>CM036883.1:48340836-53340836 GCA_020796165.1 Pantala flavescens
TTAGAGAATCGAAATACTATGGTACGATTTAATTTTTACAGGTGTAAGTATTTATTAAATTACTCAAATGTTAGTGCTACTGTTTTCCGAAAATTATAAAACTGCTAGGTTTGCTATCCACGGTAGCGAAAGACGAATTTCAAATTTTTGCTTTTCATTCGTATACGTACAAAAATATAGATACACGTTATCGTATATTAATGTAAATCGCTTTGGTATCGAGGTAATGAGTGTACGTACGTAAGTAATTGAGAGCACTATTGAATTACGTTTCTTCATTTTTGAGCTTTCCAATTAACAAACAAGTTCAGTGATTTATAATCATGGTTAAAGATAAAAGTTGCTAAAACCTCTTTTTGCTCTTATATTTTATTCCCAAGTTTGGTATTGCTTTAATGAAAACGTATGACAGGTTTTCGGCACACCTTGTGTGTTTTTTAAATGACTTTCGTTTATAGAAACATCAGTTCATCCGGTATATTTATAAATTATAATTATTATGTACTTTATGCAACAATAATTTATAGTATATTAAATTTAATGGCCAGAATCGGAAAAATCAGTCAATAATATGATAAATATACATTTTGAAATTCTTATTAATTTAGTTGTCAAATAATAAACGCATTAAATTTCAGTTCATAGGTCATTCTTGCTGTTCAAATAGTTTAAAAGATAAGTGATAAGTGGATGCTCTATAGAAATGAGGATTTTTTTGGAGACCCTACGACTTTTGTAGCTCATGTGTTATTAATATTACGTGCTCTATCTAAAAGATGGTGTAATAGAGAGTAACTTAATCGCGTTCCAAATCTTAGAGTTCTTTCTTTATTTAAAATTCCTAAACAATCGATATCGAATATCCTTCCCTTGATTCGATATCTATGACATCCCTTTGAAAATATTCTCAAGCATATTGAGGGTCATTGGTATTTCGCGTCATTAATAGCTTATTTTGGCCTTGAATTTAATTTACTTTTATCAAAATTAATGTTTTCAGTTTAGCATGAGGAGAAATAGAAGTCGGAATGGTACCTGAGCGTATTAGAGTCAATTAAATCTAACTCAACAACCTTTTCCATATTTCGAGGTTTAGTTCTTGATTAAAGCTATATTAACTTTGTTCTAATCTCCTCTTTGCTCTGAAAAATATTTCTTCAGATGTGACGTTTCACGGCAAAAAGCCGTAATACTAATTAATTATATTATTCGTTATTTGGTAATATTTTCAGAATTTTCAATTAGAATTTGATGGTGAAGAGATTTGCGTTAATCCTTTGTTAAATTTTCTAAGATTCCAGACTTTTGTTGAATTCGCCGAAGATTGGCAACTTTTTACTCCACTTATTCCGAACTTCTGCTTTATTATTCATCTAAAGTTATTGATATATGTTGTGTTCAAATGAATTTTATTGAAGAAATCTTAAAACAGTAGTTATCATTTTTTTAATTCTTCTCTGTGATTTATTTGTTTAGGTTTCATTCCAGATTTGAAGTAAAACTTTGCAATGCTGTATAATCTTGGAATTTTTTCTGTAAATCTTCACTGTCTAATTAAAATACTTGTTTAAAATAAAGGAATAATAATGCATTGCTTAAGGCAATCTAAGAATCAATTTAAGTAGAGAATATTGATAAAAATTTTCATGAACCTTTTTTCTAGTTTGAATTATCGCTCGAATTGGTCTCGTCTCTAAATGGTTTTATCAACTCATGTAAAGTTGAATTAGACTAAAATTCTGTGATGGATCTGAAACCGTAGAACGACTTCCCGGAGTAGTTTAAGAGGACCTTAGCATTCATCTCAGCATCCGACAACAGTGAGATATTCAAGGACATCAAATCTTGTCGAGATGTTTTAGAAGCGTCCGTCTCAAAGAGATTTCGATTTGGTCTCAAAAATATTGTATTATATTCCAGTCAATGTGTATCTCAACGCAGTTAAAGCTAATCTATTCATACTGATATTGTTGGTCTAGTATAAATTGTAAGAGAACATCTTTCGAACTTGACATGGCCCAAATAGTGATAGAACCCAATTTTCAGATCCTGGTTTGGTGTTCTTTGTAAAGTACCAAAATACCATGGCTTATTAGGATTTTCATGGGAGATTATTCCATTGGTATTTCCAAATTGCCCTCTCAAATTATCGAAGAACTTAATCATCTTAAAGCAAAATTCTCATTAGTTAGCCCTTATATCGCTTTTAGTTAGGTTTTATTTGTATGAATTTAAATGATCTGTTTTTGATTGGCTTCCTAAGCTGTCTCTTTGAAAGGATACATTTTGTAGTAAAACTGCTACAAATGTTAAGGATTATGAAGAAGTGAGTGAGTGTACATTTTTATTTTGTTTCGATGATTTTGTTTGAGTAGAAAATTACCCATGTAGCGAGAATCTTATTTTAATCACAAATGACACAATTGGGGAAAACTTCCAATTGCCAAGGCAACACAAGCGTCGTCTATTTTAAAAAGTTATCCGAATAGTTTTATTTGTTTTGCTCTTTCGTCTCTTCGGAAATTCCCAAGGTCGGTGACATCCTTCGGTATGTGGTCAGGTGTTTGGGACAGAAAACATGTCTGATACGTCTCTTTTATTCAATACGGATTCATTGAGTTGTGAAGATTTTTATTGTTGTTTCTTCGTATATTTAGCTTACGGTTTTCCTTGTTGATTAGAAAGACTTTCCCAAACATAGTAGTCAATGGTGATTTGTTAAACCTTCGTTTAATATCTTAATGGAAATACTCTGAAAAGTTGATTCGAATTAAAGTCTTAGTTGCTAACCATTTCTCTCGTACCTGCATTCCATTCAAGCAAATAATCGAGATATTTGTTGTATCTTATCTAAGTATTTCGACTTATCTATTATGGTTTTATATTTCTTTTAAATTTCGTCCTAGTGTGGGTTAAACTATTACAAAGCTTAGCGTAAAGGTCTAACCTTGCCGTAGATGGTAATGAATTAGCAATTGATAATCCAGCTAGTTAATAAATTACTTGAATATAGTAAATATACGGATACTATCAGTTTGTGTTATATTTCAATTGACCATGCCAAGTAACGTGGTGTTTGCCAATATTTTAACGAACTGATACTTACTGCGAAATTCTGTTCCTCTTCCATTGCTCAGTGGTCATGACAGGCATTCTATCGATACAATGATGTTCAATATAACTATGGAAGTTTTCCACATAAATTTTTTCAAATTGTTTTATAATTAATTTCCATCATATCTCGATTGACTCTGTAGAACACTTGACAATCAATTTGGAGGAACGGAAAAGTTTCGTATTTCATGTTGAAATTCATTTCAGGTTTCAATCTTACGCTTTAAAAAGGTTTTTGTTGGTATTGGCTTGAAAGAGAAAAGACTTTCTGCTTATGGATTCGTTTGGGCTGAGTATCCTGATTCGATAGAAGGGGTGCAATTCCCACTTCGGATTGATGCTACACAACGATCGAGTTAGATAGTTCGAGCCGTAACCTATTCCCTTAAACTCAGAGAATCTGTTTTACATACGTGTCAGTCGTCCAAATACGCGCGAAGCATTCTCGGGTTTTCTTCTGTTGTGGCGGCTAATAGTTTTAAGGAAATACTAACGTCAATATTTCTCTTCATCGATTTTCGGAGCGACCCTGCAGAATTATTGCTGTTTCAATGGTTTTCACTTTTTGGCGCTTCAACTGCTAATCTCCTTGTTCTTTAGACTTGTTCGTGCTTGATTCTTCCGGTTTTAAGGAAACTCGAAGTTCAATAATGAGTTGGTAAATAAGAAACAAATTAATTTCATTGTTTGATAGCTAATCAAAGTTGTACATCACTTACGATTACATTGTTATAATATAGTCAGATAATCCAACGCACTTTTAAGGGTTTGAATATATTATTATTGTTGTTAAATATTTTAATTACCGAAATACTGAGCAAAATACTCAAAGCGTAACGCGAATATTTTTTTAACGAACGGAGAAAATCACGAGATAATTTCTTGCATTGAATTTAATTAATTATCGACAGAATTGATCGATGTTAAGTATTTAAATGATTTAAGTACGCTAAAGAAAGTTTCCGAGCACCAAAGCCATGTCAACTTTGTGTCAATGCGACACGAAAACGAAGGATCCTAGATGCAAGTGTAAAAAGACGGGACATGAGTTATGAACACGGAATTTCGAAGCCATAGAACTATTGTAATCTACGTTTGTCTCACATTTGAACAGTACCTTCGTAGTTATCCTCTAATGTGTCTAGTCTTGTTACTCAAGAACCTCTGTAAGAGTGACGTACATGTTTCGGGAAGAAGAAAAATAAAGGACGTTTGTTAGAGATAAGGGAAAAAACTATTGCGGAATGGGAGTTCTATAAAATCGGTGTCTAGAATTAAAAAAATTCTTTTGTTCCGTGCTATCATACACTATCTTGGAGAGTCATTTATTAACGAGGGGTTAAGACATCCGAATTCGAGTGACACAAACAAAAGAGAGATATTGAGGCTAACTTAAGGAACTATTGATGTTAGTGGAGCAATATGACAATAAAATATAAAGAATTTTGCTCTTTAAACCTTTCCTATGAAGAATTAAATATTTAGTATACAATAAGATTCTATTATTAAATAATCATTAATGTTTTATATCGCTTTTTAGTTTTTATCGCTTGGAAAACTATTTTCATTCGATAAAGTTATATTATAGATAAATTATTTCTGAAATCATTGATGTAAAATTAATATTACATTGTAAGTGTTCCCTTAATTAACGTATCCAAATAGATTTTGAGTTAAACTTTTTTATAATTCTGTATAACAGGTCTATTGCAGAGGTCTTTAAGAAGATAAAATATTAGCAGATAACCAAAAGAGCTTGAAGATCTGTTTCATTTAATCATTTTAGAGAAATCCCCCCTGAGGTATCGAATATTTGGGGTAGTGAGAGTTGGGGGTAGCAGTCCATTTCACTTTCTTCATAACGATGCACATTACGTAAAAAGGAAACTCATGCGTAGTTTTCGAAATCGTTATTCAGTAATTCTCTTCTCGGGCGTTCTTTCGAATGCTAACGCTGTTCTACATAATTAGATTTGTATCGTCTTCAGCGAATCGTTTCTTAGATAGAGACGTTCAGTTTAGCCCTCTATCTTGTGTTAGCCCTCCCTCGGCTTATCTACTATTCAGTTTTTTGCGCATACGAACGCGATGTAAGTATTTCGTCCAGTATCATAAAATGTATTTATGTGGGTCACGTTTTTTGGATTCGTTTTTCTTTTGCACCCTATCCGGCTTTCGTTTGTTTCAACTTCCGATTTATCAATGCGTCCATCCACGGATTTTTTGGAAGCGTTTATGTAACTCGTGCGATAATAGATTGTTTTGGTCTTCAAATCAGTAGCCCTCCCTCCCCGGCGTTATTGAATTATTTTTAATACTCGGTTGTGTTCAGGTACCTCAGAACTCGATCCTGTACGGCTTCCTCCGCTTTTTCCCAAACTGTTTGCGTAATGCTTTGGTTTTTGTTATGCGATTCCGGAAATAGGAATTCACTAAATGTGTCTTCCAATTTGATGTATCGTAGGCCAAAATCAGAGTTGGCTGTTTATTTTTGAAACGTCGCAAGTTGTTGCCAAAAGAGTGGCGAAAAAGTTCGTAAACTTAGAAAAATGTAGCTAACGAGTTGCTAAAAATAAATTGGCTCGCATTCCATTGTGAGAATCACAGTTCCGTAATCGGAGAAATTATTCTCGTTTGATAATCGATCGAGTTTAATTAAGATCGTGAAATATACAAGATTCAAACTACGAATATGGCCTCACCGTGGATTGTCCAAAGGCTTTCAGAATTTTTGCCATGAGAGTTGGGAAAAATCATTCAATATTTACGATATATACAAGAAGTATTTTCGATT
Source organism: Pantala flavescens (assembly GCA_020796165.1). Taxonomy (NCBI): domain Eukaryota; kingdom Metazoa; phylum Arthropoda; class Insecta; order Odonata; family Libellulidae; genus Pantala; species Pantala flavescens. The sequence goes on from CM036883.1 coordinate 48,346,745, forward strand.
TTTTGACCAAAAAACCTACAAGAATAATGTTATCAGAAAGAAGTGCATTTAAGTCGTCAGATTAATTAGATATAATTAAAAATTAGATTGAGGCATTATTGAATTAAGAGTGATTTGTGTGCTCTCAAATTGTGTTATTGTCTGGAAACGTGCATTCTTGTAATTGTTAATGAAGAGATTAGTTTGCAAGGGAAATTATCTCGCTCAATATCTCAGTAATTAAAAGGTCAACGATAGCTTTTATGGTTGCTAAGTAATTTTTGTCTTGTCCGAGCTTAATTATCGAGATAATTGCGTTTCACAGGATCGAGGACTCGTGTGTCAGGTTTCTCCATTTTCACCGGGCACTGTTGATACAAAAAGATTACTGGTCGTAAACGGTCAATTATGAGTTCAATTTTCCTAATGTTAATGTCGATTCTTATATGTTAGCTCCCCTGAAAAATCGGCGTATAATAACCGTAATAATAATAATCGTAGGATGACCTTTTCCAGTGGTTAGTAGTAGTAGAGTAGAAGTACAGAAATGGTGACTAGAGTGGTCGTAGCGAAAAAGCTGAAACGACTCCGGATAGCTATAACAGGTTACTAATATCAGTATAAATTAACGATAACTCTCTACTTAATTTGTGTGACAAGAAAATACTTTAAAAGCAACCTTGCTTTATCGAGGGAAATGAATTCTTTTACATTTCGAAAGTTAACTTATGAACGCTATAAGTGATTATCGAAAAATTGTAAATTTATTTTCAAAGGCTTAATTCTTTCAGGCAAATACGAATAAAATGGGTTTAAAATATTGAAACTCTTCCAAGAAGTAGAGAATTTGAGGTCCAGTATTTGCGGAAGTATTAGCAATCATAAATTATTTCTCGTAAAAATTTCCATACTAAATATATTTTTACTTAGTCGATACTTCGAAAGATTGTTATTTTATCCTTACTCAATTGTTGAAGTTTATGTATGTACTTAATTTATGCCTAAGTTTATTTAAGATAACTCTTTAAGTTAATGCAACGATAATTCATCTGGAATCTGTCATAAATAGGCACGAAGTTTTATGTTTTGTTAATTATTGTAGTCACAGTGAAGTTCATTTGATTCATTTACGTTGCAATGAAATGACTACTTTCAGAATGCTAATTTCTTTACCTCTTTACCACCCATATATTTCACTCTTTCCTTTACTGTGTTTAAGTTTCATTATTCGTCTAAGGCATTTAAATTATTGTTTCGCGTTTCGTTATTGTTGATGTTCTCATATTTTGAAAAAAGAGGTCACATGTTTATTAGTTTGTTTCCTTAAAATTCATACATTTTGTAATTTGGTCCTGAGCGTTAAGTTTGGGAATCATTTTGACGCGTATGTTCTTATCCACTCTTAATCCTTAATTCAAGGATTTTCTTAGCTTTCGAAATAGATCTGGTAGTGTGCATGTTTGCCAAATCTTGTTTTTCGATGGACCGTCTCTAACATTGTTTCCTCAGCATTGCCGCCTGCATAGTTCAAATAACGCTCTTGTTTACCGTGCGTCCCCTAAGGGAGGTAGTAGTGTACATTTAGACGTAGACCGAGGGATTTCTGTAAATAGCCATTCTCTGTTTTGGTTTTCAGTATATTCTTTGTATGAACTTAGTTTAGTTTTGGAAGTTAGTGAGACTGATACCAGTAAACATATTGGACATTGTAGCTGAACTGGTTGATAAAGAATATGACTCAAAATTTAAAGTATTTCACTATATTAATGCTTACATTGATGACATTTGAGTGATATCGGCGTATATGCAGATTGTTTCTAATAAAATCGTTATACAACCATTAAGACTTTTCTAGCGAAATAGATTTTTTTTTCGGTATAAGAATACACTCCGGTATCTTTTATTGCTCTTCTTAAGGGGTTAAATTTTATTCAAATAAAGAATATATATAAAATTCATCTAAAGTACAATTAAAACCTAACATGTAAACATGTAAAAAGACTGGATCAAAAGTATCGGTTTCATTATTTGCAGTTTCCCTTTAGTGTTTTTCGCTCTTGTTCGTATGATAATTAGAAATGTGAGTCTGAGGTTTTTTCATTTGGAAAATGTAGAAATTATTTAAAATCACTTTTCACGTGAAATAAGTAAAACCACTATTTTCTTGTGTTTATATCCATATTAGAATACAATAATCAGGAGAAAAGTGATTACCAACATCTTTATCGACAGGTCTTCCAGAAATAACGTGATTAACCACTTCAGTTGGGTAATCCATCATTTGAAATCTTTTCTTTCTTTTGCTAAGGAATAGTTAACAGTTTAATGAGATAAAAATCATAAATTTAAGTGCTATTTTCGCCTTAATAATCCACCGTTGAAATCACCTTGTAAAATTTCTCAACTGTTGGCTAGTCCCCTTTTCACCCACAACGGCGGGGGTATCCTCGCTCATTGTTGTATGGGGTGTTGCTTCGACTTAATGGAATGCACGCTTCACACCCTGAAAGAGCCTCGGTCGTCACGCTAATGAGATCCGTTCTTAACCTGTGTTACGGCTCAAGAGTCGTCCACCAGCTCATCCAAGTCACTGCTGTAAATATTAGTACGCAGGTGAATAATGTAATCGAACGCTTTCGGTGGTAATTTCTCTCGGTGAACGGGGTGAATTCGTTCGAGAAAGAGAAAGGCATCGGAATGTTGTGGCATTTCTGGAACGTGTCTGCTACAGTTTCGCATCGGAGGCATTGCGAAAGCTTTATAGGCGTCGAATATGCATTGATAAACGTGGCCGCGGAAGGGTACGATTTCGATACGCTACCAGAAAAGCGCCCCATTGAGAGAATTTCGAAGCTGGAAAACCTCTCCCATGTTTTTCCAGTTCTTAATGCTAATAGGAAAGAGGTGAAATATCCAAGATTATATCCAAAACAATTATCCAACCCCCAATTATATCCTAGTTAACAAGATTAAATCGTAATTTAGCGTAAATATATTTCACCCCCAATATTATTCCGATTATTTTTAAAGAGGATAGCTTGGTTAGGCGTTTTTTTATCTTTTTGTTCGAAGCTTGAAGTTTCAAGTGAAATCTCCGTTAGGAAACTTCGTTTAACTCAAAATAAGATTATATGGTGGTTGGAAATGTATTTTACTGAAATGTGAAACAATTTTTCGGAGTAAAAAAATAAAACATCTTTTTCATTATGAAAATCGTGGTAAAAACGTGAAAAATATAAAATGGCGTCGGCACGTGGTATTTCTTAATCAAATTAATTGTAAAATTTATTTTCTAATGATAATTCGGGGAATGGATAGGATTTAGAAGCTTTTGCTGATAATTTATTACCAAAGCCAGTAATAATTGAACTTTCCACTAAAATATATTCATTTATTTTAAATTTCGTTCGAGGTTTTAATTTTCCCCATTTTCAATTTCACGTTCACGGTTTCCGAGTTCGTCTTCAACCAAAGGTTCCGACTGCGCATTAACATTAGAGCCAGTGAAAGTTCTCATTAATCTCTAGTCTTATGGCTATTCCGAAGGGAAAACCCATCGCGAGCGATTGTGTTCCGGCGCCGTGTTCCTGATTTCCGCGAAAAGATCGGAATAAGGTCATTTCTGACCTCCCCGTCACGCTCTTCACACCCGTACGCCCCCACTCTTTCTCCGAATCCAGCCGACGGTGGGGCCACGTGGTGGAAGATCCGGCAATCTCGCACAGCAACAAGTTGCTGGCCGGCTTCATCCTCCAGTCTTCCTGCGGTACTGTCGGGAGTTGGTCGACGAAAGCTCGAGCTCTCAGATTGTCACGCTGCTGTCGTTCTTGTCTTCCCTCGTGGTTGTTCAGTTGTTTCCATCGAGTTCTTGGGATTGTTTTGAAACCTCATCCATGGCGAACTACTGGAATTTGACGGTAGGTTGATAACATCAATATTAAGCGAGGAAGATGCATGCCAGTGGATTTTCGTGCGGCTGAATCACGTTTAGTTCTCACCTTTGTGTTTTTATTCGAGCTGTCGAGGATTCATCTGTGTTACTGTGCTGTTTTGTTGTTGATCCCCGTGGCCTTAGCTTTATTTTGATTCGTTTTAATCGAGAGATGAAAGTTCATGTTTCAGCTTTGACTCATTTTGGTCCAATAGTTCGAGACGTAATAATTGAGTTGTATATTGTTAGTAGTTTCAGTGAAAATACTCGAGTAAACACGGAACATCTGGAACTGTCATGTTCTCACGTGCGCGTGCTTTCGTTGCGCGCGGCGTCCATGTTTTTTCGTCCACGCGGCCCGGCTCAACCGGCGAGGCTCGCGAACTTTCCGTAGCGCATGGCCGTTTTGGCCCTCGAGGGAGAATTCGCCGGAATCTCTTTCGGGACCTGTTTATTTCGTCCGTTCGGTCATAGCCCGGCTCCCAGAGCAGAAAAAAAACAAGGCGTGGGGATATTTAAAAATGTTGGCCGGCCTCAGCGGGAAACTAAAAATAAGACGAAGTCTAGTTCCACACTCTAACGCGGACCCTTTCCATTTCCGCCTCGGTGAACGGCTTTATTTTTTCAGGCTTCTATTTTTCTCGGCACCTCGTCAACGTGGTGGTGCCTTCCCCTTCGACAGCCACGTATCCTTTCTCCTAGTCTTCCGCCGTACCGAAATGGGGACCTCCTATTATTTCCTCTAGCCAACTGATCGCGTCTTACCTGTTTCCTCCCCCCAAGAGTCTTCTTTCACGGCGTGCCTTTTACTTCGCTCTCGTTTCCTTCGAGGAAAAGGGGTTTCGGGGCATATTTTGGTGGAATCTTTTGTGCCCTCGACTGCGGAGGCATCTCGGCTGAACGAGGCCATCATCTGCTTCGAAACCGGTCCGCTCTTCTACCATTTCGAACTCGGTGCGTAATCTTCCAGCGGATGTGTTGGTGTGCTGTTGCTAAGTCTCGTAGGAGTGATCCTTTTAAACGCCCTCACCCTCCTCTGGGCCCGTGCAGACGTAACCGGGGCTCTATTCTCATTCCACGCGTGTCGTAGAGTTCGGGTGGGTTAAGCCGAGAGGGAAATGTTCCTCTGCCGTGGTGTTGTGACGAATGGAAGGTGTTTTGTATTTTAAAGTCCTCGTTCATAGGCTCTGGTTTTATAGCAGACCTGTCGTTACCGAGTTTTTACGTATTTATTGAAGTATTTATGGTTGGTCTAACTAGAAGTACGCAAAAAAATTTGTTCGCTCTCGTAAAAGTAAAAGGTTTGTTGCTTTGGGTTTTTCGGAGTATTGTACATGTCATACATAATACCATTAGGATATTTGTAACCTCTTAAGTGCGATCTTTCGCATGTTAATATGTATATTTTAATTGTTTTTCTTAATTTTTCTTCATCTAAGTCAACTATTTTATCCTTAAAACGATATTAGTCTCATGAAACGTGTCTGATCATTGTTAGAGTTGGCTGTTCACAGTTAAGTTCTCTTAGAAATGAAATCCACAGAGGAAGGAGTAGTAAAAACTTTAAATTTCATTGTACCGGAAAATAAGTATGCATAATTGGTTTAGTGTTAAAGTTCACTTAGTGTTAATTACTACCTTTAGTGTTTTGAGTGAGTTATTTCGCGGTAAATGCATTCTGCATCTCTTCTATTCAACAGTCATGCATATTTGGTTTTTCTGTTCTTCATTGTTTTTGTTATGCTAAGTTTATACTGTTAATAATATAATGTAAAACTATTGCATGAAGAGTGACTTACGATTTTTAAGTACATTTTTGGCCGAGGTTGAATTCGCTTCAATCTGTTTGTTTTTATGCATTTCTACCACGGCTTTGCTATGCATGTAGTGTATTTTGGTAGTAAATATTTTTCGTCCCTTTCCCAGACGAACCTAACGGTAGGATTCCAATGCTATTAAACATCGCGCCATCGATGGTAATTTTGGGCATATACCTTGGAAAGTAAACAGTGGCGGGTGAATGGTACTCTCTCACGATGGCATTTGTTCGTTATGCCTCCAAGGTGATTAGCAGGGGAATTTCCCGAGGCCAAGAGTCCGAAACTAATCCTACACTTAAAAGCTTTAACATTCATTTGCTTCTTGACTTCGACGACTAAGTATTCAGTCTACCATTTTCTCTCTCCGAGATTTGAGCGATGGGAGGGGAGATGATCAAGGGGAAAGGTGCAATTTCTCTGCGATTTTCCGCGGATGTTTGCGACGTCGGAGATGCATAATGAGTGGAACAACAAGGTGCCGTTCTTCAGCCGTTTTTGAATCTCGAAAGGAACGTCTCGGAGTGAAGTCATCGCCAATATTTACCTTCTGGTTGGCCGCGGTGATTGCTTTAATGAATTTCGAGTAATTTTTAATAATTTTCCACTCAAAGAAGGTTCGTTCCGAAGTTACTGTTCAGTAGAAATTAACGCCTTTTTTCAAGTGAATCGTGAATTAAAGAGATAAAAATTGAACTGGATTTGTGGGAGTGCGATGACCGTTGGATTTTTTTTTCGGGCGAGTCGAAGCCAAGAAGTAAAAACACGACAATTCTATTTGTCTTTCCGAAGCGATTGCGGGTGTGAGTTACTTAATCGCAGCATCAGCTGATAAAGGAGAGATAAGAGATTGAGGATCTGTTTCTAATGTGTTTTACCATCTTGGCGTTAATCGCGTTTTAATAGAGTCCTCAATCTTCGGTGGAAATACCTCTGATACATTGTCGATAGTATGATTTTTAGCTGTCGTTACTGCATCGTTATGAAATTCGGGATTCCACCTGCTATGATATGACCATTTGAAAATCCACCTGTTCTTCTCCGTTGGCTAGAATAGTTGCGGAAAATTTACCGGGAGTAATTCAAGTGTGGCTAGTTTTTATTACGGAACAAGTGATGGTAATCTAGGAAGAATTAACAGAATCAGTGTACTGAAACTAATTGCGCTCGGTAATGTCTCGAGAAACTCTTCGAATTATTTCCTCTTTCCATTCGGTATTGCTTACGTAAATGAAATCCTTCGCATAATTCATACAGCATCAATTTGCTAACTTGAAAAATATTTCTACGGAAATATTGATGTAAATATGATGAAAGTGTTAGAAAATTAAAAAGTGTCCTCGTTCTTTATACTGCATTACAACATTTCGCATCATTAGAATTATCTCATCTGAGTATGTGGTATTATCAGATTCTATTTCTTGCGCTTTGAATTAGTGTTCAGTTCGTTTCCTTTATCTTCAATCGGTAATTATAATTTTATGTATTTATGTCGGTGGTAGTGGTATTTCATTTAGAAGTACAAGGTTATGAATTAGTCTGATATTCTGCGATAAGGTTTACAAGATTATATTTTCGCATTTATAATTAAAGGCTATAAATCCAACTGATTTCGAGTTATTTTCATCGACTTAATCTCTCCAATTTAAAGCTTTGTTTTCTTTTATAAATATCTTTTCATTTCATATTAGCTAAAAGCATCGTAGAGAAGTAGTAACTTGGTGAATAGACGCCTCGAAGGACTAAATGACCCATTCGTAGTTACGGACGTTGAGGTTACCATCACTGTGTGCAAATATCGAGCTGTAGGAAAGGAACCGCTTTGCATTCGTTGTTGGAAAATCGTAACCACTGACATAACGCATCTTTAACGCTACCGTATAGAATTCCTTCCGTTAGCAAATTGATATTAGATCATCAGTGAAGCATTCGATGGCTCATGCTGTTATTCGCGGGAGTATGTAATTTTCCCCTCGTCTCCGAATCTTCTTTCTTCAACTTGCGCGGGGCTATTTTATTGGGGAAATTCTTTCCATCTCATTTGCCCCGCGGCCCGATCTTCTCTCGATACAGTTTCTTGACCCCTTTCGGAAAAAAGGTATATTTGGCTGTGCTCGCATCAACTTTCTTTTCGCCTCTCCACGTCTGTAGGCTAACGAAGTATTCATCGAAAATCGTAACTTTTCAATCATTACGTTCAATTTATGAATATTCAAAGAAAGTTGTTAGACCGTGCCGGTTTTAATTGAAATTTCGCATAAAATTCGCGTTCAAGTTATTTTTTATTAACTGACGTACCCGTGCTGTTTGAACCGGTCTTTTTAAATCCTCTTTGCTAATAATCATTATTGATACCTTTATAGTTAACGGTATGTGGGAAATTTTTATGGCGTATTTTTTCGTGTCTCTAATTACGTGGTCTTAATTCTGAAATGCCAGCGAGTGAGCTCTAATATTAGCGAAAATTTGTTTTGAAGCTTAATTATGGAATATATTTTCGTAATATTAACAAATTAACTTTATTCAATATCTATTTTTAATATGGTATCATCGGTAAGTTCGGTGATTTGAACATCGGGTACAGTATGGGTTAGAGGGTATTCAGTTAATTTTAATTCATTCATTCAGTTACTAATTCGTTGAAATGATATTTTTCTTACTAGAAATTATAATATATAACTATACGCAATATAATTGTGTTAGTTTACTTAGCTGGAAAGTAATGCAATAGTGAATTCATCATCAATTCAAAAATTATATGTTAATATGTGGCAAATCAGTATACCTAGTCCTTCGAGAAGAAACTGGGCTAGAATAGCTTTGCTCGATGGTTCAGGAATTGGAGCAGACGCGATCCGAAAGTGGCGGATTTGGGTTCGACTCCCTTTCTCCTCAGTTTTTTGCCAGTCTGTTTATCCACGGATAATGAGTGTAAAGGGGATCCGTTGGCATCTTGGCTTTATTTCTCATTTACTATGCTCGCATATTACTAGCTATTTCGTTTTATTATTAGCTATATCGCTTTAGTTCTTACGTTAAGTAGTGGTTGTCAGAGTTATTATGTATAAATAAAAGACTCGTTTTGGAGCTTATTGAATATTGTCGCATTGAGAGTTATTTTTTTATAATCCCTATTATTGGAATCTTCATTGGGAACGAATAGCCCCATATTTTACCGTCGGTATTCTTGTGAGCATATTGTAGAACGAAAACTGCCACAAAGATTGACAATTCGGAGTCTTTTATCTGTCGCTTATCGCGAACACCAGCTTGTCCTTGAGAGGGTTAGATCGCACGGAAACTGCGGTTTGGCTACGGCGCCTTCTCGAAAAAAATATTCCCTCGGTTTTCACCCCAAATATTGGCGGCTTTCTCCGATGACGCCATCTACGAAGTGCGGCATTGGTTCGTAGTAAATTCATTTTCTCCGGAGCAATGCAAGGCTTCGAAGTATGTTGCCGCGGAAAGACTAACGGAAATCTCTTGTCCGTGGGTCTTCTTTCTCAGGAAAAAAAGGATTTACGTAAGAGTCAATTAAAGTAAATGAGACGTAATTGTAATGAAAGATAACTTACTATTACATTGTGAGAATTAAAATTCTACCGTTGTGTTTATCAGCCTTGTCACGCCGTATTCTATAACTATGGGAAATTAACTTAATAACCTCTTTTTGTTTTGTGATGGATATGGTTGTGTGAGAAGAAGATTCATCTGAATGGCACTGTCGCAAGCGATTATTTTAACGTAAGAAAGGTCAATTATAGTTGAATGGATTGGGATTAATTATAATAAAATCAATTAGTTTAGTTGAGTGAACGATGCTAGTCTTAATTGAATTTTTTTCTTTTATTAATGGAACCTGCTTCTTGTCGCGTATCATAATTACACGTATATTACGGCGAGCCATTGTCGTATTATTAAGGTTTAGACAAGGTGTAAAACAAATTTCATTAAGGTCTTTTGTTTGTTGATGTAGAGTTCGAAAATGGGCTAATATTCAATTATCTACTTTAATCGTATTTTGATCTTTTTCTTATTTAGTTTATTTATCAATCCCTGCATTCCTTCTTGATTCGTAAATTACGGTTCGTACCTTGATATGATAAACATTTATTATATGAACTACTGTTTGCAATGCTTCGGGACGTTTTATATTTTAACTCCATTTTTTGTGTAACGTGGGTGTTGGGGCATAAGGTTAGGTGAAAAAGAGTAGCAATAGTTGAGTGTACCTATTCTGCAGGTTCGCACAGATTTTCATTGAGCAAACCGGGTGATGGTTTGAAGCGTACGTAAGGTGGGCGTCAGGTGTGCGAGATCCCGTGGGAGTCGCCACGTCAGCGAGGAGAGTTACAGCGTGGGGCAGTAAGGTATCTTCAAGGAGCGTATGATTCAAAATGAAACTTCTTCCCTCCGGTGGGTCTCTGGGTTACGTGGATTGAATTCCGACGATGCATGGAGGAAAGTTCGATTTCCTCCTATGGAGAAATTCAGGCGATAGGAATTTTAAGCGGAAATAGATGGAGAATCGGTATTGGAGACTTATTCATCTCCTGAATGAAATAGTCTTCGTACGACGAGGGTTGTTATGAATGTTTTCCTCTTGGTTTATTCTTCCCCTTATCATTGCATTTCCTTCGTTACCATGGGCGCATCCTGGTTGTTTATTTTTATCAAAAACGAATTATTGCTTTTATTCCGCGTTTCTTTTTACGTATTTCTTGAGGTATTATCAGTAATTAATGGTTATGTTTTTAATTAGTTTGCGTCTGCTCTTTCTCACGTTTTTCTTTGAGGAGAATTTTATTAACTAAACTTTTTGCCATTTTTTTTCCTTGATTCCATTTCTTTTTCTTGCGATTGCCATTCAATCGTCGTAAACTCGCTTGAAGGTATGCCAAATTTGTCTGAACTGAAGGGCCGTGGACTTGGACTAGGTCAAACTTGGTTTAATTGATCTCTTACGATACACATGTCAACCTCGCGGACGGGTTATCTTATAAAAGGATGTAATCAAACTGATTTTTGCCTCGATAATCGGGTTTTTCTGAGTTTCATCATAGATACTCGCGATATCATCAGGCAAGTTTTTAATTTGGTCCGCTGGATGTTTAGAAGTCAATTTAATCCGAATAATTTCATCCTTTGATGATTTATTATTATTCAAGATAACTGTAGATTGACTGATGGAATCTGCTCAATTTTCAGTTCAGTGAGATGCCAGTCATTGGTTTATATTTTCGTGTCTTTATCACAGTTTCAGTATTTTCTATAGTTATATTGAATCCAGGTTGTGTCTATGGCTCATTGGCGCAAGACTTGTTTTTTAATCCAAAAGGAGGCATGTATTATTATTCAGAACAGCTCTTTTAAGATCCTCCGATGAAAATATAATCGATTTAAAAAGTAATTTCGTAAGGGGAACTTCCTTATATCGTTATAGTATCGAAGCGTAAATTGCGATGCCTCGTCAGTAGGTTCCACATTTAGGGGACCTCCCCGATCCCGTTACCGCCTTTGAATTTTCAATGGGATCGATTGTCATTCACGTTACCGCGTAGATCTGCCCCATGAGTCGCCTATCCCTCTCATTTCGAGACATAATAATCCTGTAAATATCAAAGAGGAATGTATGAAGACCCCAAACCTTTAGTTATTGAATCAGGGCAAGAGTTCAAAATAGCTAATTCCTTCAAGGAATCGTCAGTGTGAAATGTTGAATGGGCGGATGTCATTGCTATTCGTACCAACTCGATACACGTGTCGCATACACTAACAGGTCCTTCCGATTATTTTGTAAGACGCGTTAACTTGTCGTCGTAAAATTTTCCCGCTCGTGTCTCTTGTCCAGCCGCACTTGTTTGCTGTGGAGATAGACCAGACTTCTGTCTTACTCATTAGAGCTATGCTTAAAATCCCCGAAACGTAACTTCGATGTTTCTCGCGTTTTAGGTGCTAGAGAAGTTATGAAACCTAATAAATGGTAGTTAGTAAACAGATGAAAATTTGTAACGAATATTCCTATTGTTTTTGGGGTTTGTGCCTTTATATATTTTGAATTACTCCTACCACCAAATAACAGTGGACAGTGTTGACAATAGAGAAGTTCATTGCCGACATAAGATACGGTGAAGTATTATATTACTAGTTAGTATTAAAGAAACAAGTCAGTTGATCGCTGGGTACTATTCGATATGGTTGAAAATCTGTTAATCTTTATTTTATTTGCTACTTAAAGTATTTAATCTTTAATAAGTTTTAAGTTAACGGAATTTTTTTTCAAAATTTAAGCAATGATTGTACCCCTTCAGCTTTTATAAGTAGGAATGTTCGTTTACTATAAATCAGTTCTTCTAACATGTTGACTATTGAAGTGTCGTCAATTCGTGAGAACCGAGGTCTGTCAAGCTGAGAAAAGGTACGGCATTTCTTCGTCTACAACGTCAAGACAAATCTAGGATTACAGCAGCACGGCCTTGTATGAATAATGTCCATTAGAGCGTATCATTTACCCCCTTTCCCTTACAAAATCACGAGCGACTCGCATTTTAAATCCCTCTCAGCCGCCGATTGAAATTCACCTCTCCTTTTCGTGACGTTTCCTGCACGTCGAGGATTACCGCCCTCCCGCACGCTCACGTTCCGACTTTGCGAACGGAAAAGGCGATTAATTCCGCGTAATCGCTCTTTTCTAAATATACCCTTTTTTATTTTTTTCAGCGAAACTCAAAACTTCCGAGTTTTTTTAATCACAGGTCCGATATCCCGCGCGTTCACACGTCGGAGGCCGTCTTGTTTTCCCCTATCGAAAGCGGGATAGATCGGTGTCAACGTCTTTCTCTATAAGGAGCGGTGGGTGTCCCACCCTCGCAAACGTGCATGTAGCGTCGTTGGGGTCCCTCGTCTTAGAGACGTTCACCCCACTTGCGGTTTGATCCGTTGCGAAACGACGGTTATCTGGATACTTGTCCCCCGCTTTCGGCCTATTATTGCTGCGTGTCCAGTATCGCCGTCCGGGGTATCGTTACAGGAGCGATACTGGATATCGGTGCTTTGTAGAACGAGGCGTCGGTCGCTTCGAAAGTGCTAGGGTTACAACCCATCGCGTAATTATTTCTGGAGGTTTTTATCCTTTTTTTTCTTTCCAAGGGTTCAGGAACCTGGTTGTTTTACTTCTACGCAAAGGTTTTTTTTAGGTTCTCCCGAAACAGTAGCGTTGATTTGGAGCGATGATTCAGTCTTCTTCGAGTGACTGTCGTGTCCTGGAATAGTGGTGCGTTCGGGTTTGACTCGACGTCCTTGCGTATCGTTGAACGAACACGTGGTTCTTTACCTTGCTCCCGTGGAAAGTGTAACGGCGGTTGTTTGTGGAACTTCTAGTTCAACGGCCTGTGGACTATATTTCTAAGATGCTTTTGTAACGAAAGGCCTTGTAATTTATTCATAAGAGATCTAAATTGAGTAGTTTTTTGATGAGAATTTTGTTTTATTGGAGAGACATCTCAATGGATGGTTTTGTTTAACGCCGTTTTGAGAGAGTAATTGATTTGCTTCGTTTATCCGGGTTGGTAGGTATAGAGAATATAAAAGACCGTAAACTCTTCTTTCTCGAATCAATTTAAGTCTATCAAGTGTACATCTATTGGGTTCATTACAAGGTCTCCTTCAATTTTGTATTTAATCTTATAAAGCTTAATTTTGAGTGGGCAATCACTTACGAAAAAGTGCAAATACTCATTGCAATGATACATATTGGGATTGAACTTCAATGCACATCTCTTGATGGACGGATGTTATTGTTTATGCCATGACCCTCAGTTTTTTCCTTCTGATTAATGAAGGATTTGTTGCTCTAAGGGTTTCACCGTATACCAACACTAATTTGCACTTAATGGAGTCGAGCGCCTGAAACGCTGACGTAGTCAGAACTCGAATTTAGGTCCATATCCCTACCCCGTGGACCCATTATGATGTTCGGTATAAAGCGATGAAGACACCATAGGGCTTTAGTCAGTTTGACGCTACGCTGCGTGGCTATCGTTCGAAGCCTTAAGTTTTTGCTTGCTGAAAAGAGGTGACTTCCAATAGATTTTTTGGAATTTTCGGCTTATTTAGTTTTACCCGCGTAATAGTACCCATCTTATCCAAAGATTTGAGCGGTTGTGGGAAAATCTTTTAAGGTAAGCCTAAAATTTTGGTATAACTATCTTTGTGTAGTATTCCCGAACTTTGAGGATTCTTAAACGTATTGTTTATTTTGCTCCTGGTTATTGCAGTATGTATTCGCTTCCGCAGTGGTATTCAGCTACATATTCAGATCTATCTATACTAATCTACATAGAGTATTGCTGGAATAGTAACATTTTTTCATTCTTTGCACTTACTCGATAGTTCTTCAATATCATTTCCTCGTCTTTATTGCTGCTTTCTGTTCGAAATATTACGATGAATGCGTCTCTTTATTTAGATACATTACATGACGGCCATTTCAGCGTACGTCAGAAAAGCTAACGCTAAAGTCAACCCTTCGCAGTAGTAGGAGAAAAAGCGGTAGTTATTGTATTGGATTACCACGCCCGGATAAAAAAATCATTCGTAAGCATTACCCATCGATCCCATTATGCAATGTAACGAAAAATTACCTCCGGGTGTTCTCTTGAGCAATGATTCGCAAGTAGGTGTTACACGAGGAAGTGAACGGGGGAGTAACACAATTCGTCGTTCGTAAGAAGAGCGAAAACTGGTCCCCTTTCTCCGACATCGTATGGATTACGTCCATAAAGCGAAACAACCTGCTTCGTGGCGAGGAAATGAAAAGTGCTCCAGATAATCGCTGTGAAAATTTCTTATTGGAAGTCGCTATGTTGAGATTCTCAAGGGTAATGTTATTATTGCATTGTGATCTTGAACCTTCCCTCGTTAAAAAATCAACAAAAACCAAGAGTATGATCTCACCGCTAAGTGCTCTTTACAGGTGAATTTCGAGGATAAAGCCTTCAATCTTTATTCTCACGTATTTAAAGTGAGTCATTGCGGCATTTAGCCTTACGATTTTCTTTCGTCTGGAATGGATTTAGAGAATTTTGTTTAAGGTGGTTACGAAATTACGCGTCTGTGTTCTCTTGTACTTGAGGTTCAGACTCCGTAAGTTGTGTGCTTGATGTATATGTGACGACAAATTTCGTTTTTTTCCTTAGGCAGTGCGTAAAAATAATCGATAAGATGATGATTATAGTCATGGTTTTATGCACCCCTTTCCAGATTCCGAAAGGCAGTGTGTGAACACTTAAAGAGATTTATAATAGTCCCTGTTTAATGATCAGAGGTACAGAATGTAGACTAGGTAAGGCTCGTACGCTTTTACTTTTTCATGTTTGCTTTCTTTGTTACTCAAGTCCTTCCATTCGTACGAGTATTATGCGACTGCAAATATTTACCAGAAGAGAGAGAAGTGCTTTTGTTTATTTGTCTTTTCCGAGAATCAGTCTTCCCTTTCACATCTCGTTCGTGCTTCGTTTGCTCGATCCATGGGTTTGGTTCATACCAAGGGACGTGCCTGAATCATAATCTCAGAACCACTTAGAGTCATTCAAGTATTCGCTACTCGTCTGCGTATATTAGTTTATTAATCCGAAAGGAAACATTTGGAGACAGGAAGGAGGTGGTTTATAAGGGAGATAAACAATACTGCAGAACTGTTGTGAATCGTATCTCTTTCTTAATTGCTCAACTTCTTCGTGGATAATCATCACTTAAATATTGCTTGCTTTGAGTAAACGTTTATGAGGATCATCATTTATTCGGATATCTACTGATTTAAACGAAATTAAGATGTGTTATTGATTGTAGGGTAGAGTTTTACTTTGCGATGTTGTATTCGAATTTTGTGTTTACTTATTTGAATGATTATATATTTTTTTATAGTATTACTCAAAACGATGTATGAATTTATATATTAACTACCGAAAATGTGTCCATTTTGCTTGGCACGTTCTTTTCAGACCTTTTTCTTATAAGCTAGTAGCTCAATGCATTATGTATTATGAATAGAACGGAATTCATCTTTTTCCAGCTTAAATCTATAATGTGACACTTGTTTGTATACAATAGTAATTGCTAGCTTGGCGCCGAAGCGTGTAATCATCAAGCTTTCGTGTCGCAAATCATTCGCACCTTTTGTCTGCTTTCACATGAGTCGTTCGCGGTGAACCTAACAGAGATAAACTTTTCCGCCTTCTTCTATATCGCAGTGGACGGGGTATCCTCGCTTCCTGGATCACATCCAAAGTGTGATTCGTCCGTATATTTCAAATCCACTCCCACAGTCGTCTTCGGCGTTCGCCCCTTATTGTGTGGCCGCTCGTAAAACGTTGCGCGCAGATGCGGATTATTTTAGTCCACGGAGACATTTTTATTTACTTCCCCCGTTACTAAGGTGAGAGGAAGGCTGTTTCCTCATTTGTCGCCTCTTGTTGTTTTGGCTCTCTCTCAGGCGGGGATTTTAATCGAGGAAGTCTGTGTTATCATTCAGAATGGAGGACCGCTCTAGGGACATTCAGACGATTCAATCTTATGCCTTCTTCACATGGGGTGCCACAAGAATTTTATCGATTTGAATGAAATTGTGGTGCGAGTAAGTCAAAGTGGTTCCGGTCTCTTTGAAAGGAGTAGTAGTACGAGACTTAGCGGTTAATACTATGCACGAGATGAGTTTCCTATAGTCGACATTTTCCCTTCCGAATCCAAGCTGTTCAATTTACTCTAATATAGTCCTGTACGTTCCGCCTGCTTTTGAGGTGATTCCAGATCGGGAAGCCTCATCCGTGCGGAAGTGCAATTTGCGTCCCAATCACAAAGATTCTCTTTCATCGGTTCTTTCGAAATCCATCTTCCCGTTTCTGATTGATCGTCTCCTACGTCACCACCCACTCCCCGAAGTGTTAATTAACGAAGATTTTCCGCCGTTGAAAATGTTGTCTGTGTCATTTGTTGGGATGACATTTGACGAAGGTCAGTTAATCTGGTCGACGTTGAGGTTCGAGATTGAATCTTTTCGGTGCTTCACGTTGCGAAGTTTTGACCTACATAGAGCCCATCCTGGCTAAACCGGACTCGAGGTATTTTGGTGCCCTAATAAATGGCGCTCCTTCTAGCCGTGAGGTTGGGCGCTTTCTTATTTTTCTCTCATTTCGAGAGCATCTACGCACGAGTTTTCCCGCGGATTTGTGGGTAGTGTAGTATTCAGTTCGTCCCAACCGTCAAAACAAAAATACCCCATGCTGTAGACGCGAGGGGGGAATTCAAGCACCACTCCATTGTTATGCAGGAAAGAACGGAAGTAGTGGTTGCGGATTTCATATCGTGTACGAAGCTGTTGATAAGATTTTTGTAATATGATTTATTCTCTGTATCTATGGAGATAACTCTCGGCCACACATGGAACGGCAGTAAGAGTTTCTTTTTCTCCCATCAGGCAACTTTTTTATAAGCGTGTGAATTTTTATAAGGTTCATGTAGTCAGCAAATTAGGTTTTATTCTATGTAAAGGTGGTTTGCTCTTTTAATAGGATTGGAGGGTGTCATACGTTGTACAAAAGTATGCTAATGAGATGTTGTCAAGTAACTTCTGATTTAATTTATATAATGAATATTTACAAACGTATTAGGTGTCATACGGATGGTGTGTCCGTAATAAGATAAATTTTTACTTCCTAATTAGAAATGATCACTTTCCACAACCGCAATTGATTTACTATCTTATATCGAAGAATGCTGGCTTACGGTTTTTTTCATTTGGTTTATAATTTCGATTTTTATCGCTGTTTTTTTCTGGAGATGAATTCTGTATATATATGTTTTAACGGCCTCTTTAATCACGTAATACGCTAGTTGACATTTTTACAATAATAATCTGAATAATATAGTTGGATTCCGAAAATTTTGCAAAATATTCCGATGAAATTGAAATTTCACGTCTTTATAACGCTAACGTTTATATTGTAACATTTTCTTAATTTTCAACGAAACTGTATCCCTGGTTTTTGCCAGATGAGATATTCGGAGCTCTTCTTTAGTGTCTTCTACTACTTTGTAATCACTATGTCCATATTTTGTAACGTCTGAGATACGAGGGAGATACTTGACACTCCCTTTACTTTTCACAAATGGCTTTTAAACGTCCAACTGCAGAAACCCTTGCGGACTTCATTTATCGTTGCATTCGGAGAGAAGAATTCGAGGCGGAAACAGTGAAATTCGCTTAACAATCTGTTTCGGATTCTTTTATGCTGGGTGGTACGTGGAAATGAGGCCTCAGCACGAAGTGATGTGTGAATTGCCGATACAAAAGTTCTTTTCAGAAAGCGTGACCGTGGAATACGCTCTGTGTAGTCGGTGCGCTCCGAAGTCGTTTTGAGTGGTGATTTACTGAGGGATGAGATGAATAAGGGGAGTTCAAAGATCGCGGAGTAGTTTCTCTCGCGTTAAAATCTCCCAGAGCTTATGGAGATTGTTCCTCATAAATTGTAGCGGTATTGCTTGAAAGCGAAAGTAATTAGTTTTAATTTAAGTTGCTAACGCCAATAAATACGTTATTTATTGTTCGTGAGGGAGTGTTTTATTGTTTGATTTATAACTCTATCCCGTTTTTGTTTAGGTATTGATGGTCAAATAAATGTTATTCAATACCGTTTTTAGGAAATTTAAGTGCTAATATAAAGTTCTTGGTAGTTTCCATTGGGAAGGTTAGCTGATGTATATCGAGTGCCATGCAATTTATGCTGGTGTTATTACTGGCTTTAGAGTTTCAGGAATTAAGAGGAATTTCATGCCGGTAAGTCAATGTCGTTTCCTATATTTCCTCGTAATTGGATAAATAGTTGTTGCCTGCATAAATACGCAAGCCAAATGATTGATTCACGTGGATATTCCGATAGATCGGTATCGCTGTAACCAGGAAGTTGTTAACCTATCTGCTCTTACACGTCCATTCCAAGAATAAACGTAATACCCCCATTGCTGGCGATGGAAGATAAGTAATTATTTAGCGTCCACCGATGTTGCCTGTTATTTATTTGTTATTGATGACTGGTCTTTCGTTTCTCTGAATCGTTACCATACACGCGTAAGATTCGATTACATAATAATGAATTTATATTTGCGTGAATGTTAATTGAGACCCCGTGTTGTTGTACTTAGAGCCGTCCTAATAGGAGGATTGATTCTACTCTAAATGCCTTCGTAAATTTTCTCATTTTGATTTCTTTTCACCAAATTATAGTTTATATCCGGAATATGAGTGACACATCTTAATGGTGTCAAAAATTATAATGCATGTACACATTTAAGAATGATCTTTGTATTTTTATGTTAAGCGTCTACACGTCGCAAAGAATTCGAAGAAGGATATTTTTTATTTTATCTATGGAATTGAGAATTAGTTTCAGGCTCCTTAAGAGATATTTGCGTTAGTACATCCTCTCAAATAGCAGAGGTTGTATAAATCTGCTGCCCTATTTCCCTTGAATCTTTTTGGTCTTGCCTACGTCAATAGATTTTCGGTTACATCAGTCGTGTCTCTAATCTCTTCAGTTACTGTTCCTATCTATCTTTCTCAGAAATCCCGCTTGAAATTGATGTAGCGATATTTGTACTGTTTATCTTGTGTCGTGAACGAATTTCAGCGTTGCTACCCAGGGAGTTTTTCCCACACCCGCACGTTGTAAGGACTGAAAAAAAGAAGGAAAAAACTGTATTGGCTGAGGGGATCGTCGTCATGGGACCCAAAGAGCGATTTCCGTTCTTTTTTTTGCGAAAAATTTTTGCCTGGGCCTGAGGCTTCTAGCTGCCCCAGTTGCGTTCTTAGGCCGTCTTTAACGTAGGGAGAATACACTTGTAGGAGGAGCCTCCCTTTGATTCACACAGTTGTTTGGAGTGTATCTCTCACGTTCTTGGAATGATTATTTCTTGTTATATACGCTGTGGATACACCTGTGAAGCAATTGTGCCTAAAGCAATTTTCTTAGTCAATCTCTGTTGAAGCTTTACCTAATGCCTGTCCATCGTAAACAGGCTAAAGAAGACGCCTTGTTTTTTACGTTCTCAGCTATGTAATTATACGTTTTTATGCAATTCAGCGACAGCGGTGCATTTTCTAGCTAACTATTGCAGAAATTTCTTCGTTCGTTTGGAAGTCACCAACGGCCGGATTAATTTCTTTCGAATCGTAGAAACGGTAAACGCAGTATTTTAGTTTTTTAAAAATCGAGCATTACGTTCTCGCTGCGGTTTTTGTGGTGGTGAAAACGTTTTAATCGTATCAGAGTTATGGATGTCATATTACAATTCGTGCTTTTTCAACTGAAAAATGATAAATAAGAAGTAGATTAGACAGTTAAAACTGAATAGAAGGAATTCTCAGTTGATGACATTTTGCTACATTAGGAGAGTAAGTAATTCATATTTCGTGGATATAATTCCATCATTATTCCATTCACCAATGAGCATATATATAATTGGAATGGAATTATTAATGGTGAGGATTAATATATTTGAAATTCATCTGTTTTTGCTTAGAATTATGTACTCAGGATGCAAAACAACGCTATGGCGATCTAAATTTACTCTTTCATTTAATTTTATTGTCGACATTTATTTTATTGGGCAAATGTATAGTATACGTTTGCCAACATTGCAGCTAATGGCTCTCGAATTATATTACATCATCTATCTAATTCTGTACTACCTCCATATAGGTTAATATGAAGTGCATTAGTTACATAGCAATTTCCTTTGCCGTCCTAATATAATATTAAATTGCTTTTAGTATGATTCCAACAGGGACGAACATAGAAGTTTTCAAGGGTGTTTTAACGAAAGTTTCCAATAATTTTCATCTTACAGTGTTCTTTACTTTATGTTATTTAGTATGGTTTTTACCAAGATCGGCGAATTTCGTACGTTCCATTGTCAACCATGTGAAAGAAAACTGCCTTGTCGCGAATTTTTGTTCAGTCGAGAAAAATGCGTCACCTTTCTATTTCTACGATGATTCTTATTCCTCCTCAACCAGGGCATAATTATTTCTTCACGGGTTTCGATGAAAGGTCTTTTAGTATCACCGCCCTTAGTTAATGCTCAGCTGGTCGTAAGTGAACAAAGGACGCTAGAAATTTTTAAGCTGTTATATGAAGGAATATTCTCTTGCGAGAGACAGCAATGTATACCATGGATTTTATTTCGTATTAGAGTCTTACGTGAATCAAAACATAATATCATAGTAGTAGTTATCACATCGTAGTTAATGTTTGTGCTGGGAATTCCATCTTGTCGCGAACTGTTGCCATTGCATCGCCCTTCCCAATGTTAATCTCTGCGTCGATCATCTCCGAACCCTATTAACTCAGCCTCTTACCCGCATGTCTTTTCTGTTCTCGGAATGTATGCGCAACTCTATTAAGGCTCGCGGTATGAAAGTTGGCGTGAGTTGTGCACTGCATGACTCTTAAAGGCTCCGGGCTTTCCCCCTCCCACTGCCAGGTATACGGTGTTTGCTCACGGGATACACAGAGGTCGCCGTGCTCTCTGGGGTGTTGCGTAGTTCCTTATTAATGAATGCGCCGTAAAAGTGGATTCGCGATAACACTCATTTTCCAGTCTGCATGATGACCGTCTATGATTAATCGAATTTTTATACGAATTCTCGAACTTGTCGTGGATGGAAGGGCGCTTTCTATCCTCTCGTACATAGTGGGTGCTTTCAGTGCATGAAGATACGCGAAAGAAGTCCGTGAATTTGATTTTTAGTCGTAAATCGTTCTTTGGGTGTCTGTGCAGTAATTTCTGAAGGCGTTGCATTATTGGGTTTTTCTTATCTCGGCGATAGTTTCGCTGTTTCTTTTTTACTTTTTTCGCAAGTGCATGTCTCAAGTATCCGAGATTCTTGGGTTTTTATCTGTGCGAAGGTCTTTATATAGCGTCTTTGGACTCCTCAAATATCGCTCTATATAAGTGTCAATTCACTCGGCTGTCCTCTATATTCAGTTGCGTATGGATATGAAATGTCGCACTAAAAATACCTGAACATATATAAGTTTCTTACCGTTTTCAATATAATTGTTTTTCTTCTTCTTAAATATTTAAATATCCGACACTGATACTTATTATTACCGTAAGAACAACCAGTTCTCGCTTAGACGAAAAGCCAAAATTTTCGTTCTCCAATGCATCATGAAGTTATAAAAGCATAGCAGTCGCAAATATCGGGAATGAATAACATTTCCCCTATATATTGCATCAGTATTTTAAACGGGTTTTCTAATATCCGTGTCTGTCTCATTTTGTATTCTTTTGGTGTTCAATCGTGAGGGATCACCGATATATAGGTTGAAAGATTTATGATGACAACGTTTATGGAGTGTGACAGTGATGGAGCTCGATATCTTTTTCATTATCTTCGAAGGCTATAATTACGGAAGTGCTTGTTGATTTAAGTAAAATATTGTAAGCGTGAGCGGTTTAAGATTGATTTAGGTGGGGAAAAGTATTTCTTCGATTTGTTGAGTAAATGAAGCGATTGGAAGTATGTCATGTATAATTTGGTCTGTTGTTTACATTTTGTTGCAAGGTACTCTTTAAGATAACACCGATGAGATTAGATGCATTCTAAATTTTTCTAGTAGTTGATAGTCGATAATTTTTACTAAACTATGCCGAACTTCTGCAAAACTAATATGGCTAAAACCCTGTATTTAAGAAATTGACGTTTCAGGAACGATCCAACACGATAGAAAAATTCTCGTCATTCTATCGTAAAAAATTAATATAGAGTTCAAGATGTTTTTCAATAGTCACCAAAATATGACTCAACATTTATAACCTCCTGAAAGTGGGCTCTCATAATCACATGGTACAGGTTTTTTGAGCATTTTCGTATTATTATTTCGTCGTATTCATTCATGAGTTTCGACCATTGTCGCGTTTGTTTATAGTGGATTATTACTGGTTTGAATTTTTATTTTATAGCATTCTTTTGATTTTTGGATTCCGATTTTAGTAAAATTTATTTAAGAGTATTGGTGTTTATGTTGAGGTTTGCTATTATTGTCTTTAGCTATTTACTGCTTTGTTTGGTTATAATTAAAAATAAGGCAGTAGAGTACGTTTCAAAGTATGAGAATGTTTTCTGCACAAGGATTATAAAATTGATGGCAAATTATTATTCCATCTTCAACTACTGAATGAGATGGTACTTGTTTTCCGTGTCTTTCAATAACAACGTTCTATCAGAATGTTGCAGCCTTAATCGTTTTCGATAGCCTTGGCGCTTCGATTTTTACATTTCGTTTTGAAATAGATTTTCGAGTCCTTGATGGTGGGTATCGATGCTCTCCTTACGTTTTTCTTGGACATTGAGCTCTCGGTTTATTCGATGGAATCGGATGTCGCTCCGTGTTTTTGCAGCGAATCCGTCTTGGAACGATAATCGCCCTCTCATATTAATCTGAAAATGCAATCGCTCGATTATTTCGCACGGCGACCGTTGGATGTACTCCGTTATTTCTCTCCATTGTCGTATTATGCACCTCTCACATATTTACCAACAGTTATCGTCACTTCGTTCTAATTCGTATGTAACATTTTCTATTCAGCGTGCGATGAAGTTTAGGTTATTTAAATATTAAATTTACTCAATTTTAATATTTTGGAAACTAATTAATTCGTAAATTTCTCAAAATTAATATATCGCTGGAATATTCATTGTATATTTTAAGGATAATTTATCAGTTTATTAACTCACGGTAAGTTTAGTTGAGTATATACATATTTATTACTTATTATAATTATTATAACCGGAATCATCAGGGAAGTTATATCGTATGCAGATATTTGTTGTGTTTTTGAGCCATAATATCTACTTGAATTCGGAAATTTACCACAGTTTGACGTATTTCATAATGTTCATAATTGTTTATGTAAATAGATTCTCCTACAATTGAGAGCAGTTGAAGGCGATATGATTGGAGATCTTTATGAAAATAGCCTTGAAGCTATCTTTCTCTTTAAGCTCACGTGCTAATTTCTCTCCGAATGAAAACTCGGCCAATTTTCCATTCCATAAATCGCCACCGAAAGATTTTTTTTTCTAGAATAACGAGAACGTTTTGGTTCGCAGAATTTGCTAATCATTCGAATCTCGGCTTCTGAAATTCCCTACATTTTTCTCTTTGAAGAGGAACGCCGATTTTCGAGACGGAATTTCTTAATCGTAAGCGCACCGTCCCGTAATTGAGCCGCGCAAAGCGATTGCGTTATCCCAACTCTGTTTCCGGTGACTGCATTATAGAGCAAGAGGGTAAAAATTCTCTATTAGTGGTGCGGAGGGAGGTCGGCCAAGCATGCAGGGCGTGAATTTTCCTTTCGTTTCTATGAGAGAGGTTAGTCACTAGGTTCTTGGCTTTCCATCTCTTCTCTAACATTAGCAGCCAATTGGTTGCGGTGGGAGTAGGTTATTCTTTAGGCCAGGGTGAACGTAACCGGACGCGAATGCCTCAGCATAGATACGAAACCAGTTTCTATTTCATCAAGGCTTCGTCTATAAATTAATAATAATTCGTCCTCTTGGAAGTTCCTTCAACTCCTGTTAGCCTATCCGGATTTTGCCCATCAACGTCCTTGGTAGAATTACTTGGCCATAAACCAGGCTTAAATTTAATCTCACTAAACGCCCTAGTCTTCTTAGGTGGGGGCGAGTTTCGATCCTCGCTTTGGATATTGCTTCGTTCAGTTTGTCACCAGAAATAGAGGCGAGAAGAAGTTAGCCCTACGTTTTCAATGCTCCGTAGGACCTTGGCTCGGGCAGGATGGAGTTGGAGAAGCGGTGACTTATTAGGTAGGTGTGCTCGAGTTAGCGAAGTTAATTATCGCCTGAAATGAGTAGAAGTGTCAGCCGAAGGATAGGTATTCCCTCAGCAAGTAGGTGTCTAATTGAATAGAAGGATCGGTGTTTTTAAATTTGCATAGGCGACCTTAACCCACATCTTCGCCATCGTGTTGGTTCTATTATTTTGAAATCACGCAAGAGATATTTATCTTTTCCTATTGTCTAAGTTTTTCTCAAATTCATCCTCACTTTCGTTTCCGAAGAATTCTTGGAATCCTAAAGGTCTTTATAGTCTTCGGAAGGCTAGATTGGAATATTTTGCATCGCTGCATCTGATCCGTATAAATATATACTTCAACGCTTGGAAGATCTTCTCCGTGATGTTGGTCGTAAGCCAGCGGTACATTCTCTTTCATTGCTATTCACTGTTCCCGTAACTTAGTTTCGTCTGAACTTTATAGGATAAGGTCAAGAGTGGACGAACTATTCCGATAGGACGGAGTAGAATTTTTGAATAATTTCCTTGCGCATATTATTAATATTATGAAATATGATTACTATGCGTCAGTGTGAATTTTAATATTTATGATTCTCCTCTCATATGAGTCAATTTGTGAAATAGGGAATTGGCTCAAGAAATCACGAGGTCTTGCTCAGCTGTTTTTAAATTAAAGCTTAATATTTTTAGCCAAACGAAAACTCCTTTAAAGATATGTATTCTTCGTTTCAATAGTTATGTTACAAGCAAGCTTAATTTGATTTCATAAAGATTTTTCATTGGTGAAAGTATAGAATTCCTATATGCCTCAAAGCTATGCTGCCCTGTACCAACCATTTTATCTTTGAATAATCGGTTGGTATCACCTACAGTCTATTGTCTCTCTTCTCGTTTACTTTTACCACTCCCTCACGCTGGGCTATCGCTTCTGAAATTCTCAGGATAGTTTCGTTATGATGCATCAGGAATGTAAAGTCATTCACCGCTGATTCAGGTACTTTCCAATGTATTTATTTTTCTTTTCGTAAAGTGTCGGATCATGTTTGATACGTGTAGTTAATTTATATTGTATGAAAGATTATTTTTATCTTCTTGTGAATTTAAATTTTTTGTTCGTAAATGTCTAACTAAGAATGGAGTTGAGCAATTTTCTCTTCGTTTTTCTTTTTTCCTTCGATTTATTGTGCATCATTGCAAAATCTGTGGCCGAGTGGTGATTAATATTTACATTGCTTGTAGCTATTGGCGTGTGGTAGGAGACGAATAAAAATTGCAATTCTCACATGTCATGCTACATTATATAATTTATATATATATATTTTAAATTTCGAATAAGAAATAATAAGTGGTCTGGCTTCAGAATTTGTTGGGCTCGGAATGTTTCCATGGAGAAACTGGTAAAAAAATATCTCTGGCATTGCTCCAATTTTGAACGTATTATCTAATTTTTACTCGTTAATGATCTTATCACTATGACGAAGGAGACATTATTACATAAATATTTAAATTGTTGTTATGCGCAGTGTTATGATATAGATACCATACCGTCCCAATTTTTGGCTTTGTCTGAGTTGAACCTCAATCTCTCTTTGAAAACTAACAATAGAATCCGAGTTTCGACATCAGTTTATCAGTAGTTGTTTCGAGACAACATATTATATATCGAATCTCCATGGATGTTTGGTATCATCTTTGCCTTGCATAATCGCGAGGGAAATTAAGGAATAGTTTAGTAGGTAGAATATCTTGCTTATTCATGAATCGATTGAAAACATATTATTTACATAGATTCTTTCTTGAAAGAACATATATAGATTGATACATTTTAGAAGTTGATTATTTTAATGTGTAAGCCGTGCATATACCTGTAGGCTCATGTTTGTTTTTTATTGTGCGTATCTCGTAAGTTTTCTCTCAGTTGTCATCACAACGGGAATCCTCATACACGCCTTAAGACGAAAATGCGCCTTGGATTCCTCCTGCCGTCTCGTCAAAGACGTCTTAGGACATTCGGTGGGCTGTTGGCGGAACGCACGCCTCCTCCACGAGTGAAAGCAGTCACTCGCGTGGCAATCTGGTCTGAGGAGTTTTCCCTCTCATCCACGGACGCAATTTCGTTGCACTTTGATTTCGCTGACGTGGATCACTCGTGCGATTTGTTTTCTCAACAGCTACTTAGTGTTATTTCCTCGATAAACTCGGAGTTAGATTCGCACGCTACGCGTGTCAAAGGTGAAACCGCGATATCCCTGCAAAACCTTCCATGTACACGTGTTGCAAAGGTCTTCGGAGCCATTGTGTATGGCCTCGACCTTCCATCGTGTGTGAATGGGATGCATTATCCGCGCGGGTAATCGTTTTTTTTATTTTCCGAGAGAATCCGTGCCGCGTCCTCGAGAATTCGCTTAGAGTTTTGCAACTCTTAGGATTTTCATAATTCTCGTAATAGTTCCCTCCCCCCTGTGGCAGATTCTGTCGATGCGTTTCCTGTTTTTGCACCCGCGTGATATTTCCCAAGGCGCAGAAAAATGTTTTCTTGGCAGGTTGTTGTCGGTCTAACGGTCTAGCAGCGTGGAAGACAGACGTAAATAGATTACATTATTGTGTTCATTTTGGCTGAGTTTTCCGAATATCTTCTTAACGAGGGTTCTAATTTGACATATGTCAATGAGTTGCTGAAATTACTCATATCGGACGTGCTTTGATGGTACCGATGGCATATTGTTATATCGATGTTTCCGCCAATATTATTTACCATTGCTGGGGAAAAAGCACGCACAGATTTTCACTCAACTTTTTGTTTTGCGACCGAAAGTCCGTCATTTTTTTAGAGTTCGCGGATTATTTTTTATATCAGTTAAGTTTTTATCAACAAAATCAATAACTATCATCTTTCAGTCGATCGTGAAAATCATTCTATTTTCCAAAACACTCGTTGTTGCTTACAAGAGGATCTTAATGTTCTGGATTATTTTTTTCGAATAATGTGTCTTCCTCATTCTGCACCTAGGTATCAAAAACTCACAAAAATTTTTAGATAGGTGATAGCTAAATTGCTATATATATAGAGGGAGGTTATCGTCCAAACATGTCCCCACTGGCCTTCGTAGATTATAGAGCCTTCCTTTGAACTGGATTTGACAGCCTTGGGTCCTATATTTTCGCCGTTGAAATTAGGTTTTCCTAAGTTTTGAAAGCAATTGGCGTAGGTATTATTTCGGTGAAAATGGAATGCCTTGCACTGGTTTCACTCCGTGAAGGAATTTTCATTCACAGCGGTACGTTTGAAGCTCTATTTGCCATCGCGTAGAAAGTTAAATTGTTGAAAGAATTGAATTGCTAGAGCGTTTTCACTCCAGGTATTTTAGGCGAGACGTTTACTTTCATAGATGGGAGTAGTTGGTTGTTTTCGACATAAAGTGGCGAGCTCAGAGGGTGTTACTAATCGCATTTTAAAGCTTCCCGTTTCTCTATTCTCAATCTAATATCTAATGTACTCCCTAATCTTCGCTGATTTTACTTTTTATTTTAATGTTACTTATCACCCGGTTTTTTGACACTTCACTAAGGATGTCGTGTGGTTAGTCTAAGAAACGAATGCTTTCTGTATTTTAATTTAAAACACTTTTGAAGATTTTATATTGATTAAGAATGAGCAATTCTCATTTAGCGAATGAAATAAATCATAACATAAATATTGCCATTGTCGAATGTTATCTCAGGTGGAATGACCATTATCACGTGCATTAGTTTTACGAAATAACTTTTCCATTTAGAGACGTTTCTTGTTATCCATCAACAGACGTCAGTACTATTTTTGCGGGTTTCTCCAATGTGAAAAATAGCAGCAGACAACATTTAAAGCTTATCGTTATCTTCTTCACGTTGTCCATATCTTCGAGTGTTTCGAATCCAGTTCTGAGCGTTTCATAACGTGGCAAGATATTAATAAAAAGTCTTGAAAAACTTAAACGAATGTCAACAATCATTTATGTCCTATCAGATTGAATATCTCTCTCCTTATCACCCAAGCTATGTACTTAATGTTCGTTAATGATAGACTACTCTAAGATATTTTACTGGCATCCTTAGCTGTAATGTACGAAGAGGGCTATGATTTGTATCGATCCAAAATATCCAAGTATATATATGAATAGAAATCATGAAAGAAGTGCTATCGTGTATGAGCGATCTATTTGATGTAGTCGGAGTGAGTTGCTATAGTACCTTTTCCTCTTGAGTCGAGGACATGAACAGGAGGAAAATAGATTAAACGAAATAGAAAATAATGATCCTGTGTTCGTCTAATTTTGTTTTGCTATCGCCAGCATTCCAAGGGAATGTGAAGGGATGTGAAGTTACTTCACCAAAAGGCATTGAAAGTACGCATTTTCTGATGAACGACTTTAGAATGGAAAGAGGTATTGTCGGAGCTAATGAAAGCAAGGTCGTAATGTGTCTGTTAGGGTAGAAATTGGAGCAACAAAGGCGTAAGATTCAATTTAATAATTCCCAACGTCCTTGATCAAAATTAAAAGAGCCAAGATTAATATCTCGATGGTAACGAAGGAAATGTAGAGATAAGATGACCCGGAAAGAAGTGATGGTATCGTTGGAAAGCTGTTCTCGATTAAAACATCGGAAGAGATTCAGCGTACGGGAATTGCAACAGGCATTAAATGCGGTACTTCAAGAAGATAAGCATCCTTTTCAAAGCTACAGTATCTCTACGGGAGAAGATTTATTGATTCTTTCAGATTTTCCTCGATTTCGAATCAAAGCAATGTTTCTCGAACGACTAACTCTGTCCTATAATTTTTGCGGGATCTAGAAATCGAGCATGGCGACATATTTGAATACATTTTACGTACGAGTTATGTTCAGAATTACTTGGTCGTATCCTTAATTGAATTTGAAAATTTTCCTGTTAATTTTTCATTTCGATGATTTCCTGTGATTCGTTCGTTTCTATAGCAACAAATATAATTTCTTATTTTTATGTTGTATAATATATTTGTACACCTTCCTTATGCTAATTGATATACGTTACGTTATTGAAGTATATTAAGAAAATAATTTTTCGCATTTAATATTATTGTCGATGGTGAACTCATTCAATTTACGCGCGGCGGATCTTGCGGAGAAATAAGGAAATAAATAGGGGACTCTCTTGTGTATTTTGATTTTTTTATTAGCTGAATGTCTTTGCGAGATAAATACCTAATACTATATTCATAATTCATTTGCGATCGAAATTAATACTCTTTATTGACAAATGGGATTTTTTTGCTCTGCGGAACCATGACTTAACTTTTTCTTTTAAAAAGGAATGGAAGTGCTTTGTATAATACGTTTAAATTATGTCAATTACTTATCGAACATAATAATTCAAACTTCAATGACACTTAAGGTTGACTGTTATGTCATACCAACGTCATGGCACCGCGATCGTCATTTTATTTGATGAAAATGGCTTTTTATCGGATGAATTATTCATAATTCCATCTCTTGGAAAAAGAGTTACAAAATCAAACCTTCTATATTTTAAAACTAGGGTCGTCAATCCCTCATAAAGATGGAAAATAGTGTTCTATTCCACGTGCGTCCGCGTCGATATCTTACTTTACTTCTAAGTTGTCGCTTTCGTTTAGAAAGAGAGATCAAAGACTCCGTAGCTGACGTTAGAGGTCACTCAATTACTCTCGTTTGGAGCAATGCCTACCACCTAACATGCTCCATGCCTTATCCAGTCTTGCAGGATTCCAAAAGGGCCCTCAGGTGCGGGAAAAACCGTCCTCAATCGATGTCCAGTGGATTAACATCGAGGAAGCGTGCCCTCCTTCGATTGATATCTCCCTATTACATCTTTCTTATCTTCTCACATGTATTTCGGTTGCACAATGCAAAGAAATCGCGGCCTTTCTCAGTGTTTTCCAGTTCTCACGTTTTCCTAAGTCATCGGATTCAGCTGCGTGCGAATGCGATGTTCCCGCTGAGGGTGGCTCGCCGCCCTAGTGGGCGATGCTGAATTTAATTCGAGCAAGTTACGTGGCGCTCAAGCCCTTCGCCTCTTCGAATCCCGTTAAGCGCTCACAAAAGAAAAACGTATATTGCAGTCCAGTCTCTCCAGTTTCGCTCGGCGAAAGTTGGTTTCGTTTATGAAACGACGCATAACGATTTTCGCGAATTCTCTGTTGCGAAACAGCACGTTTATTAAGTGAATATTATCGACATGGCGTAAGCTGTCTCGATTTATTCTTTTTCGAGGGGACCTTTGATCTGGAATCGTATCGTAGGAATTTTGGGCTTTCTTTTCCCCCTCAGATACACGAAAGGACGGAGGGAATTCGTGGGTGTGATTTCCGGAAGCTTTTGTTTTCGCCATTCGTCCTTGTGTTGACCTCGGTCATTGAGCTTAGCTGTTTTAGGATGTCGTTGATCAGGAGTGGTGCAAATGAACGACCACACTACGCTTCCCTTTAAAGTTTTGAATGTTGTAGTAAACTTATGATACCTTTTAGGTAATGGAAGGTTTATATACTGATAATGTAAAGTTCGTTTATAGTAATTACTGGATGCTCAAAAGTTTACTCCATATTACGCAAATAATTAACTTGCGTCTTTGGAAAAATTAAATTTTGTGGATATGCTTATTTAATTTATTCTTCTTAAAGTGTATACATTTGGGCGAATTAAGACGTAAATACGAGAATTATTCATTTCCATATGATTATTTATTCAAATTATTATACATTCCATTTTTGATGTATCGTAACATTTTCGTTGGTGGTAAAATGCCTGTATAAGTAGATTAAGGTTGAGGTGAATATTTTACTGTTCGTTGTCGGGTCATGGATAATTCAAACATTGTTGCTATGATAATTGCTTATTAATCTCATCTCAGATCAGAGATAAATGTTACACAAGATTCTAGAGAGATGTATTATTTAATGGGTCCTACTAGTTTTCGTATTAAATTTAAAGCTGGAAAACCATTTAATGATACGTAGTTGTACCAAAAGGTCTCTTGTAGAATAAGAATGGTAAGATACATCGGAATAATGAGCAAGGAAAAGAATTTCTCCTTGACAAACCAGTCGAGTGGCCTTAAGGCGTGGTGTTTTTAGGGGGTTGATTTTGTTGCTCCAGCAAGTTTTTCGCTAAGATCCACCCGTTTCGCCGTCTCCGTTCGGTGTGTCTCACATTCCCATTCCATTTATCTTTTATTAATCCAAAACCACAAATTTCGAACTGCGGTTACTGCATCGAGTGTAAAGCGCCGACTGGTCAACGCGCGGAGTTTTTCGTCAGATCGGCAATCCGTTGACGACACGGCAGAGCGTGGAACGAGATTTTTTTCCCCTCCAGAAGAGCGGTACTCAGGGCAGTCTCTTCGATTCGAGATTCACCCTTCATTGCAGGGTTCGTTGCCCCTATTACAATCGATTTCTTAGGCCGGCCCAAGTGTCATGTAAAAGAGGCGAAAAGGAATAACATGCCCCCCACCCGTGCTTCTACCAACTTACACCAAGGCGAAATTGAACTGGAATAGGGAGAGGGCATAAAAAAAACCTTTCGCAAAGGTCTCGGCTGGTCGTTGGCACTGGAGAGAGGCTATTGATGGTACGTGGGTGGCTGTGCAGGGATTAATTTTCAACTCTACGTGGCCCGCTGAGAATTCGCGTTCAGCAACAGGTATCCCGCCCAAAACTTTCTTTCACGCATTCCTCGATCAGCGTTCTCTTTCAGTGATCGAAGAGTAATTCTTGCTACTTGTTGATTTTTGTTCCGCAGTTGGGTGGGTTCGAATTATTTTTATATACTTCCGATCGCGTCCCTCCTAGATTTGTTGTTAGTAGTCATCTTCTTTGGTTGTTTACAGTGCAGATACTATGGATTCTCATTATTCACTTGGAGTGTGATATAATTTGTCATTTGTAACTATTATGAATTGACTTTTTGAGTATGGTTTATCGGTCGCCAATCCATGTTTTATCATGGATTTTATGAAGCGGGTTTTGTTTAAACCAGTTTTGTTTGTTTTGTTCAATTTTTATAGTTTTTATTTACGTCATCTTTTAGTTCATTCGTTTCACATATATGTACGTATTGTAGGTTATATGTGCTGAACTTTTCGGTTTTTCCATTTATCTAAAGTTTAACCTTTCGCAGTCATTACGGTGAAAGGGGAATGGCTGAATTCTTTCTGCCCAATAAAGGCATTCGACAAATTAAACGGGTATACAGTATAGAGTGTACCTTCCATAAACCTAATTCATGATTAATTGGCAAATTTAAATTATGCCACTTGTTAGATGGAAAGTGGAATTCTTTGAGAAGTTGGTAGTGTGGTTCATTGTCAATTCGGTCACTCGATGTTTAAAGCAGAACTATTTTAATTGAAGTTTATTTCGGGAGTTTAACGGATTAAAGAACTGAAGGTTTCTTTTTTGTTTACGATCATCAGTTTTATATCCCTTACGCATTTCAAAGAACACCATATTATATCTTTGTAATTTGATGTTCGAAATTTCAATGGAAAAGTAGACGTTGATAGTGGAAAATAAAAAAAGACGATCTTTGTTCTCGTGTTTACGTTTCGTATAGAAAAATTACTGCCACAATGGGAGTGATGACTCAAGGTGCTGTTACCCGTTGTCCCTGGAAAAGAAACGATTGGTAATCCCAACCTTAGCCGTCCCTATTTCTTTGGCAAGGATTTTTCCAGAAGAGGATGCGTTATATCGGTGATTTTTGGAACGCATTCTGGTCACGTTTTGGTTACTTCGTTGGCCTTTAGTTATGGCCGTTGTCCTTTCTGAAACCAGGGACAGTTCGCCCTGGGCCGATCATAGACTTAGTAACGGAACTCTGGCATTAAATCGATCTTATGGTCCGGTTTTTCCAATGGAATTGTTTCTACCATTGAGCTCTAAAGCGGAGTTAATCATATCGGAATATCCAAACTGTTTTTTCAGTGAACGTTGGCTTGAGAGAAGTTCCTATGGAAACAAGCGTGCTGGCGATTATATGTGGAATTGGGTATGGGGAATTTAGCATGTAGCAATATCAATTTCTCGGCTTTGTTTACTCGGCTTTCCGCATAGTTTGCATTTACTTAGATCACGTTGTCGCGGGGTCATGTTTATTCCATATCAAGAGCTGTCGTAGCTCCTTCACGTTTAGATACGTTCTATAGAAAAAGTACCCGTCGCGCTTTCGCAAGTCCAAGAGAAACAGTCTCGTGTTGACTTAGCTTTTTTTGTTCTCTCAGGTGATTACGTCGTTAGTTTCAGTAGCTCTTATATGCGGCAATGTTTAAAGTAGGAATCCAAGACGTACTGAATCGTCCATAACTTAATTTTGTATTTTTAATTTCGCATTTAAAGTCTGCTTCAGCATACTAATAACATGTAAGATTTTCTTACCATCAAATAATAATGCCCTAGTTCCCAAAATTTGAAATCTCCTTAGATTTTATATGTAATAAATATTTATGGCATTTATTATTAAATTAAAATCAATAATTTATCGCTTCCATCGTCTTCTAATTATATATGTGTTTTTCATCCCGTTTTGAACCTTTTTACAGCCTGTTCATCCATCGTATAAGGGTTTAGAAAGATTTTGTATGTATAAAATTTATTTTACCCTTGAATAGTTAATTAAAAAAAAATGTTTGACTTTTATCGAACACCAATCTCTACTAGAAAGTAATTCCCTTCCCTTTTATGTAAACTTGGCGAGATGAAAATTAATTATCGTCGCACATTAAAGACGTTTACTCGGGTTTTATGCATTTAAAGATTTTGGAACCGTTTGCATATTTTTAAATTTACGAATTCAATTTATCTTCTATCTACTATTGGAAATAACGAGAAATTTTAGAAACGCGCATCATTAATCTTTTAGTTTAAATTATTATTCCACGTCGCTTCAGTAGCAAATGGAAAATTTCCAACGTGGGCGAAGTTCTAAGGTCAACATTACGTATCCAACCAAGTTACAGCTCTGCTCGTATTTTATTCTAATTTTCGAGACGAAGTATCTTTCTCTCCCGGTGAGATGGTCTCGGGTCGTCGTGATGGAGGTGTGGTGCCTCAAGGCACGGGCGTGTCTCCCCCCCCTCCATCGCTTTCTCCATCCCGGACCTCCCTTCCCCCACCACGCCCTCACCCTCCGAGGGAAAGCTCCCTATCCAATCGGCCGCTACATCGCCGCTCCGGAATCGGAAGTTGAGAAACTGGACTTGGTCCGATCCTCTCACTCTTTTTTGTACATCATCATTTTCATCCGAACACGATTCCATCTCACGCATTCCGCGTCTCAGGCCGTTTCTTCCCACTGTGTCTTCACGGTCATTACCATTTAAACGAATTCAATCTTCCCCCGTTTGACGCACTCTTAATTTAGGATCGATATATAAAAGGAACTTTTACCATTGGTGGTATATACAATGCTTTTGATTATTCATCGTTTAATTCGTAATTTTTATAATTTTAAAATAAAATACTGTTAGGTTCACATAGCACTCAGTGTATTCAACTGCACTGTTAGTTATTTTGTGTTGAATCCTGGTTCGATTACTATTTCAGATTTTGATGTTGGTAAAATTAAGCAAATTAGTTAGGGAAGAGATTTAGAAGAAAATGAGACCACCTTTTAAGGGAATGATAAACAAGAATGACTGAATACATTATTGTAGTATCATTAAAAGTGCTTTTACATTAACAGGTCGTTAGTGTCATCTATTCACTCAGATTTGTTCAAAATCCTATTAGATATCTTTAAGTTTTGAAAGTTATTATAGATAAGCATAATATTTTTTAAAATTATCATTAAGGAATGCAAAGAAAGATTTTAAAACAATTATTATATGCTTGTTTAATGTCCTGTGTTAAATTAACTGATATTCTCTCTCCAAGTTTATAATTTATGGTATGAAATTCCTAGAAAGTAGTAATGAAGACATTTGTGTTGTTATTTGAATTGGAATACATCATTACATTACTCAACCCAAAATTGAAAAATTAAACATCTCAGATTTAAGATCTTTAATATACTGTTGACATAATTCTCTGTTTTTAGGGTGGAATTATGTATTTAAGTGAAATATTTTTATTGTTAAATTAAATGGATTAATCCTGCATCCTTTTCATAGTATATGATGTAAATTATAAATTATCTTCTTCAGAGAATTATTCAAAATACTCTTGAAAATGATAAATATTTTTTTGTATTTAGACTCTGAATCTGTGTTCATGTGATTAATTATTGCCCTCTTCTTTTCATTCTAGAATCCCTCTGGCAGTGTCCACTTTGGCCTGCATCCTGAGTCCGCAAGATG
Source organism: Pantala flavescens (assembly GCA_020796165.1). NCBI lineage: Eukaryota > Metazoa > Arthropoda > Insecta > Odonata > Libellulidae > Pantala > Pantala flavescens. The sequence goes on from CM036883.1 coordinate 48,382,697, forward strand.
CCATCTGGTGGTATGCATGCCTCATCTCTGCCTTTGAGGTGGCCCCTGCAATCTCGCACTTCTACAGCAATAGTTGCAACTGGCCTGCTCCTGCTTCTTTTTACAGTCTCGCGACGCATCTGGCGTGGGGGCGGGAAAAAGTGTGGAGACCCTGGTGGGACAAAATCAACCAAAAGGGTGAAAGATAAAAGAGTGGGTGTGCTTGAGTGTGTGCCAGAAGAAGTTCAGGTGTTGCCTGACGAAAAGGTGTCTGTTGATAAAGAGGAGGAACCCCTGCCTAATTTGAAGACGGCAGAGAAGGAACTTACACAGAAAATTGTGTCAGTGGAGAATAAGTCATCTGGAATTTCTTCAGGTGAGCTTGATAAGCCTGATGAAATAGAAGTTAGACAAGAAATTTTGCATCTCGAGGAAAGTTCATCAGCTCCTGCTGAAATAGTAGAGGAGAAGTCATCACCTGAGATATCAGTAGAGAGTGTTGTGAAGGAGAAGAGTGATAATTTAGACTATCTCAGGAGCTCTGAAGAAACCATTGGAAGTGATATTGTTCCGGAAGAGTCTGTCAGTATTATTCCCGAAGTGTGTCAATCTGTTACTGAACAAGTGTTGGTGAAATCTGCTGTTACTGGTGCAGGTGACAGGCTTGAAGAAGTTAACAGCGGAGAATTGAAAGAGGAGCAGCTGGAGGATAAGCTGTGCCTCATCCAAACGGATAAGAAAGAGACTAAAGAGAAGAATAGTTTGGAGGAGGAGATAGTACCTGTGAACTCCGTGTCTTTAACTTGTGGAGTGGTGGTGAAGCAGGAGGAGAAGGAGTCAAAAGACATAGCTGTTGTTGAAGCATCTGAACTTGTGAGGAGTAAGAGATCTATTGGTGTGCAGCAAGAGGAGGTGGTGAAGAAGGAAGAAGTCATAAAACAGCCAGAAGAGTTAGTGATGCAGATGAACACTAGTGTCATGGGTGGAGGGAAAAAGAAGTCTGGAAAGAAGAACAAGGAGGTGCAGAAGGTTGGGTTAGGGAAAAAGGAAATCGATATGAAAGATTTGGAGAGAGTCATAATGCAGGATGATGTTGAAGTGGAGGAACATAGTAAATGTGATGTCACTGGAAACCATCCTATGGACTCCTCAGGAATTGGATCCCCTTCCATGTCGAATTTTCCAGATAACCGCAGTGAGGTATGTCAGTTTTTTAACCAGTATCCTTGATATAGTGCGTTAGTAATTCATCAATGCCAACCTCCCTTATGAATGAAAGATTGGCATGTTCAGAAACTTTTTATATCAATGCTGCTCTAAAATAATTAATAAATATATACACAAGTATTTAATGAAGCATACCTGATGAGTGATTCTAGAACAATATGTATCAATATATCCCTAAACCTCAATAATTTAATATCTCAATCAAATCATTTCTTCATTAATGAGTGATTAATTCATTTCATTAATTAATTATCAAGTATTTAACTCATAATTTAATTAGTTGAAAAATAATTTAAAATTGGTTTCCATTAACAATTGTTTATGTGCATAGTTAAAAAATTTCTATTTCACGTAATTTAGTGAACAGTTGGAGGAAGTAGTAACTGATGTGTTTACTTTAATTTCCTTCTAAAGTCAGTAGATCAAAGATTTACTCATGTTATCAGAAACCAATTACAAACACTCATTCCCATGTGCTGTTAGTAGCAGATATTTCAGTCCTTTCCCTTCCACCTTCGAGATGTGTATCTTTCTTTGTTATCTTTATTCCATCAGTCTTTTCTTACATCCCATATCTCTATGCCATATTGTTTTACCATTTTGACATATTTCTCATCTGTACCATAATGCATTTCATATCAGTTCTCTCCTAATCTCTCTGATATCTTTATCAAAGCTCCTCATCATCAGATGCTGTCTTTTCATTAAGAGTTCTGTTTGTTATAGTTCCCCTTGTCTCAAGGTTTAAGTGCTCTTCAGGCACATTTACGACTGTACTGAAGGTAAAATATTATTATTTGAAGTAATTAGTGAACTCATTAAACAGTAATTGTAGAATTAAAAAATGCTGTTTTAGCTTAATTTGATATGAACTTGTACAAGCTGTATTTTTAGCTCTTATTAGGAGAACAAGTTGACAGCAAGTTTCAACTAAAATTTTTAAAAACTAACAGCTAAATGTACACATACTTGATTTATGAAAAATTCAAAATTTTAAAGGATCAAATATATCTTTGATATATTTCAAAAACAAAAAATTGGAGACTTGAAAGTTAATTATGAGTTGAAGTTTTAGTCAAAAATAATGGTGAATGATATTTCTGTGTACTCACTATTATACCAAATCTTAAATAGTGATTCACATTCCCAATAATGATATATGAAATGTTGAAATAGTATGCAATGAACAAACTTTTGCTCTCCCAAGATGTGATTTTCTCTTGTATGAAAATAGTTTATTCCTTTTTCTAAATTGAAGAAAATAGTATGTAATTTTTGAATCATGTCCTTATTTACTGATAATTTTTTACAAAACTGGTTAGAACTCAGCTATTGATACTCTTAGTTCAATTCCTTTTTAGCAAATCTCACACTTAAATTTTTATTAATATCTTATGTGATTTTGTTAATCGACCATAGTGAATAATTCTTTGTAACGATTGCTCTCTTCATTCAATCAGGGTTCTAGTTGTGGAGACAGTGGGAAGGGTAGAAGTGATGTGACTACACCTGGGGGTCTAGAAGAGGAAGAAAGAGAAGTGAGCTTTCCACGCCACTTTTCACCACCCTGTTCAACATCAGGCCCTGAAGAAGAAGAAGAAGAAAACGTTAACGCAGGAGCTGGTGATGGAAGCTTAGAGGGTAACCCTGGAGAAGCAGTGATGCTCGGTAGTCAAACTGGGATGTTACTCAATGGATCAATGATGCCCATGGGCATTCCTTTTGCCCTTTACCCTATTGCATCATTGGTACCCTCAGCATCAGTTTATGAGTTTGTGATACCTCAGGAATTGGTGGGTAGACTGATTGGGAAGCATGGGTCTTTTGTTAACCTCATCAAGGCAAGGACTTCTGCAAACATTTTCATCAAGACTCACCCTGAATCTTCTAAGCTGAAAGTGTGTGCTATTGAAGGTAAGAAAATTATTTTCTATTTTAATCTGAAGGGAAGTTAAATTATTTTTCTTAATGTATATTTTCAAAACTTCGTAGTTGCATAGGAAATTGAATTTTCATTTGTTTTTTTTTCATCTTGTATGCAATTGATTCTCTATTATAAAAAATTATGAGAAAGATTCATTTATCTATTATGTAGACCTTTTCATCCAATCTAATTGAACTTACTATTTGTGACTTACTTATTTCTTGCTATTGTAAGCTCATTATCTTCAGAAATCATCTAGTTTGTTTCAGTGATTGTTTCATTTCTATTTTGATTGTTTGCAAGTGGATGCTTTGAAATAACTGTATGGTTTAGTAAACACATCCAAGTTATTTCTGTTAAATATTTATTCTCACAAAATAGAAATTCTCATTAAAATTACTTAGGAGTTTAATAAACCAATCATTAACTTAGTACAAATAAATAAACTGTTAGAATAATCAATTATATCCTGCAGATTAGCATTAGGTGTGCTGTATTACTCATTTTAATTACTACTACATTAGTTACATTGAATATCTATGAGAAGGATATGTATTTAACTGGAAAACTCATGAAGTATTTGCCCCATTAGCATTACTCAAATATTTGAACTCAACTAATTATTTTCTCTGAGCTAGTTATGCTAAGAAATTTTAAGCTGATATAAAGGAACATGAATCATTGCCAAATTCATTCAAAAGTTAATGAAGTTAGTTAATGAATGAATGATGAAGTTAATGAATAAGGGAATGAATCCTTTTATTTAACAACCCATTTAGGGTTGTTAAATAAAAGGATTCTAGGAAATGAATTAGTTTTTGCTAGTTTATAATTCTGCCTAGAAAGAAGTCAGTGAAACAAAAAATATTTCTCTCATTCCATCTCGAGTCAAAGAGCATTTATAATCCTTTTTTTCTTGTTTGATTATTTTAAAAAAATACATAAGACAAATTCTTGGTCTTTATATCTTTATATTGTATGTCAATAGATCCTGTCTTTCCTTTACAGGCACTGACAGTGAAATAAAAGCGGCTTTGGAAATGATTAGAGAGAAGTTCCCCCATAGGAGATTTCCGTCCATGACTTTAGAGCAAGTGTTCTTTCTTCCCCTCCCTTTGCCTGCATTTCCAGTTATCCCAGATTCCTTGCAGGTACGTCTCATACATGATGGAAGCTCTATATTTTTTAATTCATGTTATTTACTTAATAGTCACCTAATATGGTTACGATGGGTATTTAAAATCTTATAGTCAATTTAAATTTTCCTCAGTTTTTCAATGAGAACTCTCAATTTTAATGCTAATAATTAAAGAGAATTAATTGAGGGGAGACCTGTTCTAGTGAATAGATGTATCTGATATATATATTTCACAACTTGAGACTTACTTTCTAAATCATCATATTCATATCAAGCCCAAAAGCTTGGAAGTAAAATGTATTTACATAAAATCCATTTGAGATACTTTTTTAATGGTTTGAATGTTTAGTGTCAAAATCTAAGGTTCTTTTCTCATTTTATATGATTATTTATGGATAATTATTGCTAAACTCTATGTAATAGACATTTCATGTTATAAGAAAATTATAACTCAAGTGTATTATGACATAAAATATTTCTGTACATTCTTTGGAATATTACAAATGGCTTTTCTTTAGCTGCTGCAGCTGGTGGAGGGTGTTAGCAACGATGTTATACTATCAGCCATGGTTTCTCCTAGCCACTTCTTCCTACAGCAGCCTACCCATCCAACCTACCCTACTCTGGCAAAACTTGACATGTTGATGTCTGTCTGCTATCAGGATGCTGATGCTCCACGTCTTCCTGATAATGTAGAACGTAAGTTTTAGGGTGATATTTTAAAATAATACAATATGCAATTATTTTTCTCTTGAAATGAAAACTAGTGTTATGTATATTATATGATGATAAACAATTTCTGTAATGATTCATTATGATAATACTGGGAGTCAATTAATTTTATTCACCTATCAATTTCATATAATTTAACATGTGTTGTACCAAATCTAGTTTATAGTTGAGGAGTATTCATTCAACTCAGTATTTTCCGAGGCACTTTATCGCTATATTATATTGTTAGATGGTTGATTCATGTATTAAAAAATGAGAATATATTGAGAGTGAAATGGCCTGTAATGGCAGGTATATTGTACTTGCCTTTTTCTTCCGTTACATAGTTTACATATTTTAGCAGTATCAGTTAAATGTGTACCATATTGTGTTTATATTATATTGTGTTATAGTTTATATTGTGTTACATAGTTTACATATTTTAGCAGTATCAGTTAAATGTGTACCATATTGTGTTTATATTATAGTGTATTTGTAACCTAAGATTTCATTCTTTATAGCGGGTAGCATTTGTGCTGCACCAACAATGGGAGGCTGGTATAGAGCTCAGATTGTGGCTACTGAAGAGGTTCCATCTGAAGAAGAAGAAGCTGAAGAAGGAGAACTAGTTAAAATGTGTGATATAAGATTTGTTGACTATGGAGGTTATGCAAAGCTACCTGCTGAATCACTACGTCAAATCAAGACAGACTTCATGACACTTCCATTCCAAGCTTGTGAATGCTACTTAGCGTCTGTTGTTCCTGCTCCAACCTCAGATGGTATGTCCTAAATTTTAATTTTAATGGAAGTTAATCTATAAAGAATAATTGCAATATAAATTAGTTACATATCTACTAAAAAAAGTAGGATTAAGAGCATTTATAGTATTCAATGATTATGATAAAGATGATTATCTTAGTGATTGATCATTTTCATTTATTATTATAATATTTAAAATTATTTACTTTTCTACTTTCTTACAGAGAATGTGACGGCAGATGGCTGGAGCATGCAGGCATATAATCTAGTTGGAGATCTAACTCAGGCGCAAGTGATTCAAGCACAAGTAGTAGGTCATGCTGCTGATGGCCTTCCATTGGTTTTCCTGTATACTTACTCCCATTCCTATGGACAGGTATGTAGTATTTTAAAAGTAATTTATGTGTGTTATAAGAGACGATGTTCAAGCTAATTATAGGTCCTTCAGTTTTTTATTGAATTATCTTAGTAATTTCATGATGCATTATCCATTCCCTCTTTGATCATACCAACCTTCTTTCATCATTGACTCATTTTTTGGGTGATATAAATATATTACTTATTAACTAATACATTTTCAGTAGAATATGGTCATTTTTGTTAGTCAGGGAAGGAAAGATTATAAATAAAGCATTTCATGGTTATCCTAAAAATGTATAAGAATTTTATTGTATTTTAATTCTTTTCTTTGATGAATTCTGAGCTTTTGAAATATATTAGAAGATCACAATTCAGCTTGCGGACTTGCCATTCAGATTTGCTTTTGTTTTTAATTAATACTCAATGATAGCTGAATTCTCTTGAAAAGAATTAATTTTCAAAGAAAGTTTCTTAGGAAGGAAAGTGATGCATTGGTAAGCATATCACAACATGACTTGATATAAAAATGGAAAAAGGAAAACTCTAAATCTACTTCATTTATAAGTGATGATTTTCTTTGATCTTTCTTTTGATGATTTACTTGTATAATAAACACCTTTTAATCCAAAATGTAAATAAAGTATTAATGATGCTAGTTGGACTGAGGATTTTTTAATTTATTTTGTATTCATAATGTTTCCTTATTTTATACAGGTCATTCAAGTAAACCAAGAACTAGTCAGGCAAGGCCTGGCTGTTTGGGCCATTCCTGAAGCTGTGATTGAACCAGCTGAGGAAAGCCCTTTGGAAGAATATGAGCAAGCAGCAGAAGAGGCTGAAGCAAAAGTTGCGTGACATATTTTGACATTTTACCATCATTGAATCCCATCATAAATATAATGCTCACAGTTTAGAGAAAAAATGAGAGATTGAAAGGAGTTGAGTGGAAGGAAAATTCATAATATTAAAGCTTTGTTTACTGGGAAATTCTTTGAAGAGTATGAGGAACATAGGCTGTGTGATGAGGTAGAGGTGCGTTAATATTCCTACATGGTAGTGCCATTATTGCATTCCTTTCGATAAAAGAGGCTTGAATTAAATGACAGAATGCTCATATGAATATAATTGCGATTTTCGGTAGTGTCTAGTTGGATGTAAGAGGAAGGGGGAAAGCAAACTTGATTTAATGGTCTAACATGTGAGCATTGCATGTGTTTAATTAAGGATAATGATTGATCTTGCATGGAATGAGTTGTGAAGATAGTTGTCATGTTGGAAGAAAAAAATGAAACATACTATCCCTTATTCATTTAAAAATAAGCTCATCCAGGTATTTATCGATAGAAATAGATTTAAGGTCTCATGCATGACCTATGGATGCTAAGAGGTGATTTGAGGATTTTTTTGTTGAAGGATTTCATGTTTAAAGTAACTGTATATACTCATAGAAAGAGTCAATTTATTTTCTAGTAGCTAATGTAGTGAGTGTAAGTTGCCGAAATATTTGGCTTCAAAACATTGACAGTTTATTTTTTTGAGATTAAATCTGCGATAAATGTACTTATAATTGTACATAGAATTGTTCAGGAAATTATAGTAGCTTCTGGTTACTGCTCGTAAATCCAATTATGGATGATACATTATAATTATTGTTAAAAGTAGGTTTAAAAATGCAGGATTGTAGAGAGGGTTGGCTTTAGTGGTCGTGAATAAAAAGTGCATAATGTATGATTTCCATTCTTATTGGATTTTCCATCTTGATTACATTTCTGTTCTTTTAATTTTTTTTGGGGATATCTGCTTCAGTTACACGTGTCATTGAGTCGATTATTTTGGTAAATGGCATATTTTTTTCTGTAATTTCCTTGGGTTTCCTAATAGTTTGATTGGATAATTCATTTCTCTAGTCATACAATCTTTCATTGTCATTCAAAATTAAAGCGCTACTTTTTCTCCTTTGGTTGCTTGGTTTTGTTGTTATATTGAGTAAATGGTCTATGAATTTGTAATTTCTGCTTAACAAACTTTTTTGTGGTTGGTTAGGCCAATTTTTGTTCAATTTTCATGGGTGATACTGCTATCTATGTAGGGTAACCTTAATTTATTCTTCTTCTTGTTGTGATTCAGTATGTGAATACAAATGTGTTAATTTTTTTCTGAAATTTGTGTTTTTTGCAAATAAAAATGTTCATGTAATGTTATTTTCTTGGTGGCTTACAATTGATTGGCTTTTATTGTTGAGCCCATGTGTTTTTATATCCTCAGATAATTGTATCATGTTCTTTCATTTAGTTTAGATTAATGGAGCAAATAGAATTTTTTCAAAAACCATTTGATGGAAATGTGTTGTTTTTGTACCAATTTTGTAAATACAGAAATGTACCTATGCCGTGAAGCTGTTTAATTGCCAACCTTAACAATCACCATTTCTTAAGTTTCAGGATTATTAAACTTTAAGTGGATGTTAATGAATGAATGATAAGTTCAGAATTATTCATGTTTCTTGCTTCTTTCAAGATTCATGTACTGGAAAAATTATCAGAATTTTGAACATTGGTTTACTGATCATGGTGCTAATATTAAAATATAAAATCAGAAAGAATAATAATCAAAAATAAATTATTTAAAACCCTAAGTTTGTTGAAATTGTGTATTGTAACAAATCTGAGAAAACTCTCGTTTTCATTTTTAATACAAATTTCAGAGGGATTAATGATCAATTCTCACTATTATTTAATGGTGCATCTTTCTCTAGATTTGCTTCTTTGCGTAAGAATTTTTTGGCAGTAATCTGAAATGATTCAGCTCAATATTGCTCATTTGTTAGCTTGGAAATAATCTTAAAATTCAACTTTAGATGATGAAAATTCCAATTATATTTCGTATTAATCAAAATACTATTAAAAGTTACAATAGTTTTCCTTCATGATCAAACTCACAGATACTCCCATGTAGGTCACACCGGTGTAGATCATTTAGGTATGTTAGGGCTTTTATTAAGAGAGGCTAAGCATGATTGAATTAGAATAAATTTGCCTTAAATGCTACAGAAGTTTTAAAAAAAGAATTTTTTTATCAAAGTAACAAAGCTTGTCTGAGAATTACCTGCAAATATTCATTTCAACACACAATACAGTGATGAAAATACATATATTTAAGATGGAACCTTCTCACAAAGAAAACGAAATTTTCACAATTTATTCTCTTATAAGCTAAAATAGCCCTTGTTTTTCCAGTTTTTGCATTATGCTTCTGGAATGTGGAGAAAGTAGCAAGCTTGCTACTTGTGAAAGAAATAGTAATTCCCAACTTTAAACTGAATGATGAATAATAGTAATACATGATTTATAATTCTTTTTTAAAAATATGCCCCTCAGCATTATCACATTAATTTCCTATTCATTTGATAATCAACTTGAAGCACTCTTTTATACATTTAAAAGGGATAAATTTTAAAAACTCTTGAATGTAATTTTAAAATACGAATAACTGTTTTCATTTAAGTAAGTTACATAGATTATGGTAATCAGATTAATTGATCAAAATTGTATGTAAATATTAAACAAGATTTTTAACTAATCTCTTTATTTAATTCATTAAAATGATTATATGTTAAAATGAAATGAAGAATAATAGATCAGGTGCTTTCCAGATGGGATTATTGCTGTTACTTCTCTATGAATGTTAAAAAATCATTCTCTACATTTTCTTTTTGCTTATCTTAATTTTCTGTTCAATTCATTCATTGCTAGTTTTCTATAATAAATTATGTAAATTCTTTTTCTTCAGCAAACACTGCTGAATGCTGTGTACACTTTTCTACTACCTCCATTGCATTATTCTTCCTTCCATATAATCTCATGTTATTTGTTCTCAATATTATTTATCAAGGGATATCAGGATTATTCTTTGGTGTTCTTCATATTTCAAGAGAACATAAAAATTGGATAGGACAGACACACACCGAGTAAAAATTTAATTGTTAACTACAGGAATAGAAAGAGTGGTGATAGGAAAGTGAAGCAGGAAGAAGAAAAGAATAGAAGTTACACCACTATAGACGGAATGGGGAAAAAAGCCCATGAGAAAACTTGCAGAACTTATATGATTAGCATATTAATTTAAGGAATCAGTGTAGTCAAATCTGGATTTTCAGCTGTAACAAATCAGAAGTAAACACCAGATACTGTCAGGTAATTTTGAATTCTTGTGAGTCTGTTTAAACACAAGTCAAAAAATGAATTGTACAAATATTTCAAGATAAAACCTTAATTCCCAAAAGTAATACCAAAATTTTGATAACTATATTGTAAAAGAGATAATTATTCCTACCTGTTTGTATTTTAAGAAAAAATATTAGTATTTATTAAAAGAATTTATTTCCATAAAATTTACATACTTGGAAAAGAACTCTAGATTAAATATGTTGCAGTATTAATCTTGATAGGCTTAATGTTGTTATAGTTTATCAAGACATTCTCGAACTTACACTCACAAATTGTTTATTGCTTGTTTTTAAATATATCACCATCTTAAATGGTCACAATCACATAATTAGCTAAGATGTAACTTCTTCCGTAGCACCATCAAACTGTAGCTTGACATCTTCATGTAAGCCTTCAACATCAACTTCTGATTCAGGAGCATTTAACATATTAAGAGTTACTTCTGCAGCAGATTTCCCCATCATTCCCTGTGTACTTGCAGCACTTGCTTGTGCTTGAGCAGCCTGTTGCACCGAAGTTGAATCACGACCACCACTCCCTCCTGAACCAATAACTCCGCTACCAGACTGTGACTGTGAAATGGTCCTTACTGGCAAGCCTGCATCTTCAAATGCTTTCTTTTTCAGGGTCGTCCTGATCTGAGAGCTAAGATAAAAAAATTGGAGTACACTTGTGTGAAGAGCATTAAGATTTATGATAAGTTATTTTCCGAGTAATTGAAGAAGTTGTATTATTATTATCATAATTTTCGCATTCAAGTGGTTTTTTCTAGATGTTAGAACTCGAATCAATCCAACATTACAAAATTTACTGACCCGATTGGCTCTTTCAGCATATATAAGAGTGAAACACTAGGGAAACATTAATTGATAAAAAGCCTCCACAAAGAATAGTTTCTGATGAATGAATAATGTTTCGAAACGACTAGACTCTTATTCATATAAACAATCTTAATCATTATATGTAACGAAAAAACAACTTAATACTAATTCAAACAGGAATCGACAGTGTAAATACTACTTAATATGACGTATTAACTGATGAAGAAATTGATGATGAAACTTACACCGTTCTGTCCTTGATGCGCTCACTAATTTTATTCATATCTTCTCCGAACGTTTTAATAGCCATGAGAAACATCTCAATTTCTTCATCAGTCCATTTACTGTTGAGAAGATACAATTTATAAAACAATTATCATACAAAATTTTGATGACTTTTCTGTAGCGCTAGATAGATTATTATTCATCATAACACATAAGTAGCTTACCCAGCAGGTGAGTCTGCAGAAGGATGCAACTGCATGGTTAATTCACCGAGTTTGTTAAACGCAGCACCAGCTGCAGTAAAGATTTCTCCAACCTTGAATGAAACGTGAAAAAGAGGTAGTAGTTGCAGTTATAATACTCAATTTTACTAAAATATGCTAAGAGATACACATATTAGAAGATAACAATATAACCAAATATCAGTCCAGAAATCTTCAACATACCTTCGTGGCTGAATTCATGTTTTTGAATGTATTCTTTCGCATGGAAATAATAACGCTGCGTCAATTGTAACTGTATTAGACAGAGCGCGTCCCTTATGTAGTTATACCATATTGGCGCTGTCAGCGTTGATATCTTAAAGTGCTTAACGTCTCCATTTGAATCTTGAAGTTCATAGTATTGTACAAACGTTTCCTTATAATCGACAAAGGATTTGCTTTGTTGAAATATATTTAACAGTACTGGAAGTAACTATATTCAAATTTCTTATAATGGTATGTTTGAGCTTAAAATTTTCTGAAGTGGAATTAATATTTTGAGTTTTATATTACCACCTTAGGTAAAGGTATCACACTTGAAGTAATGTTTTTAGAAAATAGATTAAACTTATGGTGAATTTCACCAGTTACTCTCGGCATTTATAAACGCTATGACTTTTACCATCAAAAATATATACTCAGACTTGCAATCCAATTTTAGATAAAACGTGCTTCTTTATTAAATTAATTGTCTTCAACATTGTAGCCAAATTTAAGTTTTTAAACTTCTATAGCTTTATAATTGACACCTAATTAATGTATTGATTACCTATTCAGATATATATTTATATATACTAGTACTGATTGATTTTACTTATAAATATTAGCGTACAATTAGTATCTTAGCATATTTCTCAGATAATGAACTCATTTTCATTTGATTATTATCCATTCCTGAGCATCATATGAATGTCTATGGTTTTACAGTTGATGTGTAGACTATTTTATCTAATGTTGTGAATGGCCCATGTGAATTAAATACTGATTTGTTTCTCTCTTCTCAGTCACTACCATATATTTTAACTGATCATGTGCCTTATCCAAAGTTTTAAAGCACTGTTCTTTAATAGTTTTTGTGCTGTTCATCTCAGTGTGTTATGAATAGCTATTTAGCTGTCTTAAAATGGTTGATAAAAGGCGAATGTGTTTAAATTTTCTCTAAAAGGGTAAATTGCTATTAAAAGTGACTATAATAATTAACTCTCATAAATTCCCCTTTGCTTTTATTATGGATCGTTTTGCAAAAAATGAATGTGCAAAATAAAGTGAAACCTATAAATTATTACTTGTTTGTAAAATTTTGATGCAAAGGTCACTATGTCAGTTATATTCCAGCTATTGGGTGGAGGTTTTGACGGGATCTACTTAGGGGGGGGGGAGAGTGAATAAATTATTGAAAATATATGGACAGAATGGTAAAAGCCTCTTGCTGATCTGTTCATATATATCTATTTGAAAGAGGTAATGCTTCAATTATCATAGTTCTAGACATTTTTGTGCTCTAGATTATGGGAACATATCAGAATAGTTGAAATTCCTTTAAGAGTGAATCATTTGATGAAAAATTTTATTCAGAAATTACTATGCTTAAGATAGTTGAATTACATTAATTTTATGCATTGTTGTAATTGTAAGGTATTGTATTATGTAAGCATTGTTCATGCTGTGGTGGAATTCCTGGTTTAAACTAAAATATTCTCCTGAAGAACATTACTGTACTTATCTAATTTCTGAAAAATTTATTAACAAAGAAAAGTGAAATAACTTTAAAACTAATGAAATGTAATTTAGTTTATCTGAATGTTGGAATGAAATTCAGTCAAGTCAATCAGGAAATGAGTAAATTAAATTTACATATGAGTATATTCATGTAATTATTTTGATAAACCCTAAATCTTCACTAAATAAAGTTTTGGGATATTTTATCTCAAAAGAAATAAATTCTTACCTAATTGTTGATAAAATCGACAGTCAATGGTAATATTCTCCTAGTTCTTACATTGTAAAATATTATTACGTTTAGTTTATGATAACTTTATTTTTTCCTAATTTTTTCGGAATTAAATTTTGTTTCAATTTTTTCAGTAAAATATTCTGTCTGATAAAAAATTAATTTCAGCAGCTACAGTAATTTATAATAGTAATTGTCCCAGTTCTTAACACCAAATTTCAAAAATCATATTATTAAGTATATTTACGGTTAAGATATATTTTAACTTTTCTGTTTCTTGCAAAAGCTACATTGTTTCTTACATTCTGCTACGGTGATGTTAATGTAAATCTTACTGAATTAAAATGTTATATCGATATCCTGTTTGTTCTCAAAAACTGTGAATTCTCATGAGTTCTTGGTAAAAGTCTGACACTTAGCTTGAATTTTGATTCAGTTTCCAAACACTTTTAACCTATTATCATACTTACGTTACTTTTTATAAGTCTTATCAAAGCATTAGAGTTACCAGATGGATTATTTAAATTTGACTTGGTGACAGGATCAAAATGATTCATCACATTGGAGATAATGATAGAAAACTTGAGTATTTTTTAATATAAATGTGATTTTATCATTTGAGCTTATTAATCTGCTGTGAAAGACTAATTTTAGCAAAGAATTCATTATAAATAACAACAAAAAACTGATGAAGGGATTGGATAAAGAAAATTTGAGCTTTTCAGTAAAATTAGATTTTGCAGTTTACATTTTGTAATCAAAATTTTGATTTAAATGGTTTTAATCTTTCATTTGGTGTTGGAAAGGGTTAAACTCATTTCTTAAAAATTCTTACATCAGTTTTCACTATATTGTTGGTTTACCTTAAAAATATCCTGCTATGAGGTAAGAAATAATAAATCTTATGTGGTGAATACATTGAAATATATGTTTAATTGGAAATTGCACGTAACATGATAACATAGAGAAAAAGATCAAGATATGAACATGTGTAGAGCCATAACAATAAGATAGTGATATAAAAATAACAATACTGTATTATAGTTCCAAGCTGCAAGACAGTCATGCACATTCATGAATTTTAGATACAACAAAGAGGGAATGGAGTATTATCTATTTACATCAAGTATGATAAAAATAAAACCTCTACAACTACCATGTTTAGTATATATATTTTCAGTCAATGCAATAATATCTTGCAACAATCATTTTTTCCAAGGAAAGTTGATTATTCTTAGCAAATATTTGATTAAGCATTTTTACTTAAACCACTGATGATAAAAGTGACGAAATGTTAATTGCAAATGTCAATGTACATTAGGCCAATATGAACATTTTTGAAGAAAGACTTAAAGGAGTAATTAAAAATAACTTGGACTTCAAGGAATGGTAAATCTTGATTATATAGTAATCTTCAATGTCTTTGCTGTATATATATTCCAAAAAAATACAGAAAATGTTTATGGACACTTAAACATAAATACAAAATATGACAGTATAAAAAAGTCTTATTTAAATTATTAGTTAATTATATCATAAAACATACTTGCTATTTGTCTTAGTTTGCTAATCCTAGGCACAATTGAATCATTAAATTTTTTAGTATCACAAATATACTTGAGTTGGGAAATATAATATAATTAATTTTTACCAATATTTTACAATTTATAGGAAGAAGTTGAAATATTAAGATGTGATGACTTTTAACAGTTAGAGATAAAAAATGAGAGTATTAAGTTTACTTATGAACAAGAATGTCAATGAGCTAAAAAATAATGTAACATTATTTGAATATTCACAAATAGTTATGGAAATTATTTATTTCCTGAAAATTGTTTTTGGAAGATTGTTATCTCTCACTGTACACTTGGCATTAATTTTTTAATCACCAGTCTAGCCTTATCCAGTCTGATTTTTTGTCTTCATGGTTGAGATGCCATCCGTATTCTTGCTGACTCTCTGGATCGATGATGCACTTCTGCGGTGCGGAGAGTAATTCCAAAAATGTCTTCGTGGTATCGATTTTCATCCTAAATAACATTTTGGATGTTAGAATGTTATAGCTTTGGAGGGTTCCATTCAATCTAGTTATACTACTCTAAGTTTTGAGTTATTTTAAACATCAGCATAGAGTTTTTGATTACATCATATGATATCTTAAATTTATTGGTGTTTATTTAAAATAAATTTTCTTAATAAGATAATTTCTACCATAAGTTATAATTATATGTAGTATTAGTCTAAATAAATAATAATTTCCTGTTCATCTGGATTATGCAACTTTCTTTTAATATTCTATAATTGTACTTATGTAACAGATTTTAAATATCATGTGGTATAATTTTCATGTCAATACATACCCTTAAAGTGAGCATGTAGCTCTCAACTTCTGTGTCTGTCATAGCACCTCTTTCTTGTATAATTTGTTTTAGGGTTTGGTATACATGCTCTGCCATAGTACAATCGCCACAGACATAGAAATGTCCTCCTTCATCAACCAGTTGTCGGTACACAGCACTAGCTTCTCGTTGTATCAAATCTTGAACATATGTCTATGGATGACATTGATAATTATTAAATTTTGATGAAGGAATTCATATTATAAAGCTAAGAATAAAGTAAGTGGTATATTTATGTGATGCAATCTTTCTCCTTCATTTAAGATCATAGGATATTGATTCAGGAGGGCAATAACTTAGCCAAAGTTGAAGATGAATATCTAGTTAGAAAGGTGAAAAAGAAATCTGAGTGTAATTTTTACTAAGTTATTGCCCTTCTGAATTAGGTTGGAGCTCCAAAATTTTAAGTAGTATAAAATATGCTTGATGTTCAATTATTATTTAGTATCATTTTTGATTGAAAATTTTTTAAAGAGAAAGTCAAAAATAATCTTTAACTGATCATTCAATTTTTCTGAGTATTAATAATTGAATCATCAAATTCCCCATGTTCAGAGTTACTGATTTTCACTGAAATTGCTTGGTAATTTAAGATATATTCTAGATAGAAAGGATATTGTTAAAGTTACCTTTGGGATGGTTGATTCTCGAGACAAAGCTAAGAACACTCTGGAAAGAATTCCTTCTCCTACCATTCTTTCTTTTTCTTCTTGGTATAGATCCAATTCTCTTTGGCGGCAACCAAAAAATAACCACATTTTTCCAAGTTCTGCCCCTCCTACTAAGATAATTATGTTAAATTAAGAATCAAATTAAAATTACCTTTCATCTTTATAGGTATTGATTTTTAAATCTTACCAGAAGATGCCGATTGAATCTTAGTTAATCTATGCTGCCAAAACCCTCTGAAAGGAGCAATTCCAGTACCTGGACCAACCATAATTATAGGCCTACTTTCATCAGAAGGCATTCTGAAGTTGGGTGCACTGTATTCATGAGAGAAAGAAAAATTTATCATCAATGAAATTGTGAGTTGTTAAAAAAATAGTATAGAATTCTATTAAATATTTATTTACCTTCGAATGAAGGTGTAGACAACATCTCCCACTTCCAAATCTTTGAGGTAGTTTGAACAAACACCATAATGCATTGGGCCCTCTCCACCTGGTAAGATCAAATTAGGGAAAATTCACTAATAAGAGATAGAAAGATAAATGAAACAGATGAGGATTCATTGGTCAATTGATAGTTCCTTTCAGTAAAATGAAATTTTAATAAAGTAATCAAGATAAACATTTCCAGTG
This sequence comes from Pantala flavescens, assembly GCA_020796165.1. Taxonomy (NCBI): domain Eukaryota; kingdom Metazoa; phylum Arthropoda; class Insecta; order Odonata; family Libellulidae; genus Pantala; species Pantala flavescens. The sequence goes on from CM036883.1 coordinate 48,399,987, forward strand.
GGTGGCTGACATTATCTGCATTTGTGAATGGTTGTAAAATAACTTCATAAAATACACTAATTTAACATCCATTTACCAGGATGAAATTCCAAAAAGTTAAGGATTCATTGATTGATTTCAGTCAGGATAGATTGAAGGTGCAAACCATTTTGTTCATCTTCTGACTTGTGTTGCTTTTAAGAATTGCATTTTACATTGGTGAATTTCTCCAGGGAAATATCACTCTCTTCAAGATAAAATCAGATTCTTAAATCATATGTTTAATATAACCTTTCTCTGTAATGAATCAAACTACCACATCACAGTATTTCTTATTTTTTTTTATTTGACTCTTAATCATGAAACAATTTTTAATAGAAATATGCAAAATTAAGTTTTGTAAAGTTTTTTAAATTTTATTTTGCTGAAAGGAAACCATTACTTAGTGTCTTTAAATCGTGTAAGTTACGCATTTTACAAATATTTCCTTTTCACTGGAACAAAAATAGAATCGGTTTATTTATAGAAGGAAATATTTTTTGGCTTTATCAGAATTTCAATTACAATACCCCCAAATAGGAGTTAATAGTTACACACGCATGAAATTGGCAAAACTAGAAATTCATTTGCTATGGATTCTCTTGCAAACAATTCGCCATTTTAAAAATCTATATTAAGTATTAATATCTGTGAAGGAAATATAAATTACCACGAATCATTGTTATTTTTGAATACTCATTTCGGCAGCTTGCGTGAAATAAAGCGGTGGAAATAAATTGTAACTCCCAAATATCCAATTCGAGGTTTAACTTACGTGAAGAAAGTCTGACCGGACTGGGAATAAAACTCTTTTATCTGATTTTCAGCATTTTCTCTAGGCAATTAGATATTTTGCTATTACACAAATATACGTCTTTAATGGATACTTTGTTGATATAGAAGTTAAAATTTCGTCCGACCGTGCAACATAGACTTCCTGAGTCTTCGTCCGGCTTCATAGAAATGCAAGTGGTGTTATCTACAATCACCCCATTTGTACTTGCCTTGAGTTTGATAGGTAACGACGGCCACTGTGAGGTGTAGGGAACGCGGGTGCAGTGCAGGGGATGAGGACACGCTGTAGAAACGAGACTGAAGTTGAGGGAGCGTGGCTGCTAAGAGGGCTGCATCCGGTCTCACCGACGGAAACTCCTCCAAAGCCTCCACTATGTGGGGGCAGTTCCAATGTCGCCAGTCTTCGTATGCCTCCGAATCCTGAATGTAAAAAAAGGGTCACTCAGTTAATTCAGTATCGCAAGAGGAAGTAATGACTATTCGTTTAGTATACGTATCGTGTCTTAAGTTAAAATGTAATACCGATTTATTTTTCAGTTCAAATACTTTATTTTTATGGACCACATGAGTTCCTCGAAAAATGTTGCTAAAAAGAACAATGAATACCAAAGTTAGTGTCTTCAATTATTTCATACTTTTTTATTGATTGGTCCATCTTTAAATCTTATGCGTAAAATTGATTTCAAATGAGTGTTTTTCCACTTTCTCGCAGTTAATTCATAATTAAAATATAGTAGAGTCATCCACGCATATTATAATCTCTAGGTGGTTTACCGTCAAGTACTTTTATATAATCCTCCGAAATCTCTGTTACTTTCTTCGAGTCACTTACTATTCTTCCCTTATCATTTCCAATAACTTCTCATGTTGTCTGCATTTTTGTCATCTATTATACCTTAACATCTTCGTCGATTCTGACAATTTTTCCATTACTCATAATAACAGTTATCTTCAGCTTTTTACATTCCTTCTCAATTGTAATTTAACCGTTTAAATTTCCTTCAAATTCCTATCTTAGAATAGAGCTTACGTAATTTGAGAAGTATAAATGAATTCTAAAGTCTAATACGTATCGAACTAGATTCGAATATTCATTTGTCGTGTTTCGATGGAGATTAATTTCATGAGATAATTGATGATTACCGTTGCAAGGTTATTCAACTTGTCGCGGTCAGCTGAGTCCGTAGCGATCGAAGCGAAGTGCTGCAGTAGTATGGGAGATGGAGGTGTTGTTATGTCGAGGAAGCGGGTGAAGAGGATTCGCAGAGATGCCACTGGAAGGCGCTCGTGAGGTTCCCATGTGCGGGTTACACCTTTAAAGTAGAGGGAAAATTTATTTAACAAAAACTCAACTGATTTGTTGCTATCACGCGATAAAATAACTGTCGACAGATAAAAACAGGACTGCGAACAATTTATAGATTACTGGGAAGGTTTCTATTTAAAACAAAAGTTAATGATCAAAGAATTGAAGAAATTACATATTTTTTTTCCAATTAAGTACAAGTTTTAACGCAGATAAATTATGATCATATTGTGTTTATCGTAGGTGATAAACAGGTCTGCAATCTCTTTGCCGATAACAGTTGTAATGCATACTCCGAATTCGCGATTGTATTTTATTTTCAGATTAGTAATTTTAGGATTCAGGGAATCAATTTTGGTACTTTTCACGGAAAGAGGTTCAAAACATATTCAATAAAATAAAGTTTTACTTATCACGTGAACGTATCATAGTTAGCAAGGAGTTTTTATTCGATTTTTATATATAGCAATGAACAATATTACTTTCGTCTTAGTATAAAAAAATCTTTAAAAAGTTCCTTTGTCGAACGAAAGAAAGTGAATAGCATAAAATAGTGCAGAAAACCATGAGGTATATTAATTACAGTATTTATTACATTAAACTAAAATAACAATAAAAAATATTCTTTCTTTATTAAAAATCCCATCTCTAGGTATTAATTGATGACTTTTTAAAGATTAATTATTACCAAAAATAACCTCTTAATCAGTATCGTTTACTATATCAATATCCCATTCATTTCCTCTTTCGGTTAACAGATTTACAAAGTGTAAATTTATATATTTCAATTTTCATCATTCTATTATTTTCTTCGAGAAATAAAATCTTTTTGAATCATTTGATATCTTCAAGTAAGTGCTCTCAAATGAATCAATATACAGCGTCTTGGACTACAAACAGCTCCACGAAACTATAATCGAATCTTGTTCCGCTTTCGAACCCAAATAGGGTAACTAACCGTTTGGCGTGTGCTTCTCTTTCTGAACTTGAAGTTCCACAGGTACTTCTGCATCAGGTGCCCCCTGTAGTCTGGAGAGTAACGAGTTTACCAACTCGGGGCGATTGCAGGGGAAAACGCCCACGTGATCGCCTGGCTGATAGGCGCAGATCGGTTTCTCCCCGTTCAACTCCTCCTCCTTTCCAGTTGCCTCCAGTTCGAACAAAATGGTAGCGCGGCTGTCGATCGTAAAGAAGGATATTCAGTGTTAAAGATAAACAATTTAGTAACTGTAGAATTCAATGTTGAAATCAACTTTCAGCGAACATTTACTACGAAAGAAAATCGTACATTCTTAATTTGTGCTCATCAAATAGATTAATATACATATATCTAATCGTATTCTGACGCAACTAGGATGATATCAACTTAAATTATTCCTTCAGAGCGTTATTTTAAATTAAAAGATATTATGCTGTTTATTCAAGGTCCCTTAGAAGATATGCTAACTTAACTTGATTTTATACTCTGAAGCAGTTTTAAAATAAATGTTATTAATTACGATTAATTGGAATAATGTAAAATATTCTAAAACCCTTTTCGGTTGAATTTTGAAATTGTTGGATACATGACTGAAGCCTGTAGATGATAGATTCAGAATAGTGTAACGAATGTATCAGATTAGAAAAGAGAACTAATTTATCTGGGTTTATTATCATTAACCAGAATGAGCTAAATTTAATGATTACAATTCCAAAAAAAATTAATGTACAAATTTTCTTTAACGAAACTCACCTCGCATCGCTGCTGTGCAGATTCGTTTTCCTCGAGAGTTTGCAGGCGAGCACCTTCTTATTATGGCATTTTGAAAGACCTGAGGAATATGAATTTGAAAGATCAGTGCAGGTGAAGGAATGTATGCATAAATTTGTATTTGTAATCCTATTTTGTATCCCCTAATAAATTTTACTCCTTACGAAAAGAGCACTCACAAAGAAATTCAATGTACGCAAAATGTATAAATTAATGTTTGTCATATTCCGTTGTATACTGAGCAGATCGTAGCATTTATACGAAGGAATAGATAGTGGAAAGCCAAAATAGAGAAAATATATTTTTTTTTTAGTTTTATCTTGTTACGATTCCTTTCTCTAAGGTGGTCCTCATATCCTTACCTGAAAACTTTTCCTTTATGAATGAATGCGATTAAGTCAGGCTCCCTACATCAGTGGCAACGTATAGTCTTTTCCTTACTTCAATGAATCGGAATAGACGTGGAAATCCATAATGTAAAATGATGGAATGGTACTTTTCCTACAAGATTTTAACTTCAGTTCTTAAATAAAGCATAAAATACGACAGGATGTTTTTCTACATCGTAATCACAAAATTTTTGCACCGTTAAATTCAGCGTTGCGATATAATAGATCAATAATTTTTGGGTTATTTCTTCCATAAATTAACACATTCCCTTATCTTTTAAAGTACGTAATTTAAACAAAAATATTTCCGTTTAACCTAATTTTAAAACTTCACTTTCACAAACTCCATTTTGGAATTAATTGGTAATCGAGCCAGCGACTAATTTATGCTGACATTCTATCTAAATTAACTATTCTATTCACATATTTCTATTTATGTATTTCATTTTTATATAGGTGATTGAAACTGTTCCAAAATTTTCACATCGATATCGAAAAATTTTTACACGTTCCAGAGCAAGAATCATTCCAATTTATTTTCGACCGTTCGAACACTTGTTCAGTTTTGAAGAAGTTTCCCAAAGGAACGTGGAAACGATATATAGCAGGATTGATAGCCAAAAGGGACCGCATTCTCTCCGTTAGTAAAACTTAGCGACGTGTGGGTTGTTTTCGATAGTTTCTGGCTAGAAATTTTCGTCCTCTGATTGTATCTCGTTAGTTCCGTGGGGGCCGATATGTTCCTCCGCATATAGTTTGTCACAAAGTGCATCCGGAAACCCAAGAGAGCGATTCGTATTCCACGAGGCGTTTATGTTACTTATCCGATTTTGCTCTACTCACGTGTTATTAGATCGTTGCCTGTGTCTGCCTCGGGGCTCGTCTCAACCAATCTCACGGAAGATGGGGACAGGGTCTCTGCTTTTAGTGCCAGCGTAGCTTCCAGGAACTTATCCTCGTCATCATCCAAGCAAAACGCCTCACAAGCCAACTAAATTAGAATTAGCAATGAAACATCATGCAGAACGTAATTGGTTAGTAAAGAAAAATCGTATTGAATTATATGCTTCATAAATTATAATTTATAAGTCATATATATCATAAAATTCCGAGCATTGCGTCATAAAAGATGGAAAGATAATGGAAAATCATAAGTAATCTTAATGATAAAGTTACGAATAGTTCCTGTACTGAATAGTATTTGGAGCTTTTGTTTATACAGTAAATTAATAAATAGTTTTAATTCTATATTCCATTAGGTATCTTTGTCCGTTCTCATTTGGTATCGAGGGTTGTGATTAAGATTGAAAAATTATTATGAAATACGTTTTCATATATTTAAAATTAGCCGAAATAGACATTATTATGCATACCCTCGTCTCTTATTCTGCTTTTATGACGTAAAAGTAATATATACTAACTGATAAAAAAGCTAAAATTGATTTAAAATTTGAATAAATGTATTAAAAAATAGATCGAGCGGTACTTCATATTACATTATATAGCAGAGCAAAAAAAGAAAGGATACAATTCATTAAAAAAATTGAACTCAAACTGATGAAGAAAACAGAATAATCTCCACAGATTTCTCTGCATTATGCTACTGGATAAAACAATCCGTGAGACGTAATAAAGGCACATTTCGTCCTCAGAAAGGGTAAAGTTTCACTCACGCTGAAGACGTTGCTCGCCCACGCACGGAACGCCTGCTCTTGTCCGCACATTTCGTCGCCGTGGGAAAGTCTATAGAGTCTCTCTCCTCCAAGTTCGCCCAACAGATTGTCCACGTACTTTCCGAAGGCGCAGAAGTTGGGGTATGCACTTGAGCCAAGGGCAAAGACGGCGAATCTGAGGGAGAAATTTTCAACATGGAGGATGTTATGAAAAAGAAATAACTTCCACTTCTTCAACCTATTTTCCCAACTCCACGAAGAAACACTTGCATCAAAGGAACCTTTTTGAATGAAAATAGCTGATTAAATGGCATCCAACCTCATTTTAGTTCAAAAGCGAAGCGTAGCAGCTAATTTATGCTAGATTAAATATGCGATAATTGAGTTAACATGCTTTTTCAATTATCAAGCAACATGCGGAAAAAATAATACGCAATCGATCTCTATCAAAACTATGTAAATCCTAGTAATTTCACCAATCAAGTTGGAAGGAAAAGCAGTCTCCTAACTGAAACGAAAAACGAATTTTGAAATAATAAGAAAATAATGATATCTTCCTTCTAATGCGATGAATCGATTTCTCGTCGCCACCTATAGGAAGAAGAGAGATCACTGGAAAAATTGCGGCCTGAATAAAAGAAAAATATTTAAAGTAGCAAAAAAGCTGTGTTAGATAAAATCTATTCTTCTCTACGCTTATTTGAATAAATACTTCGGATGTAAGGGCTCTCCTTCACAACTTATCTCGTAAATAATTTATGGATGATGTGGACTTAATAACTCTGTAATTGATTGGAATGAAATAGTGCAGAATCTCGCTTTTTTGTCATCACGACAACTTCCTTCTGATCCCTTCTGTGGAAGATATCTGGAAAACTTCATTCCTCACAACTCTTGGAAGGGACGGAAAGGAGTGTGTTTTCAGTTCTCACTCGACTACGTTATGGAGTTCCGTTGTAATCCGTTCTCTCGGATACTTCAAGAAGTAGTTCTTACGAAGCGAGAACGTTCAGTGACATTCTTCGATAGAATAAAGCTTCAGTCTTTCTTATGCACTAGGTTAATCTAGATAGTCTACATTTTTAAAAACCGTGTAAAGTTCTGCACAAGATTATTTAACCAGCGCAAAGTCGGTTTGAGAAGCTGAAAAACTCTTCTAAACACATTGTTTGATAGAAATTATTCGAAATGTTTAATTAAATTAATTTCTCCATGATTATAGAATTGCTAGTTTCCATCGCAAACTTTCTGAGATAGTCTATCTTTTATTTACGTAATTTAGATTTCATCAATCTTTTTAATTATAAATAATTTATTATCTTTCATTCAAATAAATTAAGTATTGAATTCCAAATATTTATTAGGTTTATAATGAATGAAATTTAATTATATTATTTATGAATTTAAAAATTTTATGATTTATATCACGCCCAGCCATCGCATCTAAGCTTCCTATTCTAAGGTTATGTTGCTGAAGAAGCGATAGTGAATAAGTTAGGCAGCATCATGCAAAAATATTTATTTTAAGCAAAGTAATATAAGCAGCTTAAGACTATTTGAAGCAAAAAGCGAATGCGAAAAAGATATTAAGAAAAAGCGAAAGATCTAGTCTATTTTGATTAAAATACTCCTACTTGAACTAATTGATTAAAAATATGTTGTGAATAACATCATGAATTTTATTTGAATATTTATCGAAATTTCTATTTTTCATTCTTTATTTATAAAATGACTATTTATTACAAAATCGGAATTAAATGAGATTTTAATTGCATAGGCATTCTTTGAAATTCGAAGTTGGATTATGATCTGATTCAATATTACTTTTGAATAGAAATATACTTTGTTAGATTGCACTAGAACCAAAGATTTTAACAATTTACAAGAAAAAATATTCAAAATCCAACTTTTATAATTTATGTCCAAAAGATTTTAAATAGTTATTTATTTGAACTTAGTTTAAATAGGGGTATTTCTGTTTTAAATTACGATTATATTTTGTTTAATAGAGTTATTTTAGAGCCTTACTTTGATATCGATTTTAAATAAGCTTTTAAAAGAAATATAGTAACATTAAATGATAAAACAACGAGGTCCCTTTGTTAGTCGACACATAAGACGACGTAGAGCACAGTAACTATAAAACATCCAAGTGCAACTTCTACTCTAAACATGCCAAAACGGCGTGCATCGGTCTCTCCCTATCAGTTGTCCATAGCGACGTGCAGGAAGTCGGTGAGGTGACGACATGCTTTTCTCACCTTACGTTACTCAAAGGACCGAAGTTATCCTCTGACATGACGTCACTCACTGAACCTCTCAGAGAATCAATCCGATCAAGCGTTCTTTTTTCTCCTGTGCCAGAAGCACCGGAGGTCACTACCTCCGTTTGACTGTTCATTTTGATGAAGGACTTCGAACTGGCCATACTGAAAGTACCATTGGGTTAGTATTAGGTTTTTAATCTCAAATGGAATGTGACATCTCGAAGGTGGCCGGGAAGTCTCACCTGAATTTGTCGTCCGTGCCGCCAGGGCTGGACTCGCTCATTTTCATCGCGTACAGGTTTTGGGCGAATGTCTGCAATGTGAGGAAATGGAAAAATGATGAGGAAGGATTTATTATATTACATTATTGCGAAGGAGCGGATTGTGATAGATCGCGGAGAAAATGCCAATGAATTGGTTTTATTGATAAACATAGAATTTTCGTTTTTACATATTCAGAAATTTTTAAATGAAAATTAAATTATACGATTCCAAGTGTTTGTGTGACGCAGTCAGTAAAACACCATATCGAAATCGGAGATAACTTAGATTGATTATAATACTGATCTAATTGATAGATTGACTAAGGTGATTTCGATTTGGATATAATTGACGCTGATTTAAAATCGTCTTTGTCGAACTCGACTTTAAAATCAAATATTTGTTGGCCTCAGTTCAGCTTTTAACAGTTTGAGAAGTGTATGAAACAGTGTTCATCATCATTCAGTGGTTTATCACCAGAAAGATTGTCCTGAATTTTAGGATACGCATTATAAAAATGTACCCATTTCATTAAAAAAGTAGTATCGAATAGTTCAAATAATCAAAATAGAAATACATTCTTGCTTGTAATTAATAGTTGCTAAAGGACGTGCATCAATATTGATAACTGAAAGAGCATTAAATATCCATCAATTTAAATTCAGGAGCGTAAACGACTTAATCAAGTTTTTATCGTAGTGATGTAAACAAAATGTCGATAAATGTCTCTCTTTTCTAAAGACTATTTCCGTTTGGGACGCCTGTCCATTAACGTCCGTCAGTGCATTTGGGACAGAATAGAGATAGTTTTCGCTGCAGATACTCCCACTTCGGACACAATCTCACCCAACGAATCTTTTCTTCCCAAACACAATGTGAACCGCGTGTCCAATAAATTTCCGACTCGGTGACAGTCACTTGTTGCTCGGATGTGCCATCGGGAGGGCGGACGAGATTGGGGAGGGGGCGTTAGATAGGGCAAATTTATTTAACTGGAAAACGTGTCTCTGTAACGAACTGTGGAATTTGCAATAGCACCGGAGCTCCATTCCGGCTGATTTATTGCCGCTCACATTGCACATGCTTATTCCCCTTTGACGAACAGATGTAGGCGTGAGTGTGCGATAACCGAAGGCATGTAAGTGAATCCAATTACATTCTTTTTCATTCGCGGCTCATCAGTTTGACATCAAAGAATTAGGGAAAAGGCATCGATTTTCAAATTAACTCGACAACGATTTTTATTCCCAGATTACAATATTTTAACATTTTTTATGTTACTAAATTAGAGGCTATTTTTGCTTTTACGATTGAAAATATAATTTCAATAAAATATTTAAACTAAATTAGTTTTTGGGGTAATAAGTTTTATAAACCTTAATGAATGTCATCGAGTTCACAACCTGGCTGTTCCTGAAGAATTTTTTTTGTAAGAAATTAAATTTTGATGTATTTTAATCCTCCCTTATCATAATGGTGAGAGAATCTTCGATAAAATTAATATCGATAGTATCCAGTTGTCTTGTAATTCATTGGATGGACCAATCTGAATAATTATCTGTACATAGACGTGTATGTTTCCTGTATGTTTTAGTTCACTCACCTCCCCGTTTTCTGGGGGATCTCCATTGCCGAACGTAGAAGCAACTACTAGCAGTAAAGCCTCGTGTTCCATACTCGTCATATCATATTCATCCATGCACTGTACCTGTAATGGATCGTAATGTAAATGATGTTTTATTCACGGCATTTAATACCTAAATACATCTCGTATAATACGCTGGAGTAGAAGGTTGGAGCCCTGTTTTAGCGGAAGAACTAAATGAGATTATTTCACACAAATAATTATGATTTATTTCTAAAACTATAATCAAAGTTAAGTTAAAAATTAGATTAGGAAAAGAGTTTATGGGAAGTCAATTGGAGAAATGAAGGATGTAAAATATTAAACACTTCCAAAATATTTAAATTTCAAAGCAAATAATCCGAGATAAAAATAAAACTGATATTCCGCAATTATGCTTTACTTTAGAGTAAGGTACGTTTTAACATTCTTTAGTACCCATTCTTTAATGCGCATCCGATCAATTTAAACTAGAAAAGTAGATGAAAAATTAATTCATCCTCTTAAAGTTTTTCTCTTTAAATATTTACATCAATTAATGTTAACATAATGGAAATAGAGGAAATAAATTTGATCTAAAATTTAAATCAATCGCGAGTTTAATGGAAATGAGTGAACTGTAACAAAATAAATACCGGAAAATACGACATAGTTCCGCTTTTTCGCAAATAATAATTTATAAAGGGTAAGTAAGGCGTACGAAATTGGCGTCTATTTATACTCTATATCCAAACGCTATATTCTTTGCTGTTTGGATAGAGAAAGCTATTTGTATCGATCTCCCGCAAGTCGCTAATTCGGTGCGATTCAATCAGCAATGCGAAGGCACTGTGGACATTCTGAATTTTCTCGTAAATTATGAATGCGAGTAGCGAACTCAACCGAGTCGTTCGAGCGGAATATGTCAGCCCGGATTCATTGTGATAGATATACGGTCATTTAATCCGTCAACATTAAAAAAATGAGCATCGAATAATTCGAACACACTCGTGGCTCTTTTGTGTTCCCTTCTGGATTTATTCATCGCATCGTCGCGGCAATCGATCAATAAATTTTCAAATTATCGTCCATTTTCATCCAAATGTCCTACTTTCTTTAGTTCGAGTAAATAACCCTTTTTACGTCTATTTTTATTCGAAACGATATTCGAATCGGAGGAATGGATTTTTACCTGCGAGTTGAAGGCGTGTCCAAAGATTTCTGCCAGCTTCTTAGCGTACATCTCAGATTTACCAGTCTCCGTTGCATACAATACCGTGGCCTTTATTCGACGGGAAAGTGCCCGACCGAATAATTTGGAGGTGAACTTCACTGCCCTGTTATAGGAAAAGTTTCCATGAATAGATATTAATGGAATGTCAATGCAGTTTATCGTAGTTATAAAGAGAGTGCACGAAAATTAAGGGATGATAGACGATTTGGTTAGAATCAGATGCAAAATTTATTCGGTAATTAGTTGAAAACGCTAATGATCTAATGTACAATTAAAAAGAGTGGAGTTTTCAAGAGGACATTAAAAATTAATAAATAATATTTAATGCTCAAGTATAAAGATTTAGAACTCTGTGCGCTTAGAAATTGAACTGAGATAATTGGTCCAGGTATAATATATAAAGAACGCACTTTTTCGTTATAAACTTTTGTTAGAATGTAAATTTCTTCAAATTTTCCATTTACGTGCAAATCCGTGAAACCTATGTAGTTTACAACCCTTAAGTATACTCATAATATCTTTCGATGTTTGAACAGAATCTAATCCAAAATAGAAGCACTCGATATCCTCTTTACTTTTCAATCCCACAATCAAATTTATGATTGAGGATTAATTTATAATATTGATATGAATGTATAGTACAGTATAAATTAACTTTTAGAAAAAAAATGTACTCACCTGGCGATCTGTTTGAAGTGAAACTTTCGTCTCGGTTTCTTTCCACTTTTACCAAGCTCTCGTCCTTTCTTCCATATGTGGGTCTTCCATGCAGGTTCCTACGAAAGAATTGAAACCTAATTATGAGACTGCGGAGTAATAGAAATAGGTAAATGAGTTTAAGGCCTTATATTCGCTATCATTTAATGAATACTATTAGCCAGTATCTCAAGGAAATTCCGTCAGAAAAACGTAGCAATCTGTTTTATATAGTTTCCTAAAAACGATATTATAGCAGAACTAGTTTAAAAAAGATCACAAAATGAATGTACCTGATACTCGTAGGATGGCTTCAAATGGTAAAGGGCCATCTCCTGATGGAAGACTGGAGTGGCGGATGAGGAAAGGGGTGGTACAATCCACACCCAATCGGCAGGGCATCCGTTCCTTAGGCGCGCCTCATTCTCCATGTGCTTCATGAAGGATTCAGCTGCGGTGTGGTGATCCACAATGGTCACGTTGCGAGACTGTGCAAAAAATTATCGATTATAAATCGATCTTAACTCATAGCATAAAAGTTAATAATTGAGAGAAAATGCATAATTTATTAATCGATGTTAACTCATAGCATAAAAGTTAATTATAATCTCTTATAATTTATCATCTCTTGTGACATAAAAGTAGGTCAATTAGTGAAAGACATTTCATCTAAAAACTCTAAACTCTAAACTGATTTTGAAATTATAACTCTAATGCCATCTTTAAAACGAGAATATAGGGCAAGGAACCGATGTTTAAAAGTTTCATTCAATGAGCAAACACAATGAAGCCTATTTATTTTTTTAGCAGAAACATAAACATTTTAAGCTCGATATAAAAATTATAGTAATTGTTTGGTTTTTTGTTAAATGATATTCAGCATACCTGAAAACTGTGCAGAACTGCAACATTAACTTCAACCATTGCTTTGTCCTTCCACAAAGTGACAGGCGTCCTTGTGTCCAGTCCCATATGTTGAGCTACGATCTGTAAAAATTAATTGTTTTTTAATTTAAAGATGAATATAACCATGAGAGTTCATTTCATTTCGTTACAATTGCAAAGCTTCCGTTATGAAAAATACATTTGTATTTGGGAGATTTTTTGAATAGTTTTTTTTGGATAGTTATACTCGACCTTGGAAAATACTTATTCTCTTTACATAAAATGAATATAATTTTGAATAATAATACCTTTATCTTTAATTTATTATTAAAAATTTGAGTGATTTAATCTCATTTTCCTCTTTTTATGGGATTCGCTAGCTCAATGAGTGGCCTTTACAACTTCTATGAGGGCTGTGGAAACTAAATCTAAGAATAAACTACTTTAGACCCTCCCACATGTATGAATACCCACGCAAACTCGCCAATGAAAGAAATTAAACAACTCCATTCAGAATTATTTCGCTTTCCTTTTCTGAAAGGACTCCAAGGCCCGCATCCAAACTTTCCCATCCCTGAATGGGTTTAACTACGAATACTTACGTCATCATTACAGCTGTAAGTTTTGTTGGAAAATATATCCCCTTAAAAAGGGATATATTTTACCTTATATTAAGTGACTACGACTAGATTTGCTTACCGTTCGTAGTAAAAAAATTAAATAAATATATTTGCGTCCTTAATGTGTCTAAAGTTCTTCATACGATTCATAACTTTCTATCAATAAATATATTTTAATTTTCTCCAAACAGTCTAACTGTATCTTAGCAACAAGAATTTATTATACATTATTATTTTAAATTACTCTACAATATAACTGCAGCTTTTTTTATAAGTATATTTTCATCAGGTATTTTCGTAGTAAGACCTTATAGGCTGATATTGTACTTACTTCAATGAGGTTGTACCGATTGGCGTCGCACAAGTCCCGGCATCCTATTTCCGTGCTCATGTACCATCCGTTGAAAGGAGTTGCTGGGAACTCGAGGCCTCCGACGTCAAAGAGCATGTTAGAAACTGCGGGCAGGGCGTACCACCGTAGCTGCAGGTCTTCGAACCATTCGAACCTTAATAATTAATAAGAATATAGATCGTAAATTATTATTGTCATCTCAATATTCGCTATAGAGTCTCGTTTGCAATAGTTTAAATAGAAATTGAAAACCGATGATTATAGTACAGTGGATATACTAGTAGATGATGGTCTTAATTGTAGGATTAAGAATGTCGTTAGGATAATGTTGATGGCATAGTCACTTTGTAACTTACGTGGGGTGGGTTAGTGGCACTTCTAGTACAATGTCTGGAGGTAGATCGAAGTAATCAGGGTCGTGTCCATTAGCGGATAGTACCAGAGGGAGGACGTCGAAGCGACCTCCTTTACCACGCCATCCCAATTTCATGCAGACCTATAAGATACAGATTGTAAACAATCATGAATGTGGTATAAATAGAATAAAATTTAGGAGTAATTAGAGTTGGAAACTTTTGATTGATTTGAAATCTCGACTGTTTTGTCCTTGTCCATGTATTATAAGTTAAGACCAATATAATAACGTAACAAGTGATTATTATTGCTGTATACCAATAGGAATTATGTCATACCTCTGTGAATTCAACATTCAGTGGATCTCCAATGACACGTCCAGATCCATCGGGATGCTTGTATCCAGCGTAACTAATGAGCTGAGGGTTCCACACACGAAAATCGTGCCGTCCATCTGTTCTTTGTGGAAATATAGTAATCGCAGATCTGCAAAATAATAATTTTATGAATTAGTAGATGTCGATCTAAAATTAAATATTATAAATTACGATAAACGGAACTGCATTGGAAAAAATTGTGGAAGAGATTCATAGCTATTAATTTTTTTAGGAATGATAGTAAAATGGTTTCTTTTTATCCAAATACGTATATCAAAATGAATATAATTAATTAGTAAGCATCATTAGGATCATGAGAATGTTTTGTAAGTCTCATTTCTAAGATGAAGTGATGCAATTCAGAAAAGCATGCTATGAAAGACGGTCGTTAATCTCACCGTATATTGCCTTTATTGGTACTGTACTTAATATGGTTACAGAGAGCTTCAAACATTCCGCTTGTCGTTGTAACATATCTGCAGTCGAAAACCTATGATAGAAAAGAATTTCTTCAGTATAGCCATATTATAAATAACTCACGAACCCGCTCCACTACTGACATATATTTCAAGATCAAATATAAAAAATAAACTATACCGTTAGTTTCATACCATTGTAAAAAGAACCATCGTAGTCTAGTTACTAGTGCTAAATTACTCTCCATTCTCACTAGTTATACGTATGTTATATCAAAGAATACTTTTCAAGTGTGTACAAAAGATAATTTGAATGCCATCCCAGTGTATCCATAATCTCATTTAGCAGCGATACGTTTGAGGTACTGTCCTCATCTTGCGAACTCTAGAATTCTCAAGGGAACGTGAAGACGATTAAAAGCTAGACCGTTAAGTAAACCTCGCTTTTAATAAACAGATCAAAGATTGCAGCTCCTTTATTATGGACTTTATACATGGTTGCTTTTCGGTGACATCTCATTTTCTGTTCTCGACAAACGTAAAAGAAAACCCATTGAATTTCGAAACAAAATCGACCGCAAGCGTCTCAAGTCATCAAGAGTAGAAAAGGCACATGGGACTCGATTTTAATGAGGTGTACTTCCATTCATATGTTACTGACCTCGTTAAATTCACTGCTTCTCACGATTTTTTTTAAAGAAAGCGATAAGTATTTCGTTTTCTGAGTTATTTGTATGACTCTGATATATGAGGATTCGGAAACTTTAAATCGATAAAATTCAGCAGAACTAAAAGCATTAAAATTTTTAACATCGCCATGTTCACTTGCAAGTGAAAGGCTAAGTAGTTTCTTTCTTAATATTTCATTATATTTTTATAGAGGAGTTTATATTAACAATTGGCTGCTTGGTTAAGACGTTCTAACAATTAGTGCATTAAATATATCCATCCGAAGTTCACGAGGGGGTATTTCATGTAACTCACGTATCGCCAAATAAATTTTGGTAGGAGATAACAGGTTGTCTTGGTGGGTTCGCACAATAGTATAATTAATGAAACAGAATCTCCTATCAAAAGGTTGAAATTCAAAATAATAACTCATTAAATGATTTGTTTACAAAGATTTTTACGTAGTAATCTAGAATGAAAAAAGATACTTTTAATGTTGGAAGTGGTTACATTTTATTCACTATCCGGAAGTAAAGTGATTGCAGTCGGATCATTTTTAAATTTAAATATTGTTTTCAGTTATTTTACAGTCTTATACAATGCTATAAATAGCTTCAGATATAAAGTGTTAATATCTTGTTGGATTCTCCCTTGAAATTGTCGTAAATTCGTTTAAATGCACTAAAGTCATTCGATCGATATCCCCAAACCAAGTCCTACGTGTCCTGCACTTTCATATCATCTTTTTTTTTGCCCCCGGCTAGTAAAGACCTATCATTTACCAATACAAGTCTTTTAATTTGCAAGTAAACAAATAGAGTTGCACGTACGTACACGGCCTATTTGTCCGTTGCCATTTAACGAGTAAATATCGGGGCGAAAGGGAAAACAAAGGAAGCGTATGAGAGTACCCCAATAAATTTTATGAATGTCGTGTTCATCAGCGACATGTGTCATCGCAAAGAGGCCACCAGCTTTTGGCTGCCGTCCAAGTGGTTTTTTTCGGGATGACAAAGTGTCCTCTTGTCTTTCGCAGGACAGAGGTATCTATATTTTATACAACACGTGCCGTTGAACTGTGGGCGCATACGATACCATTCAAATGATGAGGTATCCCAGCAACGCGCCACGAAAAGCGGGAATCGTGAAACGCTGTGTAACTGATCCGTGGAGAAATTAAGGTGCTGATTCAAAGGAATAGGAAATAGTAGGATTGCGAAATGAGTGATCGAGAAAGAGATGTCAATATGAATAGACAAAATGGAGCTTAAATATAACTTCCGATCAAATTTTCGCGCTAGGTCAACGTTTAAATTGATTTTACTGTATTGTTCTGACTGCAAACATCTTTGGAGCTATCTTCTTTGGTGAAGTTGAGACTTGAAAATCAACTGTGATGTATAACGTAACAGAAAATTCCAATGTAAAACTCGCATTTGCCAACAAATTATTTTAAAGTAGAATAATATTATCCGTTTCAGGATTTAATGTAACATATTCAAATCACGTGTGATAGAAGATCGAAAATATACATTTTGCTTAAATTATTCCAAATCTGCAAGCATTTAAACTTACGAGAGTTTCATTTTATGAAATGCAACTTGTCCATATCTTAAATATCATCTTTTCCCTCATAGCTTCTGATTTTTAAGAATTATTCAGCTATTTCACATAAGTAGTCTTTTTCCTTTGGATTATTCCATAAAAAAATATTTTCGCACTGTAAAAATTTTCGTTATTGAATTTTGTCATTGGATTTTAAAATTCTTTCTTATATATTTCGTGAGGAAGAATATCAATCCATCCATATTTACTCTTATTCACATGTATTAAAATATTGTGGAATAAATTTCGTAAAATAGAATCAATAACGGCCTACTCTGACGATATGAAGTCAATTTCAGTGTTAAAAATAGTTGAGCAAAGTTTTTCGAAGAGAAATTTGTCTGATTGAATAAAGAACGCTGGAATGTTGCTAGAAAATCAATATTTTCGAAAAATTATCAATCCTCAAATAGGCAAGCTCGTGTTGATTTTTAATTAAGAAGAGTGCAGCAGAAATAACAGAATGGAGGTCTCCTGTAATGAGATTGAGGCCAAATTCCGTTTGGAGGATTATCGGAACGTTGGATTGGAAAGCCGAATTCGGAACGAATCAGAGTAAGATAGAGCAGTTAAGTGGGAAAAGGAGGATGGAGATTCCAGGATAATGCACACAGCTTTAGAGTGGAAATTTTTGAGTAACGAATTCAATCCCAAACGGATCTTGAACAGTATTATGATTTTGGTCAATTTATTCTTCACAAAAATGAAAATGATCGAATTTTAAAAAGGAAGTTTTAATTTGAATTATAATCATCTGAGGATTATAAGGATTGATTTATTAGGTGAACTGGAGTTGATTTGATTCATATTTAATTTTAGCCAAAATATTTTAGAAAGAAATGAAGTATTTGAAACTATTTGTCTATAATTATTTTATATATTTGCAAAAGACCAAGGAAATCATATCTATTAACAGAGTTCTCCTGACTTATAGCGATATTTTTATTTCAATAAATCAAAAAATATATAAGATATTTATGAGCTTGAGCTCGTCTTTAATTGACTGATGCTACTCCAATGATACAGGTACGAGTTAGACTTGTGATAGTTTAATCTGACTTGCAAAAACCAATGTTATAAATTTTAAGGAAAGCAAAATACATAGATAATTAATTGTAATTATTGTATAGAAATGTATATAGAATTAATAATTACCATTATATAGAAATGCTTGACCTTATATTAGGGAAAAGAATTCCTGGCAAAGTTTTTCGAAAGCCTTTTTAATCATATGACAACTGTAGAGTTGCAATAATTCTGCAATAATGATTAATATTCAATTTAAATTTATATTAATAAAATCTACTGCTCGTTTCCTGGTCCTAAAATATATTCACGACTGTCCACGGAATATAGGTATGATAAATGAAGGTAGGATGCAAATTAAAATATATTTTCATTACAAAATCCAATATCAGAATGGAAAACACACCTTCTTTGATTAAGGTCATTTCAGCCAAAGATTTAGGTATCCAATTATTAATCGTCCATTTGAAAATCTATTCCTTTTTAATTTAACCCAAATTTAAGACCACAAATAATCTAAAAGCGAGTCCCTATATATTTTTAGCCGCATGAAGAGATCGTAAATTTCTTCACGGTTACCTAGCGAGGGGATTTGAATTAAAGATATGAATGTGCAGGAGTGTACCTGATGGAAAGGGAGGGATGCGGTTCATCACCGCCGACCCTCCCCCACTCACTTGTTGATGGCGCGATTGTGGCGACGCCACGCGGCGAATCATTGAGCTTCGATAATCTGCCGGCGGGTCCAATCTCGCCCCTTCTCAAGATCTCGTTCCTCCATCGCAGCCTCTCCATCAATCTCACCTTACTTTCTCAAGGGCCCAGACCTCCGACCCTTCGGTTCATCCATCGCTCGGCTAACAAACGCTGCCTCAAACATAATTTTTTCAAGATTTCCTTTCCACCGTTTACCATCTCAAATGAGTGATCTGCTGTGATATTTCTGTTTCGTAAATTCCGTTCCCGAAACTTGATGTATGCGGAACTATTTCGGTCCTGATAGTTGCTATCAGTCGATAGAGTCAAACAATATACGGCCAAAATCACTTGGGTGAAGTTTTCATGTACTATCTCAATGAACAGGATCATGGACTAGAGCAGTTCTATGATGCAAAGAAAGTTTTAGAGCGCGCTCTTCCTTGACGTTGAATCAACCAAACAAAGGAAACTATGAAGGGAGGAGCATAATTCAGAATAAAAAGTACAAATATTGTCGATTTAAATCATACAGTGTTTACATATCATATTCCTATCTGCCTAGTTCATAATTTTGAATTGTTATTCTTCTGTATCATTCCTACCAACTAATTTTCGAGTCGAATTTTTGAAAATATCGCATTAAACAAGATTTTAAAATATCTTGCATTATAAATATAATTCGAAAGATTAAAAGAAATATGCTACTATATGTTTTAAGTGTTAAGCTGCTGTAGCATAATATATAACATTGTAATTATAAAATGATTGTGATACATTAATGATAGTATCTCACAGGATTATAATGTTCTGATTTTAACGTCAACGTCTTTGTTCAGGAACTCAAGTATTGTGAATTAGAATTGATTTACGTCAGTATTAAACGCTGGGTTTTAGCGGATCGATTTTAATACCAACAGCTTTTTTGGATTACGCAGATACGTCATCATTCAGGGATCGCTTTGATGAAGTTATATCTCTTTGCATCAAGATAGCGTCACATACTATCATAGCTTTGAATGTTTTAAAAAAATAAGTTCTATATGAGTAACTCCGTTCGCAAATTCAAACTCCATTCTTGGGCGAAGCATTTTGCAGAAATCGGACGAGCGATGCAGTGGTGCAAATATCTCCAGTGCCTCTGTTGGCATGAGAACGATTTAATTGGAAGGCGACTCGGATGCGATAATTCACGCTTCCTCGGGGAGTGTCACAGCGATCGCGAATTATATTTTCGTCATTTTCGCAAATCCGAATCGACTCCCAATTCTCCAAAGGAATCTTCATCCCCTTTTGTAGCTTTACAATTCCACACTCGAATTATTATTTAAATGGAATGATTCGCTAGTTAAAGTACGAAGAGAGAATCCTACGGATTTCAATGAAGATCCGAGTATATCTGTTTGGAATTAATACATCTAAGTACAGAAGACCTAGATAATATTTTTGACAAAATTCTGCTTATTACAATGAGACTCTGAAATATTATTATTTATTTTGGGCACATTTCAAGCTAGTTACGATTGTTCTTAGAATTCGCGTAAAAGATATTTATAAAGAAAGCTTGTTCAGAGTTTTTAGGAATTTTTTTATTTGAAAATTTGAGGAATGTTTTGATTTTGATCACATCCATAATATATGAACATAATTTGAATAAGTTTTCTGATTTGCAGAAATTTTGTTTTTTATCGTACGTACATATTTCAATATTTTACTTCATTAGACAGAAAAAAACTTTTCATGTCCTCTCCTAATATTTTGAAGGAATAGCTAAGTATACATCTTATATTACTGTTTATAGCTTATAGGAATTAATTTTATTTTCTTTAATCATATTTTCCTACAATTTAATAAAAAAATTAGTAGCAATTTTTACTCATTCAATGCTCCCTATTCTACACTGCTCTCACTGGGTGTATAAAATTCTTCGTAATATATATATTACTATTGTATTCCTATCGTGCTTTTTGGCTCTTATTTTTGTATCAACCAACCCGACTTTATTTTTTATCTGCTTTCCTTTCTTTCCTTAACCTTTCGTTGCCCTGCTTCCTGAGGGTCCAGGTTTCTTATTATTCTCATTCAAGCAACAAAAGATTCCACACTTCTCCCTTATCAACGCTTTCTTTTATCCACGAAAGCTACCGGACCGATCACTCTTCGAGTCCTCAAAGGCATTCACGTTCGCGATAGATTTAAGAGTATAATACCGCGAATACAGATGGGCAGTAATAGAGGGCAGCGCATTTCGGCCTTTCGTTGCTTTCTCTCTTTCCCTCTCCACGTCCACCCAATAAAGTATCGGATTTTATAACCGGATGAAGTAAGGAGATACTCCAACTGCTGGACCTGCCTCGTTTCTTATTTGGTTCCTCAGGAATGGGTTGCGAAAGTCAACAATATCCGATACGTGTGCCCATTGATTTCGTGAAAATATCGGCGAATTTCCTCGCGTGTCCAGTTTTCTTTTTCTAGATTACGTTCGGAAAAGATTGCGGGCGAAAAAATAGACATCTTAGTTTATTTTGTTTTTTTATTCCTCGCCTCATAACACATCGATTTAGAATTAAATGAATGTGCAAAAGCAATAGATCTACTACATTATGAGTTTGGTTTGCATTGACTTTCTTTATTACTCCCAATTTAATGCTCTATAAATCTATTTTCGGCGTAGTAAAATCAATTATTTATATTATTTAAGAAATAATTTGCCGATATTTGGAAACAATGTGAGTATTATGAAAGTAACTATAGTCTGTTCCACTTTTCTAGGCAGTACAGGCTTATGGGGTATTCGAATAGCCTCGTGCGCCGGGTCATTTTTTCGGAATATCCGCGATATCCACAAAATTTTTTGTTTCTTGCGTTACGAAAAACTTGTCGCGAGAGAAATTGAGATAGATGTTGTTATTTTCATTTACAGGTTATTCTGAGTCGATATCTTGAATAGAACTTTAGTTTTTGAATTTTATAACCGAGGGAGTAATTGATTTAGCGCTCCGATTGCTAATCATTGTTATTTTTTGCTCGAGACTAATGGCCTCGTAAGCGTAATTCGGATTATTCCGGACCCGCTCTCGGTTATAAAATTCAAATTTGCTATCTTTTATGTATTCATAAGGTATAAAGAGTAATCTAAGAAAAAACTAGCACTTAATGTTTGATAAGATGAGAGAAATGGCAGTTTTAGTATTGTTCACGGGTGTTAAGGAGGTCAGTTTTTTTCATTCCGCTATAAAATTTATTTCTTTTATTGAAATGATGAGAAATCTTCGTCAATATGTAGAACCATCCTTCCTTGTCCAAATTTCACCAAAAAATTGATTCTTAACATATTAGTAAATGAATTTAGTCAATACAATCCCAGAGATATGGGTGTACACCATAATATAAGAGAAATCAATTTGAATGTTATTCATACCGTAATTTTATATAATTTTTCACAATGATAATAATACAAAATAATTCGTTCGGAGTAGACTTATTATTTTAATACTCCATTAATCTTTAAAGTCAAGGTTTAACTCTAAAATTCGCAAAAATCACGGAATCTTTGTTCTCAGAGTCGCGTTGAGTCGTCTATAAGATCATAAGCATCAAAATATCAATCACTTTTTTTGAGAAATCAATTTAATTTCCGATACTTTGAAGGTGACACGAGGCGATAAAGAATTTTTTTATAGTTACGACGTATCCTTTGACTGGAAAGAGACGCGCTGAGCGTATTTTTTGAGGCCAAAGAGGAGGAATTATGGCGAGATCGACTTGCTTTACTGAATCTAATCGTAACAATTATAACGACCCGTTTGCGCAATGGATCAGAGCTCTGGGACAGGCAGATGATGAAATATTAATAGGAAAAAACCGTGATCTGGAATATCGTAAGCAGATTACCTCTTTGCATCCTCTGAATCGCATCCCCGTTTTAGAGGGACAACTTAATTAGAATCTCCGGCTTTCAGTTGTCGATTCGCGGAATTTATTTCCGTGATTCGGAACGTCATCTACTTTCGCCACGCCTCCAATACAAACGAGCAATCGCAGCTTTCAAAGGAAATCGACTCCACGCGTGTACAGCACCAAAATGTCAATTCGATCAATTCTTTTAAATTTTCGAGATTTTAGGTTGAGATTAGTTTAAGTATATATTTTAGAATATTCTAAAATAATCTAGCATCAATGAAAACTTTTCACTGTCACTTCAGGGAAGATTTATTGTAAAACTTCTCTACGTTTTTTAGTATTGAGTATCGATGATTCATATCAGAAAAAGCATTTAGAAATTCTCAAGTTTAGGTTGTTTTCATTTACATTACCTATTTAACTAAAATAAAATGACAATATTTATCATTTCAAGTTAATACGTTTTGAAATAAAATTTAAAAAATCTGCGTAATACTATACCAGTCTTTGATAGTTTTAAGAAAAACAGGTTTTCTGCGAAACCTTGACTATGTTGAAATCATTCTGGCAATTATGCTTTGAAAATTATAATGCTTTGAACGAGTCCTTAGTCGAAGATTTAAGTTCAAAAGTAATTAAGAAATAAATTCAGTAAGAATTGCTGTTTCTCGAACAGTATTTGCCTTTGGGCTTAGATGTTCTTGAGGAGAGAGGCGTTATGTAGGCGGTATCTAGTTGATGCATGCCCCTCGAGATAAATGGATGCAGGAGTATCGCCGATGGAGCAATTTATCGCAAGGTCAGTCCTAAGTCGTCGCAGATGGCGTTCCCAGGGGAAGGAATGAAGCACTTATCCAACCGAAAGGTAGAAGATGCATCTCAAGTCAGACTGGCAATCTTTACTTGCAACCCACGGGTCATTTGGTCCGAAAGTCTTCTTGCAGCGTTCTTGTTTTATCGAGGAGAAAGTCTCAACCATTAGGTATCCCCAGTGCACCGCATTCATGCGTAACATTCTATTCTGTCGTTCTACTTCCTCGAAGGGTAGCTGGATTAAATAGCGGACACGCATTTGTACCGTTACGTTAAACGAATAAGGCTGTACACATTCAGACTGTTTTCAAACGTTAGTCATCAGCCGTCTTCTAAAAATATACAAGTTCGTTTACCCATCTCAGACTTATAGATAAATATAATCTTGAGTTATACTTGTAGTATTTGGTATAAATTTATAATAGTTTAGAATTTTGTAAAGTAATTTTTCTACGAAAAATTTGAGCAGTTTGTTTGACAAGGTTTATAATTCCTAAAATTCTATTTAATGATAATGTATATAATGTCTTATATGTCTTAATGTCTTACAAGTCCTCTTCTTTAAAAATTGTAAATAAAATTGCATTTTAATGATAGGATATAGTTTAGATGAAGATGTATAGAGTGAGTCATTTATGCAGATTAGCGCATCTATATACTTATTAAATACGTGATTTTATTATTTACAGTCCTTAGTCAGAAATAACAGTCAAAGTCTACCATTTTATCCTGCAAAAATACTCTAGGAATACAATAGGAGAGATACTACTCTGGAGAAGGGAATCCTCGGCCTGTATTGCTCAAGAGTAGCACGTAAGATCGAACCACTCAAAACACCTGACAAGGGATAGATCGTTAGGATGTATGATCGCAGAGATGCATGGGAGAGTTTGCCATTAGAGAGTGAAGTACATCTGCTCCACGGCACGCCACCTACAGTGTCCGAGTGAAAGCTCCGGAGAGGAAGGAAAGGGAATTTGATGAGATTATCGCTCAGAAATTGCCTCCATCCCCACGATCCCCACCGCGAAAATAATTCCAACGAATCGCCTTGAGGAAATACGATTTCGATTATAACGAATGAACAATGCCCTCGAGATAGACTTCCGTAGAGCCACTCTTTGCTACGTATAATCTCGTATATAATAAGCGTATCTAGAATAGCCTAAGCATGCGTTCAAGAAATTTAATACATTGTATCGTTGAAGTAAATTATTAAAGGCTAGACCCCAAGATATAATGCATTTGATGACGTCTGTTCAGATTTTAAAACGTATTAGCTTTCTGCTACGATGAAACGAATATTACAGTATTTTAAAATTATATCTCCAACAGGCGCTTATGGCATTTACTAAAAAATTCTCTATAAATTGTTGGCTATGTTATAGGATACATAAATAAGGCAAAATTTCAATTACGTAATTCATCAAGAATACAACCTCACCAAACAATACAATATTTGTTTCCCTAATTTAAAGATTGGGAAGTTATTTATTCGCACCATAAAAACTATGTTTTGTGCTCATTTATGCTCATATTAAAATGGTAAAGATGGGATAAAATCGAATTTTCCTTCACCCTCTTTTCTGTTGTCATCTTCCGTTCACAACCCTCTTCCCTCAGTTGATCGCGCTCTGGTAGTCTCTTCATACTACGCCTCCGAAGATAACATCTGATAATCTTCTCATCTTCTATCCCATCCCACGTCTCATTTCCACCAATTCACATTCTCTCCCTGCAACCCAATTCCTGCCAGTTTTTCCTTATTCTTTCCCTCGATAATACTTTTTGTGACGTAAATTCCATTCCTGTCAGATACACCCTATCAGATTAAATTCAAATACGTCGCGTAATTGAATAGCAACAGGATTATTGTTAGTTGAATGTAGGATTTGAATTTGAAAAGCCCAAATTTCTTTCTTATAGTTTGATAATATCATTTCAATTTTATTAAATATATCTTCCAAATTGAAAGATTTGAGTGATTGGATATGGATACAGGCCTTTAGACCTCAAGGTCTCAGAATATATGATATCTACTGTTGAGATGCACGGCTTATAGGAACACTTTAAATCTCCTAAATAATTCTGCGTGTATTGGTTCACATCATGGCATTGATTTTAAGGAAAATTGTCTTTATTTTTAATAATAATTATAAGATAAGGATTCTTGGCCGAATATCCACAAAGAGTTTTCTAAGAATTTTTAAGTTGTATTTTCAATAGTATTTCAATAGTATGATAGCATAAATTATAAAAATAAATTCCAGATAGTAAAATTCGAAAAAAACTCCTTTATTAATTACTTTACAATCTGCTTCATCGAATGATCCTTATTCGTATAAAACATCGCATCTTTTTATTTAATTTATTAAGAGAGACAATATTTGATATCTATGATAAAACTTGCATTCTCTCAACAGTTTAATTGATTTTCCTGTGCGAGATTCGATTGTCTTTAATTCGTAGCCTGAAATCGTTAGCTGTGGATTTTTACTCGGGTGCAATTCCAACTCAGAGCTTTTCGATTTTTTTAACGATCTAAGACTCGAGCGTAATTTTAGGGACGCAGTGCTTTTAAAAGACCAAATCAGCGATCTCCCACATCGTTTAGACATCCAGCGGTGCGCAAGTAACAGCCAATCGGCGATGGGAATGAAAATCAAGAGACGGGACCCGCATGCATAAGAGGAAGGAACAAATGAAAGAAAAACTGCAATTTCCTACTCTCGGAAACTTCCCATCTCGATCTAATATCCCTCACCACTCTTTCATACCCAACCCTTTCTTTAGTTTTCACCGCAAAATATTCTTTTTTCGTGCCCTATCTATACCATACTTCCCCTCTTCCATATTTATCATTCTCCTTCACAATCCATTTTGGTGAAGAAGGCTTAACTTGTTCACTAAAACAGATTCCGGAATATGTATCTCAGGGGTCGTCACAATCCACGACTCATTTTCCTCGTTTATTTCCATTCAAGCTCCGGACGAAACTTTCTTAAACCGCTTCGAGTGTTCCTCGTCCGGCTCATTGAGGAAAAGAATCCTCAATTTTACGAGCATGGGTCCATCTGCTCTTGACACCGCCAAATTTAACGCTGGAATCAATCCTTTGTGTTTCGAGATGCCATGACGTCTTAGCTCATCGCCGCGCATATTTTACACAAATTTCTGCCTTCACTTTCACTGTTTCTTCGAATGCTTCTTCATTAATGAAGAAGTATTATGGATTTACGATAACAAACTTCTCCAAGCTCTGATTTTTATGGAAAGTCTTACGTCAAGTCAAGTCTTGGTTTCTGGGTGGGATTTGTTTTAATAGATTCAGATCATGTAAGTTCGTTTTTCATTCTAGGCTCCTGAATTGAAATTCTCAGTTGCTACGTCCAGGAGAACAAATGTACATCCGTACATTTTACGTACTTTTCCCGCAATGATCGCTTTTATAACGGAAATATTTAGAATGAAAAGTAAAATATATTGATGATACCATGTAAAAACTATGAAGTTGTTATTCGCATTCTAATGAGATCATCTTGTCAGAGAATTTGATGCCGTATATTAAGTTGGAAAATTGAAATGGAAGAAAGTTCTGGATCTTTTCAACAAAGTTTTATTTTTCTCGATATGTCTCAACCATAATGGTCATTCTCAAGTTCGTCTGAGAAAACAGGAGACTACTGATCTATTGAAATTAGAATCATCCTTTCTCTTTTCCCTTTACGAATACTATAAGAAGCTTAAGTTATTTCTCGTGGATCATAACCCCCCGATAATACTTGTTTATTAATTTTTCGGTAAAACTTCAACTCCGTGTTACCTTGAATGATTGTTGTAATAGTTTTAGTTCGATATTAATCTATTCATTTTCAAAATGCTTCCTTTAGGGGAATTATTTGTCTTATCATGTAATCATAGTACTCAGTGTATATGATCCTTCGAAAATCGCACCAAAGCCTTAGTTATTAAAATCTAGTTTTAATACTAGTTGGAGCTAATCTCAAAATTTTTCGTACAATTTATCCATACGATTTTTAGAATTAAGCTTGTTCAGTAATCTTGTAATGTTCTATGCGGAAGGAATGCCGTATCGGAAAAGCACAAGAAAAAATGAAAAGATTTCCATTAATATTTACAATATTTTAAAGTCGAATTTGAAGGACAACAATAATTAAAAATGCAATATATTAAACTATATATTGTCTAATGAAATTATATAAAAACACATTATAAATAATAAAATTTAACGACATTTTTTGTTGACTTTTACAGAGGTTTTACGACTCAGTTTATCACTTTCACTATTGGAATGTCTCACATACGAGTCTGGAATCATCGGGGTTATACATTCGATCTTTATTCCTGTTCTTCGAAATTTGAGAACAAAAAGAAATAAACAGAAAGCCCAGCTATTTACGAGTGAGGCGTGCGGAGAAAACTCAAACAATAATCAAAAATACTCAAGCAATAAATTCGGAAAATAAACTTTATTGGGAATGGAAGATCGCGAAAAAAATGGACAGTTTTTTGACGATTCCGCGCGGATGAGTTTAGACCTTTCGCTCGGGAGAATAAGATGATAATGGTGAAATTATAGAGCGGAAAACTGCTCTTCCGTCGCATCTCCAATATTTGCCTCTCCTTTCATCTTCTCCACTTCTTCGTCCCCAAATCCACCCCTCATTCTCGATTCCTTTGAGGACTCCTCCTTTATCTCCTCTTCCCTTTTAGTCGTATTCCTTATACCTCCTTCAATCACCCCTCCGTAATCCTTCCAATCGCCCTTCGTTATTCCCTCTTTCTCTCTTCACCAATCAAAAGGGTTAAAGGAGAGATGTTTCACCATTGATGGACCAAGAAGGAAACTGTGACGCAAACAGTGATATAGTAATATGGCGCCAAATTAAGATAGGGCAGAGTATGCGGGTTAACTGGAGTGAAATTAGCGAAAGGCTAGAGAAAATGACTGTAGTATCATACGTTTTGAATCAAATGCGTGCTCTATAATTACACTAGTATAATGATTTAAATTGTATCGTATACTCCGCTGTTCATTCTATGGCCATCGTATGGTTTCAAAGGCATATATTTACGTATACGATTCCCCGTTATTTAGAATGGCATGTTGATTATATTTTCTGAATTAATTCGATGTTTTTTTAATATTTTGCTAAAATCCACTTTTTAATATGAAGTCTGGTCCTGTATCTCCATTTAAAGGGTTCGTTGATCCAGGAAATATGCAAATTCTATCTCCCAGACCAATATATATGGAGTAACATTCTTCTCGAGAAATCTTAATAAAACCTTGATATATGCAGTGGTCAGATGTTACCGCCAGACACTCTTCTCAGAGAGAAATAGAGATACTGATATCCCAGCGTAAAGTTTTTCTGTTTTTTTTTTTAACATTCATGCGTCATGCGGAATGTCACACAATTGTAAACGAAGCTTTATTTATGAATGCTGAATTTAACTTAACCAACTTAATAGTAGGACTGTACAAAAATAATTAAATACGTATGAATTTTTTCCGATTTTCTAGTAGTTTAAATTTTTATTACATACTTTTCTCACTTCGGAAGAATGCTGTAAGCGATTGTTTTTAGATAAGATAAATTTTAATATTTCATTCCATTGTGGGGTTCCATTCAAGGATTGTTTAATTTAATGCATTCGTATTCTGTGACAAGATTAAAAACTGTTCTTATAAAAAAGACAAAATACGGAAGTTCTAGCGAGTAGGTTCTCCTGAAGCGTTTCTATTCAATTTGTATCGAATGGGTGCTCACCTGCAGCTTCGACCACTGGATCCTTCCGATGCATCTCACCGAATTTCTCCACGCCAATTTAGCGCCAAACACCAGCTCCGTCTCCGTCAGTTTGTACGTCCCCCAATTCTCCCCTCCGCCAGCGAGGATCTCCCTCTGCACCTGATCCCACCTCGCCAGATGGCTTGGACTGTTGAGACTGTTTATAAGGAGCCATTAGTTAGCTTTTGATTGAGATCCCTTTTGTAATCTGTCTCGATAAATACTTTCTTATGACAAGAAGTTTGATATGTATCAGAATAAAATTGCCGTCATCTCTTTGAGATTGAAAGAGTTACTTTTATAGTTGTCAATTTTTAGGACATGCGTGTATATACATACATTATTTTAGATTTAGGAAAAAATGAAACTGAGGAACATCTTAGCCAAAGATATAAGTAGGAAAAACAGAAGAAAGCACGCTAAAATTAGCTGAACAAATATGAATTTTCAATCATCATAAAAGGCAATAAGATATTATATTATTATATCCAATAAGATATTATTATATCCATCAACAAAGAGCTATTTTTTATTTTTTTGAAGGAAGGCTTTAAAAATATTTCATGGAAAGGGGAAGTTAAGTGTTTATGGATACCTTTTACGGAGCACACATGCATTTCAACATACAATGGTGAAAAATATTACAACTTTCCCAAAAAAAATTTTTAAAGTTGAATCTTATTGATATTGAAAC
This sequence comes from Pantala flavescens, assembly GCA_020796165.1. Classification (NCBI taxonomy): domain Eukaryota; kingdom Metazoa; phylum Arthropoda; class Insecta; order Odonata; family Libellulidae; genus Pantala; species Pantala flavescens. The sequence goes on from CM036883.1 coordinate 48,430,205, forward strand.
GATTTTAATAGTTTAATGTGTCCTGAATATTATAATCTATGAGAAAAATGGTAAAAAACGTTGTCAGTAAGATAATTATGACTAGGAGCTTGAGAAAAACTTTCTCAAAGTATGATACTCGTACATATCAATGACTGCAACATACCAAAATTATTGTTTTATAGAATTTAAAACTCGTGTAATTTGAATTGAATGGAATGATTCGACACTATCAGGAAAAATAATTTGTGTAAGATCCAAAAAGATAGCCTTTATTAGAACGGAATTAATTATCTCCTTTAACTCGGGCAACCAGCAACACATTGCCCCTGATTTACCGCAGCACGCGTTACTCATGTGCATTGTTGTTGCCTATTTACCTGGCGGTAGGTGATCACGAATTCCAAAATTCGCTGATATCATTGATTGTCTTCAAAATAATTTATCTTGCCAAGAAAGTTTTCATAAAAGACAAAAATATATATCCCTTTCAGGGAATATGATTTTTCAACCAAAAATGTTACCGAATCCGTATACTGTATTTTCTCTTTTGATGATAAGAACCAGCGTATTTAGATAAACGGAGAGACCGATGTTCTCGATATCAGCGTGCACGGTGGTCGTAAAGTACAGCCGTTTATTCAAGCAGAAAAATGCTATCTACAGATATGTTGGTCACTAAAGGATTTACTCATCTAAAAATTTTGGTTTTTCCGCTACATTAGATACAGAAATCCGACTGTTTTTGACTGTCCTTTTGATTTTCGCTTTTTTGGGTCCCAGTGGAAAGTTTATGAGGAAAGCTTTTCCTGAGATTGATATTCAACGAAAATATAGACCAGTCAGAACTATAAATATAACATGTTTAGTAAAATTTGATCTTTTGTGAGTCAATGATGCTTGCCCTAGATATTTTATAGGATATGAATGATTTTGTTGGCCATACGTAATCAAGAAAATTGTAGAAAGAAAACTCAATTTTGAGAATGATTTTCGTATTTTCGAGAAAATACCCTTTACTTTTATTTAATCCGAAAAATTCGATACTTTTAAACTTTCCTGTAAATTTATATCTGATGAAATGGATAAATTAATGATAACTAAATTTAGAATACTATATCTATCAATTTTCAAGGATAAGGCGGTAAATTACATAAGATAAAGCTCATTCTAAACCTATAATATCGTTAGAAAAGTGACTATCAACAAACAATTATAGTCGCAGAGATTAGATATATTCCATTGAATACTTGCATCTATATCCCTCAATTGTAATTAGCTACTTAGGAGTGTTTTGCTTGTATATAAATGGAAAAGGTACTGAGAGAAGCATTGGACACAACGCCTTCCGATGGTAATTGTTCAAAATACGGAGAAACAGAGTCGGACTGGAGATTAAAGTACCTACTAAACAGCGGGGAATGGAAGAGCAGCAAAAACGATAAAAAGAAGGAACGTGTCGCTTTGGAAAAAGCATTTGAATGGGCCTGCGTCGAACGACAGCTTCGGAAGTTTTTATTTATTCTTTTTAGTGCATTTGACGGTCTTCTTTCGGGCGGTCCATTTAAAAGAACGAAAAAAAGAAGAGAAAATCGCAAACCCGAAGGGAGGAGAACGAGCTTATCGCTCTTTTTTTGTCATTTTCTCGTATTTTATTACTATTCGGTACAATTGTTCGCGGGACTGAAAAAGGCACTGGGATTGAAGAAGGAAAGCGGACGTAATCTAGGATTCTAGTGAGCGCTTGACTGATTCGGTACCTGTTTCCATTATTTATGTGCGCATAGTTATTTTGTCTAAAAGTGGCTGTAAATCTAGGAGGAGGTAATCGAGAATATTGTAGTCGTGGTTTTAGTCAAAGAAGAGTCCCATGATGAAGTGCTTTTATTTTGGCAACGCCAGAGATACTAAATAATTGATTCAATTCAAAAATAAAATACACAAATAATATAATACGCAGAGACTATTGAGCTTCATAATAAAATTGATTGGTTTAAGTCTTACAAATATGCTGACGTCTCTAAAATTGTATTACTCTAATTCTCTAGTCCGTTGCAAAAGTTCTTCAAAGTATTATGCACATCATTTGCAGTTATGGCACTGTTGGGTATATAGTCTTTTTGCTTGTCTATTCTAGTGTACGGGTAATTAGTGTATTTAGCTTAACAATATTAACTTTTTATACAATTATTCATTATATTATATAATTTAAATTTTTTGATCTTTAATGTTCTATTGAAGTAAAACATTGCTCTAAATAGTAAATAATATATTTCAGAATTTCATCAAGCTACTAAAAGCGAGTATTTTGTCGTTAGAATGCTTAATTAAGTATAAAGAATATTATTAATTCGATATTAAAATATGCATTCCTCAATCCGTCACGCATCTTAAAACACGGAGTAAATACGGAAAACCTTTGTAAGCTGCATGATTTATCAAGATTCAAGTTGAGCAAATTTATCGGTGTTTATTGAGTTTCCGCTCCGTTGGGAGGTGCACTTGGCTGCCGCGGCGGCTTAAAGGGCGATACATCGACTATTATCCGTACCAACAGGCGGTTGCCTTGGCTCCCATAAAAATAAATCTCCGCCGAAGTAATTTAAAAGGATTTCCAAGTTGCAACGGAAAAGTTGCACGTAATCGGAGAAGTTTAGCGAGCGGAGAGAATATATCGCGAGGAATGGGGTAAAAGCAAATAATTTCTTGTCCGGGCAATCCTCGAAGACTTGTTTGAGTTTGCGCATGAATTATTTTGCCATTTTATATGTTAGCAAGTTTGTGTAAATAGAAGAAATGTTGTTCTGGAAGATTTGGTAATGAATATTTGATGTAGAATCTAATAAATTACCGCTTTCTTTATATTTTTATCTCTATGTAGTTTTGTGCCCTATAAGGTTAGGATAAAACTTTGTACGAAGTATGTTTTATGACATGACATTTATGGTGAATAATGATGCGATGGAATAGTCAAGCTTTTTCTGTGATGAAAATTCCAATAAATTTACGAAAGCACTGTTCATGTACGCTTAATTTACCAATATTTTTCATAATTAAATATAAATTGATATTTCCCAGGGCTCATTCCTACTCTTTCGTATAAATGACAAATTTAGACTATTTTCAATATGTATTCATCCTTCCTTAGGATAAAAATAGTACGAATTTGTGCAACAATATTCGTTTTTTAGTAGTTCTTTTTTCTCCATCAAAGGTATCCACGGTCGAATTGTCGAAATAACGTCACGAATGCATCTACTGTTTTTGTAATTCCATGCATAAGGTTCCCGTATCGCGAAGTATACATCGGTTCAGTAAATGTCTGCGTTACGTTAAACGAGATGCAGGCAATTAAACCGAAAGATGAGGGATGCTGGAAATCACTCTGCCGATTTCTTTCGATACAAGGGAATTTGTCGTCGCATCGTGAGTTCCCCAGTGGTGCGGGTCATAGACATGCAGAGGGTGTCCCCATCTGTAGATAAGGCAGGTTTTCAGACTCGGTCCTGTTTCATCCAAAGGCCACTCCGCTAATCGTGCGTTTAACGAGCGATTGTGGCGCCCGCGACGGGCGGAGTGCCTAAAAGGGATTTGGAGGGGTGGGTAGTGAAGCGGTGTCCTTTTGCGAATAAAGGTTGTTTCGGAGGGAGAGAGGGACGTGGGAAGTTTGGGAGATAAGAGAAATAAAGAGAAGAAGAGGGAAACGAACGTCACAAATGGTTTTAAAGCTCAGAACGAGAGGAGACATCTCCAAGGACTTGTTATCTGCATCGCTAAGGAATTGTGTGGGATTTTTTTCTCCTTTGGCTTTACCCGAATTCTTAGCCCAAGGAAATGAAAGTTCAGCCTCGTGTAACGAGTGGTTGGCCCCTTTATAAGATGGTATTTTCTGGTGTAAGATAGGGTGGTCTAAATAGTATTAAAACGAAAAATCAACAATTGCACTAGCAAAATATTATAAAAAATTATAATAAATTGTAAATATCAATCAGAGAAACTTGTTATTGAAAATTGAGAGAATATAACAGTGAAAAAACAGCGAAAAGGGAATTATAATTCGTTAAAACTGAAAGTTATAATGCAAATGATAATTAGAACAGTAGTGATACGACATTGAAATCATCGTATATGTTTTTAACGAAATCAGTTTTAAATGAAGTGAAGCGGGTTCAATTTTTATTTCAAATCCATATGACAACGAATGCCTAATTACAATTCAAACTGAAGATCCGTATCAAAATCAGTGGTATAAAAATTTTCTTTCTATTTTCCACGTTAATTCCTTTACAAAAGCATGTAAGAATTATTTTCTTTGATAGTACGTAGTAGTACATAATGCAATAGATAGCATCAAGTATAGTAATTTGTACAATTATTTCAATCGTAATATTTAATATGTACGATAGTAGTATTTAATAAATGAAGGTAAAATCATCAGTTCATATATATGAATAAGCTTTCATTCCAAATCACATATTTATCAGTTTAACTACCAACCTTAACTGAAGCTAAATATAGCCATTATAATATTTATAATAAATGAATATTTTCGTTCAACGAATACAAGCAATATATAATTTATCACTTATAGAAAAGTGAGAATTCCACTTGTAGCTAGTCATATCTCTAAGTGCTTCGTACATAATACGGATAGAGTTATTTCTCTTTGAGTTTGTCTCTTCCTCAGCTTTAACAGAGATCAATTAACCAGCATTTCATGGTTGCGTCGCTCCCCCAAAATATCTAGGCCTCCGAAAGTGACCACATGCTTTGAGTTGGTTTCACAGGTGGTTGTGTAGATTACAACTGGTTCAAATTTCTCTTCCACGTGTTGCATTTAAGGCATTGATCTTTAACTTCTTCTCAATTATTTTAAATCATAAAACCACGTCCAATTTATTTATCAATAAATAAATCAACAAATAAATAAAGGTATTGATAATAAATTATTTCATAAATCGACTTTTTTCTTGTTTTTAATTGTTATATTTATGATTTTACGCATTTTGTAACAAATAAGTCACAATAGATTCGACCAATATTTTAAATTATCTTATTTATATAACTATCATACGCATGTAAAAATATTTGAAGGTATTGAATATTTTAACCGAAGCAATTAAAGCAACCCACCACGCGCATACGATATGAATTGAAATCACGGTACTAGAGCTCTCTGATTCACATGAAGAGCACTTATATTCATAAATGATCTAAATTAAAAATATCGGGATTCTCGTTTTAAAATTACGGTTTGTTAATGAAAATCTCTTAATGAACGATAAATATGGCGGATCATGTGGGCTAAATTCCATTTCCATCCGTTCTGCAATCATCGGAGAGATTTTTAATTGCATTCCGAAATTATTCGAACCATTCCATTCCCATTATTAACTTATTAGCTACAATATGCACCGTAGCGGATTATTGAAATGATAATGCGCATTCATTAGCACCCATTAAAAAGTTAACGCGATTATTTTGAAATATACATTTTTAAAATAATATTGGAAAATTAAGTGTTTTAGCAAAAGGGCCCTTAAAATATATTTGCTACACCTGATTTGTTAGAAAGCCATTTAGAGTAGGATGAATTTTTCGTGAAGAGTAGCATATTGTCTTAATCTAGTTGTTTTCTTGATTTTTGCGATTCACTCCTTTTAAATGATAAAATGATAACGGAATATTCGAGGAATATTTCGCATACTTTTCCGAGATAGGTACTCTTTCAACTATAATATTGTGATGAACAAAATAGTAAATGATATAATTATAACTTGGAATAAAATTTACGTATTTTATGAAAAACATGTAATCGATTAATTTACTGAGGATTTAATTCGTCTTTTATCGCTATATGCTTTGGAGGGCAACATCATTTGCCGCAGATGGTATCAATTTTACTGAAAGCCTAATGAATTAAAACTATTCATTAGGCGAAAAGGGAATTGAGGGAAGGACCTTAAAAGGCTATAGAATTTATAAATGTAGTAGCACACGGCTCAGAATTGAAACTAGATGGACTCCAGATGTTCCACTCACGCATAGAGCCATTTGTATGATTGATGCGGTAGTACAGTCTAAATGTGAAGATTGTTAACGGCTCCCACAAAAGTTTCTAATAGCTTCTACGAAATAATGCATATAATAATTTATGAAAAATGTTGATCCATCACATGATTTACGGGTATAATTTTGAATGATTAATGTATAATGACCAGCTCCAGCAATTTAATTTCTTTTAAAGCTCTTAGCTTCGTAATGAGCAAGAAGTGTAACAGAAAAATATCTACATTGAAACACACCTATTCACTGTAGTAGAAAATAATGGCTATCTACATAAGTCCCTTTGCTATCTCATTCCTTGTTGTTGTTCATGTTTTAACTCCAGGAAAAGCCTTTAAAAGCAGCGCGAGAAAATCGGATTGGACAGTAATCTGCAGGGAATATTTAGGAACGAACCATCACATACCTATTCATCATTATGAGGTATTCGTTCAAACCCAGATCGAATGCAGACTCCAAAAACTAAATCTCGCAGCCTTGGCATTTAGATTTGAATCAACCGTTCCCATTATCTCTGCAGAGTCCTCTCGCACATGGCAGCGAAGGTACAATTCCGAATGGGGAGTGGAAAAGGCAGAAGTGGAATGTTTGAAGCGGTTTTGGCATGAATAAATCCCACATTTGCCGTTTTCACCACCCTCTAAGGATGGACGTTTGCTAGAAATGGTCCATTTGTAGAATGCCGACAACTTCAGGAATTATTCGATCAAATGATTATGCAAAGAAAACGAGAGAGAAAGTGATGGCGTTTCTGTAAATATCGTTGCTATAGGGATGCATTAGTAGCAGTTAGTATATTAAATCGCAGAAGTAAGTTAAAACATCATTAAATAGTAGCGCACGTTAAATTCTAGAATTAAAGGACGTAATAAGGTGAGGTCTTTAGTATATCATTAGATTTACTGGAAAATGATGTTGTGAGATAATTACGAAAGAACTCGGCTTCGAAATTCATACTTTGTGGATATACTATCTAAATAGGGATATTTATTTGGATGACGGTTGCTATAGAGAATAACTGAGGGAAAAAAGTAATAAATATTTGGAAAATAACGAATGAACTGAGAAGGAAGTTATTTCGATGATTTTATTTAATCTTACGACCATATCTAAAAGATTCCACCGTCTGTTTCTTCTGTAATTTAGAGGGTTTGATACCACGACAAGCGATTTGGAGAGGGGCAACGAGGATATGTGAAACTGTCGGGAATGGACGAAAGGGAAATATATAAAAGGGGAAAGATCTCTTCTTAAGGATTTTACGATCTCTTCAGAGTCCTCTCACGAATTTTAGGATGTAGATTCCGCAGGAGAAAGGATGACACGCGAGGAATAAAGTGGAGAATGTCTCTTAGAAAGCAAATCTCTCGAGATAACTGCTCTGACAGGACAAAGAAAGAATGAATCGAGTTGGATAAATCCAAAGCCAAACACTAGATGGCCAATTCTTCAAATTATTAGCTAAATACGAGAACATCTGTGACTATTATTCAGTCTTATTTTGTTCAAGGGAGTGATTGAACATTAAAGGGAATATTTCACCGCTACGGGCGCGTTACCACTTGAATTAATTCGCACGAAAATTTTATTTTCTCCATTGTTTATACATTTGAATATGCATATGAGATTGATTCGCAGGTTATTTTGGTCTCAAACTTCAAAGATGAAAAAGAAAACTTAGCTCTTTTTTTCTTTTCGCCTTCGCCTTTCCATTTTTTAAAAATAATGCGTGTTTTTCAATGGTTAGGTTAATATTTAAAACTCAAGGTACAAGAGAAAACCGTTTTTACCTTTCGTTTAGGCCAAACGTGAGTGGGTGATTTGTGTAGAGAAGTATAAGAGAAGAGTACTGAATTCGTAATACTACGTAATTTGAATGAATATATCGTGATGGAAGCAACGTGGGATCATTTGAGTTAGATGGCATATATCTGAAGAGCAATTCGTTATTGATTTATTGGTCATCGATTTAATTGGTTATGCTAACTTTACGTAAAGGAACTTCAGGAAAATATTTTGTAGTGATTGCTTATTTTATACCAGGATGTGAATTTTTGAGATTTATATAGTAGGAATTGGCTATTAAAAAATAAGTAAAATATTACTTATTTTCTCTCTGCTAGTAAGGTTAAAATAAAAAACACAAGTTACGAATAATTCTACTAGAGTGGGTTAGGAATACTCTAAACAATGGTGTGTAGTAGCTTGGCTACGGTCGCATAGTGAATTCTGAGGATGTGTACAACTGGAGGATGCTTGCATGGAAATTGGGTCGATCCGATATTGATTGTGTAATTTGAGAAAGGAATGCTAAGACACGATGCCTTAAGATAATCATCCTGTCGCCAACGATACGGGAAATCAACTTATTGGGGAAGTACGTGGATTGTTGGTGATTTTTATTTACTAATAGGCGGTGTAGAAGGTACTTATTAGTAAATTGAGCAGAGATATAATCGGGATGTATCAGGCTCTATTATAGAGCTCTATTATAGCTGGAACTAATCGGTGGATATTCGGTAAACTTTAATTGTAGATATAATTAATGATATTAGTTTATTTTGCTTTCTAAATTATCAATAAATCGAAAGTAATATTTTAACGTACTTCAAATCATACATAGGCTTATAATTATCAAAGGTTAAACATAAATTTATTAATAAATGATGGATAAAAATTATATTTCAAACTAACGATTATTTTATTTAGAATCAAAAGCATTAATCTGATAAAATAACAAATCTAAACTTCCGTTGCCATGGTAAACTTTAATGAGAGTATCTCGCGATAGGTTTTCTCGAGGAGAATTATCATACGATACGAATTGCATTAGTTTCACCGTTTCCTACAAATTTGTGAATTTGTGTGAAATATCATCGGAAGGATCGTCCTTTAAGTCTATCTCTACTGCGGACAGAATGGTGCTTAAGAAAGACACCAATCCAAATCTGATTCTCGAGAGAAAGAAACTTGATTAAAGATTGCTGAGCTTTTCGTTTAAAGAGGACATCATTCGTCTGTAATGGATCTCTTGTATATTTTCCCGATTCCTCGAAGTGCAATCAGAATTGTAAAGGAGACCTCCTCCTTTCATTTCCTCTCGTTTTATCCCGATGCTCTCCTTCCAAATCCTTTCCGAATCATCTTAAAATACCGAATATACTTTCGTAAAATTGTTCCGATTGAAGAAGGAAATTTTATCACGGATATTATTTAATTTCTAGGAATAGATGAATGCCAATATCTATGCGAAAAAATAGATGAGTCATGAATATTTATTGAGGGTAACCGCATTTAATAGAATTCAGTAATACTGAAGTTTACGTTAACATGTAATTTTATCGTGATTTAAATACACGTTAAGCCTATTTCATGCCAAGGTATCGGCCTATTTGAAAGGTGAATTTATTCTTAACTCTCGAAAATTTTTATCATCTTGTCGCAGTACCAAAGTTTTTGTCTGTGTTATACATGAATATAGTAATATATAAATTATCATTCTGTGTTAAATAACCAGTTGTTATACTGGATGTTATTAATTTGCCGCTACTTTTCTCGTAGAACGTTAGAAAATGGTCTTAAATAGTAAAAATATCGATAGGATGTTTTCAGTTGTGCTTTTTATAATGGTGATATAGATGGAAAATTATTCGCTCTAAGAGACGCGGATCGATAGTATTTTAGAGATAAATATTTAAAGAAGATATGAATTTGTTTCCTTTTTGATATAAATTACAGAGTCTCACTCAATCATATTTTTATTTATATAATGTTGATGTTAAGATCTCCTATCATTTATGAGATTGGGATAAGGATTAAGACATTTCTGCCTGAACTCTCTCCATTGTATATTTCATTTTAATATTTTTATATTTTATAGACCTGTATTATTTATTTCCATGAAAATGGAACGTATATTGTAGTTGTTTTACAGTTATAAAAATAATTAGGAATTGATTAGGTACATAAACCGAATATCGATTACTTGTACGTGGAAAAATCTATATATCGAAGTCTGTACTCGAGGAAGCTAATCATTGAGCGTTTCGATATTCTAATGGGACATTTGTCGTCAAGCACACTATATGGTGGCAGAAAATTGAACCCTTCACTACTTGATATGCAATAGTTCCGTTTATGTCCACCAATAATTCCTTCCCATTGAAGAAGGTGATTAGGAATATTATTGAAAAATGCTTTTTCTCCCTTACCGTCTATTTGAGGCGAAGTACTGGTCGAAAAAATCCTTGGCCAACCTCAATAACTCCTCCTTAGGACGCGGTGTGCATGCAGGTCGTGGGACAGCCCCCATGTTGACCACGCTCCCCAGGCAGGCATGTGCAGTGCATGCTGTCGGCTGCAATGAAAAATAGCATTCGTCATTTATTTATCTTATTTTATAAATAGAATTATATCATAATCAAAAACACTCCAAAGAATGTAGCGCACCTTTTTTTATCAAACACAAATATTGAAATTCATCCGTTTGGTAACTGTAATTTCTTAAAATTTATCAAAAAAACTTTCAACTTTTTACCTTATTTGATGAAAATTTATCTTAACACACATAAAGTATTGAATTTTAATTTTAATCGATTATGTTACCATTGCAACGAGTGTAAACAAAATACTTGTAGGCAATGAGTATTGTATATTATTCAGAATACTGGATGTGAACTGAGGGGATAAATTAAAATAAATTAATATGGTGCTATAGTTTGATAAATTACATCTAAAATCTGTGAAGCTGTATAAGATCATTTAGCTTTCGAAAGCGATGGAAAAGGCAAAGAAAAGTATATCGAATTCAGATTCGATTGAAAAAGAAGATGACGAGGATAGTTTATTGCAATTCTCAACATATGACGAGTACTTGGAATCCTTGGTCACTGAAAAAGACCTTTTGTACCTTCAGAGTTATGAAGCTGCAATGAAGATAGTAGAGCTTGGTTATCGGTTAGTGATGTTAAGGATAGTGGACTTAACTTAAAACTAAGATATCTTAGAGAGAGGAAAGTTTTGAAGCAATATTAACAACAATAAAGTTGAACATTTAGAAGTGAAGGTGTCACGTATGATATGATAGTTGAATTTGAGAAGTCAGTGTTACGTTCTCCATTTTTATACGTTATTAACATTTCACGGTATTTTAATTAGCTGGAATACTGAAGAAATAGCGAACCATTTATGGGATTGATCTATAAATACATATCGAGTTTTTTCATCCTAAACCTTGTGCATGATTTTTCATTTTTTCATGATTTTATTTATGTAAATACCGTCTTTCTTAAACTTAGTATTTTTATTCCCAACAGATCTATGGATACACTAACAAAAGACCAGTTTTATAAAAAGAGGGATCAACAGATGAAGAATCTTCATTCAAAAAGAACACCAACAGACCTCGTCAGTGAAAAATACTTTCAATTTGGGAGATTTATGAGAAGTGAAACACCTGGGATAAAAGGGATGGACGAGGATGCAAAGAAGCTATTAACTATGGGATCTGCGTCCTCCGACCCTCTCCTGTGTGCACTGGCGGTGAGGGAAAAGGAGAACAGAGCGGGAATTTTAGCTGTGCGTATCACTAAATTACTGCATTCAACGCAACGACGCAATGCGTGTGATTCAATGGGGTAAACGAGCATAACTCCACGAAATTTACGCGCTTGTTTGACCTTTAAGTGTTACATTTAGGACCATGAGGACATGCGGTTAAATAGCCTACTAGAGGAGGTTCATCACCCGTCTTTTCTTTAGACTATGGTTATTTAGCAAATCCATGAAATTGTTCCTGAGTACCTACCGATATTAGAAAGTTTTTTTTATTGTTTCTATTTGTGAATATTTTATTTACTGGCGTTCTATTTTTATAGTTTCGGAATATGATTCAATTTGAATTAATGACATACGAAAATTAAAAAAAAATTAAGAATTGTTTATATTGTTTACGAATTTACTAAATTGTTTACGAATTTTAGTTATATTCATCCAGTTATATTTAATTTTATCAAGAAATTGCCTAAAAGTTTTATATTTGAAAATAAAATTTTGCCACAGATTAAAATTTAAATCTTACAAAATAAAGTATATGAGACAATTTAGGATCATTACATATCCTGCTGTCCAAAATTTTTCTTTTGCAAGATTATTTTAATCTTATGATTTTTAAATTATTGCTAAGTTTACCTTTCAATCCAATAGCCGAGTTTTTTGAGAACGATTAATGCAATATTATTTTAAAATATAGTTATATATTAATAATAATAATGTATAAAATAATATTTATTATTTTATATGTAATATAGTTTTATTAGTATTATATATTTATATATAGAATATTTTATTAATAGTATTAAATGGAATGCGTAGATGACTTCAGTACATAGGTCTAAATTGAAAAATTCATCTTAAGCTCAATTGTTCAGTTATACTCTTCATATTTTTAGCCTAATAATTTTTATTACGAGTTATAACTGTATTTAAAATATTAATGAATTGATAGTAAGTAAAAGTGGTTCATAATGATTTATAACAATTTATCTGTCTAGTCTTATAATGTGGTGTTTAAAAGCTGTGATCTAGCCTATTACAATACAAGAATCATATTTTTGTGATAAAATTATAGGGTTATTCCTTATTTTATCACACTACATAAAAAATCTTAAAATGCTCTCAAAGATTTCAATACACATAATCCTTATCATTTGATGATAACTACTTATGTACACCAAATTCACAATACTTTATTGGCTACTTATAAACCATAGATGATTACAGAAAATTAGTTGCGTAAGATGATTTACGAACTGAATTATTTACTACGATGCTGCCATCTTTATACAGTCTGTATAAAGATGTATCGACTCTGAGAGAAACAACTTATTTTAACTCGATTTCATACTGGTTAAGCGTGAACAGCATGAACTATTTTAATTTGATTCAATGCAAAAAGTAATAAAAGTAAAAAAAAGTTGCTGTAGATTTAAACGTCCTAATTTTAATATTTTGTATACCTAATTTCTCCTCTTTCAGACTATTATCTTCATTCGAGTAGTTACGAAATCCGGTAATGAGGTGTCTGGATATATCGACTTTGCAGATCGTCTAGTTTTAGAATCCTGGGAACCTTACTTTTGTGGTCGCAAGAAATTAATGCCAAGGAAGAGCGATTTGGTATTCTACGACTGCAGACGCAACATTGCTTCGACCAATTCCTCAAGGAACTTTCGGGTGAGTGTTTAACATTTGATATTTTTCAAGTTTGAATCAATGTGAGGGTGTTTATTTCCTAATTCTTTATTTGTTTCCTGTTGAATGAATTTAATCGTTTTCTTACTTCCTGTGTTACTATTATAAAACGTAATGCAACAGTCGGATTTAGATATCTCTGCGGTATTCAATTATACAATACATATTATCTAATAATATACGAATTAGTTTGCTAATTAGATTAGAGACCTAAACCAAAATGTTTCAGTTAAAATATAATTGAAGTGAGATGGAAACCTCATACTTCTGAAAACGAGTGTTTGGTTGTCTCATAAAAATTAAAAATCAGGAAATGTTTGATAAGGTCGAATAAGTGTTCCAACAAAGATTTTTGTTACTGAAGGGTTATTATGAAGAATAATTTAAAAACAAACATATATAAGAGATATATACCCTTGTGATAGAATCTAAGGTATAAAAAGTTAAATTTGTTACTGAACTAAAAATTTCTGACTGCAAATTAGCTATATTTTGTTTTTTTTTTAACTCATTGTTTACCTTAGCAGCGGTGATACATATGCTTTGATACCGTTCAAGCTGATCAATTTATACTTGAGTTTTTAAAATTATTTCCGTCTTTTAAAATTATCTAATCGTTTGTAGAAAATGGAGGATTGCAGAATGTTGACATTCAGTAAACCAATTAAGTTTTGATTATTCCTTAAATTTAGAACTAAGCCTATCGCACGAGATGTAAATAATAAAGTTATATCGCTTTAAAAATTCAGCTATTTAATCGCTGATCTTTTTGTTCTTAAGTTTAAAGATAATTTTCTGAAAGTCACTGAAATTAGGAGACTATCATACGGTGAACGGATATTTGGGTCAAGTTGAATGTTAACATCGAGTATTCATTAAGGAATTTTTAACTCTGAACTTCGACATCGTTTCTTTCACGCAATCTCACCGTATTTTACGCCTATTAACTCCTAAATTTTCAGCTCCAGACATTTTTAATAGCACGAAAGCACTAGTAAAAAACTATGTCAATGTACGCGTATTTTGATTGTTATTTAAAGCAGGAATTTAGATTTTGTTAAGTATTAACTTATTCAATCAATCAAAACAAAAATCAGTAAAATCCGTCAATTTTGATTCCTTCATGTGTTATGACACTCCAGGTCTATTGTCTAATTGTCGTTATATATTTTTCCGCCCCTCACAACGATTTTGGGAACATTAACACTCGCTGTTCGTTTCTTATTTAATTCCGATTACAGAGTGACTGAATTCTAGTGAATGAATCTCGGTTGATCGTAATGCAAGTCACGCATCCACCGCGCAATCGAAGTCAATTATTCAATCTCGAGGCGAAAGAGATTTCTCCGGGAGACAAAATAAACTCGTTTTGCGAATCTCGTAATCGCGTTGATTTTTTCGGCCGAAACTTTCTGACCCTGTTTCGATAGCGTCTGCCCTGCGGGTGGGGATCGATCCATGGCTTTCTGTACACAGAGCGGGTAAGGTATGATTGGTGAGAGGGAAGAATTAACCGGCGATTAGGGCGCCAAGCGAGGCGTGAGCTGGAATTCGGTTACGGGAAAAGTGGGGAAGAAGCGTGATTTGATTTGGGGATGCAGTAGATTATTAGCCCGGAGCCCAAAGTGTATGTGTGTATGTTGAGAAATCTGTCAGCAGCAGAAATACGTACTCTGGCGGTGAGTTGAACGATCGCCGCCCGTTGCTACGGAGTACATCAAGGCAACTGCCTCTGCCCGAGACATTAACTCCGAAAACAGAGGCGGAGGGTGACGGAGAAGTTTCTCTCACATCAACATCCTGTTTTAGTGACGTGATGTGTTTTTGTTCGTAAATGGCGGGATAATCGTGAAGATTCGATTAGTTGAAAAGTTTTTAGGTGAGAATCTATTATGCGTCCTACTGTCATTGATCTTAGCTTTAGTTTTACCAATTATTTTCAAGTATATACTCGTACTCGGAAATTTAATTTGAGCTGGATATTTATTCTTGTACTTTAAGAAGAACATTTACCTAAATTTTATTATGTACAACTTAGATATTTAGAATCACGATATGGTATTTAACTTTGCCTATGGTAAATTAAGTATGTAAAAATTCTCGACTCCAAACCAAAACTATCTTTTTCTTTTAAGTTTTTTGTAGACTTGTTTTTGTGGTTGAATGATTTGATACAAACAGTTAATTATCAATAATGTGGCAGAAGAATTCAGTCGCACCAGCAAAAACTGGGTAGGACTAAGGTAAGAATTGCACATTTTTTTCAGTTGTATTACATTCTCACATTATTTTCGGATTCCTATTTAACACTTACTATTGAATAAATCAATTTTATAAATTTTATATTCATACGTTTATATATAATATCCTAGTGATTATCCGTTCATCAAAATGTAAAAACTATATATTTTCAACTCAATGCTTATCTTGAGGTATGTTTCGTCGCATTCAATTGTAAATTCACTATCCATCATTATTATGGGCCAAAAGTAGAGATGTGAGTTGCCATGGAAATAATGTCCCCTCCTTCGGCGTCGAGCGGCATTGCAATCATTGCGAATTACCACCCCTCCGAGTATCAGCCGCAATCCGTTAACTCATCTAAACTGTCGAATACTCTCTTTTCGGTCAAAAATCCAATTTGGCGCCAATCACACCTCCGCTGGAAAGGGATGGAGCGATTTCGGCAATCAGTAAGGTGAGAAAAATATCGGCAAAGAATTACGGGGATTTGCAGTTCGTCACGGTGATCGCACGAGTGATTTCTTCCTCCGTGAATCAACGGGTATTGGAAAGGTCAGGAGTGGGGAGAACGTGGCATGGATGAATCTGGAGGTCGAATCTAATCATAAAGTTCGCAAACGTACTTTCACCACGAATGTCAACACTTGAAGAGCTATACATATACATATACTATATATACATGCAATGCTTTGAAAGCTTCCTACTCCTCTATTCTGATCGAGATGAAACAAAATATAGTGTGATATGAATGATGATAAATTACAGCATTGATTGTGATATGCTTTCTGGAGCACTATGAAAACCATAACTTGTACTATCCTTATACTTCACTTATGTTGAAAGAAGGTAACAGAAGATAAACTGGCTTGTTACTTCTTATATACTGTAAACTTAGTTCCCTTCCCTAACTCTGGTAGTGAAAGGGAATGAAGTTTAATTTGACCTTCGTATTACGTGCTTTAAAGATAAGTTGTTGCATTCAAGCTCTTGAAGTAAATTTCGATGAAATCTCATTTCTTTCGTAATATTCAGTCCAAGTTTTCGCCGACCTTTTTTATGCCACGAAATAAACTCTCATATGATAACATAAGTTCTTGATTTTGACATAAAATTAATGAGTCTCTCAGTTTTCATTCTCTTTTTCTAACGCTTCTTCAGAAGATAACGTCTGATAATGTTTCTTACGAGTCATGGGTGCAGAATTTGAATCTCTATTTTTTTTTCTTAGAAAGTCGAAGAATAATTTAGGATATACCGTCATAAAAGTCATATTACTGATAGGTTTCCAGAAGTCAGCACAAAATGATAACATTACAAATATCATTTTAAATTCTATGAAAGAATTTCCATCCCAAAACATGATGAGTTTAGTTATCGAAGGAAAGCTTATCGTTACCTTTTTGATTAATCTAAATTCAAGGTCAAAGAACTGTCTTCAGATGAAGAGAAATGAATAGGATCGTGGTATTTGAAGAAGAATATTCAGTCGGACCGTGAAATTTGAATAATTCGGTTGGAAAAAGAGGCTGAACTTTGACCACAGAGAGTAAATTGATTTGCCAACGAATTGCTTCTCTAATTTTTCGCCGTATCTAAAAATTTCAAGGCAGAGAATATTTCCGAAATTCTTCTCAGAATTATAGGATGAAAAATTGATTGACCTAGGTCAGGGATAAAATATATTCTATTTAAAATTATATCTCAGATCTTTTTCTTCGACTTTAGCGTAGCTGATTTCCTGCACGAAGGGATTTGCGAAAAATCAATGATGGTTCATTATCAAACAGAATCATCAGCTATCGAATTTACTTGACACGCTAAATTCTACAGACGATTCAAGAATGAGTTTATAATATCAATATATCATTAAATAATATATTTATCATTTCCTTCTTGCGGGATACGTCTAAGGAAATATTCGTTTGTCATTTACTCTCTTCCACTAAGAACTATGATACTTCATCCTTAGGATCATTATATCATAATTTTATATAAATTATGATTTAATATGTTATTAAATAAATTGCAAAATAGGATTTTCTAAAAATTTAGTCGTAATTATTTTGAAAAGAGATTAATCAAGGTCAAGTTTATGATCTCTTACGCAGACATACGTCATTAAATCCATATACTTTTACCAGAATTTTCCCAAAGGTGAATTAATGGATCCGTTATATTCATTATTAACTGGAATCCTCATTGAGACAGATCCTTTAAGGTATGAATAGGCGTACTTTAAGGGAGGAATTTAGCTCATTCTTAGGTTTATTTATTTCGATCAAGGGATTTTTTATGAAGAAGGGATCAAGGCGAAATCTTAGGGGTTCAAGATAAATGGAAATTCTGACGTGTTTTCGTCAGCGTGGATAATCATTTTCTTGTTAGCATAAAGACATAATACCTTAATGATGGAGTCCTTGTTTATTTGTTATTTAAAGGGTGTGAACAGAAGCAATTTATTTTCAATTTTCCATCGAGTGTTTTTTATGCAAAGTTGATAATTTAAATATAGTAATAAGGTGCAATGGATTATTGGTTTGTCAGGCACCGATATATAGAGATTTAGATTTGAAAATTGAATATATTTAAATTTCAACTTTTGCGATAAATGAATGCAATACTATGATATTTTAGGAAACCTTCCTTAATTGGTATGAATCGGTAACATTTTATCCGGCTATAGGATTAATGGTTAAATTTAAAATGATTATGAACGAAGTTTCTTGATTAAAAATTAAAGTATTTGTTGAGAATATGTCATAGATTAATGCATATTTCTTTACATTGTAGCGATGAAAGAAAATGAACAATGCTTACAATTGAAAATTTAAGACGGAAAGCAATTTTACGTACAAAAATAATTGATGGAAAAGTGTACAGTTCATGCAATTAATTTTAGCTCCATGTCAAAGGTGCATGTACGCTTTCCAGTTCTCCATCATTTATCCCTCAGCCAATTGTCAGACCGCATATCAGTTCCCAGAATCCACAAAGTCACTTTTCACCTCGTGCGTAATATGTGGGTCGTGAAATTGGTTCAATCTCATTCGAGGATATGACTTTCCGCAAAGAAGATTCGTTTCGTACACGCAGAACTAATGTCCACTAATTATACGGATTGTAACCATGGATACTCATCGCGGCACGCTTTGTGACGTGGGAATGTTTTCCTTCATTATCAGTTTAACGAGTTGTGGAGAGAATCACACAAAGATGAATACCTGCAGAAAGGACGCCTTGTTACTCTCGCAATGCAGTCGTCCCTTGAGAGTCCTTTGAGAATCTGTGCGAGATAAGTTTCATTAAGAGGGGGGATTACGTGGCGAAGGAGAAAAAGGGCAAAAGGTCAAGGGAGTCGAGGTCAAACGCTATTGTCCTTTAATTCGTATCGAAGAGCTTCTCAATTAACTGTTCCGAATTCATTGGTGCTCCGGAAATTATTGAAAAACGTTCGGTGTCGAGACGTTTCCTGGTTCGAGAAAACTTTTGGTTTGGATTAAGCTGTTAATTGGGATGAGAGTGAAAGTGTTTTCAAGAAACTGGCGCTCGATGTTCTTTTCCCAATATTTAAAGGAAGTTCGATTTACTTCTTAAGGATATTTATCTAAGATCGAAATCAGATTAACTTGTACGAGTTATTCAATACTGAATTGCTCTGCTACGAGTTTTAAACATTTTCGTTGGCTTTAATGTTCCTAAGTGACAGATGTATATTTCAATTCTTTTATTTTATGTTTACCTATGATTTTTTTACAACAGAACTTTGATTTGAGAAATCTTAAGATGACTTGATCATTAAAATTATCTTCACTGGCTATTTTTCTTTTAAAAAGTACCAATTAAACTTGAGCTAACCTTTCTCATAATATAAATCTCAACTTTAACTTCTTTAAGTAATCAGTAATTAAAATAAATATTTCTCTTCTGGAATAGCAGACAAGCGTATCTTGATTCATCAACGATTAAAATATTTGAAAAGTTACAAAGTTTTAAAAAGTATCTAGAATAATTTGTAATCTCTTTAAATAAAAGTAGACAAAAATCAATTTTGAATTTAAATTCCTCTGCATAGAAGTATTTTATTCTGTTTCCTACGAACTAAATATTGAAAATTTCTACTCAATTGCATATAGTGTAAGTGTAACATTTGTATTGCATAAAGTGTAGTAGTAATAATATAAAGTATATAAGGTAAATTTTATGAACAGGCGGGGAGTTATTCAATTTCATTAAGTTAAATTATTTGGCCTAAATTTTAATGAAAAATTAAATGTAATAATACGATATCAAGCGTGATGATACATTTATTACTTCGTTTGAATTTACTAAAATTTGGCTTGAAAATTGCATCTGAATAGAAATATTTCCATTTATTTGTCACGTCTCGTTAAAATTAAATCCAAATAAATCTGGCGTATTACTGATGATCTGAATGGATAGCTCCGTAAATGACCAGCACCAAAGGGTGGTTAACGTCAGTGTATGTACCCACTGATTTGAATTTTTACGGAACCATTAACAGGTTATCTTGGACCTAAATCAAGGCCTGTTGTTCCAGCATCGCTGCGATAGGAAGACAATTTCTCCGGATCTTCCGTCTCCCGGTTGCGACACAGTCCGCGTCGTTATATCCGCGAGCGTTTTCGAACAGGCTGTCCTTTACGACCACAGCGCGAGGAAGAAGTTGTGAATGGAACGAAAGGAGATGAGGGAGCGACGTTAGCGACACACTGCGACATCATCCGGCAACTCGTCGTCGCTCCCATTGTTTCGAAATAAAATTAAGCGAGAGTATGGTCGATGGAATTCCCAAAAAATAGTACAGTCACGCCCGAGGCGTTTTTAATTAGTATACACTCTAGAAATTTTTTGGTTCTGATGCGACGGAATCTAAGTTTAAGACGTGTTCGTGAAGTTTTTCGGGAATTCGTTTGTGAATTTTTTCGGAAATTATGTTTGTGCAGCCATAGAAACATTCTAAGTGGCCTAAATGAATGAGGTTCTCTCATGATTAGCTTTTCATTGATTTTGAATTAGTCTTGATGTTTAAAAACCTTTAAAATTCCGTCTTTAATTAATATTTGTTTCATAACTCCGCCCCTGTGGAAATCTATCGCATAATAATAAAAATAACTTTATAACCATATCTTTTATAAAATTTAGCTAAATCTGTCTTCACATAGTTTAATACCTATTTTACTACCAGAATATGTTTTTAATGCTCAGGAAATTTACAATATAGAGTTTTTAATATATATATTTTGCCTATAGAGAAATTGAACTCAGTTAATTTCAATTGATTTATCTAATGAGTTGAATTAGGACACAGTTAAATGTATACAAAAACGTTTTAACGCAAAATGTATATTTGTTACGTGTTCTAATTTCAGATAATTTTTTTCGTAATGATCTAGAAGGTATTGCTCTTTCCTTAACTTGATACAGTTTATTTCGGTTTAATAGTTTGACTATAGAGGTCGAACATACGTAATTATATTTATCGATATCAATTCATTCGAATGATTGCAATACGATTCCTATCTTTAGATAATCAAAGTTTCGATCCAAATTGAATTTTATTACTCAAATCTGAAACCTCATTTGAAACCGAAGCTACCTGGAAAGATCAACTTTCATTCATTTGCGATTCCGAGACACCATCGGTCTTAATGGTTTTCGATATCGCCCACGCCAATGATCCATCATAAGCTTTCAGCAGTGAGGGTGGAAATGAGACACATCTTGCGCTTTCCAAACATTGGTCGGTCTTTCCTTGATCATTCCAAGGTGGCAAGTTCGGTGCGCCTCTTGAGGAAGCACTAATCAAGGATCCTTGATTAACGCTTTAAAGCCTCAGGCTAGCCATTTCCTCATCTCCCCTCACTTTCATATCCTGTGACGTATATATTAATCAAGGAATGACTGACACTTGACGGTTGAATGTTGTTGATTGAATGTGGAATTCGTATTGGAGTTTCGTTACCACGCAACATTGAAAATGTATCGGAATTTTAGGCGATGTATTTGCTTTGAGATTTCTATTGATTCTCTAGTTTAAAGTCTTAAGAGATAAACTTAAGAGATATCGAGCACTTCATATTACGATCTCCGATGATAAATGAATGGAACATCTAAATTTTAAGTATAATTACATTCAAGTTCATTCTCGTATTCTAATAAAGCTTATTTTAAATTAATCTTTTGAATTAATTATACTCGAGTAATATACACTGAAGATAAACGATTAATGATTAAGGATTAACTGAACATGTTAGGTGAGAGTGTAATAAGATGGGAAAGTGTAATGGGAAACGAAACTCGCGTCCAATTGGATAAATGCTCGATTTTAGCTATGGATTGTTTTATACCGTATATATATAAATGCAGTTTTCAGGATAGATACTGAAGTAACAGGGGTATAGAATTAATTACTAGGATTAAAATTCTATTAAAATATATTCAGATAGTTTGAAAACATTAATAAGGGAAAATAAATCTTTATATAAGGAACGTATTATTATAAGGAAATATTTTTGTACGAAATAAATATAAAGATCTTAAAAGAATAAAGGAGATGTTATACATGTAGGTTATTATTTGAATGCTTAATTGAATACTGCATTGTTTTGATGGAATAGTTTACTCTATGAAATATAATACCATTAAATAACAAGGTTTGGTAATATAAGTGTACATATCGCTTATATTTCTTATGTGATATATATGTTTGTCTATTACGTTATATTGCGGGAGTATTTTCGTTGTTTTCTCCTTTATTTGGTCTCCTCTTCTGCCGTAGCACCCATTTGACGGCGCTTCACTTCAGTTTTATTGGACTATCACGAAAAAGAGGTCCGAAAAATGCATCCGAAAAGGAGCGCTACCATACTACTTCTTATTTTATTGGCATTCTTCCACCGAAAGCACCCCTTTGTTTTGGTTTCCATGACAGACGGATTCCGTAGTTTGATTATGCATTTAACCGGAACAAACTACCTTAGAACGGATATGACGCGGTGATACGACTATAGTGGTATTTTGACGTCTTTACTCGAAGGAATTCCATTGAATTATTTCTCTTTTTTGCCATCACTTCTCCTCTCCTTTATGTCTTTCATTTCGGAACGTCACGTACTTCTTTTTTTTTAAAGGAACCACTCAGGCACTAAAGATTGAGTAGTAAATTGCATCGTATTTTTTCGTCGAATTTCGAAAAAATGAAAGTAGAGAACGTTCTTAGCCATGAACTGATTTTTCATCTATTTAGAAGAACATAAATTGTATATATTTGCTATCTATGATACATAATCTTCCAACTCACATTTAAGTCTTTTAAAATGTAGCACTGAAAGATCATTCATTCACTCAAGACGATGAAAATTTTATTTATTTATGTCTTATCTATTTAATTAATTGTATGAGGCGTTGAAAAACTAGCAGTAGTAAATTTATATTAATTTGCGTTAGAATTTTTTTTTTATTTAACCTCAGAAAACTCTAATATTTGACCTCGATATTTTCTGTTTGCTTTGCTTATTCATTCTTTTTCCCTTTTCTTTTTATTCTTAATCCTTTTTTCTTTCTTTAACTCAACCATCTGTCTTTGTTTGTTTTTCGATCAACTCGGTAGTCTACAAAACACAGAGCTCCTATATAAGTTTTCATTTCAATGCAATCTTTCAATAGAGTACAACCTATAAAATTTGAGAAGTTTAGGATGGCTTTTTGCGCTTTCCATGAAGAATGTTATCGTCATTACTATAAATTTGTTACGTAAGAACATATGTGTAGGACATTCATAGTACGGGACGTCGATGTGTGATGAATTTGTGTTGGCCAACAGCCAATGAACTCCTCTATTCCTTCCTATGCAATCTCCGATCAGCTGAATCATATTCAATTGTTGCGTACCCCTCCTCGGATTTTCTCTCATCTTCCGTGTCTCTAAGAATGGCATCCTAACTAGCATTGATGGACCTTTTAAGGGAGCCATTCATGCGGTTTGGAAGGACGATCCTCTCAAGCACAAAATCACACGTGTTTTATGTTTTCCAGACGAAGATCTTTTTACATTTTTGCCTTGCCAACTATGCAGGCCATAAATCCACTCCGAAAGAAATGTACCGCTATCGAGGGCGAGGCGAGCCAAGCCCGTGGGCTAAATGTCGGACAGAGTAATATATAGCATAGGCGAAAGTAAGAAATCGGCCAATAAATACTGCAATCGTTTCACCGATGTCAGATGATAAAATATTGGAATTTCACTCAAAGGTTCTATTGAGAGATATTTCTATATCTGTAAGCATTTTCGGTTCCATTTTTGGAATTTATTCTGGTTGTTTTCAGGTGTATTTCTGAGCTATTTTCTCAACTAAATACTTCCTACGAACGCCTTTACCTTTTATATTTAAAATCAAATTTGTAGATTTGCCATTTTTATTAATGGAAATTTATTACTTCCTCGAATCGATTTATCTATTTATTTTAAAATTCAACTTAACATAAGTATTGAAATGTACTTAAAACATGCTAAGAAGACAACTTTCTGATCCGATTCATAACATATTTTTAAATTATCGTTGATTACTCTATTTTTAGTGATATTAGACTATTTTTAGATCTCGGGA
Organism: Pantala flavescens; assembly: GCA_020796165.1. Classification (NCBI taxonomy): domain Eukaryota; kingdom Metazoa; phylum Arthropoda; class Insecta; order Odonata; family Libellulidae; genus Pantala; species Pantala flavescens. Next base: position 48,454,372 of record CM036883.1, read on the forward strand.
TTGACACCAGTGTTATAAATAACCTACGTCCCTTTGAGGAAAGCAATACATCCCTGAAATATTTTACGAAATCACTCCAATTTATTTGAGTAGCGTTGACATTTAAGGAATATTTTATTTTTAGTCTCATCTAAATCCGCTTTCCATCGCTCGATTATATCATGGCCTCCCGAACAGCGACATGGTAATGAATCCACAAAGCGAAATATTAGTTGATGATTGAGGGGGCGAATGCGTCATGCACCGCTGCCTCTTCCCACTATATTCCACTCTCTCGCCCTCGCGAGGAAACGAATTCTAGCTCCCGGATCACTGGTTAAAGGGATTAAAAAGGTGTCCCCCACGGTCCTCCCTTTGCACCCTCATTCTTCCCAAATCCGTATCTTCAGTTCTCTCCGCTGATTCGCTCGCTTCCGACGTCCCTTTCATATTCCTTCCACTGGACCAACTGACGCGAGATGCTCTTTCCCTTCTGTTTCACTCCGCGACGCCGCATGTCATCCGGTCGCCAGATCTCACAAGTGCTTCGAACCACGCAAACCCGTGCTCGGTCGAGTTTGCGGACGCCTTTGAAATTTACGGAAGAAAGGAGCGGCGGGTGGCACCTCGCATGTCGGCTGTTTTTTCTCTCTCTCGCCTAATAATCAAACAGGATGACATTTGGCGGGAAACGCGGTCTATGTAAATGAGCGTTCTTCCATCAATTATATTCATCCAACCCATTATGATCATATCTACTGCTGGGATTGGCTGAGGGTGGTATTGTCGATTAATAATACGTTTAATAGGATTTACACATTAAAGTAGTGTAAATAGATTGGAAACTAAAATAAAAATTTCTTATCGAGTAAAATCCCGAATTACGGAGTCATGTATGTCATTTAAATTAGGAAAGTAATTTATGAAGGAAGTGAAACGCGAATGAGGAGGATTTAAAAATTAAAATTTAATAGCATATTCAGTCCGAGATGTTTAATAATGAATATATTATCACTTGTACAGGAATCTATTTCGTAATAATAAATGTCGGCCGAGATTCATATGGTTTAAATAGTTATTTTAGAAAATACTTTATAGTGGAATTCATTTTGCTTATAGTCAAAATAAAATTTCTGCTATGGCTACCAACCACTTTATCGCGGATAATAATGATTCTGTAAGCTACAAGGATACGAGATAAAGAATTTTGGACTTTAATCTGAGTAATGATTTGCGTTTTATAGATTTCATTATTCAATACGTTTGGAAAAGTACTAATCATGTCCTGAGATAATTTAATTCGAAAATTTAGATAGCGTCTGTATCTACAAAAGGTATCGCTTTATGTTAGTGCTGAACGTATAGATATTTACGAAAATTAAATATGAAATCCATAAATTAGGATATTTTTACTATAAGGGTAAAAATATAAAAATGTATATATACTAAATAAAAATATATATACTATCTTTGAATAGTCTCACTAGCTGAATGTTTAATAATCTCGATTCACGTCGAAACTGTGTAAAAGGTTTCACTTGTCATTCATATATGTCTTTTTTTTAGACCGTCGTATGTTGAAATTTCTCCCATTTTTGCACGTATTTCAATCCATTATAATCGCTGCAGTTTGGTCAGAAAGCTCACCAAATAAAGTACGGCGTTCGAGGAAAGACGGCATCGTTTATCTTGTCTCTCTCCCAAATGGAGGCCTGATTTCCATTCTCCCTGCATTCTTTCCCATGGCGGGAGATGACATCCGCAGATGTGGACATTTTCTCGCTCGCAAATACGCACTGAGTCCCACTTGAAGTGTGCAAGGAAAGCGCCTCGCTCTATTACGAAATATGCGCTCTGTGGTCAGCAAAAGCTGTTTGGGAGCGACAAGATCCTCTTCTTCCCAGATCGATATGAATACCAAGGAAAAAGTGTTGAAATTGTGCGCGAAGAAAGAAGTTTTCTACATCAAGCACTTACCAAGAGGCTAATTTGAGTATTTATGAATTGGTTCATTAAGTAAGTGATGGATAAATTGACTAATACTGATCTTTTCCGCAAAGTTAATCTAAAGAGAATAATCGATTATTATGGAGCAGTAGTCTTTCTTCTTTAATTTTATTTTAAGCGCGAGTTTTATTCATTTCATATTGAATATAAATCAATGATTTTGTTGATGTATATAATTTATTTTGGTGGTTATTTGCATAGTCTTATGTCTTTATAGCGGTGAGATTATAGTTTACGAAAATAATAAATAAGAATTGAGCGAAGCAATATTTCTGCCATTCTGGTTTAGATATTTTTGATTAAATTCCATTGAAAAAACTGTCTTCTAAATGTGCGTCTATTCCATTTGATTTCGTAAATTTTGTGACTTCATTATAATCCTTCTTAATTTATGCTCCAAGTAGTTAAACGCTTTCATTAGAACTTATGACCCCAATCAAAATTTGTCGTTAATCAAGCATTCATTAAGGCAACGAGTAGGAGCAGGGAAAATTTCATGCAGCCCTAACTCAGTCAAGGAAGTCACACCGAATCCTAAACTAAGCGACGTGATGACTTCCAAAAAAAAGAGGTTTTAAGAAAACCTAAGCATTGTGAAAAGAGTCACGATTTCTCGGGAAGAGAATGAAAAGGATCGATTCGAAACTTCCGAGAGCGGATTCGCAGCTTGAATGGGATTTGGCAGAAAAAAACCTCTCGGTGCGAATAATGGGTCCTGCTCATTCCAGCGAGCTTTAATCCCAATCAGCAAACCTCATGAGGAAACGTGACCTTACACTTTTCTCGTTTCTCGGTCGTTATTCCTCTCCTTCCGCAATGGTCTCCGCGTGCAGATTTCATTCAGATGCGGACCGCCTACTCCTGCTTTGCACATTTGCCGTGCACAAAGACCGTTCTTGGAGTCCCCGTAGCCGCAGAATCAAACCTTTTCATTGCCTTTCGAAATGCTTCCATCTTTCCAGTCGGCCGCCCACCACGGCACACTAAATGTCCTTTCCTCTTCCCATAGCCGTGCAGTGCCGCAATGGATTTATGCGGGCTCGTTATCCGAAAATAGGGCCCGTCTCCCCCCTACTATATATACACTGTCTTTACTAACCCCATTCCTTGTTTGTCTTATTATCTTTTCCCACACCATTCCTTCCTTGTTTCAAAAATGTTGTATCTGTCAAATCGTGCTAATTCTACCACCTTAGAGGAACTATCGAATAGTCCTTAGGTTCTCAATCCTTTCCTTTATATTACACGTAAATATTAGACAGAATGAGCACACACTCTCATCTTACTTCATAATTATTTAGCTATAAATGCAAAAAAATTTAAAATAACGAATAATGTCCCTGGTTGAAATTATTAAGTTTTTACCGAAACCTATTTGAACAATTATGCAGATAATATTATGCTAATTTTATTTCAAATTCGTCTCTAATTTGTTTATAACTATTCCGTCATATCAGTACCTTATTCCGGATTACATTTTCCCATCACTCTTTAATAGGTTATTTATTTTTATTAGCGTTATTTTCTTATCCGTCATAAAGAGAATATCGTATAAGATAGTTGAACAAATGTTAGATGTTAGATCGGCGTATCTAATACTATTATTATTTATATATAAAAGAATACGAGAATAATTAAAGAAGGCTGCAAAAGTATAAAATATTGAAAAGGTTAACAATTAACTATTCGTTGAAGTATTGATAAAAGAACGCCATATATTTATCTTTTAATGATGACAACAATATACATATAAATAGTTACAGGAATCGGTAACTATTTATCGAAATTGTTGTACATGATTTGAAGCTTCTAAAACTCGTTAGATCGCAAAAGCTCAAAATTACGGGTGGTTTAAATTCTAGTATGGATATTTCAAGAGCGAAGAGGAAGGGTTATCCTAACGATGGAACTCCAGCGATCCTGGACTCCCATGAAACGGATGCCGGCGGAAACGAGGAACTGGTCACAGAAGCCGACGTGAAAAGAATAATAAAATCAGCGATCGAAAACGGGGAATTATCGATCACTTCCTCGGGAAATTATAAATTTCTACCGAATGAAAACGAAAGTGTGACTGAATTTGACGCAAGAAGAAGATCGAAAAGAAGAAGCGGAAGTAAGCGTCGTAAGGGCAGAAGGAGTAGACGAGGACGTAGTCGAGCATATAGGCTGAATGATTGCTGCTCAGGTCCATCAAGAAGGAGGAGGTCCAGAAGTAGAAGTAAGCGTCGAAGGAGTAGACGGCCATCGAGGAGGAGGAGGCGTGCTGAAGATATCAGCACAAGTGCGTTTGATGCAACCAGGAGAAGGAAAAAATCTAAAAGTAGGAGTAGTAGTAGAAGGAGAATTCAAAGAAGGGCTTAAAACTTATGAGAAAAGAAAAGTTCTTGATGAAGTATCTGCAGAATTACCGAATTTATTCAAAGAGTAGCATCATTAAAGATTATGATGTCTCGCTGTTCACAATGGCTACTTGTATTGGTAAAGAATTAAAATGATCATGCAATAATTACGTCAGATTGTATATTCTTTACTCTGCATAATTATTCATAAGATTTTTCGAGGAATTAATTATAAAAAGTAACCGATTATATTTAACATGTCATTTCATTAATTAACTCATTCCAGGTGATTATCGATTTCTGGTTTAGCAATGTATTCAAATTATTCAAGGGATATAATTAATCATTGAAGATATTTTTACAGTTTAATCTCCATTGCCAAAGATGGTCGATTTAAGTTTTTTATTCGTAATAACGTAAAGATATTTCCTTTTTCGATTTTATATCTTTCTCATCTCAACGACAAACGCACGTTCTCATTATATACCAATATCCTCATTTCTCTTTTCCATCTATTATAGTCCTCATTCGTCCCTTCCAGTCCTCTCTATCGTGAAAAACGAGATAAAAGATTGGAATTGGGTTGTTTCGTAAATTTTTACGGAGTTTAATGCGAAAAAAGTAACAAAACGAAGTCGCCATGTGTTTCCCGGGATCAAGTAATCAAGAATCTGAAGGGGCAAAACCCACTCCCTCGGGGACGATTTCCAGCGGAACGAAATAAAAGCGTTTCTTGATGTGGATGCGGGAATAAAATTCTAGAATACCTCTAGTACTGAAGCTGTTGTCTGAAATGCGTACTAGCAGACACTTTAGCCTCATTGACTTCTGAAAATACTGTGCTTGAAACGACATGATTTCAAACATCTCTCTAGTTTATTTTTTACAATTTACATTACAATTACATTAAAAGAGTCATTTTTTCTGTAAAGTTGTGCGCAAATGTCTCTTAATTAATTTGCTGTAAATTGTCGTATATTACATCGCTCATTTCGGAATATTTACTTCTATTCTCATTCCATAACAATGTAATTACCATTTCACCTTATGAACCAAGTTGCGAGTAATTAAAGCATTTTCCTAAGCGAATCTACCTTATTAACCATCTGTCATGAACATCAAAGAGCTTCATCATACGACGATAAATGTATTTGTCATCGGCTTCGTAAGTGCTGTGATTTTACGAGATTCCGATGTTAGCGCAGTTGGTTTCGTTTTCGTATTTTTTGCGCCTTACCGTTGTTGGATTTACCTATTCAGAAACGAGGTATTTACAAACGATACCTCACAGCACACACTGACGCAAACGCTCTTACATCTTCTCGGCTGAAAATGACGTCAGCGATGCAGAAGAGAATGAAAACTGGTTCATTATCATTGCCGTCACGTCTTCAAAATCCTTCCCGTTTGTCGCTCGTTCGCCGCAATGGAAATATTCGGAAGAAAATGACTTTTGGTAAAATATTTTTGCCTTTACCAGCTGGGGAATTCAGAATTCGCTCGTTGGAATCGTTGAGGATTTTTGAGAAATAAATTTGGTCCTGCGATTTCAATAATGGCTTGTTAATCATGATTTTTAGAAGAGTGAACATTTCCTGTACATTATATTTAACTGAGAAAAATTTTCCATTTTCTTGGAATTATTTATCGTTTCTCTAATATGTTTAGAAACCAGTAAATTTATTAATTCATTTCGTAAAATATTCCTTAAATACTATATCATGATGAATATTGAGAAGTTTTAATTAATTATATCTAAATCCAAAAGGATATATCAATGGAAATTGATTCTTTTTAATTTTACCTCTAAATATACAAAGTAGCCTATGTCTTCGTATTCATTTATCGTATAGTTTCCATATATATTCAGATTATAATCGAGGTATACAATTTCCTGTCGCACATTCTATGCTTTCGCTACGTTCTCTTATTGATCATCTTGCGAGAGACTGTTTCTTAACAATGTTTTCCTGGAATACTTGGGATATAAAAAGGAGTTCACTTCATCGCCTCCCTTCACAGTTTGTTTGTTTGTCTTTAAAAAGGCTTTCGTGGGAACTAGGCTGGAGGAAGCACCAACGCCTTAAGGCGATCTTAAGAGATGATGCTTCATGAGATAGTTCCGCATGTGAGTATAACCATTTCCATATCTCTTTGAGACTCGTTGCAACTTAATTCTGCGGAATTAAGAATCCATCCGGTTACAGCGAATGCTAAGAAAGGTCAAGGAATTTTGTAAGTCCGTCTTTTAAAAGGATCTTGTGATATTTTGCTTCTATGTGTTCAGTAGTCGGTCATTTGTCGGAGACTGCGTCAGAAGAAGAGAGTGAGTGGTCTCAAGTTTAAATACACCCTCAAGCTTGTGAAATCTAGCCGCAAATAATTGTCCCTGCTTTACTTGAAAGTAACCGAGTCTCTTTATATAATCAACCGCAAAATCTTAAACTAACTTACCCAATTCAACTCAAGTGCTAAAATTACGTTATTAAAATAAAGGATTATAATAAATATTTATTAAAATCGGCAATAAAGTCACTTTTTTAAAAATCGCTTCTGATTTACGTGTGGACTAAAATATAAGGTTTCATTATAATGGAGTATCATCTTTAAAAGTACCTAGAGTTAACTATCTTTCTCATAATTATAACTTTACATCAGATGATAAGTATATTAAATTCAAGAGATTTTTTGTAATAAAGAACCTATTTGCATTTAAATAGTATAGTTAAAATGATAATCTACCGTTTCTAGATTGTTAGCGGTTTTTAGTGCTCAGTCAGTCTGTTTTGGCAGTTCGTTTCTGTGCATTATAATTTAGGGGAAAATGTGTCTATATAGCATACACTTTTGTACTGATAAATTTTTGCCTATGTCCGTCTCTTCGTCTTAATAAGAAACACTAATAATTTAAGGATAATCTGAATTCAGTACGTACAAGAAACTGAGAGCTCATTAAATATTGAAAATGTGGGTTTCTAATGGAATTCCGATAATACCACAGAGGTTAAGTTTGAATGTACGATACGTTCTCAGGGCGCGCAAAAACTTAACAAATCACGATTTTCCCGCGAGTTCTTGGAAATATTACACAACATTGCTCTTAAATTCTTACTAAAGAATTAACTGAGCATAAAAATCATGTATTTTCAAAGTAATCGAATGGAGGGGGATAAACCTTCGTTAAGACTTCTATTCTCATTTCTATAGCCCAGAATTCAGCCTCTTTCTCGGAAAGATTTTATCCGTTTTCAACATCAAGTACACATACCTGACATATCCCTTCCTCACGCAAAGTCGACAAGAAAATGAACTGAGCTTCAGAGTCAGACATCACGTACGAAAGATAAAGATTGCTCGAGTTAGATGAAAAAAAGAGCAGAGTGTGTAGCATAGGAGTTCTTTTCATACCTTTGAAATTACTCTCGACTGTATAACCTCAGACAAACATACGGGACACGAGTGAACCGTACAAAAGCCTTTAACTCGTACGGATATTTCAGACGTGGTTTGTACGAAGAAATAGTGATCTATAATATACTAAGCGTCGATTAAAGTTAACGGAAATGAACGCTCGGCCATATCGAAATGAAAGAAACTAAATTCCATACTTGTTTTTTTTGAAAGTATAGCAACTAGCCGGAATATACTTAAAAGAAATATCTTCATGGTAATGAGGCGATAAAATAACTTTTAATATCTAGATGGCCTCATAAAAGGATTACAGTTCTAATTGGATATTAAATGCACATCAACTTTATTTAAGGTAAATTTTCAGGCTAAAGTAAAGCATTTTAAGATTTGCTTGAAGATATATTCAAAGTTTCTCTTTGGGTCGATTTGTCGTTGCACTTAATCATATTTGTAGGCATCTATCATTATGTTAATTACTAAGAGATGTCATGAAAACTTTTTATTCGTCTGTAGCTCCTCCTATAGTCTTAGATGTTGTTCAAATTAATCGAAAAATAATAATATTTATTTTCCCTTACGTTTCATAGAAATTTTTTTAAAATATTGAATGAATGCATGTTGTTCTCTTTCTCTTTAGCATAACACTTCGAAAAGTTTCACAACATATGAGAATTTAAAATATTTATTTAATTATTTCCTTAAGATTGAAATATTCCTCTGCAGTTTATTTAAGCTCATTTTCTTAAAAAAATTCCTCAATTTTAATTGTCATAGATATAATAAAACTTCCGATTTTCATCGCCTCTGTCATTCATCTCATTCAAAGTTGATATTTGTGCTCTCGATTTTTTATGCGGTAATATTTCCAGCTAGAATTTGCAGCTAAAAACAAAACCAGCCATTAAATTGGCAAAAATGCCACTTTCACTCCATAAAAATTCATTAATCGGTTTCCGAAAACGATCCGATGAATGACGAGCAAACTTTTATGAATGTCGAAAGGCGTATCCTCTCGGAGATTTCCGAATGGAACGTCCCAAATTTTTTCCGGGTTTAATAGCCTTGAAACGACTTTGGTTTACTCCTGTCTCATATCAATAATAAACAGTCTTCGGGTCGCCATAGCGGAGCATGCTGAAATTTTTTTCGATTTTTTCTTAATAGAGTGTCACACTGCGTTATGGGAAAACTTTCAGGCATATCGCTTCGAATGGTACATGCCCCCCTTCGAGGCCTCAACCAGCATCCAGCGGGACAAGAAGTATTAGATCGGACGTTTGCTTAGTGATGTAAACCAACGTATGAAAAAGGAGCAGCGTATTTACGCACTAGGCAGCCAAAACATATGAAAGCAGTTTGTGATGTCAGCCACGCGCACGTGGTTGATCGTGATTCTTCGCGACAGGGGGACAAATGCGTAGAAGATACACTAAGCGAAACATAGCGGTCGGAAATCAAATGCCTGTCTGGTTTTTGAGAGAAAAACGTTTCGTGTGAATGCATGTTTGTGTAGAGAATGATATGTCATAAATATTTATGAGCCGAATATTAAATCTCACTCATCGTCATGAGGCGTGTTCATTAATTAGATTTACGAATCGGTTTGGACGTCCACGCGTAAATTATCTCACCCGTGACCTATGAAAATTAATGTGTAATTGATTGTCTATTTGAGCTGATTATTTTTTGGGCCAATACCTTAAAGGTAATGTCTCATTTGATGTGCTAGTAACCTCGAGATGGATATAGTTCTGCCCGTTGCTACGGGAGAAGAACTTAATGTTTCACTCTTTTTGTTTCCAATGATCCTCCAAAATAGTTATTTTGCGGAATATTAGAACTAACAAGTGAGGCTAAACAATGAAATAGTTTTTGATATTATATTTTTTTTGCCGTAATCTTGTGAATAAGATTTTTGAAATTTAGTTTTTACTATTCCTGCATACTATTTTTTCTTAAAATACGTGGGGAAATATCGAATAAAATCTGTATCGTTATGACAACGGCCATTCATTTAGTTCTTAAAACTTACTGATGTATAATGGTTAGGTATGATGTGGAAATAGTGGGTGGTTCGAGAAACAATGTCGGTCAATAGCAGGAGGTATAGAAAGTAACCTAGAAAACCAATGTATTACTTTGGTTCAAGAACAGCTTGTATTTTTTTCCTTAGCCCCGTTTAACGAATCGTTTGTAGAGAGTATAAAAAGTTCTAGTCTAGTGGTTTAGAAAAATAGAACTACCTTAGTGAAGAGAATAAAAATCTCTTCACGAACAAAAATATAGAAAATTTTTTAAAATCAAAAACCCACGTTTTGAGTAATTGAAGTTGACAGTAAAATACATATTTTAATTAAATTTCATGAAGAAAATTTTAAATTCAGAGGAAAATATTACTCACCTTTGAATGAATGAAAAATTGAAATGGCACTTTCAATGACTCGTGTAATATTTATATACAGCGAAATGTACGTGAAAAAATTGAGTATGCCTGCAAGCGATAAAGATTTGACACGTAATCACAATCATTGTTCTTTTTCTCTTTACATGATCGTTTATATTAAAAAAATATACCTACGACAACGGCATAATATTCCATAGTTGGGAAAAATTAGCAAAAACGACCATCCTATTTACATACGAAAATCTCGATAAGTTGACATAATAAAAACAAGACGACTTAGGTTCCCCACATCAGATTAATTTAAATTAACCTATGGTTAGTAATTTTCTTTTCGTCATCACCTATGAAGAAGCTGAGTTGGCGAATTTGTTAGTACAAAGCACTTAGAAGCCAAAATAGAAGCGCCAAGCGAGTCCTGCAGATGGCCCAAATCGTAGAATGGATTGACTTACCCTATTCCGCACTCCATCCTCAGTATGCAGTCTATCGAACGTCTCCGATCCGGTTAAGAAGTTTCGAAGACGAATAGGTCTGTTTCCACACGACAGCCTCGGTGCCAATTCCATCTTTAGAAAAAAAGTATTCCTTTATTAGGACGAGCACCGCCACCGATTGCCTCCGCAGGCCTTCTGTTTGCCGCGAGCAGATTATTCAGAAAGGAAAATTCGGCCTCGATATCCATCCGGCCGTTCGATTCCTTTCGTTTATTACATTATGATCTCGCGCGCTCTTGTATAAGAACAGGCGACCGATTTCTCTTTCCGACCCACGATCCTCTCCGAATATTTTCAAACGCGCTCCGTGAATGATCTCTGCCCAAAGAGAATGCGCCGAGCGTTTGTGAGCTGCAGAAGACGTGACCGTGAAGTTGGCTTAATTCCTCCGCTTCGTTAACTCCTCGGCTCTCGAATGCAACTTGGATACTTCCTAAAGTCGCGCTGCCGTTCACTCGTCTCGATGATTAAAAGCGGCAAATAGCAGAGACATTCATAATGAACGTTCCCTGATTCGTAAACACGTGTGATGTTTCACCCTGAGTCGCTCCGTTGTGAAAAGTAAAGGTCTCCTGAGGGGCTGACGTAATAAGACTTTTGGTATGAGTCCAGCTTGCCGTTCGGACTTAACCTCGCCAAAATATCTTATCGAAACGGCAATGAAACGATACTAAGTACCCGAAATCATATCCAGCTTAATTATACGCCTCGTTCGTTTCAAGTTTACCACGATAATTCTTAGCAAATTCGTGTTTAGCAAGAGGAAGGAGGTCAGCTTCGCAAAGCTGCCCGCAAGTAGGTCAGTTCGCTAATTAGGTAGTCTTTCTCCCACCGACACGTCCCACTGAAAAAAAATGTTTAAAATACTGGAAAAGACGTAACCTTGATTAAATTCAGCTTTGTCGTAATATCACATTACTCTAATTCTCGAGACAAATGTACCACGACTGGATACTAAGGAAGAAGATCTTCCGGTCATAACCTTTGTGGAAGGTTTTCCTTTAAAATGTTGTCTTTGACGTAATATTACGAGAAAACCTACTTCGAACTATAGAGATAGATTTTACTATGGTTGGATATTATACTCAGTCCAAAGAAAATTATTCTGTTCTAAGTAAAATCAATGCGACCTGGAGATTACAACGCCCAAATTCGATGCTATTAGGATAAAATGGCAATAATTGCGTCTCCGGGAAATTTTTGGGTTTAAAATGATCGAGAAATTTGCAGAGGTTTATGTTTTGAAATTAAACCTTTTATCTATTCCCATTCGTGATATTTTGCTGTATTTGCAGTCTCTATTTTTGTTCTCTTTTCACTCTTATCGTCATTAAGTCCGTTTATTGATTTTGCAATGAACTATCTAAATTAATATAGTCAACATTCACTTCGTGGAATGCTGATCCAACCATTCATGCAACAACCACTCCATCAAACGCTTAAGCTCACACCGATATATATTGTGGAATTTGCTTAGAGTTTTATGGGAGAAGATGCTTATTGAGAAACATGCATTTTAAGTTTAACACTGTTTATTTAGAGTAAACATGTTAAGAGTTCCTGCTATATTTTGAGTTATTCCGTAGAAGACATAGCTTAAGTAGTCTGCTTGTGAAAAGTGAAAGGGAACTATTAATAAGAGCGTAATAGAAGTGTATTTGAGAAACCAACTACGCCTTCTCCTTACACTGATGTCATTTTTCGTTTCTCTAGAGAATGTAAACAAAGGAGCGAGTTACCAGCGTGTAATTTATTTACCTCCCGAAGCGTTCATAGCAATTACGTATCAGATTTACAGTATCACCAGATGTACATAAAATCGCAGGAAGAGGTTCCTGCAGTTACCAGGGCGACTCTTGTAATCATGTGCTCATCTCAGCGAAAATTTCGGAGCAACCCTCGTTAATTCGTATAGGTCTATCTCTCCCATCTCTGGGAGGCCTGCATCGAGACGTATGCGGAGCCCTGTTACGTCATAGTCTCCCGCACCCTCTAATTTGTTTGCTTTCTTCTTATCCTCCATTTCCCATGCGTCAGAGTCGTCTCTCTCCGTACTATCTCCATCCAGAAATCCAACTTGGCCCTGCAGAACCCTTTCCGTATATTTATCTAACGGGTGTGACAAAGGATAGCTGGCTGGCACACGTCTTTGGAGAAAGGATGGAAGGATTCTTCAGGGCAGAGTCTTCTAGAAAGAGGGGCTCGTGTGCCGTTTTGGAGAAAGGGTTCAATTTTCCACGGTCTCGTGGTCGGGAGTGTTTTGGTGGCGGATGATAAGCGACGCCGCCATTGTGACGGTAGAAAGAGGAACTAAGGGTCTCGCAAAGTGAATGGGGCCAAAGAGCAAACATGTCCCTTGTCTCCCCATTCGAATCGCTAAATTGTAAAGGGTTTTGAGGGAGTGGATGGGATTATTTACTCGGAGGAGTCTATCATGGAGTAGGGAAAGACGAGGGGCATATATTGACGAGGCGAAACGTTTAACCGAAACAAAAATGTGACTGTTTATGTTCTGCTGTCCTCTGCTCCATGGGAACCGATATTTTCTGATGGTGACGCTCTGTAAGGAAATGAATAGGTGTTGGATGGAAGGAGAACATTGTGCGCGTTTATTTAAAGCGCGTGGAATTGTAATATGAGTTGGTACTATTATGAGGATCTAGATCAGTTTGGATTCTTACGTAAAATTCTGTCAAATAAAGTTGGTAGTTATTGAGTTGGAGTCGGAGAACAAATATATGAAAGTATAATTAAATATTTAATGCATGGAAGCGTAACTGCAAATTTGTAAAACATCCATATTCATTCTAATTATTTTCTCTGATGAAATGTTTTCGAAATATAATTCAAAATCATAGATAAAAATTTTAATGAATGAATTTTATTACTTTATATTTGGATAACTATTTCAGTATTATTCCAATTATTTCAACTGCAACTGTTCAATCTTAAGTAACAATCCCATCCCTAGTGGATTTGATACGAAATTAGTTAGATGGAACATTTTTTCAATAAGTGTTCGATTCGAAGATGATCGATTATTTTTATCATTAACCGAGATGCAGTGAATTATGTTTGATGCAATGTGATGATTATCTCCCACCAGAGAACTATTTGAAACGTGGCGTATTGGTAACATCTGTGAAAGTTTTCGTTCAGACTGTTAAGAAAGATTAATTAATCATGTTTTAAAACATCGATGTACTAAACTATCTTTAGATTTTGGAAGTTTATAGACGCAAAGGGAATAATCATAGATAACGATAATATAACTAAGCATTTTCATACACTCCGAATAATTATGAAAAATAAAGTTTAATAAGTAAAGAGCAAGCAACCTTGAAAGATTAGCCCTAGTGTTTTCATGGGTGTTGATTTTATTAAACAGTTAATGACACACGCTGATAAGTTGTTTGATGATCTATTAGTGAGGTGCCAATTATTCAATTATCTTTATTTAATTTTATCCACGGATCGTTGAAATCAGAGATTGAAAAACCTGATAGCCAAAAAAAATTCCTCCATCCGTGTAATTTCAAAATCTCACGCATTCGAAATAGTAAACTCGTCGTGTTTTTGGAAACCAGTTCCCATCTGGTAATAAACACGAGAAACTATCCCACGCGCTATTCGCAACGCGGTAAATCAACTCGTACGATCACCGAAATTAAGGCCAGCGATTCATTCGTGATGTTCTTGCTTAATCTGAGCGGTTTTCGCTTCCAGAATCGTTATTTCGTATCGCTCTTTACTCCAGGAAGCGTTTCGTCCTTCAGATGTCAGATCATTCGTTCGACCTCTCACTCTCCCGTGTCAACAGATTCTCGTAAAATGGCGCTCCACTAAGGAAATGGGGCGGACGGAGGCTCTCTGAAAATATAATCAAGAAAAGGGGCGATATTGGAATTGCTCGGGTTGTTTCAAGCGCAAGGAGACTATCATTTGTCTCTGTCATCTAAAGCTGTGGTTTCCTAGGATCTAATCTCGGATCTGTTATATATCCAACAGCTCTCATCAGCGTAAAAATCAGCTCGAATGGAGAAATGGTTGCCATGCTACGGAGCTTGGAGATGAACGAACAAAAATCCTATAAATGTGATCGAAAAATACATCTTATCTACTTTATGCATTGTGTATGTCGGATTGTAATAATCATGAAGAGTCCCCGGCGTGATTTCCGTTCATAGGGTATTTTCTTTGGTTTCATCCGTCTGGAATATATCGGAAGTTTATCATACGACCTTTAAGAAGAGGATATATTAAAAGAATCCTGCGAACGATTCGTAAAAGTATGTCTATCCGAAATAAGAATATTGAGAATATTAATTTGAGATTGGTCTCGAGTATTCAAATGTTGGGCTACGTTTTCGTATTATTTATTCGTAGATAATAGCATATCCGTAGAAAAATCGTAAATAAAACGGGTATCTATTTTAGTCCTCAGATGGATTTTCTTTATGGACTCTTAAAGGCACGTTAAGAAAAACGAGTACGTGGGATTGCAGATTTGATTCCAGAATCCATTCCTCTCAAAGAATCCGTATCTACCCATTCGAGATTCTACAAGCGGAAGATTTGTCCAGATAGGAGCGTAGTGAAATAAAAAGGGAAGTAAGGTCACACAATTGCTAATACATCCAGTGCTGTCTCTCTCTCTGCAGCACGTACTGAATTCCCCACCCTCGCTTCGATATGATTCTAAGAAGCAGATGACCGAGCAGTAGTCGGTGCAGTGGCCTAGTTTATGGAGGAAAAGGGCAAGGAGATGTGAATGAGGAAACGGTGGCAGCAACGCGGGTGGTTCCCTCTTTTCAAAGTCCGATTTCCCCTCGTTTCGTAGCAGGGTCTATCCTTCCCTCGCCTGTGAATGGACCGCAACTGCGATGCTGTATTACGGATAGCTCGGGAGGGTCGTCTACGTATCAGGGAAAGTGGACCCGGTGACGTAAACACCATATAGGCTTTTCGTAACTTTCGATGGATTGGCCTTATTTTGGAAACAATCATCGACTTTTGAGGCGAGCGTGGGAGAAACTCGAAAAATATTTTTTGCGTAACTGCATATTCCTCGGGGGAGAACTTTGCACCTGCGATACTACGTGATGACCTAAATCCATTCATGATCTTTCATCGTCGATGATTCTTACGAAATGCGCTCGTTACGGTATGAGAAACGATATACATGTATTTATTTCAGTAAGAAATACGTGTTTTATTTGTTCATCAGGGCTATAACTTCCGACTTCAGACGCAAGGGAGCGCAACGTATCACTCTTTCTTTCATTCAAATTAACTCTCGCGCATTACTTTAGATTGGAATCAGCGGGTGTCTGGGAATGAGAGGTTATTCATCGTACTCAATTTATTTCCAACCACGACGAATGTTATAAATCCGCTAAGCAGTTAGTGTATGCTAAATTTATTGAGAAAATGAAGAAGTGGCATTTAACTATATATACAAATCGTAAATCTGTCTGAAGAATTTTTGGGAACGCATTTTTGTAAACTATTCTTAAAATTCTCCTTTTTTAGTGTATGATTGTAAAGAAAAGGCTTAAGTATGAGAATAAGTAACTATTGAAATTGAATGAGGAATTTTTAAATCAACATGTACCGATGATGGACATTATGAACACTAAGTATGGTTACGCTCATTTGTAATTATATCCATACCTACTTAACTCTATACTGAATTTCTTCCTACATATAATTTAGGTAATCAATTTTTATCGCTAACTCTTCATTTGTTTCAATTTTAAACTTTTGAATTTTGAGCGTGTGGATGTTAGATGTTTATATTTACCTATATGAATGACGGAGAGCGATCTTCAATTACATTAGTAGTCAAGTCTTAGGGATCTTAATAAAAGACAGCTCAACGAATCTAGAGATTTTATTGAGCATGGTTCCTCAGATAAGACGAATATTGCATGAGAAAGGAATTTAAATGCGCAACTTAGATTCCCTCGATAATCGACTCTCTCGTAAATTATGGGATTAGTTTGAATGAAATCTCGAATAATGAGAAAGGGGGAAAGTTAAAAGTCAAAGTAATTAAATCAAGATCCTTACATTTAAGAAAGGTCCCCTATTACATAACTCTGCTCTTCAAACCGTTGGATCCATGATTTTGTTTGCATCAAGAAAGACGCTCCTTGTTGGAGACAAAATGGAATTGGAACGTTTAAATTTGTACAATAATATTGTAATAAAAGATGTAATTGAAATCACATAGCTAACTTTCTGTAAATTTTTCACTTCAATTTATCTCTTCTTCAAATAAGTGTACTCTCTCAGATTTAAAACATCAATAACTGATTTTTTTTATGTGAGAATAGTCTAAATCCTTCTTGAATTTTCCCTGAAAAGTTACACAAATGTAAAAATTAGATTGTTCATTCATCCCAAAGCTAAGTGCCCTAACACCTCATAATAGTATTTCAAATTTAAATACTAAGTTACTCATATGATTAGCATCTTGTAATATCCTGTGGATATCTTAACTATTCCATTATCCGGTGGAGTGCAAGGAAATTGAGAAATTCATATCGATATAGGAAATAAGAATCATATAGGATGAAAATATCTTTTTGACTTCAGAACATTATAGAAAAAATTTGAGGTTGCTGATTTGTTTTTGAGATCGTATGAATTTCTGTTGAACTATGTTCTTTTTATTGTGATAAGGAACTTAAGGATTCTTCGTGTAAGACATTTAATTTTAATTTTTTAATATAGCAATATTATTATTATTTTATATTCAGATATCTACACATGCATATCTGCTTTATGGATTGCTTTGGCCTTAATTGATGTCAAAGTTTTTCCTTTTATCAATCGTATCTTTAAGAAGAAACCTGCTGTATCACTCCACGATAAAGTACCCTTTAATCGCCAACGTGTTCAGCCGTTGAATGTTCATTTAAAACCAACCCGTACCGGATAACCTCTGCCCACAGAAATATTTACGAGTATACGGCAAAACAGCGGGCGCGTTCGTGCAAAAAAAAACAATGCCCGAGAGAAAGTATTCATTCCCTGAAAATCTTCCCCAATATCGGTAGATAAAGCTCCTTCTGTATCTTTTTTTCATTGGGTTGGGGGTTTGTCTGTGGTTAGCAGCAAAAAATACAGGTTCCATCTTTATTGGCCGTGTTCCGCTCGTTTACGGAGGGATATGGAGATAACAGTATCAATTTGGTGCGTTTAGGGATGCGAAAGGAAGAGTGCTCATCGCCTTGGAAACGGAGGATTTGTTGTGGCAACAAACGAGAAACGATTATCAATTTCTGAAGGGTTAAGTGTGGTTGATTTAAATCTCGAACATCGAAAGATGTGACCGAATTGGCTGTATCTATCTATGGAATATTCAACAACTCCTGTGTAATTTATCTTAATCTATGGGGAATAAAGGGATGAGGATGTAATTCCATGCCCTAGTACCTTATCGGCTCAAATGGAGCAGAGTAAAACCTTTCCGGCGGGTTCATACTTTTTCATTTTTATAGCAACGAATGGATGGGTTATCGGCTTCGATGGATTTCGCAAAACGGCAGGTACAAGCGATTGCAATGCATTCTGCTTTATGCTCCATTTGTCCGTAAACATTCCTTCGGAATTCATAACTTTATACTGCCTTAATATAAAGTTAAGGAACGAATGAATTATAGCTAGAATCATTAAAAACCACTTAATGCGGTAAGAATTAAATTAACAACCGGATATACAAAAGGAAAATAGCTGCAATCGTCATAGGATGTTAGCTTGCGGTTCATTCGTACTCTTTGATTGAAACGATTAAAGAACTGCATAAATATAATGTGTGAGTAAATAGGTTTATGGAGAATGATGAAGTTGCTTTGATTGTTAGCAACAGGACGCATGATAGCCCAAGTTTCCATTGAACATTACTAAAAACTAATCTAACTTAATCATAGAACTAACATAAGTTTCTTTCTATATTTTAGCTCCAAATCGCTTAAAATTTTTATTTGCACTGTAATACAATAATAATAAAATTACAGATTTATAATCCTTATAAATCTGTAATTTTGAACCCTTTTTAAAATAGACATCCCATACCAACAGTTCTTAAATATATCTACTGGATGGTTCCGAATTCGTTGGAGATGCAAAGGGGGGCAAATTATAAAATAATAAAATAATTTTAAACAAATTGTGAAGCATCGAGGAGTTCAACTATTAAATCAGCTTGTGTTTAATAATTTCTGTAATTCAAAAATGTTTTCAACCCAGTTATGTTAGAATGAATCCTGAATTAAAGTCCTCATTTGTATACTTTAATTATGTTCGCTCTAAAATTTGCTTTATATTCATAGTTCTATGTATATTTTAACTATCTGATTTCAATGCATTATGTTTTAGTTTAACAATTCTATTAGAATTGCTCGATCGAAAATCTTGGCGCAATAAAATCATATCAGAGAATCGATGCTCTTGGTCATCTCTATTCCTCTCTTCTTTCCTTTCGTAAGTTTCTATCCTTCATCTTTCTGTAGGCCATATAAGTGTCACACAAAAAATACACTCCACAATATGAATCTCGGACACTCTTCCAAAAAGACCGGCATCGCTATTTCCCCCAACCAGAGGAGTCCATAAGATTCTCGCAGTAAAGAGGACGGCGTCTCACGAAATTCTCTATCATCATCCCGTCCGCGGCATAGAATACGGAATGAAGTGGGGGAGTGATATTTCCATCTTCTTTATATAGAAACACACGGACGTCCGGTGCGGGAACCCTCACAGCTGCGTGCGGTCCACGACTGCGTGGGACGGAGTAGAATCTCGGGGGTTACGTCTCTATCGTACTTTGGGCCACGTTGTCCTACGGAAGGAGGTGCGGAGGAATCCATATGTATGCGGGCATCCCTCGTCATCAGCCGCCCACCGATCGCGTGCTTCCCGTCACCGATTTCTTTTCGTGGACGTGGGCGCATAGGAAATTTCGTCCACCCCATCCAATGCATGGGATGAGGCCAACTTCCGAATCGCGAGGTCGCCGAGGACACTTTTATTACCGGAGGAGATAGGGGTGGATTTTATTGCCCGCTCGAACGGTTTTTCGGCTCGTATCGAGGCGGGGGTGGATTGGCTGTGGGAAGATAGAGGAATTGGGTACCTCAGCATGTATCGAGTGCTGCCCCGGAAAATAAGAGTTTATCCTCCCCAAGGTTTTGAGATGCGATTGAATTAGCTGGCGTCTTCGAAACAGGTTGGAGTTTTTATTCCCTCTGTATGCTTCCCGAATGGGTCGTACGTGGATTTTGGATGATGTGGTGGTTGTTTTTGGGTGATAGAGTTAGGATGAGGATGAAAAAGGTTCGAGGAGATAGAAGGAATGGATCGTTTTACATTTAATGATTATTGGGATATGTACGCTAATTCTAAATACAAATAAAAAGGCCATCGGCTGATTTTTAGAATTTATATGTAATGTATCATTAAGAATATATACTCTTTAGACAAAATGAAATAAGAATTGAAACATTATTTGATTCATAGAGAATTATTGAATAAAGTGCAGATAAGTATAAATAAGTATTTTCTTTTATATTCAGCGTTTTTGTATATTTTATATATATATATA
Organism: Pantala flavescens; assembly: GCA_020796165.1. Taxonomy (NCBI): domain Eukaryota; kingdom Metazoa; phylum Arthropoda; class Insecta; order Odonata; family Libellulidae; genus Pantala; species Pantala flavescens. The sequence goes on from CM036883.1 coordinate 48,474,619, forward strand.
TTTGAAATATATTTGTAAATAAAATATATATTTGTCCAGTTCAAACTTTAACCTGGAATTGAAGAAATGAATTTTTCATTCAGTCTGCTTCTATAGGCTGAATAATTGCAATTTCTGAGAATTCGAAACATTAATATGAATGCGCATGAAAAATTCAGGATTTCCTACCGGTGTACTAACGTTACGTATGTGCACATTTCTCTCGGAGATAATTCAAATAGACATACGTATACCTAAATTTTTTGGAATTTATTTAACGGGACGAGGCTTCATTCGATATGTACACAATTTATTAGAGCTGAAAATTTAATTTTAAGCGTTCTACTTCCTAAAAAATGTTGCCTCTCACTTTTAGAAACAAAAAAATGTTGTACTAGCAAAAATTAATGAAATCTCCTTCTCTAACCCGGAACAGTTTAAAGAAGTGAATATTAACGTAAACTTGAGCACTTCGGATGAAATATAAATAATTAGTTTCTTAGACTCATATAAAATAAAAGTTGAAATTATGTAAACTATAGTTATACATTTATTTATTTATATTTGTATTGTATTATTTTTACTTTATTAAAAGTATCCAAATGCAAATTTGAATGCGTCGAATAGACAATTTTTGATTACGAAAATGAATGAATATTAACATTATCCTAGCTTCTTTACAAATGCACTAATAATCAAACATGACATACTCTAGCTAATTATCCATCTCGTGTTCTGAATATTTAATTTTATGTATATTCCATTCACTTGAACTTCTTTATTTTTTCACTTCGTCCTGATCCGTGTTTTAATTCGATTTTTCGCTGAAATGCTAATCACCCACACTTTTGCTATTTTTGCAAAGTTCTATGTTGACAGATAAATGCTCTATAGATCGTTCTGCTCTGTGAGTGACAGAATGTAACGGTGACTTTTGGAAAGGCGATCAGACATTTATTTCGTGCCCACGAAATGAAACCTTATTTCCACTCAGTCGTATCATAAATAGTCGATATTTCACCTACGCTTGGACATCATCGGGAAAGGTCTCGAAGGCAGGCTACTACTAGCCACCTACATCGCCCGTCACCAACCCCCGCAGTTGGGGGGTACTCCCGAAGCATCGATATGCCATCTCCGAACTGGTCCGAGATCGACAAGCACTTTCCCCTCTTCATCGCCACCCACACCTCTCTCAAGATCGGCGTGTTTTCGTCGAATAGAATGGCGATAAAACATTTCGCGAAAAAATTGCAGTACGAGGGTTAGAATAAGGAGAGTGAACATCGCTGAAAGAAAGAAATGGATTCAGAAAGTGAGCCATTGTTGTCGAAAGACGAATTTCCTTATTTTTTACCATGGAAAGTATATCAGGCGCGGCTCTTAAATACTCTTTCCTCGGAATGTGCGACTCTTCCACGTCTCTTTTTAAAGTATGTGCTCTTTGCAAACACAAATGGAACGAGATGCTGACGCTCGTGCTTTCTTAAAGAATTCTGCGCGATCTCGGTGTGTATTCTCAAGAACTTTCCTCGTTTGTGTGTGATTAGTGGCGAAGAGATGTTCAGAAAAATAGGTTTGATTTAATCCCATTCGAATTCGCGATCCGGAAAAAGTAATGACGTGTCGTAAATTTTTTGTGTAACTTCTGAAACTCTGCAATAGCTGTGGAGGTTGATTCTAATGTATAAACTTCCTAAGCTTGGGTCCCCGAAGGTAGTAGATTAAGCGTCTCCTTAGATGGAAAAAAGGAAAGATTTATAGGTGGAAAGTGAAATACATCACCAACTTTTTCCAACTGGGTGATGGAATCGTAATGGGCGCTTCTTTGGATGGAGAATATTAGATGGAATTCCGAGTTACGGTCTCTTAAGTCATGCTTTTCCCATTAACTCCTCCATTGTGATTCTCCTTTTTTCCGATAAAATCCCGTTGTTATTCTTCGGGTGCGTATGGAAGTTAGGTTCCCACTCGAGTAAGTTCTTGCACGATTCAAGAAGTTGGGAAAATATTGGTTTTTCTCCCTTCAGGTGATACATAAATTCGAATGCGTTCATTCTCTCGAATTTTGTGGTAGTTGAAGAGTATCTAATTTTATGTTCAAGTCTTAACTATCGCATCACATTCAAATCATCTTAATTAGAATAATCTCAAAATTAAGTTAAGAGATAAACAAATACTAAAATTCTAAGGATCGAAAGAAGTTTTCAAGCATATAATGAGCTATTTTTTTCGAGATTATTATGCTATTTTGGCTGAGCATTTTATGGACTATTTATTAGAATTAAATTATGATAATTTGTTTTTATACTGCATAACAAGTGTAAATTAAGTGGTAGTTTAAAAGATTTAAATTTTAGCATCTGAAGGATAAAAGCTTTACTTTTTTGTGCTTTAAGTGAACAACTAAAGCTGTCTATAAATAATCATGTTTATGATTCAAACCTATGACTTTCAATGATATAAATTGTAGTCGAATTTTTAAAAATGAGTTAAGGGAAGAACATTTGTTTTTTATCACTCTGGCTCTCGGCTTGTAAGATATTTATAAATTTAGAGAAGGGGCATGATACTTTATAATTTATGCTCAATTATATTCATAAATTCATGCTCAAATACTGCAATACATTCCGTTTTCTTAATAATATCTTTAACTTATAAACTCAAGTAAAAATATGTGACTTAGCTCCTTTTAATTATAAAGTCGAAAAGTAAATGAAAATTATTTTTTTGTGACTTATCTTAGCGTGAGGAAATTAGAGGCATTTCTTGCATTTCCTCTCAACCCTTATCGCGTGGTTTTTATTGTGGTGTTACGCTCAGATTAGAGCATTATATTCAGAAATAAACCCATGGAATTATTTCTGGAAACAACAGAAAAAGCTCAATGTATTTGGCCCTCGCATAACCACCGATGTCCCCACAATTCCATTCTCTACATTCCATCAGCAATGTATTTCCGACCGTTTCCCAAATGGAGAAGAATGCAATTTAGAAAGAGGAAGTGGGCGTTAAATACTTTTTCCGTTCTTTGCTCCCGCAAATTGATGCTGTTTCCAATTAAGGGTCACTTAATATCTTTCTCTTCTTGAATTTTTCCAGCACTTGTAAGAGTGCGTTCATTCAGCTTTCCCTCTTTAACTCCGAGTTTTGTCTGCGGTACGTCAGTCGAGGGAACCTGTTGTATGCTAGTGTTGTTCCAAACAATTGCGGGTTGTTAAAGTACCTCCTCATCTCGCCTGTAACTCTTGAGTGTTCTGACTTCTTCTGACCAGTGTGCAGTTGCTCACTCTAAAGGAGAAGTTTGAGGATTGGTTCAGGACTCACAATAGTCTTCAGCGTTCAGTTTAAATTGAAACTGAAATTTATCGTTCAACTGTTCATATTGTATGTATTTTAAGGCTGTTGACGAGGATGTAATTTTGCTTTGTGTCCAATGTTAATCTCTTCTATTTCTTAGTATAGAAGATACGGATAATTTTTTTTAGCAGATACGTTCTGAAATTATTTTAATCAAAGAAATTACTCGTGTTCCTACTTGTAGTTAGATATATTTTATTCCCTATTAGCTATATCATTTACGTTTCTTTTTGTGGGAGAAAAAAATAAAATGAATGCTTCCGGAGACGAGCATTGCACTCTTATCAATTATAAATTGATAAATTCTGGGAATGACTTCAAAATTTTGAAATAATCAAACATCATACTTAAATCTTCATTATACGTGTATTATAAAGTATAGAAATAAATATCTCTCCGAATAAAAAGAACGCCAAGAAATGTTCAGAAAAGTTAGGATTTTTCTCGAAATTAACAGACTTGAATAGATACTAATGTGGACAAATCAAGCTCTATATTCAAAGGGTTTGATGGAAAGTCATGAAGAAGTTTAGCTAGTTTTCAAAACTTCCTCTTCTCTGGAGCATTTATTGTCCTTCATTGAATTTTACACACGCATAACCTCTTCATATTTTATTTCTCTGGAGATAATACTTTTAATAATTAATATTCGATCCTATTTTCTGTTTTAAACAAAATTTTATAGTTAACTTTGCTTTCGCACTAAACAGGAGAATTTAATAAGTCAAGAAGAAATTTTTTCATTGTAGTCAGAATGATGTTTCCATAAATTCTTTCCTGCCGGTCGGAATAAATACCAAAATATATTCGATATTTCCAAACAAATTCTTTTTCGAACTCCCATTAAATCGTATTATCCGTCTCTAATTGAATCTCGCAAAAAAAAGGGCTATGCGTAAAAGAGAGAATCTTCGTATTTGTGTTGAAGTGTGACGGTAAAAGATCACCTCGCAATTTTAATTGATGTATTGATGAATTAAACCTTCGAAAGGTCGAATTTAGTTAAAATTTGATTTATAAAAAAAATCGATTCGGACGTGAATATTTTGACGAACCCCCGTCCTCTTGAAGTCTTCTTCCCTTCGAACCATACAGGTGTGGATTGCTGTCAGCGAACGCGTTCGTTAGCGAATGCGATTTCGTCGGCAATTAATGTCCGTTAACCACGTTTCGGAAGGAGGCCGAAAATGGGAAAGAATTTCCTCCGAAAATAATTCTCTTGTTTTCTCACTCCCTGATGTCGACGAAGTTTCTATTTCGATTCGGAAAATAACATTTTAACCGAAAGACACGCTTGAAAAATGTACGACGTCCATCGGTAGGTTTTTTTCTCTGTGCGTTTATAGATTTAATTGGACTCGAAAAAGAGAAGATTGATTTTTTACGAAGAAGGAATTCTTCATCGTGTCTGATTGTATAGTAGAGCCGTAAATCATTGGGGAAAGGGGTAAATGGGGGTGAATATTTTCTATTACGTCTCATGAAAAGGTAATCGTCAGAAAAGTACAATATTTCGTTAATTGCTATCAATTTAATTAATTAATTAAATTAATGCAAATTAATAATTTTTATCGATATAAATTTGGAATTTCTTTTTCTACATTTATATTTTAATTATGAAAAACTTATATATTGTATTTATGATGGCATTTCATGCAAATTTTTCTGCTTTCATTATAAATCAATTAAGTAAAATAACTCATATGTTCATCAGGTATTCGGTATCTATTCATACAATTCTCTATATGTATATTTAATATTAAACGTGTTTAGAAAGTATTTCGAGGATGTAATATTAGCTCTTTCAAAGAATTCAACATCAGAATAATTATTTTATATTTATCCTCCCGCTATTTATACTTTAATCTAACGCACACTTGGCTAAACAGTAGCTCAAATTTTAATGAACACGCAGAGTATCAGTGAACGTGATGATATAGAGTACGAAAGAGGTGGACAATGATTTATTCGGCTTAATAAATCTAAACGAAAATAAACGCCCTGAAAACTCTCGCCTTTCCGCCAGACATTTAAACGAGAAACGTTACACCGTTGCTTTCCTACAATCAACGTTTCCCTTCTCGGAAATTGTACTGCGTTTTTATATCTATAGCTTCGTTATCAAGTGTCGAATGTTCAGCATTTTTTCTAGCGTTGCACCGAGTTTTTTCGAGTTCATTCTCGTAGAATTTAATTGGCTGTGCAAGCGGAGATGCAGTTGGGTCCACAATTAAAAGGCCTTCATAGTATTTCTCTGCAGCAACAGAACCAACGCGCTGCTCTTTTTGGAGCCCACACCAAGGCCAATCGGAATGATTTGACGTCGTTACGTGATTAAGAGGAGACCAAGTGAAGATTTAATAAAGGCGTCACAGATTTCTCATCCGATTCATCGACAGAAATATTTCCGCAACGTTCTCTCATCGGATTTCCCCTTTAAAACAAACCCATCGAGATCCCATCCCGTTGATTATTCTTTCAACCGGTGTCAATCAAAACCAAAACTCAGAATCATTTTAAATCGATTAGTGCTGAAGTTTAATATCAATGAAATAAGGTAAAATTCCTTGTACGATAGCGTATGAAAAGTCAACATCATATATGAACTTATTTGGACAGATTAAAAAAATGTATTATAAGTTAGTGATCACGATAACAAGCTCTACATAATTTATCGAATAAATTGTTATTTTAAGAAAATATTGAATGTAATCTCTTCAGAGTTTTTCAATTTATTCTAAATACCTAAAAGAGAATATCGTGAGGGTGTAGATGATATTCTATTGAAATAAACGAATGATTTTCACTTAAATCCTCTATTAGTGGAACGATTATTCCGCGGTGTAATATTTATTTGATTATGATGGATATCCAAAAGTTTTTCGAATCATCTAGATACAGCTGTCGAAATATTCGCTGGAAGAGGAAACATCTGCTTTAGTTTCTTCTTAATTACTCTCGCCGGTTTCAGATCAAGCCGTAAAGACGTGCCTTCGAAACAATAGATTTGACCCAACTGGGGTGACGCGGAAGGAAACCGAGTTTAAGCCGGGAAAATACCAATTCGTATCTGCAGAGGGAATGGAATTCCATTTAAGCTAAAGGAAGAAAAAATTATAACGCAATGGAAAAAGTTTCCTCCCCGTGCGGTTTTGTATCGCAACTCTTTTTTTTTTAACGCTGAAAAATTAAGTCTTTCGCAGCTCTTCCGCACCTCGGTATTCTTTCCGAAAGAAGTAAAGTTAAATGAGTAACAAAAATAATTATTATGTGAGATTTTCTCTTTTTTTACGGAGGTGTCGAATGAGGTTGGTCTTATCGTTCTTCTTTTATTTTATCGTAGCCATGGCAAAGTTTCTGAGGATATAATGACGAGTTCGTAACTACTTCTGCGAAGGTTTTGTTACTTTGTATCATTCTGAAAATGATATTTCCGAGAATTTGAAATTATTTGCTCAGGCGTTTGAGGGAATGTTTTTTGGAGAGATATTTTTTAGAAAACTAAGAATTCCTGGATAAATAAAATGCATCCTTTGCAATCCGAATACACTCATTAAATCTCAAGTTTACTTAGTTTAATTTTTATCAATTAGTATTAACCGAATGCGATTCTTTCGTAATATGATACTTCAAAGTTCTATTTGATCACATGAGGTTCTAAATAAGCGTCAATCAATAGTAACTATTATGGAACTCTCGGAATGGATATCTAACAAAAACGAACCGTTCGTTTAGAATATTATTGGAATTCATTAAATTGCTCAGGAATAGAATTTTCATTTGGAATTCCGACAGCCCAAAATCCATGCACGAGATATTAAATGAAATATTTTCGTCAAACATACGTCAAAATTTATGATTTATTTCCATTTTACTCAAAGAAAATCAGTGTTGAATAGACGAGCAGCGAATGAATTTAAAATGGAAATAACATTCCAATAGGTAACAAAAGTAATTTTTTACGCTTTGGTTTTAATATTTAGGGAACTTTTGAGTTTTTTCGTGCATTTACGTCTTTTCATGAAGTTGATTGAATATGTCCATCTTAATGTAACGCTCTCGATTTCCATTCTGTTTGGGTTTGTACCCCATATAATGCAGTACTGCCCTTTTTCCAAAATATTAACTTCAAACTTAAATGGAGGAATATCTATAACTAATTATCATTATTTAACTTAGTTTATTAGTAATGATACGTTGTGTCCGGAGAAACTTAGAATTTAGCTGTATAATTTAATAGAATTTTAATCAATAACAAACCAAAATCATTAGATTATATATACTATGGCATTAGATGACGTACACAACTAGTGGAATACAGCAAAAACTTTTAGTGTTTAATGGATTAAAGCTTTTTGTCGCGATAATTGTTTTAAAATCGCCAATCACTTTGTATCGGCAGTTCTTAATTGCTTTCGTTATGAATAAATAGATTAAATGAAATTAAAGTCTTTGGAAAGTGGCAATTTCATTCTGAGGGACAATCTTGTCCTATTTCCGAAAGTTCCTCCTTTTTCTTCAGTTGAAGGGACGAGATTAGCGTAACACATTGAGACAGTCACGCCTACGAGGGTTACCTAGGGTAATCTGTTAATCAGCTTAGTACAGGAGAAAAGGGTCAATGTAAAAAGCAGTGCGAGACCATTTTAAGGGAGTCATCCTAGGAAAGGGTTTTATCCGAAGAGGAACAAAAGGGAAAGTTTAGACGAGGCATCAAAAGGACTGAGGTTTCCTGCGATCGTTCGGAATTAAGCGGAAAAATACGCGTCCCTAATGGAAGAAACCCATTTACCCGTGCACCACGGTGTCCTACTCTCACTGACAATAGATGCCCCCTGCACTTCTCATCTTATCGGACTAATTAATTATTATGTGCAGTTGTTATTTCCGCTTCCCCTTAAGTATTGTGCCTCCAGTGTTTATTTATAATGTGCATGATTAACATAATCTCATATTATGATGCGAATAATTAATTTCCTTGTATTATCATCGTTCTTAAAATCTTTTCCATGGATTAATACCGTTTAACGTTTGTAAAATTCAATGTCGAGATTTTTAAAGCGTGAGTAAAATAAATTAAAATTTATTCCCTTTTCATGATTTTTTAGATGTGTACCAGTTTTTGATTATCTAAAAGCTAAATGAATCTTAGTATTATACACAGCGAATTAATTGTGGTCGACTTTTTAAAATTAAATTAGCATTCGATTAATGATTCATTCAATATCAAAGTATCTTATTATATAAAGTAAATTAGATTTCTGAAATAATGGTCTGACAAGTAGTCCTATATATTACTTTACTGAAACTATTCAATTTAAAACATTGACACTGAAAAAATGAAAAATCTCTTTGCGACGATATAATTTTATATTTCCTCGCACTTCATGTATGAGTTTAATAAACTGCTCTTTAATCGAATATCCCTCATTTTCCCGAGCATAAATCGTAACGTAGGTTCATGGAACGTGTTTCACATTAGTCTGTCGCTCTGATCAAATTTTCCTTTCATTTTCGGAGCCATAAATTACGGTTGATTGTTGAGGGTTTTACAAATTGGTGTCCATTTTCTGATAATTCAAAAGAAGCATAATTCTGTCAATGAACCTTAATTGATTTCACACAATGTGGCATCTAGAAAATGATGGGAAATTTCACCAATCACTTCAGAAACATATATCCTTTCATTTTGTACGCGATGAATGGGATGGCTTAATGAGATTCACATGATCCAACAGAACTATGAAATGAGTGTTACGAAAAGGCTTTTGTTAGATTATGTTCAATTATAAACCATAATAATCTTCATTGTTATTTGCATAATCAATATAAGTGAAAGGTATTCAAATCTCAGTTTTTACATTTCGTAACGTTTCATCTTCCGCAAAAGTATCATCGTAAATACCAGTTATTATCACTTTAGGATGCGAGGTATGAGTGAAAAAGAATGGCAAGGGAAATATCTGTTTATAAATTACTGTATATTTTTTATGGATATTTAAGGAAACTGTATTTATGTCTCTTGATTGAAAAAAGCCTCAATCTGTAGAATCGTATCTTATAACGTAAAAGGTAGATCATTTACTAAAAGCCAAGATTTACTTTCTAGTAAAATCCTGATTCGGACCCAAATCAAATGATTGTGAATGATTCATAAGTTGTGAAACCGAATAAATGACTCTCGGAAATAGGGACATATTGTGAAACAGATTCTGGGAAATTAAAACGTCTTAAACTATTACGGGATTTCGATTTTTTCAACTGTTTTCCTGGTGTATTATATCATTTATATTCACTATTTGTTTTATTGATAATCGATCTATTGTGCAACTGTTACGTTTAGAGAACTTTTACTTATCACGTCGAAGAAATTATCATGTTGAAAATTAACATTATTATCAACGAAAACTGACTTTTTCACGGGTTCCTACGAAAAGAGATCATTGAATCTTAAACTATCATTTTTAGAAATTATTTCCAAATATAAGTTTATAAGGAAAGTAATTGCTTGAACGGCATGGTTTTCTTTCGTCTTCTTAATATTTTTTTCACACGTTCGGGATTCCTTTCACAGTATCACAGATGTATGTCTCACAAATCCGTCTCGATCTTCGGTGGAGTCTTTGATGTCTCTTGAGATATAAGCAGCCCTCTCCAGCTTTCATTTCCTCGGTTGCCATTGTGACATCCACAAATCAACACATACGGACATATAACCACCACGTATCGATACAACCCCTCAACATTGATTATGGGATACACTGCTCCACTGCTATATTTTTTACCTTCTACTTTTTTCTAATGCGGCTTTAACTTTCCAAATATTTGATTGTCACAAGCGATTTATTTGTTCATTCTTTCGTTGCTACAAGCCTAAATGTTTTAATGAGTAAAAAAAATTTTTGCAATTAATCTACGAGATCGTGTAATTTTCAAAAGCTCAAGGGCTCTACATTTTTTCATCTTTAGTGAAATGTAGCAGGAAGAAATATTGACAGATTTGAATCATAAGTATCAATAAATTACCAAATATATTTTGCATTGCAATGACCTAACAAATAGTACAGTGAAATCTTTAGCAAATGATTTAAAATTCAACCATATGAATAATTACTCGAAAGTAGTAATGAATTTGCAGGCAATTTGAACATGAAATGTCATTACTTAGATAGTAAATTGTAAAATTTCACAGTATACAACTTTTATGATCATGATAAATATTGTTGAGATACAAATTTACGATAAGGTGATATTTTTTGAAGAACGAACCTTAGAGTATGGGCCATAGTTATGAAATAATGTAGAGTTTCGGAAGACTGGATGAAAGATGAGGAAGCAGATAGATAAACTGAGGAAATGTGTTGAAAAAAAAATTGTAAAACATGATCTTCTTGTACTCAATCGAAGAAAGATGATTTTTTTAAAGCTGATGTTACCTTATACAAGTATTAGCATACCATTATAAATGTGAATATGTATCTAATGTGATCTAGGGTGACTGTCTGGAAAAGAGCCACGGTAAATAAATTAAGTACACCTTGTAACTTCCACAGACATTTATGTTAAACAAGGCAACTCGTTCTGTCGATAAATTGAACGGATACATCGCCTAATGATGTCGATTTATCAATGACCCTAGTCTTCATGCTTAAGTAAAATTTGGTTGAATAATTTAATGTTTCTCATTTGTTTAGGGTATAAGTTTAATTTTAAGCGAGACTTAAATATCTATACATATAGACGCTTCGGGGGGATATATATATTCATATATATAGGATATTAATGTCAGGCCCAAACCGCTTTGGCCACGGAGCCGCCGATTTTTTTCCGTAATAGCCAACTAAATCTCACTTAGGAAAAATTGGGAAACCGACCCTACCTATCATGGGTTCGATTCTAGGAGGCCCCAAAAATCGACTTTCCCCATTTAGAATGCATTGGGCCGTTTTTCAAATGATTTTAAAAATACTTCCCATTAACCTAGAAGGATAAGATTTCATGTAGCTATTGCTACCATATATATCTACGGAAAAATGCCATCGCTTACGTGTAACTGATCATGGGTTCGATGCCAGGAGGTGAAATATTTTCGAAATTTAAAAAATCCTAGCTTCCTTAATATGATACATAGATCATTCAAACTTTTCAAACAAATAGATACATATAAAATGTACTTTGAAAAAAATCAACAGTTGCCTGTGTGTCACGGGTTCGATTCCAGAGTGTCCCGTAATCTTGATGTTCCCCGTTAAGAATGCATGCGGCCGTTTTTCAAATAATTTTAAAAATACTTCCAATTGAGTTAGAGCGATGAGATTTCATATACCTATTGCTAATATATATGTCTCCGGAAAAATTTAGTATTTTACGTACAATCGGTCCTGGGTTCGATGCCAGGAGGTGAAGTATTTTCGAATTTTACAAAATCGTAGCGCCCTTAATGTCGTACGTAGAAAATTCAAACTTACAACACAAATAGATAAGTTTGTTTATATTGTACTTTGAAAAAAATCAGCATTAGCCTATGTGTCACGGGTTCGATTCCAGAGCGTCCCATAAACTCGATTTTTCCCCTTTTTAAATACATTGACCATATTCCGAAAACATTTTATGACACTTCCCAACCGCGCAGAGGTTCAGAATTTCACACAGCCATAAAAGGAACCGTTTTCACTTAAAAGCGACCGTATTTATGTCGCAAATGGTCGTTGGTTCGATTCTAGGGGGCGTTAACAATAACTTCGTAAGAAATGCATAGGGAACTAAGGACTCATTTAAAGGTACTTCCTGAATGATTTTCCATTTGAAATTCGGGGTGTTTATAAAGTCAATCATACTTAAGGGAAACATAACAGTGATTTTAGCAGGATGACCTTGGTTCGACGCCGGGGCGGGAATAATTCTGCCGAAAGAAATGCATGGGAAATCGAATTCGGTGCATTTTCAGCTGCGTTAAGGTCCTTTACTTTATGTTTAAAATTTTATTTTTTACTAAAGATAAATTATTGCATTGCTTGCTGTCAGCAAGCACACCTTTACTCGTATATATATATATATATATATATATCTATTATATATAGACGCTTCGGGGGGATATATATATATATATATATATATAACATATATATCTATTATATATAGACGCTTCGGGGGGATATATATATATAACATATATATATATATATATATAGGATATTAATGTCAGGCCCATACCGCTTCGGCCACGGAGGCGCCGATTTTTTTCCGTAATGCCCCACTAAATCTCACTCAGGAAAAATTGGGAAATCCACCCTACCTATCATGGGTTCGATTCTAGGAGGCCCCAAAAATCGACTTTCCCCCGTAAGAATGCATGGGGCCGTTTTTCAAACAATTTAAAAAAATACTTTCCATTGAGATAGAACAATGAAATTTCATATGGCTATTGCAATTATATATATCTACGGAAAAATTCTTTTGTTTACGCGCAACCGGTCATGGGTTCGATGCCAGGAGGTGAAATATTTTCAAATTTTGAAAAATCCTAGCTCTCTTAATATGATACATAGATCATTCAAATTTTTTACACTAATAGGAAAGTATATTATATACCTCGAAAAAAATCAACAGTTGCCTAGGTGTCACAGGTTCGATTCCAGAGCGTCCCGTAATCTCGATTTTCTCCGTTAGGAATGCATGGGGCCTTTTTTCAAATAATTTTCAAAATACTTCCCATTAAGTTAAAAGAATAAGATTTCGTGTAGCTATTGCTAATATATATGTCTACGGAAAAATGTAGTATTTTACGTACAATCGGTCCTGGGTTCGATGCCAGGAGGTGAAATATTTTCAGATTTTGAAAAATTGTAGCTCCCTTAATATCGTACATAGTTCATTCAAACGTTTAACACGTATAGATACTTACAAAATGTACTTGGAAAAAAATCAGCATTTGCCTATGTGCCACGGGTTCGATTCCAGAGCGTCCCGTAATCTCGATTTTGGTCATAAGGAATGCATTGGCAATATTTGCGAAAGCTTTTTATAACACTTCCCAACCGCGCAGAGGTTCAATATTTCACTCAGGCAAAAAAGGGACCATTCCCGCATTAAGGCATCCCAAAGATTGTCGTAAATGGTCGTTGGTTCGATTCTAGGGGGCAAACCTTCGTAAGAAATGCATAGGGAATTAAGGACTCATTTTAAGGTACTTCCTAAATGATTTTCCTTTTGAAATTCGAGATGTTTGTAAAGTCAATCATATTCAAGCGAAACATTATAGTAATTTTCGTAAGATGGCCTTGGTTCGACGCCGGGGCGGGAATAAAGCTGCCGTCAGAAATGCATGGGAAAACGAATTCAGTGCATTATCCGCTGCGAAAATGTCCTTTACTTAGCATGATTTATCCAAATAATCTTTGGTAAATTGTTACGTTTTATTAAAAGATATATTTTCCGACTGCTTGCTGTCAGCAAGCACACCTTTACTCGTATATATATAACATATATATATATATATATAGGATATTAATGTCAGGCCCATACCGCTTCGGCCACGGAGGCGCCGATTTTTTTCCGTAATGCCCCACTAAATCTCACTCAGGAAAAATTGGGAAATCCACCCTACCTATCATGGGTTCGATTCTAGGAGGCCCCAAAAATCGACTTTCCCCCGTAAGAATGCATGGGGCCGTTTTTCAAACAATTTAAAAAAATACTTTCCATTGAGATAGAACAATGAAATTTCATATGTCTATTGCAATTATATATATCTACGGAAAAATTCTTTTGTTTACGCGCAACCGGTCATGGGTTCGATGCCAGGAGGTGAAATATTTTCAAATTTCGAAAAATCCTAGCTCTCTTAATATGATACATAGATCATTCAAATTTTTTACACCAATAGGAAAGTATATTATATACCTCGAAAAAAATCAGCATTTGCCTATGTGCCACGGGTTCGATTCCAGAGCGTCCCGTAATCTCGATTTTGGTCATAAGGAAATCATTGGCAATATTTGCGAAAGCTTTTTATAACACTTCCCAACCGCGCAGAGGTTCAATATTTCACTCAGGCAAAAAAGGGACCATTCCCGCATTAAGGCATCCCAAAGATTGTCGTAAATGGTCGTTGGTTCGATTCTAGGGGGCAAACCTTCGTAAGAAATGCATAGGGAATTAAGGACTCATTTTAAGGTACTTTCTAAATGATTTTCCTTTTGAAATTCGAGATGTTTGTAAAGTCAATCATATTCAAGCGAAACATTATAGTAATTTTCGTAAGATGGCCTTGGTTCGACGCCGGGGCGGGAATAAAGCTGCCGTCAGAAATGCATGGGAAAACGAATTCAGTGCATTGTCCGCTGCGAAAATGTCCTTTACTTAGCATGATTTATCCGAATAATCTTTGGTAAATTGTTACGTTTTATTTAAAGATATATTTTCCGACTGCTTGCTGTCAGCAAGCACACCTTTACTCGTATATATATATATATATATATATCTATACATATAGACGCTTCGGGGGGATATATATAACATATATATATATAGGATATTAATGTCAGGCCCAAACCGCTTTGGCCACGGAGCCGCCGATTTTTTTCCGTAATGGCCAACTAAATCTCACCTAGGAAAAATTGTGAAACAGACCCTACTTATCATGGGTTCGATTCTAGGAGGCCCCAAAAATCGACTTTCCCCATTTAGAATGCATGGGCCGTTTTTAAAATAATTTTTAAAAATACTTCCCATTTACCTAGAAGGATAAGATTTCATGTAGCTATTGCTACTATATATATCTACGGAAAAATGCTATTGCTTACGTACAAACGGTCATGGGTTCGATGCCAGGAGGTGAAAAAGTTTCAAATTTCGAAAAATCGTAGCTCTCTTAATATAATATTTTGATCATTCAAACTTTCTACACGTATAGATACGTATATAGTGTACATCGAAAAAAATCAACAGTTGCCTATGTGTAACGGGTTCGATTCCAGAGCGTCCCGTAATCTCGATCTTCCCCGTTAAGAATGCATGGGGCCGTTTTTCAAATGATTTTAAAAATACTTCCCATTAACCTAGAAGGATAAGATTTCATGTAGCTATTGCTACTATATATATCTACGGAAAAATGCTATTGCTTACGTCCAACCGGTCAGGGGTTCGATGCCAGGAGGTGAAATACTTTCGGATTTTGAAAAATCGTAGCTCTATAAATATGATATATAGATCATTCAAACTTTTTACACGTATAGATACGTATAAAATGTACTTTGCGAAAAATCAACAGTTGCCTATGTGTCACGGGTTCGATTCCAGAGCGTCCCGTAAACTCGATTTTTCCCGTTTAAAATACACTGACCATATTTCCGAAAGCTTTTTATGACACTTCCCGACCGCGCTGAGGGTCAAAATTTCACACAGCCATAAAAGGGACCATTCTCACATTAAAGCGACCGTAATAGTATCGTAAATGGTCGTTGGTTCGATTCTAGGGGGCGTAAACTATAACTTCTTAAAAAATGCAAAGGGAATTAAGGACTCATTTTAAGGTACTTCCTGAATGAATTTCCTTTTGAAATTCGGGGTTTTTATACAGGTAATCGTACATAAGCGATAAATGACAGTGATATTCGTAAGATCTCCTTGGTTCGACGCCGGGGCGGGAATAATGCTGCCGAAAGAAATGCATGGGAAATCGAATTTACTGCATTGTCCACTGCGAAAATGTCCTTTACTTAGCATGACTTATCCGAATAGTCTTTCGTAAATTTTTACTTTTTATTAAAAGATATATTTTTCGATTGCTTGCTGTAAGCAAGCGCACCTTTACTCGTATATCTATACATATAGACGCTTCGGGGGGATATATATATATATATAACATATATATATGATATTAATGTCAGGCCCAAACCGCTTTGGCCACGAAGCCGCCGATTTTTTTCCGTAATGGCCAACTAAATCTCACTTAGGAAAAATTGGGAAATCCACCCTACCTATCATGGGTTCAATTCTAGGAGGCCCCAAATATCGACTTTCCCCCGTAAGAATGCATGGAGCCGTTTTTCAAATAATTTTTAAAAATACTTTCCATTACGCTAGAAAAATGAGATTTCATACAGCTATTGCTATTATTAGTATCTATCGAAAAATGCAATTGTTTACGTACAACCGGTCATGGGTTCGATGCCAGGAGGTGAAATATTTTAAAATTTCGAAAAATCCTAGCTCTCTTAATATGATACATAGATCATTCAAATTTTTTACACTTATAGGGAAGTATATTATATACCCCGAAAAAAATCAATACTAGCCTACGTGTCACGGGTTCGATTCCAGAGCGTCCCGTAATCTCGATTTTCCCCGTTAAGAATGCATGGGGCCGTTTTTCAAATAATTTTTAAAATACTTCCTATTAAGTTAAAGTAATAAGATTTCGTGTAGCTACTGCTAATATATATGTCTACGGAAAAATGTAGTATTTTACGTACAATCTGTCCTGGGTTCGATGCCAGGAGGTGAAATATTTTCAGATTTTGAAAAATCGTAGCTCTCTTAATATCGTACATAGACCATTCAAACGTTCAACACGTATAGATAATTACAAAATGTACTTGGAAAAAAATCTGCTTTTGCCTATGTGCCACGGGTTCGATTCCAGAGCGTCCCGTAATCTCGATTTTTGTCATAAGGAATGCATTGGCAATATTTGCGAAAGCTTTTTATAACACTTCCCAATCGCGCAGAGGTTCAATATTTCACTCAGGCATTAAAGGGACAATACCCGCATTAAGGCATCCCAAAGATTGTCGTAAATGGTCGTTGGTTCGATTCTAGGGGGCGAACCTTCGTAAGTAATGCATAGGGAATTAAGGATTCATTTTAAGATACTTCCTAAATGATTTTCCTTTTGAAATTCGGGATAATTGTAAAGTCCAACATACTCAAGCGTAAGATTACAGTAGTTTTAGCAGGAGGACCTTGGTTCGACGCCGGGGAGGGATTTTTGCTGCCGAAAGAAATGCATCGGAAATCGAATTCAATGCATTTTCAGCTGCGAAAATGTCCTTTACTTAGTATGATTTATCCGAATAATCTTTGGTAAATTGTTACGTTTTATTAAAAGATATATTTTCCGACTGCTTGCTGTCAGCAAGCACACCTTTACTCGTATATATATATATACGAGTAAAGGTGTGCTTGCTTACAGCAAGCAATGTAATATCTTATAATGAAAAGAAAGATTTAATGGAAAGCCAACTTTCGTCTTCATTAATATATTCAACGAAATTATCATAGAGCATGTATTCTTTGACATGTTCTTCCCATGCTTTTCTCAAGGCAGCATTGTTACCGCCAGGCGTCGAACCAAGGATTTTCTGCGAAAAACGCTGTCATCTTTCGCCTTAGTATGATTATCTCTAAAAACACTCCAAATTTCAAATGGAAATACATCAAGGAAATACCTGAAAATAAGTCCTGAATTCCCTATGCATTTCTTATGAATTTATAGTTAGCGCCCTCTAGAATCGAACCAACGACCATTTACGATACTATTACGGTCGGTTTTATGTGAGAATGGTCCCTTTTATGTCTCTGTGAAATTTTGAAGCTCAGAGCGGATGGGAAGTGTCATAAAAAGCTTTCGGAAATATGGCCAATGCATTCCTTATGACAAAAATCGAGATTACGGGTCGCTCTGGAATCGAACCCATAGCACGTACGCAAATGCTGATTTTTTTCAGAGTACAATCTGTTTGTATCTAATAGTTTTGAAAGTATTAATGATCTATGTAACATATGAAGAGAGCTACGATTTTTCAAAATCTGAAAATATTTCACCTCCTGGCATCGAACCCAGGACCGATTGTACGTAAAAAACTACATTTTTCCGTAGACATATATATTAGCAATAGCTGCATGAAATCTTATTCTTTTAACTTAATGGGAAGTATTTTTTAAATTATTTGAAAAACGGCCTCATGCATTCCTAACGGGGAAAATCGAGATTACGGGACGCTCTGGAATCGAACCCGTGACACGTAGGCAACTGTCGATTTTTTTCGAGGTATATAATATACTTACCTATAAGTGTAAAAAAATTGAATGATCTATGTTTCATATTAAGAGAGCTACGATTTTTCGAAATTTGAAACTTTTTCATCTCCTGGCATCGAACCCATGACCGCTTGCGCGTAAAAAATAGCATTTTTCCATAGGTACCAATAATAGCAATAGCCGTATGAAATCTCATTTTTCTAGCGTAATGGGAAGTATTTTTTTAAATTGTTTGAAAAACGGCCCCATGCATTCTTACGGGGGAAAGTCGATTTTTGGGGCCTCCTAGAATCGAACCCATGATAGGTAGGGTGGATTTCCCAATTTTTCCTGAGTGAGATTTAGTGGGCCATTACGTAAAAAAATCGGCGGCTCCGTGGCCGAAGCGGTTTGGGCCTGATATTAATATCCTATATATATATATATATATATATATATATATGTTATATATATACGAGTGAAGGTGCGCTTGCTTACAGCAAGCAATTTAATAATATATCTTTTAATAAAATCTAAGATTTTCCGAAATATATTCTGAAAGGCCATTCTAAACATAACGTAAATGACATTTTCGCAGCGAGAATTGCATTGATTTCGATTTCCCATGCATATCTTACTGCAGCATTATAACAGCCCTGGCGTCGAACCAAGGCCATCCAACGAAATATACTGTCATTATTGGCTTGAGTAAGATTGACTTTATAAACATTCCGAATATCAAAAGGAAATTCATTCAGGAAGTACCTCAAAATATGTCCTAAATTCCCTATGCATTTCAAATGGAGATATAGTTAACGCCCCCTAGCATCGAACCAACGACCTTTTAAGACTATCTTAGGGTAGCTTTTAAATGAGAATGGTACCCTTAATGGCTGTGTGACATTCTTAACCTCTGCGCGGTTGGGAAGTGTCATAAAAAGCTTTCGGAAATATGGCCAATGTATTTTAAACCGGAAATATCGAGATTACGGGTCTCTCCGGAATCGAACCCGTGATACATAGGCAAGTGCTGATTTTTGCGGAGTACAAAATATACGTATCTATTTGTGTTGAAAGTTTGAATGATCTATGTACGTCATTAAGGGAGCTACGATTTTTTAAATTTTGAAAATATTTCACCCCCTGGCATCGAACCCATGACCAAGTGAACGTAAACAATAGCATTTTTCCGTAGATATATATAATAGCAATAGCCACATGAAATTTTAACTTTCTAGCGTAATGGGAAGTATTTTAAAAATTATTTGAAACACGGTCCCATGCATTCTTAATGGGGAAAATCGAGATTACGGGACGCTCTGGAATCGAACCTGTGACACATAGGCAGCTGTTGATTTTTTTTAAAGTACATCCTATACGTGTCTGTAGGTGTAAAAAGTGTGAACGATCTATATGCCATATTAAGAGAGCTACGATTTTTCAAAATCTGAAAATATTTCACCTCCTGGCATCGAACCCAGGACCGATTGTACGTAAAATACTACATTTTTCCGTAAACACATATATATAAGCAATAGCTACATGAAATCTTACTCTTCTAACTCAATGGGAAGTATTTTTAAAATTATTTGAAAAACGGCCCCATGCATTCTTAACGGGGAAAATCGAGATTACGGGACACTCTGGATTCGAACCCGTGACACATAGGCAACTGCTGATTTTTTTCAAAGTACACTTTATACGTATCTATTTGTTTAAAAAGTTTGAATGATATAAGTATCATATTAAGGATGCTAGAATTTTTTAAAATTCGAAACTTTTTCATCTCCTGGCATCGAACCCATGATCGGTTGCGCGTAAAAAATAGCATTTTTGCGTAGATATATATAGTAGTTATAGCTACATGAAATCTTATCCTTCTAGGTTAATGGAAAGTATTTTTAAAATCATTTGAAAAACGGCCCAATGCATTCTAAATGGGGAAAGTCGATTTTTGGGGCCTCCTAGAATCGAACCCATGATAGGTAGGGTCGGTTTCCCAATTTTTCCTAAGTGAGATTTAGTTGGCCATTACGGGAAAAAATCGGCGGCTCCGTGGCCAAAGCGGTTTGGGCCTGACATTAATATCCTATATATATATATGTTATATATATCCCCCCGAAGCGTCTATATGTATAGATATCCCCCCGAAGCGTCTATATGTATAGATATATATTCATATATATAGGATATTAATGTCAGGCCCAAACCGCTCGGGCCACGGAGCCGCCGATTTTTTTGCGTTATGGCCCACTAAATCTCACTTAGGAAAAATTCGAAAACTGACCCTAACTATCATGGGTTCGATTCTAGGAGGTCCCAAAAATCGACTTTCCCCCGTAAGAATGCATGGGGCCGTTTTTTAAATAATTTTTAAAAATACTTTCCATTACGCTAGAAGAATGAGATTTCATACAGCTATTGCTATTATTGATATCTATGGAAAAATGCTATTGTTTACGTACAACCAGTCATGGGTTCGATGCCAGAAGGTGAAAAAGTTTCAAATTTCGAAAAATCAGCTCTCTTAATATGATGCATAGATCATTCAAATTTTTTACACTTATAGGTAAGTATACTATATACCTCGAAAAAAATCAATACTTGCCTACGTGTCACGGGTTCGATTCCAGAGCGTCCCGTAATCTCGATTTTCCCCGTTAAGAATGCATGGGGCCGTTTTTCAAATAATTTTAAAAATACTTCCCATTGAGTAAGAGCAATAAGATTTCATGTACCTATTGCTAATATATATGTCTGCGGAAAAATGTAGTATTTTACATACAATCGGTCCTGGGTTCGATGCCAGGAGATGAAATATTTTCAGATTTCGAAAAATCGTAGCTCCCTTAATATCGTACATAGATTATTCAAACTTTCTACAAATATAGATAGACAGAAAATGTAATTAGAAAAAAATCAGCATTTGCCTATGTATCACGGGTTCGATTCCAGAGCGACCCGTGTTCTAGGTTTTTCCCGTTTAAAATACATTGGCCATATTTCCGAATGCTTTTTATAACACTTCCCAACCGCGCAGAGGTTCAAAATTTCACACAGCCATTAAGGGGACAATTCTCATATAAAAGCTATCCTAAGATTATCGTAAAAGGTCGTTGGTTCGATGCTAGGGGGCGTTAATAAATACTCCATGTGAAATACATAGGGAATTTAGGACTCATTTTAAGGTACTTCCTGAATGAATTTCCATTTGAAATTCGGGGTGTTTATAAAGTCAATCATACTTAAGGGAAACATAACAGTGATTTTAGCAGGATGACCTAGGTTCGACGCCGGGGCGGGATTTTAGCTGCCGAAAGAAATGCATCGGAAATCGTATTCAGTGCACTTTCAGCTGCGTTAATGCCCTTTACTTTATGTTTAGCAACGGTTGAGCAAAGTAATCTTTCGAAAAAATTTATTCTTCACTAAAGATAAATTATAGCATTGCTTGCTGTAAGCAAGCGCACCTTTACTCGTACGATAATATAAACCTACTTAACATCATGACCTTTATAGTGATACTCACTAAAAATGGCCTTCAGTTACCCATGAAAGAATGAATATAAGTGAAATAAAATCGAACCGTTTATTTATATTGTCTCGAAGATTGAATATATGCATGAATTGTTTTGAATAAAATGTAGCATTGACTCAGAGATTTATTCAACTATTATTCTCTTTTGTTTTCCGAAAGAATTGCTGAATTTTATCCGTACGAGGTTTCAATGGAAACAGAAAGTGCACGGGAGCATATTATCCTTCATAAATTTATATAGAATTTGGAAATGATATCCGAACGAAGTAAGAATAATGGGATAACGATTTTATTATTAAACAATGTATTTTCCCTACGTGGTGATCGTTTCATGTTTTGTTTGGGGAAGCGGAGATAATGTATTCCCAGAAAGTAGTCGAATTGGAATATATCATCATTCGAGGAAGATCTTTGCATTGGGGGAGACACAAGGATGCATGGAGATTGAAAATGTGAGAGGAATAGAGTGGAGAAGGAGAACACGTGGACAAAGAAATAGAGAAGTGGCTGTCGATGTTGCGTTGGGATAGATTCCAATAATCATGGATATTCATCCTCCAATCCAGATGAGCTCCAATTTTGATGCGATAATTCGACTTCTTCCAACCTTTTTTCTTTATTAAGAGTGGGAACAAAGCCTTCAGTCAAATTCGGGAAAGTGAAATAAATTTAATTATTGATTTTATACCTCGATTCCTCATCAGCTGCGTTCGAATTGTCTTTATCTCACAAACGATATAGTCTATCGAATTTAAGTACGAAGAATATAATTCAATTACTAAGAATTTAACGATGTTCTTACATCATCAGGTCTAGGCACATCTAGTCAGTGGAACTCTACGTAAACTAGATGACCAATGCTCTTATAGAATTTATATTCCGTACTAAAATAAACTTCTTAGATTGACAATTGACAAACTTCTTAGATTGATAAACTAAAGTAAAAGGTAGAAGTAACTAATTATTTCCCCTTGACTCGTAGTCAGCTGCTAATCGTATATATTTTTGCGAAATTAAATATCAGTCCGTCTAGACATTTAGTTCGATTCTTTGTCGATTGAGTCGATGTATCTTATTACGTTTCTTTAAGATCTCGTAATCCGGAACACTTTCAGTTATCCATTGTGCATAACGATCGGCAGAAAAAGGATAACTCCAAGGACGAGTTCCTTTATGCGCATCGCAGGAATATTTACGGGACGTGCATGAGGGCGGCTGTTCGCCAGCGGCTGTCTGCGCCGGTTTGTTGAGCATATGTATGTGTGTATACGTCTGAAGCCTCCATCAGCTCTTATGTTTTCTTCTCAGCATCTCTCTCAAGTGAGGAATTTGCGTCTCTTTGCTCACTATCGCCTTCCTGTGACGGAATAACCCGTGCGCCGAATTCAAGCAGATTCTTTCGCAAAAGGTCGACTGCGAAGGGAATTTTCGCGAGTTAAATTCCTTTTCGGGACGTTTACTTCTTGTAAAATTTTCTACGGCAAAGGAAGTTTTTGTCTCATTCGGGTTTTTCATTAAAAATAGAATTCATTATTCATCTTTTTTACTTCCAAATTTTCCCACGCAGCAAACAGTTCTCTAGTTTCTATGGCACCTATCATTATTGTTAGCTTCAAATGATAGATACCACATAGTAATGAGTTAGGTTATCAGAGAGTAATTCAGGTTTATATAAATTCCATAACAATAAGAGAGATATAATAGTATCATAAAGTGGAAGATCAAATAGAAGCTGGAATAGTATTCATGCTGAATTCAACCTTAAAACCTTCATTCATTAACTATTCCGTGAAAGATAAACCTATAAAAGATTTCTATATTCTTTTTTTATTGATATAAGCGAACAAAAGCTTACTACTGTGGTGTATATTTCATCTTTCATAACTTCTTTCCGTATTTTGAACTCGTAATAGGAAACAAGGAATAATATGATGCTGTAGATAAATCTTGTTGCTGTAAATATGAAATTATCCTAACTATCTGGAACCATATGCAAGCACAAAATGCTGGACACCTTCAGTGTTGATATAAACTCCCTTCATAAGAATTTATGCAGATTCTCGTAAGTTCTTCCTAGTGCTAGGAGGCTATCATGCAAGTACAGAAAACTGAATAACGTTTGCAAATTTAGGCGGTGGAAATTTACTCGACAGTGAGAAATATGAATATAAATGATTGGAAATTCATTGCCAATTATTAGGATATTAACCAAATTAATCCTAAATATATCAACGAGAATTTTAGATAAAATTGGGAGGCAAATAAAATGTACACAATTATTGTTAAAGTAGTTCTAATCCCTTACGTATCATGAGCACTATTGGATAGGAAATCTAGCATTCAACCTGAAGGCCCGAGTTCTATTCCGAGAATGGGTTTATTTCCTGAAGTTTGACATGCTTGAATATTTCTTCGTCTATTGATATCTGTTTCTGTATATCTGCGTTTCCCTGCCCTATAGAGTCTACAATTTACCTATTTCACTACTTGGTATGCATTGTTACGCTAGTAGCAGCAACATCATGGCAATCCACCCCAAGGAATCATTTTCCGATTTTTAAAAAATCCTTAATTTTCGCCTATTTGAATTCATTGCGGAAATCTTTCCTCCTAACAATTCCCTTTCATAAAACCCGTTTAAAAATCACGTGACAGTTCCGTGCGATTCACTTTCCTGTTCGTGATTTTCGAGTCCCTGCAGTCCTCTCGGAAATAAAGTGCAGAAACTTCCTCCGGCGGGTTTTTCTTCTCTCGACTGCGGCGCTTCTGCATAGACGTCTTAAAAGAACAAAATCGTCCGATGTGGTGAAGCGTGGAAGCAACTGTTGCCCGAGCTTATTACCATATTCTTGCGAGATAAAAAAAACCCTTCTTCCTCGACGGAGATTCTCGTCAAAATCAGGTCACGCCACGAGTTTTTTGGGGACACGATCGGATAGTGTTCATCCAATCGTTAAGACGCGGATAGGAGCACTTTTTTTTCTTAGTAAATTCTTTCCACCCAAATCACGGCGATCCTCATAGGTTTACGGAGTTGGGCATGGATGGGCCAAGAATAGTTAACCTTTGGAGTTACGATTGCTTACCGATTTAAATCAACGGCGGGTCCGAAACGAATGGGAAGCAATAAAAGGGAATCTAAGTAATGCATTTCCCACTCGATTTACATGTAAACGATTCTTCTCCCCTCACGAGGGAGTTACATCCAAGAAATTCATCGGTCAGAGACCCATTCCAGGAATAAATGAAACAAACAACGCGCGTCCATCTGTCAAGAGAAGTTTGGAAGTCGGCACAACCTGAATTTATTTCTTGTGCTTTAAACAATACCCTCGTCTAGAAAGGCGTGAGATGTTACACATGCTTTTTCTATCAAAGTTCCGCTCTTGAGATACTACGATGCGTTTATAATAAGATTCGTGGCGTTAATAATCGGATTTATGTAATACGTAAGGATGGAATGCGGGAGGATTCAAACCATCGCTTACCAAGAGTAATTTTTCTCGTTTTAAATGGATTGGATTAGCGTAAATTGAAATCACCTTACCCAGAAGAACTTTTCTTTTAAATAGCTTATGTCTTTACCGACAGCTTTAAATTGGACGATTTTATATACGGGAAATCATTGAGAGTTGGTTGGTAATGTTGCTTTTGTTTGAATTTATTTGCTTCAAACCATATGAGAACTTAACTGCTTATCAGAACGTTTCTTTCAATGTGAAAAAAAATTAAAAAAAAAATTATTAGTTGGTCCATTAGCACATATATAAAGGACCTATAATGAGAAGAAAGAGGAAAATACTGAGTTGGATAGTTTACCTCGGCGCAGTCATTGTGATTTATAGAAACCACCTATAGCACCTCAAGATTCGTAGTAACATAAGTATGCATTAATTTTCCATCTGTTATCACGGGGAGTATATCATGAGGATCTATTTTCATTCGACTATTCACGTATAGCTAATTGACGTCTTCCTGAACGAGACGAGGCGTTACTGAAAATAACAAAAGCGAAACGACTTGCGATGCTGTTCTTCGGTATTAGCGATGAGCGTCTTAAGAGTTCACCTGCAACGTGTCTGCATAACACTCACCATAACGGCCTTCTGGTGCAGAGCGTCGAAAACCTCCGTCTTGGAGGAGAGGTTTCGTAGTCTTATGACCGAAGGGGGAGAAGCGGAGGGCCTCCTGGGAGAGGAGGAGGGCACGGGACATAGGCCGGTGGAGAACTGCTGCTTCTGCTGCTGTTCCGACCCCTCGTCGCCGTTGACAAGCGCATTGCCGTTGACAGACATTTCGGATGCCTTGTCGCGCATAATATGATCAAGGAAAAAACGTACGAGTGCCACCTTCGAGACACTCTTAGACGAGGCAAGAGGACATCAGATTGCCCGCGGGGCAGACCTGTAACAAATAGAGAAATCTGCATCAGTCGGAGGTCAATCTTAGAGGTCAAAGGGAAAGATATTTAGAACTCGAAGAAGTATACTAATCATCGAATTAAATACATTTGTTCAGTCCTTAAAGAGGAGGTTATTATTACTTAAAACTACGAACTTATGAAACTTTTAACACTAAATACATTTATATCGATTAGATAACCAAAATATTGTACCTCATTAATGGTTTATATATACAAAAATTTTGCAGTTAATTCTAAAGATTTTGAGTCAATAAGTTGGATAATTTTAATGTAATAAAATTTGAATGATTTTCATTGAAACTATTTTAACTCCTTAAACTTCATATACGTCGTACGTCTTAACGATATGCTGGACTTAGCTGTTCACTCGTTATTTTTTATATTTTAATAATATGTATATAATGTTCTTATAAAATAATCACACTTGGAAATATTGAGGCTGCTGAATAAACGATCACTTAAATACTTACTAAAAAACATACTTCTTATTTATCGGGGAGAAATTGCACAGAATAGTTTTACAAAGGAATAAACAAAAAAATATAATCGCTTAATATACACGTATCTTCGCTGAAGTTCTTTCTTAGTGACGAAAAAGATTATCTGTAATAACGTCCTTAAGCGAGCGAGCGTGAGTGAGGTGGCTCAGATAAAAAGATGATTTTCTCAAAAACGATTGCGTTTCGCGATTTAAGAAACAATCCTATCCTCAAAAATTCTCTCGTTTGAAGTTTTCTATATTTTATGGAAAAATGTCGATTTATATTCTCTTTATGTTCACACTACATTCCGGATTGTCAAACAATTACTTTGTACGTCAAGATAAGGGAGAGTTTTGGAAACGAAATTCATAAATCGTAATTTTGAGTCGTTTTTTTTTCGCGTCACGTGATATAAAAGTAAATTATTCATAAGTAAACAAATACGGCGCGCTCGAAGTGATGCGTAAATATTTCGAACGAATTAGCACAAATGAAATACACTATGTCTTAATTTGTATTGCAAATTAGTTATTTTTAAAAAACAACCGATGAACGCTTGCATTTTTCGTATTAATCATTTCCACGATTTTTGATGAATATTAATTTGAAAGCATACTTTTATGTGATATGCTTCGGTGGAGTACTCGATTTTTGTTTGCGAATTTATATGTAAATGAGAAAAGAATATTTCATTTGATGAAAAAATTGAACAGATTGAAAATGATTGGTGCATTATAATTAGGATAGGTGTGCAAACATTTCTCTAAATGCTCTTCCTCAGTGCGCAACCAACTTTAAAAGGCATATTGACGCTGATATGCTAAAGATACTCAGGAAAGAGAAAAATATTTATTTTATTAAACTTTAAGGGATGCAATTGAAAGAGAAAAGTTCCATCGCTCCAGTTTGTGGAGCATGGAATATATCCTCATTTTGCAGGGCTAATTCATACAAAACTACTTCATGTTTAAAGAAACTGCTAGAATTGCAAATATTCAATCCGTGTTGCCTTGTTCATAAAGACTTTTTGTTTTGTGTACACGAATCTTTCTTGTTCCTAGCGTAAATGCTAATTAATTTACTTTATTTTCGTAAAACTTGGGAAGGAGCCAAGTTTAATACTTGGGTAGTTTCGTAAATATCCGAAAAATAGTTAAGTATAATTTTAACGATATAACTGTGTATAGTTTTTATTATGTAATTACTTATTTGGGAATAAATAGTGTTTCCTTAAACATATTCGAGCGCAGTGGCAATAGTGGGTCTTATCTTCTATATATTTCAGAAAGAAACACGATAAGGTTCTTTTAGGTCAAAAAAGGCGTATCAACTCCTTCCTCGTTTGTTCACTATTCTCCCCGTGGGTGCCATTATGAATAAGTGATAAAGAAAGACAAGAAGAAGCAATTAATGTTCCCCACCCTCGGGAACGTGTAACAACTGACCGGAGGATCTGCTTCGTGTGGTCACATACTAATGCTCGATCTTCTAAGTAAACGGCAACTTTTTTTATGGTTTTGGATAAACGTGAGTTTTCATTCGAGTGGGCTAAAATTAAAGGAAGAATTAAAATTTTTTCGCTTATTGCTGTTTCAAACTGAGGAAGAAAGAAAGCTAACTAAAGGAGGGTGACATATGAAATATATTTACCCAAATTGTTAAAAATACGTTAATCGAATAAATTATCAGTTTGATGTTGTTATTAAATATCCTTTTAAACGATTCTTATGTTAAAGTCATTCGAAAAACCTCCGTGAAGACGTCCGAGAGGAATGCAACCACAAAGTGCTGTGGTCAGAAATGAGGCGTAATCTAAAAAGGATGCTGATTGCGATGCTTTCTCTTTCTTCACTTTTGTATAAGCTGATGAAGTGCAGCTCTTAAATAACAGGTCTTATAGACCTACTTATGCGATTGCTACATTCTAGAATTGTTTATATTACAAAAGCTTTCCCGAAATTATGTATATAAATAAATATGGAATTGGAGGAATTGAAGAAACACTTTTCTTCAATTCCATTCCAAAAATTTTTCTTCATCAAGATATTGTAGCACGCACGAGAGCTACGACGTAGAGACACTTAAAAATAAGGAGCGTTAATGGAGAATGATACTAAGAGGAAGATGGATTATTTAGGATAATATACTCAGTTTCAAGATTAGAAGTATGCTCTTTTTAAGTCAAGTTCCTGAATATCGTTCCACTTCGTTAGTACTTCGATGGGCTGAAAACTTCTGCAATACCGTCTAAAGCGCGCAAAAATACGTTCTCAAATCTGTTCTTAGAATATTTCGATAAGTTACATTTACTTTTAGTGATTTAAGTACCGAAATCAAAGTGCTATGTGAGTTCATCGAGGAGAATTTTTTAGAATGAAAGGAAGCACTTTCAATATGCCTTAGGAACGGGTGCTTTCTCGGAGATAAGAAATGCTCCTTTCGTTGCACTGCACTCGGAATCGCAAGATTATGTTCAAAGTGCAACCTTTAGGAGATTTTAAGTCATTCGCACTCAGTGTGATGATTTAAAACAGCTGTGCCAGATAGGCGCACTTTGCAAGGGTTTTTCTGCACCCTGTTGAACTTCCTTTCATTTCACGTGGGAGGTATGAGAATTCATTGAGAGTTAACTAATAAGAGGTACAGTTCAGTTAAAGGATTCTCCTTTAAAAGTAGAAGTATCATTCTAATATCATCGAAATTATTTAATGAAAGCAAAAGTGAAATTGTAAACAAAATAATGATGGACTAAATATACCTTATACAATCATAGACATGTTAATGGAGTTCACCTACGTAAATTCAGTGTTGCGAAAATAACAACCTTCTCGATAAATTTAACATTTCGCAAACAACTCGCTACAAATAAATCCAAAATTCACTTTTGTTCATTCGTTTAATTTAATAGCTCGTATACTTCGAATCGGAATTATGCTATTAAGTACGAGTTTCTCATGAATCGGCAATGATTTGCATACGTTTACCGAGCAACACGCCGACTGTAATCGCTGCATAAATTTATTCTCAACGAGCAGAAGATTTCACGACCATGAAATTGACAGTAGTTTAAAAATTTTTTTCAAGCAGCCAATGATGAAAAGCAGCAATCGAGCCGAATTATACTTTCCCTGGTGATCCAAACGATTGTTCGAGTTAATCAATTTGCCATTCAGTTTTCCGTGAAAAAGAGAGGTTTTTAGAGTTTCGAAAACACTTTAGAGAAAGATTTTCATTTCGGTATATAATTCCAATAGTTTTTAAGATAATAAGAAATAAGTTATATTTTCAGGATATAAATTTATGATAGTTCATGTTCTTTAATCTGATTCACTTAATGATCACTATATAATTTAAACAACTAAAAAATAACTCTCTTAACTAATTTAAAATGTATTTCTTTGCAAAATGCCTTAATTTAGGGTTCTTGTTAAATACCAAAGCAAGAAATAATAAATTAGCGATTAATAATTATGTATTTTTATCGTCAAACGTTGGAATCGGTAAAATTTCTATATTTTATCCTTACTTGCTATAGCCTCTCAATTTTAAAACTTTACGATAGGATCTCCGGCAGAGAAATTCTTATTCGACCCTTAATTATGTAGATTTATCAAATTCTCAATCGAATATGTATCTCGTTGGAGATTGTGAAACGTCCCGAAAGCTTTAATCCAAATCCTACGAACATTTGCTCCGTGTTCACTCGTTACCCTCGTTAGTAAGATATTTTTGGTTCTCCTTATGCCGCAGAGATCTCATCAGTAGAGACAATAAGGACGTATTCAGCTTGTTTTATTCTAAATTTAACTCTCTTTATCTTCAGCGCGAATTAGTGAATGGTCAAAAATGACAAAGTAAGAATAAGAGAGTTTTTCGAAAATGTTTCAACAACTTTTATCTTTTTCTGAAAATAGAAGGCGAATTTCAGAGTCCTACCCCAAATCGAATAAAAAATTTCCCTTTTCCTTTGAAAAGTTTACAATTTCTTCCTTAATTTCGAGCTACTTAAATTTTATTGCACAAAGAAGATCAACTGATTTTTTAAATCGGTTTAACTGCAAGGCTATATTCCAAACTTCTGATTACTTAAAGAATTAAAGTTTCCATTAAAAAAATAGTCTCCCTAAAAAAACGATACAAAAAGATTCCGTTTCTTTTCAGTCTTTTTTAATATAGTTCCGAACTTTCTGAACCGATATCATTCGTAAGCTGGTCTTATTTTCCCAATGAACGATTACCCAAACTTTAACAATTTAAATATCAAACTTTTCGATAACATTCGCTCTCATCCGAAATGAAAAGTTCACGACCGCGCGTAAATAAATCGGAGAAAATATGAACACCTCTTCGCCTCGTGTCTCCGGAGAAAGAAACTTTCTATGCCTAACTTATCGCTCGGATGCAGATGGACCGAAAATACTCTCGAAAGAAATATCTATCGGAATTCCATCTAAAAGTATTTTTCCCACCCCTTCGAAGGATACGAAAAAAACTTTCTCCTCTTCGGGAAAAGGGGCAACACACCGTGGAACACGTATACTCACTTTTCGCACAGGGACGTCGCACTTTGTCCTCGTGTGTCCTAAGGTAGGGAGGGAAGGGAGAGAGGTAACGTTGAGCGTCTTTAGCGGACTGAAGCTTCGACCGTCACGGCAGCCACGAAGGAAGTGCTTTGGTGGGATGCGCCGTGGTCGCCCACGCTCGGAGGGGGCGTGGTGGGGGGGAGACTCCTTTTTTCCACCCCTGGCGAAACACCCACGCCTATACCCCTTCTCGCGGAAGCGTGTGTTCTACCCCTAGGGATAGCAGGGGTCGATTTGGGAAAGAGTGACCCGTGTGTCATACACCGATTCGATCAACAGACTACTAATCTCTGCGGATGGATTCTGGTTGACTTTCTGCATCATTGGGAACCACTAAACGAGTGATGCGTGTTTAAGTATTTATCACACGTACGTCGATTTTCGTTGATCTGCGATGTTACCCATTTTTTGATAAATTCGTGTTAGTCGTAGACTCGAAGTGGATTAGGTATTATTTTCCATTTGGTGCGTCGAATGAAATGAAAGCTTCTAATTTTTAGCATCCTTTATCTATTGTGAACTATTTATACCGTTTTAAGTCCGAAAATTCGATTTTTATTGAACTTTATTCCCTTTTTGTGACTATATTTTTAGCTATTTTTTGTTTTTGATTTAGGTAATCGTGCCTCTATTTGAAAAATATATTTTCAATAATGTTGAACATGGGATATGTGTAAGTGATCTTAAATTCTGGAAGATTGTAGTAAAGGGGATTATCCGAATATACTGTCATTTGAACTATGCCCTTTCTTTCTATATTGACAAATATATACAAATATATATTCTATTATTGTGCCATTTTCATATCTTAATCGGTGATTTTTTAATTTGCAATTAATACAATTTACTGACTGGATAAAAATCTCTACCTGATCCTGGTGTATTGAAAAGAATTCCTTGAAAAATGCGAAAGAGCTGAGTATCCTGCTAAATAATTTCTTATATTTATTCAAATCATTGTTATGAAGTATCAGAATATTGAAACAAATCTTCTGCTAATTTATTTGCCATTTTGGAGTACTTTGACCTAGGTATTCAATACATAGTTATTTAGTGCATAATTGCAACAGGTAGGACGTTGTTTATGCGATTGTATATGCGAATTTATCTAATTTGACATTGTTCCGAAATAATCCAGTTATCCTGTCGATAACCGAATACTATGGTACTATAAATAATGTCAAAAAGTTACTTCACAACATAAGAACTATAATTAGATGAAAATCGAGTTCTGACTTTCTCCGGGACGTTTTAGCTCTATCGAATGAGATTTCTCTAAACATACCGATTTCCGGCGGTCTCTCGAAGTTCCGGAAGAGATGGTAACACTAAACCGGATTCTTTCCCACCCATCTAACATATCGGATAAAAATTGTGCAAGTTGTGCGTGGATGTCGAAGCATACGTCAGAAAACCTCTTGCCAAGCGGTTGAGAACATTTTGTGATGGAAACGTTGATGGAAGTGTTATTTCCAGAGGTAACTTCAAATCAATGATGAAAAGAGGGAAGTTTTTAGTCCATTTAATTCCTCGCTATTTTTCGTGTTTTTATAATTATTTATGAATAATTATAAGTCAATTAAGTTATAAAGCCCAACTTGTTCCAATGAAATTTTTTTTCGTTACTTGCCGAAAAATTATTGCGGACTCTATGAGAAAGATCGCAAAATATAGATATTTTGGTTCATATTCAGAAATTAGAAAGCGCAGAAGTAATACTTCTTATTTAAATTCCACTATTTAGAAATAATTATTTCTAAACAATTTACCGATGATTTTATAAATGAGTTAGGTAAGGTGGTTGTCGTTTGTTTTATGGAGTTCACTTCAAAATTTTCAACGCCATTTTTATTCGTCCATTTTCAAAGTTACAAGAGGAGTGGTTTTCTTTGGGTGTATCATAGTGATAAAACTTTATTATAATACAATTAATAAAAATATAACGAAAATTTGGAACAAATATTTTTGCTAGAGGATTTTTTATCCGATTAATATTATTTATTAATATTTTATTTATTTATTTATATTTTATATTTATTTATTTATTATTATTTATTAATAATTAATAATGCGATTAATTTATATCCGATTACTTGATAATAGACATGAAAACTTGATTTGTGTTAGCAGTTTAACCCTTGACATTTTTAACAGGTAGAATTAAGAGAAGTCAGTGGCTATTTTTAAATATATTAGTATGCTATTTCATTTATCTATTAAGCTTTTTATAATATAATTTAATTTCATTGAAAGGGTTTTGAATGATAATTGTACGACGATTAACTGGGAAGCTAAATAAAATAATATCCCATTCAGTCTAAGCTAGCCATGAGATTATTTTACACTTATTTTTCGAATTTCATTTGGAGGGAGTTTTAGATCACAGAGCAAAATAAGAAAACAATGTGGAATGTGATTTTATTGGGCGACTTAAAGCTTAATAATCATTATCTGTCTCATTATTATATTGGGGGAGCAGTATCTCCCGTGATAACAAAATGAAAGGAAAATTTGCAGTAGATTTGTGATCTCGATAAAGGGTACAGAAGAGTTATTAAAATCAAAGGGGGGAAAGAGATTTGACCGAAAATTCTTGATTGTAATCCAATCGTATGATCAGCGGAAATAATAAAAGTCAGCCGTTTTCGATGCCTCAAAGGTATTCGTGTGATAAATCTCCTTTGGACAACCTTGAATTTTGTAATGACGCTAATCAGATTTTTGCTCTAAATTTCATTCTTAGAAATCTTTTGATCGAGATATGAATGAAAGATTTATATGAGGAAATGAAAGAAGTTGATCATCATAGTGCGTTTGTTTCTTTATTTATACGTAATGTATACTGCCATGTATATTTTTTTCTTCGTGGATACAGAGATTAATATATACGCGAAAATATTTGTATCTGACTACGCTTGTATCCTCTTAGTCTTGAAAGTGTTCTTTTGTATTGAATTCAAACACATCGAGGCTAAGTTAGCGGCGTATTTTTAATCTGGATATCACTCGGTCTTATTTTTTATCTTGATATATTTAACGTTTGACGAATTTGTATACATTTATGTTCTCTTAGAACTTATCTTTGTATTCACAAGTAATCCTAAAAAGTAAATCCTCAAAGTTCATTCATTCGTTTAGAGAATCAAGCTAATTGGATCTTTTACATTCTAACGTTATTATTTTCAATTTAAAGTCGAGGTCAAAAGATGCATGTTGTATTTAACTTTTTACGTATCGAAAAAGAAGTACCCTATCTTGTCTCATATGAATATGCTTCCTTAAGTTATGTATATTTACGGAAACAGCGAGAGTATGCAACAATCGTTTCTGTTTACGCTATTGAGGAAGGCTTCGAGTAACGTTTAATCAAGAAGCAGAACGTTCGTAATCTCTGAATCGATTCATCCTTCCGCCATGACGGCCATCAATTTCCATACGTCGAAAATTTTTTGGGTCCATTTCTATTTATATCGTAAATCCTTTGTATTTTTAGCCTCGTTTCCAAAACAGTCGCCGTCTCAGGAGCGGATGCATATGCGGATTCAATGACATCGTTAGCCGCATAGAGCTCTCTTTCCCCCCCCTAATTCCTTTGGTATCACCTCATGAGCCCACTTCTCCCACGCCGTTGATTCTCTACACCTCAGATT
This sequence comes from Pantala flavescens, assembly GCA_020796165.1. NCBI lineage: Eukaryota > Metazoa > Arthropoda > Insecta > Odonata > Libellulidae > Pantala > Pantala flavescens. Next base: position 48,509,655 of record CM036883.1, read on the forward strand.
GGCCCCATCTGTTCGGATACAAGCCTTCATTTTTTTTTAACGAGGTTGACAAAAAGACTATCCGCACAAATTGGGAATTCGCCCGTCAACAGGGAAACAAAGATGCTCGCTTTAGTGTTGCACATAGATACGAACGTTTAAATTGGGATTTTAAAGTGAAATAAAGTTTCCGAAGCTTTAAAATTAAGTAAATAATTGGAGAAATTTAAAAAATCCTCGAAAATAGACGTTTCTTTTGAAGTAAATCGCATGAAGTTGCGGAAAAGGGTTGCGTAGAGGCAGCAAAGAAAAGAAAATAAACAGGTAAACATATCTCTGTTTTTTGCTGAAGAAGCACTAATTTCAAACGAATAATTAAAGTCACATTACCCTAGTGTATTTAGAATTTACATGGTAAACATAACTTACTTTTTATCCTTAGAATAAAGAGAATATTTCTATGTAAATATGTTATTTTACTAATGCTTCATCGTATTCTACGGGAGGGAACTTTGATGTTTCTGTGATTTTCGAAAAGGTTTGTAATACGCATTCAACTCTTATTCTTCGTTCTAGCTGTGGTGTGTTACTTCACAACGAATATTATTACTAATTTAGGACTTATTAACATTGAGCATTGTCTACAAATATTTCGTATTCCAAAGGGTTAAACTTGATCTTGGAACTAGGCTATCGCGATTTATATCAGTCCCAAGAGGGATATGAATCTCGCAGCTTCCTGTTATTTGACAAATGATCCAAACTTCAGCGTTTAGACTTGTAGGTAATGCAGTATCCATCCTGTCTCGAGTATCACTCATCTCCTATATGTCAGTGTTCTGTAGGTGTCCAATAAACAGGTATACCAACATTTAATACGTCTCATTGTCGCGTTGGTTCATTGGAAGGGATATTTGTCGTAAACGATAAGAAATACTTTATTGAGAAACACTTCAGCATAATAAATTGTAGTGGTATTTAGATTCATATATGTATCAGAAAAATTCACTGCATTAGGATTATATTTTATTTTTGAAGTAATATTTAAGTTTATTATATTATATTAAGTTTAAATTTCTCATAACTTCTTCCTATATACGTAAATAATATATTTTTGCTCATTCGCGGACCTTTAGGTTGCAATTAAAAAGGGATTATATAGTAATTACGCAGTATTTAATTTACTGAATGAAAAGTTAAAAAAGAAATACTAAGAAAATTATGTTCTCCAAGAGAAAAGAGCCAAAATTTACGTACTTAACGACACGAGAATTTCGTGTTTCTGTACCATGTCTATCATTGCAGACGGACATGTTCATCTCAGATTGGTGATGTGAACAAACTTTGTTTCCCACACGGCCAATTTGCCACTTTGTCCATTTCAATCCCTGTTTAATCCCCCCACTTAGCCATTAACTGACCGATACTCCTCTTGGTACTTTGTTTCGTCTCTGCAAGGCTGCAAAGGGCATTCATCTCTCTCTTCCCTAATCGGTGCCTACAAGGGAACAACCGGCCCGCATCGCTTACACGCAACCCAGCAAACAAAAGGGATGCGTTTTTAGCTGCTATCTCGTGAATAACGAGCAAGGCCCGTTAATTTTTCGCTCACTTTCCACTATGAAAATACGCTCAGTTGACGTATTTTCTTGGCCTATTAGCCCACACGTCTGACTTCCTATATCCCCCGTTTAATCGCATCCAGTGCGTGGGATTAAGTTCCGAGTTAATGTTCCATAAAAGGCTTTGTTATAAATATTTGAGTGTTGATTTATTACTTTTAATGTCCCGAGTTATATTCTCACGAAACAGTTAACTTTATCTTTTCAGTGTAATATTCTCCTCTCCACCAGTGATGTAAGCACCATCTTTTTTCGAGAAACTTTCACCCATCTATCAAAGCCAGCTGTATCCGAGGATAATTCTAATTTAATTGCTACCTTTTTATGCGAATCTTAAACGAAGAAAATCATTCAGTCTCCATAAGATGGATAGGTTGTTATTATATCGAGATATCAAAGTTTGAATAATTGAAAATTTCAATCGACTTTTCCAAGAATTTATATAATTTATATCTAAAGACCCATGGAAAGGTAAATTGACTTGATGCGATAAGTGGAAAACGTGGATTTTTGTTCCGGTCATGTTGCTATTTTTCTCTTGAAATTTAATTTAAACTTGTTATCTATATCCATTGATCCATGTTAAATATCCATTAAAATATACCGATCTTCATTAATTGGAATTACGTGGGATCAAAATCAGATTAAAATATAAATATCCGAAGTTTTTTACACGTAGCATCAATAAACAGCCTAGAAGTAAATTTTTCAATTAAATTATGACGAAGCTAAATGATGAACTAATTGCTTCATAGTTCAGGAAGAGGTAAGGTTTTCCTTTTCTCACGCAAAAATTTTATTTGATATCTCTCCTGACTGTTGAGAGCATTTGGACTTCATGAATGGAAACTTTGGAATGTCGAATGATTCAAACGAACACGTTCGATATATGTTCAAAAGATTCGATAAGAAAGGCAATGATTTCCACAACAGCGAATAATTTATTACTTTTCCTTTCAATCGAAGTCCTTGAATACTCTCAGGATTTTCAAGCAAAGATGCTCCAATGGGAATGGAATCTTTAAGAAGGCGGGTCCATATCTCATGGGATGAAAACATTCAAGTTTTTTCATCCTTTATCCAGATATACCCCAATTTCATTAGGCATGGGAGACTGAAAATATAACTAACATCGTTCTAAGTTTATTGTTTTCTATGCGTGTGAAGAAACGACACTCTTATTGATAAATAGTCTCCTAAATATTACTTAGATTGTATTTATTTTAATTAGTCATTTATTAAGTTTTAGTATTGAACATTTTTTATTATATATTTTACCAAAATATATTATGCAAGTGTTCATTTGTTGAGCTTTTCGATAAATCAACATAAAATGATACCAATTATTTTATTTTTACGGTGCTGCAATCTGTTTGCATAATCGTTCCGATAAATGCGCGTTAAAAGGTTTTTAAAAAATAATTAGCTAGTTTATGTTATGACTAGTATCATAAAATATTTCAATGGAGTGAATATTATCATATTTGTGAGTGAGTAAAGCGTTATTAAATCCCGTATAAAATGAATATTTCTGTAATTCCATATATTTAGCGGTCAATTTGAGGGTCATTAAAAGGTTTTACGCATTTCAAATGAGCGAATGCATTACGCGAAAAAATTCCCATTTCTACTTCTTAAAAGCCAATAGAAATACTCAGGACATTAATTGCATATTTGATTGACCTCATCATCGAATTTATAATTCTTTTAGCGAGCTGTTCGTTTGAACAAATACGAACTTTTAACGAAATGTTTATTCGCGGAAGTTAGGCAAAGAGAATATTTTGCGAAAAATTGAGTTTTAGCTTAGAGGTAGGCGATGATAGAAAATTCTGTGTGGATACAGAGCCGTTTTCGTCTTTGAAGTTTTCTTTGGTTAATAAGCCACCGCTTGGATGTACCAGCAGAAATACGTCAAACCCCACAGCTTTTTCAGTGAAAGGAAAACGTAAGGGTTGGACTACGACGAATGAGCACTAGATTTGTGTTGTTTTTCTGTTCCATCGACAGAATCAAAGACGAAACGGAATCGCGCGATAAATGGAAGCAAAGAGTTCGGAGGGATATATTACGGAAGAACCTGAGATAAATAGAGAGGTAGAATAATTTGAAACACAAGTTTCTAGCATTTGAAATACCATGAAATGTAGAACTGACTGCTGAGTTCGGGAAAAAGAAGTAAATGAGAATAGTAAACGTGAGGTTTGTAGACTTACTTATAGTATTCCCAGGATGATTAAATGTACTACTTCTTTTAAGGTTCACTATTTTCCAAAGATGTAAAACTAGATTTAAAATATATTTGAGTTACAGTTTAGATTTTTCTCTTTTTAGTCATCGGTATTGACACGGAAGTGTACATCAGTACTTTTGTAGTCTTAATAACTACACATATGAAGTGTTTATTTAAAATTACATCTTTAAATTCATAACGGTAGTATATAAATTTGATAATTAAATAATAGAAGCCAAGTAAGGAAATTATCAATTTAAGTTGTAAGTTATCCAAGTGATATTATATATTTTATGAAGTTTTATTTTATTTCTGCTGGATATCTCACGATTTTACGTATTATATTGTTTTATTATAAATCCTAAATAATATGAAACCAATAATATCTTATGTGCAGGGTAATCTAAAACTGTACCCTTTTCCACAGCGACCGCTGAATTAATCCTTTCATGAAAATTGGAATCTCCCGATCTGAGGAAAGAGGATAACCGGAAATTCTCCAAAAGACATTCCTACTAATACAATTGACCCTTCCAGGATTGTAAAACTTGATTGCGACATCGAGATCCCTCCTCCAGCTTAAGGATTCATCAGTTCTTATGGTATGTATAAGGATTCTTTTCTTCTTATTATCACAATATTAGAGAAACTAATAAGTTCCTTTCGTAGACCCTTACAATATCTCGAGCGATTCGTTACCTAGGAAACGCAAAAAACTTTTCTTCTATATTCTTAACAGTTGCTATTTATAATTCTGTTTTTCTATACATCTAGCTCTAGTTTGATATATCTCTATATATATATATATATATATATATATATATATATATATATATATATATATATATATATATATATATATATTCATTTGCGATTCATACTGTTTAAGTATTTTCTACTTCAGTTTTTATTCTATTTTTGTTATCTATCGATATATAGATGTAATCTCTAGTTTCAGTAATTGTAATAGTTATCTATGTTAGCGATATTTTTACCTTTCCTTGATCCTTTAAATTTAAACAGGTATAATGTGTAGGATCGCTATTGATTAGCATCAGACTTTATTACGTAGAGTACATTTTTTAACGCGTTTCGATAAAAAATGCAGTCCAACTATTTAGAGATAAGCCGTTAAAGTCACAATTCTAATTAATATAAGCTAATTTCATATGATAATAGCAGGTCTTCATAATTTTTGTGATTTGCAATCAGGAGCATATGGGGTTGGACGAATAGAAATAAAGAGAAAATTTGGTAAGTGCTTTGTGTATCGACATTTATGATACAAGTTCCTGTCTTCGGCCATATTTGCTCATTTTTAATTCAGGTGGTTACAGAGTAAACTAGGTTCTTGGATAAACAGCGGCTGTGTTACCCCTAGAGATCGAACGCTGGTTGCTTAGGGATAGCGACGGTGATTCAGTAAATGTCGTAGAACATTTCACCGCGTTACATTATATAGATGGTGGACAACAAGACTTGTTTTATAGTAGAGAAAATTTGAAAGGCTGAAACATTGGTGGAACTTCTGACTGATTGATTTAAAAGAATAGGTCTTTAATTACTACATATAATATCTATGACCCCATCTTCTTTTGGGAATTGTTTAAAGAATATGGAATGAGGAAGAGTAATATTATTCAAATAGTATTACCCAATTTTAGTTCAAGGTTTGTGGAAATCTTTACCTCGCCAATTAAATTCTTAGAGCTTACTTTCACCAAAGATCAGTATAAATTTTTATTTTCTGGCTCCTAATAAAGATATTTAAGGTATCTCCAAGCATTTCATTTTTTGATGTTCGTATTTTTATTATTATTTAAGAATTTAACTGTACAATCAAGTGTAATATTTAGTTTTATAGAATACATTCTATCAATGTTATAATGTGGAGTTGGAAGACCATATGTTAAATTGAAAATTTTTTCTTATCTTTATTTACATCGGAACTCTATTTTTCCGTTTAAGCTTTCTCGCCATGAAACGGTGTGCAATATCCTCCATCCCGACAACCACACCCTCTTACACCAGAGTCGAGGGTTTTGGGGGTGGAAGAATAATAAGGGAACACATGTTTACATACCCTCTTGCACCCCTGAATTTCTTTCCCCTAAATGTATTCACCGATTTTCACATTTATTTCGCATCTATCTGCACTTTTAGGTACATTTACATAAAACATATCTTTTTAGATGCGAGTTTCTTTTAAATTTAAAGATATATAATATCCCAAGATTCAATCATTCGATTCTAAATTTACTATTATTTCTTATTCGAATAAACTAAAAACAGAATATACACAGTTAAGTGAGATGCACTTCCTTGTTTTTACAACGATTTCTTTTAAAAGACTTATGGAATAGATATTTGTTTTTTGATTGTTTTTTATAAGTATAACTCATAATTGTATTTTAAAACGTAATGTTTCGAAACATTTTATATCGATATATCGATGTGTAAATTACACAATAGCGATAAAGTAAACGCTACGGTTCTTCAAAGAGCACTTTCTCAGAAGTCCAACTTAATCGTTTATGATTATACCCTAACGTCGCTTTGATACATCAACTTCCTTGTAATATATCCACAGCACAATTTTCGCTCTCTCTATAACTAAATGGCGTCATAATTCTCCTTTTCGATTCTGTGTAGTCGTTAGCTTTTCGGCTCAAACGTTCCTCGGTATCCTTTCGAGAAAAGGAAAGCCAAGGGTCTAGGATAGACGGTGTTACTTCTTAAGCCGTGGTGTCGGAACGTAATTCCTCCATTCACCGCCTATGTTCCAGAATACTTCGATTAGAGGCAAAGGTATTTTCTTTCGTCAGTCGAATTTGGTGAAAGAGATGCGCGTGCGAAGTGCATGGACCTATAGCATAGTATTTCTTTTGCCACCTTTTGATATAACATTTCCAATCATCCGTTTCGTTTCGTTTCCAAAGATGAACAATTTTACTCGAGATTGCGCTCTGCTGAGGAAAAAGCTATCTGCTTCTTCAACTTTTAATCTCGTCTTGCACAATTATAATGATCGATAAGTGTTTATTCAATATTTTGATTAAAAAAGAATAAATAATCGAAAAATCTTAATGAATGATCAAATATCGCATTATACGCTTCTCAAATTATATTTTTATTTCTATTTAACAGAAAATTCAATACCCTAGACATTAATGAATCGTTTTATGCTCATGCTTCACTGCTTTAAATTTTTATTTTCCTATTTTTGTAACGATTATTCAAATTATATTTATTTCTTATAAATTTAGCGATTATTCATCACCAACAATCGCTATTTTTTCTGATTTCTAGGTGAGAGAATTTTTGTTATTGAAGAATTTTCCCAATGTATAAATTTAAGCCTAGCCTCAGTGAATTTTCTTATTTTTATCGACTCAAAATACAAAATTCTTGCACAGTTTATAACACGTGAATGTTCTTGAAAGAGTCATATTAAGAGTATATAGAAAGTATTCATTTATCATCTATTCCTCATGAATTCATCTACATTGGCTTTAATTTAATCGTCAGGGATTCTGGGTGGAAAGATTATTAAAGGCGGATAATCTTTCTATAATCAATTCACATCTTAGACAGAAAGTGAAAATCAAAATAAAACAATGCGTAACAAATTAAGGAGTATACTAAGTCATTATATACCCTCACAATTGGGCGTCTACTGTAAATTAAGAGAATCTCTGGTTAATACATCTTAAATTCACTCCTCATGTTTTCTCAAAGGCGAACCACCACGAAAATTTCCTCGAGCAATTTTATCAGTTTCCTTTCACAAGCGCTCCTTTGTTGCTCATTGCTATCTTAAGAGGTCCCTTATCCCCTATGTTGAACCACCCTTTCTCAAGGTATTAATCCTTCTCTTATCTCGTTGACCACCCCAATGCATGGACTCGATTTTCGAACCCACCCTACGCAAGGAAATCCCTTCGCTTTCCACTCACATTCTCCCGCAAAACCAATCTTCCCTCTTAAACACCTCTCCTTTCGCTTGGATCATTTCTCGCTGCGTGAGAAAACATTCTTTCATCCACTTTTACTCCACGTCCCGATTCTAATATGTTTTTCTGTTTCCATCCCTTCACGGAGGAGTGATATGTAAACTTGAGGTGTCTCAAGCGGTAAATACGACCGAGAGACTTTCAGAAATGCGAGATGTGGAATTACCGTGCGCACGTATACATCACTTTCCGCAGGTGTCTATTAATGCGCAATATTATTTTATTTAAGGTTAAAAGGAAAGGTGGTTTAATTTATTTTATGCACCCTACCTTATTTTGATCAATGATTATCTATTTTATTTTTCTATTGCTCTTAAATTTTGTATGAACGTCATGAATATAAATAAGTTCGAGCAGTGAGTTACATAGAAATCGTAGTTCGATTTTATTTTTATCGACTCTTCTATAATTTCGGTTCATTTAAACATTTAAGTTTTAAAAATAGCCAAATGAAAGTGATAGTGTGATTTATGAAATAAATTTAACTTAAATTTCGCAGCCATACTTTCAAATTCGAGTGATGTTTACTTTTCATTATTACATGGAATAATCAGTATATATTTTCAGAGTTTTAAGAATTTTTTAATCGAAAAATATTTTAATTTCCAAAATCCACGAGATTTTTTAAGATTCACCTGATTTATCAAAATAGAGAATCAAGGAGGTTGTAAAAAGAAAAGATTTCTACGAATCTTAATCACTCTTAGAAGTCTCATATTTTCCAACATCCAACATTATATAATAGCTCGAATTACGCGAAAAGGCGAATCATAGATTTTACATAGGTGCAACTATTATTGAAATTGAAATTCCTTTGACAACAAAGACGAGAATCGCCAATTCTTAGGAAATGAGACGGACGGATCCCCTTAGATACACGAAAGTCCGTCTTTCACGTTTTCCTCCTCTAGGTCAATACCATCCCTTCGGGTCTCATTCTTTACGTGATATGTGACCTCATAAGCTCATTTTACTCAATTTCCGTTTCAGTTTAATTATATGTAATTTGCATAAGATTAAAAGAAATATTTAGGATAAAATTTAGGATATGTATTATTTAATATTTTTCATCTCGTCATACAGAGTCGAAGGATATGGATATTAATACTGTACTTTATCGTGTACATAGTTTCCACACGCGTATGAATAAATTAGTTTTAAATTAGATGAGGTTAAGTAGCACTTTGAAATTTAATCGAATGATATATAGAGTCAGAATTTCAGAAGAATAATCTGTTATTTGATAAACTTTTATTAGGTTGAATTTATATTGAAGAGTAAATGAACTTTCAAATTCAATCGAATATCTGTCATTATTTGTCTCTCCTTATCAAGAAAAATAGATGCAAATCTTAAATTTGAGACCTCTTTAGATTCAATTCATTCTAGCGTTGCGGGAAATTATTGAAAACACATACTACCATAAAGACAAACTTTAAAACCCTTCTGCATAAGTATTTCAGCGGGAAAATACCTATCTCACTAACTCTATATTTTCGACACTCCCCGATTCTTTCTGATACTCAGCCTTCTCTGTACTCATTCACTTCCCGTTTCTTTCGCGAATTACCGAAAACTTTACCTTCTTCATCTTCTGATTACGACCATTTTTTTATTTTTCCTAATCTAGGGCCTTCCTTTGACTTCTTCCGGTGGTACAGTAAAGAATCCATCCCTACTTTCCCTTTACTCGTATAAAATCTCTCCTCTCTTGCTCCCCCACTCCATCTCTCTTTCAGGATATAAATACGCCCGCGGTAAACTCCTCAGGCAATTTTCAAGCGGATATATCGGAGGGATGATCGAAAGTATTTCCCCTCAATTGCCGCTTATTTCGATACCGATTTTCTCTCATCACCTCATTTTCCGCATGTGCGTCGAATGCACAAAAGCTATTGTGGCACATAGACGTTTATTTCCCCTTTCTTCAGATGACTGAGCTTTGTGTTACCGCTCCTAGTGGCATCTAGGACACGAGGTGACACAAGTACGTACTTTCTTCTGTGCCTAGGTTTTATCGTTTTATTATACAAATAATTTTAAGAGACTCCTAATTTATTTCTTATTTCAAGTTTGGACGTCGAAGATTTCAGTATTGAAAAGTTACGAAGCATATTCTCTAGATTCTTTCTTATGCCGCATATTGTTGTTATAGTTACCATATCAATGAACAATACTGAAAGTATTAGTGTTAGGAAGGCTAACACGTGTGAACACTCCGGATCTTGGTTTGAGTTCACAGAAAATTAAAGAATCATAATGTAAAGGAGTATGTAATGTGAGAGGGAAATTTATGTGAATACTCCGTAGGGGAATTCCAATTGGAAATGTCGTAATAAAGATTAAAGTCTGTTACAGCGAATGACCTATGTGAAAGACATTCGGAACTTTGAAAAATTTGTTGTCCTAATATTCTCAATGTAATATGTTTGAATTCACTCGAACGTAAGATGCTTCAATGAGCGATCACTTGACATATGGATATTGAAGATGATAACGACAGAAAATTCTCTACCCTATCGCGCTAATTATGGTAATTAAGGTACAACGACATCGTAGAATTCTCGCTTCCTGGTGCGGAACCTCTTTTAATCTTACCAGAGGCATTCATTTAAGTGCACGCATTTCGGGACTTAATTCAAAACCACGGGTCCGATGGGTTTATCCTTCATTTAGCCGCGCGGATATTAATATCTCTCCTAATCGTAAAAGGGCCAATATATCGTTTCCCTCGCTTTACATTTTACGCGGGCTTTTCTCTCCGGAAGCCACAGTTCGCGCCGTAACGCCAGATAAAAGCGCAGCGATAATATCAGTGGAGGGTTTTCCCGCTCTCGAATATCTTAATTCGATTTCAGAAGCATACGCTCTCAATAAAGAATGCCCTTTCATTCCGTTCCATATTTACTTTGACGTCCGCTCGTTTCCATGCAAATAAAGCGGGAAAAAAACGTTTCGATTTAATCCGCAGCTGCGAGTTCGGAATAAAACTCCCGCAAAAAGCGGTGTTATCTCGCCATTTGGTTCGGGAACGCCTTTGAAATCTGACTCTTCCGAGCATTCTTATCGTTGATTCGACTCGGAATGGTTCATCTTTCCATGGACGGATAAAGTGAGCCAAGGTTAACTTTCGCGGAATGACAGTGGAAAATCAGGAAAGTTTCAATAATGTAGAAAGTTTGAGGTGTTTCCCGAAGCCAACAATGTAGTAGCTTTTGAAACGTCACCATTTGATGTTTGTTTGATATTGTTTTCGAAAAAGTATTTCACTTTTCAAAGATACATTAGTAATTTATAATATTAATAAATTTAATTTATCTATTGAACTCCCGTTAATTTAATCATTAATTTTACTACTATGGAAGTGATTGATATTGTGTTAAATAGGAACGCGAGTGGAACATTTAATTATATTCAAATAATTCTTATTCATTTATTAAACTATTTTGATAGCTCTTTAGTATTTATATTTTATTAATTAATCTAATCTTAAATTATGAATCTATTAATTAATAAGAATATTTATTATGAGTGCATATTAGTTAAACCGTATGTTTACATACAAAAGTAAACAATGAGGATGGGTGAAGAAATATACCTGTAAATGCGGAAATTTAAACATAATGGCCCTGAACAAGTACCGTATAAATGAAAAGTACTAATCAATCAAAATTAAATATTAACTCTTGGAGCATTACTCATAAAGTTTTGTTACACGATATCGGTATATGAAAAAATTTCTCATTTAATAAATAGTACACTAACGACAAGTGACGGAAAATTTTGCGCAACTTCTTCATCGCCATCGGATCAAAGGATTCCTAATCTAAGGAAAGGCAATCATATTTCGAAATAGTTAATGGATACGGTTTTGTAAAAGTGCTAAGTCAGAATTTCATTGCGCTTTAAATATAACTTTGAGTAAGGTCAAACCTTCATTTACATTTTAGCAAACAGAAAAGATATCTTCACTTGTTCTAAGAACATTAATGGTAAGTTAGCACATGGGATGGAATTACTTTTCATCTTTTCTAATTGCGTCGAGACTTTTGCCAATATTTATTGCATAGATTATCATACACTTTTCTACCTCATAAATCATTCATATAAGTAATGTGAAATGGTATACAATTTAATTAGAAGAGGATGTCTTGTTTTGCTCAATTAAGGATAAAGTCATCTTAAATAGTAGTATTAAATTTTCGTCATTCGCTTGTTTTCATTTTGCAAAAATAATGTGGATATGAAAAGAAATAGCTTAGATAATTATAATAAATAATTTAGAATTCACATTCGTTATATTATAACTAGGTTATTTTATAACTAGAATTGCTAAAATCATAGCGTTAGTTCGGCCAAAATGATAAATTATGGATTCGAAAGAATAGGTAGCATCAAATCCTTCTTGGTTCATTAACGAGAGAGATTTCATCGACTAATTACTCATGCGGAACAAAATCCATCAGCTGATCCGTAAAAGCACAGAACCATCATCAAGCATCAAATACACTCCCAAGTTAAAGCATCGTAAGAGACATATCTGCATTCGAAATCCGATTTCAAAATTCAATATGCGAAATTCACTTGGAAATATAAATCTAGCATTCGAGAGGATAATATTGAAGATTCTCTTATCTTCTGTAACGGTAGCAGTGGTTATGGATAGTTGCCTAGAAACATCTCCCACGGCAATCATTTATCGACACTCTAGCGAATCATTTAATACACCCCTTCGAACTCAACGGGAGAGAGAATTCCCCATTAAGAGAGAGGGAAGGAGAGTCTTTGGAAATCCGTGCAATTTCGGATACGTAAGAGATCCCTCTTCCGTTACAATGCTTTCGGTTACGAAAAAGGAGGGAAGATTAGAAAGAAGTAGCTGTCACTTTTTATCCCATCTCTTTATTTTAAGACTCGTCCCAAACCCTTAGGGAATGGGGGAGAAGAAAGGCGGGAAGAGGCTGTCAGGATATGAGGGGAGGAGTAAGGAGTTTGAATTCCTGTGCGGTCCGTGTGGTCTTCCCTACTGGCCCACCCCCTCCTCTCGTATCCGGAGAACAATAGAGACTTGGATAACGCAGATTCACGACCATGTACTCCGAATTTCTCAAGGGCCGGGACATTCCAAACCCCTTTAAAGAAAGGGAACTTGCCATCTTCCGACTAGTATTTTTGTTTTTGGGCCATTTTCTTTCCGCTCCGTCGCTGCCACCTCGCGTCCTTAATAGACGTGCGACCGACGCTACCAATCCTGCCTAAGGGATTGAGAATGAGAGCAAAGCTGTTCCTGCTTTGTCCAATACGCCCACAGTTTCTCCGAGGGATTCATTGTTCGAACCTTTTATATTTAGTAGGCCTACGAGGTAATAAAATGTGTCCGGTGGACCTCGGACAAAGATGATATCGGCTTTCGGTGGTCCTTACTTAAATCTTAGCTCCTCTGTAAGCGTTGAAGTGGATCGACACAATGCTCTATCATTCGCAATCCCAAATGTAGCATATTCAACAACTTAATACGTATTTTAAAGAGAATGAAGGGACATTTTGGAAGCTACTTAAACAATAGAAATGTAGTCTCTATGAAGCTGAATTTTTGTTTTGAAAGACCATCCTCACGAATACAATAAACCCCCAAATTACAATTAGGTTGGAAAAGAACTCCCTGAATCGAAACTTCCAATCCATCTGGAGACGAACCGCGTACTTTAGGACGGGTAAACACGCTAAACGCTCAGCCGCTGTGACAGGCTATTCGTTTGAGTGCTATGTAGATATAAGAGCACTGTTTTGTATAGTCAAATTTAAAAGAATTGAGTGAGTGTGAAGCGTGTAATGAATTTACTCCTGTGGATTATTTACAAAAAAACTATCACTACTAATTAACTACTACTATTATAATAAGTATATTCGAGAGATAGTAAATGTGTATTATAGCTGTGACTGTGTAAGATATCACTACTTCTTAAGTTGTAGGATTGCTGGTTGACTCTCTGGGTTCGATCTCTTCCTATAGTTGAGGTTTCTGATCGTTATAACTTTGTAATACCTTTGTAACTTCAGTGGATTACTATGTCGCTCTTTTTTATCTTAAATTCACATCGTCGCAGTTAGGGTTTAGTTCCGAATGAGAATAGAATTTACGATAGTTACAATGTCGTTGATAGTGCAGGTAGTACTACAAATAACTGTGGAGAGAGGAAATCTGATAAGAGTATCAGAAGACGGGAGAAGGAAATAGGATTAATCTGTGGAGGGGTTGTATGATCAAAGAAGTGGTTGAAAGAAGGGAGAAATGTGTTGGAAAAGCTTCCAGCTAATAGATAAGCTCAGAAAGAACAAAGAGGTTTATCTGTATTTCAGTAGTGAAAGAGAAAATAATGTTGACTGAGGAACACTTGTAATTACGTGTAATTAAAGAGACAATCCCGGAGGATGAGGTGAACTTACATGACGCAATACTTAAAGAACCATTCTTACTGATTAGTTTCTTAACTTAATCAGATATGTGTAATTATTCTGTCAATAACGCAATAGCAAAGTCCACGCAATAGCTAAAGAAGTATTGGTATGTGAAATAATAGTTTGAAGTTAGGAGAAATTTACAGATGAAGAGGAATTTAGAATAATTTGCTGACGAGTACGAAATGAAGGAAGAGGCAATTTTTCCACTAAGATTTGTTTTGAAGATGACCGGTTTCAACTAATGTCATCATCTGAACGATCCGGTTGTGTTTACGTTGACCTCTGTGGAAAATTACCTCTTCTCTTTCCTTCATTTTCATCTCCATAATGTATCCCCTAAATCTATGACCTTCATTGTTTTACTATGAAATATATTTCCTTAGGAATACGTTATGGAATTAATTTGACGTTATTACAAAGGGATACATGAACATTTAAAAACTGCTAATTTGTTGTGGAGATGTAAAGACAAGTTTCAAGGGAGGAACTTGCACAACATTCACTTTGGAGATGATTGGAATTAAATCTTCGCAGAAATACCTTTCGGTAAATGTTACTTTTACCATATAAATATGATCTTCACCAGCCAGTGGGGAAGAAGCAAAAGTCTGGTGGAAATATTTTCGTTTTAGACCAGAAATTAATCATGCTTTACGTTAATGTTGACCGTACTCCATCTCTCGAATATATCTGCATCTTATCAAGCGCGTGAATGGTTGATTAACTTTGAAGCCGCCATGGATAGCGTAACATAAACTACCCCGTTATCCTTGATCCTTCTTCGATTACCCTTGATCTTTCCTCCGTTGAAATCCAATCACTTTCGGTAATTCTATTAATTGTGGATTTCAGAGGATGTTTCTTTTCCCTCGCATATTCTCTTACGTTCTCCAGATGAGATTTTCACCACGTGTCCGGAAGTCGATCACATAGTGGCTCTTCTGAGCTGCGAAAGAGGGGAAGCTCCTGTATCTATTACGTAAGCGATATGAATGCGATTTCATAAGAAAGTGGAGTCTCGGCAAACAATTACGTCATGCTTTGATGCAGGACTTTCCTTCGGCCATCTGAGTGCGACTGGGTAACATCCCGGATCTGTCGGTTTTAGTGAAGCTGCATCGGGAAAGTTCTGTTTTGTAATTACATCGGATTATGCAATTACATTGATCAATGCACTTGCCGTACAACGACGTTTTGCTAGGAGCACCTTTTTTCATGTAATGCGTTACGTCAGTGACTATAGAAGATTAGTTGGAATATGTGGCCTACCAAGGCGAATGATAATCAAATGAGAAGGGATGGGTGACATATAAGGTAAATCCACCATCAACGAAATTTATTCCGTCGGACCATCGAGAAAACTTTGAATATACCTTAAAAGCACTTATATAATCAAAAAAGAAGGCGACTTGAATATGAGACTATGAATTTCGACTAATTTCTAACCGAATAAATGATGATAGTTATGTTGCTAAACGTTACGATATTGATATGTCCTCTTTAAGTACAAGCAACCGTTGAGGATATTCTATATGATGTATAATCCGCAATATTATTGTAAAAGAAGCCTTCTAAATTTTTGGACTTTTTCGAATTTTTTAACGTGTACTCGCATTCATGTATAACGTTTATATTTCTATTTTCAGTCTTCCGTAAATTTTAATAAAATTATTCCTTTTGGAAAAGTAAAATATTTTTCGTAAAATTTAAGGAAAGACAAGGACTCCTCAGTATGATGATACAGCAGGAACTGCTCCTTAGCCTTAAAGCATAGAGTGCAAAATTATCATATTAATCTTAAAATTATTCCATATTTAATAATGAACGTTCATTATACTAAATTCTATAATAGATGTAACAATTAACGAATATAGATTTAATCAGATAATCCTTCTTTCTTAGACAAGAGGACTTTACTTGGTTCAGTAGTAGCCTCTTGATTATAAATTTATGAAAGGGGATGTAAAATAGCTGTTGAGGAGATCGATTTATCTAAATCAGCGATGGAACGAGGGGCGTCCCTTTGTAAAGTTAGGAAGAGAAAATAAAACGTCTCCTTGGCGACCTGATTCGGACAAGAGAGAGAAAGATTCCCTTCTTTTAATTCCCCCTCCATCCACTTTCTTTCTGTGTCGCAGATCAAAGGCGCTAGAAACCGCTTCTTGAGTAGCATTCCTATCGCGGGTATTGGAATAATAATGTTCTGTGTGGAATCGAACGCGGTTTCATATCAACGCAAAAGCGCTGACGAAGATTTTGGCGGATTTGGCTGCGGCAAAGGAGGTTATAAAGTAGAAAATTGTTTGGGGGAACTTTTATCACTTCCCTTGTGGCTCCGATGCAGTCACGCTGAAGGCTTGCGTCGCAGATTACGTCTCACCGAAGGAAGGCATTTGACAGAGGTGGGGTTTAGAGACGGTTTGAGGAAAGTGATGAACGTATTGGCCGAGTGTCTCTTATTCTAAATGGAACATAGGTCGCTTTAGAACTTACGAGAATACCCCAAGAGCTGTTAGATAGATGGAAATATTACTTTTAAGCTGTTACTTTTTAATGTGTGAAGCGTAGATGAAGATGAAATGAGAAAAAGAGACAAGTATATATTCATTGGTTAGAGAAATATTGAGTGAAGTTGATGAACTAAGAGAGGAATTATTATTTGTGTTGACTTTTGGGATTCATCTTCAACTCGAGAGTTATTCAAACCGATTGCCCTTTTCTGCAAGTGTGGTTATGAAGGAAGATTATTGGGTCGATACTGTAAATGTTTGCCATTTCTTTTCGCTGTTTCTCAATTCATACGAAAATTACAAGCAAAATTTTCCAAGAGAATCTTATTTGGTAACCTATAGAATATCATATTTCATAGTTGATACTGAACTGTAGTGAAAAATGATGATTATAAATATCCTTGTTGGTGAACACTTAATTCGTTCAATTCAGATTTTTCATATTCGTTTATAGGTTTAGATAAACGTGCATCTTCGTTTATCTATCCATTACCTTGCTATTCTTAAAAGAAAGACACTATAACATGAGAGATTCAAATAATGAGAGCTTCTTTCAGTAACATTGTTTACTAATCGGACTTATCTTTCTTCCTTAACCATCATCTTGGTCGCGATAATTAGGTGAGTTTCCGAGAAATCTTTTACTATACATACTTTAAAAGCGTCAATTAAGACTACTTAAAAGTGCTTTGAGATTTATTTAACCCTTTGTCTCTTCTCTTCCACATTGCCTCTTTTCTTCTGTATCATTCTTAGATCAGATAAAAACTGAAGAAACTTTTCTTGGAACATTTCCTATAGAGCTTCGTATTCTGAATTACTTAATGATTATGCACATCGTAAATTTATGATACGATATATTCAAATCGCGTATGCACGATCGTTGTTAAGAGAGAGATAATTTAGGTCCCGCGTTTGGCTTCTAATCCAGTTTTCTTACGTTGGCGGATAAGAGTCTTGCGTGCTTGCGAGAAGGTCTTACGTTCCATTTTTCTCTCAGGTACAGAATACTAATGACTACAGTGGATAACTGCTACGCTTTGGGCAGCGTGGGAGTCAAATGGTACAAGGCGTGTGCCCGTTTGACCCAAGTTGGGATGAACTTTTCAATGCCAAGAGTCACCTAATTGCAGTCGAATATTTTATGCAGTATGTGACAGAGATATTTAGTGTTTTGCATACAATTCCCTTTCATAAGCTCACGCAATGAAAGTATTTCAGAAAGTACATTTTACAGTACCAATTTTTTGTAACCTTTTGTTTAAATGTTAATAATCTGAGTGGTCCTTGTGTTAAAATATTCAAGGTTAATCTTAGAAATATATGGGGTATGAAATTTTAGAACATTTGAGCCGTATAAAAGTGAAGGCATATTGCTCGATATCCAAGACTCTGTAGAAAGATATAGGCCAGATTTTAACGTTTCATAATCGGCTATTCATCATATTTTCGAGATAAAAATATTATTTATATAAATCATAATATTATCTGTGGCCGAATAAACTATATTTATTCAATGGGCCAAATTCGAAAAAAACACCCAATCTGAAAACTTTAAATTGTTGAAAAGAGTAGAAAAGCAAAGTAGCTGCATCTTTCAATACCATTAAATACATCTCTGAATATAATAAGGTCAAACTACCTCTTCCATTTGTCTTTTCCTTTCTTTCTTATCTAATTTACCTGTAGGAAACACGAGTAAGACGTGGAATGCACTCGCGCACCTTTCTTCTAACAAATAACTTCATTTCAAGGGCCTTTCCCTATTCGTTCATGGCCACAAGATGAGGAGACCATAACGACTTGACTTCTTCCCATTACGTTGAGTATTGGTTACCAATGCACTCTTTCGTGGCGATTCCCAAACTCCGCTCTGCGAAACCTTGAATTATTTATCTCTGCACCGATTCGTTTCGGTATATCCATTTCTCTTGTTTGTTCAGGTTTTTGGATGGATTTGAATGTCTACTGCCTTTCAAATCAAGAGCTATGCTGCCAATATAAAGGAGGTTCATTTACTTTCCCACCTTGAATAACTTAATCTTTGAAACTAAATAAGACTTAAACACGGTTGAGAATTATCATAAACCTGAATCGTCCAAACGTTATTACTTTTGATACAATTTTGATTGTAATGTATTGCTGATCTATATCTTTTTACGGGTGATTCTTGACGTTTATTATTTTTTTCGCAAATTAATTACCTAATATTTTAACGCGTAGTTAACTTGGCATAAATAAAACATCATAATTCTGGAACTTAAATCTAAAATTAGACTCCCATGCCCTTATAGCCATATAAAATCAATATGTTGGTGATTAATTGAAGTTCTATGGAATAGCACAGAAGAGTCATTCTTAAATTTTAATATTCTTCAAGAATGCGCCTATATCAACAACAAAGTATTATTATGAGGAATTATTCAATTAGATTGGAAGGAATTAAGTGCTCGTATTTAAAAGGCAAACTTGAGTCCAGAAATTATCCGAGAGAAATATATTTTATAGGTCTTAAAAATTGATCATCCTGGTATTTTACGCTTAAATTGGTCAATTCACGAATTCTTATTAACACTCGAAAGGTATTACTCTTGAGCGATGTTCTTTGATTTAAAATACAATTATTAGAATAGAAAATTTTCGACTCTCGCATGGAAACTTTTAGTGAAAAAAATTTCCTCTCTTAATATCTCTGAGCGTAAGACATTGACGCCGGAAAAGTGCTTTTCATTAGAATAAATACGCTTTGAAATCACGAATTTTACTGCAAAAGGAGCGTCGTCTTTTCAGATGCTAATTTAAAATGATTTAAGGATTACGGAAGGAATATCTATGTGCTGAAATCGGTAGATGATAGTTGATGTATATAATCTTATGTCGAATTATCTCGGTATGCCGTAAACATGAAAGATTTATGGGACATAAAGGCGTTTCTTTCTCCAAAATTGCTGTTACTCCTCCGCATCTCGTTATTGGTGGTGGACTGCATAGGATGCATATGAAAAGTAAGGCTATAAATGTGGCAGTTATTACTCTAAAAAGCCGTAGAGTTAATGTATTTTTGAATGAATTCACTCATGCATTTACCTTTCAGTAACGAGACAAAGTCACAGTAAGGTTTAAAAATATTTTTTATCTCATCCAGAAATTTCACTTTTACTTAAGTTATAAATATTTTTCAGAGCATTTACAAATACTTTTATAAATTTTTTTTGGAAACTAATGGAAAGAAGGTTCCATTGCTATTTTCACAGGTGGGTGCAGATTTAAGTTTCTTCGTAATACCCGAGTTTATCTGCCATTTATAATTCTCCAGCCTTGAGGCACCTTTATGGAACGTTCTAGGTTGATGGAACGATAAAATTCGTAATATTTCGAAAAAAGTAAATTTCTTGACTTTCCTTCCGCTTTTATCGAATAAAATTTTCTGCTTTCCGTACGTTCAACCCATCTAAGATAATGACCAGATATCACATTCATTCTGACTTTTACTACTGAACGAGAGCGTGAGATCTATTCATATGAGAACAACTCGTAAGTTTTGAACAAAAGCTTCTATAAGAGACAAGGGCATACGTAGGATTGTCTGCCAATTTCTGTTTCTCATGTCATATGTTGAGTTCAGTCACACAATCCCTTATCATATCGCTATCACAATAAATTCTAGGTTAACAAGATAGATATTTAATAGTTATAGCTTCTAGCATTTAGAATTCGTTGACAATATTCATCTAATTCCTGAAACGTCAGAAAACTAATTAGTGAAAACTGAAAAATCTTTTACGTCGTTTTAAGGAAGATAACTTTTGTGGATGACTGTCTTAATAGTTTTGAGATGTCATCTTAATAAGTAAATGAGTTACAGTTACAAGTAAAATAGAATCGTAATATTTATTTGCTTTTACGTTAACTTGGACGTCATAATATTGTTTGTTGAAATTGGACGAATCTTTTTAAGAATTCCTTCTTCCCGCGCACGATATGCGACAACAATAGATTAAAATACGCGGTAAATAGAATAGGTGTTTACACCCCCTGCCACACGCCGAAAGGCGGCTTGCAGGGTACTTATGTAGATGTAGATGTAGATCGGAGGTAATTCAATATTCATTTTCGAACTTCAGTTCGTTTCTTGATGTATTAGGAAACGGGAAGATGTTCCTCCGAGTGTTTAATTTTTCCATAGATTATACGACTAACAATAAGGAAAGGAATACCTGGGATCGATTCTCCGCTATAAGACTTGTAATCATCCTCTCTTTAGTGACACAGTGGTCTTGAGTTCTTTTATGTACTTCGTTCACGAATATAATGTTTAAATTAAACATGGAAATGTTGAGATTTTTTTACAGTTTAATACGGTTTAACTTTTTGTGGAAATACCTCCTGTATTTGATTCAGAGGCATCTTTCCACGGAAGTCCATCATGGAGTCATTCAGGAGTTGAAATCTACGGGTTTATTTTTAGTCTAACAGTTTACATTCACGTGATGGAAGTGAGAAGCGTCATGCGTAATGTTTGCAATACCCAACCGGAAAAGTCTCGTACATGATGGTACAACGTGTACCGAACCAAAAGCTTTGAACAGCACGCGCGTGCCTTATCTCTGTTCACGAGCAAACGAATTAGAGGGTTTGAAACGGCAGCTCTCGGCTGTGACGTAATCCACGGAAAAGATGAAGGGCGGAATTTTTCAAGCGAAGTCTTCGGAAGACATTTAAATAATAATTTTTCCCTTTGGATTATGAAAACGTCCGCCCCCTGCCCTCGTCCTTGACTAATTGGTTCCTGTGTGCGCACAGATTGAACGACTCCGCAAAGTGCGTGTTGGCGGCGACTTTCACTCTCGAATATCAGTCAATTCCCGCCCATTGTGTGTACTAACAGTGACGGGAAAACCAATAATCACTCTCCTTGTGATCCTCCTACGCGTTTGGAAGTTTTCCTCCAACTATTTCCCATTTTTCACCCGAGTAATTATCTTGTTTGATCCATTCACTGGATGTTGCTAGGGTGACTGGTTGTTGGGGAGTTAATAGTTTGGAATATATATATGTAATATTATATCTACGTCCCTAACAGTTGATTCCGCTGATTTTAATTCAATAGACTTATATTATCTTTAATAGGTAAGCTCATTTGACCTTAATGGCTGTGTGCTAATTGATAATTTACCTGCTCGAGGTGGAAATCCTAAGAGCAATGGTTAATTCTTTCTGTAGAAATACTGCTCGATTTACTAGATAATAAGCCTCTTGTGTCTTCAATATTTTTCATATCAATTTTAATATGAGTCTAAAAACCATGATCTTGATTAAGATTTAGATTCGAAGGTTTCTTCCAATTATTGATTGATTATGTATATAAATGTGTCATCCTGTGAGCAGAATGTAGATTAAATAGGTTGTAATGCATGATTATATCATCGGCTAATTTATTTAATGAGGAAAAATATATGATTGTTGGAATTTTTAAAATTTTTGTCGTTGTGAGTATACTTTAATTATTTTTTCTATCATATCATATTGTTTTTGATCATCTCTTCTGATTTGTTTGAGTTCCCAATTTCGCTTAAGTACTGCATTCTCGTTCAAAATGTTCGGAACCCTAACCTAATTATCGAAGCATCTCATCTCAACCGTCAAATAAGTGCATAAAAAGTGCATTGCTTGTATCAATCAATCTTAGAAGTAGGTTGTCAAAGAAACAGAGTAAATAATACGTTTTCGTCAGCTTTCATCTTACGTCGCTTCCTTTAGGAATGCAACCCTATGCGTGGAAATGGAGCCTCTCAAATTCACGGAGACGCTGAAGACGGATGAAGGAATGCTCTGCTAATTCATCAGGAGTGAGGAGCACCAGAACTGCACCCGCGCGGCTTCATAGGTCCTCATAGAGTCTGCGAAAAGTAAGACGCACACACTCTCTTCATCTTATTTAGCCTTATGGAATGTGGGAGTGGGTGATGCAGTTTTCCCATGGGAAATCATTGCACTCCACGCGATATTGCATCTCCTTAGTTGCCTTTGTTCTGCATTCTGTTATGAATATCTGATCGGCTTATACCACGCATTAGGATGGAATTCAGCCAAGGGCTTAAGTGATTTCACTCGCGTATCGTGCAAAAAATTATTAAATATGCAACTACTTAAGTTACTGTGATGAACGTGTACGTGTACTCGGAAGGAATGTAGGGTATGAAAAATGTATTCAGTGTCTCTCGTATGCATACTGAGAGAGCGTTTGATGCTATTAATGTTTTGGGAATATATTCGAAATTTTAATGTTGGAAATCTTTGAGTGTTCTAGAGGGCAGCATAATTTCTCATGAGATTAAGCCGGCACTGAGTAAACCTCATTCACGTTTTAATGTAAAATATTTGTTCAAAGTTAATTTATTTTGATTATATATCGCCCGCATTTAATGGAAAAATAGAATTAAAAAAATTTAATTAAATAGTAGAATATTCGTAAAAAAATCCTATAAAATCGCTATTATTTTCGCTATAGTCACAGCTAGAAATATTTATTGATTCTTTATCAACTAAAGTGGGATATATTCTAAACTATATAGGTATATATATTTGAGAGTACGGAATCTGTAATCTTAGTCTCAAATTGCGAAACATCTTTTACTCAGTTCGATTGAAAAATACGTTTATCCCATAGGGATAGGTCCGAAAATGGGAAATTGGCGCTATACTTTCCCAAGGAAGCGAACTATTGTTTTTACTTGGTAAACATTGCACAACCCATTGATTGATGAATATACGGGCGATATCCTGAGAATGCCGCGACAAAAGAGAAAATAATTCAGTTCCAATACGCTGCGGAAGAGTTCCGTGGGAAAGAAGTTTACTTCGGAAAAGTTGGGCGTGTTACCCGCGAAAAGTGATTTACGGAAACACAGCCGAACTTCGAAGTTTCAGTTCGATTTTTTCCAGATGGTTTGGTCGGTTCTTCTTTTGTAAAAAAAGATAGTTTCAAGTGGAGGTCGATGAAAATAACAAAAGAAACTCATTCTGCGAGTGAGTAATTTAGATATTCCACTTGAAGTATGTATTTTCCGGATGATTCCGTGATAAAATTGTGGTAACGGATACGAAATTGAAGATAAGGTAATATCTCGCAATAATATTGATTGAAAATGTTTAATCGTCACCCAATTTTTTCATGGAGCGATTAAGTAGCTTTGATCAAATAAGTGGAATTTTTTTAAGTAATAGGCTTTAGGTGCGTTGGGTAAGATGTCGATGTTTTTCTTTCAGGAAAAGGGAAATGTTGTTTTTTTTTCAGCTGTGCCGAAAGGAGCAGTTTTATTTTTGGCATTTAAACGGTAGGTGCATTTTGGACTGATTATTTTTTATATTTTTCTAACTATTGCGTTTTTTATGTTTCTGTGTGTATTTCTTCGTGGCTCTAGAATGTGTTTTAAGGTTGAAATTTGTAACGTATATTTACTCTCAATTGCGTTTTCTTAAAGATTTTTTTCCGAAATTAATATATTGACATTGTTTAATGAAAATGAACTCGGGAATTCTTCAGAACGTATATTATTTATGAATTTGGATCATCCGCTTCTCTTGTTTGATATCCTGGCATAAATATGCTCGAAGCACGTATGCTTTTTAAACGATTAATCAGACATGATTATCATCTCGTTCATAATACTGTTTTAACGGTTCACTCACGACTTTTCTGCGAACAAAAGAAGGCAGTGTACCGAAAGGGACAATAGACACGCAGGTCACGTCGTGAACTCCCTCTCCTTGACACGGAATGGAGCAAGAAATCAAGGCGAAAATCAAACAGAGTCATCGGATACCTCCATTACGGTCGAGTGATAAAAAAGTCTTGGTTTCGGTGAAAGGATGATGATCGTGCGATGTTTCCAGAGTAATAGGACGTGTGCGCTGTACCAACTATTGTCCACGGAGTGACGAACGTGTGCAGATATAGGGGAATGTTTTAATCAACAGCTGAGTTCGGCCCATTGATTATCCCCTCTTAGCGAGATTCGCTCGTTACCATGACAATAGAGAGATTATCTCAGATTGACAAGTCTCTTTCTCGATCGTCAATATCTGCAATTAAATTCCCTACTCTCGTTTGATCGTTTCATCTATGAAATTGAAACATCGCGAGACCATAAACGTAAGCGAAAATTAGCTTTGATGGAAAAGGCTGGAGATTGCAGAAATAACTACCTCTTCCAATCGTTAGTAATGATCTTAGTTGAGGACATGCGGTGTTTCGTTTACTCCATGTTTCAGAATTAATAGAAAAATTAATTTAACGAGCAATCATTAAATTAATTTTTTTATGTATCAGAAACCCTCAGAATATCTTTTATATTGAAAAGGAAAAAATCTTATCTATAGGTGATGCATTTATCCGAAAGTTTTTCATTTCTTTATGCAAGATCTGAAAGTGATTTTAAGGATTAGAAATTTTCTATTTATGTAGCTGATACAGGTTTTTTGGTATATTCGCGATGCGGCTATGAAAACGAAATTTGTATAGATGTAGAAATATTAATATCGGTTTAAAATTATTCATAATTAGAGAAGTAAATATTAGAAAATATTACCTGTTATGAAAATATCGTGGCCTAAATAGGTCGTGGAATATCTTACAAGTCATACTTCAAGGTAAAATTAAATTATAGAAGTTAGGAGCGTAAAACTTTTGCATCCTAAGAAACCTTTTTTGAGATGATGAAACTTGGATCCTAACTGTAATTTATATCAACTAAAAGTTATAGTAGATATTGGAACTAATTATATTCAGGAATGTAAATTATTTGATTGACTAAATAATCAAATCTGAAAGTAATTAAAAAATATGAAGTTGTTCATTATATTTGTTTACATGAAGAAAATTATAAATCAAATAGTGGTGGTAAAGGTTTGAAGTTGAATATGGCATTTAAACCATAATAACTGGCAGAAATTAAATATCCAATACTAAATACTCTAGCTCAGATTTCTTGCCCTTAACCTAGTTGAACAGTGAAATCTGTTTAACTAGGGCAATCGGAGTATACCAATAATATTGAACGATATTTTCGTTTATTTATGATTGATTGATTACTAAAGATTCGACTCCGTTACGAGTTAAGGACTAATTGTCTATGGGTACATCCCTTTATCGTATATATGCTTAATGGGTTTCATCAGAGAAAGCATAAGGTAAAAATTCGCGCACCTTCTTTCTCTTATTTTTAATGAAAAAATCTAAGGAAAAATGCACTGTAGAATCGACTAAAATAAAAGGCTCCCGGAAAAAGTGGTTTGAAATATTTCGGAAGCTCCTTTGGTCGCAAATTTAGTCCGGCATTGAAAAGGAAACTTGGGAGGGAGAGTTGCTAATGGGGTTGAAGAGTCGCTAAGAAAGGATGCGGTCGGGAAGATGGGCTTTTCCACGGAATAATTACAGAACTGCTTACTTCAGAATAATCTTCTGCTCCATTCAGGAGATGCGAGAGAATTGTGCGTTGTCCCTCCTCGCATCCTTGAAAGATCTCAGCAAATGGAAGGAAGGAAGATCTCTTGATTGTATTGGGGATTATTTTTCGTTCCGAACAATGACGGAGAAAAATTTCTCTCGCGCATTTATGTAATTACCTTGCGTTTCATTTTAAAGCTATTGATACCATGTCTTCACGAGAACAATATTGTTCGATTGTCATTAGTTACTTGATGAAGAGAAATTGATCTTCTTTTCCCGCATTCATTCAAATTCATATCCATGAAAAGGAATATATGCATACTGTTGATTAATGGATGGTACATTTTAATTTCGCTCAGTTCTTATCGAAAGTTGCGAAATGTTTATTCATCGCATAGGTATTTCACTTTTTAAACTAAGTACTTCGGTAATTAAAGCGATGTATCGTATATGAAATATTACTCGTAAGAAAGAATTGTACATTTAATAACTTTGTTGTCCTGCTTAGGGTTGTCTTTTTCTAAAAATATGTAGAGGTTTTGTATATCAAGTTCCCTAATTTATTACCCTAATTACTTATTTGAGTCCTGTTCTTTGTATGAAAGAACTCTCTGTAAATTATTACTCTTTTGATGGACTTCATACATATATAGCTTTTTCGTACTTCGTACATTGATAGCTTTTTTATTTTGCACCCAGTAAGAGAGGAATAAGGAATCAAGGGTAAGGCTCGATTAGCTCTCGGTTCTGTCGAATTGTCTGTGCACCCACGTCTTGGATAGATACTGCTCCATCTCCAGAGAGCAACTCCTTTCATCAATTTGCATTTCTCTTATCGGAGTGTTCCCACAAATGTTAAGGAAGTTGTTTGTGGTCGTTACACGAAACGAATTCCGACAGAATGGAAACTAACTCTTGAGATAGTGAGAGGAAAGGGATAGTTCCCAGATGTCACTTGCGTCATGGGGGCCTCAGGGATTTCCAAGTCCCTTGATTAAGACCTCGATATACGGAAAGTAGCCTTCATTTGTCGGGGAATACGTTCGAGTTAGAGTAATCGCCGCATGAATGAGTTGCTGCCACGTCTAGAGAGAAGATTAAGAGGCTAGAGTTGAGGAGTGTAATGCGCTTTCACTGTTGATAAGATCGTTTACGTCATGGGTTGGACCGTAATAGGTAAAGGAATTGGATCACGCTTGCTAGCATTGAAATCTCTACTTAATTAACGAACGATTACATCCGTAATAAAAGGGAGCTAATTTTTGAACGTTTGAGTCGCATAAAAGTATTTTAGATGAAATTACTTTTTATCTTATTGAGTAAGGGACGTATTACTTTAATTCGAATGCGGCATACACTTAATTATGATTTGAGCTATAGAATTTATTTGAAATTTATAATGAAAGAATGTAAATGAGAAGTGGTTTGGTTTTTCTAAGTATATTTTCTTTCCTTAACTATTTCCTACTTCTAACCGCATGACATTAGTCAGTCCTTCAGCTATTTACTTTCACTATATAATTTCTACCCGGAAGAGACTTAATTACTCTCTAATGATCTGTATAAAATCATATAAAGTTACTATTTTTAATGAAAGGAAAATCAATGGAAGAAGTATATGATTTTAGACTTTAACATCTAATTGGGATGAAAATATTAAAATAAATATATCATATAAATTTAATTCACGTTTCCTTGGAAAATCGCGCGTGATCTTTGTTCCATATTAATTTCAAGAGTTAAGATTCCCAGAAACGATATTTTTGGGTATAACCTCATCGTCAAGATGAATATGCGTGTTTGGTCCAATTTAGATGCCGATTCTGCAATGAGGGAGTCGATGCATAGACCATGTCAATGCTTATAGGTTAACTGTAGGACACAACAGAAATATGCATTTATTTAACCTATCCACTCGTTTTGGCAAGGGCATTGCTTAACTTCCCTTCCTACGATCATATATTTATCTAAATGGAGAGAAAACTAATTAAAATATAGCTAAAACAGTTATCTTATTTGTGTTATTTAAATTCCAACTAAAGTATAGTGCAGGAAAAGGAAGGTTTAAAACGGGTTTAATTTGAAAATATTTTTCACGCGTATATAAATTCCTCATGGCGATAAGTTTGTGGATTTTCCGAGAAACTACAGGCAATTAAAGCTTTCGAATGCGAGAAAATGCGAAGAAGTCTAAACGTGCTGAAAATAATTTGGCATAAGATCTGCTCCACATAGGCACGTTGGAATGTTTGAAGCACATTCATTCTTCATATTGTCTGAGAAAAACATTCCATCGAAAAATGCGTATTTAACAAAGAGAAACGTTTAAATTGTAAATCATTGTTATGATGATATGGCATTTGAAAATCAGACTCAATTTACAGTTCCCATCATAATACACGTATTAATCGTTGTGACTATGTAAAAATATCGAACAAAAAAACTGCAAGCTACAAGAGACAATGGTAAATAAAATCTTTAGTTGCTAGGTGACTGCGCAGATAAATTTCCACAGATTACGTCTGCCAACGTTTGTCGTGCCGATCTCTTGAGGTCATTCGCATTTTGCGAGGAATTTTGAAAAATCAAAGTTATTTAAAAGTAACTAAAATTCTACACATCTGGGCAGATAATGAACACGCGTATAAATAACAGTGAACTTAACCTCAATAATGCGACTTAAGTTCTCTCCTAGAGCTTTGAAAAATTATATATGTTTTTAATGATCCGAAGCTTCTTACCTTTACGTGCCGTTTTAAAACAGTTTTAGGAAATATTCAGTACTTCAGCGATTAAAATTTTTAGCAGTGTCCGAATGAAGTAAAATTTATGCCGAGAAAGATTTATTTCCAATGAATTGTAAAAAGATCTGTATTAAAGACATGTTTTTATCTCTTGACGCTTTAAATTAGTTTTATCTCACATTCCTTGTTAATTTGAAATATTAAGAGTGCAATGCATGTTTCAGAGGAGATAGTACCTAGAATACTTAGCACTATTTTAAAAATGATGTATGAATGGTGTTAGTAATCTTCTATCTACTTCTCCCTTGCCTATACTTTGTCTTCCACAGAATAAACGTCCCATCAAGAGTAAATTATTCCATGAACAACCTAGATGGTAGAGATAACGTTTTTCTACTCCCGCAATTCTTCGTCTCTGTATTGCACTTCTTTTACTCTGAACTGTAACTATTGATTTAGTTTTCTCGAGGAATTGCATTTTTATATGGATTGCTCAACTTGCGTTCCTAAATTTTGGATCTGTTACATACCCTTCTTGATATACGATTCTTTTTTCAGCCGAAGATTAAAGATGCGATAATATTATCACATTATGCAGTTGCACACTTTCAACGCGTTCTCATTCCTTTTTGCAGGATCTCAGTCACGTGATTATCATGAATAGGTCCTTGCCATGTTCAATATTATCGCTAGGTGTATACAAAGTGAGATTTTGCAACAAAGACTAAAACTATGCTATTTATTTGGATGAAAGTGTAATTAGCCGTTGAATAATAATTAAATTCATTATCCGTTGCTAAGTTTTTTATTATTCGAATGTTTCGAATAATAATCCTCTTATTATTGCTTTAATCGAGTAAGCACTAGATGTTTATTCTCTCTGTATATAATGAGAAAATGCATTATTTGCTTAAAAAATTTGAGAGAGGAAAATGTGTACTCACGGTTATATTACTTCGTCAATAGGAGCTCTCGGTCGGTCGGTTTAAAATTCGCTGGAAGTCTCTGGAAGAAAATTAAGGATTTAAATTACGCTGTATCTTAAATGTTTTAATCAAATTATGCATAGATGATGAGTAAATCATCTGAAAATTAAATTTTTTTGCACATTTTGATTGAATTGAATCTTTCACTCTATTCTCTACTTAATTATAGGTAATCGTTGATTTTTATCCAGAATTAAAGCTGTGATCTCAAAAATATATTTTGATTTACAGTTTTTCAATTGTTTTACTTTTGTTCGTAATTTTTGATTTATTATACCTCTCTATGGATTTTTTTATGTACAGTTATGGATCGATTGAATTGAGCATTGATAAATGTAAAAATACTTTACAGAAACTGATGAGGGTCATTGCAAGAAGGTTTTGATTTACATAAAGCTCTTGACGGAATAGAGGAAATATAAACTTTAATAAAACCTCAGTATTAATTGCCGTTTGTCCATGGTTTCTATCGCCATGTGGTGCAGAAAACTTTCCTTTGTTCTTTCATAGTGACAAACAACGAGGTCACGGGTCATGGATTTGATTCTATCAGCCATAATGTTCGCTTAAATTGGCACAAACAACCCTCTTATTCCAAAGAAATCTTCAATTATCCCGGGTTAACGGATAGCTTAACTTGTTGGAATCGATCTCATCAAATCCTAATTTGACTGTTAGCTCTCTGAGTGCAGGTAACTTTGGAGAGTGCAACTTCGATTATGGACCCTTTGAAGTTTCACTTTGTTGCTTGTCGTGAAAAGATCGCGGTAAAATGCCACGAGTATAAATATTCTCTCTTTTCAACACAACTTTTATAGTTGACCTAAAAGCCTCTAAATACTTAACAAAAGGTAAATAATGGTGTTTTAGGGTTGATGAACACAAAGTTGTTGATGTGCTTGCTTACTTGTAAGGTATATATTATAAAATAGATTCTCCTGCTCATAAAAATTCGGTAGAGGTTTTAGAGCATAAAAACGATAATTTATTAGAAGATGAAAGGTATTAAGGGCTTTTAGGAATGAAAAATGAGGTCATAATAACATGCTTCGGTATGAAAACTGATACAGAAATTTTAATGTTGAAATAACCCGAGGAAACGAATTTTAAACTCCAAAAAGCTAGAACAAATAGCAAAAGTAAGTTACTATGCTTTTAGATCATGCCTACGACCAAGTTTATTATTGAAGTATTATATATTAAAATTTAACTATCCTGTTTCTAAGTTTAATAAAAATTAAATAAAATTTTACAAGACACGAAAATATAGATGCAAAGATTTGAAGTGTATTCAATTGTAAAATTTTAATTGTAAAAATCATCTTGAAAAAATGAACATTTAACGAGCAAGATTATAAACTGCATTCTTGATATCTCTAATATCCGTATAAATACAGCGATACAAGACGTACTTCAGATTTGCTATAGAATTCGTTTAATGGCATTCTATCCTTTTATGTAAGCGGAAGTTGTATATGAATACGGTATTAATATGAAGAAAATTTTGGTATTTTAGTACAAGTCATTTCTTTCTGCTAAGTTTTTCAAATTATCTTGATTTTGCATAAGTAGAGAATGATTATCCTGTCATTAATTGTATTTCTTAAATTACGTAAAATTCGTTATCTTCCATATTGAATACAATTTAAGCCTAATTATTCTACGTTTTACTAATTACAAGTTCATGGATATGGAAAAGAAACTTTAAATAATACTTTTTAAATTTTAACCATAAAACATTCAGCAGAATAGCTGTTAAAACCTTAATTAGGAATAACTTTTTTAATAATTTAGCAGATATTACCTCTTTAATCGCAAAACCTTAGAATTCACTCGCTAAACCTACGTTTATCATCGCTTCGGCAAATTCCCCTGGTGGTGAAACAATTAACTTCTTTTGGGTAACGTAAGAGTTTATTCTGATCCTTGGATTTGTTTTTGGAGGTTAGAGGTGGAATCTTGGGGAAGATAATCTCTCTCAGGGGATATTAAACAGCCTTTTTAAAGGGCGTGGGTGGGGCAAATTAAGATGGGGAGGACCTTCTTTGTCTCGCCTCTTTCTTATTTCCTTCGTTGGTAAACATTTAAGAAGGTAAATACTCGCCTCTGATCCTTTCTCTTCCGGCTTCTTAAGAACAAACCCGCTCACCAAAGAAATTCCAGTGTTTTTTTAATAAGATGTCAAAAATAAGACAGTTTATTTACTTTTCACTCCTCATATTTAATTAAATCCTCTTGATGTTCTATTTTCCTTAAAGCGTGTATTAGTAGTTCAATCTCTCGATCTTTCTGTAGTCTTTATCTATGCCCAATCAGCTTTAAGAATAGTCACTGAGTATTAGGAAGTCTTCCTATCTATTCTAGTTGATTTTTAACAATTTTATATTAGATACCCAATCTATATTTAGTCGCATTTACTCACTAACATCTACAGATGCTGAAATTGGACTAGGTTTAATGTTAGATTATTTCTTGTCATTCCATGTATGCCGTGCGAGCTTTTCATACCTATTCTGCTCCGTGTTAAAATTTTAAAGTCTTATGAAAATTCTAAGCAAAAATATCTCCATTTATTTGAATGATACGATGCCTTTACTCCGTTTCATACCTGAAATATACCTATTAGCCGTTTTACTCTCTAGTTATCCTCTAATCTTTTCCTTCCAAAATTTTTAATATTTCTGTTGCACAGTCTTCTTAATATTTATATTAATTATTCCAATATCATTAGGTCTTTTACACAAATCTCCTTGACCACTATCAGCTGTTTCTATCAACACTGATACGCATGTTGTTAGTACGTATCCGAGGCACAATAATTAGCTATTCGAGGCATACCTTAAAAACTTCCAAAGATGTGTCGTTTGGAGGCAGCGTCTTCAGCTCTTCACCAACTGTGCACAGTGACACCCAAATGCTTCGGATGGCACGTGAGGTTCGCTTTAAGAAGAGCATCCGCCGACGAAAGGAACGTCCTCTCACTCCCCTCCAATTTCCCCACCTCTGAATCATCCCCCTGAAGGATTCCCTCACAATCATTTTACGAGGAAAAGAAACGAAATACGTGCGAGAAGACAGAGACTATCGCAGAAGCGGGGGTGGCAACGGTTGCCATATCAACACGTTGCATTCCTAATAACAAGTCGTCCACTTTCTTCAGAGTTACTTTCGTCAAATATGTAAAAATCGAACGTTTTCTCAACATTTTAAGTAAGTACCGAAACGTTGAATTTTTAAAGGAGTTATTAATCTAATTATCTATGAAACAGGCCGCTTCTATTTATCAATACGAAGGACTTTTAATTCACATGTTTAATAAGGAGCTTGAAGAATGAGATTGTCATCAGATGAGATCATTATTTTTTATAAGTAATAATGTGTTGTCTTTTATAAATTTTAAAATTATAATATTAATTAACGAAACGCATTTGAAGGATAATCAAAATTTTCGGACACTGAAAAGTTGTTGGCGCATATTCGTATTTCTACTTGATTTTTCATTTTGTAGTGAAGATCGAAAGTTAAAATAGAACGGTATACATTTAACCTTCTTTTTTCATAATGAATAAAGTTTTGTTTGATTCAATTTTCTTAAGGTCAAAAATCAGTTTAATTACATCACATCTATATCTCGAGAAATAACTTCGCGCGGAATTGAAATTTATACTAGGGAGTTCAATAAATCGTGTATCCACTATTACTAAAGCAAGTTTATTTCCGTACTCTATGGATTTTTACTTTAAAAATGCCTCTTTGAGTTTGTGAAGGTTTTTTAATTGCCGAAAAAGATAGAACACGCGAAGTTCCCTCAGAGGTCAATGAATTGAGCGAGAGGCTGGGAGTAGAGGGGCAAGATGGTGAACGGGAACAATTAGATGGAATTGATAGCCCACCTTTCCATTTTTTATAGTTTAAACACGAATAAGAATTGGATGAGGCCAAATAAGTGGTGATGTAGAAAGTCGTTTGCACAGAAAAGGAAAGATGTACGAGGATCTGTTTGGGAGAAAGATATTAAACTCTCCTCAAAGTGGGAGATGAATGTGATTAAACATCCTAACAGACTCCATAAAAGTAGAAGAAAGAAGGATTGAGAAGAAATGTATTCTTTTTTAGGGAAGAGAACATTTTCACTGCAGAATCATTTCTTAGGAAATATCTTATGTATATATATTATATTGTATTCAGTTCGTTTCACGTTTATTGCGATTGCTTGCAAATATACAATCCTTAGTGATTCTCTTCCAGTTGTTAAATTCTGTCAAAAATTCATCAAAATGTTCTCTGGTTACCTTGATGTTTTTCATTACTCAATTTTCCTCAAATTTAGTGCCTTCTATCGATGAACGATTTCGTCTTCTTTATTTAAACTATTTAAGTTGCCATCGAAGGTTCCGTTTCATAATTGCTGCATAGAAAGCCAAATAGCATCATAATTAATAAATCTCTCAATTTAACTGATTTATTTTACCAACGGAAATATTTATATACATTACATATAAATTAAATATTTTAGGTAATTTTAATGCGTGATACATCAAGTATTTAAGAAACTCGAAGAGAAGGAACAAAGAATATTGTTCATTAATTAGATAGAGTCTTATGAACCTAAGGACTTCTTTATATTATTGAAATTCCCGACTATGCAGTAAATTCAATGATTCAAGGAAAAAGTTACTCTCTTTAAGAAGCATGGGCGTAGATGACATTTATGGAAATCGGTCGAAAAATAATGATGAATCCGAAGCACTCGTAGGTTGAAATTTATTTGAATCTCGGGAAATGAAAGTTTCGTCCAGAATTTGCCGATGAGAAAACCTGGAAGGAAATACCCGACGCGATTTCCTTGTAGAAAACCCGTTTCGGTAGCGCGTCAAGGCGAGTCGGGTGAAGTCCCGCGCATCGCGAGCGGCAGTCGGAAAAAATAGACAAACATGACGGAGAGTTTGGATGAATGCGGTAGGAAGTGAAAAAAAATCAGCTTGTTTTCGCGTTCGGCGCGGGGTTTGTGTCACGTAATTAAACCGCTTGTGGGATAAAAGTGGCGGAAGAAACTTATTTAAAGGTCAAAGCTCTGTCGCAAGAATGTTTTGGACGTTACCTTGAGATTTTCGAGGTCTTCTGAGTATTGTTTTCGGTGTTTGAAACAGTTACGCTTAAATGTGTCTCAGAAATAAAAGTACGTGTCTTTCTTCTTCTTATTGCTGGAAAGTGAATTTTTTGCTTTGCTTTTGCTGATATTCTATTCATCTTTCATTTTCTTTAACTCAATCCCACATGTTTTTAGCTTAATCATGTGAAAGCATTAATATCCCATTATCCCCCGACATGATTATTTCTAATGGAGCTAGATTTCACGATGCAATATTCAGATATGACTGTGATTATTTGTCTTAATTGAGAGGACGTGACTAGAAAATACGCTTCATCATCATTTGATGACGACACTTAATTAGAGTAGCTATACGAATTATTTACTTTTCATAGAATATTTTTTAAGCGATGTTTTTGTAAGTTTGATAATTTGCGACGATTCCTAGCGAAGTCTTTAATTTTCACGTTGATATTTTTCTTCCGGATGAAATAAACTTTGTTATTTACATCGTAACGCGATGTTTAAATATTTAAGCCAAACATTTCACAGTGAGCAGAAATAAATATATGGTTATGAAATATAATGCTAGAAATGTTGAATATTTAGCTGTGAACTATTTTTTTACAGTAATTTGTGGTCGTTACAACAAAATTACTTCATAGTTACGTTTCATAACTTAGTATTTTAAAATTAATAAATGAATTATATTTAGCTAGAAGTGTTTATTTTTTTTTTGACTTTGTATAAAAAGGTATTTCTTTCCAAGTTAAATACCTTCACGTTTTTAGCGATCAGTTTGAAATTAGAAAGTGTCGATGTTTTTTACCAGTATTCTCTACGCTTGGAGGTAAATATTCAATCTTGTATTATCACACGGCTATCACTATTTTGAGTAACTCAAACAATTTATATCTAATGATTTTACAACTCGAAAGGGGCGAGTGAGAATCAATATATTAAGATTAAAGAATACCTATTTATTTCTGTATAATTAATAATTACTTAAAAGTATTGTGTTCAAGAGATATGCGATGATTTTTATGATAAATTTTATGAGTAAACTCTTTGAAGTCGTGATAATTAATATATTTAGCGAAATTGGATTTCACTTAGAATGAAGTGCATTGTTTAAGACTATCGCAACAGATTTTCCTTGACCTCGGTCAACAGAGACTATGATAGCAGAAACTGCGCTGCACTCCAAATACACATCCCGTGAAAGCACACCATTCCTCCACTAGGATAAACTCAACCCAACGTGAACCTCGTGTAAACCGCTAATGAAAATTTTGCCCAAATGCGTTCTTATCGCTCCTCGTGCATTTCAACTGTCAAATGTTTGACCGAGTGGTAATATCTGCACTGCAAGAGTTGTCTTGATCCGTATTCCATCCCTGTTGGTGCGAATTCGTGTTAGCATCGACATGAATGTAATCTTTCTAAATGCACTGAGTGGCCATTGTCTTGGAGAGTTTATCACTCCCCCTTTAGGGGCACATCCGAGATAAAGGGTTTGAACACTGTCCCTCTTCCTTGCATAACAATATAAGGTAGATTTATTAAGAAAGGATTTCAATTCAATATTCCCCTATGCTTGCTTTAAGCATAGAAGTATGAACTTTAAATTTAGTGTAATATTTAAAATAGACATCAATTATCGTGCAAATAATTATGAACAAACTCTGTTCTTGGTAAACAAGAACCTTGTATCAGGAGATATTTTGTTACGAAACATTTCCATGGTTACGGAATATCGAGAAAAATTTCGATTGATGAATTCGTTGACGCCTAGGAGATAATAAGCTCTAATTTTAAACTTTTCGTTGCAAAAATTTTCTCTTCGTGAATCTATAAAACCATCGTATTTGTATTGAGTTTCCTGGATATCCATACGGAAGGATGAGGATCGTGGGAACGAATCCGGTTAAGAAGAAATTAGTCTACTGCAGGGAAAATGAAAGTAAAATATCGCTCCTCCAGATTGAAGGGAAGCGAGCAACAGATACATTATAGGGGTGGTCGTGGGAGTGTAGCGCAGATGAATGTACCTCTTCTTTTATGGGGTAAGAGGAGGTTTGCGTGGGAGAGGCGTGAGGTGGGGGAATTTCAAGAGGAATTCCTGCATTTAATTACCCGCTAAATCCAAGCCCCACTATCGTATAGCTAAGCTTCGTGCTCCCAAAGAATTTCCTCCAAATCACGACCGTTAAACATTCTGGAGGCATCCACCTTTGAGAAAAACACGAACGGAATCTATCCCTCGCGATAGACGGTTTTGAATCGCAAAAAGCTCGTTTGAGCTAAAGGCGTTTCAAAGGCGAAGACATCTTTTACGTCGTGCTTACGATTTCTTTAATGGTTCTACTTAATTGCCGCGGGATCTGATTGCGTTTTGAAAGGATTTCAAGGAAATTGTTGTTTCGAAAACGATCCTTTGCGAATTTCGAACAAAAGTCACTTATGGTTTAATCTTATGTCTTCTCGATGTGCAATTTTTGGGAGTATTTGCTTTGGGTGCAGACGCTTTCAGATGAAGAAACTGATTGGATTATTCTCAGTTACCTCCAAAATTATTAAAACGAGTACTGGCAACAATTCAGCAAAATTCATTCAAAACAATTCATTTCAATTATGAAATGATTTTGGTCAATGGTGTAAAGACATATTTTGGCTCTGACATTCGGTCAACTAGTTCTTATTTTCTTTGAGGAATTTTAAGTTCCTTGAGCGATATTTCTGTTATATAATCCTTTTAATGAAACTGCTCAAAAAGAATATCAATCGAAACATGATGAGAATGTCATTCAGAATGATAGGTCATTATTATGATAGACATTACTATAGACATTTTATCTTTACACTGTGCTGTGTTAAAAATTATTATTAATGTTTAAATGACTTTTACAATTAATACTTTCCTAAGTAAAAAGAGAAACAATCAATTAAAAAATTTTGATGATGGAAGCGTGATTCTAGAGATTCAATATAAGGAGTTAAATAATATACAATAATGGATGGTGAGTAATAGGTGTATTCTTATAAAGGTATATCACGTAATTAGGAAATGAGAATAATTTATTTACTTTAGTTAATTTGTTAATAGACAATTATTTGGGTAAATATAAGAATTTATTTGATTTAAAGATAATTTTATATGTTCTTGATCCTGTTGGTGTATCTTTCACAACTTTTTGCATTACGACTGTAGTAAATGATAGATATTCCGTTGGTTATTCACACTCAACATAGAACGAACAATCAATGCGTAAAGGATAGCTGGAATGAGAAGGAGTGGATTTAAATGAAATTGAAACTTCTTTCTCGAATGCCAGGGAAAGGATTTGTTATGAGGCCGTTACTCTCGCATCCAGGTAAAGGATCCCCTTGATAAATGCAAACGTATTTCCACCCCTTCGAATATATGTCCATTCAACCCCTTGTCCAATCTTCTCTCCCTCATTCCGTGTTAGCCCACGGCTACTTGCGTATCGTTCAACGCATTGGTTTAACCCCCATCTTGTTAGCTCTCATCTTCGCCTCTTGGAGCGATGCAAAATCCCTTTTCGAAGGCGAAAAGTTTGCGCTTTTATGAGATCGCGGAATGATTGATGACGAGGATATTCAACGTAATCACTTTTTTCGAGATTTATTTTAGCTTTCCTCCTCATTCATGAACGTTCTATAGAAAATTCAAATAAAATACAGGCAATAGTTGGCAATATCAATTTGGGCAGTATTTCGTAAAATGAGTTATCCCTGAGATTTTTATGGGAAATATTTAAGTCCCTCTAAAAAGTATGTATTAAGAGGCTGTATAATTGTTTGCTACTTTGAAATATTTCAAAATCTACCAATTTTAAGAGAATTTGTATGTAGCAATTTTTCATCCTATTTTAATTTTACTATAGGTTTCGTTATTGTTTCATTAAGTTTCGCTAGGCAATCCTTGATCGACGAAGGAAACATTGGAGTTCGAAGTAGAGGAATGATAGTGAAACTTTGAATTAGTTTTCAGAGTAATTTTAATTATGGGTTAAGTTCGCTTGAAACGCTATGTTATCAAGATTGATATCAATAACGGAAGGTTTTAAAATTATATTAAATACTTTCAGAAATAGAGTTCTCAAATCTGTGATGGATTAATTATATAATAAATTATGGTTCCTAGTTTAGGTTTGAGTTTTAGAAAGATAAGTTTCGCTCGTTTTTTGTTCGGTTTTCAGTCGAATTTCATTCTTTCTCTCGTTTCGTCTCCTGCGCGAATATCTCTCGTCGTATAGAGGTGTATGACGTGCTCAGCCGTAATACAGTCTCATCTTAGGAATCCTCCAAATTCATCTCCATTCTCTTCCCAAGGGATGTTGATCACATCTCTCCCTTTTATTCTCTCCTTACGTTACATTTGACTTCCAAATCTCCAGCGTCCGTTTCCATAACAACAGATGGATCGGGTACTGTGTGTTGAGACAAGAGGAAGAATGAGGAATTCTGTCATCCAATAGACAGTAGAAATCCAGCCATGCACAATTCCTCAGCATTATAAGACTTCATTCCCAGGAATGACGAGAATGCAGAAAGGAAGAAAGTCAAATTACCTATCTCTTATGAATAAAGTGAAGACTTATCGTAATGTAATTCTAAGTTTTTCTTCAGAAAGAAGGAATTCTAGAGAACGGAGATAATTTAAATCTAAATTAATCAATTTTTTTGCCAGATTTCAGACCAATGCTTTTTATTTTCTAATTCAAATTCTCAAAAAATATGTAATAACAATTAATATTTACATTTTATCCGAAATTTGTTATGAATTATTGATAGTTAGATACTTTCAGTAATTTGAAGATAATGAAAATTAATTCGCGCTGTTCTGAAGAATTAAAGCAATGTCAAAACAATTACAGCCATCTTTTTATTAAATTGCAAGGATTGCTGTTAATTTATGTTTTATATAGCTTTAAATTATTTTTATCTAAACAACCAAGAGAAGTGTAAATGTATGGAAATTTGATTGTTATTTTAATACAAATTTTTAAGAGCGATTTGGATTGTTTGGTTATATATGAACCTTAAATTTGATGCTTCATAAAATAGTAATAAAGAGATTTTTATAAGATGGAGGACTTAAAACCTTCTCTCTATTTATCCAGTCTATTCGGAGATATTTTACAAATATTTTGCCTCCTCCCTTTCCACATAGGATGTTTAGAGTAGGCTTAAAAAAAGAATCGATCCTCGTAATTCTCAAATGTAGGTTGTGCTCCAATACTTCCGGTACACACAGGAAGCGAGATTGCAGGAGTTTCAATAAATGTCATAGAGGGAGTTTCTTATTAGAACCGGGACGATTTACTCAATGACGGAGACACGCAAGCTTGCTTTCTAGATGATTGATGACCGACAGCATTCACCGCTATCGTAAGGCTGAGTAATACCATTTCCCCTCCTTTGCATCCTTAAGTGCAAGCTATGCTTTCATCCGGAGCGACTAGGAAGATGTACTCCGCTGCTCTGAATTCAGTTGTTTTTAAAAGACGGATTTGAGCGGCGGATCGATTCAACCCACAGATTGCATTCGGCGTTGTATTCCCTGATGTGCATTTTTTAAATTTTTCTTGAATAGTGCGAATCATTTTTCTTGATTTAAAAATGTACTAGAATGTATTGTTAAATACGCTCAAACTATATTCAAGTCCTTAGAAAAAATTCACTTTGTTTTTTCGTATAAATTGAGTCGATTGAGTTCTGTAGCTGATAGTTTTTCATGATAGATCTTTACATGTTTAAATATTCTAAAAATGAAATCATATCGATTTGAGGTGTAACTAAAATTTTCATAATTATTATTATGTCTATTTTGTAAATATTACAGCGCGAAATCCAATTTATGTCGATATCGATTTTAAAATGATTAAAAGATTAAATTAATAACTAAGGTTATTATAACAATTAGATTAAGATTAAAATTAACAAAATTTATTTTGTTTATTTGATACAACTTTCTACGAAATTTTAAAAAATTATACCTTTTTTCGCGATTTATTATTTAATAATTTATTTAATTTATTACAATATTCATAATGCGAAGAATCGAAATACACTTTTTAAAATTTCACGTATTATATTCAGTTAATTTTTCATTCTTATCGAAGACATTTTCGCGTTAAAGAAGGACTTCAACTCCGATATTTTCTGAAAAAAATTAGTCACGTATTCATTTTCTTCTTTCTTTCCCCGAAATAACATACATCTTGATAATAACTTCATATGGCAAATATTAAAGTGATGTGGAGTGGTAATAATAGGAAACGAGCAATTAATTGTTTTATCACTTTCTTCATAATTCTATAGAACCCTTAGATAAAATTTTTCCCCTACAAATAATAAAGTGTCCTCGGTATAATTTCGATGATTCGGAAATGACATTGAACTAAATATAATGTCTCCTTTTAAAGTGAGTTCACAACCGGAACTCTCAATTTTAGAGCAATCCATTCTGAGAAATTCGACTGATGTACTTCCGCTGAAGGCTTTTCCATCGCAACTCTTCTTTTTATAGAATAACGGAGAACAACCGAGAATGAGTTAAAACATCTTGAGAAAGATAAAGATGTTCCCTGTAAA
Organism: Pantala flavescens; assembly: GCA_020796165.1. NCBI lineage: Eukaryota > Metazoa > Arthropoda > Insecta > Odonata > Libellulidae > Pantala > Pantala flavescens. Next base: position 48,551,371 of record CM036883.1, read on the forward strand.
GAGAAACGCGTTTATTTATAAGATCACGTATGACTCCGAGTATATTCGCCGCTATCATGCGGCGTTGACTTTTTGGTAGCCACGTACTACGCATGGTGACAGTATTACATATACAACACCTCGGAATAAAATTGTTTCTAAATGAAACTATTGGGCGATTTAATTGAAATACCTTTTAGTGTGAGAAACTTGTTGATTCTTCTGGAATAACTAAATTATGTTACAAAATAAACTGTAGGTAGACAGGTATGTGCAATACTAACAAATATCTAAACGATGCTAAATATAACAATTAGGGTTTATATAATTGTTATAAGAATAATGAATTTATAATCATCAATTTAAAAAAATGGTATTATTCAACATTAAAGGCGTACTCTAGAGGATAAAAGCTAAGACAATCTTCAGTAAATTTATAACGAACATTTCACCGAATAAGCATCCACTAATATTATGCAATTAATCATATATCCTTTAGTAGCGCCGTTGAAAAATTTCTTCGTTATTTATTTATTGAATATTTTTATGCTTATATCATTGTGTATATTGTGAGTGGTATATAATAAGAAATTTTATGGTTATAGAACAATTATACTCTTCATAATATTCATTAATGACTTACCGACGGGAATAAAATCGAAAATTCGTTTATTCGCAGACGAATGTATTATTTTATATATAGGATTGTGAGGAACGAGAATGACTGTATAGGACTTCAAGAGGATTTAACTACCTTAAATAGCTGGGTTTTGTCCAATAAATTGGAAATAAATACGAATAAATGTAGAGTAATCAGTTTTAATAGAAGTAAAAATAGACATAGATATCATATTGGGGGGGGGGGGAGAATTTTGCCATGTGAGAACACAGTGAAGTACCTAGGTTTAACATTCAGTAGGGACTTAAAATGGAATGATCATGTAGAGCGAATACTACTGAAGGCTAGAAAAGCCTTAAATTTCGTAGTGCGCACGCTTAGGAAATTAAACAAGAAAGTCAAAGAGACGGCGTATAAATCTTCAGTTAGGCCAATCTTAGAATACGGGGAATGTATATGGGATCCACATGAGGTAGGACTTCAACGAAAAATAGAAAAGGTACAGCGAAGAGCAGCAAGATTCGTGTTAGGTAGATACGCAAGGCTCGATAGTGAAACTCAGATGATTAAGGAATTGGGAAAGTTTAGAGGAGCGAAGGAAAAAGAAGAGGTTAGCGTTGTTCTTTAAGGTATATACAGGGATTAAATCGTCAGAAGAATTATCGAAGAAAATCAATGAGGCAAAATTTCATGGCAGAAAGGACCATAAGCATAAAGTTAGATTAATTAAACAGAGAACGAATATTAGTAAATACACTTTTCTAACTATTAAAGATTGTCACAATTTGCCTGCAAGTGTCTTGGAGCCCTTCCCAAAAAATCACAGGGAATTAATAAAAAAAAGGATGAGTAAGCTTTGACGAGTACAGGTGGAGTAGAGGATTGCCTGGTAGGGTGATGTACGGTGGGGATAAGTCCCGGAGACCGCTACGGTAGCCGTGAAGGCCTGCTAGGAACTCTGAAAAAACCTGTACGGAAAGAATTTTGATTATCATAATATCTTTTAGGATAATTGTTTATATTTGGCTTGTTGGTTAGTGTAGTTAAATTTAAATATTATGTAATGTGACTCTAAATATATATTTTAGTAAATATGTTTATATCCTTGTCACCAGAGCACTACCTGTAGGGTTTTCTGTATTAATAATAATAATAATAATAAAATCAATAATGCGGATCACTTCAAACATATTGGACCATAATCAAGAAATAAAATCATTCAGGCAATTAATTCTGCAGATTGACCGAACACTTCCTTTCCTCGAATCTGTATCCGAAACTTTATTTCGTTAATACTTTTCCAACGGATATTTGGTTGACTATCGCTCGATGACGAACGGAACTTCATAAAAAAATTGCGAAGGCATCGATTCAATGTCTCGGCGATAAACGTTTTGAATTTAGGAAAACGTATTCATCTCTGCGGATGAGTTGGTTAAATATCCGCTTATTATGAAGTTACCTTATCATGGTGAGAGACTTCCTGGAAAACATATTTTAGAAAAGTTGAGGAGGTTCATTCAAAACATTTCTCAAGCTTTTCCGGGACGTATAATTCAAGAGAGTATAACTGTAGCAGCGGTAAAAAAGTAATGAAAATCCTTTGCAATATCTGTATCTAAATTATTGTTCCATTTTCAATAAAAATTTATAGAATTTTATGGTTGAAATAAGTTAGAAAAATCTATATCGATACTTTTCAGTACATTTTGCCAGGAACTTATTTTGATAATGTACTCAAAGATCTCATAATCAGGTGCAAAATTTAATATCTAAACGATGCTAAGTATAAAAATTATTTTCCTATTTTCAAGTTTAGCCACCTAGGTATTGATTGATCGTACATAAATGGTAGTTACCGTAACATCAGCTTAAAATCGATCTGATGGGCACAGCCAACGAATACGTTCAAAGTTAAAAGAGATATTTACTAACATTTACTCCTTGAACATTGTGAGCATTAAAATAAAATTCTTAGTAAATTCTAAAGATAATGTTTATTGAAACTGCATAATAATTTACATAATAAATATTACATTTTATTCTTGTTAAAAGATTAAATGTAAGGATCAAGTTCGCCCTTGCTCGTTCACGTGTGACGAATTATCCACGACGTGAAAATTAACCGTCGAGTGCTATCGCTTTTTAATAAAAATACATTGCTGAAACGTATATCGAAGTACCTGAAACGGAAGTTAAAAGATATTTACAATAAATGCTCTTGTACTCCAAAGACGAAGAATTCCACGAAAATACTACCTGAAACATAAAAGGGAAACCCTGGCATGAGTATATAAAAAAAAAATATAAAAGAAAAATTGATAAACTTTTCCGAAACGCTGAAACATATATGGCAGCTGGAGGAGAAGGTCTAAGGTAATTTCAGGAGAAGGTAATTTCATTTATTCAAATACCTATGAGGAGTCTTAGCACTATGAGAACAATTAGACGAACCGGGTTTCTTTCTTCGCTGTAAGGATAAAAGTGAAGCTTAATGACTTCCAATGGGGTTTCATAAAAGTATTAATTCAATGGTAGATGATTAAAGAATGGATTAGTAAGAAATGACTGAATTAAATAAATAGTAGCAGGCGTTTCTAGGATTAAATTTGAAGGTTCATAGCAGCACAGTAGAGCAAATGAAACAGCTGAAAGACTTTGCTTTATGGAACTTTGCTTGAACATCACTCCTTGAATAGTGAATGGTAAATTACTTGTAGAAATTTATTGAAAAATATCCTATTTCAAATATAGCGTGTGCTTATTCTAATGCCATGAATGATAAACAATTAATGGTTAATGGAAATTATTCATCTTGTTTTGTGTGTTATAAGAAGCATTTATTGCAGCTGCACCATAAATTACGTAACAAGTTTTACAATCCATTGGCATTAAGTAAACACGGTCTATGTGTTTTTCTGTCAGTGGTGGTTGTTTTAAACATGCACTTAACGGTTTAAGGCCATGTGTAATGAAAGACAGTTTCTAGGATATGAAGAAAACTTTTATTGCAAGTGCACCATCAATTACATAGCAAGTTGTACAATCCATTGACATGATAATAGCCCGAGCTATGTGTCGTTTATTCTGCCAGGCGTAACGTATCCCCTCTCAACCTCTAGAAGTACAGGCACCATTTGCAGTCATTCCCCAGCCGAATTAAGGGCTCGAGTCTCTACTCGATGTACCTGAAAGAAGAGAAAATTTATTCAATGCACTGCTGTAAATATAGCATATTCATAGAGAAAGCTAGAGTATGATATAGGTAGCTAAAGGTTCCGACATTTTACACTGGGAATGGAAAAGGGCATGGATTAAATGATTTCACATCAGGAAAGATTCAAAAGAGTAAGATGGTAAAGGGATTCCAGAGTTGTTCATTGGAAATTGTCTTCCACCGAAGGAATGAGCATTAAGATCCTATTCAGGTTCTGAAGAGATACCTACCTCAATGAACATAAAGCATGCCTAAGCCTGGGCCCTTGATTCTTGAATGGAGTCTCTTACCTGAAATGAAAGAAAGTTGATTGCTCTATGCACTGTGGCAAATGTAGTACAAATCATAGAAAGAGGTTCAGTAGGGTTACCAAAATTTAAAATTGGGAAAAGAATAGGTCATGGATCAAATATTTTGACATCGGTAAAGATTCATTGCAGCAAAGGGAGTGAGTAAGTGAAAGGATTTCAAAGTTATTTGAATGAGTGCAAGGAGTTAGGTAAGAGGTTGCTTGGAGGCCTTAGAAAAGGATTATGCATGGAGCATTCTATGGCAGCGTTTCCCTTTGGAAAGCAGATGAACATTATTTTGGGGAGGGAAATCTCAGTGATTAGCCTCGGAGCTAGAATGGATGTCAAATTGGAAAATGAGGACACTGCGGAATCATCCTTGCACACACTCAACGAAGGCGTTTACAAGACACACAATAACAGGAATTCTGAAGAATGGAAATTCTTAATAAGGGAGGAAAGTTCACAGCTGCCCATGAAACATCTCCAAGAGTTATGATACTGCAAGTTACCTTATCGCGGTTTCTGAATTATAGCATAGCATACAGCGGAAGGCCAAGAAGTATACGAAGTATTCATAAGAAGATGCCACCTGTATCCTCCAAGAGCGAATGCTTGAAGCATAGGAAGGGTTGAAGAGTGATGACGTAAACAAGCTATCAGTAAATTCAGCCTGAAATCGCTCGGAGGCATGATGGAAGTCTGCAGAAGTTTGCCACTGTGCGCAGAAAATAATTCAGAGGAAACACTCGAGGCGTGGCAAGATATTGTCGATTGCAAACACCGGAAACGAGATGCTCAGTTAGGGTCAGGGACATGCGAGGGAAGTTCCACAAAATCATCCAGAAAAGAAGGTGGAAAGAGATGCTGGTGAAAAGCTCTGAATTTTCTCCCAATCTACTCCATAGAAAATTGAAGGAAGGAGTAACAAAAGAAAGAGAGGAGGAAAGGACCAGTTTAACAAGGAAGAAGGACCTAACTGCAGATACAATGGACCCTGATGATGATGATGCTGAATGCTCATGGGCGCTGCATATTGATTTGCAGCAGAAAATAATATGCTCTTCCTTGGCACATAAAGAACCGTCCGTTGATTAACTATTGCACCAGAAGTTTCTAATTTTGACCATAAATTTGAGAAGGAAATTTCTTGTGAGAATCTCCATCAATAATCACTGTATCCCAATAAATAAAATGTATCAAAACAGAGAACTTTGAACTAAGCAAAAGTATCACACTTAGATTTATATAAAGATATTACCTGCCCAATACTGTCTTCTCTCTCTGAAGATGATTGTAATGTTCACCATAAAGGATTGTTATAGCATGAATACATGAAGCTTTGGTTTTTCCAACACATTCCCCATTTTTGGCAACCACCTAAGTATGATAAAATATGAAAATTATTAAAATTTCTGTTTTCGAAGGAAAGGAAAAATAGGCTCTCTTCTCTCTTAAGATGCATGTAATGTTCACCACAAAGGATATTTATAGCATGAGTACATAAAGCTTTGGTTTTTCCAACATATTCCCCATTTTTGGCAACCACCTAAGTATGATAAAATATGAAAATTATTAAAATTTCTGTTTTCGAAGGAAAGGAAAAATAGGCTCTCTTCTCTCTTAAGATGCATGTAATGTTCACCACAAAGGATATTTATAGCATGAGTACATAAAGCTTTGGTTTTTTCAACACATTCCCCATTTTTGGCAAGCACCTTAGTATGACAAAATATGAAATTTATTAAAATTTCTGTTTTCGAAGGTAAGGAAAAATGGGAATTATGGTTATAGAGAACTAAATATTTGAAAAAATAATATACATGCTCGTTTTGCATCGAAGAATAGATTCGATTCAATTGAGTGTACGGAAAGAAAGTTGGCAGTGATACCTTAAAAATGTTATCTGCTCACAAATTGAAAGGTGTAAACTTTTCCTTCCTTCGTCTAAGAATGTGCTCGGCAATCCATCCCGTGAAGACTCATCGCTCTGCTCGTGGAGAGGACGGCGAACGTTCTCGACTCGATGGCATCCTAGAATGGAAGGGTGATGAATCAATTAAAAAAGGAAGCCAACATCCAGAACCAAGGCTCACTTCTACTAGAGTAACACTGTCAAAGGCTGTCATATTGATTTATAACTATGCATGGCTATTATTTCTCGTGTCGTACTCTTGAAATTAGCTAAAATAGACATGTTGCATCGGAGGAAGTTATGGCATGCGTATGTTTATAAACATATATACTGGCTGTGGCTAGGTTGTTCATCGTAAAATAAAGGAACATAAAGTCAGGCGATGGAAGAGCTCGACAAATGTTGGCTTTGGCACGTTCCTGCTCGCAGAGATTACCTCTTATCTAAATAAAATGTTGAAAAATGAAATTTTATATATTTTGAAGTACCGCTAAACATTTCTCTCGCTTCTGATTGGCTGAGAGAAATACCACCGCTGTCAGTGCAGAGGCTGTATTGTTAAATTTTATGCCAAACATTTCTTTATCCGATTTCCGATCGAATATCGCCAAAATTCCTCTTTCCTTTTATGTCGACCGCGAGCAATGGCGGTTTTCTTGAAATCGGAAGAAATAAGTTTTCGATACTTATGAAATCAGTATCCATGCGCGGTAAGACTCACGTAGTAGGTAAAAATCATAATAAATACTAGTCTTCATTAAATTTTAATCGGTTACGACTAACCTTAGGTTTGTTTTCAAAAATCTTTCTCGAATTTTAGATTCCGGCCGGTGACAATCCCGTCTCGAAATACCGCCGCGCGTTAGTCACTTTCCACAGCGACCTCACCGTGTCAACATCCTCCCTTTCACCAGTCATTCATTTTCCCTTTTTTCTAATTTAATGCACTCTATTGAGGATAAGATCATCCTCATTAAAACTATGAAGCTACGCCCGAGCTCTCTGTTCGAAGAAACGGCTTCGGAAACTTAATATAGGACGCATTGTGACTATAAGTTACGAGCCCATATGCAGGATACAGCCGAGAGATCATTAAGCCGTCGCTCAATGTTATTGTTTTTGGTATTAATATGGTCGTGTTTACAGTGGTAAAGATATCTTGAACGGCGATGAATAGGAATCTAGGTATTCGAAACGCTTCGCTCGGAAGCAATCGGTAAATAAAATTCTCGGGCACATTCTTGTCGTCGAGGCAAAAGAAATACATTTCAATGGGACGTTACTAACCTTGCTTGGCTTTTCGACTGAACCTTACATCCTCACTGAAAGCTGTGCTGCTTGACCTGCACTGGGATGACGAAGTCGCATTGCCGTCCTCTACGAAGCTGCCTAATCAATCTTTAACGTGCACCGCTAACCACAGCACAAAATAACACTGACACAACCACTGAATCCAGGGAAAAACTTTACGATTTGATGATAGCCACTCGATCGATGGAAAACTGCGTAACGAAAGCATGGGGAAACTCGGTTCGCATATCACTAGACCAAAGTCTGCTCACTAACGAGAGCCGCCTACTGAGGCGACACCGGAACGATAACTGGGCCCCCTGTCGGATTTCGAATGTTTTCGGTATGACGAAAAACGTCGTTCTATTTCAACCTTTCCTAAAATCCGAATCTTTACGTTTAAAATTCTGTTCGGATACGCTATTTCGAAGACTCTAGTTGGATCGAGTTTCATTCCGCGCTAAAATACTTTTCAAGGAGATATCTCGTTCCTTGAAAAAGGAATCAAATTGAATGGCAATGACTCGATAAATGAGGAAGGGATTAACCCTTTCGAGACGGAAAGATTTTCAGAAAATCTTTTACGAGTGCCTTCAGATGACCCCGTGGTACGGAGCGTTTTTTCCACTCTTAATGTGCCAGGTTTAGAGCGTACCCATTTCTCGGCGGGATGTGATAGCGTATCCTCCGACAGGACAATTGTGGAACATCGTCCGCGGTTAACCACCTTCCCTTTTACTCCATTTACACCACATTAATCACCATCCGTATGATAAGAACATGTGAAAGTCTCTTCCTACGGGAGCATATTTCCATAAACCTCTTTTCTGAGCTTACAATTCATGCATCTCGTCTCCGAAATTTGTGATTATAAGGATACACTTTTGGACTAATTTCCCGTTAAGATTCATAATGTAAATGGTAATTTAGTCAAATCTCTTTCGAGCCTGGTGTTTTTCCTTCAATCATACGCTCATATGCAGGCGATTCCTTCGAAGGACTAAAAGATAGGGTGGACATAAGAAGTAGTTTCCGCAATGGCTGACGAAAGAACAGAGCAGGGCAGCGAAGATGGAAGGAAGGGAAAACAGTTCGTCACTATTTGGAGGCAGTTACAATGGTTTTCTTTATATTCCCCAAAAAATAAAGGAGGAGATTTATTTTGTGTAGAGCCACATGAAATATTACAATTCGCTTGTTCTGCTTCGATTGGAAAAGAAATCCTTAAAATTAATAAAGAAATTGAGTGATAATGAAATCTATCACAGCATTTTCTGAATGAATGTCCTTTCCTTAGTTGAATTTTTGTGAGGAAGGGAGAGTTTGCGAATGCCCTTAACGGTTCAAGGCCATGTGTAATGAAAGACAGTTTCTAGGATGTGAAGAAAACTTTTATTGCAAGTGCACCATCAATTACATAGCAAGTTGTACAATCCATTGACATGATAATAGCCCGAGCTATGTGTCGTTTATTCTGCCAGGCGTAACGTATCCCCTCTCAACCTCTAGAAGTACAGGCACCATTTGCAGTCATTCCCCAGCCGAATTAAGGGCTCGAGTCTCTACTCGATGTACCTGAAAGAAGAGAAAATTTATTCAATGCACTGCTGTAAATATAGCATATTCATAGAGAAAGCTAGAGTATGATATAGGTAGCTAAAGGTTCCGACATTTTACACTGGGAATGGAAAAGGGCATGGATTAAATGATTTCACATCAGGAAAGATTCAAAAGAGTAAGATGGTAAAGGGATTCCAGAGTTGTTCATTGGAAATTGATTCCACCGAAGGAATGAGCATTAAGATCCTATTCAGGTTCTGAAGAGATACCTACCTCAATGAGCATAAAGCATGCCTAAGCCTGGGCCCTTGATTCTTGAACGGAGTCTCTTACCTGAAATGAAAGAAAGTTGATTGCTCTATGCACTGTGGCAAATGTAGTACAAATCATAGAAAGAGGTTCAGTAGGGTTCCCAAAATTTAAAATTGGGAAAAGAATAGGTCATGGATCAAATATTTTGACATCGGTAAAGATTCATTGCAGCAAAGGGAGTGAGTAAGTGAAAGGATTTCAAAGTTATTTGAATGAGTGCAAGGAGTTAGGTAAGAGGTTGCTTGGAGGCCTTAGAAAAGGATTATGCATGGAGCATTCTATGGCAGCGTTTCCCTTTGGAAAGCAGATGAACATTATTTTGGGGAGGGAAATCTCAGTGATTAGCCTCGGAGCTAGAATGGATGTCAAATTGGAAAATGAGGACACTGCGGAATCATCCTTGCACACACTCAACGAAGGCGTTTACAAGACACACAATAACAGGAATTCTGAAGAATGGAAATTCTTAATAAGGAAGGAAAGTTCACAGCTGCCCATGAAACATCTCCAAGAGTTATGATACTGCAAGTTACCTTATCGCGGTTTCTGAATTATAGCATAGCATACAGCGGAAGGCCAAGAAGTATACGAAGTATTCATAAGAAGATGCCACCTGTATCCTCCAAGAGCGAATGCTTGAAGCATAGGAAGGGTTGAAGAGTGATGAAGTAAACAAGCTATCAGTAAATTCAGCCTGAAATCGCTCGGAGGCATGACGGAAGTCTGCAGAAGTTTGCCACTGTGCACAGAAAATAATTCAGAGGAAACACTCGAGGCGTGGCAAGATATTGTCGATTGCAAACACCGGAAACGAGATGCTCAGTTAGGGTCAGGGACATGCGAGGGAAGTTCCAAGGACACACAAAATCATCCAGAAAAGAAGGTGGAAAGAGATGCTGGTGAAAAGCACTGAATTTTCTCCCAATCTACTCCATAGAAAATTGAAGGAAGGAGTAACAAAAGAAAGAGAGGAGGAAAGGACCAGTTTAACAAGGAAGAAGGACCTAACTGCAGATACAATGGACCCTGATGATGATGATGCTGAATGCTCATGGGCGCTGCATATTGATTTGCAGCAGAAAATAATATGCCCTTCCTTGGCACATAAAGAACCGTCCGTTGATTAACTATTGCACCAGAAGTTTCTAATTTTGACCATAAATTTGAGAAGGAAATTTCTTGTGAGAATCTCCATCAATAATCACTGTATCCCAATAAATAAAATGTATCAAAACAGAGAACTTTGAACTAAGCAAAAGTATCACACTTAGATTTATATAAAGATATTACCTGCCCAATACTGTCTTCTCTCTCTGAAGATGATTGTAATGTTCACCATAAAGGATTGTTATAGCATGAATACATGAAGCTTTGGTTTTTCCAACACATTCCCCATTTTTGGCAACCACCTAAGTATGATAAAATATGAAAATTATTAAAATTTCTGTTTTCGAAGGAAAGGAAAAATAGGCTCTCTTCTCTCTTAAGATGCATGTAATGTTCACCACAAAGGATATTTATAGCATGAGTACATAAAGCTTTGGTTTTTTCAACACATTCCCCATTTTTGGCAAGCACCTTAGTATGACAAAATATGAAATTTATTAAAATTTCTGTTTTCGAAGGTAAGGAAAAATGGGAATTATGGTTATAGAGAACTAAATATTTGAAAAAATAATATACATGCTCGTTTTGCATCGAAGAATAGATTCGATTCAATTGAGTGTACGGAAAGAAAGTTGGCAGTGATACCTTAAAAATGTTATCTGCTCACAAATTGAAAGGTGTAAACTCTTCCTTCCTTCGTCTAAGAATGTGCTCGGCAATCCATCCCGTGAAGACTCATCGCTCTGCTCGTGGAGAGGACGGCGAACGTTCTCGACTCGATGGCATCCTAGAATGGAAGTGTGATGAATCGATTAAAAAAGGAAGCCAACATCCAGAACCAAGGCTCACTTCTACTAGAGTAACACTGTCAAAGGCTGTCATATTGATTTATAACTATGCATGGCTATTATTTCTCGTGTCGTACTCTTGAAATTAGCTAAAATAGACATGTTGCATCGGAGGAAGTTATGGCATGCGTATGTTTATAAACATATATACTGGCTGTGGCTAGGTTGTTCATCGTAAAATAAAGGAACATAAAGTCAGGCGATGGAAGAGCTCGACAAATGTTAGCTTTGGCACGTTCCTGCTCGCAGAGATTACCTCTTATCTAAATAAAATGTTGAAAAATGAAATTTTATAAATTTTGAAGTACCGCTAAACATTTCTCTCGCTTCTGATTGGCTGAGAGAAATACCACCGCTGTCAGTGCAGAGGCTGTATTGTTAAATTTTATGCCAAACATTTCTTTATCCGATTTCCGATCGAATATCGCCAAAATTCCTCTTTCCTTTTATGTCGACCGCGAGCAATGGCGGTTTTCTTGAAATCGGAAGAAATAAGTTTTCGATACTTATGAAATCAGTATCCATGCGCGGTAAGACTCACGTAGTAGGTAAAAATCATAATAAATACTAGTCTTCATTAAATTTTAATCGGTTACGACTAACCTTAGGTTTGTTTTCAAAAATCTTTCTCGAATTTTAGATTCCGGCCGGTGACAATCCCGTCTCGAAATACCGCCGCGCGTTAGTCACTTTCCACAGCGACCTCACCGTGTCAACATCCTCCCTTTCACCAGTCATTCATTTTCCCTTTTTTCTAATTTAATGCACTCTATTGAGGATAAGATCATCCTCATTAAAACTATGAAGCTACGCCCGAGCTCTCTGTTCGAAGAAACGGCTTCGGAAACTTAATATAGGACGCATTGTGACTATAAGTTACGAGCCCATATGCAGGATACAGCCGAGAGATCATTAAGCCGTCGCTCAATGTTATTGTTTTTGGTATTAATATGGTCGTGTTTACAGTGGTAAAGATATCTTGAACGGCGATGAATAGGAATCTAGGTATTCGAAACGCTTCGCTCGGAAGCAATCGGTAAATAAAATTCTCGGGCACATTCTTGTCGTCGAGGCAAAAGAAATACATTTCAATGGGACGTTACTAACCTTGCTTGGCTTTTCGACTGAACCTTACATCCTCACTGAAAGCTGTGCTGCTTGACCTGCACTGGGATGACGAAGTCGCATTGCCGTCCTCTACGAAGCTGCCTAATCAATCTTTAACGTGCACCGCTAACCACAGCACAAAATAACACTGACACAACCACTGAATCCAGGGAAAAACTTTACGATTTGATGATAGCCACTCGATCGATGGAAAACTGCGTAACGAAAGCATGGGGAAACTCGGTTCGCATATCACTAGACCAAAGTCTGCTCACTAACGAGAGCCGCCTACTGAGGCGACACCGGAACGATAACTGGGCCCCCTGTCGGATTTCGAATGTTTTCGGTATGACGAAAAACGTCGTTCTATTTCAACCTTTCCTAAAATCCGAATCTTTACGTTTAAAATTCTGTTCGGATACGCTATTTCGAAGACTCTAGTTGGATCGAGTTTCATTCCGCGCTAAAATACTTTTCAAGGAGATATCTCGTTCCTTGAAAAAGGAATCAAATTGAATGGCAATGACTCGATAAATGAGGAAGGGATTAACCCTTTCGAGACGGAAAGATTTTCAGAAAATCTTTTACGAGTGCCTTCAGATGACCCCGTGGTACGGAGCGTTTTTTCCACTCTTAATGTGCCAGGTTTAGAGCGTACCCATTTCTCGGCGGGATGTGATAGCGTATCCTCCGACAGGACAATTGTGGAACATCGTCCGCGGTTAACCACCTTCCCTTTTACTCCATTTACACCACATTAATCACCATCCGTATGATAAGAACATGTGAAAGTCTCTTCCTACGGGAGCATATTTCCATAAACCTCTTTTCTGAGCTTACAATTCATGCATCTCGTCTCCGAAATTTGTGATTATAAGGATACACTTTTGGACTAATTTCCCGTTAAGATTCATAATGTAAATGGTAATTTAGTCAAATCTCTTTCGAGCCTGGTGTTTTTCCTTCAATCATACGCTCATATGCAGGCGATTCCTTCGAAGGACTAAAAGATAGGGTGGACATAAGAAGTAGTTTCCGCAATGGCTGACGAAAGAACAGAGCAGGGCAGCGAAGATGGAAGGAAGGGAAAACAGTTCGTCACTATTTGGAGGCAGTTACAATGGTTTTCTTTATATTCCCCAAAAAATAAAGGAGGAGATTTATTTTGTGTAGAGCCACATGAAATATTACAATTCGCTTGTTCTGCTTCGATTGGAAAAGAAATCCTTAAAATTAATAAAGAAATTGAGTGATAATGAAATCTATCACAGCATTTTCTGAATGAATGTCCTTTCCTTAGTTGAATTTTTGTGAGGAAGGGAGAGTTTGCGAATGCCCTTAACGGTTCAAGGCCATGTGTAATGAAAGACAGTTTCTAGGATGTGAAGAAAACTTTTATTGCAAGTGCACCATCAATTACATAGCAAGTTGTACAATCCATTGACATGATAATAGCCCGAGCTATGTGTCGTTTATTCTGCCAGGCGTAACGTATCCCCTCTCAACCTCTAGAAGTACAGGCACCATTTGCAGTCATTCCTCAGCCGAATTAAGGGCTCGAGTCTCTACTCGATGTACCTGAAAGAAGAGAAAATTTATTCAATGCACTGCAGTAAATATAGCATATTCATAGAGAAAGCTAGAGTATGATATAGAGGTGAAGGTAGCTAAAGGTTCCGACATTTTACTTTGGGAATGGAAAAGGGCATGGATTAAATGATTTCACATCAGGAAAGATTCAAAAGAGTCAGATGGTATAGGGATTCCAGAGTTGTTCATTGGAAATTGATTCCACCGAAGGAATGAGCATTAAGATCCTATTCAGGTTCTGAAGAGATACCTACCTCAATGAGCATAAAGCATGCCTAAGCCTGGGCCCTTGATTCTTGAACGGAGTCTCTTACCTGAAATGAAAGAAAGTTGATTGCTCTATGCACTGTGGCAAATGTAGTACAAATCATAGAAAGAGGTTCAGTAGGGTTCCCAAAATTTAAAATTTGGAAAAGAATAGGTCATGGATTAAATATTTTGACATCGGTAAAGATTCATTGCACCAAAGGGAGTGAGTAAGTGAAAGGATTTCAAAGTTATTTGAATGAGTGCAAGGAGTTAGGTAAGAGGTTGCTTGGAGGCCTTAGAAAAGGATTATGCATGGAGCATTCTATGGCAGCGTTTCCCTTTGGAAAGCAGATGAACATTATTTTGGGGAGGGAAATCTCAGTGATTAGCCTCGGAGCTAGAATGGATGTCAAACTGGAAAATGAGGACACTGCGGAATCATCCTTGCACACACTCAACGAAGGCGTTTACAAGACACACAATAACAGGAATTCTGAAGAATGGAAATTCTTAATAAGGGAGGAAAGTTCACAGCTGCCCATGAAACATCTCCAAGAGTTATGATACTGCAAGTTACCTTATCGCGGTTTCATGAAGGTAGCATAGCATACAGCGGAAGGCCAAGAAGTATACGAAGTATTCATAAGAAGATGCCACCTGTATCCTCCAAGAGCGAATGCTTGAAGCATAGGAAGGGTTGAAGAGTGATGAAGTAAACAAGCTATCAGTAAATTCAGCCTGAAATCGCTCGGAGGCATGACGGAAGTCTGCAGAAGTTTGCCACTGTGCACAGAAAATAATTCAGAGGAAACACTCGAGGCGTGGCAAGATATTGTCGATTGCAAACACCGGAAACGAGATGCTCAGTTAGGGTCAGGGACATGCGAGGGAAGTTCCAAGGACACACAAAATCATCCAGAAAAGAAGGTGGAAAGAGATGCTGGTGAAAAGCTCTGAATTTTCTCCCGATCTACTCCATAGAAAATTGAAGGAAGGAGTAACAAAAGAAAGAGAGGAGGAAACGATCAGTTTAACAAGGAAGAAGGACCTAACTGCAGATACAATGGACCCTGATGATGATAATGCTGAATGCTCATGGGCGCTGCATATTGATTTGCAGCAGAAAATAATATGCTCTTCCTTGGCACATAAAGAACCGTCCGTTGATTAACTATTGCACCAGAAGTTTCTAATTTTGACCATAAATTTGAGAAGGAAATTTCTTGTGAGAATCTCCATCAATAATCACTGTATCCCAATAAATAAAATGTATCAAAACAGAGAACTTTGAACTAAGCAAAAGTATCACACTTAGATTTATATAAAGATATTACCTGCCCAATACTGTCTTCTCTCTCTGAAGATGATTGTAATGTTCACCATAAAGGATTGTTATAGCTTGAATACATGAAGCTTTGGTTTTTCCAACACATTCCCCATTTTTGGCAACCACCTAAGTATGATAAAATATGAAAATTATTAAAATTTCTGTTTTCGAAGGAAAGGAAAAATAGGCTCTCTTCTCTCTTAAGATGCATGTAATGTTCACCACAAAGGATATTTATAGCATGAGTACATAAAGCTTTGGTTTTTTCAACACATTCCCCATTTTTGGCAAGCACCTTAGTATGACAAAATATGAAATTTATTAAAATTTCTGTTTTCGAAGGTAAGGAAAAATGGGAATTATGGTTATAGAGAACTAAATATTTGAAAAAATAATATACATGCTCGTTTTGCATCGAAGAATAGATTCGATTCAATTGAGTGTACGGAAAGAAAGTTGGCAGTGATACCTTAAAAATGTTATCTGCTCACAAATTGAAAGGTGTAAACTCTTCCTTCCTTCGTCTAAGAATGTGCTCGGCAATCCATCCCGTGAAGACTCATCGCTCTGCTCGTGGAGAGGACGGCGAACGTTCTCGACTCGATGGCATCCTAGAATGGAAGTGTGATGAATCGATTAAAAAAGGAAGCCAACATCCAGAACCAAGGCTCACTTCTACTAGAGTAACACTGTCAAAGGCTGTCATATTGATTTATAACTATGCATGGCTATTATTTCTCGTGTCGTACTCTTGAAATTAGCTAAAATAGACATGTTGCATCGGAGGAAGTTATGGCATGCGTATGTTTATAAACATATATACTGGCTGTGGCTAGGTTGTTCATCGTAAAATAAAGGAACATAAAGTCAGGCGATGGAAGAGCTCGACAAATGTTAGCTTTGGCACGTTCCTGCTCGCAGAGATTACCTCTCATCTAAATAAAATGTTGAAAAATGAAATTTTATAAATTTTGAAGTACCGCTAAACATTTCTCTCGCTTCTGATTGGCTGAGAGAAATACCACCGCTGTCAGTGCAGAGGCTGTATTGTTAAATTTTATGCCAAACATTTCTTTATCCGATTTCCGATCGAATATCGCCAAAATTCCTCTTTCCTTTTATGTCGACCGCGAGCAATGGCGGTTTTCTTGAAATCGGAAGAAATAAGTTTTCGATACTTATGAAATCAGTATCCATGCGCGGTTAGACTCACGTAGTAGGTAAAAATCATAATAAATACTAGTCTTCATTAAATTTTAATCGGTTACGACTAACCTTAGGTTTGTTTTCAAAAATCTTTCTCGAATTTTAGATTCCGGCCGGTGACAATCCCGTCTCGAAATACCGCCGCGCGTTAGTCACTTTCCACAGCGACCTCACCGTGTCAACATCCTCCCTTTCACCAGTCATTCATTTTCCCTTTTTTCTAATTTAATGCACTCTATTGAGGATAAGATCATCCTCATTAAAACTATGAAGCTACGCCCGAGCTCTCTGTTCGAAGAAACGGCTTCGGAAACTTAATATAGGACGCATTGTGACTATAAGTTACGAGCCCATATGCAGGATACAGCCGAGAGATCATTAAGCCGTCGCTCAATGTTATTGTTTTTGGTATTAATATGGTCGTGTTTACAGTGGTAAAGATATCTTGAACGGCGATGAATAGGAATCTAGGTATTCGAAACGCTTCGCTCGGAAGCAATCGGTAAATAAAATTCTCGGGCACATTCTTGTCGTCGAGGCAAAAGAAATACATTTCAATGGGACGTTACTAACCTTGCTTAGCTTTTCGACTGAACCTTACATCCTCACTGAAAGCTGTGCTGCTTGACCTGCACTGGGATGACGAAGTCGCATTGCCGTCCTCTACGAAGCTGCCTAATCAATCTTTAACGTGCACCGCTAACCACAGCACAAAATAACACTGACACAACCACTGAATCCAGGGAAACACTTTACGATTTGATGATAGCCACTCGATCGATGGAAAACTGCGTAACGAAAGCATGGGGAAACTCGGTTCGCATATCACTAGACCAAAGTCTGCTCACTAACGAGAGCCGCCTACTGAGGCGACACCGGAACGATAACTGGGCCCCCTGTCGGATTTCGAATGTTTTCGGTATGACGAAAAACGTCGTTCTATTTCAACCTTTCCTAAAATCCGAATCTTTACGTTTAAAATTCTGTTCGGATACGCTATTTCGAAGACTCTAGTTGGATCGAGTTTCATTCCGCGCTAAAATACTTTTCAAGGAGATATCTCGTTCCTTGAAAAAGGAATCAAATTGAATGGCAATGACTCGATAAATGAGGAAGGGATTAACCCTTTCGAGACGGAAAGATTTTCAGAAAATCTTTTACGAGTGCCTTCAGATGACCCCGTGGTACGGAGCGTTTTTTCCACTCTTAATGTGCCAGGTTTAGAGCGTACCCATTTCTCGGCGGGATGTGATAGCGTATCCTCCGACAGGACAATTGTGGAACATCGTCCGCGGTTAACCACCTTCCCTTTTACTCCATTTACACCACATTAATCACCATCCGTATGATAAGAACATGTGAAAGTCTCTTCCTACGGGAGCATATTTCCATAAACCTCTTTTCTGAGCTTACAATTCATGCATCTCGTCTCCGAAATTTGTGATTATAAGGATACACTTTTGGACTAATTTCCCGTTAAGATTCATAATGTAAATGGTAATTTAGTCAAATCTCTTTCGAGCCTGGTGTTTTTCCTTCAATCATAC
This sequence comes from Pantala flavescens, assembly GCA_020796165.1. Lineage (NCBI taxonomy): Eukaryota > Metazoa > Arthropoda > Insecta > Odonata > Libellulidae > Pantala > Pantala flavescens. The sequence goes on from CM036883.1 coordinate 48,569,534, forward strand.
GCTCATATGCAGGCGATTCCTTCGAAGGACTAAAAGATAGGGTGGACATAAGAAGTAGTTTCCGCAATGGCTGACGAAAGAACAGAGCAGGGCAGCGAAGATGGAAGGAAGGGAAAACAGTTCGTCACTATTTGGAGGCAGTTACAATGGTTTTCTTTATATTCCCCAAAAAATAAAGGAGGAGATTTATTTTGTGTAGAGCCACATGAAATATTACAATTCGCTTGTTCTGCTTCGATTGGAAAAGAAATCCTTAAAATTAATAAAGAAATTGAGTGATAATGAAATCTATCACAGCATTTTCTGAATGAATGTCCTTTCCTTAGTTGAATTTTTGTGAGGAAGGGAGAGTTTGCGAATGCCCTTAACGGTTCAAGGCCATGTGTAATGAAAGACAGTTTCTAGGATGTGAAGAAAACTTTTATTGCAAGTGCACCATCAATTACATAGCAAGTTGTACAATCCATTGACATGATAATAGCCCGAGCTATGTGTCGTTTATTCTGCCAGGCGTAACGTATCCCCTCTCAACCTCTAGAAGTACAGGCACCATTTGCAGTCATTCCTCAGCCGAATTAAGGGCTCGAGTCTCTACTCGATGTACCTGAAAGAAGAGAAAATTTATTCAATGCACTGCAGTAAATATAGCATATTCATAGAGAAAGCTAGAGTATGATATAGAGGTGAAGGTAGCTAAAGGTTCCGACATTTTACATTGGGAATGGAAAAGGGCATGGATTAAATGATTTCACATCAGGAAAGATTCAAAAGAGTCAGATGGTATAGGGATTCCAGAGTTGTTCATTGGAAATTGATTCCACCGAAGGAATGAGCATTAAGATCCTATTCAGGTTCTGAAGAGATACCTACCTCAATGAGCATAAAGCATGCCTAAGCCTGGGCCCTTGATTCTTGAATGGAGTCTCTTACCTGAAATGAAAGAAAGTTGATTGCTCTATGCACTGTGGCAAATGAAGTACAAATCATAGAAAGAGGTTCAGTAGGGTTCCCAAAATTTAAAATTGGGAAAAGAATAGGTCATGGATTAAATATTTTGACATCGGTAAAGATTCATTGCACCAAAGGGAGTGAGTAAGTGAAAGGATTTCAAAGTTATTTGAATGAGTGCAAGGAGTTAGGTAAGAGGTTGCTTGGAGGCCTTAGAAAAGGATTATGCATGGAGCATTCTATGGCAGCGTTTCCCTTTGGAAAGCAGATGAACATTATTTTGGGGAGGGAAATCTCAGTGATTAGCCTCGGAGCTAGAATGGATGTCAAACTGGAAAATGAGGACAATGCGGAATCATCCTTGCACACACTCAACGAAGGCGTTTACAAGACACACAATAACAGGAATTCTGAAGAATGGAAATTCTTAATAAGGGAGGAAAGTTCACAGCTGCCCATGAAACATCTCCAAGAGTTATGATACTGCAAGTTACCTTATCGCGGTTTCATGAAGGTAGCATAGCATACAGCGGAAGGCCAAGAAGTATACGAAGTATTCATAAGAAGATGCCACCTGTATCCTCCAAGAGCGAATGCTTGAAGCATAGGAAGGGTTGAAGAGTGATGAAGTAAACAAGCTATCAGTAAATTCAGCCTGAAATCGCTCGGAGGCATGACGGAAGTCTGCAGAAGTTTGCCACTGTGCACAGAAAATAATTCAGAGGAAACACTCGAGGCGTGGCAAGATATTGTCGATTGCAAACACCGGAAACGAGATGCTCAGTTAGGGTCAGGGACATGCGAGGGAAGTTCCAAGGACACACAAAATCATCCAGAAAAGAAGGTGGAAAGAGATGCTGGTGAAAGGCACTGAATTTTCTCCCAATCTACTCCATAGAAAATTGAAGGAAGGAGTAACAAAAGAAAGAGAGGAGGAAAGGACCAGTTTAACAAGGAAGAAGGACCTAACTGCAGATACAATGGACCCTGATGATGATGATGCTGAATGCTCATGGGCGCTGCATATTGATTTGCAGCAGAAAATAATATGCTCTTCCTTGGCACATAAAGAACCGTCCGTTGATTAACTATTGCACCAGAAGTTTCTAATTTTGACCATAAATTTGAGAAGGAAATTTCTTGTGAGAATCTCCATCAATAATCACTGTATCCCAATAAATAAAATGTATCAAAACAGAGAACTTTGAACTAAGCAAAAGTATCACACTTAGATTTATATAAAGATATTACCTGCCCAATACTGTCTTCTCTCTCTGAAGATGATTGTAATGTTCACCATAAAGGATTGTTATAGCATGAATACATGAAGCTTTGGTTTTTCCAACACATTCCCCATTTTTGGCAACCACCTAAGTATGATAAAATATGAAAATTATTAAAATTTCTGTTTTCGAAGGAAAGGAAAAATAGGCTCTCTTCTCTCTTAAGATGCATGTAATGTTCACCACAAAGGATATTTATAGCATGAGTACATAAAGCTTTGGTTTTTTCAACACATTCCCCATTTTTGGCAAGCACCTTAGTATGACAAAATATGAAATTTATTAAAATTTCTGTTTTCGAAGGTAAGGAAAAATGGGAATTATGGTTATAGAGAACTAAATATTTGAAAAAATAATATACATGCTCGTTTTGCATCGAAGAATAGATTCGATTCAATTGAGTGTACGGAAAGAAAGTTGGCAGTGATACCTTAAAAATGTTATCTGCTCACAAATTGAAAGGTGTAAACTCTTCCTTCCTTCGTCTAAGAATGTGCTCGGCAATCCATCCCGTGAAGACTCATCGCTCTGCTCGTGGAGAGGACGGCGAACGTTCTCGACTCGATGGCATCCTAGAATGGAAGTGTGATGAATCGATTAAAAAAGGAAGCCAACATCCAGAACCAAGGCTCACTTCTACTAGAGTAACACTGTCAAAGGCTGTCATATTGATTTATAACTATGCATGGCTATTATTTCTCGTGTCGTACTCTTGAAATTAGCTAAAATAGACATGTTGCATCGGAGGAAGTTATGGCATGCGTATGTTTATAAACATATATACTGGCTGTGGCTAGGTTGTTCATCGTAAAATAAAGGAACATAAAGTCAGGCGATGGAAGAGCTCGACAAATGTTGGCTTTGGCACGTTCCTGCTCGCAGAGATTACCTCTTATCTAAATAAAATATTGAAAAATGAAATTTTATATATTTTGAAGTACCGCTAAACATTTCTCTCGCTTCTGATTGGCTGAGAGAAATACCACCGCTGTCAGTGCAGAGGCTGTATTGTTAAATTTTATGCCAAACATTTCTTTATCCGATTTCCGATCGAATATCGCCAAAATTCCTCTTTCCTTTTATGTCGACCGCGAGCAATGGCGGTTTTCTTGAAATCGGAAGAAATAAGTTTTCGATACTTATGAAATCAGTATCCATGCGCGGTAAGACTCACGTAGTAGGTAAAAATCATAATAAATACTAGTCTTCATTAAATTTTAATCGGTTACGACTAACCTTAGGTTTGTTTACAAAAATCTTTCTCGAATTTTAGATTCCGGCCGGTGACAATCCCGTCTCGAAATACCGCCGCGCGTTAGTCACTTTCCACAGCGACCTCACCGTGTCAACATCCTCCCTTTCACCAGTCATTCATTTTCCCTTTTTTCTAATTTAATGCACTCTATTGAGGATAAGATCATCCTCATTAAAACTATGAAGCTACGCCCGAGCTCTCTGTTCGAAGAAACGGCTTCGGAAACTTAATATAGGACGCATTGTGACTATAAGTTACGAGCCCATATGCAGGATACAGCCAAGAGATCATTAAGCCGTCGCTCAATGTTATTGTTTTTGGTATTAATATGGTCGTGTTTACAGTGGTAAAGATATCTTGAACGGCGATGAATAGGAATCTAGGTATTCGAAACGCTTCGCTCGGAAGCAATCGGTAAATAAAATTCTCGGGCACATTCTTGTCGTCGAGGCAAAAGAAATACATTTCAATGGGACGTTACTAACCTTGCTTGGCTTTTCGACTGAACCTTACATCCTCACTGAAAGCTGTGCTGCTTGACCTGCACTGGGATGACGAAGTCGCATTGCCGTCCTCTACGAAGCTGCCTAATCAATCTTTAACGTGCACCGCTAACCACAGCACAAAATAACACTGACACAACCACTGATCCAGGGAAAAACTTTACGATTTGATGATAGCCACTCGATCGATGGAAAACTGCGTAACGAAAGCATGGGGAAACTCGGTTCGCATATCACTAGACCAAAGTCTGCTCACTAACGAGAGCCGCCTACTGAGGCGACACCGGAACGATAACTGGGCCCCCTGTCGGATTTCGAATGTTTTCGGTATGACGAAAAACGTCGTTCTATTTCAACCTTTCCTAAAATCCGAATCTTTACGTTTAAAATTCTGTTCGGATACGCTATTTCGAAGACTCTAGTTGGATCGAGTTTCATTCCGCGCTAAAATACTTTTCAAGGAGATATCTCGTTCCTTGAAAAAGGAATCAAATTGAATGGCAATGACTCGATAAATGAGGAAGGGATTAACCCTTTCGAGACGGAAAGATTTTCAGAAAATCTTTTACGAGTGCCTTCAGATGACCCCGTGGTACGGAGCGTTTTTTCCACTCTTAATGTGCCAGGTTTAGAGCGTACCCATTTCTCGGCGGGATGTGATAGCGTATCCTCCGACAGGACAATTGTGGAACATCGTCCGCGGTTAACCACCTTCCCTTTTACTCCATTTACACCACATTAATCACCATCCGTATGATAAGAACATGTGAAAGTCTCTTCCTACGGGAGCATATTTCCATAAACCTCTTTTCTGAGCTTACAATTCATGCATCTCGTCTCCGAAATTTGTGATTATAAGGATACACTTTTGGACTAATTTCCCGTTAAGATTCATAATGTAAATGGTAATTTAGTCAAATCTCTTTCGAGCCTGGTGTTTTTCCTTCAATCATACGCTCATATGCAGGCGATTCCTTCGAAGGACTAAAAGATAGGGTGGACATAAGAAGTAGTTTCCGCAATGGCTGACGAAAGAACAGAGCAGGGCAGCGAAGATGGAAGGAAGGGAAAACAGTTCGTCACTATTTGGAGGCAGTTACAATGGTTTTCTTTATATTCCCCAAAAAATAAAGGAGGAGATTTATTTTGTGTAGAGCCACATGAAATATTACAATTCGCTTGTTCTGCTTCGATTGGAAAAGAAATCCTTAAAATTAATAAAGAAATTGAGTGATAATGAAATCTATCACAGCATTTTCTGAATGAATGTCCTTTCCTTAGTTGAATTTTTGTGAGGAAGGGAGAGTTTGCGAATGCCCTTAACGGTTCAAGGCCATGTGTAATGAAAGACAGTTTCTAGGATGTGAAGAAAACTTTTATTGCAAGTGCACCATCAATTACATAGCAAGTTGTACAATCCATTGACATGATAATAGCCCGAGCTATGTGTCGTTTATTCTGCCAGGCGTAACGTATCCCCTCTCAACCTCTAGAAGTACAGGCACCATTTGCAGTCATTCCCCAGCCGAATTAAGGGCTCGAGTCTCTACTCGATGTACCTGAAAGAAGAGAAAATTTATTCAATGCACTGCTGTAAATATAGCATATTCATAGAGAAAGCTAGAGTATGATATAGGTAGCTAAAGGTTCCGACATTTTACACTGGGAATGGAAAAGGGCATGGATTAAATGATTTCACATCAGGAAAGATTCAAAAGAGTAAGATGGTAAAGGGATTCCAGAGTTGTTCATTGGAAATTGTCTTCCACCGAAGGAATGAGCATTAAGATCCTATTCAGGTTCTGAAGAGATACCTACCTCAATGAACATAAAGCATGCCTAAGCCTGGGCCCTTGATTCTTGAATGGAGTCTCTTGCCTGAAATGAAAGAAAGTTGATTGCTCTATGCACTGTGGCAAATGTAGTACAAATCATAGAAAGAGGTTCAGTAGGGTTACCAAAATTTAAAATTGGGAAAAGAATAGGTCATGGATCAAATATTTTGACATCGGTAAAGATTCATTGCAGCAAAGGGAGTGAGTAAGTGAAAGGATTTCAAAGTTATTTGAATGAGTGCAAGGAGTTAGGTAAGAGGTTGCTTGGAGGCCTTAGAAAAGGATTATGCATGGAGCATTCTATGGCAGCGTTTCCCTTTGGAAAGCAGATGAACATTATTTTGGGGAGGGAAATCTCAGTGATTAGCCTCGGAGCTAGAATGGATGTCAAATTGGAAAATGAGGACACTGCGGAATCATCCTTGCACACACTCAACGAAGGCGTTTACAAGACACACAATAACAGGAATTCTGAAGAATGGAAATTCTTAATAAGGAAGGAAAGTTCACAGCTGCCCATGAAACATCTCCAAGAGTTATGATACTGCAAGTTACCTTATCGCGGTTTCTGAATTATAGCATAGCATACAGCGGAAGGCCAAGAAGTATACGAAGTATTCATAAGAAGATGCCACCTGTATCCTCCAAGAGCGAATGCTTGAAGCATAGGAAGGGTTGAAGAGTGATGAAGTAAACAAGCTATCAGTAAATTCAGCCTGAAATCGCTCGGAGGCATGACGGAAGTCTGCAGAAGTTTGCCACTGTGCACAGAAAATAATTCAGAGGAAACACTCGAGGCGTGGCAAGATATTGTCGATTGCAAACACCGGAAACGAGATGCTCAGTTAGGGTCAGGGACATGCGAGGGAAGTTCCAAGGACACACAAAATCATCCAGAAAAGAAGGTGGAAAGAGATGCTGGTGAAAGGCACTGAATTTTCTCCCAATCTACTCCATAGAAAATTGAAGGAAGGAGTAACAAAAGAAAGAGAGGAGGAAAGGACCAGTTTAACAAGGAAGAAGGACCTAACTGCAGATACAATGGACCCTGATGATGATGATGCTGAATGCTCATGGGCGCTGCATATTGATTTGCAGCAGAAAATAATATGCTCTTCCTTGGCACATAAAGAACCGTCCGTTGATTAACTATTGCACCAGAAGTTTCTAATTTTGACCATAAATTTGAGAAGGAAATTTCTTGTGAGAATCTCCATCAATAATCACTGTATCCCAATAAATAAAATGTATCAAAACAGAGAACTTTGAACTAAGCAAAAGTATCACACTTAGATTTATATAAAGATATTACCTGCCCAATACTGTCTTCTCTCTCTGAAGATGATTGTAATGTTCACCATAAAGGATTGTTATAGCATGAATACATGAAGCTTTGGTTTTTCCAACACATTCCCCATTTTTGGCAACCACCTAAGTATGATAAAATATGAAAATTATTAAAATTTCTGTTTTCGAAGGAAAGGAAAAATAGGCTCTCTTCTCTCTTAAGATGCATGTAATGTTCACCACAAAGGATATTTATAGCATGAGTACATAAAGCTTTGGTTTTTTCAACACATTCCCCATTTTTGGCAAGCACCTTAGTATGACAAAATATGAAATTTATTAAAATTTCTGTTTTCGAAGGTAAGGAAAAATGGGAATTATGGTTATAGAGAACTAAATATTTGAAAAAATAATATACATGCTCGTTTTGCATCGAAGAATAGATTCGATTCAATTGAGTGTACGGAAAGAAAGTTGGCAGTGATACCTTAAAAATGTTATCTGCTCACAAATTGAAAGGTGTAAACTCTTCCTTCCTTCGTCTAAGAATGTGCTCGGCAATCCATCCCGTGAAGACTCATCGCTCTGCTCGTGGAGAGGACGGCGAACGTTCTCGACTCGATGGCATCCTAGAATGGAAGTGTGATGAATCGATTAAAAAAGGAAGCCAACATCCAGAACCAAGGCTCACTTCTACTAGAGTAACACTGTCAAAGGCTGTCATATTGATTTATAACTATGCATGGCTATTATTTCTCGTGTCGTACTCTTGAAATTAGCTAAAATAGACATGTTGCATCGGAGGAAGTTATGGCATGCGTATGTTTATAAACATATATACTGGCTGTGGCTAGGTTGTTCATCGTAAAATAAAGGAACATAAAGTCAGGCGATGGAAGAGCTCGACAAATGTTAGCTTTGGCACGTTCCTGCTCGCAGAGATTACCTCTTATCTAAATAAAATGTTGAAAAATGAAATTTTATAAATTTTGAAGTACCGCTAAACATTTCTCTCGCTTCTGATTGGCTGAGAGAAATACCACCGCTGTCAGTGCAGAGGCTGTATTGTTAAATTTTATGCCAAACATTTCTTTATCCGATTTCCGATCGAATATCGCCAAAATTCCTCTTTCCTTTTATGTCGACCGCGAGCAATGGCGGTTTTCTTGAAATCGGAAGAAATAAGTTTTCGATACTTATGAAATCAGTATCCATGCGCGGTAAGACTCACGTAGTAGGTAAAAATCATAATAAATACTAGTCTTCATTAAATTTTAATCGGTTACGACTAACCTTAGGTTTGTTTTCAAAAATCTTTCTCGAATTTTAGATTCCGGCCGGTGACAATCCCGTCTCGAAATACCGCCGCGCGTTAGTCACTTTCCACAGCGACCTCACCGTGTCAACATCCTCCCTTTCACCAGTCATTCATTTTCCCTTTTTTCTAATTTAATGCACTCTATTGAGGATAAGATCATCCTCATTAAAACTATGAAGCTACGCCCGAGCTCTCTGTTCGAAGAAACGGCTTCGGAAACTTAATATAGGACGCATTGTGACTATAAGTTACGAGCCCATATGCAGGATACAGCCGAGAGATCATTAAGCCGTCGCTCAATGTTATTGTTTTTGGTATTAATATGGTCGTGTTTACAGTGGTAAAGATATCTTGAACGGCGATGAATAGGAATCTAGGTATTCGAAACGCTTCGCTCGGAAGCAATCGGTAAATAAAATTCTCGGGCACATTCTTGTCGTCGAGGCAAAAGAAATACATTTCAATGGGACGTTACTAACCTTGCTTGGCTTTTCGACTGAACCTTACATCCTCACTGAAAGCTGTGCTGCTTGACCTGCACTGGGATGACGAAGTCGCATTGCCGTCCTCTACGAAGCTGCCTAATCAATCTTTAACGTGCACCGCTAACCACAGCACAAAATAACACTGACACAACCACTGAATCCAGGGAAAAACTTTACGATTTGATGATAGCCACTCGATCGATGGAAAACTGCGTAACGAAAGCATGGGGAAACTCGGTTCGCATATCACTAGACCAAAGTCTGCTCACTAACGAGAGCCGCCTACTGAGGCGACACCGGAACGATAACTGGGCCCCCTGTCGGATTTCGAATGTTTTCGGTATGACGAAAAACGTCGTTCTATTTCAACCTTTCCTAAAATCCGAATCTTTACGTTTAAAATTCTGTTCGGATACGCTATTTCGAAGACTCTAGTTGGATCGAGTTTCATTCCGCGCTAAAATACTTTTCAAGGAGATATCTCGTTCCTTGAAAAAGGAATCAAATTGAATGGCAATGACTCGATAAATGAGGAAGGGATTAACCCTTTCGAGACGGAAAGATTTTCAGAAAATCTTTTACGAGTGCCTTCAGATGACCCCGTGGTACGGAGCGTTTTTTCCACTCTTAATGTGCCAGGTTTAGAGCGTACCCATTTCTCGGCGGGATGTGATAGCGTATCCTCCGACAGGACAATTGTGGAACATCGTCCGCGGTTAACCACCTTCCCTTTTACTCCATTTACACCACATTAATCACCATCCGTATGATAAGAACATGTGAAAGTCTCTTCCTACGGGAGCATATTTCCATAAACCTCTTTTCTGAGCTTACAATTCATGCATCTCGTCTCCGAAATTTGTGATTATAAGGATACACTTTTGGACTAATTTCCCGTTAAGATTCATAATGTAAATGGTAATTTAGTCAAATCTCTTTCGAGCCTGGTGTTTTTCCTTCAATCATACGCTCATATGCAGGCGATTCCTTCGAAGGACTAAAAGATAGGGTGGACATAAGAAGTAGTTTCCGCAATGGCTGACGAAAGAACAGAGCAGGGCAGCGAAGATGGAAGGAAGGGAAAACAGTTCGTCACTATTTGGAGGCAGTTACAATGGTTTTCTTTATATTCCCCAAAAAATAAAGGAGGAGATTTATTTTGTGTAGAGCCACATGAAATATTACAATTCGCTTGTTCTGCTTCGATTGGAAAAGAAATCCTTAAAATTAATAAAGAAATTGAGTGATAATGAAATCTATCACAGCATTTTCTGAATGAATGTCCTTTCCTTAGTTGAATTTTTGTGAGGAAGGGAGAGTTTGCGAATGCCCTTAACGGTTCAAGGCCATGTGTAATGAAAGACAGTTTCTAGGATGTGAAGAAAACTTTTATTGCAAGTGCACCATCAATTACATAGCAAGTTGTACAATCCATTGACATGATAATAGCCCGAGCTATGTGTCGTTTATTCTGCCAGGCGTAACGTATCCCCTCTCAACCTCTAGAAGTACAGGCACCATTTGCAGTCATTCCTCAGCCGAATTAAGGGCTCGAGTCTCTACTCGATGTACCTGAAAGAAGAGAAAATTTATTCAATGCACTGCAGTAAATATAGCATATTCATAGAGAAAGCTAGAGTATGATATAGAGGTGAAGGTAGCTAAAGGTTCCGACATTTTACTTTGGGAATGGAAAAGGGCATGGATTAAATGATTTCACATCAGGAAAGATTCAAAAGAGTCAGATGGTATAGGGATTCCAGAGTTGTTCATTGGAAATTGATTCCACCGAAGGAATGAGCATTAAGATCCTATTCAGGTTCTGAAGAGATACCTACCTCAATGAGCATAAAGCATGCCTAAGCCTGGGCCCTTGATTCTTGAACGGAGTCTCTTACCTGAAATGAAAGAAAGTTGATTGCTCTATGCACTGTGGCAAATGTAGTACAAATCATAGAAAGAGGTTCAGTAGGGTTCCCAAAATTTAAAATTTGGAAAAGAATAGGTCATGGATTAAATATTTTGACATCGGTAAAGATTCATTGCACCAAAGGGAGTGAGTAAGTGAAAGGATTTCAAAGTTATTTGAATGAGTGCAAGGAGTTAGGTAAGAGGTTGCTTGGAGGCCTTAGAAAAGGATTATGCATGGAGCATTCTATGGCAGCGTTTCCCTTTGGAAAGCAGATGAACATTATTTTGGGGAGGGAAATCTCAGTGATTAGCCTCGGAGCTAGAATGGATGTCAAACTGGAAAATGAGGACACTGCGGAATCATCCTTGCACACACTCAACGAAGGCGTTTACAAGACACACAATAACAGGAATTCTGAAGAATGGAAATTCTTAATAAGGGAGGAAAGTTCACAGCTGCCCATGAAACATCTCCAAGAGTTATGATACTGCAAGTTACCTTATCGCGGTTTCATGAAGGTAGCATAGCATACAGCGGAAGGCCAAGAAGTATACGAAGTATTCATAAGAAGATGCCACCTGTATCCTCCAAGAGCGAATGCTTGAAGCATAGGAAGGGTTGAAGAGTGATGAAGTAAACAAGCTATCAGTAAATTCAGCCTGAAATCGCTCGGAGGCATGACGGAAGTCTGCAGAAGTTTGCCACTGTGCACAGAAAATAATTCAGAGGAAACACTCGAGGCGTGGCAAGATATTGTCGATTGCAAACACCGGAAACGAGATGCTCAGTTAGGGTCAGGGACATGCGAGGGAAGTTCCAAGGACACACAAAATCATCCAGAAAAGAAGGTGGAAAGAGATGCTGGTGAAAAGCTCTGAATTTTCTCCCGATCTACTCCATAGAAAATTGAAGGAAGGAGTAACAAAAGAAAGAGAGGAGGAAAGGACCAGTTTAACAAGGAACAAGGACCTAACTGCAGATACAATGGACCCTGATGATGATAATGCTGAATGCTCATGGGCGCTGCATATTGATTTGCAGCAGAAAATAATATGCTCTTCCTTGGCACATAAAGAACCGTCCATTGATTAACTATTGCACCAAAAGTTTCTAATTTTGACCATAAATTTGAGAAGGAAATTTCTTGTGAGAATCTCCATCAATAATCACTGTATCCTAATAAATAAAATATATCAAAACAGAGAACTTTGAACTAAGCAAAAGTATCACACTTAGATTTATATAAAGATATTACCTGCCCAATACTGTCTTCTCTCTCTGAAGATGATTGTAATGTTCACCATAAAGGATTGTTATAGCTTGAATACATGAAGCTTTGGTTTTTCCAACACATTCCCCATTTTTGGCAACCACCTAAGTATGATAAAATATGAAAATTATTAAAATTTCTGTTTTCGAAGGAAAGGAAAAATAGGCTCTCTTCTCTCTTAAGATGCATGTAATGTTCACCACAAAGGATATTTATAGCATGAGTACATAAAGCTTTGGTTTTTTCAACACATTCCCCATTTTTGGCAAGCACCTTAGTATGACAAAATATGAAATTTATTAAAATTTCTGTTTTCGAAGGTAAGGAAAAATGGGAATTATGGTTATAGAGAACTAAATATTTGAAAAAATAATATACATGCTCGTTTTGCATCGAAGAATAGATTCGATTCAATTGAGTGTACGGAAAGAAAGTTGGCAGTGATACCTTAAAAATGTTATCTGCTCACAAATTGAAAGGTGTAAACTCTTCCTTCCTTCGTCTAAGAATGTGCTCGGCAATCCATCCCGTGAAGACTCATCGCTCTGCTCGTGGAGAGGACGGCGAACGTTCTCGACTCGATGGCATCCTAGAATGGAAGTGTGATGAATCGATTAAAAAAGGAAGCCAACATCCAGAACCAAGGCTCACTTCTACTAGAGTAACACTGTCAAAGGCTGTCATATTGATTTATAACTATGCATGGCTATTATTTCTCGTGTCGTACTCTTGAAATTAGCTAAAATAGACATGTTGCATCGGAGGAAGTTATGGCATGCGTATGTTTATAAACATATATACTGGCTGTGGCTAGGTTGTTCATCGTAAAATAAAGGAACATAAAGTCAGGCGATGGAAGAGCTCGACAAATGTTAGCTTTGGCACGTTCCTGCTCGCAGAGATTACCTCTCATCTAAATAAAATGTTGAAAAATGAAATTTTATAAATTTTGAAGTACCGCTAAACATTTCTCTCGCTTCTGATTGGCTGAGAGAAATACCACCGCTGTCAGTGCAGAGGCTGTATTGTTAAATTTTATGCCAAACATTTCTTTATCCGATTTCCGATCGAATATCGCCAAAATTCCTCTTTCCTTTTATGTCGACCGCGAGCAATGGCGGTTTTCTTGAAATCGGAAGAAATAAGTTTTCGATGCTTATGAAATCAGTATCCATGCGCGGTTAGACTCACGTAGTAGGTAAAAATCATAATAAATACTAGTCTTCATTAAATTTTAATCGGTTACGACTAACCTTAGGTTTGTTTTCAAAAATCTTTCTCGAATTTTAGATTCCGGCCGGTGACAATCCCGTCTCGAAATACCGCCGCGCGTTAGTCACTTTCCACAGCGACCTCACCGTGTCAACATCCTCCCTTTCACCAGTCATTCATTTTCCCTTTTTTCTAATTTAATGCACTCTATTGAGGATAAGATCATCCTCATTAAAACTATGAAGCTACGCCCGAGCTCTCTGTTCGAAGAAACGGCTTCGGAAACTTAATATAGGACGCATTGTGACTATAAGTTACGAGCCCATATGCAGGATACAGCCGAGAGATCATTAAGCCGTCGCTCAATGTTATTGTTTTTGGTATTAATATGGTCGTGTTTACAGTGGTAAAGATATCTTGAACGGCGATGAATAGGAATCTAGGTATTCGAAACGCTTCGCTCGGAAGCAATCGGTAAATAAAATTCTCGGGCACATTCTTGTCGTCGAGGCAAAAGAAATACATTTCAATGGGACGTTACTAACCTTGCTTGGCTTTTCGACTGAACCTTACATCCTCACTGAAAGCTGTGCTGCTTGACCTGCACTGGGATGACGAAGTCGCATTGCCGTCCTCTACGAAGCTGCCTAATCAATCTTTAACGTGCACCGCTAACCACAGCACAAAATAACACTGACACAACCACTGAATCCAGGGAAACACTTTACGATTTGATGATAGCCACTCGATCGATGGAAAACTGCGTAACGAAAGCATGGGGAAACTCGGTTCGCATATCACTAGACCAAAGTCTGCTCACTAACGAGAGCCGCCTACTGAGGCGACACCGGAACGATAACTGGGCCCCCTGTCGGATTTCGAATGTTTTCGGTATGACGAAAAACGTCGTTCTATTTCAACCTTTCCTAAAATCCGAATCTTTACGTTTAAAATTCTGTTCGGATACGCTATTTCGAAGACTCTAGTTGGATCGAGTTTCATTCCGCGCTAAAATACTTTTCAAGGAGATATCTCGTTCCTTGAAAAAGGAATCAAATTGAATGGCAATGACTCGATAAATGAGGAAGGGATTAACCCTTTCGAGACGGAAAGATTTTCAGAAAATCTTTTACGAGTGCCTTCAGATGACCCCGTGGTACGGAGCGTTTTTTCCACTCTTAATGTGCCAGGTTTAGAGCGTACCCATTTCTCGGCGGGATGTGATAGCGTATCCTCCGACAGGACAATTGTGGAACATCGTCCGCGGTTAACCACCTTCCCTTTTACTCCATTTACACCACATTAATCACCATCCGTATGATAAGAACATGTGAAAGTCTCTTCCTACGGGAGCATATTTCCATAAACCTCTTTTCTGAGCTTACAATTCATGCATCTCGTCTCCGAAATTTGTGATTATAAGGATACACTTTTGGACTAATTTCCCGTTAAGATTCATAATGTAAATGGTAATTTAGTCAAATCTCTTTCGAGCCTGGTGTTTTTCCTTCAATCATACGCTCATATGCAGGCGATTCCTTCGAAGGACTAAAAGATAGGGTGGACATAAGAAGTAGTTTCCGCAATGGCTGACGAAAGAACAGAGCAGGGCAGCGAAGATGGAAGGAAGGGAAAACAGTTCGTCACTATTTGGAGGCAGTTACAATGGTTTTCTTTATATTCCCCAAAAAATAAAGGAGGAGATTTATTTTGTGTAGAGCCACATGAAATATTACAATTCGCTTGTTCTGCTTCGATTGGAAAAGAAATCCTTAAAATTAATAAAGAAATTGAGTGATAATGAAATCTATCACAGCATTTTCTGAATGAATGTCCTTTCCTTAGTTGAATTTTTGTGAGGAAGGGAGAGTTTGCGAATGCCCTTAACGGTTCAAGGCCATGTGTAATGAAAGACAGTTTCTAGGATGTGAAGAAAACTTTTATTGCAAGTGCACCATCAATTACATAGCAAGTTGTACAATCCATTGACATGATAATAGCCCGAGCTATGTGTCGTTTATTCTGCCAGGCGTAACGTATCCCCTCTCAACCTCTAGAAGTACAGGCACCATTTGCAGTCATTCCTCAGCCGAATTAAGGGCTCGAGTCTCTACTCGATGTACCTGAAAGAAGAGAAAATTTATTCAATGCACTGCAGTAAATATAGCATATTCATAGAGAAAGCTAGAGTATGATATAGAGGTGAAGGTAGCTAAAGGTTCCGACATTTTACATTGGGAATGGAAAAGGGCATGGATTAAATGATTTCACATCAGGAAAGATTCAAAAGAGTAAGATGGTATAGGGATTCCAGAGTTGTTCATTGGAAATTGATTCCACCGAAGGAATGAGCATTAAGATCCTATTCAGGTTCTGAAGAGATACCTACCTCAATGAGCATAAAGCATGCCTAAGCCTGGGCCCTTGATTCTTGAATGGAGTCTCTTACCTGAAATGAAAGAAAGTTGATTGCTCTATGCACTGTGGCAAATGAAGTACAAATCATAGAAAGAGGTTCAGTAGGGTTCCCAAAATTTAAAATTGGGAAAAGAATAGGTCATGGATTAAATATTTTGACATCGGTAAAGATTCATTGCACCAAAGGGAGTGAGTAAGTGAAAGGATTTCAAAGTTATTTGAATGAGTGCAAGGAGTTAGGTAAGAGGTTGCTTGGAGGCCTTAGAAAAGGATTATGCATGGAGCATTCTATGGCAGCGTTTCCCTTTGGAAAGCAGATGAACATTATTTTGGGGAGGGAAATCTCAGTGATTAGCCTCGGAGCTAGAATGGATGTCAAATTGGAAAATGAGGACAATGCGGAATCATCCTTGCACACACTCAACGAAGGCGTTTACAAGACACACAATAACAGGAATTCTGAAGAATGGAAATTCTTAATAAGGGAGGAAAGTTCACAGCTGCCCATGAAACATCTCCAAGAGTTATGATACTGCAAGTTACCTTATCGCGGTTTCATGAAGGTAGCATAGCATACAGCGGAAGGCCAAGAAGTATACGAAGTATTCATAAGAAGATGCCACCTGTATCCTCCAAGAGCGAATGCTTGAAGCATAGGAAGGGTTGAAGAGTGATGAAGTAAACAAGCTATCAGTAAATTCAGCCTGAAATCGCTCGGAGGCATGACGGAAGTCTGCAGAAGTTTGCCACTGTGCACAGAAAATAATTCAGAGGAAACACTCGAGGCGTGGCAAGATATTGTCGATTGCAAACACCGGAAACGAGATGCTCAGTTAGGGTCAGGGACATGCGAGGGAAGTTCCAAGGACACACAAAATCATCCAGAAAAGAAGGTGGAAAGAGATGCTGGTGAAAGGCACTGAATTTTCTCCCAATCTACTCCATAGAAAATTGAAGGAAGGAGTAACAAAAGAAAGAGAGGAGGAAAGGACCAGTTTAACAAGGAACAAGGACCTAACTGCAGATACAATGGACCCTGATGATGATGATGCTGAATGCTCATGGGCGCTGCATATTGATTTGCAGCAGAAAATAATATGCTCTTCCTTGGCACATAAAGAACCGTCCGTTGATTAACTATTGCACCAGAAGTTTCTAATTTTGACCATAAATTTGAGAAGGAAATTTCTTGTGAGAATCTCCATCAATAATCACTGTATCCCAATAAATAAAATGTATCAAAACAGAGAACTTTGAACTAAGCAAAAGTATCACACTTAGATTTATATAAAGATATTACCTGCCCAATACTGTCTTCTCTCTCTGAAGATGATTGTAATGTTCACCATAAAGGATTGTTATAGCATGAATACATGAAGCTTTGGTTTTTCCAACACATTCCCCATTTTTGGCAACCACCTAAGTATGATAAAATATGAAAATTATTAAAATTTCTGTTTTCGAAGGAAAGGAAAAATAGGCTCTCTTCTCTCTTAAGATGCATGTAATGTTCACCACAAAGGATATTTATAGCATGAGTACATAAAGCTTTGGTTTTTTCAACACATTCCCCATTTTTGGCAAGCACCTTAGTATGACAAAATATGAAATTTATTAAAATTTCTGTTTTCGAAGGTAAGGAAAAATGGGAATTATGGTTATAGAGAACTAAATATTTGAAAAAATAATATACATGCTCGTTTTGCATCGAAGAATAGATTCGATTCAATTGAGTGTACGGAAAGAAAGTTGGCAGTGATACCTTAAAAATGTTATCTGCTCACAAATTGAAAGGTGTAAACTCTTCCTTCCTTCGTCTAAGAATGTGCTCGGCAATCCATCCCGTGAAGACTCATCGCTCTGCTCGTGGAGAGGACGGCGAACGTTCTCGACTCGATGGCATCCTAGAATGGAAGTGTGATGAATCGATTAAAAAAGGAAGCCAACATCCAGAACCAAGGCTCACTTCTACTAGAGTAACACTGTCAAAGGCTGTCATATTGATTTATAACTATGCATGGCTATTATTTCTCGTGTCGTACTCTTGAAATTAGCTAAAATAGACATGTTGCATCGGAGGAAGTTATGGCATGCGTATGTTTATAAACATATATACTGGCTGTGGCTAGGTTGTTCATCGTAAAATAAAGGAACATAAAGTCAGGCGATGGAAGAGCTCGACAAATGTTGGCTTTGGCACGTTCCTGCTCGCAGAGATTACCTCTTATCTAAATAAAATATTGAAAAATGAAATTTTATATATTTTGAAGTACCGCTAAACATTTCTCTCGCTTCTGATTGGCTGAGAGAAATACCACCGCTGTCAGTGCAGAGGCTGTATTGTTAAATTTTATGCCAAACATTTCTTTATCCGATTTCCGATCGAATATCGCCAAAATTCCTCTTTCCTTTTATGTCGACCGCGAGCAATGGCGGTTTTCTTGAAATCGGAAGAAATAAGTTTTCGATACTTATGAAATCAGTATCCATGCGCGGTAAGACTCACGTAGTAGGTAAAAATCATAATAAATACTAGTCTTCATTAAATTTTAATCGGTTACGACTAACCTTAGGTTTGTTTACAAAAATCTTTCTCGAATTTTAGATTCCGGCCGGTGACAATCCCGTCTCGAAATACCGCCGCGCGTTAGTCACTTTCCACAGCGACCTCACCGTGTCAACATCCTCCCTTTCACCAGTCATTCATTTTCCCTTTTTTCTAATTTAATGCACTCTATTGAGGATAAGATCATCCTCATTAAAACTATGAAGCTACGCCCGAGCTCTCTGTTCGAAGAAACGGCTTCGGAAACTTAATATAGGACGCATTGTGACTATAAGTTACGAGCCCATATGCAGGATACAGCCAAGAGATCATTAAGCCGTCGCTCAATGTTATTGTTTTTGGTATTAATATGGTCGTGTTTACAGTGGTAAAGATATCTTGAACGGCGATGAATAGGAATCTAGGTATTCGAAACGCTTCGCTCGGAAGCAATCGGTAAATAAAATTCTCGGGCACATTCTTGTCGTCGAGGCAAAAGAAATACATTTCAATGGGACGTTACTAACCTTGCTTGGCTTTTCGACTGAACCTTACATCCTCACTGAAAGCTGTGCTGCTTGACCTGCACTGGGATGACGAAGTCGCATTGCCGTCCTCTACGAAGCTGCCTAATCAATCTTTAACGTGCACCGCTAACCACAGCACAAAATAACACTGACACAACCACTGATCCAGGGAAAAACTTTACGATTTGATGATAGCCACTCGATCGATGGAAAACTGCGTAACGAAAGCATGGGGAAACTCGGTTCGCATATCACTAGACCAAAGTCTGCTCACTAACGAGAGCCGCCTACTGAGGCGACACCGGAACGATAACTGGGCGCCCTGTCGGATTTCGAATGTTTTCGGTATGACGAAAAACGTCGTTCTATTTCAACCTTTCCTAAAATCCGAATCTTTACGTTTAAAATTCTGTTCGGATACGCTATTTCGAAGACTCTAGTTGGATCGAGTTTCATTCCGCGCTAAAATACTTTTCAAGGAGATATCTCGTTCCTTGAAAAAGGAATCAAATTGAATGGCAATGACTCGATAAATGAGGAAGGGATTAATCCTTTCGAGAAATTTTCAGAAAATCTTTTACGAGTGCCTTCAGATTACCCCGTGGTACGGAGCGTTTTTTCCACTCTTATTGTGCCAGGTTTAGAGCGTACCCATTTCTCGGCGGGATGTGATAGCGTATCCTCCGACAGGACAATTGTGGAACATCGTCCGCGGTTAACCACCTTCCCTTTTACTCCATTTACACCACATTAATCACCATCCGTATGATAAGAACATGTGAAAGTCTCTTCCTACGGGAGCATATTTCCATAAACCTCTTTTCTGAGCTTACAATTCATGCATCTCGTCTCCGAAATTTGTGATTATAAGGATACACTTTTGGACTAATTTCCCGTTAAGATTCATAATGTAAATGGTAATTTAGTCAAATCTCTTTCGAGCCTGGTGTTTTTCCTTCAATCATACGCTCATATGCAGGCGATTCCTTCGAAGGACTAAAAGATAGGGTGGACATAAGAAGTAGTTTCCGCAATGGCTGACGAAAGAACAGAGCAGGGCAGCGAAGATGGAAGGAAGGGAAAACAGTTCGTCACTATTTGGAGGCAGTTACAATGGTTTTCTTTATATTCCCCAAAAAATAAAGGAGGAGATTTATTTTGTGTAGAGCCACATGAAATATTACAATTCGCTTGTTCTGCTTCGATTGGAAAAGAAATCCTTAAAATTAATAAAGAAATTGAGTGATAATGAAATCTATCACAGCATTTTCTGAATGAATGTCCTTTCCTTAGTTGAATTTTTGTGAGGAAGGGAGAGTTTGCGAATGCCCTTAACGGTTCAAGGCCATGTGTAATGAAAGACAGTTTCTAGGATGTGAAGAAAACTTTTATTGCAAGTGCACCATCAATTACATAGCAAGTTGTACAATCCATTGACATGATAATAGCCCGAGCTATGTGTCGTTTATTCTGCCAGGCGTAACGTATCCCCTCTCAACCTCTAGAAGTACAGGCACCATTTGCAGTCATTCCTCAGCCGAATTAAGGGCTCGAGTCTCTACTCGATGTACCTGAAAGAAGAGAAAATTTATTCAATGCACTGCAGTAAATATAGCATATTCATAGAGAAAGCTAGAGTATGATATAGAGGTGAAGGTAGCTAAAGGTTCCGACATTTTACATTGGGAATGGAAAAGGGCATGGATTAAATGATTTCACATCAGGAAAGATTCAAAAGAGTCAGATGGTATAGGGATTCCAGAGTTGTTCATTGGAAATTGATTCCACCGAAGGAATGAGCATTAAGATCCTATTCAGGTTCTGAAGAGATACCTACCTCAATGAGCATAAAGCATGCCTAAGCCTGGGCCCTTGATTCTTGAACGGAGTCTCTTACCTGAAATGAAAGAAAGTTGATTGCTCTATGCACTGTGGCAAATGTAGTACAAATCATAGAAAGAGGTTCAGTAGGGTTCCCAAAATTTAAAATTGGGAAAAGAATAGGTCATGGATTAAATATTTTGACATCGGTAAAGATTCATTGCACCAAAGGGAGTGAGTAAGTGAAAGGATTTCAAAGTTATTTGAATGAGTGCAAGGAGTTAGGTAAGAGGTTGCTTGGAGGCCTTAGAAAAGGATTATGCATGGAGCATTCTATGGCAGCGTTTCCCTTTGGAAAGCAGATGAACATTATTTTGGGGAGGGAAATCTCAGTGATTAGCCTCGGAGCTAGAATGGATGTCAAACTGGAAAATGAGGACACTGCGGAATCATCCTTGCACACACTCAACGAAGGCGTTTACAAGACACACAATAACAGGAATTCTGAAGAATGGAAATTCTTAATAAGGGAGGAAAGTTCACAGCTGCCCATGAAACATCTCCAAGAGTTATGATACTGCAAGTTACCTTATCGCGGTTTCATGAAGGTAGCATAGCATACAGCGGAAGGCCAAGAAGTATACGAAGTATTCATAAGAAGATGCCACCTGTATCCTCCAAGAGCGAATGCTTGAAGCATAGGAAGGGTTGAAGAGTGATGAAGTAAACAAGCTATCAGTAAATTCAGCCTGAAATCGCTCGGAGGCATGACGGAAGTCTGCAGAAGTTTGCCACTGTGCACAGAAAATAATTCAGAGGAAACACTCGAGGCGTGGCAAGATATTGTCGATTGCAAATACCGGAAACGAGATGCTCAGTTAGGGTCAGGGACATGCGAGGGAAGTTCCAAGGACACACAAAATCATCCAGAAAAGAAGGTGGAAAGAGATGCTGGTGAAAGGCACTGAATTTCTCCCAATCTACTCCATAGAAAATTGAAGGAAGGAGTAACAAAAGAAAGAGAGGAGGAAAGGACCAGTTTAACAAGGAACAAGGACCTAACTGCAGATACAATGGACCCTGATGATGATGATGCTGAATGCTCATGGGCGCTGCATATTGATTTGCAGCAGAAAATAATATGCTCTTCCTTGGCACATAAAGAACCGTCCGTTGATTAACTATTGCACCAGAAGTTTCTAATTTTGACCATAAATTTGAGAAGGAAATTTCTTGTGAGAATCTCCATCAATAATCACTGTATCCCAATAAATAAAATGTATCAAAACAGAGAACTTTGAACTAAGCAAAAGTATCACACTTAGATTTATATAAAGATATTACCTGCCCAATACTGTCTTCTCTCTCTGAAGATGATTGTAATGTTCACCATAAAGGATTGTTATAGCATGAATACATGAAGCTTTGGTTTTTCCAACACATTCCCCATTTTTGGCAACCACCTAAGTATGATAAAATATGAAAATTATTAAAATTTCTGTTTTCGAAGGAAAGGAAAAATAGGCTCTCTTCTCTCTTAAGATGCATGTAATGTTCACCACAAAGGATATTTATAGCATGAGTACATAAAGCTTTGGTTTTTTCAACACATTCCCCATTTTTGGCAAGCACCTTAGTATGACAAAATATGAAATTTATTAAAATTTCTGTTTTCGAAGGTAAGGAAAAATGGGAATTATGGTTATAGAGAACTGAATATTTGAAAAAATAATATACATGCTCGTTTTGCATCGAAGAATAGATTCGATTCAATTGAGTGTACGGAAAGAAAGTTGGCAGTGATACCTTAAAAATGTTATCTGCTCACAAATTGAAAGGTGTAAACTCTTCCTTCCTTCGTCTAAGAATGTGCTCGGCAATCCATCCCGTGAAGACTCATCGCTCTGCTCGTGGAGAGGACGGCGAACGTTCTCGACTCGATGGCATCCTAGAATGGAAGTGTGATGAATCGATTAAAAAAGGAAGCCAACATCCAGAACCAAGGCTCACTTCTACTAGAGTAACACTGTCAAAGGCTGTCATATTGATTTATAACTATGCATGGCTATTATTTCTCGTGTCGTACTCTTGAAATTAGCTAAAATAGACATGTTGCATCGGAGGAAGTTATGGCATGCGTATGTTTATAAACATATATACTGGCTGTGGCTAGGTTGTTCATCGTAAAATAAAGGAACATAAAGTCAGGCGATGGAAGAGCTCGACAAATGTTGGCTTTGGCACGTTCCTGCTCGCAGAGATTACCTCTTATCTAAATAAAATGTTGAAAAATGAAATTTTATAAATTTTGAAGTACCGCTAAACATTTCTCTCGCTTCTGATTGGCTGAGAGAAATACCACCGCTGTCAGTGCAGAGGCTGTATTGTTAAATTTTATGCCAAACATTTCTTTATCCGATTTCCGATCGAATATCGCCAAAATTCCTCTTTCTTTTTATGTCGACCGCGAGCAATGGCGGTTTTCTTGAAATCGGAAGAAATAAGTTTTCGATACTTATGAAATCAGTATCCATGCGCGGTAAGACTCACGTAGTAGGTAAAAATCATAATAAATACTAGTCTTCATTAAATTTTAATCGGTTACGACTAACATTAGGTTTGTTTTCAAAAATCTTTCTCGAATTTTAGATTCCGGCCGGTGGCAATCCCGTCTCGAAATACCGCCGCGCGTTAGTCACTTTCCACAGCGACCTCACCGTGTCAACATCCTCCCTTTCACCAGTCATTCATTTTCCCTTTTTTCTAATTTAATGCACTCTATTGAGGATAAGATCATCCTCATTAAAACTATGAAGCTACGCCCGAGCTCTCTGTTCGAAGAAACGGCTTCGGAAACTTAATATAGGACGCATTGTGACTATAAGTTACGAGCCCATATGCAGGATACAGCCGAGAGATCATTAAGCCGTCGCTCAATGTTATTGTTTTTGGTATTAATATGGTCGTGTTTACAGTGGTAAAGATATCTTGAACGGCGATGAATAGGAATCTAGGTATTCGAAACGCTTCGCTCGGAAGCAATCGGTAAATAAAATTCTCGGGCACATTCTTGTCGTCGAGGCAAAAGAAATACATTTCAATGGGACGTTACTAACCTTGCTTGGCTTTTCGACTGAACCTTACATCCTCACTGAAAGCTGTGCTGCTTGACCTGCACTGGGATGACGAAGTCGCATTGCCGTCCTCTACGAAGCTGCCTAATCAATCTTTAACGTGCACCGCTAACCACAGCACAAAATAACACTGACACAACCACTGAATCCAGGGAAAAACTTTACGATTTGATGATAGCCACTCGATCGATGGAAAACTGCGTAACGAAAGCATGGGGAAACTCGGTTCGCATATCACTAGACCAAAGTCTGCTCACTAACGAGAGCCGCCTACTGAGGCGACACCGGAACGATAACTGGGCCCCCTGTCGGATTTCGAATGTTTTCGGTATGACGAAAAACGTCGTTCTATTTCAACCTTTCCTAAAATCCGAATCTTTACGTTTAAAATTCTGTTCGGATACGCTATTTCGAAGACTCTAGTTGGATCGAGTTTCATTCCGCGCTAAAATACTTTTCAAGGAGATATCTCGTTCCTTGAAAAAGGAATCAAATTGAATGGCAATGACTCGATAAATGAGGAAGGGATTAACCCTTTCGAGAAATTTTCAGAAAATCTTTTACGAGTGCCTTCAGATTACCCCGTGGTACGGAGCGTTTTTTCCACTCTTAATGTGCCAGGTTTAGAGCGTACCCATTTCTCGGCGGGATGTGATAGCGTATCCTCCGACAGGACAATTGTGGAACATCGTCCGTGGTTAACCACCTTCCCTTTTACTCCATTTACACCACATTAATCACCATCCGTATGATAAGAACATGTGAAAGTCTCTTCCTACGGGAGCATATTTCCATAAACCTCTTTTCTGAGCTTACAATTCATGCATCTCGTCTCCGAAATTTGTGATTATAAGGATACACTTTTGGACTAATTTCCCGTTAAGATTCATAATGTAAATGGTAATTTAGTCAAATCTCTTTCGAGCCTGGTGTTTTTCCTTCAATCATACGCTCATATGCAGGCGATTCCTTCGAAGGACTAAAAGATAGGGTGGACATAAGAAGTAGTTTCCGCAATGGCTGACGAAAGAACAGAGCAGGGCAGCGAAGATGGAAGGAAGGGAAAACAGTTCGTCACTATTTGGAGGCAGTTACAATGGTTTTCTTTATATTCCCCAAAAAATAAAGGAGGAGATTTATTTTGTGTAGAGCCACATGAAATATTACAATTCGCTTGTTCTGCTTCGATTGGAAAAGAAATCCTTAAAATTAATAAAGAAATTGAGTGATAATGAAATCTATCACAGCATTTTCTGAATGAATGTCCTTTCCTTAGTTGAATTTTTGTGAGGAAGGGAGAGTTTGCGAATGCCCTTAACGGTTCAAGGCCATGTGTAATGAAAGACAGTTTCTAGGATGTGAAGAAAACTTTTATTGCAAGTGCACCATCAATTACATAGCAAGTTGTACAATCCATTGACATGATAATAGCCCGAGCTATGTGTCGTTTATTCTGCCAGGCGTAACGTATCCCCTCTCAACCTCTAGAAGTACAGGCACCATTTGCAGTCATTCCTCAGCCGAATTAAGGGCTCGAGTCTCTACTCGATGTACCTGAAAGAAGAGAAAATTTATTCAATGCACTGCAGTAAATATAGCATATTCATAGAGAAAGCTAGAGTATGATATAGAGGTGAAGGTAGCTAAAGGTTCCGACATTTTACATTGGGAATGGAAAAGGGCATGGATTAAATGATTTCACATCAGGAAAGATTCAAAAGAGTAAGATGGTATAGGGATTCCAGAGTTGTTCATTGGAAATTGATTCCACCGAAGGAATGAGCGTTAAGATCCTATTCAGGTTCTGAAGAGATACCTACCTCAATGAGCATAAAGCATGCCTAAGCCTGGGCCCTTGATTCTTGAATGGAGTCTCTTACCTGAAATGAAAGAAAGTTGATTGCTCTATGCACTGTGGCAAATGTAGTACAAATCATAGAAAGAGGTTCAGTAGGGTTCCCAAAATTTAAAATTGGGAAAAGAATAGGTCATGGATTAAATATTTTGACATCGGTAAAGATTCATTGCACCAAAGGGAGTGAGTAAGTGAAAGGATTTCAAAGTTATTTGAATGAGTGCAAGGAGTTAGGTAAGAGGTTGCTTGGAGGCCTTAGAAAAGGATTATGCATGGAGCATTCTATGGCAGCGTTTCCCTTTGGAAAGCAGATGAACATTATTTTGGGGAGGGAAATCTCAGTGATTAGCCTCGGAGCTAGAATGGATGTCAAACTGGAAAATGAGGACACTGCGGAATCATCCTTGCACACACTCAACGAAGGCGTTTACAAGACACACAATAACAGGAATTCTGAAGAATGGAAATTCTTAATAAGGGAGGAAAGTTCACAGCTGCCCATGAAACATCTCCAAGAGTTATGATACTGCAAGTTACCTTATCGCGGTTTCATGAAGGTAGCATAGCATACAGCGGAAGGCCAAGAAGTATACGAAGTATTCATAAGAAGATGCCACCTGTATCCTCCAAGAGCGAATGCTTGAAGCATAGGAAGGGTTGAAGAGTGATGAAGTAAACAAGCTATCAGTAAATTCAGCCTGAAATCGCTCGGAGGCATGACGGAAGTCTGCAGAAGTTTGCCACTGTGCACAGAAAATAATTCAGAGGAAACACTCGAGGCGTGGCAAGATATTGTCGATTGCAAACACCGGAAACGAGATGCTCAGTTAGGGTCAGGGACATGCGAGGGAAGTTCCAAGGACACACAAAATCATCCAGAAAAGAAGGTGGAAAGAGATGCTGGTGAAAGGCACTGAATTTTCTCCCAATCTACTCCATAGAAAATTGAAGGAAGGAGTAACAAAAGAAAGAGAGGAGGAAAGGACCAGTTTAACAAGGAAGAAGGACCTAACTGCAGATACA
This sequence comes from Pantala flavescens, assembly GCA_020796165.1. Classification (NCBI taxonomy): domain Eukaryota; kingdom Metazoa; phylum Arthropoda; class Insecta; order Odonata; family Libellulidae; genus Pantala; species Pantala flavescens. The sequence continues at coordinate 48,596,165 of CM036883.1, forward strand.
ATGGACCCTGATGATGATGATGCTGAATGCTCATGGGCGCTGCATATTGATTTGCAGCAGAAAATAATATGCTCTTCCTTGGCACATAAAGAACCGTCCGTTGATTAACTATTGCACCAGAAGTTTCTAATTTTGACCATAAATTTGAGAAGGAAATTTCTTGTGAGAATCTCCATCAATAATCACTGTATCCCAATAAATAAAATGTATCAAAACAGAGAACTTTGAACTAAGCAAAAGTATCACACTAAGATTTATATAAAGATATTACCTGCCCAATACTGTCTTCTCTCTCTGAAGATGATTGTAATGTTCACCATAAAGGATTGTTATAGCTTGAATACATGAAGCTTTGGTTTTTCCAACACATTCCCCATTTTTGGCAACCACCTAAGTATGATAAAATATGAAAATTATTAAAATTTCTGTTTTCGAAGGAAAGGAAAAATAGGCTCTCTTCTCTCTTAAGATGCATGTAATGTTCACCACAAAGGATATTTATAGCATGAGTACATAAAGCTTTGGTTTTTTCAACACATTCCCCATTTTTGGCAAGCACCTTAGTATGACAAAATATGAAATTTATTAAAATTTCTGTTTTCGAAGGTAAGGAAAAATGGGAATTATGGTTATAGAGAACTAAATATTTGAAAAAATAATATACATGCTCGTTTTGCATCGAAGAATAGATTCGATTCAATTGAGTGTACGGAAAGAAAGTTGGCAGTGATACCTTAAAAATGTTATCTGCTCACAAATTGAAAGGTGTAAACTCTTCCTTCCTTCGTCTAAGAATGTGCTCGGCAATCCATCCCGTGAAGACTCATCGCTCTGCTCGTGGAGAGGACGGCGAACGTTCTCGACTCGATGGCATCCTAGAATGGAAGTGTGATGAATGGATTAAGAAAGGAAGCCAACATCCAGAACCAATGCTCACTTCTACTAGAGTAACACTGTCAAAGGCTGTCATATTGATTTATAACTATGCATGGCTATTATTTCTCGTGTCGTACTCTTGAAATTAGCTAAAATAGACATGTTGCATCGGAGGAAGTTATGGCATGCGTATGTTTATAAACATATATACTGGCTGTGGCTAGGTTGTTCATCGTAAAATAAAGGAACATAAAGTCAGGCGATGGAAGAGCTCGACAAATGTTGGCTTTGGCACGTTCCTGCTCGCAGAGATTACCTCTTATCTAAATAAAATGTTGAAAAATGAAATTTTATAAATTTTGAAGTACCGCTAAACATTTCTCTCGCTTCTGATTGGCTGAGAGAAATACCACCGCTGTCAGTGCAGAGGCTGTATTGTTAAATTTTATGCCAAACATTTCTTTATCCGATTTCCGATCGAATATCGCCAAAATTCCTCTTTCTTTTTATGTCGACCGCGAGCAATGGCGGTTTTCTTGAAATCGGAAGAAATAAGTTTTCGATACTTATGAAATCAGTATCCATGCGCGGTAAGACTCACGTAGTAGGTAAAAATCATAATAAATACTAGTCTTCATTAAATTTTAATCGGTTACGACTAACATTAGGTTTGTTTTCAAAAATCTTTCTCGAATTTTAGATTCCGGCCGGTGGCAATCCCGTCTCGAAATACCGCCGCGCGTTAGTCACTTTCCACAGCGACCTCACCGTGTCAACATCCTCCCTTTCACCAGTCATTCATTTTCCCTTTTTTCTAATTTAATGCACTCTATTGAGGATAAGATCATCCTCATTAAAACTATGAAGCTACGCCCGAGCTCTCTGTTCGAAGAAACGGCTTCGGAAACTTAATATAGGACGCATTGTGACTATAAGTTACGAGCCCATATGCAGGATACAGCCGAGAGATCATTAAGCCGTCGCTCAATGTTATTGTTTTTGGTATTAATATGGTCGTGTTTACAGTGGTAAAGATATCTTGAACGGCGATGAATAGGAATCTAGGTATTCGAAACGCTTCGCTCGGAAGCAATCGGTAAATAAAATTCTCGGGCACATTCTTGTCGTCGAGGCAAAAGAAATACATTTCAATGGGACGTTACTAACCTTGCTTGGCTTTTCGACTGAACCTTACATCCTCACTGAAAGCTGTGCTGCTTGACCTGCACTGGGATGACGAAGTCGCATTGCCGTCCTCTACGAAGCTGCCTAATCAATCTTTAACGTGCACCGCTAACCACAGCACAAAATAACACTGACACAACCACTGAATCCAGGGAAAAACTTTACGATTTGATGATAGCCACTCGATCGATGGAAAACTGCGTAACGAAAGCATGGGGAAACTCGGTTCGCATATCACTAGACCAAAGTCTGCTCACTAACGAGAGCCGCCTACTGAGGCGACACCGGAACGATAACTGGGCCCCCTGTCGGATTTCGAATGTTTTCGGTATGACGAAAAACGTCGTTCTATTTCAACCTTTCCTAAAATCCGAATCTTTACGTTTAAAATTCTGTTCGGATACGCTATTTCGAAGACTCTAGTTGGATCGAGTTTCATTCCGCGCTAAAATACTTTTCAAGGAGATATCTCGTTCCTTGAAAAAGGAATCAAATTGAATGGCAATGACTCGATAAATGAGGAAGGGATTAATCCTTTCGAGAAATTTTCAGAAAATCTTTTACGAGTGCCTTCAGATTACCCCGTGGTACGGAGCGTTTTTTCCACTCTTATTGTGCCAGGTTTAGAGCGTACCCATTTCTCGGCGGGATGTGATAGCGTATCCTCCGACAGGACAATTGTGGAACATCGTCCGCGGTTAACCACCTTCCCTTTTACTCCATTTACACCACATTAATCACCATCCGTATGATAAGAACATGTGAAAGTCTCTTCCTACGGGAGCATATTTCCATAAACCTCTTTTCTGAGCTTACAATTCATGCATCTCGTCTCCGAAATTTGTGATTATAAGGATACACTTTTGGACTAATTTCCCGTTAAGATTCATAATGTAAATGGTAATTTAGTCAAATCTCTTTCGAGCCTGGTGTTTTTCCTTCAATCATACGCTCATATGCAGGCGATTCCTTCGAAGGACTAAAAGATAGGGTGGACATAAGAAGTAGTTTCCGCAATGGCTGACGAAAGAACAGAGCAGGGCAGCGAAGATGGAAGGAAGGGAAAACAGTTCGTCACTATTTGGAGGCAGTTACAATGGTTTTCTTTATATTCCCCAAAAAATAAAGGAGGAGATTTATTTTGTGTAGAGCCACATGAAATATTACAATTCGCTTGTTCTGCTTCGATTGGAAAAGAAATCCTTAAAATTAATAAAGAAATTGAGTGATAATGAAATCTATCACAGCATTTTCTGAATGAATGTCCTTTCCTTAGTTGAATTTTTGTGAGGAAGGGAGAGTTTGCGAATGCCCTTAACGGTTCAAGGCCATGTGTAATGAAAGACAGTTTCTAGGATGTGAAGAAAACTTTTATTGCAAGTGCACCATCAATTACATAGCAAGTTGTACAATCCATTGACATGATAATAGCCCGAGCTATGTGTCGTTTATTCTGCCAGGCGTAACGTATCCCCTCTCAACCTCTAGAAGTACAGGCACCATTTGCAGTCATTCCTCAGCCGAATTAAGGGCTCGAGTCTCTACTCGATGTACCTGAAAGAAGAGAAAATTTATTCAATGCACTGCAGTAAATATAGCATATTCATAGAGAAAGCTAGAGTATGATATAGAGGTGAAGGTAGCTAAAGGTTCCGACATTTTACATTGGGAATGGAAAAGGGCATGGATTAAATGATTTCACATCAGGAAAGATTCAAAAGAGTAAGATGGTATAGGGATTCCAGAGTTGTTCATTGGAAATTGATTCCACCGAAGGAATGAGCATTAAGATCCTATTCAGGTTCTGAAGAGATACCTACCTCAATGAGCATAAAGCATGCCTAAGCCTGGGCCCTTGATTCTTGAATGGAGTCTCTTACCTGAAATGAAAGAAAGTTGATTGCTCTATGCACTGTGGCAAATGTAGTACAAATCATAGAAAGAGGTTCAGTAGGGTTCCCAAAATTTAAAATTGGGAAAAGAATAGGTCATGGATTAAATATTTTGACATCGGTAAAGATTCATTGCACCAAAGGGAGTGAGTAAGTGAAAGGATTTCAAAGTTATTTGAATGAGTGCAAGGAGTTAGGTAAGAGGTTGCTTGGAGGCCTTAGAAAAGGATTATGCATGGAGCATTCTATGGCAGCGTTTCCCTTTGGAAAGCAGATGAACATTATTTTGGGGAGGGAAATCTCAGTGATTAGCCTCGGAGCTAGAATGGATGTCAAACTGGAAAATGAGGACACTGCGGAATCATCCTTGCACACACTCAACGAAGGCGTTTACAAGACACACAATAACAGGAATTCTGAAGAATGGAAATTCTTAATAAGGGAGGAAAGTTCACAGCTGCCCATGAAACATCTCCAAGAGTTATGATACTGCAAGTTACCTTATCGCGGTTTCATGAAGGTAGCATAGCATACAGCGGAAGGCCAAGAAGTATACGAAGTATTCATAAGAAGATGCCACCTGTATCCTCCAAGAGCGAATGCTTGAAGCATAGGAAGGGTTGAAGAGTGATGAAGTAAGCAAGCTATCAGTAAATTCAGCCTGAAATCGCTCGGAGGCATGACGGAAGTCTGCAGAAGTTTGCCACTGTGCACAGAAAATAATTCAGAGGAAACACTCGAGGCGTGGCAAGATATTGTCGATTGCAAACACCGGAAACGAGATGCTCAGTTAGGGTCAGGGACATGCGAGGGAAGTTCCAAGGACACACAAAATCATCCAGAAAAGAAGGTGGAAAGAGATGCTGGTGAAAGGCACTGAATTTTCTCCCAATCTACTCCATAGAAAATTGAAGGAAGGAGTAACAAAAGAAAGAGAGGAGGAAAGGACCAGTTTAACAAGGAAGAAGGACCTAACTGCAGATACAATGGACCCTGATGATGATGATGCTGAATGCTCATGGGCGCTGCATATTGATTTGCAGCAGAAAATAATATGCTCTTCCTTGGCACATAAAGAACCGTCCGTTGATTAACTATTGCACCAGAAGTTTCTAATTTTGACCATAAATTTGAGAAGGAAATTTCTTGTGAGAATCTCCATCAATAATCACTGTATCCCAATAAATAAAATGTATCAAAACAGAGAACTTTGAACTAAGCAAAAGTATCACACTAAGATTTATATAAAGATATTACCTGCCCAATACTGTCTTCTCTCTCTGAAGATGATTGTAATGTTCACCATAAAGGATTGTTATAGCTTGAATACATGAAGCTTTGGTTTTTCCAACACATTCCCCATTTTTGGCAACCACCTAAGTATGATAAAATATGAAAATTATTAAAATTTCTGTTTTCGAAGGAAAGGAAAAATAGGCTCTCTTCTCTCTTAAGATGCATGTAATGTTCACCACAAAGGATATTTATAGCATGAGTACATAAAGCTTTGGTTTTTTCAACACATTCCCCATTTTTGGCAAGCACCTTAGTATGACAAAATATGAAATTTATTAAAATTTCTGTTTTCGAAGGTAAGGAAAAGTGGGAATTATGGTTATAGAGAACTAAATATTTGAAAAAATAATATACATGCTCGTTTTGCATCGAAGAATAGATTCGATTCAATTGAGTGTACGGAAAGAAAGTTGGCAGTGATACCTTAAAAATGTTATCTGCTCACAAATTGAAAGGTGTAAACTCTTCCTTCCTTCGTCTAAGAATGTGCTCGGCAATCCATCCCGTGAAGACTCATCGCTCTGCTCGTGGAGAGGACGGCGAACGTTCTCGACTCGATGGCATCCTAGAATGGAAGTGTGATGAATTGATTAAAAAAGGAAGCCAACATCCAGAACCAAGGCTCACTTCTACTAGAGTAACACTGTCAAAGGCTGTCATATTGATTTATAACTATGCATGGCTATTATTTCTCGTGTCGTACTCTTGAAATTAGCTAAAATAGACATGTTGCATCGGAGGAAGTTATGGCATGCGTATGTTTATAAACATATATACTGGCTGTGGCTAGGTTGTTCATCGTAAAATAAAGGAACATAAAGTCAGGCGATGGAAGAGCTCGACAAATGTTAGCTTTGGCACGTTCCTGCTCGCAGAGATTACCTCTTATCTAAATAAAATGTTGAAAAATGAAATTTTATAAATTTTGAAGTACCGCTAAACATTTCTCTCGCTTCTGATTGGCTGAGAGAAATACCACCGCTGTCAGTGCAGAGGCTGTATTGTTAAATTTTATGCCAAACATTTCTTTATCCGATTTCCGATCGAATATCTCCAAAATTCCTCTTTCTTTTTATGTCGACCGCGAGCAATGGCGGTTTTCTTGAAATCGGAAGAAATAAGTTTTCGATACTTATGAAATCAGTATCCATGCGCGGTAAGACTCACGTAGTAGGTAAAAATCATAATAAATACTAGTCTTCATTAAATTTTAATCGGTTACGACTAACCTTAGGTTTGTTTTCAAAAATCTTTCTCGAATTTTAGATTCCGGCCGGTGGCAATCCCGTCTCGAAATACCGCCGCGCGTTAGTCACTTTCCACAGCGACCTCACCGTGTCAACATCCTCCCTTTCACCAGTCATTCATTTTCCCTTTTTTCTAATTTAATGCACTCTATTGAGGATAAAATCATCCTCATTAAAACTATGAAGCTACGCCCGAGCTCTCTGTTCGAAGAAACGGCTTCGGAAACTTAATATAGGACGCATTGTGACTATAAGTTACGAGCCCATATGCAGGATACAGCCGAGAGATCATTAAGCCGTCGCTCAATGTTATTGTTTTTGGTATTAATATAGTCGTGTTTACAGTGGTAAAGATATCTTGAACGGCGATGAATAGGAATCTAGGTATTCGAAACGCTTCGCTCGGAAGCAATCGGTAAATAAAATTCTCGGGCACATTCTTGTCGTCGAGGCAAAAGAAATACATTTCAATGGGACGTTACTAACCTTGCTTGGCTTTTCGACTGAACCTTACATCCTCACTGAAAGCTGTGCTGCTTGACCTGCACTGGGATGACGAAGTCGCATTGCCGTCCTCTACGAAGCTGCCTAATCAATCTTTAACGTGCACCGCTAACCACAGCACAAAATAACACTGACACAACCACTGAATCCAGGGAAAAACTTTACGATTTGATGATAGCCACTCGATCGATGGAAAACTGCGTAACGAAAGCATGGGGAAACTCGGTTCGCATATCACTAGACCAAAGTCTGCTCACTAACGAGAGCCGCCTACTGAGGCGACACCGGAACGATAACTGGGCCCCCTGTCGGATTTCGAATGTTTTCGGTATGACGAAAAACGTCGTTCTATTTCAACCTTTCCTAAAATCCGAATCTTTACGTTTAAAATTCTGTTCGGATACGCTATTTCGAAGACTCTAGTTGGATCGAGTTTCATTCCGCGCTAAAATACTTTTCAAGGAGATATCTCGTTCCTTGAAAAAGGAATCAAATTGAATGGCAATGACTCGATAAATGAGGAAGGGATTAACCCTTTCGAGACGGAAAGATTTTCAGAAAATCTTTTACGAGTGCCTTCAGATTACCCCGTGGTACGGAGCGTTTTTTCCACTCTTATTGTGCCAGGTTTAGAGCGTACCCATTTCTCGGCGGGATGTGATAGCGTATCCTCCGACAGGACAATTGTGGAACATCGTCCGCGGTTAACCACCTTCCCTTTTACTCCATTTACACCACATTAATCACCATCCGTATGATAAGAACATGTGAAAGTCTCTTCCTACGGGAGCATATTTCCATAAACCTCTTTTCTGAGCTTACAATTCATGCATCTCGTCTCCGAAATTTGTGATTATAAGGATACACTTTTGGACTAATTTCCCGTTAAGATTCATAATGTAAATGGTAATTTAGTCAAATCTCTTTCGAGCCTGGTGTTTTTCCTTCAATCATACGCTCATATGCAGGCGATTCCTTCGAAGGACTAAAAGATAGGGTGGACATAAGAAGTAGTTTCCGCAATGGCTGACGAAAGAACAGAGCAGGGCAGCGAAGATGGAAGGAAGGGAAAACAGTTCGTCACTATTTGGAGGCAGTTACAATGGTTTTCTTTATATTCCCCAAAAAATAAAGGAGGAGATTTATTTTGTGTAGAGCCACATGAAATATTACAATTCGCTTGTTCTGCTTCGATTGGAAAAGAAATCCTTAAAATTAATAAAGAAATTGAGTGATAATGAAATCTATCACAGCATTTTCTGAATGAATGTCCTTTCCTTAGTTGAATTTTTGTGAGGAAGGGAGAGTTTGCGAATGCCCTTAACGGTTCAAGGCCATGTGTAATGAAAGACAGTTTCTAGGATGTGAAGAAAACTTTTATTGCAAGTGCACCATCAATTACATAGCAAGTTGTACAATCCATTGACATGATAATAGCCCGAGCTATGTGTCGTTTATTCTGCCAGGCGTAACGTATCCCCTCTCAACCTCTAGAAGTACAGGCACCATTTGCAGTCATTCCTCAGCCGAATTAAGGGCTCGAGTCTCTACTCGATGTACCTGAAAGAAGAGAAAATTTATTCAATGCACTGCAGTAAATATAGCATATTCATAGAGAAAGCTAGAGTATGATATAGAGGTGAAGGTAGCTAAAGGTTCCGACATTTTACATTGGGAATGGAAAAGGGCATGGATTAAATGATTTCACATCAGGAAAGATTCAAAAGAGTAAGATGGTATAGGGATTCCAGAGTTGTTCATTGGAAATTGATTCCACCGAAGGAATGAGCGTTAAGATCCTATTCAGGTTCTGAAGAGATACCTACCTCAATGAGCATAAAGCATGCCTAAGCCTGGGCCCTTGATTCTTGAATGGAGTCTCTTACCTGAAATGAAAGAAAGTTGATTGCTCTATGCACTGTGGCAAATGTAGTACAAATCATAGAAAGAGGTTCAGTAGGGTTCCCAAAATTTAAAATTGGGAAAAGAATAGGTCATGGATTAAATATTTTGACATCGGTAAAGATTCATTGCACCAAAGGGAGTGAGTAAGTGAAAGGATTTCAAAGTTATTTGAATGAGTGCAAGGAGTTAGGTAAGAGGTTGCTTGGAGGCCTTAGAAAAGGATTATGCATGGAGCATTCTATGGCAGCGTTTCCCTTTGGAAAGCAGATGAACATTATTTTGGGGAGGGAAATCTCAGTGATTAGCCTCGGAGCTAGAATGGATGTCAAACTGGAAAATGAGGACACTGCGGAATCATCCTTGCACACACTCAACGAAGGCGTTTACAAGACACACAATAACAGGAATTCTGAAGAATGGAAATTCTTAATAAGGGAGGAAAGTTCACAGCTGCCCATGAAACATCTCCAAGAGTTATGATACTGCAAGTTACCTTATCGCGGTTTCATGAAGGTAGCATAGCATACAGCGGAAGGCCAAGAAGTATACGAAGTATTCATAAGAAGATGCCACCTGTATCCTCCAAGAGCGAATGCTTGAAGCATAGGAAGGGTTGAAGAGTGATGAAGTAAACAAGCTATCAGTAAATTCAGCCTGAAATCGCTCGGAGGCATGACGGAAGTCTGCAGAAGTTTGCCACTGTGCACAGAAAATAATTCAGAGGAAACACTCGAGGCGTGGCAAGATATTGTCGATTGCAAACACCGGAAACGAGATGCTCAGTTAGGGTCAGGGACATGCGAGGGAAGTTCCAAGGACACACAAAATCATCCAGAAAAGAAGGTGGAAAGAGATGCTGGTGAAAGGCACTGAATTTTCTCCCAATCTACTCCATAGAAAATTGAAGGAAGGAGTAACAAAAGAAAGAGAGGAGGAAAGGACCAGTTTAACAAGGAAGAAGGACCTAACTGCAGATACAATGGACCCTGATGATGATGATGCTGAATGCTCATGGGCGCTGCATATTGATTTGCAGCAGAAAATAATATGCTCTTCCTTGGCACATAAAGAACCGTCCGTTGATTAACTATTGCACCAGAAGTTTCTAATTTTGACCATAAATTTGAGAAGGAAATTTCTTGTGAGAATCTCCATCAATAATCACTGTATCCCAATAAATAAAATGTATCAAAACAGAGAACTTTGAACTAAGCAAAAGTATCACACTAAGATTTATATAAAGATATTACCTGCCCAATACTGTCTTCTCTCTCTGAAGATGATTGTAATGTTCACCATAAAGGATTGTTATAGCTTGAATACATGAAGCTTTGGTTTTTCCAACACATTCCCCATTTTTGGCAACCACCTAAGTATGATAAAATATGAAAATTATTAAAATTTCTGTTTTCGAAGGAAAGGAAAAATAGGCTCTCTTCTCTCTTAAGATGCATGTAATGTTCACCACAAAGGATATTTATAGCATGAGTACATAAAGCTTTGGTTTTTTCAACACATTCCCCATTTTTGGCAAGCACCTTAGTATGACAAAATATGAAATTTATTAAAATTTCTGTTTTCGAAGGTAAGGAAAAGTGGGAATTATGGTTATAGAGAACTAAATATTTGAAAAAATAATATACATGCTCGTTTTGCATCGAAGAATAGATTCGATTCAATTGAGTGTACGGAAAGAAAGTTGGCAGTGATACCTTAAAAATGTTATCTGCTCACAAATTGAAAGGTGTAAACTCTTCCTTCCTTCGTCTAAGAATGTGCTCGGCAATCCATCCCGTGAAGACTCATCGCTCTGCTCGTGGAGAGGACGGCGAACGTTCTCGACTCGATGGCATCCTAGAATGGAAGTGTGATGAATGGATTAAGAAAGGAAGCCAACATCCAGAACCAATGCTCACTTCTACTAGAGTAACACTGTCAAAGGCTGTCATATTGATTTATAACTATGCATGGCTATTATTTCTCGTGTCGTACTCTTGAAATTAGCTAAAATAGACATGTTGCATCGGAGGAAGTTATGGCATGCGTATGTTTATAAACATATATACTGGCTGTGGCTAGGTTGTTCATCGTAAAATAAAGGAACATAAAGTCAGGCGATGGAAGAGCTCGACAAATGTTGGCTTTGGCACGTTCCTGCTCGCAGAGATTACCTCTTATCTAAATAAAATGTTGAAAAATGAAATTTTATAAATTTTGAAGTACCGCTAAACATTTCTCTCGCTTCTGATTGGCTGAGAGAAATACCACCGCTGTCAGTGCAGAGGCTGTATTGTTAAATTTTATGCCAAACATTTCTTTATCCGATTTCCGATCGAATATCGCCAAAATTCCTCTTTCTTTTTATGTCGACCGCGAGCAATGGCGGTTTTCTTGAAATCGGAAGAAATAAGTTTTCGATACTTATGAAATCAGTATCCATGCGCGGTAAGACTCACGTAGTAGGTAAAAATCATAATAAATACTAGTCTTCATTAAATTTTAATCGGTTACGACTAACATTAGGTTTGTTTTCAAAAATCTTTCTCGAATTTTAGATTCCGGCCGGTGGCAATCCCGTCTCGAAATACCGCCGCGCGTTAGTCACTTTCCACAGCGACCTCACCGTGTCAACATCCTCCCTTTCACCAGTCATTCATTTTCCCTTTTTTCTAATTTAATGCACTCTATTGAGGATAAGATCATCCTCATTAAAACTATGAAGCTACGCCCGAGCTCTCTGTTCGAAGAAACGGCTTCGGAAACTTAATATAGGACGCATTGTGACTATAAGTTACGAGCCCATATGCAGGATACAGCCGAGAGATCATTAAGCCGTCGCTCAATGTTATTGTTTTTGGTATTAATATGGTCGTGTTTACAGTGGTAAAGATATCTTGAACGGCGATGAATAGGAATCTAGGTATTCGAAACGCTTCGCTCGGAAGCAATCGGTAAATAAAATTCTCGGGCACATTCTTGTCGTCGAGGCAAAAGAAATACATTTCAATGGGACGTTACTAACCTTGCTTGGCTTTTCGACTGAACCTTACATCCTCACTGAAAGCTGTGCTGCTTGACCTGCACTGGGATGACGAAGTCGCATTGCCGTCCTCTACGAAGCTGCCTAATCAATCTTTAACGTGCACCGCTAACCACAGCACAAAATAACACTGACACAACCACTGAATCCAGGGAAAAACTTTACGATTTGATGATAGCCACTCGATCGATGGAAAACTGCGTAACGAAAGCATGGGGAAACTCGGTTCGCATATCACTAGACCAAAGTCTGCTCACTAACGAGAGCCGCCTACTGAGGCGACACCGGAACGATAACTGGGCCCCCTGTCGGATTTCGAATGTTTTCGGTATGACGAAAAACGTCGTTCTATTTCAACCTTTCCTAAAATCCGAATCTTTACGTTTAAAATTCTGTTCGGATACGCTATTTCGAAGACTCTAGTTGGATCGAGTTTCATTCCGCGCTAAAATACTTTTCAAGGAGATATCTCGTTCCTTGAAAAAGGAATCAAATTGAATGGCAATGACTCGATAAATGAGGAAGGGATTAACCCTTTCGAGACGGAAAGATTTTCAGAAAATCTTTTACGAGTGCCTTCAGATGACCCCGTGGTACGGAGCGTTTTTTCCACTCTTAATGTGCCAGGTTTAGAGCGTACCCATTTCTCGGCGGGATGTGATAGCGTATCCTCCGACAGGACAATTGTGGAACATCGTCCGCGGTTAACCACCTTCCCTTTTACTCCATTTACACCACATTAATCACCATCCGTATGATAAGAACATGTGAAAGTCTCTTCCTACGGGAGCATATTTCCATAAACCTCTTTTCTGAGCTTACAATTCATGCATCTCGTCTCCGAAATTTGTGATTATAAGGATACACTTTTGGACTAATTTCCCGTTAAGATTCATAATGTAAATGGTAATTTAGTCAAATCTCTTTCGAGCCTGGTGTTTTTCCTTCAATCATACGCTCATATGCAGGCGATTCCTTCGAAGGACTAAAAGATAGGGTGGACATAAGAAGTAGTTTCCGCAATGGCTGACGAAAGAACAGAGCAGGGCAGCGAAGATGGAAGGAAGGGAAAACAGTTCGTCACTATTTGGAGGCAGTTACAATGGTTTTCTTTATATTCCCCAAAAAATAAAGGAGGAGATTTATTTTGTGTAGAACCACATGAAATATTACAATTCGCTTGTTCTGCTTCGATTGGAAAAGAAATCCTTAAAATTAATAAAGAAATTGAGTGATAATGAAATCTATCACAGCATTTTCTGAATGAATGTCCTTTCCTTAGTTGAATTTTTGTGAGGAAGGGTGAGTTTGCGAATGCCCTTAACGGTTCAAGGCCATGTGTAATGAAAGACAGTTTCTAGGATGTGAAGAAAACTTTTATTGCAAGTGCACCATCAATTACATAGCAAGTTGTACAATCCATTGACATGATAATAGCCCGAGCTATGTGTCGTTTATTCTGCCAGGCGTAACGTATCCCCTCTCAACCTCTAGAAGTACAGGCACCATTTGCAGTCATTCCTCAGCCGAATTAAGGGCTCGAGTCTCTACTCGATGTACCTGAAAGAAGAGAAAATTTATTCAATGCACTGCAGTAAATATAGCATATTCATAGAGAAAGCTAGAGTATGATATAGAGGTGAAGGTAGCTAAAGGTTCCGACATTTTACATTGGGAATGGAAAAGGGCATGGATTAAATGATTTCACATCAGGAAAGATTCAAAAGAGTAAGATGGTATAGGGATTCCAGAGTTGTTCATTGGAAATTGATTCCACCGAAGGAATGAGCATTAAGATCCTATTCAGGTTCTGAAGAGATACCTACCTCAATGAGCATAAAGCATGCCTAAGCCTGGGCCCTTGATTCTTGAATGGAGTCTCTTACCTGAAATGAAAGAAAGTTGATTGCTCTATGCACTGTGGCAAATGTAGTACAAATCATAGAAAGAGGTTCAGTAGGGTTCCCAAAATTTAAAATTGGGAAAAGAATAGGTCATGGATTAAATATTTTGACATCGGTAAAGATTCATTGCACCAAAGGGAGTGAGTAAGTGAAAGGATTTCAAAGTTATTTGAATGAGTGCAAGGAGTTAGGTAAGAGGTTGCTTGGAGGCCTTAGAAAAGGATTATGCATGGAGCATTCTATGGCAGCGTTTCCCTTTGGAAAGCAGATGAACATTATTTTGGGGAGGGAAATCTCAGTGATTAGCCTCGGAGCTAGAATGGATGTCAAACTGGAAAATGAGGACACTGCGGAATCATCCTTGCACACACTCAACGAAGGCGTTTACAAGACACACAATAACAGGAATTCTGAAGAATGGAAATTCTTAATAAGGGAGGAAAGTTCACAGCTGCCCATGAAACATCTCCAAGAGTTATGATACTGCAAGTTACCTTATCGCGGTTTCATGAAGGTAGCATAGCATACAGCGGAAGGCCAAGAAGTATACGAAGTATTCATAAGAAGATGCCACCTGTATCCTCCAAGAGCGAATGCTTGAAGCATAGGAAGGGTTGAAGAGTGATGAAGTAAGCAAGCTATCAGTAAATTCAGCCTGAAATCGCTCGGAGGCATGACGGAAGTCTGCAGAAGTTTGCCACTGTGCACAGAAAATAATTCAGAGGAAACACTCGAGGCGTGGCAAGATATTGTCGATTGCAAACACCGGAAACGAGATGCTCAGTTAGGGTCAGGGACATGCGAGGGAAGTTCCAAGGACACACAAAATCATCCAGAAAAGAAGGTGGAAAGAGATGCTGGTGAAAGGCACTGAATTTTCTCCCAATCTACTCCATAGAAAATTGAAGGAAGGAGTAACAAAAGAAAGAGAGGAGGAAAGGACCAGTTTAACAAGGAAGAAGGACCTAACTGCAGATACAATGGACCCTGATGATGATGATGCTGAATGCTCATGGGCGCTGCATATTGATTTGCAGCAGAAAATAATATGCTCTTCCTTGGCACATAAAGAACCGTCCGTTGATTAACTATTGCACCAGAAGTTTCTAATTTTGACCATAAATTTGAGAAGGAAATTTCTTGTGAGAATCTCCATCAATAATCACTGTATCCCAATAAATAAAATGTATCAAAACAGAGAACTTTGAACTAAGCAAAAGTATCACACTAAGATTTATATAAAGATATTACCTGCCCAATACTGTCTTCTCTCTCTGAAGATGATTGTAATGTTCACCATAAAGGATTGTTATAGCTTGAATACATGAAGCTTTGGTTTTTCCAACACATTCCCCATTTTTGGCAACCACCTAAGTATGATAAAATATGAAAATTATTAAAATTTCTGTTTTCGAAGGAAAGGAAAAATAGGCTCTCTTCTCTCTTAAGATGCATGTAATGTTCACCACAAAGGATATTTATAGCATGAGTACATAAAGCTTTGGTTTTTTCAACACATTCCCCATTTTTGGCAAGCACCTTAGTATGACAAAATATGAAATTTATTAAAATTTCTGTTTTCGAAGGTAAGGAAAAGTGGGAATTATGGTTATAGAGAACTAAATATTTGAAAAAATAATATACATGCTCGTTTTGCATCGAAGAATAGATTCGATTCAATTGAGTGTACGGAAAGAAAGTTGGCAGTGATACCTTAAAAATGTTATCTGCTCACAAATTGAAAGGTGTAAACTCTTCCTTCCTTCGTCTAAGAATGTGCTCGGCAATCCATCCCGTGAAGACTCATCGCTCTGCTCGTGGAGAGGACGGCGAACGTTCTCGACTCGATGGCATCCTAGAATGGAAGTGTGATGAATTGATTAAAAAAGGAAGCCAACATCCAGAACCAAGGCTCACTTCTACTAGAGTAACACTGTCAAAGGCTGTCATATTGATTTATAACTATGCATGGCTATTATTTCTCGTGTCGTACTCTTGAAATTAGCTAAAATAGACATGTTGCATCGGAGGAAGTTATGGCATGCGTATGTTTATAAACATATATACTGGCTGTGGCTAGGTTGTTCATCGTAAAATAAAGGAACATAAAGTCAGGCGATGGAAGAGCTCGACAAATGTTAGCTTTGGCACGTTCCTGCTCGCAGAGATTACCTCTTATCTAAATAAAATGTTGAAAAATGAAATTTTATAAATTTTGAAGTACCGCTAAACATTTCTCTCGCTTCTGATTGGCTGAGAGAAATACCACCGCTGTCAGTGCAGAGGCTGTATTGTTAAATTTTATGCCAAACATTTCTTTATCCGATTTCCGATCGAATATCTCCAAAATTCCTCTTTCTTTTTATGTCGACCGCGAGCAATGGCGGTTTTCTTGAAATCGGAAGAAATAAGTTTTCGATACTTATGAAATCAGTATCCATGCGCGGTAAGACTCACGTAGTAGGTAAAAATCATAATAAATACTAGTCTTCATTAAATTTTAATCGGTTACGACTAACCTTAGGTTTGTTTTCAAAAATCTTTCTCGAATTTTAGATTCCGGCCGGTGGCAATCCCGTCTCGAAATACCGCCGCGCGTTAGTCACTTTCCACAGCGACCTCACCGTGTCAACATCCTCCCTTTCACCAGTCATTCATTTTCCCTTTTTTCTAATTTAATGCACTCTATTGAGGATAAAATCATCCTCATTAAAACTATGAAGCTACGCCCGAGCTCTCTGTTCGAAGAAACGGCTTCGGAAACTTAATATAGGACGCATTGTGACTATAAGTTACGAGCCCATATGCAGGATACAGCCGAGAGATCATTAAGCCGTCGCTCAATGTTATTGTTTTTGGTATTAATATGGTCGTGTTTACAGTGGTAAAGATATCTTGAACGGCGATGAATAGGAATCTAGGTATTCGAAACGCTTCGCTCGGAAGCAATCGGTAAATAAAATTCTCGGGCACATTCTTGTCGTCGAGGCAAAAGAAATACATTTCAATGGGACGTTACTAACCTTGCTTGGCTTTTCGACTGAACCTTACATCCTCACTGAAAGCTGTGCTGCTTGACCTGCACTGGGATGACGAAGTCGCATTGCCGTCCTCTACGAAGCTGCCTAATCAATCTTTAACGTGCACCGCTAACCACAGCACAAAATAACACTGACACAACCACTGAATCCAGGGAAAAACTTTACGATTTGATGATAGCCACTCGATCGATGGAAAACTGCGTAACGAAAGCATGGGGAAACTCGGTTCGCATATCACTAGACCAAAGTCTGCTCACTAACGAGAGCCGCCTACTGAGGCGACACCGGAACGATAACTGGGCCCCCTGTCGGATTTCGAATGTTTTCGGTATGACGAAAAACGTCGTTCTATTTCAACCTTTCCTAAAATCCGAATCTTTACGTTTAAAATTCTGTTCGGATACGCTATTTCGAAGACTCTAGTTGGATCGAGTTTCATTCCGCGCTAAAATACTTTTCAAGGAGATATCTCGTTCCTTGAAAAAGGAATCAAATTGAATGGCAATGACTCGATAAATGAGGAAGGGATTAATCCTTTCGAGAAATTTTCAGAAAATCTTTTACGAGTGCCTTCAGATTACCCCGTGGTACGGAGCGTTTTTTCCACTCTTATTGTGCCAGGTTTAGAGCGTACCCATTTCTCGGCGGGATGTGATAGCGTATCCTCCGACAGGACAATTGTGGAACATCGTCCGCGGTTAACCACCTTCCCTTTTACTCCATTTACACCACATTAATCACCATCCGTATGATAAGAACATGTGAAAGTCTCTTCCTACGGGAGCATATTTCCATAAACCTCTTTTCTGAGCTTACAATTCATGCATCTCGTCTCCGAAATTTGTGATTATAAGGATACACTTTTGGACTAATTTCCCGTTAAGATTCATAATGTAAATGGTAATTTAGTCAAATCTCTTTCGAGCCTGGTGTTTTTCCTTCAATCATACGCTCATATGCAGGCGATTCCTTCGAAGGACTAAAAGATAGGGTGGACATAAGAAGTAGTTTCCGCAATGGCTGACGAAAGAACAGAGCAGGGCAGCGAAGATGGAAGGAAGGGAAAACAGTTCGTCACTATTTGGAGGCAGTTACAATGGTTTTCTTTATATTCCCCAAAAAATAAAGGAGGAGATTTATTTTGTGTAGAGCCACATGAAATATTACAATTCGCTTGTTCTGCTTCGATTGGAAAAGAAATCCTTAAAATTAATAAAGAAATTGAGTGATAATGAAATCTATCACAGCATTTTCTGAATGAATGTCCTTTCCTTAGTTGAATTTTTGTGAGGAAGGGAGAGTTTGCGAATGCCCTTAACGGTTCAAGGCCATGTGTAATGAAAGACAGTTTCTAGGATGTGAAGAAAACTTTTATTGCAAGTGCACCATCAATTACATAGCAAGTTGTACAATCCATTGACATGATAATAGCCCGAGCTATGTGTCGTTTATTCTGCCAGGCGTAACGTATCCCCTCTCAACCTCTAGAAGTACAGGCACCATTTGCAGTCATTCCCCAGCCGAATTAAGGGCTCGAGTCTCTACTCGATGTACCTGAAAGAAGAGAAAATTTATTCAATGCACTGCTGTAAATATAGCATATTCATAGAGAAAGCTAGAGTATGATATAGGTAGCTAAAGGTTCCGACATTTTACACTGGGAATGGAAAAGGGCATGGATTAAATGATTTCACATCAGGAAAGATTCAAAAGAGTAAGATGGTAAAGGGATTCCAGAGTTGTTCATTGGAAATTGATTCCACCGAAGGAATGAGCATTAAGATCCTATTCAGGTTCTGAAGAGATACCTACCTCAATGAGCATAAAGCATGCCTAAGCCTGGGCCCTTGATTCTTGAACGGAGTCTCTTACCTGAAATGAAAGAAAGTTGATTGCTCTATGCACTGTGGCAAATGTAGTACAAATCATAGAAAGAGGTTCAGTAGGGTTCCCAAAATTTAAAATTGGGAAAAGAATAGGTCATGGATTAAATATTTTGACATCGGTAAAGATTCATTGCACCAAAGGGAGTGAGTAAGTGAAAGGATTTCAAAGTTATTTGAATGAGTGCAAGGAGTTAGGTAAGAGGTTGCTTGGAGGCCTTAGAAAAGGATTATGCATGGAGCATTCTATGGCAGCGTTTCCCTTTGGAAAGCAGATGAACATTATTTTGGGGAGGGAAATCTCAGTGATTAGCCTCGGAGCTAGAATGGATGTCAAACTGGAAAATGAGGACACTGCGGAATCATCCTTGCACACACTCAACGAAGGCGTTTACAAGACACACAATAACAGGAATTCTGAAGAATGGAAATTCTTAATAAGGGAGGAAAGTTCACAGCTGCCCATGAAACATCTCCAAGAGTTATGATACTGCAAGTTACCTTATCGCGGTTTCATGAAGGTAGCATAGCATACAGCGGAAGGCCAAGAAGTATACGAAGTATTCATAAGAAGATGCCACCTGTATCCTCCAAGAGCGAATGCTTGAAGCATAGGAAGGGTTGAAGAGTGATGAAGTAAACAAGCTATCAGTAAATTCAGCCTGAAATCGCTCGGAGGCATGACGGAAGTCTGCAGAAGTTTGCCACTGTGCACAGAAAATAATTCAGAGGAAACACTCGAGGCGTGGCAAGATATTGTCGATTGCAAACACCGGAAACGAGATGCTCAGTTAGGGTCAGGGACATGCGAGGGAAGTTCCAAGGACACACAAAATCATCCAGAAAAGAAGGTGGAAAGAGATGCTGGTGAAAGGCACTGAATTTTCTCCCAATCTACTCCATAGAAAATTGAAGGAAGGAGTAACAAAAGAAAGAGAGGAGGAAAGGACCAGTTTAACAAGGAAGAAGGACCTAACTGCAGATACAATGGACCCTGATGATGATGATGCTGAATGCTCATGGGCGCTGCATATTGATTTGCAGCAGAAAATAATATGCTCTTCCTTGGCACATAAAGAACCGTCCGTTGATTAACTATTGCACCAGAAGTTTCTAATTTTGACCATAAATTTGAGAAGGAAATTTCTTGTGAGAATCTCCATCAATAATCACTGTATCCCAATAAATAAAATGTATCAAAACAGAGAACTTTGAACTAAGCAAAAGTATCACACTAAGATTTATATAAAGATATTACCTGCCCAATACTGTCTTCTCTCTCTGAAGATGATTGTAATGTTCACCATAAAGGATTGTTATAGCTTGAATACATGAAGCTTTGGTTTTTCCAACACATTCCCCATTTTTGGCAACCACCTAAGTATGATAAAATATGAAAATTATTAAAATTTCTGTTTTCGAAGGAAAGGAAAAATAGGCTCTCTTCTCTCTTAAGATGCATGTAATGTTCACCACAAAGGATATTTATAGCATGAGTACATAAAGCTTTGGTTTTTTCAACACATTCCCCATTTTTGGCAAGCACCTTAGTATGACAAAATATGAAATTTATTAAAATTTCTGTTTTCGAAGGTAAGGAAAAATGGGAATTATGGTTATAGAGAACTAAATATTTGAAAAAATAATATACATGCTCGTTTTGCATCGAAGAATAGATTCGATTCAATTGAGTGTACGGAAAGAAAGTTGGCAGTGATACCTTAAAAATGTTATCTGCTCACAAATTGAAAGGTGTAAACTCTTCCTTCCTTCGTCTAAGAATGTGCTCGGCAATCCATCCCGTGAAGACTCATCGCTCTGCTCGTGGAGAGGACGGCGAACGTTCTCGACTCGATGGCATCCTAGAATGGAAGTGTGATGAATGGATTAAGAAAGGAAGCCAACATCCAGAACCAATGCTCACTTCTACTAGAGTAACACTGTCAAAGGCTGTCATATTGATTTATAACTATGCATGGCTATTATTTCTCGTGTCGTACTCTTGAAATTAGCTAAAATAGACATGTTGCATCGGAGGAAGTTATGGCATGCGTATGTTTATAAACATATATACTGGCTGTGGCTAGGTTGTTCATCGTAAAATAAAGGAACATAAAGTCAGGCGATGGAAGAGCTCGACAAATGTTGGCTTTGGCACGTTCCTGCTCGCAGAGATTACCTCTTATCTAAATAAAATGTTGAAAAATGAAATTTTATAAATTTTGAAGTACCGCTAAACATTTCTCTCGCTTCTGATTGGCTGAGAGAAATACCACCGCTGTCAGTGCAGAGGCTGTATTGTTAAATTTTATGCCAAACATTTCTTTATCCGATTTCCGATCGAATATCGCCAAAATTCCTCTTTCTTTTTATGTCGACCGCGAGCAATGGCGGTTTTCTTGAAATCGGAAGAAATAAGTTTTCGATACTTATGAAATCAGTATCCATGCGCGGTAAGACTCACGTAGTAGGTAAAAATCATAATAAATACTAGTCTTCATTAAATTTTAATCGGTTACGACT
This sequence comes from Pantala flavescens, assembly GCA_020796165.1. Taxonomy (NCBI): domain Eukaryota; kingdom Metazoa; phylum Arthropoda; class Insecta; order Odonata; family Libellulidae; genus Pantala; species Pantala flavescens. Next base: position 48,617,461 of record CM036883.1, read on the forward strand.
AACATTAGGTTTGTTTTCAAAAATCTTTCTCGAATTTTAGATTCCGGCCGGTGGCAATCCCGTCTCGAAATACCGCCGCGCGTTAGTCACTTTCCACAGCGACCTCACCGTGTCAACATCCTCCCTTTCACCAGTCATTCATTTTCCCTTTTTTCTAATTTAATGCACTCTATTGAGGATAAGATCATCCTCATTAAAACTATGAAGCTACGCCCGAGCTCTCTGTTCGAAGAAACGGCTTCGGAAACTTAATATAGGACGCATTGTGACTATAAGTTACGAGCCCATATGCAGGATACAGCCGAGAGATCATTAAGCCGTCGCTCAATGTTATTGTTTTTGGTATTAATATGGTCGTGTTTACAGTGGTAAAGATATCTTGAACGGCGATGAATAGGAATCTAGGTATTCGAAACGCTTCGCTCGGAAGCAATCGGTAAATAAAATTCTCGGGCACATTCTTGTCGTCGAGGCAAAAGAAATACATTTCAATGGGACGTTACTAACCTTGCTTGGCTTTTCGACTGAACCTTACATCCTCACTGAAAGCTGTGCTGCTTGACCTGCACTGGGATGACGAAGTCGCATTGCCGTCCTCTACGAAGCTGCCTAATCAATCTTTAACGTGCACCGCTAACCACAGCACAAAATAACACTGACACAACCACTGAATCCAGGGAAAAACTTTACGATTTGATGATAGCCACTCGATCGATGGAAAACTGCGTAACGAAAGCATGGGGAAACTCGGTTCGCATATCACTAGACCAAAGTCTGCTCACTAACGAGAGCCGCCTACTGAGGCGACACCGGAACGATAACTGGGCCCCCTGTCGGATTTCGAATGTTTTCGGTATGACGAAAAACGTCGTTCTATTTCAACCTTTCCTAAAATCCGAATCTTTACGTTTAAAATTCTGTTCGGATACGCTATTTCGAAGACTCTAGTTGGATCGAGTTTCATTCCGCGCTAAAATACTTTTCAAGGAGATATCTCGTTCCTTGAAAAAGGAATCAAATTGAATGGCAATGACTCGATAAATGAGGAAGGGATTAACCCTTTCGAGACGGAAAGATTTTCAGAAAATCTTTTACGAGTGCCTTCAGATGACCCCGTGGTACGGAGCGTTTTTTCCACTCTTAATGTGCCAGGTTTAGAGCGTACCCATTTCTCGGCGGGATGTGATAGCGTATCCTCCGACAGGACAATTGTGGAACATCGTCCGCGGTTAACCACCTTCCCTTTTACTCCATTTACACCACATTAATCACCATCCGTATGATAAGAACATGTGAAAGTCTCTTCCTACGGGAGCATATTTCCATAAACCTCTTTTCTGAGCTTACAATTCATGCATCTCGTCTCCGAAATTTGTGATTATAAGGATACACTTTTGGACTAATTTCCCGTTAAGATTCATAATGTAAATGGTAATTTAGTCAAATCTCTTTCGAGCCTGGTGTTTTTCCTTCAATCATACGCTCATATGCAGGCGATTCCTTCGAAGGACTAAAAGATAGGGTGGACATAAGAAGTAGTTTCCGCAATGGCTGACGAAAGAACAGAGCAGGGCAGCGAAGATGGAAGGAAGGGAAAACAGTTCGTCACTATTTGGAGGCAGTTACAATGGTTTTCTTTATATTCCCCAAAAAATAAAGGAGGAGATTTATTTTGTGTAGAGCCACATGAAATATTACAATTCGCTTGTTCTGCTTCGATTGGAAAAGAAATCCTTAAAATTAATAAAGAAATTGAGTGATAATGAAATCTATCACAGCATTTTCTGAATGAATGTCCTTTCCTTAGTTGAATTTTTGTGAGGAAGGGAGAGTTTGCGAATGCCCTTAACGGTTCAAGGCCATGTGTAATGAAAGACAGTTTCTAGGATGTGAAGAAAACTTTTATTGCAAGTGCACCATCAATTACATAGCAAGTTGTACAATCCATTGACATGATAATAGCCCGAGCTATGTGTCGTTTATTCTGCCAGGCGTAACGTATCCCCTCTCAACCTCTAGAAGTACAGGCACCATTTGCAGTCATTCCTCAGCCGAATTAAGGGCTCGAGTCTCTACTCGATGTACCTGAAAGAAGAGAAAATTTATTCAATGCACTGCAGTAAATATAGCATATTCATAGAGAAAGCTAGAGTATGATATAGAGGTGAAGGTAGCTAAAGGTTCCGACATTTTACATTGGGAATGGAAAAGGGCATGGATTAAATGATTTCACATCAGGAAAGATTCAAAAGAGTAAGATGGTATAGGGATTCCAGAGTTGTTCATTGGAAATTGATTCCACCGAAGGAATGAGCGTTAAGATCCTATTCAGGTTCTGAAGAGATACCTACCTCAATGAGCATAAAGCATGCCTAAGCCTGGGCCCTTGATTCTTGAATGGAGTCTCTTACCTGAAATGAAAGAAAGTTGATTGCTCTATGCACTGTGGCAAATGTAGTACAAATCATAGAAAGAGGTTCAGTAGGGTTCCCAAAATTTAAAATTGGGAAAAGAATAGGTCATGGATTAAATATTTTGACATCGGTAAAGATTCATTGCACCAAAGGGAGTGAGTAAGTGAAAGGATTTCAAAGTTATTTGAATGAGTGCAAGGAGTTAGGTAAGAGGTTGCTTGGAGGCCTTAGAAAAGGATTATGCATGGAGCATTCTATGGCAGCGTTTCCCTTTGGAAAGCAGATGAACATTATTTTGGGGAGGGAAATCTCAGTGATTAGCCTCGGAGCTAGAATGGATGTCAAACTGGAAAATGAGGACACTGCGGAATCATCCTTGCACACACTCAACGAAGGCGTTTACAAGACACACAATAACAGGAATTCTGAAGAATGGAAATTCTTAATAAGGGAGGAAAGTTCACAGCTGCCCATGAAACATCTCCAAGAGTTATGATACTGCAAGTTACCTTATCGCGGTTTCATGAAGGTAGCATAGCATACAGCGGAAGGCCAAGAAGTATACGAAGTATTCATAAGAAGATGCCACCTGTATCCTCCAAGAGCGAATGCTTGAAGCATAGGAAGGGTTGAAGAGTGATGAAGTAAACAAGCTATCAGTAAATTCAGCCTGAAATCGCTCGGAGGCATGACGGAAGTCTGCAGAAGTTTGCCACTGTGCACAGAAAATAATTCAGAGGAAACACTCGAGGCGTGGCAAGATATTGTCGATTGCAAACACCGGAAACGAGATGCTCAGTTAGGGTCAGGGACATGCGAGGGAAGTTCCAAGGACACACAAAATCATCCAGAAAAGAAGGTGGAAAGAGATGCTGGTGAAAGGCACTGAATTTTCTCCCAATCTACTCCATAGAAAATTGAAGGAAGGAGTAACAAAAGAAAGAGAGGAGGAAAGGACCAGTTTAACAAGGAAGAAGGACCTAACTGCAGATACAATGGACCCTGATGATGATGATGCTGAATGCTCATGGGCGCTGCATATTGATTTGCAGCAGAAAATAATATGCTCTTCCTTGGCACATAAAGAACCGTCCGTTGATTAACTATTGCACCAGAAGTTTCTAATTTTGACCATAAATTTGAGAAGGAAATTTCTTGTGAGAATCTCCATCAATAATCACTGTATCCCAATAAATAAAATGTATCAAAACAGAGAACTTTGAACTAAGCAAAAGTATCACACTAAGATTTATATAAAGATATTACCTGCCCAATACTGTCTTCTCTCTCTGAAGATGATTGTAATGTTCACCATAAAGGATTGTTATAGCTTGAATACATGAAGCTTTGGTTTTTCCAACACATTCCCCATTTTTGGCAACCACCTAAGTATGATAAAATATGAAAATTATTAAAATTTCTGTTTTCGAAGGAAAGGAAAAATAGGCTCTCTTCTCTCTTAAGATGCATGTAATGTTCACCACAAAGGATATTTATAGCATGAGTACATAAAGCTTTGGTTTTTTCAACACATTCCCCATTTTTGGCAAGCACCTTAGTATGACAAAATATGAAATTTATTAAAATTTCTGTTTTCGAAGGTAAGGAAAAGTGGGAATTATGGTTATAGAGAACTAAATATTTGAAAAAATAATATACATGCTCGTTTTGCATCGAAGAATAGATTCGATTCAATTGAGTGTACGGAAAGAAAGTTGGCAGTGATACCTTAAAAATGTTATCTGCTTACAAATTGAAAGGTGTAAACTCTTCCTTCCTTCGTCTAAGAATGTGCTCGGCAATCCATCCCGTGAAGACTCATCGCTCTGCTCGTGGAGAGGACGGCGAACGTTCTCGACTCGATGGCATCCTAGAATGGAAGTGTGATGAATTGATTAAAAAAGGAAGCCAACATCCAGAACCAAGGCTCACTTCTACTAGAGTAACACTGTCAAAGGCTGTCATATTGATTTATAACTATGCATGGCTATTATTTCTCGTGTCGTACTCTTGAAATTAGCTAAAATAGACATGTTGCATCGGAGGAAGTTATGGCATGCGTATGTTTATAAACATATATACTGGCTGTGGCTAGGTTGTTCATCGTAAAATAAAGGAACATAAAGTCAGGCGATGGAAGAGCTCGACAAATGTTAGCTTTGGCACGTTCCTGCTCGCAGAGATTACCTCTTATCTAAATAAAATGTTGAAAAATGAAATTTTATAAATTTTGAAGTACCGCTAAACATTTCTCTCGCTTCTGATTGGCTGAGAGAAATACCACCGCTGTCAGTGCAGAGGCTGTATTGTTAAATTTTATGCCAAACATTTCTTTATCCGATTTCCGATCGAATATCTCCAAAATTCCTCTTTCTTTTTATGTCGACCGCGAGCAATGGCGGTTTTCTTGAAATCGGAAGAAATAAGTTTTCGATACTTATGAAATCAGTATCCATGCGCGGTAAGACTCACGTAGTAGGTAAAAATCATAATAAATACTAGTCTTCATTAAATTTTAATCGGTTACGACTAACCTTAGGTTTGTTTTCAAAAATCTTTCTCGAATTTTAGATTCCGGCCGGTGGCAATCCCGTCTCGAAATACCGCCGCGCGTTAGTCACTTTCCACAGCGACCTCACCGTGTCAACATCCTCCCTTTCACCAGTCATTCATTTTCCCTTTTTTCTAATTTAATGCACTCTATTGAGGATAAAATCATCCTCATTAAAACTATGAAGCTACGCCCGAGCTCTCTGTTCGAAGAAACGGCTTCGGAAACTTAATATAGGACGCATTGTGACTATAAGTTACGAGCCCATATGCAGGATACAGCCGAGAGATCATTAAGCCGTCGCTCAATGTTATTGTTTTTGGTATTAATATAGTCGTGTTTACAGTGGTAAAGATATCTTGAACGGCGATGAATAGGAATCTAGGTATTCGAAACGCTTCGCTCGGAAGCAATCGGTAAATAAAATTCTCGGGCACATTCTTGTCGTCGAGGCAAAAGAAATACATTTCAATGGGACGTTACTAACCTTGCTTGGCTTTTCGACTGAACCTTACATCCTCACTGAAAGCTGTGCTGCTTGACCTGCACTGGGATGACGAAGTCGCATTGCCGTCCTCTACGAAGCTGCCTAATCAATCTTTAACGTGCACCGCTAACCACAGCACAAAATAACACTGACACAACCACTGAATCCAGGGAAAAACTTTACGATTTGATGATAGCCACTCGATCGATGGAAAACTGCGTAACGAAAGCATGGGGAAACTCGGTTCGCATATCACTAGACCAAAGTCTGCTCACTAACGAGAGCCGCCTACTGAGGCGACACCGGAACGATAACTGGGCCCCCTGTCGGATTTCGAATGTTTTCGGTATGACGAAAAACGTCGTTCTATTTCAACCTTTCCTAAAATCCGAATCTTTACGTTTAAAATTCTGTTCGGATACGCTATTTCGAAGACTCTAGTTGGATCGAGTTTCATTCCGCGCTAAAATACTTTTCAAGGAGATATCTCGTTCCTTGAAAAAGGAATCAAATTGAATGGCAATGACTCGATAAATGAGGAAGGGATTAACCCTTTCGAGAAATTTTCAGAAAATCTTTTACGAGTGCCTTCAGATTACCCCGTGGTACGGAGCGTTTTTTCCACTCTTAATGTGCCAGGTTTAGAGCGTACCCATTTCTCGGCGGGATGTGATAGCGTATCCTCCGACAGGACAATTGTGGAACATCGTCCGTGGTTAACCACCTTCCCTTTTACTCCATTTACACCACATTAATCACCATCCGTATGATAAGAACATGTGAAAGTCTCTTCCTACGGGAGCATATTTCCATAAACCTCTTTTCTGAGCTTACAATTCATGCATCTCGTCTCCGAAATTTGTGATTATAAGGATACACTTTTGGACTAATTTCCCGTTAAGATTCATAATGTAAATGGTAATTTAGTCAAATCTCTTTCGAGCCTGGTGTTTTTCCTTCAATCATACGCTCATATGCAGGCGATTCCTTCGAAGGACTAAAAGATAGGGTGGACATAAGAAGTAGTTTCCGCAATGGCTGACGAAAGAACAGAGCAGGGCAGCGAAGATGGAAGGAAGGGAAAACAGTTCGTCACTATTTGGAGGCAGTTACAATGGTTTTCTTTATATTCCCCAAAAAATAAAGGAGGAGATTTATTTTGTGTAGAGCCACATGAAATATTACAATTCGCTTGTTCTGCTTCGATTGGAAAAGAAATCCTTAAAATTAATAAAGAAATTGAGTGATAATGAAATCTATCACAGCATTTTCTGAATGAATGTCCTTTCCTTAGTTGAATTTTTGTGAGGAAGGGAGAGTTTGCGAATGCCCTTAACGGTTCAAGGCCATGTGTAATGAAAGACAGTTTCTAGGATGTGAAGAAAACTTTTATTGCAAGTGCACCATCAATTACATAGCAAGTTGTACAATCCATTGACATGATAATAGCCCGAGCTATGTGTCGTTTATTCTGCCAGGCGTAACGTATCCCCTCTCAACCTCTAGAAGTACAGGCACCATTTGCAGTCATTCCTCAGCCGAATTAAGGGCTCGAGTCTCTACTCGATGTACCTGAAAGAAGAGAAAATTTATTCAATGCACTGCAGTAAATATAGCATATTCATAGAGAAAGCTAGAGTATGATATAGAGGTGAAGGTAGCTAAAGGTTCCGACATTTTACATTGGGAATGGAAAAGGGCATGGATTAAATGATTTCACATCAGGAAAGATTCAAAAGAGTAAGATGGTATAGGGATTCCAGAGTTGTTCATTGGAAATTGATTCCACCGAAGGAATGAGCGTTAAGATCCTATTCAGGTTCTGAAGAGATACCTACCTCAATGAGCATAAAGCATGCCTAAGCCTGGGCCCTTGATTCTTGAATGGAGTCTCTTACCTGAAATGAAAGAAAGTTGATTGCTCTATGCACTGTGGCAAATGTAGTACAAATCATAGAAAGAGGTTCAGTAGGGTTCCCAAAATTTAAAATTGGGAAAAGAATAGGTCATGGATTAAATATTTTGACATCGGTAAAGATTCATTGCACCAAAGGGAGTGAGTAAGTGAAAGGATTTCAAAGTTATTTGAATGAGTGCAAGGAGTTAGGTAAGAGGTTGCTTGGAGGCCTTAGAAAAGGATTATGCATGGAGCATTCTATGGCAGCGTTTCCCTTTGGAAAGCAGATGAACATTATTTTGGGGAGGGAAATCTCAGTGATTAGCCTCGGAGCTAGAATGGATGTCAAACTGGAAAATGAGGACACTGCGGAATCATCCTTGCACACACTCAACGAAGGCGTTTACAAGACACACAATAACAGGAATTCTGAAGAATGGAAATTCTTAATAAGGGAGGAAAGTTCACAGCTGCCCATGAAACATCTCCAAGAGTTATGATACTGCAAGTTACCTTATCGCGGTTTCATGAAGGTAGCATAGCATACAGCGGAAGGCCAAGAAGTATACGAAGTATTCATAAGAAGATGCCACCTGTATCCTCCAAGAGCGAATGCTTGAAGCATAGGAAGGGTTGAAGAGTGATGAAGTAAACAAGCTATCAGTAAATTCAGCCTGAAATCGCTCGGAGGCATGACGGAAGTCTGCAGAAGTTTGCCACTGTGCACAGAAAATAATTCAGAGGAAACACTCGAGGCGTGGCAAGATATTGTCGATTGCAAACACCGGAAACGAGATGCTCAGTTAGGGTCAGGGACATGCGAGGGAAGTTCCAAGGACACACAAAATCATCCAGAAAAGAAGGTGGAAAGAGATGCTGGTGAAAAGCTCTGAATTTTCTCCCGATCTACTCCATAGAAAATTGAAGGAAGGAGTAACAAAAGAAAGAGAGGAGGAAAGGACCAGTTTAACAAGGAACAAGGACCTAACTGCAGATACAATGGACCCTGATGATGATGATGCTGAATGCTCATGGGCGCTGCATATTGATTTGCAGCAGAAAATAATATGCTCTTCCTTGGCACATAAAGAACCGTCCGTTGATTAACTATTGCACCAGAAGTTTCTAATTTTGACCATAAATTTGAGAAGGAAATTTCTTGTGAGAATCTCCATCAATAATCACTGTATCCCAATAAATAAAATGTATCAAAACAGAGAACTTTGAACTAAGCAAAAGTATCACACTTACATTTATATAAAGATATTACCTGCCCAATACTGTCTTCTCTCTCTGAAGATGATTGTAATGTTCACCATAAAGGATTGTTATAGCATGAATACATGAAGCTTTGGTTTTTCCAACACATTCCCCATTTTTGGCAACCACCTAAGTATGATAAAATATGAAAATTATTAAAATTTCTGTTTTCGAAGGAAAGGAAAAATAGGCTCTCTTCTCTCTTAAGATGCATGTAATGTTCACCACAAAGGATATTTATAGCATGAGTACATAAAGCTTTGGTTTTTTCAACACATTCCCCATTTTTGGCAAGCACCTTAGTATGACAAAATATGAAATTTATTAAAATTTCTGTTTTCGAAGGTAAGGAAAAATGGGAATTATGGTTATAGAGAACTAAATATTTGAAAAAATAATATACATGCTCGTTTTGCATCGAAGAATAGATTCGATTCAATTGAGTGTACGGAAAGAAAGTTGGCAGTGATACCTTAAAAATGTTATCTGCTCACAAATTGAAAGGTGTAAACTCTTCCTTCCTTCGTCTAAGAATGTGCTCGGCAATCCATCCCGTGAAGACTCATCGCTCTGCTCGTGGAGAGGACGGCGAACGTTCTCGACTCGATGGCATCCTAGAATGGAAGTGTGATGAATTGATTAAAAAAGGAAGCCAACATCCAGAACCAAGGCTCACTTCTACTAGAGTAACACTGTCAAAGGCTGTCATATTGATTTATAACTATGCATGGCTATTATTTCTCGTGTCGTACTCTTGAAATTAGCTAAAATAGACATGTTGCATCGGAGGAAGTTATGGCATGCGTATGTTTATAAACATATATACTGGCTGTGGCTAGGTTGTTCATCGTAAAATAAAGGAACATAAAGTCAGGCGATGGAAGAGCTCGACAAATGTTGGCTTTGGCACGTTCCTGCTCGCAGAGATTACCTCTTATCTAAATAAAATATTGAAAAATGAAATTTTATATATTTTGAAGTACCGCTAAACATTTCTCTCGCTTCTGATTGGCTGAGAGAAATACCACCGCTGTCAGTGCAGAGGCTGTATTGTTAAATTTTATGCCAAACATTTCTTTATCCGATTTCCGATCGAATATCGCCAAAATTCCTCTTTCTTTTTATGTCGACCGCGAGCAATGGCGGTTTTCTTGAAATCGGAAGAAATAAGTTTTCGATACTTATGAAATCAGTATCCATGCGCGGTAAGACTCACGTAGTAGGTAAAAATCATAATAAATACTAGTCTTCATTAAATTTTAATCGGTTACGACTAACCTTAGGTTTGTTTTCAAAAATCTTTCTCGAATTTTAGATTCCGGCCGGTGGCAATCCCGTCTCGAAATACCGCCGCGCGTTAGTCACTTTCCACAGCGACCTCACCGTGTCAACATCCTCCCTTTCACCAGTCATTCATTTTCCCTTTTTTCTAATTTAATGCACTCTATTGAGGATAAAATCATCCTCATTAAAACTATGAAGCTACGCCCGAGCTCTCTGTTCGAAGAAACGGCTTCGGAAACTTAATATAGGACGCATTGTGACTATAAGTTACGAGCCCATATGCAGGATACAGCCGAGAGATCATTAAGCCGTCGCTCAATGTTATTGTTTTTGGTATTAATATGGTCGTGTTTACAGTGGTAAAGATATCTTGAACGGCGATGAATAGGAATCTAGGTATTCGAAACGCTTCGCTCGGAAGCAATCGGTAAATAAAATTCTCGGGCACATTCTTGTCGTCGAGGCAAAAGAAATACATTTCAATGGGACGTTACTAACCTTGCTTGGCTTTTCGACTGAACCTTACATCCTCACTGAAAGCTGTGCTGCTTGACCTGCACTGGGATGACGAAGTCGCATTGCCGTCCTCTACGAAGCTGCCTAATCAATCTTTAACGTGCACCGCTAACCACAGCACAAAATAACACTGACACAACCACTGAATCCAGGGAAAAACTTTACGATTTGATGATAGCCACTCGATCGATGGAAAACTGCGTAACGAAAGCATGGGGAAACTCGGTTCGCATATCACTAGACCAAAGTCTGCTCACTAACGAGAGCCGCCTACTGAGGCGACACCGGAACGATAACTGGGCCCCCTGTCGGATTTCGAATGTTTTCGGTATGACGAAAAACGTCGTTCTATTTCAACCTTTCCTAAAATCCGAATCTTTACGTTTAAAATTCTGTTCGGATACGCTATTTCGAAGACTCTAGTTGGATCGAGTTTCATTCCGCGCTAAAATACTTTTCAAGGAGATATCTCGTTCCTTGAAAAAGGAATCAAATTGAATGGCAATGACTCGATAAATGAGGAAGGGATTAACCCTTTCGAGAAATTTTCAGAAAATCTTTTACGAGTGCCTTCAGATTACCCCGTGGTACGGAGCGTTTTTTCCACTCTTAATGTGCCAGGTTTAGAGCGTACCCATTTCTCGGCGGGATGTGATAGCGTATCCTCCGACAGGACAATTGTGGAACATCGTCCGTGGTTAACCACCTTCCCTTTTACTCCATTTACACCACATTAATCACCATCCGTATGATAAGAACATGTGAAAGTCTCTTCCTACGGGAGCATATTTCCATAAACCTCTTTTCTGAGCTTACAATTCATGCATCTCGTCTCCGAAATTTGTGATTATAAGGATACACTTTTGGACTAATTTCCCGTTAAGATTCATAATGTAAATGGTAATTTAGTCAAATCTCTTTCGAGCCTGGTGTTTTTCCTTCAATCATACGCTCATATGCAGGCGATTCCTTCGAAGGACTAAAAGATAGGGTGGACATAAGAAGTAGTTTCCGCAATGGCTGACGAAAGAACAGAGCAGGGCAGCGAAGATGGAAGGAAGGGAAAACAGTTCGTCACTATTTGGAGGCAGTTACAATGGTTTTCTTTATATTCCCCAAAAAATAAAGGAGGAGATTTATTTTGTGTAGAGCCACATGAAATATTACAATTCGCTTGTTCTGCTTCGATTGGAAAAGAAATCCTTAAAATTAATAAAGAAATTGAGTGATAATGAAATCTATCACAGCATTTTCTGAATGAATGTCCTTTCCTTAGTTGAATTTTTGTGAGGAAGGGAGAGTTTGCGAATGCCCTTAACGGTTCAAGGCCATGTGTAATGAAAGACAGTTTCTAGGATGTGAAGAAAACTTTTATTGCAAGTGCACCATCAATTACATAGCAAGTTGTACAATCCATTGACATGATAATAGCCCGAGCTATGTGTCGTTTATTCTGCCAGGCGTAACGTATCCCCTCTCAACCTCTAGAAGTACAGGCACCATTTGCAGTCATTCCTCAGCCGAATTAAGGGCTCGAGTCTCTACTCGATGTACCTGAAAGAAGAGAAAATTTATTCAATGCACTGCAGTAAATATAGCATATTCATAGAGAAAGCTAGAGTATGATATAGAGGTGAAGGTAGCTAAAGGTTCCGACATTTTACATTGGGAATGGAAAAGGGCATGGATTAAATGATTTCACATCAGGAAAGATTCAAAAGAGTAAGATGGTATAGGGATTCCAGAGTTGTTCATTGGAAATTGATTCCACCGAAGGAATGAGCATTAAGATCCTATTCAGGTTCTGAAGAGATACCTACCTCAATGAGCATAAAGCATGCCTAAGCCTGGGCCCTTGATTCTTGAATGGAGTCTCTTACCTGAAATGAAAGAAAGTTGATTGCTCTATGCACTGTGGCAAATGTAGTACAAATCATAGAAAGAGGTTCAGTAGGGTTCCCAAAATTTAAAATTGGGAAAAGAATAGGTCATGGATTAAATATTTTGACATCGGTAAAGATTCATTGCACCAAAGGGAGTGAGTAAGTGAAAGGATTTCAAAGTTATTTGAATGAGTGCAAGGAGTTAGGTAAGAGGTTGCTTGGAGGCCTTAGAAAAGGATTATGCATGGAGCATTCTATGGCAGCGTTTCCCTTTGGAAAGCAGATGAACATTATTTTGGGGAGGGAAATCTCAGTGATTAGCCTCGGAGCTAGAATGGATGTCAAACTGGAAAATGAGGACACTGCGGAATCATCCTTGCACACACTCAACGAAGGCGTTTACAAGACACACAATAACAGGAATTCTGAAGAATGGAAATTCTTAATAAGGGAGGAAAGTTCACAGCTGCCCATGAAACATCTCCAAGAGTTATGATACTGCAAGTTACCTTATCGCGGTTTCATGAAGGTAGCATAGCATACAGCGGAAGGCCAAGAAGTATACGAAGTATTCATAAGAAGATGCCACCTGTATCCTCCAAGAGCGAATGCTTGAAGCATAGGAAGGGTTGAAGAGTGATGAAGTAAACAAGCTATCAGTAAATTCAGCCTGAAATCGCTCGGAGGCATGACGGAAGTCTGCAGAAGTTTGCCACTGTGCACAGAAAATAATTCAGAGGAAACACTCGAGGCGTGGCAAGATATTGTCGATTGCAAACACCGGAAACGAGATGCTCAGTTAGGGTCAGGGACATGCGAGGGAAGTTCCAAGGACACACAAAATCATCCAGAAAAGAAGGTGGAAAGAGATGCTGGTGAAAGGCACTGAATTTTCTCCCAATCTACTCCATAGAAAATTGAAGGAAGGAGTAACAAAAGAAAGAGAGGAGGAAAGGACCAGTTTAACAAGGAAGAAGGACCTAACTGCAGATACAATGGACCCTGATGATGATGATGCTGAATGCTCATGGGCGCTGCATATTGATTTGCAGCAGAAAATAATATGCTCTTCCTTGGCACATAAAGAACCGTCCGTTGATTAACTATTGCACCAGAAGTTTCTAATTTTGACCATAAATTTGAGAAGGAAATTTCTTGTGAGAATCTCCATCAATAATCACTGTATCCCAATAAATAAAATGTATCAAAACAGAGAACTTTGAACTAAGCAAAAGTATCACACTAAGATTTATATAAAGATATTACCTGCCCAATACTGTCTTCTCTCTCTGAAGATGATTGTAATGTTCACCATAAAGGATTGTTATAGCTTGAATACATGAAGCTTTGGTTTTTCCAACACATTCCCCATTTTTGGCAACCACCTAAGTATGATAAAATATGAAAATTATTAAAATTTCTGTTTTCGAAGGAAAGGAAAAATAGGCTCTCTTCTCTCTTAAGATGCATGTAATGTTCACCACAAAGGATATTTATAGCATGAGTACATAAAGCTTTGGTTTTTTCAACACATTCCCCATTTTTGGCAAGCACCTTAGTATGACAAAATATGAAATTTATTAAAATTTCTGTTTTCGAAGGTAAGGAAAAGTGGGAATTATGGTTATAGAGAACTAAATATTTGAAAAAATAATATACATGCTCGTTTTGCATCGAAGAATAGATTCGATTCAATTGAGTGTACGGAAAGAAAGTTGGCAGTGATACCTTAAAAATGTTATCTGCTCACAAATTGAAAGGTGTAAACTCTTCCTTCCTTCGTCTAAGAATGTGCTCGGCAATCCATCCCGTGAAGACTCATCGCTCTGCTCGTGGAGAGGACGGCGAACGTTCTCGACTCGATGGCATCCTAGAATGGAAGTGTGATGAATCGATTAAAAAAGGAAGCCAACATCCAGAACCAAGGCTCACTTCTACTAGAGTAACACTGTCAAAGGCTGTCATATTGATTTATAACTATGCATGGCTATTATTTCTCGTGTCGTACTCTTGAAATTAGCTAAAATAGACATGTTGCATCGGAGGAAGTTATGGCATGCGTATGTTTATAAGCATATATACTGGCTGTGGCTAGGTTGTTCATCGTAAAATAAGGAACATAAAGTCAGGCGATGGAAGAGCTCGACAAATGTTGGCTTCGGCACGTTCCTGCTCGCAGAGATTACCTCTTATCTAAATAAAATGTTGAAAAATGAAATTTTATAAATTTTGAAGTACCGCTAAACATTTCTCTCGCTTCTGATTGGCTGAGAGAAATACCACCGCTGTCAGTGCAGAGGCTGTATTGTTAAATTTTATGCCAAACATTTCTTTATCCGATTTCCGATCGAATATCTCCAAAATTCCTCTTTCTTTTTATGTCGACCGCGAGCAATGGCGGTTTTCTTGAAATCGGAAGAAATAAGTTTTCGATACTTATGAAATCAGTATCCATGCGCGGTAAGACTCACGTAGTAGGTAAAAATCATAATAAATACTAGTCTTCATTAAATTTTAATCGGTTACGACTAACCTTAGGTTTGTTTTCAAAAATCTTTCTCGAATTTTAGATTCCGGCCGGTGGCAATCCCGTCTCGAAATACCGCCGCGCGTTAGTCACTTTCCACAGCGACCTCACCGTGTCAACATCCTCCCTTTCACCAGTCATTCATTTTCCCTTTTTTCTAATTTAATGCACTCTATTGAGGATAAAATCATCCTCATTAAAACTATGAAGCTACGCCCGAGCTCTCTGTTCGAAGAAACGGCTTCGGAAACTTAATATAGGACGCATTGTGACTATAAGTTACGAGCCCATATGCAGGATACAGCCGAGAGATCATTAAGCCGTCGCTCAATGTTATTGTTTTTGGTATTAATATAGTCGTGTTTACAGTGGTAAAGATATCTTGAACGGCGATGAATAGGAATCTAGGTATTCGAAACGCTTCGCTCGGAAGCAATCGGTAAATAAAATTCTCGGGCACATTCTTGTCGTCGAGGCAAAAGAAATACATTTCAATGGGACGTTACTAACCTTGCTTGGCTTTTCGACTGAACCTTACATCCTCACTGAAAGCTGTGCTGCTTGACCTGCACTGGGATGACGAAGTCGCATTGCCGTCCTCTACGAAGCTGCCTAATCAATCTTTAACGTGCACCGCTAACCACAGCACAAAATAACACTGACACAACCACTGAATCCAGGGAAAAACTTTACGATTTGATGATAGCCACTCGATCGATGGAAAACTGCGTAACGAAAGCATGGGGAAACTCGGTTCGCATATCACTAGACCAAAGTCTGCTCACTAACGAGAGCCGCCTACTGAGGCGACACCGGAACGATAACTGGGCCCCCTGTCGGATTTCGAATGTTTTCGGTATGACGAAAAACGTCGTTCTATTTCAACCTTTCCTAAAATCCGAATCTTTACGTTTAAAATTCTGTTCGGATACGCTATTTCGAAGACTCTAGTTGGATCGAGTTTCATTCCGCGCTAAAATACTTTTCAAGGAGATATCTCGTTCCTTGAAAAAGGAATCAAATTGAATGGCAATGACTCGATAAATGAGGAAGGGATTAATCCTTTCGAGAAATTTTCAGAAAATCTTTTACGAGTGCCTTCAGATTACCCCGTGGTACGGAGCGTTTTTTCCACTCTTAATGTGCCAGGTTTAGAGCGTACCCATTTCTCGGCGGGATGTGATAGCGTATCCTCCGACAGGACAATTGTGGAACATCGTCCGTGGTTAACCACCTTCCCTTTTACTCCATTTACACCACATTAATCACCATCCGTATGATAAGAACATGTGAAAGTCTCTTCCTACGGGAGCATATTTCCATAAACCTCTTTTCTGAGCTTACAATTCATGCATCTCGTCTCCGAAATTTGTGATTATAAGGATACACTTTTGGACTAATTTCCCGTTAAGATTCATAATGTAAATGGTAATTTAGTCAAATCTCTTTCGAGCCTGGTGTTTTTCCTTCAATCATACGCTCATATGCAGGCGATTCCTTCGAAGGACTAAAAGATAGGGTGGACATAAGAAGTAGTTTCCGCAATGGCTGACGAAAGAACAGAGCAGGGCAGCGAAGATGGAAGGAAGGGAAAACAGTTCGTCACTATTTGGAGGCAGTTACAATGGTTTTCTTTATATTCCCCAAAAAATAAAGGAGGAGATTTATTTTGTGTAGAGCCACATGAAATATTACAATTCGCTTGTTCTGCTTCGATTGGAAAAGAAATCCTTAAAATTAATAAAGAAATTGAGTGATAATGAAATCTATCACAGCATTTTCTGAATGAATGTCCTTTCCTTAGTTGAATTTTTGTGAGGAAGGGAGAGTTTGCGAATGCCCTTAACGGTTCAAGGCCATGTGTAATGAAAGACAGTTTCTAGGATGTGAAGAAAACTTTTATTGCAAGTGCACCATCAATTACATAGCAAGTTGTACAATCCATTGACATGATAATAGCCCGAGCTATGTGTCGTTTATTCTGCCAGGCGTAACGTATCCCCTCTCAACCTCTAGAAGTACAGGCACCATTTGCAGTCATTCCTCAGCCGAATTAAGGGCTCGAGTCTCTACTCGATGTACCTGAAAGAAGAGAAAATTTATTCAATGCACTGCAGTAAATATAGCATATTCATAGAGAAAGCTAGAGTATGATATAGAGGTGAAGGTAGCTAAAGGTTCCGACATTTTACATTGGGAATGGAAAAGGGCAAGGATTAAATGATTTCACATCAGGAAAGATTCAAAAGAGTAAGATGGTATAGGGATTCCAGAGTTGTTCATTGGAAATTGATTCCACCGAAGGAATGAGCATTAAGATCCTATTCAGGTTCTGAAGAGATACCTACCTCAATGAGCATAAAGCATGCCTAAGCCTGGGCCCTTGATTCTTGAATGGAGTCTCTTACCTGAAATGAAAGAAAGTTGATTGCTCTATGCACTGTGGCAAATGTAGTACAAATCATAGAAAGAGGTTCAGTAGGGTTCCCAAAATTTAAAATTGGGAAAAGAATAGGTCATGGATTAAATATTTTGACATCGGTAAAGATTCATTGCACCAAAGGGAGTGAGTAAGTGAAAGGATTTCAAAGTTATTTGAATGAGTGCAAGGAGTTAGGTAAGAGGTTGCTTGGAGGCCTTAGAAAAGGATTATGCATGGAGCATTCTATGGCAGCGTTTCCCTTTGGAAAGCAGATGAACATTATTTTGGGGAGGGAAATCTCAGTGATTAGCCTCGGAGCTAGAATGGATGTCAAACTGGAAAATGAGGACACTGCGGAATCATCCTTGCACACACTCAACGAAGGCGTTTACAAGACACACAATAACAGGAATTCTGAAGAATGGAAATTCTTAATAAGGGAGGAAAGTTCACAGCTGCCCATGAAACATCTCCAAGAGTTATGATACTGCAAGTTACCTTATCGCGGTTTCATGAAGGTAGCATAGCATACAGCGGAAGGCCAAGAAGTATACGAAGTATTCATAAGAAGATGCCACCTGTATCCTCCAAGAGCGAATGCTTGAAGCATAGGAAGGGTTGAAGAGTGATGAAGTAAACAAGCTATCAGTAAATTCAGCCTGAAATCGCTCGGAGGCATGACGGAAGTCTGCAGAAGTTTGCCACTGTGCACAGAAAATAATTCAGAGGAAACACTCGAGGCGTGGCAAGATATTGTCGATTGCAAACACCGGAAACGAGATGCTCAGTTAGGGTCAGGGACATGCGAGGGAAGTTCCAAGGACACACAAAATCATCCAGAAAAGAAGGTGGAAAGAGATGCTGGTGAAAGGCACTGAATTTTCTCCCAATCTACTCCATAGAAAATTGAAGGAAGGAGTAACAAAAGAAAGAGAGGAGGAAAGGATCAGTTTAACAAGGAAGAAGGACCTAACTGCAGATACAATGGACCCTGATGATGATGATGCTGAATGCTCATGGGCGCTGCATATTGATTTGCAGCAGAAAATAATAAGCTCTTCCTTGGCACATAAAGAACCGTCCGTTGATTAACTATTGCACCAGAAGTTTCTAATTTTGACCATAAATTTGAGAAGGAAATTTCTTGTGAGAATCTCCATCAATAATCACTGTATCCCAATAAATAAAATGTATCAAAACAGAGAACTTTGAACTAAGCAAAAGTATCACACTAAGATTTATATAAAGATATTACCTGCCCAATACTGTCTTCTCTCTCTGAAGATGATTGTAATGTTCACCATAAAGGATTGTTATAGCTTGAATACATGAAGCTTTGGTTTTTCCAACACATTCCCCATTTTTGGCAACCACCTAAGTATGATAAAATATGAAAATTATTAAAATTTCTGTTTTCGAAGGAAAGGAAAAATAGGCTCTCTTCTCTCTTAAGATGCATGTAATGTTCACCACAAAGGATATTTATAGCATGAGTACATAAAGCTTTGGTTTTTTCAACACATTCCCCATTTTTGGCAAGCACCTTAGTATGACAAAATATGAAATTTATTAAAATTTCTGTTTTCGAAGGTAAGGAAAAGTGGGAATTATGGTTATAGAGAACTAAATATTTGAAAAAATAATATACATGCTCGTTTTGCATCGAAGAATAGATTCGATTCAATTGAGTGTACGGAAAGAAAGTTGGCAGTGATACCTTAAAAATGTTATCTGCTCACAAATTGAAAGGTGTAAACTCTTCCTTCCTTCGTCTAAGAATGTGCTCGGCAATCCATCCCGTGAAGACTCATCGCTCTGCTCGTGGAGAGGACGGCGAACGTTCTCGACTCGATGGCATCCTAGAATGGAAGTGTGATGAATTGATTAAAAAAGGAAGCCAACATCCAGAACCAAGGCTCACTTCTACTAGAGTAACACTGTCAAAGGCTGTCATATTGATTTATAACTATGCATGGCTATTATTTCTCGTGTCGTACTCTTGAAATTAGCTAAAATAGACATGTTGCATCGGAGGAAGTTATGGCATGCGTATGTTTATAAACATATATACTGGCTGTGGCTAGGTTGTTCATCGTAAAATAAAGGAACATAAAGTCAGGCGATGGAAGAGCTCGACAAATGTTGGCTTTGGCACGTTCCTGCTCGCAGAGATTACCTCTTATCTAAATAAAATGTTGAAAAATGAAATTTTATATATTTTGAAGTACCGCTAAACATTTCTCTCGCTTCTGATTGGCTGAGAGAAATACCACCGCTGTCAGTGCAGAGGCTGTATTGTTAAATTTTATGCCAAACATTTCTTTATCCGATTTCCGATCGAATATCGCCAAAATTCCTCTTTCTTTTTATGTCGACCGCGAGCAATGGCGGTTTTCTTGAAATCGGAAGAAATAAGTTTTCGATACTTATGAAATCAGTATCCATGCGCGGTAAGACTCACGTAGTAGGTAAAAATCATAATAAATACTAGTCTTCATTAAATTTTAATCGGTTACGACTAACCTTAGGTTTGTTTTCAAAAATCTTTCTCGAATTTTAGATTCCGGCCGGTGGCAATCCCGTCTCGAAATACCGCCGCGCGTTAGTCACTTTCCACAGCGACCTCACCGTGTCAACATCCTCCCTTTCACCAGTCATTCATTTTCCCTTTTTTCTAATTTAATGCACTCTATTGAGGATAAAATCATCCTCATTAAAACTATGAAGCTACGCCCGAGTTCTCTGTTCGAAGAAACGGCTTCGGAAACTTAATATAGGACGCATTGTGACTATAAGTTACGAGCCCATATGCAGGATACAGCCGAGAGATCATTAAGCCGTCGCTCAATGTTATTGTTTTTGGTATTAATATGGTCGTGTTTTTAGTGGTAAAGATATCTTGAACGGCGATGAATAGGAATCTAGGTATTCGAAACGCTTCGCTCGGAAGCAATCGGTAAATAAAATTCTCGGGCACATTCTTGTCGTCGAGGCAAAAGAAATACATTTCAATGGGACGTTACTAACCTTGCTTGGCTTTTTGACTGAACCTTACATCCTCACTGAAAGCTGTGCTGCTTGACCTGCACTGGGATGACGAAGTCGCATTGCCGTCCTCTACGAAGCTGCCTAATCAATCTTTAACGTGCACCGCTAACCACAGCACAAAATAACACTGACACAACCACTGAATCCAGGGAAAAACTTTACGATTTGATGATAGCCACTCGATCGATGGAAAACTGCGTAACGAAAGCATGGGGAAACTCGGTTCGCATATCACTAGACCAAAGTCTGCTCACTAACGAGAGCCGCCTACTGAGGCGACACCGGAACGATAACTGGGCCCCCTGTCGGATTTCGAATGTTTTCGGTATGACGAAAAACGTCGTTCTATTTCAACCTTTCCTAAAATCCGAATCTTTACGTTTAAAATTCTGTTCGGATACGCTATTTCGAAGACTCTAGTTGGATCGAGTTTCATTCCGCGCTAAAATACTTTTCAAGGAGATATCTCGTTCCTTGAAAAAGGAATCAAATTGAATGGCAATGACTCGATAAATGAGGAAGGGATTAATCCTTTCGAGAAATTTTCAGAAAATCTTTTACGAGTGCCTTCAGATTACCCCGTGGTACGGAGCGTTTTTTCCACTCTTATTGTGCCAGGTTTAGAGCGTACCCATTTCTCGGCGGGATGTGATAGCGTATCCTCCGACAGGACAATTGTGGAACATCGTCCGCGGTTAACCACCTTCCCTTTTACTCCATTTACACCACATTAATCACCATCCGTATGATAAGAACATGTGAAAGTCTCTTCCTACGGGAGCATATTTCCATAAACCTCTTTTCTGAGCTTACAATTCATGCATCTCGTCTCCGAAATTTGTGATTATAAGGATACACTTTTGGACTAATTTCCCGTTAAGATTCATAATGTAAATGGTAATTTAGTCAAATCTCTTTCGAGCCTGGTGTTTTTCCTTCAATCATACGCTCATATGCAGGCGATTCCTTCGAAGGACTAAAAGATAGGGTGGACATAAGAAGTAGTTTCCGCAATGGCTGACGAAAGAACAGAGCAGGGCAGCGAAGATGGAAGGAAGGGAAAACAGTTCGTCACTATTTGGAGGCAGTTACAATGGTTTTCTTTATATTCCCCAAAAAATAAAGGAGGAGATTTATTATGTGTAGAGCCACATGAAATATTACAATTCGCTTGTTCTGCTTCGATAGGAAAAGAAATCCTTAAAATTAATAAAGAAATTGAGTGATAATGAAATCTATCACAGCATTTTCTGAATGAATGTCCTTTCCTTAGTTGAATTTTTGTGAGGAAGGGAGAGTTTGCGAATGCCCTTAACGGTTCAAGGCCATGTGTAATGAAAGACAGTTTCTAGGATGTGAAGAAAACTTTTATTGCAAGTGCACCATCAATTACATAGCAAGTTGTACAATCCATTGACATGATAATAGCCCGAGCTATGTGTCGTTTATTCTGCCAGGCGTAACGTATCCCCTCTCAACCTCTAGAAGTACAGGCACCATTTGCAGTCATTCCTCAGCCGAATTAAGGGCTCGAGTCTCTACTCGATGTACCTGAAAGAAGAGAAAATTTATTCAATGCACTGCAGTAAATATAGCATATTCATAGAGAAAGCTAGAGTATGATATAGAGGTGAAGGTAGCTAAAGGTTCCGACATTTTACATTGGGAATGGAAAAGGGCATGGATTAAATGATTTCACATCAGGAAAGATTCAAAAGAGTAAGATGGTATAGGGATTCCAGAGTTGTTCATTGGAAATTGATTCCACCGAAGGAATGAGCATTAAGATCCTATTCAGGTTCTGAAGAGATACCTACCTCAATGAGCATAAAGCATGCCTAAGCCTGGGCCCTTGATTCTTGAATGGAGTCTCTTACCTGAAATGAAAGAAAGTTGAATGCTCTATGCACTGTGGCAAATGTAGTACAAATCATAGAAAGAGGTTCAGTAGGGTTCCCAAAATTTAAAATTTGGAAAAGAATAGGTCATGGATTAAATATTTTGACATCGGTAAAGATTCATTGCACCAAAGGGAGTGAGTAAGTGAAAGGATTTCAAAGTTATTTGAATGAGTGCAAGGAGTTAGGTAAGAGGTTGCTTGGAGGCCTTAGAAAAGGATTATGCATGGAGCATTCTATGGCAGCGTTTCCCTTTGGAAAGCAGATGAACATTATTTTGGGGAGGGAAATCTCAGTGATTAGCCTCGGAGCTAGAATGGATGTCAAACTGGAAAATGAGGACACTGCGGAATCATCCTTGCACACACTCAACGAAGGCGTTTACAAGACACACAATAACAGGAATTCTGAAGAATGGAAATTCTTAATAAGGGAGGAAAGTTAACAGCTGCCCATGAAACATCTCCAAGAGTTATGATACTGCAAGTTACCTTATCGCGGTTTCATGAAGGTAGCATAGCATACAGCGGAAGGCCAAGAAGTATACGAAGTATTCATAAGAAGATGCCACCTGTATCCTCCAAGAGCGAATGCTTGAAGCATAGGAAGGGTTGAAGAGTGATGAAGTAAACAAGCTATCAGTAAATTCAGCCTGAAATCGCTCGGAGGCATGACGGAAGTCTGCAGAAGTTTGCCACTGTGCACAGAAAATAATTCAGAGGAAACACTCGAGGCGTGGCAAGATATTGTCGATTGCAAACACCGGAAACGAGATGCTCAGTTAGGGTCAGGGACATGCGAGGGAAGTTCCAAGGACACACAAAATCATCCAGAAAAGAAGGTGGAAAGAGATGCTGGTGAAAGGCACTGAATTTTCTCCCAATCTACTCCATAGAAAATTGAAGGAAGGAGTAACAAAAGAAAGAGAGGAGGAAAGGACCAGTTTAACAAGGAAGAAGGACCTAACTGCAGATACAATGGACCCTGATGATGATGATGCTGAATGCTCATGGGCGCTGCATATTGATTTGCAGCAGAAAATAATATGCTCTTCCTTGGCACATAAAGAACCGTCCGTTGATTAACTATTGCACCAGAAGTTTCTAATTTTGACCATAAATTTGAGAAGGAAATTTCTTGTGAGAATCTCCATCAATAATCACTGTATCCCAATAAATAAAATGTATCAAAACAGAGAACTTTGAACTAAGCAAAAGTATCACACTTAGATTTATATAAAGATATTACCTGCCCAATACTGTCTTCTCTCTCTGAAGATGATTGTAATGTTCACCATAAAGGATTGTTATAGCATGAATACATGAAGCTTTGGTTTTTCCAACATATTCCCCATTTTTGGCAACCACCTAAGTATGATAAAATATGAAAATTATTAAAATTTCTGTTTTCGAAGGAAAGGAAAAATAGGCTCTCTTCTCTCTTAAGATGCATGTAATGTTCACCACAAAGGATATTTATAGCATGAGTACATAAAGCTTTGGTTTTTTCAACACATTCCCCATTTTTGGCAAGCACCTTAGTATGACAAAATATGAAATTTATTAAAATTTCTGTTTTCGAAGGTAAGGAAAAATGGGAATTATGGTTATAGAGAACTAAATATTTGAAAAAATAATATACATGCTCGTTTTGCATCGAAGAATAGATTCGATTCAATTGAGTGTACGGAAAGAAAGTTGGCAGTGATACCTTAAAAATGTTATCTGCTCACAAATTGAAAGGTGTAAACTCTTCCTTCCTTCGTCTAAGAATGTGCTCGGCAATCATCCCGTGAAGACTCATCGCTCTGCTCGTGGAGAGGACGGCGAACGTTCTCGACTCGATGGCATCCTAGAATGGAAGGGTGATGAATCAATTAAAAAAGGAAGCCAACATCCAGAACCAAGGCTCACTTCTACTAGAGTAACACTGTCAAAGGCTGTCATATTGATTTATAACTATGCATGGCTATTATTTCTCGTGTCGTACTCTTGAAAT
This sequence comes from Pantala flavescens, assembly GCA_020796165.1. Lineage (NCBI taxonomy): Eukaryota > Metazoa > Arthropoda > Insecta > Odonata > Libellulidae > Pantala > Pantala flavescens. The sequence continues at coordinate 48,641,646 of CM036883.1, forward strand.
TAGCTAAAATAGACATGTTGCATCGGAGGAAGTTATGGCATGCGTATGTTTATAAACATATATACTGGCTGTGGCTAGGTTGTTCATCGTAAAATAAAGGAACATAAAGTCAGGCGATGGAAGAGCTCGACAAATGTTGGCTTTGGCACGTTCCTGCTCGCAGAGATTACCTCTTATCTAAATAAAATATTGAAAAATGAAATTTTATATATTTTGAAGTACCGCTAAACATTTCTCTCGCTTCTGATTGGCTGAGAGAAATACCACCGCTGTCAGTGCAGAGGCTGTATTGTTAAATTTTATGCCAAACATTTCTTTATCCGATTTCCGATCGAATATCGCCAAAATTCCTCTTTCTTTTTATGTCGACCGCGAGCAATGGCGGTTTTCTTGAAATCGGAAGAAATAAGTTTTCGATACTTATGAAATCAGTATCCATGCGCGGTAAGACTCACGTAGTAGGTAAAAATCATAATAAATACTAGTCTTCATTAAATTTTAATCGGTTTCGACTAACATTAGGTTTGTTTTCAAAAATCTTTCTCGAATTTTAGATTCCGGCCGGTGGCAATCCCGTCTCGAAATACCGCCGCGCGTTAGTCACTTTCCAGAGCGACCTCACCGTGTCAACATCCTCCCTTTCACCAGTCATTCATTTTCCCTTTTTTCTAATTTAATGCACTCTATTGAGGATAAAATCATCCTCATTAAAACTATGAAGCTACGCCCGAGCTCTCTGTTCGAAGAAACGGCTTCGGAAACTTAATATAGGACGCATTGTGACTATAAGTTACGAGCCCATATGCAGGATACAGCCAAGAGATCATTAAGCCGTCGCTCAATGTTATTGTTTTTGGTATTAATATGGTCGTGTTTACAGTGGTAAAGATATCTTGAACGGCGATGAATAGGAATCTAGGTATTCGAAACGCTTCGCTCGGAAGCAATCGGTAAATAAAATTCTTTGGCACATTCTTGTCGTCGAGGCAAAAGAAATACATTTCAATGGGACGTTACTAACCTTGCTTGGCTTTTGACTGAACCTTACATCCTCACTGAAAGCTGTGCTGCTTGACCTGCACTGGGATGACGAAGTCGCATTGCCGTCCTCTACGAAGCTGCCTAATCAATCTTTAACGTGCACCGCTAACCACAGCACAAAATAACACTGACACAACCACTGAATCCAGGGAAAAACTTTACGATTTGATGATAGCCACTCGATCGATGGAAAACTGCGTAACGAAAGCATGGGGAAACTCGGTTCGCATATCACTAGACCAAAGTCTGCTCACTAACGAGAGCCGCCTACTGAGGCGACACCGGAACGATAACTGGGCCCCCTGTCGGATTTCGAATGTTTTCGGTATGACGAAAAACGTCGTTCTATTTCAACCTTTCCTAAAATCCGAATCTTTACGTTTAAAATTCTGTTCGGATACGCTATTTCGAAGACTCTAGTTGGATCGAGTTTCATTCCGCGCTAAAATACTTTTCAAGGAGATATCTCGTTCCTTGAAAAAGGAATCAAATTGAATGGCAATGACTCGATAAATGAGGAAGGGATTAACCCTTTCGAGACGGAAAGATTTTCAGAAAATCTTTTACGAGTGCCTTCAGATGACCCCGTGGTACGGAGCGTTTTTTCCACTCTTAATGTGCCAGGTTTAGAGCGTACCCATTTCTCGGCGGGATGTGATAGCGTATCCTCCGACAGGACAATTGTGGAACATCGTCCGCGGTTAACCACCTTCCCTTTTACTCCATTTACACCACATTAATCACCATCCGTATGATAAGAACATGTGAAAGTCTCTTCCTACGGGAGCATATTTCCATAAACCTCTTTTCTGAGCTTACAATTCATGCATCTCGTCTCCGAAATTTGTGATTATAAGGATACACTTTTGGACTAATTTCCCGTTAAGATTCATAATGTAAATGGTAATTTAGTCAAATCTCTTTCGAGCCTGGTGTTTTTCCTTCAATCATACGCTCATATGCAGGCGATTCCTTCGAAGGACTAAAAGATAGGGTGGACATAAGAAGTAGTTTCCGCAATGGCTGACGAAAGAACAGAGCAGGGCAGCGAAGATGGAAGGAAGGGAAAACAGTTCGTCACTATTTGGAGGCAGTTACAATGGTTTTCTTTATATTCCCCAAAAAATAAAGGAGGAGATTTATTTTGTGTAGAGCCACATGAAATATTACAATTCGCTTGTTCTGCTTCGATTGGAAAAGAAATCCTTAAAATTAATAAAGAAATTGAGTGATAATGAAATCTATCACAGCATTTTCTGAATGAATGTCCTTTCCTTAGTTGAATTTTTGTGAGGAAGGGAGAGTTTGCGAATGCCCTTAACGGTTCAAGGCCATGTGTAATGAAAGACAGTTTCTAGGATGTGAAGAAAACTTTTATTGCAAGTGCACCATCAATTACATAGCAAGTTGTACAATCCATTGACATGATAATAGCCCGAGCTATGTGTCGTTTATTCTGCCAGGCGTAACGTATCCCCTCTCAACCTCTAGAAGTACAGGCACCATTTGCAGTCATTCCTCAGCCGAATTAAGGGCTCGAGTCTCTACTCGATGTACCTGAAAGAAGAGAAAATTTATTCAATGCACTGCAGTAAATATAGCATATTCATAGAGAAAGCTAGAGTATGATATAGAGGTGAAGGTAGCTAAAGGTTCCGACATTTTACATTGGGAATGGAAAAGGGCAAGGATTAAATGATTTCACATCAGGAAAGATTCAAAAGAGTAAGATGGTATAGGGATTCCAGAGTTGTTCATTGGAAATTGATTCCACCGAAGGAATGAGCATTAAGATCCTATTCAGGTTCTGAAGAGATACCTACCTCAATGAGCATAAAGCATGCCTAAGCCTGGGCCCTTGATTCTTGAATGGAGTCTCTTACCTGAAATGAAAGAAAGTTGATTGCTCTATGCACTGTGGCAAATGTAGTACAAATCATAGAAAGAGGTTCAGTAGGGTTCCCAAAATTTAAAATTGGGAAAAGAATAGGTCATGGATTAAATATTTTGACATCGGTAAAGATTCCTTGTACCAAAGGGAGTGAGTAAGTGAAAGGATTTCAAAGTTATTTGAATGAGTGCAAGGAGTTAGGTAAGAGGTTGCTTGGAGGCCTTAGAAAAGGATTATGCATGGAGCATTCTATGGCAGCGTTTCCCTTTGGAAAGCAGATGAACATTATTTTGGGGAGGGAAATCTCAGTGATTAGCCTCGGAGCTAGAATGGATGTCAAACTGGAAAATGAGGACACTGCGGAATCATCCTTGCACACACTCAACGAAGGCGTTTACAAGACACACAATAACAGGAATTCTGAAGAATGGAAATTCTTAATAAGGGAGGAAAGTTCACAGCTGCCCATGAAACATCTCCAAGAGTTATGATACTGCAAGTTACCTTATCGCGGTTTCATGAAGGTAGCATAGCATACAGCGGAAGGCCAAGAAGTATACGAAGTATTCATAAGAAGATGCCACCTGTATCCTCCAAGAGCGAATGCTTGAAGCATAGGAAGGGTTGAAGAGTGATGAAGTAAACAAGCTATCAGTAAATTCAGCCTGAAATCGCTCGGAGGCATGACGGAAGTCTGCAGAAGTTTGCCACTGTGCACAGAAAATAATTCAGAGGAAACACTCGAGGCGTGGCAAGATATTGTCGATTGCAAACACCGGAAACGAGATGCTCAGTTAGGGTCAGGGACATGCGAGGGAAGTTCCAAGGACACACAAAATCATCCAGAAAAGAAGGTGGAAAGAGATGCTGGTGAAAAGCTCTGAATTTTCTCCCAATCTACTCCATAGAAAATTGAAGGAAGGAGTAACAAAAGAAAGAGAGGAGGAAAGGATCAGTTTAACAAGGAAGAAGGACCTAACTGCAGATACAATGGACCCTGATGATGATGATGCTGAATGCTCATGGGCGCTGCATATTGATTTGCAGCAGAAAATAATATGCTCTTCCTTGGCACATAAAGAACCGTCCGTTGATTAACTATTGCACCAGAAGTTTCTAATTTTGACCATAAATTTGAGAAGGAAATTTCTTGTGAGAATCTCCATCAATAATCACTGTATCCTAATAAATAAAATATATCAAAACAGAGAACTTTGAACTAAGCAAAAGTATCACACTTAGATTTATATAAAGATATTACCTGCCCAATACTGTCTTCTCTCTCTGAAGATGATTGTAATGTTCACCATAAAGGATTGTTATAGCATGAATACATGAAGCTTTGGTTTTTCCAACACATTCCCCATTTTTGGCAACCACCTAAGTATGATAAAATATGAAAATTATTAAAATTTCTGTTTTCGAAGGAAAGGAAAAATAGGCTCTCTTCTCTCTTAAGATGCATGTAATGTTCACCACAAAGGATATTTATAGCATGAGTACATAAAGCTTTGGTTTTTTCAACACATTCCCCATTTTTGGCAAGCACCTTAGTATGACAAAATATGAAATTTATTAAAATTTCTGTTTTCGAAGGTAAGGAAAAATGGGAATTATGGTTATAGAGAACTAAATATTTGAAAAAATAATATACATGCTCGTTTTGCATCGAAGAATAGATTCGATTCAATTGAGTGTACGGAAAGAAAGTTGGCTGTGATACCTTAAAAATGTTATCTGCTCACAAATTGAAAGGTGTAAACTCTTCCTTCCTTCGTCTAAGAATGTGCTCGGCAATCCATCCCGTGAAGACTCATCGCTCTGCTCGTGGAGAGGACGGCGAACGTTCTCGACTCGATGGCATCCTAGAATGGAAGTGTGATGAATCGATTAAAAAAGGAAGCCAACATCCAGAACCAAGGCTCACTTCTACTAGAGTAACACTGTCAAAGGCTGTCATATTGATTTATAACTATGCATGGCTATTATTTCTCGTGTCGTACTCTTGAAATTAGCTAAAATAGACATGTTGCATCGGAGGAAGTTATGGCATGCGTATGTTTATAAACATATATACTGGCTGTGGCTAGGTTGTTCATCGTAAAATAAAGGAAAATAAAGTCAGGCGATGGAAGAGCTCGACAAATGTTGGCTTTGGCACGTTCCTGCTCGCAGAGATTACCTCTTATCTAAATAAAATATTGAAAAATGAAATTTTATAAATTTTGAAGTACCGCTAAACATTTCTCTCGCTTCTGATTGGCTGAGAGAAATACCACCGCTGTCAGTGCAGAGGCTGTATTGTTAAATTTTATGCCAAACATTTCTTTATCCGATTTCCGATCGAACATCGCCAAAATTCCTCTTTCTTTTTATGTCGACCGCGAGCAATGGCGGTTTTCTTGAAATCGGAAGAAATAAGTTTTCGATACTTATGAAATCAGTATCCATGCGCGGTAAGACTCACGTAGTAGGTAAAAATCATAATAAATACTAGTCTTCATTAAATTTTAATCGGTTACGACTAACCTTAGGTTTGTTTTCAAAAATCTTTCTCGAATTTTAGATTCCGGCCGGTGGCAATCCCGTCTCGAAATACCGCCGCGCGTTAGTCACTTTCCAGAGCGACCTCACCGTGTCAACATCCTCCCTTTCACCAGTCATTCATTTTCCCTTTTTTCTAATTTAATGCACTCTATTGAGGATAAAATCATCCTCATTAAAACTATGAAGCTACGCCCGAGCTCTCTGTTCGAAGAAACGGCTTCGGAAACTTAATATAGGACGCATTGTGACTATAAGTTACGAGCCCATATGCAGGATACAGCCGAGAGATCATTAAGCCGTCGCTCAATGTTATTGTTTTTGGTATTAATATGGTCGTGTTTACAGTGGTAAAGATATCTTGAACGGCGATGAATAGGAATCTAGGTATTCGAAACGCTTCGCTCGGAAGCAATCGGTAAATAAAATTCTCGGGCACATTCTTGTCGTCGAGGCAAAAGAAATACATTTCAATGGGACGTTACTAACCTTGCTTGGCTTTTCGACTGAACCTTACATCCTCACTGAAAGCTGTGCTGCTTGACCTGCACTGGGATGACGAAGTCGCATTGCCGTCCTCTACGAAGCTGCCTAATCAATCTTTAACGTGCACCGCTAACCACAGCACAAAATAACACTGACACAACCACTGAATCCAGGGAAAAACTTTACGATTTGATGATAGCCACTCGATCGATGGAAAACTGCGTAACGAAAGCATGGGGAAACTCGGTTCGCATATCACTAGACCAAAGTCTGCTCACTAACGAGAGCCGCCTACTGAGGCGACACCGGAACGATAACTGGGCCCCCTGTCGGATTTCGAATGTTTTCGGTATGACGAAAAACGTCGTTCTATTTCAACCTTTCCTAAAATCCGAATCTTTACGTTTAAAATTCTGTTCGGATACGCTATTTCGAAGACTCTAGTTGGATCGAGTTTCATTCCGCGCTAAAATACTTTTCAAGGAGATATCTCGTTCCTTGAAAAAGGAATCAAATTGAATGGCAATGACTCGATAAATGAGGAAGGGATTAATCCTTTCGAGAAATTTTCAGAAAATCTTTTACGAGTGCCTTCAGATTACCCCGTGGTACGGAGCGTTTTTTCCACTCTTATTGTGCCAGGTTTAGAGCGTACCCATTTCTCGGCGGGATGTGATAGCGTATCCTCCGACAGGACAATTGTGGAACATCGTCCGCGGTTAACCACCTTCCCTTTTACTCCATTTACACCACATTAATCACCATCCGTATGATAAGAACATGTGAAAGTCTCTTCCTACGGCAGCATATTTCCATAAACCTCTTTTCTGAGCTTACAATTCATGCATCTCGTCTCCGAAATTTGTGATTATAAGGATACACTTTTGGACTAATTTCCCGTTAAGATTCATAATGTAAATGGTAATTTAGTCAAATCTCTTTCGAGCCTGGTGTTTTTCCTTCAATCATACGCTCATATGCAGGCGATTCCTTCGAAGGACTAAAAGATAGGGTGGACATAAGAAGTAGTTTCCGCAATGGCTGACGAAAGAACAGAGCAGGGCAGCGAAGATGGAAGGAAGGGAAAACAGTTCGTCACTATTTGGAGGCAGTTACAATGGTTTTCTTTATATTCCCCAAAAAATAAAGGAGGAGATTTATTTTGTGTAGAGCCACATGAAATATTACAATTCGCTTGTTCTGCTTCGATTGGAAAAGAAATCCTTAAAATTAATAAAGAAATTGAGTGATAATGAAATCTATCACAGCATTTTCTGAATGAATGTCCTTTCCTTAGTTGAATTTTTGTGAGGAAGGGAGAGTTTGCGAATGCCCTTAACGGTTCAAGGCCATGTGTAATGAAAGACAGTTTCTAGGATGTGAAGAAAACTTTTATTGCAAGTGCACCATCAATTACATAGCAAGTTGTACAATCCATTGACATGATAATAGCCCGAGCTATGTGTCGTTTATTCTGCCAGGCGTAACGTATCCCCTCTCAACCTCTAGAAGTACAGGCACCATTTGCAGTCATTCCTCAGCCGAATTAAGGGCTCGAGTCTCTACTCGATGTACCTGAAAGAAGAGAAAATTTATTCAATGCACTGCAGTAAATATAGCATATTCATAGAGAAAGCTAGAGTATGATATAGAGGTGAAGGTAGCTAAAGGTTCCGACATTTTACATTGGGAATGGAAAAGGGCAAGGATTAAATGATTTCACATCAGGAAAGATTCAAAAGAGTAAGATGGTATAGGGATTCCAGAGTTGTTCATTGGAAATTGATTCCACCGAAGGAATGAGCATTAAGATCCTATTCAGGTTCTGAAGAGATACCTACCTCAATGAGCATAAAGCATGCCTAAGCCTGGGCCCTTGATTCTTGAATGGAGTCTCTTACCTGAAATGAAAGAAAGTTGATTGCTCTATGCACTGTGGCAAATGTAGTACAAATCATAGAAAGAGGTTCAGTAGGGTTCCCAAAATTTAAAATTGGGAAAAGAATAGGTCATGGATTAAATATTTTGACATCGGTAAAGATTCCTTGTACCAAAGGGAGTGAGTAAGTGAAAGGATTTCAAAGTTATTTGAATGAGTGCAAGGAGTTAGGTAAGAGGTTGCTTGGAGGCCTTAGAAAAGGATTATGCATGGAGCATTCTATGGCAGCGTTTCCCTTTGGAAAGCAGATGAACATTATTTTGGGGAGGGAAATCTCAGTGATTAGCCTCGGAGCTAGAATGGATGTCAAACTGGAAAATGAGGACACTGCGGAATCATCCTTGCACACACTCAACGAAGGCGTTTACAAGACACACAATAACAGGAATTCTGAAGAATGGAAATTCTTAATAAGGGAGGAAAGTTCACAGCTGCCCATGAAACATCTCCAAGAGTTATGATACTGCAAGTTACCTTATCGCGGTTTCATGAAGGTAGCATAGCATACAGCGGAAGGCCAAGAAGTATACGAAGTATTCATAAGAAGATGCCACCTGTATCCTCCAAGAGCGAATGCTTGAAGCATAGGAAGGGTTGAAGAGTGATGAAGTAAACAAGCTATCAGTAAATTCAGCCTGAAATCGCTCGGAGGCATGACGGAAGTCTGCAGAAGTTTGCCACTGTGCACAGAAAATAATTCAGAGGAAACACTCGAGGCGTGGCAAGATATTGTCGATTGCAAACACCGGAAACGAGATGCTCAGTTAGGGTCAGGGACATGCGAGGGAAGTTCCAAGGACACACAAAATCATCCAGAAAAGAAGGTGGAAAGAGATGCTGGTGAAAAGCTCTGAATTTTCTCCCGATCTACTCCATAGAAAATTGAAGGAAGGAGTAACAAAAGAAAGAGAGGAGGAAAGGATCAGTTTAACAAGGAAGAAGGACCTAACTGCAGATACAATGGACCCTGATGATGATGATGCTGAATGCTCATGGGCGCTGCATATTGATTTGCAGCAGAAAATAATATGCTCTTCCTTGGCACATAAAGAACCGTCCGTTGATTAACTATTGCACCAGAAGTTTCTAATTTTGACCATAAATTTGAGAAGGAAATTTCTTGTGAGAATCTCCATCAATAATCACTGTATCCTAATAAATAAAATATATCAAAACAGAGAACTTTGAACTAAGCAAAAGTATCACACTTAGATTTATATAAAGATATTACCTGCCCAATACTGTCTTCTCTCTCTGAAGATGATTGTAATGTTCACCATAAAGGATTGTTATAGCATGAATACATGAAGCTTTGGTTTTTCCAACACATTCCCCATTTTTGGCAACCACCTAAGTATGATAAAATATGAAAATTATTAAAATTTCTGTTTTCGAAGGAAAGGAAAAATAGGCTCTCTTCTCTCTTAAGATGCATGTAATGTTCACCACAAAGGATATTTATAGCATGAGTACATAAAGCTTTGGTTTTTTCAACACATTCCCCATTTTTGGCAAGCACCTTAGTATGACAAAATATGAAATTTATTAAAATTTCTGTTTTCGAAGGTAAGGAAAAATGGGAATTATGGTTATAGAGAACTAAATATTTGAAAAAATAATATACATGCTCGTTTTGCATCGAAGAATAGATTCGATTCAATTGAGTGTACGGAAAGAAAGTTGGCAGTGATACCTTAAAAATGTTATCTGCTCACAAATTGAAAGGTGTAAACTCTTCCTTCCTTCGTCTAAGAATGTGCTCGGCAATCCATCCCGTGAAGACTCATCGCTCTGCTCGTGGAGAGGACGGCGAACGTTCTCGACTCGATGGCATCCTAGAATGGAAGTGTGATGAATCGATTAAAAAAGGAAGCCAACATCCAGAACCAAGGCTCACTTCTACTAGAGTAACACTGTCAAAGGCTGTCATATTGATTTATAACTATGCATGGCTATTATTTCTCGTGTCGTACTCTTGAAATTAGCTAAAATAGACATGTTGCATCGGAGGAAGTTATGGCATGCGTATGTTTATAAACATATATACTGGCTGTGGCTAGGTTGTTCATCGTAAAATAAAGGAACATAAAGTCAGGCGATGGAAGAGCTCGACAAATGTTGGCTTTGGCACGTTCCTGCTCGCAGAGATTACCTCTTATCTAAATAAAATATTGAAAAATGAAATTTTATATATTTTGAAGTACCGCTAAACATTTCTCTCGCTTCTGATTGGCTGAGAGAAATACCACCGCTGTCAGTGCAGAGGCTGTATTGTTAAATTTTATGCCAAACATTTCTTTATCCGATTTCCGATCGAATATCGCCAAAATTCCTCTTTCTTTTTATGTCGACCGCGAGCAATGGCGGTTTTCTTGAAATCGGAAGAAATAAGTTTTCGATACTTATGAAATCAGTATCCATGCGCGGTAAGACTCACGTAGTAGGTAAAAATCATAATAAATACTAGTCTTCATTAAATTTTAATCGGTTACGACTAACCTTAGGTTTGTTTTCAAAAATCTTTCTCGAATTTTAGATTCCGGCCGGTGGCAATCCCGTCTCGAAATACCGCCGCGCGTTAGTCACTTTCCAGAGCGACCTCACCGTGTCAACATCCTCCCTTTCACCAGTCATTCATTTTCCCTTTTTTCTAATTTAATGCACTCTATTGAGGATAAAATCATCCTCATTAAAACTATGAAGCTACGCCCGAGCTCTCTGTTCGAAGAAACGGCTTCGGAAACTTAATATAGGACGCATTGTGACTATAAGTTACGAGCCCATATGCAGGATACAGCCGAGAGATCATTAAGCCGTCGCTCAATGTTATTGTTTTTGGTATTAATATGGTCGTGTTTACAGTGGTAAAGATATCTTGAACGGCGATGAATAGGAATCTAGGTATTCGAAACGCTTCGCTCGGAAGCAATCGGTAAATAAAATTCTCGGGCACATTCTTGTCGTCGAGGCAAAAGAAATACATTTCAATGGGACGTTACTAACCTTGCTTGGCTTTTCGACTGAACCTTACATCCTCACTGAAAGCTGTGCTGCTTGACCTGCACTGGGATGACGAAGTCGCATTGCCGTCCTCTACGAAGCTGCCTAATCAATCTTTAACGTGCACCGCTAACCACAGCACAAAATAACACTGACACAACCACTGAATCCAGGGAAAAACTTTACGATTTGATGATAGCCACTCGATCGATGGAAAACTGCGTAACGAAAGCATGGGGAAACTCGGTTCGCATATCACTAGACCAAAGTCTGCTCACTAACGAGAGCCGCCTACTGAGGCGACACCGGAACGATAACTGGGCCCCCTGTCGGATTTCGAATGTTTTCGGTATGACGAAAAACGTCGTTCTATTTCAACCTTTCCTAAAATCCGAATCTTTACGTTTAAAATTCTGTTCGGATACGCTATTTCGAAGACTCTAGTTGGATCGAGTTTCATTCCGCGCTAAAATACTTTTCAAGGAGATATCTCGTTCCTTGAAAAAGGAATCAAATTGAATGGCAATGACTCGATAAATGAGGAAGGGATTAACCCTTTCGAGAAATTTTCAGAAAATCTTTTACGAGTGCCTTCAGATGACCCCGTGGTACGGAGCGTTTTTTCCACTCTTAATGTGCCAGGTTTAGAGCGTACCCATTTCTCGGCGGGATGTGATAGCGTATCCTTCGACTGGACAATTGTGGAACATCGTCCGCGGTTAACCACCTTCACTTTTACTCCATTAACACCACATTAATCACCATCCGTATGATAAGAACATGTGAAAGTCTCTTCCTACGGGAGCATATTTCCATAAACCTCTTTTCTGAGCTTACAATTCATGCATCTCGTCTCCGAAATTTGTGATTATAAGGATACACTTTTGGACTAATTTCCCGTTAAGATTCATAATGTAAATGGTAATTTAGTCAAATCTCTTTCGAGCCTGGTGTTTTTCCTTCAATCATACGCTCATATGCAGGCGATTCCTTCGAAGGACTAAAAGATAGGGTGGACATAAGAAGTAGTTTCCGCAATGGCTGACGAAAGAACAGAGCAGGGCAGCGAAGATGGAAGGAAGGGAAAACAGTTCGTCACTATTTGGAGGCAGTTACAATGGTTTTCTTTATATTCCCCAAAAAATGAAGGAGGAGATTTATTTTGTGTAGAGCCACATGAAATATTACAATTCGCTTGTTCTGCTTCGATTGGAAAAGAAATCCTTAAAATTAATAAAGAAATTGAGTGATAATGAAATCTATCACAGCATTTTCTGAATGAATGTCCTTTCCTTAGTTGAATTTTTGTGAGGAAGGGAGAGTTTGCGAATGCCCTTAACGGTTCAAGGCCATGTGTAATGAAAGACAGTTTCTAGGATGTGAAGAAAACTTTTATTGCAAGTGCACCATCAATTACATAGCAAGTTGTACAATCCATTGACATGATAATAGCCCGAGCTATGTGTCGTTTATTCTGCCAGGCGTAACGTATCCCCTCTCAACCTCTAGAAGTACAGGCACCATTTGCAGTCATTCCTCAGCCGAATTAAGGGCTCGAGTCTCTACTCGATGTACCTGAAAGAAGAGAAAATTTATTCAATGCACTGCAGTAAATATAGCATATTCATAGAGAAAGCTAGAGTATGATATAGAGGTGAAGGTAGCTAAAGGTTCCGACATTTTACATTGGGAATGGAAAAGGGCATGGATTAAATGATTTCACATCAGGAAAGATTCAAAAGAGTAAGATGGTATAGGGATTCCAGAGTTGTTCATTGGAAATTGATTCCACCGAAGGAATGAGCATTAAGATCCTATTCAGGTTCTGAAGAGATACCTACCTCAATGAGCATAAAGCATGCCTAAGCCTGGGCCCTTGATTCTTGAATGGAGTCTCTTACCTGAAATGAAAGAAAGTTGATTGCTCTATGCACTGTGGCAAATGTAGTACAAATCATAGAAAGAGGTTCAGTAGGGTTCCCAAAATTTAAAATTGGGAAAAGAATAGGTCATGGATTAAATATTTTGACATCGGTAAAGATTCCTTGTACCAAAGGGAGTGAGTAAGTGAAAGGATTTCAAAGTTATTTGAATGAGTGCAAGGAGTTAGGTAAGAGGTTGCTTGGAGGCCTTAGAAAAGGATTATGCATGGAGCATTCTATGGCAGCGTTTCCCTTTGGAAAGCAGATGAACATTATTTTGGGGAGGGAAATCTCAGTGATTAGCCTCGGAGCTAGAATGGATGTCAAACTGGAAAATGAGGACACTGCGGAATCATCCTTGCACACACTCAACGAAGGCGTTTACAAGACACACAATAACAGGAATTCTGAAGAATGGAAATTCTTAATAAGGGAGGAAAGTTCACAGCTGCCCATGAAACATCTCCAAGAGTTATGATACTGCAAGTTACCTTATCGCGGTTTCATGAAGGTAGCATAGCATACAGCGGAAGGCCAAGAAGTATACGAAGTAATCATAAGAAGATGACACCTGTATCCTCCAAGAGCGAATGCTTGATGCATAGGAAGGGTTGAAGAGTGATGAAGTAAACAAGCTATCAGTAAATTCAGCCTGAAATCGCTCGGAGGCATGACGGAAGTCTGCAGAAGTTTGCCACTGTGCACAGAAAATAATTCAGAGGAAACACTCGAGGCGTGGCAAGATATTGTCGATTGCAAACACCGGAAACGAGATGCTCAGTTAGTGTCAGGGACATGCGAGGGAAGTTCCAAGGACACACAAAATCATCCAGGAAAGAAGGTGGAAAGAGATGCTGGTGAAAAGCTCTGAATTTTCTCCCAATCTACTCCATAGAAAATTGAAGGAAGGAGTAACAAAGGAAAGAGAGGAGGAAAGGACCAGTTTAACAAGGAAGAAGGACCTAACTGCAGATACAATGGACCCTGATGATGATAATGCTGAATGCTCATGGGCGCTGCATATTGATTTGCAGCAGAAAATAATATGCTCTTCCTTGGCACATAAAGAACCGTCCATTGATTAACTATTGCACCAAAAGTTTCTAATTTTGACCATAAATTTGAGAAGGAAATTTCTTGTGAGAATCTCCATCAATAATCACTGTATCCTAATAAATAAAATATATCAAAACAGAGAACTTTGAACTAAGCAAAAGTATCACACTTAGATTTATATAAAGATATGACCTGCCCAATACTGTCTTCTCTCTCTGAGGATGATTGTAATGTTCACCATAAAGGATTGTTATAGCATGAATACATGAAGCTTTGGTTTTTCCAACACATTCCCCATTTTTGGCAACCACCTAAGTATGATAAAATATGAAAATTATTAAAATTTCTGTTTTCGAAGGAAAGGAAAAATAGGCTCTCTTCTCTCTTAAGATGCATGTAATGTTCACCACAAAGGATATTTATAGCATGAGTACATAAAGCTTTGGGTTTTTCAACACATTCCCCATTTTTGGCAAGCACCTTAGTATGACAAAATATGAAATTTATTAAAATTTCTGTTTTCGAAGGTAAGGAAAAATGGGAAATATGGTTATAGAGAACTAAATATTTGAAAAAATAATATACATGCTCGTTTTGCATCGAAGAATAGATTCGATTCAATTGAGTGTACGGAAAGAAAGTTGGCAGTGATACCTTAAAAATGTTATCTGCTCACAAATTGAAAGGTGTAAACTCTTCCTTCCTTCGTCTAAGAATGTGCTCGGCAATCCATCCCGTGAAGACTCATCGCTCTGCTCGTGGAGAGGACGGCGAACGTTCTCGACTCGATGGCATCCTAGAATGGAAGTGTGATGAATCGATTAAAAAAGGAAGCCAACATCCAGAACCAAGGCTCACTTCTACTAGAGTAACACTGTCAAAGGCTGTCATATTGATTTATAACTATGCATGGCTATTATTTCTCGTGTCGTACTCTTGAAATTAGCTAAAATAGACATGTTGCATCGGAGGAAGTTATGGCATGCGTATGTTTATAAACATATATACTGGCTGTGGCTAGGTTGTTCATCGTAAAATAAAGGAACATAAAGTCAGGCGATGGAAGAGCTCGACAAATGTTGGCTTCGGCACGTTCCTGCTCGCAGAGATTACCTCTTATCTAAATAAAATGTTGAAAAATGAAATTTTATAAATTTTGAAGTACCGCTAAACATTTCTCTCGCTTCTGATTGGCTGAGAGAAATACCACCGCTGTCAGTGCAGAGGCTGTATTGTTAAATTTTATGCCAAACATTTCTTTATCCGATTTCCGATCGAATATCGCCAAAATTCCTCTTTCTTTTTATGTCGACCGCGAGCAATGGCGGTTTTCTTGAAATCGGAAGAAATAAGTTTTCGATACTTATGAAATCAGTATCCATGCGCGGTAAGACTCACGTAGTAGGTAAAAATCATAATAAATACTAGTCTTCATTAAATTTTAATCGGTTACGACTAACCTTAGGTTTGTTTTCAAAAATCTTTCTCGAATTTTAGATTCCGGCCGGTGACAATCCCGTCTCGAAATACCGCCGCGCGTTAGTCACTTTCCACAGCGACCTCACCGTGTCAACATCCTCCCTTTCACCAGTCATTCATTTTCCCTTTTTTCTAATTTAATGCACTCTATTGAGGATAAAATCATCCTCATTAAAACTATGAAGCTACGCCCGAGCTCTCTGTTCGAAGAAACGGCTTCGGAAACTTAATATAGGACGCATTGTGACTATAAGTTACGAGCCCATATGCAGGATACAGCCAAGAGATCATTAAGCCGTCGCTCAATGTTATTCTTTTTGGTATTAATATGGTCGTGTTTACAGTGGTAAAGATATCTTGAACGGCGATGAATAGGAATCTAGGTATTCGAAACGCTTCGCTCGGAAGCAATCGGTAAATAAAATTCTTTGGCACATTCTTGTCGTCGAGGCAAAAGAAATACATTTCAATGGGACGTTACTAACCTTGCTTGGCTTTTGACTGAACCTTACATCCTCACTGAAAGCTGTGCTGCTTGACCTGCACTGGGATGACGAAGTCGCATTGCCGTCCTCTACGAAGCTGCCTAATCAATCTTTAACGTGCACCGCTAACCACAGCACAAAATAACACTGACACAACCACTCAATCCAGGGAAAAACTTTACGATTTGATGATAGCCACTCGATCGATGGAAAACTGCGTAACGAAAGCATGGGGAAACTCGGTTCGCATATCACTAGACCAAAGTCTGCTCACTAACGAGAGCCGCCTACTGAGGCGACACCGGAACGATAACTGGGCCCCCTGTCGGATTTCGAATGTTTTCGGTATGACGAAAAACGTCGTTCTATTTCAACCTTTCCTAAAATCCGAATCTTTACGTTTAAAATTCTGTTCGGATACGCTATTTCGAAGACTCTAGTTGGATCGAGTTTCATTCCGCGCTAAAATACTTTTCAAGGAGATATCTCGTTCCTTGAAAAAGGAATCAAATTGAATGGCAATGACTCGATAAATGAGGAAGGGATTAACCCTTTCGAGACGGAAAGATTTTCAGAAAATCTTTTACGAGTGCCTTCAGATGACCCCGTGGTACGGAGCGTTTTTTCCACTCTTAATGTGCCAGGTTTAGAGCGTACCCATTTCTCGGCGGGATGTGATAGCGTATCCTCCGACAGGACACTTGTGGAAAATCGTCCGCGGTTAACCACCTTCCCTTTTACTCCATTAACACCACATTAATCACCATCCGTATGATAAGAACATGTGAAAGTCTCTTCCTACGGGAGCATATTTCCATAAACCTCTTTTCTGAGCTTACAATTCATGCATCTCGTCTCCGAAATTTGTGATTATAAGGATACACTTTTGGACTAATTTCCCGTTAAGATTCATAATGTAAATGGTAATTTAGTCAAATCTCTTTCGAGCCTGGTGTTTTTCCTTCAATCATACGCTCATATGCAGGCGATTCCTTCGAAGGACTAAAAGATAGGGTGGACATAAGAAGTAGTTTCCGCAATGGCTGACGAAAGAACAGAGCAGGGCAGCGAAGATGGAAGGAAGGGAAAACAGTTCGTCACTATTTGGAGGCAGTTACAATGGTTTTCTTTATATTCCCCAAAAAATAAAGGAGGAGATTTATTATGTGTAGAGCCACATGAAATATTACAATTCGCTTGTTCTGCTTCGATTGGAAAAGAAATCCTTAAAATTAATAAAGAAATTGAGTGATAATGAAATCTATCACAGCATTTTCTGAATGAATGTCCTTTCCTTAGTTGAATTTTTGTGAGGAAGGGAGAGTTTGCGAATGCCCTTAACGGTTCAAGGCCATGTGTAATGAAAGACAGTTTCTAGGATGTGAAGAAAACTTTTATTGCAAGTGCACCATCAATTACATAGCAAGTTGTACAATCCATTGACATGATAATAGCCCGAGCTATGTGTCGTTTATTCTGCCAGGCGTAACGTATCCCCTCTCAACCTCTAGAAGTACAGGCACCATTTGCAGTCATTCCTCAGCCGAATTAAGGGCTCGAGTCTCTACTCGATGTACCTGAAAGAAGAGAAAATTTATTCAATGCACTGCAGTAAATATAGCATATTCATAGAGAAAGCTAGAGTATGATATAGAGGTGAAGGTAGCTAAAGGTTCCGACATTTTACATTGGGAATGGAAAAGGGCATGGATTAAATGATTTCACATCAGGAAAGATTCAAAAGAGTAAGATGGTATAGGGATTCCAGAGTTGTTCATTGGAAATTGATTCCACCGAAGGAATGAGCATTAAGATCCCATTCAGGTTCTGAAGAGATACCTACCTCAATGAGCATGAAGCATGCCTAAGCCTGGGCCCTTGATTCTTGAATGGAGTCTCTTACCTGAAATGAAAGAAAGTTGATTGCTCTATGCACTGTGGCAAATGTAGTACAAATCATAGAAAGAGGTTCAGTAGGGTTCCCAAAATTTAAAATTGGGAAAAGAATAGGTCATGGATTAAATATTTTGACATCGGTAAAGATTCCTTGCACCAAAGGGAGTGAGTAAGTGAAAGGATTTCAAAGTTATTTGAATGAGTGCAAGGAATTAGGTAAGAGGTTGCTTGGAGGCCTTAGAAAAGGATTATGCATGGAGCATTCTATGGCAGCGTTTCCCTTTGGAAAGCAGATGAACATTATTTTGGGGAGGGAAATCTCTGTGATTAGCCTCGGAGCTAGAATGGATGTCAAACTGGAAAATGAGGACACTGCGGAATCATCCTTGCACACACTCAACGAAGGCGTTTACAAGACACACAATAACAGGAATTCTGAAGAATGGAAATTCTTAATAAGGGAGGAAAGTTCACAGCTGCCCATGAAACATCTCCAAGAGTTATGATACTGCAAGTTACCTTATCGCGGTTTCATGAAGGTAGCATAGCATACAGCGGAAGGCCAAGAAGTATACGAAGTATTCATAAGAAGATGCCACCTGTATCCTCCAAGAGCGAATGCTTGAAGCATAGGAAGGGTTGAAGAGTGATGAAGTAAACAAGCTATCAGTAAATTCAGCCTGAAATCGCTCGGAGGCATGACGGAAGTCTGCAGAAGTTTGCCACTGTGCACAGAAAATAATTCAGAGGAAACACTCGAGGCGTGGCAAGATATTGTCGATTGCAAACACCGGAAACGAGATGCTCAGTTAGTGTCAGGGACATGCGAGGGAAGTTCCAAGGACACACAAAATCATCCAGGAAAGAAGGTGGAAAGAGATGCTGGTGAAAAGCTCTGAATTTTCTCCCAATCTACTCCATAGAAAATTGAAGGAAGGAGTAACAAAAGAAAGAGAGGAGGAAAGGACCAGTTTAACAAGGAAGAAGGACCTAACTGCAGATACAATGGACCCTGATGATGATAATGCTGAATGCTCATGGGCGCTGCATATTGATTTGCAGCAGAAAATAATATGCTCTTCCTTGGCACATAAAGAACCGTCCATTGATTAACTATTGCACCAAAAGTTTCTAATTTTGACCATAAATTTGAGAAGGAAATTTCTTGTGAGAATCTCCATCAATAATCACTGTATCCTAATAAATAAAATATATCAAAACAGAGAACTTTGAACTAAGCAAAAGTATCACACTTAGATTTATATAAAGATATGACCTGCCCAATACTGTCTTCTCTCTCTGAGGATGATTGTAATGTTCACCATAAAGGATTGTTATAGCATGAATACATGAAGCTTTGGTTTTTCCAACACATTCCCCATTTTTGGCAACCACCTAAGTATGATAAAATATGAAAATTATTAAAATTTCTGTTTTCGAAGGAAAGGAAAAATAGGCTCTCTTCTCTCTTAAGATGCATGTAATGTTCACCACAAAGGATATTTATAGCATGAGTACATAAAGCTTTGGGTTTTTCAACACATTCCCCATTTTTGGCAAGCACCTTAGTATGACAAAATATGAAATTTATTAAAATTTCTGTTTTCGAAGGTAAGGAAAAATGGGAAATATGGTTATAGAGAACTAAATATTTGAAAAAATAATATACATGCTCGTTTTGCATCGAAGAATAGATTCGATTCAATTGAGTGTACGGAAAGAAAGTTGGCAGTGATACCTTAAAAATGTTATCTGCTCACAAATTGAAAGGTGTAAACTCTTCCTTCCTTCGTCTAAGAATGTGCTCGGCAATCCATCCCGTGAAGACTCATCGCTCTGCTCGTGGAGAGGACGGCGAACGTTCTCGACTCGATGGCATCCTAGAATGGAAGTGTGATGAATCGATTAAAAAAGGAAGCCAACATCCAGAACCAAGGCTCACTTCTACTAGAGTAACACTGTCAAAGGCTGTCATATTGATTTATAACTATGCATGGCTATTATTTCTCGTGTCGTACTCTTGAAATTAGCTAAAATAGACATGTTGCATCGGAGGAAGTTATGGCATGCGTATGTTTATAAGCATATATACTGGCTGTGGCTAGGTTGTTCATCGTAAAATAAGGAACATAAAGTCAGGCGATGGAAGAGCTCGACAAATGTTGGCTTCGGCACGTTCCTGCTCGCAGAGATTACCTCTTATCTAAATAAAATGTTGAAAAATGAAATTTTATAAATTTTGAAGTACCGCTAAACATTTCTCTCGCTTCTGATTGGCTGAGAGAAATACCACCGCTGTCAGTGCAGAGGCTGTATTGTTAAATTTTATGCCAAACATTTCTTTATCCGATTTCCGATCGAATATCGCCAAAATTCCTCTTTCTTTTTATGTCGACCGCGAGCAATGGCGGTTTTCTTGAAATCGGAAGAAATAAGTTTTCGATACTTATGAAATCAGTATCCATGCGCGGTAAGACTCACGTAGTAGGTAAAAATCATAATAAATACTAGTCTTCATTAAATTTTAATCGGTTACGACTAACCTTAGGTTTGTTTTCAAAAATCTTTCTCGAATTTTAGATTCCGGCCGGTGACAATCCCGTCTCGAAATACCGCCGCGCGTTAGTCACTTTCCACAGCGACCTCACCGTGTCAACATCCTCCCTTTCACCAGTCATTCATTTTCCCTTTTTTCTAATTTAATGCACTCTATTGAGGATAAAATCATCCTCATTAAAACTATGAAGCTACGCCCGAGCTCTCTGTTCGAAGAAACGGCTTCGGAAACTTAATATAGGACGCATTGTGACTATAAGTTACGAGCCCATATGCAGGATACAGCCAAGAGATCATTAAGCCGTCGCTCAATGTTATTGTTTTTGGTATTAATATGGTCGTGTTTACAGTGGTAAAGATATCTTGAACGGCGATGAATAGGAATCTAGGTATTCGAAACGCTTCGCTCGGAAGCAATCGGTAAATAAAATTCTTTGGCACATTCTTGTCGTCGAGGCAAAAGAAATACATTTCAATGGGACGTTACTAACCTTGCTTGGCTTTTGACTGAACCTTACATCCTCACTGAAAGCTGTGCTGCTTGACCTGCACTGGGATGACGAAGTCGCATTGCCGTCCTCTACGAAGCTGCCTAATCAATCTTTAACGTGCACCGCTAACCACAGCACAAAATAACACTGACACAACCACTCAATCCAGGGAAAAACTTTACGATTTGATGATAGCCACTCGATCGATGGAAAACTGCGTAACGAAAGCATGGGGAAACTCGGTTCGCATATCACTAGACCAAAGTCTGCTCACTAACGAGAGCCGCCTACTGAGGCGACACCGGAACGATAACTGGGCCCCCTGTCGGATTTCGAATGTTTTCGGTATGACGAAAAACGTCGTTCTATTTCAACCTTTCCTAAAATCCGAATCTTTACGTTTAAAATTCTGTTCGGATACGCTATTTCGAAGACTCTAGTTGGATCGAGTTTCATTCCGCGCTAAAATACTTTTCAAGGAGATATCTCGTTCCTTGAAAAAGGAATCAAATTGAATGGCAATGACTCGATAAATGAGGAAGGGATTAACCCTTTCGAGACGGAAAGATTTTCAGAAAATCTTTTACGAGTGCCTTCAGATGACCCCGTGGTACGGAGCGTTTTTTCCACTCTTAATGTGCCAGGTTTAGAGCGTACCCATTTCTCGGCGGGATGTGATAGCGTATCCTCCGACAGGACACTTGTGGAAAATCGTCCGCGGTTAACCACCTTCCCTTTTACTCCATTAACACCACATTAATCACCATCCGTATGATAAGAACATGTGAAAGTCTCTTCCTACGGGAGCATATTTCCATAAACCTCTTTTCTGAGCTTACAATTCATGCATCTCGTCTCCGAAATTTGTGATTATAAGGATACACTTTTGGACTAATTTCCCGTTAAGATTCATAATGTAAATGGTAATTTAGTCAAATCTCTTTCGAGCCTGGTGTTTTTCCTTCAATCATACGCTCATATGCAGGCGATTCCTTCGAAGGACTAAAAGATAGGGTGGACATAAGAAGTAGTTTCCGCAATGGCTGACGAAAGAACAGAGCAGGGCAGCGAAAATGGAAGGAAGGGAAAACAGTTCGTCACTATTTGGAGGCAGTTACAATGGTTTTCTTTATATTCCCCAAAAAATAAAGGAGGAGATTTATTATGTGTAGAGCCACATGAAATATTACAATTCGCTTGTTCTGCTTCGATTGGAAAAGAAATCCTTAAAATTAATAAAGAAATTGAGTGATAATGAAATCTATCACAGCATTTTCTGAATGAATGTCCTTTCCTTAGTTGAATTTTTGTGAGGAAGGGAGAGTTTGCGAATGCCCTTAACGGTTCAAGGCCATGTGTAATGAAAGACAGTTTCTAGGATGTGAAGAAAACTTTTATTGCAAGTGCACCATCAATTACATAGCAAGTTGTACAATCCATTGACATGATAATAGCCCGAGCTATGTGTCGTTTATTCTGCCAGGCGTAACGTATCCCCTCTCAACCTCTAGAAGTACAGGCACCATTTGCAGTCATTCCTCAGCCGAATTAAGGGCTCGAGTCTCTACTCGATGTACCTGAAAGAAGAGAAAATTTATTCAATGCACTGCAGTAAATATAGCATATTCATAGAGAAAGCTAGAGTATGATATAGAGGTGAAGGTAGCTAAAGGTTCCGACATTTTACATTGGGAATGGAAAAGGGCATGGATTAAATGATTTCACATCAGGAAAGATTCAAAAGAGTAAGATGGTATAGGGATTCCAGAGTTGTTCATTGGAAATTGATTCCACCGAAGGAATGAGCATTAAGATCCCATTCAGGTTCTGAAGAGATACCTACCTCAATGAGCATGAAGCATGCCTAAGCCTGGGCCCTTGATTCTTGAATGGAGTCTCTTACCTGAAATGAAAGAAAGTTGATTGCTCTATGCACTGTGGCAAATGTAGTACAAATCATAGAAAGAGGTTCAGTAGGGTTCCCAAAATTTAAAATTGGGAAAAGAATAGGTCATGGATTAAATATTTTGACATCGGTAAAGATTCCTTGCACCAAAGGGAGTGAGTAAGTGAAAGGATTTCAAAGTTATTTGAATGAGTGCAAGGAATTAGGTAAGAGGTTGCTTGGAGGCCTTAGAAAAGGATTATGCATGGAGCATTCTATGGCAGCGTTTCCCTTTGGAAAGCAGATGAACATTATTTTGGGGAGGGAAATCTCTGTGATTAGCCTCGGAGCTAGAATGGATGTCAAACTGGAAAATGAGGACACTGCGGAATCATCCTTGCACACACTCAACGAAGGCGTTTACAAGACACACAATAACAGGAATTCTGAAGAATGGAAATTCTTAATAAGGGAGGAAAGTTCACAGCTGCCCATGAAACATCTCCAAGAGTTATGATACTGCAAGTTACCTTATCGCGGTTTCATGAAGGTAGCATAGCATACAGCGGAAGGCCAAGAAGTATACGAAGTATTCATAAGAAGATGCCACCTGTATCCTCCAAGAGCGAATGCTTGAAGCATAGGAAGGGTTGAAGAGTGATGAAGTAAACAAGCTATCAGTAAATTCAGCCTGAAATCGCTCGGAGGCATGACGGAAGTCTGCAGAAGTTTGCCACTGTGCACAGAAAATAATTCAGAGGAAACACTCGAGGCGTGGCAAGATATTGTCGATTGCAAACACCGGAAACGAGATGCTCAGTTAGTGTCAGGGACATGCGAGGGAAGTTCCAAGGACACACAAAATCATCCAGAAAAGAAGGTGGAAAGAGATGCTGGTGAAAAGCTCTGAATTTTCTCCCAATCTACTCCATAGAAAATTGAAGGAAGGAGTAACAAAAGAAAGAGAGGAGGAAAGGACCAGTTTAACAAGGAAGAAGGACCTAACTGCAGATACAATGGACCCTGATGATGATGATGCGGAATGCTCATGGGCGCTGCATATTGATTTGCAGCAGAAAATAATATGCTCTTCCTTGGCACATAAAGAACCGTCCGTTGATTAACTATTGCACCAGAAGTTTCTAATTTTGACCTTAAATTTGAGAAGGAAATTTCTTGTGAGAATCTCCATCAATAATCACTGTATCCTAATAAATAAAATATATCAAAACAGAGAACTTTGAACTAAGCAAAAGTATCACACTTAGATTTATATAAAGATATTACCTGCCCAATACTGTCTTCTCTCTCTGAAGATGATTGTAATGTTCACCATAAAGGATTGTTATAGCTTGAATACATGAAGCTTTGGTTTTTCCAACACATTCCCCATTTTTGGCAACCACCTAAGTATGATAAAATATGAAAATTATTAAAATTTCTGTTTTCGAAGGAAAGGAAAAATAGGCTCTCTTCTCTCTTAAGATGCATGTAATGTTCACCACAAAGGATATTTATAGCATGAGTACATAAAGCTTTGGTTTTTTCAACACATTCCCCACTTTTGGCAAGCACCTTAGTATGACAAAATATGAAATTTATTAAAATTTCCGTTTTCGAAGGTAAGGAAAAATGGGAAATATGGTTATAGAGAACTAAATATTTGGAAAAATTATATACATGCTCGTTTTGCATCGAAGAATAGATTCGATTCAATTGAGTGTACGGAAAGAAAGTTGGCAGTGATACCTTAAAAATGTTATCTGCTCACAAATTGAAAGGTGTAAACTCTTCCTTCCTTCGTCTAAGAATGTGCTCGGCAATCCATCCCGTGAAGACTCATCGCTCTGCTCGTGGAGAGGACGGCGAACGTTCTCGACTCGATGGCATCCTAGAATGGAAGGGTGATGAATCAATTAAAAAAGGAAGCCAACATCCAGAACCAAGGCTCACTTCTACTAGAGTAACACTGTCAAAGGCTGTCATATTGATTTATAACTATGCATGGCTATTATTTCTCGTGTCGTACTCTTGAAATTAGCTAAAATAGACATGTTGCATCGGAGGAAGTTATGGCATGCGTATGTTTATAAACATATATACTGGCTGTGGCTAGGTTGTTCATCGTAAAATAAAGGAACATAAAGTCAGGCGATGGAAGAGCTCGACAAATGTTAGCTTTGGCACGTTCCTGCTCGCAGAGATTACCTCTTATCTAAATAAAATGTTGAAAAATGAAATTTTATAAATTTTGAAGTACCGCTAAACATTTCTCTCGCTTCTGATTGGCTGAGAGAAATACCACCGCTGTCAGTGCAGAGGCTGTATTGTTAAATTTTATGCCAAACATTTCTTTATCCGATTTCCGATCGAATATCGCCAAAATTCCTCTTTCTTTTTATGTCGACCGCGAGCAATGGCGGTTTTCTTGAAATCGGAAGAAATAAGTTTTCGATACTTATGAAATCAGTATCCATGCGCGGTAAGACTCACGTAGTAGGTAAAAATCATAATAAATACTAGTCTTCATTAAATTTTAATCGGTTACGACTAACCTTAGGTTTGTTTTCAAAAATCTTTCTCGAATTTTAGATTCCGGCCGGTGGCAATCCCGTCTCGAAATACCGCCGCGCGTTAGTCACTTTCCACAGCGACCTCACCGTGTCAACATCCTCCCTTTCACCAGTCATTCATTTTCCCTTTTTTCTAATTTAGTGCACTCTATTGAGGATAAAATCATCCTCATTAAAACTATGAAGCTACGCCCGAGCTCTCTGTTCGAAGAAACGGCTTCGGAAACTTAATATAGGACGCATTGTGACTATAAGTTACGAGCCCATATGCAGGATACAGCCGAGAGATCATTAAGCCGTCGCTCAATGTTATTGTTTTTGGTATTAATATGGTCGTGTTTACAGTGGTAAAGATATCTTGAACGGCGATGAATAGGAATCTAGGTATTCGAAACGCTTCGCTCGGAAGCAATCGGTAAATAAAATTCTCGGGCACATTCTTGTCGTCGAGGCAAAAGAAATACATTTCAATGGGACGTTACTAACCTTGCTTGGCTTTTCGACTGAACCTTACATCCTCACTGAAAGCTGTGCTGCTCGACCTGCACTGGGATGACGAAGTCGCATTGCCGTCCTCTACGAAGCTGCCTAATCAATCTTTAACGTGCACCGCTAACCACAGCACAAAATAACACTGACACAACCACTCAATCCAGGGAAAAACTTTACGATTTGATGATAGCCACTCGATCGATGGAAAACTGCGTAACGAAAGCATGGGGAAACTCGGTTCGCATATCACTAGACCAAAGTCTGCTCACTAACGAGAGCCGCCTACTGAGGCGACACCGGAACGATAACTGGGCCCCCTGTCGGATTTCGAATGTTTTCGGTATGACGAAAAACGTCGATCTATTTCAACCTTTCCTAAAATCCGAATCTTTACGTTTAAAATTCTGTTCGGATACGCTATTTCGAAGACTCTAGTTGGATCGAGTTTCATTCCGCGCTAAAATACTTTTCAAGGAGATATCTCGTTCCTTGAAAAAGGAATCAAATTGAATGGCAATGACTCGATAAATGAGGAAGGGATTAACCCTTTCGAGAAATTTTCAGAAAATCTTTTACGAGTGCCTTCAGATGACCCCGTGGTACGGAGCGTTTTTTCCACTCTTAATGTGCCAGGTTTAGAGCGTACCCATTTCTCGGCGGGATGTGATAGCGTATCCTCCGACTGGACAATTGTGGAACATCGTCCGCGGTTAACCACCTTCACTTTTACTCCATTAACACCACATTAATCACCATCCGTATGATAAGAACATGTGAAAGTCTCTTCCTACGGGAGCATATTTCCATAAACCTCTTTTCTGAGCTTACAATTCATGCATCTCGTCTCCGAAATTTGTGATTATAAGGATACACTTTTGGACTAATTTCCCGTTAAGATTCATAATGCAAATGGTAATTTAGTCAAATCTCTTTCGAGCCTGGTGTTTTTCCTTCAATCATACGCTCATATGCAGGCGATTCCTTCGAAGGACTAAAAGATAGGGTGGACATAAGAAGTAGTTTCCGCAATGGCTGACGAAAGAACAGAGCAGGGCAGCGAAGATGGAAGGAAGGGAAAACAGTTCGTCACTATTTGGAGGCAGTTACAATGGTTTTCTTTATATTCCCCAAAAAATAAAGGAGGAGATTTATTATGTGTAGAGCCACATGAAATATTACAATTCGCTTGTTCTGCTTCGATTGGAAAAGAAATCCTTAAAATTAATAAAGAAATTGAGTGATAATGAAATCTATCACAGCATTTTCTGAATGAATGTCCTTTCCTTAGTTGAATTTTTGTGAGGAAGGGAGAGTTTGCGAATGCCCTTAACGGTTCAAGGCCATGTGTAATGAAAGACAGTTTCTAGGATGTGAAGAAAACTTTTATTGCAAGTGCACCATCAATTACATAGCAAGTTGTACAATCCATTGACATGATAATAGCCCGAGCTATGTGTCGTTTATTCTGCCAGGCGTAACGTATCCCCTCTCAACCTCTAGAAGTACAGGCACCATTTGCAGTCATTCCTCAGCCGAATTAAGGGCTCGAGTCTCTACTCGATGTACCTGAAAGAAGAGAAAATTTATTCAATGCACTGCAGTAAATATAGCATATTCATAGAGAAAGCTAGAGTATGATATAGAGGTGAAGGTAGCTAAAGGTTCCGACATTTTACATTGGGAATGGAAAAGGGCATGGATTAAATGATTTCACATCAGGAAAGATTCAAAAGAGTAAGATGGTATAGGGATTCCAGAGTTGTTCATTGGAAATTGATTCCACCGAAGGAATGAGCATTAAGATCCTATTCAGGTTCTGAAGAGATACCTACCTCAATGAGCATAAAGCATGCCTAAGCCTGGGCCCTTGATTCTTGAATGGAGTCTCTTACCTGAAATGAAAGAAAGTTGATTGCTCTATGCACTGTGGCAAATGTAGTACAAATCATAGAAAGAGGTTCAGTAGGGTTCCCAAAATTTAAAATTGGGAAAAGAATAGGTCATGGATTAAATATTTTGACATCGGTAAAGATTCCTTGCACCAAAGGGAGTGAGTAAGTGAAAGGATTTCAAAGTTATTTGAATGAGTGCAAGGAGTTAGGTAAGAGGTTGCTTGGAGGCCTTAGAAAAGGATTATGCATGGAGCATTCTATGGCAGCGTTTCCCTTTGGAAAGCAGATGAACATTATTTTGGGGAGGGAAATCTCAGTGATTAGCCTCGGAGCTAGAATGGATGTCAAACTGGAAAATGAGGACACTGCGGAATCATCCTTGCACACACTCAACGAAGGCGTTTACAAGACACACAATAACAGGAATTCTGAAGAATGGAAATTCTTAATAAGGGAGGAAAGTTCACAGCTGCCCATGAAACATCTCCAAGAGTTATGATACTGCAAGTTACCTTATCGCGGTTTCATGAAGGTAGCATAGCATACAGCGGAAGGCCAAGAAGTATACGAGGTATTCATAAGAAGATGCCACCTGTATCCTCCAAGAGCGAATGCTTGAAGCATAGTAAGGGTTGAAGAGTGATGAAGTAAACAAGCTATCAGTAAATTCAGCCTGAAATCGCTCGGAGGCATGATGGAAGTCTGCAGAAGTTTGCCACTGTGCACAGAGAATAATTCAGAGGAAACACTCGAGGCGTGGCAAGATATTGTCGATTGCAAACACTGGAAACGAGATGCTCAGTTAGGGTCAGGGACATGCGAGGGAAGTTCCAAGGACACACAAAATCATCCAGAAAAGAAGGTGGAAAGAGATGCTGGTGAAAAGCTCTGAATTTTCTCCCAATCTACTCCATAGAAAATTGAAGGAAGGAGTAACAAAAGAAAGAGAGGAGGAAAGGACCATGTTAACAAGGAAGAAGGACCTAACTGCAGATACAATGGACCCTGATGATGATGATGCGGAATGCTCATGGGCGCTGCATATTGATTTGCAGCAGAAAATAATATGCTCTTCCTTGGCACATAAAGAAACGTCCCTTGATTAACTATTGCACCAGAAGTTTCTAATTTTGACCATAAATTTGAGAAGGAAATTTCTTGTGAGAATCTCCATCAATAATCACTGTATCCTAATAAATAAAATATATCAAAACAGAGAACTTTGAACTAAGCAAAAGTATCACACTTAGATTTATATAAAGATATGACCTGCCCAATACTGTCTTCTCTCTCTGAAGATGATTGTAATGTTCACCATAAAGGATTGTTATATCTTGAATACATGAAGCTTTGGTTTTTCCAACACATTCCCCATTTTTGGCAACCACCTAAGTATGATAAAATATGAAAATTATTAAAATTTCTGTTTTCGAAGGAAAGGAAAAATAGGCTCTCTTCTCTCTTAAGATGCATGTAATGTTCACCACAAAGGATATTTATAGCATGAGTACATAAAGCTTTGGTTTTTTCAACACATTCCCCATTTTCGGCAAGCACCTTAGTATGACAAAATATGAAATTTATTAAAATTTCTGTTTTCGAAGGTAAGGAAAAATGGGAAATATGGTTATAGAGAACTAAATATTTGAAAAAATAATATACATGCTCGTTTTGCATCGAAGAATAGATTCGATTCAATTGAGTGTACGGAAAGAAAGTTGGCAGTGATACCTTAAAAATGTTATCTGCTCACAAATTGAAAGGTGTAAACTCTTCCTTCCTTCGTCTAAGAATGTGCTCGGCAATCCATCCCGTGAAGACTCATCGCTCTGCTCGTGGAGAGGACGGCGAACGTTCTCGACTCGTTGGCATCCTAGAATGGAAGTGTGATGAATCGATTAAAAAAGGAAGCCAACATCCAGAACCAAGGCTCACTTCTACTAGAGTAACACTGTCAAAGGCTGTCATATTGATTTATAACTATGCATGGCTATTATTTCTCGTGTCGTACTCTTGAAATTAGCTAAAATAGACATGTTGCATCGGAGGAAGTTATGGCATGCGTATGTTTATAAACATATATACTGGCTGTGGCTAGGTTGTTCATCGTAAAATAAAGGAACATAAAGTCAGGCGATGGAAGAGCTCGACAAATGTTGGCTTTGGCACGTTCCTGCTCGCAGAGATTACCTCTTATCTAAATAAAATGTTGAAAAATGAAATTTTATAAATTTTGAAGTACCGCTAAACATTTCTCTCGCTTCTGATTGGCTGAGAGAAATACCACCGCTGTCAGTGCAGAGGCTGTATTGTTAAATTTTATGCCAAACATTTCTTTATCCGATTTCCGATCGAATATCGCCAAAATTCCTCTTTCTTTTTATGTCGACCGCGAGCAATGGCGGTTTTCTTGAAATCGGAAGAAATAAGTTTTCGATACTTATGAAATCAGTATCCATGCGCGGTAAGACTCACGTAGTAGGTAAAAATCATAATAAATACTAGTCTTCATTAAATTTTAATCGGTTACGACTAACCTTAGGTTTGTTTTCAAAAATCTTTCTCGAATTTTAGATTCCGGCCGGTGACAATCCCGTCTCGAAATACCGCCGCGCGTTAGTCACTTTCCACAGCGACCTCACCGTGTCAACATCCTCCCTTTCACCAGTCATTCATTTTCCCTTTTTTCTAATTTAGTGCACTCTATTGAGGATAAAATCATCCTCATTAAAACTATGAAGCTACGCCCGAGCTCTCTGTTCGAAGAAACGGCTTCGGAAACTTAATATAGGACGCATTGTGACTATAAGTTACGAGCCCATATGCAGGATACAGCCGAGAGATCATTAAGCCGTCGCTCAATGTTATTGTTTTTGGTATTAATATGGTCGTGTTTACAGTGGTAAAGATATCTTGAACGGCGATGAATAGGAATCTAGGTATTCGAAACGATTCGCTCGGAAGCAATCGGTAAATAAAATTCTCGGGCACATTCTTGTCGTCGAGGCAAAAGAAATACATTTCAATGGGACGTTACTAACCTTGCTTGGCTTTTCGACTGAACCTTACATCCTCACTGAAAGCTGTGCTGCTTGACCTGCACTGGGATGACGAAGTCGCATTGCCGTCCTCTACGAAGCTGCCTAATCAATCTTTAACGTGCACCGCTAACCACAGCACAAAATAACACTGACACAACCACTCAATCCAGGGAAAAACTTTACGATTTGATGATAGCCACTCGATCGATGGAAAACTGCGTAACGAAAGCATGGGGAAACTCGGTTCGCATATCACTAGACCAAAGTCTGCTCACTAACGAGAGCCGCCTACTGAGGCGACACCGGAACGATAACTGGGCCCCCTGTCGGATTTCGAATGTTTTCGGTATGACGAAAAACGTCGATCTATTTCAACCTTTCCTAAAATCCGAATCTTTACGTTTAAAATTCTGTTCGGATACGCTATTTCGAAGACTCTAGTTGGATCGAGTTTCATTCCGCGCTAAAATACTTTTCAAGGAGATATCTCGTTCCTTGAAAAAGGAATCAAATTGAATGGCAATGACTCGATAAATGAGGAAGGGATTAACCCTTTCGAGAAATTTTCAGAAAATCTTTTACGAGTGCCTTCAGATGACCCCGTGGTACGGAGCGTTTTTTCCACTCTTAATGTGCCAGGTTTAGAGCGTACCCATTTCTCGGCGGGATGTGATAGCGTATCCTCCGACTGGACAATTGTGGAACATCGTCCGCGGTTAACCACCTTCACTTTTACTCCATTAACACCACATTAATCACCATCCGTATGATAAGAACATGTGAAAGTCTCTTCCTACGGGAGCATATTCCCATAAACCTCTATTCTGAGCTTACAATTCATGCATCTCGTCTCCGAAATTTGTGATTATAAGGATACACTTTTGGACTAATTTCCCGTTAAGATTCATAATGTAAATGGTAATTTAGTCAAATCTCTTTCGAGCCTGGTGTTTTTCCTTCAATCATACGCTCATATGCAGGCGATTCCTTCGAAGGACTAAAAGATAGGGTGGACATAAGAAGTAGTTTCCGCAATGGCTGACGAAAGAACAGAGCAGGGCAGCGAAGATGGAAGGAAGGGAAAACAGTTCGTCACTATTTGGAGGCAGTTACAATGGTTTTCTTTATATTCCCCAAAAAATAAAGGAGGAGATTTATTATGTGTAGAGCCACATGAAATATTACAATTCGCTTGTTCTGCTTCGATTGGAAAAGAAATCCTTAAAATTAATAAAGAAATTGAGTGATAATGAAATCTATCACAGCATTTTCTGAATGAATGTCCTTTCCTTAGTTGAATTTTTGTGAGGAAGGGAGAGTTTGCGAATGCCCTTAACGGTTCAAGGCCATGTGTAATGAAAGACAGTTTCTAGGATGTGAAGAAAACTTTTATTGCAAGTGCACCATCAATTACATAGCAAGTTGTACAATCCATTGACATGATAATAGCCCGAGCTATGTGTCGTTTATTCTGCCAGGCGTAACGTATCCCCTCTCAACCTCTAGAAGTACAGGCACCATTTGCAGTCATTCCTCAGCCGAATTAAGGGCTCGAGTCTCTACTCGATGTACCTGAAAGAAGAGAAAATTTATTCAATGCACTGCAGTAAATATAGCATATTCATAGAGAAAGCTAGAGTATGATATAGAGGTGAAGGTAGCTAAAGGTTCCGACATTTTACATTGGGAATGGAAAAGGGCATGGATTAAATGATTTCACATCAGGAAAGATTCAAAAGAGTAAGATGGTATAGGGATTCCAGAGTTGTTCATTGGAAATTGATTCCACCGAAGGAATGAGCATTAAGATCCCATTCAGGTTCTGAAGAGATACCTACCTCAATGAGCATAAAGCATGCCTAAGCCTGGGCCCTTGATTCTTGAATGGAGTCTCTTACCTGAAATGAAAGAAAGTTGATTGCTCTATGCACTGTGGCAAATGTAGTACAAATCATAGAAAGAGGTTCAGTAGGGTTCCCAAAATTTAAAATTGGGAAAAGAATAGGTCATGGATTAAATATTTTGACATCGGTAAAGATTCCTTGTACCAAAGGGAGTGAGTAAGTGAAAGGATTTCAAAGTTATTTGAATGAGTGCAAGGAGTTAGGTAAGAGGTTGCTTGGAGGCCTTAGAAAAGGATTATGCATGGAGCATTCTATGGCAGCGTTTCCCTTTGGAAAGCAGATGAACATTATTTTGGGGAGGGAAATCTCAGTGATTAGCCTCGGAGCTAGAATGGATGTCAAACTGGAAAATGAGGACACTGCGGAATCATCCTTGCACACACTCAACGAAGGCGTTTACAAGACACACAATAACAGGAATTCTGAAGAATGGAAATTCTTAATAAGGGAGGAAAGTTCACAGCTGCCCATGAAACATCTCCAAGAGTTATGATACTGCAAGTTACCTTATCGCGGTTTCATGAAGGTAGCATAGCATACAGCGGAAGGCCAAGAAGTATACGAAGTAATCATAAGAAGATGACACCTGTATCCTCCAAGAGCGAATGCTTGATGCATAGGAAGGGTTGAAGAGTGATGAAGTAAACAAGCTATCAGTAAATTCAGCCTGAAATCGCTCGGAGGCATGACGGAAGTCTGCAGAAGTTTGCCACTGTGCACAGAAAATAATTCAGAGGAAACACTCGAGGCGTGGCAAGATATTGTCGATTGCAAACACCGGAAACGAGATGCTCAGTTAGTGTCAGGGACATGCGAGGGAAGTTCCAAGGACACACAAAATCATCCAGGAAAGAAGGTGGAAAGAGATGCTGGTGAAAAGCTCTGAATTTTCTCCCAATCTACTCCATAGAAAATTGAAGGAAGGAGTAACAAAAGAAAGAGAGAAGGAAAGGACCAGTTTAACAAGGAAGAAGGACCTAACTGCAGATACAATGGACCCTGATGATGATAATGCTGAATGCTCATGGGCGCTGCATATTGATTTGCAGCAGAAAATAATATGCTCTTCCTTGGCACATAAAGAACCGTCCATTGATTAACTATTGCACCAAAAGTTTCTAATTTTGACCATAAATTTGAGAAGGAAATTTCTTGTGAGAATCTCCATCAATAATCACTGTATCCTAATAAATAAAATATATCAAAACAGAGAACTTTGAACTAAGCAAAAGTATCACACTTAGATTTATATAAAGATATGACCTGCCCAATACTGTCTTCTCTCTCTGAAGATGATTGTAATGTTCACCACAAAGGATATTTATAGCATGAGTACATAAAGCTTTGGGTTTTTCAACACATT
The DNA here is from genome assembly GCA_020796165.1 of Pantala flavescens. Lineage (NCBI taxonomy): Eukaryota > Metazoa > Arthropoda > Insecta > Odonata > Libellulidae > Pantala > Pantala flavescens. The sequence continues at coordinate 48,675,582 of CM036883.1, forward strand.
CCCCATTTTTGGCAAGCACCTTAGTATGACAAAATATGAAATTTATTAAAATTTCTGTTTTCGAAGGTAAGGAAAAATGGGAAATATGGTTATAGAGAACTAAATATTTGAAAAAATAATATACATGCTCGTTTTGCATCGAAGAATAGATTCGATTCAATTGAGTGTACGGAAAGAAAGTTGGCAGTGATACCTTAAAAATGTTATCTGCTCACAAATTGAAAGGTGTAAACTCTTCCTTCCTTCGTCTTAGAATGTGCTCGGCAATCCATCCCGTGATGACTCATCGCTCTGCTCGTGGAGAGGACGGCGAACGTTCTCGACTCGATGGCATCCTAGAATGGAAGTGTGATGAATCGATTAAAAAAGGAAGCCAACATCCAGAACCAAGGCTCACTTCTACTAGAGTAACACTGTCAAAGGCTGTCATATTGATTTATAACTATGCATGGCTATTATTTCTCGTGTCGTACTCTTGAAATTAGCTAAAATAGACATGTTGCATCGGAGGAAGTTATGGCATGCGTATGTTTATAAGCATATATACTGGCTGTGGCTAGGTTGTTCATCGTAAAATAAGGAACATAAAGTCAGGCGATGGAAGAGCTCGACAAATGTTGGCTTCGGCACGTTCCTGCTCGCAGAGATTACCTCTTATCTAAATAAAATGTTGAAAAATGAAATTTTATAAATTTTGAAGTACCGCTAAACATTTCTCTCGCTTCTGATTGGCTGAGAGAAATACCACCGCTGTCAGTGCAGAGGCTGTATTGTTAAATTTTATGCCAAACATTTCTTTATCCGATTTCCGATCGAATATCGCCAAAATTCCTCTTTCTTTTTATGTCGACCGCGAGCAATGGCGGTTTTCTTGAAATCGGAAGAAATAAGTTTTCGATACTTATGAAATCAGTATCCATGCGCGGTAAGACTCACGTAGTAGGTAAAAATCATAATAAATACTAGTCTTCATTAAATTTTAATCGGTTACGACTAACCTTAGGTTTGTTTTCAAAAATCTTTCTCGAATTTTAGATTCCGGCCGGTGACAATCCCGTCTCGAAATACCGCCGCGCGTTAGTCACTTTCCACAGCGACCTCACCGTGTCAACATCCTCCCTTTCACCAGTCATTCATTTTCCCTTTTTTCTAATTTAATGCACTCTATTGAGGATAAAATCATCCTCATTAAAACTATGAAGCTACGCCCGAGCTCTCTGTTCGAAGAAACGGCTTCGGAAACTTAATATAGGACGCATTGTGACTATAAGTTACGAGCCCATATGCAGGATACAGCCGAGAGATCATTAAGCCGTCGCTCAATGTTATTGTTTTTGGTATTAATATGGTCGTGTTTACAGTGGTAAAGATATCTTGAACGGCGATGAATAGGAATCTAGGTATTCGAAACGCTTCGCTCGGAAGCAATCGGTAAATAAAATTCTTTGGCACATTCTTGTCGTCGAGGCAAAAGAAATACATTTCAATGGGACGTTACTAACCTTGCTTGGCTTTTGACTGAACCTTACATCCTCACTGAAAGCTGTGCTGCTTGACCTGCACTGGGATGACGAAGTCGCATTGCCGTCCTCTACGAAGCTGCCTAATCAATCTTTAACGTGCACCGCTAACCACAGCACAAAATAACACTGACACAACCACTCAATCCAGGGAAAAACTTTACGATTTGATGATAGCCACTCGATCGATGGAAAACTGCGTAACGAAAGCATGGGGAAACTCGGTTCGCATATCACTAGACCAAAGTCTGCTCACTAACGAGAGCCGCCTACTGAGGCGACACCGGAACGATAACTGGGCCCCCTGTCGGATTTCGAATGTTTTCGGTATGACGAAAAACGTCGATCTATTTCAACCTTTCCTAAAATCCGAATCTTTACGTTTAAAATTCTGTTCGGATACGCTATTTCGAAGACTCTAGTTGGATCGAGTTTCATTCCGCGCTAAAATACTTTTCAAGGAGATATCTCGTTCCTTGAAAAAGGAATCAAATTGAATGGCAATGACTCGATAAATGAGGAAGGGATTAACCCTTTCGAGAAATTTTCAGAAAATCTTTTACGAGTGCCTTCAGATGACCCCGTGGTACGGAGCGTTTTTTCCACTCTTAATGTGCCAGGTTTAGAGCGTACCCATTTCTCGGCGGGATGTGATAGCGTATCCTCCGACTGGACAATTGTGGAACATCGTCCGCGGTTAACCACCTTCACTTTTACTCCATTAACACCACATTAATCACCATCCGTATGATAAGAACATGTGAAAGTCTCTTCCTACGGGAGCATATTTCCATAAACCTCTTTTCTGAGCTTACAATTCATGCATCTCGTCTCCGAAATTTGTGATTATAAGGATACACTTTTGGACTAATTTCCCGTTAAGATTCATAATGCAAATGGTAATTTAGTCAAATCTCTTTCGAGCCTGGTGTTTTTCCTTCAATCATACGCTCATATGCAGGCGATTCCTTCGAAGGACTAAAAGATAGGGTGGACATAAGAAGTAGTTTCCGCAATGGCTGACGAAAGAACAGAGCAGGGCAGCGAAGATGGAAGGAAGGGAAAACAGTTCGTCACTATTTGGAGGCAGTTACAATGGTTTTCTTTATATTCCCCAAAAAATAAAGGAGGAGATTTATTATGTGTAGAGCCACATGAAATATTACAATTCGCTTGTTCTGCTTCGATTGGAAAAGAAATCCTTAAAATTAATAAAGAAATTGAGTGATAATGAAATCTATCACAGCATTTTCTGAATGAATGTCCTTTCCTTAGTTGAATTTTTGTGAGGAAGGGAGAGTTTGCGAATGCCCTTAACGGTTCAAGGCCATGTGTAATGAAAGACAGTTTCTAGGATTTGAAGAAAACTTTTATTGCAAGTGCACCATCAATTACATAGCAAGTTGTACAATCCATTGACATGATAATAGCCCGAGCTATGTGTCGTTTATTCTGCCAGGCGTAACGTATCCCCTCTCAACCTCTAGAAGTACAGGCACCATTTGCAGTCATTCCTCAGCCGAATTAAGGGCTCGAGTCTCTACTCGATGTACCTGAAAGAAGAGAAAATTTATTCAATGCACTGCAGTAAATATAGCATATTCATAGAGAAAGCTAGAGTATGATATAGAGGTGAAGGTAGCTAAAGGTTCCGACATTTTACATTGGGAATGGAAAAGGGCATGGATTAAATGATTTCACATCAGGAAAGATTCAAAAGAGTAAGATGGTATAGGGATTCCAGAGTTGTTCATTGGAAATTGATTCCACCGAAGGAATGAGCATTAAGATCCTATTCAGGTTCTGAAGAGATACCTACCTCAATGAGCATAAAGCATGCCTAAGCCTGGGCCCTTGATTCTTGAATGGAGTCTCTTACCTGAAATGAAAGAAAGTTGATTGCTCTATGCACTGTGGCAAATGTAGTACAAATCATAGAAAGAGGTTCAGTAGGGTTCCCAAAATTTAAAATTGGGAAAAGAATAGGTCATGGATTAAATATTTTGACATCGGTAAAGATTCCTTGCACCAAAGGGAGTGAGTAAGTGAAAGGATTTCAAAGTTATTTGAATGAGTGCAAGGAGTTAGGTAAGAGGTTGCTTGGAGGCCTTAGAAAAGGATTATGCATGGAGCATTCTATGGCAGCGTTTCCCTTTGGAAAGCAGATGAACATTATTTTGGGGAGGGAAATCTCAGTGATTAGCCTCGGAGCTAGAATGGATGTCAAACTGGAAAATGAGGACACTGCGGAATCATCCTTGCACACACTCAACGAAGGCGTTTACAAGACACACAATAACAGGAATTCTGAAGAATGGAAATTCTTAATAAGGGAGGAAAGTTCACAGCTGCCCATGAAACATCTCCAAGAGTTATGATACTGCAAGTTACCTTATCGCGGTTTCATGAAGGTAGCATAGCATACAGCGGAAGGCCAAGAAGTATACGAAGTATTCATAAGAAGATGCCACCTGTATCCTCCAAGAGCGAATGCTTGAAGCATAGTAAGGGTTGAAGAGTGATGAAGTAAACAAGCTATCAGTAAATTCAGCCTGAAATCGCTCGGAGGCATGATGGAAGTCTGCAGAAGTTTGCCACTGTGCACAGAGAATAATTCAGAGGAAACACTCGAGGCGTGGCAAGATATTGTCGATTGCAAACACTGGAAACGAGATGCTCAGTTAGGGTCAGGGACATGCGAGGGAAGTTCCAAGGACACACAAAATCATCAAGGAAAGAAGGTGGAAAGAGATGCTGGTGAAAAGCTCTGAATTTTCTCCCAATCTACTCCATAGAAAATTGAAGGAAGGAGTAACAAAAGAAAGAGAGGAGGAAAGGACCAGTTTAACAAGGAAGAAGGACCTAACTGCAGATACAATGGACCCTGATGATGATGATGCGGAATGCTCATGGGCGCTGCATATTGATTTGCAGCAGAAAATAATATGCTCTTCCTTGGCACATAAAGAACCGTCCGTTGATTAACTATTGCACCAAAAGTTTCTAATTTTGACCATAAATTTGAGAAGGAAATTTCTTGTGAGAATCTCCATCAATAATCACTGTATCCTAATAAATAAAATATATCAAAACAGAGAACTTTGAACTAAGCAAAAGTATCACACTTAGATTTATATAAAGAAATGACCTGCCCAATACTGTCTTCTCTCTCTGAAGATGATTGTAATGTTCACCATAAAGGATTGTTATAGCATGAATACATGAAGCTTTGGTTTTTCCAACACATTCCCCATTTTTGGCAACCACCTAAGTATGATAAAATATGAAAATTATTAAAATTTCTGTTTTCGAAGGAAAGGAAGAATAGGCTCTCTTCTCTCTTAAGATGCATGTAATGTTCACCACAAAGGATATTTATAGCATGAGTACATAAAGCTTTGGTTTTTTCAACACATTCCCCATTTTCGGCAAGCTCCTTAGCATGACAAAATATGAAATTTATTAAAATTTCTGTTTTCGAAGGTAAGGAAAAATGGGAAATATGGTTATAGAGAACTAAATATTTGAAAAAATAATATACATGCTCGTTTTGCATCGAAGAATAGATTCGATTCAATTGAGTGTACGGAAAGAAAGTTGGCAGTGATACCTTAAAAATGTTATCTGCTCACAAATTGAAAGGTGTAAACTCTTCCTTCCTTCGTCTAAGAATGTGCTCGGCAATCCATCCCGTGAAGACTCATCGCTCTGCTCGTGGAGAGGACGGCGAACGTTCTCGACTCGATGGCATCCTAGAATGGAAGTGTGATGAATCGATTAAAAAAGGAAGCCAACATCCAGAACCAAGGCTCACTTCTACTAGAGTAACACTGTCAAAGGCTGTCATATTGATTTATAACTATGCATGGCTATTATTTCTCGTGTCGTACTCTTGAAATTAGCTAAAATAGACATGTTGCATCGGAGGAAGTTATGGCATGCGTATGTTTATAAACATATATACTGGCTGTGGCTAGGTTGTTCATCGTAAAATAAAGGAACATAAAGTCAGGCGATGGAAGAGCTCGACAAATGTTGGCTTTGGCACGTTCCTGCTCGCAGAGATTACCTCTTATCTAAATAAAATGTTGAAAAATGAAATTTTATAAATTTTGAAGTACCGCTAAACATTTCTCTCGCTTCTGATTGGCTGAGAGAAATACCACCGCTGTCAGTGCAGAGGCTGTATTGTTAAATTTTATGCCAAACATTTCTTTATCCGATTTCCGATCGAATATCGCCAAAATTCCTCTTTCTTTTTATGTCGACCGCGAGCAATGGCGGTTTTCTTGAAATCGGAAGAAATAAGTTTTCGATACTTATGAAATCAGTATCCATGCGCGGTAAGACTCACGTAGTAGGTAAAAATCATAATAAATACTAGTCTTCATTAAATTTTAATCGGTTACGACTAACCTTAGGTTTGTTTTCAAAAATCTTTCTCGAATTTTAGATTCCGGCCGGTGACAATCCCGTCTCGAAATACCGCCGCGCGTTAGTCACTTTCCACAGCGACCTCACCGTGTCAACATCCTCCCTTTCACCAGTCATTCATTTTCCCTTTTTTCTAATTTAGTGCACTCTATTGAGGATAAAATCATCCTCATTAAAACTATGAAGCTACGCCCGAGCTCTCTGTTCGAAGAAACGGCTTCGGAAACTTAATATAGGACGCATTGTGACTATAAGTTACGAGCCCATATGCAGGATACAGCCGAGAGATCATTAAGCCGTCGCTCAATGTTATTGTTTTTGGTATTAATATGGTCGTGTTTACAGTGGTAAAGATATCTTGAACGGCGATGAATAGGAATCTAGGTATTCGAAACGCTTCGCTCGGAAGCAATCGGTAAATAAAATTCTCGGGCACATTCTTGTCGTCGAGGCAAAAGAAATACATTTCAATGGGACGTTACTAACCTTGCTTGGCTTTTCGACTGAACCTTACATCCTCACTGAAAGCTGTGCTGCTCGACCTGCACTGGGATGACGAAGTCGCATTGCCGTCCTCTACGAAGCTGCCTAATCAATCTTTAACGTGCACCGCTAACCACAGCACAAAATAACACTGACACAACCACTCAATCCAGGGAAAAACTTTACGATTTGATGATAGCCACTCGATCGATGGAAAACTGCGTAACGAAAGCATGGGGAAACTCGGTTCGCATATCACTAGACCAAAGTCTGCTCACTAACGAGAGCCGCCTACTGAGGCGACACCGGAACGATAACTGGGCCCCCTGTCGGATTTCGAATGTTTTCGGTATGACGAAAAACGTCGATCTATTTCAACCTTTCCTAAAATCCGAATCTTTACGTTTAAAATTCTGTTCGGATACGCTATTTCGAAGACTCTAGTTGGATCGAGTTTCATTCCGCGCTAAAATACTTTTCAAGGAGATATCTCGTTCCTTGAAAAAGGAATCAAATTGAATGGCAATGACTCGATAAATGAGGAAGGGATTAACCCTTTCGAGAAATTTTCAGAAAATCTTTTACGAGTGCCTTCAGATGACCCCGTGGTACGGAGCGTTTTTTCCACTCTTAATGTGCCAGGTTTAGAGCGTACCCATTTCTCGGCGGGATGTGATAGCGTATCCTCCGACTGGACAATTGTGGAACATCGTCCGCGGTTAACCACCTTCACTTTTACTCCATTAACACCACATTAATCACCATCCGTATGATAAGAACATGTGAAAGTCTCTTCCTACGGGAGCATATTTCCATAAACCTCTTTTCTGAGCTTACAATTCATGCATCTCGTCTCCGAAATTTGTGATTATAAGGATACACTTTTGGACTAATTTCCCGTTAAGATTCATAATGCAAATGGTAATTTAGTCAAATCTCTTTCGAGCCTGGTGTTTTTCCTTCAATCATACGCTCATATGCAGGCGATTCCTTCGAAGGACTAAAAGATAGGGTGGACATAAGAAGTAGTTTCCGCAATGGCTGATGAAAGAACAGAGCAGGGCAGCGAAGATGGAAGGAAGGGAAAACAGTTCGTCACTATTTGGAGGCAGTTACAATGGTTTTCTTTATATTCCCCAAAAAATAAAGGAGGAGATTTATTATGTGTAGAGCCACATGAAATATTACAATTCGCTTGTTCTGCTTCGATTGGAAAAGAAATCCTTAAAATTAATAAAGAAATTGAGTGATAATGAAATCTATCACAGCATTTTCTGAATGAATGTCCTTTCCTTAGTTGAATTTTTGTGAGGAAGGGAGAGTTTGCGAATGCCCTTAACGGTTCAAGGCCATGTGTAATGAAAGACAGTTTCTAGGATGTGAAGAAAACTTTTATTGCAAGTGCACCATCAATTACATAGCAAGTTGTACAATCCATTGACATGATAATAGCCCGAGCTATGTGTCGTTTATTCTGCCAGGCGTAACGTATCCCCTCTCAACCTCTAGAAGTACAGGCACCATTTGCAGTCATTCCTCAGCCGAATTAAGGGCTCGAGTCTCTACTCGATGTACCTGAAAGAAGAGAAAATTTATTCAATGCACTGCAGTAAATATAGCATATTCATAGAGAAAGCTAGAGTATGATATAGAGGTGAAGGTAGCTAAAGGTTCCGACATTTTACATTGGGAATGGAAAAGGGCATGGATTAAATGATTTCACATCAGGAAAGATTCAAAAGAGTAAGATGGTATAGGGATTCCAGAGTTGTTCATTGGAAATTGATTCCACCGAAGGAATGAGCATTAAGATCCTATTCAGGTTCTGAAGAGATACCTACCTCAATGAGCATAAAGCATGCCTAAGCCTGGGCCCTTGATTCTTGAATGGAGTCTCTTACCTGAAATGAAAGAAAGTTGATTGCTCTATGCACTGTGGCAAATGTAGTACAAATCATAGAAAGAGGTTCAGTAGGGTTCCCAAAATTTAAAATTGGGAAAAGAATAGGTCATGGATTAAATATTTTGACATCGGTAAAGATTCCTTGCACCAAAGGGAGTGAGTAAGTGAAAGGATTTCAAAGTTATTTGAATGAGTGCAAGGAGTTAGGTAAGAGGTTGCTTGGAGGCCTTAGAAAAGGATTATGCATGGAGCATTCTATGGCAGCGTTTCCCTTTGGAAAGCAGATGAACATTATTTTGGGGAGGGAAATCTCAGTGATTAGCCTCGGAGCTAGAATGGATGTCAAACTGGAAAATGAGGACACTGCGGAATCATCCTTGCACACACTCAACGAAGGCGTTTACAAGACACACAATAACAGGAATTCTGAAGAATGGAAATTCTTAATAAGGGAGGAAAGTTCACAGCTGCCCATGAAACATCTCCAAGAGTTATGATACTGCAAGTTACCTTATCGCGGTTTCATGAAGGTAGCATAGCATACAGCGGAAGGCCAAGAAGTATACGAAGTATTCATAAGAAGATGCCACCTGTATCCTCCAAGAGCGAATGCTTGAAGCATAGTAAGGGTTGAAGAGTGATGAAGTAAACAAGCTATCAGTAAATTCAGCCTGAAATCGCTCGGAGGCATGATGGAAGTCTGCAGAAGTTTGCCACTGTGCACAGAGAATAATTCAGAGGAAACACTCGAGGCGTGGCAAGATATTGTCGATTGCAAACACTGGAAACGAGATGCTCAGTTAGGGTCAGGGACATGCGAGGGAAGTTCCAAGGACACACAAAATCATCAAGGAAAGAAGGTGGAAAGAGATGCTGGTGAAAAGCTCTGAATTTTCTCCCAATCTACTCCATAGAAAATTGAAGGAAGGAGTAACAAAAGAAAGAGAGGAGGAAAGGACCAGTTTAACAAGGAAGAAGGACCTAACTGCAGATACAATGGACCCTGATGATGATGATGCGGAATGCTCATGGGCGCTGCATATTGATTTGCAGCAGAAAATAATATGCTCTTCCTTGGCACATAAAGAACCGTCCGTTGATTAACTATTGCACCAAAAGTTTCTAATTTTGACCATAAATTTGAGAAGGAAATTTCTTGTGAGAATCTCCATCAATAATCACTGTATCCTAATAAATAAAATATATCAAAACAGAGAACTTTGAACTAAGCAAAAGTATCACACTTAGATTTATATAAAGAAATGACCTGCCCAATACTGTCTTCTCTCTCTGAAGATGATTGTAATGTTCACCATAAAGGATTGTTATAGCATGAATACATGAAGCTTTGGTTTTTCCAACACATTCCCCATTTTTGGCAACCACCTAAGTATGATAAAATATGAAAATTATTAAAATTTCTGTTTTCGAAGGAAAGGAAGAATAGGCTCTCTTCTCTCTTAAGATGCATGTAATGTTCACCACAAAGGATATTTATAGCATGAGTACATAAAGCTTTGGTTTTTTCAACACATTCCCCATTTTCGGCAAGCTCCTTAGTATGACAAAATATGAAATTTATTAAAATTTCTGTTTTCGAAGGTAAGGAAAAATGGGAAATATGGTTATAGAGAACTAAATATTTGAAAAAATAATATACATGCTCGTTTTGCATCGAAGAATAGATTCGATTCAATTGAGTGTACGGAAAGAAAGTTGGCAGTGATACCTTAAAAATGTTATCTGCTCACAAATTGAAAGGTGTAAACTCTTCCTTCCTTCGTCTAAGAATGTGCTCGGCAATCCATCCCGTGAAGACTCATCGCTCTGCTCGTGGAGAGGACGGCGAACGTTCTCGACTCGATGGCATCCTAGAATGGAAGTGTGATGAATCGATTAAAAAAGGAAGCCAACATCCAGAACCAAGGCTCACTTCTACTAGAGTAACACTGTCAAAGGCTGTCATATTGATTTATAACTATGCATGGCTATTATTTCTCGTGTCGTACTCTTGAAATTAGCTAAAATAGACATGTTGCATCGGAGGAAGTTATGGCATGCGTATGTTTATAAACATATATACTGGCTGTGGCTAGGTTGTTCATCGTAAAATAAAGGAACATAAAGTCAGGCGATGGAAGAGCTCGACAAATGTTGGCTTTGGCACGTTCCTGCTCGCAGAGATTACCTCTTATCTAAATAAAATGTTGAAAAATGAAATTTTATAAATTTTGAAGTACCGCTAAACATTTCTCTCGCTTCTGATTGGCTGAGAGAAATACCACCGCTGTCAGTGCAGAGGCTGTATTGTTAAATTTTATGCCAAACATTTCTTTATCCGATTTCCGATCGAATATCGCCAAAATTCCTCTTTCTTTTTATGTCGACCGCGAGCAATGGCGGTTTTCTTGAAATCGGAAGAAATAAGTTTTCGATACTTATGAAATCAGTATCCATGCGCGGTAAGACTCACGTAGTAGGTAAAAATCATAATAAATACTAGTCTTCATTAAATTTTAATCGGTTACGACTAACCTTAGGTTTGTTTTCAAAAATCTTTCTCGAATTTTAGATTCCGGCCGGTGACAATCCCGTCTCGAAATACCGCCGCGCGTTAGTCACTTTCCACAGCGACCTCACCGTGTCAACATCCTCCCTTTCACCAGTCATTCATTTTCCCTTTTTTCTAATTTAGTGCACTCTATTGAGGATAAAATCATCCTCATTAAAACTATGAAGCTACGCCCGAGCTCTCTGTTCGAAGAAACGGCTTCGGAAACTTAATATAGGACGCATTGTGACTATAAGTTACGAGCCCATATGCAGGATACAGCCGAGAGATCATTAAGCCGTCGCTCAATGTTATTGTTTTTGGTATTAATATGGTCGTGTTTACAGTGGTAAAGATATCTTGAACGGCGATGAATAGGAATCTAGGTATTCGAAACGCTTCGCTCGGAAGCAATCGGTAAATAAAATTCTCGGGCACATTCTTGTCGTCGAGGCAAAAGAAATACATTTCAATGGGACGTTACTAACCTTGCTTGGCTTTTCGACTGAACCTTACATCCTCACTGAAAGCTGTGCTGCTCGACCTGCACTGGGATGACGAAGTCGCATTGCCGTCCTCTACGAAGCTGCCTAATCAATCTTTAACGTGCACCGCTAACCACAGCACAAAATAACACTGACACAACCACTCAATCCAGGGAAAAACTTTACGATTTGATGATAGCCACTCGATCGATGGAAAACTGCGTAACGAAAGCATGGGGAAACTCGGTTCGCATATCACTAGACCAAAGTCTGCTCACTAACGAGAGCCGCCTACTGAGGCGACACCGGAACGATAACTGGGCCCCCTGTCGGATTTCGAATGTTTTCGGTATGACGAAAAACGTCGATCTATTTCAACCTTTCCTAAAATCCGAATCTTTACGTTTAAAATTCTGTTCGGATACGCTATTTCGAAGACTCTAGTTGGATCGAGTTTCATTCCGCGCTAAAATACTTTTCAAGGAGATATCTCGTTCCTTGAAAAAGGAATCAAATTGAATGGCAATGACTCGATAAATGAGGAAGGGATTAACCCTTTCGAGAAATTTTCAGAAAATCTTTTACGAGTGCCTTCAGATGACCCCGTGGTACGGAGCGTTTTTTCCACTCTTAATGTGCCAGGTTTAGAGCGTACCCATTTCTCGGCGGGATGTGATAGCGTATCCTCCGACTGGACAATTGTGGAACATCGTCCGCGGTTAACCACCTTCACTTTTACTCCATTAACACCACATTAATCACCATCCGTATGATAAGAACATGTGAAAGTCTCTTCCTACGGGAGCATATTTCCATAAACCTCTTTTCTGAGCTTACAATTCATGCATCTCGTCTCCGAAATTTGTGATTATAAGGATACACTTTTGGACTAATTTCCCGTTAAGATTCATAATGCAAATGGTAATTTAGTCAAATCTCTTTCGAGCCTGGTGTTTTTCCTTCAATCATACGCTCATATGCAGGCGATTCCTTCGAAGGACTAAAAGATAGGGTGGACATAAGAAGTAGTTTCCGCAATGGCTGACGAAAGAACAGAGCAGGGCAGCGAAGATGGAAGGAAGGGAAAACAGTTCGTCACTATTTGGAGGCAGTTACAATGGTTTTCTTTATATTCCCCAAAAAATAAAGGAGGAGATTTATTATGTGTAGAGCCACATGAAATATTACAATTCGCTTGTTCTGCTTCGATTGGAAAAGAAATCCTTAAAATTAATAAAGAAATTGAGTGATAATGAAATCTATCACAGCATTTTCTGAATGAATGTCCTTTCCTTAGTTGAATTTTTGTGAGGAAGGGAGAGTTTGCGAATGCCCTTAACGGTTCAAGGCCATGTGTAATGAAAGACAGTTTCTAGGATGTGAAGAAAACTTTTATTGCAAGTGCACCATCAATTACATAGCAAGTTGTACAATCCATTGACATGATAATAGCCCGAGCTATGTGTCGTTTATTCTGCCAGGCGTAACGTATCCCCTCTCAACCTCTAGAAGTACAGGCACCATTTGCAGTCATTCCTCAGCCGAATTAAGGGCTCGAGTCTCTACTCGATGTACCTGAAAGAAGAGAAAATTTATTCAATGCACTGCAGTAAATATAGCATATTCATAGAGAAAGCTAGAGTATGATATAGAGGTGAAGGTAGCTAAAGGTTCCGACATTTTACATTGGGAATGGAAAAGGGCATGGATTAAATGATTTCACATCAGGAAAGATTCAAAAGAGTAAGATGGTATAGGGATTCCAGAGTTGTTCATTGGAAATTGATTCCACCGAAGGAATGAGCATTAAGATCCTATTCAGGTTCTGAAGAGATACCTACCTCAATGAGCATAAAGCATGCCTAAGCCTGGGCCCTTGATTCTTGAATGGAGTCTCTTACCTGAAATGAAAGAAAGTTGATTGCTCTATGCACTGTGGCAAATGTAGTACAAATCATAGAAAGAGGTTCAGTAGGGTTCCCAAAATTTAAAATTGGGAAAAGAATAGGTCATGGATTAAATATTTTGACATCGGTAAAGATTCCTTGCACCAAAGGGAGTGAGTAAGTGAAAGGATTTCAAAGTTATTTGAATGAGTGCAAGGAGTTAGGTAAGAGGTTGCTTGGAGGCCTTAGAAAAGGATTATGCATGGAGCATTCTATGGCAGCGTTTCCCTTTGGAAAGCAGATGAACATTATTTTGGGGAGGGAAATCTCAGTGATTAGCCTCGGAGCTAGAATGGATGTCAAACTGGAAAATGAGGACACTGCGGAATCATCCTTGCACACACTCAACGAAGGCGTTTACAAGACACACAATAACAGGAATTCTGAAGAATGGAAATTCTTAATAAGGGAGGAAAGTTCACAGCTGCCCATGAAACATCTCCAAGAGTTATGATACTGCAAGTTACCTTATCGCGGTTTCATGAAGGTAGCATAGCATACAGCGGAAGGCCAAGAAGTATACGAAGTATTCATAAGAAGATGCCACCTGTATCCTCCAAGAGCGAATGCTTGAAGCATAGTAAGGGTTGAAGAGTGATGAAGTAAACAAGCTATCAGTAAATTCAGCCTGAAATCGCTCGGAGGCATGATGGAAGTCTGCAGAAGTTTGCCACTGTGCACAGAGAATAATTCAGAGGAAACACTCGAGGCGTGGCAAGATATTGTCGATTGCAAACACTGGAAACGAGATGCTCAGTTAGGGTCAGGGACATGCGAGGGAAGTTCCAAGGACACACAAAATCATCCAGGATAGAAGGTGGAAAGAGATGCTGGTGAAAAGCTCTGAATTTTCTCCCAATCTACTCCATAGAAAATTGAAGGAAGGAGTAACAAAAGAAAGAGAGGAGGAAAGGACCAGTTTAACAAGGAAGAAGGACCTAACTGCAGATACAATGGACCCTGATGATGATAATGCTGAATGCTCATGGGCGCTGCATATTGATTTGCAGCAGAAAATAATATGCTCTTCCTTGGCACATAAAGAACCGTCCGTTGATTAACTATTGCACCAAAAGTTTCTAATTTTGACCATAAATTTGAGAAGGAAATTTCTTGTGAGAATCTCCATCAATAATCACTGTATCCTAATAAATAAAATATATCAAAACAGAGAACTTTGAACTAAGCAAAAGTATCACACTTAGATTTATATAAAGATATTACCTGCCCAATACTGTCTTCTCTCTCTGAAGATGATTGTAATGTTCACCATAAAGGATTGTTATAGCTTGAATACATGAAGCTTTGGTTTTTCCAACACATTCCCCATTTTTGGCAACCACCTAAGTATGATAAAATATGAAAATTATTAAAATTTCTGTTTTCGAAGGAAAGGAAAAATAGGCTCTCTTCTCTCTTAAGATGCATGTAATGTTCACCACAAAGGATATTTATAGCATGAGTACATAAAGCTTTGGTTTTTTCAACACATTCCCCACTTTTGGCAAGCACCTTAGTATGACAAAATATGAAATTTATTGAAATTTCTGTTTTCGAAGGTAAGGAAAAATGGGAAATATGGTTATAGAGAACTAAATATTTGAAAAAATAATATACATGCTCGTTTTGCATCGAAGAATAGATTCGATTCAATTGAGTGTACGGAAAGAAAGTTGGCAGTGATACCTTAAAAATGTTATCTGCTCACAAATTGAAAGGTGTAAACTCTTCCTTCCTTCGTCTAAGAATATGCTCGGCAATCCATCCCGTGAAGACTCATCGCTCTGCTCGTGGAGAGGACGGCGAACGTTCTCGACTCGATGGCATCCTAGAATGGAAGTGTGATGAATTGATTAAAAAAGGAAGCCAACATCCAGAACCAAGGCTCACTTCTACTAGAGTAACACTGTCAAAGGCTGTCATATTGATTTATAACTATGCATGGCTATTATTTCTCGTGTCGTACTCTTGAAATTAGCTAAAATAGACATGTTGCATCGGAGGAAGTTATGGCATGCGTATGTTTATAAACATATATACTGGCTGTGGCTAGGTTGTTCATCGTAAAATAAAGGAACATAAAGTCAGGCGATGGAAGAGCTCGACAAATGTTGGCTTTGGCACGTTCCTGCTCGCAGAGATTACCTCTTATCTAAATAAAATGTTGAAAAATGAAATTTTATAAATTTTGAAGTACCGCTAAACATTTCTCTCGCTTCTGATTGGCTGAGAGAAATACCACCGCTGTCAGTGCAGAGGCTGTATTGTTAAATTTTATGCCAAACATTTCTTTATCCGATTTCCGATCGAATATCGCCAAAATTCCTCTTTCCTTTTATGTGGACCGCGAGCAATGGCGGTTTTCTTGAAATCGGAAGAAATAAGTTTTCGATACTTATGAAATCAGTATCCATGCGCGGTAAGACTCACGTAGTAGGTAAAAATCATAATAAATACTAGTCTTCATTAAATTTTAATCGGTTACGACTAACCTTAGGTTTGTTTTCAAAAATCTTTCTCGAATTTTAGATTCCGGCCGGTGACAATCCCGTCTCGAAATACCGCCGCGCGTTAGTCACTTTCCACAGCGACCTCACCGTGTCAACATCCTCCCTTTCACCAGTCATTCATTTTCCCTTTTTTCTAATTTAATGCACTCTATTGAGGATAAAATCATCCTCATTAAAACTATGAAGCTCCGCCCGAGCTCTCTGTTCGAAGAAACGGCTTCGGAAACTTAATATAGGACGCATTGTGACTATAAGTTACGAGCCCATATGCAGGATACAGCCGAGAGATCATTAAGCCGTCGCTCAATGTTATTGTTTTTGGTATTAATATGGTCGTGTTTACAGTGGTAAAGATATCTTGAACGGCGATGAATAGGAATCTAGGTATTCGAAACGCTTCGCTCGGAAGCAATCGGTAAATAAAATTCTCGGGCACATTCTTGTCGTCGAGGCAAAAGAAATACATTTCAATGGGACGTTACTAACCTTGCTTGGCTTTTCGACTGAACCTTACATCCTCACTGAAAGCTGTGCTGCTCGACCTGCACTGGGATGACGAAGTCGCATTGCCGTCCTCTACGAAGCTGCCTAATCAATCTTTAACGTGCACCGCTAACCACAGCACAAAATAACACTGACACAACCACTCAATCCAGGGAAAAACTTTACGATTTGATGATAGCCACTCGATCGATGGAAAACTGCGTAACGAAAGCATGGGGAAACTCGGTTCGCATATCACTAGACCAAAGTCTGCTCACTAACGAGAGCCGCCTACTGAGGCGACACCGGAACGATAACTGGGCCCCCTGTCGGATTTCGAATGTTTTCGGTATGACGAAAAACGTCGATCTATTTCAACCTTTCCTAAAATCCGAATCTTTACGTTTAAAATTCTGTTCGGATACGCTATTTCGAAGACTCTAGTTGGATCGAGTTTCATTCCGCGCTAAAATACTTTTCAAGGAGATATCTCGTTCCTTGAAAAAGGAATCAAATTGAATGGCAATGACTCAATAAATGAGGAAGGGATTAACCCTTTCGAGAAATTTTCAGAAAATCTTTTACGAGTGCCTTCAGATGACCCCGTGGTACGGAGCGTTTTTTCCACTCTTATTGTGCCAGGTTTAGAGCGTACCCATTTCTCGGCGGGATGTGATAGCGTATCCTCCGACAGGACAATTGTGGAACATCGTCCGCGGTTAACCACCTTCCCTTTTACTCCATTAACACCACATTAATCACCATCCGTATGATAAGAACATGTGAAAGCCTCTTCCTACGGGAGCATATTTCCATAAACCTCTTTTCTGAGCTTACAATTCATGCATCTCGTCTCCGAAATTTGTGATTATAAGGATACACTTTTGGACTAATTTCCCGTTAAGATTCATAATGTAAATGGTAATTTAGTCAAATCTCTTTCGAGCCTGGTGTTTTTCCTTCAATCATACGCTCATATGCAGGCGATTCCTTCGAAGGACTAAAAGATAGGGTGGACATAAGAAGTAGTTTCCGCAATGGCTGACGAAAGAACAGAGCAGGGCAGCGAAGATGGAAGGAAGGGAAAACAGTTCGTCACTATTTGGAGGCAGTTACAATGGTTTTCTTTATATTCCCCAAAAAATAAAGGAGGAGATTTATTATGTGTAGAGCCACATGAAATATTACAATTCGCTTGTTCTGCTTCGATTGGAAAAGAAATCCTTAAAATTAATAAAGAAATTGAGTGATAATGAAATCTATCACAGCATTTTCTGAATGAATGTCCTTTCCTTAGTTGAATTTTTGTGAGGAAGGGAGAGTTTGCGAATGCCCTTAACGGTTCAAGGCCATGTGTAATGAAAGACAGTTTCTAGGATGTGAAGAAAACTTTTATTGCATGTGCACCATCAATTACATAGCAAGTTGTACAATCCATTGACATGATAATAGCCCGAGCTATGTGTCGTTTATTCTGCCAGGCGTAACGTATCCCCTCTCAACCTCTAGAAGTACAGGCACCATTTGCAGTCATTCCTCAGCCGAATTAAGGGCTCGAGTCTCTACTCGATGTACCTGAAAGAAGAGAAAATTTATTCAATGCACTGCAGTAAATATAGCATATTCATAGAGAAAGCTAGAGTATGATATAGAGGTGAAGGTAGCTAAAGGTTCCGACATTTTACATTGGGAATGGAAAAGGGCATGGATTAAATGATTTCACATCAGGAAAGATTCAAAAGAGTAAGATGGTATAGGGATTCCAGAGTTGTTCATTGGAAATTGATTCCACCGAAGGAATGAGCATTAAGATCCTATTCAGGTTCTGAAGAGATACCTACCTCAATGAGCATAAAGCATGCCTAAGCCTGGGCCCTTGATTCTTGAATGGAGTCTCTTACCTGAAATGAAAGAAAGTTGATTGCTCTATGCACTGTGGCAAATGTAGTACAAATCATAGAAAGAGGTTCAGTAGGGTTCCCAAAATTTAAAATTGGGAAAAGAATAGGTCATGGATTAAATATTTTGACATCGGTAAAGATTCCTTGCACCAAAGGGAGTGAGTAAGTGAAATGATTTCAAAGTGAATGAGTGCAAGGAGTTAGGTAAGAGGTTGCTTGGAGGCCATAGAAAAGGATTATGCATGGAGCATTCTATGGCAGCGTTTCCCTTTGGAAAGCAGATGAACATTATTTTGGGGAGGGAAATCTCAGTGATTAGCCTCGGAGCTAGAATGGATGTCAAACTGGAAAATGAGGACACTGCGGAATCATCCTTGCACACACTCAACGAAGGCGTTTACAAGACACACAATAACAGGAATTCTGAAGAATGGAAATTCTTAATAAGGGAGGAAAGTTCACAGCTGCCCATGAAACATCTCCAAGAGTTATGATACTGCAAGTTACCTTATCGCGGTTTCATGAAGGTAGCATAGCATACAGCGGAAGGCCAAGAAGTATACGAAGTATTCATAAGAAGATGCCACCTGTATCCTCCAAGAGCGAATGCTTGAAGCATAGGAAGGGTTGAAGAGTGATGAAGTAAACAAGCTATCAGTAAATTCAGCCTGAAATCGCTCGGAGGCATGATGGAAGTCTGCAGAAGTTTGCCACTGTGCACAGAGAATAATTCAGAGGAAACACTCGAGGCGTGGCAAGATATTGTCGATTGCAAACACTGGAAACGAGATGCTCAGTTAGGGTCAGGGACATGCGAGGGAAGTTCCAAGGACACACAAAATCATCCAGGATAGAAGGTGGAAAGAGATGCTGGTGAAAAGCTCTGAATTTTCTCCCAATCTACTCCATAGAAAATTGAAGGAAGGAGTAACAAAAGAAAGAGAGGAGGAAAGGACCAGTTTAACAAGGAAGAAGGACCTAACTGCAGATACAATGGACCCTGATGATGATAATGCTGAATGCTCATGGGCGCTGCATATTGATTTGCAGCAGAAAATAATATGCTCTTCCTTGGCACATAAAGAACCGTCCATTGATTAACTATTGCACCAAAAGTTTCTAATTTTGACCATAAATTTGAGAAGGAAATTTCTTGTGAGAATCTCCATCAATAATCACTGTATCCTAATAAATAAAATATATCAAAACAGAGAACTTTGAACTAAGCAAAAGTATCACACTTAGATTTATATAAAGAAATGACCTGCCCAATACTGTCTTCTCTCTCTGAAGATGATTGTAATGTTCACCATAAAGGATTGTTATAGCATGAATACATGAAGCTTTGGTTTTTCCAACACATTCCCCATTTTTGGCAACCACCTAAGTATGATAAAATATGAAAATTATTAAAATTTCTGTTTTCGAAGGAAAGGAAAAATAGGCTCTCTTCTCTCTTAAGATGCATGTAATGTTCACCACAAAGGATATTAATAGCAAGAGTACATAAAGCTTTGGTTTTTTCAACACATTCCCCAAATTCGGCAAGCACCTTAGTATGACAAAATATGAAATTTATTAAAATTTCTGTTTTCGAAGGTAAGGAAAAATGGGAATTATGGTTATAGAGAACTAAATATTTGAAAAAATAATATACATGCTCGTTTTGCATCGAAGAATAGATTCGATTCAATTGAGTGTACGGAAAGAAAGTTGGCAGTGATACCTTAAAAATGTTATCTGCTCACAAATTGAAAGGTGTAAACTCTTCCTTCCTTCGTCTAAGAATGTGCTCGGCAATCCATCCCGTGAAGACTCATCGCTCTGCTCGTGGAGAGGACGGCGAACGTTCTCGACTCGATGGCATCCTAGAATGGAAGTGTGATGAATTGATTAAAAAAGGAAGCCAACATCCAGAACCAAGGCTCACTTCTACTAGAGTAACACTGTCAAAGGCTGTCATATTGATTTATAACTATGCATGGCTATTATTTCTCGTGTCGTACTCTTGAAATTAGCTAAAATAGACATGTTGCATCGGAGGAAGTTATGGCATGCGTATGTTTATAAACATATATACTGGCTGTGGCTAGGTTGTTCATCGTAAAATAAAGGAACATAAAGTCAGGCGATGGAAGAGCTCGACAAATGTTGGCTTTGGCACGTTCCTGCTCGCAGAGATTACCTCTTATCTAAATAAAATGTTGAAAAATGAAATTTTATAAATTTTGAAGTACCGCTAAACATTTCTCTCGCTTCTGATTGGCTGAGAGAAATACCACCGCTGTCAGTGCAGAGGCTGTATTGTTAAATTTTATGCCAAACATTTCTTTATCCGATTTCCGATCGAATATCGCCAAAATTCCTCTTTCCTTTTATGTGGACCGCGAGCAATGGCGGTTTTCTTGAAATCGGAAGAAATAAGTTTTCGATACTTATGAAATCAGTATCCATGCGCGGTAAGACTCACGTAGTAGGTAAAAATCATAATAAATACTAGTCTTCATTAAATTTTAATCGGTTACGACTAACCTTAGGTTTGTTTTCAAAAATCTTTCTCGAATTTTAGATTCCGGCCGGTGACAATCCCGTCTCGAAATACCGCCGCGCGTTAGTCACTTTCCACAGCGACCTCACCGTGTCAACATCCTCCCTTTCACCAGTCATTCATTTTCCCTTTTTTCTAATTTAATGCACTCTATTGAGGATAAAATCATCCTCATTAAAACTATGAAGCTCCGCCCGAGCTCTCTGTTCGAAGAAACGGCTTCGGAAACTTAATATAGGACGCATTGTGACTATAAGTTACGAGCCCATATGCAGGATACAGCCGAGAGATCATTAAGCCGTCGCTCAATGTTATTGTTTTTGGTATTAATATGGTCGTGTTTACAGTGGTAAAGATATCTTGAACGGCGATGAATAGGAATCTAGGTATTCGAAACGCTTCGCTCGGAAGCAATCGGTAAATAAAATTCTCGGGCACATTCTTGTCGTCGAGGCAAAAGAAATACATTTCAATGGGACGTTACTAACCTTGCTTGGCTTTTCGACTGAACCTTACATCCTCACTGAAAGCTGTGCTGCTCGACCTGCACTGGGATGACGAAGTCGCATTGCCGTCCTCTACGAAGCTGCCTAATCAAACTTTAACGTGCACCGCTAACCACAGCACAAAATAACACTGACACAACCGCTCAATCCAGGGAAAAACTTTACGATTTGATGATAGGCACTCGATCGATGGAAAACTGCGTAACGAAAGCATGGGGAAACTCGGTTCGCATATCACTAGACCAAAGTCTGCTCACTAACGAGAGCCGCCTACTGAGGCGACACCGGAACGATAACTGGGCCCCCTGTCGGATTTCGAATGTTTTCGGTATGACGAAAAACGTCGATCTATTTCAACCTTTCCTAAAATCCGAATCTTTACGTTTAAAATTCTGTTCGGATACGCTATTTCGAAGACTCTAGTTGGATCGAGTTTCATTCCGCGCTAAAATACTTTTCAAGGAGATATCTCGTTCCTTGAAAAAGGAATCAAATTGAATGGCAATGACTCGATAAATGAGGAAGGGATTAACCCTTTCGAGAAATTTTCAGAAAATCTTTTACGAGTGCCTTCAGATGACCCCGTGGTACGGAGCGTTTTTTCCACTCTTAATGTGCCAGGTTTAGAGCGTACCCATTTCTCGGCGGGATGTGATAGCGTATCCTCCGACTGGACAATTGTGGAACATCGTCCGCGGTTAACCACCTTCACTTTTACTCCATTAACACCACATTAATCACCATCCGTATGATAAGAACATGTGAAAGTCTCTTCCTACGGGAGCATATTTCCATAAACCTCTTTTCTGAGCTTACAATTCATGCATCTCGTCTCCGAAATTTGTGATTATAAGGATACACTTTTGGACTAATTTCCCGTTAAGATTCATAATGCAAATGGTAATTTAGTCAAATCTCTTTCGAGCCTGGTGTTTTTCCTTCAATCATACGCTCATATGCAGGCGATTCCTTCGAAGGACTAAAAGATAGGGTGGACATAAGAAGTAGTTTCCGCAATGGCTGACGAAAGAACAGAGCAGGGCAGCGAAGATGGAAGGAAGGGAAAACAGTTCGTCACTATTTGGAGGCAGTTACAATGGTTTTCTTTATATTCCCCAAAAAATAAAGGAGGAGATTTATTATGTGTAGAGCCACATGAAATATTACAA
This sequence comes from Pantala flavescens, assembly GCA_020796165.1. Taxonomy (NCBI): domain Eukaryota; kingdom Metazoa; phylum Arthropoda; class Insecta; order Odonata; family Libellulidae; genus Pantala; species Pantala flavescens. Next base: position 48,698,021 of record CM036883.1, read on the forward strand.
TTCGCTTGTTCTGCTTCGATTGGAAAAGAAATCCTTAAAATTAATAAAGAAATTGAGTGATAATGAAATCTATCACAGCATTTTCTGAATGAATGTCCTTTCCTTAGTTGAATTTTTGTGAGGAAGGGAGAGTTTGCGAATGCCCTTAACGGTTCAAGGCCATGTGTAATGAAAGACAGTTTCTAGGATGTGAAGAAAACTTTTATTGCAAGTGCACCATCAATTACATAGCAAGTTGTACAATCCATTGACATGATAATAGCCCGAGCTATGTGTCGTTTATTCTGCCAGGCGTAACGTATCCCCTCTCAACCTCTAGAAGTACAGGCACCATTTGCAGTCATTCCTCAGCCGAATTAAGGGCTCGAGTCTCTACTCGATGTACCTGAAAGAAGAGAAAATTTATTCAATGCACTGCAGTAAATATAGCATATTCATAGAGAAAGCTAGAGTATGATATAGAGGTGAAGGTAGCTAAAGGTTCCGACATTTTACATTGGGAATGGAAAAGGGCATGGATTAAATGATTTCACATCAGGAAAGATTCAAAAGAGTAAGATGGTATAGGGATTCCAGAGTTGTTCATTGGAAATTGATTCCACCGAAGGAATGAGCATTAAGATCCTATTCAGGTTCTGAAGAGATACCTACCTCAATGAGCATAAAGCATGCCTAAGCCTGGGCCCTTGATTCTTGAATGGAGTCTCTTACCTGAAATGAAAGAAAGTTGATTGCTCTATGCACTGTGGCAAATGTAGTACAAATCATAGAAAGAGGTTCAGTAGGGTTCCCAAAATTTAAAATTGGGAAAAGAATAGGTCATGGATTAAATATTTTGACATCGGTAAAGATTCCTTGCACCAAAGGGAGTGAGTAAGTGAAAGGATTTCAAAGTTATTTGAATGAGTGCAAGGAGTTAGGTAAGAGGTTGCTTGGAGGCCTTAGAAAAGGATTATGCATGGAGCATTCTATGGCAGCGTTTCCCTTTGGAAAGCAGATGAACATTATTTTGGGGAGGGAAATCTCAGTGATTAGCCTCGGAGCTAGAATGGATGTCAAACTGGAAAATGAGGACACTGCGGAATCATCCTTGCACACACTCAACGAAGGCGTTTACAAGACACACAATAACAGGAATTCTGAAGAATGGAAATTCTTAATAAGGGAGGAAAGTTCACAGCTGCCCATGAAACATCTCCAAGAGTTATGATACTGCAAGTTACCTTATCGCGGTTTCATGAAGGTAGCATAGCATACAGCGGAAGGCCAAGAAGTATACGAAGTATTCATAAGAAGATGCCACCTGTATCCTCCAAGAGCGAATGCTTGAAGCATAGTAAGGGTTGAAGAGTGATGAAGTAAACAAGCTATCAGTAAATTCAGCCTGAAATCGCTCGGAGGCATGATGGAAGTCTGCAGAAGTTTGCCACTGTGCACAGAGAATAATTCAGAGGAAACACTCGAGGCGTGGCAAGATATTGTCGATTGCAAACACTGGAAACGAGATGCTCAGTTAGGGTCAGGGACATGCGAGGGAAGTTCCAAGGACACACAAAATCATCAAGGAAAGAAGGTGGAAAGAGATGCTGGTGAAAAGCTCTGAATTTTCTCCCAATCTACTCCATAGAAAATTGAAGGAAGGAGTAACAAAAGAAAGAGAGGAGGAAAGGACCAGTTTAACAAGGAAGAAGGACCTAACTGCAGATACAATGGACCCTGATGATGATGATGCGGAATGCTCATGGGCGCTGCATATTGATTTGCAGCAGAAAATAATATGCTCTTCCTTGGCACATAAAGAACCGTCCGTTGATTAACTATTGCACCAAAAGTTTCTAATTTTGACCATAAATTTGAGAAGGAAATTTCTTGTGAGAATCTCCATCAATAATCACTGTATCCTAATAAATAAAATATATCAAAACAGAGAACTTTGAACTAAGCAAAAGTATCACACTTAGATTTATATAAAGAAATGACCTGCCCAATACTGTCTTCTCTCTCTGAAGATGATTGTAATGTTCACCATAAAGGATTGTTATAGCATGAATACATGAAGCTTTGGTTTTTCCAACACATTCCCCATTTTTGGCAACCACCTAAGTATGATAAAATATGAAAATTATTAAAATTTCTGTTTTCGAAGGAAAGGAAGAATAGGCTCTCTTCTCTCTTAAGATGCATGTAATGTTCACCACAAAGGATATTTATAGCATGAGTACATAAAGCTTTGGTTTTTTCAACACATTCCCCATTTTCGGCAAGCTCCTTAGTATGACAAAATATGAAATTTATTAAAATTTCTGTTTTCGAAGGTAAGGAAAAATGGGAAATATGGTTATAGAGAACTAAATATTTGAAAAAATAATATACATGCTCGTTTTGCATCGAAGAATAGATTCGATTCAATTGAGTGTACGGAAAGAAAGTTGGCAGTGATACCTTAAAAATGTTATCTGCTCACAAATTGAAAGGTGTAAACTCTTCCTTCCTTCGTCTAAGAATGTGCTCGGCAATCCATCCCGTGAAGACTCATCGCTCTGCTCGTGGAGAGGACGGCGAACGTTCTCGACTCGATGGCATCCTAGAATGGAAGTGTGATGAATCGATTAAAAAAGGAAGCCAACATCCAGAACCAAGGCTCACTTCTACTAGAGTAACACTGTCAAAGGCTGTCATATTGATTTATAACTATGCATGGCTATTATTTCTCGTGTCGTACTCTTGAAATTAGCTAAAATAGACATGTTGCATCGGAGGAAGTTATGGCATGCGTATGTTTATAAACATATATACTGGCTGTGGCTAGGTTGTTCATCGTAAAATAAAGGAACATAAAGTCAGGCGATGGAAGAGCTCGACAAATGTTGGCTTTGGCACGTTCCTGCTCGCAGAGATTACCTCTTATCTAAATAAAATGTTGAAAAATGAAATTTTATAAATTTTGAAGTACCGCTAAACATTTCTCTCGCTTCTGATTGGCTGAGAGAAATACCACCGCTGTCAGTGCAGAGGCTGTATTGTTAAATTTTATGCCAAACATTTCTTTATCCGATTTCCGATCGAATATCGCCAAAATTCCTCTTTCTTTTTATGTCGACCGCGAGCAATGGCGGTTTTCTTGAAATCGGAAGAAATAAGTTTTCGATACTTATGAAATCAGTATCCATGCGCGGTAAGACTCACGTAGTAGGTAAAAATCATAATAAATACTAGTCTTCATTAAATTTTAATCGGTTACGACTAACCTTAGGTTTGTTTTCAAAAATCTTTCTCGAATTTTAGATTCCGGCCGGTGACAATCCCGTCTCGAAATACCGCCGCGCGTTAGTCACTTTCCACAGCGACCTCACCGTGTCAACATCCTCCCTTTCACCAGTCATTCATTTTCCCTTTTTTCTAATTTAGTGCACTCTATTGAGGATAAAATCATCCTCATTAAAACTATGAAGCTACGCCCGAGCTCTCTGTTCGAAGAAACGGCTTCGGAAACTTAATATAGGACGCATTGTGACTATAAGTTACGAGCCCATATGCAGGATACAGCCGAGAGATCATTAAGCCGTCGCTCAATGTTATTGTTTTTGGTATTAATATGGTCGTGTTTACAGTGGTAAAGATATCTTGAACGGCGATGAATAGGAATCTAGGTATTCGAAACGCTTCGCTCGGAAGCAATCGGTAAATAAAATTCTCGGGCACATTCTTGTCGTCGAGGCAAAAGAAATACATTTCAATGGGACGTTACTAACCTTGCTTGGCTTTTCGACTGAACCTTACATCCTCACTGAAAGCTGTGCTGCTCGACCTGCACTGGGATGACGAAGTCGCATTGCCGTCCTCTACGAAGCTGCCTAATCAATCTTTAACGTGCACCGCTAACCACAGCACAAAATAACACTGACACAACCACTCAATCCAGGGAAAAACTTTACGATTTGATGATAGGCACTCGATCGATGGAAAACTGCGTAACGAAAGCATGGGGAAACTCGGTTCGCATATCACTAGACCAAAGTCTGCTCACTAACGAGAGCCGCCTACTGAGGCGACACCGGAACGATAACTGGGCCCCCTGTCGGATTTCGAATGTTTTCGGTATGACGAAAAACGTCGATCTATTTCAACCTTTCCTAAAATCCGAATCTTTACGTTTAAAATTCTGTTCGGATACGCTATTTCGAAGACTCTAGTTGGATCGAGTTTCATTCCGCGCTAAAATACTTTTCAAGGAGATATCTCGTTCCTTGAAAAAGGAATCAAATTGAATGGCAATGACTCGATAAATGAGGAAGGGATTAACCCTTTCGAGAAATTTTCAGAAAATCTTTTACGAGTGCCTTCAGATGACCCCGTGGTACGGAGCGTTTTTTCCACTCTTAATGTGCCAGGTTTAGAGCGTACCCATTTCTCGGCGGGATGTGATAGCGTATCCTCCGACTGGACAATTGTGGAACATCGTCCGCGGTTAACCACCTTCACTTTTACTCCATTAACACCACATTAATCACCATCCGTATGATAAGAACATGTGAAAGTCTCTTCCTACGGGAGCATATTTCCATAAACCTCTTTTCTGAGCTTACAATTCATGCATCTCGTCTCCGAAATTTGTGATTATAAGGATACACTTTTGGACTAATTTCCCGTTAAGATTCATAATGCAAATGGTAATTTAGTCAAATCTCTTTCGAGCCTGGTGTTTTTCCTTCAATCATACGCTCATATGCAGGCGATTCCTTCGAAGGACTAAAAGATAGGGTGGACATAAGAAGTAGTTTCCGCAATGGCTGACGAAAGAACAGAGCAGGGCAGCGAAGATGGAAGGAAGGGAAAACAGTTCGTCACTATTTGGAGGCAGTTACAATGGTTTTCTTTATATTCCCCAAAAAATAAAGGAGGAGATTTATTATGTGTAGAGCCACATGAAATATTACAATTCGCTTGTTCTGCTTCGATTGGAAAAGAAATCCTTAAAATTAATAAAGAAATTGAGTGATAATGAAATCTATCACAGCATTTTCTGAATGAATGTCCTTTCCTTAGTTGAATTTTTGTGAGGAAGGGAGAGTTTGCGAATGCCCTTAACGGTTCAAGGCCATGTGTAATGAAAGACAGTTTCTAGGATGTGAAGAAAACTTTTATTGCAAGTGCACCATCAATTACATAGCAAGTTGTACAATCCATTGACATGATAATAGCCCGAGCTATGTGTCGTTTATTCTGCCAGGCGTAACGTATCCCCTCTCAACCTCTAGAAGTACAGGCACCATTTGCAGTCATTCCTCAGCCGAATTAAGGGCTCGAGTCTCTACTCGATGTACCTGAAAGAAGAGAAAATTTATTCAATGCACTGCAGTAAATATAGCATATTCATAGAGAAAGCTAGAGTATGATATAGAGGTGAAGGTAGCTAAAGGTTCCGACATTTTACATTGGGAATGGAAAAGGGCATGGATTAAATGATTTCACATCAGGAAAGATTCAAAAGAGTAAGATGGTATAGGGATTCCAGAGTTGTTCATTGGAAATTGATTCCACCGAAGGAATGAGCATTAAGATCCTATTCAGGTTCTGAAGAGATACCTACCTCAATGAGCATAAAGCATGCCTAAGCCTGGGCCCTTGATTCTTGAATGGAGTCTCTTACCTGAAATGAAAGAAAGTTGATTGCTCTATGCACTGTGGCAAATGTAGTACAAATCATAGAAAGAGGTTCAGTAGGGTTCCCAAAATTTAAAATTGGGAAAAGAATAGGTCATGGATTAAATATTTTGACATCGGTAAAGATTCCTTGCACCAAAGGGAGTGAGTAAGTGAAAGGATTTCAAAGTTATTTGAATGAGTGCAAGGAGTTAGGTAAGAGGTTGCTTGGAGGCCTTAGAAAAGGATTATGCATGGAGCATTCTATGGCAGCGTTTCCCTTTGGAAAGCAGATGAACATTATTTTGGGGAGGGAAATCTCAGTGATTAGCCTCGGAGCTAGAATGGATGTCAAACTGGAAAATGAGGACACTGCGGAATCATCCTTGCACACACTCAACGAAGGCGTTTACAAGACACACAATAACAGGAATTCTGAAGAATGGAAATTCTTAATAAGGGAGGAAAGTTCACAGCTGCCCATGAAACATCTCCAAGAGTTATGATACTGCAAGTTACCTTATCGCGGTTTCATGAAGGTAGCATAGCATACAGCGGAAGGCCAAGAAGTATACGAAGTATTCATAAGAAGATGCCACCTGTATCCTCCAAGAGCGAATGCTTGAAGCATAGTAAGGGTTGAAGAGTGATGAAGTAAACAAGCTATCAGTAAATTCAGCCTGAAATCGCTCGGAGGCATGATGGAAGTCTGCAGAAGTTTGCCACTGTGCACAGAGAATAATTCAGAGGAAACACTCGAGGCGTGGCAAGATATTGTCGATTGCAAACACTGGAAACGAGATGCTCAGTTAGGGTCAGGGACATGCGAGGGAAGTTCCAAGGACACACAAAATCATCCAGGATAGAAGGTGGAAAGAGATGCTGGTGAAAAGCTCTGAATTTTCTCCCAATCTACTCCATAGAAAATTGAAGGAAGGAGTAACAAAAGAAAGAGAGGAGGAAAGGACCAGTTTAACAAGGAAGAAGGACCTAACTGCAGATACAATGGACCCTGATGATGATAATGCTGAATGCTCATGGGCGCTGCATATTGATTTGCAGCAGAAAATAATATGCTCTTCCTTGGCACATAAAGAACCGTCCGTTGATTAACTATTGCACCAAAAGTTTCTAATTTTGACCATAAATTTGAGAAGGAAATTTCTTGTGAGAATCTCCATCAATAATCACTGTATCCTAATAAATAAAATATATCAAAACAGAGAACTTTGAACTAAGCAAAAGTATCACACTTAGATTTATATAAAGATATTACCTGCCCAATACTGTCTTCTCTCTCTGAAGATGATTGTAATGTTCACCATAAAGGATTGTTATAGCTTGAATACATGAAGCTTTGGTTTTTCCAACACATTCCCCATTTTTGGCAACCACCTAAGTATGATAAAATATGAAAATTATTAAAATTTCTGTTTTCGAAGGAAAGGAAAAATAGGCTCTCTTCTCTCTTAAGATGCATGTAATGTTCACCACAAAGGATATTTATAGCATGAGTACATAAAGCTTTGGTTTTTTCAACACATTCCCCACTTTTGGCAAGCACCTTAGTATGACAAAATATGAAATTTATTGAAATTTCTGTTTTCGAAGGTAAGGAAAAATGGGAAATATGGTTATAGAGAACTAAATATTTGAAAAAATAATATACATGCTCGTTTTGCATCGAAGAATAGATTCGATTCAATTGAGTGTACGGAAAGAAAGTTGGCAGTGATACCTTAAAAATGTTATCTGCTCACAAATTGAAAGGTGTAAACTCTTCCTTCCTTCGTCTAAGAATATGCTCGGCAATCCATCCCGTGAAGACTCATCGCTCTGCTCGTGGAGAGGACGGCGAACGTTCTCGACTCGATGGCATCCTAGAATGGAAGTGTGATGAATTGATTAAAAAAGGAAGCCAACATCCAGAACCAAGGCTCACTTCTACTAGAGTAACACTGTCAAAGGCTGTCATATTGATTTATAACTATGCATGGCTATTATTTCTCGTGTCGTACTCTTGAAATTAGCTAAAATAGACATGTTGCATCGGAGGAAGTTATGGCATGCGTATGTTTATAAACATATATACTGGCTGTGGCTAGGTTGTTCATCGTAAAATAAAGGAACATAAAGTCAGGCGATGGAAGAGCTCGACAAATGTTGGCTTTGGCACGTTCCTGCTCGCAGAGATTACCTCTTATCTAAATAAAATGTTGAAAAATGAAATTTTATAAATTTTGAAGTACCGCTAAACATTTCTCTCGCTTCTGATTGGCTGAGAGAAATACCACCGCTGTCAGTGCAGAGGCTGTATTGTTAAATTTTATGCCAAACATTTCTTTATCCGATTTCCGATCGAATATCGCCAAAATTCCTCTTTCCTTTTATGTGGACCGCGAGCAATGGCGGTTTTCTTGAAATCGGAAGAAATAAGTTTTCGATACTTATGAAATCAGTATCCATGCGCGGTAAGACTCACGTAGTAGGTAAAAATCATAATAAATACTAGTCTTCATTAAATTTTAATCGGTTACGACTAACCTTAGGTTTGTTTTCAAAAATCTTTCTCGAATTTTAGATTCCGGCCGGTGACAATCCCGTCTCGAAATACCGCCGCGCGTTAGTCACTTTCCACAGCGACCTCACCGTGTCAACATCCTCCCTTTCACCAGTCATTCATTTTCCCTTTTTTCTAATTTAATGCACTCTATTGAGGATAAAATCATCCTCATTAAAACTATGAAGCTCCGCCCGAGCTCTCTGTTCGAAGAAACGGCTTCGGAAACTTAATATAGGACGCATTGTGACTATAAGTTACGAGCCCATATGCAGGATACAGCCGAGAGATCATTAAGCCGTCGCTCAATGTTATTGTTTTTGGTATTAATATGGTCGTGTTTACAGTGGTAAAGATATCTTGAACGGCGATGAATAGGAATCTAGGTATTCGAAACGCTTCGCTCGGAAGCAATCGGTAAATAAAATTCTCGGGCACATTCTTGTCGTCGAGGCAAAAGAAATACATTTCAATGGGACGTTACTAACCTTGCTTGGCTTTTCGACTGAACCTTACATCCTCACTGAAAGCTGTGCTGCTCGACCTGCACTGGGATGACGAAGTCGCATTGCCGTCCTCTACGAAGCTGCCTAATCAATCTTTAACGTGCACCGCTAACCACAGCACAAAATAACACTGACACAACCACTCAATCCAGGGAAAAACTTTACGATTTGATGGTAGCCACTCGATCGATGGAAAACTGCGTAACGAAAGCATGGGGAAACTCGGTTCGCATATCACTAGACCAAAGTCTGCTCACTAACGAGAGCCGCCTACTGAGGCGACACCGGAACGATAACTGGGCCCCCTGTCGGATTTCGAATGTTTTCGGTATGACGAAAAACGTCGATCTATTTCAACCTTTCCTAAAATCCGAATCTTTACGTTTAAAATTCTGTTCGGATACGCTATTTCGAAGACTCTAGTTGGATCGAGTTTCATTCCGCGCTAAAATACTTTTCAAGGAGATATCTCGTTCCTTGAAAAAGGAATCAAATTGAATGGCAATGACTCAATAAATGAGGAAGGGATTAACCCTTTCGAGAAATTTTCAGAAAATCTTTTACGAGTGCCTTCAGATGACCCCGTGGTACGGAGCGTTTTTTCCACTCTTATTGTGCCAGGTTTAGAGCGTACCCATTTCTCGGCGGGATGTGATAGCGTATCCTCCGACAGGACAATTGTGGAACATCGTCCGCGGTTAACCACCTTCCCTTTTACTCCATTAACACCACATTAATCACCATCCGTATGATAAGAACATGTGAAAGCCTCTTCCTACGGGAGCATATTTCCATAAACCTCTTTTCTGAGCTTACAATTCATGCATCTCGTCTCCGAAATTTGTGATTATAAGGATACACTTTTGGACTAATTTCCCGTTAAGATTCATAATGTAAATGGTAATTTAGTCAAATCTCTTTCGAGCCTGGTGTTTTTCCTTCAATCATACGCTCATATGCAGGCGATTCCTTCGAAGGACTAAAAGATAGGGTGGACATAAGAAGTAGTTTCCGCAATGGCTGACGAAAGAACAGAGCAGGGCAGCGAAGATGGAAGGAAGGGAAAACAGTTCGTCACTATTTGGAGGCAGTTACAATGGTTTTCTTTATATTCCCCAAAAAATAAAGGAGGAGATTTATTATGTGTAGAGCCACATGAAATATTACAATTCGCTTGTTCTGCTTCGATTGGAAAAGAAATCCTTAAAATTAATAAAGAAATTGAGTGATAATGAAATCTATCACAGCATTTTCTGAATGAATGTCCTTTCCTTAGTTGAATTTTTGTGAGGAAGGGAGAGTTTGCGAATGCCCTTAACGGTTCAAGGCCATGTGTAATGAAAGACAGTTTCTAGGATGTGAAGAAAACTTTTATTGCATGTGCACCATCAATTACATAGCAAGTTGTACAATCCATTGACATGATAATAGCCCGAGCTATGTGTCGTTTATTCTGCCAGGCGTAACGTATCCCCTCTCAACCTCTAGAAGTACAGGCACCATTTGCAGTCATTCCTCAGCCGAATTAAGGGCTCGAGTCTCTACTCGATGTACCTGAAAGAAGAGAAAATTTATTCAATGCACTGCAGTAAATATAGCATATTCATAGAGAAAGCTAGAGTATGATATAGAGGTGAAGGTAGCTAAAGGTTCCGACATTTTACATTGGGAATGGAAAAGGGCATGGATTAAATGATTTCACATCAGGAAAGATTCAAAAGAGTAAGATGGTATAGGGATTCCAGAGTTGTTCATTGGAAATTGATTCCACCGAAGGAATGAGCATTAAGATCCTATTCAGGTTCTGAAGAGATACCTACCTCAATGAGCATAAAGCATGCCTAAGCCTGGGCCCTTGATTCTTGAATGGAGTCTCTTACCTGAAATGAAAGAAAGTTGATTGCTCTATGCACTGTGGCAAATGTAGTACAAATCATAGAAAGAGGTTCAGTAGGGTTCCCAAAATTTAAAATTGGGAAAAGAATAGGTCATGGATTAAATATTTTGACATCGGTAAAGATTCCTTGCACCAAAGGGAGTGAGTAAGTGAAATGATTTCAAAGTGAATGAGTGCAAGGAGTTAGGTAAGAGGTTGCTTGGAGGCCATAGAAAAGGATTATGCATGGAGCATTCTATGGCAGCGTTTCCCTTTGGAAAGCAGATGAACATTATTTTGGGGAGGGAAATCTCAGTGATTAGCCTCGGAGCTAGAATGGATGTCAAACTGGAAAATGAGGACACTGCGGAATCATCCTTGCACACACTCAACGAAGGCGTTTACAAGACACACAATAACAGGAATTCTGAAGAATGGAAATTCTTAATAAGGGAGGAAAGTTCACAGCTGCCCATGAAACATCTCCAAGAGTTATGATACTGCAAGTTACCTTATCGCGGTTTCATGAAGGTAGCATAGCATACAGCGGAAGGCCAAGAAGTATACGAAGTATTCATAAGAAGATGCCACCTGTATCCTCCAAGAGCGAATGCTTGAAGCATAGGAAGGGTTGAAGAGTGATGAAGTAAACAAGCTATCAGTAAATTCAGCCTGAAATCGCTCGGAGGCATGATGGAAGTCTGCAGAAGTTTGCCACTGTGCACAGAGAATAATTCAGAGGAAACACTCGAGGCGTGGCAAGATATTGTCGATTGCAAACACTGGAAACGAGATGCTCAGTTAGGGTCAGGGACATGCGAGGGAAGTTCCAAGGACACACAAAATCATCCAGGATAGAAGGTGGAAAGAGATGCTGGTGAAAAGCTCTGAATTTTCTCCCAATCTACTCCATAGAAAATTGAAGGAAGGAGTAACAAAAGAAAGAGAGGAGGAAAGGACCAGTTTAACAAGGAAGAAGGACCTAACTGCAGATACAATGGACCCTGATGATGATAATGCTGAATGCTCATGGGCGCTGCATATTGATTTGCAGCAGAAAATAATATGCTCTTCCTTGGCACATAAAGAACCGTCCATTGATTAACTATTGCACCAAAAGTTTCTAATTTTGACCATAAATTTGAGAAGGAAATTTCTTGTGAGAATCTCCATCAATAATCACTGTATCCTAATAAATAAAATATATCAAAACAGAGAACTTTGAACTAAGCAAAAGTATCACACTTAGATTTATATAAAGAAATGACCTGCCCAATACTGTCTTCTCTCTCTGAAGATGATTGTAATGTTCACCATAAAGGATTGTTATAGCATGAATACATGAAGCTTTGGTTTTTCCAACACATTCCCCATTTTTGGCAACCACCTAAGTATGATAAAATATGAAAATTATTAAAATTTCTGTTTTCGAAGGAAAGGAAAAATAGGCTCTCTTCTCTCTTAAGATGCATGTAATGTTCACCACAAAGGATATTAATAGCAAGAGTACATAAAGCTTTGGTTTTTTCAACACATTCCCCAAATTCGGCAAGCACCTTAGTATGACAAAATATGAAATTTATTAAAATTTCTGTTTTCGAAGGTAAGGAAAAATGGGAATTATGGTTATAGAGAACTAAATATTTGAAAAAATAATATACATGCTCGTTTTGCATCGAAGAATAGATTCGATTCAATTGAGTGTACGGAAAGAAAGTTGGCAGTGATACCTTAAAAATGTTATCTGCTCACAAATTGAAAGGTGTAAACTCTTCCTTCCTTCGTCTAAGAATGTGCTCGGCAATCCATCCCGTGAAGACTCATCGCTCTGCTCGTGGAGAGGACGGCGAACGTTCTCGACTCGATGGCATCCTAGAATGGAAGTGTGATGAATTGATTAAAAAAGGAAGCCAACATCCAGAACCAAGGCTCACTTCTACTAGAGTAACACTGTCAAAGGCTGTCATATTGATTTATAACTATGCATGGCTATTATTTCTCGTGTCGTACTCTTGAAATTAGCTAAAATAGACATGTTGCATCGGAGGAAGTTATGGCATGCGTATGTTTATAAACATATATACTGGCTGTGGCTAGGTTGTTCATCGTAAAATAAAGGAACATAAAGTCAGGCGATGGAAGAGCTCGACAAATGTTGGCTTTGGCACGTTCCTGCTCGCAGAGATTACCTCTTATCTAAATAAAATGTTGAAAAATGAAATTTTATAAATTTTGAAGTACCGCTAAACATTTCTCTCGCTTCTGATTGGCTGAGAGAAATACCACCGCTGTCAGTGCAGAGGCTGTATTGTTAAATTTTATGCCAAACATTTCTTTATCCGATTTCCGATCGAATATCGCCAAAATTCCTCTTTCCTTTTATGTGGACCGCGAGCAATGGCGGTTTTCTTGAAATCGGAAGAAATAAGTTTTCGATACTTATGAAATCAGTATCCATGCGCGGTAAGACTCACGTAGTAGGTAAAAATCATAATAAATACTAGTCTTCATTAAATTTTAATCGGTTACGACTAACCTTAGGTTTGTTTTCAAAAATCTTTCTCGAATTTTAGATTCCGGCCGGTGACAATCCCGTCTCGAAATACCGCCGCGCGTTAGTCACTTTCCACAGCGACCTCACCGTGTCAACATCCTCCCTTTCACCAGTCATTCATTTTCCCTTTTTTCTAATTTAATGCACTCTATTGAGGATAAAATCATCCTCATTAAAACTATGAAGCTCCGCCCGAGCTCTCTGTTCGAAGAAACGGCTTCGGAAACTTAATATAGGACGCATTGTGACTATAAGTTACGAGCCCATATGCAGGATACAGCCGAGAGATCATTAAGCCGTCGCTCAATGTTATTGTTTTTGGTATTAATATGGTCGTGTTTACAGTGGTAAAGATATCTTGAACGGCGATGAATAGGAATCTAGGTATTCGAAACGCTTCGCTCGGAAGCAATCGGTAAATAAAATTCTCGGGCACATTCTTGTCGTCGAGGCAAAAGAAATACATTTCAATGGGACGTTACTAACCTTGCTTGGCTTTTCGACTGAACCTTACATCCTCACTGAAAGCTGTGCTGCTCGACCTGCACTGGGATGACGAAGTCGCATTGCCGTCCTCTACGAAGCTGCCTAATCAAACTTTAACGTGCACCGCTAACCACAGCACAAAATAACACTGACACAACCGCTCAATCCAGGGAAAAACTTTACGATTTGATGATAGGCACTCGATCGATGGAAAACTGCGTAACGAAAGCATGGGGAAACTCGGTTCGCATATCACTAGACCAAAGTCTGCTCACTAACGAGAGCCGCCTACTGAGGCGACACCGGAACGATAACTGGGCCCCCTGTCGGATTTCGAATGTTTTCGGTATGACGAAAAACGTCGATCTATTTCAACCTTTCCTAAAATCCGAATCTTTACGTTTAAAATTCTGTTCGGATACGCTATTTCGAAGACTCTAGTTGGATCGAGTTTCATTCCGCGCTAAAATACTTTTCAAGGAGATATCTCGTTCCTTGAAAAAGGAATCAAATTGAATGGCAATGACTCGATAAATGAGGAAGGGATTAACCCTTTCGAGACGGAAAGATTTTCAGAAAATCTTTTACGAGTGCCTTCAGATGACCCCGTGGTACGGAGCGTTTTTTCCACTCTTAATGTGCCAGGTTTAGAGCGTACCCATTTCTCGGCGGGATGTGATAGCGTATCCTCCGACAGGACAATTGTGGAACATCGTCCGCGGTTAACCACCTTCCCTTTTACTCCATTAACACCACATTAATCACCATCCGTATGATAAGAACATGTGAAAGCCTCTTCCTACGGGAGCATATTTCCATAAACCTCTTTTCTGAGCTTACAATTCATGCATCTCGTCTCCGAAATTTGTGATTATAAGGATACACTTTTGGACTAATTTCCCGTTAAGATTCATAATGTAAATGGTAATTTAGTCAAATCTCTTTCGAGCCTGGTGTTTTTCCTTCAATCATACGCTCATATGCAGGCGATTCCTTCGAAGGACTAAAAGATAGGGTGGACATAAGAAGTAGTTTCCGCAATGGCTGACGAAAGAACAGAGCAGGGCAGCGAAGATGGAAGGAAGGGAAAACAGTTCGTCACTATTTGGAGGCAGTTACAATGGTTTTCTTTATATTCCCCAAAAAATAAAGGAGGAGATTTATTATGTGTAGAGCCACATGAAATATTACAATTCGCTTGTTCTGCTTCGATTGGAAAAGAAATCCTTAAAATTAATAAAGAAATTGAGTGATAATGAAATCTATCACAGCATTTTCTGAATGAATGTCCTTTCCTTAGTTGAATTTTTGTGAGGAAGGGAGAGTTTGCGAATGCCCTTAACGGTTCAAGGCCATGTGTAATGAAAGACAGTTTCTAGGATGTGAAGAAAACTTTTATTGCAAGTGCACCATCAATTACATAGCAAGTTGTACAATCCATTGACATGATAATAGCCCGAGCTATGTGTCGTTTATTCTGCCAGGCGTAACGTATCCCCTCTCAACCTCTAGAAGTACAGGCACCATTTGCAGTCATTCCTCAGCCGAATTAAGGGCTCGAGTCTCTACTCGATGTACCTGAAAGAAGAGAAAATTTATTCAATGCACTGCAGTAAATATAGCATATTCATAGAGAAAGCTAGAGTATGATATAGAGGTGAAGGTAGCTAAAGGTTCCGACATTTTACATTGGGAATGGAAAAGGGCATGGATTAAATGATTTCACATCAGGAAAGATTCAAAAGAGTAAGATGGTATAGGGATTCCAGAGTTGTTCATTGGAAATTGATTCCACCGAAGGAATGAGCATTAAGATCCTATTCAGGTTCTGAAGAGATACCTACCTCAATGAGCATAAAGCATGCCTAAGCCTGGGCCCTTGATTCTTGAATGGAGTCTCTTACCTGAAATGAAAGAAAGTTGATTGCTCTATGCACTGTGGCAAATGTAGTACAAATCATAGAAAGAGGTTCAGTAGGGTTCCCAAAATTTAAAATTGGGAAAAGAATAGGTCATGGATTAAATATTTTGACATCGGTAAAGATTCCTTGCACCAAAGGGAGTGAGTAAGTGAAAGGATTTCAAAGTTATTTGAATGAGTGCAAGGAGTTAGGTAAGAGGTTGCTTGGAGGCCTTAGAAAAGGATTATGCATGGAGCATTCTATGGCAGCGTTTCCCTTTGGAAAGCAGATGAACATTATTTTGGGGAGGGAAATCTCAGTGATTAGCCTCGGAGCTAGAATGGATGTCAAACTGGAAAATGAGGACACTGCGGAATCATCCTTGCACACACTCAACGAAGGCGTTTACAAGACACACAATAACAGGAATTCTGAAGAATGGAAATTCTTAATAAGGGAGGAAAGTTCACAGCTGCCCATGAAACATCTCCAAGAGTTATGATACTGCAAGTTACCTTATCGCGGTTTCATGAAGGTAGCATAGCATACAGCGGAAGGCCAAGAAGTATACGAAGTATTCATAAGAAGATGCCACCTGTATCCTCCAAGAGCGAATGCTTGAAGCATAGTAAGGGTTGAAGAGTGATGAAGTAAACAAGCTATCAGTAAATTCAGCCTGAAATCGCTCGGAGGCATGATGGAAGTCTGCAGAAGTTTGCCACTGTGCACAGAGAATAATTCAGAGGAAACACTCGAGGCGTGGCAAGATATTGTCGATTGCAAACACTGGAAACGAGATGCTCAGTTAGGGTCAGGGACATGCGAGGGAAGTTCCAAGGACACACAAAATCATCCAGGATAGAAGGTGGAAAGAGATGCTGGTGAAAAGCTCTGAATTTTCTCCCAATCTACTCCATAGAAAATTGAAGGAAGGAGTAACAAAAGAAAGAGAGGAGGAAAGGACCAGTTTAACAAGGAAGAAGGACCTAACTGCAGATACAATGGACCCTGATGATGATAATGCTGAATGCTCATGGGCGCTGCATATTGATTTGCAGCAGAAAATAATATGCTCTTCCTTGGCACATAAAGAACCGTCCATTGATTAACTATTGCACCAAAAGTTTCTAATTTTGACCATAAATTTGAGAAGGAAATTTCTTGTGAGAATCTCCATCAATAATCACTGTATCCTAATAAATAAAAAATATCAAAACAGAGAACTTTGAACTAAGCAAAAGTATCACACTTAGATTTATATAAAGATATGACCTGCCCAATACTGTCTTCTCTCTCTGAAGATGATTGTAATGTTCACCATAAAGGATTGTTATAGCATGAATACATGAAGCTTTGGTTTTTCCAACACATTCCCCATTTTTGGCAACCACCTAAGTATGATAAAATATGAAAATTATTAAAATTTCTGTTTTCGAAGGAAAGGAAAAATAGGCTCTCTTCTCTCTTAAGATGCATGTAATGTTCACCACAAAGGATATTTATAGCATGAGTACATAAAGCTTTGGTTTTTTCAACACATTCCCCATTTTTGGCAAGCATCTTAGTATGACAAAATACGAAATTTATTAAAATTTCTGTTTTCGAAGGTAAGGAAAAATGGGAATTATGTTTATAGAGAACTAAATATTTGAAAAAATAATATACATGCTCGTTTTGCATCGAAGAATAGATTCGATTCAATTGAGTGTACGGAAAGAAAGTTGGCAGTGATACCTTAAAAATGTTATCTGCTCACAAATTGAAAGGTGTAAACTCTTCCTTCCTTCGTCTAAGAATATGCTCGGCAATCCATCCCGTGAAGACTCATCGCTCTGCTCGTGGAGAGGACGGCGAACGTTCTCGACTCGATGGCATCCTAGAATGGAAGTGTGATGAATTGATTAAAAAAGGAAGCCAACATCCAGAACCAAGGCTCACTTCTACTAGAGTAACACTGTCAAAGGCTGTCATATTGATTTATAACTATGCATGGCTATTATTTCTCGTGTCGTACTCTTGAAATTAGCTAAAATAGACATGTTGCATCGGAGGAAGTTATGGCATGCGTATGTTTATAAACATATATACTGGCTGTGGCTAGGTTGTTCATCGTAAAATAAAGGAACATAAAGTCAGGCGATGGAAGAGCTCGACAAATGTTGGCTTTGGCACGTTCCTGCTCGCAGAGATTACCTCTTATCTAAATAAAATGTTGAAAAATGAAATTTTATAAATTTTGAAGTACCGCTAAACATTTCTCTCGCTTCTGATTGGCTGAGAGAAATACCACCGCTGTCAGTGCAGAGGCTGTATTGTTAAATTTTATGCCAAACATTTCTTTATCCGATTTCCGATCGAATATCGCCAAAATTCCTCTTTCCTTTTATGTCGACCGCGAGCAATGGTGGTTTTCTTGAAATCGGAAGAAATAAGTTTTCGATACTTATGAAATCAGTATCCATGCGCGGTAAGACTCACGTAGTAGGTAAAAATCATAATAAATACTAGTCTTCATTAAATTTTAATCGGTTACGACTAACCTTAGGTTTGTTTTCAAAAATCTTTCTCGAATTTTAGATTCCGGCCGGTGACAATCCCGTCTCGAAATACCGCCGCGCGTTAGTCACTTTCCACAGCGACCTCACCGTGTCAACATCCTCCCTTTCACCAGTCATTCATTTTCCCTTTTTTCTAATTTAATGCATTCTATTGAGGATAAAATCATCCTCATTAAAACTATGAAGCTACGCCCGAGCTCTCTGTTCGAAGAAACGGCTTCGGAAACTTAATATAGGACGCATTGTGACTATAAGTTACGAGCCCATATGCAGGATACAGCCGAGAGATCATTAAGCCGTCGCTCAATGTTATTGTTTTTGGTATTAATATGGTCGTGTTTACAGTGGTAAAGATATCTTGAACGGCGATGAATAGGAATCTAGGTATTCGAAACGATTCGCTCGGAAGCAATCGGTAAATAAAATTCTCGGGCACATTCTTGTCGTCGAGGCAAAAGAAATACATTTCAATGGGACGTTACTAACCTTGCTTGGCTTTTCGACTGAACCTTACATCCTCACTGAAAGCTGTGCTGCTCGACCTGCACTGGGATGACGAAGTCGCATTGCCGTCCTCTACGAAGCTGCCTAATCAAACTTTAACGTGCACCGCTAACCACAGCACAAAATAACACTGACACAACCACTCAATCCAGGGAAAAACTTTACGATTTGATGATAGCCACTCGATCGATGGAAAACTGCGTAACGAAAGCATGGGGAAACTCGGTTCGCATATCACTAGACCCAAGTCTGCTCACTAACGAGAGCCGCCTACTGAGGCGACACCGGAACGATAACTGGGCCCCCTGTCGGATTTCGAATGTTTTCGGTATGACGAAAAACGTCGATCTATTTCAACCTTTCCTAAAATCCGAATCTTTACGTTTAAAATTCTGTTCGGATACGCTATTTCGAAGACTCTAGTTGGATCGAGTTTCATTCCGCGCTAAAATACTTTTCAAGGAGATATCTCGTTCCTTGAAAAAGGAATCAAATTGAATGGCAATGACTCAATAAATGAGGAAGGGATTAACCCTTTCGAGAAATTTTCAGAAAATCTTTTACGAGTGCCTTCAGATTACCCCGTGGTACGGAGCGTTTTTTCCACTCTTAATGTGCCAGGTTTAGAGCGTACCCATTTCTCGGCGGGATGTGATAGCGTATCCTCCGACAGGACAATTGTGGAACATCGTCCGCGGTTAACCACCTTCCCTTTTACTCCATTAACACCACATTAATCACCATCCGTATGATAAGAACATGTGAAAGCCTCTTCCTACGGGAGCATATTTCCATAAACCTCTTTTCTGAGCTTACAATTCATGCATCTCGTCTCCGAAATTTGTGATTATAAGGATACACTTTTGGACTAATTTCCCGTTAAGATTCATAATGTAAATGGTAATTTAGTCAAATCTCTTTCGAGCCTGGTGTTTTTCCTTCAATCATACGCTCATATGCAGGCGATTCCTTCGAAGGACTAAAAGATAGGGTGGACATAAGAAGTAGTTTCCGCAATGGCTGACGAAAGAACAGAGCAGGGCAGCGAAGATGGAAGGAAGGGAAAACAGTTCGTCACTATTTGGAGGCAGTTACAATGGTTTTCTTTATATTCCCCAAAAAATAAAGGAGGAGATTTATTATGTGTAGAGCCACATGAAATATTACAATTCGCTTGTTCTGCTTCGATTGGAAAAGAAATCCTTAAAATTAATAAAGAAATTGAGTGATAATGAAATCTATCACAGCATTTTCTGAATGAATGTCCTTTCCTTAGTTGAATTTTTGTGAGGAAGGGAGAGTTTGCGAATGCCCTTAACGGTTCAAGGCCATGTGTAATGAAAGACAGTTTCTAGGATGTGAAGAAAACTTTTATTGCAAGTGCACCATCAATTACATAGCAAGTTGTACAATCCATTGACATGATAATAGCCCGAGCTATGTGTCGTTTATTCTGCCAGGCGTAACGTATCCCCTCTCAACCTCTAGAAGTACAGGCACCATTTGCAGTCATTCCTCAGCCGAATTAAGGGCTCGAGTCTCTACTCGATGTACCTGAAAGAAGAGAAAATTTATTCAATGCACTGCAGTAAATATAGCATATTCATAGAGAAAGCTAGAGTATGATATAGAGGTGAAGGTAGCTAAAGGTTCCGACATTTTACATTGGGAATGGAAAAGGGCATGGATTAAATGATTTCACATCAGGAAAGATTCAAAAGAGTAAGATGGTATAGGGATTCCAGAGTTGTTCATTGGAAATTGATTCCACCGAAGGAATGAGCATTAAGATCCTATTCAGGTTCTGAAGAGATACCTACCTCAATGAGCATAAAGCATGCCTAAGCCTGGGCCCTTGATTCTTGAATGGAGTCTCTTACCTGAAATGAAAGAAAGTTGATTGCTCTATGCACTGTGGCAAATGTAGTACAAATCATAGAAAGAGGTTCAGTAGGGTTCCCAAAATTTAAAATTGGGAAAAGAATAGGTCATGGATTAAATATTTTGACATCGGTAAAGATTCCTTGCACCAAAGGGAGTGAGTAAGTGAAAGGATTTCAAAGTTATTTGAATGAGTGCAAGGAGTTAGGTAAGAGGTTGCTTGGAGGCCTTAGAAAAGGATTATGCATGGAGCATTCTATGGCAGCGTTTCCCTTTGGAAAGCAGATGAACATTATTTTGGGGAGGGAAATCTCAGTGATTAGCCTCGGAGCTAGAATGGATGTCAAACTGGAAAATGAGGACACTGCGGAATCATCCTTGCACACACTCAACGAAGGCGTTTACAAGACACACAATAACAGGAATTCTGAAGAATGGAAATTCTTAATAAGGGAGGAAAGTTCACAGCTGCCCATGAAACATCTCCAAGAGTTATGATACTGCAAGTTACCTTATCGCGGTTTCATGAAGGTAGCATAGCATACAGCGGAAGGCCAAGAAGTATACGAAGTATTCATAAGAAGATGCCACCTGTATCCTCCAAGAGCGAATGCTTGAAGCATAGTAAGGGTTGAAGAGTGATGAAGTAAACAAGCTATCAGTAAATTCAGCCTGAAATCGCTCGGAGGCATGATGGAAGTCTGCAGAAGTTTGCCACTGTGCACAGAGAATAATTCAGAGGAAACACTCGAGGCGTGGCAAGATATTGTCGATTGCAAACACTGGAAACGAGATGCTCAGTTAGGGTCAGGGACATGCGAGGGAAGTTCCAAGGACACACAAAATCATCCAGGATAGAAGGTGGAAAGAGATGCTGGTGAAAAGCTCTGAATTTTCTCCCAATCTACTCCATAGAAAATTGAAGGAAGGAGTAACAAAAGAAAGAGAGGAGGAAAGGACCAGTTTAACAAGGAAGAAGGACCTAACTGCAGATACAATGGACCCTGATGATGATAATGCTGAATGCTCATGGGCGCTGCATATTGATTTGCAGCAGAAAATAATATGCTCTTCCTTGGCACATAAAGAACCGTCCGTTGATTAACTATTGCACCAAAAGTTTCTAATTTTGACCATAAATTTGAGAAGGAAATTTCTTGTGAGAATCTCCATCAATAATCACTGTATCCTAATAAATAAAATATATCAAAACAGAGAACTTTGAACTAAGCAAAAGTATCACACTTAGATTTATATAAAGATATGACCTGCCCAATACTGTCTTCTCTCTCTGAAGATGATTGTAATGTTCACCATAAAGGATTGTTATAGCATGAATACATGAAGCTTTGGTTTTTCCAACACATTCCCCATTTTTGGCAACCACCTAAGTATGATAAAATATGAAAATTATTAAAATTTCTGTTTTCGAAGGAAAGGAAAAATAGGCTCTCTTCTCTCTTAAGATGCATGTAATGTTCACCACAAAGGATATTTATAGCATGAGTACATAAAGCTTTGGTTTTTTCAACACATTCCCCATTTTCGGCAAGCATCTTAGTATGACAAAATATGAAATTTATTAAAATTTCTGTTTTCGAAGGTAAGGAAAAATGGGAATTATGTTTATAGAGAACTAAATATTTGAAAAAATAATATACATGCTCGTTTTGCATCGAAGAATAGATTCGATTCAATTGAGTGTACGGAAAGAAAGTTGGCAGTGATACCTTAAAAATGTTATCTGCTCACAAATTGAAAGGTGTAAACTCTTCCTTCCTTCGTCTAAGAATATGCTCGGCAATCCATCCCGTGAAGACTCATCGCTCTGCTCGTGGAGAGGACGGCGAACGTTCTCGACTCGATGGCATCCTAGAATGGAAGTGTGATGAATCGATTAAAAAAGGAAGCCAACATCCAGAACCAAGGCTCACTTCTACTAGAGTAACACTGTCAAAGGCTGTCATATTGATTTATAACTATGCATGGCTATTATTTCTCGTGTCGTACTCTTGAAATTAGCTAAAATAGACATGTTGCATCGGAGGAAGTTATGGCATGCGTATGTTTATAAACATATATACTGGCTGTGGCTAGGTTGTTCATCGTAAAATAAAGGAACATAAAGTCAGGCGATGGAAGAGCTCGACAAATGTTGGCTTTGGCACGTTCCTGCTCGCAGAGATTACCTCTTATCTAAATAAAATGTTGAAAAATGAAATTTTATAAATTTTGAAGTACCGCTAAACATTTCTCTCGCTTCTGATTGGCTGAGAGAAATACCACCGCTGTCAGTGCAGAGGCTGTATTGTTAAATTTTATGCCAAACATTTCTTTATCCGATTTCCGATCGAATATCGCCAAAATTCCTCTTTCCTTTTATGTCGACCGCGAGCAATGGCGGTTTTCTTGAAATCGGAAGAAATAAGTTTTCGATACTTATGAAATCAGTATCCATGCGCGGTAAGACTCACGTAGTAGGTAAAAATCATAATAAATACTAGTCTTCATTAAATTTTAATCGGTTACGACTAACCTTAGGTTTGTTTTCAAAAATCTTTCTCGAATTTTAGATTCCGGCCGGTGACAATCCCGTCTCGAAATACCGCCGCGCGTTAGTCACTTTCCACAGCGACCTCACCGTGTCAACATCCTCCCTTTCACCAGTCATTCATTTTCCCTTTTTTCTAATTTAATGCACTCTATTGAGGATAAAATCATCCTCATTAAAACTATGAAGCTACGCCCGAGCTCTCTGTTCGAAGAAACGGCTTCGGAAACTTAATATAGGACGCATTGTGACTATAAGTTACGAGCCCATATGCAGGATACAGCCGAGAGATCATTAAGCCGTCGCTCAATGTTATTGTTTTTGGTATTAATATGGTCGTGTTTACAGTGGTAAAGATATCTTGAACGGCGATGAATAGGAATCTAGGTATTCGAAACGATTCGCTCGGAAGCAATCGGTAAATAAAATTCTCGGGCACATTCTTGTCGTCGAGGCAAAAGAAATACATTTCAATGGGACGTTACTAACCTTGCTTGGCTTTTCGACTGAACCTTACATCCTCACTGAAAGCTGTGCTGCTTGACCTGCACTGGGATGACGAAGTCGCATTGCCGTCCTCTACGAAGCTGCCTAATCAAACTTTAACGTGCACCGCTAACCACAGCACAAAATAACACTGACACAACCACTCAATCCAGGGAAAAACTTTACGATTTGATGATAGCCACTCGATCGATGGAAAACTGCGTAACGAAAGCATGGGGAAACTCGGTTCGCATATCACTAGACCCAAGTCTGCTCACTAACGAGAGCCGCCTACTGAGGCGACACCGGAACGATAACTGGGCCCCCTGTCGGATTTCGAATGTTTTCGGTATGACGAAAAACGTCGATCTATTTCAACCTTTCCTAAAATCCGAATCTTTACGTTTAAAATTCTGTTCGGATACGCTATTTCGAAGACTCTAGTTGGATCGAGTTTCATTCCGCGCTAAAATACTTTTCAAGGAGATATCTCGTTCCTTGAAAAAGGAATCAAATTGAATGGCAATGACTCAATAAATGAGGAAGGGATTAACCCTTTCGAGAAATTTTCAGAAAATCTTTTACGAGTGCCTTCAGATGACCCCGTGGTACGGAGCGTTTTTTCCACTCTTAATGTGCCAGGTTTAGAGCGTACCCATTTCTCGGCGGGATGTGATAGCGTATCCTCCGACAGGACAATTGTGGAACATCGTCCGCGGTTAACCACCTTCCCTTTTACTCCATTTACACCACATTAATCACCATCCGTATGATAAGAACATGTGAAAGCCTCTTCCTACGGGAGCATATTTCCATAAACCTCTTTTCTGAGCTTACAATTCATGCATCTCGTCTCCGAAATTTGTGATTATAAGGATACACTTTTGGACTAATTTCCCGTTAAGATTCATAATGTAAATGGTAATTTAGTCAAATCTCTTTCGAGCCTGGTGTTTTTCCTTCAATCATACGCTCATATGCAGGCGATTCCTTCGAAGGACTAAAAGATAGGGTGGACATAAGAAGTAGTTTCCGCAATGGCTGACGAAAGAACAGAGCAGGGCAGCGAAGATGGAAGGAAGGGAAAACAGTTCGTCACTATTTGGAGGCAGTTACAATGGTTTTCTTTATATTCCCCAAAAAATAAAGGAGGAGATTTATTATGTGTAGAGCCACATGAAATATTACAATTCGCTTGTTCTGCTTCGATTGGAAAAGAAATCCTTAAAATTAATAAAGAAATTGAGTGATAATGAAATCTATCACAGCATTTTCTGAATGAATGTCCTTTCCTTAGTTGAATTTTTGTGAGGAAGGGAGAGTTTGCGAATGCCCTTAACGGTTCAAGGCCATGTGTAATGAAAGACAGTTTCTAGGATGTGAAGAAAACTTTTATTGCAAGTGCACCATCAATTACATAGCAAGTTGTACAATCCATTGACATGATAATAGCCCGAGCTATGTGTCGTTTATTCTGCCAGGCGTAACGTATCCCCTCTCAACCTCTAGAAGTACAGGCACCATTTGCAGTCATTCCTCAGCCGAATTAAGGGCTCGAGTCTCTACTCGATGTACCTGAAAGAAGAGAAAATTTATTCAATGCACTGCAGTAAATATAGCATATTCATAGAGAAAGCTAGAGTATGATATAGAGGTGAAGGTAGCTAAAGGTTCCGACATTTTACATTGGGAATGGAAAAGGGCATGGATTAAATGATTTCACATCAGGAAAGATTCAAAAGAGTAAGATGGTATAGGGATTCCAGAGTTGTTCATTGGAAATTGATTCCACCGAAGGAATGAGCATTAAGATCCTATTCAGGTTCTGAAGAGATACCTACCTCAATGAGCATAAAGCATGCCTAAGCCTGGGCCCTTGATTCTTGAATGGAGTCTCTTACCTGAAATGAAAGAAAGTTGATTGCTCTATGCACTGTGGCAAATGTAGTACAAATCATAGAAAGAGGTTCAGTAGGGTTCCCAAAATTTAAAATTGGGAAAAGAATAGGTCATGGATTAAATATTTTGACATCGGTAAAGATTCCTTGCACCAAAGGGAGTGAGTAAGTGAAAGGATTTCAAAGTGAATGAGTGCAAGGAGTTAGGTAAGAGGTTGCTTGGAGGCCTTAGAAAAGGATTATGCATGGAGCATTCTATGGCAGCGTTTCCCTTTGGAAAGCAGATGAACATTATTTTGGGGAGGGAAATCTCAGTGATTAGCCTCGGAGCTAGAATGGATGTCAAACTGGAAAATGAGGACACTGCGGAATCATCCTTGCACACACTCAACGAAGGCGTTTACAAGACACACAATAACAGGAATTCTGAAGAATGGAAATTCTTAATAAGGGAGGAAAGTTCACAGCTGCCCATGAAACATCTCCAAGAGTTATGATACTGCAAGTTACCTTATCGCGGTTTCATGAAGGTAGCATAGCATACAGCGGAAGGCCAAGAAGTATACGAAGTATTCATAAGAAGATGCCACCTGTATCCTCCAAGAGCGAATGCTTGAAGCATAGGAAGGGTTGAAGAGTGATGAAGTAAACAAGCTATCAGTAAATTCAGCCTGAAATCGCTCGGAGGCATGATGGAAGTCTGCAGAAGTTTGCCACTGTGCACAGAGAATAATTCAGAGGAAACACTCGAGGCGTGGCAAGATATTGTCGATTGCAAACACTGGAAACGAGATGCTCAGTTAGGGTCAGGGACATGCGAGGGAAGTTCCAAGGACACACAAAATCATCCAGGATAGAAGGTGGAAAGAGATGCTGGTGAAAAGCTCTGAATTTTCTCCCAATCTACTCCATAGAAAATTGAAGGAAGGAGTAACAAAAGAAAGAGAGGAGGAAAGGACCAGTTTAACAAGGAAGAAGGACCTAACTGCAGATACAATGGACCCTGATGATGATAATGCTGAATGCTCATGGGCGCTGCATATTGATTTGCAGCAGAAAATAATATGCTCTTCCTTGGCACATAAAGAACCGTCCATTGATTAACTATTGCACCAAAAGTTTCTAATTTTGACCATAAATTTGAGAAGGAAATTTCTTGTGAGAATCTCCATCAATAATCACTGTATCCTAATAAATAAAATATATCAAAACAGAGAACTTTGAACTAAGCAAAAGTATCACACTTAGATTTATATAAAGATATGACCTGCCCAATACTGTCTTCTCTCTCTGAAGATGATTGTAATGTTCACCATAAAGGATTGTTATAGCTTGAATACATGAAGCTTTGGTTTTTCCAACACATTCCCCATTTTTGGCAACCACCTAAGTATGATAAAATATGAAAATTATTAAAATTTCTGTTTTCGAAGGAAAGGAAAAATAGGCTCTCTTCTCTCTTAAGATGCATGTAATGTTCACCACAAAGGATATTTATAGCATGAGTACATAAAGCTTTGGTTTTTTCAACACATTCCCCATTTTCGGCAAGCATCTTAGTATGACAAAATATGAAATTTATTAAAATTTCTGTTTTCGAAGGTAAGGAAAAATGGGAATTATGTTTATAGAGAACTAAATATTTGAAAAAATAATATACATGCTCGTTTTGCATCGAAGAATAGATTCGATTCAATTGAGTGTACGGAAAGAAAGTTGGCAGTGATACCTTAAAAATGTTATCTGCTCACAAATTGAAAGGTGTAAACTCTTCCTTCCTTCGTCTAAGAATATGCTCGGCAATCCATCCCGTGAAGACTCATCGCTCTGCTCGTGGAGAGGACGGCGAACGTTCTCGACTCGATGGCATCCTAGAATGGAAGTGTGATGAATCGATTAAAAAAGGAAGCCAACATCCAGAACCAAGGCTCACTTCTACTAGAGTAACACTGTCAAAGGCTGTCATATTGATTTATAACTATGCATGGCTATTATTTCTCGTGTCGTACTCTTGAAATTAGCTAAAATAGACATGTTGCATCGGAGGAAGTTATGGCATGCGTATGTTTATAAACATATATACTGGCTGTGGCTAGGTTGTTCATCGTAAAATAAAGGAACATAAAGTCAGGCGATGGAAGAGCTCGACAAATGTTGGCTTTGGCACGTTCCTGCTCGCAGAGATTACCTCTTATCTAAATAAAATGTTGAAAAATGAAATTTTATAAATTTTGAAGTACCGCTAAACATTTCTCTCGCTTCTGATTGGCTGAGAGAAATACCACCGCTGTCAGTGCAGAGGCTGTATTGTTAAATTTTATGCCAAACATTTCTTTATCCGATTTCCGATCGAATGTCGCCAAAATTCCTCTTTCTTTTTATGTCGACCGCGAGCAATGGCGGTTTTCTTGAAATCGGAAGAAATAAGTTTTCGATACTTATGAAATCAGTATCCATGCGCGGTAAGACTCACGTAGTAGGTAAAAATCATAATAAATACTAGTCTTCATTAAATTTTAATCGGTTACGACTAACCTTAGGTTTGTTTTCAAAAATCTTTCTCGAATTTTAGATTCCGGCCGGTGACAATCCCGTCTCGAAATACCGCCGCGCGTTAGTCACTTTCCACAGCGACCTCACCGTGTCAACATCCTCCCTTTCACCAGTCATTCATTTTCCCTTTTTTCTAATTTAATGCACTCTATTGAGGATAAAATCATCCTCATTAAAACTATGAAGCTACGCCCGAGCTCTCTGTTCGAAGAAACGGCTTCGGAAACTTAATATAGGACGCATTGTGACTATAAGTTACGAGCCCATATGCAGGATACAGCCGAGAGATCATTAAGCCGTCGCTCAATGTTATTGTTTTTGGTATTAATATGGTCGTGTTTACAGTGGTAAAGATATCTTGAACGGCGATGAATAGGAATCTAGGTATTCGAAACGCTTCGCTCGGAAGCAATCGGTAAATAAAATTCTCGGGCACATTCTTGTCGTCGAGGCAAAAGAAATACATTTCAATGGGACGTTACTAACCTTGCTTGGCTTTTCGACTGAACCTTACATCCTCACTGAAAGCTGTGCTGCTCGACCTGCACTGGGATGACGAAGTCGCATTGCCGTCCTCTACGAAGCTGCCTAATCAATCTTTAACGTGCACCGCTAACCACAGCACAAAATAACACTGACACAACCACTCAATCCAGGGAAAAACTTTACGATTTGATGATAGCCACTCGATCGATGGAAAACTGCGTAACGAAAGCATGGGGAAACTCGGTTCGCATATCACTAGACCAAAGTCTGCTCACTAACGAGAGCCGCCTACTGAGGCGACACCGGAACGATAACTGGGCCCCCTGTCGGATTTCGAATGTTTTCGGTATGACGAAAAACGTCGATCTATTTCAACCTTTCCTAAAATCCGAATCTTTACGTTTAAAATTCTGTTCGGATACGCTATTTCGAAGACTCTAGTTGGATCGAGTTTCATTCCGCGCTAAAATACTTTTCAAGGAGATATCTCGTTCCTTGAAAAAGGAATCAAATTGAATGGCAATGACTCAATAAATGAGGAAGGGATTAATCCTTTCGAGAAATTTTCAGAAAATCTTTTACGAGTGCCTTCAGATTACCCCGTGGCACGGAGCGTTTTTTCCACTCTTATTGTGCCAGGTTTAGAGCGTACCCATTTCTCGGCGGGATGTGATAGCGTATCCTCCGACAGGACAATTGTGGAACATCGTCCGCGGTTAACCACCTTCCCTTTTACTCCATTAACACCACATTAATCACCATCCGTATGATAAGAACATGTGAAAGTCTCTTCCTACGGGAGCATATTTCCATAAACCTCTTTTCTGAGCTTACAATTCATGCATCTCGTCTCCGAAATTTGTGATTATAAGGATACACTTTTGGACTAATTTCCCGTTAAGATTCATAATGTAAATGGTAATTTAGTCAAATCTCTTTCGAGCCTGGTGTTTTTCCTTCAATCATACGCTCATATGCAGGCGATTCCTTCGAAGGACTAAAAGATAGGGTGGACATAAGAAGTAGTTTCCGCAATGGCTGACGAAAGAACAGAGCAGGGCAGCGAAGATGGAAGGAAGGGAAAACAGTTCGTCACTATTTGGAGGCAGTTACAATGGTTTTCTTTATATTCCCCAAAAAATAAAGGAGGAGATTTATTATGTGTAGAGCCACATGAAATATTACAATTCGCTTGTTCTGCTTCGATTGGAAAAGAAATCCTTAAAATTAATAAAGAAATTGAGTGATAATGAAATCTATCACAGCATTTTCTGAATGAATGTCCTTTCCTTAGTTGAATTTTTGTGAGGAAGGGAGAGTTTGCGAATGCCCTTAACGGTTCAAGGCCATGTGTAATGAAAGACAGTTTCTAGGATGTGAAGAAAACTTTTATTGCAAGTGCACCATCAATTACATAGCAAGTTGTACAATCCATTGACATGATAATAGCCCGAGCTATGTGTCGTTTATTCTGCCAGGCGTAACGTATCCCCTCTCAACCTCTAGAAGTACAGGCACCATTTGCAGTCATTCCTCAGCCGAATTAAGGGCTCGAGTCTCTACTCGATGTACCTGAAAGAAGAGAAAATTTATTCAATGCACTGCAGTAAATATAGCATATTCATAGAGAAAGCTAGAGTATGATATAGAGGTGAAGGTAGCTAAAGGTTCCGACATTTTACATTGGGAATGGAAAAGGGCATGGATTAAATGATTTCACATCAGGAAAGATTCAAAAGAGTAAGATGGTATAGGGATTCCAGAGTTGTTCATTGGAAATTGATTCCACCGAAGGAATGAGCATTAAGATCCTATTCAGGTTCTGAAGAGATACCTACCTCAATGAGCATAAAGCATGCCTAAGCCTGGGCCCTTGATTCTTGAATGGAGTCTCTTACCTGAAATGAAAGAAAGTTGATTGCTCTATGCACTGTGGCAAATGTAGTACAAATCATAGAAAGAGGTTCAGTAGGGTTCCCAAAATTTAAAATTGGGAAAAGAATAGGTCATGGATTAAATATTTTGACATCGGTAAAGATTCCTTGCACCAAAGGGAGTGAGTAAGTGAAAGGATTTCAAAGTTATTTGAATGAGTGCAAGGAGTTAGGTAAGAGGTTGCTTGGAGGCCTTAGAAAAGGATTATGCATGGAGCATTCTATGGCAGCGTTTCCCTTTGGAAAGCAGATGAACATTATTTTGGGGAGGGAAATCTCAGTGATTAGCCTCGGAGCTAGAATGGATGTCAAACTGGAAAATGAGGACACTGCGGAATCATCCTTGCACACACTCAACGAAGGCGTTTACAAGACACACAATAACAGGAATTCTGAAGAATGGAAATTCTTAATAAGGGAGGAAAGTTCACAGCTGCCCATGAAACATCTCCAAGAGTTATGATACTGCAAGTTACCTTATCGCGGTTTCATGAAGGTAGCATAGCATACAGCGGAAGGCCAAGAAGTATACGAAGTATTCATAAGAAGATGCCACCTGTATCCTCCAAGAGCGAATGCTTGAAGCATAGGAAGGGTTGAAGAGTGATGAAGTAAACAAGCTATCAGTAAATTCAGCCTGAAATCGCTCGGAGGCATGATGGAAGTCTGCAGAAGTTTGCCACTGTGCACAGAGAATAATTCAGAGGAAACACTCGAGGCGTGGCAAGATATTGTCGATTGCAAACACTGGAAACGAGATGCTCAGTTAGGGTCAGGGACATGCGAGGGAAGTTCCAAGGACACACAAAATCATCCAGGATAGAAGGTGGAAAGAGATGCTGGTGAAAAGCTCTGAATTTTCTCCCAATCTACTCCATAGAAAATTGAAGGAAGGAGTAACAAAAGAAAGAGAGGAGGAAAGGACCAGTTTAACAAGGAAGAAGGACCTAACTGCAGATACAATGGACCCTGATGATGATAATGCTGAATGCTCATGGGCGCTGCATATTGATTTGCAGCAGAAAATAATATGCTCTTCCTTGGCACATAAAGAACCGTCCATTGATTAACTATTGCACCAAAAGTTTCTAATTTTGACCATAAATTTGAGAAGGAAATTTCTTGTGAGAATCTCCATCAATAATCACTGTATCCTAATAAATAAAATATATCAAAACAGAGAACTTTGAACTAAGCAAAAGTATCACACTTAGATTTATATAAAGATATGACCTGCCCAATACTGTCTTCTCTCTCTGAAGATGATTGTAATGTTCACCATAAAGGATTGTTATAGCTTGAATACATGAAGCTTTGGTTTTTCCAACACATTCCCCATTTTTGGCAACCACCTAAGTATGATAAAATATGAAAATTATTAAAATTTCTGTTTTCGAAGGAAAGGAAAAATAGGCTCTCTTCTCTCTTAAGATGCATGTAATGTTCACCACAAAGGATATTTATAGCATGAGTACATAAAGCTTTGGTTTTTTCAACACATTCCCCATTTTTGGCAAGCATCTTAGTATGACAAAATATGAAATTTATTAAAATTTCTGTTTTCGAAGGTAAGGAAAAATGGGAATTATGTTTATAGAGAACTAAATATTTGAAAAAATAATATACATGCTCGTTTTGCATCGAAGAATAGATTCGATTCAATTGAGTGTACGGAAAGAAAGTTGGCAGTGATACCTTAAAAATGTTATCTGCTCACAAATTGAAAGGTGTAAACTCTTCCTTCCTTCGTCTAAGAATATGCTCGGCAATCCATCCCGTGAAGACTCATCGCTCTGCTCGTGGAGAGGACGGCGAACGTTCTCGACTCGATGGCATCCTAGAATGGAAGTGTGATGAATCGATTAAAAAAGGAAGCCAACATCCAGAACCAAGGCTCACTTCTACTAGAGTAACACTGTCAAAGGCTGTCATATTGATTTATAACTATGCATGGCTATTATTTCTCGTGTCGTACTCTTGAAATTAGCTAAAATAGACATGTTGCATCGGAGGAAGTTATGGCATGCGTATGTTTATAAACATATATACTGGCTGTGGCTAGGTTGTTCATCGTAAAATAAAGGAACATAAAGTCAGGCGATGGAAGAGCTCGACAAATGTTGGCTTTGGCACGTTCCTGCTCGCAGAGATTACCTCTTATCTAAATAAAATGTTGAAAAATGAAATTTTATAAATTTTGAAGTACCGCTAAACATTTCTCTCGCTTCTGATTGGCTGAGAGAAATACCACCGCTGTCAGTGCAGAGGCTGTATTGTTAAATTTTATGCCAAACATTTCTTTATCCGATTTCCGATCGAATGTCGCCAAAATTCCTCTTTCTTTTTATGTCGACCGCGAGCAATGGCGGTTTTCTTGAAATCGGAAGAAATAAGTTTTCGATACTTATGAAATCAGTATCCATGCGCGGTAAGACTCACGTAGTAGGTAAAAATCATAATAAATACTAGTCTTCATTAAATTTTAATCGGTTACGACTAACCTTAGGTTTGTTTTCAAAAATCTTTCTCGAATTTTAGATTCCGGCCGGTGACAATCCCGTCTCGAAATACCGCCGCGCGTTAGTCACTTTCCACAGCGACCTCACCGTGTCAACATCCTCCCTTTCACCAGTCATTCATTTTCCCTTTTTTCTAATTTAATGCACTCTATTGAGGATAAAATCATCCTCATTAAAACTATGAAGCTACGCCCGAGCTCTCTGTTCGAAGAAACGGCTTCGGAAACTTAATATAGGACGCATTGTGACTATAAGTTACGAGCCCATATGCAGGATACAGCCGAGAGATCATTAAGCCGTCGCTCAATGTTATTGTTTTTGGTATTAATATGGTCGTGTTTACAGCGGTAAAGATATCTTGAACGGCGATGAATAGGAATCTAGGTATTCGAAACGCTTCGCTCGGAAGCAATCGGTAAATAAAATTCTCGGGCACATTCTTGTCGTCGAGGCAAAAGAAATACATTTCAATGGGACGTTACTAACCTTGCTTGGCTTTTCGACTGAACCTTACATCCTCACTGAAAGCTGTGCTGCTCGACCTGCACTGGGATGACGAAGTCGCATTGCCGTCCTCTACGAAGCTGCCTAATCAATCTTTAACGTGCACCGCTAACCACAGCACAAAATAACACTGACACAACCACTCAATCCAGGGAAAAACTTTACGATTTGATGATAGCCACTCGATCGATGGAAAACTGCGTAACGAAAGCATGGGGAAACTCGGTTCGCATATCACTAGACCAAAGTCTGCTCACTAACGAGAGCCGCCTACTGAGGCGACACCGGAACGATAACTGGGCCCCCTGTCGGATTTCGAATGTTTTCGGTATGACGAAAAACGTCGATCTATTTCAACCTTTCCTAAAATCCGAATCTTTACGTTTAAAATTCTGTTCGGATACGCTATTTCGAAGACTCTAGTTGGATCGAGTTTCATTCCGCGCTAAAATACTTTTCAAGGAGATATCTCGTTCCTTGAAAAAGGAATCAAATTGAATGGCAATGACTCGATAAATGAGGAAGGGATTAACCCTTTCGAGAAATTTTCAGAAAATCTTTTACGAGTGCCTTCAGATGACCCCGTGGTACGGAGCGTTTTTTCCACTCTTAATGTGCCAGGTTTAGAGCGTACCCATTTCTCGGCGGGATGTGATAGCGTATCCTCCGACTGGACAATTGTGGAACATCGTCCGCGGTTCACCACCTTCACTTTTACTCCATTAACACCACATTAATCACCATCCGTATGATAAGAACATGTGAAAGTCTCTTCCTACGGGAGCATATTTCCATAAACCTCTTTTCTGAGCTTACAATTCATGCATCTCGTCTCCGAAATTTGTGATTATAAGGATACACTTTTGGACTAATTTCCCGTTAAGATTCATAATGCAAATGGTAATTTAGTCAAATCTCTTTCGAGCCTGGTGTTTTTCCTTCAATCATACGCTCATATGCAGGCGATTCCTTCGAAGGACTAAAAGATAGGGTGGACATAAGAAGTAGTTTCCGCAATGGCTGACGAAAGAACAGAGCAGGGCAGCGAAGATGGAAGGAAGGGAAAACAGTTCGTCACTATTTGGAGGCAGTTACAATGGTTTTCTTTATATTCCCCAAAAAATAAAGGAGGAGATTTATTATGTGTAGAGCCACATGAAATATTACAATTCGCTTGTTCTGCTTCGATTGGAAAAGAAATCCTTAAAATTAATAAAGAAATTGAGTGATAATGAAATCTATCACAGCATTTTCTGAATGAATGTCCTTTCCTTAGTTGAATTTTTGTGAGGAAGGGAGAGTTTGCGAATGCCCTTAACGGTTCAAGGCCATGTGTAATGAAAGACAGTTTCTAGGATGTGAAGAAAACTTTTATTGCAAGTGCACCATCAATTACATAGCAAGTTGTACAATCCATTGACATGATAATAGCCCGAGCTATGTGTCGTTTATTCTGCCAGGCGTAACGTATCCCCTCTCAACCTCTAGAAGTACAGGCACCATTTGCAGTCATTCCTCAGCCGAATTAAGGGCTCGAGTCTCTACTCGATGTACCTGAAAGAAGAGAAAATTTATTCAATGCACTGCAGTAAATATAGCATATTCATAGAGAAAGCTAGAGTATGATATAGAGGTGAAGGTAGCTAAAGGTTCCGACATTTTACATTGGGAATGGAAAAGGGCATGGATTAAATGATTTCACATCAGGAAAGATTCAAAAGAGTAAGATGGTATAGGGATTCCAGAGTTGTTCATTGGAAATTGATTCCACCGAAGGAATGAGCATTAAGATCCTATTCAGGTTCTGAAGAGATACCTACCTCAATGAGCATAAAGCATGCCTAAGCCTGGGCCCTTGATTCTTGAATGGAGTCTCTTACCTGAAATGAAAGAAAGTTGATTGCTCTATGCACTGTGGCAAATGTAGTACAAATCATAGAAAGAGGTTCAGTAGGGTTCCCAAAATTTAAAATTGGGAAAAGAATAGGTCATGGATTAAATATTTTGACATCGGTAAAGATTCCTTGCACCAAAGGGAGTGAGTAAGTGAAAGGATTTCAAAGTGAATGAGTGCAAGGAGTTAGGTAAGAGGTTGCTTGGAGGCCTTAGAAAAGGATTATGCATGGAGCATTCTATGGCAGCGTTTCCCTTTGGAAAGCAGATGAACATTATTTTGGGGAGGGAAATCTCAGTGATTAGCCTCGGAGCTAGAATGGATGTCAAACTGGAAAATGAGGACACTGCGGAATCATCCTTGCACACACTCAACGAAGGCGTTTACAAGACACACAATAACAGGAATTCTGAAGAATGGAAATTCTTAATAAGGGAGGAAAGTTCACAGCTGCCCATGAAACATCTCCAAGAGTTATGATACTGCAAGTTACCTTATCGCGGTTTCATGAAGGTAGCATAGCATACAGCGGAAGGCCAAGAAGTATACGAAGTATTCATAAGAAGATGCCACCTGTATCCTCCAAGAGCGAATGCTTGAAGCATAGTAAGGGTTGAAGAGTGATGAAGTAAACAAGCTATCAGTAAATTCAGCCTGAAATCGCTCGGAGGCATGATGGAAGTCTGCAGAAGTTTGCCACTGTGCACAGAGAATAATTCAGAGGAAACACTCGAGGCGT
Source organism: Pantala flavescens (assembly GCA_020796165.1). Classification (NCBI taxonomy): domain Eukaryota; kingdom Metazoa; phylum Arthropoda; class Insecta; order Odonata; family Libellulidae; genus Pantala; species Pantala flavescens. Next base: position 48,734,054 of record CM036883.1, read on the forward strand.
GGCAAGATATTGTCGATTGCAAACACTGGAAACGAGATGCTCAGTTAGGGTCAGGGACATGCGAGGGAAGTTCCAAGGACACACAAAATCATCCAGGATAGAAGGTGGAAAGAGATGCTGGTGAAAAGCTCTGAATTTTCTCCCAATCTACTCCATAGAAAATTGAAGGAAGGAGTAACAAAAGAAAGAGAGGAGGAAAGGACCAGTTTAACAAGGAAGAAGGACCTAACTGCAGATACAATGGACCCTGATGATGATAATGCTGAATGCTCATGGGCGCTGCATATTGATTTGCAGCAGAAAATAATATGCTCTTCCTTGGCACATAAAGAACCGTCCATTGATTAACTATTGCACCAAAAGTTTCTAATTTTGACCATAAATTTGAGAAGGAAATTTCTTGTGAGAATCTCCATCAATAATCACTGTATCCTAATAAATAAAATATATCAAAACAGAGAACTTTGAACTAAGCAAAAGTATCACACTTAGATTTATATAAAGATATGACCTGCCCAATACTGTCTTCTCTCTCTGAAGATGATTGTAATGTTCACCATAAAGGATTGTTATAGCTTGAATACATGAAGCTTTGGTTTTTCCAACACATTCCCCATTTTTGGCAACCACCTAAGTATGATAAAATATGAAAATTATTAAAATTTCTGTTTTCGAAGGAAAGGAAAAATAGGCTCTCTTCTCTCTTAAGATGCATGTAATGTTCACCACAAAGGATATTTATAGCATGAGTACATAAAGCTTTGGTTTTTTCAACACATTCCCCATTTTCGGCAAGCATCTTAGTATGACAAAATATGAAATTTATTAAAATTTCTGTTTTCGAAGGTAAGGAAAAATGGGAATTATGTTTATAGAGAACTAAATATTTGAAAAAATAATATACATGCTCGTTTTGCATCGAAGAATAGATTCGATTCAATTGAGTGTACGGAAAGAAAGTTGGCAGTGATACCTTAAAAATGTTATCTGCTCACAAATTGAAAGGTGTAAACTCTTCCTTCCTTCGTCTAAGAATATGCTCGGCAATCCATCCCGTGAAGACTCATCGCTCTGCTCGTGGAGAGGACGGCGAACGTTCTCGACTCGATGGCATCCTAGAATGGAAGTGTGATGAATCGATTAAAAAAGGAAGCCAACATCCAGAACCAAGGCTCACTTCTACTAGAGTAACACTGTCAAAGGCTGTCATATTGATTTATAACTATGCATGGCTATTATTTCTCGTGTCGTACTCTTGAAATTAGCTAAAATAGACATGTTGCATCGGAGGAAGTTATGGCATGCGTATGTTTATAAACATATATACTGGCTGTGGCTAGGTTGTTCATCGTAAAATAAAGGAACATAAAGTCAGGCGATGGAAGAGCTCGACAAATGTTGGCTTTGGCACGTTCCTGCTCGCAGAGATTACCTCTTATCTAAATAAAATGTTGAAAAATGAAATTTTATAAATTTTGAAGTACCGCTAAACATTTCTCTCGCTTCTGATTGGCTGAGAGAAATACCACCGCTGTCAGTGCAGAGGCTGTATTGTTAAATTTTATGCCAAACATTTCTTTATCCGATTTCCGATCGAATATCGCCAAAATTCCTCTTTCCTTTTATGTCGACCGCGAGCAATGGCGGTTTTCTTGAAATCGGAAGAAATAAGTTTTCGATACTTATGAAATCAGTATCCATGCGCGGTAAGACTCACGTAGTAGGTAAAAATCATAATAAATACTAGTCTTCATTAAATTTTAATCGGTTACGACTAACCTTAGGTTTGTTTTCAAAAATCTTTCTCGAATTTTAGATTCCGGCCGGTGACAATCCCGTCTCGAAATACCGCCGCGCGTTAGTCACTTTCCACAGCGACCTCACCGTGTCAACATCCTCCCTTTCACCAGTCATTCATTTTCCCTTTTTTCTAATTTAATGCACTCTATTGAGGATAAAATCATCCTCATTAAAACTATGAAGCTCCGCCCGAGCTCTCTGTTCGAAGAAACGGCTTCGGAAACTTAATATAGGACGCATTGTGACTATAAGTTACGAGCCCATATGCAGGATACAGCCGAGAGATCATTAAGCCGTCGCTCAATGTTATTGTTTTTGGTATTAATATGGTCGTGTTTACAGCGGTAAAGATATCTTGAACGGCGATGAATAGGAATCTAGGTATTCGAAACGCTTCGCTCGGAAGCAATCGGTAAATAAAATTCTCGGGCACATTCTTGTCGTCGAGGCAAAAGAAATACATTTCAATGGGACGTTACTAACCTTGCTTGGCTTTTCGACTGAACCTTACATCCTCACTGAAAGCTGTGCTGCTCGACCTGCACTGGGATGACGAAGTCGCATTGCCGTCCTCTACGAAGCTGCCTAATCAAACTTTAACGTGCACCGCTAACCACAGCACAAAATAACACTGACACAACCACTCAATCCAGGGAAAAACTTTACGATTTGATGATAGCCACTCGATCGATGGAAAACTGCGTAACGAAAGCATGGGGAAACTCGGTTCGCATATCACTAGACCCAAGTCTGCTCACTAACGAGAGCCGCCTACTGAGGCGACACCGGAACGATAACTGGGCCCCCTGTCGGATTTCGAATGTTTTCGGTATGACGAAAAACGTCGATCTATTTCAACCTTTCCTAAAATCCGAATCTTTACGTTTAAAATTCTGTTCGGATACGCTATTTCGAAGACTCTAGTTGGATCGAGTTTCATTCCGCGCTAAAATACTTTTCAAGGAGATATCTCGTTCCTTGAAAAAGGAATCAAATTGAATGGCAATGACTCAATAAATGAGGAAGGGATTAACCCTTTCGAGAAATTTTCAGAAAATCTTTTACGAGTGCCTTCAGATGACCCCGTGGTACGGAGCGTTTTTTCCACTCTTATTGTGCCAGGTTTAGAGCGTACCCATTTCTCGGCGGGATGTGATAGCGTATCCTCCGACAGGACAATTGTGGAACATCGTCCGCGGTTAACCACCTTCCCTTTTACTCCATTTACACCACATTAATCACCATCCGTATGATAAGAACATGTGAAAGCCTCTTCCTACGGGAGCATATTTCCATAAACCTCTTTTCTGAGCTTACAATTCATGCATCTCGTCTCCGAAATTTGTGATTATAAGGATACACTTTTGGACTAATTTCCCGTTAAGATTCATAATGTAAATGGTAATTTAGTCAAATCTCTTTCGAGCCTGGTGTTTTTCCTTCAATCATACGCTCATATGCAGGCGATTCCTTCGAAGGACTAAAAGATATGGTGGACATAAGAAGTAGTTTCCGCAATGGCTGACGAAAGAACAGAGCAGGGCAGCGAAGATGGAAGGAAGGGAAAACAGTTCGTCACTATTTGGAGGCAGTTACAATGGTTTTCTTTATATTCCCCAAAAAATAAAGGAGGAGATTTATTATGTGTAGAGCCACATGAAATATTACAATTCGCTTGTTCTGCTTCGATTGGAAAAGAAATCCTTAAAATTAATAAAGAAATTGAGTGATAATGAAAACTATCACAGCATTTTCTGAATGAATGTCCTTTCCTTAGTTGAATTTTTGTGAGGAAGGGAGAGTTTGCGAATGCCCTTAACGGTTCAAGGCCATGTGTAATGAAAGACAGTTTCTAGGATGTGAAGAAAACTTTTATTGCAAGTGCACCATCAATTACATAGCAAGTTGTACAATCCATTGACATGATAATAGCCCGAGCTATGTGTCGTTTATTCTGCCAGGCGTAACGTATCCCCTCTCAACCTCTAGAAGTACAGGCACCATTTGCAGTCATTCCCCAGCCGAATTAAGGGCTCGAGTCTCTACTCGATGTACCTGAAAGAAGAGAAAATTTATTCAATGCACTGCAGTAAATATAGCATATTCATAGAGAAAGCTAGAGTATGATATAGAGGTGAAGGTAGCTAAAGGTTCCGACATTTTACATTGGGAATGGAAAAGGGCATGGATTAAATGATTTCACATCAGGAAAGATTCAAAAGAGTAAGATGGTATAGGGATTCCAGAGTTGTTCATTGGAAATTGATTCCACCGAAGGAATGAGCATTAAGATCCTATTCAGGTTCTGAAGAGATACCTACCTCAATGAGCATAAAGCATGCCTAAGCCTGGGCCCTTGATTCTTGAATGGAGTCTCTTACCTGAAATGAAAGAAAGTTGATTGCTCTATGCACTGTGGCAAATGTAGTACAAATCATAGAAAGAGGTTCAGTAGGGTTCCCAAAATTTAAAATTGGGAAAAGAATAGGTCATGGATTAAATATTTTGACATCGGTAAAGATTCCTTGCACCAAAGGGAGTGAGTAAGTGAAAGGATTTCAAAGTTATTTGAATGAGTGCAAGGAGTTAGGTAAGAGGTTGCTTGGAGGCCTTAGAAAAGGATTATGCATGGAGCATTCTATGGCAGCGTTTCCCTTTGGAAAGCAGATGAACATTATTTTGGGGAGGGAAATCTCAGTGATTAGCCTCGGAGCTAGAATGGATGTCAAACTGGAAAATGAGGACACTGCGGAATCATCCTTGCACACACTCAACGAAGGCGTTTACAAGACACACAATAACAGGAATTCTGAAGAATGGAAATTCTTAATAAGGGAGGAAAGTTCACAGCTGCCCATGAAACATCTCCAAGAGTTATGATACTGCAAGTTACCTTATCGCGGTTTCATGAAGGTAGCATAGCATACAGCGGAAGAAGACAGCAAGAAGTATACGAAGTATTCATAAGAAGATGCCACCTGTATCCTCCAAGAGCGAATGCTTGAAGCATAGGAAGGGTTGAAGAGTGATGAAGTAAACAAGCTATCAGTAAATTCAGCCTGAAATCGCTCGGAGGCATGATGGAAGTCTGCAGAAGTTTGCCACTGTGCACAGAGAATAATTCAGAGGAAACACTCGAGGCGTGGCAAGATATTGTCGATTGCAAACACTGGAAACGAGATGCTCAGTTAGGGTCAGGGACATGCGAGGGAAGTTCCAAGGACACACAAAATCATCCAGGATAGAAGGTGGAAAGAGATGCTGGTGAAAAGCTCTGAATTTTCTCCCAATCTACTCCATAGAAAATTGAAGGAAGGAGTAACAAAAGAAAGAGAGGAGGAAAGGACCAGTTTAACAAGGAAGAAGGACCTAACTGCAGATACAATGGACCCTGATGATGATAATGCTGAATGCTCATGGGCGCTGCATATTGATTTGCAGCAGAAAATAATATGCTCTTCCTTGGCACATAAAGAACCGTCCATTGATTAACTATTGCACCAAAAGTTTCTAATTTTGACCATAAATTTGAGAAGGAAATTTCTTGTGAGAATCTCCATCAATAATCACTGTATCCTAATAAATAAAATATATCAAAACAGAGAACTTTGAACTAAGCAAAAGTATCACACTTAGATTTATATAAAGATATGACCTGCCCAATACTGTCTTCTCTCTCTGAAGATGATTGTAATGTTCACCATAAAGGATTGTTATAGCATGAATACATGAAGCTTTGGTTTTTCCAACACATTCCCCATTTTTGGCAACCACCTAAGTATGATAAAATATGAAAATTATTAAAATTTCTGTTTTCGAAGGAAAGGAAAAATAGGCTCTCTTCTCTCTTAAGATGCATGTAATGTTCACCACAAAGCATATTTATAGCATGAGTACATAAAGCTTTGGTTTTTTCAACACATTCCCCATTTTTGGCAAGCATCTTAGTATGACAAAATATGAAATTTATTAAAATTTCTGTTTTCGAAGGTAAGGAAAAATGGGAATTATGTTTATAGAGAACTAAATATTTGAAAAAATAATATACATGCTCGTTTTGCATCGAAGAATAGATTCGATTCAATTGAGTGTACGGAAAGAAAGTTGGCAGTGATACCTTAAAAATGTTATCTGCTCACAAATTGAAAGGTGTAAACTCTTCCTTCCTTCGTCTAAGAATATGCTCGGCAATCCATCCCGTGAAGACTCATCGCTCTGCTCGTGGAGAGGACGGCGAACGTTCTCGACTCGATGGCATCCTAGAATGGAAGTGTGATGAATTGATTAAAAAAGGAAGCCAACATCCAGAACCAAGGCTCACTTCTACTAGAGTAACACTGTCAAAGGCTGTCATATTGATTTATAACTATGCATGGCTATTATTTCTCGTGTCGTACTCTTGAAATTAGCTAAAATAGACATGTTGCATCGGAGGAAGTTATGGCATGCGTATGTTTATAAACATATATACTGGCTGTGGCTAGGTTGTTCATCGTAAAATAAAGGAACATAAAGTCAGGCGATGGAAGAGCTCGACAAATGTTGGCTTTGGCACGTTCCTGCTCGCAGAGATTACCTCTTATCTAAATAAAATGTTGAAAAATGAAATTTTATAAATTTTGAAGTACCGCTAAACATTTCTCTCGCTTCTGATTGGCTGAGAGAAATACCACCGCTTTCAGTGCAGAGGCTGTATTGTTAAATTTTATGCCAAACATTTCTTTATCCGATTTCCGATCGAATATCGCCAAAATTCCTCTTTCCTTTTATGTCGACCGCGAGCAATGGCGGTTTTCTTGAAATCGGAAGAAATAAGTTTTCGATACTTATGAAATCAGTATCCATGCGCGGTAAGACTCACGTAGTAGGTAAAAATCATAATAAATACTAGTCTTCATTAAATTTTAATCGGTTACGACTAACCTTAGGTTTGTTTTCAAAAATCTTTCTCGAATTTTAGATTCCGGCCGGTGACAATCCCGTCTCGAAATACCGCCGCGCGTTAGTCACTTTCCACAGCGACCTCACCGTGTCAACATCCTCCCTTTCACCAGTCATTCATTTTCCCTTTTTTCTAATTTAATGCATTCTATTGAGGATAAAATCATCCTCATTAAAACTATGAAGCTACGCCCGAGCTCTCTGTTCGAAGAAACGGCTTCGGAAACTTAATATAGGACGCATTGTGACTATAAGTTACGAGCCCATATGCAGGATACAGCCGAGAGATCATTAAGCCGTCGCTCAATGTTATTGTTTTTGGTATTAATATGGTCGTGTTTACAGTGGTAAAGATATCTTGAACGGCGATGAATAGGAATCTAGGTATTCGAAACGCTTCGCTCGGAAGCAATCGGTAAATAAAATTCTCGGGCACATTCTTGTCGTCGAGGCAAAAGAAATACATTTCAATGGGACGTTACTAACCTTGCTTGGCTTTTCGACTGAACCTTACATCCTCACTGAAAGCTGTGCTGCTTGACCTGCACTGGGATGACGAAGTCGCATTGCCGTCCTCTACGAAGCTGCCTAATCAAACTTTAACGTGCACCGCTAACCACAGCACAAAATAACACTGACACAACCACTCAATCCAGGGAAAAACTTTACGATTTGATGATAGCCACTCGATCGATGGAAAACTGCGTAACGAAAGCATGGGGAAACTCGGTTCGCATATCACTAGACCCAAGTCTGCTCACTAACGAGAGCCGCCTACTGAGGCGACACCGGAACGATAACTGGGCCCCCTGTCGGATTTCGAATGTTTTCGGTATGACGAAAAACGTCGATCTATTTCAACCTTTCCTAAAATCCGAATCTTTACGTTTAAAATTCTGTTCGGATACGCTATTTCGAAGACTCTAGTTGGATCGAGTTTCATTCCGCGCTAAAATACTTTTCAAGGAGATATCTCGTTCCTTGAAAAAGGAATCAAATTGAATGGCAATGACTCAATAAATGAGGAAGGGATTAACCCTTTCGAGAAATTTTCAGAAAATCTTTTACGAGTGCCTTCAGATGACCCCGTGGTACGGAGCGTTTTTTCCACTCTTAATGTGCCAGGTTTAGAGCGTACCCATTTCTCGGCGGGATGTGATAGCGTATCCTCCGACAGGACAATTGTGGAACATCGTCCGCGGTTAACCACCTTCCCTTTTACTCCATTAACACCACATTAATCACCATCCGTATGATAAGAACATGTGAAAGCCTCTTCCTACGGGAGCATATTTCCATAAACCTCTTTTCTGAGCTTACAATTCATGCATCTCGTCTCCGAAATTTGTGATTATAAGGATACACTTTTGGACTAATTTCCCGTTAAGATTCATAATGTAAATGGTAATTTAGTCAAATCTCTTTCGAGCCTGGTGTTTTTCCTTCAATCATACGCTCATATGCAGGCGATTCCTTCGAAGGACTAAAAGATAGGGTGGACATAAGAAGTAGTTTCCGCAATGGCTGACGAAAGAACAGAGCAGGGCAGCGAAGATGGAAGGAAGGGAAAACAGTTCGTCACTATTTGGAGGCAGTTACAATGGTTTTCTTTATATTCCCCAAAAAATAAAGGAGGAGATTTATTATGTGTAGAGCCACATGAAATATTACAATTCGCTTGTTCTGCTTCGATTGGAAAAGAAATCCTTAAAATTAATAAAGAAATTGAGTGATAATGAAATCTATCACAGCATTTTCTGAATGAATGTCCTTTCCTTAGTTGAATTTTTGTGAGGAAGGGAGAGTTTGCGAATGCCCTTAACGGTTCAAGGCCATGTGTAATGAAAGACAGTTTCTAGGATGTGAAGAAAACTTTTATTGCAAGTGCACCATCAATTACATAGCAAGTTGTACAATCCATTGACATGATAATAGCCCGAGCTATGTGTCGTTTATTCTGCCAGGCGTAACGTATCCCCTCTCAACCTCTAGAAGTACAGGCACCATTTGCAGTCATTCCTCAGCCGAATTAAGGGCTCGAGTCTCTACTCGATGTACCTGAAAGAAGAGAAAATTTATTCAATGCACTGCAGTAAATATAGCATATTCATAGAGAAAGCTAGAGTATGATATAGAGGTGAAGGTAGCTAAAGGTTCCGACATTTTACATTGGGAATGGAAAAGGGCATGGATTAAATGATTTCACATCAGGAAAGATTCAAAAGAGTAAGATGGTATAGGGATTCCAGAGTTGTTCATTGGAAATTGATTCCACCGAAGGAATGAGCATTAAGATCCTATTCAGGTTCTGAAGAGATACCTACCTCAATGAGCATAAAGCATGCCTAAGCCTGGGCCCTTGATTCTTGAATGGAGTCTCTTACCTGAAATGAAAGAAAGTTGATTGCTCTATGCACTGTGGCAAATGTAGTACAAATCATAGAAAGAGGTTCAGTAGGGTTCCCAAAATTTAAAATTGGGAAAAGAATAGGTCATGGATTAAATATTTTGACATCGGTAAAGATTCCTTGCACCAAAGGGAGTGAGTAAGTGAAAGGATTTCAAAGTTATTTGAATGAGTGCAAGGAGTTAGGTAAGAGGTTGCTTGGAGGCCTTAGAAAAGGATTATGCATGGAGCATTCTATGGCAGCGTTTCCCTTTGGAAAGCAGATGAACATTATTTTGGGGAGGGAAATCTCAGTGATTAGCCTCGGAGCTAGAATGGATGTCAAACTGGAAAATGAGGACACTGCGGAATCATCCTTGCACACACTCAACGAAGGCGTTTACAAGACACACAATAACAGGAATTCTGAAGAATGGAAATTCTTAATAAGGGAGGAAAGTTCACAGCTGCCCATGAAACATCTCCAAGAGTTATGATACTGCAAGTTACCTTATCGCGGTTTCATGAAGGTAGCATAGCATACAGCGGAAGGCCAAGAAGTATACGAAGTATTCATAAGAAGATGCCACCTGTATCCTCCAAGAGCGAATGCTTGAAGCATAGGAAGGGTTGAAGAGTGATGAAGTAAACAAGCTATCAGTAAATTCAGCCTGAAATCGCTCGGAGGCATGATGGAAGTCTGCAGAAGTTTGCCACTGTGCACAGAGAATAATTCAGAGGAAACACTCGAGGCGTGGCAAGATATTGTCGATTGCAAACACTGGAAACGAGATGCTCAGTTAGGGTCAGGGACATGCGAGGGAAGTTCCAAGGACACACAAAATCATCCAGGATAGAAGGTGGAAAGAGATGCTGGTGAAAAGCTCTGAATTTTCTCCCAATCTACTCCATAGAAAATTGAAGGAAGGAGTAACAAAAGAAAGAGAGGAGGAAAGGACCAGTTTAACAAGGAAGAAGGACCTAACTGCAGATACAATGGACCCTGATGATGATAATGCTGAATGCTCATGGGCGCTGCATATTGATTTGCAGCAGAAAATAATATGCTCTTCCTTGGCACATAAAGAACCGTCCATTGATTAACTATTGCACCAAAAGTTTCTAATTTTGACCATAAATTTGAGAAGGAAATTTCTTGTGAGAATCTCCATCAATAATCACTGTATCCTAATAAATAAAATATATCAAAACAGAGAACTTTGAACTAAGCAAAAGTATCACACTTAGATTTATATAAAGATATGACCTGCCCAATACTGTCTTCTCTCTCTGAAGATGATTGTAATGTTCACCATAAAGGATTGTTATAGCTTGAATACATGAAGCTTTGGTTTTTCCAACACATTCCCCATTTTTGGCAACCACCTAAGTATGATAAAATATGAAAATTATTAAAATTTCTGTTTTCGAAGGAAAGGAAAAATAGGCTCTCTTCTCTCTTAAGATGCATGTAATGTTCACCACAAAGGATATTTATAGCATGAGTACATAAAGCTTTGGTTTTTTCAACACATTCCCCATTTTCGGCAAGCATCTTAGTATGACAAAATATGAAATTTATTAAAATTTCTGTTTTCGAAGGTAAGGAAAAATGGGAATTATGTTTATAGAGAACTAAATATTTGAAAAAATAATATACATGCTCGTTTTGCATCGAAGAATAGATTCGATTCAATTGAGTGTACGGAAAGAAAGTTGGCAGTGATACCTTAAAAATGTTATCTGCTCACAAATTGAAAGGTGTAAACTCTTCCTTCCTTCGTCTAAGAATATGCTCGGCAATCCATCCCGTGAAGACTCATCGCTCTGCTCGTGGAGAGGACGGCGAACGTTCTCGACTCGATGGCATCCTAGAATGGAAGTGTGATGAATTGATTAAAAAAGGAAGCCAACATCCAGAACCAAGGCTCACTTCTACTAGAGTAACACTGTCAAAGGCTGTCATATTGATTTATAACTATGCATGGCTATTATTTCTCGTGTCGTACTCTTGAAATTAGCTAAAATAGACATGTTGCATCGGAGGAAGTTATGGCATGCGTATGTTTATAAACATATATACTGGCTGTGGCTAGGTTGTTCATCGTAAAATAAAGGAACATAAAGTCAGGCGATGGAAGAGCTCGACAAATGTTGGCTTTGGCACGTTCCTGCTCGCAGAGATTACCTCTTATCTAAATAAAATGTTGAAAAATGAAATTTTATAAATTTTGAAGTACCGCTAAACATTTCTCTCGCTTCTGATTGGCTGAGAGAAATACCACCGCTGTCAGTGCAGAGGCTGTATTGTTAAATTTTATGCCAAACATTTCTTTATCCGATTTCCGATCGAATATCGCCAAAATTCCTCTTTCCTTTTATGTCGACCGCGAGCAATGGCGGTTTTCTTGAAATCGGAAGAAATAAGTTTTCGATACTTATGAAATCAGTATCCATGCGCGGTAAGACTCACGTAGTAGGTAAAAATCATAATAAATACTAGTCTTCATTAAATTTTAATCGGTTACGACTAACCTTAGGTTTGTTTTCAAAAATCTTTCTCGAATTTTAGATTCCGGCCGGTGACAATCCCGTCTCGAAATACCGCCGCGCGTTAGTCACTTTCCACAGCGACCTCACCGTGTCAACATCCTCCCTTTCACCAGTCATTCATTTTCCCTTTTTTCTAATTTAATGCACTCTATTGAGGATAAAATCATCCTCATTAAAACTATGAAGCTACGCCCGAGCTCTCTGTTCGAAGAAACGGCTTCGGAAACTTAATATAGGACGCATTGTGACTATAAGTTACGAGCCCATATGCAGGATACAGCCGAGAGATCATTAAGCCGTCGCTCAATGTTATTGTTTTTGGTATTAATATGGTCGTGTTTACAGTGGTAAAGATATCTTGAACGGCGATGAATAGGAATCTAGGTATTCGAAACGCTTCGCTCGGAAGCAATCGGTAAATAAAATTCTCGGGCACATTCTTGTCGTCGAGGCAAAAGAAATACATTTCAATGGGACGTTACTAACCTTGCTTGGCTTTTGACTGAACCTTACATCCTCACTGAAAGCTGTGCTGCTTGACCTGCACTGGGATGACGAAGTCGCATTGCCGTCCTCTACGAAGCTGCCTAATCAAACTTTAACGTGCACCGCTAACCACAGCACAAAATAACACTGACACAACCACTCAATCCAGGGAAAAACTTTACGATTTGATGATAGCCACTCGATCGATGGAAAACTGCGTAACGAAAGCATGGGGAAACTCGGTTCGCATATCACTAGACCAAAGTCTGCTCACTAACGAGAGCCGCCTACTGAGGCGACACCGGAACGATAACTGGGCCCCCTGTCGGATTTCGAATGTTTTCGGTATGACGAAAAACGTCGATCTATTTCAACCTTTCCTAAAATCCGAATCTTTACGTTTAAAATTCTGTTCGGATACGCTATTTCGAAGACTCTAGTTGGATCGAGTTTCATTCCGCGCTAAAATACTTTTCAAGGAGATATCTCGTTCCTTGAAAAAGGAATCAAATTGAATGGCAATGACTCAATAAATGAGGAAGGGATTAACCCTTTCGAGAAATTTTCAGAAAATCTTTTACGAGTGCCTTCAGATGACCCCGTGGTACGGAGCGTTTTTTCCACTCTTAATGTGCCAGGTTTAGAGCGTACCCATTTCTCGGCGGGATGTGATAGCGTATCCTCCGACAGGACAATTGTGGAACATCGTCCGCGGTTAACCACCTTCCCTTTTACTCCATTAACACCACATTAATCACCATCCGTATGATAAGAACATGTGAAAGTCTCTTCCTACGGGAGCATATTTCCATAAACCTCTTTTCTGAGCTTACAATTCATGCATCTCGTCTCCGAAATTTGTGATTATAAGGATACACTTTTGGACTAATTTCCCGTTAAGATTCATAATGTAAATGGTAATTTAGTCAAATCTCTTTCGAGCCTGGTGTTTTTCCTTCAATCATACGCTCATATGCAGGCGATTCCTTCGAAGGACTAAAAGATAGGGTGGACATAAGAAGTAGTTTCCGCAATGGCTGACGAAAGAACAGAGCAGGGCAGCGAAGATGGAAGGAAGGGAAAACAGTTCGTCACTATTTGGAGGCAGTTACAATGGTTTTCTTTATATTCCCCAAAAAATAAAGGAGGAGATTTATTATGTGTAGAGCCACATGAAATATTACAATTCGCTTGTTCTGCTTCGATTGGAAAAGAAATCCTTAAAATTAATAAAGAAATTGAGTGATAATGAAATCTATCACAGCATTTTCTGAATGAATGTCCTTTCCTTAGTTGAATTTTTGTGAGGAAGGGAGAGTTTGCGAATGCCCTTAACGGTTCAAGGCCATGTGTAATGAAAGACAGTTTCTAGGATGTGAAGAAAACTTTTATTGCAAGTGCACCATCAATTACATAGCAAGTTGTACAATCCATTGACATGATAATAGCCCGAGCTATGTGTCGTTTATTCTGCCAGGCGTAACGTATCCCCTCTCAACCTCTAGAAGTACAGGCACCATTTGCAGTCATTCCTCAGCCGAATTAAGGGCTCGAGTCTCTACTCGATGTACCTGAAAGAAGAGAAAATTTATTCAATGCACTGCAGTAAATATAGCATATTCATAGAGAAAGCTAGAGTATGATATAGAGGTGAAGGTAGCTAAAGGTTCCGACATTTTACATTGGGAATGGAAAAGGGCATGGATTAAATGATTTCACATCAGGAAAGATTCAAAAGAGTAAGATGGTATAGGGATTCCAGAGTTGTTCATTGGAAATTGATTCCACCGAAGGAATGAGCATTAAGATCCTATTCAGGTTCTGAAGAGATACCTACCTCAATGAGCATAAAGCATGCCTAAGCCTGGGCCCTTGATTCTTGAATGGAGTCTCTTACCTGAAATGAAAGAAAGTTGATTGCTCTATGCACTGTGGCAAATGTAGTACAAATCATAGAAAGAGGTTCAGTAGGGTTCCCAAAATTTAAAATTGGGAAAAGAATAGGTCATGGATTAAATATTTTGACATCGGTAAAGATTCCTTGCACCAAAGGGAGTGAGTAAGTGAAAGGATTTCAAAGTTATTTGAATGAGTGCAAGGAGTTAGGTAAGAGGTTGCTTGGAGGCCTTAGAAAAGGATTATGCATGGAGCATTCTATGGCAGCGTTTCCCTTTGGAAAGCAGATGAACATTATTTTGGGGAGGGAAATCTCAGTGATTAGCCTCGGAGCTAGAATGGATGTCAAACTGGAAAATGAGGACACTGCGGAATCATCCTTGCACACACTCAACGAAGGCGTTTACAAGACACACAATAACAGGAATTCTGAAGAATGGAAATTCTTAATAAGGGAGGAAAGTTCACAGCTGCCCATGAAACATCTCCAAGAGTTATGATACTGCAAGTTACCTTATCGCGGTTTCATGAAGGTAGCATAGCATACAGCGGAAGGCCAAGAAGTATACGAAGTATTCATAAGAAGATGCCACCTGTATCCTCCAAGAGCGAATGCTTGAAGCATAGGAAGGGTTGAAGAGTGATGAAGTAAACAAGCTATCAGTAAATTCAGCCTGAAATCGCTCGGAGGCATGATGGAAGTCTGCAGAAGTTTGCCACTGTGCACAGAGAATAATTCAGAGGAAACACTCGAGGCGTGGCAAGATATTGTCGATTGCAAACACTGGAAACGAGATGCTCAGTTAGGGTCAGGGACATGCGAGGGAAGTTCCAAGGACACACAAAATCATCCAGGATAGAAGGTGGAAAGAGATGCTGGTGAAAAGCTCTGAATTTTCTCCCAATCTACTCCATAGAAAATTGAAGGAAGGAGTAACAAAAGAAAGAGAGGAGGAAAGGACCAGTTTAACAAGGAAGAAGGACCTAACTGCAGATACAATGGACCCTGATGATGATAATGCTGAATGCTCATGGGCGCTGCATATTGATTTGCAGCAGAAAATAATATGCTCTTCCTTGGCACATAAAGAACCGTCCATTGATTAACTATTGCACCAAAAGTTTCTAATTTTGACCATAAATTTGAGAAGGAAATTTCTTGTGAGAATCTCCATCAATAATCACTGTATCCTAATAAATAAAATATATCAAAACAGAGAACTTTGAACTAAGCAAAAGTATCACACTTAGATTTATATAAAGATATGACCTGCCCAATACTGTCTTCTCTCTCTGAAGATGATTGTAATGTTCACCATTAAGGATTGTTATAGCATGAATACATGAAGCTTTGGTTTTTCCAACACATTCCCCATTTTTGGCAACCACCTAAGTATGATAAAATATGAAAATTATTAAAATTTCTGTTTTCGAAGGAAAGGAAAAATAGGCTCTCTTCTCTCTTAAGATGCATGTAATGTTCACCACAAAGGATATTTATAGCATGAGTACATAAAGCTTTGGTTTTTTCAACACATTCCCCATTTTCGGCAAGCATCTTAGTATGACAAAATATGAAATTTATTAAAATTTCTGTTTTCGAAGGTAAGGAAAAATGGGAATTATGGTTATAGAGAACTAAATATTTGAAAAAATAATATACATGCTCGTTTTGCATCGAAGAATAGATTCGATTCAATTGAGTGTACGGAAAGAAAGTTGGCAGTGATACCTTAAAAATGTTATCTGCTCACAAATTGAAAGGTGTAAACTCTTCCTTCCTTCGTCTAAGAATGTGCTCGGCAATCCATCCCGTGAAGACTCATCGCTCTGCTCGTGGAGAGGACGGCGAACGTTCTCGACTCGATGGCATCCTAGAATGGAAGTGTGATGAATTGATTAAAAAAGGAAGCCAACATCCAGAACCAAGGCTCACTTCTACTAGAGTAACACTGTCAAAGGCTGTCATATTGATTTATAACTATGCATGGCTATTATTTCTCGTGTCGTACTCTTGAAATTAGCTAAAATAGACATGTTGCATCGGAGGAAGTTATGGCATGCGTATGTTTATAAACATATATACTGGCTGTGGCTAGGTTGTTCATCGTAAAATAAAGGAACATAAAGTCAGGCGATGGAAGAGCTCGACAAATGTTGGCTTTGGCACGTTCCTGCTCGCAGAGATTACCTCTTATCTAAATAAAATGTTGAAAAATGAAATTTTATAAATTTTGAAGTACCGCTAAACATTTCTCTCGCTTCTGATTGGCTGAGAGAAATACCACCGCTGTCAGTGCAGAGGCTGTATTGTTAAATTTTATGCCAAACATTTCTTTATCCGATTTCCGATCGAATATCGCCAAAATTCCTCTTTCCTTTTATGTGGACCGCGAGCAATGGCGGTTTTCTTGAAATCGGAAGAAATAAGTTTTCGATACTTATGAAATCAGTATCCATGCGCGGTAAGACTCACGTAGTAGGTAAAAATCATAATAAATACTAGTCTTCATTAAATTTTAATCGGTTACGACTAACCTTAGGTTTGTTTTCAAAAATCTTTCTCGAATTTTAGATTCCGGCCGGTGACAATCCCGTCTCGAAATACCGCCGCGCGTTAGTCACTTTCCACAGCGACCTCACCGTGTCAACATCCTCCCTTTCACCAGTCATTCATTTTCCCTTTTTTCTAATTTAATGCACTCTATTGAGGATAAAATCATCCTCATTAAAACTATGAAGCTACGCCCGAGCTCTCTGTTCGAAGAAGCGGCTTCGGAAACTTAATATAGGACGCATTGTGACTATAAGTTACGAGCCCATATGCAGGATACAGCCGAGAGATCATTAAGCCGTCGCTCAATGTTATTGTTTTTGGTATTAATATGGTCGTGTTTACAGCGGTAAAGATATCTTGAACGGCGATGAATAGGAATCTAGGTATTCGAAACGCTTCGCTCGGAAGCAATCGGTAAATAAAATTCTCGGGCACATTCTTGTCGTCGAGGCAAAAGAAATACATTTCAATGGGACGTTACTAACCTTGCTTGGCTTTTGACTGAACCTTACATCCTCACTGAAAGCTGTGCTGCTTGACCTGCACTGGGATGACGAAGTCGCATTGCCGTCCTCTACGAAGCTGCCTAATCAATCTTTAACGTGCACCGCTAACCACAGCACAAAATAACACTGACACAACCACTCAATCCAGGGAAAAACTTTACGATTTGATGATAGCCACTCGATCGATGGAAAACTGCGTAACGAAAGCATGGGGAAACTCGGTTCGCATATCACTAGACCAAAGTCTGCTCACTAACGAGAGCCGCCTACTGAGGCGACACCGGAACGATAACTGGGCCCCCTGTCGGATTTCGAATGTTTTCGGTATGACGAAAAACGTCGATCTATTTCAACCTTTCCTAAAATCCGAATCTTTACGTTTAAAATTCTGTTCGGATACGCTATTTCGAAGACTCTAGTTGGATCGAGTTTCATTCCGCGCTAAAATACTTTTCAAGGAGATATCTCGTTCCTTGAAAAAGGAATCAAATTGAATGGCAATGACTCAATAAATGAGGAAGGGATTAATCCTTTCGAGAAATTTTCAGAAAATCTTTTACGAGTGCCTTCAGATGACCCCGTGGTACGGAGCGTTTTTTCCACTCTTAATGTGCCAGGTTTAGAGCGTACCCATTTCTCGGCGGGATGTGATAGCGTATCCTCCGACAGGACAATTGTGGAACATCGTCCGCGGTTAACCACCTTCCCTTTTACTCCATTTACACCACATTAATCACCATCCGTATGATAAGAACATGTGAAAGTCTCTTCCTACGGGAGCATATTTCCATAAACCTCTTTTCTGAGCTTACAATTCATGCATCTCGTCTCCGAAATTTGTGATTATAAGGATACACTTTTGGACTAATTTCCCGTTAAGATTCATAATGTAAATGGTAATTTAGTCAAATCTCTTTCGAGCCTGGTGTTTTTCCTTCAATCATACGCTCATATGCAGGCGATTCCTTCGAAGGACTAAAAGATAGGGTGGACATAAGAAGTAGTTTCCGCAATGGCTGACGAAAGAACAGAGCAGGGCAGCGAAGATGGAAGGAAGGGAAAACAGTTCGTCACTATTTGGAGGCAGTTACAATGGTTTTCTTTATATTCCCCAAAAAATAAAGGAGGAGATTTATTATGTGTAGAGCCACATGAAATATTACAATTCGCTTGTTCTGCTTCGATTGGAAAAGAAATCCTTAAAATTAATAAAGAAATTGAGTGATAATGAAATCTATCACAGCATTTTCTGAATGAATGTCCTTTCCTTAGTTGAATTTTTGTGAGGAAGGGAGAGTTTGCGAATGCCCTTAACGGTTCAAGGCCATGTGTAATGAAAGACAGTTTCTAGGATGTGAAGAAAACTTTTATTGCAAGTGCACCATCAATTACATAGCAAGTTGTACAATCCATTGACATGATAATAGCCCGAGCTATGTGTCGTTTATTCTGCCAGGCGTAACGTATCCCCTCTCAACCTCTAGAAGTACAGGCACCATTTGCAGTCATTCCTCAGCCGAATTAAGGGCTCGAGTCTCTACTCGATGTACCTGAAAGAAGAGAAAATTTATTCAATGCACTGCAGTAAATATAGCATATTCATAGAGAAAGCTAGAGTATGATATAGAGGTGAAGGTAGCTAAAGGTTCCGACATTTTACATTGGGAATGGAAAAGGGCATGGATTAAATGATTTCACATCAGGAAAGATTCAAAAGAGTAAGATGGTATAGGGATTCCAGAGTTGTTCATTGGAAATTGATTCCACCGAAGGAATGAGCATTAAGATCCTATTCAGGTTCTGAAGAGATACCTACCTCAATGAGCATAAAGCATGCCTAAGCCTGGGCCCTTGATTCTTGAATGGAGTCTCTTACCTGAAATGAAAGAAAGTTGATTGCTCTATGCACTGTGGCAAATGTAGTACAAATCATAGAAAGAGGTTCAGTAGGGTTCCCAAAATTTAAAATTGGGAAAAGAATAGGTCATGGATTAAATATTTTGACATCGGTAAAGATTCCTTGCACCAAAGGGAGTGAGTAAGTGAAAGGATTTCAAAGTGAATGAGTGCAAGGAGTTAGGTAAGAGGTTGCTTGGAGGCCTTAGAAAAGGATTATGCATGGAGCATTCTATGGCAGCGTTTCCCTTTGGAAAGCAGATGAACATTATTTTGGGGAGGGAAATCTCAGTGATTAGCCTCGGAGCTAGAATGGATGTCAAACTGGAAAATGAGGACACTGCGGAATCATCCTTGCACACACTCAACGAAGGCGTTTACAAGACACACAATAACAGGAATTCTGAAGAATGGAAATTCTTAATAAGGGAGGAAAGTTCACAGCTGCCCATGAAACATCTCCAAGAGTTATGATACTGCAAGTTACCTTATCGCGGTTTCATGAAGGTAGCATAGCATACAGCGGAAGAAGACAGCAAGAAGTATACGAAGTATTCATAAGAAGATGCCACCTGTATCCTCCAAGAGCGAATGCTTGAAGCATAGGAAGGGTTGAAGAGTGATGAAGTAAACAAGCTATCAGTAAATTCAGCCTGAAATCGCTCGGAGGCATGATGGAAGTCTGCAGAAGTTTGCCACTGTGCACAGAGAATAATTCAGAGGAAACACTCGAGGCGTGGCAAGATATTGTCGATTGCAAACACTGGAAACGAGATGCTCAGTTAGGGTCAGGGACATGCGAGGGAAGTTCCAAGGACACACAAAATCATCCAGAAAAGAAGGTGGAAAGAGATGCTGGTGAAAAGCTCTGAATTTTCTCCCAAACTACTCCATAGAAAATTGTAGGAAGGAGTAACAAAAGAGAGGAGGAAAGGATCAGTTTAACGAGGAAGAAGGACCTAACTGCAGATACAATGGACCCTGATGATGATAATGCTGAATGCTCATGGGCGCTGCATATTGATTTGCAGCAGAAAATAATATGCTCTTCCTTGGCACATAAAGAACCGTCCATTGATTAACTATTGCACCAAAAGTTTCTAATTTTGACCATAAATTTGAGAAGGAAATTTCTTGTGAGAATCTCCATCAATAATCACTGTATCCTAATAAATAAAATATATCAAAACAGAGAACTTTGAACTAAGCAAAAGTATCACACATAGATTTATATAAAGATATGACCTGCCCAATACTGTCTTCTCTCTCTGAAGATGATTGTAATGTTCACCATAAAGGATTGTTATAGCATGAATACATGAAGCTTTGGTTTTTCCAACACATTCCCCATTTTTGGCAACCACCTAAGTATGATAAAATATGAAAATTATTAAAATTTCTGTTTTCGAAGGAAAGGAAAAATAGGCTCTCTTCTCTCTTAAGATGCATGTAATGTTCACCACAAAGGATATTTATAGCATGAGTACATAAAGCTTTGGTTTTTTCAACACATTCCCCATTTTTGGCAAGCATCTTAGTATGAAAAAATATGAAATTTATTAAAATTTCTGTTTTCGAAGGTAAGGAAAAATGGGAATTATGTTTATAGAGAACTAAATATTTGAAAAAATAATATACATGCTCGTTTTGCATCGAAGAATAGATTCGATTCAATTGAGTGTACGGAAAGAAAGTTGGCAGTGATACCTTAAAAATGTTATCTGCTCACAAATTGAAAGGTGTAAACTCTTCCTTCCTTCGTCTAAGAATATGCTCGGCAATCCATCCCGTGAAGACTCATCGCTCTGCTCGTGGAGAGGACGGCGAACGTTCTCGACTCGATGGCATCCTAGAATGGAAGTGTGATGAATTGATTAAAAAAGGAAGCCAACATCCAGAACCAAGGCTCACTTCTACTAGAGTAACACTGTCAAAGGCTGTCATATTGATTTATAACTATGCATGGCTATTATTTCTCGTGTCGTACTCTTGAAATTAGCTAAAATAGACATGTTGCATCGGAGGAAGTTATGGCATGCGTATGTTTATAAACATATATACTGGCTGTGGCTAGGTTGTTCATCGTAAAATAAAGGAACATAAAGTCAGGCGATGGAAGAGCTCGACAAATGTTGGCTTTGGCACGTTCCTGCTCGCAGAGATTACCTCTTATCTAAATAAAATGTTGAAAAATGAAATTTTATAAATTTTGAAGTACCGCTAAACATTTCTCTCGCTTCTGATTGGCTGAGAGAAATACCACCGCTGTCAGTGCAGAGGCTGTATTGTTAAATTTTATGCCAAACATTTCTTTATCCGATTTCCGATCGAATATCGCCAAAATTCCTCTTTCCTTTTATGTGGACCGCGAGCAATGGCGGTTTTCTTGAAATCGGAAGAAATAAGTTTTCGATACTTATGAAATCAGTATCCATGCGCGGTAAGACTCACGTAGTAGGTAAAAATCATAATAAATACTAGTCTTCATTAAATTTTAATCGGTTACGACTAACCTTAGGTTTGTTTTCAAAAATCTTTCTCGAATTTTAGATTCCGGCCGGTGACAATCCCGTCTCGAAATACCGCCGCGCGTTAGTCACTTTCCACAGCGACCTCACCGTGTCAACATCCTCCCTTTCACCAGTCATTCATTTTCCCTTTTTTCTAATTTAATGCACTCTATTGAGGATAAAATCATCCTCATTAAAACTATGAAGCTACGCCCGAGCTCTCTGTTCGAAGAAACGGCTTCGGAAACTTAATATAGGACGCATTGTGACTATAAGTTACGAGCCCATATGCAGGATACAGCCGAGAGATCATTAAGCCGTCGCTCAATGTTATTGTTTTTGGTATTAATATGGTCGTGTTTACAGCGGTAAAGATATCTTGAACGGCGATGAATAGGAATCTAGGTATTCGAAACGCTTCGCTCGGAAGCAATCGGTAAATAAAATTCTCGGGCACATTCTTGTCGTCGAGGCAAAAGAAATACATTTCAATGGGACGTTACTAACCTTGCTTGGCTTTTGACTGAACCTTACATCCTCACTGAAAGCTGTGCTGCTTGACCTGCACTGGGATGACGAAGTCGCATTGCCGTCCTCTACGAAGCTGCCTAATCAATCTTTAACGTGCACCGCTAACCACAGCACAAAATAACACTGACACAACCACTGATCCAGGGAAAAACTTTACGATTTGATGATAGCCACTCGATCGATGGAAAACTGCGTAACGAAAGCATGGGGAAACTCGGTTCGCATATCACTAGACCAAAGTCTGCTCACTAACGAGAGCCGCCTACTGAGGCGACACCGGAACGATAACTGGGCCCCCTGTCGGATTTCGAATGTTTTCGGTATGACGAAAAACGTCGATCTATTTCAACCTTTCCTAAAATCCGAATCTTTACGTTTAAAATTCTGTTCGGATACGCAATTTCGAAGACTCTAGTTGGATCGAGTTTCATTCCGCGCTAAAATACTTTTCAAGGAGATATCTCGTTCCTTGAAAAAGGAATCAAATTGAATGGCAATGACTCAATAAATGAGGAAGGGATTAATCCTTTCGAGAAATTTTCAGAAAATCTTTTACGAGTGCCTTCAGATTACCCCGTGGCACGGAGCGTTTTTTCCACTCTTATTGTGCCAGGTTTAGAGCGTACCCATTTCTCGGCGGGATGTGATAGCGTATCCTCCGACAGGACAATTGTGGAACATCGTCCGCGGTTAACCACCTTCCCTTTTACTCCATTTACACCACATTAATCACCATCCGTATGATAAGAACATGTGAAAGTCTCTTCCTACGGGAGCATATTTCCATAAACCTCTTTTCTGAGCTTACAATTCATGCATCTCGTCTCCGAAATTTGTGATTATAAGGATACACTTTTGGACTAATTTCCCGTTAAGATTCATAATGTAAATGGTAATTTAGTCAAATCTCTTTCGAGCCTGGTGTTTTTCCTTCAATCATACGCTCATATGCAGGCGATTCCTTCGAAGGACTAAAAGATAGGGTGGACATAAGAAGTAGTTTCCGCAATGGCTGACGAAAGAACAGAGCAGGGCAGCGAAGATGGAAGGAAGGGAAAACAGTTCGTCACTATTTGGAGGCAGTTACAATGGTTTTCTTTATATTCCCCAAAAAATAAAGGAGGAGATTTATTATGTGTAGAGCCACATGAAATATTACAATTCGCTTGTTCTGCTTCGATTGGAAAAGAAATCCTTAAAATTAATAAAGAAATTGAGTGATAATGAAATCTATCACAGCATTTTCTGAATGAATGTCCTTTCCTTAGTTGAATTTTTGTGAGGAAGGGAGAGTTTGCGAATGCCCTTAACGGTTCAAGGCCATGTGTAATGAAAGACAGTTTCTAGGATGTGAAGAAAACTTTTATTGCAAGTGCACCATCAATTACATAGCAAGTTGTACAATCCATTGACATGATAATAGCCCGAGCTATGTGTCGTTTATTCTGCCAGGCGTAACGTATCCCCTCTCAACCTCTAGAAGTACAGGCACCATTTGCAGTCATTCCTCAGCCGAATTAAGGGCTCGAGTCTCTACTCGATGTACCTGAAAGAAGAGAAAATTTATTCAATGCACTGCAGTAAATATAGCATATTCATAGAGAAAGCTAGAGTATGATATAGAGGTGAAGGTAGCTAAAGGTTCCGACATTTTACATTGGGAATGGAAAAGGGCATGGATTAAATGATTTCACATCAGGAAAGATTCAAAAGAGTAAGATGGTATAGGGATTCCAGAGTTGTTCATTGGAAATTGATTCCACCGAAGGAATGAGCATTAAGATCCTATTCAGGTTCTGAAGAGATACCTACCTCAATGAGCATAAAGCATGCCTAAGCCTGGGCCCTTGATTCTTGAATGGAGTCTCTTACCTGAAATGAAAGAAAGTTGATTGCTCTATGCACTGTGGCAAATGTAGTACAAATCATAGAAAGAGGTTCAGTAGGGTTCCCAAAATTTAAAATTGGGAAAAGAATAGGTCATGGATTAAATATTTTGACATCGGTAAAGATTCCTTGCACCAAAGGGAGTGAGTAAGTGAAAGGATTTCAAAGTGAATGAGTGCAAGGAGTTAGGTAAGAGGTTGCTTGGAGGCCTTAGAAAAGGATTATGCATGGAGCATTCTATGGCAGCGTTTCCCTTTGGAAAGCAGATGAACATTATTTTGGGGAGGGAAATCTCAGTGATTAGCCTCGGAGCTAGAATGGATGTCAAACTGGAAAATGAGGACACTGCGGAATCATCCTTGCACACACTCAACGAAGGCGTTTACAAGACACACAATAACAGGAATTCTGAAGAATGGAAATTCTTAATAAGGGAGGAAAGTTCACAGCTGCCCATGAAACATCTCCAAGAGTTATGATACTGCAAGTTACCTTATCGCGGTTTCATGAAGGTAGCATAGCATACAGCGGAAGAAGACAGCAAGAAGTATACGAAGTATTCATAAGAAGATGCCACCTGTATCCTCCAAGAGCGAATGCTTGAAGCATAGGAAGGGTTGAAGAGTGATGAAGTAAACAAGCTATCAGTAAATTCAGCCTGAAATCGCTCGGAGGCATGATGGAAGTCTGCAGAAGTTTGCCACTGTGCACAGAGAATAATTCAGAGGAAACACTCGAGGCGTGGCAAGATATTGTCGATTGCAAACACTGGAAACGAGATGCTCAGTTAGGGTCAGGGACATGCGAGGGAAGTTCCAAGGAAACACAAAATCATCCAGAAAAGAAGGTGGAAAGAGATGCTGGTGAAAAGCTCTGAATTTTCTCCCAAACTACTCCATAGAAAATTGTAGGAAGGAGTAACAAAAGAGAGGAGGAAAGGATCAGTTTAACGAGGAAGAAGGACCTAACTGCAGATACAATGGACCCTGATGATGATAATGCTGAATGCTCATGGGCGCTGCATATTGATTTGCAGCAGAAAATAATATGCTCTTCCTTGGCACATAAAGAACCGTCCATTGATTAACTATTGCACCAAAAGTTTCTAATTTTGACCATAAATTTGAGAAGGAAATTTCTTGTGAGAATCTCCATCAATAATCACTGTATCCTAATAAATAAAATATATCAAAACAGAGAACTTTGAACTAAGCAAAAGTATCACACTTAGATTTATATAAAGATATGACCTGCCCAATACTGTCTTCTCTCTCTGAAGATGATTGTAATGTTCACCATAAAGGATTGTTATAGCATGAATACATGAAGCTTTGGTTTTTCCAACACATTCTCCATTTTTAGCAACCACCTAAGTATGATAAAATATGAAAATTATTAAAATTTCTGTTTTCGAAGGTAAGGAAAAATGGGAATTATGTTTATAGAGAACTAAATATTTGAAAAAATAATATACATGCTCGTTTTGCATCGAAGAATAGATTCGATTCAATTGAGTGTACGGAAAGAAAGTTGGCAGTGATACCTTAAAAATGTTATCTGCTCACAAATTGAAAGGTGTAAACTCTTCCTTCCTTCGTCTAAGAATGTGCTCGGCAATCCATCCCGTGAAGACTCATCGCTCTGCTCGTGGAGAGGACGGCGAACGTTCTCGACTCGATGGCATCCTAGAATGGAAGTGTGATGAATTGATTAAAAAAGGAAGCCAACATCCAGAACCAAGGCTCACTTCTACTAGAGTAACACTGTCAAAGGCTGTCATATTGATTTATAACTATGCATGGCTATTATTTCTCGTGTCGTACTCTTGAAATTAGCTAAAATAGACATGTTGCATCGGAGGAAGTTATGGCATGCGTATGTTTATAAACATATATACTGGCTGTGGCTAGGTTGTTCATCGTAAAGTAAAGGAACATAAAGTCAGGCGATGGAAGAGCTCGACAAATGTTGGCTTTGGAACGTTCCTGCTCGCAGAGATTACCTCTTATCTAAATAAAATGTTGAAAAATGAAATTTTATATATTTTGAAGTACCGCTAAACATTTCTCTCGCTTCTGATTGGCTGAGAGAAATACCACCGCTGTCAGTGCAGAGGCTGTATTGTTAAATTTTATGCCAAACATTTCTTTATCCGATTTCCGATCGAATATCGCCAAAATTCCTCTTTCCTTTTATGTCGACCGCGAGCAATGGCGGTTTTCTTGAAATCGGAAGAAATAAGTTTTCGATACTTATGAAATCAGTATCCATGCGCGGTAAGACTCACGTAGTAGGTAAAAATCATAATAAATACTAGTCTTCATTAAATTTTAATCGGTTACGACTAACCTTAGGTTTGTTTTCAAAAATCTTTCTCGAATTTTAGATTCCGGCCGGTGACAATCCCGTCTCGAAATACCGCCGCGCGTTAGTCACTTTCCACAGCGACCTCACCGTGTCAACATCCTCCCTTTCACCAGTCATTCATTTTCCCTTTTTTCTAATTTAATGCACTCTATTGAGGATAAAATCATCCTCATTAAAACTATGAAGCTACGCCCGAGCTCTCTGTTCGAAGAAACGGCTTCGGAAACTTAATATAGGACGCATTGTGACTATAAGTTACGAGCCCATATGCAGGATACAGCCGAGAGATCATTAAGCCGTCGCTCAATGTTATTGTTTTTGGTATTAATATGGTCGTGTTTACAGTGGTAAAGATATCTTGAACGGCGATGAATAGGAATCTAGGTATTCGAAACGCTTCGCTCGGAAGCAATCGGTAAATAAAATTCTCGGGCACATTCTTGTCGTCGAGGCAAAAGAAATACATTTCAATGGGACGTTACTAACCTTGCTTGGCTTTTCGACTGAACCTTACATCCTCACTGAAAGCTGTGCTGCTCGACCTGCACTGGGATGACGAAGTCGCATTGCCGTCCTCTACGAAGCTGCCTAATCAATCTTTAACGTGCACCGCTAACCACAGCACAAAATAACACTGACACAACCACTCAATCCAGGGAAAAACTTTACGATTTGATGATAGCCACTCGATCGATGGAAAACTGCGTAACGAAAGCATGGGGAAACTCGGTTCGCATATCACTAGACCAAAGTCTGCTCACTAACGAGAGCCGCCTACTGAGGCGACACCGGAACGATAACTGGGCCCCCTGTCGGATTTCGAATGTTTTCGGTATGACGAAAAACGTCGATCTATTTCAACCTTTCCTAAAATCCGAATCTTTACGTTTAAAATTCTGTTCGGATACGCTATTTCGAAGACTCTAGTTGGATCGAGTTTCATTCCGCGCTAAAATACTTTTCAAGGAGATATCTCGTTCCTTGAAAAAGGAATCAAATTGAATGGCAATGACTCAATAAATGAGGAAGGGATTAACCCTTTCGAGAAATTTTCAGAAAATCTTTTACGAGTGCCTTCAGATGACCCCGTGGTACGGAGCGTTTTTTCCACTCTTATTGTGCCAGGTTTAGAGCGTACCCATTTCTCGGCGGGATGTGATAGCGTATCCTCCGACAGGACAATTGTGGAACATCGTCCGCGGTTAACCACCTTCCCTTTTACTCCATTTACACCACATTAATCACCATCCGTATGATAAGAACATGTGAAAGTCTCTTCCTACGGGAGCATATTTCCATAAACCTCTTTTCTGAGCTTACAATTCATGCATCTCGTCTCCGAAATTTGTGATTATAAGGATACACTTTTGGACTAATTTCCCGTTAAGATTCATAATGTAAATGGTAATTTAGTCAAATCTCTTTCGAGCCTGGTGTTTTTCCTTCAATCATACGCTCATATGCAGGCGATTCCTTCGAAGGACTAAAAGATAGGGTGGACATAAGAAGTAGTTTCCGCAATGGCTGACGAAAGAACAGAGCAGGGCAGCGAAGATGGAAGGAAGGGAAAACAGTTCGTCACTATTTGGAGGCAGTTACAATGGTTTTCTTTATATTCCCCAAAAAATAAAGGAGGAGATTTATTATGTGTAGAGCCACATGAAATATTACAATTCGCTTGTTCTGCTTCGATTGGAAAAGAAATCCTTAAAATTAATAAAGAAATTGAGTGATAATGAAATCTATCACAGCATTTTCTGAATGAATGTCCTTTCCTTAGTTGAATTTTTGTGAGGAAGGGAGAGTTTGCGAATGCCCTTAACGGTTCAAGGCCATGTGTAATGAAAGACAGTTTCTAGGATGTGAAGAAAACTTTTATTGCAAGTGCACCATCAATTACATAGCAAGTTGTACAATCCATTGACATGATAATAGCCCGAGCTATGTGTCGTTTATTCTGCCAGGCGTAACGTATCCCCTCTCAACCTCTAGAAGTACAGGCACCATTTGCAGTCATTCCTCAGCCGAATTAAGGGCTCGAGTCTCTACTCGATGTACCTGAAAGAAGAGAAAATTTATTCAATGCACTGCAGTAAATATAGCATATTCATAGAGAAAGCTAGAGTATGATATAGAGGTGAAGGTAGCTAAAGGTTCCGACATTTTACATTGGGAATGGAAAAGGGCATGGATTAAATGATTTCACATCAGGAAAGATTCAAAAGAGTAAGATGGTATAGGGATTCCAGAGTTGTTCATTGGAAATTGATTCCACCGAAGGAATGAGCATTAAGATCCTATTCAGGTTCTGAAGAGATACCTACCTCAATGAGCATAAAGCATGCCTAAGCCTGGGCCCTTGATTCTTGAATGGAGTCTCTTACCTGAAATGAAAGAAAGTTGATTGCTCTATGCACTGTGGCAAATGTAGTACAAATCATAGAAAGAGGTTCAGTAGGGTTCCCAAAATTTAAAATTGGGAAAAGAATAGGTCATGGATTAAATATTTTGACATCGGTAAAGATTCCTTGCACCAAAGGGAGTGAGTAAGTGAAAGGATTTCAAAGTGAATGAGTGCAAGGAGTTAGGTAAGAGGTTGCTTGGAGGCCTTAGAAAAGGATTATGCATGGAGCATTCTATGGCAGCGTTTCCCTTTGGAAAGCAGATGAACATTATTTTGGGGAGGGAAATCTCAGTGATTAGCCTCGGAGCTAGAATGGATGTCAAACTGGAAAATGAGGACACTGCGGAATCATCCTTGCACACACTCAACGAAGGCGTTTACAAGACACACAATAACAGGAATTCTGAAGAATGGAAATTCTTAATAAGGGAGGAAAGTTCACAGCTGCCCATGAAACATCTCCAAGAGTTATGATACTGCAAGTTACCTTATCGCGGTTTCATGAAGGTAGCATAGCATACAGCGGAAGGCCAAGAAGTATACGAAGTATTCATAAGAAGATGCCACCTGTATCCTCCAAGAGCGAATGCTTGAAGCATAGGAAGGGTTGAAGAGTGATGAAGTAAACAAGCTATCAGTAAATTCAGCCTGAAATCGCTCGGAGGCATGATGGAAGTCTGCAGAAGTTTGCCACTGTGCACAGAGAATAATTCAGAGGAAACACTCGAGGCGTGGCAAGATATTGTCGATTGCAAACACTGGAAACGAGATGCTCAGTTAGGGTCAGGGACATGCGAGGGAAGTTCCAAGGACACACAAAATCATCCAGAAAAGAAGGTGGAAAGAGATGCTGGTGAAAAGCTCTGAATTTTCTCCCAAACTACTCCATAGAAAATTGTAGGAAGGAGTAACAAAAGAGAGGAGGAAAGGATCAGTTTAACGAGGAAGAAGGACCTAACTGCAGATACAATGGACCCTGATGATGATAATGCTGAATGCTCATGGGCGCTGCATATTGATTTGCAGCAGAAAATAATATGCTCTTCCTTGGCACATAAAGAACCGTCCATTGATTAACTATTGCACCAAAAGTTTCTAATTTTGACCATAAATTTGAGAAGGAAATTTCTTGTGAGAATCTCCATCAATAATCACTGTATCCTAATAAATAAAATATATCAAAACAGAGAACTTTGAACTAAGCAAAAGTATCACACTTAGATTTATATAAAGATATGACCTGCCCAATACTGTCTTCTCTCTCTGAAGATGATTGTAATGTTCACCATAAAGGATTGTTATAGCATGAATACATGAAGCTTTGGTTTTTCCAACACATTCTCCATTTTTAGCAACCACCTAAGTATGATAAAATATGAAAATTATTAAAATTTCTGTTTTCGAAGGAAAGGAAAAATAGGCTCTCTTCTCTCTTAAGATGCATGTAATGTTCACCACAAAGGATATTAATAGCATGAGTACATAAAGCTTTGGTTTTTTCAACACATTCCCCATTTTCGGCAAGCACCTTAGTATGACAAAATATGAAATTTATTAAAATTTCTGTTTTCGAAGGTAAGGAAAAATGGGAATTATGGTTATAGAGAACTAAATATTTGAAAAAATAATATACATGCTCGTTTTGCATCGAAGAATAGATTCGATTCAATTGAGTGTACGGAAAGAAAGTTGGCAGTGATACCTTAAAAATGTTATCTGCTCACAAATTGAAAGGTGTAAACTCTTCCTTCCTTCGTCTAAGAATGTGCTCGGCAATCCATCCCGTGAAGACTCATCGCTCTGCTCGTGGAGAGGACGGCGAACGTTCTCGACTCGATGGCATCCTAGAATGGAAGTGTGATGAATCGATTAAAAAAGGAAGCCAACATCCAGAACCAAGGCTCACTTCTACTAGAGTAACACTGTCAAAGGCTGTCATATTGATTTATAACTATGCATGGCTATTATTTCTCGTGTCGTACTCTTGAAATTAGCTAAAATAGACATGTTGCGTCGGAGGAAGTTATGGCATGCGTATGTTTATAAACATATATACTGGCTGTGGCTAGGTTGTTCATCGTAAAATAAAGGAACATAAAGTCAGGCGATGGAAGAGCTCGACAAATGTTGGCTTTGGCACGTTCCTGCTCGCAGAGATTACCTCTTATCTAAATAAAATGTTGAAAAATGAAATTTTATAAATTTTGAAGTACCGCTAAACATTTCTCTCGCTTCTGATTGGCTGAGAGAAATACCACCGCTGTCAGTGCAGAGGCTGTATTGTTAAATTTTATGCCAAACATTTCTTTATCCGATTTCCGATCGAATATCGCCAAAATTCCTCTTTCCTTTTATGTCGACCGCGAGCAATGGCGGTTTTCTTGAAATCGGAAGAAATAAGTTTTCGATACTTATGAAATCAGTATCCATGCGCGGTAAGACTCACGTAGTAGGTAAAAATCATAATAAATACTAGTCTTCATTAAATTTTAATCGGTTACGACTAACCTTAGGTTTGTTTTCAAAAATCTTTCTCGAATTTTAGATTCCGGCCGGTGACAATCCCGTCTCGAAATACCGCCGCGCGTTAGTCACTTTCCACAGCGACCTCACCGTGTCAACATCCTCCCTTTCACCAGTCATTCATTTTCCCTTTTTTCTAATTTAATGCACTCTATTGAGGATAAAATCATCCTCATTAAAACTATGAAGCTACGCCCGAGCTCTCTGTTCGAAGAAACGGCTTCGGAAACTTAATATAGGACGCATTGTGACTATAAGTTACGAGCCCATATGCAGGATACAGCCGAGAGATCATTAAGCCGTCGCTCAATGTTATTGTTTTTGGTATTAATATGGTCGTGTTTACAGCGGTAAAGATATCTTGAACGGCGATGAATAGGAATCTAGGTATTCGAAACGCTTCGCTCGGAAGCAATCGGTAAATAAAATTCTCGGGCACATTCTTGTCGTCGAGGCAAAAGAAATACATTTCAATGGGACGTTACTAACCTTGCTTGGCTTTTCGACTGAACCTTACATCCTCACTGAAAGCTGTGCTGCTCGACCTGCACTGGGATGACGAAGTCGCATTGCCGTCCTCTACGAAGCTGCCTAATCAATCTTTAACGTGCACCGCTAACCACAGCACAAAATAACACTGACACAACCACTCAATCCAGGGAAAAACTTTACGATTTGATGATAGCCACTCGATCGATGGAAAACTGCGTAACGAAAGCATGGGGAAACTCGGTTCGCATATCACTAGACCAAAGTCTGCTCACTAACGAGAGCCGCCTACTGAGGCGACACCGGAACGATAACTGGGCCCCCTGTCGGATTTCGAATGTTTTCGGTATGACGAAAAACGTCGATCTATTTCAACCTTTCCTAAAATCCGAATCTTTACGTTTAAAATTCTGTTCGGATACGCTATTTCGAAGACTCTAGTTGGATCGAGTTTCATTCCGCGCTAAAATACTTTTCAAGGAGATATCTCGTTCCTTGAAAAAGGAATCAAATTGAATGGCAATGACTCAATAAATGAGGAAGGGATTAACCCTTTCGAGAAATTTTCAGAAAATCTTTTACGAGTGCCTTCAGATGACCCCGTGGTACGGAGCGTTTTTTCCACTCTTATTGTGCCAGGTTTAGAGCGTACCCATTTCTCGGCGGGATGTGATAGCGTATCCTCCGACAGGACAATTGTGGAACATCGTCCGCGGTTAACCACCTTCCCTTTTACTCCATTAACACCACATTAATCACCATCCGTATGATAAGAACATGTGAAAGCCTCTTCCTACGGGAGCATATTTCCATAAACCTCTTTTCTGAGCTTACAATTCATGCATCTCGTCTCCGAAATTTGTGATTATAAGGATACACTTTTGGACTAATTTCCCGTTAAGATTCATAATGTAAATGGTAATTTAGTCAAATCTCTTTCGAGCCTGGTGTTTTTCCTTCAATCATACGCTCATATGCAGGCGATTCCTTCGAAGGACTAAAAGATAGGGTGGACATAAGAAGTAGTTTCCGCAATGGCTGACGAAAGAACAGAGCAGGGCAGCGAAGATGGAAGGAAGGGAAAACAGTTCGTCACTATTTGGAGGCAGTTACAATGGTTTTCTTTATATTCCCCAAAAAATAAAGGAGGAGATTTATTATGTGTAGAGCCACATGAAATATTACAATTCGCTTGTTCTGCTTCGATTGGAAAAGAAATCCTTAAAATTAATAAAGAAATTGAGTGATAATGAAATCTATCACAGCATTTTCTGAATGAATGTCCTTTCCTTAGTTGAATTTTTGTGAGGAAGGGAGAGTTTGCGAATGCCCTTAACGGTTCAAGGCCATGTGTAATGAAAGACAGTTTCTAGGATGTGAAGAAAACTTTTATTGCATGTGCACCATCAATTACATAGCAAGTTGTACAATCCATTGACATGATAATAGCCCGAGCTATGTGTCGTTTATTCTGCCAGGCGTAACGTATCCCCTCTCAACCTCTAGAAGTACAGGCACCATTTGCAGTCATTCCTCAGCCGAATTAAGGGCTCGAGTCTCTACTCGATGTACCTGAAAGAAGAGAAAATTTATTCAATGCACTGCAGTAAATATAGCATATTCATAGAGAAAGCTAGAGTATGATATAGAGGTGAAGGTAGCTAAAGGTTCCGACATTTTACATTGGGAATGGAAAAGGGCATGGATTAAATGATTTCACATCAGGAAAGATTCAAAAGAGTAAGATGGTATAGGGATTCCAGAGTTGTTCATTGGAAATTGATTCCACCGAAGGAATGAGCATTAAGATCCTATTCAGGTTCTGAAGAGATACCTACCTCAATGAGCATAAAGCATGCCTAAGCCTGGGCCCTTGATTCTTGAATGGAGTCTCTTACCTGAAATGAAAGAAAGTTGATTGCTCTATGCACTGTGGCAAATGTAGTACAAATCATAGAAAGAGGTTCAGTAGGGTTCCCAAAATTTAAAATTGGGAAAAGAATAGGTCATGGATTAAATATTTTGACATCGGTAAAGATTCCTTGCACCAAAGGGAGTGAGTAAGTGAAATGATTTCAAAGTGAATGAGTGCAAGGAGTTAGGTAAGAGGTTGCTTGGAGGCCATAGAAAAGGATTATGCATGGAGCATTCTATGGCAGCGTTTCCCTTTGGAAAGCAGATGAACATTATTTTGGGGAGGGAAATCTCAGTGATTAGCCTCGGAGCTAGAATGGATGTCAAACTGGAAAATGAGGACACTGCGGAATCATCCTTGCACACACTCAACGAAGGCGTTTACAAGACACACAATAACAGGAATTCTGAAGAATGGAAATTCTTAATAAGGGAGGAAAGTTCACAGCTGCCCATGAAACATCTCCAAGAGTTATGATACTGCAAGTTACCTTATCGCGGTTTCATGAAGGTAGCATAGCATACAGCGGAAGGCCAAGAAGTATACGAAGTATTCATAAGAAGATGCCACCTGTATCCTCCAAGAGCGAATGCTTGAAGCATAGGAAGGGTTGAAGAGTGATGAAGTAAACAAGCTATCAGTAAATTCAGCCTGAAATCGCTCGGAGGCATGATGGAAGTCTGCAGAAGTTTGCCACTGTGCACAGAGAATAATTCAGAGGAAACACTCGAGGCGTGGCAAGATATTGTCGATTGCAAACACTGGAAACGAGATGCTCAGTTAGGGTCAGGGACATGCGAGGGAAGTTCCAAGGACACACAAAATCATCCAGGATAGAAGGTGGAAAGAGATGCTGGTGAAAAGCTCTGAATTTTCTCCCAATCTACTCCATAGAAAATTGAAGGAAGGAGTAACAAAAGAAAGAGAGGAGGAAAGGACCAGTTTAACAAGGAAGAAGGACCTAACTGCAGATACAATGGACCCTGATGATGATAATGCTGAATGCTCATGGGCGCTGCATATTGATTTGCAGCAGAAAATAATATGCTCTTCCTTGGCACATAAAGAACCGTCCATTGATTAACTATTGCACCAAAAGTTTCTAATTTTGACCATAAATTTGAGAAGGAAATTTCTTGTGAGAATCTCCATCAATAATCACTGTATCCTAATAAATAAAATATATCAAAACAGAGAACTTTGAACTAAGCAAAAGTATCACACTTAGATTTATATAAAGAAATGACCTGCCCAATACTGTCTTCTCTCTCTGAAGATGATTGTAATGTTCACCATAAAGGATTGTTATAGCATGAATACATGAAGCTTTGGTTTTTCCAACACATTCCCCATTTTTGGCAACCACCTAAGTATGATAAAATATGAAAATTATTAAAATTTCTGTTTTCGAAGGAAAGGAAAAATAGGCTCTCTTCTCTCTTAAGATGCATGTAATGTTCACCACAAAGGATATTAATAGCAAGAGTACATAAAGCTTTGGTTTTTTCAACACATTCCCCAAATTCGGCAAGCACCTTAGTATGACAAAATATGAAATTTATTAAAATTTCTGTTTTCGAAGGTAAGGAAAAATGGGAATTATGGTTATAGAGAACTAAATATTTGAAAAAATAATATACATGCTCGTTTTGCATCGAAGAATAGATTCGATTCAATTGAGTGTACGGAAAGAAAGTTGGCAGTGATACCTTAAAAATGTTATCTGCTCACAAATTGAAAGGTGTAAACTCTTCCTTCCTTCGTCTAAGAATGTGCTCGGCAATCCATCCCGTGAAGACTCATCGCTCTGCTCGTGGAGAGGACGGCGAACGT
Source organism: Pantala flavescens (assembly GCA_020796165.1). Taxonomy (NCBI): domain Eukaryota; kingdom Metazoa; phylum Arthropoda; class Insecta; order Odonata; family Libellulidae; genus Pantala; species Pantala flavescens. Next base: position 48,769,534 of record CM036883.1, read on the forward strand.
TCTCGACTCGATGGCATCCTAGAATGGAAGTGTGATGAATTGATTAAAAAAGGAAGCCAACATCCAGAACCAAGGCTCACTTCTACTAGAGTAACACTGTCAAAGGCTGTCATATTGATTTATAACTATGCATGGCTATTATTTCTCGTGTCGTACTCTTGAAATTAGCTAAAATAGACATGTTGCATCGGAGGAAGTTATGGCATGCGTATGTTTATAAACATATATACTGGCTGTGGCTAGGTTGTTCATCGTAAAATAAAGGAACATAAAGTCAGGCGATGGAAGAGCTCGACAAATGTTGGCTTTGGCACGTTCCTGCTCGCAGAGATTACCTCTTATCTAAATAAAATGTTGAAAAATGAAATTTTATAAATTTTGAAGTACCGCTAAACATTTCTCTCGCTTCTGATTGGCTGAGAGAAATACCACCGCTGTCAGTGCAGAGGCTGTATTGTTAAATTTTATGCCAAACATTTCTTTATCCGATTTCCGATCGAATATCGCCAAAATTCCTCTTTCCTTTTATGTGGACCGCGAGCAATGGCGGTTTTCTTGAAATCGGAAGAAATAAGTTTTCGATACTTATGAAATCAGTATCCATGCGCGGTAAGACTCACGTAGTAGGTAAAAATCATAATAAATACTAGTCTTCATTAAATTTTAATCGGTTACGACTAACCTTAGGTTTGTTTTCAAAAATCTTTCTCGAATTTTAGATTCCGGCCGGTGACAATCCCGTCTCGAAATACCGCCGCGCGTTAGTCACTTTCCACAGCGACCTCACCGTGTCAACATCCTCCCTTTCACCAGTCATTCATTTTCCCTTTTTTCTAATTTAATGCACTCTATTGAGGATAAAATCATCCTCATTAAAACTATGAAGCTCCGCCCGAGCTCTCTGTTCGAAGAAACGGCTTCGGAAACTTAATATAGGACGCATTGTGACTATAAGTTACGAGCCCATATGCAGGATACAGCCGAGAGATCATTAAGCCGTCGCTCAATGTTATTGTTTTTGGTATTAATATGGTCGTGTTTACAGTGGTAAAGATATCTTGAACGGCGATGAATAGGAATCTAGGTATTCGAAACGCTTCGCTCGGAAGCAATCGGTAAATAAAATTCTCGGGCACATTCTTGTCGTCGAGGCAAAAGAAATACATTTCAATGGGACGTTACTAACCTTGCTTGGCTTTTCGACTGAACCTTACATCCTCACTGAAAGCTGTGCTGCTCGACCTGCACTGGGATGACGAAGTCGCATTGCCGTCCTCTACGAAGCTGCCTAATCAAACTTTAACGTGCACCGCTAACCACAGCACAAAATAACACTGACACAACCGCTCAATCCAGGGAAAAACTTTACGATTTGATGATAGGCACTCGATCGATGGAAAACTGCGTAACGAAAGCATGGGGAAACTCGGTTCGCATATCACTAGACCAAAGTCTGCTCACTAACGAGAGCCGCCTACTGAGGCGACACCGGAACGATAACTGGGCCCCCTGTCGGATTTCGAATGTTTTCGGTATGACGAAAAACGTCGATCTATTTCAACCTTTCCTAAAATCCGAATCTTTACGTTTAAAATTCTGTTCGGATACGCTATTTCGAAGACTCTAGTTGGATCGAGTTTCATTCCGCGCTAAAATACTTTTCAAGGAGATATCTCGTTCCTTGAAAAAGGAATCAAATTGAATGGCAATGACTCGATAAATGAGGAAGGGATTAACCCTTTCGAGACGGAAAGATTTTCAGAAAATCTTTTACGAGTGCCTTCAGATGACCCCGTGGTACGGAGCGTTTTTTCCACTCTTAATGTGCCAGGTTTAGAGCGTACCCATTTCTCGGCGGGATGTGATAGCGTATCCTCCGACAGGACAATTGTGGAACATCGTCCGCGGTTAACCACCTTCCCTTTTACTCCATTAACACCACATTAATCACCATCCGTATGATAAGAACATGTGAAAGCCTCTTCCTACGGGAGCATATTTCCATAAACCTCTTTTCTGAGCTTACAATTCATGCATCTCGTCTCCGAAATTTGTGATTATAAGGATACACTTTTGGACTAATTTCCCGTTAAGATTCATAATGTAAATGGTAATTTAGTCAAATCTCTTTCGAGCCTGGTGTTTTTCCTTCAATCATACGCTCATATGCAGGCGATTCCTTCGAAGGACTAAAAGATAGGGTGGACATAAGAAGTAGTTTCCGCAATGGCTGACGAAAGAACAGAGCAGGGCAGCGAAGATGGAAGGAAGGGAAAACAGTTCGTCACTATTTGGAGGCAGTTACAATGGTTTTCTTTATATTCCCCAAAAAATAAAGGAGGAGATTTATTATGTGTAGAGCCACATGAAATATTACAATTCGCTTGTTCTGCTTCGATTGGAAAAGAAATCCTTAAAATTAATAAAGAAATTGAGTGATAATGAAATCTATCACAGCATTTTCTGAATGAATGTCCTTTCCTTAGTTGAATTTTTGTGAGGAAGGGAGAGTTTGCGAATGCCCTTAACGGTTCAAGGCCATGTGTAATGAAAGACAGTTTCTAGGATGTGAAGAAAACTTTTATTGCAAGTGCACCATCAATTACATAGCAAGTTGTACAATCCATTGACATGATAATAGCCCGAGCTATGTGTCGTTTATTCTGCCAGGCGTAACGTATCCCCTCTCAACCTCTAGAAGTACAGGCACCATTTGCAGTCATTCCTCAGCCGAATTAAGGGCTCGAGTCTCTACTCGATGTACCTGAAAGAAGAGAAAATTTATTCAATGCACTGCAGTAAATATAGCATATTCATAGAGAAAGCTAGAGTATGATATAGAGGTGAAGGTAGCTAAAGGTTCCGACATTTTACATTGGGAATGGAAAAGGGCATGGATTAAATGATTTCACATCAGGAAAGATTCAAAAGAGTAAGATGGTATAGGGATTCCAGAGTTGTTCATTGGAAATTGATTCCACCGAAGGAATGAGCATTAAGATCCTATTCAGGTTCTGAAGAGATACCTACCTCAATGAGCATAAAGCATGCCTAAGCCTGGGCCCTTGATTCTTGAATGGAGTCTCTTACCTGAAATGAAAGAAAGTTGATTGCTCTATGCACTGTGGCAAATGTAGTACAAATCATAGAAAGAGGTTCAGTAGGGTTCCCAAAATTTAAAATTGGGAAAAGAATAGGTCATGGATTAAATATTTTGACATCGGTAAAGATTCCTTGCACCAAAGGGAGTGAGTAAGTGAAAGGATTTCAAAGTTATTTGAATGAGTGCAAGGAGTTAGGTAAGAGGTTGCTTGGAGGCCTTAGAAAAGGATTATGCATGGAGCATTCTATGGCAGCGTTTCCCTTTGGAAAGCAGATGAACATTATTTTGGGGAGGGAAATCTCAGTGATTAGCCTCGGAGCTAGAATGGATGTCAAACTGGAAAATGAGGACACTGCGGAATCATCCTTGCACACACTCAACGAAGGCGTTTACAAGACACACAATAACAGGAATTCTGAAGAATGGAAATTCTTAATAAGGGAGGAAAGTTCACAGCTGCCCATGAAACATCTCCAAGAGTTATGATACTGCAAGTTACCTTATCGCGGTTTCATGAAGGTAGCATAGCATACAGCGGAAGGCCAAGAAGTATACGAAGTATTCATAAGAAGATGCCACCTGTATCCTCCAAGAGCGAATGCTTGAAGCATAGTAAGGGTTGAAGAGTGATGAAGTAAACAAGCTATCAGTAAATTCAGCCTGAAATCGCTCGGAGGCATGATGGAAGTCTGCAGAAGTTTGCCACTGTGCACAGAGAATAATTCAGAGGAAACACTCGAGGCGTGGCAAGATATTGTCGATTGCAAACACTGGAAACGAGATGCTCAGTTAGGGTCAGGGACATGCGAGGGAAGTTCCAAGGACACACAAAATCATCCAGGATAGAAGGTGGAAAGAGATGCTGGTGAAAAGCTCTGAATTTTCTCCCAATCTACTCCATAGAAAATTGAAGGAAGGAGTAACAAAAGAAAGAGAGGAGGAAAGGACCAGTTTAACAAGGAAGAAGGACCTAACTGCAGATACAATGGACCCTGATGATGATAATGCTGAATGCTCATGGGCGCTGCATATTGATTTGCAGCAGAAAATAATATGCTCTTCCTTGGCACATAAAGAACCGTCCATTGATTAACTATTGCACCAAAAGTTTCTAATTTTGACCATAAATTTGAGAAGGAAATTTCTTGTGAGAATCTCCATCAATAATCACTGTATCCTAATAAATAAAAAATATCAAAACAGAGAACTTTGAACTAAGCAAAAGTATCACACTTAGATTTATATAAAGATATGACCTGCCCAATACTGTCTTCTCTCTCTGAAGATGATTGTAATGTTCACCATAAAGGATTGTTATAGCATGAATACATGAAGCTTTGGTTTTTCCAACACATTCCCCATTTTTGGCAACCACCTAAGTATGATAAAATATGAAAATTATTAAAATTTCTGTTTTCGAAGGAAAGGAAAAATAGGCTCTCTTCTCTCTTAAGATGCATGTAATGTTCACCACAAAGGATATTTATAGCATGAGTACATAAAGCTTTGGTTTTTTCAACACATTCCCCATTTTTGGCAAGCATCTTAGTATGACAAAATACGAAATTTATTAAAATTTCTGTTTTCGAAGGTAAGGAAAAATGGGAATTATGTTTATAGAGAACTAAATATTTGAAAAAATAATATACATGCTCGTTTTGCATCGAAGAATAGATTCGATTCAATTGAGTGTACGGAAAGAAAGTTGGCAGTGATACCTTAAAAATGTTATCTGCTCACAAATTGAAAGGTGTAAACTCTTCCTTCCTTCGTCTAAGAATATGCTCGGCAATCCATCCCGTGAAGACTCATCGCTCTGCTCGTGGAGAGGACGGCGAACGTTCTCGACTCGATGGCATCCTAGAATGGAAGTGTGATGAATTGATTAAAAAAGGAAGCCAACATCCAGAACCAAGGCTCACTTCTACTAGAGTAACACTGTCAAAGGCTGTCATATTGATTTATAACTATGCATGGCTATTATTTCTCGTGTCGTACTCTTGAAATTAGCTAAAATAGACATGTTGCATCGGAGGAAGTTATGGCATGCGTATGTTTATAAACATATATACTGGCTGTGGCTAGGTTGTTCATCGTAAAATAAAGGAACATAAAGTCAGGCGATGGAAGAGCTCGACAAATGTTGGCTTTGGCACGTTCCTGCTCGCAGAGATTACCTCTTATCTAAATAAAATGTTGAAAAATGAAATTTTATAAATTTTGAAGTACCGCTAAACATTTCTCTCGCTTCTGATTGGCTGAGAGAAATACCACCGCTGTCAGTGCAGAGGCTGTATTGTTAAATTTTATGCCAAACATTTCTTTATCCGATTTCCGATCGAATATCGCCAAAATTCCTCTTTCCTTTTATGTCGACCGCGAGCAATGGTGGTTTTCTTGAAATCGGAAGAAATAAGTTTTCGATACTTATGAAATCAGTATCCATGCGCGGTAAGACTCACGTAGTAGGTAAAAATCATAATAAATACTAGTCTTCATTAAATTTTAATCGGTTACGACTAACCTTAGGTTTGTTTTCAAAAATCTTTCTCGAATTTTAGATTCCGGCCGGTGACAATCCCGTCTCGAAATACCGCCGCGCGTTAGTCACTTTCCACAGCGACCTCACCGTGTCAACATCCTCCCTTTCACCAGTCATTCATTTTCCCTTTTTTCTAATTTAATGCATTCTATTGAGGATAAAATCATCCTCATTAAAACTATGAAGCTACGCCCGAGCTCTCTGTTCGAAGAAACGGCTTCGGAAACTTAATATAGGACGCATTGTGACTATAAGTTACGAGCCCATATGCAGGATACAGCCGAGAGATCATTAAGCCGTCGCTCAATGTTATTGTTTTTGGTATTAATATGGTCGTGTTTACAGTGGTAAAGATATCTTGAACGGCGATGAATAGGAATCTAGGTATTCGAAACGATTCGCTCGGAAGCAATCGGTAAATAAAATTCTCGGGCACATTCTTGTCGTCGAGGCAAAAGAAATACATTTCAATGGGACGTTACTAACCTTGCTTGGCTTTTCGACTGAACCTTACATCCTCACTGAAAGCTGTGCTGCTCGACCTGCACTGGGATGACGAAGTCGCATTGCCGTCCTCTACGAAGCTGCCTAATCAAACTTTAACGTGCACCGCTAACCACAGCACAAAATAACACTGACACAACCACTCAATCCAGGGAAAAACTTTACGATTTGATGATAGCCACTCGATCGATGGAAAACTGCGTAACGAAAGCATGGGGAAACTCGGTTCGCATATCACTAGACCCAAGTCTGCTCACTAACGAGAGCCGCCTACTGAGGCGACACCGGAACGATAACTGGGCCCCCTGTCGGATTTCGAATGTTTTCGGTATGACGAAAAACGTCGATCTATTTCAACCTTTCCTAAAATCCGAATCTTTACGTTTAAAATTCTGTTCGGATACGCTATTTCGAAGACTCTAGTTGGATCGAGTTTCATTCCGCGCTAAAATACTTTTCAAGGAGATATCTCGTTCCTTGAAAAAGGAATCAAATTGAATGGCAATGACTCAATAAATGAGGAAGGGATTAACCCTTTCGAGAAATTTTCAGAAAATCTTTTACGAGTGCCTTCAGATTACCCCGTGGTACGGAGCGTTTTTTCCACTCTTAATGTGCCAGGTTTAGAGCGTACCCATTTCTCGGCGGGATGTGATAGCGTATCCTCCGACAGGACAATTGTGGAACATCGTCCGCGGTTAACCACCTTCCCTTTTACTCCATTAACACCACATTAATCACCATCCGTATGATAAGAACATGTGAAAGCCTCTTCCTACGGGAGCATATTTCCATAAACCTCTTTTCTGAGCTTACAATTCATGCATCTCGTCTCCGAAATTTGTGATTATAAGGATACACTTTTGGACTAATTTCCCGTTAAGATTCATAATGTAAATGGTAATTTATTTAAATCTCTTTCGAGCCTGGTGTTTTTCCTTCAATCATACGCTCATATGCAGGCGATTCCTTCGAAGGACTAAAAGATAGGGTGGACATAAGAAGTAGTTTCCGCAATGGCTGACGAAAGAACAGAGCAGGGCAGCGAAGATGGAAGGAAGGGAAAACAGTTCGTCACTATTTGGAGGCAGTTACAATGGTTTTCTTTATATTCCCCAAAAAATAAAGGAGGAGATTTATTATGTGTAGAGCCACATGAAATATTACAATTCGCTTGTTCTGCTTCGATTGGAAAAGAAATCCTTAAAATTAATAAAGAAATTGAGTGATAATGAAATCTATCACAGCATTTTCTGAATGAATGTCCTTTCCTTAGTTGAATTTTTGTGAGGAAGGGAGAGTTTGCGAATGCCCTTAACGGTTCAAGGCCATGTGTAATGAAAGACAGTTTCTAGGATGTGAAGAAAACTTTTATTGCAAGTGCACCATCAATTACATAGCAAGTTGTACAATCCATTGACATGATAATAGCCCGAGCTATGTGTCGTTTATTCTGCCAGGCGTAACGTATCCCCTCTCAACCTCTAGAAGTACAGGCACCATTTGCAGTCATTCCTCAGCCGAATTAAGGGCTCGAGTCTCTACTCGATGTACCTGAAAGAAGAGAAAATTTATTCAATGCACTGCAGTAAATATAGCATATTCATAGAGAAAGCTAGAGTATGATATAGAGGTGAAGGTAGCTAAAGGTTCCGACATTTTACATTGGGAATGGAAAAGGGCATGGATTAAATGATTTCACATCAGGAAAGATTCAAAAGAGTAAGATGGTATAGGGATTCCAGAGTTGTTCATTGGAAATTGATTCCACCGAAGGAATGAGCATTAAGATCCTATTCAGGTTCTGAAGAGATACCTACCTCAATGAGCATAAAGCATGCCTAAGCCTGGGCCCTTGATTCTTGAATGGAGTCTCTTACCTGAAATGAAAGAAAGTTGATTGCTCTATGCACTGTGGCAAATGTAGTACAAATCATAGAAAGAGGTTCAGTAGGGTTCCCAAAATTTAAAATTGGGAAAAGAATAGGTCATGGATTAAATATTTTGACATCGGTAAAGATTCCTTGCACCAAAGGGAGTGAGTAAGTGAAAGGATTTCAAAGTTATTTGAATGAGTGCAAGGAGTTAGGTAAGAGGTTGCTTGGAGGCCTTAGAAAAGGATTATGCATGGAGCATTCTATGGCAGCGTTTCCCTTTGGAAAGCAGATGAACATTATTTTGGGGAGGGAAATCTCAGTGATTAGCCTCGGAGCTAGAATGGATGTCAAACTGGAAAATGAGGACACTGCGGAATCATCCTTGCACACACTCAACGAAGGCGTTTACAAGACACACAATAACAGGAATTCTGAAGAATGGAAATTCTTAATAAGGGAGGAAAGTTCACAGCTGCCCATGAAACATCTCCAAGAGTTATGATACTGCAAGTTACCTTATCGCGGTTTCATGAAGGTAGCATAGCATACAGCGGAAGGCCAAGAAGTATACGAAGTATTCATAAGAAGATGCCACCTGTATCCTCCAAGAGCGAATGCTTGAAGCATAGTAAGGGTTGAAGAGTGATGAAGTAAACAAGCTATCAGTAAATTCAGCCTGAAATCGCTCGGAGGCATGATGGAAGTCTGCAGAAGTTTGCCACTGTGCACAGAGAATAATTCAGAGGAAACACTCGAGGCGTGGCAAGATATTGTCGATTGCAAACACTGGAAACGAGATGCTCAGTTAGGGTCAGGGACATGCGAGGGAAGTTCCAAGGACACACAAAATCATCCAGGATAGAAGGTGGAAAGAGATGCTGGTGAAAAGCTCTGAATTTTCTCCCAATCTACTCCATAGAAAATTGAAGGAAGGAGTAACAAAAGAAAGAGAGGAGGAAAGGACCAGTTTAACAAGGAAGAAGGACCTAACTGCAGATACAATGGACCCTGATGATGATAATGCTGAATGCTCATGGGCGCTGCATATTGATTTGCAGCAGAAAATAATATGCTCTTCCTTGGCACATAAAGAACCGTCCGTTGATTAACTATTGCACCAAAAGTTTCTAATTTTGACCATAAATTTGAGAAGGAAATTTCTTGTGAGAATCTCCATCAATAATCACTGTATCCTAATAAATAAAATATATCAAAACAGAGAACTTTGAACTAAGCAAAAGTATCACACTTAGATTTATATAAAGATATGACCTGCCCAATACTGTCTTCTCTCTCTGAAGATGATTGTAATGTTCACCATAAAGGATTGTTATAGCATGAATACATGAAGCTTTGGTTTTTCCAACACATTCCCCATTTTTGGCAACCACCTAAGTATGATAAAATATGAAAATTATTAAAATTTCTGTTTTCGAAGGAAAGGAAAAATAGGCTCTCTTCTCTCTTAAGATGCATGTAATGTTCACCACAAAGGATATTTATAGCATGAGTACATAAAGCTTTGGTTTTTTCAACACATTCCCCATTTTCGGCAAGCATCTTAGTATGACAAAATATGAAATTTATTAAAATTTCTGTTTTCGAAGGTAAGGAAAAATGGGAATTATGTTTATAGAGAACTAAATATTTGAAAAAATAATATACATGCTCGTTTTGCATCGAAGAATAGATTCGATTCAATTGAGTGTACGGAAAGAAAGTTGGCAGTGATACCTTAAAAATGTTATCTGCTCACAAATTGAAAGGTGTAAACTCTTCCTTCCTTCGTCTAAGAATATGCTCGGCAATCCATCCCGTGAAGACTCATCGCTCTGCTCGTGGAGAGGACGGCGAACGTTCTCGACTCGATGGCATCCTAGAATGGAAGTGTGATGAATCGATTAAAAAAGGAAGCCAACATCCAGAACCAAGGCTCACTTCTACTAGAGTAACACTGTCAAAGGCTGTCATATTGATTTATAACTATGCATGGCTATTATTTCTCGTGTCGTACTCTTGAAATTAGCTAAAATAGACATGTTGCATCGGAGGAAGTTATGGCATGCGTATGTTTATAAACATATATACTGGCTGTGGCTAGGTTGTTCATCGTAAAATAAAGGAACATAAAGTCAGGCGATGGAAGAGCTCGACAAATGTTGGCTTTGGCACGTTCCTGCTCGCAGAGATTACCTCTTATCTAAATAAAATGTTGAAAAATGAAATTTTATAAATTTTGAAGTACCGCTAAACATTTCTCTCGCTTCTGATTGGCTGAGAGAAATACCACCGCTGTCAGTGCAGAGGCTGTATTGTTAAATTTTATGCCAAACATTTCTTTATCCGATTTCCGATCGAATATCGCCAAAATTCCTCTTTCCTTTTATGTCGACCGCGAGCAATGGCGGTTTTCTTGAAATCGGAAGAAATAAGTTTTCGATACTTATGAAATCAGTATCCATGCGCGGTAAGACTCACGTAGTAGGTAAAAATCATAATAAATACTAGTCTTCATTAAATTTTAATCGGTTACGACTAACCTTAGGTTTGTTTTCAAAAATCTTTCTCGAATTTTAGATTCCGGCCGGTGACAATCCCGTCTCGAAATACCGCCGCGCGTTAGTCACTTTCCACAGCGACCTCACCGTGTCAACATCCTCCCTTTCACCAGTCATTCATTTTCCCTTTTTTCTAATTTAATGCACTCTATTGAGGATAAAATCATCCTCATTAAAACTATGAAGCTACGCCCGAGCTCTCTGTTCGAAGAAACGGCTTCGGAAACTTAATATAGGACGCATTGTGACTATAAGTTACGAGCCCATATGCAGGATACAGCCGAGAGATCATTAAGCCGTCGCTCAATGTTATTGTTTTTGGTATTAATATGGTCGTGTTTACAGTGGTAAAGATATCTTGAACGGCGATGAATAGGAATCTAGGTATTCGAAACGATTCGCTCGGAAGCAATCGGTAAATAAAATTCTCGGGCACATTCTTGTCGTCGAGGCAAAAGAAATACATTTCAATGGGACGTTACTAACCTTGCTTGGCTTTTCGACTGAACCTTACATCCTCACTGAAAGCTGTGCTGCTTGACCTGCACTGGGATGACGAAGTCGCATTGCCGTCCTCTACGAAGCTGCCTAATCAAACTTTAACGTGCACCGCTAACCACAGCACAAAATAACACTGACACAACCACTCAATCCAGGGAAAAACTTTACGATTTGATGATAGCCACTCGATCGATGGAAAACTGCGTAACGAAAGCATGGGGAAACTCGGTTCGCATATCACTAGACCCAAGTCTGCTCACTAACGAGAGCCGCCTACTGAGGCGACACCGGAACGATAACTGGGCCCCCTGTCGGATTTCGAATGTTTTCGGTATGACGAAAAACGTCGATCTATTTCAACCTTTCCTAAAATCCGAATCTTTACGTTTAAAATTCTGTTCGGATACGCTATTTCGAAGACTCTAGTTGGATCGAGTTTCATTCCGCGCTAAAATACTTTTCAAGGAGATATCTCGTTCCTTGAAAAAGGAATCAAATTGAATGGCAATGACTCAATAAATGAGGAAGGGATTAACCCTTTCGAGAAATTTTCAGAAAATCTTTTACGAGTGCCTTCAGATGACCCCGTGGTACGGAGCGTTTTTTCCACTCTTAATGTGCCAGGTTTAGAGCGTACCCATTTCTCGGCGGGATGTGATAGCGTATCCTCCGACAGGACAATTGTGGAACATCGTCCGCGGTTAACCACCTTCCCTTTTACTCCATTTACACCACATTAATCACCATCCGTATGATAAGAACATGTGAAAGCCTCTTCCTACGGGAGCATATTTCCATAAACCTCTTTTCTGAGCTTACAATTCATGCATCTCGTCTCCGAAATTTGTGATTATAAGGATACACTTTTGGACTAATTTCCCGTTAAGATTCATAATGTAAATGGTAATTTAGTCAAATCTCTTTCGAGCCTGGTGTTTTTCCTTCAATCATACGCTCATATGCAGGCGATTCCTTCGAAGGACTAAAAGATAGGGTGGACATAAGAAGTAGTTTCCGCAATGGCTGACGAAAGAACAGAGCAGGGCAGCGAAGATGGAAGGAAGGGAAAACAGTTCGTCACTATTTGGAGGCAGTTACAATGGTTTTCTTTATATTCCCCAAAAAATAAAGGAGGAGATTTATTATGTGTAGAGCCACATGAAATATTACAATTCGCTTGTTCTGCTTCGATTGGAAAAGAAATCCTTAAAATTAATAAAGAAATTGAGTGATAATGAAATCTATCACAGCATTTTCTGAATGAATGTCCTTTCCTTAGTTGAATTTTTGTGAGGAAGGGAGAGTTTGCGAATGCCCTTAACGGTTCAAGGCCATGTGTAATGAAAGACAGTTTCTAGGATGTGAAGAAAACTTTTATTGCAAGTGCACCATCAATTACATAGCAAGTTGTACAATCCATTGACATGATAATAGCCCGAGCTATGTGTCGTTTATTCTGCCAGGCGTAACGTATCCCCTCTCAACCTCTAGAAGTACAGGCACCATTTGCAGTCATTCCTCAGCCGAATTAAGGGCTCGAGTCTCTACTCGATGTACCTGAAAGAAGAGAAAATTTATTCAATGCACTGCAGTAAATATAGCATATTCATAGAGAAAGCTAGAGTATGATATAGAGGTGAAGGTAGCTAAAGGTTCCGACATTTTACATTGGGAATGGAAAAGGGCATGGATTAAATGATTTCACATCAGGAAAGATTCAAAAGAGTAAGATGGTATAGGGATTCCAGAGTTGTTCATTGGAAATTGATTCCACCGAAGGAATGAGCATTAAGATCCTATTCAGGTTCTGAAGAGATACCTACCTCAATGAGCATAAAGCATGCCTAAGCCTGGGCCCTTGATTCTTGAATGGAGTCTCTTACCTGAAATGAAAGAAAGTTGATTGCTCTATGCACTGTGGCAAATGTAGTACAAATCATAGAAAGAGGTTCAGTAGGGTTCCCAAAATTTAAAATTGGGAAAAGAATAGGTCATGGATTAAATATTTTGACATCGGTAAAGATTCCTTGCACCAAAGGGAGTGAGTAAGTGAAAGGATTTCAAAGTGAATGAGTGCAAGGAGTTAGGTAAGAGGTTGCTTGGAGGCCTTAGAAAAGGATTATGCATGGAGCATTCTATGGCAGCGTTTCCCTTTGGAAAGCAGATGAACATTATTTTGGGGAGGGAAATCTCAGTGATTAGCCTCGGAGCTAGAATGGATGTCAAACTGGAAAATGAGGACACTGCGGAATCATCCTTGCACACACTCAACGAAGGCGTTTACAAGACACACAATAACAGGAATTCTGAAGAATGGAAATTCTTAATAAGGGAGGAAAGTTCACAGCTGCCCATGAAACATCTCCAAGAGTTATGATACTGCAAGTTACCTTATCGCGGTTTCATGAAGGTAGCATAGCATACAGCGGAAGGCCAAGAAGTATACGAAGTATTCATAAGAAGATGCCACCTGTATCCTCCAAGAGCGAATGCTTGAAGCATAGGAAGGGTTGAAGAGTGATGAAGTAAACAAGCTATCAGTAAATTCAGCCTGAAATCGCTCGGAGGCATGATGGAAGTCTGCAGAAGTTTGCCACTGTGCACAGAGAATAATTCAGAGGAAACACTCGAGGCGTGGCAAGATATTGTCGATTGCAAACACTGGAAACGAGATGCTCAGTTAGGGTCAGGGACATGCGAGGGAAGTTCCAAGGACACACAAAATCATCCAGGATAGAAGGTGGAAAGAGATGCTGGTGAAAAGCTCTGAATTTTCTCCCAATCTACTCCATAGAAAATTGAAGGAAGGAGTAACAAAAGAAAGAGAGGAGGAAAGGACCAGTTTAACAAGGAAGAAGGACCTAACTGCAGATACAATGGACCCTGATGATGATAATGCTGAATGCTCATGGGCGCTGCATATTGATTTGCAGCAGAAAATAATATGCTCTTCCTTGGCACATAAAGAACCGTCCATTGATTAACTATTGCACCAAAAGTTTCTAATTTTGACCATAAATTTGAGAAGGAAATTTCTTGTGAGAATCTCCATCAATAATCACTGTATCCTAATAAATAAAATATATCAAAACAGAGAACTTTGAACTAAGCAAAAGTATCACACTTAGATTTATATAAAGATATGACCTGCCCAATACTGTCTTCTCTCTCTGAAGATGATTGTAATGTTCACCATAAAGGATTGTTATAGCTTGAATACATGAAGCTTTGGTTTTTCCAACACATTCCCCATTTTTGGCAACCACCTAAGTATGATAAAATATGAAAATTATTAAAATTTCTGTTTTCGAAGGAAAGGAAAAATAGGCTCTCTTCTCTCTTAAGATGCATGTAATGTTCACCACAAAGGATATTTATAGCATGAGTACATAAAGCTTTGGTTTTTTCAACACATTCCCCATTTTCGGCAAGCATCTTAGTATGACAAAATATGAAATTTATTAAAATTTCTGTTTTCGAAGGTAAGGAAAAATGGGAATTATGTTTATAGAGAACTAAATATTTGAAAAAATAATATACATGCTCGTTTTGCATCGAAGAATAGATTCGATTCAATTGAGTGTACGGAAAGAAAGTTGGCAGTGATACCTTAAAAATGTTATCTGCTCACAAATTGAAAGGTGTAAACTCTTCCTTCCTTCGTCTAAGAATATGCTCGGCAATCCATCCCGTGAAGACTCATCGCTCTGCTCGTGGAGAGGACGGCGAACGTTCTCGACTCGATGGCATCCTAGAATGGAAGTGTGATGAATCGATTAAAAAAGGAAGCCAACATCCAGAACCAAGGCTCACTTCTACTAGAGTAACACTGTCAAAGGCTGTCATATTGATTTATAACTATGCATGGCTATTATTTCTCGTGTCGTACTCTTGAAATTAGCTAAAATAGACATGTTGCATCGGAGGAAGTTATGGCATGCGTATGTTTATAAACATATATACTGGCTGTGGCTAGGTTGTTCATCGTAAAATAAAGGAACATAAAGTCAGGCGATGGAAGAGCTCGACAAATGTTGGCTTTGGCACGTTCCTGCTCGCAGAGATTACCTCTTATCTAAATAAAATGTTGAAAAATGAAATTTTATAAATTTTGAAGTACCGCTAAACATTTCTCTCGCTTCTGATTGGCTGAGAGAAATACCACCGCTGTCAGTGCAGAGGCTGTATTGTTAAATTTTATGCCAAACATTTCTTTATCCGATTTCCGATCGAATGTCGCCAAAATTCCTCTTTCTTTTTATGTCGACCGCGAGCAATGGCGGTTTTCTTGAAATCGGAAGAAATAAGTTTTCGATACTTATGAAATCAGTATCCATGCGCGGTAAGACTCACGTAGTAGGTAAAAATCATAATAAATACTAGTCTTCATTAAATTTTAATCGGTTACGACTAACCTTAGGTTTGTTTTCAAAAATCTTTCTCGAATTTTAGATTCCGGCCGGTGACAATCCCGTCTCGAAATACCGCCGCGCGTTAGTCACTTTCCACAGCGACCTCACCGTGTCAACATCCTCCCTTTCACCAGTCATTCATTTTCCCTTTTTTCTAATTTAATGCACTCTATTGAGGATAAAATCATCCTCATTAAAACTATGAAGCTACGCCCGAGCTCTCTGTTCGAAGAAACGGCTTCGGAAACTTAATATAGGACGCATTGTGACTATAAGTTACGAGCCCATATGCAGGATACAGCCGAGAGATCATTAAGCCGTCGCTCAATGTTATTGTTTTTGGTATTAATATGGTCGTGTTTACAGTGGTAAAGATATCTTGAACGGCGATGAATAGGAATCTAGGTATTCGAAACGCTTCGCTCGGAAGCAATCGGTAAATAAAATTCTCGGGCACATTCTTGTCGTCGAGGCAAAAGAAATACATTTCAATGGGACGTTACTAACCTTGCTTGGCTTTTCGACTGAACCTTACATCCTCACTGAAAGCTGTGCTGCTCGACCTGCACTGGGATGACGAAGTCGCATTGCCGTCCTCTACGAAGCTGCCTAATCAATCTTTAACGTGCACCGCTAACCACAGCACAAAATAACACTGACACAACCACTCAATCCAGGGAAAAACTTTACGATTTGATGATAGCCACTCGATCGATGGAAAACTGCGTAACGAAAGCATGGGGAAACTCGGTTCGCATATCACTAGACCAAAGTCTGCTCACTAACGAGAGCCGCCTACTGAGGCGACACCGGAACGATAACTGGGCCCCCTGTCGGATTTCGAATGTTTTCGGTATGACGAAAAACGTCGATCTATTTCAACCTTTCCTAAAATCCGAATCTTTACGTTTAAAATTCTGTTCGGATACGCTATTTCGAAGACTCTAGTTGGATCGAGTTTCATTCCGCGCTAAAATACTTTTCAAGGAGATATCTCGTTCCTTGAAAAAGGAATCAAATTGAATGGCAATGACTCAATAAATGAGGAAGGGATTAATCCTTTCGAGAAATTTTCAGAAAATCTTTTACGAGTGCCTTCAGATTACCCCGTGGCACGGAGCGTTTTTTCCACTCTTATTGTGCCAGGTTTAGAGCGTACCCATTTCTCGGCGGGATGTGATAGCGTATCCTCCGACAGGACAATTGTGGAACATCGTCCGCGGTTAACCACCTTCCCTTTTACTCCATTAACACCACATTAATCACCATCCGTATGATAAGAACATGTGAAAGTCTCTTCCTACGGGAGCATATTTCCATAAACCTCTTTTCTGAGCTTACAATTCATGCATCTCGTCTCCGAAATTTGTGATTATAAGGATACACTTTTGGACTAATTTCCCGTTAAGATTCATAATGTAAATGGTAATTTAGTCAAATCTCTTTCGAGCCTGGTGTTTTTCCTTCAATCATACGCTCATATGCAGGCGATTCCTTCGAAGGACTAAAAGATAGGGTGGACATAAGAAGTAGTTTCCGCAATGGCTGACGAAAGAACAGAGCAGGGCAGCGAAGATGGAAGGAAGGGAAAACAGTTCGTCACTATTTGGAGGCAGTTACAATGGTTTTCTTTATATTCCCCAAAAAATAAAGGAGGAGATTTATTATGTGTAGAGCCACATGAAATATTACAATTCGCTTGTTCTGCTTCGATTGGAAAAGAAATCCTTAAAATTAATAAAGAAATTGAGTGATAATGAAATCTATCACAGCATTTTCTGAATGAATGTCCTTTCCTTAGTTGAATTTTTGTGAGGAAGGGAGAGTTTGCGAATGCCCTTAACGGTTCAAGGCCATGTGTAATGAAAGACAGTTTCTAGGATGTGAAGAAAACTTTTATTGCAAGTGCACCATCAATTACATAGCAAGTTGTACAATCCATTGACATGATAATAGCCCGAGCTATGTGTCGTTTATTCTGCCAGGCGTAACGTATCCCCTCTCAACCTCTAGAAGTACAGGCACCATTTGCAGTCATTCCTCAGCCGAATTAAGGGCTCGAGTCTCTACTCGATGTACCTGAAAGAAGAGAAAATTTATTCAATGCACTGCAGTAAATATAGCATATTCATAGAGAAAGCTAGAGTATGATATAGAGGTGAAGGTAGCTAAAGGTTCCGACATTTTACATTGGGAATGGAAAAGGGCATGGATTAAATGATTTCACATCAGGAAAGATTCAAAAGAGTAAGATGGTATAGGGATTCCAGAGTTGTTCATTGGAAATTGATTCCACCGAAGGAATGAGCATTAAGATCCTATTCAGGTTCTGAAGAGATACCTACCTCAATGAGCATAAAGCATGCCTAAGCCTGGGCCCTTGATTCTTGAATGGAGTCTCTTACCTGAAATGAAAGAAAGTTGATTGCTCTATGCACTGTGGCAAATGTAGTACAAATCATAGAAAGAGGTTCAGTAGGGTTCCCAAAATTTAAAATTGGGAAAAGAATAGGTCATGGATTAAATATTTTGACATCGGTAAAGATTCCTTGCACCAAAGGGAGTGAGTAAGTGAAAGGATTTCAAAGTTATTTGAATGAGTGCAAGGAGTTAGGTAAGAGGTTGCTTGGAGGCCTTAGAAAAGGATTATGCATGGAGCATTCTATGGCAGCGTTTCCCTTTGGAAAGCAGATGAACATTATTTTGGGGAGGGAAATCTCAGTGATTAGCCTCGGAGCTAGAATGGATGTCAAACTGGAAAATGAGGACACTGCGGAATCATCCTTGCACACACTCAACGAAGGCGTTTACAAGACACACAATAACAGGAATTCTGAAGAATGGAAATTCTTAATAAGGGAGGAAAGTTCACAGCTGCCCATGAAACATCTCCAAGAGTTATGATACTGCAAGTTACCTTATCGCGGTTTCATGAAGGTAGCATAGCATACAGCGGAAGGCCAAGAAGTATACGAAGTATTCATAAGAAGATGCCACCTGTATCCTCCAAGAGCGAATGCTTGAAGCATAGGAAGGGTTGAAGAGTGATGAAGTAAACAAGCTATCAGTAAATTCAGCCTGAAATCGCTCGGAGGCATGATGGAAGTCTGCAGAAGTTTGCCACTGTGCACAGAGAATAATTCAGAGGAAACACTCGAGGCGTGGCAAGATATTGTCGATTGCAAACACTGGAAACGAGATGCTCAGTTAGGGTCAGGGACATGCGAGGGAAGTTCCAAGGACACACAAAATCATCCAGGATAGAAGGTGGAAAGAGATGCTGGTGAAAAGCTCTGAATTTTCTCCCAATCTACTCCATAGAAAATTGAAGGAAGGAGTAACAAAAGAAAGAGAGGAGGAAAGGACCAGTTTAACAAGGAAGAAGGACCTAACTGCAGATACAATGGACCCTGATGATGATAATGCTGAATGCTCATGGGCGCTGCATATTGATTTGCAGCAGAAAATAATATGCTCTTCCTTGGCACATAAAGAACCGTCCATTGATTAACTATTGCACCAAAAGTTTCTAATTTTGACCATAAATTTGAGAAGGAAATTTCTTGTGAGAATCTCCATCAATAATCACTGTATCCTAATAAATAAAATATATCAAAACAGAGAACTTTGAACTAAGCAAAAGTATCACACTTAGATTTATATAAAGATATGACCTGCCCAATACTGTCTTCTCTCTCTGAAGATGATTGTAATGTTCACCATAAAGGATTGTTATAGCTTGAATACATGAAGCTTTGGTTTTTCCAACACATTCCCCATTTTTGGCAACCACCTAAGTATGATAAAATATGAAAATTATTAAAATTTCTGTTTTCGAAGGAAAGGAAAAATAGGCTCTCTTCTCTCTTAAGATGCATGTAATGTTCACCACAAAGGATATTTATAGCATGAGTACATAAAGCTTTGGTTTTTTCAACACATTCCCCATTTTTGGCAAGCATCTTAGTATGACAAAATATGAAATTTATTAAAATTTCTGTTTTCGAAGGTAAGGAAAAATGGGAATTATGTTTATAGAGAACTAAATATTTGAAAAAATAATATACATGCTCGTTTTGCATCGAAGAATAGATTCGATTCAATTGAGTGTACGGAAAGAAAGTTGGCAGTGATACCTTAAAAATGTTATCTGCTCACAAATTGAAAGGTGTAAACTCTTCCTTCCTTCGTCTAAGAATATGCTCGGCAATCCATCCCGTGAAGACTCATCGCTCTGCTCGTGGAGAGGACGGCGAACGTTCTCGACTCGATGGCATCCTAGAATGGAAGTGTGATGAATCGATTAAAAAAGGAAGCCAACATCCAGAACCAAGGCTCACTTCTACTAGAGTAACACTGTCAAAGGCTGTCATATTGATTTATAACTATGCATGGCTATTATTTCTCGTGTCGTACTCTTGAAATTAGCTAAAATAGACATGTTGCATCGGAGGAAGTTATGGCATGCGTATGTTTATAAACATATATACTGGCTGTGGCTAGGTTGTTCATCGTAAAATAAAGGAACATAAAGTCAGGCGATGGAAGAGCTCGACAAATGTTGGCTTTGGCACGTTCCTGCTCGCAGAGATTACCTCTTATCTAAATAAAATGTTGAAAAATGAAATTTTATAAATTTTGAAGTACCGCTAAACATTTCTCTCGCTTCTGATTGGCTGAGAGAAATACCACCGCTGTCAGTGCAGAGGCTGTATTGTTAAATTTTATGCCAAACATTTCTTTATCCGATTTCCGATCGAATGTCGCCAAAATTCCTCTTTCTTTTTATGTCGACCGCGAGCAATGGCGGTTTTCTTGAAATCGGAAGAAATAAGTTTTCGATACTTATGAAATCAGTATCCATGCGCGGTAAGACTCACGTAGTAGGTAAAAATCATAATAAATACTAGTCTTCATTAAATTTTAATCGGTTACGACTAACCTTAGGTTTGTTTTCAAAAATCTTTCTCGAATTTTAGATTCCGGCCGGTGACAATCCCGTCTCGAAATACCGCCGCGCGTTAGTCACTTTCCACAGCGACCTCACCGTGTCAACATCCTCCCTTTCACCAGTCATTCATTTTCCCTTTTTTCTAATTTAATGCACTCTATTGAGGATAAAATCATCCTCATTAAAACTATGAAGCTACGCCCGAGCTCTCTGTTCGAAGAAACGGCTTCGGAAACTTAATATAGGACGCATTGTGACTATAAGTTACGAGCCCATATGCAGGATACAGCCGAGAGATCATTAAGCCGTCGCTCAATGTTATTGTTTTTGGTATTAATATGGTCGTGTTTACAGCGGTAAAGATATCTTGAACGGCGATGAATAGGAATCTAGGTATTCGAAACGCTTCGCTCGGAAGCAATCGGTAAATAAAATTCTCGGGCACATTCTTGTCGTCGAGGCAAAAGAAATACATTTCAATGGGACGTTACTAACCTTGCTTGGCTTTTCGACTGAACCTTACATCCTCACTGAAAGCTGTGCTGCTCGACCTGCACTGGGATGACGAAGTCGCATTGCCGTCCTCTACGAAGCTGCCTAATCAATCTTTAACGTGCACCGCTAACCACAGCACAAAATAACACTGACACAACCACTCAATCCAGGGAAAAACTTTACGATTTGATGATAGCCACTCGATCGATGGAAAACTGCGTAACGAAAGCATGGGGAAACTCGGTTCGCATATCACTAGACCAAAGTCTGCTCACTAACGAGAGCCGCCTACTGAGGCGACACCGGAACGATAACTGGGCCCCCTGTCGGATTTCGAATGTTTTCGGTATGACGAAAAACGTCGATCTATTTCAACCTTTCCTAAAATCCGAATCTTTACGTTTAAAATTCTGTTCGGATACGCTATTTCGAAGACTCTAGTTGGATCGAGTTTCATTCCGCGCTAAAATACTTTTCAAGGAGATATCTCGTTCCTTGAAAAAGGAATCAAATTGAATGGCAATGACTCGATAAATGAGGAAGGGATTAACCCTTTCGAGAAATTTTCAGAAAATCTTTTACGAGTGCCTTCAGATGACCCCGTGGTACGGAGCGTTTTTTCCACTCTTAATGTGCCAGGTTTAGAGCGTACCCATTTCTCGGCGTGATGTGATAGCGTATCCTCCGACTGGACAATTGTGGAACATCGTCCGCGGTTCACCACCTTCACTTTTACTCCATTAACACCACATTAATCACCATCCGTATGATAAGAACATGTGAAAGTCTCTTCCTACGGGAGCATATTTCCATAAACCTCTTTTCTGAGCTTACAATTCATGCATCTCGTCTCCGAAATTTGTGATTATAAGGATACACTTTTGGACTAATTTCCCGTTAAGATTCATAATGCAAATGGTAATTTAGTCAAATCTCTTTCGAGCCTGGTGTTTTTCCTTCAATCATACGCTCATATGCAGGCGATTCCTTCGAAGGACTAAAAGATAGGGTGGACATAAGAAGTAGTTTCCGCAATGGCTGACGAAAGAACAGAGCAGGGCAGCGAAGATGGAAGGAAGGGAAAACAGTTCGTCACTATTTGGAGGCAGTTACAATGGTTTTCTTTATATTCCCCAAAAAATAAAGGAGGAGATTTATTATGTGTAGAGCCACATGAAATATTACAATTCGCTTGTTCTGCTTCGATTGGAAAAGAAATCCTTAAAATTAATAAAGAAATTGAGTGATAATGAAATCTATCACAGCATTTTCTGAATGAATGTCCTTTCCTTAGTTGAATTTTTGTGAGGAAGGGAGAGTTTGCGAATGCCCTTAACGGTTCAAGGCCATGTGTAATGAAAGACAGTTTCTAGGATGTGAAGAAAACTTTTATTGCAAGTGCACCATCAATTACATAGCAAGTTGTACAATCCATTGACATGATAATAGCCCGAGCTATGTGTCGTTTATTCTGCCAGGCGTAACGTATCCCCTCTCAACCTCTAGAAGTACAGGCACCATTTGCAGTCATTCCTCAGCCGAATTAAGGGCTCGAGTCTCTACTCGATGTACCTGAAAGAAGAGAAAATTTATTCAATGCACTGCAGTAAATATAGCATATTCATAGAGAAAGCTAGAGTATGATATAGAGGTGAAGGTAGCTAAAGGTTCCGACATTTTACATTGGGAATGGAAAAGGGCATGGATTAAATGATTTCACATCAGGAAAGATTCAAAAGAGTAAGATGGTATAGGGATTCCAGAGTTGTTCATTGGAAATTGATTCCACCGAAGGAATGAGCATTAAGATCCTATTCAGGTTCTGAAGAGATACCTACCTCAATGAGCATAAAGCATGCCTAAGCCTGGGCCCTTGATTCTTGAATGGAGTCTCTTACCTGAAATGAAAGAAAGTTGATTGCTCTATGCACTGTGGCAAATGTAGTACAAATCATAGAAAGAGGTTCAGTAGGGTTCCCAAAATTTAAAATTGGGAAAAGAATAGGTCATGGATTAAATATTTTGACATCGGTAAAGATTCCTTGCACCAAAGGGAGTGAGTAAGTGAAAGGATTTCAAAGTGAATGAGTGCAAGGAGTTAGGTAAGAGGTTGCTTGGAGGCCTTAGAAAAGGATTATGCATGGAGCATTCTATGGCAGCGTTTCCCTTTGGAAAGCAGATGAACATTATTTTGGGGAGGGAAATCTCAGTGATTAGCCTCGGAGCTAGAATGGATGTCAAACTGGAAAATGAGGACACTGCGGAATCATCCTTGCACACACTCAACGAAGGCGTTTACAAGACACACAATAACAGGAATTCTGAAGAATGGAAATTCTTAATAAGGGAGGAAAGTTCACAGCTGCCCATGAAACATCTCCAAGAGTTATGATACTGCAAGTTACCTTATCGCGGTTTCATGAAGGTAGCATAGCATACAGCGGAAGGCCAAGAAGTATACGAAGTATTCATAAGAAGATGCCACCTGTATCCTCCAAGAGCGAATGCTTGAAGCATAGTAAGGGTTGAAGAGTGATGAAGTAAACAAGCTATCAGTAAATTCAGCCTGAAATCGCTCGGAGGCATGATGGAAGTCTGCAGAAGTTTGCCACTGTGCACAGAGAATAATTCAGAGGAAACACTCGAGGCGTGGCAAGATATTGTCGATTGCAAACACTGGAAACGAGATGCTCAGTTAGGGTCAGGGACATGCGAGGGAAGTTCCAAGGACACACAAAATCATCCAGGATAGAAGGTGGAAAGAGATGCTGGTGAAAAGCTCTGAATTTTCTCCCAATCTACTCCATAGAAAATTGAAGGAAGGAGTAACAAAAGAAAGAGAGGAGGAAAGGACCAGTTTAACAAGGAAGAAGGACCTAACTGCAGATACAATGGACCCTGATGATGATAATGCTGAATGCTCATGGGCGCTGCATATTGATTTGCAGCAGAAAATAATATGCTCTTCCTTGGCACATAAAGAACCGTCCATTGATTAACTATTGCACCAAAAGTTTCTAATTTTGACCATAAATTTGAGAAGGAAATTTCTTGTGAGAATCTCCATCAATAATCACTGTATCCTAATAAATAAAATATATCAAAACAGAGAACTTTGAACTAAGCAAAAGTATCACACTTAGATTTATATAAAGATATGACCTGCCCAATACTGTCTTCTCTCTCTGAAGATGATTGTAATGTTCACCATAAAGGATTGTTATAGCATGAATACATGAAGCTTTGGTTTTTCCAACACATTCCCCATTTTTGGCAACCACCTAAGTATGATAAAATATGAAAATTATTAAAATTTCTGTTTTCGAAGGAAAGGAAAAATAGGCTCTCTTCTCTCTTAAGATGCATGTAATGTTCACCACAAAGGATATTTATAGCATGAGTACATAAAGCTTTGGTTTTTTCAACACATTCCCCATTTTCGGCAAGCATCTTAGTATGACAAAATATGAAATTTATTAAAATTTCTGTTTTCGAAGGTAAGGAAAAATGGGAATTATGTTTATAGAGAACTAAATATTTGAAAAAATAATATACATGCTCGTTTTGCATCGAAGAATAGATTCGATTCAATTGAGTGTACGGAAAGAAAGTTGGCAGTGATACCTTAAAAATGTTATCTGCTCACAAATTGAAAGGTGTAAACTCTTCCTTCCTTCGTCTAAGAATATGCTCGGCAATCCATCCCGTGAAGACTCATCGCTCTGCTCGTGGAGAGGACGGCGAACGTTCTCGACTCGATGGCATCCTAGAATGGAAGTGTGATGAATCGATTAAAAAAGGAAGCCAACATCCAGAACCAAGGCTCACTTCTACTAGAGTAACACTGTCAAAGGCTGTCATATTGATTTATAACTATGCATGGCTATTATTTCTCGTGTCGTACTCTTGAAATTAGCTAAAATAGACATGTTGCATCGGAGGAAGTTATGGCATGCGTATGTTTATAAACATATATACTGGCTGTGGCTAGGTTGTTCATCGTAAAATAAAGGAACATAAAGTCAGGCGATGGAAGAGCTCGACAAATGTTGGCTTTGGCACGTTCCTGCTCGCAGAGATTACCTCTTATCTAAATAAAATGTTGAAAAATGAAATTTTATAAATTTTGAAGTACCGCTAAACATTTCTCTCGCTTCTGATTGGCTGAGAGAAATACCACCGCTGTCAGTGCAGAGGCTGTATTGTTAAATTTTATGCCAAACATTTCTTTATCCGATTTCCGATCGAATATCGCCAAAATTCCTCTTTCCTTTTATGTCGACCGCGAGCAATGGCGGTTTTCTTGAAATCGGAAGAAATAAGTTTTCGATACTTATGAAATCAGTATCCATGCGCGGTAAGACTCACGTAGTAGGTAAAAATCATAATAAATACTAGTCTTCATTAAATTTTAATCGGTTACGACTAACCTTAGGTTTGTTTTCAAAAATCTTTCTCGAATTTTAGATTCCGGCCGGTGACAATCCCGTCTCGAAATACCGCCGCGCGTTAGTCACTTTCCACAGCGACCTCACCGTGTCAACATCCTCCCTTTCACCAGTCATTCATTTTCCCTTTTTTCTAATTTAATGCACTCTATTGAGGATAAAATCATCCTCATTAAAACTATGAAGCTCCGCCCGAGCTCTCTGTTCGAAGAAACGGCTTCGGAAACTTAATATAGGACGCATTGTGACTATAAGTTACGAGCCCATATGCAGGATACAGCCGAGAGATCATTAAGCCGTCGCTCAATGTTATTGTTTTTGGTATTAATATGGTCGTGTTTACAGCGGTAAAGATATCTTGAACGGCGATGAATAGGAATCTAGGTATTCGAAACGCTTCGCTCGGAAGCAATCGGTAAATAAAATTCTCGGGCACATTCTTGTCGTCGAGGCAAAAGAAATACATTTCAATGGGACGTTACTAACCTTGCTTGGCTTTTCGACTGAACCTTACATCCTCACTGAAAGCTGTGCTGCTCGACCTGCACTGGGATGACGAAGTCGCATTGCCGTCCTCTACGAAGCTGCCTAATCAAACTTTAACGTGCACCGCTAACCACAGCACAAAATAACACTGACACAACCACTCAATCCAGGGAAAAACTTTACGATTTGATGATAGCCACTCGATCGATGGAAAACTGCGTAACGAAAGCATGGGGAAACTCGGTTCGCATATCACTAGACCCAAGTCTGCTCACTAACGAGAGCCGCCTACTGAGGCGACACCGGAACGATAACTGGGCCCCCTGTCGGATTTCGAATGTTTTCGGTATGACGAAAAACGTCGATCTATTTCAACCTTTCCTAAAATCCGAATCTTTACGTTTAAAATTCTGTTCGGATACGCTATTTCGAAGACTCTAGTTGGATCGAGTTTCATTCCGCGCTAAAATACTTTTCAAGGAGATATCTCGTTCCTTGAAAAAGGAATCAAATTGAATGGCAATGACTCAATAAATGAGGAAGGGATTAACCCTTTCGAGAAATTTTCAGAAAATCTTTTACGAGTGCCTTCAGATGACCCCGTGGTACGGAGCGTTTTTTCCACTCTTATTGTGCCAGGTTTAGAGCGTACCCATTTCTCGGCGGGATGTGATAGCGTATCCTCCGACAGGACAATTGTGGAACATCGTCCGCGGTTAACCACCTTCCCTTTTACTCCATTTACACCACATTAATCACCATCCGTATGATAAGAACATGTGAAAGCCTCTTCCTACGGGAGCATATTTCCATAAACCTCTTTTCTGAGCTTACAATTCATGCATCTCGTCTCCGAAATTTGTGATTATAAGGATACACTTTTGGACTAATTTCCCGTTAAGATTCATAATGTAAATGGTAATTTAGTCAAATCTCTTTCGAGCCTGGTGTTTTTCCTTCAATCATACGCTCATATGCAGGCGATTCCTTCGAAGGACTAAAAGATATGGTGGACATAAGAAGTAGTTTCCGCAATGGCTGACGAAAGAACAGAGCAGGGCAGCGAAGATGGAAGGAAGGGAAAACAGTTCGTCACTATTTGGAGGCAGTTACAATGGTTTTCTTTATATTCCCCAAAAAATAAAGGAGGAGATTTATTATGTGTAGAGCCACATGAAATATTACAATTCGCTTGTTCTGCTTCGATTGGAAAAGAAATCCTTAAAATTAATAAAGAAATTGAGTGATAATGAAAACTATCACAGCATTTTCTGAATGAATGTCCTTTCCTTAGTTGAATTTTTGTGAGGAAGGGAGAGTTTGCGAATGCCCTTAACGGTTCAAGGCCATGTGTAATGAAAGACAGTTTCTAGGATGTGAAGAAAACTTTTATTGCAAGTGCACCATCAATTACATAGCAAGTTGTACAATCCATTGACATGATAATAGCCCGAGCTATGTGTCGTTTATTCTGCCAGGCGTAACGTATCCCCTCTCAACCTCTAGAAGTACAGGCACCATTTGCAGTCATTCCCCAGCCGAATTAAGGGCTCGAGTCTCTACTCGATGTACCTGAAAGAAGAGAAAATTTATTCAATGCACTGCAGTAAATATAGCATATTCATAGAGAAAGCTAGAGTATGATATAGAGGTGAAGGTAGCTAAAGGTTCCGACATTTTACATTGGGAATGGAAAAGGGCATGGATTAAATGATTTCACATCAGGAAAGATTCAAAAGAGTAAGATGGTATAGGGATTCCAGAGTTGTTCATTGGAAATTGATTCCACCGAAGGAATGAGCATTAAGATCCTATTCAGGTTCTGAAGAGATACCTACCTCAATGAGCATAAAGCATGCCTAAGCCTGGGCCCTTGATTCTTGAATGGAGTCTCTTACCTGAAATGAAAGAAAGTTGATTGCTCTATGCACTGTGGCAAATGTAGTACAAATCATAGAAAGAGGTTCAGTAGGGTTCCCAAAATTTAAAATTGGGAAAAGAATAGGTCATGGATTAAATATTTTGACATCGGTAAAGATTCCTTGCACCAAAGGGAGTGAGTAAGTGAAAGGATTTCAAAGTGAATGAGTGCAAGGAGTTAGGTAAGAGGTTGCTTGGAGGCCTTAGAAAAGGATTATGCATGGAGCATTCTATGGCAGCGTTTCCCTTTGGAAAGCAGATGAACATTATTTTGGGGAGGGAAATCTCAGTGATTAGCCTCGGAGCTAGAATGGATGTCAAACTGGAAAATGAGGACACTGCGGAATCATCCTTGCACACACTCAACGAAGGCGTTTACAAGACACACAATAACAGGAATTCTGAAGAATGGAAATTCTTAATAAGGGAGGAAAGTTCACAGCTGCCCATGAAACATCTCCAAGAGTTATGATACTGCAAGTTACCTTATCGCGGTTTCATGAAGGTAGCATAGCATACAGCGGAAGAAGACAGCAAGAAGTATACGAAGTATTCATAAGAAGATGCCACCTGTATCCTCCAAGAGCGAATGCTTGAAGCATAGGAAGGGTTGAAGAGTGATGAAGTAAACAAGCTATCAGTAAATTCAGCCTGAAATCGCTCGGAGGCATGATGGAAGTCTGCAGAAGTTTGCCACTGTGCACAGAGAATAATTCAGAGGAAACACTCGAGGCGTGGCAAGATATTGTCGATTGCAAACACTGGAAACGAGATGCTCAGTTAGGGTCAGGGACATGCGAGGGAAGTTCCAAGGACACACAAAATCATCCAGGATAGAAGGTGGAAAGAGATGCTGGTGAAAAGCTCTGAATTTTCTCCCAATCTACTCCATAGAAAATTGAAGGAAGGAGTAACAAAAGAAAGAGAGGAGGAAAGGACCAGTTTAACAAGGAAGAAGGACCTAACTGCAGATACAATGGACCCTGATGATGATAATGCTGAATGCTCATGGGCGCTGCATATTGATTTGCAGCAGAAAATAATATGCTCTTCCTTGGCACATAAAGAACCGTCCATTGATTAACTATTGCACCAAAAGTTTCTAATTTTGACCATAAATTTGAGAAGGAAATTTCTTGTGAGAATCTCCATCAATAATCACTGTATCCTAATAAATAAAATATATCAAAACAGAGAACTTTGAACTAAGCAAAAGTATCACACTTAGATTTATATAAAGATATGACCTGCCCAATACTGTCTTCTCTCTCTGAAGATGATTGTAATGTTCACCATAAAGGATTGTTATAGCATGAATACATGAAGCTTTGGTTTTTCCAACACATTCCCCATTTTTGGCAACCACCTAAGTATGATAAAATATGAAAATTATTAAAATTTCTGTTTTCGAAGGAAAGGAAAAATAGGCTCTCTTCTCTCTTAAGATGCATGTAATGTTCACCACAAAGCATATTTATAGCATGAGTACATAAAGCTTTGGTTTTTTCAACACATTCCCCATTTTTGGCAAGCATCTTAGTATGACAAAATATGAAATTTATTAAAATTTCTGTTTTCGAAGGTAAGGAAAAATGGGAATTATGTTTATAGAGAACTAAATATTTGAAAAAATAATATACATGCTCGTTTTGCATCGAAGAATAGATTCGATTCAATTGAGTGTACGGAAAGAAAGTTGGCAGTGATACCTTAAAAATGTTATCTGCTCACAAATTGAAAGGTGTAAACTCTTCCTTCCTTCGTCTAAGAATATGCTCGGCAATCCATCCCGTGAAGACTCATCGCTCTGCTCGTGGAGAGGACGGCGAACGTTCTCGACTCGATGGCATCCTAGAATGGAAGTGTGATGAATTGATTAAAAAAGGAAGCCAACATCCAGAACCAAGGCTCACTTCTACTAGAGTAACACTGTCAAAGGCTGTCATATTGATTTATAACTATGCATGGCTATTATTTCTCGTGTCGTACTCTTGAAATTAGCTAAAATAGACATGTTGCATCGGAGGAAGTTATGGCATGCGTATGTTTATAAACATATATACTGGCTGTGGCTAGGTTGTTCATCGTAAAATAAAGGAACATAAAGTCAGGCGATGGAAGAGCTCGACAAATGTTGGCTTTGGCACGTTCCTGCTCGCAGAGATTACCTCTTATCTAAATAAAATGTTGAAAAATGAAATTTTATAAATTTTGAAGTACCGCTAAACATTTCTCTCGCTTCTGATTGGCTGAGAGAAATACCACCGCTTTCAGTGCAGAGGCTGTATTGTTAAATTTTATGCCAAACATTTCTTTATCCGATTTCCGATCGAATATCGCCAAAATTCCTCTTTCCTTTTATGTCGACCGCGAGCAATGGCGGTTTTCTTGAAATCGGAAGAAATAAGTTTTCGATACTTATGAAATCAGTATCCATGCGCGGTAAGACTCACGTAGTAGGTAAAAATCATAATAAATACTAGTCTTCATTAAATTTTAATCGGTTACGACTAACCTTAGGTTTGTTTTCAAAAATCTTTCTCGAATTTTAGATTCCGGCCGGTGACAATCCCGTCTCGAAATACCGCCGCGCGTTAGTCACTTTCCACAGCGACCTCACCGTGTCAACATCCTCCCTTTCACCAGTCATTCATTTTCCCTTTTTTCTAATTTAATGCATTCTATTGAGGATAAAATCATCCTCATTAAAACTATGAAGCTACGCCCGAGCTCTCTGTTCGAAGAAACGGCTTCGGAAACTTAATATAGGACGCATTGTGACTATAAGTTACGAGCCCATATGCAGGATACAGCCGAGAGATCATTAAGCCGTCGCTCAATGTTATTGTTTTTGGTATTAATATGGTCGTGTTTACAGCGGTAAAGATATCTTGAACGGCGATGAATAGGAATCTAGGTATTCGAAACGCTTCGCTCGGAAGCAATCGGTAAATAAAATTCTCGGGCACATTCTTGTCGTCGAGGCAAAAGAAATACATTTCAATGGGACGTTACTAACCTTGCTTGGCTTTTCGACTGAACCTTACATCCTCACTGAAAGCTGTGCTGCTCGACCTGCACTGGGATGACGAAGTCGCATTGCCGTCCTCTACGAAGCTGCCTAATCAAACTTTAACGTGCACCGCTAACCACAGCACAAAATAACACTGACACAACCACTCAATCCAGGGAAAAACTTTACGATTTGATGATAGCCACTCGATCGATGGAAAACTGCGTAACGAAAGCATGGGGAAACTCGGTTCGCATATCACTAGACCCAAGTCTGCTCACTAACGAGAGCCGCCTACTGAGGCGACACCGGAACGATAACTGGGCCCCCTGTCGGATTTCGAATGTTTTCGGTATGACGAAAAACGTCGATCTATTTCAACCTTTCCTAAAATCCGAATCTTTACGTTTAAAATTCTGTTCGGATACGCTATTTCGAAGACTCTAGTTGGATCGAGTTTCATTCCGCGCTAAAATACTTTTCAAGGAGATATCTCGTTCCTTGAAAAAGGAATCAAATTGAATGGCAATGACTCAATAAATGAGGAAGGGATTAACCCTTTCGAGAAATTTTCAGAAAATCTTTTACGAGTGCCTTCAGATGACCCCGTGGTACGGAGCGTTTTTTCCACTCTTAATGTGCCAGGTTTAGAGCGTACCCATTTCTCGGCGGGATGTGATAGCGTATCCTCCGACAGGACAATTGTGGAACATCGTCCGCGGTTAACCACCTTCCCTTTTACTCCATTAACACCACATTAATCACCATCCGTATGATAAGAACATGTGAAAGCCTCTTCCTACGGGAGCATATTTCCATAAACCTCTTTTCTGAGCTTACAATTCATGCATCTCGTCTCCGAAATTTGTGATTATAAGGATACACTTTTGGACTAATTTCCCGTTAAGATTCATAATGTAAATGGTAATTTAGTCAAATCTCTTTCGAGCCTGGTGTTTTTCCTTCAATCATACGCTCATATGCAGGCGATTCCTTCGAAGGACTAAAAGATAGGGTGGACATAAGAAGTAGTTTCCGCAATGGCTGACGAAAGAACAGAGCAGGGCAGCGAAGATGGAAGGAAGGGAAAACAGTTCGTCACTATTTGGAGGCAGTTACAATGGTTTTCTTTATATTCCCCAAAAAATAAAGGAGGAGATTTATTATGTGTAGAGCCACATGAAATATTACAATTCGCTTGTTCTGCTTCGATTGGAAAAGAAATCCTTAAAATTAATAAAGAAATTGAGTGATAATGAAATCTATCACAGCATTTTCTGAATGAATGTCCTTTCCTTAGTTGAATTTTTGTGAGGAAGGGAGAGTTTGCGAATGCCCTTAACGGTTCAAGGCCATGTGTAATGAAAGACAGTTTCTAGGATGTGAAGAAAACTTTTATTGCAAGTGCACCATCAATTACATAGCAAGTTGTACAATCCATTGACATGATAATAGCCCGAGCTATGTGTCGTTTATTCTGCCAGGCGTAACGTATCCCCTCTCAACCTCTAGAAGTACAGGCACCATTTGCAGTCATTCCTCAGCCGAATTAAGGGCTCGAGTCTCTACTCGATGTACCTGAAAGAAGAGAAAATTTATTCAATGCACTGCAGTAAATATAGCATATTCATAGAGAAAGCTAGAGTATGATATAGAGGTGAAGGTAGCTAAAGGTTCCGACATTTTACATTGGGAATGGAAAAGGGCATGGATTAAATGATTTCACATCAGGAAAGATTCAAAAGAGTAAGATGGTATAGGGATTCCAGAGTTGTTCATTGGAAATTGATTCCACCGAAGGAATGAGCATTAAGATCCTATTCAGGTTCTGAAGAGATACCTACCTCAATGAGCATAAAGCATGCCTAAGCCTGGGCCCTTGATTCTTGAATGGAGTCTCTTACCTGAAATGAAAGAAAGTTGATTGCTCTATGCACTGTGGCAAATGTAGTACAAATCATAGAAAGAGGTTCAGTAGGGTTCCCAAAATTTAAAATTGGGAAAAGAATAGGTCATGGATTAAATATTTTGACATCGGTAAAGATTCCTTGCACCAAAGGGAGTGAGTAAGTGAAAGGATTTCAAAGTTATTTGAATGAGTGCAAGGAGTTAGGTAAGAGGTTGCTTGGAGGCCTTAGAAAAGGATTATGCATGGAGCATTCTATGGCAGCGTTTCCCTTTGGAAAGCAGATGAACATTATTTTGGGGAGGGAAATCTCAGTGATTAGCCTCGGAGCTAGAATGGATGTCAAACTGGAAAATGAGGACACTGCGGAATCATCCTTGCACACACTCAACGAAGGCGTTTACAAGACACACAATAACAGGAATTCTGAAGAATGGAAATTCTTAATAAGGGAGGAAAGTTCACAGCTGCCCATGAAACATCTCCAAGAGTTATGATACTGCAAGTTACCTTATCGCGGTTTCATGAAGGTAGCATAGCATACAGCGGAAGGCCAAGAAGTATACGAAGTATTCATAAGAAGATGCCACCTGTATCCTCCAAGAGCGAATGCTTGAAGCATAGGAAGGGTTGAAGAGTGATGAAGTAAACAAGCTATCAGTAAATTCAGCCTGAAATCGCTCGGAGGCATGATGGAAGTCTGCAGAAGTTTGCCACTGTGCACAGAGAATAATTCAGAGGAAACACTCGAGGCGTGGCAAGATATTGTCGATTGCAAACACTGGAAACGAGATGCTCAGTTAGGGTCAGGGACATGCGAGGGAAGTTCCAAGGACACACAAAATCATCCAGGATAGAAGGTGGAAAGAGATGCTGGTGAAAAGCTCTGAATTTTCTCCCAATCTACTCCATAGAAAATTGAAGGAAGGAGTAACAAAAGAAAGAGAGGAGGAAAGGACCAGTTTAACAAGGAAGAAGGACCTAACTGCAGATACAATGGACCCTGATGATGATAATGCTGAATGCTCATGGGCGCTGCATATTGATTTGCAGCAGAAAATAATATGCTCTTCCTTGGCACATAAAGAACCGTCCATTGATTAACTATTGCACCAAAAGTTTCTAATTTTGACCATAAATTTGAGAAGGAAATTTCTTGTGAGAATCTCCATCAATAATCACTGTATCCTAATAAATAAAATATATCAAAACAGAGAACTTTGAACTAAGCAAAAGTATCACACTTAGATTTATATAAAGATATGACCTGCCCAATACTGTCTTCTCTCTCTGAAGATGATTGTAATGTTCACCATAAAGGATTGTTATAGCTTGAATACATGAAGCTTTGGTTTTTCCAACACATTCCCCATTTTTGGCAACCACCTAAGTATGATAAAATATGAAAATTATTAAAATTTCTGTTTTCGAAGGAAAGGAAAAATAGGCTCTCTTCTCTCTTAAGATGCATGTAATGTTCACCACAAAGGATATTTATAGCATGAGTACATAAAGCTTTGGTTTTTTCAACACATTCCCCATTTTCGGCAAGCATCTTAGTATGACAAAATATGAAATTTATTAAAATTTCTGTTTTCGAAGGTAAGGAAAAATGGGAATTATGTTTATAGAGAACTAAATATTTGAAAAAATAATATACATGCTCGTTTTGCATCGAAGAATAGATTCGATTCAATTGAGTGTACGGAAAGAAAGTTGGCAGTGATACCTTAAAAATGTTATCTGCTCACAAATTGAAAGGTGTAAACTCTTCCTTCCTTCGTCTAAGAATATGCTCGGCAATCCATCCCGTGAAGACTCATCGCTCTGCTCGTGGAGAGGACGGCGAACGTTCTCGACTCGATGGCATCCTAGAATGGAAGTGTGATGAATTGATTAAAAAAGGAAGCCAACATCCAGAACCAAGGCTCACTTCTACTAGAGTAACACTGTCAAAGGCTGTCATATTGATTTATAACTATGCATGGCTATTATTTCTCGTGTCGTACTCTTGAAATTAGCTAAAATAGACATGTTGCATCGGAGGAAGTTATGGCATGCGTATGTTTATAAACATATATACTGGCTGTGGCTAGGTTGTTCATCGTAAAATAAAGGAACATAAAGTCAGGCGATGGAAGAGCTCGACAAATGTTGGCTTTGGCACGTTCCTGCTCGCAGAGATTACCTCTTATCTAAATAAAATGTTGAAAAATGAAATTTTATAAATTTTGAAGTACCGCTAAACATTTCTCTCGCTTCTGATTGGCTGAGAGAAATACCACCGCTGTCAGTGCAGAGGCTGTATTGTTAAATTTTATGCCAAACATTTCTTTATCCGATTTCCGATCGAATATCGCCAAAATTCCTCTTTCCTTTTATGTCGACCGCGAGCAATGGCGGTTTTCTTGAAATCGGAAGAAATAAGTTTTCGATACTTATGAAATCAGTATCCATGCGCGGTAAGACTCACGTAGTAGGTAAAAATCATAATAAATACTAGTCTTCATTAAATTTTAATCGGTTACGACTAACCTTAGGTTTGTTTTCAAAAATCTTTCTCGAATTTTAGATTCCGGCCGGTGACAATCCCGTCTCGAAATACCGCCGCGCGTTAGTCACTTTCCACAGCGACCTCACCGTGTCAACATCCTCCCTTTCACCAGTCATTCATTTTCCCTTTTTTCTAATTTAATGCACTCTATTGAGGATAAAATCATCCTCATTAAAACTATGAAGCTACGCCCGAGCTCTCTGTTCGAAGAAACGGCTTCGGAAACTTAATATAGGACGCATTGTGACTATAAGTTACGAGCCCATATGCAGGATACAGCCGAGAGATCATTAAGCCGTCGCTCAATGTTATTGTTTTTGGTATTAATATGGTCGTGTTTACAGTGGTAAAGATATCTTGAACGGCGATGAATAGGAATCTAGGTATTCGAAACGCTTCGCTCGGAAGCAATCGGTAAATAAAATTCTCGGGCACATTCTTGTCGTCGAGGCAAAAGAAATACATTTCAATGGGACGTTACTAACCTTGCTTGGCTTTTGACTGAACCTTACATCCTCACTGAAAGCTGTGCTGCTTGACCTGCACTGGGATGACGAAGTCGCATTGCCGTCCTCTACGAAGCTGCCTAATCAAACTTTAACGTGCACCGCTAACCACAGCACAAAATAACACTGACACAACCACTCAATCCAGGGAAAAACTTTACGATTTGATGATAGCCACTCGATCGATGGAAAACTGCGTAACGAAAGCATGGGGAAACTCGGTTCGCATATCACTAGACCAAAGTCTGCTCACTAACGAGAGCCGCCTACTGAGGCGACACCGGAACGATAACTGGGCCCCCTGTCGGATTTCGAATGTTTTCGGTATGACGAAAAACGTCGATCTATTTCAACCTTTCCTAAAATCCGAATCTTTACGTTTAAAATTCTGTTCGGATACGCTATTTCGAAGACTCTAGTTGGATCGAGTTTCATTCCGCGCTAAAATACTTTTCAAGGAGATATCTCGTTCCTTGAAAAAGGAATCAAATTGAATGGCAATGACTCAATAAATGAGGAAGGGATTAACCCTTTCGAGAAATTTTCAGAAAATCTTTTACGAGTGCCTTCAGATGACCCCGTGGTACGGAGCGTTTTTTCCACTCTTAATGTGCCAGGTTTAGAGCGTACCCATTTCTCGGCGGGATGTGATAGCGTATCCTCCGACAGGACAATTGTGGAACATCGTCCGCGGTTAACCACCTTCCCTTTTACTCCATTAACACCACATTAATCACCATCCGTATGATAAGAACATGTGAAAGTCTCTTCCTACGGGAGCATATTTCCATAAACCTCTTTTCTGAGCTTACAATTCATGCATCTCGTCTCCGAAATTTGTGATTATAAGGATACACTTTTGGACTAATTTCCCGTTAAGATTCATAATGTAAATGGTAATTTAGTCAAATCTCTTTCGAGCCTGGTGTTTTTCCTTCAATCATACGCTCATATGCAGGCGATTCCTTCGAAGGACTAAAAGATAGGGTGGACATAAGAAGTAGTTTCCGCAATGGCTGACGAAAGAACAGAGCAGGGCAGCGAAGATGGAAGGAAGGGAAAACAGTTCGTCACTATTTGGAGGCAGTTACAATGGTTTTCTTTATATTCCCCAAAAAATAAAGGAGGAGATTTATTATGTGTAGAGCCACATGAAATATTACAATTCGCTTGTTCTGCTTCGATTGGAAAAGAAATCCTTAAAATTAATAAAGAAATTGAGTGATAATGAAATCTATCACAGCATTTTCTGAATGAATGTCCTTTCCTTAGTTGAATTTTTGTGAGGAAGGGAGAGTTTGCGAATGCCCTTAACGGTTCAAGGCCATGTGTAATGAAAGACAGTTTCTAGGATGTGAAGAAAACTTTTATTGCAAGTGCACCATCAATTACATAGCAAGTTGTACAATCCATTGACATGATAATAGCCCGAGCTATGTGTCGTTTATTCTGCCAGGCGTAACGTATCCCCTCTCAACCTCTAGAAGTACAGGCACCATTTGCAGTCATTCCTCAGCCGAATTAAGGGCTCGAGTCTCTACTCGATGTACCTGAAAGAAGAGAAAATTTATTCAATGCACTGCAGTAAATATAGCATATTCATAGAGAAAGCTAGAGTATGATATAGAGGTGAAGGTAGCTAAAGGTTCCGACATTTTACATTGGGAATGGAAAAGGGCATGGATTAAATGATTTCACATCAGGAAAGATTCAAAAGAGTAAGATGGTATAGGGATTCCAGAGTTGTTCATTGGAAATTGATTCCACCGAAGGAATGAGCATTAAGATCCTATTCAGGTTCTGAAGAGATACCTACCTCAATGAGCATAAAGCATGCCTAAGCCTGGGCCCTTGATTCTTGAATGGAGTCTCTTACCTGAAATGAAAGAAAGTTGATTGCTCTATGCACTGTGGCAAATGTAGTACAAATCATAGAAAGAGGTTCAGTAGGGTTCCCAAAATTTAAAATTGGGAAAAGAATAGGTCATGGATTAAATATTTTGACATCGGTAAAGATTCCTTGCACCAAAGGGAGTGAGTAAGTGAAAGGATTTCAAAGTTATTTGAATGAGTGCAAGGAGTTAGGTAAGAGGTTGCTTGGAGGCCTTAGAAAAGGATTATGCATGGAGCATTCTATGGCAGCGTTTCCCTTTGGAAAGCAGATGAACATTATTTTGGGGAGGGAAATCTCAGTGATTAGCCTCGGAGCTAGAATGGATGTCAAACTGGAAAATGAGGACACTGCGGAATCATCCTTGCACACACTCAACGAAGGCGTTTACAAGACACACAATAACAGGAATTCTGAAGAATGGAAATTCTTAATAAGGGAGGAAAGTTCACAGCTGCCCATGAAACATCTCCAAGAGTTATGATACTGCAAGTTACCTTATCGCGGTTTCATGAAGGTAGCATAGCATACAGCGGAAGGCCAAGAAGTATACGAAGTATTCATAAGAAGATGCCACCTGTATCCTCCAAGAGCGAATGCTTGAAGCATAGGAAGGGTTGAAGAGTGATGAAGTAAACAAGCTATCAGTAAATTCAGCCTGAAATCGCTCGGAGGCATGATGGAAGTCTGCAGAAGTTTGCCACTGTGCACAGAGAATAATTCAGAGGAAACACTCGAGGCGTGGCAAGATATTGTCGATTGCAAACACTGGAAACGAGATGCTCAGTTAGGGTCAGGGACATGCGAGGGAAGTTCCAAGGACACACAAAATCATCCAGGATAGAAGGTGGAAAGAGATGCTGGTGAAAAGCTCTGAATTTTCTCCCAATCTACTCCATAGAAAATTGAAGGAAGGAGTAACAAAAGAAAGAGAGGAGGAAAGGACCAGTTTAACAAGGAAGAAGGACCTAACTGCAGATACAATGGACCCTGATGATGATAATGCTGAATGCTCATGGGCGCTGCATATTGATTTGCAGCAGAAAATAATATGCTCTTCCTTGGCACATAAAGAACCGTCCATTGATTAACTATTGCACCAAAAGTTTCTAATTTTGACCATAAATTTGAGAAGGAAATTTCTTGTGAGAATCTCCATCAATAATCACTGTATCCTAATAAATAAAATATATCAAAACAGAGAACTTTGAACTAAGCAAAAGTATCACACTTAGATTTATATAAAGATATGACCTGCCCAATACTGTCTTCTCTCTCTGAAGATGATTGTAATGTTCACCATTAAGGATTGTTATAGCATGAATACATGAAGCTTTGGTTTTTCCAACACATTCCCCATTTTTGGCAACCACCTAAGTATGATAAAATATGAAAATTATTAAAATTTCTGTTTTCGAAGGAAAGGAAAAATAGGCTCTCTTCTCTCTTAAGATGCATGTAATGTTCACCACAAAGGATATTTATAGCATGAGTACATAAAGCTTTGGTTTTTTCAACACATTCCCCATTTTCGGCAAGCATCTTAGTATGACAAAATATGAAATTTATTAAAATTTCTGTTTTCGAAGGTAAGGAAAAATGGGAATTATGGTTATAGAGAACTAAATATTTGAAAAAATAATATACATGCTCGTTTTGCATCGAAGAATAGATTCGATTCAATTGAGTGTACGGAAAGAAAGTTGGCAGTGATACCTTAAAAATGTTATCTGCTCACAAATTGAAAGGTGTAAACTCTTCCTTCCTTCGTCTAAGAATGTGCTCGGCAATCCATCCCGTGAAGACTCATCGCTCTGCTCGTGGAGAGGACGGCGAACGTTCTCGACTCGATGGCATCCTAGAATGGAAGTGTGATGAATTGATTAAAAAAGGAAGCCAACATCCAGAACCAAGGCTCACTTCTACTAGAGTAACACTGTCAAAGGCTGTCATATTGATTTATAACTATGCATGGCTATTATTTCTCGTGTCGTACTCTTGAAATTAGCTAAAATAGACATGTTGCATCGGAGGAAGTTATGGCATGCGTATGTTTATAAACATATATACTGGCTGTGGCTAGGTTGTTCATCGTAAAATAAAGGAACATAAAGTCAGGCGATGGAAGAGCTCGACAAATGTTGGCTTTGGCACGTTCCTGCTCGCAGAGATTACCTCTTATCTAAATAAAATGTTGAAAAATGAAATTTTATAAATTTTGAAGTACCGCTAAACATTTCTCTCGCTTCTGATTGGCTGAGAGAAATACCACCGCTGTCAGTGCAGAGGCTGTATTGTTAAATTTTATGCCAAACATTTCTTTATCCGATTTCCGATCGAATATCGCCAAAAT
The DNA here is from genome assembly GCA_020796165.1 of Pantala flavescens. NCBI lineage: Eukaryota > Metazoa > Arthropoda > Insecta > Odonata > Libellulidae > Pantala > Pantala flavescens. The sequence goes on from CM036883.1 coordinate 48,809,554, forward strand.
TCCTCTTTCCTTTTATGTGGACCGCGAGCAATGGCGGTTTTCTTGAAATCGGAAGAAATAAGTTTTCGATACTTATGAAATCAGTATCCATGCGCGGTAAGACTCACGTAGTAGGTAAAAATCATAATAAATACTAGTCTTCATTAAATTTTAATCGGTTACGACTAACCTTAGGTTTGTTTTCAAAAATCTTTCTCGAATTTTAGATTCCGGCCGGTGACAATCCCGTCTCGAAATACCGCCGCGCGATAGTCACTTTCCACAGCGACCTCACCGTGTCAACATCCTCCCTTTCACCAGTCATTCATTTTCCCTTTTTTCTAATTTAATGCACTCTATTGAGGATAAAATCATCCTCATTAAAACTATGAAGCTACGCCCGAGCTCTCTGTTCGAAGAAGCGGCTTCGGAAACTTAATATAGGACGCATTGTGACTATAAGTTACGAGCCCATATGCAGGATACAGCCGAGAGATCATTAAGCCGTCGCTCAATGTTATTGTTTTTGGTATTAATATGGTCGTGTTTACAGCGGTAAAGATATCTTGAACGGCGATGAATAGGAATCTAGGTATTCGAAACGCTTCGCTCGGAAGCAATCGGTAAATAAAATTCTCGGGCACATTCTTGTCGTCGAGGCAAAAGAAATACATTTCAATGGGACGTTACTAACCTTGCTTGGCTTTTGACTGAACCTTACATCCTCACTGAAAGCTGTGCTGCTTGACCTGCACTGGGATGACGAAGTCGCATTGCCGTCCTCTACGAAGCTGCCTAATCAATCTTTAACGTGCACCGCTAACCACAGCACAAAATAACACTGACACAACCACTCAATCCAGGGAAAAACTTTACGATTTGATGATAGCCACTCGATCGATGGAAAACTGCGTAACGAAAGCATGGGGAAACTCGGTTCGCATATCACTAGACCAAAGTCTGCTCACTAACGAGAGCCGCCTACTGAGGCGACACCGGAACGATAACTGGGCCCCCTGTCGGATTTCGAATGTTTTCGGTATGACGAAAAACGTCGATCTATTTCAACCTTTCCTAAAATCCGAATCTTTACGTTTAAAATTCTGTTCGGATACGCTATTTCGAAGACTCTAGTTGGATCGAGTTTCATTCCGCGCTAAAATACTTTTCAAGGAGATATCTCGTTCCTTGAAAAAGGAATCAAATTGAATGGCAATGACTCAATAAATGAGGAAGGGATTAATCCTTTCGAGAAATTTTCAGAAAATCTTTTACGAGTGCCTTCAGATGACCCCGTGGTACGGAGCGTTTTTTCCACTCTTAATGTGCCAGGTTTAGAGCGTACCCATTTCTCGGCGGGATGTGATAGCGTATCCTCCGACAGGACAATTGTGGAACATCGTCCGCGGTTAACCACCTTCCCTTTTACTCCATTTACACCACATTAATCACCATCCGTATGATAAGAACATGTGAAAGTCTCTTCCTACGGGAGCATATTTCCATAAACCTCTTTTCTGAGCTTACAATTCATGCATCTCGTCTCCGAAATTTGTGATTATAAGGATACACTTTTGGACTAATTTCCCGTTAAGATTCATAATGTAAATGGTAATTTAGTCAAATCTCTTTCGAGCCTGGTGTTTTTCCTTCAATCATACGCTCATATGCAGGCGATTCCTTCGAAGGACTAAAAGATAGGGTGGACATAAGAAGTAGTTTCCGCAATGGCTGACGAAAGAACAGAGCAGGGCAGCGAAGATGGAAGGAAGGGAAAACAGTTCGTCACTATTTGGAGGCAGTTACAATGGTTTTCTTTATATTCCCCAAAAAATAAAGGAGGAGATTTATTATGTGTAGAGCCACATGAAATATTACAATTCGCTTGTTCTGCTTCGATTGGAAAAGAAATCCTTAAAATTAATAAAGAAATTGAGTGATAATGAAATCTATCACAGCATTTTCTGAATGAATGTCCTTTCCTTAGTTGAATTTTTGTGAGGAAGGGAGAGTTTGCGAATGCCCTTAACGGTTCAAGGCCATGTGTAATGAAAGACAGTTTCTAGGATGTGAAGAAAACTTTTATTGCAAGTGCACCATCAATTACATAGCAAGTTGTACAATCCATTGACATGATAATAGCCCGAGCTATGTGTCGTTTATTCTGCCAGGCGTAACGTATCCCCTCTCAACCTCTAGAAGTACAGGCACCATTTGCAGTCATTCCTCAGCCGAATTAAGGGCTCGAGTCTCTACTCGATGTACCTGAAAGAAGAGAAAATTTATTCAATGCACTGCAGTAAATATAGCATATTCATAGAGAAAGCTAGAGTATGATATAGAGGTGAAGGTAGCTAAAGGTTCCGACATTTTACATTGGGAATGGAAAAGGGCATGGATTAAATGATTTCACATCAGGAAAGATTCAAAAGAGTAAGATGGTATAGGGATTCCAGAGTTGTTCATTGGAAATTGATTCCACCGAAGGAATGAGCATTAAGATCCTATTCAGGTTCTGAAGAGATACCTACCTCAATGAGCATAAAGCATGCCTAAGCCTGGGCCCTTGATTCTTGAATGGAGTCTCTTACCTGAAATGAAAGAAAGTTGATTGCTCTATGCACTGTGGCAAATGTAGTACAAATCATAGAAAGAGGTTCAGTAGGGTTCCCAAAATTTAAAATTGGGAAAAGAATAGGTCATGGATTAAATATTTTGACATCGGTAAAGATTCCTTGCACCAAAGGGAGTGAGTAAGTGAAAGGATTTCAAAGTGAATGAGTGCAAGGAGTTAGGTAAGAGGTTGCTTGGAGGCCTTAGAAAAGGATTATGCATGGAGCATTCTATGGCAGCGTTTCCCTTTGGAAAGCAGATGAACATTATTTTGGGGAGGGAAATCTCAGTGATTAGCCTCGGAGCTAGAATGGATGTCAAACTGGAAAATGAGGACACTGCGGAATCATCCTTGCACACACTCAACGAAGGCGTTTACAAGACACACAATAACAGGAATTCTGAAGAATGGAAATTCTTAATAAGGGAGGAAAGTTCACAGCTGCCCATGAAACATCTCCAAGAGTTATGATACTGCAAGTTACCTTATCGCGGTTTCATGAAGGTAGCATAGCATACAGCGGAAGAAGACAGCAAGAAGTATACGAAGTATTCATAAGAAGATGCCACCTGTATCCTCCAAGAGCGAATGCTTGAAGCATAGGAAGGGTTGAAGAGTGATGAAGTAAACAAGCTATCAGTAAATTCAGCCTGAAATCGCTCGGAGGCATGATGGAAGTCTGCAGAAGTTTGCCACTGTGCACAGAGAATAATTCAGAGGAAACACTCGAGGCGTGGCAAGATATTGTCGATTGCAAACACTGGAAACGAGATGCTCAGTTAGGGTCAGGGACATGCGAGGGAAGTTCCAAGGACACACAAAATCATCCAGAAAAGAAGGTGGAAAGAGATGCTGGTGAAAAGCTCTGAATTTTCTCCCAAACTACTCCATAGAAAATTGTAGGAAGGAGTAACAAAAGAGAGGAGGAAAGGATCAGTTTAACGAGGAAGAAGGACCTAACTGCAGATACAATGGACCCTGATGATGATAATGCTGAATGCTCATGGGCGCTGCATATTGATTTGCAGCAGAAAATAATATGCTCTTCCTTGGCACATAAAGAACCGTCCATTGATTAACTATTGCACCAAAAGTTTCTAATTTTGACCATAAATTTGAGAAGGAAATTTCTTGTGAGAATCTCCATCAATAATCACTGTATCCTAATAAATAAAATATATCAAAACAGAGAACTTTGAACTAAGCAAAAGTATCACACATAGATTTATATAAAGATATGACCTGCCCAATACTGTCTTCTCTCTCTGAAGATGATTGTAATGTTCACCATAAAGGATTGTTATAGCATGAATACATGAAGCTTTGGTTTTTCCAACACATTCCCCATTTTTGGCAACCACCTAAGTATGATAAAATATGAAAATTATTAAAATTTCTGTTTTCGAAGGAAAGGAAAAATAGGCTCTCTTCTCTCTTAAGATGCATGTAATGTTCACCACAAAGGATATTTATAGCATGAGTACATAAAGCTTTGGTTTTTTCAACACATTCCCCATTTTTGGCAAGCATCTTAGTATGAAAAAATATGAAATTTATTAAAATTTCTGTTTTCGAAGGTAAGGAAAAATGGGAATTATGTTTATAGAGAACTAAATATTTGAAAAAATAATATACATGCTCGTTTTGCATCGAAGAATAGATTCGATTCAATTGAGTGTACGGAAAGAAAGTTGGCAGTGATACCTTAAAAATGTTATCTGCTCACAAATTGAAAGGTGTAAACTCTTCCTTCCTTCGTCTAAGAATATGCTCGGCAATCCATCCCGTGAAGACTCATCGCTCTGCTCGTGGAGAGGACGGCGAACGTTCTCGACTCGATGGCATCCTAGAATGGAAGTGTGATGAATTGATTAAAAAAGGAAGCCAACATCCAGAACCAAGGCTCACTTCTACTAGAGTAACACTGTCAAAGGCTGTCATATTGATTTATAACTATGCATGGCTATTATTTCTCGTGTCGTACTCTTGAAATTAGCTAAAATAGACATGTTGCATCGGAGGAAGTTATGGCATGCGTATGTTTATAAACATATATACTGGCTGTGGCTAGGTTGTTCATCGTAAAATAAAGGAACATAAAGTCAGGCGATGGAAGAGCTCGACAAATGTTGGCTTTGGCACGTTCCTGCTCGCAGAGATTACCTCTTATCTAAATAAAATGTTGAAAAATGAAATTTTATAAATTTTGAAGTACCGCTAAACATTTCTCTCGCTTCTGATTGGCTGAGAGAAATACCACCGCTGTCAGTGCAGAGGCTGTATTGTTAAATTTTATGCCAAACATTTCTTTATCCGATTTCCGATCGAATATCGCCAAAATTCCTCTTTCCTTTTATGTGGACCGCGAGCAATGGCGGTTTTCTTGAAATCGGAAGAAATAAGTTTTCGATACTTATGAAATCAGTATCCATGCGCGGTAAGACTCACGTAGTAGGTAAAAATCATAATAAATACTAGTCTTCATTAAATTTTAATCGGTTACGACTAACCTTAGGTTTGTTTTCAAAAATCTTTCTCGAATTTTAGATTCCGGCCGGTGACAATCCCGTCTCGAAATACCGCCGCGCGTTAGTCACTTTCCACAGCGACCTCACCGTGTCAACATCCTCCCTTTCACCAGTCATTCATTTTCCCTTTTTTCTAATTTAATGCACTCTATTGAGGATAAAATCATCCTCATTAAAACTATGAAGCTACGCCCGAGCTCTCTGTTCGAAGAAACGGCTTCGGAAACTTAATATAGGACGCATTGTGACTATAAGTTACGAGCCCATATGCAGGATACAGCCGAGAGATCATTAAGCCGTCGCTCAATGTTATTGTTTTTGGTATTAATATGGTCGTGTTTACAGCGGTAAAGATATCTTGAACGGCGATGAATAGGAATCTAGGTATTCGAAACGCTTCGCTCGGAAGCAATCGGTAAATAAAATTCTCGGGCACATTCTTGTCGTCGAGGCAAAAGAAATACATTTCAATGGGACGTTACTAACCTTGCTTGGCTTTTGACTGAACCTTACATCCTCACTGAAAGCTGTGCTGCTTGACCTGCACTGGGATGACGAAGTCGCATTGCCGTCCTCTACGAAGCTGCCTAATCAATCTTTAACGTGCACCGCTAACCACAGCACAAAATAACACTGACACAACCACTGATCCAGGGAAAAACTTTACGATTTGATGATAGCCACTCGATCGATGGAAAACTGCGTAACGAAAGCATGGGGAAACTCGGTTCGCATATCACTAGACCAAAGTCTGCTCACTAACGAGAGCCGCCTACTGAGGCGACACCGGAACGATAACTGGGCCCCCTGTCGGATTTCGAATGTTTTCGGTATGACGAAAAACGTCGATCTATTTCAACCTTTCCTAAAATCCGAATCTTTACGTTTAAAATTCTGTTCGGATACGCAATTTCGAAGACTCTAGTTGGATCGAGTTTCATTCCGCGCTAAAATACTTTTCAAGGAGATATCTCGTTCCTTGAAAAAGGAATCAAATTGAATGGCAATGACTCAATAAATGAGGAAGGGATTAATCCTTTCGAGAAATTTTCAGAAAATCTTTTACGAGTGCCTTCAGATTACCCCGTGGCACGGAGCGTTTTTTCCACTCTTATTGTGCCAGGTTTAGAGCGTACCCATTTCTCGGCGGGATGTGATAGCGTATCCTCCGACAGGACAATTGTGGAACATCGTCCGCGGTTAACCACCTTCCCTTTTACTCCATTTACACCACATTAATCACCATCCGTATGATAAGAACATGTGAAAGTCTCTTCCTACGGGAGCATATTTCCATAAACCTCTTTTCTGAGCTTACAATTCATGCATCTCGTCTCCGAAATTTGTGATTATAAGGATACACTTTTGGACTAATTTCCCGTTAAGATTCATAATGTAAATGGTAATTTAGTCAAATCTCTTTCGAGCCTGGTGTTTTTCCTTCAATCATACGCTCATATGCAGGCGATTCCTTCGAAGGACTAAAAGATAGGGTGGACATAAGAAGTAGTTTCCGCAATGGCTGACGAAAGAACAGAGCAGGGCAGCGAAGATGGAAGGAAGGGAAAACAGTTCGTCACTATTTGGAGGCAGTTACAATGGTTTTCTTTATATTCCCCAAAAAATAAAGGAGGAGATTTATTATGTGTAGAGCCACATGAAATATTACAATTCGCTTGTTCTGCTTCGATTGGAAAAGAAATCCTTAAAATTAATAAAGAAATTGAGTGATAATGAAATCTATCACAGCATTTTCTGAATGAATGTCCTTTCCTTAGTTGAATTTTTGTGAGGAAGGGAGAGTTTGCGAATGCCCTTAACGGTTCAAGGCCATGTGTAATGAAAGACAGTTTCTAGGATGTGAAGAAAACTTTTATTGCAAGTGCACCATCAATTACATAGCAAGTTGTACAATCCATTGACATGATAATAGCCCGAGCTATGTGTCGTTTATTCTGCCAGGCGTAACGTATCCCCTCTCAACCTCTAGAAGTACAGGCACCATTTGCAGTCATTCCTCAGCCGAATTAAGGGCTCGAGTCTCTACTCGATGTACCTGAAAGAAGAGAAAATTTATTCAATGCACTGCAGTAAATATAGCATATTCATAGAGAAAGCTAGAGTATGATATAGAGGTGAAGGTAGCTAAAGGTTCCGACATTTTACATTGGGAATGGAAAAGGGCATGGATTAAATGATTTCACATCAGGAAAGATTCAAAAGAGTAAGATGGTATAGGGATTCCAGAGTTGTTCATTGGAAATTGATTCCACCGAAGGAATGAGCATTAAGATCCTATTCAGGTTCTGAAGAGATACCTACCTCAATGAGCATAAAGCATGCCTAAGCCTGGGCCCTTGATTCTTGAATGGAGTCTCTTACCTGAAATGAAAGAAAGTTGATTGCTCTATGCACTGTGGCAAATGTAGTACAAATCATAGAAAGAGGTTCAGTAGGGTTCCCAAAATTTAAAATTGGGAAAAGAATAGGTCATGGATTAAATATTTTGACATCGGTAAAGATTCCTTGCACCAAAGGGAGTGAGTAAGTGAAAGGATTTCAAAGTGAATGAGTGCAAGGAGTTAGGTAAGAGGTTGCTTGGAGGCCTTAGAAAAGGATTATGCATGGAGCATTCTATGGCAGCGTTTCCCTTTGGAAAGCAGATGAACATTATTTTGGGGAGGGAAATCTCAGTGATTAGCCTCGGAGCTAGAATGGATGTCAAACTGGAAAATGAGGACACTGCGGAATCATCCTTGCACACACTCAACGAAGGCGTTTACAAGACACACAATAACAGGAATTCTGAAGAATGGAAATTCTTAATAAGGGAGGAAAGTTCACAGCTGCCCATGAAACATCTCCAAGAGTTATGATACTGCAAGTTACCTTATCGCGGTTTCATGAAGGTAGCATAGCATACAGCGGAAGAAGACAGCAAGAAGTATACGAAGTATTCATAAGAAGATGCCACCTGTATCCTCCAAGAGCGAATGCTTGAAGCATAGGAAGGGTTGAAGAGTGATGAAGTAAACAAGCTATCAGTAAATTCAGCCTGAAATCGCTCGGAGGCATGATGGAAGTCTGCAGAAGTTTGCCACTGTGCACAGAGAATAATTCAGAGGAAACACTCGAGGCGTGGCAAGATATTGTCGATTGCAAACACTGGAAACGAGATGCTCAGTTAGGGTCAGGGACATGCGAGGGAAGTTCCAAGGAAACACGAAATCATCCAGAAAAGAAGGTGGAAAGAGATGCTGGTGAAAAGCTCTGAATTTTCTCCCAAACTACTCCATAGAAAATTGTAGGAAGGAGTAACAAAAGAGAGGAGGAAAGGATCAGTTTAACGAGGAAGAAGGACCTAACTGCAGATACAATGGACCCTGATGATGATAATGCTGAATGCTCATGGGCGCTGCATATTGATTTGCAGCAGAAAATAATATGCTCTTCCTTGGCACATAAAGAACCGTCCATTGATTAACTATTGCACCAAAAGTTTCTAATTTTGACCATAAATTTGAGAAGGAAATTTCTTGTGAGAATCTCCATCAATAATCACTGTATCCTAATAAATAAAATATATCAAAACAGAGAACTTTGAACTAAGCAAAAGTATCACACTTAGATTTATATAAAGATATGACCTGCCCAATACTGTCTTCTCTCTCTGAAGATGATTGTAATGTTCACCATAAAGGATTGTTATAGCATGAATACATGAAGCTTTGGTTTTTCCAACACATTCTCCATTTTTAGCAACCACCTAAGTATGATAAAATATGAAAATTATTAAAATTTCTGTTTTCGAAGGTAAGGAAAAATGGGAATTATGTTTATAGAGAACTAAATATTTGAAAAAATAATATACATGCTCGTTTTGCATCGAAGAATAGATTCGATTCAATTGAGTGTACGGAAAGAAAGTTGGCAGTGATACCTTAAAAATGTTATCTGCTCACAAATTGAAAGGTGTAAACTCTTCCTTCCTTCGTCTAAGAATGTGCTCGGCAATCCATCCCGTGAAGACTCATCGCTCTGCTCGTGGAGAGGACGGCGAACGTTCTCGACTCGATGGCATCCTAGAATGGAAGTGTGATGAATTGATTAAAAAAGGAAGCCAACATCCAGAACCAAGGCTCACTTCTACTAGAGTAACACTGTCAAAGGCTGTCATATTGATTTATAACTATGCATGGCTATTATTTCTCGTGTCGTACTCTTGAAATTAGCTAAAATAGACATGTTGCATCGGAGGAAGTTATGGCATGCGTATGTTTATAAACATATATACTGGCTGTGGCTAGGTTGTTCATCGTAAAGTAAAGGAACATAAAGTCAGGCGATGGAAGAGCTCGACAAATGTTGGCTTTGGAACGTTCCTGCTCGCAGAGATTACCTCTTATCTAAATAAAATGTTGAAAAATGAAATTTTATATATTTTGAAGTACCGCTAAACATTTCTCTCGCTTCTGATTGGCTGAGAGAAATACCACCGCTGTCAGTGCAGAGGCTGTATTGTTAAATTTTATGCCAAACATTTCTTTATCCGATTTCCGATCGAATATCGCCAAAATTCCTCTTTCCTTTTATGTCGACCGCGAGCAATGGCGGTTTTCTTGAAATCGGAAGAAATAAGTTTTCGATACTTATGAAATCAGTATCCATGCGCGGTAAGACTCACGTAGTAGGTAAAAATCATAATAAATACTAGTCTTCATTAAATTTTAATCGGTTACGACTAACCTTAGGTTTGTTTTCAAAAATCTTTCTCGAATTTTAGATTCCGGCCGGTGACAATCCCGTCTCGAAATACCGCCGCGCGTTAGTCACTTTCCACAGCGACCTCACCGTGTCAACATCCTCCCTTTCACCAGTCATTCATTTTCCCTTTTTTCTAATTTAATGCACTCTATTGAGGATAAAATCATCCTCATTAAAACTATGAAGCTACGCCCGAGCTCTCTGTTCGAAGAAACGGCTTCGGAAACTTAATATAGGACGCATTGTGACTATAAGTTACGAGCCCATATGCAGGATACAGCCGAGAGATCATTAAGCCGTCGCTCAATGTTATTGTTTTTGGTATTAATATGGTCGTGTTTACAGTGGTAAAGATATCTTGAACGGCGATGAATAGGAATCTAGGTATTCGAAACGCTTCGCTCGGAAGCAATCGGTAAATAAAATTCTCGGGCACATTCTTGTCGTCGAGGCAAAAGAAATACATTTCAATGGGACGTTACTAACCTTGCTTGGCTTTTCGACTGAACCTTACATCCTCACTGAAAGCTGTGCTGCTCGACCTGCACTGGGATGACGAAGTCGCATTGCCGTCCTCTACGAAGCTGCCTAATCAAACTTTAACGTGCACCGCTAACCACAGCACAAAATAACACTGACACAACCACTCAATCCAGGGAAAAACTTTACGATTTGATGATAGCCACTCGATCGATGGAAAACTGCGTAACGAAAGCATGGGGAAACTCGGTTCGCATATCACTAGACCAAAGTCTGCTCACTAACGAGAGCCGCCTACTGAGGCGACACCGGAACGATAACTGGGCCCCCTGTCGGATTTCGAATGTTTTCGGTATGACGAAAAACGTCGATCTATTTCAACCTTTCCTAAAATCCGAATCTTTACGTTTAAAATTCTGTTCGGATACGCTATTTCGAAGACTCTAGTTGGATCGAGTTTCATTCCGCGCTAAAATACTTTTCAAGGAGATATCTCGTTCCTTGAAAAAGGAATCAAATTGAATGGCAATGACTCAATAAATGAGGAAGGGATTAACCCTTTCGAGAAATTTTCAGAAAATCTTTTACGAGTGCCTTCAGATGACCCCGTGGTACGGAGCGTTTTTTCCACTCTTATTGTGCCAGGTTTAGAGCGTACCCATTTCTCGGCGGGATGTGATAGCGTATCCTCCGACAGGACAATTGTGGAACATCGTCCGCGGTTAACCACCTTCCCTTTTACTCCATTTACACCACATTAATCACCATCCGTATGATAAGAACATGTGAAAGTCTCTTCCTACGGGAGCATATTTCCATAAACCTCTTTTCTGAGCTTACAATTCATGCATCTCGTCTCCGAAATTTGTGATTATAAGGATACACTTTTGGACTAATTTCCCGTTAAGATTCATAATGTAAATGGTAATTTAGTCAAATCTCTTTCGAGCCTGGTGTTTTTCCTTCAATCATACGCTCATATGCAGGCGATTCCTTCGAAGGACTAAAAGATAGGGTGGACATAAGAAGTAGTTTCCGCAATGGCTGACGAAAGAACAGAGCAGGGCAGCGAAGATGGAAGGAAGGGAAAACAGTTCGTCACTATTTGGAGGCAGTTACAATGGTTTTCTTTATATTCCCCAAAAAATAAAGGAGGAGATTTATTATGTGTAGAGCCACATGAAATATTACAATTCGCTTGTTCTGCTTCGATTGGAAAAGAAATCCTTAAAATTAATAAAGAAATTGAGTGATAATGAAATCTATCACAGCATTTTCTGAATGAATGTCCTTTCCTTAGTTGAATTTTTGTGAGGAAGGGAGAGTTTGCGAATGCCCTTAACGGTTCAAGGCCATGTGTAATGAAAGACAGTTTCTAGGATGTGAAGAAAACTTTTATTGCAAGTGCACCATCAATTACATAGCAAGTTGTACAATCCATTGACATGATAATAGCCCGAGCTATGTGTCGTTTATTCTGCCAGGCGTAACGTATCCCCTCTCAACCTCTAGAAGTACAGGCACCATTTGCAGTCATTCCTCAGCCGAATTAAGGGCTCGAGTCTCTACTCGATGTACCTGAAAGAAGAGAAAATTTATTCAATGCACTGCAGTAAATATAGCATATTCATAGAGAAAGCTAGAGTATGATATAGAGGTGAAGGTAGCTAAAGGTTCCGACATTTTACATTGGGAATGGAAAAGGGCATGGATTAAATGATTTCACATCAGGAAAGATTCAAAAGAGTAAGATGGTATAGGGATTCCAGAGTTGTTCATTGGAAATTGATTCCACCGAAGGAATGAGCATTAAGATCCTATTCAGGTTCTGAAGAGATACCTACCTCAATGAGCATAAAGCATGCCTAAGCCTGGGCCCTTGATTCTTGAATGGAGTCTCTTACCTGAAATGAAAGAAAGTTGATTGCTCTATGCACTGTGGCAAATGTAGTACAAATCATAGAAAGAGGTTCAGTAGGGTTCCCAAAATTTAAAATTGGGAAAAGAATAGGTCATGGATTAAATATTTTGACATCGGTAAAGATTCCTTGCACCAAAGGGAGTGAGTAAGTGAAAGGATTTCAAAGTGAATGAGTGCAAGGAGTTAGGTAAGAGGTTGCTTGGAGGCCTTAGAAAAGGATTATGCATGGAGCATTCTATGGCAGCGTTTCCCTTTGGAAAGCAGATGAACATTATTTTGGGGAGGGAAATCTCAGTGATTAGCCTCGGAGCTAGAATGGATGTCAAACTGGAAAATGAGGACACTGCGGAATCATCCTTGCACACACTCAACGAAGGCGTTTACAAGACACACAATAACAGGAATTCTGAAGAATGGAAATTCTTAATAAGGGAGGAAAGTTCACAGCTGCCCATGAAACATCTCCAAGAGTTATGATACTGCAAGTTACCTTATCGCGGTTTCATGAAGGTAGCATAGCATACAGCGGAAGGCCAAGAAGTATACGAAGTATTCATAAGAAGATGCCACCTGTATCCTCCAAGAGCGAATGCTTGAAGCATAGGAAGGGTTGAAGAGTGATGAAGTAAACAAGCTATCAGTAAATTCAGCCTGAAATCGCTCGGAGGCATGATGGAAGTCTGCAGAAGTTTGCCACTGTGCACAGAGAATAATTCAGAGGAAACACTCGAGGCGTGGCAAGATATTGTCGATTGCAAACACTGGAAACGAGATGCTCAGTTAGGGTCAGGGACATGCGAGGGAAGTTCCAAGGACACACAAAATCATCCAGAAAAGAAGGTGGAAAGAGATGCTGGTGAAAAGCTCTGAATTTTCTCCCAAACTACTCCATAGAAAATTGTAGGAAGGAGTAACAAAAGAAAGAGAGGAGGAAAGGATCAGTTTAACGAGGAAGAAGGACCTAACTGCAGATACAATGGACCCTGATGATGATAATGCTGAATGCTCATGGGCGCTGCATATTGATCTGCAGCAGAAAATAATATGCTCTTCCTTGGCACATAAAGAACCGTCCATTGATTAACTATTGCACCAAAAGTTTCTAATTTTGACCATAAATTTGAGAAGGAAATTTCTTGTGAGAATCTCCATCAATAATCACTGTATCCTAATAAATAAAATATATCAAAACAGAGAACTTTGAACTAAGCAAAAGTATCACACTTAGATTTATATAAAGATATGACCTGCCCAATACTGTCTTCTCTCTCTGAAGATGATTGTAATGTTCACCATAAAGGATTGTTATAGCATGAATACATGAAGCTTTGGTTTTTCCAACACATTCTCCATTTTTAGCAACCACCTAAGTATGATAAAATATGAAAATTATTAAAATTTCTGTTTTCGAAGGAAAGGAAAAATAGGCTCTCTTCTCTCTTAAGATGCATGTAATGTTCACCACAAAGGATATTAATAGCATGAGTACATAAAGCTTTGGTTTTTTCAACACATTCCCCATTTTCGGCAAGCACCTTAGTATGACAAAATATGAAATTTATTAAAATTTCTGTTTTCGAAGGTAAGGAAAAATGGGAATTATGGTTATAGAGAACTAAATATTTGAAAAAATAATATACATGCTCGTTTTGCATCGAAGAATAGATTCGATTCAATTGAGTGTACGGAAAGAAAGTTGGCAGTGATACCTTAAAAATGTTATCTGCTCACAAATTGAAAGGTGTAAACTCTTCCTTCCTTCGTCTAAGAATGTGCTCGGCAATCCATCCCGTGAAGACTCATCGCTCTGCTCGTGGAGAGGACGGCGAACGTTCTCGACTCGATGGCATCCTAGAATGGAAGTGTGATGAATCGATTAAAAAAGGAAGCCAACATCCAGAACCAAGGCTCACTTCTACTAGAGTAACACTGTCAAAGGCTGTCATATTGATTTATAACTATGCATGGCTATTATTTCTCGTGTCGTACTCTTGAAATTAGCTAAAATAGACATGTTGCGTCGGAGGAAGTTATGGCATGCGTATGTTTATAAACATATATACTGGCTGTGGCTAGGTTGTTCATCGTAAAATAAAGGAACATAAAGTCAGGCGATGGAAGAGCTCGACAAATGTTGGCTTTGGCACGTTCCTGCTCGCAGAGATTACCTCTTATCTAAATAAAATGTTGAAAAATGAAATTTTATAAATTTTGAAGTACCGCTAAACATTTCTCTCGCTTCTGATTGGCTGAGAGAAATACCACCGCTGTCAGTGCAGAGGCTGTATTGTTAAATTTTATGCCAAACATTTCTTTATCCGATTTCCGATCGAATATCGCCAAAATTCCTCTTTCCTTTTATGTCGACCGCGAGCAATGGCGGTTTTCTTGAAATCGGAAGAAATAAGTTTTCGATACTTATGAAATCAGTATCCATGCGCGGTAAGACTCACGTAGTAGGTAAAAATCATAATAAATACTAGTCTTCATTAAATTTTAATCGGTTACGACTAACCTTAGGTTTGTTTTCAAAAATCTTTCTCGAATTTTAGATTCCGGCCGGTGACAATCCCGTCTCGAAATACCGCCGCGCGTTAGTCACTTTCCACAGCGACCTCACCGTGTCAACATCCTCCCTTTCACCAGTCATTCATTTTCCCTTTTTTCTAATTTAATGCACTCTATTGAGGATAAAATCATCCTCATTAAAACTATGAAGCTACGCCCGAGCTCTCTGTTCGAAGAAACGGCTTCGGAAACTTAATATAGGACGCATTGTGACTATAAGTTACGAGCCCATATGCAGGATACAGCCGAGAGATCATTAAGCCGTCGCTCAATGTTATTGTTTTTGGTATTAATATGGTCGTGTTTACAGCGGTAAAGATATCTTGAACGGCGATGAATAGGAATCTAGGTATTCGAAACGCTTCGCTCGGAAGCAATCGGTAAATAAAATTCTCGGGCACATTCTTGTCGTCGAGGCAAAAGAAATACATTTCAATGGGACGTTACTAACCTTGCTTGGCTTTTCGACTGAACCTTACATCCTCACTGAAAGCTGTGCTGCTCGACCTGCACTGGGATGACGAAGTCGCATTGCCGTCCTCTACGAAGCTGCCTAATCAATCTTTAACGTGCACCGCTAACCACAGCACAAAATAACACTGACACAACCACTCAATCCAGGGAAAAACTTTACGATTTGATGATAGCCACTCGATCGATGGAAAACTGCGTAACGAAAGCATGGGGAAACTCGGTTCGCATATCACTAGACCAAAGTCTGCTCACTAACGAGAGCCGCCTACTGAGGCGACACCGGAACGATAACTGGGCCCCCTGTCGGATTTCGAATGTTTTCGGTATGACGAAAAACGTCGATCTATTTCAACCTTTCCTAAAATCCGAATCTTTACGTTTAAAATTCTGTTCGGATACGCTATTTCGAAGACTCTAGTTGGATCGAGTTTCATTCCGCGCTAAAATACTTTTCAAGGAGATATCTCGTTCCTTGAAAAAGGAATCAAATTGAATGGCAATGACTCAATAAATGAGGAAGGGATTAACCCTTTCGAGAAATTTTCAGAAAATCTTTTACGAGTGCCTTCAGATGACCCCGTGGTACGGAGCGTTTTTTCCACTCTTATTGTGCCAGGTTTAGAGCGTACCCATTTCTCGGCGGGATGTGATAGCGTATCCTCCGACAGGACAATTGTGGAACATCGTCCGCGGTTAACCACCTTCCCTTTTACTCCATTTACACCACATTAATCACCATCCGTATGATAAGAACATGTGAAAGCCTCTTCCTACGGGAGCATATTTCCATAAACCTCTTTTCTGAGCTTACAATTCATGCATCTCGTCTCCGAAATTTGTGATTATAAGGATACACTTTTGGACTAATTTCCCGTTAAGATTCATAATGTAAATGGTAATTTAGTCAAATCTCTTTCGAGCCTGGTGTTTTTCCTTCAATCATACGCTCATATGCAGGCGATTCCTTCGAAGGACTAAAAGATATGGTGGACATAAGAAGTAGTTTCCGCAATGGCTGACGAAAGAACAGAGCAGGGCAGCGAAGATGGAAGGAAGGGAAAACAGTTCGTCACTATTTGGAGGCAGTTACAATGGTTTTCTTTATATTCCCCAAAAAATAAAGGAGGAGATTTATTATGTGTAGAGCCACATGAAATATTACAATTCGCTTGTTCTGCTTCGATTGGAAAAGAAATCCTTAAAATTAATAAAGAAATTGAGTGATAATGAAAACTATCACAGCATTTTCTGAATGAATGTCCTTTCCTTAGTTGAATTTTTGTGAGGAAGGGAGAGTTTGCGAATGCCCTTAACGGTTCAAGGCCATGTGTAATGAAAGACAGTTTCTAGGATGTGAAGAAAACTTTTATTGCAAGTGCACCATCAATTACATAGCAAGTTGTACAATCCATTGACATGATAATAGCCCGAGCTATGTGTCGTTTATTCTGCCAGGCGTAACGTATCCCCTCTCAACCTCTAGAAGTACAGGCACCATTTGCAGTCATTCCTCAGCCGAATTAAGGGCTCGAGTCTCTACTCGATGTACCTGAAAGAAGAGAAAATTTATTCAATGCACTGCAGTAAATATAGCATATTCATAGAGAAAGCTAGAGTATGATATAGAGGTGAAGGTAGCTAAAGGTTCCGACATTTTACATTGGGAATGGAAAAGGGCATGGATTAAATGATTTCACATCAGGAAAGATTCAAAAGAGTAAGATGGTATAGGGATTCCAGAGTTGTTCATTGGAAATTGATTCCACCGAAGGAATGAGCATTAAGATCCTATTCAGGTTCTGAAGAGATACCTACCTCAATGAGCATGAAGCATGCCTAAGCCTGGGCCCTTGATTCTTGAATGGAGTCTCTTACCTGAAATGAAAGAAAGTTGATTGCTCTATGCACTGTGGCAAATGTAGTACAAATCATAGAAAGAGGTTCAGTAGGGTTCCCAAAATTTAAAATTGGGAAAAGAATAGGTCATGGATTAAATATTTTGACATCGGTAAAGATTCCTTGCACCAAAGGGAGTGAGTAAGTGAAAGGATTTCAAAGTTATTTGAATGAGTGCAAGGAGTTAGGTAAGAGGTTGCTTGGAGGCCTTAGAAAAGGATTATGCATGGAGCATTCTATGGCAGCGTTTCCCTTTGGAAAGCAGATGAACATTATTTTGGGGAGGGAAATCTCAGTGATTAGCCTCGGAGCTAGAATGGATGTCAAACTGGAAAATGAGGACACTGCGGAATCATCCTTGCACACACTCAACGAAGGCGTTTACAAGACACACAATAACAGGAATTCTGAAGAATGGAAATTCTTAATAAGGGAGGAAAGTTCACAGCTGCCCATGAAACATCTCCAAGAGTTATGATACTGCAAGTTACCTTATCGCGGTTTCATGAAGGTAGCATAGCATACAGCGGAAGGCCAAGAAGTATACGAAGTATTCATAAGAAGATGCCACCTGTATCCTCCAAGAGCGAATGCTTGAAGCATAGGAAGGGTTGAAGAGTGATGAAGTAAACAAGCTATCAGTAAATTCAGCCTGAAATCGCTCGGAGGCATGATGGAAGTCTGCAGAAGTTTGCCACTGTGCACAGAGAATAATTCAGAGGAAACACTCGAGGCGTGGCAAGATATTGTCGATTGCAAACACTGGAAACGAGATGCTCAGTTAGGGTCAGGGACATGCGAGGGAAGTTCCAAGGACACACAAAATCATCCAGAAAAGAAGGTGGAAAGAGATGCTGGTGAAAAGCTCTGAATTTTCTCCCAAACTACTCCATAGAAAATTGTAGGAAGGAGTAACAAAAGAAAGAGAGGAGGAAAGGATCAGTTTAACGAGGAAGAAGGACCTAACTGCAGATACAATGGACCCTGATGATGATAATGCTGAATGCTCATGGGCGCTGCATATTGATCTGCAGCAGAAAATAATATGCTCTTCCTTGGCACATAAAGAACCGTCCATTGATTAACTATTGCACCAAAAGTTTCTAATTTTGACCATAAATTTGAGAAGGAAATTTCTTGTGAGAATCTCCATCAATAATCACTGTATCCTAATAAATAAAATATATCAAAACAGAGAACTTTGAACTAAGCAAAAGTATCACACTTAGATTTATATAAAGATATGACCTGCCCAATACTGTCTTCTCTCTCTGAAGATGATTGTAATGTTCACCATAAAGGATTGTTATAGCATGAATACATGAAGCTTTGGTTTTTCCAACACATTCTCCATTTTTAGCAACCACCTAAGTATGATAAAATATGAAAATTATTAAAATTTCTGTTTTCGAAGGAAAGGAAAAATAGGCTCTCTTCTCTCTTAAGATGCATGTAATGTTCACCACAAAGGATATTAATAGCATGAGTACATAAAGCTTTGGTTTTTTCAACACATTCCCCATTTTCGGCAAGCACCTTAGTATGACAAAATATGAAATTTATTAAAATTTCTGTTTTCGAAGGTAAGGAAAAATGGGAATTATGGTTATAGAGAACTAAATATTTGAAAAAATAATATACATGCTCGTTTTGCATCGAAGAATAGATTCGATTCAATTGAGTGTACGGAAAGAAAGTTGGCAGTGATACCTTAAAAATGTTATCTGCTCACAAATTGAAAGGTGTAAACTCTTCCTTCCTTCGTCTAAGAATGTGCTCGGCAATCCATCCCGTGAAGACTCATCGCTCTGCTCGTGGAGAGGACGGCGAACGTTCTCGACTCGATGGCATCCTAGAATGGAAGTGTGATGAATCGATTAAAAAAGGAAGCCAACATCCAGAACCAAGGCTCACTTCTACTAGAGTAACACTGTCAAAGGCTGTCATATTGATTTATAACTATGCATGGCTATTATTTCTCGTGTCGTACTCTTGAAATTAGCTAAAATAGACATGTTGCGTCGGAGGAAGTTATGGCATGCGTATGTTTATAAACATATATACTGGCTGTGGCTAGGTTGTTCATCGTAAAATAAAGGAACATAAAGTCAGGCGATGGAAGAGCTCGACAAATGTTGGCTTTGGCACGTTCCTGCTCGCAGAGATTACCTCTTATCTAAATAAAATGTTGAAAAATGAAATTTTATAAATTTTGAAGTACCGCTAAACATTTCTCTCGCTTCTGATTGGCTGAGAGAAATACCACCGCTGTCAGTGCAGAGGCTGTATTGTTAAATTTTATGCCAAACATTTCTTTATCCGATTTCCGATCGAATATCGCCAAAATTCCTCTTTCCTTTTATGTCGACCGCGAGCAATGGCGGTTTTCTTGAAATCGGAAGAAATAAGTTTTCGATACTTATGAAATCAGTATCCATGCGCGGTAAGACTCACGTAGTAGGTAAAAATCATAATAAATACTAGTCTTCATTAAATTTTAATCGGTTACGACTAACCTTAGGTTTGTTTTCAAAAATCTTTCTCGAATTTTAGATTCCGGCCGGTGACAATCCCGTCTCGAAATACCGCCGCGCGTTAGTCACTTTCCACAGCGACCTCACCGTGTCAACATCCTCCCTTTCACCAGTCATTCATTTTCCCTTTTTTCTAATTTAATGCACTCTATTGAGGATAAAATCATCCTCATTAAAACTATGAAGCTACGCCCGAGCTCTCTGTTCGAAGAAACGGCTTCGGAAACTTAATATAGGACGCATTGTGACTATAAGTTACGAGCCCATATGCAGGATACAGCCGAGAGATCATTAAGCCGTCGCTCAATGTTATTGTTTTTGGTATTAATATGGTCGTGTTTACAGCGGTAAAGATATCTTGAACGGCGATGAATAGGAATCTAGGTATTCGAAACGCTTCGCTCGGAAGCAATCGGTAAATAAAATTCTCGGGCACATTCTTGTCGTCGAGGCAAAAGAAATACATTTCAATGGGACGTTACTAACCTTGCTTGGCTTTTCGACTGAACCTTACATCCTCACTGAAAGCTGTGCTGCTCGACCTGCACTGGGATGACGAAGTCGCATTGCCGTCCTCTACGAAGCTGCCTAATCAATCTTTAACGTGCACCGCTAACCACAGCACAAAATAACACTGACACAACCACTCAATCCAGGGAAAAACTTTACGATTTGATGATAGCCACTCGATCGATGGAAAACTGCGTAACGAAAGCATGGGGAAACTCGGTTCGCATATCACTAGACCAAAGTCTGCTCACTAACGAGAGCCGCCTACTGAGGCGACACCGGAACGATAACTGGGCCCCCTGTCGGATTTCGAATGTTTTCGGTATGACGAAAAACGTCGATCTATTTCAACCTTTCCTAAAATCCGAATCTTTACGTTTAAAATTCTGTTCGGATACGCTATTTCGAAGACTCTAGTTGGATCGAGTTTCATTCCGCGCTAAAATACTTTTCAAGGAGATATCTCGTTCCTTGAAAAAGGAATCAAATTGAATGGCAATGACTCAATAAATGAGGAAGGGATTAACCCTTTCGAGAAATTTTCAGAAAATCTTTTACGAGTGCCTTCAGATGACCCCGTGGTACGGAGCGTTTTTTCCACTCTTATTGTGCCAGGTTTAGAGCGTACCCATTTCTCGGCGGGATGTGATAGCGTATCCTCCGACAGGACAATTGTGGAACATCGTCCGCGGTTAACCACCTTCCCTTTTACTCCATTTACACCACATTAATCACCATCCGTATGATAAGAACATGTGAAAGTCTCTTCCTACGGGAGCATATTTCCATAAACCTCTTTTCTGAGCTTACAATTCATGCATCTCGTCTCCGAAATTTGTGATTATAAGGATACACTTTTGGACTAATTTCCCGTTAAGATTCATAATGTAAATGGTAATTTAGTCAAATCTCTTTCGAGCCTGGTGTTTTTCCTTCAATCATACGCTCATATGCAGGCGATTCCTTCGAAGGACTAAAAGATAGGGTGGACATAAGAAGTAGTTTCCGCAATGGCTGACGAAAGAACAGAGCAGGGCAGCGAAGATGGAAGGAAGGGAAAACAGTTCGTCACTATTTGGAGGCAGTTACAATGGTTTTCTTTATATTCCCCAAAAAATAAAGGAGGAGATTTATTATGTGTAGAGCCACATGAAATATTACAATTCGCTTGTTCTGCTTCGATTGGAAAAGAAATCCTTAAAATTAATAAAGAAATTGAGTGATAATGAAATCTATCACAGCATTTTCTGAATGAATGTCCTTTCCTTAGTTGAATTTTTGTGAGGAAGGGAGAGTTTGCGAATGCCCTTAACGGTTCAAGGCCATGTGTAATGAAAGACAGTTTCTAGGATGTGAAGAAAACTTTTATTGCAAGTGCACCATCAATTACATAGCAAGTTGTACAATCCATTGACATGATAATAGCCCGAGCTATGTGTCGTTTATTCTGCCAGGCGTAACGTATCCCCTCTCAACCTCTAGAAGTACAGGCACCATTTGCAGTCATTCCTCAGCCGAATTAAGGGCTCGAGTCTCTACTCGATGTACCTGAAAGAAGAGAAAATTTATTCAATGCACTGCAGTAAATATAGCATATTCATAGAGAAAGCTAGAGTATGATATAGAGGTGAAGGTAGCTAAAGGTTCCGACATTTTACATTGGGAATGGAAAAGGGCATGGATTAAATGATTTCACATCAGGAAAGATTCAAAAGAGTAAGATGGTATAGGGATTCCAGAGTTGTTCATTGGAAATTGATTCCACCGAAGGAATGAGCATTAAGATCCTATTCAGGTTCTGAAGAGATACCTACCTCAATGAGCATGAAGCATGCCTAAGCCTGGGCCCTTGATTCTTGAATGGAGTCTCTTACCTGAAATGAAAGAAAGTTGATTGCTCTATGCACTGTGGCAAATGTAGTACAAATCATAGAAAGAGGTTCAGTAGGGTTCCCAAAATTTAAAATTGGGAAAAGAATAGGTCATGGATTAAATATTTTGACATCGGTAAAGATTCCTTGCACCAAAGGGAGTGAGTAAGTGAAAGGATTTCAAAGTTATTTGAATGAGTGCAAGGAGTTAGGTAAGAGGTTGCTTGGAGGCCTTAGAAAAGGATTATGCATGGAGCATTCTATGGCAGCGTTTCCCTTTGGAAAGCAGATGAACATTATTTTGGGGAGGGAAATCTCAGTGATTAGCCTCGGAGCTAGAATGGATGTCAAACTGGAAAATGAGGACACTGCGGAATCATCCTTGCACACACTCAACGAAGGCGTTTACAAGACACACAATAACAGGAATTCTGAAGAATGGAAATTCTTAATAAGGGAGGAAAGTTCACAGCTGCCCATGAAACATCTCCAAGAGTTATGATACTGCAAGTTACCTTATCGCGGTTTCATGAAGGTAGCATAGCATACAGCGGAAGGCCAAGAAGTATACGAAGTATTCATAAGAAGATGCCACCTGTATCCTCCAAGAGCGAATGCTTGAAGCATAGGAAGGGTTGAAGAGTGATGAAGTAAACAAGCTATCAGTAAATTCAGCCTGAAATCGCTCGGAGGCATGATGGAAGTCTGCAGAAGTTTGCCACTGTGCACAGAGAATAATTCAGAGGAAACACTCGAGGCGTGGCAAGATATTGTCGATTGCAAACACTGGAAACGAGATGCTCAGTTAGGGTCAGGGACATGCGAGGGAAGTTCCAAGGACACACAAAATCATCCAGAAAAGAAGGTGGAAAGAGATGCTGGTGAAAAGCTCTGAATTTTCTCCCAAACTACTCCATAGAAAATTGTAGGAAGGAGTAACAAAAGAAAGAGAGGAGGAAAGGATCAGTTTAACGAGGAAGAAGGACCTAACTGCAGATACAATGGACCCTGATGATGATAATGCTGAATGCTCATGGGCGCTGCATATTGATCTGCAGCAGAAAATAATATGCTCTTCCTTGGCACATAAAGAACCGTCCATTGATTAACTATTGCACCAAAAGTTTCTAATTTTGACCATAAATTTGAGAAGGAAATTTCTTGTGAGAATCTCCATCAATAATCACTGTATCCTAATAAATAAAATATATCAAAACAGAGAACTTTGAACTAAGCAAAAGTATCACACTTAGATTTATATAAAGATATGACCTGCCCAATACTGTCTTCTCTCTCTGAAGATGATTGTAATGTTCACCATAAAGGATTGTTATAGCATGAATACATGAAGCTTTGGTTTTTCCAACACATTCTCCATTTTTAGCAACCACCTAAGTATGATAAAATATGAAAATTATTAAAATTTCTGTTTTCGAAGGAAAGGAAAAATAGGCTCTCTTCTCTCTTAAGATGCATGTAATGTTCACCACAAAGGATATTAATAGCATGAGTACATAAAGCTTTGGTTTTTTCAACACATTCCCCATTTTCGGCAAGCACCTTAGTATGACAAAATATGAAATTTATTAAAATTTC
This sequence comes from Pantala flavescens, assembly GCA_020796165.1. Classification (NCBI taxonomy): domain Eukaryota; kingdom Metazoa; phylum Arthropoda; class Insecta; order Odonata; family Libellulidae; genus Pantala; species Pantala flavescens. Next base: position 48,833,289 of record CM036883.1, read on the forward strand.
TGTTTTCGAAGGTAAGGAAAAATGGGAATTATGGTTATAGAGAACTAAATATTTGAAAAAATAATATACATGCTCGTTTTGCATCGAAGAATAGATTCGATTCAATTGAGTGTACGGAAAGAAAGTTGGCAGTGATACCTTAAAAATGTTATCTGCTCACAAATTGAAAGGTGTAAACTCTTCCTTCCTTCGTCTAAGAATGTGCTCGGCAATCCATCCCGTGAAGACTCATCGCTCTGCTCGTGGAGAGGACGGCGAACGTTCTCGACTCGATGGCATCCTAGAATGGAAGTGTGATGAATTGATTAAAAAAGGAAGCCAACATCCAGAACCAAGGCTCACTTCTACTAGAGTAACACTGTCAAAGGCTGTCATATTGATTTATAACTATGCATGGCTATTATTTCTCGTGTCGTACTCTTGAAATTAGCTAAAATAGACATGTTGCATCGGAGGAAGTTATGGCATGCGTATGTTTATAAACATATATACTGGCTGTGGCTAGGTTGTTCATCGTAAAATAAAGGAACATAAAGTCAGGCGATGGAAGAGCTCGACAAATGTTGGCTTTGGCACGTTCCTGCTCGCAGAGATTACCTCTTATCTAAATAAAATGTTGAAAAATGAAATTTTATAAATTTTGAAGTACCGCTAAACATTTCTCTCGCTTCTGATTGGCTGAGAGAAATACCACCGCTGTCAGTGCAGAGGCTGTATTGTTAAATTTTATGCCAAACATTTCTTTATCCGATTTCCGATCGAATATCGCCAAAATTCCTCTTTCCTTTTATGTCGACCGCGAGCAATGGCGGTTTTCTTGAAATCGGAAGAAATAAGTTTTCGATACTTATGAAATCAGTATCCATGCGCGGTAAGACTCACGTAGTAGGTAAAAATCATAATAAATACTAGTCTTCATTAAATTTTAATCGGTTACGACTAACCTTAGGTTTGTTTTCAAAAATCTTTCTCGAATTTTAGATTCCGGCCGGTGACAATCCCGTCTCGAAATACCGCCGCGCGTTAGTCACTTTCCACAGCGACCTCACCGTGTCAACATCCTCCCTTTCACCAGTCATTCATTTTCCCTTTTTTCTAATTTAATGCACTCTATTGAGGATAAAATCATCCTCATTAAAACTATGAAGCTACGCCCGAGCTCTCTGTTCGAAGAAACGGCTTCGGAAACTTAATATAGGACGCATTGTGACTATAAGTTACGAGCCCATATGCAGGATACAGCCGAGAGATCATTAAGCCGTCGCTCAATGTTATTGTTTTTGGTATTAATATGGTCGTGTTTACAGTGGTAAAGATATCTTGAACGGCGATGAATAGGAATCTAGGTATTCGAAACGCTTCGCTCGGAAGCAATCGGTAAATAAAATTCTCGGGCACATTCTTGTCGTCGAGGCAAAAGAAATACATTTCAATGGGACGTTACTAACCTTGCTTGGCTTTTCGACTGAACCTTACATCCTCACTGAAAGCTGTGCTGCTCGACCTGCACTGGGATGACGAAGTCGCATTGCCGTCCTCTACGAAGCTGCCTAATCAATCTTTAACGTGCACCGCTAACCACAGCACAAAATAACACTGACACAACCACTCAATCCAGGGAAAAACTTTACGATTTGATGATAGCCACTCGATCGATGGAAAACTGCGTAACGAAAGCATGGGGAAACTCGGTTCGCATATCACTAGACCAAAGTCTGCTCACTAACGAGAGCCGCCTACTGAGGCGACACCGGAACGATAACTGGGCCCCCTGTCGGATTTCGAATGTTTTCGGTATGACGAAAAACGTCGATCTATTTCAACCTTTCCTAAAATCCGAATCTTTACGTTTAAAATTCTGTTCGGATACGCTATTTCGAAGACTCTAGTTGGATCGAGTTTCATTCCGCGCTAAAATACTTTTCAAGGAGATATCTCGTTCCTTGAAAAAGGAATCAAATTGAATGGCAATGACTCAATAAATGAGGAAGGGATTAACCCTTTCGAGAAATTTTCAGAAAATCTTTTACGAGTGCCTTCAGATGACCCCGTGGTACGGAGCGTTTTTTCCACTCTTATTGTGCCAGGTTTAGAGCGTACCCATTTCTCGGCGGGATGTGATAGCGTATCCTCCGACAGGACAATTGTGGAACATCGTCCGCGGTTAACCACCTTCCCTTTTACTCCATTAACACCACATTAATCACCATCCGTATGATAAGAACATGTGAAAGTCTCTTCCTACGGGAGCATATTTCCATAAACCTCTTTTCTGAGCTTACAATTCATGCATCTCGTCTCCGAAATTTGTGATTATAAGGATACACTTTTGGACTAATTTCCCGTTAAGATTCATAATGTAAATGGTAATTTAGTCAAATCTCTTTCGAGCCTGGTGTTTTTCCTTCAATCATACGCTCATATGCAGGCGATTCCTTCGAAGGACTAAAAGATAGGGTGGACATAAGAAGTAGTTTCCGCAATGGCTGACGAAAGAACAGAGCAGGGCAGCGAAGATGGAAGGAAGGGAAAACAGTTCGTCACTATTTGGAGGCAGTTACAATGGTTTTCTTTATATTCCCCAAAAAATAAAGGAGGAGATTTATTATGTGTAGAGCCACATGAAATATTACAATTCGCTTGTTCTGCTTCGATTGGAAAAGAAATCCTTAAAATTAATAAAGAAATTGAGTGATAATGAAATCTATCACAGCATTTTCTGAATGAATGTCCTTTCCTTAGTTGAATTTTTGTGAGGAAGGGAGAGTTTGCGAATGCCCTTAACGGTTCAAGGCCATGTGTAATGAAAGACAGTTTCTAGGATGTGAAGAAAACTTTTATTGCAAGTGCACCATCAATTACATAGCAAGTTGTACAATCCATTGACATGATAATAGCCCGAGCTATGTGTCGTTTATTCTGCCAGGCGTAACGTATCCCCTCTCAACCTCTAGAAGTACAGGCACCATTTGCAGTCATTCCTCAGCCGAATTAAGGGCTCGAGTCTCTACTCGATGTACCTGAAAGAAGAGAAAATTTATTCAATGCACTGCAGTAAATATAGCATATTCATAGAGAAAGCTAGAGTATGATATAGAGGTGAAGGTAGCTAAAGGTTCCGACATTTTACATTGGGAATGGAAAAGGGCATGGATTAAATGATTTCACATCAGGAAAGATTCAAAAGAGTAAGATGGTATAGGGATTCCAGAGTTGTTCATTGGAAATTGATTCCACCGAAGGAATGAGCATTAAGATCCTATTCAGGTTCTGAAGAGATACCTACCTCAATGAGCATGAAGCATGCCTAAGCCTGGGCCCTTGATTCTTGAATGGAGTCTCTTACCTGAAATGAAAGAAAGTTGATTGCTCTATGCACTGTGGCAAATGTAGTACAAATCATAGAAAGAGGTTCAGTAGGGTTCCCAAAATTTAAAATTGGGAAAAGAATAGGTCATGGATTAAATATTTTGACATCGGTAAAGATTCCTTGCACCAAAGGGAGTGAGTAAGTGAAAGGATTTCAAAGTTATTTGAATGAGTGCAAGGAGTTAGGTAAGAGGTTGCTTGGAGGCCTTAGAAAAGGATTATGCATGGAGCATTCTATGGCAGCGTTTCCCTTTGGAAAGCAGATGAACATTATTTTGGGGAGGGAAATCTCAGTGATTAGCCTCGGAGCTAGAATGGATGTCAAACTGGAAAATGAGGACACTGCGGAATCATCCTTGCACACACTCAACGAAGGCGTTTACAAGACACACAATAACAGGAATTCTGAAGAATGGAAATTCTTAATAAGGGAGGAAAGTTCACAGCTGCCCATGAAACATCTCCAAGAGTTATGATACTGCAAGTTACCTTATCGCGGTTTCATGAAGGTAGCATAGCATACAGCGGAAGGCCAAGAAGTATACGAAGTATTCATAAGAAGATGCCACCTGTATCCTCCAAGAGCGAATGCTTGAAGCATAGGAAGGGTTGAAGAGTGATGAAGTAAACAAGCTATCAGTAAATTCAGCCTGAAATCGCTCGGAGGCATGATGGAAGTCTGCAGAAGTTTGCCACTGTGCACAGAGAATAATTCAGAGGAAACACTCGAGGCGTGGCAAGATATTGTCGATTGCAAACACTGGAAACGAGATGCTCAGTTAGGGTCAGGGACATGCGAGGGAAGTTCCAAGGACACACAAAATCATCCAGAAAAGAAGGTGGAAAGAGATGCTGGTGAAAAGCTCTGAATTTTCTCCCAAACTACTCCATAGAAAATTGTAGGAAGGAGTAACAAAAGAAAGAGAGGAGGAAAGGATCAGTTTAACGAGGAAGAAGGACCTAACTGCAGATACAATGGACCCTGATGATGATAATGCTGAATGCTCATGGGCGCTGCATATTGATTTGCAGCAGAAAATAATATGCTCTTCCTTGGCACATAAAGAACCGTCCATTGATTAACTATTGCACCAAAAGTTTCTAATTTTGACCATAAATTTGAGAAGGAAATTTCTTGTGAGAATCTCCATCAATAATCACTGTATCCTAATAAATAAAATATATCAAAACAGAGAACTTTGAACAAAGCAAAAGTATCACACTTAGATTTATATAAAGATATGACCTGCCCAATACTGTCTTCTCTCTCTGAAGATGATTGTAATGTTCACCATAAAGGATTGTTATAGCATGAATACATGAAGCTTTGGTTTTTCCAACACATTCCCCATTTTTGGCAACCACCTAAGTATGATAAAATATGAAATTTATTAAAATTTCTGTTTTCGAAGGTAAGGAAAAATGGGAATTATGGTTATAGAGAACTAAATATTTGAAAAAATAATATACATGCTCGTTTTGCATCGAAGAATAGATTCGATTCAATTGAGTGTACGGAAAGAAAGTTGGCAGTGATACCTTAAAAATGTTATCTGCTCACAAATTGAAAGGTGTAAACTCTTCCTTCCTTCGTCTAAGAATGTGCTCGGCAATCCATCCCGTGAAGACTCATCGCTCTGCTCGTGGAGAGGACGGCGAACGTTCTCGACTCGATGGCATCCTAGAATGGAAGTGTGATGAATTGATTAAAAAAGGAAGCCAACATCCAGAACCAAGGCTCACTTCTACTAGAGTAACACTGTCAAAGGCTGTCATATTGATTTATAACTATGCATGGCTATTATTTCTCGTGTCGTACTCTTGAAATTAGCTAAAATAGACATGTTGCATCGGAGGAAGTTATGGCATGCGTATGTTTATAAACATATATACTGGCTGTGGCTAGGTTGTTCATCGTAAAATAAAGGAACATAAAGTCAGGCGATGGAAGAGCTCGACAAATGTTGGCTTTGGCACGTTCCTGCTCGCAGAGATTACCTCTTATCTAAATAAAATGTTGAAAAATGAAATTTTATAAATTTTGAAGTACCGCTAAACATTTCTCTCGCTTCTGATTGGCTGAGAGAAATACCACCGCTGTCAGTGCAGAGGCTGTATTGTTAAATTTTATGCCAAACATTTCTTTATCCGATTTCCGATCGAATATCGCCAAAATTCCTCTTTCCTTTTATGTCGACCGCGAGCAATGGCGGTTTTCTTGAAATCGGAAGAAATAAGTTTTCGATACTTATGAAATCAGTATCCATGCGCGGTAAGACTCACGTAGTAGGTAAAAATCATAATAAATACTAGTCTTCATTAAATTTTAATCGGTTACGACTAACCTTAGGTTTGTTTTCAAAAATCTTTCTCGAATTTTAGATTCCGGCCGGTGACAATCCCGTCTCGAAATACCGCCGCGCGTTAGTCACTTTCCACAGCGACCTCACCGTGTCAACATCCTCCCTTTCACCAGTCATTCATTTTCCCTTTTTTCTAATTTAATGCACTCTATTGAGGATAAAATCATCCTCATTAAAACTATGAAGCTACGCCCGAGCTCTCTGTTCGAAGAAACGGCTTCGGAAACTTAATATAGGACGCATTGTGACTATAAGTTACGAGCCCATATGCAGGATACAACCGAGAGATCATTAAGCCGTCGCTCAATGTTATTGTTTTTGGTATTAATATGGTCGTGTTTACAGTGGTAAAGATATCTTGAACGGCGATGAATAGGAATCTAGGTATTCGAAACGCTTCGCTCGGAAGCAATCGGTAAATAAAATTCTCGGGCACATTCTTGTCGTCGAGGCAAAAGAAATACATTTCAATGGGACGTTACTAACCTTGCTTGGCTTTTCGACTGAACCTTACATCCTCACTGAAAGCTGTGCTGCTCGACCTGCACTGGGATGACGAAGTCGCATTGCCGTCCTCTACGAAGCTGCCTAATCAATCTTTAACGTGCACCGCTAACCACAGCACAAAATAACACTGACACAACCACTCAATCCAGGGAAAAACTTTACGATTTGATGATAGCCACTCGATCGATGGAAAACTGCGTAACGAAAGCATGGGGAAACTCGGTTCGCATATCACTAGACCAAAGTCTGCTCACTAACGAGAGCCGCCTACTAAGGCGACACCGGAACGATAACTGGGCCCCCTGTCGGATTTCGAATGTTTTCGGTATGACGAAAAACGTCGATCTATTTCAACCTTTCCTAAAATCCGAATCTTTACGTTTAAAATTCTGTTCGGATACGCTATTTCGAAGACTCTAGTTGGATCGAGTTTCATTCCGCGCTAAAATACTTTTCAAGGAGATATCTCGTTCCTTGAAAAAGGAATCAAATTGAATGGCAATGACTCAATAAATGAGGAAGGGATTAACCCTTTCGAGAAATTTTCAGAAAATCTTTTACGAGTGCCTTCAGATGACCCCGTGGTACGGAGCGTTTTTTCCACTCTTAATGTGCCAGTTTTAGAGCGTACCCATTTCTCAGCGGGATGTGATAGCGTATCTCCTGACAGGACAATTGTGGAAAATCGTCCGCGGTTAACCACCTTCCCTTTTACTCCATTAACACGAGAAGCTAACTTCTACGGAGCGTTTACAAAAATCATCGCTGTCACTTCGAAAGAGGAACTCCATCGCGGACACTCTCCGTGGAAGGCGTCGAAAGTGTTGTTTCCCAATCATCTACCGCCTTGTAATCGCTCGCTGTATCTACCTCCCGTAGCGTAAGAATTTTTCCACAAAGCGGAATGAACATTCAATGGATTAGATATTTCTTACTAATGGGATGCTTTTGTTCGCGTGGGTCTACAACTTGGAAGTGAAACCCCAAAGCGATGACTCACGAATGGCGAGAGAGGATTTTTTTTCCAAACGACCTAGGACGAATTTTCGGACTAAGACGGAGTGATAATGTTCGAGGCCATCGTTCTCATTTGGAGGCTAGTTCGATCCTTTTTAAATCTAGTTATTCCCTCTAACTATACTCGTAAGTAATCGTCTTGGTTCTGACACCACATACCGAAGGGTGGCTCGCAGGCTTCAGACGCAGACGTTAAAATCCTAGTAAGACCCGAATACCTTTTTCTTGGCAGTATTGCTTGGGAAATTAATTTTCACTTTCATCTTGCCTGAATTTTTCGTCTCAAATTATATCTCAAATTACAATAATATCTCTTCCAAGGCAATTTAAACAGTTATTCCTTAAAATAAATACATTTAGACATCGCGTAACGCGGTGGTTACTTTCCAATAACTTCGAACGCTAAACGAAACAGCATTAAACGAGGCAACATAACACGTACATATGTTAAATTGTAATGGAGATTATTGAAAGGAACAATGAATAAGAAAATGTATCATTTCTTGCCTTATGTATCACAATAAAATAAAATTTAATGTTTATATCTTTATATTCGTTAGTCTGTCCAGAAAAAGGTTCCAACTGTTTTCTCCTAAGTCGCAATGCCATTACAAATGCGTCTTCCTTGCGTCACAGTTGATTTATTTGTTCTTCAAGATTTTAAGGTGTATAAAGATATCGAGGGAAATTGTTCCACTTGGCATTTCCTCTCTTCGGAAGAGTTTCATTTGTTCTTTGCGGCTTAAGTTTTATTTTACGGTTATGATTTTTCAAAAAAATTTTGGCGTTTTGATTTAACTTTTAAACCATGCTGTCCCTTTGTGCCCACGATTATCTGGATTAACAAAGCCATTTTTTTTCTCCTCTTCTCTAGCAATTCCCATCCTAGGACTTTATAAATTTCTGAAACACTATCTCTTTTTCTAAACCTACCCATAAAGTTTTAATTGTAATGTTTAACGTTAAAATTGACGTATAATATATGGCACCATGAGTCTGTGTCAATCTTGGAAATGTTGTTGCTTCATATTTTAATAAGAGGTCCATTTCAAGTAAGCAAAATTCTATTTAAAAGAAAGAAAAGAAAACCTGGAAAGAACTTATAAATATACAACGCTGCACATAAAGTTTTAAAATTTAGCTTGTAGCTGTTGTGCCTTTCTTGCGGGGTACTTTTATTCTTGTCTCAGAGCTGTATTTCAGGAATATTTTCAGAACAATGATGACAGGTATTCAGTATGAACGTAGATTTCAACATACTAATTGTGAGATATGACTTCTACTTTTGGAACCGAATACCGGAGAACATGAACCAAAATAATAATGCAACACTCATTCTCCAAATCATTCTTCATCCTACCTATAGAACCTGTTGTCATGGTGCATATGATGATTGATTAAACAATCTAGAAAAAATTACGTAAATTTTATCATTCCCTCTATATTTTTAAATAACTTGCTGGGAATCATAAAAATTAAGTTATCGTTTATTTTTATATTTCTTAACTTGGTGCTTCTCGAGAATTTATTTCTTTTCTATTATGTCTTTCAGGAAATTCTGTTAAGTATTATAATCAAGACTACTGGTTAGCCTGTAAAATGTTTTAAATTATAGAAGCTTAAAAGTCATATTTTTAGTTAATCTCCTGCAGGTTTCGACCTATTGGTTGCATTGGTTACTCGCGATGTTCATCAACGGATGACAAGATGGAAGTGAGTGATAAATTTCGAAATGGAACGGAGATAGAAACATCCTCGTGGTGTCGAGAGATATTGCCTATGAAATTCTGTTTACGTTCGGAAAGATTAACCGAGTCATAAATAAAAACAGAAACGCCTACTTATTACATCCGATTAATAACTAGAGGCTTTTCTTTGGTGAATTGGATGCTCAGTTACTTTTCGGATGAGGTGGAATAAAAATTTCATCCTTGGGCTATCGTAAAAACGATGTTGAACCAGGTTAAAGCGACATCTTCCTTCGGGCTCTTAAATTACGAGGACGCGCTGGTGGGAATCGCATCTTGAGTGTGTATTCTGCATTTATCACTTCTAATCAATCAGATGGGAGTAATTTACTGTCCTTTCTCTCGTTAAATTTTGTCGCTCTAATTATCCAGCTCTCGTACATTCGATTTGATCAGTTAACATCAATACTCATTATACTTATTTCCGCACACGTTGTCTTTGAATCTCTGGATAAAGAATTCCATTAATTAGTCAGCAGTTCATCAGTCTCAACTCATTTATTTACTTATATTCATAGAAAATGTACTTAATTCATCTTTATCTCTACCTCCTTAACATTCTATTCTAGTACGATGCTTAGAAAAATTATTATTTTAATAAATAATTAATTTAATTAATGATAATAATAATAATAATTATTATTATTAATTAAAGTAACATTTTATCGAACTAGCAAAGGGAAATGTGTGGCTTCTTTCGATTGCTATATTTTGTTTATATTTTTTGATATATTTGAGAAGGATCTATCCCTATCATCTGAAGGATATTATTGATTTTATCTTTTAGTTCATCTTTCTTTGAACACTACGAACTTTCATCCATTATATCCATTTTTACCTAAATATTTAATGCCAATTATACTTACATTATAGCTATAGTTCTTTTTTCTTGTGCTTCGTAAAGAAACCTTGAAATAGTGAAACCATATTATTTACATAACCACGAAAATTTCTTTCGTAACCGAATTAAATATTGGTCCGTGCGCGTTGTCGTGTAGACTCGACCAATCTTAGGTCATCCCGAATCTCCTGGAATTAGCGATTTCGGTTGTGCGAAGTACCCGTATTTAAGTCACGCTGGGAAAGAACGAAAACATCTTTTCCGTGTAATATCATCGCATAGCCAACGGCTGCCTTACTTCGCGGAGGATAACTTTAGCACGAGACAAGCGAGCTTTATGTCTCTTTATTCCTAAAGGGCAGATGAGTTTTTTTTGAGCGTTCGTAATAATTTTGGCCTTTAAAGCCGATGGTGGGTCGCCTCAGCGGTCCCGTTGCAGTTAGGCGAGCGTGATGAGTGATGCGATACACGCGGAGGGAATGCCGGGAAGTTTTTTTGTCGGGGAGATTCCATCCGCGCCAAAATTGAGACAAAGTATGGCAGAGAAGACGTTTCGAGATTTCAGAGATTCTAACCGAAAGAGGATCGAGTTTCTCCTTCACGGCCTAGATGCAGTGGCACTCTGAAACTCATATTATGTTTATACTCTGGATTTTATCTCTTTTTGCGCAATGTTTCGCTTTCATTCTGAGCCGAAAGACCTAGATTCTGTATTCAGATTTCAGATTGGAGACGATCAAGTGGAAATATTATTTTTCGGAGGTGTTATTGCATCCTCTTCAAGGAACAGTTATTCCGAGTTTTTTTCTGTCTCTTTAAAGGCGTATTTTATGCTTTTATGAACATTTAATATCGGGATGAAAACCTGAATATTTTTATTTGGGCTGGTTTTTCTATCGAAATTAATTCAATAATCTTTTAAATAGTTAAAAATTTAATCGTTTCCACTTCAGAATTCTTTGACAGCCTCCATTCTATTGTATATCGTTGCGCAACCTAAATTATTTTCGTTGCTAGATTTTCTTTTTTAATTAATTTCTTATTTAGTGGCGCTTTCCCGCATTTATATATCAGTATTTAAGTTTCCATATTCAAATAGCTACGTTTCTTTTCTCCAACGGAACCTGAATTCTATTTATTCATATTTTATATGCACAATTACATTACACATACGTGATAGGAAATGATTGATTGAAAATACAGCACTCACAAGAATGTTTATAAACAGCGCTTATGAGTATATACCCTGTATAATTGAGCGTCTCTTAAATAGACTTTGCAAAGGAAATAAAATTTCTTTGCCTCTGAGCTTCGCTATCACAACAAGGATCTTACGGAAAACGCTTCCAAGAATTTAATCTTATATATATAGTAAAAAAATTAAGAGAGTCTTAAAAATTTATCCTTTGTGATTTTACTTTCTTGAGAAGGTCTTTCTCGAGCAATTGCATTAACCTTAAGACATTCCATCTGCTACATTGCAGCAGAGATTAAGCTCCCATTCCAATTCTTTTCGATTTTCAATTAGTTCTTATTCGACCTAAAAATCTTCAACGGAACTAGCTTAAGATTAGTGAATGACCCAGAAACCTTTGATAAATTACGTTTTAAACCTCTTGAGGAATTACTCGCTTCCCACTTGTGGCAATATTTCAAAGAAGATTAGTTTGAAAGTTACGAGTCCATCCTTTGCCTTCGTGAAAGTAGTTCTCCAGGAGCGTGCAATTGGAATAGGATTTTCTAAACCTGAAATCGTTTGAATACATTTAATTATTCACTTCTCTAATACTCAATGTGTATGTGCGTTTGGTAGTAGTTGACTAATGCAATTTATTTATTGGTATATTTTCTACTGCAGTCCTCTCCATCGCTCGCAAAGAGCCATCACGCATTCTAACTCTTTGAGTATGCTTTTATAACGTAACTGATTTTAGCCAACCATATCGGTGTTTTCTTTACTTAACCAATCCCTCAAAATTTCTGTTTTATTTCCAGTTTATTCACTGGTAATCCGTATTATCGTATTATTATACATTTATTGTTTTAAACTTACTGTGCTTCCTTTTGACAACAATTAAATATCATTTTGGTTTGAAAAGAACCCACGTGTATTCGAAAATATTTACCTCTCGTTGTTTATCAAAATCTTTGACTGCTCGTAAGTCAAACAATATATCGTAAAACATGAAAAGTTATTTTATTTCACACCATATAATTAAGAATATTCTTTATCCACGTGAGTTGAGGCGCAAATAGATTACAATGCATTTAATAAAATACCGCACATTACGGACAGGAATGGTTTGATTGAATTCGTATAAATATTTAAAATATGCATGTCTCCCAAAGTTACTTCCATCGCAAACAATTATTCTTGTAAATAAATAGATTAATGAGTATATAAATTTTAACCGTTTCTATACCCGTAATGAAACGCCTATTCGAATACATGAAATTTATGCGTGTGTATGGAGTATGAAAAAAACTGGATCGCCAGCCAATTAAATCGACGCGTCAATCTCTTGAAATTTACGATCGTGGTTATGGAGTGTCCCTTATAACAGTTTTACGGTAATCATATCGATGTTTGCGGATAATGAATTAGGGTTATCAAAACTGCAGGAGTACTTAATCAGTAGCGTGCGATTGGTTACGATGCTTGTGTGATATCAGTGCCTTCATTTATCAAGGTTCCATGAAATGAAGATGAATTTGAAACAGTCATGAAGACGATCCATTTATTTAATTTCATTAAAGTCCTCGGGATATTCTTGAGATTATCAAGTCTGTAAATATTGCGATTGTAGCTTTTATAATATTTTAATGGCCGTTTTTTTTCTTTTTATGAAGAGACATAACCTAATTCAAAGGAAATTCTTATATTCATCACATGTAAAAGTTTTTAGTAATTTTTGATTGAAATAAACGTCAATGTGCGTGTTCTATTCCTAACTCATTTAGTTCAACATACTCTTAATTTATCAGACATTTTCCGTGGGACTTCAATCGTGAATTTATTTAAATTTTATCAACATTTGACTTCTTTAGGTAACCTTCAATTCCGTACAACCTTCACAAAGGTTCGTTAATTACTCAATAGCACATTCATTCATTTTCCGATAGCTAGCACCCCCTTTTTCTTCGAAGAGAAACATTTTGAGTGGATAAGGATACTTAAGAGCATTATTTAACTGTTTATTGATTTTCAGCTGCAGAAACACGCAAACATGTGCTCTTATGCCACACTCCGCAAATAAGAAAAAAGATAATCCGTTGGAGCTTAAAGAGGAACGAAGGGAGGGGAACGGAGAATGGAATATAAATCTTCCATTTTGGAGGGGAGTTCGGTTGCTCTAGCGACGGATACCAATCTTGCGTGGAAACGAAAGTAATAAGTGAAAAAAGGATTTGAAGGGGCGATAAAATTTTGATAGGAAATTAATAAGGGATTTGAAAAGAGAAGGGATGGAGATTTGGGAAACAGATTTCGATAAAAACTTGCTGAAAAAGCATCGAAAACATTGCTTGGGACGCGTGTATTTATAACTAATCAGAGGGATTTTGTTCGGCGGCAGATGGCAAAGATGAAAGAGTCGATTAGATTAACGTCGTATTCTCATTCCATTATTTTTTACGAAGGATATGATGAATGGGTGGAGATTCACAAAGGCGAAAGAAAATGGAATTTTCTGAATGTAAAGAAGGATTGAGAAGGAAGGCAGATTTTCAGGATTTAATAAGGTTTTCTATTAAAAAAAACATGATTGTTTGATTTTTTTTGAGTTTGTTGTTATTTTGGAAGGATAATACGTAATAATTTTACGACCATTGCTTTTATTATTTTTAAGAAACTAACCTAAGAAAAATAAAATGATAATAAAAAATTTGATGGTATTACTGGAACATTTCTCTCACGAGGTGTCACCTATGAATTCATTAGTACTTGACTGATTCGATTAGCTCCGAAATGAAGTGCCGAAAGAGCCCACCCAGATGAATCTGACCAATTATTCATGCGTATTTTATTCCCTTTCCTTGCATTTCAAGTTAAAATCGCCAATATTGTGTGTTTACTCCACTCCGATTAGATTGGTGAACTTGGGTGGATAAGGAGAAATATGAATGCAAGGAATTCACTATGTGGTAAACCCACAGCCTTCTGAATTAACCGTTTATCTCTTAAAGGTTCTAGCGTTATTTCCTTCCTGTGTTCTTGCGTTATGGAATGTTAGAACTCCTATTCAATGAGCTGCGACTTCCGCATTCGTGTAAACTCTGTGAATTTCCTCCTTTCTCTTCCTTTATCGACCATTTTTTCGGTTTTTCCGTCTTTTATCATGTGAGTAAGAGAGACATTTTGCTCATTATATCATCTTTCGTGCTGATAGTAAAAACGTTCAAATCGATGTCCTCACGAAGCCATTCGAAAAAGAGCCATTTCTCATCTACACATATGTTTATCATTTGAGCTTGCCAACAAATCTTTGAAATTATTCTCTTACGTATATCAAATATATCTAACTATCTATAATACGTTGCAGAAGTCGTTACTTTAACAATGTATACTCAAATTGTGTTAAGATTGCTTCTGATTCCATTAATAAAAGATTTTAAAATCCAGTATTACTTGGATACTGTTATATTTAATCTTCAGTATTGCAGGAATAAATTTTAATCAGACTTCTCTATAAATCAGTTAAGAATATTATATAGGAATATGACAGTATCTTTGGAATATCAGTAAGAAAAGCATTTAATTAATGAAAACTCCACCTCTTTTTTGTGAGTGAGTGACCCATGACCGTAATAATGACCCATGCAAAAACTATAAAGTAATTATTTCACTAATCTGGTTTGCATGGCTATCACAAGGTTGTATGTCATCTATATAAATATGAGAGTACTATTGATAATAATGGATTTCCAATTCCTAGAAAGTTATTCATGTTCAGAATCATAGTTTATTATTTAGGATGCCCTAAGCTGCAGGACAAGGATAAAAGAAAATTAAATTACTTGTATCCTGTAGAGTTACCTTATGTGCCCATGTTTATAATTTAATTTAATTTATTAATTAATTAATAGTATAGCTGCCAGAAATTTTATGTAAAAAAATGTTATTGTTGATAAATGTTTTCCAATCTCATGTAGATTATTTGTACTTACTCTCTCTGTAAAACCAAGTTTGTGCTATTAGATAGATAGATTATGTAAATTATATGCATATACTTATTGCCTGTTTCATGTTACAATTTAAATAATGTAAATGCATCTTTAATGAACAGAAGAAAATAAAATTTTGAATTTCAAAGTTCTGTATCTGAGGAAAAATTGTGAGAGTATTCTTCAATCAACAGAATTAATTTCAAGTTTGAGATTAATGGTTTTCATTAGCCAATTAAAAACTTAGTTATAAGATCTTTACTAGCTCAATGAGTAATCAAATTTAAATAACTCAGCACATTTGCATTTATTCTTCTGAATTTCAATAAGATACTTCCCCCAATCATTTGATACTTATTAAATTTAGTACTATTCATGTGTGATAAGAAATAAGTCCAAAACACCAATTTATCATAAGTAAATGAAATAGAAAGAAAAATAGAGAGGTAGAGGTAGGTTTTAAGGAGGGGGAAATATTTTCTACATCAAAAGGTAGAAAACAGTCACAGAGAGAGTAGACACTAAAAATCTGGAAAGCTAAAGAGATGAGTAAAATCAAGTGTATAATATAATAAAAATATGGTTTATATTGAAATAAAAAATGTGGATGAAATTGAAAGATAATATGAATCATTCATCTATCAAATCATAATTTTGTATCATCAATCAAATTTACATATAGTTTTATTGTTCTATATTGGAAAGGTAAAAAACAGAGTGATTGAGGCTTTAGAGAAACAGATTTTTGACAGAGTATAAACAAAAATAAAATTCAAAGCAACTATATTATTAGTTTAAAGGAAATGATTGATGTACATTTGTTTTCAGACTAGGAGGAGAAATGCTGAATTATGAGTGAAATTCATTTTGCATGCAAATAAAGTATACTTTTTTAATGAACTGACAATTAATTTAGTTCTAAGAAATCCATGAAGCGTAAGTTAAAACACTTATGTTCACACATGACACATTGTTTGTGTCTGTTTCATTATTTATAACTGATAATTTGGTTTGATATTAACCTCACTCTTGTAAAAATTTTACTCATAGATGGGAAGATGCAAGTTTCAATTATGAAATCTAATTCTAATAAATACGACTATTAATGTGATATGAAAAAGGTAAAAATATTTTATTGTGTTCTTTGCTTCCAATGCTTATAATTATATTGGATTCCAGATAAGTCAAATTTTGCAAGTTTCATATGATACTTTCCCTTCTTGATTTAATAATAGCTATTTATGGCCTAAAGATGAAGTACCTATCATCTTTTTACTGAAAAAAGTGCACTTGATTGCACTCATTCATATCGTATTTAAGACTATCACATCAGATATTCATAATTTCATTTACCTCTTTGTTTCCTTAATTCTCTCATTAATTTTGCTTGTAATTTTTTATTGAAGACATTTTTATTGTTAGTTAAATTAACTAATGTAAAATTCCCATTCCTCCCTTTTCTTTTTCCTACATTATCCTCCTGGTGTTTGATTCAAATTCAGGTATCTCTTCCAGAAAAAATTGAAGAATCTATCTTTTCAACTTTGGCAGTATATTTTTTTACTTTAAATGGATTGGGAGGTTCATAAAATCTCATTATATTAAGTTTGGAAAATCAGGAATTGTTAAACTAAACTAAGAAATAATTTGTTAAAAGGTAGGAAGGTAAAAGGAGATGTTTGAATTAAGCAATTTAGATTATTCATTTCAAATATTACTTCTCTCAATAAACATTACAGGCTTATTTAGGTGCAGTTTAAATATTTGCTATTAGTGCTACTAACTTGAATGATGTTAAATGAAGTATAGCTGTGCTTGCAGAACATGTGATCTACATGGTACTTCATCTTTAGGTGCCTTATTAGCTTAACTATGAATTACATAAATAACTCTTATCCATATGGATATCATATCCATATTTATTTATAAGTGTTGAAATGAATATTAATGTCCAAAAAGTAATTCTAGATCAAACATATTAAGAACCAATATAGGATGGATAAAACCTTGAATCAATACAATTTTCAATATATATTTTGTATTGGAAATGTAGTATAATACTTCAATCAGTTTTTTTTTTATTTTCTGGCACATTTTTTACTTTAAATCTTTCATGATAAAAGTCATTGAGCATGAATTTAATCCTCAAGAGAGACTCTACTGCATATCTACTGCAAGACAGTTTTACTATAAGTCTAATGAGTCATTGCAATTTATTGTAAAATTAGATTTTTTGTGATGTGCATTGTGATCCTAATTTTTGTTTTAAGTTTAATTTCACAGTTTTTCTTAGTTGATAAATAATTCTATAAAGATGATTTTTCAGCATTTTTTAAAATTCTGTAATGTTATCTTAATCTAAACTCTTTGATTTTAGTTTCTTTTTGAGGAATGCTGTTTTGATTTGTATCAATTATCAGACAAAATCAATGGCAGTAATAATTGATTTTGTATATGCTAATTTTGTGAGAATAACGAGATAATGAGCATAAATGAAAATTTGGTAGTAGATTCAAAGAAAATATCAAATCCTGAAAAATGTATTTGAAATTTATAGGGTCATCGTTTGGAAAATTGATATGACTATCTATATTTATAGTGAGAATCTGAAGCAAGGTTTCATTTAGTTTATCAAATTAGTTTAAAAATTAAAGTCTTTTCACATTTTTATAACTAATTATTGCATCAAACACAAAAATCAGATATATTTAATTTTTCTTAATATTTAGATTGATATATATATATATATATATATATATATATATATATATATATATATATATATATATATATCAACATTTTCTCTTTAAATTTTCTCAAAAGAATCTCTTGTTAGCTTTCAACTTCATCAAAGCATTTAAATTAAGACTATTGCTGAGGGTTGTAGAGAGTTTAATTGAGAATGTTCAAATTTAATATTAAACACTTGCACCAGAAATATTTGGCATACTTTATTAGTAAGGTAATCAAAACAATTAAATATCAAATAACAATGCTCTTGTATCTTTGAGTTGGGAAAGTTTCTAAGGAGCAACTCTGGAAAAGAATTTTTATCTAGCTTTCAAATTAATTTTAATTTCATAATTTTCTTCCGTAGATAGTCTTTCTGAACTTAAGTTAGAAATTAGTATTAACTCATTACTTAATGACAGTAAAAGAAGATTATAGGATTACCTGAATTTTATTATCTATACTTAGCCTACTACTATACTAATTATCTGAATTTTAATATATATCCTATTCAATATATATATATCCTTAAACACATTTATTTAGTAATAAACATTTTAAACCTCAATAAAGGTACAAAACATACATGGGCAATATTAAAATTTGTACCATGAAAAGATAATGCTTTAGAGATAAAGAATTTTATTTCTTCTGTAGACATTCATCAGTAAGCGATAAATCATAGTACAAAAGGTGAATGTAAGGCTAAAGAGTAAGTTATGTGCTAGTCTGTAAATAAAGATTTCACTGACTTAAAGAATAAAATCCAGAGGATAATAATATTATTGCGAGCAAATCTTGGATAATAACTTAAATCATGTTCATTAAAACTATAACAGATATTGGTTTATTGGTTGGTAAATTTTAAATGATATAGTTGTTGCTTGAATTGAAGTTAAGAAAGAGATTTACGATTTAGTAAATTCATGAGTCGGGTAACCATCATATTCTTAAGGTAATATGATGAGCGATGTTTTTTATTTTGTATTTAATTCATTCCCGTTTAAAATATCCTCCTTGAAGATATTTTCTCAGAAGTTACAAAAATTTCTACGCATGATTATCGAGTTAATTTGAATTCAAAAATTGATGTCTTTCATTTCCTTCGCCGTTATTGGACAGACAAATCACATGATCTTCTTTTTCAGCTGGATTGACTCTCTGTACAACCCTCTCGGAGTCTAGAAGGACGTATTCACATGACCGATGAGCTCGCAGGCTTACGCTGATCAGTCAAACACCGCGTAGTCTTCGAAAGTGAAATCAAGCTGAGGTGGACGAACTGGAATGGATATTCAACTGTAAGCTATATTCATTAACTTATTAATTTTTTGATTATTGCTTTAAATTGCTGATTTTCTCTCGGAATTATCCTGGCCTATATTTTAATACGAGTTGGGCTCTGATAGCGGTCAAGAAACCCATCTGGTTTAATGCCACTTAAGGTCTGTAATTGGTATAAAGTTATTTATTGTATTTATGGCGGCAGTTACTAGCTATAATGAAACTAATTCTGATTTAGTTGATGTATAGATATTCTGTTCCATGAGTATTGAATTTAGAAGCCTCTTTTCTCACGAGATATTCGCGCACGGCTAAAGAGAGAATCTTATGTGAACTGCTAGGCGATCAAAGTTTCAATTAGGGTTTCATTATTTTCATTCAAATTCTTTGCTGCATCATGCTGCATTATTGTAAGGAAAGTGTATAACACATATTTGAAAGGTAAATTTATGTAATACGGAAAGTGTTGATTATATAAATTTGCCCGAAAGAGGTAACTACCAAGTAAAGAACCATTATTATTAGCATTATTTCCATTTTTGTTCGTAAAATTTCTAGAAATTTCGAATTTTCAACCGAATAATTCTAATCCATAATGCTCACCAAAAATTTGACAATATTAAAGAAAGATTTTTGGAAGTGCGAATAAAATTTGAATGGTTAGCATTCTAATCTTCTAATGCTGAGGTCCCGGGTTCAAATCCCGGCTGAGGAGGAAATTTTCCTCTCAGGGTCTGGATGTCTGTGACGTCCGTTGTTGAGTTTTAACCACACTGTAATTGTACCGAAAGAGGATGTATGTGCGGTCTTTGTTAATAAATAAAAAATCAGCTCTAAGAAGTAAATTATTTACTCGTTTGTGAAAATTAAATTTCTTTCAAGAAGTAATTTTTTAGTCAAATCTAGTGGCAGTTTTAAATATGTGATTACATATAACTGTAAATTTTTATTTGGAATTTTCAGAACTTAACTATTTAACAGACAAACTCAGACTGGGTTCTATATATGAGGAGA
The DNA here is from genome assembly GCA_020796165.1 of Pantala flavescens. NCBI lineage: Eukaryota > Metazoa > Arthropoda > Insecta > Odonata > Libellulidae > Pantala > Pantala flavescens. The sequence continues at coordinate 48,853,325 of CM036883.1, forward strand.
TATTTTCCACTTACAGCTCTTTCTCTTATAATGGAGTTATTTAATTGAAGTACTGCCGTGTTTACTAACTTAACGTTTATGAATCAATTGGATGATTGGTAATTTTATCTCAAGAAGCGTATATTTTCATTTGTGATCAGTGAATATGAGGTTTATGCTCACTGATATCTGAGGAATGAGAAAACAGTAATCTTTAAGTATTTTTAGGATAAAGTTTAAATTGTGCCATATCATTATATAGGATTTTTTCAAGGTGTTAATTATTTTGTGTGATATTTCAATGAATTCATAATATGTCATATTTTTATTTGTTACCTCATTATTCTGTTAATTCGAAGCAAGTCTACAGATAAGCGTTGGAGATTACTGTGAGATGGAGTTAGCATCTTTAGAGATGATTTCAAAAAATATTTCTTTTGTTGGGAGTGTCTATAGCCTCATATCATTGGGTCTATAATATGATCTGGTCTATGTGTATGAGTCTACAGCTTGTTCATCCACCCATAGAAAAGTGTAAGGTTATCACTGCTGAGAAAATGGCCACCTTAAAGACATTGATTTTATTTATATTTGGTTATTAAATTGGAAATCTTGTTTTTAAATTCTGTGAATATGTTATTTTTGAGTTTAGAAGATAGCAAATACCAAAATATCGATTAAATTTTGAAGAAAATAGGGAATTATGTTTATTTATATAGCCAGAAAATGATTTGCTTCCATGATGATCGCAAATGATCAGTTTCCAATTAATATTTGTGATTGAATTAAGGATATTCTATAATGGCTTATTATTATTTTTCCCACTACAACTTTCCTTAAAATGTTATTTATTTAGTTATTATTTATTTATTGTTGTTAGAGCCACAAATAGGCACCAGGCCTGGTGGTAGCTCTCTTCTCAGGGGAACAAATGTAATACTCTGCCCGGCATTTACCCTAGTCGAAAGGGAAACCCTGCAAAACCTCCCGAAGTTATATTAAAACTCAGGCTCTGTAAAGTAAGAAAATCCCTTCTAAGACCCTTATAATAAATTAATGAAACTATATCACTCTTGGAACAAGGTACTATTATATTTGAGATAATATCTGTATAAATGAACTTAATATTATTTAATTTTATGAAGTTACGGAAAAGATCCAAATTAAATAACTATGTTTTTACATCCAAGAGGGTTTTGATAATACTTTCTGCTATTCTAATTCTCAGAGATTCAGAAACTGCAATTTAGCAATTTATTTAGCAATTTAGCAATTTATTTAGCAATTTTTCAATATCAACTTTGTTAATGTGATTATAGAAAGGCATATAATGGTTATATTTTATAGTTCAAAATGTTACTTGTAACTATGCATTTAAAATATGTTGGGAAGAGAGAGGAAACTGATGCAAATCAAAGCATTGAATTAGATGGCAGTTAGTGGTATTAAACTGGAAATAGAACTGCGATACAGCACTGTCAAGCACCAATATTTTAAATTGAATATTAATAGATTTAATTAGTAACAATCCTGTTTTAATATTAATTTATTACAATTATTTATTGATTACAGATAATGGTGCCAATAGTTCTGATGAATGTAACAATGTAATCAAAAGATGAAAAATTTATGAATATAGAAGGAGGTAAAAATATTTAAATATATATTAATAAATTTATGCTCAGCAATTTGTAGGACTTCACTGAAATATATTAGGGGAAAGAAAAAAGATGGACGAATCAGCATGAGAATAGCTATGGTAAAGGAATTATTTGGTATGAAAATATAGGACATGCTGGTGTAATCAAGAAAGAGAATAGTGAATTACAATATTAATAATTGTTCACAGGTGCAAAATTGGATGGATTTAGCAATGGGCAATTGGTCATTATAAACATGTAAAGAATGGATATCAAGGTAAACAAAAAGGATCAAGTTTATGGGCAGATCAAGAAATGAATATGCATTGAGTATGAGAAAAAACTTTTGTATGGATTGAATGCTTGAATTTAAGGAATCTAGTTGGATGCCTTATAAGTGATAATAAATTGTTAAAAGGTTTTGAAAAATATTTTACAAATGTCAAAAATGATGACCTGAAGTAGGAGATAGAATAGATTCAATAAATTCAGTGCATTTTTGTTAGGAATCAAGGTAATTTATAATCTTTGGAAAGAAAAGTATTTAAATCCAGCTATTATAGAAATTAATTTTAAAATTTCCTGTATCTATGGATCTCATAGAAGCTCTTTATCTATACTAGTAGATACTTTATCTTATCCAGTGAGTATAATATTTAAAATGTAATTCATCAATATGAAATTCAGAGTATAGAATTAGGACAAGATTATGGTTTCTTAAGCTGAGATTTTTTTGTTTGATATAGGTTTTTGCATTTTATTTTTGATTAACGAACAGAATTCCAATTGCATTATTTCCTTTTTAAATGGTATATTAAATGTGTAAGCTAAAAAATTCAGATTTTCTATACTAATACTAAAAATGACTATATTATGAATTTTTCCATGTTTTATACACATAATCACATATTTTGGACTTTCTTGAGTGAAATTGGTATTTTTTTATAATGCATAAAGTCTGTAAGAAGGAATAGTTTTTTATTAATCTTCTTTCTTGCACATTTATGTAATGAGTTCTTTGTGTTGTCCTGGCTATTCAGTTTTTTTATTGTTTTACATTGCTTATCTTGTAAAGCTTGTTGAAATATGTATGTGACTATTGATAGAGAAATTATGTAAATGTCTTACATTTCTGCACAGTTTTGGACTTTCCACAATATCTCTCTCTCTTCTTGGCTCCACAGCTCTTGGTGGGCCTTGGCCTCCTCCACAATGTGCCTCCAAACTTTCCTATCTTTAGCTTTCTTCCTCCATCTGTTGATAAGCATTAATAGCACTTTGGCAATGACTTCATCTATCCATCTCAATCTTGGTCTGCCCTTTCTTCTTGTATGGAACATCTTTTCCTTCTATATTATTCTGGACACCCTTTCTGCCTACATTCTCTATATGTGGCCCAGCCACTCTTTTCTATGGACTTTCTAAAATATGACTTTCTGGCCTCCAATTAGATGATCTAATTCTGCATTGCATCTTATTCTCCATTCCTTGTTTTCTTTTACTGATCCATGTATTGTTCTTAATATATATGTTGCTGAGTTGCTTAATATATATTCTCTGAGTGTGTTTTCATCCAGTCCCTTCATGGTCCATGTCTCTGACCCATAAGTAACTACTGTCCGGACCAACGTCTTACATATTTTTATCTTTGTCTTTCTTTTAAAGAGGTGGTTTGTAAACAATTGATTTTTTGCAAAATGTGCACAATTGCCAGCCTGTACTTTAACTTTTATATCTCTGCTTATTTCATTATCATTATATACTGTTGTCCCTAAATATCTGAAGCAAGGAACTCCAAACTTCCCCCCCGCCTATTATCAAATGCTGCAATATTATCCTGGTCTCTTATTTGGACATTATCATATACTTGGTCTTCCTTTCATTTACTATTTTTCCAATTTTTTCCACTTGCTCATTTATTTGTGCATTGACATTATTATTGCGATATCGTCTGTGTAAGCCCATATCTGGCTGGATTTCCCAAATATTGTTCCCCTCTGATCAATCACATTTATCACCTTATATAATGCCAAGTCAAATATAATGTCTGAGGGCCCATCTCCTTGCTTCACTCCCATCTTGAATCCAAATTCTTTGCTTAACGAGTTGTTTTTGGTATTACTCATGGTCATTCATTGTATAATTTTTGGTGGTACTTGTAGTGTCTTTTGTAGCCCATTCTGTTTAACACTGTCAAAGGCATGCCTAAAAATCCACAAAGTATGTATACCTACATCATATTCATAAAATCTCTCCATTATTTGTCGCATGACAAATATCTGATCAGTAGTGCTCCTGCCAGACATGAACCCATGTTGGAACTCTCCAAGAATTTCCTCTGTATAACTTTTAACTCTTTTACTAATCAATCCCGACAAGGTCTCGTATAATACACTAAGTAATGATCCCTCTATAATTTCCTTATACTAGTTTATCCCCTTTCTCATAAACTGGATGTAGTATTTCAGTTTTTCATCTATGTGGCCTAGTTTGTTTTCCATATCCTTATAATAAGTATATGTATTGCTGTTGCATCTATGTATTTGCCTCCATCCTTGATCAATTCTATGTTCTTACCATCTTTCCCAGGTACCTTGTTGTTGCTTATTCTTTTTATTTCTTATTCGACTTCTCCCGTTGTAGGTTCCAGTACCCGTATGTTCTCATCATTGTCTTTTACTGGTATAATATCCTGCTCATCTTCCTTATCTTCCTCTTTATTTAATATCTCCTTGAAATATTCAACCCATCTACTCAATACCTGTTTCTCCTCCCATATTACTTATCCTTCTTATCCCGTATCACTTATTGTCTACATGCTTCTACTCTTGGTTGAAACCCTTTTTTTATTCTATCTATTGCTCGGTAGAATTTTCTTGATTCACTTTTTTGGTGCAATTTCTCTGTTTGCTGCATTCTTGTTCGTACATTGCTTTCTTCTTTTTTTTTACAAATTTCATGTGCTTTCTTTCATAACCCATTTATGCCGGATGTTAAAATTTTTAAATTTTTTCATGATATTCATATATATTAGGTTAAAAATATTAAAAAACAAGAATTTTAAAGAAAATATAATTACAGTTACATGGTTACAGAGTTACATGGTGTTCCAAAAATGGAACACTATACAAAAGCACTATGTAATACATAAAATTTACCCTTTGGTATGATACTACTGTGAGCACTTTATATGAAGGGCAACATTGCATTTTTTACAGCAAAAAGTGGTATTTCTGTGGCATACCGCAAACTGCAAAGAGTTTGCTTTAATTGTTTTGCGATTACATGATTCAGCCCATCATAACGGGAGTCAATATTATGTTTCTGAGAAGGTCTTCCCTTCTTCCCAGTTTGGACTGGATTACCAAGGGTCTTTTGATAATGGCATGCTACACAGCGACGAAACTCCAAAAGATCCATTGGCTTTGGATCATAAGTTTTATGCAGCTACCAAGCGTTTTGTAGAGCTAATTCGAAGCTGAATAACAAAGGGCTTGAGTACCACTTCTTGCCACAAATTGATGCTCTATATTTGTCAATATTTTCATCTGTTCTGTATACTCCTTCCATTTGTTTGTTATATACTTTTATCATATTTGGCTGCAGCACTTGGATATTCTTTTTATGTTTTGTGAATAGCGATTGTCAAGGCACAGCAGATTGACACCAGCCCCAGATGATGCAACTGTGACATCATTGTTATCATTCCATTTGCATACAATATTGCCTTTGCCATCGGTTTTGTAATCAAATGCACCCCTTTCTTTATTTTTTAGAGCATCTTCTGATTCCAATGGGGGTTTGTCGATTTGATTTTTTCTCACTGTTCTGGTTGCTTGATGACCAATTGAACTGAGTTTATCAAGAAGTACAATACTTGTGAAAAAGTTATCAAAGACAAAATGATATTGTCCAGGGTGCTCCTTTGTGAGTGCTTCAGTAAATTTTAGGACAACAGATGCACCAACTCTATATTCCTCATAATCAGTGTTTGGGTTTTTACCTTGATAAGGAAGTAAGGAATCATGGACTTGTCAAAACTGAAGCATCTCTCATCTGGATCAGAATCATCTTGAACAAGATACATAGGGGCACACAGCAAAGAACCAGGCAGATTATTTATTGTTCCACCTTCTTCATCACCAGAGTCCTCATCAGAAACAGAGTTGTTGCATTTTCAGGAGGTTCTATGATAATTGCACTTGCTTTTATGTCATCATTTGTCTCCAACAGATCAGCTTTTTTGTATATGGTTAATTTTTTACGTATCTTGAGACTTAAAAGTGGTGAAAACTAAAAATCAAAGATAAAGGCCATATATGTATATATAAGAAATAAACGGCAAAGTCTCAGTAATGGTTGTGCCTAGTGTTCCAAAAATGGAACATGCTAACTTTCTATCCTCTAACTTATATGTGAATAAAAATTTCTGTATTTTCTGATTATAACATGAAACAGTGAATAATCAAGTATTAACAGAAAAAATAAAAACTATAGAATGTAAATCACTTAAGTTGTAATTACCATTTATCAAGTGGGTGTGGAAAAATCTACTCAAAAAAATAAAGCAAAGTTTCACAACGTCCACCTAGCTCTGTGTTCGCTCAGTGACTGATTCCGTGTTTGGTGATGCTATATGTACCCTTACAAAGAAGGCAGGATTTTTTTACCCACTTCCCAGAATTCTTGTAAGCGATAGGCCATAAAATAACTTCGTGTAACTGCTGTTCCAATAATGGAATGCCAGGCATAAATGGGTTAATTTTTATATTTCTCTGTATTGCCTCAGGTTTCTTTCTGGAGCATTTCTTGCTGTTTTTTCTTCTATTGTTTACCTGCATTCTTCATAGAACCACTCTCTTCACTTCATCTAGGGTTTCTTGTGCTACCTCCTTTATTACCTCTTCAATCATTGCCCACTCCTTGTCCATACATCTCTGCTTTTTAATTTCCTTTTCTTCCAGTTTGTTCTGTATTCTATAAGTATATTCTTTTGCTGTTTCTCTGCCTTTTATTTTCATGAAGTTCCATACCTTTCTCTTAATGGGCCTTTCTTTTTCTTCACCTGTCACCTTATCTCTTATTACCTTCACCAAATAATGGTGTACATCACAGTTGGGTCTTATCTGATTTATTGTTCCATTAGGAGCTCTCATGTTCCTAGGTGTATTGTTTTATGGTCAAAAAGTGTGCTTCTTATGATCATGTTATTATTACTTATGGTGAATTGACATATGAAATTTCCATTCTTATTTGTTTCCTGGGTTAGAGTATATTTACCAGCAACTACTCTTTGATATTCCTCCTTTCCCACCTGAGCATTAAAATCTCCTATGACCATTATTATATTATACTTCTAAATCTTCCCACATATTTAGTCTAGCTTATCATAAAACGTCTATCTATATCTATTTTTTTCTCATTTCTTTCTCATCTGTGGGTGCATGGATTTTAATAATTGTTATATTTATGAATCTTCCCCTCAGACTTATTCTACATATCCTTTTACTTATCGCTTCAAAGTCCATTATTCTTTTCCTTATGCTTTTGGATATTATAAATCCAACACCATATCTACAGACTCTCCTCTCTAGGCTGCTATACAGCAATATATATTCCAACTTGTCTATGGTTCAGTTCCCTTGCCATCTTATTTCTTGAAGTGCCACCACTTTGAATATTTGAATTTTGCTATCTCATTTGCTACTTCATTCATTTTACAAGTTCTTAATAAAGTTCTGACATATTGCCAACAGTAAATCGTTATTCGGAATTAGTCGCCAAGGTTGTCCTCTGTTACTCCTGTCATTTTCTGAGGCTTTTGGTTTGAATTTATTTTTACATGGTACGGTAGTCCTGTGCCCAACTCCCAACCTGGAGGATCAGGGTATCTCTCTTGGTCTGCTCTATAACCTTTGACCTGTCCAGCTTGGGTGACCATACCAGGAACTTATGCTCACGCTGGCATAGCTTGTAGGATCTCTTAGGCACACAAGCCCCCTCATCGCTTAAGATGGAGATACCACTGAGAGGGATTTCCATATTAGATAATTAAACATCATGGTTATTTTAAAATCATATACTTTGTACTGATAGTGTTATTATAATCCTCGTTACATATATTTCTTTAAAATTTGCAAAATTGGTAAGAAAAAGGAGCTGCACAGTGATCATATTATTGATCCATCCTATATGATTCTTTTCTTCCATATGACAACCAATTTTATATCTTTTATTTACATTGAGACTATCATGCAGAATCCAAATCTCATCTTCCATTTGTCTTTCTTATCTCCCTTATTTCTCTTGCTTTGGCCATTTTAAACAATATTACTCTTCCATCCACTTTGCCTCTGGGTTCATTGCAAATTACCTCTTTGATATCATATTCCACTGGTATCTCTTTCTTCTACATGTATTTCCATCTTCAGTGTCTGTTGATTGTATTTGTACTTTTTTAAATTAAAATTGTGGTATCCATGGTACTTAAGGGTTTTTACATAATAATGTTTTACATACTAGTATATTTGTATAGTATACTAATAGTATATTATATACTAGTATTTTTGTAACTATCTTCTTGGCTTGTTGGTCTGGTACTGTATGTATAAAATTTCAGTCCTCTTTTATGTCTGATATCTGCTGCTGATTTGGAAAACTTCTCTCTGGTATTCCTATTACTGTATGTACTATTCCCTTGATAATTTTGGCCTGAAAATTTCCCTCATGCTTTTAAGCTCTTCTTTCAGTGTATTGTACAATTCACTTTATTGTAATGGAGTTAGTGTGTAACTAGCATATACTACATACTACTACTTTCAGAACTTTTACCTGAATGTTTTTCGTTTTTTCACTGTCCTTGAGTATAGATAAATCATCTGTGAAGGCTAAGCATGAAAATTTCTTTACTTGCTGGATCGTCTAAGAACTGAGACTCTCAGGATTTAAATTCTTGTTGAGTGAGGATTAGCCCATCCCCAGGGTGTACTTCAGTTTTACCTACATGAACTACTTGTTTTAATTCCTACAATCAGTCTGCCAATTACTTTAAGCTAATTCTCCCATTGTTAGTTATATTTCGTCACCTTACTCGTATAGGAAATTGATGAGAGTACATTTCCATTCATCTGATAATTTTTCTGCTTGCCATATATTTATAATTTTACAATTCTTGCAGCGATTTAGTTTGAACCTTCAGTACTTTTTATGGAGATCATCTCCACTGGATGTCCTGTTATTTTCGGTTAATATATCATTATAATCATCAGCTATTGTCAATCAACAATGGGATATAGGCCTCCCCAAGTGCTTTCCAATTTTCTCTATTTTGGGTCTCTTGTTGCCATGTTATTCCTTGGTACTTGATGATATCTCCATTCCATTGGTCTTTTGGTTGTCTCCTTTGTCTCTTCACATCTCTTGGTATCCAGTTGAGTGTTGCTGACAATCAACGGTTTTCGTTTCTTCTTGCCACTCGTCCTGCTCACATCTATTTTAGGGACTATATTTTCTCTATGTCTGTAACTCCTGTCACCTTCCTTATCCATGTGTTATGCTTCCTGTCTCTTCTTATGATCCCAAGCATACAGTGTTCCATACTTCTTAATGTGGTCTGGAGTCACTGAGTTATTGCTGCATGCAGAACCCATGTCTTATTACGTACGCTAAGATAGGTAGAATGATTTGCTTGAATACCTTTATCAGTTCTAGAGGTATTTTTGACTTCAGTATGTAGGAGTTTCATCCTAAGGTACTCCGACCAAGTTAGATTCTTCAGTTAGAATAAATTCTTTGTACTAAAATTTGGAGGGTCGCACTTTGTGGAACAATGTTCTAAAATTAAATAAGAAGTACTTCTTCTTTCATTTCCGTTAACTTTGTTAATTCTATTCCTCTCTCCTGTTCTCGCAAGTTGTTCTAGGTACTTATATTCCAAGGATGTTTCTTCAAGATTTACTGGCTTTCACTTCTCTTCTTCTATCTAAAGGCTATGCCTTATCACTGCAACCAAGTAGTTCTGTTTTCTGCTGATCTCTTTAACTGCCAGTCCCCATCAGCTCTTGTACTCTGTTCAGATACTGCAACCTTGGTCTTCCTCTTCCTTTCTTCCTGAGCACCTTTTCTGGTATCACATTTACAAAAGATCTATTATTTCTCAGAAGATGTCCTATGAACCTTATATTCCTTTGTTTCATGGTGCTGAGTAGTGTTCTCTTTTCATTTCTTTTAAAACGTCTTTTTATTTTATTTATTTAATCTCAAAGACTGCACAAACATCCACTTCTGGACAGTTACAGTGTGGTTGTAAACTTAACAACGGACGTCACAAACATCCAGACCCTGAGAAGAAAATTTCCTCCTCAGCCAGAATTTGAACCCAGGACCTCAGGCTCTTCATTACTCTTCCTCTCCATCCAGCTTATATTAAGCATCCTTCTCCAAATCCATATCTCTGTTGCTTTTAATCGCTCTTTCTCGTTTCTGAAGGGTCCAGCTTTTGCTTCCATTTAATAATGTGCTGCATATGAATGTTCTTGCAAACATTTTCTGGGTTTCAATATTCAAATGTTTGTCTGTTAGCATGTTCCTCTTATTTTGAAAAGCCTGCTTTGCTATTGTCACCCTCTTCTTTATTTCTGCAACACATCTGTTACCTTTGGTAATCATGCTACCTAAATAGCAGAATTGTCTCACTAGTTCTATTTCTTCATTACCAATTATAATTTTGTGCTTTCTCACTATGTTACCTTTATTTAATACTATCACCTTTGTTTTCTTAGTATTTAAGTTTCAGTGTCTTAAGCAATGAATATAGAACATATAACATTTTATTTATTTCCTTCTCAGAGTCTCCTATTAGAACAATATCATCTGCAAATCTAATACTGTGTATGCTTGCCCCATTTCTTTCTATCCCCTTTGTTTTTCCTTTCATTTCCTCTATACTTTCTTCAATGAATAAGTTGAATAATAGTTGCAAAAGCTGACATCCTTGTCTAACTCCTTTCCTTACTTTGTTCTTCCTTCAGCTCCATTTATATTGATACTCGTTTCTTGTTTTATATACAGTTTCAGTATTACTCTCCTATCTCTCCAACCTAAACCTATTTTCCTCAAGGATCTGAACAGTAATTTCCAATAAATCGTCTCAAATGCCTTTTCCAAGTCTATAAATACCAGATATAATGGTCTATTCATTTCTAGAAATCTTTCCATTATTACACGTAACATTAGTGTTGCATCTCTGGTTCCTTTCCCATTACTAAACCCTTACTGGTCTTCACCAACCTGCTGCTCTATTTTTTCTTTTAACCTTTATCTCTCTATATTGATCAATATATTGGAAGCATGGGATGAAAGAACTATTTTTCTGTGATTACTACATTCAGTCGCTTATTTTTCTTTGGTAATGCTATGGTGATACTGTAAAATCCTCTGGTAATATGTCTTTGACATACTAATTCCTAACTACAGTAATATCGTAAGTACCTTCTTAACTCCCTCATCTAGATTTGTTTAGCAATTCTGCTGGTATCTCGTCCACCCCTACTGCCTTTCCCGCATTAAGGTCTTTCAGGGTAAACTAAAACTGCTATGTTCATTGGTGGACCCAATTCATCCGCTCCTATTTCCTCCTCCTTTTCTATGAGGTAGTCCTTGTTTTCTAGATCTTCTCCGTTGCGCAGGTCTTCTATGTACTCCTTCCACCTTTCACTACTTTTCCATTCTCTATCAGTAATTTTCCCTACTTATCCTTAATTATATTAGACTTTGTACTTGGTCTGTGAAGAAGTATTTTGATTTTTGAATAAACTCTATCCTGGCAACCTTTATTTACATCATCATGAATTTCATCCACCATAACTTTGGTCCATTTCTCTTTCTTTTTCCTAAATAACTCTGTGATTTTGTTCTTTACTTTCTTGTATGCCTCAGCATTACCTTCCTTCCTTAATTTATTCTTTCATTGATTAAATATAATATCTCATTTGTTATCCACTTTTTCCTAGACATTTGTTTCGTTCTTCCAAATATTTCTTCTGCAGTATTTACAATTCCTTTTTTAACTTCCAACCAGATTTTTCTTTCATTCATTCCTCCATCATCATCATCATCATCATACTCCTCCAATTGTTTACTTACTTCTTGGTACCTTCCAAGAATTGATGACTCCCTGAGCTTTTCAAGATTCCAATGTTCCTTTATTAATCCCTTGCATCTCTTTAATCTCATATTACATGTTGCCATAACTAACCTATGGTCACTATCCATATCACAACCGGTATAACCATGATTTGACTTAATTTGATTCTTGTATTTTTGCATAACTAATTTAAAATATATCTGGAATCTTCTTTTATTTGGTGTACCTCATTCTCTTAGGTACCTCAAAAAATATATTCAGAATAACCAACTCATATTGCTTACAGAATTCTACAAGTTTCTCTCCTCTTTCATTCCTTTCATCCAGTCAAAATTTTCCCACTTCTGTATCTTCCTTACTTGAACCAATCACTGCATTGAAATCTCCCATTACTATTACATTGTCTCTTTCATTTACTAAACATAACAATTGGTCTACTTCATCATAGAATACATCAACTTCTTTATCTTTTGTTGGGAAATAAACTTTTATGATTACTGTAACTCTTGGAATTGCAGCTATTTTCACCATTAATAGTCTGTTATTTACATGGTATGTGTTACGAACATTTCTTACCCGTCTAGCATCTAGTATGATAGCCACCCAATTTCTTCCTCTTTTTTCTCCACCACTATGAATTTGTCTATAATCCTTGCTCATGAAGTCATTATTCCCTTGCCATCTGGTTTCACCTATGCCCAGAATTCCGATTTGATTTATCTCCATTGTCTTCTTCTCTTCTTCTAATTTGCCTACTTTCAGCATTGTTCTTATGTTCCAAGTGCCTATCTTTATAGTTAAATAGGGAATCTTACTTCCCCTGCCGGATCTTGGTCTCCCTCTATGATCAGTAATTGTCAGAGAATTGGAACCTTCCATGATTGCTATACTATGAATAAATAATGAAGGGTGTCTATTACCTTCTCCATCTCCATGCCATTAACTATTACTAGTTCCTCCACCTTTAGCGGCAGTTTACCTCCCCCAGGACAAGAAGGTGCCCTAAACCTTCCCCACCTATGTAGGGAAGGGAGGACCCTTTCTACCGGTGGTCATTCAGTCTCCAAGCTTTGTTAGCCGCCATCAAGTGTTGTCCATCCCCCCCCCATAAGGAGGTGCAGTTGGTTATTCCCCATTATTGGAGTGTTGGGACCTTAAGGCATTCACCCCATTCTCCACTCTTTGAGGGATAAATGAGCACTCACTCAGCAAAGGATTTATGCATCATCTTAGTTTTGCTGAAGTTTATTTTGAGTCCTATCCTCTGTCCTGCCCTATTTAGTTCTTGAAGCCCTGAAGCCAATTCCTTTCCATTGGTGGCAAAAAGAAAAATATCATCTGAAAAACCCTTATGACTTAAATATTCTCCACTCACCTGCAAGATCTTTTCTTTCGAGGCTAATTTTTTGAAAATTTCTCCAAAAGCAGCAATGAAAAGAATGGGTGAAAGGCTGCCTTCCTGTCTCCTTTTTCCATCTTGAATACTTAAGTTTCTTCATCCTGCATTACTGATGCAGTAACATTTTTATAGACGTTACGTAGAAGATGAATGTATTCTTCCTTTACCCCTTGTCTCTCTAGGTTTTGTAAAATAGAAGAGGTACTTACTGAATCAAAGCCAGTGCAAAGTCCATGAACCACAGTACTAATGGAATCTTGTATTCATTTTCTTTGTAGATAATTTCCTGTATCATATGTATGTGGTCCATTTTACTGAAACCCCTTCAGAATCTGGCTTGTTCTCTTGGCTGAATAGATAAAATGTCTTCAAAAGTTCACCTATTACCTTTATGGAAGTGTTGTTGTTGATTTGTAGGAGAAGTGGTAGTTCTACAGATTCTCCTCGCATCCTTTGTAGAAGGATAATCCTTCCATGGTTCAAATCTAAGTGTTTTCTCTCAGCTTTAAGGCACTTAGTAAATTATTCTGCTAAGATGTGAGCAATATCTGTCTTGCCATGCTTAAAATATTCCGTCAATACTCCATATGCTCCACTTGCTATCCATTCTTCATCCTTTTCATTGTTGCAGTAAGTTCTTCAGATAGAATGGAATGTTTGATTTTTTTCTTGAAATCTTGGCTTTCCCTTTCACAATTATGTCCTCTTGTAGAGGTTGCTGAAGTAATCTTCTAAAGTTTTGAGTATCTTGTTCCTGTTGCTGGTTATTGTGCCATCTTCTTTCTGTATGACCAAAATCTGTTTTACCGCAACACATTGCTAGACATTATCTGGCTCTTTTAATGCTTTTACCATTCTCACTAGCTTCTTTCACAATCCTTATTTTGAGATTCTGGACATCATCTTTAAATGAATCCCTCCTGATTGACTTGCAAAGCCTTATCTCTGGGAGTGTCTGAGTTCTTCAATTCCTTTTGTCATTTTATCATTTTCCAGGGTTTTTTTGCTTATTTTTTATCTTTTAGGTTGTATCAGAGACCAACTAACTTTTTCTGCTGCTTCCATCACAATTTTAGTGGCTTTATCTTCCATTTCTTCTTCATTAAGTGTGGAAATTCTATTTCTTAGTTCTAGAGGGAATCCTTCCTGCTTCTCTTCTAGTTCCCTAATACCTACCTCATTTCTCTTGCTGGAAACTAATTTTTATGCGCTCTGTTTTGGTACTGACCTTCAATCTGCATCATCTATCTTGTGGTCACTTCCTTTATGAAAACTGTTCAGAACCTCAGTCTTGTATGGTATATAGTTTGTTAACCAATATGTATTATATTTTATTTTTTACTCTTCCACTTCCACCTCTTAGCTGGATTTTTCTTGAAGTAAGTATTGGCTATGTGCATAATGGTGCATTCCATAAACTCTACCAGTGGTAACCCCTGTCATTTCTGTCCTTGTCCATATTGTCTGACAACAGTATCATGGGCTTCCTGCTGGCATATACAAGCACTTAAGTTGCCTAAAATTACTTTAAAGTTGTGGTCTTCCTTTTCATTCTCAAAATCGACAGTCTGGTAGAATTTTTCAATTTCTTCTTTGCAGCTTGCTGTTGTTTGTGTGCAGTTGTGGATGATTTGAACTGAGTAATGTTTGTTAATCTTGAGTAATAGTCTGCATTATTCATCCAATATACTTTGTTTTGTGTACTTTTTTCTTCAATTTCTTGTTGATCAAGAAGCCAATGCTGTTAAGTCTTCCATCCTTTGTACTACTTCAATACTAAAGAACTCTTATTATGAGTTATAAGGTCTTGCAGCTTTCATCTAACTTTGGTGAATCCAATGACATCCAAGTTTATCTTCTCTACTTCATTCAGTAACTCCAGAAGTCAATCTTCTATTCTTCAAGACCACATTGTCCGATGACTGGATCATCAGCTTCCCGCTAACCTACCTGAGCATTGAAGTTGCCCATAATTACTTTAAAGAAGTGATCTTCCTTCTCATTCTCAAAGCCTGTCTGATAGAATTTTTCAATTTCTTCTTCACTGTTTGGTGCTATAGGTGCATAGACCTGGATAATTTGAACCAAGTATCCCTTGTTAATCTTGAATACTTGTGTATAGAATCTATCTATAAATGTTAGAGGAGGATTGAGGTCCATCATTACTGTCCCGAAGTTTACTGGTTTTCAAATTAATCTTCATAAATTACTTTCTATTTTCTCTATAATTCCTCCATTTCTTGTTGATCAAGAAGCCAATGCTGTTAAGTGTTCCATCCTTCATACTACTTCAATATAAAAGAACCCTTTTTATGAGTTATAAGGTCTTGCAGCTTTTATCTAATTTTGCTGGGTCCAATAACATCCCATTTCATCTTCTCTGCTTCATTTAGTAGCTCCAGTAGTCAACCTTCACTCTTCGGGCTACGGCAGTTGTAGGTAACAAGGTGTAGAGTTTTATATCTTTTGTTCATGGTGGACCCCTGAAATGTAACTACCTCCCAGACATCTGAATGGGTGGTGCTTTTACATCCGCATGAATTTCCATATCATAATATCATCATTTTGTCTTGTTTCTTGTAGTATACTATTTTTGATATGTATCATCATATTGTTCCTGCTAAATTTCTTTAAACGCTTGTGCTGATTGCAGGATTTTTGTTCCATAAGAATCAGTTCCTTCATGGACAAACGATAGACTTCCTTCCTAAAGATTTTGAGTTCTTTCTCACCCAATATCATTAAATAGTTGTCAACTCTTATGAAAGTTTATAATGATATACTCTCATAGTTCATTTTACACATTTTCTGAGCATTTTCTTTTCTGCAACCCACTGTGTTTTGTGTACTATTTCTTTCAGATTAGTTCCTGAGCTTTTGGTGGGAAATGATTCCCATGGGGTTGTTATTCTTTGTTTGTTGTACTGCATGTCATTCACTCTTACAATTTTGTTCTGATTACTTAACAGATATTTCTAAGATATGATCAAACTTTATCAGTAAATGGTCTTTGACTGGTATTGTTATCCCTTATATTGATATCATAACTCTTATGTACATTTGTAAACTTCAAGCCATCATCAGAAGTTTTCAAACTGTCATTTACTTTTACATTTTAGTCTGAATCTTTTCATCATAATATAATAAATACTATTGACAGTATCATGCTCAATTGTATTAGATTTGTTATTATTATACAAGCAATATATTCCTATACTATATAAATAATATCAAATACTATGGAAAATGTAAAAATAATAATAATAATTATTATTAAAAATTTTATAGCAAGATCTCTATTAAATCTTCAATTATTTTTTAAGGTGAGTAGTTGATTAATTTGGTAGTTCAATGCTTATTCTCTTATTTTGGCATATATTTTTCCATTCGTTCAAAACAATTCTATAATAAAATCATCACTTTTTCATACATTTTCTCATTATTCTCCATCCTTTATTACTTGTTTAAATATATCTTTTAAATTGCTTCATAAATTTTAATGGAATATCTTATATTTCCATTAATTAACATAGCTCCTTCCTTTTTTCAGAGGATACATACTAGTAATTATAAATCAATGAATTGCATATACCATACCACAACCTTTTTTATAATTACATACACATAGTCTCAGAAACAAATGTTGTTTACAGGTGACACATTCACAAAGTAAACAGTATATATAGGTAGGAGCAGGGAAAGAGTGGAAGATTAAGGAAGTGTTGAGGTAGGTGAAGGTAAGCATAGAATTTTTGGTGATGGAGGGGATAGGATGGGAAGTGGTCATTAACGATAGGGTATTTGTGAAAAAACTGGATTAAAAAATTTCAAGCTGTTCATAGGAAAGCAAACAATGTCCTTTGTTCCTGATACTTTAAACCGTAAATTAATTGCATCGTAGATTTTCATTTACCTTTGAAACTGCAAAAAAGTGAGTGTTTAACTTTTCAAACCAAAAAATTAGCATAGATACCTTTCCTCGTAGTTACATGCCTGCAGCCTCCTTTTTGCATTCTAGGATCTAGTTTATCATTTATATTCAATATTATGTCTTCTAATTTTTTGGTTTGACAAGTTTAACATTCACTTCTTTGCAGTTTCAAAGGTAAATGAAAATCTAGGATGCAATTCATTTACGATTTTAAGTATCAGGAAAATAGGACATTGTCTGCTTTCCTATGAACAGCTTGAAATATTTTAATCCAGTTTTTGCATAAATACCCTATTATCAATGACCACTTCCCCTCCATCACTAAAATTTCTATGATTACCCTTACCTACCTAAGCACTTCCTTAATGTCCCAATGTTTCTCGGTGACACCTGTAGTTTTTGAAACTATGGTTGTAAAAAAATTTTGTGCTACAGTATATGCAATTATTTATGATTACTATGCATGACTACAGCAAAGCTGAGGCTACATTAGAGTTTAGGATTTACCCTACAAATGGTTTATTTATTTTTTATAAGGTTGTTTGAATTTTGGTAATTCATGAACTTGATCAAACACATTGTAAGAGAGAAGATGACTTTACTGAATAATTTTTTTCCATTTTTTTAAACAAGGTGGGGGCTCAATAAAAAACATGAGTATTATAAAAATTGTAATAATCATTTATTTACCCACTTCATTGTACAGTTTTACAAAAATATCCATATGTGCACTATTGCTTTGATATGAATAGATCATAATGAATTCAGATGACATAATTGCTTCAGAACCTTCCAACAGTTTTTAAATGAATGTGAACAAGTGATGCTAAATTAATACGGCCCATTATTGCATGGTAAATATTAACACAGAAATATTATTTTACAACAACATTTATCAGTGGAAAATTCTTGAGTCAAACAGTAAAATTTTTAGAGGATATATGAGGAAACTGAAGTTTAAATTTTCTCTTCTTCAAAATACAATAACTGCCCAAACAAACAACAATACATCACACACAAATGATACATTATTTATCCACATCCTTAGATGTAGATCACATACACTAGCTCCGCACAACAATTTTATAGACAAATGTGCACTATTTAGGTGGGCATATACAATGAACATGGACAATAATTTAAATTCTGGAAAAATGACAACACACATGGTCCCTTGCAGGGAATAATTTATCATCACTTAGAAACATGGTAAAATTGTACTAAGAGAGCAAATGTTACCCAAACTTTATTGTCATTATCTACAACATGACACACAAAAACTACCAGTGTACAAGAATACTGCCAAAATACCTCACAAATAGGAGGCCTATATGAATGCAACAACAACACCATTAACTGCAAAGATAATTTTGCAGCCAAAGTGAAATTGCAAGGAAAGATGAGACACTGCATCAGCTTAAAATGAAACATGTCCAATGCAAATAACAACAATTGGGAGATTGGTGATTCCACCTCAAAAATTTTAAATTCAAGTGTGGCACCAGGAAAATAGAATGCTTTGATAACACCTTGTCGTTTCTTAGTGTAGCACTTATATTTCACTTTTCATTGCGGATACTGCATGGCATGAAAGCTTGAGTGAGATCCATGAAATCCTTATTTCAGAAAGTTCTTTGGCTATACATAAGTATATCCTTGTAGCCTTTTTTCAGTTTTTCACCATGGTTTCTTGAAGCAGTAATTCGTTCACCCATTAAAAAATATCTTTGCCAGCACCTGACACTATCGAAGAAAATATATATACATCACTCTCTTCATCTCTTCATTTCTTCATAAGCTTCTTAACATCAGGCTTGCATTCTTACTAGAAAATATCGAAACTCCTAATCCAGTCTCCCTTACTCAAAATACAATCTTTCTTTAACAAACAATTCAACCAACCTTGGATAAAAACAACCGAGCAAAACAAAATAACCTTGGTGCAACCCATGGTGAGAAGAGTTACTGAATCCTCACCTGAAGTATTTGTGCTGAGGACGTCAAAGGAAACTGGTGATGTGTTCATCCTTCGACAAGTATCTCTTGCAGAAGTCTTTCAAGACTGTTCAGTCCTGTGATGAATCCATAATCCGGTCCTTGGTGCACTCTGCCACTTCCTTCCTCTCCAAATGTTGTGTGGGCAAAGTCAATCATTCTGATATCTATTCTAGTTGCCCTTGGCTCTCCTCTATCTCGTAACCCAACCCTCGAAGATACTGGAGAAAACTTCTTGAAAGGATGTTTTTGAGCAAAGTTATGTGCTGGAGAGATGCTTCCTGACAGCTCATGGTGATTCCTTTGCAGCAGGTCACTTTCATCATCATCTTCCTCCTCTTCTTCTTCTTCCCCTCTGGAGCACAATTTACGCCTTCCTCCGCCCATTTTCTCAAGTCTACGTGGGAATGTAACACCATCCGTGGTTGTAGAAGCCAAAGTTCGTTGGACTTCCCAAGAAGCATCTTCTGAGGATTCTGATGCAGGATGTAGGCAATTGATCCAGCCTTCTTCTGATGATGTGCAAGGAGGACTACCTTCCGGGGAAGTGTGAAGATGTCCACATGGAACGCCTGATCCACACATTCCACCTGAAACTCCATCCAGAAGGTGAGGATCCAAGAATACTGTTTCTTCGGATATGGGGATGAACCTATTTTCACTATGGTTGGCATTTGTTTCATTGTCCAGTCCACTTCCATTATGCAACCTTCCTGTTGAGAGATCATCGTGCTCATCAGTACTACAGCAGCAACAGGAATGACTCTCGTCAGAATGGGATAAACAGTCGGATGAGTTGCTTGTTTCGTGTTCAGTCCCTGGTAGGCTGCTGTCCCCATTGGGAAGGCTACACTCGTCATCACTCACTGCGCTTTCATGGGTAAAGTCGTGCAATGGATATTCTATTGCCTCGTCCCATTCATATCCTTCATATACCACTAAAAGGGAACTGCAAACCATAAGAAAAGAAGACTATTAATACACAAGTTGCCAATATCAATTTACAGATAAACTTCATTAGTTTGCAAAATGTTGATATTCATACGACTTTTAATGAAATGAGACAATTTCTATATGACCAATGCAAGGGCTGCTATATTATATAATAAGTATTTGAGATTAAGTGTTATTGAATTGTAAGCAAAAATTAAATATTCTTGGTGTAATTTATTATTTAATATTCCTCATAATATTATATTAAAATAAATGTTATGGAGCTACAAATTGTAAAAGAATGTAATTCACTAATTTCACATTTTTTTAGAAAAGATGCCACAATTTTTGCTACCAGTTTAGTATCAGCAGGTACAGAAGTATTTCCTATTATATTAAGATCACAAATTTTTCTACAAAATAAGTGTTACAACCCCAATACTGAAAGACCTCTTCTTGTTAACTCTACCTATTCCATCTCATCTGATCCTTTTTGATATTTAAATTACTTCTGTACCGTAAAACTTTGCTCTGTTGGGTAAAGCATTTATATTTTTAGGTACATGCACCCAAACTGATAAGTGAATACTAGCTCTTAAATGCATTATAACTAGGAAATTAAATTCCCTCAATTATTTTGAATTTTGTTGGATTCAAATACATATGAGATAAAATCTTTTAATGAAGTTAAACTTTACTTATATGACTATAATGACTTCTTAGTTCTTAAGCTCAATCTATCATGTGAGAGTTTAGTAGACAATGAAGGAGAGTGATGAATCACTTTGTTTCTTTCTTGTGCATGAGGAAGATCCTTAAAAGATTCATTCATTGGACCAGTTTTTCCATCTGATCCTCTTGCCTTTCTATTCTTAATGTGCAAGATTGCTATTATCACCACATAACTGAGGTTTTATATGAATAATTGGCTTCTTTTTCATTTTCAGAATATTTTTTGTTAAGTTTGCCAAAATACTCTATAACTTTTTACAGCACTGTTTCCATGTTTCTCTTCTTCCTTTAGGGCCAATATTCATTTACCGTAATCAGCATTTATTAAGCTCTCTATACTTTAGTTTTTCTCTATAACTTCTTGAATCACTTTCTCATTGATTTTCCTTATAAATCTCATGCGATTTCTCTTCTTTTCTATTTAAGATGATCAATCTTTTTTATCAACCATTCGGGTTTCTTCTCATTTTATCCATACATGAGTTCTCCTTAACAGAATTATTGACACCACCTACAAGCTCACAATCAATACCTGTAGTTGACCTTTTTCATTTTTTCCTCCAAGTCCAATGATATAATGATTTTCCTTCTGGTTATTCTGTAGTCACAGAATACATGTCCTTCCTTCAAGAGTTTTCTAATTTTCTTCTTTCATCCAGTTAACTAATTATGTCCCACTTGCTTTCTTCAACAGTTTTACAATTCTCTGTTTTTCCAGAAGCAGGTACAGTAGTAGATATGAAGAATTTAACCCTTTCTTTTGAAGTTGTAATGGAAGACTTGTGGTTGTGAAATGAATTAATTATCTACCATTATTTTAACAGGTTTACAATAACAAAATTATAGATACAAAAGTGCTATTAGTTCTCTCCGAATGATATATGCTAAACAAATAGAGCCAACTGCAAGATAATGATGCTTTATGCCTAATGTAATTGTTACCATAATGACAACTTTATACATCATTTGCCTTCATAAATTGAAATCGTAAACTTTAAAAAATAACACAAAAGTTTCAAACTAACCTTGAGTAAAATCTGAAGCTACTCTGTCTTTTGATAACTTTTTGTAAACTGGAAAGTTTGCTGAGGACTTGGCGTATCACTCTCTTCTTCAAATGGAATCCATTGTGAAAGAACTTGTAAAGTGCACCTTTAAATCCTTCCTCATTCAACTCCCTTCCCCAATATTTGTCCCTTTTGATAAAATGATCAGAGTCTGCACGATACACTTGCATGCCACAGAGACGCACACCCAAAGAAGCGGAAGTGCTAGCTGCACACTTTGCCATCTGCTTGCTTTTCTTTTCTGCGGATGCATCATCCCCATGTTGTCTTGTGCCCATCTTCAGATCCAAGATACATGGGCGGCAATACTTGGAAGTTATGTTTTCTAAAAGTAGGAAATCTGTGAACATGTAGTTAAGGAAGTGTACAGGCAACTCTTAGCTAGGGAAAATGTAATACATCATAAGTAGATGTTTCTACTTAGTAAAACTTAATAACTTGGTACAAGTCAATCATACATATTAAATGCTACTACATTTTTCAACACCGTAAGTCCAAATCAAGAACTACATATTATATGGTTAGAATTAAATTTTATTTATAATTAAATAAATTTAATTAAAGTTAAATTCATCTTTTGAACAAAAATAATCTAATTTTCACTTTTAGGAAAACATCTATAATAGTTTCACTATAAGAAATACAGTTAGGTAATAAACAAATTAGCAAAATAATAAATTTAAAATATATACTACTTTTGATTAGAATTGTTTCCCTGACAACCTAATAAAATGGTTCATTGAAAAAAGTTAGGCAAAAGGATACATTGCTTATTCACATTGTCTACGGATGGTGGAGATGCTGGTTTCAAAAAAGCATTGCGGCTGATCTTCACTCTGTAAGAAGAAGAAGAAAAATATGATAATTAAATTATTAAAATAGAAACTATTGAATAAACTCTGATATGAAATACATTCATTCCTCATTTATAACTATTTTGTATACTATTGTTGAAAAGGAACTGTCTTTTAAAAGTAGATTCTAGAGTAACATTCAAAATAAAATTTTGAATTACCTCATTTGTTCTCTCTTCCTTTTTGAAGAACTAGATTGTGACCTTTCACTGCCTATGTCAACTGAACGGAAGGATGGGCTGTATTTCTGATCAAACGCCATGCCTCCACTGCTTGTAACTTGCATTACACCTGAAAGTATAAAGAAAAGAAAAATCTTTATAAAATGAAATAAGTCCCAAATTGAATTAATTCTAAGTTTTCAATAATTACTTATATCCAATTATAATATTTGAATGATAATATATGAAAATTTCTGACTATTTTCAATGAAATTTGATTTCTGAGACAAAAATTAATTTAAAATTCAATGTACATGTAATATATTTATGGAAATAATTTATCAGTTCTAACAAAAAAATCATAATTAGGACTTTGAACACACAATATCTGGAAATCAGCAGTTAGCAGGTGGAAGTGTAAAGGAAAGGTATATGCTCTTCTTTAGCACCCACTAAACACATGCGATTAGTGAAGCACAAATAGTACACAAAACATAATTAATAAAATGGTACCCCCAAAGCTTAACGGCTAACAAAAGAGGAGATGAACACAGTTCACAGTCCATCGTGATTCATGGTGTCCAAATGTAAAATTTTGCTCTTCGGGTAAGATTGCTCACTTTTCTGTTTACTCATGCCTTGAATAAAAACGTTATGCTGACATCTCAAAGAGGTACTATCCCAAAGGAAAAAAAATAGGTAATTGCTGGGTCACTTTAACCGGTAGTAACTTTATACAAATTTTCCTAACAGCCAAGAACGAGCAAATTTTCCAATGTATTGCCGCGTACATTTGAACAGCCATACAAACCCTTCGAGAAGTCCCCGGGTTCTCGGACGTTTAACTGTCCACCTCATCGCAATCGGCTTGGCTTCGGGCGGCATAGTGGGCAAAGAGGTGGCCGGTCTGTAGAAGCCAATCACAGGGCCTCCACTGAGATCTAAGCTCCATTCACCCTTGACATAGGGAAAAACTAATTGTTTTATGCAGCCTAGCACTGCAACAATAAGGGTAATAACTAAAAGCACCATTCTGATTTCCAGCTTCCACAAAAAAGTGTTGAAGCAAAAAAATCTATAAATTTTTCCTCAGTGTGAAGCCACTGGAACAAGTTCTCAAAAGTAAGTCTCTGGGCAGACATTCACATTTCTAATGTATTTTCAATGAAAAAGTATTTCTTCAGTAAAAAATTGGATATATTCCTCCTGAGAAGGATAACATCTTTGTTTTTCAGTGCTAGGGCCAATCCATGTTGCAATATCAGATGTGATATTCCTAGGTGCTCCATGATGATGAACACCCCTACAATGCAGATATCCAAAATGTGTTCCTCACAAAATCTATCCTTGAGGCCTTATCAGTGAGACAGGACTCAGAGAAGATTTTAAGAGTTAGCTTCCATCATAGAATAACCCTCTGCACTGATGGATCCTACCCCCTTCTGAAGTCTACCCTGAGTGGTTTCCATAGGTGCCCACTCCTAGGGATGACACCATCAGGAGTTAACAAAAATTACCCTAAGTATATTTTCATGCATTTTACCAGAGTACTTTGAACCAATTGTGAATGTTGACAAGAGTAGTGTAAGGTATGTGTAAGAGGGAAAAACCTGTGTTGAATGAGAAAGCTGCCCAAAGAGAAAGAAAAACAGCTGGACATTCCTCCATCCTGCAGGAAAGAACAACTGGATGGAGAATGATGCTTTCTATCAGATGAGAGCTATACTGGGAGAGAAAGGAGGGTGGGTTTATTTTCGTGGACGAAATTTTCTTTTCTTTACCCTTATAACGGAGGATGCGATCAAAACTTCACCCGAATATCACTCAATGGAGTGGTCCCCATTCTCTGTCACCCTGGCCAACTTCCCTAACGCCATCTGCAGACTCGGAAAAAGCAACAACACACCAACAGGACAACAACATGGGCAGGTATGGTGGTTTTGTTGAACAATTCCAATTGCTCCTCTTACCTTTGAATTTTGGAACATATTTTTGTATTTCATCTGGGATATGCTGGTAGAAATTGAGCTCTCTTGCATTCAGAGGTTTACAAATTGTGCCGTCATTTAGCAGGAGCAATCTGGTGTGACCTCCAACCTGAAAAAGTAATGCAAAAATTCCATCGATTAAGCCACGCTGTAGTTGAGAGTTCTTATTATCACCATATGGAAACCAAGTGGGTAACCAATTCCTAATTACCAAGTCTTTGCTCACGTTGCACCTTTTACGCTAAATCATTCACTACTTACAAAGTGACTACACTTTTTAAAATAATGGTGTCTTTTTTACATGGTTGTTTTCAGCAGAGATGCTATTTTCAGTCTGGAGCATTTTCATTCTAAAAAAGAGTTTTGATATTCGTGAGAAAGCCAAAAGAAGCAGATGGGTTCAAATTTTTTCTAGGAAGTCACTCCCCTTCAAACTTTTGATTTCACTTTATGAATAATATATTACGTTTAACAATCATATAATTCATAAATCGCACATTTGGACACATCTGCTCTTGAAAAGCGAACTACTGACCAAAAACCTTTCTCCCAGATACGTAATAGAGTAACAAACACCAGGAAGAATGCAAGACAAGAACCAGGCGAAAAAATAGCGACCTAATAAAATTGATTCACCAATATTTACCGCAGGACAAACGCACAGACACACGGATCGCAGCTAAGGTTCGGCCGAGGTCGAATCTTCCTATGAATTCCGGGCAATCGATCAGAGTCTGAGGTTCATTCCTGCACAGGGACGTGTCGGACTGCCGGGGGCATATTTTTCGGGACAAGTTCGGCGGATAAGAAATCGTAGAGTTTGAGACACTAATGCACTCACTTGATTGGACAGCGGGAAGAGGGAGACTTCCCCAGCGTCCTCCTCATAGTCATCCTCCTCGTCTTCCTCACCCTCCACCGCCCCTCCTCCTCCTCCGGGCATGTAGGGATGTTCCATGCGAAAGCGACGCCTTCCTTTGCGACTCAGGATCCGGAGGCTCCCGGCAGTGTAAGTGCCGGAGGCGTGGGTCCCGGAGACCTGGTCGTGTGGCTGTCGCACCGGCGGAGGTGCGGAAGACGTGTTTGGCGGCGACGCGGTGTCTGTTGATTCTCCCATTCCCCACGTTGACAGCTGGAACACCATCCCAGCGGCCTCCGCGTAAGACAAATGCCGTTTGTTGCGTTGGAAACGTTGGGGCTCCTCTCCGGGAGGTCTGCAAAAGAGAGATTAACGGGAAAGGTTAATTCACACCTCCGAATTCAGACAACGGAATATTTTTTGCTAAAAAGGTGAGTGCGAAGGAAAAACTAATGCCTTTGAGGCGAAAGAGCCAGAAAGGTAGGAATGTAAAAAATACCTCCAGTAGATGTTACTCTATAATTTCACAAACAAATTTCTAATATTTTATTTCATTATGTAAGTAACTTTTTTATATTCGCTTCACATTCTATGCAAATCATAGCGGATATGGACTAGAAACTAAACTTTATAGAAATAAATATATGGGGAGAACCCCAAATTGATCACCCGTTTCTATCAGTTTGCACTATATATTCGTATTATACCGAAAGTTAAATTTTATCAATTCTTCAATTCATCTATAATTGAAGAATGGAAATATTTATACTTCCTTTTTCTACGTCTATATGGTTAATTGGGGGTTTAACGTTTAACAGAAATGGAGAAACGAAAGTTGTCATCCGGGTCGTCAAAAACACAAATTAACATCCACATTATAAACTGTTATTGAAGTATTAGGAAAAGGTACTTATTCACAAACCTAGAAGCTCTCGAAAAAGGAAGGAAACTACCAGTGAAGCAGGGAATAGCAAATTTAAGCAGTATGGCGAGCCAAAGCAAAGGTTGAACATCATAATAATGCAATTAATTCGTAAGTAGAGCGATTATCTGTTTTATATTTTCATATCTGTTTCCACTTAAACAGTGCCGTCCAACTAGTAAGAATATACCTCAAGGAGGGAAGCAAAGGCGCATGTTACAACACGCGTTATCATGGTCAAACAGAGAGAAGTATGAGCAAAGCTTAGTAAATTGCTATTACAAATAGAACTCAAGGCTTAGTGTGCATACTCTTACGTGAGCTACGTTAAAAATGATCCTCTTATATCCTAATTATAATATGTTTGCTATAACAATGTTTACATCTGAACGTCTCGTACTATCGATTCATAACGTCCATCTTATTGTACCAGACAGATAAGAGCGGTTTACTCGAGCATTAACTGACGTATTTGACGAAATCACGAATCCACGGCCAACAATAGGTGAAGTCTACGAATACGAATTTAAGGTTCGTTCGCGTACGGCACGACCTAGATTTGGGCAGATAAATCACCGTTAACGGAAAGCGAGGCATATTTTATAGAGATTGGAGTCTGCATGGCAACAGTAGGAAGCGTTCCCTTCGCACGGGAATCAGCTGTTCGCTCGAGCGCCTCTCCCCCACTTCACTACGTACCTTCCGCCTCTTCCCCTAACCTCTATCCTTTACCAGTGACCTCGTTTCCCGCGTCGATCACTCTCACTGCACCTCTGCCCACACCACAGCGTCATAACTCCCCCATCCACCGTGACTTGAAAAAATCTTGCACCCGAACAGATATCGCTTGTTACTACACTGCAACCTCGACTCGAAGCCCATTTACACGATTAAGTGCCCTGGATAAAATTCTCCCCGCTGGCAACCTAGATTATCTCTTACGGTAACAGTGGAATGATTCTTCCACGATATTTCTTGAATCAGCACGAAAAGAAGGAAGGTTATACGATGAGAGAATGGAATATTCTTGCAATTGACTGCCAAATTAATGGATTTCTCTCGGAGATTTAGATATGAACACGATATCTTGATACTCTTTCAGATTACGTACCTCAATACCAAGTGCCTAAATGTACACAATTCATTTCGGTAAGGATAGCGGCTATCGAAGGCGAAAAGGAAATATTATTACTTACGGGTGTTTCACTTCTGGATCATATTCCGTGTAGATTTTGTGAACAGCACAGTAACTCGGTAATTCCACGAGAATCATTGCTTATAATTAGAGACTTTCCTTCAATACGCTTCATGTAATTTTTCGAAGTGGATAAGTTCTTAGAAAATCTTAATTATAGACAAAATACTGTTGTCAAAATAAAAATATTTGGTTGCATTATTGAGCTGAATTCAATTGTTAGAAATGGTTGCTTACAGAGAGGCGATTGGAGACGATCATTTCTCTAACTTCTCTTTTCGATTTAATTTTTAATTGGTGCCAAATTCAGCCGGTTCTAATTTGGGATTCTTTTCAGCATTAACCTAACATTAAAAGTATCATGAAGAGAGGGACCCTACGTTAACGTGCCCCACTGTTATTCTGCTTAATAAGCAAAGATTCTTTTGTTTTCGCAACGCGTGGCAATCGCTCAGAATGTTTCGTCTGAGCGCAAGAAGCAATACAATGTTGCAACAAACGAAAGTCTCATTAAAGCATTAAGTGACGAAAGTATAAATTGGATGTACAAATGAGTGAAATCCTTCTGATTTTGTTCATATTCATTGTAATCCTTCGAAAATACAACTCTGACAGACTGAGTCCCTGAAAGTAGTGAAATTTCGTTAGTGTAATACTCAATGGAGAAAGGTAGTATTTCATGCTGTATCATTCACGAGAATAGCGAGTGGATTTTAAGTAATTGAGTAATTTGGGGAACTCCTCGTCCTAAAACGAAACGCTTGAAGGGAATAGTATTTTGTTAAATAAAGTAGGATAAATTATCAGCCTTTCCACGACCAAATTTTGACCTCAACCTCTACACTCCCACCCTTAAAGAGTTGCGGCTAAGGATTCAAGGCCTTCGACTGGGATGTTACGCAACGAACGGAAAATCTACGAAAACCCTTTAAAACGGAGTAATTTTTCTTATCATCCAATTTAGATGTTTCTTGGTTAAGAAAAATGGTCGAATGCAAATACCTACTTCACTTCAAAGGGAGAGGTGAGCAGTTTGTGGCTGTAAAACATTGTTTAGTTCGACCGTCGAAAAGTTTTGAACTATGCGAATGTTTAATAATAAGTTCCGGATGGTTATTTTTATTCACCGATAATAACTAATCGTATTCATTTTCCAAAAATCGAAAATTAATATAATCTAAATTCATAGGATTCTACGGGAAATCGATTTAATGTTGGCTTAATGCATTCACTATCTTATTTCGCATTCAGACACTTAATTTTACGAGAATATTTTTTAAGTCTCCATAGAATTTAAATCTATTCAAAGACTGAGAATAAATTCAATTTTCAGCAGCTGAAACTCAGAAGATAAACAAAAATGGGACTTTATTCCCAAAAGTACGAATCATAATTCCAATATCAAATTTAAATTAAAGTTATCATTTGTTAAATTATCAATATTACTTAGGAAAAGAACCCATAAGTTCAATTTTCGTTTATTTCAATTGTCCAAGTAAATTTTTGCAACAATAAGTAAGGATGATTTGAAACACATCCGCCATGTTTCGCCAAAGAAAGACCTATGTATGTATGTATGTTAAATAGCAGAACAATGCTTCACACACGATGCCTTTTCGAAAAATATCCAAATACCGGTGAGAATTTTAATATACTCTTTGCCATGAGCGGAGATCAGTGGAAGCATGGATAAAGAGGATCGAGGCAAAGAGAAGAAAAGGGCAAATGGCTCGGCGTTGGGTTAGAGAAGTCCCAGAAATAAACGCGTCATGGGAAGGCCCTTGTTGCTACGCGGGTGGTTCCGCGCGATGGAACACGACCCCAGTAAATGCAGGAGGTCTTCAAGTCCCGTTCACGGCTGATACAAGCACAGGAAAAATGGATCGAAGCACCTGATTGCGTGGAATCCACGAGTACATTTAGAGAGGAACCATCAATATCAAGATTTATAAAATTTAGCTATAACAAAAATACGCCGTTAAAGAGAAGTAATGGAAGGAGAACTCAAAGAAAATTACTATTACTGTGAATGAAAAAATGAGCACGAAATAAACTATGTAATAGGTGTATCTTTGCAAATTTCGAAAGCTACTTAGTCCAATACAAAAGCGACAGTTGTCAGCTTACATGGTATAAAAAGAAAAAGGATGATTATAAATCGAATATCCGTTCGACTGAAATATAGAACGGACATTAAAGTAGAACGGAATTGTAACATTTTGGAAATAC
Organism: Pantala flavescens; assembly: GCA_020796165.1. NCBI lineage: Eukaryota > Metazoa > Arthropoda > Insecta > Odonata > Libellulidae > Pantala > Pantala flavescens. The sequence goes on from CM036883.1 coordinate 48,883,353, forward strand.
AACTTATTAAGGGCGTAACAAGCTAATCCAAAATCCGATTAACAACAGCCGAGTGCCTTGGAAAAGAATCCTCCTCGAGAAAATTAATCTTGGCCCACCGGAAATGCCTAACCCCTCCCACAAAGAGAGAAATGGCGAGGATACATTAGTTCCTTGATAGCGGGAAATTGCTACATCGCCTTCCCTTAAAAGCAATAACCACGGAATTAGATTCTGTCCTAAATCAAGAGAAAGGCTTCATCACGAACTCAACGATAAACTTAATACCGCTCATTTAACGAAAGCTTTGGTGTAATTCGGGGGACCAATCTCTTACGTTTACCTCATTCATCTCTACGATGAAATTTTTTTCCCATTTTCGGGAAAGGATTTGAGGTTTTGTACCAAATACAACGGAGATTTTGAGAGGAGACGTTGAAAACAGGAGAGTAATAAAAGAAGTTCCCATCCCTTTCCAGTATTCTCTCTCGAGACGGGGACCGTGTTGAAATCTACCTTCACAGGGCCAAGAGCCATTTCCTCTTTCGAATTCCCATAGGAACTCCCTCCGCTGCAACTGAAGGGAAGATGGCCACTTGGCAAGATCGGGCCACAATGTCAGAGAGGACGGAACCTATAAAAGAACTTCACTCTGTATTCGCTAGGTGTTTGCTGATGGGGAAAGCGTTGAGAAACGATGTGGAATTCGAGAGGTTTTAAATTCCGAATGAACAGATATTTGGTTCAGGAGGGTTCTATTACAGGAAATATGAAAAAGGCGCAAACTCAAAACAGAGAAATTTTGATGAATTAAATGATTTTAAAAGCACTCCTTTCATTAAATCACGGATATCAACTATATTCTAATTTCACTATTCCCATTCGAATTAAGCTTACTTTACGAAAACAAAAGCAACGTTCTGCTCTTTACTCTTTGGTAAGTTTATGCTCAGATTCACAACTTTGGGCTTTACTCCAATATATTTCATTCGAAGCTATTGTAATTCCCTCACAAAAATAAATATTGAAGATAGAAAAAAGCGAAAACAATCAGAATACTCTTCATTTTAAAACAAAACCCTGGACCGATAAAAATGAATGTTCGTTGGAGATCGATGTTTTCTTAGTTAACCATTCGGTTTTGATAACTTTTTATAGTATTTTGGTTGCTGTGGTAACAAAGAAAGGCGTTTCATAATATTTGTGAGAATTTTCCTTTCACTCTGCCAGAGATCGCCAGCTGTTCGTGATATGCCTTCGACGTATCACGCAAAAACTTTCCAATTCTTAGAAAAAATCTAGAGATGAGAAATTGCTGCAAAACCCGTGTTCTTTCAACTTTCTCGTGAGCCCATGTAAATTAATTTTTTAGAGTAACTAACAACGAAAAGAGTTTCTCTTAAGAGCAGACGAACAAGGATGTTCAGAGTGCTCATAGCGAACAAGAAGGGAAAACAGAAACTAAAGTAGAGAACGAAATTGAAGAAAAAACGGTGACTAAGGGGACTAACGAATGAGTCAAGCTCCTCCACAGGTCACAATGCAGTGATGAAAAACAAACGAGGATTCGTAGCTTAAGTAAATCACAGGTCACACATTTGCGCACGAGTAATGAGCTCAATGTGATTGGTCGAGAAACTTCAAAATGATGACGTGATGGATTAAATCAATTTTTTTGAACCACGCGCAAAGAAATCCTCTGCTGAGTATGAATCCCAAAAAGGCCACTTTCGTGTAAAGTGGAGCTAGAAACAATAAAATCTCTTACGACGAGAATATGAATTGTCTATGAATTTTTCTTAAACTAAGAGGAATGAGATTTTTTAAATCACGGTGTTAATAAATAAGCAGAACAATTACGAAGAGGAGAGAACGTCAACAGAAAAATACATACATCGGTTCTTGATGGTGAAAATTCCCGCCTAAAATGGATGAAGCAGGAAGTGACGTATCTGCTCACACACACCATGACTAACTTACAATCGCTCCACGCGATCAGTTTGCCTCTGCACGGATTTATCTAGCTTCACACCGAAGTAACTTGCTACCATTTCCGGGAACTAATATCGGATTGTGGAGGGGGAAGAACTCGAATTTATAATTGGTCTCTTTGAATCCAATTGGACCTCGGCCTGACCAGGAAAAGGGTTGGAGTCGTGACGACTTAGTAGTGCCGAGATTTGGGAACACGTCCAAGTGGTTTTCTCCCAATTGCCAAACATTTGCCCTTTCCTCAGCGCCTGGTTCTGTGAATGGAGTAGAGACCTTGGCCCCTGGCTCATCGTCTCATGACGTCGCGGGCTGTGATCGACGGAAGCTAACCCAAACAAGAGGAGGAATGCCTGATTCTTGGGGTACATGTGTCGATAGAGACGCCGGAAAAAATTGTCGCTAAGAAAATTTGGCACCTGTTCTGTTAACCAAAAAGTTTTGCACCTCGAGGACTTGATTTCGATGATGGAGTACGGAAATACGAAGAGTGACTTGTGGGGAGATGTTATTCAAACAACTAACAACTCGTAAGTGAACCAAATATATATGTTTACATCCTTGAACGACGCTCAGTACAAAATTAATCACTTTTTTAACCAACGCTCGCGGGTGCAGGCTTCGTCAAAAACAAATAGGTGTTCTCTTTGTGTTAGGGGCTAGTTCGTGCTTGGTTACTCTATATCTTAATTTAGTTATCCCTCTGTTTCAATTTTGATGAAAGATATAAAAATTGTAAGCCGCAGAAAGGGTATAGGGTATTTATGAACTCGATAAATGTCTTTTAAGATTACACCTAGGAATTGATCGCCATTATTGATTTACTGACATATTCTAGGATACGTTTATTTATTTATGAGATCAAGATATAAATATACGAAATAAGATAAAGTTATAAGGTTATTAATGTTAGATAGGTAAACGACAAATTATAACAGACTGAAAATTTAATTACGGAAACAGAGATGATTATGGCAATTTTATCAAAGCACACTTATGAAATCACGGCCAAAATTTACGTCTTACTTCTTCCGGAATAAATAGATAAACCCAAAAGATTATTTTTATACAAATCCTAAAGAAAATATCTTTCGAACAGCTTACATCACCAAGTTTCAACTCGAGATATAGAATCACGTGAGCCTAACACACAGACACAACTATAACTAAGGGAATTAAGGTTCTATTATTATGAACAGTTAACTTTATTAGGATATATCACCGCCATTCGTTAGTATTTTGCACTACATTTCAATTATCGAAACGCCATCAAGTTACCTTCTCGCTTGCGATAATCCTTTTTCCGTAACTCCTCAAAGTATTTCACACTCAACGGAGCTAACTGAAGCGAATCAAAACAGCTCGCGTATTCACTTCACACTGAAGCTTAGCGATGGAACAATCTAGGTACCGCTAATCTTCCTGCAGGAGTGGGGGTAATGAGATTGCTTATAAGTTAGGGTTAGAAAAAAGTTTCTTGGTCTTTGCCCAGGAGGACAGGCCGTGTTGAACAGGGGTTGGTCCCGAGTAAGCAAGAACGTGGACCAATCGACTGAGGCGTAAAAACAGACGTAGTAAGAAAATAAGCACGTGGTCCAACGGAAAATCAGCAGAGGACGCCTGAGGGATAGCAGGCGAGGATTAGTCACTTTTAGGTTTAATAAACCCTAGGAGCGATCCGTCGCCTGGCAATGTTCCGAGCGTTGAATGGGTGATTATCTCACTTCTCTGGCGAATTTCCGAAAAAGGCGAGGACGGAGAGTACGTGAGGTACCGCCCATTTCGCGGGAAATCGATGCATTTCGCGATATTGCTTTTATAGAATTGGAGTCACTTCGATCGGCATGATCAAATTAAAGGTCGGACTTAAGTTCAGTAAGCGTAATATGCTGTTATATATTTCGTCAGGTTTTAGTAGAAGCATAAGAAATACTAGCCAGTAGGACTGATAGACAAGGTTTCACATTTTCTATGGATATATTTTTCATCAAATCGTTATATTCCCATCAGTTTCTTGCTAAATTATTACGAAAACTTAATCTAATTCTTCACGATAGCACCCTATATCTAGTATTTTTTATAATAAACATGAAAATTAGATCAATAGATTTAAATTAACACTGCTTGAATATTAATTAACCGAAAGGAAACGTTATCGATTTCTGATTAATATTTATAATTCTTTGCTAAAAATTATTTCAAAACATATTAAATTATGCTTATTAGAAAATTGAGAGTGCATATTCAATAGGTCAAATATCAAAGATTGCTCCAATCGATTCCTGAGTCATAAAGGTCGAGAACAGTCACTTTCCGAAATTGTCCTCTTAATCAAACCGTCACGTACCTTTTTTCTTATAGACGTGATGCATCACTATCACAATCTTTATCAAAGGTTTAATCAGCAAATTCATGGTCTTCTCCTAACAATGCAACTTGTTTTGCCAATGAGAATGACGACAATATGTTTCGCCTTCAAAGATTAAACTTCTCAACCTTGATTTCAATGTTTGAATGAAACGCATCATATCTAGGGAAGTTGCAAATAATGTCTTATCCTTCAAGCATAAATAAGTATATAAAACATTTATGAGTAAGAATTAACCATTTCTATGGTTACATGATGAAGCGGGAGGTGTCTACATATGATAGTATAATATGAATGTTAATATACGATGAAATAGGAATTAGCACTGTGTAATAGGTTATACTATGTTACTAGAAAAATATACAAATAAACAGTTAATTATCGATCAAAGTTATGGAACAATTATCAAGCGTCGTATAAATTCTGAAGCTTCTAACTATTATTCGATGTTTGTGTATTTTTGTTTAACGTCCACAAAAACCGGCGACTAGTTTGAATCGTCAAAATTCGCACTCTAATAATCATTATCAGGCTCACGCATGTTATTCTCGCGCAGTTTTAATTGGAGGTGTCACGATTCTTAATCTGCTGAGCGGTTGTGCGTCAACGCACCATTAACGTCATGCCTCGATAAAATATCTTGATACGCACTCTGAAGAAGATGGACTGAATTCCAAGAGGTCGATCGATAGTAAATATTACCACTTGACATCGCTGACATAATTAGATCCCGCGCAGTACTAGCCGAATAAAATATCCACAAACAACCTTCTGGTTTAGTTCATCATCTATTCATCAAAGTTCTTTCTACAGCTGTATTACTTGAGGACGAACCGAATAATGTTTGTTTTTTATCCACAAATTTTACACAACATCAATATTTGTTCTCTTTTCTAGAATGATGATTGCAATGATCGCAAATCTTCTGCAAACATTTCCGCTTGCTGTAGATATAAAGGAGTAAATACGAAATACATACGTCAACTTTTTTTATCTCTCAATATCACCACAGATTAAGAAAATCAAATCAAGCCCTTTTTGGACGAACAATTTTGTTTCAGAAATAAAAAGACTGGATTGAAATTGTATGTCTTCATTTTTAAATAGAAAAAACGCATTCTCACTACTTTTTAGCTTTTTTATACTAGTAGAACAATGAACTAATAAAATCAACTAACACATCGAATGATCGCCCACATTGTAAACCTCCACAATAAATTTGAGACCACAAGTTAAAAAAAGGAGGCGTGTAAAACCGTTCATCATCGTCCCACTAGTTCCGCGAAGAATCACATGCTTCTGGGGACAGGAAGAGCTAATTCGAAACTTGCTCAGGGTCTAATTTAGCGACGACAACTACCCACGGCACAAGACGTCCGCACTTCTTAATTAGGACGCTAAAGAAGTGGGAGAATAAGCATTTTCTCTGCATAATTCATGGACCCTAGAGAACGACGGCACAGCCGCGCGCATTATGGCTGCTCTTCATACAACCACCAAGAAGAGATATAGGAAAAACTGAGCTTTAATACGCAAATGCTCCCTCGACCTTTTCTTTCGCCTCCGTGAAATTTTACAGCCTCCTCCTCCCTTTGCTAGAGCTACCTCACCTGTAGAGAAGGGATTTTAAAGAAGCCCTTAAGCTGCTGGCTTCGGAAAGCACGTTCGAAACTAACTAAGAAAATTGCAGAGAGGGGAATATGCAAATTTCAAATTCGTCACCCTCAGCTGTTGCAACGTTTCACGCTCCCGACTTTCACGCGATTTAAGCTGCTTAGATAACGTGGGTGGATGTGATATAGGGCTTTCTAAAGGCGCCACAAGGAACTTGTATAGCACCCGCTGATTTTACAATTCTAGAAGTTATACTATAATTGCCAAAGTTCTTTAAAATAAGAAAATCAAATCATAACTATAGGAGAAATATGTAATTATAAAATATAGTGACATATAACAGATAAATACCATTGGAAAACCTCAGTAAAAATCATCCATTTTTAATGCAGACTCAAAGGCTAAACTTTTTTTAAAAATTACCTTCAGAAATACCTTCCATGGGATGAGTTTAGAAAGAAAATTACTCTACACTTCTCATATTATAACTAATTTCACCAAATAGAAAAATGAATATTAGTGAAATCAATATAAGAAGGCGTGACTTCGTGGAAAGCCATAGCATATAACGAAAAACTTTTCAATTTTCACGGAAAACTTATTTTTTTTCCTGTGGAAATCACGAAGTTTTTCATTATAATATGATTATTAATATTTCTATCGATTCATTTACAAGATAAAATATCTTAAATATCACAATTGAAAAAAAATAAAAACACATCAGCAGTGGTGATTATCGAGGTAAAACGGAAGTCGAGGTAAAAAATTGATAGAGATGATTGCTGAAAGATCTTTCCTTGTTTCGCAATTCCAGACGAGACGGGACCAGAAAGGAAGGGAGAACACAACGTCAGAGGCTTTTTAAAAAAGCGCGCCTAGGGAAAAAATACGCGAAATGTATATTCCTTCCATAATTGGCCTTTTATTCGTTACGTCAGCAGCATTAGAATTTTTCTCACGGCAATACAGATGATACGTGTTGCGAAGTAAGAGCTGAATAGAGGCGTAAGAGATGAATATGCACGTACGCAAGAGGCAGACGGTCGGGGAAGGGGAAAATAGCATGTCTACTGCACCCATCAAAAGGGAAGATTTGAATTAGGAACGTGAATTCAGTAAATTGTTACCACAATATTCTATAGTTGGATTTAACATATGAAGAATTCAATGCGTCATTTGTGCGTAGAATGTAAGTAAGTTTTAATGTCATTGTATGCTCTAATCAAATAAGAATTTTTCCAATCTATTTCTCCGAATGTTATGGCGTGATTACTTTGCTTGTTTCACATAGAATGCGCTGAAACAATATTTTTTAAACATTCTCTATAAAAACAATCTTTGGATTTATATGGAACTACGATGTGTAGTGCGATCTACGCTGTTTACAATACAGTGATACCTTGGAAACGCATGCTTTGGACCACTCATTGTTCTGTACCAACGAGAGAAAGGTGTTTAGAGGTGAAAGCTTCCGCATGGCCGATCGCAGGGGATACATAGGCGTGTGCGAGAGTTGCAGGAAGGCCTTTGGAGAAAGTGGTTTCCCACAGCGGAGGTCCTTTGATGTCTGCTCGTAATAACCGTGTTGGGAAGATGGTCCGATAACATGTGGAGATCTCGGTGCTAAATGGCGTTCCAGAAATAATAAAGCTTGTTTACTGTGAGGCGGCTTCATTTGAATCGCTGAATAGAGAAATGTTTTGGGGATGGACTGAGCGCTTTTTTGAAAGTCGGTTCTCGTATATCTATATCATTAATGAACGCAAAAGTTTCTAAATATGATTAAAAATTAGTTTAACATAGGAATCCACGATCGTAAACAACACAGACTAAATCAACAGATACTTCATATAAATTTGATCAAACGAAAACAAACTTTTCGACCGAACAAAAACCTCCATTTTCCACGTTACTATTTTCTTCATTCAATATTGGCCTGCAACCAGCAAGTATTACGAGCTCGCGGCTGTCACGAAATATTTGTAAACATTCGACTCGCGAGCCAACAATGGGTTATGACAAACAGCGCCATAACTCAAGCGGCGGGAACTGTTTGCTCGCTTTGTTACGTTGCTCGAACGCAGGTCGTGCTGTTCGTGGATATCACGACCCCTTCGTCTTTCCCCGCCGAGAAAACCGGCTTCGTGAGGCAAAAAAGAACCTCCTTTGGGTGGAATCTTATTCGAAAGGAGCTACGTGACGGTGGGCGTCTGCTTGTCTGGCTGTGCTCTTGCCCTCGGGCCGTGGTAAGTTTCCACTGGTGCAGGTGAGGGGGTTGGAAATGGGTTGAGCGGACCGTGAAACGACACCGAGTCCACCTTTGCCTTGCATCGCTGCATTCTGAGCACGACTTTGTCAGCGAACGGTTTATTGAGGTCGAAGAATGCGCGCTACGGGAGAGACGCGTGTGGTTTTGACGAATTATGCATTCGTGTTATTGCACTTTGGTAAAATGCTGAAAACTATGGAAGGATTTTAGAGGATGGATGAAAAAAGGCATACCTATTAAGTGAGATGCATTTGAAGACTTACGGTATGACTAAAAGACAAGTGAATAACTACGTAACAATTCTTCAATTTCAAGACCGAAAATTTAATTGCTAGATTTATAACAATTTAATTCGTTAAAGTGGCTAAGTATGGAAGATAAAAAATTGAAATATTCAGACCGTATAAAGAAATAGCGATTGATGATTCATATAGAAGCAATTTTTTCCATGATCGTGGGATTGTATGAACGTCATCCTTTCTTTTTATTCTTAATACCCAATGATGTCAGCACCATGGTTCGCGGAATTGTTTCCATATTGGCTTCAATCGCAAATGGATCTTCAGCCCTTCAAAGATCCTTCCTTATTATCCGTGATCAGCTACGTCCCCGATGACGTAAAGACACCGAGATGTGGTCTTCCTGATTGGCCGAAGCGGTCATCCCTCTAACAAATCATTTCCACGAAGTGCACTTTATCGGCCAGAACTTTCTATCTGTGCTTTCTCCCTCTGTGGATTTCCTTTATCGACCGGGAAATATGGCCAATTAAGGGAGTTAAATGTCTCTGGCAGATTACGAAACTTCTGGACGCAGAACCAATTGAACCGATTTAGATTTATTTAAACCTCGGTCTCGATTTTTTAACTGTTACGATGGTGGCACGCTCCCAATTCGATAGTGACCCTTATCACCACATTTGTTGCGTAGAGGATTTTCCACGCCCAAAGTGACCCATCTGGGCAGCTCATTCCACTCCTTTACCGAGGCATATTAACTTCACTTATGAAAGACGTCCAAATTTCTAAAAGAAAAAATACCCCCAACCTCACATTCAAAATGTTATACTTCCAGCGAAAGAACACGAGTGAATATTTTTCCTAGTAATTACAATGTGTTTCTCGCCAATTTAAACGCAAGTGTTAACTCAACACTTTTACGTCAATGAACAACTGGCATGTATTTAAATCGAGCACTTTAATTAGCCCGGGTTCCATTCCAGAGCACCGTTGTCTCTCATTGTAAACTAGCAAGCCTTATTTTTAACGCGCCATTCTAAGGAGGGAGCAAAAATAGCTGAATCCAAGCTGAAAATACGAACGAGGAGAAGCAAAACTCATAAACATAGAGCATCAAACCGCGAATAGAGTACAGGCGCCGTTTTTGTAACGAAAAAATCTTAATTTACTCTAATGCAGACGTTTTGACGTTTCAAAACGTATCATAAAACACGTCCGCGAAAAAATAAACAAATCCATTTTGAAATCGAATCCGGCATTGGCAACAGTCATTTCGGAAGCAGCGCCACTGATCCCACGCGGAGAAATAATCAACACTAAATTTAAACTTTCATTTCTGTATTCCCTGTTCCCGCCTTTATTTTGGAACTCTCGAAAGGAAAACATTAACTTTATTTTTGACTTCGCAACGGGACGAAATTAACTTCGCGCTCTTTTTAAACACTTAAATAAAAGCGAAAGGATACGACTCGCGTGGAATTTAAAGAGAAAATGTAGTAAAATAACGACTTCCTTCCAACAATCGATGAGATTTGCGTCATCGCTGCCGTTAGAAAGGACTGAGGCGTGTGGCATTCGCATAAAGATCGCCCGTGATTTCGAACGCGGCTGGAAAATATTTTGATCGCTGGAAATGGAGTGGGGGAGCTAATCTATTCGGAGGGCATTGAAAACAGTTGGGAGCTTCTCAGATGATCGCTAAGTTTAATTATGCGAGAAGGTCATTTCGGACGGCAGGAGAAACGTATACAAAACTTTATGGATAACAAGCTGCGACTATATAAAAAGTAATTAATGAGTTGGACGGAAATTTCTCGAGCGCTGTTGAAAGGTTTTAAGTTCTTAAAAAAGGGATGCGCGGATGAGTTTTATAGAACTGCAGAAAATCTTCAGAACACACCTTCGCAATACCTTAAGCTCCACACGCTTCGTGTGAAAGTCTGAATGAGTTATGAACGAGTTGCGTTCTTAACAGTCTAGAAAGTTCCAGGAAAATTGACATTGCGCGATAGTAGATAGGACGCGACGTTATCTCAAGCAGTTCGTTTATGGTTCATACGTGGAATCGAATATTCCTGGCGAGATGCACGGGAAACTACTTCCATCTTAAATTAACTTGAAAGCCTTTGAAATTAAGCTCCGTTTCAATTTTAAATGTTGATCAACTTGTGAAAAATATCCTTCTTGAATTTTGAATTGAATAGACCATCCTCGTATATGGTAATATATACGATTAAACAATTCTGATTGATACTTATCAACTCTACAGGAAGATAAAGAGAACAGATCATAATAAGCACCTCTACATCTTCGGCCTCAACACTCCTCAATGACAAAGATCCTCGTCTATTGTTGCGAATTGCCGCTTCTTATTTTCCCGTCAAAATTTTTTTCTCGTTTAATTAGAGCTAAGGGGTGGGCGTCAGCACACAGATGACTTCTTTCCGTTGCGTAAGTGATGCTTGGTTGGGTGAGTGTAGGTGGCAGTAAGGAGATATGGGGTGGAAGAATGGCATACTTTTAAGAGCCCAAGAGGATAATGGCGCTTTGAAAATGTTACTAGGAAACGACGTCTTTATGGACTCTCGCATCCTCATCTTTCCTCGGAGGATCTAATGATGGGTAATGTCGAATGGTGAGTCACCGTGGATAGTCATTCTCTTTCGAATTGCCGAGTATTTTTCTCTTGAGGCTTTTTTTAAATAGGTATAGAAAGTGGGCATTTAATGCTAATGCCAAAAATTTTCATTATTTAAAAATAATTAATTTAAAAACCATTTTTATTCGGTAATTTTTAGGTTTTGCAAGTACTTTACTACTGGATGAGATAGGAATTTAATGAGATGTCGTATTGATTACTATTACACGATATTAAACAGTAATAATAGATTATGGACATTCAATATGTTCAACACTTGAGCTACACGAACTCAAAAACTACGACGTGATGCTTGAATACCTTTTGGATCAGCGAAAAGTGTCACGTAGTTGACTTGGCAACCGTTATTCCGTCAACCCACCGATTTATACAAAAGCACTTCGAAAGCTGAAACTGTTATCCATCAATTTTTTGCGAGACTCAAAACAGACACCGTAACTGAAAACGATACGATATTTCGGGTTCGAAGCTCGACCTTTACGATTCGGAAATAATAGACTGTGCACAAAGAAGTCGTAAATTGATTGGGGACTTAAAAGAAATAAAAAGGAAAGCGACTAGGAAGACGAAACTAAGGGGAAAGAAGTAGTTAAGTGAAAGATCGAAGAACATCATAAAGAATTTCAGTGGAGGAATATTGCTCGGTTACCCAGTATTATGGGACTACTGTCAGTCTCAATTCTATAACACGCAATGAAAAGAATAAATAGACTTTAAAATGGGCTTATAATTTGAAAGTCTGGCTCTCAGAAGCTTTTATCGATTAACAAAGAGCTTCAAGTTATAAAAAACTATAATTGAATGCATGTACGTAACGGAAACGAATAAAAATTTAATTGTTTTTCTTATTAAACGTATGTATAGATGATTACTTACAAACGTTGAGTTCTTGAAGAACAGAAATCCGTAGCTTTTAATATCTTTTTGAAAGAACGACAGCTTCAATGGTAATCAGATACGAAAAATTGGATAACATTGAATCAACCATTTTTCAACTGCTCATTACAAATGAGAATTAGGGTAAAAGAAATGGGTACAGGTCAAATTAGTTACTGTATCTCGATCACTAAATCTCATCTCAAACTGTGAATCAATTTTGTTCGCTGATTTTTCACTAAAAATGAAGTAAAGAGAAAAAACCGCTAAAATCAGAAAACGATACCCAGACATTAAAACGAATGAGATTATGGGTGATAAAAATAAAATGAAATGAACAGTTATCTCGTGAGACATCTCCAAAAAAAGCATTGTATCTTACGTTGCAGTATAAAATTTTTTTTATGAACACCTGTAGCATGGCAAATATAATTTCGGTTGAGATATATTTTTTAAACACGGAAAGATGTAAAATGTCACCGTCAAAAAAACTCACCACGATAGAGCAATTCCTGAGCGACGAAAGAAGAGGGAATTCCAAAAGAAACGTAAAAAGAAACGAATATACACCCACGATAACCAAGTGTCAATTATATGAGGCCGATTGCAGAAGGGGTTGAGTCCTTGACACTATCGACTGGACACTGACATGGCGAGACAAGATGGAAGACATACGTTATCAGATGAGTGTGCAATCGGTGGAAAGCGCCTCAAAGAGTGAGCGAGGGAAACCCGTTCCGAGGGCAAGGACGGATCTTGAAGCAGCTATAGATCACGCGGTGTGAATCCGATGGTACGTGAATACAACACCCTCTGAGATTCGAACTCTAGACACGTGATGAACGGCGACAGTCACGTTCGAGGTATTTTCGTTAATCCCATAATCTTATCGGCGAACAAGGCAAAATAGAGTGCACGAGAATATCTGGATTGTACGGGAGACTGATTTGAAGGGAACGTGAATAGACTGCAGGGATACTATCGAGCTGAACTGAATGGATCAAGATACGAAAAATGAAATCTGTCCATAAACGGATTCCCTGGATTGGATGGATGCTAGAGAAGTGATGATGAAGGCTTACATTTCAGATAGATTTTAAAAAGGAAAATATAGGTGTCTATATGTTTTTACAGCAATGAAATTCCTACGTATTACAATGATTAAAGATTCTTTAAAAATTGAGCTGGAAAACGCTATATAATTTTTACTAAAAATACTAAGTCAATAAGAATTTAACAGCTGATTTCGGTATTTTACGAAAGCTTTTATCGATTAAAATCTCTTGAATGGACATTTAATTTTCCTGGACCGCTAACAGTTACCAAAATAAAAATAATCGACTGAATAATCAACGGATTTTCCCTAAATTTATCTTAAATAATAATCGATTACTTACCCATATAGACCACATTATGCGCCTCTCATCTTCGAAGAAGTGATAGCTATTCCTAGTAAATTTCCCTATCCTTTTATACCGAAAGAAATGCATGCCGAGATATCGCGAAAGACTGGATTTCATTGGCGGAATGCAGCTGATAGTAATCCGTTGGGAGAAAAAAAACTTCGATAAGAGAAATCAAGATTAAACCGACTCTTCGGTTGCGTAGCGCAGTACTATCAAAAGCTATTCGAAATAGATCAGAAAAAAAGGTATACTGAACGAATCATCTGACCAAGTCAAACTCCTTTTCCTTCATCGATTAAAAAAAAACAAACCCATTACGTAAAAATGCTAAGAAATAAAGTACAGATCATTTCTAATCGAGAGTTGGAGTGACGAAAAAACTCACTGTTCGCCGCATGATCGCGAGGGACTGCACGTGCACCATGCGAGGAATGAGTGCGCCTATCAGCACTCCTGCATAGGTCTTCGGACGGAGGGCGTTGAAGTGAGAAAAAGTATGCGAGATCGAATGCTCTCCGTCCAGCCTGAGCCGTGTATTTTGGGAATAGAGGAAGGCCAAGGAAGAGGTAGAGTACACTAACCTCTATCCATTGGCATCGCCTGGACTGCCCCTGTTCTAGGGACCACCCATTGGGTCATATTCTAGGACGGGATATTTGAATCTCTAGCCACACCCCTTTTACGCTTTCCTGCATTTGCGTAAATCGTACGCGTGAAAATAAAATTTGCGAAATGCGATATACTTTCGTGGGAACCGGACGAGAAAACGGAAACTGCCTTATATTCGACGGACCCAAAGATTCGAGAATTCAATGAATTCTTAAGGATTCAGTCCCAATATCACTCAATGATTACATCAGAATCTTATCGATGTTAAAAAGATAACCTTTAATCGACACGACAAACTTGAGCAGATAATCACATCACATTCATGAAGAAAGCAGTAGCTTCTCGCATGATAGTGGGTCAGATATAAATAAAAATGATGGTGAGAGGGAGAAGACATTCATAACATGCTTAAAATGCCTAGCGAATCGATTTTCCAGACACATTAACTCGTTTTGTACACTCCTTATTGCACGCTAAAAATGCTGTTGTTAAGGTATTATTGTAGACGTCCGAGAAAATATTATTTCTTTACTCCATACTTTTGTACTGTGGAATTAATATCAACCAGTTAGTATACAGAAATCCGGAGTAAAAGACATGCAGAAAGATACTAAAATTTCTCAAAAGAACAAACCAAGTATACACGTATCATCTTGCATTAAAGAAAGGGTTTTCCTATGATGAATGCAATTGCTATGTTGGTTATTCGCTTTCGTTTGTTTCATGTGCAACGAGACAATTCTGTATTCTGATTCACTCTAGCATTTCTTTTCCTCGCCCCTTAGCAACGCATTTCAAATTCTCTAACGAAGCGACCCTCTGTTGTTTCCACCTCGGACCCTCTGCACCTGCGACCCTAGACCTCTTTTATCCTACGAGCACAGGTTGGTGAGTGAGACTCGCTAAAAGGAGCAAAAAGAGAAATGCGAGGGGACGTAGACGGGATCGCATAAGAGATTTCTGCGGCGTTGCCACGTTACGACAGGGCTAACGCACCAAATTGATTCGCGAATCATTCGCCATTCCGTTCAGGACTCGATCGGGACGAAAGAGTAATATATTTGAAACAATTTGACAAAAACACAACAATTAATAAACAGGTAAAACACCTAATATCGAATATAATTAAAAGGTAGATGAAATTTCAAATGAAGAATACTTACTTAAAAATCTAAGCTAGTGAATCGTTTAAATATCATTCGCACCTATTAGATAAGTACCCTAAAACTGTAGATAATCAAGAGAACTTTGATGATGATCTTCGTTGATAATTTAAAACACCGAAACTTGAATTTAAGATCGATAAATTTATATAAACTAATAACTTGAACAGTTTACTTATTCTATAAATCGATTTAAAAAATTATGAAAATAATGCGGAGTATTCAAAGAAAAACGTTTCATTCCACAGAACATCGGTAACAAAACTGTGGCTTTGACTTAGCACTGTCAAACTTCACCTTTTGGTTTCACGTGTCTATTTGGGAGCCCTTCGAATGGGCATTTTGAACCAGTCCTTGAAAATTAACTGCCCAACTCTAAAATGGGGAAAAGGCTGCAAAACATTTGGAGAACTGACCTTGCGCGGGTTAAGTATTAGCCTAAAAAGGACTCTCGGCCGTTCTTTTTGCGACAAATTAAGAGCATTGCGTAAGTTTCGCAGAGAAATCTTGTTAAAGGAATCTCGTCCGTCTGTCGTAATTTCTTCTAATTCTCAGAAGGCGAACATTCGATTACGTCGAAGGTAACAAAAACAGGCCTTAATATCGGGTTTTCCTTTCGAAGGCTTCTTTTTCTTATGCCGAAAAAACATTCCTACGGACTTTGGCCATCTAAAAATTTCACCCTTTCATTCGTGAATATGAGAATATAATAAACTATCGTCAGAATAATGATCAATAGTAATGTTTAAGGATAGGAGATTAGACTCTTAGACAAAAACATTAAGTAAATCAATGTGAGAAGGCGTGACTTCGTGGAATGCCATAGTAATAAAAATAACTTAGTAAATTTCCACAGAAAAATTGTTATATTTGCAACCGGTTTGCTTACCGGCCTGAGGATGTAATTTTATATTACGAAACAGGTTGCAAATATAACAATTTTTCTGTGGAAATTTACTGAGTTATTTTTATTATTAAAAACATTAAGGATTGTAAAGCAAGCACTAAAACCACGGAAGATCAACCTTCGACCACCCTTCACAACCTCTAACGTTTAATATGACAAAACCTATCAGCAATAGAGCTCAGGAGTCTATTTCAGTGGGTAACCATAGAGGAAAGAGTCGTGAATTTGGGATCAAACGCTCCCTTAAACCACAAGAAAGCAATGAGGCGGCGTCGTGCGCATCCTTTGTGAATCGGGAAATCTCTTTGGGACTTCCACGTGCGACTAAGTTTAGATTTCCGGAAAAAAAGCGTTCGTGAACAGATGAAGCGCTGTAGGACGATTTCCTGCACCTCATGCCTTAAGGGGGGAATCGCGTAGACTCAAAACAGAAAACAAAAGTTCCCCATCGATTGGAAACCTCCTATTTTCCCACCAATGGAAATGAACAGCCTTTGGGGCGCCTTCTGATCATCAGCTGTTCCCTTAACGACCATCGATGCCGATAAATAATCAATACCGAGTGGGAAAATATGGGAATGTGTCGGAGTCGTTGTGGTGATCAAAGCGGGATGCTGCAGAAGTGAAGAGAGTGATTGAAATGCCGGAGATCGGAATAGCATTTGAGGGGAACGGAGACAATGAGCCAGCGAACCGCCCCCAAATGGAGCAATGTGTTTACGGGGACTTAAAGCTATTATATAATGGATCCCGAAATGGACGACCGGCGATGGCCTTAAGAGATTGATGCAGATGTGCTTCGATTGTCGCTACGACTATTCCTATGCAATAGAGCTGTTCGAATATGTCATGTGACTTCTAAGATATCCATATGTGAATCATTATTAGTAGTAACTCATGGAGATGAAATGACAACGATAAAAAACATTATTTTTGATTGTTTGTTTCCACCTCTCTTCCATTAACGAACTTTATTGGAAATCAAATACTTTAATTTTACGGTCAGAATGAGATAAAAATAATTACGCACGTTCAACGCACGGGTTCTACACCCTTCTAGCCATTAAATTTGCATCGTACATCTCCAGCTTCATTACAACACTACTAACTAATTAAAACTTCCTTGGGAAATACATTCGATGTTGAAAAGAAAGCGTGAAAAAGCAACCCACATAGACTTCGGTGGTTCAGACCTTCGTATATCCACGAAACGTTTGACTTACAGTAACGTATGATTGATTCAATTTGATAAGACCTTTAAACGATCTGCGTATTTCTACACTTACTTCGAAAACTTCTGTCTCATAATTAAGGCATAAATATGCACGAAGCGATCCTGATTTTACAATCGAAGGTCTAGTGAGGGGTATGAACATTTTCAACGATGATCGCAAGTGTTAGGGGAACTCGCCATCCATACACTGAAGGGGGCGTAACGGCTCGATAAGCATGCGCCACCAACCGACCTCTTCACATTATATACCGCCGACCTTCGTGGGGCAATAAACAAGGGAAAACATCGCCTCTCGAATGCATATGACGGAATATTGAGTAGTTAGTAATTCCTTGGATGTACTTGCATAAGTGACACGCGGTTACAAAGGGCATACATACACGAGGTCATATTCCACATTAAATATAATGACGTATTTAAGATGCTAAGATAGATACCTAAGGAAACGCCCATGTTTCCGTTTAACCTTCTAGGAAAGATCAGGGAAGAGAGGTCTACGTTTTTTCCGATGGCATTCTAAGCTGTTATAGATAATAGACGAAGGTTATAGACTAGGAGATAATTAAAATGAGACAAAACAAGGAAAACTTAATCATCAATACTATCGATGGTTCTTATAATAAGAGGAAAAGTCTAGAATCACTGGAAAATTTAAAAGGAAAATATAACATATTAATTCAGAGAATGAAATTAACGAGTATGTTCTGAGAATTAATTCCTAACAGGAGAGAAGAAAATTGTTAAAAATTCCATAACATCTAATTACGAACTCAAATCAAGCATTCCTTTCTTTAGAAAATAATTTTTAAGAATGGATAAACCTCACAAGGATATTTCTTTGACCTTACCCTACAGATGTCGGCGCCTGTACTCAAGGCAACCCAACCAACGTCCTTGCATTGCGGTGCCCAAAAATGCATACCCAAATGTAAAATCGAATAACGAAAGAAGTCTTTCACTATCAAAATATTCTGAAGCCGAATCATATCGAAATATTAAAAAGATTTGCGAATGGCTCTCTATAAAAATATCTTATTTAATCGCAATAACGTTAAGTTTTTAGCTTATATCACAACAACTATGATTCAGACAGTATTTACTAAAATAAAGGTTCTGTAAGTAGAAGAACAATTTGAATGGAAAATGCATCAGTATATTTGTTTGTATACATGGAGATGAGTTGCATAAGCAGATACTTCATAGTAAAAATAATCACTAAAGAACATCTAGACTTCTGACGTCAAGATCCAAGGATGGCATTTAACTCCGCAACAATGAAGTTAAAAGGCTATAACATACAAAGGCCCGCAGCAGACAGAGATAGAAAAATAACGGGTAGCAAGAGAAGTGTGGGGGTGTTTAAAAAGGAAAGCTACTAATACTTTGGGTGGCTTCCTCCGCTTCCAAACGGGAAACAAAAGACGTCACCGTGGATACACAAACAGCATCTGCTAGATGCTTCTGGACTCTGAAATAGTACGGCTTTGTCTCTGCGCCTCAAATCAAAATAAATAGAGAAAAAACGGAAGACAAAGGCCGGACATAAAAGTGCAAGCTTAACACCATTTCCGCCCGCATAACTTCAATCCCTGCCTTTTATGGCGCAGTCGCAGAAATAAAATCCCGTGATAAGGCATGTCGTCTGGGCTGTGATCATCGGGTGTGGAGCGGAAGAGATTAAAAAACAGTGGCGAATTACGTCATTCGGAGATGTTTGTTTGCGGGAAAAAGGATGATTACAGTATCTTTCTTAGCAGTTTTAATACTATTTTAAGAGGATCGAGAAGTGCCTCTGTATCCGTTCTTCACCTAGATTCCATTACGAGTCTAGAAACAATACGAGCAGGAACGTTTACGAGATGTTGACCTAAAACAGAGAAGAAAGATTTTACAATGTAATGAGCAAAAAGTTCTATAAAGATGAAAACTTATTCCTGTCACACAATTTAAGTACGTTGCTAAAAGAAAGATTAAGAAATTTCATGGCTTGAGTAGCACATCCGTGGAGTATATTAAAGGCACCTTCTCTAGGCGAAGATTCTAAGTTTGGAGAAGAAAATTGACGCCAAATATGGTTGATTCGCATCGCGTCATACCTTCCTCAAATACTACAATCATCGCTGGTGATTTCCACAAAAATCCCCTGACATCCGGGATGACAACTGACGAGTGATCGGCTGCGAAAGATAAAGCTGTTCTCAGAATCGGTCGTCCACGGTCATTCGTACGGGGAAACCCCGCAAAACCCTTCGCCACTCTCTCTCGAACATTCGTGGCCGAGATTAATACTTCGAACCACGAAATGAGGGAACGGCAATAGACGGTTGCGAAATGCCGCGTGAGACATTTGATTAACGCGACCTTGGCTCCGAGACATCGCATCTCTACTATGAGTCAGCGATCGTGAGGATTTGAAAAGTGCAGGTAGTTGAACCACTTTCTGCATGATTCATGTTTGCGCCTTTTTTAAACTTCCTATTTTTGCCGACGTCCACTAAACTGCTGGAAACGTGAGCGGAAATGAAATGACCGCTACTACCTGTTGTAGAGTGAATATTCGCAGCGGAAGTAATTAGCAAATTGTTCGTTCCATTTACGATGAATCATGGGTCAACCTTAAAAAAAATATTCCGCGGATACTTTGTAAGTTTTAACATAGAAATTTAATTGCTTGAAATTATAGTAAACGTGAGATCAATTATTCCTCATACGAGGTTTACAGGTAAAAATTTATAAACTATAAATATAAAACGTGATGCATACCTATTTTGGCGTTATTTTTTTCGCAATATATGTCCTCCGAAATGTTTCCGAGGTTATAACTTGCTAAGAGAGAATATTATAATAGATCACCTTAAATGAAGAAACGTGATCATTGAAATCATCGATGAAAAGTATCCTCTTCCAGAAGGAAAACCAGGACACTTCACTGAAAGCGAGCCATAAATTTCGGAGCTCAAAGCGAATGATTGTTCTCACCAACTGAGCAGCAAATGGGGTCAACAGAAAAGATATAAGATAGCAAAATTCGGGAACCTTTTTCTCCAGAAAAATAATCAATTCCAAAACCAGACCGCTATCCGTCACAAATTCACTTAATGTTCCTTATCGACTCGAAATAATAAAAGACATTTGCGAGTAACAAGAAGGTTGAACGAGTTCCGTGAAACATCGATCGCTTCTTTCTAGAATAATACGTCCGATTAGAAGATTAATTCGATTCGCAAACGTAACATTAACCTACTTTGGCGAAGGAGGAAAACAATTCGATTTAAGATTGTTTTGAATTCCTTGCCGAATAATCCAGCGGAAGAGTGACGCGATAGGCGCGTGACGTCACTGAGTTATCCAGAATCGGACGTGATGGAAAAGAATCGCCAGAAATAAATTCTGCAGCGATCGGGAGGCGTAATAGAACGTCGGAACGTGACATTTGGAAACTGAGGATTTTTTCATCATCGGCGAATGCAACGCTCGAGAAACGCCAGTAACGTGACTAAGGACTTGCGATCTGCGATGTTGTTTTGGTTCGTAACTAGGGAGTGTTTCCTCTCGCAATTTTAAGATCGAAAATAATACATTTCTTCTGTAAGAGTCGAGAGGAAGTCATAATCTGTAATTTCCTTTTGATATCGCGGATTTTGTGGTATCAACACTTGTTCGAAAAGGGTTTAAGTCCTAAAATAGACATTTGTATAATCTTCACATTACGTAAATTCTAATATTCGTTAATAGTTTTATATATGCGTGTGCTACTATTAAGATCTATAACTATCAATTTAATAAATTACAATGTGTATTTAAATGTGAAATATTTAAACGAAATTATTTGCTAATCATTTCTAATGAAAGGTCATAAAAGTAGGGTAGAACACAGAAGTACCTTTAATATTTCCTAAAATACCTTCTAACGCAAAATTTCTTATGGATGTCATAACGTGCTGGAGCAAAAATATCTTCCTTCCTCGCTAAGTATATCATAGTTTCATTAGAGCGCAAGCAAGATGTTAAGAGATAATCTTGGATCTAGCACGAGTGCAAGTAACTAATTGGGAGCAATTTTAGGAAGAAGAGTCGTTAAGGACCTGCACTCGAATTCAGGTACAGCAGATTAGAGGATGAACTGAATATATAGAAATATATTTTCAAGTACGTAAAGTTAGTAAGTAAAGTCTGTAGTTCGAATCCCCATCACGACTTTCGAATTACTATATTAGTGATAGAGGACCAGTATTTTAGCCATTCGAATGATAATATGAAAAACATCGTAATTTGTCACGGTCGAAGAAAGCTGTTTTAAAAGTTCTCACGGCTGAGAAAAATAGGCGAATCTAGAAGTTAACTGTAATAAATTCCTCGATTCAACCATTCATGTTGCAAACCTCCATTGCAACAACAAATAACTGCCACAGACGGCCGCACACCGCACTTGCGGACTTCCTGTTTAGCAACCCCTTGCTCACGATTTAGGAATCTCTGTTTCCGGTCGTCTGGACGAATCAGAGGCACCAAAACAAAAACATTTATGACGTCAGCCGCTCTTTTCAATAATAAGAGAAAGTAGAGCGGCGGGTTGTAAACCCTCCACTTTGAGCGATGAATTTTCTTTGGCTGAGTGCCATAGAGAATTTTTCAGAGGTCCGCAGCTGACCATAAATCTCGCAGAAATGGTCCGCAGCTGTGTTTTGCAGAGCTTTAATTGCGTCTTGTAATATTTACGCTGCGGAATTGCTTCGTTAAGCGCTCGTTTCCAACGAAAATTTCTGCGGCAGAAAAGAGAAATATGACGGATTTCTCACGTTCGTAAATGAGATATTCCGTGAATATTTCGCGATCAAGTTCGTCAAACATTACTTACTCTTATGAGATAGTACATTCCTACACGTTCCCCTAATCTAACGGGCGATAATATGGATACAAAATAACACATTCTTTGGTAAAGTATGCGAAGGAAGAACGGCACGTTCTTAACGATCTTCGTACATCGTCTGAGTAACCCAAATGAAATGAACAATCACGAAAGACATGGATAGGAAAAGAATCAACGAACTATACGGAATTTCTCTCGTAACAGTTACGCGCACTAATGTCTTTTAAATGGTGTGTTCATCAATGGGAACGGTTACACCGAAAACGAATTTTCCCTGGGAAAATCCTATCGCAGAGATAAAAATTAAATCTTATCGATGGGCTGGCGGGAGTTTGAAAAAAATTCCATCTTGAATGACAAATCTTCATTCAAACAAATTTTGAGGTTTTCATCATTCATCCTACGGGCGAGATAAGAACTGGAAAAAAATAATCCAAAGTAAAACAGAGATAACGCGAGCTGGATGTACCCAAAACATTTATACGTATCCAGATTCGAGCTGGTTGGAACCGATTCTTCATGGACATATAAACAAGAAATTAGGAGAGATTTTGTTCTTATCTTTTGCTCCAGATGACTATTTCATCGACGTACCCGAATTGGGGTCGCCATTCCCGGAAGAGTGAACGAAGCCCTCTACCGGAGGCCTAACACAGCCTATGCAGATTCCGCCCTCGTCCAGTTGCATAACACTATAAAAGATACTCCACAGCCACGAGAATGCACTCTGCCCTTCCGATCGGGTCCAAAGTCCCTCACGAACAAAGCATCTCGTGAAAAGCCTGTGGCGGGTATTACAACAGACACACTATAACATACGTCTGGGAACGGCCAGCGGACGGTATTTCTATCGCTCGTTTGTTTCCTCTGCAAAAGCGAGGATCGAAGAAATCGCCACGGTTTGCTTTCGCTGTCCGTTATTCAAGTTTGAAATGGTTTACTCTTCAATTCTCTCGGCGCGAGAAAGTTTGTCGAGAAGCGGGAAAGAAAACAGAAGCGCTGATAGCAAAAAGCTTTGCCGTTTCGCGCGAAAAGAAACGGAATCCCAAGCGATGAAAGTCGCCTGGAGATGCGTCTTGAATAATGATGCGAAAAATCAAAGCATCTGGAAGAGTGCACCTCGCAAGGAAAAATTCCACTGCGCTCGAGTCAACGAACGGAGAGATTGAAACGTATGGATGAAACTTTGGGCAGAAAATATATGTCAGTCTTGTAGGAGTCGTTCACATCCATTGACTGAGATAAGTAATGAGAATCTTAAGGCTTTTTCTGAAACGAACAGTGCTAACGGAGAACCATCCGATTCGGAGTTCCTCCGCGTATGAAAAAAGATCGAAGAAAGGAATTTTTGTTCAGAAGAACACGTCGAAGATGATACAGCCCTAAAATGAAAACTGCTCTTAGGCCTGTCTACAGGTACAAAAGAAGATTAGAAACTCGAGATATAGCATCAGTGATTTTCATTCCTTTATACATTCCTGTCGATATCAGGAAATAGAATAGATAAAAGATACTACCCGAAATTTCTTCTCTTCTAAATTATCAGAACAACAACGGAATTTGTATCAATTTAATTATAATTTTACTTACATAACTGAAATTTAAATGACGGAAAAAGCCTCAAAATCCCAAATATTTTTTTGAACAAACTGTGGGACTCGACATCAATTTTTTATCGATACAATATCTTTAATACGATAATGTTGAAATTAACGCTTAAATACCGGAATTCCACCGCAACAGGAGACTTCCTATTACGAAGGCATGAGAGTGGCTGAATGTATTCGGACCAAGGGCGAAAGCTTTATCATTCGGGAATTCTGGGAGTCTCCCAACCATGGCGGCGATCTTGAAAAACGAGTCGTCCTCAAAAAGAGTGATTCATTTCCTGTAGGATATTGGGATTCGGCGAAACGCAGAACGTTCGCGAAATCCTCCCACATTTTTGCAACTCTCACCTCTCGACACCGAGGCGAATAATAAAAGGCGGAAAGTTCTGCAACGCCGTTGCGAAACGCTGCAAAACACCCATTACGATGCTGGATCGTGTGTGGCTTGTGCATTTGTGAATCCGGCACGGGAACAATTACTTTTTTGGGTCAAGGTGTGTGACTCCGCCGAAATTCTGGCGAAGAGAGAAAGTTGAACACGAAAGGGACCCGTGATGTTCGTGGAACGTTCGCGAAAACCAGTGTCGAGTCATTTACGATTGAAGATTGTAAAGCAAATAAGCGCGTGACAGGGAAGCGATCCGATATCGCAATAGGTGATTATACACTCGACCGAGAGCTAAGCACCGCCTAAGACAAACGTGTCGCAGAGCGAGGATTGATGAGGAAGCGATTTCGTGCTTAAATTGCCGGAATCATCAATCACGAAGCACGACATTGAATCGATGCTCTTCTGCAGTTTCAATTCCACCGCTTCTGCGACAGGGCATCTGAGGGCTGACATAGCAATTTAAGCAGTCAAACGGTTGCCGTTTCTCCGTTGACAGGGACTGATTGATGCTCTCTTCAACTCGGTGACATGTCTCATAACAGAGATCTCTGGGAGTGAAATGACCTGATAGGTACATAGCATCGCTTCTACGAGAGAGATATCACTACTGATAGGCGAAGAATGCTACTTTATCTATTGCACTTTTTACCATCGATCTTTTCTGGCATAAAATATATAAAATTAGGGACTTAAAAAAACATTTAATCAAACTCATAATAGTGAACAGTTTCTAAATGTTTTTGAAACCTAATAAAGGATTACTAATTTCATACTATTTTATTAACAAACATTATTTATTCGCAGTATATAAAGCATTCGCGAACTATAGCGTTTAAAATTCTCTTACTACAGTATCACAATGCACAGTATATTATACAATGCTACACATAATAGAATTAGCTTTTCACATAGATAATTTCCGATCAAAAATAACTCATCTCGATAGAACTCATCCTCTCGCCGTTTCTCAATCACCAAACATAACAAATTCCTCAACCCCTGAGAGGATTAACAATCGATCTACCCAACGCCGTTATCTTATGCAACCAACGAACCCCAAACTCTTTAGGGCGAATAAGGTAAAGGGTAAACAACCGGAGGCGCTCCAAGAGGCGTTAGATGTCCGCTGTTAGAAAGTATGAAAACGGGCACACGCGTGTTATTGTGCGCCTCGAAAGAGCGGAACATAAACACGAGTATGTGCGCGGAGAGGAAATTTCTCTCTAAGTGAGCGTCTAAGTAACGGGATGTTTCAACATTATTAGGAGCGTCACATGCAGAATAGGTTGGGTTGGGTCAGGAAAATCTCCAATTAGAAAAGGTTGTTAGTAACGGAAAAGAATGTATGTAAGGAAACTTTCATTCCTTGAATAATTTCTTCGATAAAGATGAAGTTTTTCTAACCAAATTATACTGAATGGTCTCTAACAGTTAACTTTCTATTCATCTCTATAAATGCATAACACTTTTCAATTAAGTTAGAACAAAATAACCTTCGAATATAGAACCAGATATAGAAATATAGTGGTGATATAAGAGAGGTAGTAAAACTTGTAATTTAGCGTGTTACATATATTTCCTTTACCAGTAAAATGGATGGTAATAATTTCTAATGTATTCTCATATAATTCTATGGAACCAGAAATGAGACATCTCAACAAAATAATACATGTGGAATCAGCTGTAGTGGCAACCAAGGAAGGGAAGAGGCTGAGTTTTGGCATCGCTGAGGAAAATCTCTCGACTGAGGTCAGATAACACTTTCGCGGGAGAAACAGACTAGGGAATGAAATGGGTCTCCATGACAATCCAACGGCGCTTGGCATAAACTTATGCGGAAATGGGTTGAATCGAGAGGTCGCCCATAACGTTGGCCGATAACGATGACACATTTAATGACCCAACCGTTTGGACGAGGTCCAAAAACATCGCGAAGGTCTTCCAGTCCAAGAATCCCTCCGAGATATCCAAACATAGCCTCGCAAGAATCCGATTAAGTTTACGAGAATTTGCGGACGGTTTCGCGGAATAAATATTGATTCTTCTTATTTAGGAAGGATTGGGGGAGTGTTCTCCACGTGCGAAATACTTTTCCATAGAGGTGGTTGATTTTTAAAGCAAATACGACATCGAGATATCTTCATTTGAGGAAAACAGTTATGATCAGCTAACGATCTGAGAAAAAGCTAGTGAAAACGCATGTTATGTCTGGACGTCTGAAAAACATACCAAAATTGTTTGTGATCCATGTATACATCGATTGGCCGCTTCCTTGACCAATAGGAAAAGACAGATTGGGAACGATTGTAACCGTTGTCGATATTAACGTAATAAACAAGAAATAGCAAGTGAATATAGACGGGTTTTTAAAGAAAATCTAGATACATACTAATGTTACGTAACCCAACTATTCCCTATTTTACTATTTATATCTATTAACATACTACTACAAACGCTCTTGGAATAATTTAACCTTTAAAGTTGAACTTTATTAGACGCGTGGAATAGAAAGAAAGCATGAAATTCAAAGTATCTCGGGATTTTTGTAATCTTATCTCTGCCCCATTTTGCGGAAGTCACGACCCGGGACTTAATCTCTATTCAGCGTGCATATTTCATCCGGAAGTGCGGGGTCGAAAGGGTAGGAATCCTTCTTAATAAATGCGACAGTCCCATTCGACAACAAAAAGAACGTCGTAAAAACTTTGCGTGATCTTGACGCGTAGTATCCCTGAGTGTAATTCGCGAGGACACACGACCTCTACACTTCACTTCACTTCCTTGGCAGTTGCCGTTAAAGAGAAACTAACAAGACAGGCCATGTTTATGCGATGGCGACCAAAATCGACTTCCGGAACAAGTTGACACAGTTCCGTACCCTAACGTGTGCGGATCACTCAAATGCATTGTTTACGAGATACGCTAAACTGAGAAATGAATGTGATTCTTGTTTTATCATAATTTTTTCGGGAAGAACATTTTGAAATAGCATAAGAATGATTCTGTCCAGTTTCATTGATTAGATGAAAAAGTAAAATTAGAACTCGTTGAGTACATATTGAATCGTTGCATTAGACGACCGTTTGTGTATCTGTACACACGATTTCATTTACTCTCTACGCATCATTGCATTTCCTATTATGAAATGAAGAGGTGTGCCTTTGGAACGAAGTCAACTTCCGAGGAAATAAACATCTGTGTATCGTAGACACTCCTTAGACATAAAAGGGCATGTTATTTGAAATGAACAAATGACTAGCATTCACTGAGAACACTTATTCGGCCATGTTTCAAATACAGCACATTATCAATCCATAGAGACTTGCATTAAACCTGTTTAAATTTGATCTAACCATGGATGAGAGCGATGAGGCTTTAGAACTAGTTGTTTTTCAACTTCAATCTGAACCATTTGAAAGTTAAAGCAATAAAAAAAATTCCAAAGGACCTTGTCTTCATCATCTGTCACCATGACCTAAAGGATTTTTCGTGCTTTCAAAATAATACCTACGCAGTAAATGCAACCTTATTTGCATCGGCTGAGCAAGGTTTCTGATTGAACTTCCGTATGATATACGTGCAGTTCTCACGTACGCCCACACCTGAGCATTTGTATCCATCGAAAGTCTTTCTAGGATCTCCATAAACGAACAATGTAAAGACGGCCTTCGGAGACTAACTTTATTAGGCATAGATAATCTCAGCACGCCGAGGTTCAATTCGCGTTTCTTCCAATAATCCAGCTTGGCATTCCTTTACACCTCACTCCGACCTTCTCCGCGAAAACATTTCCTGCGCGATGAGTGGAAAAGCTCGAACGGAAAACTAGCATATCCAGCTTTATTTGCTGAAGACTCTCCCCATTCCTTAGAAAACTCGTCACCCCAAATGACGCACGACAACATTTGGAATAAAGATAAGATACCTTTTTCGTTTCGCCAATCATACTAATGCTAATTTGACGAAGGGAAAGGAAACAGCTGCGTATTAAAGCTGGCTGGTATTTTCTAATTTTCGCGAAAAGGCGCAGCAGTGATACGAGTGAGCCCCAAGCCCAGATTATGAGACTGAAATATGTATATCTTAAATGGAAGCCTTCCAAATTATGCTCACAACCTGTTTTCTTGATTATGCGAATACAAATCAAACGGCTGAAGGTAGTAAACAAACTCCGAAGGTTATCAAATATACTGGTTTCGGCGAGCGCTTTGGAAGTTGCCGTTGAGTGATTGTAAACATACGATCTCCCAAGCTTTCAACAGAATGAAAATAATATAAGATGATAATACGAAACACCTTATATGCATTGAATACAGTTGTTTTAGTGCATACTCGTTAAATTCATTTTCATAAAGCAAATAAAAGTCAGGGCATAGAAACGGTATCTTATCTTTTACTTTCTAAAAGTGCTTGCCTATAGAATATACCGATGCTAAAGGGACAAAAAAATATGCTTATGTTGGGAATCCAACCCAGATCTAAATCTTACTTACTCAGATCTTACTTATCGACCAGTTTATGCTATTACCATGCACACAAAAGCTTATTTTCCGCCATATAATATTCTGATTGTTCCAAATAAAACTCTAATTCCTCTCTTATCATTTTAACTTATGAATCAATCGAGTATTCCCATCACTGGGAACGATTAAAAGAATCTCAAGGACGGTAACCATATAATAACTCTCTTTAATCATGCATAACGACTGGAGTTCCTCGCCTGTGGCGTGGAGGGACTGAATTGAGTTATGAATCCGTACGATCGAGGAACACCTCATCCTCATCAGCTTTAATCTCCTGACCTTCCAAAGCCATCCTTCATCGAAACTGGAAATCTGAATTCGAGCCAAATGAAACAATGGCTAACATCTCAGCGTTACGGAATGAAATCTCGGCCTCGGGGTGAATGAATAATTGTGAAGCGAGACGGCTGGAGAGGAAGAAGCATTTGGAATGGATGAGCCCTTTGTTCCACTTGACGTTCTCCATTCATCTCTGCTGCTCCCCAAAGAAGCGCGCCTGGGCAGTCTAATTGATCCCACGTCGCATTTGACGGATTTTGGAAGGTTCCCTTTAAATGTTACACGGACGTTGATATCGTTCCAGCGAAATATCTGATGGGAATGTGCTAAACCCAACGACTTGCATGCGGTCTGTTTCCACGGAGATAAACAATTTCTTATGCTGCTCTAATTTGGCGAAGGGGTTAAGAAGAAGAAAGAAAGATTTCGACACAACGTTGGCTATCGTTTATCTAGTATATATCTGAATTTTAAACCTCATTCCGCGGAAAAAACCTCGCAAACTAGTTTTTCCTCAGCTTGAGTAAGTCTTCCCTTCAGGGCGGCTGCTTGTAAGAGAAAGAATGAATCGATATTCGTGGAATCGAGTAATTGCAATCGTTACATCGGAATACGCAATGCTTTCGGAGTAAAAAGAGAAAGGCTCGCTTCATTAACAGTCGCGAATATCTCCAAGCGAAATCATTGCCCGTAGGCTACGAAGGGAAAGGAATGAGAGATTATATGAGAATTAAATAAACATGAGCGATCGGGAAACAAGTTGCGTAACTTCTAATGAATAAGAATCGATAATTGGACAATTCGAAAATATCTAAGTACGTACTTAAGGAGACGTCTTTCTGAAGAGAGCGAAATTCACCAGCAGTGGTAAGTGTGCCATACGACGGCCTCGAAACAAGGCGAGGTTAACTGTAACTGGAAGACATGCAGATACATGAACGACAAACGAAAAGATAGTCGAAACTGATGAGCGGTGTCGTAGAGATATTCGTGGGTAGACAAGAAATGTTAGGATATTTTTTAGTTTACTGAAGTTAGTTAAAACTCTGAAATTCCATTTACATAAACATCTAAATATGGGGAGGCTTGAGACAACAAAAATATTTTTACATTTTCACATCCCATTTAAATTCTAGTATTCTAAAACCAAGAATAACGAGATATTTTCAAAAACCTCCTCCTAAAATAAATACCCACAAGAAAAACGATTACAGTAAAACGCATTCTGAACCATTCAAAACATAGACCGTCTCCGTTTATACCATTCCGTAAGCTTCCTGTTTTAACTCGCGAAAACAAATTCGCGGATTTAGAATGCAAATACAATCGAGACACGAAAAAATAATCCGAGATCTAATTTTCGGCGATAAAAATCGCTGCTGTTTTGTTTCCAAACACTACCACTCGACCAACACCGTCGAATTCTAAAATAAGACGCAAACAGTAGGAGAAACAGCGAGGGAAGTTCGCACTGGGCTGAGGAATCTCCTGAAAGGGGGCTATTATTCTTAGGATCGAAAGAAAAAAAAGGGAAAATAAACATCAGCGGAGTCCGTCGAGGCAGAAATACATCGCAACAAAACCCTTTCTCTTCGGGAGATTGAAATACATCTGCGAGACGGAGATTCCTAATCGAGAGAGAATTCACGCTCGGGCGAGCGTCTCTATGCAAATCCCAAACAAAAGAAGAGCGAGAAAGCGAGACTCGTAGGTGACGCTTTTCAAAGAGAGATTACTAAAGATTCGTTCAAGACTAGGTTCAAGGCCTTCGTTTTTTTACGACGCGCGATTCCACTTCACGATTCGTGACGTGCGATGTTTTCCCTCCAGCGTCCGGCTCTCGCAGAAAAAAATCCGCGTCACGACAGCCGAAAATTTCCTGCGAAATGTTAGTCTGCCACTTCGAGAGGCGGATATGAAGATCGACGGCGTTCTTTTTTTTCGTCGGGTCGAACGGCTTTCCCATGGTGTCTGCGCATGTGCCGAATAGCAGGCATTCCGGACGACGAGTACATCAAACATTAGATCGATAAGTTATGCCTCGACCACTAGAAACATCGCGGAAGATTTGATATTAAGAAAACTCAACGAGAGGAAGGATTCAGTGCTCTCTTGAGAATTGTGATCGTATAGTACAACTACGGAAGAATATCTCGAGTCAGAATGTATGAACACTTACATACAAGGGCATTCATTCTAATCGAAACATTTGACTTAGTTCTTAAACAAGAATGAGAGTCGATAATATATCCATAAAGAGTTGAATTAATCCAAAAAAATGAATAATACATATATTTTGTCTAAGAGAATATGTTTCCATAGTATTCTATATACATTTCAACCTCGAAGATCTCGTTCGAGTACTGGGTGCGTATGAAAGTTATCTATAGATTCCATTAAATAGCACAGTCAAAATCAATTTCACACTAAATATTTTAGATACGTTTAGAATTAAAGAAGCGAAACAATGCTAGAAAATATATTCCTTTCATTCTTTATAGATTCAAAACTTCTACAACAAGCTTCCTTAGAATATCCAGATAGCCACAAAGAGAAAATCTACGGGGACAAAGTCTTTGAGACAAAAGGAAAAAACGATCCTTTTCGGACGCCAACCGATCCTTGGGAACAAAGCCTTCCTCTGCAATAAAAGAGAATGGTACCCTGGCACCTGCGACCTTCGACTTTCTTTTGGAGAACCTCAGAGGGATGAATCCACCTCCCTCTCGGTCCATTCCCTTTTGTTTGCCGATCAACAAATGATTTCCAGCCTCCCCCGGAGAAACCCTTTCGACTTTCCCACGAGGTCGATGAACCTTGGCAGAGCCCCTTGTCGAGGTGGGCTGGGGAAAATTGTCTCGCGAACATGAGAAAGTGAAGGCAGGAAGGAATTCCGGAAGAATGTACTTCTCTGGAAGGCTAAGTGAACTGGAGATGAGCATTTCGAATGACATGTCGCCTTAGTAAGGAATTGGAATGTCTACGAGGGACTTTCTTCATACCTTAGATATCGCGTATTTAAGGAGAATCGATGCTCTCAGTCTAAAGGGAAGAGTTGGAGACAGAAAAGGTGGGTGGGGTTCGAGGTATAACCGAATGATTGAATAAAATGCAACCTTTAAATTTGTATCAACAATTAAGGCCGATCAATAGTACGAAGTTAACATATATAAATATAAAGATATAACATATAATAGGCTGAAATATGATTGACAGAACATATTGATGGAAACTCAAATTCCTCACCCTCCCGAGAGAGTTACTTCTTACTAATACCGATGAACCAGAGCTACCAAAATCAATTATCCCTTATAATCACTCGAGGGTTAAACTTAAGACCGATCTCACGATGTTAACCATTGGCGTATTCCATCTTTGAAGGAACGCAAACCATCCATGCAAGGAGAATCGGGAATAATTGGGAAAACAGCCATCGCTGGAAGTGATGAAGTGGACGCGCCTGCGATTCCTTTTTGGACGAACACCAGAATTGTGGAAATATTCGCTCGGCAATGCGGCACCGGCCTGCTCGTTTTGCATTCCGAATACGCCCACACCGCGGTCTCTTTGATGAACAGGATCAATCGGTGGCTATATTGCCTCACTCACATATACAGCCACTCTCAATGAAGATGTCTCATCCAACACACATTTCGATAGCACTTCCGCGGTGTGAAGGGGTATAACACGTACGTTTCAAACAGACTTCATTTGAAAGAGTGCATTTACTACTTTGGAAGAAGGAATCTCTAAAAACACAGGGTGGATCTAAAGAAGAATCTAAAGTGTTGAAGATAAAGAGGAATCCGTAACGAATTCATTTAAGGTTGATCACTGAAAGCAATTCGTTGGAACGAAGCTGATAGATTGGATACAATCTTTAGTGATAAAAAAATTAATGAAAGAATGAATACAAATAAAATATTCTTTTTCAAACATTGCACAACAGTACTTTAGGAACTATTAAACTGATTTTTAAACATTTTTTGTTAATCTTCTTTCAATTTTACCTCATAGATTACAAATTTCTAAGTTAAAACGTTTTTCATAATAAACAACGAATGAAAAACACTAGTACGTGTATTGTACGTTAGTTTCAGCAATATATGAAGTTGAAAAGTGAAGGAAACATCAAATGTAAACGCAAACAAAAACAATCAAGCAAAAGATTTTCTTAAAAATAATCAAAACAATCGACGCATTTATGTTTACCGCTCTATGGAACAATGCTGGGTAAATAAATCGAACATTGTTGATCTACAACCGAAAAGCTGAACTAATACACTAATATGCTATCCAATGGAAGGATGTTCTTGCAAATTAAAATAAAAAACACAGAATATTTTTCCAATAATCCTTTCAAAAAAGCCCGTAAATTTCAGACGCGCAGTGTGGCAGTAACATTACGCTATAGTGTACACAGAGCAGACACGCGCCGCAAATTAAATCCTCTACAAAACAACCATTGAGTCTTAGAAAAACATTCAACATGCACTTCGCACTCGGCGCGCGTTCCCACACTATCCCGGACGTGGGGGGGGGGGGGGGGTCGACCCTGGGGATGGTCACACGACGGCCTCCAAAACATATGTGCGACCTTCCCCTGACGCGCTCGCCAAACTTCCGAGCAGCTGAGCGCCCAGGGCCGGCTATTCAATCTCCGAGATTCCCCTATGGCGGCCTTTAAAAACTTTTTAGAGGTATTTAAAAGCGTATTTTCCACATCTAATACGAGAGAGGAAAGTAACAAACATCTGTTACTGTCTATGAGATATATTAGTTCCCGATGAACTCATCGAGAGATAGACAAAACAAAATGACTGAACCTGTACGTTATTTCCAAAATTTCGTCGATTTCTATAGGTTGTAAGAACCGTTGTTTGCGATGATGGACAAACTTAAAGTTCTCAGAATTTTATTTGCCCAAATAAGTTGTGAATGACTTTACGGAAGGATTCAGTGGTTATTATTTCCTCAGGAATTGAAAATCTGTTTCCAAGAATACATTCCTTCAATACAAGAAATATAAAAAACCAATAAAATTTTTACGCTAACTATTGAAGACTAATTAAATTTTCTTATAGTAGTGACATAACTATAGCTCAATCCTTTTACGAGAAACTTAGAAAAGACCACTCCGTTTTACTCCTTGACATCCATTATCGGATTACGTGAAAGCTCATCCGATTAACCATCCTGTTACTCTAAGCTGATGACTTCGACGTGGGACCAGTGAAAAAGGTAAGAGAGAGCGTGCCTACACCCAAAAAACAATAA
The DNA here is from genome assembly GCA_020796165.1 of Pantala flavescens. Classification (NCBI taxonomy): domain Eukaryota; kingdom Metazoa; phylum Arthropoda; class Insecta; order Odonata; family Libellulidae; genus Pantala; species Pantala flavescens. Next base: position 48,917,615 of record CM036883.1, read on the forward strand.
CAAAACACTCCTTCTGGTATAAAACCATGGACTAGTATCGCGACTACCGCCTGAACCGGCCCTGACCTTTTCCCACCACAAAATTGTATCTCGTAACTACGGCCTTCTGATCCCTGCCTTCCTTCGAAATGACGTAACAGAAGATCCGCTCAAAATAAATAAAAACATCCCATAAACATCGCGAGAGATTCGCGAAGGATGTGCTGATAGAGGCGTTTTATCGATCTATAAATCACGCGAGACGACTAAACTACAAAATTATCACGCAGAAAATTGCCCTTCTGCGTCGAGAATGATTTTTTTTTTCGCGAGAAATGGAAACAGGTTTGTGGAACAACAGCTGTTACGAAGCTTTACACTTTTTACGACGTTCTGAACTTTGTTGCGGATAAAAAGAGAACAAAAAAATGTCATGTGTCGTCGCCATTTGATGGAGACGCGAATTTATTTCGCCGTCCTACAGCTGTGTGTCCACATGGAAACTATACAGCAAAACAAGAAGAGATTCGTTATGAAATCTCGACGTATTTTTTTTTCATTCTCGTACCATTCAAAATGAAAATCGCTCGTTGCGAATAAGAGCGCAAAGGTTAAAGTTCGACACGAGTTTAGTAAAAACATGGACTTTGTATTGACGGATCATAATTTGTGTTGCTTTTTAGTTTGAAAAATACGAAATTTTAATTGGCGGAGCAAGGTCTAAGACCAAATATCCAAATCTAACATATTCATGTTAAATTCAAGATTAGTATGCTAAAATGTTATCTTCTGTGCCGCCGACGAAAGCGGATGTTTTGGAAATGAAAGGCTTTACTGATTAGACGTAAAAAATTATCATGTGGGCAGTCAAAACACGAGAAACTTTTAGCATGTGCAAACGCAGTCGGAAAAACCTGTTATTTTTTTAGCAAAGACTAAAAGAAATTCGAAATTGAGTACACATCTTTCTTAAATCGCGAAAACATTGTAGGTAGAAACAAGGGAAAAGCTACCTTTATATATTTTGCATAATGCAAGAAAAATACTGGAAAATACTGAATAAACAGAGTGCTCTTTTCAAATACTTTCAAAGCTTTCGTCGAGGGCTTCCCTATGACGATAGTGTTATTCGAAGACATCCATCGCCTCTATGCACGGATTTCTCCGAATTCCCGCAATTAAGTTAGCGACCTGAATGTTGAAAGCTGCTTCGGAAATAAGGGCAACTGGGTGATGCAACAATGAATCTGCCAAGACCAGAATCCAGTGCGAATCGCAAACCGACGAAAAACCGGTAGGGCAATAACAAACAACACGAGAAAGAAATCGATTTCGAAATATTTATTTTTTTCTTCGCAAGAGGGCGAGGTTTTGGAAAAGTTTCTTCGACATATCCTCCTCAGTATTTCAGCTAAAAAATCTAACATGATATTTCAAATATAGTTTTAATATTATCATTTCTACATGTATATTTTGATGATTGTTATGAGAGATATGAGATAATGAGTTATAAGAGATTGGACAGTAAATCTTGTACAAGAATAATTCATTTGATATACATAATTTGAGTTGGATCAAAGACAAATACTAGGAAAAAAACAATGCATTTATGTATTCAAGATTTTCCTATAAAATCCTATTCCTATTTCCTAAAAAATAGTGGTACTTGACAACAGGGAATACAACTCCTTGGAAAATAATAATAATACGAAGCAATAACAAGCACAGTGTTTGCAAACTAGTCTGAAACATCAAACATCGATTATTTACACTGGTAACAAAAAGTAAGGAAGAGCTTCAGTCTATGTAAAAACTTGTGGTAGTACAAAGAAGAAAAATCAACAAAGCTCCTTGAAGATAGCAAAATAAACGATAAGGCACATGTGTACAGTCGAAGAATTTTATGAAAATACAAAAACAAACTACAAAAACCAGGGAAGCTTTACGTGACAAACGAATTCTACCAGATGTAATTATTTTAATCTCAATTAAACCGAAAAAAGTACAAAACGTAATACATTATAATTGTGATAATTCGACCAAGTACACGATATTATTTACACAACTCTACATGACTCTTTAAGCGCATCAAATTAAATACTCCTTGAATGCAGTACTCTAATATTGAATTAAATTTTCTCACACAACAATGATAATCATCTAAAGACTGTTCTCCTAATTTTTGCTGTAGTTCCGTTTTCGAATCGAATAGACGCTGAGCCACCGACCGAATCAGCTGTTAACATCGCTTTTTAAGGGAAGCGGAACCTTGGACAGCTGATATCGCATCCTCGACTTTTCATGGTTCGCGAACATCGAGGACGTTCCGTGTTTCGAAACAGCTTCTTCTGCTATCTTTTCGGTACGATAAAGAACAACGGTCTAAGATAAAATTTCGCTAGCTTCGCAATCAATATTGGTCCGAATAGAAGCAAACAGTGAATACAAACGTCAACTGACATTCTGTTATCGAACGAAGATCGAACTGAACTTCGATAATATTGTTTTCTAGTAAATTAATGTATATATATAGCTATTCATAACAGTGATCATAATAAACCTTAACATGAATACTCAACATAAATTATATAACTACACAACCACTTCGAGCTTCACCAATTTTACCCGCATTTTACTAAAAATGCTATTTGAATTCGCGTAAATGGCCCGCCACGGTTGAGCTTCCATTCAAACCGCTAGGTGGATAAATTTCCAACTCTGCAAAAACTGTTCACACCGAGACACGACTGGGAGAAAGCAGTATCGAGCTTGAAGAATCAAGTCTCAAAAGCACCATGTAGTAGTTTAGAGTAAAATAGGCTAGAGAAGCTCAAACTTCTGTGAAACAAAGCAAATAGGAAGTCATTAGAGGCAATATCAATCGGGACTAAACAAATGGGAAGAATTTGTATAGGCTCCATACTATCTGTGGGTCATCAGCGGTGTTATATGCATCCATCTAACCAAGTGGCAAAGCAGGTTCGACTACGGAGGCAGAAATGCTAACTAAGAGAGCTCGTCTCCAACGCAAGTGCAACTATTTAACTCACCTGGCGACAGTGAAGTCTCCGCTGGTTCGTTTCTCTGTCTCGTTCCGCTCCTTTATTGGCGAAAAGCTCTCGGTTGGAAAGATCAGGTGATCTTTGCCGTCCGGGTCCTATCTTCGACGCCTGGTCGGTGGATACGAACACGCTTACGATAGTCTCTTCACACGCTCACTGTTTCAACAGTCTCAAATTGAATCGCCGAACGAGACGAAGAACTTGTATTGCAGTTTGTTAAAAGTTTAAAATAACAAATCACGAAACTCAACGACACACGGTTAATAAAACAGGGCAGAAATTCTGCAGCACGACGCACTGTTCTCTGTCTAGAAACCCCGGCTGAGAGCTTCACTTTTCCTTCCTGAAATAGGCTCTTGTTGTCCCTTTCTTTCCGAGCGGCAAACGGCACCTACTACGGACGTGCGGTAAAGAAAACATGTGTTAACGAAGCTCTCACTCCGGTGTCTACCCTGGGAATGCAACGGACGGCTGTGGAACGGATAGCTAGGGGCGGGAAGGGGGGAGGGAGAGGTGGCGATGGGGGGAGGTGTGGAAAGAGGGGGGCTTAGGTAGGCAGCCGAGCCAGGCAGCTAAGAATCGTCGAAACGGCTGCGGAAGCCCCAGAGCGAGTCTATGCACTGCCGCTGTAGTCGTTTGGTGGCAGCAGAAAAGATCGCCGCGATAGGAAGTGGCGAAAAAATTCGATATCGCCCCGCAGAAAGTGAGATTTCCTCGTCTCCTACTATGGAAGGCCTTCCCTATCCCATAACGAACGGGGTTCTGTTGGGATACGCCGATCACCGTATTCGAGAGAGCCTTTTGGAACCCAGTAAGGGTGCAGCGACCCTGGTCGCCCTGCCTGAGCTGGTTCGTGGTATGAAGACTTCGCCCGTCTGCCCGTACACTAGCATTTAAGGAACTCTGAGAGCTGTTAGGACGAAGAGTTAAGACTCCACCTGTGCCGCAGGTGATGGCGATATACCTTAAAGGGACCTATTACTGAAACGGGAAAATAAAAGAAACAAAAAAAGGACGCCTGACCGAACGGATCGGACGCCTCTAGTTGACTGAGGGAGGAAGGGATCAAGTCGAGATAACACCACGCGCGCCTGCGCAGATAGACACGGAATCCTCGTTATGAGACACCCGCCCCTTTCCGAGAGTTATGCTCAAGCCCTTCCCGTTTCATCTCCAGCGCAACCCCACCCCACTCCGGATGTCATACCATCACTGCCATCTTCCTGTACGCGTGTCCTGGAGTAATTGTTTTTGCATTTAAACGCGATTTGGGGACGAATTCGCGATTTTCCAACCGGAAAGGGCGAGGGATATAGGGACCTGAAAGCTATAATCCCCAGATATTATGGAGCAGGATCCAATAATTGTCGCTGTTGATGAAAGCTGGAATAAAATGCGGTAAAGCAGTTACCTGAATAAGGAAAAAATCTTTTCAGATACTAATTTGCTCAGAATCTTGTATTTTTATCTTGAATACTTATTGAAGATTTAAGAAAAATCAATGATCTATCGCGCAAAGCATATCCTCATAATGATATACAATAAAAGAAGAACCTTTCGTAACTTCAACAGAAGTATATTTTAAGCAAGGCGACTAGTTTCGTCTGTAAATCGACATCATCCAGAGCTTAACTAGTCACGTTGTTCAAAATATTTTTCTGTGAAGATTACTTAAGGTTCTTCCTTTGCTTAGTGTAGTTCCTTCCACGTAGTTGAGCTAGATCATGTGAGGATTTATAATATTGCTTTAATCAGCTTGCAAGCCATTTAACAGATCTGAAATCTTTTTGTAAGGTAACGCAATGGTTTCTAATAACTAACAGGGATATTCAGGAAGAAGGATAACGCTAAAAGGTTTACAACTATGCATATATTCATAAGCCAAATCCTTCTGGTAAAAAACCTAAAAAATACTCTGCTCTCGAAATCTCGAAAATGAAACGGTCACAAGATAGTGTCTCTATAATCTGATATAAATTCGGAATAATGACCAAAAAAGTTTGATTTAGGAAGATGCTAACATTTTAGAAACACCAGTCGCAGAATAAACAACGGTGGAAATTTATAAGTTTATCTACAACTGTACGATAAGAAGATTAATAAGCACTGGAATAAGATTATTTTGATACGCGAATTAAGATAATGCGTCAGCTATAAATTCTCGGCATTCATAACGATGGAACAGAAAAATACAAGTTTCTAAAATGTTTTTATGAGGAACTATTCAAAAATGATGAATTGAAATACATTTTAATACCGAGAATTCATTGGATGGGTATGTAGAGGAATAATTCGACTTCACTCCAGATGAGACTTTGGATCTTTGAACTATGGATAAAGATTCTAACACATTTAAAGAAGAAATTAAATCTCTTTAGACTTAATATGTTGCTCGAGCCTTGGTACCTTGTAATAAAAGACCTACTGACTAATCTCCCTGAACTTCGTTTCAATCCTTTTATTACAAAATTTCATTACCATGATTATTTTTGTGCAATGTAATCAATGCGATATAATGTGTTCGAAAATGAATTGAACTTGATAAATTCAAAGTTCACTTAAAATGCATGAAAATCGTATTGAATGAAAAATAACTGATTATAGTAAATTTTTCCTATTAAATCAGAATTGAGACGATGACTTCGATTTTCAGTAGCTAAGAAAAAATAATTGAAGATGATAAAGTAATATTATGATGGGAAATCTAAATATAATATCTCTAATAACTCAATTCAATTTTCATACATTACAGATAAACTGAATATCATTTAACAAATCTTATCATTCTTACTTATATTCTTTTAGTAATTTTCTTCTTTAATTCCGTTTAATATGTTTTATCAAGAATTTATAGACCCTTTAATAACACGACAATTTTTATTCCTGTATTATGTAAGTTTTATTACTTCACTTTGTTAAAGAAAATCGTTTGCATGTAAATTCCACTACTAATTTCAGGGTCCTCATATAATAGACGTAATCTTTTTTTTCATTCAAATGGAACTCTAATGAAATATCCTCATCATGTGAACCCTAGTGTTTCACACACTTTTATTCAATATCTTAAAAGGCTGATACATGGAGGAGGGACTCTTTAGCCAACCTTTCAGTTAGCGGAAGTGACACCTTTAAGTCCCTCGGGATGCAATTTTATTTCGGTCTTCGCCATCCGAATACCCTAAGGCACATCTATTAATGGGTCTTGGCCAAATGCGGCCTTAGAAAGTTCGAAGACCCTAATCGATCTAAAAGCTGCACAGTATTTTTAGGCAACGGAACAGAGCCTCTGATATCTTTTTCATTCTGATTCAAAAGATATTTTATAAAAACCCTCGAGTCATGTGCAATCTTTGCATGAGCGTTCCAACTCCAACGACTTATCACACATCATAAATAAAGGTAAAATATCACGAAAACGTGTTCAGAATTTGAAAAAGGTGCCACCATGGAAGACTACGTGTAGAATTACAGGATGTCTATTCCTCAAACCCTAACTTCATATTAATATGCTTATGCCAGAAAGTCTGCTATTTGTTATGTATACCTTGAAATGGGGAGAAATTGCAATAACATCATAATTAGGCATAAATAGATAGATTCACTCTTCTAGTGTTCTACTCCAAGTTGGACATAAGGTAGTTACAGATTTTATAGGAAAGCTGAGGAACGAAGTCTTTGGTTCTCTTGTCCAAAGCTAAACTTTCTAGGGATGGCGTAAGTCCCCAGCACAGCTTAACCTATACATATAACGCTTATTGCAAACGGTTTTAATTTTCCAAACCTAATATGCATTGAAGAATTTTAACTATTGCTTCAACCAATTCTATTTCTATTAATAAACCTTTGGTCATTAACGCTGTAAAGGTAAGAACGGCTCTGAACAATAGACCCAACAGAAATGGCCATTTATGCATTGTCACTGCATGGCAACCTAGTGGATTATTCGCATTTAGAAAGGCAGTCGAAACCAAAGGGGTGGTACTTTGGATTTAAGGGTTGTCTTGTGAGAAAAGGTCACCACGAAATATCACGAGAGTGAAGAGTGCTTGATGCGAAGTAGAATCCGATATTTTTCGTGGATCAATGTCACTCAGGTCTCACCTGATTGGCCGACATACGTTTCCTCCTATGAGAATATAAAATACGAATAAAGTTCGAAGGATTTTCGGATTTGATCCAGGAAGTGTTCCTTTTAAACGCGACCTTCGACTGCGCCAGCATCACACGACGCTTGTAAAAAGATTCCAAGCGGAGAATATAAGAATGTCGAAAAATGTTTAGTTTTTTTAGCAAATTGACCTTCGCTGATAATATGACTTGATTCGTGGATTGAAGGAGAGAAAATGAAGACCTTGGCCCAATTTGGGGTTCCCTGGTGACCCCGACCGCATCTGGTCCAATTCCGAGGAAAAGAATGTCTCCGTATGGAAGGTGCTTCAAAGGTAAATGATAAAAGGTACAAGATTTTAAATAGCAGGAGGTTCTTAGATTGTTTCCATCTAGAGTATCCACAGTCGAATCTGTATCATTATCGATGGTCGAAATTGACTCCATATATGAAGACGAAAAATGATATTTTCGCTTTTGGAGGTTATAGTAAATTATTTTTAAAGAAATTTTTAGGTCAAATACGACGGAGATTAAGTACAAAGATGCAAGCTGAATGTGGTTAATATGAGTGTGTAAGTCAATAGACCGAATATCTTCTCTTAATAGAAACTAAGTTATATTTATTTAAGATTTTATGCTTTTACAATATTCTTTAAAATTTCTACATATTTATTATTGATTCAGAGTGAATAACCTTGATACCATCTTACTGAAATTGAGCGTTTTTTCCATTTTATCATTTTCGTAATATCTAGGAAGTTTGATATGAAAGATGAGCATTATTCAGGTTTTCGACCTAAATGCATAAAATCGCTCATATTAATTAAGGTTCCTATAAATTTGTAATTGATCAAAAAATAATGTTTTGATACTTTTAAACGACAAAATATTTATAAAAGATATTTAGCTATCTTTTATAGTAAACGGCCTTTAAAATGCTTCCAATTCTATCCAATTAAATGACGTATCTACTGTCGATCAATAAGAATTAAATACAAATTTCATGGAAACACAGAAGTTGTTCCTTTTTGAAGAGGAAAAAGTCCTAAGTTTTTGGCGTTTCTATCTTTCCAGTTCCAGTATCCTATGGACATTTGCTTCTTTTTATTAATTGAAACAGTCTCTTATTCTAATAATATATACGTCTATTGGGGAACTGAAACTGTAACCGTATTTCAATGATAACTTCTTTATTACTGAACACTTTAAAATAAAAATGAAATGAAAAACGAACGTAATCTACATTCTTGTACCATTACATAATGCCCTTGACACCCGCTGACAGGAAACTCGCTTCTTAAAGGGAATCGCTGTCACGAAGCACTTTAATCTGAATACTGAAAAAACCTTAATAATAATGTAAGTTTCTTTGATCATATCACTACCTCAAGCGAGATATTGGATGAATACATTCATCCCTATGAAATTTATCTTATTCGGCGATGTATACATGAAAATTGATATTGAAAGAGAACCATTCGTTCCACCTCCTTTTTCTCGTTTTCTTCTTTCATTAGGTGGAAGCCCTTTCCTTAATAAAGTGGCACCCGAGTCGAGTAGCTTATACGAAGCACCGTTATAAACACGCGTCACGTAACGGACGCTACAGAAAATATATATAAACAGAAGGACGCTGGAGATGCAATCGAAAGGGAGTGAAATATCCAGAATACTTACAGGAAGTGCTTGAAGATTGCAGTAAAAGTGCATAAGATTGGACCTCTAAAATGTTCTGAAAATATATATTTGTGACTAATAGAGGAAGGTGGAGAATTTTATGATGAATTAATAAAAATTAAATTCCTACTGATTCAGCTAGTATCCAGGTAACAGTTATTCCAAGGAGAGTAATAGGAGGCTAGCTTGCGTATTAGGATCAACCATAATGTAAGGGTTCTGATAAATAGTAGAAAGCAAAGGGAGCAAAGAGAATCATTTCATGAAAATCCTAATTCAAAAGTCCTCGTATTATTATAATCCTTAAGACGGCCCCATTTTATATAAGTACGAACATAAAATATACTGAATGTATCCTTGGAGGGTTTTCCTCCCGACTAGGGTAAATACCAGGCAGGATATTGTATTTCCCCTTTGAGAAGATGACTTCCAACTGGGCTGAAGCCTGTTTGTATTCCAATATAATATTATTCATAAGTAAAATAGGACCATAATATATATATATAGAACTACTATTGTATAATTATGTTATGATTCAGATCATTATTCAAGAGAAGTATTCGAAAGGAACTTTTTACAATAATATGCGACTAATATATCTCTGTAATTAGATGACGACATCAGTTGCACCGATTTTTTCCGGTGGTGACATTGACGAGTCGGATCTGATAGGGTAAAAAAGCTTCTTGCAGTCCTCCCATCGAATCACGTGATGAATTGCAAAGTGTCGAAAGATGCAGATCAACGACCTTCCCCGACAGGAAGTCGAATGACAAGTGGCAATGGGTCCCACACTGACTCATAATAGTGCATAAGTTTTTCCCAACTTAAGCCCCTGATGTCCTTTGAGTGACCTTGGGGGCACCTTACTAGTTTTGCATGGCCTGACCTCGTGTCCAGAGACCAAGTTTTACCTTCTCTCGAGGGACCGTGTTATGCATAGCGCGTGAGGTGAGGTTTCTTCCCAACTGTCAAATGAAGATGGGTTGTGCTTCAACGTAAAAATGAAAATACCCAGTTGATCGGAGATAGGCAGCAAACAATAGTAATGTGATTCCAAGTAAAATGTTTAAGGAAGAGTATTTATATTCGGCGAAGCAATTCTAGGCGCTACTTCCTCGTTCTTGGAACTTCACCCTATCCCCTTAAACTAATTGTAAGTGAAATAGTTTTCGTTGAAATGCTCGATAAAACCTCTAAACATAGAAAAGCTTGAAAGTTTAAAGTTAAACCCACCATATCTTCTTTTCTTCTTGGAACCGCCAATTAATTTGGGATCAGAAATGTTGAAATCAAACTCGATTTTGTGGGAAGAGTTGTAAGTAACAAAGCCTTAACATAAATAAATATATTGGGATGTTACTAAGAGTCCTCGATTATGTTTTATTAAAAATCTAGTAGAAATTCCGGAATCTACTTCCCTGAAGTAAACAATAAATCAACAAAAGTTTCAGCCTATACAATCAACAGTTTCCATAAAATCATACTACTTATCAAAACTTGTTATCTTTGGTAGCTCGAGGATGAAAATGATTCGATATATTTCTGTTGCAAATCTATCCCGCGAATTTAAGTAACGAAAATCATCAGTTTCGTTGGATATTTAGGACAGTAGCTTTATATTCCATACAAAGTAGTGCAACTTTAATCCTCATTATGGCTCCGAAAGCATGTCAGCACGCATGTGTTTGCGTCATTAATGAAAATGAATCTCTCTATTCCGTGCCAAAGCAGAAGTCTCCTTCTAGGATGCATAATTCAACCGCAGATGATGCTTCCGCGTTAACCCCTTCAGGGAATGACCGCGATTTCGTGGTGTACGTGTCTGCTGCAGAAGGCATTATGGAAGCTCATCATCGGCCGAGTCTCATGGGCCGGAAAGCAGGTGTGACGCTTGGATACGTACGCTGGGGGGATCACGAGGTTCTTATATCTGACTGAATTTTCGTGCACCCATCCTTTTATTGCGTCAGCAGTTGAGTGTTAAGTATTTTAACAATATAAATGCGACAATCAATCGACCTTGTAAGTATAACTGAAGATTTTACAAGGCAAAACGAGAGGGTACAAATTATCAGCAGACACAAGGTTACGTTGCAACTTGAGAATTGGAATTCGGATACAATGGCTATTGCTGTGAATTACGTAATAATGTTTGAGAGTATGCTTTGGGTTGATATTCAACTCAACTATAGAATCGACCCCAAATACGTATTGTTGAAGCAAGAATAACCGGTTTCAACGTCTGCGACAAAAAATTAGATTTAGCTGTAGTTATACTGCTTATTTCATTGAATGGAAGTGAAAAGACCGAATATTATAGTTCTATTCACCTTTTCTTGGCTTCATTCCAACCGTTAGAATTTTGACACCCAATCTAACATTGTAAATACATTGTCACAAAACAATCCACCAAGAGTACATGCTGGAAGGATCAGAAACTCTTGAATCCAAATATGGCTCAAAAATCTACTAGCTTCTTATCTTCGCAAGGGGATTGACTTGAAGGGAAGTAACTTGACTCAAACAAGACAATGCGTATTTCCATGTTACAGCTTCCTTTCACTTGAAAGTAGTGAAAGCTGCATATAAAATTTACCTTTTTGCCACCTTCAGTAGCCAACGTTCTCGGTTATTTGTAATTAACTACTGTTTTCACTTGTATTTTAGATATAATTAATAGAACTTAAGAAAAGAGTAAAATTATCGTCTTACAAATGGAATCTACATGGTTCTACCCTAATCGGCAAACAAAAACTATGAAAGTTTCATCAGAATCCGATTGGAATAGGCAATAGTTCATTTAGATGAAATCGGGTCACATTCAGACGATTACAATAACTCTGATGGGAATCTATCAATCTCAAAATTAAGTTGATAAGTTTCGAGAGTAAATAATTCATTCTTGAGAACTCAGAACTATTCGAACTTCGAACTAGAACTGGATCTGAGCGCGAAGTTTTCGTAACATATCCTTCTTTGCAGTTACCAATTACCCAAATATTTACGTTCGATTTTGACTGATTCCTTCCCTATCTACAAATTTCTTTGGAAAGTTGGAATAGGTCGAAAAAGAGAAAGTTCAGCTATCCATTCACTTTTCTCCTTTCATAAGAATAGAAATGCCCCCCTCCGGGAATACTAAAAGGGTTATTATGTGTTATCTCAATTAGAATAGGTTAACCGATATCATAGCTCAATCTATGGGGAAATAAAGAAAGGAAGAGAAAGAAGGTAATGACATATTAAATGACTGACTAGATTCATAGCATCAGATGCAATCTTCAAGAATTGTTTTCAAATTGTTAAATAATAATTATTTTAATATTACTCGTGCCCTACCACAGGTCAAAAGACGTATGGATGAGGTTAAGGGAATATCATTTATAAATAATTATATTAATAAGATTTAAAAAAGAACGACTAAAGCTTAACGTATAAATAATGAGCAAGTCTCTACGGACTCTTCTCTAAAGTAGCTTATCCATTTTTTTAAATTAGTAAAAGAATGGTTAATGGATTGTCATTCCATTAAAATATATAGGAAAGCTCGTGCATTTACACAAATAAGAAATAAAGAAGAGTCCATTTTAAAATTAATTAACAGTAGGATAAAAATAATGAATTGCTACTGTGAACGGAATCTACTTACAAATGTAAGAATGTGCCGCTGTATCGTTTACATTCAATATTGGCCATACAGTTGTTAAAATGGTAATATGCTGATACTATAAAACGAAGTTAATTATAAATATATTGTCGGTAGTAGGCATAAAAATTTTGTATTAAGTACAGAATGAAAATTGAGGCATACAATAACGGCCAAATATAATACTACTTCGTCGGTTTCGGAATGGTAACGATAGCAATAAGAGAAGTTGAAAACGTCTATTAATAATTTTTCAATTCTCTCGAATGATTCCATATGACATAACCCTGGGAATTTGCAAAACGTGGATTACGCAGAAAACTGATAAGATAAATCACTCCACATTCTATAACTCATGCAATAAGAAGTTATGATCTATTTCTATGGAAAAATGGAATCGAGGACGTAAAATAGATTTCCAAGAACATATTTGCTGAACAGCTGCATCGAATTTCATAAAAAAGCATGACAAAATCGTTATGTAGTCAAGTGTTTCCGTGAATAACCATTAAAAAGAAATTCTTTCAAAACGAAACATGTCGAATCGTTGAAAAATAAGATTCTACATTTGTTGTGACACAGCCATAAAAATTTAATGGCATTCATAACCCGTAAATAGAAAATGAGCGACAAATTTCTTAGAAATGGATAAGTATCGCTTTTTAATTTCTTTACTTGATTCGAGTATTTGTGAACGGAGTATAATTCTTTGGCTGTGAATGTGATTTTGTATCGAAGTTTGAATTTCAACAAAAGAAGACCATTTTATTAATTCGAACATTTAATAATTAAAAAAAGATTTGATTCGTCAATCGATCGGAAAATTATGAAATATCGAGTCTAGTATAAATCCTCGCATCAATTAAATTAAAGTTGAAACTTATCTCTGTAAAAAATTTACAAAATCACAGCGACTCATTTACAATAAGGCATAAACGATAGTAAATTTAAGTTATTGGTCCTTGATGTTATCTATAGTTTTACTCTAAAATTAACGCGAGTGAAATGGTCCTTTTATCAATAGAATACAACGGAGTAACATTTAATTTCATTATATTCTAACGTTGCCCCAACTTTTATTAATTTTAAACCAAGTCTAATCATGCTTTCTCTAAAGAAGGTGAATTATTAGTATAAATAAAAAATATAGTATAAGATGCATTAATTGTACCTAAAATATCAATAATAACATGAAAATAATTATCAAATAAGCATTAAGAAGGATGTTCAATTAAAGACGAACATGAAATGCGCAATCTCCAACGGTCTCGTCTCCAAGGGGAACATGCGTCGATAATTCTAGAAGGAAAACAATTGCGAAGCAATTTCCCTGCAAAAGCGTATCTCCAGCTCAAGAGAAAATAAAAGGCTGTAATTTTCCATTGTTTTAACTGCGTGACTCAACAATTGAATTCCTTCATTTGCGTCTTCGAGTTGTAAGAACCATTGGATGAGCAGATTATTAGCATTGTTCTGTTCACTTCCATCGAATTGTCTAGAAATGTAATATACTCGTGTTTTACCTCTGAATGCAAAGATTCGAGAATAATTGGAAGCAATGAATTTATAAAGAAGAGACGAGTGGGTTGTTACAACGAGATTACGATGAAATTATTCTTTTTATAAACTTTCGTTAAATGAGAAGAAGCAAAATCCAGACCCCTTTCCCCGAACTGAAAATCGTTAATCATATTTCCTGATAGACCTCTTAAATTTAAATTTCATATAGGTATTAAGAATGGAAAGGTATAAAATATTTATACATCGCTTAGCGACGAGAAATGAATAAATTTTCAAAATTTACTAGAAAACTGAAAAGAACAATAAAAAATCCCAGTATCAGACTAATGCTCTCCATGCTATTTCAGCTCATCCTATACGAAGATTTCTTTATTTCTTGTGAAATATATATCTGGAATAATATCATTATATCCCGGTTGATATAACTTAATAAATAGCCAAGAAATCAAGTATTACTGTTTAATAAATCACAATTTATTAATCAACACAAGGGCGTGCTCATCATATATGTACAGGTGAAGTCTTGTAGAATGCTGGTAAATTCTCAAATTCCTCGTGCATAACTGCTCTATTACATACTTTAATCATATATGTCTAAACTAATCCTCATCACAAGTAAATATATACTCGTTTAATTCAATTTTGGAATCTTTCATAAAGTTTCAATTTAAAAAAGCTGGAATATGACAATTTACTGCGGGATTTTACATTATATTCGTTCAGAGTATATTATAATATTCGTAATCATATAATGTGATTTTATTTCAAAAAAGGGACATGACACGTAACCGAATAAAATTGTGATTTCTTATCTAAGAGAGCTAAATCAGGATAACGGTTTTAAAAGGCTAAAACCTATTTAATATTTGACGGAAATTCCGTTCCCTTTTTCCCAAAAAATGAAGTAGCCGCCTTTCTAAATCTCCGATCCGTAGGCATCTATATATATCTGTAAGCGAACACGTGGGACTTCTCCTTAAAAAGCGATTTCTTGCAGACTGTGACCCGAATATTTCATCATCTTCCATTTAAATTTGTATCTTAGGAACGAATCCAAGTTTTCTGAAGACAGTAAAAGGTTAGAGTCAACCGTTACATTACCAAGTTTTGCTATCTTTTCAAAATTTCTCTTTATTGAATCAGAGCTTCACGGATTCCAAATACTCTGGAAATTGAATTTTTTGTACTTAGTGGTCAGTTTCACTAGAAATATGTAATTTAGATCTGATATTCTGAAAGATTATTCAATTGAGGCAGATTATACAGTACTATATTTACATAAAAAATATCCCACCAAACGTCTTGTAGCGTATGGCAAGGAGTGTCAAGACACCAAAGTCCCTAGCTGACCTATTTCCTAACATCCGATTCTATCAGGAATACATATAATTTATACAATCAAAGATGAAAATTTTAAATGTTACGCAATCTTACTGTAGTCGGTAGGTTAGAATGTTAATATTTTAATTTCATATTATTACTGATAATAATAATGATTCTATTACCATTCCTATCACTCCTTCTACATCCTAACCACTTTTATTGAAAAATAACTTATTAATATTAATAACAAATGAAATATCTAGTGCTCCTTAATAAAATTTGATGGCTCAAAATTTCCCTCGTAAAATTGTTTTAAAATTTAAAAAATAAAAGAAGAAAGTTTTTCAATTGTAACAGAAAATTTCTGGCGTGATATTTTATTATTTATATTATTCACTGTATTTTCTTCTTAAATATAACAATAACAAGAAAATTCAGACGAAGTCAATATGCGAAACCTATAAAATATCTAATCTGCTCACAAAGTATTCACTCTTGTAATTTCGGTTGAAGTAAAAGCTTAGAAACCGCTGAAGTAGGCGACTAATATTTCCAAGCATATACATTTAAGGAGAAGATGAAAACACAACGCATGTCTCATGAGAGCTTAGATTGGGGATTTTCACTGGAAAATAATATTGTTAAAAAACACTCATCTTGTTTCTTGGAAGCGCGTTGCGGGACATTTAATCGGATTTGACTATAAAAGGTATCTCTTTCGCGAACGATTTATTCCCAGAATAATACGCTTGATTTCCTTGTTCGAGGAGTTGCGAAAGCGTAGTGACCCACATCCTATAAAACAAAGATGATTAACTCGATAACATTAAAAAGTCAAAGGGAAGTGATACCACTGTGTCCTTAGAAAGGATAACCGAGGCTTTTAATGATAGCAACCACAAGTATCTGCGAACCCAATGTCGCGAAAATAAATCGCGAAATTCATGCATGAAGGGGTTTATAAGTTAATAGAACGATATTCAAGGGTAAAATAATACTTGGTTCGTGGAAAAAGTGAATTATTCTATATAAGGTATGTGCGCACACGTGCGTTGTCGGAAATTTCGAACAGCCGTTTCTTGGAAACCTATATTATATCATCTCTTCCAATTCGTTCATAGTTTAAACGAATTTCCCAGAAATACCATTCCTTAATGCGATTGATACCCACTAAAGTACGCAATTTTAATTGAGTAATAAAACGGATAGGAAACCATTTTTTATCTAAACCACGACATAAAAAGCAGATATCAATTTTAGATAATAATAATACTGCTTAGAGAAGCTACGACAGAGTTTATAAAAGAGGAGACATTAGATCACTTATTTGATTCGATTAAATAAATGCTCTTACGGGTGAGAGCATATTTAACTTCTAAAAATTTATCTTTACGACTCAGAGCGGAGGATATCCTTAGCCGATAATTTATCGATCAGCAGCCCATCGCCGTGGCGACGGATTTGCTAAGAGATAATTCGATTCGGATCGATTCTCCTCTTTGCGAGATGTAGAGGATGTCAAAGGAAGAAACGAGCAGACAGCTCGGTTTGTGATGAGTGTCTAGCACTCGCATGACGCTTGTTGTATGTCAACCGATCACAACGTGACCTAGAACAGAAACTGCCCCGATTTCGAGCGACCTTATCGACAAATAGCAACGATATTGGAGTGAGTCCAATGAGATTTACAATGATCATACCCGTTTAATGCGTTTCCGGATGTTGTATGGCAAATGCGGGATTAAAATGTACACAAACAAAGCGGTGATAACATTCGAATGAATATTCTTCTCCCAATGTTTGATCCCCGATGTTGGTTCGATGGTTAGTTTCTGAACTGCGTCATCCGCTATTGATATTGGATCCATTTATTGGATTACTGGATCACACTTTTTTAAAACATAAAAAGCTCCATAAAAATCAAAGAAAATTGCACTATTGGATCGAATATAATGTCAAAATTTTTTTAGGATTTACAGCAAGATGAGAAAACTGTCAATTTTTATTTAGGTTTTCGAATGTATGAGAATAGTTCTAGGGATGGTTATGGTTGGTGTTCATCACTAAATAACGAAATATATTTAATTTACATGAACAATCCTTTTTCCTGTACTCATTGGAGGACAATAATAAGCGTAGCTTTTAGGTATCTTGAGTACAAAATGAGATAACACGTTTTTTCATTATAGAGGCATAATGAGAATTAATAATTGCGCTGAACTTGACAAAGTTCTTTTTTATTACGAAATTTAGAATATATCATCGAGATTTTGACATCCATTAGCATGAACTGATTCCGCTAGAATTGGTAGGTCGTTTTGCTGAAATAGTTAAAGTCATTCCCATAAACGTATATTTCTAAACATTATTCTAATTTTCCCCATAGTTTTCAATAGCTTACACTCACCGCTTCTCAAAAGTTCTAATTTAAATCAATGTTTTATTAAAGTATATCCAAATGAACGATTTAAAGGCGTGTGAAAGTAATAAAATCGCTCCTAATATCAACATAAACTTTCACGCCTGCTTTAATCCCGCACGATAATCCTTAGAATCCTGATCAAACCAAATTAATTCTCCTTTGCCCTTGCTCTCCTTCGCCGTTCTCGTCTGCATCTTTAATGTCTCCACTTTTTCTTCTGAATCGTTAATCATTTACTTTTCCTTACTTTCGCCCCAAGCAAACTCCAACATCCTTTTACGAACGAGCTGCACTAGAAGATTACTCAACTATTTAACTATCATTCCTCCATCAATATTCAACGTTTTCTAATTAAGATCCCTCTTTGGCAACCCATGCTCTCAATTCTTACTAAGTTCTGATCTATTTTTGATCTCCTTATCTCCAGAAGCGGAGCATTCGATATGTGGGTCTTGGGAGAACAGCTGCTCAAGAGACATTCTCTATGTGTTTACGTAAAATGTATTTATTCTTTATGGTGCTTATAAAAATGTGCAAAGAAAATAGCGAAAGAAGCTGGAGTAGTAACAGATAAGAGAATGGAAGCCTGTGTTGAAATAACGAAGTGGAAAAGATATGCAGACGGCCGCAGTATAACAACATGAAAAAAGGATTGGAAAATAGTACACGATTTATTGAATAATGGAACGAAAGGTTTTTTGTATAATTCCGAAATTAAAAGCTTACTAAGAATGAAAATATTCATCCTAATTAACGAATAAATGCTTTTGACACGGAATTTTGCAATTCTTAATGAAAAATTCAATAAATATAATTGAGAAACTTATATTAGTTGTCTTAAACCATATTTTCATCTTATTCATAATTTATCAGTTTCAAAATGATCTTTTTTAAAGAATTTATCATTCTCCGTACATCAAAAAAAAAACAACGAACATGGTTACGAGCCGTCCCTTACTGAGTAGTAATCTTCCATGAGGCAACATCAAGTTAACCTACTTAACATATTAAAACGGTTTATGATTATATAAATTACTTCGAAAAATAGAAAACCAAATATGAAATCTAACGGGATTTGAAATGAAACAGAATGGAACTCCTAAAATATCTCTGCCGTAGATACTTTAGCCTCTAATTTCCCCTTTTATATCCAACACTTTCTTGCCGAAATTCTCTCGTTCTGCTTGAAATAATATCGAAACTCTTCTCTTTCTCTGTCAAGTTCATTTCGGCAATTTAAACTAGTGTATCCCATTTCCAAATCTCGGACAAATTAAGCGGTTACTATTTTCTTTTCAGACTGAAACTTGGCATTGTTCGCCTCTTTGAGAGTTATGAAAGAGAATGTTTGTGGGAAAGTCTAGTTTTACGAAGCACTCTCGGAACTCCCGAGGATTAGTTTTAGAGCTGAGAATTAAGTTACGAGTTTGAATAGAAGCTGCTCGTGAGAATCTGAGTTTACTATTTAAATCGATTACTTCTCTGAAAATTAGCGACGCAATCTATTTATAACGAATAATTTCTATATTATCAACTGCATGCTTCAATTTAATCACATTAGTTCTTAATCAAACCGGTTGCTGACACATTTTCAAACATTTGAACTAGATAAGGAAATTTTACTTGTATTAATGATACAAATATGAATTATTTATATTTTTAGATGTTAATATCTTCATTTCAATATTCCATACCATCATTTATGTACGCAAAATTCAGATAGAGACCATACGACGTTTTCTGGAGATCATATAACTGTTTTCTTGTCAATTATATCGCCATCATCATCCATATATCGATCATACTAAATTGAGTTGGGTTCTAAGAGAATTACTTACAATTCTCTCAAAGTATATCACTTAAAGTAATAAAGTTATACACTATGAAATAATAAAATTAATATTCCTGGAAACGAAATAATGTTTTCTATTAGAGAAGCGGTGACTAAAATATTACTATATGAAGTCAATATGTAGTAGCTGACAAATCATTATGCCTGACACTCAGATACAGAAATTAAATTTTGATCACTTTTATCTGAGCCATGCTCAATTTTGATTCAGTTATCATTAGGGAAAGATAAAAGTTTAAGGAAAATTCGTTTATTACGTAGCAATTCATTCACTTTAAAGAAAATTATAGTCATCCACAATATCGGAATATTTATCTAGTTAATAGACAGATAAGTATCTCTTTTGGTGATAAGTCAAGAATTCTCTCATAAATATACTACGCAATATTAAGAATTTTGTATTCTCAGAGGTGTAAACATTATTGAAAAATGTTGTAAGCGACTTTAAATGTTAGCTGAAAACTCTCGGAAAAAGAAAAATGTTGTATTTAAAACTTTTTGGAACCTTCAGCAAAGAATGGTTCTCACTAGGTTGGATTATGTGGAGCTTTTACGTGTAAACGAACCAAGAGTAATTGAATTTTGCAGCGAACAGTGAGTTCATGCAATTATCGAGTGACAGATAAAAGGATTTGCGCTGCTCATGTAATGAAATTGCAGAGATCGGAGAGATGCATCAAAGAAGGCTTTGCTAATTACCGTGTCGCTGTTAACTGCGGGAAGGGTAGCGTTGAATAGCACTTGCATTTATAAAACTCACGCTTCCCTTTTGCAAAAGGTTAAGCTGAGTGTGGAATGGCGCAGTTCATCATTGGAGTCTGCAATGCGTCTGATGAATTATTCGCACTGAATCGTCATAACAGAGATACTCGGAGAAAAATGCTGCCATCGCGGAAACAGCTGTGAATCAAATGAATCCGCTGCTTTTTTCTTTTCGGGAACACGATACGAAGATATGATGAATGTTTCCTACTTCTATATCAATGCGAAAACGATCAGTACAATACATTATAATTGTTTCTATTAAATTTTTACTATCTTTTGTAATATAGATTCATAAATGTAAGTAAAAAAAATGTAATACTGCAACGAAATACATGTACAGCTAATTTTATCTCATATCCAACTACATGACTCACAAATCAAATACATAGATCAATGAAATACATACATACTAACGGAAATAAATATTTTACGTACTTCTTTCGAAGGAGGAAAGTAAACGCCAAAATCAAATCTCTTATCTTTCAAGATACATCAATCTGTCATATTTTATGAAAATAAGTAAAAATAATCTATCTGTCCATCACATTTTTCTTGAGGACTCAAGGCTGTCTCGTTATATCAATATTTGATTTCTTTGAGTCATTATGACGATGCTCATTTTATCAGCTAAGCATTCCGATTGTTTTATCTGAAATTATTCAATTTTATCGCATCGTTTTCGTTTGAGTAAATACCTTTTTCCTTTGAAAAACGTTTAGGATCATATTAACGTTGAAATATTTTCATAAAGAAGTTAGTTAAGACATGCATTATTCAATAGTAATGGATGATTGATTTTTGAATAATTAAAAAACTCAGTTCATTAGAATCCGTTTAATTTACTTGACTGAAATTTAGTTGATATTTGTTAAATAAACGATATTATTTATTTTCTATGTTTGCTGTTGATGATTACTGAACAAACACAATATCCGATCGTATTCTTATATGATAGTGTAAGGTACGCAATAGGCGCATAGTTAACATATCTCGTAAAGGCAATAGAGGGTTTGTCCACTCAAGTAATTGAGAAATCCTCAACGACGCATATTTATGCATTTTTTACGATAATAAAAGCCTTTCAACTTTTAGACCTTACTTCATGCATGATTCCATCATCCTTAAGTAGTTTTAAAAGTCCTTGCTTGTTAAGGTCATTAAAGTATTTCGTAAAGACGAAAGGAAAACAAAAAAGATGAATGAATTCAGTGGAGCTAACCAAGTATGAAAATGAGTGTTATTGAAAGGGAATTAGAAAAATCGAATTTCATGGCTAATTGACGACTATGAAGGCTTTACCAATGCTTACAAATGGGAATCCCGGAGGATAACCAACCTTCTAGCTTAACAGTCACGGTCAAATTTATACCATTATAAATGAAGGTAATATTCATTCTTACGATTATTATTATACTGTAAGAGACTAAATCTGGGGAATTCGTTTCATAAATTAAAGTTATCTACTTCATTTAATATTTTCTAGTTAATTGTAATTCAAATAACTTTTAAATGATAACTATCCTGTTAAATTCTTTCGGGAAGAAAATTCAGCAAATCTGAAATCTTATCGAAAATTACCATAATTAAAGTATTCTATTGCAAATTTTCGTTATAACAAAATAATATCTATTATAACAATCTAGTTCTAATCCAAGGATGATATACTCTACAGGAAAATCATTTAGATTGAATTAATTAGAGACTAAATTTTGCATGCCTGTCCTTATGTTTTGAGATTTAAATAGTATACTCCGAGATAAGAAAAAGATGTTAACTATTGTAATGAAAAAAAACTAATTCTTCAGATACATTTATTGAAATAAGGAATATAATCCAGAATTGTTTTGGAAGAAGGAGATTGAGCATAAAAAATGCAATTATGTAATAAATAAATAAATCATATCATTCAATAAACTGAAAAGGTTAAGCATTTTACAAAATATGCATATTTCTTATTCATCATTTTAAAAAATAATTTTATATGATAATAATATGAATGTAGGGTTAACGACTAATTGAATTCATCTATTTAGGGGCGTGTATTTTAGTATCGAATAATTCGTATGAGCGTATCAAGCAGGAGTTTATTTAAGCAATGTAAACCAATAAGAAATAATAGATTCCATGAAAGGACTTCAATTCAGTTTTGAATTTTTCATCGCGATCGAAAACAATATCTAACATTATTCCTAAAAATAGTCGCAATAGACTTTCGTTTCGTTCCATTCAAGCCGCAAAATCAAAGTCGGTCGGGTCCAACGAACTCTGAAAGAATGTCTTTATGATCCCCCACTCTATGCGAGGAATTCTCCTTAGGATTTGTTATTTCTGTGCCTTTGGGCACATCTATCGCAGCGATGTGAATCATCGCTCGAGAAATTGGGTGAAATGTGAAAGAGTGGGACGTCTGAATTATTTTTTCACGAAAAAAAGATCTCTCAAAGGAGGAGCGGAATAAAAAATATTCTCTAAGTCTCGAATGAAAAATAAATGAAAGACAGCTGAAAGACTTCCTTGACGAACGGAATAAGATTCGTCGAAAGTTTTCGTATTTGCCCTGGTTATGAATTCAATTAATCCCAAAGCTTTCGGTTTTAATTCTTAACCCACGTGTAATTTTATGAGGCGCCCTTTTTCGGAATGGAAGTCAAACGAAGAAATACCTTCAAATGCAGACGAAAGAATACATCTCGGAGAGAAAAAATCGAAACAAAGAGAAATGAGTTTTTTAGAAACTCAAAGTTAAGTTCGCAAATGAAATAATCGTCCGTCGATTGCGAACTTTTAATGAAAATTACGAACGAGGCAAGTACACCCGTTAAAGTGAACTTTGAACATTCATCAAGCATCAAGATGTAAGAGGATCCTTTAATAATTTTCGCTAATGGAAAGAATTTTAATCAGAAAGATGTTTCTCGGTCACGTAGCAATTTTCCATTTGAAATGATAATCATCCGGCACGTGCTGGGTTCTCAGAATATTTCATGGCGTGTGGATAGTCACGCTTCGTTCGTAAAGCGCTAAAGACAACATCTTGCTTCTTTCCACAAACAAAGGTCACACAAGAGATTTCCTAATCGATAACTTCTATACAATCATATATTGTCCGATTTACAAACAGTTGCTTCCCTGCACTTGTTAGGTTATGCTTTTCCCGAAGATAGAAACTCTAACCAGTATTCCTTATCATTTAAATGGCTCTAAATTCTTTCTACCCCAATCGTCTGCTACATGATAGCGCACGATCATTAAAAAAGAAGTATTTGTATCAACACCGAAAAGTTTACGAGTGGAGTATTATAATGATACTTGAAAGAGATTACCTGTTTAGAAGATGAAATCGTTCCCATTTATCGGTATTAAACCTAAATAAGAAAGCTTATGATTTAAATTTTATATATATTATAATATGCTTTCTTGTAACAGGTCCTCGGTAGTATAGTGATCAGTATCCCCGCCTGTCACGCGGGAGACCGGGGTTCGATTCCCCGCCGGGGAGTACCAATTTTGCAACCATGAATCACGAATGAAATTGGCTTCCATAATTTTTCTAAATATCAACGATTCTGATAAACTATTAGTTGGAATATGTCAGAGATTAAAATTTCCTTAGTTTACGCCTTTGGGTAAAATCATTATATCTTTATGCTATTATGAATAAATATATAAGAATCGCTCCATGATAGTAATTTCCAAATAGAATTGAAAGCTCATTTCTTCTTAAATAATGAAGTTTTGACCTTAAAGGTCAAGCATAGTTGTTTAAAAATAAGTCTCCATATATTTTATAAGAATATACACTAAACCAAAGAATCTGAGGTAATTTATACTTATATTTTCAAATGATATTTTTATTTGAACCGGTCAAATTCATTTACACAAAGTTCATATGGATAAATGTATACGTATATTCCTTGATGGATTGGAAGGATGCGCCCAAAACTTTGTTTTCTTTTCTTTCACTTTAAAAGTAATAAAGAAATTATATTATTTCGGCGATGCATTAATATCTATTTGTTGTTCAGAATATTAACACTAAAGGTATTATTTTATTAGATTAAAAATATTTGTAAATTAGCAAAAACTCTATCATTCTTTACAAAATAAATTTTACGCTTTCGTATTCGATAATCCAAAGCAACTTTTTTCGATGGAGAAAACGTTCCTTTCTCTTAATGACAGTCGTAGAAGGCTTGAGAACCTATTGCATTGTCTTACTTGCATGAGAGCTCGATTTAACATTAAAAGCCTCAGTGGATGAGAAGTATCTCCATCAAGTGTTTTAAAAGCCCAATTTATGTCTCCTTTGTTGGTAAGGAAAGCAAATTAGTCGCGCGACTTCAATACATTCCATCCCTTTCCAATTCATTCTTAAGTGATACACTCCTTCGCATCTTCTCCGGCACTGGTCCAGCCAGAATCTTTGGATATTTATTCGGCTCCTTTCTCTCGGAGAAAATCCAGTTTCGAGGAGTTGCCAAAAATACAAAAACAGCGCATGAAATTTCGCCTTTTTGCCAATTCTCGACGGCATATCACAGCTTTGGAAGCAAGGGACAGCTGGAATTCCTTTCGCGTATTATATTTATAAATTCTTCCTCTATTTCTGCTTAGCGTTTCCTGTTTGTTACTACGTGATGGGTGGAAATTTGTTTAGAAATTCCTAAAAGTTGAAAAAATGATTTTTACGAGAATTTGAGTTTTTCTATAATGGGAAATTTTTGGATGGAAACTTTTTGTTTAGATTGATGTAAGCAGTATTTGGCGATGGTATTGAGGAAGTTAAGTTGAAATATATTATCATAACGAATGCAATAATTTTATGACTCTTAGATAAACTATTACGTAACGGAAACAATTTAAAATATTCAACTTCAAAGATAAAGCAATATATTACTTTTTACGCAATATATTAAATTTCAATAGAAAGAAATGAAATTTATAATCATTACATTTCAACGAAAGGTAATATGTTTTATCGAAATTCAGAATAAAATCATCTAACCAAAAATAATGCATAATTCACGGTGGAAAAAAGGTACTCCCCGGCGGGGAATCGAACCCCGGTCTCCCGCGTGACAGGCGGGGATACTGACCACTATACTACCGAGGACCTATTAGCTCATTTATATTTTTCTCAAACAGTACCTTTTTTTGTAATCGAGGTAGGTATTCAGGTATACTCCTACTCCTCATATACAAAGTAACTCTTTCGTATATTTAGTTTTAAATGGCTAGAAATTGTTGTAATATCCTTCCTCCCTACATTCAGCCTCAAATGTGTGTTAGTATAAGTGGAAATGATTCATGAATGGATTTTAGAGCAATCTCTAATACATTCACTGTAGTAAGAACCTTCTTTACCTCTTTGATTAGGAATATTAAAAATAAAACTGTACTGTCGGTGAATCTCCAATGTCAAAATCTAGAAATTGAAGCTGTTGTTTCGAACTTAGGTTTAAATTTCATAT
This sequence comes from Pantala flavescens, assembly GCA_020796165.1. Classification (NCBI taxonomy): domain Eukaryota; kingdom Metazoa; phylum Arthropoda; class Insecta; order Odonata; family Libellulidae; genus Pantala; species Pantala flavescens. The sequence goes on from CM036883.1 coordinate 48,943,446, forward strand.
TGAATTCACATCTCTTTTGACCTTAAATAAACATTAGTATTCTTGGATCAAATCTTTAACTACTAAAAATTAAAATGAATTGAACTTTAAGATGAAAATATTTCCTTTTCCCAAGAAATAATTTATTTAATTTCCTTAAAAAATTATAATTATATAATTCTTGAAGTCAAATCACGAATCAGCCAAATATTCCAGCTCACCCTCCTAAAAACAATGATGAAGGCTTGACTTAAAAGGGACAACGAAGCTTTATCCTCCTGAGATTGCTTGGGAGAGTTAATCAGATGCTAATTGCTAAGATAGTCGATGGGGAGTCATGGAAACGGTTTTTACTCTTTTTTTATTGGAAGGTGAAGGATAATGGAGAGTATTCAAGCCTCTTCCGAGATTTTCAAGCGATTGAGCAATTACTTCACAATTTCTCACCTCTTTTCGAACATAAAATTAATGCAAATAGCCTTTTACGCAGTTAATAGAGGACAATGGTGATTAGCATAGCAGAACATCGAATTTTCTTCCGAAAGTGTTCTCTACTTCACGCTAACTTCAAGGAAATGGAGGGAATGGTTAAAAACATTAAAACAGCAACAACATAGATAGTTGTTGTTTAAAAAGTTAATATTTTAGTCATAAAATAAACATAAAATAGAAATTTTCAATAAATACTTTGCATTTCAGAATAACACAGAAAGTCTTCATATAATACTTCTTCAAAATAAAAACTTTGAATCTAATTTTTCATTCGATTTCTTCAAATAAGTATCCTTATTAAGTAAGAATGAGATACTAACAAAAAATAATCTCTAAGCTGTTAAAGTATTAACTTCTTCATCTTGTAACAAGCCAGTGTTAATTTTTTCATCTAAATCGCAGTTCTGGCCTTTCAGCTTATACTTAAAACATTGATTCCATTCTATTGAGTCTTTTGGAAAAAAAAATCTCAAGAAACAGTGGATATCTATACCTGGATCGCTTACTGTTTCGAGAACTCTAGGAAAAATCCGAAAGTGCCAACAACAGGAAGATATGGGATGTGCGAAAAGAGGCGTTGGCTCACTTCGCAGTCATGCGAATTCGTCTCGTATAAGAGAGACATCTAAAAAGATGCTTGCGTCGCCAACTCAACGAATGCCAGATGCGTGAATCAACTTAATATTTAATGCAAGCAAAAATACGCTGCTTTTAAATGTGAAGGACCCTAGTATCTACGTCGCAATCTAATGTACTGAGAATTACGAGAACCGTCGATCAATTACTTAATAAATGAAACCAAATAAAAGGAACAGTAAAATCAGAATAAATTTTGAAATTAGAACGATACGTATCTGAAAGTGGTTTCTTAAATAGACACGTAAGTAAGCGATTATAAACACAATTCTCATGCGATTAATTTACGTATTTTTTCTCTATCATCTGTATGCAATATCCCTATGATTAAGCACTATTTTTAATATCAAATTTCTATAAAAATGGTATTTTTTATTTCAAGTTCATAACTACTGAGAAGAAAATGACGCAATAGAATATATTTAGAATAAATTAGCCAATTCTGACATTAGTAATAAACAATCAGTATACTAAAAAACTCTTAATATGATTGTTATTCAACAATTCTACAACAGGTTCTACAATGTTTTTCAATAAATGACTACCTTAAATAAGCACTCAAGTATGAATATTAATGATTAATAGTTTCATCATTTATTTAATAAAGTTGTTCAAAATTATACTGATATTATTTTTTGCTACTTTGGTAATTTTCAAACTCTTTAGGTTAAGAGGTCAGCAGATATCCCTTAGTTTCCAACTCTCGTATTTGTAATTTTCGAAGTTAGGCTCAAGTCATACGTGTAAGTTGAGGGTCGAGACTGACCAAGCAATTTGCTCTTGATACAGCATCTGCAAAGTGGAGGGCTTGCCACAGATTGCCTTCTGCCTATTCAAAATGTTAGGGCAGAGAACTCAACTCCTTGAAATCAGTTTAATTGGTAGAGTTTAACTAGTTCTTGAGTTAGACTCTGAAATAATGCTCCCATAAGATCCTGCGGTAAATACATGAATGTATATAATAAAGATATCCTATCAGAGATAAATTATAATCGATTCGATATCAAATAAATATATTTTAAAGTCGTAGAAATCGTTTAGCAATTGAGTATTGGAATCATAAAGCGCCTAGAAAAATAAATCACCAGTTTTGGAAGTAATTTCATCAAGACTTTCTAGGAAAAACAGTAAAAAAATGTATCAAGGATTATAATAGTATTCTATAAATATCTGATAAACAGCGTTCAACTCAATTCAACAAAAATTCAAGTACCAACAGTTTGGGGATAAAGAATATTACGTTTACGTTCAGAAGAAAGAAGGCCTTAAAGATATTCATGTAGATGTGGAATACATAGATGAAGATGATGGGATGTTCGAGTTAATATAATTATAAAAGATAAATCAGATAGAATATGCGTAATCAAAAGGAATCCAGTTTGTGGAAGCGTATATAAAAAGACCAACAAAAACATTTTGGTATTTAAAGTATTAGTTAAACCAAACCACATTTGAAAAAAAAGAATTTAACAAAACTAATAATCGAAATGGAATAAGTCTAGGAAATCATCCAATTCCTCAATAAAGTGCTTAACCAATTTTCGAAGAGGACATGATATTGGTTATAATAAAGGATATCTTTCAAACGGGAGGTTAAAATCTTTCTCCTAATATGGCAGTTTAGCTAGTCAATAATACTGAGGTCTGGTTGTCACGTGCTTCTTCGATAGGTCATTCCCACTCACAGGTTATTGCGCGATGGATATACATTCGCAATAACTCTAAGTATTTAACGGAATGCTTGATTAAGCATAAAATTGTATTAAGATATGCAGTTCTTGCTATCTTATCTAGCCTCTGCAACTATATAAAAGTTCAGAGTTTAGTCATATAGCAACTTTTTGACTTAGCTCATCTCTTCTAAAGAAAGTCACGAGAAAACGCGTAATTTTTAATCGTCACGTGTTTGCAACTATATCTCGTGAGGAATATTTGCTCGAATAAACCATCACAAATGTGTCTGCGAATTATTAGCAAATTTCATAGAGAAATATGATCTATAAATAATTTAAAAAATGCGTAAGAAATGCTAAGTTAATATCAAATAATTAATTGAACAAAATGTTATGAGAATGAAAATAAATTTCACATTGATGTATGTACTATAAATATTTATAAAGATTTCATCTCTTTCTAGAACTTGCATTTTTATAGAATGAAATCAATATATTTATGATATGATGAATTAAACCTAAGAAGGAATTTATAAATGCCACTGCACCCATTCGAGTAGTAATTAGGCATAGCTAGGATATGGCTCATTATGACTGTATGATAGTTCGTAACTTTTATTTATACTGAATAAATATTATTATGAACTCTCTGGAACAAAATTTACAATAGACGGTAAACAAATAACTAACGGCCTCATTGCACGAGAGCTGTAATTGTAAACCAAATAAAATGTACTATAATTATTATTTTACCTTCTCTTATCAATTAACATGATACAGATAAATCGTTATGGAAAACTTTTACCTGTACCAAATTTCACTCCTAGGACATACACTTGATCCTTGCAATCAGCCTATGTTGTTGGAGGGAAGGGAGGGTAGTGGAGGAACCCTAACACCCTAAGAAGTGGACCCCCCCAGCCCCACATAGCGTACATTTGAGGTTCATCTCTGTGCCCAGGGAGCCCTCTGCTATGGGTTCTGGAGCAAGAAAACGACCTTATAGACAAGAAAGAACGAACAGCTGAGAAGTGAGAGGGCTCAGTTAGCTCACCGCTGCAGAAGAAGGTGAAAGATGGGCCCCTGAAAGAGATGCCTACGTCTGTAGGCCTCACAAGAAGCTAAGGTTGAGAGTTTTGCATTCTCCCATCCTCTACAGAGGAGGTGGTTAGTTCATGTACAGATATACGCTTTTTAAAGAAAAATTTTCTCTTGAAAATATTCAGAATGAATTAAAATTGATAGAGAAGTACATTAAATATATGACAAAAAAGTTAGTCCGTTCTTGAAATGAAATTATTCTATTTAACTTTTAAAATTATTATTAAATTATTGGATTTAATTCACTTATGAACTTTATATTATTTTATTATTGGAAAATTTTAAAACATAAATAGAGATTTTTCGTGTTTTGGTCATTAATTAATTCAAGCAAGATTGTGAAAGACAAAACATAGTACTTACAGATATTTTTCTCGGAGCAGGATTGGAGGTGCCTAATCTGTAAAGAAAAGGAATGAAATTAATACTAATACTCATTGCTCTTAAATAGGCAAATTGTATGTGTGATTACGATTAGTAAAGCTTCACTAGTAATTTTAACTATAAAGAAATACCATTTAATATTTTTTAAGCAATATGAGGATTCAAGTGATGATTTATTTACTTTCATTAAAAAAAATTTAGCTGAACGGACTATATACATTATTTATTATTAGAACTATCATATAACTTATGACTAAAATTAAAAATGATCCCAAATAAAAATTTTAAATTATTGAACTTGAAAATGTGAATACATTATAAACCCTTCAGGACATACTTAATCGATATATTCCATTCCACCAGAATATATTTGTCAAAAAGTTACCAAATTTTTACTAATATGTCAGTGATGAAGATATCAAGGATTGGATGAATGATTCTTTTAATAAATTCAATATCAGCTGCGAGCTTGATAAATAGAAATTAAAAATTTTTATGCGTGATGTTGATTAGTAAATGGCTGTAGGCCTAATGATTATGATTTTTATAATTTGTAAGCAGATTGAGATTATATTCCTTTTACCTTAGCCGCGAATCCTCCTTTCAATTTGTCCGTGTCTTACTTTAATGTTCACCTTCATTATCCAAGCAAGCATGACTCAGGCGCACTAAGGATCAAGAGATTAAAGTTATATCATATTCTCAAATGTGAAATAAAAAGAATATCCTTGCATAAAAATGAATTTAAAAAGTATCATTCCCCACTTACGAATATGAAAATAAATATTCCACAGATATATAGTCACAACCATTACCATGAAAGTTATAATTATATAATAGTTTGAAGTTCATATGCATTTAACATTTCAAACTGCCTTACACAACCATTTTCAATGAGGAATCGTTCATTCGCAAGTCTGATTTACTATAACTATTATTTATATTAAATCAATATATAGTTTAAATCACTATAAAATTTTCGCAAAGGTTCGATTTTGCAGATAAATATTAAATACTTATAAATTTCATTTGGTTGAGTACATTTTTCCAACAACAGTTGATACGATAAAAATTTATTTCGATTGTACTACTAGTTGCTGCGATAGCAAAGCGTATTAGCATTCATATTATGGGCGGTTAATGTTCGTATGAAAGGTCTGATTATCAATAGGATACTTTCAATGATCCTAACACCATCTTTTAGCCCCATTTTTAGTTTCAACTGAACGGTAGGAAAGTGGACTTGTCAATGACAATCAAACTTTTCTTAGACTACTCTCCACGATCAAACCAAGCATTCTCCAATCCAGTTAACAGTAAAATAATCTAAAAAATCAGAAAGTTCTTTTATTTTCCAAAATAGACCTATGCAAGTCCCCAAAAAATTAATTCAACTTTTATTACTTTACACCAGAGAGTCATGCGTAGAAACCTTAAAGCAGAATTGCAAAATAAAACCAGGAAGTTCTATCTCTATATTATATTTCTAGTTCCCTCATTCAAGTGTCGACGTAATTTTATCTTTAAGTACTATAAGGTAGTTAAAATTTTATCTCTCTGCCTGCAATAACTAATAAGCTGTAAATATGGAGCTCGAAAATTACGAAGACATATCTCTGGAAGGATAGATATCGTGGTATGTTAACTCGTTTATCTGCAGCGCTTACTACGTTTGATGGGAATATTAAACGTACAGTGAGAATTTTCTAATCTCACTTGAAATTGTTAATGAAACCACTTCCGTTCATGTTTCCCTTTTTGATATCTCTGTTTTAATAGCTCTTACTCTTCTCACTAAGATATTGCGACGCGTAAGTTTATGTACACGTGTCAAGGTTAAATTCCTCGTAAGTGCAGTTACCGTAATTGAATCGGACTGAATAAATTACAGGGGAATTAAATAATTTAAATATAAATAATGCAACACAACGAAATAATAGCAAAATCATGGATCATAATTTCCATTTTCTATTTATACTCGTGTTCTGAATTATCCTGGGAAATCGAAATAATGTTCAATTTCGGAATTTTAGGATAAAATATCCAATATATTTTCCATTCCATTACTTTCACAATAAAAATGTAGAACCTAAATAACATAAACAGCATTCATTAAAACGGAAAAAAGTGTACTTTGGCAAAACTTTTGATGATCACAAGCTCAAGCAAGCGATTCCAAGAATTGCATGAAATATAATTCATTTCTTAATATAAGGAGTCTTGAGACAATACACTAATTTTCCCTGTTTTATATTATTTGTCAGATTAACTACAAATCGCTCTGATTCCTATACTAATTTACAATAATCCAAAACATAGATTCGTCTTCAATAAATGTTATCTTTTTCAACATTTTATTATGAAGTCAATTTTGATTCTAACTCTGATGATTTTGATGATTACTCTGCAGTGAATTGTATCGTCAAGAACATTTGAGGGAGTAAACAGATATAACAGATACACTTATTAAAGATTTTAATTTAGACATTTAATAAAGAAGATATGAATGTATGTATTTACTAATCAGATAAACGCAGTGAATGAATCAATAATTCTGAAAGCCAATATGAAGAGAGAAGGTATTTGAGTCGTCCTTGGAATGGAATAGGAAAATTTATCACTTACTTCCCTAGTGATAATTACCTTGGTACGAGAATTGGATCTTCGCATTAACAGTGTGAGCTATGGATAGATGTTGAGAGACAAGTTCCAGTAATAGGAAAATATCAAGGCAAGTTTCTATTAGAGAGGAGATGCTTGCTTCTGGTACATATAGGTGAATAGGCAAAGTTAATATGCGATGCATATCATACCCAATTATTCAATACTGAATATTCACCAGTTAAATCTACGTATCTTCAACGTATTGCAAATAAAAAATAAAGATGTTAAGAATAATCTTGCGTGATGATAAAAATGCGCTACGGAGGTAAACGATTCGGTCGAGACTTCTTCGGTATTACTTTTTGGAAAGTGAAAGGAGAGCGGTTATCATGGGTAAAGTGAAAGCGAGCTCCCACTGAGCTGAGGGGAATCCGTAAAGAGAGACATCTAAGGAAAGCAATATGTCCCTTTTCCCGTCGCAAAATGAAGTGTGAAAGGTTCTTTGGTATCTTTTGAAGTAAGTTCCGCATTTACGAAGATAATAAATCCGCAACGCTATTACGTGTAAGACAAAAATGATCTTGCGTGCGCATAAAAGTCCGTATCGAAAAAGTCAACTTTGCCCACTAAAATGCGGTATAAGACATTATCGCAGTGCGTAGGAGAAAATTCTACGCATTGGAAAACTCGCGAACCGCATCCACTCCCTGCGTACCGCAGTCGTTTATCCTCAAACAACACTAATCGCATTTCCAAATGACGTCATTAGAGTCGGAATATTTTGTCATCTACTCTATATTTTTCACAGGTTCACAGTTTTAACCCATCATAGTAGTTAGTAAAATTTTGAAGGATAAACGATAAGGAAAATATGGAAAGCATGGGCAAAGGATATTGTTATCAATTGGATTATAGTTCCTAAGAGTTATAACCTTGTGGAATGAGGTTATAAATTCAGAAATTTAGTTCAAAAGATCTAATCATATGATACAATGTAAATTCCAACAGGCGAATTAAAGTTAATTTTAAATATTTTTGTCTTCTCGTCCCTGATATCGATATAATTTTCTCAACTCTCTGCATATCCAGTTATCGTTCAAACATTCTGAATTATAAGTTTATATAAAATGTATAATTCAAAAATAAATGGAACTCTATCCATGAAATTTAATCTATAGAATATTTCGGAATATGTATAGTAGGAAATTCATCAACATTCTTCTTTGATTCACGACGTAGATATTTACTCATTTCAATTCGTAGAGAGAGCAATCATCATCTCTCAATATCAATAAATAAATTGGCGATGCAAATGATCATCTGATGCACTCCAATAACCTTTCGATAAACACATTCCCACCCCATTCCCCTCTCTGCAGACCATTCTTCTTCGACGTCTTCCGATCGCTATATTTATTCGCTGATGAACGAGAGCGGGGTTCGTGAGCACTGCGCACTAAAGCGATCTCAGATATGCACTTTCATAAATATTATTCCTCCTCAAGGTCCTACTTTCTTTCATCACCACGCCTTTGGCTATTCCAAGCACTCCGCTCCGCCCGATACTATACAATAGTATACTGAGTTGCGGACTATGTTGTATTCAAATATTCTACGAACAAATTCTCTAATTATTTTTGTGAATACACAAGAATATGGTTTTGATTGAGATTATAATTAAATAATAAGATTAATTAATATTTGTTTTATCGCATAAAACTTGTTATATTCAAGAATGCTTGATGTCTATGATTGCTGAAATCATAGTCTTAACAAAAAATTACACATTAAAAAAGACATACATTATTAAATATGCATAATGAATACATTATTTAATATATATTAATAATAATGATATTAATGATCATACATACGGGAATTTATACGTAAATACATTTTTGTAAAATATCTGGCCGATCAATCTTGTACCAACTATCTCATAATTGAGACAAAGATAAATCTGTTTTCGATATCTTCTCCGCCCAAGTTAATAGAATTCAATTAATATCAATATGTATATAAATAAACACGTTCAGTTTATACTTAATTATCACACTAACTCATCAATGTAAAATAAAAACCATTACCAATGACGACATTTATTTACATTGCAACCAAATACTTCGAAACCCTGCTTCAAATAATAATCCGTTCCCAAACAGTTTTCTTTGCACTGTTGCTTTTTCCTTGGAATCAAAATACTGGATGCAAGAGCGCGTTTGAAGGACTAGAAAAGATGGATCTTTTGTTTCTTTCCACCAACTGAATGAGTAACAGCGCCTCGAGGGAGGATATAACGATTTGTTGCTTCTGTTTTTTGTTTTGCTTCGATCGGTTGCTATGGAATGGGAGAGATTTTTCGCGTTGTTTGCAGCGCATCTCATCTATCGAGAGAGAGATAGCAGTTCTCGGCTGAGATAACACGAAGACGTATGAAACTGTGATGAAGTGAGGCTGAAACATCGCTTTCGGAAGGGAACGTTGCTTACTTTAAATCGGTTCAAACTGTTTTATCTTTGCTTTCAGTATTTTAGTTATCTTGGTTCTAAATGCGCAGAAATTATTAGGAATAGGCAAGCTTAACTACGCTTGGCGAAACATTATTATTATTATTATAGATGGCTCTTAAATTTTTCATAAGGCCAGATATATCATTTGATATATAACATCGATTATAGATCAAAAAAGCAATTTAGTCTCCCTTTCAATTACAACTTTCAACTACAAAGAGCTACTCTAAAAGCAAAATTGATTATTATCTATAATCTATATGCTATATTAATACGTTTAAATATCTACCTCTTTTTTCCGTGTCTATTTAAGTGTTTATTATAAATATTTATTACCAACGAAATTAATGCCTCCTATCAGGTTATTCGAGTTCATCTTCAGGATCATTAAAGTATAAAATAGTCTCAAAACAGATATAAAGTTCTATATTTCTTTTAAGGGCCATTTAAATTAAAGAAGCTATTAATAAAAAATAATTATAGACTGAATTCGATCTTCTTTTGATATACATGGCTAAGAATAAATTGAACGGAATAAAAATATTAATGAGGCACTCCATTTACTTAGGATAACAGACGGCGATTGCTTAAAAATAACAATTTTATTCCTACTCAATAAATACCAAAAAAAAATTTTTAAATTGTAATAATAGGCATAATTTTTATAATCACGTACTCTGGTGTAATTTGGAAAAAAAATGGCCATGAAAAGTACATAAACATTGAAATTTGAAATAGGATTGAATCGTTTTCATCTGAAATTTTAAGCATGAATGTATGAATCATTAATATAAAGATGTATTTTTGAAATTTAGACTAAATTACATATCTTATTTCTTTTAAATATTTTAATTTTTTGAAACATAAAAATGAGTTAAAGATACAAACTTTTCCATAGTTTGAAAGGGCGTTGATATATAAAAATCTTCCAATGTTAATAAATCTTAAAGTTTACGTACTTGAATAGCATAACATTAACACGGTATAAATGTTTTAGGATACCAAAAGAACGATAGCTGTAACTTTAAAATTAAAACTAGTCGTCAAAGACCGGATGTAGCGAAGTATTCGTTTCTTAGTCGGTGTATTATTGAAGGGATAGAATTAATTAACCGAAATCACGAAAAATATCTATGATAACTATAAACATAGTCAAAACTGTTCCATAAAATTGCGTGACTCAAAGGAGCGATTTCAAATCCTAAACTTCTTTGCCACGTGCTGGAGAAGGATTTCCATAATAATTATGCAAATTATTGTATGTGGCTTGCGGCAGCACATTAATAAACTACTTTATCCTAGCGCGGAAACATCAATATTTGTCCATAAAAGCGACGGAAAAACTTTATTTTTGGATTTAAAGCGTTGTCACGGAAGAAATGTGTTCTCAAACTATGGCGATCCATCATTTCCCGCTGAGAAAATGGAGACTTTCAGTATCAAGCTACCGAAAAATAAATGTCTTTTTGTGAAATTTCTCTCCGACAGATAAACAAGGATATTCTGCGAAGGGATTCTTTGGTGAATGTGAATCGGAACACGTAAGCGTTTGTGGTACCGCAAAACAGTCGCATATTTCATTTCAGTCCCGCACTTATCTTCGCGGCAAACAGTAACTTCTCGTAAACCATAAAGTGCAATGAGTTGGTCGCACGATCATTCAAGGACATGAACCTCTCAGAAAACTCCCTCTTTGCTCTTAATAAATCTTCATATTGACCGAGGACAAGAGTAACGTACCGTACAGCTTTACCAGGAAATAGTTCATCTTGGTTTTGAGAGTAGATCGAAAATGTAATTCTTTTGAACGAAAGATATTATTCGAGAAGAATTTTTTATTTAAAGTATACTGAACATCATTTCGGTTCAGTTTTTATGATGACTAAATACCTAAGAGCGTTGACAGGTCAATTTTACTATCCATTCAGAGAAGGCGGAATGACTTAAAATATTTTTCAATGTTTCATACTATCAAAATTAAGCATCAAAGGATAAAATCAATAATATAAGATAACGATTTAATATTGCTTACTCTTCTTAAGATGGGATTATTTTAAACCAATTAAACCAACAACTTTAATAATCTCACAAAGTGATACGATTATCTTTAAAACTGTTTCTCCAGGAACTTTTCTAAGAAAATATCGAGGGACATCACATTTCCCATCGTACGATTTTCACTTGTAAGGCGTAAGGCTGCTTAGCATTGGGTGTTAACCAGATCTATATTCGCGTACGTTCGCTCCTACTCTCGAGGTCCCTGGTTCGAGTCCTGGCGGATCGAATTTTTCCGATATGGTTTGGGATGTATTTGTAGGGGTTCAATGTAAGAGTGAACTTAATAGACCAAATTTCATCCTGAATAAATAAAGGCGTATTATAACACTAGATAAGGAAACATTTAGGATAGAAGTAGGAGTGAGGCTTGTCAAGCAGGTGGTTTTAGGGATGGCCATGGGGTACTTAAAAAACCATTAATCCTAGGCAGTGGGTATATCTACTCACTCTTATTATAAAGTATTAGAATTTTAATTAAAATTTTATATTAAATTTTATTTATTAATTTATTATATTGAGTTTCTTTGCCAATCTTGGGTAAAGTGGTGAACTGAAAATACGATGAACCTTTGCCCCTATTTCGTTACGCAAACTTATATTCACTTACGAAGACTAATTAATTTCAATTCGAATACGACTCTATACTCGTAGTCGATGCATTTCAAAACAATCCATGTTTGCACCTCAAGTCAATAATCATTTATCATCAGATAAGTCATATTACTTTTCGCATTTTCATCTTCCAGCCTTTTTAATTAACTCTAAAGGTTCGTTGCTTTTGCAACACGAACGTTAATGAGAATGATAAATAAAATGGAACTGGGAGCGATATGAGTTTTCTGCGTTCATTTATACAGGGATGTTAAGTTAATTGAAAAAGGTAGAATGTGCATTATTAGTGACTTGGCATTACGAACCAATTCTACGGAATGCGATGCTTTTTTAATATTATAGATTAAAGTGAGTATATAACAAAGAAACATATTTCGACAAGAAAGAGTAAAGGCCAATTAAATAGTTAGTATCTAAATCCATAAACAAGATATTTTGTTCGAAAATGATTACATAAAAATATGTTAGAGCTAACACATGGTCTTTATTGAAGTAAGGCTTAAACAAAATATTCTCTTTTCCCATTCAACCTTTCTTTATTAAAGAATGTATAAGAGAGAGACCTTGACTAACCCACAGTAAAAGATTTGCGACGTGTAAAATCTACTGATATCCAACCGTTGGATGTTTTGAGCTCAGAATTCATAAGATCCAGCTTCGAATCATTTTAAAGCCCGAGGTTTTCCTTACATTCATCCTCCTATAATCCTCGTTGATCAAACACCTCATCCAATGTCCTCACACGATCAAATCCTTATCGAATCCCTGCACGCATCCCGTGTGCAACGGCGTACTTCAACTGTCACGGAGTGATGCGAAAATTCACTCGACAAAAGGGGCGAGAGTAGTATATGAAAGGTGCCGCTTCACTTCCAAGGGTTGACTCGCGTTTCCATGGTTACCTCATCGGCCCTTGAAAAATTTCCATCGGCTGCCCGCTCCTTTAAATCCATCGATCTGTAACGCACGCTGTGGCGTACCACCAAAATAGTGAATCTCGCAGAGTACCCGTGGATATGCCTTTTTGAGCCAACGTAACTCCATTCGATGGAGTTTAAGTTCGGAGGATTTGGAATGGATTACTCATTATCGTACAGAGCACAAGCGATTTATGGAGTTCGCGTGGATATGTATCATCTCAGAGGATCAGAAGTCGGGATGATTGCGTCCGAATCCAGTGAAATCCTTACGAAAGGCGAAATGAACGTAGAATTACTGAGTTGTGTGGCTGTGGAATGATACGATATGCCAGTTGAGAGTGGGGATTTCCAGTTAATACACAGAGAGGACTAAAGTGATGCAGACGAGATGAGTGCGTCTCTCTGTGTGCCAACTGTCATGCGGTCGCGGTAAAGCCCCATTAGGAATACTGCATAGGCGATAAATGAAATTGACGAATAGAGCAGATGGTATTTCAGGATTAGAACTGATTAAAAACACACAAAGTGGTTATCAATAGCGCTATTCATATATTATTTAATCCGCCATTTAAGCCATTGAGATTGAGATAGATAAAATGATACTATGAATCTAAATATTAATTTTCAGCAATCATTAAATACAATACGAAATTATTTTTCTTTTAGCATTTATCGAATTCACTTAGTACAGCTACGTTACTTTAAACTTTATTTAAAAGATACACTCTCAACATTGTTCGATAGTTACGATTAAGAAATTGTAGGTTTTTCATATTAGATACTAAATATTTTAAGTGCATTGGCGGTCGCATAGTAAAATATTTATATTTTACATAAAATAAACAAAAATAATCAATATACCTTTTACAATTTCATGAGAACTATAATTATTTGCAGTATTGTTTGTATTTTAGAAGAGAGATTTGAATTTTTCAGAAAGTTTTTGACCGCTGAAGTGTATTATAAAGGTAGAGAGATGTTTATGTACGAGATGCATTCATATCACTCTGTTTCGGGTTTTTTCTCTCTTGCGACGGTGCAATTTTCCACTGCCTTTCACTCAACCTTGACGAGAAAGGGAGATTCTTAAAGAGAGCACTTTCAATACTGACCTTTCGTAAAGTATGTGCTTTCAAACGACGCACGACCTCAATACATTTTCCCTTGCTTTATGCCAATGATATACCTACATGCTAAGCTCAGGGAGTTCGTAACGAAACTCATATATTGTTAGATATTAAAGTTTTGGAGTGATTGGAACGGATTTGTACTTTTAAATTGCTATTGCTAAAGTTCTTATAAAGAACATCATTACTATGTCTCCGATTACTAAAAAATCAAATGATCTATGCAATTTAAAAAATGAAAATAGCACTCGATTTATATTAAATATGATAATATAGATTAATTAAATATAACTAGTCAAAGTTTCGCCCGCAATTAACTATTTAATTATTATCAAATAAATCTTGGCTACGTTGAAATATCTATAGCGAGATCATTTTAACTCTTAATCAAAAACAATTCAAAAAATTACCATTTGTCTATGAATTAGATGGAAAATTATAACGATAAAAACTATAAATTCATTACAAATCAATTTAAATACTTAAAAACTTTTTCTTTAACCATTGAAATCGTAATTTATTGAGTGAGTTATAAAAACCGATCAATCCATGGACATATATCCATGAAGTTTTCTAATGGAGACTGAGCCGTGTCAACCTTATAATAGCATGGGTTTCTCGTAAGTTCTTTTGGCTTGGTTACGTGTTCTCTCTCAATGGAGGCCATAGCAACGAGCGGAAGGAACTTATCACCACGATATGAACATGTTTGCTCATCAGAGCATTGTTTCGTCAGTTGAACGATCTATTGTTTCGAGAACATTCCGTCTCCTTTTCACGATCTATTTTCCAATGAAACTCTTTTTCTGGTTAAAGCTAAGTTAAATGGAGAAAGAATTTCATGCAATTAATTATCAATTTAGATGAAAACATACGCAGGGATCGGTATTGAATTAATGAAGATATATTAAGTTACAAATAAAAAAACGTCCATTAATAAATTAATGTTACAATCATTTTTAGATGTATTTAATTAATGATTGATAAGTCTACAAACTATCTGATTTTTCTAGTGCCTAGGATTAATTTAAATTCTATATAAAACCTTTGATGACTTTCATTATTCAATTATAGAATGCAGTTGAGTATCCTATTAAGTATTTCTTTCTTATTCTTGAGTAAGTAAATCATAATTGTGACCATATAAAATATTTAGGTGGACGATATATGAATGATCATAAAAAGTAGCTGCGCAGTTTAAAGTATAATATTTGTATGGGACAACTGTTTCAACTCGTACGGTCATCCCAAGATATAAAGTGTAAAGACCGTCTTCAGATAAAATGTTACGAGACAATTTATTTCGATACGTATTCACATACTTGTGATAAAGCGTCACCAAATTAATGAATAAACATTCAAAATGATGACCATAAGTTTCTGTTTAACTTGCGAGCGGGAAATGGTATCGTTCACGATAAATACAAATCGCTTTCATTTTGTTTCAATTCATATGGCAGTGAAACGGTGTTTCCTAATGTTATGAATTAAAATCGTTAATTTGTTCAATTAAAAATGTACCTATGGAAGCAAATAATTTACGTTAATAAATTAAGAAATGAACCGAGTCTCAGTCTTGTCGGACATTTTTCATTTACAAATAACTCCAGCATAAACCAATAAATAAAGGCCTTCGAATTAAAAAAGGAGCATTCAATGTATTACTTGAGGACCATGACTATTTAAATGGAAAAAGTACGCCATAAATCTAATGGACCTAAACACTGAAGTTTTAAATCCAACCACTTCCTTGCAAAACCGCAGATTAAACTCTATAACGTATTTCTTGATGCGTAAATTGCACGGAAAGATCACAAATCCAGTCAAGTGATTCGTAATTAGCTTTAATCTCTCATTTTCCGCTTGGCATCTCGAGTCGCGGGAGCGTAACGTTGGATACGCCTGCAATCGAACGGACAGCCGTGGAAACGCAACTTGAGTAAGAGAGAAGAAAAGGAAATCATGCAGAACCATCGCGAAAGCCTTCTTTTGTCATTGAAAATATGTTTAAAAATTACGAATAGTGACTTAAGAACACTTAAAAAATCATAACATCCTTGAAGCTATTGATTTTGAGTTTATGATTATTCCTTTCCCAATTAGGTTCGATTGCTGCTTGTTTCAGTAATGTTTGGACATATTTATGCACGTAATTTTCACGCCTAAACGTCTTTTTATCTCCACCGAAACAAACAATAACTCTGATGATACACAATGATTAATGGTGCGCTAAAACTCTCATTAAAGGACTAAACTTCGTCCAGTGACGTACGCAAAAATACTCCCGAGTAAAATCCACTGCCAAGTAATAAAAATTCCGAGCAAGAACTGTGATGCTTGTGACCTTTGTGTGTACTCGACATGTCTGCACAGATTGGACGCTTCGGTGAACCGTTGAAAAATTTAAAGAACATCGCGTGAGTGGCCTTCGATCTTCACATTCAACGTAAACAAGGAAAGAAGGGATGGAAACATGAGGGAAGTCCTTTTTTCAATGTCAGCCAAAGGGAGTAAACAGACGACGGAGAAGATGTCCTACGGAACTTCTTAACCGCTCCAGCGAACGCGGCTTAGGCAAGATTGCCCGATTCGATCCGAAATATTTCCTAACGTGTTTTTCTGTTTAATGAACGTAAAATGAAAGGGGAGAGAGCATCAGAGGGTGAAAGGGCTGTTCGGAAGCCCTTCTCGCGAAAGTCGTCACGTAAAATGATCCCTGGCGATATCCGCGACTCACTTGTTTTTTCCCTCTTTTCCCAGCCACGCGAACAGCATTGAGTCCTATCGCGAACAACGAATTCCCATGGAAACGCTTTTCCTAACGTTTTGTTTACGTAGTTAACGCCCTTCTGGGAATCGTTTTCCTCGTGGAAGAACGAGGTAATAAGCAAAGTTACGAGCACAGAAGGTGAACTGATACGTAACTACCCTTTAAAACAATTAAGTTTACATCTTACTTGGAAGCCTCGATGCAGAGATTGATTTCGAAGTGCGGGCTATGTAAATTTTGATGAGGCCTTATTGAATATTCCTGCGTTCACTTGATTTTAATGAGCGAAGTTTTTACAAAAACATGGCTGTTGTAAGGATTAGCTAACTTTGTAGTGTAAGAAATGTTTCTATGAATTATGAAAGAAAATTTCTTCTTTTACCCTTCGGTCTTTTCATTCAATCGTGTATAAAGAACATTATTTGACCTTTGAGATTTCAGAGAAATTCAACGTAAGAGTGTAACATTTGTTTTCGATCCCATTATATACAAAACATAAACAATAATTACTCAATAAGTGTTGAATTAGAACACATCATCAATAGGAATGACATATTTATTTGTATGACGTATCAGTCTACGCACTTATCTACTCCTTACTTCTTGAATTTAATAGCTTTGAGTGATATGAGATAAATGCGAGTATATACAACTTGACAGTTTCATTATTACACAATATGATCAATTGATTTTGGCATGGATTTATAATTAAAATTCTAAGCAGAAACTATGCAGTTTCTACAGTAATCCTAATGAAAACTTCAAATTTAAAGTTCGAAGATGTATTTGAAAACAATTTATATATCGTAAAGAATATATAACAAATACATTAGTCAGCAAATTAGATGGAAATTCAAATAATGTATGAAATAATCTTAAATGAATTGCAAAAACGTCTCAGTTGCCTTCCATCCTTATAATTTTCATCCCGTTGTGTACGAACATCTTCTCTTCAGAAGATGCGCACCACTTACTTGTTTTCCTTCGCCGCACTTCGAACTTTGCGATACGAACTACTTACGAACCGTCTCACTACTCCCGTTACCTAACAACTATCCTTATCTATTTACTATTGAACTACGTATTCCCCTCGTTTCTTTTTACACTTTTACTTCTCTTTGTTTTGCTCGATCTCGATGAACGTAAACGAGATTTCGCGATAGCGAACGTCCACTGTGCAATTCCAAAGAGCAAACACTTGCCGTACATACGTTCCGCAATATTGTTTATAGAAAGAGGAATGATCCGAAAAATGTTTCTTGGAGTAACGGTTACATTTTGACCTCCCGGATGTACCATAAAAAATGATTGTACTGTTTACGATCGCCGACTTAAAAATCTCGCCGTTATACATTTTTACGATGCTTTAATCAAAATATTTTTCCTCTTATAACGCAAACAAAAGAAAAAATGGCTGACACCAATATAAGAGGTACCTATTATTGGAATACGAAACTTATGTTCTCGGTTTACGATTTCCTTATGTTTAGAATTAATTTTAGGCAATAAAACTCATATTCTTGTTATGTTATTTATCTCGCAAGCGATCTTTGAATAATTCATCTATTGTATCATAACTGTCACTACTTGCATTCGAATTTAAAATCACCGTGCGCAGATATTAAACTTCATTCAGATAATAATAAAAATAACTTAGTAAATTTCCACAGAAAAAATTGTTATATTTGCAACCGGTTTCGTAATATAAAATTACATCCTCAGGATATTATATTACGAAACCGGTTGCAAATATAACAATTTTTTCTGTGGAAATTTACTAAGTTATTTTTATTACTATGGCATTCCACGAAGTCACGCCTTCACACATTGATTTCATTCATTCAGATAAATATACGAAAATATAGAAATTCGATATCTATTCATTTAAGGTAGGATTAAAAAACGAGTAAAAACGTACATTTAGAATACAAGATAGTATATAGTAATTTCGCTAAAATACTAAACCTTCTGTCATTCTTAATTTTGAGTGCAAAATTAGAAAAAAGTTGTAAATAAGTTAGATTTTCACCGTTAAGTAAACAAACGAAAGACTAACCGTTGACTGCTATACACTCTCCTGAAAGTTCTTTCGATGGACACATATTTACTTTCCGAGTAACTTTATCCTGAAAATAGTTCTGTTTGTAACTGCGAAATCGGTCACGATGAGTATCTACTCGTGTGTAGAAACTTCAAGACACGTCCACGTGAACTGAATGCTTTCTCTGTCATTGTTCTCAGTATAAACTGAAAAGACTGCTTTGAAAGTATTTCCTATCGCATGTGAGTTTTGATTACGAAAACTATAATAATTAATTATAACACAGAACATGGGTAAATCTCGACGACAATTTTTACTCTTTGCTTTCATCAATTCAATTTGTGAAAGTAAGTCTTACATTCAACTTCGAATACGTTTGGTTAAATTATTAAGTATGTATTATGACGATCAGTGATCAAACATGATTATTCTTCTGAGCGGAAGCATAGTTTTCTGGAAATAAGAAAACATGTTTACCACCTGGTTACATAAGTTCTCACGATTATTTTCAACAGTTCCTGAATTGTACAGAATCAGTTTGTCTCTCGGAAGAGAAGGATATGGTCCTCAGTCAAGTGCCAGATATTGTGATTGGCTATTGTCAGACATATGACATACACATTAAACGAATAATCAGAATTCATTGTTTGAAATTAAGTGGACATTCTAATTAGCATCTTATCAATTTTTATCAATTCAAACGAAGAACAAATGAAACATTTTATTGTTTAATTAAATAGCTTGAGTCTTGGACGAAGATATATAAAACCGTGTAATATTCGAAGGAGAATTAAATTAGCATTATATCCATGATTTTTAATTTGAACGCTTACTTCGAATATTGCATTCAAATCAGTGCTAGCCGGATGTGAAAGTGAAACACAATAAGAAGAAAATGGAGTGATGTGAATAAACTTCAGGTGCAGCAAGGGTGTAATTAATTTGATGTTATTATATTGGAGGTCAATGGACACAAGCAGTGCCTCTCACCCAAGGAACAATGTGTATATCTAAAAGGTATGTTTCATTATTCTCTTCATGTTGTGGTAACGTTACATTCAACATGATATTTTTAGCGCTTAGGTTTGAGTTTAGAGTATTATTTAAATTAACTTACTTTTATATACTTCGAAATATATGAATAAAGACTATGAATATTGGAAATAATATCGATTCATTATTTAAATATTCCTTCTTTGGTAAATCAACAATATATGCAACAATCCTAGATCATATGATACTCCCGATGTTTTTATTGTAACGATAATGGAATACTAACATTTTCATCAACACAAATTAAGTATCGTTGCTTAGCAACCGAAAATGTGAACTAACATGAAACACGAATAAACATTAATGCAGTTAACGAAGCCTACCAAAAGACCTTTAACCTTTCCATTCAGCGGGAATACGCAATAACTCATAAACGTAAAGTAAACACAGATGTACTTGGGCTCTAATAAATTTAATTTAGATCGTATTTGCACGTGTGAAATTTTCGCCGAATTCGAGATGAGCTTATTCCCGGATATATTTGCAAAAACTCTCCGGAATTAACCTTGAAATGTTGCTACTTCTCATACGAGTTGTTTTGAAACTCAGAAATTTCTCTTCCTTATCCGGAAGAGACGTTTCCCGGTCCTTAATTTCGTTACTCAACTCAGTCACGACTCTCACGAATGATATAAGAAGGCCAGTTAACACTTTTAAAGCATGTACCTTGAATTTCACGAGTGAAATCGACCAACGAAATTCAACACGCGCTTATTGAGCACGAGGAGAATGAGTTATGAAAAGCAAATCGATTTCTCGAGAGAAATTTCCAATTCTCAATAACCAAACAACAGATCGCATTCAAAACAAATTATTTTTGATTTGTGCTTATTATTTAGATAGAAAGTAAGTTAGAGAGTATACAAACTACAAACATGTGTAGAAAGCAACAACTGCAACTAAGAAAACAACTTTTTCTTGTTCCCAATTCTATAAGGCTGGTTCTCATGATAACTAATAGTTGTTTGAAGATAACTATGATTTTTAATCGTATAATACCTTGTTTCATCTCAATTTTAAAAAGCAATTCTCTGTCAAAATTCCTATTAGCTTAGAATTAACCTGTAATAACTTTTTAAGGCTAAATGTATGTTATTTGTGGGAAATATAACCTATCCTATAATTTTAAATTACGTAATTAATATATTACATCCTTAGTTAAATATCAAGATCCATTTTCTTGGATAAATAAAATGAATTAATAATCTTTATCTCATCAAAGTCATAAATTGTGTATGAATATAACATTATCTAAAAGGTGACTTACTAGTTTCAAAGAGGCCCTAAAATTTACTCGTTTACTATTCTTTATAGACATTTAGTTTATTAAATTTTATCGTGAAAATAATTTTACTAATAATAATTTCCCGAAAAGTGAGAATTGTATATGAAACGGAAGTTTGATAACAAGAATTCTTTTCGCAGCTTTCAATAAATTGGATAGATAGAAGTAGATGTTATCAAAATTCAAGTTAAAATATCGAATATACAATTTTGTGAATCCAATTCATTCTGTTTAATCGGGGATTTTTAATAATGCTTGAACGCTTTAACCTAAAACCAATATGGATATTCACACTACAGTTTTTGGGACGACTTATTGCTTAATTAAACACGCACACTGATAAATTTCCTAATTTTTATCCAGTATTCAAAATAAATTTCCGGACATACTAGTTTTATATCAGCTACCTTATCATGGCTTTCAGAGTATAAAATATCCCTGTGACAACAGTTCACGTAAACAACAACAGAAAAAGCGAAAAAATATCAACACACAATACCTCTCAAGGCAAGGACCTCATTTCGAACGTATTCTAAACCCCATTCATTAAATCATACGACGCATATTTAAAGTACGCTCTAACGTGTAAAAGAAATTAAAATTCTTGAACTCTGACTCAGGGGCCGTTGGATTGACATTCCGAAATTCATTTTATTTTCGGCCTTCCTCATCAAGAATGGTGTCCAAGCCAAACTCAACATCTTCGAAACAGTTTGCGAGCCAAATTCGTCTATTTTTAATGCATTTTTCGTAGGCAAGGATAGCTCGGAATAGATACACACTGTGAAAGGACGGCTCTGAAAATTTTGATCTGTCGCTCTATTAGATCAGTGTATAATAAAAAGTAGAATAAATGATTTAACTTACTTTTATATTATTTGGTGACATGCAAGGCGTTGTTATGACGGAGGAAACTGATAAGAGTTGATCTTAATTAGTCCTCAGAAGTAACGAAAGGAAGAGTTCTTAAAAATTGCTGTATCTTGCCGTTCGATGATAACGTTGGAAATATTGCCTCCGCTGATACCAGAATTCCGGTTTTGAGCAGCCATAAATCCACATGAAGATAGCTTCCTTACTGCTGACGATATTTGCGTCACTAAAAGGTGATAAAACAGAATGGATATCGTAAACTTCATGGAAGTAGTTCAGGTTTAAAACGTGTCATTCTTTTCTGTCATCTCCAAGATTTTAAATCATAATAGTATTTCACGGGAATTATTTGCTCACTCACAATTTTCTGTTTGGTTTATTCCTTAGACACCATAAGGAATCAGTCGTTCAAATATTTGATATATTATAATTCATCAAGCTAATATTTCAACTTATAATCATATATATATATATATGTCAATATGTTATTTTTGCTTAAATAATGAAGGAATAAAAATGTTTTATTCGATTCCTGAAAAAGGAACATATATTATTAAACTTTATCTATGAAAAAAACCTCTGAATCCAAAGCTAGCAAGAACAAATCTGCAAAAATTCGATTACGTTTTCTTTATCAACACCCTGTTTTGAGAGTTTTGTAATAGGTAATAAGCATTGCTATCTTAGAAATCGACAAACAAATAAGAATCTTTTAAAGGGAAACATTAGTTGTCCATAAAATCCAATGATATTAAAATAGTTTTCATTTAACCCAATTAATTTTTAATTCAATTATATTGCTTCTTAATGAACAATTGAAGCGTAAATGAATACAGTGGTACCTCGAGTTACGAGCAGCCCGACATACGAGATTTTTGAGATACGAGCTGGAGCTCGGGCCATATTTTTGTTTGAGATACGAGCCCAAATTCGAGGTACGAGCGCAAATTCGTGTTTCCGGAGCGTCTAGCTAGTTGGTGCGCTGGGTCGAGCATCATCCTAGAAAATCTCTCACTCACTCGCACGTGTTACCCGCTTGAATCGAAGTGTATCTTGTGCGCTGTAATCATTTTTGCGTGATTACTGAACTTTTTTTTACATTGCAGCCAAGAACGCAGATAGGCAGAAGTGATAGTCAAATTTATGTTAATGTTAAGGTTAGTTTCAGTTTAAAGTTAAGAGCATTGTTTTAAGTATTTTCTTTTATTTGAAATAAATAAAGTATTTGTTTTAGTTTAAAGTAACGAAAATAGTTTTAAGTTTTAAAAAAAGCGTCGTTTACGTATGGTTCTAGAGTGCCTACACTCCTTCCCTCCTTCTCGCCGTTAAACTTCGTTAGTCGAGCTTGTCCTTCACCAAAGTAAGACTATTATTCTAAATAACTCTTTTATTTCTTTGCTTCATAATTTTGTTACGTATTTGTTAATTATACATGTTTATTTTTTAATTAAAAACTTATCTTTATTCATAATTTACAATATTTTGGGAATTTTTCATTGGTCCGGAACGGATTAATGACATTTTCATTACTTTCAATGGGGAAAAATGATTCGAGATACGAGCAATTTGACATACGAGCAAGGTTACAGAACGAATTAAACTCGTATCTCGAGGTACCACTGTATATTAAGTTTGTAGACCGCAATATTGTTTACGTAGAACATTCTCATACTAAATTGCAATATGAATATACTCGGTTTAAAACTTTCATTCTTGTACGAAGTATTTGATAATTGACGTTTCAAATTATATTATGTTACCACTGCACCACCATGCTGCGTCAATTCCACTTCTGTTATGGGTGATGCCTGGGTTCGAGTCCCAGTCATGTCGCTATTTTTCACTTCTGTTTAACTTAGTGGAAAAAGCCCACGCTTAAAAGTGCTAAGTTAACGTCCATTCCATCCTTTACTATATTATGTTTATATGAATTTAGGAAATCCATTGATTTTTATTGGATACAAGTACAAATGCAGTCTCGTATATAGTTGTCAGTTTCGAATAGCAGTTATAAATTCTCACAAAACAGATGGGTAATTTTCAATTTCGCTATCCAAAGGTTAAAGCAATAAAAAGTCCATTTATCACTCGGATTAGAGAATAAGAGCTGACTTTTCAAAATACAGAAACCCTTCCTCTCGACCGTTATCGGAAAGAAGTTCCGCAGCGTAAAATAAAAATCATGACGGTTATTATGGAGCGGAAATTATTATACGTCGAGAGAAAGGGGTTCCCCTTTTAGGTTATTCCCTCTTTTAGAGAATCGGAAATAAATTCTACGCCAAATCAAACCGAGGGCAAAGATAAACGAGTGTCGTGTTCAAGAATACAGCCTCCCTTCTCCGGGATGGCCGTCGTAAAATATTGAGAGTTGAACGTGTTAACCATCCTCCTAATATGCAGCTAACCCTTAAGGCCCTTCCACTCCCCAAAGCTATTGATCCGAATATTAAGGGTTTCGCCCCACTCGACCTTCGGAAATCTTTGCCTTCTCATCTGCGTTTTTATTTACAACTTCCACATTCTCTCAAATCTTTCTTACTCCGCGAAAAGATTCCTTACTATTGAGGAAATAAATTTGCGGTATTTTCAAGGTTAAGTCGTATTAAATAGCTACATCCCGAATCATTAAAGCCATAAATTATTTAAGGAAAAAGCGCAATAGAGATTCCCCAATTTGAATGCCAATCTCGTCTGCAAAGTTATTCATGCGGAATTTATTGAAAAGAAGACTTTTATTGATTCATCCGTAAGAGGTCGCTTCTTTATACAAAGGAGACGAAGCATCGAAATTCGATATATTAAAGTGGATGTGATGGAGGAATCATCATCTGTGCTTTGACGTTAATAAAGAGTTTTAATTCATCTACAGAAGTGTAAATTCTGTATAAAGGGGTATGAAATACTACTCATTAATGTCATTATGACGTCTTAAGAATTTCAGTTGAGCTCCTAAGTTGTGAGCCTATTTTTTAAAATAACGTAACATATCTTGAACGTTTTACAAAACAACGACTTGAAGAATAAGGTTATTATTCGATGGTTGGAGTGCATAAAACGGACAGAAATGTGATGAGTTCAATTGTATGCGATACGATTCGGTTGATTTCGATGGAACAGAAAATATTGTGATTAATCTTAGCGTAAATTACTAAAAATCATCTTAGCACATTAAATATTTCTGATAAGCAATAAAAATAAACGGAATCTTTAAAACATGAGCTGTAATTTATATCAAAATATTATGTTTCTCGTTTGTTTACTTATGAGTAGACAACATACAAATAATCTAATGTACCAGTCATAAATAATGATGAAACAAGGAAAAATTCTTCGGATAAGCAATATACTTTCTTTGAAATTATTATATTTTTCCATCACATCCATTGCTTTTTAATATTCAGATATTTACTTTAAATATAAGAGCGACCTATTCTACGCATTAGGATGTAGTATCCAGTTATAAAAATAATTATATTTTACTTATAATTGTCAAAATAATGGGATTATGTAAATAACGTTCACAGTTTGAGATATTTCAAATTCAAATTAAGTTCACTAATTCAATTACTTCAACCTTTGCATAAAATCAAACTGATTTCTGATTGAAACAGTTTGACAATCGAATTATCATTGCTAATTAAAATACAATGGGATATCATAGTAGCTAAAATAAACATAAAAAACTACATAAACTCATATATTAGGATCATTAGGAAAATAAAGGTTCAATTCCTCGCAATTACTGGATTATCGGTTGTAGTATGTTCTACTAAACTGCCCTTTTCCATTAAAAGGACACTTTAGTAGAATTAATTACCTCTGTAACAACGAACCTCTGAAAAGGGAACTTTGGGTAAAAAATGAAACAGAAATTAATATTGCTAAATTAGCAGAATGAGATGAGCAACGTTGAAAAGGGATTTTTATAATTCGTCGATTTAATTAAACGATTCCCTGGAAATACTCCGATTTTCCCACGTCTCTCTGTTCAAATAAAACGCGAGCCTTGAATGCGATTCTTTTTTTTCTGCAGAATCCATCCAATTATAATCTCTTTCCCGCAGACAGCGACGTGAATATCGATTCTTGCCGAATCTCATTCTACATGCATTCGTGGAAACTGGGAGATGATGAATGGAAAATGTTTTCTGACGAGTAAGTTCATCTCGCGAACCAAGAAGGTTTCATGAATGAGAACAAACTGCCACGCACGGAGGACTCCCTTATTGTCCTTTTCAATTCTTTCTGAATAGAGTTCGGGGAATTTAGACGTTGAATGCGAGAAAATAATCCTGGGCCACTCGAAACGTAAAAGCCACACAATTACGGATTTCGGATTGACTTCGGGATGAGTTTAGAACACTCTCCACGAACGAGACACTGTTTTTAAATAAGAATAAGGATGAATTAAAGAAGAAAGAGAGTAAAGCAAATGAATTTAAGAATATGTAATGCGCAAGAGATTATATGGGATTACCAAATTAACTTAAAGTAAAAACATATTAATCACCGTATCTTTAAAGTATTTCAATCCTTAATAAACAGCGCATGTACGAAATTTACTTGTTTTGGAAACGACTAAAAAATATATAACCGTCGTGTTTGATTTCCTTATCTTTCTACAAAAACTGTCGAGATATTAAATATTTATTTTACACGAAAATCTTTTAATTTTATTGCTCTCTTTGGTATATAGAAAGATAATGCATCTTATAACGATTAGGATAAGAATTAATCAGCATCAGCTTATTTCAAATAAAATATAAGAAAAATGTGTTTCGAAAGCAATTCCAATTAATTCATGCATAGATTAATTTTCCAGAGATTTAATAAAAAGAAGTAATATTGATAAGTGGTCACGCACTTTCCAAAATCGACAACAGTTTTTATTATTCGTTTTCATTGTCACTCTTCTCTGCAGGATACGAAGAAATTGAAATTTCTGCGGTTTCTTTAGAGAACCGAATATTTGGATTTCCTTTTGAGATTAAATATCAGAATGAACAATATATGGCCTCACGCAATCTGAGAATGAATTATATTTCTGCGGAAATTATCTGCCTTGTTCAAAGCTGAATCCTGTCCTGAAGTTTACATGATAGAATATTAATCATCGTCTTGTAGACTACTCAACTCATGTACTAAGAAATTTTCATTTACAAATATTTACTTCGAATCAAAAGATATTGGCTTACAAAGAAAGGAGAAGAATATAAAAAGGAAAGCAAATTTGTCTACTATTACTTAGAAAGAACATTTTTATGAACTGAGTAAAAGTTTAATACCAGAGTTGATGTGCCAATTACCGAGAATGGAAATTTAGAATGCCAAAATTTTCTAGTTACAACGTCACAGATACCCTTTGATCATTTAACGAAAAATATCGTTTGAGTAAACCCTTTTTAGGTGAAATAATTTTCATCTTTTATATCTGATCCACTCGTACAGCCTTTACTGACCTTCTCCTTTGAGTGAACTAATATAACCTTTATCTTTTGCGATATCCCATAATAAAGCCATAAAAGTCACGCTCTATTTAAAAATATCCCGCCTCAATTCGCTTGTTTACATGCAAATTAAGATATCACGGTCCCTAAAAATTAGATGAAAATAAAATAAAAGCCTCGATTTTAATGCCTGATTGAGCCCTGTCACCTTTGAAAAATGGCTTTTGGATTATTAATAAAGATGCAGACGAGGATTTTTCTTATTATTCTATAATTTTCGGCGCCGGTGCCAGATTTAATTTTCTAACCCACTGGATCGAATGAAGTGCGCGTAGGTCTTCTTTTCGTAAAGTTATCATCGCTTGTCATATGCATTTATGAACA
Organism: Pantala flavescens; assembly: GCA_020796165.1. Classification (NCBI taxonomy): domain Eukaryota; kingdom Metazoa; phylum Arthropoda; class Insecta; order Odonata; family Libellulidae; genus Pantala; species Pantala flavescens. The sequence goes on from CM036883.1 coordinate 48,971,398, forward strand.
CCGGGGAAAAAAGGTTGAGAAAGGAATGGATGGTACATCACAGATCGATTGACAGCTTCGTTTCTTTTGAGATATGAATATTTGCAGAGCCCGTATAGTGGTGGGAGGCGAGGCTTTCGTACAAATTAACACCGCTTATCGATACCTATAGATCAGACGTCATGGCAGAGGATAAGCGTTTTGATCAGACGAGGAATTTCGGATGGCTCGCATGTGAGGTTGCATATCGCTCAGGATAACACTGGATTAATTCGAGGCATGTCGAGGACAGATGTCCATACTCCACTGCGTCACCAAGAAGCACATTACGCTCTAAATACTCCTTCGTTTATATGATATCGCGACATTTCGTTTTCGTTCCCATTTCCCTTTGCAAGATATCGCTGAAATAGTACGAACGCTATCTTGTCAAAGCAACCATTAGATGTGTTCCATCTGATAAGACGTAGATATTAAAAGGGGAGCAGCGCAATACAGATGATTGCGAAGTACAAGTTTTATTAATAGAAATGGTTAAGAATTTAATTTGAAAAGGAGTTTGTGCGATGAAGGATAAAGTAGTTGGAACAAATAAATTTTTGGCTATGATTTTAGTAAAAATTTAATTATTTAATTAAATGAAAAATTATTTTTCAACAAAAAGACGCTAAGTGCAAAAATGCATTTATTAATTACTAGAAGTCTTGATACTGATTTATATAGTAACTAGCCTTTTTTATGTTTTTATTTTATGATCAAAGTTTAAAAATAAATTGTCGATATTTAATAGCATCAAAATGCTTTATAAATAGAATTGAATACCTATTTCCTCCATGTGATTGTGTTGAATTGCATTTCGTACAACACGAGAAAACTTCAATGGCTACTTTACGAACAATAAACTTTGTCTTTCGAAAACCGGAAGTATAATGAGAAAGGTAATACGATTGTCTTAAATCATACGAGGCTAATGGACGTTTTGATAAGATATCTATTCTCAAAGTAATAAAATCGTTAGAGATAATATCTATTTAGATAGTAGATGCAAAGCGTTCCTGTTTCATTCATTTTAATTGAAAATATTTCCGTAGTGTGATAAAATGATACTCACGGGCGAACATCGACTCTTTCACAAGCTCATTTCATCAGCTCTATCACACTCAGAATAAAGGAACGGAAGAGTGAATTCTGTACATAGTTAATCTTTTGCGAACCAATTCAAAAAACTTTGACAGATGTGGATTAATGACACAAGAAAATAACATTCTTCCTAAAAATAATTAATTTCGATATCCCATGGATATTGATCATTTACTTTAAGGAAAAGACATTAATGTGCTTTAATTTAAGATAAACCAGTGGAAGATAAATCGCCCAAGCAAATAGCAATCTGTCTAAATGCAGATGAATGATGTGGCGGAGTACCAAGCGGAAATTTCATTCACCTCCTGCTGATGAATCTTAGATTATCATCTCGAAGAACGAAGAAAGTCAATTCTCATAAATTTTCGTTAAAACACTATGAATAAAACTGAATTAACTAGGTATGACCAATCAAGATGCTATATTAACGGTAAAATTTTCGTAATGACGATTTTCGTGCGTAATGATTTGTCATTATACGTATGTTAATGTCTATTTTTAAATTTATACGAACTGTTTACTATCCATCGGATGATGTATTAATATCAGTTAAAAGTGTCACCACATGTGCAGTTTTATTGTGAAAATTGAAAGATAAATAAAGGCTTTGAATTTTCATTGAAATTATTTAATGAAATTTCAATTCATCGTCATTCATATTCTCTGAATTGTAAAGGTTATCATTATATAGAGGAACGTTATTCATGTCTGTTTTTAAGTCATGAATCGAAAAGATGACCAAAAGGACCGGATGCGGTTCCCTAACGGATTTCCGAGACCTTTGGGTATTTTTGGTCTCAAGTCTCAAGTGCTCAATGGATATGCCAATGAAAACACAATTAACTAGAAGTTAAGAATATTTTAAGAATTTTGGAACATCCACTTAAGGAAATTTGATCATTGAATTTAGCTAAATGTATCATTTTCTGCAAGGATAATACAGATATAAAAGTAATGAAGGTATGCCATTTTTTATTTTGGGGCCTTTAAGAGAAAAATTTCCTTCTGAGTTGGTAAATACATGGAAAGAGTTTCGATCAATATAGATGAATGAAAAGATACATTTTTAAGCGAAAACGGAAAGAGATAAACCTTTCGGAAAGACGAAGGGAATGAAATATCTGATGAAAAAGAGGAATTGAATAATAAGAAAGAGCTAGCGTGCGTCATAAGAGAAAAAAAGAAATATTAAATCAAAAGAAACAGTTTATTTTTAGAATCTTTATCAAATATTTAGTAAATGTTTTCAAATTAATGGGATCCATAACGAAAATTTTACGTTAATATTTTTTTAATAGGCCAAATTTTCAGACCTACGTACCGGAAAGAATGCATTTTTATTTTTAAAATGAAAATTGTCTTATTTTGGATTCATCATATACTGTCTCCATCAATGCAATCCAAAGTTTCTAAAGAACTTTCAGATTCAGATAATAACATGAATAAACCTCATTCCATAATTCCCTCAATATTATATTTAGTTTTGTAATAATTTCATATAAAAACAAGATATTTATTTGTAGCACAGCTTTCTCACCGTCTTGCTTTTGTTTCTTTGATTTAATTTCCTTCATGTTACAGTAAAAATACTGTAACTTTCATGAAACGACCTCAATCTAAGGAAACTATCGTTACGCCTCTAAGTAAATGTAACCTAGAATCGCATATTGACATATGAAAATGTTAAAGCGATACTTTAATTTGCTGAACAGAGCTATCAAAACATTAATTCGTACACCTCGTATTTTTATAACATACCTATACTCATGGAATTGATAGAAAATGATTCATCCTGTAATGGAATCAAATATACGCTAAGCCAAGTTCCGCACCGTTCTGTTCAGAGCGTCTGGATCTTTATCTAGCCCAATCGCATTGGGAAATTCACCCCTTTTCCCGTTTCAAATTAAACTGCGAACTTTCAATTTGGCAGAGCGCCCTTCCTCACCAATCATTCATCAGATCTTCGGAGGCAATACATACTGAAGCATGTGCCAATTCCCGATTCATCTAAACCTCGATTCAGCTTTCAATATAGATCGAGTTCCGTAATCGACGCACGTTCTTCGTGGGATACCCACCGTTTAATCCCCTCCGCCGCGGATGGCGAGGACTTGGTCTGAGAAAACGGCAGTGTACGTTTCTATTCGTCAGGTGTTATTGACTCAAACATAAGGCTCGTTGCCATGTAGTTGCCCATTGATGAGAAGAGGGTGTGTGGGCGATGGAATCGTCTCCAGCAAGAGATTCTGCGAAAGAGAGAAGTCTCGTTCCAAAGCCGTGTTTGGTATTGAGACACTCAAGTAACACCGGTCGTATATCAATGGCTCTCATCCAACATCACGTGACTAAGTGTTTCACCAAATTGATTCTGATTCAAATCAAACAGAGTACACTTGATGACTGCTCTGAAATAACAAGTGCGAAGATAGCGAAATTCTACCAGATTTAGTATTCACCGCTGAGAGTCCTACATCTAAATATTTACCCTGCGAGTCGCCTTTCGGCGTTTGGCAGGGGGTGCATGCACCAATTCTTTATTTCCTACTTATTAGTATATTTACTATTTCGCGTATAGTTCGCGGAAAAAATTAATTTTTGAAACGACCCGTTCTCGCATCTATTTTCCTGTTCTTTCGCGCATTATCAGATCGGCATATATAACACGGAGGACGCATTATGCTTTCTACGTCTACTATAAAGGAATTCACTCTAAGTTCATGAAAAACTATTATGGACGATTTCATTAGAAGAAAGATATATTTTTCCCGCACTAAAGTATACTGCGAAAATCAATATTAAGTTGAATAATAATTTTTTCCGTTCTTCTCCTTATGTATAATAGAGCTATAGAGTTATGTATATAGATTTTTATGTACAAAAGAAAATTAATAAAAGGTATATCATCAAACTAAACTTCACTTTGAACAGAATATCCTACGAGTTTAACTATCAATAATTTAGCGTAGGGATTTATAGCTCACTAGGTAAGTCAAGTAATATGATGATGAGTTTTCAAAATCCTTATTAACCCATAATATGGGTAATTTCCGACTTTCCATAGATTTCCAAATACTTCCGTTTTATTTTTTGACGACTGGAATGAAAATCAAGCCTAAAATATTATTAATTACCATGGTAACTATTTCCCATCCATCAACTCGTAAGGTTGTAATATTTACTTCGCAGGAGAAGAAAGAAAGAATGAATTGAATCCGCGACAGCAGATGAGTATATATTAGACTGCCAGTCAAAGCTTCAACGCCAGAAGAATATGAAGGGAATCATAGCTACAGAATTTCCAGCAGACGAGGCGTCTGGTTTCGCAACGAGACGGTGGAAGGCGTGGGTGACTTCCGATGGAAAACGGTGGTTTCCGTGGGCGAGATTAGGCATTAGACGGAGAAGGTCGCGCCTTGAAGAGATGCACTCTGGGGAAATCCTGTTTCGCGGAGGAAGCTTAATTTGTGACGCAATAACCATCCATGCAACGCACTTCGGAGGAAAGTGGTTTAGAGAAGTTTACATAGTGGATACTTTCTCAGTGATGGTCATCTCGGCGCGCAATGAACAGCCGCTTCTTTTCCCGCCGACACGAGTCGAAAGAGATATTCACGTTTCGAAACAGCGATTAAATTTAGACGCGGCTCAAAAAGACACCTTGAATTCCTCATCGCAGTTATTACGTCGGGCGATGACGCGGGGAATGGCAGTCTCTCTCTCCCGGATGCGCTTTAATGGGGGAAAAAACAGAAGAGGTATGATTTGGAGCCAAGATGAGTTCGGTAGCACTTTTAAATAGAAAGTATCAAAGGGTGAGGGCGGAGGGAAGGTCGCCAGCGAAAATGAGATGCGAAGGAAGGATGACACCGCCAGAAAAATCTAAATAATCCATTACTGAATATATATTCTGCCTCCATAATGAGATAAAGGATATGGACGAATAGAAGAGACTACAGAGATTAATTTACATTATTAATATATATTATTTTTGAAGGTATATTCTTGCTTCCACCTCAAAATAACTCTTATTGACGCAAACAGTAATCCGGACTCTAATATTTTCTAGTCGTCTGTTTAAAGAATAAAAAATGAGAATAAATTATAATACATATATTTATAAACATACTTAATTTATTTATGTAAAGTATGATATGATCATTAAAATATATTATCAATATTATTATAAACAAATAAAGAAAAAGGCCGAAAATTTTTAATACTCGGAAACCTACCATAATAAATGAACAAATAATGAAATATCTATCAATATTATTCTATAAACAATGTATGGGATTCTGATACGTGTCCAGGTATCTATTATTCATTGAAAGATTCATTGTAGTATATTTCTGACTTGGTATGCTTCCTTACCCAACCGATGATGAAATAATTATTACCTAAGATTATTAAGAAGATTATCTATATCTTAATAATGATCAGCGTCCTAAAAACTTTCCACCGTACTGAATAAAATAAAAATATAGAAGGTATATTGTTTTATTACAACAAATTTATTCGCCTGTTCTTTTGATATTAGTTAAAAGAATCTCGCGAAGAATTAAACGGCGGATTCGTGAGACGAACAAAAGCCAAGGTCGAGGTGCTGACACTGATGAAGGACTCTTTTTTTTTTTTTAACTCTCTATCAATGAAGGCAGAGTGAACTTTTGCATTGAATTAACCCGGAGAAAAAGAAGTGCTTGTGCAGCTTAATAATTCTATAATACATAACGAGAAAGATTAAGAGCCTAGAGATTTCCCAGGGAAACTACTTGATCTCTGAATAAATATTCAAGGCCTCACACTTGAGAGATAACCTTCAGAAGGCGTGGGATTTTAATGAAAATTTTAAAGAATGAACGGAGACAAAAGTTAGTTCACGAGCGGTTATGAAATGAATATTTCTATACTGAAGCTCAAATTACTCGTAGAAAAAGAATACATTGAGTCCATTGGTGGGGAGGTACTTGGGATGAAATAGATAAATGGGAACCTTGTGATGAGAGAAAAAGTGGGAGGAAGAAAGAACGTAGAGAAGATGGATGGGGGGACTAATTCGAGAGGTAAAGAAAGTGGGAAAGCAAGTAGAATATATAACTTTACAATTTTAGAATCTAGAAAGAAAAATGAAAAAGGCAAATTTCTTACACAACTAGACCAATTTTTATGTTTGAAGCATTAAATTTAATTTTTTATAAATTACTTTGAATAAAAATTATTGAGCATCACAAAATACGTATACAAGCTCAGATAAATCATTTCTGTATCTTAGTTATTTTTCTGCAATTGTAAATGTTTCTGATAAGTAAAAATTTATACTCTACTACTAAAGTATCTTCCTTATATACTCATATGATTTTATCCTTTATAGAAGACATTAAAGGACATTTTTATGTCCCGAAAGAGAATTATTTCGCGTCCCACAAGGAAAAATTGAATATTCGAAACGATTCGTTCCAGCATTCATCTCCTTGATCCCCTTAAACTATTTCAATAAGCAAGTTGACAGCAAAGAAGCTTTAACATCGACTATTCCTTCTTGGCACGTACATTCTAATAATATCGATCAGATCGTTCATTAATTTATTATCATTTCTAATAAGGAAGACGGAAGTTTCCCTCATCACTGCTGCTCTGTGGTCTTTCTTACATAATGCGACAAACGTAATAAGATCGTTTAAAATGTATGCATAATTAAATGATAATATATCTTTGAAGACGAATTAAAATTAATTGAAGCACCATTAGTTACAGTTATAGATAAATATAGTATATAATATAGATAAATAATAAAATAATCCTCCTACGTATAAATTAAGAGGCTGGGACTAAGGATCTCTGAATACTCCATGACATTTTAGAGAAGAGCGCGAGTTCAAGGATACGAGTGGAAGGAGATGAGTGGTAAACGGATTTAATTCTTCGGAAGGACATGGATATCCTGAAAGATAATTTGGACGATGCACTCAAATGCAAGTATCAGATAGAAAGATACGCTTTGGGTCAGAGGAAGATACCGCAAAGATCACAGAACGCGGTTAAGTGGGGAAATACGCGGACTGAGTCCATACTCTTGGAAGAGCCGATGGGAGAGCGGGGGATAGAGGAAAACAAATGACGACAGACTCGGAAAGAGGGAACTAATTTAAGTAGCGCAACAGGAACGAAATAAGAAAACAAAGGGGACGTGGGTGACAAAGGGGAAATAGAATCTATAGTGTAAAGAAAGAGGGTGTGTCTGAGAAATAACACGCAGGGGGTGGGAAGGTCCATCACGTCCCAGCTCTTTTGCGGAGAAGAGCCAGGAGAAATCGCCTACGCCAACTCAGCCAAGCAATCAGCAGATAAGCGGCCAACTGCACGCATCTTTCCCTCCTATCCTTTGGCACGTCCTACGTGTGTATACGTTTGGGGGCAAAGAGCAAGAAAAACATGAGCTGGCTTTGAAAGATGGTGAGATATTTCAGGATTGAGACACTTGAGAGAGATGCACTCCTTCAAAGGGAAAGCAAATGCGTGACCAATACTGGGAATCACGAGGTGTGTGATTGATTGGATGGACTAACAATGGAGGTGATGGTCGAGGTCCTTCTTGGATGGTGTGGAGGCCCATTAATCCGTTCTGTGAGGAACTGAAGGTGATATAGGATGCATAGAATGGGATCAAAAGGACAATGGTGTACATGGAATAGAATAAAGGAAATACCAAATTGAGTGTAACAACTATTTCTCTGAAAAAAATATATGTTAAGAGAATGTAATAATTATATTGACTTTTTAAGTACGACCCTGGATTTATAGGTAATGAGATATTAACAATAAAACTATATCTCTTATACTCAATTCTTTGTTTTCAAAGTGGTTCTATTAAAGTTCTGGGTTCCTGCCGGTAATATTGTTATATTTTAAATATAATAATCTGAACATAATTATGATATTATAGTAATTAGATTAGCTTATCACTCTTGATAAATCCCTATGATTTGTATTTTTTCAATCTATATCTATAGATAATCAACTCCATTTATAGGTAAATCCAGTTGAGTGCAAAAAAGATATTAATTTTCCATCTTGTCGAAAATGATTATTGAGGAATTGAACTCGAAACCACAAAATGCAGAGTCTACAATTTTAACTATTCATTCGAATTGGTCAGTTAAATCAAAAATGCAGAGAACATAAATAAAAATATATAAAACCTGTAATAGTGATATAATGACTTAATCAGATGATTTCTTAACATTATTGTGCAAAAATTATTTTGAATATAAGGGGACTTCATAATAATAATTTAGGATAAGGAAAGGTAGATATTAACTTTGTACGAAGAGTCAAGGGAAGTGCAACTTGGACGCAAATGTTAAACAGAAGCGAAATATAGCGATATGACTGGGACTAGAACCCAGGTCCCCACACACAGAGCAGGAATACTACATAAAGATATGATATTTACATTATGGTACATAGATTAAGGTTTTCCTTAATAAGAACTTAATGAGCGAGATTAAATTGGCGATATTTCCTCTCTTTAAACCATTCGTAATGTCGTGAATATAATATATAAATGGAGAAGTGTTGGTTTTGGAGAAGAAAAGTGTAATCGAGCGAATAATTGGAGGCATTTCTCTTTTCAGAACAACGCCCGCGCATAGAAAGGAATTACTCACAGGTATGGTTTTAAGCGGAGATGAGAAATGTAAGTGAAAGAGAATGAAGCAAAGCAGAGGTGCTCACTTTCTGCCTTCTATTAAAAGAAACGCCGAGAACGCGGAGGCGGATTCATGTGAGAGTCTTTTGAAACGCGGTTTTCTGAAAGCGTCGAACCGTGAGGAGGAGTCAGGTGAACACTTTGATGAAGGTGAGATAAACCAATGAAGGGGATTAAATAAAAAAAGGATGCGGCGTGAAAGAGTATGGAACTAAAGAGTTTGAAGTGATAGTATAGAAGAGGTATCTCAGTAATGCGAATTATCGCATTCATTGCTTTCCTCTTACATATTAATTTGCACACGCTGAGACAAAAACTTTCATTCTACAAATTACAAAAATCGATCTTCTATTATGAGAAAATGCATAAACAAACACAATATCTATATTCCGGTTAACATCAAATCGTCCTTCATTAAATCTGCTATCCAATGATATTATTTTTGCATTAATTTTTGCCTGACACTCATCTATTCATGCTATATACATTATACTCTTGACTATTATTCATTCGTACCAAAATTTATTATCCTCATTCGACCTCAATTATCGAATGTCTTCTTGTTTCTACTCTCTATTTTCTTTGAGTTTAAACACTTTCTTACAAAATCTAGATCTTTTGACGATCATCTCATATATTTAAATAAATAGGTACAATACAAAATTTTTCTACTTTAAGTATTCATTTGACATATCAGTATTATTATTTATCAAAATTCATTTATTCGGTAATTTAAAATGTAATATTAGATAAAGGATCGCTAGAACAGATACTTTTCCTACATGTACATGGATACAATCTGAATAAACAAGAGTAGTATAAGCTATACGACAATAACAACAATTTAATATAATGCTAAAGTTTTCTTTGGAAATGCTACATTGTTAACAAGCAAAAATCTACACGGGAAACATATGAGTTCATTTGTATGATAATGTAAATACAAAATACGACAAGTCACCCAGTTAAAACAAAAATTAGTGAAAACAAAATACGAAGGCTGAAGATAATTTTCCACAGATAGTATTTCCAGATGAATAAATCCTGGAAAAACGGAATGACAAAAAATGCGAAAATTCGGTGCAAGATGACGTGTCGCAGATATGGCGAAACGGATGGCATAAACGCAAATTCGGAGGTGTAGAGGGATGTGACAGAAGAGGAATGCGAATGAGTCTTTTTGATCTCCATTCGTGGAAGCATTAGAGACGGTATTTATCACCGGACGAGGGAATAAGAAAGGGTGCCACACTCAATGAGCTTTATTTGGACGGAAACACAGGTGTATTCTAAATTCTCCTCTTTCTTAGTCATCCTCCCCTCCTTTATTCCTTTGAAGTCTTTTCCATCCCTCCACTGTTCCAATCCATTGATCCTTTTTAAGGATTTATAGCCAAAGTTAAAGTCTATTATTTCCTTGTCTAATCAAGAATAAGTTATCTACACGGAATGTAGTTGTAGAAGAATGTAATGCGGTTTATCCGTTTTTTCCAAAGTTTCATGAAAGATGAAAATATCACTGCGTTATCAATCTATATTAGTAGACTTTAATGATTATTGATTATATTATGATTGCTTTTAACTTCTATTTAGGTAATAATATTGGTTCTTATTAGATATATTTTCGCTTATCAACGTGGTCCTTGTATTTCCAAATTATTATGCTCTCATGCTAATCGGAAATTAACTTGAAATTTCACAGTTTAAAGATTTAGCTAGCAGATTTTCTTAGAAATTTTATCTATTATATTATGGATACAATTCAAAGCTGTAAAATTATCAACTATGCTTTTTAAATGCAACATTTAGAAATAAGAATTTTAGTAAAAATATCGAATTAAATTATAGTTTGAAAGCTATGAAGCTGTTTTGAATCGTATTATCGTTAAATCAGCAGAAATAACAGTAATACATTCGTTCATTGAGTGTGTAAGTAATATTGCTAACAAATACTTTATAATTAACCAAAATAGATAACAATTGAATTATGAATGTACTTGGAAAGGAAATATATACCGTGGGAATTCTACGGAAAACGGACTTCTAATTTAATAATATAACGAAAAATCTAAAAACACTTAACCATGACTTTCGTAACTTTAAAAGATAATTAAACTTCGGGTTTTAAAAATTTAAAGAATAAAATATTTTTCCTTAATATCTAGTCATGATAATTTTGCTAGTGAATCATTTCTTGAAAACTGACAGATTTCTAAAGATATAACCATGAAAACTTCCACAAGAATAGAGCTTAATTATCTCACGAAATAGGAATTGCTGCCAAAATAGATTACATGCATCTCGAATACAAATTTAATCAAACGATAAAGGTCAACGGAAATGTCTAATTTGCGTAAACCTATAATGAAGAATGACACCGTTTTCACATTTTGGGTCTCTAGACCTTATTTTCATGATACGAGAAGAGAATTTGGCTTATGAATTATTTAGGCCATCGTGAGTTTCCCTTCAATCCACGCAATTATTCCGTCATTACTCGTGATCTTTGCTCATGAACCTACCTATTTCATGGTGAAGTAAACCTGCTGAGCATATGAAATCCGGGCCATGATTTTTGATTTGAAATTTGTGAGATAATACAATACTATGTGACAAAGGAATGATACTGAAGATAGAAAAAGGATTTTGGAACACTTCTAATGTTATATCCATTCATCCCAAACTCTCTCATTTTATATTTAATATTTTCTATGCTCTATTGCGCTCGATAGATGGAGTCGATCTACAAGAACGTATTCTCCGTTTATAGAAACGTGTTCCTGATTTTATTTCCTCTACACAAAGCGAGGACCTCTTTCTATTTTGTATTATTTATTTGTACCTATAATTTCTCATTTATAACATCTTTCACCATGCTTTAACTTCACTCATCACGCCTTTGACAGTAAACTCTCTACATATATATTGCGTCTTTACTTTCTTCATATATATGACATTGTTTCCATGTTATTTCAAATCGATCCATGGAGACAACGAAAATTAAATACAGTAGATTCAAATCTAATAATATTACGATCCGTAACGATGGAAACAGCATTGGTGCGATATGAAGCACAACCGAATGTCTTTCTCTTTATTAAAATGTAGTAATTAATAACCCCCATAAAATAATCTTCCGACCTATACATTTCTTTTCTCTTTAATCTTATCTTTTTTACTAACACGAAACGACCTTTACATGTATCAATGTATGTCTATTAATACGCCGATACCTTTTATCAATCCCTTGTTTTTTCCCACGCCCCTTAGAATTTCCACCATCTCTCCGTTATTTAACCACCGCTTTGAAAGCCTCGAATCACTTCCACTCTGACGGCAGTTCAAAATAATCCCTCAAGGTGATAAAAGGGTCACACGAGAAATCTTTAGCGTGCCAAGTCCACACGTAGAGAACCAAGAAAAGTTCGGATACGTTAAACCCTCGGAGAAATATACTGGAGCTGGAAAATAATTGCTCTGTGAAATCACGTGCTTTGATTTTAAACTCAATGAAATGTGCCTTTAAATTCGATGCAATGTGGTCGTAAATGCAAGGTACAATTAGTAGGATTTATTGACTTTTTTCGAGGAAATTATCGTGAAATTTAGACCCCTGGCGGCGTGAACACATTAATTTTCTTTTGTTCCAAAGTAATGAGCCCTAACATGAGAGTAAAAAGAGAGTATATTTGTTTCATGATCTTGGTAATCGATGGAAAATAAGAATTTTTACTATCCTTAACCATGATATTGATTCCAGAATTTATAGTAATCAATATTATTGTTTTAAATTAGTGTCATGATTGTCTAAAAATTACATATAAAAATAGTTTCCTATGGTATCATCCATTTAACCAATTGTAATTTGATAAAAGTAATCAACTTATTCGTAAAACATTCTAATGACTGAATACTACAAAAGCGCATGATTTCTCTAGTGAATATATTCTCTCAGTTCCATGTTTCTGGGTATATAACAATAAGAAGGGCTTAGGTATAGTATTTGTAGAATTTTTCACTTTGAAATAGAACGATCAGATAGTAAATTCACTCAAAATGTTTTACAAAGCTCGTGAAAAATTTTCTCAACTTTGCGAGCATAGAAATTCGCAAATCTTTACATCCGAACTTTCATATCAAGTCAAACTCTGTTTAACCAGAGGGATGAACATAAAGCTCTTCCTATCCAATCTTCCTTACCCATAACCCGGGTTAGTGCAGAGGTCAAGGAAACAAACCTCTTTCAGATATCCGTCCATCACAATGAAACTGCAGCAACTGGATCCAGTTTCGTGTGTTATCTCATTTAGTAAGATCTCCTCAGTCGTAAACTTCAGAGGAATATTTTTACGCTCCCATAAAAATCAGATGGATCGCGGAATTCCCCTCTCATTTCTTCTCATTTCATAGCTCTGTGTTCTTAAAACCTCCGCATCTTCTTTAAATAAACAGTTTCTCTCTCTAATGTCTTAAAATTTTAGACTCTCCCGTCCCTTGACCTCACTCGTTCTTTTTCCCTATTTTTCTTTCCATCCTTTCTCAACTACTTCCTCCTCCTTCCCTTTCTTCCACTAGTACTACTCATTCTTCGTATTAAAGGGTTTTTAAACGTTCTCAAGGGCTGTATCTTAGTTTTGAGAAAAAGCTGGTCATTACTCATATTATTACACATATGAGTACTTAACGTTACATGAATGTACCCTTATACTGGTTTGAAGCCCTTAAATAATCATAGATACCCCAATATGCTTCGAAAATGGAATACGGCAATTAATTACTGGCACTTTTTCAGTATCTATGATTTCCAATAATATTTCCTTTCCTTGAGTTTAAAAATATTCTATTCTTCAATCTAGATAGATTTTACTATTTATATTACTCACATTTGATTATTTATTTATTTTAATTCAATGAATAAAAACAACAAAAGAACATCTGCGATGAAAATGTAAAATCGCGAGGCAATAATATTTACGTTCAGTGAACCTCAGATCTTCCATCTCTCTACGGGAGTTGGGAAATCTCGATAGTTTTAACTAATAGAATAGAAGATAAGGTTTTAACTCGGTAGGAAAAGCAATATTTCTTCAATGAAAATACACAATCCGACTTCAGGACTGTGATTAAGAATGTAATCGTTCTTCTATTATCGCTTCCTGATATTTAATCGAAAAACTAAAGTCCATTTCGCAGAGTATTGTTCTTCGCAATTTACATACAATTTGTTGATGAGATTAAACAGGTTTTTCTCCCTGTCTTTCATAAGAGAGAGATAATGTCTATTTGCAATACTGCAATCTACAGTCGACAACTACTCAAGTTTTCAGCGCGTGTTATCTAACGGAAAGTTTCCGCTGTCAATTGAAGCTAACGAAATTTTCCATTTACCTCGATATGCCGAGTTTCAGATTCATATTGTGCAGTGCGTGTATGTTGATGTGATGATATTTATCATCGTAAGGGTATTTAAAATATAGCCACATTCCCTGACGTTTTCGTTCCTCAAATCGCACGCAAAAGGAATAATTTAACGCTGTTCTTTGCGTATAATCGTTCTCTGTCACGCATGTAGAAATGGTACTCAACTAATTGCGTGATTAAAGACCCTAGGAGAAATGACATTCATTTATGTTATGAGATGCTGCCCAAAATCAAGTAATTCATCCGACTCCTAAGTGAAAAAAGGGAAATTGAACGTATTTTATATTTACAGCAGTTACTATGGTGATCCTATTACTTTATACAAATGAAAGTGTCAAATCCCTATATTGATTAGGCGAAGAATCACGCACGAGTTAGTTAATAGGAATTGTTGGAATATTCGACGTAAAGACAACCGCTGTCAGTAGAATTGCATCTCAAACATTCCTTCTATTTAATAAAAGAAACATCAAAATAGAAAATAATCAGTCAATCGTAAATGGTTAGTTCCATTTATTCATTGTATACTTGCATAATGATATTATTATTAATACGCTTGCTAACCAGTAGTTAAGTCGGTTTGCCCCTAGTAACAAGGATCGCTAGAGAGAGCATTTGCCAGATATTACTAACTATAGCAGCCAATTCGCTCTTGAAACGGAAAAAAAGTTGTTTATGCCGTTGAATTTTGCAAAGTAACGTCATAAAGGCTAAAACTGTTGCTGTCCGTTGGCAAGGATTGTCTCCGTAACCAGGAAAGCTTTAAAGATATAAAAAATCTGGCGACCCGCTTTGACGTACCCAATAATAATTTTCTGGGTATCGGAGAAATAACGTTCGAAGAAAATAATAAAGCGAAAATTAATCCCCGAACCGCATGATTCACCATGCATACACAGCATCAATATTTGTATTCTTTTGTTTCATTTACCCCTATCTCCCACGGTCCCTCCATAACTTAGTTCCTAGGAAACGTAGCGATCAACAACATTAAAAACGTCCTTTATTCTACTACTCTTTTAATGTTCCTTCTCCCCTTTCCCACTATTCTCTCAACTTCTCTGTTACGACACTCCATTCTAGTCGCGCCTAGTCCATCGAACCTCAAGGGAATTCCGGTTATATATAATCCACGCTGTTAGCAGCGGAACAGCGTGTTTTTGCTTTGAAAAACCGATGAGGCGTAAAATTGCACAAGGGCTGGGTTATCATATGGTGGTTTGAGTATCGCAAAACAAGCGAGAGATGAGTTTATAGAAAATTAAACTGTACTCCATGAATAGACTTCCGGCTCATTGGAAATTTTTAATTTTGTAAAAGATGGATGGAATTAAACAGTTAAATAATTAAATTAAGTTTTCAGTTCAGCTTTCACTTTCAAAATCATCAGAGGAAAGATTCACTGATTAGTTGATAAAATTCATAGGTAGAGTGCAGACCTTTCAACTTCGCTAAATATTCCATCAAAATCATAATATATACGATAAAAAAACCTTAATGTTAGCACTTTATATATGTATTAAGCTTCCCTTTCTTTCACGCTATCATCAGCTAAAATACAAATTCTGAAAATAAAGTATGTATTTAAGTAATACCCAAAAAGTTCCTATCCATCGCTTTCTGGGTTCATTTCTTTTGCCGCATTACGAAATTTAGAGGAAAAAGTCTCACTTAATGATGGTTCAAGAACTAAAAAGTAGTTCATTAAGATTTTGATTCCGGTACTTGAATATCTCTTCGCAACCCAAATTTCGAGAAAGCGAAAAAAGAAAATTCCGTGGAATTAAGAGATTTAAAGCACATCAATACCTTGATATCAAAGTAGATATTAGAATTAGTATTTCTTAAGAAAATTTTCACAAGACTATGAAATTTGCAATAGAAATTCAAAACAGTATTGAAAATTAGGCTAATTAAGGGGGAATAATAGAATGAATATAAAGAATATCAGATACTCTTTTTAAGGAATCAATCAATGGTAGTTCAAGCATTCACAAGAGAGATACTAAAAATGGAAATAGTCTGCCGAACAAGCTCTGTAATCCTTAATTAGCGGGGAATTAAAAGAGATATTTTTATATTATTTGAAGGAGGTAGGGATATTATAACGGAATATAGGAAGGAAATTAATTAGCCAAGTTCTCCGATTCAATTAATAAATGAAATTTCGGATTATTTTGTCAATCAGAGAGACAAAGAGGTTCCCGGGATTTCAGCTATGATAATATAAATAAGTTTCAAAATTATATTAATATTGAAAATATCATGAGTATCTAATGTGAACTTTAATCATTCATAATGAAATGATTCTCTCAAATAACTTTGTTTGGTTCTCCTATACTAAGGCTCAAATCTATCTTAAAGCATCCTTATAAATTTTGCTCTAGCTTGTAAGTATCAGTAATTGCACAATATTCTTAGTATAGACCCGCTTATATACGAGTAAATAACCTCTAAGTCACATGGGAGTAAAATTTTCATCGAATCTTCTCCAAAAATTATTAAATTAAACAAATTAATACTAAATTGTTTAAGAGTTTAAATATTCTAAATTTATTATTCAAATAGTTAGAAAATATACTTTATAATTCTACAATTAGTAATTCGACCAAAAATACTTTACTTAAATTATAAAATTAACTTAATTCTCATCACCTGAATTGTAAGGGGAAAAGTTTAGTCTGGAGTTTAAGGAGATCCTTTGAAATTCAACCCGAAATAACTCCATCTCCCTCTCCATAGCAAGGTAATCATAGTAAAAAAATGCATACTACCGTGTGTAGCATCGCATAGCAACGGCCGATCGTTTGGAAATGTCACGGATAAACGTGCACAGCTTCTTCCATTCTTTCATTACTCCGTTGAAGGCCGGCAAAATTATTTGAAGTGAGTGATGTCATCTTACGGTTTATTTGTAAATTCGTCCTCGTTTCTACAAATTGCAGCATCACTAAGAGCGAAAACGCATCGCCGCAAAGAGCAAGGAGATGCCGGCGGTAGTTCGTTGAGAGGAGGAAGATAAGTCTGAGAGAATAAGAACACAGCTTCTACACTAAAAATTCAGCAAATTGGAAGAGGAATCCGGAAGATGAATATCAACCTTCCAATTCGTTCATCATCATCGATTTCAAAACATGCTTTCATCGAATCTATATCATCTTCAATTTAATGATTCCATGAATAATGAAGAAATATAGGTTTCTATAATTTCTACCTGGATACAATAGCTCTTTCGGAAGTATAAAGGCCAACGAGAAGTTCAATTTAATGGTCGATTTCATGTGTAAATAAATAATATTTTAATCTTTCATTGTATGTTATATTTTTATTTTAGAGAGCTGAATTATTTTTTTACGTATTAATGCCCTTCATGACTTAACTTTAACTAACTGATTCCTATTTTCCCTTTTCATATTTTGTTTATTTTTAAAGTAAGGATACATCGCAATTAGTATATCTCTGAGATGCTATTCATCGTTGCATTTATGTGCTGTTTTTATTCTCAGTGAAAAAATATGTGCATATTTAATTTAAAAAATAAGTATAACAACGCTAAAAAAAATAAAACCGATGTAGGTGATTTGTAAATTTTGGCAAAAAATTAAAACAAACCAATTCACCAGTCTCTATATTCACCATTCAAGGCTCCTTTTAATTTTACAATTTCACAAAATAAAAGAGAACCAAAAAGATCCGACATTTAAAGGCTGAGATATAATTAAAAGCACTACATATTATCACAAAGATCGGGTTAATGAAGAGTTGTGAGATTTAGTAGCGATAAAGATAAAGTACATAATATAAGTGTGGAATATAGAGAGTCTTTGCATTTATTTGTTACATACACTAAGAAAAGCTTATATGAGAAGATGTGATAAATATCGGCATTCATTGTCCGATTGTCATAGGGAAAATATTCTAAACTGCTGTCCAACAGAGGGCGAAGAAATACAACGTCGCTCCAGCCTTAGTTGGCGGGACTCTTCGTCAGCGATGTTTGTTTTTGTGGCTCGTGAATCGAGAAGCCTTGTTCGTTTTGTTACGTCAATACAATGTATCAGTACTTTGGCTATGAACTCTTGACGACTCCACTATGGATAAAGTGATTGTGTAAAGTGGCTAACGGAGCACATGCAAGATTTTATAGAAACTGCAGTTTCGCAGAGGCAAGCATTGTGGTTTCGTCATGTGACAGTAGGTGAGGCGGAAGAGTTTTCAGTGAGGATAAGAGGTTCGATGGAAACATTGAGGTAAGAAACTAAGTCCCATCGGAAAATATTTCGAGCCCTCTTTGTTGAGTCTACAAAAATTCGCTTGGAGAATTTAATCTACTGATTGTTTCGAACTGACTACGAAAAGAGGCCTAAATTCCATTTCGTCTTCACGATTGATATCTTAAATATTATAAATAAGCTTAGATGACAATGATATTTAGCGAGTGCTAAGTTTTCTCTGCTGTATCATGCATATGAACTCGTAAATATGTTGAAACGCACGTAATAATGAAGAAATGGGAGCGGTTTCTGTTAACAGAGCACTCTGTCGCGGTATTATAGCTCGATTTGGAATGATTGTTATCCTAATTATATATTCTTAATTTGAAATTTAGTAAAATTAAACGTCTATTGATAGGAATGACGTGAACTCGGTGGGATGTATGGGAAAAGTGAGATATGACTAATGGTGTTCGGAAGTGAGCATGTCAACGCCAGGATTCTAAAATTACAATTAGATTTTTAAATATTAATAGGTGGTCTTTCTAAACCGTTTAAAATTTCATTAATACTAGTATTTATTATGATTTCTACCTACTACGTGAGTCTTACCGCGCATGAATACTGATTTCATAAGTATCGAAAACTTATTTCTTCCGATTTCAAGAAAACCGCCATTACTCGCGGTCGACATAAAAGGAAAGAGGAATTTTGGTGATATTCGATCGGAAATCGGATAAAGAAATGTTTGGCATAAAATTTAACAATACAGCCTCTGCACTGACTGCGGTGCTATTTCTCTCAGC
The DNA here is from genome assembly GCA_020796165.1 of Pantala flavescens. Taxonomy (NCBI): domain Eukaryota; kingdom Metazoa; phylum Arthropoda; class Insecta; order Odonata; family Libellulidae; genus Pantala; species Pantala flavescens. The sequence continues at coordinate 48,990,672 of CM036883.1, forward strand.
CAATCAGAATCTAAAGAATTGTTTAGCAGGAGATTAAATTTTAGGAAATCATTATTTTTAAAATCGAAACACTGTGGATTGAATTATTCATTAAATTTATATCGTAACTAACATGATTATATCCCGTATACCCCCAATAGATTTTCCTTCCTCATTTATAACAATTTTAAACTCTTCTATGACATATCCTCATCATCCCTTCCTGTATTTTATATTGCACTTTAAACTGCTTATGAAAATAATAACCTAAATTAATTATGATACATCGTAGTAATACCAATTACTGTATCTTTGGCAGTGTTTGTGTAGTAGGAGTGATCCTTGGTTTTCAACATTTAATAATTTTTTTCAATGCAATCATTTAATTTTAGGTTGCCAAGTGTTTTGAGAGTGTTCATGTATGCAACAATGAGGAAAGTGATCGTCTTCAACGAATGGATTGGATTTTTCATTTTCTTTGGCAGTGAAAGTTTTTAATTAAACGAGCATGTGAGTACGATTATCCTTAAAAAATAGGAAGTCTTGGAAACATTGGGTTATGAGATTATTAGTGACTATTTATTAATCATAAATGTCAACCTCAAAATAGAAATAATTTTCTATTTATGCGTGAGTGATTATGAAGATAAATTAATTAAACCTTGGTCTTCCAATAGACAGTTACACCTTGGTAACAGGAATAGGATTCTTGTTAGTTGTTGAATAATCTTCAGTGGAATAATAAAATATAAGCGGCCATTCAGTATTATAATCCTCTATTACCATTCTTCCTTCACAGTGGTGTTTATTTGATCGGTTAACTTTTTTATAGTTCTGTTTTTCTTGCCCTATCTTTATATTTCATTTACAATGATTCCCGCCTCCATCATGTTTCAAAAGATTTTTCTTAGAATTCTTTAATTAGCCCATTGCAATATCTTACAGTTTGCAAAACTACCCTCTCATTTTTTAGGCTGTATTTTATGGTTAGTTGTTTAAAGTTCTTCAAGCATATATTCATACTTTCGAGGTACTGGATCTTTCATTCACAATTTTAATATCTTAATGTTATTTCTATATTTTATCCTCCAAGTGCTTAATCCAGCAAATTCGGAATGTCTGCATAGTGTCTTCTATTCCAGTTCAAATTTTTCTGTTATCTGTAAAGCTAATCAGTGTGATATCTATCTCCTTAACCTTCTGCCTATTTCTTCTTCATTGCTTACTGAAAGAAACACTAAAAATTCAAAATGACAGGATTGATCCTTCTATAACCACTTTCTTTATTTTACTCTCTTATTCCTAGCATAAATTCATCTCCAGAGTATTTACAATGCATCCTTGGAGTTGATGGACCAATGTTAGTTTGCTATATCATATGCATTTCTTCTGATGCATCATGTTTTACCATTGATCTTAGTCAAGCCATATCTTCCTTCTTTCCTGGAAATGAATTTATTTGACTGTCTGATCCAATTAATTTCCATTGCTCTTTTCTTAACTTCATAGCTTTTTATCTTTAATTCTCATTCATCTTTTATCCACGTCAACATCGTCATAAATATATCTCCTTTAGGAGAAATATTTCGGCCGATAATCTTTCTTGATTTTTCTTGATTATATTTTTTATAACTTCTTTTCTTTATTTTTCTCTATCACCAATTGCTGTGAATCATCTTTCAATGCACTACTGATTAGTATTCCTTTATTCTCATGATACTTAACTATCACTTCACTTAGTCACTGCAGGATAAAATTACTTCATTCCTAAAATACTTGCTTTTCCTCCCTCCTTTCACAAGCGCAAGTATCTTTGTAGGCCAGCGTTGAAGCTCCTTATTTTTCTTTAATGCGATTAATTCTTATTATTAATTTCTTCGCTGTTAATATTATTCACAAGAAAATCTAGAATTCTTTCATTATGAAAGTGTTATTGATACTAAAAACTATAATTCAAACGTTTTCGTGATGCCAAAATACTGAATCGTTAACCTTAACCATTCCCATTTCAAGCCAGTAGGAATATTTGTAGCTTCTCTGCACGTCCTTTCTGCTTATGCTATTTTGTAAGATGGTGATTACCAAGAATATATTACAATATATTAATTTGAAATATCCTCTTAATTTCATTTTAGGTACTTCGAATTCAGACCGAATTGAGGAACGAATGCAAGATTGGTTAGTTTTCCAGATGTGAAAAAAATGATTCGTTTTATCTGCTAGATCTACCAACACTAGGACAATGAACTTACTTGGATGCATGATGATGTGAATTGAATTTGTTACTTGTTATGTAATTTATGGTATAGTTGCAATAAATGTTATCCTAAATGAATGACCTTAAATTGTATCACTTCTCAGTATTGAAGAAGAATTTTTTCAGAGAAGATCTTTACACTTAAAATTAATTCATGTCCACGGCCTAACTCATTGATTTCCAGCTAAATGAACGAAATTCGCCTAAAAAGTAAACCAAAAGAATACGTTAGATCTCTTCCCTTATTATAAGTAAATTTCATCCTGGATGAAATATCCTCATGTGATAGAGATCATTCATATATTTTACACTAAGACTAAAGTTATTTATCGTCGTTCTCTGTGATACTTCCAGTGGCAAGAGCGTTAGACTATCGACTTAAATTTAAATTATAAATATTAACATTAAATGTTTAAGGTAATTTTAAAATATTTTGTGACAAAAGAGTCTTTGAGACATCAAAGGCATGATAGTCAGTCAATGAGGGAACGTAGTTCTAAATATGCACTTAGGGTTTGAGTGATAAAAATACTTCAAAAAGCTCATCTTTGCTTTTAGCTGTTCATTGGTGCAAATATTGGTGTTAAGAGACTATTCCTTACCTCCGCAAAAAGTGAGTTTGAAAGTGGATTCGAAATAACCTCGATTACTCATTCAGCAAGGGTTCAAGGTCCAACCCATAGGAGGTTGAACCCTTACTTTGTTATTCCGAAAGCAAATTCTTAACTTGTTACGTACAAAATTATACACTTATTTCCTTAGAAATCATACATTTTTAAAAGTCTCACAACAAATACAAACATTTCCAGTCTTTTTTTTTTCAAATAATGCATCGAAAAATAAAGAATGTTTTAAAATTGTACTTCACGAGATACAATTAGTTTTATTTTATATAACTATGGCTTCACTCGATTAATTTGAGCAATTGCAATGCTATGTTGAAGTTCCAAAGAGTTATATTATATTTAATTATTGTTCTTCACCTTTAAGTTAAGAAATGAGAATTTAAGAGTGGAAACTGATTGTAAATACATTAATAAATGAGGGCGTGAATTCCCCAATAACAAATAAATTATAAGCTCAATTAACGTTATTGTATAGTCACCTTAATCCCAGTTACTCCTTAAATGAGATTTCACTCTTTTGTGATAAAACCTACTCTAACTGAATTAACTAACCTACGGAAATTTTTACAATAAGCCGTTAATAATAGTCTTCGTACTCGTGGTTGCCGCAGTGAATAACATATTTACGATTTATTATTATCAAGTAGTAATTGTGTATCTAATTGAATTTCTGATTCACCATTCTGAAGCATGTATCTAAGGTTAAAACGAAGTTTTCAATTAGTTTCATTTAATTTACCATCTCTATCTTGAGCACAGCGGCAATAGGTACTCAAATACCCACAGTATTAGCAATTTACTTCGCTCGGCTGCGAGCAAATTGGAAATCTAATCCTAGTGCGGCCGCAAAAGCAGCGAAAGCTTAACTGTAAACAGTAGAAGCGCGGTCGGAGAAGCACTCAGATAAAGCTATGGCAACGAGTGTTGCTGGGGTAGTAGTGGAAAATCCCCAACGTTAAGCGGCTACTTTCTAGGGAAGGGGAACTGCGAAATCAGGTGTTAGGAAGGCGGTGCGAGAAATAACACGGACCGGGAAAGGGGTATTTGGCTGGGCCGAGAGGGACAAACGATGAGGACAAAGTCCAAGAATAAGTTATTGCTTCTTAGGGACATTCTATTCGTGCATGGATGCTTAGGTGATTAAATCCACGTCCAGACCCTTGACAACACAAATGCATTTTGAATGCTCGTTTCTGAAGTACATTCATGCTTTGGATGCATTTGGGAATCTCATTCAAAATCATTTCATTTCCATAGGGCAAATAGTGTAAATCATAGCTCACTCACGATGAAAGATGAAAATATCAAGCAACTAATTATAATTTCAAATCAATTTTTTAGGAACCAACAATGCTTTCTAAATGCAAATAGTGTACAATTTCTAAGTGTAAATAGTGACATATTGCTCTCGTATCTGACGTATTTATTTCCGAGTGAAGTTCGACATGAAACCAACGTGAAAGTCAAATTTAGCAATCTGCTGTTTGTTTATTAACTCAAAGAGAATAAAAAAAGGATTTTTACTATATTATTTTAAGCCATACTATTATAACGATAAGAAGAAAATTAATGTTTTGCTTACGGTGCCATCATCTTGTAGAATAAATCGCTCTCTTGGAAGAAAAATATATCAAATGAATAATAAGCTATTATTTAATTTTCCCATTACATAATTTATCATATTTTTACTATCGATAATACAATGTTTATTTATGAAGAAAATCACTTTCAATCGAGATATTTATAATACTTTTCAATTAATGCTTCATATACTATTAATAACGTTATTATGTTCATATATTATTGCTTAATCCACTACGAAAGTCCGAGCTTACGTATTTAATTTATTACCATTTATCCCGAAAAATAGACACTCGATAAAAATTATAAAAAACGTACGAGAATTGGAACCAACCTTTTGAACTTCTCCGGTGCGAATGTGACATCATAATTTCGTATTTCTTAAACACATAAATAAATATTCAAAATTTAAAATCCTCTTCCATAAATCAAGTACCAGGTGAATTTATGTGAAAGCTCAATGCTAAAGACATTTATAGATCTGCTCATCTTTCCAGGGAATGCTGTTTACCTTTCAAGCGGATATTAAAAATGCTCTTGTGTAAACAGTAAAATCCCTGGGAAATGAAAGTGTTTCTCGCTAGTCTAATAAAGTCGTTCGGAATTAAACAGAAGGGCCAGGTGGAGTAGCAATTAAATAGGAGAAGGGTGTCTCATTAGTTAATCAATTTAAAGTTCCACCGGAAGAGAGGAGATTTAAAAACTGCTTAGAGGTCGCGACCTTTAAGAAATCGACACCAACGCCTAAATAAGCGCGTCAGATATTTCGAGAATAATGTAAACATTGAAAGTAAGCCCACCCAATGTAGAAAAAGAGGGGTTTAATCTGCTATAATGAGATATAATTAGCTAATTTTTATTTAAAGAATTTGTTCTCAATTGAAGCCTTTAAATTAATAATCCGCTGGGAAATTTTCTTAGCTGAAATAATGCGCGTATACTATTGCTAATCTTTCCAAAACAGCGAGAATAATATCTGTATTTATATGTTAATTGATGGGTTTTATTCGAAATCGTATTGTTAAAAAATAATCATGAAAAATATGCTTTTATACTTAAACATTTCAACTATCCTCGAGCGCCAATCTCCTCTATCATTTGTCATCATTTAAGTTTAGGAAGAGCAACGAAAAACAAGGTATCTATTTACCATTTTGTCAATCTGGTTGAGGAACTCGAATAGAGGAACTGTATCGCAATTCTTTGCCGCGAAACCTTTTCATTTTATTCTTCATTTGTCAGCGTTCCAACTTAACTAATGCAATAATGTCAATCACAGCTAAGCATTTTCTGTCACTAGCACTTTTGTACAGTTTCCCTTGAAGTGCTTTCCATTCTCTAGGAAAGACATTTCCAGCAACGGATTGAGATTAGATGTCAGGGATTAATGTTATTTTATTTTTTTAATGAGGATTCGAAACATGAGAAAACAAAATAAAACTGCGCTTTATCAGGAATGGATTATGCTAAGTTAATATTCAATTTATAATACATACAAGAGAACAAGGAATGGCATCGTGGTTCCTTGTGGAAAATTAAAAGAATGAACAAAAATTACCTGTCAAAACACTTATCTGTATACCGCAACTTATTATTTATATTCATTCAGTTTTTGGAATAATCGAATCCGTAATTACTCCACAACATCACGAAATTTTATTTCAACCTAATGCCGCGTTATAGTAAATAAAAAATTCTACACTATAATAGGGGAATTATCAACGAAATCTTTCTAAATTTTTATTTGTATTTGCATATCTACTCTATCGTCCATTTTTATCTTTAGGTTTTTATTTTAAAAACCTCTCTCCGAATCTAATAGCTCTCAACACTAAAAAAGGAAAAGATAAACGATTACAATGCATTAATATCAGCTATTATTTTATTCCAGAACCCTTAATATAGGAGATAATAAGAAAAAAGAAACAACAACGCAGCTCTAAAAACCCTCCATAGAACAACCAAAATATAGGATACATGAAGGATAAACAACACCTAACCATCAATGTCGACAGCTAAGGTCCAAAAATTCTTCCATAAATGTGATAGTTCTATGTGAATGGAGAGCGATTTTCCGCCACGAAATAGCAGATGTTTCAATTTTTATTCTAAAAGCCTCCTGTATAATGAATGTCAGCTGTGAACTCTTACCCACAACACTCTACTTAGAGTATCTGCCGGGTTTTCCCACTTTCTTCCGCTAAAGTCGGTCATATCTTTCCCCGAACTTCATTTTTTTAATAAATAATAATAATAAATTCAGAAAGAGCTAAGCACGAGCAACGGGTTTCCATACAGTACCAAAACATTAAAATTATTAATTCTAAAGCTAAAATCTATGAGTAAAATTTTAATTATGATTCAATTAAGTAAAGTTCAATCAATTCAATGTAATAAAATTTAATTATAATTATTACTTTTTGATGACTACGTAGGCACTCAATGCAAATACTCCAAGTCTAACGCGTTAATAATGAGTGACTTGCCTTTTAAAAGCAGACCACAAATGATCGTGAATTATAAAAGCTAACAAAAGCCTTGGAATAACTACGTTGGAAGAATCTTTCTTGCACGATAATTTTCGTATTATAAAGCTCATTAACACATTGAGAATTGATTTCCGAAGGCGATTACACTGAAAACCGCGAGGAATAATTGGACATGAAGTGGCGAGAAAACAAGTTGTTGGAGAGCGCATGATTCATTCTTCCTAGAAAATTCCTCTTCGGATACACGAGTGCAATGAAGGCAATATCTCTTAAGCAAGCGTAGAGGAGACTTAGAGGCGTAAATCATAGAAAAGCGTTCTTCTTGGACGACCTAGAAACCTTTCCCCCGTCAGACCATTAAGTGATCTCCGTTTACCACAACGGGGACGTCCCTCCGTTGCCGTCGAGGGAAAATGTTCTTTACATCATTTCCATAATCGAGTCCATGGCAAAATAACATGCACCCAACTGCAGCCATTATAGTCGACTATTCTTTCCGTAAATTTATTCGGGCTTTAATGGTAGGAAATCGAACGCACCGGAATCGAAGTTTTGAAGGCGGACCATGTAAATTATCATCGTTGAAAGCGGGTTAAGCGGCCCGAAAATCATCATTTAATGTTAAACAGAATTATCATATATACTATTCATTCAATATATGATTTAGTATTTTATCCAAAATTTAAGAAAAAGCACAAATGAGATTTCGTACTGTAAGTAAAGATAAAAGATATGAACAGATACGAGTTATAGAGTTATGGAAACAGAAAATGCGTGCCCGCAAGAGATAAAATATTGTAAATTGGGGAATCAATAAAAGGAACGATATAATATTGATGAGGCTTGGAAGATAGCTTGTTATATAAAAACGCCTTTTAAATTATAACTTTGTATTTAAATGTCATATTTTTAATTAAATTATAAAAAAATCTTAGAAGATGATAAGTTGAATTCTTTCTTAATATGAAAATTTTAAAATACATTAAGCTTTCTCATCCATATGTTTTGAAAAGGAGGTCTGTTAAAAATATTATATTAATGATATCGTATTTATTTTATTTCCTCGATATTTCAAGAAAACTCTTTAAGAATCTTTAATTAATATGTATGATAACAAACGCCTGAGTTTCGAACAAAGTGACATTGAAACACAGATTTCTATCTGCAAAAACATCATAAAACGGTACAACTACGTACTTACAACTACTACTAAAACCTGTTCAACTACAAAACGTTTGAAAAGCGTATTCCTTATTTAATTTTTTTGTGTTTTATTTTCATTCCCTAAATAAGGTGAATCATGTTATATTGTCTGAAAAGGAAGGAGAGCATTCATATTTTTTCTCAACTTACCAAATTCCTTACTCCAAAACAATGCCTTTGAACTCTTTCTGCGCAGATGAAATTATTCGTGGGTTGAGATGCCGAAGGACTGCCCATTTCCAAAGCACTCCGAGGAATGGGTGCATTCGTAAGCAAACTCCTACAGCAGTAATAGCGCAGTATCGTTTGTGTAGCTTCGAAGTGAGTTTGGCAAAGAACCAGTAGAATAACTTCCGCATTCCATACGCCGCAGAAAAATGCCTGTCAAAGGATAATTATTTCCTTTAATCTAGATGCTACATGAATCAAGACAATTTATAAGAGAATCATTCAACTACAATAATTAAAAGAATCAAAGTATAGTTAAAAAGAACATTTATGTTTCTTTTAGAACATCCAAATTCAATTACAAAAAGATGGATACACCATTATCTAAAAAATATAAATAGCGATTTAAAAAAATTGAAATCTATCATCAAGATTCTGTAAAAAATACTGAGGGATAACATTTCAAGATTTTAAAAATCATTATAAAGGTAAACATATTAATAAAACTTTGAATTTTTTGTAAAACAGGTAAATAATACAACTAGGAATCCAGATTCATAAAGATCACTATTAAGCTTTGGTAAATTATGTATAGGAAAATAAAAAACTGTAGCTGAGATGATATAGTAACCTAATAAGGATACGATGCAACTCAAGGAAATTCTCCAGTTTCAAAAATGCCTTAATTTAAAAATTATATGCTTCCTTAATGAAAGTATATAAAAATTTTTAGAAATAAATATTTAAATAACATTTTTACGTCATAAATTACTAAGCAAGGTTGTAGAGATATTTTAATATATTATACGAATATTATAATATTCAAAAGCATTAGTATGATGTTGATAGTTAATCAATAAGTTATTTACCCTTTATATTTCAAATCTATCTAAACTGGGATGTGTACTGTGTACATAAAATTTTTCGAAGACCAAAAACTTGAAGAAAATCAAACATACCATGCATAATAAATATTAAAGAATAGAGTCGCTGTGCGAGAGGGAAAAGTATACGCGCATAAGGGACTATTTTTATTTCCATTCTGTATTTTATCCCGTAATTACATCGTCGTATTGATGAGGAATATAAAGAAATCAATTTTGAATTTACGACAGTCAAGCCACGTACCTCATTCAAAAACAAACGTAACCTAAGACTTTATCAGCGGGGTCAAGGAGATAGAGCACATTATAGCCCAAGTATACGTCTCTTGCAAGGCAATTCAAGGCGGAGTAACTAGAATTAGTAGTTTCGGAAGCAATTTCCAAGATTCTGACTACTAGGCTAACTGACCTACTTTCTGGAATAGAGTATCGAGTTCCGATTAGGATACATGTCCTTAGAGACAAGGTCTCAAATGCCTAAGATCACTTCGTCGTGGGGTACCAAGGAAACGAAGATAAGGCGCTATCGATTGTTGGAGATGATTTTATTTTCGCTGTTTCGCGTAAAAGAATTTCCATAAAATGGGAAACGCGTCCCTATCGATTTTTCTACGATATCAAAACACAAAAATTTGGAGGAAGTATCGAAAATTGATCGGTATTTCGTATTCATTTATTCTTCATTTCGCGTCGCAGCGCCTCGAGAATCGGGCGACGTATTCCCAAAAGTCGATGGCTGTTTTGAATTTTATCTCCAAAAATATTACTGCGATGTTCTCGGCGACGTTGGTTATATTGGGAATCATATAGCCGTGAAGCGTGGAGGTCTTGAAAAACCCACTCCAAAAGTATATCGTTTATACTCACGAATTACCTGAACATGATACCATTCCGACGTTAAATATCAAACTAAAATAATTTATTTGTTTAATGATGAGGTGGCAGATAAATACTTTCGTCTCGAGATACAGCTCGCAACGACGGATAAAATGAATTTTTGATTTCGAAGAGCATAAGACGTATTTTTGATTGAAGAACGTTTATAAAAAGAAGTTAAACAGAATTCAATGCAAATCCTCGACACAACATATAATATAATACTAGATCTTTTTTCTCGAATAATATGGAATTAAATTAATCTATGATTCAACAAATAATTGTTGATATCATTTTCATAATGCTGTTCATTCTATTTCAGGGAAGAATAAAATCACCGATCCTTATTTTCTGATACTTTTGACAGCAAATAAACGTGATTTAAAACCGAATGCATTCAGACTTGTTAGTCTATTTTTCTAGAAACCTTCTAACTGTACAAAGAAAACTACTGGAAAAAATCTTCCATCAAATTTCTTTTGTGATATGAACTTTTTTAATTTAATTTTTCAATTTCATTCAAATTGAATCCTCAAATCTTTCCTTGCAACTGCTTGAGATTAGAATAGATCAAATCACATCTGAAGGTAATATTCATCTCCTTGCAATGATTTATTCCAACAAATTAACGCCAGTGTTCATCTTCAAACCTTCTAATCTAAGATTGAGTAATACCACAGGCGGTACGGAACGTTGCGCCCCTGGAGACTGAAGCCAAACTGCATACATTTGCAAACATCTGTTGTGTGTGGTGAATCAAGTAGACTAACATTAGCCGAACATAGCGTGAATTACTCATTCAGTTGCTATGAAGTGACGCCGTAGACTGCAATCATTGAATTTGATACGAATATAAGAATTTAATTCGCTAGTTTGACGTAGTACGTTTAACGTACGTACGTTTTGAAAATTACGAAAGTGATAAACATTTATTGGCTAACGCAATGGAAGGAATTGTCAAGAGGAATATATAACCCTGGAAAAATAAATTCTTTAATTTACAAGAATTAAACTTAAGTTTTAGTAAATTCAAGGGTGCATGAAAGGAAGGAGATACCAGAAAATGAGGCTCCTAGGTTCGATTCCCAGCCATGTCGCTATTCTTTACTTCTGTCTATCCGATTACGATAAACTTACTATAAAATATATAAGAAAGAATTTATTAGCTTATGGTTTAGAAGAGCTTAAAGACTGAATCATAATTTCATCAGTATTAGTGAATATTATAATATTTAACGGGGCTATAAACTGTAATCGTGAATAAATGCAATTAAGGAATCTTCCTCTTTCATACACAGTAATTTCCAAATAAAAATATCCAAAAAATATCTGATAAAATAACATAATCCAATCAAAATCTATTGAGTAAATACTTAAGTATATGTGTATAATGTACCTTATTTTTAATTTATAGGCTTTCATTTGAAATGTCCTCCTAAATAGAAATTTTTTGGTCAAATCTGTAAGATTATCATAAATATATTAACTAAAGATTCAATTTAAGCAATGCAAAATCATCTTACAGCCCATATTAACGACATTGACGATATCCGCAAATCGATGGACGGGAGTAAGTTAACAACTTTGGTCTTACTCGACTTTAGTAAAGCCTTCGACTCAGTAGACTCGGATATAATGCTAGCGAAACTACGTAATATGGGTTTTTCTGAAACATCAACTGCTTGGTTTTCCTCTTATTTACAAAATCGTAAACAAAAAGTAATTTCAAATGATATTTCTTCCGCTTGGATTAATATAAATCGCGGCCTCCCACAAGGATCGATCCTTGGTCCTTTATTATTTTCTCTGTACATAAATGACTGCCCACAAGTTATTAAATACTGTAAATATCATTTGTATGCGGATGACTTGCAGATATATACTGATTCAATCGTCTCCGATTTCCCTGAATGCATACAAAACGTTAACCACGACCTCGAACAGATTAATAGCTGGAGTAAAGACAATTTTTTGAATTTAAATCCCTCTAAATCGCAAGCCATCATCATAGGGTACTCCAAGCTATTAAAAAGACTGAATCATATCAGCTTCCCAAAACTAACTTTGAACAATATGGAGGTCAACTTTTGTAATTCTGTAAAAAATCTCGGCCTTTGTTTTAATAATAACCTGACATGGTCGGAACATGTCGTGAAAATATCCAAAAAAGTTTATTCCACTATTCATTCCTTGAGATGCTTAGGTAGTTTCTTAACGCCCTCAATCAAATTACAGCTAGTAAATTCATTGATCATGCCCCACTTTGATTACGGTGATATTGTTTACCAAGATCTATCAAGAGATCTAGCCAATAAGCTCCAACGCATCCAGAATGCGGCCGTTAGATTTATATTTAATTTGAGAAAATTTGACCATATTTCCGGTGCATTTAAAAAATTAAATTGGATAAAACTCGAAACTCGCAGAAAGCTTCACATTCTAACGTTAACATACTCTGTTTTGCGAACGCAATCTCCTGAATACCTCTTTTCCGAATTTGTAAGATTTGAATCCGTCCATAATTGCAATACTAGAGGGAGATTGAATTTACTAATTCCGAATCACAGAACGGAGACGTATCACAAATCATTTATTATAGCTGCAACCACGCTCTGGAATACTCTTCCCTCCCACATAAAATCTTCCATCTCCACCCGATCATTCAGAAGAAAATGTCTTACTCATCTCAATCATATATCCAATTTATCCCCTGCATCAACAGTTATCACATCTCTACAGCACTGATCAACGCTCTCTCTACTGCTCCTTTCACTCTTAACCTCCAATTCATTTAACTATGCACTATATATATATAACTATAATTTATAATTATTTTTTTTTGCAGCTATATGGTCCAATATCTTCTAATTTTACTATTTACACCTTGCCTTTCTTTTCAGCAATCTTCTTAAATATACCGTTGAAAGTTTAATTACCTCTTTAGTTATAAGGTATATTTTCAAATTTAACATGATCTGACTCTTTGATTGCTCTTGTAACATTGAAATTTTAGTATTCTGTTTTATCTTTTCTTATACACTTCTTGTAACTCTAATTGCATAATTGCCACATCTCGTTTTGGATTTTATTCTGTTATTGGATTTGTTACTTTCTCTTTTGTGACAGTTGTGAAACTTGATTATTGATATTTTGTACTTCGCTACCATGATTTCTATTTCTTCATTCTTTTTAGTTAATTCTATCAGTAGCTTTGTGCAGGTTTTTCACACCCCCCTTCATCGTGGGTGTTTTCCTGCAGTGGATTTTTTTTCCTAAGATTTTTTCTTAGGTTTTTATATCCACTTAAATCTCTCTTATAATCATTATGTTTCTCTTTCAAATTCTCTTTGTATTTTAAACTTTTTTTTAAGAGGTTAGATGGAAGAAGAGACTTTTTAGTCTCAATCTCGCCTCCAAAATAAAGACCTAATAATATTATATAACTAACGAGAAATTTCGCAAACTTTTTTTGCGGGCCCTTCAGAGAAACCGCGAGGGTATCATGGAAAACATCAACCCAGATTTATCTTTCCTGATGGAAGGTTTTACCCTTCAATAATGGTGAAACGAGACGCTATTTTCGCGAAAAACTCCGCCAAAATGGATTTTGAGAGAAGCGCACGACATAAGGGAAGGATGGGCCATAAAATGGGCGATGGGGTGTTTCTATAATGGGCGCCTCAAAACATTGGGGACACATGTGCCATGAAGTAATCTCCACCACAAAGGATGAGAGAGAAGATTTAACTTAAGGATCCATTATAATTCGCATTAAAGATAAAACGAGAGAATTGATTTCGCCTTCCTTTATAAAGAGGATAGAAAAAACATTGGGGTGGCTCCAAATCCGCGATTATTTTAAGACCTTACGGATTAAGGAGTCGAACTATGAATGGCTTCCAAAACTGCCGCTCTTTCTATAGATATTTTATCTCCTCTGATTTATGCACGATGGAATGCGGGAGGAAATGGCGCTTTTATGCCTATTAAAACCCATCAAAAAGAGATCGGGCGAAAACAAATAGGTGTAGTTTGAGCAGAGTAAACGTACCGCGGCAAGAATAACGAGCCAACGATAAATTGGTAATTGTAGATGGCGAAGGTCGACAGTCGTGGGTTCAGCTGTTCTTGGTACTAAGTACAGATTGAGAAGGGCAATGAATAGAGTCCAATGAGAAAAAGAACTATTATATACATTATCAGCACGGAGCGCTAATCTACATTTTTTATTGGATAATATGTTTCAAACTAGGCCATTTACACTCTAAGTTTCTAGTTTTCATTTCAATGTGGTGAATTATAATCAATGAGGCGATTTTAAAAATGTATGATCTTTTATCAATTTTTTTTATATTTCCACTCCTCCTGAGTGCTATGTATATATACTATGTGGTTGAAATTGGCTTGTCATTCTTCAAAATAGATGAATTTTTGCATAAATATTTAATCAGAAACCTAAGAAAATCCTTCATGCTCCGTAATTCTTAAAAAGGCGAGAAACTTTTAAAGTTTTTTACATTATACAAATAAACGCTACCCGCATATTAAATTATTTATTAAAAATAAATCTTAGATATATTTAAATCGTTTCATTATTTCATACATTATATGGTAGTAACTATTTATTAAAAATTATACACTGTATCAAAGGATATTTTTCAAATCGAACAGATCGACTCCAAGCGTAGTGTACCTTCACACACCACAATAAACACGAGTACCATTATAAGTATTCGACATCTGTAATCAAGTTTTACGGATAAAAGAAAAGAAATATCCCAGACATTCGATATATGTCGATGAGAGTGTTCACGGACGTTTATTGAGACATTTCCTTTGGCAGAAGTGGAACGGTCCGTCACCGAGGATTCTGATGGTAATCGAGAAACAGTAATACGATTATGGTCCCTTCCATCAAAAGCGATGGACAGGAAATTAAGGAGGGACCCAATATTTCTCCCTATTTCGAAGTCCTCACATAACATAAAATGAGTTTCACGAAATGTTTTCCGATTTTGTATTTCCGTCCAAGTTAACAACTAAATGATTAAAATCAAACTAGCATCGGATAAAACTACTAATCGTAAAAATAAAGTAAAACAGCGGAAATTACTAAAGAGTACTAATGAATTTAAGTATGAAATGATTATATCAGTGATATGTCTCATAATACGACAATATGGCAAAGCTTGTAGGAATAAAGAATAGCGTAAGTTATCAATAATTAAATTATCAACTTTAATTACGGTGATAATAAGAATACGGTGTTGGGAAAATTTCGACGACCAAACACTGCTTATGATATAAAAAATTTCGATAAAACATAATTGATCGATGTTTAAATATTAAGACTAAAAAAAGTTAGACATATATGCTCTATAAACAACCAGCTAAAGGGAAATCCAAAATCCAGTCCTATACTAAAACAGTAAATATTAAACGCTTTCCGAAACCCTTTTCAGCATTCATCTCACTTAATTTGATAACCTCGAGTGCAGAATATCGCGTAGCTTACACAAAAAGTGGGAGCAATTTAATTCGGTTCTCATTTCCCAATAAGATCCGAGTGCCTTTCCTCTGGATAAGAGTTAACTCAGAAAATACGGCGGTAATTGGAGAGATAAAGCGCAGAAAAACCCTTCGTTGGCATCGCAGCTGCTGCAGAAATTGCCTTCTGCGACCAAATGAAGGGCTACCGCGCAAAACAGCGCTGGTCAAAGTACGCGGAGAAAGGAGATAGAAAAAAAGCACACCCGGAAATAACAAGAAGAGGCGGGACTTTTTCCGTGCCGCCGCTTATCTCATCGAGAACAAGGTCAAGGGATCCGCAAGTCGGAGAGAATGCAGAACGGGTCGCGATAAGGGAATATCATGCTGAGAGAGGATGTCAACAGCGTGGTCATCTTCCTTATGTCACCGATGCACTCGTCAAAACAACAACACAGAGAAAATGTGACGACGCGGGAGGATTGCCCGCGAAAGATGATATGCGGAGGCGGAATTTATGGTGGGCGTAGAGAAAAACAAATGAACACCGGAAGCAATAACAGTTAAAATTTGCACACTTAGGATTCTGCGTACACTTTTTATGCTGATCGCTATCTTCAGCGCAAGGGGCTCATTCATATATATATTTACACTCGATAATAGAAGGATATCCGATGGACCAATGAGTAGGTAAGTTTCACAGATTAATTATATATGTATGACAACGATTGCATGAATTATTTTTTTGCGACAGAAAGATATGTAGATTCAGATTTATTTAAATAAGCTATAAAAATGTTATCAATGTAAAAAATTATCATTTGTAATATCCAATTTTGATTAATTGACAAGTAGTTGCGTTCACAAATGGATTTTAAAAACAGCAAAGACTGAATTACAAGAAAATATTGTAAACTTGAACTTCAATAAAATTTTACTGTTGCAGCAATGCAGTTTTTAACCAGTAAAATATAGAGTTGTGAAAGCAAGAGAAGAATAGAAACTCAAGATTTGACGTCCAGAATAATACTTGAATAATTGATACTTTAATTTTCTATTTGAAACGATTCCATTGAACCTTGTTGTATCATTTTACAAGCATTTAATTTGCTTTACCGTCATTCTCGTTCATCAATAGCCGAAGAACTTTGAGGTAAATCAATTTACGAATATGCGTTTTATTTGAAAACATCAATAAGAGATTTGTATCATCTAAAATCTCTCTAAATGATCAAGTCTGAGATATGTCTGTTTCATTTATACGTGGCACATCACTGTAGAAAGCAACTGGAGTAATACTATTCGTTCAGGATAAATTGCGGATTTTAGCACGTAACACTTGTTACCAATGGAAAAAAATTAGTTTTGAATGTATGAAAAAGTTTTATTTCCATTGAGAAGAATCTGTATAATTATCAGTTGTCAAAGTTCAGTAAACTAATGAATATCAACGAATCAGTGGAATTTAATTTTAAAAGAGATATATATAGAGAGACAAAGCTGTGTTGAATTAAAATACGTATTGAAAACAGCGTCTATCTTTCCTTCCAGTCGATCCCAAATTGAATTAAGATGACAGTATAAGTCACCACTGTTCCCAGTATCTGTAATATGAGCGAAATAAAAATGAATGCCATGCCAGCGCAAGATGGGAATCTTGTATACATCCACTAACGAACATTGCATAATCTCTACATATGCAAAACAAGAAAAGTATGATATTCAAAAGAATTTATTAGCTCGATCTTGGAGAGATTTTAGAGTACTAAATTAAATTTATATTTGCTCAGGAAAATTTTCATGGAAAATAATACTATCCTCCAACTGTAAAGAATGATTGGGTTTTCTTTTCTTCACTAATTCGTGTACGTAAAAAGCAAAATGTAAGGATGCGTTAGAGGAACACTAATTTAATTCTGAAGGAAGTAAAATGAAGCAAGAGTTATGTAAAAGAATTCTCACCGAAGTCAGAAGTTTCAAGTCGATGGAAACAAATCCTTTTTGGTGGAAATGGATTGGATTCTGGATTATATGATTCGAAAACTGGAGAAGCTGTGAAAAAATATGCGACAGTAATGTAACTTTTGCATAAGAGAAGTGCAAAGAAAGCAGTTTACTTTTAGCTTTATAATACCAATACGATCACGCAAATAGAAGTATTTTAAGATCGCAAGTCCCTTTGGCAAGAGAAGAGCGTTTTAAAATAATGAAAATAGAGGCCGACGTATATTTAGAGATTACGATAAATTTAAAAAGAAATGACGCCTGAATGTTATGCTTTGGGATGATCTCACAAGCGATTTGAAGAGGTTTTAAAAATGAATTACCGCCCGTTTCTTCTAAGTCGTCAGCCAAATGCTTTTGTCCCAACCGCCAACTTCTACGAGAATTTCGAAGACGTAAGGGATAGAGTCACTCTAAGGATAAAGTGCTCAAGAGATCTTCTTCCGCTCAAAGAGAAGACAAGACGATCGTCTGTGTGACTCCTTATCGACTTATGGAAGAGGTATTCCAACTCTAACTTCAAATCATACGAAACTTCAAACCAAATTAAATTTCCACCCACCTAATAGTTTCATTTCGAGCACAATCTATGACTACGTTACCAATTCAAATAACTTTTTATGTCGTCAAAATAAGTCAACAAATACTTCCAGTGATAAAAAATCCAAACAAGGTAAGAATCAAAAGCGAATAAACCGTGGTGAAACTATAAAGCCTTGAATTTCAAGATAGTAAAATTGTCATTCTTCGACAACAAATGTGAAAATCAAACCTGAAAGGTCGAATTAAATGAGTTGAACGTAATAAAGGCATTCTACTGCCTCTTATATCCATAAATTCAATTTCAAGCCCGCGAATTTTAAGATACTACAGTAGATCTTGAAATTATTATCACCTTCAACGAACGGAAATAATTTCGTCTCGTTTAGAATTAATCAATGATTAATAAATGAATGATGGAATTCTTAAACTACAAAGTACACTCTTTTATCCAAAAATCAATTTTCAAAGACATTTTCATTAATATAATTCAACGCTCTCTCTTTGAAGATTTTATTCTCGAGTAAAAATCTATCAACCTATCATATTCAATCTATACATAGTATTTTGAAAGCCTGAATATGTCACGATTGACCTCAAACGTCAATTTAAAACCACTCCATCCCTTGGAAAGAGTTTTGAATCGTCTTTTTTATTTTTCACTTTCAGGTCAACGTGAGTCACCAACTTAGAATAAACAACCCTAAGAATTCCCGCTCTTGCAATCGGACATCAGCATTGCATAACAGCAACAGTTGACCTGAATTCAAAATACCCAAAACGAATTTTCCGCACTCGTCTACAGGAGAGGGATTATGAGTTATTTCATCGCAGAAAAAAGAAGTTAAAAATCCTCGGGACGATTTTATATTCCTCAATACATTCAAGGTTATCGATTATAATAAATCATGGCTTGGAATGTTTCCATTGTCTGTGGAACTAATTGGAAATCCTAAATAAATTCCTCCCTTCGCTATTGTTGTCAGTATCCTTGGATACTCTTCCATATTTTATCCGAAGAATCACATTAAATTCCTCGGAATACTTACAGTAATTTATCGAATGTAATGACTTTCCTATGCATGTCAAATAAAGTTTTATTTGTTCGATAATTAATATATTATTTGTAAGTATAATAAATCATCGATGTAGATTGTAAAATAAAAACGGAAGCCTTCCTATTATAATATTTTACTATTTTATATTTCAAACTCATTTCGTATTCATGCTTTACTTTTATATATCTATCTGTAGACGTACGTCCATGATTCAAAGTTTATTGAATACTGAATTAAAAATGAAAGTTTTTGAAAATGAAAAGGTTGCGCACGAGGTTAGGAAACTAATTGTTCATTACTTCTATTTTTAAACCTCAATTTTTACGAAAATAAATCACCAACTTTATTCCTTCATTTTTATTCTAATACTCTATTTAATACCTCGGAAATAAATTTGAATGAGTGTAACTGCTTTTTCTGCGGGAAATAGTACATCGCGAAATCCAATCTACAGGTAGGAAATGAAAAAATGCAAACCAAATGGAATTGGAAAAAACTATCGTGATAACACGGATAATGGTGCAAGATAAAATTTGGCATTCGATAAAATTCCTTTTTCCAAACAAAAAAGGAGTCAAAACAAATACATATGGTGCGAAAAAATGAATATAAACTTCGCACTATAGAAAAACAAGTAAAATCACTGGTTTGCTGTGCATTACGAGAATCGAATACAATAAGATAAATAAGAATATTAAGACTAAAATATATCAACTTTCACATCTGCAACTTATCGTTTGATCCTCCACGACCTATGTTTCAACTCTTTACCTCAGAAAAAAGTGCAATTCAGGGCTTGAAAAACAGGAATTTTTCTAGAAACGTTTGTAAGATTTACCTTCAATCGTCAACCAAATAAATTCAAAAACAAATACTATAATTCGCTCATTTATTATTTGATAGAGGAGAATGCTGGCCAAAACAAGCGATGAAAAAGCTCGTCTGTGAATGTCTGCCGCATTCACACTGTGTACATGAACTTTATGACAGCGTATGTCCACCTTTGATATTTCAATACACCAGTACCTGATCTCTAACACTGCCTTCCTCTTCGATCAAGATGGCCACCGATAGCAGCTTCACGGTGTTGGCGGCCTTCGGTTTGGCACATGTCCCACAAGAGAATTGAAGCGCAGTTGAGGAAAAAACGAAGAGAATAAAAAAGGAGATTAGAGCTTGGACGATGGTCAAAAGGTGATAAGGTGCCGAAGCTCAAACAATACACTCTAACTAAGGATTGATCGATGGCTTTCCCTTTGACGCAGATATCAAACGATGCCATACTCTCGTACGCCGGATTAATTATTTTCGACATCAAACGGATTCCGGCTTCTTTCCCATCCCGAATATGATGCGACAGCAAGGATTAGAGAGGTCAAATATTTGACAGATTCCTTGTCTTATCATGTCGAACCGTGATCTTGAACATTTTACATGCTCCTCGACTTCGAAAGGTATTTAATTAAGAATTGAAATCGACTTTAAAATTGTTCAAAAAATGCTAAAATTTACAGTTATTTAAAACAACTATTCAAAAACGTAACTAGGTCATAAAAGTGGATGATGGTCTTAAAAGGAGTTGATATTAAAAGATGGGATGATAGTTTGAAGGAGAATGAACTCCTGACTCAAAATTGTAAAATTTGAAAAGTTACTCAATCAGCTAAAATCCATGACCTAAAATCTGGACACAAATAGGTGAGGTTTGTTTTTCCAAGAGGTTGAAGCCTTTTTCCAAATAAAGATCGATGAATCTGAGGAAGACCCAAAACATTTGTGTTATTCGGTAACCGAAAAACTCATAAGAATTATTGTCGAAGAGAATACGTTCACCTTGTTTGAAATGTACTTAAAGTGTATTTTTATCTTCGTATTCCACGTATTTTTTATTCCTTTTCTCTTCCCTTTTTAAATATCGGAGACCTCTATAAAACGAACAAAGGACCTTTTGCTGTGACTTTATAAAAGAATTAAATCGATAGGAAGTAAAGATATATTTCAAAAGACTGTTATGAAACCCGTGAATAGTAACTTTAATAAAATTAAGAAAGAACATATAGCAAAAAAGTGCCCTAAACCACATGAAATAAATCAAAATTGTGCAAAAAAATGTGTTATAACGGTGATAGAAAACAATTTTTTTCTATTGCTGTTGATTGAATACGAGAAACCACCAATTCGATCTTCAAACTATTAAATTTCTTTTCTATGATCACAATTTATTGTTTATAAATTATAGCATGTACACATCGAGAACTGAAAACACAAAAATCAAGTTAAAACCTTATCAAAGCCGCATATGAGATTAGAATATTACAGACGGTAACTCAAGGGAGGGTAGTAATCAATTCAAAATTCCTTAAAAGACCTCACAGCTATCAAGGTTTAAGGGAGAGCGACATCAAATTCGATTACTGAATCCAATTCTTTTACATAATTATCTTACCACTACCAAATAGCTCAGATAAGAATGTATTCTTTCACTCTATATTTCACAATTAAAATTAATTCGTTTGGGACATTACGTGCAAATATAGCTGAAACAAAATATACACAAAATCAATAGCTTATCAATATGCATCAGGGGCTTCAATAAAGTTCATTAATAAAAATGAATTATCGTAATTATAAAATTCACGGCTACAGTTTTTCTGCAACATGTTCTATACGAATTAAAAAAAACAGAATCTGAAAAGGGATAGCTAAATGGAACTAACCAAACTCTTTCAGAGTCTCAAAAGCATATGAAAAGGAAACCCTACATTGACCGACATAAGGTTTCGATTGTATAACAATCCATTCGTCTATTTAGATCGATTTCTATATCGAATCGCTCAACATTCACTACATATGAGGAAGTACCACAAAGTGACCGATTTCGAGGCAGAAATTTCCGCGTTAATGTTTCACAACACTCGCAATAGGAGTCGTCCCTTTTATATCGTTGCCTAGCTACATATATATCTTATCCTATCTTGCCTATCTTTAAAAAGCTACAAAACCTTTGACTAGAACATTAAAGAGAAAAGCTAATTTCAATATTTCGATAATTTATTATTACATCTGGTGTTTTATTCGCCAAAAGTTATTTCAGTAGAATAATATAGTAAAATAATACTGGACGTGAAGGCTTTATTTATTAAGAAATCTTAATTGTCATTGGCAGATATATTTCTTGGTAGCAATTCTGAGTAATAAATATAAATTCATACTTATACGGATGTATATAAATCTGTAAGCGTGACCTAGCTATGATAGGGCAAAAATACTTTAATACGTAAATATTAACTATTTACCTCTGACATCTTAAACGGGATGACTATTTCGATGATACATCATTCCCACTCACTGTGTACGATTATCATCTTTTACTACATATGACGACACTTACTGAGAAAGATAAGTATTTAGTTAGGCTTCATAATTTAGCTATTTATTTATTTTCGTTATGTCTTCATCTCATCATTTTACTAGCTACGAATGAAATTGGAACTTAAGTGAACGAAGCATGAATTTAGGAACAGAATTAAAAATGAATAGTAAACGGAATTTAGGTGAGGATTCAAAATGTCCAGTAGAAATCACCTTTTGGACAATCGAATGGCAGAAGTAGCAGGAGGAGACCAAGATCAATGCCTCCGCCAGTATTGTCAAGAGCCATTCGAGCCTTACCACCCTCATGTTAGGGTTGATTTGGTTCAGGAGAGACATGCTGACGATCACGTACAGGTAACTGGTGACATGTAACATCACGAATATGGCAAACACGATGACCTGAGGGAAGCACAGGTTGTCCATTTCAACGGCCGCTGCCCTCAGGGACAGATAGTGGCCGTTGAGCCGCTTCACCGCGGATGGCCTCCTCTCCTCCAGCGCTGCGTTCAAGACGGAGAAGCACACGCCGAGGAGGTGGATGGAGTGGAAAAGAACCATTCCAATGGCGAGGTATGCCACGTTAAAGTAGACTAAGGGTATAAGGTGTACCACGTTGCTCCGGCCTTCGATGAAGCGCATTGCGGCCGAATAGCACATGCACGAGGCTATGATGAGGAGTAGAATCGGCTGTAATGAAACCAATATGCTCACACACACGAGCCATTAAAGTACAGCCATGTTAGCTAATGATGTATATGGATTATTCGCATGCCACTTTCATAATGATTAAATGGGAACTTAAACAGAAACGTCACATTGCAGTTTAACTCAAGAGAGAGTGGAGCGTGCTCAAAGATCAAGGTTGGGTGAATGTTACTGACATATTTCTTGGCGTACGACTTTATATCGTTACAAAATAATAATTCGAGAGATTTAAATTATAAGACCTTATTGAACAGAGGCTGTATCTATAAAATAATAGCAATAAAAATTTGATGTGTAATAGCTATGCTAGAATCCTACGTTTCTATGGGACGCACACTAGCTAACAAATAATTTATACTTTATAGAAATGAGGGATATATTTCATTGAAACTTGAAGGAGGATCCCATTACGCACAAAATATAATCAAAATAGCTTCAAACATGTATAAGTTACATTGATAATAATACATAATTACAAAATTAATGGTACTGTACAATATGTATGTCATTACTTCGTATCATATCATATAATTAGAGAATTAAGAATAAGAGAATTAATTTTTTCCTAAGTATGTCTTTAGCAAATGTGGTTGTAATTATCTCGATGTAGGAACGCCGTCCTAAAATTCGCCGTAACGTATTTGGCAATGAATCCAGTGACAAGAGCACCATTACGTTCATCATTCACTTTCGGAACTGTTAGCTCCCTCCTTTGGGATAACGGAATTAATGGAACTACTAATTACGCCAGTCCCAGGAGTCAAGCGAAACCTTTCATCGACTCTTCCTTAAGCATTCGCGGTAATTGAGGAGCATTCAGTGGAAGTTTGTCATGGATCTAAATGAATAAATCTTCCGCGGAATTTTTTTTATTTGCTTCTTTGCACTACTTTATCAGAATCTTCATATTAATCTCCTTTGCGGTGATAAAGCGCTTTTAATTAATACACGCGCAGCTAAAAGTTTAATACCTTAATCTCGTTAGCGCACACTTGTCTGGAAACCTTTTGTAAGCGCGTTTGAGTCTCTCTCGATGGTTAATCTCCAAGGTTGTAATTAAATTTATCTTTATGCGAATTTCAACACATAAACCTCGTTATCAAAAAAGAAAAAAATCTATATTTTTCCAACCGTATCCTTAGTTCGCACCAAGACGTAATATTGTAAATTGGCTGTTAAGTAAGGTACATAAGATGTAGGTTTTTACGTGGTAAGATATACTAATTTGCGTACAGATATCTTAATCTCTCAGCTCGTTTCTTGGCAGATAGGCCTCATTCCTCCTCAACGCCAAGCAAACAACATATTACCACTCATCACTCGAATATTCCGGGAGATTTGTATTCAGTGTCGGGTGCTACGATTGCAAATCTTGCAAAAGATAGAAAACACTTGTAAGTGATCCAATCGCAGCGAATGAAATAAGAAAATTCAACTCGTGAGCGATCAAGTCAAGTAACTGTTTCATTAATAGAATAATTATTTCAAATCTTTTCAAAGCAAAACTATGCAACGTTGGTGAATTAACAACGGAGGAGTGGAAGAGATTTCCGCCAAATCAATTTCAATAAGCAAAGCACTTCTTTACGTATCGGAAGCAATTCTTATTTCCTGCTTCCATGTTAGAATTACGTTCCCATACAAATGTTACTATGCCGTAGAAATTAGACGATAGTGTAAAATTAGAGAAGTCTTACAGTTAGTTAAGATAGGCTAGTTGTATAGTAAAATTTGTAGATCATAGTTCTCTTACGAAAGTACATATCGCTCAAGCACCTAACTGAAATTAATACCTAGTTTATTTCAATAGATTAAAGCCATTATAAGATACCATACTTTACACGAAATATATGTATTCGTGAAATTATTTTCGGAAAACAAAATATCAGGATAGTTAAAAAGTTATGAGCATAAAAGCTCCAATACCCATTTCGGAAGAAATTCTACTCTCGCTGGGATAATGGTACTGATTCGAGCGATAAAAATCCCGCTGAATTTCTCAGCCTCTTTCGCTTTATATTACCACCGGAGAGCGCAGAATCATCATCTTTCGCACGAGTTATTTCAGAGAGGCGATGGGTATATTGGCAATATTCAGCTGCGTGAGGATATTAGCAATCATAGTCCTTTCCGATCGAAATGTGGCGAATCTCAGACTTTTCATTTCCGCCATTCCTATTCATAAATTCTGCGGAGGTCCTAAATATCCAACGATCCTCATCTCCATGGAATCTACATCCACCTGCAACCCAATGGACCAGAATCAATCTTCGCCATCTGCCACCGAAGGATTCCATTTCCTGTGACGTATCTCATGTGCTTATTTGACCCGATTCATCTTGACTGACACACTCCTGACGTCAGTTCATCTGCTATATTCTAGAGAGCTTTTTTTTTCTTGGTATAACTTTCTGTCATTTGATTGGGAGATTAGGAAATGTATGCCATTCCTCGCTATCATTTCAACAATCATTCCAAAGAGGAAACAGTATCATTGATGTCGACGACCTATGAATCAGTCAATAATCCTCTGTTGCGTCAACATCAACCACTTCAACGTATGCGAAGCAAAAGATTTGATCGGTTATCTCATCCTTACATCACTATTTTATAACCTTTGTATAATAGAACCATCATTAGGATTTCAAACACATACCCAAAGACTTCTTCAAACCTAAAATACTCATCCAAATATATGTATGCGAGAGGTTCTCTTCTAATTCTCAAGACGAATCAGAAATATTAAAGTTCCCTGAACTTCTCTCCCTGAAGTATCTCAAATTTAAGAAAAAATTACGTCGTAGAATCGAAAGCTATGTGTATTTACACTTAAATTGGATTTGATCAAAACAACCAAGCAGCATAACGCGAAGTATTATGATTTCATGATCATTATTATGATTATAAAATTTATTTACCTAGCAGAAAGAGATTTGTGTCAAATGGTGTTATCAGAAGTGATAAACTAATGCTAATTAATTAAATTCTGGGAGTAATTTCAATTCGAAAATACCTAATAATTTATTAAAGATTATTTTCTGAAGATGTAAATATAAAGAAGGCTAAAATTTTGTTTTTCTATCATAATGAAAACTTGTCACTAAGATATCAATTAATTTTTATATCAATTTATCTAATAACTTAGTGAATTATAATGAGCCTTATTTAAATATATATTAAAAGAACTTTTATCGAAAGACGCATGGAATCTTTTTTTGCGAAATTCAACAATTTCAATCAATATCCATATTTTTTAAAACAATATGGTTTAGTATCGGTGTTCATTTTTTGAGTGTATAAGAATTTTAAACTCTAAAAATATCTCTATTTCGTTAGATGCTATTTGAATTCTGCTTTACACGCTTGCTTGCATGATTCTTTAAGAAAATAAAATGAATTATGCCTCATAAAGATTAAAGACTATTTGCAGTTTATGAACGGGATTTTCTCGAAAGTTCATAAAACATTTCTATAATTCATGGATTTTAAAGCCATTACATATTTCCTGTCCCTTTGCCAAACACAAGGGCAATAAAAGTGAGCCTACTGAAAGCACGTATCAATACAAGTCGTATTTCTGTCACAGCATAAGACTTGCCGACATGGTTGCATAAGATTAAGGATATGAAATACACTGGCTCATTACCTCCTACTTTTACGACTGATAAATTAACCTCCGCTGTTTAACGTGGGACATAATATTCTTTACTCGAAGGATAATAAGCCATTTACTTATTTTCTAGATAAATTATCATTGCCAGAGATATTTCATAAACAGTGTTAAAGTACTACTACTACACTCACTCATATTTGGTGCAAGAAATTTTGATGCGCTTCAGATATATTCCAAGTGAATCACCATACTTCCTAAAATTGTGGATAACAAGGAATTTACTACATTTCCAAATGTGATAATGATTAGAGATAACTGAAAATTTATGCATATTATCAATAATGAAAATATTTGAGCTCAACGTACCCAAACACAAAATTCTTAATATTACATAAGCACCTTGGATTTCAATAAACATAAATATTTACAGATATAGTAATCATTAGACAAATATAAAAACTCCATTCCCCATACTTAAATTTAAACTCAGTTCAAGTGAGTTTTTTAATACAAATTCTTTTCCGAAGTATAACCAATATAAATTATCTGTTACTTCGTGGGATTCAATTCCTCGGCATGTTAATGTCACTGAAATTGCTGGGGAAACAATAGAGATACCTTTATTAATTTTCATTACCAGTTACCAAAAGGACGTCGACACAGCTGTATGGAGTAATCACACTAGAATTGATAGGTTCAGAAACCACTTGGGACGCATCCATGGTATTACCACTCCTACCTACCTGCGCGACTGCCAAAAATCTATCAAACCACGATGGTGAATATTTCCTTCTGTGACGCGATGAGGACAGTAAAATTCTTCGCAGTGAGAAATGAACCCAGGACATCCGATTGAGGACCTGAGCTAGTCGGCGAAGTCGTTTGATGTACGCAGCAATGCCCCCGCTTCTCGTCAGTTGAGAGAAGAGGAAGTTGGCAGAGGCAACGAGCGCTCCGAAGGAGAACACTTTGCTGGATCCCATTGAGAAAAGAGCGTAGCCGATGACATGATGCTGAGAGGCGAGGTAGGAGCAGGAGGCGATGAGCCATAGAATGGGTCCGAAAAGAGACAGTCTTTTCGTGGTGAAAGGGGAGAGGCCGAGGAAAGCGCAGATAAGTAACAGGGGACGGATTTGGAATAGGAGGTCTTCTCCGAAAAAATACGATTTCCGATGAATTTTCCTCATGGTAGTGCAACACAATCCAGCTGTGTTAAGCAATACCAATCCTATTCCAAGAAGAAAACAGATATACATATGAGTTACCACAGTAAATTAACAGCTATAAAAACAATTTTCTGCACAAACATGGATAATATTCATTCCAGAAGGAATGGAAACGAAAAAATATAAAAAATCGGGACTTTATGACTATAAATAGAACGAATATGATGGAACTGTAATGTACTGGATTGAGTTCCAATCGTTTCAAACTGTTAAGCTTCATTGGATTGTATGCATAAAATATTTGAACAAACGACAAATTTAGATAGATAGTGAACAAGTAACGAACTTATAAAATGGATACTTAAGACATGACTTTGTCTCTATTTAAATAGTCATCCTACTAAGCTTTCCTCAAAAACCCCCAGCGAATAGCCTAATATGGCCGCTCCCAAACTTCAAGACCTGCTACACGACAGGATGAGACAGACCATAAAGCGAGGAGCGAAGTACACCGACTAACCTGCGCCGACTGAGGGAGCGTATTAAGTGGACAAACCGAAATATCCTTTGATGTCGAAGGAGCACTTATCGGCTGTAGGCAGAAACAACCCTACAAAGTCACAAATGCCACTTTATCTCATCGGAAACAGGAATGAACCTTTCAAACTGGAATACCCCCATTTCGCAGGGAAAGATATCTCCTTAAACTCCCTTCAGTAATTAAAGATTCTGTAAAATATGTCCAATTCAAACGTGCTACTTATTGATCAATACCTTCCCTCTAATCTATTAGTCCCCTGTCATTAACTACCTTCTGCATTGCCCCTCTTAACCTAATACCCTCCCATCCGTAATTTTCGTATACATAATTCCTCCACTCCTAAATGTATTTATTAATTTACC
The DNA here is from genome assembly GCA_020796165.1 of Pantala flavescens. Taxonomy (NCBI): domain Eukaryota; kingdom Metazoa; phylum Arthropoda; class Insecta; order Odonata; family Libellulidae; genus Pantala; species Pantala flavescens. Next base: position 49,019,586 of record CM036883.1, read on the forward strand.
TAATGGTGATTCCAAAAGTCGAAACTATGGGCGTGTCCCAATGAAATTTTCTTTGGTTTTGTAAAAGTCTTTGTTCATTTTTCTTTTTCTCTCTTTAACTACATGCTTCTAGATATCACGATGATTCACACTACTGTTCCAAGAGGGAATAAAGCAATAAGAATAGTGTCATAACTTACCTAAGAATTAACGATAGTAAACACACACCTGTATCACTCTTCTGTCTCCATTTGCCAAGTACAGAAGACTGAGAAGAATGTTTGCCTTTCGGAATGTGTTTTTCTTTTCCTACATTACAAATTCCCTGGTAATTCACGTAGGTGACAACCGGTAATCGGTGGTGTTTGAAAAGCGCTTGTAATCCTTTAGTACCATTCAGTTGTTGACATGCATCCATCTTTGAGTGTCTCAATCAGGAACACAAAGCAGCAATTAGAATTGTCTCGATTCTTATCTTGAAGAGCGGAATGAATTGCTCGCTGCCAGTTTCAACTCACGCCAATGACTCGACGGATTTATGCAGACGCGTGGCTCGCACCTGCATCTTTTCCTCATCTTTCTCTTATGCGGTGTCGCATATATGTATTGAAAGCATATTTTCCTTACGAATAAACGAGACAGATACAAAAAAAGACAGCTTTGAGATACGGGACTGAAACAATGCATCAAACATGACTTAAATAGAAAAATGTAGCCTTGAAGAGTAAAAGTTAGTAGTCTATGTAAGCACAAAGTAAAAAAATGGTGAGAAAAAAGTCCCTGGTGTTTGCAAAGAATCATTCTCTCGTAAATGCAGCTGCTGATTACACATTTTTCGTTTCGTGTCATGTTCCATTGTTCAATTAATCTCTAAAACGTCCTTTTTATTGTGTATGATGAAGTTATTAAATGGAGCTGCAAAAATAGGAAAATTGAAGTACCATTTCAGAAATTAACGAACCTTATCTTAATCACCTTCACACACTGAGGGAAGGACGAATTTTCTAAAACAAAACCTTCCATTTAAAGTAGACAAATCCCATGAAAATTGAATAAGACAACCATGAAAATTATCGCTAAAACCTTTTTAGATAAGGGAAATAATTTCATAGGAAATTGCCAACTCAGGAGCTGATATAACGGTCGATAGTAACCCATCGAAGCTCCATAGGGATAAAAGAAAAAAGGCAGGGAAAGGAACCGTTGCAGATAACTGTTAATCGATTGTTTAACTCAAAACAATCAAAGGGTTGGAGAGAGCATTAATGACCCTCAATTTCCGAGCTCAATTTTCCCTAGCTGCTAAACAATTTTCCCTTTGCGGCGAAGGGAATAAAACCCTGTGAAAAGACTTGATAAGCGAAGCTGGAGATGGCAGAATTGGGACTGAGTGAGGGAAAGCTGTTAAAAGAGCGGAATTCATTTGATAATTACTGAGGATGAAGGCCAAGTTCCCACGTTACTTATCTGCCATCTAAATGTTTTGAATGTCAAACAAATTACGTTCAAGCGGTTAAATTCAAAGAATAATGCCGATTACAGTTGGGAGGGAATTAAATTTGAATTTTCTATCGAAAGGAGATATTTTGTATTTGGAATTAATTTACGCGAACTTAATTTCGTGACGCATGGGAAGAAATTTCATATCGTAGGGATAAATGAACCTTTTCTACGAAATATTCACTCATATTTTAAAGGAACGTGAACAAGACGAAACATGACGAGACCAAGACTAAATCCCGGATCTACAGGTTTAAACAAATATCCCCTATCAATGAGCGGGGATTAAAATGATTTAAAACAGCATGCGAAATCATACAATATAAGTATTCCATATTATACTACACGATAATTAATCACGGAGAGATACTTATATTTCACAATAGGTATATACTCTAGCATTAATTCAGAGGGAATTAAAAGTATGACGTAAAGACTTCCACGAAACAACGTGTCGTCCCAAATTATAGCAGACGCTAGAACTGTGAATTCGCATCGAGGAACTTCTAGTAATGAGGTTCTTCTTTCGCAAACCGTGAGACGGGAGTTATCTAACACCTCTTTTCCCGAAGGAGAGAAGGTCGCACACGGGGAACCAAAAATAGCGGAACGTGGAAAAGAAAGAATGAATTATGAGACCGTGTTTTGGAATACTGCGCATAAAAACTAGAGATAAAAAGAAAGAATTCAAAAGAGAGGAATGATTAGAGTGAAGTGTTCGTGGATTTATAAAACAGCAGAACGGTTCTCAATCAAGGATTGTGTCGCAAGAATTCAAGCGAAAAAGGTTAGTCCTTTCTAGAAAGGGATATGATCATTCGTTTAATGAATACGGGTTCCAAGGTAAGCCACTGGTGTTAAGAGAAAATAAGGCTGATTTCTATAATATAAATTGCAGCTATATTAACTAGCACTTATCTATAATGCCTGCGTAAATTATTGTAACATTCTTGACGCATATTATACCACCAATAATCGACAAATTTCTATTTTGAATAATTTGTATTCTAATTGTAAGTATGTCAACCAAAAAAATCGTTAAGAATATATTAATAAACAAAATAAATTTATGAAGGATACATATCAAGGCCGTAAAACTTAATCGTAATTTGCCAATTGCATAGGAATACAAAATCAGTTCCTTCTTCATTGATTCTATCTTGATCAGAAAGAAAAAAATGTATATTAAGTATGTCATTTCGAAAATACGACACTAAGGGGTGAAGTTATTTTATTTTCCAAACCTGTCTTATTTGGGAGTAATCAAATGAATTAAAAATGAATTGATAAATAAAGTTTCCATTCTCTGATACAGAAAGATAATCATTGATGAGAAAAATTGGAACCATATTAATATCGACTTTAAAATGCACTATTAATCAATTACTGACATTTATCCTTTCATCTGAACCATTGTGCGCTGACTATAGAAATATTTACAAAGGCAAAATGAAGAGGATCATTTAAATTCAGATTTAAACCTTGATTATTCTACGAGCCGAGGAAAAGGACAGTAAGAATGTACAAATATTATAAAGAAGTACGTTTTGAAACTTAAAGAATATTATTTAAGTTACTCTATGAAAAATAAATTTGCATATACTAAATTAAACATATAAATATCGAATAACAACTGTTTGATTTCAGCAGGAATTATATTTTATGACACATATTAACTTTAGAGAAGGAGAATTTGAAGCAATCATTCACATTTTAAGTTTCTGAACTTAGATAGAATTTTTCTTGCAGGAGAAAATATGACTAAAATTTGCCCCTTAAATAACGAAAGATTTTCAGGTTATAGATACTATTAAATAAATGAGTCAGCTGTATTTAGATTCCAGTAAACTTGCTTTTTTCCAAGTAACTCACTCTAAGTGAGAAGAGGTTCAAGTTCACACACGTTATCGAGTTTTTAAGGTTCTGTATTGATTTACTTGCATCAATCCTACATCGCTGGAAGTGTTAATTATCCACCAGTGAACCTGTAAACGCGACACCCTGGAAGCGCATGTTGGCTAGGTTATGAGCATGTTCAATCAATATGCAGCTTAACCTTGAGAGGCGCAACATGCCTGCGTTGATGCAGTCAAAGCGCAATCCACACTAATTTACTTCTAACGGTGAATTTTAATGATCGCTGAACAAACTCGTCGTTGAAATTTTTATTTAAAAGCCGTTTGGTAGAGTTTTTTTGGTGGCCGATGTTAAAGTAGGAACCGAAGAATCTCACAAATTATAGGTTGATATAGTATAGGTTACGAAACTTACGCTGTTATTTTTCAAAGATTGTAAATTAAATCGAATATAATCAAAGGTGACGAAGTTTAAGAATCAAATCTATCCTCAATCAAAATTTTCGTTCGTAGATCTAAATACAACTTCGTTTTCAACGTTTTATCTTTTTTATCTCAAGAAGAACGCATTTAAGACATTCATCAATATACAGGCAAGAGAAAATGTCAATATCCCTTATTTAGTTTCATATTAAATAGAAATCATTAAAATCGACAGGGCTCTAAACTTCAAAAACTTGAATTTTCAATGAGAAAAAAAAAATACTTTTTGAAACTCGTAAAATTTTCGCCTTCCATCGACGAAGGAACATAAAAGTATGAAGATTGTAAACGTAATGATAAATTGGTCATTGGTTCAATATCCGATGAAATCCAAGACTTATAATACGACTTCAACTAATGAAAACTTTGATAATACTATAATGTGGTTACGAAACGCACTGTGGTCTTCTAAATAAGGCTACGGAAGAATTGCACTCTCGTTCGAGAACGCGAAAGGATTCGGCAAGGGACGCTAAATTAGTCCCGAGCTATTTTCTCCCTCCCCTTATCAATTCCTTTTAACGGCTCTGAGATAGGAGAGGCCACTTAGGAAGCGTATGAGACGGCAACCTGCTCCATCCCGGCAACAGTGGCGAGATTCCAAATCCAAACAAATGGGCGCCTTTGTTCGGATGACCTCCGCTAAGGCCACGCGAGAGATCAAATAGGACCGCAGCCAGAAGAAGAGGAGGGAAAGGGCGGTGAATCACCACCTCAGCCACGTGTTCGCACGAACGAATTGGGATGAAGAAGACGAAACATCTGACTCTTTCCGTGGAGCAGTACACGTCTCCGAGTTAGAGGAACTTATGAAGCAAGAACAGTTTCTGACTTTACTTTTCAGAGGATTTTAAAAGTGGAAGATCCAGGAAAATGAGCTCAAAATGTTTCAGCATCATCCTAGACTATCCTGCACTATATTCCATTCTCTGAAGTATAAAGTCGTATCAAGTCCAAAGAAAAGTCGTGCACAAAAGAAGTCCACAGAAATTCAATTCAAAATCAATGTCAACAGGTATTTATGGATAATGAGGTGTTCTAAATATTTCTAAAATAGAAAGAATCTCATGGAATTAAGGTTCAAATTTTAAAAATCTATTTCTTTAATTCGATCCTTCCTGTATAAATTTATTTCGTATATCCTGTGTAAAATATAAATAAATACTCTTCAGAGTCGAAACGATTCTGTCATTTATGAAGACGTAAATTTTCCCCGAATCATTCTGATTATATTTACAGAAGAACATTCTTCAGTTCATAAAATTCGATGTTTTTTACTCCTTTGAAATCTTTAATTAAATTCTCTCTTGTAACAGAAAATCTCTTAGAATCTCATTTCGGAGGGATCTAACTCACAATCAGCCGCGACGTTGGAAGCATTGAGTTCAAACACCTGCTCGTTTTCCACAGAATTCCAATCCTTCTTTTGGAAGTTTCTGCTCCAATAACGAACGGGAAAACATTCAACTCTCGGAATTCGTTATAGGTCATTGTCTAAGATTTCAAATGCTTCCAGAGTTTGTTTGTCTTCTCTTACAGCGAACCCGGGCGAAGTTGCCGAAAGAAAGAACGGATTCTGTTTATCCTTCCTTATTTCATCTGATGAATCATTCCAAGAAACTTTGCGTACACCCTTTTACATGGAATGGTTTCTAAACTAGGGCATCTTTAGAACGTGTTTATTCTAAGAAATGTCAATGAGTCTCATTTAAATCTCAGAAGAAGAACATCATGACTTTTAATTTGTAATTTTTATTAATGACATCAAATTCAAACAATTCTCACTCACAGATAATGAAGTTGTTGAAAATGGCATTCCTAAAATAGATTTATAAATGAACAAAAAATCAGATGTATTCTCAATGGAAAGAGCTTTCTTTCAGTTAAAAAGCAAACCTAGATTCCAAAAATATGGCAAAGGAATAATCCTCCTTGTTGAGAGATGATTTTGAAATATTTTTTGATTTGTTCACTATTACCAAACTGAATTAAAGTACTTATAGAAGACATCATTCCATTTTCATCTCTCTAATATAATTATAAAAGAGAGTAATAAAAATTCAATTTTTATGTTGTCTCGCACAATTTGATACTATAATAACATATTTAACTATTTTTTCTCGAAAAGAATCTCTCCCGAAGGATAAACTTGAAGAATGGTAATGAATACTTAAACTGTGAGAATTACAGCTGAATATACAAGGATATTCAGAATAGTGTATACCTTTATAAGACTACTAAATATTTGAAATCTTTCAAAATAACACAAAAATAATTGAATCAAAAACGATTTAACTAAAAGTTAATACGCTTTTTCTCCCAACTAATAGCCCACCCACTATACTGTTGATACCCACTTCTTTCAGTATAGTGACTGTTTAAAGTCGAAATCTCATGGCTCACCTACTTAACAAATACACTTACGGAATGCGTATATATTATCACTTTGCATAAATTGCAACATATCTCCTCCTTTTAAGCGAAACCTTTTAATTATTCAGCTGCGAAATGAATGACAAAACAATAACTGAGCCGATGAGGAAATAAACTAGCAGATCGAGTGTTTTCACTTGAACAGCCGTGACAAGAATGCTTCGTTCCTGTACCCGCTCTCCCTTCTGTTGCCTCTCTGCATTATGTCATTGCCATGAGGTAATATTCACCGTTTTGCAGCGTAGGCGCTATAGGATGTGCCAACGATTCTTCCATCTGCGATAGGAATCTTAGAATGCGTAACTAAGGGAGATAAATAGTTTCCATCTACGCGGAACTATTTTCCTTTAAGATGAATCCTTCGTTAATGTTTGTTATTTTATTACATGACTCTCAATGAGTGCTGCTCTCAAAAGCTACCCAATCGGCGATTTTTCATCTTGCGAAGTAGACGTAATGATTTTGCATAACATGTAGCTCCTCCCTCTCCTTCCTCCAGCATATTCATCAGAATCCAAAGTTTATCAATGGATACCGTTGCTAGGTAATATGCATTCCGTTGATAATGACGTTATTTATTACTCTGATTAAATCCAAGATTCGGAGATACTTGCAGATAAATTTTTCACTGATTCAGCCTCAATTCAAGGAATAAAATTAAACAGCTTCTATTCGGTATTTACATCGATAAACATACATGGTATACAATGGTATGCAAAGATGAGGTGGTTCCTAAGCTCCAATCTCGATTTCTCTATGATAGTCTGAATAAATGATAATCAATATTTATAAAATACATCCCTAGTATACTATAATTTCGGCCTTTAAAACCACAGTTCCAAAGTACAAAGAATTACGAATCAATTCATGATGCATGATTATAGGGTAAAAGAAGCTGAATCATGTGTAATAATATCCTTACATGTAAATTAGGAATCGAGAAAGTAACTAAATAGTATTCTCAGAAGTAAATTATTCTAAAATTCTGTACAATGCATGGAATGAATTATAAACGTGTATAATCCAAACAGAAGCCCCTTTCTACCAAGGGAAATTAATAAGCCCTTGCCCAAGGGACTTAGGATGTCCTTGAAAGGGTATTCCGTGATAATGCTTAGCATTCCGATGAGCTAACATACATGACGACACGTGTTTCAACCATGATAGCCTGCAATCATTTCATGCGTAATAAAAAACACTGACCTTGGGAGACGGCTTGAGAGTATTACACATGTGTATCGAATAAGTGTTACTCATTCACTATATCCTGCATTTCTAAATTCCCTCCCACAACAAAATTTCCCATGAACTTGAACTTCTTGTTCTTTGACGACTTCAATGACCACGGCATCGGGTTCGATTTAAGGATATATGGACAGTTCTCTAAAAATAAAAACAGTACCATAAAAAAAATCGTGACGAACTTGACCGTGGGTATGAATATGCAACAGTCATTGCACGGTTTAAAAACTAGTACTTCTCAACAAAGATAAGAATTACTATATATAGTACATTAAAATCAAAAAACTAAAGTACGAGATCCTGACTAAAACAGGCATAAAAATGTTGTTAACATAAGCACTAGACCATTACACAAAAAGCAATATTACAAGCGAAACAAAGAAAAATCATCCAAATCTTGTAGCAACCAAACCTTAAGATGGTAAATCATCGAAAATCTAACTTATTATTTCCCTTCTATATCGATATATCGCACGCAGATAGTACGCTGCCTGACTTATCTCCATCTTTCTCAAATCGACCCATTCTTTCCTTTTTCCTCAGAATGCAACCCTAAAAACTGATTCTGGAAACACTTCTATACCCACTCAAGTCCTTCGAAAAGTAAGGCGCAATATCAAAGAGAATATTCGCATTTTTTTCAGACTGAACATGGCCTCGGATAAGCATATCAAGAGTTAGACGAAGCGGTTAAGGTAACACGCTCCTTCTCATTTGTGGGAACCAAAGAGGGCGCATTTCTATTTTATCCATATTAATCTCGCCTTTGAGATAGAGCAGTTCTCCTCATCCGAGAAAAAAGGGTCTGACAGAGGGATTCGAATCTTTTTTTACGAACCCTTTCATCTGGTGCAGAGGGCAGATCCGGGTGATGGATTAATGCAAGAGAGGCCAAGGATGGAACGGATAGAGACGTTCTCTCTCATCTATCTCCCTCTCTGGCTTTAATCATTTCTCTCTTTATTTTACCACTCAAGTGCGCACGCAAACAGACTTTCACGCCAGACGTGTGCAAACAAGAAAGGGCGGGGTTTTTAGAGGTGAAAGTGCAGAGGAAATCAATTTTCTCGCGAAGAGGAGACATCGGGTGCAGTTACGACAGAACTTTAAAAAAAGATTATTTTTAAACATTCGAAAGGTTTTCTCGTAATCCCGAGTATTTTTTTACACGATAACTATCCTCCGTTCTACCCAATCTTCATCTATCAATTAATAGGATATTCAGTAATTCATCCTTTGCGATAAGGAAAGATCCTGGAGCAATTTCTGGAGATACACTTTATTCAAGAGATATGGTTATTCTGATGTATTTTAAAAAATCATATAATATCTTAGCCGAAAAAAAATTGTGGGTTCCTTATTCTACAAAAGTTTCTAGTTTTAATTTTTTCTAGTAAACTTGATTCTAAAACATGTCACCACCGCAAGACGTAATATATTTCTTAAAATTTAAAAGTAAAGGTTACAATCCTTTATCAAAAACCAAAGCTTGACTTCCTATAATTGCTTGTAAAAACAAAAATAATTAACAATGATAGAAAACGTAAGTTGAAGAATGTGCGTCCATTATTTCGTTTGTTCTCTTTTTTATGAGAAGATCTTTCGAAGACTGAATTAGAAGATGGAAGAGAAGTAAGGCAGAAGATAAAAGTGTAGATTAGAGGTTATTTTTAGAACGGAATAAAATATAAAAGGAAACTAAGGGTCGCTTTGCGTGTTACGCAGTCATCCTATGTGTATCCTAAGCCTTGAAATTATGCATCCCGTCTGACGAAACAGCGGTGGGTGGGTCTTTCACGAGTTTATGACGCGAATCTGTATTCTTGGTACGTAAATTAGGGAGTGAAATAGAGGAAACTAGATAATAAGAGTGTATTAAGATTAATGTACTATGATTGATTTGAGATACAAATGCTATGACTAGCTCGAAATAAGTAGGCACAACTTCAAGCTTGAATATATTAATGCATAAAGAGAAGAATGAGTGTGTAAAATGCCTCGACGAAATCTCCTGAGATATCTTCCAAGATTCAGAATATTGAATCTTCCAATCGAAATAATTTCATAATTAAGTTAAATGTCAAAAAAGAGCTAAAAAATAAATCTCTAGTAAAATATATCAGCTACACCGAGTGGTAGGAATAATAATGCTCGGGTATGAATCATTATGACAATTGAATGATATGTACTCCTATTAGTGCGTAAAAAACACACTTAATTCCGAATTACTCTGAACTAACAAATTTTTATCACTTGTTCACGATAAAAAGTTCATGATATCGCTTTATTAATGAAAAACGTGGTTAATTACCATTTCAATTATTGCTCATAGGTGAAATTTTATATATGCAATAAATGACTGTATCGAATTACACCATATTTTACCACATTATAGTTCTTTCGGCATTTTACACTTTGATTAGGGATTTAAAAATAGTAGGAAAATAGCATTGCGTGATTGAAGGTCACTCTTTTGAAAAAAAAGGTCACCAACCTCTGCCAATAGACTCGGAATGGCGTGTTTAGACGAACTGGATGATGAAATAATCTAAAGTAGCTGTTGATTGGATTAAGCTTACTTCATTATCCGTTTATTAAAGATTTTACAGGGTTTATCTGGAAACAGACCCCAACCTTGTCATCGGCTTTACGTTCCCCAGAGACGGAAAGGGATGACGTAAGTTGTTGTTGCACGATAATTAAGAAGGAAGTGAAAAAAATAGGAATCAAAAAAGAATATACACAAATCGGCTTTTTATGAGAAATTGAATTATCAGTAGAAAAACTTAATTGTTATTAAGTAATGAAAAAAGTAGTTCAACTTATTAAGGAAAGGACGGATATATGTTAGAGCATATGCAACATCAAATCAAATAGCGAATTTATTTTCAGGGAAGATCGTACTATTTCAGCACCAAAAATCCATAAAATATCCAAATACATAATACATTATAAAGAATATCTATTTGCAAAAAACCTTATGGAATTCTCTTCCCTTTCCATCTTTCACTGATGTGTTTTATCATAAGTTGTTTTGGATAATGAGCGTGATGAGAGAGTTAATTGGACAAGATGAAGATTAAGCCTATTTCGCTTTGATATCAATTGTTATTTTTGATATATTCATTATCAATATTATATTATGATATTACTTGAATGCTCATAAATTACCAGACTTTAAATACGGATGATAATGTGTTTAATGATAGTAAAATTTGTAACTCGTTTGCTATCGCATCGAATGCCTGAAAATCAGCAGCAAAAATATCCTATTAATACTATTCTATTATGATGGAAATTAAAGTTTAAATATCTTTTGAGATTCTGCAAATCATTCAAAAGAATAACGTCACCTACGTAATGAGAGAATATACAACGGACGAACGTGTGAGTTCTCAAAAAGTGTCCTCTCAAAACAATTGCGAAGATAAATTCGGAATTCTCAAAGGGAGTAAACTTGCAAATAAACGTGGGTGGATGAAAATGATCGGGGAATGGAGTTTGATGTGGGTCGCCATGCGTGGGAAGGGAAGGAATAAGGGACAAGAAGCCTCTAGGAAAGGAACCGTTAGGTCGAACGATAATACGACATCGTGGGCTAATATCCCAGGAGTGTCTTCTCATCCAATTACGTGGAGAGGGTAAGATCTCGGCTTTCTGAATGGACAGAGGAGCCGTGGGAAGAAGAGCATTGTGGTCAAACGCAGGAAACACAGGGATTTGGGAAGAGTAGAAATAATTGTGGGAGGATAGTTGGGAAATAGTGCAGCCGAGAGTGGTAAAGTAGGAAGAATCATTGAGGAAAGGAAAAGAACAGGAAAATGGAGGAGTATTAGGAGTAATGATGAGATAGGAACAGACAACTCGGAAAAGGGATGACATGAAAAGGCAAGGAGAAGATGGGAGTAGATCCAAGTGATGAAAAAGGTGAGGAAATCAATGGAAGAAAATGTCAAGAAATACTAAAAGTAAAAGTATTAGAGAGAAATGAAGTAAATAATAATTGAAAAGGTAATTGAATTAATTTAATTTCTCGCGAAGTATCAACTTAAATAGATTTTATTGGAAAGAATTAGTTTATTCATCCCTTTTATCATTTTCTCACACTTAACTATAATTCTCTACCAGAAATTTGGAAACATCGCCCACTTAAAGAGATAAATTAAACATCTAATACGTTTATATTGGACTGTTCTTTTTTATCAAGCAGAGATGTCTCTTTAAGGGGAGACCTCAAAACTATCTTCGTTCGGAGTTGAAAAAGATGATCAATATAACTTCATCTTGGGTTGCATTAAAGATGACAGACGAATACAGAAATATGGCGACCTTTTGAATTATCACTACGAGTAAGTTACCTCTTCCATGCAGGGTAATGTCTAGGTAATTATGATAATTTGATGTGTATCGATATGATTTTTGTATTCGTGGCCTTCGTTTAATGCAACGACGACTAATCTAAATTAACTCCTCTCAGTTTAGTCGAACTGTGACATGAATACATTCAAGTTTCCAACTCCCGAAAACAATACCAGCGTGGGATTATTCTGGGAGTTGATATAACAGTAAATTGGATATATTCATTGAAACAATGAAGTTTATCTCAGCCTTTCAAATCGCTTCGACTTACTTCAGCAGCAGGTGGGTGTGAATCGAGATAAAGGGTGAGGGATAAGTCTTCTTGGAAGAAGACCCCATATCTTAATGGAACGAAATGTGACAGAGAATTCCCGGAATTTCATTCTGTCTTCGTGTGGGCGGACTCCCCGCAGTAGTATCTCTCAGAGCCCACATTGAAAATCATTGTTATCCGTATAATGCCAGCACATCAAATACCCAGCTTATACTCCTTTTAATATAATCCAATTATTCATCCTATTAATTTTTTTTCTGTATGAATATCCGCATCATGAGAACTTAATGTATTTCATATTAATTTGTTAGAGAATTTGAAATAAAAATCACGTTGTGGAATTCCGTACAAGGTAAGTGTACACAACACTGTGCTGAAGTTCCACAATAATTTTTAAAGATAGGAACAACTGGATATACATTTTTAAAAAATATGCAAAGTCCCTTTAAGCTTTCTTTTCCCTTAGAATATACCATTTCAGCATTGGAAATACATAAAGGTGATTGAAGCTACATAGCTGCGAAATTCCTCATCATATCATGTATATGTTAAAAAATAATTATGATTGTTAAATTTAATGTTATTTGAATGAAAACAGTTCAATTTTTCATAGAAAAAATTGAGTTTTATCTCACACCTAAAAACTGAAATCACTTTCATACCAACCCATTATAACCTCAATATAACTCAGCATGATATTCATACCCAAAACTATGAATCTTTCTCAATGCAAATGAAACTTCAAATTCCAGCAATATGTTGAATATAGATTTACATTTATTATTTAAAGGCTATTCTTTGGTTTTTATAGTACAAATAATTTATAAAGTAAAACAGTAATCGTAAAAATAATATCCTTACACCAAATTTAGTATTCACACATTTCAGTGTAACTTTTGCTCGTAAAATTGCATTCAGATATAAATTTGATTGGAGATGTACACTCTTTTCATATTGGTCGTCTATTTTTGCTCATTTTGATCGATATGTAAAGTTCTTTTTTACGTGATAGTCTCATCTTCCGTTCGACGCGTGTAAAAATCTCGTAAAAAGGAAAATATGTGTCGTCAAATACGTTCTTTGACCTCTCCAGTGAATGGCCTTCCCAGAGGATGGTTTAGGACGTATTAAACAACGTTCCTCAGGGTTTCGGTCAACGTCTCTCCGTCACGCTCTTTCATAAAGCAAATCCGCTCTTTTACTTCATCCTTAAAAACTAATACTCAAACCCCACAGTTAAAGCGCTTTTATACAATATCCTTAACAAAATATGACGTCCTAGTTTAAATTAATAAATAATTCATTCTGATCATACGGATTCTATAAATCATGACTTAGGAAAGAATGACGTGTTCCCATGGGAACCTTCAGAAGGGTCTTCAACTTTTCAAAGGTTTCTTAAAATATTATGACGTCAATATAGCTTTTCTTCGGCTTAGTTTGGTAGGACCCAGACTTCCATTCATAGATTGTGGGATTATCTGAAATAGAGCTTGAGATTCTACGGCACGTGTGGTCTACGTTGCATGAGAGGTATTCGTAGGAGATCTAGCCATAACAAGATGTATTTTGCTATAGTATTTGTTGAGTAGTTTTTTACTATAAACATAAATATTATCGACAGAAAAGGCCCATACATTTCTCAGCAGATTATGATGTAAGGTTTCCAAAGATGCATAGTATATGGAAATTTTCTGCGAGGAACATACAATTCCTTCTATAACCTTTTAGATTTTGTAATTAAATTATATAATCTTTCTAAAGACTCAGAAATGCTTAAATATTTTTACGACAAAAATAAATTGAGAGAAAGGATAGCATGATTATGAGGGTTAATAGTATATATGAAGATTACGAAGTTCCATTAAAGTAAATACTAAATAAATAATAAACTCATATTAATGATAATATAATATGAGTTATTTAATAATTATGTTAATATAACTATGCCCAACCAAGCAGACTACAATCTTAAGGACAATGAATTCTCTGTAAAGTAATAATCCAATCCAAATAGATTTTAATATGAAATAAATCTATTTTTTCGCGAATCGTATCCATTTCTAGCAATTTTTAGGATCTAATAGAAAGAAAAATTTAGAAAGAAGTTCTGAACCGAAAGAAATATAATAGAATTTCGTTTCATATAATTCTGATAATGATTGAGATCACGAGACCAAGAAGAGGAAATATTTTCTGCATAATTTGATTTCATGGAGTTCTAAATTTATAGCCTCCATTCCTTCTATTCTACAGCTCAAAAATTCCTCCGTGTAAACTCAAAATTACCACAACGAGCCTATAAATTGACGGCGATGAAAACACTGCAATCTTCGGCGAAATCGATAAACCCCATTCCGATACTGGTCCTTTCTCTTTCCCATCTCTTTGTTTCAGGAATTCCCCGAATTATCAGACACAAACGCAATTCTAAGAATGCGAGATATTGGGTTGAAACGACTCTTGAAAAATGACACGAAGAACAACCATTTAGACTTCGCAGATCACGTGCGTGTTATTTTTTTTGCGAGAAAAACAACAGATTCGCGATGTCACGCCACAAAACTTACGTGTGCATTTTACGTCATACGCGTGGATGGCCGATGAAGAGGGCTTACGAGAACATGGAGGGTTTCCCAGGAAAAACCGATTTTCATTGTGGCGTTCCCAGAAGCAACTTTCCATTTCGCTGGAAATTTACGATCGCTCCTAGATACACGAGTGGAGATAAAAACTAGTGGCGTGGGAATCTGCTACTGTTGTTAACGTATGTTTGGTTGTAATGCATTGGTGGGGGTGAAAGTGACAAGAAGTTGAACCCAGGAATTCCTAGAAGAGTTGAAATTTATAAGATTTATGAAGTGAATGGAGATGACACTAACAGTAGATTTTGTGTTGATGTATGTATGATATAAAGGTCAAAATTTTTTTGGTAAAAGATGCATAGGTTACAAAAATATCTTAAAATTTCAATCGCTCACGCCGTACTAATAAATAAATGAAATAATCGTACATAAATTAAGGTACAACCAATAAAGATTGGGTAAATGAACTCTAAAGAGTCTAGTTAATTGTACGGATAAATTTAATAGCAATTACCACGTAATTCGCTACATACTTTCTCAAAACGAAACAAATATCTTGAAAAGAACAAATATAAGTTTACCATAAAAATTTAGCTACTGCTCGTAAATGCTTTCTGTGAACATCCTCAATAAATTCGAGACTGAATTGAGAGATTCAATATAACCAAAAATCTAAAAACCTTATGTACACTGCCTTTTGGGAAGATCATTTGGCAAGGAAAAAAACCACAGGACCATGAAAATGGTTTACCAAAAAAGAAGGGGTTACTCGTGGAGAATAGATTGACCTCTGATGGAGAGTGAACCCTGAAAGGGGATAAGGATCTTGGAAAGGGATTAAGGGGATGAAAGCACAATCTCCTAGGAAATGGGAAAATCTGTTGTCTAGCGATTAAAGAAAATCTCTATGGAAACCAGCTTATAAACTTCCAATCGGTTCGTGCGAAACCCTTAAGAGAGCTTAGGAAGGGAAAATGGAAAAGAAAAGGGATTTGAATTGGTGGTTTGGGAGAGAGCTTTGGAGCACAAAATAAGAGCTCCTGTGGAAAGAAATCAGAAAGGAAAAGCTAAAGATAGATAAGGAAATCGTTGGATTTGAGGAGGTATTGATCGGAGTTTGATTGATTGACGACGATTGCCAATACGTGTTTCAAATTTGGCAATTCTCCAGAAAACAACCGATACTTTTACAAAAGTACGCAGCTTAGGAAAGATAAGGTGAATGCAAATTGGAAGGTACGCCTTGTTCGAATACTGGAATGCAAATTTTATGCGATAAAGAGCAAGCTAAGCCATTGGTCAGACATGCGATTATTATTTCAGAGGAAGAAAAATATTGCAAAGGTATACATGTACACAGAACTCGAGCAGCACAAAAGTGAGACAACTAGAAAAGAATAAGATTTTTCATCCAATTATCTTCATTTAGATTTATATAACTATCCTTATAGCTCATAGAAAGCAGAAATTAACGTAATTTGTACATAGAAGATGGATAAGAATTAAGATGAAATACAAGTGAAGACCTATGGGATACGTCAACAACTAATAATTAATTGTGAGTTAAACTAAATAACTAGTTTGACGAAATGAAATAAATCATTCGAAAGAATTTATATAAATATACAATAGAGTTAATTCAATTACTTTAAACTTGTTTCAATCCTGAAGGAATATACGGAAATAATTTTCGTAAATTAGTTTGAAGTTATTTGAAAAACCAGAAATTCATAACTTTTTAGCCAGATATCCAAATAACTCTCAGAAAGAGGTTCATCAGTTTGTCCACGTTTTCTAGCATTGTAAACAAAATTTGATCCATTATAGCAAAAAAAATCCAGCGAAAAAGGAAAAAGTTGCTAAACCAATCAAATTTAGAATGAATCAATTTTCATAGGCATCAACCGTTGAACTAATTTTAGCATCTTTATTTTATTTGGAATTTCGGAGAACTACAGAACTTTGGGTGTCACTCTCGTTCTCATAAGGGTTCTGTTTGCATTGCAAAGGCATCCATTTATTTATTTCTGTGATTGTTAGGTTCCTTTCCATCGTTTCCTTGGAGATCGAGTTCCCACCGAACTTCTCTTCCTTCATTAACCTGTCCCCTTTTCTGCCCACACTCAAAGAGTGGGCGGTGGAGTTGAAACGATGCGCAGAAAAGGCCCTTTCGCGTGGGCGTAAGATATTGCACTCGGGGGAAGCGCATCGCGAAAAAAAGGCCTTTCAAATGCAGGCGTTCTTCGCCGTTGATGAAACTCAAAGAACATCGCGAACTGTACAACTCTTCTCTCAAAAGGGCGAATGTTCGGAAAAAAAGGCGCTGGAGTCGATCAAAGATCAATGTGAAATCGATGAAAACCTATTTCGATGCCAAAATTAAATTTCGCCGGTGGTGATTTCATGGTGAATTATTTCGTTCAGTTCGAAACACCGTGACACCTTTATTTCGTATTCGAATTTTTTTAATCTCTAGTTTTTAAATGCGCCTTTTTGGAAATGATGGGATAATCCCATTTGGGTGTTATGCGGCGGTGAATTCGATTGTTAATGGTTACAATAAAAACGTGGATTACATTCCTATTATTCCAATATGCCGAATAATAATGTATAAAAAGTTTATTATAACGCTATTTATAATCCGTCAGAGAGAATCAGTAAAGATCGATTTATAGTTCAAATGACAAAATATTTTAATATATCTTATTAAATTTTTATTTCGGTTAAGAGTGAATTTTTACTATCAAAACCGTCTTAATCCGTCATCCGTCGATATGCTAAAATAACATTCTTTTCATTTATTTGAGGAACTACGTATTCGTGAGAAATAGATACTGAGTTACAGCCTCAATTCGCGAACATTTACGTCTAGCCATTCAAAACCTCTAATATAGTCTACTACAAAAATATGCTAAATCTTAAGTAAGGAGATACCTTTTTATGACTATCAACAAAAATCTATTATATTCAGTCCATAAATTTTAAAGAATTTATTGCAAGGTATTGACTTCGAAAACAGATTAAAACCCAATGCTTTCCAAAATTACTTATTAAGAGGCAGGTGAGGTTAGAGAGAAATTTCCCCCTCACGTCTTTTCATTAACGATTACTGCCCTTTTTCCTTTAAATTAGCCGAACATGAAATGAAAAAACATCAATCAAAGGATATTAATAGGAGAGTAAATTGTCGTACTTTGATATATTGTAAGAGCAATAAATTATTGCCATTATCCAGATTTACTCATACTTCGTCAATTTTTAATATATGACGGATAAGAAGAGGATAATGGCCCAATTAAACAGAAGTGATGTAAAAATATGGGCCTGTCCGGGATTTGAACCCGGGACCTCTCGCACCCAAAGCGAGAATCATACCCCTAGACCAACAGGCCACATATTAACTCCTCTCGCACTTAACAAAACTACTTATCAAGACGATATTGTACAATTAAAACATCTTGAAATATGTTAAATACATGTCTCTCTATTGGCTAATCTACACTTGAAGTTAGAGCTGAAACATCATAACGAAAATTCCATTTCTTATGAAAGTTTTCATCGTTCTATCAGTGATTCTCTACACTGTTTCAAACGACCATCAAGGTGATAATATGTAACTACTAAAATCGCTGACGATGACATTAAACTCTCGTAATATGAATGCCCTCCTTCACCCATGAGGTTGAGGCAAGTAATGAATTTAAGCGGCAGCTGGAGAGCGTTCAAGGGAATCTGAGACGGAGTTAATAAGAACAAAGTGAAGGGAGGTTGGGACAAACATGTTGACGATGAATTAAAGGAATGAGAACAATTTAGTGGATTTCAGAATAGACTTTAAAACGCAGGAGTCGGAAAAACATCCTTTTCTCCTTTCACTTCAAAAAATATCTCCCGATGCCAAGGGATTTGACGCGGCTAACTCTTTCCGGGGAATCAATAACTCTCAACCGAACTACTCTCGGGAAGGACTAGTGAGGTGAACAGAATGTCACTCTATTATCGCCAGGATTTTATAGCAAAACTCGGTTTTAAAGAGGAGACACTAACGAAAAAGCCAAGGATTAACATTAAAGTAGCTTAGCTTAGCTTAAATATTATGCTCTGTGAAAGCTGTGTCTTTACGATTCAAATTCAATGAATACAAAATACGAGTAGTATTTCGAATGAAACAAACGAGATATTAAAAACGTAGAAATTATTCTATGTATTATAAGTTAGATATATGAATTAGAGATTGAAATTTATCATTTTCAATGGGAAATAAATTGTCTCACTAGGGTGGAGAAAAAACTACTCCTAAGAATGCCAAGTTGCGGTTCGAGCCCCGGATATCTTGTATTCTATTAATTATAACACTAATTCTAGTATCCACTCATTTTCAGTATTTTTCCATGAGTGAATATCTGTAAGTGATCAAGGAAAGACTGATTTTAAGTATATAAAGTAATAACTTATTATCAAAAAATGACTTAAAATAAACAAGTTAGTTCGCAATAGGTAGTTTAAAATTAATGAGACTCTCATTGATGCAATAATAAAAGAAACAGTAAAAGGTTGAAAATGAAAACTTTCCGAATTAATTTTCAAAGTAAACGTCTATTTTCCATAATATTTATTATTGAAATTCTATTTTTATTAACCTTGAAACAAATAACGATTCATTCCATCGAACATTCCATATCATTAAATTCACGTTACGAACTAATACTAATGGGTCGCAAAACAAGGAGTTCGATGGATCTGAATAACCAAGTGAGTAAATCGTTCGTATCATGTAAAAGAATCCAACCGTTCGATAACCTTTGTGCAGGATTGTTTGCGAAAGACCTCAGCGATGCAGACATAAAAAATTGAAATGTACTACACCTCATTCATCTTGGAACAGTCGTTGAGGTACTCGGTGCAATGGTGCTTTGAATAAATCAGTAAATTACTCATAGAATACCGGGGCTAATACAACGGAGAGTGAGCCAACTGGATTTCCATTCAACATCTTCCCGAAAGAATCATTCAGGCTAGAAAAGAGTTTTTTCCTCTGTAATAATTTACGGAATTGAACTTGATCGTAATCTTTTTTATATACTCCCACGGATTCTGATTTCAGGAGGAGTAAAAGAAAGAGGACAAGGTCATCAAAATAGGGAAAGAAGAGATTAAAGGAAACACGACCGATCCTTCATTGGAGTGAGATTTACTGTAGTGATACGCCCATAATACCCGCCTAGAGTGTCCATTACGAAGAGATGGAAGGGATACTTCATTAAACGTGACCAGTAATTCGTTTGGAACGACTGAAACATCCGTCGTTACGTAGATGAACTCGAGGCAAATCGATTTCCAATTTGTTAGAGTCGAATTAAGGTCATTTGCTACCATTTTGGGATCGATAAACATGGATATTGTTTTACCAACGTTAAGAGAATCATCAACAAAAGATAATGTTGTTATATTTCTTTACTATGGTAACTTCAAACATATATAACGCCTGTATTTTCTTATATTACTATTTGATAATTAATAACGTTCCTTCGTATACAATTAACTTTATAATTTGAGGATGAATTCAAAAATGTCACAAAAAAGGCTTCTTAAGAAAATACAGCACTAAATAGAAAATGAATTAAATAAGTTCTATATTGTAATCACCGTAGTTCAGAATATAACTATCAATCTGTTGTTTCATTTTAATATTATATATATTTTGCGCAGTTTTCCGAAATTTTGTAAACAATCAGAAGAATTTCTAAATGTGTAGATCATACAATATAAATAATACATATATACTTCAATTCAATAAAAATAGTTTAAAACAGTCCAATTAGCTCATAGAAACATTTTTACTGTATAAATATACGTTAGCTTAATTGTTTGATATGATACTTTATACAAATAATAATAATATAGAATTCTAATCATTCAATAAAATCCTTGACTATTAAAGTCACGAGCTCCTTTTCCAAGAACGAAACACTCATTTTTCTCATATGGTACGTTTCTAAAAAAGGAATATTCTTTTTTAGGTCGAATGTATATAAATATACCCGGAATTAGCATCATAATGTGTATTCTGCCTTCACATTTCCCTCCTTGAGACGTTCTTTCCTTGTCCCCTTTCAATCGACCTTTCCAGACGATTCCCACCTCTTTTTAGCCAACGCATGGGCAATTTTCCTGACCCCACGTTCTCAAATACACTCCGTGAATTCCTTCACCCTTATCCATTACACATTTACGTCCTTCGTGATACCCGTTTCATCGCTTGTTTTCTTAATCCTGCTTTTCTTGATACATACAGCTGCTCGATTTAAATTTGGGTTTTCCGCTGAGTTGTGATACAAAAAATTATCAGATCATGCAATCCAGTTGAAACTGATGATGGAATTTGATCTCCTTTAGATGAAACTAGTATAGATCACGGTTTTATTGACATAGATATTGCTGATCTGATAGAGAGTTCTCTTGTCTTACACATTGGATCGAATGAGAAGAAATCTGAGGTTAAAGAATTCTCAACAGCTATACGAAAATATTAAGAAGTGTATAATAAGGAGTATTATTGGGACATTTTTGTTTAAAATTAATACGTTATCTCATAAATAAGTTTGATATTTATATCGGTAAACTAATTTGTAACCTATAACTTTCTCAACGTTATGAACTATATATGCTAATCGTATCGACCTTGGCGAAACGATATGAACCGGAACTGAATACATCTTACATTGAGCCAATATGATAACTGGATGTTTTAAGTGAAGAAATTCAAAGGTTAAAACCTTAGTAATTATATATACTATCGTATGAAAGACTCGATGGAGCACAGCCCAGAACTCTATAGCTCTGGTCTAATACTGAATAGAGAAATACGAGTAAATTAATCTAAAAAAATATGGACATAATTAAGAAGCCATTCCAGTGCAGATTAAATCATCCTATTGAACGCCTTCAATTTTTAGACATCAACGCTGAAGATTTTTAATGAGCAGAAGAAGAGAAAGGCAGGGTTTTCATCAGTAACGAACGAGCATCTATTTCATTTCTTCGACTTTTATCTCCCTTCTCCAATGCGACTCCATTTCCTTACGAATTCACACTCATTTTGCCCAAACAGAATCTCTATTTCCTCATCTCATCCCATTCATGGTTCCCCGAGGAAGGGATATCCCCTTCGGACCAACGGTGAAAGGGAAAACGACCCTGACATTAAATTTTTCTCTTCAAACTTCCTTCCAACGCTGCACTTCCCTTTAACCTCTCTCTCTACCCTTAACCGAATTCAACCATAATTATGTGATTTACTATCTCTTTCTCGATTCCTTTGACGTCATCATCTGAACCGGGGGAAGTGAGCATTTTCTTTCGTCACGATACAGCGAAACTATAAAACTAAACTAGTTTCTGCCAGTACTTATAGAACCAGAAATCGAAAGTTTTCACGGAAAAAGATTTTATTTCTGATACTATCAATTTTGTTTATCTTATAAGATCACTTTTGATTTTATTAATTGTTCTAAAATATGTGTTCAAGTCTGTTTTTCTTTTTCTAATTCTTTAACTAAATATTAATCAAATATCTTATAGTATTTCACTTTTGATTTTATTAATTGTTCTAAAATATGTGTTCAAGTCTGTTTTTCTTTTTCTAATTCTTTAACTAAATATTAATCAAATATCTTATAGTATAAAGTGGTATTATTAGTATTTATTGAATTTTCGTTCACTAATGAAGTAATAGAAAAACCGAAGGAAATAGATTCAAAAGGCAATTTCTCAATCACGATTGTCTCTTCACAATGAATCGCTGCACAAATTGGATTCTTGGAAATCAAAACATTAAATCGTAAACGTCTCTCCTCATAGATTATCTATAAAGATAATCGGAGCAAGAATTTCCTGTTTTCTGAATCGAGATATATTGTTATATTTTGATGATCATACGGGTTGAATTTTCAAAGAAGTATCAAATAGAAACGTATCGCATGAAGAAAAGGTACAGTAATGATTTCAAGATGAACCGTATTATTAATATTCAATTCTATGCGCGAATAAACCATTTATCTCTTATCTATTTTCAGAAAAACGTTTTTACTTTACTTAAGCAAATGATCAGAAGTTCTTCATTTCCTAAAATAAAATCATATGCTAATGAATGTTAAAACAAATATTAAATAGAACTCATAAGTAGATCTTAATCGAAGTCACTTAATGGAGAAAAAAGATAGCCAGCTTTGCTTATTTTTATCAAAACCAAATATTAGAAATATTTACTCATAAACGAGACAAAAAAAAAATTCATCCTTCTATTGATTGTTAGATAGATCTTATCTCCATCTCACAAAGGTTAAGAGACATTCTTACGCTGAAATGCAGAAAAAAGATGATAAAGTTCGATTGTCATTTGAGAAGCCATTTCAAACGTGTTCCTGAATTCCACACGGAATCTTTTATTGATGAAATTCTTCTCCTATCTCACGTATCGTATATCTAGATATCACAATGATCTGCAGAATTAAGAATTAAGATTTATCATAATGGTTTATACTGAGCAAGCCAAATAATATTATCTTCAGAAATATCTTTTGGTATGTTTAAACCAGTATACGTCACTCTGATGAATTTATTTAAACTCAACCGAGGGAATCCCACTTTTTTCCGGATATAAAGATCGGGAAAGTATTTTCTATTCATAAAATTTGTCTAAGGTAGTAATTCCAGAACTAATGTTTACAGCAAAGCCTTGAAACTCCTTTGATAATAATATTGCTGAATAAGAAGTTTAAAGTAAAAATTCTACATACTACACTCCTCTTACGCTGTTTGAATAAGTACCTCACATATGAATTCAGTCAAAAAACAAATATTAAAATAAAAGGAGAAAACTGAATTATACCAAATATATTCAGTAGCAATAACCATCTATATAGATAATACATATATTTATAAATTCACTATCAGGAAAATCAGTGTGATTACGCATTTATTTTTACTCCTGAAATAATATTCTTTTTTATCTATTCATGATGAAAAATAACAATAGAAATAATAGAACATTAATATCTGATAAAATCTAAACGTTGATACAATGTCATATATATTCGAGACAAAATCTAATATCGGAAACCTCGATATGATATTAATTCAATTCTTATGGAGTAACCTGACTACTTCTACCTTGATCTTAAGGAACTTCGATGTGTGGCGTCATCATCGAGGGAATTGTGAGTTAACGATGACAAATAGCGACAAACCGGTCGTGAATGTGAACAAAGAAAGAATTACGAAGGTTCATATTCTATCTTTGAAATATGTTCACTATATAAGTGAAGGTTTCAGCCTTGTCCATGAGCGTTAAGCCTTGCTTTGTTCAAAGAGGAAAGAAAGAGTTGAATAATATTTTCTATGAATAACATTCACCCATATTTTAATAAGGTGATAAAATATTTAATGGTTACGTAAGCTCACATGATCTTAAGCTATAGATTACGGCCCCAAAGATCTAAGAATTTAGCCGAATTTAGTATCTTCCTTCAATATTTACTGTGTGGGATGTCCTTTGATAAAGTATTTTTTGCACCATTGAAGTTAATGATTGGGAAATAAAATTGCAATCTATACTGGTAAAACTGATAGCATTATAAAGGGCAATAGTTAATGGAACAAGCGATGTATGAAAATATTATGAATATTTTCATTTACAAATTAAGAATTAATTATGTTAAGAAATTTTTAAACCTGTATATGAACGATTTGTATTATTTCCATTTGGAAAATTTCATTTTCCATGAAAAAAATTTAAGAAAATAATTTGAAACTCTTTCTTCTAAGAGGTTCAATTATAAAGTGGGAAAGAAAGATTACGATCGCAGATATATGGATTATCGAATCAACTTATCGTAATAAATTCACTCAAAACTCATTTTTACACAAATACTCGTATCAATAAATCAAACAGTAATAGATCAATAAAAATTAGGACTGTGAAGTTAATGAAATTCAATCGGAAATTCACGAATGATCATCGGCTTAGTCAATGGAAACATTGATGGAATGTGACAGAAAAGTCAAAATGAGTTCTGCAGAAATTAAAATTTGTGGAAGCAAAACTGACAAATTTACAAATCGACTGTTAAGTGGAGAGGCCTTCGAGAGGTAGACAGTCGTTAATGGAAAACCTTTGCAAATCAGACCTTCTCGCAAGATTGAAATATCAATCCCATTCCGGTTGCTAAACGAGAGAAACTCATCCCCATCAATCTCTTCCTCCTTACAAATCTGAAGATAAACTTTTCGTTTCCTGATAATCTCAAGGCATCACACTTTTTGCTCTTCTTCCTTTTCTACTCAGGATGTCTTCGCAGAACAAAAAAGGAGGTTAGGAAAGAGACTCTCAATCGCAACCGAAGTGCTAAAACATTTTTTCTTTCCTTTTCTTTCTCGTTCCTTCCTCCTACCAAATCACTGTTTATATCTGCGAAATTCTCTTTCTTGTGCTAATGGATTATCGACTGAATCGACTTCTTCTCGAGGCCAATGCCCCCAAAAGAAATATTGTTCGAGAGTTCTTTTTCTGACGTCCTATGATTTCCCTTCTCAGGGACCACCTCCGTGGCTTCCTTTGATTCCCGAAATATTTTTTTAAACGAATGTCGAACGACTGCTCGAATTCGACGAAAAAATAACGGCTGAAGAAAGTATAAGATACTACATCTGAGCTTAATGACCTCGATTTTATCTAACACTTGGATGCAGCGATTAAATAAATACCTATAAACTTTGAATTAATTACATATTAAGAGACGAATATTTATTCAGCGTATTTCAAATGAATTCTGAAAGGAATTGAAAGAAGAAAGGATATCAATACAATTCTTTAATTTAAAATATTAAGACTAAAAATAAAACAAACCCTTGCATTCTACCACTAAAGGATATCATACTATAGAAAGTAACAGATGGATGTTTAGCGATAATTATTCTTGAAAGCTCTTAAATCATTTTACTATCGAATGTTTCCATTTTAAAATGTCTTTTTGTATGTGTGATTCCGCGCTGTAAATTTCATCGATTTAGAATTTAAGGAACTAAAAATAAAATTAAAATAACCATACCACATATACACTCTCTTTTTCGGAAGTTAACTTTTCTGATGAGTAACATTAGATTAGAAACATAAACTATAGTTTACGATTTATTTTCCATTCATGATTCACATTCACAAAATTTTAAACTGTAAACAATATTTCATATCTAATCGTGCTATAAGATAGTTCTGAGGGAGTTTTTGAAGGACCATAATAAGCTTTCCCAAAGGAAAAAGTATTTCACTTAGAGTAAACGCATCGTTTAATCAAGAGCAATTCTTATCTCCTTCCACAAGTCTCCAAAGAGGATGATTCAGGAGTAAAAAATCGCCAAAATATGCGTAATTCACGTTTTCCTCGCAAATTCTATTCGCGAAACTATTCATCTCCCATTTCCGCTATAACTCACCCGGATTAGGCCCAAATTTTCGGAAAGGGGATATTAATCACGCAGCTGGTTTGGCTGGCAATTGAACGCGACACCCGGTTCATTCTCCGGGTGAGGCGCTGCATTTATCTATTCATCCAACCTTTTCATCACTCCCACGTCTAAATTCCTTCCGCTAGATAAAGCTACCGATCAATTCTCCCACGCCGATTGAGTCATACCCACAAAACATTATACGCCCACCATTTCTGGCTAAAAGAACGTATTTTAACCCTCTGCAATCTCTTCTGCAGGTCTGAATTCCGAAAGAGCGAATCCATTGGTCCTGAATAGCCATTATAGGGGTCCCTTATAAAGCATTCACCAACCCACGCGATTCAAAGGAAAAGGAAAGTGCATTCTATGAATGAGAAGGTCTAGCAAATAATAGCATTATATATAGAATAGTGAGATATAGTACTAAATAAATTTCAGGTTAGAAGTACATGTATTTCTTACCGTAAGCTTACAATATTTCTTTACCATGCTCTCAAAGTATTTATCATATGTCTATTGTATGTGTGGAAAAGATGAAAGAACAAAATCTGGATATTTTTGTGGGTATTTTTATGTGTTTCCTTCAACGAAGGGAGTCGATATTTTTCAAATATTAGCATGACATTCTGAATTTTAATGACATTTTTTAAAAGACTCATTAAGGCATAAATATAAGATTATTCTAAAATATATTCCGGATATTTTAATGTAAGATAGATTGAAAAGGAGAATCCGATGAATAAAAACAAAGATAAAAAGTAAGAAAATTCTAAAATAAAAGTGTCAAAGAATGACAAGGAAGATTAATGCAAGTATGCCAAAGTGTAGTAAAATTCTGAAAGTTAATTCTTTAATTTCATTCTGATTAAAGCATCTATATTTCAGAAAAATTACTGACTTTCAAGAATGAGAATCTAAACATTTTTTCTATGTGTACAATATCTTCCGTTAATAGAAATTAATTCGTATATTTTGCTATTTTGATTGTTTTATTGACACCCAAGCAGATTAATAAATTGATATTATAGAATACATTAGTATTTAATAAAGCGAATTGAGTTTTTGCTTTCGTTATTAAGTAAAAATAAATAATAATAAACTGCCTGACTTAAATTTGACAATTTTCCTTATGGACATATATGCAATACATTTATGACCTTCAACTTACAAAACCCTGGAATATCAAATCTTCATAATAAATTGCCTGCAGATATGAAATTTGTTTACTTAAGTCTCTTGTGCAAGTTCATTAACGTTGGCATTAAATTTCGTTTCGGATTCCAAGAATCGTAATTATGCAAAGCTCACAATCAATGCTATAGCAAACGTGAAAGCCCCAAAATGATGACTCGTGAAGGATGCTCTTTAGATCAAATGAATTTCTCATTTTCCATTAAATTTCATTCCCAAAGCAATTCCTCAGCTCAAAGAAATAATGCAATTTTCCAAAAATGCATCGAAAACGGAGGGAGCCGTTGAAAATTAATTTTAATCGGGACGAATAAATAATGAACCGAGCGATCGGAATTTTGCGGAGTATCAATCCGGTTTAGATAACACGGTTCCCTTGATTCAATTTTCCCGTAGCAACGGGATTAGCTGCAAAGTCGGGGCCGTGCTTCCACATACGCATCCTCTACGATTGCTATTCCACGCGTATCATTCCCTTTTCCTCATCTGCACGAAAGGGCACCATTCTTGCGCAACAATTGGATAATTCCTTGCGTCACAGGCGTGTGAGGGCTCTTTTTGTGTAATTGCCAACTGTGACGGAATTTCCTTTGCACAACGAAGTTTGAGTGGATACCAGTGCGAAGTTGAATCCTTTTAAAATGGGACGCGTTGTACATTTATGTCCCTATGAACTGAATTGTCATTTAAAGAATGCATATGTAAATTAATAGGACCCGCATATTATTAGATGTTCTCAGTCATTTGAAAGTAAAATATTCGGAAAAGATGGTAGTTAATTTATCGAGAAATAGAGGATACTTCTTAGATTATTTCAACTATAAAGAGAGTGAATATGTTCACCTAATCCTAGTACAAACGAATGAACTTCCTTTTCTCGTACCAAAATTAAAAATTCATTATCAGGCTGATTACCTCCGTCTTGCTTTCATACATGGAATGTATGATTAAATTTTCAAATGTATTTAATTGTATGAATTTGGATACCCTATCTTCTCAATAAACAGGATCTGAATGATGATAGATAATTACAAAAATTTTTTCAGCAATAAGTATTTGTACACCAACCGAAAAGGGTTAATATTTTCAATATTAATTATGAATTAAGTACATCGTTAAGCATAGTCCTAAAGACGTTAAAAATTGATAAATGGTGTAAGTTTGAGTACGAGGATATATTACGTGCTATTTTAGCTGAAATAATAACTTTGCAGTATAAAATAATAAGATTTCCCGATATCGTGATACCACAGGACAATTAAATGACATGATATATGATTACAACAGAAAAATATGATTATTTTCCTTTCATGTAATAGCTGTTACTCTCAAAGTACTTTTATGCTCATTCAATTCACCTTTACCATTCTCTTAAACGATTGATGGAACATTCCTCTCTCTTAATTCACTCAGATTTATTTCAATGACGTCAATGGAAACAAGGAAATTAGACCAACTATTCAATGTAACATCTGAAGAAGATTACGAAAGACCTTTAATTTTTCGAAAGGTTTATCTCTGGTATCAAAGCGAAGAACGTGGAATGGGAGATGAGTAAAGTAAATCAGGAAGTAGTTACACAGTAACATTTAATGAAGCCACCGAAAGAGATCATAAGGAGGAATTATTGCCTTCCTAAACGGCCAATAGGAGCTTCCGAATTTAATACAGGAAATAGGGCTATTTCGTTTTTGCAAATACTTCCTCGTTGTTGATGAAAAAATCTTCGCGCTGATGAATGTAATGGATGAATTTTACCAACATTTTACTTAAATAAAAACAACGAAACTGTTTCCAGCTAATATGTGTGTAATTCGGATTGTTAATTTCTAATTATTTAATTAATTTAATGCAAACTGACATATGGCTTCCGGATTAATAATAAAGAGCTCAGAACAATACATAACCGAGGACAAAATAATAATATGTTCATTAAAAAAAAGAGATCCTTAATATTAGATGAAATTAATTAAAACCTACGAATGAAAAAATACTCTTCACATTTAAATTCTATAGTCAAATTACTGTCAAATGAAATTCATTATAACTACGCCAAAAATTGCTTCAATTTCCTCCTCGCTTTACAATTAAAATTAATCTAAATTAAAGAGTTAATATGTTTGGTAAAAGTTAGAGAGAAATAAAAAACTACGATGCTTTTAATTTATTCTCTTTCTGAATTAATGCGACAATATACTAATTATTGATATCAAAGAAATATTTTATGAACATAAAATTGCAATAAGATTTTTGTGATCAATTGAAATTTGTTTTTGTCACTATATCGATCAAAAGGGAACAGGCATCTTCAATAAAGAAATATTTTTCTGATTAAATATTTTCATAATAATTTCATATGAGTAATCAAAGATTTCTTTGATGAATTTGATGCAACAGATACGATGATATTATATAAACTATTTAAATACATAATTAAAACCCCTAAATTTTCGCATTAAGAAATTAAATACTGCATACACAAAACTTGTTAGAAGTAGCCACAAACATCAATTTTCAGTTCAAACCAGCTAACTCAGTTGAATAACTAGTCCAGAAGGCCATTTCAGCAATATGAACATTCTTGCCCCTAGGTTATCTATCCTTGCGTGTTCATGAGCCCTAAAACGTCCAATTAAAAGCCCTCCCTCATTCCATCAGAAGTTTTTCTACGAGAAGATGAAGCCACAAACGAAAAATCTATGCCAAAATTATGAAGTTTCGGAGTTTTATCCATTCTCAAAAATGGGAAACCTAAAATTTAAAAAAAAATGTACCTCCCGAGAAAGAATTAAAGCCCTCTGGTAATCCAAACTAGTGCTGACCCAATTTTCGTAATCGCTTTCATATCGAATTAAATGCCTCGAGGAGAGCAAAACATCCCACACAAACGGTTGGTTAGACGAAAAGACTATAATTGTGAGTTTTACATCTCTACTATACAATGAGTCCCACTGAGTGGGCGTCAAGTAAATGGGAGAAGCCTTCCACTGGATTTCGCGACAGCTCTTTAGTCTTCTTGCAACTCGGAGAGAAGTTTTAATTTTTTGGCAAATGGTGAAAACTCCCACGTATAAAGTATACTATATGCTATCTTCAGTATTAAAGCACGGCTAAGGCTTAGCGAGTGGAATAAAAATCATGAAAGGGTTGGAGAATATCGATTTTTCCTCACAAAGGATTGCAGTCTGCTCCGCACGCCTACGCTGAATATTTTAGCGTGCTAGGAGTACGCAGATAGCGAGTGGAAAGGAATCCCTTCGAAACAAAAAGAAATATATTTTTGAACCAAAATTTTTCTTAAAATGGAAACTGGGAACATTATGAATATCAAGAATTGCGCGTTAAATTTAGATCTTCTTTTTTCGGTTAAATTTGGGACGATTGTATTGAATCTTACCTTTTCAAATCGTGTAACGCGAGTACACAATGAGGTTAACTATTTTTGGGTTCTTTCACTAAATTATACATCATAGTCACAACCTTTAAATGCAATTTGGATCCTAATGCAAAAGTGCATTGAAATGATTAGTAAGGATTTCTATAAATCAACTTCCTGAATCATTTTGTAAACATTAACTTCATCCAAATACGATAAAAATACATCCTATTAATTTAATGTTTTTCATTCTCTGATAAAAAGAAAGAAGATCCTAAGTGAATAAATTCTTCCCATAAGGAAGTGACAGAAGCATAGAGTTCTAGAATAAGGGCTTCGTATGGTCTCATGATTTATGCTCACTTATTCATCACTTAAATTATCATTAAACGATCATTCATAGTAGAGGGCTGTAAATGAATTATACCTCTTCTGAGGTGTCGTTTAACAAACTGGGTGTTTTTACAATCGTGACATTCTGTAGACAATTATAATGAAGGTCAGATGTTGAAGATGCATATTAAGGTTTCATAAAAAGCTTTTACTCTTGATAAATCCTTTTAAATTAATAGTAAATTCTCTATTTATTTCATTTTATGTAACTAACATGTTTACTTAATTGTAAAACTACTTTTGATAAAACGAGCGAGGTTTAGCGTATTTAATTAAATAAAAAATAATATATACATTTTTATCACCTATAATATTACTTTTTATTCATTCTGTTTGGTAATAATATGATATCAACATCAGTGAAGGGTAAGAATAAAAACGAAGTAACGAAGCCTTACCTTTGCACGTCTTATTTATTATCTTCTCGACTTCCCCTTGAAACTAGGTATGCTTCCCAGGCACATGCGTTGCAAGTATCGAGCGTATTCCTCGTCATTGACCTTGCCCCGTTAGAGACGAGGTCACCCTCGCGTTTACCGGGGATTTGGAAGATTGCCCAAAATTCATTCCGACACCCACATATCGCGCTTTTATCGAAACATGCCAAACGTATTGCGAAAATAATAAAAGTCGTTTAGAAGTAGTCGCGCGTGGAGGTACTTCAGATCACTAGAGCGTTTTTTCCCTCGACCGGCAGAGAATCTCTCTTTTTCCAATAAATCATTAACGTAAAGGTTTCGTAATGACGTATTCGGGATGTGAATCCTCGGTCTCAATATTTTGTCTTCCGTATACGTAAATATTGGAAAACTGAAATAAATAAACCTTTAAATTCTATCGCATTTGGCCTGAATTCGTGGAAGGACATCCTGAAGAGTGGAATAAAAACATGATGATGACCTTTGTGCCGTCGGACCGGTCGGAAATAAAACCCAATGGTATCGAAGTTTACTGTACTTTTATTCTAACCTTAATCCTTTATTCACGTATCTGTGGGGTTTAACTATTATAGTCATCCGGAGAAAAAAAATTTCGTCTAAAATTTGGTTATATCGTAAAGGAGTGTCAAAATTAATTTGACAAATCGATGGAAAGAGGCATTATTTGATGGTAAGTCACAACAGAAGAGAAAGAAACAGATTTCATGCTGTATATTAAGTTAAGCACCTTATTTACAAGCATGCCTACATTTGCACGAAATTTGTTTCTCCTCATAAACGAAAAATACGAAATAAACAAAGCACAATATCTGAAAAGGAGATTTAAGGAAAATTATTTTGATAGCTTTCTTTCGCTTTGCATCGAAGCCTTAGCTTAAAAGATGAAAGTATGAATTGGCTAAGCAAACAACGAAGTTTAAACCTCATTATATCTACATTAAAATGTTATTAAACAATTAAAATTTTTAACGATTATGATGAGCAATTATATTCAAGTGTAAGGGACGTCAAACATCTAGAACCATTCAGGTCAAACCTTTTTTCAGAAGTATAAGTTACATAACTCAATAAACTTACAGCAATAAATACAAGGACACTTTTAATATTAAATTCTGGGAACACTTTTAGATGCAACAAAGGTCGATGGGAACCAATCTCTTTCCTTGTATCGGCAAATACCGAACGACTAGGAAGGATTACGGAAAAGGAAGAACAAGGCAGGGGGAAGGGGTTAGAGGCAGGGGATGCTAAAAAAGAGAGGCTTCGGATAGAAGAAAAGGATAGTTTGCTGGTTGTAAAGGAAGAGATATTGCATCTTTTATTGGATTCGAGAAAGGAAGGCCATTGAGCCACAATTCAGGAACGCCCCACTCCTCTACTAGTACAAATTTAATTAATTTCTTGTGAAAGAGACTGTATGCTACATGAATAATGAATGGTGATAGTGCTAACAAACGAATGCCTTTGATACACAAGAGAATTGCTATTATCACGAATATTTTTAATTGCATCTCATTATTAATCCCTCATTGGCTTAATTTTCCCATTCTTCCTTAAACCAGCACGAATGATTGAGTACATTTAATTAGACATTATTTTAATTATTAAACTTAAGTATTATTTCTCTGAAATAATCTAAGAAATTGTAGAAAATATTCGCCTGTCTAAAGGAGTACGACTTTGTGACATTTCGTCATGGATCGAATAACAAATGTATTTGCTATTATCGGAAACTATCCCTTGATTCGAATTCCTATTTATCAAGCAAGAATGATGATTGAAATTTTATACTTTCGCCACTGTATTTCACTGCAAATACTCTAAATAGAATGTATAGATTCAAGTGCGTTTAATTATAAATGTATCTATTAAAACTAATGGTAAAATTAGAATCATCATACCCCTGCAATTTCGTTCCCTTGTCTCAACCATGATGTTCTAATTTAAAAAAGCTCGATAATACAGAAAAACTGAATGAGATAATACGATACACTAAGGCCTTAGTATTTACCACGAAATAATACGAGATAATTATCGGTCTGAAGGCTATACTGAACATATTTGCATTCATTATCGGATCGTAGGGGGAAGTTCTTTATCGAAACACTCCGACTGTATTGTGCATAAATCTCATCTTCCTTTCATACACATCTTTTCCGATAGCATCTCTACTTGCAGCTTCTCTTGACAGTAGTTTTTCGATCCTAACATGCGATGTTGTGAGTTTTTTTTCCTGTTTGCTCCTCTTCCAATCGATTTCTAGTTTCATTGCCATCTCATTCGTTGGATCTCCTTTGATGTTTCCATGGAGCCAGACGTCGTTTGCTGTCGATTCTATCTCTTTGTCTCGTCTTTTACCGCATTCCGCCTTTGACGCAATACTCGCTTCATAGCCGTTCAATTCCCGATCTCTGTTATCTTTACCTCACAACGAGTGGATATTTCGTACCTCGTATATCTTTTTCGGGTGTTGGTACAGACAGTAATTAGGTCTTCAGACTGACTCTGCAGATAATGTACCACGGATATGACGCACGAGGAGCAATTTAGAAGAAACTTTTTAAGAAGATAATTTGGTGTATTCTTAGGTTATCCTGAATTACGTTCGGTCAATGAAAATACTTCTTCAATTGACCCGATTATCCGAGCAGATTTTTGTGGATTACGTAGAATGAAAATTGTTGGATTTTAGATATCCGATAAGTAAAAAGAAAGGATAAAATTTAAAACAAAAATAAAATAGTTCCAAAAATATAGTTCTTTTTACTGAAAAATAACTCCTAAAATACTTTAAATTGCGGAATAAATTTAAGTTATAAATTATTTAATAATGAAATATCAACTAACTTGTACTAGGAAGAAAAGCCTATTTTCGAAAATAATTTATTCCTATGATACAAAATGGGTTGAGATATTTTGCGATAAGGCCTCAAAAAAGAATTTGTAATATGTATCTCACTTCGATAATTATACTAATACATGTTGCCTGATTATGAACTGAATTTACTTAAGTGTAACTTAAAAACATTAAATCTACTCTACGAAGTAATCTTTTACCGAAATTGATTCAATTCTACAAACTTGGTGATAAAAATAACAGTAATAATATCCATATTTGTTGTAATTTTAAACATTCGCTATCTTCTTATCTACTATATTTTCACTTATTAAAATTTAGGAATATTAGTCTAAATTGAATAACTTCTCTATTCATTAATTTCTTCCATTATTATGCTTAAATAAATATAAAAATAATAATATATATAATAAAATAAATAAAATAATCCAAAATTTTGATACAACTAATCTATTGTCTTCAAAAGCGAATCTACTCTTTGATGTATCAGAGTTATTTTTTTAACCCTTTTAGTACACGTCATGCCTTTGTTTTCTTTCAATCTCTTTTGTCCTAATTTCCCGCCGTTGGCACTCTTTCCGCTTTTTTTTCTTTTAAACCCTAAATATGACGTAATATCTTCCGTGACGTAAGGCACGCTTCTCATCCTCTTCCCGCTCTTGTCGTTGACCTTCTTGACCTTTCCCCTCCACAATTCCATCGCATAAAAAATTTAAATTACGATTTTGTTGAAGCTCCCCAATTTGCATTAATGAAAGTGGGTTGTTTCCGTAAATGAAACACAAATGAGGCGAGAGCTTATTTTCCATTGTTAGATGTTTACTTTGTCGTTGCTAAGAAAAATGAGGGACCAAACAAATTTTTAAAAAGCAATCTGTACGAATTCAGCCCGAAAATGTTTACATGTATTCCGATTTTTATCGTTTCAATTATCTGCTAAAGGGTTTTTGGGCGTGGCAAACGAGGTTCGCTTTCGATCGATTTCACGTTGTATTGCGAATTGTACAAAAGCCAAATTCGCTGGAATATTCATAAGCAGTTTAAAGAAATAATATATATTCCTTGTCGCGATTATCCTAAATAGCGATGGAGCAAATAACACAAACAGTTCTCAATGGAATCCATAAATCATAAATAATAGCACGAATAGAATAATAGCATAAATAGCACATGGTAGTCAATCGCATAACTATCATGTTCTATTATCAAAGTATTGACGAAACTAATTTTTTCTTTATGTTATATTGTAAAAGATTGTTAAACTTACCACTGCTGCAAGTCTTGAAGCAAACAGCTGTCGACTTAAGTAGGTTCTTCATTCGCAGGAGTCCTA
Organism: Pantala flavescens; assembly: GCA_020796165.1. Taxonomy (NCBI): domain Eukaryota; kingdom Metazoa; phylum Arthropoda; class Insecta; order Odonata; family Libellulidae; genus Pantala; species Pantala flavescens. The sequence continues at coordinate 49,055,392 of CM036883.1, forward strand.
TTCAATGAAAAAGAAAATTTCGTAATAAATATAAGCAATGTTATTTGAATAATACATAATTTATGTTACACTACTAAAGCTCTGATTACTGTTAGCACCCATGACGAAGGTTTCTACGAATTCATCTCATTGGCACTATAATTTAAATAGTAAAGAGTACGCTGAACTTTTTCTTTATTAAGGAGGACTCCATTTAGGAGGGAGGCACCTATACAAATTGCTTGAATTTATATTTAAGACTGTGCATCCATTTTGGTTTAAAATACTTCATTTCCAACTCCGAGACTATTTTTTCCTAGATTATGTATCAGAAAGGGAAACACAATTCTACATTCGGTCTGTTTAACTTGATAGTTCAATATTCCTCATCAACCTCATTTTCTTTCTCTTCCTCTCTCATCATTAACTGATTGAAGCAAAATCAACAAACTAACCCATTCGATTAATTATAGCCGAAGTGTGGAAGGGTCCTTTCTAAAAGGGTTCCTATTTTCGGAGCCTCACTGGAAAGTCATCGAAAAAAGGCAGTTTTTCTTACTTTTTTCACATCTCGAAAGGAAAATGTGATTTATCGCTCGGGAGCTAATTTCGGACACAAAAGGGAAGATAGATAAGGAGCAGGAGATGGGAACACAAGGAAGAAGATGGCAGATGGTGGTGCCAAAGTGAATAGACAGATGATCAGACAGATAGAGAGTTCAGAAAACTCCAGAGTTTGACATTAATGGAAAGAGATATTAATAACTGCTAAATGGAAGATATATAGCTTCTAAAATTTGTGTTTGATGTTTCGAGTCATTAAATACATGTGTGTTGAGCTAAAGAACAATATGTTCGGAGGAAGAACGATTAAGAGAGGAAAATGTGACGATGAATTATGAGAGAAATAATACAATAGTTAATCTTTCATTTCCAATATAATTATTCAATTTAAAGAGCGCAGTTTCTTAGTTATAATTTACATCCCCCTTTACAGTATATAACCCAATTAATATTAAATTAATAGGAATATATATTGCATAAGCAAAATATAAACCTTAAGAATGGAAAATTAAACATTCTTCATAATTCTAATAATCACAAGAAAGTACCCTAGATAATAATTGAAGGTTAAATGTACAATAAATTAAATTAGAAATCTAAATTAATGTATATTTCAAGAAACCATTACCTAAAATAATTCTCACAGTTCTTATTAACAAAATAATATGCTTAGAATGTAAAGATAAAGCAAAAAATATTTGGAATTTTATCCATCATAATCATAACCCTTTTAATCAAGCATCAATGAGGTGCATGGTGAATTATCAATTTGTTACTTCTGAAAGAGATCTCTCGCCACGTTTACGATCGGTTCCATCGAATCCCTTCACTGACTTAGAAATGAGACTGTTGAGAATCTTATGAAGACTTTATGAGAGTAACTTGGTCGTGCAGCTGAAATTCAGCGCCAACTCGAAAATTCTTGATTGGATTAATAGTAAATTGCATAAAGGGTCGGAACGAACTATTCTCTACGGAATGGCCGAAGCACTCCGACTAAGTGTAGTTCTCCTTCTAGACTTCCAACGAGTGACATGCATTTCCAAGTTGTTTCAAAGTCAATCTTGAATCAACTCGCGAGTGAGAAGTTGGATTAATCTGTACTTAATGATTAGTGCTTTATGAAACCAAATGATAGATGAAACATTAATTAGAATGTACAAGGTAATTTACTGCGTAGTTAAAATACTTAATATTTCATCAGATTAAATCGAATTTTTCTAGAAAAGTGCATAGAGAGCGAACATACAGAAATTCTGGATATTATCGTACACTAAGAAAAATATCGCCACTATAGAAATAATTTGATGATTCATCCAATTGATTCATTATTTTCATTTTTGATGGTTATTACTTAAAACGTGTGCTTCATTTTTCGGAGTTATCTTTCGTATAGCTTCTATAGATACTCCACAGTGAAAACAGTTTTTCCTAGAACTACGAAGATGGAAAATTCTAAACTTTTGCCTAAAAGATATCTCCTTTTTCCGGATCAACAAACTTTCATTTTTTTGTCTTCTTCCGCTCACTTTTAACCCTTACTCAGAAGCATATCCTAAGATAAGCTCTCTAAGGTTCAAGGCCGAATTGGAGATAGACTGACATTGTGAGTGATATAATTGTGTCTTTGATCTCCTGGAAACCAAAATGAATAAATTCGTTAAATAAGCTCTTGCATAATTTTTATAACTATCACGCGATAAATAAGGAATTGCACTTTAAAAAACGTGAAAAGTAAGCATAAACTTTTGGGGCACGCTGACATTTATATAATATTTTTTCCTCCACTCATCGCTTACACTAATGCTTCGATTCAATAATGATAAATATAAAGCGCTCAATATACGAGATTTTTTTGTGAAACGGAATTCCGCTGCAATATGAAAAATTATTAACATAATTATATGAATTGCAGTATGATCTAAAATAAATTAAATTAAAAATAGATTCAAATTTGAACAGAATCATGATCAAACGAATGCATAAGTAATTGAAATAGTCAAATTTAATCGGTTTGTAAGTTATTTTCCAGTATTATCACCCACTCCACCCCGTCCTGCGATGCGATACTCGGTGCTCCGAAACAATATAAAAGTAAAATAGCACAACCAGTATTATCATCCATTTAAATGCATTAACGCTATGAATTATTCATTTCAGAGAGAACTCAGAGGTTTGAATATTCATTGCCACTTTTCCACTCGCCTCTGGTGAAAATATGCGGAGAAAAACAAGTTGCATATCTTTTGAAATCCTAGGGAAATCTCGTGTTATTACGAAGTAATCCCATGAGTGGGGTGACTGTTTCGAATATGAACCAATTTTCAGTGCACGTGTTTGCTCCAATAACGAGCATTTGGAAGCTTATTCCATGTTTTCCGATAGAATTAGGGCTTTTGCTCTTTTGAGTTGATAGTTCACAACTCTCACAGACATATTCTGCCGCGTAATTAAGCTCAGCTCTTTTTCTGTTTAAACGAGACGAAATATGGACGAACCAACTATACAGAATGGGATATTTTAAAAAACAAAACTTGGGAAAAAACAATACCTAGAGAACGAGCTACAGCGTGTGTTTAACGGAAAATTTATCAAAGAACTCTGTTCTCTACCCAACTGTTTTTGTTTTATTGCCATTTTTTGCAAATAGAGAAACACCTAAAAATATTACATAATGTGCTTAAATAATTTGTATAGATGTTCAATTCTTCCTTCAATTACACTTAAAAATTCAAGATGTTAGATCTTAAAGAGACTGGATATAATCGAAAATTAAGTTTTACCTAAATAAGTTTGTAAACAGCAAAATTTTATGAATAATTATTAATCATATCTAAAAGTGCTTGGAAAATACAACCCTCCTTCTAAAGTTAAAAGTATATCTGTATCTCCGTATCTTAAAAAAAGGTTTCATAAAAAATTTCCAATCATCTCATTCAAAATTGTTTACTTAGATATTTGGAAGCATAAAATTTGGAAATTAATAATTCGAATAAAACAGAAATTACATAAAAATTCAAATATCAATTTCCAATAAATTTTGAAAGTAAAAGGTGAAAGGCGAGTTTTTTGTATTAATAATTAAATTTTGACAAATTTAGATTGAAAGAAAAATATTTCAGTCCAGAGTGTCCATTTCATATACCTTTTCCTTTCCCATTTTAAAACGCAGTATTTCGCATATAAAATCATAATCAAGCTTCTTTCTAAGCAATGAAACAAACTATAATATTCCTCTATCATTTAGTGTTGGCAACCAATTTGCGTGAAAATTTAGTACTATTTGTAATAACATAGATATGTAAACAGTTTACAATGCATTTGTAATGTATAGTTATTTACATGACAAGGACAATAAGCCATCTTTTAAGACTGCATGAATTTAATCCCCATCAGCAGAATGATGGATTGATAATTAAAAACAGTAAATAGTCTTAAATTTAACTTTTTCTGGAAATTTTGTATTCTTGTATTTACGGAGAACTTTAAGAGATACGGAGAGAAAAAAAGAAAACCTTTCTGACAAACACTCAATTCTAAAGAGATTTTTAAAAAACTTTTAGAATTACTTTGAGTTTAGTTATTCAACACAACTTAATCAGAAAAACCGATGCCGATCATTATTGCAATAGAAAGATAAAAACAATAGTGAAAATATTTAGAGGTTCTGGTGATGAAAAAACCAATGGAATCTATTTTAATCGAGAAATTTTACATGTCATGTCGGTGATGTCAAAGGCTATTGCTTGGATTTGACCTTTCGAAATGTTTCGCCTGTATAAAACAAGCAAGTAACAATGTTGCCTCTAGGATGCGCAAACAATTACAGGCGTGCACCAGAAAACAAAAGAGATATGAAAACAAAACTTCGCAAAACTACGCATGATATTCTTGCCCATTCCTGATCGATAAAAATTCGTACGAAGAAAAAATTATTATTTTAACAGAAATTTTTAAAGAGTACATTAAGCAAAATTAAAGGAGATGAAAATATACCACTGCAGTGGGTCTGTTTATCGATTGAATATCTCACTCAAGAATGGACTCTTCCATATCATCTCAGATTCATCGGATTAAAATGATGCGGCAAAAAATTTGGATGTGCTGGAAAATCACTTGTGAAAATTTAATCACCAACAGTATTACAACTTTACAATCCATAGTAACGACTTATTCGCCTTCTATTCGGGATATATTTGATAAGTAAACAGTGTAATCGGTACTAAGATTAATTGGGTACATCATATCAAAATAAATCTCTAGTTACACTGTAATTTTACAAATAAAAGGACCTGCTATGTACATTGCTGTATCCATCATATGGAAAGATCTATTTATTAAGGAAGTACTCCAAAGTTTGGAACCGTGATTTTGGTACTAGGAGATTATATAGAAATATATTCTGACATTTTTCAATCATTATTACACTGTAAATTATTCAACTACCAACACAGATAAAATGGTCAGATTAACCTAAAGATAATTAAGCTTATGGTCCCATTACTATAGTACCTTGATAGTTAAGTTCAGTATCACGATGTACTGGACATAAATAAATACATGGATCAATCGAAAGCCCAGATGGTTTCTTTGAAATTTATAGCACAATAGAAGTAGATTAAAAGTAGCAAAATTATATAAGTTTAATGACGAAAAAAAAGCTAGATAAAATCGAGTGATCCTCCAACACAAGACGGAGAAACATGAGCAGTTTAAGTCTGCATATGCCATATTAGCCCCATTAAGGAAACATAAGAGGACTTGAAAGGGGAAAAACTTGGCTCATTTGGGCGTTTCCCCATCTGAAGGCGCTTTATGACATAGGCACGTGCGGTGTAACCCTTTTGCCTCCCGCATAGAACTCTCCCCCTTCAAGACCGCCTCCATTGACCTTTCTAATCCTCCATTCTGGAGGAATCCCCTCCAGCCTCCCCTCAGAATACCCATTCACAAACCACCCCAACCCTTCGCCTCCCACCCCCTACGGAGTGCCATCCATTCAAGGAAAGGTGAGGCAGCTCGGATACCAACAATATGACCTCGCCACTAAGCTACATTACGATTCAACGCATGCGCATATCGTCGTGGAGTAAGGGGTAATACGCTAGTGCCTTCCTGATATCGGAAGCATGTGATCGATCTGGAGATAGCGAGAGAGGATTGATTCGTTAAAACATCTCCACTACCGCGGAATTGGAAATAAATTAATACAACCGTTTAATTAACCCTCCCAATCGACTCGGGAACGGAAATCATTTCACGATTTATAAAAGGAGCGTTGTTTTTATTTATTGACCGTAGTTGATGACGTCGCTCGAGTGACGGAAGGGATGTATTTTTTATTTGTTACGCGGATTAAAAACGCGGAGGGCTTTTTAGAATGGGAAGTGACAGGATGGAAATCCGAGTGACCTACGCCCAAAGAGGAAAAACTCCATGAAATTTTGATCCATGAGCTTGACCTCTTTTTGTTGGGTTATTTTAGGCAAAAAGTGACGTGGAGAATTTTTCGTGTCAAGTTCAAAAACAGGCGCAAACTGATCGGTGAAAGATTGATGAGAGATATTTGTGGGAGTCCTCGAAAAATAATGATTATGGAGATAAATTCCTTCGCAGCTCCGAAAGGTTTTGAATTTGTTATTTCGAAGATCTTACGGAAGATATCGAAAGATTGGATGGGTCAAGGATTATTCATACTGCATTAACATAGATGAATGAATTGAATCTATTTTTTTAAAGAGTTTATTAAGATTTTCAATTCCTCTCTCTGTCTTTGAATTATTTTCATTCTACCCAAAATACTTCAAAAACTCCTGGAAACTTTAACAAACAATGTTTCTATAATCTGAAAAAAATGAGTCTCTGGCTAGCAGAAAAATGTCAAGTGATCAGTTTCAATTTTAATTTACGAAAATACGAGGCTAATAATCAGGGAAAGTAAACTATTTCTTATCAAATTTTTTATTCAAGAATGAAGTTAGCAACCAAGCCAGTTCTTAATCCAACCCAGCATTCTAAATAATTAATACCTTTTTTGTTCCTTACTAAACCGCTATCCAAGCTAATATGATCTTATTTAACCATGTAAATAAACAAAGAACACCTGCATGAAAGTTTCCAGTTGTTCTTTGTTGATTTATCACTCTACCCTAGCAACGTTTTCATTCTCTATTTGCGTGACAAATCTACGGCTTTATCCATGCGGATGGGCAACCTGTGGACTTTACTTCTCTTGCATTAGCGTACTTGAACAGATATGCTATGTTGCTTTCGAGTATCTCTTATACTGCACCGAACCTTTCTCTCTGATTGATTACATAATCTACGAGAAAGCCACAAGATAATTAAGTATTAAGTTAATTTTTTCGTACTAGAGTAATTCCTTGAAAACTTGAGAAAAACTTTTTGACTTTTCCTCGGTGCAATTGTGATGAAAAATAACTTCAGTAGCCGATTCATTTCTCTTAAAAACACATAAGTTGTGAATTGAACCTGTAAAATTCGCATTCTCTAGTTTTGAACGAAAAATGTTCTTATTGTACCGTAAGCACTCTGATAATAATACCTGTGAGTCGCTAATAGGATAACCAGAAACCAGGTGATTGACATTTGGTAAAATACCACATAAAGGTGAACTGAAGCCAAAATTTAGAGCAGATTTCGGCATTTAAGCTTTCCGCGTTCTTTTTCCGCTTTTTAGTTTCGTTTGAGACTTTCTCGGTCGATTTCATCTTTTTAAGCCTTAACCTTTCAAATGACGTTTCAAAACTGCCGTAATAGGATCAAACTGAGTCGAAATGTGAAAGGGTTGATTCCACGAAAGACCGCTAAGTAATGCTGCAATGGCGCTCGCGTTTCCAACAGATCAATAAATATATTGAAGAAAGAAACCTACAGTCATGTACATATAACTTACTTGAAGACATAAAGCATTTGTTTTATACAATTGGAAATGGAAATAATTTGATTGATGTTGTCTTCATTTCGGGTCACTAAAATATTTTTATCGTCATAACTAATGGACATTGGAATAACTAAAAAAACTGGGCAGATTATTACTGGAAATTGTACCTAAAATACAAAACTTTTATAAATTCAATAAATTATAGCAGGTATGTGAAAGAAAGAAACCTGTTTTTTATTTATATATTCTCATACATGGTTTCCGCTATATTTTACCTCATTTCCTTCTTATAATTTTTCGGCTAATTATTACTTATTTCGAAACTACACAGATTAATATATCATGTTGTAAGACAGTTTAATATTAAATCATTTTTTACTTTTTTTCCAGCAACTGAAGAAGAATTCGATAAGATATTCGATAAGTATATTCTCCGCCCTTGAAATATTTTTTATTAAAATTTAATTTGAACTTGAAGAACAAATTAAAAAAAAATATAGTTCATTATTTGTTATATCGTATTTTTTACTTTTTAGAATTGATACATATCTTTAGTAGCTTAAGTTTCAATTGACTATAAGTTTTTGCTTGGTATCAAATAATTGTTTTGAAATGTATTACTAATGCATTACTTGAAATGAATTTCCCAATTCTTTCATCTCGGTATCGTAAATTTGTATAATGTTACAATTCAGAAAATGCAACTCAAAATGAACGATTTTTGATTTACTAAATCCTATTATAAATAGTGATATACTGCGCCAGAAGGACACTATTACCAAGAGACATTTCAGATGAATTTGCAAGCATTTCCTCACACATATCTAACCGTTAGATCTTCGGTTTTCCCATTGTTTCCAGCAAATTCAAACGTGGATGTGACTGAGAAATCATTGCGGAAAAGATATATTGATGATGAAATGGAAGAATTTATTTCGCAAACCACGAGTTCATTGTCGTTCGTTTGCTTATCTTAGGGCTAAAATGAAAGAGCCAACTGATAAATTGTCAAGGTCAGGAATTCTAAAAAATACTGATTCCTTCAAACGTATTTTCCTCTCTCTGAAATATTTCGGTTATCAGAGGGCGTTCACATAATCATCCGATTTTTCAATTAAGATTTGCTCAAACCTTGTTATATCACGATGATCGAATTCTTGCTATCTGGACTGTATATCTGCAGCTATCTACTAAACTTCAGAATGAAAAGCTTTCTTCTGCGATTCAGATAACATTCGAATACAATTAGATCATTTTTCAATTTTCCGCGTTATCAGGTTAATATCTACCATCTGATATCGTCAACAAACAAAACCAAACGCATGGGTCTATGACGTAGGAAGAAATATTTTGAAATAGTTTCTTTGGATGGCCCCTATCAAATTTCAGAAAATGCGATAGCGAATTATGTTGCTCAAAGTCAATGATGATGAAGTTTTCATTCTTCTAGAGCGAATAGAAAGTGGTTTAACTTCAACATAAGACTCCAATTTTTATCTAACTTTCTCATTTTTTTACGAATTAGAATATTTTAGACACCGTACATTAATTAAACTGTATTATGCACAAGTTTGTTCATTATTCAATTAATTTTCAAGAATTAGGAAAACTAGTAATTAAAAGATTCGAGATAGTTTTTAAAGGTTCAATTCTTACAGAATAAGAATGCCTTAAATGAAGTTGATTTACTACGATATTAAGTCAACAAAAATCACTTATTTTTCATTAAATTTTACGAATTATAAAAAACAATGAATTTAAACAAGCTTTCACAAGCACTAGTACTGGTAACTCTAGAAAGTAAATAATTGATGTTATTCACTATATTAGAACCACCCAATGTTATTGATTCTACATTCTTCCTTTGGGTTTCTTGCTATTTAATCCTATTTATTTAAACCACCACGAAGCTGCAGCGTATACTTTTTGCGGATTCTGGTATTATAGGCAAGGGATGCAAACAAGAGTTTCTCTAAAGCATATATAGCAAAATAATATGTATATAAAAATAAGCTAATGGAACACGATACATGCAAATGGTATTATCTTCTTAAAATTCATGAGAAGAAATGTGTCTTTCATTTTTTGAGAAATACAAATTTTAAGAGGTCGTGGACAATACAAGATAAGATGCCACAAATTGCGGAGACTGGTTTGATTTCAAGCGAAAGTCCTCAAAGTTTACAAACCCTCAATGTTATTATTTAGTTAGACTATCTTACTGTCCGTTAGTTTGACTGTTGAGTTCTATTTTCAGAGTAAAGATTCAAAGTTCTATTCTGGCTAAAAATTAGCAGATAAAGTTTTATCTGGAAATCTACAAAATTCCGGTACGGATACACTCGAAGACATATAAAAAAATCCACGTGCACTGAAAAGATTACAAGAATTACTTATTAAATATAGATTGGATTTCATTTATAATTCACATCCCCATTCATTCATTTCCATCAATATATTTTGATAAATTTTATAATTAAATTCTAATGTATTGACAGCTGTTAATTTACTCTATTCATAGACACTTCCTTATCATCTGGTGGCACTGTGCACACCTGGCTTACTGGTACATCCACTGAGGGGAACGATAAAGATAAGTTTGGTATATTCTCTAGAAAGAAGGATAACTCCTGGGAAATTTTTCTATGGACAGTAGTCGTAGACATAATAAGACTTTTATTCAGTCATATTATACATATCGTTTTCAGAAATAATAATTAAAGCCATTTTATTTTTAAATTATTCTCCATAGATAGGACTGAAACAATTTTTCTCCTAAAATCGTAGAGAAGTAAAAGTCTACATCAGAAAATTGTGTTTTCTATATGAAAAACAGCAGCACCCATCGAAAGATTACACTCAATAGGTTCACAGAGACTTCGCTCCTTGATTTTAATCGCGATGATTTTTATCGACAGTAATGATTCAGAAAACTGATACTATTTTTAATGATAAACAATAGAATTTTAATATAGAAAATCTCAGAATACCTGAAAACACGCTAACCGGAATTTCAGTTGAGAATCACTGACGAAAGAGTGAACTTTGTAATACCCATAAATTATTGATATCGTAACTTCTCACTCAAAAAGAAAAATCTTAAATAGTTATTGCAGTAGAGATTTCATGAGCTTCTAAAATTTCATAAACGCTCCCTTCATAAATTTTATCTCATTATTACGATTCGACAAAAGTAATGAAAAGATCAAAGTTTTTAGAAGCCAATCAAAATGACTCTTCCTCACCAATCAGCCAAAGTCATTCCTCGCAACAGGACATAATCACTTGACTGCTCTGAAGGAAAGCAATTTCTTTCCAATAAAAATCATTTTGCTGAAATTGAGCAAATGCTCATTAAGAAGTGATTTCCTTTCCCATATCACAGGAAGGCGGTTTTTTCATTCATTTGGCAATTTTCCATATGAGGAAAACAAAGCGCTGTGTGGAAAGAAAAGGAGTCAAACGGGCATCCTTTCATCCTCTTTAGTTTCCTTCATCTTCCATTCACATCCACGAACCCTGTGTTGCCATGACAACAAGAGGAGGATTTCCCGGATGGGATGAAAGAACATGCTCCATTGATATTATCCCTGTTTCCCCGGTTTCTATCGATTCTTATCCAGCCTTCCTCAACTAGATTTCATTCCGAATCCAGTTCGCACTTTTATTCACGTCATATATAGGTATCACGGAAACGTAACTCTTTAAACTCGATCGCAATGAAGAAAGGAAAAATTTCATTGATTAAAGTAGCACATAAAAGTGAGCGAAAATTTTAGCTTTGCATTATTTCTTTTTGAACTCTATCTTATGATTCCATTATTATTCTAATTGTTCGCTTATATCCTAGTATTACTAGTTGATGACTCTGAAATAAATTTCATAGGCCATTAGTTGATATATTAATATATGTTTTTGGCCTCCTTATTCTCAATTCTAAATATGGAATGTGATTATTTCTTTTCCCTGTTCAGTTCAAAAGGTAAGAATCATACAACCAACTAATTAACTGACAAAATGAGAATTAACATAAAATTAGAATTAAATTTTGGAAATTTTTTTATTTTCTTTGATTTTCATTAATTGGAAAGAAGTAAGAAAGAAATTCAAACACATTTCTCGTTTTAATTTTAACTTTTCCATAGGCTTTAAAAATAATAATTTACCATGTGAGAAGAAGAATAAACTTGGTGGGGCCTAAAACTTGTCCTTGAAACCAGAATAAATGAATAACGGAGCCTACATCTCAATGTTGAGAGTAAGCTGGTCAAGATCTAATTGTATTAAGTTGAGCGTAATTAGGTTACGGGTAAAATACGTTTTTTCCAAGTAATGCCATCAATTCTACAGGTAGAATGGACTTTTTCTAAGTCCATTATGCCTTTAGAATTGATGGCATTACTTTAGCTTCCATTCGGTGAATCGAACCTGGGACCCTCAATTGCCGGTTGGGTGCTCTGTCCGTTGAGCTATACTGGCAGAAAATTCTCCAAGCCATTCGGGAACTTTACCTTTAATACCTTGTTCCCTATAATGCTATTGATTTCTAATAATTAAAAAAAACTATCTCCTTTCGAACAAATATTATTTCAATTCCATCGGAATGAGAAATAATGAGCAACTGACCTTTCAGAATGTCAGCTGATCAATGAAGGAGAATAAGAGTGAATATTTGAAAATTTACTGACTTTCATTACTTTTCTTCATCAATTTTCCCATAACAATAGTTCAGAGGTTAAATTCGGAGATTGGTTCGAAAAATAAAATTCCTTATCTTTCACACTCAAATGAATCAATTAAACGTTTCATTTCTTCTAACAACAGAAGAATTGGGCTGGTAATTACATGAGAATTGGTTCGGGAAGCTTTGACTTTTCGAATTCAAAGCGCTCGATGCTCGTTTCAATGTTCGATGGCGTAAGCGAAATACACTTTTAAAGAAGCAATTAACTCTCGATCCAAAAGGTTTGACCGTCGTCTCTCGGATATTCTGCGGAAGCTCCTCTCGTTTTCGGAAAGGAAATGAAAATTCTATGAGCGCATCAAACGCGATTTTGGAAAACATCGATGACTGGAAATAAACGCTGACAGTTACTATATTATCAAGATATTGGTTAATCAAAATAAACTGAAGAATCTCTTTATTTCTCCCTTGTAATTTGCGGAAAAGTATTAAAAGTATAATTAAAAATTTGGTATATTCCACAAATAATTTATTTGTGATCGGTTTTGTAATTTGCATTACATTCCCGAAGATGCATTTACGAAGCCGGTCGCCTATAAATTGTGTTTGAATTTAACAAGTTTATTATTCTACTATGGCTTTCCACGAAGTCAAAAGAACAAGGTATTCAATGTTATAATTACTGCTATTAACTGTTCCTAAGCTTCAAATGAAATGATCTTTGCGGAAATAATCCAAATCACAAAAAGAACCTCTCGCCAATTCTTAAGGCGCAATTCTCAGCAAGGCTATATACATCAGGAAGTAATTTAGGAGCACCGTACGTATAATGCATAAAGACACTCAATTTGAAATGAATGAGATGAATGACGGCACCGAAAGAACAGAGTTCCTCTTCAAATGGAAAATTACGTAAATGGAATTTGACAACAGTTAAATAATGGTGACGCAGCTGAAATAGAGAGACGTCCTTTCTCAAGTGACGAAATTGATGAAGAGTGTAAATATTTGTCGGAAATCATTGCCCTAGCTCTGGAAAGTTCCTCTTTTTTCTAGATCGCTCTTAAGGAAAACAACCCTGAAGGTTAATAAGACCAGACCTTTGAACCCGTGCTGTTTGAAGGGCACGCGTCGTGACAGCTGGATAACGGAAAAGGTATATAAGACACATCTGATTTCTCGTAACTCTTCGCAACACTGATTCGGAGAATTGTTATCTTCTCTAATCTGCGCGTTAAATAAAATAAATACGAACGTCCTTTCTGAGGTCAGCCTAGAGTTTTCGATTTCCAGTTGTTTATGATTCTTTAAAATTCCTATGAGATTTCTTTTACGATAAAACAATATTTGATATACAGATATAAGATAAATGTGATACAGAGACCCTAATAGTAGCATTTTGTTTACCAAAAATATGTGTAGAACTGAAGAATAAATAGTATATAAGGCATCTTTTCTCTTCATTTCCTATGTTCTTGTAACATACCGCCAAAAACTTATATCAAACCGAATTTGAGGGTGATTTTTTGTTCTCATAACAATATATTCCAATAAAATTTACAAAGCTATTCAATATCCCATGGTCCGAATATTGCTCAAATTTATTCCATTCTCCATAACTATACAATATAATGCGATCTGGATGGGTGGGAAAATACATATGTAACAGTGAAACGTGAGGATAATTCATCGAAAATCTAGTTTCTACGCGGGAGGCATGAAAGATTAATTTAGTAGTCCTTAAGAAAGAGGCCATGGAATAGCTAGGCTAACGAATAAAGTTCTCCATATATAATTTATTTACAATTTAAACGTTACAATGAACGATGAAGAATATGAACTGAAAACTGAAGATCAGTAGCAAGGTGTGTAGGACAAAGGTTCCTCATCTCAATCCTCTGCATATCAAAGGGTTGCTAATTCAATGAAAGCTAAGAATAGGATAGGCTAATAACATGTGGTTTATCATTTCATTTTCAAATCATTTCGGTGAAATTTTGAAGGCAACATTCTGCGTCTCTTGATGGAGTGAGTGCGGTTAGTGCGGAGAAAAAACTTTTTGGAACAAATTCCATCGTTCGAAGAATAACTTCCATTTACAACACTAACTTTGACAGCCTTTTCCTCAAATTATACGTTTCAATACATCGACTAAATACATACAAAGGCCTTCCAGGTAGTGCCAACTATTTTTCCTTTAACTTAATCATTTCTCAATGTTCCATTCTTTACCCATCCACTGCGTAAACTATTTCTTGCAACGGTCGACTCTTTGAAGTCATTGCCATTTAATTTCATACCTTCCGAAAATCACGAACATTCTCCATAATGTCTTTCAGCCATTAAGGAAACCTAAGTCATTTTCAAGTAAGTGATACGGCGATGGAAAAGAGACTTCAGAATATATATAAGTTGTCTAAGCATTTGTTTGTTACAAAAGGGAGCTCGGGAGCTTAAATGAGAAGTGGACATTCGTCGACATTCAACTTCTAGTTGACATGGTGAAAATATTCTGAACTTCAGTCCAAAAGAGGGCGACGTTATCCCGCAAACGTCGCTGTTCCTACGTTATTTGGCGGGACTTTCCCATGAGCGAAGTTGGCTGGTTGCTTTCTTGTAGATTTGTGAATCGACTAGCCTCTACCGTTGTGTAACGCCATTTCGTGTGAATCTTTTCGCTATGAAATCTTAGATATTCCTCTTAGATAAAGTGATTGTGAATGATTGTGACCATATTGTAGAGCTCAGTGGTTTATAGGAGCACATGGAAGATTTGATAGATACGTCTGTTTCGTCAGGAAAAGTATTGTGGAATCGTTCAGAGAATGTGGGTGAAGCAGAAGAGCTTTGAATGAGGACAAGAGGTTCAGTAGAAACATTAAGGTAAGTGACGTAGACCCGTTGGAAAATATTTCGAACGCTCTTTGTCTGTGTTTACAAAAATTTGCTTCGAGTATTTTACCTGCTCATTGTTTCCAAGTGACGATGAACGGATACCCGAATTCCATTTCGTCGCCACGATAGATATCCTATATATATATTAGTGATATGGTTAGATAACAATTTGTCGAGCGAATGCTAACGATACCTTGCTTTATCATATGTATATGGACTCGCAAAATAATGTTGAAATGCACTTTTAATTAAGAATTCAAAGCAGTTTCTATTAGCGGAGTGCTTCGTCGTGGTATAATAGTTCGAATTAGGATGCTTTTTACCTCGATCAAATATTCTGAATTATAAATAAAGAAAAATAAACGATTGGCGTTTGGAACGATGTGCACACCATGAGGTGCAGGCGGAAAGTGCAATATGCATCTCGGTATTTGGAGTTGTGACTAACACCGGCGAGAATCTAAAATTGAAATTAGATTTTTGAAAACTAACATGAGGTCCATCGTTAACGATAAAAATTTCATTAATACTAGTATTTATTATGACTTTTTCCTACTACGTGAGTCTTACTGCACATTATTACTATTTTCATGATGTATCGTCAACTAATTCCACAGAATTCAAGAAAACCGCCATTGCTCTCTGTCGCCGTAATAGAAAAGAGAAATTTTAACATTACTCAATCGGTAATTAGATAAAGAAGTATTTGGCATAAAAATTAATAATACAACACTTGCACTGACAGCGGTGGTTTTTCTCTCAGCCAATTAGAATGTAGAGAATTGTTTAGCGGGAGATTAAATTTTAAGAAATAATTATTTTTAAAAAGGATACTCTGTTAATTGAATTTTTCTCTAAACCTTGTAACGTTGCTAAGGTAATTTTTATCCACCTCACTCCCGACGGATATTATTTTATAGATTATCACAATTATTTACGTTTTTTCGATTTTCAATGCTTATCTCCAGCCCTTATTAATGCTATACTGTAAACTACTTCTGAAGAGAATGGCGTATAAATTAATGACAATACGTCGTAATGATATCAACAAGGAATTTTCACAATTAGGGTGTAATAGGAGTAAGCCTAGCTTTTTCATTTCATATTTGCTTTCTCATACAATACAATTATTCCAATTTTAGGGTGCCATGCGTTTGGAAGATGTACTCCATAAGATTTGGTGAAAAGAGTGGTTGTATTCAACGAATGGATAGCAACGCCTACTTCATCTTCATTGTTTTCGAAGGACATTAATCAAACATTTGACCGTGTGAGTATGTTAATCCTTTTAAGATGTGTTTCCATGGAATTGTTGGGTTATGGAAGTATTAGATACTGTTTACCATCAATAAATGTTAATCTCTAGTTTACAATAATTTTCAATTCCTGCACCTAATATGTAAGGATGATTTGAAGAACAACGACCTAGGATTATTAAAACATGGTTTCATATTGATAGTGGAAGAAGCATTTTTTTAACTTGCAAAAGAATCGTAAAGGGAATATAGGAATATAAATTTCATAAATATATGAAGCGGCGATGAGCATTCGGTATTTTCTTCATCCTTGTCCATTCTACCTTCGGTTTGGTTTGTGATAGACATTTTATTAACTTTACCCTCCTTTTTTCAGTTATTCATTCAATTTACCTTCAAGAATATTCCTGGAAAATTCATTATATCTCAGTAAATTTCTATTCATCATTCATGTCTGGACTGTGTTCCATACTGTCGGTCCCTCTTGCTATCTCCAATACTACCCTCCACCACGTTTCAGTGGCTTGAATTTTTACTTAGGTTTATTTTTAGTGGTCCATTGCTTGGTTCTACAGATTTATACACCACCTACATCAGTTTTACAGGCAGTAATTAATACTTGTTTGTTTAATTTTCTTCAAAGCATAGAAGTAGCCTCACTTGTTTGAATTCCTCATTGGCCTCTTGATACACATGGTGCCTCTTCCACCGAATTGCATCTTACTTTCTGGGTACTCAAATAAAAAAATTGCTGTAGCTTCACTCCTCGAGCGGTTTTTTATTCAACAGTGTTCTTTCCTCCACAATTAAGACTTTCCAATCCTCAGTTTACTTTTATATTGCATCTTTCATAATCTTTAACCAGTACATCCTAGGATGTCCCATAGTGATTTTTAAGTTTGAACATCTTAACGTTCATGTTCATTCTTTGTTTTGCTTCCTTGATTTCTGGAAAGGAACATTGAACATTTAATATTACAGGCTGTGTCCTTCCTCAACTTCTCTATGTATTTAATTTTCTTGCTCCTGATCAGAGTA
The DNA here is from genome assembly GCA_020796165.1 of Pantala flavescens. Taxonomy (NCBI): domain Eukaryota; kingdom Metazoa; phylum Arthropoda; class Insecta; order Odonata; family Libellulidae; genus Pantala; species Pantala flavescens. The sequence continues at coordinate 49,072,712 of CM036883.1, forward strand.
TGAAAATTACATAGCTTAATGCAATGCCCATATATCATTGATCTTAGTGAGTGCACGATTTCCCGTAAATGTACTTATTCAAAGCGATATTCCTGAAGAATTGAATCCATTTTGCTCTTTTTTACTAATACCATTTATGTTGAAGCCTCAAGCATATACAAACGGTCACGACCATCTCCTTCGTCCCTAAATCCTTGGCTTGTTTCTCGTTCTTGCAGTTTGCCACTTTACTCAATAATGGGTTCTTTTGATTTCCTCCATCGGTTGTTGAAATGGTTTCATTGACTTTTTATGCTAATAAATTTTCCCTCGATTTCATTTCTTGTTATATTATCATTCGTCTTTTATCCAAATGTGTTCATAAATATTTTGCAAACATTTTGTTTATACTGATTGAGGTGTAAGGTTATTCTCCTAAATGTTTTCATCAGTACCTTTGGAGCATGTAGCTAGGCTCCGTAGCTTTTTTTTGTTTTAAGGTACTCAGATGTGAAGGGATATGTGTAGGAAAAAGCTACTTCATTCCTGGTTTCCTTGCGTTTTCTTTTTCTTACTGAATCTCAAAAAACTGTATTGTTTTCTTTACAGTCGTCTGGTATCAGTATTGTAGTTTTATATTCTTTTACACATGAAGTTCCATCTTTCAGTTTATCTCTCCGAATAATAGAGCTATACTCAATTACTCTGGAATATTTTATTTGTCAAAGAGTTGCTGATTGCATGAAAGCATGTATCTGTCTTCATGATGTGGATACACTGAAACTATATCACTCAGTATTTCATATACAAACTATTCTGAATAGTTGAAGCTATTCTGCAAGTCTCCTATAATAATACTAATACTCTATTTTCATCAAATGCTTAAAGAAAAGACATTTATTATGATGATAGCGGCGCATTAATTTTGCAATATCCATCTCACTTTCGTTTCAGGTTTTTGGAACACTGATCAAGAGAGGTTTCGATGAACAAACGACAGCGCAGGACTGTTAGTTTTCAAGGTATCTGAATATTTCAATCGTCGGTTGTGGAAAAACTAGTGGAAAAGGACAGCTTAGCTTTAGTGAAATAACAATAAATAATGTATTACTTGTGATGTAAATTATGGTACAGTCTTAATAAACTTTATCTTTAAATAACCTAAAATTTGTCTTTTATGGCCCACCGTATTACCCGAAAAGAAATAATACTGAGAAAAGATCTTCAAATGGATTAATTTGCTCTACTCATGGCGTAGATATTACGCTGAAGTTGAGGCATTTTTTTGCAGGAATTTGGTCACTGCCGTACGTACTCGTTTATTAGACGCACGAGTGATCCCACTAGAAATATCTAGCAAATACGGAGAATCAAGGGTGGTTCAAAATTAAGATGCACCACAATTTACCTTTTCACTCGGCGAAAATGAAACGAAATGATATCAGTGAAAATTCATAGCTTCATAAAATCGCTTTTGGGGATGATAGATGAACTCGATACTTATACAATTAATGGTAACTCAAGTGGTGTTCGATTAAAATTAAAGACTACAATTATCTTATATTTCCGTCGAGATCAGTCACTCCCTCAAATAAATATCAAGTAAAGATGTGTATGTTTATGATATGTCTTTCGAAGGATTGCTATTGATAAAAGGTGCTATGCATTTACGTGAAACCTCGACAATTCAGCGTCAGACGCAATGAAAATTATATAAATCAAAAGAGATAGAAAGTCATCCGTGTTTTAGATTCTAATTCTACATTCCTTGATCGTTTAATCGTAAAATATTCCCGAGAATTCTAAATGCACTGATATTTCACTCCGTTTGACTCCTTCCGCTTACGTACATAAATGAACGATCTTCGAAATAAATCCTTTCGTGAGATTTATTACTCTCAGGCAAGGTCGCTTACCCTAAGCTTCTGATCGAGGAAGACTTCCATATATCTTCCCCTTGGAAACCGTAACATACCAGAAACCTCGAGCGATAGAAAATCATGACTGGAGTCGCAGATCGTTTCATTATGCGGCAGCCGAAACCAGTCTTCGCGAACACAATCCTCCTACAATTATTCCTCGAGTTTATCGAACCGCGACGAACGATACACTCGCGCAAAAAAATCGGCAGACAGCCGGCGTGTTGATACGTCCCATTCGTTGTTGCCATGCACGAGCGAGAGATAAATAAAATCGGTCGTCAAACATGACCATCATTTCCAAGGATACGCAGAAAGAAGCAGATAAAAACAAGCGAAATCGACGGCTGTTTTCCTTCCGATATAGGAATTCTCTGCGGTCATAAACATCCGAGAAATTCTCCGTAAATTCAGATTCGTTTTTGCATTTAGATGGAGCGTAAATATTGATGCGTTTTCAGTGCGCTAAAAAGTTTCATCGCTCGCCTCTTCGCAAACATTCATCCTGCCGAAGTTGACATAAATGGGTCTCCTTCTTGCAGCCACTTGTTGACAGTATGCGAAGGACAACATATGTGCGAACCTCCTCTGCTTCCGCGTTTTTGGCGCAGCAGATAAGTTTGTATCTTTTTTCATCAAATGCTCGCGAACTGAAGAAGTAATCCAATGTAAAATACAATCATGTGTATATATGCAAAGCAATATTACTGGAATTCTATAGGGAAACCACCATTAAACACCAAAAAATTTGAGATGATTTATGGGATAAAGGTAGTTCTAAATAACCATGCTCCAAATTTATCGTTATTTAATTCTTTTTCTAAAAATAATTGATTCAAAAATTTTCTATCATATGTAATTTAAAACCCTTATTAACTTGTTCATTAATTCATTCAAATATGGATTTTGATAACTCCCACCAAATAGTAAGAAATTTTTACGAGCATCCTCTCATTTTCCTTTCTTTACTTATAGGAAGAGAATCATTTCTCCTTCACTCGGAAGATATCAGCGAATAGATTTCGCAACCAAATTTATAAGGCAAATCAACGAATTAGATCAATAGATCACATCCATCCACTTCGATCTGGTAGCTATTTCTGAGGCTGGTGAACCTGTCACCAGATATTTTACGAAGATTAATCTAGACTAGAACATCTCGATCTCCATCAATCATCGAATTTTTTGAATCGATTAAGGGCAAAGATAGGATGTAAATATGCGTAGCACTTTATAAGAACGCAATGACAATAAATTATGGAGAAATATTTGAACGTATAAAAGCACAAATGTTTCGCTTTTCAATATTCAAAACAATAATAACATTGTGATTATACGCGTTATCAATATCGACGTTACTAAGCATATCTTCTCGCCTAGCAACGCGCCATAGTGAGCGGAGAAACAAGAGAATTTTCCAGAGCAAAATTGTTTATTACTCGCTCGTGATGGTCGTAATTTGATTGCCGCCGAATTTGAGAAACGATGTGACGAATCGTTTAGCGCCGATGCGGGCGACCTCTCGTCCAATTTAGAAAAGCTTCCTGAACTCTATTATTAGATCCATTCGGTATAGCTAGTTCCATCCCGTGATCTTTTCCATTGTAAAAGGTTAACTATATAAATATTTTGATTCTTAAAATAGATTCTGAACACGGATGTAAACAAGAAAGTTTCGCATATGACAGTTTCGTAGCTGATAAGATTTTGACTATAGTTTATGGTCTTGATAGCTAACTCTATCCAAAGTCCACGAATTTCGTTGAAAAATAATATTAATACTAAAAAAAACATATGAGTTTATAAAAATGCAAATTTTCCCCACCCAAACCTTCAAAAAACGAAATTGCTGTTTGTCATTACTTCGATGGATGATCGGTGTTTGTTCACCTTCGCCGGTGACTTGTTAATTGGATAGGTGACGAACAAGGCGATAATAAGTATGTTTTTCCAATGCCGTGCGTTTTTTATGTATACGTCATTTAGCCTAATTTCGCTTCATTTGAACGGAACCTTTCCTAGGAATGGTACTTGAAAATAGCAAGCGAAAATCACAAGTTAATCTAATCAAATGAACCTAAAATGTCCTTCAAAACATTAGGTTTCTTCCGAGACATTTAGTTTATCTGATTCTTCTCATTGTAACTAGGAGTAACAATTGTTATTACTTTTTCAAATTTTTAAAATCGATCAAACTTTTCATAGATTAAACAAGAATATTAGTTAGATAAGATATCTTAAAGAGATTCTACGAGGTTTAAAATAATGTATCGTAAAAGGAGTAATTATGAAGAACTTGTTTTAAATAAAAAATTTTATACTCCTTAATTAGAGTCAGAAAGTTACGTGAAAAATATTAGTTCTGATAGATGAATCCACCAACGTAATAGAGCTCATATTCCGTGAATGAAAAATGACTTTTGAAAATTCATAAAAGAACTCAAGTACAGCCAATATTCTTTGCTTTGTGACACAGAAATAGGAAAACCTGTTAAAGAACAATATTGAAGGAAAGATGATCTTTAAGAAATTGTGTCCCGCGTAGGCATGGAAAGAAAGTAAACTTGACAGGTAAACAAACAAGGATGTTTTATACAAGATGAGGAGGTGGAGACTTTACTAAAGAAAGTGGAAAGGTCAATTTGAGCAGAGTAAGAAATATGTGAGGGTGTCATTTAAGGAAAAAGGACAGAGGTAGAAAAAAGGGAATAAATTAGGGTAGGTTTTACAAGAAGAGTAATTGAACGATGTGGGAGAGCATTAATGCGTCATAATTTTTGCAAATCGATTTGTTTTCGGAATTAAGACAGTATGACGAACAGACGTAAAACACGTAATTCTTGTACTTCAAAGAAAAACCGCATTGAATCTGCAAAGCAGTCGATAAGATCCGCAATTAGAGTTCCACTCAAAGGTCATGTTGACTGTATTAATAAATTGCTACATTTATGCAAGAGTGAGGAAAAAATTTCTTTTATATATTCCACTGATAGCTCCAATGACAACCAAAAATATTAAATCGTTATACTCGACGCTTTCTTTCTTATTATAAAAGTCTAAATTTTGTGACTTGAAGATTAAGAAGTTTATGAAACACTCTCTAACTCATAGCTAAGTTTTAAATTGGTTTCTTAACCAATCTACTAAGTGAATACAAACAAGGCTGATCTCATCAATACCTCGCCATCTTGTTAAGTAGAAGCACTTACTTAGGACCAATGTCAAGGTTCTGCGAATTTTGGAAATCAATTTAGATTACGAGAGTTTCAAGGTGAAAATGATGTGACGCGGAAAATTTAATCGCAAAGTATAAAAGTTAAGGCGGCGATAAAACGTACAGTCTACTGTCACGGTCACTTCAGCGTAGAAGGATCTCGAAACAATTACTTGATATATTTGAAATACAATTAAAACACTAATAAAAAGATTAAAAATACCTAGCTTCCGTTCCAATTACATTACACAGAGTCACATCGGGAAGTAAGACATACGCTTCAGCTGGCAAATATTAGGTTAAATCTTTACTATTTACGTCATTACTTCTAATCATAATTCACATAAATCAATTCTTTGTCTTCATTATATTTTATGTATGTATATTTTGTAGTTATTAAATAGTAAACTAATTTTGAAGACCAATCATATCACTACTAAACATAGTACAGTATAAAAGATGGTCAATGCAAACGAGATATGGAGTGTTTATTGACTTTCAATGAGAGAGAAAACTGTTTAGTTAAAAGTTAATAACAATAGTGTAAAATTATAAGTGTATCAATAAGTTATATTTTTAAAAGTTGTTAATACTTAATTTTAATTTATTTCATGTGGCAAAACATTTGAATCTGCTTTTAATGATGGGGAAAAAGGGGAGATTAAAAACTCCCTAGCTGAAAATCTTCGTGGAAACGAACTTTTATTTTCCTCATCAACTCGGTTGCCAAGGAAAACAATTTGGGGCATCGTAGAAAAATAACTTTTCATATAATATTTTTGTTCCCTCGCCTCCTTATAACTAAATTTAAGGCCCGCTTTCCTCGTTAAATCTGCGAAAGGAAATTTCGGAGGGGCAATTCTGAAAAAGGAGCATTAGTTGGAATTAAGGGCAGTGAAGAAGTGGGACATTGAGGATGTGGGTTACATAAAGGAAATTAGGAGGAATCGAGAAGAAAACTGATGGGCTCGGGGCAACAGATGTTCCTCATGGAGCAGATGATACATTCCATTGAGTTCCAATACTGCTTCGTCTTGAGGTCAAAATTTCTAGAATTTTCGATACAAAAGAAAAATATCTGTCCGTACCCCATTTATTTTTAATTAGAATTCTTTTGACATACATAAGCATAAAAAAATTAGTAATTAGTACTTTCTCACTGACAATTATGCCATATAATTAAAATGAATATTGAATGCGGTGGTTCAAAGATTGTAAATTATCAAGAGAAGCCAAATTTGTTCTCAAGAAAATAGCATTGTTGCTGATCTATAAACCGAATGCGAATATTTTTAAATACAGTTTTAGAGAGTTGTATCAATGTCCTTCTGATTTAAAAGGAGAGGATAGTTTGGATTAAATACTAGAACTTTTCGTTCAAAAATATATTAAAACTGAAAATGATGAAATTCCATTGTATCGCTTCATTAAGCACGCACGTATTTATACAGTTATCTTCATCAACAACAATCATCTGAGTATATTATCTTTTCAATGAATAATATGATTGATTATTATGACGAATTTCTATTGTCCATTCTTTTATTTCAGATTAAGACAATTCTCATGATGACGGAAAGAATGTACGGTCATCAATGGCTCGTTGTTAATTTAAAGGCAGGTCTACAGATAGTACTAAAAAAGGCAGTTTTTGACTGAAAAATAGGTTATCGTAATTTATAAATTATACGTATTATAAAAACGTACCAAAGCTTTATTTCTACATTTACTGTCCTTGATGAAAACTCTTTCACACCCTCTGATTCATTATCTTCTAAATATGACCTTATAATAGTAGGAAATACTCAATTCACTCATTAATGTACACAACTGTAAGTTAATTCAGATGGCAAACTTCCTATTTTCATTTCGTATTCAACTCAAAGTTCACCGACAGTTCCTTGATAAATTTCTGGCAAATATTATTCACTAAGAATTTTCATAGGTAATTCAATCTTTTAAACTATCTCAACTTATGAGCATACCTCATGAGACATTGACATAATTTTGATATTAACAAAAATGAGAAAGCAAAATAATACGGTTTTTTCCACTAGATGAATATATTTCAAAATAATCTTGATAGTGGATAGTAAAATTTTTAACGCGTGGACTTGCACGTTCACATGTTTCGTTCACCTATTTCATTTTCTAAAATAATTTCCTCACTGAAACAGACAAGTTAAATCGTTTATAGAGGTGTAATGCTACGATACACCCGTCGAAAGAAGTGTTCCGAAAATCAATACGACGTCTGATAAAAACGAAGTGCTCACCGCAGCCAGTGCTTCTGATTGGACGAGCACTGAGAAAGATCTCCAAAAAATTCCTCGAGAGCCTCAAGACGAGAAAAAAGTAGGTCATCTCGAGCATAAAAATTTATGGTTTAGCTGAAGAAATAAACCACCGCCCTCTGAAGAGATATAGTGCACATAATAAAATCCTATATATTGATGATGACTGAGCAAATTACCCAGGAAGTTATGTCTACAGAATATCCTTTGCTTATATTATACACATCAATAAGAATGATGTTACTTCTAAGTAAACATTATCTTTCATTAATTCTCACATATTCTTTCGGCTGAAGGCAAATTTATTTTGGTGCAATGATGAAAGTGACTGAGGAATACTCTTCAAGAAGGCATTAAAAGCATTATCCTTCTTGAAGCTGAATAAAGAATATTGAAAACTCTCCTTTGATCTCACTGCTCAGATTGCTCTTTTTCAAAATTTCCCAAAATTATTAAAAAGAGCAATCTTTCCCACAATAAAATGGAGAAAGAAAAAGCTTCTATATCTCTGTGACTTTAAAGAATACAAGGACCGTTTTGATGGAATTGCCATTAAAATATTTTATTCGCAGCATGAAAGAGATTTCAAATTCGTCTCAAGCAGAGTTATTGTGCTTTGTATCATGGTGCAAAATATTTTATACATAATAATATATATTGAATAGAGTGAAATTTTTGACGAACTGGACTTAGTCATCACAAGCAGACATTACCCTCAACCCTAAGAAAGTAGACTGCTGGACGTAGATAGACTCAGCTCTGTTCATTTGGTCTCAAACGTATTGCGATTAAGTTCGAGGACTTATTCTGCTATTCTCCAGACGTTCATATCATCACAAATGATGAAAATATTTTAAGGTATCATTTCTTGACATACATATATTTTTTTAGATATAATAACTCTAGATTCACACTGGAATCGATACTATTTGATACATCTAAATGGCTTTTAAAAGAAGAAATATTAATTCTATTTGTAAGATTGTATATGTGGTCCAATGTATCAATCATGAATGTTATTGCAAACAATCATGACACTGAATAAAAGCTAAGAATTGTGCGGGTACGTACGAATTACGATAAATAATTATCTTTCGAATATGATAAGTGCGTATTTAAGAAATAATCCAATCCCATAAGATGTGATATCCATAAGGAATAAAATATTACGAAATAAATCGCAAAAATAATTGATTATAAAAGTCATAAGCAAACCCTGAATTACCTTCGTAAGCTCTGGGATTAACCAACTCTCTGATCTCTCGTGTTTCCCTAAATCCCTAAAAGGGACATCTTCCGATAAAATTAGAGGAAATAAAATGAATAAAAACGCAATAGTAATATTTTACCAGAAAAAAAACTTCGTACAACTAATCAATTCAACGTATTTACGCCGAGTTCAGGGTCGATAATTGCACAAACTAAGTTATGGAAGCAATGACTCTTATGTAGGAGTTCCTCGGAACATGTATGTATTTCAGGGGTTCCGGCTAAAGAGGAGAAGGCCGATACGCAGCTATAAGACTCCCCTTTGGTCACATCGAAAAGAAGTGAAGGCCATTTCTTTGACAGCGAAATCTCATAGAGCAAAAAGAGAACGATATATCGATTGGATTCAGTGGCTCCCAGAGGAAAGAGGAGCCTTCACACGCATTTTCCCTCTCGTAAAAGGGACGAGATAAAAGTCAAGGAAACGGGAGAGAAGCGCTAAAGTGGCGCTTGGAACAAAGCTCGAGGAAGGAAACCGTTTTGTCCTCAGACGTTCATTTCGTATTGGAAATGCTATCGCCTCAGTTTCAACCTCTCCGTTCCATTGCGCGTAAAAATTGTTCATATTTTTATCTATCCTCCCCCTTTAATATCTCCCCCTTGTTTCCATAGCAACAGGAGAATCGATCTCCGTCCAAACCCCTACTTCTTCCGTCGCTAACTGGGGGATCACGTATGTGGAAACGGTTCCCCGAAAGCTTTCGCTTTGCGGTGACCCTAGCGACCTGGTTTTCCCACTTCGTTTCCCCTTTAAAACTTAATTGACCCGCGTACTTTCGGTACTCCCTCCTCCCAAAAGTTCCCTCGTAACTTGAGTGTTGCCAAGGTCGCCCTGAATTAATCTCGTCACTTGTTTATACTTCGTTAAGTTGGTTATGCTTGCGTCGTATGAAGACCATTTTAACGTATTAAAGGGAATGAAGAGTGTAAGGATTCTGACATGAACAGAGTTCTAAAGTTTTATTACAATTAAAATAAAGAATTTAGGATCCTTACGATGAATGTATTCGAAATCTCAATGTAATCTATGTTGAATACACTTTGGAGAAACGATATGATATAACAATATTTATTACGAATGGTACTGGATAGAAGAATTGCTTGAAGAATTACTAGTAAAAGAAGAAAAAATTGGACTAAAATTTTCTTTAGGACTGTATAAGTATCATGATATTATTATAACTGTCCTTTTCCAGAAAATCATGATGAATTGTGGAAAAGCGATATTTACAAAAATGTGTGGTGCTTAATAGAAGAACCTATTGAGAGCCGCTATATTGTTAACTTTGTATTATTTTTAGATTTTATATATTAAACGATTTCTTTGTAATGGCATAAGAGAATTAATGCGTTTAAAATAGTTACCCCCTAAAACCCTAAGACACTAGGGTGTTAAAAAATTCGATTAAATTATAAAAGTCATTTAAAAAATTACATTAAAATTTCGAGTATATATCCATAAAAATCATGAAAATGGAAAATGAAGTTATTTAACTCAAGAATGGTGCCTGATTATTGATTGATTCATGACGATATAAATGAAAAACTGAAATTCATTCACGTAAACAAACTTATGAGAATCCTACGTGATAATATGAAAAAAAAAGATAAAGTGAAAATTGATAAACAGAGGGAAATTATATAAAATAAATATAAATAACATTTGCAAAGAGAATAAACTAAAATATTCTTGCTCTTCTTCCATAAGTTATAAGGTATTGCATAGCGGAAAAGGTTCCTCGTCCAAATTCTAAACGGTACAGTTGTTAGCTACTATTAGCATCCGAAGTTATAACAAGCAATTTGATAAGCACGATCCCAGTTCGGACGGAATAAAAGATGATATAAATCAGATGTCTAGCTTTTACTGGAGCGATGCTTTTAATCCAGAATACATTTCATATCCTAGCATTCTTAAGATTTCCAAATCCTTCTTCTAATAGAATCCTAAGCATAGATGATACTGAGTGGAATGAGGCCAAGATTGTGGCAATATGAGTAGTTTCACAGAGAGAGAATGTACATTCAAATGCAGGCACTCCTTACTTCACATTTGGTTCGTTAACATTCCCATCCAATTATTTAATTATTATATTACTATCCAATAATTATACAATTATATATTTAATACATAATATGCTTTAATACTTTATTACTTTTAATAGAAATAGTAAGAGAAAGTCATATTCATACCGATTTAAGGTGCATTAGAAAAATTCAAACTCAAATTCAAAGTTCATGAATGTTCACGATATCTTACGAATTAGAAGGCAATAAAGACTAAGTGACAACATGAGATAAGACTCCTCTATTTTAAGTCTGTGCAATAAACGTCATTGCTTCTGGGTATCTTCTCAAAGGGGAACATGAAGCATGTTTTAACTCAGACCAAGTCAGAAAGGCAAGAAACGGTAGGAATATCCTTTTAACCCTTCCCTCTCAAGGTTGGAAAGAATTACAGAACTGAGAAATTTAGGAACTTAATCCAATGAAGGAAACGCCTTATATATCCCAAGGCACTCAAAGAGCTGAGGGAAGCGAGTTTGAAGGTGTGAAGAAATTGATTCTAGGGAAGTGGAAAAGGCCGCAAAGTGATTCTGTAGAGTGGACACCCAGCAAGTGTGAAACTTGAGCAAAGCGTGACACGGCAACCCACTTCTGCGAATATTGGAAACGCACCATTTGGAGAAGAATTGCGAAATGGAAGCTCACTTCAGCAGAAACAAAAGGAGTTTTCCACTGATGCATTTATATTATGGAAGAGCGTAAAGCTGAATAGGCTTTCACGAGATGAACACTATATCTCTGAAATATGAAAGTGTTTTGAAACAGCGAATTTGCTCTCCGTGCGAGAATCAGGTAAGATGAGATGGCTTTGAGAGAAGAAAACGTTGAATTGAAGAGCAATTGCATTCGGGATGAAAGAAATCGGATGCTAAAGGTTGCGAATGATCGTAAACAAAACAATTGAGAAATATTCTTTGAAGTTACATTTTAACGCTCAATTTTAATTGACTTTCGTTGACTTTATTTGGGTAGCTTCTGTTATATTATTCATGCATATTGGAACAAAACATTCATTAACTTAAATGAAGATTTTTTATTTAAAATAACGTAAAAATTTTAAAATAAATCATATTTATAAAATAAATTTGTTATATTGATTAATTTGTAAAATATTTTAGCACCTCAATTTTCACCTATATGTTCAGCGTTAAATGCAAAACAAAAACGTTTCGTTTCAATTTAGAACAGAAAATATTTACATTCGTACGCAACACATCTATAATTGCTTGAAAAATGATACGAATTAGTTTTCTAATCTCAAAGTTTGTTAATTTAATTAAAATCGTATTTTCTACCAGGTGTTTTAGATTGACCTCAAATTTGATTTTATTGAGCTGTCCATTCAACAAAATTATATCATACAAAAAATTCTCTGTAAATTGTAAAAATTTTATAGACTCTACATTTTAATGCCTTATATTTAACGAGCATTAACTGTTAAACAATAATGGCTTTAAAATATATCGTGACTGGTGCTTCAAATTTAATTTCTTTAAGAAATCCTAAGGTTTATTATTCGAGAAAAATAAACTACGTACTCACAATAACGTTAATAAATGCATTCCGCATAAAACTATATAAGGAAACATATTCTTGCAAAAAAACAACAGATGACAACCCGAAGGAGAGAATAGTATATGATAATTCAATATATCCCTCCTCAAACTTATGCAACCCGAGGAACGCCTGATTCGTGACGCATGAGAGAACCAAACAAGTGGAAGATCAAAGGCATTGGAACCACGCGAGATATCGCTGTAATTCATGCACTTGCGCACTTTCCCTTGGAAAAATTGACGGCAGAAACATTTCTGAGTGCACGTCACAGAGTTGTGGAGAGATTTGTTTATGGCATTTCAAAACTCTATTAACGGGAGCTCAGGAGATTGCGGTAAACGAAGATGTATGGGGAATATGCTCAGAGAATGGATTGACTACTAGAATGGCAGTTGCATATAGATATCGCTTTCTATGTTCGGTTTTACTATATATTATGTAATCAATATATTTGAAATTCTTCTAGTGAAAGATAAAGCATATGGTAGAAAAATTAAAATGATATTAAGGTGTTAGTTCAGATATTAATGTTATTTTTATTGTGAATGCATAAATTATTATCTTCTCTTGGTGTAAAAATTTGTATGAAGCTTAAAGTTAAATTCATTACAATTTCCATTTCTAAATACAAGCAAAGGAATCCCATAAAAAGAATAAATTTAACAGCGTTAAAAATTTCTCCTTTGATTCAAGTCAATTACTAATAGTAATTAAATTCATCTTTTTTAACTCTACATCTATAGCATGATAACAACATAAAATTCTAAATTAGAGCTGATAACTGAATATATAATTTGAATAACGGACTATCAATGAACGACATAAAATAAGGAACAGTACTTAACAACAGTATTTAACAGTCAATTGAATCGAATTGTAATCAAATTATAACTTTCAAGAATATAAGTTTCCAGAGAAATTTGGTTAAGGTTTACCTCTAATTTTAAATCACGATTTACTGATTAACTGTGAGAATATTATAATAAACTTTGAAGACTTAAATATTGAAACAGATGGGTAAATATTTGCAAATCCATTCGCATAAATTTCATAATATTAGCTTTTCTGTATACTTATACCGAAAGTTAATTCCTTACAGGGTGTGTTGGATAGACTTTCAGTCTAATTCAATTAAATAATAAGTATTTCTCTTTTTTCAAAATAAATCACTCAAGAAAGTGAAATATCATTAGTTTTGCATTGCGCTGCTTTGAAAACAAAACGACACAAAAAATAAAAGCTATTTATCTACGATTTCAGCACATTTTCAAAAAATTTTCGCATTAAATTCTATAAAATTAACTCTATCCATTGAATAGTTCGAACAGATATGAATTCATCTACCATCATTATTTGCTTAGTTAATAATGCCACCCTCTCTTTCGTTAACGACGACAGGTGCTTCTGGTGCAACGTGAACAGTCGGAGAGTTAAGGAACAATGAGCTGCCTTCAAAACAAGTCGCTAAAGAACATATGTCTGTTACGCAACTCTGTTGCCATGGGAATAACTCGCTTGTCTTAGAGCACTTGTTATCTTACAGACATTCAACGTGCAAATAAATCGAAGTGTATTTCGCTGTTTCGTACTTCCGAGGATATCTTTCATCGTAGCAATCATAAGCAAAAAGTAGATCTGCTGTTTTAGCTGTCAAGATTCTAAATTAAATCCGTAAATTCTCTAACTAACAAAATATTGAAATTCACATTAAAATTAGAAGTTGATTGATTTATGTGGGATTTAAGATGAATTAGAAAATTAGTGTGGATTTTCTAACTCGCTTAGAGGCTTCTTTCTAATCATAAAAATACTTCTAATTCCTTCGCATGAATTACTAGTTGAATTATGCTGTATAACTCCAATGAAGATAGAACTCCAAAAAATTCGATCATTTTATATTAAAAATATCTCAATAAATACCTCAAATATTAAAAAAATTTAAATTATATATTTATTAAGGAAAATCTTGTTTTGAAATTCTAATCCAAAATCAATGAAAACCTAAAAATCTTATTACTAATGAAAAAATAGAAGTTTTTGATGGAAAAATGAATTCAATATAATATAAAAGATATTATAATATTTTAATTTTAAGTCAGAAGAGATGCATTTTAGTCTTCTATTTTGGTAGATGAAGGACATGATACATACATATCATAAATCTAAAAAAGTTGAACAGAAGTGAAAAAAAACTGTCCTATTACAACAAATCCTTTTCTATTACATATATCTACTTTCTTATGAATCTCTAGAGGATGTGCATGGGAGCTTAAATATATTCCTCTTACTACAGCAGTAAATAGAATTAATATCTCCGTCAGAAATAATTCATGGACTCTACGTTTCCCTGTGAAAATATAAATATTTCAAAATGGACGGTAATATTGACTTTAAAAAATTGCCTCTCTAAAATTTATGGTTAATTAAATTTAAAACAAGTAAAACCCTCTGGATACTTTTACTATCTCGAAATGTGTTTTTGTAACCGGCTATTCCTTTAATCGCGTGTGTTATACAAATATCAACTCTTTTGAGTGAACCAAGATTCGCCCTTCGGTAACGAAATTATGGCAGAAAACTCCTCAGACGTCAGAGAAGTTGTTTATTGGACACCGTGTCTCCGCGGTAATGATGCCCTTGTAAACAAATCCATGGGTAAACTAGACGAAGGTTCGGGGAAACCTGAATTAGGGCAGAGAAACCCTTGAACCTTTCCAGAATTGACCAAGAGCACACGCTAAAAAGGTTATTGATTATTCAAATCAGATATGGGTGACCTATTTTGAGCGCATTTTCCCAGGCTTGCCTCAAATCACTGTTTTTGCTCCAAAATATAATTGATGTGAGAAAGATGAAACTGTCCCATTATCCCGAAAACGGATTAAAGAATCCTCCACTTTCAAGGACCTCTCTAGTTGACCTACTGCATCCCATTTATTTCAAGGGTGACCTTTGGGAGAATGATTTTTTTAGTTCCCTGACTCCTTTAAATGCACCTTGACCCGTTTCCGTCCACAAAAGTCACGAGCAGTTTCATGTCCTAAACGGAAATTACTTCTTTAAAAAAGTCCGAACTGAAATTTCAAATACATTAATCTCTAATAAATTTCATTTTAGTTGTCTATGCTTTTTAAAGTGCTCAAACACTCGGACATATCTTCAAGGATATTAATTTTGCTCCATACAGCTCTGAATATGTCTTACCTGTACCACCATGTCAACAACTTGATTATGCTGAGAGTCGAGCATTCCTTTCACGTTATAATACACCGTTATTTATGTCATATTATGCTACCGATGAAGGAAATAAAGCCCTCTGTGCACATCCACAGCAAATTTAATGCACCAACACGTTTTGAATAAGAGCATCAACATGATGCTAGCAAAAACTGTCGCTGCATCAAATTTGCGACGAAAGCGTGCAAAGAGTTTTTCTCATCATAATGTTTTCCACGAGTATTGAGTATGATACACGCATTGCAACCTACGACTCTGAATGCATTCTTCAATCACACATTACATTAGAAGACATTTTATCAAAGTAAAAATTTAATTAGAAACACTGTAATTCATCAAAAATATACAATATAATATATGAAAATTATTATAATAAAAATCGGGAATCAACATTTTATATTAAATGTAAGTTCAGGTTTAAACTTTACTTTTTATACACGAGTTTATGTTAGTGTAATCAGCAGATATACGTTTTAACATATAATTTGAAAAAAATCCCTCCCTCATTCATATAAATAAACCAATCCAAAGTTTTTCAGGCCAAGTTTCCATTGCATGTCTACCTTACTACACTAAGAATATCTTAACTCTCCTATCGTTCATAACGTATCGTAAATTACGGCAAAAACCTCAGCTACCTTTCGCTGCTAAAAGGGACCATTTCTAGCAGACTACACATTATTTACGAGAGGGACGACAAGGTACAATATTTCACGGCAAAACCTTTAGATATATCAAAAAGGTTAAAAAGGATATGCTCTGCCCAGCGGAGGGTTTCCTTTAACAAAAAAAAACATGATAGTAAATATTACAACACTTGCTTCCGAACTAAATAGAGCAGATTTTATTATCTGCTTCCGTAAATATGAATAAAATTAGCTAATTTACACTAAGGTGAATATTAAAAGAAAATAAATTGAGCATAGGTTTAATTAGCGATTAGGTTCCTCAGATATATAAGTCATTACCTCTCAGTGGCATAACTAAACTACATTTTTATGAAAACATATACTATGAGCCCCAATTAAAGTTATCAATCATCCTCTTTGATCTTCTAGAAATACTTATCACAAACATTTCTTTATAAAAATGTATGTAAAAGTTCTCACAACACGCAAATTATGATATTAAATACGTAAAACCAATACAATATTGATATTGTTTAGAGAAATATGGGTAAAGCGATGAATTTTCCTTGCATTACGTTGTAAGAATTTAAAAGTAAACGGGTATTTGAATATCATCAAACAAACCACCGATAGATGTATAAGTTCGAAGGAAATTCTTCTTAAATTATTAAGGAGTATTTCAAAACGTATAGCAAGAAGTAAAGGATTAGTAATAATTCTACTTTCGTAAATGAGTGCGGTTCTTTAAATCATTAGGATTGAGAAATATCTGAAACTACGGACGTTGCAGCATCGCCGTATGGGGAAGAGCCGCGATGGGCGTGTCACTCATGTTGACATGTTGGACCAAAAAGAGGCGGTGAATGTCACCGGCTGTCACCAATGCGGATAAAAAATACGAGAGGGAAAGGACGCGGAGTCTCCGAACGCTTTTTTTATTTCATATCGGAAAAACATATGAGCGGAGAACCGAATCCGATCCACTTTACAGAACTCGCAAAAATGTAAGGAATATATATCATTTCCCGTCTGCCGTCCGTACCTTCACCTCTTTCGTCTGGGAAAGGCAAAGGAAATACTACGAATTTACCTTCATATCTCCCGTTCCATTCAAACACGCACCATGGAAATATTCCTTTTCCCCGTTGCTAAGCAGTGTTTTATTTCATCTCTTTCGGTTTCTATAGCGCGGCTTTTCGATATTTGGAAACTGGTATCGAAGCAAATAACAATGAATATTTGTTTACCTTATTTTAGTTCTCTCTAAATCCGAGATATGAGAGAAACTTTCTCGGGATCAGAATATGTAGTACCTAGAGACATTCGACGTAAGCGCATCTCTTCGATAAATATTCTCATTCTGCTCCACAACAATGGTGAATTCCTATTTGAGAACGGAGCATTTTATTAAACGAGGTATATGCAATTCTGCTTTATTACTTTAGTGTTAAAACGATCGTATTTTTAGTCACTAAATAGCTTTCCTCAATAATATATGTCTTTCATTAGTCTTCAATTTTCGAGTTTTAGGGCATATTTCTCTAAGGATGTCACAATTTTTAAACATATTAACCAGCTGAACCGAAAAATAAATTTAGACGTGAAATTCATTCGTAAATAATTTATCATATTTATCTATTTAAATCTTTGTACATTTTAATTTCTACTATACTCATTCTTGGAACTTTTTCTATAGTCTCGTCATTCAGTGAGGATTAAATGAAGGTGTTGTAGAGCAAGACCTCAGTCGTCACTACTTCAAGAGGAGAAAACGACACACCATCCGTCTTTCCACATCTTTGAAGTGCAGGTGTTGTTTGTTAATGTCGAGAGGAGGATAAAACCGGACTTCTTCAGCTACATCCATTAGTGCGCGAGAGAGAACGTAGAAGAATCTTCCTCGTCATTTGTCTTAGACGGATAGATGCGAAGTAAAATTACTCTGGTTCAGTGGAAACAAGATAGAAGAGAAAGAGTTCCTATCTAATTTAGAAAGGGATTTTCTGTTATTTGAAATAATATTAATTATTAATCTCTCTTTTGCTTCGTTCATTATCAAGGACCATATATTCAGCTACGCAAGGATGACAACTATTTCTCAGATATAAAATCATAAGCTTATATTAAGGTTAACTTCGGGCTCATCTTTTTTTATATTGTTTAAACTTTCTTAGTGATGAAAAAGAAGTTTTTAAATGACGGTACAATTGTTATTTACGCTTCCTTCTGTTTAACAAACACTCGATAGATGGTAAATTTCAAAACAATCGTTCTAAATCTTCTTCATAGACCGTAAGACCTATAGGGCATAGACATAGGACTCCATATAGTCATTATAGTCCTTAAGACACACGTAAGACTCCATAGACCTTCATAAAACCGGACTTATTTAGCTTTAATGTTCTATATAATCTCTAATTTCACAAATTCTATCATAGAAGGTTTTAAAGAAGGAAAATGTGACATGATACTAGATAGTAAGACCCATCCGAAAATTTCTTCTATTTTATCTCATCTAAAACCAACGCCACTAATCCAGGCTAAAATTCACATACTCAAAGGTTTGAATTCCAAAAAACTTATTTATTAGCATTAAAAAATCCCTTGGAAAAATAACTTTTTAAAAGATAAAAATTCAATCACTAACAAAAGGGAAGAAAGCAAAAACACTTCCTAAATGTTTAGCATAGAATAAATTTTTCTAATAGACGAAAGAAAGCGCAATCTTAATGAGAGAGTTATGCGGGTAATATTAAGTACCAAAAGTGATGCTAAAGTAGTACAGAATATTTATTATTACAAAGTAAATTTATTTTTGAGAAAAAAAAAACAATTTGAACTGTTTCCTAACGAAGGTAAGTAATATTTTCGCAATTAATCAATAACGGAGTTCTATAGTATACCATCTTAATATTTTAATAACAAACTTTATTCTTATAATGAACCATTCACATAATATCAATTTTTCGAGGACTTGTGAACAATTCCATTGCTAGTATTGTATACGACTGGTCTATGAGAATGATTGGCACTTACGCAGAGAAGAACAGAGTGATTTCAAAACGGTATCCCTATTCTATTTGCAACCGTTTAACTGTATATTTGTTGGAGGTCGCTAGACGCCCGGATTAAATAATCCTGCGGTTCGCATGGGTTTCATATAACGTCTGCAGGTAATCAAAGCTGAAATTATGAATACGTCGCTAGGCGGTAACCAACAGCTGTTCGGAAAGCAGCCCTTATTCAGAGTAGATGGAGATGCATCCACGTTATTCAACAATTTCCATTAGATCGGATATTATTTACGAAGTAATTTCCGCTACAAAAATGGTGAATGTTTGATGTTGATAAGTATTCTATCGGAAATAACACATATACGCATTACCTATAGACTAACGTTATATTCCTATTTCATAAAACTTTTTGTTTCGAAAAAATGTAATAATCGAGTTAGATACTTAATTCATAATATATTTAATATTTAAGTAAAACGATTTCCCACTTGTACGTTTACATTTTTTACGTGAACAACCACTTAAAAGGTTCCTTACGCATAAGATAGAGGATGGAATATCCAAGAAATAATTTCAACTAGCTAAAGACCTTACATTTAAATGTAAAATAACAATACCATTCTCTTCAAGAATAATAAATATCGATGAAATTAAAACTAGCTGTCGCTCTTTGACAAAACAGAACGCTGGGGATGAAAATCACTATAAAGTATAAAATATATGCTGTTTTACACGATATGCGTATGTTCCGATTCAATTTCATCTTAAATATATATCTCTATAGAATTCTTCCATTGCTTA
This sequence comes from Pantala flavescens, assembly GCA_020796165.1. Classification (NCBI taxonomy): domain Eukaryota; kingdom Metazoa; phylum Arthropoda; class Insecta; order Odonata; family Libellulidae; genus Pantala; species Pantala flavescens. The sequence goes on from CM036883.1 coordinate 49,092,692, forward strand.
CTTTAATATTCAAAAAATACTCTCCACAAAATAATATCAGTAATACGAAAAAAGGAAGATAAAAATGCCACTAAACAGCGGAATTTATTTACCAATATTTGAGGAAGATATTCCAAATTCCTGAGTATAAAAATAAAACCAATTATGGATTGACATTTTAGATATAAAAGAAGACTTAAATCATCGAAATTGATTCCGATTAACGCATTTTGTTTATCGATTAGTAGTGAGCGTGTTGAAGCCACATAAACCACAGGTTTGACCGCTAACTCCCTTAAATGCCAGGGTGATTTTAATTTATGAGTGAATAATCTGATATCAGTCAATTAATCTTCGAATAAAATAGAAATACACTTTGCTCTACATTCTACAAATACGACGACAAAACATCTGTTTCAGATATCGTGCTTTCATTTACCTGTAATTAATTGGCGTGATTTTTTTAAATAAAATATTAGCCTTAGAAAAAATTAAACATACAATGCCTTCATCTCTCAAAATCCAATCTAGAAGCATATTAAATGACAAACACATTTGTATATCGTACAAAATTTCCGAAAACATTCCCGAAGCAACTCTTCTGACGCAATCAAAGATACATTAGCTCAAATCAATACTCGAGAGGGCTACACCAATGGATCGTCGACACAATTGCTAAAAGCGATCTTTCAACAAATGGCCTTCGAATTTTAGGCGCTCGCTTATTGGTCCAAATCTCTCTCTAGTCCTCCCATTTAATCAATCCTGCGACGCGGACTTATCCAATCGTGCTTACGTCATTCTCGCGTATTTACTTTATGCTACACCCTCTTTTCACCTGTAACAATTCGGAAAAAGGACAAAAAAGCAAACGACAACAAATTTAATGAAAATAAGGGAAATAGACCGAAATGCTACTCAAATAACTTTTTAAAATCACTTTTCTGCAAAATGACGTGGTATTAATGATAGAATTCTTTTTATTTAATAAATAAAAATAAAATAATACCTCACTTCCTTTATTTCGATATTTGAGAAGATCTGTAAAGATTGGAAAATAAGGAGATGAAGATAAATTACGTACTGAGTCGAACGTTTCAATCCTCAACTTGCGTGTCACTACGCAAAGTTTTTCGCTGTGAATTTTCCGACTCAACGTCACGAGAGTATTTATTTTAACACGAAAGCGTGTAATTCTTAGCGATGAAGATAAAATTCCCGAGAAAGGCTTTGAAAAAAAAAGGTGATTCGTATCGTAATCAGAGAATGTAATCATACATCATCCTTAAGGATTCTCATTTAAATTCTTTCGTGTGGTAATAATTAAAAACCATTCACCGTATTAATAATATTTTCATGATTTAAAAAAGAAAACAAATTTCTCAATCAACCTCTATTTTTAATAACGTATATAACATCAAATCAATATGAGTTAAGAACGCTAGATATTTGGACTTCAAATAAATATTAATCCTTAAATGCATACACATTCATTACTCAATTTGGAAAATATAATCATGTGTTTGATTCTCCCAAATGGATCAAAGACGTCAGCAATATCATACGGAAATCACTCGGGGGAAACGGTGACCTTTGTACCTAAGAGCAATGTCATATGCCAGCAAAACTCACGACGAGGGTCAATTCGTGCGCACGAACGTCTAACTCCCTACTCACCTGAGGCATCGTATGTCGTACGCACATCTGAGGACAACAAAACTCTTCTTCTTCGTCATCATCATTTTCAACGGAAATAAACCCGAAAAGTTTTACTTATGCAATAGAGAAATGACGGACTCTTCGTTTTACGTATCATCAGAGAAACTTCTATGTTTCTCTAACAATATTTATCTTCGAGAAGTTTGAAATAAGCAAAATAAAAGTTATCGCATCAATCTAAAAATGATCGTGAATTAAACAAAATATTTTGAGAATGCTTAGGGAATAGGTCCTCATAAACATTCCATAAACCTAAGAAAATTGAGGGAATTAACAGAATTGTCTCACTTTACCTTGATCCTTCCTTCACCAAATCGAAGTACCTCCTCCTATTTCTCTCTTCCATAAATTCCAGGTAAAAACGTGAAGGACAGAGAATAACTTGAAATCAGCGTGTCTGAAATCTTGAGAAAAATAAAAATATTTAATAGAATTATAAAAGTTCTACCATAAGGCTTGAAATATTTCTAAATCAAATTAAAAGTAAATTTATGAACAAAATTCAATTTCTTAAAGCCAACTTTTGACCAGATAACCTCCCTTGAAAAGTATGATTTATAGATGAAAAATATAAATTCTAGAATTCACGGTAAGTTGTCTACTGTTTATATTAAATATTACTAGACCTATAAAACCATACAATATGAGAATATTATTATTAAGGATACAGGAAACTAAGGTCAACTAATGAGAAAGAGAGGATATCGATAGAATAATGCAATTTCCATGACTTAGTACATAAATACACGCGAGACCCTATCATTAAAGGTTATAAAACGAGTAAACAAAACAATGTTTGCAAGTTTTTGTTCATAAAACTCGCAATCTTACAAGTATCCTTACAGGTTAATATTACTTCCGTTAACGTATTAATTACGCAAAGTTTTTCGCCTAAAAATGATAAAGAGTACCGCTCAATTACAGCGTCTTTAAAGATAATCAAATTGAAAAATGAATCTTCTTCCTTAATGGAACTTTTTTATTCGTGTGAAAAAGAAAAAAAACTATGAGATATCAATCAGGATTCCTATAATCTAGAAATCCCTTCTCTAATCGTGCAAAAAGTTGTACCATCCCTTTTCCCTCAAGGCCATTCGTCAGGTAATGGATGGCAATAGATGATTGCAGACGGGTTCAATTTCCACGAATCGACGTTAATTTACCAGGAGTGTCTTCGCGGAAACCGGTGACCCGGCATTCGAGGGATGGGATTAGATGAAAACTCGTATTATTATATTAAGTGAAGCTCGTATGCGATTCTCGGTATATCGCATCAGCAGCGCCACGCGAGGGGAACTACCTCAACGTAGAGAACATTTTTTTTAAACCTTTTTATCCTTTAGTTGAGCGTGGGCTTGAGAAAGAATTAATCTGAGAACAAATGGCGCAAATCTATTGTTCGATGGAAGTAGGCGTGGAGGAGAGGGTTTTCTAGAAAAACGTTTAATCTGCACCAGCAGCTAATACCTGCTGATGAATTTCGATCGTTTTCAATAGAACAGATGGAACATTAATCACGAGAATTATAGATCGTTTCAGGATTAAAGATTTCGATTTTTAAAATAAAACGTAATTTTATGTGCCACTTATACTCTATGTTTTCTAATTAATAAAATTATTGAATTTATGAAAATTAAAATTTCCTTTTTATTGTTAATCTACAACTTATGAAACTTTTTCATCGAGCAAAAATTTCTCGTCGTTAATTAAAGAAACACAATATAGACATTCTTCAATCAATAAGCAGCTACTTTGCGTGACAATTCAATAGAAGACGATGTTTTATGTTACAACTATCATCTCCGAATCCTTTGCAGGAAATCCGAAATGCTTTGCAAAATTTCAAAACATCTTTATCATTGCTATTTTGTTTTTAAGAAACGTTATCATATTTATACATCTATTTTATAATGTTCGATAAAAAATGATTCCTTGTAAGAAGTAACAGTAAATTAGCAATAGAATCCCAATGATAGAATCTATTTCTCAAAAATTAATCTGATAAAATTTGAAGCTGTAGCATCGATCAAAAAGTGATTTTTTTTCAAATTCAAAACAGATATTCAAAATCAATAGGATATATACTTATGCCTATGAAAATTTCAGCATAATAATAATATATTCCTTTATTTGAATTCGAAGAAAAATCTTACTTAAATGATACCTTTCAACAAAGATAAATTCCTTTTTCCCGAAATTCTACTTAGAATTTCGGGGAAAAGGAATTTATTCATTCTTCTTCTTTATTCAACTTCCATCAACTTTTGCAATATTACAACTCCATGCAATTTCTTGGAAAGAGGCGAATTTTTCTCATAAGGGAATGTATGTTCCCCTCGTAAATGCTTCAGAGAAGACCTACGAACGGCAAATCAAATCAACAGCCGCTCATTCGAATTCCGAAAATGGTATTCGTTATGCAATCATTCAAATCGTATTTTCCCCACTCAAAATAGACTCTTATCTAATTTTCCTTACGAATATCTTTTTCGGTGGGGATTCTTATTTAACCGGAAAGGCATAAAAACAAGGTAGACTTTATAACCCATCGTGAGGGTAAACAATAATAAAGTAAAAACTTAAATTTTTAAGGAGATTATAAAAGTAAACACATGCTCTTAATATATTTTGAAAAATGTTCAAAAATCTTATAATATGTCAATAACCACAATAAAAGAGAGAAATAAAATTATTTTACGAATATTCTACATCGTTAACAAAGCATTATAAGTATCTGATCAAACCCTACACTATCGCGATTTTCATAACACGAGATTTTAACAAGCTACAGTTTACTAACTAAATAGTAATAAATATGAATTTTTGTTTTTAAATCATTAATCATTATTATTTACTAGAATTCTTAGGCGTGGCATTGTTACCTGTGATTGAGCGATTCAATATTCGTTTGAGATAAAACAAATTTTTTACAGACCTCTTAAAAATTTGAAAGGTTTTTACATATTTTTTAATTGGCAGTTTAATTTCAAGGCAAAGTCAAGGCCGGAATCCCGCTGGCACATGCCACACGTTTCACGCGTAATCAAAATTTCATTTTATTCAGATATTCAGAAATATTAGATTATGACCACGCGATATTTCCAGGGAAGCCTATCAAGTGAAACTCATGTCGGTCGGAAAACAAGCGAACTTTGAATTTTCAGCACTTTTTACTCTCCACTGCATGCCAAACGACTGAATACACGAGGAAAGCTAAGCCATACTTGTAAAAGGTAAAAATGAATATAAAAAATGACCCATATTAGAATCAGATATGTTGAGAGCGAGCAGGAGTGCTCGTGCATAGAATCGCATGCGAACACAAACAAAAATTAACTTTATTAGTGAGTGAAATGAGTGTAGCACTGTGAAGATGCTTTGAATTTCAAATGATGTATTCAACTCAAAAATCGGCTTCCCATCTAATAAGCTTCTTTACTTAAGAAATTCATTAGATTATAAATGAAAAAGAAAGTCTGACAGAAGTTCTAAAAACCTTTCTTATTAATAGACTTAATCAATTTTAATAATTTGTGTATATTAAGTAATCGTCCATCTTTCAATTTCCGGTAGCACTCGAATTTTTAAAAAATGTTTCCTATTCTGGTAATAGGTTTACCGCTTTCTAACCTTTGACAAAATCCTTTGCGTTAAATCAAAAACGATATAAAAATGAAAGAAAGAAAATGATGTATGAATGTAATAAATTTTTGAAAATGAATTATTAATAATTTGAGATAATTTCAATATCGCAAACCGATACAGTGAGAAACCGTCCTCCAGTAGAGAATTAATACAAAATATACCTCATCTGACAACAGTAATATTTCCTGGCAACAAATAATATTACCTGACAACAATGATATTTCCTAACAACAATAATTTTCGCTGAAAACCTTAATATTTGTAAAACAAATGTGAGTAAAAACCAAGTACAAAAAAATAAAGTCCGTTAACTTAGTCCCGTATTCATTCTTATGACGGAAAAGTCGTTCCGGAAAGTAACGCAAAGAGCAATTTTGAGGACTATAGCATCTCCTTCAACATCGTATCGTGTTACGGCCTCTCGAGATGTTTCATAGCAAAGCAATGTCCCCAAAAAAAGGAACTGAAGATCCCAAAAGAGAAAAACTAAATTCGTTTAATCGGAAACGTTGGAAGTAAAACGATTCAATCGATACAGTTCCACGTGCACGAAAATCCGATTCGTGCATCTCGTTCTTTTAAGGGATTTCCATAGATTCAGTGAATTTACATTTCCCTTGAGATTTCCCTTGAGAGAAAACTTTCTAATATCCATTAAAGATTTATGTAATTAAATTAGGATAGAATATAAATAAATTGAAACAAACTTATCCAATTTTATAAATGGTGATTAAGAGTTTTTAAGAGTACTTATACAGTACTTTGGGATATTATTTACCCTTGTAACACCAAAATATTGCGTTAATCTAATCTGTTTTCGCAGATGGAGGCCTCATCACTTCCGTGGTTTTGAATTTGATGGACATAATTCTGCGTGGCATTAAAGAATGTAGATAACGCTATCGTTTTAAAAAACGCCCATCGTTATGGCGACGTATAAACACGAGAGGATATTAGAGCAAATACTAAGTATGTGTACTTTCAGCTTTACAATATGACATGCAACATAAAAAAGTATGGGCATTAATAAAAATTAATGAGTTATTCATGAAATAAAGGCATTAGTAGAACCATTAACTTATCTACTGAATGATGAATAAAACAGTTGCTACTACAATAATAGCGACATTAGTAACATTCACTGGAAAAATTCACAAACTGTACTATTCATTGAATTAAAGGGAGAAAGGATTAAGTAATATTTAAATAAATCGACGGAAAAAATAGTAAACTGTCGATGAATGTGTATAATAAAGATATTTGTGAATAATTTCACCTTCTAACATCCGTATATCACGTTTAAAAATGAACTTATTTGATAGATAAAACGCAAATTTTGCAAAATACAAGTTTTTACTGGAACAAGTACGCGTAAATTACTAACAAGATTAATATATAAATGAAACATATAAATTACTTATATTATTTCACATATTTAACACTTTTATAGAGGAATTCTGGTATGTTTGCAAATATCTCACTGGTATTTATTTTCGCCACAGCGATCTATTTTGATTTCATCCTAAAAAAAACTTCATTTTCTGGTTCAATTCTCAGCTAATCATCTATTTGTTATCTAATCTGTTAGTCTCATCTACAAGATTAAACCGAGAAAATAGATTGAGGTTTTTTTGGCTGAAACGAAGTATTTGAGGCGCCTATAACGTAGCTAACGGAAGAAAAATCGACTTGTGGAAAGAATGCGCCTTAAAGGTTTCTTTTGCGAATTCTTTCGTTTATAGTTTATCTAGAGCCATTTCGCAACCAATGCGAGTCTCATATCCTCACGCAGAAACTCCTGAGATATCAAAGGAAACGCGCTTTGTAATCTGTAGCTGGGGCATTGACACTTCCTCTACATTCTGGTGAATAGCCAATGTTTATGGCGACCGACTTTCCCTGAGAACGCGTGTACAAGTTCCTCGCTCCAATGGTGAGCTATTCTGAAGCGTTGATCGCTAGGATTTGGAAGAGGTAGCGGCTGAAATGGAAACACAATAACAAGCGGGAAAAAATAAACTGAAACCACACTGGTATTTTCGATCTGGATTGTGGTAGGTTTGAACTTTTAAAATCCTTACTTGTGTGAGTCAAAGTTTTTCGTATCCCAGTTATCGTATCGAAGTTTAACGTTAAAGTCCCCGTATTTTACAGCCTTTACCATGAGTTTTTTCAATAACCTCTGTAAACACTTTACCTATCAATATTCTATCTGGTTTATTCAATTTTACTCGCAAAATACTGGTCCGTCAAAGCGATTTATAAATCGTAAATGAGTACATATTTTATACGTAGAGATGAATTATACCATATGAAAATTATGTGTATGACATCGGAAGTATAATGACTCGTTAAAAATCTTACAAACATAAGAATATTTGTGATATGTTTGATAGACTCCATTTGTTTTGGAAAATACTAATAAAAATAACTTAATTCGTTATGAAACAACTTAGAGAAAGGTTTCGCTAGCATCTACGTACATCATAATCGCTCTCTACCTTTAACGAATGTAATGATATGTAATGGAATGGAACGAAAAAATGCACAAATATTCTCTTCCCACGCTCGAAAAATAATGCTATAAAGATTATTTAGCAGTCAAGATATTTAACAACCCTCTACAAACATCACTTTATCTTCAACATCAACGGCACTGATAGAAGTCATCATAACCTGAAACCCTAATAATAAACTAACATAATTTTTCCTTTGAATAGTTTCTGTATTTCTATGATAAATGCATCCCTAATTACGCTAGGAGAGAACGATACAGGATACAGGAGGTAAAGGATACAGAGGCGTTATAGACAGCTTGATGATTTAAGCTTCCATTCCGCTTTAATGTTAAACACCTGCACAGGATAACCGAAAAGATAAAACTAGAATCTCCAAGAGCGATGACCCGGTTTCTTAATCGGTTGAAGCTATAAATATCCTGCCTAGAAATTATCTTAGTGGACTTTAAATACACGCGCTGAACCACTCAACATTAACGCTCAGGTATCTGGTAGCCCACACTTCCGCAACGAACACTTCGGTACAATCAGAAGAAGATCATATAAAAGTCAGTCATGAAGTCTTGAATCATTAATTCACTACTCTATCTTCGCTAATGCTTCGACACTTTAAAAACTGATATTTATATACTTTTTGAAACAAGAGTTATGACATATAAGGCCTAGTATTGTCAATGAACGCTCAAGTCTTAATTAATCGCATTAGCAATACTACTTTACTTTGGGAAAACAATAACAATAATCAAAATAACAATAATAAAAATAACAATAATAACAATAAAAATAATAGCAATAGAACAGCATAAAATCATTTATGAATTACATATAAACTATAGCTAGGAAAAGTAGTAAATATAAAGCTATATAGAGATTAATTCGTATAAATTAAAACAAATTTTGAATGAAGGCTCAATATTTCTTAAAGATAAGTATAAATAAGAATTCAACAACGAACAAAAGTTTATCATACTTAAAAAATTTGAGGTTATATAAAATTAACCAACCAATAAAAATTCTAATAAGTTAATATTAGCTGTGAAATGAAGAAGGATGGATATAGAATGAAAATATAGGGCTAAATTGGTGTTTCTCAACTCAAGAAAGTTTCTTTTTCTGCAAAATTTAGGTTTCTAAAATGCTGCACGTTAATAAAAGTAAATAATTGAGAAGGAGTGTACTTTGTAGTAATATATTATCAATATTAATAATCAAGGAATTAACTGAACAAAGTGAATTAATAATCTAGCGTATAATAAGTCTTAAACAACTCCCTAAATTGAAAGAATATTTTTAAAAAATAAACTTAATAAGAATTTAGATGTATGGGCAATATTTATTATATCAGATCTATGAAAAAATAAAATCGTACAACAATTTTCAATACAAGAAGTGAAAAATTTTGAAAATGAATTATGAAATTTTTCGATGAATGCGTTCTTGAACTTTGCAGATGCTCGTGACATTTAATCATTGAAGAGGATCTAAAAGTCCCTTCATTAGAACTTCAAAAAGTCAGGACGTTGAGCAAAATGTAAGACTTGCCTAATATCAACTTCCGTTTTGAATTTAGAGGAAATGTTTGATGCAAGGAGATTGAGTAAGAATGTACCTTTTAATCAGTCCAAGGTTACGCAATGAAAATTTTCTCCGCTACACTCTCAAGTAAAGCTGTAATCAGCACCGTTTATGACGTTATTAAGTCTCGATAAAATTTAGTTTATGGAATACTTGTATCAATGCTTTTAAAGCAAAACTGGCGTTTCTGGACTCTAAGTATAATGAGTAAAATCAATAAATAGGATAGAATAATTAAGAAGTAATAATAATTAAGAGTAATGAAGAAAATAAAACAACCGAAGTGAAATATCTTTACCCACAATTCGCTTGATAAATATTTCATGGTATATGAATTCAAAGTATTATTATATCATACTTTTTAAATTCACGGAGGTTAATAGGTATATTACTAATTTAATTAGATTTCATGACAAAAATCTGTAACATATATGTATACATAAAGCTGTAACATAAAATAGAATGTAACATTATCTGAACCGTGAAGTTTATTTTCAAATTTCGAACGAGTCGACATACTTTAGCGATCTATATTAAATGCTACTTGAAACTAGAAACTGACAACTGCAAATTAAAAAAACTGTAATTAGCTTAAAATTTATGTAAGTCATCATTAAAATTAATCCTCTATCTCACGTTATTGGATAGAAACCATAAAAATAATATTCATTAGATCGCAGAATGACAAAATACGTCCCATCGGGAGATCGCGAAACTACTGAAAATAGAGTAGGCAAATCTGCTCCTTAATTAAAAACAAGAATTAATTATCTCTAAGAAAACAGAGTCCGGTCACATCGTGAATGACACCAATGGGGCATGATTAACGACCTGTCGCATCTCGCTTTTTAATCACGATAAGAGGTACCTAGCAACAGTGAAAAACACGTCCGTCCCGGATATTACCCATAATTCCCTTTCGTAAGCGATCTATTGCAAATGACCCTTGCTGGCTCTCTTTCTTGGGATTCTATCCCCGCCGGATATATCACTTAGACTTCCTGTCATGCTGATCCAAGTAGCTTCACCTCCCTATGACTCTGTAAGCCAACGCCCGGGATGCGTTTCAAATGGCGCGAAAGATTCCACCCCAAGGAGAGAAATAGGAGTCTAAATGGATTGCGAAATACGGAATGCAGTTCCCGGAATGTTCTAAGATAATCGATTCTCATATACTGCAGGGAGAAGCGATTTAGCGCACGCATTTCATATCATCAATGTTCCGCGTGTACAGAAGGAGAGCAAACTATAATAAAGAATACAGGTGCTTCATCTGCTGACGTATCGGAAACTTGTTAACGCTTATAATGGTGGTATCATTAGCATTAAGTGTTTATGCTACCCGAGAAAAGTAACGAGAATAGGATGAATCTAACATAAGTTTGAAGCATTGGGTTCAAACCTGAATAGGTCAATATTTCTATTATAAATTTATATTAATTTTCCAGAATTTATGATATTTAGGGAGAATAAATTTGCTAAATTTTCTTTGTTTTTTCATTCCATTCTTTCTTTCAACTCTGAGTTCCGCCGTGCCTTAGACTATATCTTGCTAAGAATATCTGTACGTCTCAGAAATTCATCTTGCTCTAGTTCATCTAAAATGCAAAATTCATGAAATTCTAGGTATTCTTTCGCTAGCATACTTTTCTAAACAAGATATTTATCATAATTCCTTTTGAGTGAAGAAATATGTACCTTAAATCTACGTTTTTCTATTTATTTCGTTCATAACTGGAATAACTCTAGAGAAAATGGGAAACATTTCGTAGACTAACAGCATTCTAGATTGTTCTTCCGTATTGAAAGACGTAAAAAAATACTTTCATGAGGTCCTTCTTTTAAACGTGGGCAAAATTTTGTCTCTTCAAGTAGGCATTTTAATCGCTACCTCCTTACTTCATTGCTAACAAGAATTCTGATTCATGAAAGCTAATTACTACCTTGTCATGTGTTTCATTCCCTCATTAAATCTTAAGGTATTAGAGGACTTTTTGGAATTCATAAGGACCTTCAAGCTAGAAATAAATTAATCGCTATTTTAAGCATCAATTCAATTGAGTTCATTGTCGCCATCGATTTCCCTAATGAGTTTCTTAGATTAATTAATTAAGGGGTTAATATATGACTCTTATAGTATCTTCCAAATCTCTGCGAAGGAGATGAATGGAATGCAATTCGATAAAAATATCATGCTCATTCAAAAGTTCCAAAATTGTAGAGATTGAGCGGAATTTAATTGCTCGGTGGATCGTGACCCAATTAACAAACGGACAGAGACGCTGCCAAGTATTTCCGAGGATGCACCCAAACAGCATGGGTGTCCCCTTGCTTAATGCATGGCTACTTTATAACTTCAGAATGGGTTCAAGGTTCGATGAAAAATTATTTCTAGGCTGGTCGCACCGAGTCTGTCACAAACGCGGTACAGGAGCACCTGAGGCATTTCTCTCTAATTGGCTCTTTAATCACACAAGTATTTCTCCCACCTTTGAATACGTCTTGTTATGTAACACATTCCGGGGAATGAATAATGGAAGACTATAGAAGTTTTAAATACTGTTTGGAGGATTTTATACCGCAAAAATAATGAATGACCTCTGTGATTTCTGAATTTTGAATTCGGTATGCAAAGCTATGGATATGAAATTCGGTTTCATTTAGAAGAAACGCTAGAGCTCTAGTTCCTTTCATCTTTATATATGCCTAATTTTGAAACAAGTTACAATTCATCTACCGCTGGGTAACTTGGAATTATGAATCTAGGATTACGGTCGAACTCCCTTTCACATAGGATTAAAACACCATATCACGTATAATATTAGTAAAGAATGTCTAAATGAAAGTAATAATGTAAGCGAATGCACCACGAAATGCATTATTATTACAATCAAATGCATTATCATCCTCGGCGTTTTCTTCCGTAAATACATTAAATGTTTACGAATAATCATGCATATTCAACATCTTCAATATTAAACGAAGATTAATTATCAAGAAATATGAAAATTGAAAACTGTTCTTTTGCTGTACACCATTAAAGATCGCTAAAGACTTATGATTAGTTCATGAGAACATGATTTAGACCACAGTTTACCAAGTCATCAGAGTAAATCGACTATATTAAAGATTCATTATAACTGTCACGAATTTGTAGGCTATCAGTTATTCATATATCACCAATTTGTATTTATTGAATGCGATGGAAGCTCAAATTCATTTTCAACATTAATCATTTCATTTACAAGTAATGGATTAGAGGTGGAACTCCCAAAAAGGGATAAACTGCGGAGTTATATAGTCTACTTGTCTATAACAAGCTCTTTCAATCATCGAATAGGGTTATTTTTACACCTTTCAATTGGTATATATAATAGCATATATCTTGATAAGCAAAATATGATCTTTCAACATACAAGCATTCTCATAAGTTATCCAATGTAATTTAGCTTTCCAAAACACGCACTATTGATTTGATAAGGATGTCCACATCACTTAACGGTGTATTAGAGAAGGACGATACAAAGCATGATACTTCTAAGCCAAGGAAAACATAGCCATTTCGCAAAATGGCTATTTTCCACGTTGTTAAACATATCGATCGTGAGCCGGCGTTTCTACAACGACAGGAAGAATAATAGAGGCTGAAGAAAATGGAGGGCTACTTGAAGCGAAAACGCGCTCTTCTTGAGACGTGAAGATGCACCAAAATAGGTCACGATGAAAAACAAATGAGATGGAAAATGTAGCGAACAGTGAAGGCATATCCTCGCGGTTCGGAAATGAAACGGAAAGAGAATGGAATGATGGAAATGTACTGCCAGAGGATGCTTTCCTTAGATTGCGGAAGGGATGCAAAGAAAACAAGACTTGGGAAATTCTCAGAATACAGAACGAATGCCAGGAGAAGAAGAGAAAAAAGGAAAGTAGAATAGATAGAGAAAGATTTCCTTTGTTCAAAGTGGAATTTCTGTAAAAAAGACCTGGCTACGGAGCAGAGGAATAGAATGTGTGAGAAACTGTATATAGCCATCAAATTGATTAAATTTTCAATCAGAAATATAGATTATATGTATACATTTTCAAATTGACTTAATCTTAAATGTTATTACACAACATTTTCATTTAAATACATACTTAATAATTATCTTTTCCTTGGTTATGATCATCAAATCCAAAATTGTACATTTTAGCTTGCTTAGTACTCATTTCAAATAAACTTTTCCTTATTCAATACCATTTTTAAAATATTGCTTGCATTTCGCTTCTAGTTGATTCTGGATATTTACCAACGGATAAGTATATATGTAAAGATCTAAATCTTTCCACTACTGTATATTTACCGAGTATGATCAATATACAAGAGACTTATCAGCCTCGATGCGTGGGTTATAAAAGTATCTAATCATTTGTCGTTCAATTGCTGCTTGACGAGGAATGATGAGCAAATAGTAAACACTCATCTTAGATCGTTCAATTGATAATACTATCATTGGAGAAATTACAGAAACGAAAAGAAATATATCAGCATCTTGCAAATCCGAACGTTCTGGAAAGGTAATAACACGTTGTAGATGCATCATCGCAATCAGGTGATTACAGCACATTCTATATTTAACGCGGTGAGTAAATCAAAACAAATCGTAAACATTTCTAAGACATTCTATTGAAATGGTCTACTCACTAATTAACTACGGAAGTGTATTATGTAAAGTAATAAATAATAATCATCCTATAATGTCTCAATGTGAGCTGCTTTTCGCTTGCATTTTATTTCCCACTTATATAAGTGCTCTTAATCACCATCCTCATACTCCGAGGAAAGAGCAGAATTATTAAATAGGTAAGAATAAGAGGAGTAAATGGTGGTCGAGTAGATATCCAATAACGTTCTCGGACGAATTGGTTTGCTAAAAATACGGCTATAAAAAGACCCGAGTATTAACTTTTCTTTCTAATCAGAAATCTAGCTCTGATAAATTTTATATTTAGCTCCGTTAAAATCTTCATGGAAATCTAGATTTTGAGAGATTAGGAAAGCGGTTATATCCCAAACTGGACTTCTATATTTAGTTTTACTAATGGAGTGACGGAAGTGACCTCTCGTAACAATAGACCTCTTACGTAACACTCGTCCTTGAACTCTTAGTGATTTATTCAATTATTCTTGGACACATGATACATGCAACTTACATAAAGTGACCTCTCAAAATATTTTACGGGCTTTTAAGGTGAAATTATATAATTGGGATACTGTTAAGAGGTAATAGACTTCTTTTATTTTGATATTTAAATCACTTAATAATGATATAACGCCAATTATGAAAAAAATAATTCGGCCAAAGTAACCAGTAAAATAATTTGGATATTCAAGTAAATCATGTCATATTTATATTTATAAAGATTAGAAGATAACCATAACCCATAATAAAAAATTATGAGAAAAGTAAATTATTAATACGTATAATTTACGAAGGAATATAAGAAAGAGTAAAAATACAAAGAAGAAAATGTGCAAAGAATAAGTAAAAATTTGCAAACGAGTAAAATTGTTAGAGCAGTTCTTCCGCTAGAATTATATACTACTTAAGAATCCCTGTCGGCCTTGATACACTTACATCTTCATTACGATCTTAATAGAGCGTTAAATGCTTTTAGGGCATGAGAATAAAATGATACGTTAAATAAATTTGTAAGGATCATCAAATATAATTCCTCTTTCTCAAAAATTTCTAACTAGAGTAACATTCTACATCTTATTGGACTATATATCTTGGGAAAGGGTGCGTTTTATGGCTCGTATCCCTAACGACACGTGGGATTAACAAGAAATTCAGTTGCAGTAAAGGCCAGAGTAGCCTGGCAGTAAATATTTTGGATATCTATGGCGCTTTGTAGCGAGAGACGTCGAGAGAGAATTAGGATGGAGAGCCTCGCAAAAACCTTGTGGGTGAGATCATAGATGAAAGATAGGTGTTGCTAGGAAGCTGCAAAAAATCAATACCTTTATACTCGAGTCACATAATTAAAACGAACGTTGGCGACTCTTGTCTCTGTCAAAATAAAACACCAATTCGCCGAACACCGCACAAAAAAACAGGAAAGTTCGAATAATTGATTCGCGTTCTGAAGAATGAAAGAGCGTCCTGGTTGTAATTAACAAGGAAATGATGGTCTATCACTTTCATACGGTGGGCTTCAAACGGGAGTCCAATTAAATCGAGTAATGACGGAATTCGAGGGAGCGTTGTTTTGGGAAAGCGGTGTAATTAATGTTCGGAGTTCACTGAACCCAACGCGACTTTGGGTCGATTCGTTTTGTTCCATCCGACGACACGCCCATTGGCGAAACATGATGTATACATAACTGATGAAAGAGAAAGTGTTTATAATTACCGATTCGCGGAATTCTGCGACCTCTGGGAGATTCTTTGTGAACTTGGAAAGGCCTATCCCGTTCACATTGAATGACGCTTAAATTATTTAAATTTAATACCATCCTAAACGATATTCACAGATACATGCACGTATTAAAATAACCGATGTTCAATTAAAAGACTCCTGTAATTGCATAACACTCGACCGTAGTTTACATGTACCATTCATATGTGCACTATTTATAAACTCGAGAGACACGAATTAAAGTGAATATATTACTAAAGCTTATGTAAAAACCTGGTTGAACATAAAATATTATAATTATATCATTATAATATAAAGCCATTCCACGTAAATTATAGATGATTAAAAATAAATTTATTTCCCAATGGTTTTGAGTTTATAACCTCAAAAAAATTATAGCGTGATCGCAATCCTATCAATAATAAAGGCAATATTACACAAAACATTTTCCTGTGAAAATTGTGTTATACAATTTGTTTGGAATATTTTATCAAGAGACCTTTTAAAAACTGTCAATACTTTGTTGTATTTGATACATTATTATTATTAAATTATCAATATAATTAATTTCATTGAAATTTAACTAAAACTCGAAGTTTTAGAATATTCGTGCAATAGTAAACAAAATAGATTAATACAATGTAGTACACTATACAATAATAAAAAATTCGATTATAAATAATGAAGTTCAAGCCAATCATATCTATTTAAAAGGTGAAATTTTAATTAAGCCATTTCTGGTCCTTTTATTTGATATTCCACATAAAAGAGAAAATAATTCAAAGAATATAAGATTAAATAGAACGAGCTAAAATCCGACTCAAGGATATTCAACACAATCAAAACATTTACTTCCAAAACCTTTCTATTCCTCACAGACTATAATGAAATTTGTGGAAGGACTAGATTCGAAGGGATTCGCCCACCGCTGAGTCGATTTGCAACGGAAATTATCTTTGTGAAGAGAGAAGGTTTAATCGCTAGAGCATTATGGGCCCTTTGTGGGATTTGGCTGCCAAACAATAACACGGAATAAGGGCACCGCTCGTGTGCGCTGAGACGCACAAACGAGATACTTTTGGAAAGCATAGAGGTAATGAATCAAAAAGAGGCCAAGGAATTACTTCTTAAGTGAAGTCTCTCTTTTAAGTTAAAAAGGAAGGTAGCAGGAATGAGTAATTTAAGAAATAAATATGAAACCTTTGATGATAATGGTCGTGAGTAGAGAATTGTTCCTAATTCACAATTAAATTTTTATTCGAATAATTTCTATTGAACTTTATAATCCTTAATAGATAGTATATCAGAAAGGTATTTGACTATAAATACATCTGTGATTTAAATGTAAATATTCAAAATCGAATTCAAGTAATATAATGTTCTCATAATTAATGAATCGTAAAGATGCTTAAATATCGACATTAATTATCGATATTAATTACTAAAAAATATAGAATTATTTAAATTAATAATACGATGAATCAAATCTAAAATTCGTTAAAACATTTTTCATTGAAAACTAATCTCTCTACTACAAAAATTAATGAATTAGAAAATACGCTAAAGAACCATCGGTTGATAGAGCACTACTTTATAAAAGCCTTGTGATACTAAGTTCGTTTGATCAAAGTTTAATTGGAAATGGAAATTGCATAAAAATGGAATTAAATCTAATAATTTTAGAGGAAAGCGTTACGAAATTCACCCACACTCGAGTTAGTTAACCCCTGTTTCGAAATTAGGAAATATTGCAGCGGACAATAACTAATAGGAAAATGGAAGGAAATGGAACAGTGTAGAGAAGAATGGATGATGGTAGGGAAAGACCTGCTGTCAAGGATAAGCTCCTCGAGGATGAATGAGTTGAAACAAGACAAAGGTGGTATGCGAGTGGAAGGGAAGACAAAACGTAAGAATTAACCAAAATAAGGAGCCAAGATCCTGTCAGGAATGAAGGAAAAGAAGGCGAAACTTTGACGCGTGTTTTTAATAATTTATCAAAGGAAATTCCATTTAGTTAATTTTCTTCAATGAAATCTACAGAACTTAAACTAAATTCTTTGAATTCAAATACTATTCTTTATGATTTATCGAATTATCGGTGCATTTAATACCTCAATTCTTCCCAGATTTCTATCATGACCTATTTACATTAATCTAGATTTATAGACCTTTCTTTCTAAACCTTTCCGTCTATTCTTATCAACATTAGCATGCGACCTCTCCTCTAACCAAGGTTATGCAGCTTTCATAAACAAAGAACTCTGTTTCATACAAGGATATATAAAATCACAACGTTAAATAATAACAAATGAAATTCGAACATGATTTATGGGATATGAAGAATTAAAATTTCACCTCCTAAAACTTAAGAAATAAAATATTTCAAATTGTAATTATCAAGAAAAAAAGCAAAACAAAGTGCATCGGAATGGGTAGCGTGTTGTAACTAGGGGAGACGTAGGGAGAGCCATCTGTTCTTGACTTTTAGTTCTCTGAATCTTTCTGCTCAGCTGTGTTCCCAAAGCGTGCTCGTGATAGCGTGACAAGTAATTGCACGTAGCAACACGAACGTAAGGTCACTGCAAACTACTCACTCAAGTCACATTTGGTGGTGCGAGTAAATCTATTTCGAAAGATTAATTCTGTAGTGAAGGAGAGTTCAGAATAGAACCACGAGAGACTAGGCTGAAAATACGGTAATGAGAAAAGCTCCTTCAAGTATACATTAGTTACATACAGTTCGTGATTACCTTGACTATTATTGAATTCACTCTTTGCGATAGAAAGATTAATGTGTTCACTATAGCTCTTCATTCTTTTTTATTATAGTTTCCTTTTCATTTGCTATGTAAAAATAAATAAATTCCGTGAGTCTTGGGGTCCTACTATGTGAAGGATTCACACACGATTCATTCCGTTACCTTCAGTATCGTATTATTCACATTCGAATAAAGAAGGAGAAATAAAGAAGGAGAAATAAAGAAGGAGAAATAAAGAAGGAGAAATAAAGAAGGAGAAATAAAGAAGGAGAAATAAATAAAAAGAAAAATAATATAGGACAATTATAACTATTAAAATAAAAGTAAATCATCAAAAGTATTTTTTGTATACTGGATATCAAATATGTATATTGGTCTGAAGACTCTTTTATCACTTCCCGAACATTTAAACTCCTGCCACAGCCCAGTATTAAGCGGACTCAAACCTAAAATTTATGAGATAAGTGAAAGCTTTTCTATCCATCAATAACTCGACACTAAATTACAGCCTTCCATGTCTTTAGATAAAATTCAAAGCGTTGGAGCAACGAAAGCACTCTATTTCCTAGAAAACTTGCTCTTTTTGGTCAAGCTCATTGGAAATCGATTCAGGCAAATTTTGCTTGAATATCAAACGAACATATCGGCGAATTTCAGCAGCAAAACTTATGGCTATCAATTTTTGAAATTCTATTTTTTACTCTTGCCTGATTGACGTCGGTATGGGTCGCGTGGACTATGAATACCGGTCAAAGACCTTTGCTAAAAAAAAACCTTTAGATACTACATCGCTGATATATATTGTAATAGCATATTCATGAGGTACGTTCGGCCGCTTTCCGACCGGTACCTAGTTGGAATTTCTCCATCAAAACGTTTTATTCCAAAAGGGAATTTCCGAGAAACACGCAAATACTTTTTCCTCCTTTTTACAATACGAGTCTTCCGAAACGAAGGCAAAATAAATGTATGGGAAGAGAGCATTGGAAAGGAAAACACATCGCAGGCGTATCTATTCCATCTAAAAAAAGGACCTTGAATATTCAATCACCGAAATGTGCGCATTTTGTGATGGTGGAGCTGATCGATGAATAATTTTGAGGCTATTTTAGAGGGAGAGGTCGAAGGAAGTTCATTTTGTTTCTGTGTCTGGACTATAACCCTATTGAAGTAAAGTAAATAGGGTGCGTCTAAAATTGTTCACTTTTAGGGTAATATCATAAGTTCTCTTTAAAATCTTCTAAAGAAGGCTGTACAGGAAAAATGATGGTCGATGTAATTGCCTATGCTTTTCTCCAAAATGCTAGAAACACTCATGCTATATCATTGCGAGGGTGTTGGTTTTAGTAATTGCACACAGCCTCAAACTTTTGCTAGTAGATTTCACATCCCAGTCAACCGCAAGGATCGAATATAATCAGATGAAAATCAATATTTTCATATCTTCTATAAAAAGGAAAAAGAATCGACATTCAGAGTATCGAGTGAGCAGGTGGGTTTAGGGCATTTAGTTATTTGTTTCTATATTGAATAAAATAGTAAGTATAACATAATAATATTATTTTTCACTTTTTAAACCCTTAAAGTTTAAATATGTACGATTTATCGAGCTATTTCTAAGTATCGAAAAGGAACGGCTTTTAACAAGGTTTACTTGGCTGTCCTTAGACCACTGATCTGAAGCTAATGTAAAAAAATATCAGTAAAATAATTAATCACAATATTTACAATGTTAGAATTTCCGATTATGATGGGCTCGGATAGTTGTTATACAATTAAACTATGCTTCCGCGAAATACATAATAGACATTAAGGCGCAAAATCGTAACGTGCTATTTTAATAACCCCGAAGTTAATATTCACTTCCGATTCCAATGTGCTGCAAATTCAATTGAGATTGCAATTCAGTTTCTAGGCTATTTATGATGGACACCTGTTGGGGTATTCGACAATTAATCACGATAATAATTGACGGATACAATTTCATGATTTAATTGACTATAATCCAAACGCGGATATGAATCACGAGCCATATCGTTAAAAGGAAGACTTTCGTATATTCATCATATTTTGCAGCAGACATGTGCGTTAAATCCGTTCACACGATGAACCCTTCGCTTGACCTTTAAGCTGTCAATCCCATTTGGTCACCATCTGCGCTGGACTTTTCCGGATTGCGAATAGAATCTGTATCGGATCGATGAAAAGAGGTCTTTGCATTAGTAATGGAAGCACTGAGTTGATAACACGGAGTTTAGCAAATCGTCTATTTCTTAGATAGGATTTATTTGTGACAGAAACAAACAACCCAGTTGCCAGGAGACCTAAATGCTTGCAAACAGGAGCGAATAAACACTCGCATTAGCGAATAAATGAATAAGAATTGAGTTTGCGGATGAGATGAATAGAATGTGTGATTCAAATACCCAACGAGAAGCTCGATAGAATGTTAAATTACGTAAAACCGTTAAGAATATACTCGATAGCCATAGAATCGCAAACCTATTCACGTCCCAGTTAAGAATTCTTTAGATTCTTATGGCAATTACGTAAAGTTTCCTGACAAATAACTGAAGAAAATTGAGTTTGCCGAATAATGAAATCCTCAAAAATTTTAGATGCTTCAGCAATGGAAAATAGAATTATAAAGATAATAAAATTAGCATTTATAAATGGAAATTAGTTCAATAATAAGGTAAATATAAACTCAAAATAGTTTATGAAAATGATAGAATAAGATAATTATTATATAAGGAATTTCCATCTAATTAAGTTACTTATTTTTAAAAAATGCGCTTATTTTTATCGTCTCTAGCGCTTGATGTAACTTCCGGGCATACATAATACGACTCAAATAAAAATATCGCATGACGAAAAACTAACATTAATTTCTAAATTATTTTTTACTTACCTGATGTTAACTGTCATAATGAAAAAATAATATTATTTATTATACAATAATTACTTGTTCCGTATTTAGTTAATAGTATGAGGTTAATACCTCTCGAGGTATCGTACTTTCAATGTTTCGAAATATTGAATGTTTTCTGCCTAGCAAACGATCTATTTTTCATCGAGAGAATGATATTAAAATCTCCAAGCTCAAGTACCTCACGTAGAAAGTAGATCACAAGTACATTCTAGGCTAAATTTCATTCGTATTGAATGCGTTAGATCTATTGAAACTTGAATCTCATCAAAGATTTCTTAATACAATTCGAAAGAAATCGGCTGCAGTTGTGTACCACACTGCAATTATCTGGGGCACCATCGCATGCAGAGGAATTTTCACTGAATTCTCTCTTATTATCTAATCTACAGAATTCTTCGTAAATCATACAAGACAAGAGTATTCGAATTAGATATGATATCACAAACAGCATAACTCTACTTAAGATAAATGAGAGCATAGGTCAATTAGGTGTACATCGACTACTGAATGTATCATGGGAAAATAAGTGGGAGAAAATGCGTTCTTAGCGGAAAGGTGGAATGAAATCCAGTATCAGGGGGAGGTGAGAAACAGAAATTCCAGAATCCAATAATACTTTCCATTGCACCCCCCTTTAATTTTTCCTCCGTGCCCTTACATTCCAATCGGACCAAAATTAGGAAAAGGTCCAATTGGGGGCAAGGTCACATTTCCCAGAGGAAGTTGTAAATTACCGATGAGAAGAGTGGCAACGGAATGATTCAAAAAGTTGTTGACACAATAAATCGCTCGTCGCACCTCCAAAGCGTTTAATCTTGAGATTAGGGAGGAGATGCTTCGAACCGATTCATCTTCCTGCAGAGCATTTCTGGACCAATTATACGACTCGGATTTTAGCATTTCGTAGCATTGGAATTCTCTAGAGAAATCCAAAATAATGTGGTTAAAGCATTAATATCGCATAATCCCAAATTATAAGAAAAAGGAATCCTTCTAAATCTAAGAATGATACTTATAGAATTATGGTAAATAGATACGTTAAAAGTATGATAATGGTAAAAAGCTATATGCATAATAAGTTATTACGACTGTTTTCAAATAAAACTCTTATTCATGTTATTCATAAAAATAAATCTGACCAAATTTTAGTCTTTATGAATTATTTTCGTATAAATGCATAACGACATTAGAATAAATATTTGTTTCAAGATGATTTTGGGTACTATTTCCGGAATTGATTAGTTATTGAAACAAACTGAATATGAAAAATTAGAAGTCATAAATTAGAATTATTGAGATGATTATGTCATGATCATAAGTAGAACATGAGCACATTTTGAAAATTTTCTGTTCAAAGAATCGACAATCTAACCAAAACATCTAGCTGGCGGTTTCCGTTCGAATGGAAAGGAAACATATGATACATAAAAACTACTCTCGTGATATACTAAGAATTTGAATTATAGAATAATCCTCATTGATGAGTTGTAATTCAACTAAGAAAACGCCGATTTATGCTAATGAAGAATTGATGAATGAATAGTGACGTCTCGAACTGGAAGTAAAACGATTATATTAAAAAACTCAGCACCAACAACATGATTCAAGTCAATTTAGGCAAACTCATTTTCCACTCAGACAATGCTTTAAAAAGAGAAAAATATGATTACAGAATCAATATTTAATAATTTTTATTCTTCTGCGAAATAAATGTAGAGATGCTGAATAACTTGTTAAAATTAGATGTGTTTTAACGAAATGGAAAGAATAATAGGAAGTTTTATTTATTTTCACTTAGTACAGGGGACTCAAAACCTATGGGCATTTATATTACAACAGAAAATGTTAAATTATCAATTTAAAATTTAAAAACCCAAAAATAAAAACTAACTATTCCTTGCGAAAATAAATCATTACTTCAGCAAATAAAATGAGGGTAAATTAAAGAAAAAGAAGAAAAACAAGAGTTAATACGTACATGAAAATATATGTGAATATTTTACTTGCGTAAGGTGGAATTTTAGAGGAAAGAAGTAATGGGCACTATAAGAGGAAGACCATTTGCACGTTCATGCTAAAAAACTTTTATGTTTAATATAAAGATACCCAATCGAGTATAATCAGAGATTAGCCGACCAAATGATAAGGGAATATTACGGATTAAAATTTTTAAAAACGGATTACAGCTTTATTCTCTCATCATCACACCCATTTTCTGTAGATGTTACTCGCTTTGTTGAATAGGAATGAATTCTTTTTCGAATATACGACCATATTTACGGCAGCTGCTACCAAGTGCGTAAGTTGCATAGCAACGCAGAAAGCGGATTGTTGTTTCGACTTTTATGACTTTGTGTTAACTATCTGCTATCGATATTTCCGTAAGAGTGAGTAAATATGTCACCGCGGTAAAGATTTCACGGGTACTTTTCCATCGATCGACTGCACTAGAATATCAAAGGACACCGCTCTTCCCTGCGATCGAAGAACTTAGCGCGGATGACGTGTCATTGAGTGAATTGAATTCACGCTCTCATGGATTACGAATAAATGGATGTTACATATACATAATATGGTATAAAGCACGCAATACTTAATTTCCAACTTCGCAGAAAATTTTTCAAACGTGGAAAACCTAGAAAATGTAAACATCTCAAAGTGATTTTCCTAATCCAGAATTCCTATCTGGGAGGTAGTGTTTATAACGTGAAACTGACACCTTTAGTGATACATCACTCAACGCATGAAGCTTTGTAATATTACTGGTATGTCGAACATGCAATTATCTTCGTCAAACAAGATAACAAGAGATTAATTCGGGACGAACACTTAGATGTTATCAAGATCTCGCTACGTTAATTGGATATGTCAATATTTGAATGTTCCATCCCTTGTCGCTGAAGCTGTTGCTTGACCAATTCCTCCTCTTAATATGATACAACGCATATTTTCCGACATTTAAAAAAGGATCAATAACAACAGATGCGTTTGAATTTTATTCTATTGATTGACTGGCTTCATTAGTGAGCCTATAATTGCTACATTAACGACTAATTGCCTTTGAGTATCCTTGCATGAAGCCTGGAGCAACATCAGTATAATCGGCATTGATTATTAGTTTTTCAAAGCCAAGAAATAAAATATAAAATTAATACTTGGATAGGAATGACCGAATGTTTTCATAATGGCTGATCAACTATAATAAACTCATATATATTCGCACATGTATTCCAAGGTTAATGGATTCTATTCATTCTCAGGGAAAGTAACACAATCAGACTCGAAAGATATGTTTACTAAATTTTAAAATAAAAAAAAAAATCTTCGTATGTCTTCAATTTCACTCGAAGAAAACTTTATAATACTTATTAAATAACTTTATAATGGCATTATAATGAAAACAGAATAGTAAAAGTTGAAAATACAACATATCATGATAAATTATCCGTTTCATCTATTGTATAGACCAATATTTTCTGTTTTTATTTCTCAAAACACCTGAGTAACGAAAACTTTGACGAAACAGATCTCAAACCGTATATTACGGTAATAAATGAGTTCTTATTCCTTCACGTACTTTAAGATAAGGGCAGCTCATAATTTAAGATGACTTTTGAGTTAAACAAATCCTTTGGCATATTTATCACTGGTATCCTACCTAATTAAAACTGCAATAATTAACAAAGAATATAACGAAATATTACGAAATTAAATTCAGTTAAATGAAAATTTAACGCTATACCATGCATTGCATTGGATAAATTATGATTTAGATAATTTAGATAAATTATGATTTACTCTGGTAGAAAAATTTCCTCACTTAAAACACCTCTTCAGTTAGTAAACTTTTATAAATGGTATGCTAGTAATCAGATAAAGAAAAAGGAAGTTTTCAGTTTCGTAATTTATAAAAACGGCACCTGATCCATAAAAATTTGTAAAAAAGAGAAAAGTATTATATTTCGGAAGGTAGGCTTCTTAATATTCTTCGCAAACTCGGAAGACAAATCGTAGTCTCCCATACGCGTCACGATCTCCTATACTTACGATGATTGATGCAACCTTTAAAAATATTCGGAGAGAGTTATTACATTTTATCGCTCAGCATTTTTCTTCGTAGCAATCTAATAAAAGACCGTAAATGCGCTTTCCGTTTTATATTCGTATTCGTGAAAATTTATGCGATATGAAATAAAAAATAAAAATTTGGAAGATATACATGCTCTCTTTTCCATTATGATGAATTTTTCCTTTGGTTATAACTGAATAAAATAAGTTGTTCCTTTACATAAGAATCAACTGTTCCCTTTCCTCATAGCAATTCCTTTTTAAAGCAACATTATTACAGGGATGTATTTTTTAGGAGACTGTGTTTACGATTGATTTCTTTTGAGTTAGTTAAATTCTCTTTAAATTTAGCATTTCCTAGTAAAAAATCAAATATATCATCACAAAATGTTATATCTAGCCACGATAATGAGCTTAAAAGTGAAAGAAAAAGGGCAATAAAAAATAAAAGAGATAAACCTATTTTTAGAAAGACAATTCTAAAATAACAACTGATCGGCTTGCAGTGGACGCTAATCATCTGTTTACCAAAGCTTTTGGCAAACCCTTCAGTGTCTGGACATCCTCAAAGATGGTGCATCGATGCACTTCTGAAACTTTCGCAGCACACTTAATAGACGCCGATACGCAGCCATTCCATCGATGGGCTTTAGTCTGCTTAGAAGATGAAAGGATCATATAAAAGAGGGAAAACAGATTGCGATCCTAAAATTAAAATCCTCTGCCAATCCGTAGTTTCAGGTTTAAGTACTCCTTATCGCGGAACCTTGAGAGATGAAAGCTGCAGAATCCCGTGCAACTCTCCCCCATTTAGGAACGCGAGTCCCTTTCTAAATCCGTCCCCATGCGCCCGGTCAAGTGCGGACGCATCTATGAAGCACTCGGAGAAATTCTGGACCATTACCCTTTGATGGCGCACCTAAGTAATGGATCGGAAA
This sequence comes from Pantala flavescens, assembly GCA_020796165.1. Taxonomy (NCBI): domain Eukaryota; kingdom Metazoa; phylum Arthropoda; class Insecta; order Odonata; family Libellulidae; genus Pantala; species Pantala flavescens. Next base: position 49,119,231 of record CM036883.1, read on the forward strand.
TCAATGACCTTCATTCGAGTGCAATGCTGCGAGAAAATGGACACCTAGAGAGTGGAAGTTCACCGGGTATTATGGAATATTCGCGTTATTTCATCGTTACTTTAATCCCCGTTCCTTCCGAAACATTCTCAAAATACTTCGCCTCATTTTTTATAATTTTTGGTATTTAATTTACCAATGGTACATGTCCCACAATCCAATATTTCTGCAATTATATGCACACTTTTTATTCTTTGGGAACCTTCAATCGATTTATTCGCATTCACGAACCTAAAAAGTTCGTATTTTCGTGTTCCGAGTTTTCGAAGAAATTTTGTCCTCTCACACTTGATAAACACTCTTAACATATCCATTTCGAGTCAATAATAACAATACATAATGAATTATTTATATTAATATTAAGTTTAAAGTTACACCGGATAAAGATAATGATTGCTTTCGGTATGATTCAGTTTATGTTCGTAACACTTAAAATATTACGAAATAAATGGAGTCGAAATTGATTACGACTTATTTACGTCATGGTGTTGTATTACATATGTATGTATGCATTGTATTATTACATATTATAATTTGTCGATAAATATACATTTATGATTATGTTCAAAATAATTTTGACCTAAATGAACTTATAACATAATATTATTAAAATAAAATACAAAAGAAGGAACGCATGCGCTTCAAATTCGGAAAAATCGTGTTGAAATTAAAGAAATCACACATTTTTCCGTAATCTTTCCAAGTGGATCGCCCATAAAATTTCCCTCGACGTACTTGTTTCTCTTTAATACTTCCGTTCACCTTTAAGCTCACCTTCTTCGCGCAAGTTCATGTCGACAACGATCGAATAATATTCCATCTAAAATTAAAACTTTAATGATTTCAACTTCCTCCCCACCAAACTCCAAACAATCCCTTCTTCATATTGAAATCCAATCGTTTCCCTTCAAAACCATTACTTTTTGACCGCATCGCAAAGTAATTAATCTCCCTCCTCCTCCTGAAGTCTAAAAAAGGTCTTTTTGCCAAATGACCCGTAGCAAACCCTTCTTTCAAAGTTCGCCACAATAAAGGAAAAATCATCATCGGGAAGAGCCTTTTCTCTCTCCTTTCAAAAGAGACGACCGAAGAATTAAAACGTGGGCAAACAATTTTGTGTTCCCTCGAGGGAAGTTCCGAGGACTCCGAGGACATTGAGCGGTGTTAAATATTTCCTGGTCCTTTTTGCTTTCATTGACGAGAGAAGGAAATTCACGCAGAGCCTAAAGAATTCTCGATGGAAAAAAAGGGAAGATGAACGGACATCAAGGTGAAAGGTACCAGTCCAAATGAGTTTGCCAACGAGGATCTTATGGGTGAGGGGAGAGAAAGAAAATGAACGTTTGAGCAGAATGGTCGTCTGGTAATTTCGGAATCGAGGAAAATTGATGATATATTCATTTTATGATATATCCGATTTAATTCCACTGTTTAATGATTCTTCCAGATACTTCATAAGCAAAACTGCAATTGTTTTTTATTTAAAACGGAATATACTTAGAACGGAATAAAAAAACATAATAACAAATTTAATCAACGGATTTTAACGTTGTGTAAGATAGAACCATCAAGTTTATATTGATTTATATAATTATAATATTTAGTATTATAGAGTATCAATAACACTCTCAGTAACTCAGCTTAAAATATATAATTATTTAATTAAATCCTTTAGTTTTTCGCGTGTAAACGTGTCATTTGGAAGTAACTATTCTAAATGATAACTAGATATCCTATCCTTCACGTTATTGCCTACAAAGAACTCTAAACAGAATTTCATTATATAGTAAGTAATCATAATCATGAAATAACTGAAAATCAGTTTCTAAAGGGAAATTAAAATCGGTTTAAATTTCATCTCTCAAGGATAAGTGGAATTCAATCCTTGAATCTTGAGGCGTATATTTGATATACATTTCAAGATATGATAGCATTTTGTTTGTTTATCCTTCGTAGAATGGAATGAAAAATCTCAGATGTAGACTTCTAATTAATTAGCGCTACAGAACTCAAGAGAGAGGCTGTAAAAGTTCATAATTCGAGATTCCAAGGTTAAAGTCAAGGATAAGTCCTTGTAAAGTTATGGAACAAAGTTTTATCCGATCCTCAATAAGATAGATTGAAAAGATGAAGATTGGGAATCAGATCTCATAAAAATGATAAGTTTGAAAGAAATTTCAATAAAAGAGAATATTCACCATTCCTTCGGTTGATGAACATCGTTTCCGCATCAAGGCTTCCTTTCACGGTAGTGCTCAGAGATATGCTCTCAGGAGATTTAAAGATGAAAACCTATGAAAAAGATTTTAAATTATTAAAGATATACTTCATTTTTCAAATAATATAAAGATCGAGTTATTTTATAACTAGATCTTTATATTATTATTTTATGGAGCAAAAGTATAAGACGTTTAATATGGTGTTTGTATCAACACATAATCATGTATTTATAGAGTTAAACCCATAAATAAGGTGTATATCTTTAGCATAAGAATTTAAAATGTTAACAATCTTGTCCGTGATGTTTGATCGCTATGTCTTTTTAAGCTGTTTTCATTAAAACTATTTCTAATGAATTATTTAGAATATTTTATTGCATTCCTTTAATTACTGAGAAACCATTTCACCCATATATGATATACCCAACTTTTATATTACTCGTATCAGCGTTAATTTTCTACTTTTAAAATCCCATCGGAATATCTAGAGCTCTTTTAACGAGGAAAAAAACGAACGCTTCCGACTCGTGGAATGTTACGTAAACAGCGGAGATTAGCATCTCAGCTTGATTGCTAATTGGACGATTCGCAAACGCGGCTAAAAATTTAAGCGGTGCGATTCAATTGCACAAAGGAATCTCCATTGGAATTAATGGACCGGTGGCTAGCGACTGCGGATGTTTCCAGTAAACGCCACCGGCGCTGTCCGCAAGGCCTTAATCGCTCGACATCCGTCATCAGCATTGAGAGCGTCAACCACATGCGTTTGCAATGAAGATCAAAACAACTCGCCTACGTTAGAAAGCATTTTAATGAAAAGACATGTACAACTTGCGTCGGATATTTTTTGAAAGAATGAACGGAATCTGTATTAGCGCAGAATATGCACGAGCTAAGATACAAACGATTAAAAGAAATTTAGAATATCTCATAACACTTTTATTAATTAATATGAATCTTAATTAATTTTCCAACAAAACTCCAATATTAAAGGGTATTAATCAATATATATAAATGATTTCGTGAGTGATAACTCACATTTCCTATAGAATATGCGTTTATAATTATGATGGCCGATAATAAATACAATTCAGTTAATACAATTAATTCTTTTCAATAAAAAAAATAATAGGGGAAAAAATCTTAGAGCTCACACATAGCTAACATTTTCCATAATCGCGAACATCAGAAATCCATCCCCTCTTTACATATATTAAAAGTATAAATATTACTACTCATGAAATGAAAGTAACGGTAAGAATATGTACAATATTTCGAAAAATTTTAGGTGAATGAATAATAAATATATTTTCATAGAAAATATTACACCGTTCCTAGAATTGGACGAAATTCTAAAGAAGAGACATTGAAACTTAATTGAGTGAAGAATTAAAACATATTATGGAAACTCAATAAATGAATAAATAATAATTTTACAAAAAAAAAATAATGAAATTTAGAAATTTCGTAGGAATAGCTTGGAAGCCGGAAACAAGATACAAGATTACTCCAATACTTCTTTACCGATTTTTATAAAATCAATCGTTATCAACCTATATTAGATGCATTAGATTAAATAAATTTTACTAAAGCACTAGTGGTAATAATATAGTATCTGTCATATAGATTGCATAAAGTTATTAATCATTTTTAAACAACCAGATAACTCACAGAGACTTTTATGAAATACAAAGTTTTGTCATATAAAATTGGAATTATGTTTGAAATTTGCGACGTACGTCTTATACGCACACTTCTATAAAGGAATAGTAAATAAGTGGTAGCTGACCTTGGAGCCTACGAAATCATCAAGAGAAAAGGATGGTTTCGCCTATAGTTTCTCGAATAGCTATTTTTTCTCCGTGAATAGGGAAACACGTAAATAACCAATAAAATCTCTTGGAATAAAGGGAGGCCTCATTATGTGGAGCCAAAATAGATAGCAGTCCTACTTTATCGCAAGGATAACAGAATTCGTAACAGCCACAACATCGCTGTGTCAACGGCCTCGACGGAAAATGCTTCAAAAAACGTTTTAAGGTTCAAACATAACTTTTCCCACCACAAAAAACGCTGTTTCGCACAGGGTTAATGGGGCAATCGTCCGTCTAAAGGCACCCTTATGGCTATTACAACAATTTTAACCGGGGTTTCCATAGCCTTGATGAGGAAGACGAAGTAGACTGATTAGTCTAGCATGGGATTTAAACAAAGATTATCCTTCTAATTTTATAATGTATAATCCTAAGTAGACAAACCAAAAGACCAATGTTATAAGCTCTAATCCCCATTTTCTAATAGTATCATGACTGAAAATATACATCGAAATTTTTCCTTACACATGTATTTTAATGAAACAAATTTAGCAATACGCAAATATCCCTTTTAGTGTACAAAAATGTTTGGTTAGTGAATAGCAGGGAAAAATTTTCTATTAAAATACTATCGTACAATCTTTACTTATTTTGTTTTCACCAGTTATTGAACAGCGTAAAGATTTCCTGAAAAACATCCCAAGCGGAATAATACTCTGCTGCAAGCTTAATTCGAGCATTAAGTTCTTAACCACATCATCTTGTTTATCTGCGCATTTTACCATTGCCAAAAACCAGGAATGAGATGTGTTTCAAAGAAGTTGGGTGAGGAAGAATAAAAAGAAACCAAAAAGATTTTCAATGGTTCATTATATATGTTAAAATAAGAGTTTTTCATTTATGAAGTTAAAATCGTCATTGAAGATTGAAGTATTAATTTTGAAAACTCTGTAGTACAATATTTAAGGAGAAACATAATAATAATGAGAATCGATACAATTTCTGAGATGACAAAGTAAATAAGTAAGAAAAAATGGTGGCAGAATTATTTTTCATAGCTTTACATACGTAATAAAAAAGTGTGCTCTATTACCAACCTATTGCATCCCATTCTCCCCAGATGAGACAAAAACGAATGAATCAAAAAGTTATATTTGTCAAGCTTAACCAGTGATCAAAGATTGCGCGAGCCACAACCTCTCGTCTGGAAGGAAGAAGAATCGTAAATGATGAGGCATCCTTCTTTCCGGACATTTATGTAAAACAGAAGACTATAGAAAGGAGTTGACTCATTTTAGAAATAGGTCATTGAAGATACTGGATATTTAAAGGCGTTTCCATATGCTTAAGATGCGATAATGAATTTTAATAAAGAAATTTTGAGGGTCTTCTTTCTTAAGTTTCAGTAATTTGTAAGGTGAGGCTTTCAAAATATTTTTATGAAGCGCTATTAACTAAATTCTTTATGTTCGCTTCTTAAATTTTTGTGAGCTGAAATTGTACTTTAAATCAAAGAATGAATTACTTTCAAAGAAAACTTGAAATAGTTGATAAAGAGATTATGGTAAATGTACAAAAAATGTCATATATAAAAGAAATGCATTGTGATGCATCATTGTTTGTATATTACTATTATTATTGAGAAATAATGAATATTTTTGCTTAAAATAATGTTTTGTATCAAGAATTTATTCTACTCCATGTCTTAGTAAGACAGGAAATTAATAATGAGAGGTATAGATTAAAGTAATGAGAATTCAGATCTAGCTCATTTCGAAATTCACCTGAAAATATCGAGCGATAAATATAATTGAACGTTAATTTAAAAATTGTGTTCACGGAAACTCTTGATTAAATGAAATACACCACTCACATGGGAATTAAATATCTATTGATGACATAAATTAAAGTAAAAAGACCTGGAGTAAGTTTATAATTATGGAAAACTAATAAACTTTCTAATAATATTCTGATAACTTCTATAAATGTTAGAAATGTTTAAAATATAGTTATTTAAAAACTTTAAAGCTTTAAAGCAGATAAATAGCGATACACACAGAATACACAATACAGATACACAAACAGAAATTAAAAGTAACTCTGTTTGACTCGGTGAAAATTGCACGCTTTCTTGTGCTGAGTAAAAAACCAATTCATCCCTTACTTGATACCATTATTTATAAGTAACTAAGATTTGAGAAAGTTCAATGGCTCGATTGTCCGTAAATACCTCATCTGTGATTAATTTAAATTTTATGAAAAATTAAAACAATATCAGATATACATATTCCCTTTTATTAAGGGTATGAGTTGAAATGAAAATAAATGATAAATAACTGGAGATATTTTATAAATCTAAATTTCTAGCGTTCAACCACGTTGAAAACTAGAAGAAATATTTATAACAGAACATAAATAAATCTCTTTGAAAAGGTAAACAAGATGAAAGATGCATAACAGGGAATTCTGAAGTATTCAGACGTCGGGAAGTATCGTAGTTGACCTCTCGCGTCTAAAAATCCGCCTAAGTATTCAAAATGCTCAAGGTTGACGGCCTGAGACATAAAATGTCCCCCCTCTCCCCGATGACAATGACCCGTTTCCATGGGTATTCTTAGAGATTCGATCGCTGGACAGTTGGCAAGAATGGATTTCCTCACCACGCTCTTTACTTGTTATGAGAATTGTCGTATGACTATTTCCTTTATCCGTTAGTCACCAATGCAAAATAGTGGAGAAGAGAGAGGAGTAATTGGGTTAAATCTAATTCACCAGGCGCCGAACGAATAAGTGACCAACGATGTGATGTATCCTCAATAAATGAACGATTTAGAGATGCTTTGATTTTAAAGTACACGATTTTGATTTTAAGAATATTGAAGTTAAAACTCAGATCAACTTCGAAGGAATCTATATGAATTCCCGTGTTTACTTCTCACAACCTAGCGCATCCTAATTAGGCATCCCAGATACAAAATGAAAATAATATTGTGTTTTACAAAACGGGGCATTTTCCGATGGAAAAATCAACTTATTATCAATATATATTTAAGTGAATCAGATATTCGTCATGAGATATTTCATCTATATTTTTATAAAAAATATTATATAACTTTTCATGGAGAACTTTCTTTGTTATTCAGAATTAAACTTATTTCATAAACATCACGATAAATAGAGAAATTTTCACTTACTGAACAAGAGGTTTTTGAGTTCTCAAAACTAAAAATACTTCTCAATTTTTGAGAAGTACTTTTTATAAACTACCCTGCCAAACTTAAGGAGGATCCCTTACCCTCCTTTCCAGTAGTAGTTGTTTTTTTCCGGTCCCATTCATTGAATCCAAAACGGTTAGTAGTACCATCATCATTTAAGATTCTTTCTAAAAAAATAACGAACTCCAATTTTACTTCCCTGAGTACAATTAACCTATAAACGGATTTAGAAATAAGAACACCGATCCTTCAACAAATTATGTGAGATTATAAAAAGGTTAAATGAGACTGCACGTTTCCTAAATCGATATTTATCGGTGACTCTCGCCATAGAATTCAGAACAGATTAACCGTAACCACCGTATTTTAGGGAAGAAAATGAAGGATTTAGTATATTCTTTTATCATTTTTTCCAGATTTTCATTATTATTACAGCCTGGAGATATTTATGAGACTTTCATTTCATTTCATCACTTTTGAACAATTTAAATCACCAAAAAGTAACCGATAAATTTTTGAAATCAATATTCAAAATAAATTTTCCAATTAAAATATCATGTAATAAAAACAACTTTGTAAATTTCCACAAAAAAAAAACAAAGATAAAAAGTTATAAAGTTATTTTTATTACTATGGCATTCCACGAAGTCACGCCTTCTCATATTGATTGAAAATATCATGATAGGTCATGTTATACCAAGAGAAGTACACCAAATTCAAGTCATTAAGAAAACTGTTTACTTAGAAGACGAGCATCTTATTAGTAAGATAGTGTTGCCATATTTGCAAAAATTTCATCGAACCTTCTTTCGTTAGATATCGTCTGTCATGATTTCATATTAAGGATTTTATGTGAATACTGCACAATCCTTATAAATTAATCTCAATATATATTCAGAACCGCATCCTTTTTCTAAACGTATACTTATTTTGGAGCTTTTCTCGTAACATATGTTAACTATATATGTAACTAAACTTCACATATTCCAAGAGATAAACCGATATCATGACATAATTTTGCTAGCTTAAAAGCCCTATTTCTAAACTCTGAGATTTCTTTCTTTACTACATATATTGCATACAGCTTCAGCCAGATTCCTTCACTTCAGACAGCTAAAGCACAGCTATAACGATTCATCTTTCACTAGCGTTTACTAGCACCTAGATCTCATTTGACATTTTAATTACTTTCCATCTGTTGAAGATACCCATACACACAGGCCTAACGGTTATGAGTCTCCATATAAAATAGCAATAAACTCAAACAATAATATTTCTTTAAATTTGGTGGACTATAGTCAGTTGATTCTACTTCGTTCATGATAAGAAACTTTTTATCTCTCATTAGTTTGTAAATATCGTTCGAATTACGATACTATCAAATCTTATCTAAATCAAATAAAATGAGTTAATTCAGAAAATTTGGCACCATTAACCTTGCCTTGAGCAAATAAATATATCCTTGCATTGAAGAACATGGACTTAACCGCCCCAACTATTTCAGATTAATAGAGTTTTTTGCAATCGTCACTATTGTGCAAAGATGATAGAGCGAATTATAAACGAGTTGCTTATCGGTACCATTAGAGGTCGATTTCCTCAAGTGTCGAATGGCGATCAATTTTTTCTTTTTATCGTGAACAGATGGAAAAAAATAACGAAAGCAAAGTTCGATGCACTGTGAGAAGATAAATTTTGCATACAATTAAAAGGCCACGATAACGAAATAACGATAGTTGAAAAGAATGAGAGGATCTGATACGATTACATTCAAATAAGTGAAGCAACGGTAGAGAGATTCAAGAACAGTCAGATATAAAGAAGGTCAGAGAAAGAGATTCTTTCAAGGAAAGTGCAAAAAAAATCGCATCTGCTGTGAACGAACGATAAGAACCGCTTTTTATGAGCTTCTGCCTCGAAAAGTAAACGTCGCAGTTTTGGTTAAAAAAGTAAACTTGAGAAAACGTTTCTCGATTATCAGGAACTTCACGAATTTTAGGAAAACAATACGATGGACACATCAGCAAATTCGGAAGATGATAAGACCATGTAGATAACAAATGTTTACTTTCGTGTTCAATTGAGGGACAGTCCCTTGAAGGAAGTACCTTGATTATATTCCACGTACAAGATTTCCAAACTTCGGTCTAATCAATAAAATATCCGTGAAGGTAACTTAATTAATCTTTTTGATTTTGAAACAAAGATGAAGGTGACTGAAATAAAAGGGGTTTCTTTACAAGAACCTATTATAATTGGTTTTATCTCAATTTTTTGGATTGTGAAAGGCTTAATTATATTAGAACTATATTTTTCACAGTGCATTGTTTTAAAATAGAATAAGAGGTAGCTTTTTTATGCAGATCAAAGTAAGCATGACTTGTCGCTTTCTGATTTTTCATGATACATAAGAGGGAGAGTTTTTCTATAGATTTCTATGTTAAGGACTTAAACATATTGCTAAACTTAATACGTAATTTCATTGTCAATTGTAGGTTGAGTCACAGATAGCCCGAAGCCCATGATCAGTAAAACGTGGAGGAGATATGATTCGATTGGAAGAAGCTACAACTGAAATTGATTCTTAGATCATGTTTATTTCGGAGAATGTTGAGTAACCAATCGCAAAGTAAGCTAAAATTAGATATGAAGAAGTCATTTTTAAAAAATTTAGTCAAAGAATAGTTTTAAAATTTAATTTCTACTTATAAATAAGTAGATTTATTTGTGATTCTCTCCATAGATACGGTTGGTAATCAATATCCTAATTAAATTTCATCTAAAATATTTACTAATAAATATATATAACGATGGAATCGTGAATGAATAAATGAATACGGAATTTTTCTTTTTCATAAATGTACTACTTTTATCACCCTAATTCATCTCAAGGGTAGTTAACGTAGAGAACATAATTTTCACATGCGTAACCACTCACTGATGATCTCGTTCTAATATTCAAAGAATTTGTGCCATCGAGTCTTTCTTTAATTTTTTCCTCTTTTATTTTGGCGGGAATTCAGAAAAAACCAGTCGTGAAAGAAGGGCTTTTCAAATTCTTTCAAGTCTCGATGTTATATTCTCCAGTTGAAAGGGAAAAGATTAACTGGCCTAAATTTGAGTCGCAAGTGATGAAGATGGAATCACCCAAGTGCGGTTGGGGGAACAAAAAAGCTACTTTAATCAATATAATATGTTTCCTATCTTGTACAAAATATAACATTAAAATGTATTCTAACGAGTACTTATTAATTTCATACTTCAATTTCATAATTCAATTTAATCGATCATATAACTGAACTATATACAATATTTTATTTAACATGTAAAATATTTTAAAATTAGTGTTGTCCTCAGACGTGGAAGTTTTATAATATTTTCACGTTCTATAATCTATATCACATCCTCTCTCAGATCCTGGGTATATGTTTGGGTATTAATGTTTGGCAAAAGAATTAAGGAAATGGGTAAAATCAAATTCGAATGCCTCAGATGAAATTATTCACTCGTAAGAATGAGCTCAAACGGAAAACTTTCCATTATATTTAATATGAAACCATTTTCATTAAAATCTACTGCGTTTCAACAGAACCATCGACTGTAACGAAAATAAATAAAAAGTATATTGTTCTTTGTCCTTTAATACATTATAAATTAAAATTAGTACTTCCAGCTAAAGTTGATTAGAGAAACGCTGCTACATTTCAAAAGTAAGAAAATAATACTCAAACTAAACATTAGGAAAATGAAATAATTATTCTCAATAAATTGATTATTGGAATTTAAATAAACCAATAAAACCATTTAGAAATAAAGTAAATGTGCAAACATGTCATCATACAGAATCCCTATTCCTGAACTCACACTTAATAGAAATAGAATTAAGAGTGATTACATAATAACTCAAAGTCCAATTGACAGGAATAGCAGCATTCCTTTAGACACTGAAACTGTAATATTCTCGTCCCTCCATACTAAGAAATTTAAATTAAAATTTCGCCCCATTACCAAAATGAAATCGAAAGCCATCATTGAAATAATTTGACGCCGATGAGACTCTACCGGCAGAGAGATGAATGACAGCTTTATTAAAACGTCTCCTTTGTTGAGAAGACGCACTCATAACGAGAAGAAAAGTGGGCGTTCGGTAGGAGTAAGTGACTTTTGAATCTGTCATACATCGCAGTTGATCATTCGCTAAATATCATCCATTTTCTGATATTTAATTTACCTCTCTTCTAAAGTCGTACTGACAGTTTGAAAGAATGACGGAGAAGCTGAACGAAATTTGGTATGAGAAAGAACTCAGCAGAATATTTGGATGAGAAAACTATTCTATTATGTCTGAAATTTGAATCCGATCTAGCGATGTTTTTCGTATGACGATAAAAATTATGATTCAGGAAAAGTCGAGTGGTATTATCTCTGAAGCAGCTAACGGTTAAAAGGCTTGAGTAGAACTCTGTGGAGGCAAACGGGGTGATGGGGTCGTGTATTTTGGGAGGGAAGAGACCTCGTATATCACAAACAGAATAAGAGGCGCTGGAGTGGAATATAAATTAATGCACGTCAGGTCAAGGCGTCGCGAAGCAGACGAAAGTGAGCTGCCGTCGATGGATTTTCATTTCGAAAGGAGGAGATAGCGAGGAAAGATAAGGGTTAAAGCACTTAAGTAAATGAGGGGACGATATCAGGAAGCAATTGCCACTCACCAGATAATGGTATTTATTTACGTTGCTACAGTCCATTGATCCATTAAAATATACCAATACTATCAGCGCAATAAATTTCTGATTGTCAATCGACTTACTCTAAGGGAGCCTAAGTAGAAATGATGAAAACTTTTCTTTCTTCTTAAAAAATTTGAAAAACGGAGTGAAAAATGAATTTAGAGAGAGAATCTTTTACTGACAAAATATAATAATAAAAATCATTAGAAATTATTATGAAAATAATTAGGTATTTGGTTTATAAAAGAAAATTATTTCTTATCCATATATTTTTTTCGCTTTACTCAGCTTTTACGACATTAATTTTGAAAACACGTATATTTTTCATCGTTACATTTTCTTAATCTGTCCATGTTTAATAATTTTTTATAATGAGTGTATTAAAGTTATTTATATTATACTTCGATCGAAAAAGGTTTTAATGTTTTTACGTTTAACCTCAGGTTATATGGCGAATATATACAACAAGAAGCTCCAGGCTTACATAACAAGGCATTTCTACAGTTCACAGTGTAGGATGTCTAACATTTAATTTAAACTCCACAAAAAGCCAAGTGTGTCAGTGCTCCCAGGAAGATGGAGCAAGTGGTCAATACAAGGATGGTATTCATTACAGTTGAAATCATTCACAAGCAACATTTTTTATCTTCAAATAACGAGATGAGCAGCCTTGACACTTATTTTATTTAGGATGTCAAGCGAATCTCTTTCATACATATCTTTAGTCTCCTAACCCTATTCCTTGGTGCCATCGGCCATTCGAAAAGATGAACTTTTTTGAACGTGTTTCATAAACCTCCCTTAGGCTTTCTTTTTTTTATCATATCTACACAGCGTTCCTGATAGTTCCCTGGCGACTTACTTATCATCTGACACCATTCTTAATTCCCTCAGTAACCTTTCAAAAACGATGATAAAGAAACGGTGATCCCATTAATTTACAGACCTAATTTTGTAAAGGCACCATCATATTTGATATACTCGTACAATAAATATGTCTTAGCTTCTCTTAATACTTTAAACAGCTGCCCATATTTCCTTCTATAATTAATATCTAATGGACAAGTATGAACTTCGTTGTACTGCCCTGATCAGCTGATCAATAAAATATAATTATGACTTGAATTGTTTAAGATTTTTTAAGGAATATATCTAACGCTAACGCTCTATTTTTTTATATTCATTCATCCAAGACGTTTAATTTTAAACTACTTGCTTTTCTTTTTATATGGAGTAACCGTTTATTTTAGAACATTTGCTCATACAAATTCTTGTAGTTTTCATAGTTTTGATTCAAATTAATTGTTGGGGTGATTAAGAAAGATGAACATATTTTTCAATAGTTTTATATAAAATAGTAATGCAAAAAATTATATTAAATCCAAATTATAATCTTCAGAGTTGAACGCTGATATTTAAAACTTTATCTCTTTATTTTTTACTGAAATTAATACCAACATAAATATTTACATTAAGTATATATCGCTTGCTTAGTTTCTGAAATATAAAGAAGATGGATTCGGAGAAAGAAAAGGTTTGCGTTCCAGTAAACTTGGTTTCCCTTATGTAACTTAATTGGAGCAACGCCAAGAAAAATACTGGCTTTACACGTAAATCTACATAAAGTCGTTTTGAAAATAATTTAATATAACACATCGATTACAATATTTTAAATTTTATAAACTTCCTTGCTAAACAGACGTATCATTATCACAAATACGTATCTCTAAGTTCGTATCCTAGAACGAATTCCTTCTCCACATCGAATAATATAATTATTTCATTTCTCTTTCCTAAAAAAGGCACGATATTTGGCTTCAGCGTTAGCCTCTCGAGAAAACAATGGGAGTTTTCTTCCCGAAGACATCCTCATACTCCTTTTATTATTCTATGGAAGTCTCTGGCGTTTCTCCCTCATTTTTCCAAGAAGGGAACGAAACCCTCGTTCGTTTCCGAGAACACATCCAAAATATTTATTTTTTTCCTACGCCACGGGCATCATCAACGAGGGTGGTTACAAAATATATAAACAAAGTGTAAGATGGTTCCCCCGACCTCCTTTCACTTTCACAACCCGAACCGCATTTTTACGACAACCGCGAATGAAAGGGCAACCATATCCTCCGTTATGCCGTGTAATCCCCTGTGGGAAGAAGGGAACGCAAAAGGGCAAAGTGTCGTCCTTGCCCTCGTTTCCACGCAACATCGTGACCACGCATACGAATCAACCAATTCCCTCCCAACTAATACGGCGAAGAGTATTGGAAATAGAAAAGAGGATCACTTCGAATATTTCAAACCCATTCTTGTCGAGACTACGTGCCTATGTTCGATATTTCCACGTTACGCCGATTACAGAGGGTATTATATTTTTCGCGATGTATTTTTTTATATCTGAAGCAAACAACGCTTTTGACCTGCTTTCTTTGGACTATTTTTACGCGCTTTTGAAGCGGTTCGCAGAATCCGATGGATTTTAGGTTTTGGATCAGTTGCAAAATGGCTCTCGTGTGTTCAATGGGACCTCGTTCTCCGGAATTTTTTTAAATGACAAACGAATACATTTCTACTAAATACAATCACGTTTACGATTAAGAACTTTAATTCACGTCCTTATTTGATTAATAAAGGCTAGGAAACATACTATACACATATTAACTATTTTTCTCATAAAATATTTCTGTACGATACGTTTGGGATGAACTGAAATACCATCGTTCGCATACTATGTCTAAAATAATCTACGGTGTTAATTTGGTGATGATTTTTCATTTTCATTTTTTAATTGGTAAAAGCTTTGAATTTAATTGTGAAAATAGTAAAACTAATAAATGGTTAAAAGAAGTACGTATGAAATAGAATATTAAAATAAAAATAGCAAAATAAATCGTATTTATCCGCAATAAAAATTCATGAAACCTATCAACGAAACTTTTATGAGACTTTTTCATAATTCATCAATATGAAGAAGTTTCTGTTCAAAATACTTGAATTTGACGAAAAATATACTCGTTTCAAATTGCTTACGAATACAAAAATAGTCATCAATGAGTTAATTTTTCAAATTTGTGCTTATTGTATGATATTCATTTAAGAAGGATGTTTTTTTATTAAATATTAATTTTTACATCAGGCATTCTCAATTAAAAAAGAGGAAATATAATAAATAACTGATAGAACGAGATATTGACGAAGAAAAAACAACTTTATAGTATATTCTACAAATATAAACCCGAGAGTTGAATTAAAATGCATCTGATTAAAAAAAAAACAAATTCCTGCAAAACTAATGAAGCTCCTCACGTCAAACACTTCATCAAAATAATTTTTCAAGATTCGTTACTTTATTTCTTGTTTACATAACGGTTCTTTCGTCTGGAACATATTTCTCACTCTCGGTGTGCGGAATTTCAATGAGTCTCGGTAAACAACCCTCTTTCTTTCACCCTAATTTGAAAACATCGCAGAAATACCTCCCTTGGGGGGTTGTTCGTTTTGAGAGACGACTTTTTGTAACCCGATTTAATGCCCTTGACCGAGTTGCAAAATCTGAAAAATAATACTTCGCGAAAAGAAAATAAATACCCTTTATGCGATACCATTTTCCTAGACCATTTTTTTGCGAAAGTATTATTTGGGAATGAAACCCTCATATGAGCTGAACATCAAAACGAAGAAAAACAGCCAGACGAGCACTTATATGAGTTTATCTTGGAGCGAATACGAAGTGGAGAAGAGTAATATAATTCCAAGAAAGAAAAGTGAGGCAAGGTGAAAAAATTTTCCAATGGAGCTATTTTATGATAAACTGAAAAGAAGACACTTGGTTACACTGCAGAAACTTAGAGAATGATCCAAAAAAATAAGAACATTATCGTTTTCCCAAGAAGGCTATCTCTTTTATTTCCAGCGCATAAAGGTGGCTTTTTATTTTATTTTCTGTGTAGAGCGTGCTACGAAATCGGGATATTTTCCACGGGTAATATCACGAGACCTTGAACCGATTCGCAAACAGCGGTATAAAAAAAATCCCATTCTCTCTTCGCAAACAGGATTCCCCAATCCTGGATTCGCCCCATTTGTTCAACCTCATCAAATGGATTCTCTTCCATAGTTGGTCCTAATTTACGCGGGATTCGAATCTTTTCAATGGGGTGCCTCATAAAGGGTTTATGTGTGCCTCTATCGTAAGAGGAGTGCCGATTCAATCTCGTAGATTTAATAGCCTCAGGATCTCCAAGCGTATACGTCCACGGGCTGTCAGAAAATTGAGTTTCCAACAGTAGTCGGAATATTCTAGAGAAGTGACTATAACGAACACTTCGTCTGTGCATATGACATAAACTATATCGCTGCTCAGAAACGATTGTAACACGAGTTCTACAATTGTCTTCACTACATTTAGCTGAATTTCGCGAAAATCAAATTTTAAAATATGACCTGATTAGCTCAATCAATGAAATATAGTTTAAAATGGAAGTTAAATGCAAAACTAGTTACTGAAGAATAATTCTAGATAAAATCGTTATGGAGCAGAAATATATTTTTGTTGTATCATATATGTTTTCTTTATCGAGAAAGTTTTAAAATTAGTTTTCACTAATGAATTATTATTTATTTTGTCAAGTTCACTAAAATGTTTCAATTAATTGCCGCTAGCAACATTTACTAAGATATAAACAAACTACGGAGATACAACATTATCCACCAACTTAATAAGATTAAATGTATTTAAATGAAATACGAATCCTAAAACGAAATGTTATTGTTGAAACCAGCTTAATATAGGAGCCATCGAACTATCGCACGAACGATATTTTCATGATACCGTACAGGCGCACAGTATACTTCTTCCAAGTATGGCAATACATTCGAGTAGTTTCGGTTGCAGCGACTAATTTTACAGGCGCGAGGAAAAAGTCCGAGTTCCTGTCTGTTCTCCAACTCCCGTGGCTACAAAAAAATCTTCGATAGATAACCATAATATATTTCTAACAGTGATCGCCATTCAAATTATTTTTTTCCCATAACAATTAAAATTAAAAATCACAAACTCTTAATACTATTTGATTTCCTATTCACTAGATATTACAAATCCGAATGACGAAAATTATAAAGTAGACGATCTGTTCGTGATAGATATCTTTATTCATTCAATTAGCGAGCAGGACATATTGATTTGTATAAATGAGTTCGAAACATAAAGCATATGCCTGCTTTCCAGAGGAAGGTATTTTGTTAGATTATAGGGGTTATGAACGTTTAAATAATATACGAATAGGGTTTTGTTCGGATTTAGCATAAACCTATAATCGTTTATTCACATTTCATTAAATTTATAAGGAAATAGATAACGTAACACATTAGATTATGCGCTGTTTATATGTAAGTGACGATGAATGTAAACATTCAATGTCGAAAATCTGACTTAATTCTTAAATTACAAATGATAATAGGATAGTAGCGATAGGGAAAAATTCACATAAATACGTTATGAGTAAAAATAAAAAAATCCAAGTATTCAAATAATATTCAATTGGCTTATTTGGAAAAAGGTAGTATGAAAAAATCGCACGAGGTTCTGTTTGGTCATCAAGGTCATTGCTTTATAAATTACGAGAATATCAACTGGCATTCCTTAACTCTTATAACCACGGTATTTCATACACCTCACATCCCACATTCTCACGTGCCGAAGAATGTTTCAAGAAGCGGAACTTATTTTAATGTTTTATTTACCTCCAACGAAGTCAAGAAAATCCCGTGATTCTAAATCAGAAACTTTGATTTAAAACATGTCTCATACGAAGCCAAAAATTAATAAGCCCGCTTGGAATTTTGGGACCCGCCACCTTGGCGCCTCTTTCCTTCTCAATGAATATTTTCTCCATGGCAACTCCCGCTATTTTTTCCTCTTGAAAAAGACGTAAACACTCTGGATGCTTTCACAAACAGTTTAACAGTAATACATCGTCATCGATTTTCATCCACCCAAAACAATAGGACCTCAACTGTTTCAAAAGCTAAATGGAATTCTCTGGTAATAAATACGTTGGCCTCATTGCTTGAGGACGACCACTCCAAATTCCAGTGAGTTTTTATTGAGGAAATTCCCTCTCAGGCATTTCTCGATACGGAGACGTAATACTGATTTTTAGAATGGATACATCGCTATAGATTCATCAGACATGGAAATTTAAATTACAATAAAACAGAAGAACCTTTTCAGATTAACAAAATTTTTCTGATGTACTCTCAACGGAATTATTTGGCGTGATGTGCACGGTTTTAGAGAAGTTATTTTACATAATTTTTCTAAACCTCTCGCACGCTGTTTTTTAATCTTTCCGAAATTTTGGATAATTTAGTTTTACGACATTATGTAATAGGAATCTATCTTGATGATTAGAAATACATAACGAAAGCTAAAATAATGTTTAGCAATATTGATAGGTACAAAAATATGATGGACTGGAAATGCGTTAACGTTCAATTTAAAATTGTATACAAATAATTAAATTTGTAAAAATCGATAAACTCAGTATTTCAGAAGATTATTGACTATGAAGTAGAGGAAATCAAAATGCTACAGATATTAAGCAATTTAAAGAGATAAGAGCAAATATTTTATCATGGTTTAGGGAGAGAGGAATTTTTGAATCCTATTTAGGCATAGATGAAAATTCGTTTAATATTCGTTGATGATAATTTATATCAATAATAACAATCATTTCGATTCAAATTCAGAAAACATTTATATATCATGGTATGTTTTAAAACTTAATTGAATTAAAAGCGATATTCATTATTAAAAGTTTTAGGTTAAATTAGAAGTCATTATATCGAGTTCATAAAAATATGCAATAAAATATTCTTTTAAGGAAAGGAATTAAGGTAAATCTTTAAAAATTCTTTTCCATCAGTATCTAACGAACACACTATCCATTGCAAATCAATCACTTTTGAGAACTCGCCTCAGAATTTTGGCATAGAAATTTCCATCGCGATCTTTAAGAGACAGCGAAGAAAGATCGGGTATGTATAGGACGTTGAAAAAGCCCTAATTTTGAGAGGAAGCGATCTTAATTAGCTCCCATAGCGGCAGGAGTTGGAAGTATTGAGGATAACGAAGCTCGTCGCGTAATACTAGACTTTCAATAAGAGAAGCGAAAGATGTCGAGATGATGTTCGGAAGAAAGAGCTTTTGATGCTGCAGAGATACAATAAATTAGAAGAATGAGGCTTCCTCAGGCAACAACAAACTATCGATTTTTGCTTTCTTTTGAGAGTAATATCTGCGCCCTAACTTTGCGACATAACTTGGAAGAGAATACTTTTCAGATATAGAGCCTACTTGAGAGATAATTTGTTCACATTCTCTTCCATAGAAATTTCTTCTTATCTTATCACTGCTCATATCTCTTCATTTCATCATTTTCATTATACATAATAAAACTTTCTTTTATAAAGAAAGGAAGAAATTTTAAGTATGCATCATTGGACGTACTTCATTATCATTCATGATTAAAGAAGGAAACGTATAAATTTGCTGATAAATAACTTTTACATGTTTTGTTAAATATTTTGGCAAATTAATATTAAATTAACCCTATTAAAGTTCCACAGGAAAATCCTTTCACATATATTGTTCGCAAGGAAACTAGAAAAATCTTACAAATTTTACACTAACAGAAATGGAAAATCATGATGATGATTCTATTTTTTTAATAATTGAAAACGGGTTAATAATTAAAAATGAATGCGTATTATTGCAGGTTTCAAATTTTCAGATATATAAATTTTATCGCTTAATAAGTACGAATTCTCATCTATTAAGGAAACCTAATGATTTTATTTTAAATTTCGTAGCTATCTGGAATATCCCTGCATCCAGGAAGAGATTCAGATCTTAAAAGCTCTCTTTTTCAGTTGTTATGCAAAACGAAGGAATTGCGCACAATTCTGTTAATAATAGTGTAGCAAAGGTGCGTGTGAGTCAACTGACGACCTTGAGAGTTAAAGCACCAGTAAAAAATATATTTAATTTACAATGCATTGACATAAAGCGGCCAGTAATGGCTTTTGGCAAGGAAACACACCGCAATTAACTCGCCTTCCTCAAGACGAGAGACGTGCGTAACACATGGCTTTCAAAGAAAGGGAGCTAGAGTTTTACAACTTAACATTAAAACCCCTGTTTCTATTCAATTACAATTAATAAAAACCTCACTTCAGTACATCAGATAGTATTTTCCCGAAATTATCTATTCAGTGCGCATTTCTTTTGAGCCTACGAGGCGTAAACTGATTTATCGTTAGGTTTAAACGTTAAGTGGAGTATAGAGGAGTAAGAATGTTCATGATATGATTCAATTAAAAGAATGACATTAAATTTGAAAAATATTTCAACACGATTAAACCTTTAAAGGGTATTAGTATAATTTCAAATGTGAAATCGAATTTAAAAGTCACGATATAAAGATTTAGATAACCCCAGATATATTTATATTTTTAATGAGTCAGACACTCATCTGCAAATTAGAATCTTTGATAAAAATACGCAATATTCCACCTATATGAAAAATAGATTATTGAAAATTAAAAATTTTTTTGTTATTTACAAAATTTGTTGATTTTCCGTCCTCTTTCTAAAATTTGGAACTTTTTTAGTGAGATTTGGTACAATATTAACCATAAAATAATGAAATTTAACTTTAAAGTATTATGATGGATGGATGTATTATAAATTATTTAAATACAGTTGTTAAAACATTATAGGTACAAAAATAATAATAAGTACTATCATTCATATTTACAAACTTATCGTAAGTCAAATGATTAATATATTTACGCGATTATTATCATAGTTTTTATAACAACGTCATATACGCGACGGTAAAAAAGCTTATCTATTATAGGTGAGTTTGATGCATATCTTTGTCGGCACATAAGGACAAAGAAGATGTTATTTTATGCCTATAAGGGGAGACTATTAAGAATAATATAAAACTTGTTTAACCTACCCGAAGAAAGGGTATATATTAAAATAATGAATACTTAAAAAACCACCCCCAAAAATAATAAATTCGTCTCATTCAACAGGTTTTCGACCACTTCCTGAGCTAAATCTCTTCCGCACAACTCCCCATCCTCGTCCTTACAGAGTTCTATTTTCGGTTTCTCCATTCACATTCTTCTCTCTAAACATAGCCTCGGAAGCAAATTTTAACACCGCGGCCAACTCCTATCTGTTTCGATTTCCTTTTTCCCACAGAAAAAGATGGAGTATTCTGCGCCTACGTAAACAGAGAAGCATCGCAGATTATGCGCACCATATATGGTATTATATATATTCCCTCTCTTATTTAGGATACTTTCGAACGTCTTTAACAGGCCATGTCGATCGATTGTAGTTCTTCAATGCGTTTCTTGAAAAATTCTTGAAAGGCAAACTGAATTTATACCATGCCAAAAAAATTAAATGCTTAAGGTCTGAGCATCTGTCCAATCACGACGAAGAGAATTTTTTTAAATATTACAAATTTAATATCTATATGAAAAATAATTTTAAAATAATATTGATTAAATTTATGAAAGAGCCCAAAATAATTAAAAAGAATGCATTCTTGAGTAACTTTATGGAAGATTCCGTACATAAAGCTATATTTTTTATGATTCGTTAACTCCAAACTGACGTGTGAATTTCAAATTGAGACGTCATGTGATATAACTTTATGATTAGTTTATTCATGATTATCTACCAATTTATTAATGTGAAATTAGTTAGCATGGATGTCAAGCTTCTCCTTAATTAAATTGGAAGCAACTAAAAGTAAGAATGGTCATAATTTATGCTGAGTATTTAAGAATTATAAATAATAATAAGGGAATTAAGTTTATAAATTAAATCAATAAGGAAATTAAGTTTAGAAATTTATGTAGGGTACACATAGCCACGATGAGTATAAAAAGGAAAAACACATTCATCATTGATCCGTTTCCCAATCAATACTACGTGAAAATGCGAAATTTATGCGCTTGAATTCCTCAGATCAGTTCAATCTAAATACCTAAAGATATTGCTGTAAAAAAACAATGAAATTATTCCTTTAAGCAATGATAGTAAAATATAAAAACTTCTCGGAAGATTTTACTTTTTCCATCTGTAGTTTGAAGTAGCTCAAGCCCTTCGTTTTCATCCCTTTTCCCGCCATCCTCCATTAGTACCATCTCCTTGCATTTCCCGCCTTGCGAAATGAGCGCTAAAAAACTGTAGCTCACCACGTTTCCTCGTCTGCTAAACCGTCTATTTCTGTGCCTTAAATTCCTCACTTCTTTCTTCCCGTTTTAACTTCCCAAGTCCTTCTAACAAAACACACTTCCTTCGGCCGCCCTTCTTCTTCTTTAGCCTTATATCACTATTCAGCCATAACAGACCTGATATATTTCTTTCCGTTCGACCTTACCGCTTTTTTCCAATCCTCCCACCCATTTACCCTGAGGAACCCCTGCTGATACATTCCATGCCTACGGCGGCGTTAAGGACGTAACAGATTAAGAGAATTCCAGATCGAGAAGGACACATTCCACACTCATAACATCACATAACAGTGGCCGTTTATGTCCAGAATTCTTTTTTTGCCCGCATTTTCAAGGACGAAACAGGTTTGAGGATTTGGCAGATATAACTTTATCTGTGTCAAATGTCCAAATCGATCCACTTTCCAGTTCGAATGTGTGTATATGATACCTAAATAGTAAGTTAAAATCTAAATATCTCCATTTTTAAGGAGTTAATATGCATGACTAAGTTAAAAATGTACAATTCAATTTTAGGGCTCAGATTGCATTGTTTTTTTCTTTCAAAAAGCATAGCACAAGTATAGTATAAATATAGTATACATCAATAATAGCAAGAAAATTTAAAACTAACCAGAAATTTGAAATCATGATCGATAGCAATATAATGACAATAAGAATTGGCTTCTTTCTACCGAATAATGACAATTATTAATTCTATCTAAGTATTTAATTAATATTTTTTACATTGAACCATCTATCCATTGAACTTAACAGCAGGGTAATTTTCACGACTGACTTTTTTAATCCGTTAATAATTAATTTACTCGGTAATAGAGATCAGAACGCAAATATTTAATGTCACTGCTAAACTTTTGCCTTCATTTTTACACTCTAATCGGTCAATTATGTGATACAATCGATTTTTTGGCTTATGTTTTAAGGTTAGAATCTCATATATTCACCGAGTTAGTTTTTTAAGTACATTTACTGTTAAAGATATGTATAATAAAATACATTTCAATGAATGTTCCGTGTTACCATCTAATGAGGATACTACGTAGGAATGCTGAAGAGAATAGGAGCAAAATATCTACGCAATCTGTGCAATATCCTTATCAGGACGGCAAGGAAACAACTCACTATCCTTCCGTTCATGATAAAATTTTAGGCACCGGCGAGATTCGAACTCACGATCTCCTGTTTACTAGACAGGCGCTTTAACCAACTAAGCCACGGCGCCGTTACATCCTTTCCTGGAATATTAGCATTTGAAACAAAGAAGACATTACACAAAAACAGGCTTCTAGACTCTCCTATTAGTACATTCGCGGAAGATATTTTTTCTTACAATGAAGTAATTTCCAATTATGGCTTTGGTCCAATTTTCCGTTCAATTTTACTTATGAGATCTCTACTATCTGAACTAACATAGATTCCATATCGTCTTGCAGTAATTAGGCGAGCATAAATCTCCTAAAAACATTATCTCTTTGAGAAATGCCCTTGAGGTGAATTTCATGACTGCGGAACGGATGATTTTTGGCGTGAGCATTCGTTTCGGGAATCTCTCTTCTATTGTTTCTGAAGCGCGGGAAAATATGTCCATTCATGCATTCCTTCTAATTCCGAGCACAAAGCTCCCTTACAATTTTCTCGCTAGGGCTAAATCGATTCCAAGCTTCCTATCTCTTTACTTCCTTAGCCTTAAAAGAGGGATCTGCATACGAGCACATCCGTCTATTTATCTCTTGCCCGGAATACCCTCTGGACCGTATCTGCCAGGGATACTGTCTTGGTCTGAAGCCTAAGAAACAGGATAGAAAATGGACTGGAGACAGTAGAGGGCAGAGAGGGCGTGTGAAATGGAAAAGTTGGACGCTCACGAGAAAGGGATGTTGGATTCTTTCCTTGAGCGAACTCCATTTCCTGTCCAAGAATGAGGAATTTAGAGCGTCGTGAAAGTATACCGATGTGTTCCCCCCTTGTTCATATAAATATTTAATACAATAACCCCTCCTTATTTTCACTTTTATTTTGAATTAGGATAAGTAGAATATGTCTAACCCTATTATTTCTAAGTATTATTTATAGAGATGTAAAATCTACTTAAATAAGGATTATGACGTTGAATAATGTTTCGCGTAATGAAATGTTTCAAAATTTACCTGTGGAGATAATGATTTCTTCAAAAAAAGTCCATTAAAAGTTTTCTAAGTCTCTGAAGAAAGCAAAGTGCCTCATTCCTCATCTTATAAATTGCTCATTCACATCCTCAAGGCATTGGTAAGAATTGGTGAATGGATCGAGGTTGTAACCAATCTTCAGTCTAAAGCAGTGAAAAATTGTTAATCATACTTTATTTGTAAATTTTTATGTGCAACATACAAATATATAAGTAGGATGTAAAGTACAAGACTTCACCAAACGTTAAAGAATGATATGAAAAAGACACCAAAAGTCTATTCTTAATACTTTGATTCACGTGGACTTAAAAATGAAACCTTTACAGCGAGTAGTGAATAATCAACCTCGTTATTACAATCCGTTTTATTAATAGCAAGTTGTAAAATAGAATTCATAGCCTGTAAATATTCAGATGGATGAGAGAGAGTTAGCAGGCATTTTCAACGGAGATTCATCCGTTGATATATACAAAACAACGATTATATTTTCTACTTACTCCCTCTTTTGTAATCGAAAACTCTAAAGGCAAGTAAATGGGTTTCCAATAAAATGGAATGATATAGCTTAGAAATATGGTTGCAATGCAACAGATAACTCATTCCTATCGATAGGAGAAAGTTCAACCATTATTATATTTTACAATGCTTCACATACTTAACGGATCTCTTTCATAGCTACGGAACAGGATTTTTTATCAATTATTGTTGATAAAATATACATCAACTGTGATCATTAAGAAAGTAAAATCGAGATCTACTTCATCGCGATGCATTAAAACTAGTTTAACATTCTGCAAAGTATCTGTATCATTTGCGGAGATTTAGCATATGCCATGGAAGCTTAGTATCATTTTTCCATTTACCATTTTTTTACATTTATGAAAATATAAACGAAATTTAATCTACGTTATCACTTACTTAGCATTTACCTAATTTTTTGCAATTATTTCACTTAATATCTGGAATTTATATTTATAACATATTCCGGAAGCTTTATTCTAAATTTACCACAAGAATCTTTAATCGACTGCAGAGGCAATTTAATATAACTTGTACTATTCACGTTGGAGATAAAAGATATTAATAATATTTATAATTAATATATTTATAATTTTATAAGAGTTTGGACATTCCTTCTTTCTTGTTTCTAATCTTTCAGTTTTATAGGATCATTCTCTATGAAGATCTTCAACGAAAAGATTAGAAATAAGAAAGAAGGAATGTTCAAACTCTAGTTAAAAAACCTGAAAGTTATCATTCATATGCAACCAAATTCAAATTTATGCCGACATTGATTTTTTTATTTCAAAGGTCGTTGAGTATTTAGATTTTAGTAAAAAACATTAAGTTGATGAAGAAGATGCACTACAAATATTAGGATGATAATAATGAATGAAAATAAACAGCAGGATATTTTTGTCTATAAAAAAGCCACCGAATATAGATATAGTTCTGAATGTCAAAAAACTAGAGCAATCCCAGCCGAAATGCAGCAACTATTCTGCAGCACAAACACCGCTTTTAACAACCGAATCGAGATGAAAGGCTTCAAGTTTGAGCTTTGATAATTCCCCAAAAAAGGATATTACGTTAGAAAATAGTACGAAAAAGCTTTGTAATTAATTCTGTCCATTCTTCAAATAGTAATTATTATTATTCTATGACAAAGAAAACCGAAAGCTAGTTTACTATTTTATCAAATATGTAACAAAAATATATTAATATATTTTACATTGATACGTCTCAAGTGAAAAATATAAATCGCTTATTAAAACTTGGAAACAAGTAGTAAAGAAGCTCTCAGCTGGAAAGCAAATGGTTCATTACATTTTAACTGATCGACACTTAATCTGAAAAACGATGGCTATTGAGACATTCATTAAAATACATCGATAAGTTTTAATTCTACAGGATTTGGAATGATCGGTGTTTTTGAATTTAAATATCAGTAGAAGTATACGATTGTAATATTCTTCAATTTTCCAATTTATAAGTGATATCTTCATACTCTAATGACGAGAGAGCTATTAACAAGAGAGTTAAGGAAAAGCCAAAACTTTTCAGTATAAATTATATATGTATAATATTAAACTCAATATTAAACATACGAAATTTTTCTACAAATTGAATATAAAATGCTATTCTTGGGAATCGCGTGGAACTAAAAGTGGGCATTATTCAACATGTAGATTATAGAGTTTACAATACGACAAACATATCTTTGACATTTAATAGAAGATCCTCAGAAGAAGTACTTTCCAAAAGGGAAAACATTAAGTGATTCGATTCGTCCATCCTAAATAATTATGCATGGGCAGGTAAACTGCGATTCACTTTTCGTTATTTTCTTTAATTTAAAACCGATGCATGCTTTAACATTACATTCAGTATTTCGTTTTTGAAACCAATCTCGCCTTAGATAATGATTCTGCGAAAGAAAACAACAATGAACACTCAGCATCTCGCATGTTTCACATTTCAAAATTTCACAAAGGGAACACCCATACTCTGATTTCGTCAATTCGGAGGCAAGGTCATAAATGCTTTTGGCGAAGAAATCTGAGATCAGAGGGAGAGGCGCGGAACTTCAGAATTTTGAACGTCCTCAACGAGTCACAATGATACCGGAAGAGGGGGTTAATTATTCACCTTTGGATGGACGCCATACACCGACAATCCCCGCGGGAACCTCTTTTATCCGTCGCTTTATTTTTGGTATGGTGCGAAAATAGCTACTCTCAGAGGAAGGATGTGTGTCCGTATACTTCCTTCGAAGATAAAAGGAGGGTGTGGAAAAGATAAAACAACTACTAGCATTCTTTAATATGTTAATCCTATATCGATCAAACAGTGAGAACTAGTACTAGTCATCTGCCTGTATAATAGAGTGTCTAAAGTCTATGATCAGAGGCTCCTTGCGGCCGGTTTTCGCAACCTTGGGGGTAAAGCGGAACTCAAAATCCTCTAACCGTGAAGACTATCTCTTAATTTCCAAGCTGTTAAGTAAAAAGTAACATAGTTGGGCTTTAATAAACCACATAGTTTATAGATGAAAAAGTTACACATTGATAGCACCACTACGCCTTGGTTAGACCCTGCCGAACCTGATTATACAGCTAGATGAGATATGCCTTATGTTAATAGCAAGAAAAAGGGCTGATTTGATACAGAGAATATAGTAAGAAATATGGATTCTAAGATGTGTTGGATTTTTACCCATTTTCTGTAAACAATATGAAATTACAGGGAAGTTAAGGGGCTTGTTTGTATATTTTGTCATATGGAATGGCCAAATAAGGTAAGATACACTGTAAAACTATGTTTTACTTTAAATACCATTGATATATTCAACAATTTAAATCAAAGTTCAACTGGAAAGAAATATGGCAACAAGTTAATCCAAATTTTACAACAATTTCTTGCATAAATATTATTTAATAATATGAATGATAATGATGATGATAAAAATTATGAGGTCAATAAAATGCATTTAATACAAATTCAAAGTGATAATTACAATTATAATAATTTTTATTCATTTTATCCGCTAGATATGAGAGATGCAGAAACCAAAAATCAATCGGTAATTTCATTAATGGACATTTTTCGTGTCAGCTCAGATGTTTAATAATCAAATATATGAGGGCTTTCCATATTTTGAGGAATAAATTTTATTTGAGATATGAAGTGATATGATAAAAACATTTAAAGTGTGACCAATGGAGAAGGCTCCCGATTTTTTCTCATTACTACTTAAGCTGATAAACTTTTATAAAATAATTGGACTAATTGAAGGCATTTATCAACTAACAGGTAAAAAATAATTCAGCTATATCATCAACTGTGCATAATCAAGAAATACTATGTTTTTCTTTTTTTCAATTAATTTATCCAAGTTTTTCATAGGGTTCACATAAAAATTTTGTTCTTGATGAAATGTCTTATCAACCAAAAATGTTTGATGAAAATGAATTTTGTACGTGAAAATTAACATTTTTCACCAGCAACTGGATGAAAGTTACCTAGACCACCACATCACAATATAGAGAGAACCTAAAGGAGCTTTAGTAGAAATATTAAGTAGAATTACCATTGAATAGCAACTACTTCTTTATGCGTGTTATAGCCTTTCCAAGTCATAAATTTATTTTCAGATAATTCTAAGTGCAGAGGATCGAAACACTGTTGCTGATTAATTTGAGTAAAGGGATTGATAATTCTGTGTGAGCCATTTAGTGCCCAAGAGCATACACAGAAATCTCACATGGCTAAATGTTTAAGGCAGGAAAATCAGAGCTTAGGCCCAACGACAAAGTTGGATCTTTAATTTTGTCTCTAACCAATTTACATTCACCAAAGATATGAAGTTGGTTTCTTTTTGGAGCAGGAATTTGATAGATATTTTTACATTGTGAGCATTAAATTTGTAATGAAACTATTTGAGTAGTCAACATCGAAGCATATTTTAGATGAAGATTAAAATTTCATGAGCAGATCAAGCCTGACTATTTAATCGCAGACACTAATAATATTGATTTCGTTATTTATTTATTATGATTGCTTTAGAGTAACAAAAATGTATCCTGCTTCAAAATATGAGATAGAATTTAAAATAATAAGATATTTTCATCTCTTTTACTGAAAAGGACATTTAAAATTCAACAATGATAATAAATAAAGATGCTATATATTTCCATAAGATATTTTAAAATCTTAAACAAATGAATCTATTGCATATGACAATTGAGTGGCTATCTCTAAATTCCGACTACAATTTTAGCAGAAGAATCATCTTCATTTTACAAAAATCCTGGTCCAAAGAGAAAATTTCCACTCTAAATCATCAAAACTAATCATACATTTATAAAATATATGCCTTGATAAATAGGGAATAATTTTATTCCACTAAAATATTTTTTTTAATTTTACCTCCTACAACTCAATAAAAATTGAGAAATACTATCAGAATAAGCTTCTGGTTTTACATCGAAGATTTTACTGCTTTCCAACCATTTAAAATCTTTGTTTATCTTAGGTGTAAGATTTACTTGACCAGATAAGTAATTTGCCTTGAAGAAGAAAACCTGCAATCAGAAAAATATATTTATTGAATATAAAGTAAAAATTTCTGTAAGAAAATATTAACTATTAAATACACATTAATCACAGTGAAGATTAATTTTAATTGATGATGTTATTATAATGAAAATCTAATTCAAAGTATAAATTGTGCGTGTTTTTATATATATATATATATATATATTCACCCAACTTTTGACAATGCAGGTGCTTGTACGCAACTTAAATTGTCTCTCAAAATTGACCACTTACAAAAAAAAATAATAATTAACTGAATGTATATGTTATTAGTACTTTAAAAACAAAAGAAACATTGAATCACACATTAAGTTTACAAAAACACTGGTAAAAATGGGTTAAGTATAATTCCATAAATTAAGGTTTCAAGTTTTTGTGTTTTAAAATAATTAAAATATTTTTGGTAATTAATTTCAATTATATTAACTGCAAATTAAAGAAATTTTACCTGATTCCTGGTCTTGGATGGTTAAAATAAATTAATTACTAAAAATAGTACACCATATACCTTAGCACCAATGGATCCCTTTTCCTGAACATTTCTAGGATATTTGTACTTATAGAATCCCCAAGGAATCCTTCCAAGGAGTTTTACTTTCAAATCACTTCCACAATTCTCCTCCAATGCTCTAAGGGCAGTCTGGAAAGCAAATTAAACGATAAGAATCCAAACTTTACTTGGTGACTCTGATGGACAAATTTAAGCACATGCATAATTCACCAAAATTATATTGAAATTATATATGAAATTATATAAGGTATATGAAATTTGCGATCATATATACTAGGAAATAATTGGATATAATTTACTGTAACATGGTTCGGTGAAATCGTTTACAATTTACATCATTTTAATAATAACACAATTTTCTGTACAATGTTTGTACTAATAATCAAACTGGGAGTTAGCATCTGCCAAATGAATTATCTAAGAGAAGAAAACTTAATATTTAGAATTCAATAAATATTTAAATAAGAAAAGAATTTAATATAGTACCATAAATTGGAATTGAAATTGTGAACTTTCCATGCCAGTATTTTTATTCAGATGATATTAACAGCTGCATAAGAGTTAGATTTTTTTAATATATTGACTGTACAATAAAAAACTGAATTTGCCTCAGATAAAGTAATTAATATAACTGATTTTGAGAAGCAATTTCAAATTTTAAAAGGAACAATAATTGTAGAAAATCATTCACATTTGCTTTAGTAATGTCATGGTAAACAAGAATTAACATTTTATTCCAAACGTCTACTCAAGGATGTGGTTTCTTTAGTACTTACTTCATGCAAAGCTTCACCTTCTTGATGAAAACTTTGAGGAACAATCCAGTTGTAATTCTTTCCCAACTGATGTTCTACGAACAATAGCAAATGACTATCTAAACAACGATCTAATGACTTGAGATCATTCTTTTTGTCAGCTTCTGAAAATAATTCAGAGGAGACAGAAGTGAAATAAAATTACTAGATGATTATCTGAGCACAGAAGAGTCATAATTGTAAGCTGTATGGGAATAATTCATATTTGTTAAAAATACAATCAGATTATTAATTAATATTACAAAAATGCTTCTGAATAAAGCTGAAAATTTGTTTAATAGTTCCATTCATACTAAAATTGATTCATTAACCCTTTCAGTTAGGAGGAAATTTAAATGTATTTGCAGATTTCAGCAGATATCTGTTAAAAAATTAATAATTTTAAAACTAAACATCATATTAGTTTAAAATGATTTATACTTAATAAATAATGGCTTATTTCCTATGCAGAATTATTATATTTAAATTTCCTATAATCTAGTTAGTTTTTATGTTTAATGAATTTCCAGATCTGGTCTGTTATTTGCTTTTAGATAATAAATGAAACTTTTAAATTATTTCTATAATTAAAATGCTATTAAAAGAGTACCATGAAAGGAAAATACAGTATAGATATGATAAATACAAGCTACAACATTCCTCTTTCACATGAGTTTTGATTTGCAGTACAGTCTAGTCTGTAGCCACAACCACAATTAATTTGAAAATTAGTTAATGTTGAGCATTAGAACATGATTTACATTATAGTTAGGATGAGTCAGAAATCAATCTAGATACATACTCTGGAGAATATATTAGATAATCCAATCAATAAGATATTTTAAAATATTATAACTAGTCCCTAAGTATCTGCAATTAGACAAAATTATTGCTATTAAATAAAGAGACAAAGGTAGATAATGCGTTTTTAAATTAAACAGTAGGTATATTTACCAAATACATCTTTTTGCAATTTTTATATGATTTATATCAACAGTACCAGAAAAATTAATATTGTGAAGAAATTATGATAAGATAAACCCATTACCTGTAATCCTAGGAGCGAGTTTGAATTTTGCTAGCTCTTCCTTGCACATATCCTCAAAATCTTGAGCAGTTTGCTGAATAACAGCATCTAAATCAATATTGTCTAAATCTCCCTGCTTCATCAGCAATGCTTGTTTTCTAAATGTCAGAAAATTTTCATAAATAGAGAGTTTAAAAATGCTTTCCAATATGTTACAAGAGTACAAGATATGGAGATTGCATACTAAACTATGCTATCCTTATCAATGCTTATACCTTAACCTTTATAGAGGATTTAACTTTTAAAATTTTAAATAATGTATGAGGATTCAAGAATCAATTCTATCTTTTCCAAAATCAGTTTCATTTAGTAAATTTATTCCTCACCAATCAAGGTAAACATATTGCTAGAATAAATTAATTACTAATTAAAATATTTCAGTATCATTTAAATGTAAATAAGCCTTTAAAAAATAAACAAATGGTTTCTTTCTCTCAAAACATTAGAAAAATGAAATATTTGACAGCTTCTAATGCTAAATCATGAAATTTTACCTTTCCAACTCATCTCTAACTTCATGATCTGATTTTAAGCTTTTTTCAAATTCAATCTGCTGTAACAAGTCTGAAAATTCCTTTTCTATGTCTGTTAGTTCTTTAATGATGACAGGTCTTCTCTCAACAACCAATGCTCCAACTAGGTCCCACTTTTCATTAGATGCCGTAGAATTTGGAGAGACATTACTAGCCAATCTCTGTAGTATATTATTACCTAGAGATGAAAACAATACTGGCTATAGTCATATGGAATACAAATTTAGATGTAAATGTATCACCCTTTATTATATTGTATAGCTTCTTCTTCTTCTTCATGTTATTCTATGATAAATTATCATGTATTTGAACTATCATGAGAATTGAATAAGGAATTTTTCAAAAACCTCACTTCTTTGTTTTAGACAACTGTTTCCAGCATAGCTACAAAATTTCTTCTTCGATTCTCATTACAGCTCTACACAAAGGATAGAATATAGCTATAGAATTTAAGCTATCATCTCGAATTAAATTATTATAAGAAGTTAAGACAATAGATAGGAAAGAATACTTCTTTTCGTAAAATTTAATTGAATAAAATTGATAATTTAAAGCACATGAAAAATAGACAGTGATTGTAAATTTAACTTTCCATTCCTAAAATAACTTTTATTTCCATACTCTTTAGAAAAGGACAATTTATCGTTACATTTCTTACTTCTACAAATATTATTTTATTAATACATTATTGTTCATACCTTCCGTATTTAATATATTTAAAATTTAATTGTTATTTTATCAAAGGAAAAAGGATTGACACAAAATGAAACTTGATCAGATACATCTTTTTGCTATTAAATGAATCATATATTTCATAATATCTAGCAATAGCAATTTCACAAAAAATTATCACAATTGAAACAATTCCTTAGGAAGAGTATACCATCAATAGAGCTGAATCAATCAGAAATGCGACATTATAAAGAAAATATGAATACAGATCGTCATATTTGTGTGTTACGATAGAAAACACGTTATAACGTTATCTTTCCGTATGTTTCTATTGCTAAATTGTTAGCCTTATGATATAATTGACTAAATTGTGGTATAAGCTGATCTAATAATCTTAATCTTTTATAAGTAAGAAACAAATTAACAAGGACTGCAGCAGCGCAAACAAAAATTAAAATGCTAATAATTAAAATGTAAAGTAAACATTTTGGATTAGAAGAGCATACCCGTGAATGAAACATTTCTGAATAAGCCATTTACACTGGAAAAAGTGAGACGAATTGGAAACATTTCTTCTTTTAACGATTCCTTTCCTCCAGAGCAGCAAGGTTATGCTACGATATAATTTTCAGGGATAATATTAAGATATGATTTCATGAAATGGACATTGGTCAATCAAGTAAAACTTATTATAATTGCTTTTGTGTAAATATGGGAAAAATGGTACCTAGAGTTCAATTAGGGAATCGTACTACTCAAATCTGCACTGCATAGAATCATGATACCGCTCGCCTCTCATAAAGATTCCCACATTGTGTAAAACAAATGATAAACATAATTCCCTATATCATGCTTTTTGAACGTACTAAAAGAGATAATCCGATTTGAGAAAAACATTTTTTTAATTAAAATCTCAATGCAGACGTTGAAACAATAAATCGTGATAATCTTCGCTATTTTTTGTTATAAACATATGAATAACGGTATCTCCGATTAAAAAAGTTTAAAGGTTCACGTTTGCTTGGCTCTCAGTAAGGTACGAGGGTATCTGATTAGAATAAGATTAATTAAGATATATTTCTCAACCTAACTTCTCCTTTTCAGGGGAGTCATGTTTACAAGAAGATTTTTCGTCCATAGCATTCACAGCTTAGCGAAATTTCCCTGTGGTATATCAGAAGTTCACCTTAGAAGAAGTTTCACCCAACAATGTTTATTGCCCAGTTTGTTTGGAATGAACATGCATTCCAATTCGTCGACTTACGGCTTTTTACGTAAAGAACAAAATCGCCAGCCTTATGTGTCTCTTCAGGTTAGCTGGCATAGAAATATGTTCACTAAATCGAAAAAAGAAGTCTCACTCAGGGTGAAAGATAAAATATCCAGTGGCTATCATCTGATTTACAAAGCACCAATGGACAATTATATTAAGTATGGACAATGGATAACATCGATGGGTATTGCCTTTACGGTTGCTTTAAGTTTACATGAATTTTATAGTATTAGTTTTCTTCAGGGTGAGCGTGATTTATCGGCACCTCTAAGTCACATAGAGTTTGTCGCATTATATATGGGTTTGGCTTCCACTGTTACTTTTTTAAACGTATTCTTGAATAGTTTCACGGTTAGAATGTACCATAACCCATCAAATGATGCTTACATAGCGGTATTTTTTAATTCCCTCGGGCTTTTGTCGAAATTAGAATTCAATAAAGGTCAAATCAAACCATATAAAACAAGTTTACCTTTACCGTGGAGGCGGAATCTCTTTACTATCGATGGAAAAACCGCAATTCTGAACGAAATCCACTTCAGACTTCCTGCAGATTACAATGCACTTTTTGATTTTGACAAGGTTTCTTAATGTCTTTATTTTCTTTTCTGAAAATGTATGGAACATTATAAAACAATTTTATGTAAGGTAATGTTTTAATAGTTAGATTACAATAAATGGAACAAAACAATATAAATATATTTCCATAAATGCATTTCTGTAAATAACTAAATTTCCCATCCTCATTCACACACTATAAATACAAAAGTCATCAAAATACTTGAGGCTTCTTAAAATATACATATTTTCTAAAAACAAAGAATAAAGTTCTCAGTGATACATGATAAGATGATGTCATATTACAATATTTTCTCTGCAACAGATAAATATATTAATTGAAAACATGTGCATAGAGGCACTTAGGTTAGGCCACTTTTAGCAAATCTACATTCAATAAATATATGCATTTCTTATTGCAACATTTATCTTCAAAAACCTTCTTAAATCTAAAAGGCACCATGATAATTATTAATCAATTGATTCACATCACCCATAATTTATATTAGACAAAAAATTTCATAACTAAAAACCATACAATATGAATTTCAACAGTAAAATAGTTGATTTTAAATTTAAGAATTATAAAACAAACATAAGTATATCAAATCAATTTACAGTGAAATTGCATCTGCCTACCTACAGGCTAATTAATGAAATAAGTAAAATGATAAATATTAAAAATTCATTGTTCTGGGTGGAAAAGAACATTCTTCCAGTTCATTATTTCAAAGTTATTCTACAATACGTTTGCATTAATCCTTGAATAAATCCTAAATTAATAATGAAACAAAATGTATCAATTACTTTAGTATGGAGATTCATCCAAAAAATACAGACATGAGAAATTAGCTACTTCATTTACTCGGTAATAAATTAATTAGCAATCACAGACAAAACTAGATATTCCAAAGCCACACAGTTTGACTCAAAATAAAGACTATATTCACCAACCATCTAACAACATTGATACATTTCACAAATGTTATTGGTTCCCATTCCTAAGTTTTCTTAGCATTGGTACAACTCTCTTTAAGCTTTGAATGAACAAAATGATATGGTATTACTTAGCTTTTTAGGGGAGAATTCAATAATTTTTTTATATGATCCTTGTGGTAAAGGTCCTCAAATAGAATTAACATGTATCATTCCTTCAAGACCATTTTAAGTGAAAGACAAATGTTTTCTAGTAAACAGTAATTACAAAACGGTGGTGATGAAATCAAATGATTATTGATTTAATAGCTATAAACTTTCCTTTCCTATATGTAGAGAAAATTTCTACCACTTTCTTTATATGTGGTGAATAATTTTTTAAAGAATGATAATAAGAGTATCATTACTTGAGGAATTATTACATAATAATATCATGAAAATATAACACTAGAAGTGAATGAACTCAAAAGAATATGATGAAGGGTTTTTTCAATAATTAATATCATTTTGTTCATTTAATATCAAAATAATGGATAGAAAAGTTTCTTAACAACATGATACATGAATTGATAGAGTTTTATACTATGCTTATCATAAAATTTGAATCTTGATAAATCAATAGATATTGATCAAGCAACATTCTGAGATGGCTAAAAATCTTAATTTAATTATCTTATTATTCAATACAGAAATCCTAACTGATATAAGGACACTTAAATAGAGTTATAATAAAATACGATTTTTTTAGGGTAAAATTATGGTATAATTTGATTGATTGATCACCTGCTAAAAGCTATACATTTTTAAAATTCAAACTGAATGATTCTTATTTAAAAAGAAAATAATTTGTTTCATCACTAGAAACATATTTACAGCCTACCAGTATCTAAAAATTAGTGATTCAACTTTTCATTCAAAGATATTTTCTCCATCAATTAACTCCTAATAATTAAATATCATGAAAAAATCATATTTCTGGAAATAAAGTAGTCGTATCATCTTTGTGATTTTTAGACTATAGTTTTCAGCAGTATTAAAGACTATTTCTAATTTAACATAATTCTTATTCCAACAAAATTTATCAAAACCCTATTGTAACCAACTATCGAGTAGCCATGACTAGGCACTCAAGTTATTACTGGAGTACATCAGATTTGCTCCATTTTGAAATGAGGTATCAAAAAAGGATGATAGAAATAAAATCTTTCAAAATATTAAATTCTCTAATAGTTGTTATAAATCACCAAATCAATCAATCAAGGGTCAAAATTACTCTATTATTTTTAGAGGAGCCAGCTAATAATATCTTGTGCTCTTATGTAGAAGTAATGAAAATATTACAGCAAAATTAAGTAAGATATTCTTCAATTTATAAAATAAGATTGACTATACAAAGATCTAGAACCTAATGAAATGACAGATAAGCAACATCAGATCAGTGATTGCTCTGAGTGTAAGAATTTGGATAAGTAAGATGAGACAGTATTTAATCTGTTATTAGTGAGAAATCATCCTTAATACTTTCAATCAGAGCAGAATTATTGCTTTCTTCATCATAAAATCAAACTAGATATTCATTGAAAATACAATCAACTTTCTCTGATTTTACAAGTAGCTACTTCAATTAATATGCCTTATTAACAGCAATAATTATTAAGGGCACATAAGGCTTCCTAAGTGTAATCAAGATCTAATTCTTCTGCAAAATTAGAACCTATTTAAAAATTTTTCCTCCATGAAAAATATATCAATAGCAATACATAAAATGTTTTGATTGTGCATAGGATATTTTGTTCTCAAAATATTTTGATAAACTCCTACTCAATGAGAAAGCACTACAAAATAAAGGGCTTTCACAATTAAATTAAAATATTACACCCACACTCTATGTGCCTAATTTCCCTTATTGTTCATTTTTACATAACATTAAATGAGACATGTATTAAGTGAAGTTATCATGATATGTATGACTTAGAGAGATTCAAGCAGCAACATGTATGATAGCAAAACCATTCAATATAATGATATATTTTAATGAGACACTTATATATGAATATAAAATATTCTCATTAAAAGCCAAATACCATAATAAATTTTGATTCCAAAAACACTCAATTATAAGTAAAAGGAGGATTTAAAAATACCAATGACAAAATATTTCATTTCTTTCATTTGCCTTTTAAATGCATTTCAGTGATAAATATAGGTGGCAGTGCAATAAGCAATCATACTTAAATGGAGAAACCTCTCCAAGACCTTTCCAACCCTTTGTGTACTAATTTAACAAAGTAAATTTCATTGTTAATGCTTAACCAATTAACTGCTGTTTCCACATTAATCAATATAAGATGGTAATTGCTTTAAAATGTAATTCACATTAAATAAAATTTTCTTTCAGATAATAATCAGTCACTGAGAAATGCATACAAATAGGAAATTGATAAATCAATGACTACATCACCAAACACAAAAATGGAATGACAATAGTCAGAACTATCTAGTGACCAAAACAGCCACGAGTTCCTAGAAACTTATATCCATCTGCATTCATAATTAATAAAATTTTAGAAAAAGATACCTATTCAATATTTTGATATGTTTGTTAATTTTGCTCACTGATACATAGGGATTTAGAAAATGATATGATTGTCAATTAATTAAATAAATATTAAGGCACTCCTTACTCGTCATTGTCATAGTTCCCAAGGAGATACCAGCTGTAGACAACTGTACACAAACCTCCAAAAAATATATAGATGGTAAACTGAAATACTGGTTACAATTTATTGCTAATAAGATTGACTGGTGACTTTAGACATGCCCCATATTAGCCAGAAGTGACTCTTCAAAGTCTCCTGTTGTAAGAGCTGATGAAGCTATAGATCCCAATCCAGTAGTAGATGCACGTCTTCTATCACCACTCTCCTAATACAAAAAGGTAATGTCATACCTATCTACCAAAATTTTACAGTGAAATATAAAAGTATACCTAATTCCTGGAACAAGGGGGTAATTTATATGACAATGATTCCTATCTGTAACAATATGAAATATAATACACCAAACCAATAATTTACAAAGCACTTAATTTCTTTTTTGGTTACTCAAAAAAGGAAATGTTAGTTTGAAACATTATAAAAATATTTCCCTTAGTATGATTGTTTTTAAATATACATGTCTATAAATACAAAAAATATTTTATGCAGAAATACATCCTTTATCATTTTAAGTTACATAATAAAATGTAGCTGAAATGATAACTAAGTAATCAAAGAATGAATGTAATATCAACAAAGCTAAAAATGGAACTGATGACTTTCCTCTATAAAGTACTTACAAGTGGATTTCTTATACTAAGATGGACTAACAAAGTAGCCAGTTCCAAATCTTCACCATAACCATTCTTCAGAGGTATACTCCGATAACCAGTTCGAAGACATAAAACCTATTAGGAAACAATTTAAAAGAAAAAATATTGCAATAAAATTTACTAGATGTTCAAAATATATAGCATTACTCCAAAATAAAACTTACAGGGTAAGTAGCTTGGCCAATAAAATTAGAATCACCGAACATGTCCTCATCCTGAACAAGAAATCTTAGCAAGGCAAAATGTGGATTGAGTACATCAAAATCACAAATATCATTCCAAACAGGATTGAATCCATTATCAGCTGAAAGAAGAGTTCTCTA
Source organism: Pantala flavescens (assembly GCA_020796165.1). NCBI lineage: Eukaryota > Metazoa > Arthropoda > Insecta > Odonata > Libellulidae > Pantala > Pantala flavescens. The sequence continues at coordinate 49,158,887 of CM036883.1, forward strand.
TTACCATAAGTTCAAATATAACAGATTAGTTGTGATTAAGTTTCTTAATACAAACCTATAGGTTTGGTTGTTAGCTTAACTCCGGAGTCAAATTCAGCACCAATAACTTCAACTTCAACATAAGGACTAGCTGTGCCTCTTCCTGTTTTACTAAGATGCCTAGCACCAATAACCTATAGTAAATTAAAATTAGATTACTATTACCATTTTCTAAAATTTTAATAAATTGAATTAATGAGTCACAAATATTATTCAGGTGAATTATATAAATGAGTTATCAAACTTATTTTACAACATTACTCCCAAAAAGGAAATGAAGAAATGCAAAGAATTTTGTTGATAAAATTATTTTACATAAATAGCTCCAAAATTTGTAATGAAAGCTTAAACAGATGTTATAAATAGAAACATGACTTGGGCTCAAACACAGATGCCTCACTTGCCCTGCAGGTAAGCAAACTACTGCACCACCATGCTGCATTAACTAAGGGAACTGGGTTCAGATCCCAGTCATTTTTCTATTTTTCACTTCTGGTTAACTTTGTGAACTAGTTGCAAAACTGAAAATCTACCTTCTTTCCGAGTAATAAAATAAAAGAATTTTTAAAATAAAATCTTATCAATCAATTCATATCAATTTAATTATTTAATTTACTTTCTTTAGAAAAATACATGTATATTTTACCCTAATTGATAATGCAAGAGGCTCCACACCAACTAAGGTATTTGGATAGCATGGATCAAATTCATCACGAAACATAAAATCTGGTCTCAATAGATAGCCACAGTACCCATTCTCTCGAAACTTGGCTTGATTCAACTGCATGGCTTTATCTATGAAGCAAAGAAATTTGATGGATAAAATATCAAAGTGCTTTTCCAATTATAACAGTACTTCACATGTAAACTTCACATACTAAAATGTAAAATTATATGAACGATTCATGCTCCTTATCTAAATGAAAATTGGCATTAGTATGTCATTCAATAGGATGAAATAATTTTCAAACCTGGAGTCTGGAAATTTAGAGCTACCATCTGACAGCCTGAATTCCAAAATGGGACTGGGTTATAATTGGATGAATCAATCCTTTGACCTTTAGGATATACTCTACTGAACTGATGCTGAAAATAAAAGAATAATAGTGCATATCACCAAATTATCAAACCTTATTTACCAAAATAATAAAATAACACAATCTCTGATAAAAGATGCATTTATTTAAATAGATTCACACATTGCTTTTCCGGCCATTTTTTTAGGGAAAAAAATTAGAAAGAAATAAAACATGTAAAGAAGCAGGTATTTTATATCTTAACAATTGTTTTTAAAATTCAAAGTTTAATTTCCTATGAAAAGACAATTTACCTTAATTTCCTACTTTATTTATATTTTAAGTGCCTAAACCTACCAATAAAAGAAAACTATCCATATTTTGGTAAAAACTTTCAAACTAAGTAAATGATTATTAATTTATGGGTGTGAGATTTGTTGCTGAATAAATAATGGAACTGATAAATAATTTCATGAAAATTTTTTCTACTTAAGTATAGGTCTTATTAAATAGGAGAAATAAATTATAAATTTTTATGAGTATCTAAAATTGATAGTTTTTAATGATTACTTATACACTATCATTTCAAAGTAATAGAATATTTGTTTAAATGTGAAGATAAACAGAAATTATTATATCATACAGCTAAGAATACAAGAAAGAAATCATAGTTCATCAAACTAAGTTTCTTATATTTCTTATTATAATCATACCTGATGATATTTCAAGAAGAACTTATTTTCCTGAGAGCATATCAGTTTCTCAGCTTTCGTTTCAGGAAATGATGACATTTCATAAAATATATATCCTTGACGTTTTATCCTCTCCATGTTAAAGGCCACTGAGCGACAGTAGACTATTAGATTTGACATCTCTTTGGCAATCCTCCAAATCCTTTCCATTTCTTTGTGCTGGTTTTCCTAAATAAATGAGAGAATAACAATACATTATCATTCTTATAATTCATTCCTGTACATATAATCCATGGAATATAGGTGAACACCCCTTAATATATGAGAATAACTTACTCTGACATTAGCATTTTGAGCAGTTTCTTTGATGGATGCCATCCATTCAAATGCATCATCTCTAGTTTGGACTAAAGCCTCAAATGGAGTGCACATGTTGGGATTTTGGATACGAAGAATCCACCAATCTCTCATGGTTCCAAGGCCAGGGCTGACATCAACCACTGCACCAGTCATGTCAAGACTACCTTTCTGAAGATTTCCAAGCAGCAATGAATCTGCAGACTGCAATCAAAAGATTACAAATCATATTAAATACCATTTGTCTTTTCAAAGGACATCTTAGTAGCCTGTTCCATTAATCAACCTAAAATCAGTATTCCTAAAAAAAAAAACTTTTGAACATATTTTACCTATCTACCCATACATCACTGAAATTTACCTTAAATTAAAACACATTTGTATAAACAGTATGTATTTCACATCATCAACCCCCTTAGACTTTACATATAAAAACAAGTTTATGGTAACACAATGTTAAGGTAAACAATATACCACTTATAACAATGAAAAGGTAAAATAGTGAAAACTTGCTAAATGTACATCATTAGTCAATTTCCCCTCATTTTCAAACTTTTCCAAATATTTCATTTAAAATAATAAAAATACGGTGTTATTGACACATTCAAATAACCATTCAATACCGTTGGTTTTCTCACTTGAAATAAAATTTAAAGTATCTCCGCAAGAAATCCATAAAACCAGAAGAAAAAACAAGAAAGATGAAAAATTATCAAACTTATAATTGCATAAAGCTAAGTCCCTTTTGAATGCCCCTGATGAAGGGGGGAATATACCGTATTTTTCGGACCATAAGACGCACTTTTTCTTCACCAAAAAGTGGGGAGAAAAGTGCCTGCGTCTTATGGTCCGAATAGAAGACTGAGACTGACGCTGTACTAGGACGCTGACACTAATGCCGGGCATTTGTATCAGAGCTGCAGCGGGTCCCGCTGCAGCCGACCCGCTGGATCAAATATTATTCTGTTATACATTATTAAATTCTGTTATACATTATTTTAGTAAAGCCTTCGACTCAGTAGACTAGTAAATTCATTGATCATGCCCCACTTTGATTACGGTGACATTGTTTACCAAGATCTATCAAGAGATCCAATAAGAAAGAGCCAATAAGCTCCAACGCATCCAGAATGTGTCCGTTCGATTTATATTTAATTTGAGAAAATTCGACCGTATTTCCGGTGCATTTAAAAAATTAGATTGGATAAAACTAGAAACTCGCAAACAACTACACATTCTAACGTTCTCATGCACTGTTTTGCGAACGCAATCTCCTGAATATCTCTTTTCCGAATTTGTAAGATTTGAGTCCGTCCATAATTGTAATACTAGAGGGAGATTCAATTTACTAATACCGAACCACAGAACGGAGACATATGACAAATCATTTATTATAACTGCTACCACGCTCTGGAATACCATTCCCTCCCACATAAAATCTTCCATTTCCACCCGATCTTTCAGAAGAAAATGTCTTACTTATCTTAATCATATATCCAATTTATCTCCTGTATCAACAGTCATCACATCTCTACAGCACTGATCAACGCTCTCTCTACTGCTCCTTTCACTCTTAACCTCCAATTCATTTAACTATGCATCTGTCTTGAAATATTCTTTTTTTGCAGCTCAGTCCAATATCTTCTAATTTTATTATCTACACTTTGCCTCTTTTTTCGGCAATCAACTTAAATATACCATTGAATGTTTTTAATTACCTGTTTAGTTATAAGATATGTTTTCAAATTTAACATGATCTGACTCATTGATTATCTTGTAAAGTTGAAATTTTAGTATTCTGTTTTTAGATAATTCTATCAGTAGGTTTGTGCAGGTTTTTCACACCCCCCTTCAATGTGGGTGTTTTCCTGCAGTGGATTTTTTTCTAAGAATTTTCTTAGGTTTTTATATCCACTTAAATCTCTCTTATAATCATTATTTTTCTCTTTCTAATTCTTTTGGTACTTTAAACTTTTTTTAAAGAGGTTAGATGGAAGAAGAGACTTTTTAGTCTCAATCTTGCCTCCAAAATAAAGACTATTAAATATTTTATTACACTATTTGGTTCAGAATATTTTTGTCCTATTTTTCTCCTCTAAAAACCAGGTGCGTCTTATGGTCAGGTGCGTCTTATGGTCCAAAAAATACGGTAATCTAAAATAAGTACAAGTTTATCAATTACTCTGCAGCTTTATCAACAGCAAAGGCATCAACAGACAGTAACAGTCGGGAATGGCTGAATAAATTTTTCAAACACTTGATCATACATTATTATTTTATGATTTACAAACATAAACAAAAACAATACTGGTTCAAGTAAAATATCTCAATCATCCAAACGTTCACTATAACAGAAGGTTTTTATCAAATCATTTTACCAAAATTAAAGTAATAAGTACAGTGAAATTATAATATTTTTAACTTACATTTTCATCTCTATTCTCCTGTGGCTCAATCTCTTCCACATAATTGGAAGGAAACCAATGTTGTTTATTTCCTCCATAGTCACCTCTCCACCACCCTCCATCTTGCTTGACCACATTTGTTATTATAGCATGTTTACAAAATGAGAGTTCATCATCATGACGAGCTTGGTAATCATAAACAGCTTTGACAGTAATCTGTAAAAAAATTTGATAAAAGGGATTTCTGAATACACGAAGAATGTTATATAATGTCTTTTCTAAATATAGATTGAGAGAATTTATGTATTTCACCTATCAAGTGCTGAGTTAATATATATTATAAAAATAACAATAATATGGGACTTCTTCAACATTAAGGATAAATTATTATAGACCCTGATTCATAAGATGAACTCATGCAACAAGCAGGATACACACAAGTTTTTTCTTTTCAAATTATTCTTCAGCAGTATATTACCAGATATTAAGCAATAAAAATATATCAAGTACATTAAAATCATATTAAACTGATTACAAAAGCTTTTTACATCAGACTGGTAACGAGAACATATTAATTCCTTAAGTCTTAAATTATAATATTCTCCTATGTTCTAAGTGACAAATAAGACAGCAGATAATATTCTCCTATGTTCTAAGTGACAAATAAGACAGCAGATAATTTATTACCTTTGATGTGAAGCTGCTAGGATCCATGTAACCAGGAGTTCCATGGACTGATCCATCATCTGCATCCTATTTTAATAAATATAAATGGTTTAAATTGTATATACACGAAAGAGATAATTCTTAATATGTAAAACATTTTTTCCTTATATTAGAAAAATAGGACAAAAATAAGTCATAGCATGTCAGTAAGATTATCTAAAACTTACCTAACACAAAAATCTAATGAAACATTTCCAACTTTTAAAAAAGAATCATCAACAACCATTTAAAAGAAAATGTAACATTTCCCTTCCATAAAAATAAATATTACATTTTCCACCTTGTATACTAAAAAGATACAACTGGTTTCTACCAAGAATTCCCCAAGTCAGGCTTTCAACACAGTAAAGCCTTCAACAATTGATTATATTTACAATCAATTTTTGCAAAGGATGCATGGAAGTCGAAATGACTCTTGTCTTGAAATAAAAAGAAATAATGTTTAACCAGAAGGTGATATAGAAAAAAAGATGACTAGAAAAAATGATGATGATAATCTAACCTACTTTGGAAGCGGTGGATTTTTCTCAACACAGACGCGATTTACTTTTGTATTAGTAAAATTATTTCTATTACCTTATTTCCCGGCCTATAAGACGCACCTGGATTTTTCAGGTTAGAATTTACGAAAAAAACTAAAATACTTGGATAATGCAGAAAAGAATTTTAATGATAACATTTTACATAAAAACGGAACTTTAATGTTAAAAAATTAATTAGCAAATATTCATTTTATTTTATTCATTTATTTATCATAGAACTCCAGAAATTCCTCATCACTGCTGCTAAAATCATGCGCGTAAATCGCGCGTTTTCAATAAATATGCTCAAGTATGATCTAGCTTTCTAAGGGATAAGATTTTCACTTAAGATACAACGCCATATTTCCCAGATATTGAAAGTAGGTAAATCTACTTTGACACTTTAAAAAACTTGCATAAAAAATAAACCGCAAGTAATCAAGCCATACTTCAGAATCCATTAGTTAGAGATGACCATACATAATTTCCTTCGAATCTTTGAAGCACTAATACGGAAAACACGTTTAATTAATTATCTATCGGTATGTATCGGACGTATTAGATTTTAACCTGCAAAGTGAGCCATTTAACTGGAGGCGATTCTTAGGAAAATCTCCCCCTTAAAAATCACCAGTTAGAACCCGCAAGCACTATCAAAATCAGATGCTCGCATATTCAACAGACGTGTTGGAGACGACCCCCGGCGGAGCTGAAAATGGGCACCCTGCCAAGATATGGGCGATACAAGAACAACGAGAGGTCGGGGTGTACGCGGTGGAGGGACCATCCAGCAGTAGATAAAGAAAAGCACTAAAAGAAAGAGATGGGAGTGAGTAAAGGGGTAAGGCATAAAAAGAAGGTACGTGAGAAAGAAATTGGGTGTCTAATGCCCCAGACCAGCTACGACAGGTAGAAACATTACTCCTTAAGCAGCAATGGAAAAATTGGGCAGTCAGTAGGTGTGACGGGATTATGATCAAATATTATAATTATAAACGAAAGTTACCGCGCATAAAAAAACCATAATAGACTTACGAGGAGTGATCAATCATTCCCACCCATCGCTTCTTGACTTTCCTTCTATAAAAGACGTCGCGATGATAAATTAGATTCTCTAAGAAAAAAACGCGATTTTAACTTACACCATTTTCACAAGGAAAATTACTTCAACTAACCTCACGGTCTAATCTTATTTGTTATATCTCTTTATCAATTTTCCAAATAATTACTATGGCCCTTAAATTAGCTGCAGTTCAAATAACGGAAACAAAAAAACATTTATTCATAACCAAACAAGATAAATGAAAAGATACCAAAGATTCTCTGGAAACTAAACAGAGAATTATAAGGAAATTTATCAGATCACGTCTTCCTAGAACCTTCCTTCTCTTAACCTATTAACTAAATCCAATCTACGCTTTGATCTCCACTGTTCTAACGATTCCCATCTTGCATTTTAAATACGCTTATTGATTTATCATTACAAATCTTCATGAAATTCTAAGCGCGTAATATTCATTTTTTTCGACTTTGACGTATTTAATTTACGCGACAGTCAAATAATAATGACGATTAAAAGAGCTTCAGTCATGAATTTATTTGCATCTTAAAATAAAACTTTAAATCGATTATACAAAAATTTTATCTTTCCACTTTAACATCGGAATTTGCATACGGATGGTTATCATTGGTCTTTTTTCCCAGATAGTATTAAACGAATAAATAGGGTAAATAGTTAATGAATCGGTGTATTGACAATCCCTGCCATCCGTAGGGCGTTTTGCGGGGTATTTATGTAAATGTAACATTAAACGATCAAATAAAATAAAATTTCTTACAAGATGTACAAAATAACAGCTTACATCCGCGTTCATTGTAGTTACACTTAACTTAATAATATGGAAAAATAAATTGACAACTTCATTGATATACAATTTCATTGATGAATTGATAAAAGAGAAGAATAGTTAACTATGAACGAAATTCGCAATAAAGGTATAGATTTCTAAAAGAAAGAGATTGGTATTAAAATATCTGACACAACTGTTCTCGATAGACAAACTTGCATAAAACCTCTTAACAAAAATTTTGGACTGATTGGCTGGTAAGAGGAAACAATGAAATAATCTAATAAACTTCTAAAGAAAAATGCTGAATAAAAATATTACGGTCACTAAATTACGGATACTTAGTATTGTGCGCATTGAAGAGGTCGTCAATATGAAGATATAAATACCAATCGATACGTGTGTAAGTACCTGAGAACACCTAAACGTCTAACGGACATTCTTCCAGACGCTGAGAAGCTATTTTCTCGGCACGCGAACGTTGAAAAGCAAAATAATCGGAAATCCGCAAGTATCTGGCGCCAAGAGATGATACGGGTCTCATTCCTTCGGAGGATTTCCGAGAAAAAGAGAAAATGACCCCTGCGACGCGGGCTAAGGGACAATGAGAGGAGGGGACACAAGGAAGACGGCATGGTGAAGCGATGGCGCCAGAAGGATTAGGGAATAAGCCGAGAACGCGCCAAATTGACTTTTTTGGGAAACAAAAGTGGCCAAAGGGTTGACTTTTGTGAAGATTTCTTTGGAGATTTTAAGAGCGGCGAAGAGAAACCATAGGCTAAGAAGTTAAAGCTAAAAGACTGGGAAAATATTTATTTGCTTTCGTTGAATCGATTGACCGAATCTCAAACATCCGTTTGTAGAGAACTTGAAAAGTTATTATTTCTTCTTAATTAGAGCTATTTTACAAGGGTTTCCGTACTATCTAGGGAATACACTGATACACCACCCACACGACCTTTTTTCAGATGATCTCACCGTTCCACCCTTCTCGCATTTCAACCATTTTCAGCTCCGATTGTTTCTTAGATCAATAATTGTATATTTATATCACAAACGAGCGAATTCAGTAAAAGCAATCCTTTACGGTTAACTATTCCAGCACATGCTAAGATAGCGATAAATAAAATATCTGGACATTCTTTGCGGAACGTTCAAGCCATCGGCTAAAGAGTCTTGTACAACGAACTACATCCTCACCTGCTTTACCCTTTTAAAAATGACATCCTCATCCGACACACCATAAATGACAGGTGACTAGAGGTGTAAACACCAATATTCCTGTCAAACTCAAATAACCATCATGTCATAAATATCCGAATCCGGCTATTTTTACGCATTAATGCTACTTTGTGTGAAAATTTCAATGATTTCGTCGAATTGATCTTAAATCTTACACTGACCATGACTTGAGCAATGGACTTGAGTAATTGCCGTGGAACTAGAGGAATCCCGAAATTAAATTCTTAGAAATTTTATCCAGCCCAACTGTGCTCGTCGAAGTTAAATTCTATTATTATGAAAAAGACCCGACTTTTATTCGAATACAGAAAAAAATCACGCAATTTATCAAAGGGTTCTTTCAATGAAAATAAAGAATGACACCTATTATATTTTCTGCAAAGTAGCAGCAATGATTATGATAAAACACTGTTTGCATAGTTTTCATCATAAAATTAAACAATAAAGGAAAATTAACCGGAAAAATCTTGGGTACAAAAAGTTCATAAAAGATACATTTAACAAGTCAAATGTTTATGCAATTTTCATACTTCTCTCAATATTTTTATTTCACGACAAAACAATTTGAGAGACATTTTTAGAGACATAAGGTTTCAGGTACTTCAAGAAAGGAAATTCAATGACGGAAAAAACATATTCCCTTCAAATTTCGTAAATTTTATTCGGATAGATGGATTTTTTTTACTTTGAACTAAATTTATTTTAAATTGTATAATCTCAATTATATAAATATCTATCGAGAGATCTTTCTCTGGGTTACAAACTGATTACCAAGTACCAAATATCAGTACAATCGTTTGAAAAAATTTGTCAGTATCTTTAGGACGACTATGACACAATGTATTGCTGCTACATTGTCCGCTACTTTTTTTTATTCGACCAACCTTGAAGAACGTAACAAGTAAACTGTTAGGATCGATCTTTCGTCGATAAGGATAAAATATGAAATTGAATGAATTAAAACATCCGTCCTTAATCCATCGAAGAAAACCGATTCAAATAAACTTAACGATGATGATTCACGGAAGAATTTAAAATCAAATTGATGACCATCTAAGTGAGTCCTTAACCCAAAACTAGCTAAGTTACCTTCATAACATTCAATCGCTCAATTTCTATTAAAACTAAATCATAAAGAACCAATTTCATTCTCGGTAGTGAATAAGCCTTTTGATTTATATAATATAAAGTAAACTTAATCATAAGTTAAAAATTCAATACCCTTTTTGTGGATGAGAATAAGTTGATGCTTTACAGTTACATACGGAATTCTCCCGTAATGGGAGACAAAAAGTCTCACATGATCCCCTTCAGAACGGCTATTACCCCCTACCAGAAACTTAATTTCGTTCACATCCCTTGAGAAAGGAAAGTGTGAGTGTTTTAGAAGGTGGAGCGGGTCACGTACGTGGGGAACAGGTAGCGCGGGCGGAGGTGGGACTGAAAGGGTTGCAGTCAAATGGAGGGATGCACTTCAACGTGGTGCCATTCAACCGAGAGACGGATGCTCAGCAGAATGACCGTAAGCAGCCGTGGGAGAGAATTTGGCGAGAGATATCGAATCCTCATTCTCAGAAGACATTTTCCAAGGGCCTTAGAAACTGGACCTTCCATTATCTCCACCTACACAACAGAAACTCATTATAGGACTTGATTTCTCGATTTTTCTTCGCTGAATGACAATGCGTGACGAGTCAACCGATATCTCCGACATAAAAGAATTCATCCGTTACTCGGAACTCTATCTCAAATACTAAGTAAAAAGAGTGGGTTTTGTTCAATAAATCTACGATGGAAAATTTCTAAAATTAAAATGCATTAATATGGATTAAAAGCTAAATATCAGCAAGACTTTTAAATGACGTTTCATTGAAGTTTAATATATATACGATGAAACAGATGCTTTTCCCCATTACGTAACAGATACGTTTAATTGTGCTTGATTTAAAATTTAATTTCAACGTAATCAGGTAAAAACTTCGTGGAAAGCCTTTGCAGAATAATAAGCTTAGTATTTTTTTCACTTAATTTTTATTAGACCGGGTTTTAGAAGATATAAGTACTTCTTGATGAATAAAAATTGTTTAAAATTTAAAATGTTTAAAAAATTAATCTACTAAATTTTAGCATACCATTTGATAAAGTCTCAAACTTCATATTCACTCAAAATCATATTCAACAGAGTATTAGCATGGGATAATGGCTAGTATATAAGTGTTAAGGAGAAGCTGAGGTGTAAGAAGCAAACTCGGAGTGAAACAATTTTCAAAAAATCTGGTACAAATCATAAGTAAATTGTAAAAAACAATGGATTGCATAACTTTTATTTACGCTCTGCATAGTCCTGCCTCGATGTGTTACCGAGCAGGGCATTTTCTCTTACAGTACATCTTTCCATCTTATATCCGTATTGGACCATGCAAATACTAATCAATCCCTACCGTCGGAAAACAGCCAGATTGGGCTGTTTCCCCACGCGGTAAGAAGAAACAATGAAATTATGGTATCATTTATGCTTCATGAAATGTGTACAAAATTTACGAAAAAATTATTAATAATTTAACGCATAAATGAGAAAACGTAAACCTTAAACTGAACAAAACCATACGCGTGATAAATTATAGCAAATTAAACCTTTAAAATGAAATTAAAAGTATCGCCCTGGAGTCGATATATCGGTTCGCTGCACTAAAAGAGTAAATGAAATTCAAGTGAAGAGACCCTACGCAACTACCGCTTCAACCCCATCACCGAAGATTCAGATTGTCAAGTTATAGAAGAATGGAATGAACCTACGACTACAGAAATATCCTTTTAGAAGAAAGGATTCTCCATCCCCTAAGCAATAAATTATGTACTCGTAAATACCAATGTTAATTATTTACCCTTGAGTTAGTGTCACAATAAACCACCTCTTTCGGGGTGGAGCGTATTAATTAAAATATATGAGCGTATGTGGTGTATACGGGACCAAGCCGAACGACATTCTTCGACTGACATTCCATTATGGAAGGGTTAGAACGAAGAGGGCTGAAAACGAGATGAAAAAATTAAAGGAGGATCGGTCAGATGGATAATGAACCTACGGATCGCCCTGAGGGTACAGATCTTAGGCCAACAACCCTTCTTGCACCCTTCCCCATCACTTTCAAATTCTAGCATACCTAGAATTCTATCATCTGATACAAATACTAGGAAAATTAAATGCGACGTTGCCGACATTTTCCAGCACCTTTCAGATGCTCAAGAATCTCCTTGAATCGGAAAATCAGTTTTTGTAAAGATTCAAATGATGATATGATAATTCTAGTAATTGTGTCAAACATAGTTAAATTAGTAATAACTATTCTTTCTTTCAGTAGATTAAAAATAATTCGCACTGATTTGTCGATCGTTTACAGATATTATCATGGATAGCATTGGAAAGAACAGTCACTGACATTACGTTGGTCATTAAAATTTTAAATAGACGGAACTCTATATTGAAATTTATACATTTATTATTTCTCCTTCATCTACACAATTTTCAAACCTATGGAGACATTCGAAAAAAAAAATAATTCTTTTTATAATATTTATATGGTCCAGAAGAACCATCTAGGAGTTATGAATAGAGAATATGAATTAATAAAAATAAATATAATAATATTTTATAATATAAATTATATACACATCTATAAATTTTAAATTCTACTATATCGGCTGAGATACATCTCTTAGATCGGTAATCAAAATTTACTAATAGATTTACTAGAATAGCATTCCGTTCTTAAATCAACTGTTTTAAAAATCGAGACTATAATCTCTGTATTATTTATTTTTATAATTAGTATTTATTTTATTATGATATTAGTATTCATTATAGTTTATATTTTATAATTATTTTGTAAATATACAAAAAATAATCCTTGCTTGAATAAATCGAATCGACCAGGCCACCGAGAGGTTGGAGCGTTAGTTTTCAATTCATTATATTATACTATCTAACAGTAGCAACCTTTCGTTACAGATAATTTATTGATTAACATGAATTTTAAATTGTGTTAATAGAAATGGTCAACTTCAAAAGTATTTGAATTCAAGGTTAAGTCAGTTGGATAGAAAAAAGATCATTTTAAATTCCATCTTATCAAATTAAAAATCTACAATATCACTATCCGCTGCAAAGCAACTTACGATACCAAATTATACAATTTTCCCTTTTACTCAAAGACTACTAATGAAATTTTACAAATATCGAGTTCGAAATCGAAAAAACTTCGGCGAGTTTTTTTATTTAACGGGGCGTGTTAGCCCCGTTAAATAAAAAATCTTTTGGTAAATAAGTTATGTTTAGTTTCAAAAACTTAGACGATGATGCGAAGAGATTAATTTAATAGGAAGTTTAAAAAGTTAATCACAAATTATTGAACGGTGTAATGAAAAAGCTAGACTCCACAATGAATAGATAACTGTCCCACAAACAATCGAGGTAAATTTGATATATGATATCACTCTAATAAAAAGATCTCTATGCACAATACCTTAAAATCCTTATAATATTCTTAAATTGAAAATTACTCTTTCTAAGGAGGCTAATGTTGAAAAAACAAGGGATATTCTATAGCTTTAAACGTAGGTTTCAGCATATTTGCTTTTTAAAGCTTAAAAGGAAACTATTCATTGTATTTCATAATGTTTAAGGGTGTATTACAAAGGGCCAGTTATTCCAGTACCTCTGGATTCGAAAACTACGAGCCCACATCCTACCGGTGAGGGAAGAGAGGTGGGGGTGTAAGAGAAGAGGTCCTCGATCCCATCCCCACTGCCAACCCTTCCTCTCCGTTTCCACCAATGAGGAAGAGGGTCCAAACCACGCCCCCGCGGTAAGGGAGACGGGACCTTTAAAAGGGAGACTTCAACGCCCGGTGTATTATTTCCAACTTGGAAGAGCAGAGGACTGTGATTCTTCTACTTGGATAAATAAGCCCATCGACGCAGAGAAGTTTTCTTCGTCCCAGAGAGAGCGGTTGCGATGACATTAACCATGGTAAGTACCTATTTACGTTTAATATTTTTATGTGCTTTTTCCGTTTAATCTCATTGGAACGATTTAGAAAGCCAAGAACGGGAAGTCAAAATCGTTGGTTAACTATGGATTAAAAGAAAGATTCTGTATTCTCAGTGGTCATGAATTTCATTTTGATTAATTAGGCAATATCGTGTTCCGATTGGATCTAAACCTAAGTTTCCGCGCTTTAAGGTTTCAATTACACTTCTTACAGTTATATTTTTCACATTTTTTATACCTAACAAATTTTTTAAAAATGGTCCTTTTATTTTAAATGCTACCGCGTTTCCAACGCTATCCTGTTCTTCGAAAGAAATATGAAAAGTTTCATTCAAGAATTTAAGAAAAAAAGATTAGTGATTAGGATTCTGTGAAAATTTTGCAATTTACTCGAGCAAGATAAAAGTAATTTTATTAGCAACGGAATTCGTCTGTAATGACAAAATTAAAATGAAACTTAATTAGTAAAATTTCAGACAGAATCAATCATATGAATGGTTTAATAATCGGTCTATGATATTTTAAGAAGGAAATTAATTCATTATTTTTTAAATGGTTGCGATAAAATTTTACTTATATGAACATCCATTTTCACATAAAATGTTTAATTAATTTAATTAATCAATATCCATTTTTATTGAAAATATAATACTTTTATTTGCAAGGAGATACCATTTTTGAGCATCTATGTGTTTGAGTATCTATTACTCAAATGAAATTTCCCCAAAAACTTTAAAGAAGATTGATAATTATTGATTAATATAATTAATTAGAGTCCTGCTGATGATGAGACTCAATTCACATTAATCTAAATTAATCTAGTTAATCTAAATTTCATTAGGTAATTACTGTCTTAGTTAGAATTTTTTCCATAAAGTCACACACTTTATTAGTCTGCATAAATGTTACTCCCCAACACTGAAGTGTTAATTTATGGCTGTGGCAAGGCTATTTCTTTGGAAGCAAATTTGATATCAAAAGAACATATGGCAAATATATAATGGAGCTAATAAGTGGTATATTTGACAAGATAATAGATTAGAGTGGTTAAGTTTTAAAAATCAATTGTGTTAGATAAAAACTTGAAGCATGTTATTAATAATTCTTAAATTTTTTCATATCTCAAATAAATATGCACTCTATTATTAAGGCATAATACATTTACTCTCATACCAATTCTATAAGATGATTTGTTCATTTAAATAGTCCTTGAGTACTTAATTTTCCATTCAGCTATTTAGAAGAATTAATTGATAATTAAATTTTCATGACTTTTAAAGCAAATTACTGAGAATTCTAAATCCTAGACCAGAAAAATAAAAAAAAAGTTCATGTATATCTTTCATTAGATTTCAAATGAGGCTCAAAAAACTAGCAGCTAACGTAAAGATTTTCTTATGAAAAATCAATAACTTATTAAATTGAAACAGAATCAAGATATTTTGAAACTTCTATTTAAACTAATATTATGTATTACATTTTTCCTTAGGTTTTGTTATCACTGATGATTTTTGTGGCTACAGCTGCCTGTGAATATAAAACTGCAATGGGAACGCCTGCAGATTACGTAAGTGTTTTTGGCTATTTGTTATTAATTAATTGCTTCTTATAATTTTTTTGTCGCTATATCATAAAGATTAAGATAATTTTGTGAGTTTTAAGAGCTTTTTTGTGAGAAAGAAAATATTCAAATATGCCCATATAAATGCCCATTTAGAAAGTGTCAAAAGGAAAACATTTGGAATATATCATATTGAAAGATGATTGATTCATTTAAAAGATGTGACTGTATTACCACCCTGTTTTATTAATCGCTGCAAGGGAAGGAATAATATGCAAAATTTCAATTGCATCTTTAAATATATGATTGAAAAATATATTCATAAGAGTCAAAACAACCTCAATACTCACTCTAATAAAATGAATAAGATGTTTGAAATTAAGTAATAATAAAAAAAAAATTATTCTAAGAGGCAATAAATAATTTAATTTCGATAAATAATCATTAAGATATAATGGGTATAACCAGCCAAATTGTTTTAAAAAATTCAGTAATATAAATTAAAAGGTATTAAGAATTTACCATTAAAATTAAAAAACAGAAATTGCTAGAAGTTTATCATTCACATTAAAATTAGAAAGTAATATATAAAATAATAATAAGATGTAATTTATAAAAAAAATATTTTTATAAAGAACTTGATTATTTTAAATTTAACAATGAAAACCAAGTATATCAATACTGCTTTAGCTCCCTATTTAAATTGTTTGTTATTACTTTTTTCTAGGCCTACCCTTACTATGCCCTTCGCTATGTTTCATTGGGTGACTACAAGCAACAAGCAAATCAAGCAGCATATAACAGAGCAGATCAACAGGGATACCTTAGATATGTCACCTATGTGACAGATGGATCCAATATCTACCGAACTATCATTCGCATGAAACCTGGATCCAATCCAAATCCAACTTGGGCAAGATTACCAGCTATGAGCCTGAGCAGCCAAGCCAACAAAGATGCTATGCCAATTTCTGCAAAACTATCTACAACTGAGGCAAGAAGTCTAGAAAATGAGGACTCCACTGCAGACTCATTACCAACTCCCATACATGATGAAAAGAATCAAGCCATTTTGAGCGCCATGGAATCTTCAAGCATCCTACTGAATCGTGGAAAAAGCAATGACGCTATTGAAATTCCAGCATCATTACTCCAAAAAAGCGACCATGATGACTTTTCTGCTGAAGTTTTGCCAGAATTGCAAGAGAGTGAAATAATCAGCAAGGAGCATGATGGACCCATCAATTCTTCAGAGAAAATACAACACAGAAGAATCAATAATGAAAACAGCGAAGAGCAACAAATGGATATGAAACAACAAACCATGAATGAAGAAATACATCCATCGGAAGATTCAATCCCAATCACTACAACCATGAAGAGCTCAGAAATTGGAGAAGAGGAAGTTAGCACTCTTGAACCATTCCCAGAAGAACTGAGCATGGAAAATGAAGAGAATGCTGAAACATTAGGAGAAGAAAGCAGAGAGAATAAGGTGGTTGCAGTTCCTCAGGAGAAGGAAGAGATAAGTGGAAATGACCTCACTGCAGAAGAGACCTTTTCTCCAAGATATATATCAACTCCATACGGTCCTCTTGCAGTATACCCACTAGGATACCAACCGTACCCAACTCAGAGGCGACAGATGATGAGGCCAATGTCTGGGAGCATCCAGAACCAAAACCTGTCAGTGTATCAAACATCAACAACTTCTATGGAGAATAATCCTTCTAAAACCTTGACAACAATGAAACCTGCAATGGTTGGATCGAGCCTACCTTCTGTAACTTATTCAACAGGATCACCAATGCAGATTTCCTACGCCTACCCATATATGAGATATAATGGACAGGGTGCAGTCATATATCAAGTGCCACAGCAGCAGTACAAAAGCAACCAGCAGTATCTTGGATGGCCGGGAGTGTCCCAAACATCTTACCAATCTACTTATCCACAAGGATACATGTCTTATCAACCATCTGTTCTGGCTGTAAGAAGTGTGCCTTATACCCAATCAGGTGGGATGAAGGTGAAACATTGAGTGACAGAGGTGTAACGAATTTTTGTATAAATTTCATTAGTTATTCATTCATCATACACTTGTCATGTTGTTAGATTTTTCCATAAATTTATTTGTATATTTATAATTTAGAGATATTATATTATGATTGTATGTGTTAGCAAAATAAACGGTTATACTCACAGCTCCCAATCTTCTGACTACTTCTTCACTAACTGGATACCATAATTTAATCTTCTTATACAGCGGCTGACGTTCATAATAATTGACTAGTTCAACAAGACTCTCAAACTGCATTGTTCCAATTGTAAATAGCCTCCCTTCTAATTTTATTTTACAGTGTTTGATTTTCTTCTCAGCCCTGAATTAAATAAAAAATACATTAGTAATAAATTTAACTTCATTAAAATTATTGGTTATTTAGTTGTCTTATCACAATGAATAGTCAAAGAAACTTCATTTACAAAGTAAAATAAAAATTTAATGCCTATAGTTGTTATAATATTGAAATCCATAACAATATTTAGTATTTAATAATAACTTGGTATCAGACTTATCCTCTGATCTCTGATGATATATAATCATGAACTACATCTAAACTACACATTCTCAGATCAAAGTAATAACTGGTAAGAATTTTTGCAATTGAGTGAGTGAAAATTTATAAAATATTTTTTCACCTTTTCCAAGGATAGTAACTCTTTTAATTTATTCATTGAATCATTAAGGTGGATGCTCTTAATGAAAAATTTGTTCAATAAACAAATACATTAGATGGGTATTAGATGTACTTTTTCCTAAATTTTATGATCTTAAATTTTATAATTATGAATCCTAACTTATATTACACCTAAATTCGATTGTTCAAATATATCATTAAATCAACAGAAAGTATGTTACATGTGCTTCACACTTCGTAGATTAAATGTTCAAGCATAACTGAGATGCTGAATTACAACAAAATTACTCTTAAATAAATAACCTTTAGAGTATTCAATTCTTCCTCAAAACCAATACTCAAGAATAGGCTAAAGATATATTCCATTTTTTTAATTACATTAGAATGAGTAATAAGTCTATATAGAAGTCTAAAGAATATACTTATATTTACAAATTATCCCATTCCTAGACAGAATTGTTTATCTACCCAACCAAAAAAATCATATTTTTAACAACTGTTTCTTAATATTCTTTAATTGGAATTAGAGCAACGATGTTAATTTTTCTTTTTCAGATGCATATTTTTCATGTTAATTCACTTTGAATATTGCTAAATATGATCACTATACCAAATATTTTGAATTATTTGACTATGATTTTGATTATTCTTATTTCAAATTAAATTATGTTTAGTTTATACTAGCAAAAGTAAATAAAAGGCAACTTTGATGAGTATAATAATTATTAGAGCTGACTTAGGATCATTATATGTTTCAATATGATCAATATATTTATATTTGTGATGTAAACTAAACATTCTACTAAAGTATATAGTCTCCCTAGGTTAGTCTTATTTGCATTCTTGAGTTTTTTGGCTAACAACATCACAAAAGAAGACTATTCCTCTTCACTGTGGACTGGAAAGTGCCTTTCCAAGAGGCAACAGCATGCAGCTCAGGGAGAATCTGGCTTGCATTGATATAAAAATTCTAAAATGAGCAGTAAAGGATGTTAGAGAAAACATTTGAAAGTGAAATAATTGGAGAATAACAGACTAAATTCACTAAAATGGATATTCCTTTACAATTTAATTCAAATCATTTAAGTTACAGGGAGAAAACTTGGCATCAAAAAACCTTATTCTAAAACTTTCCTACTTATGTTCTTTATGGTAGTAACACAAAATACCAATGGAAAATCAGAAAATTAGGGTGTTTTACATAAGGAAACAAAAAATAGTTTAAACCCAGGTACAATGGAAGCTGAACATCTGGTGTCGTGGAATAAATGGGGGGAGTCAGGGAAATGGTTGAAACTTTTGATTAGATACAATTAATTAAATTAAAAATAAATAATTTAATTAATTGTAGAGCCAGATTTATTACTTAACGAACAAAACTATTAAAAATAATGTGTAAAACTTAAAATTTAATTCATAATGAAATTTTACAAATACCTAAATGAGATGGCAAATGAATTGTTTGGATCCTTTTCACTGGGACGAACTAAAAATGCACCATCAGATGGAACACGCCTCAGCATGTCTTCAGCCATTGCACGTGTTGCATGAGCATGATACCAATCCATGCCCTCATGCTTCTTTGGTTGTGGTACAGACTCTTGAAGCGTAATCAAGAACTCCTGAATAAGATACAATTGATTAAGTTTAATTCACAACATATTATCTTAAAAAATATATTTAAAAGTGTTGAACTTCCAATCTAATAGATAAGTAAGTAATGAGCAAAAGATAATGCAAGAGAATTGCTCAAATTTTGCATCTATTATAAATTTAAATTTTATATCAATGATAATTTCACAATTCCTGATTATAAATAATAATAGAAATAATAATCAACTTCCATTATAACCTGTTATCCATGGAAAGATAATAGAAACAAGTATGCATTAATAGATTCTGTTTATTAAGCAAAAAGATCAAGAATGACAACTTAAATTTATTGAGAACTCTTTTAGGAATAAAGTGCATCTTATATGCCGTCAAATACGGTAATTAAATAGCTTGAAGATAGATGCCTATTACAAAAAAAGGTTGATTTAAAAGCTTTACCTGGCTCCTTAAAGGATGGTTTCGGTAATGGGTTATGAGACTGTAAAGACTGTCAAAGCAATTTGTATCAATCATAAAATATTTTGTTTGTCCTTTATCTTGTTTTGATCTAATTCTACAATGATTAACTTTCCCCTGCCTCCTGCAATCAATAAGAGAAGGTTGAATACTTCCATTGAATAAATAAAAATATTTTTGAAATATACACATGTTTAGAATTTAATAAAACACTATTTACCAAAATGATAAGGAATAATCTCCAATGAATGTCTCACTTTCCCTCACCAAAAATGTTCCATCCCCAAGATATGAATAATTGTGTAAAAGTTCTTCTGCCTCCGCTCTTCCTCCAGGAAGTTTCCCATGAAACCATTTTTCACTAAAATGTAGCTCATCATTTGGGACACCCTGAAGATATAAATAAGATAACCACTAAATTTAACATTGTCATTATTAAACATTATTACATGAAAATTAATATCAAAATAAGTACAGCAAAAACTGATATAATTAGTTAGGGTTTCCAAGGAAGTCTAAGAAATTTGTCTTGGAACTATTGGACACTTTCTTGAATACAAGTTCTAATGGAAATGTGAGATCTAACTCACAAACAGAAATCACATACTTCATCTTGCAATTTATATAGCATATATATATAGCAAGTAAAGTATTTATATGGTAAATAGAGATTAAATCATTGAAAAAATACAGGATAAAAATAAATTAAATGCTTAGGTATATTATTTAATATATTAAAGTCAATTATAGATCAAATAATAAATCAAGTAAATTATTAATTAAAGTTTATAGATATACAAATATAAGATCTATAGGGATTTCATCAATTTATAATTATTTCTTGAGTATAAATAATTTTTATTATGAACTATAACTTTAATTTAAACAGTATTCAAACCTCCTTTGGGCGATGAAATCCAACTTCTTCTTCTTCATCTTCCCCATCATTTTCTTGGCTCTCAGGAAAAGTGTCAGTGTAAAAAAGTTTATTTTGAGTGAGGGCAAAGAAATGAGGATTCCATTCCTTATCAACAGGGTCTTCAAGAAAAAGTATTCCATTTTTCACTGTATTTCTTAGATCCATTTCTTTGGCTGGAAATTCAAAATAAATTTTTGAGATGGTGTTCTATGACTTAGCCATACTCTATGGATATCAACAAGAGGTGTCTACAGTTAGTTCTTAGCATAACTTTAAGATACTTAATAGATAGGTAACTGAAATCTTGAATCAGATAGGCATTATTTATTCAAATATAGAAATAGTGTACATAAATAAATAAATTGTTTATTAATAATAAATCTATAAATTGGGTGAACCAATAAAATTCTAGTTAATTTAAAATAATACAATTTGTGTGAATGCTATAGGTTAGAAAATATAATTTAGAATTAGTATATCAAAGGAAAGAATCTTTTCCCTATCATTGACATTTTAACTCAAGTAAAAATTATTTGATAAGTTTAATAACTCAATAATTTTAAATTTAAAAAAGGATTTAGAGTTTCATTTACAAACACCTGTCTATCTATAAACACCTACCATGGCTTAAGAGAGAGTGACTTACAGATAACATAAGTAATGGTTTACCTTCATCATTCTTGATCATAAATGATGCTTCATCAACCCCCTCTGGAAGCTTCTTGTGCTTCAGGATTATTTTTCTGCGTAACTGATGTGGTGATGGGAGCTGATTTTCATTTTTTTCAACTGGATGTACAAGAAGCATATCTCCAAAAACCTCCTGCATTGCAGAAGCCATCTTTCTCTGCTGTGGAAGCGAGCAATTGTCTTCTATGGAGAGAATCACAGGATACCTGCAAAGTGGATATCAATTTAGAGACAAAAATCTTTAACACAATCACCAAAAGGCAAGCAGATAATTTTCTCTGAATTTGCAGAATATAAAAAAAAATATTTGACGATCTCTTACTCTGACGAACTTTTGGCAATACCAGTGAACCTAATTTTAGATTGTGTGCCCTATTAAAATTTCTAAGAAGTCAAACTATGTTGATATCAACTACAGTAGATAGCAGCAATTATTTGAAGGTGTTACAGGATGAGAACTAAAAAATTTTTCAAGAATATTACTCACTCAGAAGTAATGAAGGCATGATCTTTGATAGTTTTGATGACATCTAAAAACTTAATCTTGGTTGTTAATGTATGTCCATGATATATGAAAGGCATTCCATCTGGACCATCCCAGCAATCAAGTTCAATGCATCGACAGCCCATCCTAAGACAGCGCACATATGCTTCAACTGATGATTCACTTGAGAATTGATCTCCAGTCAGATATCTATTAAGAGAACAAAATAATGAATTAAATGAAACAATAAAAAGGTTTAGAACTCACTTGTCATTTCTACTTACGTGTTATGAGAAGAGGATATCCAATAATGTCCCAAAGGACGTGTCATGTCTTGATAAATATCATCAAAGCGATGATTCCAAATTTCATTTTGTTTCGAGAACAAGAAATCCATAAACTACAAAGAATGAGCAACGAATACAATAATCAGTCACAATAACAATCATTTGTTTGATAAGTTAAACTTTGAGAAGGGATCCTTACTAAATAATTTTAGAACAAATCACATAAATTTCTTTGATAGTTACCAACTATTATTCATTCATTTTGAAATTTACATCCATATGAATAAGGGGACCAATTTAGGGGCCTCCTAGAAACAAAACCATGATAGGTGGAGTTGGTTTCTAATTTTTTCCCAGATGAGAAAGAGTTGACCACTATGTAAAAAACAGCTTGCCCATAACCCCATAGTTTAGGCTGAATATTTGTATCATATATACATATTAATCAAATATAAGTTGCTATAAGTTACTAACAAATTTAACTCAAATTCACTCTATATAAAAATTTTTTATTAAATTGA
Organism: Pantala flavescens; assembly: GCA_020796165.1. Taxonomy (NCBI): domain Eukaryota; kingdom Metazoa; phylum Arthropoda; class Insecta; order Odonata; family Libellulidae; genus Pantala; species Pantala flavescens. Next base: position 49,182,013 of record CM036883.1, read on the forward strand.
GTTCAAATTTTGTTTTCTGGATGTTTTAATTTTTCTTTAGATTGGGAATTGGCATGATTAATTTTTTCCTAAGTCTATATAGCAGTTTTCAGAGATAAATTTTTAATTTCATCGACATGGGGAGCTATAAACACACCTACTTACAGCTTCAATAGCATATGGAAGCATAAAGTAGTAATTTTCTTTATCTAATATTCATTCAATGCAAAAATATTCTTTATCCAAACAATTGTAATAAATAAGACTTTCCTCTGGGCAAACAATTCAAACACACATTATTAATTGGAACTGTTATGCTCATATTCATAGAAATAAAATGAGATTTTGCCACAAAAAAATCTTACCTCTGAAGTAGTGAAGTAAGGTTCTTGTACATCTCTTTGAGGGTCTTGAAGGTAATCTCTCATGAACTGGGAAACACCTCTTTCATCATTTCCTAGAGGATCCTTTTGCTCTTGAATCAGGAAGCTTTGAAACTCTTGGAGTGATACTGACATTCCATTTTCCGAATAGTTTCTATATGATTCAAAAATTTCATGGAAGGCCTAGCAAAAAAGATATCAAATACCAAGGAATATTTCATAAAATGTGGAAACCATAAGAATTATTTAAGTATATGCAAAAAGATTAAAGGAGTTTTAATTAACATGAAAAGAAGAAAAACATTTATGAATATAGGACAAGTTAATTAGAAATTACTCATATAAAAAAATAATTCATACTAAATAATTTCATCAATACATTTAAATTAAATTCATTGATTTTTGTTACTTACACTTCCATCAAACATAAGTTTATGGTAGAGAGTAGAAAAATCATCAAAACCTAACTCCATTCTTTTCCTTGTGTCAACTTCTTGAAATAATTCTCTCAATTTACTAGTAGGCACTTTGCAATTCACCCTGGGTAAAAAAGCTTTTAAATCCTTCAGCGTAACCCTACACAAAAAAATAAGTAACTTCTTAATAATCATTTGAAATAAAAACAAAAAATTAATCAGCATGATGAAACAAAAAGGGAAATCAATTTCATTCTCATACTAGTTACTTAATAATGACAGGTTAGGTTCACAAAATAATTTGTAGTTAACTTATCATAAGTGATCTACCACTACAAGTACAATCAGAGCAAAATAAAAATGAAGGGGAAGTTATTATCTAAATAAATTTTTAAAATCAATACATAAATAAATACACATTTTTCACCTTTAACCCTTTGACACATGATTTAATTAATTTTTCATTAAAAATTCATTGGGTACTTCGGTTCTAAATATGATTATATACACTACCATATCTTATCAAGTATGATCACCCTCTCTGTAATAACACTCCCTAATTATTCGAGTGACATATTCAGGAAAATGTGATTTGTTGATGAAATGAGGTTATAGTAATATAATTCATGACTCATGGTAAGTTACTGCAATTATAAATTGTTTAATGCTTCATTAATAAATATTTGTTTGATTATAGCAGCATATAAATAAACCTATTTTAAGCAAACTATATTATTTCATGCTATTTTCAAGCATATAATTTACACCTTCCTTGTATAAGGACCACCTTACTTTTTGGGGAACAAAATTTTAGAAAAAAGTGCTTATACTCAATAAAATACAGTAATTTAGGTAATATCTTACATATTTATTATTTATTTAGTACAGTATATTTTTAAAATACTTATTTGTTTTATCATATCTGGATACAAATTACTTCCTGATGGACAGTTTTTAAACTAAGGTTCAAATATTCTAAGGAAGATGTAATGAACATGAGGAAAGGAATTACCATATTTAACAGCATAAAAGACACACAATTTTTCCTAAAATAGGTCTCAAAAAATTTGCCCAAGTCTTATATGTGAAGGTATTGGTATAGGTGCTAAAAACTATTTGTTTAAAAAAATACCCTAAGCAATATGACTACAGGAAACAAGAGATTGTTAGGAGCGTTAAATTATGCTAAAATGTATGGAAACAGGGCAGTAATAAATGATTATGTTATTATGGTACGGCACTTTTGTATGGACTATTAAAACTTTCTATTTTTTATCTTTTATTCTTTATTATTATCATAACGATGAACTGTGATGATTGAACAAACAATCACTAAAAAAAAAAAACAATCTTATCCCATGAAAGCTCATATGCATCTTATGTAAAAATATTTTCAAAATTATTTTTCTCAGTTGCTAAATATATCACAATTTTTTTCATTAAACAGAATCTTCAATACATACACATGCATGATATGCTGCTTACAGGCACTTGTATCAAATAAACTCTTTGATTTACATCAAAGGATAATGGATATTCCAAGGCTCCATTATATTGAGGGAAAATTGTGGGAATTGAGGGTTGAATAGTGAAAACTGAATTACATGAGAAAGAAAACTAGCCTCTCACGACTATTTATAAGAAAAGAATTGTAATAACATTTCCATAGTCCATGTTATTTATAAGTATAATATATAGTTATAATTAACCCTTTTGATGCTAGCGGGTTGATCTATCAGCCCAAGAGTTATGTGCGAAGAATACCATTGGCCAATTTATTGGCTGAGTGCTTTTATGTTCATACTTTTTCCTTTCTGTGTTTGGTTATCTTTTGGATATATTCTTCATATATGTCATTCTTCTCAATAATTAACTTCTAATTTTCATATTAACATTAAATATTAGGCTAGTAGAACATTCGTTATTTTCTGCACCATAGCTTACAGGTTTTTACAGTGTAGTGAATGCCCCTATCTACTTATTTAGCATGCACCTCTTACTTCTCCAGTTCCAAATAGTCCAACTTTTATTTATCTTTTACTGATACTCTTTTATAAATAGACACAAAAGAAACTAATTCTTATGCAAATAATTTTCTTTCATCATGTACAAATCTATCTCCAGAATTATACTCACGTAAATGGACAAATATAAAATTGTGTGAACTGAAAGACTTCATTGCCTGGGTAATAATGATATGCTTTTAATATAATGTTGATTCATTACAATGATTATGTTTATTCTGTCCTAAACACATGTGTGCATGTTAAATTCTGTATTCAACATTTTGGTAAATCAATGTAAATATGCAAAAAAATATGTTAAAAGCATTGAAATTTGATGGTGAGCTAAAATGAATGGTAAAAACTAATGCTGACATAATAATAGTAGTCAAATTCTTTTACGAAGAAATTTTCTTATCTGAATGTAAAAGTTTAAAATTTAAAAAATTAATACACTATAAAATTTATATATACAGTAAGACCCAGCTAAACACAGGGGATACGCTCCAATCACTTGGAGCGCTAAAGAAAACAGTGTTAAACAAGGCAATGTAACATGTACCTATGTAAATTTATCATGGAGATCAGTGAAAAGAACAAAGAATAAGAAAATTTATCAGTTCTTGCTGAATTTATTACAATAAAATAAAATATTATGTTTATATCTTTATATACCTAATAACCTAGATGAGACAAATAAATCAATTATGATGCAGGAAAGCTACGTTTGTACTGAGATTGCGACTTAGGAGAATACAATTGGAACCTTTTTTCTGGACAAAACATCTTTGAATAAAATACATAGTATATCTATATATCACCGTTGCTATATAGCTCACCGCTTTTGGTTGGTGCATGGTCATTTCATTTGCACACATATACAAATGGTATCAATACAGAGTGCGATTTAAGGGAACCAAAAAAAAAACAGCATTATACAGAAGCAGCGTTAAGCGGGGTCTTACTGTTTAATATATAATAAATTTTTTAAATAACTTTTTAAAATGTATTATTTTTTCCAAAATTTATAACAGATATAATACCAAAATATATACATATAGGTATTAAGAAAGTATATAAAGATACTAGTCAATTATTAGACTTAATATAAATTTTTTGGTTCAAACAAAAATTCATCAAAAGAGCCCCAAAATTTATACATATACTAGACCAAAGAGGCCCTAACAGGGTTGATACATGGGAGGAGTAGATGTTAGCAATCAATTTTGATTGGCATAAAGAACAATCATAAGAACAATATATTTATGGTGGCTATTTACTGCTACCAATTAACATTTCTAGTCTGCAAGGTTGGTTACTCCATTATCAACTGGTTGATACAATGGATAACCTCCAAAATTGCAGTATGCTATGCTATTATATAAAGCACCATAAGAATATTAATATGAATAATTGATAAATGACTAATATCTTGAACAGAACTCTTGATTTCTCACATTAAACATCCAAAGAAGAAATCACCCAAATTTTGACTACTCAAGACTGTTTCTGTGCCAAGTTACATATCAAAATCAGCTGGTAGAAAAACAAAAATAATTAATAAAGAGAAATGTCAAAAATGTATCAATTTTTCCAAAAAAAAACTTCCCGGGCAGTAATGGTTTCAAGAAGAGATTAATCAAATTGAAAAACTTTTAACTTAATTAAGTTTTAATCTTTTTAAATAGTAATTATCTCTATTTCCGTTCAACTCATACGGATACTAGCTTTCCTATTTAATACAGAAAATAATCCTTTTAATAAATTAAAAACTTACATTTCTCGAATATTTTCCATTCCATAAAATTCTTTTCTCAACCATCTTTCAACTTGCAAAGGATATGAGGCATTTTGGGTATCAGGAACTAGATGTCTGAGGCCACGAATCCAGACTTCACATTCCCTCTCAGAGAGAGCTATAGAAATAAATAATATTCATCACTATAACTCAGCTCCTTATCTCAATATTTGAGAGCTTAACCATACTATTATTAAATAACAATTTTTATGAGTATAGAATAATTAAACTTCAAGACAATTCCTAATAAAATACTCACCAGCAATCGAGAGTGACTTCAATCGAAATTCTAATCCATAATACACCACAAAACATCGCAAGTTCTCTATCCTTTTTGCTTCTTCCGGCCATCTTTCAAAGTCTTTCGAATTTTTACCAATCCTAATTTCTTTCACTTCACGTAAGTCAACTGGAAAAAGAATTGGTAAACTCAAACTACAAGCAATAATTAAAAATCTAATTAAGCCAATATTAATAAATATTCTTGAAAAAGGCTATAATAAAAATTCCAATCACAAAGTTTCAAATAAATATTAAACGCTATCCACAAATGAATCTGAAATATAACTATTCACGATTGAATGTTCTGAGACTTTTTCTGTGATAATCATTATTATTACCTACAGAACATGATAAACCATTTATTAATATTTGAGTTAACCTAAGACAATATATATTTAGTATTATATATCTTCTAGGATTACTGTTTACCTGCACCTTCAAAAGTCCTAGTTGATGCAGTTCTAGACCAAACAATTTGTCTAGTTTCTCTTCGCACCATAAGAGTTTTTCTCTCTGGCCTTTTTCTAGGAAAAAACTTGGTAACCACTGTCCCTCTCTCCAGCTGGCAAATGTTCTGCTCTACTTCCGGAATAAAACTTCCCATCGATGGCATACCATTACTGATTCCTAGCATAGCCATTTTAATTTTATATTTATTCTATACTTGGCTCATTCATAACTGTAAAAATGAGAACAATTTACGGTGTGTGTTAGGCTTACTGAGGATGAAAAAGAGGTCATTAATTCAATCTAGCATGATTGTAATTATCATGAAATACTTAATACCTTTAAACAGCGATTTTTAAAAAATCTCGTCACTTATTGCAAAATACTAAAATCCATTTTTTTAAGCCTTGCTCCATGTTAATAATTTTCTTCAGCCGGTGAATTGTCAATGTAGTTTCGATTCTGGGTTTGTCTGGAAGAATAAAAATAATATAACTTGAAACTATTACAGCGAAAAACTTCAACACTGTGTTACAAGTATAAACTGATATTTAAACAGATACAACAGCCGTGTATGGAAGAGGTAAACGGTAAATAAAAGGAAGAAACTTACATTTCACATGATCAACATTGTAATTCGATATTCATGTGTCCTTTCCGCTCAAATGTTATTCTGATTTAAGTTTAGCACCACTAGAGGTAGTAGGAATCCAACTCCTTGGTTTGTATTTCATCGTGATTGGTTAAAACTCCCCCTATGAGTACCACATGTGCAGGAAAGGGAAAAGCTGATGTAATGTTTGAGAGTAACAGTCTTTGTCAAATTAATTAATGATAGTGGTGCAGTTTATGTTTTAAATTTGTAGATAAATTTCACTCGTAGAAGTTTCAAAGTTAATCATCATAATGGCTGAAGAGGATGCGGTATGTAGCTATATTTCAGCCTTGTTACCTGGCATGAATGGTGTTTGATGGTGAAAGCTAACAATTGTAATATTTATATTACCGGAGATGTTTTTATGATATTATATCAATATCCATTGAGTGAATAAACATAGCAACTAATGTGTGAGAGAGTAGAATCAGAGTTGTAGCGATCGTATGTCCATATTTCAATTACACATACCGTAATCTCCACACCCATGTATCGTTTGACAGATTTTTGATCCTACAATGAAGAAGAAGAAGAAAAAAAAGAAGACTGCCTTCGATATTGATGCTGCACTGGCAGAAGGTACTGCAGAAGGAAGCGAGCCGGCAGAAACTAATTCCATTGATAAAGAGAATCAAGAACCGGCGCCTGTGGAAAGTGAGGCGAAGGAAAAGACCCTGGAAGGTAAAACATGGAATTCCAAACCTGTCAATAATCGTGATTTATAGTGAAAAGTGTTTTAAATTAATCTCTTAAACTTTCAAAAGTAAGTACTTTTGTAGTGTGTTATGATTTTTGACCGTGTATCTGTCAAGAAGTGAATTTATTAGAGTATATTATATTGTTCTATATGAGCCATTTAACTATTGTTTTTTTTTATCCCAGATGGTAGTTTTGACATTGGTGTTAAGAAGAAGAAAAAAAAGAAGCCTTTTAATCTTGATGAATTGGAGTCGGCCCTTCCAGAACCTGGAACTAAGAGTAAAGAAGATGCTGGTGAAGAACAAGGGGGAGCAGCTGAAGATGGAATTGTAGAGGTTGTTAATCTAATCCTCATGAATGTTAAATTGTAATTGATTATTTATGTTTGTGCCATTTTTGTAAAAGCCACTACATACTCTTTATGATGCAGCATTCGAATTCGTTTACCTAGTATCTTGTGTAAGATTTAAGTTTTTGAAAACGTTGTTTTTGCTTGTTTCTCCATATCACTTCAGATTTAGTTCCTAATTTTCCGATTTGAAAGGCGAGCAGAAAAATACCATCTAAAAGTGACTAAGTTTTGATGTGGCTGTTTTATTTGCTTACCAACTCTAAAAACTACAGTGCGAAAAGCTTAAATATTTCTGGTTAGAATTCCCATTCCTACAGCTCTTTTACTTGTATGTAGTCTATCTAACTAATTATGTAAATTGACATCACAGTTTTCCTCTTTTGTATCTAATTGTGGAGATCATTGCTTTTCGAGAAATTTTAAGACTGCCAATAGCTTTGTTATTTAATACCACCTGTCATAAATGTATTCTAGTATTATGGATAATTATGTGATGTAGGATGAGTTTTTTATGTCTTGGCTAATATCATCTTTATTGTTGTTTCAGGATAGTTTCAATTTAGATATGGACTTCTCAAAAACCAAGAAGAAGAAGAAAAGGAAGAAAGATTTTGATGAACTTGTAGCTGAAGAGGAAAAGAAAGAAGCAGAAGAAAAAGAGAATTGTAGGTATTGTTTGGTAAATGCTACAGAATTGTTGTAATTTTTGTATAAGTATAATGTACTGAGGTCAATGTACTGCAAATGCAGATATCTTAAAATTTTCAATTTTGTCCAACATGCTGCACTGAGGTGGAATTGGGAACTGAGCCGGGTAAGAATGTAGAGAGATCATCTATCGGGATTATATACCTATCATTTTGAGTGGTTTTCTCATTTCTATGTCAATTTTGCCTTATATTAGTTCCATATTGTTTTTTCAAAAATTATAAATTAAGTAGTTATTATTGTTAGATTAAAATGTTTAACTCAAATGTTTGTCTAGAAGTATTCTTGGGCACTTAAATCTAATATTAATTCAATCAGTAACAAATAATTCTCTGCAAGTTTTCAATCATCCGCATTAGATACTGCAGTTTTTTTTTACTCTATCAATTCTGTCCCAAGAGAACATAATTTCATTTTCAACTTAAAATGTTGAATATTTTTTCTAGGCCATGAAATTCTTGTAGGAATAGGATTGTAAGGAATTATTTTCTCATAAATACTGAACTAGCTATCTTTATCTAAATTATACATTAGAGTATTTAAACTTTCACCGAAAATATTTACCAAGTATCATTTTTGTTTAATTTTCAGCCGAAGAAACTAGCCACCTCACATGGTCTGGTTCTGACCGGGACTATACTTACGATGAGCTTATCACGAGGGTATTTAACATCATGAGAGAAAAGAATCCTGATATGGTTGCGGGTAAAAAACAAAAATTTATTATGAAACCACCTCAAGTTGTCCGTATAGGAACAAAGAAGACATCATTTGCTAATTTCACTGACATATGCAAAACGTAAGTTTAAAATGAGGAAAGGATTAGCTTCAAATGATTGTTATTCAGATTTTTATAGTACGTATTCTTAATCTCCATAGTCTTTGATACCACTTATCCATTATTATTATCAGGGCCATTTAAGTCTTAATGGTCTTGAAGGAAATCATTTTTTCCTGGTTGATGTTCAGCCGTTTAAGTTTTAGTTAATGAGTAATTACTTCAGAAGCTCCTTGATTAAAATCTGGATTCATTTAAGTATCATTTTAATTTATATATGTCAATGATTTAGCTTTCCCATCTAATAATTAAGGCTCTATTTAACCTTTTATCCACCTCTATAACTCAATTGAAAGAATGTTTTTTATCTATCAGGTTACATCGTCAACCTAAACATTTGCTTGACTTCTTATTGGCTGAGTTAGGTACCAGTGGGTCCGTTGACGGTAACAATCAATTAATTATCAAGGGTCGCTTTCAACAAAAGCAAATCGAGAATGTACTCAGGAGATACATTAAGGAGTATGTTACATGTCACACATGTAGATCTCCCGACACCATTCTTCAAAAAGATACTAGGCTTTTCTTTCTCCAGTGTGAGACATGTGGTTCTCGCTGCTCTGTAGCCAGTATTAAGTCTGGTTTCCAGGTACGTGATCATCAATTTATTATGAAAGATTCCCATTTCAATGTTAGATGGATTTTGCTAACTCTGAACTTATTTCCTTTCACAGGCTGTTACTGGAAAACGTGCTGCCATCAGAGCAAAAGCAGCTTAACGTTTTGTTTTTCAAAGTTGTTGTGCAAAAAAATTGGCGTTTTGTGAAAATTTATCTGCTGAAAGTATGTGTAAACAGTGAATATTTGTCTTTAGAGAGGAGTTGCAATTTTTCTCATTTACCTCTAATTCTTGTGACACTTTTATTAGAGATATGTATGGTTCACTTGATTAAGATATTGTAAATTCAGTGCATAGAAACCAATATTAAATTACCACATTATTTCTATTTATAAGAAGTATTTTAAATTTAATTGATGAAAATCCAGCTAAACCCACAGGGTATATAGCCATACCATTACTGATGGACTGCCAACTTTACAAAATTGGTGGTGGTCGAAGATCAAGCATATAGCTCATCTGAACTTGTTTAGATATAGGTGGTTGTAATAAGGACATGAAAATAAAATGTTACAGGATCAATCTCAATAATTCATTCCTCAATCATTTAAAAACTTCTTTACTAAATCCTCTGTATGATATGTCAAAAAGCAACATCTTACAAAATGATACATATTATATGAGAATAACAATGAATCAAGTACTTTCAATTTTAGAATTTGTAGATTGATAATACAGAAGCTAATGCATCTGTTTAATCATTATCTCCAGATTAGGAATCATTCCTACCCAATGCAGAACTTTCACCCACGTATTTATAAGCCAAGATGTGAATCTGTCATACCTATGATAAAAGATATTTTTATTTACATTGCAGTTTAACAAGACTATTAAAAGGATAATTATGTCACACTTTGAATAGATTATATTAAAAAATAGTACATATCATTCAATAACCATTGAACTTGGAATAACATCTCTTTCTCAAAAACTTATAGATATATCCACTTAATAACCTCCAATAACACAGTATTTGAAAATAATTTTCTCTCCGCGCATGTAAAAATTCAAATGATAAAATCTGGTAACATGACCAGAATAAAGAATCTTCTAAATTAAGATTTTCTCGAACATTAATGTAAGATAGCATCAACTAGCTCTTGCTTCAAGGAGAAATTAAAAATGATTTTCTTGAGTTTAGTTCTAATAGCTAAAAAGGTTGTCTATACATCTAATAAAGAGATACAAGCTGTTATAGCTTGAATTGATGATAAAAAAACTCTAAGTACAATTTTGTGATTAAAAAATAAGTATAAATAAACCTAACTATTTACTAATTATAAGATTATTTACCAAACAATTTAATTTGATTACATTACTACTCTAAAACATGCCACTAGACAAAGACATGTATTAACTTAAAATGAACAAATGTTTATACTTACAGCAATCTAAGTTCAAAGTAACTTCTCTGTTTGGCACATCTCAAAGAATCCATTGCACCACCATCTTTGCTGGCGAAAACACCTTGAGTTGCACTTCGAGCCATTATTGTGTATCGGTCAACTGGATCTCCATGTTCTCTAGTGATTGCTCTAATTGTATTTATATTCCTGAAATTGTGACATTACATCTAATTCAGCTTCTATAATAGTGAATTTGAGCAATGCAATAAACAGAAATATTTTATAGCTATCCTGCAAACAGCAGCATTAAGTAATAAGGTTTCAGCAGCATAAAATATAGAAGGATTAAGTTCTGAAAAGGAGATATGAATCTTTAGAATAAATATATAATTATAATGTACCAAAATCCCCATTCCAGCTATTGGTTATCTCAAAACATAAGGGAAGCATTAGCCTTGGTCATTGCTGAAAAATGACTTTAAACCTGTAAATGAATCATGGAAGAATTATATTGGGCTGATTTTGTATTGAAACTATAATTTGAATTCAAAAATGCCATTAAGTTTAAAGAAAGAGATAATACATTATATAATGAACCACCAACTCTGAAATAGCCTTTCCTTTAAGGTAGAGCAGCAGTCTATAGATAAAATTATAAATCTCCAAGGGTAAGAAATAGCATAATTATTTTCAATTACCCATCATTTGTAATAATACTAATTTATAACAAGATATTCATGAATATCATTCATAAAAAATAATTTATAAATCACTGACATTCACTACTGGCGACCAACAAATTATAGTCGCATATAATCCTAAAGTATATGCTTTTTCTTAACTATTTTAGTTACTTCTAAAGCACATCCCCTCTAGATATTAAAGTTGATAATCTAACCATACTAAATCTTATTCACTGAATTAACTGGAATTTTTCTATAAAGTTAACCATTAGTTAATTTGTATAGCTATTAATAACTAACTTGTGCCTATATAAAAATTATCAGAAATATTAGAATATATGCATGTAAACCTAAAGTGCAATGTGAAGCCAAATCACAAATAGAATAGAGGAGTGATGTAGAAAGAATGTAAAACAGCAATTACATTTCTGCAATAAATAGTATCATGTAATGTCCTATGTTGAAAATGCAGTGTATTGTATGCATTACGTGAATACAACCATGCAATGCATACAGACAGAAGAAAGTGTAATAGACATATAAATTATTTCTTAACAAGGGATTTTTATAAACTAAATTATATTAAAATGTATGTTAATTCACAATAACAAGAAATCTGTTACAACCCAAACTATCAAAAATTACACGTTTCCCAGTACCTCATGGACAAGAAAAATATTAGTGATTCTCACAAAAGACACAAATATTCATATTGTTAAATATGCATACCTCAAAATGATTTTTGCTTGATCAACATCTGTATTTCCAATCGATTGTAACACATAATTGGGTTGGTTCTTTTATTTACCAAATTGTTCATGAATAAAATCAAAAATCTTGAAACTAATAAAATCTGTTTGAGATATCACTAAAACCTTTGAGTCGCTTCTGAATTATAACTGAAATCTTCCTATTCTTTCCATTAAATACAATTCAGTGGTTCATTTTGAATCTAATAAAGATACTTTTGTCAATAGAACATTTTGCATTTATATAGACTAAAAATACATATTTCATCTATTATCTAGAGGCAAAAAGATACAATGGTGAAATGATTTTTGTGATACAATTCCCTCATCCCCACAGATTAAAATTTCTCTAAAAATGCAGATACATTGGATTTTAAAATCCTTCCAAACAATCATTCAATTCGTCAAGAGTATTTGAGTGTCTTAAAATAAACATAAGAAAAATGCAAAATATTGTTTTTGTGATAACAAATTACTTATTTACTTAATTATTTAAGAAAAACTAGTTTAGTTAATATATGTGCACAGAAAAATTGATAAAAAAGATGATGATCTTAGTTTAACTATTTAATATTAATAAATATTGACCAAAAATTGAATACTCTGACTTACATGCTTTACTCACTTCAACAAGATACATACTTTAAAACTAACAAGAAGGTAGTTAAATTCAAATTTTAAATATGAAACATTTAAAGCTATGATTGAACATGTTAACACCACTATTTAAAAATTATATTGTAATCTTGATTCCAATGCTACAGAATCTAATATATTCTCAAATAACCATATTGAGAATTCATTACTCTATTTTATACATATACCGTATTTTTCGGACCATAAGACGCACTTTTTCTTCACCAAAAAGTGGGGAGAAAAGTGCCTGCGTCTTATGGTCCGAATAGAAGACTGACACTGACGCTGTACTAAGACGCTGACACTAATGCCGGGCATTTGTATCAGACGCTGCAGCCGACCCGCTGGATCAAATATTATTCTGTTATACATTATTTTAGTAAAGCCTTCGACTCAGTAGACTAGTAAATTCATTGATCATGCCCCACTTTGATTACGGTGACATTGTTTACCAAGATCTATCAAGAGATCTAGCCAATAAGCTCCAAGGCATCCAGAATGTGTCCGTTCGATTTATATTTAATTTAAGAAAATTCGACCATATTTCCGGTGCATTTAAAAAATTAGATTTGATAAAACTCGAAACTCGCAAACAACTACACATTCTAACGTTCTCATGCACTGTTTTGCGAACGCAATCTCCTGAATATCTCTTTTCCGAATTTGTAAGATTTGAGTCCGTCCATAATTGTAATACTAGAGGGAGATTCAATTTACTAATACCGAACCACAGAACGGAGACATATCACCAATCATTTATTATAACTGCTACCACGCTCTGGAATACCATTCCCTCCCACATAAAATCTTCCATTTCCACCCGATCTTTCAGAAGAAAATGTCTTACTTATCTTAATCATATATCCAATTTATCTCCTGCATCAACAGTCATCACATCTCTACAGCACTGATCAACGCTCTCTCTACTGCTCTTTTCACTCTTAACCTCCAATTCATTTAACTATGCATCCGTCCTGAAATATTCTTTTTTTTGCAGCTCAGTCCAATATCTTCTAATTTTATTATCTACACTTTGCCTCTATTTTCGGCAATCAACTTAAATATACCATTGAATGTTTTTAATTACCTGTTTAATTATAAGATATGTTTTCAAATTGAACATGATCTGACTCAATGATTATCTTGTAAAATTGAAATTTTAGTATTCTATTTTTAGATAATTCTAATTCAGTAGGTTTGTGCAGGTTTTTCACACCCCCCTTCATTGTGGGTGTTTTCTTGCAGTGGATTTTTTTTTCTAAGAATTTTCTTAGGTTTTTATATCCACTTAAATCTCTCTTATAATCATTATTTTTCTCTTTCTAATTCTTTTGGTACTTTAAACTTTTTTAGAGAGGTTATATGGAAGAAGAGACTTTTTAGTCTCAATCTCGCCTCCAAAATAAAGACTATTAAATATTTTATTACACTATTTGGTTCAGAATATTTTTTGTCCTATTTTTCTCCTCTAAAAACCAGGTGCGTCTTATGGTCAGGTGCGTCTTATGGTCCGAAAAATACGGTATAACTTACAAAATATATATCCAAAAATCATTTAAATATGATTTATAATATCATGATTTAAAATATAAATTACAATTTTTTCATGTCTGAATTTATAAATAAAATACTTTCACTAAAAATTAGTTAATATTTCTTTTTTAAGAAAAAAGGATTTAACAACATTTAATTTTTAATAATGTTACGTATATTAAATATTATATTTAAAAATTATATTTTATATTCTTTCTTTTCCTCTTGTATCCTTTTGTATTGAAAGTTAACAACGATAAAAATTGACAGTTAAGATACACTGACCCCAAGAAATAGCTGATAGTTTGCATGTCAGAAATATCTTTGAAATGTGATATGGTCCAAAATATGCTATCTATCATCATATTTAATTCACAGAAAAGGAAAATTAAATACATTGTCAGCGATTCCAGAGAAAAATTGTCACATCCAAACAATACTTAAAAGAAAAGTAATAGAATATTATCCAGATAATTGTGATTGGTTATTAATATATACAAAAAATACTTTAAAAACTTATTAATATTTACTTTATTAAAAACTTACTCCTTTATAGATAAAATGCAAGAGTAATAGAAACACTTAGTAATTAAACTTTATATAGTCTTTCATAATGTTCAAAAATTTTATACTCAATCTAGAAAAACATTTCCTTAAATGAGAATAAATCAAAGAAGGGTAAAAAGGTACATTGGGTAGTAAAGGGCTAAAGAAATCATTATAGAAAAAACTTTTTAAAACCGATTACTCCATGAATGTAAAATCTATAGTGAAAGATCTAAGAAATGTTTATACCCATCTCACAGAAACCTAAAAATATTCCTCTCAAAATATATGAATGAAAAAAATCTCCAAAAATTATACCTAATACAATTATAACCTACCGAATAACCAGTAGCATGTTTTTGGGCATGGAACGAAGAATCAACATTATCTTATCAAACCGCTTAAGAGCCATTTCCGTCATATACTGAAGGTCCTGTCCAGTGAGTTTAGTGGTTATTAAGAGGTTCTGTTGCAAAATAGGACGCTGCATGAGAATTTCTCCAAAGAGCAATTCGTCTGTAAAAAGGAGTAAAAAGCTAGTATCTTAAAATGCCTTTTATATTTTAAAAAATTACACATGCATATCTTTCCCATTACTTTCCTTTTATAAAACATGCAAAGATAAGAAAACAACCTAAGATTAATATCCCAAAATTGATCATGTTTCACATGATTTGTGAGAACGAACATTAAATTTACTGAGTACAAATTACTGCATCCTCAATTAACCTACAATCATTAATTTCTATTTAATTATTAATATAATAATTAATAAGGATGACCAATAATTACAATCCCACAAGAATTCCTTCAAAGTATTTTAGTCATCACATTCCTAAAGATTACTAAATTTTAACTAAACACAACGGAGCATGGAATAAAAATTTTTAGAAAAGCAATAGGATTACATATATTCCACAAATTAATACATATATATACTGTTATAATCTCCAAATTCAAAAAATGTCATATAATGTTTCATACTTCTAATAGAGTGTAGTAGTACTAGTATTTCCAATACAACTCAGTTGAATTTGGATAAATACATGCTATGTGAGATAAACATTAAGTTTTACCAGCTAAGAATAGCAATGGGCTTCCAAGTATTAAAGAAAGTTGTAATTTTCTTTTAGTAAAAGCAAAATTAGGTCTAACTTAAAATGGTCCTATCAACAAGATTATTATTAACACTAATAGCATTAGAAAGACATTAACTATCCCTTTAAAGAAAGAAATAAATTAGAATTTTAATATAAGGTTGACATTTCAAGCATGTTGCAATGTTACAGGTAAATGACAGGAAAAGTAACTGAAACTAGTATCCTCTATTACACAAATTTTACTTGTTAACAAAAAACTACATGAAACCCTTCAATTAGAAACCACATAAAAAGACAAATGTAATTTACAACACAGAAGAAGGTCATTTAATGCCAAAAAAATAGTATATAGAAAACAAACAGTGATAAGGAAATCTCAAGTTTATATTATATCCAGGAATAATCTTAAAGATTTTGATCCAATATGAACGCTTACATTATTAGGTTGATACGTTCTCCTTTATTTTTGGGCTAATTTCAACATAATTATAAATTACATTTTGTTAATTTTAATAATTACATTAATTCTTTACTGAAAG
Organism: Pantala flavescens; assembly: GCA_020796165.1. Classification (NCBI taxonomy): domain Eukaryota; kingdom Metazoa; phylum Arthropoda; class Insecta; order Odonata; family Libellulidae; genus Pantala; species Pantala flavescens. The sequence goes on from CM036883.1 coordinate 49,198,324, forward strand.
TTAAGATCTAATTGCTGCTCATTGATATATTTTTGTTAATGATGCCTAGAAAAATTATGTACATTTATGTTATTATAACTTGCAACCAAAATCTTTATTCAAATCACCCTAAATTGATACAATTATACCTCAACAATATATAATTAAAACATAAATGATAAATGCAATTTCTAGAAGAGAAGGCAACATATCTTTCCTCACTAAGAAAATTGATTCTAAACTATAAAGTGGTTTGAGAAGGATTCTATGCATATGTTTTTAAGTATCTTGATTTCCAATTTATACAGGTAATTCTTACATCCTACGTAAAAATGGTTAAGAAAGAAGTAGACCTAATGAATAAAAAATGTAAATAATCTCAAATCAAGTACTCTTAATTTCTCATTCATTAAATGAAAAATACAACTAAAATAAAATTAAGAATACATATAGCTCCAACAATGCCTACATAATTAACATTTTGAATTAAAATATATATTATAATTTATAAGAAGAAATATGTGGGTCTAGAGAGAGAAAAGGATATTTAAGCATTCAAATCAGTATGGGAAAGTCAAGTGATAAAATTTTATGTGATGTATCCTATAGATAAAACTTTAATTCCTTAAACAGAGAATTAATACCTTAGGTGCTAATGTAAGACAAAGTGATAAAAATTAATGATAACACTATTTTCAATACACATATTTTTATAATTATTTATAATTTATTTTTCATTATTAGTCATTATTTTGTCAGATATTTACTGTTTCAGACCAAACTGCACTCCAAAAGCATAAAATAGCCTATCAACTATGTAAAAATTCCAATTAAAAGAATTTAGAAAACATAAGAAAAAATGTACTAAAATGTAATCTTGATATATTCTGTAGCAAAAATATGCATAGTATAATAAATTTGGAATAAATAATCGATCTGCAGAAAAAATAAAATTTAATAACTACAGAAGGAGAGAATATAAAAAAAATTGAGAATTTACACTGAAAAAAAATCATAAAATAAAGAATTAAATACATATTATATCATGGATATTTGCAAAAATAGGTAATAACTATTCAATCATCAGCAAAACACAATTACAAACCTAAAGAGGAACTGAAAATACAAACTCCAATACTTTACATCAAGTGAATGACAGTCTTTATTTTTACATTAATCTTGCTAAGCTATATCCATCACAGTGTGATCCTGAATTGCATGTGAAAAAGAAAAAAGTATTATTTGACCTGATAAGAGCTTTTCAAGCTTATAAAGGTGAATAAAACTATAATGAGCAATACATTGATGTATAAAGCATTACCTAAATATATTTTGTCACTATGCTTACTAACTTAGTGACATCAAAATGAGCTCCTGGTATAATTAGATAAATGAGTACCAAGAAGAGGGTTAAAAGCTGTTTACAAGTTGCCAAAATTCTATCAAAAAGATAATATACAAGCATGAAAATAAAAAGAAGATACAATTTGTCCTAAACGGCAGATAATTTTATAAAACATAAAGACATAAGTAGTGTTAGATGGCTATCTTAGTATTTTATTTTCATTTCTATGATGCTAAGTTTATTACAGACAAGAGTTGTGGTTTTTCAGGACAATGGCATAAATAATAAAGACAGAGAAATGGAAATAAGGACATTACAGAAAAGTATTCCAAAATATGGAAGGCCTTGAGATGTGGTAAAAAAGAAAAATACAGAAAATAAAGTGGGTAGAATAGACAGTAATCAAGAGGTGTTACAAAAAATAAAAGCTTTCTAGATACTGTACGTTAAAAGAAGAGAATAAATGATCAAAGAGAACATTAAAGGAAAGGTAGGAAAGGAAGGGATAAAAAGAGGTATCAGCTAATGAACCACCTTAAGAAAAACAAAGTAAGTTATCAGGATTTTAAGTCTCTAGCTGCAAAGAGGCAACAATGGAAAGCTTGGTTCAACACTGAATCACAGACCTGTCCAAAGACAAAACCGATGATGATGAATCATAAATGAGAGTTACAGCTCTTTTAAGAGCATGCATTTCATCACATAACTTCCCCTATCTTGATTAATCCTACTTTTGATTTTTTTTCTCATTCCTCTTTCTGTTACTTATCCCATTCAAAATCTAACTCAGTTTCCTTTATCTCACTTCTGAATGCATTTTTCAAAAGTTTGTAAGTTTTTTCGATAGAATTCAATCAATTTGTTATTTATTGATTCAAATTTAAATATGAACAGCAAATGTATGAAACATTCCAAATTGAGATTTATTAATCAGAGATAAGAGAATTTATCAGAGATACAGTTTTATTTCTGTAAAGTATAGGAATGACTTTTGTTGGAAAAATGTATCCTACCTAAATACCAGCAAGAGTTTACTTGGAATTGACTGGAATATAATAAGTAATCGATCATGAATATCCATTATCTTCTGCTGTAGTTTTTCCTTTTCTTTTCTTGGAAGCTTCTGGTAATTTTGAATCTGTGGGCCTTTCTTAGTGAAAAATAATTTGAAAATATCAGATTCTTTAGAATTTTGATGAGGTATATAACGTTGAGCAACAGCAATACAGAACAGGCGATAATCATCTGGAAGGGCAACAGAATTCACTGCCAAAATGAGAAATAATGCTAATTACCAAATTTTTAAACTTTAAACTTATATTTACCTTCAACTCCAAGTTCTGTAGAGTACTTTTTCATGTTATCATAATTTTTCAATACTATGGCCTTCCAAAGGTTGCAAAGTGATTTTCTAACATTTGAGGGAAGGATTTCATACAGGCCATGGTCCAATAACACTAATTCAGCTTTTCCTTTCTTACTTTTTCTTACAAGAACTAAAAACAAATTGGGCATATTTAATAATTTCATGTCTTCATATTAAAGAAACAATGAGATATACAGTGAATACTTTATTTTACAAATTCATATTGGCAACAATATAAAACATGCTTCAAAAATTATTATCAATTAACTATACTATTAATCTCTGGCAAAACATTTTAAACTTACCATTGCCAGCATGTGGATCTGCATGAACAAATCCTGTATGAAAAATTTGCTCTGCAAAGGCTTTGATGAGTTTCTCATCCACATCTGCAAGTGAAAAGCCCTCCTTCAGCAAAGTGTTTGTGTCACTGATTTTAATACCATGAATAAATTCTGTGGTCAACACTCTCTGAAATTTTAGAATAATATAGTATATAAAGTATTCATGCATAATTCAGGCAGGAAAAATAAAACCTAATATATTATTAACACTGAAAATGCTACTAAATGTGTAAAAAAATATTATGATATTGGGTAACTGATAAAATTAATACAATACTGGACTTATTAAATAACACATTTTTGTACATTGAAATTCTTGCAATAATGAGAAGACTACATGAATTGCTTATTATAATGATTTTATTATAAGGCTGTTAAAAATGAAATAGTAGGAGCTATTTAAGAAAAAAAATGAATGTATTTCATTTAGCACATAGTATTTAATTAACAAATAAATGTTTAGTGTAAGTATAGTATTAGTAATTGTAACTTAATTATTTAAGTTGATAATCAAACAAGGGTGTCATCCAGGACCATCAAAAGGAATTTTAAGTACAGGGTCAGAGATAAGGTTTACTCACTTTAGTTGTTTTTTCCCAAATTACTTCTGGTACATATATGTAAGGAAAGTGTGCTAAATGCTTTGCACATATTTCTGAATTTTTCCCTTCATTTATGAAATCAAGCTCTTGCTCTAAATTTTCTTTCAAGTCCTAATTTAAAGATAATAAAATTTCATGAGTAAATTACAACATTGTTACTGCTACCTCCAAAATTTAAAATTTTATATCCGTAAAAATTCAGGTAAAAATATATAATACATGAAGACTGAACTGAAGCTAGACTGGACTGAAGTAGACTGAACAGTGCTACATATTAAATATAATTACAACAAGTTTAATTTCATTGATCATTGAATAACCAATAATCATTTTTAATTATTTATCAATCAAGGATTTCAATAGATGAATCATTGTCTACCTTCAAAACCCATTCAAAGTTGAATTTTGGGTGCATCCAACCAATAAGCTTGAGCAACAACTCAATTGTGGAAATGTCTCCCTTAAAGCGATCTTGTAGATCTATATATTGTACCTTCACTGCAACTTCACGACCATCTTTGGTTGTAGCATGATAAACCTGATTTTTAATGATCAAGTTTTATGTTTAATATAAATTCAATAGTTTGTTGAGAAATCGATACATATCAATAATGTACATACCTGAGCAAGACTAGCAGCTGCAATTGGTACTTCATTGAATGACTCAAATACCTGAGTGTGAAGAACTCCAAAATCCTCAATAAACAATTTTGCAACTTCTTCATTGCCACGATTTAGGCACTTATCTTGCAAGCTCTAAAACATGAGAACTGTTATAATTTGTAGAAATATTTTATGACTTTTCCAAGGATATCTAATTGTTTAAGATAAATACAGATAAGAATAATTTTGTACCTTTAAGGTGTTGAGGTATTCCTTGGGAAGGATATGATTTAAGGAAACAAGACCCTGCCCCAGTTTTATGTACAATCCGCCATTGAGAAGACAACCTTCTAAAATTCTATCAGCTGCTCTTTGATGAACATGGGAGATAGCTTCCTCATATTCTGGGCTATTTTCTTCTATTCCCCTTAATGACCACCAATAATCTACAGATATTATGGTACCTATCCTCAGTGACCTAATTTAAAGATTGTAACTCGTATAGTCTTTTCTATAATATTTGCCCGCTACAGTTCAAAAAAGTGTTTTATAATCAGTAATGTAAGACAAGGATATCTCTTTCACTCGGCTTAGACAAAAGTGAAGAATTTAGAATGGGATAATCACATTTTTAATTTTAGTAATACCTCAAGAATCTTCCAACTCCGCCAACTGTGACTTTCAATAATCTCTTCTCTTTGTCCGACATTAAGGAATAGTAAGTAAATAAGCCTCCAAAACCTGCCGCGAAAACACCATACTTTGCATATTTCCCCAATTTATTTTTACTATGGATATTCGCTGAGAAGTTTCTGTGTAAAGTCCTCGATACACAAGGAAAACTATAGATTCCTTTCAATCTAACAGCCATCATTATTCTGAAAATGCACAATATCTCATGAACTTCTCTTCATAAAACTTGTGATTCAAAAACTTTGTACCTGTTATCTTACCAGGGAATTGATTTGCATAAGAAAAATTGTCATACATTACAGTTTTTCATTTCATTTGCATAATTCATTTCATCAACTGTAGCATAAAGAAAACAGTAATTGTGACAGTATATTATGACAAACTTAAGGCTACAAATATTTAAAGATTATATGTCCAATACCACTGAAATTATGAAAAATTTTTACGTCCTTATTTTGTTTCAAAACAGAAGAAAAAGACGATATGTTGTTCGATTTTGATTGGTTTATTTCAACCAATGGTGTTCAACATTGAATGACATCACATCCAATGGCTGACAATCAGCTGCCATCTTCAGTCGTTGCTGCCCAAGAGCGTAGGTTGATATTGTTTGGGGAAGGGAAACTGGGCAGCTCTGTTGTTGCTGGGTGCTAGATAACGAATCAACAAAAGGTAAGAATACTCTAGAATCACCGAATGGTTATAGCAAAATTTCAGTTTCTGTTTAGTTTTAGTTGACATTTAGTAAACATAGCGATTCTCAGTCAGCTGGTCGTTGTTTGTTATTGAAGTGACGTTCCTGCCCAACAGCTGATTGCCAAGGTTGCCTCTGTCAAAGCGTTACTAGACGATATAATTCCTATGCGTTGGTTAAACGTTTAAGAGAAAAGAAATGGTATTGTTTTGCGTTTTGCTACTAAACTCTTGAATTCTTTTAAGGAAATTTTCAGGAGTATATTTTATAATTTACTTATAATTATATTCGTAATAATAAAGAAAAATAGCCTTCGTTTATGATATACGCCTTTAGTTAAAACGAGAGTAGAATCAATTTTAACGTCCACATAGTATTTATTTTCAGGAAAATCTTTTGTTCAGCGTCCTTTATTCTCACATTTAATAATTATAATTTTTATATAGATTAATTTTCCCTATAATCAGCATTTCACTCTTCATGGAGCTAGAAAATCATATTATAAGCATCTGATGCAAATCTATGCCTGCTTAAAAGTAACGTATTTCCTCTCTTCAAGTAAGGAAGCGATGATATTCTGCTCGTTTGTTTTGTTTACTGGCCATTTTATTGATGGTTTTGCTCGCTAATGTTACGCAGCCACTTTATTGGTCCGCTTGGTTAATTTTAGATCTGAACCTAACATTTTGGCAAGCTGTAACATGTTGAAAATCTATTCTCCAGGTGACCTTCAGCTGTAGATCTCGATGTTTAGAAGCCAAACTCTAAAATAGCTTCCTCTTCGCGTTTTAATCCATCAAATTTTTATTCCTCATTTGCTTAACTTTAGTCAACCAAGAACTGATATCCTTCGCATTAGCTAGTTTTCCTCCTTAAAAACTTTAAATTGCGTCCTCCCGATAATTACTTTTCCTTCCAATGGCCAATTGTGAAAGCTACAAGAGGTTAAAAAAGTGCCAAGGGCGACGACAATTGCTATTTATTTTATTGCACTATGCCTGAAGACATATTCATCATAAGTGAAACTTTCTTTTGTGCACCTATTCTTTTAGAGATGTATTAACTATAGTTGAATCTATGACGAATCCCTTTATTGTGTATATAAATATGAATGAACGTAGTTTGACGTATATTTCCTTAGTTTAACTAAATTGCTTGCATTCATATATATGCTTACTTTTCTGTACACAAACCTTTGGTTTTTAGATGCAAATAATGATTATCCTTTTGGCAGATATCAGTGTATGATATTCCTGGTTTGAACAAGTTTGGGCGTGCAAAACTGACGCACGAGATGAGTATTGCGTCACTGCTCCTTTTAAAACGCTGCTTTGGTGAAAAAAATACCCTCTGGCCTCTTTCCAGTTCCAAAGTTTACACTGAAAATATTCAAATATCTTATTTTGTTTAATAATTCCTATTTTAATGAAGTGTTGAGCTTTGAGCATTAAATAGCGCGTATCTAGTTCCGGATTGAATGTGCCGTTTTGGTTAGGAAATACTGAACTTACTCAATTTGTTTTATTAAGAAATAAGTATTATTCATATATTTCTGCATCACGTGACGCGAAGGAGGGGATTTTCTGTTACTGCGGTGGTGATATCCGTATTAGATTGGATCCGAACAAAGAGCGTGATATTAGTGTTGGAACTATAAACTTATGAAACCATGACGCAGTAAATTCTATACGTGACTTATCTGCGCAAATTATTTCCGTGCTGAAACAGCTTTATTGTATAAATTAATATCCTTTGGAACGTTTTGGAACCGCAATTACTTCCATGTCTACCACTCGTGTGATTTGAAGTAAGCGCTATTATAAGCCATCACCATAGTCCGCATAGTTAGTTAAATTTCCATAGGAATTGCGTTTATTTTAAAATTTCAGTAATAATTTTTATGTTCCTAAGTGTTCATATATATTCTAGCATATATATATATATATATATAGCTGATCACATATTGTGGTTGTTTATAATATTCCTAAGAGTTCATCTCTCGCAAGCTTTCGTCAACAGTTGCGTGCATCGAACGAGGTCATGACCGTTCAAACTCACGGGTTCTCATCACGCTTTCTCTTCATGAGAGGGTTGACACAGAAATGGCTTTCGCGAAGTATATGGATCGTGGAGATAACGCAAAATGACTTATGTACTATTTTTTGTGATACTTTATTCAGAAAAAATGGATTTTTTTAGAAACGGACTCATCGGAGTTGGAGGAAGATTTTATTTTTCCATTTAGTATATCATTGCAGAGGAAAAACAACAGCCTGTTTCCTGTCCCCTACAAACTAAAACCAGCGGACCGTTTACTCGTCTGAGGGCAATTTTTTGTGTAAGTCAGTGTGACGGCACTGCTGCTTGAGGATTGTTGAAGGTTCCCCTTCTCCTGCAATTGTGCTCAAACCAGATTGCTAGTGAACGTGCATGACGTAAACGATGAGCTTAAGCAGACCAGCGGGCGCCAGCCTGTGAACGACGATATGTGGTGTATTGCCATACAAATATGACCTTAAAGGAGTTAACTTCATTGCGAAAAGTTACTTCACCAACGAATCGAATCATGCTTCAATTTCCTATCTTATTCAAATGACGTAATTCTCTCAGGATACAAATGACAGCTTCGGTTACTAGTTGCGCCTGACGAAGAGGGGAAAAATATTAGCCCAGATAACCGAACACCTATTTCATCTTAGGTCTCGTGTAAAGCCTGATTTTGTTAAATTTACGTTAGGCCCATCCGTAGATGATAGCTGAGGGCCTATAATTCAGTTTCTCACATAGAAACTTAAGCAAACGGGTGTCCAACTTGTAACAATTTCAAATATTGATGAGATTGTAAAACCATTTAAGGCGATGAAGTCTAATAGTCAATCCCTTCTTATATTGAGAATTAAATATTGTAAGTAGAACTAATTGCTGAATTTTCCATTACAGATACAATTTGAACTTTTTGTCACTATATTTTAAGTTGTTAAATCTGGGAAGTATCTATTTTAAACTTGGAGTAATTCCACTTGGCTCACTTACGTCTTGCGACAGGTTGTATGGGGTAATCAAAATAAGATTTTCGAAACATATTTACAAGGTCCTGTTTAAGAACCGAGTCTTGAATAATCAGAATACACCTAATATACGGGTAATGAAGTTTCGTAGTTAAAGTTTTACCGATCTGTCCATTAGAGTGTCTTAGCCACTACTATCAACAACCAAAATCGTGGGCTGTGAAACCGCAAAAAGTTAGCAAACGATCAGGTATTCTATTTCATATATTTTTTCGTTTATCATATTCTTGGTAACGGCTGAGTCATGCCTTTATCTTGAAAAATGTTGCAAAACACGACAAAGAACTGAGGATACAAGCCCAACTCCGCACGATTTCGAAAATATTTTTGTTTTTTTTTTTACGTTTCAAGTCTTGACAGTATTCCATTGAGAAGAAAAAGGGAAATATTTTGGTTTATTATCTGAGAGAAGGAATAATGTTAATAATAAGCCTGCGCTTTATTTGGCAGAGTAAATTTCTTGCGTAGTCCTATTGGGTGTTTTGTATCATAGTAATAATCACCATTATTTTCAAATCGCAAAAATAACACACAAAATTTATTTTACAATCGCGGATTGTAAACTTCAACTTCCTAACGAATACATAATTTAGAAAAAAATGAGCGATCGGCAATCGAAACGAATAAATCATATAAGAGAGTGAAAGAAGGAAAAGAGACACCTATTTGTGTGGAATGATTAAATCAGCTTTTGGATTTAAGGCTGAATATATGGCGAAATACTTATATTGTTAATTGATTCTTTCAAAAGGAATGCTTGGATTTTTATTTGCTGAATGTTAATGAATATTGAGTAAATAAGATTTGAGAAAGAGTGTCTCTTTTCTTTTTCAGCTTTCACTATATTTAATTAAAAGTAATGAAGTGCTTATGAGCCTAAATGCTTAATATTTTCAGAAAATCGCATATAGGAAATCTTAGGAGAAAATTTTGATGCAAATTTTTTGCCATTTCAGGAAAATATGTTCAGCAACATTGCCAATTATCTGCGAGGAGTGAGCAGCCAAGCACAAGAAGAAATAATTTCAATTAATGCAGAAGTTGGTGCAACTGCAGATGACTCTACAGTGAGTGATATCAATGCTGTTGATACTGAAGATGATTGGGTTCTAGTGAATAAGTCAGGTAATTATTCTTATCTTATACATCAAATTATTTACAGTAGCCATGTTTTAAAATAATATATTCATCATAATTTAAATGCATAAAAATTAATATTTCACGAATAAATCTTACCCAATATCATATAATATGTACATTTATACCAGCTATTGTTAAATTTGCTCAAATTTTTATTGTAAGAATCTTGATTTTAAAAAGAAATACTGCTGTAGAAGATTATCTTAATTTTCTCGGTAGGTTTTTTGAAGAAAATTTGTCAGGAAAATCTTCTACTATTATTTTTTCTAAAAGCTGTTTCAGAGAATATCAAAAGCTAAGTTCAAGGAAGCTGACTACTTGTTACGAGTTAATGATCTAGAGTTTCATACTAACTATAACATATTTATAAGTGAAGATTAAATTAATTTTGTATTTTACAGTATGAGTTAGATTTTTCGTAATTATATTTTAAATCTATAGATGACAAGAAAAAAGATGAGGGCCCTGATAGCATGGCAATGCGTGTTCCACCATTGCCGAAGCATTCTCACGAGGCATTGCATTCTCTGCCTCCACATGGATGCCATGACCCAAGCGAAAGGGTGGGCATCCATCGAAGCCCGTCCTCCTCCTCCCTCCCCTCAAGTCTTTCATTTGAGGAGTCATGGTTCCTCACCCCACCACCATGCTTCACATCTACTGGACCTGTTCATATGGAGACCTCCTCCTTGGAAAATCTCTTGATAGAACATCCAAGCATGTCTGTGTATCAGCAGCGGCCAGCCAGACCTGTTGATGGGGGTGTAGGCAATACTGGTGACCAAGCTTCAGCCATAGAAATCATTAGGTGTGAAAGTGTGGCTGAATTTTGTAATGAGGAGAGTGAGGATGTTGTATTGTCTGGGAACATGGTTGTAGTAGTACAAAGTAATGAAGAAACCTCATCCGATAGGGATGAAGAGTTGACAGTGGCAAATCGAGAAACAACTGTGGCCCAGAGAAGTAGTAACACTGCCACGTCTTCCCGTCTTGTAACTCAAGATCAATGCCTGCTTCAACTGCGTTCTGCTCAAAAGGTGAATGGGTATTGATAGTATAATGTGGTACATTCTCTTGTTTTGGGGTTCATTAATCAGAGTCTAGGGGGAAAATTTTAGAGTATCAATTTACAACTTAAGTAATGAATTCTTTGCTCAGTATAAAATTTGAAATAATTTTAATCTTATAACTTCAGTATTTAGTTTGTTTTATAAGTAAACATTTTATATAGTTATTATCTAAAACATTTCTCTTCATATTTTTCTCAGTAAGTTCTTTTGTGGGATGGTTTCCTAACATAATGCAATAATAATATAAAGGTTAGCAAATTATTTAATCTAACAATCCAATTGAAGAATTTTTATGAAAGAAGTTAACTAAAATTATCAACAACAATAAATATAAAAAACAGTTATCTCCTCTAAGTGCTGTAAAAGGTTGTTAAAATCATACAGATTCAGATTGTTAATAAGTAAAACAGGTAAAGTCGAGTAAATTAACATTTTCTTAATAAAAATAACTTAGTAAATTTCCACAGAAAAAACTAGTTATATTTGCAACCGGTTTCGTAATATAAAATATAGATATATAAAGCCTGAGGATGTAATTTTATATTACGAAACCAGTTGCAAATATAACTATTTTTTTCTGTGGAAATTTACTAAGTTATTTTTATTACTATGGCATTCCACGAAGTCACGCCTTCACACATTGATTTCATAACATTTTCTTGTTAATTAAAATAATACTAAGCTTCTAATTTGCTTACATTTCAGACACAGCAGAAGCGGGCATATCAAATGCTCAAGCGCAATCATTTGGATCGCAGTAACAAGGCTCGTGAAATCAACTCAAGGAATAAAATCCAACGCCGATCTGACCGCATGCAGCGACACTCAGGGGCAAATAATAACCGGAAGTGCTAGCTTCAAAATGTGATCGATTGATAGTGATGACAAACTTGCTTGTATATTTTATCAGGGGCATTGAGAGAGGACATTTCAGCACACACTATTTTATATTCAGATTTGTGCCACTGGGCATTTACTCAAGTTTTCTTGAAGAAAATGTCTCTATGCAAATGTGAGCATGCTATAATATTTGTTGGCATGTCCATTTCTTCCTACAAACTAGGTAAATTGAGTTTCTGAGAAAGGTAATTTAACTAGTTCGAGTGAACTAAGTCCACAAAAGCACTTCTAACCATCAGACATTAACTTATGTAGTTGGTATGTTAATAATTGAAAAATCCATACCATAAAAGAAGCCTAAACGTATGGTTTTATTAATCTATCTTCATCAGAAGCACTGTTGTGATTTTTCTTGGACTAGGAAATTATTTTCTAGTCCACTCTACTTGAGATAGGCAGGCATTTGTGGATTGTATTGTGTATTGCTTAAAAATGCCTTAACAAGAAAAACTGCCATTGAAAAATGTAGGAATCCTCTTGCATTAATGATAGCAACTGCTCTCATTTGTCAAAAAGACTTTAAGAGAGCAGAAATTTGAATAATATTCAGGGAACTTTAGTGAAATGCTGAAAACTACAAAATTTTAATTAGAGTGATTTTTATTATTATTACTGTTGAATTTTTGCAAACTTCCTATGAATGAGTATGTTAAGGCAAGAAAAAAAAGCTATAATTTTTGAGTGTTCTAGCTATTTCTTATTTGTTAGAGATAAAAATAATTGACTTATAGAAATGTTTAATCAAAGTCTACACTTCTATAATACTGCATTTTTATTCTAAAGTTTTGTTTGGATAGTGATATGTAAATTTAGTGTTGTAAGATTAAATTTACTCACTTTAGATGCTATCATATAGTAACCAAAATGTTACTCTTTGGTAAGCACTGGTGAAAATATTAAAGAAAGTAGACATTAAGAGTTTTGCTTTACTAAGACTGATGAAAAAGCAATTTACTTTGCAACATAAATATTATATTAATCAGCCTAATAAGAAAGGCCAAAAAAAATAATAAAGTACCAGTGCACTTGTAGAATTATAGGTTATCCACCCTTTTAAGTTATGACACACTTTATCACTATTGATTTGCTTTTGCACTTCAAAGTAATACTAAACTATCAATTAAATTCCTTTTGGCAATACTGGGTTAATATTCTAAGTAAATGTTGTATAATTATCAATATTATTTTGTGTTTATATATTAGGACTGAACATTGAATCAAATCAATATATATTACTGCAGTGATTCTAAATGCCATCAGTTCTATCACATTTTAGTTGCTGGCTGATACAACATAATGTATGAATATTTATTTTGTGTTAAGCTGCTCATTAATGCATCGTCTTAATGTGCATGTTTGGAATTTGTTAAAATTATGCAAAATTTTGCATACATCTTTTATTGCTACATTGGTGCTGAGTTTGGTTTAGAACCATCCATATACAAGTGTGAGAAGATGTTTTACCAACTCATCTCAACAACAAATGCTTGTATTCAAAGATCTCATTCCTCTGCCTGCCTGTTATGTTGTGAAAATCTTTCAGATTTTAAAAATCTTCTCCTTATGATGTCTTTATGCCTTAGGTCAAATTTGAATGGTAAATCCTAATGGCAGCAGCTTATTTTTATAAACATAGTAGTGATACGTATCCAAGTCATGAGAACTTTTTATTTGAAGGAGTGTTTATTTTTTCTACATCAAAAATTACAGAATAAGCGTATCGTTTTATTTTTACTATTTTAGATTAAGCATGCAGTAATTATTGTTGAATGCTGTTATTATAATATATTGTATAAATATATATATTGTGTTCATAATGTTTGAATTAAGTATTAAATTAACTGCTCTAATTTTGTTTGAGAATTTTATGAAGCTAATTTGCTGTATTCAGATTAGCAAAACTGAGTCAAAAGTTTATTATTTATTGTAACCATTTATTAAATGGCCTTTCTTAAGACAGTACTGTGTTGTCGCAGATTAAGTGTGTCAAGCTCAAATTCACTGTATATTCATGGTGTTTTTTTCAACAATGTGTTGTACATTAATAGAGAAGTAGCACAGGCAGTTTTCATTGTTTGTGCAATGACCCATCATAACTTATGCATGAATGTGAAGCAAATGATGTGAGATCTGTTAGGATTAATGTGAGTTGAATGTTTAATGTGCACCTTACGTGAATGTTGGATACCATATTGTTCATTGCCTAACAGTGAAGCTAATATATTGGGTGGAAATGTATTTACTATTGTATAGTTGCAATATCTAAGTTTGATGTGAACCCTTAATCATAAAGTTACCCTTGGGTAATTTTTATCAAAATATTTTCTTGGCAGATGCCAACTTTGGAAAGAAAAAAATGTTCTGTTAAAAAAATTCCAAAGTTTCAGAGAATATAAAAAAATAAAAAATTTTAAATTCAATGTTATTTATTTATTATGAAAAGATTCAAAAACAGCCAAGGAGGCCAATTATAATGAATCATTGACAAAGAATAAGTATTAACAATAACACATATACCAAATTTAAATATATTATATTAAGAGGAAGAAACATAAAAATAATTTATAAAGGAAAGAAGAGAATTTATGGGAGAAGTACAAAGGAGGAGTAAAAGTAGGGTGGGAAGGGAAAAGAAAATGAGAGCATCATTGGCTGGATCTGCTTCTGCCATTGAAAATAGCATGGGAAGATTTTAAGGCACATGACTTGTATCAAAAGAGAAGAGGGGAAATGGCATGAGGTTTAAGGATACTACCATGCATGAGTTTTGGTACCTAGGGATGCACAGACATACAACAGAGGAGAAGGATGGACGGTTAAAATATTTTAAACTTTAAGGCAAAGAAGCAGTCAGTACAATTACCGAGTATCATTCAATGATGGACAGAATATGTGGCCAGCAACAATTACTTTCAGAGCAAGGGTTCCAAATTTACATGAAGCAGGATATCATGCTGGTCAGTGCCATTGCCATGGTAGCGACCTGGTTCATATGATGATCCGGAAAGGTTAATTATGGATAAAAATTCTTTCCCAGATCCTTATAGGTAAATTTTTAAAATTTGTAATATGATAGAGGTAAATCTCTCATATATAATTGATAACTTATTGGATTTAAATGAAGACATAACATACTAATCACCAACAGCAATAAGGGCAGTCTTCCACTCCCTGTAAATTTCCTATGCAAATATTTGCTGAAGTCAAGCTAGTAAACAGTGAGTTGAGTAGAATTTTCGAAAGCAGAGATATTTTGATGATACATGACTGATTAATTATTTAGAAGTGAAAACCAGAAATTTCTAGGCTCTTTTCATACAATTAAGAGAAAAATTAAATTAAATTCACTGAATTTCTCAATAGTTACAAAAAGTAACCAGTAAAAATGACAGATTTTATGAAAAATATTTCAAATGAATGACTAGAATTAATATACATGTCTACTTGTACTTTATCTACAAGTTCCATATTTTAATTCTTGCAATCAATTATTATTTTTGTAAACTCTTTAGCTTGGAGCATAATGTGATCATGCTTCTTCATTCTAGATTAGAGGCAATCACCTAATTTTGAATGCTGATTTTTCCTTATCTGAATTAAAATATGATTTCTGTTGAGTGTTCAAATAAAAATTATTCCAAAGTTAATAAATAATCAAAGAAATTTAAATGAAACTTACTAGATTCTAAATTCATCTCTGAGTTTTTGTGGACTTTTTAGCTATTAATTACACAACAATAGCCTTCAAAATTAATGAATGAAAACACTTCATAAACTACTTACTTTTACTTATTACTACTTACTTATTTATTTATAATCACTTTGGCTTTTCTTTCATAGATTCTAACTGAAACAGTGTTTTATTATGAGATAAGTATAAGTACTTTAAATGAAATTGGTCATTTTGCCTCAATTCATCACCCTTTTTTAGCTTCCTATTTTAAGTTCATTACTCTAAGAAAGAATGGATATATATTTTTATTTTTATTAATAATAAGATTTTAAAATATATTTTTATAATACAGGTTTTACATTATCTCTACATATGATTCAAAATTTTTATACATTCATGTTAACACAATCATATTATTTAAAACAAATCTCTAACATTAATAAAGACAACATATTCACCAAGAGATCATTGAATTTACTCATGAATTATTAAGCGTCAACTAATAAAATACTGTCTGGAAAAAACATTGCTATCACAGAAGCACTTTTTTGCGCAAGCAAAGTAAAAGAAAAGATTTAAGTACAGTGATAGGACAGCTGAACAAAGCAAGAGCACTAATGTATACTATATCTTTCATTAAAGATTTCACTAAATTAATTTTATAATTCAATATTAGAGTTTCGAGATATTCTATCAAATCCTCTTTTCAAGGACTGATGCAAATTCATGGAAAAGGAACGAACCAGTTTCGAGCACCGATTATGCCAGGATTCTCTATCAGTCTCAGTTTTACTAATACCTACAAAACTATCATCTTGAGTGAAACATTTTTTCCAAATATTATCATTTCCTAAATTTTTATTACCATCCTGTTCATCTATATTATTCAAGTCGAACTGAACACTCAGATTTTTCCTTCGAACACCACTTTTCAGAGAACCTTTACTTTTCTTTGGGGTTAACTGAAGGTGCTTTACCTCACCATCCTAGAAAATGAAAAATACTTTTCATTAATTTATTTAACCTGAAATTTTAAGAAAAGAGATTCAATAAAGTTATGTATTTTACAAATAAATTATATGTAGTGAGGAATAGATTCTTAACATATGTAACGATATGAGATGACTTATTTTGCATGCAAAGAAAGAATATGAAACAGAATAAAGAGACTTAAGACGGTTAGAATTCAAAGCCAGGTATACATTTCAAGCAAGTTCTCTAAATGTTGACCCATGTTACCAGAACGTTCAAACTAGTATGACAAAACACCAATACTGGTTTTTCTAGAGTTTACTTTTCATGCTTAAGTCCTGTATAAAGTCAATAATTTTGCAGTAAGTTAAACTCTACCCTTTACTTATGATATATCAGTTCATACTCATTCTCCAGTGATTCCTGTTAGATGCATGACAATTTTTTTTCTTGATTCAAGAAAATAATCATGCTTGAGAACAGCCTCAAAACTATACCTAATAATTTCAAAGTTGCTAAGATCTAACTAAGAGCTATGAAAACATTACATACTCTTACATTTTCCTTGGCTCTATCTTGAGCCCTTGAAGAGAGTGGTGAAGCTCCAAATTCTAACCTCATAGGAAATAAACAGTCTGGAGTTTTGTCTTTAATATTACTGCAATCCTAGAATGGTTTAGCAATCACAAAGAAGGAATTATTGCAGTTCAAGAAAATCATTTTTAAAAGAAATCAATCATAGAAAAAAAATCAATGTGTAAATAGAATATGAGTATGAAAATTGTACATGAGAGAAATTCTGAAATGAAATCTGTAAATGGAATTAGAGCCCCTGAAAGTTGTAAAAATAAGTACATCACAATCTTCTTTGATATTACATTTAAGAAATTTGCACAAAACCAGTCAGCTTTATTAATATGTTAATTGAATTTTTTCAGTTTATTTAGATTAGAAATCAAGGTAAAATCTTAAGATTATCTTAAATTTATAAAAGGTACAAAGATAAAAATTTTTAACTGAAATATGAGATAGGTTTTAAGCTTATAAGGGCTTTTGTTTGTAATACTTGAGATAAAGTAAACTTTAGTACTTGTTAGTTGTTCACACAACCTAACAAACACATTGAGATAGATTTGGAAATTTGGTTTTATCACCACTTATGATACACCTCTTGACCAATATGATGGGGGGATTGAGCGCATTAGCAAATTAAAATGAAAAAATTGTCATTATTTGGAAAATGAGTCTAGAAATTGGAATATATGAATAGGACCAAAGTGGACAGGATATCTTTATGAAGAAATATGACAGACACAAATAAGAACAAAGATTTTATGTATGATTAAAATAAATCCATTTAAATTAAAAACCATTATAGAAGACATCAATTTAATTAATGAACCACTGAATTATACTTAACTGGAGATGGAAAGGTAAAAACCTCTTACCTTAAAAGGTGATCCTCTAGATTTTTGAGTTCTTCTCATTTTGCAGGGACTGGGCTCACTTAGTATCTCCTCATCACTACTGTCGTAATTCACCTTGTTACTTTGTTCACCATTAGATTCCTTAGGGCAAATAATATAGTTAGGGGAAATTAAAAGGGAATATTCATCACAGATATATCTTAACTTTCATAATGCCAGTCAAATATTACTTCAAGTGAAAGAATAAAAAATTCCAACAATAATTAACAGAGTTTATAGGATTAACATAAGGAAACAGAAAAGAGGTTAAGGTAATGCACAAATGCTCTTATGCTTCTCTTAAAGATCTTTATAATAAGTAAATCATTATAAGTCTATTTATAAACAAGTAAAGGTGTGATTCCTTACAGCAAGCAATATGTTAATACATCTCATGATGAAAAACTAAGATGTTTTGATATAATATTCTGTTGATTCATTGCTAAACATAAACTAAACGACATTATTGCAGCATATATTGAATTGAGCTCGACTTCCCATGTATTTCTTAGGGAAGCATTTTTCCCCCTTGGGCGTTGAACTAAGGACCTTCCCAATAAAAGTTTTTCATCATTTACATTAGTATCATCATCTGTATAAATACTGCAAATATCAAAAGGAAATTCATTCAGGAAAGGCCTTAAAAGGAATTCCTATTCCCCTATGCATTTATTAAGGAGATATAGTTTAGCCCCCTAGAATTGAACTAATGGCAAAGTACAACATTCTTACAGAAGCTTTATGTAAAAATGCAGCCCTTTAATGCCTGTGTGAAATTTAAAACTTCTACACTAACAGGAAGTGTCCTAAAAAATGTTGGAAATATAGGCTATGTATTTCTTATGGGAAAAACGAGATTACGGGTGGCTCTGGAATCTAACTCATAACACATAGGCAACCATTGATTTTTATCAAAGTAAACTATAAAATTATCTATAAGTGTACAAAGCTTGATTGATCGGTATATTATATTCAGTAAGATAGGGTTTTTTTAATTTGAAAATATTTCACCTCCTGGAATTGTAGCTATGATCATTAGTAAATAAACAATAAAAATTTTGTGCAAAAATGTTTGCTAGCTATAGCTACAAGAAATTTTATTGGTCGGACTGCACAAGAAGTATACTTTAAAAATCCTTGAAAATTAACCCCATGCATTCTTTCAGGGGAATTCCCAACTTTGGGGCCTCCTCGAATCGAATACATGATAGGTAGGGCCAGTTTCCAATTTTTTCTTGGGTAAATTCAGTTGGCCAACAAGTAAAATAATCAGGGAGCCTATGACCCAAGTAGTTCAGGCCTGACATTCATATCCTCCTATTTATATGTATAGGAGGAAATGATCCCGCCAAAGTAGCTATATATTAATGCATATACATACCTCTAATTGCATGCGCCTCTTTCCAGTGCCTAGTTGAGGACTGTTTTGCCATAAATTGTTTATATCAGCACCTCTTAATGGTCTTTTTGAGCTACTTCCTTTCCTTAGGGTTTGACGACATTCTCGAAACTGTTTGACAGCTTCTTCAAGGGCTGACACCCAAGATTCACTCTCCTCATGAGATGATGAATACAGCACAAAATTCTCATTAAGACAAGACACCTGAAAATGTAATAAATACCTAATTGTCAACATTCATTTTCTGATTCTGCACCATAAAACTTTTATTGTTGGATGTATTAATTTCCAGTAAATGCTCTATAGAAAGAAGTGGGACATATTAAACATACAAAAATAATTACTTAATAATAATAAATTATCATAAAACCATAGACAACTATTTAATAAAATAGAGCAAATCAATAGTAGTAAAAAATGTGAATTTGAATCATAATAAAAATCTGATTTTGAATTTTGTAATGATTTATTGGGAGATATTAATGAGAATAAGAGTGCCTTTGATTATTTAAACAAAATACCTTAAGAATTTGTAGGCATTTTCTATGAATTAGTAAAATTATATCTTAATTTTCATACCTTGAATATGGTTTTCCCCATCACCCACTGAACTTCACACTTTTTTATGGGTAAAACACAGGTGCAAGAAATGGAATTTGGAGCATTTGGATTGGATGATAGTAATTTGCAATATAATAGCATATCACTAAGGAGGACAAAATATCTGGGTTGAACCTTTCTACCTCTTCGAGAAACCTAATAAATAATCAAAAATAAATTTAATAAGTTAATGAATGAATATTTTAAATATCATTTCAGATAACAATTGATAATAAACTGATTTCCTTACTTTCATTAATTTTCCTGCTTTTAAGAATTTTCTTCCAGGAGCTACTATTTCAGGTTTACCTTTGAGAAAACACTTTTGAACACCAATCATTCTCTTCATATTTTCCTGCTCTTGCATCAAAGAGTTGATGTGGCGAGCTGAAGATTCAACTTGCTGGTATGATTCTAAAAAGAAGATTTTGAAAAATAAAGCAGTCAACAACGATTCTACAGTTTCTTCCCTTTAAGAAAAAATTGATGGATACCTTGTAAAACTGAGAAATCTGGATGTGTTGAAGAAGTATGGGAAATAACCTCCTTCAACAAAAGGCAATATCTTGGAATCCGTTGAATAGGAGTGATTAACAATGAAATAAGTTTAGTTGAAACTTCAGGACGGCCTTCTTGATTCTTCAGGAATTCATCCAATTTTGAAGACTTCCTTTGTAAGGACTGAAGAAATGGTTCTCTTATATAATACAAACTGAATATGATTGTAAATTGAAAAGAAGATATAATAAATACTTACATCCAACAGGTCCAGGCCTTTTTGATAATCATATGCATAGACAGAGTACAGTTTTAAAAATGGGGCTAATTTGAGGAAAGCAGCAGCAATATTCTCCTCGTTCTTTTTTAATTCATTTAAAAGCTCTCCATTGACATGATATATTGTTTCAATGTTTCCAAATATTACTGAGTAATCATCTTCTGACATGAGTTTATTCTGCTTGATAGGGTCCATGAAATACTGGAAAAAAATTCAAACGTAGGAGATCATCTGTTGCATTTAATGATTCTTCAATATATAACGAGTTTTCAAACCTTCATTATCAATTCCAAATGATGGAGGTATGTTGCCTCTGATGTCAAAATTTCATTAATTGCCTTAGAACGAAGAGCATTCTCTTTATTTTCCTTAACTTCAAGGCTGATATTCTCTAATGCTGACAAAACTAAAAATACCAAGACACAATATATGATATTTGAAACTTAAGTCACTATAATGACATAAATACAACAGTTTAAATGTGTTGAAAAGTTTTTTGATGAAACATATACAAAAATTATCAGCTAATTGAAAGATCCAAAAAAAAAAAATCAGTAGAAATCTTGAAGAACTCTGAGGTGTTATAAAAATTTACAAACGTAAATTTCGGTCAATGACTATAGTTTAAATGGATAACGAATAAAATATAGTTTGGTTCATATAATTCATTTTTTCATTTAAGTAAGAAATAATGCACTTCATAGTGACTAAAAATTAATTTGATCGTTAAGAAACGAGAGTATAGTTAGTTTAGATACTTAATTTACCTTTCATTCGAGTTTTAGTAGTCAACATATTTCTTTCCAGTATTACTTTCCTCAACTCAGAGCTAAGTTGCATTTGGCTTGAAGGAGTACGATTTACATCCATCTTGTCCGATTCTTTAAGGAATACTTCAAAATAACTTTCACAGACCAGATATCTTCAATAGCAAAACATTTTCCGAGTTAAACAAGGTCCCACCGATTACACTGCTTTCAAATTTAAATGGATCCCGCATTCCATGAAATGAATGACGAAAATATCAACGGTTACCTGAACAAAAATATTGGAACCGCTGCAGATTGCCATTTTCATTCCATACATTCCAATTAATCCATGAAAGAATGGACAAAAGAAATTTGATAGGTTTATAATTTACTTTTTCTTAATAAAAAATTAATTTACTTTTTATCTTAGGTATATATATTTTATATGTATTTATTTTAATTGTTGAAAAAATCATTTTGACTTACGGAAATAAAATGGCTATCGAGGCCTGATGCATCGATTCTATGACTACTTACTCCGCCAATCAAATTCATCTTTGCTTAGCCAATCATATACTTTTCAGGACTTTTAAAAGTCGTTAGAGGTTTGGAACACGTTAAGTCAAAAAGATTGACTAAATGTAACTCAAGTCAGCTGTGTAAACGAAAATAAACTCAATATATGTGAAAACTATCAAAGCTGTTGGGGTCGAGTGGTTTCTTTTACAGTTATACTGCTAAAAAGCTAATCTTTCGGTGAGTATACAATGAACTTTTACAACAAACTTTTAAAAGTGATCAGTCAGGATGAGCGAATTTGTTGAGTTCATACGCCTGTTTTAGAGGGTAAATATTCCTGTTAAGGGAAAATTCTCGTTTTTGGTGGTGGAGTAGATTATGCAGAATTTATCCCCTTAGATAAACGTTGGAAAGGATTAGGTGCATAATTCACTTTTGTATTCTGAGGGAATCGTATTTAAGTACCCGTTTCAGGTCATTAAATTTACCTTAATACCCTTTTTATTAGATAGATATTTCCGTATTCTATCACATCTAAGGTCAAAACTTCCTTTGTGAATAAGAATTATTTTTATCTTTTATATATTATTAATTGTAAGAGTTTTTTCGACATTTAAAACCAACAAATTTCGAATTATGATATGATGAAAATTGAAATTTTTATGATGTGTCAAAACATTCACTATATGTTATATCTTACGACTACAAAGTTTGTGTCCTATATTATAGTTTCCTAGTCTAAAAGAATGTTGCAGCATATACACATAAATTTCTCTTTTTGAATATTTCGTTTAGCCGAATCTTCGTAATGGCTTCAGGAAAAGAGAATGTTCCTATTTCTACAAATAGATGTGCTTCTAATACCATCAGGTATGGAGCTCCTGTTACCTCTTCAATAAATGCCAAAGAGTTGCAAGCCAAAACTCGCTCTGAAGTGTAAGTTACAATAATCCAAGATCATTCTTCAATGATAATCTTTTATTATTGATTCAAGCAATTCTTCAATTTACTTTTTCTATAGAACATCATCCACGACTGGATCTATACAAAGCAATTTGAAAGAAGTTCATAAAGAGAAAGCAACTCAGGGCTGCAAAGCAAAAGCCCATAATTCACAATCCGAGCCCGATTCTACAGTTACCGATTCAAAGCAAAAGGAAGAGACTGAAAAAGAAGCATCTGATCGCAAAATGGGCTTGCAACCAACAACAAAGGGAGAGTAAGTTTCCCTCATTATATTTGATTGTAGGTCTTAGAATCATGTGTCACAACATACTATAGTTGGTTGGAATAAACTTTGTCACTTTGAGCCATGAGTTTTAAGTGGATGGAACTTTGAGAATTGTCCAAATTTTATTCTCATAGGTGAAAAAATTGGCAAATTAAACAAATTATTGAAGTTAATTCATCATAATTTATTTTTACGTTCTTTGGTTTTCGAGAATATTTATTCATTCTAGCATAGCTACCACAATGATATGCTTATAATATATAAGTTATCAAAATTTTTCTTGCATAAATGATGAGTGTCATAATATTTATTATCCTTTTTTAGTATTCTTAAAGCCTGTATATTAAAATTATCATTTCCTTTACAGTAAGGGATGGACTCTTAGTGATTTTGAAATTGGAAGACCCTTGGGGAAAGGAAAATTTGGAAATGTATATCTAGGCAGAGAGAAGAAATCCAAGTATGTTGTTGCCATCAAAGTACTCTTTAAATCACAAATCATTTCTAGTGGAGTAGAGCATCAATTGAGGAGGGAAATTGAAATCCAGAGCCATCTGAGGTAAATTCTTTTCAGAAATTCATCTTATTGAAGTATTTATTGCTTTTATGAATATTTGAGGTATACATATTTGAGATTTCTTAAACTTAATTTCAGCATTTCATAATCATAGGCAATTGTTACATATTATCTCTTGTTTCTCATTACATAGGCATCCCAATATTATTAGAATGTTTGGATATTTTCATGATGAAGCAAGAGTGTACATCATTCTTGAATTTGCTCCCAAAGGAGAGCTTTATAAGCTCATGAAAGAACAGCCAAATGGTAGATTTAGTGAGGACAGGTATTTTATACTTTCATCACCATAGATTCTATTATTCTAAAATGGACCAATCTTTGAGGAAAAATATTATGTATGTTGATTTTGAATCCATATTTTCAGGGCTGCTACCTTTATTGCTCAAATAGCTAGTGCTCTTCAGTATTGTCACAAAAGGAAAGTAATCCATAGAGATATCAAACCAGAAAATCTTTTGTTAGGTCTCCATGGGGAAGTAAAGATCGCTGACTTTGGCTGGTCAGTTCATGCTCCATCTTCAAGGTAATGTATCCCTTGAACTTAATTGGTCTCGGTTTTTTATTGCTCTACCTTGCATAGATAATAATTATCTTAAATTTCTTATTTAGATTCCTGAAAACATTTCTAGTTAAGAACTTTTTAAGATAATTAGTATAAAATTATATGTTACTCACAATTTTAGACATTAGGCCTAATAAATAGTAGGATCTTTTGTAAAAAGGAATACTTATTCAATATTGGGTTTATTTTGATGTAATGTGATATAATTATGTTAATGTCATGAGCTGAAATACTGAAAAGAGAATTATTTGGGGTGCATGGTAATTTAAAATAGTAGTAATGAATGAATTAATCAAAAGTGTGTCTCATAATTCTGTATGAACAAAGGACTAGCATCAAATATTTGTATTGAGGATCCAAAGTTATCATGAAAATCGGTAATAAATGTGCTATCATTCATCATCATAAAAATTGTTCTCAATTTGTTTCTCTTTTAGGAGGGATACTCTCTGTGGGACTCTGGACTATTTACCTCCAGAGATGGTGGAGGGGAAAACTCATGATAATCAGGTGGATTTATGGAGTTTGGGTGTATTGTGTTATGAATTCTTAGTCGGCAAGCCTCCATTTGAAGCTTCAACATTTGAAGAGACCTATTTAAACATAAAAAGAGCAAGATACACTTTCCCAACATTTGTATCTGATGGTGCACGAGATTTGGTTTCTAAGGTAAAAGATAGCTTATCTTGAAATATTTATAAAATAATTGGAAATTATCAAAACAATTTGAGAATTTCATTATGAAATGTTGTGGTTGTGGCAAGTATGGACAAAACACTTGTTCATCCAGGAATTTTTCTGAATATAAACTACTGTTATCAAAAAAAATGATTAATTATCGATATCATTTTTTATCATAATTTATTAGCTCTTGAAGTTTATTTAATAAAAACTAAAATATATTTTGCCTCATTATTCACCTTAAAGTGTGATAATATTATTTTAAAATTGAAAGATTATTGATTTTGCTTTTTATGTACTCATGTGTATTTTCTTTTAATTTTAGTTGTTGGTAAAAGAGCCTTCCTTACGGCTACCTCTCCAACTGGTATTGCAGCATTCTTGGATTAAAGCTAATGCCAAGTATGATCCTCCAGCTGCTGGTGTAAAAAAGAATAATGCTAAACCAGTGTAATTAATACTGAAGTAGTCATTATTATTGATGTGTATAGATTTTGATTACGATACATTATTTACATTATCATCCAAATTGACTGTGTACAGTGTTTTTATGATTTAATTTTTTAGTCTTATTTTTCTGTGATTTTATTTTTGTTAATATTATCACAGATGTCAGAGTAATGACCTTATCTGAGGAAGTTTTTAGAATAAAGTATTTAATTAAAATGTGTATGTTTTTGCATCAAAATATTAGCATTAACCGTCAAACAATTAGTCATTACCCTTTTTACCTTATTATTTTATTAGTATTACCCTTTTTACCTTAGACTTACAGCACACATGATTACTTTAAATAATCAATCGTAAAGAATTCCACTCAAATGATAAGTTAAATAGTAAGGCAATCTTATTTGTTAAACTCGGGAGAAAGATTTTTTCATTTGCCAATTACAGGACTTATCACTTTCTAACCAATTCAAATCTTGTAAACCACTATTCACGTCATAGTAAAATATAAACTATGGAACAAGAATTAATTTACCCTATTTCACCATTCATCTTATTTATATTTATCTAAGATCAATTTCAGCCATCAGTCTATTCTACCCATTTACTGAAGGTTTTCATTACATAAATGTATGAATACAACTAATTTGCCTTGTATTGCAGAGGACTGTGTACAATCTTTAAAATTGGTAGCAATTATGAAATTGATTTTACTATAAGAACTCTAAAACAATATTATCTGAACAGGACATCTCTGATCTATCTGCTTACACATTTTTTATATAGAGAAGTCATGATGAGCTTTTTTTATCCCAGAATTATAGGCGATTTCCATTAAAAATTATGCACATTTTTCGAATCTGATTATGAGTTTTACTGAAATCCAGTTAAATGAAGTATCTTTCCTTCCTGTTATCTTGAATTGCTAATTTTGAATTTGGGTAATATCTCCACAAGTAGTAATAATCTTTTTTATAATATTGCAGAACAAAAATAGATGTATTGAAAATATTATGCTCATATAGCTTATGTAATTATGCAGAACTTTTTTATTTGATAATTATTAAATTATACTATCGACAATTACTATGGATTTATGATTTTACTTCATTATTAAGAACAAATATTTGAATTTAGCGCTTAAAAACTCGGAGGTCGAAATATCTGTAGAACTCGATCTGGAAACACTTCGCCACGTCATAACATTGTAGGTATATAACTTGTATTTATAGGTCTAGCTCAATTTCGATCTTGTTCAAAAAAATATTCAATATTTTTAGAAGTAAGTAAATGATTGTGATCGTCTCCTTTTAATTTTGTTCACTAACTATTTCTCAATAACTATTATGCATCATGGAAGTGGATTAAGTTTTTTTCACATTTTTACTATGATAGAGTTAGTTTCCGTATAAACAATTGTCTATATTGCCAGTGAAATATATAAGTAAGAAATCTGCCTACTGTTATCATTGAAAATAGATTGGATTGGCCGTTCCTATGTACTCAATCAACCAATAAGGTGCGAACAAGACTCTCAGCTGTACAGTAATTTTATGTTTTGGATTGAGTTGTGTACGTCAACTGAAATTTATCTTCTGGCAGGTGCTGTCTAGTTTCTGAATCCTTTTGGAAAGAAAAAGGTTAGCCTCATTTTTATTATCATACTCATGTTACTGCTTAAATGGAAGCGGTCAGAATTTGAATCAGTGGAAGCATTTCTATGCATAAGTGTTTTACTAAATTTATTAAATACTAGTCGTATGGTTTCTTATTTATTCCAAACATAGTAATATTGGCCGTTAAACCTATGATTCTATTTATATTAGAATGGCTGACGACGGCTTCGATCCTTGTGAGTGTACGTGGAGCCATGAAATGGCAATGCGACGGTTGTTGTCAATTGTGAGTAATTTTTAATTTTCGTCCGGTTGTTGCTCTGTCAGTATCCCATACTTACGTTATTTTTTTGTATTCAGTCATTAAGTCCTTTTGAATCATACCTAACCTTTCGAGTTACTTTAACATAATCACCTATCTAACAACCTTCCATCATCTCCAATTGGTCGTTGATATTTAGTTGTCCAATTTAAATTCGTTGGATATTCAAGGCCTTGAAGATTCCATTTTGTGATGCATGAAATAAAAAGAAATTATAAAATTAGTCGTGTATATACCTTATATTAACGTAGGCGAAAATTGATATTTTAGCTTCGGCAGACCCAGACCTACTGTACTGACACCGAATGCTATGAAGCATGTGAGTACAATCGTTTGCTGATTATTATTTACTCTGACATCTTTTGCATTGTGATTAATATCTCTGTATTATTATTCTTAAGTGCCAAGCGTTCCCCGTGGCGACGCACTAGTTGATGGTGGCGGTAGTAATTTCATTCTTGTAGCAGTGTGTTGGCTGATATTGGCATTTGCGTTAATATTCATGCGTCCCAGATCTCTCTCCGGACAGTTAGAGAAACCACAGGATGGTGGTCAGGTGAGCTTTTATTATAATTTTTTTAATATGGAACTTTTGCCTTATCAAGCGCATCGTTGAAATCGAACAAAATCAAAACATAATCTGATGAAAAATACTCACAAAATTTATAACAATTTAAAATCTATAACCATTCGTCAATAAATGTTTCTTTAACGCAGTCAGATTTTAAATCTTATTCATCATTGATGTTCTTGTGATTGAATAATTATCTAGTTGAAATAAGTAGTTAAACTTTATCCTTATTGTAGGAGGGCTCGAAAATCCTAAATGTCAACTGAAATAACGCCCTCGACTAATGTTTTAAGGGAAATTATTCCGAACTGGAAACGGATGAAGCCTTTTAGAATTAACACTCAAAATTTGAAGATCTATTGAGAATTACAATCTTTAGGCAAATTCAAAAGATACATAGTTCAAAATGATTTGGATAAGATGGTCTGTGATTGAGGATTTTGCTGTGTACATATCTCATATATTATCCTCATTCAACTTTTAAATTATTTCAATCTGATTTGATTTTATCCATTCTCTGTTTCAGTTAGCATGATATTGAGAAATAAATTTTATAAAATTGAATAGTGACAGTCAATGTTGATATATTTTTAATTATTTACCTATCAGACCTGATGATATTATTGTAAATTCTTATTACTCTTCACTAAGATTCTGTGTTCGATTTTGTTTATATTCTAAGAATACAATTGGAATAGGTAACACAAAAATGAAAAACATTCAGATTACTCTTGCAGACAATAAAAAACAGTTGATTGCATTTTTACCATCTAATACTTTGAGAAGAAAAAAGTTCTGCATCTTACACTTTAGTTTGTTTGTTGTGTTATTTACTCAGAGTTGAGGACAAACTCACAAAAAAAATCATCTATTTGTATCATGTCTCTACAAAGTTAGTTTTTGTATAATAACAATTTTCTTTTTCTCTAATAAATAAATAATTTGCCTACTTTTTATAGCTTTTACTTATAATGAGAAAATTATTCTAATTTACATCCCTCAAGGAAATTTCTTAAATTTTGTATTTATAGACATAACAATTATAAATTGTGCTGAGTCCATGTTGACATAAATTAGAACTATGTAGTCAGTCTAATTTGGATACTATTGATTATATAAAACAATATCCTCATTGAAAGTATTTCTTGAGATTTTTCGTAATATTTGAATTAGTCTTGGTGAAAAAACTACCATTCTCAATTATATAATTCTATTCTATAATTTGATGATAATATTTAAAGTAGTTTGTATTTAATTGCTTTTATTGTCTCATGGAATTAATACTAGTTTTTCCTTTCTCATTGGTTTATTCAAATTGATTTTCTTTGAAAAACCTCCCATGACCTTGTTTGTTGCGTCTCTTTCTTATGAACAAGGAACCACGAAGAGAGCCTCCTGCACCACCAGCCCCTCCTACTTATTGACAAGGCTGAAGCTTTAAAAAGGCATTAACCTGATTTAGTCTCAAGGGTATACTACCCAGACTACAATTTAAATCAACTCGGATGTTAATATATTCTACATGATCTTTTGGGGAGGGAGAGAGCAGTTGTCTCTACCTTGCACATCATTTTGCAGGAACTGTTAATTCATTGGACTTTATTCATTGAGCTTTAAGTAACTTTGAAATTTGGTGTTTCTGGGAATAATATTGAGAGCACATAATTACCTTCATTATTATATAGCTTTTCTTCTGCTCCTCTGTCTGCACAATTGTAATCCCAATTTACTTTCAGTTCTATTATTATTATTATTTTATCACTGCATGCATTATTTTCTGTCAAGGCCATATGCGCTTTAGTCCATTAATCGACATACTTTTAATATAAGCTTTACTTAATGATTGCAATGGTAAGTTTATGCATCTGATTTAAGAATTTATTATTAGCTCAGGGAAGGAATGATAACTTAGTTGTCATGTCTCTCTGGGTAGATAGATATATGCCAGATATCTTGCTGGGACATTCCTTTAATTTGATAGACAGTATTTATTAATCTGTGTTGAATTATTTATTTTTGGTTCCATGATTTTGTTTTGCCAAGATTATCCAATGTACATATGTACATAAAATTAAAAATGGTATAGCAAAAGCTAAATAGAAAAATTGAACAGGCATACTTAAATATTGATTTAATCTAAAATTTAAATGCAAGTATATGTTCATACTTTATCAAAATAATACATATCTCTTGCTTTACAAGAATGTGTAAATTTATTTTTAACATAAGCAGGCATAAATATTTACATTCAAGTGCACCCATGCGTTAGTGGCTGTATTGTGGGAGTGACTTGCCCTTATCAGCTCTAAAAATGGCATTAATTAGTTTTATAGGAACTCCTTACTATTTTAAAATTCTTCCTCATAAAGATTTTATTTTATCCAGGGTGCTAAAATGAGTTTTATAATTTGTGAGAGTGAGTGTGTTGTTTGAGTGAGCGAGAGTATCTATAAAAGTACTTGATTCTCTGATGTATGTGAAACAGTTTTAATATTTTAAAAATATCTTGCGGAAAGTGATAATTTTATACAGCAAATTTAGAAAGTGTAATTCAACTAATTTCATTTCTTGCCTACTTTGAAGAGATATTATCTATATTTCTGATTCGTGAGAAAACAACTGTGAAGTATTTCTTTGTATTGTTATAAATTTATATATTTTCCTGTCAAGAAATATATTCATATATATTATAATATTGTAAAAATGGTGTATTATTGTATGTGATCATCCTAAAAATGTGTAGCGAATATTTTATCTTATTCACCATCTACTTAAATGATTACTTCTGTAATCTTTATTTTAAAGCTGTTGTAACATTTGGTGCCAAATAATTATTTTACATCACTAAATTTGTTGCAAATAAATAGTGTTCTAAAATAATGTTTTACTTTAAATGTTATTGGCTATTCAAACTTAAAAATCCTTTACCTCATGTTTTCTCTAATTTTATTCATGGTCAATTCTATGTGATTAATCAGGCTCCCAAATGTGCATTAATCCTTACGTATATTAAATTTTTATTTGTCATAATATTTTGATATGAATATATTTTTAGAACCTTGAAAACTGAAGAGGATATTTAATACAAATCAACAATTTTATTTATACTTATCAATTGATAAGTAATTTTATTAACTTAGTGAATATAAATTTTACCTGCAGGGAATTTAGTTAGTTAATACAGGGTTGCGCTTAAACATTGTTTACTTGATCAATTTTTATATTACTATATCTGAAGCATTATATATGTTCATATATATTTAAGTTGTGCTAAAAAATTGTAGCTGATGAATTTCTTACTCTAAATTGTTCTTGCGATAGAGTCCCTTTCCTGACATGTTAAACTCCCTTTATTAAATATTGGCCTTTACAAATACAAAGCACATATGGTTGCTAATAATGTCATAGAGAGACCTTTCTATCACAGTTTTCCAAGTTGTTTCTTACTTAAATGCCTATTTTATTAGAGTATTATTAAGGATATTTGAAAGATTATTTAAGACTATTTTTATTGGCTTCTTAGAAAACCCTGGGACAGATGAGTTTATATTTGAGGATAATATGTTCATGAGAGGATGATATACATACAGGTATCAATATGTTCAACACTTGACTGAAATTCATGTTTGTTGAATTTTTATATCATTACAATGCACTGTGTGTTTATGAGCTATAATATTCATTCTGAAATTTACTCGTATATTTTCTTATATGTTGTAATCCTTTTGTAAAACACAGAGTTCCTTTAGCTGTTCCTTTTTTAATTGAAATAAATTCAATAATTTTTAGTAAGATCCTGTATACTGTATGTGAGTGCAACTTAACATGCATGAAGCAGCTTCATATCACAATAAACACTTGTATCATATTTAGTGATTTTTAAGAAACTTACCTTTGGATTGAACTTCTTTACTTACTTACAAACCTTGACCGATTTATGAACCAAAAGTGGATTTTTCTTTTCCTTACATTATTAAGGGTATTTGGAAGATTATTCAAGACTATTTGTATTGGCTGCTTGATACTAGGGGAATAACAATTTCTTATTGACTTTTATTCATTGTTTAATATTTTTATGTGGCATTGTTTTTGAAAGAAAATTGTTAAGAGAAAACAAGCGACAGGCGTTGCCACAAGAGCTACCTCCTGGCCTGGTGCCTATTTGTAGTTCTAATATACAATAAATAAATAAATTAAAGAAAGCTTATTTGATTCAGCAAATTCAATTTATATCTTATGTTAGTTCAATTCTTAGGGATACTTAGGAATGCGAACATTCACTGTTCAGCGAATAATATAGCATGTTTTTGCAATGGTTTTTTGCTTATTTGTTAAGTATTAAATGTGTATAACTTACTTAAGAATTGTATTTTCATTTTCATATTGATAAGTAAAGAAAAATTATTCCTGATCTTGTTCCAAACTTAGATAAGAATCATATCAACATAATATTCAGGACCAAGGAGAACTTTATTTCCTCTTAGGCTTTCAATAACTAGTTTTCTACTTAAAATAGATTTTAATTATGACCTCATTCATTTATAAAAAATGTATTCATTCTTCCATCCACTTGACATTGACTCATAATTTCTGTAGACATGATTTTGCTAAGACAATTAAACATTTTCACTCACAACAATCATAAAATCAACATAATTAATACAACCATTCTGCCTTGCATTTTACATTCCCTGACTCTGATGATCTGAAACACCAAGTGTATTGGCTTTTACATCCCATTAGTATATCAAACAATGTTTATAGTTTTAGAGGTTTACACCATATTGAAAATCTAATTGCATAAGTAAAATTTTTGATATACTATTGGAGCTGTTTTACTTTGTACCAATTTAAAAAATTAATATCTAT
The DNA here is from genome assembly GCA_020796165.1 of Pantala flavescens. Classification (NCBI taxonomy): domain Eukaryota; kingdom Metazoa; phylum Arthropoda; class Insecta; order Odonata; family Libellulidae; genus Pantala; species Pantala flavescens. The sequence continues at coordinate 49,231,163 of CM036883.1, forward strand.
AGAAAAGATAGCTATTATGAGAGCAATTTTCAGTTAGATCAAAATTACATCAAAATACAGTCTGTTGGGCTAATTTCTTTAAATTTCAATCTACACAAGTTAATGTTTTGAAAATATTTGTACTGTTATTGCTTCAAATAGCAGGGATGTCACATTTTGTTATTAGTTGTACTTCGTAAGTCCATCATCCCAAGATGGCTATACTTATGGGAAAAAAAACATAAATTAACAAAATTACATGTATAATGAAATCTTGCAATATGAAAAAAAAGGATTTTTTTCAGCGTTTTGATCTATTTTGTGGGAAAAATTTTGTCCTTTATCTTCTTCATTACTTGACTTCACCGATCATATTGAGATCAAATTGGAATTGACTAACAATTCTAGGAGAGACGACAAGAAAATACAAAAAAGAGTCCATTAAAGCAAACTTTCAAATTAAATTAATAGAATTCTACTAAGCCAAGTACTTATTCCTTATTCAAGAATCAGTTTGGTACCCACTGATTCCTATACAGGTAAAACTAAAATCAAATATCTATATATTAAATTAACAAAATTATTTCCAGTTCCAGCATTTGGTCTCAAGTCATTCCATAAGTGAAAAACTTATTAAGAATAATTGCACAAATAAATTTTAAAATTTCATACAAACACTTATCTTCCACACAATAGATACAGCGCTTCAATTAAAATAATTTCAAAATAAACTTAAGTTGCCACAACCCTTAAGGTGTTTCATTTTGTTCAAGGGGATATTCATCTTGGTGAATCTTAGACACAATCTTCCTCACTTTCTTTATCAAACCACTCATTTTTTCATACTTGCCAGTGGAATCTGGAAGGTTTTCAAAGTTGATCACATCACAAATGTCTCGAGAAAAAGCAGCAGGAGATGGTAAACTCGTGTAAGGAGATGCACCTGTTACTGAAGGAGTTCCAAGAACCACAGATTTAACACTTCCTGGAATTAAAGTACCTTCTGAACTTCGGGGAGTCACACAAGGTGGAGGAGAAGAGAATTCTGGTCCTGCTTGCTCTTGGACTAGCTTGGACAGCTGTGAGGCATCTCCACTTGAACTTCCCCCATCTTCTAATGCAGCAAGAAGTTGACTCTTCTGTGCCTCTAAATCGGACAATGAGGGTGACTGAGCCCTTGAGGATGACTGGCTGCTTGCCCCCTGGTAGAAGAAAGGTAAGGTAAAACATTAAAGGTAAAACAAACCTGATCAACACTTGAGGAATCAAGTCTATGTTTTTTATACATCAAACTTACAGAATGTGTCAATTCCATGCCTCTTATGAAAAGAGAATTTTTTATGAGAACTAAATGTCAAAGTTTATCTACATTTGAAGTATTTAAGTTTTGAAAAAACTATAAACGGGGATGTAACTCTTTAATACATTGATTTTTTAACCAAATGTTTAAATTTATGTTATTTCACTTATGCATAGCATATGTTTTGCTGAATAATATTTGCAAGATTATTGAGTGTACATAATTTTCTATTAAAGGATTTTGAATCTTTTACAAAGCTAAGTCATCTTACTTGATTTTATTCAGTCAGTTTATTTCCGAAGACATTGTTACAGTCATTTAACAATCGATCTTTGAGATGGAAAGTAATAATTTAAATAGCTTCTGGACCATGGTAAACTAAGTAAATTGCGATTGGTCACTTTGAGCTTAGTGAGAGTGACAATTTTAGGCACCTTAAAATTATTTAAATTCTTCCTTTTTTCAAGATAGATAAATAAGAAATTTCAACTTCAAGAGAATGAAAATTATACTTAAAATAATAGGGATGTAAAACTAGGTATGATGGTATGAAGAAATTATATACAGAATGTTTATTGCCTTCAAAATAGTATGAAGAAAGGAGGCAATAATAGGATAGAAAAAATAGAATTACCATAGGAGTTAAGCTGACTGTTTATTTCCAAAGCCCATCTAATTACCTGCTCTTCAGTTTCAGAGTCCACACCAGGAGGTCTCTCGGGTTCTTCATCTGGTGGAGGAGGAGGTTTAGGTGGCGTCTCTCTAGGAAGAGGAGGGATAAAACGGCAGCCATCATCTACTGCCATGTTCAGTATGGTAGGTTCATCTAGAAAAGATATATAACATGGCGTGACAAGAAATCACTTTTCATTCAAAAATCCAAAGTATATTGCACTTACCAAAATTATTCTAGAGATAGTAATGTTACTCCAAAATCTAAAAATTCATTATAGTCTTATTGAATAAGCATAGGGTTTTATGAAAAACTTTTCAATTTTTACCATTTAAGATTCATTTAGCACTTAGAAAACACAATACACATATAGTTTCCAGACATAATAAATATATTTTGTAATATTCCTGCAACTTAGGATTGAACATTTACATGGCGTTATAATTTAAAGATCAATTTACTTAAAGAAATTTATTAGTCATTTTTATTATATTTCACTGCCATTAATAATTTAAAATTTTTCCAAATAACAATTATATTGAGTTAACAGCAAATATTACTGTCAATGACTTCTAAATTGAATTTAATGACGGAGAAAAAACACTTTTTTGGTAAAATAACTCACTGGAGACATCTTCAACCTCCATATCTGCCAACATTCCTGCTGTAGCAGGACTTGAAGATGCGCTAGATGAGGAGCCAGCTAAGAATGGCGAACAGGCTGCAGGAGGTCCAAATTTTCTTTGTCTTTTGTAAGATTTCACATGCTGGAGCTGGGAGAGCATAACCTCTTTACTCTGTTCCCAGCTGATGGGTGGCAAGTTGTACTTAGCATGGCTCTGATAATGAAACAAAATTTCATTAATACACTTATATGATAAACAAGGGATTACATTAAATTAAATAATTAATATACAAACAAGAACATATTTTATGATAGTTCAAAATATCTGAATTTGGCTTCATAATTTAATGTATCCTCTACAAACAATTCCATAGGATATTTACACAATCATACCCAAGAAAAAGGTAATTAAAATTTTCCTACTCGCAATAATTTACTGTATAACTATGTGCTAACTTACATATAATGATTATAAGTTAATGATGTATGTTTTAACAAATAATTCATTTTCAATTGTACAGAATTAAGGGGATGGATTCATAATAGTTAAATAATTTCCAATAATAATAATACAATTAGGTATGGACAGTCAAATTCCTAACCTTTTATTATAAATGGTAGACAGGTTTATAAGGAAACAAGTAATGTTTTGGATAGTAAATAAAACTGATGTGCTGCTTACTCATATTTTTAAAAACAGCACCTTAAGTCTAAAAGCAACTACGTTATATGTTTTTGATTAATATAATAGCCACGATAAAAAAAATTAAAAAGCCTATTATTGTGGAAATGAATATTTTACCATAGCAATATACGTAATAAAAATTATCGATTAAGATAAAAAAACTTTAGATTCAGAATCAAGAACTTAGTGAACAATATTTGTGAATATCATTATTATATCCACTCTCAAACACAAGTTTAAAATCTTTAAAGAATACGGTTAAAATTATCACCAGACAAGTTAATTAACAAACTATGACAATGAGTTGTCATTCAAATAAGCTACCAGTACCTTATAAAATATTCTTCAGTATGAGCCTAAAAATAAATTGAACTCAATATTTTAGTTAAATTGATTTTCATGTATGATAAATTAGAATTTCAAGTATATAATTACATATATATACATTTTTTTGATTTTGCATTCGATTCAATAAACTAAGGTCAGTTCAGAACAATTCCTTCAGTTTTTTTGATGAAAAATCTTAAAGAATTAAAATGACTAGATAATGAAGATTTAAGCAGCAGAGGTTTTACATGGATTTGATTTAAATAACCAATATTAGCAATTTTAGCAACTAAAACTATATAAATATTCATCACGTGCAGTTATCCACAAACTTGATTCTACCTCTAGAATATTTGAATGTACATTCATCAATGTTTCAAAATTGGCTAAGCCAAATGTCTAGTGCAACAATGGATATTCCAAGATTTGGAACAATGACCAAAATACAATTCAATTCTCTCTTCATTTACAGATTGTTACAAATTTTTTACAGTCCATCAGATATTTAAGTACATTTACTACTACATACTTCCTTCTCTTCTTTTTCTTTTGCCCAATTAGAATTTGGAGACATCCATGTTTTTAGCAGAATGAATAAGAGAAATTCATTTTCATTAAGGGTAATAACATTAGGGCATTCACTGATTTTGATTAAAGCTTCCACTGAATTAATTGCACAATATTCAGCAGTGTTATTCAATATTGGAAATAATTTTCTCATTCATATTCTCATTAAGTAAAATAAAACGTGTATACCTAAATATATAAGAAGAGAATAGTATGGCCACATTTACATAGTTACAACATCTTCCTTAGAATGCATAAACCAATCTGTATGCATTATCATGAAGAATTTATGAACAAATATCATGAAGATTGACATGCCAAAATACATTTGAATATTTTAAAATATACTACTAAAAATTTGCTTACATCTAGTACTCCAGAATCACATGGCACATTAAAACCTGGAAAGTCCACAATTTTGGTGGAATCAAACTTATCTCTAGATCCTTCTGCTATAATTTCACCTTCCTCGTCTTCAGGATGAGCTATTGCTGCAATGCAAAATTTGAATTTCATTACAAAAAGAAGAAGTTCAAATTATTAAATGAAAATTAAAACAGATGAAAAAGATTTTTTACCCTAATAATTTAACCCTATTATGAATACTTCAAGTTTAAGTATGAAAAATTAAAACTATTCAGTATGCTAAATACATATCAAGGTATGGTGTGTTTGGGCCCTTATGAGAATATAACTGTGCATCTCTTAATTTTATAAAACCCTCATCATTACTAAAATTTTATTCTTTCTAGTTTTCTAAAGTACTTAGAAAATATTGCTCACTAGAAGTGGTGTTATGAATATTAATCAGTCAAATAATTCACCAAGCCAACATTAACAGAATAACTTGGATTTATTGTTTCTGATCTTCCTAGATTATAATTGCATGCAAAATAAATAAAATTAAAATACAGCTCCCAAATTATTTTACCTTCTCCACCAGAACCAAAGAGGGAAATTCCAGAGTGTGAGACCCTGGCATGTTCAAGCCACCCTGGAGGGTAACCATACTGTCGCATCTTGTATATATGCAAAGGCAATTCATTCTCCTCCAGACCCAATGCATCAGATAACTCTTTGCTAATTTTACCAGGCCTGAGATGAGCAAATCGTTGCTCTTCATCTACATGATAGCGCCTGGAACAAAATATCATAAAATACTATTTTTTCAAGCTAAAAGAGTAAAAATGAATGAAGTTATATGAAAACATTCCTCAAACTTTTTATGGCATACTTGTAAAAGGAATAAACGTAAGTTATTAACATGTTTCAGAAAGAATATTACTTCTGGTAAAGTTAGACTTACAGATTGGCTTTTGCATTTGCCCCTGAGTTACGCTTAGACATATAAATCCTCCTGTTTTTGTTAATTGCAGCATTGTCTCTTGGCTCTGGACATTCTGATAGCACATGACTTCCACAACAATTGAAACAAACATTCGGAGCAGATTTGCTTAGTTCCTCTTTCACTTCTTCATACTTCTCTTTCAGCACATCTGTGAAGACCTGGTAAGGTTAAAATAAAAGTTAAGGCAAATGTTGAAAGAATTTACAATTGAAAATCAATTTTTAAGACTAGAATTTTTCTTGAAAGCCAAAGGTATATAAAGAAATTATATTACGAAAAAATACTTAGTCGGGCAATTAAAAAATTAGGAAAACTAAATCAGTATACACTAAACAAAAGTTTCAGTATAATGTTCAATTGTCTAACTTGGTTGTAAGTCGGAACATCAATATCGCTCTTTGTAGTAGGAGTGTTGTCTAATGTAAAAAGAAACTCTTCCGATATTTCTCCTTCTTCGCCTTCCTCTTTCGGTTTCTCTTCAAATTCAGAGTTGGGCTGTTTGCTTTTTTCGTCTGTCACGGATTCACTGGCTGCCATTTTATTTTCAACGATAAACCTTAGTAATTAAGCAATAATTTTTATATTATTAATTAATTTATATTAATTCATATCAATCATAGCTAGAAAAAGCATAATTTCAATTTGAGAGAAATGAGACAGAATGACGCTAAGCATGTTGTCGGCAAAGTTAAAACAAGGTAAAAGTTGTTTGGGAGGCTAATGTAAATGCATACAGAAGTTAAAACATCATCAATAAAAATCATGAAATATACTACCTGAACTTTTCATTTCATGGGTAAAACAATCCAAGTTAGAGGAATTGTTTGTCAGATAACTATTCAGATAATGCTTATTTTCTCAATTCAAATACATAATTAATATAATTAAACACAGTCAATTTAAAAACGATGTCAACCAATAATGCAAACAAATTTGCTTGATATGAAATCCGCCTAATTCGTTTCACTAAAATTTAGATGTACTATAAACATTCTATCGTAAACAGATTTCACTGATTCATTAGTCAATTGACAAAAACGAAACGATAGGAATGCAGTACGGTGCGGAAATTTTGAAGTACGAGACTTTACCTTTAAGTATCTTAAACTTTAATTTCAACATATTAATCTAGAAATGAAACTCTAAATTAACTTTCAAATAGAGTTTCATTTATGGAATTGGAATTTAGTGCTTCAACGTTTGTTACGATCTTCGTTATCGTTACCGCAGAAGAGGGACCAATTAACAGGAAGGTATAAATGAGAAATCCTGGAATTAAAGAAAGCACTTCGTACCTTCCAATACTTTATGGTAATTAATAAAATATTGTGGAAACTACGAAGTGTTTTATTCAGTTCTTATTATTGCTTCTCACGAAGTCCGGCCTAATACTATAGCATTCATGAGAAATATTGAATTTACAGACATTATACATTTGAAGTTTTGTTATTAAAGTCACTTTCTTAAAAATTCCTATGCATTGTTAAAAAATGTACGGATTAAAGTTTAAAATGTAGAAAAACAACACGAAGCAGTTTTAAAAAAGTACGACGACATTCGAAAAAATTTATCGATGTACAATTGACAATAACAAATTCTTTTCATAGGAAATTGCAAGAGGTGATAAGAGCAAGAAGCTGCCATTAACTTTTCTACGAGTTATCGCAGCATTTTAAATAAAGATTCAAAAGATTTTCATTAATAGGATCTAAGACACCGATACAATTAACGTTTACAGGTAAGAAAAACCTTCTTTGAGGCTTCAACAATACTTTCAAAACTCACATAATTGTTCTTCAATAAATAAAGATAGATCTAATATTTTAATGGTCGATTAGCCATCTGAGCTTTTGTTCAATTTTTAACTTCAAGGAGAAAATTTACTTTATTAAATAGTTACATAATTTTATCTTGGCAAACACTGCACCTTTGCCCTATTATATTATTATACCGATTATACCGCTATTTACATCCACTGTTTCTTTAATTAATTATGAGAAGAATATGAGAATATTAAACTGAAATTCATTGTTCCTCGAACTATAACTAGTATTAAAAAGATATTAAACGCAGTCTTTGGAGCTCTTATCAATTGTTTCGAAATAAATTCAAAGTTAAACACCTGGTTAATCGATTATCAGATTAAGCTGGTATTTTTAAAAATTTTAATATCAAAAAAAGCTCTTACTAATAATGAATACTTATAAGAATTTCAAGGTAAAAGGTATAACTATCACAAATAAAATAATAATGAATACTTATAAGAATTTCAAGGTAAAAGGTATAACTATCACAAATAAAATTCTAAAACGAATTTTATTCCAATAAATATAATAGAATCTCAGCCAGCAGAGGCTTTGTATTTTTGCTTTTTTCGCAAGAATTCTTGCTCAGCTGGCAAATGAGCATCGATTTTTAAGAGAATATAGAGGATTTAAATTCTATGCTCTGAAAAAGAATCTAATCTGCGGTTACTGGATTATGAGTATACTTGAAAATCTTAGTTTTCATTTAGTACGTATACACTGAAAAGTCTCCATATGGGTCGGTGCCGTAAAGAAATTAGTTTGGAGAAACATTAGGGAATTATTCAGAAGTTCCTGTATGTTTCTATTAGAAACTCCAATTATTAGGGCAATCACAGTTATGGAGTAATTGCACTGAAATATAATAACTTCCGGAAATAGAAATGTTTTCAATTACGATGCTACCACTGCTTACTAACTATCAAAATATTATTATTTGTGCAATTTTTAAATATTATTGCATGCAATAAATTTTAGTCCTGTAATCATAACAAAATTGTAATACACTCTTATAGTTCTCACAAATTCTCGTGGGAATTTAAATTTATCTTTATTTCTATCGTACATCGTATGGAAGTATGAGACTAGTAGGACTTATCCTAACATCCATTTCCCTGATTTCTTTCTCATTTTCAGATTGGGCAATTATCTCTGCGATCGTATAATATTAATCATGTCCTCTGAAAACGCAGTGTCTCGAAATTTTTAAATTTAATCTAATCACAGCCCGTTGCAGTGATCAAGTGCAATATATGTAACAAATTCACCGCAAACGTTCTCTGAGTATTTTGTCAGAATATAGCTTCGCTTTTAACAAGTACAGTACTTTGAAGTCCCTCTGAACCGTGTGTTGCGTCATCGTTACCAGTAATCGTGAGTTGAGGCGATGCGCACTATTTTGTATACCGCGAAGTCGGATGAGTAGCTACACGTGAAGCGTTCTGGAGATATTTTTCCTTATTTTGCGATGATTATAGCTGTTGGGTGTTAAAAAAATTCATTCAAGTAAATAGTATAATGAATTTCTGTTTTCCTGACTTTTTGAGAATAATCGGAAAACAAATCTTATCTTTTTATCGAGAAATAGTAATTTATTAACTATTAAATATGTTGCAGCAGATGTAAACTTTTTTTTATTGAGTAAGAGTTTTTTACTCAGATGGATTACTTCTGAAAACTATTTTCACAATTCCATTCTTTTCATGTCAGAGTGAAAAATTTTGTTTTCCTTTACCCGGGTAATACAGATTAAAGCCAATCATCATCGATTTAATGTTCAATTAAAATAAGTTTTTTCCTTAATATATGCTAAAAATAGTGATTGAAAATCAGAAGTGTGATGATTGTCATATGATTTTGATAAGAACACCTTCCAGAAGCAAATCATTCCTCTGATGATTACTTTAGTAAACTGTAAATTATGTGTATTTCTGCTTTTGAACAAAATTTTAAGTATGAATGACTTGAATAATTAATGTATGTATGTAATTTATGAATATAATGAAGCTGAAACAAGAGTTAAAGTGGTATCTCCAAGTCTCCAATATTAGGGCTATAGTAGTAAGAATGAATACATCCATTTAAGGAATAAACATTTAAATTTATTATCAAAAATCATATATATATATATATTTCTATATACATTATATACAGAATAAAGATCAATTCAACATAAATTCTTCAAATATTTAGGAACAACAATTGAGCAAATTTATAATTTCTTCACTATCTTAGTATGGACTAGTTCATTAGAAACATTTGTATTTGTTTAGAACAGGCAATAATCGTTGTAAGCAAAATTTGCTTTCCAACTTGCATTCAATGCCTTTTTTAAATCACCTAAATAACATCTATATACAATTCAAAATAACATCAATATGAAAATATAAACTCTCAATCAGTCATTTTTATAAACACAGCCTTATTCTTCTGCATCACCTTTTATGCATTCTTTGAACTTAAGTCAAGCAGATATGGATGAGATTCTTGAATGGATGGAACTTTTGTTTGTGGATATGGTGAAGGAGGTGAGAAATGCATTTGTGCAAGTGGTAAATGGGAGTAGGTATTTGGAAGTTGCCCTGATAGACTGTAGTATGGCGTGTGAGATGGATACAAGAAAGGCATTTTCCAGAGGGGGGGAGACATCAGGGAAGGAGTATGGTAAGGAAATATACCCCTGTGAGCTAAATTAGGCAGGGGATCCGTCGAATAATTAGGGAGCATGGGATAGGGAAAGTATCTTTGATCGTAGTTTGTCATTTGCAATCCAGTTTGCTGTGCAAATGATGCCCATAAGAAAGGGAAGTAGCTATTTGTCGGTTCTTGAGCAGCACTTCTAGTTTTTATATCAGTAGATTCATCTGCGGTAAATGATTGCTCAACAGTAGATCCTGGAGAACTGGTGGGAGATCGTGATGGTACACTTTCAATTGACGTACTCTGAACTGAATTCGTACGTATTCTCTTGCTATTCCCTGAAAAGTTTTTAAAGCCACAATTATATGTCTGTACTGTCAGAAAAGGGGATAAAATTTTTGTTATGAAAAAAATTTAGATTTTCTTACCATTATTATTACAGTCAAGGCAAGAAAGTTTAGAGAGCTCTTCATCACTACTGTTTCCTCCATCATCACTGTCTTTCATCATATCTAGTTTCCTTTTACTTTTAGACATCCCATTTTCTCTGAATCCTTTTGCAAAGGGGTTGTGGTCTATCTTCAATTTTGTTATCTTTCCATTCTGCAATAAAAATAGAATTGGATAATGAAAAAACTCATAATACATTTTATACATCTGGAATTATAATTTTGTCAATTTCAATATAATTTTTGATAATATCCATGATAATCTAATAGCATCTCACCTGATAAGCTGTTACAGCTACAAACTCAGTCTCTGGAAATGAAAATACTGCTTCAGGGCCCCATGATAGAGAAACATAGTCAGAAGCCTTTACTATATGTATCCTTGGAATGTATTTATGCATTGAGGTTAAAACAACCTGCAAATTCCCAAAAGAGAAAAAAAATTAGTTAGTTAATTAAAGAAGTGTAAATCTACCTGCTGATTTAAGCCACGAATAAGTGATTTAACCCTTCTCAGATTATATTTACATACTCATAGTTTAAGATTTTATTATTTACTTATTTTGAAAAATAAGTGTTTTCATACTTTTACATTTTCCTATTAAGCTTTACTACTTATAGCCCAGACTTTATGATCTCAAATGGCTCATCAATTGAGAGAGGCGTCTTTAAGTAAAATCATATTCTATTAGCTCCATCAATGCCAATAAACGATTTATTCTATTAATGCTTGAGATATGAGAGAGATACAGAACAATAAAATAACGAATAAAAAATTAATCCAGAGATTTCAATGCAAGGGGTATTTTATTTGAGATATACTGTGAAAGCATTTACCATCAAGCTCTTGTAAATAGGATAATAAGTGATTTTTATTATTTTATTCTGATTGAATTTATTAGAAAACTTCTCATCACTAAAAAGTTGCTTCTGCATGTATTCAAGAGAATGGTACTTGTTCAGGTAAAGAGATATTACATAATAAGTGTAACAAGTGAAGAGCATAGTACATCTTTTTCAACTTTCCTATGGTAGGATTGCATTGGTAAAACAGTAGAGTTATATTGAATGGCTCTGGAATCTTTAAATCAAATGGAGTGCAAATTCATAAACTCAAACTTACATGGCCTCGCCCATCCAATGAGTTGTTGGTCAGCTTCACTTTAGAAAAAGAAATAATATGTTTCTTCTTGAGCTGTCTCTTCTGTTCTTTTTCAACCTCATCTTCTGGGTTTCTTTCATTTTGCTCTTGTTGATCATTACGTCTTCCAAAGCCCTTCATCCATCGAGATCCATGAGCTGGGGAATCTGGGTGCACGTATATACGTGAACTAGTTGGAGCCTGGGCTTCTCCTCTTCCTGCTACCACCCACTCTTTGCCTGAGAATCTCAATCGGTGGACTAAAGATGGTCTAGAACTTGCACAATCACTTGTCCCAACTTCTCTTGTTCTTCCATTGATCGAAGGAATCTCGCTGGTAACTGGTGCAAGCTCCAGAAGGAAGTAATATTCTGAGTCTGGATTTAAGCCAGAGACTGACACTTGTAGAGGTGGGAACATTCGCCTGCAAGTTCATAAATCAGAGTTTAGATCAGATTTATCGGTAAAGGGGAGAACTAGGAGCCCTATGAGTATTGAATTTTATCCTATAAAATTCACGTAATTAAAAAAAATTCATTCTTGACTTATTTGATAAATGTCAAGGTAGGCTCTTATTTTACACATACAATCGATTCTTTCATCATAATGAGGAGAAAGTTTCATAGTGAATCAGAATCTTAAATAAATTTTACTTTGCATAACACCGTTTGTTTGTTCATTTTTGTTTCAAGTAATGAAACAGTGAATTTATCTAATTGATGGAGACAAATTTACAATTTGTGATTATGAAGTCATAGTGAACACGTAATTAAATATTAAATCAGAAAAAAAAGCTTTGCCAGAGTATGATCATAGAAGCAAAATAGCATGCGAGACAAGTTGGTGTTATCTTTCCGTATTTCGATTAATGAATACATTGATAATGCTTTTCAATAAAGTAATGCTTGGTGTATGGATAGTTAGAAAATATATCATATGCGTCTGTAAATATAATGGATAAATCTTTACTCAATATAAATACTTTTTGATAAGAAAATCACTGAAGATAATGTTATATTTTAAGTCCTTACAGGCGGCATTTCTCAAGCGTGTAATATCGCTACATTAAAAGAAAGGAAATAACTCATGGAAAACACTAACCATAACCGTATCCTTTTTTATTGCTGCTTTTTATATCTATTTGTAATGTTTGCAAGCATAATCATCAGTATTATAAAGTGAGGGAACTTCTCAAAGAACCCCAGAATCTTTTTTTTCCTATTTTCATAGTTTTTTCGGAAGCGGAATGGATAGGCACGGTAAGAAATCTAGTCGTTTTCGTTCCTTCTTTCTACCCTCATACTTCCTTATCTCTCAGCGGGGGAAAGGAAGTATTCCGTCGCACGCGCCATTGTCGCCACGGAGACCAGTGTGATGTGATAACGGCTGTTTTCGGCAGCCCCACACTCCGTTACAACCGATCTCTACATACCCTCTCCCCAAAGCGGTCTGTTAGGCATTCCTGTCGCAAGATGGACTTTTACCGCACCCTTGAGTGCTATCGCTAGGTCGCAGGTCACTGGCGAAAAAGACAATTGTATCCCTTCTACGCTTTCCTTCACGGAACTTCTTTATCTACCGTCAAGCGCCAGTGCAATGGCGCCTCAAAGCAAGTCACCATTAGCACCTGAGCCGTGAGACGGCGAATATGCGATGGCCTTTTGCTATCGGAACAGGCTAGGTGCCAAGACGCCGGTCTTCTCCCCTCCGATTCCTTATCTCCGAACAACAGTTGGGAATTCTAGCACTTAAACCAATTGTTTTCCGAGTCAAGCACTCAAATTTGGATCCACACGATGGTGGGATTTGCCTATGAGAAACAGGAGTAGCTCTAACGGTTTTTTTTTTGGTTACTAGGGTTTCGAGGACGATCGATTAATGTATATAATTGGGGCAACCTGTTTACGTTAAATAAATTATGATTATATTATCAATGTATTTAATTATTATTACCAATCATTTGCATTGAATAGTGAATGTGGTAATAATAGGAGTAAATTCGTAGAAATGCTACGCTGATATTCTTTTTATACAGCGATAAAATTATGCCAAAAGTATGGTATTCTTGGTTAAGTTCTTTCGGGAAATATTAAAAATATTATCTATTAATTGGATTTCTTTAGTAGTTAATTAATTGTTTTAGATTATTTTGCGGTTCCTGTTGAATGATGCTCAAAAATTAGTCGCAAATACTATTTGACTACTGATTTATAACAATGGGATAACAGTATTATAGAATAGTTTTGAACAGCATTCTAATATCCAGAGTTTGAAATTTTCAGAATTATATCAAAATGTTGATTTTTTAAGTACGATCATATTTAATCTATGATATAAATTAGGAGTTTTCAATTACTTTCGAAAATAAAACGGAATAATTGAAATCCTAAGTTAATAATAATGATTCATTACCACATATGCTATTTGTTTTCAAGTTTCTGACAACACGATGACTGCTTTTCGTGATGAAATCGCTGCTTGTGCATGTCTCATGTCAGGATAAAATCGAGGGCAGTCAAAACCGAGAAATAAGGAGGCGCCGTAAATCCGCACTCCCAACATATCCGCGGACATAGAAATGAATCTAAAGAAATTCGAAAATTGGAAATCATTTGGTCAAAATGATTCTAACCTTTCTTTTATTTTCAAATTCTCAGTAAGTTAAGAAAGAAAATCTTTATGAAACGTGAATAAAATTTTATACAGTAAAATATCCCATAATGGTTGATACGTTCCTTGAATAAGTTGATGCGCCAGTGAAAGATGTTCTTTCTCGTCGGGAACTTGCGGTTCAATTGGAAAAATATCTTAAATTGGAGGATTTATTAGAAAAATATTTGGAACCACGAATAGGAACATTTAATGAGCGAAAGTAACTATCGAAGACAGGTACTTCTGGTCACAATACTCCCAACAGACTCTAAGCAAATCTTGGCCGAAACATATCAGTTGAAAATCCCGAGTCAATGAGTGTGAAATGGCGGCTTTGTTTCCGACGGCAAAAACCTTTTCTCCATCTCGCTATAAATAGATCCCACTGACGACCTGTGTCTTAGGGGCCATTCGCTCTTTAAGGGACCTTTTTACTATCTACCTTTGCTCGCACCTCAAGAATCCCGCACACACACTTCTGAAATGACCCGCAGTGCACAAGGAGCAAAATCCCACCCCAAGTCACAGGTCCGGAGGGATAGAGAGGAACCGCCTAATTACTACAAGGCTATCTCATCCGTACACACTCCGCAAACACGAGAGGCGCCTGCCGTCTGAGTGCTTGTGGCCATCGGGTTCTTTTACCAGCCTTCCATCATTTACCCACACTCTCCGAGAACCATTCCTTTGTCTTAAGAATCTCGGAATTCCTGGGAGAAAAAATGCGATAATGGTCCGTTTCACCTACGCTTAATTTTCATCAATCAATTGGTTTAGGCTCTAAATATAACTTGGGACGGATGGAATTTTTGTGTGAAATATTCGGTATCTCAGATTCATAAGAAACAGTTCAATCTATTGTTTGCAAAAATAGGAGAATTGGTTTTAACGCATTTCTCAGAGAATGAAAATATCATTTGAAAAAAAATCCATGGTTGTATAGATTATAAAATTCTTCAAATTTCCCTAGATAATTCCGTAATTTTGTCGCATCATCCTTGCCCTGCCTCAGTTCGCTTTTAATTTGAAATTTAAACATCTAGAGATCTTTGCCCTTCTAAGAGAAGTTTTACAAGTAATAAGGTTCATCCCGATTTGACTGCAAGTACGAGTATTCTAATCTATCATTTAATTTTCCAATTAGTATTTTAAATTCTTTCAATTAATAGAAAACTACGGAGATGTTTTTCTTGGAAACGAGGTTTTTTTGAGATGAGGATACTTCTAATATACGACTACAATCGATATACTTATGCAAACTTAATTAACTCCCATTTATTTTGTGTGTGCGTAATCGTCAATGTTTAGATCCCATTAAATGCTATGTGGTTCCCATGAAATTCTTATTTATAGCTGAAAAAGAGGAATACTTTGTATACTATAAGGTCCTTAAATCCATTATGAAATAATTCTCTACAATGATACTAAATTTCATCTATAAAATGTATTTATACGGTCAAACTGATTTATGATATATTAGAACGAGGGTTGTGTTTTACTTCAATTTAGAATTTTTGTTGAGAGGCGAAAATTAATTGCGATTTTTCTCCGATCAATACAACTGTATGAACTTAATATGCATTAGTATATTAGTGTATAGCATCATTATTAGTTTTGTCGCTTATTCAATTAAGGGCCGTATTAATTTATCAAAGTTGGAATCTATCCAGGGCCAAAGTTGGAATCTATCTATAAGGCCAGAATGTCTCTATTTGCCCTTTGAAATAGTTTCCAATATATCCCGATTGTCTAGATTCATGTCGCTCTTTCAAACGCTGTTATAACTGATGAACCTACTCAAATAGGAGATGGGCAGGCATTTTAATTCGCACATTTCAAAAGGCTTGTTTTCTCAAAATTTCTCTCATCTACCTATATTTCGGGTCTGAAATTATGCAGGATCTCAACCGCAATGACACTGTCTTCTAGACCTCTTAACTAGAACATTTCCAAGGACATCTTGGGTATTCAACACCATGAGGTGTTAGATTGCCACCTTTTCGGTTCTGGCAATGTTAAATACCTTTTGCTTCTTGCAGTAACAAAGAACAATGAAGTTGCATTGGAATACAATTTGAATGATGATATTTTTTGATTTTGATTCTTATATCAAATGAAATACAGTCTTAGGATAAAACTGATTAGTAATAATAGTTTAATCGACAGGCCTAATCCCCGTACCGGGATTCTGCGCCATTAAAATTGATATTGACTAAGGCTCCCGATAAATATTTACTCTAATTTCGTGCTCTTACGAAAAATTTTTCTCGACTAATACAAAAAGGGACAAAGCTGTCAAATTACTAAAAAACGGTATTATAGAAGAAAAATTTAAGCCTGTAAAGTAGGCGTCTAGGCGTTTTTGTTGGATACTGCGTTAAATCGGGCTACATAAAGAATTCAGTTACTGAGGATCATGAGTTCAAGAGCTTAGAGCAGAGCATTCTCGTACATTAGTTATTTCAGATGCGGCAAATCAGAAATTCATCGCCAAACTTTAACGAACACATCTCCCAAAAATGTTCATTCTCGTATCGCACATAAAATTTCATTTTCCGGAAGAGAAAAATGCCTGCTTAATCTTCTGATGAACAAGAGTTGGACTTTTTGAATTGCAATTTGGAAAAGCGAACGAAATTCAAGGGAAAATGGCATTGAGAGTAGAGTGAACTTTTAACGCTAAAAATATATAGAAACGGTAAACGGAAAGCCTTCTTCTGAGCTCGGCTGATTAATCTAGCATAGATTAGTAATTCTTTTAATTTTCTCTTACCTTCCAGTCTTCGTGATGATCATCTCGGTGCCGATTTTGTGAAATTTGCGCCACAGTTCGGCATTCTCCAGGGACACCTTGACGTTGGGAAGGGGTCGCCTCACAAGCATCGATGGCAGAGCGGGATAGCGAGCGGTGGGCGTGACGGGGACCATTCCCTCAGCAGTCGGCGACGGCACCCACGTCAGGCCCCTCGCCGCCTGCGGTGTAGACGCCTCCGGGTATCCTGGCGACAAAACGATCGTTAAATGAAATAAGATGACACCACGAGTGAATGATGGAAGTCTTTTATACGAAGCGAAATGTCAAATGGAAAGATTGTAAGCCGAGACAAGGTAAAAATTAGGTTACATTGCAAGTAGTTTTTATTCTTGGCGGGATTCTTTATTGTAGCGTGTTAAAGCTTTGCGAATCGATTTGATTATCGCGTTAAATATATGATAAGTATTAGACTCGACCTTCAAAATTAAACTTTGCGTCCAAAAGGCGTGTTAACAAGAAATAATAAATTTGCGGGTGAGTGAATATTTTGACTACATTCGAGGTATAATACTGTCATTCTTTTGCGGTCATGCCCTTTTGCATCATGTGTAATATTATTCAGATACATTACAAATAATTGTATATTTTAGAAAATCTATTCCCTCACTCATTTTCCATTAATACTTATGATCTCGTAAAATATAAACGACAATTATTGATAAAGACAAGTCTATTCATTTTTGCGAGTTCGTTTGATTTTTTTTTTTAATTCAAGTTATATTTCCCGTTTAAGTTACCCGTCGGCTGTTTAACACAAAGTAATTTAGTCTAGGTAACCGATGAGATACTATTATAAATTACTATTTAAATCAAATCCCGTATTTTATAAAAAAAACTCGTTTCACAATGAAAACTCGTATAAGTTATCGACGTTTCTCAAAATATCCAGACGTGCACAAAAAATCGGTGGTTTTCCAATGCAAATGAATTTTTGTCTTAATTTCGCAATAAAAATATTCAATTGATGCAGAAACCTCTTTTCAATGTCCCAATATTTTAACAAAACGAATCAAAAGGTAAAAAAAATCTGCGAGCATCAGAGACTTCAACTCACCCATTGGCGAATTCGTTGATATCCCGCGATGCAATTTAACCATCTCCTCCACGGGTGCGGGAATTATCGGCGACTTCTCTGCCTCCATCGGAAACACACTTAAATCACAACTGTCTTTCCCAAAATAATGTCACAATGGTACCGAGAATGAAGAACCAACTCTCAAACCAATGGTCGCACAAAGAAACTCTGTCCAGAGGAGTTCATCCGCCAGCGTACTTCACCAGTCACGAACCAAACGTCAAGTAGTCGCGGATCTGTCACATCGGCCTTCTCCTGTACTAAACGTGTTAACCTCTCGACAGTCGAACATGGAATGATTGTCTCTCTCCGGAGAGGTCCGCTCCTGAGGGACTGGGCGAGTGGTGGGGGCAGCAGGGGAAGGAAGGAGGGGAAGTCGGAAGAGGGTTAAGTAGTGCTCCGGGAGGGGAAGGTAAGGGTTCTTGCGGGAGGTCCGTCTGTTTCTCGATGGTGTGTCAGCCTCGCTAAGAAGTAGCGCTGAAGATACGGGAGCATAGAGGGTGTAAGCGATAGTTTAGGAGTGTACGCCGGTGGACAAAAAAGGATGAGTGGTGGGGAGATTTTGCACTCGAATGAATAGGGCTTTTGGTCGCTTAGTTGGCGGTCGTCGTCTCCATCCCTTTTGCGGCTGGAATAAAAAAGGGTTTTCAAAAGTGCCGATGGCGACGAAAACAGGGGAATTAATCCGTAGTTATTCGTGCCATAAAATGCGGAAAGTAAAATTGGGAATTTTAAGCGGTTTGGACACGAATCCTCGGTATATAAAGAGGTATCCTCGAAAACAGGCTTAATTTAATGTGAATGCTGTTACACTGGACGTGATCTCTTCATTCGATTGTACCTCAAAACTGAGTCTACTATTGATTAAAACTGATGCAATGACTCAGAATAATTTAATTTTGACTAATCTTGTCTGTTGATAGTACGAAAACCCTTCGTCTAATTATCCTCATTGCCCTTTAGAATCTACTTTTATATTATTTCATTTCAGAAAAAGGTTTGCAATAAAAGCGAAAGAGTCTTACGAAAAACAAAGAGTCTATTATCTAGACCAACTGAAAAAGATTTTGCGAAATTACAATTAATGGAATTGAGCTACGTTCCTAATTCTTTATCAAGATCCAAATCTATGATTTCCGTTGCTGAATATCTGGTTAAACATTCCTTTTTGCATCATGAGTGCGACTCTATTTTTATCGAATAAATCGGCTTCAGATTCAGGATTTACTCGAAATAAAAGATGATCATCAAATATGTATTAAAAAATCTCGTACAATTTTCTAAAAATATAATCAGGATTATTTGAAAATCCCGAAGAGTTATTGAGAAACTCGAATGCAAGTAATTTAAAATCAAGGTTGTTATAAATAATTCTTAAATTAATAACTCTATAATGTATTAAAGGATTTATTGAACATTTTTTCAATTCCCCGAAGAATTAATGGGGGGCATTTTTTACCTGGGAAAAATTTGGGGGTTTCACTTGCTCTTAATGATAATAATATAATATGTCCCAATAAAAAATACTTCTTTTGCATTAAAATATAGAATTGAAATTATAAAACCCATCCTAGAAAGTATTTTTATATATCCGCTTTAAGTTCGCTTTCATCAGCTGCAGAAGGAATGCACTCACATTTGTTTGTTCTCTGACTTTCATATGAGATATAATACACTCAGATTTTAGCTTCACTATTATAATAGTTATTTTAATTTTAAGTCAGTAGTTTTTTCTTATTATTAATCACCCTCGAGTATAATACAGAATGTTAGTTTTTTCTATAAAAATTTAGCATTTTGTAGACTTACTTTTAAAAGAAATAATTTTTAAGCCTCATCTAACTCATGTAAGTTTCATCAATGGACCCGGGTTCAACTCCTGGGTGAGGAGGACATTTTTCTCTCAGGGTGTTAGTGTGCGTCTACTGATAATTTGAGTACCTCCCTTTAATTGTCCAAGACTGGATGTTAGTGGTGTCTATATGCAATGGATAAAAAATGATTAATTTCTATTCGTAAGTGTAAAATTCATATTATAATTGGCATTTTATTGTTTACTTTCGCAATTTCATTGAAAGAATACTCTCGATTTTATTTAAAAACTGCTTAAATGTTATTTTCTAACAATATTTTATATTCAACGATATTTATAACATTTTCTATATCTGTTACCTGAAAAATAGATATTTGATTTAGGAATGTCGTTGCAAGTATATTTTTCCGATTATTTATAAAGCTACATAATTTCAAAAATTCTATCGGCAATTATTATTTCAAACATTTAAATTTAAAATATCTATTGATATTTAGATATATTTTGAAACATTAGTTTAAAGGTTACCTCAATGTTTGCTTATGTTACTGTAAGTCTTCGTATGCATTGTATTATTTTAATTTGGGTAATATATTATAAACGTATAGAAGAATTTAAAGGAAATTATTGGGAAATCATGAAATTATGTTAAGCTGAAATATTACGGAAAATAATCCCCTATAATTATAAGTAATGGAATGTAAAGGAAAATTTTCTGACAATCATACAAATACAATTAAAGATAAGAGGAAAGTTCTTCTTTGGAGAAACGAACGTGCATTTATGAGACCTATTGATTCATCGGCATAGAACCAAATGAGAATTGTAAGATTTATGGCCAAGTCCCTGTATTATCAGGTTTTTTCATGTTCTATCCGTTTTGGGGTATTTCCCTAGTCCCGTTACGTTTTAAGGAAAGAATTACCATTTCCTTTTTCGCGGGGTTTATCCGCGCCAAGTTGCGATGGGTCGCGACAGGTTTAAGCTCGATGTAGGGAAGCCCAGATCTTGCCTTGCATTGCATTGCCTGTAGTGGTTCGCTCCCTTTATTATTGAAATACAGTTTGTGATTATGAATGTAAATGAATTTTCTTTTAGAAAGAAGTAATTCGACTTAAAGCAATAATATTGTAAAAGATTTCTTATTATATAACAGTTTTTGACTCTGAAGTGTGACTAACTTGCATTGAGGCGTTATTTTTAACCGGCGGAAGCGATTTGAAAAATTGATAATCGCGGTTATAATATTCTCAAGCTTCTAATGAGTATATAAGAGTGACAAGGAAATATCTACAACTCAGGGCACCCGGGTATGAACGTTTTTAACGTGGAGAGTTAGAGAAGTTAAGGCCTTGCGATGAAGGTAGGAATTCCAAAGTGGTTTAACCCTCTTCAACAAGCTACTGCCCGGCTTTCGTATACCCTACTGTTTAATGCGTTTACACTCGGTGCAGAAATACTCATCCGATATCTAACACCTATTAATTTCAATGGGGTGCTTTAATCCGATGTATCAGATGTGTTTTATAATGTGTATTTGGAATTTTAATGCGTGAATTTCTTTAGAAAGAAAATGTATGGATATTGCTGGAATTTTAGTTGGAACTGGATATTACTGAAATATCCGCATTTCAAATGGGAGACCCGTTTCAGAGGAAACGTACAATGACTTCTTGACGTCCATACCCAAATGTAATCGTCCTTTTGATGAAAGTTTTAGTAATATTTGTCATTATTATAACTCGATCTCCATGGCGTCTGCCGATTCCGAGGCGTCACATTAGAATACCGAACATTGCCTCCATGTTTATGTATACGAAACGGAATGGAACTAGGTCATCGGGGTTGCGAAAGTATCCAATCCTTGCCGAAGTGCCCAAAATCTTCGCAATCCTACGAGTATTAAATTCGGGAAATGCAATTGGACAAAATCAGCTGATGGATAATAAACTGGTTTCCCATTGTAATGAAATATTCCGACTTAACGTGTCCATTTCTCTCCCGAGAAAATTAATTTTTACCTCCTCTACGCTAAGCTCATCTGGTCTTTCTGCATTCTGTAACGCACGCGATGGAAATTTATGCCGTCACCCCTTTTAGCGTCAATGGTACATCTACATATTGATGCTGTTTTTCCACAATTCTCTTCTTTAAAGTGGGCCAATGCCAAAAACTTCAAATGACGCGCATTCGTTGTGAAATTCCTAAGGTGCATCTTGATCTACTTTTCGGAGATGTCATAGACTACTACTGACTATTAATGAAACTCTTGGCGGAGAATAAATGGAAATAGTTTAAGCAACTGAATTGAGAGCTCCTGAATATTTAGATCATCGTTAAATTAACCAATTATTAGCATCGAAGGTCAAATGCGAATCGATCAAATTTATCGAACGAGATTTGACGTTTGGTGACAACGTATTAGATAAGTAACTTAGAAAACACATTGAAATAATACATATACATATTTACCGTGTATATTTGAAAGTAAATCGAGTGTATGGAATTTTATAAATGATCTTTATGTGTATTCGGGCTGTTGTATTGCCAATTTCCGTAATTAGAGCGACTTTATTCGCTGCAATTTCTATTGAAAGTAATGATAACGATGCATACGTTATAAATATTTTGTTAGCGAACAATTCCTGCCTCTAATATTTTTCTGCCCAATTCGAAAGTCTGAGATTATAGCCCCCATAGTATTTCATTCCGCCTGGAAGGGTGTGAATTTTATTTGAGCGTAAAGCTGACATATTTTGGCAAGTCACTTTTACTACAGAAGAATTGGGCATTTCATTCAAATCCAACGTGGAGAACTGGTTATTTAACTTTGCCCGAGTTTGGTGGCACACTTTTCTCTCCCTCACGGAAAGAAAGTGTCCGAAAGCCCAAGAGAATGCATTTTATCAGAACTTGGTTGGCGTCGCGTTACTTGACACCCCATTGAAGGATAGCTGTGCCACATTATGGGGGATCTCGCTCCGAGTGTTATCTTCATCGGAAACTGGGGAATATGGTGCTGGAGGATTCTTAGGAGACAGGTGTGACACGCGTATATGCGGGCGTAAACGCCAGAAAAATGCACGTCCTTATCTACATGAGACTTCCTCCATCACTCGTCCCACTTTTTGGCATTGTTTTCTGCCGTAATTAAGATCCGAATAGCGCATTGGAGGGAGTGTTGGAAAAGCTGTTATTAGTTGACTAGTAGAAATTCAAATTGTAAGATTTTTTCGCTTCCTGAATTTTGCTAAGTGTTCGTAGCAAGTAATATAAATCCTTATATTGAATATCGAAATATTACCTTTGTGTGATAAATGTATAATAATGAAAGGGAGCATACATTTTTAAATTTTAGAAAGAAAATAGCCAAAGGAACGTTATATATTATTTATATTATTATTATTCATTTTAATTTTGCCTTAAGAAATCCAAATTAATCGATCATTCGGACCAAATTAAAAATTTTACGTGCATTTACGATATCTATAAAAAAATAATTATGGTCATTTTATTTCTTCCGAGTATCAGAGAGGCAAACAGCTCAGATTAGGAATGAATATTTGATGTTGATACACAACCTGCGGACCATCGTGTACGATCCTAAATCTAAATAGTTTGATAGATATCTGATTTTTTAAATCTGAGATAAATTTCCATCTACGGTCTTATCCAATCCATCCCACTTGTCTCCTATAGACTGTTCTGACAGAGAGGTTTTCGATGTCCACGAATATGTAGTTTTACTAGAGAGTATCTTTTTTTAAAATTTTATTTCCTAAAAATTAAAAATATAAAATTTATAATTATACGTTTTTCTGCAAAATTTGATTTTGAGCAACTTCACCATTTCTTTCACGCGATTATTAACGATTTCTTAGTCACGCATTCTTGTTTTCACTTGGTACTTCAAGCATCACCACAAGTCGTTGCATGTTGTTCCGGATATTCGTGCGTGGAGCCGCAGGCTACAGGATTGGTGCCGTAAGCTATGCCACCAGTCCGATAACCGAACCTTTCTGTGTCGGTAAACAATCATTGTTTCACTTTAACCGGTCATGAATCATATTTTAGCAGTGTTTTCCTTTCTGTGATGTTTACGGAACCGAGCATTCCGAATAGGGAAGCGGAGCGGTTCAAGGGTCATCCAGGTCCCCTCCAGGGCGTCTTAGGAACTTTCTTTTCGTATCAACCCTTCCTCGAGAGGTCTTCGCCACCAGTGAGTCACGGAGAGGTCGACGGACCTCCGCGCACCTCCCGCGGGGCGTGAGTCAACAGCGCTTTCCCCAAATTATCGGCTGTTTATCCGACCAGCATTAAGAGAAAGAGTTGTAAAGATGCATACGATGTGTTTTCGTCGCTCATCTAATGGAATGACCAGAAACGCTATCAAGGATGTTTGCACACTCTTCCAGCTCGGGTTTACCGTGGTTTGAATTTCTAAATCTGTCGCCATATACCATTGCATTGGTTGGTGTGCGTCATTTCGTGCAAGTTCATACTATCTAGGTTCTCGTTAACCGCTAGATATTATTGAACACGTGTATTATCTTCTTTTGTCGTTTCACCAGGTCGGTTGTTTTCGGCCAGGACGGTCACGATTTGTCGCTTGATTTCAGTAATTCCTATTACTTAATGTTTCACTTATACATTAGAGGTGTTATCAACGGATCAAGAGGCTTTATCCTCCCAATCAACGGGCAATTTTTATAAATTAATACTCTCATATTCTCCTATATACCTTTTCGGTAGCTTCTCAAAATTTCCACTTACCAAAAGATTACGTAAATGTAATCACCATTTAAGTCATTGTGATGTCCCAGCTTATCGAAGTATATAAAATTTATTTCCTATTTTTCTCGTTCGTAAAGTGCACTTATAATCATAAAGAATAATAATCACAGAAAATAGTTTTTATATATTATAAAATTTACTATAAGATACTTTTAAACTCTTATTAATTTCATTCCAATATTTTAGAATTATTTTCAAAGGAGCTATAGAATATGAAATAACACATCAATGAATTGTTTAGAGAAAAGACAACTTTATGAAGTCACTTTTTTGATTCACGTCGCATAAAATTTACATAAATGGTATTTAGATATTTATCACATCTCTATACTGACAGATTTCTTCTGATTTCATTCTGATTCCGGTGAATATTAGAATGCGTGCCTATATAAAATATATATCCATTTATACATGTTAAATAATTTTATATCATTGTTAATGTCGATTTAATATATTTGATGCAAGAAGCTTAGGTTATAGCAAATTACTTCTCAATGTGATTTATTAACTGCATTTTTGAAGGAGAGGAATTTTTCTCTCTCTCATCATGTTTATACTATTTATAAAATTTATTCTCTTATTATTCTATTATGATTTGTTGCTCTCCTTCTCCTCTCCTTTCTCTATATTTCTCTTCCGTCCCCTACTGAAAGATAAATACTTCTCAAAGAACATCCTCTGCATCTAAAGGATTAAAATATTTGTTGCACTATCATCTGGAATGATTAACGCGCCCCTGATATCGACGATAGAGGTTAGATCAAGAAATAAATCAAACTCAAAACTCTTCCGCTCCTTAGAATCTCAGATTTAGTGAAGAGTCATACTCGGATTGTTAAGTCGATAAAAACACTGATTATCTCATCTGAATGATACATTCAGATAAAAATTGAGCGGTTTATATCCAGGTACCTGAATTTTTATAAGCATCTTTTGGTATTTTTATCATTATATCCTAGTAGTTTCAACGTAACCATGGAGAAACTTTTAACTTAAACTTTTTTTAGCAAATTCATTTATATCGCTTTTTTCTTTCGATTTTTTAAAAGGTGACATACATTAATTTATTCATCTCTCAATAGTAACTGCTCTTTAATATATATCGCCGTTGTTGTCTGTATCTAAGAGATTCAATTCCATTTTATTTATTTATTGACTCCAATAAGTTGGATGGGGAGTACGTGAGCAGATGACAAATAGGGACTGAACACATTTGCTGAACATTATGGAGATTACAACGAAAGAACTTATTGTTATGGCAATTGGAAGCGATATATTACGATGGGTAGAGATATTGTTCAGCTCGTTTGCGAGGAACTGCAGATTGGATATACATCTCTTTATCTTTCTCCCCTTTCGCCTCAAGATAGGGAGATTTCGACACACGAATAGGGTGGCGAAAGATTTACATTTTGAAGTGTAGTTGGGTAACAATCACGCTGGCTCATACTTCAGAAATTCGTGTTCATGTGTTAACGTTATCTTTAACTTTGAAACATCGCATTGCAATTGTTTAGTCAATGAGGAGTTAGATGGAACAAATAAGAAACATTTATAATCGTCACCAAAGAATAATTTTATTAGAGTATCAAAGCAACCACAAAGTGATGGATTTTAACGGCTTAAATATTGGCTGTTCCAGAATTATAAAGTTAGAATTGTATTTTTTAAAAGTTAGTTATGTTTTCTGTATCAAAGTTAGGTCCACCTGTACAGAAACACTATTACGAGATATATTTGTAAGTCAGAGTCCCTAAAAAAATATTTCTATAATAATTTCTATTCTTAACTTCCTCGTTGGCATCATGATTATTTAGAGAATATAGTAAATTTACGCAAAGGATGAATTCATAAAATCATTTTAAGTTGAATTATTGAAATCTTAAAAGTTTTTCCAAATTCTCGTTTATATTGTATTTTAAATTAATGCAATAAAGCTTTTTTGAGTTGCAGAGCATTGATTTCTAAGTAATTAAATAATTAAAATAATAATACTTCTGTATTCCGGGCGAAATTAAGATAAAAGTAACCTACTCCATTTAACACATTACAATTCATTAACCTTGAATTATTAATTTACATTAAAGTAAGTGTACATGAATATGAAAAGGTAAAAGCTTATATGTAGATTTAGAAACCCAAGTGAACCTTAGGATTTAGTTTCCTCATCAGGAAAATGCCCACTGAGAAGAGGGGTTTAAAAAATTTGCACAAAGAGAAATCAATGAAAGGCATTAAAGATAATATATCCTTGAAGTGAAAAATAGAAAGTGACATTAAATGATATAAAATAAAAATATGTAAGTAAGGCTTCGTAAACATAACGGAGAAAATAATTTTAAAAGAAACTTACTTGTTCAAAATTAAATTGAGGAAATTTAGAAATATTTTGGATATTCTGCACAAATTTATAGCTATTTTTATTCGTATTTTCAATTTAAAAGAAGATAGATTTTACATCGTAAATTGTGTCATCATTAAGTTTGTAAATTATGATACAGGCTCGTTACTCCGTTCATCGTCCGGAAATCTAAACTCGCTGAATAAATTCGAACGTGTATAAAACTGTAACGCTTTTTTATCGAATCCATAATATTTAATATCAATATATTATAAATTTTATTTTGAGCGTAATTTATAAAGTTATTTCGTATATATTTCGTTTCGTTATGCAGGTAGGTCAATCCAACGTGCTTGTAATTTTAAAATTCAGTTCGTTCACCGCACGTTCGTTCATTTCTCTCATAAACCGTGTTCATTGTTCCTCTCGTAACCGCTAGTCTAAGGAGTGCGAACTTGTGAGTCTATTCGCGGTTTCTCCTGGAAAAGACTCCGGTGTCGAGGGTAAAAAAAGGCAGTAGACAAAGTGCACTACAGGAAATGGCGCGCCCCTCTCTACCCAAGGCACTAATAGATATCCACGGGGGTGGTAGAGAAGACCATGCCGGCATGACGTGTCACTGGTGGTCAAGCAGGGTCCCGAAAAAAAAGGACCCCCCATTCCTTCATTGCCGCCGGCGCCAAGCCTCCCCTCCCAAGGCGAGGCCATCGTTCATTTTTCACGGGTAGTTCTCTCCCTTACCATTCCTCAAAGAAGGCGGA
The DNA here is from genome assembly GCA_020796165.1 of Pantala flavescens. Classification (NCBI taxonomy): domain Eukaryota; kingdom Metazoa; phylum Arthropoda; class Insecta; order Odonata; family Libellulidae; genus Pantala; species Pantala flavescens. The sequence continues at coordinate 49,258,953 of CM036883.1, forward strand.
GACCTGCTAGGTATCTGTGGACGTACGGCCATCGCAAAAGCTGAAAGCACGAAAATGCGCCGAGGGTCATGCGGTGGGGAGGACGATAAAGCTTGAATTGAATCCTTGAGTTAAAAAAGAAAAAATATAAAAATGATATTATTTATCATTGCTACGATTACTTATAACCTACTAAAGGTTAATTTGATGGCCGTATTTAAATTGATTTGGAATTCGTATCCTACGCGTAAATACCAGGTCATTCCTTCTCTGACTACTTCGTCTATCCATATGGCGTCTCATACTTTCTCAGGGTATTGGTTAGGGCTACTTAGACCCTTGTGTTTTTAGTGTGGGAGGGCAAAGAGAGAGGAGGATGGACTCCTTGTTTACCTTTCTCTTCCCTCACCAAATGGAAAGAAAGGCTGGTAGGAGGAGTAAACTAGGTAACTTAGAAATTATTTTCCGGCGCTCATTATCTTCCATTTCCTCACCTTCTCTCTTAAAGAGGCTGCCGAAGGGTAGACAGGCATTTTTTCCGTTTTTCCACCTCGTAGGATATGAAAGACGGTGTTATCTCGCCCTGGGATCGGTTTTGGTTTAAACATAGCTTATGGATACGCGACGATACTAATAGCTGCTGGCAGGGTATGTTTGACTAACGAAAAGAAAAAATCTATTAGGAATGAGCTATTAATTGTTACTCTGTCGTGATAATGCTATTTATATACTAATTGAGTTGATGTGTAACGAAAAGTGCGTATTATAATTTAGTCAAAGTACTATTTATCTTATAAATTCTATATTTTTTATAATATATTATATCATTGTTTCCTTTCATTATATTAAAATTACACATTTCAATACATTTTACTTTTCTTGAAAAACTCATAACCTAAGTTATATGAAGATGAATTCGTATAACTTACGAAAGCTAAACGTTGAGTATGTTATATTTTCCTGTTGGTTCACAGTCTTGTTCTATCATAATGTAGCAATATTTACTATTTAGAAATAAGATAATCCATGCACATGTATCTTATCGAATCCCGTATATTTGTCATGTAACAACGGATATATCTGATATGATTGAACCGTTAACTATATTATTTATTAGAAATTAGCGTCGTTATTAGCTTTTCAGTAATACAAATTTAGAAGTCTTCTTTCCTCAAACTCAACTTGGTCGTTTGGAATGTTAGAGAAATGAGTTAAAAGTAAAAGTTAATTAATAATGATGGTTATACAAATATCTTTTCTGAGGATTCGAATTTTTATCCAATCGCATAGAAGACATTTAAGTTGTTGAGCTAAATACGAAAGATGGCTAAGAGTGTGTGGAAGAATCGTAGTAAGTTGCGGAACAAGAGAAAAACACACGTAGGAGGGAAGAAGATAAAAAAAGGAGATAAGAAAACCTGAAAATAGAATGGTGATACGTGCAGATTAATAATGAGATAATAATGAAAGTAATAAGATTATCAGATATCTTATAAACATTTCAGCATTTAATATTTCCCAAATAATAAATTTTGAAGTATTTTGTGAGTTTGTCCTTCGTGAGTGAAGCTGAAAAAGAACGCTGTTGATGCATGAAGTTGATCATTTTGCATAAGAAACAAATAAGAATTATTAACATACAATTTTATTAATTAGAGAATGTATATCATAAAGTTATGATTTTACATATAAAGGATTATGGAAAATTTAGAAAGGAAAGATAAGTTTTTAATTGTCAATTCTTCCTGAAATACATATCGTTCTTATTATATATTTCAAAGGTTGGAATTAGGAAGTTGAATGCTGAGTGATTTTGTACAAAATATTCGTAAAATATGATCTGCTATTTATCTTTGAGCCATTTAGTGAGATGATGGGTGAAAATCATGAAATGTTACAGCAGTTTAACCGTTTCTTAAACTTGGAGACTACTTACTTATCGCTCAGCGTGTAGCACAGGGCTTTTCTTAGCAGTTAAGCCTTTAGAAGAATATTTGTTCTAAATAACTTGGATATCGTGCGTTAGGGAAAATCAAAATTCTTTTCATTATACTCAACCAACGCTTCTCAGCTGTGCAAACGTTCTTCTCATGGTAAATAAGCCTATCAAAGGGTTGAACAGCAATAACAGAACATTCATACATGGAGGAATCATATCTTGGGACATAGAGCATAAATCGATTAACTGTAGAGTTCTTTTTTCGCTCTCTATCGTATTATTATACCAGAAAACGTAACACAAAACAACAAGGATATACTTTTGCCTCGCGGGGCGGATTTTAATATCCTACGCTGTATACGGAATGATTACTCATCGAAAGTTAATTAGATGAAGTGGTTTCCCTTTACGTGTGACAAGATACGATCACGAACATCGTGATGGACCCTTTTTCTAATATCCAAAAACCCTTTGCGTGTCCCAATGACCTGATCGACTCACATGGTTCTTCATGATATCCCAAAAGTATCGTTTCCAACGACGAATCGATCAGTTTCGTTACCATTTACGAGCACATCTTGTGAGTAGAGAAGGAAGACCAAAATTTTATCTTATGGGTCAAAATATTAGGGTTAGGAAATGTTCTTCCATAGTAACAATTTGAAGCTATAGAAGGTTAGGAGAATAATCATTATTATTTTCCACAGATTTGATACGTATGTTTTTGGTACTGATCGGAAATGTTCTGGTATACACTTTAATTATTGGCTGATATTTGGATCAAGAATAATTTCATATATATTTTATTATATATTACGCTTATATCATCTTTTCTTGTGGAACCAGCGGCGTATCGCGCGCGTAGATAGAGCCTTAACCCTTTGCGACGATCAAAAATGATAATTGAAATTTACTCGAGGAATTATATGTTTTTATTTACTATATCTCTATATTCTTCTATAAAAGATAAGAGTGTCAATTAACGGATTTCATCCATTCCATACTATGGATACTCCTATGCAATTTTGTACTTTTAAATTATACATATCAGCGGAGGAAATCTGATTAAACATAAAAAATACACGGTTATATCCCTTAAGTAACTCAACTTAATGAGAGGCGCTACAATCATTTCCATGTTTTCAGCGAATAGATCTGAATTCAGTTGCAAATGCAAAATAAAGTTGTTAAATATTTGCGTAGTTGTTCGATAGCTGTATAGTTTTAAAATTATTTTTAATTTTCCAGTCCTTTCTGTTATTTGCACACGATATGACGGAGTAGTTTAAGTAAAAGCCTAATGTGTTACGATTACATTATAACAACTAATTTGGAAAGGGCTGGTCTCAGAAGGTAAGCAAGCAGTCGCCTAAGGTGCTTGCTCATTTAAGGGTCGCGGGCTAATGATGTTTGTGATCTTGATGACGTATCTTTCTCTCCCCTGTTTTAAATCCATCCTCACATTAGTCACCGTAAGCGATATGATCGATGTTCCAAAGACAATTAACTCCATCCATAAAATGATTCCCATGTACCATTTTTAATGTTGAGCATTATTCAGTTGAAATAAAATAATGCTCAAATAAGTAAATTAGATGGATGCAGAAATAGACAAACGATTTAATGTAGTGGTTGATTGTCTAAGGCCAGTGTAGGTTTTTTTTCTTCCGACTCTCTTATGACGTTATAATTTTCTTCTACGTTCATTAAAAGTGTGATTGAAGCGTGGCGAACACAACTTGATAGCTAATTTGCTTGGAAGAGGTTAATTTTATGTTATAATATAATCTATATATATTTAAATTAACGTGTGTCTATCAGTCTGTTCTCGATAGATCCGAAACCATACATCCAATCGTTGTGAAAATTTGGTAAATTATTATGCCCAGGAAGTTTTTTGAAAATTCTTTTTTAAATCGGAGTACTCAGACTCCAGAAGGGAAAACTGTTCTCATAAGAAACACATGTAAATTTCGATTTTATTACTTGCATGCTTCCTTTCTTTTGAAAAATGAAGTAGAAATAACCAACGCATGGATTTAAAAGTCGCACCAAAAGAAGGAAAATAGAATAAAGTATCTTATTTTCGTCATTATATATAGTTTACAATCAAAAATTACGAGACTTTAGATTAATTAGATGGTAATTTTGATGAATTTTGAGGCTATAAACAAACTATTTATAAGTAACGACTAATGCGATTGTTGAATTTTCTAATACATTGAGAATTTATTCCAGTATTCAAATTATGTTTGTTTATAGCAACGTAAATATGTAGGTATATTATTTTGGAGTAAACGGTTTTTGATATTAAATGAAAATAATATTTTGATAAATTCAAGAGATTGTATGCACTGCACAAGTTGGTGAGTTGATGGCGTTACTGACTTTGATTATAAATGTTATTTATTTTCAATATTTCAATTTATTTTATGTCTTTGATGAAAATGAATTTCATATATTTTTCTTCAGTTGAATGTGTTCTCTATGAGATTTGCGAGATTTGAAGTGTAGAGTAGCACATAATTTAGCATATCTTACTCTGAACTGAAAAGGTACAGTGGTAATATATTTTCTTATGTGCCGAATGAAAGTAATGTAGATAGTATATATAATTTCTTTATTATAGCCTTTCAACGCGAATAGCTGCCTGCCATTCAAATTGCGAATTGATTTTCTGCGGGTAAAATAGAAGTACGATACATAAATTGATCCCATTTTTGCAGAATTTGTATTTTTTGAATTATTGTTTAAATATTACATATAATATTAAAATATAAAATATTTAAATACATAAATGTTCAAATACAACAACGTATGAACGAGAACAGCTAGTACATAATAACAAAGATAGTTGAGAATAAAATCTTTAGGTCGCATAGGTTCTCCATATTTTATAACTTTTATAACTCTATAACTATTTTATAACTCAAAGAATCCTAAGCTCAAATAGAAGCAAGATATCCAAATGGAGGCAAATGTAAGTGATATATTCTGTTGTTTTAAAGAATTCACTCATAAAATTTGGGTTAAAATGGAAGGTCATAATAGCAGTGTGAGAAAAGTATGAATTACAAATGGTCAAAATCTCTGGTTTAACTCCAGGGTATTGGGAATATTATTATTATTTTAACTCTTAAAATCAGCAAGGTTTGGCTCAGGTTGGCCTTTCATACGCGTAACCTCAGAAGCTACAGAGGTATTCACAAAAATAGCAGAAGAAAAGATTTATGTAAGTCTAAGTTGTGAATAAAAATAAACGATGAATGGGGGTATGGGAAAAAATCTTTTGTTAGGATGAAGGCTTTCAGAGAAAACCCCACGTTACCAGAAAATGCTCACAAAGGAAGGGAGCGGAAAAAACCGTGAAAACACAGATATATTGAAAAAGAATTAAAAAAGTCGACGTTTAGCCCCGCAACCTAACAATCATTGGTGGCGTCATAATCCTTTGATAGCTATGATCCGTTAATGAATATTCTGTTATTACTTTTTGCTGAGATTATAAATTCTAAAATTCAAATCAGAGACAATAAGAGGAGAAAAAGAAAGACGGTAGATGAAGAATATTACTAAACGGAAGGGGATAAACATAATGAACTAAATATCAACATCGGTAATTCCGGGGTACAGTATAGTTACATAAAAGTATTTAGTTTATGTGATTTAAAGAGGGCATATGTTGCTAATAAATTTTGTTAAGTAGATGCTCATATTATAAAAGTCTTTAAGGAAATTCCCGCTTGAAGGGGTAAAGAGATTATATAGTCTATTTACTAAAAGACAGTTTATTCTAATATTTTGCCCCAAGAGGACTAAAAATGATTTTAATATTGCTGTCAAAAAAAGGATGAAAGAAATAGATACATGGTTATTAGTAAAATTGGTAATCTTATGGCTAAAGCAGTTTTCGTTCTTCTCTTTAGATAGGAAATGGTCAGAGCTCGTGAATCGTTTAGTGCAACGCTGTAATCGTCCTATAAATGGACAATTGTGCTGGCAATGAAGAATAACTAAACTAACGTTGGATCGTTCCATGAACTTGTTCACGGAAAATTTTAGTGACATGTGGTTTTAATGTATTATAGTAGTATGATGACATAATAGGTTAGAATGTGTGGAGACGTTTTCAATTCGCACTGCCCCACTGCCGGTTTCGTTCGGTATAAATCATTGTGGAATACGATGACCTCTGTATATCATGTTAGCGAAACATCGGACGCCCTCCTACAGCGGTCACTAAACGGTGGACGAACCCTGCCTTCTGTGTCTCTGCAAGATCGAAAAAAGGAGATTCGCCACTTAAAAATGACGCAAAATGTTGTCTGGCGCATCCATCTTCTCCGTACGCCACTTCCTTGTCAAAGCGGGACCCACTTTGACCCCCTTTACCTGCCTCCATCAATCAGGAATCCCGGCTGCCGAGGGCTAGGAAACGGCGCCAGGACCATATAACCCATGCGAAATTCCGGACGCCATTCCGGAGCACCACACCCATGAGATTCAGCCATTGAGATCGAGGGTCAAATTGCTCGAAGGGGCACCTTTTATTTTCGTTCGAAAAGGGTGCAATTTCACGTGGTTTTAACAAATGATCTCGTCATTCGAACGGACAGTAGGACAATGGACAAAGGTGGTTACCGGGCATCCGCGTTGGGGAAGGCGGCTTCGGATGCGTCGGCGGCAGTAAGGCGGCTGTCGTAGAGACGTAAACAAGAGGATACGCAATCCTTCGGAAAACCCCTACGCGCCGGTTTTCTTTCAATGGGAACAAGAGAAACTAGTGAATCGGTTCCTCCCACGACTCAGCTTCCAGATGCGGAGACGGTAGATCGGGCGTTCGAATCTCTCTCTTTGATGGCACTTTGAGGAGTCGTCAAATTGCAGCAAACAAGGCGAAGTTGCTCATTGTTCGGTCTTTTACGTTTAAGAAAGAAATCTGCACTTAAGGAGAGGGAGGAAATGATTTGGAAGGAAAAAGATTGTGTCATATTAGTGAAGCGTAATTAGGCTTGTTTGCTCGCATCTGCTTGAGACCCGTTCAAACAACAATAGAGGTAAAAATTAAACTTATTATTTTTTCACAGCCATTCGCATAGCTCGTATTCACAAGTATTCAAAGTTCTTTGCTAATTTTTAATGGATATCTTCCAAAAATTCGATACCAGTTATTCATTCAAACAAATTTGGTGTATTAATATGTTAAATATAATTCTACTTATACGCCAATCATTTAAAGAAATGGCGGACGACAGGTGGAATATATACTGTAGTAGATAGAAATTATATAGATTATTTTTTATAGGTACATAATTTAAATACCATTAATAATTTACGTTTATTACTCATTTGTTGGTTTAATGTGTATTAATTATTTTTATGAATTTTATTAAATTAGATAATTAAGACATAATAAGACACTTATAGGAAATTTTCTACAGTAAATTATAGCTTATTGATATATTTAATATATGTACAGTCAGATATTTTATTTGGGGATCAAATTTCATTGTCCTATGGACCAAGAATTCTTAAAAATTTCTTCTCAATCAAGTTCTATTTCACTTAAAAGTTCTGTCGTAGTTAATGTTTACTTACTTGACAGCACTACTACTTGACTATTTTTTTTTCTCAGTTAAGACATATTCTATAAAATCATAGGATGAGTTTGCAGAATTATTAAATCATTAAAGTTTTATTTAATAATAAATTCAGATGAAAATTCTTTTTGGAAAATAAATAGACGTTATTTATGCGAAAAGGAATATTTTGTCATGATAATATGACAATGAGATAATTTTATAGCTATGCCCGAACTTTCCTTAGCTAAATTTTAGTTCGGAAACGAAGCAGATCCTTTTTTAATTCTTATCAAATACGGGCTTCAATCTTTTCAAACTATTTCCGAAAGCCTTCTTCTATCTATAGCAAGACTATTCGCTCGTTGGCGTGTATTTGCGATTAAAATATTTGAACTAGATCACAAGGAACTGCTATCGCTGTAAGGAATGTTATCCGAGATCAATGGTCAACATAACTGCTTTTTGAATCAAAGGATTTTAATTCTCTTATATTACCTTAAAATGGTTAATACTAGCTTTTTACTGCTCTTTTTCCTGTAGTTTGAACTGTTTCAATTTTCAGTTATTAGGAAGATTATTATTTTACAAGATATAAATTAATTATTAACAATTATATGTAGACTTTTTCCTTTTTATTCGGTTCAAAAATTTAATTTGTATTCCTTTCCGTTGATAATAGGTTAGTTGGAAGGAAATTCTACAATTTTTCCATAAAAGAGGCCTTCATGAAGACGAATTTCGAAGATAGTTCCAATGAAATTTCCATGTCGTATTCAAAACATCGGGAATGGTCCAAGATGCTGCCCATCGACAGATGGAACTGTAAGTTATTCACATTTTAATGCCTATTCAATTAATTCCACTATGTTGCTTAAAAATGGTAGTATTTTAAATCAATTATTAGATTGTGCAGGGTATAAAATCCATTACTTGATTCACTATAAAGTATCAACTAAGTTGAGGATATTTAGGATATGGAGCGTCATAGATTTAGGGAAGAAATGCTCTGACTTGTAAGTTGGTTTAAAAAATTTGTTTTCATATATTTTCTAAAAATATTCTAATTCAGCGTATTTTATGAGATGAATTTTATTGTATAGATTATACGAAATTTTTCAATGACTGTTAGGAGCGTAAATATTTACAAACCGGTGGATTTTTATTGGCAAAGCCAATGTAAGATCTGCCCAACCGTACATATTGTTGTATATTTATGACTAAAATTACTTTTAAAAGAAGCGAAATGCATTAAAATTGGCCTTTTTTAACGAAGTCTAGCAATAAATCCACGTTAAAGGTAATTAAGCGCTCAACAAAGATGAATGAGTTGTGACATAATCTACTATGAAATATATACGTGGAGTATGAAAAGTTGGGGAAAGAAAATTAGTATGTTTGAAGTAGTTTTATATTTAAGTAAACGCTGTATCCAAAAAATAGATCTTTTTAAATGTAAACGAATATTGATTTTAAACAACATTTTTCTTGGGTGAAGTCCTAATAGTTTTAGGAAAGAATTTTTTCTGAACATATTTCTTTGCATTAAAACCATTACCCATGTTTGGCGACAGAAGAATGCATGGAAATCAATAGCACTTCTTCCGCAGCCAACGTTCCTCCCATGGCGTATTCGTGATTTTCTTACCTAATGACGTTTGGGAAAGTGCCAAACGGTTCCTGTTGAGTTCTTTGCATCGATCAATATTCAAAATCTTTCATCGACGGCAGTTCAAGTGAGCTAAAGCTTAGATTCTATTGCAGCCGAAGAAAGTGAAATGAATGTGAAAGTATTTCTAAAAAAGATTAATCTGCGCAAAAACGATCTGAATAATTCGAAAACATCAAATAAAAAATAAAAGACTATATTGAAAGAATTCATATACTTTCAAATATTAATGTTCTTTATCTGAATATTTATTAGCGATCTTATCTCAGAATGAAAAAAATCACCTTTTTCTAGGTGTTATTGAAATCTCTCCTGATACTTTTGTCGGATTTTCAGTTGCTTGAAAAAGATTAGCTAGATTTATCAACGATTGAGTTATGGTCAACGGTAAACTTTATGTCGTGTGCATAAGTGAGCTATATATAATAAAAGAAAAATACATTACTAACATTATTCTATACTTAGTTAATACTTAATATTCGTAGTCCCCAAAGAAGAATTTAGGATAAATTAATACCGAGAGTATATTCGCATGTTTGTTACTGAATATGGTTTTCTTAATATATTGTATTTTATTCACTAATTACCCTACTAACCTAGTCCTTTATTGATGCTTATACTGTTACACTTACATCCAATGTCTTCTTAATAACCTCTAGGAAAATTACAGTCAGAAGGTGATTATAATAATTTTATGTGTGAAACTTGTTCATTCTTACCATTTTAGGATGAGTATATAACACTACCTAGAAATATTACATACATATAGTATATTTTTCAAGTTAGAGGAAAAGATATCTTTCCAAAATCTAATCATAGTAAACGTGACTTTTCAGCTGTAATTTTTTTAAGGAATGTAATGATTTAGGTATAATGAAAAAGTATTTTTCTTTTACTCTCAAACAGTAGCTAAATTCTTAATGAATACAAGAATATTACCAATAGATTAAGTGAAAATATTTTGTTGAGATATTTGTGTAAGATGTTAGGGAAATTCATATTTCCTATGTATAAGAGTATCCGTTCTCGTAAAAACTAACTCTTTCATTTGCATTACACGAAATAAATCAAATATATCAATAAACCCTTTTTGTGCTGAGCCTCTTCCTTAGGCGAGGTATAGGCGAGAAATGCATAGGAAAATATTTCAATGTTAAAATAATAGAATGAACTTCTTTTGATAGTTATATTTTTGACGTTCACACCCTAAAGTAATATATTATTTCAAAGTATTTCCAATATTACTATATTTTTACATTTACAATAGAATTTTTAATAAATCTGGGAAATATAAAAATAACGAATCGCATAACTTTTGCTCTTCTTTTGCTCGATGTGGTGGATTTGTACAATACAATGTGTAGTTTAAAGATGAGCAGTATCAGAAAATTTTCCCCTGTAATAGGTCTTTGCATTCAGCATATAAGCTGAACCATGAAAATTCTATGCACATCTTTATTAAATTAATTACTTCATGTTCTCCCAATCATAAGGTTCGAAACGGTTATCTTGGAAGGATGAAAAGAGATATCAAAGTGATCACAAAGAACAACTTTGATATGAAACATATTCCCATGTACTAAGTTATCTCTTATGACTCAAAATGCTTCACCGAAACACATTTGTTAGATGACAGATTATCAGGTTACAACTTCTTTGGTATCTATTGATAAAGGTAGGAATACTCGGTAGAAAAACCAAGTTTTAGATATGGCTTTTCCCCGAAACAAACCAATTACTGTATCATTTATATAAAGAAATATATTTATAATTCGCGATGGAGATAATTAAATCTTATTAGTACTTATAGCGGAGAACGTATAATTTAAATGGTCCGAAAACATGGACCATATAATATGATTGCAACAAGTTATACCATAATAGAATAATGGCACAGAGCTGATGTATCGGATTGCCGCCCTAAAAAAGGTTAATAGCAATATATTAATAATATAAAGAGAAGTTCTAGAGCAGATAACGATGATTCTGTTAACCTGCACTAGAGTTTATTATGAGTCAACCTAAAATTTGAAATATTTCACCAAGGCGTGAAATACTATCAAGATTTTGTCAGTCTATTCTTTTCTTAGACAATGGCATTATTGGGTACTATTCTTCATCTCTTTGCTCAAATCCCCATACTGTCGAGGCAGCAATGCCATTCATGGCCGTCGTTCTGTGTTGGCTATTCCATTATCAGGTCTCTCTTCAGACTGAATACTGTCCGAGAACTTAGAAAAAAAATAACTTAAGGCGAGAGGCATCGATACACGGGCATCACATACACAAGGGCGGCAACACCAGAAAGAAGCACGGCCACTGGCATAAAAGGATAAATAAGTATTTTAGCAGGGCGTAACCTTTTCAAACTCGTCACTCTCCCCGCACTTCACTTTTGTGGAGAAAATCCTCTGGACTGTTTCTAATGTGGCCTCCATGTCCACTGTGTTTACCTCCTTTCACTCTCCGAGGTCGCCTTTTCTTCGGCACATCACGGCATGGAAGTTGCCGTTTAAGTGATGAGGCGGGGGCGTGGAAGAATGGGGGGTCCTATATGCGACCCTTGTGGGACGCTCACTGTTTGTTTTCTTTCTCCTCCTCTTTCATTTCTCCCGATGGAAACGGTCGTAGCCCGTAGATCGATTTGGCGTCTCGACGGGATCAATCGTCACCGAAGACTCATTACGTTTTATCTGGGTCTGGAATCGAACCGGATACTCTTACCGCAGCGTAAACGGAGGGGTCACCGGGCTACCCCTCAGCCCTTCCGGAAGAGTGACTGCATGGGTGGGGTTTTTCGGTGTCTGACGCCGTTCGCCTCCGGCGCCGAGGTGTAAACGTTCCTTCTCATCCTCTCCATCAGGCTTGCTGCCAATTCCCTCCACGGCAAGTGCGTTTCCTCTCCCAAAAGCCCGCAACTCCCTTAACGCGCCGCTCTCATGTCCCGGTAAAAGGCAGGTATGGTCCTCCTCTAAGCCGACAATGAGGAGCCACCTACATCGTGTGTATGTGACACTCTAGGACGCGGCTCTCTTTCTTCCTGCCTCCCCCCCGAGGCGGGAGATGCGCCTAAACTCCGCGCGGCACGTTTGCGAGCTCTCGATGCGTAAAAGTGGGTGCTTTTCGGTTGGGATCGGCTCCTTGGGATGCATCCCTTTGGGGCAGCCGCTTTATCTATCTCCACCGCTCCTCTCCCGCAGAGATCAACTGCCGAGAACTGAGGGTTGATCCACAATGAGAGCCGACGATTATGCCCTTGTGGAATCGCCGGCAGCCGTGCGTCGTGCGTGCGTTTTGTGTCCGATGCCGCCTTTTAGCGTCCCAACTAGAGGATTCTTTTTATCCACTCTTCCTTTTCTTTCATCGCCCTTCTCATGGGAAAATCTCTTGCTCTACGTTTTTTGAAGTATCTCAGACTTAAGCTTATCCCGAGCTGAGGAGGGTAGCATTGATTCAAAGCCCATTTTGATCCCATACACCGTTTTTTAGTCGCTGCATTCTTGCGACAGGAGTTAACTGAAAATATGCCAAAATATTATGGTTAGTAAATTAAGGAACTCCGTACAAGGATGGTTTCTATGTTTGAATTTATGAGAAGGATGAGGTGTAAACCTGCTGATTATCTTCTTGTTAGAGTATAGATTTTATTGATGTGCCATTGGATTGATATAAAGAGGTCTGTTGCGTTTTTATTTCTATGGAAGGCGATCCAAATTAAAGTTGTGTTATTCTTTTGCTTAATCGAATTATTATTTTGATTTAAAATCAGTAGCACTGAATTAAAGGATCAATTACACTTTTTATTCAAAGTTTTAATTTCTGCGAAATTACTTTTGATTTTTGGTCAATTATAGTTGTAATTAAATTCACTATTATTGTTCAATTAGGCATTGGAAATGTTTTGATTCTGTTCCTGATATTTAAATTCATCAATGAAAATATCGAGCGTTCTTGTGTTGAATATTGAATTAAATTTTACAGTACATTTGCAAGTTCATTCTCCGTATATTAGAATTTGGTCAATACATAATGTGGTGTCGTCGGAAAATGACCAAATGCTTGGTTAACGTAAAATTAATTTTATGACTCAAAACCAGAGTTCCTATGGTAATTAGAAACAAGCTATTTCATGCTAACCAGAAGTTGTTATAAAATATATCATACAGTTTTATTTATTTTATTATTTTCTTTGTTTATAAATTTGGAAGTTGCGGAAACTAAATTCCTTCCTGTAGTCGCACGCTAAAGTTCCCGCTGGGCCGCCATCCTGATTCTATTTGAGAACTTTTTCAGCACTTTCCATCTCCTTTCAAGGGTCACTTATAATTTCAGATTCCATAAAATTCATGTGATAATTCCATAAATTTATATTAAAACTGTATTCTATACTCTAATTTACTTAAATTTTAATTATTTAATTTGTCATATTCGCTATTCGTGCAAAACAGTCTTCTAGTTAACAAAACCCTCATGTAAATCGACCGTGATCACGATTTCCATTTTTATCCAGTTGATTTTGTGTGGTATACTATAAATAACTTCTTTTTCAATATAGCCTCATCGAAAAATGGAGAACAAAATGATAAATCCGAAGACTTTTCTGGCTACTGATTATATTCTTATCAAATACTCTCTATAACATTTGCCATAACCAAATAAGGAATAATCTAGCTGGAACTAAATAGCTTTGCTTGAAATGCATTAAATTAAACGTGAGTTGAGAATCAAGATCAATATCGAATTTTCTGCGGAAATTTTACGTATTTTAGGATTTTAAGGGGGATGTGAGATTTATTATATATATAATCAGCTAATGGGAGATTAATTGCTGAAAATTAAGTAATAGGCATCTACTTAAATCCCAGGCTCTCTTGTCACCAATGGCGTCAAATTAGGAGCGCACTTCCGGTACAAATTCCTAAACATCGAGAGCAGAATTCTATACATACCAATAAGTTAAGGAATGCACTTGCTATTTTTTACGATACGAATAGGTAAAAGTTAATCGTACTCAGTATAATTTTGCATTTTGGTTAGATTTACCCCTTACGTTTTTTTAAATATTATTATGATGAAGGCCAAGAATTTGATCGCTGTCTTAAAAATCTGTCCTCTCTTTTCCCATTCAGTTACACTCCCCTACCCTTTCTTTTTACAATGGCTGTCCAAATTCTAGATCATTCAAGCATCCTACACCGGTAGTTGAAAAGTAATCAATAAAATTGAGTAAACGCCAGTTTTTTCAGAATAAAGTTAAGTTTCAATTTCCTTTGTAGCTTTTTCTCAATATTATTTGATCCTTCTTTTGAACTTTTGTTTCGTGTTGCTTTATGTTCTGTTTTTGTGTTTTATATATTGTAAAATATTTTATTTTTCTATTAGATCTTTCGATAATTTTTGTTTCTTTTTAACGATTGTTAATCTTATCAAATGAAAATATCTTAATTTTTCGAAGGGAAATGGAATCCTTTCTTTCTTCTTTCTATCTTTTCATCAATCGAGTAAGGGAATCTTAATCACAATTTTCTTGCTTAATCGGAGACACGAGATTCTTTTACTTTAAACAGTCTTTTCCTTAAATTTTGAAGGAAACTATTGGCATAATATGGAACATATCCACTTTGTTCATAAACTGATGTTTAATTACAATAATACACAATACCCTACCTTTGGATAACAACGTCGGCTAAATCGCGTCGCATCGCCATAACGTCGAAGTTCTCACTCATCATTTCCAAGAATTTCCTATCGCCTACGTTTCAGCGTCCAGGCAAAATTATCGATCGTTGTTTGCTTTCGAAGCTGGAGAATAGTCTTTGGAAAGACGCGGAGATACTGCATCTATAGATAATTTTAGAGCATTATCATTGAGGCATTTCCGAACATAATGACGCACGCCGCCTTCACAATGCTCGTTAAGCTCTCTTGCATTCGTGGCATGGATATTTAGACTCGTACAACAAAAACAACGCCGTGCGAAAAGAAAGGGGGCTCCTCAGCTGCCTTCAGGCGCCACCCACGGGAGCCAGGAAGGGGCGACGGCCGGACGGGTTTGAGTCCGAAGATGAGTCCGGTTCGTGTGTGGGAATAGGCTACACAAGAAGCCGCACCCCGATGGGGCGTGCCTTATGGGCCATACAGTTCTCATCCTCCCTTTTTCATGGTTACATCCCTTAAAACAGCTGCCTCCACTCAGCGCCCCGGATCTTCGTCATGCTCCCGGAAGGTACCAGGGCCAACACCTCCGCCCACTCCGGAAAAGCCGACCATAGGCTTCACGAGCTTTTAAAAGTGTATGGCGCCAAACAACACGTGGTGCGCGTAACGCAAGGCATAGGTTTTGGCCCCGTTCAGTCGTCAGTCGGCCGGCGGTCCTCAGTGTCAGAAGTCGAGAATCCGACTTTTCGTCAAACTCGAAAAAGGTTGCTTTTTAACGAACTGCTCACCCCGCCAGGGCTATAATAAAGGGGAGAAAGTGGGAACATTTCGGTCAAATATAGTGGTCGAGGGAGGCTATGCAAATAGAGGCGTGGAAAGGAAGGGAGTAATTGAGGCTTTGAGGAGGCCTGCAGAATGTCTCGCCTCTGCTTCGCGAGCGGTTATTTATTACCTTGGCTATTCACTTTCCTCACCCGAACGTGTGGAGGGTTACAACTTCCGGTTGTGTAGGAAGGAGTTAGGGTTGGCACTTATGACGGGTTTATTCGATGAGTGGGTGTTAGAAAAAATGACAACGGTCAGATGGATTTTTCACGAGACAAGTTAATTCATGAGGGAATCTGAAATCAATTTCACTGTTTATTCGAGTGAGAGCTTCCCATTTCCTCAACTAGGTGGTAAAAAATTTACTTAACTTATTTGGGAAATGCGGCGTTAGATTTATTTTTAATTTTCAAAATGATAAAAAATTGATTAACAATGAAGTGTAATTTTTAATGGGTCGAAAAATGCATTAATTTACTCAAACATGAATGAATGTCTTGATCAACAATTTTAAGGGAAAATAACTGAAAAAATTCTATCGGTTTTTATATTAATTTCAATTTATCGAAGGAGATTTCAATGCTTGTAGATCCTACACCTCCGTCCGATATAGGCTATCAATGTGAAGCGGAGAGAAAATTTAGTGAAAGATATTTCGGAGAAAAATATTAGAGGTGAATCTATTTCAATTAATGCTTTATAAAATTTATTTTGAGTGTCTACACTATGTTTAATCTTCCGATTATAAAGCTGATGCCATGGTGATTCAAAGCACCGGCGATGTTGGCACTGATTTTTTTCATTAAGGCAGATCGAAATACGTCTCCAGCTTTACTTTCACTAAAATGAAATAGGAAATATTTTATATAAGTTATGAATGTGTTCCGGAAAATATTGAAGTTGATGGTCCAAGAAAACGAACGAGTTTTCTTATTGTTTACTACTCCTGCGCAGTGAGACGAGGAAGCAAATTTGCCTACTTTATAAAATTGAATCAAATTTTAATTGATCTAATCCTTTGGAAACATGAAGGCACCTAAATTTATTAAATATATCTAGGAACGTATTTAGCTAAAAAGCATTGTTAACAATTACAAATCTCAATCTCTTTTCCGTTGTTAAAATAGTTCATGATGTGTCTGAGAGAGCTTCCATAGTTTTCAATAATAAATAATAATACTATCATAAGCAAGATATATTAATTGCGAAAATATATCCTGAGATTCATATTATTTGAAAGAAGAAAATTTAATTTTGATTTTTTATCACAAAACAGTTTTCCGTACTGTTAAGAGGAGTTAAAGAGGATCAACTCATACTTTAATCAGTGTATAGATTGTTATATAGCATTCCCTTTAAATTAATCCACTCGAAAAGAATATTTATTACCTAATTTGAAATTTCCACCAAAAAAATCATAGCTTCCATGAAATATCGTCGTATAACTTTCTGACAATCAGATCCGTCATAGGAAAAGAATGATTTTCATTTCAACATTATTATTATTATTTCATAAGAAAAAAATGAGATTTAATTTAATTTATTTTAATCAACGGAGTCTTTAAGAATTATATACTTTTCCCTGAATTATTTTATATCAATATACTCCCAGCTCCTCAAAGTATCGATGGATCTAAAGATGCGTAAGCTATATCTTGGATACACATGCAAGGAACAAAATAAATTAGTAAACCGTATTAATATGTAACCCTATCAACGTAATATTCGTAAAATCAGAAGATACCCTGAGTTTTCAAATGTTTAACTTTTTTATTTCCCATTTCTTTCACCAACCTTCAATCGCTTAAATGTTAAAATCCAATGAGAGATAAATTGAAAGGATTATTTAACAATTAATTTAATTTTTGTCTTGAAGTACTGCTCTTAGTGATAAGTATAATTAGCCATTGTGAATGGGTTATAAATCCTTAAAGTTCTCACAAGAACAAAGATCGAGTTACTTTTTGAGCTTCTGCACTTATTTCCTTTCACGAAAGGGAATTTAAGTATAATGAACCGTTTAAAAGCTATTTTTTGTATTCTATTAGATTATATTCCCTAATTTATAAAAATATATTTTATTTAAAATATCCTTTTTTAAGTAGTCGAATTTTAAAGCGGGATTAGCAATGAATTTTCGATACAGTCATCTAGTTGCTTCTGTCGATATCCCTCATTTTGAGAGAGCTTTAACGTTCAAGTTTTATAACCTGGATAGCCATCAAATTTCCATTCTGTCGGAATTAACGTTTTCCGATATGCTTCATTTACGAGTTTTGCCTCGCCCAAAAGATATGGGTCTTACAAACAGATGAGCCTCTTATACGATCCTCCGTGATATTGAAATGTAATACAGCATTGCTTGTCAAATAGAAGGCTGTAGTTTTATTTATGACTTCAGATTGGTTATTATTCATCTTAGAATCATTCATACCTTTTTCTCCTACGAAAACGCACTGTTCACTCATCTACTTAAGATTGATGGTTCAAGTACCACGGCGTACATTTTCATATTGGCAACGCATTTTCCTGCCGTCTTTGATGGCTCTATCAAGTGGAAACAAAGGCTAGTTGTTTAAGATATCGCTGTGATGGGAGATTTAGAATTAGATTATAGTTTACAATAATATCGAAATTAGAATGAAATGGAAGAGCAGGTTGTTAATAATTTAATTGAGAGAAAATTTAACAGGTAGTGTAGATAAAAGCAGAAAACTGTAACCATTCTTTCCAGTTTTAACTAGAAAGGGATTATAAAATGGTTTGGAATATGTATAGTATAATATTCATCATTAAAATCGATTCTGAAGAAATTTAAATACCTCATTTGCAGTAGGAATTGAGTAGTACCAATGATAATGGTTTGTTTGATTCATTGGATTATTAGAAGCTCTCTGCATTGTACATTGATATCAATGTAACCTGGTAAGAAACTAAGCAACAGGTTGAGTCGTATTTGAGTATTTAAAAGATGCCTGTTCAGAAAGAAAATTCGATAAAATTAAAGACACTTTCAGTTTTCCCAGAGTTTTATTAGCCTAGCTAAAACAATAATAAACCATTCACATTCCACTTCAAAAACCCACATAACAACAGCAAACACACATTTTATGAATCAAACAAAAACAACATACTGGGTGATATCAATGGTAACGATAAATTCACAAAAATATGGGAATAAAATATGCAAACTATGATTGATCTCTCACACTTAGAATCAAACTAATCCCTGAATTGAAGTCCCAAAGGAAGAGTATATAGGTCCATCATGGTGATTAACAGAGCACAAGGTTTAAAATAACAAAACATGGAGATTAAATCTGATTTAGAAACATAAGGGTGAATGAAGGAATTTGGAACTGTTCTTCAAATCCTAATTTTTGAAAATTACATAAAATTTCATATAGAAGAATCAATTTATAAAATACATAAATATACATTTTTGAAAAATAGATTTCATTGCATGTGCCTTAATTATTCAACTTGCATGTCCAGAGTCACAAAGAAGGCTGAGAACGCAGGGCTTGCAGGGATACAACTTGTTCAGGCATAGAAACACGGAATGTTTTACATTAATTATATTTTATTGAATAACAAGACTATTATTTTTGCACCTCTTGTTTAAAGTTTCTGAATAATTTCTTGTTTAATATTGAGGATTTTGCATTTTTATAAAAGTTGAGGAAGATAATTCTTAAAAGTTACTTCAGTAATACCTTATGCTCTTAAAGGCCTGAACAAAATAATCCCTCAATATGACTCTGTTTAATACCCAACAATAAATAACTCTGCATGTGCAAATCCTACTGATTGTTTCATTTTCATTGAGAGCTGCAAGCTAATAAGCCTCGCCAAGCTGCAGCTTCTTCATAATTTTGCAGTGAATATCATTATGAAAATGATATCCTCTTTTGGAAAAGAAAAATGTGTTCAACCTTGGCATCCTTTCTTTGGCTTATGAAGAATTGCTCATTTGCACTCCAAATCCTTCATTTGACTGGTTGTAGCTTCAACATTACATTCTGATTTTGGTTTCTCAGTCTCGGATGGTTCTGCCACAGATGAGGTTTCTTTTTTATCAGTTGTTTCAGCTGGTTTTACATCCTCAGCTTCCTTCTTTGCTGGGGTTGGATCAGGTGCTGGTGTGCACGTCTTTTTATGAGTGAACCAATGGAACCGCTGGCATTCTTTCCCACAGTAAAGCGTTTTCTTGCAGCGTGAACATGCCTTGCATGGTTTATCCCAATCACCACAAGTTTCGCATAACCCTTCTCCTTTGCTGCCATCCTTGTCGGCTCCTGGTCTGACTTGACGTCCCATTTGGTGGCCATTTACTGCCATGCCGATTACAGAAAGAGCTGAATCACAGCTTGAATTTTCATGAGCTAATGACGCAACCATCTGTCGCAAGAGAGCTCCCTCCCTATATGGAAAGGCCCGGATACATTCCCTGAGCAATTTCTCCTGATAATCTGTTACTCCTTTAGAATCAATTTGCAATATTCTTTTGATAAAAACTTCTACTGGGTCTTTACCCGAGCCTGGAATAAGTAAAGTAAAATTCATTTTCAGATGACATAATAAATACCTTAAACCATTAGTGGTCCAAAAATATTTATTCTGGGATAGGATGAGGTATATTATATTCTGGGATATAATCTTTAAAATGATGAAGACTGAGCAACAATGGAGACATAGTATTTAACATCTTTAAGCATAAAACACGCAGCAATAAAGCTATAAGGATACAAGATGCTGCATTAAATCACATTTATCTAGCCTTCTCAATATTTTAATTTTCTGAATTCACAACTTATAACTTATATTGCTTATTCAAACAAAATTTATCAAATAACTGAATTAATGATTTCCTACCTCTATGATCGTTAAACTTTTTAGTTCTATAAAACGTTTTAATTGAATATTTGAAGCTTATTTATTAGAGCAATCAATTTCCAAATTTCTATTAAGTCATTCAAAACTTAGGTTGAAAAATATTTAAATTAAACTTACCATCATCCTTTTCACCTTTCTTTCCTGGCTTAGTCTTACATTTTTCTATAGCAGCTAATATGAAGGAGAGGTAGTGAAACTTGAATGCTAGCACCTCATTAGTTTCTTGACCACGTTTCATTTCCTTCTCACACATCAAGTCTAGAACCTTGCTAGCACGAGGAATGTTATCCAACAATGCTGGAGATTTTTGTACTGTTAGAGCAACTCGCACCGGATGGATGTTCACCTTTTTAGAGAGAATAAAAAATTTATATATAACAGTGATTGTTAATGTTAATGGTTACATTAAAAACTAAAGAAATTAAAAGTTTTAAGCAATTATACATAAAGATATACATAACCATATACATGGTATACATATCATAACGTCACTACGCTTTTAGATTTAACCTTAAAGTAAACTTTCTTGTAATTTTTTGATCCAATACTTATATTATTTTTGTAATTTATGGCTAATACTTACTTGCATTATTAGTTTATGCAATGGAGACGCTGCGATAGTTGGTAGCTTTGGCTCCGTTTCCAAATCATGAGGCAGGGTGTAATAGTCGATGGCAGACTTTGGCACGAAGTTGTTAATCACTACTACACACGAGTGGTTGCCTGAAATAAGATTGTTGAATTTTTATAGAATTAATGGTAGTAGGTATTCATGAATTGGATTCAATTTGCAACTAGATAAAATAAAATATATCAGATAGAACGCTTTAGTTCAAACTGAATGCAGGTCTCGATACTCCTTAGAGGGGGTCGATTTTAGAATTCATAGATCGGTGTACCATAAGCGTAAGATTATATATTCCTCACCTACAAATGCGGCCATTTGTGAGGCAGTTCTTCCGACGCTATTTGTGGCATGACTTTTGGCCCCAGCCGCAAGAAGCATCTGACAAAGTTCAACATTACCAGACAGAGCTGCGAAATGCAATGCAGTGTAAGAGCTTTCATGTTTACCGGCGTTGACATCTGCACCCTTATGAATTAAAAAAGTTGAGGCAATTCATTAATATAAGAAAAATGAATGACTAGTTCATTCGCAATTTTCACTTAACTTCATTCATGTATCATCAACTATGTTTAATAGATATTTAGCACTATTCTTACCCTGTCGATGAGCATTTGAGCAAACTCTTTGTTTCCCTTATAACAGACATGCTGCAATGGTGTCATTCCATTTTCATCGACGCAATCGATGTTTAATTCATTAAGTAGGAGAATATTTTTCAAGCCTTCAGCATCATTCGCCGCCAATTTTTCGAAAATTGTCTTCTCGATCGAGCTCGCCTCGTCCGCCGGAGCCATGTTTCTACTCTCAGGGCTACCAACCGAAAAATAATTGAATTGAGTAACAGCTCATCCATCGTTCGTTGCACAAGCTTTCGTGCTTTATTTTCAGCATAAATTTTCGGAACGAGGGAGTATATTGAACTATCAATGAAAAACTGATTTTTTTCTATAATCCAAGTTTCTTATCTCATATGATCGATCATAGATGTTACAGTTTTCAATTGATGCAAATAATATAGATTTATTGCTAAAATTATTTATCCTTAAAATGACTGATGCAGTATGAGCGATACGAAAAATCTAAAAATGCATGTGCAAGTAAGGAAAAGTTTAGTTAATCTCATTTCTATGGACAAAGAGCCACAGTTTAAATGTGACCGTATAATCATGTTATCGAAACCAAGAAGCTTTGATACCGATCAATACCTAATTTATTAAGAATGCTTTTTCCTTTCTTCCTTGACTTAGGACATACGTCTCTTACGGTTGATCCATTCCTTTCTTAATTTAATTATGTATCTAAAATTAAATGTATTTACTTTTAAATTTCAATCATTTAGAACTTGTTTTAGAAGTTTCTGCCACAAATGAAATTTCGTTCCATGTGTATCATGCAATATTAAAGCAAGTAATCATTTTGAAAATGGTACGCTACGCTCGTATACCAACAAATTTGTTTCTTCAAAAATCTACGGATGTTATTTTTAGTACCCAATAAACTATGATATGATTTTGAGATGAATTTTTAGGAATGCACGTCGTACATTAATTGCTTAATTTTTTATAATAATTTCCAAATTTTTATGATTTTCCTGAAATATTCTCAGATTTTAAGCTATATCGTAAAAATTTGGTCCATGTATTTATTGATGAATATTTGCTTTAAGGAAGTTTGCTCGATCCTTCCCATTTATCCCAAAAGAATTTTTATTTTTTTTATTTTTCACGTAACATTTGAGTTGTTGAACGTTAAAATTTCATATCGTTGTCTAAATGAAAGGATGAATCAGTTATTCAACGAAACACGAAACGGGAAAGTTTTATAATAATCGATCGAATTTTTCCATTTAACTTTATACTCAGTATATCAGAATTTTATTAAACATCACATGATTTTTATATTTTATGATAAACTTCTTTAGTTTGCGAGATGAAAATTTGAGGAAGAATATGCTGTGCTAAACAATGCATTTAAAATCGGTGTCGTTTCTAGGTATGAAGTTCATCCTTTCTCTAATAGAGGTCGGATCAAGCTGTTTGCCCTATCCTGCCCTCACGCGTGAAGAACCTCTAACTTGAAGGTTAACTGTTCTTTCCCATCTCTGCATCTTATATGAAAAGTCCTTCAGCAGTTCTTTACAAAAATTACTTGCAGTTAATGTAAATATCAATCATTTTACTTTTAGCATCCCATTTAAAGATTAATTCATATTCGAATCTAATTCTAATAAGTTTGAGATAAACTAATTATAATTTTTGGGAATCCTGAAGGCGAGAACTTTTTTGTTGCTTTTTTATAATTTTTCTACCTCATTGGATAAATTTGTAAGCCATATGATGAATTCAATGTTATTATAACTTACAATTCTATTATTTTAGAATCTTTACATAATTTTATTAGAATGGATGGATTTTAAAGAATAATTTTAAAGTTATTAATGGATACTCATTGTTTGATGTTAAACATTTAAAAGTTACTCTTGTTCTTACGAAGTATTTGGAAATGAGAGTGTGTCATCCTTTAATGAAATAATTAGTTAGTGTGGGATTGATTTTTCGATAAAGAGAAAAACGCAGGAAAGTGATGGATACATTAGGATTTAGAAGTAGTGGAAAACGACCGTATAAGCATTAAAATTTTGACTTTAAAATGTACGCTTGAGTATACTCATAAGTATCTAAAATTGGTTAAATAACGGTTATTATTGACATTTATAATATTAGTAATAAATGGGGTTAAGGAAAGCTGTTCTAACCTAGCACGTTAAGGTCATTCGACTTGTATATTTTGCAGAAGGGATTTTTAAGTTAAAGAGATCAATTATATCAGCAATATCACTTTAGCCTAAGACCGTCTGTCAAAATTCAATTAACTAAAGCTGTCATTTTTCCGATTGTAGTAGAATTAGAAAAATAGTAATGATATGCAAATTTCCTACTGTGTGGCAAAAGAACCTCCCCGGCGGGGAATCGAACCCCGGTCTCCCGCGTGACAGGCGGGGATACTGACCACTATACTACCGAGGACTTGGGAGAGATAACTCTTGAAGAAAATACTCGTCTTTTATTTATTAGCTGTTGCTATCAAAAAGGAATTTCGTTGTTCGAAATGTCAAACGGTATTCCGTACTTACTTATAAAATATTGTACGACTATTTTTGTAATGTACTATATTTTTATGGCTGATACTTATAGTCTGCTCGACAATATTACATACGTTTAAAATCAATATAGGGTGTAAGACCAAAAAATGTATTCTTTAATATTACGTTTCGGAAGAAGAAACTTAACTTGGTTTGTTTTGTTCTCTGTGAGAATGTTTCTCTGTTTTTAGAATTTCGCTTAACTCATAACTGAGGTCAATATAGTCTTTATTCGTTCCGCTTAAAATTTTGTGATCTAGATCACAATTTCTCAGTCATAATTAACCTTTTATATCCATTTCCAATTTCCAAAGTAGTAGTATCCATGGAATGTTTTTTGTTTGCAACAAAAATGTAAAATTCAGTTTGAAATTCCATTTTATACCCGAGAAATAACTCTGAATATAGGGATAGCATTTGGTGCCTCGTTTACTCTCGATAAACGTGACAACGAAGGTCGTGCAATCAAGATGAATAACCCCGCAATGGAGTGGATATGAACCTTCATTCAGTCTTCAGTTCGTAGATCTCTCTTTCACATCGTAAATAACCATCGATATCTTACGAATTTTTTTTCGTTCGTTTCGTGAAAGCGCCTCGAAGTCATGCATGGGTTCACCATCTCGCGAAGTTTTTTTTTCGTATCCCCTGATCAAGGTTGACTCGGACATAACACGCACTGCCGCACATGTGCGTGGTCAATGAAAGAACCTACGTCGCAGGCATTGTCGTTTTTCGGATGCAGCCAAGTTTCGCCCCAATCAACGTCCTCATGTGCGCAGTGAACACCCTGAGCATGTGCGCAGGAAGGCTCCCGGAGGATATCCCGATGGCAATCAATTCTCGGTGAATGGACGCCGGTATCTACGTCTCCTTCAGCGTCGCATTCCTTCGTGTCCACCGATTCCCAAAGAGGTCAAAGGTGTCCCTCGCAATTGGAGGCTCGTTTATTGGTTCCATCGATCTACGCGGAGTCGAAGGTGGCACTATGCAGATTTATACGCGAGCCCCCCTCAAAACAAGGCCTATGACCAAGTAACCGAGTCCCCTTCATAAGAATAATAAAGCGCAACACTGCGGTTAATAACCTTTTTCGGTAACGTGGTCGAAGCTATTGCCTTTTCCAGTGGTTGATGCATGGAGGGTTCGGAAAATTTTCATATTGCCTCTCATTAGAAAGCGACGCAAGAATGGTCAAGATTGTCTGTTGTCATTGCGAGAAAAATTATGATTCTATATTAAAGATGCGAACTATAAATATCTTCTTGTGTCTCTGGTATACCTTATTCCCAGCAGAAGCCTTTCTGATGGTTGCGTGAATCTCTAAACCAAGAATTTTGTCGTCATAAATTATACAGTACGAGCTACTTGAGATTATTCGTGGGAATATATTTTCATGTTATAATGTACATAGTTGTGGTATAAATGTTTTAGCTGGACAAAATTAAAATTGCTACATGTTCAATATATTTTCTTATTCTATCGTTTGCGATTCATTAGTCAGTGTGAGAAATTAAATTTAGTGTTTTATATCTAAAACGAACGAGTATTTCTCTTTAACAGTATCAAAAAACCCTTTAGAAATTTTCGACATACAATTTGTGAATTATATTTTTGTACGTACAATATTCTGTACATAAGAAAATTTTGTTTTGTATTCATAACATTCTAACACATCTTTGAATAGAGCTTATGTTTGTGAGAAAATAATCTATAAATTAGAATAGTAATTATTAATTTATTTTTCTGTTAATTTATTCTGTTAAGTTTCATAAATTTTCAATGGTTTAAAAGGAGATGATAAATCGTAAAAATGTGAACTAATGCAATTCGAAAGTAATACAATTTTGTTGTACTTTTTAGATTCAACAGTATTTATAGAAATTATTACATTTGGTACCAGTTCCTATTTTCCATTTTTAATTATTATATTTCATGGATATGCAATTGGATGAGATATTTGATTAAATCCAATACAAGAAAAAGGGTCTTACAAAAACTCATATAAATTCTATAAGGAAAGGGAAATGATAATATCGCATAGCATTAAAGTTTTTACTCAAAGAAATTTACGGTATTGAGAGAATTCAAGGATAATTCTTGGTTTTTAAATGAGAAGGAAAGGAATTACCACTTATTTCGTCAGTTTTTTTTACTCCACGACTCGATTCAAGACAAACAGTATGTGAGAGCATTCGAGAAATGTCCCGCTACTTCACTTTTCTTTTTTATTCTGAATAGCTTGCCATTACATAAAATCCCTCCTTGTAATAAATTCTAGACCTTTGCCGTTGTGATTAAAGCGCAAAATATTTCTATTACGGAGTCTTAAATGTCATTCGTTCATTTAGTGATTTATATAACCTTCCCCTTTCAAATTTGAGTTCATTACCAACTCTCTTGTACTACTCCTACGTAACATTTGATCTTTTTAAATTTTAAAGCGTTCTGTATTCACCTTGATCCTTATTCAGTAATCACATCGCTTAGGAGAACGGTGCTCTTCCCAGATTCATTAATTATGACTACCGTTACTCAGGGGCGTCGTATTTTACTTTTGATTGCCACCTCCTTAAATTCAGTGGTACACATACTTGGCCATCCTTCATCTATTGCGTAATGTTCATCTATATTCACCAAGGCTTTACTAACGGACCCTTGAAGTCATTTACTCTTTTCCAAGGAATACATCCAGATGAGCAGCCTTTTTGCATCGCAAATATCGTTAACATTCTGATTCCAAATTGATCTGATTAGGAATGAATCTTCACACCCACGCAACAGTGGACCTCCTTTGAGGTGCCTAAAGAGAAAACGTTACGTAAACTTTTATTTATACTTCGGATTTAGAAGAACAAAAATTATTTACCTTTAATATTCTGCCTGTGACATTACGTAACTTTTTCCTAATAGATATCATATGCATTATTTTGAGGATAATCAAGAATAATTATTTTTTATACATTAATTTACGTATTTATTTATTATCTTTGCAATAAGTAATTATTCAAATTCCATTCTAATGCGATACGAGAAAAATCAAATACTTTAACTCTTCTGCAGTTCTTACAGTAAAAAATAATATAAAATGACCTTATATATTGATTAAATAATTTCGCATGAGTCCTTATAGATATTATATTTATATCAGCTTTTTATGTTAAAGCTTTGGTTTCCCCTTATACTTAGGTGCATCTACTCGTATATCCTTCAATAACTTTGTTGATATCTGTTTATTTATATTTCATTATGATTCCTCTTTCAAGGCATTATTGTTTTCTATAAAATCTATAATTAGTATCTGAGTTTCAAAACAGCCATCCGCGTCTTAATGGAGATTTTCATAGGAAGTCAAATCATATATTTCCTCTAATCTCATACTAGATTTGTGCGATCTGAAAACATTGTGACACCACTTTGATGTCAGTGCGTGCGTTTTTGTTGATGGTGTCCATTCTCGGAAAAAGAGACGCGTTATTTACTGTTTTACATCGAAGGATGTCATTCATTTTATTAGGAATAACATCCACCAAGTGCCCCACCCAAAGCGATAACCTTTTTCGTATGTCATTTGGTTGCTTATCGGGAAATCGGGTATGTATCCATATTTTACACGCGAGCTCCTTATCGGTGAACCGAAGAGCCATCACGCCACGCTCGTTCAGCATTATAAGATACACGCGAGTGCTAAGAAAGTGCAGTGTAATTCGTCTCTTGTTTTCGATTTTTTTAGAATCTAAAAATCGTCTAACAGTAACGCAAATACATGATGAGCTGATGGTGCCAAGAATAAACTGTATGCAATATCCACAATGCGGGACGAGATGTTGTTTATGTTTTGAATTGCTACGCTATTTTTTAAAATATCGAGCGTAGTTATGCATATCCTTCGTTTGAGCCGATCTAATTATGAATTAAGCGAAATGGATTGGATAATTTAATTTCTAATTCAAATATAATCTGGAACAAAATTACTTTTATATATTCTTTTTTGAAATAATTAAAATTTCGCTTTAAAATACAATTTCTGTTAAATATGAAATATTTCGATTAATTGTTTTGAAATTTAAAAACCTGTTTATGTTGAAATATTAAGGACGATTTTTATGCATTAAGATCATGCATCTTATCAGTCAAATTTGATTATTATTATCATTTCTCCTTACTTCTCCTTAGTTACTTGTAGCCCAAATTTAATTTGCATTAGCTGGAAGGACAAAATAATTGTGCTTTATTTTAATTATTTATCTCTTATTTCTTCACAAAATATTTTTTCATAACATTCTTTGTTGTGAGTATTATTGTGAGTAGAATTAACGGAGATGATAGTATCATCTGCTATCAGTGTTTATACTGTGACGAGAAATGGATGTTAAAAGATGTCGGACAAATCTTACTGTACTCTATGTAGGAATAGGTTTTGCTCATTGGCAAAATGAATTCATTACGGTGTTTCATGATAAAATTTTATGTTCGAAGTTAGTTTTATTTCATACGTAATATTCTAGATTTGAACATTTTCCCCTTTATTGAAACACTTGGTTTAATTAGCAGATGAGAAGTAATTTTCATTATTTTAAATAAACGGAAACTATAATAATTTATATTTTTTTATATCTTCATATTTTCTCACGACAGATTAATGACTTTGTTCAGTACTATTCCGTTCCCGAAGCTTTCGATATTCACCTCAGAGACTGCCTTAATATTATTCACCTCTATCATCTGTAATGAATATAATCTGCTCAAGGTTTCCAGTGGCACTGTCAGTGAGACATTCACTCTAAGATTTCCCTTTCAACTTGGTGCGATGCCAATTCTGTCATGCTGTCAGGGGTTAAAGTTGCATCAAAAACGAGATAAGTTTTCTCATGTGACGTTTATTAACTGTAGCTATTACCTCAAGTATAGCTGTACTTTCATTTAGATAATGACTTTACGTATTAAGGTTAGGCTATTGGTATATTTATTGACGTATAAGTCTCCAACATCTAAACATGTCTTAAACCTTTAAACCAATTAAGTATATGTATATATTCCTTAATCGTAGGCCATAATCTCGTACAGAATTACCGCTATCGTGCAACAAAGTTTCTATCTAGGTCACTGTTATATTTAATAGTAATATTTTAATTGGTTTATTCAATTTTCTTAATCCTTATTAAATACGCCAACATTATAAATACCAAATCTACGTGTATTTGTATTATTTTTTATGCAATCCGAAACAGTAATTTAAGTCTCAATATAATCCATAATCTATTGTTTTGTTACCAAGGGAACTCTAGATTTAGCCAATATTTGATGACCAAATACAATCTAATGGAAATTATTTGCAATGAAAGGCCAATCTTAACTATGAGATTGAGTGAACGGTCAAAACATTTGGTATTTTGCCTAAAAGTATGGATAGATCTTTATGAAAATAAATTTTGACGTGATTTAAGTGGGAAGCCAAAATATTGGCGCAATTCGTATTCTAAGCTCGCTTCTCATTTCTTCGAACATTCATTCCGGTAAACTTGGAATTCTGTTGAAGGAATTAATGATTAGAAAAAGATCATCGCCTATAATCCTCCATTTTAAGTATGTAATTCTCTAATTCTCGCTTGGAGAAATCATAGTTACCACTCTTATAAGAACACTAAATTCTCAATCGGTGAGATGTATCTCAATAGTGGGTCCTTATTTTTGATATTCATTCCGAAGATTAAAATGCGCAAATAATCTTTGAAAAGTGTAATAGAGACAACGGAATGAAAAATTGTTATATTTAACATTTTATTCATGCAACATTTCATAATGAAATGACCGTATTCGATATCACTAATACTGCTACCTCTAAAAAGGGTTTAATCGGGAGGATATTGCTTGTACTTTCTACGGTAAATGATGACATAAGACTAAGACAAATAAATTCTTTTCTTTTATCAGGTGAAATTGAATGATAATTTGGGATTTTACCATTGAGCGAAAAAGTTCAATAATTATTGGAATCAGCAATGATTGAATAGTTTTGTTAGAGCCACATGGTATTCGGGATGTATATATGAGATAAAATCGATTCGTTTATTGTCGAATTTTGATCTGCTGAGGTCGACGACTTCGTGTAAGAGTAGGTTGCTCGGGTTATTATGAAGACAAACAAAACCGCTTACCGTCTTGGGATCATTGAGCACTTTCATATAAGAAGAACTTGCGACACCAAAATAGAACCTTTTGTGAACCCGAATCGCTCTCACGTACATATTTTGAGCAAGAAGATGAGCCGTTTGGTAATCAACCCTTTGAATGTATGAAATTAAGAGAGCAAGTCGTGTGCCCGGAAACGTGTTTGGAATCACGTTACGTACATCTCGTGTTCATGTCCCCTATGGTAATGAAACTTAGCCAACGCCGCGCATCCCTGAAGGGTCTTCCTCCCATGTACGTAATTGTATCGGATCCCCTACTTGGCGAGGCAATCAGCAGACCGAAAGTTCGATGGCCGTAAATTTCGTCAATTTTCGGACGTAAGATATGCCGGAGACATCAACCGAGGGTACACAACCCTCTGAAACTTTTACTCTTCATTTTGACATGCCATGAATTTTTAATGCCGACCCAAATAAACTTTACGGCCTTTTACAGCACTTTAAGAGGGTAACGTCCTATTCATTACAGCTCGACGAAAAGGGAAATCAGGGATGAAGGAAGGGATTAACAGGATGATGACATTTCGCGAACGATAATGCCCTCGCTTCATTATTAATAACGTATAATTTGTGTTTGTTTCCATTCGGCCGTCGCGAAATATCTGGGTCGCGGTTGGTCGTCGTTTGGGGGATTTTATTACGTTGATGAGAAACAAGGGGATGGCACAAAGTAGGATGGCTTGAGGTACATAATTGTTCCGCTATTCATCGCGGTCGTTATGTAAATGTGTGGAATGGGATTGGTAATCTCAAATCACGTAATCCCATCATTGGGTACGTTTCCTTAGCCGGGTTCCTCAGGGGTCCATTGACCGGGGGTGGCGCAACATTCGAATGTTCCCAGAAGGACGCCAACTATTAACTTAATGGATACTAATGAACGGCTTATTTCACGACCCCCCACTTCTTTCCGAGATGGAATGATGGTTCTTGATGGTCCATCGTTGAATGATAACTATATCCTTTCGTTTAGTTTTCACCATATCTTATTCAGTTAGTTTCGATGTAGGCCGTAGCACAATGTGGATTTTTATCATATCATTTTATACGATTTACAAATAAAAGAAACAGATTCATCAAACGGGAATCGAAACTATGAATCGCAGTCATTGAGAATGTATTATTCATCATTAAACTCTTATCTGATTAGTAATTCAGGCTCGTTATTCAACGACCAAGAAAATGATGTAACCGAAGCTTTGTAAATTCATAATGAGAGGCAAATGTGCTTATTTCTCATTCGTATACCGTTAATCAAGGCAAACGACATCGTAATGAGGTTTCTTTGCTGTAATAAGTGTACAAGGATTCTAGAGTATGCGATTTTATCTTAGCGTTGACGGCATTGTATTAATTATGGAGGCTGTGTTCAGACAATTATAAATATTGATTGTTTCATTTAGGTAGAATTTCATGAACTGCTTTCATCTTAAATTCTGAGGTGACATTTAACATTTCAAGTAACCTTCCAAATGACTCAATATGTTAATTTCGACGTAATGATTATGATTCAATTACTCGCTGATCAAAGAAAACAACGATTATTATCAATTTTTATTGATTATGTTCTAATAAAAGCAATAAACTTCAGATGGAATTATTTTCTTTGTGATAAAAAAATATTTGAGTTAATCGACGTAAATAACTTTGTATATAATATAATAATTTTTAAGTAAAATGGTATCGATCATTTGTTTACGTTTGCATAGGTAATATTTCTTTATTATCTAAGTAAGATATCTCTGCGAAAATTTAGCCAGAGCATTAAACATAAACCTCTTACAAAAATATTTTTTATAACGTGATGATTATTTTTTGATTAATTTAATATAATTCAAATTATTATTTATATTTAAATACAGCTCTAAAGGTTTTATATATGCCCTTCGGTACGTTTGAAGTTAATTATAACTCTATAGTCTTTTGATATAAAAACCTGTTTGATTGAATATAGTTTTTTCCGTATATGTATAGTATTTAATCATACGTTAGAATATTTATTTAAATAGGTCAATGATTTAATATGCATAATTAATCGCAGAATTTTATCGAAATAAGCGAATAATTCATCCATAAACTATAATTTTTCTCTGGGTCAAACAAAAGTATCGCCAGGTTTAATAGGTTTCAATCAGAGATAATTGAAGTCCTCCACGCCGGTGATCAATCATCTAAAATCAGATAATAATGAAACGGAAATGGGTTTGATAATGGAATCACAAATATCAAGGATTTTTCCCTCATTTGTGCGGAAAAGTAGGCAATGAATCGGTCATAATTATTGAGCACGTGGTGCATAGTGGAATACGAAGTTGGTCTGCCGCAAACCTATCGCCATTAGGTCAAAGCGGAGTGGGGTCATCGACCTTCACAAAGAGGTTAGATAGAGACAGATTCATTCATGGGCACTCGGATCCGATTTCGTGAGCTCGTAAATTAATAAGTCATGGAATGGAAAATTTTACGGAAGCCCTGGACCACCGCTTTCCTTTTTTTCGTCCGAAAAACCGCGCTCTGTCCATTGAGGTTTCCTTGGAAACAGATGATGGATGTCCATCGCCAAATCGGAAAGATATGACCGTGGACAGCTGAACGAACTGGAAAATCAGATTGGGAGTATCAAATATCTTTCCTTAAGTTATTAAAGAGATCTGAAACCTACCGCTCCATCCAAAATTACGTGCAGTAAATCGTGAACATTCACAATAATATTAAATAACTCAATGATTGGTTTTCCGGATGATTATACATTGATTTACGTTTTATATTATTGCTTGCTAGCATTTATAATTCTATTTTATAAATTTTTCTTTTTTTATTCAAGGGTGGTCCAAATGATTATCCAAAAATTCTACTGTTTATGAAACAAAATGTCTTTTTTCTCTTCTCCCCATTGACCCAGATTTTACATTTTTCCGAGAAAATTATTTTGTTTTCACATATAGTATATTTTAATCAGTATTCAGTGTTGGGATATTGGAATCAAGTTAAGAAATATCTTTCATTATTTATTATTTTGAATTTTTCAATTGTTTTCATAGGAACACGACTACTATAATTAGGCTATGTTTAGCTCTTAATTATTTCATCAAAAAATTAGAGCTGCATTAGGAAAAAGATCGTGAGCTTTCTTCTTAAGCTCCTCCCTGAAATTTTATCTCAACTATTACTACTACTACTAATTGTAATATGCATAATAAATATGAATATGTTTACACACACACGTAAAGTATCATTTTTAGGTGATGAGGTCAATTATGAACCTCAATCTTCCATGAATCATTACATTTCAATTCTCGCCAACTGACATTGTTTTATTTAATGAAAGTAATATTCGCAGTGGTCATTGCATTTCATAAAAACATCGGACTCTTGGTATGTTCACCCAATACCGAGTTCTCTTTTTAACCACTCAGTTCACCCGTATCTATGCTCGACCCTGATAATGAGCAATTCATTGACCGAATTGTCATAGATACATCCGCGTCCGTAGCATTTTTGCTAGATCGAGTGCTGTCCCTTATAATAAATTGAAGTATAAATTTTATTCGCTCAGCCGGTACAAGAATATTGAAACGAGAAAAAAGAGATATTTTTTGTAAATGTACGAAGTGTGTGAAAGATGTTTTTATCTGTGTGATGTGATGTTTTTCGTACTTTGCTAACAAAAATAAATTAGCTTGAATAAAAAAGTTTTAATAGAGGTTAATGTTACATACTGCATATCATTAATGCTAATTCTCAGTAATAGAGAAAACAGTTGACAAAAGATAATATAGAAGCATATATGTTTGAGCAGTAAACACCGGGTGTGCTCATTTTTCTTAGAAATTTTCCGAAAAGACTTTTTTAATTTCTCTTTGATTTCACTGCCCTATGCTTCTTAGAATTTTCGTCACCACTATAAATATTGCATATATCGTGAGATTTTGGACAAGAGATCATTGGACCTACTCTATCTTAAAGTATATGTTTTGGTTCTTATCATAAGTAAAAAGATACTAGCGACTGAATGGTATATCATTCAGTTCAGAGCTAAGATTTCCTAATCAGAAGTCCTTGGGAAGATTGTATGGAGTCTATGACCCCGCATTGAGGGGTGCATATAATTTCATGCAAATTTTAAAGCCAATTGAATATGCAATTTTGTACTTTATAAAAAGCCTTGAGATATAGTTTTGGGGCAATGAGTAATTGCGAATTAATAATGATTATTACAGGAAATATTTTATGACCTCGAACTCTCTTTCCCAGAACAATGCAACTTGTGGGTTAATATTTTTTTGCAAAGGATATTATAAATTGCTCTTTCAAGAACAAGAATGATATGTTCATTGTCATGCATAACTGGGAAAATCGACGCCCGCTTAATTCAAATGAGCTCTAGAAATGTTTTAAATATCTAAAGTTATCTAAAATTTATTGAAATCAAAACAAATTTGACTTCATTTCACATTCTTTTGGATTAGGAGTATTATTAATCATTAGGAGTTAAAGAAAGATAAATTCATGTTATTAAGGTTATGTAAAATACTCACTGTAGTGGTATGAAAATCTTTTTTGTAAAAAGATTTGCTAAATATTTACAGATTGTTTTTCCTGATTTCCAATGTAGCTTTCAAACATTTTCAAACAATTTTTCTAATTTCAAAGTAAATATTAGTAAACAGTATTTACTTCTTACTACTACTACTTATCTACCTTCTCTTAACTCTGGCATAAGTCCCCTTCCTTATTTAAATATCTCTTTTATAAGAGAATTACGAAGTACTACTACATCACGAATCTTTAACAACGAAAGAATTTGGTTATTAATTTTTTATTATCTTAATTTTTTTAAATCGAGTTCTGTAAATGAGATATAAATTTACTGAGTTGATAAAAATGAGAAGCAAATACCTAGAGAGCATTAATTAATTAGGTTTAGTTGGCGGGTTTAGGTATGTAGGTTTAGGTAGTCTGAATATTCGATGTGAAATGAACATTTATTAGAACTCGACTAGTTAATATTAGAATTCGACTAATTTTATGATGCACGAATTCTTCTAACCCGTTGATAGATATTAGAAATTGTATGTTTAAATTTAATATTTCTAAAATGGCGAACATAAAGATTTAATAATCATATATAGAATATCTATTATTAAAATTGAATAAGTTTATTGCGATAATACAATAATTTCATTAATTATTGCTCCCTTTCAGTATACGCGAAACTTTTTGCTCCTACCATTTTGTGACACCCACAGAAGAAGAACTTTAAAGGAGGGTGTAAAAGACGCCGTGGCATCAAAGGTAGGAATGAAATTATATTTTAATTTACAGTTGTCACTATTCAGAATTCATTCGAAAGTTAACATTTGACTGCGAGTAAAACTTTCCCTTTCACCTCAGTTCGAATGTAAGTACGTTATTCTCATTTTCAGAATTGACTCTTGAGATGATAATAAGTAGCTTTCGTATTTAAGTTGATTCGTCTGCTTCTGAGCCACTTTCAATGTTGAACTCCAAGTCCTTGATTGACTTGGTTATTACTCAATCTAGAATCATATGTGTGAACATTCAGCCTTGGAAAATGTATGAGTGTAGATAGACATTCTGTAACTCGATTCTCGCCTTTCTCAGCTTTCATGAAACAATCGTGGTTGGATGAATGAGCAAAGATAGGAACAAATCAAGCTGAAATGCTTCCTTCTATTGTAAAACATCAACTTGGTAGCGCGGTTACCAAAAAGCAGGTGGTGTTTGTTTAGGAATAAACTATATTTGAACGCGATTAGATAAAGCTAGGCTTCCCGATAGCCGGCATTCTCTTTATGAAACTTACTTTTTTCATGCCTGAGTTTCTAGAAAAATTCCAGAAAGGATATGAAATACGCTAATTTAATATATTATGAGCTGGACTTCGTGTGAATTAGTTGATAGATTTTTTAATGGCTCTAGGTTTCATTTTTTCACTCTTTTTTGTAGCAATACCAATCGATATAGAAGATTACGTAAAATTAAAAATGTATTCTTAGCTATTATTATATTTATTAGTTAATAAATACATGAACGTGATTGTTATCAAAAGAGACGAAAAGCATAAAATAATATGTAATTTATCTATTATGAATATAACAATAAACAGAGAATGTAATTCCATTTTCATGTTTTTTATCCAACATGTTTAGTTCAGGTCCTTCTTTGCATGAGCATAAATATCAATTAACTTTTATTGGGTTCGTGAGATTAATCTATTTACTACAGAGTTTTTCCTTCTTTATAAGTCACATGCTAATTCATTTATTAACCATGTCGTTTAAAAATAGGATATACTAAGAAACCAATTTGAAATATGAAAATATGAATGGACTCTATGTTTCATAATCCATTGAGTAGGAGATTATATCAAACGACTGTTTTAGCTCAAGGTGAAATTTTAATTAATACTGAATCAGAGGGAGGCCAATAACTCGAACAATGTTGAGGTATTCAGTAATACAAGATTTAATATTATTTATAAACGTATACTCAAGGTTAATTAAATGATCTCTTCTTGAATAATACGAATCACCTAAACTGCTATTCATTCTGAATTAAATAGGTTCCTTTTTGAAGAAATCTTGTATCAATTTATTCAACAACTTCATAGTGATTTAAGTAGTGTTATAAAAAGAATTTTCTGAAGGATTCGTGATTTATAAAGTAAAATTATATCTGTGAATTATCATTTTATATCCCGTAATCTGTATAACCTTCGGTGGAAGTAATCTAATCTACATTATCGGAAAAGTAATATTAAAGAATGATTTTCTCACCTTCCTCTTTGTGGAAGAGGGAAAATATTAAAAAAATAAACACGAAACAGTATGTATTTCAAACTATTATTCCGTGCTGGTTTATGAAATTCTATTTCAATGATTTGTTCATTTTTAATATAATACAACTGTTATTGGATTGCTAAAGTGCAGTTCATTTAAAATTAATTTATTTTCCGTTAATTCGCTCTTATGTATTCTTCATATTTAGAAAGGCTTGTTAAATTCATTTAATTGAATCTATTAATTCAATTGTTCATCATCAATCTAAAAAGAATACTATCATTAAGCGTCACCGTGAAAGTAATCATTTAACAATATTTGCAAATTTTATTTCGATTAATGATTATAATCGTGTTGGTTATTAATATTTTGTACTATTTTGTGGTGATCCGGATCAAATCGTATTTAATATAATATTCCTATGGTTGTAATTATTTTAAATTTTTTGTAAATATCACATCATTTTCATCTTGTCAGTTGCTTGAAAAAATTTTCGGTAACATTAGCACAAAAACTTCAATGTACAGCAGCCAACAGCAGTAATAGTTCGCGTCTTTCGGTGAAAAGGACACGAGCAAAGACCCATCCATCGGAATGATCGAGTCGCTAGGCGACAACCCTTGTATCGGCAGGCGTAGCATATCTCGAGGGGTGAAAAAGTGTTTCTAGGCGTGTAATGGGGTTGGAAAGTGATGCTTGGAGGAGGTGAACTCGGATGAGATGTGGAGGGAGCGGGGGGAAGGAGGGCAATGAACCTGAGAGGGCATGTATGTTCCGATCATGCGAGAGGAGTGTGAAAACGAAGGGCGGTGATGCAAGTGCCGGAGAAAGAGCGGAAAAATACGCGGACAAGAGATGCATGAGTGCAAATGGAGGAAGAGAGAGAGTAAAAGTAAGATGTTGAAACGGAAGAAGATAAAGGACAAACGATGCTAAGTAGGTTTCACAAACGGATGACAATACCTTCTTTGGGGGAACAATGCATCTTGTATTATTGTTGTTTTCTCCCTCGAGAGGGGTCCCAACCGACCTTCCGGCTTTATTCGAGCCGCTATTGGACGCCTGCCGAAAGGCTCGCCTCTGGACTTTATAATCGAATTTACAATTGAAATTCACGGAGCCCGATTTTGGTGGGCCGGTCTTCATTCCTGCCTTCTGATTGGTCGAAGGAAGGGCACGGAAGAAGGGGCGGGGTGGACCATGTAGATTTTTTGGGGGTTATTCTAAACGGTAGGGATTCATAATGAGGCTGTAGGTAGCTGCGCACATACGAAAATAATTCACCAAGATATTTTGTTTTTTGATTTGTTGTTACTGCTCTAAAGGTATTTCTATTATTATAAATCATTTTCACATTTTCACAAGTTGGGATAAGTACAGCTTTAGTTGTGTGATTTAAGAATCTTAATGCAGTTTTAGAGAATATAAGGAATAAATAGATAAATATAAAATTGGCAGTGATTTTAATTTGTTAACCTCCAAAATAATCAAGAACAAAATGCACATGTCTTGGGCTAATAAAACGGTTTAACGAAATAAGTGTGATAAGGAAGTTTTAGAAGTACTTTTAGTATTATGACTTGTGCGACTGTGTCTGGAAATGTGAGTTATCCTAATGTTTTCCCTGTATAAGTTCTTTTGAATGTGATGGACTGGAAATTTATAGTTTTAATGCCTTTTTCTGTTCTAAATTAAAGCATTGCAAAGCTCGCTCAGTACGGAAGACAAATATTTTCAGTGATCTCAAAATTTAGGTAATGTAAGGAGTAAGTTTTTAGTGTTTTCGAACTCATCCGGCATGTAAAATTATGAGATAAATAACAAGTGTCATCTTAAAGGGAGACAGATATATGGAGAGCAGAAGAGAGTTAATTTGCTACTCATCCATCTTTGGTCACGATCTTTTGTCTCGGGATTTTTAGTCACTTTTCACAATATATTATTGTTTAGCCTTGCTTTCATTAGTATCCTTTAATGTCTCATCGAACTCCTTTGCCACGCTCTCATATTTTCTGCTCCAAGAGACCATCTAGTTGACCTTGCAGATACTATAGCCTTTTCAGCCTCACTGATCATGCATCTGTCACTCTTTACGAAGCTGATTTTTCTAAAACTTCAAGGACTCATTTGTTGAGGACAGCAGAGCCCTTAGATAGCGTTAGAGTATACGCCTACAGTTTCTGGATTTTCTCGCGAGAGGATTTCAAATTTACTTCTATTGTTTTCCATATTACATTGATATATTATCTAGCATTCATACTTGGAATTACAGAATACGTAGTCAAAATGTTTTTTATAGAAATTTATATGAATAGTCATTCATTCATCTTTCGATGTTTCACAACCAATGCTTTTTCCCCTAATTTGATAATAGATTTGTTAAGTTTATATTTCAATAATTTCAAGATCAATGATATCGTTCATTTATTTAATTTATTGCTCCTTTTACGAATATGAACTTCGAAAGTCCTCGATGGTTCTATGGTGGATTTATTCTCTTGTCATTTGATCTTCTTGGGGTAGAAAGGAACTGGAAACTTCTAGAAGATTTGGGAATAAGAATGACATAATCGTAGGCCAAAATCTAACCGTTTTCAAATTAGATTGGTATAATATGTCAGATGGGCTAGACGTGACGCATGGGTAAAGAAATTATTCATAATAGGGTGACAAAGAGCTGAGATATTTCCCTTTTAAATGAAATGCGGAAGTTCGAAGGGAACGTGTCAGCTTCTTCGAGAAGGCGCTAAACTACCTTGATCTGGAAAATCGTTCTTAGCTATACGATTTTCTATTACTTAAAAAGCATTCATCGTATTTTCTGTGGAAATTATATCACTAAATTGATGCTCCATTAAATATTATAGTATCACCTAATTAAGTGGAGGTTTCGTGAGATTGAACGTTGAAAAAGATTTGCTTATAATGATGCGGATTGATCATCGTTATCATCGTAAAATTTATTGAAAAGCATTAGAGAAAGCTGGGGTCAGAAGATTAGATACATTTAACCAATATGCACTGTTTGATATCTGAAATTTTGATTAGATTTTAAATTATTTAAAAAATTAGATTTATGTTGTTTAAAAGAAGAGGGTTTATGAAAAAATGAGTGTATTGTCTTCTTTTTCATGAAGAAAGTTTCACGAAAATATTCCACAAACAATGAAAAAATGTAAAGTCGTTTAAAATCTTTTAAGTCAAAAAACAGTGATGCTCTGTGATGGAGCATAGGATACTGAGAAATGATGCACGAGTGGATTAATATGAATTATAGTACGCTAGTTTTTTTACCTCTGTTGTTAATTATATGTGTCTTTGAAGAAGTATAGAAAAACCAGAAATATTACTTTTTGTTAAGAAGTACTTTGTAGCTTTTATTTTATGAACCATATGTTATTTTTTGACTTTCAATATTCATTGAATTATGGGCACAGAGTGTCCGTAATGGATTCGGAATGAAAGCAATAACGAAGGCAACGAAAGAGATAATCCACTTTGGTATGGACGTATGGAGAGAATGAATGAAAGCAGAATGACTAAAGCAATGGAGGGTATGAATGGTGGTACAGAGAGATGCTGACTGAGAAAAAGCCGACGGAAAAGGATGAAGGAGATGCCGAAGTTTCAATGGATAAAAGGGAATGTTCGAAGAGATGGACGAACGTGTCCGAAACGGGAGATGTTCAGGAGGATAGGAAAGAATAGAGGAAGATTGTGAATGCGCTTATCCGAATAGTGATATGTATATATGTATGAATGTAGATAGCTTCATATCTCTTAGGATCGTCCTAAGTAATTCGCAGCTTCCGAGTATTGCATTATGATAATTAAATAGAGGCGGTTGATAGAACGATTTCAACACGTGTTCTCTGTGTCACTCTCAAAAGGTGCCTAGTGGTATAATTATTATGTGGAGGGAATGAGGAAAATTTGTAATGAGTGAAAAAATTAATGACCTCCAATCGATTCTCATTGTGAATTAAATACTTCGCAGTTATTGTAAACGTTGAGAAATATGAGTAATATAAAATCAGAATGGAAATGGCTAATAGGTACGAGAAATATTCTACTGTCTTATGGATAGGGAAAATATATCGTTAAAGGAAAACTTATTTTATTATAATAGGGGAATTGAAAATAAATATTTTAATTTTTATTGGTTATTTTATATGAATATAATTTAGAAGATCTGTCTCGTAGACGTGAGGTTCCTATGTGATACATAAAATTTGGAGAATTCGGAGCGATTAGAATTTAATTAATTGAAGTACGAAAGAGCGTATTACAATAGCATCTTTCCACAATATAACTTGTGGAGTTTTCAAGCAAGCAATGTTTCTTTGGAAAATGCATTAGTTATCATTTAGATTTATTATATCAATAACTACTCAAATGAATCTTCTCTTATCTACGTTCTTGAGGAGAATAAGATGTGAATTCCTCTTTACCCTGGACATAGTTACTGAAAAAATATCATTTATATTTTAATCTTATATTGTATATTATCTTATTTCAAATAGAAAATATTGAAGATCACGAGATTATTGGTCTCAGATTCGTAGTTCATTAAATCTAAAATAAATATTTTCTTGTAATTTCTCTTTAAGTGTAAGATTACATTCTCCATCTATTCTTAATCGATCAAATGAATAGATTGCCTTGAAAGACTACCTGCATATTCATATTTTATCACTTTGGAGGAGTAAGTAAAGGAATTTATCTCCAGAATTTTTCTTGAAATAGATTTCAACATATATTTAAACATTTTATAGATTCATCGAATAAAATACCTCCAAGAACCGTATCCGTATTAAACTTAATGACTGGTTTTCATAATAGCGATTGGTTTGCGGTGGGATCGTCGTCCGTTGCCAGGTGATGAAATCGGTACCTCAAGTATGTGAGAAGGACTTTAAAAATTTGAGTATAAATTCATTTAAAGTCCCGGGGAAAACAGATTGCAGGAAGACGGTTAGTGACAGAGGAGGCGTGCATGGCCATTCGTGTTGAGTAAGGATGGTCACTCCAAGTGAGGGGTTGAAGGTAGATTTGCGAGTAAATGAGTGGGTGTATATGGAAGAAGGAAGTGATTTGAATGTCGCGGGAGGATAAGAATCTTAAAATAGAGATGGACTGGGTGAAGAAGGTATTGAAATGTGTGTCGCCTTTCCCTCGCCTTTAAAATGGAAAGTATGAGTTTGGAGGTGGCCAATACGGATGTTCAGGTCGATTTTAATTTTATTTGCGTCGACTTTATCTCGAGGCTATTAAAGATGCTCCCGAAATTCCTTTTATTTTGCTCCATTTTGTTTACCGATCATTGTCAAAAAACAAGCTTGCGAGTATGGGAAACGGTAGCGATTGTTCATTTAAATTAAACGTCCGTTGAAACACTGACTGAAGCAAAGTAACACGAGATAGTTTTAGAGTTTTGATATTTATACATTATTATGATTTGTCATTCAAGCACATAATTTATGGATAATAACACGAAATAAAAGTAGCAAAAATCTATTTGACTGTCATAGATTTATTACGAAACGAAATTGAACGTTTCAGATAGTAATTTCCCATCTAATAGCCTTTTTTTGTAAGATATTAAGTGAACGAGATACATTATTTGTGCGAAAATCTTACCTATTTCATATCTATCTGCTTAGAAATGAGAGACAAGAAATGTCAAACGATCTATGGTGTTCTAAATCTTATCTCAAGACAGTCATATGTTGATTTATACCTTTAAAGATGAATATTGAACTAATATTCGGACAATTATATAAATCATACTATACTATAGTACTAAAGCGTATAATACTATTCTTTTTCTTTAAGTTCTGATGAAAGGTGAAAGTCATGCCTTCCTTTTACGTACGTTGGACTCTTAAGTTCGCTATGTTGAAATCTCTTTTTTGACCCTCCAGTGGTAGACGAGAAATTCTTGTATCTCCAACTTATCTTTTCCAATAAAACGCCCAGGTATTGAATTAATTGAAGGTTCTGAATCATTTTGGGTCTGCATAACACTTGTTTCTTCATCTCGAATATCGGGCAAAGGTTTTAATATATCGCATATTCTTCTTTCAAGGCCAGCAGTTGCGAAAGGTTAAGGAGGTGATTGGTTCGGGCGATTATTCACTTCTGAAGCTATTCTTTTCACAACTTTTTCCACTTTTGGCTCTTTCAACATACTGATATTATTATGCTAAATTTTGCTGCTTCCTGATGTTCAGTATTTCGTAACTTTCGTACTCGAGGTAGCATTTTAAATATAATTTTAAAATTTATTCCGTTGTTTATTTATTTACACGAACAAGTTTCCGCATAGATCCACACTTACTAGTCTCTCACTTCTTTTAAAATGAAAAAAAATTTCTTCCTGTCTTCAAGGGTGATTATAAAAGTCTCTATATTAAGTCAACCAAAGGGTTGGCACAATATTTAAATAAGGCGAAAATTTTTTTTAAGAATGGCATGGAATTCTTTTTTTGAAGTTTCTGATGTCGTTTTTCATATTTCTTTTAATTGGATTTACTTGTGTATTTTGTGTACCTAGAGAATTTATATTTGCCTAAAACCTATGTTTTTCATTTTGATTCGACACGTAAGTGGTAGCAGCATTTCTTCCATCTTTTTCGGAAATGTTAGGTATCAGTGCCAGTACAGAAATAAATCCAACACTCGAGGCTTGAATCAAACTAGATATAGCGAGAGCTATTTCAGTTTACTTTAAATATCTCAATCGGGGTTTATTCTGAATTAATGATTCTTTATAATTAAGAAATAAAATCTTTCCCGGGAATTATTAAATGCAATGAACGTGCTTGATGGCTACATTCTACAAAATCTTCCTGGTTAGATACAAATCTTAATTTTACATTAATCAATCGCTTTATAATATATTTCTTGTGGCATTAACATTTCGCTAGTAAATTAACATTAGGGACTACAATATAAGTGCCATTAACGATAATGAAGTATTTGCCCTTTCTCAGGGAGTATATATTAGATATATGACACATTCTGCAATGGTAATCTTTACAAAGAAATTAAATAAATGTATACTCGTTAGGAAGATTGAATCCCGAATTTATTAAGCATTATTATTGTGTTTAATTCGATTAAACTCATGTGTCTAGTAGGAAACAGTTCACAGTTAATAATTAACGTCTTTTATTCAGATATTTATGATATTTTCTATCTGAAGAACAAACGCGTGCTTCTTTCAATCGATGCTGCATAATATGTTCGTACGTCAGGCATCCCTCGAGTATGAAGACACCTGTTGCAACTCGGCATACGAGTCAGCAACTCGCACTAAAAGGATCGGACGCCTCAAGATTTCGACATATTCGTTTAAGCATTTAAACGAAAGGCAGGAGCATCTCCATTCCCGCGCATCTGTTCCCCAAACCTACAGACCTATCGACTTTAATTCTTTATACTTTCGTTTCTGAAATCCCCTTCGCTCATCCAACGCATTTGCCTTTCAGGCGCAGAATTT
Organism: Pantala flavescens; assembly: GCA_020796165.1. Lineage (NCBI taxonomy): Eukaryota > Metazoa > Arthropoda > Insecta > Odonata > Libellulidae > Pantala > Pantala flavescens. Next base: position 49,303,769 of record CM036883.1, read on the forward strand.
TCTAGTCTTAAGAAATCGACAACGAATCGGAGTATCTCTTCTTGCTTAATGATCAATTCCGAGAAATGTTGGGAAATAGGAAGAGTAAAGTGAGGATCCCCCAAGTCTTATGGGGTGATTTGATCTCGGAAGAGTTGAAGATTTTTTGTCGGAAAAAAGAAAGGAATACAGAGATTGATTCACCGCTTTTTTATATCCTTATTGACAAAGTATTGAAATATTAGTATCTCAACTAAATCTAAGCCTTTACTATTTACTTACTTATTAAAGACCGCACAAACATTCATTTCTGGACAATTACAGGTGGTTGTAAACTCAACAATAGACGTCACAAACATCCAGACCCTGAGAGGAAAATTTCCTCCTCAGCCGGGATTTGAACCCGGGACCTTCATCCATACTCGAAGCAATGAAGGAAATATACCTTACTAGTATACTGTAGTACTGAGTTCAATTGAAAAGTATTTATCCTACAATTACAGTGGTGTATAATAGCTCTTTATGGGTGTCATTATGGATGTCTATTAGGTTCGTTCTAATTTGTTCTTATGATTCCAACTTATCTCGTAATACATTCGTTCAAAGAGTATTGACAAATACGAGAAAATTTGATATACTGACATTGTGAGTAAACTACAATAGATATATGATAGTAGATAGAGCACAAGATAAATTTGGCAATTATGATCGGGTATTGAAAAGTTCAACTTTACAAGGACTTCCCTTAGTCCCTTTTCCTTATAATTCACATTATTGGGTAATTATATGGGATTGACGTCGTTAATACAGATCCACACATTTACCATTCAAATCCTTTGATTCGGAAACAGTTGCTCAATTTTGATCGTATAAGACACACTTCATTCTTTCCTCAGTATACTAATTCTTTCTCCAAACCTATTCATATTGGACGGGACTGGGATATAAGCAGAGTTCGGGTTGATGATTGAATATTCGGTCGTCTCTATAAAAAAGATATGACGTTTCTCATGTCTCTTTTGAAATTAGCATCGGTCATTTTTTGCAGAATACATCGCATTTAAAAAACAAATTCTAGGGACGCCAAGACGTCATAGATGATCAAACAGCAAAGATCCATAATTTGTCTGATATTCAGCGTACGAAAGATAGGAAATTTTATCCAATAAAGTAGTAATTGCAGAATATCCATTTAGTTAAGCATTTGTAGTTTGTGAGTTACGACTCATTCTTGTTATTTGCACTAGATCTGTTGAATGAATTAGTAAACTGTTCCACTTACGTTTTTTTGCGAATTTTAGTTATTTGATGATATTTAGGTGAAAAATATCTGATGTTCACTATTATGTAGTCGTAAAATTTGAAATTTAAGTATAATTCGTAGATAAAGAATTAATTTAAAGTATTATATCAATGATAGTAATACTTCATGTGATGTATTTCGTCTCTATGCTCATTTAGTTTCTAACCAATCTGTCTTTTGGCTTATGATATTGGGAGAATGGCGATTTTTCAGCTGAGTTATTCCAGAGGAAAGTACGGTTATCGTTTCCTCATCTTATTTGTATATTATTTTATTTTCCACTTGTAAATTGAATAATAATTCGCTATCCATAATCGAAAACCTCTTCCATTCGCAGATTAAATTCGAAATAATTCTCGCTCTGTCGGATTTTCAAGTTTAGCCCGGCGTTTCATCTTTATAAGCTAAGGAACGAGGAAAAACTACGCCAACCCACGCTCCTCGTCGGAAAAATCGATCTATTGGGAGCGGAATATAATGACCAAATTTTTGGAGCTTTGCTGAGCGAATGCAAGTGAATGTCTTTAGGTCTCCCCTCGAGGCGATTGGGTGTGGGGGAGTGGGGGAGGAGGTGGAGGGGAAAAATGGAGATTGGGAATCGGCTGTGGAGGTGACCGGTGAGAATTTTCTCCGGGTCCATGTCCTTGCTTGGTGGGTCAGGTTAATGGCCGTTATTCAATGAAAGGGCAATACGCCAGATTGGTGACGCATTCGTACCCGAGACAATCGTTATGAAGTTCACGTAAGTACCTTTCAAGTGGTGCAGCAAAGTGTCGTAAGGTTAAGGAGAAAAAATGTACTTCGGAAGGGGATATTGTTCTCTGCTGCGAAATTAAAGGCGTCAAATAAAGTCGCGAATGGCTCCGCGCGGAGGTTTTAACGGGCGAAATTCGGTACGGGCCGGTGTTTAATTTACTGGTTGAAACTGCACCAGAGGCAGATGTGGCGAGAGGGTGGTTACAGCTCCTGCCGTCGGATGGGGCTCCAGTAGGCAAGGGAATTCAAAATAGGAGAATTTCATGAATGCATTATCACCTTAAGCAAATTGCAAATTATTGACGCGTGGAATCGGGTGTTTCAGGAGAAAAACGATGAGTCGCCGCTTTGGAAAAATGCGAGGATCTTGATTCGCGTTTCCATGACGTGTTGCTATGAGAAGAAATGGGATCGATTCTTGATTTCACTCCAAAGAAGGAGGGTCTGGTATAACTAGATTATTGAAGCAATCGTACCAACAGAGTCATATACAACAATGAATACCTTTATCTTATTAAGATATGAAAATTTTATTCAAGATATCTAATTTCTAAACGCACTCCAGCTAAAATCATAAACTATTCTCTAACTAACTCACAAGGGAAAGGGATTGTTTTCAAATGAATTTTACTCAGTATAATATGCACCAGAAAATTTAAATTTGTTATCGCGAGGAGATAGCAGCATTTCTTTTTTAATTTTTTGCTATTTTCCCCGTATATATAAGAACAATTTGTAAATAATACAGTACACTCAATTATTGTAATCTTAGGTTAAGTAAATTCTTTTATCGTGATCCATAACCAACTATGACTCGATAAATTTAAATGAATAGCAAATTTCTAGAAATTATTTGATCCCCTAGCAGCTTCTCCACTTTGCTCAGGTATAATACTTCTCTTCTTTGGCCCTAAAACCGTCACATGTTAACTAACCCAAGCTGTAGCAAAACTTTTTCGGCATGTTCTTAGAATATCTCAATTAGTTTTTTCGTTTGAAGTTATGTGGTTGCCTTAAGTGAGGTTTGTGATGAATTTTAATGACCAATGAATTTGTCTAGCTCTTTGTTAAATAGAAACTATTTGGTTTTATCTTTCATAGATTCGTTTTATTCTTCCTTTCTATCATAACTCTGGGTTACTCCTAACATAACTTGTATTCTTACAACTCCTCAAAAAGTCGAGCTACTTTAAAATTTAATGCTACAGTGTATTAATTTCGATTTCCGCTGAAAAATTCCTCTTTTGTATATACGTAGATCTTACTGCCTCAAAGATATGGAAAAGAAAGGGAAATGATTATTATGTATACTCTCTGATATGATTGTTTAATCTCTCGAAAATGTCGAATGAGATAACTGACAGCCTATGACTCAAGGAAAGAAATCAAGGCGGTCCAATCTGTATGACTGGAGGGCTGTAATACAAGTTTTATCCGCCTTGAAAACCAGATAGAACTTCTTAAATCTGATAACCTCCCTCTGTCACTCATATTAATGTACAATTTTCTACCGGCTCTTTGCTCCGATGAATTATTATCTCGATAAATATATGATCAAAAGGGTAATTATATGCATTATTAAAGGTTGAATAGCCCAAGGGAGGTCAATTAAACTTCAAATAATATCTGGTCAATTAAAGGTTAATTTAACCTTACAATTTTTATAATTTTCACTCAAGGTCCATGAATTTGCAGTCGCATACGATTTATTACGCATTACGCAAAAAAATATTCGAAGGTCATGCTTTAGCGTATGTGGAAAAAGTAGTGAATTGTTTGTATTTTAAATCATAATAATTTTAAAAAGTAAAAATTTGTCTCGAAATCTTTTTTCTGAATTGTGTGACTTACGCTCCTGAAATTATTTCCACTTATTTTTATAATATAGTTAAAATTGTGAGGTGAATCTACGATGTTCCAAATGAAAATTTCAGCTAAAAATTAATATTTTTCGAAATCAATTCATTATGTTTTGGAATCATGATTAATTTAAATCTATTAGTTAGATTCACGATTATTGTTAAAATTATTTACAATATGTTCATGAGTCTTAATAGTATTTTTACGTTTCTCAATAATATACATGTACAAAAGAAAAACTATTTTACCCTAAAGCAAAATTATAAGTAATAAATTAACGAAACTGAGAAAAAGGAATTGGTAGAGGATAGGTCATGTCCCTTTGTCATCTGTTTGATAGACCGCCTCGTCTGCCACCCGGTCTTTCACAACCGGTTTCGGGCAGAAATTTAAGATTGAGCCATTCATCATGAAAATGACAGAGAGCGAGACGTATCTGAATCACGATTCCAAAAAATCTATTTATCCGAATGTTACTTCCATTTTAAGGGAGTGGATATCCTTATATGTGTATAGTGCTGGTTATTTCTTTAATAAAACCATTCGACTCAAATTATAAATTGATTCGTCCATAAGACAGAGTATAAAAATAATGTCGATTGACCAGCTTATTGATTTATTCTCGTATCGATTTAGGAAAGATAATAATATTCAAAAAATTCGGTAGCTATTTCAGGAATCTCTTGAGAAAGAATTGGTGTAATAAAATCTGAAATTCCTATGAAATATTCATCTCTGTTTTTACCTTCAAAAGAGTCTATTTTTAGGAACAGAGGAATGCAAAGATAATTTAATGAATTGAAAATCACTGACGTGATCTTTGGTTAAAAATTCATCTCCTACCGAATAGCGATTAGTAAAAGAGGTTGATGATGCAGATTGCTGATTTACTGAATATTGAGAGATTTACAATTAAAATTCTCTCATTTCCTTTTGCTTTTTGTTGCTTTATTTATTTCGATGTATACTTGAGATCATCAGAAGTATATTCAGCGGTAGTAATCCGTTTAATGAAATGAAATTGATATTAATGCTGCAATTCTTATTTTTGGAATGGCGCATTATAATTGCTCACATATTGTTAATTAATTGATTAATTTTAGGATGATCTATGTATATAAATATATATTTTAAAAGGTTCGATGACGATTAATTTAAAATCGTTGGGTATTATTCAAGATTTAGTAAATTTCTCTCGTAGCTACCCAATATTTGGTGCCCAATGAGACGTTATGTATGCTAGATATCACGAAACTCATTCTTTATGAACAACTCTTCTATCTTTATATTGAATTGAAACTTTGCACTCTGATTCTGAAGAACCTTTCCCATAGGTTGACGATGATGAGAATCATTCTGCTAGAATTGGATAGATTAGATCTCTAGCACGGTAATTTAGTCTAAATTGAAGGTAATTTTGGAATTATTGCTGAGAAATCGTTATTGAATAAGTTCTTTGTTGAACTATTTGTCTCTTCAATATTTTTCCACCCCTCAGATAGCTAATTTACTTCATAAAAATAATCACCATGCAACCTCATATGCCTAGAGATGCACTGCATACAAATGCATCTATTAACACCCATTCTCTTACGTATGTATATTAAATTCATCCGGTATTCCTTTCCGGATGAATGCAAGGTCAGTGAAAGTAGAATACGCCAAATATATATAGGCAGTTATGATATCGATCATAAAAGTCATCAACCCGAAGGCTGGCTGCAATCTCATTCCCTTCACTATAATACCACCCACACTCTTAACGGTAACTGTAAAAAATATTGTTGAGAGAATATAGACAGTCTTATTAGACGATATTAAGATTGAATTGATGTCGTATGGATTTCCTAAAAATGCCGTGAGTGAAGCTATAACACGATAGGGTTGCAAATAGACCCTGGGTGTTAAGTTATCGACTAGTATTCCATACGTAGGTACCAGCATAAAAGTAGCAATCGAGAATTATTTGTTTCTTAGTATCCTTCAATTTTTAAGATCATTAATAAGACAGAAAAATGAAATATCATTACATCATATCATCAAAACAATCAATATTTGTGGTGGCAAATATGTCGTGGTCATTATAATGTAGCAGTTGGAGTGATTAACATTAACCGATAATTAAAACATTAGCTAACTTTTTATGAGTGCAATCAATCTCATAATGATTTCATTGGCGAATGGAAATTAGAAACAGCTTTTAGAAAGGTAAGAGACCTTTAATTAAATTTCATTGAGGTGAGAGATCCCATCACCTGATTTCGACACTTCGTAATTTCGATTTTAGTTCTCGAAACATCAGCTGCACTCGAGGATAATTAGATTTGGAGTCGTATGGTGCATGATCCGTGCCTCTCGATTTGTTGCAAGGTCGTCAGTCAGTCTCACTGTAAAGTTAAGTTCCTCCCCTCGAAACGGAGGGAGTGTTCATTACCCGTCTGGAGTTTCACTCGCCCTCCGCCTACTCGAGGTTAGCGCTGCCGTCTCTCAGAGTGCATCGCCATCACGAGTGCATTACGGCGAAGAGGAGATGAAGAGGAAGAAGTCCTAAGAGATCGATCTGTGTTACGGTTTAACTACGCGAATCTAAAAGTTGATTTTTTCGAGTTTCGTGCTCCTTGTCGGATCGTAAACTTTTTAGTTGAGAAAAAAGGAGTGAGAATTTCCATTCGTTAGCTCTAGGCTCAGCTGCAGAAACCGTCTTTTTTCTCCCTTCACTGCCTCTCCTTCCGTTTCCCATGAATAAACGACCTTCTTTTGCATTTAAACGGAGTTTTAGTCGTCCGTTGATGGGATCACCGGAGCTTTCTGCGGGAATTGTCTCGAAATCGACGAGCAGTTCTTTCAATCAATCGAGTTTGCGTTTCTAATCGATATGGACGAAGTAGATGGCATGCAATAAACTGCGATTTGCAAGCAAATGCATTAAATATTACGATGTTTTGAACTTCATTATAGCAGCATATATATTAAAAGAATATATCTACAAGAGATTATTTTAAAATATCATTATTTCTTTTACGCAAAATATCTTTTTTTAACTATATATTAACTTTCTTTTTCTGTAAAAGATATTTTCCTTTGAAAAGGCAAGGCCTATTTCTTCTGATTCTATACGTATTGCATAATGTGGCTCAATTTCTTTTGTAAAACCATAAGGGTTATAGAATCCAATAATGAGGCCTTAATTTGTGGTAATATTCGATTGTAAAGGCAAATGAAGGAAACTATGCTTTACCACAAAGGTTTAACTGTGGTAAACGTTTCTTCATTCATCTTCCAGATTAATTCATTTTCTCGCCTTTTCCATGGTTTGAGTAATTAGAATAGAAATGTTTGGACTGTTAAATGATACTACCTTGTAATATCTAGGCTAGGTTTCTTCTATTCAACTCCCATACTAAAAGTATTTCCTGAAAATAAGAAGAAATGTTATTTCAGAGAGAATGATTAGTATGTGTAGTGAATGATTCGAGGAAATATTACTACTAAAAAATAATGAAATTGGAATAAAATTTACGAAAATATTATTTTATTTTTGCTGGAATGAATGTTTTTTGGATAATTATTTATGGTAAGATCGTTCAAAATACACCTCTGGAATCTGTTAACTGATAAAATGACGAAGATTTGAGGATATTTGGATTTCAAATGATAGTTACTCGATAAGGAATTCTCATTGTGATATGTTCACGAAAAATAGATTCTGAATACAGATTTAGGAAAGTAGGAAATATTTTAGATATTTTAATGAAAATGGAACTTTAGTGGTCGAACCATAATAGCTTAAAAAGAGTATCTAAGAGCGTTAAAAAGACAGAAAAGTTTTGTTAGTGTAGTGAGTAGGGTGTAGGGATTTTAGAGGGCTGGCATCGAGAGGGTTAAGCAGATTTTACATCAACTTACAGGACTTGTCAGATGAAAGTTTGCTCGAAAGTTCTATAAACGTAGATAGCAAGATTGAACGGTTGAAGTTAAGGCTTATAACAACTGAAAAGATGAAGTCTTAAGAGACGTATTATATATAACGAGATATAATTAGTTGGAATTAATAAATAATCATAAATAAAATTTTGAATATAGGACCTTATATCGATACTTGGGATCAGAGGTTTATTTACTATGAAAATTTAGGGGAATGTTCATCAAGTACAATTTTTTGAAATAATAAAATTTCTTATATTTTCCGCTAAAATTAGTAATTTAAGATAAAATATATAGAAAATCATTATTAGTATTAATTTTCCTATTCTTTTCCGTGTTCAGTAGACCAATAATTTTTTTTATTTAAAAGCCGAGAATAGAAAAATAAGCTCAATAAATCAGATAATGTACATATATTGAAGATTTCATCGATATAATACGACCCTTTTGCTACTTAAGGCTTCATATAATATAAATGCACGTATAATACGTAGTTAAGATAATGGAATATCATTCCCAGAACCATTTTTTTTCGATCCGCGTGCATGTGCGATGTATTATATTGAAATGTGACTAATTCTTTATTATGGTGTTTGAACCTTGTGCCACACGCCGGAAGGTAACCTGTAAGGTTTAAGCGTAAATGTAGCTGATATCTCGTATGCTATTTTATCATGTCACTGGGCATATAGATCCAATAAGCAATCGCTCAACGCCCTTCCTAAAATCAGTGAAATATGGGCGACCAGTAGACAGTGGTCCCGTCACTCCATCTTCACGCATTCCTTCGCATTAGAATTTTAATTAGATGTCATGCCCCAACAGATGTCCGCCCCTCGTGGGAATGGCGCCTTCGATGCAAATCCCCAACAATCGTTTCCAATTCGGAATTCCGACTTCGGACCTTAGCGACGGCTACTTGTGGGATTCATGCATAAACGAAGGACGTGCGAGGAATGTCTCAGTTGCCTCGCGGGAGCATATTGCTCTCGGGAGGTGTAAATTCAACCCATATCCAGCAAAGAAAGTCATTTCGACCTCTCGTTGGCGGAAAATAATCACTTCCTTCAACTTCCACCTCAGATTGATGGCCCGTACTTATGCGAACGCGATTGCGGCCGAGGAGATTTGCATTTCCTTCTCTGTGTTGCGCAGTTTATTTTTCTTCTCCAATTCGTCATCTCTCCATAAAGTTGCGTATCTTATGAACTGATGGCTCGATAAACTAGTATACCTAGTATAGTACCTCTAATATAGCAAAAGTTTCATAGCTTTTATTATTTAAAGCTGGTTGACGTGTTACTAATTATATAGGGAAACTTTTTCAGACAAAAATAAAAGAGAGTCAGTTGATAGAGAATTGTTGTAGGGTCACTACTGTATTTGCAATAAAACAGGAATTTTTTTGTTTATGTTTCATAATTATGAAAAGATACGAGACTGAATTGGTGAATAGAATCAAATACTTATTCATTAAATATGTAATTTCCTTCTGAAAAAAAGGAAAAATACGATTTTTTAATTGTACTTATATAGACTGTCGCAAAAAGAATTTATATTACTATATAAAATAAAAATTAAGTAGCAAGCAAGTTTTCCAATGGTTTAGAAAGCTTAAACATCAACAAATTGGCTATAAGGCTGATTTTCCTTGAAAATCCTCCTCTACAGAATATTAAAAGGAACCTCCGAATATTCCACAATATTACAATTATTTGAATCTTTTCTTTCTTTGAATGAGATTCACTTAATATTAGAAATAAAAAAACCTCAAAAGTATATAGTGTGTAAGCAGAACGAGTATTGGGATATTTCTTCCAACGAAGGACAATTATTGCAGAAATAAATATTATTAAATAATATTAAATATATAATAAAAATATATTAAATAATGTTGGATCTGGTTTTATAGTTAAAACTGTCGAGTTCAATGAAAGATAGTTTCAAAATCAAAGTACAAATAAGTCGCGAATTTCTGTAAGCAATAATTGCCAATGATAGTCAAAGTAGAGTTATATGAAAGTATCGTGATAATTATATAAAAAGCAATTGCATTTTTGTGATAAAGCAGGGAAATAAGCTCTTTTATAAGTCGGTATTTGATACTTTGTTAAGCAAATATTAAGACGCCAATTCCGAACAAGTTGGTGGTGTTGAATCGTACCTCTGTAAGGACAACAGATTCTGGTTGAAGATCACTCTCATACAATATTTCTATTTCCTTTTCGGTATTTTTACATCAGATTTTATAACGTAATAAAGTAATTTTTTGGTATGAATCATTAGAAACTCCTTCAATTAAATATTTTTATTTTCTAGTTAATTTTCATAACTGATTGAAACAGGATCGAGGTATAAGCAGCTGTTATTTATAAACTATGAAAATTAGCTGATATCTAATGTACTTTTCTTAATTTTCCTATTCCCGAATTTTAATAATTTACCTAATTCGTCAAAATTTAATTGGAACACTAAACAGTAGGATTACGTCTCATTTAACACAAAATTCAGAATGATAAAGTACTTTCTTTAAGCTCCTCAGGCAGTTTTAAGTCTTCTCAGAATAACTTCAAATGACTTAAGCGATTGCAAAAACACCCGATCCCCAGAGGGTTCTGTTAGTCGCAGTGCAGTCATTTGCCGAGAGCGTGCATTTGCCGCAAGAGAGTCGTTTGAAGGCAATCCTGATTGAGCCCGTGGATGTTTGGATCCTCTACTACGCCTTAATCTGACCTGGTATCACTCCCACGCTCGGACGCGGTAAATCAGAGGGATTTAATTAAATGAGACGTTATAAGTGTGTCCGTGAGGAAAGACGTGCGGGGATCCAATCAGAAAGGAAGCTCCGTCCGTACTGCGCGCCAGAAAAAAACCCCGGCTTGAGAGCTAACAGGGAGATTGTTTATCCATTCCGATAATGATTGAACGAAAAGGAAATTAAATTTCTTAATCAAGAGTAATTGCTGTTGAAAGAACGATCTAGTTTCTCGATTTTACAACCCGCATTTTGATTTCACAGCTCTCGGAAGAGAGTTTAACTTTGATAAGGGCAATCATTTATTACCAAGAAACGTGCAATGTATACATAGTAAAATTTCGATACTTATATTTGGTCATAGTTATTGGGTGTTTAAACTTTGGATTCGCATATTCATTTAACTATTTATGAAATTCAGTTCCATTTGGATGAGATGCTTGAATATAGAATCATTAATTTAAAAAAATATTCAATTTAGGGTATTCACTTATACTTCTGATTATGATACTACTGAAAGTAAATTTTAGATGAGTAATTGGAGGGTCTTGATGAATGGTATTTAGTAGATGATATGTATGAATAGCTTTACACCCGCAAGACTTATTGAAGGTATCGTATTCACGATCAATTAATAGGTAAATAACTTAGGGGGGATACAACCATGGTACTCACCATAAATTTTATTCAATGTTGATTTTTGAAAGTTCTTGGGTAGTGATTCCCAAATGGGCCTCCGTAGCTGACGCGCTACCCGCCGGCCAATCTTGGAGGCCCCCCTACAATTGGTCTGTCCCAACTTCAACGTAGGTGTTTTATATTCATACCAAATGTGTGCTGAAATCTGAAATCAGAGCGGGTGATCATAATTCTGAAAAATATTATGATGCTGTCAACATGATAGAAACCAAATTGCATTTTTCGAATTTTATCCTCGTTTGGACAGTTATGACTTAGGTTGGAAAAATCTATTATGAAAATGTTAAGGATGGTTAAAAGATGTATCACTTACATCACCAATAGATACTAATTTTAGGTCATACAAAGATATCGTAAATTATGGAAGAAGTAGATTCAGTTTAATATCCATTTTGTTTGAATTTATTAGTTAACCTAGTACTTGAATCTCACATTCGGAATTATTTAAATTAATTTAGCGCAATATTCCATTCATTAATTTATAGTTGCTAATCTTAATTAAGGATACATCAGCTAAGTTTAAATGTGTTTAGATATAAAGTAGCGTAAAATTTTGTGGGGTTACTTTAGAGCGTCGAATTGAAATGTCAGCGAGAGGATCCAGTTTCACAAAACATAATCCAAGGATTGCGTTGGCAGAAAATTAAAACTTCACAAAAGATTTTAGAAATTGCGTGTTATGTAATGGTGAAATATAATCGCTTCTTAAAAGGTCAACTTTTCTGATCGATCCAATACAGCTTGGAGTTTTTTCCCCTTTAGTTTGATCCGTATGCATTAAAATTCATCTGTTACTTTGAGTGTGTCACATCCCTTTTTCCTCGAATGTTAAAAACGCACTTTTTTATTTTCTATCTTCATTTGTCTTTGTCTCGAGCACACTTTCCTTGAAACCCTTCCTTCTTTATCCACCCCCCGCCAATATCCGACCACCCATTTGTTCTTCTCTTGTTTTATTTCTCCGATCAAAACCCGTTTCTCTTCCAACTGGTCTCGTGCAAAATCAACCGTGAGTGAGTCACTATATCTTCTCGTGGTCGACTTCTTCCTTAAACCTTCCAAGAATCAAGGAATGCCCTCACAAGGCTTAATTTCGAGGAAAGGAGATGCCTTTGTCTGGAAGATTCCCAGCGGCAGATGCACGATGTACTTTCCTCCTTCGATTGAAATACAGCATCCGTGGAGCGCAAAAAATTCTACGTCCAATTCCGAGAAAGAAGATTTTCCTTCTGTTGGTCAAATATACTGGATGTAGCCACTATAACGATATTGGTTTCTAAAGAATATTGGTATCCGAAGGAGAATTTTTTGTGGCTACTATTATAATTGAACTGTCGCTTTGGGAATTGATTTTCTGAAAATATACAATCGAGTCATTATCTAAATTGTCGATGATAATTTTTATAACTCCTCTTAAAAGAGGTTTTACTTTATTTACAATTTTCGGGAACGTTTATGATATGCGGCAGTCGAATTTTATGTATGTGTTTAGTGAAGGATTATCCGGGCAAACCAATAATAGTCTGGAAATAAACTTGGTCAGATGAACTATCATGATAGAATTGTTTCAAGTAGCTCTGAAGCCGAGGTCTCCATGTAAATGAGGGGTTGAAGTGGTCTTCAAGGTTGGATCCCCGTATACAATTCAAATAGATCAGGATCTTTTGAAAATATTATTGATTTTCCCTCGATGTAATAATACGAAGAGAGGTTGACCAAACCGAATGTAATTGTAGTGATTGTAATGTAAAGTGAAGATTTTAATTTAACATTTACTTTGCAAATAGTGACCTTTACAGACGTTTTCTGTAGCTAGCTGTAATTCACTACAGAATTCCATAGATATTAACATTCTTGGCTTAATAAATACTTCCTCAGTGTAATTGATTAGGCTTTAGAGACAGCTAACATAGAACAAAAACTTACTAAGGGTAAATCGTTCTTTCTACATGGAATATTTTTTGTGTATTATGGTATATGTACGTTAAATTAATCATTATAAAATAATCAATAAAATATTATATCATTCCTGGAAACAGTCAACTCATGAGTTAGTTGACTAATATCCTATAGTTAACCTTCGAAATTTTCTCATGATTGCTAATATAGCTTCTATTTTCGGATTTAGATTCTGTAAGATAAAGAAGAGTCGGTGACATACTGTGAGTTTTTTCCACTTTTTTCTGATATCGCCTCATAATGATATGAGAGTTAAGTAATTGTTGCATCATCGTTAACCGTTAGCTAACCGCGGTAAATTTATCGTGGATTGAGTCATGTTTCGTTTCCCAATCTAATTGATCTTACGAAACGATCTCTTGTCACGGATTAATAACTTTAACAAATCGTTTAACGTAAAGTTAAATAGAGAGAAACTTACATAAGACCGTATCGGTTAGAGGCTGCTTTAAAAACCGAGTTGATCTTCTTGGATTTATTTTAATATTTTTCCGTGTAATAAAATAATATTTTTATTTAATATGTTTGAAAAATATAAATTATTTAAATAAATAATTTTATTTTAAGTGCTAGACTGTTGCAAGTAAGAATTAGATAAATTTTGAGAAAATATTTAGAATTGCGTCAGTAAATTAGTTATAAATCGCTTATTTTAAACTAAAATAAACTGTGAAGGGAGATTTATTAGTTTGTATTTTTATAGTGTTCGTAATGAATAGATAAACACCAACTATGAAGATAGACATTCATAAATCAATGGAAATTATTTAAAATAAATTTACAATCGCAATAATCCGATTCTAAGAACAAAATGCTTGCGTCGTTATGTACCAAATAAGTTAATCCATCTCCGAATCATCAACTCTGAAGTCTTTGACGTGAATATGAACCTAGTGATGTATAATTGTAGATCAATTTTTCTAATGGTCTAATATATTTCTATTCCTCAATAGAAAAAAAGCTATTCATGTTCATAGTCGGTGTCCACGCCTTTATCTTAAAATAAAAACAAAAGAAAGTCGGCATTTATCGAATTTCCCGAAACGTGCGTCATCGGCTGCTTATTTCCGTAAAAGGGGCTGATATTTGCGGGGAAAAGAGAGTCTCTGTTACGGATCAATTAGAACTTCTTCTGACACTTGTCCGTTAGTCACGATACATCCGGAGGTCGATGGAGCTGAAAAAAGAAGGCTATGAGAATATCAGCATCCCCAAAGGAACATTCTGGAAATTTCTATTAAGCCAACAAAAGGTCAAAAGTTACAGAATATCCCCCCTATTTCCACTCCTACAGGTAGTAAGGGTGAAGTAGGAATGTTCCTGGGATGCGGCGATATACATCTAGTGGATGGATAACTTCGATAACAATTTGATTAATTTACTTTTAACTATTATCACAGAAATGATATGACAGAAATTTTTAATAGCTATTATAAACTTAAGTGATTCAATATCAATTAAGAAACATCGTATTTAATGCGAATAGCTTATTTTAACGACCAATTTGGTTTTAAAACACTCGAAAACTCTTCCTAGGTAGCGAAACTTAATAAGTATCTACCTCAGGGAAAAAATTCTTTCGTGGTTCTAAAAGTCTTACACTGAGTTATGTTTTCGTTTTTCTCATTTGCCTAACATCTCTTCCTTTATTATTTTACGATTAATTACTGTAACTTAAATGTGAATATCGATCGAAATTATGAAATCCTATTTATTGAAAATATGCATAATTTTTTATACAATAAATTTTTAAACTGAGCCTTAAGCTTGATGTTTCTTAAAATTTTCTAAGGTTAATACCAAGCGAATTGTCCCTGCATATAGCGGAATACGTCTTTTGTTTATATCTCCCTCTATCATTAATTAAAAGGATCCAATTAACCTCAATTCAGTAAATAATCATGGATTACCAATTAATATTCATTGTATGTAAATTTATCTAGCAAATTCAATTAACTGGTATAGCTGCATAATTTCGAGGTGTTGGGGCATTCATATGTTGATATTCAGCTGTAGATATATCAATGTATTGCTTTTAGGTATACCTATTTTAAACTTTTTTGGTGATGAAAAATGTGAAATAAAAGATACTCGTATTTCAACACAGGTCAAATATGGTGTCGAATCCAAAGCGTCACATCCGGTGACGTTTGGAGAGAAGCTGCGTCGTCAATATCAAATGTACATTACTTTTTCATTTTTTTCTAGCAAGTAAAGCATATACGCTTCAATTTCCAAACAAATGCACTTATCTTTAGAAACTTTGCGTCATTCATTCGGTAACAGAATCCTTTAATTTATCAATACACGACTTCGATTTAGGGCTGGGCAGTGTCGAAATTATCAGCGATGACGTAGTCTTTGACTCTTGATGTTCTCTTGGACGTGTTGAACTTCTCGATCAGCCTAATCGCGTGATATGTTGAACTTTTTTCTAACCCTTGGTTACAATCACTTGCAGCGTGATGCGCAGCTGATGGCCCCACCCGAATCGACCCTTTCCCATTTGACGCACACGAAAATGGCGGCCTCTTAGAGGCGGGAAAAGGGTGGGGATGGGAAAGATATCTAAACAATGAAGGGCTGCAGCTGTGATCTGGGAAATGGAGAAAGGATGTGAGAGATCGTAAAAAATAAAATCTTCCAGACATTGTGAAATCCTTATTACGCACGGAGTGTTATTAATGATTTCCAAAGTCTGGTCTTCTGATGTCTTGCGCTTGAGAGAAAGGTCAATGTTGAAGGACCCGTGCATCAAGGTTCCATGATTGCGCCATTTTATTTTAGTTTCGTATAGGTCATTGGTGGATGCAGTGAACCTAATTGCTATTATGTAAGTATTTTAGCTGATGAAGAATTTTATGCTAGTTGTATCGTACTGATAATTAATTCTTCATCTAGGTTTATTCGTACTGGTGTTTGAACTCTGTCCAGAATTCTTAGATTCCTTTCCAGGTTTCCAATATATTCTGCTCCCGTATCTTGAGTATTAGATTTTCATCGTTGAAATGAATGAATGAATGATCATAAAATAAATTTTATTTACTGTGAATCCTTGTTCCGGGAGTGTTCAATATAAATTGCTCACTTTACTCATTATGAGTTTTATGAACTCTGCCCATTTGTAGTTAATAAATACTATGAATTATGTAAACTTTGTGTTCCGTCTGCGGAAGGATTTTATTGGAGGGTTTTCCTCCCGACTTTTGAAGGACAGTTTGTAATTTTATTCACTACCTCAACCGTTCTTACCTTTTCAGCGACCTGATTGCTATGGAATTTTTAATAAATAAATACTTTTTAATTAAGAAAAAGTCACAGTCTAGTGTTAATCTGTCGGTAAAACGTCTTATGAAGGTTTTAAAAGAATATTAGGTGACTGAAGTATGAAAGAAGTAGAACTTGAACTCATTTTGTTCGGTCGCTATAGTCATGGTGTTGTTAGATCAACATGGTCAGGTTGCAAGTTTTTCGAAACATCATAAGAATGAGCAATGTAGCTTTTATTGAGAATTCAGTGTCCTCTTTTGGAGACGTACAGTGAATTATTTTGTTACTCGTATTTAATCAAGCGTAATTGTGATAAATCATAAAGCATTTAATAATTTTGAAATATTGACTATTAAAACAGATACTTGCCATTTTACTGCTTACAAGCATTCTTTGGAAGTATGATTTAAAAATGACTGCCATGAGTTAGAGATCGAATAGAAATACAAATGACTTACGCATCTACTTTTCTTCCCTCGAAAAGGTTAGTCACAATCATCGTGTGTGGTCGCAGAATTGCTTTTGATAAGGATTATAATCCTAGATTGACATTTCCAATGTAAAATTGGAAGGGGCAATGGGATGTCACTGACCACTGGCGGTCGTGCGGGTCGCCTACGTCTTCACGTCTGCATTGAGAGGGATGGTGGAGAAACGCGTGACAACCGGACAGCTAGGTCTTTTGCGCAGGAAGGCTGTTGCGTGGATGCATCACCTCATTTTATGTGGAGGAAATCGTACCAGTGTGTCAATACCAATGATATAAACGAAGAACCCGCCTCGTAACGAAAATGTCAATTGCCTTTTTATCGTGTTTGATTCGGAGTAAACAGTGGGTCATTTGGACGCATTTCGTCTTGATTTTAAAGAGGATGAGTCTTTCAATGCGTATCGCACATAGCAAAGAGAACAAAATATTCATCCAGTCATTTTTCGCTCCAAGTTAGATCATTAGTCATTTTAATCACTGTTCTTTTCGTTCTTCTTTTATGCAGTAATGTTCTAAATCAACTTTATTTTCGCCTACTTGTATTTTTAATAAAGTTTAAGTAAATAATATTCGATTGGAAGCAAACGTTTGATTAATATTCAAGAAACCATTAGGATTCGGTAATACGGAGGTTATAATGCAGAACGTAACGAAGAAAGATCCACTCCGAACCCTGCTGCATTGTTTTGACTAGCGAATATACGTATAAAAAATCGCGAGTAAGTGTAGAAGATATCTGTTAGCCGTCTTGAGTCTAAATAACTCTTATCATCATCAGGTTTTATACTATAATATGTAGCAGGCCTACCGTATTATCTTGTACATTTTTGAATTAGCGAAAAATGTCGATTATTCTTAATATACGTACTTGTGAATTATTTTTAATTTTATCAATGAAAAAAAGCATTTTAAATCTGCGTCGATTTTTAATTTGTTTTAGAAGGAAAGATGTTACATCAAAGGTGTGGAAAATAATTCGTCGTTAATAATGTGTATTAATTTACTTGATATGTATACCACTGAGGTTATTATGGTAAATATGTTTATTTGAAGTTCTTTATCCGCATAAAAGTACTGTAATATAGAATGATGGGATTAAAAATAATATAATTAAGGTATAACCAACTGTGTGTCAGCAATATTTTTAACTTTCTTTACATGTATTAATTCATTCTGAAGCAGAAATGTCATCTAATCGCTTGCTATGACTTGAGGGAGATTAAATTACCCATTACCGATATAGAGTAATCAATCTGAAGACAAAATAATTAGCACAATAAAGAACCCTAATGGCTATTTTTAATTGAAAATTAATGTTTTTAATATCATTAAATCTTAATGTATGTGGTTCTTAGAATCGATTGTTTTAAAGTGAAAATGCGGTCGAGATAAGGAAATATTTTCCCTAGACTAAATTCCATCGCTATAACATAGTTATTACCAAATATGGAGAACGCATAGTAAACCCGAATGAAATGGAGTGATTAGACATTGTGGTCGATATCCTGAGTCGTACGTCATTGACTCGATAGTCATCCTCGATTGACCACCGAGTGACGTCACTTCAAGGGATGCTCTCACTTTAGTTCATTTCAGTAGCCGACCATTTTCTCGTGATGCAAGACGTTGGCGAAAAGGGAACCTATCTCAAGAAGCCCTTGAGAAGCGTGTGCCAATGCAGCACGTCAGCGTTTAAGGCAAAATGCGTGGGAAGCAGGGGATGTCTTGGAACGCGTGACTTGAATTTCTCGATATCTCTCCGAAAAATCACGTTAAAATAGATCTTTGGATTTTAAGATTCTTTTATTATCATTTCTTTATATATTTTTGATGTTTGACCACAGGCTTAAATATATTACGAAACTAATAATAATATTCGAAAAAGCTCCTAATTGTTTTTCTGTATTTGAGGAGATATTAGTCTTTTAACCTTAATAAAATCTGCTTTGAAAAAGTTTTATCTGAAATCAGGCTAAGCTTATAGCTTAGAGTTTATATCTTATAGTAACTAAACAATGAATTTTTGAGGAATAGTCGATAAAATTATTCTTAGTCCTCTAATATATTCTTATATTATGATTAATTTCATTTTGATTGCTTATTACCTTATATTTGCTGTTTATTTCGGTATATAAATAAAATCTAAAATGAGTTAAGTATAATTGACAATATACGTATACGTATCTGTTCTTTTCAATTAGTGCGTATCTTTGTTTTTGCCTTTTGTTTCCTCACCTTATTTATTTACATATTTTCTTTCATATTCTATGAATTTCTTTTTTGAACAATATAGATTTAAGCTCGAAAAATGGTTTCTAGTAGTCAAGTAAAAATTTTGAAGTCTCTCTCTCTTGTTTCAGTTGTATTTGAGGGTGTTCACAATCGTTGAAATCTCCTCACTCAAATCACGAATGTGTTTAGTCTAAACTAAAGGATACCGTTGATTGCAGATGTATAAATGCAGATATAATTTTCAAGATAGGATTACATTTTGGAAGGTGGTTATTTATTTTATGATGTAACATTAAAATATTTTCAATGAATAAAATTACAAACCGTAAGCTCATGAGGGTTAGTTTAGAAGTATCGTGATTGGGTATCTTATTCAAATCAGATTCCGTGAATCACCACTACATGTTTATCTACGAGATCAATCTCATCATTCATGTTTATCCGATATTATTTTAACAAGAATTGTGATTTGCGTCACTAATTCGTCTTTAAAATAAATACCCTGTACTTGGTATCATAAAGTAATTTATGAACTTTAAGTGATTATTATATTAAAGAAATATTATATTGAGTAGAAACAATGCGATAAAAAGAATTCACTTCAACTTACAGATCCTTCTCACAAACAACATTTCCGCCTTCCTAAATATTGAAAGTATTCTTTTTAAGGCCTCGTTTAGAAATCCTGTCAAACTCAAACAGAAATATCCGCTCAGAAATGATGGAGTTAAAGGAAACAAAGATTGTAAGATTCTGAGAGTTACTAAAAATAGAATGAAGAAAATTTCCGGAATATTAAAGGGGATTTATTTGATGCTTTTCAAACTTTTTTCAATCAATATTCCTCGAAAGAGTTTTAGCTAATTCCGGAAAAATGCTGGTATCCAAGGGAGCATATTAATTTTTTTTTGTATAAACTAAGTTATTGGTTATGTTGAAGATTATAATTTTAATATATCATACGAGGATGGAGTTAATTAATCTGAATCAATAAGTAACGAGTATAATCTTGAAGAATTCCAGAATTATTTTTATTTAAGCAAGAATTGTACGCAACTGGTCTAGTTTAACTTGTCATCGTAGATGATGGGACCAATTTTGATTCTGTGCAGGTTGGATTTAAATTCTCGTTTTCTTGGATTGTGAGGCATTAATTTTTTTATGAAATATTTTATAATCATCGAGATATTATTGACCTCTTGAAAAATTGCAAGCTTTTTTATGTCGTCATTATTCTTTCATAGCTATTTGAATCAATTGAAATTCATAACATTATAGTGGATAACTTATTTTAAGTACATACTCCCAATTAACTATTTCATTCTTTCGCTTCGGAAGCAATATTAAAGAAAGAGCAATTTTAAATAAAACTAATAATAATCGGTAATAAAAATAATTTAATTTCACAGCACCCTAGAGGAAGAGTTAGATGAAATAAGTAGCGTTCCGAGTTGTCGTGCATATTAAATTTAATATAGAACTAAATCATTTTATTAGTTAATCTTCCTCCATAAAAGGGAGATTTCCGTATTTTCCAATCCCTTTCATTTAAACTTTCAATTTCCTTCCTACGCATTCCTCGTCGCCCACGCTTCTTGATAATCGTTTAAAAAACTTTTCTCCCAAAGGGCCATCGGGCAGAAGATGATTTATCGGTTGATAAAAGCGTTCTTTGAGGAAGTTTTCCATAAAAGTGGCGCTGGTGTGGGCGGGACGAATGAAGATGGAAAGAGGTGTTGGCGTGGCTTAAGAGCGTTGTGATGAAGTGGTATTCAATGCGAAGTGAGTGTTTAACGCAGGTGTTCTGTTTCGAGGTTGAGATTTGAACTGCCGGAGATAGATAAACATGCATCAGTCCAGTTCGTTCGAGTATCAGTAATACGAATGTACGTGTACTCGGTTAAAGGCTGAATATCATTTACATCGAAGAATCGTATTCTTTAACTGTCTCTTTCTTTGTTGCGAGGAAAATTTATTTAAACTAAGATCATAATGCCTTTAAATATTGAATTCCGCTTTCATAATAAATTAAAGCTAGTTTAATCGAATAGTTTTTGATCTTTTTAGACACTGATAATCACGTTTTCTGCTGATTGAAGCTCAAAATTACACTTATAAATTTAATTAATTTTGCTGCTTTACGTGGAAAACCGAAGTTAAAGTAACTTTTGACCTTTAAGCAATAAAATAGGTTATCTGCATTAATTTGGATAATGATTATGTAGTTTATTAAGAGCAGAATCCATATTTTACGCCATAAATAAATACGAATCGATAATAATTCATTTATTTACAAAGAGTATAGTTCATCTTTGTTTATAGCGAATTCAACATCTTAGTTACCTCGCTATCTTTGTCACATTTAATAGTTTGATGATAGAAGAGATACCATCATCCCCCTCTCCTTGCAATCAGTCAACTCCGATTTAATTAATCGAAGGCGTTTGCCGAAGTGTATTAGAGGCGTTCACAACGTGAGACCGCATTCAGCCTTTATACAATCCGATGCCACCTGTTAACCCAACCATCTTGGATACGCTCTGTCGTTAGGTTGGAAACCGAATAACGCAAGTGGGCGTACGAGATCTGATAGAGGATTTCTCGCGGTTGTGCTGAGAAATCGGAAGACAACGGTGTGGGTGTTTCTGCTTTATTCGTTCCCAAAAGGGTGTCAGGTGAACCCTTTATTTCGGGCGCTTTAAGGGATTGCAAGGACCCGGTTAGCCTTGAGTGCATGCGTGGGAGCCTTGCAGCATGACCTCAAGGCTGATGATGTCTCTCTTCCCGCTATTGATCTGGTGTTCTCCTACACGCGAATCTAATTTCTCCGAGTTCTTTTTTTCCCTCTTCGTCATCTGCATCCTTCTTGACCTCGCTCACGCACCGACTCAATAACTTCGCGGAAGATGTCTCGTCACGGGTTCGAGTAGATTATCTCTCACAAATTGTACGCATTTTTAAATGAGGATTTAAGTGTCGTTAAAACAGTGTATAAATTCACAAATAAAACACATTGACAAAAGGTTGATATGATTACATTAATGATGGTAATGATTAAGAGATATCGATGTCTTTATAAACTTTTCGACTATTTATTTAGAAGTAAAGAATTACATTTGGGATATATGTGAAGGGTACAGGTACTTTTTCTATGGAAAATTTATATTGCGTTCCTCACTTCATTGAAACGATGGGTTGCAAGATATTCTATACAACACGAATATGTTAGAAGAGAGACAAAACTAAGTGAGTCTACGGAGTTTAATTTTCTATCCAATCAAAAGGAGAAGTGAAGTAATTATTAAATAAAGGAATTCATCCTAATTTATTGATCTAGTTATGTAGATTTTAAATGAACAAAAGGCACTTGTATGTACTTGAAGGTGTCGAGTAATCGACGAAAATAGTTGATGACTAGAAATGACTTAAATTATAGTTTGAAATGTTTAAATATAATTACAATATCAAAAATATTATGTATATATATATGGAAGATTATCTTTAAGCCATTAATTTAATGAAGGTAACTAGAAAATGGGTTATCTGTTATACCAATAAAATAAAAATCATCTTTAGACGGGGAGATAAGTTTTGAATTTTAAACACGATTATAGATATATATGTATCTATATTTTTCAGGATACTTCGGTGAAGGGACTTCTGGATGATTACTCGGAGCCTTGAAGAATTCGAATGGTGAGTTATTCTTAAATATCGTTCTTTAATTTGTAATATTAGATGATACAGTGCGTGATATTTATGGATCAAGGATATAAATGAGATAGGATGCTTTCTACAGAACATTTTTAATTAAATAAACATTGAATAGTCATATTTTAAATGTTGTCGATGTTCATAGACTATGGACATTTTATTTCAAGTTTGAATGATGTTCCAGGTATAATTTTGATGTACTGGTTGCCATATTCTACGTGTTTTTTGGCTATTATCTTTCAATATCTTTTTATCGTAATCTACTTTCGTTATCCAGTTATTTAATTATTTTTAAAGTATACTAAAAAAATAATTAATTAACCACCACCGGTTAATAATTAATTAACCGGTGTTTCAGCTGTATCATTCATTTCCTGACAAGAATGATTTAATTTAAAATTTCGACCACTTTCGCGTATCTCGATTCATATAATTTTTGCGATCGCATATTCAAATGTGGACGCGCTTTCCCGCCCATTTTCGCAAAGAATTTTGCCGAGTGTTAGAGCAAATGACGATGCATATCTCCCTCATAATTTCCCCTTCTCAAACCCATTCTCCTCTCTCGATTTTCTCGTGGTACCACGCAGTCTCAGCCGGACCCAGCAACATCTGCTGACCCTATCAACAGCCAGCATCTCCCACCTTAACATCTCCCATTCCTTTCTTTTGTCTCACACACCACATGCCCTCACATCCACACGTGCTAACTCTTTTTTTCTCTCCCATTGTTCATCCGCCGGTAAAGGGATCGCTTTTAATTAGTCAATTGAGGGATTCGGGTTTCGGAACTAAGGCGATTCACGCTTCTGCAGAACCCGCATATGGCAAGAGATCGCAGATACGGTCCACCGGATGTACTTTTTGGAAGAAAAGAGTGGAATTTCAGATGAATGGAGAGAGGACAATAAACTGGGTGCGAGCAGTTTTGCGTTCTTCGCGGAAGATTAATTCCCGATGCGTAGTCTCACATCGTTTTTAGGGACCGAGAGTTTGCTTTTGAATTAATAATGCTTTTTGATATAACAATGCATACTGTTTCATAAGATTTGTTCAAATGTTTATTTAGTTACGAAGAAGAATTGATTAGTGGTATCCACGAGTTTTGGTTGTTACTGTCTCATTCCTAGCCAAAAATGTGCTCGTTAGGATCGACAATAAAAGAGAAATTTACTTGTAAACAATAGTAAATAAGAGTCAAAGAAATATAAGAGAATTAGAGAAAGACCAATTTTTTATGGAAAAGTTGTACTAATTATGTTCGAGGAGGTTCAATGTTATGCGTCATCCCTAACTATATTCCCGAAGAAGATAAGGGAAATAGATGCAGAAGCTAATCGATTCAGTAATTCGCGTGAGGTTGGATCGCTTGTTACATATGTAGATGAGGTTCACTAATGTCATCACGATTAAAATTCATCGGACGGTAAATTATTTCGTTACATAAGCTTCCTAAATGTGAACTTTTGTTATTAAGTTATGCTGTACCCAAATTTATCATCTTCCCATTCTTTCGTCTCGTATAGTAAAAATATTCATTATTTTTGATTTATTTTATGACAAAGGTTGAATGGAATATGAGATTCTTTAGTGTCAATTCCATTCAACGAAGACGAATGTATGGCTCTCAACTAATATTCGTATATCATAGTCGTACGTTACTATAGAAGGTAATGCCGAAAAGTAAATCTCTCCTGTGAGCTTTAAATGCTGAATGAGATAAAAGTAAAATTGTTCGAGAAGGTTATTAATATAAATTGTACTAAAATATTTATCAATTATATACATTATCAATTTCATACATATTATATATATACTAAAATTTTAATTGCACTCAAAGATGTAACAAGTAGTGAATAAATATTAGCCAATTACGATTGAAGTAAAATTGAATAGAGATAAAAATATTCTACGAAGTATATATGGCTGCTCAAATGATTTGATATTGTATTATATATTTTATAAATTTCGTTTTAACAATTATACACAGTCATATTCGGAAATTTATGAATGCTAAGATGGATGAGTAAAATAAAATTTGAAAGTGGAATAAGAGATTAAGAAATCTCCAATTTATTATATTATATTTTTACTTTTCTCTCTTTCAGATTAGACTAAGCTTACTCTTGTAAGCCGTAATTACATTTACTCTAGGTAACTAATGAGTTGATTTTGTGTGAATATATTAAGTATACACGCTCACATACAAACAACTCAGTATTTTGGATAGTTTGTAATTGCGTCATTTTAAATCTTTAAAACATCTCCTAGTGTTTATTTAGTAGTAGTTCGATGAAAAAATGTAGATTAACATTACGACACACATACTTAGCATGTCAATCAAGGCAAACAATCAAGCGAAAGCGTCACTTCATAATTGCAAATTAAATTTTTCCATCCAATGAAAATCAATTTGGGTTATTAAAAGATACGCAAATGTTTCGTTATGTCATGCGTCATCGGCGTGGGAGGGTGTTTAAAATGCATCGAATATCTAATTCGTGCGTACGTGGAAATAGAATATCTGCGAAACGATCGTTTGATTAAAGCGAGCGCAGGTCTATCTTTCCTCGGATCGTCTCATTAATCCACACATCTGAATGCCTCCATCGCTTGTTTACTGCATTTTATATTAGTCACGTGTCGATATGCTAGACTTCTTTACCTTCTGCACAATTTTCATTCATGCATTCGCCTTGCTTCGTCTTCTTATTCGATTTGGGATTCATTATTTCCGTCCGTGGTTAAGTTCCAACATGAAAATTAAGCCGTTAATGAAAGGCTTGCCGATTCCTGCGAATTTGATTAGCCTGTATTCACGATTGACTCTCGAATTCTTCCAACTCAGTCGCTACTTGACGTGCAAATCACTTCCTACTCTTAGCAATTCGCGCCCCTCATTAGATTGAGATATTCCGGCCGTCTTAAGTGATGTTAAAGAAGTCGACATTTTTGTGATGAGGTACACATATTTTTTGTCGTCGATTTATTCCAAGGATTATATTTCTCCGAAAGCGGAGGAATTACAATTTCAAAAGACTCATGTCCTTTTACCGAAACGATATTACTATAGATTCAGTGAGCCAATTATGGACGAGTCGAAGATGGATTTTTTTATATATGAGGGAATTATAATCTGCTAACATTTAGTAAACGTTTGGGATATACCAATAGAAGTGCAAAAAACTCGAGGAAATAATTTATTAACTTTATTCTTTGACTTACTAAATGTTGATCCATTCATGTAATATATTCAAAAAAGTTTCCTTTTCCTAGATGAAGAGTAAGAATACTTATACTCTGTAATCGAACTAAAATAAAATGGAGGCCTTCCAATTTTTTTAAATTCACGGATATATCCTTCAATTAAGGAGAAATATTTATATAAGTTATATAGTTAATAAATGATTACCAATTCATATATATACGTAGAGAAAAAGTACTCGTTAACTAGACGAGGAGTGAGATAGATTTCCCGCAATATATGATTGAATTAAATTACTTATATTAGAGTAATGAGATACTTGTAATTACTTCACCTTCATCCAATGTAAATATCCTTTTCACAGTATGTAATGTATGTTTTCCACGAAGAATTTCACGGTAAAGTACTCCAAAGAGGTTTTCATGGCATCATGTCCTTATATAAGATATCATAAACATCGAAAAGACAGATATCTTTTTCCTGATATTACGGCAGAGGTCATGAGGAAAATAAAATGATTAACCAAAGAAGATATCGCGCGAGGATTATAGTTCATGATCATGAGATCAGCAAAAGAGTGGTAAAATACTTTTTAAGAACTGTTCTGATGTGAGTAAAGAAACGTTAACCTTAATAAATGGAAGGATCCAAATGCTGAAGAACTTTCAGGTTGTATCGAGGTGAGCCTATATAGCCTTGGTAATATGAAAACAAGCACGAAATTGCTGTTTGTTAACATAGAGGAGAGATGTTTAAACACTATAATTAATAGGAGAGTGGAGGAATGGGAACTATCAAATAGTTCCCGAAGTAATTATTTGAGGAGAGAATGTTCGAGAAATGTCAAAGGTGACCGAAAATGTAAACATGAACGTTTGGGTGAACGTTAAACTTGAACCAATCTAATGCTTGAACAATTAAACAATAGGAAAATTATATCGAAATATTTTTTGATACCATATCATCAAACAATATTGAATATCTTAAGTTTAAAAATCCTATTCCAAATTATAGCTTTAGGTATACAGAAAAAATGATTCAGTATCAAATTTTATTATTTATTCGTGCAACGATTATGCTATATATATTTTCGTAATTATTTTACTAAATAAGTTTTATTTTAAAAGATTTTTAAGATTTTTAGCTTGAATTTGAGATCTTCCAAAGGGCGTTGAAGTAGTCGCTTCATGTGTGACCGGTCGTGAAATCGCGAGGCCTCTTCGTCTCCAATAACCCGGTCCAAGTTATCTTCCTTTTTATCTCTCATGATTTAGAGAGCTTCGTTTATCGGAGACCCACTGTTCGTCCCCCATTCGGCCTTACGTATCTCCTCAAGGCGTTTGATCGCTCAAATATTTCGAAAGCGATGAAGTGCCACAGTCGCTTTCGGGATTGCTCGAGAGTACACTTGTGTTTGCGCTCGTTTGAGGAGGAAAGTGTGGGGAAGCAATGGGGCGATTTCAAAAACCGGTCCAAAGGGAATGATTAATTCCATGCGTTGCAAAGGAGGTGTCCCATCCAAGATGAACTCGATGGATCAAAATCTGTTAGTTTTGTCCCTATTGGGATGTTACCGAATACTCGAACACCTTACTGAAACCGAATAGTTAACAGTAGTCTCAAATCACACCTATCAGTAATTACATAATATCCAGAATATTATGATTCTTATACAATAACCGTCTGTCCCGATTGTTTAATATTCTAATCGCGTCGCTATAGCTTCATAAGCTAAATATTTATCATGATGATGTGCCAATGTAGATGTACCAAAATGATGGAAAAAAGAATCATGTATGATGATTCATTTGACGTAAAGGAATTTTAAAAATCTGAAGCACCGGTACGGGTATATAACAGGCATTAAAAACCTTTCAGCTCTGAAATATCGGGTGAGTATCTAATGGTAGCTTACTTATCAAGGAAATACTTGAAACGCAGGATAGAGATTCATCTGGATAAAAAACTTATAATGAATATGATTAGAATTGTTTACCCAGCTGACTGGAAGCTTTTTTCATTCAGACGTATAGTCCTTTAATTTTAATTTTTCTTCCACTCCCTTCTATTTCATTTTATGTGAGACTCTAGTGTAGTTTATGTATGGATTGTTGAACTAGCGGTTAGTAAGTTAGCTCGAATATGATTTCAGTGTGATTCATTTGAAAGGTAATCTTATATTCATAACATTCAATAACATTTCCATGTTGCTGAAAAGTAAAAACTTACTCCAATGAAGAGAAAGGAAGGAGAAAGAATATTTGACTTCTCTGACTAGGGGATCTTTAGGACTGCGGTAACCGATTTTTGATCAAATTCGTATGGGTAGGTAGCGTAGACATTACTTAACGACCTTTAAATTATATAGTAAAAATCGTATCTGGTAGTAAATCCTAGCTGTTTTAAACGATTTTTTAACATTAATAACACGGAAACTGTTAGGTAGGTAGAGCGGCTCGTTTCGTTAAGGGAGACTGCGGGTTCGATAGCAGTGTATCAGAGATGATTAAATCCCTCGGCTGGACATCTCTTGAGGATAGACGAATTGAATATAGATTAAAACTTTTTGAAAAATTTAGAAACGGTGATTTATACAACGAGATACGCGACATCATAATTCTCATAATTAGCGATCGTAATTTTCGGAATCAAACATCAAAGGAATTACGTGAGATTATCGCGCGTACGGAATGTTGTCATCGGTCTTTTTTCCCGGACAGTGTTAAAAGAATTAACAGGATAGATAAATAGTTAGAGAGATTGGTGTATTGACACCCCCTGCCATACGCCACAAAGCGGTTTGCGGGGTATTTATGTAAATGTAAATGAAACTAGGGAGCGTTGGTCTTTGTAATTTTCTGGTTGTTATAAGTAATGTCTAAGCTACATACCCATACGAATTTTATCAAACACCCAGTCCTAAAGGTCTCCTTGTGAGTTAAAATTGTCTTAAATAGATTCCGTTGTGCTCTAAAACAATTGCATGCCATATCCTTTAAATAAGTGTGTATGATTAGTGTTGTAATTGTTATAATTTTGTGATTATCGTCACATCTCATTACGATTTTCGATGGAATCCTGAATCGTTTTAATGAAAAAATAGGCACCAATAGAAAAGATAATACTGCTTTACGAATAACACGAAAAAAGAGGAAAAGAAGAAACCTAAGATTCTTCTTGCTTTGAAATTAATAGGGGAGATAATAGTTTCCTTAAATTTAGTAGGAAATAGATCTATAAGGGTGTTGATTTGAAAAAGGGAACCAGAAAAACGAAACGAAACATGAAGTACATATTTTTTTTGAGTGGAGGTAAAATTTGGAGGAAGTGAGAGCATTATTCTTAACATAATGTATGTTACTTGTCCAATTGTATAAGTATAGAAAATACCTTCCCATAAATGTTTTACTCTGGAAAACCAAGTAGAATAACTATAAGGAACTAATTCATGATGGAGGAAAAAGAAAGCAGTAAATTTTATTATAAGAAGTCCCGTGATAATTATAGAATGGTAAAGGTTATGTTTACTAATCAAGACAGATTACCCTTTTTAATCATGTGGGATAATATGTATCTTCATTTACCGATGGAATGATTTCGTGGTATCCAAAGGCAAATTTTATGGTTATTTACTATTTGAAAATGAGAAATAATTGTACAAGATTTCTGACTCATTTGTTTGACTTATTTTAAAATAAGTTTTGGTCTTCGAAAGAAACATTTTTGTTAATTTACTATTTTAAATATTTCACGGAAAATTTTACCGAGATTAGCATGCCATGTGGAAAAGAATTAATAATCAGTGAGGTTTAAGAAATTAGTATTTATATTATCAGAAATAGAATACTTTTATTGATGAAAATTATTAATTCCATCACTAGCTGAAACTCGAAAACATATTACGGAAAATATATTTTTACTGAAGATTAATATCAACTTTTTGCATTTCCGTCTTCACCTCGAAGATGAAGCTTCTTCAATAGTGCTTCCGGTAATTATTTGGTTTTTCTATTGTTTGACGATGATTATGACATGTCATATGACTGTTCAATATCTATATGGTTTAGGTAAGTGTATATAGATAAGAATATTTTATGCCAGATGAGCCCACAGCTATGAGATGTCGAAAACCTTTCCTAACATTGTTATCAAAGATAACGGTATTTACCTTTTCCATTGTTTTCATATCTTTTAGAACGTAACGTTACCGATAGGAACCATGAGGCGATCTTTTGAAGCTGTGCATATCTTTCCGACTCTTGATTCAAAGGGAACCCTTCTGTAGAATTAGGTTTTTATCCTTTGATAACACGGTTTGTTTATTTTCACTCTACTGTCAATGCCCAGCTTGCGCGATTTTACAATTGCCCATGGGTGAAGGCTGAGGATGCGTAGCAATATGCCATATCGAATGTGTATGATATAAGAATGTCTGTAGAAAAATACTTCGGAAATTCAATTTGAAACAGCTTATTCCCATAAAAAATTTACGATTTCGGTCAATCGATTATGTTTTGATTTATACGTAAAAATAGCACCAGATGCAATTTACCTATTGAGAGTTATTCTCATTTCAATTTTTATGATATTTATAAAATATTATGCATGAATTAGTCTCAATACATTCTTTAGACGTCAGTTATCGTTTGAACTCAATTGCTTCGTAGAATGTAATTTCTGCATTTCGCAAGTATTAACCAATGTGGTTAGTTCTGAGTAACGTATTTTTCAAGATAATTTTTTCTTGAAAACTATCTTTTGCGGTTAGGAAATTGTAGGGAAATCGTAAATCGTATAAAATTTATATACAAATGAATAATTCAAGAAAAATTTATACCATTCTTTCATAATCTATGATCAATTTGAGGAAGTATATGAGACAAAAAATTATTTCCAATTCATCAATTAAAGAGCGAACCGACTACTTTGATAGCTTTCTCGTAATAAAAAGCAGAAAATCTTTCTCCGTTATTTTCATTTTACTCGAATCTTGAAGAAGGACTGATAGAAGCAAACAGTTCTGAAATGAAGAAAAAGCGCACGCCTTAACATGCTAAGTTAATCCCATCCCTTACTCTCTTAATCTCTCTAATGATAGTGCTACAAGATATATGAAGCAACATGATTATTATCCAATTTAATGTTCACTGTTTCGCATATCATAAGATTTTCTTTGACTTTTACTAAAGACGTCGACAAAAATTATCTGCGAAATCCTTTCATTCATATTTTCATCTTCTTTCTTTCATTCGCAAAATGTATTCCATTCTTTGAGCTTACTTGAATGTTTCAGTATCCATATAATACTCTTAATCAAATCTCAAATTTCGTGCTTGCGAAATTCAGCCCCTCGGAGGCAGTTCTGGTCAACCCATCATTCATTTCCACGCATATTTGATTAGTATTTATTATAACGAAAAGCCTACTATTCGTCGTGTTTTTTTATTAGGCTGGAATAAATTACCGTGGACAGATTGATTGGCAGTTTCCGGTTTTTTATTTGAGGAGAAACCAATATCACTCCGGTTTCTTCAGCAAGGTTTCCAGATCTGCCCCTCTCCCTCAAAACTAACTCCAGATGATATTTACGAGGCGAACCCACCTTTTGGTCGTTGCCGAAGGCGATTTGACTAATACGTCCTGGGTTGAGATATCATCCAAAGAGGTTGTTAGCCCTAAAAATGAAATCGACAAGAATGGCCTGCGTTTTACAGTCCCAGAATTTACAATTCTGTGACACGCTGACCACATCTTTTCAACAATTCTTATTTTTTTATCGTCTTCTCGGGATACCATTCAATCCCCGTCCTGAGACACTCTTTTGTTTGGTTTCCTGGTCAAGACTTCGCCGCAAACGGCGAGAGAAATTTCTAATGCTTTCGTTTGGAATACAAGTCACGCTTCCCAAGAGGAAATGCGTTTTTCGCGAGAAATGTGAGAAGTATAACAATGGCAGGTTTTTCAGGTTTTCTCCAGCACTTTTCTGCGAAAAATGGGCCGAGAAGATGATGAAAGGATTTGTTTTCATGCGTCATATCCGTAGAATTAGTGAAAGGAGCTGATCATCTTCATGTAAACCGTAGTCATTAATTTGGAATTCATCTACAACGAAATTTATGATTTGCGTCATTGAGAATTAGATATCTGTAATAAGAAGTAATATTATTGTTGGTGACTAACCTTGGTTACTTTAAAACTTCAATTCAACTATGTTAAGTTCTCTGGCACGTATACTTCTTTTCATCGTCAATAGACGCTTAAAAACTTTCCCCTACAGAATTATTTCTTCGAATCCATCACATTTTTCGCTAATTGCAACTTGAGTATTCCCTGAAATGGCATTCACGCTGTCGAGGACAGAAGAAAGTGTTCCATTAAGTGAAGCCAGAGACCAGTTTGGCGTAATTAAAAAGAGGCATTGCACTTCTTTTGACGTCAAAGCTGAAAGAAACCTTTATACCAACAGCTTTTGCAAAGGACTTCGTTATTACATCAGCTACTCTCCGTGCAGGAAATGAGATAATTTGCAGTACACCGCGAAACACGGAATTCCTAGGAAGCGATCACTTTCATAAAAAAGTTTTCAGTAATCAAAATCGTTCTAATACACACGTTGCCGCCTACTCGGCACCGACCATAAGGAACTTGTTTCAGAAGAATTTCATTCGAAATGGTGTAATAAGGTGTTGCGTTACGTTCGTAGAATCCCAACATTTCAATCCTCATAATGAGTTTAATTATTAAGATGCTTGAATTATTCATGAATTTCATCGTTAAAAATGTAAATTACGATTGAATAGCTGTAGAACGATCCAGGAATTATCTATAGGGAGTCTTTTCCTATTACCGTTGCGTCAGATTGCCTAATGTAATGTTTATCAAATTTATAAAAAAATTGTTAGTCAATGCTTATATCATAGATCCTGTTTTCTTTAGAATGAAGTCAAAACAAACCTATTTTCTTCCATAGTTTTCCTCCATTCCTGAAACAATATGAAATGCACAATTTTTATATTTTTAATGGCTATTTAAGTTCCTTTTCCTTTTGCACGAGGAAATAAATAGTAACATGATGAATTAATCTGGTTTGCAGCGTAATATTGAACCATAATTCTCTATAGAATTTCATCGATAGACTTCTGAGAAAATTTTAATGAGTATCTGTTCCTAACCTACTGGAGAATAGATTACTTAGTGCGGTAAATGGGATTAGTGTAACTTAAATCATATTTTCGTTAGTGTGTAATGTTGTAAATAGATAAATCTTAAATTATTTCATAGTAGTCCCGCTGAATCTCTACACATGGGAGTTTAGAAAAATTCTATAAATTTAACTTGTAGCATTCATAGAGTAGTTTATTTTCTTTATTTGCGCAATTTAATTCTCTATCTGTCGTTTATGCGATGTTCTTCAAAACAAGATGGAAATAATCCAATGGAAAATTTCTTCCCGTATCGTGATTTATTGCAAATACCTTAGACATAAAAATTGTTTACTCCGTCGCCAGCCAATTTATTCCTTTTTTTAAAAGACGATAGTCACTCTCACCCTTTCTCAATAATGCTTAATTTATCGCCGTAAACCGATCATTTCATCCTCCCCCCCGTCCCTGCCCTTGAAGGCTCTCACACCTGACCGGTGTGACCCTGACCGACCAACGCAAAGGGGAGACTTCATTAAGGGAGGGAAGACGTGTGCAGAAAGTTTCGAAGGGGCAACGGAAGAGAGGTTAGTCGGGAAGGGCAAAGAGGTCAAAGTGATGAGATCATCGGATGCTAGGGGATGCGAAAAACCTCCGAGGGAGAAAGCGTTCGTGATTTGAGCAGGTGCAATTAGTAAGAGAGGAAACTCTGGCCGAATGTATTCTTTAAACGGAGTCGAGATTTTTTCTCGCTTCCTGTATCTCTGTCCTTGACCCAACGAGGAATTCGCCATAGGTGAAGAGATTCCATCTGCCAATAAGAAATGCACGAGGTGTTCTTCTGGGGGAGATTGAGACGTTGATTAAATCGAGATGTGGAAGTTCAGGTGATGAGTTTTGGGGAGTGAGGGTTGTCAAAATATTTTGTTCTAAAGGGTTTGGAGTATAAATTGTGCTTAGCCTCGGCCGTATATATTTGGATGAAACAGAAATTTAAATCAGGAAAGAATGGTGCTAATAAAATTAGGAGTTTAGATATTCGAGGAAGAAACTTCTGATTGCATTTACAGGATTAATACAGGATGGAATTAAATAGAATTATGGTTCCTTATTAAATAAAACAGTATCATGATTAATTTTATCTTTTGAATTAATAAAATATGTTATATTTGTATCGATTAGAATCGATTCGATGAATAAGTCGATATACGTGCGAAGATTCAAACTATAAAGAAAGAATGAATATTCGCAATCTTCTATTAAACTCTTTTCTACGATAGATTGATTGCTCTATATTGAATATAAGTGGCTATAGACAAAACATTCAGATTATTCAGTCTTATTGATTCAGTAAAATTTCGTGATGAACTTTGGTTTTAGTGAGAGAAAGATATAACCGTATCTTACGACGCATGGAAGTCACGTTTTGGCCACATGAGATTTACAAATTGAGATTCCCGTTACTTACACAACGAACGACTCATCTAAACAAAGGGCTCTTTTAATGGGGAACTTCTTTCTTATTTAAAGATTACTTTAATTGGTGATGTTCGCTCTCTTATCTCTCTTTAATAAATGGCTGCCATAGATAAAATATCATTTCTATTAACAGATTTTGCATAATGGAATTATATAAGGAATGTTTCATCCTATAATAAAATTATTGTTTAAATACAGTTATGCTACATATATTTAGGATCAATCAGATTTAGTTTAAGCATTTGAACATTAAGGTCTGAGAAATGGGCAGCTGTAATGTAATTCTTATGGAGGGTATAATAATTATTAGAAAACTAATCCTCCTTGATTATTAAAATGGGTGGATAGTGGAGACGTATTAATTAATTATTAGATATTGATTTCTCTCAGTTATAGTAGAAGGCAACATAATTTTTCTTTTAATTTTATCAAAATAATTGTCCGTAACATCACATGAGAGTGATGACCTTCATGTACGTAACAAAGTAATAGTTACAAACGTGGAATAAATTTAATGCTGTAGATACGTCTTTAATGATTAAAATAACCTTCTATAAAATACGATGTATCAACTCTTTCTATAACTACCAATTCAGTACCAAAAAAAGGTTTTTGAATGGGATGAGTTTTCAAGAAACGAAGATGTAAATAAAAGAATTCATAATAAACTATGCAACAATGTTTAGTACTCGTTACAATGTTGTGGAATCGGTCATGGAATCGGGCTGCGTTCAAGGTCTGATTCAGTGGCACAACAGTCCGAGGTAAAAGGTTGGAGAGAGCGCTTTCATTCGTGGAAGAATAAGAGATATCTCAGACTCCGAAATTTTCCGAAGAAGCCGCCTTTGGTGATAGTTACAAGAAGACAGAATTCTAGGAAGTCTTTGCTCTTCCAACCGACGCTAATGCTTACATTCGAAAGAAATTCTGATCGATGCCGTATCTTTCATGGAATCGCGCGTAAGATGCGTAAATACAAGAGGAAATACTTCCTGCTTTCTCTGACATTCTCCTCATCACGACTCATGTTACATTAAAAGTTTATATTATAATTAATATTTTAAGGGAAAATCACTTTAAAGGATATCTCCAATCCTCCACGCTTTAAATAATTACTTTGTTGTCATAAATCCCCACAATAAACAAACCATTAAAATTTTCCGAAACAAACTTTGGACTCTCGTAATAAAATAATCTTACGTACATTGTCGCGAACTCTAGTTTTGATCGCTCCTTTTACGCATCACACTGTAGCTCAAAGGTCATGTGACTGATCTTTCCCCGGCGCTTATGCAATTTTATTCGCATTTTTTTCTGGAAAATCCTTTATCATACGCTATCTAAAGATTTTCGACCTAAATACTTCGAGGCTAATTCACGTAAGATTTGGTCGAAAAGTCTTAACATGAATCAGCAGTTTTTTGTTTCAAGAGAGAATACGGTCGCTGATTAAGGAGTCATCGCTCCCTTGCTTCCCGAAAAGATATATCGCTGTAGCAAAGAGAATATTTAGCCTTACTATTATCAAATTTTGGTTTTTTATATATATTGTGTATCTAACCTTTATCAAGGAAGAACACTCCGCTAACTACTTGAACAATACACTCAATCGATCATAAAATATATATGCTGTTATTATACATCTTTACCTTCGTATCTTTTGATTAAAAAATTTTAAATTCGACGTAATGCAATATTTTAAATGATGAAAGAATATCTACTAAATATTAGAATTTTTTATTAATCGAGTAGACGTTTGGTTATTTTTAGTAATATCTGGAGAGTATATCAAAAATAAATTGTTATCTGTCCCAAAATTGATAAGAATTGGCTCGCCCGAGCTTGCCAAACCTCAGTGTGCTTGTACCATGGAGGTTTCGAAATAAAATGTTGTTTGAAAACGATAATATTTTACTCTTCTATGAATGAGGATCGTGGAATTGATTTTATCTAATTTCATTTAAGTGCTTCTCTATAGTATTAGACCTTTCCGAACTTCGCTGAAAGACGTTATGAGAGTAGAAGATATCACTTCGAAATTTCGTTGCTTGCCGAAACCGGTCCTATGTAATAAAATATAATGGAAATTACGAGTTACATTCTTCCATGCTCATAATTGTTTCTCGTTGATAATTATCTAATATTTTAATGTTAACCTTCAATTGTACTCATCCCGTACGTATTCATTGTCTGAGACGAGAATAAATTACGAATGAACTCGAAATAATTTGAAAATGAATTAAAACGAATGAGTAATACTGCGCATTACCGTTCATTGTGAATTTTATATCTGATAGCGCTAATAAATCATTAATTTGCTTAAGTTCTTCAGATTTTGTGAAAGTGTATTTACTGAACCAAGTTGTTCTTTATGTCGATAAGCCCTAGCATTTATAGCAGTATTAAATAATTAAACTGATTTAAGGTAATCATCGTTTATATTCAATTTAACATTTAATTTTATTCAATTTACAATTAAAGATGTTAATACACCCAACCAATAATGTGCCGCCATCAATTGAAACTTTATTGCCATTACATTTATACTCAATTACTGCTTTCATTGAATCAGTTTATATCAATAAATGCTATATTTGTGGAGTATGATATCTTTAATCATAAACTGAGTGACAAGGACATTAAATCATCTCCTCATTAAACAGTTTATGTCGATCGAGAGATAAGCGATTCGCTCATCCTCACGAGATTTCACGTCTGCTATGTTTTTGTTTACGATATTGGAAATAAAAAAAACATTTTACGCTCCAAATAACAGTTTCGCAACATACGATGTCATTTTCATTCATGGAAGATACGTGTGAGATAGGATACTGCGCTTAAAATCCGTAAAAATTCCCAAATACGTATTTCAACAAACCTAGCTGGTACGGGGTGCTATTGGCCAATTCATTGTTATCGGATATGAACTGCGCAGTGCGTGTACTACCAGGCGTAAAAATGATGCAAAGAAAAATATCCATTCATCATATCTGCGTAATAGTTCTTGGAATGGACTTTATTTTGTTCCTCGCGAATACCGGAGTATCGAACTTGTTGTTTACTGTTGCCAATTATCGGCATGTCACCGCTAGACATTTCCGCAGTTAAAAATTACGAAACTCCAATTTAGAGTTTGTGCGTTCTATCTTATTTGACAACCGATTTCCTTTAAGTAGTCTTTTATCAGGTGTAGTATTATACTGCGTAGTTTTTTTCGTAAATACGATATTATTTTAGGATGCGAAAAAAATTCTTTCTTTATCTCTTTTCGATTAGTCTTAAAGTAACGAAATCCATTGGTAGCATATCAAGTTCGACTGTTGCTGGAAAGTGAAAATATTGGGTATAAAAACGTCTCGTTGCAGATTTTTGTATTTTCCCTCCTATGAAGTGATAGAAAAATAAGTATTTTAGCTAGTGTAATACGTTGATTCAAATTTTACGTTAAAGTTTTGATGCAATGCCCCAACTAAGATAAGAGGGTTTCATAAGCTTCAAATCAAATCCATAGAATTATTAATAATGTCCACTGTGCAGAAATTTCTCTCGGTTATTTTAGAAGTTTTAGCATAATAAATAAACATAATAAATAAGATTGCACTTTTTTCTCTTCGCCTTCATTAAGAAATGTTATGTAATCGTGTTTAATTTACATTCCAATTCAAATAAATAAATCTGTATAACTGCTTCATATTTCCGTATGAACTAGAATGTAAATAATTATTAAAATTGTAATTACACATTCATATTCATACGAATTTGTATACTTACGGTCTCTTTTTGTTCATATTCAGAGATTAATTTAACTTGCTTTATCCTCTCAAATAAGAAATCATTTCATTCTATTCACTATTACATAGCATATAGAGTCATAATAATTTCGATAAATATTTACGACAAACTTTATACCTTAGGCTGTGTTAAATTCTAGATTAAGCATTCTTTCGCTTTAATTAACAAATATCTATTTGAGTGAGGAAAATAATATGTGAAATCGTCTGTTTTTTCAACCCCTTTCGCGCGAGAACCTTCCACAACCGTGGAAACGTTGATTGTTTACTCTTCAGCAGTCACGGGCACACTCTTCATCTGCGCAAAATTGAGGAAGGGTTAGGCGTTGTCAGCTGCGTTCGAAAGCAAAGAAATAGGAGCTGTGGGCTGCGATGAAGACGAGAGAATGAGATCCTGAATGGAGCGCCTGTGGCAATGGGATGACGGCGTGGGTGCGATATTCGAGTGGATTGGTTACGGATTCATTGAGGCCTGGGGATGAATGGAAGCGCCCACGAAGGTCATCGGAAAGTGCCGAAATTCGAGAAAGTTTTTTTCTTCCTCGGAGGAGAAAATATCTTCTAGGAAAGGAATTGGGAAGATGGAAAAGAAAGGAAAATGGTGACGGCGGAATTATTTTGGGCCTCACTTTATCATTGCGTAATCTTAATGTTTGTTGCAAATAGGCCCAACCCAGTATTCGTTCTTTTTCTGGAATATAATCTATTCATTCCTCTGACTTATTTCTTCATTGAGATTAATTTCTTTCACGTTTCAGGTATAAGATGGCACTCAGGTGTCACATTATCTTCGAAAAAAGCTAGTTTGCGATAAAGCAGTATTTATCCTATAGGATATATTCGATTTCAAAGGGTCTTACTCGGCTTTTGCCTCTTTTTTTATATTCTGTACAGCTCTTAGAGTCTATACCTCTCAGCTTAAAGCTACCGCTCTACCAAGTGATATAATAACATATGTTAATTTTTTAACGAAATATTATAATTTTTGTTGAATCTACGTGATCTCAATATGATTCTTTTCGCGGTACTCATTCATATAAACCAAGTGAAATTCTTATTCTTTGTTTAACTTTATTCTTCCTCGGCTGTTTGAAGGCAATATACTCTAATGAGTCACCAGATAATTAAAATAAAGAGATATCAATATAAACCTTTTTTCAAAAGGGAAATTAATAACAGTAAACTATATAAATAATATGTATATATATTAATAATATATCATAATTCGAATAATGTAATTCATCTTTGTACCTAAAGTAGTTTTTTATCCCTTTTCCTTGTTGAAACTTTATCCTACAGTGAAATATTGCGAAAGCTTTCCAATATATCTCTAATCTTTAGTGTTGAGTTTATGTCTAAGCGCTGACTTTTGATCTCTAACTACATCCTTCTAATAGAGCATAACACGCCCTTGTCCCTTATATTATAGAAAATCAACCATATCCACGATCGAGTTGTGATCACGTCCTGAGCGGGTCGTCAACCCTTTATTTGTAAACAATCTCTACGCATCATCACTTTGGAAATCGTACATATTTTCCTCTCTCGATCTAAGATAATATTGAAAATCTAGAGCGTGAATGGGAGTTGTTTCATTGAACATAAAAGATACTCAGTAGTACAAATGAACATCAAGAGGAAGCAATGTTTTTACAAATATTTACGCATTAAATTGTTTGTTTATTCACTTACGAACGCGTCACCCATCGTACATACAGCGTAAATGATTCGGGGGAATTTTCTGTTTTAACGTGAGTTGTTAGTTCTTTGAGTCTTTGCCAAAAGATTTCAGAATACGTCACGTGCGATAGATTTTCATGTCATGTGAATTGGAAATCACTTGTTTTGGTTAAATATGAATTTTTGCTTTGTCAGAGATTTAATCCAAAGAAGATAATAAAATGATAATAAATAGGGTCAATGAAGTTGAACAGTTAAAAATTTAATCGGAAGATAGAATTTTTATTACAATCAGAAGTAATTTTTATGTTTTCTGCTTTATTTATATAAGGTTTCTCTATTAAATTATATAAGGATGGATATCGATTCAGTTATAGTATAATCATTTGTGTGTTATGAAGAGTATCATTACTTTCATTAGATGTTATCATTGAGGTAAAATTTCCTTTGTATCTACATCTACATAAGTACCCTGCAAGCCGTTTCGGCGTGTGGCAGGGGGTGTAAACACCTATTTTAATTTATCGCGTATTTTAGTCTATTATTATCGAATATCGTGGGCGGGAAGAAAAATACAATTCAAGAGAATTTATATACAGTTAAAGAGACAATGTTGTAATTTTTTCTGAAAAAAGTCGAATTCTTTCAAAATTTCCTTTCTTAGTTCAGGCATTTGAATTCTGGAATGTATTTGCATTAATATATAAGATTATACCCCTTTGATAGAAATCATTATTTATATTTGATATTTTTCTTTTCTTTGTTGATGATGTTTACAGGAAAACAAATAATTTATTTTCTTCATTGTTCTTCTTGCAAATTTCATTAAGTATTAAAATTGCTTTGATCTAACATTTTTTGGTCTAGAAATACTTACTTTTTAAATTTATTAAATGAAAATAGTTATTTATAGTATGAGAGTAAAGGTTCGAGAGCTAAGAGTATTAATAAAAGTTTATTAAAAAAATACTATATGACGATTTCATTATTTTTTGATCAAAAAGTAAATAACCTGATAGATATCTTCTTCTTTTCGGTGTTTTTATTTTGTTTCCTACCCCGAAAGTAAGCGATAAAGAACTTAAGCTGTTGATTCGAAAAGTGTCTTATCAGCACTTCAAGATTGTTTTGAAATGTGCTGAATATGTCGCAAAATCAGAGAATTTCTAACTTAGTTTGTGTACTTAGTAATTAATCACAAAAACACGAATTACGCAATAGTGAAGCATTGACGACAGAGGATTAGATATCCGTGTTTGTTTGCAGTATTTTAGTGTTTTATAAAAATATAATTGCAAGTTTTGCTAAAGAGTATGCAAATGAAGTAGATCCGTTCCAAATATGTTGCTAATTTGTATCGTTCTTTTCGTAAGAGATGTTTTGAAACAAATTTATGCGTCATATTCATAATTCAACTGCGCGAATTCAAATGCTAAATTCTAGGATTGTAGACAGAAGATATTTTTCCTCTCTATCGAAGGCGTTTTGAAGAAGGAAATCTATGTTATTAAAGTGGCGACTGATGCCAAATCCTTTAACAGTGGGAAGTAAGGTGACAATAGGTGATGAGAGATAATAAAAATACCGTCTCCATATCTATTATGTAATGAGTGATCGGCAATTAAGAGTCAGCGTAGGTGAAAGATGCATAAATCAAGCGTGCCTACCCTTTTAGATTTGCATCTTATTTCAATGATTCGTTCACAAACAAATCAAGATGCCCACCTGCTATAATTATGGTTTCTCCTATATTGGCAAATTTTCCATGTTTAAAGGGATTATCCAGCTTCCAACAATACAAATGAAAGTATTTTATATTTATTTTATATTTTATTATGAAATTCATTGTATATTTAAGTATATTTTAATGGAATTTTCGAATTTCAGTTTCAGAAATTCTTTTACGTCCCCTCCAAGTAAGTTTATCCTTTATACTAAACTCCATCCATATTTTTAAAAGTAAAAGTTGTGTTCGTTCTATAACTATTCGGTCGATCTTTTTGTTTGTTATAATATTTGTATCCATCAAGTATTATTTTTTCCAGTTTAATTATCCAATTTTATCTGCATATATTAAAATCAGGGTACTACTATTTGTTTGACCTTTTTTCGTTTTTATTTAACTCATATGAACGAATTTAATGATTTTCTTTCTGATTATTTGTTCACCCTTTTATTGAAGTCGCAAATTAAAATTGCTGTTCCTTCCGAGAATTTATTCTTTACCTTCACTTCGTGATATATAAGATCATCCAGCTGATCCGGTTTGTCTACCTGTTTTTTTCTACTTTACTCCGGTGTGAATTTGGAACCTCTCCAAGAACAACCCTTTCAAGTATTCTCGTCTCTGCCCCCTACAGGGACATGCATTTCTATTCTAAACCATTTTCAGCATTGCCTTTCTATCAGTTCCTTGTGCAAAATGGATTTCAAAGCAGCCGCTATGATTATCCTTTACATTTATGGGATTTTATTGAAGCCGCGGTGATCAGTGGTCTATAAACTACCCATTTCCATTTTTCTGCTTCATATCATCCATTGATCATACTTAAATAACGTAAGCGTTTTGGATAAATATCATAAAGATAGGAGGTCTAGAAGAAAAAAAAGTTGACTTTTCTGAGAAGTTAAATTTATCAAAAATCAAATTATTCTCGATGAACAAC
Organism: Pantala flavescens; assembly: GCA_020796165.1. NCBI lineage: Eukaryota > Metazoa > Arthropoda > Insecta > Odonata > Libellulidae > Pantala > Pantala flavescens. Next base: position 49,346,673 of record CM036883.1, read on the forward strand.
TTTAATTTTTGATCTTGCGCCTCTCAGATACAACAAAATGTTTTGATGTACTTAAAGAATTCGGCCGAGAATATAATCCTTAAAAAATCATTTCTCGATAATTCTATTTCAGGATAAGATTACTAAATTTATAATACGGATAGTTTTAGATTTTTTGGTTAAATATTTATCGTTTTTCAAAATAATCTCATGGTAGAGTTTCGAAACAAGAAAAATTGTTGTACTATGTTTTTCTGGAGCAGTATTGATACGGTGTATTTGTTACCTTAATTGAATAATTTAAAGTAAAAGGGAATGCTTTGCAAATAATGTAAAATTCGCAATTATCACGATGATGGTGAAGGGTTAATAAAAACTGCGAGGAGGATGTATGGAGAAGTTTCTCTCATGAGAGAGGTGTAAAGCAGAAGAGTGGGGGTGAGATGAATGCAGCGCTTCAAAGGAAAAATGACATGGTCGAATAATAATAAGTGGAATAAAATGGGCCCGCATGGACAGCGTTCGGTCCACCTGTGCCCAAAACAGAAGGGCGCGGGAAAAGAGGGTGGGTTTCGAGATAATGAAGATGTTAAATGGAGAGCTGGACGTGAGCTCTTTGGACCATAAACAAAGGTGGGATAAATGAAGAGCGTATTTTCAAGGCCTCATTCGCGAATTTTATCCCAAAGAATTTTTTTAAAGGCCCATAAGCAATTTTGGTGAGAACGATTTTTGATAACAGGAATTTTTTAATCACTGTTGAGCCACCTTATGATTTGCAATGATAAATCGATAACATTGTCGTAGTTTTGCTAATTTGATTTGACAATATTGCTGATGATCCATAATTAATAGTATTAATTATGTTTTATAAATAGTTAAAATCAAGTCGTTGATATAATCATCTTTTTATTTGGGATGTAGAAATGCAAAAGGACTTAAAGAACTAGTTTCATGTGATTCCGCTTAGCATACATATTTATTTACATTGATATAACCATAGAAACGACTCTTTCGGATTATCGTTTAAGGTCATCTTATTTCTGATTGTTTACTGCTGTTGTTTAAGTATATTCCCAAAAGTATTCAATAGCTAGAGGAAGTACCATGCAGAGAATTCGAGATTCAAGTAGTGGTCAGCCTTTGTAAGGATTCTTTATTCGTGTTCTACCCAATTTCCCTTTTCACCGGTACAGATTTTCTCACAGAAATGTTCGTAATCATTTACCCTAAAATATAGAAGCAATTTTAAAGTATATTTTTTATAATTTTATCGGCATATAGATTGAAACAACGAAATCATAATTAAGATAATTTTCTTTACTTTATAGTTCATGAAAGATTTTTGAATAACTTCTGAATTTAGCGTTGAATGATGGTTAAAAAAGGTTAATTATAATTTAATATTCTCATTTCGAAAACCTATTTCTTACAGAAAAAAGGATATAAGTTTTAAATGTATAAGAGTTTAATAATAAATAAATATAAATTGCATATTCTCAATATCATCTTATGCTAAAGGAAGTCATTTCTGTGCCAGAAGACTGGAATGAGTTTCTAAGAACCATTCAGCTGCAAAAAGCATTTATTTTTTCCTCAATTGTAGCAAATATTTCCACATTTCGTCATTAGTTCTTCGAACTAAGATAACATCTTTTGACGTCATTTCCGTCACAAACCTAAATTTTCGTAACTCCTACACTTCAAACCAATTACGCCGTTGGAGTGTTGTGGGAGAAAACGGCTTTCACGTCAGTAGGATAACAATCAGTTGTCAGTCGGTAGGATTGCATAATATGATTGTTTGTTTTGCTTTAAAAGTTTTGTGAAACAAGTAGATGATATTGCGTTACAGTAAATCTCCTTTCTTTTACTCGGTAGCGAAATATGGGAGATTTCTTAGTGAATTGGAATATTTAAATTATAAAATTCTCAAGAAGCTGATGCTATATTTTTTATATACTTTTCAATAACTCTATTTTTTATATAAGTCGTAGCTTAAAAAGGTTCATTTTTTACTATTAGATACGTTTTAATGAACTTTTTAGAATACTGGACAAAAATTAAGAAATATTGGTAATATCATCTTTTTTATTTTGTCTTCCATCTTTAATCAAGTTAAAATAGATACAACTGGATGTGTTTCGTGTAAACAAACCAAGAATGTATGATGTAATATAATCCTTCGATTTGCGATTCATTCTTCCTGTTTTAACCACCTAGAAAATGACACTTTTTTCATTTTAGGCTCACAATCAGTTTAATTCTGAACTTTATTAATACGAAAGCAACTGATGTTAAGTGTACATTTAATTCGTTCATAACATCATTCTCGCAATTTTGAGTTTCTGTACTTTGTGCTGTCATATAACTCTGCATACGGGCAATCGATTAGGAATTGGGAAACTTTCCTCCTACTTTTTGTGCCTGTCAAGATTTCTTCTCCTTTTTCTATCATCTCCTTGCCTCAAAGTTACTACTGATGGATGTTTTAAGCTTTAAACTATGCAAATAATAATAGGAGGACATTTGTACACTTTACCACAAGATTGCCCATTCTACGACTATGGTTTCGACCCTTTGGGTCATCTTATTTTATAATTACCTTACAATAAAATAAATGCGGTTTCTTCCTCATTTTGCACTATCGAGATTGTAGAAAAAAGACAAACGAGTTATAAATTGAGTAGCTGCATCTTTTTGCAATAATTCTCTTTCTTTTATCGTATTTGAATTAGAACTGTCTTACAAAAGAAGCAATAGTCAATTTCTTTGCAGAGTCTCACTTGTATATAGAATTTGCTATGTAATTGATGTGAAGGTACAGTTTTCCTATCATCTTCAATAGAGACACTACAGCTGGAGAAATTTCTCGGTATTCTTTATTATAAAATAGTCTTAAATGATAATTGGGCTTTATTCTTTTGTTTGGCATCGCTTAGTAGGGCACTTAAGTCTGTTTCAATAAATGGAAACAAAATTTGTTCAGAATCCGGTAGCTGCTGGGTTTGAACCATTGCAATTATCACCTTGTCGTAAGGATGGATCCACGTGTTTACGAGTTTGTAGACTCTTCTCTTTAAGAACGAAGCGTTTATGGCTTTCTCCAGATTTGTTCTCGCCTCTTAGGCAGTTCTGTCCTTCCGTCCAGAGGTGAATAGGTTGATCATCCTCACAGTCCCTGGATTTCAGGCCAGTCACGGTGACCATTGGTTTCGTTTGTTTTCCGCTGCTTAGAATGAATACCCAATTCTCACTGTATTCGTGAAGAAGGCAGTGACGAATCGTCCTTGACACCGGTCGCAAAGGAGCCGTCCCTCCGCGGAGAATGTTGGTCAAAGCAACCGGCGGGACAGTCCAAACATGCCAAATGAATTGCTCCCGCTTTTCTCGCCCGCGAAAGGGAAACCTTCCAGTTCCAGCGAAGGTGTCTTCCGGAGAAATACCTGCGCTGGTTATCGGCAGGTGGAGAAACGGGCACCGCGGCATGTCTGAGCACTTCTCACCTGCCGGGATTTCGGGGAAAGGGGCAACCAGGAGGGTGCCGAGGGAATTCGTGACGCACGAGGCTTTTGCCGATACAGGAATCGGGGTGGGAAGAATTGTTATGTGCCAGTGGTGTGGGGGACAAAGGGGAGGTCAGACGTTATCCGCACAGTGACGGAGACAAATGCTCCGTCTCGTCGGCACCTCGAAGAGTCCAGAATAAGCGCGTGGTGCGATGGCGTGAGGTAGCCCAAAGATGATTGGTTCTTGAGGATGCAAGGGGAACACAGACGGAAAAAAAGCGTTCCCTTCTAGGGAGGTGGGGAGGGTAGTCGCATCCGATGTAGATTCCTCTTTCGTCGACTTAAATTAAACGACTTCTGTGCCCGACATTATTCTCGGAAGGATTTCTTTTTTGTCTCCGCGGAGGGTGGAAGGCTCCCGTAATATCCTGGATGCGCATGGAAATCCGCTCTGCATGCGGAGTCCGGCAGGGAAGTTCATTGTCTGGGAATGCGCGACCAGTGGCTGGAATTACCCGGAATCCGTTGGGGAAAAAGGGTTTTATATCGTCTCTACCATTTCACGGCCTTGGATCGCTTCCTCCATCGATTAAGGCTGCTAATTTATGTGAGACAGTGAAATGTGACAGATGTACATTCTAAATGGGTTCTGTCCACAAGTATCTTAACTGCATCCGAGGCTCCACGGAGACTGCATCGGTAACATTTCTCATAAAGATGTCAATCCTGAATTTGATGTATTAACGAGATGATAGTTCGGCCTGCATTGATGGATCGGTGATGCTGGAGGGTTGGGGATAGGATCTGGACATGTCTCAGATTAGATTTAATACCTTTCTATCGGAGGAAATTCAATAAATTTAAATTAGTTTTATTTTTATTGACGTTAAATATTGCTGGAACTTGGCTCAGTATTATTTACCGTAAATCAATCAAATAAACAGGAAAAATCTTTCACCCGCACCGCTTGAGTAATTTGTTCTACGACCTAGGTTTTAATACGTTGAAGCCTAGGTTGTAAGAAAAATGCTGTTTTAATACATGCTAAAGCTAGTTGGTGTATATTCACGCTGAATTCTTATGTTTAATTCCACAATATTCAATTTTCATTTCTTTACGAGATGAAGACCTACCATAAAGTTATACCTGGAGTAATATTTGGCATTATTAAAAACGAGATGCATGTTTTGCATATTTTGATGGATCATTCATGCTGTTTATTTGGATATCTAGGAAATGTCTCTGATGATAACGTAGAAATGTATTTTTGATGAAATTTTGATCATTGAGAAGAACTGGAATTTTTTTATTTTCATCAAATTTACCTGGAATTTGCTACAGGAGAACTAAATTTAAACGGCGTGTATATTTGCATTGACATTAAGATTTAGTATCAACATTTCATTTTTAATAGCTAGGGAAAACGAGAAAACTTTTAAAAGTCAAATTTTATCTGAGGAAAACCATTTCGAAATACGTCACGACCTGTCTTGGTTCAGGATGAAACTCGCTTCGACAGGATAATTCTCCAAAGAAGTCTAAATAATGGCGGAATGCGAGAGACGAAAAAATTATACTACCTCTTTCAAATGAAAAATTTTAACTACTATGGGTATTATATTGTTATAGGTTGTAAAATATTCACTTTCTAAAAATAATATGACAAATCAAAAACCTACGAAAAATATCAATCATCAAGATAGCTATATATTTGAATTTATAATGTTCTCTAGAATTTCCTACTGTAAATATTTAGCTGAAAGAAGGGTTTGAATCAAATTTAATTTTCCGTGATTTTGCTTACCTTGGTATTTAATTACACGACATTGCATCGTTTCTCCAATTCACAAGAAACAATTCAAATATGAATACAATCTTCCTCATCATTAAAAATCACTAGAGATGTGTCAAATATGAATGAATATTGATTCATGTTACTTCGACTGAAACGATTGTCGCTCAAAAGTTGCTTCCGTTTCAATATTGTTCAGTAAATTTATAAATGACAGAGTTCAAAACTTCACATCCTGTTTCCTGCATCCTAAGTAATATCAAAGGTCAGGAAAGATCATTGCCTCAATCCTTATATTATTTTTAGACTAGGTGCGCTTAGTAACCAAGGATGGTTCTATATCAAATTCGCAAATGGAAATAATATTTTTGGCTCATTTTTGCATTATTTTGATGAATGTGAAATAGGATTTGCGTTCAGTATCACTTTAAATATATTCCATGAAAAAATCTGTCAGTCTGAGTCTACAGCTCCTTCTGTATAGCTTACTAAGTGACTTCAATGCATCAAAAACATCTTTCTTGAATTAGGAAGACTTATATTTCATATCATCACCTTTAAAATTAATAAAAACTTTATTTTAATCATAAATAAAATTGTCTCTACCAGTTTTCGAATTTCTTCCAAAAATAATAATCGTTTTCTAAAAAGGAAATAGAATTGAATGAGAATAGGTATTATAAAGATGATTGACATATTGGAAAAATGACATAAGAAATAATAAATGTATAAATTACTAGTTTTTTGAATTAAATGTATATTTTATTATCTCATAATTAACCTTTTCGGAATCATTTCAATAATTTTAATTCATACATCTTTTACAGTAAAATATGTGTATAATAGTTTAGTGGACAATCATACAAAGAAACAAAAATTTATATTAAGCTAAGATGCTTTCCAAAAAATGTGATGCCATCAAATATTTCTATTCTCATCTTAGATCATTATCACCCCTTGCCATCTGCTGTTTGACTTTGCAACAGGTAGCTGACGTAACGGTTCTAGGACCCGCATTGTTCCCACCTGACATCACCCCTCTAGATAATTCCCCGCTCATCTAGAATAGAATATATTTACCGTTGAGTGAGAGTGGAATGAGATTTATTTGAAACTAAATAAATTAATTTTAAACAAATATACCAACTCTAGAAAAATTAGATTTAGACACAACAGTAAGGTTGGTTTTGATAGAATAAAGGGAAGGTTTTAAAAACTTACTTACACAAAATTGTGGAAAATACCAGAAAATGTGGAAGGAGATTGATTTAAAAATTAAATATTAGCGTAAAAGAATTAAGGTTAAAATTATTTTGTATATAATATTTGAAAGTAGTTTACTCTTCCATAACGCGAATGGAAAAGAAAGGTCATCATTCTTCCAAGTTTTACGAGTTTGCTAATTTAGCTCGTTGTTTTGAAATACCTAGATTCTTATGAGAATACCATTGTCGAGAATGTCTCATCGGTATTGCGTTCTTTGAGTGAATGAGCGATAGTGGTGGCACATCTGCCTCCCAGGCACGGAGCACAAGTTCAATTTCGAGGAAGGAACACAAATGCCGGTACGTGATTCACCCTTCGCTATGGCCCTTCCCTAGACGAATTCTCAGAAAGGCCGACCCGGGGCAAAGAATATCGTGTGAGGGCTCCTTCGTTCACGTTTCTACGCATCAATGGATGGGAAAGAAGTTTGAATGATAGCCGTATTTATTCTCCGGTATGAAAGGGATGTTGCCCCGAGGTTTTCATCGCCAGGCACGAACAGATATCTCGGCTCTGTGGAGATAGTATCAGAAAAGGGGCATAAGGAATGAAGGAATAGGAGCCGTGCTGACGTAGCCTTGTGCGTTGCTGATGTCATCTCTTGGCGGTTGTAAGAATGGTGCCCCGCAAGGTACGGTCCTGCCTCCATGGGTTGTGAGGCAGGCCAATTTTTGAGTTAGCATTTCATTGATATGCTGGGAAGTGGGCGATTACTATAAATTTCTCCTTTATGAAGATTATGATGAATCATTTTTATATTCATAGCGTTTTTTTAACGGTTGCGTAAGCGGATAGGAAAATAAAACCATAACGTATATTTTAAATAAGGATATATGTTACTTTTGAAATATTAAATTTTAAGCCTAAATATTCCTTGTCTCTTAATTTTCACTAACAATATGTGATCTGAAGATAGTTTGATCTAATAAAAGTGCGGCAAATGTCCCTGTTTTGATTCTTTATCGGATATCAGTACAAAAGAGAAAGATTGATTTTCACTTAATCCATCTGGATTTTGTAAAAACTTACTCAATATTCAAATGTTCCATTGGGAATCGGTTATAAAATTAAATGAAATCTAGAGTCTTTCATTTAGTTCGGTCTTAAATGTTATACTGATCATATTAAGGAAAAATTTACAAAGATGGGTCATATTATAAGGCAACCAATTTAAATTACAATTTATAATACAATAAAAAGAATTTTTAAAATTATTGAAGGAGGGAAAGCATAAGTACACGAAAACGCATTTGAGAAAAAAATTTATTGTCATTTTAGAGTTTTTTATACTAATTAAATAGAACTGTTCTCTTATTATGCCATCAAGAGTAAAGAATACATTTTATTGTTAAAGTATTTCTTATTCATTCGATAATTTTTTAGCGTCACAAAGCTGTTATTGAGTGACGTGCTGTTACGTTTCATGCCCAATCAGTAGCACAGCAAAACATCTTTTGAAAAGTGGAACTGAAAACAAATGGGAATTGTTAAGAAAAAACGAGGTCTAGTAATTAGAGCAAATCCTTCTAACCTTGATACTTTTTAAGGTTCAAACTCTTTCCCTTCATGCATACGTGATTACGCGCACTGAGTTCAATCCTTTTCGCTGGAAATACCTCTAAAAGCTTTACATCGAGAAAATGAAAGCATTTCAGAAAGTTATGTAATTTCACATAAGAATTGTATTTTAATTTTTCGATGGTTGTCGCAAAGTTGAAGATTGTTGAATCGCCTCGTGGAAGTGTTAATCGCTTTATCAATTCTCATTCGTGACATTTTAATTAGCACTCAAAATAGAGTCTTGAGGGTACAAAAAAGATTTCCGGATGGAGATTGGCTTCCGCTCTTTTTTTATCGTCTGGGAAAGGCGTCTGAGGATTCTGCAGGATTGAACAAGTTTGTCGCCCTATGACTCAACTGGTTCCGGAGACGCTGAACGTTATGTAATGCCAAGGATTCTCGATTTCATTGATATAAAGTAATTCTCCATAGCTGATTCACTTAGAGGTTACATAGATACTTTTAATTAACTTATGTTTGATATATATTGGTTTGATTGGAATAGATGAATTACATTTAGAATGGTTGGAAAGTATAAAGATTCTACGTTATTGAATGGCAAATTGTTTGAAGTGATCGATTTAACTTTAAGTATACTGGTAATACTATAAATTAATTATATAGACTTTATTTAATGTTTAAATTAAAATTTTTTAGAAGTATCACTATTTATATACATCACTTTCTCATCCACTTTTAGTTTTTTTTCTATCTTACTTTCATCGTAGAATTCAGGAGATACTTATGGAAGTCTATCATAAAATATTATTAAGCGTTTGATTTTAAGTTTGTTTAAAGAGAAAAATTTCTGAACCTATTCCCACAGTGTGAATATCATTGGTTTTCAATGTGAGATGGCGTGACTTCGTGGAATGCCATAGTAATAAAAATAACTTAGTAAATTTCCACAGAAAAATTGTTATATTTGCAACCGATTTCGTAATATAACAATTTTTCTGTGGAGATTTACTAATTTATTTTTATTATCTTGGTTTTCTTTTGAAGATAATAAAATAGGAATAGAAAATCTTAATAGAGATGAGAAGGATCTCAGAAATCGGAGAAAGTTATTGGCTGTTATCAATCTATTTAACGAATAAATTAGATGTTTTTAAGTTTAAATTACCAGTTGTCTTCTTAATAATATCCTACATATTATAGGTACGTATACACTCCGCTCGTAATCAGCTATCAGTGTTCCAGCAATTTCTTAACCTGGGATGCACTTGTGAGCCCCTCGTATTACTGAATAACCTTGACCTTGAATAACATCATGCACCAAGGATTCGCCCCTCGTAAAACCTCGTGTTAACCTCATGTACGCCCAAAACGTCGAAGCCCAGGGCGACCTCCTGTCTTTCATTTTATATTGGAACGGCCCTGACAGGATTGGAATTAAATATTTACTACAGACTTTAGTTTGATCATACAGTTGGGGCCATCGTGTTCCATCCTCAAAGCCAGAAAATCCGCGATAATTTACCAATAATTAAATTCACTCTTTGATAGGCACATTATTAATCTATTAAACTTTTAATATATTTACTCGAAGACTTTGTAGATAATTTGGAGGTATTAAAAGAGTTGGTAAACATGTTAACATTTAAATGGTTCGGAACTAATATCTTCTGCATGTTTCAGCAAGACTGTAACTATCTTGTATAATTTCTTAATATAAGAGCAGCAAAAAATACTCTCTTCGATTCAGGGTTTCAGAGAGTGGGTAGTACATTTTTTTCTCTCCTCCCCGAGTACCCTATGACCTCCATTTACAGTTAGCAGACGACCATTTTGCGGTTCGTAATCGGCCTATTTCCTCCCGTCGCCTAGTCCTTAGACTTTTCGCTCAACTTCCCTGCCAGACGTTAAGGTCATAGACCCATCGTACAGACCCCTAGATCTCCCAGCAGGTGGAAAGTCACCCAGACAAGACTTGTTCATTTAGCGGTCCCTTGATCCCCGAACCCTCTTCCAGGAACCGGTGTCAGGGGGCGGAACTACCTCTCTTCCTGCACCTACTTAAGGGTTAAAAAATGAAAGGAAAAGGTTGGTTTAAGGGGTGAGATACTCCGGGGCGAGAAGGTAATAAGCAGAATGAGGTTCCGTTCTTCGACTGGAATGGGGGAGAGAGGCAGACCACCGGATATGGGCTTTCCCTTTTCCACTGCACGGACAGCGGTACTCTTTGTCCTTCCATGGAATCGCAAAGGCATGTGCGTGCCAGTAGGAACTGGATGATGAAACTGTGTCTGAAATTTCGTTATCGAATCGTAAGGGCAGTTAGGGTGCCTGAATGAGTCGTGCGGTGAGGATTTGGACGGAGGATTTTTTGCTATACACGTGCTTTCTTGTTAGGGAAGAAACTTTGTTTCGATATGGGAAAGGTTCACCTATGCTTAATTATATGAAACACGAGTACAGTTAGTAATGAGAGCAACCCGACCAAGGAGCTGTAAAAGCTCAATTCATTCATTAGTCTTATACAGTTAGTAATCGCATATATTACATGGTGATTATAATGTTTGTAAAATGATTGAAGTATTTCATTTATAGTAACATACATATTAGCACGTCATTTTACCGGTCACCGGGTAAGTGGTAGAAGAAGGTTGTAATTTCTTGGATAAAACTTCTGCTCGCAGAATTAAAAGCACGGATTTGTGTCGTTGTAATTTCGATATCTTTCTAAAAGATCAATTCTTTTTTAAAAATTATTTTTGCCTATAATGGAGCCCTTAAGGTATGCAGTAAATTTCTTAAGTCTTTCGATAGAAAAATGAGAGTAATTCTAAAATATCCTTGAAAGTTACATTCAGGCTTATTTCGAGATTATCATCCTGTCATATGCTATAATCTTTGAAATATTTAATCGAGGAATTAATAATTATTCCATTAATGTAGCGAATTTGAGTATGATTGATTCGCCAATGCCATATATGTGCAGATATATCCATTCGATTCACTTCACACTCGTTTAATTTCAATTACATCTTTCTTTCCTCCGAAAAGAGGATTCTTTGAGCCTAAGATATCCTTGGAGAAGTAATTGGGCCTCTGATGTATCTCAAAAAGCCCCTCCCCCTTTAGACGTTTCTGGAACTGCCCTGCTTATGACCGGAGCTGACGTCTAACACGACCTCGGACGTTATCATAATTCGCATAATGCACTTCTGCCCCCACTCACGATTGATCACGCCTCTGCACTTTCAATTCGGAATTCAAAATGCACTCTCCGATTCGTTTTACCGTAAGAATTAACTTTGAACTTCCCTAAATTTATTTTCTCGAATGATTCATCACCTCATACGCATTTAAGGAAACGTGCTTATCTTAGTTTATCTTACGCGAAGAACTTTGACTTCCTTATTTTCATGTCGAGGCTAAGACTCGTAGATTATTCAATTTATACTGAAGGATAACCGGATGAAGTCATCCAATACAATTCGCCTGTCGAAGAAAATGAAATATTCTATGTCGTTGGAATCGTCCATTACTATAATGACTGAATTTTATTTAAAATATAATTTATGATAACTTATGATGATACAATGTCAAATAGCTCCTTTATCAGTTCATCCAACTTTGGAGAGTAAATAGTCACAAGTGGTAGTGAAATTTAGCAACGATATCTTGGGAATTTAGGGAAAAGATCTCATCTAGATAATAGATATCACGCTCTAGATTCTATTTTTAATCTGCTTTTACTATTATTCCATTCTTTTAAGTTATATTTATCACGATATTGTTAAATAGATAATTATTTCTTCATAAATCACAATTTTAAAATTTTTGCAATATAGATTCACCTATGTAAATTGGCAAATACGCTTGATATATCCCGTATCAATAGAATTATGTTCTTGTATTGCTAGAATGTTTTAGTACAGAAAAAAATATTCGAAAAACGACCTTTAATCGCATCCTAACCATGACTCCCTTTTGAATTGTCTATTTAGGTTAGTACGTTCTTGGGAAGAAGCTATTTTGAAAGCTACCTTCCATTTTTTCTCCTCCTCCTCCTGCTACTGCTGGTGTCGACGTGATCTCAGTCAGCTAAGCATTCTCCGATTTTTGACCCAAAAGATTTTTTTATCGTGATCTCAATCACCAACTCATTGCAGACTCAAAAGGAAAACCTTTACCCTGGTACGAAGTCAACTTCATGCTGTTGACGAGGGATATTTTTAAAACACAACTACACTTAGTCCACAGGCTCCTCAGTTAATTGCGTAAATAATGAATTAAATTGCCAATCGAATATCAAAGTTAATGATCAAAATATAAATACCTGAGGAGATGCATACAATCCGCGAAATAATATTTTCGAAGATAATAAAACGTCATTCCAAAACAGTTGTTGCTATTCAGGTGGTCGGATATCCATTTCAAAAATTTCATCAGCGATTTATTTCGCATATTGCAAATTGTTCTGTTGACCCTTCGTTATAATTGTCGCAAAAATCACGAGAAGTTGCTGATGCTTGTATACACCATGAAATTGCGTATTCTCATCACAGGTTGATTATTAACTTCGTAAAAAGACCTTCAACTTTATTTTCAACTTTCAGGAAATGATAAGGAATTATTTCATTTTATCTTCGTAAATACTCATCTTTATCGAATAAATATATCGAATCGATAAAGACACCGCTGTTCTTCCGTGCGTCAAACATTTTCCTCCCCCACCAAGGCTTTCTTGTATTTTCTTCTTTTCCTTTGCTGATTGAACACAAATAAACATTGATGAACAGAGATTTTCTTCTTTAGATTTGCTTATATATGTCATTTAAATATATATATTTTGAATGTACATAAATTATGTTTTTATTAAGCACATTTATATACATCCAGATTTAGTGTGAATCAAAATTCTTTTATTTTATTAGTACATGTAATACGAACGTTACTGATTATAATTCGCGATCATATAAATGTTAGTCATATCATATTATTCAGTTTAAATCAACCCTTAACATGTTTTCTTTAAGAAAGAAGTAAAGATTCGTCAAAATACCTTGATTGAATCAATTATATTTATATTTAAATGGAAAGGGAGTTAGAGGGTAAAGAAAGAGATTTACAAATTCACACAAAAGACTACTCTCATTATATTTTAATAACTAAGCGAATGAAAATTTCATCGTCATGGGGGTTTTAGTATTATTAGGTTGGTTATCAGGAGATTGCTACATAATGTTCTTGCTTAAATATTTTAGAGAATTCACTTAAGGATTCTTTTCTTTAAAGTTAAAGAAAAGTAAATTATTCAAAAGGACTGGCTTACTTTTCAACTTCAATGAAAGAATTATGAATATTTTTATTATTGTTATAATTTTTACTATATGTACACCTTCATAAGAAAAGTAGTATTTAGAAATTCACTCCGTTACGATTTCCAACGAAGGGAGTATTTTCTGAATACATTTTGAAAAAGTATTGTAGAGAGACGATCGCCATTAATAAGGAATTGATTAGTTTCGAATAAGATTATGATATTTCTTTCTTCACAAAATAAATATATTTATTATTATTTTTTATTTTTAAATCGAGTTTAATTTAAACAGTATTTTTGAAATTGGTAATATCATTGGTGACAAAATTTTAAGTTTTCGGATGGCATTGAATTAGAATGCAGAGAAAGATTTCAACGAGCGAGATAAATGTCAAGTTCTATGACGCATGCGTTGTGAATGGTCGTGGTTCTAAATAAACGACAGTGTTTTGCTTTATCATAAATATTGTTCAGTAATATTATGTTTTGGTGATAAACATCAACAGTACAGAGAATGGAGCTCTGGAATAAACTCCTCCCGGTTGCTGATTTTTATCTCCCTTCATTACCACGGCGTTTCATGAAACACCGCTCAGTTCTCAAAAGCGATAAGTGTGTCTTGCGCACATCTCTGCTTTGGAAAACTCCCAGCGTTCGTAGAAAATGCTTGGGGCCGATTGAGAAACGAAGAAGTTTTTGCCGATGGCTTCCCTTCATCAGCAAACTGCACTCTTTTTTCAGTCTCTTTTCTAGGAATGGCAGACTAGGATGCAACCGGATCATAAGTGAGTGCGCTCACGTACACACCAATTCAAACAAACAACTCTCTCTCAGTAGCAGACGGATCGCATACGTCCACATACGTGACGATTTCCATTTTCCCTCTTCGACAACCCCCAGGTCATGCGGCACCGAATGCTTCCATGGAAAGTTTCTGTTTCCACGAGGTGTACCCTCCCAGATCTAATTGTGCATGTCCTCGACGGAATTCGCTGAAAGTGAATTTCGGGGTGAAAGGCAGTGCCGGAGAAAAATTCGTGGAGCTTCTCTATGCATTTTTAGAGCGACCAGACGTCACGTACCGCAACATGTGAACTTGGCGAGGGTACATTCACTATCGCTTTCGATATAGTTTCAAATAAGTTCGAATTAACTTGGTTACGGAGGCATTGCCAGAATACTGTATGGGTATGAATTCCGAATTCAAGATGTTATGCGGAATATATTTCACTTCGTTCTGTCGTTATTTTACTGGGTCTAGGTGTTTTAGAGAAGTATAAAACCTCCAACTTCTATTGAAAAGCAAATGATAAAATTTTATTCCAATACGAATGACTTGAGAATATATTAATGGAAATAGAAATTGAATTTAAAATTGAAAGGTATCCTTATAACCCTGAATTTAGTTAAGATTTTATTTACTTGGTTCAATGCAAATCGATTTGTTTCGATTTTTTTTTCCTTTTCTGTCCATCAAAATAAACTTAGGCCAACTTTGAGAACATTTTAGGAAAAGAGTGAGGACGCAGTAAATTATTCAAATATATATCCTGCTTCTATTAGTTGCTATTTTTAGCTTCTAATTCCTTAACTTTAATTTCTCCTAAGGCTTAATATTTATTGGTGAGTTGTTCAAATTTTTAATGTATTTTAGAGTTAAAAATGTATTTATCATAATTTAAGTAAATTAGTCGATGGTTCTGTCACCTTGTTAATCAGTAATTTCAAATTAAATTTATTTATGTATGTATATATCTTTTTAGTTCAGTTAAATCTTTTTACTTCTCATCCTTATGACGTTTAAATTTACTTAGAATCATGACTATCAACATTGACTTTATTTCTGAATCTTGTGCTAACAACTGAACTGTTGACAACACCCTGAGCACGTAATACTTTCCGCTTGACTTTCTCATATTTTTACATCATAAAAAGTGTTTCTCCGTGAAGAATATTCTTTTTATAGCTTACCAAGGGTTATTACTGATTGAACAATCCAAAGGCTTTTCTTTTGACGCCTACTTCGATTTCCTTCGGGAATTCCCAGTTCTTTATCAATCTAACCAGTTGTTTGCAAAAGTTTCATCATGAATTCAAGTGAACATTCATGTCACTCTGGAGAAAATTTCAAATCCCTCCATTCTTATTGTATTCAATGCGTGAAGGTATCGTCAATATAATTTTTTTACATCCATCATCACTTACTTAATTTAATCAACATGCAGAAACAAATATTGCTATACAAGGAAGGTGGTACCCACCGAATAGTCTACGTGAATTTGGATAGAGAATATTTCGTTTCCTCAATGAGCACTATCTTCCTTTCTTTCTCTCTGTCATTAGCGCAACCAAATATTACGTTACTTTCAGATATTTCCATTAATTACTCTCGATCCACATTACAGTATTAAACACTGACAGTAGCGTGTTTACATGGTTAAACATCTATGTCGCCCTGAAAACGGCAAGTTATCAAATTTTACGATCCTTCTCCACTATCATATATATTAATGGAAATTTATAGAAAGATAAATCAAAGTCATTCGTTCCCTGCTAATTAACTAATTCAGTTTCTGAGCCACTACGTGATGCCAATGTCCAGTGGAATGTCTCTGTTCAAGCATTAATATCTTATGATGCTTTGATGTTAACCTCTGAGAATCCACTACCACTTTTGGGGACTCAATATTATCTTATTCGTCTGCATGTTATCTATCGATGACTTTTATAGAGCATTTTCCTTTGGTAATACTTTTTCCCATTTATTTAAGTTCACGATATTTTAATTTCAAGAGATGATTTTCTCATATATTTCAGTAAAATAATTTAATCTGAATTTTGAATTATCCGAAATTTCAACTAAACCACCGATAACAGACCTGCCAAGGTGATTTTTAATCTTATTTTAAATGTTAATGTTATTACCATCTCCATAATCGTATAATTCTGTGGATATTATAATCCGGTTGTATACGTTCAGTTTGGATTTAATCGCAATAACAATCTTCGATTCTCCGATGAGTTGAAGATAAGAGTACGATCTACATAAAAATTTGAAAGATATTTTAAAAAATCCTTTTGGAACTGTGTTGGAATGGAAAAATATATATTAATTTTTTATATATCACTTGTTTGAGGGATTCTATCTAAAGTATGGAAGTTTAAGTACAGTTACATGTTTAGATATTTCTTCAGGAATATCTAGGTGATGGTTGATCGTAAAACATAAAATATACATGGATAATGAAGGATAGATATTCGTATAGTAACGATATTAATTTAGATCTTTGTATTCGGAAAACAATCGGTATAATGGGCGAGAACGAAGAATTACGAGAGAGAAATAGCTCAGTCATTCGAAAGTTCCTCCATATTATGTTTAGTATTTACTTCCTTGTCTGTTTTCCATGAATGAGAGATACTTGAATCATTACTCTAGGTCGTAAGAGTAAAAAGAGTTATGAAAATTGTTTCCAAGGATTAGGGTATTAATGAAGAGAACTCTTTATATTAACCCCAATCAAGTTCATTGTACCAGTTAATGCTCGTATCCGATCGTAATGATAGCAGTCATTAAGACGCGTCATTGAGATGAGGGCTTAGAGAGAACTGAGTCGGCACGTGTGCATCAGAGAATCTCAAGATGCTTCTTCCACTGCTACGCTTTCCTTCTTTTTCCATAAAGAAACATAATTAAATCATAGATCTAATCGTATCGTATAATGTAAGGTTTTGATTAGATGGGCTTAATGTTATCTTAGACGAGAGATTCTGACGAATATCCGTGAAAGTCCTCTCCAAGAAAACACCCATCGTTTCATTATGCATCGCTAAGAGTGTCCAGGTTTTTCATGTTTGTAAATAAATGGAGAAATTATAGGAGAATGAGATAAGTTTCGTCAGAGATCTTAAAGAGAGCTACCGAGCGATTATACGAGGAGTAAGAAGTGATGTAAGATCGTTGAATGGAGCGTTCCATCCCACAAACGAGCGGATGCACGATTTGCATCGCCCTCTCTTCCCATAATTATTTCACAGAATCGAATGTTACGAACCACGATTCACGTATAAATATGCGCATATAAATATTGTTGTGGACGTGACTTGGATAGGTAATGATATTACCTCATGTGATGGTGGGTGGGGAGTTGTGTCAGGAACCTCCGTTGCAGCTTATGATACACATCCCAAACTTCGAAGTATATTACGAGATTTGGATAGATAGGTTTGGTTGAAATATAGGTGAGGTTTGGATGTATTTAGTCATATACATATATTTTATGTTATATTATTAAAATTGTTATTATACAAAGACTATTCACTCTTAAAATTCTTTTACCTAGATCGAAGTGGCCTTTAGGTTAATAATCTTTTATTCCATTTATTTATTTAGTCATTTATTTATTTTACTGTAAATTACTTTTAAAGTCTTCTTCCTTTTATCCTGGAGCAATTACTGAGAGATTAGACCTTGTTTAGACGTTTCATTATATGAATGAATAATATTCAAAGCAATTCGATTTCCGGGTGCCTAGATAAAAGACATGCATACATTCTTTCCTCCTATATCTAAGATAAACAACATATATTCAGGTAATACATTTTCTACGAGTTAAGTGCAATGAAAATTTATTAAGTTTATTTCCAGTGTTTTCACCTCCTGCCACACGCCGAAGTATTTATGTAGTTATAGATTAATCAAGATTTTCCTATCGCGATCTGATTTGTTAGAATCAAATGTATATACGAGATAAGGAGGAGATCAATAAGATGTACATTAATGTGACTTGTTGTGGTACTAACGTTCGATACATTCCAATCAAAGAAATCAAGTCGTATGAAAATTGATGCATGATTATTTATTATTATTTATCGTATATATCGTATCTTTTAAATCTTCTACTCGTCGCAACAGTCGAGCTAAGGCAGCGTTCTCTCTTTGCGTCTATCAATTCAAATTGCTCTCTCCATTATCTTCAGACTCCATTGGGTCCATCAGCAACGAGATGAATTTTCATTGCGAAACTTTGAACCGGATAATGGAAAATCCCGCTCATCCACCCGAAGGGGTTCCGCGAATCAACTGTGACAATTCCTTCGTTCGCGTACGCAATTCGCGTATGAGAGATAAGACGGAAAATTTTCCTCACGGAAGCTTCCATCATTTCCATCCGTTCAATCAATGCCGAAGGTCATGAGAAAGAAAGTTTGAGCGACGAGATAGCGGGAGTGGGGCGTCAGTCAGACTGCGGGACGCCAAGTCTCAGCGTATAAATTCTTATTTTTCCGTTGGCTTCCTTCCACGCCTCCCGATGCACCATCGCGGTAAAACCTTCCAGTTTAGCACGGCGTTGCATCACGAGAACCAGGTGTACGGAATTCCACACCGCGATGCTGGGGATGATCTGTGGAGAAGAAGGGGGAAGTTTTTGGACGCACGTGTGCATAAGAACGGGTTTTGGATCGGGGCCAGAGTAAAATCTTCCGACTTCTTTTTTTTCTTTGGCTCATTATCGATTCTGAAGGTCGTGGGATTATTTGCGATCTGCTGATCCGATTATTTTGATCGGTTTTGTCATTCTATGGCAATCGATTTCCAAAGAGGAGACTATTTAGATCGGTGATAAGGGTTCGTTCTTCTTAATTTATACTGAACTCGAATTCATGTTATCGAAGTTCCCACCATCCACGTATTAATTTGGTTGATTCCTTTTATAAAAACGCATCAATTCGATCCTTTTTAAAATTAGTATTTTTATAAAAACAACATTAATTTTTTCTGTGTGAATGTGAACAACGAATCATACAAGAAATATCGTATTTATAATAGTCATAGTCTTGTCCATTAAATTAATAAAGACGAATTATTATTATTATTTTTAATCTAATAAATTTCCGGAATCTAAATATAGTCAGCACTCCGATTATTATTTCACATCCTTGGTTGTTTGCGTGTTGATAATTCAATCATTCTGATTATTTATAATTATCATCGCTACACAAGAATATAGTTAAATGAAGCGATAATGAAATGGATTTATTAGAGTTACTAAAATTTTCGAAGAAATGAAAATTACTTTTTTTAGTTTGTACCCATTTATCATTAAACAAATATGAGAACGAAACTTTCGCTCGAATATTCTACTTTCCGGATTGATTTTCTGTAAGATAAGGCTGATAGAGTGAACATAGCAGTTTTGAGAGCATATTTTAAGTCTTGGCTCCTTTGTATATTTATCATTTTCTAAGAATCCTTCCAGTTAACTTGAAATCTCACCTTTCGTCCTTTTTATTGCGATATATTTAGCAGGTAACAGTCTATAAAAGTCATATTATCATCTCCATTTATTTTTAGCGATATTATATCATATGCCAACACTTCTTTCCTCTAAGAGTTGATATATATGTAATAGACATGCAAAGTAATAAATAACTTGCTCACGCATTAATGTCGTAATGGAAAATTGCACTTGTCAAGAGATTGATTTCCAATTCAGTCTATTAGCTTAACTGCTATACTGGAGCAGAGATCTTAGTCATAAATTGGATCGATGTATTGCATATCAAAGAAAGCTGGCAATCTTTCTGAATCTTACCTCATCTTGCTAACGTAAGATTTGACGTAATTTCTCGATTTTCCGTTCGGAATAATTCGAGTTATGAGCAGGACATCTCAGTCGGTCATATGATTGATCCCAATAAAAAAATAAATACTGTAAAATTGAGACAATATTGCTTAGGTAAGATTTTTTATTATAATTTCTTGATATCTCATTTCATATTATAATAACTGATATGTATATTTAATCGCTCATGCCATGAAAATATACATCTATATAATTTATCTATTAACTCTCATCTCTAAACTGCCTTACTGGTAAATTTATCCTTATTTAGTTCCTTATGATTTTTCTAAATTAAATATCGCCATATTATAAAAATATAAATTCAATTTCATCCTTATTTTCATGAAAAGTTTCTCATGAAAATGTTAACAGCATAGAAAAAGGAGAAATTAGCTCTCTTTTTTATATTTATCCCTAATTCTGCTATTATTTATTCTGAAATGAACTTTAGGTATGACTCAATTATCAAAGACTTAACCAATCTTCATTTTAATTTCTTTAAGAGAGCTCGTAAAGTAATCAATAAATCATTCGGTGACAGTCGACTATCTTATCCTTTTTGATCAACCAGGAATTAGCAAGTGACCATTTTGGATCATTGCCAACCCACTACCATGACCATTGCTTTGGATCAGAAATTTTCCCTCGCCACCTTCCAGTTTTCTCTTCGAGGGTTGCTTAATCAAAACGTATTTTAAATTTTAAACATCCATCAGCGATAAAATATTTGTCAAAATCTATCTATATGTCAGTTTTATTTGACTGTTAAAAATAGCAATCAATTTTATAGAATAAACATTACGATTCCTGGAAGGGTATGGGTAGGATCTAACCTGACAATAATTCACGTTATCATTGAATATTAACTGTAATAAATCACATATATAAGTTACGTATTATTAATTAAAATTACTAATGATTAGGATTAATTGATTTCAATTACTAGATGTAAACACTCTTTTTGTACAGCTGAAAGCAGTGATTGAGTATCTACATATTTCCTTCGAATAGTTTTATTTAAAATTAATCTAAATATTAATCTCTCTCATGCTTCGATTTAATATTTTCTCCTTTTATAGTTAATGGGAGAGCTTTGAATAGCGGATTTTTATCATCGTATCATATTTCTAGCAATATTCCAGAGATTTATCTTTCATTTTATAGAGATAACATATTTATTATCTCCTAATTAGTCAGGTTTTCAAAGATATATATTTCTCTGATGCAGAGTTTGAATTAATATATATTAAATATTCCGTATGAATATCAACTTTAATATTTTATATTAAATCAAATCCTTTCTATTATTTGCATTAGCGAAAGAGAAATACCGGGTTTATTTCAATCTATAGCAATACTGAACCCTAGTTTACGTTGCTATAACAACTGTTTTTTTGTGGATCACAAATTGTATTTGAAGTTCCATGGACATGGAATGAAGTAGAGTTTCCGTAATTCCTAGCTATTCAAGTCTCTATCGCGTGTCAATGCTCAACTTCCAGTGCCTATCAAAGGAAGGCAAAGAGATGACCCCATCGCTTTTTTCTGCAGTCGTAGTTAAACAAGTGCGATGGAACTGGAACACTCAGCTTGTTTTCACGAGCCTTCTAACTTACGTCAAAGTGGTGCATTGTAGTAGAAAACCTCATTCAAAACAAATATCTCCGTAATTGCATTACAATACTTTACTGTTGTTAGGGCATAAATAAATTGAGAAAGATAATCTAAACAAATCAAATCGATTCTACAATTATAATCTTATAGTTCAGCGCAATTTTTAAAACCTTTATCTGTATTCAAATTTTTCAAAATAATGTTCGCGAATGAGGTAATTGCAATTTTTTCTATAAATTTCATCTAACAAGGTGGTTCTGTTTTATATACCTGTATCGTCCTTTTGATGATTTCATCACACACAGAGTTTCTTCAAATTCATCTTTCTTAAGTCTGTACGCTAATATACTTTTATTACATCACTTTGAACAATTTCTTAAAGGAGGCTTTTTTGGATAAAGTTCTTTATAGAAAGCTTAAAAATTTCTACAAAAAAGAGTTGAAATATAGTAAACTTAATGTTGAAATTGTAAAGTAGAGACAGTTGTAGTGATGGATTAAAGAATAAATTTACTCGTTTAATTAAATAGATCATCTTTTTTGTCTTCAAGTGTGTAACCTTTTTTTCTATGGGAGTATTGTAGATAAAATGGATCGGGGCATTTAAAAGGGATAAAAAAGGTCTTCTAATAGATTTTCTATTATGTATTTGTTTATGTTGTTTTGAGGATCCTTAATTGTTTTGCTATATTGCTCCTGAAAGATCCTAACCCTTCATTTGTATTATTTATTAAAGTTATCAGTTAGAACATAAGACAAGGGTCATTGCATTGTTAAGCACTCAGGAAAGTATCGTAACGAGTTCAATCATCAGTTTCATCTATCCATGCTAGTCGATGCTGTGTTTTCTATGGAACTATCTTATCTTCTAACGAATTCCCTCGTGCAACGTAAATCTAATGAGGAAATCTCAAGGTAGGCATTTACGACGGAGCGCTTTCTTTTTCCTACGGACTTCATCAATGAGTTGCGATAGAGGGCAGCACAAAAAGACAGAGAAGTGGATGGATTCGTGAGTATCAAGCCCGCCCGTGATACGTAACGTCATGCGAAAAGAAAGGGCGGGAAAAAACGTTGACATAAGACACCGCGGTTTTCCTTTCGAGGATCCGTGGGGGGAAGGAGGGAACTCCACGACCCCATTGCCCTTGCGCACGCCAACGGCAGGTTCGAGAACAGAGATACGTAATTTCCGGCCGAAAGAAGAATTAGCCGTGCTTGTGGGAACCGAGTAAATGAAGGGTCAAGCACATCTTTTTTGCAAAGGAATCGACTCAGAGTATTATCATTGTCCTCTATCTACTCTCGGAGAAGGTGACCCTGGACAATTGCAGCTGTCACAATCTCTCTCAATTTTAAGCTGTCCATGAAACTGGGCGGAAGTTTATTTTTTTCCTCGGGTGTGGTTGCGAAGATGTTGGCCGAAGATGAAAAAAGGGACTGAAAATCTAATGCGTACATTAATGAAGATACATTTTTATTATTGGTTTCTTAAAGTGGATTAGCTGTGAGGTATCGTTCACTGAAATATGAAAATTCTTTTTGCGAAAGTTTAGCAAGTTTAGCTTTTAACGAAATATTCGCTCCTATAATCCCTAAGTTACATTTAATTTTTTTGAAAAATTCATTTAGCCGTGGTTTTTACGTGGTATAGATGTGGCATACTCAGTTCTCTTCATATGAATACATTAAAAACGTCCATCGAACTATAGTAGAGAAGCGGTGGTTAGAAATCTGAATTCGAAGTGAAAATAAGAATTAAGATTCATATACCAGAATGTTTACATTTTACTTAATTTCAGAACTTTATCTAATTGATCATTTGCAGTTATTGTTTTGTATAGGGATTGTCATTTCCCATTCTCCGTTACTTCGTAAGCTCAATCTTCAAAACGATAAAGTCTCAATTTATCAAATTTTACCTCGTATTAAGTAAAATCCAACTGTATGTACATATTATTCTTTCATAGTGTGTACGACGTCAGCTAGAAAAATTGTTTGATTTCTTTGGCGTAAATATAGCGACAATATATTTTTAACTGATAATGAATTTTAATTTTCGGCAATTAATTAATGATAATAAGGCTTGTAGAATAAAGAAAATCATTCTTTATTTCATCAAATTACTTCTTCATTTTCGAGAAAAGCATTACTGTTCTGTACTCTATGTATTTTCTCTTTTAAGCAGAATCGCTCTGTAAACGTATCCTCAGCTGGTTCTTGCTGAGGCATTCTGATTTATTATTTATTTCTCAAAACTTTAAACTTGAAAAAATGTTAATCCAAATGAAAGTATGAAAAATTTCTGCGCAAATAATTTACGAACACAATAATTCATATCAGAATTTTTTGGAAGTTGAAAATAAAATTTTTATTAACTATTTCTCAATTCAATAAAGTATCGCAATATTTAAATGTGAAATTTGTTTGGATAAACTGCAGATTCAGAGTATTATTTATGTTTCCTCAGCAACTTAACATTTATCTACTACTCTAGCAAAACGATAATGCTGACAATTCTTACGAACAATGCCCCGTAGTATATATCGAGGTGCACTCATAACATAATCCTGAAAATTTTCTGCAATGAACTATAGCTCGCGTTCTAATTCCCACATGTTCTCATTCCAACACAAAACACACGTAAACCAAACTCAGGATGGTAGATTAAGTTGATTTGACTTTTAAAGCGCCTCAAGTATTCAAAGAGGAAAATGATTCATCTATGTTACTCTCGTATTCATTAAGATGACATTGCGATGAACATTTCACGTTAGCATAATAATCCTTGACTGTATCTTAAAACATTTATGGAAAAGCATTACGAAAATCCAAGGTAAATTTTAGCTGAATATTTTCTCTGAAAATTCTGAGGACAAAGTTTAATTACGATATGTTTTCCAAGCATATTACTTTTTTTTAAATATCGAATGTTGTATAACGAAATAACTTGCATTCAGTCGAAAGAAAACCGAATATATTACTTGAAAAACAACAGTGGAATGATGTAGCGTATTAATTCTAGTATTTATTATTTTTCTTTCAGGCGAGTTCAACATTTGCTTCGTCAAAACAACATGTCATCTGATTCGCCTCTTCAATGCAGAGGGCATCTGACCTCAACTTGGAATGATGCATCCGTATGTCTTCATGTAGCGACAGCAGAAGACGTAGGAGAACAAATGGACGATCAAGGTAACTTCCTTTTCGATATCGTAGCGACCGCTAATGTTTTATGGCAAAATAGGTTAGACTTTCTAGTTCCATGATGAAAGTCATGTATCTTGTCTTCCTGTTATGGGAATATTTTTAGCTCTCGTCGGCGAAATTAGAATTTAATCTTTTACGCGCCATTGTTTTATCTTTAGTAGTCGATTATGGGCAAGGTTATCTTCGTGCGTAAGGATGTTTCTACGTCGAAAACATAACGACCAATGAGGGACAAGATTTTAGACAGAACGTAAAAGCCGTTGATCTGTGACATCGTTGAATTACGTATCGTTTCTTCATTACTCTCTAGGTTACTACTCCTCATCAAGGTTGTTGTATCAACCCGTACTTCTATGAATCGCAAAATCCTTTGAATTATTTCCACTCTTTCAGTTTTTGAGAAAGTAGGCGAAAGAAAAGTTTGAGGAGGATAATTCTGATTGATTGCTTGACAATTATACGTTAGATATGAGTTGAATACAGAAATTTAAAGGCAATAGTACTTAACGTCTTATTAACGACGTAGAAACATGTTTTTTTGTAAATCACTGGATTGATGTCCAATATTTGGCCGGATTTTAGACGTGGAAACGAATCTTTCACGGAAAAGAGGACGGAATTTATCTAAGCAAATGTTTTAGAGAACTTTTTTAACATCAAGTGTATTTTTTATTTTTCTCCAATGTAGAAAAGACTTTTTTAAAGTATAATAGGACCGGAAAGTTTGCAAATAGTTGCAATTTTTTTTATTTATTCAATCATTAGTGGTAATCCATATTCCAATTTTTATGAAAGTCAATGCAGCACCACATCCGAATTTGATGCGGTTTTCAAAGAATTATGATTATGTTTGCGATTGGAACTGATTTATTTCTATTTCTTCATTTATTATTTAAAAATTGAATTAATATAAAGAAATATTGCATAAAATTAAATAATTTTACCTGCACACTATAAGGGTTGAAATTTTTACTCGACTAATTCGCATACTAGAGAACTTGAGATGAATTAATTTCCATCACGAAAAGAAAGCTGGAAACAGAAGTTTGTAGCATCAGGAAAATTTCTAAAAAGATTTACTAATACTTCGAGAGAAATTTTTGCAAACCGAAGTGTAGCAATATTTATTTCCGTCTTTTCGAAAGACATCTCAAAATTACATTAGATGGACTCCACTCCAAAACCTTTCAAAGTCTGCAAAATGCGCAAAGTTTGGAGCAGTTCCACTAGAGACAATCCTTGCCATTCATGCACTTCTGCCGACTACGTCACAACCCATTCCTGCGCCGACATCACCAGAAGCAGTTTCTTCGAAACGTCTTAAACCCCTTTTACGTAACCCTGCGCAGTTTCGCGTATGGGAGAATATGTGCAGCTCGTTTCGCAGCGTTTATTAAACGTAGGAAGTGGACCATCGGTGGACACACCACACCGCGTGACTCAAAACACATCCACGCACCGGATTTCCACGGTCCCCTCCCCCGAGGGAGTGAAGGAGGCACGGCTGAGGGACGTAGCCAATGGCAGACCCCGGATCGCCTGACTCGGGTCACGTACCGAAGGGGGAGAATGTGGTCGGAGAGGAAGTAGGGGAGAGTGGCGTGACGCTATGATGCGTGTAGCTATGTCCCTACTCTCACTATCCCCTCTTTTTTCTATCTTCCTCTCTCGGATACGTAAATTTTCCAACTAATTCCCGCTCGCATTCCACCGAGGTGCATTCCGGACCACGTGCTACGATTTGGTTGCAAGCGCCACCACTTTTATTTGCGATGAGTTTCCGTACGTAAGGTTACGCGTGCGTTATATATGCGTCGCTGAAATTTTCATTACTCATCCATTATCCATTGTTATTGATTAAAATTATAGGTTTTCCTCAAATATCCTATCAAATTGTCGTAAGAAATGCAAAAGTCATATAAAAAAGGTTTATTGATTGAATTGGTAGTGGTTTTTGGTCAGCTTAGTATTTGAGCTGATCCACCGTCGCTATGAATGGAGCAAGTTCCCAATAACCTCCCGATGTCGTTTTTTTAAGGATCGACGTATTCCTACGCTCTTCTTTCCATCTGCACATTTCAGCAAATTTTGAGATTATATATCATTGCTGCGTGATAATTGGATAATCGCTATATAATATAATAAAACAAATTAACAAGTTCCAGTGCTAATTATAACCTATAGATATCTAAAAACAGAAGGAGGTAAGTAATTGAAAATAGCGAATTTAATTTGTGAATTAACATCTCTTTATAATTGAAATTATCAAGACATTGCTACGAAAGAAAAAGAATGCAGAAATATATACGACGAATACCAAAGTTCATCTTATATCTTAGAAAGTACAAGAATATAATTTCTTTTATGGTATAATTGAAGGAACTAAAATCAACTATATATTGATCTAATCTTATCCCTGCAAAAATACTGATGTTTAAATTTATCCAAATTTTAGACTTCTCTTAATAAATTGGATATTTATAAACGAATAAGAAACTCTTAAAGTAAGCTCTTCTTTTAAAAGATCCATAATTTATCTGGATTTGAACTCGGATACTCGAATGCCGTATAAAACCAACCCGTACGCTTGTTTAAGGCACCAAATATTGACTTTTTTGTTTTTTATTATTTTTTCAATGTCATATCTCGTCTCGAAAGAGCCTAGATGTGTATAATAGGTTAGGTACAGTTATGTGATATTTAGATATGATTAAATCTCTGACATAACGGCCCTCGGGAAACATTGTGGCCTACATGGAAACATAGGACGTGACACGTGGTCAAAGCATCTTCTCCCACGCCGGCTACTACCGGCTTTTATCTCACCACTTATAGAGTAAAACACCGTCAGTTAAACTAAACTTACGGGGACACAACACCCAAAAATCAGCGAACAAAGATTTATAATAAGCACCCCAAAATACATTTCACAGGTAGCTAACTCCCGCAAAAATTATTAAAAAATCGTAAACTGTTTATTTATTTTTCTGGTTGGAATTGTTTGCATGGAGTTTGTTGATCACGTATCGATATTGGCAGTCAATTATTCGAAACTCCATGGCCAATTTCTGCATGCAGCCGTCTGCGTAAGTGGCAATTTATTTCCCCGCATTCATGCGTGGTCACAAGGGAAGATCGGGATACATCCGCTTTCAATAAAGCTCTTATTAAACTAGATATTTGCTTCGATTGCAAAACATCGGGCGTCAGCGGTTTCATCTGCGATCATTGTTAAATTGTCTCGCGCAAATATCACGTACTGTTTTTCTCTGTAGTGATATTCTTGGATTTATCCCATGATGTCATATATTATTCATCTCATTACTATACGATATGATCAGCTGGCTTCAACATTCGTTTTTTCGCTACCCATGGCAATCATTCTGCACAATGCGTAAATAATACATTTTCTACTATATGCAGTTCATAAATATTAGTTCACAAATACCTTTTGTTAACTTGAAGAACTGTATGATGTTACCAGGTAACTAACGCTAGTTTATCCGATGAATTCGATCACCTACTTTCGACCGATATCCATTAGTTTCATTCCTTTGTTCGTATTTGATGCCGTACAAGATCCGTACAAGGGATCTCTCAAATACAAATGCGCCGCAGGTCAGTGGTAGCAGGATAATACATGATCGATGACCATAATTCGCGTCGTATGTGCGTGAATGGAGTGCACTGGATTCATTTCCACACGTACGGATGACAGCTCCCGGCGCCTTCACAATACAAGAAACCCACGGCGAGTTGGTACGTCGAAAGTACAAAGGAGGCAATTTCCAGAGAGGGAAATCTTTGATCCGACACGATTAACATGGATATGCTAGAGCATGAGCGGCCAGAAATGCGAGCTTTGCGGTCATTTACCTTTCAAATGTTCGGAAATTATCATCGACGACGGCTTCCAGGCATCGGCGTTCCAGAAAAGATCGGATAGAAAGGTTCCACCCGATTCACTAGGAATGATTCATTCGAGTTTTTACTCCGTCGCTTTACTTATGAATCGAGGGTTACAAAGGGTCATAACTCTACAAAAAGAGAGAAAGTGATTGGAGGAGCAGGGGCGCCCAAGGCACAGTCGCTAACCGTGAAGGCGGTCACTGACCACGATGCCTTTTACGTGAATAGGTTAGGGGGTGGGACGAAAGTAGAGCGAGGCACGATAATCATACACACAATGTCAAACTTTTCGGCGTAAAGGAAAAAAAGATCGGCTCCCGCTTAACAGATTTCGGCCTCCGGTACCTTATTATTTTGATTTACGATACCGAGGAAGGTTGAGCAATCGCTGTTCCCCTACCTTGCCCACTCTCCCTGATGGCCGTGTCAGTAAACTCCGTAAGCTAGATCTTTTATGGGCATTTCGAGGATTTTCTACTTCCAAGGAGGGAGATTGGTCATTGGCTGTCCTCGAATGCTCAAGAATGGCTTAATTTTACCGCTTGAAGGATTGGAAATGTAATTTGATGGGTATACTTCGTGAATTGATAGTTCAATAGTTCCAAAGAATGAATATTGATTTACTTAAAAGGTTATTTTACTTTTATAAGCGATTGGCTTTTTATGAAACATTGGGAGAGGTATTATAGTTGAAAGAGTTTAATTAAAGGCTATGGTACAAAATAATTGAATATTCCTTCACGAATGTGGGATTAGAAAGGAAAAGAGGGAAATTGGAGCGCAATTATCAATTCCATAAACTCTAACCATTAGAGGTGTCAAGCGATATAAAAGCTTTCATGCCCATGTTTAAAATATGTGGCTGGGGTTAATCTTGCTCGTTTTTCTTATCATTGCGTGCAAATTTCTATGTTTTCATTATTGGCTCTTTTATCGTTAATTAGTTAGGTTTTTAAAAATTCGATTCATAGAGTACCATTAAAAATAATTCGTTGGGCTTCTAAATTTTGAAGACTTTTCTTTTTGTATATTCATCGAACTATAACTTCCAATTTGCTGATTCTTCAAACAAGATTTTATAAAAGAGATAAATTTTTAAAAACTCATATTATTGAAGCAACATGATATAACATTGTTCTTACAACCGTCGCTTTTTTCATACTTA
Organism: Pantala flavescens; assembly: GCA_020796165.1. Classification (NCBI taxonomy): domain Eukaryota; kingdom Metazoa; phylum Arthropoda; class Insecta; order Odonata; family Libellulidae; genus Pantala; species Pantala flavescens. Next base: position 49,376,575 of record CM036883.1, read on the forward strand.
TCCTATACTACAATACAAGAATCTCAAAATATGACCTTCAAAAATTTCGTCCAACAAAAATTACATTCGTCACTTATGACTAAAGGAGTTGAAGAGAATTAAATTTGAGATAGTTATAAAACAGATGATATCTAACTTAACATGATTGACTAAAGTATATAATTATCAGATATAACACAATATATAAGTATATATGATTTTTACTGATATCAAAACTCGATTTTTTACTTAATATAAATTTTACTTCTTATTTATTCTTAAAAAAATTAGATAAATCATGGTTGTCGACTGCAATACTTTATACTTGTACATTTCAATATCTTATAGAAGCGATCAATCCACGATAGTTTTTGTTATCCTCCGTTGGTATTAGCGCTTAAAATCTAAGGTGTAATCAACTTTCATTCTGTCCGAGAATATTACAGTACTGAAAAATATAGGCATTAAAAACTTTGTACTACTTTATTACACAAAAAAATATTACTCAATAGCAATTGTTGATTAAAGATATTTTGTTATAAAGTACAAAGTGTTTTACGTGAATCTTTCGATTATGAATTACTACAACACCTCGACTTATTCAATAAAGTTTACAGTTCTTAAAATAGTTTATGATTATAAATATGGATTTTATGCTTTCCAATTACTCAAACCTGGGGAATGTACGTGAAAGTTAAGACTAAAACCCAACGTCTGACTAATTGTGGGAAACTTATTTATAATTAACCTATGTAAACGTGACGGCCACTCTTCGATTAGGATCTCGAAGCATTTTCATGAGATTACGTGGCCCGTCTCCAAATGTTTGGCGTCGCTGTATGCACTATGCAATTGCTGACTCCCTTATCGACGAATCTGAAGAGGAAACTCTGCTGAGGGTGCGTGCATCGAATGGGATATGATGAATGTGCATATCCGCACAAGGTGAATGTGTAAACAGAAAGGGAAACTTACAGCTTCAATTTATCATCCGTCTCTTTATTACGGACACGGAAATATGAGCTCAGTATATAAGTCTCATTCATTTTGTTGTTTGTTATTTATCTAAATAATTAAATGCAACAGCAGTTGGTTCATCAAAGGTGATTTGATGCACCAATGCAGAAGCACCACACTGCAACACACACCACTAGCTGCTCTGATACTATTCTGTAAGTAAGAGAATATTATATCATCCTGAAGTCCTGTCAATTCCCCGCCACCATCGTATTATTTGTGAGTATTAAAAGGCATCATTCGTTGTATTGGTTTTTAACTCATTTGAGTTGCTAGTCTTCCCTATGCTTCGGTCTTTATGATAAGATTTTACGTTCTCATTCGTTTTAATTGATAATTTGTAATGATTAACTACATGACATGATCTTATTTTGTTTAAGTTTTAATTCGGATCAATCATTTATACGAACTGTCAAATGGCACAACAAAGTTCGCTTTCGTAGAAGTGATATGGCGTTAGCAATATTACTTTACTTTATGGAAAAATGAAACGTACATTATCTGTTATTCATTTTCTTGAGTAGATTCTTGCACTGCATTCAAAGAGTGCGGAATATTAATATGATACGTGCGGAAATTTTTTATCGTCATCCACGCTTGAATTATGTTCACAAACATCGGCTGGTAAAGAGATTGGCGTACTCACCTTTCTTACGAGGTCGCGGGATTGAACTTCGCCAAGGGCATCATTTCTCTTTCCAATAAATCAGCATCACATAGGAGCGGAATGACCTTAGGCATCGATTTGTTTTAAAATCAGTTCGTATTTCAAATAAATGTTCGCTGAAGTAATGAATGTTCTGATTTTAAATAACACATCGTGCATTTTCCGCAAAGGAAAAGATCCTTATTGGAAATTTAATTGGATAAATCTCGGATGCAGACCGATTCTATCTTGCTAAGCCTTGAATTTTTCGTCGTTCGCTTAAGAAAGATGAACTTTCCGTAATAGTTTGTGATAATTTATAAAAATAACTCTGTGAAAAGATTCTACATTCTTGGAATTCTTATTGGAATTCACGAACCAAGAATAATTTATAGCCAAATTTTGTTGTAATTGAAGACGGAAATAGAGCTGAGTTGTAATTTTTTTCGGACATGTTCTTAATTGTGGATTTAAATTATTTTATTTCCAAAATCCAGCTGCACGTGGGGTTCTGCAATCTTAATATCGTTCACAATTTTGTTGATAATTTAATATAGATAGGTTCTGAAGTTATATAATAAATATTGATTTAGTATCTGTAGTAATATAGTCTTCACGTCTTTGGTAGCCTTCACGTAAGCGAGTTGAGCGGTGCATTTAATATACGGATACACTCGCATATAATTCTCTCACATATATTCGTCAGTTATGTAAATATTTATAACGATATTAAAAATGTTCCGGATAAGGGATTCGAGATTGATGTATAAGGGTTTTTTTCATGTTTCAAAAAAACCAGATAGACGTTTTTTGATCTTTTTCTAACCTTTCAACGATAAGCTATCAATCGTAGTTCTGCTCCAATAAATATTTCATAGGAATACATTTTTTTCTGACAGCTCTCTAAAATTTACGTACTTAAAAAAATCAAAAGATTGAATTCTTTTGTTAGAATTCGCGAGTCCGTTCTCATGTCCTCAAAACAACACATGATGATGTCCTTCCCTCAACTCGGGATGGAAGATTCCCTGGCAAATACGAGTCGATGGATGAAAGACCGCTTTATATGAGTGGCATCGCACCCTGACCAAGTTTCTCTGATGTTGACGGAAGGTCTTCGATCCATGAATGGACACCTTAAAAGAAAGAGCAATCAATCCAGCATTTCCTTGAAGAGAGCCGGGTTCCCGAAAATCCAAGATGACCCCGATGTCTGCTCCGGGGTGGGAATGAAAATAAAAGAAAATGTCGAAATCCCCCCATTCCCATGGACGGAGCAGTCCGTTTATCTCGAAGAAAAAATGCCTTGTGACGCAGAACGCACGCCCACCACCCACGAGTCCCTTCCCCCACACGCACTCCCCGTGTATTCATCCCCGCATACATAATCGTCCGCCTCTGTTTATCTTGACCGCTTAATGATTGTCCGATGGGAGGCAAGGCGTTCATTTCCAAGCATTTCGCCCTCCAACTGTTTGTCCTACGGAAGATCGGTTGGTAATGTGTTTTCCACGAAGTTGACGTACGTCTCTCGAATGCGTCAGCTTTTCCCAAACTGTGGTAAGTGTTGGGTCAGTTTGTTAAGTGTCTGAGCAGGAGTATGGTTGGGGCCTCATCCCACCTACTTGCATCTTACGAGGAGAGGAAAATAAGCGTAATTTGGTAGGATGAGGGAAGATACAGTTTTCCCGCTCTTTGATCTCAGATTTTCAGAGCAAGTTTAAGCCCAACAATTCGACTATTCAGTCTTTATTTAGCGTTCTACGAGAGTTTTCAATGGAAATGGGCCCGGATTGCAGCTAATGTTTTATCCATCCCGAACTCAAAGACAAATAAAAAAATTTAATCAATCAAGATATAATAGTAACAGGTCAAGTTTTGGTTGCTCTAAATTTTATGTTTTGTTGAAGGCCTAGGTTGTTGATATTAAACCTATTTCTTTTGTTTGTTTTGAATGACGATGGTTAGGAAGTCAAACTACTCCCGTTCAAGATAAGTTAGATGATAACGTTGGGTATTCCCAAGGATGCATTCATCTTTCAAAACGCTCTCGTAAGGTCTTCGTACCATCCCAATGTCTTCCTTACCTTCAACTCACTTATCCCAGTTCCTTTCCTTTGTTTAGGAACTGTATCATTCCGATCTTATCTGAAGAAAAACTTGGGTGATTTTTTGCAATATGAAAAGGTCTAGAATCGGAACGGAATATAAGATATATTATTTTAATTTGTCGAGGCATAATTTATGGCATTCTATTTTCACTTGAAGTGGTAAATGGCATTGAGAAACGATTTTATTTGTATTCGTGCTTTGAAAAAGATGAAAGGCCACAATGACCGCTGTGGAAGGTCACATGTGGTGTGAATGCCGAAGGTTTCCTGTATCTTTTCTGTTCTCTCCTGTTACACTAAGTAAAGATTCTATTTCACAATCGTATATAAGAAGTATATGAGCTTTTGAAAGTGCTTCAATGGACGAAGTAATTTTGCGCATATTGTCCTCAACGAGAATCGAGTCGAGATACGCTTTCTCCTGCGAATGCTGATCTTGCAAAAACTTATTTTAGATTGATATTGCTCATGGTGAATAGATCTAGGTATAAATACTTAACTTAAAACAAATTTGTCAAGTGCCTCACATTAATATTGAAGTGGATGATTATGTTATCGGAAAGATTTAATTAAATATAAAGAAATTTGAGAAATTCTTAGTTTTCTGACGCAATACCTTATTATTAGATTTTCATTGTAAATTCTCTTGCCTATCTCCTTCTACATGTTTGTATTTCTGTCTGTATGCGGATAAAAATCTGAGATTGATAAAGTCATGTTAATAAACGTGAATTTAGACAATTAGATTATAATTATTTTTAATTATGGAATGGAACTCAAATAGCCTCTCTTAAATGCTACTGTAAAATTTGCAATAATATACTATTTGAAATAATATTTACTACATAACTTCAGTAATTACTTCTTTAATAGTTCCAATACTTTGAACGTTTATCTGAAAATTCCGTATTGATCTTTGTTTTAAATATGAAATTCACGTAGTTTTTAAAACCAAAATCAAATCAAAACATCGATGTATTGGGAAACACTATTTTGTTTGTGGAAGAGATCCATGAGGTTTTTTACATTTAATTTATGAAAGATTTAAAATAAAATAAAGTAACCATTTTTATAAAATGATAGATTAATTTGGGATGAACAAATGAAACGATTTTATCTCGTAACAGATGGAGTTCTCATTTTACAGAAACTATGAAATATTTTTCTATGCAACCCAGATCTGAAGGAAAAAGATTCCCCGGAGAAAACACTTTTAACCTATTGAGTATACTGTGTTAATAGAACGCTTTAATAGTACTATTTAATCATCGAATATCCGATGGATATATTTTACCGATATGATCGTTCTCACAGTTGATATATTTCTTGATTGCTCCTCTGCTATTGCACGTAATAAATCCGTGCTTATCAATATATATTCCTAATAAAATAAGTCGGAGAATGGATTGAAAATGTACGTATTGTAGTGATGTAAGACTGTATATACAGGTATGATTTTTTGTTACATTCGTTTTCATCCCTACGATGATTTAGCGTATCTAAAATGTGCTGAATAATTGTGTCATGACGATCGAATCATGACTATCCTTCTTCGTTGATAGTAAGATTTCCATCAAGTTCCTTAAAGTTCTTTCGGAAGTATTAAAGAAAATTTTGTATTGGAATAATCCTATCATTAGATATTTACTAGATGTGAAACTAATTCCTCAATCCTCATCGTAATTCATAATTATCTTCTATTATTTATTTAATATATATATCGTATTATTTGATAAGTATATCTTGAGGATAATGGCGGCATGGAGTTTATACATCCCACCGTGCGAGGAGGGAATTACCTCATTCCTCATCTCATTCCCTCAACAGATCTTTCCGTAGCTAATGACGGCTGAATAACATTCAGTTTGACCGCCTTCGAGAGTCAATCCTCCCATTTAATTAATCCCGCCTTTTCTCCATTTCCTTATTCCCCCCTTCGCTACCCTCTTTCACTTTTCCTCTTAGTCATTCCCCCTCCACTTCCTTTCATCGGACCGCTTAGCATTCCGTTCCGTCACCTGTTCGCCTTACATCCATCTCTCTGCACACAGGCATAGCCTAGTGCCCCACGCACTACCCGCTAGCCTTTTTCGCCATTTGTGTGTGTGAGGTGAGCCGGTTGAGAGAGATTCCGAGAGGGGGGAGATTATAATGGAGTTCCAAGGGAAAGGGAATGTTAACTGCTCGATCTAATGAGGGTGCTGGATGTTTCTTTTCGCGCGGTTAAATAAACTGGGCGAACGCATGTCCTTTGGATTTTATTATGTGAGAAGCACGCGGATTTTTGTCGAAGGTTCGTGATCGCTTATTTTAAAAGTAAATTGATTTTGTGAATTGGGCGATTGTAAGTAATGAAATATGGTTTTCCTCTAATCAGAGGGACTTGAGTGAGAGGAACCTACGAATTTCCATAAATGCAATAACGTTAAGTCGGTCAATTATTACTAAAAGGTAAATTCGTAAATCCTAGAAGGTTTATCCGCACAATCTGGTCTCGATCTTGTTAAAATGATGCTGATATTAGCTAGAGTTTCCATGGAAATAATTTATGTCACTAAGTAAATTTAAATATTTTATATATATTATATAATATTTCTAAAATTATTTAACTTAATGATGGTTAAGATAGGGATCAACCTAAAATTGGAATAGGGATAAAATATACATTTAAGTTGATATATCATCTGAATGATGATTGGCGAAAATGAACATTGAAAGTCCTTTTGATGAAAGAGGGAAGTAGCTATTGAATAAACTATGGTCATTCCTCGAGATATATACGTAATAATAAGAGGGTGTTATTATGATCAGAACTAATATTCGTATCTAAATTCCTTACTGCATCATCTATATCCTTTCACTATTCAACATAGTTGCTCAGATTCGGTGATGTATTTTCAAAGAGTAAGAGAACAACGATTCCTTAAGATGGTGAGCTTTTTAACTATAAACAGACGTTGGGGTTCCATCAATGCCCCGTAAGCTCATTAAAGAAGTCAAAGATAAGAAGAGTGAAGACGTCACTGCCTACAAAACGATGTCCGAGAAAGAGGGCAGCAATGGGTCGTAAGAGGCGAGAAAAATTCTCGGAATGGAAATTGATTTCTCTATGGGGAGAAAGTTTGGGGTGGCGGAATCTTTCTTCGGAAGAAACGAAAAAGGCGATCAAAAAGTACGAGTTTTGTCATCGAGTCCGAGAAAGATCTAAAGCACGTGAATTGCTTCAGCGGAAAGGGAGGACGCGTATCCATGGAAATCTAAATGAGATATCTTGGAATTGGTGAATCTCAGATGTTCGTACATCGGCGAATTACGTCAAAGAAATTCTCTCTTTGGACCTCGTTGCCTCATCCTCCCTCCTTTATTTCAATCGTATCCTGCTAGATATCGTACACAAAATGATTATATGATTAAACAAGTCCACGCTTTCGTTGATGGTATTTTGGTATCTATGTTGTGCTACGTAAACATTAAATATCCAACGCCGTTATATCCCTATCAAATGAGAACTGTGAAAAATTATTTCTCGAAACACTTTTTGGGGATGTAGTATTTATAAAGATAAAATGAATTATATCGCCAACATTATAAACGATAATGTAATTTCGAATCCCGCTAATTATTATTATTGCAAAGTTTAAGCAAGAGTGGAAAAAAGTGACATGGCTGAGCATCGAACCCAAGCTCCGCCACTTACCGGCAGGTATGCTACCACCGTGGAAAGCACTCGACAATTCGACCTATCACGTTCCTAAGATTTGCGAAGATGCGACCTATCCAAGCGAAAACTTAGCGTGTTACTCATTCCTAATATCCTAAAGTCATCAGCTGTAACTTTTCCGGAGCACACACCGTCCCGCAATCACGTCGTTTCCCGCGAAACATCCGAATGCACGGCGCATAACGCTACTTCGAAGATCATTTGGACGAAGATCGACCGTTTTAATCGGCGAACAATCCTTGAAGCAAGAAAACCGAACGAGAAGACTTCAACATTGACCTCCTTACTACGGATACCCGATGCGAGCTACCGTACAGCCTCACGAGCGTATCTTTCGGAAGAGAGAACGTCTCCGACGGAGATATTCGGCGATAGCCTTATCGAATCCGTAGATTCGCAGCCGGACATCCCCCGCCACCGCGACGTCCCTCCGCCGGATCTGCACTGGGGGTTGAAGGGGGTCTCCATTCATCCCCTCCCACACACCCCCTCCCCATCGCACCCACTCCATCCATTGCGCACAATCGACGCTCCAAATGGGCGTGGGGATGTTAAGACCACGGAGGAAGAGGGGAAGTTTTTCGGCATGAGGGAGATTGTTCCTCCGGGTCAGCCCCTTCCAGTCCTCACCCCCGACACCTCGACGTACCTTTCCTAAAAGTATTCTACGGAACCCTTCTCCCCCCTGAGCGAGAGGAGGAGGGACTCGCTCTCCCCTCCATCCCCACTCCCCCCTCCATTCCTCCCTTCCCCACCGCACGGCCACACTATATATATATTTCGCTTGTTGGACGTTGACAAGACAGGCAGCAGCATTCGGTCAAGGTTCAAGGCGCTCCCTTAGGAAGAACACTGGTAAAACTTCCCCGCTCGGGAACAAAAAGGGAAGAATATCCTTACGAGGGGTTGCGATATCGGAAGCGACGGCGTGTTCGGGACTTCTGCAGCGAGTCTTCGAAGCTTTTTTTCGCTCGTAAGGAGGCGGTAGAGAGAGAGGATAGGCAGGTGTTGTTTGGAGAGTCCGGCAAAGGAGACAAAGATGTGTGGACGTTGGTGCAGCAGGGTGCCGGGCGCCACTTCACTCCTTGTGGTGTCAATGATCCTCCTGCTTACGGCTTCGGTGGACTGCGGCTTCATCAGAAAGGTGAGTGTTTGCCTTCCTCATTACCCTCTTCTACTGTCACTAGGGTGTTCTCGAAGGGTTCCGGAGGGTAGCTCCCCCTTTGTGCCGGCAAGTAAGGTGCCTCCCGCTAAAGAGAGTGGGTTTTTTTGGGATGGTTTCGGCTCGTCTTCTCACCACGTGATCCCGACGTATTCACTCGTAGTTTTTTGATGTTCGGCCCATTTTCCACGCGGTGCCGGCTTGTTCAGTCACAGCTTTTCACGTGGTTCATCGTAACAGGAAACTCGCGTATAGCGTAATCTCTATCGCTGATAACTATCGCGTATCTTCACTCATATCAAGCATTTATCCCAAATCGATTTGTTCAGATTCAATTTTAATCCTCTCAAATGCATACGGGATTCGGTCCCGAAGTTTTCTTCCATTTCCCCGATGTCTTTAGTATGACGCAACACCTCTAGCCGGAGACCATCTCCCTATTGAATTGTATCGAAGACGTTTTTCCATTATCGGAGAGCTCAATGTTTATTGCTCGTAATGATGAAATTTCGCCAAGTGCGATTGTCAAAACAAAAACATGCCACCGTATCTTAGAGTCGAAGAAATGTACGAGGAAAAACAAGAAGTTGCATCATTCTTTTAGAATTTCCGCTCCGAATACACAAACAGGCGCGAAGAAGGAAATGAGAAGAATGTCGTTTAGAGAGGTGTTTGGCGGATGTGCTCAAAGCAGATCGATCTTCACCTCACGGTGGCCCATCGTTAAAAACCTATTCACAAGTGCGAGAGTCACCTTAGGGCAGCAACGTGTTCGGAAGTTGAGGAAATGCACCTTGAATAGTTCGATGGTTATGAGCGAAAGGTCACACTTGGGATTCGCCCAGTATTAAACACTTGGTATAGTGAATTAGAATTCAATTTTTGCTATTGATGAGTATTATCGATTAGAATTATTCACAAATAATGAATGTTATCATTCGTAGCTGTAATTGTGGTTTGTCAATTGAAATCATTTAGGTAATATTGGTGAATCGTAACTGAGCGAGCGTTGAAATTCCGGGAACCAGAGTTCAAAAGATGATGCAGAGTTCCTCCTTTAAGGGAAGCGATTGCCTCGTATCGAGTGGGAAGTAAGAATGACAAACGGTTTCTTTTTTCCGAGACTCTAGCAAGCGAGGTTAATTTTTGCGGACACAAAGAGAAGGAGGGAATAATAGAGTTGGCGAAATGAAACCGGGTTAGCGAATGAATGACCTTCAGGGAAGTGGTAGTGGAGAGCGGGTACAGAGGAAAGCGTGCAGGGGAAGCCAAAGATGCCGGTATCGCCGAAGAAAAAGAGCAGCATCTTCCGAAGAGTCATCTTGTAGCTTCCGCTTGATCCACCGGCCGTCCCACGACGTTTTCCCCTCCGAGCTTTTGATTCTAATCCACTCGTGGAGGAAGCGGCACTCTGTATTAGCTCTAATGGAGTAGCGGTTTCATTACACATAATGGCCTGCTTCCGGTACGTCCATCGTGTTCTTCCATCCGAGTTCCGGCGTAAAAATCAGGACCGTGGGTCCGAAGTATAATTCGTTGATTGCACGGAAATTATATGTAATCGGAGGTTTCCACGGCGTTAGTAGAGGTGGCGATGGAAAGGAATGCCTGCCCGAAAATTCCAGTGCTGTTTTAATGACGATGCTGTGTTAATTTACCGTCTATCTCTCTTTCTATAGTCGTAAAAGTGGAATCGATGAATAGCATTTGAATAAAATTCGAATCGGAATTATGAAAGTTCTCTCTAACCCCGTTTTGTCTACGTTTTAAGTCCTCAACGATTTTTGATAGGAGGAAAAAAGAACTGAGCTTAGTTTTCGTGAAATTCACTTAAATTAGTCTTCGGGATGGTTCAAGTATATTTTTCTTTTCTCTTATCTACTTACTAATATTTACGTATTTTCAATGTTCAAGTACTGTAAATATCTATTGGAACAGTTTTAATCGATTTCTTAATCCGTTTAACATTTATCGAAGTGGAAGATATTTTATGTTTGATCATTTTACAGAATAAGTATCATTTCGTTCAGTTTTGCTATTCGCAAGGATTTTAATTTTTTATTTTTATAAATGATTTTATTCTTATCTCACTATGAACCAAAACGGCTTATGTTAGTTCCATAAATATCTATTTCTGAAAATTCTCAAAATTTTTATGTAATTTTACTATTTTGTTCAGAAATGCATTAAATATCAGTGGTGAAATTTTCGTTTTATATTTTTCTAAAGTTCAAATCAAAATTTTAAGTTTTAAAATCAATACATATTCTCCTTTTATTACGGAAATAGCAATAGTAATTCGCTTAGGCAGGTGTCTCAGTTATAAGTACTTTTTCTTTTGTGCTAATATAAAGTTTTTGATAAAACTAAGCTCTCTCAATTCTGAAGAAAAAAATCAATCTGGATTCGCGATGTTGAATTTCAATTGCACTTCAATCCGAATAAATGTCCATATGGAATGCATAAATCTTGATTTGAATTCAACGATGAAGGTTTTTTAAATCTCCTAACATTTTAATACTAGTCGTCGATTCTTAGAAGTCGTACGAAATTCATCTATCTAATTCATCGTTCAGCAATTGTAAAAATCCACCTTTTTCTATAGTCCAGAGCAATCCACTATCCGCCCGCACCTAAAGTTCCACTTTATCCTTTGAGAAACGTCTGTCGGACGGAACTCCCCAAGGTCGATAAAAGAGGCTTTTTTATCCTTTACGATGGATGCAGTCTAATACTGCATCTGCTACAGCTTCCGCCGCGAACAACTGCAGTACTGTGTGGAACTAATTTACGTTATATTTAGCTTTTCTTTTTCACTGCAGCCGGTAAAACCCTTGGAATTGCACTTGGGGTTACTTTTAATTTAGTCTTCTGCTGATACTGAACCTTTGACGATCCTTTTTATAAAAATAATTTGATGTATTCACGTAACTATCCAAACGGTAGCCAACAATTTAACGTTTATTTAAATATATTACTTTTTAATATATGTAATCGACTTTGATATCGTTAAACACGAGGGAAGTATACATTTATATTTTTAATTGTGTTTCAGTTAAATAGATTTCAAAATATCTTCATAATTCTACGAAATTTTATAAAATTCAATAAATAAATTCGCGTCCAAAGTGATATGGGAACGTATTTTCCAGAGAAATAAATGCATCCAAGAATTTTTGCATCCCTCAAAACTTGTGAAATTCCTTCCTCTCGCCAAAAATAAATGAAAAACGGATTCGCGTGGATTGAACGCGTGCTTCCCGAATCGTCATTAAGGCTGATGAGAATCATTTCAACCGCACCATAAATAATTTATGCGCCATTTGAATTGGAAAGAAAAGTCCTCAGCCTTGCAGACGAAAAAAAGCAGCAAAAACACTCCACACAATTGCCAGCATCTCTTTTTCTCTTCTGCATCTCTCCGAGGCACACCTTTCACTCTCGAACGCCCTTCACTGCCTCCCCACCCTCCGCTGCAAGTGCGTTTCACCATTCCCTATCCTCGCGAAAGAATCCCTGCATCTCCCCCTTTTTACTTTCACTTTCTGCATGACCTGCAACAAGCATCCTTTATCGGACCGGAAGAGTCCATCTTTCACTGCCGAGGAGGATGTCCTCGTCTGTCCCGTGAGAGACGTGGAGTCCAACATCCCACACGTAATTTTTTCGAGGGCATTTTTTTTGGCGTCAGGTTGGATTATATTTTGATTGGTTTTGTTTTCTGCATTCGAATGGGGGTGCATTTCGTCGAATGCGAAATGGACTGGTCTTCGCTAACCGAATTCCGCATTAAAGGAATCGATAATGAATCCGTTTCTTATTCCTTTAGCAGATGTCCTCGTGCTTGTAATTTACAAGGCTCCGAGAAATAGTTTAACCGTGCAGAGAACGAAAATGGATTCCAATTCAATTACAGCGGTATCAAATACTTAAAAGAAACGTAATAAAATCGGTATTCAAAATTTTTTAAATTTCCTTAATTCACTATGGTTAAAATTACTTTTAAAATTAATTAATTCCTATTGTTAGAGAATTATCAATGACGTTATATTCTCCACTGGAAAGGTTTCGACAAATTTCTAATATAGTGGATTTTACTGAATTTATTGATTAAGATACGGATTATTATTTTTACTAAACTTCTACGTAAAAGCCATGGAACTCTTGCGCTGAAATTCATCACCATTCACTGTACTCAGGCTTCCTCGTAAAGACACCTTTACAAGGACAAAATGGTTCAAAAATCCGATGATAACGGGACTCGAACCCAGGTCCTCATCCAGCTTCGCGTCTCGGTAAAGCATTTAGACGTGCTCTCAAATTCAGCCCAAAGAGGATTTTTGAAAAGCGCAGACAAAATTCACTCCGTCGGTCAAAAGAAAGTAAAACCAAAGATTGCGCCCGGGCGAAACTCTCGGAAAAAGGAGGAGACCGACGGCGTAATTGCAGCATCCCGCAGGGGATGCAACCGAAGATTCGGGGGGAACCGAAAACGCGGTGGCGACGAAATAAAAGAACCATCGCACAGCGCCTTTCTTCACCCGGGGAAGTGTTATTTTTTCGCTATGGTAACGAGACACTTAAGGGGATTGTTCGCGACCGAAAATGTGTGCTCACAGCGGTGAGGCCCTCTCTTACATCTGTTTGCTCCCTCTCGTGCCGCCTTCGTGCACTTGCTGGGTAAATGTTGAAAGAGAATGTGGAAGAGGGGAAAAAAGAATGCTCCGGAGAGAAACATGTTCCTTTCGTTGCATCCGTGCATCAATTCAATGTCGTACTGTGAGTCGAATTTCACGAGCCCCTGAAACTGCTTTCGTGTCCTAAAGTTTTTACCGTTGCTGCACGTGTTTCCTCTCTTCACAATAAGGACGGTTTAATGTGAAATAAATTAAATATGAAGAATTCACTCGTAGTTATTTCATACAATAGATTTAACTCGAGAATTTTATGTAATTTTGACGGGTAGACGTGATTAAAAAAGTTTCTTGTTGAAGTTAACTTTAGATTTCAAGGGTGGAATATCTTTCTATTTATCTTGTTCCAAATTATTATCAGTACGAATAGAAATTAATTTACGTAATGATATTATTTTTGGGGAAGTAGCTGTTTAAGATTTTAACGAATTATAGAATCAAATAATTTCTATTTATATTAAATATATTTAAATTGGAATAGTCCTTAATCAAATTGAAATAATTATTATTCAACATACTCTTATTTGGAAGTCTGCATTCCTTGGTTATTTTTTCTATTTAATCGGCTGACATGAACGAGAACATTAAGTGGAGGTACTTTTCTCTCTCAGTACGCATGCTTCTCACACTGCAGTACTATTTCTCCGACTTTGGCAGCATAATGATTTTAACAGCACTCTTGATTCTAAATAACATCGTTCGGTTGACGGGACCCGATTGAAATACCCGATGAGTAAATTTCGTGCGATAAAAACACTTAAAACCATATAAAATTATTATTATCATTAAAAAAGAAACTAATTCACTCTATTTTACCCTTTTGGATGCAGTAAAAGCTAATTAAGGCACTGCCAATAGAGCGCTCCTTTATTTCGCGGAGAATTCTTCTAAATGCGATTATTCAAAGCTTTAGTATCGGAATTAAAGTGAATAGTTAAGGGAATCTAAATTAGTAGATAGCAGAAGTTGAGAATACAGTAATTCTGTAAAGAGCCAATCCTTATAACAGAAAGAGGAAACCTTAAGAAATTTTAATCCCGAGGTTAGTTCTGGAATGATAGAAAATAAGAATTCATTACTCCATTTGTCTATTATAGAATCCTTACAAAAACAATGAAAAGGGTGATTCCCAAAAGTTTCTGACAATCGAGAATCTCAAGCGGAGGAGCGGTTGAGAGGATCTCCCGAAGATTAAATCATCGAAACGATCTGCAAAATTGATTCGGAAACTAATCAAATCTTTGAAATCGGCCTATTGACTCGCTTTCTCAGATGGTACTCAATGAATATCCAAGAGCTAAAATCAATATTTCTCTTTCGGTTTGAACATCGTGATGGTCTATCTCCTTTAAAGATTTAAGCATTATCCCAGGAGTTCCTTTTTTAAAGGTGGACCATTCCGCTTTCCCTTTAACATCGAAATAGACCGAACGTCTATATTTTCGCTCTTCAAAAAGATGTCGCGGGAGAGGAAAATGAGCGGATTATCAGGAATTGGAGAACAAATGTTATCACTCGATCAATAATTCGCATCTCATAGCTAATTAGTTTGACCGTTAAATGATTAACAGATCGCCGGTGGAAGTATAACGTCATCCGGTGTATCACAAACACTTTTTCGATCAAATTACCAATATAAATCATTTAACATCGATTTGGTCGTAGAGGATGTTTGTTTGATAGGAGAGGCTAATACTTTCCGCTCGTACCATTCTCACCTCTGTAACACTCCTTCCTCACTTGTGATCAACGTCCGCCTGAAACCCGAGAGATTCGGTGCATCCCACTAAAGGGGAAACCTTTGAGCGGAGGAAAGGAATTTTGAAGGTAGCGTCGGTGGGATGAAGGCGGCACATTCTTTTGGGAGAAGCGGAAGATGAAAGAGGAGATGATGGAGAGGAAGATGACCCGTTTGAGAGGGAATAAGCTAGAGGGTTGAGAGAGGAGATCATTTTGAAAATGTAAGGATAATGCGTTGTGCGCCCCCCTTTGGGCGGGTGGTGGAAATGGCGAAATACGCCGGAGGATGGATTTGAAAGGGAAAGGTAATACGGAATAGAATGGGTTCATTATGGAATGTTTCGGATGGATAAAGAGACTAGATGCAGCCGAGGGATGGGATTCGAACATCAACGAACTAATACGTTATTCTCGCGGGATTTTGAACGGAGAAAGTATATCAGGAAATGCGATCACAAATAGATTTCAAAGAACGATGTTCTTATCTAGATTTTTTAGATTAATTTCACTAAAATCGTACATTTCTTTAGAAATTGTCTGCATAAAGAAAAAGAATTTATTAGTACTTTGCAGTAGCATTAATAGTGGATATGATTCTTCTGTTTGACTATGAAAATTGTTTAATCTAACATCGAGAAGTTTTATGGGGTCGTTCAAAAAATAGTTCTTTCTTACTTGTAATTCACTGCTCACGAATTGATCTCGCAACTTTATATTTAAATGTACTAACTTTAAACGTTTATTAATCTAAAGCTCAATAAATACTTACCATCTGTTTCAACTGCTGAAAGAAAATATATTTTACTCTAAGCGCTTAAGATAGATACATGCTATTGTATCAAATAAATAAGTATATATAGGAGTATATATACACTTCAAAGGCTCAAAGTTTTCTCAGAAACGCAATCTTTATCCACTGAACTTCCTTCAGTTTCGTCTCGTTTCTTTCATTCTTTTACACGTGTGTAACACGAACTTTGAAAAGCAGGGTTGTTAGCCTTTTTGAGCCACGCGGCTTGCCATTGAAACACACGAGTGGCGAAATCGCGATCCTCAACGAACGAAGCTGAAGAGGCTGTGAAATAGAAGAGGAATAGGGAGCTCTATCGCGGAGTGCATTCAACGAGCGTACGAAAGTAGAATATATCTCTTCCGAGGTCAAACACGTGACCTAGCGAAGGGTAAAAAGGTTTGGGGAGAGTTGAGTGGCCGGGCATAAAAGAATTTCGAAGCAGGAGAAGTGCAGGGAAAGAAAGGTGCAGAAAAAAATCAGAAGAAACATTCGGTCGGTGGAGTGGGAACGCGAGGATTTCTGAACAGCTGAATACGTAATAGCGAAGCGCATCGTCCCTCTCTGGGAATACGTCCCCGGGGGAAATGCAGGGCGAAAGAAGGGTCCTCAGAAGAAGGGAAAGGAGTTGACACAAGGAAGGTAAAAGTGGTAATGGCAAAGATGCGCTCAAGAGTGAAGGCAGAAATGGGGGACAGTGAGTTAGGAGTGCGTTTGTCAGGGGTTTTTTGATAAGGTGAAGGGGAAATTGAAAGTGCAGCTTCCGGATGAGTCCCTTCAGTGGTTTTTGAGTGAAAGGACGATGATTTTGCGGGAGACTGAAAGTGTTTTTGGAGTTCTCTCTGGGAATCGATAGAGGAGTGACTGCCCTAGCGAGGTCACGAGTGTACAGGAAAAGTGAACTCTAGCTGGATCGTTAAGTAATAATGGCTCCCGTGCATTTTATCGCATCACCTCTGACCCAAACCATCCTCCTACCGTGAACCCTTTTAAAGAGATTTTAAAGGAAAAGGTCTCTTGGTGTCTATGCACTTCTCGCTGTCTTTATTTAAGAAAAAAGACGAACGAATTTATACTCGAATGATAGGGATTTTAGTTTTTGAAAGAGTTTTCGGATATCTAAAAAATAAAAGTTAATATTTTAACGATAAAATATTTTATTGTACCTTAAAATATATTTAAAATCCTTTTTGAATATAATAAACTAATTTTGACAAATAGAAATTAGTAATTGATGAGAAGAATGAGAATTCAATTTTAATGGTTATTCGCTTTGGATGAGACATTAATCGACATCAAATCAGAATACGTAATTCTTTACAGAGTTAGGTCTCTTAACTTGGAATGGTAACTAGCTTTTTTCTCTTAATAAAGACTTGCATTAGCTCATTTTGTTATATTTTTATTGTACTTTAAGATCAAACATTGTATATATAATATCTATTTCGAGATAACAGACTAGGAATTCATATTAGTATATTTAAATAAATGTAGATTATATGAAATATATGAAAATTATTTGTCAATGTAACAGTTATAGCTTATAGTAAAGCGAAAATGTGATACAGAAAATACTAAAACAAGTGACATTGTGGATACGAATTGACATGTCGTAATTCGGTGCGTCTGTCGAGCACAGCCAAAATAATTCCCTCCGCCCAATGGGAGAGCTGTCTATTTTCTCAGGCACGCGACAGTCGACGCCGCTTCGTCTGCACCACCTGATCCCACATTTTGGCTCTTGTCTTCAGCTGACGCAACTCTCGTAGCCTGTTACGACTTCACACGGAGTCCATTTCCCAACCGTGCGTACGCATAGGGGAATGCATTTACAACGACCAGGTGGACGGTGCATTTCCCTCGTTTAGGAAAGAGCCCGTAAATGCTACACTATTTCCGTCCGCATAGAATGAGCTGCTGCTACGAGTGTAGATATCTCAGATGACAATCGCCTTTTGTGAACTTTAGGACAGTGTCTGCGTAACTTTCTACTAAGCGAGACACGGTAAAGAGATTTATTCTTCTGATGTACAGTTGGAGGGTGTCCAGTTGATTGTTTTACTGACTGATTGATCGGGGTGATGAAAGTCATTACGAAGCGAATGATTTAAAATGTTAATGTCGATTAGGATTGTAATGCGTTTGAGTTTAAATAAATTTTAAGTGGTTCTAATCTAACTGAATTTCAAGATTAATTCTCACTTATTTTGCTTATTCTTTTCGTCGACTTAGATGTCTATATATATTAACTGCTATGAGCTAGAATGGTAGGAATGATAGTACTTGAAAGTTCAGGATTTGTACAGTTATTTCTTGCTTTCGTCACCGAAAAAATGGCATGAGCTCAATGGCTTAAGTTGATTAAGTGAATTTTAAAAGAGCATACGCTTCTGGACTGTTTAAGTTATCGATATTCTGCAAAAGGAATTAATTCAAGACAGTCGTTTTGATACAGTCTCATTCATAGAATCATGTATGTTGGGAAATATGGTACTTAAGGACAACATCGTCGTATCCTTCTAACGAAGCCGAAAGGTTGCTGACTTGTAATCTTTACTTTTTGATTCCCCGACAGCGCAGTTGAAGCTGCCACTCCTCATACAGTGGCCTCAGTTGCGTCATTATGCACACATGGATTGTCAGTCTTCGGTTACAATGAACCTCTTTGTCTTTCACACGACCATTTCCTCAAACTCGCATTTGCACACGTTACCTCGAAGTCTCCTTCTTTACCTCCCACCAAAGAAGACGCTTAAGGTCGATATGAGGAAGATACAGAAGAGAAACAGTTCAAATAGACTGATAAGAAACACTTCTTTTAAAAGTTGAATGCTAAGTGTTCCATTTATTCGTTCCAGTATATAGAGAAAAAGTCGCGAAAACTAGTTGAAATTCGCATCGGGATATTCGGTTACTTCTTTCACGTGGTCCATGCATCACTCCAAGGTCAAACGTTCCGCTGCCACCTTTGAGCGAGTTTGGTATTGGGTATCAACAAGTTTGTTTGGACACCTTCCAAAAAGCAGAGTTCTTAACTTATTGGACTCCTACTACGTACTCGAGAGGCTGAGATTTAGTACTTAGATATCACGCATCGGAGACGTGCGTTTTGTTCTCTGTAGGAGACAAATTTAACCCTGAGATATAATAGAAACAACACAGAAGCACGTGGAAAAGTTCCTGATATCTTTAGCAAAAATAGGGCACTGTTCACCATAACTGTTATGACTTAGTCTGAAGGTTAAAATTTTAAATTAACCATATTTTGTTTAGTCTCTAACTTTATATTAAGTACCAATTTCCGCATGAAAAAGTTAAATTATTTTCCATCCAATTTAAAGTGTTTTTCTAATATATACACCATCTTTACAATTTTTAGGAGCGTCATAAGATTTGAAATCACTTCAACAGTCGAGGCGAGAAGTCCATCAAATTGAATCACGCGCAGATATTACATTTGACGAAGATAAATGGTCAATTGGGAAATTAGGGCGAGGTCTCCAGATCTGGATTCAACCAGTTCCTTTATTTTGAACGCGTCAAAAAGAGGGTCGACTCAAGTTCAGAAATTCGCAATGCCTATCCTTCATAATTTCTGTAAGAGAACACCGAATTGTGTCGAAGGACAGGAAAATAAAAGATTTATTCATTTACCAGTCTTCCAAAGCTTAAAACAAAATTTCCGGATAATAAAAATGGCGAAATATGGAGCGAATCGGCGGTATAATTGCGTCTTTGAATTATCTCGGATGGCTGAGTAGGAGAACGGGTTGTTTATGAGATTAGCTTGTTTGTATTGAAATTTCCGAAGTAATGTAACACATCGACTGCTTTCAGAAGTGCGAGAACATCATGGTTTATTTTAATCCCGCTTTCTGACGCATTTACCCCAGAGTTTATCGCGAGGAATCGTGTTTCATAACCTTAATTTCCGTCAACTGGAGTAGTAAAACGTTCGAGATATCTCCCTCTCGTGGAAGAGTTGATTTTCCT
This sequence comes from Pantala flavescens, assembly GCA_020796165.1. Taxonomy (NCBI): domain Eukaryota; kingdom Metazoa; phylum Arthropoda; class Insecta; order Odonata; family Libellulidae; genus Pantala; species Pantala flavescens. The sequence goes on from CM036883.1 coordinate 49,396,428, forward strand.
TGTTTCCTGCTGAGGCAGGCCTTCTTTCTGTATAAATGAGGACGATGTTTATCACTTAGTCTTAACAGACGTACGCTTTTGTAAAGATCATTCATTTAAATTCATCTCCTCGACGCGAATTTGCATTGGCGACTGGTAATCCTCAACCCCTGCCGAACGTTGCCCGCATCGCACCAAAGTAGCATCGGTCCTCTACCTGTGAAACAGTTCAGCAAAAGATACAAGTTCGACTTTGAATTCACGAATGAACGAGTAATACATCGCGGGGGTGGATCTGTAGACACACATATAGGATATACGATCGATACAGTGTAGAAACGCCCTTAAAATGTATCCAGTCGTCGTATTATGCGCCGACATCGTGCGTTTCGATCTCTCGAAGGAGCGGAGGGTGAGATGCAGAGGGCGTATTCCGATGTGGAAAAACTCAGTAATAACCCTCTTCACCTCTAACCCGTTTGACGTCTTAGACGTTCGTTTAGAGATCAAAACCTCGCCTCCGCCACAAAGGAGATGGGAATTAGCGCTGGCAGGGTCTCTCTTCCACCCCACGGGGTTCACCAAGGCCTCCCGGTGCGGGGCCCCCGCGCCATCGGTGATGACCTTTCGACCGGATGTCCTGCCGCCTGACCTTTGATCACTGCGTCAACGCCGTCTTTTACGACGACCCTCCGGTCGACCACACTTCGCGTGTTCTCTGTAACCCACGCCTCCTATATCCGTTACTTAATCTTCCCTTTGTTCTCCCGTTAATTGCTTCGACTTCTCCCTCTCGATTCCTAACTAATCGTGCACTTCTTCGCTTAGGAGAGTCGCCTCTGAGGAATTTCACCACCTAATCAATTGAGGTCGAGAAGCCGATGTATAACGATCGCGAATTATTTTATCGGAGACTTAAACGATAGTTAAATGCGAGGATATGTTGTGAAAGAACTCTTTCTGTGTTTTATCTCGGAAATTTATAAATAAATACGCAAAATACGCACTTAGTCTCAATTATACAGCATAAAAATATCTATACATTCAAACTAAGTATACCTAGGACATAATGGAGTTTTTAGGAGAATAAGGAAGCTTTATAAAGAGGGAATTACGTAGTCAAAGTTTATATTTGTATAAATTTTCTGTTTTGCATACAGGATGATAGAATAGGTTGACTAGTTATATGTTACTTTGATATTTAAAGTTTTTGAATGCATTATCCTTAACCAAAAACGATAGAAAACTCTCGACGGTCAATTCATAGATGCAGACACATTATCTTCATTCTCTCGATTGAAAGCCATTTTCAGAGATTCATGTTTTAAACAGCATATATTACAGAGATTAAAAAATAATATACTTTCGAGGAGGGGAGTTTTAAAAACAGAACGCAATTGTCAAATCGAGATGATGCGGTTTTTTTCACATTTGCTTGATATAAATTTGAAAACGCTAAATACAAAAGGCCAATTATTGATCAAATAATTTACATGGCGAATAATATATATTTTTGGCTCGTTCCCTCTCTTATAGCATTAATTTCCACCCATTCATCTCGCGTTTACAAACAGATCCCATGGAGGCATCCACCCGCGGGATTTATCTCTAGACGTATCAATTATATTGGAGTAGCGTAAAGATGACCTTGATGGAGTGTTCCAACCCTGGTGCCTCAGCTGCCGTCATCCGTGCCCTCTTGCCCTCGGACGCTCGTAATCTCGGAAGGAAAATATGGATGTCGAAATCGGAGCATTCTGTGGGCTCGATGCATCGCGTCGATTGCATACAAAAAACCTCTCTCGATAGATAGTTCTCTTAATACATACTCCGCGCGAAATCCCAAATATCTGACTGATTCCCATACTATATATGATATTTATTCTATCTAAACGCCCATTTCCGGGTATCATCCGTGTCTATGAATGTTGATTCGATCTTTTTTCCGAGCTCCCCCCGTGGTTCTGCTACGGTCACGCCCTCTACTGGGGTCTCCCACACTCGGCGGTTGGATTGGTCACTGACATAGGACCATTCAGCATGGAATGCGGACATTCTATAATGCCCCTCGTGTAAGAATGAATTCGATGACGTTAGCATTACGTCAGGGAAAATTAACCGTTCACAGATCGGGTCTAACTTTGAATCTCTATTGATGCGGGTTTGTGGGAGTATCTCAGGGGGGCCTGCGTTGGGGGAATGTTTGTCCGTTGAGATCACTCTTTCTCCGGACCCTAATGTTTTCATAGTAAGCGCTCAAGTGTTAGGAATTGTCGAGTTGAATGCATTTTGAGGATTTGGTTCATTATATAGCTTAGACTTTCGATTATATTTCGTGACATTTCTAGACAATTATATCGAATTAAGCATATTTATTATAGTAGCTTTTCCTAACATTTCCATGAAAAGCCTATAGTATCTCTTATACTTTTACAGAAAATTGGTTGTCCGTGAGAGTATACGGAGGAAATTTTGAAATTTGATATAATTGTTCTTAACCTAAAATTCCCCGATTACTATTGACCAAAGATCTTCTGTCAGCTCTTTCTGAATCTACATTCCTTTAGAAAGAATCTGGCAAACCTTCGAGAACACTTGTTGATATAAGTTTGAAGTATATATCTCATACATTGGTGATCCAATCTAACATGCATCGTTTATCGTTCCACAGCAGAGGGCGGTAGCAGGTGGAGATACGGCTTCAGGAGAAATGGGAATCGTAAAAACTTGCCACTCAAGCACACCTTGCGGATGGGCAGTGTATCTAGCCCACAATCGCAGAGAGGTCTACTTCGTACAGAACACGTAAGTTTTATCCATTTTGTTAAACAGCTTTCATTAAAATTATAAAATCGCATCGAAATATTATTCTTTCTAATCATTAATGAAGTTTACGATCGGGATGATTCATGGTTTGAAATTCGTAAATTGTCTCATATTTTCAAGTCATTTAATTCTTCTTCTTTGTCTATAGCTATTGTGTTAATTAAGCATTCATTTTGCGTTATTGTTGGCTTTAAAGTATCCAAATAGTTTGGTAACGTAATACAAACTTTCTCGAGCTTAAGTTGTGGTAAACTTATGTTCTCACTGAACTCCAAAAAGAATCAATGAAATTTCGAGTACGAATTCTTCCAGATCGTCTCATTAAATCCCGTTCTCTTCCAAACAGATGCGAATGTGAGAAGGACAAGGAGTGCCTGAGGGCGGAAGATGACCTTTCGGTGAGCGCGTACATCTACCGCTGCCGAGGGGACTCGAAATCCAACCATTCGATGCAGTGAGAGCAGCAGATCAAAGCACAATTCCTCCCACCCTCCCCCTCCCCCCGCTCCCATCTCGACACCGCCGAGGACTGAAAATCACGTGGTTCATTAACCATCACGGATTCGGCTTCCGGGGAGGAAAAGGTGAAACGTGTCCACGAGAAATCGCGTGACGCCTAAAAAGGTTGTTTCCAGTGAAAAATGTTCGCTTTCGGAAAGCTTCCCCGAAGAGAAAAATCTCAAGAGAAATCGGCTGTATCCAGTGACCACTGTTTCTGAAGAGGCTTCTGGAGTTACGATCCGTGGATGGAAGCCGATGCGAGAGTAAAACCACGTGTAGAAGACGAAGAAGAAAGAGATGGTTTCCCAAACAAACTTCCTCCCTTAAAGAAAATATTGTCTAAAGAAAACTCGAGTTTGATCAAGTAGCAGTTTCTTCACCCACCTGATTTCGCTGATTTTTCATTTGAAGCTCTCTTTTCCACTTTATTGTTTTTAACGTCGGTGGGGCTCGGATCTTGAGACGGTGTTTCAAGTCCGTCGAATGATACAGCTGCGGTAAATTGAGTTTGATCAAGAGGAGCACTGCAGCTCCGTGTTCCAGCTATGCTCGTTTTTCTTTAGTTTTCATGATTTTCGGCTCAATCCTACACTATAGAATCACATTATCTTTTTAAATTATTTAGTGGAGGGAAACTTGGGGAAATGGTTAATCGAGTTGAAAACCGCAGTTATCGTTTCAGCTGTTTCTACACAAAACTCCTGAGAGGGATGCATTTAAAGCGTTTGAGATTTTAATCTTCCGAAGCATTTGGCGTTCTAATTTCTTAGAATTGCCTCCTAAACAGTTGATTAAATTTTTCGTGGATCCAATTCCGATCTAATTCTATTAATATCGCATGAACAGTATTCGAGTGTTGTACTTAAGCGTTTAGTAACTATAGCTACATATTCAGTTCATTGGAAACGAGATTTTGAGACCTGAATTGTTCGCAAGGGACCCTTTTTAATCCTCTTTCAAAGAGCTAATGATATTTTGAGGTTATTCCTTCAATTGAGTTGTTGAATCGTTTGGGTCATCTTTAGAAGCCAAAAGAGTTATCGATCCTTTCCGTCGAAATTTTGACCAGAGAGTTTGCCATTGTCAATGTTGTGAAGAGGCCGCGATGCTTTCTAAAAGGCATTTTTATCCAGTAAATCATTTAGGCTTTTCCACCTCGTCTCAAAAGAAGCTTTTGGAGTTGGCATTGATGGAATAATTTTTTTCTGGCTTCGGTTCAATGAAACACCCCAGTTTTGAGTGATGGGACTTGATGTTCAACTTGTAAATATTGTAGCGACAAATCAAAATATTTTATTTATATGTTTTAATGTTGTTGAAATACATTAGTTCTTGCTGAGCATGAACTTCTATTTACTGAGATTCTAGTTACATGAATAAGGCGGACGCTGTAGCAGGATGCGTTACATTTCCATCTAATGAACTCTAAGGAGTTATTGTTTGAGAAATTATGTGAAGATGAAGTGTGGTCGTAAAGAAGGAAGAATGTATGCTTTGCTCTGCTGTGCTATGTAAAATGGATTTCCTATATAATTGTGTACATTATTTATTTTTCTTATAGAACTCATGTTCATGAACAGTTTTCTGAATTTGTTATAATGTATTTATTGAGGGAAATGTATTTATGTTCAGTATTTTTTCATAATATTTTGTGATTTCCTATAGAATCATTAAATAATATCACAAATTCACGATATGTTTTATTTACTTTCTTTCATCCTCTCTTTCCTTTGCTAATGAGTGTGATTTCGGTTCACCCATGAATGTTAACAGAGGTGAATTGCCAGTAAGGGAACTTGCTCCATTGGCAACTTGATCAAATGAAAATATTCTAATATTTTTTTCTTTTATCTTTAGATATATGAAACGTGCTTCTCTTGAACTTGAAAAGTTCCTTAAGTTCATCCCGTGGTATACGGATTCAGTAAAATATAACACGAAGGTTAATAAAACGCAGGAAAATTCCATGCGACAACTATCTCTAATTCATAATTCTCCGCATCAACTCATGAAGGATGCAGTCTATGAGATAGTATTTTATCTCACAATGACTTTTCATGACCACTCAGTTTTCTCCAAGCAAACATTCTGATATCCCTGCGCGGTATATCCTACAAATGTTTCTGTTGACTTTGTAAGTAAACTGTGCTGGAGAGTAGTAACGTCTGGTCCAAAACATTAGTTTCATGATCAGTGTATTATCTAACATCTAAACCCGAAAACTTGGATATGTAGGCTTTTTCGTCACTCTATCCCTTTTTTTAAGATAAACATGACGTAACGAACGTGAACAGAACCTCTTTCAGATCGCCCCTGAAATTGGTTCGATCCGATTGCTTCACTCCATTCAGAAGTCAAACAGACACTTTCCGTTAATTTCTTATCCGAATTCGTGGAAGAGTTCCGCATGAATGAAATACACACGCCGTTATCGCCAGCTTTTGGACCCACTTACTTTCCTTCACGATTTCCGCGAAATGTCTCCCTCCGTTGGCGGAAAGAAAGAAATGCGCCGTTGTTAATCCCCTCGACTGCCCTTCACTCCTTTCCCATCATCTCCCCTCCAATTCCATCTCCTTATCGGAAACTTTCTGGCGCAACAGCGATCGGGACAGCATCGTACGCATTTGCCCTCGCAGCCTTGCACCATACCCGCAAACGAAATAAAGTCCACGAGGGTCGACAAACATTACGCACGTGTACCAGCGGAAGGTTTTGTAGGGTGTCAGGTGGAAACTAGGAGAAATAAGAGGAATAATTCTTGGTTTTCGTAGGCTCTTGGTTCATGACCTTTACTGGAACGCTATTGAAGATGCCCACGTGATCTCGTAGGGGTCAGCGTTTTGGTTCGAAATTAATCAGAGGTCATTCATTTCCCTATTCTTTATTTCCCCCAATAAGAGCGAATTAACTCGATTGTAATAGAGTAAGCTTAAGTAGAAACCTGCCTGTTTTATTACCGATGACAAAAACCGGAGTTAGGACGAACAATTGTGATTGAAAAATGAAACGGTCATCGTAGTGACTGATCGTAGCAGTAATTAATTCAAACAGTGATAGGCTATAGTTGTTTGATGTAGAAATGGTATGTAGAAAACTTTTGTATCAGAAACTCAATTGTTGACTGTGAAAAACTTTTATTTCACTCGCTACATGTGCATGTTTCGTTTACGTAATTTTGTGTAATGTATAATCTTCCCCATCTTTAAAGTTTAGAACCTTGCGATTGGAACGTTAAAAGTCTGATTGTGCGATTCATGCCCGGAAGATGAAGTTGTGCTTACAGAACTAATGACTGAGAAATGGTAAAGTTGAATATTGTTTGATCAGCCTTTTATATAATATTAGCCTGCTATCTTTTCTATCTTTGTTTATCATTTATCAATATTATTGTTGATTTGTTTAAATCGCTTACAAGTGTATCTGTAGTCATTAGCGTAAATTATTTTATGCCTAACTACGTAAATTATGAAGTACTATAAGAGACGTTTGTCATTCTTGTATGAATATACATTTATCGTTCTTGCATGAATAACCTGCGAAATTATAAATAGAAGAGCTGAAAGTAAGTTCAAATATTTATCTGACGTATGACACCCTCCGAATGAAAACTAGGATCGAAGTATTTTATATGTATTGATCAAAAGAAAGAATCTGGCTAGTGTTATTTCACTTTAAATCAATTCATCTTACAGTTTACTTTCCGTCTAAAACCGCCTATCTCATTTTTGTATTAATGCTGAAGGCACTCTTTTTCTCCACGTGCCTCCAGTTTTAGGCAAACACCACCATTGCCGTTTATAACTGCTGAAATGTAATTTACATCTAGCTTCATCTGGTCAACTTGATGAGTTTCATTCTTTCCAAATTTATTGGCGAAAGTTTTTAAGCAAATATTGAAGCAATCATTAGTAAATGAAATATTTTAAATAACTCTAGTGTTTATTAATCGTATATGCTTACGCGCAGTTTAATTTTTCTCATCTTATAACTGCATCATTAATACATCTCCATCATCAAAAGCCTCCTAATTCGGTGTATGACTCATGTATATGAAGGCATTAAAAATTCCAAAGCAAAGAGCATCACAAGATCTTCGAAAATAATTATCATCATCCAAATTTAATTATAAACGAAAATATTGCATCCATTGATAACATTTATACTATTATATATAAATATTGGGGTTGCATAAAAAATTTGTTTTAAACTGCTAATTAAATTTGCGTATCTGATTATTTATTTACTTCTTCTGCAAGTTGTCCTGTGCATTAATCCTTCATTTCAAGTACGGAAAATCCTTTTGAACTATAACATTGATTTTCGGAACATTCCTTACACTCAGTTTTAAGTACAACACCAATGTTAATACGTATATATTATAATATTCAGATTTGAGGTATTCTGTTTCTGGTACACATAACCGTAGAAATAGCATCTCACAGTTATGTTGTCCAGTTAGACGGATTGCCGTACTATTTCTGGTTATTTTGGAAAATATATTAGGAACTAGTATATTCTCGATGATTTTTAATGAAAATTCCACCTACTGATAAATCCATGTATACTTTCCGTACATATTGTCTTTGTGAAAATCCTTATGTAAAATCACACGTAAATATTTTCCTTGTAGTACACGGATTTGAGCGTCTCTTTGGTTTTTTATATAATTTCCATCATGTCAACAAAATATTCAAGTATAAAATAGTGCCTTCATACGAGTCTTTCATATTTTTATTGTACATTCGCATTTTCTCTTCCTTTTTTATAGATAACGTACGCGTTATCAAACAAGAAAATGCGGCAATTTGAAATGCTTACATTAGGAAAAATATTCTTTTCTGCTGATAATATGCGAATCCTGCAATCCCTCTTTAAAACGACCGCACACGCAGATAAAAATTGCTACTTCTGCATCAAAATATCTTTATCTTTACCAACGATTTAGGAATTCTGTTAAAGCAAAACGAAAGGAACAAATTTCTATTCATATGTATATTTTATAATACTTTCATATAGCAGTATAATACAAAGAATGAGTATGTCGTCAATTTCTTTTACGGAAGTGATTTCTTGTTTGATGGTGTAAAAATTTCCAGCTCTTCTTCAGGTTTACCCCTGAATTAGAATTCATTTTATCCTTACTTTCAATTCGTCATAATTTTACATCAAGTCATAATAAGAAAATCCTTTTCAAAGCAAAATACAATGGGTCTGCAGTTGTATTCGAAAAATATTGGATGATAGTAATTTTTGTAAATATTAAAATAGCAACTGAATGAAATTTTATAAGTAAACAATATGTTATTATGATTTTAGTAACATATTTAAAAACATCACGAGGATGATATGATAGTACCCCGATAAGTCTTGATTATATTTATTCTTCGTTAAGATACCAATTATTCTCAATAAATCTTGACTTAAGGTGAACATGATCTTCCTTTGTAAGATTCTTTCAGATAGATGTTAACTGTATTCAGAAAAACTTGCATATTTTTCCCTTGTAGTGGTTTCAGTATCTGATTTATGCTAATTGATATTTAAATGATGTAGGTACAAGTTTCTCAATCTGTGGAAATAAGCAGGTGAAAAAAGGTGGTTAAGTTTAATGAACATATCAACATATCATGATGTTACACTTGGTGAAATTTTTTTGTTTTTCAAATTTACATATTTACTAAGGGTTTCTTCATAGTTTTTGCCATGTCCCACATGACTATGCATTAAATCTGGAAAATCCAATACTCTTTTAAAAATGAATTGCTGTTGAGGCAATAGTCTATCGCAGAAAATTATTAGCTTCTTTTAAAAGCATAATTTATTAGATACCTCTACTCAAAGGAAAAATTAAAAACACCATTACTCAGAATAAATAGGAAACAATTTTATTTCAGGAGATAGCTATTAGAATTTTCTTTCCATTTACATACACAGGCACAGTTTACATATCACTCTGAAGAATACTCTTATACATTCAAGCACCATTTTCAGTCATCAACTAATTAATATACATTTAGTTAAAATAATTTCCACTGACGACAAAATGGTCTATAATTTTTCTGGCAATTCCTTTAACCACAGTAACTTATTTATAACCGATAGACAATTAGGGTTGACAAGCAATTTAAATTTCATAAAATCATTAAAAACATAACTAGACCTCATTTAAAATATTTCCACCATTGCAATGTTAATGGAAGCATTGAAGTGGTATTCACAGGACCCTGTATTGTTTAGGGAGAAGCACTATCAAAGCTGAAATTACAACTTTGATACAGTACAACATGATAGACCCATAATTTGCTAATTATATAAGCACCTTTCATTCAACATTCAGAATGCAACACTAAGAGGGAATGGCTCTGAATGAACAGACCTATCTTTTTTTTCAATATCACTGATATAACTTGGTTAGTTTTGTTTGAAAGACAAGTATTACATGGACAATGTTACAAACTGAAGGAACTTCCTCAACTATATTAGAGTATGTGTTCAGTATGCCTGATGTCACTTTTAGACATAATTGACTTGAGTTAGCTTTGATGAGTATGATCCATTGTGTCATAAGCTATTCCAGAGTGATTCGATGATAAGTTGATAAAATTTCATAAAAATCACCAACTGCAACTTCTCTAAAATAACCTGGAACTGGTATCTTCCATTGAAACATCTGATTTCATACCATATTTGATTCTGAAATTTCCAATAGGAATTATCACAACAAATCATTTACAAAAATTTCAAGGATCACAAGTGATGAAGTTGATATAAAAATGCCTAGGAAAATACAGTATATTACAAGTTGCTAATTATTTTGGATAATATACAATAAACAATTAAAATTGCCCTATTTGAGGTATTCAAAGGAACATGATCAAAGTTTAAAATAATTGATAATTTACAAATTTAATTTTTCTTCGCAGTTGCCTGGTAGAACAATGAAAATAGCGATAAAATCACTCTCTTTCTCTCAATAATAATTCTATACCTACAATAACAAAAATTAAAGAAGTATATGAGATTCTTGTTCATGTAGCAAATTACATATAATAAATGACTCATGGATTTCATTCAAACATAGGAATAAATATAAACTCTGAAACAATAAAACCATAACAGAATGGATTTATAAAAATAGTGCAAAGCAATAGAGGAACCCAATTTCAAACTAAAAATTTGTAAAAAAGGAATGTCTTTTAAAGCAAAATTAAGTAAACATCAAATTAATTTTTACCATGAAATGACTGATTAGTAAATCACTATAGCTCATAGAAATGTTGAAGCTACAGGATTTTTTTTTCTCTGAAAAACAGTCGATATAATACTACGATCATAAGAAAATGTGCCCAATATATTTCATGCAACTTGCTCTCTTAGAATTAGAGCCAGCCATAAAATAAAATAATACTATAATGATAATGTATAGCATCCAATGAGAAAGCTAAAGAAAGGAACAAATGAATTCCATGGAGCAAAATAAAATTCTAAAACAACGGAAATGTTAAAAGTAGTGCAAAACAACAGTCGTATTTATAAAAAATGAGCAACAGAACATGAATCATGATCATCACCCACTATAGTGAAGCTCTTAGCCACTCAGATCAACAAGAGGGTAAATGGAATGTTCCAAGTGTTATGATAGTCCCTAAATCACTGCCAAATAAGAGATCAATTTCTAAAAAACTCAAAGAATCAAGTGTCTCAGAGCTACAGAAAGCTATTTAAATGTACAGTTTTTATGTTAAAGATTTCATTGTCCAATGAATGCAAAAATTGACTTTTGGTTTTCAGTGGGAAATTTTCGGGTCTCACTTAGAACTGCTTCCAAGACGCTTCCTCTTCTTTCTTAACCTGACTGACTGAAGAGCCAGAGCACGAGAAAAAGAGCAGATCAAGCATCCAGGCTTGACACCTCTGCTACCTTCCTCCCTCCTGGACTCTGAACCACATCGGAGACCTCCCGAAAACAAACATCATTTTCCTCCTCCTTCCACATTTCGCTGTTCTGATGTCTTGCGATGTAGTCTCTCTGGGTGGGTGTATGCCAACTGAGAAAAGTCTCGTACCACATCATTGAAGGTATCATCACCAAGTGTTCTCCCAGAGCCCCCTGTTTCTCCTTCATGGCGCATTTCTTCATTGAGGCGGGCAAGACGAAGTCTAGTAAGTAGAATTACAAAGATTTATAGAAATATAAAATATATAAATACATAAAAGTAGATGTTAAGTATCAGGAAACTAATTCACTAATAAGCAATACGTTGATTAATATCAATCCCTCATAAATTCAAGCCAGAAAAAGGTTGAAAGAAATTCTCCCTTACTTATTGATGATACAGTATTGTGAAAGTCCCAAAACATGTAAAATGTAAAAAAATAAACATTCCGCAAAAAATAATAAATATCAAAATACTTACAAAGTGACAATATCAGCATTGGCTTCTCTAACAGCTACAGATAATGGATCACTGCCTGACTTATCTGATGTATGCTGATCTGCTCTATGTTTCAAGAGTAAGCAAACCTGAGCAGTATTTCCTGAAAAAAGGAGAATTTTCAAAGCTTTCTTCAACTGCTTGAAAATAACTAAGTGTTTATCAATCTACGTGTACCTTCAAAAAAAAAAGGTTTTGATGGTGCTCAAAAGAAAGAATACTTAAAATAGTCAATTAGTGGTATCAGTATCATTATAAAACACATTATCAGGCTAAAAAATAAAGAATTGAAATAAAAAATTAAAAAGATAAAAAAACCAATTAAGCAATGAAGTAAAATAATTTAACAAATAAGGAACTCAATAGTTGACATGGAAAGTATAGAAGAGCAATTTTTGGAAGGAGGAATACATATGAAGAAATTTAATGAGTTGTAAGAACAAAGTGATCCCTGAGATCAGATAAACGTTGAGGGAATTGGTTCCAGGGATACTGGAATTTAATATGGAGAAAGAGTCAAAAAGCTTAGTATCAGACCTGTCTCCCTTGTGCAATTGTGTAACTTAGACATTTATTTGATATTAATGTACAAACTTTTTTTTCATAAATCGGTTTCATTCATTAGGCATGGTGAAAATCAAGAAATTTCCATAAATCTTATATTAAAATATAGCAAACTAAGTCAAGGCAACTTACAGTACAGTACAGAGTCCTACAATCATAGTATCATTCTCTGTGATAGTCCAGAAAATATATACCCTGTTATCATATCATCATTATTTCATTACTTAATCAGATTTCATTACTTAATCAACACAAAAACGCTAGTACTTTAAAATATCCTAAATAATAAGTTTAGAATACTTCTATAATTATTCTAGATTTTTCATTTGATTTTGACATTCTATCATTGATAAACTGTTTCATTGACCCCTCCCTTCTCTCTGAAATGTTTTATTACAAGTGAAATTCACTTTTCATAACATTTTAAACTTTATTAGCAGATCAAAGAATTTATATTACATATAAATTTGAAGACTGATTATTAAAATAAACAGCATCCGAATAAAAAAGCTTACTAGGAAGCAAGATCTTGAGAATTTTATGATGATTATTTGGCAAATTTATAGTTCACAAAATCAAAAAAACATACCATCTCAAATTAAAGCTTATCCAATGTACAGAGATAAAAATAAACTATTTTCATTTGCATACCTAATTCAGTAGCTAGGTGGAGTGGAGTTTTTCCTTCATCATCCTGAGCATTGATTTTAGCACCATTAAGCAAAAGGTACTCACAAGCCATCACAGAGCCCTGAAAAATACATTTGGAGTCATAAAAAATTTTCAATCAATGAAAGAATTTAAATATGATACGGATTTTTATTTTTATATATCCAGGAAAATAAATAACTATCGCATATTCATTCATTGTTCATAAGGTATAATAAAAAGTACAAAACTGCTACTCTTATATCACTCAACACATTTAGTTAAGAGTGCATCAAGGATAAAACTAATGTGCTAATAGGTGAAAACGTTTTAAAATAGAGAAAAATACTGAAATGAAAATGAAACATATTAAGGGTATAATATTTATAAAATTTATATAAATACAAAATAACAAAAACTTACACTGAAAATGGCTTGATGAAGTGCAGTTCTAGAGAGATCTTCAAGATTGATCCAGTTCTTATCGGCACCCAGAGCAAGGGCTTCACACATTACGGGAATATTGTGGGCAGCTGCAGCTCGATAAAGTAGCATATCTGGATGAAGCTTAGACATATCTTCCTCTGATAAAAATTGAAATATCATAAGTAAAAAATGAATCATTTATATTTTTTTCTACAAATAAATATGGAATAGTTTTCATTTCAAATACAATTACATAAACAGATATGATTGAGTGCTATAGTTGCATGCTTAAGTTCTCAGTAATATGTAATAGATCTTACTAAAGAATATTAAGCATTTTGGTTACAAAACATGTACGTCAATTAGTATTTTCAGATTAAAATTTCTGTGAATAATTATAATCAATTATTTTTTAAATAATTTCTTATGTCTCTTAGGGTCCGGGTATATTCGGAGCAAATAGTAATTAGATTTTTTGGCATAATTTTACTTCAATGAGATATAAAGTCAATATATTTGAATATGAAGCTCACCTAAAACTTCATCCTCTTCTCCAGCAGTTGAATCTTGGTCGCTACTTAATTCAATTCCTCCATCAATAGGCGGTGCATCCAAATTCTTCCCAAAGAGAAGCACTTCAGCATCAACTGGAGCTGTGTCATCCACTTCCTCTTTTTCAGACTCATCATCTTTGGTATCACTAGCTTCTGCCTTATCCTCACAATCTTCTGGCTTAGAAGCCTCCCCTTCGGCTACATCCTCAGCGGGTTCTTCTATAGTTACTATTACTTTCGGCTCTTCCTGATATTGTTCTCCATCCAGCTGATTAGAATGAGGGATGAAAAACAAAATGATTAGATATGTATACTTGATTTTTACCTTTTTTACAGTATAATCCTCTATATGATACTACATTGCCAAATTATATTCTTCAGAAAACAGAGGAAAGAAAATTATTTAAACTCATCAAACCAAGAAATTATTCATATCATTCATTCAAACATACACACTGGAGCTAAAAGGTCATTTATTCCCTTTTTATAACCTTCCCTAATTGCTACATCACTGTGTTGACAATGATATTGTTCAAGAAAGACTTTAAATTGATACTTGCCTTTACTCTTATTCTACTTCTACTATGTTAGAAATTTGTCAATCCTAAATAATATAAAAATTTCAGAAAGAATCTATATAATTTTTAATAGATAATATAAGAATGTATATAATAATTAATAATTAAATAGCAAAGTAACACATGTGATACATTTCTAAGTTAAATTATATCACCCTAATGGAAATATTTTTCATATTTTATTTCTTGTTTGCGGTTTTTTATTTATTTCTCTTCTGTTATCATTTTATTACTTCAATGTTACTATTTTACTTCTTCAGTTTTTGTTTGTACTTCAGAGTAATTGGGTTTTTTTGATTTCTGAACCCCAAGTAAATAAATAGTATGAAATGTTCTCCTTCATTTCTTATGTTGAATACAGAAGAATATCATCTCCATTTCATGTATTACCTTGGGATGATCACATGGCTTGCACAATGGCAAGAACTGACTGTCACTGTCAGTTCCATCCTCTTCATTTTTATCCTCAACCTGGTCGTTCTCAGGAGAAACAGAACGCCTCCTCCCTCTCTCACTTCCACCACCTCCACTCTGATTCACACTTAATGTGCTTCCTTTTGCAGAACTCAGCTTCCCTTTTGCATCTCTACTGCGTGGACGACGACGGAGCCTTCTCACACTCCACTTCCTCTGAGCTCTTGTTAGTTTTTTCACTTTAGGTGAGTCTGGAACCAATTTCTGCCTTACAAACTTCCTTTCAACATATTTTGCCTTGATCCATCCTTCACGGACATTTCTGTTAATTTAGAAAAACATATTTGTCGAATAAGATGAATTTTAACGGAACATTCAATAATTTAAGATCTTATTGGGATGATTTAGTTTTTATTCTATTAGTCAGATATTAATAAAGATTAATTACTTCAATAAACTAATAGTGCTCTTATATTAAATTAATGAAAATAAGAAGTTACTAATTCTGAAAACTTCTGGAATTTAAGAACACTTTCATGATAGAATATACTCAGAAAATAGTAATAGTCCAGTATCATAAATCTGTAACGAACTGCAAGGCTATCACAGAATACATACCTTTGACTCATATTATTATGAGATGCCTTTGACTTTACTCAATCATTACAAATATGGATGTTAATATTAAAATGACAAGATAATTAAGACCAAAGTACTTATTTTGGTATTAAAACAATTATATTGGCATTAACATTTAGCCTTTCATGATTAATCAACTCTACCAACCTAAACAAACAAATTTTAATTTATAGTAAGCTTTTCCAATCTAAAAATCCAAGATAAGATCACAAAACTTACCCAGGACAATTGGGAGATGCTCTAGTAAATCCATCTGGAACATTAGCTTCATATACCCGATTGACTATCTCATTGCCTAACTCTGCCATAACCTTCAATATTTCGGGTTCCCAAGCATCAAGCGTTAATGATCTAACTTTACTGTGGTGAACCCCAAGACTTCTATGGACACCAGAACATTCTGAAATTTAAACAATTATGAATATTAATATTTTATAAATGGTAGTCAGAATATAAAACAACTTCATCAAGCCTGCTTAGTGGAAGATAATTTCAATCATTGATAATTTGTTTCCATGAAATTTTTGAGTCGTTATAAACTTAATAAATGTATTTCATCCATAAATAAAGATTCAAATGTGTTTCAAAATGAAGTTAAAAATGCAATTTCCTTTGAAGCTTTTAACTTTATGTTAACATAATCACATAAACTTCATGCATTTATACAGCGACTATTTGAATTAGAGCACTTCAAAAATCAAAAAATCATTAGCATTATCATCTAATTTCAAATAAACTGGACTTCATTAGGTGAGGATATTACTTGATGAGTTGTTTGTAATTAATGGCTGAAACTTCAAAATCAAGGATCCTACCTATACATAGAGTGATGCCTAAGTTGATACTGGCCCATTTTGGATTTGAACTTCCACAATCACAGCAGATGCTATTGCCTGGAATCTTGAGCAACTGCTCCCAAATGCTAAAAACATGCATTTTGTCATAAAGCATACATCATAAAAGAAACATTTTAGTAGTAAAAGAAAGGCACAAATTTTACAGAGCACAGCTAGAGTAACAAATAGTATGCACAAGAAAAACAATGTTTTATTTAATGACAAGCACTCAAAGACTAAGTACACAAAAAACTAACAATAAAACACTAAATTTTAATTTCAATTTCAGCTCAGATACAATAATTATTCATGCTACATGGCTCAATTTTATTGATAAGAGTAATGAATTTAGAAACTAGCAAATCGAAGCTAATAGAAAACTAAACATTTTGAGACTGATATAAAACTCATTAATTTTCAGATGTAAGCATCACAAAAAATGAACATCCTCGTTGCTGATAGTAAAACAACAATGAGCACAATACATTTGGTATACTTTCAAATTTAATTACCTCGTTTTGATCTTCAATGGCCTATCACTAGCATTACTTGGTGATGCACCATTAGCTGTACCAGAGGTGGAATCTGGGCTATGAGATCCTGTAGAATCAGAGCTTCTCTTTCCAGCCAGTACAGGAGAGCGATTATACTGGGAAGAGCCGCTATTTGGAGAGACATCACGGTTTCTGCAAGGACCATCATCATCTGGCCGGGGGCTGGAACATAGCTGCAAGGCAGCTCCAATGGCCTGCTGCATGGCTGAGATCCAAGCTTGGTACATCTCTTCTGAATCTGCCTGAAGTATATGGCTCCTGGGACCAGCCAACCAACCCAATCGGGACTAAGCCATTTAAAATATCAGGGGCCTCATGATAACCTCACTTATGAATAATGAATTTTAAGAGGAACACTGACTCCATGAGAGCAGTTAAGATGCAGCTGCTGCAGCCAAATTGCTCAAAAATAGAGAAAGGTTATAGAAATGAAACTCTTTGAAGGTTAGTAACTTCCTTACGGGGATATTATCATAATATAATATTTAAAAGATATCGAATATAATACACTGTATTTTTGGGACTACAAGGCACGCATAAAATCCCTACATTTTCTAAAGAATCAGCAATAAATCTTTTATTTTAGTGTGCATTGTGTAAAAATCCTTGCTATGCTGCCTATAAGTCTAGCAACCCCAAAACCATTTTCTATTTTAACACTGAAAAATGTCAATTTTTATTAAAACATTGGTAATCAATAAAGCAGCTCCCCTAGATTGTCGAAGCATAATCCTTTGTCTGGAATTTTATCTGTATTATAATTTAACAATATTGACAGTTTTTGTTAACCCCTTGAATAAAGCCTAACCTATCTTTCTTCATTACCATAAATCAATTTATGTTTAGAAATATAGGAATGTTGGCAAACCAATAGATATAGTGAACATAAGGAAACAAGGTATGGTTTTTGCACAGATACGCTGTGAGTCAAGGATAAATTCCCATGGTAGAATGGACATGACCTGGTCCCGTCAGACTTTTTACCAAAAGTAAACCCAAAGATATGCATACATAGGGAAGAGGGCATCTTAAGACACTATCTCAAACTCTTGGAAATCTTCAGAAAGCATCTATAGACACACCCCAATAAAGTGATTCACAGTAATTTTCATCCGACAATTTATCTACAAAATTTTTAGGAAGAAAATAATTTAGATGGGCTTCTAATGTAAAATATTTCCATTCAAATTTGATTTTGGAGCACATCACATGATCTATTCAGGATGAATTACTTATAAATTATAATTAAGTTAATTCAGTAAAATTTTAACATGAAATATATTTAATTGGATGAACTTAACATACATGTTATTATATTAAATTTAATTTAACATAGCTAGTGAATAACACCAAATATAGCTAAATACTGCATAAGAAATTAAGCAGCATGTAATGAAAATCTTTCAGAAGATATTCCAATCCTGGTGATAATGATAAGGCGATAATGCATACGTGTATAACCGATAACATAATCTGTGAGCTACTTCATTAAGCTTAAATACACTACTTATATATTTAGGAGTCAAACTAATGCAAGTGTTTAATATTTACAAAAAGGAACTGTAGATCTTGAGTGTTTAAAACTTCAATCACAATATACAGGAAATACTGATTTTGAAAGTGGGTGGGATACTAAAGAATTAACAATATATTCTTTGCTTCAATTTACTCCTTTGTTTATAAAGGAAATCTCTTGAATACTCTCAATACTCACTTTAATGGAGATAGGACTTCAAAACAAAATCTCCTTTCACCTTCAACAACTGGTTTTACAGAGCAAAGCCTCAAATCTTCTTCCATAACAGTCACAGCTTCCTCACCTAAGTTAATCAAAATATTATATGAAAATGTTGTAAAGGCAAAATGGAAAACTGTAGAAGCAAATCTAAAAATAATTAATAGCTATCCAATCATTGTATTCTCCTTTTCACTCTGATATTGTAAGGACTAAAATTTTATACTTTTATTTTTATTGATGTAAGTAAATAATATAATTAATTAATTAATGACTTCAATTAACCTGATCTTTTCCTGTACACCAATTGATTATCTTGTAAGGAAAACCATCTCCTATTCCAAGTTTTAAATGCATTAGAAGTTCTCTTAAATAGATATCCTTCCATGCACACATTTTTTCCTTCTGGTATCTCTCCATTGCTTATATCAGGCACAATATCCTTGCCAGTGACAGCTGCATGTCGTACTTCAGTATCTCGGTCAAGATCTCCACTATCACCTCTCATCTTGACCAGCTACATCATATAAACAAATAATCATTAACATGAATTTCATTAACACCATTATTCTATTTTATTCAGTAATCATTTAAAGAAATGCAAAAAATACTTGGCAAGAAAATATTTAAATAACAATTATAAATCCTCATTTTATCATAAAAACACTTTCAAATATCTTCTATTTAACAAAACTGGGATGATTCTATGCAAAAGTTTTTAACACTAGAGATTACAACAGAATAGATAGATAGAAGGGTTTTCCCATCAATGTATGGGTCATATGGCATTCAGCTTAAAAAAAGGGTTGTGATGAAGTCCATAGTTAATCCACTATGCACTGTACAAAATTTCTTGTAGGAGTGGACATGCTTTATTCTAACATTTTTATTACTATATATTTTAAATAATAATTAAAGGGAAAGTTAAGGAAACAATACACACAGTACTCACATCATTAGCCAACTTCTTGAAAAAGGGCTCCAAGTCTTGACATAGATCTGAACCTTGGTGGAAAAAGGTGTTACAGGCATGCATATATGAGAGGAGCTGAAAGATAAATCAATAATCACTAATCAAAATGGTATATTTCTATGTATTTCCTTTTTGTTAGGATTAACAATACTTAAACTTTTATACATCTAGCAAAAAGATGTAGAACATTTGTTGGTTATTTTAACTCAAACATTTAATGTTTCAATGCATAAATCACTCAATCATAATGAACATTAAAGTAATTTAAAAATTAAATTTTATTTACCCAAAAGTATTGTATGAAGCATTATTATTCTAGCACTTATACAATTGGGTTGAAATCAATAAATTAAATTGGAATTTTTGATTCAATTAAATTCTTAAAAATAAATACCATTAATTAATTTCACAACAGAAAGAAGTCTTACTGTTCCAATAACTTCATGCCGTTTCCTAGCTTGAAGATGAGATAATGAATGAAGATAATCTAAAGCAGTGTGCCTAAAACAAAGTCTTGTTGCAGAAAGGATGTTAAGAGCTTCTTCTGCTTCTGTAGTTTTGGTACGTGATGCTTGTGAATTTCTTAACAAAGCTGCATCAAGGTCAGCTGAAATCTTTTCAAAGTGATGTCTGCTCTCTTTGGTTTGCTTGATGTCACTAAAAGAAAGTTCACAAGTAAAATATAATGAATAGTTTTAATTAAGTAAATAATAACAAAGTAAAACTTGGGAACAAAACATTAAATCTCAACTTAAGTTATATTTGTTCCCAAAGTTTCCTCAGTGAAAGGATTTAGAGAATTAAAACAAAACACTTTTTCATTACATTTAAGAAGTTTGTTTAAAATAGTTGTTATAAAAATATCCTTTTCATTTCCATCATCAAAACAAAAGATCATGAGGAATCACAGGGAAATTATATAATTTCTTTAGCCAAATGAATATTATTTTAAATAATCAGTAATGCTAATGTTTTATTTTAACAGTTCCTTAAAAATTATACACTTACCTTTTCACAAATGAATTTAAATTTTTCAATACTGTCCTTGAAGCTTGATCAAGAAGTATACTCTGAAATTTGCTCATTTCTTGTAGTGAATGAATCAGTTTATTAAGTGAAGCCATTACTTCTATGTCATCCTTGAAATAAGTGCTTAGATCCCACAGGCTGTTTGTAAATTGACTGAAACGATTCAAACAGTTATTATATGGATGATAAACTTTAAACAACAAGTCTACATTAGGTAGGAAAATAATAAACAAAACAACTTAATTCAGTAATCTTACCTTTGATGTGATACAAAATTTTTTCCAACATCTATCATCGAGGAGCATGTTTTCACCACCTGTATTGTAATTGAGTATCTATATTAATACATAAATCATCATGAGAGAGAAAATTTTTTATTATGAATACTTGATAAGGAGCAACATAGTTTCTGTCGTTTAGAATTTTTAAATAATCAGCCTAAAATAACATAAATTTCCATGATAGTTCTATCACAGCTTCAGGTATTCAGATGAAATTTTAATACACAAATATTAACTTTATCTTATAAATGGTGCTGAAAATGGTAATACTTTCGTGAACATAGTCGAGAAAACAATTTGCATTACAATTAAGTATTTAAATTAGAATTTCAAGAATACAAATAGGCTTTTCCACATTATTTTTGGGTTTTAATTACCGCTATCACTGAAAAATGATTTATAGTTCGTAATCGAGTCTTAGACCACGTAGATGCGGATTCATATTCGTTCTAGATAAAACAATTCATAAATTTCATATCGATGATACAAAAACTTATTCGTTGAGATTCAATACACAGGATAAATAACTAGAAAATCATTAGGAATTTACTTGAGCATTTTATGCGGGATCAGTAAAAGGAAAGCACATAATTCTTTGAACGTATGCCTAAAACTTCTCTAAAGAAGAATTTACGCAAAAGTGCATCATAATAACTGCATACTAGGTTCAGTACATACTTATTTTCATGTGTATGGATGTTACGAATGATTTTCATTAAACTTGGGTTGTTTTATTGTACAACTACGGTTTTACGTAAAAAAGGCAAACGATAATTGATAAGCATTTCCTATTGAAGTGACATTAAAAAAATTATTAAGCACATAGCCTCCATTATAATTATATCAGTGAAAGAAATTTGAGTCTTTTGAAGTTGCCAATATCCGACAACAACTCTGCACTTTCTCGAATATCATCCGCTTATTCTTAGAATGATATTCACGGGTCCAACTCTACTTGCATAAAAAGCCAGCAAAAGGGATTGATAATTCAGAATTTTAGTCGATAATTTTCTTGGCTAAAATTTTACTTTGAATACTAAATAAGAATTCAAAGAATATCAAAGAAGTCGATGAATGGCAGTCCCGCTATGATGACTAATTCACACATCCATAAAGATGATTTTTTTCGCGAACTTTTAGTGTCTTGGAAACATCGCCAAATCATATTTTACTAAAACTTATTTAGAGTCTGACAGTTACCAATCAGACATTCAATCAATCAATCACTCTACACCTGATGAGAATACCGAAATAGCCATGGATCTGTTTACCCGAAATCATTAAAAACGTAAACAGAAAGCCAAAGCCGTCGCGTTTCTTAATTTTAAAAATAAGGCAACGTACCTTTTCTAGCTTCTGTTCAAGTTGTTCGATATCAGCCTCTTGTTCCTCTAGTACAGCCCTGAAAAGAGTTAGAAAATATTTTGAAGCTATTGAAAGATTGAAATAATTTGCTTCGCAGAGAAATAATGCGTTAAATTCCAAGAAACATGGAGTGACGAGCTTTATATGGATATAAACAGATAGACATGCCCCTATTACGTGCAAGAATGTGAAGAATTAATGTATGTCATCCACGAAAATACCTAAATTTGGGAGAATCTCGAAGACACTCCTCGTATTCCACCAGGGGCTTCATCCTGCGGTGAATATCTACATTTACACATGGAATTACAACTAACTAATAATTGGACCCTTCCTTCTCCGTGGCTCCTGCTGCTACCACTGCGTCATCTATCGAAAGAAGAACATACCACGGGAGCTCTAATCAAGTCGTCTGTAAGATCAATAGTTGAATTACTTTTTTGTTCTGAGCTCTCTCACAAACTGCGGATTATCTGTTGTATAATAATCTAAGTGCAATTCATCATGAGATTCCACGAATTTGTATGTTTTGTATTTATCCTTGCATTGGGAGTTCAAGGATTAGGCGATCCATATAAAATTTTAGGGATCCGCAGGACTGCTACGGTACAAGAAATTAGGAAGGCTTATAAACAATTGGCCAAGGAATGGTAAATTACACCTTAATGCACTTCTTATTTTGTCTTATAATAGTTTTATTTCATAGTATATGGTAAATGTGGAAAAAAAGTTCCTTAGTCACATGTGTAATTTGATAAACAAAACATCAGGCTTCGTAGACGACGAGAGGTATTTGAACAATAGCCTTTATATTTTTAGGCATCCTGACAAAAATAAGGATCCTGATGCCGAGACAAAGTTTGTGGAGATAACTCAGGCGTATGAAGTAAGTTCTTGAAATGTTTTATATCATGAAAATACCAACCTTTCTCTAGCTTCTTAATGTGTCTCTATCTTAAAAATTCATGATAATCCTTGAATCTGGTTCACTAAAAGTGTATGAGAACTTAATATGCATTATAATTTCTTCTAAGTAATCGATTTCTCGTCATAAGTACATCAACTAGTTATTTGAATTACATACTAAACAAAACAGATCTACACATACATACATATAATGTTCATCATAGTATCGACTTCAATCCAGTACTAACTTTGAAAAAGTTAATTTTTATTTTCAAATCTTGAATCTATTATAAATGTAGTCGACTTGCTGAACTTATAATTTGTTATGCCTGCACAGTTATTGTCAGATCCTGAAAGGAGGAAGCAGTTTGACAATTTTGGAGTCACAGAGGATCCTGCTCTTCATAAAAAGCCAGATTATAGTCATTATCGACGGTTTGACCCTTTTGATGATCTATTTGGGTTTCCAGGAAGTGGTTTTAAGTTCCATTTTCAAGACAGAGATATAACTATATTTCACAAACTCAGTATCACCACAAGGTTAGTTTGAATTAAATAGTCATACATATAGTTCCTCATATTGATATAAATTACAATTGATCTTTCTCCACAACAGGGCATATGAAAATTCAATTGTTCCAAAGAGTTACAAAACTCCGTATTTGATTTTGTTCTATTCTGATTGGTGTTTTACGTGTCTACAAGTTGAACCTATTTGGAAGAGAATAATTGAAGAGCTAGAGCCAATAGGTCTCGGAATAGCTACAGTTCATTCAGAACATGAGCCATTGTTAGCTCGAAAAGTGGGAGTTAATGGTTTACCATATCTTGTGTTGTTAATGGAAGGAAAGCCAGCACATTACAAGGAGTCACTTTTCAGTGTCCAGAAAGTTGTTGGTAAGTATTACACATTTTAGATGCTTATTATGTTAGATTTTAGAAAGTAAATTATAGATTTTATTTAAATACTTAATGAAAGTTGCCTAGAGAGAGAGGGTTATTGTTAATTTCTTTTGTTAAAATGAAAGAATGAGTTTAAATGAGTCCTAAGCTCTAGGAGCATTGGTCTAAAATAAATTGAGTTATCTCATCTATTGTTCATTACAATTTCTATCACTTTTTTAATGCCAAAAATTATAATCTTACACATTTTATAACTTTTAACAAAGAATCCTTACTACCTATTTCTTAAATTAAAATTACTCAGTTGATTTTGGAATTAATTTCTTTTGTAGTTTGATAATTTTAAGGCATGTATTTTTATTTTTGTAATTGATAAATTTTTCTCATGGAAATTTCATCATTTGTGATATCTTTATCTAAAATGAACATCCATCCTTCTTCATTTAATTAGCATTTGATCACTCCTATCTTGTATTTTAGTGGAGATAAGTTATATTTATATATCAGTATTTATTTTATATAATTATTAGACAGGCAAACAATTCCCCTTACTGTTGCGTGTTCATTTACCAAATCTATGCTGATTTAAAATTTCAGAATTTGTGAGGAGTAAATTTCCGTATAAATTGGTTCAGCCAATTAATGAAGACTCCCTGGATGCTTTCTTAAATGGGTGGCTGGATAATCGGATCAGAGTTCTGATATTCGAGAAACAAGAACAAGTTCGCCTTCGATACATCATGATGGCTTACTATTATCGAGATAGAGTAGCATTTGGGTAAGCATCTTAATCTTTTTATGAAAAATATTCCTATCTTAGTAAATTATTTTTTTCTTGCGGAAGAGAATGAAAAAAATTTTCATCTCACCATTCTGTAAAAATCTACTTATCCTTGGTATGTTAAGAAATATAAATTTAATATGATCATTTTTACACTGAAGATTTATCCTTAATGTATCCACTATTTTTGATTTAAAAAAGAAAGATTGTGTATTAGTATGTTTTTAATTCTAGGATAAATTTCTATCCCGTAAGTCTTCAATTATTTCTATTTCTTTTGCTTTATCAATCATAATTATGCTAGTATTTTTAGGTGCGGTTTCCTAGTTAATATGTTTTTTTAATAATAATTGCTTAAGAGAGGTAAAAAAGAAAGCGATCTTTATAATTTTTATGTTAGCTAAAAATCCATGGTTGCAGAATTTGAGTCATTGATCTACAAAGTCTACAAGGATAAAGAACCTATATATCTTGATTCAATTTTATCTTATCTTTATATACATATGTTATTTATCGCTTTGTGGAGTTAAATATTTAGATTGCTGTGTACTCATTTTTCTTATCAATCTGTATGTAATATACAGAATATTGTTATGTAATTAGTTCGGCTTCATTTTGTATTCTCAAATATTTAATATTATTGAAATTGACTATCAAATTAAAAACTATAATACTAAACAGTTTTATTAAAATGAATTATATATATTTAGAAGGTCTGTTCGTTTTACAAATCTTTTAACAAGAAATTATTTTTTCAAAAAATATGCTGCTTACATAATATTTTTGATGAATAGTTAGATAAATGTGTGTCTTAGGCTTCGAAACATTGAATCAAATAATGCTGATAAGCTTTTGGTCGTATCTTTTTCATTAGCATCAAAGTCATACAATGACAAAAATGTTTTGAATTAATTTCCATATTCACTCTGCAATTATTTATATTTGGCCATTTTCCTTCGTTCTTTACCCGAGTGTAATAGTCGTTTCCTCTTCCCTTAACTTTTTTGTGTTAGCTATGGGATCCACGCGCTTGTGAAACATCCTGTCATTAGCGATGTCTCCTTCTTTCATATTTGCCTTCCCTAAGCAGCGTGACACTTATCTCCATTCGTCCACACAATATCGCTCTACCCCGTTTCGGAAGCATTGCGTGACCGAAAAACACGTAACTTTCGTTGTAATGTTACCAGATCTTCAAATATTTTTTCTCTATGCCATAATGCTTGAAAATGTTTTCATAAATTCTAAATTACATCGATGCAATCAATGTAGATTGTTGTGGTTTTCACTATTTTAACAAGGCTCCATACACATCCCTATTTATATAGAGAGTAGTTCACAAATCTCGAAAGATGTTTTGTTCAGAGCACTCTTGACTTGTTTATGCCGTGTGCAAAGATTGGAATTCCTGATAGTTAACGTAATCTTAGAAACATTCCTTGGATACGAAATATCTATAATTTTTTTCGGAGATTTTGTCTTGATTTCGGGCTTGTTTACCGATTGTATCTCGGGGAAATTAATGGAACAATGAAAAAGTAATTTTTGTAGTGTATCTCTCTGCAAAATTGGTATCAATTCTAATTTCTACAATTTCGCAAGTTCATCCATTAATTAGGTCAAGGTCTCGTTGTCCTGACAATGCACGTGATAGTGATGTTGCTCGTAATGAATGTCTTGATTAAACACGGATTGGTTCGTAGTATTTGAGACCTCACCCAATCAAATGCTCAGAAATACTCGAGATGCGAGGAAAGATATTATAATAACGTCACGGAAATATCTCATTGAATCGACCTCGAATTTTTACGACACTGATTTAAATATTTCTGTTTTTTTCGCATACCTTAGTTGATACGCGAAAATAGATACTACGTGATCAAGCCTAGAACACGTTCGACTGCTGTTCTTCTCCAGCTTATGACAGCTGTTGACGGAAGAGGGAGTTCTTTGTTATTACTCTCAATATATCAATTTATATTTCGAGATAGAGTGAGTGAAGAATAAAGTTTATGAAACTTTTTGTATTCAATTACGTATTCTATGATAACTACTCTCCCAAGAATACTTACAGTATACAGAAAGAATACGAGTAAGTGAACAAATCATATCGTCTTCTAATAAATTATATTCTTCTAAGAATAAATTATTCAAGTTGAAGTTGAAAACACGTCTATGCGTCTTACTAAAAGTCTTCTCTCGTCAATTGACTGGATGTAAATTGTTGAATTCTTTTCATTTTTTCGAAATCGTCTTTCGGTCGTTTAGTTAATGTGTCCGATACGCTAATGATTTCATAGCGTCGAAAGCTTCGTTCTCTACCACCGGCGGCTGGGAATGCTTTAATTTTATTTCACCCGAATGAATTATATAATCATGAATTTTACATTACTAACGTGCCAGCACTTTAGGCTTCTATCCTTCCAGAGATTGCCCTTTAACATCGAGTGCGATTTTAAATATTTATTTGGCGTGGTTAGATAGTGAACTCTCTGTCCTGAGCGTTATCTCTATGGTTACTCGTTTCTCAGCTCATTACGAGTTTGGAATAACTAAGAGATTTTCTTCCGGGAAGAATCATGGCATGGGCTGATTTAAATGTAATTGACTTATAAAAGAATTATAAATGACATTACTTAATCTAGCCTCATTTCATTAAGTATACCATCTCCGTCTCAAGGAAAAGAAATAATATTTTTGCGGTAAATATTACTTAGCGATAATTATGTAAGGAAAAATTTAATTTAGAGCATTATTCAAGTTTATAAAAAAATTTAAAAAGTTTGTCGATTAAGGATTAATTTTCTGATAGCAATTGCAGAATTTTCAACATTATCCTTTTGTTTCTTCTGTGTTGATAATTCAATTGTATTGTCGATTGTTGGCGATTTTTAATCTGATGGGAAAGTATTACTCTACGTGTTTTACGTCGTAGAATTTTAAGAATTAAGCTTTGAAACGCAGCTACAAAACAGTGATGCGAATACAATCGTAGACTACGCCCGAGGAATTTTTGAAAGGATATCATTTCTCTGAATGGAATTCTACGGGGATCCAGGAAAGGAAATCTTTAACTGTTACTATCCTCACTCACCTCTTGCGGTACCAAAGGAATGCCTCCCGCAGAATGGATAGGTCGTCGGCCATTCTACCATCGAACATACCATCACGCGGGTTCCATATCTGGGCACTAAAATGGGTGTCAGAGACGCTCTATCGCGATAACAATTGCCGATTAAGAAACCAAACGAAGTTATCGCGGATTTTAGGTAATCTGTCGAAATTCCTGGACTGTTCCGTGTTAGGAGCGAACCTGTTGATTTCTCTCGTTTTCTAGGATCGACATGACACCTCTTCATCATCCTCCTTACGGGACAGCTTTTACGTAAAGTTTTATCATGTTCAAGTACGAGCGTGATTTAGATCGGATTATTCAAATGGAGCGTCAAGGTCAGCGCCGCTTGCTCTCCGAATGAATTACTCGGGAATAAGGGTAATCGACGTCCCTTTCTCTTTAGGGAATGGCTTCAGAGCACGCAACGGCATTCACCTCCAGTCGCTGCGATAAGTCGTAAGACATTCTAGATGGAGTACCCTTTATTATTTTCTCTCTCAAGGTTTGTGGGACGCGGGTTCTCCCGTAGTTAACGACATGCACTTGGCCTACAAGTAATTGGCACATTTCGAGTGGACGAATTAAAAATTTGCCCAAAGTTGGAATCGTTTTATCGACCTAAGAAGGTTAGATTATGTCGGAAATACGTGCAAGGCCATGAATAAGCAATTGGTAGTATTTTAGTCGATCTTATCGGTAACTTTTATTTTTATTAATTTATCGATTTTTCTGTGATGATTATACGATTAAGCGTTGCTGTTTGGAATGGTGGAGTCACAAAACTGGAGCAGTTTCCATTCTTGGCGCATTAAGACTGAGAAACTAATTGTAAGCAGCGACCAAATCTAAGAGTGTTTGTCGCATATGTAGGAGAGACGGAATGTATCCCTTATAAGAAAACCTGTTATCTAATTGTGAATTTTTCGCGCCGAGCGAGAGAATAAAATTATTTACCTGTAGTTAAAAGCCAATAAAAACTTACACGTTTAATGAGTGTTTAGTTTCTAATCGTAGCTTCTCAGAAAATAAATTTGGAATACACCTGCTAGTACTTTAGCGATTTGAATAGTATTTCTAGAGAGAGTATCATGTTCCACTAGGTTTTGCCCATCGGCTTAGAAAATAGTACGACGTTTTTTTTTTCAATCGTTTTGTTTATATTTTTCTTTCTACGATGTAACAAGTGAAAGCGGATAACAATAATTTTTATCCCACGAACCTCTGCGAATCCTTACAACTTGAGTATAGCTAAATACGGAATAAAGAACGTCACAAGTGCGCAGTAAGTCGCAATATATGTTATTTCTTTTAATTCCGGAAGTATCCTAGAATTCTTAACGATCATATATAGTTGGTAGGAAAATATTGCCCAAAAATTGATCATATTTATATTATCCTCAAAAGTTTGCAAGATATCTCTTATTGAAAACACTTCTTTGTAAGTTAATCATCCCTCAATCTGAAATTGCATACTTGATCTGAGAACGTATTCGCTCGGTACCAACAGATGGCCCTCAATAGGATTTCAAACCAAATGAGCATTAATCTTGCCAACCGCAGGGTCGGTTGGAGACGTCAGAGCGACTCTATTCAGGAACTTAACCCATATTCATAATTTTGACGGAGCAAAAAACCTCGAATTAATGGAACGCGTTGTCTGCACAGACGATGAGCGAGTCTGCCACATGTGTGTGAAGCATATGAGACCACAAAAGGAACATTCTGTACGAGACTTGAAAAACCAACACTCTTTAAAGGACCTTTTCAATTAAGAGGGTACTTGGAAAACCCAAAATTATTATTGCGCTTGAATAATGATTTTGATTACTATGGCATTCCACGAAGTCACGCCTTCTCACATTGATTTCATGATTTTTTTATTTACAAGGACGAGGATAGTTCATGGAAAGGGACGTAATTGCAGAAAGATTTTCCCCGTATCTATAACATGTTTAACCTGAGGTTTTACTGAATGATATCAATCGATCGTTTAATCTATTACGGAATATTTACTTCAGAAACTTGTATGTTATATTTTCAGCAGAAATTTGAGGAAAAAAAGGTTTCACTCCATATGTACATTATTGAGATAAGCGTAGCAAAATCGTTAGCTCATTTATGAGAAGAATGCGTTCACTATTTCAGTTATTAATGAATTATTGAAGAGAACATTCAGTGATTCTTAGTATCCCAGAAACTCGTGTGGGATTTTGAAAGAGAAAATTAACGGGGCAAGTTATTGGAATTATTTTGCTTTAAATATCACTTTATAAAGCTTCTTTAGCCTCATAATTTCAGAAATTAATGTGTAAATGTTGAAAAATTCTCTGAATTACTTTCTTTTCTACGTATAGTTAATCGCAAAATTTTGATCCTTTGTTGTTGTAACCCTTCTGAGTCCAAACGAAGAGCGAGTTTTATCTGTTTATTCCCTTGGACAAATATTGTCATAAGAAACTTCAGCGTGTTTAATGATCTATATTTCTTCATGAACTCCGTAAGTAAGAGAATATATTCCTGAGAAATTTGCAAATTCGTAGAACAATCATGTCGAAGACAATGTGCTGTCAATTATTGCGTCATATTTACTTATTTTGAGCAGACATTCAAGTTACTTATCCGGTGAAAGTTATTAAACAAAATATATCAAATTATGTTTATCTAATAAGATCAACATTTTAATTTTAAATTTATTTTTATAATTTAATGAATACGTATGAATTACTCATCATTTTCTATCTTCTTCTCAATTATATAAAATATTTACGTAATATTTTCATAGATGAATGTATTTCTCTTATTTCCGTAAATCGTCTTAGATTAAATAATACTTGTTCCGATTTTCGTTCATTCATTAATATAAATGATAATTTAATGCTTCAATTGTTATAAGACAACGTTCCAGCTTTCTAAAGCGGTGATATCAGTTAAAGAGAGTATTTTAAAGTTTTTAAAAGGAGCTATAATAACACCTTAAATCCCGTCTGTGAATATTAACACTCTGATCGAGTATAGAATTCTGAGGAAGGAAGTAGGAAACATTTCTCGATTTTCACTTTGTCACCATTCTAACCAGAGATGACTCCAAGGCGTCGATAACGTATCACTGAAAATAACGCTTTGTGAAACACTGTAGTTAGTGAGTCAAAATCTCATTATCGCGTTTTGTTCGTTAGCTCTCTATAGCTACCCATCCAAATAAAGCAGAGGTCGCCGGAAAGTATTTTAACAACTCTTGTGACCATTTTAGGTGGATAGATGGTTGGATACTTTGATCACAAATTGAGAATGCAAGATCGATTCATGCAAATGATGTTAACTCCTATTCTTTGCGTCATTAATTTTGTCATGTCTCCCAGAAGCTTTTTCTTTGTTTCTCGAGCTTTTTTCTCCTTTCTTCAAATTAATGTCAGCAGTATTTCAAGTCGACTGAAGTATAGAAAATAATTAAACTGGTGATTCATTCGATCGTGTTCGTTTTCAGTTCAAATTTGATGAAATTCCACGTTTCATTCGCATTATCTGTTTCATACGTTCTAAGTTATTAGCATCTAGATGCAGTTTTTTTCTCAAAATACTCAATCTTTTAATGTGTGTTAATTTGAAGCATCCTGTTTCTCGTGAGATGCCGCTGATTAGTGTGGAGGCTTGCGTAGATAGAATTTCCTTCGCGGAATTTCTATGTATTTTTGCCTAGTTAGGGAACGTTTCTTAATTGCTCCTTCAACTGGGAGATAAGTTTGGCATTTTAGACATCTTTCGCAAAGTGAGATGGATCGTTAGCTAAGGGAATGATTCAGAATATAGTCTCCGGTAATCCTCATGATATGGCGAACTCAGGCATGAATATTCATTTATAATCTTTCACGATCTCTTTGGCAAGAATTCTTTAAACCATAAATAACTCGTTTATTAAATCAAACTATTTATTTCGCTCCTATTTTCTTTATTAACTCATATCGTGTATAACTAATCTATCGATATAAATTTAATCACCAATAGAAATAGCAAGTTTTCATGGAATTTCGTGTTTGAAATTCTCAAAATCGTGATGTAATAATTTTCGCTTGCAGGGAGAAATCTATCATCCGTTACCTCAGAATTCCACTCCTTTCGAATCCTTCTCAATGAAGAGAAACTCAAATTCCTTTCTACTAGGACTCTCAATATCGAAAATACGATATGAACATCGAAGTAAAGTTTAAGCGTAGTTTTATTTTTCTCAGAACACATCAGTCAATTTTGAATGTTTTTAAAATCATTTATTTTGAACGAAGGTAAACTAAATTGTGCATAGTATTAGAATAAATCACATTCGATTCAGAAGGATCACTTCTTTTTTCACACTTTCTAAAAACCTTTCTAAAGTAGTTATTTAGCAATGGAATGGAACAATTACCGCTTATATGATGGTATTTAGAGAGGGAAAGTGAAACTTACCAGAGTCT
The DNA here is from genome assembly GCA_020796165.1 of Pantala flavescens. Classification (NCBI taxonomy): domain Eukaryota; kingdom Metazoa; phylum Arthropoda; class Insecta; order Odonata; family Libellulidae; genus Pantala; species Pantala flavescens. Next base: position 49,428,921 of record CM036883.1, read on the forward strand.
AAATTTGTTATAATTTTCAAATTTTCTTACAGCGATACAATTTGAACTCATGAGGATGAGCGAACCTAAGTATTGAAGTTAAATCCATCCTCAATCGCGAATCGCGTTTTCCTCCTAAATAGTATCTTGAAATATTATCGTACAAATGTAGACTAATTCTACATAAGGAAGTGCTATGTATTTCTATAATGTTAAGCTATTCGAATGTAACAGTGCTATCGGATTATCTCAACAGTATTATTTATTAAGGTTCCGTATATTGTTAGTAGCCTCTGGAAGCTTTACATTTGATTTTACTAGCTTGTAATTCAGTCTACTTTATCAGGTCTTATCTTTTTATCATTCTTTTATAGTTTTTTTCGTACTGATTTTAGTATCATGTATTCATTATCTAAATTGCTGCCCTATCAAGTTTTTCTCTACTTGCATGTTTTCCTTATCTTTTGCGCTTATTTTTAAATACTTCCCTTCAGTAAAAAGAGAATTGGTAATTAGAAGTGATATAGGTTGGAATTATTACTCTAAATCTTAACATATAGAAAGTATGATGTTTTACAGTATATATTCCACTGTCCACATGTATATGTCTATATATTTCATCGTTTTCGAAGTCCGTTTACAAGTAATTGATTGATTTTACAGAACCACTATATTTTAAATTCAGACAAAGGTGCAACTTCCTTACTTATAGTTTTAGCATTTTGTTTTGCATTTGTTGATATTTTGGTGTGTTATATATGGAGCTTGGGAAGTTCATACATCTTGAGCATTGCATGTTTCAGTGAAAATTTGTATATTATTAACGCAACAAAAAAGATTATGAGGTACACCAAATATGTTAATTAAGTGTAATTTATTAATAATAATGATGTTTATGAAGTGTATGTTTACTTTATATAGATAAATGTAAATCCCATCTTTTTACTGTAACCTTGGTATTATATTTTCGTCTCTCTGGGTAATACACGGTAAACAGCTTTTAGTAGCAATGCCTGTTAAGTACCTAGGTAGCTATTCCACCATATCTTTGGAAAATTAATCGATTGTTTCTTGTCAATTTCATTTACTCGTAGTAAACTGAAAGAAGAATGAATTTTATTTTATTCCTATTTCAAATCAATCTCTACCTGTGATGCAAATAAATCTTTCTAACGTATCATCTGTCCCAGTAAAGTCTCACGGTTGTCTTTTTATTTTTCAGGTTCGTTCAGCTCAAGGCCAAAGGAACCGAATCGATTGTGAAGAAATACGGCGTTCCTTTGGGTACGGACACACTTCTGCTTTTCAATGAGAACACGGAGCGTCCAGTGGCCAGCTTAAGCATGGCCGACATCCCAGTCAAAACTATGCAGGACATAATAAACAATAACAAATATTTACTGCTGCCTCGCCTCTCCTCTCAGGTTTGTTGCCCTCCAGGGTTTTCTTATGAAATTTAGTATAATTATAAGCATAATAATCTTAAAAATATTAAGCTTCTTGATGTATATTTATCGCCTTTGATCGTTGTATTGAAATTTTAAATTTCTGTTTCATGTTTATGAGTAACGTAAGTGGTATTTCAAATCACGCGTAACATTATTATTGAAAATTCCACTATTCCTTTTTGCAAAAGCAGTTTCCAATATTTTATGGTGTATGAATTTTCCGAAAGTTAATTCTAGTCCAGAGTTGAGGAATACGCGACCTTCGGGTTTAGTCTTTTTGTTCTTTTGATGTGGTCTTACGGTCACTTCCTGAAACTAATATCCGCAGGATGTCCTCACTCAATATTCTGTGGCACCAAGTGGAGATAAAATGGAAATAGTACTATTTTAATTTATTCGCGGAATAAAATAGTTTCCGGGTGCACAATTCGATTAAATTTTACGAAGGCAACGCTCAAATAAGGGGTGATTATATACACGCAATCTTTTCGATACAGTCGAATCGATACACGATTTAGATTGAAGCATATCCCTCTGACTGTACTCGATATCTGTTCTCCACATAGAAAACGGGATTCATATAATGAAACAAAACTTTCAAAGTTCGTGAGTAACCAAAAAGTACCCTTCCAAGAAGATTATTCATCCCGATAAATCGCTTCCTAGAAATCCAATTCTACTCTCAAATTCTCTCAGATAATATACACGTGTCTATTATTTGTAATTCCAATGGAATTCTGTGTAAATCGCTGGGCTGAGCTTTTCTAGGAATATAAATATAAAGTAGTAGTCGTCATTTGTACGAAAATAGATACAATTATGCTTCCGTCAGAAGTTCGGATGAATGTCATCTCGTATTGTAGTTTCTATTTGTAGTATGTGTTGTGTCGTTTGAAATTATTTTTCATATTTTCTATTTTATTTGAAAAAATAGTTGGAATAATTAATGCTGCGATTAAAGTTTGTCATTCTCGTTATAACCTTACTTATATCTCTGTCTGTATTTCAAAAACATCTATATTGGTTTAATATCTATGTCTCATGTTTCAATTGAATTAAATATTTTAAATAGTAATATTTACAGATTTAAGTTATAAAGCATTAACTTCGTATTACCCGCGTATGGGTCGATCTAAGTCCTTGCCTGAAGATAATGAATTTAGTCTACCAGGCCGGACCAGGACCCAAACTCTTGTACCGAACCTCCATTGAATAGAAAAACTGAAAAATTTAACTGCTTCGAGGAAGTTGTTCTTTGATTGATTTTTAATCATCCATATTTATAATAGATTTCAAGTTCCCACTTATCGAAAGAGTTTTTAAAAACTACTGAACACTCATTCTGTTATTATAAGAGCTTAGATGTTACAATTTAAAGCAGGTTCTGCAAATAGACGTACTCGGAAGCTTTTTCTTTTAAGCTTTCAAGGACCGCAGTCGTTTAGCAACTAAGCTACCGGGAGAAAAATTGCCCCGTGACATATACAACGCTTTGTATCTTTTCCAGAGAAACAAGTTATTAGGTCTAGTTTGTCAATAATGGTGAAAAATCAAAATTTTATTTTTTACAAAATTCGCGTTGAGTGTAGATTAGTAAATTCAAACATATGAAAGCCTCATAAAATATACAATCTACTCTTTCCTATCTTGGAGTGTACTTCTCTTTCTACTTATTACGTAAGAGTTGATGTAGTAGGTTTTTTATATAGATATTAATAGAAAATTGTTACGTTATTTGCCCGATGAATGAATAGATAGAACTCGTTTGCTTCTAAAGATCTGTATTGGTATTCAAGCATTTGCGGAAGACATCCATCACATCTCATACTGTGTATTAAAGCTATAAAAAAATCCAATTTGTTCCCAGAACGTTCTAGTTCCACTAGTTATTTTTGTCATCCCTTTCAGTGTAATTGCACCAATGTCTTCTATCTATTAATACTTCTCGTATTCTTCATTTTCCAGGGAATGTTTGACGCCCTATGTCCTCCGGATTCCGGTCGTCCCAGAAGGCGGCTGTGCGTGGTGTTAGTGTCCCAGAACACGCCTATCCACGAACCCGCACGGCACGCCCTGCGACAATTCGCCCAAGACTCCCCTTACGGTTCCGACCGCGTAAGGTTCGCATATGTCTTCCAGGAGAGGCAGCCCGAGTTTGTTGGCTCGCTCACCAACGGTAAGTGACGTCAAAACGTCGACGAGGGAGCAGATCATAAGTTCGCAACCAAGCCCACTATATCCCTCCTCCCAAACTGTTTTCAATTTGTTCGCCTTGAGTCCACGTGTCCTCAAGCCTATTATTTTTTGTTATGGTTCTCTTATCGCCTTACGCCTGCGGTTGGTGAGTTGGAAACCCCCTCCAGTTTCCTCCTCATTATCACTTCACCGCAGTTGCAAATGAGGGAATTACTCACTCGTTTTCTTTTTGAGCGCATGCCGAGACCAGTTCTCGAATAGAATGATATGAGTGGCTTCATGGAGTGCCAGAATTCAAGCTGTGTCACAGTTGCAATGACATTGAAATGAATGCACCTTATACCCATGGATATACATGGATGCCCATGATTGTAGATCCACTGTATAATCAACTGTTAATCATCAATTTGATTGCTCTAATGAAATTGCTCGTAGTTTTAGTCATATATCAGTATCTCCCAATATATTTTCTAATATAACTTTTTTATTACTTATATAAGTTCTTTTATAAGGTGACTCTCATAACTAAGAGCTGAATAATTTTATTTCAAAAATTCTGATGAAAATTTGAAACTGCTTTGGGTATCTAACATTCTTTATTTTATATATTTTCTCTCTCCTCCTACATATGATAATGAGGAATCAAATAAACGTATGAAAATATCTAAAAACCATTTTATTGATTTGCTAGATTTTCTTCTATTATTTTCTTCTCTTATCTTGTATTTATTCCTTTTTTAATACTCCTTATCATTGATGATCAAATGATATATGAGTATAATTTTGAGTTGCATTCCTCTTTTATTCCTCTTAAGAATATTTAGGCAAAGTTATTTAATAGATGCCTTTGGGCTTGTATACTACGAGATGGCTTTAATGTAAACTACTGCTCTGCCCTTGTATTTGTGGTTATACTCCATATTACATGAATAACAAAGATAAGACTACATAAACTTTAATTCTTAGAGAAATTAAAATTCCTTATTTCTAAATAATAATACTTGCAGATTATTTTGAATTGTCTTGTATATTTCTTTCCCCTATACTTTTAGTTATGAAATTGTCAGGCACATAATTGTATAATGGAAGGGACTACTTGTTTCTTTTTTAATTGAATTTTTTTCAGTAGCATATATTTACATACCTATAAAAATTATCTGTACATTATATGTGTTATACATAGAGTAAATTATTGGTCACCAATATGTGCCAGGTCTTTTTTATTTCAATTACTAATATTATAACATATATTGTAATTTATGAGTAGAAAATTATATTTACTGTATTCTCTCCTTCATTTATAAGATTTCAATTTTTTTTCCAATTCTTGTCTTATTTTAGTCCTTTGTAATCTAGCTCACTCTTGTTTTGATTCTTCTATTTTCCAAATTTATTGGACGCGTATTTGGCTTTTTAATTTAAAATTTGCATATCCACATTTAATTTCAAAACAATTATAATTATATTTTTCATCATTCTCAAACAGGACAAGGCACACCAGAAGAGCCTGTGCTACACGTGGTGATAATTTGGCGTAGAGATACTCATCATATCAAATATGAGTGGCTGAGAGATGACTGGGATGTATCTAGACAACGTTGGAATGAAACGAGGGATCATTTAGAGGCTACCATACAAAGGCTGCTGCATACATCAGAGGCTCTATCTTATGAAGCTGTTGTGAAGGTCTGGAATTTCAAATATTCCCTGTTGAAATGTTTTATCTTCCATGGTCAGAGATGTATTTTGCTGGAATCATACTGAACATCAATTATAACCCAGATATAAGAATTCAAATTATGAATAATGGTTAATGGTTAGCATATATTATATTTATAATTTTAGCATCCATGGTTGAGCTTGACCAATGAAGTACTTGCATATTGATGTTTAAGAAATGAATTTTATTATACAGCTGTAAATACCTGAAGATGTGCTTCTATCTTTACCATAGTCTGGTATTTGGTTTCTTGATTACTCAATTAGTTTCCTCTCATATCCAGGAGCTGATTGATGAGCATGCTCAAGGTATGGTGTCTCGAATTATCAACAAATTGCTTGTAATGGCAGAATTCCTTAAGGATAGCGTGACGAAGGATCAACTTCTTCCGGCTGTTTCTGTGGTGGCCACTGTCCTCTTCATTGTTGCTGGCGGCTATGTCATGTCATATCTTGTGTTTGTATTCTTCAAATTTTACTAATCACTAACTAACATTATTAATGCTTGCTTGCAGTGATTAGTTTAACTGCAGTACTCCAGTGTTTTCTTATTCTCTTTCCGAGATATGCAATGTAATGGATTACATACTACTATTAATCTGTACTATATTATATTTATTTCAATTGCTATTAAGATAGTGTTTCTATAATACAAATGTAAATTCATTGCTATAGTTATTTATATCTTATATAATTTAGTTTTGTTATGCAGTTTACAGGTAATTTAATATCCCTTCATATAAAATTTGAACAATTAAATTCATTATAAATTATGTAGTTTGCTTTTTAATAGTATAAGTTGACTGTAGGTGTGCAAAAATATATAGTTTAGGGTAAATATATTGAAAGTTTTAATTTTATTTAACTCACTTTACTTTCACTGTTGTATTATTAGAACTCATTTATTAAATGCATGTAATATGTTGTAATTTTTATAAATCACTCTTTGTTGCTAAATATAATTAGAGTAAATAATTTAAACTAATTGAACTGAAATTTTGTAAATATTGTGCACAATATATTTTCATGAAACTTGGGAAGCATGTGGAAATTACCAAAAGTATTTATCGAAAGAAAAATTTCTAAAACATTCAGCATGCTTACTTTTTCCTATGTGTAATTCTTTATGTTGCTATCTTTTCTGTTATTTTGTGGAAAAAAATTCAAGTTGTTTTACGTATGTGTCTAATACTCAGAGCTAATGCTTCTTTAGTGGAAATGGTTAGGTTCTCAGTTCACTCCTATGTGTTTTTTTTATTTACTTATAATCTTAATTATTCCATAGATTTGAATTTAAGATAATTATTATCCAAATTCAAAACTATATTATTTAGAATCTTAGCTAACGTTGAACGTCTTTTATACAGAAAAAAGGCATATATTTTAATGTGGTTATCAGAAGTTGTATCTCATCATGTGATATATTTCAAGATGAAATTTTATTTTGAAATGGATGCATTAATTTCTAATTTTGCATTTAAAAAAGAATATTTTATCACTAAAAGTAAAGGACTAAATATTTATTAAGCATTGCTTAGAGGTTGATTTCCATAAAATTTTATTGCGTTGCTATTTTATTTTAACTCTTATTTCATATCCTTAAAACATATCATTTTCATTTTTTTAACTACTTTTTTTATATTAGTAGGTTTGGAAGTATAAATTAATTAATTGAAATAAAAGTTAATAGAAATTCATGCAGCGTCATATATCATAAATGTGTTTATAAATTCATTCTTTATTTTAATTTTATCGATTATTAACTAAAATCACTACCCTACAGGAGGATGGAGGAGGAGAGCGTGCAGGAACAGCGCCGACAAAATAGGCAAAAGAGGCAGCACGATGGAGAATCTGGAAAGACTCCCACAGAAGCTGCACAACCATTTTTTTGCCAGACCAACACTTCATCCTCCAACTCGCAGTTGAGACTGCATGAGCTTAGGGCTGAGACTTACAATGGAATGGTGCGACTTCTAAAGCCTGGATGCAGGACAGTGATCCTTCTTGTTGATAATGACTCACGGAAAAAGCTGTTGCTTGCTTTCCATAAAATAGTGTGGCCTTATAGGAAGTAAGTAAATAACATCTTGCTCCTAAATCAGAAATTTTTCGTCATTTCAGTATTTTATTGAGCCCTATATATTTAAAAGAGTATAAAACATTCTATTCTACATGAATACCCTGCAAGCTGCCTTTTGGCATGTGGCAGGGGGGGTTAACACATTTCGTTTAGCTATCATTTTGCCTATATATCACATCATGCATGGGAAGAAGAAATTCTAAAAACAATTTGTCCTAGGATCTTTTTCTCGTATATCACAAGGCTTATCAGATGAGCCCAAGTACCGTGATGATTACATGATATTGATCATGTCTTCTGCTAATGTACCTTCCCTAAATTTATCTTGAATTGCAGTTTAGCTCCAAATGTCTCAGTTCTAGTAGTTTTTGTGTCAATTATGCACAGTTTTAAGTAGTTTTGTTTTAGCATAAGAAGATTTTTTTGCTCTTAAATCCAGGCCTTGCCTCATAAATTTTGGCATCTAGCTGGTCAAGAAGGTTTGAGTAATTTGGTTTCTGAGACTGCTTCAGGGTTTCACTGTGATCAAGTATCTTAATCTTGACGATATTTTTGCTAGACATCCTGCAGGCATCTTCAGGTCCTTTTATAGGAGTGTGATTTTTTGGCATCCATGTATATACCCCATCTTTGGTGCCTTACATTTTCTTGTTACTTGTTATTATATTTTCTGCTCCATTTGGCCAAAGAGCCTTAGGGTCCATAATCATTTAGGCAAATAAAGTGATGGTGTTTGCAACCCTGCCGCACATTGAAAGGTGGTTCGCAGGATATCCACACAAAGTAACTAAGGATAACATAGCTACAAAAACTTTGAAATAAATAAAATTAGAGAATGCTTTGATAGTTGGTTGTATATCTAATTTCTATTGAAAATCATTAGGGATGATCATGATGAATGCTATAAATATCATCCTTATTACCAGAAAAATTTTAAATATTAATCTTGCAACATTTTTATCACACTTGTGGCAATAAAAATGTTAAGAATATTTAATTTCAATTTACAATTGAATTGAAGATCTGTATTTACTTAAACTCTAAATATGCAGTAATTTCGGAACATGCTAAAATTCTTGCCTTGTTAAAGTAATGTACAGAATATTTTGTAAGGAAATTTTGCTTTTTGTTAAATTTTAGGCCGTAAAGAATCAAATTTTTATTTGCTTCAATATTTCAATGAATGATATCTATACATTACTACTTAAATTTTATCTTTACAATGATGTATTGCTTGGAATCTAAATGACTGCTCATTACTTTAACAGAAATAAAACCTTGATGTTTGGATATTTATCATTGGAGAGAGGATTGGAATGGTACAAAAGGCTTCTAACTCTCAGTCTGTTAGAACCACGAGAGCTGAACATCAATCCCAAAAACTGCATTGGTACTGTTCTTTCTCTCAATGGTCATAGAAAATATTTCTGCATGTATCATGCAAAGCACCCAGAGTGTTCCAAAGGGAAGGGATCTAAGGTATGATTGCATTTTATTCTTAAATACAGTAAGCAGAAATTGAGGTAACCTACTCAGATTTTTGCTTCACTTGAACAATTCAAATTATTGTGAATAAGATAGCACTTTCATTGAGATATTTTCTATGTAACTCTCTCTTATATAATGATCACAAAATCTTTTGCATTGTTATTTAAAGAGAATGGTCAAAATGACCAAGCACTTTAGCAACACTGAAGCTGGATCTGCAAATGGTGCGTTCATGGGTTTTGATACAAGTGAATCAGAAGACACAGAGACTTCTGATTTGGAGCAAGGTGATAAGCAGTTGGAGGAGGTAATTTGTTGGAAGAATTTTAATCTGAAGTATATTTTCTTGAATCTGCACATCCACTTTTATTCCATTGCATACATATTTAATCAGACTGAGCATATGAATGTTATCTCCATTTCCTCTTTCAATGAATCATAATGTAAATGTAGCTTTTTGGCATTTTATACGCCTACCTGTTTTATTTATGATTTCTTCTGCAAGAAAGACTTGGAACTTTGAATTTTTGTTTTGCAAAATTTTTCATTCACTATTTATTTCTTTTTTGTGTCATAAGCAATGCATTTGCATCTTAATTTTGTTTTCGACAACCTTCAAGTGACGATCCCCATGTTTTGTTTTTTTTTCTTCTTTTATGCAACTGCGATATCCCAAATTTGCACGAACGTGAAGGAACCCCTACTGGACAAGTACAGCAACGTTGTGTTCCAGGGCAATCTGTTGGATGGACTTCCCAATTGGCTGGATCGTCTCTTCGAAGGAAGCACACATCGCTACTATGTCAACTATTGGCCTGACTTCCCTCCCAAGTAAGGTGCCCAATTCTCTGCTGAGGACTTGAGTCTGCAGCTGTGTGGTGGATTTTTTGTAAAATTTTTTAAGAGGCCATGGATTGGCTCTTGTGAGCCCAAAAATCCTTCCTCATTTCCCTCTCACTTTCCTGCTGCGCTGTTTGGCAGATCCTAAACATCATTGCCAGAAGGCTTATGAAAGCATGGGAGAGGAAGCTGTACAATGTTAAAGTTGGGAAATTTTTTTGAGAATTTGCCCAAAGGCACAAATTTTTGCATTTGAGATACAGTGCATTGACATTACAGTTTATTGATTTTAAATGAAAGGTGCATTTCTTCTAAAAGGCACAAATATCTTGCACAAAAATTATCTCTCAGCTGGAAAATTCATACTTTATCTAGCAGTATTTTATTAGAAGGCTCTATAAGTTTTTCTCGGAAATTTAATTGATACATTTTTGTTCCTCTTTGTTTCATATTGGGAGAAAACTTATTAAGTCACTGATAACAAATTATATGTCCAAGAGAATAGTTTCCTGACTTGTTAAATTATTTATCAATATATTGAGGTTAAATATTATGAGATGCAATCAAGTCAGATTTATTCAGTTATAGTCTTGTTTGTTTACTTAAACTCAAAGATTAGAAAATTAATTCTGAAAATTAAACTCCTTTTTCTTGATTCTCATCTACTCATCAGTCTTATACCACAACCACATCCTGATAATGAGTTTGAAGACGCGAGTACAGAGGAATGAAAGCTGGGAGCAAGCCGTCACTGATTAGAAGGGCAGTTTGATAAGTCTGCCAAGAAAAAGAGGGCAGCTGCATAAAATGAACAAGTAATGTTGATTTCCCTTCCTCTTTTTTAACCTCAACCTCCTTAAAAATATTTATATATGTATAATTATATGTTTATATGTGTATATTTATACATATATATCTAATTCCTATCATTTCCATACCTCAAACTATATTAAAGCACCTATAACCATTTTACCATTCAATTGTGCTGCCTTCCTCGCCTACTTTGGTGACCCATGTGCCTCTAAATTAGATATGGGATTTTTAACCAGTGATATATATAAAAACGGCTGAGGCTTCAATCGCCGACCTGAAGACTGTGTCTGTTATAAACCAAAGAAATCTTGCCGATCAAAATTATAGTGAGAGAAAAGAAAGTACCTCTGGGTCAAATTCATATGCCACAAATTGGCCATTGTTCATCATTAAAGAGGTTGTTGTTTCCTCATGAGGTCTGGAAAGTCACTATGAGATAATGTATGGTTGTAACAATGGGGTATTTTTGGAGCATTTCCATATTTATTATCAGAAGAAAAGCAGTTCTAGAATAATACAATTTTTTCTACTAGTGCAGAAATTGGCTCCTGTATACCTTTAGCTTTATATGCATACAGGTATATGTAAATATATAAATGATTTTATTAGATCACCAAGTATTAACTTCCAAAGGCATGGTGCTAAATCATCCTCTTGCTAATTGAGATAGTCCATATTTCTGGGCAAGTGCCATCTAGAACTTAGCATTTGTTTATTGAGGAGATTTTACAAAATATAAGACCAACGATCATCAGAATTCAAAAGGGTTAAAACACTTGAAAAATGAAGCTTAGAAGATCTCAGCCCTGCTTAAATATTTTAGATGGAAGTTTGATAATCCATTCTAATGAGTAAATTACAGGCAGTCCTTTTGTTTCTTGAATTACCTTTATTTTTTAAATGATATTTTAAGGCTATCATTTTCTCAAAAGTTTTTGATAGAGCTCATGGCACCTAGTCCATTTATGTTTTGAATTGAAAGTTGTACATTTTTGTGCTTTCATAAAATTTTTGGATTTTGAACTACAATTCTTCTTCTCTTCATTTTATCATATTTGTTTTTATCCATTTATTATATGTTAGATTTTATCTCATCCAAAAAATCTGATAATGATGTGATAATTGAATGAATTTGTGGAATTATGAGCTATATCAAGATCATCGTTTGTTTTTATTTATATTCTTAAATGAAACGTGAACTTGATGTATTTTCAATTATCCTGAATTGTTGGGTTTCGAATATCAGCTATAGTATTAATTGTATGTAAATATTAGCTTTGATCAATACCTCATTCAAGTATCCTGCTCAAATGCAACATTTCATATCCATCATTTTTTGTTTAATAGATTATTTAGTTGTGATTAAGCTATGGCTTTTCTTTGTTAAAAAATATGGTTAATCCTTAGGTTGGGCAAAGTGAATTATGATAAAAAAGTACTCATAAACTTCTTAACTGATCAATTAGATTGAAGATGAAGCAAGGTATAGCAATGTTTGAATATCAACATGAATTGTCTTCCTTAACTTATAATTCATCTTCCTCTCTTCAGCCTGTTTCCTTAGCCATAGTAATAGATGAAGAGCATCATTTATTATTATTTGTCAACCTACAAATATTAATACATTTAGAGCAGTTTTCTTTCATAGCATTTGTCAAATAACCATAAAATTTTAGGCATTTTAACTCCATAGTTAAACAAAGCTTCAAGTGAAAAGTCTTCTTTGTTTCCTCATTATTTGTTCATATAATTCTATAATTTCCATAATGTGTAAGAACATAGGGCTTCCCTTCTTCCCTATATTCAATGGTTTTGCTTATTTGTAAGTAAATTTTATTTGTAGGAGTATTGAGTATTTTAAAATGCTATGTATTACACCTTTAAACTCTCTTCATCCCTGAATATATTTCAAAAGTTGATGATAGTTTGAGAGATTCAATAAAAATAAAATATATTTCATTTATCTCAATCATTAAAGATTGTGAATTTACTATTTTCTATAGATGCTTAAATATACCCTCTATATTTAATATTTTATTACATTCCACAAAAATGTGGTAAATGCAATAGTGTATTACTTAGAGGTTTCCTCCTGTATCCCACATTTTCTCTTGTATATATAATTAAATTAAAACTATACTTTCTATTTAGGAAGTGAATCTTGCATAAAAACTATCTGGCTATCAATGCAAAGCTATCAAAATGGGTTCAAATCCCAGCTGTAGTATTTGTCTGTTGTAAATTAATAAGAAAAAGTAATTACATCTTAATTTAAAGTATAGGAAAGCATCAATGTAAGATTGTTGTAATGTGAAGTTGTAGAAACCATTTTCCCTTAATGGATTCCTGTAATTTTAACTTTGATAAAAATATATTTTAAGTTCTCAATAAACTAAGTGCAGTACAGATTTAGGTATGGATGAATATACATTTCTAGTCATATAGTGCTATGGAAGTAACTCTATAGTTTTCTGAATTCTTATTATTACTCACCATTAAGGGCCCAAACATGTCATTTGATAGCTATAAAAATTCACTAACCTCACACAATTTAGATACTTATTTCCCATTTCCAAATTATCTCTTCATTCCCATACTGTCCAAATTGACCTCCTGCCTGTGTTTAATCTAATTTTTCTACCAAATCCTGACCGAATAATTAGAGTGCATTGTTCTCTTTAGTGTCTTTAAACCTAATTGTTACAGATTTTCACTTGGCTAAGAGTTTATGAACCTTATTGAGCATATTCTTTGCCAGTTTCACAGTTGTTTTACAACTTTTAATATCACTGAATATTCTTAACTGTACTGAATTTGTTTTCAACATTCTGTGATAGTATCTTTGATGTTATGAGTTTATGAAAGAAAAGCTTTGTTTTTATTGATAGCTTTTTATGGAATTCACTTAACCCAACCTACTTAGAAATTTATATGTCAAATGAATTAATTCTAGTTTGAGTAAACTTTTGTTATAATCAGACTACAATAATGTTTGTTTATAACTAAGAGTGATTTTACTGAAGCAATGAGTAAATTTACTGCTGTTTATCGTAATTATTTTTTTAAATATGGTATCTTGTTTCATATTTACTTTTAAGTATAAAACTTCTGTACTTTTGAACTCTGGAGTTGATACTAGGTAAATTTATTTCTCCTGAAGAATTCAGGATGATGACTTGTATTAAAACACCAGTATTTAATTTGCTGATACCTTTATCATTGTATTCAATGCAATTTACAGTTAAATTTAAATTAAACTCTAGTATTTACATATTGACTGCCTGTGGAATCATACTGAATGGATTCATTCTAGAATGTTGTTAATGTTGAGACTTAACCACCTCTTGTTAAAGTGGAGACGATTTATTGTACATGAAAGTTTTTCTTGAACTTGAGTCTAAAAATTTTTGAACCCATCAATGCTTTAGACTGGAAATGATGTACATTTTATAAATGAGCCATCATGTACCTGCATTTCTCTATCCAAATTTTATCGATTAGATTGATAAGAGGAAAGCATTAATCTATTGTATAGTCTCTGCTCAAAAAGCAGGGTATCTCTACTATGTAGGTATTAAATAGAAATCTATAAAATCCAATTATAGAGCAGGGTTGTATACTTTTGAAGGTTGTGAAGCACCATATGTTGAATGGTTGTCTGGTGACCTCTATAGGACTGATGTTGTCCATAGATCATTTCATCTCTCTGGCTCTGTGAAATTAAGGGTAACTACATATGCTGAGAGCAAATTAAGGGTATATAATGTTTTATAACAGTTTTGTTTACAACTAAAGAGGCAAAAGTACAAAAATATGTTGAATGTCATAATGTTACCGTTTTGTGAGATTCAGTTGGCTGCTTTCAGCGTGTACAAATATTATGTTTTATGATTAATTCATTTACCTACTCAAGCTCACTGTTGATTGAATTCTTTTGAGCTGAATGTAAATGAAAAATTTATATCTTAATTGTAAGAGGAAAGTTTGTTTTCATGAATCATGACATTAATGTAATGTTGGTTGATTTCATGTCTTCATATCTTTTAAAAGCGCTTTACTGTAAGGAAAGATTTTCATTGTTCTCTATTTTAATGTCATTGGTCAGGTTGTGAAAGGGTAAAAGGTATCAAATCATAAGATTTTTACTGGGGCCGTATTTTACTCTACCAATTTTCATCCAGTGAATATTGATGAGCATTTCATCAACTTTTTCAATTTTTATATTAAATGAGAAATTTTTGCTTTCAGTGCTTCTTGATTGTGTGAACAGCTTTATTTATTCCTGTGCATGAGTACAATTGTCTATTTATGTTCTGAATGAACAAGTGTTGGGCTAGAGATTGCCAAGTGTGAATCCTTCAATGTCTACCAGGTTTATCTGGGTAACCATTTGAATAAACTATGTAGCATCTAGTCATTACAGTTTAAGATTTTGATATGAATCTTACACTGTGTATAGGCCTGTACCAATTTAGTTCAAAGATTAACTACAGGCCAAATTTTGCATTAATAATCAAGGCTTTTGTTACGAGTTGATAGCTGCTAGGCAAGCATAATAGCTTGTTTTATTCATATTAAGCCTCGAAATATGTCTCATGCATTTCAAGCAGTTATGCTTTTGCATGGACAAAAATATTCTGTATATATTCAAATGCACCTTCACAATCTTATTTTAACTCTATGAGTTACTAGTTTTTTTATGAATGCCATGAAATTTACATCTTGCCATTACATTTAGTAAAGTTTGAATTAGTATAAAAATTAATTACTTAAAACAAATTTGGCATCTGAAAGTAGAAACTTTTACCTTGTGAGTTACACTGCCATGCAAAAAGGCTGTTTCCTCTCTCATGGATTATTTTGAAAACACAAATGTCTGCCCTTAAATCTACCTGACCAATATTTAAAAACGAGTCAAGTATGTAAGTGGTATGGATCTTTTGTGATGATGTATATTGTTGTATTATGAATAATATCCTATTAAAAAGAATCATCAGTTATACCATTTAAGATCATATTATAAATTGATCCTTAGTATAAAACATATAAATACATATTTTACATAATTTTTATGCAATTTAACTCTGAATTTTTTGTCTTGAAATTATAGCATTTTAATGTGAAGCAAATCCTTTTAAGAAATAATCTTTTTCATTCAACTGTCTTTATTACATGGATATTGAACAAAGTATTTATCCAAAATTTGAATTTTCAAAATTACAAATTTTTAGTTTCAATTTTTAATTTTCCCAAGTCAATTTTCAGTAATTAATGCATATCAAGTACGTTGTGATTTATTTTTGTCATCTTTATGTACATTAACTAATCATTTTAAATTATTTTTAAAACTTCTATGAAGATGAATAACATCACAAATATTTCTTATTTGTATCTTCTTCCTTAGATTCCTTAGAGATTTTAGGATTACCTGACCTTTTTTCTGTGATTCTTAAAGTGAAAAATCTTGGTATTATCTCTTCCTTTGATTAATATTCAATGTGTTTTCAAAAAATAAAAAGCGTATCTTTGTTTTTGGAATTTCATTTTTCTGAAACTGAATTTTACTATTTGAAGTTGATTAATTCAGGTTCTCTGATTTTGTTATTTCTTTTGTTGTTTCATTTTTTATTGGTTTGTTAACAAATAAATTCTTGTCAGTATTGAGATGTTTTATAGAGTGTTTCTGTCTTACCTCCTTTTATTTGCGATATAAATTTCATAGCTGAAAATTATATTTATTTTGTAGCATAAGCATTATTTAGTATCAGCAATTGTTTTCATATTTCGACGGTATTACTTTTTCTTTTGTTAGCTAATCTTAAAATAAATTATAAAAGTAATTTTTAATTAAATTAAATAGGTTAAATTAAAATTTTGATGACTGATTTTGTTTGATAATATTCCTTTAGATAGAGAATCATTCCTTTTTCAAGAGCTGCTGAATCTAATCTTTTCAGTTTTTCTGACTCTATATAATTAAGTCAAATATTTGGTATTGATGTAATTAGATACCTATTTAAATAATTAATTCGTTAAATCTTATTTTATTTCTGTACACCTCATGGTTAACTGTTTACCATTTACGTTATATGTATTTATGAACTCAATTTTGAACTAGGTATATAAATAAAGTCTTATTCTTTTTAAAATATTAATGCTTAACTTAAAATTTGATATGACTCTTATAATAAGAATATTCCAACTGTTTTAAATTCTTTTGTCACAGAAATATGATTCCTTCGTGGTCTTTAGTTCTATAACTCTTAATACTGCTTCTGAAGCATAAGAATTAAATGATAAATGACAGTAAACATCAATAGCAGTCAAGAAGAAGTGGTATTGGATTCCATCCTGACAATGGTGTATAATACATTTTATTTATCTTGACTATTTCTTTTTATGATCAGTGAGCTACTCAATTGTTTAATTTTACTCTTTGGATTCAACTCTTACTATCTGGAATACAGTTGCCATCTGATCACTTGACTTAATTGCTATGAATCAATATGAAATGAATCTTATAAACACTCGGCATTTGATATATTTCCATAATAAAACTGAAGCTGCTCACATTTAAGACAAAAATTTGCTATAAGGAGTAAGAAGAAGGAAACAAAAAAGAAAGATCAGAACATATACTTATCCATTATTTCTCACTAGACGATGATAATAAGGAACCCTGGAAAAAAAAACGGAATTAGTAAATACTGCAAAAGAATTGATTCCTAGACTAAATAAAGTTCACCATTATATGAAAATTGAAAATTTCACTTGCTATTTCCATTTATAGGATAGTTAACTTATAATAATCATTTCACAATCTGGCTGCTAATTTAAGCTTGACAGTGATGTGACCGCTTGGAAAGTTACTAGAATGTTTATTATGTTAGAAAAAGAGATGACGGTACAATTGAGGAAGGACTCAATTGAGAGTAAAGATATGATTCAATTCTTCTAGAATGGTCTTGAATGAATAGACATTTGAAGTCATTAGTTATTCATAGTTATATTAAATGATAATAGAAGTTCATTTTTATTATGTTAGTCTTACATTATTAGTGGAATATAGCCCAGAAAAACTTCAATATTTAGTTTGACCCAAAACCTTAAGAAGTCCTCTTGGTCACCAAAGACTCGGTGGTAACATTACGTTTCTCGGGCACCGGTGGAAGGAAACGAGATAAAGTCCTTTAATGCCTAAAAGATGGTAAAAACTCTGAGCAAGTATCTTTCGGAAGGAGCGGAATGGAAGCTTGGAGCCAAGACGAAGTACCTTTCCGCTCCCCGTTTCAGGGAATCGGTGGGGAAGGAGAAGTAACCTTCGCCTTAAGAATCCAATCAATTTAAGCGAGGTTGGCGATGCGGGTAACGGCCCACAGTTTGCCTTTGAAATGAGCCTCAGATCAGATGTTGATTTAATACAGTGACGGATCTGAGTTTGGTTTGAGTGGGAACCCGAAAGAGAGGAAGAAGCGTATTGGGAAGAATGAGGAAATGGAAACTCTGCAAGACTGGAATAATTGATTTTAAAGAAATGGCAGAAAGTATTCCATGTTATTGCCAACAGCGTTTATATTTTCCAATAGAATATCGAAATAATAGATCATTAATTTCTTGTTAGATGGAAATGGCGTTATTTATAATTTTTTTAGACCTTTAAATATTTGCTACTGACCAAAAATGTTTCAAGAGTCATAGCACATTTATGTTATATTTTAGGTTTCAAACCTTAAATGCCAATAAGGAGTCAATTTATTGTTGAAGAAAAAGAAACAAGACATGATTAACGCGTGAGCTTCGTATATTGTCATTAAAGATATGACAACGGAAAAATAAGAGGTGATTAGTACGTATTAAGAATTGGACATGTGAAATTAAAATTTTTATTCGTCCATCTTTGAAAATTTTCTGATTACTCTAGTCGCTGATAGTTTTATTTCATTAAAAAGGTACCTAATTGATTCGGAATTATCAATCCTCCGTTATCTTTGGATAAATCAATTATTGTTTTCGAATGGCGCGTACAAATTGTCTATTCACTGAAGATTTTTCGAATGTTTACCCTTAAAATTGTCATCATGCTGTTTTAAACTTCGATGATAAACCGGTTGGTTTTAATTTTTAAGTTACGTAAAATATTTAGATACAATTAAGGATGTCTCGGTAACTCTTTACACTTAAGCAATTAATACTTTGACGAAAATTCTAACAAGGGGATTTCTTTAGATGGAGAAAAGAAATACAAGCATAATTCGTTCCCGGTAGTTTTAATCATAAGCTCTATTGTGCAAGGTTGATACTTTTAATCAACAATACATAGCAACTATAATAGTAGGTTATCATAGGTTTATTGAAATTTTATGGCTATTTCTCAAGTGTTTTCCGAAGAAAAAACCTTTCAGAAATGGAATTATTTATGAACATGGTATGAAATTGTAAAAGTAAGGGTAGTTGATAAAGAAATACTATTTAATAGGGTAGAAAAATATTTGTCAGAAGTGGGATTCGAACCCACGCCCGGAGAACCGGACTGCGACCTGAACGCAGCGCCTTGGACCGCTCGGCCATCCTGACAGTTGTCTGAGATGGCGATCAGTAACAAGTAATTTCTACGACTAGTAAAATTTTTACGAGAAGCTAAGTTTTTTTTACATTTGAAGGATCCGTTGGAGTATGTGGTTCCAAAAGTCTTTCAAGGACAGTAAAGAAGGGTGTGGAATTCTGTACAATACCATTGCTGGGTGACGAGTCCTTGACTACTACTTTAAGTTGTTGCATATTATATGGAAATCAATCTCCAACTTTGTGAATAATGCTCTTATAATTGTTTTTTGATTTAGATTTTTTATATATTTATATGTGATTGAATGTATATATCTATAGATAAAATAATACAGAGAGTAATACCTGTACAGGGCATGAAATCTTTTTTATTCACGAATGGAATTTCTACGTATTTTCATTGTGGGATAATAAAAATTGTCTGGATGTCAGAAGAATAATCCCTTGAGCAAAAGCAAACCGTAATTATAATCGACAGCTGATTAGGAATTAGAAAAACTATAAATCATTTCAACAAATAAATTAAACTGTGCGACCTAAATAGTTAGTTTATAAAAATTATACGAAAATGATGAACAAAGATAAAAACGTAATGTATAATTTTAGGCGTAGAATTCTAGCAGGTGTGGCTTTCTCATGAGTTTGAGGTTCTCTTCCAGTAAATATGGTGCGAACACAATGATTAAATATACTAACTACTTAACCGCAGCCTCATGGGTAAAAATATTTTTCACGTACCTTAATAATTTGCCTATTTATTTCATATGCTTCTTGAGCTTACTTTGAGGTATTTTCTTTTCGTCGTAAATACTTGTGATTAAACAATTAGTGTACTGCTTTTATGATATATTTAAGTAATATATATATTTTAATAGTATTTTATATAGTAAATATTTTTAGAAAATTTAATACAATTATCATGAAATTAAAATTAAATGGTATTTCTTGCATTTTTTTACGCTAGAACTTGTCTTGCCTCTTAAATTAGTCATTGAGATCAATTGGATTGTTAACGTGTAAAATATGTGGAGATCCAATTTTATGATTAAATACAATTTATTTCATTTTGGAATTTTGCATTAAAATGAGTTAAGGAAAAATCGTAATAAATATGAACATATTTTAAAATAGAAAACTCTTTTCATGAAATAGCTCGTAAATCAAAGAAATAACTTTTTTACTATTGGAAAAGGAACATTAATAAGATTTACTATGTTAAATATTTTATCTAAAGCCCCTCTTCAGTCTTGATATTTGATTTGCAAAAAACGGCAATGATAGATCAATTAGCTTTTTAATTTCTGAAAGAATATCGCATTCTGTAAACTGATTGTAATATTTAAAAAACGAGTGAAATTTATTATAATTGGTCTAATTAAAGGTTTATTAGTCGACGCTTCCAGTATGAAGATGATGAGCATCTCTTATGGGGACACCGTTAGCATTGGGATTTTCTCCCCATCTATTTCGGAAGCAGGAAACGAAGCTCTAAGATTGCTCTCGCGAATTTTAATTGGCTGAGGGAATGGAGGTTAACTTAATCCTGCCTCGGGAGCGATTGCTATTTGATTCCAATTGGGTGCATTCGTAATCCATGCTAATCTCCGACGAGCTTTCGAAGTATGGAAGTATGGATTGATAATGTCTTTTAGATTTAATACGAAGAACCGAAAGGATTAAAAATAATAATAAAGTTCTTAATATTCAAAATAAATAATGAGGGCGGGAGACAATAGGAACCTAAGGTGATTTTTATTTACAAATAGGATACCAGAAAGGTTTAATTAGGAAAACAAAGAGTGGAGAATTGTTGTGAATAAAGTCCGTGATCGTAATAATTAGAACTCTTGGTTGAGTGAGATTTGTTTTTCGGAAAGTTATCGAAGGTTCACTGTAAGTTTCCCCTTATAAATAAATAGCTACATACATCGATGTTTTTGTCGTCAGGTTATTATTTACCCTCTTATTTCTTTTCTCTTTGTTTTCAAAATATCTTTGTCCATTTTGCTTTCAATGTAGGACACATATATATTCAATGTTAGGTCTAATGGGAAGAGCGAATTTATGAACTTTAACACCACAATTCTACATAATTCTATTAATTCTATTGATATAAAGTTGATTTGCAATTTCTTTTAACCCTCAAATTTAAAATTCAATTGAGCCCAATTTAGCAAAACCCTATCTAGTAAAATGAAAGAAAGAAATAATCTTCCATGTGCCCAAACCGTTATACAAATCGAGCAGTTTGATAAAAATAAATTTATTCCTATATTCTATAAGTATTTTTATGGGATAGAAGAATATTTAGTTGCTTAAATGGAAAATAGATTGAAATACACTTTACTATTATACTTTATTACCTATTCTTCCTATGAGGAGACGAAAACATTTAAATATTTTGAGCAAAGGTGCCTGATTCCTAAATTTTTGTTGCGCTGAAAATAGGAGATGAGCACAAATTATTTTGTTATAAGTTTCCCACAAATGTTAACGGAATTGACTCACTCAATTGTAAGAATGAATTCAGTTTTGTTAAAATTCGAAGCAAACAATAAGACGAACGAAATCTATGTTCTCACTAAGTATCCATTGGCATAGAAGAGACGCGCCTGAGTGCAAACGGACGAATCGGAAATCCTAGGAGAAGCATTGGTTTCAGTTTTCCTTACACATTCGCCCAACTCTTCAGACGCAGTACATACACCAATCGAAAGAAAACTTTCTTTCTGTCACCGCCACTCTTCCTTGTCTCCTCCACTTTCTCGTGTAAGCCATCTCTTCCGCCCTTTTTAACCTCTTCTAAAAAGCCTTAAAAACAAAGGATACAAAAGGCCTTTCCGCCTCAGTAGCGTCTGAGAGAGGGCAATGGAAATTCATTCGCATTGGGAGGGGTTCCCTCCCACCGCCCTCCTTTATATAAAATGGCGTCGCCTGACCCTCCCCTCGTCATATTCCTGTATCGTTTGCGGCGGAATTGATCTGATACGCGAGTCCGTCTTCCCATTGTTAGGCAAATAAGGCGGGAATCGTTTTGAGTGTACGGAGAACGATATAAGGCGGCCCCGACGTTGAGTGTTTCCCAACCTTCTAGACTCCGAGGCACGCTAACATATTGACTCAAGTTTCGAGGCTCGCTAAACCAGAAACTCAAAGGTGTATAATTAGTTGTACTTTTGCAAAGATAGTATAAACGAACGAACGAACTAGTATTCGAATTAAATTCAGATGGATTCATAATTTAGAACTATGATGTATGATTAAAACGTTTTCAAACATATATACAATCATTTTTCGTTCACTGGTTCGTTTAGTATTTCTCATGAATTTGCAGTTTAAAGACACAGATGATGTTATTTTTTGCTACGTAGTAGTTTTTTCTTCTAAATTTAAATATAATATATATTAATAATAATATAATAATAATTTAAATTTGAATACTTTTGTATCCTTAATTATTTATTAAGTTCTCCTTAACACTACAGGTAATTACATGCAAGTCTACAAAAAGGAAATTTATACCAGGAATATCTATTTAAAATTCAGTATTAATATTTCTTGAATCTATTCCTAACAATTCGTCCTAGCATAAATTTTTAGTGCATTTACCTTTATAATATTGAGTATTCCAATTTGAAAAAAATTAGAAGAATAATTGTTGAAAAACTTTAAGTAATGAATTATTATGCCTTTCAGTTTGATTTTCATAATTTATAACCCATTTATAATTTTCATATCGAAAATGAAAGGAGAAATTCAATGATTTCTTTCATTTATTGGATATTGATTGATCGTTTATATTATGTACAAGCCCTCGACGCAATGGCGCACCGGCATTTTAGGTTCACTGAAGCAACATTCGCGATAACAAAAATCATGACCACTGAAAAGAGAGTCAATGTTATTTACCAGAAGAATCTATAAATTAAAATTTTCTGATTCGTTATCTTTAATAACCAATAATTCGAGCTATTAGTTGACAGCCCTTATATTTTCTATCGGTGAATTTTACCCTAAACCATACGATTAGTAGTTATCTCTTTTATAAAAATTTTATCAAACATGTCTACTGTATCCAAATTTTTCTTTTTAATTTTTGTCCAACTAACTAAATTTTATGCTTACTTAAGAACTGATGTGATTTGGATGTCAAGTGAGTTTGGAGTCAAATCATTCAGTAAAATATTAACCTCTGAACTTCATATTTCCAAAGATATTTAAGAACGTATAGCTCGCTGTTATGTAAGATTCAAGGTCCAATTAAAATTATGAGTCATTCATTCACTCTTCATAGACCCTTAGTCATAATGAAGATGTGAAATAAGTATTTAACTCCAAACCGCGATTAATTCGGTCAACGTATTATTTGTGTGAAATGCATACGCCAGTATTCAATCGAATATGAGCTCTCAATTGGATACTTCTGTAACATACTGAATTGGTGAATTAGAACGAAGTAAAATAAAAAAAACTTTAAAGTAAAATTCCGTAATGATCAACTAAAGTATCGATGATAACTGTAAATCAACAAATAAACTCTTGGAAAGTTGATTTGCATTTAAGGTAAATTCAGAACCTTTTAGAAGATTCTTTTCTGATGATAAACGTTGGAACAAATCAATTTACGTATATCAATCTCTTGCTTTATATAAAGAACATTATACGTACGTCAATCTTTATCTTGTTTAGGATTGTTTATGAGAAAGAGTAATATATTAATCTCGACTGTTCTCTAAAATGCTGGTCATTCGTTAAAAAAATAATAAGTATCAAAAGGTCAAAGTGATTCGGGTTCAAGCGGTGATCCTTGAATCCATCTTATTCTTAAAATTTAGGCTTCTATTTCTTCGTGTTAGGAATTCCATTCATTCATATTCAATTCATACAAGCTTCTTCTTTATACTTGACATTCTAACACCGAAGATAACACCTCTTGAGATTTATTAGATACATTTTTTACTTCCAATACTTCTTTCCTTTCATACTTATCATGCTTCGCACAAATAATGCGTCGATCTAGTCATCTTCCCATAAATAAAGGCTGTTTCCTTAGAGACTCAATTTTTCATTATTAATATTTGGTTTGTGGGAATTCTTCCGCTTTGACTTTCAATTATTTATGTACTTGTACATCACATTCTGAAATGAATGAAGAATAATGCATTAAAATTCACGTGAAAGAGGACCTTAGGAAAAAGATAGTGTTCCCAGCATCAATTCATACCCATCCGAACGTGCTATTGTACTATATTTTGCAGATCATATCGAAATGTCTTCTCTATGACTACGTACATATCTAGGGCATTACACGGATGGGCAACTGCCTTTCGTTTCGTCGTTTGTGCATCAATGAGAGAGTGAATTGGATAGTATCACTTTATTTCAATCTTCAATTCAAACAAAGAAAAATTGTGGTTTAGTGTCTTTCATCTTTTTGTACATTTCAATGTAGATAAATCAGATGGGTTAAGTCTCCTCAGGTTTTAAGTGCTTGCGAAGCCGTTTCAATGAATTGGGCCAATGTTCCTTCGGTATTAAGAATCGGGGACATGGAATTTGGCCTTTTTGAATCAAGAATTCTTTCTCTGATTTATTTTATTTACAAAAACTTTCTTTTTTTCTACGGAAATACCACTTCGTAAGAAGTCTCTGTCATAGCCAATCAAATTGATAAGTGTGTTGTATTTTTAAAATTTTTATCAGCTTATTGATTCAAATGCCAAAATCATTTCATCGTAATTATAGAGTTGATTCAACTTTTCAATTTTGGAACAATTCCAATGGACGATGTATCTCATTCATTTTTCATCACAATGTTTGGGTCAAATTCCAAATCAGAATAAAAATGCGCAACACGTATTGTTGCCAACGATTGTAATAAGGTCTGGTGATGTCGGAAGGGACTTCCTACGGTCTTATGAAAGGAATGTGGAAGAAGTGTTTCTTATCTCTCTGCTTTATCTCATTTGCTTGCTACCAAAACACCCAAGTGAGGCACAGTTCTGGCGTTTACGAGCTATTTATTTTCATTACCTACAATTACTGCTTTTCAGAAAACTTACGATTAAGGATAACAGTTAATATTTACGTCCCATTATTTTAATCCATAGTAATGATTTGTAAACGCAAAGCAACAGCTCATGGAGAAATGGGCATGAAAAAGTCTTACAGAATTCACCACGTCAACCGATTGCCATTCGATTGTTCTACCAATTTATCTATCCTACCATGACATTTAAACATGCCGTTTTTTTACTCTTTCACTTTACCCCAGGCAACGTTCGATCTGAGTGCTGAAAGCCTTTCCCTGTTGCCTTTGATTTATACAAGAGCACAAAACAGAGAGCATTTACATATCTTTTAAGATGGGCAATAAGAATAAATATTGGCTATATAATTTTATGAGAGGAACTTTCTGTAAAACTGTTTCAGAGCTGCATAGCACTTTTTTGTTAATCTAATGCATTTAAATATTTAGTAAATATTTACGGACGCAATGTAATTTTTCTATCTTGCCTGTGAAATATCTTTGTAGAATTATAGTAATTCGAAAAAAGATCGTTGGTTTTTATTTCTCAATATTTTCATATCTAGATGATTTGATATGCCGATAACTGTATGTATCTTTAATGGATTGCAAAATCTTATTATAAAATTCTTAGTAAATAGCGATTTTTGACTATTTCAATTTAAATGTAATATAGAATATATTTATTCAGTCACCTCTGTTAGATGATACAACTGCTCGTATGAGCTGTAGAAAATGTTGCGCGTCTTAAACTTATTCTTAAAATTTTACAATTTTACATTTATAATCCATCTATTATTTTTGTTTCTCAGATTTTATCTCTTTTTGATGTTCTGCCAACATTAGATTAACTCTTTATATTACGCATTTGAAGTGATTACGAAACAGCTCATTACGTCAAATAAAGTAGAAAGATGATCGATTCTTACAATCCCTTGTAACGCCTTATCATTATCGATAAAATGGTTCTTAATTTCCTATCTTTCTTCAATGAAGGTGTGATCTAATCTAGTCAGAAGTTTGATTGGGAGAGTAACAGTTAAGGATATCGCTTTCTACGATATCTTACGCTAAGAATGAGAGAACCTACGTCGTAATTTCAGTTTGAACCGATTTTTTCAAGAGTTATCTTCGTCTCATGTAAGTAGTTATCTTAAATTTTAAGAAGTAAGAGCGATTTATATTGCGCGTCATTCTTCAAGAAGAAAAAGTTTTTCCAGTGGTATTAATCTTGCGTTCATCCATGTCCACGTCACTGCGAACTTCAATGGGCCAATCTATTGAAACAGGGAAACGAACCCATGACCACTTAAAGTGAAAGCTTATATACAACTCAATCGACTGTCTTCGATTCTCCTACAAAGGAGTTATACAAATCTTACAGGTGATGGATACAGATTATTTCTGTTGCATCACTTTTCCTATGTATGCTTCCGTTTGTAATTTCCCGCTCGTTTTACGCTTCACCGAATTCCATCTCATCGGAAAGAATTCTAATGCCCGTAACCTACTCATGCAGCTCCAACCTTGAAACGCCTATCTTCGCGTTGACGGAGGATAAATTATGAAAATCCAATCGAGTCTCTACCTCACCCTTGTCCTCTGTTTCTTCAATATCTTCGGGTTGAGGCTGCTGTATTCAAGTTGAATGTTGATAATCTGCAATACCACAATGACTCTTACCTTATCATCGATTTAATTAAAACTGAAAATAAGCTTTATTTAAATTGCGATTAAATGATTTTAATTTGATGGAAATTTTTTTATTCCTGAGATCCGACCAAAAATTTTAATCTATGGAACAGAAACCCATATCGCGTTTGGCTACAGTAATTTTGAAATAAGGACCTTAAATAATATTTTCCCACATTCATAATGGTACATTGAAAATAATTTAATAATGCTTTAATTAGTTTTTTAAGAATTTATGGACGGAACTTGATTAGAATAGACTATTCAGCTCACTGATCATCCTTAAACGTTGGGATTGGTAGAGGAATACATTTTACAAGGAGTTATTGAGTTTGGCCATTCTGAGCTAAGTTTTCTTCTTAAACTTCTTATAATTCCAATACATATAGCAAGATAAGATCTATATGAATAAGTTAAGAAAGTAAGACAGTATCTGTTGCTCTTTAGGCTTCATTTTAGCCTTTGCGAAAATAAAACTTCGCAATTACATTTTAGCGGAAACCGTTGATTAGATCTTTTTTCGTAGTCGTAGTTACTAATAGCTATATTTCAACGGATATATATAATATATAATTTTTGCAAATATTAAAATCAGTTTCTCAAAAGCAAAATACTCTTATATAGATAGAAAACTATTTGAGATATATTGTTAATACATGATAGATGATTTGATTATCATGGTGACTTTCACGATCTGAAGATATCACTTTGGGTAACTCGGTATAATCATATCTAAAAATTCCACTCAACCCTTTTGATATCATTATCTCATACATTTTTTTTCAACTGTTATGAATGTATGAATCTGTTTTAGAAGCAGAATTCCAGTTCATCATTATTAACAGTCACTATTTGTGAAATGGTTTGCAACTTTACTTTTTCAACTATAAATTAGCTTATAATTATGTAATTTAATACGGATCTCATATTTATGTTTTTATCCCTGTAATTCTGCAAAAATCTTTCTTCTTTGATATCTTTTTATACATTAGTTTTATTTTCGTGTTTATTTCCTTTCTGATTTATTGGAATTGTCTTTAAGATGTTCAAATCCATTTGAGCAAATTGCATTCGAAATGCAGAGGGAATTCCTTTTCAAGACACTTTTCTAAGTTCCAAACACTTCACAGGAAATTCAGCCGTTTATTCACTCTTCCCCTTCAATTATACTAATTCATTCAGAACATAACATTGAATCCACTCACCTATACGAGAAAAGCCTCTCTACCACTTTCAACTACGAGTCTTATAGGATTGTATTGAATCCTTAAGCACGTAATGGATCAGAATTGGGCATCTTTTTGTACTATTTGAGAAATATTATTAAATTTCATGTTCACCATCATTTGCTGCCGATACGAATGTATATTTCTTTGTTACTTTAATTTCGGTATAACTTAAATTAAAAAATTCACTGTCATTAACGCATCATTATTTGAAACGAAAATATTTTAACAATGAAGGCTAATTTCAAATTGGTAAATATTATGTAATAAATAAATATATTACAATAGTAGGTTAGTTTCTAGGAAGATTAATGATAAAAATATAATAAGTTCTGAATCAGAATTTGGTACTTGTGTATCGTATCGTGATTCCTGGTTCTATATCTTTGAATCCATAGATCGATTTAAAAGATTTTGCAATAGTTTACAACGTAAATATACTTAGTATAAAAACTGCTTGAACTCGAAGGTGCATTTATTAGATTACGATTACTTAAAGTAAAACTAAGTCCGTTTTTATTCTTAAATGGCGAAGATATCGTTTATCGATCCGCATCTAAATATCTTTCACGCGATATAAAATGAAATTATCTTTAAATATTACGTTTCAAAATTTATCGGTCAAAACCGGTTAAATCTTTGTCTGGGTGCTTCTTTATCATCTTTACCCAATTTAGCTTATGCGTTGATACGATGAGATAATCGGCTTGGGAAAGGGTTTCCTCAGCTCGTATGCGATATACATCTCAAAGACAAAAGATCAATGAAAGCTTTAGCAGTACTCTGTCCCTAAAAATATTGCCTTTTTATGGAAAGATAATACTACCAATTTTATATAGTGAGTGAAAACAAAACATGAGTAACTATAATAATTAGAGTTAAACCAGGATATTTAACTTAATGTGTAATCTCATTTAAATAGACAAGTTTATTCAAACACGAGATAGAATTTAACCGAAGGATGTATGATATAAGAAAAATATCGGAATTCGCTTTTATGTCAACTATGTTCACAGCTCACGCATATGCATCATTAAATATCATTTGCCGAGATGAATGAAATCTATGTATGAATATAGCAAATCGTAGATTCCAAAACATTGTAAGGCGCTTTTAAAGAAAAAATTCATCATAACCGAACGAGAATCACTATCTAGACAGAAAGAGGCAAATAGAGTCAGAACATTACATCATGGTTTGAGATAACGAATTTTTTGGATGAATCCAGCGCATTGAGTTGTATTTTAAAAGCCATTATAGAAAAGAGATTTCTGATTATTTATCAACTAGAGAAGTAGCTTTTTGGAAATATGTATATCTTCCTCACGCTACTACGCAAATATTTATTTATTCAGCAGATGGAAGCCCCAACGAATTATTTCTGTAAACCCAGTCGTCGAGGTAATTGAATTTAAAACATTTCTGAATGGAAATACAACGAGACGCACATTCCCCACCCAAATATCCATCCTTGATCGGTTAAAATCGCAATTTTTTTCTGTTTACTCGGGCCTTCTGCAAACGGGCGTAACAGGTGACCAAAGTGAATGCCTCTCTCATCTCCTCCGGTCACGCCCTCCCTAACAATACAAACATTCGGATTTCGATACTATAGCTCCCCTCGTCTGATTTACCGCAGGTGCGAAACAGCATTCCGGCAGAAGCCTCTGGCGCACAATTGCCGGGAAGACGCTTTTTGGTGAGAGTTGTCAAGAGGTTATGGGACAGTAGTTTGCGGAGGGGAAGCAGAGGGAGGGAAGCGGTTGGCTGCCTTAGAGAGGAGAGATATAAATTGCATATCTCTCGAGTACCAAGTGTCGTCATGAAAGCGGAGCCAGTCTGGTCCTTGTATACCTAGCGGGAGAGTCGCCTCCCGCGGAACCTGTTGCGAGGAGAATGGTGAGGAGTCCAAGTTTACGATCGCCGACCGATTCACCGATTGTACGCCGCCGGGCGCCGAGCATTGGATGCCAAGATGCCCTTTTCCAATAAGAAGATATACCGAGTCGGCAATGATGTTCCCCTGCAAGAGGTAAGCGGGATTCGGCCGTTTTTACTGGTGGTACGTGCGTGCGCTTTTGAGTCATTTTGACGATGGAAAGAGGGCAATTGTAGCGCGTTGATATTTCCACATTATCTCAATTTGATTTTTTTGGCGGAATAGGTTCTTACGTAAACCCATTTTTCCTTTACCTCTCGAATGAATTTACCGACTTTCTCCGATATTCAAATAATCCTCGTAAAATGCCTCTCCAGTCAAATTGCTCATCACTTCCGTCCATTCAATGTGCTTAGGATGTCGGTTGTCCCACTTTCTTGCATTTGGGAGGTAATATCGAAGATTTTTTACTATGTTGAGTGCTCCTTTCAACTAGACAACCCCCATAGCATGCAATACTACATTTTCTGTATATTTTAATCCGGACGCCAAAGCTCAGTAATCTGTAAAAAGATGTGACCATATGTAGTTTATATTCGTTCTTTAAAGAAAGAAGTGTGCTTGCATATTTATCATAGATATAATTGTACAAATATCAATTAGGAGTGAGAAATCGAAGGTAAGAGAATTAAAAATTTCAATCTAAATGCTTTCAAGTGACTATAATGAATCGAATCTAATCCATCGATTTAGAGTGCGTTGCTTTCCAAATGGAGTGTTTCATGGTATCAATTAAGGATTCTTGGAAAAGGAACCTTTCACCCCAATCGTCTCAAGGAGTCTCTTCTGAAAA
The DNA here is from genome assembly GCA_020796165.1 of Pantala flavescens. Classification (NCBI taxonomy): domain Eukaryota; kingdom Metazoa; phylum Arthropoda; class Insecta; order Odonata; family Libellulidae; genus Pantala; species Pantala flavescens. The sequence continues at coordinate 49,459,727 of CM036883.1, forward strand.
CCTTAAAGCATCTATAGACCTAATTAGGGTTGATATTCAATATTATAAATCTTTAAAGTAATTAATATAATTATTCCAGGAATAATAAATGAGCGATTCATTCTTTTCAAAGTAAATAAAAGTTATAAATTTAAGTTATAATCTATTAAAAATACATTCCTCTAAGTTTACTTCTGACAAGGAGTGTAAACATAGATGTCTCCTGACTTTTGAATGAGACTAGCATAGGTCGATAGAGGATTAAAATTAAGAAGACCCGTCTTTTTTTCTATACGTTTCTCGCCGTAAGTTTAGGAGACAATAACGTTCAAAGCTTGCAATTTTTTTCAAATTTCGTGCCGGGACAACCCAAACCCGATAATCTCCGACACCAGCTCTTCCGTACTCCATCGGTATGAGCGGGTTCGGTGGTGGAATTGGTTAAAGCGATAGCAAGACTTATTTGAACCGTCATTTTTGCGTGGTGGACGCTGGTTCGCGACCCGGCAACGAAACTTTTTTTCTCTCTGATAATGATTTTTTTGCCTTGTATTTAGCGTCTATTACATACTGCGCACCTATTTTGGAGTTATTACAATTATTAGTTATTAATTAGAGTTATTATTAGCAAAAAAGTCTTTATTTATTAGCAAAATAAACTCCTTGTGAGATGAATGTAATCTAAAAAATTTTTCAAATAATACGTCGGTCAAATCATACTCCATAAAATTAGATAGATAGAGAATGAATTTCACGCTATTTAACTAATTCATGGTGATGTACACTCTTTGCCTTGATTTCTCGAGCTTAAAATACGTAAATACATTTTAATGATCCAAGTTAATGGGACGACATTTCAATGCATTAGAATCCCCGTATTTTTCAAATTCGCACTATCTCTCAAGGCTATTGCAATGGTCTCGACCTAAGGAGTAGATTGGCATCTATTTTTCGTTTGCATTAACCCCCGTTGCGGTTAAGAAGGGCAGTTATTAGCCGATGTCGCAGTCAGGGGTTGAAGAGGCTTCAGCGACTGTTTTGTGGATGAGTCACGAATGGGGTCGACAAAAGACCCTTCTGTGCTTTACACTCCTTCCAATAAAGGATAACTATGTCAGGAGGAGATGCTTGAATCTGGATACACGGAAGAGGGAATGATCGTAACGAAATTTTCTTCGTAAAGGCGGGTTTCCAGGAGAGAAGTGTTGAGCCAATTGGTCACTCCGTATACTGAAGAGAGCATTCGGCTCTTCCGGGTTTCGACGCTTTATCATTTGATTGACGGCCATTCGATCAGACTCAAACATTGGTCGAAATTAAGGGAATGATTGAGACGAATTTGAGAAGGCTTAGGTAATTAAAGCTGGTCAGAGGTCTTCTAGAGATAAGAAAAAATGATTCATCCGAAAATATCAAACGGACGGGATAAGAGAGAGTATTCAAACGAGAGCTATTAATTCGTGGATGATATATTTCAATTTAAGGAGCACGATTGATTATTAGACCTATGGGTCAGTTTCCATGACGATTAATTTTAATTATAAAGACGTTATTGAGAGATAATCTCTCTCTTGTCATAATCTGTTTTTAACACTTATGATACGAAAATAGCCACTTTGTCATCATCATTATTTGGTTCCAGAAATAAATTTGACTCAATCAATTTGAGTCCTTATTTTTTTCTGTGTGAGCAAATGGAATTGATGCGGTGAATATTTTTGATTTACTTGACGAAGTTTTACTTTAGTTTTCTCCACAATAGCTGTACTAGCCCAATCTATACATCTTAATATCTCATTTTTCATTATAATAAGAATAGCTTCAGCTTAACAAGTCTTCTATAATACAAACTATTAAATTCTACAAAATCTCTGTATCCACGGAATTAGTATTCTATTGATTTTGCTGTATAATTTGATTCCATATGCACTGAGAAGGTTCTCTAAAGTTCTTCCGTCCGTTACTGATATGAAATCAATTAGGCAAAATATGAATTAATACTTCGTAAGAAGAGCTACTTCACAACTACTTAAGAAGAATCATTATTACTTATCACTTAAGCTCAACATTAAATTTCGAATCTAAAATCCTAATATTAATTCGTTCGTTAGCAGTGCATTCGACCGCCTCTTCGGTTTACTTTCGCCTCGCACTTTAATTAAACCCCTTTGGCGCTATCTGCAAAAACACCATCTTCGAGTAGCTATCATTATCCCTTTCACTTTCAAGTGGAGTAAGGACCCTTTTTGCTGGTGGAAAGTGTCATTCGTCTCTCAGGGCCTGAAGAATACACCCCATCAGATCGGAGGGCTATTCCGAACGAGAGGCTGAATCCTCTCAACTGATCTTCCAGATCGCTTCCTGTGAGGACCACGGGACATCCACGGCAGTTTTTCTCTCCCTCGGGGTCCTTCTTCTGCCCGGAAGGAAGCGTATCCGACCCCCTTTGATGTCTTCGAGGCACACTGGACGCATAAGTACGCAGGGAAAGCCTATGTTTTTATGGGTTCTCCCATCAAAGCCACGCGTTTCTTGGGACCCAACCGATCTACGAGAATCATTGTAGAGGAATGCGATGGACCAAAACTTTACCTTGTAGAAGAAGGAGTGTTGTCAGGGTGGAGTGCCAAATTACATCTGGGGCTATTGTTGTGTAAAAATATTACCATACATTTCGATTAAACAAAGGCTGAAAATTGAAATAAAAAACGATAATATTTTCCAACCTTATTTAAATATTGAGTTGTCAATTACATTCCAAATGCTTTGGTCCCGTGTTCGAGTCCCGGACACCCGTGTTTTTCCGACTGAAGTTGTCTCCTTACGTTCCGCCATTGTACTTTATACTCATATATTGCAGTCATTTGATAATTAAGTGAACATGATAGCGTAAAGACATTTTACAGTACAAATGGAAGACGGAGGTTTCAATATTCAATTTATTCTTCCTAAGAAATGGAGATATCAAGTGAAGGATTCCAGACTGTACAGTTATGCCAAAGAGAGATTTAAGGTTGAAGGAGTGATTTATCTCAAAATTTAAGTGCAACCTGATGTGGAAATAGCCAGATGCCCTCTTCTACCCACGCAAAAAAATTAGCAGGTCATTGAGGAAATTTAATAAGTCGAACTAATTTGCATATCAAACACCAATTTTGAGGTTTAGGAGTGGTCAACTCCTCTTATTTCTCTGCCACGAAAAGAGTACGAAGCAAATTATTCTCCCATTATACAAACTGAGCTGAGGACAAAATGCATTTTCCAGTGTTTAACATCCGCTTCGTATTCAGTTGAATACGTTTTTTAAATTGTGTGTTTATGCTGTTCTTTCTTTAAAGATGGAGAAGGGGTTGGTGAAAGTAAGAAATACGATATCACTCATGAATTACAAATTATTTCTTACCGGCACTCTTGTTGTAAAATAATTTATGGAGAAGGGTAATTAGTGAACGCTAATTTTGGGAGAGGAAAATAAATTTGGTATTATTATAATGAGCATTTAAAATCGTCTTGAGAAAAAAATGGCAGCAGTATTTTTTATTTATTTAAATCATCATTAAATATTAAGATTTGCAAATATTGATCATGAGTATGAAAAAGACGGCAATTTAGAATGATTCATTGCGAAATGCACATTTATACTGCAAATGTTTGTTTTTCAGTTGATTCTGAAAATACTTCTTCCCTTAGATAGAATTTTATAGATGCATAATCCTTGAGTTTACTTCACTTTCGTTTAGAATTTGGAGTTAGGTTTCATTTAGATTTAGAATTTTTTTATTTACCAAGCAAATTAAAAAATGTATCAGATATTGAAATAATGACTGATTGTGTGGGTATTGTCAAATTACTTTATATGACTACCATTTTCGTGAGTTTATTTTTCACAAATCCCACTTGAATATAAATGTTGCACAGTAATGATATTCTCTGATTTTAATAGATTGATAACCTCTAAATAGGCTTTAAATAATATGTTTAGAAACCCCATGTTACACATACTTTGATCTGAGAGCGGAATTTATTCTTTTACTTTTGCTTAAACGTAGTACCTTCTAATCATGGTAGTTGAGCTGTTGGAGACATTTATTGTTACTTAGATCGAGATAATTTGGTTTCAAAGCGATTTACTCTTCTCTACTCTTGCCTTCTTCTGCTTACCTGAAATATTGTGCTGGATTATACTAAAAGACTTGAACTGTAATGGTGAAACTTGCTATAAAATTACGTATTCACATTTACCGAAAGATGGCAAATGCGTGTGGTTCATAGGACGATAATCTCGTTCTCCTGAAACCTACCGATTGCTACATCACCCTAAAAGAATAACCAATCAGGCACTTGTAGATGTTGTCGGGGGCTCATCAGTCACCTTCCATCGAAGCCCCCGTAATCTCGACTCCCTCTTCAAAAAGCCATCATCCCCTCCGAAGGAGACAAACGCACTCTCCCTCATTTCCCTCACCTCATTTTCCCGCCTCGAGGCGACTTCCAAACGTCGTGGGCGACGTCACATCCGGACGTCGTCGGATAGGTGGAGCGCGCGGAAGGGGGGCGCTGCGGGGGAGGAAAAAGGGGTACACCTCGCCTCCGTAGTAGTAATAAAGAGGGGAGGGGCGGTGGGCGGTCCTTCGTCGTCGTTCGTTCCCTTACCTTGCCACTTCCTCGCCGGCGGCCTTCCGTGGTCTCTCTGCAGCTCGGCGCATCCCCAGAACCTCCGATCGCCGCAGCCTCGATGCGAGGGCAGTCCAGTGGACGGCGGCTCTCCTCCGGGGGCGCGGCTTTAAGGACTCCCATCGTCCACCATCCCATCTAGTCTCTCCGATTGTCTTTCCGCGGTGAGTGCGCCCTCCTTACCAAAGGTATCATCCACGTTTGTTTCTTCACCCGATTCCTTTTCTCGGGCTCGTGCTCTCGTTACGTTCGGCGTTGCTAAGGCTTCTCCAACCTGTTAGATTGTTGGTCGAGGGAGCGATTTCACCGGAAGGGAAGTTCTGCCCCGAGATTCACCCGAAAGGGTGACCGCTGCACTCTATAAGCACTGCGTCTCCAGCGGTAATAATACCGATATTAAACTGAAATAATTGATTGAAAATCAGTTAGTTTTAGGGTTTGGCGAAAATCCGTTCGTCTGTGTTATATTTCTGTATCTACCAATTCTACCTTGCTGTTTAACCTCTATTTTATTATCGCATGCTTGGTTTCTGATGGAAAATTTGGAGCTGCCAAAAAATTAGGATCAAAAGACTCGAGGTATCATAAATAGGAAATTTCTGAACGCAAATTTTAACTGCAGACAACTGCTCCGTGTTGTTTTATTCAAATCTCTATATATCGCAAATAAGTCGCCAGTAAATTTGTTTAAGAAATTCATTTTCAGAGCCGCACTGAAATGGAACTTAAATTACTCTCAAGTCTCTATCTTTTGAGGCTGTAAAAGATTACTCTTACTTTTCACGAATAACATGAGTATTTTTTGCGAATTCTCAATTTCAAGAGGGATTATTTATTCCGAGCGTTACTGATATAGGTAAGCCGTTTAATCTATCACAACTGCCGCCGCAATATCGTTCCACGTGATTAAATTATTTCGTTTCTTTCGTTAAAGAAGTAGCGTAACCGAACTTGCCGTGCCTCCTAATAATGCTACACTGAGAGATTTGTTTTAGGTGTGCATTCAAGGTCTCTAAGATAATTGATTTACCAGTCAATGATTTCGATCACCTTTTACGGGAACAGTTTTTTGCATACGGAAGATTTACTCAACTTCACATACGTAAAAGTACCTAGAAATTGAGCGTAATATCAGCGAAAGAAGGGAAATATGTGACTCTCATAATAGTGTATCTTTCGTATTAACTTTGCATACATAAGAAGAGACAGAAATGTTACCATCATTCCACCTGCACGCTGCACCTTGTATACAAAAGAGCTGAATGAGTTATGATTTTAAAGAGCAGTGTTATCGGTTGTCTTAGGTTTGAATGAGATATCGTACTACGATATATACTTCGCATAGTAAGAAATAAGAGAGGCTGTATCTCTCTTAAGTGATGACTTCGGCGATGACAATCTTTAGACTGTGTGTTTTTGTCAATGCTACTTGCATATTCACAAGCGTTCTTAAAGGAGGTATTCCTCCTTCTTTGAATTCTGCCCGAGGATGCGTTTGCCGAGAAAAACTTGTGAAGATCGGCAGAAAGATTTTTTATTGATTTTAAAGCACAAAAAACTCATTAAAAAAGGAAGAATCATGTTTTCTTTAAATATGACGTAGAAAAAATTACACATAACAATATACTGACACTCGTTACATTATCACATCGGTGTTATAAACGGAAATATTTTTTCCCTTTACATTCCCATTTTCTCCAACACATTGTTGAAGTCAAATCAACTAGACAAGATTTGATGGAAATACGTAAGGAATGAATAAAAGTCAATCTCGCGGAATAGAGAATATTTTCTGAGGAATAGTCCGTCTTAAAATTCAGCATATTTCTGATTAAGAACAATTATGAACTCAAAAACAATGGAAACATTTAATTGAATTTAAAGATGATGATCCAGTGAAATATCTTAAATGTGTTCTTTCCACACTTTTGGGTTCTTTATCTATCAATTATATCGAGTTTTATTATGAATATGCGAAATAATTCCTAGATTAGTGGATTGATTGTCATTAAATTGAAGATAATCGAATAAAATAATAGTAAAATTAAAAAGGAATACAGATTGCGAATTGTGGTTGCGAATTAAAAGATTCTAAGATTTCGGGATATTGAGCTGTTTTCTGATTAAACTTTGATATTTGTCTTCTTAATTTTTTAAATTTATATTTGTATTTGTAAATCCATTAAAAGCCCACGAATTCTTCGTCTTCATAATCTTTTCACTAAATAAAATACTGTAGTGTTTAGTATCATTGTTTGCCTGAGAATTTAAACCAAAAGGTTATTTACAAATGGACACTTTTTATACATTTTACTTAGTTTCTCCATCGCAAATATTTTTTTCAGCCATTTCTGTGTAGTTTACACACCTCGTCCTAATGTATAATCGGCAAATTTGAACATACATTTTTCTAAAGTTTGAACTGACGCAAAAAACTTGGTCGCTTCCATCGTAAATTTAATTTGCGACGGGTGTCCTCGTCGAGTGGACATTTTCTTATTTATTCACTTCTCGTTCTATTTTTAAAAATCCGCCTTCCTTTTGTCACGAACGGACATTGAGGATTTGTTTAGAATGTTTGTCCCTTTCGGTGAGAATCCTCCCACGTAAGTTTTTAAGAATATTCGTCTTGTTTGCTGTGGGGGCTGTCGGTCATCGTGGACTTAAAAACCGTCAAACATTGCTCAAGACTCTCTCCATAGGTTTGGAGTCGCGACGTCCAGTCACGGTAAACACACCCTCGCAGGAGGGAGTGTCCTTCTCCAATTTGCTCTCCCAAAAGATGTTTATTAAGAAACCCTCATGGTCATTCTAATGCTACTTTTCTATTGTTAAAGATATGCGGCTGTTAATCGGAAGCGTTAGGAAATGATAGCATTTGAAACGGTCTCAGAGGGGCGTGTATCGTTAGACGGTTACTAAGTATCTTTTATGCGTTCAATGTTGCAGGTTTAAGAGATGCATCTCCAAGAGAGAGATGCGTGAAAACTCGATTGTCTATCGCATATGTAAATCATTCGTCAAATAATTTGGTATAATCATATAAATTAAAATGTTTTGAGGAAAATTTTCTACAGAATCTTTACAATTCCTTAAAACAGTCTCCCAATTATTTAAAAAGCAAATGCAAAGAATTACTGTATTAGATATAATTTTATCTGCCATCTTGTTATTGGTTGCTTCTATGTAATGTTATTGCTAATGATAAATTTCAGGTACAGATTTTATAGAAGGTCGACATCCATTTAGACTTTGTAATAAAATGGCTCGTCTAATAAAACTAATTATACGAGAAAAATAAATCAGGTGAAATAAGGAAGTGAGTGATACGGTCAGAATAAGGAAACAAATTCGTGAAAGTATCTACCGTGACGTATTTCTCTTCTCTGTGAGCCTCATATTTACCTACCTATGCTACGCATATTTTATGCCATCTCTATGAAACAGGGTGGAGTGAAATTTCTAATTAACTTCTAAAGTAACCTAAAAAATTTTAATATAAATTTGTTCCTAACTTAAAATTTGGTATATTATTCTCTATTTTATTTTCTCTAAATTTGTTCGCTGACTTGAGTTACGAAATAATTTTAATTTCATTTGTTTCGCACGCAAATAATAGGATTCAGGTTAACCACTTAAGGTAAACGTCTTTTACATACATCCCCCAACAGATAACACCTTCCAAAGAAAGCATGTGCATTACGAGTATATGGGGAATAATACATTCACGAGGGTATACAGCCTTGAGAGATAATAGGACAACCCTTTCAGTTCCAATCCGTGCAGCATTACATTCGCTTGAAGGTAATGCCGATAGAGCCTTTATTTCGAAGCGAAATATTGGCAAGAAAAATCGCATCATTGTTGGTATATTAATACTTCTCCGCGAAAAGAATGACGTGAAATCAAAAATAGGACTTTGGAAATAGAAATATCGAGCGCTGTTCCTATCTTTCGTCGAGTGCCGTACTTTGATAAATACAACCACTTGAGTGAATGGACTCCCGTCGGATTGAGAGACTTCAGTCACGGCAAGTATTTATAGCGAAGGAGCTGACGTATGATGAGTAACGTAAACTCAATGGCGATAATGGAGTGTCCGCTCTGAAATCTCGAGAGAGAAAGCTTCCTAGGAAACTCGCAAGTTTGTCCATGGCGCGTCGCATTTTTTAGCGTCCGAAAGTTCGGCCTTATAAGAATTGGGTGTTGGCAATTGGAATTGTATTTGTAAAATTTTTACTGTTTTTCTTGTCGTTGAACTAAAATTGTTAAAAAATAAGATTTTCCGAAAATTGTTGTTTTCTATAAGTAGAAATATCTTGCCCTATGATCAAGCTGATGTTTATCTGTCCGAAATACGCTATCTGAGAATTGAGAGTGTATAATCTTTTACGCCTCGTAATCTATATTTAGTTCTTAAATCACCTGTTTGATTAACAGCCGGTCTATATTTTTCTCTATGTTATGCCTAGAGAGAAACGCCATACGACATAGAACGAAAGAAAATTTCAATGCGGTAAATTTCTGATTAAAAATGAAGCTAAGTACATTTTTCAATCCCTCCTGAAGAATACTTCTATTGTGATAATTTATAGCCGAAACTTTATTAATATTATAATGCTAAAATACTTTATTTATTAGTTTTCTTGCTTTTGAAAACATTTAGAATTATTTGAGTTCATAATGGGCTGCTTTTCATTTCTCTCTTTAAAATGAGGTGTAATCGATGATGTGATATAAAATTACATTTTGGGCGCCTTTTACTGTAATGTAATTTCGTCTATTTTTCATCCAAAATCTTTTTTGCGCACTAGCCTAACAAATTTCCTATAGCTTTTTCTAAAATTACGACCGATTGTAATTAGAATATTTTCTATTAACTAATATATTAACTAATATATTAACTAATATATTAACTAATATATTAACTAATATATTAACTAATATATTAACTAATATATTAACTAATATATTAACTAATATATTAACTAATATATTAACTAATATATTAACTAATCTATTAATTAAAATAGTATATGTTGATATATAAGAGCCTGAATTATAGCACTGAAAAAAGCAAAGTCAATTAACGCAGATAATGTATAAGTCAATCGTAATTCTATTCAACCAACGCCGTTGCTCATATATCTTGAAACGATTCGGAATATATGGAAAGGGAAATTTGATGGATGGATGTGGGAATTAAGTCGATGAAATCAATTAAGCGGGAAGATGGACGATACAAACCGCTCATTCGGTTAATTTATCCCCTTAACCATCAGATTACCTCGACTGTGATTTATAACAACTGTCTCTCGAGGAAGACTCTCGAATTCCGAAAGATTTCCCGCAAAGTCGGTCGGGAGGCGTAAAATCAAGACATCTTGGTTCTATTTATGTCGGCATTTCCAGGTTAACATGTTCTCCTGAAGATTTTCAGAATAGGTAAACCGATTCCTTTGTTTGAAAGATTCTTTCTCGTAAAATTGTTATGCTCAACTCTTTTGCAATGCATTCCTCAAACCGCGTTCGATTAATTGCTAAATAGGCCTTAAAAAGTGAAAGCTGAAATTTCAACTTCTGAATCACGCACGTCAACTCTTTATAATCATCCATTAGGGAAATTAAAGGAAAAGTGGATAAGTAATATTTATGACCCATCATACGTTTCCTCCATAAAATGATTGACACGGAGAAATATAACATAGCTAAATTCTATCTAGGTTATTTTTCTTAATATATCACTCCATAGGTATTGAGGAAACAGTGCCGGCAGTCATGAAACTCACTTAATTTTATTTGAATACTACGCTCAGAAGAAGCCCGAAATAAGAATATGTTGATATCGGCTTCCACAAATGTTTTTGTTCAGCTTGCATTGCCTTAACTTGGAATGAATTGAGTGAAAAATGTATTAAAACAAAAATAATGAGCAGAACCAACTTTGAAACATATCAGAGGGTTATAAAAAGATGACGAAAATAATTGATATTTCGTTATCGTTTGGCTCATTCTCGAGCATTAATATTTCTGTGAATCCATGCTACAACGCGCATCTTTGCGTGAACGAAGCCAATCCATTGGTTAACTTACGGGTTTGTACTCCTTTTCTGTGGCTGAGCTGTATTTTGATCGTTTGTTTTGTTCTGACCTAATGACTTGCTGGAAAGGGAAGCGGTGTATCATATTTTACCTTTTGCCAACCACCAGCGGACTATAAGGGATGGAATGGTAGGGAAAGAAAATGTTTCGTGTGTCACCATAAGTTTACGGAGAACCGAACTCTTTCGTTAAAGGAAACGATTCCATTGACATTAAATTTATAAATTATGATCACATCTGTGTGTTTGACACCATAGTTAGGGTAATCATTTGAGAAAGATAAATAAATTGTTGATTGAATAAAATGCGGTCATATTGTTACGGGAATAGGAATAAGACATAAATCGCTCTAGATGAAAATCGAGAAATTTTCAGGTCAAATATGTTATTTTGTTAGACTAAATATGGAGTATTTTTATGCAATAATAATTTCACTTTCTAATCGAAGTCAAATCTTTACGTCTATAACACAAATTAATAATAAGCACATACTGAAAGTTCTTATTCATTTCAGGAACTACTAGTTTATAATTCAAGTCGCTAGCTGAAGCACTCAAATTCTTTATTCTCACGCCATTAATTTTCTTAAAGTTCCTTATAACTGTAATGAAGTTAGAAACATAAATTTCAAACTGATAATTTAATTAAAAGTAAAAGATTTTCAATCCAATATAACACATTTTTTAAAGATCATTATTTTAATGTTCCAATTTCTATCCATTATATTTTAGAGAAGAAAAGTAAAGTTAAATGATTGAAAGAATAATTTTCCGTGAGAATTTTCACATGAATAAAATCCAGGAAAATCCCAAAATAAATTTTGAACTAATTTAACTATCCGTTTGGGGCTCCAGACCGCACAGAATGCATATATTAATAGGAACCTGAATTCTCTCGATCAATTTTTTCGTGAAATCCGCGTCTATAGACGCATCCGGAACATTATCCCGACTTGAAAGGAAAGGATGAGGGTTCTAAACACGGGAAAAGACCACTCCCATTTCTCCTGTCCCACCGCCTTGGGATCCATCTTTCCTAGAGTTCCTACCGTAGCAACACCTATGCTACTGATTCAGAATCGCCTTCGTGAATGCTTTAAATGGGAAAGAAATTGACGTTCACAACACAACTTAGATTTATATAAATCTTCGTTATCATTTTGCTTATCATCAGGAGGTTTTTTGACTAAAGCAGTGATTCATTTTGTACGCATAAATGATTTTCATTCGTGAGCTTAGTTTTAAATTTTTCGCTCAAGCTGAATTTTATCTCGTATAAATAAGAATTTTCATTTAAAACCTGATTTTAAATTCAGGAACGAAAGAATAGAAACATTTGAAGGCGCTGATTTATTCATCGGCACTCTGCAGTCGTTGTTTCCAAAGCGACCGCCTGCTGGAAGTCGGATTTGTTTTATCCTTCCGATGTTTCGATAAATAAATAGATATCGCGTCAACAGGTTCTTCCGATGGTTTAAGTTTTTGTTCCGTCCGTCAGGAGAAACCAGCTGTGACAGACCGTTTCGCCCCTAGTATGACTATTTTCCCTTATTTTTTCAATAGATGTTTTTATTATCAGGCGTTTACTATCGATTTCGTTTATATATCTATAATCAGTTGAATATATATATATATATATACATACATACAATATACATAAAATACAAGGATCTCCTATATATATATATATATATATATATATCTATTATATATAGATGCTTCGGGGGGATATATATAACATATATATATATAGGATATTAATGTCAGGCCCAAACCGCTTTGGCCACGGAGCCGCCGATTTTTTTACGTAATGGCCCACTAAATCTCACTCAGGAAAAATTCAGAAATCCACCCTACCTATCATTGGTTCGATTCTAGGAGGCCCCAAAAATCGACTTTCCCCCGTAAGAATGCATTGGGCCGTTTTTCAAACAATTTTAAAAAATACTTTCCATTGAGATAGAACAATGAAATTTCATACGGCTATTGCAATTATAAATATCTACGGAAAAATGCTATTGTTTACGCGCAACCGGTCATGGGTTCGATGCCAGGAGGTGAAATATTTTCAAATTTTGAAAAATCGTAGCTCTCTTAATATTATACATAGATCATTCAAATTTTTTACACTTATAGGTAAGTATATTATATACCTTGAAAAAAATCAACAGTTGCCTACGTGTCACGGGTTCGACTCCAGAACGTCCCGTAATCTCGATTTTCCCCGTTAGGAATGCATGGGGCCGTTTTTCAAATGATTTTAAAAATACTTCCCATTACGTTTAAAGAATAAGATTTCGTGTAGCTATTGCTAATATATATGTCTACGGAGAAATGTAGTATTTTACGTACAATCGGTCCTGGGTTCGATGCCAGGAGGTGAAATATTTTCGAATTTTAAAAAATCGTAGCTCTCTAAATATCGTACATGTACCATTCAAACGTTCAACACGTATAGATACTTACAAAATGTAATTGGAAAAAAATCAGCATTAGCCTATGTGTCACGGGTTCGATTCCAGAGCGACCCGTAATCTCGATTCTTCCCGTTTAAAATACATTGGCCATATTTCCGAATGCTTTTTATAACACTTCCCAACCGCGCAGAGGTTCAAAATTTCACACAGCCATTAAGGGGACCATTCTCATATAAAAGCTATCCTGAGACTATCGTAAAAGGTCGTTGGTTCGATGCTAGGGGGCGTTAATTAATTCTCCATGTGAAATACATAGGGAATTTAGGGCTCATTTTAAGGTACTTGCTGAATGAATTTCCTTTTGCAATTCGGGGTATTTATAAAGTCTACCATACTCAAGCGAAAGATTACAGTAATTTTAGCAGGATGACCTTGGTTCGACGCCGGGGCGGGATTTTAGCTGCCGAAAGAAATGCATCGGAAATCGTATTCAGTGCATTTTCAGCTGCGTTAATGCCCTTTACTTAATGTTTAGCAACGTTTGAGCAGAGTAATCTTTCGAAAAATTTTATTATTTACTAAAGATAAATTATTGCATTGCTTGCTGTAAGCAAGCGCACCTTTACTCGTATATATATATATATATATAGGAGATCCTTGTATTTTATTTTATATTTAACGATCCTTCAGAAAAAAATTCAAATTCTATTAAACCCAAAATTCGTAACTTTTGTTAATTGATGATCAATATTTTTACAATATATAGCCAAACCCCAATTAAATGAGTGTATATTTTGAAGTTACAATTCAGAAAGAATTTCTAGAATGGCACGAACAGATATATACTCATAAGTCGGTTGAGTAAGTGTGAAAAATAGGTAAAACAAGATAAATGTTAAATCCTTGGGTGAAAAAATAGGGTTCACGACAGAACTGAAATTTTTTCATTTCCAAAATACTTAAAAGATTTCCTGAAATCATTGAAAATTCACGAATGCGTTAATTCTCTTTTACAAAATTGCTTTCTCGAACCTTGGATTGATTTTCTCACGGTAACAATTAACTTCCTCTTCTCCAAGAGTTACGTTTGGATACTTGTACGTCAGAGTACGTCATCGGCGTCTCTCGGCACGTAGTAAATCAAGCCTGTAGCTCACCTCACCGTGACGAAAACATCCGTCTCATTCACTCAGGTGGGTAATACATCTCATGTAACTCCTTAGACACCCCACTCCCTCCTGCTCTGTTGTCCTTCTCAAGTCCGGCTGATTCGCCTCTACTCAATCGAATATCGAACTTTATGAACTTCAACTCATTCTCTAAGGAAGTAAAGAGAGTTTCCGTGTGATTAAGAGTTCCCCCTCTTGACCGCCTTCTTCGGGAAGGGGAAACAGACACGTTCTCTTCTTCCTCCAGACGAAGATCTGCGTAGTGTTCTCACAATCACCCCTCAATTATTTGTATGTAATGATCTGTTATGACTTTTAGCTGAAACCTTCCTCGTTACAATTTAGGTACCGAATTTTAACTAAGAACACTTTCACTAAAATCATTCACCTTTTACAATAATCGCCTTCGAAAGAATTATATAGTTATAAATATGAAGAAGACAGTAAAATCATACACTTTCGTCCCAGTAGTAAGGATTTCTGTGATGGAATATTTGTGGCTTTCGATCGATGCATTCACAATGATCTCGAGTTGACAGCAATGAAAAATGTTATATATTTATTCCCTCCTATTAAGTCAAGATAGAGTTATTTTATACAACACTTTTTCTCATTTTTACTTAATTTTATTCTCAATACAGATTATCTAGTGATAGTGAAGTTGAATGTTCTTGATGCATTCGGTGCACATACATTTTTGGACTCGTTTGTCGTAAATCATGGACGATTTTATATGGAAGGATGAATACAAGAAGTACAGTTTTTATATTTTCTTTTGCATCCAATGAAATTGAACATAGATTGAAAGATACAACGAACTTACAGTTTTCTTTCGGCTACTAGACTTATTAGGAGGAATTTCCCGAAAAACTAACCGTTGAACATGCGTAAAACTCTTTTAATCTCGTAGGAGCACCATTCCCTGATATTTACAGAAGCGAAAACATCAAAGTGTAAGAGTTTAAATTAAGAAATATTTATCGAATTAATTCAATTTTTTATCAGAGTAAATATAAATGGTTTTTATAGAGAAATGTGAGTATGAAATTTGTCGTTGTTGAAGGTCCATGACGTCTTAAGGTTCTTAAGAGTCTCTTTCACAATCAAGTTGATGATGAAAGATGCGAGAATGAACGTAGGCATCTATGACATGGAAGAGGTTAGTATCCGATAGTCTATCAGTAATAGGAAAGAATGAGATGAACTCAGCCAAGAAAAGTAATTAAATAGGAAGAACCCACCCTTTCGTGGAAAGAGTATAAGGAAAAAGAGCTTGATGTAAAATAAGTAGTTTATATCAGATTAATTGATACTGATCGCTTATATTTATTAAAGATCGTATCTCGAGAAATTTATCTTCCTATCACTTTTAATAAATATAATTATAAAAATAAATGCAATTTAAATTCAACACAAATAACATAATGTTCATTTCTATAAATGGAAAGGTTTTTGATTTGAAAGAAAGTTTGGAACAAATTGATAGCACCAAGTTATGTGCGAAATATTCGCATCAAAAATAGAAATGACGTATCTTTGCAAAAAGCTAGTCGATTTTTTTCGCCGTATCTGTCTTGAGAGAGCAAAGTGTTATGTTCATTCATCTTTGATAAGATTAAAGAGATTCCAGGTGCATTTCAAGGTGGCGTTATTGAACCTTCACTGCTTGTAAACATAGACGACTCACATGGTGGGATTAATTTATCAAATCGGAAACATTTCAGGAGATAAGGATGTCGACTATAAGATATTTTGAGCGAACAATAATGATTTATCGCGAGAGATTAAATTTAAAATTTCAAGTCTCAGCAGAATGCGAGAACATGATTTCGAAATTTGTTTCATTTATCTTGAAAATTGCTCTTCAATTATGAATACTCAATCTAATTTGAAATTGTTTTATCTGTTTACTTTTTTCTCATTAGACCTACGTAGTGATTCAACTCATGGTACTCATACATACAAGAGGAACTGAAGTAAACAATGGCCT
This sequence comes from Pantala flavescens, assembly GCA_020796165.1. Lineage (NCBI taxonomy): Eukaryota > Metazoa > Arthropoda > Insecta > Odonata > Libellulidae > Pantala > Pantala flavescens. Next base: position 49,476,057 of record CM036883.1, read on the forward strand.
GTCTAAGCCTATAGAACAGGTAAATGTAAACTCATGTAATTCACTCATTAGTTTCCGAAGAAATCGATTAATCGAAACTATCTGTATGATATTGGTCGCTATAAATGGTCGAGATAGAGCGATAACGTTACAAAAATACAGCTTTATCATTATAATTATAGACTAGGTAAGTGTTTAGCATATTATGGCGAATTTTTCATCCACTTATGGAATCAGCTCTCAAGATTACGTATGTATATAAAAAAGCCGAATTTCTGCTTTTTTATCTCTTACATGATGAATAATGAGAGCAAATTTGAGGAATCGAATGAAATTAAAATCCAGACCAATCAGAAACGTTTCCTTACGATTTTAATCAATATTTTAATACCTTCATACGTAACCACTTACAATTTCTCTTCCGTTGTTTCCTTCCTTGGATATCCCTTAGGCCAATCTTCTCGCATGTCTCAGATGTCCACGTGATTAACGCCTCTATGACGGAAGATCCCCAAGCCCGCATCCCCATTTTCATACCATGATATCCCTTGCCTCCGATGACCCCTTTTCTGAAAACAGGTGCCGATCAAATCGGTAGAACCAGCCATAAACCTCGCGATTGATGTATGCTCGTGCCTAATGATCGTGCTTACCTTTCACGAGTGATTCAGTCCTTTCCATTCAAACAGATTTTTCTTATAGTATAAATAGGTAATAAATATAAATAAACAATAGATCTTTCTAAGATTTATTATATTATTCACTTATAAATAATTTAAGGCTCATTGCAATTGAAGATGAAAAAATAGTAATTATAAAATATCAGTAATATAAATCTATTTTTAAAATTATATCAAAAGGAACAATTAAATCATGAAGAGAGTAAGTTAATCTCCTGCAAAAAGTATTGGATTGATTTAAGTTGTGAAAAATAGATTAATTTTAAAAATTTCGCAAAATTTAAATTATCTTAAAGACATATGAATGATTGATTTTCAATTTTTCTGTATTTGATAATATTTTTCCAGTAGTTCAGTTAGTCATTAGGTGTAAAAATAACGAATTATTATTTTGCATTACGAACAGTTACTTCTCATCTTTTAGTTTACTTATTTATTAATCATTCGAAGCTTTTTGTGATTTACGATGATTCACGATAGTATTTAATCAGTTTAAATGGATGAATACAAATGATTTAAATTATCCAATTTAGGTAATCAATAATATATTCGTGCTAGGATTAAATATATCGCTAAACACTCATAAGGGTTTCAGTTGTAAATGTTTTAAAACTCTCATGAAGGCTTAAAAATCTTCTTTGGTCAATATCTATAAAATATCGAGTAAATTGTGTTAACTCTATTACGTTAGAAAAGGAAGAAAAATTTACCGTGGACATATGTGCGCCTGACACATACGCGTGCCAAAAGTATGTAATGAAGCTCGGATGAATCTATTTATCATTTACCTCGAATCCGCCGATGTCTCTATTTTCCGGAACGAACGTTAACTAAAATCTCTTTGGGTGGATTACACGTGCATCTGTTAAAGGTCTATTATGCGTCATGATTTACAACCGCCTCTCCACGTATTTTTTCGTTCGATACGCATTGGTCTCCATGGAGAACCACGCGGACCGATTAATTCCTCTTTTATGACCGAATTATCGGCTGAATAGATGCCGTGATACTATTGGAAATCGATATCATTAATATAATCACCATCTTTATCGCTCATCATTCCTGAATTACCTCCAATTAATACTGAAAAATGGCCATTTTTATGAAGCTTCATTAACCTCTTCCATTTCCTCTAAATTTCTTACGGAATCTTCACTTTAAAATTAGACTCGATCGCACATTGTGAATGGAGGGTTTCAGTTTATCACTTTATTCGACTACTGAGAATTAAACTTATACTTTGAACGGTACACCTTGATGGAACCCAGGAACTGTCACTGAATAAATCCTAATAGTTAAGTATGGTATTTTACGTTTAAATTGTCCACCGATCTCGATAAACGATATTAGATATAATAATTAGAATCATCTTTTGTCATCATTTCATTAAAAGGATATTTAATCTTTCCTAAAATACTGTTGCCTTATCTAGAAGCAAAAGACTGCAGGAATATCCAAATAACGACCAATAACAGCTGTTCTTTCTATATCCGTTAAATAATTCAAACACCCTCTGAAAAGTGCAAAAGTTTGCCGCAAGAATAAAAGCGAGTCGATAGAGAAGTAAGACTTCCTGAAGAAGAATTCACAGCAGATGTTTACCGAGCATTGAAAAGTTTTTATATTTATCGGTGTATCATGACTCAGTTCAACGCAGTTTGATTATATGATTTTTCCTGCATCGTAACGCACAATCTAGACTGAATGTTCTTAAATCCATTCTTCCTCCATAACTATTTGAATGAGTTAATTATAACTTATACGAATTTAAGAAGAATATTATTTCGAAATATTTATAAAGTTACTTATAATAAAAGTCTTGTTTTATACAAATTGCAAGTTAAGCCGAAGTCACGAGATGATAATAAGTTACTCAAGGCAAATAAAACAAAGGTTTACTAATTTTGATTTGAATCTATCAAACGTTGCGTGAATAACGCATTGAAATATTACCTCAATTGAAGTCTTCTTATCAGCAAATGATTTTTGTTCTTATCTCAGAAGGAACTGTCATAAAATGTTTCCGCCACTGTTCACAAAGTGACCTTCGTATAAAATTGGAAGTTATTTACGCTCCTTTTACAACTCGCAGATTACTGATATCGACACTAACAATAGAAAATAATGGTTTTCCCTTGAAGACTTAAAATGAACGCAAAAATTTTTTTAATTTTTAGTTTAGGATATTTACTGAAACTGGTCTTAATGAACATATTTAATGTTTATAAGATTTCTCAATAGACTTAAACATATGAAAATTTTACGAATGTATTATTTTTCATTTAAAAAAAACAAAACAGTTCTGAAGTACGAGAAATGTGAACAATAATTGAAAAAAGAAAAAGATATATTATGAAGTCAAATCCTATTTTAGAATTTTATTTTGATTTATTGTAATACTTGCTGCAAATGAATCATACATCGCAAAAATCAGCAATACTTTATAAATATTCATACTTTCGTTGTCCTTAGAGCAAGATATAATTTAAGGTTAGAAAATTTCCAAACTTAAAGGTTACAATCGAGAACAATAATTTTTAAAATTAACTTCATATGTATATAGTATATCCAATATTGTAAATATTTGATTCGATAACCTTTCTTCATATTAATGTAAAAGAAACTCATAGTTTGTAGTACGCGATAAAAATCGCAAATTAAATTAAATTTTCAGTGGATCACGATCATTCAGCAAAGAGATGATAATGCTATTAACTCATCCGTTTACATTCAGCGATTGTCACTTTTCTTATCCAAACCGAAGCATGCAGCGGGGCTTGCCACGTTTTTTTCCCCCTCCCAAAATTCCGGCAAAAATCCTTTCCGAAACATAATTCTAATAATGCGCGTTACGGTCCCTTTCTCCACGATCCCTCTAAAAAAATCCCCTTTTTATCGTTCCACATATCACGGAAACTTTCCCTCGCGCGAATGCGAAATATTCCCGAAAGCGATCAGCTGGCGCGGGAGAAAAAAATGAGAATCGCGTCCAAAGTCGGAAAGAATTGAAGGGGGCGGTGCGTTCATATCTGAAGATTGGAGTGCGGGTTGAACACATCGATTGACTCCAAAGGAGACGAGATTCGATACATCAATAGCAAGGCGGTTCTGATATCTCGCCGATATTACCAAAACCGTTTACTACGATGAAAAAAGTATATCCCTCGGAAACGTATTTTTAATTAATATCCTCCGCGGAGGCTGCGGCGATATTGCGTAAGATATCGATGTTTGTGGAAACGGAAATCTTTCTTCAGAGATTTTCCAGAAGATTGAAGAAACCGTCGTAAGTCGTTGATATAAAGTACCTGTTGGAGTACCCAGATTCTTACGCATCTTTCTGGAGTTTTTTCCCCTCGAAGAGGAACGCTTTGATAACGGTTCCGTATTCTAGAGTTGCTAGTTGGTGACGAAGCAAGATTCGAATGCTGTGGAAGACCGAGGAGTTACGTATTTCCTTACGTAACATCGCTTTCGATCTATTGTTTTTCCTTCTGGTAAATTGAGGCTCAATTAAGAAGTATAATACTTTCTTTGTATGATAGCGATGCCTTGGAACGAGATGAGCACGCTGAAAGGAATCTTTCATGAACGCGTTTTTCCATCTCGTGCAATTATGGCTACATCTGACATCTGTCAATTATACTCACGCTTCTGCACTGATGTTAAGAGCCTTTTAGGATTTTTTATTGTTCCACTGAAGGTACTCGCGGAAGTACTGGCAGTGAAGTGTATCATAATGCAGAATTTGATCTGCGTTATTATAGATTCGTTTAGCTCAATCGTATCATCATTGGCCTCATTCCTTTCTTAATTACCAAGATTTTTAGTTCTAATTCATTAGGGTATCCAGGAGGAATAAGAGACTTATGGTTGATGAGAAGAAAATTAATTTAGGTCGATGTGAATCCTAACTTCTTAATTTTTGCTCAGTAATATTTTTTATAAATGTCTGATATATTTTAATAGTTTGGAAAAGTTATTAAAATCCTTAAAATTTTATCCCTTTTAAAACTAATTCTTGGCTCAATAAAAGTTGAATTTTTTAGAACAGTAAGAATTTTTTAAGAACTAATTTCGTGTCCATTTATAAACTTTGACTTTATCTATGTCTACGCTTTCAAGACGAAGGAATTTGAAATTCAAAATTTTAATTGTGTCGGTAGAAAATGAAGGTCCAAAAGGCTATTATTGCTCTTATAAACAATTAAAATAATTACAATCTACATAATGTTTTTAAATAGAAACCTACGCTCTGAAATTAGTTTTATAGACTAGTTTCTTCCTCTATATTTGTTCATGAATCAGAGAGAGTGTAATGGTAGACAAATCGATTTTCACACAGTTTCTTTGGCTTGAGAGTGTCAGCTTTTGATTGACGAACTGTGCGAGGATTTAAAACGACTCATCCGATAAATCTATTTTCTTCCCATTGTTTGTTATCCCCTTTTAGACGTAGAATCTAAAAAGAGGCGATCCGTTTCTCTGCTCCTGTCAATCAAAGGTTTTTTTCAAAGCTGAATTACTCAGTGGCGTTTAACCTTTCTGAACCATTGCAGTAGTTTAGTCTCGGAGACCTTGCGTAAGTGTAATTATAAAGTGTACCTAATTGAAAAAGATTCTTTATAATGGCAGTTTGAGTGATGTATTTAGGTTTATTTGTTGTTGTTGAAAATTTCTAAATTTTCAGAATTTATAGGCTTCCTCTAATTACTGACGTTGAAAAGAATCGGTCAATTTTCTCATTGATTTTTTTCTCAGTATAATGGATAGAATGGTTACATTCATCCATAGAGAACAGATCTAATGCTCACTTTGTACTGATATGTATATATTAAAAGTAACGGATATTTCTTTATTTGAATCTTCAATAATCTACAGTTGCGAGCAAAATTTAAAGCGAGAAAATGTACTAGTCCAGTACTTACGACATGTCTTCTTCGTTAAAATTCCAGATTGATTTATAAAACCTTTTTTGATTTGTAATTTTGCTAGTAAGGTATATTTGTGTACCTGACGCCTTCGTAGTCCTAGGAAATGCATATCCTTGGAGACGGTGCATTATCCTGCCCTCGAAGCAGTTCAGGGGACACATAAGGGAACATGATCTCGAAGGATACTATTTGACATGACTGTCAGATAGGTTTCCAGTTACCCAAACTATCCTTTGAAGTCCGTCGCCCAGGGCTTAACGGAATAAGCCCACCGTCGCTCTCTCTGGATGTACGTACTCCGCACACACCACGAAGTAGCTTTTCTTGTCTCCATGGATGCGGGGTCTATGAATGGCGACGATAAGGCGTAGGGAGTGTTCTTAACGAATATCTTACTCAAAGCCACGCTTAATCCATCACAAACTATCACTGCTTAAGAGAAAATTCTCCTCGGGCTCATTCCAATGCGTTGATTTCGTTGTTTAATTAGAGGTGATGCTAAGTTGGAGGAATGATGCTGGTATGCTAGCAACGGATTCAATCGAGTCGGGGAAATCGAAGATTCGATGCGAAGATAAACTATCCGTCAAATCCTAGGCGTACTTCGGAACCTCACGTACACTTGCTGAGATTGAGGGCGAAGATTTGAGGACGGTAGACTCTTCTTTCTATATTTATGATAGTTTTACTCTTCCCTTGCAAAGGGTACGCAACAGTATTCCACTGTATTAGAGCACGCATAAATCTTAACTTTTATTTAAAATGGAAAGATCGGATTTACACATTACGAGTTGTGTCTTCTCAAAAAAAGAGAATCTTTTATCCATTGACCGTCGACTATTAAAAGGAATTTGGTATTGATTTTTCAATTTAAAATATTAAGGCACTAACGAAGTCGGGTCCTCAAAGAATTAAGTGAGGAAGTCTCATAAATCATTCAAATACTTGACGGGTCTTCGTGATCGTTCGAAAATAAACAAAAAAGATATCGCAATCAACTAATTTCCTTCTAATTGGACGTCATGCTCCGTAGCCCACTGTTATCTCAAGATGGATGGTATTTTTATCGCCTCTTTGACAGATTTGTTTTCTGAGATTCGCTGCTGTCAAACCTTCGTATAGGTTAAGCTTACAGTGAAATTTTTGGTGTCTAAAATGTTTATTGTGATCACTCGTACATTATTTATGATTCATATTTATGATTATGGTAACACTATTCTATTTTTTGAAAATTGAATCTGAAACAGAGAAGTAGGCTAATACGTTAACTAATTATGTGTTATTATTATTATCATTCTATAATAATTCTTTTTTAATGGATGAGCCTTCATAGAATATTATGTCATATAGTATAATATTCAAATAATAAACGTATAGATTTTAGTACAACGCAAAGCGAAGTTACCATATACAATGGAAACTTGAAACTTAAATTATGTTTTATATTTGCCTTGCTGACTTATCATATGCAAGCATATAATACCCAGGGGTTTCTTTCTAAAAAATGCTAATCAAAACCAATCCGATTTTGATTTAATTTGATACTGAAATGCTCCATGAAACAGAGGAGTTTTGTACTGTGTAACTTGTTGTTAACTTCGCTATCATTCGGCACAACATTTTTTTATAGTCGTCTTTTGAAATAGCTGTCTTTCGGATAAATATTGATCTTCATCCTCTTCTTCAGAAGCATACTTTCGACTGTGAAAATTTATCTTCTCAGAATCATAAATACAGCTTCCAATACTTCCATCGTTCAATGCGTTCTTTATGAATTTAACATAAAATGGAACTCCATGGAAACAATCCTTGGACTACGTAAAATTGAGGCGCAAACCCGAGATTCTCAGTCGAAACCTCGTTCCAATTATATCAATAAGTTAGACTTGACATTTGAAATCGGCCGAATTCGTTGCGTGAATCATGCGACCCGAATGTAGTGAAAAATTTATTCTGTAACGATTAAATCTCTTTTCCCGAGATTTTACCCGCTCATGAAAACAAAATTCTATTCGTCCTTAATACTGGTCTGTATAACACCTAATCGACGGGAAATTTTTAGAGGGAACGTAATTTCTACCTGATTCTTTTAAAATTATATTGAAACTTAAAGGGTTATATTACCTCGGCACTCCTTTTTCATCGTAGAATCTCGTCTTCTAAGTCTTAGGCATATAAAACCACGTTACTATACCATCATAAGGAAATTAACGAAAAATCCTTAAAAGTTTCTAAATGAAATACGGAATATACGGAAAATATTAAATACCGTGCATGCTAAATTGGACTATAGAAATTATTTATATATGAAATCTCATGGTATGTTCTTCCGTGTAATATATAAAATAATATCAGATTAGAAGTATAATGACTGTTATAATCGATAAAATCTGTAGTATAGGCCAAAAGGTTTTTTAATATAAATTAACTTCAATCAAACGATTTTATGTAATATTCTTATAATTTTGATATTCTGGGAGAGTTTAAGTAAAAAGTTTGATCCTGGTTTTCCATTATTTCCATTAGCAAATTTACATTATAAATAACAGTATCACTGATATAGAGTATTTTGTCTTTAATGGCTCAATATCTCTCTTTATTTCGAATCTAATTGCCGCTATTTATTAGATAAAATCTTGTAAGGTTCATCCAAATGCGATTATCCATGGAAACTGGTAGAAAAATATTGGCGTGAATGAAGATGTATACTACCAGAACTTTACGTTTGAGTGAGTCATTGTCGCGCTTTGATTCCCCCTTGTATTATGAAATTGAATCTTCGACAATTCCATTTTCAGCTCCACCTGGAGTTTGGAAACGCTTGGGGTAAATCACAGCTAAAACCCGCAGGTTCGTGTTCTCAGAGTGGTTTATTGGCACACGGAATACAGTTCCAATTTAAAGATCCACGTCCTCCGTTAAAAATGATTGGAAATGTGACTCTCCGTTTACATGGTAAAGTCGCAGTGATTGGTCGGTTGCGATGGGGAAAGAACAATGGAATACGAAAGATTGGGGAAAAGAGTGTGGGACAATGATCAAAGAGGAAAATGGGTTTGCGAAAACCAAATGCAGTAAGCTATTGATTGGTGAATGAACAGCGATGGAGAGCTATTACAGGATATTCTGAATATGATGATGTAATATCTACTATTTTCATTCACTACTGTTACTACATTATTGCAAATAATTGCTATGAAAATTCTCTTACGATTATTCCCGTACGTTTATTATTCTTATCTTTTAACAGCTGAAGGGAATACGGGTCTTTGGCAGGAAGAAATACATCATAATACAAATAGAAAGAAGATAATATAAAAGAATTGTCATTTATTTATATATAAACCTTTCATAAGACCTTATGTGGATGAGATTGTGGAATGACATTAAAGAAAGACTTACTTAACTAAATGAGTTAAAGATGCATGCACGCTTCGAATGAATTAAAGTTTAGGATAGCGAGTTTTTCCGCGTATGCTCGTCCCAGACAACGGTTTAAGGTGAATATAGTTCGGGAAACAAATTTCTTTAACGTTTTTAAAATTTGCTTTCTCATATTAGAACAATAATCAGCTATCAGGAGAAATATTGATGTTACACAACGTAAAAATTGGATTCAGTTAATAATTTTCCTTTAAAAAGGATAGGTCTTACGTTTAACAGTAAACAAAAAAGAGTTTCAGGATATGGATTGAATCATCATCATCGTTCTACTTTTAGATAATCATAATTCATATAGAAAGTTTTTTTTATATTTTGTTGTACGAGTAATTTACGAAAGAACATTATCTGGTCTTATTTCTCAAATCACGTCTATTTAATTCTCTTGTTTAATATTCTTGGTGATGTGGACGTTTATTTACTTGTGAAATATAGCAATTAAGTGATTTCTAGATAACAACGTATCAAGGAAGCATTAGGAACATATTGATTTTTATCAAACATTTGCCTTACACCGGGAGAAAAACTCCTCCAAAAACAATCCTTAGTAATATTTTTCAGGAAACCCAGCTAAAAAGCATGGAGGTGCCGGGGATCGAACCCGGGACCTTTCACATGCAAAGCGAACGCTCTACCACTGAGCTACACCCCCACTTCAAAAAGATGGAAAACGCCCGTAAATTTATTTTTAAATCAAATCTCAAATAGAATCGATTTTATTATGCTACAAATTAAATTAGGACCACAACCTTTGCTTTTCGTTAAATAAATTATAAAATGCTGTTTATAAATTATAAATTGCTAATAATAATTCTGAAAATCCCAGGAATACTTTAAAATTTTTAAACGAATAGATTGTTAAGTTATTTAAGAGTATGCACATGTATTTCTGAGCAAATATTTTAATTTCACTAACAATAAGATTCGAAACATATGCTGTTCAGTTTTGGTGTAATAGAATGCTTAACTATTTAATTATAAAGTTTTAATTTAATTACAGTAAGTCATTATTTATAAATAGATAGATGATAATACTTTACGTATAGTTAAACACTTTGAAAATTCTTTATGTTTATCCGAGTTTGTTTCGGCAAAGAGTAATGACTCATCGAATACTGTAATATCAAAACAAAATTCGAAAGAGTTGTCATTATTTCGTTTTATTCTTTCTATTATATCGTTTTATATGAGCATCAACCGAAAAATCGTTTTGTCTCTTCGTCAATTCTCGACTTTCTCCACACACCCCCGGGAAATGCCCGAATAATGTTGGCAACCGGAGAAAGCCAACTTGTGGGACGAGATATTTGGATAAGAAAAAAAGGGGCGATTGAAACCCTCAGGGATGTAATCCAGGAACGAGAAAATGCTTTCGGGTATGCAAGGGCAGGGGATGGGCATGGACGGAAACCGTGGAGGGGGTGGCGATCGTCTGGGAAGATGGCGTGGAAAAGGTTACAAGAAAGTGCATTTTTATTTGGTTGGCACTACGACACATCCACGGAATGATTTGAGACGTTTAGGGAATGTGGATGTGGGATATGCAAGGGTTGAGCCGGAAAAAGTTCTTTTTTATACACGTGGAGGGGGTATAGGTAAAAAGGCGCGGGATGGGATGTGGGTGGGATGCAAAGAGCAACTGCGGGAGCGTTGATCTAATGGAATGAGCATCCTCGTTCGTTTGTTTCGTACTCTATTTTTCTCCAGCTCCGAAACCAAAAGTCTATCTCGTGCGCTTTCATTATGAAGTCCTCCACGCATTTCTCGGTGCAGTTCTGCTTAGATAGTCCTCAGACTAAACTATAACTGTGAAGAATGAACACGTAAACACACGTGCCACGCGAAAGCAGGCTTACCCTTTAAATCGTTTATGAAAATCCGTTAATTCCGTTTAGCAGATATTAACTAAAACGTCTAAATAGTGCGAGATATGTTATCTGTTCATTTGTACCGATATTGAAAAAGTTTACGGCCTGTTTATAAATTGGGCAATGGATTAATGATTTAAATACTGTAATTGGAGCAATGGTGCAATTTAAGTGCCATATGGACCTTTACTTTAATTTTATATTTTATACTAATAAAGGAATCAGAAATATATTTGATATGATTTTATCAGTATCATGATTGAAAATCGAGCGTCGACCACTATAACCCTTTAATAATATCGATCTCTTCGCATTTGAACCTATTGAAAAGGATATCTGACTCTTTTTTAAATGATTTCTTAAAGATCGGACTTATTTATAATCGCCTCGTTATTAAAATGAATAAATAAATAAATGGATTGGTAATATAGAAATTCTGCTTTACACACTTAAATATTTTCCATCCTTTGGTATATAGTAGGAGAATAAGTAAGAAGGAACTTTTAAGAATTAGTAAAGAGGAATTAGCACTCTATTGGAGTATTAATTAAATTTAGTTATTTCGGAAAAATGATAACTTTCAAAGATAAGCAAACTAACTACATGCGTACCTTGTAAAAATGATTTTGTTTTTTCCGAAGTTGCTTCGAATATTTTACTTTGTTCCGTAATTTCGCCGAGAAACACTTTAAAGGAATCTTCTTCACTGTTTGTGTATTTTTCGGAGAGGTCAGTGCAGAGTAAGCCAAGGCCATTCCGGAAATTTTCAAAAGTATCGCTTTTCCTCGAAAAAAGGCAGCGCCGAGTACGCGATAACTTAGAAGTGCTCGTTCAAGACGAAATGAAGCGGCGCATGGATGCACTCGCAATCGGAAAACATTTCTCTTTCGATTCCATCGAACGGAATGAAATTGTCTCTTTCTAAGAAAAAGAAGGGATGATCAAATATGACGCATCATTCAGTCGAGATGTCTTTTCGTTGGCTATTGAATTTATCGAATATTACAAGCGCGGAGGGATGTGATTATCATAAGTTTTATCATGTACATATATTTATATATTAAGGAGATTCTTCGCTTAGTCTGTATATCTTGATAAAGGGAAGCTAAGGATCACGTTCTTAATCCTTCTTAATTCTAAGTACACCTCCTTCCTTCTAATATCCTCATTTTAGTATGATAGTGAAGTTTTTCAGATCACCCATGTATCTAACCTGACAATATTTATATAACTAAAAGTTTGTACGTCTTTTAATCTATAGTTCTCAAAGTTATTTTACCCACGGTTGTTTCCCTTTACGTTGGACGTATATGTCTTCCTAGTGTAGATGCACTGAACTAGCATTACCTTAATCCATGACGCAGTTATGACTCCAAGAGATAGGATCGCAGTTAGGGCGAGAATGTTTGCCTTTGTTTTCACAATCCTTCATTAACACTATCTCATTGGCGCAAAATAACCGTATGTGCGCACTTTGAACGCAGTTAGCGCGCTTAAACTTTTAGTGCCGTTATGAAACAACAGATCTTTATCTGCCTTATGGAAGTATAATAATATAGCCATTGAATCAATTATTTGAAAACAATGCATTTAATGAAATAGTGCGATTTTCAGCTTCGGAACAAAGCCTCAAACCTTCCACATTTAGCTTTAAATATTTGCTTTAAATAACATCATCTTTTGGTTTCACAATGCAGTCCTACCTGCTTTTGATTGATCCCTGCATTAATTACCATCTCTCATTTAATCCCAGACACCGAATAAAATGAAAAGAAATCTCGCTTTTGGATTGATCCGAGCGATTGAAATCCTTTCTAAAAGTGTATGCTGCAGCTATTTCCAATCATATTCAAGAGCTTCGGCACAAGGCCTTTTCAAACGAGAATGCCTTACCCTCTCGTACTTTGACTTTTTCTAATCAGCTTTCATTACATCTAGGTTTTTCCTTTTAAGCAAAGGATACTGCAATATGACGTATTTGCAGTTATGCAGAAAAGATTTAAATGGGCTAGTTTAATTGATTGTAAAAAATTAGGCACAAAACTCAATATTGAAAATATTTTAATTATTTAAGATAAAAATGAACCATCACTAATATAGACAAATCAAGGCGAATTAGAGGCAAAAAAAATATTTTTAACGTCAGGATGTAGGAGAGGACAACTTTTATATTACGGTTTTTTTCTTTTTGATAAAAAAATTCGTAGACAAACATTGATAGAATAATCTTTCATGTATATGTATGTACTTCCATGAGGCAAAGGTTCTTATATTGAGTCAAAAAGTAATATCTCCCTTCGCGTTATTGAACGTTTTTAATAAAATTCACATAATCTACTATTATATAGTAACAAAAAATAGCTTAAAAAATTTTAATGCATAACTACAATCGTCTCAATATGACGTGCATAATTCTGCACCTTCAATCTTATTTTAGCTTTCACATATTCTCACCAAGGCTGGTAAAAATACAATGATGGATGCATTTTTTGACTTACTCCAAAGACAAATTGTTGTATTAGTCTTATACGTCAAAATTATTATAGACATGTGCGATATGATACCATGTGACAAATAAGAACAAACTTGTGTTGATCTAAATGCTAACGGTGAGAATAGAATGCATATTTACAGTCAGTAGTCGTTTCACTCACGTCATTTATCCCCGCATCTGAATATCGCTCATATATCGTCCATCTGTATCTCTCTATCGCTCTCTTCAGATTCAACTCCATTTCTCCATTGCTCTTTTCCGAAGAGGGATTGGATTTTCCACTGTAAAGGCTACTAATCTCATCTACTGACCCAAATTCAATGGAAAGCAACATAAACCTATTTACAAGCTATCTGTTTCTGTTATGGTTTTTCATAATTAATTAATTCATCGATCTACGTCCTCATTGAAATCAAATGAGCTATAGTAACCTGTCAGCAATAAATTTATTTCTACAATCTGTTAAGAATATTTAGTTTTATAATCACTATTTTTTCATTTAAATGTTCTAAAAATAAACATTTTGACATAATTGAAAAATCTCGCGTCCGCTCAATATTCATTTGTATTCGTACGAAAAAAAATATAATGAAAACTTTAACGAAAATTTCCTGTGATTCCCTTAGTGTTATTTTATTCTGATTTATATTAATTTGGCCGTTTAAGTCTTATTGAAACCATATATTTTGCATTGAAAATATTATCGAATCATATAAATATTTCGTATTAACTCCCGTAAAAAGGCGAATATACTATAACTTTGAAATTTAAAATTTTATTCTTTATTTTGTAATTTTACGTTCCTTGACCTTTTTATTGTTTCTGTTTGTAGTGTTGTAGAAGGTTAAACAGAGATGAAATACGTTTAAAGTAAATGATGACAGTGTTTCTAAATATGAATTAATATATGTAAAATTCCACTTATCTGTGCAGGAATAGCATTACTTAAATATTCTAAACTTTAAAACAATTTAAATTTCAAAGATATATCATTATACAAACAAACAAACTGATTTAACACAAACTTAAGATAGCATTCTCCAAGACGTGCATCTTTAACACACTAAAAAAATGGTTGAATAGAAGCTCTGTCGCATCTTTTTCGCTAAAATTTCCCTCCGTAAATTAGGTGTTTGGCAGATAAATATCGCGTCACTCTCAGATAAGGAGAATTTCCTGAAATAAAAAGGACGGGAAATAAGGCGTTAAGGATAATAAGGGTGTTTTAGTGTTTGGCATATGTCAAGAAAAAGAGTTACTGCATAGTAAAGAGAGAAAGTTCGATATAGATTACGTTTTTAAAATATTACGTGTCTTAATCGCTATGACAGAATTCTGATAGGAATGCTTATAAATTATAAATAATTAACAAACAGATTACTTATTACTGTTGCACTTTATGGCCAAATTCATTCAGGTAAATTTATTTTTTAAAGTATCTTTTTACTTTCATTATTTGCTTAGCTATACTGAACTCTACTCTTCTGGCTAAAATATAGTCATCTTTTTAATTATTGGTAACCTCTATGATATACGATCTTGTCATCTTACAAACTACAGTTAAATATTGCAACTTTTTGGAGCGCGTCAGTTCTAAATATTTACTCGTAACTACTTCCTTCTTCTCTTTCTGGTTAAATACATACCATTTTTAGGCAAATTTCTGTTATGGAACATATCACGCTTATATTGTGCATCTTCAGTTATCATCTCTCGGCATGTCTTAAATCTTCACATCACTTTCTCTCGAAACACTAACGTCTGCTATTCATCCTCAGTGTCACTTCCGCCTGCTTTGGCTCTCCGTATTATGGTCCATTGTTTACTTGCTTCTTTGTCTATAGTCCCTTCATAGTGCTGCATGAAGAGGGAATCTCGAACAATGGAGACTGACCAGCACTCAATCAAAACAGGAATCGCTCATCATGTTTTATTATGAAGCATCGAAACCTACGTTACAGTTCAAGAAAATTAAAAAAACGCTCAAGATCTCAATATGAAGCGTTTTAAAATAGTTGAGATTCTTCAAAAAATCATAAACAAATAGTCACGAAAGCTCGATTTAATTTTTTATTTAATAAATTTATGCTCACTAAAGAAAATGATAAAATACTTATTTTAAAATTGTCTCTCCCATTGATTTTAATACTCAAACTATTCGATATTAAAATATTTCTGTACTTTTATTTCAGCGGTTTGCTACGATATTGAATTGATTCATTTTAACTTCAAATGTTACTTGTTTTATATTTTTGATTCAGAGTCGTAATCCCTGCAAGACTTTCAAAGTATAAGTATGTTTTCTACGCGTTGTTGCGTTGTGGGTTTTTTTAAGGACTTTCAAAAACTTTTATCGATTTAATAGGAATATCAACTACAACCAGGGTAAAAAGTATTCCCACAACACATTCAACAATCACCACAGGGGCTGCTTTAAGAATCAAAGTATATCAGAGGGATGAAGTGGAGAGTTTAGAAGGACAATGAGTTGGCTTTGACGATAAAACAAAAGGACTAAGTAAGCGTGAGATGGGAAGGAGAATATTCAGCGAAAGAATTATGAGTAAATGTACAGCACGACATTCTTTTGAACAGGAACAGAAATCCAAGTACGAAAGAATTTTAATACCAAAAATGGAATTCTTCGCTCTTGTCATCGTCCTTATGGATATGAATAGCAACTGGGTTTATTCGGAAATTAAAAAACGTTGTTTTTCAAATTCTAAGAAAGTATTAATTTTGAAGCAATTGAATTCATTTTATGTATGACATATATTTACAACAAATATATTTAATGATTTCGGCCTGATGTATCTCAAGTTGTTGGAGAAAAGTGAAAAATATAATTGTTTATTATAATCTTATATATTTATGATGTGCAAGGCTGGATGACACACACGAATTTACCGTACAAAGAAAAAACGAAACAAATATTAAATAATCTCCTTTCTTTGCGGATGTTTCATGGAGTACGTAATTTATGGTTTAATGTCTTGGAATGGCACACCGCGGATTTTTCCTCTTCCTGTAGTCGCTTTGTTGGATTGATCATTCCGCCTGTCAGCTTTTCTTGATGGCCAAAGGAAGCAAGGGCTACCGATATGTAAATGAATGAAAACTTCATTGTATTCAAGAGGAGGCCATTCTGAATAATCGGAACCCTTCTGAGGTAGATTCTCCATCTTATGCGAAGCCACTTCATGAGACAAGCATTGTGTGGGAAATCTAAGCATTCGGACACGGATTTACTGGATTTTAGGATTATAACTCGTGGAAAATCTCCATTATGATTTCAATGATGCTCACTTAAATTGATATAATCGCTAATTTAATCTTTTACGACTTTTTCTGCCCATTCACCCGAATAAATAGAAATTTCTAAGGCATAGGCTCAAAATTTTACTCGTAGCTATAGCAACTTGAATTGTTTAATTATTTTCGGGTAACTTTGAGCTTGTCATCTTAGTTAATACCCTATATTTATTACTATTATTAATAATCAGTTAATTCTGGCGTATATTTTCCCAGGGTGTGTAATTATTGATTAATCCACACTCCAATGCCTTGTAAATAATGAAAGAGTTAACCTCGAAGGAAAGGGTCACTCATCTCTTATTTTCTGGAAGAAAAAGAGGCCACGCATCGGTTCCTTTTTGAAAAATGGGAATCCAGAGCCCAAAAGGAATAACCTATTCAGGAAATTGCACTGTCACAGTACATGTCGTCACACATCTCCCAATACCTTGTTAATGTACTTTTTCCTCTTCGACTTTGGAGTTAGGACCTTTTTTTCTTACGTCATTGCTCACGCGTGAATGAGGCGCTCCCAAGAGAGGGAAATAAATTAGCATTGATGACCTCTTGAGCTCTTTCGTTATACAGCGGTGAATAAGACTCCAAAACAGTGTATCCCTTCTGCGTAAGGAATAATTTATAAGTAAAGGATTATGATTTGGTGTTCACACATCTCGGTGAAGGAACTAGTATCATCCATTTTTTGTTGGTGTTCGTACTTCGAGTTGTAGTGAGACTTTTAATTCACACTCATCCCGTTAATTTACATTATAAACAAAGCAAGATATTAAATTGTGAGTTTTGATGAGCCTGGTGTTATCCATTATAAAATGAAGGGACAGGTAACGGCAAATCAAATACTTCAAAGGAGACGCTAAGCTGTTATAGTTTGTAAATACTGGTCTCTCAATAGAGACTTTGTGAATCGTTTATGAAGGTTTTAAGCTCGGATATAATAGACACTATATACGTAATATACGTAAATAAGAATCCGCACAAAAGTACATTAAATATATTTCTTCCAAATATACTTTTTCCATTACTTTCCCATTTAGTGATCAGGTTTCTATGGTACTTTTGGCTATTATATTAATTCTATAGTAGAGAGTAGGGATTCCTTAGAAACTATTATGTCTTAAAACGTAATGTATTCTTGTTTCTTTACGAAGTTAGCACGAAACATAAAAATATATTTTTTTATTCTTCTCTATTCAAATTATAGTATTTATCAATACACATTTATGTATTGATTGATAGAATGCCGTTATTTCTTCATTTCATAATTCGAATATTCATATTTTATGTACTATATATTAATTGAAAGTGCTGAATATCTAATTCCTTTCTTAATGTATTCTTTAATCATTCCGATTCTTTTACAGCATTTTTAAATATGTTATTTTATATTATTTCCAAGCCTAATATGGCATCTTATATGTTCTTAGTTTCCCGACTTTCCGAAGTTTTTTAAAACTTGTAATTCTTTATCCTCCTTTTCAACAGTCAAACCTCTTTTCTGTCAATACAAATCCTTTCTTAGTCACTCTGCCAGTCGTTATTTCCATTTTGACACTCCCATTTCTCTTGAATAAACCACGCACATACTGGAAGGTTTCATTCTCTCCAAACTCTCTTTAATCCTTATTATCACCTGCCCCTCCTTCGCATCCAAGGTGGACAGGATCGCACTTTTTGCTTTTGTATTGTCATTTTTCTTTATTCATTCCTCTCCTTTGAATCTGTGGGAACAGACGCTAACACATCTGACATGAAGACGACAAGAAAAATTTATCAGACTAAAAAATTAAGAGTATCTTATGATGAGAATTATGTATAGGCTTCAGGATGGCATTTATGCTAAGTCGTGGATGTTACGAGACGAGTCGGAGGTTATCAATTACTTCTTCATTTTTCTGCATTTTATTTTAAATCTTACTAAAGTTTTATCTCCTTAAATCGACAACGTTTTGGATGGTAAAATCCTGAATTTTTCAGTTAGAGCAGTTCTACGATTTGCAGTTTAGTTCTATCGCCTTCTCAACTTCAAGTATTGGTTTCAATTAATTCATTAAAGTTAATTTAAGAAAAGGCTTATATCACAACCGGATTGTTGTGGATAAATAAAAAATGCCTTTTTTTAAAAAAAAGTTTTTTAAACATGATTTAACTATACCATTCATAAATCTACCACTTTTTTATTATTAATCATAATAATAAAAAAGACATAAATGTTTTGGTATTTACTATAGACCCTTTTGTAAAAAGTCACGTACTGGAATCGATAGAAAAAATTCTCCAGTACCTTCGCTTATTTTTCGTATACATGCAAAGAGATCCTTTTATCAGAGAATACACTTTTAAATCTTGGAAAATATTTTCTGCCAAAGTCTAACAATTATTTATGTTGTGTTCTTTAGCCTTCCTTTTTACATATCAGCTGAAAACCCTTTAATGTTTTCCTCGAGGCTTAAGAAGAATTTTGTTACATAAAAAAGTATAAGAGTTTTCATTCCAATTTCTCATTTTTTATATATTATTTTGAGGGCAAGAATAACGTGATACAATAGAAGTCGAGCAATGGGTCGAAGGCTGGGTCAAACGCGATAAAGAATGTTTGGAGAAATATTTACGAGAAATATGCGTGGCCTCTAAAAATATCGTGCTTGTTGTATTTAAATCCACTATCAAACGGTCAACTTTCTCTTTCAAAAATATATTGTTTTATTCGAAAGCTAAAAATAAGAGACGTCGATAAGAGAAGGACTTCTCGACTCGACTTGATCTTCTTCTTTCATTCATTTTTGGAAGATTAAAAAATGTGAGAAAAGTCTTATAGTTATTCCTCAATTAAAAAAATCATAAATCTGTCCTAATTAATTGTATTATCGGAGCAATTAATAAATAATTAAAGGGACCTAAAGAATCATTAACTTAATATTCTTAATTTTTTTTCTTAGTTAGTTTTTACTGAATATTTTTAATCGAATTTTCTGATTAACTACAAAATATCTATTGATCGATCATTGTCTCTGAATCATTTCATTAAAAGAATAAATTATTATTTCTGTCTTTACTGAGGATATATTTGTAATTGCTCGCCATTAGATGTTGAATAGTAATTTTCTATGGTTACAGGAACGTTTATTTGTACGAATAAAACATTTCGGAACGTGTTTTGACATCACGTGTTCATTTCTCTTTCATTGGAAAATCCCGAAAGAAATTAATGTTTGAGTAATCTGATTCTCTAAATTGGGAAGCCAACAAACACGGAAGATTATTCTTTCGTAGACATTCAGGACATTAAAGGAATAGCCGAGTTTTAATTTTTCCCCATCCATCCTTACGTTTCTTAGAGCTTCCATGAATAGTCCACGTGATATCGTAGAAAGATAACGTGTATTATTACCCCATATTATCTTCGTTATGGATCATGATCGTATTTTATCGTATTGATATTCATTAATTTCATTTAAGCGTAGATTTTTAAATTCATATGTAGATGATTTTTGTTTATTGTATCCCTAACTTCCTGTCCATAAAACAACCTGCAATGATGCCATACAGCCAAATGGTCTAATTACAATGCAAATTAAATCGATAAATTATGTCTATAAACACTGGTGGTTTCGTATTGATGTAATTTATTTTTAATCTTATATTTATGTAATTACGCCGTTATCTATTGTTATTTGAGTATAAGAAATTCTAAACTGTTTTCGTAAGGATCGGAGATAATTTTCCTTTAAACCTGAGCACGTTTCTCTTCGAAATCAGAAATAAACGTGGGAAATTAATAGCTAAAAATCGCACTTGGAAGGCTTCTTGGTCATAATTTCACTCATTCGCAAGTTTGCGTTTCAAGTTGAAGCCTTTCCTTAAAGAGGCAGTGCGTCGGCGGCAGACAAAGAAGTTTACGTTCAAAAACCGCCGATTTGCGTGTCGACCGAAATACACACACTTGGAAGGGGAGAGAGGCAGAGTGGGCGAAACCTGTCTCATAGACTGCCTTCGGGCAATTTGTAACCGTATGAGGCTTCTGAATCCTTCAGCGGCTAACAATCGATAACCTGAGGCCTTCTTCTTAACGCATTTCATTTTTTTTCGAACCGTCTTCGACGACGGACGATCTTCTTGCATTTGCTCACTTTAATTAAGGGAGTTTCCGGTATCGATTGAAGAAACCGCAGTCGAAATCCATTCGGTTTGTCGATGAAAAAGGTCCAAGATGGGCATGAAGACCGTGGGAATTTTTGAAATTTTTTTTCTTGGGTCGTATTTCATGAGATTGGACTATATTTTCCTTCTATGTTGCGGAGATGGCTAGTAGTGAGAATGAAAATATTTATTTAACCGTCATATTAATTGTCTATCCAAAGGAAATAGCGACTGTCATTTGTGTTATAAATGAAAGGACATTAATTCTTATTCAACTTCTTTATATATCTAATCATGTGATTTTCTCACGAAAGGTCTTAGTCTTTGAACCCCAATACGCGTAGTTATTAATTTTGATATGAATACGTAGTTGTTAATTACTGATATTACTTAAAATGAAGAACGATCAAGGCGAAGTTTTAGATAATTCTTCACAGTTACTCTTCGATATTTTCATTGGAATTTTGAGTTAATCTATGTGAAATAATATATATTTTCCCTAAACAAATACTTAAGAAATACGTGGATTTTATCCGTCGCCTTCTATCTTACTGTCGTGAGTGATTTCTTTTTCGGAAACCAGTTTCAACACTCCTGGCTTGTTGACTGTCATATCCTATGACGGATCACCTCTCTTTTTTCATTTCTTATTTCGAAATCTTTTTTGCAACATAGCGTAATTTTACCAAACCGCTAACACGTTTCCAATCGATCTTTGGACAAATCGATGCAAAATTTTTCAAGAAAGAACTTTCTTCAAATCTAGCAAAGGTTTCTTATTCGATGAGAAACGTATTCAGTACTACTTTCTTTCATTTGCCTTGAAATAAGATAATCTTTCCCACCTCAACTATAAATTCTCACTATTTAATGAAATTCAATATTTTGTATATGTATGAACGAAGTCTTACCTTATTAATTATGTTTTTAATTTGTTTCACGAATCACAAGTTGGTGATAATAATGATAGAGTATTTTTTCTATGGAAAGGTATTTCGAAATATCTCATGATTTGTAATTGAACAAATTTGAATGAAACATAAAAGAAGTAAATAATAAAAATCAAACTATCATTGAGTTTTATAACGGGTAACATATTTGATCTAATTTGTACTTGTTTTAGTTAAAAAGAGATTTGAAATAAACAAGCAGTATATAATATGAATGATTTTACGAGGATTCTGTGAGTTGTCAAGCACTTCAACACCTCCAGATCATCGTCTCACGCATAATACCATTTTCTCGTTTTGCCATTCTTTCTACCGCAATAACAGAGACATAGAAACAAAATAGCTTTAATTGGATAGAGTGTGTTGAAATTGGATTGGAGGTGTGAGTTTCCTCACGTGTGTCCTAGGTGACCCACAACGTCCTCTCTTCTTTTTTAAACGCCAAAAACCGTATCCATTCCGTCCGACCTCCAACACCTTCTGACCTCGTTTCTCCTCAAATTCGCACTCCCCAAACCTCAGCACGGTGACTCACAATTCACTGAACCTTCCCTAGGAGCCACTTCTGAATACATCAACTCTTTTATCATTCTTACGTAACTTCTCCGATTGTCATCAATGAAACATTCACAATACAAAACGAACAATAGAGAATGTTCTTTTCCTTATGGAACTCGACTGCTACTCAAAAGATTCTCCTTCCCCTTTTAGGATCATTTATCTTCAGTTTATTTTTCGGGAATTTTAATACGTGATCGAAGGGTACTACAAAATTGTGTAAGGATTGTTCTTAGGATGTTTAAAAGTAACAATAGCGTGTTTTCACCGTATTGTTGATGTTTTATACTTCTTCGAAGTACGTTAAGCGAGTATAGGTCTTAGAGCTGCATAATACCGAAGTTGATACGTCAAAAATGGGAGGCTGTAATCGTTTTTACTGAAATATATTTATAATTGAAGTCCTTGAGAATTGTACAATCAAATTTCTTCATTTATGATTTCAAAATCGTATGGTTGAAATACACTGAATATAACGCTATTATTATTTTTAAAACTGCACTAATTTTTCTAAAGATTCCTTAAGATGTATAATATGAAATTTAAAATTGGCCATTTGAATTTTATAAAATTTAGAAATAAATTATGTATAATATCTATACAAGATTCAAACTTGAGTTGATCTTGAGTCTTATCAGGATTCACCACCAGAGAACCATTCTGTTCTTAGGATAGTTTTTTTTGAATGGCTAAATTTGACCTCAACTTCGCAGTATCGACCTCCATCCACGGTTCTCATAGAGAACTTATAAAGCAATGAACTTAGGTCCATCTTTTCCACATGCAAAGTGTAACTTTTACTCAGTCTTTACGTTATTAAGTCATAAAATATTTATAACTAGAAAATATCAGCCATTTATTTTCTGATCGTTTAAATCCGTTCATAAAAGTTTTTGCTGTATGCCTGAAGTTAATATGCGCATTCACTTTCGTACATCTACACTTAAAGGTAATGATGGTATATTTGAATTTTTAGTATCATCTGTACGCATCCCCGTATGTTTCAAAGTATGCGAAGCATAAGTTACCTTCATTTTTATGTTCGCATGCATTTTTTCCCTTATTTTTCGAAAACGATGTTACGATGGTAACCCTTAAACTGCCAGCGATATTTTTGCCCTTTGGGTGTGAGCGAAAACTGCCACCGGCCCTTTTTTATACGATCAGGGGCTCTCGCTTCGGTGAATTAGATAGGTTTCGGAACACTTGTCCCTTATCTCCTATATTATATTATAACGCTCACAGTAAACACCTTACCTTTTGTGATTTCTTCTAGAGAAACAGTGGATTCGCCTGAGCAGTCACAGTTGTATTAGTTTTCCCAAAGGCTATATTGTATACCTTTAAACATGTACAGCCCACTTTTTGCCTTTGATAGTTAAAGATATTGAAATTACCTGAACACTGACAAGGTAAATAAAATAATATACTAGTACAAAATAGGAACCGGAGCATTGTCATTGTCAACTTAGAATAGATTGCTTTACTGAGGGAGTAAATTAAGGAATTTTATGTGATAAAATTTAAATTAAATCACTGACCTTGATAGTTATGATAAAATTTTTAAAAAATCAAGTTTTCTAATAATTCTTAGAACGAAATTTTCCAAAATTCTAATAACGACATTTTCGAAAAGAACGAGCTGTATTTTCGTAATTTTATAGTCAAAGAATCTCTTGTGACCTTCTTTATAATCCCTGCTAATCATTGTCGCTTTGATCCTTAATTTCTTTTTTCATTTTGCCATAAAAAATATTTACAGCGAAGAAAACAGGCTAATTTTAAAATGAAATAAAATTTAAATGGTGTAGTTAAATTTTTGAAAAATTTAGCAAAATTTTCGAAATATCGAACAGCACAAATTATAAACTATTTTTACTTCGCATTCTTTATAATTTTCTCTTCGAAAAAGCGTTCGGTGTTATTATTTTCTGAGCGAAAATGTTCTATTATTTCCTATTTGGCAAAGGAACAAATCGCAGTGATGAAATTTTGAAGAGTTTTATTCAGCCATAAAATTTGTCTTTAGCTCCATCCTTTTGAGATTCTTCTACCAAAATATTGTAAGTAAAAAGAGGAATAATGGAGTCAGGTTTAATTTGAAATAAATCTTTCGTATTTTCTTACTTTTTCGTAAATGCACCTTAAATTAAGTTCTGAGATACTGAAGAACTCGCATTTTTTAACGCGAGGTTGCCTTTAGTTGGTCAAAAAACCCGATAGTGGAAACAAAAACAGCATTAAACGTCAGCTGTCGAGACAATAAACATCATCAACAAATAGCTTTGTTTCCGAGTAACGCAGCTTTATTTCAAAGCCGAAATTTTCACTTCAGCGTCGCCTAAATTTATCTCCCAAAATTTGAGAAAAGCGTGCGGTCTTATTACTCCCACCGTCTCTCCATCGCAGTTTATTTTGCGAGGCTGTTATTCGTACTCTTCTTGAGTGGTTCATAAGGTCGTGGGTGGGCTAAATAATTCGCCATCTTTTCCCCCGGCAAAAAAGGAGTATGGGCCAACTCAATTTCGTCAAGGCAGCTGTTGACATCGGAGGGCACCCGAAATAGCGGAAGAGTGACATGAAAAGGAAATATCTGGAGGGGAGAAATAAGAATACGCCCAAATTGGCTTACGAAGCGAATTGTTATCGAATTAGGGTATGTACAGGACGTTTTACAAGCTTAAGAGCACTGCCTAAGAGTAGCCGCTGTAACTTGTTTACCACTGAGGAAATGAGCATCCTTCGAGACGTATTTTTATGCAAGATTCGATTTTAATTACGTGGCCGCGTAAGAGTTTTTTCTGTTCAATTTTAACGGTCTCCTTAAAAGCCTGGAAGATTTCCAAGTAATTGCATCCACCGTGGCGCGCGTTTACAAAATATTGCTGGAAGATTCCCAATTCGTATTGTTTGTAAATTAAGTTATGATGCCGCGGTTTTACTTACGATAGATGATTGCCATCTCTGAAGCATGTTTATAAGACACATATTCTGTTGTGAATCGCGTCATTGGAAATAACGTAATGTATTGTTAGCAATCCATCTTGGAAAATGGGATTGGCATTACATTGTAATTATCTTAATTGCTATCGTAAAATATTAATCACGAGGGGGAATCACGTGGTATTGACCGAGTACGAGCTAACCATGAATGTCACGCAGCCTTGCCCTTAACATACTTTCCATGAGTTTCTATGCCTAATTGTCACGATGTTCGAGAAGCCTTGATCTTAAATTCGCGGATCGGATTGCGTAATGAAAGTTGACGGCCCTTTGATTGAACACGTGTTTATATCCGACTGTATGCGAGATGTAAGATTTCCACAGAGATACACTGTATGCGTAAATGCATCTTCCTTTAGTGAAAACCATGGGCAATGGGTAGTCATAGTGACTAGTAAACAATATAGATATAGCGATTTAAAAACACCATTTTAATATTGAGTCATTTGGCGTTAACCGAAGAGAATTCTCGTAGTATCGCGCGGTAAAATTATGTCATGTTAGTTAGGAAGTTGAGACAGAGGCGAATTTTTCTCTGGCGCAACATCGTAAGGAGTTATGATCCATGCTTCCCGCTGGCATCTATTAATCTTAGGAGACGTAGCTTCTCAGAGGGGTCCGAGTTTAGCCAAGGAGCACTTAATCGTGACAAACGAAGCAAAATAGCCATCCTTGATACAACCCCAGTATCTTCCGTCTTCGATCCAGATTTTCTTCTATTTGAGACATCCTGTCTTATTTTCCTTCCGTGTGAAAAAGAGTAGCGTACTAGTATTTCTTTTTGTAAAATACAGTCGTAAGTTTTTTCGAACTTTCCAACTATTCACCAATTTTTATTGCATTTTATTTAGCATTTAAATATATTTTAAATATTTTTGCTTTAAAATAAGTAATAGTTTGATATCGATCCTTTCCGGTGAGTATCCTATATCCTGTCCTATTTAATTAAAATAAAAAACTAGGTCACTTGTGTAAAGGAAGTTCCCGAAATGTTCTTCTAACGCAATAAAGCACATAAGTGTCTGTACTATTTTATTTAAATTATATGCCTAATTATTGTAGCTTGCTAACTTTCTTACGCAACCCGTAAACTTCTTGAGCCGAAAAACTATTTTTATTTATTTTTTAAATGTATTTTAATACTTCCATAAATTCGCCTTAAATCACGTTCTCACGCATATCTTCTCTTTACCGTCACTATTCTACATGTTTATCTTCAACTTTTTTCTTTAGGATCTCTCATTAGTATTAACTATGAATCACCACCAAGTATTTTTATTTATCATCTATTAGCCTCTAAGTGAGAGAAAGCAACAGCCCATGAACTTTTTAACATTATTAACTTTCTGTCACCTCACTTTCATTTATCA
This sequence comes from Pantala flavescens, assembly GCA_020796165.1. NCBI lineage: Eukaryota > Metazoa > Arthropoda > Insecta > Odonata > Libellulidae > Pantala > Pantala flavescens. The sequence continues at coordinate 49,502,786 of CM036883.1, forward strand.
CTAACTTCACCGTTAATTCGTCTCAAACAGTCGCCCCTTAATGAATTCTTATCTTTGTAGTTAATCTTCACTCATGATACTGATTTATAATGGAGCAATAATACGTCTATGTATTTCTATAACTTCCTAGGTGATTCAGGAATCTTAATCCTTCTAACTTCCTTGTAGGTATACCTCTCTAAGCCTTATATATAATTTAAATATAACATTAGAAATTAAATTTTGAGTAAATTATTATCATAGAACGAATTCTTGGATGCTGCGTATGTGCAGGAAGCAAATTTACTGATCGATACTAGAGATATTGTTATTTGGGTCTGGGAAATTTCAGTTTTATATGTTGGTATTTTAAAAGCATGATTGAATAAAAAAGAATAAATATAAAAATGAATGAATATGGTAAGAAACGATCAAAGAAAATTGTGAATATATTAATGAACTTATACTGGAATAAAGTAGAACTTCATGCAAATATGATTGCAGAATTTTGTTTAACTTCTCACTTTAACTAAAGCAGTCTTTAAGAAACTTTCTCTGTGTGTTTAATAGCAGCAAAAGTGGCATCTTCATTAGGAGCCAGTCTGCACTGTTTTTTGCGAATATCAAGCTGCGAAGTAATTTAATTCTCCGTCCGCCATCGAGTCGATGTTTTCGAGTTGATAAACGAGCAGAGTGTGTCCTCAGCAAGTCTCCAAATGATACATTCTCTAGAGATGAGTTTGTGGCTTCATTGCTCTCAAGATACAATCAGATTACGCTGAGACTAAAACACTGATCTACTTTGATTAACTCACAGTATGTTACTACTACTTCGCAAAATTTCAACGTTTTCTGTTATTTTATGAATTTTTGGAGTCTTTTGAGGGATATTTTTCATATTCCATAAATTTTGTTTGATTTATATAATCGTATAGCATATTTTTCGTTTGTTTACGTATCAATCCAAATTTTAAGCATTCATTCTAAATTCTAGCTGAACAATTCTAATGTTCGTGTTATGAATACATAAATAGATATATATTGTTATGAATAATGCTTAGGATACAAAAAAGTGCTATTATTCAACGAAAATAAACTAAAATATATGAGGAAAAAGTTGAAGAGTATTAATCTTTATAATGAGAGAAAAATCTAAAACATTGGATTATGAGAAGCTTTACTCTATGAGCAGTTATATCCATTTTTACCTTTCTGTATTATAATACAGACTTCTTGGAAAAGATCGGTTCGCGTATTACTAATCGTCTTAAAGCAATAAGTCAAATTTCAACACGAAGACATATCTTCTATTACCTTTTTAAATTTCCCTTTGAAACGTAAAAATAAAAAGATAAAAATAATGTAAGTGCGGTTGCTTGTTTTAGGCCTAAAACTCTGAATGCTCCAGCTAGCCGCCGCTTGAAAAATCTACGGGCGTGATATCTTCGGCCGTTGTGGTTGACCGACCATAAAGTTATTTATTATTTCTAGCGGAGTAAGAAACCGCTTTATTAAGGATGCTATACTCTCTCTTGAAGTGAAAAACTTGAAAACTGTGGGGTAAAGGCGAACACCTGTTGCTTTACACAAAAAGGGAAAGTTACAAACGATATGACTTATCCCCGAGAGACTAGGAGTTCTTCCTTCTTGTGTAATTCTTAGCAGATTCATTTTGGAATGCTTTAATAAAAATAATGATTTAAGTTAACTGCCTTAAGCTGATTCGTCGCATAAAAATAAGTATATTTTAGGTAGGAGAATGTAAATATACAAATCTTTTCGATTTTATTACTGGATTTCTTGGTATATTTGGGTGTAATTTATTCTAATAATCTAAAATACTTAAAAATAGTCTATGGACTATTACTAATCTATGATTATTCTCTTTGTTTTCACTATCTTGCTTTTGTAAGGAATTTTAATTCATGTCTAAAATAATCTATTCGTAAAATTTAACAAATAACCGAAAATAGATTTTACAGATGTTTGTGAATGTTACATGAATTTTACTTTACGGAAATAAATACGAATCTTATGTCCCTAATCGATTGTATTCAAATAAGAAGATAATTATGCCTTATATGATTATAAATTTTATGTATAAATTCTTCACGGGTTCTCCACCAGGTAAGGTACGCCAGGAAAGCACCAGTTCTTATAAATATTACGTATAATATAATACATGTATATCTATAAAAATACGTATTATTAAAACAGGACTCTCCCGTGGTTGAGAAGTGTTAATCATCGCTGATTCTTCGCCGTGAATCATCATCCAAACTTAATCGCATTCATCCTTTAACTTATAAAATTCTTTAGAGCATTAATTGGTAGAGATTGACCGTCATAATTCTCTACCAAGATTCCATCCAAAATTCCACTATCAATACGTCATAAGGGTATCTTGTCGAGAGCGTCAATTCGCGTTGCTTAGATACATCTATAGCCTCTTATCTCTTCCAGAATGTTTCTCTTCCTCGAACTCTACATCATCCGTGCTATCTGAGCTGTCATTTCCATGCGAATCCCTTTCGAAGAAATTCACCCTTAGTTGCTCGTTAGCTGTCTTGAATGGTTAACATCCGCAAGGCCACACACGTTGTCCTGAATCGAGGGTCAATTCTCCATCTGCAAAAAATATACGTATCTCTTCCCATATCCAAGGGGACCACTTAGGACCGACCTCTGTTCCTGAGGTTCATCTCTTGAGTCACTTTTCGAAGGTTATTGAGTCGGGAACAAGTTTCCACTTGTGGAAACAGAATATGGATATAAATGTATACATCTTTTCTTGTCTCTCCTCTCAGAAGGGAAATGAGGTTCAGAGACAGACCAAGCGTCATTGATTTCCGAGCGAATGTTGAAATTGGCTTTTTATATCTCCTGTTTCCTGAAGCCTTGGGATCTTTCTCAGAATCGACTCTTTAAAACCTTCAAAAATACCAAATTCAGTAGGTGTTTTAAAAATTTTAATATGTATTACATTTAAATACATTGTACATATTATAGGCTGAGGTACCATCTATTTCGTAGGTTTAATATAGTAAAATAATAATAATAATAATAGAGAACTCCATTTTTTGCAAAACACTCTGAAACTGAACTGAACTGAAATAAAACACACTCATCACTGAAAATTATTTCGTATTTCAATCCATAAATTGTAGATGGTTATCGTTTTATCAATCTTAAATTAGTTAGAATCAAGAACAATCTTCAATGGTTGTAATATGTTCTTATGCTCGGATAAATCTGATGCATAAAGATTAGCATTTTTATATTTTATAAGTCACACCATTGGATCGAACATCAGGTGAATTTACGGAAGTTCGTCGTGCGAAATAAAACTTCTGTTATTCTGACCTTTTTCTCAGACCGCATCCGTTAGGTCTTCCCTCTCTTTATTATTTTCTCTAAACACACTCCGATGTTATATTCCCCTACAAATTTCAAGTGAACTATTAAAGATCTCTTAAATTCACCATAAATTCTACTCCATTATTTTTCATTGTCTTGAGAGCAAGAAATAAAAAAATAGTGTCCCTAATACAGAAGTCTTGATCTGTCCAAAAGCAAGCTGTACCACTGAGGGTTAATGAATGGAGAGATCCGATTTTTTATCAAAAATCTTCGTCTGGAACTTTCAGCGATATCCTAAGCGAAACAAATAATGAATTTCATCTCCTCGAAATCACCGGACCTCTTTCAAAATGGAATTCCCTTTTACAAATTACGGAGAGTTATTATTCATAAATCGTTTAAGGAATCCAAATTGAAATACAACCGCTAATTCATGCAATTACAATTGCATCAAAGCCATAATTTCTCATCATGTGCACGTATCTGATAAAACGCTTTCTCTACCATCAGGTTTAGTAACGTAAACACCGCTTGCAACTCCAGTGAGTGCAGCTAACAAATTCCATTTAAGAGGCTTCAAACAAGGATGGCCTTAACCTTCGCACGTGAAAATGCGCTCTCAATTTCTCGCGTTAATCGTTCCGCTCGATGCTCTTCACTTGTTTTGTCATCCACGGGTGTCCAGTGTTTTGCGGTGTCCTCAGATACGGTGACATGCGGTCGAGGCAAAGAACGGGCGGTCACGCAATGCATGATGGGATTTTTCACACAAAATGTCCTGTTTCCTTTGGGGGGAGGTATAAGGAATGAGACAGGAAACGAATTTGGGAGAGCCCTCGACAATTCATTCCGAGCCTTTTTTTGCTTCGTTTCTCACAGGACTGGAATTTCAACTGTTCCGATGCAAATATGTCTTTGCAGCTGAAAGCCAGCTAAGGAAGGGTCTGGATATTATTCCTAAATAGCATGAAATTGGAATATATAATTATACATCTAGCTCGGAAATATTAATTGTGTGGCCCTATTAATCTTTTCATAATTTAGTATTTTTAATTCCAAATCCTGAATTCCAAGTACTCCCATTCACTTGTATCAATAATGTATTCCTATAATATTAATAATGATATAAAAGTTTAAAGTTGATAGATAAATTATCGTTATTTGAGTTTAAAAAACTTAAACATCCATTGAATTTAAATTAGAGTATACCATATGAAGTAAAAATTATTGCAATAAGCTATTGGATGCCCCTGGAATAAAATTCCACTTTACAAAAACCCTGCTAATACCACCTGTCAACAAGTTCAATGTGTTCAATAAGCTGAAAGTATTCTTCCAATATCAAATAATTCACGAGGAAATATTCGACGCAGCACACGTTGTGTTAGTTTGGTAAAGAAAATCTAAAATAGATCTCTGAGCGAATGATTTCTTTATATATATTCCCATTCAAATTTGTTTTCTTTACAATTTTTACAAGCTCTTTCTTTGGATTCTCAAAACTTTGTTTTTTTAAACTTCTCAAATGTTGTGTCAGGATTGAGAGTTCAACATATTTATTGCTTTCAGTGGGGAAATAACGGAATCGAAAATGATTTCCAAGTCGCCGTGGAATTCTAAAAGATTCGATTAAAAGCAAACTTTGTTTGTGGCATCCATTGATGGCATCATGGGTGGCTGTCTTTATTGAGCTTTAAGAATAAAGAAAAAAGATTAAAGCCTTGCTTCAACAAAACACTCCGGTTTAAGACACCAGTTTTGGTATTTTACCTCATAAAATAACAGAAAGTCTAAAAGAAAATCATCCTGATCCGTATATTTCTTGCGTCATAGAAATATCTCAGATAGTGGAGAGAAAATTTCAAAAATATAATCTTTTAATGAAAATTTAGATTACTACCGTCGAACGAATTAAATACATATTTGTGACCTATTTTAGTTATATCATTTTAGTTCTCTATAAATGTAATGAAAAAACGAAGTACTTAGTTTCAAATAATGAACTTATTTCAGTCTAGTAAACAACGCCCAGGTATAAGCTATATACCCTTTTATCTGTACAACTGTTGTGTAATTATATTTTCTCGTGTCTGAAATGCTTTCGTGTGTTAATTAGCGCTTTGTCATTTATGATGGTCTCATTTATGGTATTATGGTAATTGCTTAAAATACAAGAAACATATGTTTGTAAACTTTTGGAATCATCACAGATAAGGCTAATTTGTTCTTTTCTGAATTAATTTTGTTTGACTCCAAGTTATATTAATCCAGATAAAAAATTCGTCTTACTTCTACGAGACACTAAATAATAGTAGCAGATTAATAACAATTATTGTACTATTCTTTTGTTATGTTTAAATAGCAGGTAAATGAAAATTCAGTGTTAACTGAGTCACAGTGATTCCCGGAATTTCAATCCTTGCCTAGGAAAGTAGGAATCAAAACTTACAGAAGTGAATCGCAACTCTATTTCGTGATAAGGAAATTGAATTGCATCCATTCCGAGAATGCAGTTTCTTTGTGTCCCTTTAAACGTGGGAATGCGAGCAGAGTCTTTATCAAAGAGTCTTGAAAGCGTATCTCTCAAAAGGGAGCGAATTTCCTTGGAAACGCTCCGAAGTTGAAAATATGACTGGTATCAAGGATTTGCTTATTCCGCTACGAAGAGAATACTAAAAGGGAGGGACACGCGTTCATATTTTTCAACCTTAATTAACTCAGACCGTATCATCAGAACACATTCGGAATCGATAGAGCCAAAGGGAAGGATTAGAAAAAATCCCTTTGGCATATCTCTTTTACAGCTATCTGGAATTGACATCTGTCAAAAGAGTCGAAATCCCAGTTGCATTAAGTAGGTCACTAATATTAGTACGTTCCCTGCTAATATACTTGCCTTCCTTTATACTTCCTTCCTTTTCTTCGAAGTTATTAGTAGGATTTCTCTGCAAATTAGCCTCATTGGATTATCAAAGAAAGAGGAAGGTAGGAAGGTATCATGAAAAAAGGGATAGGACTGCCCTCTGCCTCAGTTTTTCGTAATTAATATAGCGTATTTCATTTGGGAATAGAATTAAGATTTGAAATATGAAAAAGAATCTTCTCTGACCGTTTCGTATTTTGGAGACGTAACTGTGCAAAATTGCGTATGAATAAATAGGGGTTCTCTGATATTTTTAATTCACAGAGCTAATGATTAAGATAGTTGTAACGATATATAGCAACTCTTATGCCTATTAACGTAAAATTTGAGTTTTAACTATCCTCTTTACTTAAAATATTCTTTCCTCTAATTACTAGGGAAATGTAATTAGTGATTAATGAAGTAATAGTTCCTGATAATTCTTCTAAACCTTTGAGATGAATGAGTGACTCTTAAATACTTCTTCAAGGTGTATTTATTAATCAGTTCCTTCAAAAAATCTACCTATTCTTCCTAAACAATGCCCCTTTACATTTAGATCTTCTATGACGATCCCATGGTAGTACTCCAATAATCCCATCTTTGATTAAAGAATAGAAAAGAGTATGGGGTGAGAATTGAGTTTCGGATTGACTGTGAATCACGACTTTACCGAATTCTAGGATCCGTTTTAAATTCGACTTAACAGTTCCTTTGAAGTCCTTATTTTGGACTTGGAGGTATTCTTAGGTCGTGGTTCTGATGGAAAAGGTCTTTTTATTCCCATCTCAGCCGTTGAACTATTGTGGTTGTACAATCTGCTCAAGAAAGTTCGTCTTAACCTTTAATTGTGTTATTTAACTTTCAAATGCAATACTTTTCAAATAAAGCGAATATATTTGAAGTATTTGTATTTTAAATTTCATTTTTTGCTAAAGTCTAATCTTATTATGGATCATTTTTAGGAGTATCTTTCAAGTGTTTTTACTCAATTTTATCAAATAGATGGACGACGTTTGCACTATGAACCATAAATGAAATCTTACAATTCCTATTATTGTAAGATGCATTAAAGAAATAGAGGAGAAACACTTCAAAAATAAACAAACTAAAAAAACCAGCATGAGCTACTTAATTGATGGAATAAGCATACGTATTTAGAAATCCTATGAAGTATGGAACTCAACTTTCGGCTTGAAATGTATAATAATAATAATATATAACAGATATAAATATGTTCCGTAATATGTTACCCAGCAAATATTGCAGAATATTGTTCTCGGCTTTAATATATATTTTGCCTCGGTTAAAGTTTTCTCTTCGATATTCCTCGTTCATCGGCAGGGAAATGCGTATTGGTGACGAATGGGGTTCATTTATATTCGCTTGAAGGTGTGAGATTAGGGAGAGGAAAGGAAGCTCTTTGTTATTCAAGAGCTTATGAATTTTATATATGCGTCGCTTATGTTTTTCCTGTAATCGCCTTTGAAATACTGTGGTCTTACCTCCCTAACGAGTATTGATTAACCGTTATTGCAATATCTTAAAATAATTTCATGGATAATGTATGTGTCAACCTCCATTATTCTAGTTTTAATTTAACTTTCCTAATATTTAAATTTCTGTTTTAATTTGTGTACTCAAAATAGAAATTTTAGGCTTTTGAGCAGGTATGAATAAAAATAACTTTTAGTTTATCATAGTTACTTGTTTTGTTCTTTCGTTGTAGTTGGTATGGGATATTAAACGATAAATATAATACATTATTGGCATAAATCGATAAAAATTTCTATATTTAGATTAAATGCACGACTTCTTTACGTAATACTCAACTAAATGACTTGTAAATAATTTTTAATTTATACCTGTTGGAATTTGTAGGAGTAAAATTGAATTTAAAATTAAGGAAATTACAACTACTTCTTATACATATCTTCTATTTCAAAAGCATGCGAATCAATTTTCATCTCTCTCTGGAATTTAAATCGTATATCCCAACATTCACTTCCAAATTACTCGTCTGTGGTAATGTGAATGTTCATGAGCGGTATGAGTTTATATCATTATCGGATAAAGTCGATCAGCCAAGCTCATTGAATGGACTTTTCCTGAAAATCACTTTAGGAAATAAACGGTAATTTTCAGGTATATTTGGCGAGCAAAATGGTCTGAAACTTCATCAGGGAAACAGTATCTTTTAACAGATGCCTTTCCCTTTAACGAGTGTAGATAACGAATCCCTCGCGATTGATTTAATTGGGCACGTGGAAGGGGATCTTGATGGATGTAGGGTGGGCAATGAAACCTCAAAAGGAACCGGTTCTGCCTCTTAGGTAATTGACGAGTATTTCTCGCCTAAGACTCCGTCGCTAAAGAAGTCTGTAGGTGTTCCATTCCTCTTTAACCTTAATTCAAAGGTTTTTCCATTCCCGTGGAGCGATTGGCTGGCGACCATAAGGATTAACACGGCCGACCCTATCTTTAGAAGTCCTTCTTCTTTAAACAAATGTGAAAAGAGAGCTTTGGGTAGGACGATTATAACCTTTGATATGCTGTTGACGATAAGCCGAAAGAAGGGGGTTATTCGGATTTTTTTTCCTTCCACTTCTCTTGTCTTACTGTTTTTTTCTGTTCTGTGGAAAAAGCTGAGGAATTCGGTCGTTTTTCGTAATCCTTTCTAGAGATTTTGATGGTGATAATAATTCACGGAAATTTTCAGTATACGTACTGCTTTTCCCAAAAATGGATTGAACTTACGGTTCAAAATACTTTATCCACTGCTATTAAAGTGTTTAAATGTAGAATAAATCGTTTGATTTGTATAATTACCGATTTATACAATTTATATCTTTTCACTTTACTTCTGAAATTGGATTGGATTGGAATGGAGTTTTAATAATAAGCGTTTCTTTGTATTTATATATCTCAATTGAAGCACATAACCGACCTGTAGAAGCATTAGTGAAGTGAAAAATACTTAGAGCATCTTTAAAGAAGATATTTCTCATTATCATTTTATAGGATATCATTGAGATTATTAAGATCTTTCAGAGTCGAAGCGTAAAGTTTAGTTTAGGAAATTCTCTTTAAATAGAATTTATTGAACGAGCAAAGCATCTAAAGCATATAGTACAGTTTCTCTACCCTTGTGTTTTATTTCAATATATATATAATTACTGACGAATGTAATACTTTTCTTTCACAATTCATTACAATTTTATGCGTAATTGTTTTACTTTAACTACTTACACATTCTCATCCTATGCAATTCCAAAATGTTTTAGAACAAGGAGAGGAAAAGTCTGACATGTGGAGTACATGCTTTAGATTTACTTTTACGTTGCCCCTGCATCTTATGCTACCGGTGGAGCATTAATCATCCCTTACTGACTTAGGGAAATAAATGGGTACGTGTGCAAAAAATGTATCGAAAAGGAAATTCTTTTTAAATAAATATCTCAATTCAATTTAAAAATATTTTATACCTAAAAATACAACCGAAAACAGAAAAAAAAATATTAATCCTAATGGATGTCATAATTATCTTATACTTTTTAATTGGAGAAGCCAAGTATCCTTGTTGCATGAAACAGTGCATTCAGTTTTATGGCTTAATCTCTTCTTTAAGACTATTATTCAACGAGGAATCGAAAACGTTCTCATCTTTGGAAGCTTTAAGAAGTTTGCGAGACTAAATAAGCAGAATTCTTATTCAATCGGGGACAAACAAACTTTTCCGAGGGAAAACTTAAGAGGCGAGTGAAGTTTCTAAGATAAGCTGTGCTTACGGAACAAATGCTTTGTTTATCCCTGAGTAGCATCTTCCTCCATCTCTTTTTTTTTGAGGATTTATTAGAAGAATATTTTCTCCATACATTTTCACAATCCACCATTAAATTTAAAAACTCGTCTCGAATACACAATGAATACATTCGAGAATTAATTCTCCGTATTATTTTTATTTTAATTACATTAATTAGCCGTCGTTCTGGACAAAATGTAAAGTCATTGTTCTCTTTTGGGAGCCCACTTGGTTTTTTTATCGTTTGAATTCCCATAATCCTCCTGCCCGAAAACCTTTATAGAGTTTAATTAAGTTTAAAACCCTTATTTCGGTAGCTTTCCGAGATTCTGCATAGACTTTAATTTGCCATCAGCACGCGATTTTAAAATATCTCCCGCAATTTTTCGCAATTCCGCGAACAATGCTTTCTTAATTTCCTTTCTGCAAAAATATTTTTCCATTCGCGAAACCTTCTCGGAAATTATTTCATACCCCATTCCTAAGTTTGCAAATTCTCATTCTGATCATCTAAGAATGAAGGGAATGTTTCCCTTCGCATTCCTTACGCACCTTTCACTTCCCACCTCTCCTTTAACACTCTTTCCTTTTTTTCTAATTATTCCTCGCCTAAGTTTTCGTTCACTCTCTCTGAGGGGATTTCCTCTTTAAGCGGCCGCTTCTTCTTTGCTTCGACAGGATTATCCAGCTGAACTAATAATCTTAAAAACGTGCATTACACTCTTCCTTTTTGGGCTAAGTAGGTTATTAGCCTTTTCTTTGAAGCTTTGATGCATTGGTTATATGGTTCCAAAGAGATGAGTCTACACATTTCTTATGCTACAATTTCATCTTTATAGCCTCACTTTTAGGTGTGTGAATTATCTCTTTCGCCAAATTCAACTACAGTCTACAACTAAAATCTGAAAGTGAAATTGATTTTTACCTCTCCTTTTCTCAGAATGACATAGTCGCTTCTTAAATAATTATTTATCATCAATATCGAATTATTCGACGCAGTTTTTCATCACGCAGTCATTCATTTTGTAAAAACCTTCTATCGTGCTCTAATATCGTGTACCGCGAAGCGTCTCAACAATGGCAACAATGCAATTTTAATTGCAAATTCGTTTATCAGTCACTAAATTTGAAACTATTCGTCCTTTCACACTCCACAAATCGATTTACGTTCTGTCAGTTTATTTACTTTCTTCTGCTGACGCTTCATGTCCATGATTCGCCATATCTAAAGCAAATCTATCTCCATTCATAGATGTTATCTCATCGTTCGATAATATCTCTTGTTTTATCAGGACTCTCTATCTTTCCGTCAACTTCAATATGTCCTATTATATTCTATATCTACACGATTTCATGTCAAAGATTACATTACGCATACCGTAAAGATGTCGTAACTGCCGTAGCGTTGTCCATTCCATATAGAATATATCCACGTACCTGTGTCGTGTCTGTAGCGATATGATCGCCTGTTTTCTATTTTTTCCTCTATCCCTCTCCACATTATACGAATCACTGGTTCCCAGTCTCCTACACACCTCAGGGACTAATGTAGCCGCTCAGTTGTACGATCGTGTCGAAAGATTATTACCTACCGAGATTCATTCTTGTAGGACTCTTATGATAATTCTGAAAATTTTTTTCGTATAGGTTGAATTAAACCTACAGTTTTTGCTTCTTCGTGTTACAGATACATTAAACTCAGAATCAACTGATGATAAGACTATCTATCAAAATAATTGAATGCATAAATATCTCAAGAAGAAAATATAATGGAGTTAAGATCTCCTACTAAAAACTGAAATATTTAAATATTGATCGAGTAATATATTGGGTTAATAATGGATAATCGTAAAGAATAAGACTTTTTTGGGTTGTCTAATTTAATTAGTTAATCCATTAATGTATATATTATCACCCGAAGAGTCAGTTCCATCAGAATACACAATTTCCAAGTATTTTCTAATTAAACTCGAGATTCAAGACAAAAGTTTATATATCTACGCATTTGAACGGATCTCGATAACTCTTACTTGAAGGAGAACTTCATTCTCGTGAATTAAATTATTTCAGTATTTAATAAAGCACATTCTAGTGGGCTTCAGGATAAATAGTATAGTTTTTAAAGGGCAACAGGTAAAAAATAAATTTATGTTTTAATCATCAGCATTGAAGCATCGATTATGTTTTTCTTAAAACTCTTATTTTTCTTCCTCGTCCCGTTTTAAGGATACATCATGTGAATCATTTTGCTTTAAGAGTTTCCTTTTTTACCTGTAAATGTCCGACTGATTTGTTACAGTCTGATGATTTCTCGTTCTACGTACGCTTGCCAGACAAGAATCATCAATTAAGCGATGATCTCAGCATTTATCTACGTAATCTCGGCCATGTTACTCTTTTCCTCTCTCAGATGAGGCAGCGCGTAAACACGCCTTAAGCTGCTCTCGGTGTCGGATCTTTAATCCTTTGACGTCCTTCTCTCAAATTATCAATATCCCTTTCTCTTGCGCTGTTTCACTTCCGTATGCCTGCGTCTCAAGAGAATATATCCAAGGAAGTACACCAGTTTCGATTAAAATAGGATCTGAATAATATAAATGAATTCTAAACTTACTAGATCATTCTATTATACTAAATAGATATTATCTAAGATTCCTTCGAGGCAAAAGAGAAAATGTTTTTCTTTATTATTCATTTATTTATTATTTTTCAATTACTGTTTCAAATCATACCCGTTCGTATTTTTTCGGAATTTTGTAAATTTCTAAAACCTGTTTGTTTATTTCGAGCATACTTCCTATCTGTTTATCCTAAAGTTTATCCTCCGTTAAACTCTGTATCACCCATTTTAAATTTTGGTATTGACGTTCTTTGTAATTTAGGCACGACTAAATTAAAGTGAAATTCTCATTTGAAAATAAAGATTATGTTTTTTCATGTCATGTTTAAGGTTCTAATCTTCAGAGACCTTTTTCTCTCGGAGTATCCTAACTCGATAAAGATAGGAATCTCAATAAATATCTTTCTTATTGCGCTTAATTACTTCTCAATTTTTCTCTATCAAATATTAGATGAGATTCATAATTGCCTCGGGTTGAAATATTTTGTGGAAGGATTTAGACTCTGTATCGATTTTGTTGGTATTCTGGCCAAAAGGCAAGGACAAAGTCTTTTGATATAATATAAACATCTTTTTTTCGCTTCGTATTGCAATTCTTTGTCTCTTGATATGGAATTAATGTATTGATCTACAATAATTATATTAATTAAATACAATCAATTCCACAATATTGAGCTTGATCGTATCATTTTAGATGCAACTAATTTTAATTCACACTTATTAAATAAATATGAATTTCATAATATTTTCATAAAAATTGAAGCGTATTAGTTTGGAAAACAGAATTTTATACTTGAGTATTCATTATGAAATTTTTTATTTGCAAATTGAGACTGAGAGTCTCTTCCGATGTATAATTCTGGTATAATGATAACTGTAATAAAATGCTAATTTGCTAAGAGCTGCGTCTAAAATATCCGTTTTTTCAATATAATTCCTTAGCTACTTCGCTTTAATTACGATTATGAAGTTTATTGCTGAATAAATGATGAGTCTGTTGAATGAATGAAGCTTAAGTCATAAAAGATTGAATGGATTTCATGATTGGTGTAGTTGGAAATAATCCCAAGGCCGTGGATTATGCTGGCAATCAACAGATAATTAAAGCAGACCCAAATCTCCTCGTTAAATCCTGCAGTTTTCCCGCTCTGAATTGCTTCGTTCTTTGATGATATTCCGATGCTAACATCTGTAGCAACAGTTTCTGTTAGAACCAAAATACTTCCGCCATCAACATAAACGGGCAGAACTAGGGCTTCAAATTTTTAGATTTTGCGTCGTTATCAGCTTTTGGTGGATCGCTATTGCTATGTTTTCCGGGGATAGAAAAGCATTTGCTTTGATTCCACGATTCTTAATAGGCGAGGCAAAGGGAATAGTGCAATCCGGGTATCTATCGTAGGCTGTCGTAAAAGTATACTGCCAAGGGACGAATTAACACTTTACCGAACTCTTTTATAGTTCATAGATCGAAGCAGATGTTTACAAATATTTTTTTTTATTTTCAGTCTGTCGAGGATTTCTATCTGTAATTGTTAACGCAAAGTTCAAAAAGTTGATTTATTTTCTCTCACCAGTTATCCGACGTTTGAAGGATCAAGGTTCGAATGTTGTTGAATTTCAAGTCAAGATGTTCATGCGAGTCCTTATAATGATGTGTCAACTGTTTTGAACTATCAACCTATCCTGTTTCGATATTTCACGATTATTTTAATTTAATTTCTAAACGAATCTAAAACTATATGAATTCATATTCACAAATGAAGAAAAAAGTAGCTACAAAAAATTGGCTCGACTTTCAAATCGTCCGTAACTGCAAACCGTTTCATCATTCGATGCGCACTGTTACAAGATACGAACTCTTCAAAATATGAACTTGTTGCATATGGTTTATCCCTCAGTAAGAATCTTCATGTGTCTTTTTCCATTGGTAATACCCCTTAAGAGTTGTTTTTAACTGGTCTTTTTGTGTTTAATGTATATTTAATTTTAAGTTTAATGTATATATGCAATGTGTTAAGTGTCATATTAATTTGATTGCACCGATAGAAGAATGAGCTAACTTTTGACAATTGTTTATCGTTCAAGAGTTTTTATATTATCAGATATAAAGTGTCTGTCCTCGTTATATACTATAGCAAACATTCTATGTGATCATGAGAAGCCTGTTGCAGAAGCAACAGTAGCTGGAATCATAAACCTTCCTTTGTATTATATTTTTTCTTTGATCTGGTTCGCAGATGCAGGAAAAGATGGACGGCACGGGCGGTGGAGGCGAAGGCAAGGAGGCCAAGGGAGAGGGGGATTTGGGAGCGACCACGGCCGTCGTCCATGGCCCTCAGGGTCCCGTTGTGGCCATGACCGATGAGAGGGACCCGAACGAGAGGGAGACATGGGGGAAGAAGGTGGAGTTCCTGCTCGCTGTCATTGGCTTTGCAGTGGATCTCGGAAACGTGTGGAGATTCCCTTATATCTGTTATCAGAATGGAGGAGGTAATGAATCCAAATTTACTTATATAGAATTAGAGTGGTACATATACGTACGAATAAATTTCAGAAACTGATAGGTAATAATAGCATTTAAATCCATTTATACACCTTTAAAAATGCTATTGTATTGTCAATACCGTCCACTTGATATTTATTCCATATTACGACCGATTTATTTCGCGATATTTATATAATAATAACAATAATAATTAATAATATTCAAAAAATAAAACATTGTGCTGCGAAGTCAAACTAAGATACAGGTTTTGGAGAACCATAAATAATTGGAAAATGTTATTGCTTTACTTTGCGGTATTACATTTTTATAAGGCTGTTTCCTTTTAAATAGCCAGCTTTAGGAAGAATATTCGAAATTAAGCTTTTAGGGAAGGAATGGTTACTTTCTTTCAGCTACTTTTTAATAATGACGTAGAATAACAATTCCGAAGATAATATCGGTTGTCGTTGCTAGGAAAGATTGGTAGATCTTCGGTTTATCGATTCATAAATACAGTAGAGGAATTTTTATCACGAAACGTAACTTACGTACGAATTTAATGATTTCCCGACGGAGCACTTCGCGCGAAAATTTTCACAGTGGTGATTTCCAGCGCCATATGACGAAGGCGGCAAAGCAGAGAATATCCAAAAACAACCTTGGTCCCTCTTCCGATATGAAAATCTCTTCCGTTATATCTGGAGTATGAACGACACGCATGAGTTGTATTTTCCGTCAGGTTTAATGGCCGGTGTTTCCCGCCTTTCTAAATATAGCTGCGCTTGTTCTCTTTGAGGCAGTATCACGAGGAGCTGATTGTCTGCCAAGAGAGATTTCTTACGTAGGTTCTTATGAATTATAGTAATTTATTACTGCTAAATTTTTATTGCTATTGTCGAGCATCAACGTATAAAACATTAGTGTTGACATTGAAAGGATGAAAGGATGTCGTACCAAGTCACATTGGACGAATTTTTAAATTCTTTAAATTAACCTTGAATTATTTTTATGCACAATTTGAGCATTAAATAGAAGATCCTTAAGCCAATGTTGAAAATTTAAACTTTAGAGCCTTTAACCGAGAATTTGTTTTCCAATGAAATATGAAACTATTGCAAAAGAAGCAATTGCCATTGAATGATTTCATTGAATCAAATTCTATTCTGAATCATCCACGCTCATTTAATAATTTATACAGGCATCCCCTTCTATATGCCCAAAGGTGACTATCACAGTATTCACACAGAAATTTATATAGACACTTGAATCTAATGTAATCCCTTAAATATAATGTAATTTCTATTATTCACGTATAGTGATAACTCACCACGACGTTATATTTATCAGGAGAAATTTTTATGGATAAAGTACGGATTGTGTCTTAATAGGAAATGAGTTTCATAAAATATGCTTAAATGCGTTCAGTTTATTAAGAGTTTAATCCGTTCTTTATTCAAAACAGATGATCAGTGGGTAATGCCACTTTAAATTTATGTTTGCTAACATCCATCTATTCTTTAGTTCAGTTCTAACGTCGATAAGTAATTTACAGTGAGATTGCGAAAGTTTAAACCATATCCTAAGAGCAAATTCAATTTGACCTCTTTTTCTCGTTCTATCGAAGATCCCAGTTTTCCTCGTATTTTCACTCCAATGCCAAATAGAACTGACTCCTCTTGTTTTAGGGAAATTTAACTTCTGAGGAATTTAATCGAATCCAGTAACCCAATTTCCAATCTTCTTTTAACCAACTTTTAACAAACTCTAGCGTTTCAGCACTGATTTCTCTATGTTCAAAATTGATAATTGATAACCTTGATCCTCAATATCCTATTTAAAAAATTCTGTATCATTCATTGTCATACATATTCCTTAGGAATAATTGATTTTAACATGATTCATATTCATTCATGTTTCGTACTAAATTGGCAAAAAACTGTTTACGTCATATTGTCATTTACTTCAATAACAAGATATAAAATTTCTATTTTTTTAAATTTATCGTTATTTTTCCCTTGCATATTTTTGGCCTTATAATTTTATCTTTCTTTAAGTTAAATATGTATATCAACCTTTAGATTTTAAATTTGGACATTTTTTTTCTATTCGTGAATGACATTTAGCAATTGATATACTTGAGAGACCTTGTTTTACATGCAATAGTTATACCAACATAAAAAAAAAAAACAAATATAAAAAAATTGAAAAGTATTTGATGTATATTGAAATAAAAAATCAATAAATTTTAAAGAATTTAAGCTAATTCAATGCGCAAAAAGTGGGAAAAAATATTCTTAGTGGAAACACCGATTCATTTCCTAACCTTTAAATTTTATCGATTTTCGACTGTATTTCTTCTTTTGTCTTCTTGCTTAAAAGGAACAACCATTCTATTTGATGGGATATACATCCATAAGTTCAAGGGTTAATTTTTCCATTTGTCTCATTAATTTATGTTTGCCTGCTACTCTTTTTTCCAATCGAAAATGTTCTCCTCCATCAATCAGAATCCACTTCTTGGCAATTTAGTTCCCTTAACTCTCTTTTCCAAGAAGTAATTCCTTCGGCCCAATTACATCATCGCACAATTCTCGCCCGATTCTTTGGTCGAGGAGCACCGCGAGGTCCTTATAGGAATCGCCTCGGTAAATATTTGAATGCTGAACTGTGGGGAGGAAATGGGAGGGATTGATGCTTCCAAAGGAAGAGTATTGGGGAAAAAAGGACTATGGACAGAGAAGAAAAATCGGAATTGTTCTTTCTCTTCATGGAATAGATGACATCTTACGTAAGCGTCCCTGCGTCACGAGGTATGGTTGCGGGGCGAAGAAGCTTCGATGGCAACCGCCAAATATTAGGATATTAAAGAGCGCGATATAAAATTAAAATTGCTCTATTAGGAATATCTTTCGATTTGATGGATTAGATTCTCCCAATTATTTTGAAACGGAAAAATAGTGTAGGTAATTTCCTGGCTATAAAAGTGTTTATGATTAAATATTTTCTCGGTAAATATTGCATTGTATTTCTTGAAATTTATTTAAGACTTTTAATAATTGTTTCGTTTGTTGTAATTACCTGCATGGTTTTTTAAAATGAAAAATTTTGCTTTGTAAAAAATTAGGGCATTTGCAATTCAATTTAAATATTTTTCTATCACGAAAAAAGTGGAAATACAGACCAACCATACCACCTAATATATTGCGGAGTTGTAAAAATTGCTTTTTGCACTGTTGTTTCTGAAATACACATACCACTAGCGTACACCTTAAGACATCGAATTTTACTATTTTAATTTAGATGAAGCTACGGAAAGGATTACGCTTCTCATAATATTTCAACAATTTTTGATGACCCTAACGGAAATTTTTTCTTGCAGAACCGTTATACTCATAAATGTTACAAAAATCTTAGAAAGAGGTAAAAGTTTGTACAGATAAAAAATTCCCTGTGCATTAACGTGCAATAATTCACTCGATTCAGTGCAACTATTCACTCACTTAATCCTTTTATGACGAAAGTTTTGACCCAAATTTCCTCTAACCTAGTAAGTCTATGTTAAGAATAGAAATAAGGTGTTCCATCCATCATCCCGTCACCGTACTTATTCGAATTTCAACAAAAAGTAATCGCACCCCGACGAACATCGTCAGGATAAATCGCTCCCATATCAAAACAATTCAACCATGGCTTCTTAATTTCATTCTCAGAATATCCCTCAGACTTTATTTCCGTCCTTGTATTTTTCCTCCGCTTTTTCTAATCGTGACCATAAATCTCTCTCCATAGTCTACTCAAAAGCGCATATACTTCTACGCGTGTTTTCCCGTTTTATGGCTTTGGCCAAAATCCTATACCAAATGTTCTAAAAACGAACGCAGCATTCCACGGGCAAAGATGGGCCTCTCTTTAAACACTGCGCATTCGCTCCTATCTTCTTCAAAATAAACCTCTCGATTTACATAAGCTTCTGATAATGATTCCTCCATTTTTTTCTCTCTCCGCGGGTTATTCTCGACTGCTTCTTGTTTTTGTCTTCGTTTCGCTGGAGAAGAAAGCCAAGATTTTGCGAATTTCGAATGTGGAGTTTTTATTGCTGCGTGCGTACACGCGTCTTTAGTTTTAGACTCGTACGTTCCGCCATAGGTACCTTTACGCGCTAAGAGTTCAATTATTCTTAACTTTAATTAATTATACTTAAAAATAAAATAAAAGAGGGGTCGCAAATAACATCTTTATCATTTGTACTTCAGTAGTTTTTCACCCATTAATTACAAAGGCTGATAAATCAGATGATAAAATATAAATATTCATCTTTCCTATAGATATTACAGTCATAAATACGAGAATAAATAAGATCATTCTGGTTTTATATCATTTCCAATTGTTCATTGTCTATTCGAGTAGATTAAACGTCTTATTTTTTTACTAATTCCAGTCATGCCTGAAAAGCATTTATCGAGTAAAATAAGTTTCAAATTAGATTCTTTCTATCATTTCTGTTGCTGCTTCCCTTTTAAATATTCTAATAGTAAGTCTCGTTTTCGTTCGAAATTCTCATGTATTACGCGTTAATCAGCGTTTATTTATAAATATATAAAATACGAATGAATTATTATTGTGTTACGCTTAAAAACAATTCAACTGTATGTTATTGAATGTCAGCTCTCTCCTCTCTCTTACTCTCCTTAAAAAAGTACGGTGTTTAAGGCTAAAAATTAAATCCTAGGCTTAATTCCTCGGAGATTATCACTGAAACGAACCATCGTGGATATTCCGTAAAATTGGAAATCTTCCATCTCCACCTCAGCATTAGAGTAACTCGACAGGGATTAATTCGGCTATCAGATTTCCATCCAACTTGGAGAGAGACTTGGACTCAATCAGTCGGAATAAAAAACAACGAAGTTTCCGACTAATGGGCAGATTCTCGCAGAAGTTAGTCAACTCAAGACGCACGCACACCTGACGAAATCTTCCTCCCAATTTCGCAGTTTTCAATTCGGATTCATCTGCAGAGTTCGGGAGGAGGGGGAATTTGACCCGAGGCTTCGTTCTTCTCGACACGAGATTTGAGTCCGGAGAAGGCAAATGACTCTCATCGGGAGAAATAAAAGTGATTTCGGAAGAGATCTTCATTTTTTGCTCCATCCGCTCCGGCGCTTCGTCCCGCTGTCGACATCAGCGCTACAAATTAGGGTGACGATTAATAGAAGCTGCAAATCACTTTCGTTCGTTAAAAGAGTTTCCCGCCACGGAGTCGATACGTAAAGAAGGCGATCGTCTCTTTAATTCAGTTGCGGTGAGAAATGTATAACGAAGTGGAATGGGATTTCATCCATCGGCACTTCGCTATGGAGTTTACGGGAGCATTGGCTGTGGGGAAAGGGGTTTACACCCCTATCTCAAAAACAGAAGAGACGTCTACAAGTCTGGTTTTAAGTTTCGAGCTACTAACTACTCTAACTCAACTCTCATGGACGCGTAATAATTCGGATCTGTATAGCTTCATGAGAACCGTGCCCTGTTGCAGTGATTTGGTGTTTCTTTATGACAGCATTCAGATATCCCGTATCTTATTGATGGTTAAACTGATGCATAGGTTTATGAATTCAGGAATGATTTGGCTTTAAAAAATATTTTAAACTAGTAAATACTAAGCTTTGATACTTTCTTTTATTGTTCAATTACAAAAGTAAATAATTGTTCCGCTGATGTTGCAATTAAAGTTTAATAAGTCAGCAAAGCCTAAACCGCATTCCTGACATCTTAATATCAAATAACATCAAATAAGAATATCTTTGTGATTTTTTCATCCAAAGCTTTTAAAATAAATAATGCATATCAATAAAATGTGTTCGTTATTAACCAACAAATTGACAAGTTTCAGAAGCAATAGAGAATTGAAAATTATTTTTTTGTTATAGATATAAGGTTTCTCTTAAATAACGCAAAATATATCATATATTACGATAAAATATAAACAAAACAGCGCACATAAATAATTAACGTTGGTTCAATGTTAATGGATTATTATGCTTAAATATTATCGAATTATTGAACCAAAATATATAAACAATCAACAAATTTCAGGAACTAGATAATTTTATCGTTACGTGTTTTATTGAAGATTAAAAACATTGCAATTAAATACCATAAATGTTCTATTGGGTGATGTATTCTGTGAATTGCATTATTAAAAGAGTTTTACAAAGAAGAGGAATTTTAATAATAAATACAAAATATTAACATTACAAATCTACAAATTATTGCATTTATTATATTCAAAGACCAATTTCAAAAGACGTTAAAACTCGCATTAAGCTGACCGATAAACCTCTGCGAAGATTTTCAAACACGTTTTTTTCACAGTTTTGAGGTTTAAAGATTTTCGACTCACGTCATAGACCCGGATATTTCAGTTTACAGAGGATTTAAAGGCCGATAAACTCCCCGGCAGCGGAAGTTTCTGTAACTCTCCTTTTATAGAGTATTAAAGTGAGTTATTTCTCCGAGTGTTCATAAACCAGAAACTCTGCTCACTCTTTAAAGTGGACGGATCTATGTAGAACATTAGAAATCGCTTAGTTTATAAAAATGTACTTTGACCAATAACTTTTTAGATTTATTGTGGAAGTCACAAAGTACTTTTCTTCTTTTTAGATTTATTTAAAGGTACCATTATGAAAGAAAAAACATGATTAAATTTTATATTATTTTTTTCATCAACTAACGTAATTACTGAGTGACTTGGGACTCTACTACATATACCCTAACATTGGGATAGATCGATAATGTTAGAACTCTAAAACATTCTTAATGCTATCAATCGACTGAATAAACGGTTTATACTTTCTAGATGACGATAATTTACTAAAAACACTTCATGTAAATCAATTAAAATATGCTTAGTTTATTCCCCAGAGTCAAAGAGAAATATTCCACAAAAATACTTTCAGCAACATCAGCAATATTCCAATACTTATGCAACCTCTCCCTGTAAATTGTGTCGAGCAGATTATAAATATTAAGGATGATTAAAAGAGATTATAATTTTATTTCAGGCATATTTTGATAGAATATTCAGTCAACCTCGAAAATAATTGAAAGAAAAAAGCTCTGATCAAGGTACTCCATAGATCATTAATCATTGATTTACAAATAAACTCAAAAAATTCCTCAATTTCTTAATTCATAAACATTCATTTTCTCACGTAACGTAATAATTGAATATTCTTGATAAAGTAACATCGATTATCTTATATCTAAACCGAGGAGCACAAATTATACCAATATATAATTGTTTACACGAGAATTATTTAATCACTTAAGGTATATGTAAAAGAATTGTCTGGTAAATAAAAAATAGTTATCTTTCTGATTAATTATAGAATATGTACGTTTGTAGTTGTATAAGTATCGGAACTAAATAATGAAGATTTTATATGAAGTTCTCTTCTCTTCGTTTTCTTTAAAAAAATATACAGACAATTTATGAAATTTAATTTCGTAGTAACAGATAATCTCTCACGTACAATTAGTATCTTATTTCATGGACGCAACTTTCGTTTATGGTATATTTTCTCCACCCAATTATCTACATAATTTGTATTATATAATAATTATAAGTTATCCTTAAGTATGTAGAAATTATTCATATCATCATCTCCATACACAAATATCTACAGTTATCGAATATCGTTCAAAAGTAGTATATCGAAGCCCCAACTTCACTTAACAGACACCTGTGCTCTGAGAAGTTATACACAATTTTGAATGTGTCGAATGTACATCTCTGAGTACCTACTCGAGGCGAACCGCAAAGAGCTTGTTTAAAACTTTCACTTTGAATGCCCATATTTCCTTCTCACCATTCCTGGCTTCGGTGGAAGACGCAGATGCTGGCAGCGTAAACTCTCTTGATTTGAAACCTGTAAACAAAATTCCTTATTCTCTGAATCCCCTCTAAAAGTTTCTCCCCCGCACCATACAGCATCCAGCTCCAGAGATTTTCAGTGAATTGGCTTTATTACGATAAATCTCTTATTATACATTTAAGTCTCTTGCTATTTTAGATCTCGTATCTCGTTTATTCGATAATCCAGCAGACGTTTACCGTTTGAAAATTAGGTTCTAAGATATTTCCGAGGATTATCGTAACGAATATATGATGCTTCCAGTTATCGACAGAATTTGGAAGATGGGAAATGAGTAGCCTTAGAAGTATTTTTTGCGATGGATAAAATTGAGATATATATTTGAATATAACTAGCCATAGACCTTATAATCCAAGATTTTTCTTTGTGTTTTTTGTTTTATATTATTATTATTGAGTGTATTCAGCGATATGGTAACTATTCTAAGTTCTTTAATCGAATCGGATGTAAATTTCCTGGATTAAAGTAATTTCTTAAGCTGAATTATCGTTAGGCTCTGGTTTTATCATGTTTAAATTTCCTTGTTATGATATTTGATTTAATCCTTTAAAAATATATTTTGGTTATATTTTTAAGATAGGATATTTATAAAAAATTGTTAAAAGTAGTAATATTATTTCTATCATATTCAAAACTCTGTTGCAATTCGTGCTATTAGAACCTAGCTTCCCATCTTTCATGCATCAAAAATTATGATGTTAAAACTATATTATAGTAATATCATTGCAAAGTAATTATCATTATTGATTTACTCATGATTTAATGTTCCTTGCACATATTAACGTTTTACTGACTTGAATATGGGATATCTTTTGAAATGCGGTTGTTATGAATGCTCATAAATAACCCATTCAAAGCTAAAGAGTTTCATATTAGTGAAAACCAAACAGCCAGACGCAGTGTTTGGGTTACTCTCAATAACTGTATGTTTTCTTTTCGGCAGGCGCCTTCCTCATTCCTTACACGCTCATGTTGGTGTTTGGTGGCCTACCACTTTTCTACATGGAGCTCGCCCTCGGCCAATTCCACCGATGCGGGTGTCTCACCATTTGGCGAAGAATATGCCCCGCTCTCAAAGGTAATGTTCAATACTATCATTCATCATTCACTCAAATAAATCAATTATGAAATGAAACCTTTAATGTTAGCAGAAATTAATAACTTAAACCAATGAGAGGTAACTTTTGAAAGAAATTCTCCAGAATAACTTATTCATGCAAGACACATAATTAGATGAATTCTAAAACTATTGAAAGCTCTTCAAAGAAGGATACAATCTGGAAGGTCAAGATATTTCAGGCTTTTTATTTTTTCCATTAATGAAGTATTAACGACTGTCTAATTTAAATTATAGTTTAGCAAATTATCACGGAAATATAAATCGAATAAATAACAATATTATTTTCTTAATTATTCTCACGAGATGAATAAAATATTATTTTAAATATAATATCTACTCAATTCAGATTCAAAACGAATTTTTTTCCTCACAATAATAATTTTTCTGTCAGTCCCTTAGCAATATATTTTTAACTTTAATTTTGTCTCTAAATTAAGAGAATAAATTATCCAAATACATTAAATAAATATGCTGCCTATTGATTGAATTATTTACGAAAGGATAGAGATAAAATTCAACATTAATCAATATATATTCCATCGATAAAATGATTTCGCGATCCAATTTTCCGCAAGCAGTTTTTACCCTTCATATATATTTTTACCATAGTATTAATATGATATTATTCTGAGATGCGTGGTATGAAAGTTTAATTATTTAAATATTTAAAACTATATATGCTATTAAGCAATAATATACGTATTGTAAAAATGAGAGAAATCTAATCGCACTCCCATTGGACGAAATAACGGAATACAAGGTCACAGTATTTGGGTTAAGTGAACATTTTCTTTCGTGTTTGAGTTTCACAAGTTTGAATTTATAGATGACGTGTACATGGCGTTTCTAAATCCAATTATACAATGCTGAAATCGAAATGTTCACAAAGTATACAACTATAATCTTAGCTATAACGTATCCTTTTCAGTGAACTGGTATGTAGGATATCTTCTGTTTGGTTTATGAAATAATTTCCGTACGTTAGTCGAGAATATCTTGGCACGGGGTTTCAGTGGATTTTAAATCGGAAATAGGATTTGATTTACTCTCATTGAAGGGAGCATCCGTTATTTATCTCAGATACTTGAGTGAAGCGGTAACTCTTCCAGAATTACCAATGACTCGAATCCTGTTTACGCTATCCTATGGCGCCTCTTTCCCACTCAATCGCAATGGAATAGATTGGCCGAGTCTCTACCACTGACTTACTTTGGAGCCGATAAGTAAATATAACAATGTCGTAATGTTGCTTGGATAACCGCGCGCAGCTGTGCTTTGAGTTGGAGATTACCTTTTAAGGAAAATTTTCATTATTACTCCCATTTTATTTAATTTTACTATTTCATTCAGTTATTCACGGGAAGTTAGGAAATCTCTTTGGATATCTTCTTTGGATAATTACATAGAATACTCTTTAGGTGATTACTTCCTTCTTATTTTATTATATATATTTTACTTTTCGTTTATGTCTTGTTATGTTTATGCTTAATTTTAATGAGGATTTAAAATTTATATTACTAACAGTTTTAAACAAATATATTTGTTATAAATTACTTATAAAATAAGTAGTAGAAATTAGTAGAAAAAGTAAAAATTTATGACTTACCCATTAAAATATAACTTTATTGAAATCTCAAAACCTAAAAATTCATAACCATCTATCATCCATTCACGCTTCGTTTTTACAGTCCGAAAATCCCAGCATTCTTCTAATAAGCAATCTATTAGAATTTTTTCATTTAGTATTTTATTTGGATAGGCAACCCGCATTTCATGTAGGAGTTGTGCCCTGCCTATGTTCAGGAAATGCCTCTATGGATTGCATTACTCATGTTCGTTTCTTCAAGCACATGTATGATCGTAATTTTATAGAAGTTCCACTTTAAAGCTAAACGGCTTAAACTGGTATACACCTTAATTATGCATCATCTTCCGAAAAATATGAAGGTTAATATAGACTGATCAGGGTACCCGCACGGGAACGCTTAACTTAATTTTTCACCCTTGAAGGAATCCTCAGAGTTAAAGAAGGAAATAAAGTATTTTTAAAGCTTATTTAGCTGATTCTTTATTGATGTATGCACATAGGTGATTACATATACGTTTAAAATATCTTGATCAAAAATTATCCCATTAATGAGTGTAACAATCATTTACCAGTATCCTCCGAAGATTTTGAAGATGGATATGCTCTTAGAAAGTTTCAGCAATCTTGCAAGATAAATAAATTTGCATCTCATTACTTTATTTTGAATTGCTTGGAATATTTGAGTATTTTTGTGGTCAAATGAAATATATCATATTTAGAAACTTCCTTATAAACAGATATTTATTACTGTATCTCGTTTTTTCCGATATATTTTCAATCAAAGATTCTGTTACATTTATCTCGTTAGTAAATAGTAATTATACGAGTTATTCCTTCATTCAATTTTTAAAGTTACAGCTTCCTTTCGTTTCCTACATCAGTCACTGCGGTGGATCGTTTTGTAGGACGAGGAAATTCAAACCGCGCAATAAGGAACATGTATCCTAGGTAACGGTGTATTTATTTCCCCATTCAGAGAAGAGCAAACTGCCGAATTCCATTACCAGTCGGATCATTTTCTCGTTATCCCCTCACAAAGACGAACCAGTCTAATTAAAAACCTCGGATTTAGCCACCGTCTCTTTTGGACTTGGACTAATAGCATCGTTTGCGAGATTTTTATCGCGTGGACACTCAAAATTAACGGATGTGGGACGGTGTCCGTGGCACTAAGAGAGTCATTCTGGATTTGCGAATTTACGGCAGTCGTACCGATGACAGCTTCCCCATCAACATCGTCTCCTCTTTAAAACTTATCGCTCTTCCCTTGGGTATCTTCGCTTCGAATCAGTGCGTTTTCTCTCGTGGGAATGAAGGGATAAATCGATTTTCCTTTGAGTTGCCCACCTGTGCGTTTGTTCTCGGCTTAACTATCATTAAGTTCCTCAACTGCTTTCCCAAAGTGCTGCCCTCTGCCCCCCCCCACTGATAATCTCTCGCAATCTCCAAGATTCCATTCATGAATCCACATCTCAGATATTTCATTCTTGGTTTTCTGCCTCATTCAGATATGATTCTTCCCTTCATCTTCCTTACGATTTTGGATCTTTTCACGTCCAGAAATGCTTTTTAACTGAAAAAAAGTGTTACGGCATTCAAATTCCCCTATATATCTAAATTATTAATAAAATGAATGATACATATAATGTAGAAAGTGTTTCTTTTTTCCTTTGCTTTCAATATCATATAAAATTATATTTGGAAAAAAAATGTAAAAGTAATTGATTGAGGTATGGATTTCAGTAACTTTTCTTTCACTAGTGTCTGTGATAATCGATGGACCTTGTTGATTTTATATTTTTTATGTTAACTATATGGTTAGTTTTTTTAAATACTTCGGTACTATTACAGTATTTTTATGTTACTCTCTTCCTCACCTCAATATTTTCTTCTGAATCGTTTGACTATGTTTGATATAAAAAACGAGATATACATTGGTAAGGTATATAATAAATATAATTATTAGAGCTATAGAATCCCAAACGTAAATTATATGGTATTTTCTTCAAAGTACATTAATGAATGAAAGAGATAAAGTCATTCAAATACCCTGCATTGTTAATAGCCCTTATCCATCTTTTAAATACAAATTGTGAGATACAAAAATTCATTTTTTAATGACCGTTCGTTTGTCCAGTTCCCAAAACTCCTCTCATATCCAATTTTATCATCTATATCTTTCTCAAACCCCAAATGTAATCAGCTAACGATCTCTGTTTTGACCATCGCAACTCAAAGTCCCCATCCAACCTAATCCACTACAGATGTTCGCATTAAATTAACGTACATTTCAATCGCATTTTGATAGCTCTTTCAACGCTTAATGGCAACCTGTAAGTTTCCTTAAGTGCGGAATAAAATGAACATAAACGACTCCCTTTGGTGAATATTTACAAATTTTCGGGGAAATGTAAAAGCTTCGGATGGTTTCTCTTAGAGTATCAATCCTATTTATTTCTCTGTAAGAGAAAAAATTAATTTTCTAATATTTTTATTTTCATTAATTAATTATTTTATCCGGTCTAATATAAATTTAAAATTTGATATCAACCTGATTAAAAGTTCGATATTAATGGTCGTTATTCTGTTAGTTTCGATGAATTAAAGTATCCTTCTACATGGTTTCGAATGCATTTTTATTATATTTTTCGCTTTTTATCTAAGATTTTTTCATTCTATCCATAAATTTAGTCGTAATTAAATATATCTTAAATTATCTAATATTATCTTTTGCTAAAATATTTCCCAGGTTATTCATATCATATAATGTGCATAAGTTTGCGTTTCTGTGTACAAAGTACGAATATCGTACTTATAAAAATATCTCAAACGTTTCGAATTCTTGAATCTTCCTAATTTATCTGAATCAAAGACGAAACAAAACTCCTTCGAAAAATCTTTGATACGAGAAAGTATTTAGAGCTCTCTATAAACCCGCATTTCTTTATAAAAATAAAACCTGTCGAGATTCCCAGAGGACGAGTCATGAACGCTTTACCATCTCTCCCTCGGCCCTCTTTTTGGAGTAAAAAGATTCTTTTTTCCCTTTTGTCTTCCTTTATCTCTACATACATTTGTCCATTCTCATTTCCCCTCTCATCCTCAAACTTTATACTTTAAGGTTTTACTCATCAGCATTCCCATCACAACTCAAGAAATATTTCTTATCTCTCTTTCCATTTATAAGTCAAAGAGGATTGGACAATAGAAATTTTAGAAGTTGCTATTCCAAGTTTACTATTTCTTAATAATTCTAAGAATTAAAATGACCCTTTTAAATTTAATGTATTCAAAGTGAAGATACTGTATCTCTTTCTTTATTCATTATTATTCTCTTTTGAGCATATTTTCCTTGTGAATCGAAAAGAAAATAGATCCCCCACTACATTAACATGAATCATGCTTTCTAACTAAGCCATCATTAAAATTCATCAATATTTATCCTTAAACCATCAATTCAGAAATTAAAATACTCTACTGAGTCGAATATAGAATTTCATTTTCCCATATTCAACTTTTCAAAATGCTACTCCTTAGGGTCAATTCTTCTTCTGCAACTCTATCTTCTTCCTTTGCCAATCTTGGTTTCGCACAATAGAGTATCCCTTTCCCTAACAAAGAGGGAATCTGCCCTTTTCCTTGATCTCAATTGGCATATCTGACCCTAATCGCACTCGAGTGAAGCCATCCATGAAATATCTCCTCTCACTTATATCTATTAGACAACGGATGCAAACACAAGTGCTACTTCCAATCACTGTGTTTGTCCTTTTGGTATCAAAGCATCACTCATCGCATTCATCTTAATGCGAATGGACGAGGGAAATCATTAAGCGTGAATCTCCACATAGCTATCTTTGGAAGGCGAGTTTCTCAAACTGTTGTGAACAATGCATTGGCTTTGTCGATATCGTTCCTGAGATATACATTATGCAGATAAAGGATCATCCTCAACTGTTCAATCTCTTGATAAACCACATAAAACATCGCAATCAAATTTTATGTATTATGTTTTATCATATGATATTGTATGTTCCATTTCATAAATATTATTTATGTGTAAATCGCTCAAAAATCATTACCAAACATAGCTAAAAACATATGTTGACTTATAATTTAAAATTTGAATGATTCTTCTACTATAGTGAAAATGATCATTCAGACATATTAGAGTATCTAGATATATTTTTGTTAAATTCTAAAGCAACAAATTTTCACCAAAAGGTTATCAGCCAACAGGAGTTCATTGTTGATAACTGACAAAAATGGATGTTTATTAAACAAACCAATGCCATTGTAAGATCTTTGAAAAAGACTATCTTCCTCGTTCTGTAAAAAGCGTCCTATTCTTGTCTTCGCCAGAGTGTTCTCCATGTGCTTCTTTTTACTTCCCTTCATTACTCTCCTCTTCTTCCGTCTAAATTCATGCACAACACTTGGAATGGATCAAAAACAAAAGAGGTTTACTGAAGCAGAGTAGGAATAAGTGTTCATAGCCTTTCATCTTTATGGTTCCGTAATATCATCCTCGGCTTCCCACAGTTTGCTCTCAACCCCAACATCTCATCGCATGCGTCTTCAGGTTTACTTCCTTCCTCACAACTTAATCTGTTTATACAAGAGTGGCTATTTATCCGCGATAAATTGTCGTTCCTAAAATATTTTTCATATAAATACGGAATTCAAAAATGTATTTACCTTCGCTATTCAGTAATGATCGTAGTTTTAATTCTCTCATCTATAATTTCGTAATCAGAGATGTACCTCACTCTTGTTAATTGTTTTTCTAATAACTATTTGATTCGAGCATTCCATCTTAATTTTCTCAGCTTTGTTATTTACATCTTATTATTATTGTTAGAACATTTATTTTATGAAATCATTATTAGAAGACTTCTTTTTCTTGGAAATCAGTATTGTAAAGAAAAACTTTGTAATTTCGGCAGAGAATTTAATTTAATCGCGACAGATTTCGAAATTTACATTACATCTTTATGTTGAAGATAAATGTAAATTATTAAAATATAATAATATATCTATTATATAAATTATATTTATTATAAAAATTGTTATATTATAATATATAAATTAATCATTATATAAATCTTCCTTGAAATATATAATAAAATACGTTTAATACTGCCAAGAAAGTTTTAGCAACTTGTTATGTTAACGATCTTCTTGTATATTGATAATCTTTTATTTTCCACATCTTACAATTAAAACGACTTCATAATTAATTTTCTATCAAATCTATTGAAATGTATATTGAATTTAGTATATAATTGTATGAATATTCGGCTAGAATTTTATTTTACAGAGTAAAGAAATGATATAGTTATGAAACTCTGACCGTGAAAGATATTAAACGGAGATAAAATACGATCGCCGTCTCATGAAAGTCCCGCTCGACTTTAAACGAGCGATAACTTGGAGGTCTTTTTGTGATCGCTGTCACTCAACTTCTTTCAAATCTTTAATTACCGTTTGCCCTATTATCTCGCCCTTGAGGTTTAGAGATCCGTTTCAGCCGTTGAAATACGAAAGAAGATAGAGAATTCAAGGTTTGCAAATGACGAAAGATAGTCACGCAAATGAGCGAAAATATATATGACGACATGCGATTATTCAATCTCCTTCTCTATCGACACATTATTCCATTTACGGTAATGTTTCTTTAGAAATACATTCCCATTGCTTATAGATTTAGAATTGTCTCTTTTTCCGATGCAATTTTATATTCAAGGCGATTTTTCAAATCCTTAGCTTTATGCTGCACGTTTACATGCACGACTAACGAATTGCTACGAGGCCAACTTTGTATTAAATATGTATTGATTTTAATATGCATGATATAATATATTGTAATTTAAAATGATGGGGAAGGTATTTTTGCATTTTATTTGTCCTAGTAGAAATATAATTCGTACATTATTGAATGCCTTTTTTTAAGATTTACAATATTTCCGCAATTACACCAGCAAGTAAAGTATCTCTCGGAATTGAAGCGTATTTTTGACTGGCATATTAATGTACTTTAACGCATGAGCAATCTACTCTATTGAAAATGATTCCTCTCCTTCTTTGTCTCCGATTTCTAATGCTCTGGTCAACTGGAATACGTACATCTCAACATATCGTAACTACGAAGGAAATAGCGAAATAATTCTAATTCGCATTGAAAACTTTTTTTAGGATAATTCTATGTGAATAAATTTAACCATGCAAGCAGCTGGTTCGTTATAGCGATTTCAGTAGTTTTAAAATTAGCTATAATTACTATTTTAAAGATAAATTTTTAGCATGGAGTTTATAAATGTTATATTTTACAGCTTTGAGAAAAATAATTTTAAATTTCATGATTATTCTGTAGTATTTAAGTATTAAATGGTTAATAGTCATTGTAAATCGAATTTTTTTTACTTATCATGGGCAATGCCCGCGAATTTTCCATTTAATTACATCGGATATAACTTCCTCCTTATTAACCTGCTTATTTGTAATTAGTTTTACAGCTGATTCGAAAATGGAAGGATACGAATTCCCAACAATTTTAGTCTTACTTATAGAAAGATATATCTTCATGAACTTACTCCAACATATATTTTATTTAAGTTCAATATGATCGGCCCAAACAATTGTTAAATTAAAATTTACATC
Organism: Pantala flavescens; assembly: GCA_020796165.1. NCBI lineage: Eukaryota > Metazoa > Arthropoda > Insecta > Odonata > Libellulidae > Pantala > Pantala flavescens. The sequence continues at coordinate 49,535,242 of CM036883.1, forward strand.
CTGAATAGTTTATAAATCGCTAAAAAATTTACTGAAAATTTATTTTTGAAATGTATAAATATAGATGGAATTAAGTTAGTTGGCGGAAGATTAACCAAAAAATCAGAGTAAATCACGATGGGTTTTGCAAGTGAGAAAATGGAGTGAAGATTGGGGGAAGGTGTGGGTGTTGAAGGGAGAATTTTTAAAGGGAAAGAAGCCCATGATGAGAAGGGACCTTAATGATCCCTGTTTCTTCCAGATAATCTTCGTTTCCTCACCCTTTCCATGGCCTCTCATACAGTATCTATGCTTCGTTTATATCCTCTATCGATTTCACCCTTTACTTACGATTCCTCAGTATTTGTCGCGCTCCCCTCCAAGTAAGGACACCTCCTTTTGTGTTCGAAATGCATATCAGCACGTTCCATTGTGCACAAATAAAGAAAGCTGATATGAAAAATCACTCTTCATATTCTTTTGTGTTCGATGCATCCTTTCTTCGGATTTATTCATGTACGTTTCAATAAAGCAGAAAGAATTCCAGTTTACGTAACGGAAAAAAAATTCGGAATACTTTCGAGATATATATTGCAGTATTTCTTATCTTCTATGAGAATGATTTGCTATCCATAAACTACAATCCTTTCGTATAGACTTATGGCGAATAGCTTTCTTTGATCTCAGCTTAAAAAATATGATAGAGGGGATTTTTTACTTGCATACCAGCTTCCGTATATTTCATTAAAATCTGCACAGATTGATAAGCGTATATTCAAACATTTAAATCACAAAGGATGTATATTAATGTACATAAAGACCGATGAATGCTATGTGAAGATTGCTTCTTTAAATATTATTGTTTTATAAAGGATGAAGAATAGGGTCGAAAATTATATTTTAATACATAATTACGCGTCCAAGATACGCATATTATCCTTCATTAAGATGCCAATTGACTCTCATTGATCGAACTTATTTATATTTAAAATAAAAATAATCTTTATTTTCTATTAATATATATTATGATTGAATGATAATAGTAATTGAAAGATTGTAAAAAAAATTGAATAACATCATGAGTTGGGTAAGTCTAAGCGGAGAAATAAATTGGTAAGTTTAAGTAAGAGTTAAGTAAGATGAAGGTTCAAGTTCCCAATTAAGAAAACCATTCACATCTTTCCTTTGAAAATATCGTAAATCATATATTTATATCTGAAAATATTAAAACTTCTTTCTGCTGATGTAGAATCTAAGTTTCGTTACGAAAAATGTTTCGTAAACTGAAAGCACTGACAAAACAGTGAAAACGAGTTCATTTGTCAAATCCCGTTCAGTAATTTTCATCCTAATTTATCCAGTGAATACTTTTCCTCTCTCATTGTGTTGTTTCTCGAGATAATTCCCTCAATGGGGATAATAAAAGAGATCTTCGCTGTCCGAAGGTTATTACAGAGACCCTTACGATCGCCCCTCATTTCCTGACCCTTTCCTACATTGGCCAAATCAAAGCGGAACGACCTGTTGCTAGTCTTAGTGGAGTCTATCTCGGAAGGTGCACTGAATGATACACCAATAACAATGTCCTCGCCTTTATCATGTCTATAGCTCAAGTATTCAAGGTACTAAAAGATTTTGAAGCCTTCTTATGCTCTTGACGAACATTATGGTGTAATCATAAATATCACTTTATTGATTATAATTTTAAGGTAAAACCTGCATTGAACAATATGTATTAATAATAAAATAAAACTATGTGTTTATCTGATACGAAGATAAGATTCGAATTTGAGATTTTTTAATTGTATTGCTCTAAAACTAAAAAATTTAGTTTTCCTCTTTTTAATTGATGTTAGTTTGGTTTAATATTCAATTATATTATTCTTAATACCTTGGATAATTATAACTCAATTTAAAATTTTCGCACAATTCTCGAGTAAAAATCATTTCTAATTCTATACTTCATGTAACAGTATTACTGAACGATTAATACTATGAATTTTCATATTTGCTACAGGCGAATTAATTATTATCTAAGCAATAAACTCGAACTTTTTGAAAGAAAAATATGTCTCTATTTCTGAGAATTTCATCAGAAAAAGTGTCTCAACTTTTCCTATAAAACTCTTTTTTTAAAATCAAATCATTATAATTTATTAGAAATTTTTACTTCGACCCCTAAAATTGACTATTGGTATCCAAATAATCTCAGTTTTTTTTTAGAAAATACAACATAAGTTCGTAAAATATAAATTGAGATACGTATACGATGTTTACTCGAGTATAATTTAAAATTAAGAACGCTCTTGTGATGGTTTCTCAGACAATGGAGGGTTGCAAGGTTCGCACGAGGGATAAAAGGTGATAAAAGAGAGACTGCAGAGTTGCACTAAAAATAATCACCCACGCCGAGATCGATTGCTCACGCCAGGAGAAAAAAAATAGGACAAAAAATTGGAATAAAGGGCGCCCTGGATACGAGATACATTTTCAGGAATAATGCGTAGGGCATCGGGAAATAAAAATGCGAGGAGGTGCTTCCCATTACATCTACAGCGCGTCGAAGCAAACGTTTTTGCGGATGGAAGTTCTCGATTCACCTGATTGTACCAATAAGGCACGGGGACCTTCTCGGATCTCCCCATCTTGGGCCCTTAAACTTGATGTTAACTCCTTCCACATGGCCCTTAACGGGTCCTCGTCTATATATCCTTCCAAGGTCACTTTTCCACGCTCGCCTTTCAAGAATTGCACATTCGTCTTCTTTGAGTCATCTATATCACCTTATATTACACTCATTCTCAAAATTTCCGAATATCCTTCGTAAATGGAATGTACGCTTTAAATATTAAAATGTATGCTTTTCCGTGTGGGTCAAATCAATGGAAAAATTCTTCCAACAATCGACTATTTTTTTATAAAACACATTAAATTAATGATATAATATTTATAATAAGACATATCCTTATTAGTTAATGTGACAATAATCAATTTTTCGATTAAATTCTGTATTCCATTATTATTTCTAAATCCGGATGCCTTTACGCTATAAATTTTAATAACAATAGACGTTGATAGAATCGTCAGTATCTATTGTTATTTAATCCACAGAAATGAAACTAAGGTAAAGAAATAAAAGTTCCTTCTAGCCATATTTCCTCTTGATTTGTCGTAACATTTATATAACGATAGTAATGATTATAAAAATAAAATGAAACTATAAGAAATATTGTACCTAATAACACTTTTTTTCGAATGGATACGTTCTATAACTATGATAGAACGTATTTTTTCCGGAAATCTGAATCACTCCTCATGTCATTGAATGCCATCTTTTCTTTGGAGCACTCACGTAAAATTACCATCCTGGAATTATTTTCCTTCCAATCATCCGCTCTAGATGTTCTTTTATTTTCCCGTTCTTAATATCGAGTTCCCCTCTACTTATCTGCATCCCTCCCTTATCGATGGGCAGCAGAAGGGATGGCGGTCGTGAAGGGGGAAATTTTAGAAAAAAAAATTAGATGCGGATTTGTTCAACGAAGCATCTCTGACGGTCATTCTTCCGCCTCGTTTGACCCAATGCCGGATAATTCCCTCCACCATCCTCTGTCTTTTAAAGGCATCCCAATTCCTCTAACCTCTTGATTTTAGAATTTAAAACTCCGCCTATTATTGAAATAAATTAGCGAAGTCGATTACTTCAGTGGAATCACAGCTTTCATTTAAATTATAAATAATACCGAGCGTCTATTTTGTATCATATCGATATAGAAGATTAGTTTACGTTTATTTGAGTATCCGTGAATAATTTTCTTTTTTATAAAAATTATATCAACCCTTAGCTTATTTCTTCAAAGAGTTGTAAAAATATGTAATTAGAATTTTGTTGAAATCTTCTATTCGAATTATAACAGAAATTTGTAGAATTCCGCCACAAAGTGTATTATATTTGATGTATTCAGGGTAAAGGACATGAAAATCTATCGTTTTTTTATTTTTAACTTATGTAGACGAGCGAGAATGTTATTAATTGTTGAAATAATATAGTTTAGTTAAAGAGGCGTAGTTAAATAAGGTCGTATTTATACATGTATTCATTTAATAAATTTTTAATTGTATGCATATCTATCGATAAAGATTGACTCTTGACTCCAGCTAAGTTCAGGGACATTGAACTAAAGATTGAAGTATTGTTTATACATTTTCATTGGTAGATGATAGATAGATCAACTCCATAATAGTCTGCCTTTATTCAGTTTTGCTCGACCTTAATCATCGTCATGCAATGGCTGTTTCGATGTGAGAGATCATCGTCATATCGTAACACATCGTTAACCAGCTTCGAAGTCCTATGAAAAGCCAGAATACCGTAAAATCTCCTCACAAAGCATCTCAAATGACTCAGCAAATTTTCTTTGAATGTTAGGCCAATTTGTTGACCCAATTTTTCACTGACGAGTTTCAAAAATCCATAAAATAAAAATTTAATTATCTGTAAATTAAAATGTAAAGTAATATTTTTGAGATATCATATCGATTAGTCTGAAAAAATCAATTATTGAAATTCATGAAGATTAATATTTTTAAAATTTTTATGCCAGTATAATTAACTAATAAAACGCTCTGGTATGTGCTAGAGAAACTATATCAGTATTTATATTTTTTAGAACGCTATTTGGTGTTATTCATAGTTACACAGATAGTCTACAACTATTAGCTTTTTTATTCGTTAATTATATTAACCTGTCTCCTTTTCATCACCACTCCATTCTTGTATTGCAAATCTCCTTTACTGCTATTTAACTTTCTTTCGCTTTTTATATGATTTAAAATATCATATTTGTTGCCTCTTTTTAGTGTCTATCCTAATCTCCTTACTCAAGTAATCCTTTGTATATTGCCTTGTGAATTATTATGTATTCGTAGTCAATCTTTGGCTCCACTACTCTAATTCATCTTTCATTCTTTCAATATTTATATTATAATCCATATCTAAATAAATAGAAATATTTGATTTTTCAATGGTGACTGATTTTAATTAAAATCTTAATTTTTAATTCAATTTCTAGTGTGATTTCTTGACTATCTTTATAAATTTTGCTTGATAGGCACAAAGATCACAATTAAAATTACACCCATATGTAACCTCAGAATTCAATATTTTCCAACTTGATTTTATATTTGTTTGCGCTTTATTTCCAAAAATTTTATCTCCGTGTAAATTTTTCTGGCAGGTTACCCTCTGACTTCTAATACATAATTAAGAAAATACCATATTTGAAAACATAAAATGCAACAAAACGATACAGAATAATAGATAACACATTTGTTAGTAATCAAAGGCTCAATATATGGATTCTGTCTATTAATGTTTAATATTTGTGTATTTGAATGAATTTGTATAAAGTATAGGAAATCAAAACAAATATCTGATTCTCAATCAACTTACTCTACTCGTCCCCTCTATTTAATGTAGTTAACGAACAATTATTTATCCTTCTACAATTAATAACTACCTAAAGTGATCAGCTTATTTTCAATGAGATGTTTATAACGGTATATGTACGATAATGTTAAGGCGTTAGGTTGTCAAACCTCAATCGCTAATTGAAACGTAATGCGATTAAGCCCTCCATACTCTTCTCCTTTTGCCCTTATTTTTATAAGTTAATAGAACTAGTGACTTATTTAAGCATCGTCCATTTTCTTCTTCGTACATGACTACTTGTCGTATAATCAACGATTCCTTCACGGTTTCCATAGCAATGAGTCCGTAGATTGATGAGTCTTAAAATGACAAAAAGATATCAGCAAACGTTCAATGGCCTCGCAGTTCAATTTTTACTGTTGTTTTATAGCACAATAATGTCTCTAACGATTGGGTCGAAAGCATTTAGCCTATAAGTAGACAAACGATAAGAAGATTGGTTAGGAGAAAATATCCTTGTTATTAATTCCATTTATATTGAGAGTTGTTAAATACAAAGGAGAGAAGTGTAGAAAAAAAGGAGATTAAAGCATGATGATAGATTTAGATCGGAACTTCTTATTTAATGTAACAGCAAGCCTGATCAACAATAAATGTTTTAAGGATCCATAAATAATGTCCATTTTTAAAAATCTTTTATTGATTTATGAAATTGCAAAAAACGAACAATATATGCGTGCATTAATTCGATTTATTGTGGATTTCGTATACTAGTCTATATTAATTACGATCATAGACTTATCCCAGTGTATTTTAAATAATTCAAATATATACCCATACAAATTGATCTTCAATTAATGTATTCAGATTCCTAACCTTTATTTCACTTTCGTAAAAAAGAATGAATTTACCTTCGTTATAGGCAAGATTGAGGATAGAAAAACTCCTCTACCATCTAATAACCTTTTATGATCTTTACATCAAGGGTTCAATATTTAGTAGAGCTTTCCTTATAAGTCATATTTTCGTGTTTATTAAAAGAATATACATATATAAATACATAGCTTGGAAAGTGAGCAGAAATAAATCCCTACGTTATATCTTACTCGGAACGGAATAAGTACGCACAATAAGACAGTTAGGTATATTTATTTGCCCAATGTAACCTGCGAAATCCGAATAAAATTGTGCCTCCGTTGAGTAGCTAAAACATTTAAGAGAGGATATGATAAGGTTCAAAAGAGGAAACAAAAATCATTCCCTCTTCTCCTTTCCTTATTCGATTCTCTCCGAAAGAAGCCTCCCTTTCTGACGGTAAAACGCGTTTAATTGGCGCAGCATCTTCTCCAAACCCAATTTCCTTCGCTCGAGATTAGATTGGCTATATGGAGGAGTTTGCCATTCAAGTTTCAGCGAAGGAATAGTCACATGTATTGAAGTAGGTTAACGTTTCTTTTTAAGTGAAGAGAGAGATGCTCCAGATTCAAGCTTCCTTGGAAAAGGGAAATGTTTTCTCCATGACATGTTTGTCATCTTATCACCCATAGAGCATCTGAAAGTATTGTTTTCTTTTCTACAATTTTTAGAAATCTTGATAGTAAAATATAAATACGCTTTACTTATACGTATTGATTTTCTTCGTGAATATTTCCAAGGTGATCGATTCTAAACATTCTAATTGCTCACTTAATAGTTAATGAAGGATCTGGTTGCACTTCGTTTGGTTTAAATTGAATATGAATTAAATTTAAAAACAATTTAATATGATTTGAAAATTTAAAATATGTCAAAATAAATTAGAATAGATATAATTTATCATTTATAGCGTACAAGTGAAAATCATTTTTTTGATAAATATAAAATCTATAAACGGTACTTAACGATTAGAATACTAATAATTTGAAATGATATTTGAAATTTTGGTCTTTTAAACTCTTAGTATCTTTTTTTTTTAATCGATGCTCTCTTCATAAAAGGAACAATTTTATCAGCTCTATCTTATAGCGAATATAATAGTTAAACGTTATTTTATTTCGAACAATATTTTATGGTAAGTCTCCGAAGTCATTTCAAATACTCCTTCAAGCGCAAGAGTAGCAACAGGTGTGACTTCGAATGGATTACGTACATTAAAAGGTGAATTTTCTCGAATTTGAAGGAAAATTTGCATTTTCTTAAGGTTTTCACAGTATTTGTAATGTTCTTTTTCATAAATTATGCTCCTATCATAAAAAGAAAAAATTGAGAAATAACTATTAAGCAATCCAAATTATCTTAATTATCTAATGCATTCTTCTTTTTCTTTAATATAAACTGTTAATCGATTTAAAAGGATTAATAATATATAACATTTAAGAGTTTATGTATGTATAATATTTTCTTTCAATCAAAGAAATTTAAATTATATTATCATGAAAAACAAAAGAAATAAAGATCTTTCATGTAAATTTTAATTAAATACTAAATAAGAATATGTAATAAAATATTATAATTATAACCATGTTATTATGAACACACAAACGTAATAATAATCGATATATTGTTACGTTTTTAATAACGGTAAAGAACTGAAAATGACCTGCATTTTAACTTCTCCAATGTCCAATCAACCGAAGTGTATCCTCTATTCGGGCGCACATTCTTCTCGATGAGATATTTCCCTTTTATTATCACCACCGCATTCGCTTTGTGATGACGCACAAAGAATCGAGTCTCTCCAAAGCAATTCCTCACTTATATTTGCCATGATAATTCATCCCGAAGGAGAGCGAATCATTCATTTTATACGTCGAAATCATTCGGACGTTCCGTCCGTGTATCCAGCCCGCGAAAGCCTGGAGATAAATAAAGCGAAGGGAACAAAGCGTTATCACAGAGGGACACGAGATATAAACCCCTGGGGGAAAGAATGGGAGGAATTCCAGCGGCCCTCTGAGGGAACCAGAATTCTTCGTCTCCTAGGATATGTTCACTTTTATTTGAAATCTCTCTCTCTGGAGAAACGAAGACAAAAAAGGAAAAACTGCGCAGATATCGCTATCCGACTCGGATAAACCATTCTCTTCGGGAGGAGTATCTCTTCCCATTTCTCTCTTACGGACTCATCACTTAACACCTCTCGAATTAACTCCCAATCAATCAATAGCCACTCCCAAGAGATCTGTCCGAAACTACTTCCATTCCATCTTAAATACCTCCCTCTCACCACCCACCCATCCTCGGCTTTCTTCCACGGATATCCACCCCACAGACACCTCTTTTTCTGCTAAGATCCTTCGGTTCGAAACTCCCCAGCATCCCTCCGGATCCGTATATAAGAAGGAGTGATCAATCAAGATTCTTTTTCTCTCCGTACGAGAGAGAAGGATACGTAACAAGCCAGGAAGGCAGCGCTATTCATTTCCTATAGGGCGCGATCGAATTTTTATTCATGCCTCCTCATCTATATATTTTTATTTCTGGATGAAGACGTTCGTCAGAGTTTACGTTTTGGAGGAAAAAGGGACATAAATCCACTTAATGCTTCGTCGAGGCATTTTGGAAGATTTTTTCCAATGCGAAAATAATTTTTATTGCCATTTTTAGTACCTTTCATCATAGCTAACCTATTTAGGATTAATTCAAATCATACGCGATTCGACGTAAATCTGTTTGTTATGTCTGAAGAATTATGATTAAAACTCTTCAGTGGAGGATATTTTGTTAACGACAAGTTTTATTAAACCTGAACAGCCATAAATGAATTGTGTTACATGAAAACATTTTCCCGTCTTACGGTGAATAAAGTCCCAAATATTTGTTTAATATTTTACAGTTTTAAAGAACGGTATTTAATTTCGATTCTTGTTTTTCTTGACCTTCTCTTCTTTGAATAGTATTCTAATGTCGTTCGTAACGAAATTACTCTATATCATTTTGGTATATTGTAGTTCTCTTCTTTCACAGTGTCTATTGCTGAAATAAGGGTGAAGAGACATGGCTGTTCGTTAGTTGTATACCGAAATAATTCAAAATTATCCATGTGAAGTTTGAAATTTCACACTAAACATTTCTTTTTATTCTATTCTAACCTACTATGCGCTGGTGCACAATTTACAGAGATCATTTGTCATCTCAGATTAGTCTAAACTTGAGAGAAATTTACGTAAGTGTACAAAAATGTCTAAATTTGCTTTATTCCCAACGACTTCGAGCTATTCGGCCCTCAATTTCAGGCCCTCATCCTTTTTTTCTCAGAGGATCAGGTTTCTCCACCAAATGGCCAGTCCATTTGTTTTTCTTACGAAGCACTTTTCCCATTACCATGGCCGTAGGAAATGAGGGAACCAATCTTTGTAAGCTGCTTAGAGTAGATGTTCATGCACAAACTATAGGAATCCTTCTTTTCTTCCAGATTTTTGCTTCAGTGGCTCATGTGAATAGAGAAATAATCGTTCATTTTTTATTCGAAAATTTCCTTATTATAGATGATTCATATGAAATTTTTTCATCTTAAATTGTATTAAATCAACCCATCGTTATTCCGTTTGGCATTAAATTACTATTTTATTTTTAGCATCCTTTTTTATCAATGGTGTACTATTTTATCCTCAATACATTCCTTATTAACTCATTCCTTTTTTAACTTTAATTACAATAACAAATACGGTATACCATATTTTTATGATTTATTAACCTCCAAATAATACCTAATTTTATCATACAAGTATACAAATATTTTAAAAATCACCTTTAAAATGTGAATGAAGAGCTCATAATCATCTGTAGCTGCTCTTTCATTATCCATCCTTTGTATGAATATGAAAATAATAAACAATGAATCTCAAAAGAAGGTCAAAATTGGGATCCAGTTAATTGTTTCTCTCATTTTTAATTAACTTTAGACCAATATTTACGCGTGCAATTTGATTGTCTCATCTCGACATCTTGTTTGACTGCTTTACAAGATTCGGTACCGCTTAAAAGTCATTCTTAAAAGATAACTTTGATGAATTCAGATGTCCTCTTTTGATACTCCCTTCATTGTTTTCCCTCTTTCCATTCGGAGCAGAGAAAGAAGAAACACTCTTAAATACTCTCATCGTATATTAGCCCCTTTTATCCGAACCCCTTTTCCTTCGCCAATCCAAATATCTCTTTCTTCCATTTCTCATTTATCCTCCACAAACAAATTTCCTCACCTCTCGAAACCCTTTCTGAGATTTGCGAGGAGTTTAGCTGAGAAAGAGAGGTTAGTTTCTCGAGAAATTGGATTTGAATCGTCCTTTAGCCCTTCTCAATCAACTCCTCATCTTCTACAGGTGGCGTTTATATCAATGCTCTTCATTTTCAACCCTTTTAAACTTCCCCATATATAAACATATCAATGCCCTCTATTATATCTTCGTTTTGGTTATTGCTTATAGATACTCTTTCCATTTCGACAGCTATCAAAAAGATCTGTAAATCTTCTCAGATAAGATCGCACAGATCTTCCGAATATTTTTGTCTCGTGTGGGTTAAATGAAGCCAAACTGGATCATATTATTAAACTTATGTAGTAATTAAGTATCAATACATTTCAGATATAGTAAGATTCCAATGAGAATAGGCATATAAACAAAACGTTTATTTATCATCTATCAATATCTGTATGAATATATTTATCATAATGAACACCCGCCTTTCGGCGAAAGGCAGGGTTATCCAATTTTTGTATCGATACATTTTCATTCTCTACGAACTGTGATTCAGGTTAGATTCATGGTTTTTAAACTCTTAGGCGTTGATCTATATTTCACGAAAAATATTAAATGATGATTAAAATTGCTTTACCATAATAGTTCGATACACGCGCACTCAAACACCATACGTTTCTAGAGCATAGCACATGTGAATGAGGTAGGCAGAATATGGATAAGCAGTCTTTTATAATGAATTTGTAATTAAGTTCATAAACGTATTTGAAACAGAAATTCCGAGCACGGAAACAAATATATACAATTAATTTATTGAAGTTTTTACATTTTTCGAATTTCGAAATAAGTACATACTTTGTCAAAAATTGTATATCCACTTAATATATTCGTACATTTCTAAACCAGCAATTCTTCTCTTCCCAGGTGTCGGCTACGCAATCTGTATCATCGACACCTACATGGGCATGTACTATAACACGATCATCGGCTGGGCTGTATACTACCTCTTCACTTCATTCCGTTCGGAGCTTCCATGGACTTCGTGCAACAACTCCTGGAACACCCCTGACTGCGTGCCCATCGTCTTGGACCAGCCCGTCGCGGAGGCCATGAAGGCGGGGATGTCCGCGGCCGCATCAGCCGCAGCGGTCACAGCGAGGAGCGTGTTTCCTTCGGAAGGGGAGCTAAGCGTGTTTGGAGACGTTATGCTCGAAGGTTTAGGGGATCTAGACTTCGGAAGGTCGGAGATGAACTTCTCCATTGGAATCATATACAACCAAAGCCTAGAGAATCTAACCAGAAGCAGTCCTGCGAAGGAATTCTTCGAGTGAGTTGATAATCCGAAATAATCAACACGTAACAGAAACATGACATATATCCCAAACTATTTTCCTGTCACTTAAAATTCAGCAATTAAACATATCGTTCCGTAAACATACGCCGAGTTACGGATAGTTGACTGATTCGGCCTACTTTCCAGTCATTTAACTTATTATATAACGTAACACTTAACTTTTACCTTGCACACTTTAATTAATCTTAATGGAAGATCACAAACCGTAAATACGTATATTATTTTACAAAGCGTGATTAAATCACGACAGGATTCATATTGAACTGCTCAATTAAATTATTTCTCACAATATTGTTTGTGAATTTAATATTGTTTATAGTACAACATTATATGTGTTTTTGATGGATTTTACTTAACTATGAAAGAGTTCCCCTGCGTGTAAGACTGATTCGAGCGCCTGATTAGTCCGAGTAAAAAATACTCTTAAAATATTTTCTTAAATACTACATACGTTTATCTTTCTGATCAATAAAAATATATTCATTTTATAAGAAATGAAATTTAACTTTACACTATGTTAGACGCAATGAGTATTGAAAGGTGCAAGTTGGACCGTCATCCAGCACATTACGCCTTGTATGTAGGTGAACATAAATACATTAATGTGCTGAGGGTTGCCATAGTATAAGGGGCTAAACTTAGTGTTTCATTTTTTATCTTAACTTTTAAAAACATTATTTTTCAACATTTCCATGCCTTATGCAAATTTCTTCTTTTAGACGAAGCGTACTCGAGACCTACAAGTCTGATGGATTGGACCGTATGGGACCCATCAAAGGCTCCCTGACCCTCTGCGTGTTTGCAGTCTTCCTCCTTGTGTATTTCTCCCTTTGGAAAGGAGTCCGAAGCACTGGGAAGGCAAGTATACAATGTGCATGCACAAAATGCAATTTTCAAAGCTAAAATAGATTCAAGATGCATCTAATCTCTCAACTTTGTTTGATTGTAAATGTTGCTTGGAGTTTCGTGATATAATAATAGATTAAAGTTTAAGTAAAACCATAATTTGATTAGTATCTAGGTTAAACTTGATTATATCTAATGAATTTAATTTAAGTTATAAGTATCCCATTGCTGAATTGATCTTGAAATACTTGTAATTTCTTTTAGGCCGTTTGGTTCACTGCTTTAGCCCCTTACGTTGTCCTCTTTATCCTTCTGGCAAGGGGAGTCACACTCCCAGGTGCCGACGTAGGGATCAAATACTACCTCACTCCTCAGTGGAACAAACTCTATCAGTCCAAGGTAAATAATTTTTCGTTATCATATAATTTTATAAAATAATAATAAATGAGAAATAATGATCAATGATTTTATTCTTCTAAATACTCAGTATCTCTAAATCTCGACAATTGTGTTACTGATTCCAGGTTTGGATCGACGCAGCATCACAAATCTTCTTTTCTTTAGGTCCAGGATTCGGAACTCTTCTTGCTTTGTCTAGCTATAACAAATTTAACAACAACTGTTATCGGTAAGTTGTTCTCATTCATGCCATTATTAATTATATTTTGAAGTGGAAGTCAAGAGTTGTATGTTGAATGTAAGAACTTCAAACTCAAGTTTTCAATCGTATAATTTTGTTCATTGTCCTCACTCTAACAATAAAATTTCTCTAGAATTTATTTTATGTTGATAGAGCTCAACTTAGCTCTCTAAGAAAGCGTTATTTACTTTCTTCTAAAACTTATCCACACTACCGTGAAAATATTCCGAAAAAAACTTCGCAAAAACGTTCTTGAGAATTCGAAAAACATTGGAAATCGATTCGATAAGATTCCAAAGGAAAATTGAAGATTTATTCTCGTAGACGAAAGCAAATCACCTTATCTTAAAGGCGTGACTTTTCTGATATATCTGATTATATCTTGAATTGAAGTTATCCATTCACTTTGAAACTCACTATTAATTCTTAAATATTATACCAGTGTGTTTACAAAAAGTACCATATACGAGTTTTATCATACAAATTTATGGTTAAATTTTATTTTTACCTTTTTCAGAGTCTTAATGTTATTTATCATATGTATTAATACAGTAATCTGTCGTACACTATATTACATTTTACCTATTAAAAAATATCACGTGCGTAAAATAATGTCAGACATGGTCATAACATGTCTTCTTTCCAATAGAATTGTATTAATATAAATGCTTTCATTTCCAAAGGGACGCCATTCTCACGAGTAGCATCAACTGCCTAACTAGTTTCCTTGCTGGCTTCGTTATTTTCTCCGTCCTTGGTTACATGGCCAAGGTTCAAAATAAGAGCATAGAAAAAGTTGGATTGGAAGGTAAGAGACGTGAAAATGAAAAACTTTTATCACGAAAAAAAGGTCTTTTTTACGTCCAAATTCGACGAGAAAATACGAAAACAGTTGTAATCCATAGTTAAGTAATGTCTGGGAGATATTTTAACTAAATAAAACCAAGGATGATATCATAATATTTAAGTCATAATATTAAATATATTTAAGAGTATTCTTAATTTTCAACTTAAGCTCAATCCAGCGACATTTAAATAATGACAAATAACTGATAATGATTAACTATGAATATTTTGTCCATAAGAGTAAGTTATTTTTATTTTATAAGAACATAAAATAATTCCTTGGTTACCCTAATGTATTGAGTAAATTTTAAGCTGGTGATAGCAAACATTGTTAAACTTTGTTATATTATGAAATTCATTTGTATACGGAACTCAATTCACAACCCATTATTATGCGAATGCTTTTTATATCATTGAAAGGATCAAATATATTTATCTTGTTTAAGGTCCTGGGCTGGTGTTTATTGTATATCCGGAGGCAATAGCGACAATGACGGGTTCCGTATTCTGGTCTATAATTTTCTTCCTGATGCTCATAACCTTAGGTAAGTGTCTATAATAAGAAATACAAAGTATTATTATAATATCTGAATAACAATATGGAACCGTAAAAAGATAGATGTTCTAAGAATTCCATTTAAATTCAGTTTTATTTATATGCTTCACAAAACTGCACGACTGGGTCGAAATTGATATTGCTATAAAATTTTTTCCATTTCCCGTCCATTTTTTGTTTAGAATTAATATCTATATAATTACGAGCATAAAAAAGATATAGCAGAATGCTCTTGTCTGAATTTTGCTTTCTGTACTTTCCGTCGATAGCCTATTTAATCTTCTTACCAAACAGGGTTGGACAGCACATTTGGTGGCTTAGAGGCAATGATAACAGGTCTGTGTGACGAGTATCCGAGACTTTTGGGACGACATCGTGAAATATTCGTCGGGTGCCTTCTTCTGATGATCTACATATGCGGTCTACCTACAACTACTTACGTAAGCACTCCTCATTTCTAAATTTACTATCTTCTGAGGCATAAAGTCTCTATTTATAGTAACAGATATCATCGAAAAATTGCGTAAACATTATTTATGCTTATCTATAGACATACTCAGAAAACTATATAGCGTATAACTTTACTTCATTGGTAAATTATGACATTTTCTATTGTTTCCTCTTACTCAGCTAAATGGATTACAAAAATTACGAAATAATAATAAATTGAAGAAATTTTGATTTTTAAAAGATGTAGTATATTTATTTCACAAATCAGAGAAAATATAGTGTAATTGCATGCTTTTATTTGTAAATGAAACTTGTACATAAATATATGTACGTAAACGTCATATTTGCTATGGTTAATCTTCGATTTACCGAAATTTTATTAAATTATTTTCGATAATTTTGAATCATTACTCTCTATACTTCTGAAAGTTTTTAAAACTACTTATAAAAGTCCTAAAATTATCACATTTCTTCTTTTAATACCGTATTTTTGTTACGTGCAAACGACGATTCATAAAATTCTCTTTACTTTAACAGTATTTATTATAAAATGTTATTGAGCGTGAGGAAATGTGTATTTGTAAAGGAAACTAACTCGAATGACAATATGCAGGGAATCATCCTTAAAACAAACATTTTTAGGAATTTTGGATCGAGACCTCTGCCCTCTTCAGGGGCATATTTGTACCATCTCGATGAAAATAAGGAACAGGTGGGAAGTAATAAGAGCCCTCTTACGAGGCTGCCGATTTCGGATGAAAAATATCTGTTGCGCACAACCCTCTCTCCTTTTATCCCCTGACCTCTGAAACTGGACTATTTGTCACTCCCCTTGCGTCGAAACAAACGCGTTTTCCTTTAATGTGGTGCTCGAATTTATGATGCTTTCCTTACGATAAGGTGCACCATCGACTTCTGAGAATAAGCAGCCGTCCGTCGGTTGCGAATCTCATTCAAAAGAAGCCGTTTCTGTATAAAGCGATTCTCCAATAAGAATGATTTGTGTTTGGATGATTCTATCATTCAGTACTACTTTTATAATAATGGTCACTTGGAGGATAGTATAAAATTAGCATTCACTAGATTATTTCAAGATTGAATACAAAATGAACACGTAAATATTTCTCAGTATAAACTCTGTATTAATTTAGGTAATTTTTAATTCAAATATTACTTTCTTTGGAGGCCATAGATTTCTCTTCAGCCTATGTAATTTCTCGAAGTAAATATTTGAGGATATCGTTAGATTGCCTTTGAAATCAAAATAGATTAAATTATCCTATATAAACAAAATTATTCTTTCGTAAGAAATCTGTAACATAAAATTGAGCGTTATTTTCCACTACATAATATTTTAACTTCCCTTGTGATGAATTATCTTTTTCCATGAATTTTTATAGTCATCTAGTAAAAGTTTGAAAAATCTCTATAATTAATCTAGGAGAATCGAGCTTGTTTGTTAACACCTCACTGCCCCTTACTCAATGGCTATAGCGCTGAGATTTACTGTACCGTCGGTAAATGTATGAAAAATTGTGGTATTTTGGAAGTTGGGATTTAACATGGCTAAGCTAAAACTTTATGTTGCCAAATTTGATCTAATATTTACTTACTAATGTAGCAAAAAGGTTTCTTTGAACTATTCCTTCCATTCCATTATTTCAATGAATTTACGAGACATTAATGTTATATAAATCGCACTTAAATCCGTACGTTTATCATTTAAAATTTTGTTTTATTATTAAAATGATCGCATTTTCTGAAGGGTATAATTAATTTATAAACATTTTGCAGTTTAGGTTGTAGAAAAAATGGAAACGAATTAGTCCCAATATTTTTGGCTACAATTTTTCGATCACGAAATACTTGCTGTTTTGATCACTACCCTGTATTATTTTGTTTTGCACGTCTTCGCTTTTTCGGCAAATCAATCTCTATAAGTCTCCCTCGGTGACCGTATTCATCGAAATTCCTTCGCACGTTTCCACACTCTACGATCCACATGTTCCTCCCCCGTCCGCATAAAAACAAGGGAATACCTTAAAAGATTTGTGATGTTCCTTTTACCCCATCCCGCAAGGGCTGTAATGTGATTCCACCCCCTTGTCCCCTCCTTAAGGATGGCCACCTCTTCCCCCGATAACGAATACCCCTTTCGGAAAGAAATCCCTTTTTCCAAAGTACGCTGAATCATTTCTCTAGTCTTTTGTTTAAAATAGGAATTATTTCAAACTATTTATTGTCCGAATATAACCCAAATAACTATTGATGATATAGCATATAAATGTAATGAATTATACAGTCGAAATATAAAGTAAATTATCTATATCTATAATCAAAATATTCGATAATTATCATATTGCAAGTATATATGCAAAGGAACTACGGTTTAATTATTTATAAAAGAATTGGAATGTCATATTTTAAAATAAATCATACTAAAGTCATCAAATTAATCATATAATTTATTTCTTTAATTGAGAAAATTGTATTTTCCCTCCTTAAACTAAGAACTTGTATAAAAGACATTTTGTGAACGTGAACACATTGATAATATCTCATAACGAATTAGGCCACAAAATGAACCCGTATATAAATTCCAAGTGAAATCTGTTTTACGTTTCTTCACAGAGTGAGCTGAATCGTCTCATTGTAAATATACATAATAAATAACCGTTTTCGGCTGATAAAGTTTAAGGAAACTAATATAACAGTAGCATAAGCAAAATGTGGTCGTTGCATCTGAAATATCTCCTCCTTCGAGGCACCCTTAGGCACTTTCCTCTCCATCTTTATGAGTGTACCCTTCCATACCCCTACTGCGATAGCAAGAGCACATGCATCTTCCATGAGGTCACTCCATCATGCCTTGACAAGGCGTGGAATGGGAACGAAGAGAGAGTTAAATGTAATGACGAAGAAATCAGGGAGTGGATTCCAAGTCGAGATAAATGTAGTAACTAATCGAATGATGTCGATGCGAGAGACGTTTCGTTCATTTAATGGTATCGTTTTAGAGAATTCCCCGCCGATTATTAATTTAAGAATTGAATTTCATAGATTTTCATCTCCTAGATTTTTCGATAACCAAGTTAGATATAATTTAAAGTTAAATTTGAAGTAACCTTTTTCGTTGATTGAATAACGTTACATACAAATACTATCAGATCATCGAACATTGATTCAGTTTGAATAATTGAAGAAACATAAGTTGAGAAAGAACCGAGGTTCAAATAAAAATTCTTAATATAATTGGACAATATTATCGTAATCTTAAATTTATTTACCTACTCGTTATACAAAACGTGTTATTTTATTTTATAATTTTACTAAATTGTTAGTTTTAAAAAAATGATTTAAATACCTAAAATATTATTTTCCATTATCTCAAAGCTATAGGATTATAAATATTGTGTTAATCTAATTGTGATTATTTAAGAATAAACGCTCTGAGGTTTGATGTTATTGTGTAATTGGTTGGAATATTTTCCATTTATTGTTTCAATATATATCTCATCATTCAAAAATTACTCTTCCTTCTACTTAAATCTCAGAAAATTGCATCCTTTCAAGTAATATTTTCGCGATTGCATTTTCGCGTATGTATTGAACCTGTATTTGAGTCCATTATATGATTTTCTTTGAATTTCAATATGAAAATGGAATAAGAAATGTTGAATGCAACACAAAAAAGTTCACAAAATTAAAAATAAACTAGGATGAAATTAAAAGAATTGAAAGAGGAAAATTTAGCGTTCGTGGTGTGAGAGCGAAAAAGGTTAAAAACATTCTGCATGCGGGTCTATAAGTGGCACATAAGAAGGATGGAGGGAGGGTGCAAGAGTTTAGAGAAGCGTAGGGTCATCTCACAAAAAGGATTTCGATGTTATTCATTTAAGGTCGATTGATCCCAATCTCTTTGCAAAAAAAGACCACCTCTATCCACGCCTAACCCTTTAAAGACACAAATCTCAAACAGTTATTTGCCTTTTAAGTGCACCGAACATTATTTCAATATAATCCTCAGCGCATTTTCTAATTCATCGATCGCTAGGTTTAAGTATTTCTTGTTATTTTCTTTTTCATTGTCCAATTACATTTACCTCTCGCATTCAGAAGTTAATATTTAAATGTATACCAAACAGAAGTATCGGTGCATTGATATTCATTATCATCCAAGCATCAAAGAGGAAAAAAATTAAAACAACTCTCTCTTCCATCAATCTATTCAAATTATTCGCACTTAATTTCTATTCCATTCTTTCAGGGAGGAGTGCATCTCGTGAATTTCCTCAACATCTACGGACCTGGCCTCGCCATCCTGTTCGTGGTGTTCGTGGAGGCAGCTGGTGTCTGCTGGGTTTACGGAGTAGAACGCTTCTCCAACGACATTCAGTCTATGCTTGGCCACCGCCCTGGCATCTTCTGGAGGGTTTGCTGGAATTACATCAGTCCAATTTTCATACTGGTGAGACACAACATCAACTACGCCATTCAGTTTTTATACCTACGATGAAATGAAATCGAATTCCGTCGTTCAACTATAATAACATAATTTGGAAGAGGTGAAATTAAGTGTTATACGTCCTCCTTCTTTTCCAGGTTATTTTCATATGCTCTCTGATAAATTACGAAGAACTCAACAGCGGAGAGTACGTGTATCCATCGTGGAGCATTCCAGTTGGCTGGATTCTAACGCTCTCCTCCATCATGTGGATTCCTATTTACATCGTTTACAAGATTGCGATCACCCCAGGGAAATTTGTAGAGGTAATATTTTAATAAATGTATCCTTTTAAATATCTTGACAATAGTTTGCCCAGTTTACTAGTTCATTAGACCTCTTATTGAAATTGCTCTGTATTTTGGATCGCTCACGCACATAATTTCTGATTCACGGGTGTTAAAAGAAGTATTTGTCGCTCATATTTACCTTATGACGTTGTGCGTTTTTCAGTTACAAAGAAACTTGCCGTAGAATTAGCGTAACCCGATATCTTAATTTATTCATACTTCCCGAGGTACCATTACACTTTGTGTACTTCTCTTCCCAACAGCGATTGGTCAAGGTGATCAAACCAGAAGAGACACCGGAAGAAGTGGCCTTCCGTAATGCTTCGACCTACGGGACGCACGTCTGACTTGGAGGAGAAAGCGGTGGGGGAAGGGTTGGAGTGGTCCGGAGGGTGGCCAGCAGAGGCCATGTGTTCAGCGGCACTGCTGCAGGGCATTTCCACGGCGACACCATCGTATCCAGGACGATCCTCACGGGTGACATGGTGGTGCATTGGGATATCTTGACGACGGGCTCCGATTGTGTGAAACAGAAAAACGCGTACGGAGAGTGGTTGGTTTAGACATCTGCCGGAGCCATCGCCCTCTCGATGGTCAGCTCTCTCCACGCGGTCTGACCGCCAAAAGCAACGTAACGCTACAAGAAAGCTTTATCGGTTCCGGATCAAGGAACCCTTTTTTACAATTGTTTCAAAACGCAGCAACACGAAGAAAAACTTTGTGGAGCGCGTTAATATTTCGTGTAACAGCTGCATGTCGACGATGTAGAATGTTCTTCGCCCGTATATTCCTTGAGAACAATTTATTTTAGAATCGTACGTGCGACCTCACTCGAAGAAGCTGGAACGACGCGGTGCTAAAATAATCGGGGGTCGAAGAGGAGATCGCTTACGCAGTCTGTTTATTTTCAATTGGTAGTGATTGTACAAATGCAAGGTGCTATTCGTCTCTATGTTCGTATACTTATGTCGCTTTTAAAACGTGTCTGTATCGATGTTTTCATCTTTATCACTTGGTGAGGTTTAGCTAAAAACCTCGACCTTCGAATAAATGAATTTGTAACTCATGAACTTTTTCAAACATTTGGTGGTGAATCTTCGATTCGGGGCATCGTGGAACCTCTAAGTTCTATCCGTCACTGAGACACAGTTCAGCCAAAGCACAAGAGTCTAAACCTGGGCAGCATAAAATCTCTGACTTAGAGATCAGAATAAGTGGGTGTCTATTTAATCAGAAAAGTTTCGTAAATATTAACGAGTATTCAGTGTTATCGAAAATTGTAAGCCGTTTAACCACATGACAGTTTTTAATCCAGCCATTTAGGATCATGTGTAGCTAGGCAATAAATCTAAGAGTAGTAACATGCTGTTTTCTGAGTGGTGGCTCTGTGTCTTTTAGATAGTGAATCGCTAGGAAAGGTTCTTCCTTTAAAACCCAATGGTGCTTCGCGGTTTGTTGTTAGGTTAACGAATGTCTGTGAGCGAAGAAATTAACGAATATTTCCGTCGATGAGTAAAGAAGAGAACCACGTTGATGAAACTGCATAATTGGATGTTCATTATAATTTAAGTTCCACCTGGCCTTCATGTAATTCAGTATGCATAAGTGTGTTGTTCATATTCATATAAACATATATACGAGCAGAGGAGTTTTGAAAGAAAACGCTTACTCGGTGAATGTTAATTTGTAAGATAGATTTTAATAATGTAATAATTTATTCAAAAGCGTCGAGTGCCTGCCATAGTCTATCAACAGCCAGATAGGCTATGGCCCTCTTGTTGACAATTCATGTATTTGTGTTGTTGATGGTCCAATGGATTATGAGTGTTAAAAATGTATTTTACTCTTGGAAACAAACAGTTTTAACTAAAGCATAAAGTTAACAGTAGACTATTGCAGTCTAAAAAGTGTTCTACGTTTATTTTTCGTGTAATTTACTGGAGAATAATGTTTAATTGTTGTTATCTTGAAGAGCATGCAAACATTATAGCACAACCTCATGTGTAAAATGTACTTTCCTATTATTACAAATATTAAATTGGATGTCTTTGTGAGCTTGTCCTCATTTTAAATAAAGTACCTTTACTTCTTAATGTATCGTATACACAGCTCCCTGTAAACTGTTAATAGATAGAAGTCTTCCAAAAAAACTTTTCTAATCTATATGTATCTACGATATTTATTAGTAACATATTTAGATTATGAGTTAAAGTAAATTGAATCGAAGAAAATATAATAAGAGAAAAACACATCCACTATCTGAAGTGAAATTCCTTCATCTTCAATAATTAGTTTCAAACCCTATTCTTGTTATATAGCCTAAGTACTTCCATTGAATTTATAATTGTTGTAACACGATCGATGAAGGAAGTGCTTTTTGTTATACAGCGGTTGCAAGTCGGTAAATCCTTATTAACCAAATATAGTTTAATAGTTTGTTCGTGTTTTTTAAATTTTCGAAAATCTTTACCTACTCCATATTAGTCTTATAAACTATTTTCTTGCACTTATCAAACTAAATTTCTCTCATATTATGCACAGACAGAAATAAATGCGAACATTTTTCTGTTTTATTCTTTACATTATGAATACAAATAATTTACGATGAAACGAAGACTTAAGAGCCACCTACAAAACCCTTATGGCATCTATTTTAAATTTTGAATTTTCCCTCTTCGTTGCGGCTTCCAGAAAATTACGTAAAAATGATCGCTAGATGGCTCCTGACTTTTAATTGCAAAACTTTCACATTTATTACGTTTAATTTCGAATTTAGACAATTTTTCCTCCGAAAATCACCTCAATTTGGATGAACTTTGTAAATTTTATCGGCTCACAATTCCGAAATTTCAAATTTTATACCCGCATTCATAATATGCACAAACAACAACTCTTGGTACTCTCGTGTGGATAGCCTTCGCCATAGCCTCCCTTGATTTATCGAATGCACGGAAAATATTTTTTCGTATAAAACGATTTAGAAGTGGACCCCAACTTTTGGGGGGTCATGGGGGAAATGCTAGACCAACTCAGGTTGGTTTTCATTTCCCCGACATGACCTCCAACTCCGAATTCGGAGACGTAACCATACCAAATCGACGCGATAATTTAAGACACCTGACTTGAAACAATTCATTATAATTTGAAAAAAAAAAAACAAATGAAGGGGATCTTTTTCTTTTAAAAAACGCGTTTTTAAAGTGAAAAGGTTTGAAATTTTGATCTAGATCACCCCACCCTCTTGCCCCTGAAGCCTACGAAATTTTCTAGTACTCAACCTTCATTCTCATTATAACGTATCGCGACGAATAAAGCCTTCAAATCGCAGAGACATCTGCTGAACTACTTCTCACGCCCCTACTTCCAGTCGTCGCCGTTGTGGCGCTGCTATCCACCAATATTACATACGATCGTCCATGATTCTGGCCCCGTCATTGCCGTTGTGGCGCTGCTGTCACCAGTCTTACATACGATCGTCTTTGAACTTCGTTTCTGGCCCTTTCTTCCCGCCTCACGCCGGTCGTTACCATGCCTCTTGCTTTTCGGCATCTCTCTTTTACCGACCCCCCCCCCCCTTACACCAATTCATTCCAACAGGTTCATTTACAACGTGGGGATTCATGGACTAAATAAATACCATGTAAAATGCTTCCAAACTTTTTAATATTTCACATTACTCTACATTTTCAAGTCTTTGTATCTCACGCTTTCCATTTCACCGTTTCCAAACCTACACTTACCTTACTTACAATAGATAAATAACTTCAAACGCATTCCTCTGCTCCTTATTTCCAATACACGTTTCGTCCATCGGCATTATTCTGATCCACGAACAAACTCATCCAGCTAAGGATCCGACGACTTTCCTGAGGAAAAACTGAAAGAATCGCTGAAACAGAATAAACGGCATCCCACAGTTGGAGGCGATTTTACCTTTAGTAAGGATACCTTTGGGAAAATGGCCTGGTGAAATTAATCCATTTAATAAATTATCAGTTACATCTCATTCATCCCCATACTTTTTGCTTTTCCGCATATCTTTTCTACCGAAGATATTTTCGTCTACAACGCCAACAAAATACAACCCATTCTTTCCAACGTGAGGACTAAATAAAAAAATGGAACCAAATACCATGATAAGAAACTATTTAATATTTTCAATTATTCAACATTTTGTGTTTTCATCGCACAATTCTAATACAAATACTTATTAAGACCGACTTTCGTTTAATTTATAATATAAATTCACAATTTATTCCTGTCATCCTCTGCACAAGTTGGACGTATTATTTTACTACAAGTATTATCTATACTAATTATTATCGAACTAATCTACAAATGAAAGAAGGCTATATATTACATAGGTAATAAAAAAATCTGCCCCACTTGGGCCTTTTACATTAGAACCATACCTTGTAGACCAAAGACTAATGAAAAAAGAAAACTGCAATGTGACAGCCTGAGGCCTTGTCCAATGTATCTAAATTCCAGAAAAATTAATTTTAAACCAGCTTCCTACACATCTGTAGGCATGTTTAAGGATGCTTTT
The DNA here is from genome assembly GCA_020796165.1 of Pantala flavescens. NCBI lineage: Eukaryota > Metazoa > Arthropoda > Insecta > Odonata > Libellulidae > Pantala > Pantala flavescens. The sequence goes on from CM036883.1 coordinate 49,559,864, forward strand.
TATTTTAACAAAGCTTCATGGAATTTTCTACTATTTATCAAACTATTCAGCAAACGAAAAGGTTGCAATTCAAAGGAGGTTACACTACCATGGTGGAAGGGCTGCTTTTATTATCTTACTACAAACAATATCTTATCCATCCTACTTATTTTCCAACTATTCAGCTAATGAAAAGAAGATTAAATACAAAGAAGGTTACACAATGTGAGTGGAAGTGTTGTTATTTCAATTGAGTCTTCCATTATTGGATTGGACTTTTGACATTATCAGTTTTTGAGACAGAAGATAGAATAAATGATAAATAAATGTCTATTTCTTCCTTACGCTTAAATACAATCAAGTGTTTCAGAAAGAATTTCACCATCATGTTGGAAAGGAAAAATAGGATGCCAGAAAGGTTACATTTTAAGGGCTCAAAGCGGAAAGTTATTATATATTTTATCCACTCAAATGTTGCTGTAAATATACAGAATTTATTGAGATGTTTTACATTTCAGATCAGTTTACTACAAATAATAAGACCATAATTACAAATTTGAATAATATACACCCTGAAAATAAAAGGTTAGCTTAATGACAATGATTTTGAAAGTATGCACTACTGTTCAACCTAAAGTATTAAGCCTTGTCTGGATGGAACAGTTCTTGACAAACATAGGAGTATAAAAATGAATGAATCTGAAAGCTGAAGCACCTATTACAATCAGAAAAAGATCACATTTAAGCAGAGGTATCTTTCATCACTCAATATTCTTCAAATTCTCTCATTAATATGAATTTTAGAAAATAAAACTCTAATCTGGATCCCTTTGCTTCCTAAGGTATAGCAAGAAAATTAAATTTTCAGGGTTGGGTAGAGATAAAGCAATGCTTTTTTTACAAAATGGCAGTGGAATTAAAATTACAGCAAAATAATGTATAAAAATTAAGATCTGCTTATGAATATTCACATCATTCTTCATTTCAATTGGCAGATAGATTCCTCATCTGAATCAATTATTTTTGATAAATGTCATATATTATTATTTTCGAGTACCTCATTTTTTATCAATTTTTTGAATTAATAGTAAGTACATTTGAAAAAAAATATAACAATTGACCAAAGATGAATGTCACAACAAATAATAATATGATTCATACTTCATTTTCACATCTACAAGTATTTCCAAATATCCAACAGGTTCAATACTATGGATAACAATAAATTTATAAAGCCTTAAATTAAAAAGTTGTATCAAAACTTTCTTAAAACGGTTCAATCATCTTGAGAACAAATGCGTATAACAAACAGATTTAGAAGGATTAAATTGTAAAGGAAATAAAAAGCAAATCGTATGATGACTGCTTTCAAAATTTATCTAAACTGATGCTAATAATCATAATTTCATAGCTTGATCTTCTATTTGTCAGTATCTCAAATTTAAATTTGGTCTATATTTATAAAATTTCAATTAGTCTACAAAATTGGCAATCTATCAACTATTACCACATTATCGTTCACTCACCTCAAAAACTTGATATTCTTTGATGTTAATACATCAATTTTAGAGTTTATTCAATGAAGATTTTATAAAAAAAATATATAGAGTTTAGCTTTAATTTTAATATAAAATATAATGCATGACTACATTTGAAAATAAGATTATATCATTGACATTACATGGTTCATAATGATTCATGTAAATAAAAAGTTGAAAACAAGCTGATTCTGTCACAACATTCAAAATTACTCAATATCCTCCTTGTTCAAAATATTCCTTCGTTATATTTCACATTTACTGTTATTCATTACGAAGAAAGGATGCAATCATAGATAACAAAGCTTTCTCTCAACAACGAAAAATTGCATTGGATTTAAAATATTCGCTACTGCCAAAAAGAGAGTGATCTGGTAAATTTCAAAAATTATTATACCTTTGATACCCTTATCAAATAATATTTTCAAAATGTTTTGTCCATATTCACTCTTTTCCTGTTTACCTCTAAAATGACTTATTGACTAGGACTTATCTTCATCCATAATCCAGCCCTAGCTGTAGAAATGCACTTGTAGAAGTTCAAAGTAATCCATAAAAATATTACATGTAGAAGAATCCATCATTTCCATCTACATTTGGGCTAGTGTTTGTAATCATAGAATTCCTTATAGACTGCTGCCAAACATCACTTGAGTAACTTTTCCACATCCACAGGTGATAAATATTTTATGAGATTTTGAAATAGCTGCCAAAAAGTGATTACAATAAGTAACAAAATGTATCCTAGATTCATCACTCAATCACTTTCACAACCAAACACACAATAGTCCATCCATTCCAAAATATTTTACAAACACGCACTAGCAACCACATTAGAAACCAAAACTGGTAAGAGCACCAACTGCTAGTACCAATGTGGATAATTTTGGCAAATTGTTTCTTCAAAATACAAGGGACTCATGTGTATCCCCACCAATAATTAGCTGCTCTATCTCACAGATCTTGAGAGACTTCTCATTTCCCAGCATATGTTGGATTCCTAAATGTAGTAGTTGCTTTCTTGTAGATAGGATTCTCCCCCTAAAGTCAAGAAAATTAAGTTATTTATCTCATTCAGAATCCCATATTTTGGATTGAATTTAAAGCTAAGTCCAAAGCAACCTAAAGCAAATACTCCTCTGCTGCATCTAAATTATCTCACGATAAAATAACCATTTTATCCTTAATTAATCAAAAAACAAACAAATTTTATATTTTCAAAAATGAAAAACTGATTTCACATTTGAAAGAATGCACAACCATATGATGTACGAATATTTTCTATATTAAAAACAATTAATACTCACAGTATCCCATTTAGCTTTCTGCCGCTCCTTCTCAAACTTAGCAAATTCTCTTCTGTCATGTACTGTTGTAAGAAGCTTCCAAAGCAGTAAGAAAGCCAAACCAATCAATACAATGGCACCAATAAGGGTAAGAATAATTCCTGAAAAGTAAACCAAATGGAAATTAAATCTAAACTGCATTTATAGGCTATGAAACTTAATGTTAATAGTATATTTAATATCAGATAATAAAATGGAAAATAATTTTGAAAACTCATATACAGTGGTACCTTGAGTTACGAGCAGCCCGACATACGAGTTTTTTGAGATGCGAGCTGGAGCTCGGGTCATATTTTTATTCGAGATACGAGCCCAAATTCGACATACGAGCACGAATTCGTGTTTCCGGAGCGTCCAGCTATTTGGTGCGCTGGGACAAGCATCATCCGAGAAAATCTCTCACTCATTCGCACGTGTTACCCGCTTGAATCGAAGTGTATCTTGTGCGCTGTAATCATTTTTTCATGATTACTGTACTTTTTTTACAGTACAGAAAGTGCAGCCAAGAAGGCAGAAATAAGTGATAGTTAAATTTACGTTAATGTTAAGGTTAGTTTAAGTTTAAAGTTAAGAGCATTGTTCTAATTATTTTCTTTTATTTGAGAGAAATGAAGTGTAGTTTTAGTTTAAAGTTAAGAAAATAGTTTTAAGTTTTCAAAAAGCGTCGTTTATGTATGTGTCTTGAGTGCCTACACTCCTTCCCTCCTCCTCGCCGTTCACCTTCGTTAGCCGAACTTGTCCGTCACCAAAGTAAGACTATTATTCTAAATAACTCTTTCATTTCTTAGCTTCATAATTTTGTTACGTATTTGTTAATTATACATGTTCACTTGTTAATTAAAAACGTATCTTTATTCATAATTTACAATGTTTTGGGGATTTTTCATAGGTCCGGAACGGATTAATGGCATTTTCATTACTTTCAATGGGGAAAAATGATTCGAGATACGAGCAATTTGACATACGAGCAAGTTTACAGAACGAATTAAACTCGTATCTCGAGGTACCACTGTATATGGTTTATGTTTCACACCAAAGAGATTAAGCTCTTTATCAGTTAACTTGCATTAATTTTTGATATTCATTTTAAAAGTAATGTAATCTGATACATCTCAATGCAAATTATTTACAGATTGTATAATTAAAATACACATCTTCCATTAAAAGTTATTTGCTTTATTCTGAGTTTTTCATATCCTCTAGGACTAGTATCATTAAAAAAAACTTACAAATGAAATTTTTAATCTTCTCAATGAAGAAATCATATAAACAGTATAAGCACAATAATATTATTCAATTCCTTTAATACTTTCACGAAGAAACTAATTACAATAAGCAAATCACTCATTAAAAACTTTCTGAAAATTGCGAGGGAATTTATTTCACCATTAAACTGCTACAAATTGTTTGTTACTGGCATGTACAATAACATATTTCATGTAAATAATAAGATTAGAATCATAAAACTTAAGATACTTTAGAAATTTCCATTACTAGATAAATATCATCAGCATATAAGGTTTAAAAGGCACAAGCTTTTTTGGTTTTCATAAGTAAATATAGCTATGAAATATTTCATAACTTGTTAACTTATACATATTTTTGAAAAAAATAATCTCCAGATCTGGTTCAGTAAACTAAAATACTTTGGATAAGTCTGAGTAAAAGAGATCAATTGGACTTGAATATTTTAAATTATTAAATAAAAGATATATGAATATAAGGCAGCTATTTGAAGTGATATGAATGGCATCACTTGATGTTTGTGAAGGGTAAAATGAGAGGGGATGCAGAGTAAATTATGAATTATTTTACAATTAAAAGGAATAATAAGTCAGTCTGCTTACCTAAAATGTACACTTTAGGAGGGCATTCTCTTTCTTCCTGGGCTCTTACATAGACCTTTCCTGTTTCATCATAGGCATAAACATATGCAAATCTACAGTTATCCTCATCATAATATGCACAAAGGTTTTCATCTTTCTCTTCATTGGCTGAAAAAAGATAACAAAATGAATAAAACAAACTAAACAAATTTAAAACAAAAAAAGCAGAACAGCTTTAAAGGGTTTATTGGAAGAGGATTGTACTTAGGTAAAGCATCTATTTTTATAGCGGCAAGAATGATTTCCATAAATCACAAAATGGCTTAATTTTTCTTTCAGCAAGTTTAAATATTTTTAGGGTATACTACTCAAAGCAAGCTCCTTTTTTGAATGATTCCACATTGTAATATTCTTCAGATATTAACATTTGATAATTGCCTAAATCTAAACTTAGCATTTCAGAATAATTGAAATAAATTATCAAAACTTATATCAACCTTCAACGACATCAACTGTAATTGGTACAAAGGTGCAATTAGCAGCACACTCTTCCTCTGTCAATGTCCCAGTCTTGTAAACTTGACACATGACACACTCTTTGAACTCCAAGCAGCGTCCAGGGCAGGTCTAAAAATAATTGTAATTCATAAAATTCTTAGAATATTTTTAAAAATTTATATACTGCTTACATCTTCTCAACATAAAAAAGTAATATATTACATTACAAACTTCACAGTAAAATTGAAAATATTGCAGGATTTTTATTTCTATTCTATTTTATATTTATTTTCAGAATTCTTTCCTCTAACTTTATTGTAACCAAATTTAACCATAGAAAATCTTTCTTTACTTACAGGGCATTTCTCACAGTATCTTCCAGAGTAACGTCCCTCGTCTTCTTCATAGCACTTGCACACACCACATTCACATTCTCCTTTGCCTGAGCATACTTCTCCAACAGCTCCGGGGCCACCAATTCCAGGTGGAGCAATACATGTGTCATTAGATGCCCGACAATCACAAGCAGATCCAGTCCACCCAGTGAGACACTGACATCTACCACACACGCAAGTACCATGGTCAGGGCCAGAGCAGAGTAGACCATTATGCCTATCACATGAGAAATTGTCACATTCGCAAAATGATCCTGATATAACCTGTATTAGAAGATAAAGTATAATTAGATGAAAAATCCTTTCTTATAAATGCATCAACAAACAAAGAGTTAATTTAAGGCTTTTTATACAAGATAATTTATCAATCAAAGTATATAAAAGGATGAATCCTAAGGAAAATAAAGAAACCAAAAAGCTACTAACCAGTTCATTCAAACTTCCAAATAAAAAATATTGAGAACATAGGATGGCTAAAAGGTCTAGAATAACTTCAAATATCGGAAAAATATTGCCTTACATAAGCATGTAGGCTAAACCTAGCATTAAAAAGAATATTTCATAATGATAATTTGGCATCACTTAACAAATGTAGAGATTCTTACCCACACGATTTATGGTATACAGTCTACCAATCTAATAATATGAGAGTAAACTGAAAAGCTCTTTGAATAAACTAATAAACTAAACTTTAAAAGAATGAGTTACCTCCTCAGGGTTATCTCGCTTGTTGCATTCACATTCTCCACACACACAAGTGCCTCTTCCAGAACATTCCACATCAGATGAGTTGTCTGCACGACACCCAGCAGAAGCAGCAGCCTCAGTTCTGGTGCCAACACCACCCTCACCTGGGGCACCACATTCACACTGACGTCCAAAGTGAACATCATCGCACATACAGACACCGCACATGTAGGTTCCATGGTATGAGCAAGCTTCAGCATTTTCAATATAACCCTAAATATGAAATAAATACGATATTATTAAGATACTTTATCACTCTTTAAAATACACGGTAATAAACCAATATTCACAATTTTGTAATAATTATGCAAAATTTGATTATTTATGCATATACAATAATATTTGCTAATACCACTACACAAATTGGAATTAAAGAGCCATTAGATATTACATTACATTACAGTATAATTTTGCATCTTTTACTTGCAATCCGTACTAAAAATATTCATATCCCTCTGATATATCAGGTCTACCATAAATTTCTATCCATTTTTGAAAAAAAGAAGATACACATTTTTCTTACCATCAATAAAGCATATAAACCAATATAATATCCATTATTATGAATTATTTCTTGCCAGTGTGAGGTCAATTTTTTTATCTCATTTTTTAAAAGTATTGTCTTTTGAGGCAAAAATAGTGTCTTGCATGATGTAATCTTCAGTTTTTATAATTTCTTCCCCCAAAAAATGTTTACAATGACAAAAACAAGTAATAGCCAAAACATGCTAAGTCATGGGAAATATTTTGGATGATAAAGAATTTCTCAGTCTAGTTCTGAAATGTGGCCTGGAATCATCATAATCTAGTATGATGTTCTTCCTATGAAACATCACTGGCCTCTTTCCTTCTACCACTCTCTTTGAATTATCCAGTACCTGACAATATTTCTCCAAATTAAGGTTTTTGTTTAGCTATAAAAGCTCATAATATATTTGTCCTCAAATGCCAAATAATCAAAGGCATTACATAAAGGTTGAAATCATAAGTGTCAAAGTTTAAAAAGCTATCCTCTCCATTATCTGTCAGAAGGTATACTTTCACCAAGCACTTTCAATGAATTTCTACATACTTCATGTAGATTAATAAATAAAGTTACACAACATAAGCAGCATGGGAAATTGAAAACAAAGGAAAATTACTTACAGGATCTCCAGGATTCTCACAACCACAGTCACACAGCATCTCCAGATCAACTATCAGAGACTCATTGATCCCAACGGGATAGATCTGGAATGTTTGCTTCCATTCGTCACGGTTTTTGGAGCACTTGGTGGCCTACAAATATTTACATAATTTAGAGACTAATTTCTAGTTCAAGAAAATAAAAGACTTAGGTAGTAGATCTTTGCAAAGCATTAAATAACTTAAGGCAGTAAACAATTCAAAAACCAATTAACAATATTTTTCTTTTTTAATTAAAATATAATTTACAATATAGAGAGACTTAGTTCTTTCTGGGTGTACAGAATGCAGAAAATATTCTCTGACTATAAACGTAGATGTATAGGGTAGATTTCCACTAACATTTCTATCACACAGTGTGGCCACCTTTAGCAGGTAGCCAAAGATTCAGAAGTAATCAACCTGTTGATTGTCAAGAAGATTTTCTGCATAATGGACAATATTTTCAATTTTAATTGAAAATGAAAACCTAAATGGAGCTAAAATTGGACTTTCAGAACAGAATCTTATGGAAGGTATCCTTGATGAGGCTTTAATACAACAAAATCTTTATAAAAGAATTCAAATACATCACAAAACTTAGCCACTGTGACCCTTTATCCTAATAATTGTGTATTCAATTCTTTCTGACACAACTATTAAGTTTGGATGATAATATTAATGGAAGAACATGAGAAATTAAACTATAGGGTATACCTGGCCATTTTCATCTAATCTAAAATTATACCATTTCCAATTTTCAATACAGAGTAAAACAGAATTTTTAAAAACTTTCAGTATAAATAAATCTGATTATTGTTGCCCTAAAATGTTTTAAATTGAGATTAGTCTACATTTAAATGGGATTAAATTATAAATCTACCTCTATTTCAGCAGTGAAGGTCACTACAGTGCCAACTTTCAATCCTTCACATTTGTTTCTCTGTATCAGAGGTCCATTTCCCAAGCAGCTTGAGTAATATGTCACTTTAACACCACCAGTAGCATTATCTTTCATTTCCACAGATGATGAAATTTTCTGCAATGAAAATTATAATTCTATTCTAATTACTTGTTATCTTCATTTACTTACAAAAACCCATAAAATCTATAAAAAATGAACTTAACAATGAGCAAACTGTACTGCTACAAAATTGTGCACTGATTTACAAAGAAGTAGCTTTAAAATTTCAGAATCATCTCTCAATTCCTAAACTAAAATTTCATGTTTGAAGGAATTGAAATTAAATCATACTGAGAATCATTTTAAGTGCACAAGCATGAAAGTATATAGATAGAAATCTTGCATAAAATACCTAATATGTTATGACTCAATGTAGTGGTTTTGTCCATAACAGATCACAAAAGAAAATTCTAAAAAAGTTTGGAGAAAAGTTTTCATGTTAATGAAAAATATTTTTTCAATTCTTATTCTTCCCAAAATAAATATAAAGAGGATTTGTAAATAATACGTGATAACACACATGATGTATGTGTAAGTAATATATGAAATTATAAGGTGAGCTGACAGCAAATGAAACATGAAAATATCAAAAACTTGTTCCAATAACAGAAATACAAAGTTAACCATCTCCAAGAGTGAAATTGATTCTTTCATGCAAAGTATTATTTAAGGGGAAAAGTTTCATTTTATATGCTTCACAGAGTTGATGGGTGTGAGATGAAACAAATTATAGAATTAAAATTGATGAAATGAATGACAAAAACCAAACCTCTTGTTTAGGAGTCAATAAAATGACTACTCAAGAGGATTAAATAATGAAAAACTTCAATAATGTATAGCTCTTAACATTTCAAGACTTTTTTCTTCTATGATTTTGTACATACATAATCATTTAATCAGATGAGATTTAAAGTTCTAAAGTAATAAATCTTCACTTACACTATATTGCTCCTTAACAAGTTCTACTACATTGGCAGAATCCTCAGAGAGTTGTCCCGATGAGGCACCTTCTATGTTCTCCTTTAGCTGATCATAAATATTAATCTGTTCTGCTGTGACCGCAAATATTACATTGATGGTGTTGCTCTTCACTTTTGCATTTAACTGAAATTTAAAAATAATTTGATTGATTAATAATCAAAGAAAAAGTATATGCAAAATTAATTTAAGCACATTGGATTGATTCAAGTTCATCACTCCTCTCTACACCATGTTTCTAAAAAAACTTAACCTGCATTTATTTAAATGATATAAGAAATTTATTACTTGATTTATTTAAATAATTAGAACAATTAAAATCACTTTGAAATAAAAAGGGGAAAAGGATGAAGAGAGGAAGAAATAAACTACCTGAGATATGGAAGGATAATCCTGAAGGGTGGAGTGAGTGTACATTCCGTTACTGTCCAAGTGGCAGAGACCATCATTTGGTTTGACAATCCCTCCAAGCTGGAAAAAAGACAATTAGATATAAGGACAGTGAATATATTATAAATTAACAGATTGGTTTTACAATCTATCAATATAAATGTAAATTAAGACAGGATTTCATAATTTGCAGGAGATTTTGTGAATAATTTCAAGATCAGAAAGTAGAATGTAATCCAAATGTTTAACAAACACGAAAAAAGTACCACATGAACATGACTCTAACCTGGATCTCCCAGTCAGTTGTGGTATTCTAGCCATTGAGCTATTTTGGCAGAACATTTTATCACAATGTTAAAGGATTATTTGTAGGCAAAGGCATTTACCGCAAGGAATAAGTATTTAAATTTTAATAAACAATACAACTTGGTTATACTTAACGCATTCAAATTATAGAACACTTCTTACAGGAAGTTATTACCAAACTGTTTAGGGATATAAATAACTCTCCAATACAAACCTTCCTTTAAAAGGTATATTTGGCTCAGTTAACTCCAAAGAAATAAAACATACTACATTCTATAGAAGGAATATCACATGTATTATATTTTATTACCATGGCATGAAAACTAAAAGCCATAATTCAAATTTTTCATTTCTAAAATAACTATGAGTATCAATAACTTATACTTTTACCTTACTAATTTTCAGGTAATACTGATTACTTAAACACAAGTATTCTGATTAAAATTTAAATACCTTTCCATCACCAGCATAATGGAAACTGGCATCAGTTGAAAACACAAGAAGGCGACGAGCTCTGTCTCTCCAGCCAATCTGCTCTTTACAAACAACAGCCTGCATAATGGCATCAAAACCACCTTCTGGACCATCCAAATTACCTGATACTGCAGCTTTCTTCACCTCTCCCTAAGTATAAATAATTTATCTTAATAAAAGAAAAATAGATTACAGATAATGGGCTTAAAATAATGTCCAGGGATGAAATTTAAGTAAATTATATTCTGACTTTGTATATTTTATAATTAAATTATTTTAGAATGTATGATTAAATTAAGATTGAAAGTATAAAAATATTTCAAATTTGAATGCAACTTTGAGGGAGAAAAATACTTGGATCATCAATTTTTTAATTCCATTCTAAATAATATAAATAACTATCTCATTATTAAAGTATTGATTTTACTTAAATCATAATGAATTGAAATAATTAATAGAGTTAAAATTTAATATTACTAAAGAAATATGTACAATTGCAATAGTTAATGTACAAATATAAAAATCTAAAACAGAACTTCATTTGATCAAGTATTCTTCATTTACACAAAACAGCAGAGCCTTCACTCCATTCACTCATGCACTACTACACTTAGAGCACCACATAAAAAGAACTGTTAGAAACTCAATTAGTTGATGACCTACAACACCCAGAACCACAAGCAGGTACTTATGTACTAAAATTAAAAAATTAATAAAAAATGTGAAAAGTTAAAATCATTAATATTTTAATTTAATCAGAATCCAATAAGAAGAATAAGATATTAAGAAGTTAGTAGAATCTTGGAGGTAATATGATAAGTAAATTGTCAGTCAAATCACTTTTGACTAACTAAGATCAACTTCATGGTTCATCATGACATTTTAATCTGTGAGGAAAAAGCAATTATATAAGAAAAAAATTCATTCCAGGTTCAAGGAAAAACTGAAACAATACCTCATTAGAGGAATAAAACAATTAGTTACCAACTAAATTATTAACCTCTTGAATCTTAAAGCAGTAAAATGAAAAAAATGTCAAAAGAATTCAAAAGATAACGAGATTTGATAAGTTTTTAAGAGAAAAAAAGAGTAATGATCTAAAATTAATTTATGTTTTTTTAAAGCGTAAATAAATACTATAATTAAATCACTTTTACAGTGAATAATTTGCAATAAGCTCTCAAAAAAGAAATTATGGTACATTACTAGAATTTAAGGTTTTTTTCCATAAATGTGACTGCATAACTTTGAATAATTAAAAGAATATTGGCACTTATTACTTGACCAGGCAATTTTCAATAAAAATCCATTCCATGGCTCGTCTCCTTCATAAAATTAAATTAATAAACCTAAAATGATTGGTACATAATAGAGTATTATACTTGTATAACATTAAATTAAATTTCTTCGAATGATCTAATCAGCAGTGCTTACATTTAAACAGAATTATCTTAGCTTCATGCGCTATAAGAGGAGGTTTTCTATTACTTTGTGAGATTAAATTATACCATAATTCCATGAAGTTAAGCCTAACTAGCCACTCTTTTCCAGCCAGTATGAATCATACACAAATAAGATAATCAAATAAATATGATCATAATACAAATGTATAATATTACTTATGGCCAATTTGAAATCTTTAGTATAAAATTTTAATGTTTGTAAGGTTTATGTTCATTGATATGAATACATTGTATTCAAACAATTATAAAATGATAAAGACAAAAAATTATAAGCATCATGAGTTCTTAAACAATGAAGAACATTTTCATTAAAAAAAAATTAAGAGAATAAAATAAGCTATGAAAGACAATAACATTCTAGCCTCAAACAAGATTAAAATTGTTTAAAAATTTAAGAAATTAAAACCTATATCAAGGGTTATATGAAACAATTAGTATCTAAACAAAAATATTTTTAATTCATCAAACAATAACTTCTAACAACGAATTATTTGTACCGAAGTAATACTCTCTTCTAACTTTGCTTTTACTTCATGGTAGCTGTCCTTAATGAAGGAGAGAACCTTCTACCTTTACCACAATATTAAAATTGTTGTAAAGGTAAAATTTACTGATTGTTCCTCCCTTCATTTACCAAAGTTACAATAGATTTTTTAACTCGAAATAAATTATGACTCATCATACCTAAAACTCTTAACATACATTCACTTCACTTCATGTTAGGCTTAGGACACTAAAAGGATGATTAGCAAATTATAATAGGGTTCATCAACATAGTAATATCATACATATCTACATAGTAACCCTGCACCTATTCAAAGGTGACAGGGGATGAAATCACCATGACTTGCGAAGTTTATTGCTTTTGCATATTGTTTGCAGGGAAATTAAATTTTAAAGCAAACTGTCCTAGCATCTGTTTCTACATCTATGTTATCCTTTAAACTAGACCATTAGTGCTGCATGCTCTAATCAAATATAAGCAAATAAGACGGCATGCACAAGTATTCTATACAAGATATATATCCCATCATATGTAACATTAATTAAATTAAATGGCAAAAACATGATCATCCATAACATGCATCAATCTATTTATCCGAAATTTATAAATACTAATACCTTGTGCACATGTAAATTCACATTTATTGTTTTTAAAATAAATATACAAATAAAGAGTTTAAATAGAACTTTTCCAATTAGTTCACAAAAATAATTAACAGACAGTTGTGCAGGATCTACATGAAAATAGTTTGACTTAAGTGTAAAACATAAAAACATTAATCAAAGTCCAATAAAGATGGAATATATTACATTATCTTTCATGAGAATATTATTGGCCCTATTTCTTTTCTCATGTAATACTTGGATAAATCATAAATTGAAAATCAATCTGAAAATTCCAGTGGCTAGATATAATGCAACTGGCTACTTAGGAACCATGTAGTTATTTACTATAAAGTACTATTAAAAGCATTAACATAAAACAGCAGCTTTTAAAGATGTGACAAAGTATCATGAGAAGAACATCATGCAGGATGGTTTTAAGATTTTGATCGCCTTAAAACCTGGCAAGATCAAATATAGGTTTGAACTGACATAATGCAGGCTCACACAAACATTTACAATAACTGAATACAAACATAAGCAAAAGATACAAAGTGCAGTCCACTCAATTAAACACATCTTCATCCTTAAGACTTACGGCAAATCTATGGGAATCCTGTGTGAGGGGCATAACATTGTGATATCCATAAGGAGCAGCGCAGTTTGTGCAAGGCTCGATCAAACTAAGAAAAAGAGTAAAAGTTCTGAAGTCTCTGATAAACAAGAGAAGAAGCAGGGTTTACCTTGGGGGAAAATGCAGGAAAGAAGCCATACTTACAATATCAGTCAAGGTTCATATTATGATACCAATGAAAAAGATGAAAAAAGAAATTTTCAAATTCATCACTGATCTTCATCCTAAAAACTTAAGATTAAACAGGAGGAGAATAAATACATCATTGAGAGTCTGGAAATGAATCAACAATTAGCATTTAAAAATAAAATTAACTAAACCCACTACTAAGGAAGAAACCCGTCCGATTCAACACCACTAAACAAAGAACTAAAGACAAATAAGCAGCCTGGAAAATGAAAAGCAGTACAACTTTAGAACTAACATTTCACCAACTTCACTACCTCTGGTTAAACTACTCCACCACCTTATATGTGTTGATTCTACAAGACTAAATGAATCCTGTAATTCTAGAGTTTATTAGTAAAAGAAAACATAAAGAACTGAGACCTTTGACCGTATTACACATAAGAAAAGGAATGAAACAACGCTTTTGAACACTTACAGAAAACTGGCTAGTGTTAATGTTGAGAGCCATGTGGTTACGGAAACCGTAGGGTGCTTCACAACGATCGCAAGGTTCCTTAAGTCTATGTGCATAAGAGAAAACATCATTATGATTTCATTTTCTATCTATGGTATGCAAAAGCAAATATGATTTAATAAATACTAAAGAATGTTAAAAGTCTATATGAATGAAAACCTTTACCAGCTCCGTTAACTGCAGAAACTAAACTGATGTACCATTTTATGATGCATGTAAAAGATGGATTTTAACATACTTAAACATCTAATGAGATGTTAAAATGAATTTATCTAGTATATTTCTATTTCTACGTTCTGATAATTTCATGGTGCATTTATAAATTTATATTCCTTCTAAAAAAATCACTAGCATTTAAGCATCAACATTTAACCCAGTCTATTTGAAATTTCACAGCTTTATAATTGTTAATCAGTGAGCTTTATGAAACCTCACTAATCTTTTTTGTGAAAACTAAACAGGAATAAATAATGAAAAAGGCAGAATATTTATATTACCATGAATTACCTTTATTTATGCATCAGAGGTGTCAGTAAACAAATTCATAGATTCATTAGGATATGAAAATGAAGAGAAGCAGAGTAACTAACAATTAAAGCTTGCACATTTAATCTATGAATATATTTCCATAATATTCACTACACTTGATTTTAATGAAAGGAATGTAATCAAGTGTGCTAACATGTTAAAGCACGAAGCATTGTTTCTTTAATCATGAAACTATAACACTCTTCTCAAATTTTTCTTTTCCAGTTTACCACATATGCTGCTCAAACGTCATAAACCAAATCCACCTTTTTAGATGTAAGTTTGCTAATACTTTCATAGAATTAATGATTTTTCATTAATAAGGAGCATCATACCTTATAATTTCAATTATAATCAATATCAATGGGAAAGATATTGAGATAGAATCCTCAAATAATCATTGATATATTGATTTTAAATTCATATTTAAGGAAAGTTATTTAATAGGTTGATAAATTTATATTTTTCTAATACCAAAGGTGGAATGCCTTTAGGATGAGATGAATTTGTTTTATAATATTAAAATATTTTATTTAAATGATAAAAATAAGGCAAATTTTGTGCATGCAGACAAAAATTAATATTCTTAACACAAAGCCATGTGTCTCTAGAGTTCACTATAAGAAGCATCACTTCAAATAAAGTTCAATTGTAATGAAGTAATCTAATTCTCTAAGGCTAAGGGACACACAATGTTTCAGAACATACTTCAGAGTGACTGAAAATTTACCTTCTTAATGAAAAATTCTATTATCAGGAATTGAAATATCATAATATATTTAGGAAAATTTATAATACTTGCCAGTAAGAGAAAAAATAACGACATGAAATATAACATATAACTTTAGCCTTACTTCAAGGCAGCAATATTTCAAAGAATTCTATCACATCTTTGGGACTTAATTTACAATCATTTTCATAGAGCTAATGGTATAAAATTACTTTTAAAAATACTGGATCAAATGTCTGGAGCTTAACTCATAACTGATAAACTGTTAACTTCTTACAAAACCTTCAAAAATATTCTAATAATCAACATACGTTAAATTAATTAATTATCATTTAATTCAAGCCATAAATTCAAAGAATATAGAAATTGTATAGGAAAAAAGTGCAGTTTCCTTTATTTAGATTTGCTAAAAAGTGATAATTTGGGTAAATTAATTGATTTCTTTATTAGTTATAAATATTTCAATAATAAAATTCAAGTCATAAACTTTAAATATCAATAGATCAATACTTTTGAGAAGAGAATTTCACAGAACTCAAGTATTTTCAGTCAAAATGATAATTTTTTAAATTAACTACAGAAAGAACTCATAGTGGCTTGATTTATGCAAGGAATGACTATACATAAAGTTTACAAAAAATAAAAGTGCTGAAAAGTTTAAAATCAATACTTGTAGATTGAAGTATATTTCCGGCAATAATTGTTATAAAATTTTAGAAATATTTTTTCTAGTAAATTTAAAAATTTTAATTTTCATATTTTAATGTGATATTAACCTTGAGTTGTACAGCAAACACAATACTTTGGTGAAACATTAGGAAAATCTTATTACTAGATAATATATATTTCAAAGAAAATAACTATAAATTTTAAAGTTAAACAACTTAATAAATAGTGAGAAAAGTTACAATACTTACTTTTTTGGAACAGTGCTCACATACGGCATGACAACTTTATCAACAAAACTACCAAACCCAAGGCGGAAGTTTGATGTGATATTTTTCATGGTTTCAGCAAGGTAAGTACCCAAAAAGGAGAGTTTGTCCTTATCATCCTCCATAGATTTTGAGAGATCCATCAAGTAGTAGAGGTCAACAGGGTAGTCTTCTGCTTGTGCATAGTTGAGTTGCATTCTATAAGCTTCATCTATAGAAAATATTATAGATTACTTTTTCAAAATATTCAATTCAATAATCATAAAATGTGAATTAATAAGGTATTCATATGTTTCATCATGGGTAAAGGTAAAAAGTTTTAATAGAAAATTCTTTATACAAATATTTACTTTAACACTTCAGAAAGTAAAAATGAATGCAAAAGGCTAAATAAAAGATATCTAAATGAAAGTTCTAACAAGATTTCTAAAAATAACAATTTAAAACATTCAAAAATAGGTTTCTGAAGGATGACTAATAAACTAATTCCAACAATTTAGTTGATAAAATTTATCCATAATTTTCATTGATAAATACAACCACCTTTACGTTGGGAAAGTTTGATTATGGATAGTTCCATCATTAATTTTACCAAATTATATAAAAATGAATTAAAAAACAGTTTTTCTCATTCTAAAGAGCTTCTAACAATAAATACTTCCACAAAAATTATTCAATCACAGTAGATTTGAAAAGAAAGTTATATTTGATGATTTTATGTAAATGAAAGGGCGAACAATTTTCATGGAGTTTTCATGTTTATTTATATTGATTTCAAATAACACAATACAAAATGTAGAAATAAGAGAGAAAAAAATAAAGTACTCAATGCTTTTAATTTTCTGAGGATGTTTATAACTACTTACGTAAGCGAAGCTTGAGGCTAACTCTTTGAGGTGAGATCTGAACTGCTTCGTGTCGTTCGCTTGCTTTCATAAGACTCTTAGCCATTGTAACGGAATATACATTGTCAGGATTAACGATATATTCTGCAGAACAGTGCTTTGATGACTGATGAGGCTGAAAGCAGCGTTTTTGGTTCAACCTCTCACCCTGTAAAAGAAGATTTAACTGATTAAGATTCGTTGAAAATTTGAATTGAAGATAAAAATATAAAGAGAATAAACACTGGCAAAGGGAATTTAGCAGGCAAAATAAAACAAAGATCACAGAATGAAATACATTGCAGCCAACAATATTGAAGCTTGTAAGTAATACATTAATATTAAAATCATAAATGAAGCCCTTTATAAATGAATTCAAGCACTCATTGTATACATATTCAATTATCCCAAAACTTATTATCAACTTAAACTCGGCATCAATCATTTGTCATTTTTAGTTAGAATGGTAACATGAAACTGAAATTTTTGATCCTTTCCAATTTAATTTTTAGCTTAAAAAATAATGTGAATTAACCAAAGCACTATAAAATTGCCTTCAAAGATTGGAAAGGAAATTCTTTAGTTTAATTTACTTTTACATAAATTCAAATAAGCTTCTAGGTACAAAATAATCTTGTGAAACTGAAAAATAATACCAAAATGGGTCATTAATGATAATAAGGCAAATATTAATATATATTGTAATAAATAATAAGCCTCATGTTATATTTAGTAAGTCTATTCTCTCTTTAAGAAAAAGATTTATTTCACTTTCTAGGACGTATAACAATTCAATTTCAACATGGAAATTTTTTACACCAAAACTCTAACCATGTTCACAATTCTTTTTAGTACTACTTAACATAGTTCCTTGAACATAATAATCAGTAAAAAAGTATAAATAGTGATGTATTCTATTCAGACTCTTATTCGTATTCAAGTTTCATTACTCCAAATACTAAACAACCCCTATAAATCTTAAATCACAAAATTAATACACAAGACAGGAATTAAAGAGTAAATGGCAAAGAAATAAAATTGACACTAGAAAACAAACCCATATTGTTTATATTCAAAACAGTTATATAGTTATAGACTGAAATAAATCACAAAAAAATGACAATGAATACAAAAACTTATAGCAATATATAACTAAAGATACACTTATTAAAGTATAAACTCTTAAGCAAATCTTTCACTTACTGGTTCGGAGCACCATGCACAGGTTGGAGTTTGTATACATTCATGACATGTTTGTTTTGAGGTACATGGATTCTGGCTGGTGAGCTTCTCAGGAGCACCAACAGCTTCCTGAGCATTTACAGCACTTAGCAGTTCAACAAATGTAAAAAAGGCAACAATTGACACTAGCCTTGAAGGCCACTGTCTTGGCAAGGAGATGTGCATCCTCATCTTTGAGGAGTTAATCTGTAAAGTAAGAGAGAACTTATGAAAACTAAAGAATGATTTAAATTTCAGAAATTACAATGAAAATTATTGTAATTGTTAAAGACAGATTATACAAGAGAAATACACCATTGTGTATGAACAAAATTTTGGAAGAAATGATTACCAATTTTTAAGTTTAAGCAGTTTAATTATGCGGTTTTCATTAAAATCATTCTGATAGAAAATCTTTTTACTTTAATCATCAATTTTTAATACAAAAAATTAAATGCAAATAAATCTGATAGAATACGTTAAATAGCACAGATTTCTTCCACCTGCTAAAAAATAAACTGGAATAGCAAGTATTTCATCGAACACACAACATTTATTTAATCCACAAAATTACCATTATATTACCACTATAGTACATCCAGAAATTGAAAAATCTCTCTTACATCCCATTTTAAAGAGGGTACAATCATAATTCCCTTATAAATACGCACGGATAGATGTATTTTTAAACAGAGAATGGAAAAAGATAGGAGAATACAGGTCTTGACGATCATAACACACCCAGAAATGTCTCGGTATACGTATTTTCAAGGTCAGAGCAACGCTCCTGTACACCTGCGCGCAAATGTATCCTGCCGCTATTAAGGAATCGAAGACCTCTTAAGAAAGGAAAAACAATAAGAGAAGTAACGGTACCGAAGTTAAGTCTATCATATGCTACTCAAATTTAACTTTTTTTGAGGTCTAGAGAACAAATTTAATTGTTCCTTGATACGAAGAAGATATATAGACTTGAATGGACGAAATTTCCGAGACGAATCTCTCCATAGCTGACTATAAAATAACCAGACGCTGATTTTAAATGAAAAGGATTTAAGGCATCCTCGAATGATGAAAATTAAAGCCGGCATTTTTAAGCACTGGATCAAAATAATATTTCCTACTAGTTAAGGATTATCAAAACATACTGTTCCTGAGATTCATAATTTCGAAAAACTGAAAAGTATCCGATATAAAGCAAAAATAATAACTGGTGTCAGAGAAAATAAATTCGAGGAATGCTTAATTTTTAGAGATTTACATCTAAATTATACCCACTGAGTATATACTGAAATGTCTAGAAAGATAATAAAACGCGTTTCTTCCGTATGCATGGTGGTCTAGTCGCGAAAGAATTAAAAGAAATATAAACAAAAATTCAATCGTTTTTCGACGCATTGTGGAATACGGAAATGAAAATTGTTTTCAAAATAAATAAAAAAACCTTTCAAATATGGTACGAACTATTTCACCACCACACATGTTCAACAAGATTTTCCGCGACGGACAATTATTATAGTCTCAGGGACTCTATTGGTTGCAATTGTTTCCCGTCCTTCACAGACTTTCTCCTTCCTCAAAGGATACTCAGTTCCCCTTTTCGGAAGACAAAAAGGGAATGGTGGCGCCAGAGATGAGCCTCTATTAAGGAGGACGAGAGGAAGTGAGAAGGGCCCTCGTAAGGTATAGTTATGAGGATTGAGGCGGTATTAGAATTGTAAAGGGAAAAACAAACGATGAAGGAATGACATAAGGGCGGTATCTATGGAGATATCACGCGCGTACAAAAGGCGAATGAAATGAACACAGATGACCGGAAACGAATTGAGAGGCGATGGAACAATGGTTACTAATGGTACACCTAATGAATCATTCTCCTCCAAAGTATTGCAGGAATTAACGAAGAACCATTGGATTACGATGTCAGTAACTAAAATCTAAAGGATTTGGGAATAATGGCGCTGTTTAGAATACACCGAATTGTTTTATTATTATCAGGTGAAGTTTCATCTACTTCCAAACAAAACTTTTGCCGTAAAGCATCCGTTTACATGAAATGTACACAGAAAAATTATATGATACGATCTCGAGACCCCATCAGCTGGTGAGACACGAAATATGGAGATAGTGACAGATAGAAACCAAAATTCTTTAATCACTTAAATTTTGGCAAATGGGACGTGAAGCTATGAAACACGACCGAAACAATTGGGGACTTAACCGGTGAGGATTGGTATCGTCGAAGAGGGGAATATCCCCAGAAGAGGACCCTGGTAGACCACAATCCCTCTCCATAGTGCTTCGATTAAAAACGCTTTAAGTCCCACACTTGAAACGAGCTCTGAAAGCGAGGAAAAAACGAGCCGATTGGGGCGTGGGCGGAGTTGGCCGTTTGGTAAGTCGGTTATTAAGGAGTGGATGGAAGGGCGTGCCCGCGAGTCCTAACAAAAGCCCACGCAACCCTCCTTCTTCCCCTGAACCTTTCCTCCATTGTTTCAATCCTTTTCGAAACCCCCCGCCCTTCATGGTCTCCTCATATCATTCGCAAGACCTCAGTCGCGACGCATGCGCCGTCTGCACGCAGGCGGTTGAAATGTTTTTTCCCGACCGCATAGACGCCTTTAATTCGCCGCCTCCTTAAGGAACGCGATTCGCCGGGAAGATCCTACGATAACGGGGGAGATTAAATTAATCGCGAACGGAAAGATGTTTTTTTTAACGGCTTGAACGTCGATTCAATCGATTGCGTCAACGAGGGTGCCCACAATACCAATTAAGGGAAGACCGTAAGATGGCGACGGCCGTTAATAATACCGCGTTGCGGCTATATTGTTGTAATTGTTGCGCAAAGGAAAGAAACTAATCCTACCCTTGCAATAGGGAGGGCCGATCTTACGTTGCGTGCTTGGAGCAAGTGACGTAAATTTACTAAAAGGATCTTAGGAAAGGTGCTTTCAATAATCAAAAGATTGTTAACCGTTAAACTATTTTTTATGTATATAGAAAGACGGAAACAGTCATGAAATGAATCTGAAAATACTCTGAAGCCTAATAATCATCATAATATCATATCAGTTGCTTACTGAATAGTCTTTGTTGGTTCCGCTCACGATTCAGAAAATTAATTAGTTGATTAAAAAATTAAATTCATGCATAAATAATTTATACGCAACAATGGAATTAGTAGAATCGACGAAAGAATGCATAAATAAATAATTCGAAGCAACTAGTAATATTTAATATAATAACGATAATTTTTAAACTTAAACACCACGTTTCTTAATTTATGGTTTCCTTCTTGGTTACTCACAAATTATGCTAATCGAGAAAACTCGCTAATATAGAAAAAGATCAAACCTGGAAAGTATCGTAGATTACGACGAAATATAAGTTAGTATTTCATATATGAAACATGATATCAATAAATAATTTGGTATACAATATTCACGGTGTTTCGCATATTGATATAAACGTACAATTTACAGTTAAATTTTCTTTTCAAAAATACTCAGACGCGACGGCAGGGAATAAATTAATATTGCAATACATGCACGAAGAATTAATTTCAGAATGGATGCATTACATTTTATAAAAAGAGCATCTCTATACACGGATGTCTTGGCGGAAGGCCAAATTTGATAGAGGAATCAACGGAAGGGTTTGTATCCCAGGAAATAGTTTCTACAACAACAACTTGCGACGAGGAGCTGATAAAGAGCGACTCTTCCCACTGATTTTTTTCCCTCTATCCAGATGTCACCCTTTCAGCTCTTATCACCTTATCAACTTTTTTACTGAAAGGCGTTGAACCGGAAAAGTCTCTTCACTTCCCATTGCGTGGGAGGCACATCGCCAAGGTCGTTCTCACCAAAGCGCATTCCCGCAAACCAACGTGACGTCCATACTCGTTAGACACGCGCTGGAATTTTGACGCGCGTTTAATTTTTCGGATGAAAAGGGTTCCGTGGAAGTGTTACGGGAGACTTCTTGTGACGCCCTGAGGAAGTCGTTAGATCGCTGACATATGCACAGGCGACACATTGATTATGCACAGCACGTGAAGACGATGCTTATCGGAGAGACACCGGTGAAGCATCGGGAGAAGACGAATTAATAAACCGAATTATTTGAATGGCATTTAGAAACAGACTATTCGTACGTATAATAAGCGTTGGATACAAATCCATTGAACAAATAAAAATTTGGTACGAGTAAAGATTTTCTATTCTTTTGCAGATATACTAACGAACACTCCAAATACATCGATTCAAAAAATCTAAACGTTTTTTTCTCAAAAAAGCGAGAAAATAACAAATATATATATATACGTGTATATGAAAATGTCTACATAAATGGGATGGTGAATGAATACACCACAATTTCTATGTATTTTATTTTCATTTTCCTGTATTTTTTATTTTTTTAATCCAACTGAAGTCCTGTTTTTATTTGAAAAAATTAACGGTAGACTTTACTTGGCAATGATGTCGCAAGAGAAACAAAATGTTCGCATATTAAAGACGACTGTTTGATAAAAGCATAACGAAAATTGTGTTCCGTTTAGAAATCGATCGCCCGTAAAAGGGCGTCCAACGAAACTGCTTCAAATACAGGTAATGAAGATTCAACCACGCCATCTGCAGACAAAGAGTGTGACAGGAAATGAGATTCCAGAAGGGGATTTACTGATAGGTATGTCAGAAAGAAGTAAACGACGCCTTTAAACTCACATTGAAGTCATAAGAAACCCATTTCTAGGAATGGAAACTGCAAATAAGATAAGGTGAAATCTCGCTTCGCGAGAAGAACACGCAGAGCAGTCGAGAAATTTAAAACGAATTGGCATTCATTCGATTCAGAAGATCCCAAATCATTGGAAAGAAGTAGATGGAGATGTTACTAAATGATGATTTCCATAATTATACCTAAAATATATTGTAACAAGAATGGAGAAAGGAAGACGAGTAACAAATAACAGTTAAAAAGTGATATTTAAAAAGAATGACACGTTAGAAGATTCATCAATTACATAATACTTTTTGGTATCGATTCGATAATCAAACTCAGTTGAGGTCGGTTAGCCAACTGCTTCAAACCGGAACTTTTCTTAAGGCTCAATATAATATTCTTAAGTAATTTTTTCTGCAATTTAAATTACTTTAATGATAATACTTCATTTAAGAAGACAACTTCCACTTCTGCAAGTTAAACGATTTTCCTTCCTAATTATAATCGACTCCATAAATCTATCTTCAACTTTGTACTTCGAAATTTTATTGGAGATGAGTTAAAACGATCGATATAAATCTTCTCTGTAGAGCACAACGTTGATTTCAGCAGGAATCACCTGCGTGCGTTCCTACAGGAAATACCATCAGCTCTTTCGTAGACATCGCGGTGGATTTCCCGGTTGATAAAGTAACGGGCGATGATACACCAGAAGCTTTTTTCTCTTCTGATGGTGTCCAGAAATGCTCCTTCCATTACGTTGAGCCGTCAAGACGAATGACTACATTGACCTCGCTACCATATTTTTTGTGCCCAAGGAATTCCAGGGATAAAGGGAGAGCTGCTGATGAACGGCGTATAATGGAGGACATCAAAAACAATCTGGAGTGATATTATTTCGGAAAACTGATGAGGATGAGATGCGCTAGTTGGCAGCGTCGCAAACCCATCTCACGAAAAATGTCGGCTTTGATTTCCTTGACTGTTTCTCGACGTGAAACACGCTTCCCACCGATGCAAGCCCAAAGAGATCGCTAAAACAAAAAGATCATTTCGAAAAAATCCGTGGACGTTTCTCGTCTGCTGGTATTTATAGACGTAGCATAAAGGCGGAAACGTACTCGGCGCTTATTTTCCCTGGCGTGTGTTTGCATCTCAAAAGGGATGGGAGATCAAAAGCCTACGCAAGACTTCGAAGGCACATCGCCGCCAACGACGAGAATATGTTAGAATTTTTCCACCGAGTTCGACAAAATAATCAAAGTCGGGAGTGGGAAACCGATTCCTATCGCGCACACTTCACAAAATGTGTACATACAACTCTCGGTAAAGTAAATAAACAATAGTTGTTACCAGGGAGACTCGCTCGGTGGAAAATATCACATCTCATCGCGTATTAGGGAGCAGTTGCTACATTTTGCGACATACTTTGTCGTCGAAAGTGATCTTCTAATGGCAATGGGAGCATATTGCACGAAATTTATAATTTTCAAACAGAAAGAATACATAAAATTCTGACGCCAGATCTGCAAAGTTATTATTCATAGAGAAAAGCTTATGGAAATTTAAATACAGAATAACTAGTTTAAGAACGTCGCCTAATATGTTGAAAACAATCATAAATAATCAATATAAAGAATGCAAACGATAGAATCATAGCGAGTAGAGAATCATTTACTAAAGCTAGCGTATTAACATAAAGCTGGAAAGGTCTTAAGAGTTATTACGTTGAAAGAACATAATTCATGAAAAAAGTGGAAAATATATCAGTACCGCATCCCGTTTTCCGCAAGAAGAGATGCGAAATCGAAACCCGTCTCATCTTCGCGATGATTAATGCCTAAACATAGTCAAAAGTCTTCATCTGGCATACTTCCAAGAACAGATCGAGAATTCCCTTCGAGCCAAATCGCCTGAATGTACGTAAAAGATGTTCCCGGAGAGAG
The DNA here is from genome assembly GCA_020796165.1 of Pantala flavescens. Lineage (NCBI taxonomy): Eukaryota > Metazoa > Arthropoda > Insecta > Odonata > Libellulidae > Pantala > Pantala flavescens. The sequence goes on from CM036883.1 coordinate 49,585,288, forward strand.
AGAAAACGTAGAGAAAAAAGATGGGGCGGAACTTCTTCGGAACTAGCTGTTTCCTACACCTACGTATCACTCGGGCGGACCATATGGTCATCCGAACGACAATGCAGCGTCCATCTGCACCCCTTTTGAGGGAGTTCACGCAGCTGAACTCCCTACCGGAGACATCCGCATAAGCCCGTCGTTTCGGTTTCCCAGCACTTTTGATCTCAATATGACGTCGCCAAGATGGAGACAGACACTATGTTTACGAGTAGCGGGTGAATCAGCCACGGAGAAAGCGAATCGGACAGCCACGCTCTTTATTCAATTGCCGTCGCCGAGAATATGCCTTTGGGCTGACAGATGGTTCGAAGATGGGATACTGTCGATACGTTAGCCACTCCTCCATTACGACTCCTTCCTCCAAGCAGCTTTCCCCCTCTCACGCATCTTCACATGTGCGTGGGGAGTCTTGCCAAGTCGAAAGTGGGACGCTCGAGGCTTTTACCCGCAATGCCTCTCGTGAGTTTTACTTAGTGTATACACACGCACAGGAAACGATACGAGAGGGCCGAGGAAATAGATCTCCCACAGTTTTATTTCCTCCATTAAAAAGTCGAACGAGAAGGTCCTCAATTGGCCATCGTCCTCTTCGTAAAAAAAGTTTCGGAGGATGACGAAAGATGCTGCGTAATTATGAAGCGCTAACCGAAAAACCATTCACCGTTCTGTGGCCCAAACGAACTCGTGGAGGCGAATGTACACATGGAACTTCCACAAACGAAGTAAACACTCCTCAGGGGTGGTTAATAGGGAATTGATCTTTAGAGATAATATAGAGATTGAAAGTACAACTGCGAGACAAAAAACTAAAACAATTCCATTATTTAACAGCACAAATAGTGGCAAAAGAAAAAGAACATTAGAAAAGGTTAGAATACATTACAAATATATACTATAAAATAATTAAAACTACGATATCGTTCCGTTCACGAGAAATACTGTAAAAGAAGGATATAATGATAATGGAAAACATAAAAATTATAACTAGATTCTCTAGAAGTAATAACTGATAATGGAACAACTCGAGAGCATAACATAAGATGTAATGATGATGTGAAAAGAGCATAGTTTGCATATAACCAATACCAGATTGATTATAGCTCATGATGATTACGACAAGGATTCTCAAAATGAATTTCACATATAAACTTCCTCTATAACAATCAAAGGAAAAGAACGAATAACTAAATACAACCACCGCGTGTGCCGCCTCAAAAAAAAACTTGAAAAACTATATATTTATATCAGAAATTGGAGTTTATTTATTCAATGAAACGTAGCTATTTTATGATCACCAAGGACGACGTAAATAAATCTTTTCGAGAACATAAGCAAGTATAAAAGTTTACATTATCAACATTCCTCTTTCTTTGCGACATGAAAACAGCATCTTAGCAAAAATTAAGTAATAAAAAATAAAATAAAATTCCAAAAAAAGGGAAAAAACTTTAAAAAATAGAAAAACACCAAACTAAACACACATATAAAACGCCAATTAACGAACAGTTTTCAAATTAAAAATTAATTCTAACAAATTCTCCTACATCAAATGTTACATCAATTCCTAACACATCTTGCGCATACGCATGACTGAATGCCGATTTTTATCAACTCAAGCTATAAAACAAACGAATTTTTGAGCCCAAGAATTCACGAATGAGAGCGATGGACGAATTATATTTCTCCACTCAATTCGCAGACAGAAGACTGCAGCAACACTTGCCAACCGCAAAAGAAACTGGAATATCGATACAAGAAATATTCCGAATCGGGAGCGAATTTCTCCAATGATAACAGACGTTTGGGTATCGGAAAGAGCTATAATGGAATATTGGGGGTAAAAGTATAACTCTGAAAACATCCAATTTGTATGATCGGAGTTTGAGATTAGCTCCACCAATTTGTGACAATAAATAAAAGCATGCGTTGGCCTAAACAGATAACTAGTTTCACACCATCGCCTTTCCTTCGGGCGATTCATTCTGATTCAATTTTCCATTTAGGGATATTATGTAGATATTTTGGAGAAAGCGAAGTGGTAGAACTGCTCTCCTTGAGAAAGTGTTTCCAGAAATTAAAAAATATACCACGAAACCGTTGCATCCTCTCGAAGCCTTAAAATGTAATACAGCGAAAGATGAAGCAGGAAAAAGACCGAGCAAATTCCAATGATATGACTCGCGCCATAAGAAAATACACTTGGTTAGAGTATAATTAAGTAAAATAAACAACTGAATGAGTGGGTGTAACAAATTTGATGGGTAGAATTAGTTCATTCATTCAAAATCTTTCATTCTAAAAAGATCGCAAACGATATCTTGATACGTTTTAACACATCATTCTTAACCTATGAACAACTTTCAAAGAACAAAAATTAGTTATAAATACGAGTTTAGGATCGAATTTGAAATCTTACGATAAAAAAAACTATACCAAGATTTTTCAGATAAGAAGGATAGATAACTAAGTTAAATAGACGCTTAAGCACTGAATTTTCTAATGAATTAATTTAAGATGTTTAGCAATTAAGTTTATGGTGTTTGTAAGCCATTGAATACTCCTTCGGTTGCTAAGACAAAGGGCAAGACACACTATTTGTGGACGTAAGTCACCTGAAGGACTTGTTATCGTGAACGTGGCACTTGAGAGGGGACCACCGACATCTTGAGATGTTCGCTGCGATTCTCCGGCACGCGTGCTATCCGTGGCACGCGGGAGGAATGCCGTACAAGAACAGCCGATAGGATGCAATTGATATATTTTGCAATGGTATCGTAAACTCGAAGAGCTGAAAAATTCATCAGTAAATTGGAGAATAAAATATACTTATAAATATATTCCTTGAATTAATCCAACTCTACTTTAAATTGATCATAAATAACGTGGATTTTAGTCCCGGATCAAAAAATTTGTTGACTCATCTGTAATAATCATTTCTACGCTCTATCCAGGGAGTACCAATTGATAATCAATGCAGAACTGTCTCATTCTCCCAGCTGAATAAAACGGAAGCCTACGAATGAATGATAAAATGTCGTAAGCAACGACGCGCGCAAAATAATCATTTTCTTTGGTGAGGATTGACCCTATGAACCAAAGAAGGTTCATTTACTTCGAAACGGAAATGATTCTCTCTCATGGAATGAAAACTAAGAAGAGAAGACACTTCACGGAGGGCTGCGTTATCACTTATCGCCCTCCCGTGAACCACGTCTGGTTGAGATACCATTGTGAGGCTGCCTTGGTTATGGAAAAAGGCCATTCACCTTTCAAGGGAAACTTGAAAACAACTTTTGACTACCTCGCTAAGAGATGCTCAAAAGATACCCTAAAGGTATAGTTAAATAAACTTCGAAACAAACTGCTAATAATAACATGTCTTGAACCTATTGAAGAGATAGGATACAAAAATAAATTATACCGAAGTAAACCCTTTAGCACTTGTCCAAATAATAAGACCATAGAGAAAATTTTCCTTTGCTCCATTATTACCTCAAAAACCCTTCAAAAATTGATCATTCCTCTTCATACATACAATGGAACAAGTTTCACTACTTAGTTTTCATTTAGCGTGATAGTAGAAGGAGAGTAAGTAATGACATGTTTACGAATGAATGTAATCCGTGTGAAATGCACCAGCGAAGAGAATATTTTATGACGGTTTGGACGACAAGGAATGAGAGACGAATGAAAGATGTCGGAGAATATATAATGAGCACATGAGACGAAGAAGCTGTTTCCACTTGGTGAGCGAGTTGCTGAAGAGACACAAACAGTTAGAGCAGGGATGCGCAACCTTTCCGCTATTGACGGCCGCACTACAGACTTTTTACTTTAATAACGGCCGCACTACAGACTTTTTACTTTAATAACGGCCGCCAATAAGTACACTTAATAATTTTTTATGATTTATGTAAAAATTTATAGATTATACACTAAAACGAGTATGATGTATATGACAATATTCTATTTACTGGTCTACATATGTAAAATATATCTACGTAACGTCATATAGGACAAAAAACTGTTATAGCAATTGTTTCAGGAAGTCTTGGTCTTCGTTCGCGTTAAAGCCGAGCTAGCCGCTAGTAACGTGACTTCTAATCTACTCCTGGGTTTGAAAACACCCATAGTAAGAGATAAGATAGATAGAGATAAGATTCCGCAGCGTTGAGACCCCGTACTCGCTGGGGTCCAGAGACCCTACACCGGCACGGCCGCCACTACGTACACTTTAATATAGACCTCCACGGCCGCCAAAGTCCTTGCCCACGGCCGCATGCGGCCGTACGGCCGCAGGTTGCGCACAGCTGAGTTAGAGGAATATAAAAAAGTGCGAGAGAAAAAAATTTATGCCAACATATAGAAGCTTGGGTTCGCATGCATTGGAAGGGAAAGTATCTCGAGATGGAGAAGGCATACGGAGCTTAGAAAGCGAAAACCCTGCTGATAATGTAAGCGTAAACGTTACATAAATACAACGAGGGAATATAAAATTTGGAACTGGACATTGATGACTTGTCTACGTGACATATTACCAGGTAATGGAAGCTTTGTTGAAATATTGCCTTCAAGTCTCGCTCAGTTACCAAATTACACGGAAAAATAGGTGCATAATGACGAAAAAATCGTTTAGAATAGTTGCCGAAGTAATCCCATAGTTGCAGCTGAATCTAATCCACAGAATTTTGGGTAAAATCGCGAATCCGCAGCTGCTATGGCCGCAAAATCAATTCTCCTCTTATTTCACAGACGATAAAAGTGGATCCAATAGCTATAAACAAAGGCACAGACGACGGCGACCACGCCATCCACATCCATCAACGACCATAGAAAGAAACAAACGATTTTGACGGCCATCGTAACGTGCCTGGTGTAGATCAGCACCGGGCATATTCCGACGGTGCGCAACCTTCCCCGTTTGAGGGAGTGTAGGTTATCCCTGGACCGGAAGTCACACTTGGGGAGGGGAGGAGCACGCTCCATACCAGGCACTCTCGAAACCTGGGGTCTTGGGTGCATTCACAAACAATGATAGGGAAAATAATCCTGCCCTTTGACTCCACTAGATTCTTCCCCTCTTACCGCCTCGAGAGGTACTCGAGGTCTATTACCATCCATTTTTATTCACTCAGATATGGGAGGAAGTCCACTAATCTACCGAACGAAAGCAGATATAATTCGAAGGGATTTCAAGACATTACTTAACAGAAAGGCTGAGTCTAAAATGTAAAGTCCACCTCAGAACAGGCCATGTTTTTAGTTAAGAAGTTTCAGGATCTCCTACAAAGACGGTCCTGGTAACTGCTTCAGTATAAACGAAATTTATAATTCGTACTCAGTAGACGAATTTCATGATATTTTACAAAATTATTTAGAAAATAAACATTTTCGCGAAATTTCAGCAATTTTTCAAGAACTAATATTACTAATCAATTCCGCACAAAGAAATCAAGCTAGGTGCTCAGGATAGAGAAGCCATTTGAGACATGCGATGTATGCCGAAGGGCAACATGCAGACACCGAGTCGGTCACCCACAGTTTATGGAAAGTTATCCGCATAAGTCATCTTCGAGCCATTATTTACTAGGTAATCCTCCATGAATCATGAGCGAAAACAATCCCCTTACGTCAAGCACCATATATCCTTACTTCCTTCATTACTCATCGTCTTGCATGTACGGCTGTCGATGTATCACCACCCCGTGAAACATCGGCTACTTTCGCTCATTAAAAGAGACGAAAAAAGACGAATGAGGCTCAGAGTCTCTTACGTAATACAGAAATGATACGTTATGACGCTATCATTATTGTGTTATAACTTAAACGTTCTTAACCCCATTCTTCTCACATTAATGTCTTCATCGCAGCGGGCCCTCACAAATAAAAGAAGCTGATTACACACACGAGAAGATGGATCACACTGAATGGATGAAATTAAAAACCAGGCCGTAGTTTCCTACGGAACCGACAAACACATGCTTTTCAGAATTGCTCCGATAAATTTCGAAAATTAAAATTTGTGGGCGTAACGCGTAGGTAGCCAACATGTAGCTGGAGAAATAAAAGCTCTTGGTTTATTTAAATGGGTCTCCAGACGTTTGGCTAAGATTCTCATTTTCCAGGCCTGCTGGAGGAAGTTGCAAATCAAACTGTGTAAACGAATTGAGTCACAAATCTTTCTAAGAAAAACAGCAAATAAAACAAAGTGCAAGGTTAACACGTTTCAAGGAAATTGTTAAGTGATTACACCAATTTGGATGATGAGATAAGCTTTTGCAGTGGAATGATTGAGTACTAACTCACGTTCACAGGTCTAGGTGCGTTAAAAGTTTATGTTATAAAACATTTTATTGCATTTCTCCTCGATCATATAGACGAAAATGAGAATTTTTTATATATGAATGAAAGATTCAGAATTACAGCATCATCATCAAGTTTATTCGTCATATAAGCCTTCCAAAATACATTTGCCGTGCGATGATGAAATTCCCATAAATACCTGCGGAGCTAAATTAAAACCACATAAATCTTTGATTACACCAGCTGACTTAGCGGAAATTCAGCACCACCATAAACCCTTGGGTATGAACGCAACTGGCAAATCTCAATTAAACTTCCAACAGCATTTAAAAGGATGGAAAGAGATCGATAAAACTAAACAGGGAGTAATTAGAGATCGCCAAACCCATGGCTTCAGTCCAGGGAGCGAGGTAGGTCATTTGCGTGGACGTATAAATACTTCCAAGGAGACCAAATAAACACGGTGACTAAAGGGCTACAAAAACCCTTGGGTAATTTTCCCAGCGATGATACACCCTTTCACGTCTATCCAACTGCTCGTCAAACATTCAAATATCCCTCCAGAATCTTTCTCCAGAGGTCGTACTAGTGCAACGTGCCGTATTTACTGGTTAAAAATAACCGCGCGCTTGTGTTCACTTCCCGGATAGTTTCCGAAACCCTCGAAAAAAGTGCATCCCGTTTCCTTAGCTACAGTTTCCTGGACGAAGCCGATTTTTTCGTGCGCGTCCCAGTGACGACCGAAGAGGTAAAAAGGGATGTCTATTCTGAGACGCACGCCCCCGCTCTCCCACCTCTTCACGCCCGTGGCAGAAATCCACCTACGCCCCCCTGCAGAGTCTGGCGAAGGAGGGCTACCAAAAGACATCTTAAGGTTCAGACCACTTCGTCTGTAGAGGTTGGAAATGACAACCCACTGCAGATGTGGTTTGATCATAACTATTATCATTAATCCGATTGTTGCATTGTCATTCCGCTCATTATTCATACTACTTTCACCAGAAGTTATGATCAAATTCCAACTAGCAAACAGAAACATTCGTAGAAAACACGTAATGCATAGCGAATTTTCTTTAGCGATCAATTATTATCTACGATCCATAAATTCAATGGAAATTGATCGAGTTCGTCATATTAGGATGAATAGAAAAAACGAACTAAAGTTTCAGCACTACTTAACAGTTAGACTGTTTGTTAGATTGACTTGCAGTTATCATTTCGGTCACATAGCTATGGAAATAAAATTCTAAAGAATTATTTGTAGCAGCTCCATATTCTTTCCTTCAACTTGGGATACATTAGGCTTTCCATTACACTTTACATCAATCCTAGACTCTTTTTAGGGCTCTTCTTATCCACCGGTAAAGGCAAAGATGTTGAGACCGGACATAAATACTTCACAGAAACTTACGACAGAATATTTTACATAAAGAACATGTAAGAGTGGCGGAGTCTGATAAGCACTGGCTATAGAGTTATTTCAAGCTAACAATATCTTTGAATTAAATGCACTAGGACTAAAAAATAAAACCTTCCTAAATTACCATTCTAAGGCCCTTTGGAATGTAAAATCTTATCATAAACGATATATATTTTTGTATATATGTTTTACTTCCCACAGATTTCTACTAAATTCAAGTGAAATAATATCTGAAAACTACAATGAAATATAATACCAACGATTAAATAGATAATGATACCGAGAATTTTTGCTCAATTTTCAAAGAAGGGGAACTAAAAGATTGACTTATAATTAATACATTACTGCCGCTTTTGAACCTGCAGGGAAACTTTAAATAGTTTCATTACTTTCTATCGAATTATTCTCGACCTTCATAAAAGCACTTCATTCTCAACTATGACTATCTGGCTTCATCATATCCATTACTCCAAAATCAAACAATTTTGGGCGAAAGAAAAGCCTTTCCTATGCATCTTTTCTTCGATGGAACCACTTTGACGTAACGCCAGAGGTGTTTTTAACATGCGGATCACAAATACTATATGAACGGTGAATCTTTGACGAAGGTTGTGGATAGAATCACTTTACAAATGTAAATAATCGAATAAAGTTGCCAAAAGATAACTTTCGAAAGCTCGAAAGTTTGATTTCAAGTTATATACCGCACTCAACTCAAATTTTCATGATTTAACAAGACAAAGTAAAATTGGTTTGGAATAGAATCACCATGCGACGCAAAATTCACTGGTTTCCCAGTAGACCCATTTGAAGTCCCAAACGGAAGTACGAATAGGTAAAAATTGATTGTTGCGTCACCACTCGACTGCTGACGAAGAATTCGGAGAGGAAAATCAGCAACTTTCCCGGAAAAGCAAATGACTTTAGAGTTAGGAATATGACGTAGAAGAAAGCGTGGAAAACCTAAGAGAACTTGCAAAATTTTCATGCTGTTTTCTCTTACGCGTGTGCATAAGGGGACAATTATAACACAAGCGGAACGCTGTAAAGAGAACAAGAGAATGGTAAACGATACCAAGGCTGCCTTAAAAATAAAGAAAATACCTTTTTGAAGATAAGATTACTCTTATCTGCGATATATCAGAAAAAAATTAGACAAATAAACGAAAAAATAATATAATGCAAACAAAATAGAGTGCTTAATTATTAAGTTATTCAAACGAATTTGAATGTATTTAAAAGGAAGATTTAACTATGATCTAAATCAATAAAAGATGATCGAACTCTTTTCAATTTAAACTCGTCGATATATTAATAAAAACGAAATATACTACTTCATCTAAAATCGATATATGTCCGATAAATGTCACGAGAGCCATTTACCAGCCAACGGTCTAATTCCTATTCAATACCAAAAATTCAATCGTAACGCAACCTCCAGGTCATCAACATTTACAAGACGCAGACAACTTCAACGCCCTCCAACTGTTTACTCTTCCATTAGCACGCTGATTCGTACCGGGATATCGGAATTCGTGGCGTTTCATAAACGCGCAGTATGTGCACAACCTTAATTAAGTGCATCAAGGGAAATGCATGCCGACGAGAAAAAGAAAGCTTCTGGGGACGTCACCGATTGCCGTGAAAAAGGACGGAATGCGATCGTCATTTTCACCGCCGACCATTGAGGCAGCTGTCGGAAAAAACGGTCTCTTGATGGCGGACACGCGATCGGGTCTAGGGCACTGAAAGTGAAGGTCACTATGAACAAGGAGGCGAAGGAAAAAGCGCAGAAGAAGGCACGGCGCATGCTCCGACGTTTATAAAAGGGAATCACACTCGCGAAAGGTCACTCCCCTCTAACATCCCACCCTGCAACTCGCCACCGACAACTTAACACGACGACTAGAGCCTTCATTTCGTCACTTCACGTTCAGCCTACTGACTTCAGCCGCATCCACCCTAACCATGGAAGGACCTATGTATCGTTAGTGAAATGATAACGGGACTTTTAGTTCTTTCGCTGGTCAATAGTAAATCCCATAAAAGGGTTTCATGGATCCTCACGCCTACCACCATAAGCTACTGAAAGCTTTGGCGGGAAGAAGGTTGAGAGGCAATAATCAGTCGAGTTCCAGAGTACAGCACAATGACCCCTTGGAATAGTGCTTCTATCAACTCAATAATTCCATTTCTGGAGATTCGTAAATAAATCTCTCTCTTAGTGCATATCGGTTGCGAAGGAAATTATGACATCGCTTCTACTTATGAAAAATTTAATTAAACGAAAATTGGGTTGAATATTTCAATGGATGACCGAATACCGGAGCTATGTTTTTAAGCATTCATGTGTTTCCTTTGGCAAAATTATTAGATTTTCCCGAGACTTTAAATCGCAAATTGGAACTTGAAACAAAGCAGGAACCTTTTCACATATTCTTATATCTTTTTTGCATTACAATTCAGTGTTTATATGAACAATTTCTTTTGTCATGTTTGATCATCACTTTATTTTTCTCGTTATATTGCATAACGTTTGTCCATTGTCTTTGTAACAGTTACGTATGAAATAAATAAATACATGGGCGAAAAAAGCGACAGGATATGGAGCAACGTGGAGGGAAAGCCAACTTTAGATGTTTTAAAAATACTATCTAACGTGTCCCCGCGACGGTTGCCAAGTTGGAAAAACCAAAAAGTAACGGCGCCGATCCATTAATTCGGATCTGCCAAGACGATGCCGGATCATTTTCTTTAACGGTCTCGATATTGGTGTTCGTTAGGAAATAATAATTTTTCAACGGACGTCGTTTGTGTGGCGAAGAATAATAAATGCGATGGAGAGGAGGAAGGAAACAAAAGCTACTACAAATGGAGATACGATAATCAGAGAGAAAAGTGAGCAGATCTTAATACCTCAACAGGCTGCGATAAAAGAATATTTAAATGTTTAAATTCAACTGTTTGAAGAAAAGGTAGAGAAAAAATAACCATAATTACATTCACTCCGAGAACGACTACGGTTCACATTAAATTTTGATGCACCGAGATGCACAATTTTATAGAATTTACGCCCCAGGTTTGGTAAAACAATGAATCATTCAAAATTACTTGAGATGACATTAGGATAATATTTGTCGAATTTTTATGCTTACTTTAAGGCTTCAGATTTATTATGGAAGCTTACGTACGAGCATTAACTGGAGGTCGAATCTAAAATAAATGGAAAAATAATTCAGAGGAAATTGTAAAGGAATAAATCAAGGAATAACATATCGCAATATTTTATAATTAGATCCGGATGACAAAATGATTGATTCTTATGACTGCCTAAAAATGATATCATTATAAAATTTCCTTAAAAGGCATTAAATTTCCTTTCATTTTAATCCTATAGGAAAGGTTCCACAAAAAGCCACCATGAATAAGACTTCCGAAAATGTCTTCATTCGCAATACGACCCATTAAAAGGGCTGACTTCACAGCTACTTCCAAGCAATTCAATTTCGCTGGAATGAGTTTTCACTTTTATTCCAGTTTGTCGGCAATTTAATAAGAAATAAGGGTCGTTATATGAATTATTTTTTAGTGATCGTACTCTTTCAACAGAGAAGATTAACAACAAAATAGTCTGAAATTAAAAATTATAAGAACAGTAACATTGTCGCACGCCATCACGTCAACGCCTCAGATCACTACATTGTTGCTGTCCTTGGAAAAATTCTCGCAATATCTTTGCGTCACGCGTTATTTCTTTGTTTTCGGCGTAAGCAATCTCCAATTCTGAAAATAAGGAATCGAAAACAGCCATGTGTGACAACAGTGAAAGTAAATAAAAGGACTGATCACAATTTAAGCATTAACTTGGACAAAATTCCACACCCAAACAGATTTTTACTTTCAACGGAAATATTTTATCTGAAAGGTTTTTCTATTATTTTATTATTATATTTCCAATGCTCCTCATTACATTATTGTCGATCCTCTCTTTTCATATCTTGTTTCCAAGTTACTTTAAATTATAGCGAGGTTACAAAACAATTCGAAATCCCAAGAGAGATAATAATGAATAAGACTAAGCACATGAGATAGGCATTACGAATGACAATATTTCTTGACTCATCGCAAAAGTATTTTAACTTCAAAGATCAATTTGTACGTGGGCAGAATGTCTTTGAAAGCATAAGGAATGTAATCATTCCGCAATCAATTCAAGAAATTTTATTGGCGTTGATAAAAGCAACTCCTCCTCGAGAGGAAATCTGCATCTGAGATTCTTGAATATTAACGACTCTTACATAAGAAAAAGATAGAAATAATCGCTAATAAAACATCACTAATTCTTACCTCTCTCAGCTCCGGTAAGTTAAAATAGGACAAAAGTACTTCGAATACCATTCCGGAACCTTATAGAACGTTAAATATCCACACATGCTTCTTTTATTCAATTTATATATGGAATGCAAATTTAATTAGAGGTTCCTGAAGCTTGAAGGAGGAAAAGGAATCCAATTAAAGTCTTCCTCGAATTAATATCAGTAATCACAGATAAAGCGAACGAAGGAATAGAATCCAAGGATATTGATGACGAATATCCAGCATTACTTTTCCTAGATGGGTGACAAATGCACGAGTGAAGTAGCTTCCGGCATTTGCATGCATTTATCGAGTAATCGCTTAGTATAAATCTTTTAACATGATTTCTTAACACATCCAAGCTTGTATTTATCTTTCTAGTACGCGCTCAGTACATGTCATGAAATAGACAGCCAACAAATACGTTCGTTGCGGTTCAGGAAGGAATCAAATATATTTACTGATTAATAAAACTGATGAGTTGGCTCGTCTTGAAATAACAATAAGACATTCCTTGCATTAATAATACATAAAATTAGTAATCGATTATTTCATTACACCCAAATATGAGGGAGAAAGGCAACGATCGTGGAAGTGCGAAGTAAATTACGGTCGTCTCACGCATAACCTTTAAGATTATAACTGATGTCCTATTTTGAGAATCCGAAACAAATTATTCACATCAATCAATCAATCGAAAATCAATGAACGATGACACAATTTTCAAGATTACTGTCTTACGTAATTCATGCGGAAAATATCACTAAGAATTATGATTCCTCAGTATAAAAATCCTAATAAATCCCTAAGGTACCTAATCAAAAGTATCTGAAGTTCAAAATCCAAAAAAAATACTAATTTTCTAGCAATTATTTGGTAAACATACTCATCATATAAAAATATTAATAATACGAAGAGAATTGAAGTTGAAAATCAAAAATAGAGCCTTTCAACAAATCAAAAACAAGATTCGAGGTAATATAATGTAAATGGTCAAATTAACTGAGGTTTAGATATAAATCCAGAATAAATACATAAAAAATAGGTAAAAAGAGACAAAACGAAACATCAACTAGACACCATTCTTTTAGCCTTTCAAGCCTTGAATGCACACAACAGATCAGCTCTCCTTTCAGCTAACGTAAACCAACTTCTTTCTCCTGAATCGAATGATGAAACTTCCCCTGAATTCCAACATTTTCCTAATACGGAACGATGGAACAGCTAAACGTAAACGGAATGAGCTTCCTCGGAGCACAGCCCACGGCTTCTCCCACTGCAGACCACTCCCCGATCGAGGCCTGCACCTCCGGAGTGAAAGGCGAGTGGGCGTCGGTTGAGAAAGAAAGGCCCTGTTGTCGGAGGGCCTCGTAGGCGGAAGAAGGCAGTAAAAATCGGGCCCGTTGAGGGGGCGCGCGATTGGACATGTGGCTACGTCATGGACCCGGATTCCTCACATTAAGATAGCAGAGATTAGCAAAAGCACCTGCGACACGCTTCTCTCGCCTAACGAAGAGTATGAAGAGGTTGGCATTTCCGTTGAAAACACCAATCGACGCCCATGTTCCATCTTTTACGACGAGCGGCTTTCTCCATTAACGATGATCCGATAATTTCCCCTCAATCAGAAGAGATTAGCGAAATTCTTTAGCCTAAAACGTAATATCGAAAGGTGAAAATAGGAAAGGTCGAAAGAGACTGCGAATTGCTGTTTGCGAGAGAAGAAATTTCGCGTAATAAATGCCGATTGTTCGAGAAGATGAGCGATAATTATTTAGAAACAAGGTCGGCTTGGCCTTTTTGTAGTCAATGGATATCGTGCCTACAGTTCTCAAGCGCCTCTACACTCAGCTTGTTTTCAAACACTCCATCTTTAATTATCGAACATAGAAGTAATATACTATCTCTACAATTCATCCATATATATATATATACATAATATAGATGCATAACATTGAATACATGCATTTATAATATGTAAGGTGAATAACATCTCTGGAATTTTGAAATCGTAAGAGATACTCCAAATGAAAGAATTTCACGCGAAAATTCCGCTATCTCTTAAATTTAAAAGTTTTCGCAGAAAAATTTCACACGGTCAAAGATGTTAAAAACAAACGAACAGTTCTTCTTTCTGCAACGAATAATGCTATTCAAAACTAACATCTAAACTAATTTGAACCATTCTGCTACCATAGAGTATGAGAAAATTGGGAATTGAATAGTCTTGAATAAAAACTTTTAAAAAACTGTTCAAAATCCTTCGCATTTAAAACAACTTGACATCAAAATCTATTACCCTCATAAAAATCAAACTTAATTTCATACCATTTCTTTCGTTCACGAGCGAGTCATAAAATAATATAAAATTCAGTACTGTCGTTAACAATCACAAATTTTTGGTAGTGAATAAATTATACTTAAGTTTCAAGACACCCCAAATTTTACCAAAATAATTGACTACTCTGGTGCCTTATAACAATAGTAAAATAAAATTAATTCTTCAAACGCTAGGAGTTGTATTAAAGAAAGATAAACGTTCACTTTTTTGAAGCACTCCTTACCGCTACCATGAAAACATGGGCCCGTCTAAAATCTAAGAAAAACAAGGATGGGAGGAAAATGTTTTCTTATATCATTCGCTAGCATAAAATCCCATAAGGCAGACTGAAAGCTATGCAGAAGCTAACATTTTCCAATTAGATAAACACTATAAAACAGTGGAAAGAAAATAAGATACCCCATCTTTGGTCAGCCAATTCCAAATATTTGCTTATTCCTTTTGAGGATACATTTTTACGAGTTGATAATCGAGCAAAGACCAATCTCAAGTGAATTCTCAGATGTAAACAAATTCTATTGAAAAACTCATCATCTATTAAGCCAAATCCAACACACTCCCTCAACAGAGACATATATTAACTATACATTTCAAATAGGATGCGAGTAATTAATATGAACTAAAAAATAAGCAACAAAAAATATAACATGAAAGGGATTTCAAACAGAATTAACAAATTTAAAGGAAGATATCGTCCATTCCGAAAGCTGAATTTAGTTAATTTTCTAATAATATTCTACGCGTAGTTTTCTAAAATTATGAATAAACACTTCTTTCTTAAAATTAAGAGTCGCTTTTTTATAAACGATTCTTATCTCACTTCTTTCATTAGCACCTCAATTAATAATCGCCGAATTTTTTTCCGTCTTTCGGCTCTTTTACTCTTATTAATTGCCTTATTTTCCGCTAGCTCCATAAAAAAGTTATTAGCTTAAATATAAAAAGCGACTTAAAAGCCTAAATCCCATGAAAAATATGAAATATTTCTGTTAGCATTTCCATTAATTGTTAAGAGGGTATCCACACATCGTCATCAGCCCAAAAGAATAAATGGTAGCGAAACATAATCATCTCATGTTTCAGAAAACATTCCTGAAATACTCATACAGCCGTGTAGGGCTCCAAAGTTGGATGGTAAAGGGGTATCCACTAGGCTCACACCGAACTTGGCAAAGACAAAGGCTTCGTATAAGGAAAGCAGATCCAAGCAGCCACACCCAGTTGCATTTAGCGTGATTCACTCTACCTTTATCCGAAATTTCCGAAAACGCATTAACGGGATTGAATGGAAGAATGGAGATTGATGAGTTTTGACGGAGTTTATTACCGAACAATGGGAGACCTCTTCCAAGAGGTTCGCCGTCTATATTTAACAAAAAGGGCGTATTAATACATCCAGG
Organism: Pantala flavescens; assembly: GCA_020796165.1. NCBI lineage: Eukaryota > Metazoa > Arthropoda > Insecta > Odonata > Libellulidae > Pantala > Pantala flavescens. The sequence continues at coordinate 49,601,150 of CM036883.1, forward strand.
CAACGGAGATATAAACACGAGGAACAAAGCTTAGCGGGAGTTCTGGTTTTGGGGGAGATTTGAAACAGCTTGATTCGATCCATTGATATACTAAATATTTGGATCGTTCCTGAAAAGCATTAACTTTGAGGAAATGAATTGAAACCAGTTATGTAAAGATAAATTCATTACAAATCACGCCAGCTATAAGTTTTAGTGATATACAGATACATAACGAGATGATTCTACAGAGTATACTTTTCATCAAGGTATTATAGTAATTAACTAATACCAGAAGAGACAATAGAAAATAGATAGATTATCATAACCCGATATAGATATCACCGTATTACTCTTAATATATTGATATAAAACCAATCAAATACATAACAATGCACATAAAATATAATAAATAAATACTCGACTCTTAAACGTGAAAAATAATTATAAACGAAATATACAATTCAGACGCATTCTATTTCAAAGAACACGTTAATCAGATTTAATCGTAAAAAGCAGACAGATTTTATCGTATTAAGTTCGATTTCATGCCGCACACGGTATGGATACCGTTGCAGACAAAACAATACACGGAGCTCAACAGATATAAATTTCGTTACGTATCTTCAAAGATTGATGAAGGTGTTGCGAATCGATCAGCCACACTGAACTGAATACCAATTTTAATTTTTCGAACCGCAAGAACATCGAAAGATTCTTTCCGGACAGTTAAGTTGCACGAGAAAATAGTTCGACGTTTTCTCACGAGAATCTCATCCTTAAAAATAGAAAACAATCCGATGAATTCCCAGCGCAATAACTTACCTATGAAGCGATGAAAATGCTGAGGAATTGAATTCTATATAAGAAGCGAAGTTGGTACGTGTATGAAACGATGGAATCGAGCATGGGATGAATTCACAAGTGTCCCTTGTGACACAAACAAGTATCCTATAGTTGCTGGAGGAGCTGCTACGTAAAAGCGTCCGCAAAAACTGAAGATACTCGAGTTATTCTAAACCACTATAAGCTCATTTCTACTCATTGCTGCGGTTTTTCTTTCCTAAATTTAATTCCATTTTCATCCGATTCCGGGTATTTCTCGTAAACGATGGTTAGGATATCCTCTGTCGTAAAAAGATCGCGGCCGTGACTAAGAATTCCTTTGCGCAAAAATTCTTCGCGGTTTCCCGACGCATGACTCGCTCTCGATTCATAAGTACGCCGCGGTATTTATAGAAGTTGCCGAGTGGCTTCTCGAAATGATGGACTGCGCTCGGGAAACGCGTTTTTAGCTCACAGCGATACCATTCCTCGATTACAGATAAAAAACGGAATTGCTGCGATCGTTACGCAGAATGAAAATATTTCCAGCAATCTCTGGCTGAAATCTTTTTTCGTATAATAAAAACCGGTTCGAGCATACCTCGAAGAGTTTAATCGTCCGCATTTTCCTGCGAAACGTAGGCATTGAACTTCGTAAGAATACGTCACATTCGTTCACTCCTGAACAATATCAATAAGTGGAAAGTGGAAACGAAAGCTTATGTTTCATGCAGATTGTAAACAATACACGAGTGATCTTAAGTAAGCAGGTTTATTACCGATAAGTAGACTCAAACTTCATTCAATGAATTGTCCGAAAATTCTGATAAGTTCTTAAAAGATAAATTTTACTCTTCTGATAAATTCAGAACGAACATTGATCTTTGTCCCTTATACAAATAAGATTAGGTAGTTAAATAATCTTCAATTGATATCTGAAGGATGGATAACAAAAGATATGATTAAGAAATTACATAAGAACCATAACAAGCAAGGTATTGCATATAAAATGCATTGATAACCAGAAACTTAGAAACCTTTCAACCTTTTTAAGTGCCTTTACTTCTATTAAAATAAGCGTAAAATTGTTCATGAATATAACGAGGAAGTATATTTTGAAAATGAGTGTTTCCAATATAGTACATTCATTCTCCAAAAGAGGCACTTTTATCTTTTCTCTTATTAAAAATCAAAACATTCTTATAGAAGGAGCTTCTGAACTCTCTCTCGTTAGGCGCCGACTGGATACCCTCATCTATTACGCAATTGGAAGGCGCGAGTGGGAGACATGCTTGGCGGCTGACGTCACCTTCGACTCACAAGAAAGAGGTGCAGTTTGAGATTCACGCTGGCTCACAAACATTTCGCGGAACTGTTCGATCTTCTCCTCAGAGAGATAGATGGGCTATGATACGAGGAAATCATAAGGGCATTCCTCAAGTTAAAAGGAAGACGTAGGTGAACTCGGGAAAGAAAATTACTCACTCTCATCGTTCATAAAAAAACACTAACTACGAAACGACTAAGAACAGTTTCCATCGAAGAGCGTTTAAAGATGATTTCCTACTTAACTGAACACCACCTGAAGCGAAATTTGAAAGCTTTCTATCGACCGTCTATAATATACTGTCTTCCAAAGGCAAAAAGTAATTATGGATCCAAATAAGTAAACAATTCTTTGTCTTTCAGAACCAATTTAAGAGCGAAACTTGATTTTTCCTTTTTTATGAAACGCAACAAAAAATGATCGAAGACTAGATTTACGGCTCATTAGTTTGGACCACCCAAATGCACACATTAGAACTTTCTCGTGCAAATTTAGACGTTCCGAATGTGAATGAGATAATGACTTCACTATAGAAAAGTGGACCATATTAGATTATAGCTGCAGGCATGAGATGTTTAGGAGAAGAAAGAAAGGGATTAAATCCGATAACAAAACATCGTGAGCAGCAGCAACAAACAGTTTACATTGGATACAGTTTACACCTCATGGCTGCAATTTGAACAATGAAATTACACCGCCATAACAACCAGCCTAATAATGAAACTAATTTAGCAGAGACTTGCGAATAAAAACGCGACAGGTGGAATTAACTGATTAACACGCCAATTCTAACCCCTCAAGTAGAATGCATGGATGAAGCACGAGACGAGTTCGATCGTAATACCTCAGACAGAATATTATTTCGGTAATGAAACCTCCGAAACAACAAAAAAACCTTCCGAATGTATTTGTGAACGGAAATGATGACGGGAGATCTCAAATCGGAAAAGATAAATGAATCGAAAGTAGGTTACTTGGAGATTTTGAAAAATGTCTATTAATGATGGCGACAAAAAATAAAATGATTGCTTTCCTCCTTAAATATCTGGAGAAAACCGAGTACGTCTCAATCCCACAGAGCGACGAAAGCTGTCCTAATAAGCTCCGAGTGCTGAGAAATATGACGTTCGAAATTTCCTCACGAAACTCGGCAAAAAAGGGAAACGAAATCTTTTCCAAGACTCGGAGGTGTTGTCTCAGTACACGCGAGAGATAAGCTAAGAAAATGTGCAGACGCTCGTGGAGGAATGGGGACGACGGGTTGGCAAACAGGACGAACGATTTCCGAAGATATGAGCTAAAATCACTCCTTGACGCCTAGCTGACGCTCAGATATGGAATACGAGGAATGAATTATTCACCCGTGACCGACCTTCGGTACGACATAAATACACGTTACCTACCGGACGTTAAAGCTCTTTTCAGCATCCAGACGTTAATCAGAATACAGCACTTACGTCGCGACGCGGAAGGATGAAGAACGTGCTTCTGCAAACGAGATTATTTCCTTCCCATATGCACTCAATTTATCGAAAAAAAAAAAAACAAATCGGAAACGAATATAAAAGCGCGTTGGGAAGAGGTCCATATTAACGGCGGATCGTGCCATCTGGCTTTCGAGGGGCCACGGAACAATGCAGAAGACATCTTGATTAGAAGAATGGTGAAAGCGCGGGGCTGGTTTAACGGTGTTTTCAGACCTGGAGGAGAAAAATCCTGGCAAAAAATTGACTGATTGCGTAGTTCCGAGTTCTGGAAAACCACATAAAATAAGGAAATGGACTGAGGCGCGTCATTTGCGGAAATATCGTTCGGTTTGGAGTGAGCATCGGGGAAACGATTTATAGTAATGATTCAATCAGCAGATTAAGTTATCGCTTACGAAGTTCTTTAAAACGCTTACGAACCGGAATGACATCTTCTTGCTTTTCATAGAGAATTTTCTCAGACAGAATTCCATCCTAAAGATCTGACAAGAGTTTGCGCAAGTTAACGTGTGGCCGAATATGATACTGTAACTCTTTTCATAAACAGTAATAATAATACACTGAGTATTGTCTGAAAAACCGACTCGAATTTTCTCAAATGGAAAACGAAACATTCAGCCTTGCTAGACAATATACTTTTTCAGCTCCAGGCTAAATTCAATTTCACAGCATCCAAATAATATTTCCAAAATATCATGTAAACATTTTAACAATCATCATAGTTTGCTAATGTCGTATACTTAAAACTTCTAAAATAAAGTGCATTTTTGTGCATTTACAAGTTATTTAAATTTGAACCACTTTAACCGACTTAATCGAAAAAGAGACTAAGAAAACCAGGAAAAATCGATGAACTACCAAAGCTTAGAAACGCCCATGTTTTTCTAGTAGACATATTTGACGTACGCGTGTTACATTTTCTACTGTAGTGTTAATTTGAATTTGGATACGTTGAATGAGGCCCAAAATGAATATACTGTAAAACATTCGTAGTTGAAGAAACTGGGATTCCTACCGAAAAAAATCATACAGTTATAAATGAAGTAATTAAGCCGCCCCAAAATGGGATACTTGGATACATTCAACATATGTTTCCGTTGAGTCATTTACGACATTAATAAAAGACTAATTTCAAAAATATCTTTAAAGGAAATAATAAAATTTTCAGTTTTTCTTACTGGTATCATACTCTGAATTTTAATGAGCCAACTACATTCAATCACGTAGTATGTTTCAGTCACTAAAAAACTATGCACACGATAAATATGAAATTGCCTTTTTAGGAGAATAAATAAAGGAAATTCTCTATTTAGAAGAGCGTATAAAAGGAAACACAGTAACCTTTTGACATAAAATATAACTTCCTGCTCGATAGAATGAATAGATGACGGATTCGACAGAATAGTGAAACTGGCTTTACCAAAGGCACGTCCACATCCAGTGAACGGCAGAACGTGACATTCGTGCATAGATTCCAATCACGAACGCCGATTTCCGCCATTACATGTAATTGGAGCACTTCTCCGCATTAAAAGGCTGTGAGAGAAACTAAATTTACTTCCTGAATAGAACTATCATGGAGAAAAAAAAGAGTATCTCCATTTAAGATTCATCAATGGAACTACGACATTTATCGACGAATTATCATAATTGATAGGAATTCGATAGAAGTTTTCTCTTTACTAGAAAAGTAAAACATGAAATTCGAATTCCAATACTAAATCAGTCAACTGAATAATCTAATTATTCTATCTTCCAAATGAAAAAAACTTAGGCAGTAAAATACTCATATCATTTAGAGTTTCATAAATTGAGAGCGAGGTTAATTATGCACAAATAATTTAAAACGGATTTCCATAACTCATTATCTTTCTTATTTTCTACTCAACGATCATCACCATCATACTATCAAAAACTTAACTTACCAATACTAGGTAATTATTGGTATTATTATTATTCAGTAAAAGCATAACGTGAATAGGGATTAATAAATTGGTAGAAATAATACTGAGATAAAATCAGAAGCATATGAAAATCAAAGAAAACAATTAAAACACAGAAGTTTTAAAATATGGTTCATTAATAATTCAAAAGTAAGGAAAAAATTACGATTCAAGTCGTAAAATCGAACATAACTCTCATATCTCTTCAAGTCAACGTCATAGGCTACAAAAGAGATTTTCGTTGCTATGATACCAATATTTTTAACGGACGTAACAAAATTTTCCCGTTCAACTCTTAAATCGATACATTTCATCATGGAAAACGTTGATGAAAATTAAGAAGAATAATACACTAAACAAAAACACTTGGATACTACCGCAGAACTGTGACTCAATAGCAGAACGCTAGGGTATATATTCGTGAACTTAATTCACGACCTTGAGAGCCTCCAAGGCCTAAATAATAACCTAAACGAATCCATTCGTAGAAGATATCAATATCCGACGATTGACCGACTTCAAGAACAAAGACCAGTTTTCAGAGAATCCATAAGAGAAGGGAGCGGTGGGTGTAAAGGTCATTCTCTTGGAATTTTACTGAACGAAAGTTCATTGTGAGAGGGAAGGGAGCGATCCTTCCAGACCAACCGATTTTCGAATGGTGGGTGTTTCTTCCTTTCTCCCCCATCGGAAAGGAGGGCTACTGTAACCGCAGCCCACCCAAATGTCCCTCTTCCACTGACCATCTTCATTCCCGTTTCCTCACATGGCTTCGACACGTGGTTACGTCTTCCTGTCCGTGTTTTCTTATGTCCACGTAAGTATCGCATGAGATTTGGAGCAAGAATTAAGTAGTCCACGGAGATCGGATACCTTTATACATTCCCCAATACGATAATCCTTTAACCTCCATGTTATTAAAAAATCAAGCACGATGTACGAGTAAAGGATGAAGAAACAGAAATAAATGAAGTATTCAACCTGGCAATCCAAAGAAAGGTATGCTTGCAAGTGTTATAAATATTAATTAGGAATGTAACGATAGTCATTTCACTTCCATAGATAATCTCGATTAATATTCGATTCGGATTTCGTAACTACGATAAATGCAATCATGATATCCAATGAGTCTCCGAGAAGGTGATTCTAAAATTAAGCACCGTCTACTAATTATCTCTTGGTTGCCTTCCACCTCTAATGAGGCTAATTTTACTTCATCTCATTAGAAAGAAGATGAAGAGTATTCAATTAACCATTTCAATTTTTAAAAAGTGCAAACAGTAACGCAACTTATTAGCATAAACACCACTGAAAGGATGAGAGCATAATTAAAATAAATTATTACCAATATTATTACCGATAATGACGAAATAGCTACGAAAATGTAGAATCCGTGCTCTCTTTTCCAACACAAAAGGTTCAACTTCTAGATGGCAACGCTGCAATACTCATCCAAAGAATAGGAACCGAAAATTACGACCGGTGCTACTTACAAACGGACGTTCACCAAAAATTTCTCTCTTTTCTAATGTAGCCGCGGAGATGAATTCGCACTCTGAGGCACTATCACGAGAACAAAAAGAACCGCCAGAAGGCAAACGATGGCCTTATGAAAAGAATGTTCGTGAGGATAGCATCTCGTTCGTGAGGGAGCAAAACGATTCCGGGAAAGAAAGAGGGCTTTATGAGGGCGTTAATTGGTAAGAGATGCAGAGAAATCCTGTGCGGCAGCTGCAGATTCTGTAGGACACACACATCGAAACTTATGAAACCGACTCATAAAGACCCTCCGAGTAGAACGGTAGAAGACGGAGGCAGATGACTCCTTCTTGAGTATATACGGTGCCCTTATTAAAAGACGTGCCCCGAGGCGCAGAGCAGCGGTTCAGCCATCCTCCGTTGAATTACTGTGGTCTCTTCGTGAAGACGAGCAATTGATCGGAGCAGGTGCTTCTAGAGACGCCGCTACGCGAAAACCAGTTGGTGGAGAGATGCCCCGGAGGCGTCCGTAGATGGCCTTTGGAAACGATCAATTGGAAATGGTAAAAGGGGGGAAGGTTGCGAGATCACTCGATGACGGTTTAATAATATCGCCGCCAACCTCCGCTTAATGGATGCGTAAGATATAGGTCAGGGATTCCCATACTGAGAGAAGGGAACATTTTTGTGAGACTAGCACTTAAAATAGCGAAATTTGCATCCGATAAAAGGATGGTCTCCACTTCGGATGCTCGCTTTGGAAGCGATGGGATACCAGATAACGGATCCCATTCACTTTCGATTTACTTGGACTGCATCTACAAAAATAAAGCTCTCCCTTGGAGATGAAAGTATGTCTTATTAGCTATGTATAGAGTGGCATAACCAAGGACGCATGAATGAAAGAAGACACATATTAGCGTAAGATACTTGTGAAAAAAGAGTGCTTTATAGCCATATGGCGACTTTTTTGGCAGAAACTCGGGAAACTGACTCGGTTATGTACTTTTTAAAATTCAAAATTAAAAGTTACGCTTAAGGAAAGAATAGTTTACGTTATTCACACTGTAAATGTCATCATGGTGGAAATAAGAGCATTTCTCAATCGACAAGAAACTGATTCATCTGAAAAACTCAACAAGTATTTCTTATAAACCACAAAAGATTTACCAAGTAAAAATGTAGTAACGCGGAAAATTCTAAATTAAAACTGGAACAAGAGATTTATTTAATTTAGGACAAAAAAATTTTCAACTTACTTCGAAAGGAAGTGAATACAATTATTAAACAAAGCATCAATTTCTTCACATACACCATAAATTTCACAGTTCATTTCGAAACAATTAGAGTGGCCCAAGTTCAATCCACTTTGAATCGAAAATGTAGAAAGATCGAAAGAACACAAAGACTTTGCATTCCAGCTCCCTCTTATGGTAAGCAACGAAAACGCCCACCTGTATTACTCATTTAATTGCGGTATTCGATGCACTTGGTGTATGAACGTAATGAAGGCAACGGAGAAAGAAGTGAAAGGAACAAGTAGGCCATGCAAACGATATCCTTATAGGGAAGCGCTCCTCGAGGTTGGACATGCAGCTGTTGTCTCGCTGCACTTTTGCTTTCCGAACGACCGCTTCAAAAAGCGTATGGATATGAGATTAAGAACGATCACAGATACAGCGTGAAGTGCCACTCCCTTCTATTGTAACCTTTTTATTGCTGTTCCCGCATTTAAAATGTCTACTCCCATTCCTACAGTTACCACATGCATTTGGACGCCAATAAAATATGACCACTGATACCGCTTATCGACAATCGTAACTTATTCCTAGACGGGTTCCGCTCTACAAGACTCGCTCCTGGGTTTCGAAAAGTGCTACGAATATAGAGACACAAAGGAGCTGGTTGTCATCGTTCGATGGAGCTTCTGCCATTACAGGCAGCACAACGCATGTTCCCTGTCAAAGGAGAGAAAAAAGAACTTGCCATCACGGTCATGCGAGACGCCTATGAAATTACAGGCACATGACAACCCGACAAGAGACACACTCTTGAAACTCAAATCGAAAGAGATGGGCGTCTTGAGAAGTTTCGCATTTGATGGCGAAACCATGTCGAAACAAGTTCGGTCCGTGTCTATACGAAGGCTTACGTCTCTCGAATGAAAAAGAGAACGAGCTCTTGGAATAAATATGGGCATCACATTCCATACGAATCAATTATATCAATTATCGAACCCAAGCGTTTACTTATTTGATAGAACAGAGTTTTACCCTAAACCTCGTCCTCATGTTGGTCTACCTTATGTTGAATTTAAGCTCTATTTATGGATAATATAAGCTAGAACCCAATACTACTATTATATACCAAAGTATCAAATCTTGGAGTAAAATATTTTCAAAAATGCTCCATACCTTTTAGTACACCCTGCTAAATTTTAGTTATAAATTTGAATTCTTATTATCTTACGAAATTAGAGAGTAAAAGTTCTACGCAAATCCCAAAAGTGTGAAACGCCAATGCAATAAACCTGTTACAGAAATAACTTTCAGAGTCTTTCCAGAACAACCTTCGGTAACAATGAGTACACATGTCGTTGAATAACCAGTAAAAAAAGTGTTGTTTAACGTTCTCTAAAGCTAGGTAAGCCCAGAGACAAACAGATGGCACTGTTCCACGCCAAATGAAGGGAGGGCAGCAACTGAATTACTCACACTGTTTACTCCACGGCGACTTACGTCCCAAAATAAAAGTAAGCCGAGCGTAAAGTTACCTTCGATCCCTCTGGTCACCAAAACAGAACGAAATAACAATGCATAATGATTCAGGAGAGCATCCCAAATCATGATTGAAAATACATCCATGATATTAAGGGATTATTAATGGCGTTAGCGAACCATGGAGCAAAATAGCTGCATTGCAGTTTCACGAGGAGTAACAGGAGCGTAGTCATGGGGATAAAAATAAATAGGAAATGAGTTCAGTCGGATAAATCGGGGTAACCGATGTTAGGGAAAATCCACACTAGTACAGAGCACGTACTCACGGCGTGATTTTTTGAGGCGTGATAGAACACCGTGCAGGAAAAGTTGGTAAAAGATAATCCACTAAGATATCGAGTAAAATAATTTCGGAGATGTTTTATAAAAGAGTAAATATACATTCTCGTGATAAGTTTTATTTGCAAAATAAGCCTCTATATGATTAAAAAAAATACTTTAATTTGTTTCATGAATAGTTCATTCTTGGATCCTATGAAAGGATTAATTAAAAATATGACGACATGGAAGGACTCAGGGCGAGTAAAATTCATCAAAATGAAATGGAGGCGTAACAACGTAACGGGATATTACCGATTTAAATATTTAAATGCGAAACGGTCACCTTGAGCAGCAAATACGTACGGACCACACTTCTGAAATATCCCACACGTGCGTACGTGTACAATCGTGGACTAAAAAACACGAACCTTTACGACCGTCGGTTTTACCACCGTTCAAATTAGCCGTGAATCCGCGCTCCCATTTAATTCACTCCGTCTGTCATCAATCTTTTCATCGTCTCCCTTACCGGGACGTCCCCACCCTCACCTCCCCCACATCAGCTGACGAAGGGGGAATAGAAATGAGTCACCCGCATTTTGGATCCACTCGCGTCACTCCCAGAGTTCGAATCCGTTCTTAAGACGCTTTTCGGAGCCCCCACTTTCCGCACCACTGCCCTCTGCGAAATGATTCAGAAAACAGGAAACGACGAGCTACCGCTTCTGCAATTGGACGGTCTCCCTGACTCACGTCTGGGAAACTGCTGAGGGAATCCTGAATCAGCGATAAGTGTCCCACGGGCGGCAAAGTGCAGATATAATCTCGTTCCAGAAGCCACTCTACCAATTAGCCATTAGGAGGCTAAGGGGGCTAGTTAACGAGTGATACTCCCCAGAGGATGCCTGAGTATCGGGACATCTTCTACACGCGAAACCTGACCTGGGAGCAGGCTTTCGAAACACAAATTGCGGTAGAAGATCTAGAAATAAATTTGAGGACGTCCTAGAGGAGTGTGGATGACATTGATGAGCCTTCTGACGACGTCCTAAGTCGATGAACCAGAAGAAGACCATAGGAGTCCATTTTTTGTTGAATTCCTTGGTCAGCGGTCCTTATACGTCGTCATTTGATATACCTATTTTATTTAAAAGCGATATCCATGGAAACAGACAAACTTTACCTATAGCTACAACCGAAACCTTATCTGTACTCTTCCCGATACCTGACAAGTATTCTGAAACGTTGCTGATATAAAAGTAGGTGTTGTGAATACCAAATTTGGAAATAATCTTTTCTAAATACATACACTTAAGTTATTAAGTGCTTCGGAAAATATCGAGGACTATCCGTAAACGCTTCAAATCATCCAGAAAGGATGGTTTGGTCATCACGCGATCATAACGGGAGGACATCATGAGCGCTTCTCTCGAAACGATATGTTTGCGATAACTTTCTACTCGCAAAAAACGAATCCACTTCCTTACCGCAGAAACCATACAGTTAACCACTCGAAGCAGCAAGCCCTGGATTAAAAAGAGACATTTCATGATTATCGAGTTACGCCGCGGAAAGTATGAAATCGGTGTAACTTACGCTTTTCAGTCACAGTCAACTTCCAATTGGAAGCCAAAAGGAAAATTGGAATCGCTGACAAGATGAATAACCACACACTTACTCTTTGCTATTCATTTGTGCCTTGTTAACACACACTTTTATTATAACTTATCATAAGTCAATCATTTGTATGAACCCAAAAACGGATTATACATCACTAATTCTACAAGAGGCCTGCTGACCAAATAACCAACTAATAACTTTATATAGGTAACTTTTTATAACGGATAATCTGCATATGAAATGGATACTCTATATAATTCGATAATATTATATCACAATCGAAAAGCGATATATTTCGCATTTTAGGCATAAATTATGATTTTCTGGATTATCAAGCACAGAAATAATTCTTGCTTGTATAGGTAAGTAGGATAACTAACATCATACGATTCTGAATAAAAACCTCGTAAATTGTTAAAATCCAAAATAGAAAAGATATCGTGAAATGAAGATATACATAATACCCTTCCATTTAATACGGCTATCTTTTAAATACCTTTGATTAAATATTTGATGAACACTTTCCTTAGCATCAAACACTACAGGGCAAATTATTCACGGCTAAAAGAGCAAATAAGAATATGATTAACATTTGCAAGCCTGTTATTTTAACAGTCAATTAACGTAGTCTCTCGAATGCAAATTCAGAAAAGGGCTGAGACAGAGAGAATGAAATTGAATTAAGGGCCATCATTTACTCCTACACATTTCCTCGATAAAGGAGTTGGAACGAGTTTACACCTCCGAACAGCCGACAAATATTTATGCTAAAATCCTTCGAACTGGGTTCCTTAATGTATTATGGATGAAAATATACCACGCTTTGACGTGACATCTCTCGTTAATCCCGCTATATCATTTGCATAGAACTTTTTATAGCTCAAATGAAAAGAATTAGAAAAATACGATGTTCAGATTCCAGTGATAGATGATAAATTGTGATATTATTTTCTAAATTATCTCCTCGCACCAATAAAAATGATAATCTTATCTAAGGAGTAAACTTACTCAGGATGATATAATTACTTATCCTTGATTATCAGAGTTTGGAATAGATAATGTATACATAACAGATGCGACATTTTTCTCTTAACGGGATATCATTTCTTTACGAATGACCTGAGTGGAGGATGAAGAAAATGAGTTAGTGAGCTGGATGACCGCAGCTTCGATGGATAAGATCTTCCAAAGCTGTTGCGTAGGCAGAAATAGAAAGTTGGGCATCAAAGTATAAAAATGCGTGGAGTAAATCTTACGCTGACCTATAACGAACTGTAACGAACACCGACTTACGTCAGAAGAATCGTGCCTTTGGATAAATTGAGTATTATCGTCGACATATGCGATGAAAAATGATCATACGCAGTTGAGACTCGGAAATTTATAGAGGAGAAACGAGAAATTACAAAGATAACGATGAAACATTAAATTCCACTCCATTTAAACTATGGCTATAGCTAATATCACGAATATTTAGGTTAACCTCACTGCTAACAGTTCATATCATTAATACACCATGCTATGATGTAAATATATGCTACCCAAGAGTAACTACAATAGAGGAAGATGAGGCACATTTTTATCATGATAATTTAATAAATACAAATCCTTGTCTAGCCTTAAGATACAGTCATTACATTAAAATACCCTACGTTTACTTTTGCCCAAGTATAGCTCTATGAAGCAATAAAACGAAAGTTATCTATGTTTGGTGTGTAATTAATAGTATTCACATTTCATTTAATGATATGCGTTAATCACAGAACAATTGTGCTCAGCAAATACGTGATAGTTAACCGCTCGGAGCATTTTGGCTTGTAGAAGAGAGCCAAGGCAAACTGCCTAACTTTTCATCCAGCTAAGCATGTCTGACCAGATGAAAAGCTTGTATTTGGAAGTTAAAAAATAATCATTTCGTAGACATAATTTTTCCTTTCGTTCGTTCATTAAAAAAATCATTCCTCGCACTCGTAGACTAATGCGAAATTTCAAAAAGAGATGAATTCAAGAAGAGATCATGAAATGATTCTCTGTGACTTTAATCAATAAGAAAGGGCTTCTAAATGCCAAATCTCGGAAATATAGTAAAAACGTCGATCTTATTTTGGGATCAATGATAGAAGAACGCACCTGCTGCCATATTTCGATGAATGAAATACGTTTTCATCGATCTTTTGGCACGGATTCCAGAAAAAATATTCTACTTTCGCCAGGAGACATAAAATACGTATGTTTGTACATACAAGGCGCCCGACATGACACTCGTAACACTTTCTCCGATCGCTGCATTTCATGATTGCGTAATTAACCGATCCGTCGGATAACCGCGTGATTTCCCCTCATTCATCGCACCTCTTCGATTTTTAGATCACGGACTCGCTTTACTCGGTGAGCGGAATCGGAGCAACTGTAGTACCGGTTCAAGGTACGTTATCTTATAGGGATATGAAGAACGTGCGTTCAAGTTGTATCCGTGAAACCAAAATTGAGGATGAACCGGAAGAAATGCTCCCAGTTTTCCGCCACGTCATGAATTAATGCTGAAAGTTAATTTGTTTGTAAGTTTATAATGCCCATTACACTGCAAGCCGCATTAAAAACAGAGAGGAAAATGTAAGATACGGGTTCGAGTCCCAGAAAATAAAATTTTTTCAAGTCGAGTTTTCCGAGATAAAACGACACTTTTAGTCTCATTACAATGCAGATTCACTACTCCAGCTATATTAATATAAGATATATAACATTAAAACATATATGATATGTCAATATTTTCTAAAATATTTAAATCATACCACAGATTTAATTTGTATTGATTAAAATTCTTTACTTTTATCTTTAAAATTTTCCCTTCAATCGAATCTAGTAATTTACTACATTTCTCATATCTACAAGGCAAGTACAACATCAAAAATTGAAATAAACTATTGCATAAAAGATGCTTCACTTCTAAATATACGCTTCACATAAGACGTTCATTCTCCTCCGTGCTTAACTGAAACAAGCAAAGAAATTACCAATTCGTTGAGCACATGGTAATCCAACTAATTTACATACATACATTTTCCACCTACGTTCCATTTTCCGGTGAGTTAGCGCGTTTTAAATCCCCTTTCTTTAGTTTCTGGATCGATGATCTCTTTTTTGACTTAGATTATGTATTTTTTCAATCTTACGAGGATAAATAACATACTAGTTTCCCTAATAACGTTCCTGCATTCTACCTTCGTTTTTTCTTTCTAATCTAACCCCGAACGTCATAAAATAAGACATGGTTGAGAATAAAATTAACATCAATAATCATAAATGTCCTGATGAATGGGAAACTACCAACTTTCTAAAATCAAATACCGAACATTAAACGCATACGTATAGAGAACTATCCAAAGGGTGGAGATTAAACTTTAACTCCTCCAACTTGAGAAACGCCACCGCCTCGAAGAACCAACAGGTGTTCCCAACAACAACCACAGATCACACAACAGTTGAAACTTCTTTGCGGGTAACATTCCGCAGCTCTGTGCAACTGTGAAACCATCGACCAGCGAGTCAACATCCACGAGCTGCATTCCTCTCGTAATAATCTATAAATACTAAAGATGCACGCGCAACCAACCGTGAACGGAGCTTCCACGGATCGCGGGAACCGTAGTGACGCGATCTGGATTCTTAGAAGACTCTGGAAGAGGGCTAGGATTTCGACCCTCGAAATGGGCTCCTTAAAGGGAATTCCCTCGCGAGGGTTACAGGAGAACCTGTTTTTTCGGCGCTCCGCAGAATATGGTATGATTTCTGTGACAGAGAACTCGCCCACCGCGCCTCCGTCCCACATGTTCCGCCTACGGCTCCCTCTCCCTACTGGTGACGCGTGGAAGGCGACGGCGGGGCCTCTCGTCCATATAAGGTCATAGCCTTTCCCACACACATGTGCGGAGGAATAGAGCAGAGAGGCGTCCTCGTATCAGACTCTATATGATCACACCTACTCTTTCCCCACTGACCCCACGCATAACCGGAGAATACTAATGAGAAAGAGGGATAATAGCGGAGTTCCGCTCCTAGAGCCTCCGTTACGAAGAAATGTGCCCAAGAGAGGCGATTGTGACATCACATCCCAAGGATGACCGCTAGGTTATTTTAAATTAATGACGGAAAATATTTCCTGAAAATATACGTCACTCCCCTTAGAGAGTAGAGCATTTAACATAATTCGTCTCAGAAGGAATTATACCGCAAAATTTCGCGAATGAAATGCTGAGGTGGTAGATAAAAATACACTAAGATTCGTTGAAAGAACGGTAGACTGTGGATCAATTAGATCATTTTGGAACTCTTAGAAAATTTAATAATTAATACATCTTGAACTTCTAAATCGTAGTAACAGGCTCTCGTAGTAGTTGAACCGTGCACTCCAGAAACATCAACTAGGTAATGATAACATCAACAAAGGATATATTAACATAGGTAACAAGAACAACGGAATGTTTTCGGAACGGAATTTTTGTTCATGAATCCTTCAATATGTAATATATCAGACTGTATTTATGAACAGCTCTGAAATTTTTACGAAAACCAAAACCATTTTATTTTTTACGATAAATTATACGAAAAGCTGATTTTTACTAACTCCTCAAGGTAACCACATAAAATCGCCGTAAATATCGCAGCCAGTTAGGTAGTTGGTACATAGAAGTGCTTTTAATACTACATTGTGAAAAGTGAATGTAAACCGAGTCATAAACACTCAAGGAAGCGAGTTACTTCAGCAGAACTTTTAAGCGTATCTGCAAGTAACACATATACATTTTATCGTAAAAAAAGATTTCTTTTATTGTTTTGTTTCGCAGATCTTGGAATGTTTATTTAGCAAACAACGAATACGATAAACTGATACTAAAATTTTCAACGAATCCACAACGAAAATAACTGTTTACATCTCGGACATGGAATTGAAGCAACAATTTGAGAGAAGAGCAAATATTTCAATTGTGATAAGCAGAAGCTTCTAAACCATTTATGATACTGACATCTTTAAACGTGAAAATAAAACAGCCAATCTCGTCTCAATAGCAACGAAACAAAAACATCGCCACAGAGCAATTATATACTTATTGAAATAATAAATTTATATGATTCAACTGCAATCTTGAACCGACGACGCCTGCTTCCAGACACAGCCTACCATTCTGAACGAGCAGACGTGAATGCACGTATGAAATTTGATATGCGCGCCAACTGAAGGAAATATCAAGATGAACATCCGTATTAACGCAGTTACGCTCTCTGTCTACTGATATATGTTAATCGTTTTAAAAATCGGAAGTCAGTGGAACTCCATATCCAATGGTGAGCAGCCTTACTTCGATATCAACTTATGACCACGATTTTTCTAAAACCGATTCCTTCAAGATGATAACTCTAATTCCAAAAAACGAAATCCTGAGCTATTTTAAACCTCCAGCAAAACTACAAATGAAGATATAGACAGGAATTTAAAGATTAAATTTAAACACTAATGCTAAGTATTAAAGCTATAGATAATTAATTCCCTGAATAATAAATGAGAACTAACAGTAATTTCTCTATTGTTTGAATTTCAGTCAGAACCATAGCAAAAAATAGGCAAACTAAAAACTATTGGAAACTTATCCTGCAGTAGAGCTGAACATTAAGGCGAAGTAAGGTTTACTCTAACACCCATCAGCAATTAAAATTTTCGGGAGACGAAATCAGAATTACATGCTAACGAGAGTTGCACGAACCTTTCTAATCCAAATAAATTCCAAAACTTCAAATCTCAAAAAAAAACTACCACGATAAAATATAAAGTACGGCCAAGATATGAGAAAAGTATAAAAGAAAGATAAAGATTTCAAATAAAATAAATTATATTTAAATTATTCCCATCGTATTCCTACAAGCGTACATCAGTAAACAATATAAAGTACGACCAAGAGTCTCAGGTATTATGTTATTGTTATGATTTCAATGAGTAAAACCCGCTTTCAATTATTCTGAAACGTATGTGTGCGTGTTCATGCGAAATTTAAAAATATAACTAGAGTTGTATTACTATTATGCCGATGTAATTGTCATATCTTCACCTAACTAGAGACGCGAGGTGCGAAAAAAGCAAACTGTATGACTCGATAAAAATTATCTAGAAGTGATAAAGATAAGCGATAGATAGGCTTTACGAATGGAATTTGGAGTCCATGAAGCACCGGTGGCTGCATATCGAAGACCGATTACGTTGAGGCTTCACAATGTAACACGTAAGACAGTAGAAACCGCACGGATTACAGAATTCTAGCCATCATATCTGAACAAACAATCGAAAAACAAAAGATACGAAGAGCGCAGAGTTGGTGTATTCAAACGATTAATTAATTGGTGGATGTTACCGACTTTATGACCCCTGTTTTACTCAGCATTTGCAATACATGTTATATATAGTGGGTGTTAAATCAAATGAGTGAGGTTTAACCGTGCGACTGGTCCTAAGTCGTGAGATTTTTTTCTCTAAATATAGACGAGCGACAGGTTCATCCACTCGAGACCCGCTAAAAGCCGCCGGATGCATGAGAAAATTTTGAATAAAAAACCCGAATTATAGAATGAACCTGAGTTGAATTTACTTGCCTAGATATCGCAAAATAAAAGGGTATACCGATATCATAATGTTAGCAATCGGTGCAAAAAGCATCCTATGTATCCAAATAGAATCAAATGCTTTATTTATGGGCAAAATGTGATATTTCGTGAAGTAGGATTCTGCCTACATAGGTGAATTTCGTATAAAGAAGCAGAATTGACTACGTAATAAGCACGTTTTTCGAATGAGAGGTTACCTTATCACAACATTCACAACTTTTAAGGATTGCTTTTTATTCGAAATATTGATACTTCAATACAAGCGAGCGAATGTAGACCAATTTTAAAATCCTCAACCAAGAGACCATAGATCCTATTTATAGACTTTGATTTTCCCTTGAGTGGAGTCTATTTCAGTCTTCCTGCACCATCATAGACGTCAATCGTTGATTGAATGATAAAGATTTTGTCCTTCCAACGAATTCCAAGAAAAGTGAGGAGATCATTGCAAAAAGTCCGACCTTGTGCAGGTTCTTCTCCAAGAATGGTATACGAAATGGAATAAGCGGAGAATCGAGCCTCCACAATTGCTTCGATTGTAGAATGACTAGAGATAGAATTAACATTTACAGTGATACTTTCCATAGGTCGAGAATAACAATTCATAGAGAATAACAACTCGTTCAACAACGAAGAAAAGGAAATAAATCAAAAGAGAGTAATCGAGCTCCATTCAAAAATTTTTCTCTCATAACAATTCATGAAAATGTTTTCATTAATCTACCACAACATAAATACCCCAATTAATAATTCCTCTTTCAGTGAAGTCTAGGATATACGAGGAACTTAATAATAGTTGACCAATGACTAAAAAAATAACCCTGAAAGACTGTAGTATTATTTCCGCGAAAATAAGTTAAAAACCGTTCGTATGTTTAGTTTGATTTTTATCCATTCCTGCAACCGTCAAATTACAAATCAAACTTTATAGTTTATTCGACACATATACATACTCTGAAGGCAAAACAACAACACTATTCAATGAAACATTACGACAACAGCATGATACCATCAACCCTTTCCCAAAACATCTCGTACAAATATTAGATGATATCGCATGATACCGAACCAAAGTTAAATATTATACGGGAAGTTTAAAGCTACGCCTAACAAGAAATATTAAAAAACATTTATAATGTTAGTTAAAGAGAAAGAGAGCAACTAAGAATCTGGAGAGATAACATCACTATATCAAAGAAATGGCAACACTATTATAGGGTAAACAAATTTTACGTTCATAAAAAAACTTCAATAAAAAACAATGAAGTTTTATAAGAATTCTCAAACTTAAGAGAGTATGACGAAATAATAAGTGTCAAACTAGAAAGGAATGTAGATTTGAGGGGTTCGATAATGTTAATCAAATATGCACGGCAATGATTTCACACCGACTCACATGACTAATCTCGACAATAAACTCATTACCACTATAATAATAAAGGGCTGATATTTAATTCTGTTAAATAAAGATGCTTAGAAAAACCATCATCGCTCTATTTAAAAATTGCCCAGTGAATAACGCGTTCAAACTGGATAAGACTCCGAGTTCGATTCCCCAACTCTGGTGGGGAAATGATATTCTAGAATTATCCCGAGCGAAATTTATGTCGAAAACACAATTACCCTTAAATTACAGACAGTTGAATTATAAAGGAGCTTATTCTGCGGAATAAGATGGTTTCTTAGAAATACATCACGAGATTATGAACTCTTAAAATCACAATTTATGGCATTAGGTCCCGGGTTCAAATCCCGGCTGAGGAGGATATTTTCCTCTTAAGGTGTGGATGTTTACGCACGTCCGTTGTTTACTCAAGTACTACACTGTCATAGTCCAAAAACTGAACGTTTGTGCGGCCTATATTTCATAAATACTGGTTTCATAATTTTGTCCAAAAGTATTTTCGAATTGAATTTCCCAAAATGAACAGACACTGAATTCATACGGAGACATTTTCAAAGTAACTAAATAAGCATAAATCAAGTGTCCGTATCATCGCAAATAAAATATTTTCTATAACCATTCAACAAGGTTCATACCGCAGTACTGAAAAACCCTCCATCCAGTTTCAGCGACTTACCTCCACTTCCCAGAAGAAGTGACTCACCCATCGAAAAAATCGGAAATAGAAGATTACAAAAATGTATATACGTGCTACAGTATATAGAGGACGGAAAGTGTTTAAAAGATTTTTCAACTTAACGGCAATTATTTATATATTATTATCATGAAGTATTAGGTTAGTATCACATTCTGTACTAAATATTACGGCATATTAGTACTAAAATCTATAATTTCAAGCAATATCTGATTAAATATTATGTTGGAGTTCTTATATTAGAATTAAATGACTCTCCAACGTAACTGCAGCAACAGTTTATGCTAGGGCAAAACTCTCATGTCCAAGTGAGCTCAAACAAAATACATCGAGGAGTTACAAATTTCTAACGAAATAGAGGACCGCTTTGTTACAACCATTTTCACGATTAACCAACGGAAAATTTTAGCCAGCGAAACATATATGGCTCTACTATGAAGTTTGGATGCATAGCGCGTTCTTCAGTGGATATAAATAATCTCAAGTTCGAGCGAAGGAGCGAGATGACTTACGTCATAAGAGTAAAGATGAATGTTATAGTACTCACGTAAGGTTAGATAATCCTTTACACTATATGCATGTATCACAAACAAGAACTGTACAAACTTTCCAACTATGATGTTCACTCCACACGAACCAACAACTCACTCAGCAGCCTCACGCTCACACTCGTGTAGCTGTGCACTGAACTCACGCATGAAGTTTAGCCGGAATTGCCGAGCCGCCGTTTGAGAGCCATCTTTCGCACAAACACAAAACCAAGTGATGAACTCCCTTCGGCCTTCATTCAAAGAACGATGAAGGAGCGTTCAAGGCTTCATATTGTGCGACGGATCATATAAGATAATAATTGGTGGAAGTATTACATTCCTAAGATGATAATGCGAGAAAGAAAATGACAGCTTAGGCTACCACAAGCATTTATTAGCTGTATGAGATACAGGTTCTATTGAGGAAAACAAAATGATGACGGACCCTCCTGGAATATTTCATGGTAAGTTGATGAAGAGTTGATTCGACTAGAAAATGGATAAGTATGGTAGATTATTTATTAATATATTTTAATGAGAATTCTTTATCTACAAATTGAAATCTACTTCCTCAGAATCAGAAAAATATATGCCCTGGATGTTTAAGACTTAAAATTTTATGCGAGAAATCTTTTGATCAGAAATGTTGACTCGAAAGAAACTAATTACCGTAGTATATGTAGTTATGTCCATATAAATTCAAAATTAGCTCACATTGCCTCACAATAAATTGGGTCTATGTAAGAGGCCTATTTATACACGAATGTAGGTTTGGAATTACATTACACAACATAAGTCATTGTGAAATTAAGTATTCCACTATTTTCATATATGAATGAATAATATTACCACAAGATGTACAGCTGACCCAGTATATATATTTATAATCATTATGTACTAAAAGATAATGTTGATGAGGAAGGTTTTTTCTTACTCCATTCTATCATAATTTCGCCAAGGGTGAAATAACTCAACCTAAGCTGAAATGTTCCTCCTATCATTTGTAATTTCAATCATTTCCAAGTATTATTTGTTTATATTTAGTTTTATGTTTTATGATCGAATATAAAGGATACCTTCTTGAAAGCATAAACTACTCCTTGAGTACTTCTACTGGATTTAAGGGTCAAACCTCCATCAATTCTTCTTGATACATAAACACAATGAGGGCCTTTCCTTGAATCATTGCCTATAACTTTCCTTGAAAAAAATATGTATGATAGTTGGGATGTATTTCAAAATATGCTTGAGAATTAAATAATATTAAAGTATTCTTATTGAAACTTATAAACCAAACTTCACCCTTCAATTCAGAAGATCATATCATATTCTACCATTCTGGAACTTGTTTTGCTAAGGAAAGAATTGTAAAGAGCTTGTAGAGGTTAACAACACTCTTATTTAATATTCAGAGTTAAATTTGAATAGGATGTTTTATCATCTCATATCCATGGCTTCTGAAAAAGAAAACTAAGTAACTTATTCCAACTCAATTAGAAGTTGATTGTAAATGTAGCAATGTCAAGATGGAAAAAATTGTAACTGTCCTCATTGATCTAAGGGGCACCAATTTATAAAATCAATCTTCTTTATCTCATTTATCTCATTTTTAAATTATAATAGAAACTATGGAAAGTAGAAAAACTGTTCTTATTCAAATATTTCTACTATGTACATCAGTGAACTTTTATAGATTCATTCTCAGACTCATCATCAAATAACTTTCATAAAACTAAAATCTTGAGCCATTTCATCAATGGTGGAATCTGAATTATATTGCATTGTTCCAGAATTTACTGTTAGTGAGAAAATAAAGCACAATTTGATTTTCTTGTATTATTTTAGAATTTAAAAATTATTTCTGCTTGCTAAAATCTGCTATGTTCAACATTTTTCTGTACCAAGTAGTCTAGTCTTAATTTAAACTTCTCATCCCACAGTTCAGCATGTGATATCACTGCTGAATCTCAAAATAGCATGTTGCTTCTTTAATATTTCATCTTTCAAATATATTAAATCATCAAGTTTTAGGTTATTTCGCTTTGTGAATGAAAGTATATTCAGTATTCACTTGGCTACAATGAATAGGTGGAAATATCAAAAGCAGCTATTCATTTGTCTCAAAATCATTAAAATCAGTGGTATGAGAGCTAAGATAAGTTTTGAAAGAAGTTTAGTCACCATCTTTGAACGCCTACACCTTTCTTAGGAAAGGTAATATTATAGAATCATGAATATTGAAAGATTTATTTTTAGTTCATCCATCTAACATGTCAACAATTACCAAAACATATGATTTGAATGAGAATATTTTACCAAGACTAATTTAACTAGGACTTGAATATCTTCATTGCTATTTACCAAGTTTTTTCTTCTTTCTATAGCAAATAAGGTGAGTCACAACTTTAAACATTTAATGCATGGTTAGAAATCATAAAAGACCTTATCATTAGAAAATCAAAAAATTACAAGACCAAGTTATTTTGCACCAATTTACTGATCATCCAATTTAGCAGCTAAATAGAAAGCATTCTTGTGATATTAGCACAGTCCCCAACAACAATTGGTATTAGACCAAGATAAATTAAACATAAGGCATTCTTGAAATTTCCTTGATCTTAAAAACCTTGTATTATGCTCATAAAACTGCTTCAGAATAAAAATATAAGCTATATTAATTGTGATTCACATTGGTATATATCTCTCCATTCTTATCAGTATTGAGGCATAAGAAATACTTCTATGAAAAGATGATATAAATTAACCTGACATTATATACTACTGATATCAATCCTTAAAATTGCAAAAGTAAATATGTTAATTGATTAAATAATTTCTCCTTAATATCAAATTCTGAACTGTTTTATATCAAGCACCACTATATTCATCCCTAATTTAGTTGACTAATGCATATTATTTCATGAGGGTGCTTATAAGGGATGCTCAACTCAAAGAAAAATATAGTTAAACTGATCAGGAATCATGCATCAGAATGGGTCTATTAATTACCAGCTTCTTTTCTTTATAAACGATAGGTCTACTCCTTGGACAGTGCTGATGCTTTGGCTTATGTTGAAAATTTCAAACAAAAATATTTCATAGGATCATAGCAACCATTAAGAGTCACATACATTTTATTAATATTTTGAGTTATTTTTTTATTAGAGGAAAGGTTAATAAGATTGATTAAATACAGCTATAATAATTGACAAAGAGAGATAAATTATTAAAATAGAAGGTAATCAGGTATTATTATTAAAATATTATGCATTTCAATAATAGACATCAACTCATTTCATGTATAATCTACAACAAAAGTGAATAAGTAAGTTTTTCATACTGTGAGAGTAAATATACGTTCAATTAGTTTATTTCTTCCTTGAATAATCATGTATGGACCCAAACACTTTGTTAACAAAATTCTTAGAAGAAAACTTTTCCCTGTGGTAGAGGTAGAGTATGGTGGAGCAAATTCACTACTCTGACTAAGCTTAAAATTATTTTTTCCTTGCAGAAGCAATCATTGTCTTCAATCTACAATACCTATTCACTTAATCATTTTCTTTTTAGCCTCACTATCCTGCTGAGATGTTAGAGATATTTTACTTTTTACATTGAATTTTTGTAACATGTTACAAGTTTTCCAAAAATGTGATTTGATACTGAATATCCATATTTTGCTCAATGTTGACATGAAATACAATATTTTCTCTCTGTTAAGGTTATGGTGAACTTCATTCTCTTATTCCATCCTCATTCCCTAAATGTAAAGCGTACTCTAAGTATTTTCTTCCCTTTCATTATTGAGTTGTTTGTGAAATAATTTCGTTTTTTTGGGGAAAACGAAAGACAATTTTTGTAAAGTGAAAACATATTTTATTAAATTATATATTAGCCATTCTGGTCCAACACCTTTTGCCATCTTTCTGGCAGTAACATGATTCCCTGCTCATAAAAGTTTTGGTCCTTGCAGGCAAAAAACTGATTCAGATGGTTTTTGACATCTTCATTTGAGGTGAAGGTTTTACCATCCAAAAAATTTTGCAGGGACCGGAACAAATAGTAATCGGAAGGCGCTAGATCTGAAGAATATGGTGGGTGTTGCATTATGTCCCATCCAAGCTGTAAAACCTTTTTGCGAGTGACCAAACTTGTATGAGGCCTCGCGTTGTCTTGGTGGAACACTACACCCTTCCTGTTTATAAATTCTGGCCTCCTCTGTTATGCGCATCATTCAATTTGTCCAGCTGATAACAATAGAGATCCGAATTAATAGTCGTGTTGTCCGATAAAAGCTCAAAAAACCGACTCCTTTGAAATCCCACTAAACGGACAGCATTACCTTTTTTTGGTGAATTTTGGCTTTCGAAACGCTTTGAGCCGGTTCACCTTTTCTGCTCAATGACCTCTTGCGTTTCAAATTGTTGTATAAACCCATTTTTCGTCCCCAGTAATAACTCGCTTCAAAAATGGATCATTTACCTGACGTTTGAGGAGCGAATCACACACGTCAACGCGACGACGCAAATTTCGCTCCGTAAGAACATGGGGCACCCACACATCGAGCTTCGAGGTTAAGCCAGGCCTCTCAAGTGGCCATAAACAGTCGAATTCGACAAATTTAACATCTCACCAATCTCTCGAGTGGTTATTCGCCGATTTGCAAAAACTTATGCCTTTATCTTGTCTTTGACTTGTTGGCGCTCCCGGAGCAATAAAATGGTAGGGTGGCCAACGGGAGTTTTAAAAATCGCTCGCGTTGGCGCTCCCGGAGAAATGAAAACGGTAAGGATGGCCAACTGGGAAGGTTTAAAAATCACTCGCGTTGGTGTACGTATGTATATTTTCATCTTCGTTTCCTGAAAAATTTTATTTCATGCAAAACGAAAGAATTGACGAAGAACGGCGTATCTTCCGAAGATGGACGTAACAAGTACCTTTCGCTAAAAAGTATGTAAATTTCTATCGATATAATACAATTGACGTTTATGAAAACGTCAATTTTGATAGTAGCCTAGTAAAATACCTGATAATAGGTTATCCAATAATACAACCATTCAAAATTGACGATTTTTGTTCTGAAAATTTTAGCGAAATAAGTCATGTTAGCGTGATAATTACCATCTTACCTCTCATTTTTTATTCAAATGTACAAAGCCTATCATCAAGACTCTAAGAACTAGACACAGAGTGATAAGTTACAGGAGTATGAATGAATCTATAGTAAGAACAAAGGAAATCTTAATTTAATAATCTTGGATACAAGAATAGCTTATACTTATTAGGGTAACTACTAACAAAAAAATTAAATTTTCATTCAATTAAGCACGAGATTAAGTTTGGCCGAATGACCGTTAAGGAATGCATGTATTATTTAAACAAGAATGTTAATGTCATGACACTGAGGAGAAAACTTTGATGTTGTAAAAATATAACAAATTTTACTACTTTGCTAGCATTGATTTTTAATACCCTTAAAGTCACAGGGGAATAGATCAAACAAAAAGCAGCAAAATAATTTCAGTAGAAAATGTCACCAAGAGCAGAAATCTAAAATTGGTTGATTGATACTTTACAAGATGTGGTTCAACAGAGTGAAAGTGACTTTTAGCGAAACATTTTTACCGAATTTTATGTATATAAAATTCTAATGTGTACGATTTCATGCAATCAAGCAGTGAATTCAATTCATATGCATAACATGTAAAATACCTCAAACATATTTCTTAGAGATTATTTTTTGGATGTTGAAATTCATGGAAAGAGTCTGAGATATCTAAGTAAATGGAATGTATTTTTCATGAATTCTGGGCTCTATTACGTATTAAATTCAGATTTATACATCCCTGAATTGAGTTACCACGTGCGAGCGTATTCACGATAAGCAATAGCCTCAAGAGCAGGGATGCGCAACCTTTCCGCTATTGACGGCCGCACTACAGACTTTTTTCTTCAGGAACGGCCGCCACTAAGTCCAAGTAAACTTAATAATGCTTTATGATTTATGTAAAAATATACAAATTTGACATAAAAATGGAGTATGATATGTGACATATTCAATTTACTGGTCTACATGTGTAAAAAAATGTCTGCGTTACTTAATATGGTATAAAATAAAACTTTTACAGCAATTGTCCACACATACACGGCCGCCAAAGTACTTGCCCACGGCCGCATAGGACTGTACGGCCGCAGGTTGCGCACCCCTGCTCAAGAGGAACGTAAGGGAAAATGGCTCCGAAACTCAGGGATACGTTTAACAAGAGGTCAAAAACCAGAATAAACGGGTCTAAGCCATCTGGCTTAAGATCCTCCTTTTTAAGATGAGGCAGATTCCTCTGAACAATTGATAAAGACCAGAGTTCTCTAATAACAGGCTGCTACTCTTGTTACTGTAATATTGGTTAATTTTGCGTAAACCTAGACAGACGCCTGTAATGGATTTCAGATTATGATACCGAATCGGTATTTCGCAATCGAAACTCTTCTTGAAACAGTCGTTGAAATCTCCAGCAATTACTCAAACCAAGGATGCAAATAACGAATGAATATTGTATAATGGACTGAACGTGATATTGATTTTTTATTTTCACCCTTCCATATTCACAAAAGATCGTTTTTTCTCAAATTTTTAATATCAGGAGAGAAAGCAATGCATTTTAAACAACTATATTATTTTTATTTCTAATTCACCTTCTTGAAGATTAGATACAACCTTACTCTCTGGCGTGATGACGAAATGTATAAGATACTCATTCATGGATTTCTAATATATCTTTTTCCATAAGAAGCACTGAGAATGAATATTAAAACTAAAAACTGCGAAACCTAAGCTTGGCTATCGTATCTGAAATCACATGTCACCTTCTTGCGTGGATCATGTACTAATCTTCGATTATTATTCCGCCTTTCGAAAACCATTCTTTATGAAGAGGATTACAAAATATTATTTGTACTCAACATTTAAAAATGCACACAACGGAAAACGGTACGGTTGTCCATCTGGGAAAGCTTAAGAATCGCTCACGTTGGTGTAGGTACGTCTTCATTTTTATCTTCGTTTCTTGAAAAGATTTAGTCCATGCCATACGAAAAGAGTTGATGAAGCGTATGCATATCTACCGAAAATGGACGTAACAAGTAGCCAAAACTTTTTTCTATATAGAAAGGTATTGCTACGAGTTACGTCCTAGAAATTCCTAAAAATAATTTTCCTAATTGATTCAGAAAATATCAATACATGGAGCTTAAGAAATGGACATAATTCGTATTGAATAATAAGTTGCACTATTATACAACGGATTACATCTACATAAATACCCTGCAAGCCGCTTTTCGGCGTGCGGCCGGGGATGTAAACACATATTTTACGTTATCGTGTATTTTAGTCTATTACTATCACATATCCTGCGCGGGACGTCTTCCGAAAACGTAATTTCTTTAAACTTATCTAATAAACGCAATCTGGCTGCAAATCTTGTTTCCAAACCTGCGTCTGATAATAGTTTGGTTACGCTCGCCTTTTTACCGTAGCAATTCTTTACAAATCGTATTACTTTACGTTGAACCTTTCCGAGTTCGCGGGTAATAATTTCGTCCACGGTATCTCAAATACTAGTTGAATATTCTAGTTGTGGTCTTCCTAACGCGAAGTAACATAGTTCTCTCACTTTTTCCGTTTCGTCGCTTTCACCAATAATACGCCGAATGAAGCCGAATTTTCCATTATCTTTACCGCATATATTTCGTATGTGTATGCTCCAATTCAAATTATTAGAGAGAGTAATTCCGAAGGTTTTAACGAGTCTACTACATTAACATCTGATTCGTTAATTTGGTAGGCTATATTCATACACAACTGTTCTCTTTCGAAGAAATTTACCAACATTAAGGTCAAGTTGCCATTTTTCGCACCAACGCACAGTGGGCTAGAATCGAAAAAAGCTGGCCGAAAATACAAAATGCGTTTTTTTGAGTGCGGACTTTGAAATTTCGCATGGTAAATCTCAAATAAATTGTGCATCGACTGTTAAAGTCATTTGACTTAGTTCCCGCGCAATTAAGTTTTACAAGGGGTCAAAGTTGACCAAATTTCGGGAAAAACGGCCGTTTTCGATTTTTCGCAGAAATCTTCAATTTCAAACCAACGCTGAACCGAAATGAATAGAAGGTTCGGGCAAAGAACTATTTCGTGTTATTAAAAAATTCTTTATGCTTAATACTACTCAATTTGGATGATCATACTTGAAAATTTGCCTACCTTACAGTACAAAATGGCGGACCCTTATTTTGGATGTGATTTTTGCATAAAGCGAGGAAAATAGTTGTGAGGGACATCGATGTACACGGAGTTACTTATACCTCAGTACTCGTGGAAGCTTCCTGCAACAGGATCTGAAATAAAATCCTGCGCCTTTTTGCGCCATTGGAAAATAATTCGACTTTTGTACAACGATGCAACGACGAAATCCGCGCGGCGGAGCTCCGTCCTCCGTGGCGATCTAAGTTTCCAGATGATACACGTGCCGTTTTGAGTTTAACAATTTCTGATGTTGTTATAGTGTGTGTCAAACTGAACTTTCTCTTTAACCCTCAATTGCAAGAAAAGAAATCACACATCTGGCATTTTTCGTCTGATCCTTCGCGCGCCTCGAGTAAACCTTTACTTAGGACAATCTGGAAGGATAGTTTTATGACGCTCAGCTGCTCTTCCTAAGGATAAACGGTTACCCTTCGAATTGTTTTAGCATTTACCATTTCTAAATATTCTAAGGCTTTCAGTTGCATCGTGTCTATGGTGAAGGTTAGTGGCGTTTCGGTGCTCTTAAAGTAGCTCAGTAGTGTTCACTCTTCTATATATTCCAAGCTCCTCGAGTGTTATTTGCAATATTTCTATTAACGGGGCTGAAAATATGAAAAAGAAATTTCAGGTAAGTGACGTTAATGGATATTATTTATTATTTTTAACGAAAAAATATATATTAGGGGTTATAGATATTTCTAATTTAGCGATTTTAATTGAGTCACTCTCATTTGTTACAACCATCAGTATTTTCTTAATCCAATGCTGAAGGAGGTATATATGGTAAAAAAATCTCTGTTACACAGTTACAGAATTGATATTTAATTATTCCGTCTGGTTCATAGTCAATTTTCTCCGAAAGGAATACTATACTATAGTCGACTTAGACATGACCCGTTTAACGCTTCACAATGTTATACTGAAGGGATGTAATGAATCATTTTCTTGTAAAAAGCAGCTTTTGATGAACGTCCTAATACAAAAACTACACTCAGAAGGAAATCTTGATGGGCAGAATGCTCTTAAGGTTTACCTACATGATTTCTTATTCTCGCTCTATCAAAGGAAATGGGAGCAGAGTTACCTTTAAAATGGAAGTTTCGTCAAGTGTAATTCTAGTTGGCTGAATGAGAAAGTCAATTTTCCTGATATAGAGTTCCAAAATCTACCTTGTACTTCCATGACTCCAGATTAGTATTGTAAAAAAAAATGATCGCCTGCTGCCCGATTTCCCGCGCGCGCAGGTCCGCGTTACAGTCGTACTAAAAATTCGTTATCGACAGTACCGTTGAACATAGAGTGTTGAAAATTGAAGGATAAATTAATTCAGGGCTTTCTGAGAAACTTTCTCGAAGGAAGTTTTTTCTTACGTAAATAGAACGAAAAGTAGCAGGCGACTACATTTTTTAACTCATTTTGCCGAAAACTCATGATTTATCCTTGGATAACTTCCCATAATTTCTCCCCATTAAATAAAACTTAAAACTTAACAATATTATTAGAAATTGAATAAAATAAGGCAAATATTGATACCAAGAAAGATGAGATATCTTTAATGATGGATCCAAATTCCTCGGTTCGGAGAAAATCCCAACCAACTCTCAGCATTTTTTGTAAAGAATAATGTTTCTAATTTACCAAGTAATAGTTTTTTGACATGTTTACTTAGCACTAAGTTGTATACACATCTTTTTCCCTTGTACTGCAAAGTTTTAAATGCATATATTTCTGATTTCATTCTTATATATCAAGGTTCCATCAGCGCGCATAATTCTCCCATTTAAAATACATGGGACCGAAAGAAATACGTAGACTTTTATTCAAATCAGTATTTAGACAGTATTCAAATCAGTACTTCATATGGAAATTATGCCTTAAATCTGATCGAATGACATTTATACAACACAACATATAACAATATCGATATTTCTGAGCAAAGAAGTAAAGCAGCATAATGAATAGGAAGTGGCACAGTCTGATTCTTCGGGCGGTAAATGTAATTCAGGCAGAGGGTTAGACAAAAATTATATCATAATAAGCATTTTTATGCATACTGTAGAATATTATCCGTAATAAATACGAAGTATACATCATTTAGTACGAAAACTACACATATAAAGGATAAAATTTGCGTCTTTAGGTGTAACAAAAAAAGATATATTTATCAACATGAAATTGGGTAATTTATGCCTAACAAAATGATCCTAACTGTTAAATATAGTTTTAATAGTGTAAAATGTATATTGTTTATCCTATAAAGCGATATTAAAAACCGTTTTGCTTCGTATAAAATCTGGAAACTTAGATCGCCACGGAGGACGGAGCTCCGCCGCGCGGATTTCGTCGTTGCATCGTTGTACAAAAGTCGAATTATTTTCCAATGGCGCAAAAAGGCGCAGGATTTTATTTCAGATCCTGTTGCAGGAAGCTTCCACGAGTACTGAGGTATAAGTAACTCCGTGTACATCGATGTCCCTCACAACTATTTTCCTCGCTTTATGCAAAAATCACATCCAAAATAAGGGTCCGCCATTTTGTACTGTAAGGTAGGCAAATTTTCAAGTATGATCATCCAAATTGAGTAGTATTAAGCATAAAGAATTTTTTAATAACACGAAATAGTTCTTTGCCCGAACCTTCTATTCATTTCGGTTCAGCGTTGGTTTGAAATTGAAGATTTCTGCGAAAAATCGAAAACGGCCGTTTTTCCCGAAATTTGGTCAACTTTGACCCCTTGTAAAACTTAATTGCGCGGGAACTAAGTCAAATGACTTTAACAGTCGATGCACAATTTATTTGAGATTTACCATGCGAAATTTCAAAGTCCGCACTCAAAAAAACGCATTTTGTATTTTCGGCCAGCTTTTTTCGATTCTAGCCCACTGTGCAACGTTGAATACGAACTAAATCTCTTGACAAAGAAACACAATCCTCCTTGGTGGTTTTTCTTTATAAAGCTCCGTGTCATCCGCAAATATTCGCACTTTACTTTCGATATCGAGGTTCAAGTCGTTTATACACTTGTTTATTAAGAATAGAAGAGTATAACCCAATTACACTACCCTGTGAAAACCCGAGGTAACTTCGACTTTGTTTGAAGTCACGCCATCAAGTAATACTTGCTTTTCTCTGTCGTGGAGAAAATCCATTATCCAGTCAATTATTTCCATTTTTATACCGATAAAATTTAACTTGTGAATTAATTTGTTGCGCGGGACTATGTCCAAAGCGTTCTTAAAATCGAGGAAGATAGACGCACGTATTGACGATTTCTTTTCCGCTTGTTTCGGTATATTTCAACACAATATAAATGAATCTAACACGGACAAAATCCAAAGCGATCTGCGTCGCACTACTGTTATCAAGAATAATGATCGCTCTCAAGGTACTCTTAAACTTATCGTGTCGAAACTGGTTAGTACTCGTGACAAAAGATGAGATTGGGAAATGATTCATTTTCTTTTAGGATATTCCCAAAGTAGTCAACTAAGCTCTAAGTTAATCTCTTGTGAAGGTGATTGAGTGGTCCTTAAAAGTGTTTACAGGATTCCGATACGAAAAAAAAGAAGAAAAATTATTTGACAGACGACTGAGAAAAAGAATACTCAGGTTATTCAAAATTGCAAATTGAAATTTTCTATCGCAAATAATGTGTTACAAAAACCCTGCCTAGGAAATATACATTCGCATTCTCTCAAATAAAATATTTTTTCTCAAAGAATTGCTTAAAAACCTCTTTCAATTCAAGAAAAATTGACTTCGGAACCCTCTCACCGCATTTCAATCGAAAACTCAGCAACCGCTTATTGTAAAAAAGAATTTAATGGATTCCATTTCATCAAAATACAAGAAATACAATATAATGAGGGGGGAATGGTGGATTACCATTATCTATTACTCAAAAGTTCAATAAACTGCACCCACACAGCGTTACAATAGTTTAAACCCGATCACGAGAGACACTCGTCATTGTGCGATTTGGCATCGGTAACGCAGGACGAGCTATAGACTCGTCATTTCAACGCAAAGGGTTGATTGAAAAAATAAATCGCTACCATTTCTTCAGCTGTATAGGAAGACCCTGCGAAGTGCAAAGGTGGCTCAAGTATTTATCTCGTTCATAAACCGCTGAGGGTGAATTTAATTCGAGATAAGAATTAAGCAGATGAAGATTTTCGGAAAAAAAATAATGAAGTCATTTCTAATTGTATCCGGAAATGGACCTACTCATCGGCTGAAATGGAAGGACAGAATTACAAAGATGAAGGAATTGCTTATGGCACTCTAAGTTGCGTGTTTTTATATGCATATGGCTGTTTTCATGCCTAAGGTAAGTCTGCGAAGATGGCAGTCATTGAGAACGGAAATATTCTTTTCGGTAACTAAAAATTACTGCATAAAGTGAGCAGCGATAGTTTCTCAAATTTAATTATCTTCTAAATCGATTCTATTGTTAATTCGATGGAAACAATTATAATAACTTTATGCTCTAAATTAGGCATGAGCTACCTTTCCGCTACTGACGGCTGCACTACTGACTTTTTACTTTAATGACGGCCGCCCGTAAGTCCAAGTAAACTTAATAATGTTTATGTAAAAATTAACAAATTTCACAGTAAAACGGAGTATGATAAATCCTTTTCTGATAAACCTCTTCACAAGCTGCTCATTATTGATCAACTCCACTAGTTCTATTTGTAGATGCAACTGTGCATTTTCTGTCTCCACTAGATGAGGAGAAGCAACGAGTCATATAATTGCTGAAATCTTTTCAAAATTTTGAAAACTGTAAGCGAATTCCTGCAACAGCCCGTCTTAAATAGAGCGAATGGTAAACAATTGGTCCGGCTTAATTTCTTTGCTCTCAATCAGAGCATTACGTACACTTTATATACATGTCCGGGGCCGCCAAAGTCCATGCCCACGGCCACAGGTTGCGCACCCATGCTCTAAATGGAAGTTTCTTCTAAAAATAGCTTTGAATTTGATTTCTTAGAGAATACTATAGTTGATAGAGGAAAATCAAATTTTATTACATATAGTATGCTGAATGCGCGTATATGAACAAATAAAGAAAATATTTCTTTTATTTCCTTAATTTCATTTTGATCGATAATATGGCTCATGGGTATATGCCGCGTTCCGTAAAAGAGGAGAAATTCACAAAGAAATACATTTTTTGGTTCATTTGATGTTTTGAAAAATGTGATGTCTCTCAGTCAAATGAGTAATCAATAGGAATAAAAAATTGTCCAACAAGAGGATATCATAAAAAAACAACGATTTTGTAAATGATTCAGTCATGTTTTAGCAACAATGTAAATGAAAGTACCGACGAGAACACGTGGTGAAGTGTTTTTTCTTTTGCGAGTTCAAGAGGCGAGCGTTGACTGTGAGTTCCGAAACGAACTACGCAATAGAAAAATAATAAAAGGAGCGAGTGATAAGGGTTCTCTGTTCGTAGTAGGAATAAGATATGATAAACAAGTCAAGGGATTACAGCTCAGTATTATTTGGCGCCACCTGGAAGAGAATTGTTTCTATGATTTAGATAATGTGTATATTTTTTTGAAATTAGTCTCTCAAACCGTTTAGACAATAGTGTATTGTAAAACATCTGTACTGAGCCACGTTGAAATTAGGTAAAGAAAGACGAGCGTTAATAATTTTCTAATACATAATAATAATATAATAATACATTCCCAGCAATTGGAAGACCTGGGTTCGAGTCTCAATCATGCCGATATTTTTCACTTCTGTTAAACTCCGTATATGTAATGGGCGGCTTAGATGTAACGTAATTTACGGATGTTATCTTAGCATCCCTTATTATGCGATCATCCTTAATTAAAAGGAGTTTATTTGTGCATATTTTACACAAAATTTATCCGTCTATAGTCACAAGAATCAAGTGGTATTTAAACAAATAACGAAATTATTAAAAATCTTCAAATTTATGATGGGTCTTACGTCTGTCTAAACGCTGATTTTCTCGTGTGAATCTGTCTTCTTCGCAAAGATTACCAACGGAAATTAGAGACGACATTGGATTGCTCCAAGCCTCGTGAGAAATGAACTTCCAGTCAATTCGCAGCAAGGGATGAAAGCTTCGAACAACGTACCAGTCTCAGATATCATCCCTTGATTCTCGAGTCTGAAAACGAAGACAAAAAGAATACCCACTTAACCTCTGTGATAAGAAGCGTGAGAAGCGAATGTCAAAGTGAACTCCATCAATGAATGTGCAAGAATTCAATTTTTGATGAAAATTAGCGTGATTTTAAATAAAACAAAGTGTTCAATTACGTTATCTTTCATACCAACATCAAGACTATTTGATTCAGGCTCGAATTGAAATAATTTTCTCAAGTAATAAGGTCACAAAAATCACCGGTATTTATCTCTCTGTCTTGAAGTACATCATATTTTCGAAAGTGCCATCTTTAATATCAACTGTATCTCAAAACGATTCAGCGAGACATGTGTCGGAATACTGGAAACAATTTGTATTATTTTATGTACTCGTCAGTAGTGAATGTTGAAATAGAAAGGAGTAACTGTAAACTGACGATGTTTTACTGTGATCCAAAGTGTAAATATGAAGCTTATCTGTGAATATTCAGTAACGTTAATGGTGAATTGAAAGTTATTGCGAAGGTAAATATCATTTCCTGTTGCAAATAAAAAGCATTGTAGACAACGATTAAATTATTATTTACAATACAAGTAATTAAAGCTATGGAGTGAACAATTATTTATATAATATACCTGTTATTAAACTCGAATAGGGAATCGAAAATTTTATTCATTAACGGAGTAACTTCGAACGAAAAGTATTGGAGCCCGTACGTGCCTTTCACGCGATTGTCCTTGGGCCATATGGTGACTTCGTTTCCCAGCACGTTTTACTGCTCAGGCGCCATAAGGGTTAGGAAAGGGTCTCTTAAGACTACTTAAGTGTGAACCCCAGCTGCAAAAGGTAAACAGTTGAGTGAGAGGTCAAGAGAGTGCGATTTTCGAAGTTTTTTTTAATCTTCCACACGTTTTTTCTTGAAGAGAAGTTTACCTCATATTGCGACGTATGCAGTTTTGGATGAGTTTTGAAGAATATCGTATGATCTTTTTATCGCTGCAATTAAATGTAGCGCGCATTAGCAGCGCATTTACTTATAAACCGAATACAAATTTTTTAAACATAACTTTTTTACCTATCAAAACTATTTATTTTCTTTTAACTTGGGAATTGTAATTTGCTTCTATTAAACTCTGTACAATTCACAATAAATTTAGTCAAATGCTTGAAATAAAAAAAATCGCCTTGACAGACGCAATTTTCAATTCATTAACGTACGAGATGAAAATAGTAATTATTTTTCTTCGAATAACATGAATCGTATGTTCACGAAGTAAGATAGCCCGTAAAAGAGCGAACCATGCAAGCTGATTGTGAGTCAAAATACCAGACAATGGGCCATGGAACGAATCAATTACAGAGATAAATAATCACGCAAATTTTGCTCATTTATGTTTACGTTAACTGTGAGAGAGTTGCTGATGCTCGCGTTGATGGCTATACTAGGGTGATGGAAGAACTCAAGCGATATTTTGAAATGGCAGAACAAGATAGCTGACAGCTTGGATACGACGTAACTCTTAATTAGTTTACAAGAAAATATACTCAATTCCAAAATTATTTTCATTGTTATTTACATGAAAATTACTCTTCAGTTAATACTCAATATACCATTGAGTGAGCCATTACTTAAAAACTTTAGATTTTTGACTTGATAATTTCTTTCAAGATACCTAGACAAAAACTTACGAAAGACAAATTTACGCAAAATTTAACTGTCATCATTCTTCTTGGATAAAGATTATGATTCTTGCTAGCCGAAACCAAGTGCATAGTTAGTAATTCATTCTAACGAGCTAGCAAAGTGGCTATAAAATTAGGATTAAAGACAATCATGGTCGACTGCTTGGTACGTAAGGTATAGCAATCTAAATAATTCTAGCGTACAAACAGCTTGTATGAATAGTAACAAATAATTATCTCTTAGAAAATTAGAATTGATTGTAACCGATAGGAATTTCTGCAATTAATTATTAGGATATTTCCTAATTGTTTTTCATTACAGTTTAAAAGAATCGGATGGTCGCCTATATTTATTACAATTGGTTAGATTTCACACAATTCGCCCTCAAGCGGTTTGTATCAGACATTGGTAGAGCTGAAAGATCGGGGAATACTGTGCTGTCTTCACTTCCCCTCCTAAGATCCCTGGTTGACGGTAATCTTCGTTTTGATTGGTTTTCGGCATAATGTGAGAGGAGGGGTACAGTGATTGAAGAGCACGCTCATCACAAGTTTTGAACAGTGTTCAAGATGCATCCCGAGCCGTTACCTTGTGAGCAATGGCCTGCGTTTCTTCACCTCTGGGTGAGTAACTATTTCTCTGGTCTCATAATCTTATCATACTGAAATTATTTTAGTTTCCTAGCTGTATTATTATCACACTATCTGCTTCATTCCAGTGATTTTTGTCAGTAGATAGGCTGTTGCTTTGCATTTAACAGAATAAGGTAACAGAAACCTCATAGCAGCAAGACGAAAATTTGAATGGTGAGCAATTAGCCTAAAGCTTTCGTACTCAAGAGTGTCAATCTCTAGAGTGTAAAACTCTTGAGATTGACTAGTGAACGGGAAGTGTTTCACTCCTTTATATGGCGATCAAATTCTCGTGCTACATGTTAAACTTAGTCTCCTTTTGCTTATAAGCTTTATTTTAGTCTGTAGCACTATAAGTTCGCTTCGTTGGCGAGGTTCTACGTATCTCCGATATTATGCATTTAGAGAGTGGTTGGGGATGTACATTTTACCTCTTTGATTTCTCTATGTAACCGTGCGGGAAAGTTAGTACCGAATTGCGTGTTTCCATGGTCTTTTTCTATTCAACGTTCAGAATTATTCTTCGGTTTCAAACGAGATACGAGTTTCCTAGTTGTTAGATTGATGGTTTTGCCAGGTGTTGTAGAATTCCGTTAATTTCATGCTTCGAATTTGAGAATGTTCCGATTACGCAGGTAAGACCGTATTCTCATCGCATATTTCGTAGTAACGCGCATTAATTTGATGGCAACAAACAGTGCCGACCCTTGAGGAACTAAGGAATCAATCTATTCGATTATCTATTATATATATTATTTTATATTTGTTGCTTATAATCTGCACTGACTGCAGATAAAACTTACGTTGAAATTTTATTGGCATGCCCCTCAACTTGGTGAATATTATCGTATCACAATGTGTATGTAACTATGGTTCATTAACTTAGTTCGAGTTCGATTTTTTTTATTTTTCCGTGAAATATTTTCAACCTCGATTTCCTTGGAATGAGCTACATGACGAAAAATAAATTTCCAAGCTGTTACATCCTATATGTATCCAGCATTTAGTCTCGATAAGACCAGATAATGTTTAGGCGAACGCCGTGTTGAATTTTTGAGTTCAGCAGCGCGGAATTAAGAGTTAGCGTTAGGATACTGCAGGGAAAGGGAAATATGTTCCGATGCTCTCAAGTACGCGCAGCGTTCAGACTGCCACATGCCCGACTTAAGTATGATATGATAACCGTAATGGCAAATTAATTGCATCTACTCAAAGAATACGTACGGCATCTGCAGACCAGAAGGTGTAAAGTTTCTAGAATCTTCATTCGTAAGCCCGAAAGGTTCTCTTTATTGGTATTTATCAGCATTGTAGCGAAATTACTTTCTTATATGTGAGCATAAATCACGCTCTCTAACATGGATCTGAAACAATCAAGGGTTTAATCAAGTTAGTTATATGCAGGAATTCGATCGTATTTGCTATGAGTTACGTAGGGACGCGGTCCTACTTCGGAAATTTAGTTAAATTATAGATCGTGATTGAGTTGGGTTTAGTTTGATTTTGGGGATCCTTTCTTGTTAGATCTTCAGGTAATATTAATGAGATAGCTTTTAATTTACTTAACTGTTTGCCGACTCGCAACAACACTGATGCTACAATAGATGATACAATTGCTCTTATAATCTCATTCTGGTATTATCGTTCATTACTTCATTTTTTCAACTTTCAATTGGTAATTGTCTGGTACTCGGAAGTTTAATATCGTAGCTGTTCATTAAATTTACCATTCTCTTCCATGTAAAGCTCACTGGTCTACTAAGGCGGTAATATGTCTTCATCCGAATGAACCTCTAGCTTGGAAATTGATCTACATTAAATGAAGATACTGCATGTGCGTATGTTTTTAAGATTTTCGTTTCAGTAACCCGTAATCTCTTTCTGGTTTCCCAGTTAGTACAGTTTAATCGGTTCCATGTGAATATAGTAATGTTAATTATGATTTTAACACTGATGAAGAGAAAGATTGGGTTGGAAGTTGGAGTTTGGGATGACATTGTGCATTTATTAATTCAATTGGCAACAGTTTTAGTTCTAGTCAGTTGGTAGGGAAGTAAGTAGAATCGTTTGAAAATATTTTCGACGCATCTTAGTGTGAAGCAGAACTAATGATTCTTAGGAAGTTCGAAGATATCATGTTAGTATCCATTTGCTAGTTATCTATTTAATTACACTATCGTTTATTTATATTGCACTGAATTTGCATTTTACTGAAAATGTAATATGTATGCTGATGTATGAGGTATTATCTAATACATTTGGTAACGTTGTTTTTGCTTTTCACAAAATGTACTGATTTGAATTTACATTTCACTTGTATTTTTATATTATTCATTTACTTCTTTTTCATATAAATACCTAACTTTATTATTATGAACCGTATCTAGTTGACTCCCATTGGGGCGTCTGGGATTTGACGTCATTTTAGAAGGTAGAGTAAGTTTGTTACAGCACAGGTATGTTTTCAAGTGTCAAGGCGAATGAATGATTCTTTGTCCGGTAGTGAAATCTGTCCCTTTTCTCCATTTCGTTTGCGCTGGTAAATGTTTGACTTTCATCATTGATATGGTTTTTGGAGTAGAGTCAATTTCCCACTCTTCCGGTCCTCTACTGAAGTACGTCTTC
Organism: Pantala flavescens; assembly: GCA_020796165.1. Classification (NCBI taxonomy): domain Eukaryota; kingdom Metazoa; phylum Arthropoda; class Insecta; order Odonata; family Libellulidae; genus Pantala; species Pantala flavescens. The sequence continues at coordinate 49,641,507 of CM036883.1, forward strand.
AACTTCGTTTACGATAATTTCTAAGCAGGGTTTAAGATGGAAAATTTCATTTTCTTCTATTAAGTCCTAATGGTATTGTATGTGATCGGGGTTCTATTTATGATACTATTATTGTTTTTAATTATTATCATTTTCAGGGAAATAAAATGAAACAGCTTGAAACTCGTTGAGAGATGTTGAAAGAGTTTAGAGCTCATACAGTTTGTGTTATTCACTGACGGTACGAACTCTAAAGTCCTTCGGCGTCTAAAACTTTACTAGAAATCTGAAATCTCAGCAGTTCAACGAATTGAATAGAGTAAGTGGAGATCCTGTGAATGAAAGCGATTATTTTTAATTTTCTGAAGAGCTCATGTTCAGTATGAATGGCCATGAAAGTGCCTAAAAATATTAGGTAAATAAAATTGATTTTATTATAATCGAGATTCTTGTCATTGTATTGTATCATTTTCTGTGAATATGGAATTCTAGTTTGAACCACAGTGAGAGATGTTGATAGAGTTCAGAGCTCTGTCTGTTTGTCTCATTCACTCACAGTCTAGCCTCTGAAACCTATCAGCTTCTGTTAGTCTTGGGGAACTTCAGCAGTTCAACTATTCACTGAGTTACTAGGAGAGCCTGTGAATGCAAGTGACAATTTTTTCATTTTCCCCAAGGGCTCATGGACTGAATAAATGGCCTTAGAAGAGAACAGGAATTCTAGGTAAATTATAAGTAGTATACGGTGATATTGCATCACAAGTGTGATGTTTGGAATTATTTTTTGGATGATATTGATAATATTCCAAAGTAAAGCTTTTTTCCATTTGGATGGATGGTCAACAACCTTAACATTTTTGATTAAAATAAATCCAGAAGTATGATAATCTCTTCTGAATGACTTAAGCAAATCATTTTAGGTATTCTTCTAGATTAGATTAACTATCACTTAGCCACCTTAGCACTTTACTTGAGAACAAGAAGTCAATTCGACCCTTACAATGTCCTGGTATGTAATCCAAAACTTTGTAGCTGACGTTGAGTTTCCTCATATTTATACATAGCTTGGTACCCGATGCAGAAAAAATTATGGCTTAGAATTTCATTTAGCCATTAATACTACTGCCCAATCACCTGGATTGTGTTACTCAATATGCACAGATTTTAAGATTCCCTTTCAGTCATTTTAGTTTGTTAATAATTTTTGAAGGAGTTTTAAAATTAATTTCCTAATTTTGTAATAGTAATTTCTTCTTTTTTTGATCATGTCTATGTTCATCAATTGGTCTTCAGCTTATATTGACTGAAGAATTTAAATGTAAAAAAGATTTTATGAGAGAGTAATGTGAAATTTACCTTCACCTAAGTTTCATGAAGGTCATCCATTCATTACTCAAGATGATATTGACAATCCTCATAATTTGATTCAGGATTTCCTATGGCTTCATTATTCTATTAAAGTACTACTGCACTAAATCTGCTGCCTATTTAATCCTGTTGGTCTTATTGCTCACTAATTTCGAGTGCCTTTAGTAATGAGGGGAACATTGCTCTATGGATGTCATGAACTAGATAGGAAATTTTGGAAAAGGAATTGGAGTTTTGACCCCTTAGACTCTTCAATGAACATTTCAATGAACCGCTACTCTTCTGGGTAACTTGAGTTTTTAGTCTGAAATATTATTGCTTTCTTAAGCTTAACTTAACAAAAGGAATTGGGGTGTCACATTAGCTCTGTTCAAGTCCCCTTGTTTATTCAGGCCGTGTAGATATGTATAATACTTGCCTATAACTTATGGTTGATGCATGAATTTCACTTGCAGCTGGAATTTGTTGAAGAACAAAGGGAACTTCTCTTGACCTGGTAAGGTAGGTCAACTTTGGCTCCTATTATTCAGTAAGTAGTTTTAACCTACTGAATGGTGGTAGTCACTGTTGGCTTATCCTGCATTCGTTAATGTATGATCTTCTGCAAGGAGGATATTTCTCCGTGAATGGGATAATGCTGTGTGAAGATAGAAAACAAGTTACTTTTGGTATTATTAGTTTCCACTGATAATTAAAATTACTTAATCTTTTCTTTAACTTGTGGTAAAAATGTGAATTTATTGGTTGTGTTCAACTGAGCTTGAAATGGGAAAACTGATAATTGTAGAAATTAGTAAAATTAAACCCTTACAGTGCGCAAGTATGCATCAGATTGTGGTAAGTTTTGGATCAAGACAACTTCGTGCTCTCATTTCATGCATTTTCATACCTATTCTTGTACATCTCATTTGTATTCTCAAATTGGTAAATACGTATGATACTGCATATATATTTCATTAGTGATAGCGAATTCATGATTCTAATTGGCTATGAGAGTTAAAAATATAAGATAAATCCTTTTATAGCATTTAATGAATTATTTTCTGTTCTGTTAATCTTCTATGAATCATCAAGTATTGACACCCTAAGCCTTAGGACCTGAAATTTTCCTCACTTTTTATTTAAACAATTCTCTGAAATTTTTATTTGTAGAAAGGTATCCAAGTTCTGCAACTCTGTAAGTACATTGTTATATTTATTTTCTATGGATGTTTGGATTGGATATTAGAGAAAACTTAACGTCCAAGAACTTCTGTTAGGTGATTTAATTTAAACAAAATGACTTAACTTTTAATTTGGTGTGTGTATGGAGACATTAACTGCTGCTGCTTAGTGCAAGTGTTGGATCTCTTTGATCCCAATATTTTTGTTATTTTAAACCTTCCATTCATTTATTTACTTGAGATTTGTTCCCTTGATGGGGGAACCTTAGGAAATTCTTTTTCCAGTTGTCAGACTTAAACTTACCACCTTCATGTAGGCTGCTCTATTTTGGATATGATCAAGTTTGATTTTTAATAGCCATTTCCTTGAAATCTATTGTTTTTTATTCGAAATTTTATACTCTCTCCAGCCAATTTTCTCTCTTATGTTTGTAAATAAAACAACATTAAAGTTATTCATATTGACTAATGTAGTAGATACTTTTTGAAAATCAAAACCCTATTAATTTTTATGTAGTTAAGTAATATATAATTAAGTCTACAAGTCTAGACTAATTGATATATGAACTTTAAGGGAGCTTTACATCTATCTGGATACAAGTGTTAGAAGAGGCTTCTGTCTAGTGGAGTAAAGTAGAGCTGCTGAGCACCAATTACAATGTTATTGTCATTAACAACTTTCCTTTGAAATCTATGTAACTTTCCGTTGAAATCTACTGAACAGACCAAAAGAAGGCCTGGCTGTGGGGCATCCCTTATCATCCCGTGTGATGTCTTAAAGGACTATATTGAAGATGAACTATTCTTTTCCATTGGAACCTTATTGAAATGTAAAGGATATGTTGATGATATCTTGTCTGGGTTGGTAGAGAGAGGCAACTTAACAAAGTAATGGAATTTTCTCTTTACAAACCTGGAATCTATAATGGAGAGAGGTAATAAACTGTGGATACTAAATATTTCAGTTATTTCCTTGCTTCTGAAGGATAGAAGACCTGTTTTTGAAATATTCCGCAAGTCTGAGTATAAGGATCAAATCCTTCATAATTCCTCTTCTCACCATTACTTCCACTAACTTGCTGCTTTTTACTATTTTCTACGGCAATTACTGACCATCTAACTAACCTCTGAAGGAAAATTTAAGAAAGAGCCTAATGTTATAAAATCCAACATCTACTTCAAGGTCCTCCTGGAGAAGATCTTCATTAGAAAACAAAGAAAACTAGCAGTGGGAAAGATCTGCCCCACCCCCCGGCCTCTTCCCGCTTAAAATACACCCTTAACATGGGGATGAATGCCCTTCCTGGGGAAAGATTCGTATTAACCAGGCATTATATTTGCTGAAGGTATGAAATTTTGTTCACTGACAAATATCTTTATGAATAGGAAATTCAAAAGAAGAGGGTAATGGACTCCACCAGTGAGGTGTATGAGGTTTCTTATCTGGATTGCCCCATGAAGTAAGTTGGAAGAAGCCTCCATACCAGGCTAGCAGAATGTGAAAGAGATAACCACCTGAAAGAGGATAAGCTCTGATTCTAGAGCTTCGACCTCCACCTCTAGTACATCCTCAAAAGCATCTTTAAGCCTTGCTGCCTCCATCAAGAAGACAACTTCCCACAACTGGACCTAGAAGTAGTAGAAATCAGGTGTTTTCCCCAAGAATTATTTATCAACAAACAATTATTTTGAAACCCTCCACTCATTCTCTACTTACTGTTTAAAATATTCCTGTGATGGGCCCACTCCTTTCTCTTCCCTTTACACTCTCCCTCCATCTCTAAAAGCTATATAATCCCTAACAAAGTACCCTTCCATGCCAGAAGATGTACTTGGAAAATACAAAACTTGTCGTAAGTCAATCAAATTTTCTGTGGAAATTAGATAGTTTTTCATTATAATTGCTCTTCTTTCAGAATATGCCATGTATGTCCTCCAGCAAGAGGTGTATCCTGTAAGTTAATGGATTGTCAGGAACTTAGTAATGTTTTCATGATGAACACTCTTGGCTTATAAAATTCTGTAGTTACAGCTCAAGAAGTACCTATAACTGGTGTACACGCAGAAGTCTTATTTCAGTTGTGCTAAGGATTTTGGAGCCACCTGATGGGACTAAGAAAACTTGATGAGACCCAGGGAGTATCTTCCATCGTTGATTTTCACAGTGAACCATGTTGGCACTACTGATGCATCTTCAATGATCCGTAACGTTGCTGAATGCCTGGCAGTTTCCTTTCAGTGGACCATGAGGGAAACTATCCAGGGAGTAAGTAGAAGTGGCAGCTGACTGCAGCCTAAATTTTTGCAGCTGTTTTTTCATGGATAAGTCCACAGGTAAGAGCTTAATTATTGATACTGTTTCCGCTCTGAGCAAGTATTCTAAGATGAAATGGCCCACTACATCTCATCTTGGAAAACCCACTCTACCTATCATGGGTTTAATTTTGGGAGGCCCCAAAATCGACATTCTCAGTAAAGAATGCAAAGAAAGGTTCTTTTTCGAGGATTAAAAATATACTTCCCCATCAAGCCAGAAGAATAAAATTTCATGTTGCTATTGGTTTTACATATTTCTACTGAAAAATGGTAGTTAAGCAGCAACTGGTCATGGGTTCGATGGAAGGAGGTGAAATATTTTCAAATTTTAAAAAATCGTATCTTGACATATATGCTACATTGGTCATTCAAACTTTCTTAACTATCACAAGGGGATCTTTAGGACTGCGGCACGGGATATTGAATAAGACCGGTATGGATGTGTAGCTTAGATATTACTTATAACAACCTGAAAATATTAGGGGCTAATGCTCCCTCGTTCCTTTGTAATTAATCTTTAAAAATTGTCAATTCTAGCCGCTTCCAATACAATCCCCGCGGCAACCTTCCGCGGCGGCCCATTCTCACTTAAAAGCATCCGTATGAGTGTCATGAATGGTCGTTGGTTCAATTTTAGGGGGCATTTATTATATCCCTGTAAGAAATGCATAGGGAAAATAGAACTCCTTTTCGTGGCTCTTCCTGAATGAACTTCCTCTTGAAATTTGTAGCGTTTTTAAAGTCAATCATACTAAAGCGAATTATGAAAGTATTTTAGGCAGTATATCCTATATCTGGTTTGACGCTGGGGCGGGAATAATGCTGCCGTTAGAAATTCATGAGAAAGCGAATTCAGTGCATTGTATGCTGCGATAATGTCCACTAGTTTATGTTAAGCAATGTTTTAGCAGAGTAATTCCAATTTTATTTTTCATTGAAATATGTTATAGCATTGCTTGCTGTTAGATAGTGCACCTTTACTCGTGTGTGTAAATATACATACATAAAAAATATATACACATCTTATATTATGTATTTATAAATATTTATATGCATGTATGTATGTTATTATTATTATTGCTCCTTAGTAGGGGAAGAACAATTTACTTAACTCTCCTCTACATACGGTGACTTATTTTTTTTTTCAGCCATACAGTTTTGAAAGCTGATTTGTGAGTATGTATTTCTATGGCGAGTACTCCCCTGAAACGCTAATGTAACGATTTTTTTAATGGGTTCTATTCGCAAATGAATACGAAGAACAACCATTAATAAATTAGTCCACCCATTGGAAGTTGTTCACACATTTTTAAAGCCAGTTACTTTATTGTAAATCGCATTCTTCAATCTCCAGAGTGCAATGAAACTATCCTCATTGTTGTTCAGATTAGCGTTCTTTTGTTCCAAGTATATTCCTTTCTCTTGGTCCGCTTGAAAAGATATTAAAAAGTTTGGTTTCCTTATTTTTCCTTTTAAAAATAGGGTAACCTCCTTATAGATAATGGTGTTCTTCAGGGTTAATATGTAATTAGCCTGGCGATATTGGGATTCTTCATGCTTTTTCATTGTTCGAAGACCAGTGTATATATATTTTCTTTATTAATTTTCTGTTTACTGGTCAGTTTTAGTACTATTTTTGTGATTGTTTGCCAAATGCTTCTAACTTTTGGGCAGTCGAAGAAGAGATGACAACAGTCTTCAACAGGCTGGGGGCACCAGGGGCATTCCTCTGAAGGTCATATGCCACTGCAGGAAAGGAGTTCAGTATCTGCAAGCTTACTGTGGCCCAGATGCCAAGCAATATCCCCTTCTGTCCCATAGCAGGGATGGCCTCTGATTTCCAATCAGTACATATCACCTTCAGTCAGAGCACCTTTGATGGGCCCAGCCTCTCCCTTTGTTTTCTGTAGGACCAAGTGAATACAATTTTTGTTTGCGGATTGGTAATACGATGTCCTTTTAAAGGGCGTTACTGTATAAGGAGAGACGTATTATGTTTGTGATTGGCTACTGTGGTGGCCAGCCGGTTGGGAAGGGTCTACTACTTTGAGCTGTCATTGCCTTAACTCCAAATGTTTTCCAGGATTCTACTACCAAGTTGTAGAGATCGCTGGCCAATTTGCTTTTCTGGTATGGGTCAGATAGATTAGAGGGTCACCATTTTTGGCTGCTTAGGCCAGTCTGCTGGCTGTCAGTATCCTTCAAGGACTTTCTGGAGGCCTAAAGAGTAGTCTTTAACTATAAAGAAACCTGAAGGTTCAAATTTTTGTTGAAACATTACTAAACAGGCCGCCTTCCTCAGTTGAGGTCATCATGTTAGAACTACTCACCCAATGGGTAAATTCCTCTCGGGTTCCCAGCCGGGTTAAATTGGTGTGTTCCACCGACGTTTCGGCCACAGACTCAGCAGCCATCATCAGGGTGTCGACGTTCGGTTTTCGTCCTCCTTATATACCTCAGCCGTGGGCGCCTTTCACTTTTTTGGCGTCACGGCGCGTTCTGATTGGTCCGCTCTTTACGTTGTTGGGAAATTTTCTTGATCGTTCCGTTCCAACATTTGCTTAGGTTGAATCCCTCGTCGCGGTTCATATTTTCTTTATGAAGGCGGATTTCGATTGCCTCTTTTGTAATACGGTCCCAATAGCCCGTTCCTCTGCATAAAACTTTTGTTTTGTCAAACTCGATATTGTGCCCTTCATTGAGCGCATGTTCTGCAATCGCTGATTTAGTGGGCTGCTGCAGGCGAATGCAGCGTTAATGCTCCTTTATTCTCGTCTCAATTGTTCGGGCAGTCTCACCAATATAAGTTAGGCCGCACTCGCATGCTACACCATATACGCCGGAGGTCCGTAATCCCAGGTTGTCTTTGGGTTTGGATATTGTGGCCCCAATCTTCTGTACTGGTTTGTGAATGGTTCTAATGTGCCGGCCTAGAATTCTGCTGTTCTTACCCGATAGTCCAGATACGTATGGAAGTACGGCCGTTGCGGTCGGTTTTTCTCTTTCTGGTCGTGGCGGCGGTTAAAAGGCCCTTTTAAGGGCCAAATGTATGTCGTCTTTACGGTATCCATTTTTGGCCAGGATCCTTTTTAGATGTTCTTTTTCTTTCGAGAGATTTTCGGCATCGGAAATACTATAGGCACGGTGGCATAGAGTTCTAAGGACGCCTTTCTTTTGGGCCGGGTGGTGGTGGCTATCTGCTCTGAGGTAACGATCCGTGTGCGTGGGTTTCCTATACACACTATGTCCTAAGGATCCGTCCGGTCTCCGTTCCACGAGTACGTCCAGGAAGGGGATGCGGCCGTCTATTTCTAGCTCCATGGTGAAACTGATATTAGTGTGTTGGGTGTTTAAATGTTCTAGGAATTCCTTCAGCCGTTCTCTTCCATGTGGCCAAATGACAAATGTGTCGTCAACGTATCTGACGAAACATTTTGGTTTCTAAGGTGCTGTATTAAGAGCTTTCTCTTTGAATTCTTCCATGAAGAGATTTGCAATGGGCGGGGATAACGGGGAACCCATTGGAATTCCTTCTCGTTGTTCATAAGTCTTTCCCTGGTAGATGAAGTATGTTGACTTCAATGTATGCTCGAAGAGCTTCGTCATTCCTGCGTCAAATCGTTCCCGAAGAAAGTTTAATGTATCATTGATCGGAACCTTAGTAAATAAGGAAACCACGTCTAACTCACCAGAAGATCCTGCGGATCCAATTTTAATGTGGAGAGCATCCTCACAAAATCAGTGGAATTCCTCACATGATGGCTGCATTTTCCAATGTGGGGAGCGAGGATTTTGCTGAGAAACTTTGCGAGGTGGTAGGTTGGTGCGTTTATGGCGCTGACAATCGGCCTGAGAGGGATCCCTGGTTTATGGATCTTGGGTAATCCATAAAGTCTCGGTGGGACCGATGCTTGAGGGATAAGATTTCTCTTCATATCTTGTGGGATGCCGGCTTCCTTGATCAGGGATGCAGTTTTTCTCATGAGCGATTCCGTGGGATCACGAGTCTTCAGTTCGTATGTTGGGTCATCCAGGAGTTCCTGAATCTTTTGTTGGTACGTTTCTTTAGGCATGATGACAGTTGCATTTCCTTTGTCGGCAGGCAGCACTATGATGTGACTCACCCAATGTCTCCCCGAGTTCCATATGAAAGCTGTGGTCTTTGCCTGTACTTGTTGGATAATTGATTTTGTTGGGGAATAGATTTGAAGAATGTGCCATATCCTAGGGGTTATAAACTTCCTGACTGTGAGGACCCATCCTCTCAATGACATGGGCGTGACCCTTGGCTTCCATCTATCGATTCCTTTTTGAATCTTTCTCAGTATCGTCTTGTTGTTTACCTCCCTGGCTTTCGGTTGGTCATTTCCTAACCAGACATCAAAGTATTTGAGCCCATTGCTGGTCCAGAGAAACCCTATTAGGGTGTCCTGCGATCCTTCCAACTACCTAACCACAGTCCCTTGCTTTTGTTGCTGTTCATTTTTCCCCTGATTTGTTTGAGTATTCCTTGAATGCCTGAGCAAGGTGATTGAAGATCTCCCCTCTCAAGACGCTCACGTCATCTGCATAAGCAGCAACTGAAAGCCTCTGTTTGGGTTGGTTCGGTAGGCGGAGACCCAAGATTTGTTTTAGCTAATTTAACAAGGATTCAATGGCTATCGAGTACAGTTGTCCAGAAATGGGAAAAGTGCAAAGTATGCATATGCATTAACCACCGCCTGCATCCATAGATACATACATGCACGGACATGTATTCGCACAATGTTGTTGAACAGAGTTGGCTGTTAAGGTGTCTTCCCGCTCAAGTGCTTAGAGCAGTCTCTGAATCCTCATCTTTATCGCTATGTTTCTCAAAGACCTCTCTGCAAGGATGATTGTAAGACTCCAGCAGAGCAATGTTGTCAAAAGACTTTGTCCCAACCTAGAGGGTCGCTTGAGCCCTTGACATCTGTTAGGTATTTTATTAATTTTTGTTTTGGTACCTTAAGGAGGGAGGGTTTTTCATCGCATAAGGCTCCTATTGTGCGCAACCCTTCTCTGTCCTTCGACTTTGGGGTAGTTCTTTTTTGTAGGGGGGATAACTCTTTGGCTGGTTCTGAGGTTTTTCTTTTCGAGATTGTTTTGTGGCTCTCCACGAGGATAAAGCCTTTATCCTCTTTTGACGTCTCTTGCGAGACCGCCGTGTGAGAAGTGGAGGGGAAAGGAAACTGAACATCAAGAAGTGTGGGCATGATAGCCAATTCGGATTGGCTTGGGTCTGCTTCCTCCGAATCATTAGCAGCTACATCCTGTAATGTTTGAGATGGCAGTGGTTGGGAGTCGACAGAGCTGGGGCACTCAAGTGGAAGATGTGGTGGTAGAGGTTCCGACCTCTGGGTCACGGGTTTAAGCGTGGGACAGTCTCATGAAAGATGTCCCTCACACTTGCACCTATAGCATTTCTGATCATCAAAGTATATGCGGCGGGGTGTGTTTCCAAGATGTACAACGAAGGAATCCGGAACTGTGATTCCTTCTCTGCGAACAACATATACCTGCCTTTGCCAACTGATAACATGGTCTAAGCCTCCCTTTTACAGGCCTAGTCGTAATGTCTGCACAGGGCTCACAATTCTCGTTGCTTGACTTAAAATGTCGATAAGATCGGAATTGGGGAATTCTGGTGGAATGTGTGAAATTATCAGCCTGTCAAACTTCGTGGTCATTCGTCTGTCTGGTATGAACGTGTTATTCATCTCTATTCCTCCATGCTTCGATAAGAATTAATCTACTTCTTCCAATTTTAGGTATAGACATAAACGGTTGTCAGTGAGTTTTGTCACGTGTTATCAACTGCCCGCCTGTCCCCCCAATTGCTTCTACTACGGCATAAATGTACTCTTGTAAGGGCGTGTTCTTGGTGGGTTGAATTATCATGCTGGTCTTCTTATTGGGGCTGTTTGGCAAGGGAGAACCACCTTTCTGGTGACAAATGCAAAATTACTTATGGTGGAGTCTGATTCACCCTGTCTGAGGGTTGAATCACACCGCCCTCTTCCTACATAGCTGTGGGCTTTGGCATGGGGAGAGAGGACATTTTCAAAGGGAGCCCTATCCTTCACTTCATGGGCAATGTTCTGGGAGTCTGGCTGGTGAAGAGATGGGTTGTCAGAGTTACAATGGTTAGGTCCGTCGAGAGTTTGAGGGGGCGTCTTTGGGGCTGTAGTCTTTTGAGGGAGTGGAAAATCCTGATACGTTGATGAATGCAGGTGATGGTCGAGGGTCAGTAATGGGGTTGTAGAGATCTTGAGTATCCAGTATAATAATATATAAAACAATATCGTCTTTATATAGGGTGAAATGGAGACTGGAAAGTCTCCTCTTCCATTTAACCCTGTCTAATTGTAAATTAAGTATTAGAAAGTTAAATTAAACAAATTAAATTACTACATTTGTGGAATTAAAAAACCCCAAGTGAAGCTTAGGGAAAAAATTCCAAAGCAGGAAAACAACCACGAAGAAGGGGGGTGTGAAAAACCTGCACAATCCTACTGATGGTAAAACCTACAAGAAAATTTTAAAAAATGAGTACAACCTAGAAGAAAATAAAAGGATGAAATAGTTATAACATAAATATACAATAAGTTCGATTTTGTCAGGCCGCACTAGGTGGAAGGACATATTGAATGAAGAAAAGCACTTGGCGACTTCCACAATTTGTTATAGTACACACGACCGGTTTTGGCAAACTGCCATCATCAGGTGAGGTTATAGGAAATGCAAACTCTAATATATGGAATAACTTGGAGGGGAGGGTGAGGAGGGGGGAAGGGTTGGAGAAGGTGATTTCAATTTTCTCCATGGCGTCCAGTTTCTTCCCTTTGTTTAGCCTGTGGAGGAGTTCTGCAGAAATGGTGCTCCTGTGGTTTTCGGTTATCAGGTGGGCTGCAAAGGCTGATGAGGCGGTTTTCTTAAGTCTATAGCACCGTTGGTGTTCTAGTCCTATTGTTCCGATGGGTCGGCCACTCTGACCCACGTAGGTCTTCACAAGATAGTTTGTACACCCCGGATAAAGAGCAAGTGTCCCTTTTGTCCTTAGGGTGGGAAAGAGAGCGTTGGAGGTTGGAGGGGTTATAGAAAGCAGTATTGAATTCTTTGGGGAGGTTTTTCAACTTGTAAGAAATATTACCCAAGAACGGGAGTTTCACCCATTTCTGTTTGTGGTCATCAATGGGGGAGAGGGAGGGGAAGATCAAGGACAAAGTGGATTTCTGATGTTTTTTCTGGATAATTCTATCAACCAATTCACTGTGGAAACCATTGCTGATGGCTATGGTTTTGATGTTGTCTAATTCTTTTTTGTAAGCCAAGGGGGAGAGGGGGACATTCAGGATCCGGTGGATGAAGGAGTGGAATGCTGCGTGCTTGTGGGAGTGGTGGTGGAAGGAGGAGGAAGGGATGCAATGATCTGTGTAGGTATTTTTTCGGTAGATTTCGAACGAGGCCTTATTGTTTGTGAGTTTTATGGAAAGGTCCAGGAAGTTTAGAACACCGTTATTTTGAATTTCTGAGGTGAACTTAATGTTGGGGTTGAGGGAGTTCAGGAAGGTTAGGAAGGAAGAGATCTGGCGGGCTATACCATCCCAGACACAGAAGATATCGTCCACATAGCGTTGCCAGTGTAAAATCTGGTATCACAGTTGAGGACTGATCGTAAGCTGATGAATTCTGTAGAGAGATATTCAGGAGTTTGCATTTGGAGAATACTGTACATCAACGTATGAATATGAAATTTTCTATGAGGTTTGAGTTTTAACCAAGACTTTCCGATAGAATTCTGAGATTGGTCGTATTTCTTTAAGTTACAAACAAATCTAACTGAAGCATTTTGTGCCAGTTGAAGCTTATTAGCTAGTTCTTTGGTTAGATCCTGGTAAACTATATCACTGTAGTCAATGTGGGGCATGATGAAAGAGTTGACCAACTGTTTTTTAATGGATGTTGTAAGGAAGCTTCCACGGTTTGATTGCTTGTTTCTTGTTGTTGCTTGTTTCCATAGTTTTGAAAATTAACCTGTGCGGAAGAATAGATTATAAATGTCAGTAATTATGGGTAATAGAATATGAACTAGTTTGTTAATGAAAGTGATTGGAATGCCATCAGCGCCTTCAGCTTTTGATTTAATACTTGTTAGTGCATTGTTTACTTCTAGCTGTGTTACTTCTTTGAAAAAGAATTGAGGGTGTAAGGGGTACTGAAATGATTTCTTCAAATTCTCTAATATTCTGAGTTTGTGTTCATGGTCGATTTTAGTTGGCGGGATGGAAAATTTTCTTGTTGAGGGAGTCAAGGGATATTTTATTAAGAGGAGGTGGTTCCCTAGATTTCCCGATACCTAGGCTATGTAAATATTTTCCAGAGAATAGCTGGTGTTTTGCTCTCTTTTGATATTAAGTGCGTGTACCTTAATTTTGCATTTCTTATCAGCTGTCTAGTTTTATTTCTACACTTCTTGTAGTTGGTAAAGTATAAAGATTCCTTAGTGCGTTTGTATTAGTGGAACATGTAATTGCGCTTGTCCATCATTCTTCTGATGTCTTCTGAGAGCCATGGTGCTTTCGGTTTCGAGATTCGGATTTTTTAAACTGGTGCGAGCTTGTCTAATATGCATAACAAGAGATCGTTTAGTAATTCAACTTTTGCGTCAATATCGTAATTGAGTTCTATCTGATACCATGGCATCATATTTGCGTATTTAAGTAATTCAACTTAGTTTATGTCATTTAATCTCTGGTGTTTTATATATTTCTGCTTATTTTTCTTAACCTTAAGAGAGTATGACATGAAAGTACATCATGATGAGAGAGATACTGGGTGCTGGGAGTTGACCGTGAATTTCAACCCTATCAGAATTAGCAGTGGCAATGAGATAATCAATCCATGTTGACGATGTTTGCATATTGTGAGTTGGTAGCATTTGGAGAATTTTTAAGTTGTGCGTATCAAAGGAATCACTTGAAAATCTAGAATCATTACTTTCCGAATTAAGATTAACGTTGAAATCTCCTGTGACTATACAGTGATCATATTTATTACTTAGTTTCGATAGCTCCTTGGCAATATCCGTTAAGTGCCCAACTTTGGCGGTCTGTAGAAGACCCTGAGAAGAAATTTTTTTACATTTTTCACTAAAAATAAGAAATCTGGTCTCTTACAAAAATTTGGATTGCTGTGAGAAATAATTTTGCAACGTAGATCGTTTCGCACATATATACCCACCCCTCCACCTCTTTTACCAATACGGTCGTTGCGATATAAACAAAACCCATGAATATTTACTGAGGATGACTGAATTGTTGGGTTGAGCCAGGTTTCACTGACTGCGATCGCGTGTACACCGGAATCTGTGATAATAGAATGTAGTTTGTAAAGATGAGGGAGAAGGCTTTGTGAATTAAGGTACAGAATTTTGAAGGTATTAGGGAAAGGTTGAAATTTCTTTCCCAATATATCCTTAGTGGTGGAGAAGATAGGTATATTGTGAGGGATTGTTGAACTTGGAAGAGTTAGGTGTAACTGTAAGTCTTATCTATGTGTGAGGGTTCGAATACAGGTGCCTCTGGATTAAGGGTGTACCCCGTTGTGCCTAGGTACGAAGGCTGGAGAATTTGGGTCTAGTTTTATAGGCGAAAGAGAAAAGGATATTCGGAACGGATTGGATGGGACAGTTAGAGAAGACCAAGAATGATTGCTAATTAACGAGTCCTTGGAATTCATTTGTATATGGAAAATATGTTGAGAAAGAATGGAGGAAATAAAAGTTTCTCTGTTCAAGAAAAGGAGAATGTAGAAACAAAATTTTCAAAATAGGAGTTAAGCATGAGTGAGTATGACTGTAAGCGTATGAATTCAAAACTTATAAATGAAGCTTCCTAACGTTTGAATGGTAAAAGTGTTTAAAGAGATTTTACTATGCTTCAAAAACTATTATAGAAGAATAATAAACCAGGAAATACCACTTAAATCACTACCAACTTATTGATGCACTGAACTTCTGGCAATAACACTGAACTAAACACTGAATGCTATCACTGAGCTAGACACTCAACACTATCACTTAGGGAGTAAACTATAAATCAATAATTATATGTAAACTAGGGTAAACTATGGAGTGCAAGGGAAAATGCCTTTGCTTCGTGTGCTACTTAGTGGTGCTTGCTCTATACTCCGTCCTCTTCAGTGACGTCTCCTCTACTGCGTTGTGATGTCCTCGAGTCTTCTTCTTGAGCGATTTTATGGTCCTAAGATCCTTAAACAGTTCTTTTGTAACTTTATTCTTCCGAATAAAGATTTATTGTCCTGCAATAAACTCTATTTACTTCGGGTCACTCAATTTTAACGTCTGCTCCTGAAGTTTTTGGTGAGAGAAATTGAATCTCTAATGGCAATAATGTCTTAAATTGATGTTGAGTATACCCTGCTCCCATCTGGACGAAGAAGGATGATCTTCCTATCTTGCCTCCATGCTTTCCAGGGTCCCACCAGATCTTTAGCTGCATGCGACGCTGCAACTCTAGCTTTTGTTAAAGACTCCGTTATCACTAAACGTGAGCCTTTCAATAGTTTTTTGGAGTTCCATACCTCTTTTCTGTCCTGGTAAGATATAAGCGTAACAATTATGGGTCGCGGTTTATCTCACCGGGGGACACTTTGGTGGGACCCACTCGATGCGCCCGATCCAACCACTGCAAATCAATCGGAATGTTCAGATTGGTTTTAAAAACTCCAACAGTAGTTGCTAGGCAATCCTCATCCTATTTCTCAGGATCACCATGGATGAGGATGCAGTTCCGTCTCGTACACTGCTGGAGAGCATCTATACGATCCCCCAATTGATTGCAGCGGGGTGAAACTTGATCGGTGCTGCTGCAGATCCTCTTCTCGAAGGCCGAAAGTTTTTCTTCTAACGCTGTCAGGTGCGTAGATGAGGGAGAGTCCTGTTTGGCTTGATTGAGTTCAGATCGAACATCTGAAAAACCCTTCTCCATTTCTGCTATTATTCTATGCAGCTCTGCGTTTTCGGCCTCGAGATCACGCTTGCGGGGAACGACAGGGGCCATCTCGGCGAAAGGGATAGTTACCACTGGGGTGAAAGTTGTTGAGGAGCGACCTATAGACACGTCAGGTAGCTAGTCAGGTCATTGAGTGACGAGTAATATCCTCAAGGGAGGAGATGAACTCAGAGGAGAGTTCGTTGTAGGTGACAAGCGTACTGGTGTCGGGGAGGAAGAGAGGGTGCGCATGCGCGTAAGTACATGGAGGGGTGTCAACTGGACAGTTTTCTGAACAGGAGGTGAAGTGGTTCTGGAACGAAGGTGGCAAGCACGTGAAAATGAGTCATCCAACAATTGACTAGCTGTACTCACTTCCACAGTTGGATATCGTAAATTTTCACATGATGAACTGATCAATTGTTGAGAGAATTTCTTAGACTGGGATTGGAATGCACTTCCAAGAGACTTGGATGGAGATGAGGGTGCCTCCAAACCCATTTCTGCCGTCACTGCGACGGCAGAAGAGGATTGCAAGAGTGACACCTCGGGATCGACTAGAAATGGCACAAATATGAATAAAGACTGGCAAAGGCACTAACCTGTGACAACAGAATAACAAGGGAGATTATGAGATGGATGGGTGATAGGCTGAGTTGATGAAATGAGATGAAAACAAGTGAAAAGTTAGGATCACAAACCAAAGCTTGGGAGCAAAATCAAAACACGTCTGCACTCTACGGCGTCCGTTGTGTGTGTGTATGTTATGTGTATCATAAATATTGAAACAGCTCTTGCACGTGACAGATGTAGATAGCCATCAGGCTTGAAAAGCTCATCTCACACAGATATGTAGTGGAAAATGGGAGCAATGTCAAAATAGCTTTGTTTGCCAGAATGGGGAACTCCTTGGCAGTATCCAACCAAAAACTGTCCAAAGCTAGATCAGCAAATCGTAGCTTGAAACCACGATTTTGTCTCAGTTCAGTTATCTCCTCCTGCTCCTGTAAAGTCATGTCGTTTCCACCAACTGATGCTGAGCTATAAGGGTCCTTAACCCAATCAATGCATTCAGTAGAGACTGAAGAGAAATAAAATGACAACTTCTCCTTGAGAGTTTTTAAATGTTTAACTACTATCTCACCCAGTGTAGCAGTGTGAACACCTTGCCATTGGTTGGTGAGTGTGAACATTTCAGGATTTCCACTTTCCATGTGTTGATGCCAGAGTTGCACTTTTGAACTGAATTTTATCTGTACTTATATGCAGATTTTCATTTCGGCCTTGCATTCTTGTGTTCAGCTCATTCAGATGATGAAAAATATCTGCCAGGTATGCCAGCCTTGCACATCACTCATAACTTGTTAGCAGCTTTGCATTATCTGACCTCTCATTTGTCAGAAACACTTTAGGTTCCTCCCGTAGTTCATACACACGAACCAAGACCTTGCTGCGTGACAACCACCGGACCTCTGTATGAAACAGCAATGTTTTATGCTTCGCTCCCATCTCCTCACACAAAGCTGAAAACATATGACTTTTCACAGGTCGTGACTTTACAAAGTTTACCATGTGCTCAACATTATCCAATACAGGAACTTGGTCTGCTGGTAAAGTCTTGGCTACGAGGGCCTGACGGTGTAAAAAACAATGCGTAACAATCACATCTGGATTTCTCTCCTTTACTCTGCTTACAAAGCCTTTGGTACGCCTGACTATGGCTGCAGCTCCATCAGTGCAGACACTTGTGCAGTTTTCCCACTTAAGCCCCTTGTTCAAGGTATTCTGATGTGACCCTAAAAAAAATTTCTTCTCCTGTTGTTATTTCCAGCAATGACTTACAAAAAAAGTTTTCTCTAATTGTATACCATCCACGAAACGCACATTAGCCAAGAGTTGAATATGTCCACTGATATCAATAGACTTGCCAAGTTGCAATGCAAATTTCTCACTAATATGTATCTTTTCCAAAACCACACTTTCTATGTCTGCAGACATGTCTGTAATACGTCTGGCAATTGTGTTGTTTGAGAGAGGGACTTACTCTATTTCGTGTGCGACTTTTTGGACTTGGCTATAAGTTCAGCAACTTGATAGCTAGCTTTAAGAGCTTTTTCAATTTTTCATGAAAGTTGCCTGTTTCCACGTGTTTTCATGCAGGCGAACAAAAAAGTCTGCATCCTTGTTTTTAAGCAAAGGGTGTTTCATTTGAAGATGGCATTTTAGTTTACTTGGGACCATAGCACTGTTTGATAACTTTTCACCATACACAGTGGAGTTGTTTTCTTAGCATCTCCGGTGAAAGTAAAGTCATATGAAATATAGCTTTCATTATACTGCCTTGGGCAAAAGAATTTCCTTGCCATTTTAGCATTCTTTACATCCCTACTCATACTTCGGCTCTGATCTTGCTTGGAATTTTGTTCTGAATCGAGTTCTTTCCTTTTCAAGAATTTTTCCATGACTGCAGTATCTGTTTTGGTCTCACTGTCACTCAGTACTTAGGTGTAGGATATTTCTTTAGCAAGCTATCCCTCTCTTTCCCATTTTCCAGTATCTGTACAGTCAGGAATACGGATCTGGGTGTATAGCAACTAGCTTTTCAGTAGGTAAAGGCTTGCTCTGTGCATGAGGATATATAGCTACCTGTTATTTGGGCAGGATGCCGTCTGTTTTAGTCATTAAAAACTTTCTATTGCCGTCAACTTTCTTCTCTTTACCCTTGCTGTGATAACAGTAGTTAAGTTAACCAGCAAGTCACCACTGTTGTGTATTACTGCATATATATTTCTCCCTCTTACTGTTGTGCAGCACAATAATGAACAGAATCAATGTCCCAAGCCGGCCACCCACACCACTACAACACCTAGCACTCACCCTATGTCACTGCTGTGTGACACATGTCAAAATGCTCTGCCGCGAAATTTGAGTACTACTTTTTAAGAATTGTCTTTTCTAATGTAAGAGTAATTTATCCTTCAATTATTCTACCCTTCAGTTGTTCTCTACCCACAGTATGGTCATTCTTCCAGATAAAAATTTCATAATAATTAGCCTGATGAGCAGAAATAATGATTTTCAAATATACAGTAATGGATGAAAGTGAAAAGCTCTGGAATAGGTAGAGGTGGTCCATGAATGGATCCTATTTAAGACTGCTATGACAATGCTCATCTAAAAACTCATTCAATTGCAGAAGTTGCAGCATGATATGAGAAAAAACTAAATCTGCACTCAAAATTGGTAGGTTGCTGCAAATATTGCTATGTATGGAAACTATATATTGCCACTTTACATAACAATGAAGTAACCAACAACATACTGAGAGTTTTATAGTAATGCCCTGGACCTGCAAGTTTTTGTTTCCATTGAACTAACTTGGTGTTAGTAAGTTTACTGGGAGAATCATTTCCAATGCGTCATTTCATGATCTGTAATTATGCTATAGTAAGAAGGATTTTAGAAGACATACCATAAAATATTTTAAGATCAATATTTATTTATTAAATTATTGCCTGGAATACAATTCATCTTTCATTTGTCCTTTCTTGTTTCGGCTCCTTGATACCATATCTTCCTAGGTATCCTCTCTCCCCATCTCTGGGAGAACACATTGTATAAAAAACCTTTTCTACTTGTTTACCATGTAGCATTCCCTTTAAGTATCTTTCTTCTTCATGAACTGAGTAGTAAGTCCTTCTGGAGTTTTTCCTCTTCTTAAAAGAAGTTTCCCCTGTATTTGGTAAATACACAGACTTTCTTAAGGCTCAATTGGATGTCCTTCAGTTAGCAGAATTTAATTTTTCCCATAGAAATACCTTCTTCAGGAGACAGGTTTTCTGGTATAAAAGGCTTGATTCCTACGAGTGCATCCTAACCCACTAAGCCATCTGGTGTTGCTGCCAATTACAGCTTTTCTTCGTCGTTAAATAGGCCAGCAGGTCTCATGCTGATTCTGAACCAGTCTTGAATGTTTGCGGTAGGCTAAAGTTCTTTTCCTATTCCATATTTGTTGGCTCTTTCACCAGTGAAGTTAGAATGCAGAATTTGGGCAACTTTGAATGATCTCAGGCTTTCCTGGTAGATGAATGTAAAAAGGTTTCTCGGATTACCAACCAGGTTAAATTAGGTGACATTGCTATACTTGGTCATCTTCCTCAAGGCTGTGTTAAGGTGCTGTGGAGTTGGAATGGGCCGGTATATATACATATTCTCAGCCTGGGCTTGTTCTCTGATTGTTTGTGAACCAACCAATTAGCTTCTGCTTGAATAAGATGTCCCACGCTCTGCTTAACGAGTAACTGTTATCCCTCCATTAGTCTCCTAAAAGGGAGGAGATGAAAACTAAATCCATCGCTAAGGCAAACATTTAATTGTTCAGGAACTTATTTACAGAAGAAGAATTATAAGATTTTCTATTAAAGCAATCTGTTTTACAAGATTATATTACAGGGTCCATTATGAAAGTAATGCACATTTTCTGGAAAAAATATATTTATTGATCGTATTGGTAAAAATACTTAATAATCTCAAAAATTAACCTTTCCTGCGTCAATGCACCTGTGGAGACGTGTCTGCCAGTCCTGGAAGGCACCATAAAAACTCCTCCTCAGGAATGCCTTTCTAGATCGTTGTAGCATGAGTTAGAATTTTTTCCACGGGCTCCCAATGCCTTCCTTTAACCCTTTTAGTGCCGGGCAAGATAGAGGTGCCTATGTGAAAAAAACCGGCCGAATTTCACAGTTTGACAAGGGTTCGGAAAAATACTTGTAAAAACCGAACGAGACATAATATTTACATGATTCAAAAAGCTATGTATTATGGATGAAATACAGAACTACACAATGACACTAATTTCTTTTCTTTTAATTTTCTCTTTGAACTATGCAATTGTTATCAGTAATATAACATTGCTGAAACAAAATTATGTTGTCATAAATATTTATATTTATATTATAGATATTATAAAAGTATAAAATTTTGTTATTGTAACTCACACTTTACATAAAACTATCTCAAATTATTTAGCATACGTGACTACTGATGCACACTCCATGCAATCCTTTATTGCACTTATAACTGTTCGTGATTTTCTTTTTGGTCCACCATCCTTCCTGCTGCACACCACGTAAACCCTTTCTAGTTTTCCAGGTAGTGCGTATATACCTATACGGGGCACACTGGTTGAAGTCTCCGGTAACGGTGTGTCGTGTGGTATCCTCTTTAGTTCCAGCCATTCAGTGGTTATAGATTGGATAATATTGGTGATGAAATTAGTCGAGTTTTGGTTTTTTCGTCTGTATTATGCTGATATTATATATACGCATTGAGCACCATTCAGGAGAAAATGCAGAAAACCACCTTCTTCCAATATTTTATAGTTCTTCGTTCATCCAAGTATGAATATAACATCATATCTGATGTGTCTACGCCTCCCATGTGTTTATTGTATTCTGCTATGATTGCCGGTTTTTCAACTTGTATTTGTACATTGTTTTTTCTGATTGTCGTTGTTTTGTTTTGAGCCTTTTCGAATGTGGATAGGAGTAAAACATTTTTCTTCTGGGACTTCTCGCGGTGCACTAATATTAGGACTTCATTGTTTCGGGCATACTTAGATCCGCACTCTGGCAATTTAGCCTTCATAAATGATGGAATATATTTCCTGTTGCTGCGTATTGTGCTGGTCAGATATGTCCCTTTTTGAAATAATGCTTTTGCTAACAAAATACTTGTGAAAAAATTGTCTGCTATCACGTGGTAACCTTTCATAAAGTAATTACCCATATCCAATAATTTTTGTATTACAACGTAGCCAAGACCATTCTTCTTTATTTGTTCTTTATCCAATTGATCCTTAGCTCCTCTGTAGCAGTAAAACGATAAACAGTAATGGGTTACTGCATCAGTCAACATTCAAAACTTAATGCCCCATCTATGATGCTTTTTATTTGGCATATATTGAGTCAAAGACATCCTACACTTTGTGCCGACTAACGATTCATCAATACTTAGATGCTGATTAGGCGAATAGTGAAATTTGAATTTATTATTTGCGTGGACCACGACTGGTTGAAATTTCGCTGTGGGGTCAAATTTGGGACTATTACGTGCTGGTAAGTTCTCATTATTTACCACATGGAAAAACCTACAAAGTAATTGAAACCGGTTGCTACTGAACATTTTGCCAAACCACGGGATATATCTGTGGTTTGTAGACCAATAACTAAAAAGAGTTGGTCTACGTGTTACACCCATTTCCAGAAGCACAGCAATAAATGCCCTCATCTCTGACACTGTGGTTGTCTTCCACTCAGTAGCTCTGGATCCTGAGGGCACATTGACCCTATTCAGGAACTGCCTCGCATATCGGTTGGTCTCACTCGATAAACTCAAAAATTCTATGGTGAAAAAAAGGTCAAAATGTGCTCTTGGCAGGGAATTTCTTGCTGGCATATGTCTAGGTTCAGTCCATTAATTGTGGCCGAGGATTATATTTGCTATCATTGGCCACGGAAACTTTGCGGAAATCTCTCAGCTTTCTCAGCATCGGTTCTCTCTAATCCAGATTCGTCATCTTCGCTTGCTTTACTATCACTGTAGATTCTATGTAGATGCAGACTTCTTGGTGATACAATTTCTTTCTCGTTACTATGTGATAGATCCTCATGGTCAACAATTCAGACTAATTCCGCGTCCATGATAGTGTATTTTTTATAAAAAGGTCGGTGACAAAATGTTCTAAATTCTGTCTTGCTAATTGTTGGTTTGTCAATGACAACAATACATTACACATTTGGAAAACAACGGCAGTAACAAAAATGACACTTCGAAACTGCAACTGAGACAAAATGAACTGTTCGCAACAATGATCGAGAAGAAACTAAGTGACCCTTTGTCATGCTGCAGCATCCTAAAGTTATTTCGTAAAAATCTCCAAACAGTTGTTCATAAAACGCCTTCGACAAGTTCCGATAAGGTAAAGAGTAAGAGTATAAGAGTAAAGATAAAGTAACGCCAAAGCCGCTTACGTTAGGATGCTTATAGGATGTGTTTGTTCGATTTCGGTACCTCCAAGCGATAGGAAAAACGTCGTCCACAAAGAGTTTTAACAAAAGAATATATTATTTAACCATCTTGTAATGAAATACAATCATATATAACGCATTAGAAATTTATTTTGAGATAGAGTTCTCCCCAAATGCGAGTAGTAAACCGCTACGAGGCGCAAGCCGATATATCGGCTCTCGGCACTAAGAGGGTTAAGCTCTCTTCAGTTGGTGGAACAAAAAAGGGTACATGGAGCTACAGCGGGACTGTAAGGTGGCTGGGGGACTGCTGTGGTTTTACTTCGGCCCAGGAAGTTGGTTGCAATGAAGGTCGTGTGGCTGGGGGCATTGTCCTGGTGGAGTTTGACCACGTCTTTGATGTCAGCCCTTAAGTGCAGACTTCCTGCGTTTGCAGACTAGCCAAAACTCCGTTAGAAAACTTGGCTCAGGAGTGTCACATTTTATCAGGCCGGTGCCCCATCACTTTTACATCTAATCTTGTGATGCTTGCGTCCGGTGGATTTGTAATCCCTCTGTGCTTAGTCTCTGTATAAAATTTGATTCTCCACCTTTTCTAGAAGATAGTGCACCAACTCTGGTCTAAACATACAGTAGGATATCTCTTTACCAACGGGTTTAGATATTATAAAGGATTGAACTCCTTGGTATGGTAACTATGGTATGGTAACTATGGTAACACCCATCAGTTCCAAAGAAACTTGGTCTACTTCCAGGTCCTTCTAATTATTGAATAACTATTTGCCATTCTATCTCCTTTGTCAATGAATTCCATGTTGTGGTTGTAGTCCTGAATGACAATGGGTTTTATTGTATTTCTGTGTTCATCACAGAAATTCCCATCTGCAGGTGGAATGTGCATATTTGTCAGCTTGTGTACGTCTTGTTTGTTTGTCCACATTATGTCCGTCAAATCATTTAATTCTCTATCAAGCAAGTCACCCCCTTTTTAGTTTTCATCTATGAGTAGTTTCGAGATCCTTAGGCATTCCCTTTATGTTTGGTCTAACTGTCCTACAACATAAGATATTTCTAGTCATTAGGTCATCAAATAAGTCGGGGGAACAGAAGAAATTATCCATGTAAAGTTTTTGTCCAACGCCTTCAACTCTTCTTGTCAGATACTTCACAGTCGCAAACATCGTCGTGTTAGTCTTTTTTTTGTCTTTCCCTAGGTATACTACTATGTTCTCAGTGTAGCTAGTGGAATTACAAATCTTTTAAATCTTTACTCAAAGTTGTTTATGTTTCTTTGATATGCATTACTTAAAAATGTCTTCCTATGAATATAATAATTATTTCATCCATAGCCAAATTTTCGCCAGGTTTATAAAATTTATATACGAATCATAGAGTTTTTCCAAACTATTTTGCAATTTCCAGAATCGGTCTTAGTCGTCGTCATTTTTGCCAGGCTGATTAGAAATGTCACAAATATGTAGAAATTGGAGTATGTGCAAGAATTTATAGTGCGGCATTATATTTCTGTAAAATGGTGTATGTAATTGTTCCAGTGTTGACCAATAATCTTTCAGAGTGTCAAGCAAGTCATATCTCATTTGAATGATTGGTGCCAGAAAATAAAATATTTTGTCATTGGTTGGGTGCGATGGCTGCGCCAGGATACTAGCAGAGTAAGGCCTCCCTCGAGGGGCCGTCAGCCGGGTTGGCTTCGGAGGGCACGTAGTCCCAGGTCACCAAGTGACAATTGTTCTTTATTAAGCATAAAATATACAGCTGTCGAACTAATACATCAGAAAATACCAAGCCTCTCCCTTTCCTAAGGGAATACATGGCGGCCTGATTATCTATATACATCTTTATGTGAACCGGCTTACCCAGTTGGTTAACAATATCAAGAACATATGACAATGCTAATAGAGACGCCAGTGTCTCCATTAAGTGAATATTATAGCAATGAGAAAATTGATAACATTTAGAAACATTTAAAATTGGAATGACAAAAGCAATAGAAATTAACGTTGCATCTGAAAAAGCATTGATGGATTCGGTGGGAAATCCCATCCGCACTCGCCGAGAAATGACATCTCGGTCTTTAATAAGAAAGAATAACCATTCCAAGTGTGAACGGAAAATATCTGAAATTAAAAATCTTGGTAAATTCAGGATATAGCACACCCATGCTAAATAACCCGCAATGCGCTGTTTATCTCGTAACACCAATCGTTGTCGGAGCAGGTCGACATGAGAATGCACACGTTTTATGGTTTCTTCTGTTAAATGCACAGTTTGATCCACTAGGTCAATCACCACACCTAAATACACCAAGGACTTAGAAGGTTTAAGCACGCACTTCTCGTAATTCAGCTCTATGCCCAATTCAGCTTCCAGAAAAATCACAATGTCGAGAACCAACTGATCCGCTAAAGAACCGTAAATAAGCCAATCGTCTAAATAGACGATCACAGAAACATAAAACTTATTTTGGAGCACTTTCGCCACATTTTTAGAAAACCGCTGCATCACATAAGGGGCGAGCGAGTGCCCCATGGGCAACCTGTTCATCTGATAAGTTCGCTACATACTTCGTACATAATTCCGTAGTATTTACGCACCCCATCACAGAGGGGAATTTGGTAAAAACCATGACGCAGATCAATTTTAACCATAAATGCCCAGGAAGGAATAACACGCAAAGCATACGCAGCAGAGTAGAGATCTATTTTTGGTATCTGATATAGTTCTATCCAGTCGGAAAGATCCATAATGAATGGCGCGGAACCGTTTTCTTTGGCGATGAGAAAGCATCTAATGGCATTGACCACATGACCCTCTGAGATTATTTTATTTTGGACCAGACTATCAAGCATTTGGGTCATGTGGTCGGAAGTTAAAGTTCTGTGAAACACTCGGGGCGGGTTTCGCGGAGGCGGAAGCACCGCACCCTCGCTCGCTAAGTTTGTGGCCCAATCACTAGGAAAACAAAAGGGTTGAATATGACTTACATGCACTGTTGATAACCCTGTAATCTCTCATCTCTGCGGCCCCAGGACTGGCAGGATGCTGCCTACTTCTTCGCATTGCGGAATTTCTTCGTCTTTCTCCTGGTCTGTTGGCTGGTCGGCTGGGGCCTCTTCCTCTTCCTCCTCGGTAGTGATGATTCCGGACCCAAGGGATCGTAGAACTGGGTCGTTGATGCGACACCTGATATAATGGAACGAGATGGTTGCGATTGGGGCAGGCAGGTCGCCTCCCAATTGCTCCTGGAGGAAGGCAGCGAGCTCCTCTTCTTCCTCTTCCTCCAAGGGGTCGGTTTCCCGCCAGCTCGTGGCCGGCTCGCGGACAAGGGAAACGGCAGGTGGCATCTCTGGTGAGGCGGATCGCTCACTTCCTTCTCGGCTTGCCCCCCCTCGAAGGCGCAGAACGCGTCGACGATGTCGGGGCCGCCTTCCGAAAGGGCGTCCGTATCTGCGGAGGAGGTGTTGGCTGAAATCCTGCTGGTAGTAGCAGAGTCTCCGCTGCCACCGTCCTCTGAAGATTGATGGCATTGTGCCAACTGAAGGTCAGGGCCGTCAGGAGTAGTCTCGCCCTGTTGAAGGCGTAGAACTGAGATTCTTCGGTTAGGCTGGACCAGGCAGAGAGGAGGTGAAGGGTATATTCAGCGTCGTGCAGATCCCTACCCTGTATCCTCTGTGCTTGGATGAGATGGAGCAGCTCTGCCCCAATGGCGAACACCTTCTCTGGTGCCGGTGTATCCATCCCCGGCTGGGCCGCAGGTCTCAGTGACGCGAAGTCAGGTATGGTTGGTTCCAATGTAGGTCCCCCTTGGCTGCTGGGGCCTGGGTTCTGGCTCTGTGGTAATGTCCCCGAAGAAACGGCCAAAGCGGCCGCTTGTGCAGCGACCTGCACGATGCACTGGAAGTCTTCCTCAGATAATTTTAAAGTTGACTTAGAAATCCCTGGCCGATGGTCTTCTTCCTCGCTTTCTGACAAGGATCGGGCTCTAGGTGAGGTTGGAGGCGAAAGAGCTGCTCCTCCTCTAAATTTGCTTCCGCGAGTTTTCTTTGGCAAAGTCATACTATACGTGCCTTCTAGGTTTCCCGACTGAACTGACCCGACTGAGGTCTCATCCCTTACGCAGGGAGTACATTGCGGCCTGGTTATCAATAAACATTTGAACATGAAAAGGAACATGTAATTCATTTATAATATCTAATACATAAGAGAAAGCGATCAGAGAAGCCAGAGTTTCTAGGAGATGGATGCTGTAACAGTGTTGGAACTTAAAACACTTAACCACATTCAGTTCTGGAATAACGAAGGTGACAGAGGTTAGCGTTGCATCGGATTACACTTTGATGGTGTGACCCTCCTCTTCCTCCAAGGCTTCCCGCCCGCTTGAAGCCGGCTCAAAGACAAGGGAAGATCGGGAAGTCGTCAGACGACTCAGCCTATGATTGCTCACTTCCTTCCAGTCTTGCCCCTTGAAGGCGCAGAACGTGTCGTCTATGTTGGGGCCTTCTGAAAGTGTATTGGTGTCTGCAGAGGAGGTGTTGGCTGAAACCCAGCTGGCAGAAGAAGGGTCTCGGCTGCTACCGTCCTCTGGAGGTTGATGGCGTTGTGCCATCTGAAGGTTAGGGCTGTCAACAACAGGGGGGCCCTGTTGAAGGCGTAAAACTGTGAGTCCTCGGATAAAGATGACCACGCAGAAAGAAGATGGAGAATTGACTCAGCATCATGAAGGTCCCTACCCTGGATGTGCTGAGCCTACACTAGCTGGAGTAACTGCTCCAATAGCATATACTTTGGCTGGTACTGGCATCTCCATTCCCGGTTGGGCGGCTGGACGAAGAGAAGTGAAGTCTGGAGGTGCTGGCTCCGAAACTTCTTGGGATACCCCCGCAGTGCTGGGGCCCGGAACAGGCTGAGATTGTGTTTGAGAAATAGCCCCAGATGAGATAGCTAAGGCGGCCGCTTGGGCTGCGACCTGGATGATTCTCCGAAAATCTTCTTCAGAGAGCTGGAGTGTTGACTTAGAAGTACCTGGCCGTTGGTCTTCTTCCTCACTTTCAGATTTTGAACGAGCTCTTGGTGAGGTTTTAGGCGATAACGCGGCGCTGCCCCGAAACTCCTCCACAAGCAATTGAATAATGTCTGTGAAGAATAGTAGAAATATTGCTCCAGGAGAATCCCACTGAATATGAAGGGCCTTTACTCTCCGGAAACCACTCAGGTCACCCAAAAAGGGAATAGTCCTCTCTCTGGTATGGATGCGACAACTGCCCTTGATCCATTTGCTGAGGGAACCATGAGACGGCACTCATTCTCTGACTCATCATCACTAGATTCAGATGAGTCTATTTCTGCCTCTGAATCATTTTGCGGAAACACCTCAATTTCTCTTTCTGTAAGATCTTAGCTATGATGGTATATTATACTCCTTCATACCTTTAATTAAATACCATAGTAATCTCCTTATGTGCTGGCCCTAGATTTGGCACTAGACTGTCGATGTTCTCGCCCTCTTCGATCCCTTGTTGTTCCTGATCTGTGGGTCGGTTGGGCTGGGCTGCTTCCTTTTCCTCCCCCTGCGAGACGATCCCCGACCCCTGGGACCACAAAGCCAGGTTGTTGATCTGCCATCTGATTACCGAGAAGGAGATCGTATTGATGGGCACTGGAAGGTCGCCTCCCAGCTGCTTCTGATGAATCGTAGCGAGTTTCTCTTCCTCCAGGGGGTCTGCTCGAAGCTGGCTCAAAGACGAGGGAAGCATCAGATGGACCTGGATCTGTTGGTTTACTTATGTGCAGTCTTGCCCCGCCTTGAAGCTGCTGGATGCGTAGGGGCCGCTTTGAGAAAGGGCATCGGTGTCCGCTGAGGAGGTGCCGGCTGAAACCCACCTGGAAAGAGAAGAGCCTCTGCTGCTGCAGTCCTCTGCAGTGTGATCACATTGTGGCAGTCAGCAACAGGCGGGCCCTGTTGAAGGCGTAGAACTGCATTTCTTCAGAGAGGGAAGACAATGCAGACAGGAGATATGAAATAGTTTCTACATCATGCAGGTCCATACCCTGTATATTCTGCGCCTGCACCAACTGCAACAGTTAGGCTCCTATGGCAGAGACCTTGGCAGGAGGCGGAGTTTCCATCCCTGGCTGCGGGGATGGCCGGAGCGAAGCAAAATCCATCGCTTGAATAAACAAATTGCAGACATACATTGGGGAAACCTGCAGGACAATCCACACCCGCCTTAAGGAGCATGAAAGGAATATTCGACTTGGTCAACCCGAAAAGTCAGCTATTGCTGAGCATGCCCTAATGGAAGACCACAACATTAACTTCACCCAAGAGTATTATGCAGAGGAAATGGTTACTGGGATCGGATATACAAAGAGGCCATTGAGATCTGCCTCAATCCTAATAACATGAACCGCGACGGAGGCATTTTCCTCAGCAAAAGCAACAGAAAAAAAAGGAGTATTCAGAATTCTATGTAAGGACCAGTCAGACTTCTATTTAAGGACCAGTCAGATCGAAGATATTGGGTGTACAGGTCTGTTCGGTCGAGAAGCCTAGGAGCCTAGGCACGTATAGTATGACTTCGCCAAAGAAAACTCGCGCAAGCAAATTTAGAGGAGGAGCTGCCCTTTCGCTTCCAACCTCACCTAGAGCCCGATCCTTGTTGGAAAATGAGGAGGAAGACCCACGGGACTTCCAAATCAATGCTGCAGCTATCAGAGGAGGATTTCCAAAGGATTGTCCAAGTCGCAGCACAGGCAGACCCCGAGGCTAAGGCCCACCCTTCCTATATACCCTCTTGAGCCAAGATGGCTGCGCCAGGATATATTAACAGAGTAAGGCCTCCCTCAAGGGCCCGTCAGCCGGGTTGGCTTTGGAGGGTCCCACGTCACCAAGTGACAATTATTTTTTATTAAACATAAAACGTAAAATTGTCTAATTAATACATTTTCAAACACCAAACCTCTCCCCTTTGTAGCGAGTACATTGCAGCTTGGTTATCAATATACATTTTTATATGAACGGGTTTCCCCAATTCATTTACAATGTCAAGAACATGAGACAAGGCAAGAAGTGAAGCAAGAGTTTCCATCAGGTGGATACAATAACAATTCTGAAATTTATAGCATTTAACAATATTAAGAATAGGAATGACAAAAGTGACAGAAATTAGAGTAGCATCGGAGAACACGGCAATTGATTTGTCGGGAAAACCCATCGGAACACGTCAAGAAATCACATCACGATCTCTGAGAAGGAAGGTGATCCATTCTAGATCGCGACCAAAGACATCCGAAATGAGAAATCTGGGCAGGTTAAGGATGTAGCACACCCAGGCCAGGTATCCAGCGATGCGCTGCTTATTTGTTTTGCAATCACTCCACATGAGAGTGCACACGCTTAACTGTCTCCTCAGTGAGGTGCACTGTTTGGTCCTCCATATCTATCACCACACCAAGATAAATTAGAGATTTTGAAGGTTTCAAGACGCACTTTTCATAATTGAGTTCGATACCGAGATCCGTTTCTAAAAATAACACCAGGTCAAGCACTAATTGATCTGAAAGATTGCCATAAATTAGCCAGTCATCCAGGTAAACAATCACTGAGACACCGCACTTTTCTTGTAGAACTTAAGACACATTTTTTGCAAATCTTTGCATAATGTAAGGAGCCAGAGAATGCCCCATAGGTAACCTGTTCATTTGATAGGTTTTACCTACGTGGAAGATACCATAATACTTGCGCACGCTGTTTTCCAGCTGAATCTGGTAAAACCCATGGTGCAAATCTATTTTGATCATTGTAGACCAGGAAGGAATGACACGGAGTGCGTACGCGGCAGAATATAAGTCAATTTTAGGAATATCGTAAAGCTCGGTCCAATCGGAGATATCCACAATGAACTGAGCAAAGCCATTTACCTTGGCAATAAGAAAGCAATGGAAAGCATTGACTACATGGCCCTCAGAAATAATATTATTACGAACAAGACTATCCAGCATTTCGGTCATGTGAGCGGAAGAAAGAGTTCTGTGAAAAATTCGAGGCGGGTCCCGTGGAGGCGGTAGCACCGCTCCGTCGCTCGCCAAATCACTCGCCCACTCCGAAGGAAATTCAAACAGCTTAATGTGACTTACTTTCACCGTTGAGATGCCTGT
Organism: Pantala flavescens; assembly: GCA_020796165.1. Classification (NCBI taxonomy): domain Eukaryota; kingdom Metazoa; phylum Arthropoda; class Insecta; order Odonata; family Libellulidae; genus Pantala; species Pantala flavescens. The sequence continues at coordinate 49,672,572 of CM036883.1, forward strand.
GATCTCGTGTCTCTGGGGTCCCAAGATAGGCAGGATGCTGCCTATTTCTTTGCCCGCTTGCTCCTCTTCTTCCTCCTGGTCTGTTGCTTGGCCGGGCGGGACCTCATCCTCTTCTTTCCCCTTGGTAGGTGCGACCCCTGACCCAAGGGACCGCAACACCGGGTCATTGATGCGTCGCCTGATATTGGACAATGAGACTGTTTTAACTGGTAATGGTAATTCGCCTCCAAGCTGCTCCTGGAGGAAGGCAGCGAGCTCTTCCTCCAGGGGGTCTGCTTCCTGCCAGCTTGAAGCCGGCTCCTGGACACGGGAAGCGTCAGACAGCTCATTGGAAGATGGTTCACTTTCTTCTGGTTTTGCCCCTCCTCTAAGGCGCAGGACGCATCGTCGATGTAGGGGCCGTTTTCCGAAAGGGCGTCTGTATCTGCGGAGGTGTTGGCTGAAAGCCCGCTGGAAGAAGCAAGGACTCCGCCGCTGCCATCTGCTGTAGGTTGATGGTGTTGTGCCATCCGAATCTCAGGGCCGTTAACAGCAACCGCGCCCTGTGAAAGGCGTAGAACTGTGCCTTCCCATACCACTTCTGTCAAACGCATTCAAAAAGAATTGACTGATCTTGGCTTCGAAATAATAAGCATCACTCCGCTTTCCGCGATAAAACCCACATCACAAGATGTGTTAGCTGGCATAATCATTGTCGAACGCCTTCCCATCCCAGTTTTTAAAATAACTCTGAGTGCTCGTAACAACTTTGAATCTGATGTAGCTAAAACATCTTTGTGATTTGTAAGTGGAAGTAAAACCCTTCATAAAAAGAATAGAGCCAATTCAATGTTATAAAAGTCTGCAGTTTGGGCATACGAGGAACTATTGCAATCTACGCCCGCTTTGTAGTCTCTGTGGAGGAAATCACGTATTAGAAAACTGCCCTAAACCACCTTCCACAGCCCCAACTTGCATCCACTGCAAGGGACAGCATCATTCAACTTTCAAAGGCTGCCTGAAATTCAAGGAACTGAGGTGGAGAATGATTATTAATCTTAAAGAGGCAATACCAACCACCCAAAATGCAACACCACCTCCTCCTGATCTCGCTTCAACTCAATCCTTTCCAACCCTACCTAGAACCTATGCTACGGCTACTTGCAACTCTAACCAAAACAACTTCATCCAATCCCAACCTCTTACTCCTGAGCCCTTTTTTTTCATGAACCTAAACACGATTGTACCTAATGGTAATTCCTTCTTCCAAAAAATCAACTATATCGTTTTGAAAGTCCTCACCGCCCCCACCTTCCTTGAAAAAATTAAAACCTTCCTTACCGAAGCATTAACCCTTTTTCAAATTTTTCTCAAATGTGACTCCTTTCCCTTTCCCCAACCCCTTAACCCTACTACCCTAATTTCCCTCCTTTTTGCCGTACAACGCACATAATTTGCGTATCTTCCCACAAATTGCACTGGTTTATCTTGCGATGTATCACCAGTCAGTCACATCGACATCCTTGAAAATGGCTGCAGTGATGGCTGTCGAAACGTCGGAGCAATCCAACATCCTGACCTGGTTGATAACCCAAGAAAACTTTCTGAGCAACATTCACCAGGAAAGTGTAAGATCTTTCTTTTCTCATATAGTTTCTAAATCTTTAAATACCAGTGTACGGATTCCATATTAAATGTATGTATATCTTTAATATGTAATTTTTCATTACCACCTTCAATTATCTCTCTTGTTGATAAAAATTCTCATATTGCATTCATAGCACCATAGCTATATTATGTTGACATTTCGACAAATTAGGGCTATAAATAACATAGAATCCTATTCAATTTCTGTCATGATAACTCAAATTACCGCATACAATAATTTGAAGGTCTAATATGAGAATTTTTTACAAATGGACTAAGTAAGTGTTCTGTAATTTGGTTTCAGGAATTTTTACAATAGCCATAATTACTCAAGAAAGATCAATTTTCTCTTATGTGTTCAACATTAATCTTGAAAACGACTATATGAGCGTAATATAACATAGATATAAAATTTCAAGAGTTATTAATAAAGTAGGTATAATAAGTAAGTAGACATAAAGCAATAATATCCAAAATGGTGGGCAGAGAGCAGAGCCATTCTCTATTTTCTGCTGTTACTGTTTCGGGCATAACAATACCTACAGACTTGAATTCTGCACTATAGAGATCCTGTTTGCACTTCAAAAGAACAAAATTGCTCAATTGTCTACAAGACGAAATCTCAAGCAAAGGAAGACTGGCAATACTCAGCATCTTTTTCATATTTTGAAAAAGATTTTCAAAATATGAAAAAGATGCCAGGTAGATTATTAGAGGTGTAATAGTTTTCAAGAATATTTTCCTTGAACTAAATAAGTATTGTCCATTGACATCTGAACACCTAAGAATACTTGAAAATTGAGATGATTCATAATTGATGCTTTATGTATTTTTTATTAGAATATAATTCCATTTTCTTTTGCTATGAATATTTTCCAGACCTTTTTCCGTTCGGGAGGAATGAAGAACTGAGTGTATAGTCTCTTCCACAGAAGCTGGCTGTATGGGAAGATCATGGGGAAATAAATGCACAGTCGAAACTTGCATAAATGCATGTTGATTATATTCATAACACTAATCAGTGCTTGAATCGCTGTCCAGCAATGATGATCTACATCTACATAAGTACCCTGCAAACCGCCTTTCGGCATGTGGCAGGGGGAATCTATTAGACCATGTAAACATGGCGGAGAGGTTCATCCAATCTGTCTTGATCATTTAACATTGTAGGCATGACTGGCTCTGTACGTTCACCATACATCCATTCACGGAGTATCATTTCTGGCCCATCAATGGTGTCATAGTCATAAGTACCTAAACCATTGAGCCATGGGGGAATAGTTGACACTGGGATTTGAAGATCGCCACTTCGCGTCCTCACTTGATATTGATATCCCGCTCGATTCGCTCTTCCTTGAAAATAATAATTGAAAAATACCGGTAAGGCAATCCGCCTAGCCAATGGCAGAGCAATAAACACTTGAGTAGCAACAATGGCTAAGAAATCGACTTCCACAGACATCAAACCATGTGAATTCAATGCCTGCGGAAGTACAGGAAAATCTTACAATTGAATCTCACGCTTTATGACGTTTCATTATAAATAGGGCAAATGCATTATTTACACGAATGCAAGTAGAAACAGGAACTACAGAGGCGGGGACTAACTGCATCATAACTAATAACGACATCATGTAATAAAATGAACGTGACAAAATTTCGACGGTAACCGAAAAATTCACGATGTATAAATTCACATTTATCCATACTTTCATAATTGCGGAAATTGTAGGAATTAAATCCATTCCATTAATGAAATTGCTTATATCATCTCCCTGTTTTGATGACACATTATTATTTGGTAATATCTGATCAAAAGTTTGCAACACTACTCCCCGATTCTTGATCTCTATCCTCAGATCAATCAAAGAATTAATTATTCTGTTCATCTCATCAGCTGTCCCTTGCCACCCATACACATGTGGAAATCTTCTGAAGCCAAACTAAATACGCGCCACTCTAACCCTAGGATGGCAATTCTCATGTATTAGCTGCTGTCGCAGTCGCAGAAGTTTCTACCTGCGCTTTTTAGAATTACCTCTTATCCTGCCTTATAATTCTTAGTTATAGTGCTTATTTAGTATATATAGTGTTAGTTTATTTATAGTGCAGTGTAAGTGCTTAGTTTTTGCTTATAACAGTGCCTAGTGTCGTAATTTAGAGGAATTTGAAGGAGATCCTCATAGCAGAGTATCCAGACCGTGCGAGCGTTAAGTATAGTACTCCCATATTCTTATTTTCTATTCTTTTTACTTATATTTTTATATACTTCCCTCCTAAGTTGATTATTTCTTATTACCTGTATTTTTCTTTAGTGTATGTAGAATCTTTAATTTGCATATATAGACTTTCAACTTCAGATTCCTCACGCAAGTAACTCCACAAGGCCTTTACTTTACATCTAGTCTTGCATTCAAATATCTAGTTTCATTTTTTTGCTTAGAATCCTAATGATATAGATATTATATAGATCTATTTAGTTCTTAATTTTAGCTTATTTCTTGTTAAACTTTATATTTTCTTCCATTAACAGTAACCGTATCTTAAGAAACTCCTCAAGTTTAAATTTTAGACTCTCTTCTTGCCCATTTCGCTCCTCAGGAAAAGCCCAGCGGGTGGTAAATTGCGCTCTTCGTAAATTGTTTCCTATACTAGTTATCTTTATTTTTAAGTAAATTCTTTAGTGTTAGAATGGCTTCCTATAGGTCTTCGCTTGGGTCTTTCAAAAGGCATGTGGCTACCGACCCCCTGTGATCCACTACCTGGAGAAAGCCCTGGAGGAGCTTCGCTCTGTGGTGATGAGAAGAGGAATTGCTCCGATGGTCGGAAGTGGGTCGCCCAGCTCTGGGCCTGTTCGTTAAGCGCCACTGATTAGGGCTCGCCCGAAAGTGAACGCTGGCCGTGCAGTCCCGGAGCTGGTGCGGCCCACGCCCGTCCATTTGGTGTCGGTACCTCGACTTGAGCCTGAGTGGAGGATGGTTACGAGGAGTGGCGGAGCAGCGCGAGCTGGCCTGGGCGCTAGGGAGGTGAAGCCGAACCCTATTCCTGTCCGCAATAGGTTTGCAACATTGCAAGGTGTTGCTGAACCTGTTCAGGCAGCGACACTTGCGTCTCTGCCCTCTAGGGTGCCAGTCCCTAAAGGAAGTCAGGGAGGGGGGATTGTTTTGATAGGGAGCTCGAAGGTGAAGTGGATAGTGGCTCCTTTGCGGCGAAAGGTGGAGAGGAAGGGAGGTGACTTTGAGCACTGCGTCCTGGTGTATTCCCTCAGGGTGTGCCCAATGTCACGAGTGCTTTGGGCGTGGAGGCCAAGGACACGGGTTGTTCCAAGTTGCGGGTGGTTGCCCACGCTGGGGTCAACGACGCTTGTAACCGCTCCACCGAGGATATTCTGCGTTCTTGGGACCTGAATTCTGAGGTTGGGCGAGTGCAGGCGTCGCTTGGCGTCGACGTTCGGCTCTCCATTTGCAGCGTTGTCCCGCGGACTGACCGCGGTCACCGAATTCAGAGGAAGATTGAAGGACTGAATTTGTGGCTGCGTGATTTCTGTCAGGGTATGGGAGCTGATTTCGTGGACCTTCAGCCGACTCTCCGATCGTGCTCCCTCGCCTTAAACGGCTCTGGGGTCCACTATACTGCCGAAGCGGCGGGCAGGGTGGCTCATAGGATTTACGAGCATTGTAGGCATTTTTTAGAATAAAGGGCTCGTCTATAGTTAGGAATGCTCCGACAACAATAAATTTAAATTCGAGGTATAATTTTAAACCATCCAGCCGCGTGTCAGTTCCCGAACCAGTCCAAGACAAATCACAACGCGTTACTCGGGCTTCCCCCAGTATAAATAATTTATCGATTGCAATTGTTAATTGTCGGAGCATCAAAAACAAGGTAACCGACCTTGAGCATTTAATACGCAGTAACGATTTAGACATAATTATAGGCACTGAGAGCTGGCTTACAGAGGATATAAACGATAGCAAAGTGTTTCCTAAAGATTTTAAGGTATATCGAAAGGACCGGGTAGATAAAACGGGCGGTGGAGTATTCATCGCGGTAAAAAGTTCCCTCCACAGTAGTTAACGCACGTCTTCTTTCGATAGCATCGAGAGCGTTTGGTGCACAATTAGTCAGTCAAACAAACCAAATTTAGATGTATGCGCTTTTTACCGGCCACCAAACTCGCCACGTCAGTTATTACGCAATCTAAATGATGAAATAAACTCTTACTCGCGAAAAAATAATAATAGCATAACTTAAATAGGTGGAGACTTCAATCTTCCGGACATAGACTGGCTGAATAACATAGTTAAAAAGTGAGTTCGGGATAGTGATTCTTGTAGAAAGTTACTAAGTATAGAGCGAAGAAATTCGTTGTATCAGATGGTCAAAGAGCCCTCTAGGGAACAAAGTGTATTAGATCTTCTTCTCACCAAAATGCCCGAGCGAATAGCAAATATCGCGGTATGTGAAGGACTATCCGATCATAAGTCCATTATAATAAATCTTGATGTTAATTTGGTGAAGCACTGTAAACCTAAACGCAAAATATATCTCTACTCAAGAGTGGACTTTGAGGGGTTCCGTAATGACCTGTTAGCAAACTTTCTCTCATTCGAAACACGCGATGTCTTTAAATACCGAGGACACTTGGAACTCGTTCATTAGAATAATGCGTGATTTAATAGTTAAACATGTGCCCTCAAAATACTGTAATCACAATAACGAACCCAGATGGTACAATAAAGAAACCAGAAAAGCACTTAAGAAACAGAGGCGCTTACATTCTAAAATAAAATTCACTGAGAGGATTCCGAACAAGATCGATTCAAATAAATTGCTGAGCGAGTACAAATTAGTCAAATCAAAAACTAAATGCATCATGCAAGATGCGCTCCGTCAGTTCAAGGAGAAAGTTTTATGCGAACACCTAGACAACGACCCTAAAGCCTTCTGGTCTTACGTTAGGGAGGTTCAAGGCAAAGTGGAAACAGTAGGTTCCTTAAAAATTAACAACGGAAAAGTAGTTAACAATGCTAAGGGCAAAGCCAATATTTTAAATGAATTTTTCCATAGTGTATTTACGCCCAATTGTTCATTGCGTACCATGCAAAATTTAGATGCGCCTGAAAAAATGTCTAAAATCACCTTCAGTGAAGACGGCATCACTAAGCTTCTGCGCAACATTAAGTCCGATAAATCTCCTGGTCCTGAAGATATACCAGCCTGGGTATTAAAAGAAGTTGCGGTAAGCATCGCTCCGTTTCTTAAAATAGTATTTGAGAAATCTCTTAGTGAAGGTAGGGTCCCAAATGATTTGAAAATCGCGAATGTCACTCCAATATTTAAAAGCGGAGAAAAGAATGACTCATTGAATTACAGACCAATATCACTAACGTCACTAAACGGTAAGGTAATGGAGCATATAATCGTTAGTTCTTTAATGGGATTCATTGAAATTCATTTTTAGGAACCTACACGGTTTTCGTAAGACGTAATCTTGTGAGACTCAGCTTGCATTATTGGTCCACGACATCTTAACATCAGCCAAAAAGAAAAAGCAAGTGGATGCAATATTTTTAGATTTTTGAAAAGCGTTTGACAAGGTCCCTCATCAGAAATTGCTGTACAAATTAAAAGTTGCTGGAATAAATGTCGAAGTAATAAACTGGATAGAAAATTTTCTCTCCGACAGAGAACAGCGAGTAGTGATAGATGGGGTCAGCTCTAACCCCGTTAAAGTGACATCGGGAGTACCACAGGGTAGCATAATAGGGCCCTTACTCTTTTTAGTTTACATTCACGATCTTGGTAGTCTCATTGACAGTAACGTTAGACTATTTGCAGACGATACGGTTATTTACAGAAAAATAGAAAGTAGAGAGGACAGGTTAGCTCTATCGAAAGATTTAGATATCATCGGGAAATGGTGTGATGACTGGAAATTAGAGCTCAATATTCATAAATGCTCAGTAGTTAACTTCTTAAAGAAAAAGTCCACTACCGAAGACTTTCTATGTAGCATTCAAGGGAAAAATATAGCAATAGGGGAATCTGTAAAATATCTGGGAGTTACGCTGCCAAATAACTTAAATTCGCCGGCCTCGTTGGCGGAATGGTTAGCATGCTAATCTTCAAATGCTGAGGTCCCGGGTTCAAATCCCGGCTGAGGAGGAAATTTTCCTCTCAGGGTCTGAATGTCTGTGACGTCCGTTGTTGAGTTTGAAATCTCACTGTAATTGTCCCGTAAGAGGATGTTTGTGAGGTATTTGTTAATAAATAAATAAATAAATTGGAGTGCCCACCTACGTAACATATGTGGTCGAGCACTAAGAAAACTCGGTTTCGTCAAAAGAGGAGCAATGAAAAGGTTCGCGAACGATGTTACTTCACGTTAGTTAGGCCTCACCTCGAGTACGCGTGCAGCATATGGGACCCTGCAAATAAAGACTGCATTCGGGAATTAGAAAAGGTCCAGGGTAAGGCAATACGCTTTGTAAAAAATTCATATGATAAAACAGCGAGCGTAACGCAAATGCTAAAGGACGCCGGGTGGGAATTACTAGAAGAGAGAAGGTCGAGCCAAAGAATTAAATTATTAGATAAATTCAGGGAGAGCTCCTTTATAGAAGACGTGGAAAGTATAATGCGTCCACCTTGTTATATAGGCCGATCGGATAATGCGAGAAAGATCTGAGAAATAGATGCGCGAACGGAGCGTTTTAAAAATTCATTTTTTCCGCGGACTATTCGTGAAAATAAATCGCATAGTGAAATAGAGTCATGGTGCATGCACCCCCTGCCAAACGCCGAAAGGCGGCTCGCAGGGTAAATATGTAGATGTAGATGCTGAGTGTTATTCGATATTTCCACATTACCTGGTAATATCGCTCTAATTTCATCCGCCATTTGTGAAGGATAATAATACTGTTGATTGAACAAATGCATAGCAATTCTTACACATTCACACTGAACTGGCGTTAATGGTAAGGTCTGCAGATTGTAGTCTCTGAAACTAATATAGTAAATAGTAGTTGATTGTAGTTACTTAAACGTAATCCAAATGTAAACAACATGAAGTTAGTACTTAATAATGCATATCTTTTTGATAAGCTGCTGGCTCTTAGATCTGTTAAAAAATCATCCTTCAATTGGATCATCACATAAGGAATAGTCACATCGCTCATTATTGGGAGCTACTTTATAACTCTAGTGCACGTTAATCACTCTAGCTTCATAAACATTTGGTATGTCAGAAAAGTTCTTTTGCTCAATAGGAAACAACACTTTCCTTTACTTGAAATCGTCTGAGACACTAGTACGAATTAACACATATCTATCAGCGTTCGCGAACTGCACCAGTGATATCTAACGTAATATATCTGTAGTCTTAAGTTCTACCACTTGTTTCACGCACAATGTCAGTAGTACCTGTTGGCTGCCCCGATGCATCTCCATACAAGCTCGCCATGATGCGGCCTCCAACTGCTCTTTTAAACCAAAATACACCTGGTATTGAGGTGCCGGATGCTGCAGGTTCTGGTTCCACTTCCATTCTGAAGTATGTAATGAAGGTGACTATGAGGAAGATGATGATGATGAAGTTGAATAACCAACTCCGAAATGTCGTCTTGTAATTATTCTGTCTCCCACATCCTCTTTTCTATTTTCCTTGTATGTTCAATGTAACTTTTCCAATTTTCCATGGTTATGGTTTTTAATGAATCTTTGATAATTTGAAGCATATCACCTTTCTTGAAATTAATATTGTGTATTCTAATATAATGTTTCACTTTTGCCCATATCATTTCAAGCTTCGTGTTCTCTTAGCCCATCGCTCAAACCTTTCAAAAATCCATCTTGAGCTGATCTTATGTTTTTGTCCTTCCATAATCTGCCAACTGAATGGCCTACATTAACCCGCAACTCATCGGTGTAATTTATCGTCCTTCCTTCTGTACATACCTCCTAATTGTCCTTAAATATCGATGTTGCCACCAAATAATATCGCCCCCTCTCAATGAAGGGACTGTCTCTTCCTTGTCTTTCCTAGTTAAAGCCGATTTCTTTCAACAATCAGTTGATTGTTAAATGTCTAAAATTTGGTAATAAAATATTGCTATTAACTGCATTTAAAATAGAATTTAAGGTAGGAGGAGTGATGTGGAAAGTAAGTCATGAACTACACGCTTCAGAAGACCTTGCTAAATTATCTCATGATCTCCTGCATGACACAGGATTTTTACTTCCAAGCTAACCTGAAAATTTTAATTTTATCAATTTTGAATGCAAAATTTTGTGGATATTAAATCTGATTGAGTTAGCCTCCCAATTATGAAGCGTACTTAGTTGAAACAGCACCTGATAGCTGCAGTTTTTCTGTATCATGTGGTAAAAAGTCTCTACTTGAGGATTTGAGATTGGAGATACCTGCCAGAAGTGACTGCAAAGATGAAAATTTTTATTATGATTTAGTAGATGATGTATTTGTGCTTCAGCTTTCGACTTCTGAAGCTGCTGGGAAGTTAAAATTTTCAAATCCTTTCAGTGAATGAGAAATACTGCTTTTTGATTATACTTATTCCAGATGTAATCCTAATGTTTCTCCTAATTGGTAAATTAATCCCTTGTGTTGAAGTGACTGTTGAGTCTAGCCTGTCATTCAGTCAGGTACTTTGATATTTGAGAGTTTGAAAAACCATACACTTTTGGATTATCAATTTAATGTAATACATTTTGTAACAGCACTACTTATATTTAAATATATATTATTTCCATTTCTTCAACTTCATGTAGTCATAATATCTGCATTGTTTAGTATAATTATTTTGAGAATTTTTCATATTGTTCTTAGAATTACTGTTATAATTAATACAAGAATCTATTTAAAAATTAAAATCTATAGTCATATACCTTGGAATTTCTACAAATAAACACTTCTTATTTCAATGCTTGATGTTATTTACAACCTGTGAAGTATCATTTTTTGACCAAGCACTGTGCAGACAAAATACCTTGTGAAAATTAAATGGTGAGTAGGGCCCAGAGACGTTGGGAAAAATTTGTTGTGGAAGGGGCTAACTGTTTTTCAATTTTTCTTTTCTATTGAATTGGTATCCTACTTTGAAGTAAACTAATAACTCATACTGATATATGATGGATGGTTCAGCAGAATGATTGAGACTAGTTCGCTGGTATGGAAGGACACAGTGGCTACAAGAATATAAAACTTTCTATTGTTAATACCTTTTAAGTCTTTGATCATGGAGATTTTTACTCTAAGAATATTGGTTGAGAGATGTTTTGTTGAAAACCCAAATCTTTGGATCGATTAAAATTGTCTAGAGATATATGGAATGATATTTTAGAATGCTTCATCTGGTAAGAAGTAGGAAGAATATGCCTAGGATGGAGGACAAGTTGTAAAAAGGAAAAATAAATCTTAAATTGTCTTCAAAATCTATTTGCTCCGAAATAGTGCAACAAGAGAGAAATATGGATGTCGTCTACATGCCATTATGTAAAACTGATAGGTGCAGGACAGAAAAATCTATGTAAGGAAGAAATAATCCATAAGCCTCAGCAAATTCTGGATATTAATCCTGCTATGGGGTGTGTGGTTAAAGCTTACTAGTTTGCTTACTTAGTTCAACAGAGTTTATAAGTAAGTCAGTTACCGTATTTTTCGGCATATAAGACGCACTGGCATTTAAGACGTACCCTCATTTCGTAGGTCGCTCACAAAGAAAAAAGTTATATTAATTCGTGCGACAGCACGGAACCACAATAACATGATGACGTACTACTGTTCTGTTTCCATGCAATGTAGCGTAATTAAACATTCCTAGTTAACACTGAAAGGTGCGGCTTAATGTCTTGCTTCGGTAAGTCATATTTCCAATGTATTTTTTAAACATACTTATACCAATACCTTCACATATAAGATGCGGGTAAATTTTTTGAGACCTAATTTAGGAAAAAAAATGCGTTTTATATGCCGTCAAATACGGTGAATGGTTAAGAAAATTATTTTTTCATTTAATTGATGTCAGTTTTGAATTCATATCTCCAGTATAAACAGAATGTAAAAGAAGCTTCCTGGAGCAAAATTTTAACTCCTCTTGGTATGGGAATTGTTAGAATCATAGGAGTTCAAAAACTGCACGGAAGGATATGGTAGGGGAAATGAAGAAAAATATCATATTTGATTGACAGGAAGAGATTTTCCTTCACTTTTCTGAGGACATAAAAGCATTCGATAGAGAAATGATTAATAGTATGAGGTAAACATGAAAGAAGAAAGGAGCATGCCTACATGTGTAAAGAGTGTGATGTTGGCTCATTGTTCAAAAGACTATCATATTATATAACTTAATTATTAGTTCTGTAAAAGCTTAGATTTTGGGAAAAATTTATTAAAAATACTTAAATAGAAGAATCCTAAAATATTTTTCTGCAAATGTCAATTCAAAGCTCATGTCAGATGTATGAAATATTTGTTCAGTAATCTTAAAATGTTTATATCATTTTTCAACAGCGATACATTTTCATTGCTATCTATCTTTTATCTTAAGTCTTTTGCGAAGTTCCTAGGTAATTCTAAAGATTATTTCTTGGAACTAATACATATCAAAACTATTGCAGTAACATTTAATTTACATTTAATAAATTTTAATTTAATGTTACCTTGCTGGGGAGGGGGCTTAATTACCCTCTTGGCATAGTTTTCTTAGAATATAAAGGTCTGCAACTGCCTAGAAAAAGGTTTGGAAAGGTTAAACTGAACTATAATCCTTTGTATCAGTACCCTTGATTTTACCCTATTTGTTCCAGCGGAGATGGAATTCAGCATTCTGCCTATGAAAATTCCAGTCGTCTGAGGATAACTGTGTCATGGGTCGAAAATTAATGAAGTGTGTTAAATTCTTCAGATTGTTGCAAGGAAGAATGAACTGGTGAAATGTATTGTTTGATTTTTTGTTAATGTTATTAAAGTACTTTTAATCCCTTTGCTGGAATTGTCTCGAGTTGCTGATTGTTGCAAGCAAAAAAGACTGAAAGTGCAAAAGGTTAATCATGTAATTAACGAAAAACCCTCTTAGGGTTATTGTAAAGACATGTATTTAAGTCTGCGTAATAAAGTTATTATCTTAACTTTGTTATCAATGTTAGATAATTGTTATTCTACCGCTTAACAAAACTATCACCAATTCATGGTGGAAGTATTGGGAATTGACTAATCTATATTTATTAATGTTATTAATCTTTTAATTAGGAAAGGCACGAAAGAGGCAGACGCATGATTCGAGACTTGATTGTGGAGCAGAGCTTGACGCGATAAGTATTGGAATATAAATCATGTCCGGTATTCACGCAATACAAGTTGTTATAATATTACATTTAAGTTAATTTTTTCATTCACTTTATTGTATGCTATAAATTTCTGAAATAAAGGAAAATTGGAAGTATGTATTAACTGACCGTTTATATTGTATCCCCAGAATATATCATCTAATGGTTTACTTCGATTCCCGTTCGAGACAAACTTGCCTTCCGAAAAGATGCACCGCTAAGTTCTTAAGTATTAAATAGATTTCGTGAAGCCATACAAACAAATGCATCCTCCGAGTCTGCTTTCCGAGATAGGAGTGTAATCGTAGGAGTCACGTTTTGCGATTATATAATGGAAACTAGGAAGTTAGGGTCTCTAACTTACAAGTTGTTAATAATTCGTAGGAATATATCCATACTAATTTCACCAGGCCATTTTCCCTAAGGCATCCTTACTAGAGGTAAAATCGCCTCCAAGGGTGGGATGCTGTTTATTCTGTTTCAGCGATTCTTTCTGTTTTTCCTCAGGAAAGTCGTCAGATCCTTAGCTGGATGAGTTTGTTCGCGGATTGGAATAATGCTGATGGATGAAACGTGTATCGGAAATAAGGAGCAGAGGAATGCGTTTGAAGTTATTTATCTATTGTAAGTAAGGTAAGTGTAGGTTTGGAAACGGTGAAATGGAAAGCGTGAGATACGAAGACTTGAAAATGTAGAGTAATGTGAAATATTAAAAAGTTTGGAAGCATTTTACATGGTATTTATTTAGTCCATGAATCCCCACGTTGTAAATGAACCTGTTGGAATGAAATGGTGTAAGGGGGGGGGGGGGGTCGGTAAAAGAGAGATGTCGAAAAGCAAGAGGCATGGTAACGTCCGGCGTGACGCGGGAAGGAAGGGCCAGAAACAAAGTTTAAAGACGATCGTATGTAAGACTGGTGACAGCAGCGCCACAACGGCAATGACGGGGCCAGAATCATGGAGGATCGTATGTAATATTGGTGGATAGCAGCGCCACAACGGCGACGACTGGAAGTAGGGGCGTGAGAAAAAGTTCAGCAGATGTCTCTGCGATTTGAAGGCTTTATTCGTCGCGATACGTTATAATGAGAATGAAGGTTGAGTACTAGGAAATTTCGTAGGCTTCAGGGGCAAGAGGGTGGGGTGATCCAGATCAAAATTTTAAACCTTTTCACTTTAAAAACGCGTTTCTTAAAAGAAAAAGATCCCCCTTCATTTGTTTTTTTTTTTTTCAAATTCTAATGAATTGTTTCAAGTCAGGTGTCTTAAATTATCGCGTCGATTTGGTATGGTTACGTCTCCGAATTCGGAGTTGGAGGTCATGTCGGGGAAATGAAAACCAACCTGAGTTGGTCTAGCATTTCCCCCATGACCCCCCAAAAGTTGGGTTTCACTTCTAAATCGTTTTATACGAAAAAATATTTTCCGTGCATTCGATAAATCAAGGGAGGCTATGGCGAAGGCTATCCACACGAGAGTACCAAGAGTTGTTGTTTGTGCATATTATGAATGCGGGTATAAAATTTGAAATTTCGGAATTGTGAGCCGATAAAATTTACAAAGTTCATCCAAATTGAGGTGATTTTCGGAGGAATAATTCTCTGAATTCGAAATTAAACGTAATAAATGTGAAAGTTTTGCAAGTAAAAGTCAGGAGCCATCTAGCGATCGTTTTTACGTAATTTTCTGGAAGCCGCAACGAAGAGGGAAAATTCAAAATTTAAAATAGATGCCATAAGGGTTTTGTAGGTGGCTCTTAAGTCTTCGTTTCATCGTAAATTATTTGTATTCATAATGTAAAGAATGAAACAGAAAAATGTTCGCATTTATTCCTGTCTGTGTATAATACGAGAGAAATTTTGGTTGATAAGTGCAAGAAAATAGTTTATAACTCTAATATTGAGTATGTAACGATTTTCGGAAATTTAAAAAACGCGAACAAACTACTAAACTATATTTTGTTAATCAGGATTTGCATTTTTCTTTCCAAAATCTGTATCTGATATTTATGGGTCATAATCGTCATAAAATACATGCGTCAGTGCATGTTGTACATAAAGCGTAGCACCGTTACCTAGTATCCAGCGGGAGCCTTTGTTCTCACTGTCCCTTTTAGTAGGGTAGACCACGCACTTTTCCACTACAGGACTCAGGGTTAGTGAGGCCCGTGGTACATAATCATTTATCGAACATCCAGCGATAGATTGACGGTCTTACGCCAAAGGCCAATCATGCGCGAAAAATCTCCCGAATATGTCTTGTCATACGGAGATACTGCTATGAGCTACAGCGTCGATACCGGTAAGGTTGCTGTATCTCGGTACTGGCCAGGATATCAATCATAGATCAGAGTTTGCGTATTAAAATTAGGTATTTTACAGTAACGGTTAGGTAGGTTTGTACTTGTTCTCTAACTAGGGTAATTATAAACATTAAAATAATTCCTTCTTGTCTAATTAATTAGAATGTTTGTTTATGTACTGATTGATGTACAGAAACCTCTATGAGTCTTCCAATTAGAACCTCAATCAATTCATATATCGCCGCGTAATTACGTAACAATATCACATAAAATTACACAGTTTAAGTACTGCACAATACGAATTGTTGTATATTTATTGATTTTTGAAGAATTAATGATGATTTCCTGTTGTTATCGGTAGTACTATAAGTTTTTCATGTCTCTTTGTAATGAAAAATGAAATTCTCTGCTGCGAATCCCCATCCCGATCCAAACTTGGTGCTGCACGCATTATCGTTAGCTTCGGACGCCAGATCACCTCCCGCCTGAGGTTAACCCTGAAGGACTGCGAAACTAAAGTGCGTAAATAGTGTATAAATGTAATATGGATTTCTCAAATATTACAGTTGAACTATAGGCAACAACAAGTCGATCGCGAGACACTTTTTAAAAAAGGAGATTAGAATATGATTAATTTTATTTTGATGTTATTGCGCATCAATCGTCATGCATCTTACAATTGAGGAGACATATTGGTTGGAAAGTTCTTTGCAAAGCAATAAATACTTATTCTGTAAGTGAATAACAAATCTGTCCTCGTTATGTTTTGATTGGGATCAATCGATTGATGGATGTTCAATATGAAGAATTTGAAATATCATGAGATGAATGAATAAGATTTAATTCTTTATATACACAGCAATTTCGCTCACACTAGTACACTCACACCACAAAAGTATCAATGTGATGCTGTTGTGGGCAGATCTTTTTACATATATTGCATCATTTTTAAGGTACAAGCAGGGCTCAAAGTGATATAGCAACAAGCATACTTGACTCCTTTTTGGTCATTTGATATACACCAATTAATTGACCAATGACAGTTGCGCAAGCACATTCACTCGCCAAGCCACAAAGAATTCATGAAAAAGTACTTTCAAAAACAATTTAGTGATATAATTCTTGCATACATCATGGAATAACATTACATGGCTCCTCATAAACTTGGAATACAACCTATTGGTTTGATATGTGATGGCTTTATAAGCCCACATACTGTATTTGCAAATATATATAATGTTAAAACAAATATAACAAACTCACAGAGGTCTTATCACATTCCTCCCACTTTAATAGTAGAGGGAGGATAATAAACAAATTGCACAACTATGAATCCACGCCACTCACTTTCACAACATCACAAGGGCTCCTAGTCCCTGTTTATTATCGATTAAGGCATCACTTGTGAACCTATGGTTCCAAAAGTTACCACTATGCAGCTTAAATCAACCAAAATTATTTTACCGATACAACTCACCCTTATTCATCACAATCAACCATTATCTACAATGAAAAAATCTAATCATGGCCATGTTTAAGGTCTATCTCATCTCCAAATACAAAAAAGTTCATCACTGCTTTGGTATGCATTTGACAGGCCATTTGGATTAATTGAAGATTTCTAAAATACTGAATGTTTTAATTGTAGAAAAACTCATCAACTCTCAGGGGAAGGGACCCATCAATGAAGCCACTGGCTTCAATCATATTTTAGCAGCAATAAAAATGTAAACTAGGCAAAATTTTATATAATACACTCAATAAAAAATAAATATACAGCATTAACTCATAAGTATTTAGATGCGAGGAGTAAAACATTGCAATAAGTAAAAATTATTCAATGAGAAGAGCTTCTTTCTGAATTTGCTTTCTTCACATTTATGTACATTCATTTAGTTATATAATTTTGCACTCTTAAAATTTGTTAAGGGAATTTTATGCATGAGAATGTACAAACTAAAATAAAGATGACTGTACACCTAATAAAAGAGATTTCACTAATTAGTTCACTTTATCACAAAATGTGGCAACAAAATATCATTTCATTTCTGGGTCCCTTAATAACTTAACATAGTCAACATGCAATGGCAATGACCTTCACACATGTGACTCTAAAGGCTGTTCATGGACCCTTGTGGTTGGAAGACCATGAGGCCTAGCTCCCACCCCCCCTCCAGGCCCACCATCTCCTCTAACAACCCCACAACGTCCTACTACAGCACCTGGAAGAACCACATTTATCTCTACAACAAAACTACTTCCAAGTGCCCTTCGACATCCCAAATCTGGTGAACTTGTTCGGAGGCGTTCTCTGCCAACCCATGCCCGAAGACCAACCTCTCCCTCTCCATCTGCAGTTCCTCTCTCCTTTTCATCTGGTAATACAGCATTGCTGGTGCGATCACCTTCTCTTCCATTGGTAACTGCCCATTCAATTTTGTCAAAGTCTTTAGTCCCTCCAACAGTATGACGCCGCTTTATAGACCTATCTGGCATGCCATTCTTTCTCTTCAGCTTTGCCTCATCATCCCCTCCACCTCTCTTTGTGCCTGCTTCTCTTCTTCTCCATTGTCTTTCCCCATCCTTAGTCTTTGTGTTTGCTTCTGTTTTCTCTGTTTTTGAAAGAGAATCAGTTCGCCTTGGTTTTACCTCCACAGATTCTGCAGGTTGAGTGGTCTCAATTGTTGCAGTGCTCTTGCTTCGACGGTCATTTCCACCTCTGGCTACTTTCTCCTCTAATCCTTCAACAGCTACCTCCTTTTCCTTCTTTGCAGACCTCTTGTCAGGGTCCTACAGATTAATCAACAAAACAGGGAAGATTGAGTCATTAAGAAATTCAGTAGCTCTGAGATATCAATGCTATATATTATAACAGTAATAAAAAAGATTTACCATATTTTATGATCTAAATTTTAATGACTTTTTTATGAATGCTTGACTCTACCTCAGTAATTACAATGAAATTATAATCATGTCAAGCATTATCTAATAACTAGAAAGACATATATGATTATAATTTACAGTTTCATTGTGTTCTATTCTGAAAAGAAGCAAAAAATAGATTTTCAGTCTTTAACTGTATAGCTTTTATCCTACATAGTTTTTTTGAAAATTATTAAAAATCAAGTATTTCAACTGTAGTTTGAAGTACTACCTGGCTTTAGTTAAAAATTATGGTTCTTAAATTGATCGCAGATTTTCTTATGGAACTAGGATGATTATTGATTTTTGTTCTTTGAAATGTCTTCAAATCACTTTAAGTTAATTTCAATTCTACCAATATACCTGCCTGTAGCAAATTATAAGGGTACGTTTAGGTAAATTAAAAGTACTTGTGAAAAGAATTATCACCTTTTGTGTGGTGGCTCCTATTCTTTCTGACAACCTTTGGTTGCTTTCCTCCACAGAGGAGTTTGGAGCAGAGGTTCTTGTTTGATCAAGGGTGGTACTCTCCGCTTCCTCGGGATGTAATTCTCTGGGAGAGCCTTGGGCACTGTGCTGTTCCCCGGAAGAATGTGAAGCACCGGGACCAAGGAGAGAACGCAGCTTTTTGTCAAAGGTAGAGGTGAGGCTGGCCAGAAGGTCGCTCCCTGTGGAATGAACAGAAAAAAATATGGCTTAATACACTGCTTGATCTTACTTTTGATCCAAATGATTTGCAGTTTCACAGCAGTCTTGGATCACTACTCTCACAGCACCATGCAGGTTCATCAAATCAAAGCATGAGGTCAAGAAAATCTTCATTTTCTTTATTCAAAACACACAAGGTACAAGGGAAACATGCACACTTCACAAAAACTGAAGGCATAACCCATATTTCTTGTTGTAGAAAGAAGTTTTTATATGAATTATGATGATGGAAATGATAAATCAACTGAAAACCATTTGTCACACATATTATCAACAACTCTTCATGAAGAATAATTTAATATTATTTCCCAAAGATTCCTTCCTTTAATTAATATAAAGGAATGAAGGAAATTTAAAAATAAATAGATCTCTTCCTTGGTGATCTATTGATCAGAATGAGCTAGAATGAAGAAAAAATCAAATATTCATGTTTTTAAAACCATAAGGAACAAGAAAGATTTTTTCCTTTCTCTATGAAAGAAAGATTTACATTGACCTTGTCTAATTTAATAGAGGAAAAAAATTTGAAACCCAGATTTAAAATCCAACAATAACACTTAAAAATGTCTATTAACACCATCAAGATAAGCAGAACATGTAAGTGCAACAGTGAAAAAACTACTGCAATTGCAAAAGCCTGGTTTGGTGACAATTTTTATATTCAGTGGATGGATTTATCTCGAGATACTTCAACATGCTTTTAACAAAGCAACATGCATAATTATTTCTCTTTCTCTCATATTTTAAGATCTGTTGGTTAAATATGATGTCAGATAGGTTGGAATATATTAAATAAGTATAAGTCACAGTGCACCAGAAAATGACAGAGAAATACTGTGTAGGATTGGCTGAAAGGTTAAATATGAATGGAAAAGCATTTAAGTGAGGGATGAACAGAGATAAAGCAATGAGTGTTAAGAAACATAAGGTGCAGCACATAAAGAGATATAAAGAGAGCCGATAGGTACCACTTCCCCTACCACTTCTTAACAAATATGGCATTCCGAGGGAAGTGTTACAGGGAAAGCCTAAATTGACTTTCTCAAAAAACACTGAAAACACAGGCCTTCCATTTGAAGGAGGCCCTTACCTCCAGCATGGCTCAATGGAAAGTTGGCTTGTGGATGTAAGTGTGATAGGAAGCACCAAAAACCTTGACCCTGCGCCTGTCTGCTTTCCATGACCCAATGGCACGCAAGAGAAGAGAAAATAGGATAGAGCATTGGGTGGAGAGGGGATTGTAGGGATGATAGTACCAAAAGAGCTTTATGGATCATATTTTTGTTTAAATAAGATTTGTCTTAAATAACCAAAATAAAGCATGATTCTAAACATATGGAAAGGTAGTTATTAAGTTCACTTCACTAAATATAATTCTTATTTGGACTAAAAGAATCTAAGTCTGTATAAAATCTGCATACCCCATGATTATATACAGTGGAACCATCATGGCCATTGTTCGCCATCTGATCCACTTTAAGGATCATTCCATTAAAGAAATTATTAGAGAGATTACAAATTTTGTTTATTAGTAACTTGAATCCAATTTATTGGTTGAAAATATTTTTGGATTATATTAAAACATTAGCCTGAAGCTTAACAAGTATGAAATGGCAATTCACTTTTCGTCAAACCCAAATTTCCTGCATTTAATTTAAATGCTATTGAGAAACATGAAAGTGGAATAACAATGCAGGCAAGGCTATAAGAAATCCATAAATCTTATTAATAACAGAAAAAACAACAGAAGAGCTATTAAAATGTTCACACTCATACATGACACACCTAACATATTAAGGGTATATCTTCTATATAAGCTGGCATTTCACTGAATCCACCCATGTGTTTCAAGATTGAAGAATTGAAATTAACTTTTGGAATAAATTATAAATAAATGGATGCTAGTATGTAACCTACTACTCAGGTTCTAATAAAAGAATCAAAATATTGTCCATTAGTCGAAGTATATTATCAACTGCTTAAATAAAAATGCTGTAAGATGAAGTTGAAGATCATATAACATATACTATTTTTTTAACAAAAAAGACAAATAGAAAGAAATAAACAAGGAATTTTACTGAATATATAGGTAATTGTTAGTTCAAGTAGCTAATTCAAATAAATATCAAGCCAATTCTATAAGCAAAATAAAATACTTTTTAAAAATAAAAAGAATAACCTTGTATAATCTTACACAAAATAGATAAAATTAAATATACATAAGAATTTAAACTTATAATTTTTTTCTTCTAAGTGTTGCCAATTTATGGGTTCAAAATTACTACCAGTATTGATAATTGTGAGAGATTCAGATCTAATTTTAGGAGTTTAAGAGGTAAAGGAAACTGCCACATCTTTCCATCAACTTTTATGTTTTATTTAAAGGTTTCAGTAATTAATTTTATGAATTGTTTAATAAATTTATATTTTGCATTAGAATCCTCAATAGTAAAAAATGAGACACTTCAAGTTTTTGATGTTTTATATGTAAAATAAAAAATGGTTCCACCATATAGGAAAACATACAGGCAGCACCTAATGGATTCCTTATAAATTTAACAGTAAATATGCAAAAATAATGAAAGCATGCATTTATAAAGTCAATGGGAAGCCAGCTTAAAGTTAAAGTACTTGTAATTAACTCAAAAACTGAGTACTGACTGGAACATAAATGGTTGTCGTGACTGGAAGATAAACATGTGATCGTGCTCTTATGGCTTGTAAGAAGAGTGACATGCAATAACCTATTGTATGTGATAATAATTCTTCTTCACTTAAAAGATATAATGATACCTAACATTTGAAATACTTCACATTTTAAAACATGAAAATGCTTCCTCACTATACAAATAATCAGAATAACAGAAGTAAAGATGAAATTAATTTTTAAATAAAACTTGCTCATAA
This sequence comes from Pantala flavescens, assembly GCA_020796165.1. Taxonomy (NCBI): domain Eukaryota; kingdom Metazoa; phylum Arthropoda; class Insecta; order Odonata; family Libellulidae; genus Pantala; species Pantala flavescens. The sequence goes on from CM036883.1 coordinate 49,694,383, forward strand.
AAACAAAAAAATATGGTGAGATATTTTCAGGAATTGCAGCTGTGATATTCTTATTAATTATAACCTTTTAATTTTAATTTTGGTTCAAATGATATAAATTGCAATAAGTGGTTATAAAATAACATAGTACATGCTGAAAACATAAATCAGCTCATAAAGCCACAAAGTGTTTCATCCTCACACATTGTATTATTTTTCACTACAAATGCTCGCCATGAATTGGATAGCTTATATAAATAATGTAGATCAATGTCGTAAAATTAAATGAGGCATACCAATCAACTGAAATAGTAACACCTTTTTACAGAAGCAACACAATTCCAGCCACCAAAAAAGATGTATGGGTAATATTTACTGAAGTTTTAGAGAATGGAAAAGATTTTTTAAGAATAAAAAAAACTTAGAAACTTAAAAGGTGTATTCTTTCAGCATACATGCTAAAACAGAGTTGTGTAAGCCAAAGGCCTCAAAAGAATTTGGTGCTTCATTGGGATTCATTTAAATATTTAAGAAAGCAGAAAAATATTTTATAATAGCCCATTAACTAGCGAACACTACGCAGAAAATGGGTGATATAACTGCTTTTACTGAGGGACAATCTTCACTTGGAAATTTATCAGTACCTGAAACATTTTCGGTTAATAGCAAGTATCTTCTGAGTCCAATGGATGAGGCAATTTCCTGAACTCACCAATCCAAGTCGCACAAAATTACAAAGACAAAGAAGAAGAGGAAATTAATTCACTTTTGAGAAGGAAGAAGAGAGAATAATAGAGAGAAAGGCAAGAAGGAAGGAATGAAGGAAAATTGTATGACTGGAATTCACCAACTAGTGAGAGTGAAGTGTATGGCTATAAAGGTATGGTATAATTGGGATACAAGTGTCCTATAAAGTAAGCCAATAGGATAAATTTGCTACAATTTATTGCCTAAACTGCTAGTGGTCAAAATAATTTTCTAAAATGAAACAGTAAATGAAAGTCAGGTCCTCAAACATTCTTACAAGACTCACCGTATTACCTTTCTTATGTTCAATTACAAAACATTACAGAAAATGTGTTAGGAGTGGTCTTCTATGGTAAAACTATTTACTAAGAAAACTAACAAATACTTAAATTGGCAAGATATGAGTTCCCAATATACTATATTTAAGAAGAATTTTGATTTGCTATGGACAACTACCTGGGTGGACAATAACAATAATAATATTTCACTAAATATAACTCAAAATAAAACTTGAAATTGATATGACAGATATGATAATAAAACCAAAAAAATTTCTATGCTGAAAAAAATATTGATTTTGATTTACATTAACACTATCATTATCATTAGAGGAAATAATTAAAACTAAAATATATCACTGAATGTGATAATTAAGTAAAAGACAATGAAATGTCTATCATAAATAATGGCTAAAATTCTTAATTATAACTAACCACTTCTCCTACAATACTGAATCAAGTGCAAATAAATTGGTTAATTTCTAAGAAATACCTACCATCATCTGAAACATCACTAGAGGGCCGATCCCTTCCTTCCTGTCCATAAGCTTCTTGTAAAGAGTCGAGAGAGCCACGCCTCATGGCATTGGGAGTAGGAGGCAATCTTATTGCTCCTTCTTCATTACTTAGTTGAGGCTGTTCACATTCTGTCTTCAGTCTCTTAAGGGTACCATTAGGACCAATTTTATGCCCATCAAAGCTCAAATGCTCTGAAACCAATAATCTCTGTCCTTGAACTACAGTTTGTCGAGCCAAGTTTTCTGCAGAATTTCCTCTCCTCAAATTACTAAGGGTAGCACCTTCTTCTGAATAGTTCACCTTTTCACCAACAGGGAGCAAAATGTTGCCAGAGTCTCTGAGAACTTGTGTCTCTAAGGATGTTGGGGAGTTGCTAGAACACAGTGCACTTTGTCTTGATGATGGGGAACTGTTCCTTTGGTGGTGATTAGGATGAGAATGAAGACGGGGGCGGGATAAAGAACTATGAACAGGGGCTGACAGTAGGGAGCGTTGGACTTCTGGAGAAGATGATTCATCACTTGTGTGAGCCATTGGTTTGATGAAAACTACACATGACAAGAAAAGAATATTAGGATAGGATATAGAATAGGATTAATTAAGTTAAAATATTGATGATAATATTCTAAGATTCAGTCATAACAATATTGATAAATTTTTTTTAAAAATTACAGCATGGCAAATTGCATTTTAGTAAGAGCTGAATAAATGTTTTTCAAAGAGACTGAGTACATTAAAAACTGTAATCATATCAAATATATAGTTAGGTATTTTCATTTTTGATGATGATACCAGATTATTCATAAAATTTTGAAGGTGACTTCAAAAAGTAAATTGAAGGAAAAAAAGTTGTAGCCAAGAAGTGGGGTTTAAAAAGTTTGAGTAATAATGATCAATAACAACCAAAAAATTAAAAGATAATTGATAAAGATTGAGATTTTTTTTAAATATGGTCAGAAAATTATGTTTCTTATCTTGTAGTTTCAATTGAATAAAATAAATTCAAGATTGAATAACTTACTGGTTCCTGAATTATAGGAATCCTTGCTATGGAGGGAACCTGATTCAGAGGTACGCTCAACATTGCTGTGCAGAAGAGATTCTGTTTCAGAATTTCTTTGCTTGGCTGCTATGTCCCTCTGCAACATTGCCCTTGTTTCTAACTCAAAGCGGCGTATGCGTTCCTGTGTTGTAGCACTAAGGCCAGCATAAGTTCTAATGGTGCCTCCTAAATCTACTGGTGGTCCTGCACTATATGGGGGTCCTATTGAAAAATGAAAAATAAGAATGTATTTCATTTTTGTAAAGACATGAAACTGATAAAGGCTCATGATTAAGTTTAAAAACTATTCAACGTTTCATAGATAAAATAGAAAGACTATTTGTTTAATAGAATATACTTGAATAATAAATTGTATTGCATCGCTATAATACAAAAGAAAAAAATTGTATTTAAAAAATTTTAAAGATATTACTAGTCATGTGATGATAAGAGAGAATATTTCTCAAATTATAATAAATTAAGGGTTATGAGTTATTCAAAATAAGTTAATATTTATTTAAGGTAAAATTTATGACAAGGAAACTTTTCAAACCTCTGTGATCCAAATGCGGGGATGGAGATGGTACATCTTCATGGTTTGTTGGTGAGACTACTTCGCTATGTTCTTCTGTATTATTTTGACTACTCACATCTGCTTCATGAATACTTTTCACTATGTTACCCGAGAATATGACTGAACCTAAGATAGACGAAGCAACAGAAACCCTTTGCTGAGTGTGGTCCTCTGATGAACTTCTATGCCTTACACTGTTGCTACCTTCAGGGCCATCCCTAACATCCTGCCCTCTGCTCTGCTGCCCCGTTTCTTCATTGGAACGCTGCTTGTCGCACCCCTGAAATGCAACAATAATATGAAAAAGTGGTTCAAAACTAGACAACAAACCCCATTAGTAGACACATAAGGATTTACAAAGATATAATAGATTTATTTACTATTGCCTTCATCTGTCATTACTTGATTATAAATATTTCTATTGTTTAATGCATCATTTTTATGTTCACAACTCAAAATTTAGATTTCCTAATTTTTAACTTTAGTTTCAATTTTTGTATTAGAAAATTTGTATTCTCATATAATACAATGATATTATTACAGTATTTTAAAATTTTTTTGCTGATGATACTCAAAAAAGTTCAAGTTAATTTTTAATCTCCTATTGCTCTTTTGAACATCAATATTTAGCAGATGAAATTTGAAATTCCATGCCAGACACATACCAATCAAAATTAAATAACATTTTTTCATGATTGCAAGATTAATTTTCCTAAGAAAATGATACCTATCCACTGAAGCTCCATTATTTATAAGGTAGAAGTTGTAAAAACTTAAATAACCTAATTTTATGGTAAGAGTTTCAAAGATACTTAATGTTTATTAACCTGACAATGAGTTATGATTTTAAACTTAAGAGCAATGCAGAATATTTAAAAAAATATATATTGTCTTATAAAACTATCAGAAATTTTGATGAAATTGATGTAAAGACTTAATATTTATGCAAGATATATATGAATAATCTCACTACATTTTTTCCTTGAGGATTGCTGCACTGTAATTTTGGATAAAGGTAAAAAGGTAATTTTCAAAAATGCCTCATTTATTACAAATTAAACTTGTCTATTTTACACTTACCTCATCAGAAAGTCCAACAAAAAATTATTATTTTCGGAATCATTACAAAAATACCAAGATATATCACATTAATATGATGCATTATGAATGTTTCCATTTAATAAAGCCCTATCCGCTGCTTTTCAAAGATTATCCTTTTTCATAATCCTCACCAGTTCACATGATCACAACTAACTGGTCAGCTCACCTGCTTATCACCATCATGATGGTCAGAGGTGCACTCAGCGAAGTCTTCCTGTCCCCCTACAACCCCTCCTCCTCCCCCACCTCCCCCTCCTTTACGGCCTTTAGCTTTCTGCATCTTCCGGTTAGCTGCAGAAATTATGGAGGATACAATGTCTTTTGCACTGATCTCCTTGCTTGGGCTCTCCACCTTCATGCCTGTGAGGTTAGGTGTTTCCACCAATGCAAAGAGAGAGAAAAGAGGGCGGAGGATGGAAAGGGAATGGGAGGGGAAAAGGGAAGCAGAGGAAAAGAAAAAGAAACATGCATAAGCTTAGAAAAAAATAAAATGAAACTAAAAATAAATTCCCTCATTCCTTCATGCAGCAGAAAATGCATAATGATATCCATTGACAAAGCCAAAATCAAATCAAAAGTAGCACATTTATGCTGTATTTATCATTCTTTTCAATGCACTGGTGAGCTGGAACAGCTTGAAGCTAAGATGGCAGTGATGAGGGTTGAAATTTCGATTCAAAAACTTATTAGATGAAGGAAAATAATCGAATGTAATTATAAAATCTATAACTTGAGTCATAACAGTGCTACATGTAATTTGCTATAAAATTGATAAGGCATTCAAATTTATAATTTCAAAGAACACAATTACATACCTTTTATTCAATTTCTATTATTTATTGTTGCAAATTCAACATCAATCCATTATTAAGTAAAAAATTCAACCCTAGCAACTCATTGCTAGGGTTGAATTGAACAAAAAATGAATAGGCCTCTTGCTGCACAAAATATATTATGTTTATCATATTAAGTCTTATGACATATCATAATAAAGAATTTACTTTCCAATTAGATTAAAAATATAACATTTGTCTTGTTTTTAAAAATATTACCTTTGTGGATGAAAAAATACAATTAGCCCACTGACTTTGGGTGAAATATTGATAGAAGCATACATCTAAATTAATGAATCGATGGATAATGGAGCTTTAAAGACCGATTTTATTTGAACCATGCAAAATAGCTAATGGAAATAAGGAATATAGATAAAGTGCATAGGAAATTGAAATATAATATGAATATAATGGGCTTAGTATCCAGAGATATTTGATTAAGGCTTTGAATATATATAATCAAGATTTTCATGTATTCACCTGTCACATGACAGGTAAATGAACTTACTGTAGTTAGAATATGAAGACAGAAGCAAACTTATACCAGAATATTCAAAATCAGAAATGAATTTACTGATTAAATTGGTCTATAAATAATAAAGCTACCCAAATTTTAAGAAAAAAATTAGACAAATAATCTTAGAGAGAAGTGTATTATCAATTAATTTTTATAAACAAGTAATAACTAATAACAGTATTTTATAAATATAAAGCAGCTTTAAGGCTCTAAGTAGTTACTCTATTGGAAGATGGATAAAGTTGCATGATAATTACAGAAAACAAGTTTCTCTGTAACTCAGTAACTCTGAGAAGTCATACCTAGTGCTTTTATCCATATCTTATACAAAAATTTCATCAGATATAGCCAAGCCATAAAGATTTAAAACATTTATTTAAAAAACTAAAGGATGAAAATAATTGAAGACACTAAGTTATCAAAATTTCCCTTTTCCATCATGTAGTTTAATTGATAACTTGTATGGGGTAAATAAACTTATTGCAATGATAAATCCATTATCCATTCTAATACTTACAAAAGCTAAAGCAAGTGATAAATGGTCGCTTTCCATTAAATCAAAATTAATTTTAATCATGGTGAATTAAAGGAAACAATTTCATTGTTAGAATTTTTAGAATTTAAAATAGGTTTCTGAGGAAAAAGAGGAAAATATAACTTTTTATACTATAACTAATCTACCCATGTGTCAATCAACTAATCAATAAACTTCAGAACTTATAAACCTACTTAAAATAGGGGAATCAATGATATTGTTCTTTAAAATTTTTTTAACAAGATATTTTCTTGGAGATCTAGATTGTGTTTTGAAAAAGAGAGAAGCAAATTTAAAAGAGCAGAGTGAAAATTGCGCTATAAAATTTAAAACATGCAGTTTTTGCAAAGCAAATTGAAATTGGTGATATAAAAGAGCTATTTGCCAGTGCTTTGATTTGCAAAGTTGAAGAATTAAACTTATTTCTAAACTGGGTGCATGCTAGTACCATTATAATAACCATCTGATCCACTCTCTCTAAGTTCACTGTGCATACATGCTGATCTTCCATGATGACTATTTAGATATTCACGAAACATAGTACTGTGCATTAAAAAGTTTCATTGAACTCACCTGTGCATAGTTAGCACTATCCAAAATTATATGTTGAGTTAATAAGGGAGTGGGATGGAAAACATGATGCTGGCATTCTGAATCTTGATGTCACATTTTATAAAACACAGTAAAAACACAGTGAGAGAGCTTTCTGAAGTTTATGACCACAAGCAAAAGTTCCAAGGATAACTATATTTCCTGAATTAATCACATACTAATATATGTATTATTCAGGTGCTTCATAAGAAACATTATATGCTGTATCACTTCAAAGTCAATATTCACAATATCTAGCATTCTTTAATGGAACATTTCTGATATTTATAGACTGATTATCCTTAGATATGCCTAAAAGAATGAACTGTATCCAACATCATCACAGAAGTAGAAAAGTTAAGGTTAAACTAATCATGATCTGTCTAAGTTTCCAAGATGGAGTTTGAAGTATTTTTAATGAATAAAATGCCCATCTCTTGAAATCATTACAGCAGTAAAGATTCAAAACTGAGTGGATCAAATGCTTAACTCATGGATTTTCACATGCACCAGGTTTACAACATTTGTGTTCATCAACCATGGAAACAAACGAATGACAATCAGCATAAACACAGGCTACATTTTAATACACCAACTTGCACTTCTGACAGCAATCCAAAATTATAGTATTGAATACTTCTTCAAAATTAAAACTAAAAAAAAGAGATACAATAAATATGTTTAGTAAATAGCCGATTCAGGACTAAAAATGTAAAACTTTTCTCCACCATTCACACATATTTTTATTACTTATTCTTGGTGTAGTAAAAGAGTTATACAGTGTCAAAAGAATGGAAAGAAAATTTATCATTTGAAATTGACCAAAGTTTATCATGGAATTAAGAAAGAAAGAAGGATTTGAAGAGAGATGCAAGATAAAGGACATATTGAGATGAATATATTATATCAACAACATAAGTACAGGAATTGATGATTAAAACTGAAGGTGAGGAAATGATGGTAATCAACTTAGAGAATACAGAAAGCGTATCAAAAAGATGGAAGTTGAATTCTTTTGATTAAAATTGATTAAGTACAAATTATTGGAAATATTATTTAAACATACTCGCACAGAATTTTTCCTCAATAAAAATTGTTATTGAGAACTACTTTATGAAAAATAAGAATAAAAATAATTTAGATTAAAATGCGAATAAAAAAAACACTGAATATGAGAGATCTAAAATTAGAATAAATTATCTAACTATTAGTCTCTCTGATATAACAGAAACTATATTTTTTATGTATAGACAAAAATAAAATACTCATAATGTTTAAAATTAACAAAATAATGCTCTCAAACTACTACCTCTTCATTTATTATAACATGGAATTCATTTTTTGAATTTACACAAATATTTCATCATTGCAAATTTCAATCCATATAAAATATAAAAAGTACTTAAAATAATTTTTTCTCATCTAATATATCCACATATTTCTTCTAAGTAACAAATTTTGGCCTAATGCAGTCATTTCAAAAATTAGCAATAAATCACTAACCTCTTTATTTCTTGTGTAACTTCCATTAATTCTTAAGTCAAAATGTCATTATAAATAAAAAAGCGTAAGTAGTGCCATAATTATCAGATTTTTAGGGAGTTGCCTTGACAAAAGGATTTTGTAGATCAGTTATATCTAGCTTGAAAAAAGGACAGTATTTTCATATAGCGCCTTATTTCCCAAATATATGATGCAAATAAGTTATAAAAATAGTATTGTTTGTGCTTTTATTCAGCTTTGCTTCATAATATCAAACATTTGCAATGTATATTTTGTCTCAGCTTTCTCTTTTCAAGTTCAGAAAATCCATCCAAAGTCTTCAAGGCTTTGTAATTTTTAGCTGATAAAAGTATAGAGAATGCAGTTATTTTTTCTGTCACCATGCAGGGTGATGTGAATTCTTTCACAGTCAAAAGATACATTTTCTAGCAAGTTTTATTAATTAAATAAAGCAAAAGTATTCATATTTTTGGAAATAAAGTCTACCATACAATAAAATTTGAAGCTGACAGGAAATTATTTAAAATGCAATAATTTATTCATTCTATTATTGTTAATGACATTGAAAATGCCAAGCAACACACTGACAAATAAATGGTGGTTATGAAAGGCGATTATATTAGTTTAGACAAAGTAATTAATTGGTTCAAATGCATAATATAAACCATACGTTACAACAACATTAGAATTAGAAAACTGAATTGAGCCACTAAATTGAACAGAAGCTCACAAGGTACTGATATGCAATAATTTCATGCAGTTTTTAAATTAATTAACCCAAATAATGATCTGAAAGGCAATATCTTTGATAGTATACTTATTTTTAAGTGAACTTTGGAGATACCATGAATAGAATGACTGGTAAATCATAGTTATTTCTCTCAATAATATGTTTCTATTGATATATATATACATATATATCTGCAACACCATCAGCTGTTTATGCAAGGTCATGCAATTCCAACATGACTATAACATATTTAGATGCTACTGTGAAACATTTTGTAATATTGGTGATAAGCTTTGTATTTTTTATCACTATATACAAATATCACACAAAGTAAAATCTTCTATAAATAACATTTTCCTCCATTGATGATGAACATTAAACAAAAAATTAAGGAATGTGTTTTAGAACTAATGGAAGATGATCCTTAACTCATTGTAATTCACAACGAATATGAATTAATTTATTTACTTTAAGTTACTATGTTCACATATATTCTTACTTTTTCAAATTAATGATGAACTTTGAAGAGTGTATTAATATTTGTAAATAAAATCTTGGCAGTTCAACAAATAATTGTTGTAACCAAAATAGAAATATCTTATACTTTAGCAAAAATTTAAATCAAATTATTTAACTCTTATAATATGAAAAACATTGGACTTGATTCCATTCAAACAAAATGCATTTTCCAAACAATTCATTTGCCAGAATAGTCAAAAGGATATTCATGAGACAAAATTTTCTTCTTTTAGAAATATGAGATAAAAATAAATTGAAATTCAAAAATTGGTCTAGAAAGCATATTTTCTACTCACTACAATTTAAAAAATTAATGGAGATTTGTTTCATTTGGAAATGTTTGATTACATACTATGTGGAATGAAGCAATTGTTTTTCATGACACAATGCATACCAACAAATCAATCTTCAACAATCAATTCTTCATTCTCATATCACAACAGCTTGCTTGAAGCAGTAAATATCTCAATGAGATACATAAGGAGTTTGATAAGGTAAAATATACACACAGATACTGTTGTTTTTCTTCTTATTTTCATATTTTCAACTTTATAATGAAATCAATAGCTACCTAAACTACTTTTATGATTGCACAACTCTTCATTCAATTGAAGACAACTCTGTTTGCATTTTTTAAAAGAATATTTCTTATGTTTTCCATGGATGGAAGATTTAAACATAGTATCTCCAAAGCCTAGGTCACAATCAATTAGAAGTGAGTTTGAACACCACAGAAGGTAGATGCAAGCAATGCTAAGAGCAAGACAGAGACAGAGAGTGAAGGCAAGGTGAAAGTGGCAGGTCTGGAGCAACTTTATTGGGGAGCAGAGAGGATTTGGTGGTGGAGGGATGCTTTTCTCCTTAGGCCAGTGTTATTGGGTACCAACTCTAATATTAGTGCACTGATTCCTTACCTTCCACCTTCTGAATATTATTCAGAAGCAGATTTTGATTAGCTCCAGTGGTGTCATTTTCACCAGCCTCAGCACATACATCAAATGGAATGCTGCTCAGATCATCTGTATCTTCCTCGGAGAAGAACCAATCCACCTGTGAAAACATTAAATTAGTCTTTTAAGTTAATATAAAAATAGAAATAAAATCTAGGTAGGCATTGAAACCATTAAAGTTTCCTTTTCATTCTAAAAATAATGGCAATTTATCACAAGAATTAAATGAATGAAATTTTTAGTTAATTATTTACATTGAATTGATGAATATGTATTATAGTCCCATAACTTTATAGAGCAACCAAAAGTTCTGAGAAATAATTTATCACCTAAATTTTCCAAAGATTCTAAACTTTTGAGGATTATTAAAAACTCAGAAAATATTTTATCTACCAAGTATAAAGTCTTGATTAAGGAATATAAACTATTCATTTTCAATTATTATTATTGAATATACAATTCCTTTGTTAAAACATGTTTTCCTTTCTGAAAGCAATTTTCGTTGTACCATTTATTTATGATTATATGTTTCATCAATAAAATTACCTAATACATTTAACAATAATCTATGTTAATGCTACATTGCCACCACTTCTTTTTTAATTTCCTTGAAATTAAAACTAAAATAAATGTTATATTGAAAAAAGTAAAGTGTTAAATAAGTAAACAGCATACTTACATGACTGATGAGGGTTTCAACTATTCTACACTGATGAGACATGTCTGTGACCATGGTAACCATATTGTCATCATCTGTCCTTACTAAAGTTGGGCCAAATACAATGGCAAGATTGCGAGCCTCCATTTTATTTACATTGCAATGAGAAACCACCTTTTTCAGGTGGAAAATAAGGTGCTTCAAGGTTTCATAGTGATGATCAGGAAGGTCTCGTACCTACAAAAAAGGATCATGTGATAAATAAATTATAAAAATAAAGCAATATTTCTCTTGGTCAATCACTTCCTTATTTGGAATAAAGAAATACAAAACTAATAAAAACACTTTTTAAAGGTAATTGGCTCATCAGAATCATCATCAATAATAAATAAAATAAATTTTTGAATGAATTAAATTTATGAAAATTATAATAAAATATGCATTTAAAATTATAAAGAGAGATATTTTTGCACAATATAAAAATTAATAACGGAATTATTTTTTTAAAATTATACATATTTTTATGAAAATGTAATTCTAAATTAAATATAAAGACAATGCATCAAGTATCTAATATAAGTAATTAAAATATTCACAATAAAATTAAAAAATTTGGCTAGTGACAAATACTCTTCAGTACTTCTAGGAAATTAACTTATAACATAAGAAACAACTAAATTTACTATAAGATAAAGATAAATATTATTTTATAATAGAGAGTGAAATTTTAAATTTCATGAAAACATACAATAAAATTTTCTAGTGACTCACCAATTTCCTGATAGTAGCTATCCTTCTCTCTGGCTCCTCGATTTTATCTGATTCTATAAATAAGGGGTAAAGGTATGATGTAAGGAGAGAGTCCGGGAGTCGTCGGAAGAAGAGTTTCAGAAGACTGGAAATTACATTAACATCATTCCATCGTGCATCCTGCATAAGAAACTGAATTAAGGCCAATGAGAATAAAATTTCAAATAAGTAAAAATATTTAAAAAATTCTCTAAGCTATTATTTTTCATAGGTACAATTAACATAAAAGGTAAAAAGCTATCTTTACTTGGTGGAATGAGATAATAGCATGCAAATCATTGAAAAATAAATAAATAAGAAGTATAGAAATATAAATAAGAAGTATAGAAATATAAATAAGAAGTATAGAAACGATTTATTGAGTAAATAATATTTATATAAAATATTTAATTTTATATTTGAAATTACTGTAAGAAATTAGAATGATTTTATAAATTGATATGATACATAGATTGTTTTGTGCTAGTATTTTTTAGTACAAATTGTGTAATAATGCTACATTAATTTTTTCCTGTATTTACCTGCATATTTATGCAGTCAAAACCTCTGTTTACACCTTCTGTCAAGGATGTAACTGCTGCCGTGTTGCCAGGAACTCGGTAGATGCCTATTATATCTAAACCTCGTGCTTCAACAATGCTTGTACAGAGTTCAACTAACAATGGAACAAATGGATGATTTGTAGACTGAAAGTAAATTGAAAAGTAAATAAACATTAGATAGAAATGGAAAACATAAGGATCTAGTATTTATATTATATTTATGAGAAAATTAAGGCAAGAATTGTTCTTATTTCAAATATTTAACATTTGAGAGAAAAAAAAATTTAATTCATAGGTGAAATTATCTTGAAATTTACCGGTGGACAGTCTTCAAGAGGAACTCCTATTGTTACTCCTTCTGGGCGAGGTGCTGTGGGTGAACTAGGAGATGAGGCACCCCCACCTTGCTGAATGCGACGAAACTGCTTGGCTACCCTGCCCTTCCAAGTTTTAGACTTAGGGGATGGTAATTGATCTGAGAAGATAGAAAATAATATTGATTTATGCATTTTATTCACTGAAAAAATATTTTAAAAGTACTTTTTTGCAAAAGTAATAAGATATTTAACTTCCAGATGAGGTTGGACAAAAAATATTATAAAAATTTGCAGAATATATGATGAATTTATGAATCTGGAGCATTATTATGAAAATAAAATTTATGAAGTGTACAAAAGAAATGAGATACTTACCTCCCTGGCTAGCTTTTCTGGTTTTGTTAACAGGAGATTGCCCAGTGGGAGATCGGTTTCTCAAAGATGTAAGTTTTCTGATTCCCTTGTGAGCTGGTAAAGGAGAAAGACGATTGACATAGGGAGAAGTTGCTGCAGATGATCCAGCACAAGCTGGATTTATTGTCCCTCCAGCATGAGTAGAATTGACACCTTGCATAGAAGAGGCTGAACTCTGAGGTATTGAGGATCCATTTGTAGTAGCCTCTGTTGAATGCTGAAGACAAAAGTAAATGATAGAAAAAAGAGAAATGTAAGCATAATAATATTGTGTTGAGAAGTGTAATTTAAGAGAGAAAATTTGAATTCAAATCAATAAACATAATAACAAAAAAATTCGGATTATAAGGAAAATACCATTTATTATTCAGCATAAATTCTGAGAAATTTTAAAATATGATAATTTTGAATAGTTAAATTTTCAATTGAGTATTTAATTCTTCTCGACCATTTTTTAAACACACACAAAGCTAATCATAATCACAAGTAATTTCAAAATTAAGGTTTAATTAAATTAATTAATTAAAAAATTTTCCAATACTTTACAGTACAATTTATGCAAAGATCATATTTTTCCTGTAACAGCTACAATACACTTACCTCCTTATCATTTGCGACTATTTGCGCATGGCCTTCATTTTGGCAGCCACTCTCTTGCAAAGCACGGATCCATTGGAGCATGTCTATTGAGTCCTCTGCCTGCAGCAGTAGCTCAGAGGAATGAGATCCAGGGCCTCCTGGACTTGTGCTTAGCCTGAATACATGTTTCCTCTTTGTGTAGTCTTCAGCAACATCCACTGCACCATTCCTAACATCCACCACCTCTTCTGAGGATGAGGAGCAAGAAGAAGAGCTGGTGGTGGTGCCAGCTGTCCCGGTTGATGAATTTAATGTGGCTGCACTTCCTGTTTGCGATGCTGGAGAATGCCCCAGAGTCATACCTGGAGTCTATAATAATAAAATATTGAATTGTACTGTTTTAATAACCCATTCATCAATTATTCTTCAAGTCTGATAGAACATCAGAGGAATCCCACCTATGGTATAGCTTTAAATTCATAGGAGTTGCAATTCTAAACATGAAATATGATGATGAATCTAATTAAGGAAAAAAACATGAAAACTTATTCTTCACATTAATTATATGCTATGTTGATTTAATTCAATGCTCATGATTCCACACATATCACATTGATTCCACACAAAAAAATAATAAAACAGCAAACTTCACAAAACTGAACAAATTTTCAGTTGTTCAAGTATAAACATTTTCTTAGGAGTGCATAGGTCATTATGACAAGAGAAAATTCTAAGAGCCGTTTTAGAAACACATCATGAGGAATAATTGATAAAATTACCTATAAACAAAAATTTATGAGCTTTTGGCCTAAAGAAATACTCTCGATTGAAGTGAATCTATTTACTATCCTCGGTATATCACTACATTAAAATGGAATGACGAACAATTTAATGAAGTTCACAAAATTGAGTGAAATTGTTGAACTCTCGAATATATTCTTTAACAAACATTATAAGATATCGTTAATAGGTTAATAGTAAAGAAAATGAAAATTAAACAAAGTTCCTTTCCTATCAAGTAAACAAAGTTGTTTGGAAAAGCAGTTACCTCAGTTACTTAACTTTCATACATCGTAAAAAATTATTGTTATCGAATAATAAAAATGTTGATCGGATAAATTAACTTCTTGAATAACTAACCTCATGATTATTAAGTTTTGTAATCTACTTTGATTGTGGTTCAACTTACAAAACTTGGCAGAGAATTTTCTAATAAATTTTTTGCATGAATTCCACGGAAATGAAAGTAAGATATAATTATATTCCGTTACGTAACGGCACAAACGAAGTAAAAAATATGATTTAATTTCTTCGAGTGATGGGGCTTAGGATGAATCATCTTAAAAGTGGTAAAAGGTGAGAGAATCTCACGCCGTGGGTGAGTGGGCCGTAGGGCTCTAGAAAGCGTATCTGATTTACGACCAAAAAGTGAGAAAGTGTATGCTCATAAAGAAAGCCCTCCAATTCTTTTATTTTAATGTCGACTACTGAGTACGAAGGCATCTCTCGAAAAGATTTCTACTAATTTGAGGAGAAGGGTACTAACACACGTTTAAGAAGGTCAAACACCTTGCCGACGAATAATGAATATCTTCTAATGGCTAGTTAGCGGACCTCATGTTTAACCATCTTCCAGAAGTTCTACATTAAGAATAGGAGCAATTACCTAAAACACGTGTGGAGGGAAATGGTATTGTCTTAAATATTGTTTTAAATTGGGTTTACAACCGCTCATCATTTTTATTAGTCCCATGTCCTTGACGCAAGCACAATGTTGAATGTTCTTCAGAATTTTCCTTACCATATATTTGACACGATTTCGATTAACTTCGATTACTCTTTAACTTGTCAACGATGTAATGTAAGCGGGAAAATTTCGACACTTGGAGGAAAGGAGAGGGTGGAGAGAAAAAAATTTTAAAATATATAAAGATTACATCGAGGTGCCGCCCAATAATTTAATAATTTTCAGAAGAACGACGACAACAATCAAATCTTAATCCTTCACTTCGACGACCCTTAAACCGAACGCTTTGACTTTTAGCGCATATCGCTTTTGTGCAGCGCGTTTATGAAAAACGGAATGGGATCAGGAGACAAATGAACAACGTCATTCGCATCCTAGATAGCGATTCGCGGAAGAAAGTGACACAGTTACGGCATTGAAGTACGAGGCGATTAACCTTCCAATCACGTAATAAAAGAGACGAACTCCTTTGGGATGGGAACAAACTCCCGGTCGGCGGAACAGCTCATTCGAAAGCCCTTCACCGGAGATTAATACGAGATGAGTTTCCAAACTCTTACGATAATTAATCAGACTTGGACAATGGCGCCGAAAACGGGGTCATGAGGAATGGCGACGGATCGAAGACTGGACGCTTGAAACTGTTTCATTCAATACACCTGTGTGGAACATAAAGGACAACTCACTTTCGTTATACGTTCGGTAAACAAAACAGCTTTACTCTTCGTGAAAGAGAGTAAAGAATGGAATTAGTTCAAACGCACCGCCCTCCATAAGGCTTGTCACACCGAATTCCTTCAACCGCGATTTAACTGTTTTAAATTGGGTCCGGAATATTATTCTTTAGTCTTCGGTTTGTTGAAAAACTGCAACAAATAGTGGATTTAAATATGCAGAGATGAATAATTGAAGGACTAATTTTGATGCCACATACGTTAATTTCAGTCGAATGAATAATAAAATGAATATCATTATACAAATAGTGACGCGTTACAGATTTAACGAAAGCAAGCAAACTCGTTGGATGCGGAAAAATTGATTGCTTGAAGAATTGGAAATGAGATTTTATAAAAGTTTTGTTGGAATGTTTATCAGTAAGAGATAAATTCAACAAAATTTTAGCAACTTTAAGGAAAATTTCTTTAAGGAAAGACTGTTCTCCGAAATTAAACCGTCCAAAATAAACCATAATTTATGAGTATTTTTGAAGTTGAAGGACCAAAGAAGGCAAGGAAATGTATAGTGCCTGAGCAGAAGGCAGTAGCTTCATAAATATTATTTGAAAACTGCCTTCTTCGAACAGCTCTGTCGTACTAATTTAGACCGGCCTTCGGCATGAGCACTCACTGGTAATTTTCTTTCGCCCTCTTCGAAGTAGCACGTTAATACCCTTCAAAATAAATGCTACGCAAATGAGAATAACATAAAGATTGGCTTCAAAAGTAAATTTCTGTATAAAAACAAGTACGTGAAAAATAAATTGCTTGGATAAATCAAGATTTGAGCATTGTAAAACATATCGATGCATTCTACACCGATTCCGTTTGCATAGTCATTAGTTCAAATGTATTCGACTTATCTTGTTAAATAATAACAAGAAGGAATTATTTTTTTGTATTAAGACTGAATAAGAGTTGAAAATCGTCAAAACAAAAGTTTTTGAACATTCAGGCAAACCAAACATTTGAAATTGCGATAATAAGCTATGACTATTTACAAAACTGAATAGATTTTAAGAAATCACGTCTCTAAAACAGGTCATGAAATGAAATAAAGTCCCGTATAAGCTTTAGAGTGTCGCAATAGGAGTATAATGACCTTCATTCGCATTAAAAGTCCCTTCAACAGTGTAAATGCGTAGGGTTCGATCTGAAATGGGGTAAACAATTGAAAAATAGGTTATCTCCCTTTTAAAGGCTGTACACCAGATACGAATAAGCGGTGAACGTCATTCGAGACTCGCTATAGCGTTCGGTGAGCTCATTCGTCCAATCGCTGTTACGTACGCTACCGGCTGATGCACGACGACGCGGGGGGCACCTGTCGACCGCCCAGTGATTGATTGGATGATGCGGCGGACCGGATTTGCGATCGCCGCAAGTATTTGGGTCATGCCATATTTGCACACGCCGCAATAAAAACACGACCACCTTCGGCTTCGTGAATTACCAAATGATTCGTAGACCACCGAAATGTCGTTTGTGCGCGTTAATCGATGCACATGCACACAGTATCGCTGCCAAACGTTATTTATCAAACGGACATAGATACGTGAGATATCTAAGGGGAAGTATTCTTCTATTACGCTATTAATTCGCGCATCAATTGAAACCCGAAATATACATACAGTCAATTTTTTCAGCACATATTTATAGCTGATGCAAGCGTATCCGATATCTATGAGCAAATTTAACAAAGGAAATGCTGAATTATCCACCATTTCCTCGAAATCACATTTATGTCATCCAGTGAACACAGCGTCCTATAGTTAAAAGACCTAAAGCGATGGAATATATACCACAAAAATAAATGTTATAGAATTTGCTGCTACTGCTGCAACAACAATCTTTTAAGAATTTTTATTCAGTTTTTATTCGTAGTTTTGACGAAATATTACAGATTTTCATTAAGTAATCTTACTATCAAAATAAAACGTATTGGTGGACAAAGTATCAATAGATCGCTAGGAACAGAATTAGTTGGAGTTTTAATAGATTATGTCTAATTATATTATAGCATACTATTCATCTACATAAGTTCCCTGCAAGCCGCCTTTCGGCGTGCGGCAGGGGGTGTAAATACCTATTTTATGTTAAACTATTAGGTAACACCTTCACAAATTGACTTCTTGTTGCTTGTTCTTTTTTGTTTTCGTGTTCAGGACCATTCGATAAATTTAAAATATAAATTTAATCGTATGAATAAAATAGAAATTCAGTAAATAAAAAAATAATAAATCCCTAGAATAAAAAATATAGAATACATCAAAATAATAAACTTTATTTTCAGAGAATAAATGAATTTTCTCCGTTAAAGAGGTAGTTTTCAAACAGCAAAATTAATTTACAAACTAAATTTACTCGTTAAATTCATCCCGAAAAAACGGTAAACGAATTGAACCATGAGATCGTACAGGTGTTTTTCAAGATGCAATTACCTATATTATAACTTATATAACCAATTGATTGGAAGAAGGTGTACCAATAGAAAATCAGGTTCCAGAACCCATAGAAAGTTTCCTCCTAAACCTCGAGGTCCAAATAGTAGTATAAGACGCAAAAAGTATCTCTTCGCTAAATCGTCTCAAAGAGGTTGAATTCTTTTCCCAGACATCTTCACTTCCGACTATTATACTCAATCTCATTTACAGACCTGAATCGGAATCCCATGCGACCACGTAAGATCTTGGCTGAAAATGGTAAACATGTAAAAAAAAGCAATCGTGCCATTATCTAACAAAAGGAATATTAGCTAATACTTTCTCAAAAAAAAAGATTGGTAGTTCTCACCGGATTTTTTAGAGAGTGAAAAATTCCTCAGAAGAAAACGTTTGAGAACTTTTTGGTCAGTATTAGGTAACTTGCACGAGAATATATTAAAGAAACGTTCTCATCGATTGTTTCTGAAGATCCATACGAAAGTTTTTTTTTTGTGAGAAAACTTAAATAGATTCTAAACGAAATCAAAGGCGCAGTATGATGGTACGGAAACATAAAGATCTTCGTTGCAGTTCCCCGAAATTCCCTTTCGCATGTTCAGTTCTGCTATCGCCGCGTTGATCGGATTTTAGAAGTGAGATCCACCCGAGAAAGTAACTTTCCGCGCTGATTCCCCAATACGGCTAAATGCGTGCGGGTGGAGATGCGGTTTCTAAAAAAATTAGGATGGAATCTCTCGCTTCAGCACAACGGGAATCTCGACGCTCTATAAGCGAGACATTCAAAGCACTGAGGCGCGGAATCCATGCGTATATAAACGACAGAAAGCCGTAGCGATAAACAATACGAACAATAAGAATTTCCTAAACCTTACAAAACTATTTTTAAATTCGAAAATAATTCGTGTCATGAGAATAATGAGGAAGAACCTCAACAATTTACTTCTTTTTCCAACACATACTACGCTACATGTGTATGCGATTATAATAATTGGATATTACCTCTACTTTCTACGAAATAGTCTTATTATTGTTTCCCAATTGTTAAATACGCAACAAGTTTCCTTTACTCTCGAATATTTTCTCTTTCAAAATATCATTCAAAATACAAGCAAACGATCTTTCTCCTTTTAAGGGAAAACAAAACAAAATACCAACAAATGGAGTTTGGCACTCTTTTGGATTGGAACTTTCACGTCTTCTGCTAACCCACAAGTGCTTAAGTGGTTTTCTGCGCACATTTAAGAATAATACGAGGTGTACAAAATTGAACTGAATTTCCGCGGAAAGATGAGTAAAATAAATAGCAAAAAAAAGCTAAGCTAAGATGTAAATTTAAGCAATATCAAACATTTGTCATGAATAATGACGAATTTATATCGAGTACTTTGAATAACGCAAATGTGTTTATAATGCGACGGATTGGAAATGCTATTCGTATATAGAGATAGGCGTATTCACCGCACGTGTACGGCATACTGATAGAAAACCACTGGCATTCACAGCTGTAAAATATTTCTTCTACGCTTATTGATCATCAAAAAATATTTCTGTAAAAAATACATCCTCCTCAACCACCGTAGTTCCCACAAGCTTTCTGATATAATGTCTTCTAAATTCCGTAAAAAATTTATCTCGAGAATTCTTCTACGTGTAGCCATCTATGCATACCTAAATTTATATCCAAACGTTTCACTACTGACCACAACGAACCCATACCTATTTCATCTGCATTTATACGTTTCAACGCCCATGTACTTTTTTTCACGAAGACTTTCACTTACGTACAAAAAATTGTCTTTCCACTTAATGCAAACCTAACGTTCGCTTATTCGATTAAAGGAGAGTAAATAAATTAAAAACGTACAAGAGTAATAATATACCAATAGAAGTGCGATATTCGTCAATACATAAAATAAATACAAATTGAGATGGAGGACAAATTAAATGGAATGGATTCTAAATGGAGCGAGCTTAAGAGTTAAAGGTTAGCTACGAAAGCTATCGCTCCAAATATAGTTTTTCCACTCATTGCTTTCTCTGGTTATGCGCTGCTAGAAAGTAGAGCTTTCAGCGCTAAGACGTGATCCATTTTAGGGAAGCAATTTGCACTTCGTGAAGAATACGAAATTATGTTTTCGATTACTAATTAAGACGGTTGCTGCGGGAAAGCTAAAACAAATCTGCAAGGCAAGGGTACTTATATTTCGATGAAATATCAAGATGAGAAATAAAAGTTTAACAGCTGATACACAGAGATATGTTCATAACACAGTTGAAATATAATGATCATTATCAATAGGAGTTTCATGTGATCGCATTCGAGTATCTGAATGCATAGAAAGAAATGAATAACGATCGGAAAAGCGAATCATACTAGAAGGGGGAAATAAAAACAAGTGATTCAATTCACAGGAATGTAAAATTTACATCCTCCTGAATATTTATAAGCCACACTGAGGACGAAACCTCTCATTTAATACTTTTTGCATATTTCCTTTCACTTTCGAAAAATGATGAAATTACATCGAATTAAAAACCTTTACAATCGAATCAAAGGTAGTTAAATCAGGGGGAATATGAATATATGATTACGAAAGAACTAAGCGAAATAATTAAGAAAAACTTGTTGCTGCTGAATGAAGTTTTAAACAGAAAAAAGTAAAATTTGTTCATTAATTTGAGGATTATATTTACGATAAAATATATTGAAATACGTAAACAAAGATTGAATAATGTTTTCTTACAAATTTAACTGCCATATTCTCATAAAAAGAAAGAAAACTCGAGTCCAGAAATCAAGATAGCAATAAATAGCTAATGGAAATAAATTTCCCTTTATGCGTTGCATTTTCAAAAAACCGATAAGTGAATAGTTTGAGAGCACTTTTCTCATAAGATTCAACAGGAAGTTTAAATATATGCCGGCTTGCTAAAATAAGAGCGTAGTTGATACGTGAGAGCTTTCAGATCCGAGTGGGCAGGATGACAGATAACGCGATAAGTATGACTTGAAGAGGATAATACGACATACAATAAGGCTTCACAGTGGCTTAATCTATAGGCTTCCATAGAACATTTAGCTGGAGTTAGAAAGGATTTCCATGGTAATTCCTAAAGCAATGGGCAAACAACTTACTCATTTTTAAGCCCTATAATAGTGAGGTTTGAAGAAATAAAGCGAAAATAAAATTAGAAGATACTGAACCAATTTAAATAGTCTTTTAAAGGAAATGAAAGTTTATTTTCACCTATGCAACGTATATATTTACAAATTGTTTAAAGACGAATGCACACATAGACGTGTTCAAAACAAATTATATAAAAATGTATAAAAAAGAACTTAATAATATATAAAAAATAGTAGTATGTGTAAAAACTTTAGAATCAGAACTCAATGATAACAACGTACATCATCAGGGGTCATCAACGTTTATAACATAATGATTTTACTCTGGGTTTCCGTCTCGGGCGTGTATTTGATTTAGAAATACGTAATTCTTATTTTTTAATGTTACTCATGAACTAACTGATTACTGTAAACTCTTGTTTCACATATACTATGCGCAGTTACATTAAAATATCATGATTCAAGGCTTTTAAGAGACGCATCAGAGTTAACTTAGACGGATATTTCTGAAAATATCCAATTTACGGCTGAACTTCTCGAGCCGAGTCCTGACAAGAGCAGGAAAGATGCCGAGAAATGTCATCCCTCTGACATCACTCATCTGATCTTTATGAATCGAACACACTCCTTGTCAGGCAGTTATGCAAGCCGTCTTTCGCGCGGAAAAATCTACGCTGCTTCGTTAACCCGCGAGGCGCAGAATACGGGTTTTCGCGACAGAGTCGCAGGAAAAACATCGGTTTCCTTCTGCGACGTATCCTGAGAACCGAAACGGTAGAAAAAATAACCCATCCTTCTGGTCGAAATGGCAAATGCTACATGGGATTCGCTCGAGGAACACTAATGTGCAGACTTCTGAACATGTTGGAAAATCCTTCTCGAAACACTTGGTTGAAAACAAATTCCCTTTCTTCTCGGTGGCATACCTCTATGCAGACTAAGGGTTGGTATTGCCTCCTTTTCAACTCCCGGTAAACCAAATACCTTCGTACGACCCAATGACAATGGGCGCGTAATGGATGGTCGTCTCAGACTGCAATCAAACGTAATCGGATCTAAAACAAGGATGCGTACCCAAGATCCAGTAGAGCCCCATCTTCGAAGCCTCCGCGACAGCAGGCCGTGAGGCGAGGGTATGCACGTCCCGAACATGGTGGAATATACACCCGTATATTCTCCAGTAGACGAAAAACAAGAATCCACTAAGGGAGTGCAGAAGGCTCACGTGGACACATGCACTGAAACACACGCACGATTCACGCATAGAGCAAACGACTCCATTTTACTGTCACGCATTTTGCCTCCATTTTACAACACCCTAACACCTCGCATGTTCCCGACTGCGAGATGGGCAACACACTTCTTTGCACCGCGGAAAAAAACACTGAAAGACGGCAACCAGGAACTCTTTCGATGCGGTCTCGGCGGGGAAGGAAGGCTGAAGACGCTGAGGCGTCCGGTCCGTGTTGATAATGAAAAAAAAGGCTCGGAACTACGTGCCTGGTCTCTTTGGCCGTGTCACGGGGGAATAAGACTTGCGACCTTCTAGGAGCGCCGAGCCTTGCTCCGAGTTCTGCTGCTTTTCGTTTTCACTCCGTTTTCGGTGCGGTTGGAAAAGCCGTTGGTAGTCACGGATTGATGGACATGGGGGTGGAGGGGGAGGGATTAAAGTGCGAAGGGTGGGGGAAGGTGCGGCGGGAAACGGCAGATGGGAGTGAGAAACTACGCTGTGAGGGGAAATTTGGACGTTAAGCTGTCATTCGGAAGCGTGCTTCACGATTCGAAATCTTCCACATCTCCGTGGATTTGGGGGAAAAAGAAAGTTTCCTATAGAGAAAGATAAGATATTTCACCGAATTCGCTTCGGGGGGTGAACCGGCAGAGTGCTGCGGTGTTCACGGAGCGTTAATCTTTCTGAGGGGGAGGAATTCCTTTGGTGCGATAATTCGGGTTTTAATCACTGAAACCTGTAGCCCATTCTGAGCAAAACATTTCCCATACATCACATATGCGTACTGATAAAAATTTGTGATAGAAGCAACCTGTTGCCAAAGTTTTTCATTTAAAGTTTAACGTTCAAAAAATCACGTCGGATGGAATAATTTTTCGCACGATGGTTTTGATAATTTTCACAAACATTAAATATATCATAAATCTAAAAGCGTATATCAGATGAGTGCATAAAATGACTCTTGAACTTACCCACGCCAACCACAAAACTTTAATCGCCAGATTATATTCACCCACATATTATCTTAGAAATTATAGTAATAATGAACAACTATTCTAACAAAAATACAGCAAGCATTAGTGAGAAAATATGTTAAGAGCATAGAGGTACATATTAATACTTCTATACGACTGTCCATAAAAAAATACAAAACATAATAGCATTCATTTTCCGTAGCGTTTCATAACGGCCAGGAATTCCAAAAGGGAAAACAAAATGAGCGAAAATTCCATTAATTTATTCAGGAACGACCGGTTCCAAAGGACCACGTCATCGTCACCAGTAGAAGTTTCCAGTTAAGTTATTTTTATTCGCGCAAATGTATACTGTATCGTATGAGTTACTTGAAGTGGAAAATAGATTTTTTTTGGTTCGGCTGATTTTAAGAGCTCAAAAAAGATACAAAACGAGCAGGAAATTATAGAATCGAAAACAGTGCGAAAGTAAGGATGTGGTTTCTTGTCAGAGATACAAGTCCTTGACTTCCGGAGATAAATTGTGAAAAAAAGAATGGCGTCAAAGGGGTGAGAGAACTTGAAGAAGAAAATGCGAATCTATATTAATGTATTTACTAATAAATACGATATTCAGTGGAATTAAAATAGTCCATTCTGAGCTCACTTGTTGAAATATTTCATTATTTTTATAGATAAATATTTGCGGTAAAAAATTCTATCAACTTAGTATAAAGATATCTTAGAAATTTCAAACTCTTCTTCGAACAATTAAAGAATATTTCATATTTTAAGACAATTAATTCAGAGAAAATAATAAACATTCAACAGATTGGTAATTATGAAGAATTAAAAGTAATAATAAAGACGGCAAACGAATGCGAATACAATGAAATGATGAATAAACTCAACAATTCTTAACAATAAAAGTTAAATAAATAGTTTGGTTCACAGATACTATTATTGAGGCTAGTTAATATTAAATTTCAAATAAGAACACGTTTTCTGAAAGCTTCTCGCACGCTTAAATTTAAAAGAAAGAGCAAGTAAATCTATTTTTCATAAATATCGAGTGAAAAGCAAACGAAAATGAGATCTCAAGGTCGTAACAAAGATGGGACAGTGCGTGACCGGAAACATAACTTTTTAAAATAATTTGTGCACATAGTTTAACATCAAATCGACGCCGAATCGGAGTTCGTAACAGATTTAAATCCGCAATTAGCACATCAAGATACGTTTTCAAGGGAGGCCTATTTTCTCGCTGTGCAGTCATTCGGAGAAACTACATTGCATTAACGTAATAAATAACGAGCGATTGAAAGAAAAATCCATCCTAAAAGATTAAGCGATTAATGAGCCCGTTCGAGTGTGTCTCTTAATTAATAAGATACCGCGAGTTGCGCCCGTTCGGATTTCCGAAGCACACAAATGCGTGATTCTCACAACGCTTTCCAATGGCACTAGAAAGCGTTAAATATGTTAGTATTCTCGTCCAACCTTGGCCAGTCGACATAATTATGAACGCTATCTGATTCTAATATGGCTTTGAAATCTCGAATGTTTGGATAGGTTCAGACAGACCGACGCAAAAATGGGGCAAAAGTTTCTCTGACAGATCGCTGTCAGTTCAAAATCGTTCATCGCACCCTCTAAGTATGTATCATTCTTTTTGTTAGTGTTGACGGAGTTTCCCTGATAGAAGCGCATTTATTTTTGGGATGAGACCATCATGAATGGTGCATCATCAACGCCACTCGAGTGATTCGACCTTCGTATCCGCTGACAACGGAAACGGTTGCTTTTCTAAATTGCCGATTTTATCGATTAATTCTTGCTTTAATTCTGTCGGAATTTCGTCTTCTGAACTTCTCAAACCATTCAATACCATTTCGATTATTCGCACAGCAGTTTTCATTGTTTTGATTCTCCTTGGACTGCCTTGATGCTAAACAGGACGCAGATCTTATCTTCACCGCATAATTATGAATATTTGATAGAACACGAGGAAATATTCCACCGGAATTCAAATAATAATTTAATATATTTGACTTATTTTTATTATATAGAAATCAAGTCTTACATTAAAGATGAATTGATAAATGTGCTCAATCGAAAAGCGTAATAATTACTTCTTAAACTATTTCTTCAAAGGAAATCGATAAAGTGAACTCTATAGATTTATAATAGACCTCGAACGCCTTTTCTGTAACAATTACGGAAAAATTAAGAGAAAAATCATTCAATCACTAAAATGCCGCTAATATCTATTCGAATAAGCTGTTCAATGTTATTCGATTCAAAACTTATAACAATGTTTCCTTTTAAAACAGTAGAATTCCGATGATCAATAAAGGTGATGAAGTAAACTCTCTTAATTGCTTCATCCAATAAACTGTCAATTATTTCTCAGAGATATGTATCTCTTACATAGTCAGTTCTTAAAACTGAAAAACATACAATACTTCAGACAAATTCAGTAATCTTTATACTTAAAAATTTCAATAACATCTCGCGCAAATTCAAACTTATTGGAGTTACATGAAAATAAGACACAAAATTAAGAGTTTAGTAAGAAAAATTCTTACCTGCTGTGGAGCTGCCATTGCCTCTTTCCGGTCTTTTATTAGATGCAGATATGACCCACGTAGAACAGCTCTAACCTGTTTCCATGATCTGTCAGCAGATCGCTGTTGGAACAAATACAATGAAAGTTAACCAATGCATAACTATTCGGTTTATTTGGATGTATTCGGATAAAATTATTTTGTAAAATACATATGTATATATAATGGAAAACAGAATTGCTTACCTTTCCTTCCACAACGGTGAATTTACACTGAAGCCAACCTTCTTTGACAACATGCTGATTTTCCTTGTTACTTCCAGAATTAATGTTTGCAGCAACATTTGCATTTGTGGTAGCATCCTGGTGGTGATGTTGCTTGTCTGTGAAGAGTGATCTAAGGCGTAGAATGCCATGTGATTGCCTTACTGAAGCTGAAGTTGCTGAGCTGGGTTGCGGTATTCCTGAGATCATTACAGCATCGGACGTAGTACTGCTGCAATTGAAAATATGAGCACATTAGCAATGTGTTTCTCATTACTTTCTCCTCAGGTGACTGAATTTCTCAAGTCTCAAGATTTATTGGATTATAAAGGTAAAAAATTGATCAACATATTCTCTATTTTTAATGGCATCATGACATTTAATTTTAATTTTATAAGTAGTCATAATAGTTAATATTTAGATCTTTGTTAAAGCAAAATTATATTAATATATATATATAGGAATTTGCAAATTATAAGTTAAGAGGCAAAGCCAAATTGGCTGGAATAGAGATGGGCTAAATATTTACATTAAGAACAATGAGTTAGTTTCATAGTTACTTCAGTATATTACTATATAAATCTATTATGCTTCAGACATTGTTAAATTTTTATAGACTTTTTTCATAATTCTATTTTTATTTATATTCATGAGGTTAATGCAGAGACAACATTTAAAATGCATATCTAACATTTAAGGAGGTAAATGAGAGGCTAAAGATATGCAACTTCTATGGTTATTGACAACTAGAGGGGGTATTAAATTTATAAATCCATTATAGAATCTCTTTCAAATACACAAGCCCTATGTTAATGATTCTTTGTCTATAACTGGAAAAATTATGAAATAGTACAATCACACAACACCTAATGTACCATGTTATACAGTACCATTATTTGGAAGTAAGAAGATGGCTGAAAAGAAACATGTTAAAGAGATATCTTCTTGGACATGCTGAGGTCAAGAGACTGTTCATGACTCATACTGTCCACATGATCATGGGGGATGCATAAATACACATCCTATACCTAACAAACTTATTGACACTCTCATATGAGCTATGCTAAAATGTACATATTAGCAATTTTGGAAGGACAAAAACCACTACAGTCAGTATTAAAACTAAACATCACATCCTACCCTGTCCTAAAAGATTCCTTTGGTATTAAATAGTTTTAGTATCTTTTATTCTAACACTTTGATGCACAACACTTAAGTGGATGCTTTGCTTGAAGAACATAAAAAGAGGTATAGAGAAAGGATGCATTTTTCACAGCTCAGTCTGCTTTTAAAAGGATGCACTTGAAACTTGGCCTTCCTTTCCAGGCACAAAATAGCATGCGTTCACTTAATGTAATTCCCCTCACCCCTGCGTCGACGTATGGGAGCTCCTCTGGTGGAGAAACCTATTGCTCGAGGAAAAGGCGGCAATCTTCTCCTCGAACAGGGACTTCAGACGTTTGGTGTGGCCCCAAAGGGGAGGGTAGGGTAAGGGTAATGAAGGGTTCTGGCAGAATGGCCTCAAAGGTAGAGTCACCACCGATGAGCTGTAACAACAGCCCAGCTTTCAAGTTGAGTAAAAGCCCTTCTTTTTATCAATTCATCCCTTCCTAAACCTTTGTTATGATTTAAAGAGCCATCATCATGAAATAGCTGATAAAATCTCCCAACTCATAAGTATATTTACTTTGCAAGATCTTTCCTAATATATTATGTTCTTGACTTATGTTTGTATATCATGGGAAAGGTGAGCCTATCCTGTTTCCTCTGTCTCACACCCACTTCTCTCGAAGTTTTAGGTTTAATTACTTAAACTTATTTTTGTTAATAACTCTTATACTTACAGGCTGAATATTAATTTGGAAATTAGATACGTGAATTATTTTCAGTAATCGCTAATTCATATCAAAGTTGATATTTGGTTTATTTCATAACTTGTACAGAATTAACAGACTTATAAAATTAGTTGAAACTTAGGTTAAGACAGTTATGAGTATATAAATAAACAAAAATTTACTTGTAATTAGTGATGGTAAATTAAATTGCATTAATCATAAGTCAAGAACCATGACTATTTGAGTAGAAAATTTTCAACTTTACCTCAAGTTAAATTCACTGACAATTCCTCACTGACGTAAACAAAAGTTTATTATGTAAGGAGGCAGTAATTTAAATTTAATTTTACAGAGCTAGATAATTCAGTTTCATCCAAGTAGTGAGATGAGCCACACATACCATAAAAGGATAATTTTAAGATAAAACTTCTCTTATGATTTAAATTAACATAGACCTGAAACGTTTGGTATTAAATTGCATAGAAATTCATTCTACAATTCTTTCACTAGCACTTTGGGAGATGAATTCAAATGTTAAATGGGGATGA
This sequence comes from Pantala flavescens, assembly GCA_020796165.1. Lineage (NCBI taxonomy): Eukaryota > Metazoa > Arthropoda > Insecta > Odonata > Libellulidae > Pantala > Pantala flavescens. The sequence goes on from CM036883.1 coordinate 49,723,552, forward strand.
GAATATTTTAATATGAACTTTTTTACTCTTTAAAGAATATAACACATATTGGAGCCAACTGGTGTTTAATCAAACAATCATCTAACTTTCCATAGTTAAATTAACACATTAATCATTAGCAACTATTTAAAAAGTTCCAGTACTTGATAGAAACAGACTTCTCACAGTTTGTATTCAGGTGAAGTTATATTTCATCTCTTATAATTAAACTTGGTGAGGTAATTTGTAAAACTATATCCACAGAGACTTGAACAAACTTCAACACATAAATGGGGAAATTAATCAGAATCTTGACAAAAGCATGAAAAATGCTGACGCTTTGATCTGGGCAGAAAAGAAAATCTGGATTAAATTAAATCAATCATAGGATGAAAAATATAGATACTACTGCATTTTTAATACCTTTGAGGTAATTTTATGTTAGCTGTATATCTGGAAAAAGTCAATTTGGATAAGAACTACTTGCCAAAGTAATGCTAACTGATGATAACATATCATCAATAAGGAATGAATTATGGTATTTTATCATTCTAAGTTCCACTTGGAATCTTTTTTCTTTACCTCATCAGGCAATTAAGGTAAGATTTTATAATTCTGAAATGACTATTTCCTAAATATACTACTAGAGGTTCTTTAAATTTTGCAATTCAGAAAACTTAAACAATGATAATATTATATATTTTCTAATAGAATTAGGAAAGGAAAATAAGTCCATATGAGATAGTCACCAATTGAAGTCATTGAAAGGAAAAAAGCATATCTTCAAAGTTACTACACTAAGGTCTAAAGTGTTTATGAGAGCATCCGTTGAACTTCAATTTGACAAAGATATTTTAAACAAGAAAATGCATTGATAATATAATATAATAGCACTAATAGAGATCCCCCTAGATTTAGATTGGCTAATATAATAATTTATGATTTCTATGGTCATATATAGATTCTTTTTCATAATATTTTCCAAAATTATGATGCAAAAAGTTCAAAGGTCAAAGATATAGACTCCTATGCGTACTATGAGCACAAAAGCATGAATTTATACAATAATATTTTATCGTCCTTTCCTGATGTGTAATTTAATTATGTGATAAATTCGCTTAAAATATTCTTGAGTGAGTAGCTTACCTTCTTGAGGACTGATCGAGGTCCTGAGGCCTTAGGAGGCCAGAAGATGCTTGTTCTCCATCACTCAGCTCCAGGTCACTGTCCACATGCATGCGGTCTCCCCATGTGGCTTTCAAGTAAGACACTCTTCTTACTACCCTTTCTCCTTCATCCTCTGCAGAACAGATATCATTCACTTCAGTAACAAGTTTCAGAGCATTACTAAACATAATTCAACAGAATTTCAAAATGAAAAAAGGAACTCGTTAATTCTTTACTTCAAAAATGTGATATATTTTAAAAGATATTTTGAGACTGATTAATCTCAACTCTCACATAATACAATTCATAAGAGTGCAACAAGCATGTACAAAATTTCTGTTTTATCCATTCTCTTTCAATACATAAGTTGGATCAAAAACGTTTATGATTCCTTATATAGGATTTCAAGAGATGAATATCAAAAAAGGAAGAAATGAGAACTTCAGTTTAGAGTGAAAAATTTAATTAAATAATTTATAAATGTATTATTAAATTAGATAAACATCTGAGAAAGTGCTGTTCTGATAAAGCAAAGTAAAACAAAAATACTGACTGAATCAAACGCCAAGAATTACTTTTTAGAACTCTTTGGGCTTCGGAGTATACGTAGATCAACAAGAGCAGAAAAATCAAAGAGTGACAGTAAAAAAAGCATTCGCCGAAATAAAGCGATAAAATTCACATTTTCAGCAGACTCTGTAGTGCAATGAAAACTCCAAGGGTGCGTAATCTCCTCTAAAATCGATTTTCATGTCTCCCTCAGAAGAGTAATAACTACATACGATTACACTGGATGCCGTGCCTTATCTCTATTTCGCCGTGCGTATGTTTCGTATACCATCGATCAGCAGAAGAAGTTTTATCGCATTTGAAAACCGAACGCCCTTTTATCTCTTCCGCACATGGAAGTGAAAGGCAGAGAAAGGAAGCAGAACAAAATTTACGTAAAAATCTATTTTGATCCTATACGAGTACTCTGAAATTAAACTATTAATCCTATGGTCTAAATTTTACCTCCTTTAGTCGCATGACTCTAGTCTGCCTTCATAATAATACTAAGAAAAATTGAAACTAAGGTTAAGGTAGATGAAATTGAATTCAAAGATCTGTGTATCACCAGGAAATCAATTCAGGAAATAAAAGACGAGAGAAATACTCAGTATATATTGAAATTAAATACTGATACTGAAGGAAAAGCTGATTTATTGATGAATACCATCCAATTCTACGCAGAAAAAATCAATTTTGCTCTTATTTTAAAAAAAGAATGAAATCGCAAATATACCGAGTACATCGAGTTTAAGTTTGAAGAATTCTAACCGAATTCAGCCGAATTTAAGATAAATTCTAGAAATGCGACGAAGATTAGGATAAAGTCATCCATTCGAGCGTTTATCTTTCCGTGAAACATGCGCGAAATCCAGGGATTTGGTATGATGCGAGAAGACAGCATAAACAGAGCCCCAAAACGAGACTGCGTGGGACGCGCGTTAACGGGGTTCTCTTATCAAACCAGCGGGCTGTTTATCGCGAAAAGACCCGGAAAACAGACGGAAAAAATGCACGGGAGAAAAGATAACTGGAGAAGATTCGCGAAAGCGTAATGTTTGTTGACCGAACTCACACAATTTTTTTAAGAGTGACGATCAGTCAGATGGAATTATGACAAATAGGAAGATTTCTTTGTTTATTAGCAACGAATCCAATTTATTCCATTATCATATTATTCTTATATCTTGGTATCTGGTTTCTTCTAGATTGAAAATTTCAAAGGATCAATGTATTAGCTCCTGATTTATAGGCAAACATCAACAGAACCTCCCGTAAATACTCTCCTATCAACTTTACTTTAAATTATCATTCGTATTTAATTCTATATGCCTTTGTGAAAAACAATGCTAAACAGAAGAGAAACATAAAGTTAAAAAAAAACTTATTCTTCTCGTATACTAAGTGCCTATGTTTAAAATCCATAAACGGAGACCTAAATTAATGTCATCAGAAAACAAGAATAAATTTAAAAAAAGAATGAAATTCATAGATAAGAGAGCTAAAACGGGAGTATTTATGGGAAAATATTCGGGAAGGAAATCGAACGAGTGGAATAATCTTTAAACATATCAACCACTCAATCGAATAAATTGTTTAATTCCTTCTAGCTATTCCGTCCTTGGGAATACAAGATATGGACAACTTTTAATTAATTTTGCTTCTGAACGCTATGAAAGATTGAAGTCCTCGGACATTATTTAAAAATTAAATTAATAAAACTTGAATCTTACAAGAAAGGAAGTAATTTATATTCATATTCTATTTACGACATATGAATACATTTATAAAGAAAATCACTAATATATATACATTAATTGCAATAGGTATGTGATAATTTAAAATATATCATTTAAATTTGAAATATTTGATTAAATGATAATAGAAATTAAGCAAAAATATAATTCCAATCATTTGCAAATCAGTCATTCACAACCAGCATATTAATTTCGAACAAATTTCCTTTAATAAAAGAAAGACATACGTAACAAGTAAAATATGAAACAAACCATCGCAGTGAAGAAGTTCAGCTTTTCAAAAAACTTCATTAAAAAGAGTTAAATTTAGAAGATTCTTTTTATTTAAGGAAAACTGAATGCGGTGAAAAATTGATCAGATTTTGTAATGGCCCGTTATCTCACAAGGAAATATTAAAAGGACGTACGCAATTGAGGAAAAATGAAGGGGGACTCCTGTGCATCTCATTTCGCAACGGAAAGCGGTTGAAAATCTTCGCCGGATGAAAAGGAAACCGAGATCAGTGCTTCCGTAAGAGAAGATAATTGAGGAAGCTATGCGCGTCAAAGATGCAAGGGCATGAAAATAAAGTTGCCTATTTCAGACCTCTTTATCGCAAGAGTGAGAGTAAAATACACGTTATCTGCAGAGGGGCGCTTACGCTTTTTAAATTTATCTTCTGGAGAAATGCAGCGCATCGCAAAAACAGCAGTTTTCAACCATCTAGGATATACGCATTTCAATTGTTAAAATATTGAGCACACGTATGGATATATTAAGCAAACAATTTTTACGAATATAAATCTTGAATATTCCTCATTATTTTATTCTGAAGGTTATTTTGAAACGAAACGAAAACAGGAATATCCTCCCAGAATATGATTAAAGAAACAGAACCTTTTTCTTAATTATATAATAATAATATTAGATATATAAATATATACATTTACAAACCGTATACATAAATTATCGAATAGATAAAATCGAATACTTTTATAATAATTGGAAGTTATTATTTTTATTAATTATTTCGAAAGTTTACTAATGAATACGTCATACAATTGAAATGCTTGTCACTCCAAAAAAAGTTCCTTGGAATGGGCTAAAGATGGTTGGTAAAATCTCGATGAAAAATGTGTTTGACTCATTATCTTTTGAAAATGTTTCGATCCGATAACTGAATCATCATTTCTATAAAATTATAATTAAATCAATGGAAATATGGAAACGTCTTTTTGAAATGCGTCTAAAATAGAATCTTCCGGAGTTCTCGCGGTTTTTGAAATGTTTCTCCTGATACTACTCAGATGGCAGCACTTAATGAGACGCAGTAAGAGTTTTACAAACTATATATATACAGATATATATTCTCCATCCATTCTGATTCCGAGTGGTTCTTCAGTTCTGAGAATTACAGTTTGTAAATTGTACAGTTGTAAATTTTGCATCACGTGACTAAACTAAAATACAATCTTCTTCAATCTTCAATCGGAGAAATAAGAAAATTATGTATAATATTCTGGTAATTGTTTCCAATTTGGATAAAGAATGAAATAGAAACGGTATGAAATTTTCGGTGAATATATACCACAGATTCTAAATCACCTAATCAACATATTTCTCGACGAAAGAAAATAACTTTGATTGAATGATTAAATTAGAGATTAAAATTTCTGATAAAAATTAAAAAACTTTGCTACTTTCATATTAAAATATACGAATTTTATAAAGTCAACTCTTCTAAAAAACAGAAGAATTGCTTCTTTGGATGGCCTAACTGAATTATCTCACGCAAAAAACATGACGTTCAATTTCTTATATTTTATTCCAGGAATTCAGCTATTGTCAATTAATCACAGGTCTTACTAACCAGGATTGAATATTCTCAGTATAATCAAAGAACAATATTTTAGGGACACTTCAATTTCTTAGAAAACACTTTTCCTAGTGCTTTTAACGAAGTCTAAATTTTACGCATAACCAGCTTACTATTTGACATTTAACCTAACTTTAAATTCGTTAATTGAACGAAATTCAGGTAAAAAAACGCACATCAGAAAAAATAACACATCTATTAGTCAACCACAACAGCAACATAGCTCAAAGATAATCGTAGACCCTTTAATGTCTAAATCTTTCTCAAACGTAATTTCAACGGAGATATTGACGTCGATCAAACCCGAATCGAATCGGAAACTCAATTATCCAAATCAAAAATGGTTCATTCAGAGGAAATTACCAAACGCCAATCGACAGATGGCGTTGCAATCGCCCTGATGGCGCTACTGTAGAATTCTGGAGATAAAACTACTTCGCTTTAGAGCGTTTTTAAGCGGAGGCTTTGAAGCCGATTCGGCCATTCTTCCACTTTTAGAAGGGTGAAAAAGGTTTTTCCGAAAGGATAAATGGATCCATGGACTGACTCAGCCCTTGTTGGCTTTCACTTTTTCTGAAAAGAGGATTGAATTTTCGGCGTACGGAACATTGTGTTCATTCCGTGGAAGAATAAAAGAAACTAATGGATTTGGGCTGTTGATTTTCCTGCACGTTGCTATGAAGAGATATGAGTCATTGAATGGTATCAGAAATTACACGAGGTTGAATAATAATTTCAGCGATTAAGGTTCCATTGAAATTACCTTTCATTATAGATTCCTCTAATTCGATTTCTAAGGTTTCGATTCCAAATCAAAGGAAATTGTTAGAACAAAACAATACAGAGGAAAACGTTGAAAAAACAAACCATTCGATTCAGAAAGACATTTTATCGTAAGAATATTAATTTCTCGAATATAACGAGCATTATTTATCAAGCTATTAATTGAGATTTATTAATTTTGATTAAAGATTCCGATACTCTAAATTTAAAGGAAGTTTAAATAAGAAGTTAGACTAAACTGATTGCTTTTTCATTAATCAATGGGAATTGAAATAAAATTATACGATGTACTACTTCTGAACGAATATTAAACCGAGGAGTTAATTGCGAGAATATAGTGTAAAATTATCAACATTTTAGGCATTAGAATTCCTTACAGCCATTCATAGTCGAATTTCATATTTTTCACGTTTGTACCAGGATATTTAAAATATTCTCATTCATACTTTTATTACAGGAAGTACTTGTATTACAAGCAAGAATTCGATCGCGAGGGAATGTTTATTACAATCGTCATAATATCGCCATGGATACCACGATTCCCTAAAAAAAACTGTCCCATTGGTTCGCAAAGGACAATAAAGCTACAAAGTAAAGCATATCCCATCTATATTTAGCATTTATGGAAGAGGTTCAATGAAGCCTGAATGAAGTATACAGATGCACAATGGATCGGAAGTGAGCCAAAATATCTCATGGCAAAGATATCTCTCTGCGATGCAAATGGACCATCTACGTAAGAATATTACTCCGTCGAGGCGCTGAGATTTGCCTAAATGTACTCGCCCCAATGAATCGACTCCACTTCTCTCCGTAGAATGGCACTCGAGGTTTGAAAGGGTGCTTTTGTGAGGCGCATGAATGGTGAGCACGGGCGTGACATCTGTCGCCACGCCTTCCCTCCCATCAAGTGGGCTCTACGTGGGAGGAAGAATGGAGGAATAGGATATGTGCGTGATATGGAAAATGCGAGGGGAAGGCGCATTAGAGATTGCTCCCCTAAAGTACTGGGTTCGAACATTGTGCAGCGCATTTATGATTGTGAGGGCATTCATTCATCGCGCTTCGTCATCTTAGAATACAGAGGTACGACAGCTGTGCAAGAACTTTAAGAGTTGGTTGTTATGAAATGAGTGAGATACGCGGTTATTGTTTCCATAGACACGTCTAATGAGTTTCCATGGAGTACAAAGATTCCCCTTCGTAATTACATATTTCGGGAGGTTTTAACGTAATATAAGAAAGGTATTCATAATAATAATCCCTATAACAGCAGATATTTACAGCCAGAAAAAAAATGTTATCCAAAATTTAATTTCAAATCACATTATGAGTACATAGCAGGTCCATCATCCGGAATTCAGTTGTTTGTAAAAATAATACCTATTCATAGAAATCATGAAAGCTGTAAATAAATCTCAAAGGGACATCCATGATATATGAGAGTAATGTAAGTAACTATTAAACTGATGATAGCTTTTCCCAATAATGAACAACTGTCATTGTTTTTATGTTGAGATACGTGTGCGTGATTTCGGGGAGGTTGATTTTTCATTTCGATAGATTTACATCGAAACCAAGATTAAAAACGAGTTTGATGAAGTCAATCCATTAAAAAAAGCGATTCAAAATTGTAATTTCATGACCTTTCGTGCGACTGCTCCTTAGACACAGATATATTCAATAACATACGCTGAACTTGGAGTGGTTGTACTCGTATTGCCTTCTCGCATGACAGAACTCATAAGAGGAACGGACAAAAAGTTTCTCGATGCAGAGACAGGTGATTAAGGGATGAAAGGGCGAATGCTAGAAGAGACAAGTGGCTCAATGAACTTGGAGTGGCCCTCTTCAAGCTGATGTCGTCGAGTGACCCTTGCATCGAACAAAAGTTACCCCTGTTCATTCAGCAGCCGATTTAAAGCACAATACAGCACCATCTCTGCGTGCTTTAGCCAATGAGAGAGTGGACTTCAAGGTTACTCGCATCGCTGTTGTAATGAGTAACAGGTGAGCGGGTGCGCACCTCTTGGTGGCACTTGGAAGGTAATCGACCATTGGCGAGTGCTGAGGAACTCTCACAGAGGTGAAGATGAGCATTTGGTTGAATGATGGATGGATCGAAACCTAACGAAAACTTATTGAGAACTAACAGACATTTTCAAGCAGGAAGGGAGGACAGAAAATGCTGCTAGCGAAATTTCAATTAAAGTACATAGTAGCTTCGTTAAAACGTTAACTACAGACATAAAGCCGACGAAGTAATTTCATGAACTCAACATACAAAGAAGTTAATTCGTGTTGCCATAAAAATAAGACGTGGATTTTTTCTGCCTTCTTTAAAAAGGTAAGTAAATACTTATAAAGATTTATGAATTGAAAACCATGAATAAATCGATAGAAATGTCTGTAATATTGCTCCTTTGTAGAAAGTGTAACAGCCAATTTATGATGCAGTACTAAATGTTTTTTTTCTAAATTTCACTCACCAATTTGCGACTGGGTTTTCTGCCTCCTGATGACCGCTGGAGAGGACCTCGTGGGCGCAGTCTGCAGAGTGGGCGAGCGATTTCCATAAGGTTGGGCTCCGGTTGCACTTGGCTCCAATTCTGCGACGCCGAGGGGAAAAAACAATAATTTAGGGAAGTCTCCAGATAGGGAAGCGGTTGAAAGTAGATGGTGAATATGTCGGAAATAATGACGAAATAACAAATAAAATAATAAAAAGTAAAAATAATAAAATAAATAATAAAGAGGAAAATTTAATAAAAAAGAACTCGATATCTGGGCTATCCTCGATCTTTTGACAAATAAGCTCTAACTGATGATTGGGAAAGCTGACCACGGAGTGGAATTAGAAGCTACTTAATTATCCCTTATATTGAATGTACAAACCATTCATCTAACAGATAAGAAAGCGAGACAGGGAAACCATTTACATCTTTAATCGTATTTAAATGCAAATTTAGTTCCGAGAGAAAAACCAAGCGGCGAGGGTGCCAAAAATACTCCACGAGAAGTGTTTTAAAAAAGCTTTCCATTTTCGAAAATGAAACGGATTTCCCGTAATCGCTTAATTTTAGTTTTAATTAAACTATTTGATTCCGAAACATACTTTCCGCTCAAAGAGGTTTCTACATTAATCACGATACGCTATCACTTTTAAAATTTCTCTGAAGCTTAAGTTTTTATCGCCAAGTTTCTCAAATTGCCAAATAAATTCTGAAGTACAAAGTTCGTTTTACGGTCGATAAACACTTTATCGATGGAGCGAACATGAAGAAAGGGGGATTTCACATTAATGAAATAACTCTCGCAGTTGGTGGTGGGCCGAAGGAATGCTCGACAAAAAAGCATGCAAAAGTTTCCGCGAAACGAGAGAAAAAAATTTAGAGGAAAGCCTTAATGGCACTTGTTGTAGAGGAACGAAAATAAAAATATCGTAAAAAAGAGAGACAGTAGAGGTGATTGGGCTGTTAAATCAAAAGGAAAATTACGCAGGTTGTTTTCGGTTCCCTGAATTACTAGAGTACGCGCTTTTCGTCATCCTAATTGAAACTGGAGAAGATCAAAGAAGAAAATAACTTCATTATACTAAAAATCGATAATCATAAACATAAAATCTATTTATATAAAACGAAGATTTTCTTTCTATTCAAAAGTAAGAAATAAAACTATCAAATAAAAGTGCGATAAGTTAAATCGACAGTATCAATAAAATCTTAATAAACATCTTCATTTTAGAAATGGATCGCCAATTTAGAGATTTATTTTAAGAGTTCTTCAATAAGCGATGCTCAAGTTACCACAGTCAAGAAAGAAAATAATAAAAAATAAATTGATAAAATTATTGATGAAATACATTCAAAATATAGAAAATTGTACGTAAAACAATATAAGATTGATAATAATATCACAAAACAATTGGACCGTTACATTTATAGGTAAAAAACACAAAGGGAAGTTAAACACAAAAAACTGTTAGTACGAAAAACACAGACCGTAAACCATAAATCAAAGCGGTAAGGGGTCTATTTAATGACAAAAATACGAATATTAGTGCAGTACACCCAAGAGTTTACCAACGAAGGGAGCAAACAGCACACAGATACCCAAGGCTGGAAGACTGCATTGTTGCAACCCTTGTGAACACTTATTTACGAAGCGTACGTAAGCAAGCGTGAGTAATGTTTTACGCCGTGCGATTCCTGCTTGAAACGTTTTGACGTAGAGTACAAAAATATAAAAATACTGAATTGAGATACCATAAGATTGAACGATTGTACTTACGGAAGCAGGAGAGTTTTTTAAAAAGTCTAATCTAACCTAGTTTAATCTGTATTAACGACCTCGGTAATCATCAAAAAAACCATCAGCCCCCATTTCCATTTCTGCACGTATCGGAAATCAAGGGGCAATGTAGAAGATGCGTCGCTGACCTTGGTTAGGGGCGGCGAGGTATTGCCTGCCGCCCCCTAAGAACTCTTCGGGGGTGGAGGCGACGGGGGCAGCCGGTAAGGAGGTCGGAGTTCCGGCGGTGGAGTCTTCGGCGGTGTCCTCGTCGGGGGAGGGCTGGGCGTGGAGGGAGGCGGGGCGGATGGGGTGGGGGATGTCCAGGTGAGTGGGGCGGAGAGCCTGAGGTCGCTTCTTTGGCTCTTCCGTCCCCATCTCCCAATGTTCATCCTCCGAATCAGCGTCCTCTTGCATTGCGAAGTGTCCTGCTGCTCGGGCGCGCGGACAACGGCGAAAACAAAAACGATGAATAAAGCGAAAAAAATGAAGGCGACGAAAAAAAAGATAAATAAATGTATCGCACGACACACCTTGAGAGAACATGTGGTGATGTGGTTTGGAATTTTCATTTGGTCGGTGATGTGTGAATTTGAGGGAGCATTCCATATTTACAGAATTACGTTATTCAGGATGCGAATAAATATTTTAATGGTTATGCGAGTCAAAGAAGGGGTCACAAAATCACAGAATTCATAGACATTATGTAAATTCATTTTATACACGAGAAATAAACAAAAGGATGTTTGAAATCATTCTCTTATGAATGAAAGCCAAAGGATAGCAACGCAAGAAGTAGGCTGCCAGAAAATTGTTTTAAAAATTGTAAAAAATTCTCTCGGAAAATTAATGGAACAATTTTTTTCATTCATTATTTCCAAACGCCGCAAAACCACATAATTCCAGACGGCTTTGTTAAATCATGCGATCATTGAAATTATAAATCAACACAAGATAAAACAGCAAAATAAATATAGTTAAAAGCCCATCAGTAAAAATAAAATACAAAAAATTAATAAAAACAAAATCATAAAAATAAGTTTGTTATAAAAAAATAAGACGGGAAAAAACTGATCCTTTCGCCTATGCATAACACTTGGCGGATGATGAAGCTTAGGGATTAATCTTCAAAGATTTTGCGAAGCATTAGTAGAATTAAAGGGAGGAGAAGCTTCTTGCTTTGTTAGCACAGCTGTCAGACTTACTATCATACCTGACTAAACTCTGTCCATTGTATTCAAGCATCTTCTAAAGGACGTTGGCAAGTTAACTTAGCATAAATCATCTTCAATTGAAATCATGTCATAAGTAGTGGTTTATTCAGCCTATACAATAAAATGTAACTGTCCTACACTTCAATACTAAGCAACTAAGAATTAATGTGAAATAGAGATTTGATATTGAATCAAAGACGATGAGCTTTAAAATAAAGCAAGAGTAAAATTTAATAACTCCTTTCAGACCAAAATACGAATAAACGTTAAATAACTGGGGAAAGCGCTTTAGATGTATGATAAATTAATGAACGTTCTATACTACTTTAAGGTCAAGCCTACGAATGGATCAATTGATTTCATTGCTCTTAATCCATGTTTTACTGAGTTCTCCTATTGAATTACTATTCATAAATAAATAATCCTTGTTGAAATAAAAAAATATCTATTTAATATCTATTTCTAATAATCTATCTATTTAATATTTATGGATATGGCACGTAGTTACTTCGACAGAAAAACTAGAAAAATTTTCGTCACAATAATAAATAATAATTATACTTCGATAGTCCCAATATTATATAAGAAAATCTAGATTAATTTCCTGATTTTTTATTTAAAATTTCAATACGTCAAAAGTAGGAATATACTACAATAACACTAGCAAGTTTGAAGCTGAGTCTAATTCTCTACCTTACGTCTGAACAATACTTTAGGGCTGAGTCTTAACTTAAGAACATTCCTTAGCAAGCCTCGAAGCACCTCCGCTGGAGGGTTTTAAGTTCGTGCAGGATGGTATCTCTCTAAGTACGACGAATTCGCTCTTAGTTTAGCGGAAGATGCAATCAGAGTATTATTCCCTGTGGAACAATTAAGTCTGTTAGCTTTCCAATTGGGCAGTCTCCTTACCGTTTATTGGCTTCTTTACAGCGGCGAGGTACGAGTGCTGCCGGACAAGACGTCGGCCGGCGTTCGGTGACGTGTCCGTCGCCGGTACCGCCCCTGAATCGCTTTGCCTCCACTTCTCTGGGACATGCTGCTTCGGCGCCGAAGACTGTTGCTGTTGGGGTGCTTGCTGCTGCTGGGAAGGCTGCTGTTGCTGCTTAGCAGCTGGTTGTGCGTGATGCTTCTGCACCCATGCAGAGGTCGCCCCCGATGCCCACGAGTCGTCGGCCGAATTGGACCTCGAGCGACGCCTCTGGTCGGGAGGAGAGGGCGCTGCGGGTAGCTCTGCGTAACGGGGGAGATCAATAAACAAAAGAGTAAAGAAATGTTGGATTAAAAGGACAATCGAAATCCATCTAGGTTTTGCTTTCCACGGATTTTAATTTCAAAGCTAACGGCTAAAAAATTACGGACGAAGATGACAATGTCAGTCGTTGAAGTCTTTCTTGCTAATATTCTTTTTCCTTGACATGAATGTTCAATTTATCAGGCGAATTTTTAAGTGGGTCAGAGTTCGTTTATTCTAAATGGAGTTTAATGATACAAAGGCGTGGAATGTGCGTCTCCGAGAGAATTTCCGCGCAATTAAGTATCACGCTGTCATCCGTTATGGGGTCATGCAGTCTCTTTTACGTAAATCTTAATTACAACTGGTTGAAAAGAGGGGGAGTTCAAAACAGGAGAATGCCATTTTTGGTAAAATGGAGTCTAAATTGAAATAATTGAGGATTTGAGAAAGCTTTCGGAACTGCCCGAAAAAAAAATGTTCATTAAATGACCTTTCCAAAATTAAGGGGAATTCAAGAAGTCGGACGGATGTAAATTATGCACATCTCTGTGGTACAGTAAATAAAATTCCTGAATAAAAAGTTACGAATAAGAAGGCATAAATCATTTACCAAAGACGAAGTATCATACAACTCAAATGTTCGTCGATGATAAACATTTTTCGTTCAAACAATCATTTGGAATTACTAAAAATATTCGATGCATGCTCTTTAGAACAGTGAACTAATCTTTAATTCCATGAAAAAACGTGCAATAAGTAAAACCAAATGTTATTAAGGAGCAACGTACGCGGTAAAAGTAGGCATATGTGACCTAACAAATTATAAAGAAAACCGAGTTGATTTTTTATACTTATCAAAACATTAAAAACTTACGATATTATTCACCTTTATTTATATGAAAATTTGATTTATTTATCAAATAATTGATTAAAATATGGTATTGGAATATAAAAGTATATATTATTAATATTCTGCGATTTATAATTTAATATGAAAATTTATAGAAGTTTAAGAAATCGATTTAACTTTAGATTATATACATTCACTGCATATTTTCATTGAACGACTTGAATAAAATTCATTTTAAAATCATAAATATTTAACGTGTTTTGTTCAATTAAAACGAACGATAAATTAATAAACAATGCATCGAGATAAAGTTTAATTTCATACAATTATTTATAAAATTAAAATTAATAATTGAACATAAAAAGAAATCATACATATTTAAATTCATTTTAAGAAATTATTTAAAATAGAGTTCATTAGAAATCAAAATAACTCACCTCATTATGAACGTTGAGTTGCTCTGAAATTATTTTCATACAACAAACGTTAAATGAAACATAACTTAGAGAAAGTGATGGCTTGAATTGTGCTATGATATTATTAATACGTGAAGCATACAAATTAATTGATAAAACAACCGAAACGAAAAATAAGTCACCTATACCACAACTCTGTATGCGACCTGAGTTGGAGATGAGTATGACACAAAGATACTTATCCATATCTTTGATATAAAAAATATATATATTTTAGAGATCAACCAAATTTATTTTCCATCGTGATCGTCAAAATCGAACATGAGACGAGATAAGCAATTGCACACCAACAGAGTTTTAGTAAAAAGCGCAAATATTATCAAACATCGCCAAACAACTAAAGCGTTAGTAACTGAAATCATGAGCAACTGAAAGCAGAGGATACCAGAGGATTTCCCAACGACGAACACAACAAGGGAGGGTGAGCAGCCACAGGGATGGAAGGAGCAAACCCTACCCACTAGAAAAACAAACACACACAGGGATGCAGAACGACGGGGTAGTTCATTAGCGGGAGAGACGGTAATTAGAACGAATGGATAGGCGGAACATCCACAGAGATAGATTGAGAGGGTAACGGTTCAGACGGATTCGATCTTAAGGGAAGATCGATTTTTTTGTACCTTCGGACGTGGGAGTCTGCTGTTCAAAGAGATCGGGCGGCGGCTCGCAATGGAGCCAGCCTCCGCCGACCGGAGTCAACCTGTTTCCGCAGAAGGCGACATTGAGGGACGGCTTCGGTGAGGGGGTGCGTGGGGCGGGAGATGGCGGGCACGGGGACTCCCCCGTCGAGCCTCCTCCTCCACACGTATTGGCCGCCCCGGAGTGCTGCAGACCTGTTGGCGTGGGCGCGTGGTAAAAGGGGAGGAAACGCGATGGGGTAAAGAGTTTGTTTGTGCTGAGGGTCGAAAGGGGATGTAGGATTAGCAAGGGATGCACGGGAGGTGTGTGTCCCTTCCTATTCTACGGAATGCATCTATACCTCGGGAGGAGGTTAAACAACGATACTTACATACGAATCTGATTACGAATAAAATAAATGGGGTTATTCAGGGAAATATCAACTTTAAACAGGAAAAAAATATTGCTTTGTAAGGCGGACTAAATCAAAGGAAATAACGCGGAAAATAATAAAGAAATACTGAATATTGCTCCTCGTAGATGCAATAAATTCCTCTAAAATTTTATTTTCGCAACTCCTTCATCGAGATTGAAAATAAAATCGAGATGAAAGATTGAAAAAAATATAAAAATAATATATTTTGATTCCTTTGGTTACTTGAATGTAGAGGGATGAATTGTTAGAAAATATTTAGAATGTGGAGTTTTTTAGTACCTCAAAAGTAAGACATCAATTAACCAATGATTTATACATCTAGCAGGGCAAATTACAATTTAAAATTAACAAAATTGCTCCCTATTATTTAATAAGTGATTTATCTAAGTTTCTCGTCCACAGAGGAATCATTATTTCGAAAATGGAAATAGTACAGTTATAAAGTGAAATACATTCAAATTAAATAATCGTAATTTTTCAGTTGTGTTTTATGTAGTTTTTGAGCTTACATTAACATGTGAGGGCATTTATAAAGCTTATAATTTATCATAGGATTGTCGACGAGAAGGATGTAACTAAGAAAGTTACAATACGTGTAGGATATTAAGGTAAAAGGGATGACTCGTAAAATAGAGCTAAGAAGTTAGACAAAAGTTTAAAGAAGAATATGCAACTGAGTAAGCATAAAAGTACTTCAAATATAAAGGAAATTAAACTGACTAGTTTTATTAGCGACTAAAATTAACTTCAAGGACAGTAAATAAAAAAGGTAAAACTATACCATCGCTGCAGGAGAGCAATAAAAGCTATCAAAACGCTTTTGAAATGTAGCCTTCCACTTAATAATGATGAATAATTACTGAACGCGTTGCGGCTAAGTTTACATAATTAATCACCGAGCGCTAGCATCGCAAAACCAGTTGACGGCTCGGGAAGGCCATCGTGGTCTCTTTGGAACAAGTGGGACACCACAAATAATATATTTGCCGAGTATTCAGAACGTAAGATTTTTTCTTAACGATGGGGCAGTGGAAACTTGAACGGAGCTGAGATTTTATCAATCGGTGCCACGCTGCGTGTGTTCCATCGGGAGTATAACCTTCAGGCGTAGCTCTTTCAATCAGACGCTACTTAAAATATCAATCATTGATTTTCAAGATGAAACGGATCGCATTTCGTACTTATTTTGACAGAGGCAATTGAACAGCGGGATTTTTATCGGATGAGATACAACATTCTCAGATTAAATGATTATTCATTTATAAATCACAGTGTCTTTTTAATCTAGACTTACTTGCTCCACGATTCCACGTGAGACAACCACGACTCAAAGAACAAACAAAGAAGGAAGTTACTTTAAGTTTATAATATCACGTTTACGAATGCAAATAGATGGATTTTTAAGTAACATTTTCAAGAAACGTAAATAAAACTCCTACAAAAATCTTTGGTTACAAAAGACGATGGATCGATATTTAAATAATGAAAATAATCGTAAAGATTACTAATAATTTGAGCAAAAGACTTTAATATTTTATTTAGACATTGTTAAAATATAATAATATACACCTGAAGAAGCTAAGTTAGGTAAACAAAGTATATTTATTTTATTCCAAGTAATCGTCTTTATTCCATTGATTTATCTGCTCCTTCATGACGCTTTGTGTACTAGGGCTAAGTATATTAATTGGAACAGTTTAACGTAAATTTTCCGCGCAATTCACTGTACGAAAGGTGAATTCAAGAAGCTATTTAACCGAAAAAATTGAATCTACCCTCTGATTCATCATAAAATTTTATGACTGGAAATGAAAACGAAGATGTTTGGCGATCTTACTGTTCCTTTTGGGCTTCTGTTCTGTTTCAGTATTGCTCAAAACGAAAGTATGAAACATGTACCTGTTCTTTTGTATAGAAATCGTTGGCGGTGAAATTACACGAATGAGTGATCGGGAATGTCAGAAAAATTCGATTTAAAATGTGTAACAAACATCAGTATTGTCTCGAGTTTATAAAATCTATATATGATAAATATTTATAACGATAAGCAATGAAGAGCAATCGATAACTGTTGTTCTCACCTGGGCCTTCGAACGACCTGCTCTCCTTCCCTCTGGTTTCGAACTCCCTCTTCCTCACCGCGACGTTGGGCACGCTCCTCTTAGACGACAGCCTCGACAGCTCACTCCGGTAAAAGTTCGTCTTGTCAACAACCGTCTCTCCTTCTTCCGCCACCTCCCCGCTTTCGAACTGCCTTGCCCTCCGCGACACCAACTGCAAGGCGGGCGGGGGAGACTGAGGGGGCGTGGCGGAGGCCGCACCGGGGACCACCCCTGCGGAGGGCAGGTTCTCCGTGATGCGGGTTAAGGTCGTCACGAAGGGCTTTCCCGGATGCCTGGACCTCCCGTGCTGGGATCCTGCATCCGTGGCTTCAGCAGTGGCCTTTCTGGTCGACGACACTGGTGAGGACGTCCCTCCGGACTGTTTGGAAGGTGAACTCGGGGATTCGTCCACCTCTCCCCCGTTCAGTTGATGGGGTGGCCACGGAGGCCTCTGGAACTTCTGCGGATGGGCGTAGAACTCTCTGGGGATGGCGGCCGTGGGTTGCGGGAGCCATATCGGCTGCGTCGGCCTCCTGAGGAACTCTTCCTTCTGCTCGAAACTTTTGCGGATTCGTCTCATGACAGAGTCCGTGACGGCGGATTCGTCGTCGTCCTCGGGGTAGCAGGCCCCGGAGCCTCCGGGAGAGGCTGCGGGAGGGGGACCCGCGTCCCGGAAACCGTCGCAGCGCATGGTTGGGGGTAGAGAGACGGTGGAATCCCTCCTCCTTGGGTCCAGGGAGCAGAAGGGAGAACCGTAGGATGTAGGGAGGGAATGAAGGCTCCCGTTGGAGTCGTGGGTGAGCGTACCTTCGGAGCCGTCCACGCTGCAGAATGAGGGGGGAGAGTGAAGTGGACGTGGGGAAAAGGATGCTCCTGGAATGGAACTCCTTACTCCTGCGGAATCCGATGACCAACCGGACGCTCCGCTGATTCTTCTCAGGTGTTCCTCGTGTTCTTCCAACTGCCGTGGACAAATGGATAAAGTTAAACGATAGAATGCAAGAGCAGGTACAAGATTAAGATTACATTAAGAGAGAAGATATGAGATATTTTCCGAATTTCCTTTGAGAAGAGAGATTTTATAAAAGTAAACTTACAGATATATTTAAATTTATTGACAGAAATAATGACGTATACTTTCCGAAATCCAAGATAAAATTTGAGTGAAATAAAGGATTAATGTGTTACCTGATAAGGATCACAGTAGTTGTCCACCTCCTTAATCCTAAGGTTGGCGTCACTGGACCTACGAGTCACTACCGGTTGCGCCCTAGCCACCAAGTGCCACGAGTGTGGTTGTTGAGACTGGGTCTGCTGGTACAGAGCAGCGTCTGGAAGGGAAGAGGGTGCAGAGACCACTGTTCCCGGGAGACAACGGGGAGAAGTGGGTGCCTCGCCCGCTGACGGACGGTACGGCCTGGGCTTCGGAAGGTGAGAGAACTGCTGTTGGTGCCTGTGCACGGAGGACCTCAGCATGGCCTCGGGAGACCTCATCGAGGACGGCGCCGACGGCCGCTGATTGGTTTCGGGGTTGTGGGCCGTGTCGGCGAAATACTGCAAACGATCATCGTTTAATAAATTAGAATGCTATGAACAAACAACAATCAATTACATAAAAAGATTAACATCATTCGAATCAATACAATTTTACATAGTCGGTCACTTTAGTTTCTGCTCTAACATATTCTTACAAACTCGTAAAACTTATTATTTGCCTCCGAGTTAGACCAAAGATAATTATTTCAAAGTGATGAAATGAAATGAAGTAGATCGAGCAGAACAACAACTGAAGGCTGACCAAACAAAAACGAAATTGTGTCTTAAGAAAATCGCCTTTGAAATCATACCGCGCGAAGAGCAGAATTGCTGGTCATTAAACACTTGAACATCGCAAATGGAATCGGCGCCTGCTTATAGGCGTTACAAGGCAATAAAATCCAACAAAAACGAAGAGGTCAGGGCGCGTTGAGGTCAAGATATCGGCCGTGGGAATGAAAACTTCTACTCACCAGCTGTAGTATATCATCCTCTTTGGGCACCACCAACAGGTGAAGAAATTTAGTGCTCTGCTGAATCAGCTGAACGACTTCCGCATATGATTTACCGCCGATCGTCTCTCCGTTGACACTGATTATTCTGTCGCCTATGGAAACGGAAAGTTGCCATTAGTAGAGTGCATTTATAATTTCCATTCATGGAAGTCGGAGCAATTCAGAATGGAAGAGAAATGCAAATTCAAGGTTACAACAGCGATCTTAATACATTGTGAGGGGAATGTTCACACGTTTGTGGAGTACAAGCACTTTGTTGCCATTTTATTTTTAATTCGAAAGGAATCAACTAAATACAACTTATTATCAAAGGAATTTATAGTGTGCAAAGTAGTTATCACCATAAATGTTATTCATATTAATTATACGGGCTCCGTAAACGGTAAAGTAATATTCTATTGACACAAAACACATAATTAAGATTACGGAAAATAATAATGTATAACCAAAATTATGAATTATAATAATTAAAATAACTTTGATTGTATTCGAACAAAAACTGTTCAAGCTAGGCGTTATTATATTATCTTTTTTGGTTTATTATGACTTTATAAGTGACATATCTTAAGAATAAGAATCTGATAGAAAAAATGGAGATATCGTAGTCAATACACAATTCTATTTCTACGCCTTATTGAAAATCCTTCGTATTTAAATTAATATTCAAATGCCTAAATTAAAATTTAATATTCTAAATATTTTACATCATTAAAATTAGAATCATTTCTAATATAAACGATGCTAACCTAAAAACTGAACTTTTTGTACGTAGAATCTTAAAATTTTTCTTCGTTCGATCTTGAGTCATCTTGCAAATTTATTTTTAAAAAAGAAAACCTAAAAATAGCTCTCGATTTTCTTAAGTGCCTAACTTTCTAGTTCAGCGATAGACTGGTTGAGTTTGAGCATCCAATTACACACATGAAATATGAAATGAAATGACGGACCAAATATGGGGATCATATTCTTTCCATAGAGTATGAATCGTCACATACACTTGGGTGTTCTTGCAGTATCATAACCCATATCACTAACCCTTTCGAATTAACGAACTTCTCACACTGGATAGATGTTTGACTCCTCATCCAACTCCATTACTTCGCAGTTTCTAAGGGAAACCTAATTATCACGTTCCACTTGTAAAGGAGAAAACTCTACTCACGTTTGCTTCCACTTGTAACTAACAGGCTTATCCTCGTATCTCATTACAGAGAATCCACTTACGGAAAAATATCCTAACCCATTATCATTTACTTCAATCTCGGTGATGGCTGGAAACGCCGACTTGTACTACTCTTTTGGAGGATTTGATATGAGTAAACTAGTCTAAATATCTCTCTAAATTAATTTTATTATCATCAAAGATGGAGCACTTTTATACATAAAAAATAAACAAAAAACAATCATGAATTCTAATCAAATATTCACGAACGCATATCTTCCAAAAAAGTCGTAAATTATATAAATGAACTTCAAATTTAATCGAGGTTGTTTTAGACTCAAATTAGTTAATATTCCTAAATAAATCTTTGGATAGTATTTGATGAACAGAGTTAACTTTTTTAATGTTTTACAGCAACACAATAACATCTTCCATCGTATTAAAGTGATATTGATATCTATAAAATAATATACGAATAAATACAAATTTAATCAAATTCAGCTATCCAAAACAAAGGTTTAGCAAAATAAAACAAGATATATAAAGAATGGATATTATTGAAATCAATGTGTGAAGGCGTGACTTCGTGGAATGCCATAGTAATAAAAATAACTTAGTAAAATTTTTCTGTGGAAATTTACTAAGTTATTTTTATTACAATGGATATTATATTTAATATTTCCAATAAAATTATGTCTCCTTGACGAATCGTTTACAAGCTGATTCTTCATTGAGTGTTCGTTTCTTCGTTGAATCTTTAAACATCGAGTTCATATATATCGATTAAAAACTTTAAAATATATTCTTGTAACATGATTATAAAGAACAAACACCATAGCAATGAGAGAGTTGCTTAAATTACTTCAGAAACAAAATTCCTAAATAAAAACATTAAAGCAGCTCGGTTGACTCAGAATTCACATATGAAAGCAACTGGAGGTGCATTTAAACTGTTCAAAGCCTCTATTTATATGTATCTACTTCTTAGTAAAGAAGCATTAACCGAAAACGGAAAACGTATTCGAGGTCGATGAGATGATATCACTTCGTACCCTTCAACACCCGGCGAATACCTGATACATCAGACAGGCTAAGGTTTGGGGCATGATATACGTACTTCTGCGCACATCTTTACCTTAAAGACCGTATCTATCAGTAAAAGAGAGAAAGTCACATCGGATGCCCTCGGGTGTGACGGTAGCACCGCGAAAGAACTAAGGTGTAGCTGGAGGGAGAGTGGCAAAAGATCCGAGGAAGTGACAAGTCCGGCCAATTATTTTCCGGTTATAACTGCTGACCCGTGCTCAGAGACATACATACCTACTTTCGAGGAGAGCTATTTTTAATCGCCCCGGCGTTCGACCGCTTTTGAAATATTACCCTTAAAAAGTTCCTCGCATCTGCTATGCACTCGAACCAGTTTTATATAGATACTCTAACGGCCTAAGAAGACAAATTGGCAGCGGCTGCGAATAAAATTCCCAGACGACGATACGAACGTAAAATGAATTGCGCGTTGTTTCCGATTCCATTAACGTTAAGTGGCGGATCCAGAGTATCTGCGGATGCAAATGGGAGAGGTGAGCGAACTGAGAGTCAATTCTGCTATTGGTTTCCTTGACGACCACGTGGAGGCACAGCCGATGAGTGTGCAACAAGAAGCAACTAGGATGGAACATATATAGCATTTGGATGATTAAACTACATTATTGACTAGCAAACAACATCACTAGAATTATACTGATATAATAATAGTTTTAACAACTTTTTAAATTTTAAATAAGAATACTGATTATTCATTACCCGACAATCTTATCTTAAATGACAGATAATTAATTATTTATACTCACATTGAGAGAAACGAACTACAATAATGCAGCTTTACGGTAAAAATACTACACAAAATATGATAATTAAGTTCAAAAAACGAAATTTAATATTATCGGCACCTAATCTAACCATTCTTAATAATATAACATTGTCTAAACAATGAAACGTATTTTAGTGAAAAATTAACTCACTTTCAATTTTTTGAGCGTACTTATTCTTAAGCTTTGCTAGGATCTTTAAATTCTCTTAATGTCAAAGAAATTCATAAGATAATATTTTAAAATGCGACTATACGGTTGATTTCATTTCGTACCTATTTCATAAGGAATCTTTTACAGAAAACTATCACAATAGCGAAAATGCTTATCACTTTATAAAGAATTCTGGAGAAATACTATGTGTAAACGAAACAAATAAATCCCCTAACAAACTAAAGGTACGAATAAATGCACGTAAATAGAACATGGATGATTCACATAAGGTCATGGTGTTCGTAAGGTTCTTATAAATACACGTTATTTATTCTTCAGCATTACTCACACCATTCATCAGCAAGGATCCTTAAAGTCCGCGAAAGTTCCTTCACACAACGTGGTCCACTAATTAAGAGCTGGAACATTTCGCAGCCTCAAACCCACGAGGGCATTTGACCGAAAGTGGTTGTTAGGCAACCAAAACAAATCTTAAAAGTGGACTTTTCCACGGAATTGGAGCGCTCGTTGGCAGCAGGTAAACAAACATAAGTCTCCCGCAAAAATAATAGGGGATTGTTATGCATTCGCAAGAAAGGAGGTACACAACGCAGACTGGCCATGCATCATGAAATGGGCGGTACCGAAAACGGACTTAAAGGATTAAATCGCGACCTCGGACCAGACGTGACATTATGGAACGTCGGGACGTATTACTCTCCCTGCATATTCAAATTTTCGTGGCCCTCCCGTAGTGCTTCCCGCAGTGAAACCTAATATCTCCAGTTGCGTACATCTTCGGGCCACAAATTTCGCTCGAGGTCGACATTCTTGGTTTCTGGATTCCCGACAAAAACAAATACAGAAACGCGAAGGTTTTGAAATTCAAGAAGGACTTGAGTAACGGGATGAAGAGATCGAACACGGGCTCATTTATTAAAGAGGTAACCTTTAGAGTCGAAAGCAATCCATAACCTTTTACCTTGGTCATATTAAGGCCATAACATTATGTAAGGCAGTCACGTGGGTCGAAGTGACATTTATGACTTGAATGCGAATTAATAGCTTTAAAAGTCTAATTAGTAGACATGGTCACGTAATTAGTGCTTGAAATTAGTCAGATACGTATGAAATATTCACAGCACACTATTGAAATTTGAAGAGATATACTGCTAACGGTACTATAAGACCAATGCGTTCATTTTTAGTACTACGAAACATTAAAAGAGGCACCGGCATCTTTTCTTTAAAAAAGACAAATGCATCGTTGGAATGAACGTAAAATCAGAGAATACTCAACGTAAAATGTATAAGCTCGAAATCATATTTTTACATAATATCATTTAGCTGCAAATTATTATAAAAAAAGACTGTTAGTAAAAGGAAATTACGATTTAAGGTTAAAAAATAACCTATCTAGTTTGAATCTAACCTGTTCCATTAATACCTTTCTGAATTACTTGTAAACGCAAAACCGAAATTATAATAAATATTGAAAGTTAAACTTTTTCAGCACTTGTTAAAAGAAATGCTTTCCTTTCGACTTAATAAGAAAAATAATAAATAATAATTGTAGATTGACACTATTAAATACTTCCTATTTTTAATCCTAGATTATAAAAAGATCGAAAGGAAATATTTTCAAATTTCTGAACAGTTGAATAAACCTCAGCGATTTAGTTGGTATAAAAGTACACTAATGAAAGTAAAGCCCTGATTACAAAAGAGATAACAAACCAACCTTTGTAGACAAAATTTTGGCAAATTAACCATCTTTTAGGATACGAAAAAGAGAAAATATTTCCTCGTATTTAAGAGTGCACAATGGAAAGTGGTTGAACTTACCTGTGGCAAGACCTGCTGCATGTGCTGGACTGTTTTCTTTCACGTTCTTCACGAATATTGTGTCCATAGGCTCATCAAGCGACTTGAGGCCGCTGCCTGGCGGCAGTACTCCACCCCATAGCCTACGGTTGCTCTGAAGTATCTGCATCCAAGGGAAACAAAGGGTCATGATGAGTCTCCAGGCAATCGTTAACAACAAATGGTATCACAATTGTACACATCCGAGACAGACTAGAAGATGGGCTTGAAACCAAAGTATTCCATTTAAACAGAAATGCCGTAACATGAAATAAACGAATTATAGGAGATTTCAAGCACATAATGCGTTACCACAAATAAAAAGCACAAAGTTACCATAAAATTCTTTAAATGAGAAACTAATCCATTAATTTCGCTTGTATACAGAAAGAGCGTTCATTCACCCTCTTTTATGTAAAGAAATTATTGAAGTTCAACTTATAGAGTTCTTTAAAACCGTTCAAACATCAGCTTCTACAATTAAGGTATCAGCAATAAAACAATCTATTTACAAAACAAATCTTAGATAAGGTTAGAATGAAAGGATGAGTAATAAAGATTGGAAGACCTGTTATAAGAGGAGAGTTTTACGAAAGGTCGAAAGAAATAATCAAAAGACCGCTTAATAGAAAAAAGAGCAATTCATATAGTTCAAGATAATTTTGTTATGATTCTAAGTAAGATCTATCTCTCTTGACAAAAATAAACGAAGACACGAGCTATATATAAAGCTTAAACGAAATTTAAAACAACTCTATGGTGCAAAAGATTTTTAAATTTACAATTTTACTTTAAATTCATAGCGGGTTTTACGATAAAAATCAAACATGACCCAGAAATACTATTGAATTAAATATAGTTAATTTTTACGATTTAATTTATCCATCGTTTAATAATAAAGAACGAATGATAATACTACCGATTAATGCATCTCTATTGCGATTTTTCAGTCGCCATATATTCCAGACCGTAGCAATTGAAACAGAACGGTAGCGAAACAAAAGCAACTCGAAATAGTAGCGCGCGCTGATTTGGGCGAGCGATTCCGACAATGCAAAGGAAACTATTCAGCACCGAATTAATGGAAAAAAAGAAACTCCCATTGCACGTGGAAACGCTTTCCAAACATTAATTAACTTTCCCCGAACGTAATAACGCATTCTTTCGTGTTCAGAGACAAAGCGACCAAATTGCGAAGCTAACGACCCCTTTCAGACGCGGTGGCGAGACGAAACTCGATAAACAATTTTTCGACTGCCGTACGTTTGGTGCGTTACATCACCATTACTTAGGGAAAGCTCCATTCATATTTCCTCACTAATGAGAACGTTACACACGTTGGATTCCGTGATGATTAGCACGAGTTAATAACCTCGGTGGCGTTTAGCGGGTTGCGTGGGCCGAGGGGTCAGTGGGTTGACGTACCGTGTATGACTCCGGAGGGTAGACGATGAAGTGGCGAAGGGTGAATCCGAAGCCATTTTCCCGGCGTCGAAGACAGAGTCCTCTGGGCGCGCGGGGCCACCCCCAAGGCCCTCTCGCTCCCTCTATAGGCTGAAGCTGCAACTGCTGAGGTACCTGAAATAGTCAATTGATAAATGAATACGTTGCATAGAAGAGGAAACAAGAGTAATTCATAGAAATATTAATGAGACATTCTGAATAGAATGCGTTTCAATCTAAGATAATTACAGGAAATCCTGTTAATTTAAGCAATAAATGATTTTTACTTTCATTAAAGATAACCCAAATAGGAATGATTGCTCTAAAAACAAAAGTGTACTGCTTCCTATGAAACTCTTACTAACTCAGGAAACGTTTAAATTTTATGTCTGATAGAAATCTAAAATCATGCTCGATTAAATTTAGATGGAAAATATTTTCTTCTTAATAAATAGCTCTCGTCTAACAGCGATTGTTATTGAAATAATTTTTATATATGTGGTATTATATTATTAATTTTTGTCTTTTTGTATTTTACTGTTTTGAATACTAGATATTGCAAATCTTAATATACGAAATCGATGATTTTGCTTCTCTAATTTAGAAAGTTTAACTTTCACGTATATCATTGATATTCAAATATGGTATACTGTGCAAAGGAAGTGAGATTCAAAGTATCTTAACACGCGTAGATAATATAATATAATATTTAATATAATATATGCATAAGTATATCATCTATCAGTGATTACGATTGAAAAATAAAATAATATTATTATTACATTTTCAACGAACTCGAACTTGAATTTCAGAATCAAACTCAAACAATACCGCTAAGAACCTCTTTAATAGAAGTTTCATCCATCTAGTAGATGGATAAAGAAAGCAGCCACAAAAAAATCCCAAACATAAACCGATGAGTTCGAGCAAACACGACATCTCTTGCGCGGTTGATGCTTCGATAAATTGCCAATCATCAATTCGCACTGAAATCGAAATAAAAAACGTCAGCGATATGAAACGCTATCGTCAGAAACATACTTAGCGGACGAAACAAACTAGGGAACGGAGAGCAAATTTAATAACGCCGCGTGTATGGAGCTTTAAGAGCCGCGAAATTGCTTCGAATTACGTCAATGATCCAATTACCGAGCGCCGAGAGTGACTTTTTATCGGTTCCCTTGGTTGCGACACGGGCAACGTACAATAAAACAAAAACGATCGTAGAGGTAAATACTTAATGGTTCGCTGTACAGAGAGAGGTACGTTAAGAGAGTAAAAAAATCCCAGTTTTCACCGTTCGAAGCGTCCTCTCGTAGCAAAAAGGTCACGGATTTGAATACCGTTCGCGGAAAAAGGAGGAAGAAAATGGGAGTCTTTTTGAGGTCATCTGCAGAGGATGGCGTGGGCGGAAAATGCGGATCTATCGATAAGGTGTATCGGGCGACGATGGGGTCAAGATGCTCGTGATGTTTTCCCGGAGCGTGACTCTCGGAGTAATTTCATTTGCACCTGCGGGGGACGTCTCCGGGGAGAAAGTTGGGCAAATACGGCGTGACTAAGTGCGCTTGATTGATAGAGTTTGCGACCATGGAAACCATGAACTATTTGCTGAATAAGTCGAGCTTAGATGAAGCTATTCATTCAGATAGCGAAATGCGTGGGAATTGCTAACATCCAGTTTCAATACAACTCAGAGGTCAGATGTGTTTAGGTCTTTCACCGTTGGATCTCATTCGTAAAGTATTTTATAAAGTAAATAATGCCGAGAGAAAATAAGATTACAGACACGGACACATGAATCGATCCCAAACTAGAAAGGAAACTATCCTATTAATATCATAGTGGTAGTTATTACTCTGTTTGAAAACTTACTTCGTCTTTTCGATAGAGAACATATTTCATCAGTTTCGACAAATCTGAGTAAAATATTTTCACGCTTTCGAAAAGTAAACAGATTAAGATACAAATTGATACCTTTATCTATCCCTATTTTGGCAAAGAGTCACTGACGTTTTAAATTTTTCATATGTTTTTCGGTAGAAATAAAGAAAATTACAAATCTTTTGTTAACCTCAACTAATGTTAATGATAATCATCATAGGTTAGTGGTCACAGACGTATGAATGCCTACGAATGCTATGAGCTCTATTGAAACTTATTTGACTGAAAAACGTAAACATTATTCTCGCAGTGCATTCTGGATCAGTAAGAGGTTTCAGAGAATACTACCTCACCCCTCACCCTTCGTACTGGGCCTCTCACTGGTTTTAAAGTTCATGGCTCAAGGGGCTGAAGTCACCTTCATCTTTTGGGCGGACTCCTATCCACACCAACGCATCTAACACAAACATTTTCGGTTGCATAAGATACAGGATAATAGAGCTCATAATATCTCAGCTTTCATCAATTTATAATAGATCACAGTTTCAGGGCATTTTCAACTAACAGATGAAATCATTTTGAAACCAAAACGCTATAATTTATGATAATGGATTGTGATAACCTAAAATCAAAAACACTGAAAGAACTCCCCGAAACCAACAAACCATAAATCAGTAAAGACAGCAAACGAATTTTTCATGTGGAATCACTCGCAGCTTTCTAAATCAACGCGATAAGCTCATGGCGCTTCTGTCTCAGTCCAACCAAAAAATCCTAATGACCACTTTCGAGAAACATTTTCCAAAACGGACGGAAAAACCGAAAATTATAACCGCTCGAGCGAGATTAAACGTTAATCTTCCAGAAGATGCGCAATTGTTTAGAGATAATACGGAAAAAATACGCAGGAAACAGTGCCATACGCCTGGGGGCGGATTCCGCAGGAACTCGAAAAAAAATCTTCGATAAAAACAGCATTGTTTATCGTCAGAAATTGCGCTCTGGCGCGAATATTTCGCATCCCAAACAAAAACGTGCATAAATCGAGGGAGGGGATGTCCGCATAAATCCTGGGAAGAAAACTTCGGGCTATTTTTTATCCCTTCAGAGTTCCTCTCGGTATGCGGTCGGGAATTAAATTGCCCGAGCGAAAAATCTCCGAGCGTATTGAGGCTAAGAGAAGGAGCTGAATGGACGAGTGAAGATGAGACCTCCAAAAAGAGGAAAAGGTTGGGGAAATGAGGTGAAAAAAGATGGAGAAATCAGAGTAATTAATAAAAAAATACGAGAAAGGAAAGGGTGGTTCGGCTCCAACAAAAAAGTGGGAATTTTCTCCGTAATAGATAAATCTAATCCATAAAAGGTTTATAGATTAAAATATTACAATTACTGAACTAATACATATAAATTTATTGGATAACAGGAGGGAATCATTAGGAAGATGTTATATCTGTTTTGGGCTTCTAAATCTAAGATATTTAAAAAATTGTGATTCGAGCACTCAAACAGAGAATAAAGGAAAGAACTTGAAAACTCCGCGACGCATGTAGGTGAAAAATAGCACAAAGATAGGAGCAGACACTTTGAAAGTGATTTTGCATCTGATGGATTTGGAAGGGACGAGAGTTTGTGAGTTATAGAGATATTACGACTTTCCAGAAGCTGTACGGATGAAAAATGCTTCGAATACAGAAAGGTTATCGAGAATAAGGGTGAAGGGTTTTAAAAGAAAGAGGTATTGAAATGGAGGCAAGAAATGTTGATCAATGGGAAGAACAAAAAATCCTTCGACCAAGGGAATATCTTCAGACTGAATAATTACCAATTACTCTCATTAATCAGCCAGCTTTCGAATATGCAAATAGGACGATTTCTTTCCACTCCCTTTTTTCCACCACATTCATCTCGTTTTTAATCCAAATGACCGATATTTATTACACGCAAAAAAAACTCATTGCTTGAATTCGCGAAGGAGACATTTTCAGTCTTATCAGAATTTTTAATCAGACTCGGGTATGCCCTTCATTTTCCAAAGCAGTAACATTGGAGGAAAGTAAAAGGGGATTCGATTTTAGTGATTGTATCATCGCATGCGAACATATGCATCCCTCAGGCAAAGAAACAGTATTGATAAATGTATAAAATTCATCAAATATATAAATTCATCATGAATGACGTAGTCTACGGGTGAAAGATAAGAAAAGTATCTAGGGCAGGTAATTTATATGTAATTAAAAACGTAAATAAGTCATGAAGACTCAAAATAAACGCAAGGACTCAGATAATAAAATATGTAATTAAAACTATTACCCTTAGGGAAATTACTCAGGTATGAAATCAATGTGAGAAGACGTGACTTCGTGGAATGCCATAGTAATAAAAAAAACTTTTTAAACCATTTTTCTGTGGAAATTTACAAACTTGTTTTTATTACTCGGGTATATTTCTAGATTATTATTAATTAGATAACGCATGAGTAGAAGTGGCTTATATCCTAATTGTTTATTGAACTTTTAAATAGTAACAATTAATCCTTTTATTGATTAACTTTGGGATATTAAAATTGCCCTATACTAAGACAAAAAATTATATGTTTCACTGCCAAATAATTCATTCTGGCTTCTTTTTCTTTTGAATATTCATTAATACCTGACAAAGATCGATATATCCATAAATTAATTCCTTAAAAAATTCAAAATAAAAGCATTAATGAATAATAAATATGAGAAGCAGTGAAATTAAATCCTCCATTCTAAGAAGCTCCTGTAGGTGATACTGAAATCCATAAGAATATCTATCACATTTCGGAACATCTTCATTTTGAAAAGAGGACAGCATGAAGAAAGGTTAAACAAGCATATCGGAGCTGATGAAGGCGATAACCATAAAGCGGAATTAATAACCATGAAAATGTCGATTGAGACATGTTTACTGGGCCAAAACGAGGTTATATCAGACGGATAATATTCTCCCCGCCTTATAGTTAAATTGGAGACGAATAAATCTGAAGCAATTTCCATCTGAAAATAAAAATTAAAAAGAGGGAGAAGATGACGCCAGCTGATTCTGAGAATGTGTTGTATTAATCTCAACCCCCAAAGAGCGCGAGTCTTTCTTTTTTTTCCTAGAATGCTCGCCAGGAAGCCGACATTTTAATACCCGAAGCTCGTTCCCGGAGTACTCAGATGTCTTGAAGAAGAAAAAACAAGATTGAGACACTCCGCTAACGAGTGACAACGACTGATGCACGGACAAAAAATGATGACTCAAGGTTTGAGAAACTATCTTGCTTTTAGAGGATTGAGTAAAAGAGAGTGCATCAAAAATCTATTCAGTATTACTCGCAAACAAATTCTACCCTGCCCTTAAAACTTTTAGTAAGATATACCAAAAAATGACGTTCATTTTGAATAGTGTAAATCATATAACGCATTGTACGTGCTGATTATACAGAAACGATAGCCGATACAATATATGCCAAGGTTAGAACCTTAAGAGCCAAATTAAGTGAAAAACATTTCCCAGTTTCTGAGAAAAGTTTACATTCTGTACTGGTTTTATGTCTGATTCAATTCATCGATAAAACCGGTCGAATTAAAAAATTCGCTCTGAAAACTGCGAAATGTTTTAAATTAAATTCTACTGAGGCGCTCAAAGAAGTACCGTTAAAACTTAAATATAACCTGAGGGAAAAGTTAAAAGAGGCAACCGCTGAAACGTTCTCCGAATAAAAAAAGGGTGTTAAGTTTTTATATAAGATAATAAACTGATTTCCAGTGAAAAAGAAACGAAAACCTTCCACAACACATACCAAAAAATGTTGACCTAAGAAATAAAATAGATTTTTGAAGAGTATTGAGTAAAAGCAGAAAAAAGTAACTATGAAAGCTTGTATCTTAAATAGAGCTAGGACAGATAACAATTATTCAGTTTTCAGTTTATCCTTTCTTAAAGAAGTACCCAGAATCATCCTAAGAAATGAAAAACACGCTCACCTAAGGAATAGAAGTTTATTTTTTGTTTCTTATTTGGCACCTCTGCGTATATATGTAATGATCATTAAATAATAGCTCAGAAGTATTAAATTCGAAATGGAAACAAAAAACACCGGTGGAATAAAAAAAATCATAAATAATTCGAAATATTTTGCGTTAATCAAAGCGTAATAAATGATAATTAGTTATTATTACTTTTAAAATTTTCCATTAATAGGATAGTATGGAATTACGACATTACTTAATTACACAGATAATTCTGAGAATAAAACTGTGAGGTTTTTGAAAACATCGTAACTTATGGCGCTGCACGTAAACCACGCAACTTATTGATTTCTGACTCGGAAATAAAAGATAAAAATTTTTCAATTAAAAAGTAATAATATATGGACTGACCCATAGCCATCGGTGACCTCATAATTTTACCGTTTCGAAGAAATAAAATTCGTTCCTATCCATTCTCATCCCGACATGAAGTACACACCTCGTCTGATCCTTGAAAAATAAAGAAGACGTGCGCATTGCGCTTCGCAAGCCCGTCTTCGGAATGCGGTCTTCTGCTATCTTTTTATATTATTTCCAGTTGCCTTCACGGCAGGAATCCCATCAAGAATCGCCCCGCCTCGCAATTACCTTCAGGTAATGACCGCTTCCTCAGGAGCAACTCCTTTTATTTTGCAGATCGCAATGGGAATGCTATCTCTCGCGAAAGGGGGATCGCGAGATTAAAAATTCGCAAATTACCATCCGATGTGTGGGATAGCGCCTTGCGGAGTGAAGTGTCTTGTACTGCGCCTCCACTTGTTCCCTGATTTAGCAATGCATTTGAGCGGGAATGAGATAACCGTGTTCCTCCCGTTCGGAATGCGAAGGAATTGTTTTGGGTTTTAAGTTATCGTCTCGGTTTAAGATAACGCACGACTCCGAAAGAATTTTCGGCTGATATTCTCAAAAATTACTTCTTAAAATATATTTGAGTTTCCAAAAATAGAAAATATATCTATTCTATAAATATATCTATTGTTAACATCGATTGAGTAGTTATAAGACTTGATAAAGAGCTAGAAACTGTTTTCCCTCACCAACAGGAATATTACATGGTAACGTACAACTTTTGGTCGATTTTGTGACTTCTACGATCGAAAATAAGATGCTATTAGTCTCGTCTCCTTCCCAAATGACGTAAGAATATTAATATCTGAATGGAGTGGCTAAAAATGTTCAGTCTGGACACTGATTACACGTTTGAGTTTTGTTTCTTCCTTCTTTTTGGAGATAAGAAGATTAAAATACCGATGACTGCAAAACACACATCGCAGCAATGTCTTTGGTTGCTTCTAAGAGTTATGCTTCGTAATCACGTGGTGAGGAAAACTAAGGAAATAACTCGAGAGAGTCTAATTACGACTCAGCAGAAGTGGTATTTTTAGCGAGAGCGTAATAAACACTTTCAGCGTTCTCTGGAGGTTTTAAGCGAATATCCGCGAACAACACCTCAGGGGAATTATGACCGTGAGAAGACTGTTTTGAATTAGGAAAATTGCCTTATCTTCTTCATCGCTTAGACACTGACCCACATTCTGCCAAAGGGGAGAAGTTCTTCGGAGAAATATGCACTCCCTAAGAATGGCCTTGTAACGATAAAGCCTTCGAAGGTGTAATCGCGGGATGGAATGCAATAATTGGCGGGATGTAAATGAGTTCCCTGAGGCCTACTTGGAGGAGTTGAACGCTGCAATAATTTAAATGCTTTTATGCACAAAGGGTATTAGTAAATTGTAGTCATGGAGTCTTGTTCTGATCTACTTTGAATTCATGAAATAATGATAAAAAGTGATGAACATTATTCGGAGGTATTCCATTTCATAGAAAGCTAGAGAAAGTACTGTCAGTTAGATTTACAAAATGAAGAGAGATAAGATGATAATAATTTTTATGCTTTCATTAGTTCTCAGAATGGTACTGATTCAGCGAATGTAAATATATTTTCGAGTAATATTTTAATAAAAATTTAAAATACGTGACTAATTAAGAACTTTATTTAAGATAAGTACGTAGGGGAGTGTAACATGTATATAATTAAAGGTGTAGGTAGAACGATATACATTTATGATCATAAATTGAAATTACATAAGGTACAATTTTAATTGTTTACATGAAACATCCAAAAACGTGTTGAGGTTAAACGCTCAGAACAAATATCAAAATAATCTCAACGTCCTTTCCTTTAATTCACAGATGAGTGAAAGGTCGTTGGCTAATTAAAACCAATGAAAGTAATAACAAACGATAATAAATCGACATAAATCTTCATGCGCAAGTGAACGATGATTATATTCATCCGAAGCAACAACGAAAAATAAACCACAGACGTAAAATCGAAATCGATTCGAAGGCAATATTTCAAATCGATTCTGGAGAATCTACTTTGCGTTTCGCGGGAACAAATACGAAACACTCTCATTAGCCATAAGTAATGATCAATTTTCAGGTGTCAAAATAACACGTGGCACTTTTAAAATGGTCGATGCGAATTAATTTCTTTGGCGATTCTTTTTAGCGTCCCTTTAATCATTCCTCTTCGGTCATTAATAAAGCGATCGAGGGAACGCCATTATAAAAAATCGCACGTCGGGATCTTTCGTGCCCATGGAAAGATTCCTACATTTATTTTCGCTTCCAATTAAGACACGCCCGTAAACAACTACGCCTTTTTTGGATTATTTATCTTTTGACGAATTTCGAGGTTACGCCCAACGCCCATCTTTGAGGCGGAAAAACATTCCTGAAAAGGTCGAGTTGGGGAAAAGGAGAGCAGCTAAAGAGAGAAAATGGTGACAAAACAGGATATGAAGATGGACTGAATGAAATTAGGAACAAGAAATGGTGCGGAGAAGTTCTTATTACGAATCATAATTAGTCATTTAACCTCTCTTCTGTCTCGTCTTTTGCAACCTCACTCATTTGGACACTTCAAGGTCTTCGTTTTCCCCACGAAGAGTTGGATTCCCGTTTTACTC
This sequence comes from Pantala flavescens, assembly GCA_020796165.1. Classification (NCBI taxonomy): domain Eukaryota; kingdom Metazoa; phylum Arthropoda; class Insecta; order Odonata; family Libellulidae; genus Pantala; species Pantala flavescens. Next base: position 49,758,305 of record CM036883.1, read on the forward strand.
TTTTCCAAATTTTATTATTTTCAATACGTAAATATTCTTTCACATATTACTTAATTCTGATTATATTTGCTCTGTTCATTACAATCCATAGCATAACACTAAATACTCTTAAACGATTGTATTTTCAATACATATTTAAGTACATCATTCGATACTTGCTTTTACATGGAAAAACATTTTCAAGTTTTGATCGATTCCCTGGTTCTTCGCTGTAAATAATTTTACGAATAACACTCAAGTCCAAGCTTTATTTACTCACATATTTAAATATCTCTTTTGTTTGAAGCTTAAAAATTACGAAAACTCGTACTTTTAAGTACGCAGTTATTTTAAATGGACGATGACATGTACAGTGAGTTCAATCTGAGTTATTTATTTGAAGTTTCATTCAGAGTTAATATGGAACGGTACAAATTAATACTTATTTTCCCAAAGGAACATGTGCCTTTTGTCATAGCCTTTCGTTTAGTAGAACTTGTAAAAGTTTAAAAAGTGAAAGTTAATAAGTTTTCAACGATGAAAAACATAGATAAAGCAGTGGAATAGAAAAAGGGGCGGAATAACGAGGAGGGCGTAGGTTAAGAACAGATGTAGATAGACTAGATGACTTGGGCCGATACGGAAACACAAGGTAAAGTTTAGACAGTGGCTTTCGGAAGAATGGGTGGGGAAAACATAAGGAAACAAAGATACAAGACAAGCTCGGATATGCATAATCAGAACACTCACGAAAACAAACACTAAGCCTTTCATAAATTTAATTAATAATCGAGACATAGCTGAATATGACTGGTTTAAAACTCAACACCATTATAATACATTCTTACTAAATGGTTACTTAACTTACTAAATATCTAAATGGTACTAAATTATTGGATTAGTTGTTAGAATCGACAACTTATTCAAAGTGGTGTAAGACACCATTTCAACAAAAATTAACTTGTAATGGTTTCGATATTCTAATTTCTACTTAATTATTACTTTTCGTCATAGTATTCAATTACAATTGTTTACTATTTACGTTTTTTATCGAAGCAACAATACTTCTACAACAATAGAATATGAATTCATTTCAAATGCGCTGATATGACGTGGAAATGGATGAAAGTCACATAATTAGTTTTAATTCTTTAGTCACAAAAATAATTTTGTGTTTAATCATCCCAAAGAACAGTAAAATAGAGAAAGGAAGGGAATGAGAAAAGAAAACCAGCGGTGAATTCTTAGAAGGTATGAAAATTAATTTTTGTGGAGAAAGAGCACAAAGGAGAAGTCAAAATGAAAGAAGAGCCATAATATTCCTTGAGGACAATGGAGCATCGCTCGGGAGAGGAATTTCTCCAGTATCTATCCGATGAACGAGTCCAAAAAAAGGCCTTGAAAAATTGTTGTTGGGAGCGAAAGGAGTGAGGGCGAGCATCCCATCGCTGCAATCGAATGGAAGGAGGAAATAATCATCGGGAGAAACTTCTCTCTTTTATTTCCTCTTACAAATCCGAAGGGATGTCTCACTGATTTCAACCTTTTCCACCTCCGAAAACAATCAGTCTAACTCCCGAAGCATAGTCATCTCAACGAAACACCGAAGGAACGTCCACATTCTACGATAGGCGACGGTTGCATAGGAAAAATGTCTACTAAATACACGCGGAAGCTTTTAATAATTGCTAGTTTCCTTGGGAGACGCATCGCGTGCCTAGATAAGAGAAATCGTGAGTGTCGTTCATTAAATCCCTTGCAGAAATGCCATGTTCCACTGAGAGAAAAGGCCTTCGAAAAAATCCCAGCTGATTGGGCAGATAGCTTAAGATCCGATGATTGGAGTCAATCAAAGATTCGCAGATGTCTAGGACTGATATACACCTCCATACGTTTCCATCCTTTCCTCAGAGATATCTCTTATTGATCTTCGTAATTGAAGATTGAACCCTGAACTTCATTATCACTTCGGGCGAACGTAGAATTTTAAATATCATGTGGATGATAAATTTCATGACGTCATCTCAATCATTGAAAGCAAACAAGTATTTTAAAGGAAAGTGCAAGGTAATGGTTGATATTAAGTCATAAATCAGGCACATTTCCCTTGCTCAGTGTCGAAAATTTTTATTTGTAAGAGAGAAGCTGTAATTACACGAAATGTACTAATACATTGGTATTAAGAGGATATCTACTACTGAATATCGATACCGCCTTAAACAGAAGAATTGCGTAAATTATTATACTATTTCAGAGATGTTCTTTAGATCATTCATTCATTCCGAACTATATATCGTTATATCTATTGACCGTAAAAAATTCTTTCAAAGGAATATACCATTCTTCACGAACTCAAAAATAATTATGAAGTATCAGATTTTGTACTTTAAAATATCGTAATCTTAAACGCCAAGGTCAAAACCACCACTTCATTATCTTTTCGACAATCAAGAAATAATTTTTCTTTGAAGATAAATACTTAATGTACCAACGCGATTGATTTTTAACGATTCATAAGAATTTCCCTTCCTAAAAAATAAAATTCTTTGAGGTAATCTTTTCTTTTAGCGCAAATAAGAAATGAGAAATCACCTAAGAATAACTAGCTAAGAATGCCTTTTACCATTCCAGGTTTCTTGCCAGGACACTGTTACAACAGTTTGAACGTTAAAATTTATCTGAGACTCCATCGTTTTAGTCTACTTTGGGAATTCCATTGTTTACTTTTTCACTTTCCCGCCTTATTTGCAACAATGTTCGACGCCGCCATAATAAGTCACGAGGTGTGTATCGGAAGGGCGCCATCTCGCGATAGCGTCACTGCAACTGCGACGATAGCCGAGTAAGGATTCGTTTTCCCGCAATCGAGCACTGGAATCTTTTACACCCTCAAAACCTTTCGTGCGAAACAGAAGGATAAAAACCCGAAACGAACGGGAGAAACACGAAGAGAGGTGAAATATTAAAAGCGTGACCAGTTGGGAAACACGACGGAATAATCGACTGCGACCGGTGGGTGCACGCAGACACCTCCAAGTTTGGTGAAGATGGTACTTAGCGCTTCTAAGGAGAGGCAACCTTTAATTATTTTTTCTCCCATCGAGAAATATAAATGCGGCTTCCGTGCGATGTATTTCCCTAAGAAAAAGGAAGACGTGCTTGACCCTGAAGGCACAATCTCGAACCGCCGACCTTCGCTGCACTTGAGACTAATCACCGTAATCAAGAGGGAGCTTCGAGTCTGGAATTAAGAAGGCCATGGGAATTAATCAGATCGATCGCCGGGCAAATATTTATCTTCGTTTCAATAGAAGTGGAAATTCCAGAAGTTCTGAACGAATATTTCGAAGTGCAATTAAGAAATCACAACGAAAATTTGTTAACCTGAATACAGATATAGTGGAATGAGAGCTTAAAAAAGTCATTTTTTCTTGAAACTACGCGGAAAATGATTTGTAAAATATTTGAGTAATATTGTAAATTGGTATCCTAATGTTACCGACCGATAAAATCGAACAACCTTTTCATAATGTAATTTTAGCTGACAGCAGGAAAAGATATTGGTATCTTAATTTCCTTCTATTCATTTTCATGCGAGGTCATTAATATAATATATATATTTAGTAGGAACCTTCGTTTTTATATCCGTAGTTTTCAACCTTCAAACTTACGAAAGTTTTTGGTCCAAAGGAGAAGGTTTTAATAATATTTACATAAAATTAAAATGTTACTCATGAAATTTCACGCAATTCTTTAGCAAAAAGACTATGTAACTATCATAAAACTGGTCAATACATACATCATCGTAAAATCAATTTAAAGTAAAAAACAATCAGCCTTATAGTTTCCAAACCTACTCACTGACAAAAATTCAAAACGAATTCTTAAACACCGAACATTCAGATGGAACCAAGTCTCATACTTTTTTACATCCACACTCTCCACGGGAGACGTTAAATCTTTCTAGCCCATCTCCAAATCACTCCGAATAAATCAAGCTTACACTGGGACATGGAATAGTACCCGCGGTTGCCACACTAGATCACGTGAAGGCCACGTACGTGATATTTTCCTTACTCATCTATTTCATCCTCGCTAGGGCTTCCACGAATAAAAAACCACTTCCCTCATCCCAACATCCGAAAGGACGGGGCGAACTTTTGAAGACAATGGAACCAGCGCACGCTGTCCGGGTACGTGTAGATCTCGGATATGCATCAACGGGAATGAAACACGCTTTGGATGGAACGTTCTTACGTCTGCAATGAGCGCGTCTGGGGCTTACACGAAAACGGTATCCATGGCCACCTTTTTTCTTCTTACCTTATGAGCGGTGGGGGTGAAAAGGGGGAGTTGAAGAGGAAGTTATGGAGGCGAAGTTATTATGAGGGAGAACCCCTCTTCAAAACTTAAGCCGATGAAGTGACTCATTGCTCCCTCTCCAGACGTTCCCTCCCCTTCCCTACATTCCAACTCCTATGGCATCCCCGTGGGAGGGCGACGAAGGGGAAGCTCTTTTTATTCGTCCTAGTCGGCACAAGGCATCGTTACCTATATTTGGAGCCATCTAAGTCAAGGGTAAAGGAAGGATTTCGGAAAATTCGCATGCGGAACTAGAAACACGCAGTTGCTACGGTAAACATACGCGTCCCCTCCCTATCCAGTCTAACGTCATTAAATACCAAAGGGGTAAATAGATCAATGATTCCATGATGCGTCACTCATGAAAAGTTTAGGAAAAGAAACAGGTAAATAACAATTAGAAACATCCAATAATGAATTATGTACATTTAACTAAACATCTATTAAGACTCGATTTAATTTTTCTAGGTGAAGATTTAAGGGTCCAATAGATTTGGATATCATTGATTGAGGTTCTAACAGAGGAAATTGAAATTTTTTTAAATCGAAGTTTAACATACATAATAATAAATATATAATATAAGATAGCAAACTATACAATATAGAATCGAAGAGGGATACGGAAATGATTTTAATTTTTTACGAAAAGAGATGAAGATTGAAAATTACTCTAAAGATATTCATTACTGAAATGAAGCAATTCACGTGAGAAATTGACAATAATGAATGAAAATAGGTCAGAATTAAAAAATGTGATTCACTTAACTACAAGAATTAAAAGATATTTTTGCATACAAGCTACTATAAAACTTCGACAATTAAGGGAGAAATTGTGAAAAAGTCACGGAATTTTTGAAATAATCAGAATTTATCAAAATGTTGGCACTTGTTTCCAGTAAAAGAATGTGCTGAAATGAAATTAATTTTCCATTTCCTCATAATGAAATTCGCAGGAAACGCAAATAAAATGGTCCAATCCACAGCTCATTCCGGTATAAAGTGCTACAATTTCGCTCAGCGTACAACAGCAAGAGAGTGTTTTTATTCATTACGATCATTATATTCAGTTGATTCAATGATCATATTGAATTTAATTGGAACAAAAGATCACGGCTCCCGTAATGGAACTTAAAAACGTTGAAAATAATTCCCATTGTGAGTCGAAACACAAAAGCATTTTTGATTATAAAAATTTTCATTGAGGAGATTTCAAATCCGTCAACCGGAAATGTAGAACTCGACAAGGGAACAATTTATAAATGATTTTTCGAGAGAATTGTAATATTGTATAAAGCTCAGAGGGTAGTCACATTGCTAGAAGAGTAAATGACAGATAATGCACTTCGCATTTTTACGTACTTGACAATAGTAAAGCGTGAAACATTCAGCCATCATCCAAATATTCGAAGAATTCAAACGCTAACGATCTCATCAACAAAAGAAATCGTACTACATTACACATATAAGGACTATAATTGTGATGGCCGACTTCATAATCGCTAATGAACAACAACTTTCCATTGCAGTCCTTAATTCTTCGAAGAACCCAGCTGACCAGGGCTTTGAATCACTTTCTATCTCCTTAACCGGAAGGCCAACTTCCCATCCGATCAGTTATCACGTCTTTTGGAGATAATTCCAATAACTCTTTCGCCCATTACTTTTAACTACATCCGCTCCTGTCCTTTTTAAAAGAGCCGAAACGACTGGTTATGCGTCATAACTCATTATTTACGAACGAAACAGCCCTATCTTTTTCTCATCTCCGAAGAATGTACTTTCCCTCTATCCGATTATCATTCCTTCGTAAGACAAATTTCTCTCTTCTCATTGTAAACACAGGAGAAAAGTTAGCATCGCGTGCGGATGACTTCCGCAGAACTTCTTTTTTTTGTCACGAACTGGAAATTTAAAGAAATCATCAATTTTCCCCTCATCAACGTTTAAATGCCATCGGCGCAAAAAAACGCCCTTTTCCATGACCTACTGCGAACCTCTTTGATTCAGCTCGTCATAAAGTGGAGGAAACCGGGTTAAAAGTCTCTTACGGTCTTTGAATCTTATGACCTTTCCTTGCAGACGAGCCTTCGATGGATCAGCAGCCTCTTCCTGTTCCGATGCACCATACGCGATCATCTCCGACTTGATGCAATAAATAAGGGTACACTATAAAGCTGTTTCTTGGATGTGCCATGAAGATTTATTTTAATTTATTCTATGACCTCACGGAGAAGAAGACAAAGATAAAAACCTTGCATATGCTACAACAGCAATATTTTTCTTTTTGGGATGGATATATCTTTTTTAAATTCTCCTATTTGCGTGTTAATTTGACTGTCAACACGATTATTTAGCTAAAATTAATCTTCTTTTACACGGTTGATTAACAAATGAATGAGTAGTTTAATTATAAATAAATAAAGCACACTTTAGCAGATGAATAATAATAAAATTTTACGTAAATAGTGGTGAAATAACATTAATCACTGCATACCTGTCACATTTTTCAGCGGTTTTTGGAAGATCACAAAATTTATTGAGCAAAAACTGAATTACTAAAATAAAGTAGAAGCTTCTGGAAACCTCATGGAAATATAGGTGAATGGATAATAAGTAGATAAGATGAAGAGGCAAAGAGGAAGGAATTATAATCTTTGTTGGGTTCGTTGTCCTCTTTGGCATGGCCCAATTAAGATCTCACTATGAAGAGGGTTATATATATATGGGATGATTTTGGGAAACGTAGTAGTGAAAGGGGATCAGGAAAATTGAGAGATGAGAAGGGTCAAGGGGCTTCAGATGAAGAGTCACGTGTTTCCGCTCGATGTAGAGAAGTCGATTTCGTGTGCACAATAGAAAGAGTTATATAAAACTACCGATGATAAAAGAAAGAACATTCCTCTTGTGGACATTGTAAGGGTTTGAATACAATACTGTAATTGAAAGAAATGGTTGACGAGAGATAGGAAATTAAAAAACCAGTGGTTGATTATAGAATAAAGAAAATTAAATTATGATAGTGTTTGTTTATTGCAATATATTTTGCTTTAGGAACAATAAATCAATAATAAAATATTTAATTTGACGTCGTTATTCGCAATAACAGAAGAGAAATGTAAAATTAAGCATCAATCAAGCAAATAAGCATATCTGTTCGGCATTCGTTTGTATATTCTTCAATTTAAACTGCTTCAACATTTCAACAGCTTACAATTATATCACTCATCTAAATTCTCATCACATTGTTCCAAGTGAGAACTAATGTTAATGACGCTTCGAATTGAAACTCATTTTCAATGAGGAAGATCGTGAAACGATTACGTGTTACGATTCAATGCGACTAATCCGCAACATTTCTTAAGCCCATTAAGTGCGCTGTTAGCAGTTCGGATGAGCTTCGCATTAAATTATTTCAAGAATACTCGAGAGAGAACTTCGCATCAATAATTGTATATTAATGAGGCAACAAAGAAAAGCAATGCCGCGAAGAGGAATAATTAAGAATTACGACGCAAAGAACAGGGGAATTGGATGGATAGGAAAAAGGTGAAGGGTAACGAGTAGAAGGCTAGACGTAAAAGAGAGGCAGAGAAATTGGCTGGTAATTAGATAAAACAAACTGGAGGGATATATTATCCCTCTTAGCTTTCTTTCCGATAAGGCCATTGAGAGCTAACACGACTAGGCTACACCTCTGGCAGTTAGCTGAGGAGGATCGATTTGGGCAGAAAGCCAACCACGCAATGCGAATACATCGGCGACGAGGAAACATCTTTCCGCTGAGGAAAGCAATTCCTAAATAGGGTCAGTGCGATGAAGCCCTTCTAAGTTATTAGGGTTCCTGGGTGATTTCCGATGGAAATGTTCGGTGTTGATGGCTCGAGTAAATATTAACTCATACCAAAGAAAGTTAAAGCGTTAAATCATAATGAATATTTGAGAAATCTTAGTAATCAATTTACGTGTTAACTTCCACTTAATTTTACGGCGAGCTGAGTCTTTGTCGGTGTTCCACATTGCAATAAATGCGTTTCACATTTTGTTACGATTATTTTGGAACATATGTTTGATAGAATCATACAAGCAGTCATACAGTAATTTTATTTAAATGTAGCCTGATGATGCTAGTCCGTTAACAGAACCGGTCAGGCCATTAAAATAAAAAGTACGACGTTATTTATACTAAATTCATTAATTAAATGCAGACATTAAAATAAATGTAGTGATTTTAAAAGTATTAAAAAAATAAAATATTTATAGACTCTGAACTGTAAACCTTAATCATATTCATAAAAAACTTGGCTTATGCACTTTTTTATTCAAAGTCATTTAATTAATCTACGTCTTTAATCAGGATCTATTTACTTAAGTTTGTGAGCGAGCAAAGAAACACCAATTGAGTAAACGGACAGTGAAAAAATGAGGAAATAGAAAAGATGTCGCAATTAAAATTCTTACTTCTCCAACGCAAATATTTCATTGTCTATAAAGTTAGAAGACCTTTTAAGCTAAACCTACTCGAATATCTCCTTGAGTTTACGCCTTAAACAGAGAAAACCATTGAATTTTAAAAGACTATCAAAATAAAAAAACGTTAAAGATATTTTTCATCGCAGATAACTTATCCTCAATAAAAACCGATGCTATTTTTCAACGTACTCCAACACCCTTCTGCAGTTAAGATGATGATGGCATAAACACGAGCTTTAATGAAGCGGATTCTTTTTCATGAGATGTGAGTGAACTCGATGAATGCCATCGAGTCATAGAGGGAGATGGCGAAGCCGCACGCGGCGAGAAACCACCGATAGGCGGCGCTTTTCATCAGAAACAAAAAAGCGATGCTTTTCATAAGGCGCATTCGTCTGTTGTCCACGCACCGACTCTTCTGAGGTCAGGAATGTAATCCATCGTGAGTTTAAGACGCATTCTTCATTCCATCAACGACTTGATCTAACGCCTATGACACTGAATAATTCAACGATAAAAAGTGGCAATTAATTGAATCACTATTTCGCGTTGTTTTAGATTCATGAAATTCTCGCCTTATCTAAATATATTCAGGGAATAATTCTTCACTCTTAATCAATCATAATCCAAGTACTTAGAACATCAAACATAAAACATGAAAATATAAAATATCTCATTTCTAGTTAGCGAAAAAAAATTTTCTAAATAAAAAAATACTTATAAATTAAAGTTGATAATAATATTCAATGGCTTACTTTTCTCATGCTTCTGAAACGTAACGCTGTAAATTATATTTATTGTTCCTTGATTTTGTTTCAATCTATAACAATAAGGGCAAATAAAGTTATTGGCGTTGAGTGAAATGAACTTTAACTCAATAATATGAATAATTAATTCCTTTAGACAACCATTTTAGCTTCTGATTAAGGTTTCCAATGAGATATCCGTGACGTATCATTGAGGATTAAATGCTTTTCGGCAACAAAAGGGTTGAGAGTAACCTTGACTGTTACATTATCCCTTTCGGATGGACTGAAACTTTGTGTTACATTTTCGATTTCGTTGCAATGACAAGGACAATGGAAAATGAGGGAAGAGTACAGAAAAGGACAACTTTTTCCGCAGAAATTGTGAAGGACGGAAGGAAAATTTCTGGAAATGGTCCAAAACCATCTTTTATTCAGAGGACATTAAAGTGGTTCTGCGGATGGAAGGGGGAGAATTGGTAACGGTTCTGGGAACGGTCTCTTGCCGACACTTTATTGCAACGAAAACGGTCAGGCGCCGTAGAATAAATGCTGGTCAGCGTCAGCAGAAGACACTGAAGAGGATATGAAGGACGAGGCATCCTAATTCAGAGCCATCCTCATTTGTCCTCACGCTGAAATAAGTCCGTCCGGGGAGAAAAATTTGCGCCCTACTTTTCAAATACGGAAAATTGGATTGTCCGGAGATCAATCCTCCAGAACGTGTTTGCGTTTCTTAAAAGGAAATCAACTGATTGCCTTTGGAAACCATGTGACTAAATGGGTAAATGCTATTAGGTCTTGATCGATTAAAAGTTAGGAAATAATCGGTACGAGATTTACACTCGCAAGCTTGGTTGTACATTAATAAATACATTACATTAGAAATAACTACATCATACGTTCAAAATTAAGATTAAATCATATTGACAAATGAGGTAAATACACAAATATGTACCTCTGTTAGGAATGTTTTTTATCGAATGATGTAAGAATATCTGTGGAAAATATACACAAATCCATCAATCAAATTTTAACTTCACCTTTGTACACCATAAACTTTAAGATGATGAATGTGCACTTAGCGTACAATCATGGCAATTGAAGGCACAAGTAACAATCTACGAGTGCTGTATCGAGTCCTACCGCAACAAATGATAATAAAGAGCACAGCTGCTCAGGTCATATCGCTCCGCAAGACATACTAATTTATGAACGATTCTCCAGGCGCGAGGAGAGGAAAGAATGGAAATAAAAAAGATAAAAATCGGGGTAAACACGTCTTAAAAATATGACTCAGCGTCATCGGAATCGATTCGAGACATAAAAAATTTGATTGATTGGCTATAAATTTAGAGCCAACCCGTTCTTATGGGTCCATATAGCGTTTTAACGATGCCAAAAAATAGCTTCGAGAAACAGATAGCGAATACAAGCGGAGAAAAAATAATAAAACGGAGAATATGTTGGGAATACCAACGAGAGAAATGGAGCCTTATCGTATACTTAAAGACAAGAGGGTCATTTTCACTACACATACCATCGTCTGTAAGCACGCATCTCTTAGCGCTACCGAAATATCAAAGAGGAAGGTATCTGAACGACTCTGAAGGAAGCTAAAAGCAGTCCTTCCGCATCTATGTATATCAAACGTATAAACGGAAAATTTTACGACGCGTCAAAATTAATCGGCATTCGCCGAATCAAAAACCGGGAGGGAAACCCGAGACTCACGCACGCCTTTCCTTTTATTCCGTGCCGTAAGTACCGCCGTCCCCTTAATAAATAATACAAGCGAAGAAGCAGCTACCCGATCGTAAAGGAACTCGGTGGAGGCGCGCGTTTCGTCCTGCGGCGTAAATTCGCGTGTTTTACGGCAAACGGAGTTTCCGAGGGAAGTTCTTCCGATAACAGGAGCCATCTTCCTCGTTAAGGGGCCAAAGACCAAAGGATTGATTTGCTGGACGAGGATGGTGAAAGAAAAAAACGGGATAAATATGGCGCCGGATCATTAAAAGCTCTGGTTCGATGAAGCCGTTAATAATTTATGCTCTCTCGCAGACAAAACTTAAGTCTGCTGCAGAAGAGATTCGTGTGGGGATGTTGCCGAACGAGTGAGCTGTCTGCGGAGATGAAAAATGACGCTGCGATGAAATGGGACTGGGCGATTTTAATCGTGAGTCATTTAGTCGTTAAATGCGAGATGAATGTTAAATATAAAAATAAGCCTTTAATAAACTGATGCTTTAAATGGACCAATGGAAGTATTTTGAGGTCGTTGTTTCACGACCGACTTTCTACTGCGTTAGTAGAATGAGGATATGTCTCTTTGGAAAACGTTTAAATAGTGAAAATGCGTTATCAAATGAGATGTATTAGAATACGAGAAAATACGTGATATGGAGCCTTAAAGAAAATAAACGTTCTGTCCTACGGTAGATTATTTTTTTTTAAAACGCACACATCAAACGAAATTTCGTTAAAATCATTAACTATTATTTTTCGACTCTTTATTGATGGGATTAAGCCCTAAAATGAATTATGAATCTTACATATAGATCGAATATAAGCAAATTATACGATAACTGAAATTAAAAAAAGATAAACATGTTCACAAAAGAAGAAAATGGGTATAAGAGGAGTGTTTAATTGGTGTTTTTAATTAATTACAGCCAACTAAATTGTTATAGGATAGGACTATTATCCTGGAATTCTTTAACGATAGAGTCTAAATTAATATTTCGTTATCTGATAAATCCATGATAATGTACGAGTAAATTTCGAGAGGAAAATCGTAGAATAATATACTACGGCAACGAATGTTCCTTTGTAGAATAATAATCCCGCATTTAATCAAGATAAATTCTTGGATTCGAGAGTTTCTCCTGTTTCACGAAACTCAGACCCCACTTCCTGTCCACCCTAAATGGAGACGTTCAATTTCCCGCGTAGAAACTTTCCATTCACAATAAAAGCCTTTCTCGAATGACATAATAGACTCCTTATTCAACTCTTACGAAAACCTAAGGGCGTCGCTTCCTTGCGAAGTTTACTCGGAACTTACGCCTTGAAAACCGCACAAGAAGCGAAGAACGAAACCCATTTCTCCTCACGTACCGAGAAACGTCACTCTTCCTCGACGTCTAGGAAGTAAAAATTTATCTGCTCGGGATGAAAAGCGTCCGACTCTCTCCTGAAAATGGTCCTTGCATCGCTGCCTTTTTCATCGCTGCAACTCCGCGGGGGAGACGGGGTTCGCGTTCTTCAACTTCGCGGAGTTCCCACGCTCTGCTGAGAGCACTCAAACACACACCCCCTTTTGCCCACTAAGGGAATGGAAGGGAGAGAGGTAAGGACGTAAATGGGGCTGACGGCGTTGAGAACGGCCATCGGGATCTAGGAAAGAAAAGAGGGAAAAACCCTGACGAAAAACGAGATAAAAATATTTCCGATAAATTAATGAAGGTTTGTTAATTCGAGCGGCAATTTACTTGTTTCCCTTGCTACCTATATGGAAAGACGCTAATTGGGGGCTTGGGTGAAAATACAGGATGACTAATTAAAGAGTTCGATATAAAAAGGGAGGCAAAAAATGCACGTAGAACCACTTCGGAGACGATTATGTATACAGAAGAATTAAAAGAAGGAATGGCCTTGAAGAGTTGAGAACAGTCATTATCTCTTCTCTTTTACCTCCTCCAATAGAGAAGATCGTTTTCTTATCACTCCATAAGTAATTTACGAAATGATTATTAAATACAATGTATCCGTTGCTCGCCTGGATTTCATAATCTCTTAATGTAATCTCATTGGGGGAATTGAACTTACTTCCAAAGCATACAGCTGAATAAGAAGAAGCACGTGATATATACTAAAACATTGTTGCGAAATACGTTTCAAAGGAAGATTCATGATGAGAAAATTCTCAAGTCTGGAAATAAAAATGAGTGCGTGTCACGAATGAAGACAATGTTTTATCTCACGTATTCAGAGATATACTCCTTACATTTAACTTAACAAAAGAAATGAAAATGAAACATTGTAAGATCCACGAATATAAAAACAAAAAAATATACACAGATTTTGATAGCAGAGATGAATGTCGGTAATGTAATTATCCTTATTGTTGTTTTTAATTATACTTCCCATGCAAATCTTCGGTTGGTTAAGATATAGCACTAACTAACCTCTTTGTAATAGCATTTCAGCAATCACAAGTAAAGAATGAGACAAGCAGTAATTAAGGATTTCTCGGTAATTCAATTTTTATCACATATCTTCATTGTTGCATTGGCTAAGCAAAATCTTGATATAAGAAGGAAGTATATTCAACATCCCCTTCTCAAGTTTCACCGAGAGAAACATTTCTTGGAAGCTCTTTTAAGGTTTATTTATCTTTCCTAGCATAGGAAGATCGAGCAGTAATGTGGATGGCGGGATAGTTTCCCTCATATGGAACATAAGAGATGAACCGCCGGGTTCTTTGAGTTGACCACTCTTCTAATGCATTCTCAGGAAAATTATTCACAAAGGAAGGAGGAGGGAGAGAAGGCTGAAGGAATTCGCTCCTGATAGAAATTTAAATTTGAAATGGACGCTTATGATTATAAGTGGGAAAGAATCCAACAGTGAAATGATCGAAATAGTTGATCGCGTCCCGACGTTGGTGAAATATGAGAATCGCAGAATCTCAATTATGCGGGGAATAAATGGGAGCAATTACTGTTTAATAAGAGCGTGGATTGGCACAGACCAATTAGCAGATTACCTCGGAAGGAATCCATAATTGAGTGCGGCAATAGATATGATTTGACGCCCATAAATCTCCGTAGCGACTAATTGAATTCCTCCATTCGGAGTCGGCCTGAAATTAGTCGAATTGGCATGTTTCATTTAAGACATTTTCCCAACGCATTCTCTGAGATTTTTAAAGATGTACGATACTTCTTACCATTTGGATCTTATTCTTTTTTGGGATAGCATAGCATTAATTTTATTCTCAAAGCAAACGTGAATTCATTTCCGTTTCTAAAGATTTATGTAATATATATTCGTTTATCATTCAACTTCAGGAGTAATATATTTTACACATTACGTTTTTTCGTCATTGCAATGGAATAAAATAACTTTAAATAACTGTAATTTTATTTTTCTCTTCTATAAAAAATAATATGATATTCTTTGTTTCAGAATTATACATACTTTTTTCTGCTTTCCATTAAAATCTAATGGATATTATAACAATGTACGGTATCGATGGTTACTGTACTGTATTAGGAGCACAGTAGAGGGTCTACCTATCCCTCACTATACCCGAATGGAAAAGGTAGAAGCATCCCTAGGAAAGGACGGCAGATAATGAGACGTCGGGGGAGTTCAATTAGCGTTGGGGAGAATTCCTTTAAGATGAGAGGGGTACAGATAAAGGGGTATAGATAACGAGTAGATGGAGAGAGGCGTGAGGGGAATCCGTGATAATCACGTGACGTCACGAGATATGGTAATGTACTAATTCGGTGGGATGAGGCGATTAAAGGATGCTGAGGGGTTGCGGGGAATATGAATGAGGAAGGGAACATCAATCTGTCTCTCTGAGGGTGAATCAGAGAGACTTGGCATGCAGAGTAAAAGCGGCACGGAAATTCTCAATTCGCAGATAACTGATAGAGCGCATTGGAATTGCAGATGCTTTGAACTTCATTTTTTATTCTTTCGGAGACAATTAAGAGCCGATGCGAAGGTAATTAACACTCTCGGAGTCGGTAACAGATGGTGGAAGAGGAATTTTTAATGGCCCAATGGCGGTAATGCGTCTTCTTAAATCATGATCCGGTTTTAACGATTTTTAAATGTGTGCGTATATATGAATAACAAGTGCGAAATGTATATGTTTATCGTTCATTTTAAGGTGTAATTACATCGTCCTCAGCAAGTTCCAAAATTAAATATCCTATTATGCATTCAAATAAAACGTCGCGTCTCACGTAAAAGGGTTAAATCGCATTTGCCCTGAAAAATACTTGATTACTGAATAAATATTTAGGCAAAAGATATGCTCGCGGCAAATTTTGACTCTAAAGAAAAACAGGAGACTTTCAATCATAACGCAGAGCAACATACATCTCCACGGAGGAATAAATGACGAGGGGATATCGAGTTGAGAAATTCAAAAGGTAAGATCTCAAAAATCGTTGACAAGCTTACTTGCTTGAGAGGAATAAGGGAAAAGTTCATCGTCCGCAAGAACTAACATCGAAGTTATCCACGTACACGTCCGAGACTAATGACATGTTTGCAATAAGTCGCCTTAGTTACATCACACTGTTTCAACCTTTAATGAATGCGAAAAAGGAATCATTGTCGACGTTATCGGTGCGGGAAAAGGAAAGATGTCGATGAACCATATGGTGATTCCTGAAATGTTCTACGAGCGAATGGGAAAGAGAACAGCGAGGGAGCAAGAGGCGGTGTATGTGAGAACATCTGCAAGTTCGATACAATACCATTGATGGTCAACAAGGCTGTGTTGGGCACTCAAAGAAATATTACGTGATATATCGCTTTGACCGAAACAGATATTGAGCTGATGTAACGGTATCGGAGAGAAGAAAGCAGTTCATACATTGCAATAAAAGAAGAGTCGAAGAAAGAGCTAAAGAATTGATCGAGTTGCTTTGGAGATATATCTCCTTACTCTTAATAGCCTTGTCACGATTTTGAGGGCGGTTTCGTTTGTGGTTACATAAGAAAGGATCACGTATTTGGGCTACCCTTGGATCGAGTAAAACTTGTAAGCTATCGACTTTATGAATGTACATGGCAATATATTAATTTGATCTTTTGATATTCGCCGAGCAATAACCACCGATAATTAAATCGTAGCTTTTTCGGCAGTGTTTGCGAGTTACCATGACTACTCAAATGTCGCTCTCATCCTTTTCGGATCTTGTGTTGGCAACTATAACCCCCTCATTTTAAATTCAAGTTACAGAGTGAATGGAACAGTATTACTGCTTTTACATAACAGTAATATTTATCGTGATATGACGTCTTAACTGAGGTTAAAATATCGCTTGCAGCTGTTTCATTACAACAATGATAGACATGACTGATGCACTATCTAGACTTGATAGATAAATCCATTCCTTAAATATTAAATTATTATAGACAGATTTATGTACTATTATAATACCTTCGTCACTTGATAATAATTTGTACTTCATCACCCACTTTCTTAATGTTTCGATAGATCATCAATATGAAGCAAACACAGCATACGTAAAGATCAATAGTTTCGGAAAAATGGCTCAAAAATTGAGCCAAGAACAACCAAAGAGGTTGCCGCTTTCCAAATGAATCATCCAGTATCTCTCACTCCGCTAAAAATTGCAGATGTGACGTCATTGGGGTTCGGTTGCTTATGGTGCATTAACGCTCGTTTGGATCTGAAACCGGCTTATGATGGGACAAACAGAAGCGCACTTTGAGGCTCACAAAAAATCTCGGTGTGAGGTTTCCAAAGAGGCGACAAATACGAGGCGACGTTTGATAAAAAGGTACGCAAAGCGAGTGGAATGTTGCCAAAGGAAACGGATGCTGGTTATCATCAGCATTAGAGAGCAATCGAACTGATGTCTATGAAAAACAATGGAAGGGGAGGACGCGAAACAAAAACAAAAAGGCAACGAAAAGAGTTCAGCGACTCATGTCGTTGGGTGGCTTTCCGATAATGAGGTCAAGAGCTCATATCCCCCCGAGGATATAGTGGACGAAAGGAACTAGTTCTGATGGAGGCGTCGGAAATGATCGCAAAAGGATTCGAATGAAACGGATGGCGTTTTTTGTCGCAGCGCAAATATGTCGAATATTTCGGTTTCGGACTAGATTACGTATGTGGAAAGGCATGGCCTTGTTACCTCCATCTGGATTCCGATCTTCGAACTTTCGAGAATGTTGTTCGAAAACACGGGTAATGAACGGGTTCGCGGGTTAACAACCACATTAACGATTGAGGGGAAATTTCGTACGGCGAAGAGTATGGTATCGACGCTGACAGGGCTTCAAAATAGGAGAAAAAATGATTTGACCAAAAACGAGTACGTGTTGAATTCCTTACTATCTGTTGAACGCTGATAGGTATTTGAGATGCTCCCAAATACCTCTCTAGATATTTACGTGAACATTTTTGTAGATTTTCCGCATTTGATACATTAATATACCAACAGCTATTAGGGCAATGATTACGTGATAAACAAAACAACGATCTAACTCATCAAAGGTCAATATTGAAAATTTGATAGGTAACAGGGCATTGTGAATAATAGCAAAAATATGTATAAATAATTAAACTGATCACTTAAGCCACAATTTGTTGGAATTTCTATAATCAAAGATCACGTTATCGCTAAATAATAGCAAAGCAATTAACCCTATTATTAATTAAAGGTATACTCTTGTAGGATAGAAAATATCACGTGAAATTCCTCTTGAAAGGATAAAAGCCTTTCAAAGAGCATCACATGAAGTACTTAGTATTGTCTTATGAGGGTAAAGTTCACGATACTTCACCTAATTAACTCGAGGGGCTGTAATGAGGCTCGCAGTATCCTCTTGAAATAATTGAAAATCTTGAAGAACCTTGATCGATCTTTTCACGGAGAAAAATTAACAAAGTGAACCACTAAGAATCACGTTTACTGAATCACACCCCTGCCGTACAGTTCAAAGGTGAATGGTTGGGCAGAGTCCATAACTTTGGAGCTGATGGAAGATTCATCAAAACCTGTTGGAAAATTATACAACGAAGGCTAGAGCATCTAATCAGCTAAGCCTCAAGGAAGCTACGAAGGATTTCCGATAAGGTTTATTGCCTGATTGGTTGCATCATACATGCACATACATTAACGAGGTTACTGAACGATCAATCAGTCACATTCCATCAACGAAAGTATTTAGCATAGCCATTTAGCCTTGATGGATCGTTATGTAAGGTTTTACTCAACTCACCCCTGTTGAAATTTCAAATTAGGGAATTAAAATTTTGTGCGACTTTAAAAATGATTTAAAATGATTTATATTACGCATTTCAATCAAAAATAGACAGGTAGAATAGAATATCAAAATTTTTATTTTTGAAGTTTATAAAGTACGAGAATAAAAGAGAAAAATAGATGAAGACAACAAGAACAGATGAAGCAAAAAATGTACGATATTCGATACTTAAATTTTAATCTGAAATTCATTTGATACACAGTAATTTTGTTTGAATTTCTTTTCAAAATTCTATTGACAAAGCCATAACATTGAAAACCTGGATTCGAGGGTCTGTCTCTATTGCATTTTCACATCTCCTTGCCCTTGGATCTTGAGGACCGACAACCAAAGAACAACCATTCCGGGATTTACAAGTGAATCGATGTTTTAAAACCCATCAAAACGAGCGTCTGAAGACACGGAGGACGGAATACCAACAAGAAGTGAACAAGACTCGGAGGGAAACAACGGAAAACAGGTGCCACCGTTCAATTCATCAAATCGTAACCTGAGAATTCCGTTGTCCATTTTTGGTCCACTGAGTGATTCGATCACTTAACGAAAAGCAATTTTTCGAAGCGCTTTTGAGGACATGAAGTCCAAACAATATCAAGCAGATCGACTTTACATACCGGAAAAATGCGCCGGCGGGAAAAAAAACGTCGAAGGCAAGACAAACGATGGGTTGAGATTCGATGCGGTTTGCGAAATGGATCGTCAATCTTCGGGGGCAGCGAAAGAGGTAAAACCAGATGAAACAATGCGGAAATTGCTTGGGAAGATGGGCAGAGGGCTGTCGGGGGGCGAAAGTTCGAAGGAGAGGGACATCTTCAGGAAGATAAGAAGACGTGTAAAGGAGTAGAGCGAATGGTAGGAACCAATCATAAGACCGACGAAACTTATATTTCTTCTACATTGAAAATCGAGTACGAAACGAAAATTATAAATGAGAAAAGAACGGTACAAATAACTATCCATTCCCGAAATCGTTGCAAATACAGTTCCTTTGATCTTGCAGAAATAATAAATTATAAATAAACTTTGGAAAGAACAATTTTTGACAAACAGTTACCATACTTTGATGAAGAAGAAGCACTTTAAAAAAACTGAGTGGAATCTGTATTATAAGAATTATTTTTCTTGTAAACAAGGCTTCAAATTTTCCAGTCATAATCTAGTTGAATAAATTACTCCAGAAGTACTGGTAAAATTGCAAACATGATATTTTGATAAAATTCTGAAGACCTTTCACCAAGTCTCTACGGAGGCTTTTTAAAAATAAATATCACGTACACTCCGATAAGGTTGATTAAGAATAATTAAAGCTCAAAGATAAACTATAAAATCAGAAAATACTTAATTGTAATGGAATATATTCCGGTTCAAACCGATTACTTGGAGAAAGCGGGAATTTGAGTTCTTCGAACCGGATGGGAAAACCGGAATGTGAAATATTACGGTACGATGTTCTCGTAATGAAAGGAGTACTAGGGGAGAGGAATTAAAATAGTGGGGTTAGAGAAGTGAAAGAGGGAAAACGTGATAGGGAAGTTTAAGGTAACGGGGGAGGTGTGGAGATGGATGGTGTATCTTAAGAAGGATATTAAGCGGAGGGCATAGTTTGTTGGTGGATAGAGATTTATGCAAAAGGGGAGAGAGGATTAGAAAGTATGAGAGGGATGTACGAGATAAGCCATGGAGAGCAGAAAGTTAGAGACTCAAGTGAGATAACAGAAGAAGCTAAAGTGGAGAAGAACATCTTAGAGCATAGGAAGTTTCTAGGTTGATATAGGCCTCATACATGTATATACCTTACGTCTCAATTAATTTAATCACCATACTGGATTAGATAAGTATAATTCACCGTAAACAATATATTACATTGATTTATTTTATTATATAGTTATTGAATATAATATAAATATAATATTACTATTTATGTATGTATTATATTATTAGTCCATTTCTACGTTTATAACATTTGTATTTCTGCGATACTGGAATGAAAAATTAGCTTCTAAAAGAGTATAATATACGTATATTATTATTTTAAATCAAAGATAGAATAAATGTTAGTTAAGAGAGATATAAATGGAAAAGGTAAGCAAATAGTGGGAATGAGAAGCGATAAAACAGGTAAGGAACGGTATCCTATGAAAAGGGGGTTTATCTACACGTCACTCACAGCGAAACTGCAGTGCTTTTCCCTTTTCCATTCGTAAACAGTACACTACAGTGTTGCGAGGAAAACCGAAAATGGCCAACGAGAAACGAGTCGGATAAACGAACGGCGTCACGTGCGTTCAAGTTGTAAGCTGTCTCTCAATACTTTATGCCTTCGCGCGAAAAAGAGAGAATTAAGGGAAAATCGACATGTCGAAGCGACATTTCCGCTCTCTGAGAAATGTGCTATCTCCGAAAGATAAGTAATGTCACGTATAAGATGTACATCGGCGTTCGATTCCGATGATAATTTAGAATTCGGTTGAGACGACAGCACCTCCGTGTTCTTCCAATACCGGCGTCGCTGAATAAACATTCGAAATTGATAAATCAAAGATAAGTATATCCAGCAGCGTCTCGCTTTGTGTGCAACAAAAATATGTGGAGCCGAGCACAGTTTCATGTCTAATTATGTTGTAAGTCCATTTATAGAAGACCTTGATCATGGACATTAATCAATGAGAGATATTCGATCGAAGACGATAAAAAACCATTGACAAAAGTCTGGGAAATTAAAGTGGTGTTTTTATACCCAATATAACGGATTAGGTAACTATAGAAACCAACAGTAGGTTTGTCATGCAAGGAACTGTGTCAAGTTTATTAAATACGTAAACTATGAAAATTATGAGTACTTAGCAACCAATTAGTATCACTTGAATTTATTAACAGTTGGAATTATGCTAATAACTGCATGCTGCAAGTCTTTTTTATAATTGACGAAATATTTTTCACAGACGTTTCCACATTGAAGGAACGTAATGCCACAACATTAACTGTAAAACTATTGACTAAGAAACTGTATTGAAAGGTATTCACGTTGATAAATATATCTGACAATCCAAAAAGGTGGATGATGGGAGATGAATTTCAATTTAGCCCAGTTACTTCTCTTCTTTCAAACTTTTTGTACCAAATTTCAATCATTTATTAATATAGATTAAATGGTAAATTGCTTTCAATATACAAAAAGCATCTACTAAAAGAAAAGCAGAACAATCCCTGTAAACGGTTACAATTCAAAACGAAAAAAAAAGCTGTGAGATCTTGGGAGCAAGAAGTTCACTCGTCGGCAATGAATTCCCCACTTTTTTGCGCGTAAGACAAGCTAGAATTCTCCTCTGAAGACAGTAGTTACACCTGTAATTTACTTGTTCCCATCGCAACGACCACTTCTGGGTCAAGAAATTTCCACACATGATGACTTATCGATTAGTTGTGGATGGGTTACCGCAGACTTCTGTTGGAATGCGGACCTCTCGATGTGACGTAGGTCAGTGGGGGAGACGCCTTCGTCTGCTGTCAGTGGCACCTGAAGTAGACGCCCCTTTCTCCGTTCACATTTCAAAGAGAGACAAATTGCGAAGCTTATGGACGAGAAAACGCGTATCGACCTCTAAGGAGGATGCAACATTTTATGCATCCGCCTTTGAATAAATGATTCTCACGGTAGCTCAAAGGAAAAGTTTAATTTTAAGAGTGGAAAACCAAAAAAACGTAAAGAGATAAATGAGAATCAGAACATTTGCCTTAACTCTCTGGTTCCTTCGTGGAACAAGATATTCGATATCTCAACACACCACCGATTTATTTTTTACACCTTTAAGATATCTTCTCTACTACTATTTAATGCTCCGAGAAATTGTGATCATGTGTAATTTATTTTGAAATCCAATTTCTGATTTAAAAATATCATAATTCTAACAACTTTCCAGGTATACTTTTCATTCAAACCCGACCTTTCTGACATTCAAAAAGACCCCTGTTCGAGAGGGTTGATCCTCAATCCATTATTCGCCATTCTTCCCTTTTCTCTCGATTCCTGTCATTGCTGACGCTCGGCCCACAATCGCTCGGATATCGACTTCCAGCGCTTTCCATTTCCGGAGACTGAGAGGAATGGAAAATGGAAGGGATTTTGAATCAGATGACAGCCAAAAGATACGAAAAAGGGTTATTAGCGAAGGGTATACTTTATCAAAGTGAGAGTATATATCACAGAGCAGGTCGGTGTTCATCCATCCCTCTGCACAAAGACTTTCAACTTTCGTTTATCGTTAGAGTGATTTGAGAAGATGTAAAGGAAGAAAAACTAGCAAAGTACTTTTACAATTTAACTGAAACGATGCCATCTCAACATTTCTAAAACTTTAACAAACAAGTATGGATAAGAAGCCTCAAAACAAATACTGAAATAGATTGTTTTCACGATAATTTTCGACCAAAACTTCTTCAAACATTAAAAAGTACCCGTAAGTTATTGTAGAACTATGGAGGAAACATGACTTGGAATGAAATTATTCAGCCACTGAGCGTGACAAGAATTATACTTCAAACACATCCAACATAAAAGTACCTATCAAAACAACTACGTAGTTTATAAAACTGCATCGCTTTCCATCACCATGCTTACAGCACTTAGGAAAATTTCCTCTAATTTATGCATCATCTAAGAACCTCTGTGAAACAAACTCCTCCATCCTCTTTTGAAACTCTCTCCAATTTTTTAAAACTCGCATTCTTGATGCGTATCACGAATTTTTAAGGATAGCAACATCATCCTTGACCCCTATCAAAGTTAATTTCATCTCGGGGCGCCAATTTAAAGGAGTTAAACGTGGCAATTACGACTCCCATTGTAAACCACCTCTTCTAAGTGCGCACTGAGACCTTTGTTTTATGCAAAGTAAATGGGTTTCGTGATGAAAAACGACTATCCGGATAATTCTCGGAAGATTTAGATGAAACGAAAGATACGAACCGACTTTTCCGAGTGATTTGGCGGAATCGAGAAAATTATCGTCGTGACTTCGGCGAATATTCTCATTTAAACGGACACGTCGATCAAGATTACTCTACGAATTAGTCTAAACGAAACATAATATTGAAAATCAATAAGAGAAGTTCGAAAATGAACGATAATTGGAAGATTAAATAAAAATCAATCGACTCTCCTTCAGGGAGATGTTTACGGTGAAATTATGATTGATATCAGATAAATATATCTGGGTCGATTTCAGTGGATGTTGAAAAACATGCGAAAGAAAACATGTCAATAAATTACGTAAACAGAACGAAATAAAAGAACATCTCAAACCGACATAGCTCTTGATTTTACGACGCATTATATTCACAGTATATATTATTATAAATCCTTTGAATACAAAACCGAATTCTCCAAGAAATTATGACTTAAAAATGTCTCACATTGTGCAGACGCATTTAAATTATGCAAAATATTCAAGAGATACGCAACACAGTACAAAAGACAGGAGAATTAAAGTCGATTTTAATTGAAACATTATTTTAAATAAATATCTAGCTACAAATATGATAATTCAACAAATATACCTGAAACTATACTTGAATAAAATTCATTGAAGTGAAAGAAGGAATGAGGCAAAATGAATGAATTGATCTTGCATTTCGAGAATAATAATATGTAAAGTAGTTGCGCATACAAACATTGGATTATTAATTTTACTATTAGTAGTACTATGAACACACACAATTAATTTCTGATCCTCTTCCTTTAATAAATCTATAATTCGATTAAAATATGTACAAACAGAAATAGCAGCTTCACTATGCGAATATCCTGCGAACCTTTTTTCTAACTCCTACAAGAAGACTTACTGAAGTATAACAGATTAGCTTGGAACGCAACGAAGACTGTGATGTGAGTGAAGGTAATTTGGCATCAAATCAATCCCCATTAATTTAAGAACCTTTACGTCTAAAACAGAGCAACTGACAGCAAAAATCTAGGGAATCTCTTGTTAAAATTCTGCTGTTAACTACCGCTCACAATTACTTCCTCCAACGATGCGCGTTCTCATCTTATTATCTTACTTTTTACACGCTTCTGTATAAGGATGGACGGCTTCAAATTGAATCATAGAATTACTCAGCCCTTTAAAATTCCTCACCTGCAGCCATATTTGAAATACATTCCGGAGAATCGTAAAGAACATTTGACTTTATAGGAAAGAGCACGTTCTTTAACACCAGTAATTTTTCATTCTTCATCGACCCATCGCTTCGGATCATAAAGAAGATCTCGAGTCTAGGGAAAGGTTGTTTGAATGGGGAAAACTATGCGAATCCGTCGTGCATGATGAATGAAAACCATGGGCTGCAGAATTGGAAGGGCTTGAACCCTGAGGGTACCCGGGAGACCTCGGGCTTTCATTATTGGACGTGTGAAAGTTTGGAACCCAAAATTCTCTCGCCTTTCATTTCTCACAGTCCCTTCGCATTACGGACGCAGTCGACACGCCCCCTTTATGCAAGTTGCCTACGCAACGTTAGAGATTTAGGTAGAGCACAAAGGAGCAGGCGGCGACTGAATCAAAGGGGTGGATGGAGATAAGGGCATGTTCGCGGTGATTATTTTCAAGTCACAAAGAAAATATTACGGTAGAACGTCGTTCTCGGTCGAGATAAGCATCTCTCGCGAAAAAGTCAAAAGTGAATGAATGTGGGTCGCTCTAGTAACGCCCTGGTCCACGACAGTGCGTGTTCTGGGGATTACCTCGGCAACTGAATAGGTCAAAGATGATTATAGGAGAAGGTCAGGGGTCGTTCTTTGGTGTGACATGGGTGGAGTCGACCGAATGTCCTTTGACTTGCAAAAAAGTATTCATCAATCAGAACGTTTTTGAAATATATTTTTGTGTGACAAAGAATACACATTAAATACGGACAAAATAAATCATTTCGGGGAAAATAGACATTGAAACTTTCCTAAGATAAGTGATGGAAAATTGATGCTATTTATCACAGTGTTGATGAAACCTTTGTTTGCATAAAAGTTATTAATTTACGCTATATCGTAGGAATTTACCTTAAAAAAAGGAAACGTTAAAGATAATAATTTTTTGTTCAGTCCTATCGATTACCAATGATATAATGTGTTTTGCTAATATAATAGGAGCAACAAAAAACTAAACTAAATATTATTACAATATTGAAATTTGCATAAGCTCTGAAAATTTGTCGCAACAGATTTTTATTCGTAAAATAACTTCTTTCAATTTGATTCTATGAATATATTTTCTATTGAAGATGATAATTAGCTCACGCAAAGATACAGAATTGATCCCATTTCCTTTTAGTACCATTTCATTTCGTGCCTAAAGCCATTCATAGAGAAACAAGCTAAACTTGTGATTCCTGAAGCTCAAGCACGTGAAAAACAATTTCCATAACAAGAGTTTGCGATTCGTAAAATATAAATTGTAAACTTGATATTCCGAAGGATTAACTGATCTAATCTGACAGTCAATGTGAACATGATATCTATTCCCATTATATTTGACATGAAATCTAGTTTATTAATGGTCGAATAGTTCGGTCTTGATAAATCGTACAAGACGCATTCAGTGCTTTTAACGCCGTCAAACATACCAAAGACTGACGTATTTAAATGGGTTTAAATGATGGATTCCGAGATAGGACATGTGACTTGCGATCATCTTCTGTAAAACCTTGATTCGATCTGATATGGACATGTACAAAGGAAACTATACGACATGATTACAAGGATTTGCGTAATTATTCACGCATTCCTAAAAGGAGCTCAAGAAGAAGGAAATTTTAATCCACACAAATACCTGCTTAGAAATATCTCGAGAACGTACGGATACTGCGTAGTTTTATTTCGAACACCGAGAAATTTCAGAAATAGGATTGGGAGGACATAAAGGTTAGCCACGAAGGACACCTGAGGCTTATGCGGGGAAAGAGACACGATTTTTGTCCTTGTACCTTCATATGGAACAAGGCGGACAAATTAGGGAAAATGTCCTCTTAATATTCTCGTTCGATTGACAAGTCTCCTAATGCTGACTGATGGATAACGAAATTTACATACGTAAGCCTTACTTTAGGCGAGATAAAATCATTTACACCGATAACAATACGGTGATCTGACAGAGTTTCACGAAAAGGAATTTGGAATGGGTTCCGAGAAACGGTTCGGAACATTAGGAGGGGTATCTGTTTCGTCTCGGAAACAATTACGCGTTTGAAACCGTCCCAAAGCGTATTTGCTCAATTCCCATTGAACGGGACGACAATCGATCACTGGTCCATGGAGACAAGGTAAATCCTGCAGGATTTGGGAGAGGGTGTACTAAGGGGTGTGTGAAAGTGGAGGACAGATACAGATGATGGCGGAGGGGGAAATCCTGGAGGGAAAAACTTATTGCGAGAGAATGAAAAAGGTGATGGGTGGAGCTCATGTCGTAAAGAAGAGTGTGTCATACACATATGCGTTAGGGAGATACCTAAGCGCAGATACTGAAGACAAGGAGTTATGGTGCATTCTAAAACCCCCGAGAAATGGAGTGCAGACATGGGGGGAAGTTAAGAATACCATTGCCTGCCAATTCTTGGTTACAGATAAAGTACCCCTTAATGTGCGGTGACAAGAATTCTGATTTATTCTTCCAGATGTGCCATAATCGTGCGGTACGTAAATTTAGTAAATGTTATAAACATTCATAACTTACAGAATAGGTTTTCGGTGAACTATTTCTGTTACTATGGAACGAAGAAAAAAGAAGATGATTGGCAAGTGACTAAATTTTCAGATTAGATGAAACATTTGGAAGACATAGAAGAAGGGACATATCGCAAATATTCGAGTCAAGCAAAAGACCATAATTTCCGAAGCTATTAAAGTAAACTAGTTAAAATATCGATTAAAATGAAACATGTAGGAAGATATTAAACTTTTTAAGATACCAATGAATTCCTACGAAAATCTTTGATACCCTAATAGAATTTTAAGTAACTCCTATTTAGTAAAATATAATTTGTTTCGTGCATTCGCAAAAATTTCGCACGGAACATACCTCACCGCAGCATCTACGACACGTTCTCTTCCAAGAAGGTGTTTGCATACATTAAAGGTAAAAAAGGGACTCGGCACATTATAAGACTTCAAGAGCTTAAACTAGTGACACAAAAATGAATAACGTATGACGCAAAATTACGAAAGAGTGACTAACAAGTGAAGGCGCTGGCGTCGAGAACAAAATGACGTAGGGATGACGCGGAGGTAAAAAAATAAAAACCGAAAGTGGTCAGGGAACTGTTGGAATCGATGACGAAGCGAGAGAGAGAGAGAATTGCAGGTAAATCAGACTTAGCGTGAGAGAGTTTAACGATCGGGAACGATACAGAGGAGTGAGTGATTGCGGTTAAAAAGAGGTGTGGGCGAAGTACGTACGAGAAAGTGGGGAAAAATGGCTGAAATACTGGTGTCGTTGGAGACAAATCGTACATCGCACTTGGTTCGCGAACATTTCGGAACACGCACGCGCCTCCGTGGACGCCGTCATTAAGAAAGAAAAATAACGAAACAGGTGCTAAAGAGTTCACCGACTGTGACGCACAGCGCTCCGCTGCGGAAAGGCGGCGAGAATTGGAACGAACGGCGATTTATCAGCATCGTACAGTTCCGCGATTTATGAGATTGCGTTTCCGTGAATGGAAATCGCGAAGTTTGGATCGAATGGATCCAGGTGTTCGAATGGATTGCCAAATGGAGACAATCGAGGGATTGGGTGACGAAATTACTGAAGATTTCGCGGCGCCGTTCTCCAAGATTCATCATGACAGAATTGTTGGAGAGTCTGTGGTTTGGGGTTCAAAGCCTATTGTGTGGTTTTCGAGGGATTAAACTTATCTTTGAATAATTTCGTAAGGAAGGTAACTTCGCAGCATATCCTCGGCAGAGGAGAGAGGGAAATTGGGCACATGAAATTTTCTTCTGCAGAGGAATATAGCTAGATAAACGATACGGATAAAATATGTAAAAGCTATAAAGTTAAAACAATTATTATTATAAATATTATTGATAAATATACTCGATATATAGTTTAGGATATAATATTTTATTTTAAATTCGTTCAGATTTATTCATATGCACAATATATTGAAAAATTTTACATAATCATAGATATAATTAAAATCCTCATTAAACCATAATAAATATTTTATCAGGAGTTAAATCATAGAATTACCTTTGTTCTCTTGAGCCATATACTAACAAAAAATCAACGAATTGTAATTAAGAGGTAGGATTATAGGTGTAAAATAATTAACTAGAGATTAATCTTCGTCCTTCTTCCCACATTCCGATCCCTTTTAAACAAAAGTCGCTTTCCGAATCACGAGACCGTTTAGTTATTTGCTTTGTGAGAATTTCTGTGAATGAGATTAGGAATGATTGCGAAAAAGGAATTTTCTAATGAACATCAAGATGAAGCGCGATTAAATTTCCTACGATGGGAACTTTTTAATTCAAAGAGAGTGGATTCGCCTGGAATATGGAAGGCATGAGAACCTTGCATCGCTAGGAATTAGGAATGATTGTTTGTCTATGGCGCACACTTTCAGAGGAAATGTAGGCTGGAAAAAGAGAAGATAATACGATTATGGGTTTTAAAAAGACATGTTGAAGGAGTTCCTGCATAAATTTATGACAATTACAGTGCAATATGACTGATTAATGAAAATTATAGCTTAAATTGTCATAATAAAGGTTTCCATTCTATATTTCGAGAAAGAATTCTCTATGTAATGCTGGAGGAAATAAACCCTACATTCAGACGAATATGATGAATATTTAAGGTAAATTAGCATGTGCAGGAGTACCAATCAAATAACATCTGGTTAGTAAACAGATTTTAGAAGATTAAGGATCATAACCATTTAAAAAAGTATGAATTAGTGGTAATGGTATGAATTAGCTAAACGAATACAAAAGCAGTGCATAATAGTTAAAAAATACCACAAACTACAATATTCAGATCAATAACAGGAAATGAAAAGGAACACGACAAACAAATTGGTAACTTTCATTTCGAACAAAGTTACTTCTTGATTTAACTTCTCACGTCAGAGAAACTAACTTGTGCATTGAAAACGAATGACTCGGTTTTCGTCTCCCCGAATGTCGAATTAGACGAAAGGTGAAGAGGGAGTGCAGAGAACATACGGTTCTGCAGACAAATAAAGCACGTCAACTGCAACGATCGCTTACAATGAATGCCGGCAGCCTTTTTTAATTGGGACGTCGCGAGGAATACCCACGGTTTTGATCCACCGAGTTTTTAACGGCCGTTGAACTCACCGCGAGGGAAAAACTTTCAAATTAAGGTCACACAAAAGGACTTCTTCCCCCCACCTCCTGCAGCCATCGTTCCGATTCGTCATTCCGCGAAAAAATTTGCATATTAGCACCGCAAGCGATTAAGACGTCGCTAAACTAACAAAGGGACAATGCGACACGCATCGGAGAGTCAATGGAAGGAAGCGGAAAAACAAACGGACGTAAAAACATTAATGAGAATGGTACACGAATGAATTAGCGATGGAATTCTTTCCTTGGAAATAAATTACAATTCATTTGCGGACGCAGAGAATAAATGAATGAACCGCTTGTTAGCTTTAAGTTATCGTTTTGATGGGGAATTCTTGTTCTAAACAATCGAAAAGTAATAATAAACGATGAAAAAAGGAATGGTAATCATCAGCCGGTGTACAGTATACGGATGACATCAAAATTACAAATCAAGAATTTTTCCTTTTCGCATTAAACATATAACTGTATAACGACCAATTGCTCATGAGATAAATAATAAAATTAAAAACAGAAATATCAACTCGAATTCTTAATAAATTTCAATCGATATGTTTGAGACGTTAAAACTGAACTTTATCACATTCATTAAAATATATGAACGAGACAGTTTTCCTAAATCTGTATAATTTAACCGTATAAATTGTATGGAGTGACACACCATATAAAAAAACTTTTCACTTTCAAAAGAAAGACGGAATATCAAACAATTATTTCAAACAAATTGAATCCTCAACGACAAACTCATTAAATTCGCCCATTTGGGTATCATCGTAAAATATGCTTAAGCCCTTTAATCCGCTAGAATCGCCAATGGAAAGAATCTGAGCAATATTTCAATAAAGTTCCGTAATAATCCACGATATATTATTTCACACGAGTATATGTGGAAAAAACAGAAAATTGTTGATTTTTGCAAATAAACTTTTTGAATTCCACATAACCTCGATTACATTCCGCAGTTAAGGTAATCTTCGCCATAAGTCTCGACGCGAAATTGCACGTGTGCCGTCCGTTTTAATCCTCGAAATGTACCACTCAAACATAATGATTCCGTATGAATGCGGCAAACGAGATCGATAATCGCTTTGAAAATTCAATCTCTCGAGAATCCACTTATTAAATGTCGCCGCGACTGATTTTATTTCCTCTCTTTTGATCGAATGGATTTAAAAGCGCCACCGTTCGGGAAAAAATGTTCGGAAGCCGCAAATGACGGCGAATAAAAAAAAGGGGAAAAAGAGAGAGGAAACTTCCATTAGTGTTGGGGAAGGGAATGTTAACGGAATCATAGAAAAGAGGCATTAAGAGATAAAAGAGAAGTGAAGGTTGAGGGTATTGGAAGGTATGTTGAGAAATAGGGGAACTGTTTTGGTCGAGCAAATAAAGTCTAATTATCTAGCTATCAATCTGCCAGGTAAACAGCACAACGGATGGCACCATCACTCACCCCGTGTCCTTCTTCCCATTGGCAAATCCCCTCCGATAACTTCTTATTCACACCCTAGTTTTTTCTTCCTCGTTGCCTAAGGTTCTTTCCCTTTTACGGACGCGCTTTAGGAGATGTTCTCCAGTCATCGTCCCACGGTGCGACTTTCTCACTTGCACAGGAAGAGACCTCCGAAAACCAATACTTTTAGAGTTTTCTTTTCGGAAATTCCCCGCTGCTTTCTCGGAAGCGTAATATCGAGTAATTGAATTACTTCTCCAACTTTTGGAGGAATTCAGCAAAAAGTGGTGGAAAAAGAAGGGCAATTTTCCAACGTCGCAGTTACGGTTGCTAGATATGATTATCCATATCCTTTCTCGCTGATATCTACTGATATTACAAGTTCAAACCAGTGTAATTCGTGAACGAAGAAAAATATCCATGTATAACTGAATGGAATTGGTTCATTATTATGTTACGTTAAAAACGAAATGCGAGCCAAATAAAGTCAATCTAATATCAATAAAATATCTTACTGATATATAACAATAATATATAATTATTTGTATTTCAGGTCAACGATTTATAACTGGTATCAAAAACTTGTCCTTATCTAACACCTTATTTTAATATATAGAGTTTATGACTAATATCAATAACAACTTCAGTTTTTATGATTGAAATAAAATTCGCCTTTCACACGCACACACTCATGCAGACATTCATACTAAACTCTCCCTATATCAAAAGGGTGGCAATGAACTTCATCGGTATTCCTATCGCCTTCCATTGCAACACCAGACATAAGCGAATAATTTCACGAATTACGAGAAAACATGTGCCTCCCCAATGTAGAACGATTGATTATTCACTCCGCAAAATAGCCGTCGGTCCATACGCCATCCGCAGCGAATCGATCCAAGAGGACCTTCCGAGAAAATTACCGCCTTTAGTGTGCGCGGTAAACACTTTCTGGAAGTTTCGGATTCCGTGGAGGAGCGTCCTCAGACGTGACGGTCCCTTTCCTCGTCTTATTCAAAGAGTTTGGACGTCCGAATTTCCCCCGCAGTGGAATACGTTCTCCATTATTCATCTCCACCTCTTCCCACTCCACTCACGTAGGGAGGCAATCAAGCCTTTCCGATTGCCTCTCCGATAAGCCGACCTGAGCCGTACAAGACGGTAGGCATATTCCTTTTTTATTTCTGATGCCCGCCAATCAAAACATCCCCATGACAACCATTGTTTCGAACGCGCTTTTCGGTTCGTGTAACTGACTTATCTGCACACTGCAGGCGAGCCGACTCTGGATGCAGACGGTCTTTTTATTTCTTTTCGATCGGCGTTGAAAAAGCGCATACGCACCGTTTGATTTAGCGAACAAATCGTTTCTAGGCATACATGTCGACAGGACGTCAACGAAGTTCATGGGAAGGGTTAGAAAAAAACAATCTCGTAAAAGCTAGAATGAATTTTTTTCGCTATGAAGAAATATTTCTGCAATGACGTAGTTTATTGACAAAGATTCGTATTCCTATGTGAAGGCACGTAAAAAGTTTTTAGTTCGATGGTCATAAAATGGGATAAAAGGTCTTGCGACATTGCTTTCTTGAAAAACATAATTCTT
The DNA here is from genome assembly GCA_020796165.1 of Pantala flavescens. Classification (NCBI taxonomy): domain Eukaryota; kingdom Metazoa; phylum Arthropoda; class Insecta; order Odonata; family Libellulidae; genus Pantala; species Pantala flavescens. Next base: position 49,791,328 of record CM036883.1, read on the forward strand.
GAAAATCGTATAAAATTGCGGAACAAATATCACAGACAATCATAAAATGATTATTGGCTTAAAAGCCAATGGAGATTATTTCAGCTTTAAGATAACTAAATATGATCAACAACATGATTCTGAATACATAAATCTAAATCGATGAAGTTACACCAAGTGAAAATTATTAAACTTTTCTCAATTAAACGCTTACAAAGTGTCTTTCTTTCGATTAAATACCTCTTTACAAATATGAGCGATTAAAATAGAAAAATCATACGTAACATACTACGATAATACTAGATCGATTCCAAAACCTAGATATCTTTATGAAAAGCAGCCTAAATAAAATGCCCTCACTTTCAAAACCACACTTCCTCCACTTACAACAGCTCCAAAAGGATGCAGGTAATTGCATCCGGATATCAATATCTTAAAGGATAAGGCCGAGCGGTTATGAGCCCGCATGGAAACAAGAAAGCATCCAGCAAAGGAGAGAGGCCACTGATGCTACGAGAGATATTTTATCACTCAATCTTACAGACATTCATACCCATGATTATGCTCTGAAACTATATCCGCGTAGAGGCGTGTGTAGGAACATATGGATAAGATATTCTTTCCACCCCTATAATAAAAGGAAGTAATTGAGGTGGTGTAAAGATATTGTGATTTATTGGACAGGAAATAATAGCCACCCTCATAATTTGGTTAGAAATCTCGTTCTTAAAAAGATCTCGGCTATCTAACGATACTGAAAGTGAAATAACCATACGTTTAGAGATTTACTATCGAGTTTATAAGGCAATTAGTATCATATGAGTCCTATTCTTTTAAGCTGAATACTACGCGCTTATAATTCACTAAATTGAGTTCATTCAAGATCAAATACGCACTATAAACCGGTGCACCAAAAACACTAGTCGATATTCTTAGTTTAGGTGAAAGACAAACGAGATATCACCATATGAAAATTTAGGAGATTAAATTCACAATTCCACTAATAATTTGCTATTCATGACTATAATACAAAAATATTTTCTTCCAATTCAATGAATCCGCTCATGCAAGATAAACTAAAACTTCTTGATGAGATAGGCGTTTTTTTATTTCCAAAAGTGTTCGATGAAGGGTTATATTTATAAATAATTTTCTTTAAACAGAATGAATTTTACTTCTTGACTTTGTACTTCGTACACTGAAATCCTCAGAAGATAAAAAGAAATAATTTAAGAAAGAACATCACATTACACAATTCACTACACATTATCTCTGTTTATAAAAAATATCATCAATGATGAATCACCTTTCGATCATTATTTGCAACTCTGTTTCATCGTAATGAAACCGTGCATTTCAGTCCTTCACTCCAAATATTTATCCACTTGTCCGCAAAGCGTACAGGTTTGACCCTCTTTAAAATGCACAGCCGGTGTGTGTGAGAGAAAGCGAGAATTTTAAATTTCATCGCGTGTTTATTTATTTGAGCGGGAGATGGATCGTTCCTTGATATCCACTCCTCGATTCGATAAAGGGAAGCGATTACGCACCGGGTGACGAGCGAGAAACCGGTCCAAATTAACATCTGCGACAGCAAAATTGACCCACATGCACTTCCGACACTGTTATTTTTAGCCGTTCCACTTGCCACGGGCACCCCGAGCTAAACGCTCCTGAACTTCAAAAGTAGGGTTGCAGAGAAAATAAAATTTTGATTTTGAACGGATGACTTGCGAAGGCGGATGTCGCAGTCAAATGGGGAATGAACATACGCGATTAAAATTCCTTCTTGGCTCCGTTATCGATCCAGATGGCGCCTTTTAAAATTTGCTCTCTTAGAAAGTCTTGAATTGATTTTACTGAATAAATGGGTCATTTAGGAAAAGACTTACCAATTACACAATCGCTAAAGAAATATTACTTGCAAGACAAAGGAAAGAAATATATTTAAATACAATTATTTCAATGAAATATAATTTTAAAATCCTCAAACTCGAAATAGGAAGAATATATTTTAATGTTCAAGAGTTGAATTCCTCAGGTATTATTAAAATCATCAAAAAATACTTATTTTTCGTTATAAATAAATCAGTCACAAAGAATGACTAACATTTCCTTCAATAATAATAAAACACGTATGGAAAAGTCATTGGGAAATGTTAATCGTAAAATTATTAGTGAAAATTACGACAATTAGCGATGAAATCTTTGCTGAATACAACAATGCGAGATGCGAAAAAGTCTTTCCTTTTAAAATTTGGACAGCGATAAAAGATTTCAGCGAATGATACGCGTTTGTTAATTGAGGGAAGCGAAACACTTTGACGCGTCACCTTAGTGTCGAAATGAGCTGACAGTTCTCTCTTTTCTCTATTACGCAAAGTTGCCATTGAAAGGTGCCACTGAAAAAAATAATCGTCCAAGTGGCGCCACTTTTATACATTTTTTGTGATTGAAAATGCCTCATCGTTTAGCACTTTAATCCACCGAGATATGCGGAAATGAATTAAGTGAAACTACAAAACTTTGAGGGACAGTATTGCTGATTCCAATAATGGGCAGACGTGGTGCCTCACTTCTGTCTGTTCTTAAGCCAAAGATTGGACAATGGCGGAAGTGAACGTTAAGTGTTTCTTTTAATCGCATTCATCAGTTGTGGGATGAAAATGATATGCAAAACTCAGCAAATGTATGAATAGAAATTCTACTAACATCCCGCCGTCCAGCCTATCGATTCTATTAGACAACCTATAATTAACGGGATTTTAAAAAAAGTACAACTTTCATGATTAATACTATGAATATATTGAGGATGACTTTCGATTTATAAAATCACTTCATGCAAAAATCGAAGCAAAGTACATAAATTTCTTTTACACACATCTTAGGGCGAATAATCACCAAGAATTTGAAATTGAAACCGACGGTCGCCCAGGGAAATGAACAACTATGCAGAAGCATTCCAAATTAATAATGGACAGGAGTAAATCGCTATAATTACAAGTAAATGGCACATATACTTATTCAATTATATACTTGAGCCCCATTGATATTCCGTCAATCATAAAAAATATAATATTGATGAAACTTCACATCATACAATATACCAATATAACGATTAGAATTTCTAATTTTATTTCATTCGTAGAGTTTCATCTTTCTAATTCATAACCTTAGGGCCATTAATTTTCCATTAAAAACTTTAAGTACGAAAGATTCACTCAGGTGACTTCATTCATCCATGCGCTGTCTTCCTTATAATCGGGTATTCACAATCTTATATTGATTCCATGAATATTATTTTGAAAAATCTCCATTAAGGCAGAGGATTGGATGATTACTTTTCTTTTCCTGCTTGGGGAAGCTGTAAGTCGATGATTCGGTTGATTTGCTGGAGGCACCCCTTTTCAGAGGCAATATCAATGCATGGAAAAATTTTTAGAATCCTTGAATGGGTAAAATCCCGGAAACTAATTTCCTCTGAGTTTTCTCTCTGTTTGATTGAATTGAACCAACTGCATATTGAATAAGATGGGAAAACCAATCTATGAATATTGATATTTTATGAAATATATACACGCGAGAGATAAATATCACCTTCTGTTTATTACCGTTACCTCCTTTATAATCGAATACATTTTCCAGAAGTGAGTACCATAGTAGATTTACATCTCCTCAGTGGTTGCGGTTTTCAAGATAATTTACAGAACTGCAAGCGATATAAAAATGAGTCACACTTCTACGTTCTCAAAACTCAACACTGATTATGTGGTTGTGGCAACACGTAAAATTGAGTATGGATAAAATGAGAATGGTAAATAAGATACAAATGGATGTTGATAAATGAAATTGGTTTTAAAATTATGGGATCTCAGAATTGAAATCGCGCGAGATGAGTCAGTTTGTAAAAAGAGATTTTTATGACAGAAAATATTCTACTAAATAAAAATTTATATTCGTAAAACTGAGGATCATAAAGATAACCTTTATAATCTTTACGAATAATAAACCATATAAAATTATGCGATAAATGTAAACATAAATAATCGACTTACTTTCATATTTAACCAGGACTTATTGCAACAAACAATTAGTTTCAACATTCCAAGAAGATAGAATTATATCGAGTAATTGAAAACAAATAAAAAATCTTTCTTTCATCAGGACTTGAATCGTGATCTTAGAGCTTGCTTCTACAAATTACTACAGCTGTGAAAAACTGCAAAAGTACAGGATATCTCCTAATTTACGCCCGTTCAAGATCTGAAACTCCTATTGGGAAGTACCGTAAGGTTTTTAAGTCATTCTTGAACAAACAGAAGAGCCGATTGCATCCACGTACGTCCCAATTCAATCTGAAGAAAGCGGATCTTGGGAATACCACTGTAAAGGATCTAACACTTTCTTCTTCTCTAAGATTCCGGCGCCAACGAAGGAGTTCGGTGATTACGCGAGAATTGAAGGAGACCTTTTTTCCTTCGGCACTGCTCTCGAGTCGATAATTAAAGAAAAAAGAGTAACGTTCCGTCGAATTTCCTCGCGCTAATTTGGAAGGAAACTAGGGTGGGAATCCAAGGCCGGAGGTGCAAGCGAATGACACCTCACGAACGTGCGAATCGAATTTGTCTGCGATCCGAATTCGCCAATTAACGGGGAATTTATCGGTGCTGAGTAACAATGTCTTCCTCTTGGAACACACTTCGGGAGGCACTGGGCCGATACAGTTGTGATGGCTCTGATTTTACCATGGATATACGAGTTTAAACTACTTCTTGGGAGTTTAACATTTACACTCTTGAATGACTGTAACATCCTATCCCACTTTTATCTCGTTAATATATTAACTAGAGTAAATAATAGATAAATATTTGGAGTGCAAAATGTCTCATGATTGAAGAGATAAACTGAATCGCTTGTTTGTACATATGAAATAAAATCATCAAGTTATTTAACAAATATAAAGAGAAGAGTACAACTAAGAATATATACATGTAGCGTCAGTGGAAGGAATGTATGTGATAGCTTGTTAAATCTATAATCGTGCATATTTTCTTACTTAATTTTACGTTCTCGCTTAATATCGCTAATGAAATTATTTTCGAAATTGTGGTTACTATAATTGTACGATTCGAATGAAACTTTTACTTGGACTTTTCCCCATTATTTATAATACAAAAGAGGATTAAGAAGTAAGATTTAACCTTAGATGAAACCATTCTAGAGTTCACTACCTATTACCTAAGGTACTACTTCCAATATTTTGGTAGAATACGCATTATAAGGTAAAGGTCGAACGAGAAAGTATTTTTACAAGTGAATAGTGAAAGAAGACAACCTCCAAAATACTACCCAAACAAAAATACGTCACACTGTGTAGGGCGGAGTCCGGACGAGGGAATTCAAGGATATGTTTCCAGGAATGATAGACCCCCACAAATTACTTACGGAAGCGGATGGACAAGATGAGAGGGGTAGATATGCCGCAGGACCTAAAGTTAGAGGCTTTCCTTTGTTTTGGAAGAGAATTAATGGGAACGCAGAGAAATCTACGCTTTCAGCGCATTCCTCTCTTCTCCATGGTGATGAGCATTCGAAGAGCGGCTTTCCCATTATTATTCCGAAATTGCCTATCTCAGATCGCGTAGAAAGCTCCAAAGAAATCCGAGTGCTGAGTCTATACAATTACTATCAAACGGTGATTAGCCTATTTTATGTAGCCCAAGGGGTTGCTTGGATCTACAGAAGCTACAGCGTGGATGAAGTTTTATTTTCAATAATTATAAGTTATTTTCTTTCATATCAAGTTGAATTTATTTTCTGTATCTTCATAAAGCATATGCTTCATTTCATCATTAAATTTACTCTTCTTAAGATATTAGTTTTTATTTAACTTTGGCTATAAAGCCGAACGTTTAATTGGAGAGCATGATTTTATTTCGATTCAATTCCTTCACAAGCCTTAAGTCCACATACGTACATAATTTTAAAAAATCATCTATTATCACAAGGGTAGACGAACTGAACCATTAAAGATTATAAACCTTTCTCATTTTAACTTCGCTGCAATTCTTTAGTATTTTTCTTCACAATTCTCATTACTTATTACTATTACTGACTTATTACATTTACAGTTCAATCATTCATGAATATAAATTCATATTCATTCTCCTGAATAACATTACTTGTTGTTTTGAAAAATTGACTCAACACGCATGTACAAGTTTACCAACAGGTACTTATCCGCATTCAATATCAATCACGAAGCGTATATTCACAACCATGACATAATCTGTCGAGAGCAGTTCTTTAAACACATCAAAATAAACGCCTTCGCTCTCTTTTCTTAGGGAATCTTTTTTGTCTCCGGAGATCTGAACGCGCGAGAGGGTAAACGTTTCGTAATCCTCCGTGAAAGTGTTGCAAGAAAGACTTACTCTTGGCATTACTTAGTACTCTCCCTGCTCATGTCTGGAAGGAGAGCTGACAGACACGAAATCCGAAACGGATGCGGGATGGGTGAGATTGGGTCAAGGATGCAATTGGAAAAAAGCGTGCTCTCCCGACCGCTTCATCACTACACACTCTCCTGCGGTTTAGCAGTGAATGCATCCCAATGATCGTGAGCATGCGATTGACTTGGAGGAAGGACGTGGAAGAATTATGGAGAGGGAGTGGGAATGCATGACCGAGTTCGAGATATCGAGAGAATGCATAAGAAGAAGGAAGATATAAGGAAGTTGTCATTTAAAGTAATGATGAAATGCATAAGAATATTCATGACACATAGCTGAAAAGTAATGCTATTTATTTCCATAAAAAATGCTGTGAATCTACCTTTATTTATGTCTTATTTTCCTGGATTAGGTTGTTATGTTTTTAAAATTTTAATTCGATAAGAGTAATTAAATAAAATGAAGGTAAAATATGGAACAAGATAGTACAGTTTATAACACATATACAGCATTAAAATTTACGAATAAATTACTAGGATATAACTAGCTATTATTATGGAAGACTAGAAAACAAATGGAAATTACTAAAAAAATATAATCATATTTCCTACTACTTTAAGGCTAAGCGTGTCACCAATACGTAAACGACAGATTCAATCATGAAACGATTTCCTTCCAATCGCCCATAACAACATTTTTCCAACGAAATGATACCAGCAAAACACATTTCGAAGAACTTCGAATGTATTTCAGCTGGAATTCCCCGCAATTTGGAAAGCCACCGATCCTAAATTTAGATCCCTAATTTCTCTTTTCCGTAACTTGTAAGCACTTTGTGGAATCCCGAATCGTATATACGCCCAGAAACACAATTTAGGTCCTGGAATTTGCGTGTTTCTTTGAAGGAATAGAGATAAGCGAGTGAAGTAGACTAGGAACAATAAAGAAGAGAGAAGCAGAGGATATGACTTGGATCTCGTAAAGAAACGGATGAGCGAGAGATCTAGGCACGAGCGACGTAAAACGGACAAAAATAGAGGATAGTAAACATTTATGAGAGAAGTACACGAAAGTAGAGGGAGGTTGGGAATGGTTGTTAGGCATTTGCGTGACCGACCGAACCAGAATCTCGCATCTTTGCAGAGGTCGGATTCCCAGCGTTCTGAGCAAGGTCGCGCCCCGCCCACTCCAATTGTTGCGGTGGTATTGTAGGGAAAAGGGGGGCTTTTATAAAACACGCCCCCGGAGAGTCTTATCAGCGATCTTCCCTTTCGTACAACCTCTCCTGTTTCGGGTGCCGCTCTCCAAAACTTCTGCAGCAATGGTCTCCTAGGAGATTTTCTTATCCTATCTTTTATCCTACGCTCTTTTTGGAAACTTTTCGATAGTAGAGAAAGGAAGAGTTTGGCTCCCTGAAGACGTGAACTGCGAGATAACTAGACACAGCTCAATGTGTTCCGATGTTCGTGCGCTTTGGAAAACCGTAGACACCTCGACTTAAAATTAACACCTGTTTTCAGCCACCGCTGGAAACGTAGAGAGAATATTCCGTAAGTATAAAATTAAATCGTGGTCGCTAATTATATTCCGATACTTCGGTATTACTCGAACAAAAATAAAACTAACTAATTGTTAGTTCACAACTCGCTTAACTTTCACAGTCATTTATTTCCTCGACATCCGTATTTAAATTTCTAAGAACGTAGGAAAAATAAATAGTACATTATTTAGCATTTATGTCTACAATCATAAGAGACGGATTACTATTCGATATTATATAATTCACAAATAAATTATAGCAATTTTCTCATTCGTCCCATTTCCTATAAATAGCTTAAAATGTTTAGAGTTTTCTATCAAGAACCCGTACAATTCTACATCGTCAACTCATCCGTTTTTAATTAATGGATAAACAACCAATGGTAAGGATCTATCGTTTTGCAAGAACCTTATTATAGGAAGTTATGAATCACCAGCTCCATAATAAACCTGTGTACGTAAAGGTGATCAAAAGATAAAATTCCCTACAGATATATAGCATCCGCTGTCGCGGGAACTAATAAATAAAACGTGGAAAACGGCACGAGGCATCTAGAGGTGCAAAATTCACAGCAGGTTCCAGAGAGTGAGTATCAGCTTGCGAGCAAAGCGTCTGTTACTAAAAAATAGATTCTCTAATCATAAACTCGTAGATCTCTATATATTAATCAACATTCACGGCATTTTTAGTCGGAACTAAGAGGAAAAACCTCCAGCCTCTTAGACTAAACAAGACTAAGAGATTTGCTTCATCCGTTGATTCTCCAATGGTGGTCCATCGTTTATTCCTCATCAACATTTCTGCATAGTAAATCGTAACGATGCTACTTTTGTTTATCCGCAACAAACACGCTTCCGCGATCTCCATCGGCGGATATCAAATTTGAAACCGCAACCTTGGCGTACCGCCCGGGGTGTTGCAAGCATCCACGTATCGAAATCTTCTGGTGAGGAATAAATTTCCCTTTCTCCAGCGATCCCGAAATAGCCGTCTAGATTCCCTCGATAGGCGTGTATTTATAACCCAGCCTCGATGGGCGTAGCGAAGGATTGTTCGTGGGGACTTCGCCGTGACCAGTGTCAAGGGTGTGGGTCATGAGGTTGCTACGAAAGAATTCCGGAGTCTCAAGGGCGCGTTGGGAAACAAGATATCATTGTCGTGATGTTCTCAACCTCTTTTTTCCCTGCACCTTTCCGTACACCTGTTTCCTCGTGAGGCGATGGCTAAAGGTATACCACTGAGGATGGTGAGACCGCAGGCGAGGGACGATTGGAAAACACGAGATGGATTGTGCTCGTGTACGGCGGCCTTCCATCAATTCCTTTTTTTACGAATGCGTTATTTCAACACGACCCTACAATTATCCTTCGACGTTATCCTTCACCTCCGATTAACGAAATCCCCTTCTATGGACCGAAAGAAAGGTTTTTGGAGGCGTCTTAATGTGCCCTTTTTGGATGCGAATCTACCATTTCGCATTTATTCTCTCGTGCGGTGTTTTTTCGGAGAGAATTACCTTCCTCTCTCTCGACCCGAAGGTATAAGTCAATTAGATACGCGATTTCTTCGCGCTCATTGCCTAATGGATGGGTTGCGAGTCAAAAATTTACCTTCTGGATTCTCTTAAGTGCTTCCTGGATACCGATCATTGCATGACCAAGGATTACTTTCGCTAAAATTTTCCGTGAGTTTTTTTAATGTCTCCGGATGAAAATTAATTGCCATTTGTCGCTTAAAATTTTCCTTTTTTATTCGATTATATCCTACCATTAATTAATATTTCAGTAATATACTTTGATTACGACGATATTAAAATCCTGAAAGCTTAGCAATGTATAGCATTGGAAAATAGCGGTATGTTTATAGGAACAAAATATTTACTCAAAGGAGTTAACGGTAAATAAGCTACTAAAATATAACCTGCTTTCAATATAAGTCAGTGTGGTGTAAGGTAAGTTATTATTTCAAAGATAACAAGGAAATATAAATACTACGGACTTAAACATTCTGGAAGAATTATTAGTATTTATTTTATACTATAATAATATGATTTTAAATATAATATTCGATTAAAAATAGCAGCAATAAGCTTGCTGATTTGCAATATACCAGTCAATTATCTTATAAAAAAGTTTATTAATAACCGTATCATTCAAAGCAGAGAAATGAAATGGAAGAGTAGATTAAAAAGTGATAGCAACCCCTTATAACCTATAATTCACTCCACCAAAAATTAAAGTTATAATTACTTAACTCTGTACACGACGAAAAATTCAGCTGGTTATTTCGAGCTAAATATTACCTTTCACGTTCATATAGATATGATACATCGATAGCTGACGAGACGTATTCGAATTCATCATCCATTAACTAAAATGAGATCATTAATTAACTGCCAAAAAAGCTTTACGATAGCCTCATTGCAATCTGCCTGGAATTCTTATCGAGTGTCTGCTTCGGTAACCACCTCGTAAAATACGATTTCCGCGATCTTACGGGTTAACAGCTGCCGACTTCCAAAACGTGAGACGCCCGCTTATCGGCGATCGCTTTGTGGGAGTTTTTAATGTCGAAGCACACACACTTCCATTACTTCCCTTTGGAGAGCCGCCGAACCCGTACTTAACCGAACGCCTCGTGAGTACAATAGTTCGAGTGGCTGCTCAAACAAACTGATTCTAATTTAATTCCTGTGGCTAATTCTTACTTAAAAGATATTCAGACCTTTACCGAAGGGTGCAGTAGGGTTCTTTTGTTTTTTCAATCGGCCTTTTCATTCGCTATTTATTTTCTTTTTTTTAAAGCCCATCTGACATCGTGCTGTTAACCGTTTGGATGCATTATTTATATACTGAGCTAAGAGATAAGCTCCACGCATTGAGAGCATTTTTTATTCATGAGCGCACATCCAATAATCGCAAAAGATAGGGGTCACACTGAGCGATGGTTCGCTACGTAAGCAGATGCATCGTTACATAGTTTAACTTTTCTTAAAAACGGGGCAGCGTGGTAATGTATGCATAGTTAATATGAACAACGATATTGGTTCATTGTTACGCAATACCGACAATAAGAATATTTAATCAAAAAAGGGAGTAACCTAAGAATAATCTAACCGACATCACTCTGTGTTGTGATAAATGTGTGCGTATAACTAATCAAATACTTACAGATGTAAAAACTTGTATAAGAGATTTGGGGAGTAGAAGATAAGTAGGTGGACTCACCTGAAAAGAGAAAAAGAAAATCATTTTAAAAACAAGTTTAAAGTCATAATATTACAATAAATAATACAAATAAAGGTAGAAATGAAATACATGCTAATTATACAACCCAGCAAATATACTGTAAGAATCATCTTTAATAATAATATAGATTTAGTTTTTATATAATACACTCTAACAAAATAATCTATCGATGATTGGTCAAACAATACGTAAATATGAGCTGTAAACACTGTTCAACAATGGCTCAAAACAAGCAAATAATACTAGCGAAATAATGACAGCAAATTTTTATATATATTAAGGAAAACCTGATTAATTTTATGTGATTCTGAAGCATTGAAAAAATTTAAAAGGCAAACAAACAGGATTTTGGGACATTTATTTGACTAACTTACGTAGGAATCATTCAATCAACGTTAACATTCCCTTACGGAGCCTCTATACGGATATATTCCCTCAGAATAGTCGTAAATTTGCATCCCAGTATCTAATTAGGTGAATTGATAGCGTATTCGGAGAGGGAAAATAAACCCAAGCTCCCTTTTGTGAGCTATAGCGTAGCTGCCTTAAAATTATCCATAATCATGTGGAAAACAAGGCTTTCGTTTTGACCGAAATAACGGGTGGCACGATTTTTCCGGCTCCCGTGGAATAAAATAAGAGAGCATCGAAAATTGCTCTTAATCATCGAGCGGAAGATCTCTGTCCGAGATAAAGTGATTTCTCCCGACATTTTGGCTTCGGTTGGCCAAGGAGTCCTTTTCAAAACTTTGTTCCGAAGTTTTGCGGAATTCGGAGCAGAACACGTAAGTCTGGAGATGGATTTGATAAGAGGGAACATAAAGTAGAGCCGAAGGAATTTTGATGGAATGCGAGTAAAAACATTCAAGAGATGGATATCCTCGCTGGATAAGAGACGGAGAGAATTTTGACAAAAAAAATTCGCAAATTATACTATTATATCACTCAAATAATACGGAATGAGACGAATAAAAAGCCATACAATAAATCGTGATGAATGAAATTCTGGGAAACGTATGCTCCTTTTAAAAAAATTTATAGCATTTCTTCGACGTCAACAGGTTAAGTACAGCAATTGAATTGAATAAACGAAGAATGTTTACCCAAATATTAGAAATGTTTACTTTATTCATTTGCGGGGAAAGTTTTAGGAGATATTTATACTCCAATTTCCGATTCGCAAAATATTTGCTTGTACACGTTTCTTCCGGAATCTAATCATTAGAGCGAAAAGAAAATATTTGACCGGAATCGTTGGAGGAAAAGAATCAATATAGAGAGATATTTATAGAAAAGGAAAAATTACGTAATATATAAATCGAGAGAATTCCTTTAGCACTTAGTGTGGGAACCTTGAAGTGTCAATTTTACAGACTATTGTTTTAAAATGAGAATCCAGCAAATGGAAATTTTATGAAACAAAATAAGAACTTCTTTTACACAGGGCAAGATATTTATAATAAAAACCTTTATAATTGATCAAACGGTTCTTATGCAAGCAGAAAATATCTGAGATAAATGATACGCTACATTTCGAAAGATTTTCATACACCACTGATAAAACAACGTTTCATCAATACTTAACTTACGATTTTAATCGCTAAAATAATGCAATTCCTCAAATAAAAACGAAGATATTTCACTCGGCGCCGACCCAATTCACAAGCGAGCGTTAACATCCGTTAAATTCCCTTTTAACGACCGAAAAATCTCGAAATTTATTCAGCATAAAATCAGGCGGAGTTAATCAATTCACTTTCTAATCGTGAAGATTGTATACAGAACGAAATATATGACGCAGATAAATGTGCACGCACAAACTTTAGAAATGGCAATAAAAGTGTATTCGCACAAAACAAAGGCATATCTTCTTACATTTCACTAAGCTTAAAACGTCCTACCTTTAATTTAAGGTAAATCAATAAATAATAAGAGAGCCATAAACCTGAAAGTAGATTAAATTGAAGACTAATACTTTTCAAAGTTTGCTCACAACAGTGGCTGAAATGAATTTTGTTAAATATAATAATTGTAATAGTAATAGATAAATGAAACTGAATGTTTTAAACTCACAAATCCATTACCTTAAAGACACTTAAACACTGTAAAACAAACTCCAAAAACAAGAAGAATCCTCGACCACTTCCCAGACAAAAGTGAAAACAATTAGCGAGCAAAAAAACATTCCATGCTAACATTAGCTCATCCCGCTGAGAACAAACTAGACGGAAATGTAACTTAAGTAAAGGAATTCTCGAAAAATTTCGAGTTGGAAGATCATGAACAGAGATAACACGAAATAAAAATTAATATTACGAATTAGAAGCATCTTAAACGATACACCTGTGTGGGAAGAAATTTAGCATGTAACTCTACACTGCTGCGTTTGAAGGAGAAAAGCAGTGGTTAACGGAAATGAGCTTTCGAGACACCGGAAGCGAAGAATCCCTCCACCGCCTTCCGTTCCCAACCGGAACGAGGCTAAAGTGGGAAGGGTGATGAATGGAAGGAGCACAAATGAGCAAGAGAAGGAAAAGAGAAGGAAGGAAGAGATGGAAGGCGATTGGGATTTCAATTTCCAAAGAATGGAAAGTGAAAGAGAGAATGATGACAGCAAAAGGAAGTGAGAAATTAATCTCTGGAATCGAGATGAAGACGAAGGAAAGTGGCACAGAAAAGGTGTCAAAGGACAGCTGCAAGCGAAATGGAACAACTGCCAGCATTCATAAGAGATGAGTCGTTAGTAACGATTAAAATATTTCCAGTTTTACACCCTTCGAAGATTAATTACCAAAATTATACGTAAACAGGTGTCGAAAAAATTACGTAATATCACGTTAACGTAAATATGATACGAAATATTTTTATTCTGTTACATCTACCGAGAGAAGTAGTTTTGTGTTCCTTAAGTAGCACATTTTAACATTCATTCTCTCTCTCTTTATTCTCAATAGAAATTTTAATATAAATGAAAAACTACTCGACAATTTTAAGTTTGTCAAATAAGAGAGAAAAATATCAACTAAAAAAGCCATACATTCATCTATTAGGATTTTTACTGAAATTAATCCTATCGCATTTGAAACGTGAAAAGTATAAAATAAATTTACTATGAACCGCATAGTATATTTCATATACCTACAAATGAAGAAAATAATAAGCGAATTGTCAATTTTATCACTTCAAAGACGAAAAGAAAAAGAAAAACCACTTAACTCTTGAATCCGATTGATTCCTCCAACTAAGTCCTCCTGTCACCCAAATAAATTAGTTCGTATCCCTGGCAATTGACATTGTTCTCTTTTTATGCAAATTTGCACGAGACATGTGGCTGTCTCTTTGGGGAATAGAAGGGGGAAGGTGCAGTGTGCAGATAGGGGGCATGAAAGGGGGGATGGATATGGGACAGCTAAGATCAATCTCTTTCAAGCGTTCAAGAGTGCATCTGTGAGATAGGACCACCAACGCACTCTCATCACATTTCGGTGATTCCCGTGGTGGAGTGAAACAGAGTTATAATGGGTTGCACGAAAGGATAAAGGGCGGAAATGAATCAAGGAAATGCATCCGAAACAATTAGTGTGTTGTTAAGGAAAATGTGATATGAAAATGACTAAATCGAATTAGATGCACATAATTTATATAAATGGATATGATTTCGCGGCCTTTTTGAAGATTAAAATTCACTTGGAATTTAAGAGAAGGATAAAAGGGATAACAGTTTCGTGATAAAATAGAAATTATAAGATTAAGTTTTAAATTTTTTATACTCCTAACAGGTTATGCACTGACTTATATTTTAAAATATTTGGTCCATAGATTGAAAGAATATAAGCGAGAGAAATCGTGGCGAATTGGAAGTAGAGATAAACGATTCTAGATATCAGTTGGATAAAGTATTTGAAAGAATATAATGAAATACAGCATTGATATGATTTTAAGAAACATATTCCGAAGAAACTGAAAATTCTATTAGGAATTTTCATTAATTACGACTTCATACGTCGAAAATAGCTCCAACGGATTCAAAATCCGATAGAGCTTATTTTCAGCACCGCAATCAGGGAATGCTGTAAAATATCGTTCCCATCCCACCTAAACTTTCAAACTGAATGGCTACAGCTTCGGATGAGTCAGAAGTGAGCCTGTTTTAGCCCATACGCGATCTAAAACCGATGAGCCAGTAATACCAAAATAATGCTTAAAGCTTAAGACTTAGCTTCAAAGTTGAAGCTATTCATTGATATTACGAATGAGCTCCATCAAAAATCTATTAGTGAACAGCGCTATTCCACTGCATACACTAAACGAATTCCTCTTATCTCCCGCGAACAGGATTTAAAAACACCTCCCGGATCCTCTTTGAATCCAAATGCGGAATGAAATCATCGTGAACATTAAAACCGAGGAATAAGATCGGTGGGGTGTGAAATGAAATGCATCACTGTCGGAATAAATAGATGCTGGGATGAAGAATCGGGAATAAGGTGATAGCGTCTGGACCGAAAATAACTGGGGGAGGGCCAATGAAAGAGATAGCGTAGGAGATTAAGAGACAGAGGGGAAAATGGATCCAGAATTACCTCGCCTCCCCTTTTAGATCCCACATAACCTACATCTCTTCACGAGACGCGGACCTCCCATTCTCTCGGGAAACCCTGGTGCACTCTTGAGTTTCAATCCTGTGGATGCGTCACTGGCCTTCGTGGGTCCAGCGGTCACTGCATTCATCAATGCCTCTTCTCTGAATGGTAAAGTGGGACAACACAAGGTTCCTCTTTTGCTCTCGGACAAAGGGAATCCCAAAGTTCTCGCGTTGATTACAAATTATAAGAGAATTAACTTAACGTGAAGATAAAAGCATTCTAATGTTACTCAGTTCCTAATTATACTTTGATGATGCAGGCCAGCCTAGACCGAGAGGTCTTGTAAAAGTAAATGCTTCGCACGAATTGTTAAATAATGGATTTAAGATGAGAAGAAGAAGATTTATCATTAATCCTATCACTTGATGTCGAAAAGATATCGAATGTAAGATAGGTATATACAATCGAGTTTAAATGTCAGCCAAAACAAAGAATTCAATAAACTACAAGTTTTAGATTAAATAATTGACTTTGAAAGAAACTTCACTGTTTTCTTTACACTTTACTTAAGAATTCGATTGGTAAATTTAACACTGAGTGAACTTCATGGATTGTTCTTAAAATCTAAGATTTCTCCTACCCATAAAAGAATCAAATACGTATTAATAGATACATCCAAGCATAGAATAATTATTCGAAGTTAAATTAATTACAACTATTTTTTAAATAAAATATTTAAAACATGAAACTATATTCCGCTGTACAAATACGAGCCGAATAGAATTTAAATTCCTGAACCATTAAGCGACCTTATCTAGTTAATCTATGGGAGAGGATAATTGGTTGAAGTACAAAAAAGCCGGCTACCTTATCGTGATAGCCAGAAAAGGTTTTTTTTTACTGCGTATTAAGAAGATAAAAAATTATCATCAGATTAAGAGTTCTCTATGCTAATCAACGGTAGCCCTATCGTTAGCAATTATGATTATTGAAATGAGGTCGAGTTCAGTAATGGTAGCTACGATGTACAACCGAAATAAAACTCAAAGATCTCCACTCACATAATAATGGATACAAAAATGGAATTGTTATATTATTGCCTCATTCATGAAGATGAAGAAAAAAAATTAGTTTGACTCATTAGAATGTGAAATTTCAAAATGCAGAGCTTCAGTTCAACTAATAAGGTCTCTAATTGAGGTTCTCATTTTTGTACATTTGCAAGAAAGATTCTATCATTATTTTTATTTCAGTTGAAATAAAAGAAAAAACATTTGGTCCTTTAGTTCCTCATAAATTGCAAAATATAATTGTGGAAAAGGAAAAGTATTCCAAAAGAGCTTGAAGGATGTAATGCCTTCAAACGATTAAACTTTAGTCCATTTTCTGTTTGATGGAACAATGAAAAAATAAAAAATTTACACGACTAGCTTAAAGTACTCGGTGCATTTTTATTTAAATGTCAGAATCAAAGAGATTGTATATTTGATTCCATATAAATGGAGAGGCGGATTCCGAAGAAGAAAATTGGATGAAAACTGGATTTCATCCGCAATCCAACGAACAAAAGAATCCCATCTTTAGAGGAAACGTGCTTCCATCATTCCGCGGAAGAGGGATAAAAAACAAACTCTTTTCATTGCAATGCGACCGTTTCACTTGAACCAGCGTCAGGCAAAACCCGAGTGTTTCGGGGGCCCATGCATCTAAAAAAGGATATCGTACCGAATGGAGTTGAAAACAAAGAGAGACGTCTGGCAAAAAACAGCTGTAGGGTGGCTATGAAAAGAGAGATGGGCAGTGACACACACGAGACGTGAAATGGTGCAGTCAATAGAAAAACAAAACAACGTTGAAAAATATGGAGGATAGGAAAAGTATGCCTCAAGGAAAATGGATTTTATATCATTATTTTAAGAAATAGAACGAAAATAATAAAGTAAAACTAACGGTTGACGGTAAATATCATGGTCTTGCAGAATTTTTACCGTTTTTATTTGCAATTTAATCTGAATAACAATAGTAACATAAAAGACTCGGGTTCGATTCCAGGAAACTCGTTTCTTCTTGTGAAAAAGATGAGGTTAATTATTGAGATAAATAACATCGGCTAGGGGATAGACATTCATACTTCAGAATGGTGAAACAGTGCATTCTGTTAAAATAAGCTGATATTTGTCACGATATTTAATAAACAACTAAAGAAAACATGTGGAGGAGTTTGATCTAACTCACACTTAAGAATCCATACAGAATGATTACAGTTAAAGCATTGCTAAATCATGGCACATTTACGTCTAAGCTTTGAAGATGGAAATTGCACGAAAAACGAGTGTATGAGACAGCAATAGGGAAAAAAGGCGCATTACAGCAGAGAGTCAGTGTTGCACAAAAGAAATAAAAGTCGGATAAACAGATGGTTGAGATGTGAGGATGGGAAACGAAGGGGAGTGGATTCTTTCAAAGAAAACCTCTTTTATTTCGATGCAAAAGGAGAATGGGAAATTTAGTGCTTTCACTTATTTCCCCGAATTTACTTTTAATTCCAATTTTGGAATAAGGAAGGTTTGGTAGATATATTCGGATATGTGAACAACACAGGACTTGAAAGAAGTAAATATGTCTAAGCAAGTTCGAAATTTATTATTGAGAATAAAACCTAAGGGTATCCTAATTTGAGTATAACTTATTGTGAGAAAAATATCTAAGCTTTGGCTGAAACCTTATTTTTAAATATATCATAAATTTTTCTTACGTTCCCGTTACGTACTCCTCTTTTAATTTTGGTATAAGAAGTACATACAGATGCCAAATCAGTTAATTAAATTAATTGCGAAATAATCGTGTGTATATATGTAAGAAAAAGGATCTAAATGCTATTTCTCGATCACTTTCATTTAACAAGTATACGTATTTTGTTCTAGAATGTAGCAGATGGACAAGCGGGTAGCAAATCTCCTATTGGCATAAGTTGACATGGGTTCGTTTCCTAGCTCTAGGTCATACATATCCATATCTGGACGTCGAATCACGAAACTAACTCATACTTAAGAGAAAACGGAATAACAAAAATAGGCTATCAAAGTTAATGGTTAGTATTAAGGTGATACATTCTAGTGGAATGAAACAATTAACTGTTTACACAGTGACGTAGAGAACCGAAACAAACCAAGCTTTGTTGACCCTCGACTTTGAGGAATGAGACGGAATGGTAAGAGCTCTCAATCGTTGCATCATGTTTCCAACCTTTTCATTCCAGGAAATGTACGTAAGCACCGGTGTGCAGAAACATTTTGAAGTGATGTCGAAAGCGAGAGGAAGACGAACTGGGCAGCGAGAGATGCATTGTCGTTTATTTTGCAGCTCTCGAGACAGAATGAAAAGGCCCCTATTCGCGACCGCAAAAACAGAGTCTGAATTGACATGGGAATGGAAATATGGCTGGAAAGAGCTTTTATCACACTCTCTTGGTGACCTACTTCAGTTTTGCTGCCAATCGCTTTTTAATTCCACAGCGAATCCTAGCGGCGAGCGCTGGAATCAACGTGCCACTTCTACGAAAAGCGAGGGATGCTCCTATTTTCGAGAAATAAATCACGAACGACATGTCAGATGGCAAACAAAGATTGCATCGGAGAAAAGCGAGATTTCTCTTATCCCTTGGAATTAATTCGTCTAATATGAACACCGTATTTTATGAGAGATGGATGATGAACGGAGTTATAAAAGTGTTTTGGAGAAGTTTTATTGAGCTGTGTAGCAGGAATATAAATGCCGCTAGCCTGCTCGCTTACTCTGGATTTATACAGGGCTATTTGAATGAAAAGAGATTCATGTCAAGTCACACATTTTCGTATCGGAAAATCTCAAGAGCTTCGTTACATTTAATGGTTTCGTTTTGCTTTTCTTGAGACAAAAAAAACATACGCAAAATGCATTCAGTTGAGCGTTGAACTATTTCTAATCCATTGATATAAAAGTAGAGATTAAAATTTAATAAAATACATAATTTATCATTCGAATTCGTGTCAAAACCTCGGCACGAAATAGCTTCGTTTCCTGCCACTCTACATGATAAATATTTTAAGGATAATATCTGTTTTTCATGTGACTGGATTAGCGCTTTTAATTTATTTGAGAAACCAGAATGATTCTTCCCGTATATACTGAACTAGAACGGACTTTTACAGTTTTATTCTTTATCTGACCTTATTTTTAAGTGCATAGAGGTTCACGACTCTTTAAGAGAGAGTATTTAAGGAAAAATGAAATCTACCGAATTTCATAATGAAAATTTGACAAAAAATATGTAAAATCGAAGGAAACATTTCTAAAAGGTTTTCGATGCATATAAGAACTTTAATTCCCTTTACTCTCTAGGTAAACTTATTGCTTCCGCAATCAATTTATTAAAAAAACAAAGCCAACGGACAACTTATACGCAGTAAAAAAAAAACAAAATTCATTGCTTCACTTCCCTATTCCATCTGCATCGAAATAAGCAATACGGTGAGCGAATTCCATCCGAATTAACCCACTTGATGCAATCGAGCAAATTTGACCTCTGGAAAAGGCATTTCGAAACGGAAATTCGCGTGAGCAAACAGCCATATTACTCCGCGAAACTCGGAAATTAGAAAAGTGAGTAAACCCTCTTCAATATATTTAAGCAGCCTCCACCTCGAGGCAATCTTCTAGGTTCTCCATTTACTCCTTACGCTCGACTTATATTGAAACCGTAACCATTACTACTTCTCTAACCATTGCGCGGTTAAGAAACTGCTGGGCCAAGTATTGCAGAAGTGGGCGCTTCAAAAAATCCGGAGTCCGAGGAGAGAGGAATCCCATTGGGCACGAAAACCAATTACTCGAACCCATTCCGTCGAGAACGCTCCGGATTTTAATAATTTTCTCTCCGATTCGCTTCCATTCGAATTTCTGGCAAAAGACAGCAGAAATGAAGAGGGAATTGAAGATGGCACAAATTGAATGCTTTGGGGAGTCTACGGAAAAGCTCCGCAACGGGGAAAAACCCTACGTAGCCACAATAAAACGATTTTGGGAATTGAAAAGGGGTAAAAACACGGTGGAAATGAAGAAATACTGATGCGTGCGGAAGATTGCTGCAATGGAGTATCAAGCGAGCTGTTTTGGAGAAATGATGGGGTTGAGACAAAGACACTGTGAAATAAAACGGGAAAGAGTACAAAGGGAGAGGAGATAAAAAGAGATGTCAAAGATGGAGGGAATACGCTACTCTAATAAAGATCAAAAGAGCTGCAGATGGGATGGGGACAAGGACTCCGAAAGAGAGGACGTGAGAAACAAAGTAATACACGTGAGGAATGGAAATGCGGCGAGTGCTTGATGACGACCAGAAGGTCTTCTCCTTCGCGGAAAATCTGCGAATTAAAATTCGGCATTTGTGGTTGCCAAAAAACAGCGAGGCGAATTTGTGGCAAAATGAAGGCTGGCGCAACCTTACCGCTAACATTTCGGTGTGGACCTTGGATGGCGATGAAAGCCATGAGAAATTATCGAGGCGTTGATGGTACGCTGAAATCGTATTGAGTCGGAAAACAAGCACGGACGGTGAATTATGGTGGCTCATGTGAAAGGAATAGAGGCGATTAGGGGAAAAAGAAGCATGAAAGCACCCTAACTAGATGGAACGATAAGTCCAGGGATCAGTTTTCATCAAGCAGGGTCTTTTTTAGGACCTGGGGTATCGCTGCTAACAGCTGCTGGCCAAAGCAGAGGGTAGACCTGACATTTAATTTTTTATACGAAATCATAAGGTTTGCAATCTTTGTTGCGCTACCATTGTCGGAACGGATTTGGGCTGAATGTTATGTGCTGAGAATGAAAACAGGTAGGATATAATGCAATTTCCTTAATCGATATCTTTGTAATATTTTAAGCTATGTATTGTAGTGTACCCAAATTTCCAAATCCTATTGACCCATGAATTATACAACTTGATCTTCTTGACGACAAAAGCATGGCTAAGGAATATTTCTGTATTAATGGATAAGGGAAGATAATTTTGAGTTTGAATTTTACGTAATTATATTTATTGATAAATGCTGCATTCAAACAAAGTTTTCCGCAACTAGAAGTTAATATCTAAGGAAAATCACGCTACAGAAGAATAGAATGTAAAGATAAAGAATGAGCACAGTATTTCGCAACTCCATCTATCTTTCTTTCTTCCAAACCACCCGTTGCTAACGAGTCTGATGCAGTTTTGTCTTTTCGGAAAGACAAAAGGCGTGTGGGGTCCAGACCAGCGCTTGAAATAAAAAAGGGGTAGTACGGGGGGGGGGGGGGGTGGAGGGAGGAAAAAACTTCTGCACTTTGGAATGTAATGGATACGTGCCATCAAACGAATTCATTGTTAGTATTCGATGGGGTGGTGTGGGCGGAAAGAACAAAAGAGTACGAATGAAAAGGGAGCCGTAATTTTAAAGGATATCACTACTGCTTTCCTCTCTTAGTCTTTACCTCTCTCGCAAACGTGAGCGAACGCCTAAATTCCCAGCGCACGGAGTTTGGCATCGCTAATTAATTTATTCGCGAAAGGTCTCGTTCTGCAACGCGCAGATACGGCTTAATTTGGCCGATTCCGATAAAACTGTTTGGGTCAAAGGTGAACGGGATTCGGAATATTTCGATGCTTTTTCGACTCCCACGATTGCACACGAGAGCTTTGCAAATCCAAAAGATGGTGCTTTCACAAATGTTTGATATCGGTTTACGCGGGAATGAAACAAGAGTTCAGATTCGTGATTTTTGCGGATTGATATTCGCTTCGCTTGCATATCTGAATGGAATACGGTCCGATTTTGAGGAGGTAAAAAATAAAATGCAAATTCTATGCTGAATTCAGGGTGTTTTTGGGTGGAAACCAGTTGGGAATTCAGACGGAGTTCAAGTACACACGGAGTGAATAGGATTTCCATCCATAAAATCTCATTGGTACCGCAAAAATCTTCAATTCAAATCAGACATCGAAGCAAAATGAATTTATAGAAGTAATTATAAAATTTTTCTTTCCTCACAAATCTAATTAAATTTTGAGGACTCCGCTAACGTTGTGAATAAATTAATCTCTATTAATTCTTTAAAGGTTTGTATCATACCTTAAAAGCTAAAGTTCAAGGTGAGAATTATTGATGTTAACGAGCTATAACTCGTACTCATCCAAAATAAAAAGTAGTCTCGAACGCTTTAATTTCATTATCGTAAATGATGGAACACGTCGTTCGCCATAATTGCTGCCGAAGCGTACGCTAAAATTTTCACCGGTAGGACTTTAACTAATTGCAAAATATGCATATATCGACTCAACTGATCGGAAATCGATCAATCTTAAGTGAAAACCGAAAGTAAAAGGCGACAAATACGGTCAATCAATAACCTGCGAACCAATTGCTTATTAAAATTCGACCACCTTATAATCGCTATTAATTAAATCCGTCACGCTGAGATTATCGAATTAAGGTGTGAAAAGTGAAGTGATACGGCCGTCGTAACAGTTTAAGACTCGTGAACGTACTTCAAAAAACAATCGAACCAAACAGTACCTCAATGAAGAGTGGATATCAAACTTACACGTATAATTTACGATAGACGAAAAGGGCGTGAAAGCAAAAAAAAACTACCCTCCTCGCGAACCGCATATCCCTCGGTGCCCTTGCCGTAACCTAGGAGATGCATATAAATGATCTCCACCGAGAGACGGTCGATTTATCAACCCCCGCGCAGTTGACGTGTCGTCCGGGTTTAAAAAATCGCCCTTCACAACCACCGGTAGCCCCAAAAAGGAAAGGTATTTAATATCGACAGAAAAGGCGACCGAGCAAAAACTAATACGCCAATCCGAGGAGGGGGATATATTCTTTAAGGTTTCAATTAACATAGCTCCCTTCGCTGCCTTTTAATGCGATCGAAAACTCAGATTAAGAGCAACGGAATGGACCGTTTCGCTTATCGAATGACGACTCTTAAGACACGCCCAGATTTTGACAAGTTCTCGGGGGTTGTGCGGGGTTGAAATATGGAGTTGGAGCTTGTTTGCTTACGGACGAAGGTTAGACACTTGTAAGTCACGCTGTGATCACTCACGCGAGCAAAGAGATGTAATAATAAAATGTAAACAAAATCGAAACGAATTGGAGGAATAAATGCGAGGTTGGAAGTAGATTGTGTAATTTCGATAAATGTAC
Organism: Pantala flavescens; assembly: GCA_020796165.1. NCBI lineage: Eukaryota > Metazoa > Arthropoda > Insecta > Odonata > Libellulidae > Pantala > Pantala flavescens. The sequence goes on from CM036883.1 coordinate 49,815,361, forward strand.
CTATAAAAAAGGCGGCCAAATAAATTACGTAGGGACATTAAGGCATAACAACATGAGAAATGTTACCTTGGAGGGGGATTATTTTCACCGATGATGAGATAACGGTTCAACTTACCACTAAAATTATTACGATATGGCTAATAATTTACTCTTGCAATGTTGTCTTGATCGATGGGGCATTTTTCAATAAATGTAAATATAGGTTATAGGAAAAATAATATTTCATTTATCATCGTCCACATTTTATCCGTAACTCAGATGATTCGAAAGAAGGTGAAGTATGAATGATGCTGAAGTGTGGCAATTTTTATTTAACTCTCAATTCAAATAAACTTAAATCACATAGTTCATAAGTCAATAAAATAAAAGAAGGGTCATTGTGCGTTACTAATACGGAATTGTTCAAGGTAAGTTGTAAGGAATTATTCGATGACAGGCTAGTAAAGCAAGAGAGATTATCACAAATTCTATTTTGCATAGAGCTGTATTTCTTTAGCTAACAGCACGGAGGAAAATATTTTACCGAACAAAATACAGAATGCTATTCGGAAATTCGTAGAAGAACTCTTGATGGATTATTCCGTCAATCTTTGGTACCAATTGGTACTAGATTGTTCAGCGAGATAAGCAGTCATTTGAAAATATATACCGAAAATATTTCGCTAAATCTCATCCTTTTATCCTTAGGCAAACCAGCGCTGAAATGGTTACCATGGCATAAACTAATAAATATCTTTCACGAAGAGGAATTCGCAACGGTAATTACTTCGGAAATCATAAGTAAAAGGTCCAATTATTTCCCCAAAAGAGCCTCCGATAGGACAACTGCGGAAGATAGATCAAGAGAAGTAAAATATTCGTTCTGTGATACTTTGGATTCGGTCAATCATTTGATTACTGAACATCTCTGCTGTTGTTATGGAAATCGAAGACCCCGAGCGTTTTGAAATACGAGAAAAAAGATGTTAATGAAAATGTCGAGACGAGAAAGAGGTTACGATATGCTGAAAAAAATTCCGGCCTTGGTCCGCCACTGAGACGCCAAATTCCTCGATAGGAGAGGAGTATCGTAAAAAAAGCGACGATCGCAGATTGGGACATGAGATAATGAAAACGCTTCCGGAATGGATGGTTACGTACAACGTGAATACGACTATCAACAAAGTGAAGGGACTTGAAAGATAAAAGAAAGTTCTTTAACCGTAGTCGGAGTATGCAAATAATGTAGATTGTATCTATCTTTAACGGATAATTATCTTTTCCATTTTTGATGCTTAGATGTATATCAGGCAGAGTACAAAATTAAAATACCCCAGGAGAAGTAACATTATAATATATAATTATATATATAATATATAATTATATACATATACATTATAATATATAATTAATATATCTATTATCAATTTATGATTTAGATATTCCATAAAATTTAAGGGACATATAATAAATTCTAAGCTTTTCATAACCATTTATATATCTGTATACATTTCTGAACAATCGTACATTGAAATTTATAGATTACGAAAGTATTTTACTAGAAAAAGGACACTTTTAGTTTCCAAATCAAAAATATAAAAAATAATATTTCTTTCATTGCACTCTTCTTATTATCAAACGCAAGATACAACCAAAGAGTACAGGATTTAAATTGTTTTTCACTTCTGATTAACATCACAACCAAAAGGTTACAATAATTTCTACGAAACAACTTATTGTGGCATCACCATTTCCAGGCATAGTATTAAAAGCATGTTATGTGAGACTATTAACATCGTTCTGGGTGTATTTAAGAGGAGAATTTTGCTTGGGATGCAGGAATGGTACCCTGGATTGCAGATGAGGAGGTTGATCCGCCCAATATGGAAGAAGATGGGAGATATTTAATTGGGGCAATTCGCAGTTGGCTGGCTATTCGAACAGGGCAAGCTGCCAAAACATTTCCGTGATAATGAGGAAGCAAGCCAAAGAACAGGATCGATTTATAGACGGGGCACATGGATGCTGCGAAGTCCTACTATGCCTCTGGAACGGAAATAATACAGGTCCAGATCGTATCTGAAACGAGTTTGCATCTTAAAGGAGTTCCACTTTATATGATTCATATTTGACCCTCATTTCTCTGAACCAGCTTCCACGGTTGCTCGACGTGGAACATCGCTGATGACAGGAAGATGCTTTTATTCAAACGAGATCGCCTCAACATTTGATGCCTCTCCTCCAAAGGTTTGGTTATTTAAAACACAAGTGATATTTAGAGATTATTTGAAGATGTAAGTATGATGGTTGTGTACGTTATTCTTTATTCGTTAGCCTAGTTTACACAGTTAGTAGAGGATTTAAGCACGAATATCTATTACAGGAGTCTTAAAATGTTGCCCAAGCTAATTCACGATGATACAATTCTAAAATCCATTCCGTGAAAATAGGAATTTACGGGGTAAAAGCTTTAATACTCGCCCTCATTCAATGATAGGGGTTACTTCTCTGCTTAACGTACAGTTTAAATTAAAGGGCATAAGCGATTATTGATTCAATTTATATTTTTTAGTTTGTTGATCCTCTTTCTTTAAGAAACACGAAGCAAAATTATTCAACTATATTTTATATAGTTGTATAACTTTGATTTATAACTATATAGTTGTGGACATAGCTCCAACACTTCACGACCAGCAAAAGTATTACTAATATTCCAAATATTATTTGAGAGAAAGATTTAAGACACACTAAGAGTGGTTTTTCTTACCAGGAGAAAGCGACACATAAAGGATTTCCAGAAACGAATGCAGTAAAAACCCTTCGGTGAAAAACAAGGCAATGAGAGTCATAACCGAAAGACCTTAGGAGCACCGAAAGGGCAAAAACCGCTGCGGGCAATGATAATAACAGCCGTCGATTCACTGCATCGCCGAATCTTTCCTCTGCATCGACGATGTATCAGCACTGCGCGAAATATCATCCTCCGCGAGAGATGTTATAAAAAAAAGATCTCGCTAATTTTACTCCCTTAAGCGAAGGATAAAAGAACCCCTTATTCCCATCAGATAGGATCGGAACCCGATTTGAATAATGCGGGAGCGTTCTATTTTTACTCGAACCCGGGGGCGATTCCATAATATCTCGGGCGCGTGGATCGTGGACGAGAAAGCGGCGGCTTCAGCAGCTGCGGCTGATGTCATATTTTCCGAATGCATCTGCTCCTCAAAGAGTTCCCGGAAGTGAATGCACACACACACTTGTTACTGGAAAGCGTTCGAAATAAACCTGCCCTTTAGACAAAAGACGATTCCTGGATTCGATCGAGAAGAATGGCTGTGAAATTACGCAGGCGGCGGATGTGACGTTTGCGATGGAATCGAATGGCGCGAAAGGGTTTTCTACAGGCGGAATGTAAAGTAAGGGAAATTCAGCAGAACTAAATGGAATTGAAATGCGAACTGATGATAGGATACGTGATAAGCATTCATAAGAGGCAAACGTTAAACTTAAGGCAGCTTATGATTATGGATAGGTAATACATTATTATATATAATTTGCACATTGTTTGTAAGAAAATTCAGCATGCAAAGATTTTCCTAAACGTTTTCTCTAACATTATACGATAAGATTTAATAGCAAAATCATTGAAAACGATAGGTATTTTCCATTATTTACTATTTGAAAATAAAAAAATTACTTTCATTCCTATTTATTAGTTTAAAGAATATCTCACAATGGAACAAAATCATAATGAATGAGCGATTAGAAAATTTTATTTGTTAATCTATGAAGTACCTACCGCAATTTAATTAAGAACTTTTCAATGGCGGAATCTTGTAGACACATCTTCGCTAGAACCAACTTAATACCATTACGTTCCGGAAAAATCAGTGAATAGAAAAAGAACTGAATCAGCCTTGCTTGAGAGCTCTGACTCAAAGAAAACATTTCAACAGTTTCAACACTGAATTTTGAGAGCAAAACAAAGAAAATGAGGGAAGCCAAACCGTTTTCCCGAAGAAAAAACACTCGACCGAGAGAGTTCTGCCTTAGAAGAGACTATATATATAAAATGGCGCCCCGTAATCTTTAGAATTTAGTACGAGGTCCGAGAGAGGGCCGAATATAAAACGGGCAAAAATCAACAGCGACTCGATCCTGTACGCGGAAGAAAAATACGACGGAAAGAGAAAACAAAACACGAACGGTCTTATTTTTAGTACCGGACGATCCAGAGTACAAAAGTTCCGAGACTCGCATAAAAGCTTCCCCCCTCCCCCTTGTAATAGCGAGTGAGTCAACAGAAGAGGTCTTAATATAAGGAACAGACTTCATACATGGTTGAAGGCTGAGGATTTTTGCGTGAGAACCCCTTTCGAGCGACGTCACAAGACGGGCAGCCGGACAAGTGACAGACAACAACACATATATGACTTTAGCCCGAAACAAAGCTTTCGTCTCCTTTACGAAAACCCAGACGCGCACGAGTGTTTGCAATTTCGCATCTTGTCTAAACTTTCAATGGACATCACTTTTACTGCTTCGAAACTGGATGTCTCCGTTTCACGTAATTTCCAACAACTCTCCCTTTACTTCCATTCAAGACTTGTCTTGAGTTTCTTTCTAAGTGAAAATCGAAATGAAATGCCCACTTAGCACATTGAACAACTTACGTGTACCTACCCGTGACACACTATCTTCTACTTTCGATTGCACCTCCAGCTTATTCTTTGATGGTAATTGTGACTTTCCTCACTTTTCAACAAAGAAAAGCAAATTATTTCAACCATTTCCAATAAAAATCCAAGTATATTAAGAGATTCGAAATAATCAATCCCCCGGATAATCGAAAACTTTGTGAAATATGCCATTACCATAGCACTCAATTTCTTCTTCAAGTGTTTATAATTCACGAAGACATTTCATACCTGGAGTTTTTACGTTAATGAATAAAAGACTCCTGAAACTACAATCTTCCTTCATAAACATTCGAACTAGCATTTTTATCAAACATTTAAATACGCGCTTTTCTTCTGTACCTTCCGAAACGTCCCACATTGTATCCTACGCGGAGTAAACGAATCCTAGCAAGATTTCAAAACAATACTCATTATTAGGGACGAAAGTGAAAGATGGATTTGAGTAAGGCGTATGGAATATAAATATATAATGAGTGGGATTTGGAAACAAAGATAATGGTACAGTAAAAAAATGATCAACGATTATGGTTCAATAAAACATAATGATGCTCCGAGTAAGGAATTCGCAAATTATATTACTTCTTGTATGACCTTATCTTTTTGTCTATGAACTATTACATACAATTCAAATTCAAACGAAATCGAAGCCACATTTCTAGTAGTTCCTCACTACATAACCTTTCTCCTTGACTCTTTCCGAGTGAACAACACCGTCTCGGAAGGCGCTCGACCGTGGTTTCACGCTCTGAGAATTCTTCATCGCTTTTTTCCGCTGTCGGTGAAAGGGATCCGTGGGTGGAGATTCGCACGCACGTGGTCGAAGTAATGGGAGAAAAAATTCGATTTTTTTTCGTGGGATCCGATTCGGTCGCCATTTTGCTGCGAAGGGGATCTGAGGGTAGAAATATGAGGGGTGAGAAATGAGGAAAAAATAGATGAAAAGGGGGTGCGTTGAAAGGAAGCCTTTTTTGCGTCGATGGGGAGCAAGTGGGGATGGATTTTGGTGGAACCGAGTTTTCCGACCACTTAGGGGAGGGTGGAAGGCTCCTGTAAGTCTGTGTACATTCGAGGTGAACAATCCTCTTGTCACGTATTTCGAATTTTCTTTGTATTTCACTAATCCAGGGGGATTTTTGGAGGAAAATGTCGGATGGGATAATTAAATTTTCTGCCCATATATGGTATAAATGAACCGAACATTTGTACAACGTGCTAGTGAACACTTAATTGGACAACGCACAAGGAAAATGAAGCTGGGTTCAATCGTAGTTATAAATAAAAACTAGAAGTGAGTTTTTACATTGAGAACCCTGTAGAATGAAGGTAAAGTAAAGAGAATCGTATCACAATTAAAGAAAGTGAAACTTAGACGTGACTGGGAATCGAACCCAGATCTCCAATTCTAAAAATATCCACTTGGATATTTTGTAATTAAAAATCTAAAAATGAATAAAAAGCTATAGGATATAAATCCTTACGTGATTTTTCAATTCTTATCACCATATTTTCATCCGATACTAAAGATAATATAAACTGTAGCTAAACCGCTGAGTTGATTTCCTGCACTACATATACATTGTAACAAACATCCGGAAGGGCCCTCTTCACATCCGGAAAAACCAAAGTTGCATAATCATCCTATACCGTAAATATCCGAACAAAAAGCTTCCGTTTAGAGCTTTTCAACCTTGCTTCCTCCTTAGCAACTCGTTTCCAAGCTGAATTAAAAGACGCGCTGAACCATGCAGACGTGAACTACTTTTTGTTAAGGATTTAATGTTGATAAAGGGGGAACTCAGGATTTAGAGAGGTTATTCGTACAAAGGATATATAGACCTGAATGAGGATATAATGCCATATACATGATATAATGCCATTTCTGTAATGCATATTATGTTATGAAAATACGATTTACTTTATGGTATATCTTCTAATCCGATCTTTTGTAATTGAGTTAAATTATCCCATAGAATTAGGAAGTATCTTGAAGGCATTAGCTGCAAAACAAACCAAAATATATCTTTCAAATAATAAGGTACACTTAGCAATGATTTCCATGAAGACTGAAAACTATAACCTGAAAAACAACGTACGCTTTCTAATTAATAAACACGAGACCACAAACAAGTTTATTTGACAGGAACATATTTAAGTCTGAATTTTAATTCTGCATCGCTTATTATGTTAGATCCCTCATAAATCTTAATATATATCCTACAAAAAGTGTAGAAAACATCCTCAACGCGTTGGAACCTTTTGAAACGTATAATTTCGTTAAGAAAGGAAAGATTCCACGCACCGCCATTAATCAAGTGATTAAAGGCACCAAAATTAATTATAAATCGAGTCCAAATAACCCGCTGCTCATCTAATAAACAACCTCGGTGGCATATCATAACGGTACGAGCTGGCTTCAAGATTTATAGCCGATATTCCGCGAAAATCTTTCACCAATAAATTCGCACGAACTTGAAATAGATATTAGCATTATGGGATTGGGGTGTATTATGTGTCAAAACAAGATGGTAATTAAGACTCTATAGAGGGGCCATCTTAGCCTGCGAAACCAGTTACGTCGCGTGATTTAGCGATTATTGATAAAAAAAATCTCTCATGAGTAGATAACCATTAGGGAGGACGACCTATTCAAGGCGTGCTTTCATCGAAGGGGGAGCCCATATTTCCTATAGCTGCCATATTAATGTAACCCTCGTTAGGTCAATCCTTTGCGAAAAGGGTCGACGAGAGCCAGTGAAAACGTACGAGGAAAAACACCTCGTTTCCGCCTCACCCACGTCGTTTTTCACTACGTATTTGAGCGCGAAATCAACCGTTGAATGGGTCCCTTTCGGGGTAAAAAAAACTCTCGCTCAGCCGATAAACGCCGGGGGACGAAAGTTTGCGAGCGGAGGGCGTGGAAACGATATTATTGTTCGAAAATTTGGGCGATTCTCGCCGTGTGTGGAACCCTCCGGTCCACAATGGCTGTTCCCTGCGGACCTAAAATATATAAATGAGAGAGTCGAACATTACATGGTCTGGATGAGGGAAGCAGACGACATCTCTCTCCCCCTCAAACCACATCGGGGCCATAATGGAGAGCATCAAAAGAGTGACCCAGACGAAGCGGTACAAAGGGATTTGATACTAGGGTAAATGGAGGGCGTGAATAGGTGCGCGCAGAGGATTATGGGAAGGAATGAGAGAAGGAAATATCGAATATAAATGCATGGAATGAGTGGAGATAAATTGGGTGGATTAAGATCGAATGGGAAAATATTAACTATGAGGATACTGGAGGACCCAAACGGACGATGCTTTCTATATTGGGATAACGGAAATGCGTCTCCAAAGATACTTCCGTTCTTGTGCGTCCTATTCAAATAAATGACACGTGTATCAATGGGTGTGATATTTATGCCTTCAAACATCATTTACTCTCTTTATTTCCCCATGCTTTCGTAATACCCGACATAAAATAGCACTTAGGCATCCACGACACTCGATGTATCTGGGTAACTTATACTTGGGACATAAAAATACTTTCTCTGACATAATATTCTTCGATAAATAAAAATTACTTTTGACAGCAATTATAAAACCATTCATTACCGAGAGCAAACCTTACTTTTAATTCGAATGTGTAATTCTATCGCTAAATATAACAATGCAACGTTTTCTGTATCACATTACGAGGAGATATATACAAACAAAGACAGAAAATTCCACATGTAATTAACTTTTAATCAATACTTTTCTTGGTAAAAGGTTGGTGCAACTTTGAAAAAAAATATTCACCTCTACAGAGACACAACAACATGATTCCTGAATTTTATATAAGCTTCATGCAATATCTTAACTATTACTTTTTTCTCAGAAACTTAGATTATAATTAAAGGTTTGGACGCACTCACTGTAAATTAATATCTCTCGACATACCGCAATAATAATTCAGAAAAATACGAGTGAATATAAAACACGAAGAATATCCAAAAATACAATTATAACCGACGGTGGCCAAACACATACAAACGAAGAGAAAGGCATAAAAATGTATAAACATTGGAACGCGGGATTAATTTAATGAGGACGAGACATTGCGAAAACAAACCCACCAAACAAGCCCTTGGGAAGGCGAAATTATGGTGCCCGAGAAAGATTCTCCAGAAACTCCACGTATTGTTTACGGATGCTACGCCTTCTGTGCGCCGCTCTTTGGCGGAATATAATGAGATCCAATCCCCGAATCTGCGCCACAGACACGAACTCAAAAAACGCCAAAAAGTCCACTTTCGCCGGAGCAAAAACAAATGCAACGCTGCAAGGAAAACTTTCTTCGAACGCACGAAAAAAGGGTTGCTTTTTGGGGGAGCGAAACAAAACAATTCGACTACTTCAAATCGTTCGACGACTAGTATTGTGTACGATGGAATTAAAAGGATTCTTACGGAGATGTGTAGTTATCTATGGTGAAGACGGTTAGATCATGAATTAAGCTATAAGATATCTTTCTATCAACGTATAAATTAAATAATATTAATATATTTCTTAATCATAAAGTACAAATTTTATAATACGTGCATATTTTAGTAGATTTATAACAATATATCGAATTATAAATTATTTCATATTGTTAGTAAATTAGTGATTGAGAAAGATTATATAATAACAATATTAACCAGAAGCTTTGACCATAAATTAAATGATCAAATAAATTACCTAAAAGCAAGTTATTTAGATAAATGTAGGTTAATAAAATTCGTTTTTAATAGAACATCTTTAAATGCATCCCCAGCTTTTATCTGAATCATAGTTCCTAAGCAGAATCTTTCGTAAGACCTCGTCTTTGATTATTCCCTCAGTTAACTCCTGATCATAATTCAAACACCAACTTCACTTTTCATTTACGAAAGAGCGCTTCCCTTCAATCCAGAAGGAGGTAATTGAACAGGAACTATGAGTCAGGGGAACAGTCTCGCATATCTACAAGGCTCATAGATGATATATAGAGATTGAGACAGAATTAAAATGCATTGGAATGAGTCAATCAAAAGGCATCAAAGTAATTCCTGGATCGACCAACCCTTTCCCTTTCGCATCGATCGACGCCATCGACGGCTTGCAGACGCCGAAAAGCGCCAGACGTAAAAAAACGACGACCCACGCAACGTCTGTACGATTGCGTCCTCAGAAAACAAAAACAAAAGAGCGATGATTGATAAAAAGCGTGTCGTTCGCGGCAACCTACGGATGGATAGCTCACAGAAGGTAACGAACCATGCAGATTATCGGCCTCCCGTGGTGAACTGGATCGCAACGCCGTATGAATACGTGGCCTTCGGAAGGAGTGGCTGTTATAAACCAAATGATCCTTAATCGCAGGCACTTTTCGAAGGCGGGCCTCGTTTGCCGAGGCAAGAATGTGTCTCGCGAAGACCGGCCAATTACCGTGTTTACCGACTCTATAAGAGGGGCTCCCCTTATCTCTGCAAACGGAAGAGCCGTCCTCTTTCGGTGAGGATCAATTCCGGCGTTCCGTTGATAGGACCCTCCCAACGCTTGTTCCTCCGGCTTAAAGAATGTCTGGTAGCTGAAAAGCAACTGCTCTGCAATGACCTCATGTTCTGTACGAGACATTTCTTCCCTTCCTACGGAATTATGCAAATTTTGGAGAAAAGCTTCTTTACTTTACGAAAGGTTGGACTCGTTCTTTCTTTATTACATTCTTCATTCACGTGCAAAAAAGACGAGTGTTTTATACAAAAACAAGTAAGTAGATATTAAACAGTACAGTGTTCAAGATTTAACAAAGATTAGAAAATTAAGATCACGATTTATACAGCAACTCTTAATCAACCAAATATTTGCCAAATTAAATTATAAATACTATTCAGCTCTTTCACAGAAGCATTACTTTCGAAAAAAATTAATAAGCTAATACTATAAAATAGAATATTTCATTACGTACCTCTACGGAAAATTGAATTTACAGCAAGACAGAAAACATCGATAAAATACTGCAATTTCGACTCCATAAAAGCTGTTTAAATGCTTCTCCATTACTTTCAAACGAAGATTAATAACTATTAGAGTACAAAACACATTAAACTTCTAGCCATCTTATTACTCAGACTGAAATTAATCTCTTCCTTCATACTTCAGAATTCCTTAAATTTTTACAAACGCTACCCATACAAAAATGCCCTCCATGACTAATATCCTCACTACAGAAAAACTCCTCATACTATTTCCTGAATATTTTTTGTTAAAGGTAGACTCACTTTCTCCATACAAACGAAACAAAAGTTTTACTCCTTTTTTTGATCGCCCAACAGAGAGTCGACATTTCACACCCTTAATTCTTATTTTTCATAAACTTTTTCCGTCGGTTTCGTCAATTCCTTTCGAAATACAAAAGTTCCCATGTTCCAAAAATAGATGGGATGTTATGCTTTCGAAATACGATTTTTTTATGTATGATTTCGCAATTTTCGTGTTCTTCTCGACATTAACAAGGAGAAGAGTTTTCTCTTTCAAATGTTATTTGAGATACGTACTCACAAGCACAACATAACAGCCTTCACGTATACATTTTAAGATGAAATATTCAATAATATACGAGGTTAAGGCAAAGTTCCTTGAATAAAAGTATGGCTTTAAAAACTATTTATAAGAACCTTGAATTAGTCAGCAAGTTTTAGAGATAATTAACCGAAATCGCCTAGCAACAACTTTCATTTAAACATTTCTTTATCGGTCGAATGTTCTCCAAAATAGCGTTGGTGGAGCCACAAACAGCTATCGAATTGTTCCATCGAATACCTGAAGCGTTTCGAGTAATTCGATGGAGGAAAATCGTCGCAGTAAATAAGAACAGCAAACAAAAAAAGAACGACAGATGAAGGGCTAAGTCGCCGAAAGTAAATATACCCATCGTTTTGAGGCTCCCGTTTTGTTGCCCTAAAATGGACATGAGAAAGAGATGTACGAAGGGAAAATAATCGTATCCCGAGGATGTTTGGAGGGATGAAATCATTTCCCAGACGATTCGATGGGGAAATTGGAGAAGCGATAATTCAAAAATTACAGACGAAAGGCGAAAAACAGCATTTTAATCCAAAGCAAAGGAAACTGCCCTCACACCGATTGGAAAAAACTTATGATTGAAAATATCGATCGATTTCAATCACAGGCACACTTATTATAATCATACGCTCAAATAAGACACCTATAATGCGCTCTAATGATTGGACGGAATATTAATCAACCGCCAATAGAAAAAGAATTCACTATCCTTGTGGACCGGCACCTCTTAAATAATTCATAAGCGCCTCGAATTGATCTCGGAAAATTTATACTTATCGTTTTGGATCGCATAAATGGGAGAGATTGATATCTTTAAAATGAAAAATGATCCTCCATAAAGAACGTGAAAAAGACCAAAGAGATGCCGCCATGCATTCCGAAAACGGATTATGTTCCACTGGACCTTGGGAGATTTAAGGGTATGCAACTTTTGGGCGTTTGATACAGCGAAGCAAATGCAAGTTTCTCAATAATATGTTAATTATTTAAATTAAACTTTTTTGGTCACTGGATTTGAGGTCCAGGTACTACACTACACTTGCAAGATTTAATAAATAATTTCGAGAACTGCCTATCCTCTCCCACACGCCTTTACAAATTAGTTCATGAAATTTTACACCCTAAAATCATGGTAATCATCGACGAATAAATAAATATATCCTTAATTAAGCGTATATTATTTCATCTGCATATAATTTCAGGCACTCAATATTGGGATAAAAATTTAGAAAATAAAAGAAAACTTTTAATAAGGACAATTTCTTTGCGATGAACCTACAAAGATACAGAAGGGTTACATGTGTAAATTACTTAATAGGAATAATGATGAACTATATGTTTTGCTATACGTTTTAATAAATTAAAAGTTTCAGCCTTTTTCTTCGTCAATATTTTATAACATAGACATAATATTTTCCCGTAGTAATGCTCCTTCTCGAAAGAAAGAAAACCCAACCACTCTCAGTGCATCTCAGTCGGGATTTATCTTTTGAAACGAAGAAAAAATAAACATCAGACGCATCCCTTTCCATTTGTGGAGAAAGTGGAGCAGACACATCCAAAAAGGACGGAAGATGCGATGAAACAATCAAAAGCTCACTTTGAGTGGAAGGCCATATCGCGATTGGACAACCCTTTTTTTCTGCCGTTTCATTTAAAATATCGGTCAGATAATTCACTCGGCGAGCGTCAATCCCAGATAAAGGCCCTTCGAGGGAAACGCCACAGCCTTCCAATTTTTCACGTCACCAAATTCGAGAGACGCTATCTCTCTTAACAATGCACGCGAAGTAGACGGGGGATGTGAAAGAATGGAAGGAGAAAAAAGTGGTGTTTTGAGACATCCCCACCAGATGTCGGGGCGTGGCTGCGTTTCTTATGAGAAAGGTCGACTTTCAGGAATTCCGCGAATCCTCGTGTAATTCCCCACCTCCGAGATTCGTGCGTACTTGCAAAAATGCGAAACCCTTTTGCGAAAAGACAGCGCCTAAGAGTGAAAGGCACCCGAAAGAAACAGAAATGTAAAACTAAAGCTAACTGTAGCTTCTAGATTCCTGGAGTACCTTTCGAATTCGTTGGGTAAGAAAAACTAAACATCCACGTCCTTGGACAAGATGAACAAAAACGGATTCCTCGTCTGCAGCCTTTCTTCGTACTTTATGTTTTAAATTCTCAGCTCGCAATCCACTGTTAAAAAATAAACTGGATGGCTGCGAAGAATGTGTTTCTTAAACCATCTGAAAGGACTTTTGCTGGGCAGAAAATAAGTTGAATGTTTTATTCATCTCGGACTGACTTGGGAGTACAATACAATATCGAAGATTATCAATTCATATTCAACTGCATTTTAAGGGAAAGAATTAGATTAGAAAGTCTATCCTATCTTCTAAACCTTTAATTAAAACAAATGCACATCACTTTCAAATAATGAAAATTAGAATTGATACTTTCATATTCAATGTAAACTATTTATGATCTTCTTCAACCTTCAAGAATCTCTACGACATCCATAAAAAACAGCAATTACATTAAAAATAAAATACCGAACTAGTGAGGCCTGGTGATAAGAAAAAAGAGATTGTCTGAGGTTTGTACATTACAGTTACAATAACAGGTACAATCTCATGTTCCTTGAATTTTGCATTCCGCTTCTCTTCCACTTTTCCTTTCGTTGGTATCGCAAACATCTATCTTTGCATCCATTCTCTTTTCTTCTATTTTGTTTTCTCCCCTTTACTTTCTATCTTATTATCTCTCGCCTTTTCTCCATTTATATCGCTGCCTTAAAAAGCCAACGTCTTTTCTCAGGGAGGTGATAGGAACGCTTCCTCTTTATGAAGCTTTTAACTCAACAAAGGACAAAACGGAAATGGTACTCACTAATAGCACTAGAAGTTACTTCCAACAAAGATTCTTTTAAAAGGCAGGTGTAATTCTTTTGAACGACCATAACGTTTTATTCTGCCATTGTAATAAATTTTTGAACTTCTTTTTACTCTCTTTATTATTTTAAAGTTATTAATTTTCCATCAATAACAAAATAATGAAACCTACTAGTAGACTTTGTTTCCAATGAATTTTTTACACACAATATCCATCTGTGTATGATAATTTAGTATTTTAACCCATTAACCGCCGAGGTTAGAATTAGCGAGAAATTTACCAATTTTTTCTAATGAATCTTCTATTTTCTGCCTAGAAAAGACAAATTATAAATTAGAACTCTGAAAAAAAATTGTAAGTGCGAAAAAAATAATGTTGCGTTTTCGCAACTTTGGCAGAATACCTTAACTTTTTCGGATATGCAACCCGCGCAACACACTTAATTTTTTTCCGTTATTTATTGCTATATCTCATAATTAATACCGTAAATGACTGATTTATGAATTTTTCCTTTGCCTTTGACGATTACCTTCGATTAATCTATTTTAAATGGCATTAATAACATAATTATTCTAACAATAAGGAAGTGAATTTTATGATTCCCCATATATTTTGGGTGGAAATTGTTATAGAAAATGCAATATTTTTTCCGTTTAAACTGGATTTATTTGTAAATTTGAGATGGTTAAGTGTTTTTATTTATTAAATAATTCGAAACATTTAGGATGTAAGAACATTATTTTCCTTGCAAGAATAAATAGTTTGGCTTACATTGCCTACATATTCTCATGGAGTTGCCCTTAAAAATAAAATGAGATAGTCTATCCCTTTCCAATGCATCAGGCAACAAAAATTGAGAATTTGTGCCTTTCTGAGATTTTTTTCAACATTATGGCTCATGATTTTAGTCTTCGAGAGAAGCCACACCACCTTTTAGGAGGGTTACTGCAATGTAGGACCTAAACTCAAACTGTGAAATCTTATTTTCTTTAGGTTTCCGGAACAGTTATGGCTTGGTGCTTACTCTTTCTATAGATATCGATGCATAGAGGCCACCATCACATTTTTCCTCAAACTCTAACTCTATGATTCGCATTGTAATTGTCGTGATGATCAACTCCGCCCATATACTTTTTGTATGCCCGGACAACATAAGGCTGTGAGATAAAGATACACTTTCTGTTTTTCCGGCTGAATATCTCCGATATCCCTAACGGAAGAAGCTATGCAAAATTTCTTGCTTAAGAGATAACTGAGTTATCGTTCCATTTCATTATTGACAGATCAAAGGATTTATCAAAATCAGTAATAACATATTCTCTTGACCTTTTAGCGAATTTCTTCGTATCTGCTATTGCTCACTTTCTATTTACCGTATAGTGCCTGTAGTGAAGTAATTCTTTTCTTTAAAAATACAAAACTTTGCGGACGACAAGAAACATATTGTCGAAATACAAATAATGTTGGGATAACACAGGAATGACTTATAATAATTCAATAACTACGCTGGTACCCAAACCGAATTTGCTTTCATAGGAGTTTTCTCTGGCTCTAACCTATGGCAAAAACTAAGGAAGTGACCAATCTGATGAGCAAAGACGCCAGAATTTTAAACCAAATCTCACAGTTTTATTTTTATAAACATGGTCTCGGAATGACGTCCAAAATTAGGTACCATCTGCTCATCTACGGATGAATTATGCGAAAATATTCTGAATTGCAGGTTTTTTCATTTAATATGTTGAATAATGTCTTCATTTTTGCAAATTCGTCCATTTTGTCTAAGCATCAATTATCTGAAAAATTAATATTTTCTTTAATTTCCCGAAAATAGTTCCTTCTGAAAGTGCTACGGACCAAATCCATGCCTTCACCAAGGTCCTTTGACCAATACATATCTAGCACGGGAAACATATTACATCCTGTGATAAGCAATAATTCAATAAATTTCCTTAAATCCTATATAGTTGGACTTCATATATATTCTTGTTTTAGTGCCTGTTTGTTCAAAAAGAAGTATTTTCTCGAAGACATCGTCGTCCAAAAAAAAATCGGAAAATTCATAAATGCATTTTACAAAAAATTGATATGGTTTCTCTGTAATAGACTCCATTTCCTTACCTAATGAATCTCCTATCTTCTAATTTGAAAATTAAGCGGATACAAACCTCTATAAGCTAAAACATGTCGAGAAACGGGTATAGTATAGGAGGCGCTGGCAGCGCAGCCAGACCCCCTCCCGCCAAAGTTGCGAAAACGCAACATTAAGTTCAGACTTCAAAATGATCTAGAAAAAAGTTTCTAATTCATGAAAAAAGAATTACATGTGTTCAAACGATATTACTTCTATCACGGATAACTACTTTAAATCCAAAAAAAAATTTTGATTGGATGGTAGAAATATTTGACTCGGGCAGAGTCATGCGATCGAAAAAGTGACATTTTTAAAAAACTCTAAAAAATTCAAAAATCTTTCTAACTGCTCCATTTTTGCACTAAAAATAATTTCAAGACTTTATCTATACAAATAACAAAAAGAATTATATAAATTCGAAAGAAAACATAAAAATTATGAGCGAAACATTAATGTTGCGTTTTCGCAACTTTGGCCGGATATGGGTTAAGGTGTTGAATATTGATTATCTTCAAGTTCTTCAAATGGTTTCTATTTTATTAACACTACAATATAATAGAATTGGAAAGTTGCAATATTAAGACCTCAATTATAGGTTAGTAAATAAGTAGCGGCTAGTTCCTTCTCGTAATGGAATATTCATTTAAACGTTCAGAATTGCAAGGCCAAAAGTTGTTTCGTTAAATGCAGAAGCGGCTAAGTGGGTGGCAATCCATAAGTAGCTCTCTGGTTGATGTGAATTTAAGCAAAACGAAAACATCCTGGTTTAAGTTGGTTTGTTTATTGACGCCTGTTGTTAGGCAGCTGTTTCAACACTCGGCCTTTGTTGATTTATAGAGAAGCGGCACATTTGCTTCTACTATTAAATGAGTTCATATTCGAACTAACGCTCTGAATATTATTATTGAATATTAGTCTCTAAAATGTATATCATAATCATAATCCTTCATTGACGCGAAATCATTTAATATCTCTTACGCAGAAAAATCGAAATGTTCCATAAGCCACACAACCAACGCATTTTTTTCACACACGTGAGAGATATTAACGCTACAGATTTACGTAAACGGAAAGTGGGGTCGAATTCCATCAGATTTTTTGTTAAAGAGATAACGACATGTGTATATAATGGGTTGCCGATGAAAATGCGAGAGATAAAATGATTAATCGCTCAGAAATTCAAGTTTTCAACGATGATCTATTCGTTTGAAAACGCTCCCTCCCTTTGACATTCAGTGACCCAAATGAGAGAGGAATTTATACAAGTATAAAACCTCCGCTGAATTCAAGGCTGATAATCGACCTTCATGGGGAGAACTGGAGCATTATGATAGAAAAAAGAAGAGACTGTTTATAAACGATTCGATTGTTGAGACAAAAAAATGTTATGGTCAGAATCTGAAAAAAAAACCTCCAAGCAATATGGAAGGAAGAAATGATTAATAACGTTATCAAACATCGATTAGAAACGAAATTGTAAATAAAACATCTCCGATTCTCAATGAAATATTTCATCAACATGAATATGAGGTATAACGTTATAAAATCAATTTAATATAAACGAAAGACTTCACAGTCTTCAATGAAAAAGTCTATAAACAGTGAGTTTTGATAATCAAATAAAATGTTAAATTGTATGCAAAATTCTTGAATTATTTTTCTTTCACAAAACATTTTCAATAACATTCATCCTTATATCACCTTACATAAATCGAATCCGTAATACCAGCAAATAACATTTCCATTTAACAGAAAATAGCAGAAGATGAAGTCACTGTTCAATTTCAAGGATATCATACTCATCCAATCTCAAGTCTCAAGAATGGTTTAACTCGATGGAAAAAAGTTCCCCTCTCAGGAATCGATTGACGGAAGAAAGATTTCAATTCCAATAAACAAACGCAATTTCTGGGCATTTTCCCCTCCGATAGAATTGCCGAGATGAAAATCACTTACACTTGGCATTTATTTGTCCGTTCCATTATCACACTCATTGAAATTGCGGAAAACCAATTTCTCTCTCTGCATTCGGATCCTCTTAAGACATGTCGGTGATTAATACGACCGAGTGCCACCACTCTCCCGTGCATAATTCAGCCCCCCTTCTGAACAAAAGAAGCAATTAAAAACGGATTTCGTGCTTTCTTATGCGCCTAACAAAGGTCCGTTGTTTGGCTGCAACCGAACTACTAGAACTTCCGTTGGCCGAGTGATATTTCATCAAATGTGCGAGTTTTTTTACTGAAGACTTATAATTGTATATAAGGAATTGGCTAATGGAAGGCTAATGCAAAAATTGTGCTCGTGGTAAGATACTAATGAAACTAAAATTTTACGTAATTAAGTATCTTATATGAATCCTAATATTTTACCTTCTATGCCAGAGCAGACTAGAATTAAAAATCAGATTTACTCTATGACGAAATTTAAAACGTGCGGCGAGAAATACTGGAATCCACTGACGTGCTTCTGGGGAACACACTTTTGCACTTGTGATTCATGTACAAACCCTTTAGCCAGGACGAATGCACCTTAAATGGCTTCCGCATGAGATACAATCTCTATTCCATGCGATCGAAAACGATGCGCAAATCTGTGTGATAATAAAACGATGAGATCACTTCCGAGAATCTGCCATAGGACGTTTCGCGGAAGAATCATCGGGAATTGCGTCAAATGAAGCCAACTTCCGTCGGAGTAATTAGAATTTGAGCCATGGAGTATCACGTTTCCTTCGGAGGATTGCCTTTAGTGCTTCCGAAAGTGAAATGACTCAAAGCTTTCTAATTAATGACATTGGATACGCAGCCAAGGAGCCATACAAAGATGACACTTGCACGAAAGGTATAACCTTCAGTCGACATTAAATGTTCCGCAAATATCCTCCTCTATTTAGATAGATAATGTACATTGTTACCATTCCATAAGATCTTAATATTCAGCTGTTTAACAGTAATATTAAGCCGAACCATTCCTTTAATTAATTATTGAAGCTAAGAAAAACTATTAAGAAATATTAGAAAATATACTACTATAAAATTTCAGATGCGAGTCTAAATGTGGCTCATATAGAACCAAATTGGTTTCGAACCATTCCCAAATTAAGGCTACATTTAAGCATAATTTACGCAGTCAATTAATTTAACCTGTACTGAAGTTACACAATGCCAAGACACAAAACTAGTACTAGATCACCCACTCGTTTGAAAGAAATATTTTTTAAAACTAGTTGACACTACATAAACTAGAACATTGCAAACTTTCGGTTTAGATTCAGCGAAATCGATATAAAATATAATGACACTTGATTGTTCATTTTCAGTGATCAATTAATTCATATAGAATTCTGGAACAATTGCGTACGAATAAATTGTACGAGTAAAACTTTCTTAATGGATGAATTCATATTCAGTTCAATTCAACTACCAACCTAGCGATGAATATTGAAATGGAATATTTTAATTCTCTTGAAAGAATAGATTCGGTGGAGGGGGTGCCCTGGATATTTGCTGGGTTACATTGCAACAGAGCTTTCATTTCCTCGTACTTTTCAATCCGCACTCAAAAGAACAATCGAGAAAAGCTTTTGATCATTCGAGCGGCTCACTGATGTTTGGCTTCCATGCGGTTCGTGTGGTATTGAAGGTAATATTAGATATATAAAGTAATATCGGTCATGAAATATTATGGCAAAGCCGCAGCAAATGGTGCGGTTAGCCTGATATCCTGTTTAAAAGAGACAGTAATAGGTTTCTGGTGACGTAAATCTTGTCGATTGTTTGTTTTGCCAGGATTCGATTGAAGGGAAATCAAAGGAAAATACTTGCAAAAATCGACGACAGCAATTCAAGAAAGGGTTCTTTATATACGTGAAAATCAGAAAGGGGGAATATAGTAAATAAAATAAATAATATAATAATAACAAATAAAGTGACGTAATATATTACAAGATAAAATATACTAAACCTGAATGCGTACATATTATACACGTAACAATTCAACACGTAAATTCCCGGTCGAAGTAGGATGCAGGCAAATCAAATTTCCTCCCGAATATTAGCGTTTACCGAATGTTTGTACCTTAACGTTCAATATTTGCAAAGGCATTTCTCTTGAGTAAAGAGCGAATTGGAAACTGTGTCACAAATATTTGCTCCTCTAAATACACTTCAAACTGCATCGACCTGAAAACTAAATTAGTCGCTGTCATTTCAGGGAAACTCGAGATTAAATTTGAACGCGTGATCACGCAGTACGTTTGGGCAAACTTTCATTCCCTTAGAACGATACAATTGGAGGAATTTATATTTATAAGTACACCGTGACGTCATCAAAAGGTTGCCAAAAATAGGTAACAATAGGATTCTGGGGAAATGTGGCGGATACGGTAAATATTTACGACATCTGAAAACTATTCATTGACATTTGAAGCCGCGGCAAACAATGCGCGCAAAAACTTCCTTGTGTGTACGCCTTTATGGCGAACCTTTATTTTCGGCAATCTCTTAAGGCCCACGTAACGTGTCCTCCGCTTCGGAGTCCGTAAAGTTCGGTGTGGCGGCGGTGTGAAGAAAGAAGGTGGCAAATAATGTTGGAGTATGCGAGAAGTGACGCTCTCGGTGCTATTTTAGAGGAGGAATGCGATTAAGGAGTCTCCCCTCCAACGAAATTCCATCAACGGACTCATCCCAGGGATTTGCGAACAAGGAGATGGAAGATGGGTTGATACAGGGATGCGGTGGAGAATAAATGGAAAAGGAGGCTGGAGAATGATGCATAAGACAGAGAGACCTTTCATATTAACATAATTATGTGCTGTCACTATTCCTTATCACGTTCACCATGTTGTAAATAGTAACTTTTTAAGTTATACACTGTTTCAAACGCAGTTAATATAAGTTAGGACATTAGGATGTGAAAACTTACCACCCTAGATATAAATGAAGGTAATACTCTAATATTAAATATATCTCTGATACTAAATAATAATATTTTCATTATATGCTGATATTATTCTTATAATCCAATAAACAATTGAGGTAACTGGAAATTTGTCAGGATAATCGTAATCTTTCGGAAATATTCCGATGACAATACTCGGAATCAAGCAAAGATAATTCATCTCAGCAATTCATTATTAATAAATTAGCAATAGGACATATTCTTTCCAACTAAAATGGATCAAATTCAGAATTTTCCTCACAATATTGTTAAATATACTTCAAATCAATCAAAAAGAGATAAACTTCTTTTACGCATAGAACTTAGACAACAAATAAAAATAGAAGCTGAATAAGAGCACTCTATTAGAGGAATGGGAAAGAAAAGGCTCAATAAAAAAGGAGACATCGGTTACTGCACGCTGTACATTCTGTTAGGATGAGTAAAAGATATTCAAGGACCGGAAAGGATAGCATTTATAGAAGAGATGGCTCTTCATAGACTGAAAGCACGAGAGTAGGATAGATAATAGTGATCGTGAATGGATGTGCTGATTAGCTTCCTGCACCTTAAGTGGGCAGCAGCGTTGTGTGCGTAAGACATTATGAGCCGAGAGAGTAGGAAAATGTTAAGCAGAAAGATGAGCTGTATTGCAAGAGGCATTCATTCTCTGGGAAGTAATTTTAGCTGGTAAAAGAGACTGTCAAGTGCGGAGGCTAAATAGCAATCGCTCTTGAAAGTTTCATTTTCTTAATTCAATTATTAGCAACGACACACTGATTTCTTAAATACATATCTTTACTTAGTGAAACTTTCATAATATTAATTCTTCACTTAATGACAATTGGGAAAGGAAATTGAATGTTCTAGTAAGCAACGAGAACGCAAAGTGCGTTTATGATAATTCAAGACGTAATTTAAATAGTTGTTACGTGAATGTCGTGGAACATTGAAATAGTACAAAAGGAAGAATGTAATTGATTGATCTCGTTTTAAATATCTGGAATAATTGTCGACAATATTTATAATTAGCCGATTTCTACTCAACTATCATTAAACTAGTACGAAAACCAGAAATAGATGTAAAAAATCAAGAATAACAACTTTTTTAATGCCAGTTTCATACAGTCACTCATTATCATAGACCTAGTGAACTTCAACCTATAAAATAAATTATTCTGACAATTCAATGGCATGGAAAAGAAAGCAAACTATGAAAGACTTAACGAAAATAGGGCACAAATAAGATAATAACCATAGGAGAACAATTGGACACGGAAGGCTGAGTATAGGAAGTGGACAACAATAAGGAATGTAGAAGTAACTAAGGGAGGCGATAAACAATGAGCAAAATGTAGCAAAGGATGAGAGAACAGGAAAATGAGCTTCCTGTCTGGAGCCAGGAATGAGGAGACATGGTCCAAATAACTCAGCTGGTTCATCCCAAACTATTCTTACGCCGAGACTAAAGCCGGGACGAGGTTTTATTTTGCCGAGATAACCCTCTGCTAATTCGAATCATTCCTAAAATATTTCTCTTTTTTTGCCTCTTCTTATTTTTCCACGAGTCGCCGGTTCCACTCCAGAGGTTTGTGATGAATGAAGATGAAAGGAAATGCGTTCAGGAATGTCTTTCGACCGTGTCACTTTCGTAAACATCGATCCAGTGAACCTTGTATAGGTTTCGGAGACGACTTCATCTATCTAGAAAAATCGAATTTTGAACGAAATTTTGAAAGAAAAACCTTCTTCGGTTAGAGAAGAAATACTCGCAGGTTTAAAAATCTTATAAGATCGACAAAACTTTTCCTTCCACGTTAGTCAGCCATATAATTCTAAACACTTTAATCACTATGGAAACTTTATTCTATTGAAAAAGTAAGGAAATCTCAAATATAAGCCTTAAAAAAGTATTAATGCGATTTTTTTCGATTCAATTTTAGTAAAATAGCTTCATGCTATATAGCCTTAAAAGATGGGTAATATTTTTGAACAATGTTGAGTTTTGTAAGTAAACTAATATACTCCGAGGAAATGAAAATATTCTAAAATACAGCTTATTGATAAACAAAAGAGAAAAATAAGCTCCTTGTAGCTACCCCTAACTTCCTCGAACATATTCTATCTGCAAATAAACACATTTCATTTCTTATACCATAAGCGTGCATGACCCATGTCTTTTTAATGTTTATGCATCAGTGCTTGTATATAAACTACAACTTTAAAAAAAAATCTTCTATAGTTCTCACTTCTGAATCATTCTTGCGACAAACATAACCATAAATAAGGAAAATTTTATATAAAACACAGAATCATAAAATGTACTAGCACCTTAGGAAGCCCAAAAATGACCATATCTCAGAAAAGGCCGTTTCAAAATCAACTTTAAGCAAAAAACCTCATGGGTCAGAGAGAGTTCGCGTATCCTTCGATAAATTCCACATATTTCGGAAGTTTTCTCTCTCGACATCTTTTTTAGCTCATTTCTCGCCTATGCCTTGAAATACGACCCAAGCATTGTCAATGACGCCTCGAAAAGCGTTATATAAGAGCCAAGCTTTCTTTTGCGGGTTTTTCTCGCGTGTCAAAACAAGGCCCGGCTTTGGCTACTAAAACAACTACGGACCGAAAATATTCGCCAGTTTTTGGTGGAGGACAGGGAAATATGATGTGTCGGGAGAGAAGCGGTGCCTCGGGACGGTGTTTCGTAAAATATCCGCGGCGTGGCGCTATAAAAACTATCCTTGGGGAATAGATTTGGGAACTAGTCGTTTTTTTGTCGCCTGATGTGTGAGACAAGCCTAAAATGGAGATGCTCTCACACTCGGATTTATCATCTGAAGTAAAAAATGGAGAAATAAAAGGGATAGTTGCGTCGTGGATTGTTCAGGTCCGGGAATATGAGCATCTGAGGATGATATGCGCATTTACTAGTACGAAAAAGTAACAATAAACAGAAATGTTAACAGAAGCATTTGTATGAAAGATATAAGCGTATCTATTATGAAATATGTCTTATGAAATACATAAAATAAGGACCGATTTCCCTTTTAGACATTGGAATATTAATCTGTAAGGAATATTTCAAAAACAAGTTGAGGATTAATCGGTGAATTAACGTTAAATATAGGAATCTGAAAGCAGGATTAACCTATAAACAATACCTAACAAGAGGATTTAGGTTCTCATCAAAAATAATATCAGTATATCATATTAAATACTTGGTTAAAAAAGTGCAAGCACTTGGATACACTATACACGTATATCAAATTTAGTCTCTATCACTCTCAATATCCACATACATTAATTCATAAATTTCACGAATCTAAACAGTATTTCATTCATGTACGAGAGATATCACTGAGAGAGTACGTAACGAACTTGAGACTCATTTGCGAGCATCACAACAGAAACTAGATCGCTGGAAACATTTATACATCCCTTGCGACGCAAGAGCGCACTGTGACGCGGGGAAAATTGCGACCCATTTGACGCTAATCGGATTTTACACATCGAATAAATCACGGCGGCCATTAAAGGACGCGGGAAAATGAAGAGCGTTGGAATGCGATGCTGGGAAAATTACGTAACGAGAGAACGAAAGGATTTGTTGGTCGTAAACATCTCGGACGACGAAAAGGAGCTGCAGTAGCCGTCTGAAAGAAAGGGCGATTTAGTGGAGTGGTGGCGGATGATTTATCTCGGGATGAGATAAGGAGGAGAAAGGAAAAATACGAGAAATCTCCACCCTTAGGCGAGAAATATGCCCCCATTGGTTGCGAGGGAACTAGAAAATGAAAGGGATCACAAGAATAGAATAGTTTCGTTGCCAACGCAACAAAAAACCCAATCAAAAAGCGTCTATATCTTAAAGGGAACGCTTCCATTTTTGGTCCTCCAGATTATGTGATACCGGAAGAGAAGTTATCGGTTGCAAGAGCG
Organism: Pantala flavescens; assembly: GCA_020796165.1. Taxonomy (NCBI): domain Eukaryota; kingdom Metazoa; phylum Arthropoda; class Insecta; order Odonata; family Libellulidae; genus Pantala; species Pantala flavescens. Next base: position 49,840,525 of record CM036883.1, read on the forward strand.
AGAATTGAACCGGGTTCAATTAAGTCGCACCCGATTGCGTTTGAAAAAGCTTTCATCCTTGACACGGTGCACTTAAGAGACGGAAAAAGATTCTAAAAATATCCCACCCACTGAAACCTTTTAAAGAAGCCAAAACTATTGGAGGAAAGTAAAGAGTAAGGAGTGCTATATTCATAGAGCGGTCAAGTATTCCAAATTTGAAAGGGGCAAAGAAAAAATCTGCACGAAACAAAATCCAGATATAATCAATATTCCTTAGCTAAATAAAAATTCTTTTCTAAATTCATTCCATAAAAAAACTTGTGTTCCCGAAAGAGATGGATAAAAATAAAAGACTAAGCTTTAAGCTTGTTGAGATTTGAAACTGTTGATATGTAGAAGAGCGTTGCACGAATAGAATGCAAACTAGCTGTACTCACCACGGTTAACATATAAACGTTTTATCCTAAATAAACTAAATGAAAAGGATTAAGGGAAAGTGTTCATATCTTTTAGTTTAAAAACGGCTATCGGAAAAATAAAGGTAAATTTCTTTCGAGTTCTAAGAGAGGACAAGATAATCAGTACCGCAAAAAGCTTATTGAAAAGAATAATAATCCCAGCATGCCTTACGTGTAACGGTACACAAATCCCAATGTTCACTTTCGATTCGACGAATATATTTACCATAAATTCAAACAACTGGGGTGTTAATAAAATTATACTAAACATATAAATGCTCACCAAATAGCTTGAATTGATACCCTTAGTGACAACTTCATTTGAAAACTGATCAGGAAAGTAACTCACCTGAAACGAAAGAAATAACATCATTAATATACATGCAATACTTAGTTAGTTGAGTTCTTATAAAGTAAGTAACATCATAATATTCAAATTGCAATAATCAAAACATTCATTTATTTCATCTTAGATAACCTTATTATTTAGGAATAGTTCAGCAATTTCGTAATCGTAACCATATAAAATTATCAGAACTTAGTATCGCTGGTTATTCCTGTATAAAACGAAAAATAACACCATCGTACGGCATGGAAATAACTTAACAAATCCCGCCTTATCCTCTAAATATCGCAGAAATATTAACGACCGACATGTACGCGTAAATCTCCACGAGAAGGAGCGAAGGCAAATTCGAATGAATTACCTCGATTGAGCCGTGTGAGTCAATGATCCCCTCCACTTATCCATAAAGCTCGCACGGGAGGAGTTTTCGATCATCACTCAAGATTTGAAAGCAAAGACAATCCCTAATCTTAATCTCGAAGGATTTAACGAGCGAAATTCTAAGGGTAGACGAGCGGCAAGACAAACAGCGGAATTTTCCAGAAAATTAAATTCCTGACGTGCGGATGGTTTGCGCGCTCAAACGAGAACATTCCTATGAAAAAAAAGAATAACGAAAACAAACGCTGGCCTCGCGCGGATCCTTAGAGCGTCGAAAAACATTTGAAGTGAAAAAGTGAAGGACTTGACCCCTGTAACGAAAGACTGCTCCGCCGGGAAATAAAAAGAGCGTCTACGGAGATAGAGCGTTTTTTGTGCGAGAAAATCCCATAGATGAGGCGTGGATTGGATTCACGACGGAATCTCTTTCCTTGTGACTCACGTGTCTAAAATGATGCCGTGACATGATTTTTAGAGAACGTTTAGAGGCCAATTGAGATCAAAGGAGCAGGAGGTCGTTTGCTACGAAAGATCGCCATAAATTATCGCTCTACGTTCAAATCGACGGCGAATATGTGTGCAAAAAGGAACTGAGAACATCAGAACGGATGTGAATTTCTAACTGGAGGAAAAAATAAATAAGTGAAACGGAGAATAACAAATATTGTAGCGGCAGTGGATATTCTAATGTCGAGGGTTCTATTATAGAGATTAGTAATTATTTTCTCAAATTTCTTCGGTAAGATTTGTTAATTTCAATTCAGCGTATTATTATGACTAATTATTTGAAAATGGCAACTCAAATCATCAACAATTATGACAAAAATTCACAAGATAAATATTTAAAAAAGAATAGAATATTAATAAAAACAATATGTATTACTAATGGATAATAATTCAGAAACTAACTTCACAGTACACTAACTATATTCCATTAAATCTTTCCATTAATTTGCGTAATATTTCAGTATATACATATATTTACCAAACAATAGTAATTTTATTCACCATACTCAGCTTCTCGCAGTATTGCAATAAACCACGTCATCATTAAAAATTAATAAACGAATTGTACTCAAAGAAAGATTCGAAACGTGTATATGATAGGACGTGATCACGTTCACAGAAACAGCGAGAATATTTCTCGTATATATCAAAATGAAAGTCGTTATAAATCTCACGGAACGCCACGCTAGATTTAGGAATCACATAAAGCCGTTCAGTTCCTGATACTGTAAGGTCACCGTCATAAATAAACAAAATGTCATCCGGAGGTGAAATTGCGTGTTTCCGTGTAACTGGGAAAAGGGACATTTTTCATCGAACGATTCGCACTAATTTTCATGTACTCGATATCTGTTCCATCCATTCAAGGAATGACTAATGCCATCGTTTGAGGTAACCTTCAGAGCGTAAATAAATCTCAATTATTTCAAGCTGTGAATCGAACAACGATTATATCACAGTTCATATTCGTAACCGCAAAATTTTTCACCAGTAACAAATTATCCCGAAATAAGCAGTTTAGTAGGACGTGGAAACAGTTGCAAAATACCCTCCTTCGCCATGGAGCGGTTAGCATCAATCTACAGGCGTAGTGTATCGATTATGATCCGAGCGCTACTTGGCCTGGATGGGAACCACTCCATGGCATTTAATTTTAATAATGACGCGACTATGACGGCCGAAACAAGTGAGTGGCGAGAGGCGAAAATGGCGCGCTCACAATGGGTCCCTCTGTCCGAAGAGATAATGCGAAAAGAGGGAGAAAATAAACACGAGGACTTGACGGATTGAATGGACGGAGAGCGAATGAGAAATAGGATTGGACAAACAAACGACGCTCGTGGAATTGAGACTTTAAACCTCATGTGCTAAACTCGTAACTCTGTCATGAACAGTGATAGAACTTTAAAGATGGCAAAAGCTTTGCGGCGAGAAGAGAATTAATGTGACACCAATACATTTCAGCGTCAATTTCAAACAAATTTTATTCATAAATATTCCGTGTTTGCGTAATTAAGATATAAAATATTAATGTTAAATATCTATAAACTGCATGTTCATAGATAAATATTTTAAGAAGCATTTTACTAGAATAAAAAGGGATGTTAGCAATTACAACAGATAAAGTGACATCTTGACATTTAATATTTTTTAATTTAACGAGAAACGTATTTAATTATAAACACAGTAAACTAAATTGAAGAACAACTCTGACAAATAGCGAAGATAAAGAATAAGAAAAGCACATTTTTGTGTGGTTTTCCGAAAAGCATTTGTTATGGCTTTGTACAACGTAAGATCTTGTATTTATTTAAAAAAGTAAATTTAGAACGAATTTTTAAATTAGAAAACTTCAGTTCATAAGAGATTATCCTAATATATTCCGAAAATTAAATCTCGCTAGGAAAATCCATTAGAAAGCTAAAGAATGAACCTCTGATAGAAATTATGATAAACAAACACGAAGAATTAAAAATTTGGTGACCTGCTAAAGGAGAAAGCTTGGAGAGATGATAAGAGATAAGTGGCAATGGGAGAAAGGGATATCGGACCGATCTGCAAAATCCACATCCTTAATCTAAATAGCAAAAATCACTATATTAGCATCTCCCCCAACCACCAAGGTCAAGAGAATGCTATCGCCGTGGCCATCGCCTGCTACCAGTTGGAAAACGATTCAGACGGTTGGGTCGAAAAGGAACAGTAGGGCGTCTTAAGGAGAACGATGTTTATATGGACGAGGTTTCCAGTAGGGTTTATTGTTTAAAGGCCGTCTCTTGCATGAAGTGACGGAAGAAAAATACATGATGCAAATGACATGGATTGATGGGAAATGTAACAAATCGATCCTTTATCAAATCGGTCACTTTACCTTGGGAATTCGTGGGCTATTTTTTTCGCTAATGAAGGATCCAAGGACTACTTTCCATCGGGGGAGGTTGCAAAATGTGTTCCCGGAAGTGATATATGGAATTTGGGACAGCCATGGTACAAAAAAGCCGAATTAAGTTTTAATTGACAATTAAGAATACTTCAATCTATAAATATCAAATTATTTTCATCCAAGAATACACGAGTACAAGTGATAAGTAAATAAGAGCCCTCTGTATTAAATGGATGATACTTTAACCTTAATCTTCAATCATGCATATAATCATAACAGCAATAAAATTTTTAAACATGTGTAATTATCATTATAAGAAAACATTACTAAAGCCATTTAATAATTTTTCTGTTTGTGATGATTCAAAATAAAAAAAACAAATGATGCCGGACTGCTCTAATATCAGAACTCTCAACAAAATATATAAATAAAACTTATAACGAAAGTTTGAAGTTAATCCAAATTTGTAGCTAAACAAAACCACTGAGGTGAATAAGGTGAGTATAATGTAAGAAAGTACAAGGCTACAATCAAAAGCGAAAAAAATCCAAGGAGCACGAAAGTAGAAAAAATAGTCTTAAAGCTTCATAAAGATACAACTGAGAAAGTTCCTTAAGAATTCCACTGTTGTCTAAGTTTTGGATCGTTCACATGGAATTATGATTGTAATTTTAGCTCTATAATAAGAGCCTTTAAAGTATTCATGACAATGAAAAAAAGAATGAAACTTCAAAGAAACAGTATCGCATGAGGCCTCTTAAAAGTTTTACTGGGAACATTTCCTTGCGAAAGTTTTTCAACTTCTAAAGAATCCCAGCCTTATTTGGGTCATGAACATGCACTGAGAGAAAAGTGCACTGAAAAAACAACTGCTGGGTGTCGCTCAGTAGGTTGAGGGATTAATCGAGCTCTTTTATAGACATCCTTAATTAGGGAAATTCGCAGAAATGTTACGCACCGGATACTCTCGTGAGGTCACTGCGATATCAAGTAGCCAACATCGGCTGTACCTCCTTTCAAGATGAGGGATAATTTCCTATTAATTAAAAGGAATTGGACATCCTTCGGCTTAAGAAACTCATAATCATCGCTTGGAAGTCTGCTCCGTTGATGGAGGGATTATGGATGAAATGCCAATTGAATACGCATAACGATGTTCATTTGTTTGCGGTACGTGCTGCCCCCACTCCGCCCCGGACTTTCTCCCTCGTGTTCGATTAATCTCGCAAGTGACGGCGATATCTTTCGACCGGTCGAAAATAATCGCGCCCAGCGGGCAGCCCTGGCGCCTTTCCGAAAAAGTGTTTTCTTTTTTTAAGTTTCTTCTCGATCTCTATTGAGGAATCAGATTAATTATGGACTACTGTTCCGAACACACTTGTTCTACACCTCATGCGCCCCAACAGGTGTTATGTTGCTGAGATATTTATGTGCCGAGTGACATCAGAGAGTAACACATGTTTCCCCCGCATCTCCACCATATTTCATGGTGTCCTTTAAATACGAATGGATTACTTTCGCAGAAGTTTCCTTCGATGTTTTTCTTTTACCTCCTTCCTTTACATACAAACTGCATTAATTTCGGTGCGGTTTATCAACTATCTACACCATATGTTAACGTGTTTCAAAATCAATAACGTGACTCGTACACTCCTTAAACTTGCTTATTTTGGAAAACATTTCAATAAATTATTCAAATAAATGGAGCTGTTTAGCTATTGTTATAATACAGCTACTCTTTGCATATACAATTTGGGGTGCAGAGGTCATTACTAGGTCATTCTTTAGGCTGGAAATGTTAACTGTTGATTGGAAAAGATGAATTATGCAAATTATTTTATAATCTAGGTGCTATTAGGAATCTATTCAGACTCTGCCCTTTAAAAAAATCCAACTGGAAATCTACCTTAATATCTTTCACAAAACTGATTCAATTAAGTGAAATAGAAATTATAAATATCCCGTCCGGTTTAAACCACTATTAGGTTTGGATTCAACCCTCAAAATTCACGCTAAGCTTTGAAAAATCAGTTAGACCATCAAGGTTTAAAGATCCAAAACATCCATCAACGAATTAGTATATGCTTTAAAGTCTTCGAAGCATATGAAACCTCTAGAGAGATAGATGAAACAAATCGGAAAATGGGTAGATAAATCTTCGGCAAATGAGAAAATAATCAGAGGCCTTGGAGCCAAATTGTTTCTTGAGGCGTTAATATCTCTCATCATTTGCAACCCTAGAGCCGAATCGAGATTTTTGGAAAATTTTCCTTTTCTAGGAGAAATTAATCATCGCCAAAAAGGTATTTTCGGAAGGGGAATTAAGAGCTTAGAGATTACGAAAAGACGGAGCGAGATTTCCGGTACTCCACTTTTTTCCCAAAACTTTCCCGTTGCCTGTCCCACTTCGAGATGGAACTGGATGAAGAAGTTTGGGTGGGCGGTGCCTGCAGCAATGGATCCTTACATTGGAGAAAGGAGTCCCCGAAGGAGAGATGAACGACCGATCCGGAGATGAGCGAATCGGTCAATGAAAGTATGCATATGAGAGAGATTCGTGACCGAAATATTTCCCAGACACTCGCTTTTGTTACTATAAAGGACCGCAGCGGGGTGCCGTGTTCCTTAATGGCATCCACGAAATTGATTCATTAGAAACGTTCGTTTTTTATCTCTTATACCGTTGCGAAAAAACTCTCTTAAGAAATTTTACATTGTGAATCATGCAGAGGTAATTATGCCAAAAAACAAGAGAAAAGATACTCTCATGAAATGTGTCGAAAAAAACTCGTAGGGAAATTGCTCGGTCAAACCACCAAGTAACCACAAAAAAGAATTTTCTTTTGGTTAATTATTTTTTAGGTTTTTAATTTAATTAAAACCTTTCTTGTATTGTCCCATTTTGTGAATGCTTTCATAATAAAATTGGTATGAGGATGAGCATATATACTTCATAGATTGGTACTTTTATTGATTTGAAATCTGCATGAGAAAAATAAAAATATATTTCATTGATTTTTACATTCAAATTTTGAAAATGCATATCTATTATAACCTATAAATGAATACAAAAAATAATAGCATTAACAATCGCTACATTGATTCATCATCTGCATAAACACGGGACTTCATTCAATTCATCTTATAACCAAACTCGATTTCGAAAAAAGTAAAAACAATTTCGCGCTATCCTAAACTCGTAAACGGTTTACAATTGAAAACCTCGTAACAAACAAGTCCGTAAGCCTTTCGCTTCAAAATTTCATCGACACAGATGTCTGGAATTCTGATTGCGAAACGATTGCAAATTACATCGCATTTTGGAATGATGTGCGAGAGAACTATTCACGCGGTCTTTGAAGAGAATTGAGTTTTGACAGCAGAAATATTTCAATGCGCACTTTGCGAAACGCAACTCACAAACGCCATATTAGGGTTGTCTCCCCGAATGACTAATATAATAAACGACGAAGGGCACATCGGACCAACTTTCTCATGCGTACTAGTTATGCCTTATTACATCTGCGCCTCGGATGAAGATCATCTCGCAAACTCCAAGCTAAGAAAATAAACTGCGATATGGTTGTTTAAAAAGCGACGAGAAAAGTGACCACGAACGGTTAAATATTGCAAATAGATTGCGAAATTTCAGCGCTGACCGACAAAAATGAAAACAATAAAGAAAATGAAGCCCATGACTTTAATCGAAAATACGTAAATTCAAATTTATGAGGAGAGAAAAAATATAATCTAATTATTTGAGAACGTTAAGTTAATTTTAAGGTATTTTAGATATTTTTATCTAAAATAGTGTTCAGTAATGATTATTAAATTCATTATAAAAACTATTTGCGAGATTCGTTTTAAAGATTCTCCTTAATAGTGAATACACAGTTTCACCATCAGAACCATGCATACAAGCTATAATTTTCAAGATTGTAATCTCGATCTAATCCAAAATGTAGATATAAAAATATGACACCAAAGAAAGGAAACGAAAAATGAAAAGATCCTATTTCTGAGATGATAGATCAAAACACTTACATATCCTCGCTTTCCAAATCCGAAATGCACGCTTTCCCCTGTGATACTTAAATCTTCCGCAATCTAGAATGCATGACTTTAATCTTATATTTGTGCTCGTAAATATCAATAGCAATAAGGATGAAAACTGCTGATGGCAACTGCCGAGTAAACTTGAGAGCAACAGGAGATGAAGATGTCATCTATATCCCTGAATAAGACGTTCTGCATAAAGATTAATGGCCTATAATGATCCGCATAAATTTTGAAAAGGTAACTTTGAAGTTATTAATAGCGGAGAAATCTAGTACTAAATTCGAAGTAGGAATCGATAAATATTTTTTTTTCTATTTTGCAATGATTTAGCACGAACTCTAGAATTGTGAGTTTAAAATAAATCAATTGCAGATCAATACATATGTGTAACTTATACAACTCTAATTTTCATTAACTATGGATGTATAAGGTGACAAAGAAATCTGTACATTTTGTCTGTTTTTCATTTTTTGCAAACGTTGCAGTCGTTTTACGACGTATAGTTAGATAATCTAGTTTTGCATAACCTCAAATTACAATTTTTACCTATTTCAAACACTGATAAAATCTAGAAAGAAATTTATGTCTATACGCTCCTCAAATGAAACAAAATTTTCTGAATAGACAGAATCTTCTATAATCTTTTTCTCATATTTTCCTTTTTGATTAAAGAATCATTCAAATCCCCTCTCTTCTGAGACAATTTTTCAAACGCATATCTTAACATTTATCATCATAGATTATAACTTAAAAGACGGAATTTGACTTAAAAAGGACGACATCAAATCCCGCTCATGAAAAACGCCTTTAAATTCGCGAAATTAATTACAGCGGGACACAATACTTCGAAGCGAATTTAATTATTCACTTCTAAGGAACGAGGACTAGTTGATGCCAGATGGAGAGGAACTGCGCTTGAGAAAGAAAACCAATCTCATCAGCTGCAAAAGGCGATCCCAGTAATCTATTTTCTAATAGGTACATGTGTTAGCCGCGTTCTTAGGGCTGAGTCACCGTGCAACTGGGGCGCCAAGGGAACCGAAATGTTCACTCTCTTTTGTTTATTTCTCCTTGAGTCAGCGGTTGTGCGTCAAAATAAGAACCTCTCGAGGATTATTGATGCAGGGAAACACTTGATGAGGGCTGCATCGATTCATCGACTCTAATGGATTTCAGAGTACTTACATGGCAGTGCATCGGTACGTGGAAATTCAATGTCATGGAGTGGTAATGATCGCTGACGAAAACAGAATGAGTGATTAATTCCGTTTTCGTGCCGTCTTCTACATACCCTCGACTGTTAGGAGGAAGAAATATAAATCTAAAAGATATTATTCGCGCTCAAACGTAGATACGGCATGCGTTGGAGTAATATCAGAATCATGTGCTTTCCACTTTAACTCTAAAAGTGTGCCATATCGCTCGCTCTGTTTTCACGTCTCCATGGTGACTAATACCTTCCATAAGATCGCTATTAGAAACCCATTTATTTGCATTTTATTCGAAAGTTGCTTCAAACGAGGAATACACACCCGAGAGTAAAAGATACAGGACCAAGTTTGACTAAGAATCAGCCAACAAAGATACAAGATACGAATGCAATGTTCTCAAAGCAATTTTATATATTCACAGACATTTTAGCTTTAAAAAAAGATACATATTATTTTGATATTGTAACGGATCTTATGGTTTCCACTTCTTGTACAAGAGGCGATAAAATTCGTAGAGGGATTCTTAAGTCAGACTTAGAAGTTTAAATCAATAATTATTGAAGAAATATGAAAATTTACTTTGAATAAAATTCTCTATTTGACGGTAAATTCATCATACACTAAAATTACGCTTATAAATTAGTCCAAAGGGAACACATTTCGACGGAGGACATCGGTACGAAGGGACGTCGGATTTAATTCGCAACCTCCGCAAAACTAGAGGAAAACTAGAGCGTTGCTTATTTTGAATATTGGCACCACCGCGCTGCGCTCATTTCCCTCTCTAATTAACTTTGGCATCGAGCTGACATCTCGGGAGGCAATTTAGACATGCATCGGAGGAAAAAAGAGAAAAGTTAACGGAGAGATTAATGGATAATAGATTCGAGGAGAAAGCTCTCGGCGGGAGTCGATCTGATAATGGAGAAGATCTGTGATGGGGTAAACGGAGTGGCGAGAGTGCCGATCAAAATGCTTGGTAACACTGTAACCTTTTGCGAGAGAAAACCAGGTTAAGAATTGTGATGAACGGTCGCGTGGATTTGAGTGAAGGGGGGAAAAAGGAAATGCGGTTGACTCACGGGGGTACAGGGGGAGGGGTACCTTGGGTTAGGGGGGGGGGGGGGTGTTACGCCCAGCATCCGATGCAACAGTATCTTTATTTGTGGAAAGAAAGAAATGGTGGATGCGTTACTTAGAAACGAAAAGGGATGATTAAACTTATCAATACCCAGATTCAATTGAATATCCAAGAAAAATAGAATTCATTATTAATAAATAATAATTGTTTTGAGAACTAATAGAGATACTAATCGAGGTCTTTTGTTATTTGTGCATTAATAAAAGAGAATAAAAATAAAAGATAACTAATGTAGGGAATGTACATCGAAACATTGAAATCCTACTCATTTCAAAATGTAAATGAAGACGTAATCATACGAGAGTTGAGAATAAATGTGACGAAAACTTAACTTAAATGCAAATACCACATATTATAAAAGTGGGAAGATATTACACAACTAATCCTCAACCTTCGCACATGATTCCGTTAGGTGTATATTATGTACGAACGAGAGAGTAGCAATTTAAAATTCGAAATACGCGACGAAATCACCAGTCGGATAAAGGTGATTAAGACAGCTTCTACTGACATACCGATTTCTCCACTTACATTCTCTTTAATAATGATTCAATCATTAACGTGGTGGGGTTTTTCATTAAACCACAGCATTGAATCATAGGAAAACCTGTGGTTTCCGATTCGATACGCTAACTTGCGCTCATTAAGGATTCATTTATTCTTGCGGAGATGAAGTTGATGGAAGGAGCCACTTGCCCCCGACCTCTTCAATTGAATTTATACACCAGTGAGGAGCGACAATGCTTCATTAGACGTTTATTTAATTTGAAGATTAAAGAAATATGAATAACATTTACATTCCATTTATAAATTAACACTTACGTGTGAACAGAAACAAATTATGATTTCGTAATATTTACGAAAATATATATATCAATCAAAATTAATACAAGAGATAGATTTATCGTAGCAACATATGGCTGCAGATACGTTTCGAATAAGACATCAAAATAGGACAATTAGAACACTGACAAATTCTAAAACAGCAGATACTTTTTTATGACTAGAAAAAAAGTATTTCAGACGGAGAAAAGAAGCCAAACTCCATTATTGTCATTCGTATCCATGGAAGTTGGGCTTTATTTCTCTCTAGCAACCATAAAATCAAATCGACCCCATTACTTGGAATGTTGGAGGAAAAAAACGATGGATCGTAAAAAGTTAAAACTCGAGAAGTAAATCATTAAGAAACATCATCTGTGCCTTTCATTCGCTCAACTAACACTATAGAGAAACGTTGATGGAACACCTAGGCAAAAAAACGTCACACTTCATTATATGAATGGTTGATGAAGTATCATAATAAAAAAGAATCACTCTGTTGACACACTATTTGAGAAAGCCACGAAATGGCAGCCAATTTATAAGCGGAATTTCAAAGAGAGAATCGTTTCAATTAACCAATCTAAAAGTACGGCGCAGTCGTATGTGTAAGCATTATTTCTGTTGGCTTCGGTCACCCAGTGACATAAGGGCCAGTAACTGAGAAGACGTGACGCATTCTGGGAAAAGAGAGCGGATAAATACAAGAAAGGATAATAAGTGGTGGCGTGATGGAATAAATAGACAGAGATACTGAATCAGGAGGGAATTTGGCCGAGATGGAGGAAGTCGTTTCGTTCAAGACATGCCCGCGAATAGCAGATAGAACGTTGCGTCAAGGATTCACATCCGTCACACTTGGTGTAAATCTGAGAGAAGACTATGTCTGGCACAATAACACCACCAGATGACCACGGATGATTACTGATGAATGGACTTCCCAAAAATACTCGGTCGTGGTGAAAATGACGCTTGTACGGGATGGCGTAAACAACGGAACACTTCCTTATGTCTTTATTGGAGGAGAGATTTTGGTGATGAACTAGAGAAAGGCTGTAAATTACGCAATTTAAAGAATAAAAGTACAATATATTAAGCGGTTAATCAAAGGCTTTACTTAAGTTCTCTTAAAAGAATTAGCACTAATTTTAATAAGGGATTATTTTGCGTAAGGTAGATAGAAGAATAAACGGATAAATCATTTCAATTGTTAAAATAATATATCTTGTTAAACTGCAATGCCAAATAGCTAATTCTACAAAATTAATGTGATACGATGCATAATTTACAATTTTTTTCTAAATAAAGAAATAATTAGTGATTGAACTGAGAAATTATTAACTAACAAATAAATAAGTAAGATTAATAGTTCACCAAACAATTATAAGAAACATCCTAGATATAAATCTCTTTAATATATTATCTTCGATGTGATATAAAAAATACGATACGAATTATTAGACGGAGGGATCTTAAAACAAACTTAAAAAGTATCAAAATAAATGACAAATGAGTAGAAAAAAAGTTTCTGACCTAACTGTATCTGAAAATATGTTTTACAAAATATCGTAACTCGTACTGATATCATTCGAGTTCGTAATTCAATGAAATTCCTCCTCAAATAGCGATAACTACAAACAAAGGGTCGAAATCATTCCTAGAGTCTGAATAAGAGAAAAATAACAATCTAGAAGGATTTATGAAAGTTGCACACAAAAGAAGGTTTTTATTGCAGAAAAGATGAAAAGCTTCCGTCGTCGGAGAGTTTCCAGTCTCTATTGTGCTGGGCATTTGTTTTTTGCCCGTTGCATGGTGGGAAGGAGGTTTTCCTCCTTAAAGGAATTGGTTAATGCGCATGAGCCATCACGTTTAGCAAGAAAGCGGAGATGGTCGAAAGGAGAAATCGATTAATCGTTTCTGTCATATTCAGGAGCTTCCGCACCAGTAGCCGTAAGGTAGAGTGGTCAAGATGACGCAAGAACCTTCTTCACCTTCGCGAATTTGTATGAGAGCTACACGAGTCGAGTTATTTATACGCGTTGCTAAGGCATATTCAGATTAATCTGCAAGAAACTTATTGCACAAATAAATCCACCTCTTCATGCAAAAACTATACAAAACGAAAATGAGTAAAACAAGGGGATGAAAAATAAGCAAAACAAATGCCTAAAAATAAAAGAGATTAGTTCACCTCACGCTTCCTTGTTCTATTCTTAGCGATTGCTTTCTATGTGAAAACATGGCCAAAACATATGACGTATAACATACGGATTTGAATTAATTATGACGACCCTGACAAAAATTTTATCTCATTGTCAATCAAATGCTAGCAACAAAATAGCTTTGATTAATGTATTTTAGTAAATATTACTCAATATGAGCACAATATTAAACATTCGTTACATGAATAAGTTACTCAAGAAATTATGAATTTTCTGATAGAGAAAAATCATTTGAACAAATATAATATAAAACCCTTATTAATGTTTCCAAAAATGTATTATTTTATTCAAAGAAAACATTTCGTAATGAAATAGAACAAATCCTTCTAACACTCAACCAGAGATAATTTTTTTGAGGAGGAAAAAGAAGTGGTTGGCGAAGCAATGTGAAAGTTCAGCACCACAATTTTTTTCGATTCCTCTTCTATTTTCCGGAATCGAAAACAGAAATACTATTCACAGAACAGCTGGGAGATGGAACTTCGTGATGTTGTAAAATAAGAGCACTCGACGGAAGAATCGCTGCCCCACAAACATAAGGCGGAGTGAGAGTTCGAAATTGAAAGAAATAAACCTTAAAAAAGTCACGAACGACGCTAACAAGACAGACAAGATATAGGGCGCCCAACTTAGCGAGAAGAAGCCAAATACACGGAAGTAATTCACTTAACCGATGCCACAGAAAAGCAAAGTTAGCACGACTCCGAAATTTGACCATTCTGAGGGAGTAGAAACTCAATTTGCCGCAGAATTAAATCGCCTATTCAACACCACTCTACCACAAGACCTTAATGATGCAATCAAACCTAAACAATACACAATCTAGGAACTTTCTTCCGACTTTACAGCAGCCGTGATCGTATAAATGATTGCCTTTCGAAGCAAAACATACATGGTCCTCAAGTTTGAAACTGTGAATGCTTTCAATTATTTCTTCGTAGGTTAGCTAATAGATAAGCATGCCAACGCATAGGAGGTGATTATGTGACGTCAATGGCTAAAAAGTGGAACAATTTCAAGGCCCTAACAACACTAAAAAACGCTACTCTTGAGAAGGATAAATGAAACAACAAAGTCATTAAAGGTATTACTTAAACTTCTATTGGGGTAAAGAGAAAATAAACACGAATTACATGTAATATAACTGAATCAAAGCGTACAATATGAAAAAATGCGAGATTATATATGATTCATAAACCAAACGGCATTTCATTTAAATAAAATACAAAAATTATGAACTAAACATTGGTAAGTCTAAAATTATACTAAATTATTCAACAAACTCTCTGACCGTGAGACATTATTGACTTTTATCTCTTAGTATCACGAAATTCTATTACGAATGACAGAAATGTATACGAAATCCATTTCTATTATATTTCTCGTGTTAAATACGCGGTGAACATAAAATATATAGGAAGCCTTATCAACTGAATTCACTCTTTCTTTCCTATTCCTCTTTGCTGGTGGCCAAATGGTTAAAGTGAGGAAAAGCGGTCATCCTATGAGGCTAATTGCATTTCAGGATGACGTGAATGCAATGACGTATTTTCAAAGACGGTAAACGATACCTTTGAAGGACGGGAACCATGCGTTTTCCGAAACGACCCTTTCATCGCGTATGTAATAATAAGACCCCCTTTCATTGCTTCGGACATTATCTTCATAAAAAAACAGCGCGTTACAGAAGGAACTTTATCCACGCCTCCATAAATGCCTGCGCATTTCTGGCGGCGTGAAGAGAATAAAAACTAAATAAGTGGGTACATAGTAATCAAGGACATGAGGCGCCCTTTACCGAGCCCACTAACTACAAATAAACGTGTCTTCATCACGCATTTTCCTCCTATATAATCCCTTTCTTCCTTTGACACCACCTACTCCTTCGGATTTCTCGACTTCATTTTACACTTCCCACGCCTTTCTCACGTAACTCTTTTTCCCATGCATGTTACGCTAATGAAAGCACTTTGAATGTCACTGCTTGGACGATATCTTCATCTGGCAGAATTAGAACGAATCGCCGCGAAACATCTGAAGAATGCGAGGCAATTTTTTTCACACCGTGACGTTTCGATTTATTCCGTGCGAAAGTTTTACTTTGAAATTGCTTAATATACATTCAAATGTATTCGAGCATCGGAGAAATATGAATACTTCCTGAAACGGTGTTAATTATTTGAATTGGTTACGCACATAACAACGGCACAATGGCGTGCTTGTGATCGAGTAATTACTTAAACGTACTTTCGTATTCAGGATTGAAAACAATGTCTTTTTCGTACAGTCACAGAAAAGCGAATGGTTCATATTTCACTAAATAAGTTAATTTGAATAGTAATATCACAATATTTTTTATCGTAATATAAATACAGACCGCTAAAAGAAAAATATCGTTTTCAAAATAACTTTAAAACAGTTTTTAAGGACACTCAGGAAAGGTAAAAAGTTAAGCTATCAGTCGAAAAATACGATACGATATCGAACTCTTTCAGTTTACGTATTTTAGGACGGAACTGAAATTCACAATTTGAGGGCTTAATAAGAATCTTAGCGGCAGAAAAGTGTAAGTATTCAAGATTATCGATCACCGAAACCTTCTCTTTCATTCTAAAAAGAAAAGAAAAGCTTTTAAAAAAACTCAAAAAATTCAAAGGAGAAGTCTCAGTGGATGAGCTAAACAAACAAACTTCGGTCCGAACGTGACACGGTAGGGACGATCACAGTACATCTACGCAGCTAGCCTAGTAATACCGGTTTATATGAAAACACGTGCACCTTCCAACAAAAGCCTTCATGTATCATAAAAGACACATTCATCCGAGCACACTCCGCTCCAGCATCCTCTAACACGCTATTACATCAATCTCCTTGGACTTGTGCGCAACTGGCAGAAAAAAAGAGGTTTGCTTTAGCGACCGCAGGGGAGAGAGACACGACTCTGGAGGAGATGGAGTGGTCTGCTGCGTATCTGCGATTCACGGAATAACTTTGGGGCGATAATGAACGGCTTCCGGTAATTGAAACGTCCACTGCCTCCGGAAGGCGGTGGTATCGCACTTTCTCACGTGGGTGTCCTTGGGAGAGAGCGCTCCTGGACTACGATCTTTTCGAACATAAATATCGCATGATGGATTTGGAACGATTCATTCTCGTGTAAGTAGGCGGCTTGCTACAATTTGTCGAGATGTTTTAATACGATAAATCATCAGTATCCTTACGAATATGTTATATTTAACGTTGATATAAACCACTTGCCGATGGATAAAACAGAAATTATAGTGTAAAACTTCGATATTATTTATGAACGATTATGCATCATTATTATAGACTAGTAAAAGTATTAAAGGTGGTTCATTGTAATATAATTAATTCATTACAAATGAACAAATGAAATATGCTTAATAAATAGCTAAAATCTGGAATGAGAAACCAGAAAACCGAATAAATTAAGGTGAATAAAAAATCAAATATTGTGACACAAAATTATTTGCTCAGTTTTCGTAAAAAATCCACAATCTTCCACCAAAAGAACCCTAACTACTCATGTAAAACATCGCTTACGGGAATCGTTTGAAAGAGAAATTAGACTTTCCTTGAGTACTATTGTCAGTTCAAGTGTTCTTGCAAGGTTCAAATACTCTTCTTACCTTCAATACCTCCTTAAGATGCTATTGTTTCAAAGATTCATCAGAAATACCCTTCTAATAGATTTATCACTTCTTAAATCCGCTAAAATATAACTCGAGATTCACAGATTATGGGGAAACCTGTCGTTAATCCACCATCTCAAATCCAATTAACCTGGAGAATTTAATCTCGCGGAATCTGTAAGAAGACGAATTGACACTCGCGCACTTCTATAGAAGGCGACTGAATCTCTACCAAAGCTAAGAAGTGCCAAACCTTCGAAACTAGAAGAACTATGACGTTTTTACATGGGTAGAGTACATGAATAGAGTCTTTAGCAGTCCTATTGTTCCTTCTGCACCTTTTATTAATCGAATTTTCCTGTAATTCCATTGTTTCCTTCTGTTCCTCAAAGTTTTGACTCGGGGTCAAATATGAGTTCGCATCGGTGAGCACTTTCCTCGCAAATTGAATGGAAGCGGTGAAATCAATCTTCTTCAAAAAGAACGGAGAGACAATGTTTGAAGATGGTCCGTATAGATAGAGCGAATACGAGTGCGTCAAAATACTTTTTCAAACTGGAAGGTAGGTCAAAGCTCGTTGCCCGCAAGTGAACAAAGAAAATAAAATTCTCTTGTTTGACCCATTGAGGACGGTGCAATCTACTTTTGCTGACTTCTGCCAACAGGTCTCCCGTTTGTTGACTGGCATGAATAGTTTCGCTATCAGATCGGAATACTCCGCGTGTGTGCGTGAATTTCACGTAGTGCCCGAGGCCCGTACTATGTCTAATCACCATGATTTGCGGTCGCTGAATTATGAAGAAATTTGAGTTCCTTTCGCCGAACGAGTTAAGCGTGAATAAAAGTGTTTATAGCGATGAAGTGAAACCATACATTTTTTTCATTTTAACGACTTCTTTGGCGAGAGATTTTTAACTAGCGTTTTGAGGAAATGATCAATCATTCCTGAATTATAAATCACGTCGACTCATTTGAATTCGCTGGCATAGAGTTGTAATTGAGGTCTAAGCTGTCAAGACTTAAGAATGAGTACACTCGACGGTTTCCTAACAGTGTCTGGTTTCAAATGTTCGAGCTAACAGATGAAAAAAGATTGCATTCATAGGAACTTCTTTAAGGAAAGACATAAAAATGTCAGAAATGAGGATGATTGAATAGCGATAAAAAAATTTAGCTGGAAGGATATCTGAGAACTTAATTACGTAGTTTATTCTATGAGCTACACGTTGTATTGAGCATCCAAAATCAATTCCCCTAAATGATATCATCATCGAACTGTATCTACCAGTATCGTGATAGGAAATTGTAATAATCAATATTTCGTCCTTAAAAATATTCAAGTTGATCTAAAAGGAGCTGAATATTGCTTTACGTATATAAAAAGGCAACCAATCCTAGAGAAATAACTAGGTAAATCGATCAGAATAGGTATACAATTTCATCAGTGTATATTAATGTGACCTTATTTCATATTTTATCAAAATCTGAAAATGTTTTAAAAAGTATTTTCTTCCCTTTTTGTTTATATATATTTGCTTAATACGTTCGACTGAATTCGTTCCATTAAATATATTAAACTTTTTTCCATTATATTTCACCGATGCGGAAATAGTAGCTCTCCATCCTCACCACAGATCAAATCAATTTACTAGATTATGGGGATGAATCATAGAAATCGATCGCTGGAGTGAAATTGGTTGCGGTAGATAGATTCTTATTTTTATACGTAGATATTCTCAGTCATAAACACTCCAGATTTTATTGGATTAAATAAGGACTTACTGAAGAATTATATTATCCACTCTATTCCCAGTTCCGCAAATCGTACTTCTAAAAGAAAAAAATTAACCTCAGGACTTCAAATAATGAGAAATATTGAATCGCTTTCACAAATTAACTATGAGATTCTGAATCAGAAGAAGGTCAAGTACTCCAATGGCCGTTGGAAACCTATTTTGAAGTAAATCGAATCCGAAAGGTACACTTCGATAAATTTCCGATTCCAGGCTTCCGACAGCGTAGATGTGGGGGAAGATCCATTATGATCCATGGTCTCCAAGGGAGCAGTTAAGTGCCATCCTCCATTCTTCTCGAATTCAATCAGAAAGAAGGAAAAGCAATAATACGAAAGAGGAATGGAAATTGAGAATTATTCAAGTGGAAGTAAAAGAGGCTTTTTGCGGAGAATTTCATTATTCCGTATCTTAATAATGGTCTTAAAATAAATGAAAACTATAATGAAGAATAATAAACTTACGTAAGATCAAAGCAATCTTCATTAAGAAGAATTCTACGTTGTTTCATATAATGAATAGGAAACGATAAATTCGTTTTCGAATAAATATATTACGTAACACTGATTATAGTTTCCGACGCCTTGAACTTATACTTGATTACGTGAAATATCGAAACCAAGACGTACATACTCTATATGTCTATAGATCAAATGTTCTTAAAGTTGGTCCGATTTCTTATGCGTTGATGTTCATTTGTTCTATCTTATTGTATTTATTTGGAATCTTTACTTGAATGTAATATCTTGTATCAAAATTCCATTCCTCATCATCGAAATGTCTTAAATGAAATGTTTACTGAAATAGAGAAATTGCATGATGATATCATTGAATCTAAATTTCTCACACAATTATCGACACATAACTATAATTGCTTTTCTACATTACGAGCAATTTTCAATGCATGATATCAATCTCTGCGGAATAGAGAACGATTAAAAAGCTTTTAGAAGATCTCTGGTGTCTTTATGAGTCAGCTACGAACGCTGTAGTCGGTGATTCACCTAAGATAGAGAGAACAAGGGAAGCGTCCTGTTATTCCGAAACCTTCTTGCGTTGGGACGTCCAATTGCCCGAAGCTAAGGATGGGTAATAAGACGAGGAAACGGGTATAAAGCGCGTAAAGATGTCATCTTTACACTGCCCATTTACCAAGGGAAAGGGAAAATAAATTGGAGAGAGGAAATGGGCGATGATGCCGCTGTGAAAGAAGGATGATGACCACGGACACGTCGCTTTCGCTGGGAAACAAAGGAGGCGCCTTAAAAAAGGACTTTGATGGGGGACACGGAGGCCCAAAACGAGTGATAACGTCTTAAATGAGGATGGATGAAGCCGTTGACTGCCTCCGTTGAAAGCGGCACGTTCCGCACGAATTTTTATTACAAATTTATTGCACTCGGTAAGTGGGTCGAGAAGGCACGGAGAAGCTACCGAGTTTCTAAAAATCGATCGAAATATCTTCTTTCGATTTTGGAGGTTTGAGATTTAAGCTAATTCGAATTTATTTTAAGAACGGGCTCTATTTGAGACGAAGCTAAAGAGTATTTAATTTTGAAGCGTCTTTAGAAAGTTTCCATTGTTAAAAGAATATTTACAATTACGAAATGTATTAGTAATCTTTTCACAGCAGTTTGAAAATAACAATATAAGTTATCTTTTATAAATAACTTAGTTATAGATAGTTTAATTTTGAATCAATCACTCTTTTCCTACGGTAGGATTTCAATAAACAATACGAGAAACTGGCAACAAAGGTCTTCAATGATATGATTAATAATACATAATTATTTTATCAAATCTAGATTAAAATATTTTTCCGTAGCAACAGAACTATTCAGCTGAAAATTCGAACGATCCTGACATTTATACAAAACAATATTAAATATAAGACAATCTGAAAACTTCATGAATCATTATAGAGCTAAAAGGAAGCCAGATAATATCTTTCACGTGATGAACATCTATTTTAAGAATAGGTCGTTCACTTTTGTTATTATATTATCCTCACAGATTCCTAATCTCGTCAGAGGAATATCTCCGTAAAAAAATCAAGGGCGTAAACAGAAGAAGGAACACATGGAAGAAGAGATACAAAGGGTTTCAACAATACCACCAGGAAGTTACCTCCGAGGGAGAAAACAAACGAAGAAGAGTAGGCGACTGTTAATTCGCCGCCCTTGTGAGAACCAGGGCGGTCAACTCAGAGGGTGGGAATGTTCGCTAATCGTCAAGATCCACAAAAGAAAGAAAAAAGCGGAGAAAATAACGAGGCCTTCGAACGAGAAAAACTGTGTCGCCCATCGCTTACGGACAGAGAACCTGTGGACGATTTATAATGCAACTTGTCCGTAGCGAGAACAAAAGGCTGAACTAAGGTACTGATCGCGAGATATGTGCACTTAAGTGTGGAACGGAATGCCTTGTTCGATGCCGAATGGCATTTACAAGGATCCTGTTCTGAGGAAAGGATGCGTCGATGAAGCAACGGTCCATCACTATGGAGACGGCGTTTGTAAGTAGGTTGCGATTTTTCAAGGGACTCGTTTTGAAATGGGCTCCTCCCTCATTAAAAGAATGCCCTTTTTGATCGTAAAGAAGAGATTCCATATCCATATTCCAGTCCAGGCAACTCAAAAGAGCTATAATACACAATGATGGAAAAGCTGTAAGTTAAGTTGTCAATTCTTTTTAGGGGAATGCTACTAGTGTTTTAAAACTAGAAATTTCAGCGATCCATTCTGGTAGTAATAATAATTTTTTCGAAAAATTAATGAACTATATTTATGTATGAAATATACGTATCCCCTGTTTACTTGGATACTAAATACTACTTTCAAATCAATCAGAGATTTACAGTTAAATCGTTTAAGAGAAATTGATTATCTTTGCGGAAGAAGAATCAACAGCACGATGCTAAATAGTACTTATCCATATACGTAATATTTATAATTATTTATTATTATATTATCTTATATCGGTTATCTTTCTGAGAAGATATTAAAATAATTCATTAATATACTTTTTAAATTTAAACTGAAATATGCATTAGTTACGCATTGAAATAAAATATGAGAGAAATTGACATGAAACGGTTTGAGCACTAACCAATTAATTATAAAAAATATACTAGTAAAAGGGATTAGAGAATCGAGTAAATTGCTAGACAAATGTTACAACCCATTTGCTCTTATGGAATGGATCTAAATAAATCTTGCTTCAGGATAATAGAAGTTACAAGGAACATAATCTGAAGGCTAAGAATAAATCCAAAATTTAGATGAAACCCTTTAGGATCACATAACTTCATCCGACACTAAGTCCACCGTATTTTCTCGTTACGAACGAATGACGTATCCATGAGAGGGCGAGACAATTCCTCTCAAATCTTCTCGTAACTGAAAGGAGCACGGTGGTCGTTATCCAGCGATCTCGTCTAATAAATTCCTTCTAAGGATAGATGGCGGAGCACGATAAAGCACGAGCCAATACCTAATAGCCAGTAAGGAAAGCGGGTATAGGGCCGATATCCACGGAGGAATAAAAAATCTAGGGTATCTGCTGAAAGGCGCGCTGCAAACCTCTTCCGGAAGTGGGCTGCATTCAATAAAAATGGAACGGACGGTGGAAAAAATTGGATAAGTGGAAGAATGAATCTGTCGCTTGAGGGGATTAGAATGGTCCAGGAGAGAGGCCGGATGGGGGTTAAAGATCGGATACGAAGCGTGAATAAGTCCAAAGAGTACACGTTTTTGTACCCACTTTAGAGGAGAAAGGCGATAGAGCGTTTTGAAGGTGATTGTTAAATATTAGCCCCCAGAGGAACACGGATTATAATGCAATTTAATACGAAAAAAGATTTCTGTTAAGATCAACTGTACTTAAATTCATTCGTATTAAGATATAAACTTATAAACATCTCTAAATCGATAATATACGCGATTTCATTCCTATTTAAAAAACTTACGAATATTTTATGCATCAAATTTCCATTAGATTAAATGGCAAAAGGAGGTGTGAGATGAAAGATTGCCATCCTATTAGCTAAACCTGTTTTCGTGAAAATTTTCGCGAAAATTTCTAAATTATGCGTTCCACCGAGTCCATTATATTTTTCAGAGATACGCTTGATCAATTCAATTTTAATATATTAAATTTTAACGCGTGAAATTCCTAAGTGGTCTCTAAAAAGTATATAATATTATCATATCATTAAAATGCCTCCACCTGTAAAAGTACAGGTTTTCGAAGAACCAAAATAACTTGTTTACCCTTCTAATAATGAATGCCTTATTCTTTAAGTCTTAAACTAACGAAATGGATTATTTATTTTTAAATTCTCTTAATTATCAAATAATTGAACTGAAAAGAATAAGGATGGTAAAAGTTTTAAGGCATCAGTATTATGCTTTTACTTACAGACGACCTCCATAGTAATTTTGAAAAGTAAGAAATGTTATTCAAAAATATATAGTTACAGCTTGAGTATATAGTCCTCTTGTTTGACCATACAGTAAAGGTAAATAAATTAAATATACTAAATGCTTTTGAAAGAGAAGAAAACGAAGGTGTATGAATTGGTCTCATTAATATCACGTTCCCGATAAAAACTGTACTAGAAGAAGCTGATGAGAACTTAGATAGCGATTTCCATTAATAAAGCAAAGCGTATACGTCAATAGATCATTCATACATCAGCGATATAAACTGAAGAAGCAGAAGATAAAATTGTAAATGCCAATTCACAATGAAAGATCTTCCTTATATAACCACCATACCTCATCCGGGATTCCCCACTAAATCGTACTTTTACTTCATCTTGATTCATTCTCTTCTACCGTATATAAATGAACGCTCAGATACCGAATAAAAGACCAAAGATAAGGAAAGATGAGGGCATAACCCTAAGGGCTTCCGAAACCCATAAGTTTGTTGAATAATGGAATTATTATATTTCGATTAATGTGCTCGATAACGTTCCACGGAATCTAGGTATTCGTCGTGAGTGGGGTTCGACTGATCATTAATATTAACCAACGGTATCCATGGGAATTCGGCCTTTCTCTTGATGCGTTGACTAATGAGCCGATCGGTTGAAATTACGGGAGCGCAGAAGAAAGAAGAATCACGCACTGCGCTATTTTTATCTCTCCGTGATTTGTACAGTTATCGTCCTTTTGAAGAATCCCAAACCTTCCCCAAACGAATAACCGTTGCTGCTGAAATTCTTGGCCGCGGTCACGAAAGCTACCGAAAGACGTACCACTTCGCTGATCACATAACAAATCGACTGTCTCGAGAATGGATATTCTGCAGATGTGCATTCATTGTTTCAATGAAGACAACTGCTATTTGTAACTGCATTACATGAGTCATCTACTCATCTAGACTGACACTTAAACGCTAACGTAATAAAACCATAAGTTAGATTGGGGAACTAAAGTTTCTAGAGAAGAACAAAAGAGAAATGGTTTAAAAATCGATGAGTTGAATGTACATAATTCCTTATAGGAAACAAAAATATAAAGCTAGAAAGAGGTGACGTCTTTATATTTCCATACAACAATTTCAAATCTCGGAAGTAATGCGGAAAAGTTAGTTATACTTGGACATTTATTTTATGGCAATAAGACTCTAAAGAAACCTAATCGTCAAGTGTACGTACTATACTAATGACTACCGTAAGAATAAGTTGAGCAGTGAGCTCCGTATAGAATATTTGCAACATTGTTTCCTAAAGCAAAGGAATAGCACCCGATAATAACAACAGCTCCACCCGGAACATAGACTAAAACAAACTCTATTTGAAGGATGACTCTGCGAGAGTGATTTCAATGCATGTCTGACAACACTTCACCTCGATGTGATCGCAAAAGAACCTCAATACGGCTATCTGTATCTCCATTCAACGATGAGAATGGGACGGGAAAAAATATCAATCCGTCGGGAGATGAATGGATAATTCACGAGCGACCTTCGGAGTTCGTTATTATATCCACTGCGCCGAATTTATAACGCTGTTTACGCTCGTGAGGCTCTTCCGGAGCCGTTTTTGCGTTTTAGGCCAAAAAATATAAAAGAAAATGCGCGAAAAAGTTTCCGGGTCGATCTTTAACTCACTTTCGAAACGTTAAGAGAACATTTTAGCGAAGATGAGAAGCTTTCGCTGATTTTAAGTGCGTTGCGAAATCCACGCCTTAAAACGTTATCTTCCCTTCATCGATCGCTCTTACCAAATTTAGAAGGGTAAATGACAACTTAATGAAGCATGAATAAAGACCCCGCAGGTGTTCGGGCTCTTATACAAGATTCCGATCACGACTCATTAGACTCCATTGTCGATCTCGAGGGCCACACAAAAGAAAAAGTGTGGAGAGTGCTTTTCCTCGTCAAATTCCGCCGAAGATGGAGAAAACTTTTGAAAAGGAAGCGGTTCCTTCAAAAAAAGATCGCTGATCGAGTTATTCAAAAAGCTGATTTTCGTTCATATGAAATACTCTCCGATCACTGCGTCATTTGGTTTTATTTCTGGAGAGGTTAAGGGCGATCATTCGCGAAGGCCACGCTTTCCATTGACGTATTGATCCGAAAAAAATATATGAGAATTGATAGGGAAAGTTATTCCCGGAAAGGATATCGAGAAAGTATTCTATATATAGTAAATTATGATAATATATTCGGTAAGTGGGAGGGAGATAACAAAGAGCCGAATGATAACACTGAGAATAGATTGAATTTATTTTTACGCTTAGCGTTCTAAGGCTTCGTACGTCATGAATTTCATTTGACCTTCCAACATTACGAGCTCATTAAAGAAGAAAACAGATTAATAAATAACAACGAGTGCAATGGCGGATATAGCAAGTATTTGACATTTGATATAAGTAATTATGCAATGTACAATACAATCAAAGTGCTCATATTAGGATCTATTCTCTACTTTCACGCTGAAATATTTGTAATCAGCTAACAATGACAACTGGATATATTTTTAGTTCATATTATCTGTATTCGATCTTGGATGCTTAACTCTAAAATATAGTCGTACAGTTCGACATATATTGGAATTAGAAACACTTCGAAGATGAAAAAGAGACAAGTGGAAGAGCTAGAATCATAAGCTATAAATAAACCCACACTCACACGCTTTTCGGTTGATGTGAATCAAGATCTGGAAATTTCAAGAATAATAATTCGAGCGCTAAGTAAACGAAGCCTCTTTAAATATACAGTTAGTCAGAGCAACACATCTTTCCCGTCCTTCACACTCGCTCATTTTTTCGATCGATGACTAAGCGATCCACAATGACCTATGATATTCTTGTATAAGGAAAAGCACAGCAATAGAAAATAACATGCGATTCGGTTCATTTGTAAGCATTGTCTGATTCTGTCGGAATTCCAAGTTGATTTTGCCTCTTCCTTTTTGAATCAAACTATGATATTGGAAAAAAACCTCGCATCAACAATCATCGTGCCATCATCAGCTTCGGATTAACGAACAAAATGCGTTGTTACTTCATCTGTTACAAGTCACAGACGTCAATGAAATTCAAGGACATGACAAAATGCTAAATAAATGACAATTTCTAATAAGGCTTCGGTTACGTAAGATAGGAAGAGGATTCAACCATTGTTAGTCCTCATAGGGCAATAAAAACGGGAATATGGCGATGCAGATTTGATGCCAAATTATTCATACGAAAAAGGCACTGATATAAACGCCTGCCGGATACATTTCATCTAAAGGGTGAGAAATATGAGGAATTAATGAAACGAATGAGGAAGAAAAGTGTTGTGGGCGTCTTTGACAGAGTGTCATCCACTTAAGGAGACGAAGGACAGGAGGAAGAGATTCCTTCGAAAGATTTCGCCCTTGAGATCACAATCGATATCGTTAATATTTAATCGACGTCCACGGCTGCGGGGTCGCAAAATCTGCAGAAATTGGCGGAACTGAATGGGACAGCTGAATAAAAGAAAGCGGATTTCGAAATGTGCACATGGGGACTCATCCTTCCACGATACTTGATAGCAGGACACATTGATGAATCTATTCCGTATTGTGTGAGCTTGATCAGATTACGAAATAAAAGATTTAAACCTACGGGTAATAAAATCTTATTAACTATGAAAGAAAACAACAAACAATTAAATGCAATAACGAATACATTTTTGGTCGAACGAACTCGAACTATTTAATAATACTTCTATTTTCCGGGTAAATTGATAGGAGCTACCGTACGTATATCATATGGTTTGAATGAAATACAGAGTACAACTTTATATTCCTCTCTCTCTCAAAAGACTTATTTGAACTAATGATAAAAACGCTCGAGCATTTAAATGAAACATCTGCTACTTCCTTTCGAAATCATAAATTATGATCACCCTCATCCAAATCTACTATTTTAACTTTATGTTTCGAGCAGTATCGCTGTGCATTAGAAACAACATAACGAGATGATAAAACATAAATCTACCAAAAATCATCAATAAAATCTCCTATCTTATCGATACATTTGTTTGTCACCATCTTCGTGTAATATTTTATTAATTGTTCCATAAACTTCCAACTTTGAAATGTGGAAGTTACAATATCCTAATAATCCTTAAGTCGTTGTTTTCTAACTATCAGAGGTAATTATAATTTACATGATTTTAATCGGTGGAGATAATAAAACATTTCCTTAGTAGAGATATAAATAATATTGTGATATTCATACATTACTTGTAATAAATTACTAAACAGAGAGGGTACATTTCAATTAGAACTGTGCTTAAACTATGTTCAACAATGTATAGATGTACAACCAACCGTTATCTGTACATAACAACAAGATGATTGAACCAATGGGAAAGCGCAATAAGTTCATCGGCACGAGAATCATAACGGGCCTCGACGAATACTTGATTCCCTCCTTCGCTAACTGTCATTCACTCTTGTCCCAGCAAAAGGACATCAACCAATTAAGGAAACGAGCACTTCTACGACTCCGTAACTCCACCTTACATCTCTCGAGAGGAAAAATAGCGAATCTTAAAAAAAATAATGACACACATTTTGTTCGAGGGAAGTGACCTCACCAGTTAAGATTGCTGACTTCCTCGATCACTTTGCCAAACTTGACCCTGAAGATGGACATCTACGGCATTAATTTAAAGATACATTTGAACGTAAGGACCATGAATGTCCGGGAAAAAAGTCGCGATCATTCTGGGTGAGGGAATTGAGTAATAAAAGGCGTATTCATTCGATGGAATGAGAACCATTTATCTCGTTCACATTGATTAGCAGCGAGACGTGACGGGAAGGATGTTGCTAGGATACGAATACAAAAGAATTTTCGTGTATGACATTCAGGCGTAAATGTCAAGAGGTGCATCTAAAATGGAAGGTTCTCACAGCTGACGCTCGGTGACATTACAATAGGAGGAAGTTTTCCAATACTTCAAATGAACCAATGATTATAATTGATTGACAATTTCATCATTTAATTGTAACAAAGGAAGAGAAATTCAACATATTTTTATAATTCGTTTCAGAAAAAAGATCATGGGGAGTTCTTCAGCCTCGACTAATAAACTTTCTCCAGTGACAAAACTCAATTATTACAAATTAATCGAAAGGAAATTTCTCCTTAATTACTTTCTCATTCCATCCTAATACATCTAAATTCTGATAGACTATTTATAAATCGAAATTTTAATTGACGAATTAATCTGACTATTTCCTCTTCCAGCCAATAGCTTTTTCTAGTGAAATTGCTTGACTGAAACATATGATTGAAAAGTTTGTTCTCCTATGGAAATAATTAAACATTAGCTCATTTTTGACCTAATATGATTTATAATTTTTTAAGAATTATTTTTAGAGATTGCACGATGAGGAACTAGAATTAATTTCACTATCATTTATAGAATTCAAACTTAAGGACGAAGAGAAATAAATTAGATCGATTTAAAGGAAATAAAAATCAGTAAATATAAAACCGTTAAAACTTGTTGGTGTTCACATTCAACAAAATCCATAAGTCAATAAAGATATTTAAAAGTACGTAATATCTACCTCATATCAACATTTGAAGCAATGTAGCTTACGAAGACTCGTAAACAGATAAACACGATCCAAAGAGTGGGAGATGGAGGATTTGGGGAGGGACAGCTGTGGGAGCAGAGAGGATGTATGGAGGAGATGAAAGGGGTAAGACGAGGTCAAGGCTGTCCCCAATGGAGGGATTTATAATGAGTGTCCCTATCGCCCAAGAATTACGCGCCCTCTCCCATTGGAATGACCAATTACGACGAGAAGTGATCCGTGGTGCGAGAGTCCGATGAGAGGTCAGACTATTGTATTTTGGCTCAGGGACGAGAATGGCCTCACTTAAAAACCATTAGACCCACTCTTCCCTTGCGACTTCCTCTTTACGATGGTCGCCAAGGAGACCGAGTAAAGAAACCGTTCTTTCGACACCTGTGCACGGAGGAGTTTGCGAATCTCAACAAAAACCAATAAAAGTTTTAGCGTTCCGGTGAGGAAAGAGCGACGTAACCTCTGAGACAGGATTGAATGCGAATAGAAAATAACGATGATATATCCCATTCATTGTTCACTACGTAAATATATAAATTTAGACGATAAGATCTCGTATCTTTAAACATGACAATAAACTCTTGAGAAAGTGTGCAAACTAAAGACCCACGAACCAAATAGCAATTCATACACCATTCACTAACAAGAAGGATAATTATAAATATAAATCACGAGTATCGATTCATAAACGTTCATAAAACTCATCATCATTATTTATATTACTATAATCTTTCCCTCTGGATGGACAGTTTGACGACTCTATTAAACACTAATGAGTCAGAGAAATAGTTCTTAATGATCGCGTGTGATTTTTTTTAATTCACCACCGTGTTGGATGCGTGTTGAATTCCAAGTGGAACGTGCTTTCATTGCGACATGGAAGCCACATGAGGATGGAAAACAAAGGAATCCCTTTATAATCCTTCGAAGGGACATCGAAATCGGGACACGCCCACTCCGGAATCGTCCTCGATTGATTGGGCGAAGGTCACAATGGGAACGGAGATTACGTCTCTCCATTAGCAAAGATGAGCGAATGGCAGACGACATTAGATGGATTGATAAGCGGACGCTGCTAACTCCTCCGAGGGGCCTAATTCGCATCTGCAAAGTTCAGTCCGTTACTCGTTTCTGCAACACTACCAAGGTCGTGACAAGAGTATGCATAAATTGAAATCATAACTGTGAGAAATCAAGCGTGAGAAATGATAATTTTTGAGATTTGATTTTACAGGAAATCAACTGTCATTCATCCGAAGGGTGAATCATTCGATTAAAACATATGGCCTCCCTGAGAGATGGCATTTTGCATTACACACATATTCACTAAGTTTGATTCGGTGCGAATTTAAATTCAATATTAACACGCTCAGCACCGTTTCCCATCGTTCGCGTACAACGAATTTCGAAATGTACTTTCACTTCATTTATAAGGCGATTATGATAATAAATGTGAAATGACGAATCAACGTGCATCCCTACTTAATGAAACGTTCAAATTGTGAATTTATGAATCATAAGTATGAAAACAGACTCTACAATTTATATGTATGCATTATAATTAAAGTTGAATTGTTATCTAGATCCTTAAAGTTTAAGATAATGTTGGGAAATATCACTTTACTAAAAATAATCCATCTTTTTTTCTAATATATTACCTCAATTATACAGAATAATTAAATTTCATCATTTGGCTGATAAAATCACATTAAATAGGTGCTGTTTATACAAAAATGTATCAACAACAGTCTTCTTCTATGAATCAATATATTACATTAAATCACTCAGTAATACTTCACTACTCAAACCTCTGCATTTCTTTGACTTAATTTTCTTTCATCAAAAATTTTCCCCTGCCTTATTGCTATGAATAGAATAAAGGACAGGCATTAATCATGCTCTGAGGGATTCCTAAGTCAATCACCACGATACGTATTCTAAATTGGCGAGGTCTTCTTACTTCACTTTAGATCGTGTATAGATACGCCACCGCTTTACCCAGATGTTCCAGCTACGCAACCGTCAATTGTGATGGAAGTCTTAAGCATAACCCACATGCAGCTCAATGCCAATCATATCTCAAACTCACGAGAGCGTTTCTTGGATAGAAATAACGCGACTTTTAAACAGAAACGTAGCAGCGATTCGTATTGCGCCCGAAAATCTTAAGACAGACGGAGAAACACGACAGATCATTAACCGGAGAAAGTTTGAGAGAAAAGTAGTAAAATACAGATTGCTGGTAAATTAGCGATTGAGGAGCCATTTAAGGCGATCAGTCTACGTCAGACGATGGATTGCGCTGCAATCAAGCGGTTTGATTGAGAGCCGTAATTGATTTAAGTTCCAGTCGAGGTAAAGAGATATCCGGGAGGCCCATCAAGGCGCTCTCGGACGTGTGGTCATCAGGGAGACTGCAGGAGATACGCTTTCGCTATTCGGAGAACGAAACGACGGTGATGAGGTGATTTCAACGCTCCTTCACTTCAACAGTAAAACGATTTCATTGGATGCGATGCTATCGATTCTGAGAAATGGAAAATGCAGTAACCGGATTCTTATATTATCCAGTTGGTTACGAAGTAAATATCAATAAATCGAAATAAATATCTTTGGAAAGAAAAGGCAAGATGATTGAAATATGATGAAGTAAATGTTCTTTATTCGATCGATAAGTTCATACTCAATTCAACTCCAGCTATTAGTACTTATGGATGAAATTGATCTATCAGAACTCGATTGCATCAATATATGAGTACTTTATGAGTAATTTTCGGGTAATGATGAAATCTAACGTCATAGTCGGATTCTTCTGCATTCATTAGGCCAAGAGAATATCTTTTACGTAATCATTGAATATCTTTTCTAAAACGTAATTTACATATTTCTATAAAACTATCGTATACCAGCGGTGTAATTAAATATATTATACTATAATGACTTAAAATAATCAACAATTATTTTTCCAAATTATACTTAGCGAACTTAAGCGGTATATAATTTAAATCGCTGTAACCAAGGAGATGCTGAACAAAGAGGACCAATAGGCCACTCTGATTACTCAACATGGTTAATAACAAAGAGGACACTCACTTGTGGTGTTAGTTCTGCAGTGCGGGAGCGGTTATTGGCGGCAAAAGAAGGTGGCACCACCTCTCGATGCTGTCTCACCTGAAGAAGACAAAAAAGAAAAGGGTTCGTCAGTTACGACACTTAATTACACAACGCAATTGCGGATGTGGAGAAAAAACCATTTACCGTCGAGAGCTAAAACGGTCTTTCACCGCCGTCTGCCACCATCTCAAGAGACGAAATGTTTGCTCTTTTGAGTGAATCGCGGATGAGATCTGGGGAATGATAAATGCGCGGTCGTAAAAAGCCGCGAAAGGAGAGCGGGCAGCCGTTTAATCTCGTCCTCAGGCATCAATCTAATCTAAAACAAGAGCGAAATCTCGGTTATCTTCGTAAATATATCTACCTCTTCTGCGAAATATTTCCGCTTGCGTGCATAAATTCACGCGATAGTTCAAAAACGGAATATAACTTGCCCTCGGAGTAAATTAAACGTCAAGCTTGGAGCGTAAGTGTCTGGAAATGCGGCGAATCTATTCTTTCCGCGTGAAAACTAACGCGATTTATTCGCCCGGGAAACAATTACCGATGGATGAAAGTAGCGAGAAAGTTCATATCCTTGAAAGATCAAAGAAAGGGCTTAAGAAACAATGAGACGATCGATCAAAGCAACAACACATCGCAATAGTAAATTAGAACTGTGGATGTGTTATTTTTGCGTCATTTTCCTCTCACGTGAGTCACGGTTTTTCTAAGCGCCGAGAAAAATAAAAGACTCTTATCCTCCGAGGTGAATTGATATTTTTTAAGCGAAGTAAATCAGATCTTTTACGAAGATTAAAAAACGAGTTACTTTTATTTGAAACCTTGAAGGAAAATGGATTCGAGTTTTCCGCATGTAGATAAAAAGTTATGATGGAATCTGTGAAAATAGCGAAGAAAAGCGTAAGGTATTCGTGCCATTACCTGTTAAATGGAAACCCAACGAATATAATGGGGTTTCAATTGTAGCGAATGCATTTCTTGCGCATTACGACCTTATCTTATTGCACAGAGGTATATAATACAAGAAATACGATCAATTACAGGTTACATTATTAAAACGTTAAGTGAATTCGTACGAAAGAACAATTGAACTATCAAAGAAGCATCGAGGTCAAACAGATGATAGATACTCCACCAGCGTAATATATATTCTATCTGAAATCGAAATCTATCGAAAATAATATTTCGTATAATTCAAATACACTGTTACTCAATTTCATTAGTAATCGATCGATATTAAAGCCTGAAGCTGTTCTTTATCATGATTTATTCTGCACTGATATAAACTTTAGATAATAATAGTGAAACGCTATAAAGAAAGAAACACTGCTATACACTTCAATAAACACAAGGAAAAAACTTTAAAACTGAGAAAACCTTTTGGAAAAATATACGTGCTTCACTGCAAATATCCAGTAACACAACAGACTGAAATATTCAACTACATGAAGATATTGAACCGTTTGAAATAATAAAAAACGAAAAGTAATTTTTCTATTAAGCAATGATTAGCGAAAATCTACCCATGTATCAATTTTTCATAAAAATAGTACAATAACTAGGCACAGAAAAAAGAGAAACTAAATCAAAAAAATTATCGGAATAGCTAGAAGCATGCTGAAGGTATTTTGGTGGACTGAAGTAAGAAACCGGTGAGGAAAAAATTTCCCAAAATACTCCTCTTGAGGCAAAATACCAAAGTCGTTCCGTCATTCAGCTTGAGGAGCAAAGGAAGGTGGGAATCAAACAAGATGACTTAAACCCGGTCCTCCGCCAACAATGCTTCACCTCGTTGTTTACGTCACGGGCAGTGACCTGCGACACGCCCAGACTCCGTGAATCATCGGGGACAGTGTCAATGTCCAGTGGGTGCCGGCATAAGGAGGAATGATATACAGCTCGTAACCTCTTAATCGGGTACTTAAAGGGGTGAAAGAAGTGGAAAGATCAGTCGTATCCAAGGACGGAAAGAATGTGAAAGTTACCTCTTAAAAAGAAGTTGAATTTAACCGCAGATTTGGCAATGCTCTGACGAAAGAAACTCCGTTCATCAACGGATGGCATGCAGAACACATTAAGAGTGGCGTAAGCTAAACGTATCATTTAGTAACTATGAGCCGTTTGGTTGATGGACATTCACTAACAGTACGAAGTATTACAACCGAGAAAAAACACATGATTTTTCAAATGCTATGGTAATGTTTTTGGTCCCTGATGATTGAATTGTCAGGGACGTAGCACAAATATCAAACTTCAAATTAATACGTAGAAGAAGAGTAATTTAACACTTCAATAATTACATTGTTAAATTAACTAAACTCTTTTATGTATAAATAAACCTCTTTAAACTGTAGGTTTATCTTGTAACTTATTTGTTTTCTTTGTTTCTTGATTGGAGTTATTTATTTAATACTATAATAATTATTGACAACATGTGATAACTGTACAATGAAGTCAACTAGGCCCTACCTTGCTTAATGAATTAGTAATATTATTAATGTCCCAAATAAAAGATATTTCAATTCCTATAAAAGATTACAAACAAAGCCAATAATCACCTAGCGATGTACAGTCTACATCTGGACAGGCTACCGTGGGTAGAAACAGTTGATGTAAACCAAACCTATAGTTAATGCTTCCCTATACAGAGTGACTCATTTTCCGAGAGGCTATTTTCAATCTGTTTCATAGATTCCCGCACACAACTACTATAAAACATTTCATTAAGCACAGGATGAGCCCACACCCTTGTACCGCGACTGGGATAACATCTGCAGCCAATGTGTTTCACTTAATCGGGCTCTTGGGTTAAGTATGAGTCGCGTGGTCTAGGGAGGGAAGGCCGCCGATAGAACAGGCGTTCGCCCACGCATTCGCTCCTCCCCCCGGCACACCTGCACCGCAAATGGTAACGGTATTAAAGGGTGCCCCGGAGACCTAATGGCGATACGCTGCACGGTTTTACGCGCGCAGACTTTAAGTGTCCGGCAACTCGGTGTTATGCGGAATATCCCAATGACGGGCGGAATCATTAACGACTTCTTTTGTCTGCGTTGCCAGGGGCGGCACTTGTTATTGCTTCGTTACGAAGCTCGACTGGGAAATGAGTCGAGGATGGGATCAAAGAGTCGATGGCTTCAACAGTAAACCTCGAGAGGGATTTTTATGTCCATTACGCTTCGAGATCATTCGGGAGGGACAAACTGGGATGTGGTCGATGAACCAACGTTGGATACGTTGTTTTGTTACGTTGTTTTTTTTTGAGTTAACTGAGGTTGTCTTGGCGATGTTACAATTAATTTATGATTCTTAAAGAATGGCTAAAGCTACTTCAATCACATCCAAACATCGACACAATAAATCCTATACATCATTAAACTTCTTATTTGAATGGGGTGTTCGTAAAAAGTGCATGATAATGCATTGGTATGGAATAGCGCACTCTAAGAATTCGTTCATACTGTATTCTGTCTGTTAGATAGATGAAGACAGTTCAAAGAAAACCTTTTCGAAATTATAATGCTAGCATGTTCAAATAATCTAAGAACTACGAAAATATTACGCTTAAACATTTATAAATGACCAATTTCATTGTTAATAATTATTAACGAACTTTGAACTATTTACTATTTGAATTATTCATCATGAAAAGTCAAGGTGTTTTACACTATGAAGTTTAATTTGCACAATTTACTGCCATCTCTGCGGATATTAAAGAAAATGATACGATATCATTTCGTTGTCTATATTCTACTTTAATTAAGTAACCTATTGAGAGAAACTAATTTACAAGATATTCGAAAATTCATTCAACATTGGCTGCTTACATGAGTTAACAGTTTTCATTGAAGTCACGAATCGAACATCAAAAGTAAATTGAGAATTATTAATACAGTCCCTCCTTAGTAACGGTAATAATTTCTCCCAATAAAAATGTATATCCTAACTATAAATTCACACATGCGCATGAAAAAGGGAAGGAATTCCGACAACGGACGAAAAGCACGCAACCCACCGTAAGACGAATTTACAAGAGCAAGGAAGTAAAGCTCACGAATCCCCACTCACGTGATATGGAAACATTAATACGTTCGTGACCTCGACTACTGTTTTTTTTTAACTGTCACGATAACCGATTGAAAATCGAAACCTCGCAGACATTACCGAACAAGGCGCGAATTTTAATGAGGCAAATCTGAACTATAGTCCCTTCTCTTTTTCGTACGCTTTTCACTGTGAGTGGATTCTTCTCGTAAATTTTTCCCAACAGCATTCAAAATATAGGTATCCGGAGGCATACGGTATCGCTGGACTGAGGGGCAATCCTTAATGTAAATATTTTTCCCTTTTGGGAACCCGAGGTGTACGAAATTATAGGCTTTCCCGTATGAGAAGAATGGAAAATTATGGGTCTTGTGCGAGTATGCAAATTACCTCAGACAATGAAGGAGAGACTACACGTTGCTTGGGGTTATGAAAACTCACAACTGTTTTCTGACCGAGAACAATCATTTACAGCCGGAATAGCAAATATACACTCACTTATGCATCGCTACATGGATAAATACGTGGAAACGTCCGGGATGAGACGTCATTCCTCTATCTAATTACGGGGTGAGGTATCAATTATCCCCCATTGGTTATTCGAATCCCACGGGCAAATTAACGAATATTAAAATTGATGTCTGCGTCGGGAGGCATCGTTTAGCGGCCAAAGAACATCGAAAATGAACGGCCTTATGATTTCATAAGAAGGTTCTTTGACCTACACCTATAAACACGGATACCGTTGGAGAATAAAATCTTTGCCCTTTTAAGTTCGTGTGCGAAGTTACGTGCGTGGGCTGGTGCATGCGTGATAGTCGATCGTTCGATCGGGAGATTTGATGAACGGCAATACCGATTCTTTTCACGTATTATGGTCTTCAGACACGACAGGGTTTATTAAGAATTAATCTAAATTCGAGCAAGGATTCTTAACTTAAAAAAATCAGATACTTTGTTAACACATCAATAAATATTCATCACGCTTAAAATGATTTAAATTTTGCATGATTCGTTACCAGGAAAGTTTTTTTTCTGCCAAATTAATGACCGTTTCATGAAAAAAAAAACATTCATTTCCAAGAACAGATTAATGGAGCATCGAGTAAAATTTACGGGGAAAGTGGAGAAATGTTAAATAAGACGTTCTCATTAAAATTATTTTCGATAATTACATACATTTGACTTTAGAGCAAATAATACATTACTCATAACTTAATATTCATTTTCTTTCAATTGATTGTAATGGAAGAACTTTATCACTAAATTTTCCATCAAAAAATACTTTATCTAGTGGAGATGTAATATCTTACACTATAAATATCTTTCCGTCTACTATCTTGTGCTAAAAATCGATCTAATACTACAGAATTTATTCAGAAAAACTAATGGACATTAGGAAGGATATGATAGATGATTGAGTATAGCCCACATGCACGTAACTAACAAGCTATCTCAATGTTCAATATGATCAACGCCAGCTTTGGATGGCTCGAAATTAAAACACTTACATAACGATTTCACGTATGAAACTTCGCAACATTAATATACCACTGAACTGTAGAGCACCCTCTGACGAGTGAGCCCACTGTTAACAAGTATGCGTCGCATACCGGGACGGCGAGGTCCGAATTTTTACCAAGGCAACAGAGGTCAATTTCCGTGTTTTCCCCGACTGTTTTACAGCCCATGTCCACTTGGCGAACGGAATATTTGGCAGACGAATCCCATTCATCTGGTCCAACCCCTGCCAAGAACGGGAGCGAGAAATCCATTACCGTCCCTCGCCCAGGGCGTAGTCATGGCTACCGGTAACCGACAACAATGAACAATCCCTCCCCACGAATGCTTAACGGGCAAAGAGGGAAATATAGCGAGTCTCGTAGACAGGCGACAGAGGGGAGATGAAATCCGTTAGGCGCTATAGAGAGACGGAATGATATCTGTAGGAAGCGAGGGATCTTGGAGGAGGATTTGTTGATCGGGAAAGGATTTATGGGAAGGGGAAAGAAATCTCGGAAGCTGAGATATGAAAGATGCTAGATTGTGGGAGAATTCAAGGAGTGGTTCACTTGGAAAGGAAATTTCATGACCTATGAGAGAATAAAGTTGGAAAATGAACACATTTGATATTATAGGTCCAAAATATTACTTTTGAGGGAATTATTGAGGAGCTTAGAAGTTGACTTTAGATGTAATTCACTGTTTATATTTTAAATTGATTCCTAACTTGTCAATTAAATAAATTTTTGAGGAAATTATCATTTTTTAGATTTAATCGGAGAATGTTTGCTCTTTGTCACCATTATACATGGTTTAATTATTAAATAAGTAGTCCATATTAACGAACGAAATTCATGACGATAAAGTGGAATTTCTTTAGGGTCATCAGGGTTTATTCTGGGATGTATATCTCGGTTAAATATGCACCCAGAGAAGCATAAAAGTGCAGCAGGACGTTATGCAAGAAAAAAAATATACACGTTCCACAATGGAAATAATACCAGGAAAAATGTTTGCATAATACCTTGGAAACACGAACGCAGGTAAACGAACTGAAGTAAAAGTCTAAAATCATTCATCTCTGGATTCCGAATGCACCATTCACGCGAACGGGAATTCATCCGAGTAAAGCAGCAAAAGGCTTTTAGGGAAAGGGAAATTCCAACGTCTCGGAAAAAAAGTGAACGGAGAAAAAGGCGAGGATTAAAAAAATAGGAAAAATTCATGATTTTAAAAACGATGCAGATTTCCGTTCCAAAGGTTTCTGAGAGGTTCATTGCTCTCTTTCATGACTCAAGAGAGATCCGTGGAAGAGAAAAAAGGGTGAATATGAGGACGGGGTACGGAGATTGTGGAGGGAGAGGGTGTGAAGAGCAGTTCGTGACGCGTGGCAGTTAGAACACCAAGAATGGAACGAATAAAGAAAGAGAAACACCACTTTGGAACTGATTAAAAAAGACTTCTCGTAGAATTTTTCCCCCGCATAAGAATAAAATCTCCTTCTTTTTTGAATGGGTGAGATAAGCGCACATTTCGTAGCCAATTATGTCCGCGTGCGTGTCTATATTGCCTTCGTATTCCACCTGAATGAGCATTTCAAAAGGACGTAAAATACTCCAATCTTATGCCATGACTCACGTTTCTCGAATATGGGAATTATACAAATAACTCGGCCTAACATTATGGCAGAGTCTCTGCCATGGCAACCGTAACCTCCCCTTTTTGTATCTTTCTCTCGATCGGCAGCAAATCGGCTTCGATTCCCATGATTGGATTATCTCCGGCGCAATGATTTTCCTTAACTACGAAAAGCCACGGAACTTAGCATTTTCCCTGTGTCCCTCACTGATTCGGGGTCTGTTCCATTACGGATCCTTGGGTTTCATCGCATCTGTCCCTAATCGATGAATCTACACACAGGTCACCTATTGTCAAGGAGAGTCTGTTAAGTCCAAAGTTAAATGTCTAAAAGAATAATATGCGACGTATTTATTATTTTATTTCCAGTGCTGCCCACTGAGTAATAAAAACTGAATTTGCTAATTTGATAAATTAGTTTGGCCGAATATGACAAAATTAGTTTATTTATAATGTTATCATTTTATTTTAAATCCTTATTACTTAAAATAAATTTCATTAAAGTAAACTCTTACTAATTCTGTTAAAGGTAACATGTGGTTTGCTGACCAGAATGTCTGGCTTTCACCAGGAAGTCCTGCGTTCGATTCCCATTTCTGTAAGCTATTTCACTTCGGATGAATAAGCACACGTATATGTAGGTTGGCCTTTGATTAAAACGCTTTCATTAACATTAAAAATCATAACCGTGAATACTCGTTTAATAGCTCAAAAGTACAAGCAATTAAACCCCAAAAAAATACAGAACTGGGAAGCGAGTTGATTTACTTCGAAAATCTCGGGATGTGGAAATTGAGAAAACGCATGACTTGAAGTTAATGGAACGCCATCCTTTTCCATTCATAATTTCGCAAGGAGCAATTAATTTCGCGCAGAAAGTCGTTTGCAGGAAGCGGAAACATCCACGCGATTTACAGCGTTACGTGATAAAGCGCTTGCGAATTTCGTTTAATTAGAACCCAATTAACTTCACTTCGAATCACTCCAATCCGTGTTCCCTCATCTCCGTGCATCCTGCTTGACTCCAGACGTATGCGGGGCATCATCACTCATCTAATTACCATCAATATGAAAGTGCTATGTTGAGTGGGGGCGTTGTTTCGTGCAAAAATGTGCTAAGACGCACTTCTTCCTTCATTCCAATTGAGCGTATTTACTAAAGGTCGTAGCACCCACGGCTTTTCTAGAAGTCGAGAAAATACTGCAACCTTTTAAAAGCACGAATGCATCAGATGCACTTTGAGAAAATCTCCTTTCTTAAATTAAGTAAAGGTTGACGTGTTTGAATTATAACGCATTGGATATAAATTTGATTTAAAATAGAAAGAAATGGAAATAAATATAAATTCATTTTTAGGTTTTAGATAGGTTTAACTATTTTCATTCATATCCTTTTGTTGAATATTATTTATGAATAAATGCACTATTGAAGACAACCAGATGAAAAATTAATATCGGAAATGTAATTTAAATTGCCGGTAAAGTAAATTTTAAATTGTTTTAAGAGAGAAAAAAGGAAGTGAATTAAAAGAAAATGTCTCTCAAAGTCCAAAGAATTCTCTCCTTAAGGATAATACGAGGGTATTTTTAATAAAATCTAAAAATTATTACCGCAAAAATATTATTACAATGATATAAATGCCACTGCACGGTGAAAACATGAGACGAATGGAGAATATGGAATTCAAGACGGTCCTCAGGTTTATATCAGAGGAAAATCCAAGGAATGCGTCGGGAGAAGCCGTTCTATAAATATCCCCCATTCATCTATCTAGCTCTCCTTGGAATGTCTCTCCACTTCAAGTAGGGTCTACTGGAAATATTTATAAACAGAGGCCTTGTTTGTTCCGCCCAAATCAAAATGTTTCCTCCCTAAAGACTTACTCATTCCTGTTAAACGAGAGATGGAAGCAACGTGAGATGGAAGGGAGTCGAAAAAGTACGCTCTAAGGAAAGCTATTCCGATATTAAAATAAGAAATTCATAGTATAAAATAAAATCCCATATAAATTTTATTTTATTTTCTCATTAACTTGAAAGATATCGATACACCCACATTCTATAAAGTTCAACTCGAAGTAACTCTGCATTGCACGGCGACTTTACTATTCTTTGGTCAGAAAACCTTTAAGTCACTATTAAGGTCCTGATGTTTTGAGGATTCGTATATAATAAAAATATGACGGATGACGTAGATAAAAATTCCTCCTCAAATGGCACATGAAATTATAAAATTTATAAAAGTACCAATAATAGATATTGTAGTCTCGACATCACCTCTTAGCAACGCTGTTTTTTAGTCAAATTTTTCTCAAGAATGGAGGCCTGCTTTCAGTATTCATAAGCACATATAACTCTTCAAATTTATCGCTACGGTTCAAGGTGACAAGTTTGAGATTAAGGCGAATAAAACTCTCGGAGCTTAGTCTATTTTCGTTTATCATATCAGAAGGAACTCAGTTTCCTCTAGGAGTCGGCAACTGCGTTTCTTGAAATCGCTACTGTAGAAAAAAAATATACTAGTATACTAGTAATACGCAAAAACGCTACATAGAAGACAGAAACTGACCAAAAAGGAGAACTTTTTTGAATCGCCTATGTCACTAAGGAAATTGTTCACCCTTTAACAATGAATAGGGCGATGGCTCCAAATAGTACACAGTCCACAACAGCAATGGTCTCTAACTATATGATTCAGGTTCCCTTATAATGAAAGAGGATGTAGTGAACACTCATTGATTATTTAGAAATGGACTTTAACGCTTTCAACTCACATACGTCTCAATTCAGGTAATTTCCAAGGCATTAATAAACCAAGAGAGCACCGTATTTAACTTTCCATATTCGTTCACATCCCTTACACCCACGTCCTATTAGAGATGCATAAAGGGATGGCGTTGCATCCATAAAATCCCGAGAGATGAGCCCTCGGAGACATATGTCTGGGATGTATATTTCATCAAACCTTGTCCCTGAATAACTCAAAAACGAGAGTTCGTATCACACACCCTGTGCACGCCCATTTAAAAAGCGTCTTCCAGGCTGTGCCCTCCGTCGACCTAAGAGAGATGGGCTGTCTTTTGAGACTACTTTCGCTTGACCTTAATAAGTGTGGCGAAAATGTGAGGATGCTGCCCCAAGGGATGTCTCGCGATGGCGGAGATTAAACCACGATCTCCCTTCGTTCGGCTAATTTTCACTTCGCAATGCATCAGTAGCCATTCACGCCACCTATGCCTCGCCTTTCATCGATTAATAGCAAATTAAGTTTTCTAGTTCAAGTACATGGCAAAATAAACGAACACGAAAATACAATTTCAAAGTACAAAGGAAACGAATCCAGAGTTCTGATTATGTTCGATAGAACAATGAATAATTTTAATTCATGGTTTCCTTCAGAATCCAGTTGCATTCTAAATAATGTTTTTTACTTTAAGATTCATACGTAATATTTAAAAATTACGAAACTTACACCCATTATAATTAAATAATACAGAACTATATACTGTATTAGAATTAAAAATAATTTCAGTGCATTGATTAACCAAGATAATGTGTTTCAACAAGCACGTTCAAACTTTAAACTACATTATGATAAATCATTGTAAATAATGTCTTTCTACAACAGCAAATAGTTACTGGCATATACGAGGAAACGCGCCTGGAAAGAACTCCGGACTAAGTTCCATCTTCTTTATGGAAAAATGGAAGTGATACAGAACATCGTAAAGTATAATATCATAGCGTTAAAAGGGTTTAATTTTGTATAAAGTTTAAAGACATTCGTAATGTTATTACAATTCTTCAACCGTTATTACATAGTGGATTGTGTACTATCCTAGCCATCGGTACACTATTCTAATGATACATTTTAAGAATATAATAATTATAATAAGTCAGAACCGATTAGCGAATCCAAAAGTTAACCTCCACACGTCTTAAGCACGAACTCTAGGCAAAGAATCAGGAACTCATTTGTTCCGCTACTAGAAATAAAAGAACAACCATCTCTACCCAGACTCTTCATCCAGACGATGACGCACCTTCCAACAAAGAGAATAAAATAGATCCGTGAAGGATACCACTTTGCATGTCGCTCGATATACGCCCCTCCTGGTGCACCAGCATAAGTGGAGTCCCTCCGGTATCGCTGACACACGACCGTCTTCCTCGGGGATCCTCCCACCATTTCGGGCCGAAATAGGTCAGTCGGAGGCGGGGGAACACGCTGAGGGGAGGCCCCAGAAATGAGAAGATGCAGAGGAGCAGAAACATTGCCCTCGGAGGGTGTCCGCACCTCTTCTTGTTACGCGTGAAATATTAATCCGACGCGAGGGATGAGTGACTGGAGATGCGGATGCCTCTAAAGGGTCGTCTTAACGAGTGAGAT
This sequence comes from Pantala flavescens, assembly GCA_020796165.1. Taxonomy (NCBI): domain Eukaryota; kingdom Metazoa; phylum Arthropoda; class Insecta; order Odonata; family Libellulidae; genus Pantala; species Pantala flavescens. Next base: position 49,884,268 of record CM036883.1, read on the forward strand.
GGAAGATCCCGTGAAGCGGTATTCTTTCTCGAAGATCTTAACGATTCGTCGTGTTGCGTCGCTCGAGGCAGTGTCGCGGTTTCTTTTTGCGAAAGCCAATACTATCTTCGCTAACACGTCTTGTTCGGAGGCTGGAAAAAGGCGTGGTGAAATTAATCATCCTGTGTCGCGTTCGAGGGGACGTGGAGTAGAAATGAGCTGTTGGAAAGACATCGAGGAAGACTTCAATGGAGTAACTGAATGTTGAATAAGTTCTTATCAAAGCTTTAGATGTAGAAATATTCTTTATGTGAATAATATTTTTATAAATTCCAATTTTTTTGATATTTGAGTTGAAGTTCGAATTATTCTGAGCACCACTAAAGAAGCATCTTCGGAATTTCGTAAGGAAAAGAATTATTTCAGCGATGGAAACCTACACGTATATGAAAAATCAATAACAACCGTCAAATAAAAAGGGGATACTTTTCTGTAGATCATGTGCTTCAAAGAAAATAATGTAATGAATACTGAAGGAAAATGCAAAATAAGCTAGCTATTAATCTTCTGCAAATGAAAATTTCGGGAAAATACGGGCGATGGAAACTTTATGAACAAGTCGCTTCGGGAATTTCAAAGTGGGAAAGACATCACTATATTTCTCCATTGGGAACCATCTATATTGCATTAAAATAATTAATAATGCATTGGAAGATAACCGGTTGTAATGTCAAGGCGAAAGACGGACAGAATCATATCGCGTTTATTACGGGAGCACAGTCGATCGACCGATAACTTAAGATTTACATAAGTACTTTCGAACTAAAATACAGAACGGCTCTTTGAGTCCACGACACAGCATAGAATGGTAAACGATAAAATCGATTCTTGTCCTCGATTTTAAACCGTCACTCCGGTTAATAACCCACAAGCTTCGCAATATCGATTAATCGCGAACATCGCCGCTTACTTGTTACCGTTTCCAAGGCTGCACTTATGAAATGGGACGGTGGATGAGACGAAGGGCACATGAGCTTTTTTCCCAAGTTGATGCCTCAGCGTCGAACATGACAGCCGTAGTGAGGAAAGCAATCAATCTCGTACTTAAGTTATGAAATTGTTGTGTCGAAACACGGCACCTGTCAACGGCGGTTGACATTGTCCGCGTATGAAACGCACACTGCAACATTGTCAAAGCGGAAAATAAAGGGGATGTTTGCGCTCAGATATCTCTTCAAATAGTTTTAAGGCTTATTTTCCAAGGATCTAAAGCCTTATCTAAACTTAAGAATGCGTTTTTAGCTATCTCTAGGAGAGATTTTTTTCCTCCACACACACAACCTTTTCGTCTAAGTGTATAAGGGACTCTCTAAGATGTTTCCTCAGCCATTATAGACTAACCAAGGCTTTAATTTGACCTTGGTATAGAGTTAGAACGAATCGCTTCTTTACATTTTTTTCATATAATACGTTTTATGAAGGATAATGATGACACGCGTATTTTAATAATACTTAGCAAGGAATAAGGAAACTTGTGAATGTTTAAGACAAGTCTTAAAAGGAATATATTTAATTTATGTAAAATATCACAAAATAAGTCTTCAATTAAATCTCCGAATAAATCAAAGCCAGGAGGAGTATGTTGAATTGGCAAGATAAAAGGGAGTTGTTTTTACCTTTATTTAAACTGAACGGGTAAATGTAAGAATATGTATATCCTTTTGTATACTATGGAAATAATGGATAGCTATATTTTCGTAAATCACGAATGTTATTAGCAATCGCATGGCTAAGTATACATTAAAATAGAAACTATATAAAAGAAGAATCATGCAAGGTATTAAAAACCAGATGAGGGAAAGTAAAATGGACTATAGAATATTATAGGTATATAAGGTACGTAGCATATAAACTAGGTTTAAACTTTAGGCCACTTAAAATTACGTAGAAATCATGGGGTTATTAAAGATACGTCATTACAGTCGAGTCCGTATTTATAAATAAAGCGTAAAAAGAGAAAAGGTTCGTATCGATCCGAACACCTAATCGACTCTCGAATATTTTCGAAAACGTCTCGAAGGTGGGATGAAGCTAATGGCTTGAGACGACATAAGGTTCACAAACTGTCGTGCGGAAGTGGGTTGGCAACGTGCCACTGAGACTTTATGGTTTCATTCCTCTTCTGAAAACCCTCAACAAGCAACCTCGTATATATTCCCGGAAGCCGCTCGCCTAAAGAGAAACTGTCTTCGTATTTGTGTTTTCCTCTAAGAAGTCGATTCCTTTCCAATTAGAGAAAAATGTTTTTCCTCACTGAAAAGTCACGATAGAGGGTGAAGGCCTTTAGAAAATAATGCTCCTTCCACATTTCGATTATTTATCGTATAATTTTATTGAAGGATTAAATCGATTTTTTGAGTCAGTTTAGAAGTGCACCATTTTCATTTTTTACCTTCACGGTAACCTTAATGAATTTGCGAAAATATTCTAAGGTTAACATTTGATACTTTAGAGATTTCACAGACAAGGCAATAAAAGTTAAGAGCAGTATTTCTTATAAAAAGGTAAAAAGTAATTCAAGTAATTTTGAAGAAAAATTTAATAAATATGTATGAATAAACTTTAAATATATCGAGTTTGGCATAATTTACGAGTGTATGTACTACGTGCTAAATATCGGTTTAAAATCGATATCGATGTAAGATGATGGAAAACTAAAATACGGTATAACGACCCGTGAAAATCTATACGTAAGTGAGAATTCGTAAAAATCAAACATCGTTTGTAATACGATAGAGCATACAGGTGTGAAATGAAAGAATATCTTCGTCAGAGGGAAATTCGAAGTGGAAATTAATTTAGTCATTGGTTCTCCACGAGTTGGCCAACCAAATAAATCATAAAGCAATAAAACCGTTTCTCTATAAAAACACATTCATTTCATCTTAAGATTCGTTTTTATTATTGTGATCATAAATAAACCAAAAAATAAAACTCTAGGCTTCTCAAAAAAATCGGAAAGGCACGTAAATCATTTACAGTCACCATGTTCATCTCCACGTAAAGAGTCATTTAAAAAAAAGGGTTCGAAGTGTCGACGTTCAAACATTATGAAGGACATAAAATGCAATTTTTCTGACCGTAACAAGACCGTAAACCTTAATTAAGCGCTCGCTAAAGTCCTCGAATGGGTAACTAATCGCACGCACGTTCGAAATTCCCCACTTAGGAGATTTAATGGCGAAATCCTATCTGTTCGAACGACACACTCCTTCCGGTCGGAAAACATAAAAAGTATACGAAGACTAGTTCGTGAGCTCATCTTGACCTTTTCAAATAGACGCCTCAGCAAACACATTAATCTATGGATTGAACCCGATATTTTTACATTTTCACCCCAAGTGTTCTCCGTCCAAAATACGTTAATGACTGCCCGAAGCGCACACACCCAAATTAATTAGCCATCCTCCAGAATCCTCTGCTGACGCCCTGCACATTGTAATGCGTGGGAGTTGGAAGATTATAGTACTCGTACGATAATCATGTTAGCACAGTTTACACGTAAGGTCTGTCAGAGCGACAGATGAGAGGATGTTGGGCAGATGTGTAAAGCACAGTCATGCTACAAGTTTACCATGGCTGGCAATTTATTTTCCACCAATGAAGTAACAGTAAGGGATGGTACTTTATCGGATTGTTAACGTATCTGATAAATGATACAATATTCACGGTATTCCGTTTCAGAATGATTGATTGACTGATCACAGAATATCAAAACCTGATAGATTTTTGGGACTATATACAGGTACTCCAAATACTTTTAATTTTTAATTGACAAGACAGTTAGTTTTACACGATGCATCATTCAAGCCCAATGTCAGGAAAAGTTGTCAATTTAAAGACCAAAAACTCCAGTTTAATAAGCAATATAATCTATTGTTATTGTATAGTTTATTGCTTCAGCTGTTGACAAATAAGAACTAAGTTTACTATTTCAGCTGAACTATTTTATTATTTTATCTATGATTTACAACAAACAACTATTAATTTAAATGTATTCAACAGAATAGACTAACAAAGAAGACGACTTTAAAATTAAATATGAATGAATATAATATATAATAAATTTAAAAGATGAATAACTTTTACAAGTTATAAATATGTTGATAGATACTGCGCTCTCCTAACGTGAAATCAATCACAGAAAACTTCAGAACTTTGAGGCGAAATTACGATGAAAACCAAAACGATAAATATGAGTTAAATGGAGAAAATAAACATGCTGAAAATTTCAGTCACATTTTACAAGGCAAACTCAACTTGAAGCCATTTAAAAGACATTATGGTTAAATTTACACGAGACCCTCACATAAAAGAAGCCACGGCTCTAGTTAGACGTAAACTTACATCGATAGGTCCACCTAAAATCACGTACTTTAAGAAACTCAAAACAGCCATTTCTTTCACAAACCTTTTGTCGCCATAGATCTCACCCATTCTAATGTCCACCCCGACCTGTCCTGGGCATCACCTCACCTGACCTCCCGTACGTGCAACGCTCCAAATCACCAAAAACACACCGGGTTACTTCCGTCACCGACGCCCCGGCGCCGCTGTGGAATGGGCAACTAATTGCCGCTGTTGGGGAGGCGATATGCCCAGACGCCAGAAGGGGGAGAGTGTAGGTTGCGTGGCCGAAAAAACGCACTACGCACACGACAGGTGGGGGTGTGTGACGAAAAGTGGACGGGGAACAATGCTTTTTATGTTTCGTAAAATCGTTAACTACGTTGTAAGCGATTGGTTTGGGTGGAGGAGGTGAGACATGCATCACATCCGGTGCCAGGATTCATAGCGGTACTCTCACGTGTGTCCAAAGACGATGAATCGTACTTTTCGAAGGGGAACGAGGGTGGGACGAGGGTGATGGGATAAACAGAGCCTTAGATACCATCTTTGGCAACAGTAAGGGACACATTCATCCGGAGGAAAAAATCTGGGCTCCAGATTCTTAGTTCATGAACATCCGATGCGAGAATCTTATTTAAAGACTGTTGGTAGTGATAGATTTTCATGGATGAACATTGGATAAAAATTCTGTCGTTACGTTAATTCTCAGATTCAGAAAAAAACTAAGTTATAATGAAGAATGTATTAGATTAAATTCGAAATATATACATGTTCACAATCCTCCACAAAGAAAGATATTTATACAACATATTTCTACAAACTAAGTATTTCAGCTTAGCAGAGAGCACTATACAGAGTTGAACCCTCCTAATATGAGCAGATGGTGATTCTTAACCAAGAATAATGAACAAAATTCACAGTTGCTGACGATGATTATTTGACATTCTTCGTAATGAAAAATAATGAAGATATCGTGTGAAAATGAACATTTCTCTTTCTCATAATATTTACAAATAAATATAAACTTAATGCATTAAGGTACATCTCTTCGAAGTGTAATTACTGATATTCAAAATATCAAAATAATTATAAGTTAATAATAACGTTTAGAAATGAAAAGATCAAATAAAACTCAATTCTTTTCTTTCATCTTTACCTACGAACAGTAGGCATCTTAACTAACTACTTCATCTCGTGCATGAAATGTTCAGCTACAATATCTTCTCCCAAAAACGTACGCTGCTGAATTTTTCCCCAAAATTTCGACCCTCTTCTTTGAAAAACATTTTGTTGACGGGTGTCCTTATGAGATTATCATTCGATTCGGAAACCCTTAATAGGCTTTCGAACGCGGATTAAGCCGTAGGTGGGACATCCAATGGAGACTCTAAACCTTGTTATCCTCATTGGTAAAGCGAAAGACGGAATGAACGTGTTCGGTGGAGATGCGCTTGCTGATGAGGGTGGAGGCGTAGATTAAGTGATGGGTGCGTGGGCGGGGATTGAATCTCATCTTCAAAGGGATAAGTCCTGTTAATTGACCGGAGGAGAGTGGTGAACGACATCGTGCTTTCTCAGAATGCAAAAATTCAGATTGCTCTTGAAACATAAAAGGAAACATGCAACCTAAGTTTAAATAAGTATCTTACAGTTACCTAGAGCTTTATGATGAAGCTATCTCATGCAGTAGAAAGAAATAATCTTATTTAGAAGACTGAATATGTTGAGCTTATAGCGTAGGCACAGACGACTCTTTGACAAGACAATGAATAACTGTTCCGGTAAATATAGCATTTATGCAAGTTAATTCGATTTCTATGACAGTGATCAAAACAATTAGAGAGAAAGCTATATAGAATAGGTAAGTACACAATGAATGACTCAATTATTATATTAGTAATCAGCTATTTCAGTACGTAGAAAGTCGAACTGTTATTTATATTTATGAAAAACCCGTTAGAATATTGCTACTAAGACACTCCTAGGGAAAATCTGTGGCAAGTTTACGGAACGATGGAAATTTTATATTAAAATCATATTTGTGCATAGATATATGGTATATTCTGTACATAACTCTCCTAGAACTACGGGGAGAAAGAGAGACGGTTAAAATATACATCAAGGTTCAACAAATAAATACCTATACGATCTGGTGAGAATATTTCGAATTGATTAAAGGGGGATAGAGTATATGGGATATACAATGAATTCGAAATTTAATTCAATTAACTCGCCGATTGGTAAAACGCATACATTCCAAGAAAGAGATTGCAACTGGAATATTATTAATAAAATCAAGCGTAGAATCATGAGTATAGGTAGGTTATCATCGCTAACTCGGGATTTAATTTCAAAATGATCGCGTAATGTTCATGTCGTTCGGAGCATAACGGAAGCGTACTCGATAAGGAGTACAAAAGACAAGTCTATTCACTTCGGCGAACTCTGTTGACCTCGCATACTTGTCGCAGTCACCTACACATTCAGACGGCACGGGTGAGGAAGGGTGAATGTCGCTGTTGTGACAAGTAATACATCTAGATAAAGTGAGAAGATGTGCAATATTCGGTTGCGTGAAAGGTGATGGGAAAGCAAAACAGTTAGCCACGCTTACGGAGATAGCCATCAGCCGCCAAATGCTGTTAAGATTCGAACCATAATAAAAGAAAGATTTAACGGATTTGCAGACAGAATTTTTCTCTGGATATTACACAAGTAAAAAAGAAAGTAAATATATATTACTAACTAAAGGAAATATCCTATGAAACGAGTTATGGAATTTCTGCAGAGTTTATTCGTAATTCGTTGCTAATAAACCTAAAATAATACTCGAAAAAGAAGTGGATTTAATATTAAGATGAATAACAGGTGTTTATTACAAACTACTAAGCGTGGTGAAAGAATCGCTAAAATATTGAAGTAATCATACCGTAAAAAATGGATCAAGGATAATGCAAGACTATTTAATCACTCTCCGCCGGCTTTTTATAAAATAAATAAAATAAATAAATAAAATAGATATAAAAATAGGAACTAAGGTAGCGTCGGGAGAAATGAATGACAAAAGAATAAATTAAATCAGTCAATAATTATACTTATCAATAAAAATATGGCTAATATCGGTAGAACTTGCTTCAAACCCTATAATGTAAATCTTTTCTTTCATATTTTAGAAAATCCAGAAGTATTAAGAAATCTTATCATGATGATATACGGGTGTAATGAGAAAGAATTAACTGTATTATATGACACTATTTGTTAGCAATAACGCAGGCGTTAAAGGCACATACATGCAGTCAATTTGAAATGGATCAACCCGTAAGCGATGACCAAATAGACAAAATAAGAGTATGACTTTCTAAAAAGGAATCCAGTCGATCTAAAATAAGACATTTCGAGAAATTCGAAAGGGTAATCATCGTTTATTTATTCGCTTTCCGAGTGAAATTTCGAGACAAACAAACTCGGTGCGTTACGAATCTCAAAGGAAAACAGTTTAGCGGGCGAAACGCAAACACTATGAGAATAAACGAAGCGGATGTATTATCCGGTTCTTGAGGAAATGGATCCCTTTGCTAGGGTCCAACGGGAACAGGGATTTGCACTTTAGGGTCACCTTGTCGCCTTGCGTGTTTCGTTCTGGTGAAATACGAGTTCGGAATAAAAGGAACGATTTCCAAGGCCATCATCCAACGCCAACTCAGTCTTATCTTCGCACGGCCTTCTTCGTTTCCTCGGAAATATCGAAAAATTCAGTGGTTTTATGATTGAGGGGAATAAAGTCGTATCTGATTGTTCTAAGTAGATCGATAAACGTAAGGCGGAATAGACCTTCGAGACAAAACTTCGAATATCCGTCCTTGGCGATGTTTTGTATTCTTATGGAATGTTGTTTTATATTACATAATTGTGCAGTATAGTATGTAAAACACAACTAAGCCATTGCATTAAGATGAACTATAAAACAATGCTTCTATGAAAAAAATTGGTATCCTGAACCTACTAGAACGAATTTTATTTTTCCCAACATAATACGCAAAGCCTGTACAAATTTCAAGAACCACATTCTGTGTGTCACGATTAAATATTATTTTAATAATAAGATAAAGGTTTAATCATATAAAGAAGCAGTCTTCAGCAAACAGTCATAGTATTAACTATGTATACATAAACTAGAGAATGAGACACGATATCTAAAATAGATAAGGATATACTCTATTTAAACTCATTCTTTCCAAGTGTAGCAATCGTTAAACGTTCAAAAACATTTATATGGCTATTTAATAGAAGAAAAACTAATTCATAACAAATCGAAAAAGAAAACATAGAGGCTACACCATTTGGCGTCTTTCTCTAAAAGATCTTTGATTTCGACCAAAACATTACGCCAAACGAGCAGCTTCGCTCGCATCCGAAACACGGCGAAGATCCTGAATACTAAAACGTCGATCGGAGAACAAAAAGGATTTTTCCAGATCCGAGTTCTGGAGGCGGAATAATTGGCTGCGATATGAGACTCTGAGGTCTTAAACAGATTCTGATACAGTCAACCTATTTCACTCTCCGGCGTTTGCATTCAACGAGTTTTTTCATGCTCTCCTGAGTCTCCGAGGTTGAGGTATTTCATGCTCAAAGCCAGATTCCAACGCAGAGGAGAAAAACTTTATACGGAGATACTGCACGAATATCACGAAATAAGTTCTTCGCATTGTGTTATTACCTACTTTTTCACCGAGAAATTTCAATGTTAAGATCTTTAGGTGTCTTATTCGAAACAATAAATTATCATAATACCAATCAAATGACTTTTACGATAAGGATATTATTATTATGCACACTCAATAGAAAGGATTAAATCAGGGTAGATATTAGTTTATATTTCAAATAAAGTTTCTTTTATTTAATTATAAAAAGTACTAAAATAAACCTTGTAAATGGAGGAAATATCTTTAGAAACATCACGAAAATTTTGATAAAAATCTTTCTTTTGATCATATATCGTAAAGTTAAGGAACTATTACATTTACTCTATAATGTTTATCTATTCCCTATCTTCGCTATCATTATAAGCAACACTGTTCCCCTTAACCTACAGAAATTCTTCAGGTTAAAATTTTATTAGTATTAGAATAAAAGTTTAATCCTCAGCAGAAATGAAAGTTGTAACGTATACTTTCACCAAACCTGACCTAGGTTGCGACACCACAGATCGCATCTGAATGAAAGAGGATCGCCAACCCATCTGCGCTTGGGATTAAAAAGCAGTAGAAAACCTCTCCCCAGGTCAAAAGACTGAAAGGGAGTCCTCCATTAAGGAGCTCATTGCATATAGCCCTTCGGATGAAATACTTAGTGACATAAAGGGCGACTTTGGTGCTATTCCGACAAAGGGTTGCGGATGAGGGAAGCGCCCCTCTGGGGAAGTCGCAGACATGACGCAACTTCTCTAAGGGAAACCCACCTGCATCCCACCGCCTACGTTCAGATGCTCAACCCTTCCCACGGACAGGGGTGAAATGAAAAAAAAAACTTCCTTTCATATCAAACCGCATTTTGCATTAAACCCTCCAGCGATCTGTAGATATCAATGGCGCAGAATTCAGAGATATTCATGAAAGCATATTTAAAGTTTAATAGAAAACTTAGCTTTTATTTAACGATAATATATAAATATAAACCCCATTTATTCATTATTTTAACTGTATCGTGGTCTATTTTCATTGCTATTAAATAATTTATTTCAAATAAAATGCAAACATTAAATTATCAACTAGACCATATTATTCATGGATAATCAGTTATTATTTTAAGTCGCAGCTAGCCAAATCATTGAAATAGTCTTACACAAATAATGGGTAAAATATCAAACCTTAAATAACAAAAAAAGACTTTTCAAGTGTAAATTTATACTTTTCGTGGCGATAAATTCAAAAAATAAAAATTCATAAATATCGTATTTATATAAAACTATTTTTGGACTCTTCTTTACGAGATATTTGTTAACACAAAGACTCGTCTTCGTAGAAGAATAGTTTCGTTAAATTTCCCAAACAACATATGGATCATTTACGATCCGAAAGTTTCAATTTCCATTCAGTTGAAAGACTAATGAAAGCTTTCCATCTCTCCGTTGCTTAACAACCATTTCAGTGATATTATTAGCTTCCTTCCCGAAACTTTCGCGCTATCGGTTCTGAGTAAAACGGGATGTCTCTCTTCCAGCTCCACCGAGGGACATTCTATTTCTGTTTGGTGAGTTCCTGACAGGATCATTCAGCGGCATTAGGAGATTCCTTTCAGCATCCCTGCCTCACACCAAACGTCTCTCTTCTGCGGCATCATTTCACTCCAGCGACTTGCAGCTTCCATTCTCCCCGTAAGGGTGAACATTAACTCTTTGGGGAGCGCTAGAGACAGATGCTTGAAAAAGAATTGGAGACTGGGATGTAATATACAAAGGGGTCCATAGAGAAGACGCTTCCATCCGCGGTAGGGGACTTCGTATCACTCCCTTCCTACGGATGCTGTGGTAATAAAAACATAAACCCTTTCCGAAGAGGGGGAGAAGTCAGGAACCCATTGGAGCGAAATTTCGTCGCAGTGCCTTTTGTGAGTCGTATCTACGCAGGTAAAACTAGGCAACATGTACTCTGTTGGGTAGGTCTTTTCACACGCTGCGGGACTCCGTTAAACGACAATAAAAGAAATAACATATGATCCTGGATCAAAACTAGTTTAACCCCCGAAACCCTCTCATTAAATACCGTAACATTCGTTGGAAATGAAGAGTTAATTCAATGCATCCAATAAATATGCCAAGATTAGAGACGGAGGGTAGTTGAATATGGAGTTCATATTGGAAGCGGTGTCCCTTACTAACTTAACCCTCACTCATGCTTGAATTTTATTATTTGATACAAGAGATATGTGTGTCATAAAAACTACGGTAACATGTCTGAATGCAATGAACGAGAGTAACGACCATCTGGTCTATTGTGTTGGGATAGTAAAACATTCACGATTACTGCTTATGGAGTAGCAATAATATTGGTATACTACGAATGTTTCAAAACAGAACTACAGGAATTAGAAGTTTACAAAAAAATTTTAAAATAATAACTTAAGGAAATGATAGTAAAATTTCGTTGAGATATACTGTTAAGAGTTTCGCAAAACTTAAAGCAAAGTTAAACGAAATATGTATTTAAATTTTTGATAGAGAATAATAGCATCGTATGATCTTATATGCAAATACATTATACATAATGTGTATGCATATACGATGCAGTATTTTCAATGGATTTGAATTGATACAACTTTAAATACGATTTTTATTAAGGATTTAATTCCCATTTTCAGTTAACATTCGATAAAAAATTCGAGACTGCAGGAAATGCAGTTGGAATAAAATTTTCGAATTCAAATTTAATATTTTTCAACCCTTTATACCGAACATAATAGCGCGACCAGTAAAGTGTGACAACAAATAATAAATTCCCTTTTTACTGAACGGAAATCGAATCCAGGGTACCACAAAACAATGAAAACATCAAAGCGTTCGCTGAGTTGGAAGAAACACGACATATCTTACACATGGGAAACAATCATCATCCGACGGCGGATTTTTCAAAAGAGACACAGCCGCACGAGGTCGATATTGCGCTTAAATCTACTCTCAGCCATTGAGAAGAGAAAACAAAACAACAGCGACGAAAACAAAAGAGAAAATCTTCCTCAAATCGATAACAAACGAACGAGAGCGGAGTACCGCAAGGCATAGTCCCCGCACCCCTACTCTTTTTCTGTGTTAAAAAGAGACTTTTTCGAAACGAAAACCTTTCCCGCAGAGAGAAACGAACGACAGTACATGAACTGCGCGTGAGAGATAGTTACGCGTATGGGATTGGAAAAGAAATTTACACCAATCCAAACAAGATTTGCGAGTCCTGAATTGGAGAAGAAGAGGGAATTTGGGAACACTCCTGGTGCGAAGGGAAAGAAGAGAAGAAAATGGGATGAGAAGGGAGGGGAAGTGAAGGAGAGACTGCATTGCGGGAAGAGTCGAGGATCGCTGAGAAGATTGGTTCTCACACGGTAGAGGTGAGCGGGATACGAAGATGGAATGAAGCCCTCGCGCTATTATGCGGAGACATGCACTAGAACAAGGGTTGGTAGGGTAAACAGATATTCAAGAAAATCTGCATTCCTGATGGAGTGACGATTAGTATATGCACGTGTCTGAGGGTCTATACCTCGGGGTTCGATTCATCAGTAAGATTTGGATGTTTGCTCATATCATTGCCTGATACAGCTACATATCTTAAAGGGAATATTAACGGGAATAATATATGATAAATTAAAGAATTGATAGAAGATTAAAATGTAAATAAAAATCAAGGAATTTAACTAATTTCATTTATCATAGTTGTACAGATTATTGAATCACTTTAACATTCGAAGAGTCATCTGCATAAATTAAAAAGGGATTAAAGAGCTGTCAAGAGAGTACAAAACAAAATTTGCATAACTTTGTTGACTGAGTGAATTATCAACGGCCAGATTATGTAAGACACGATTAAGCCGTGGCCCAAGATGAACTGGAATTTTTCTGCCTCCTTTCTTAAAGTAGAGCTTATTTTGCTGTTCCGTCAGGTTGATCGACGTGGGAATGTGAACGCGCTGATTCTCAACGGAGGGAAAAGGAAAAATTAGAGCGAGCCGCATTAAAAGCATTACGTAGATTCAAATCAGAAGGTTAAGAGGTTCCAAAAACTAAATTATGAGGTATAGATTTAGACGTGGCTGAAGATAACGCGCAACGGAAATTCTGTAAGAGAAATCCAGGTCTGCGAAAGAGCGCAGAGGTATGAATGTGATTGAATGGAGAAAGAAAAATATTTCACGGGTAGATGACCCCAATTAAGTCGGTGGCCACCGTGCATTTCAGAGGGAGGCTGGTAGTTAAAATCAAAGGGTTGTGAATGCGAGGGAACGCTGAGCTGAGGCGGATTAATAAATAAGAAAGGTTGGGAAAATATAAGGGAATAAAAACAAGGAACTGCCGGTATCTGCTCCCTGGGTTTCGGATTCAATACTCGGAGAGATTGTACAAGGCCGAATTTTACGATAAAAAAATTATCGATTACTTTCGCGAGCCTAGAAGCTATGTATAGCTGCCATAAACTTGGATCAATAGGTGCGCCAACGAAATCTGAGAGAGATTGAAGGAAAACAATAGGAAAGAGAGGTTTATGGCGAATACTGCGAATTTTTTTAACATTGGAAGTGGAAGAAGATTGTGTAGCAATGACAAAAGATTGTTAACCAAATTAACAATATCTAATTCAAACGAATTATTTTTTCGTAGTCATGATGCCGTTACGAGTCTCACAAAGATTTCCTTTAGGTTGAAAAAAATGGAAAATATTTTAATGAATTGCTCTTAGTTTTTCTCAAAAATCATTATTTATCTATATCCTATGCTGTCTACCGTTTATTAATATGTTATACGTTCATTGTATAATTAACTATTGAAAATATTCCATTCTGTATATTATTCCGTATTATCTAATAATTATGTAGACAAATTAAAGTATAGCTATTTCATTACACTAATATCAGAACAAAGATTTTATAATTGAAAACCTTAACAGAATATCAACATTACTAGAAAATCGCGAAAAAGATACTGCAAATAGTTGTTTCACTTTTTTAAACGAGGAGGATATAGAAGATACAAGCAAGTAAAAGATTCTACTGAAGATTTCAGTTTGAAGTAACATACGGTTTGAATTTGAAATGAGTTACATAAACCACACATGGCAGAGGAGAGAGGGTTATAAAATAATTAACGACCAACCGATACCATAATTATACCACCATAATCAATAACGACAACAGATGTTCTGATTACAAAACAGTCGATATCGGAGAGTGATATTCTCTACTCCGTCCACATGGAAACAACCCGTTCTTCCCATCTTCGACGCAATCGGATATTAAAGTATTGAATTTTCCGTTTGAATAATCGAGAGGTCGGTTCGCGGATGGCGATGGATCGAAAGTCGAGTTGGGATATCAATTAGAAAAGGACGGAAACCGTCTCGAAGCGAATCCCTTATCGATAATCCCACGCGCAGATTAACTATCAGATATCCACGCTCCATCGACGAGGATAAACATTCGAAACACGCAAACTCTGAATCCCTCCACCCACATTGAAAACGCGGATTTATTTTTTTTCTCCCGATCTTTTAGCCTGCGCTGCGGGTGGAATACCTCCAAGGATGAGCGGATTGATGGAATACCGAGATTTCCTCGCACGCGAGTGGCAAAAAGCGTATGCACATTCCGAGTGAGATACGTTAATCTCGTATGCCTCGGGTTAAAAAGGACTGCCATAACTAATGAAGCCGACTCTTTTGGGAAGACGCGACGGACTTGGGACGAACGTGAGCGGAAATTTATTCATCCGAATTCCCTCGCGATTTTTTTTGGATTAATGCTTAAGTATGTGCTTCATTAAAATACCTCGAGAGATGCACGACGAAAAAAAGGAGTTTTTTGAATAAAACTGGATTTAGAGAAGCTGCAGAAACGAGCTGGTTTGGTGCGTAATTTATTCTCGCGTCTTAAAATAATCTAAAGATAGAGAATTTTCTGAAAACGACTGAAAAACCTAGAATCAGATGCATTTGATAAACATAATAGCTCTAAAACAAAACCTGCTTTTTTATCGTACGTAAACAATGAGATTAAAAAGACATGAGTGAAAATTACATCGATATTAATCTTCAAGTTTACGAGGGGTGATATCAACAACAGAAAACCTGAAATGAAATAATTATATACCCCTTGAAAAACAAAAACATGTAGAAATCAATATATTTTATATCACTGAATTTTTATTTAATTTATAATTAAAAAATGAAAGTTGGCACTTCCAAGACAGTCTCGAATACATATTTTTGAGAGAAATTAAGACGAATTTGACATCCGGTTGTGTTTCTTTGATTGTTATACAATAATCGCACTTCAACTATAACTGTAAACTCGTATTTGAATTAAATAAACCTTATCTGCGATTATACTACATACTATAATTACGAAATAAAATTTAAAGACCGTACTTTTCTTTAAGATATCTCTGTAGCTTCAACTGCATGAATCACGAATAATTTGCAACGAACTGTTGTGGAACTCTAGCGTTGGAGAGGTCAAATTCGATCGAATATCTCCGATATTAGAGAGTAAAATCAAGATTTCTTAAAGCCAAGAGAGGAATGTAATTAGCCATGCCTAACCGCACGAATTCTAACCTCATGTTATTGCTAAACATATCTTTAAGCCGCTTAACTTTCCCTTTGTTGCAGCGTATCGCACCAAACGCATAAGCAATCGCGATAGACCTATATTTTCTCCAATGCAGATAAAAACCTAAAATGGCGCTCTCTGAACGGAACGTGAAAATAATATTAAATAGATTTAAGAAAAGGCACGGCTATAAGAAGACGAAAGATCTGATCTGCGTAATAAATTTCGCGATACGGATCTCTACGTACCCCATTCTCTTAAGGCTGTGAATATTCGACTTCGCGGTATAAAATCGTCGCTTTTTGCAACGGAAGGCAACCCGTGTTATTGTATTTCGCGATCACCCAAGGGTATAATTGCGAAATCCATAGATATAACGGCATCGCTATCCCGCACCAACCGCAGGGTCTGCGTGTTTCAATAGGGTGCTATAAATATAACACCGACTAGAGGATCATGCTCGCATGGAAAATCGCAGTATTGTGGTGAAAACCTAATCGGCAGGTATTGGTGACACCGACTGCTGTCTCGGAGATAAATAAACCGAAAATTGATGAGAGAAACTAGAGCGAAAGGGGTTGTGAAAAGAGATGTGAGTAATCAGTCGTGACGCAATGCAAATTACGACATATTGGCGGTTGATTACAATTACCAACAGGTGTATGGATATTAGTTTCATAATGAATAATGAGAACCTCAGGATGTGGTGTAAGTAGAATGAGTGAGAACAACTTATGAGCAACTCTTTGAGAATGGAGAAAATTTTAATGAATCCTTCGGAAAATATTTATCAGGTAATTATTAGCAACGCTTTCCACTCGCTAAATCCCAGTTAACCTTTAGCTGAGGGGATAAATATATTATTCGTATGCTTTTAAGACTCTCTTAAGCCTTTAAATGGGCTATCTGCACTGAAGATTTAATCTGCGCGGAAATCTTCTCATTATAACCAGATCTTCTTCATCTCTTTCCCCTTAACTTACATCCGTCTACGTTAAATAAATTCGATTACTTTTCGAGGACTTATTTTATATTATCTACTTTTTTCTTTTGGTTTCATTTTTTCTAATTATTAAAAGTAATCCTTTTACGCATTAAAATTCTCTTTTCGTAACTTTCAAGATGGTCTACGAGATAACTTTTCGGAGATGGAATTACGCAAAAACACGTTAAAATCCAAAACATATACAGAAACACACGAATCGAGTAATTAAAAACGCGAGAGAAACTTTCCCGATGCACCAAACGGGATATTTGTTACGACCTTGAGATGAAAGTACACGGAGAAGCCAAATATTCGCGCGGCTCTACAATAATTCATCCTCGGCCGCAAAAATCGATATGACGCCTAAAAACTCCGGCATAAATTCGCAAATAGTTCTCTCAGACACATTCGCCCATAGACCAATCGATTCGCTTAAAGGCCAAAGGTCAAAGCGGCGAGAAGAGAGAGACCGGGGCTGGTATATTTCACGTTCTTGAGGCAATGGAGGGAAATATTTCCCTATAGTCTCGCAGTGCTAATTTAATCCGCAATTAACTCGCTTCGTTTCTTACTGCGTCTCCGTGGAACTCGATCGCGGACTTTCGGGACGTGCTTTTTTCCCGCCAAGGAATTTCTCCGCATAAAATTCCGCCGCGTTAAGACGACTGGAAAATATCCGCGCTTGCCCCTAAAGCGGTCGGGAAAAAAAAGAAGAACGAAAGGTCTAAATATGGGAGCGAGTGTCGCAGGGAAGTGATGCGTGCCTGAATGCATTTGGTCGCGAGGGAGGGTGAGTTGCCTAGATATAGAGAGAGGGGTGGCTAACGACCGCCCCACAACCAGTGAATGCCAGACTGCAAGGAGTCGAGAACTGTTTGAACAACGTTTTACAAGCGAAATGTGAAAGAACGAGAAAGATAATGGCTAAATGAAAGGCACTTTCAGTGAATGCTGGTTGTTCTCATCGCCTTCATTTGTTCACAAGAGGAGATAACGTTTAAAGCGCAACATTGATTCGTGAGAAATTGTTCTTTAATCGTTCGTTAAATAGAAAATAGGCGTTTGGGAAACGGGGGCTATTTTTCGAATGACAAATTCTCAAATATCATAAACGTAATGACTTGTACGTAAATTTAATCTCTCCGAAAAGAATTATTAACTGGTAAACTAAACTTCTGCAGCACACAGAACCCCATGGTACGAGATAACAGTTTCGTTAAAATACTTGGCAAGAAAAATGTTCATAAACGTAGTCCAAACATCTATTTACAAATATAGTTACATAGTAACTTTTTACTTTGCGTCGAATTATTATTTTGATGACTTTTAGATATTCAGAGTAATTAATTTACTTTAGTAGATTATTGGCAGAAAAGCACTAACAGTAAACAAGGTCAAACACGTTTTTATAACATGAATCGCGTAGACGTAATCAACCCAACGGTAGAGATGCAAGCGATAGAATCCAAATCCAAAATTCCGAGAATAAAGCCAAATTTAAAAGGTGATTAATAAAGCGGGATCAGCTCCTTTGAGCAAATTCTTTTGTGATGTAGAAACGATTCGTAAAAGAGAAATATTTGGGTGTATTCGATAGAAAATGCTTATATACAAAGGCGCAGTGAGAGATCGGCCTTTAACACATAAAAGAACAAAGCGATAAAGGGATAAACGGAAAAGGGATCTCGGAAAGCCGTCTTTCCTAGAAATGGACGTGGTCTGAAGTCTGACGGGCGGTTCTCGAGAAAGATGACGTAAGAAGAGCGAATTAAATACGCCGAACGCAATGCGGTTCTATTCTTTTTTCTCTTCGTATCTGTCTGGAAGGACAAATGAAATCATTGCGGAGGTACGGGAACAAATCACGATGATTTAATAGAAAGAAATTAAGAGGCTACCGTAACAAATGATAGGATGAAAACAAATGATCGGAGAGAAACAAATGACTCGAGATGTTATTGTGTTCGGCTACCTTAGGGCCCTCGAATAAATTGGGGTTGCCAGACAACGGAATGGAGCAATGAATATTTTACTCTAAATATTTGCAGACTGGCGCTGTTCGGATGAAATAACTCAAGATGAAGATGTTATAACTCTTCGCTGATGAGGCGAACAGGATTTCTCTCGTGAGTAATTTAAGGATCGTGCGAATAAAAATAGCTCGGGATGATTGTAAGTAATTATGATGACGGTGTGGGGAGATCATGGGTCTATCAACAGAAATGACCAATGACGATGAGATGCTAATTCCGTACGAAGAGATACCGTTAAGAGTTCAAAGAAACGGAATTAAGACGGTAATTGTATAGGAAGTGAAATGAAAATATGAGGTAGTTGAAATGTACATTAAGACGATTCATTTTTTCATTCGTACATATTAAATACCTTGTGCGGATGAATTTAAGTTTTTTTTGCACACTGTCAAGAAGTTACATCAGATTAAATAAACTGTTCATAAATGAGTTTTAATTACTATTCACTTTTTATAAATTGGTACTATGTAAATCTTTTCGTTTACCATAAGAGCAATTCAGTCTACTTTACGAAAATTTTCGAATGACTTATTAGAGATACTTACGAAGTTGAAATAAGAATCTAACTTATTCTAACATCGTTGAAGGCACTACATAAAAAATCTGTACATTTTATTGTATTACCTCTTACGAAAACAAATTCAAAGAGATGCACGTGAAAGTGTATCTACGAGTTAAAATGAGGTTGTTAAAAATCCTTCAATAGAAATCTTTCAGGAAGACTATTTCTAACAACACATTAACTTGGCAGCCAATCATCATATTTCACTACACGTTAATAGTTAGTTAAATTTCGAAGTCTAGTTTCACAAAGCACTCACAACTGCGGTTGTTAAAGTAAACAAGAAAAGCTATACGATATAGAAAGGTAATTTGAGTAGGTAAAAGCCATAAGATCACTCGGAGACAAAAATTTGCCCACGTACAAGTGGTAGCAAAATGGAACACAGTAAGCGCCTTCGAGAAACTAGAGAATGGCAAAAAATTGAGAGAAATCTTTAAACGGATGTTTCACGGGAAAAGCAAAAGACATTAACTTATATTATGATCCAACGCATCGAAGTAAAAGGTAATAATAAAAACCATATTTAAGAAGTAGCCCCGAAGAATGGAATCAACAATGAAGGGAACAGAATTAGAATTGTTGGATTAGAAATAGAAATAAGAGTAAAGTAGACAGATGTACTTAAAGGAGTACTGCTAGAATGTCCATATACGTTCATTCATATAACATCAGTAACGAAAGATGTTAAATGATAGGAAAAATGGTTTTTAAATAAGAAAATTCAGCTTGAAGAGCTCTTAGACGACAACCAACAAACATCAACAACAACAGCAACAACTACTCTAAGACTAAGGTAAATAATTGCTTTCACTTTCCAGAAAACGAGAACATTCTATCATATATATATAACCACTAAAAACTAATGAATTTCTATCCGAATATTGGCTCGAGAAAGCGAAATTTCTCCTTTAAGTGTTTTCAAATGAGAGAGCAACAGTACAGAGTTTAAGCGTTGCGTAATTTTTCAACTCCTCCATCCAACTGACTCATTGATATCCTAACTCTTCTTACACCAAAGTAAACTATCCTAGGGTAAATTATGGTCTTCAATTACGAAACCCTTGAGCTATTTGTTGATCTAAGTCATCTCTAGAGGACTTGGTGGGAGTGCTTTCTGTGTTTGTGCACGCGTTGCTTTGAAATGTAAACGAGCTATATCCTTTCGACGCAGCTCGTGGTCGGAGGATTTCAATTAGACACCAGCGAAAGGTCGATCTGCGAAATATGGGAAAACATGTGTTGCATTGAGGATAATGAGAGTTCAGAATGGGAAAACGTAACATTCGCAAGGAAAATAAACATCGAAGTAGTTACTCTAAACGGCTCGTAATTATTAAAGTATCGAATCGAATCAATATATTCTCAAATATCGCTTAGGATTCGATTCCCTCAGAGAACCTGTTTAAACTTACACATCTCAAACAGTAACTGTTTCCAACAGAGAACGCTCATCCCACTTGGACAAGAGCTGACAACATTGCCAAACCCATCGATGGATTCAAATTTTTTCACAGCCAGAATTGCTTAAGAGGAAGGCTTATCTTTATGGACCTGTAAATTTAACAGCGTTGGTATCTCTTGGGGTTTTTAATAACAGAAAATCGGACGATGAGGCGGCAAAGTCGAGAAAACAGTCTGGGAAGCGGTTTTCGTCGGTTTGCAATGTCTTATTATAAATCAAACGACACTTCTCTCCTTTCTCTAATTTTATAGTTACTTAAAAATATCTCCAATAAATTCTAAACTGTCTTAAATTACGATAAGCCTTTCAAGTTGACATTTCTCAAGACACAACTCAGTTATACACAATGAAATAAACTTATTTTTTAACTAAGAGTGTGATAAAACTCCATTTGGGTATAATTGTCTTTCATTAATCAGTGAAAGCTTTTATTCTATTTATTAAACACCATCTGATAACCATTTTGGATTTCTAAGATTCTCATGAAGTTCATCTTTTTCCATAGACTAACACTCGTATAAGAATACAATGCAGATTATGAAATAAGGAAAGAACATTATGTAATAACCGTCTTAATTCAATCTCAGGCAAAAAGGCATTCCTTCCGCGATATGGCTAATTGAATTTTACAATGAGCCGTGCTTGAATCAGCAACACACGATGACTCATCCATAAACGGTGCAATGAGACACGGACGTTTTAAAAAGATAAGCATAAATGAATATCGAGAAAGATTAAAGAAAGCCGGAAAAATTCCATCGTATGCCTAATGAGCCATTTTCTAATTAAAAACATCGTAGAATTAATCACATTCGCAGTACAGGAGACGTTAACTTCGCTTCGAGAATTCTGAAGGGAGAATATTTCGCGCGTTAAACACCTAAAAGAAAAAAGGAGAGGGGTTTTCGATTAAAACGAAAGAGAGGATATAAAAACAGTGGAACGGGTTTTTAATTCAACATTTCCCTTTTATTTCTCTCATCTTTGGATTGTACCGACACCTGTGGGGAAGAGGATTCATTAGTGAGTCTTTGTAGAGCTACGGGGGATATTTCTACGCCTTGGGAGAGGTCGGATAGGAAGTGACGTAGGAAGGGCGAGGTGCAGGAAATTACGAAAGAAGAAGATTCGCGAAAAGAGACATCAATACAAAGGAGTAAGGAAGATAGCTCAGACTGTGAATGAAGGAAATACTGCTCTGTTGGAAGAAGCGGAAGATATATTGACTTACAAGCCGTAGTAATCCTAAATGTTTGTATGACAAACAATCTTTAGTATGATTAAATGAATTCAGTTGCGATCTACAGATTGTATCGTAAATGATTCGCAAATATTAAAATTTTAAAACATAAAGATCGAAAGATTTTCAAAGTCCCAAAATATTTCAAATCGTTCAATGAAAAAATAAATTGATACAACAACCAAGATTCATACAACATCCAAGAGTCTTGAGCTTGAGTACACATCATGCCGCTTTATAAAGAAAGTGAAAAGTTCAAATCAGATTGGAACAAACTAAACATCTAGCATTAGTTATAAAAACCAATTCTTTTATTTGATGCATTAATTTACAATTTACACATATAGGAGGAACAAATTGAATAATCTTCTCATTTGAATACGGCACAAGAATTGAAGTTTAGGCATCAATTCGTGACTATCCTCATTTTGATGGAAGGAATTCTCCGTAAACTACCAAGACTTCTGCAGTGGACTGGAAGGAGATGTAAGGAACAATAAGGAAAAGAAGCCTGGCGTGATACAAAAGAAGGAAGGAAGAGTGACTGAGAAGAGTAATAAAAAGAAGAACAAATGGGATTGAGAGGAAGAGCCCAGAATCCGTAGGAGTCCTCTTGGGACACGATGATTACTCTGTGGAGAGAAGAAGGGACAAATGTGGGATTGACATAAAGACGGGGGAGAGAATGCAACGGAGCCTAGCAACAGAATCAAAAAGCTGCGATTTGGAATCGTTAGGTGAAAAAATAAACAAACCACGAGTGAAAAGAAGAAACTCGAGGGATGGGACGTACATGCTTTTGCGGAACAATAACTCGTTGATTTAAAGTTCAAATCGAGCGGGAAAAACGCATGACCTTTTGTTCGGAGCTTCCATTTATACTCCTGAAATGCGAGGAAGCTGAACCAGATATCGTTGGAACGCGAGGTGAAGTTGCATTCAATGAGAGACAAAACCATTGTATTCTTCCACAAGAAATGTACTCTCGATTTCTGAGGATTCTGTATGAGAAGTTATTTTAAAACTTCAGCGTAATGAGGGCAAACTTTTTATGGATCTGTCATTAAAAGAAAATATTTACAACGCTGCTCTAGCTTAATTAATTTTGTGACAAATTAAATTAATTAATTAATTAAATTTCCTTCTGGATTCCAATTTATTGTTTTAATTAACTAACTGAATTTTTAAGTAACTGAATTCATACAAATCTCAGGTTAAATGTTTAAACGTATTCCTCTACTATTACTAGAGAAGAACGGTATGTACTTAACTGGGATATTTTAAATATAAACCTTGCATAATGAAAAGAATAAATTTAAATAATTTTAAAACTCTAAAAGTATTTTAAACGACGACAAAGAATTTCTCCACGTGGATTTAAAATTGGGACATAAGAAAAATAAGTCTCAGCGAGGCATGGAACTGATACAATTCAGGCACCGTTGGCATTTTATATTTAAGCAAAGATTATAAAAGTTAAAAACGCTCTGCATCGCAAACAATGGTCGTAAATAAGAAAAAGTTTCAACTGGAATAGCGCGATCTATTTCCAGCTCTGTTGGTGAGGTCTGAGGAACGGAACAAAAAGGATGACGTTTAAGCCAACGCTCTTGAGAAAGCCTTCGTTTGCGCGAATTCATTTAAAAAACCTCACAGGCATAATCTCGGTGCTGCAGAGATAAAAAAACCTCCTTTTTCGTAAAACCGCCACTCCATAAAAAAACATAACGAATGCAATTTGCAGCGGAATATTCAACGTTAGGGGAATATCTGCACAAAGGGTCTCGAAGGGATATCAAACCGGTAGAGAGGGCATCTTTAATTTTTTCCAACGAAAGGGGGATTCCTTGGACAAAAAATAATCAACGCGGAACTCCTTGCAAAAAACAGCTCCTCCCGGGATTTCAATTTTCTTAATGCCGCTCCTAGAGTTGGATTATGCGCATTTTTTTCGCGAAAAATCCTTCGTTTTTCCGAAGAAATAAAACACGTGCAACAGAGCTTCCGTAATGATCCCCCTTTCCTCTGAACTGGATTTAATTACGAGTAACGGCGCCCATTGCTGTACATACGCCGGAGACATCTTTCTCGAAATTAAAACTCGTGCGTCCGATGATATGGAAGGACGATGAAAGGGGGTTTCGTTCGGTCGTTTAAGTGAATGGAAAAAGCGAAGATATCGATCCATCGCGAAAATTCCACCACTTTCCCTCTTCATTTCATGAGATTTGTGGCACTCCATCGCGCTTATCAATACCTTTTGAATACATTATACCTTCTGCAGGTAATTCGCGCGATTAGATCGCTGATGCTTCGTTACTATTATACCCTTTCCAGCAAATCGTTCACTTCCTTCATTAAAGCCGATCTCTTTCCATTCACCTTCACTCTTTCAATGGCAGGGATAACAAAATTCCGATGAAATTGCGACTTTTAATGGAGGTGAGTCATTTTTTATGGGTATTGGTTATATCGAAGTGACCGCTCGCAATTTGAATCTCGTTTAAAATGCAAATAACCAAGTAGCGGGCAAAAGATATTGATATTTGATTCATGAATCATTTCGTAACAATTAACGGAAAGTACTTGGGGCCCTTATAATTTGAGTGCTATTTAAGATATCAACTACGTTCGAGGAATTTTACAAGATAGATTTATGTACAGACGATTATAAAATACCTTCAGTTGGATGCGAGAAACTATTAGAGACATTAGCTACGGTTCAGTAAATTTCAAGTAAAAGGCGTATAACAAACTTCCACATCACACTTTCCTAATGGTTGAAAAAAACGACTGTTATTTTAGTCACATACTATTCTCTTGATATCCAACTTTGGATGCCGTCTTTTACTCCAACTATTTTTATAACTACGAAGGGTGAGAATTAAATTTAAAAACATATCGCAGTAACTATATATACGCATTATTTAAAAATACAGATCCTAGGAAAGTCACACTTCAATTCCTTCAACTATTAACATTGGACCGAAATATACTCCTGTAACGGTACCATCCACATTCAAAGAATTCCTACGATTTGCGCATCAAAAAGGTGAATCTTTTGAGGAACTTATTTCCGCACGTCCAGAACCATATATCAGCGATGCAAAGGGAGCTTACCTAACAACTTCCTCTCAGATAAACTCCCATCCGCCCTTTTACCAAGCCCATATACTCGCGCCACCGCAGTTTCCAACATCGGGTTCCCCCATTTATTTATCTAACTTAGTACCTCGTGTTCTGCGTACTTTTCAAGTACCCTTTCCTTTCGCACTTTCCTTCAACTCTCCATAAACCCGACGCATTTATCTTTTCTACATTTATGACGAAACCTTAACCCGTAATAACGACGACCGCATTTTTTCCCTTAATCCACCCACGCGGCGGACATGCGCGGAATTTCTGGCAACCGCTCCACCGACAGGAATGCGATCCTATCGCCTCCTGTGCGTGGGCAACGGGGGATGCCGAAAAAAAACATTGAAACGAAGGGAAAATGAACGGCGTTGGAGGGAAAATCTGAGATAAATCGCGGGAAAGGTGAGTGCGTGGGATGGCGATTGATGTTCGAAATAAAAGGGATAACGATGGATTTATCCGCCGGGATTCAATGAAATCGCAGAACTGGTCGCGAGGGTTAGAACCGCGGGACTTTTTAGACGGAATATTTTGGGAGGGATAATTTTAGGCGAGCTACGGAATGGCCGAGGTCATTACACATCCTGCAGGATTACCCTCCTCCGTGGCGCTGCGAAAGAATGAATGATTGTATGAAATTGCGCCGGCACACCTTCAAGAATAATATTCCTTCAATAGAGAACAAAAAGCGATTCAACTTCAACCGTATAACTCTTTGTTGAGAGAGATTTTTAGCTTCATAAATCAAATTTAAAGTGATGCAATACTTTTTTTAGGGGTTGACGTCTTATGAAGACAAGGGGAGTTCAGCGATGGTTTCTTAAAGATAACATCCGTTATAGATAATATATTCTTTGAAAATGCAGCAATTTACTCGTAATAAATTGTAGTAAGTAAATGAATTTCTAAAGATTTACTGAAAACTACAGGTAGTTTATTTAATACATACTATGTCGCTGTATTTAACGCTTGATTTCTGAGTAGATATGGAAGTGAGTTTTCGTAAACGATTTGTAAGGAGCTTTCATAGCGAACGATAGAGATACACGTTCAAAATTATTTCATTTAGTTTCTCACCAATTAATAAAATACGCTTTGAAAAAAGATTAAAATCCTCAAATTAAGTAAAATATAGATTTAGAGAGTTTTCCACACTAATTTGAACTCTCTTCTCGATAAATTAGCGGAATGATACACAGGGAAATTAAAGCCAACGCACCGTAGAATTTCAGGTCCCATCTCTTACTCTTTTTACGCATTGTCTGGGATGTTTAACTTGAGGTAACGAGCTCATATCGACTCCTTTGCGAACACAAACAATAGGAGATGGACAAAACGTGGCGACCGCCGATTTTCACTCCCCCTCCGAAATGCAAATTGGAGACGACTTCCTGATGTTTCATTACTTCAATTAAAAGGCTCGTGAGGGAAGATGACGGTGAAGAGGGTGGAAAGCAAACATTCTTTCATATTGGGGAGTGTATGGGTGCTGAATATGAATGACGATGGAAATCTGGATGTCGAAACCCTTGACGAGATTTGAATGGGTGAGTTGGGATACGTGCATCATTAGGGTGTTGGTGTTTCAGAGATAAAGAAGAGGGTGTCTCTTGCGAGGAAAGCGATCTTGGAGACGATGATGCTTCGATGGTGCTTTGGAGGGATTGGAGTTCATGCATGGGTGATCCGCTATGAGAGAATGGTGTGAAAGGTAACCTCTTAGGGTGCTAAAGCTCCCTCGTATGTCTGAGAGGCAACGAATGGGAAGTGTTGGGGAATGTACGAGGATGGTGAATTAGGCGGTGGTGAATAACAAGAGCGATCCGAGGGCAAGAAAACAGACGGAAGCACTCGTAAATATCCACTTCACGTTCGCTTAGAGGAATAAATCTTCCAAAAGATGTAAAAAGGGTCCAAAATGAATGTTTTTTAAAAGCGAGAACATTCAGGTTCTTTGATTCCGTAACGAGAATATAAACAAATGTTATGCATATATATTATTAGAAGGTATATTTTTATAAAGGATGAATTTCATACGTAAAATTGAAACTATGTACAAATGATATGTATGAATGTTTTTAATACTAATTCGTACAGAAAAAAAACAGAGAAATTTAAAAAAAGACCAAAAAAACTGTTAAGGAATGACGAAGATAAATAAAGCACCCCAGCCGGGTATTAAATTTTAAAAAAGACAAAATAATTTTTTAAATTTACCAGGGGTATAAGGTCAAATAAAAATAAAACACAAATGAAAAGGGTATGAAGGACATATTTACGTCGTAAGAAAACATGCTTCACTTCTTTGCAGGCGAGCAATGCATGGTACATAACACGTCTAATTTTAACTTCGATATTTATGGAACATCGACTTTTACTCAAATTATATACCCTACAAACACGACATCAGTGGCTCATGGTAAAAGGGGCTGATATTCTTAAGCGTAAGAGATACAAAGCAGAACTGAGGGGCGTAAAAAAAGTCACTGGACTGACCAAGGGTCAAGGACGGAAAAGTGGTTCGCGGTTGAAGAAGAAATCATTAAGAGGGACGCAGGAGAGAGCATTGTTGTCGCAAAAAAAGTCCTCAGGTACCAGAAAGGATGACGGATGCGCGCGATCGCCATATTCCCCGAGTGGCGGACGTGACGTTTTAAGAAGCGCGGAAAATTAGTTTTTTTCCAGAAATGGGAAAAAAAGGAAGGGCACACTTAATACGAAGCGATGGTAGACTTTTAGGGGTCAGCTGCGAATCGGGGGTGGTACGCGTGGGAGGGCAGCCAACGGAGGAATAAAAAAAACAGTCGCTGAAAAAGAGGAGCAGGACGTCATTGAGTTATGAATAGAATGTGGAGGCTTTCGGAGGTAAGATGAGAACACGCAAACGGGAAATCGGCCAAAGAACTACTTCCATGCTAAATAATAATAAAATATACACGAGAGCCCGGCGCACGCAACTCTAATGATCCCAGAATTTCTTGCTACGGAGTCCTTCATTCAGAAATAAGTAAGTTATGTCGGAGCGATTATTTTTTTGAACAGTGAGTTTGATAAATTTAGCTCTTCTCATGACCACGTGACTGGAATCAGGATGAATATAAATTTGGTCATTAATGTTGACAGAGGATGGAATTACACTGGAAATACGTGACTATGATGCTTATCAGTTAAAGATTAACTGATATAAGAACTATTAAATTGCTGTTTGGAGCGATAATTTAATTGAATTATTTGAATTGAATTCGTCATAAAATTATCTATTTATACTTAAAAATCAAAATATAATAAAATCTAATTATTTTTCGAATAACTATTCATTCAAGGTATTCACTGTTGATACACGAGTGTTATAAATTTAAAAATTGCCTAATTATAACCAATGAATAAATCATTAACTTCTTTAATTTACAAGCAACATCAACAAAATTATTTCGGAATTACAGAAAGGAAAATAATTGACCAAAGAATGGCCCAAAATCAGGACCTCCTGTTTGCTCAGAAAACACACAATATTTGTTGATTTTAGACTCCATTTTCTCTAAAATCACGGATTCTATTATGGTGTTTACAGAGGATTAAATGAAAACAGCTTTTAATTCGAAGAAATCCGCACAGTTTACTGCTCGTTTCCTTGTATTATCTTCCAAGGTCTTTCTCAAAATACAAACTGGGTGATCAAAATGTTCTTCCACTTTCTAAAAAATTTTCTTCCTGTAAAATAATGTATGCAAATTTCCCTCTCGACTTCTCCTTACTGACTGATTTTTCATGCCATTGAGTGTTAAAATACACTTCTTTAAATCTATATTTCGTGAAGTAAAAATATAATTATTACATCTTGAGCAAAATAATGATAGCTCATCAAAATATATAATGGTTCGATATTATATACGAGATCTTTATACTTTGACATTTTCTTCGATCAATATATACTCTTTCGATTACTTTTCTTATAATATTTTCTGATTTTTGACGTTAAAAGAAGATTTATGAAACTTAGCCACAGTAAATAAACATGGTTCGAATCAAATTCTACCGTTAGAAATCGATGTTAATACTACCAATACATTCAGCAAAAAATATCCTCCAAGTTCTACTTATCCTGCCAATAAAGAGCCATATATTTCGATATAAATAAAATCTCATTCCCTCACCATTACAAAGCTCAAGGAGATATAGAACAAAATCACCTTAGAAGGAGACAGTTGGAGAGTTACGAGTATCAATTTAAGTTAAATATAGCAGCTCAATCGATTAGGAAAGAATCTCATTCATGAAGTCGTTCATCAAACATAAACTTCGGCTCCGAACGTCCTTTCTACCAATCACAGAGAGTCTGTAAAAATCAAGTTCGCATTCTTCGCATAGCAAATTAACAGAATCAGAAGACCGGTTTCCAAAAGTGATAAACAATGCCTTCATAGCACGAAGGTTAAACAAGTGAAGGTCGCCTTCTTTGAGATGAATATGTACTCTATTTTAAACTCCTTCATGAGGAGGCAATGAGGTGAGCGCGCAGACAACTTACATGGAAAACATCCCATCAACATGACAGAAAATGAATTTGAAAAGATGATTTACGCAGAACTGCTTGAGGAATTCTTTAAACGAATGAATTCTTTTATGGATCTATATAATGATGAAAATAATAACGCTTGAGGAAAACCAAGTTTTAGTTGAGAGAATTCAGAGACGGCGAGTCATAAAATACAGTCATATCTTATACTTGTTTTAATAAGATCTATTTACTCGAATATCAAAATCTCCACGTTCAACACTGTACAGAATTCATAGCTACTAGGGCCTGTTGCGAAAGAGACAACAATGAAAACGGATTATAGATGATAGAACACAAATAATTCTATGAAAATAGTAACGAATATCATTATTTTATTTTAATACAATCTGAATTTTTGAATTAAAACAACCGCTACATTTCAGATCATAACGGCTACATTTCAGGTACTAGATCACCGTTCGTGCTCCAGTTTCCAGGCATCGCTTGGAGACATTTCTCCTTTCCAATGAATGAAAAGTGTATCTCGTGCTTCTCCCGCAGGGAATTTAGAACACACGTGCGCTCCGTGAATAACCATCCTCCTCAAAACGGACGAAATTTACTGCAGCCCGAGCAGCACTACTTCATGCACCGCTCGATACGTTATTCCGGAAAAAACTCGAGATTTCCCCCTTTTTGGTTACACATTTCCCCGTCACGAAGCGCCGTAAATTCCGGAGAAACGGGATGCGAACTCGGATCGTTATTAAGGCGTGAGAGGTGCCAATGACCTTTTATCACCGAACCTCTCACTTTCCTTAGCGTGTTTGGAAATTTTTTTATCAATCTCTGCGGGGGTGCCTTGCTCCCCACCGCGGAAAAAGGAACATGTGAACCGTGCGAAAAAAATTGCGCTCCGTCGGGGATGAAATTTGCGGCTCTAAGAGGGAAGCAGCCGAGCGTGGATAGAAGGGGATGTTGCAGGCGAAAACAAAGGGAAAGCTGGGTTTTTATAGCTGAAGGGCTTTCCATCACGTGAATATGGACGCACTAAATTATCCCCCGAGTTAAGAGCGATGGTGAGTTATTTGGTCTACGTTAATCTGATTCCCGCTAGAAATCGTCGTTCATCATGGGCTTTAGCGCTATACACAAAATCCTTTCCCTTCTGAAGGATTGAGTGTTATCGAATCGGGTTATGGGTAGACTGCCATTCAGACGCGAAATACGGAATTATAGAGCGAAAAAGCGGCGAGTTAGATCACGTAGTATCAGTACATGCATTACGTATATTACGCGCGTTATTTATATTAACAAGTATACAATTATACCATAAAATAAGCTAGTATATAGCTTATGCTCCCATCTCCTCACAATTACATCATATGAGAAGAAAATAATTCCACTACTTTTAGTGTTACTTTCGCATTAGATTACGTTATTAAGAATATTAGTTACACAACTCATCGAAACGTAAGATTACATGGAAGAGTACCTGAGACTAAGCTTGTAGAAATGAAGTTTGTAATTCTTTTGTCCTCTAAAATATAACTGATAAGAAGCATTAAATTCTCTTAAAAATTTTTAAGGTTATTGTAACATATACAACTCATTCCATAGCCCCTGAATACTAATTCGTAGTCGGTTTCGTAAAAATCACTCCAAAAAGCACTCTACAATGAAAAAAAAGGTACATGTCGTAAAAGAACTATTCTTACAACGCGGAATTGGCGAAAATACCAGTCTATTTAATCCTAGATCCACTGGCACCCGGCTAAAAATACCGCTCTTCAATCTTCCCGTAAGTCTAGCGCAAAAAAAATCCACAAATACGGGATCACCCAAAACATTACACCACCCCTCCCTCATTACCTCCCCCTCTAAGCCACTCGACGCCATTTGGCAAATTCCCTAATGAATGGAGGATCTTGCAGCGATTGGGGGAAGCGCGCAATCGATAATAGTAAGAGGATTTTGGCTCGTTCCACGCAGTGACCCTCTATTCTTGGATGCGTGGGAGGATTCGAGGCCTCGCGACGGGTCCTATGGCGACGTCAGATAAAGAGACGTTCCCTAGGTGGCGCCCACGCATAAACTTGAGTGTCCTTCCTGCAGAGCGGAACCGAGTCCCCGAATTTCCAGGGGATGAAAAAGTATTCCCAGAACGACTTCGCTCGCGAGACGCCAGCCATATTCCATTTCGCTAACAAGTTTGTGGAATAAGGGCGGGGAAGGAGCTGAATGGAAAAACATTACGGAGGCTGGAATTTGATTTAAGGTGTACGTGAATCTAGATCTGTGCCGTAGATTGCGTGCTTCCGTATCGTTTCCTATACCGAGGGATTCGTTGCACACTGAATCATCTATAGTGTTTGATGATAAATGAAACTAAGGTTTAGATTCAGAACCTCCATCGAAATAAAGACACTGTGTACTCATTCATTGTGTTTAGACCGCTTTCTTGTTTTCTTCCAGAACAAGACAGCAGTACTAGCTTTCTTGTTGCATAGCGGATATAACGACGAGATTTAGAGGATAATAGAAATTGGATGACGAAAGATATTTTTAAAATATAGCTCCAGCTAAAATATTGTACTAGGAATATATTCCAATTCAAGTCAAAGATATTTAATTACTATACAATTTCCGCATAAATTTCACGTTACTTTATACCACAACATAAATTTCCTACTGAGTAACTATACAATATTGCTATTGCGAAGGACTGAGATACACGTTAAAGTAAAATGAGTTACTTAATCGACCCTTTTGAGTTAGAAATTGAATAGATAAGATATTAGTAGCGAACGTTAAGATCTAGAATAAGATTAATATCAAAACTTTAGTATATTTAAGTTAAAAAAATCAATAATTCGTCATTCCACCTCATGAATTGCCTAAATATTTCGTGAAAAAGTTTGTTTTAATTACATTTATTTAAGAAACTCTTACCTTCTTGTCTACACACAAATCGATCCCATACATTGGAAAGGGAGCGAACAAGATGCACTATTCCTCAAACGCTCCCGATGTATTTACAACCGCTGAGTCGAATTTATGCTCTCCGAGTCCAACTGATAGCAGCGAAATCTAAATTAAACTCAGCGCTAACGGAGAATACGCACCTCCTTCACCGTTAACTACTCGACACTCGGAGGCCAAACAAAGAACATCGCGAATTTGGCTACTGACTTTCGCCATGAATGTAAAAACCTTGCGAATCGTATTTGTTGTACATGGAGAACAGATGTAACGATTTATGGTTAGGAAATATGAGTTCCTCTTCGTGCACTCTTGTTTATAAAACTGTCGACGAGAGCAAATAAACGAGACGAAAAACGAGCACATGCTTCTCCCGCAGAAAATTACATCGGGTGAGTAACGGTGGAGTGATTTAAAGTCCTCGGGGCAATCTTGTCTCGATCTCCGCGAAATGACGGCTATTAAAAAGGACCGGAAAAAAGAAATACCCGAACGGAGGCATTAAAAAATCGATTCGGAAATTAAGATCGCGAAAACGAGCCGTCCGAGGGTCCGAACAAAAGAAGATCGCTAAATATGTGGCCGCGATTATCGGGGGAGGGGCGTGTCTCGTGGGAGGAACGTCTGTTGGAGCAGATTTCCATTCGGTTTATCTCGTTCGGCTCGGAATTTTTTCCTCCAGTTACGTAATGACATCCTCCCCTCGAAACATCTGAAACTCGGAATGCGCCGTGAAAATTGCATACGTCACCGAGAGGGTTTTGGGACGGGAAGAGACGCAATGCGGACTGCTTCCTTAAAGGCTCCGTTTTTCCAGTTGGGGCAACTCAACTGCCTTCGATAGTTGATTAATGGAAGAAGGGGGAGTTAGACGGAAATGCTGAGGGAAGTATTGAAAGGGTTAAGAAAGAGAAAAAAGGGAGATTTAGAGGGAAGTTAAAGGACTATAGAAACGAAAGACAAAGAAGAAACGGCAAATACGCCGAAGATATGCTCAATAAATTGGAAAATATTACCAAAGTAACAAAAAATAAGGATACATAAAATAATCCGTGGAATATATGACGAAGTAGGATATTTAGTAGTAAAAATAATAAATAAAATAAGAATAATAACAGGAACATCTGAAGAAATACATGAAACGATAAAAGATACAATATAATAAGGAGTACGGAAAATATCGAAATTTAGATAATAAAATGATATGGAATACTTTTAAAAATACATGATCAATATTGAACTTAAAAAAGATGGCATTACAGACCAATATTTTAGGGAATCTAGAAGTTTTAGACTGCACTAGAAAAAATATCTGAATGTGAAAACATGTACAGATATAAAAGTATGATTAAATCTGAGAATCATAAGAAGTGCGTTGTCCCTCAGTACATAAAAGACAAGGAAATTCCATTTAAAGAGTCGTACTAGAATAAAACAGCACAAGAGAAAAGAAATAAGAATCTGAGGTACAGAGGACATTACTGGAGAATAGTGGAAAACAGACGGTACGCCTTAATCAACTTCACCGCACTGAAATTCTTCTTTTTAGAGACTCTTCAGCTATTGGTAGACTGGGTCACAAAATCCTTTCAACCAAATTACAGAAGAAAGGATTTTAAGAGGTTATAAACTGGATTTAAAAGCGACTGCAAGAGAACAAGAAATGAACGCGGTTTATACTATCTTGAGCAAGGAGATAGCGGTATCCTTTATAAGGAGAAAGCTTCTGCGAATATATTATTAACTGCAAAAAATCAGTAATTTTTGCAAATTTAAACAACTCTGAAGGAGAGATAGATGGCATTGAGGGAGATATAAAAAAGGCATAATCTTATACATATATGTATATTAAAACATTCAACAAACAGGCAAGGGTAGAAGGAAAAAACAGGAAGCCTTATATGGGATAAGGATCACTTGTGGTCTCACACCGAATACTTAAACTAGATTTTCATGGGAATATTTCCTTAGAAGGGCAGAGAGGTGTATGAGTGAATCACTTAGCGTCTCATATATACACCTTGTGCTTGGTATACTGAAAAAGACTACACTACAATCTCGTAATGATATTAAAAGTAAAAAGGCAACATTTACAGCTTTAAATGGATATAATACATGATTAAACATTCAGCAAATTCATATGAAAGTGCTTTATCAAATTTACAATGAATTTTATCCACTTTTAAAAATCATTCTTGCCCCTGTATGCTTTCCATTCGCCGCAAACGCTGTCAATATTGCTGCTAAACACTCGTGACAAGTCGATAACCGAGTTCGGCATATTTTTGGACACAAACAAGAGTCAGGTTACGCAGAATGATCCAATATATAGTCTCACCTGCACCCAATTACCATGCATGAAGGTCGATGGCGTGACTCCGAAATCTCCAAAAGAGAGTAAAAGAGTAGCGGAGTGTGTGGGAGGGGGGGAGCGATGCGTCACCGGTAGACATGCAGCACAACTCCCAGATGGGTACCACCCATGAATATTCATGCACCCGAATAATATATGACTCCCGCGAAATATGAGCGGCTTAATCGATTGATCGATATCTCGTTTCACTTTCCCCGAAAAAAAGGAATTCCTTAAAGCGAACCGAATCGATATTTAGCAGGGAAGGAATTGCGTCCCGATTATGCATCGGGGTGGGAAAACTGTATGTGAAGCGAATGGATGGTGACAATGGGTGAGAAGCACGTGTTCGCGGTGGCATGACTGGGAGGAGGACACCGGAGCCAACGACCTGTTTACCCTTCACAGCATCTTGAGTCTCTGCGCAAGAAAGTCCCTTTAAAAACGCGAAAAGGGAGTTGGTGAGCCGGTCACGTGCTTTCATTATTGTTGTTTTAAACGAGTTTTGCGACGTGACTTTGGAGACCTGTGGAGGAAAGACGTTGAGGGAAATGGCTGCCGGCAGAAGTATGGACTTGAATTAGCATTCGGAGTTGTCCCTTTTCGTTTTGTTTGCGGGCAATTCGCTTGGCAACGCGGCGATGACGCGTTTATTAAAATGAAAACACCGATAACGTGAGGAAAGATGCTCGTCACGGTTTCCATGCCTATGGTTATAATAATCCAAGCGAAATATATTAGTTGTAAATTTTATTTTATTGTTAAATCTATTAATTAATTCAGAATTTTCATCTTTTAAAATGGTCATGCAAAACTGTTCGTTAAAAATCTATTGCTTAAATATACGCTTGGTATACATGAAATTCTGATGAAACAATGAAGCATTACTAACATATTTTAATTTGAACATATTTGTAAGAGTTCTTTAATTAAATAGACGAGTAAATACGTTAAATAAACAAATAGTAAATACAAAACATTGTGCTACAGAGTCTCACACATTTTTTCTTTTTTCTAACCGGTGAAAAGAAATATGAAGAGTTCATTATCCGCAATACGAAAGAGTTCCATTGTTGTTTACCAATACAAAAACTAAGACATAGAACAAAAAATACAACATCTTAGCAACTAGGTCTCCTACCTTAGATACGACGAGACTTTTTCTATTTCCTTATCGCAATCTCATTTTTTCCTTAGCTGAAGTTAACCTTTCACGCATGACTTCCATCCGATAACATAAAATCTACGCCTTTACGTGGCGAAGAGAGAATTTCCAATCTCTCGCATAATTTAATGATCATAAATCGAGAAGCATTAGCGGGCGACAGCTGAGAAAATAACTCAGTCCAACCTCCAAGCGAATGCTACTCAAATACGGTCGAAACAATAGCTAGTTCAACGTTTCAATAAACCTCCGAAATATAAAAATCAAATAGCTTTGGCTTTCTCGTGCGTAAACTGAAAAGAACATAAATCCATGGCGAATAAAAATAACCCTTTCATCATTCCCCCATTTGTTACGTCCTCAAAACCGGTCTTCATACACTCGAGAACCTTTCGTCGCAATGGACGATAACGCACTTATCTTATTCCGAACAGATTAGAGGAAAGTGGTCGCGTATTTGCAACCCTCCAAATTATCTCTCAATAGTGGGTGGTTACCGGTCATACAAGAACCAACACGAAGCGTGTTCCAACGCTGTATTTGAGGGATTACGCATTCAAAAAGTCTGCACAGTGCCATTCGGCGCTACAACGCGAGTTGCGCTCGCTATGTGGGCCAAATAAACAAATGACTGACTACAACGAAACGATTTTAAGGCCCATCCTCGGAACCTCAATCCTTTGCCTATTGAGGTAAATACTTCCGCGTTCGCGCGTGTCGGCTTGACGAACAATTGACTAACAGGACGCGCTGAATCGATTTGTATACGCGGTCCGTCGATCGAACGCGCTTTACCTCCGCGAACAAACGAGGGACCTAAATCATCAGAAGAGGGAGAAAGTGATAATGACTAGGAAAGAAGGAGTCGAAAGACATCGTTTGCATGCGTAGCGGAGATACCTGTGACATCCGAAGCTCTTTGAAAACAAGATGAAAGGGGTATCGTGTTTTTTTATTTTCAGCCAATACCGTTCCAAAAACGCGTCACTATTCAAGTGCTTTTACGAGTGTCGCGTACCAATGAGAGGCCTCAAATCGAAGGAAACTCAATATTCTTCGCCTATAACGGATCTTCAGTCATTGTAACAGGATTAAAGCCTAAATTCCGCAACGAACAGCTAGTGCTGTACAATCAACAACCTTAACGTGAAGTGAATTATTATAATTGACAATTTAATACATAAAGATAGTCATTAAAGGCATTCCGTATCGAAAGAAATTCTTCTAGTTAATAAATTTATTTTTATCGTCCAAATAATACAAACACGCATAATAATACACAAACAATAAACACATTTTTATTACTCCTATTCTTAATGCGTATTAATCCACTAAGGTGCTTTTTAATTAACATTTAACATCGAATTGATGTTCTTCTATCATATCTAAATATTCATAGAAAATGAAAGTACAGTATTCAGTCTACCAGCTGATTTAAGTATCGCTACCGTTAGTGGACTTAGTTTTAAGTTGTCTTTCGAGCATATTATTACAATTTCTACAATTTATTCGATAAAAATAGGTAATTGTAATATTACCTTTAACATAAAACACAAAGGTCTCCGTGGCCACTATCAGAGATCTAGCGAAAGTAAATCACTAGGCGAAGAAAAATATAAAACTCTTATCTCAGATGATGACAGATTCTAACGGTGTGCAATCCCTGAACAGTGGTCACCGAACTTAAGATAGGAGACACAATTGTGCAATGAATAGAGAATTCGCAATGCTCCTTAAGAAACTCCTTACAAATGATAAGATTAAGAACATTATCAATCCATCAAACAGAGGGAATTCCTCTTAGAAACGCTATCCACATTCCAGCAACAAACTTCGTCAACAAGTAAACGTTTATTAAAAAATCCCCGCACCCTATTGCACGATATTTAAAGCCCCTGTCTATTGATTTACGATTCGCCATAAAACTGCCACTAGGACACCGGATTCCGAAAATACAACAACGACATAAAGTTGGGGGAAACTGTTATCCGTTCGCATAAAACCCGTGGTCGCTTATGGCATTCGTCGCTATGGGCACGTGGCTGGAAGAGTCCCGTAACTAGGTGTCGGCGAAACGTTTGGGTAAGGTGGCGAGGGGAAATGCTTCCACGTATCCTTATAAGGCAAAGGACGTTTCTATTTAATTTAGCCGTTCGCTATGACGCACCGCTCATGAAATCCCTCGTACCGAGTGTATACATGACGCGAGTGAAAAAGATCCGTGCTAATTCTCTCGCAAACTGTACGACTTCAACGGACGAAGAGGAATTGCGCAACCGATGGACGTAGGTCGCTGAATGTCAAGGGTGGTCTAATTCACTACCCGAAGTGTATTATGCGCTTTTAATGTCCGAATCGAGCTGCAGTTGGGTGGACCACAACCGCGGATGTGGCCGTACCGAGAGATAGTTTTAAGTAGCCTTCCTGGTTACCCAAGAGAGAGAAACCGCTCCCGTTAATGGATGCGAAATGAAAATAAATAGAAAATGCTCGAAGGAGTTTCGGCGTGCGCATTATCTCTGCGACACGTCCTTTTGGTAGAGACGCAGAAATGAAACTGCGGTCGTTTCTGAAACCGAAGCACGTCTCCGTACGGAACTGGAGGATTAAGTGCCCGAAGTACGTAACTTTCGGTAAGGACACGAAATGCGATTCCAGTTCCAAAGTTTCAAAGAGCTCTTTTAATGCCATCAAATATCCCGCAAAAGTTTATCCTGCGTTAAAAATTACTTTGGATGATGAGATTTGAAAAGTTTGTGTGAAATTACTAAATTCAATAGCAGCGTAGGTTATATATTTGCATGTTTCACAGGAGGAATAAATAATTACGCTTACTAACCACGAAAATGGTACGCATCTGAACATAAACTGCTAAATGAAACCCAAAAGTAACAAAAATAATGATTCACAGGGTTCAATACCTGATACAATAAAATGTACATTGCATTAGTTCGATAGTCACATGGAACTCAAAGTCAGCAATTCACTTTCCATCTACAAGCATTACGAGAAAAAGACATGAGTTCTCTTTGTCGAGAAAATAATTGATTCGTGACTTCCAGATAAAAGCCTTTTAATGGAAAGATAAATACGAATTCCGTCTCGCTCTTCGTAAACTGCTTACAAAGTAACGGAGTTCAAATGACGGTTAACGAAGCTATTTATGAACTAGGGAAGTAAATTCGACAGCAACTACATACTAAGAATCTTTATAACGTTTTACAGCTCTATTTCGTTTAAAATGTCGGTGAAAATCGGTAATATCGCAACCTTTTCTTGTTATTTAACTACAATATCGATTACCGTTATTAAAACCGCTTGAATTTAGATATATTTAGGAAGTTTTTTATAAATCGATTTTCTCTATTATGTTAAAATTAACAAAGGACAAAGAGCAAATAATACTCCGGCACAATCATTAGAATTAATTTGTATAGCTTTATTATTTTTAAAACCGTAATTGGCAAAAAAACGATAGAGTAAACGTTGATTCTTTTGTTAGGAAAACCAACATAAGTACGTACTGAAATAGATTTATCTAGGTTAACACTTCGAGCGTCAACAATCTTATCTCCCAATAATTTATTGCGACAAATATAAACATCGATAATCGCTCGTTAAATATAATGGATTCAATGCGCAAGCGGACAAACGATCCTTTCATAAAACAAATTTATGTGGAAATTAAATATGAGGTGATAATCTGCGCAAGGAAATAGAGCAAAACTCAGTGAGTGACATACGATCTCGAAATGAGTTGCACAGATGCTGTTCACTGCTGCGATTAATAAACACTGCCTCGATAACTTTTACTGCCAAGGTCAGTGAAATGTCAAGCGGCGCTCTTATTTCATGGGTATCGCTTTACTTTCTTGCAACTTTAATGCCAGTTGATTCAAAATCAGCTAATTACTGAAACAATTACACATTTTCATTAAGGAGTAGACTACGTATACTGCTACAGGTGTACACAGGCATATTCATGCACTTTTTCAATACTCAATATTGAACATAATAATAACAGAAGAAACAAAGGTCTTGCGAACTGCAATTAATCATCATTCACAACTGGAGGACCAAAATAAGAAGTCTACTCGAAAAGAATAATTGCATGCCTTGATGAAGGTCCATTCTCTCTTCATGCGCCAATATAATACTCCAAAGAACTCCTCGGAAAAAAAACGACTCAACGAAAGAGAAAACGAAAGGAAAACAAAGAGACTAAACTGAGCCGAGCAATGAAACTAGGGACACAAACCGTTTGGATCTGAACCCCTTCTACGATGCGACAAACCACCTTCTCAGGAACGCTAGCCGAAATCCTCGCTGTGGCGCCCCTACCAGAGGGGGCGCCACTGATGTTAAGTCACGAGGAGCTGTGCGACAGTTGCCAATGGTTTTGGACGCTAAAGAGAAGGGCCAGTGCCCCGCCTCCTTCAAAGACCGGTGGAAATCCCCACCTCCGAAATAAAAAAACCGTAGGCCAATTGCCCGTAGAGTCAGTCACCAGCGGAGCGAAGAGGAGGTCAAGGACTTAGTCTCGGCAGAAATGAACATAACACGAGAGTGCCACCGGAGGCTGTCACTTGCTGCGAAAGGGATCACTCCGTGAGAATACGCACGGGTATCACGAGATACGGCCTCTTTCGACAGTTCGGTGACACTCGCGATCGCCAGTCCAGTCTTCAAGTCTGCACCGCTCTAGGAAATTCCCTCCGCAGACGGGACAGCGTCTGTAGAGGCGCCAGACGCTGCACACACACACTCAAACACGCACACATACACACAATAAAAAAGGACGCATGCGCGCGGAAAATAATTACCCTGCGCGAATCTCCGTGCCGCTCTGACGAACGGGAGAGGGAAAAAATTCGCGGCGACGATCACTGTGGAGCGGAAGGTTAATGGTCAGAGTACTAGACCGTGTGGCACACCTCCAATTTGAACTGGGCCGCTACCGTTCGTGAGTCTCTCTCTCTCGAATCGGTCAAAATTTGAAACTCCTTTCACTGCTTCACTCTCACTAAGCACTCACACGAGTAAAACACTTCATCACGCGAGTGGCCGTGGTGAACGCCTCGGCGTCCGTTCCAGCGGCCATGGCTTGCCCGTACGATTCCCTTCGGAGAATGTATTCAATGCGAATTAAAGATTCGAGTAGGACAGGTCCTTCTGGTTGCGCGTTTGACGGCGAACTGAAGCCTGGCTCAGATCCCTCCTTCTCCTCCCGCCCTCCCCTCCACACCCCTCCCGTCTCGCCCCTCCCTCGTTGGGGTTCGCCGTGAGAGCCATGGTTTGCTCACAGCACTCTCGCGCACTTTGTAAATGTCCGTGAACGCGTGCACTGCGGGTGCATGCGTAAGTAAGAGGGCTGTATCATTAGAACGTTCGCTGAAATATCCAGAAGCTTTTAGGAGAGTAAATGGGAGATATAATATAAGTAACGTGAAAGTGAAAGGGAGAAATACGCAAAGAGGTAGATGACCGCATTTATTGACTCTGTACACCACAAATATATAAAATTTTCTTCGCAACTTTCATAACTTGTGAATCTATGCTTTTTCAATATCTGAACTAATTTCATTAGATTCATATTAAAAAATGAATAGATAGAATCCTAATTTGATTACGTATTTCAAAACAAATTCAATTCAAATCAAATAAAGGAAGAAATAAAATATCATTTTCTATAATGACATTAGAAAGGCCTATCAAAGATGATAAAATACACTCGATACTAAAAAATCAATTCTTCAACAACTCATTCTAGATTTCCCTCTAATTCCCTCCCTTTCGACTACTAAAACCCATGATACGTTTTGCTATCCAGATTCGAGAAATGAATAAATAAAATATATCATGCAGTTGAAAAAGGAACATTATCTTCTTTTATTTCTCAAAATCTTCCAAATTAATGTTCGATAAAATAAAATCACTCGATTATCTGTTGTGAACTTTAACCTTTCATTTACAACCATTACAAAATGCCATCGTAGAATT
This sequence comes from Pantala flavescens, assembly GCA_020796165.1. NCBI lineage: Eukaryota > Metazoa > Arthropoda > Insecta > Odonata > Libellulidae > Pantala > Pantala flavescens. The sequence continues at coordinate 49,926,391 of CM036883.1, forward strand.
TGAGGATGTAATAACCAAAGATTGCTTGTACTGCATTCATTACATATATACTCAAGACAGAAATTCATTCACAACCAATGATTACCGTACGCGTGATTAGTTCGTTGGTTCAGAGTCAACAAATTCACACTTTTTGCATTGAGAATAATCTCCAAGTCGTCATGAAAAGAATCATCCACCTCCGGCCAGTCATCTTCATACACACACATCCCGAAACGGAAATGCCTTTCGAAGTGTAAATAAAAAGTCGCGCCATTACAACACCAAGGTCGCGGGCATCAGAATCTTTCTTGTTTCGAACATAAAAAAACAATGACTCGTAATCTACGGAGCGACTTTCCTGTTTGGCACTTTAATTCGGATCCTAGGTCGCACGCTAACGTCCTTTTGGCCGTTTCTGTCAGGCGATCTCTTGCGTGTTAAACCGCGAAACCTTGGACAAATTTTGGGTGCGCGAGGGTGGGTTCAAAAATAACACTCTATCATTCGCACCAGAGTCGTTTTTGATCTCGAGTTAGGTGCTCCTGGCTCGTTTCCTACCGCAGACCACATCCTTGGTGATACGACTTCAGAACTGGTCTCTTTGCAAAAATGAAATGAAAAAAAAATGTTGCGTCGGAAGTGGAGATTTCCTCCGTTTGAAATCTCCTTTGTTTCCATCTATTCTAGGAGAAAATAACAAGGGCGATGAACCATTGTCTTCCTCCTCCTTCCTTGTCGTTCGTAAAAAAACTCGTAAAGCTCTACCTGGGAAGTCTTTTATCTACGCTTGTAAGATAAATACAATGCTATCATACAGAATACAAATTACAGTTAAGAATTCTACTTTTTTCATTCCTATTCTGACCATAATGACCACGCTATATTTTATTTCTTGCAGTACATTTACGTATTTATTATGGCTACCGGTATTTATGTAAAGGATATACAAAGACATGCCTAAATAAATAACAGTATGCAAAGTTAACACTATACTATAAGAACTGCAACATCTACTGACAATTAAAACCGTGACAAACACTTTAAAATGTTTGCATAGAATATAACAACTTTACTCAAACGAGAGCATTTTCGTAAGAAAAGAAAGGCAATATTCCGTAAGGGATGAATGCCAAGATTTTTCGAATAACTGAATTCTCGGATAGGTCGAGAAATCCGAGTGAAACGTGAACGTTCTACTTCCTAACAGGTTTCGGTACACCCTTACCTCCATAAATCATATTAAGTTTTTCTCATCTTATTAACGAAAACCTTTCCTTCAACACTACCTTTCACATCCTTTAACGTTCTTATTTCGCTATAAAAATACCCGGCATCGCAAAACACACAAATTTTCCAACGAACCAATTTCCGGTTCTGGATCATAAATCACAAAAAATCTTCAAATGAATTATGTTCATTGGAAATGCAGAAACGCAAAACAAAATTCAGAAATAAATCCTAGGAACTGTAAATAAATCAAGAACTCAGATAAATAACTACATTTAACTATCTCACGAGATTTATACCCAACAAGTCAGTAGTTATCTACTTCTTCGTTTGAAGAAGGGAAGATATGTTATTATTTCTATTTTTATTTCGAAAATCTTATCACGCATCTATTATTTACCTTATGTTATTTACGTAAATATTAATATTTTTCTCTCAATATTAGCTGATTATCAATCGTAATTAAGAAATTACGTCGATTGAACGAAGTTCACATATTTTACACCTACTTGAATCATTATTAAGAATCGATAATATTTCTCCAATTACCTCTGCTTCTCCATTTTAAAACAAATTTCATTTTTAATCAACATCCGGAAGAAATATGAATTGGTTACTATGGTTACATTCCTTATATACCGCAGTATATTTTCAGAATCAGGGACAGTATGTTCGTAAATTAGTGACGACATACTCATATTTTAAACATTTAAGATAAGATAAATTGATGGTGAAGCATTTCGCGATAAGAAACTACAATAACACAAAATTCTGCCCCAAAGTATCTTCTGCATCTCAGACTTCAATCACTATGCAGGTGTATTCGTAAAAGATGCAAAGATCCTCTTTGTTTCATCCCATCGACGGCGATCGTATTTTAGTCCCCGACTTCTCCTGCACCTGGTTACCAATCGCCCGTAGCTCTGCGTACTTTCAAACCCTCTTTTGTTTAAGAGCCCCGCCCACCGACCAATCTGCACGAGAACCATTGCCAACACTCATCGGCATTCCGAAACGCGCTCTTTTTTCATTCGATTCTCATTTCGAATTTGTATTTATTCGCGCTCTCTTCGTTGCGTTTACTTAGGCCCTAGAATGAGGAAGGGAGGAGCTGTTCTGTGCGTATTTAGAAACGGACACGCGTTGCTTACGAAACTCGCTTCCTTCCTCCGCTCACTTCCTAACGCCTTATGTTCCACTCGCGAATTCCTCCGTGAGTGTGTTTGCCCGAGTGTATTGCTTTTGCCGATATTTTCCGAAGCGCGTTCCACTTTGAAGGAATGGCTTGAAAAAACGACGTTTCGCTAAGTCCCCGTTTATTTGTACGACGCCTTCGGTTGATTTAGCCGACCTGCAGTAAACCTACATCGAGCTAGTTCAATTATCTTTTCCCTTTTCGGGAGTAAAAGCGTATTGTTTTCGCCCCCACTTTGGAGTGCCATTAAGTTTCCGACATCTGCGGAACTTTTCAGTTTCGCCTTGTGTAGTTCGCCCGAAGACATATGTTCTCCATTTTTCTCGAATAAATCGATGTTTTCTAAGAGGACGAATAGCTGTGAGCGAATGCTTGCTTTCTGTCGGTCAGTAGACATCGATTATTCAGGATGCTCTAGAACGGAACCTTTGAAGGGTTTTATTTAAATAGAAGTCTCCTGTGATAGTTACGGCCTCGTCGTGAACGGAAAATAGGGCATTAGAATCTCTCGAAAGCAGAATGATAATCCTATGGTTTAGTCCATGTATAGCAGTCTTAAAAGCCTTACAATAAACTTCTTGATTCAATAAACATCATTAAATATCGGATCATGGGTAAATTCAGGTGAGACGTTTCTTATTGTAGTCGAGATAAATCCCTATTTCATAGAATGATTTAGACCTCGTATCCAAGACACAGTTTGTTCAATAAAGCCTTGAATAAATTTTTGGTAAACGTTGGTGGTATGGCATATAGTAAATCACCGCTGAATAGAATTTATTTCGTATTTTCCAATTGAAGGATCGCTAAATGTATGGTAACAAAACGTAAGACAAATGTATCTATCCATACTGTTCTTAAACTTTTATTCTTCGTGACTAGAGTAATAGTTACTTTGATAGTTCCAAACACATAAATAAACGAGACCTAAATATTTCGATCGCAAAAGTGAACAATAAGAATACATAAAAACATAGCGATTTTCTTAATGGAAGGAAAATTTATTGGGTCTTATTCCTTCTAACCCATTATGACTGACAGGAGAAATTCGAAGATTATATGTCAAGTCTTCTAAACTATACTTCCAGTTGACTGAATAATAATATATACACAATACGAGGATCGATTTCACATGATAATTCTTCTTCACTTTTAAGAATAGTGATAGGAATTGAAGGACCTTGACCTGATGAACTTCTGGTTTGAATTGATGCCTCCCCATCACCTCCTTCACGAAGCATCACGAACATCACACCAAAATTTCATGAACCTAAAATCAAAGCTTCATTTTTAATGACTTGCAGTGGTCATCTCCATCCAACGCAGACAAAAAAAGAAACGGAAGTAAGAGCGGCACGTTTACGGTGGTAACGGGAGACTCCTTCATTAAGGGAAACTCATCGAGGAGCATTAGTCTTCGGCCGTCCCAATACTACTGAAGAAAGAGAAAGGAATCACCAGAAGGGCGCGGCCGGACGGCAAAATAGGACAATGGGACGCTTTTATCTCGAGAGAAACTAATCTCGTAGCCAGAGGCATAAATTAGACGAATTAAGTGATGAATAGGAAGGCGACGATTTCTATCCGGGAGGAATGATAGAGCACCTCCTCGAGGTGAGAAACGAAGGTGAGGACGCGTAAATAAATGAGTGAAAAAATAGACATTCCAGGTGTCGCCCCCGCGCGAGAATTTCGGTAAATACGCCCGAAAAGGATACGAGGTCAATAGTGAGAAGATGCAATGGGGGAATTTCTTCTTTTGGCCTTTCTTTAGTGACCTAAAAAACGGACTTGCGGGGAGAGTGGATCTGTGCGAGGTACGGAAGGTTAATTTCCCTGTCGACAGTTCGACGACACGACGAGTGGATGATTTGTGGCTCTAACATAATGGAAAGGCGATGCACGAGGCAGAAATACATAAATCCGATCGTGGCGCCTTGAGGTAGGCTTTTGTCCCTCTCCTGTTTCCATTTGGAAGAAAAGATTAACCAATTTTACATTCAATCAAAGCGGGTAAATGGGTCTTTTAATGTATTGGGATATCTGAAGGCATGTCGTCTTCGGAAATAGCCATGAATACGTTGTAATGGTGCAATTTCCTCTATATTTGACCTGTTGGCAATCGGGAATTTCTCATATCCACCAATTCTCGCAACTGTATCTTTATTAATGTCTCTATCATTTTGAAATATTGAATAGTTTGAAGAAATATTTAGCTTCGAATCGCAGTGAAAATATATTTTATTTTACATTCAACATTGCGTGTCACAAAAATATTATATAGCCATTTACTCTCGTGAGAATAATATTTTTTCTCGACAGTAAGAGCAATTATGGATAACTAGATGAAAAACAATTTAAAAATAACCATGGTAACAATGAAGATTTACAAAACACCCTAAGACTTACTCGGGACGTGATCCATTAAACTTAAAGAGTAAATAAATTGAAATAAATGCCTCTTTCATTTTAATATATTAATTTACCAATTACTTCCACACTAAATCAATATCTGAGAACGCTATTTTCGCTCTTCATCATAACTCTCTCAAGAAGCACATTATTACACATACATCACTCCTGGATATTTCGTTGATGTTAAAACAACCTCATGATGTTCATCATAATCCTTAAGATGCCAATATAGATATTTACAAACCCGTTCACCACATTCAATTTCGCGGTTTCCCTCGTTACTATACCTCAATCATTATTTAATTGCATGTTCTCCTAAATCCACGGCAACCGCACTTTCCCCGTAATCAACCCTTCGTTAACATATCCCCGGGAAAGTGATTTTTGTCGTAATCGACGGAAATTTTGAAGCGCAACATCGCAAAAGGCATCGGAACTCATTTCGCGAGCTCATCATCTAATGAGCGCATTCGAACTAAATGTCAGAAACACGCACAAGCCGTGATTTCCTCGAAGAATTTACTCATGAATATGAATGAATAACAGCATCGGTCTCTTTGATTATGTGAGCGATCCTCTTAACAGCTTCTCTTGCAAGAACTTGTCTTTCGAGTCATTGCCGCTTTGAAGATCGTCCGTGAAAGAGAGAGCGAGAAATGGTAACGTACACGCGGTGGGAAAAAAACGGAATGACAACAAATCTGTTTTCCACACCTCAAGCAGTGTTCTAAGTGACGAGAGAGAAGTTGAGAAATAAGAGAGTTGTAACGATGGCATGTTATGTGAATTGGTTATTGCTTTTTACAAATTGAGTTACGAGATGAGACATTCACCGCAGGACGTCGTTGGAATTCTTTCTTATGAAAGAAGTTGATAATAGATAGGATCATAGGGATGCTAGACCATCGCCTTTAGCATAAGGGAACCTAGTTATTAGCACGTAAGTAATTGTTCGATGGAAACTGATGTACAAAACAGATGAAATTCCATTATATATAAGCGCTTCTTCACTTCACACACTTCAAATACTTAACGTTATATTTTAAAAATGATAGATATACATTAATAATGAACTAGGCATCAATATCACCTCCTGCCACACACCGAAAGGTGGCTCGCAGGGTATCTACGTAAAGTACATAGACAATATCTACTCGTATATATATAATATACAGATAGTAGAAAGCCTAAAGAGCAGTAACATTAATTGATTTTCAAACCTAATCCTTTGATAATTGTAATTTCAAAAGAGAAATCCTATAAGAGACATGATTAAGAGTCGCGAATGCTATTACAAGTATTGTGCTGCATCTTCAAAGCCTATTAAAATCGGCTGAGCAACGACCAATCAATAAATACGTCTAATATTATCATCACGAAAAATAGCCGCTTTCCATAGAAATCTTTCGGTGAAAACGGAATAATTTACTTACTCCGCGATACATCATTCTTCTGGGAGATAATCCTTTGATTTCATTTTCAAGATCACTCATCCTTAGCAAAACATCGATCCAATGTACTCACCTAGAAAAAAAAGAGAAGCACATCATTAATAACCAAATAAATAAAAAATAAAGATAACTGATATCAACACACAGATGGCAACAGTCCCATCTTTCTAAGTGAATTACTTGCAGTTTAAGAACATGAGAAGAGACGATAGATAATGTGTGTACATATATAGGTTTCCCATGAATAGAAACATTACGAATCGTCAAGATCGGGATCTTAAGACGCGATAGCTTCATTGAGAAGAAACCACGCGTTCCCGATCTTCGACTGTTTGATATACGTAATGCTCTCAACGGCATTGAAACCACCTTATCGACCATCGTAAAGCCTTCTCTAGACATTAAGACGTAAGCACACGTCTTTCATAAAACGCTTTGGTAACACGTCACTCAAAGAGGGCAGCGCTTAAAGAGATAATTTCGAGCAGAAAATGTCTCTAAGGACGCGTCGAGATCCACGCTTAAAAAACCAGATAAGAATGGGATGAAATGATACATGGTCGAAGGCCATTAAAATGGATTTCCGTGCTCGATAAAGCGAAAAGAAAGGGCGCACTGAATGAAAGAGAAACAAATAGGCACGTGCGGGGGAGGGCACGATGACCGCACTGAACATTGTTGTTCGCTGGGGGATATCGAGGGAGCTTGGATACGGTGGGAAGTGTGGTTGGAAAAGTTTTTCCTGAGAGAATTTATAAGAGGGATGGTGAAAGGGTGTAAAAAGGAAAGCTATGTGTGTGTACATATGTAGCAAGAGATGAAAAGGGAAGAATTTGGACAAAATATAGAAGAGATGGAGCTTTGGTGTGCGACTGAATGCGTGGTTTCCCCAAAGCATTTCTATTTGAGGTTCTTTTGGCGTAATTCGGATAAAACGTAGAGCTGCTTACAGGCGCAAAGGTCGCCAGAAGTGTTTAATCCCTCTTTTATATTTATGATAGTCTTCATTGGGCGAAATGTAAACCTCAGAATTTATTCTACAATTCTTTAAGTCTTTCTAATTGGTGTTTTTGAATTAAATATTCCATTTAAACAGCAGTTGAGCGTTCAAGTTTAGAAATAGGTATTTTAATTCAAAGAAAAATTTAATTTTGCGATAAATTCTTGCTATTAAACTCTATTCTCTTACATTTATTTAAATATCATTTAATACATAGCACATTACAGGTTTTGTATTTAATTTTCCCATAAGTACTTCAGATGGCCTTTATCAATGATAGGAGTAATTTTATATCGTTAGTTATCAAGAGTAAGTAAAATCAGACGAAATATCCCAATAAAACTCGATTATAATATAATAAAATATGAGGTAAAGGTAAGATAAATTTTATTTATCAATCAATATAAAATTTTATGGAATGATACACCGCTGGTATATAAAAGGAAATATTTTCTTTAAAAATACAGGAGATTCGCTCACAATAAAATGCACCACATCGGTAATAAAGAACACTTTATAACATGCGAGTGATCTGATATGCAAGCGATGCATCGGCTGAACGCACGCCCGACACGAAACATCAATTTCAAATTCAATAAAGGTGAAAAGGCGCAGCTTCTGAAAAGGCATTCTAAAGATCTAGGGCGTGGACCGACGATCGAATTACACAACATTCCGAGTTCGTAATGAAAACCGTAAAAGGTTATGCGATGGATGGAAAAACATGAGAATATCGAAAACTCTACGGAAGTGAATGAATTCTATCTCGATTGGATCGGAGCGAATAATAAATAACGTTGCCAAGGACTGGACCATGATTGGAAAGATCAGCTATTCGAGCCGCATCCGTTGCGGATAATCACCCGATGCATTCGCAGGTGTAAATTTAGACTGGAAGGGAGCCATAAAAAAGAGGATATTTAGGACTCTAATGGAGTTGAAATTCTCAGAAATGAGTGTATATAAAAGGGATCTCGGCGCCGGTGGAAGTATTCCAATAAGAGACCGAATAAATAATTCATAAATCTAGCTGCGCAGACTCCGACCCATACGACAGGTACGACTATCATTTTATCGGTGGACTCCTGCAGAGTTAGTCACCCTAGAAATGTCATTCCTTCTCCGGTTATACGAAAAACTGGCGAAAGTATAGAGTTAAATTTATCTTAGAATGGCTCCGGAGTTTCAGAGTTTTCTTACGATGAAAGACGGCCATAAAAGGAAAATAAAACTTGGAATTTTCCGTCTAACTTCGGAAGACGGAGAGGAAAAGTTAAGGAGATTCAACAGGGAGTCTGCTCGTTGCTTTCTAACACAATGATTCCAGACCGTGGAAATTTCAGTTTGGGCAATAAAGGGCGAACAATAAACATCAAATTCCTCTGAAGGCTTACACAAAACAAATATAAGAATGATAACCGTATATTAATAACTGAACCATGAACTTGTTGATAAAGTGTAGAATATTTGTGGATAATTTAATTAAAAGGTCAGAAATACCAATTGATAGCTTAGCACGCTAGAGAAAATTATTACGTGATTAATTTTTAAGAATTCGTTCTTTTTATATACTAAGGGCATTGAATATAAGGTTATTGATAATAATATTTGTTCATGGTAATTAAAATAAGAGACAGCAATTGTTGAAACATACAAATCGGAAGTGTTAATAGGAAATTTAGTTTCAATGGATGCAGATTAAAACAGGGAAAACCTAACGACTTAAGTCCTTTAAAACACACGTAATAATGAGTCATTTAAAATCATTTCATCCTGGATGCGTTGAAGAGCAGAAACCTGTTTCCTCAATTGCCACTACACAGAGTAAAGGGAATTCACTTCCAACACACAGCTGTATGTTTCGGAGAAAATGACCATTTGCCAGCAAGAAGTTGGCTCTTTTGAAACCCAAGGCTATTTCTAAGCTTATTTATGGGTTTCCCAAGATGACGCTGAGTTGAAAATGAGGGTTATTTCTTCCTTTCTGCTAGAGAATGACATATTAATCGTGGAGTTGCACCAATGTCGTGGGCGTGTGATCCATGTCCTTTGAATGAAGTTATGGACTCAAATTGTGCTTTCATAGTTGAAAAATAAGGAGTAAAGAGGATATAATAGACCCATCATTACTGACTATGGCATCTTTTGGCATGGACCATATATTCACGAACAATCAGAAATCGGAACATTGGCCCTCTTAGATATGATTCCATACAGTTACAGCTCTATAAAAAACGCACCAATCAGTAAGGCAAGAAAATAAAAAAAGATTCAATTTTAAGTCAACGGTTTGAACGATATGGACGATAAATGATTATTATCACCTATATCTTGTACATAACGAGAATTACTACCTCACGGATGAAATTATTGTTCAATCACTGTTTATCTTAATCCTCAGCTTTCATGCATTCTGCTCAAATAGGAACCTTTAGCTTTAGAAATGATTCATGGCTCTAAGAGCAATAAGTTCAGTTCGGTAATTATTTTAATTTTCAAAGATCAATACAACTTGGGCATATAAATATCATTCAGGAATACATATTTTATCTCCATCATCAAAATTCGTAAACAGAAAATATGCACTAAAGGCTAATGAGCTTTTTATATTCAACGAAATCTTTGGCTACGCGTGGAATAGATTGGGAGTCTATGACCCATATTTTCACGGACAATACACAAGATGAAACACTTCGAAGCTTTCTACGATATTTATAATTCTTCGAAAATGAGTACACGAGTGAGGAATTGATGCATCGAAACCTATGAATTATTACGGAATAATTGAGGACATCTTTCCGAACGGGAGAAAGGAATATTAATGCACATAAACTGTTGGCGAAGATTTTAAACGTGCTGAAAAGGAATTCATAAATTAGGACGACATCATAAATGAGGCAGTCATCGCTGATAAAATTAAGCGCTTATTGGCTCGAAATGACCGCAGGACTATTGCAGGTCTATTAATCATGGAGAACGGGAAACAAAACATTTCCCTCCGTTGATTAGCACCGTTGCTGCCTTCGAAATGTCCGCAGATGGTATCGTGCCTTCGGAAAGTGAATGATCGGCTCATCACATCCTTATCTAGGGCAAATAACTTAGCAACGAGAACGCTCCTCGTTAGCCTCGAAATCCAAAGCGCAAAAACGAAACAAAATGCGTACCAATATGATCGACAATTGACGAGCGAAAATTCCGAATATTTAGGTCTCATCTGAGATTTCACTCTTTGCGAAGAGGTAAGAAAAACTCTTGAGGAACGAGATGAATCTTCCGATTGACTTCGGAGGTTCCCTATTCCTTTCGCGAAAATCCATTTTTGAAAAGTGAAGCCTTATTGAAAAAAAAGAAGCGAAATTTCCCTCTGCATGAAAAGGAAATTTTATTTTGCCGCTCTGCCAAACAAGCCATTAAGGAGTTGATCGATAAAACGCGATATTCTCGAAGTCTTTATCTCGTTCCATTTCTACGACCTTTCTCTCTTCCTCTTTATGGATGTGCCCCTTTAATGATTCAACCTTTAGATGACGTATTTCCAGTTCCGTCTTTGTGCTAATTCACTAATCAAATCTTAGTAATGCGCCTTGAGAGAGAGCTACAAAAAATCTAAGGAAAAAGAGGATGAATCATTAAAATTAGCTTAGAATCGTCTTGAATATCTTATAATCAATGTGTATGTTTTAAAAGGGGCTTTTTATTAGTCTCTTTTAAACTCTCCTTAAAACGTCATAATGAGAAACATAATCTCATATAAAATCATATTAAGCATCGTTACATTACCTTAATCGAATCATACTGAAATAAGGTCGTTTCATGCAATGTAAATTAATAATAAATAATATGAAATTATGAACATATATATACACATAAAAATCAGAGTAGAGTCTTTAAGGTTCACAAATATTCATTAAATAAAGACGGTGGAATATGACTATTCCAACCAATAATAAAAGAAACCACAAATTACGCCCCTGATTTTTAGAGCAACTTTTATTACCTTATTTCCTAATTATTACCATGACTATATAATATATGCACCAAAAAGCCGTATCACGGCAACCTATAAAATGTGAAAGTAACTCAGGAAATATGTATCAAAATAAAACGCGTAACGAAGGCAATGATTGCATTTGCATGTCGTTGTATTCGGTGTCTGGAAAAATGAGAAAATCAGAGCAGCGAAGGCTTGAGTCCGAAAAACTGATGTTATCGAGAATTGGCCCCATTTTACTCAGCGAAATCAATTCTCTCGAAAAAAATTCCATCGCAACGATGATAGACACTTACATTCGATATGCATTTAATATCGAAATTGGGGTACTGTTACGAGCTATATGACGGAAACATTGAAATTAAATTGAAAATACGTGTTCGCGGCATATTTCCGATCTTTATGAATATTCATGAATTACGGTACTTAATAATATTCGACATACTTTGGCGAAACATTTTGGGAAATGACAACAATAAAAAAAATAAAAAAGGTAATTTATCATTTTTCTAGGTCTGTAATCGACTGCTACTTCTAAATCAACTTGAAGCTCCTTATTTATAAAATACAATAGTGGATATTTAAAAATTTTATATTACGTTCTATCTTCATCAATTACCTAAATACGTTGAGCATTGTTTGAAAATTGTAAAGTGTTATTGAATATTGTAAAGAAGATGCAAAACATGTTACCGAGTAAGTATCCCTAAAATCAGATATCAATCACATGCAGCGGACTCCCATCATACGGATCCTCAGCATATTCCCTTCAAATCCAAATTCTTATTGTCATCATAAACTAAGATGAAATACAGCGACGGTATCTTAGCAACATGCTGGTCTCAGCCTTTCTCCACCTCCTTCAGCATAACATCCGATATATTCGGAGGGCAAAACAAAGAACTGCTGTCGCGGGGGGAAAAGAATTTAAGATCCGCATTTTTGGTAGGTAGGAGTAGTCTAAAGGGTGACCCCGAAATTCCCCGAGATGACCCACTCACTCAGCCGACACCACCCACGTACTGACTCTCATAGCCCTCGGCTTCAAAAGAAAAACAGAGCATTGATTCCTCTTATTCCTTAAGAACCACCCCACCCATACGCCCACTCCTCCAATATATTTCCTTTAGCCGAAATAAAAAAAAGCGTCTGAAGGAAAACGGAGAAAAGAGTGGGTGTAGGCAGACGAGATGGATAAGATAAGGAAAAGGTAGCTTCGGGGCAGATACCTTGGCTGGGCACGTTCTAAAAACCTAATCTTTGAAACTAAACCAACTATTGATGTGTTATCGGCTAGTCTGATTCTTTGAATTATTCCATCAGAAGATTCAAAGAGGAGGTAATCAATGATTTAGGAGCACAGATTTGTTATCAATGAAGTTATTTCTTTGTTGATGTACGATATCAAGGTCCAACAATTTTTTCGAAGCGTATCGAAAAACCGAAAAAAATTCACTTTGGAAGTTTGATACTAGTAAGTAAATTATAAGATAACACGAATTGCAAAATGACTGTTCTATATTTAAGTAAAACGTACGATCATCTTTTCGTGTACATCGGAAATATACATTGATCACGATATAGTAACAGGAATAACATAATTCGCATCCTAATTTAAAAAGCTTACTCGATGGAATCATTCACTACCATTAATAAATGAATTATTTATCAATTAAATATTCGATTGCGTAAATAATGAAAGGGAATAATGAACGGATTGATATTTCAAAACCTATTTAATTTTTTATAGTTTCGAAATTAAAAAAATGAATTAATAATACGAAATAAAATTTGAGATAATTCTGGAAAAACAAAAAATTTCGTAGAGGAAAATAGCCATAAACAATGATATAGTTTATGGATAGCATGGATCTAGAAAGATGGGAAAATGCCTTTTACATATTCATACAGTCATAACGAAACAAGGTTATTACAAACATATCGTGAAATAATAATTAAGGTTCTTTGTTCTAGACGAACAGACTATTTAAAACCTGATAAGAAGAAGTAATATTCACCATCATCGTACAATTTTACTTTAAAATATAATTTCCAAAACATTGCCCGTTAATATACTTATAGGGTGTTACCGACATGTGATACTAGATGAAGGGGTTGAAATGCGCCAATTAATGAGCGGATTAGATGTACTCATGCCGTGATTCACTTTCTCGAGTACCCAGTGAAGTAAACTGTTGACTATCGACGGTGCTCCACGCAGTCCTCTTCTAGGACCCACCGATTAGCAAAAACGACCCTTCCTCCGTAATGAAGGTCCATGCACCCGCTTCTCATTCCCCAAAATTTCCGCGGAATCACGGGAACCCAAAGGCACCTTCGACTCGCACATGCGCGAAAACGGTGGGTAGGAAAAGGTGACTACGTTATTGATTCGAGGCAACACCCCACGGCGCTCTTTTCCACCCACGACGACTCCCTCGATGCCCCACGGAGACGCCCTGGGGAGTCCCTGACGGGGGGAGAAAGGGTTCGAAAAAACACCCTTCCCATAAATAGAGGCATGAAAGAAATGTGTTCGGAGGGGTGCCGTCTCCCTCCAGTCTGCAAAGATCCGTCCCCACGGTTTGATTTGGCGGCAAAAGGACTGCGAGGTGTTTGGGACATTCGATTAGGGGAGCGTGTCCTGTCGACAGATCCATGGGAAAATGTTTGATTGAGACGCCAAAGTGCGCTACAGAGGGGAATAGTTGTGTCCGATATTTCCACACACTGCCATGGGACGTGAATTAACGCAAATGGGTCGAGGGCAGGGGGTGGAATCGGGTCAATGGGGGTGACGATTCCGTGCGTTTTGATTGCGTGAATTTCACTCGACACTGAAGGGGACAGTGCGATAGGATTTAATTGCTAATTGGGTGGCTTAAGAATCTGATCTTTGCTCAGACTTCAACACCTGCTGGTGCGAATTTCTCATATATCCTTTTTGTAACAATTCCCATTCTTATACTAACATTATTTACTTGATATATTACAAAATTTTTAAATATTATAGAAGCCAGAAAGAAAATAAAAATATTTTATTTCATGTGCAATAAATTTGAACAACAGTTTGTAAAAACAAGTCTCCATTATGATACTAAGATAAGAATATATAATAATGAGACTGATTGGAATTATTACGTTAAAGAATAAACATATCATGAATTAAAAACATATATGAAATGAAGGAATAAGATGCATTGATGAATAAATTATTACAATAATAAAAAAACTTATTTTTAATAAAAATGAATATTATTTTATTCAAATGTATACTGTAAGTGGTAAATGAATTTAAACTGGAGAACATACGTTAGGAATAGAATGTGAATTCCTTAATTCGGCTTCTCTTTTAGTTTTCTCTTACAATGCAATTCAGTGAGGTGGATTGTCCGCCATGTTTTATTAGAATATTCGGTCATTAATGTGGTTGCAGAAATATTTCGTCGATTTATATATTTTTCCAATAAATAGGGCTATATTTTTTATTTAGAATTCGAAGGGAATGATACAAAATAAGCCGATTATTTCGAAAAGGTTGGTTCGAGAGCTTCGTCCTAATTTCGAGGAAATGAATAGTCTTAAAGAGGTGACCCAAATTATAGTTCCTTTATTAAGCGGATTTCCAGTGAAAATCAAATACGAACGATACTAATTAAACGCTATAAGCTCTCTTAATAAATGCCTACGAAAATACGTTTACTTAGACGGCATTATTACGTCTTTCCTCGAAACTGTACTTTATCGTGAGATTCTTCTCCTTCTCGTATTTCATTTTACAGATTTAAAAAACTTTTTTGTTAATATATTTTAGGATACCTACTTTTATTCTTTCGACTACTTATAAATAATCATTTGGGAAACGTAAGATTACGTAATTGGTAGTATCTGTGATGGATATGATCCTGTAAATGATAACAAAATTCAGATTAATTCCATTTAAAATTTCGTTGAATCAAAAGTGAACGAATTTATAGATATGGCTACAGATAAATGTTTTTTTATTTATTGAATATGAGTTTTTACAAGTTAAAAAGTAATAAAGCAATACAACTTTTTCATGCTCTTCAATGAAATCACATTTAAAATATTGCAACACTTTTACAAGCGAGTTACAAAATCACGTAGCAGAATCTGAATATGAGAAGTAGCATCGTATTAACCATATACATCACCGCTCAAACGTTAAAACCGCCGAGGCATAAGATATATGCGTAATTAACGGGTGGAAACGTAATTCGCTTTTTATCCTTCACGGAGGGAATAAGTTCAGATCTACCGCAATTCGCAAATGCCCTTGAATGCACGCCGAGCGTTACGTTTTTCCGCTTTTTGCGGCGAAAGAAAAAAAAAATCACGGCTCGTCATGAACCGTGGAATCCTGGAACGGTGAGAAGAGGAATAATTTTACTCGATTTCGAAATCATATTTGGATTCAAAATTTATATATTAAAGTATTTTATGATAAAATATCCACTAAATATATATACTACATTATTGAAAACAACACTTAGTTAAACTATATTAACGTGAGGTACGATTAATGACTATGGTGTAGAAATGTTTCGCGGGTTTCCAACCGGGTGCAGGCTTCGGCGAGAGCCGACGTTTCGGCCACATCCTTCGTGGCCATCCTCAGGTGAAGTGGAGGTGCACGGAGACGGTGGTGTTATATATCATATATATATATATATGATATATAACACCACCGTCTCCGTGCACCTCCACTTCACCTGAGGATGGCCACGAAGGATGTGGCCGAAACGTCGGCTCTCGCCGAAGCCTGCACCCGGTTGGAAACCCGCGAAACATTTCTACATCAGTTACGCCGGGAAAGCCCGAGATCATTTCTAATGACTATGGTGTCATTTTAAATAGAATCTGTCTCCGTTCGGTCAACGAATTTGCTACAAATCCATCCAGGAATAGAAGATAGAAGTTTCCTCTGCCGCAGATACTTTTCCGTTTAAATTTCTCATAACTTTTCCTAATTAACGAACACATGAGTCGCAATAACTATAACTTCCGATGCCCCATTCACTCAAAGACATTGACGTATATCGTCAATCACTTTCCCTTTCAATTGAGCCTCTTAAAAGCAGGTGGGATCTTGTCTTCGGCGAAAGCACTTTGCGGAGAGTCGCAGTCGTAAACTCAGATCGGTGCTGCTTCTGGTTTTAACGCGTCCTCATCTCGAGGTCTCCACACACACAACCCTCCGAGGGAACGGCTCCTAAGTGGAAAGATGACGTATCACCACGACATTAGCCAATTCATGTGACACATGAGTGTCAAGAGAGCGCTAACAAGGAGCCCTGAGAAGCCCTGTTCATTTTTTATGTCCGACGCACCGCCGACGATTTGTACGGCGCGTGAGAGAAAGAGGGTATACGTGTGGTAACGAATGAAAAGAGGTCGAAAAATATGATAGGACGATCTGCGATGCGGATTGCATACGAAATGGGGTTGCGATGGGGAATACTCGAGGGGGATTGAAAAGCCAATATGGAGATCTGTGGTTTTCCATCGTCAAAAAGAAAAGTCCGCTTTGATCCCACTCGAAATCCCATTTCGGAATAAATAAGCAGCGGAAAAGCGGCGGGGATTCAATAGAAACACGTACTCTGATGCGATGCCCGATGGATGTCTGAATAATAAAGGGATGAGTTAAATGAACCTTGAACTGCATCGAATAAAGAATACGTACTCTTCTGTGGGTTTTTGGATGATAAAGCAAACGAAGATATGAAAATGGTATCAAAAGTTAACAAGCACCTTATAGTCATTGAATCCAAGATTATTTTAAAGGATTATTCAAAGTAAAGACATTCATAGTATAGAAAGAGTAAAAAACACTCATATATTAACGAAGCAAAAAAATGATAACGTTAACATGTATATAATTCCGTAAAAATTTAAAAAACCTAAATCACGTATCTTTAAATATGTTTATGATTAAACAAGAAAACCTTGAATAGATATAGCAATACTGATCCGTTACCAAAGGATACTTTTGTGGATATAGGCAACAAAAATTATAGTAAACATTAGCTTCCATAGAAACGATAAACAGATCTCCATGGAGATCAAAAACGTGTGTGACAACCTCTAAAACCACGCTTTAGTTTCATCCTAACTATAAACGAATTAACGTAAAACAACTTGGGTACTGGGAGCATAAAAAATGACCGTGAAACCGAAGCAACTGGCGCAAGACCACAGTTCCGATGAGATTCTTACCCTCGATTCTGCACATTTCCTATCAATTTCAGTTCCGGAAGAATATCCGAAGAAAATCACCATCCAATGCCGAGAGAGGGTTTCTCTTCTAAGTTTTTGCGAGCATTATCTGGACCGTATTTCGCAGGAGATTCGGAGAAGAGGAAAATGACTCGGGATGAGGGAAAACTACC
Organism: Pantala flavescens; assembly: GCA_020796165.1. Lineage (NCBI taxonomy): Eukaryota > Metazoa > Arthropoda > Insecta > Odonata > Libellulidae > Pantala > Pantala flavescens. Next base: position 49,944,068 of record CM036883.1, read on the forward strand.
ATTAGACGGGCACAAAAAACACGGGGCTCGACTAACGGAAGGCAAAAAAAGCCGAGAACACAGCCGATTTACAAATCGAACCATTGGATTAGAACTCGATTATCAATCCCTTTCGCTCGGAGGGAAAAAAACGAAATGATCTGTGACCAAAGTTTCGAGAAGAGCTATCCCTCCCATAGGTAACGACGATCTAACTGTTCAATAGAAATGCATCGAACACTCTTCTCAACTGAAGCCCATTGTTCGGTGGCGTTCGTTGAGAGCAATGAAGTGGAACTGTTGTAATGGGGATGCAACACAGATTTGTGCTGATGCATTGGAGATGTTTCCCTAAAAGAGGGGAAATAAGATGGCAGAGGAAATGAGTAGCAGTTTGCGGCACAAGATTTGAAACCGAAGGGCGGAACTGAAACCAGTAAAGAAAGCATCCATCTCTATTATTCAAACTAAGCATCAATACTTTTGGATGATAAATTGCACCAAAATGTATTTAGAATAATCTACAGAAAAAAGGTTTCAAATATGCAGTTCCAGAGAGTATGAAAATTAATGGAAATATAAATACGAAATGAAGAATGAAGTATAGTAAAAATATATGGGTTAAAGTAAAAAAACCGTCTGAATCAAACGAATTAAGACGAATATCCAATTTAATTCCCAATGGTATTAAAATATGAAATATATATAAAACTGGCTATAACTTAATAAAAAAACAGTTAGTAAAACGAAAAAATAAGTTAAGTGGAAAGGAAAACAGTTGGATGTGCGTGATGTAGCTCACTTTCGTTAATAAGTGGTCGGTGTACGCACGATAAGTTACTAATAAAAAGGCTGACATTATGTTTTTATTATGGAAATAGGTTCTACTCGGATCATTTAAGGAAACATAAATAGGAAATGTGTTTTATTTTCGTTTGGGATTTAGATACGATGTTTTTTCGGCTGGATTAAACGAAGCAGTGAGACGAAGGTTGACATGGGTCAGAAAAAATAGGATGCATAGATAGCGGGACTGACTTATGAGAGGTTTTATGAATCATTTATATCAAAGACAGTTGAAGAGAAAGAAGGATGGGACTTAAATCCTATTTTAGACTACAAGAAAATTGACTATTTACGTAGATTTATGTGAATATGAGATTTATGAATGAATTTAAAAAATTTAAAACATACATAAAGAACAAGAAGTAAATAAAATACTTATTGTATCAATAAGCCTTAAAAAGTAGATTTTAATATTTTGCCCTTCTCCCATCTTTAACAAAATTTAAAGACAATATTATACTAAAAGTAAAGGAATATTTACAGTCACGTCAAAATAAAATGTCTTCGAGTTAAGAACCATATTGATCAAATCAATTTCAGTAAGTTTTGATTCTCTATTCCAATTTTAAAGTAAGGCTTTCGAGGGAAAGTCATCTAGAGTATTCCACTCAAACAATTCGGATAGGATTAATTAAATATATTTCCTTTTTTCTCTTCAGGATATTAGAGACGATCCCGTATAACTCCAGCACAGAACCCACCGAAAAGAGAATTACGTAATAGATCAAAGAAATGATTAAAGTTCCGCTTCGAAAAAAAAGAAGTTCCGAGGCTTACGAAATAAAGAAGAGCAAATGGGAGGCGAGCCAGCATGGGAAAAATCTCTTTTTCCGGAGAAATAAAAGAGAGAAAGGTGGTAATTAATCCATGCGCAGAGTGAAAAGGGAGAGAGAAAGTAAAGTCGGCAATCAAACGAGATTACGACTTGGGCATGAACCGCGTTATTCTCGTAATAACTGAAAGGGGAGTGAAATGATATAAGGGCAGACTTCCGGACAAAAACGAGGAATTTGTTAGTGACGACGCCTGAGCGGGTGGTCGTCCATCCTAAGCTCTCTTTACACTCGGGTCGACGCATTGGGCGGTGCAGAGATTAATAGCCTGAGGATGTCACGATTTCCACGAACGAAATCGAGCGGGAGGTTATAGATGAACGTGGTCTTATGGTCTTTGGGAGTCTTCGGATAGGCGAAATATCAAAGTGGAGCAGTCGAACGCAGGAAATAGAAGGAGTAGTTTATGGGACTCTCTTCACTAGGAAACGTAGCATAAAGTTAAAATCTTGAATATCTAGGCTCTTTAGCTTCTATTGACGTATGATGCAGATTTAATTGTCTACACTTTGTAAGTAGATTAGAATCGATAGTAAAATATGCCTTTTGAAGGTTCGACACGAATATAGTAGACAAGAATTAATAGATAACCGAGATCTAGCGGTAAAGCGAACGAGCGTTCGGCCAGGGGCTAGTTCAAAGAGTTATCCGTCATTCTTTCACTCCATATTTTAACGTAAAATAATGCCTTTTGCATTTTCTCTCCACCAATAATGGAGAAACATATGTGTCATTATTTATGAAAGGTATAGTGGAAACTCATACAATCATTAAGAAATCAGAGTTCTAGGCTCACGAAAATTTCTATTCCTATCGATTTTTTACGTACGTTTCCAGCAATAGTCCTCTTAAGGCTAAAATGAAAGTGATGGGTTTAAAATATGCAAGTAAAATATATTTAGAAATTCAACCGTATGCACACAATGATTTTAACGTTAAATAAAAGCAGCAGTATACGATAGAAGCTGAAGGAATCTTTACGAATATTTCAACTAATAAATTCAAATCTTTGTTTGAATAAAAGAATGAACAAATTCAGGTTAAACTATATCTAAAAGATTGAAAAGTTGAATTATATAAAACTATAATATAAGAAATTCAGAGGATGATTCACTCAAGACTTAAAGGCATGAGCCACCGTAGCTAAGGGCAAAAATTATCAAGGATTCTGCATCATTCGAAAATAAATTTCGGAAAATAGCATATTAACCCTATAAATAACCGAGTAAAAGCCATGAGGATGAGAGGGTCTGTTCTCGATGAATTTACGGCTGAGGAAACACGATTTTTACCGCAGCATTTCCCCAAATTTCGTATTCTGAGCTATCCATCTCTCAGTGGGATATGAAAATGAGGGGATTCGGATGTGCAAACCCTCGATCACTACATTGGCGAGAGTCACTATGACGACCCGAGGAGCGGTTGAATCCACAGGGCGAAGGATGTAGTGAAGAAAGAAAGAGAAAGGAGATCGATTTTTTCTCTTGTTTTCCTGCTTTCCCTCGTGAGATGAAAGGAAAAAGCTTTCGAAAGCGCTGCCATAAGCCCGGTGGTCCCAGGCATCTTCCGACGTTTTCTTATGCATCGCTTCCCAGAAATAGTGGAATGGGCTGAGTTGCATAATGCGCATGTGATACGTACGGAGATGAAAGGGTGATGCATTTGGAGAGGAAATAAAATGGAATATGCGGAATAAGAGTAAGAAAAACGATCTCTGATGTATAGTGAAGATTATGAGTGCGGTATGATGATCCTTGTATAGCACAACATAAATATTTAATTATCTCGTAACACTTCTAGTTAATTAGCAAAGATTCGTGAGATTTCCATGAGGGGTCCAAATATAATAAAAATTTTATTCGATTACGCAGTCTTTATAACGGAGAAAAGGGGTTTTTTATAATCTGGGAGTCACAATCAAAATAAATTATAAATAATCCATTCCGAGGAGATATAGAGAAAGGACAAGCTAATTACAATATGAATCAAAGCGTAATAGTTAATTGAAGGCTATATATTAGTAAGAGAATGTTAATGAGGCATTAATACCATACATTCAATACAATATCATGCATAATTTTTCAAAGAGAATTAAAGAGTGCAATGAAAGCATTAAATGGCTTCACAGGTTTCGTGCTTTTCCTTTCAGCTTCATATATCCACGCTCCAAAATCCTTTTCAAAGCCTAAATTATGGATCAAAAGGAGCTGAGTTCTAATTACAAAAACTTGAACTAAATCTCAGGTATCTTACTTAATGCAGCGTGGCCTAGTTTGTCTGGAGCTCATACAGAATTTAACGCCGTTAAATGCACGTGAATTAAAAATAACTCACTTTTATAAGTCCGTACTTATGGGCTCATAAAATCAGCACTAGAGGATTAAAGATCTTAACGTCTGGAATACGAAGGCTGAGTTATGATTTTGAAAAGTATAGCACAACGAGGAAAAAATGACAGTATAAGACTTCCTGGCGGGAGTGGCGTCATGGGTGGCTGTCAGGGGCATGGAGTGAAGTCTTCAATAGATGAGATCTGGTCATATATGGACCACCGAGAGACGGAGTAACAAGTCGTATACAAGTTGCAATGATTGACGTGTATTCTCTTGTAGAACGTCAAGGGCACAATGAGCATATACATGCTCGAAATTCGATTTGCATTGTGCTTATACTGCCACCGATCTTTTATTTATCTTCGCCTCCCTAAGTATAGTCCAATGACGAATCCATCCATTTTTTTCGTTTCGAAAAAGAGGCGCTACGGCCTTTGCTTCCATAAGGGTAAGATCCGTATTACAGAGATAGAAGTGCTAATTTTAGGTCGCCGTATTAATCGTATGAGTGTTCTGGTTCACGTTTTCGAAGGCAGAGACTGTTGAGGATTTCCAAAGGTGGTAACACGTAATTAAAGGGGATACGATAAGAACTGATTAAAGCCTCGATAGACAAAGAACACCAATATTCTTTTAAAGATTTTAAATCGTATTTTGGAGATTCAAAGAAAGTCAACCAAGTCAAAGGGCTATTTCTATCAAATACTTCTATAAAAATTAAGAGAATTCCAAAAGATTATGCATATTTATATATTTCATACGAAATATAAAATATGTAGATCAAGCAGCAATGCGAATACCGTAAGATACAAACTAAGCATTTATCTCCAAAAATTTAATAAGAGTGATCTATGAACATGATAATTAGAATAAAAATTTGGAAATTTAATCTCTCTACTTCTGAAAGCAGCCATTAATTAAAATATCTCTAAAGATGATTACGGTTGCGATATTTTAAAGGAATTTCACAATAGCTGTATAAAATACGATGCGAATATATAATAAAATTTAATCTAAACTTACATTCGTAGTTGAATATATAATAATCAACTAAAAAGCATTGGAAACAAAATAGGATGGAGTGTACGAACTGAGTCACTTGTATTTCAATAAACAGCCCATGTGAATGGGGATGATTATAATGAGGTAACCTTCATAATTTTCATGTTTTCTTTTTAATGTTAACAACGATGGAAGAGACGTAGAGGATACATGCTGTGAGAATGTTCGGAAACCATTTCGCGAAAAAGAATTCCCTCCTCACGGTGACAAGCGAAGATACATCGTGGGTCAATAAAGAAGGACATCAAGGACAAACTTCAGAATATTCCGTGGAGACATAAGAAGATGACAACCAAGTGTAGAGAGAGCAGACTCAAGGCGGTGAGAGAAGAACAATTTAGATACAAATGATCTTGGGAAAACAAGACAAGGATAAGCTATGGAGAAATGATCTTGGGAAAACAAGACAGGGATAAGCTACAGAGAACGAGAGACATGAAAATAATTAAACCGTCTTCATAGAATAATTAATGTATATTACGTAAATCATCCACATTCCATACTCTCTAACTCACATAAGAAATGTAGACGAATGAGGGTAAGTAAGTAATATTACCGATTAAAATTAGAGATATAAATGAAAGGAAGTTTTGAGAGCATAATGAAACTGGAAAGTATTTAATAAAAATTAACTAATTCCAAATGTTTAAAAATAAGATTTAATACGTTACAAAAAGAAACAAACAGCACAATATCGCGCTTACGCTATTAACGAATCGTTAAACTGTCAATCATGTATGTATTCTTTGCAGATTGTAAATAAATAACACCCTTTAGTTATAAATATTAAACACGAGACAAATTTTCGTACGTATTATTATTTATTCAAAAAAGGGAAATCTATCAGTATTAATGGCTTGATAAATTACGAGAATTTTTAATATCGGTTAATTTAATAAATACTGATTAATTTTAATGCCTTTTCATTTCGTCATAAAGGTAAACATAAAAGAACTGAACTTTAAGATAAGATTATACTTCACGTACCAATAAAAGAGACTAATAGGGATCTACTTCCTCAAAAATACAACACAAAAAAAAAATACTTCTCGCTTACGTGTCTGGAACCTTTCTTTTGAGTCCCGCCCAATTTCCTTTGAAAACGTACACTTCAGGGAATGGAATCGACGGCAACGAAAGAAAACGCCCACTTCGGATAAGACTAAATACTTTTCCGGCAAATCTGAGAACCGTAGAGACAATCCGAATGCCGGAAGTCGATGAACGTCTTACGGATGTTTTGGTTGAGTGGGTCGAAAAGTGTTAATTGAAGGGAAATGAGGAGTAAACGGAGAGAGTGCTTGGGGCAGTAAAAATCGAAGGGGGGGGAAAGTGTTTCGCGCGTAAAGAGTCGACGGGCATTATTGTACGGAAAAGCCTCGCAGATTATCGGTAGCGATCATCGAATAAAGGGGAGAAAGTGTGAGAATTCGCAGTAGAAAAACTTAAGAGTATGGGCGTATTTATTCACTGCCGTGGAAACGAGCTGGATCACGCACGATTATATTTTACACTTCCGGCATTATGGGTCGATTTAGAAGAAAGGTTGAGTTGAGTTTACTTGAAAATGTTAAGGAGTCAACTATGCTTTCCAATGGTATAAGGAGCGGTAAAGCTAAAACAAATAGCGAAGTTTTTGCCGATAAATTTCAGCTCAATTATCAAGCACGAAGACATAATGTTTCAATGATTAACATGAGGCAATATGGACATTATAAATCAACAAAATGAACAGTCAAATATTACAGAATTGTTACATCATCACACAAATATGTTTTTAACATTCAAATGATTCAATTACAAGCTTCCTAAGTAAGATGAAAATATAAATAATAAAATACTATTAAATAATAAAAATACATTCAACTGCAACGAGGAACAAATGTAAAATTGATTTATAAGATCTTAGAAAATTGATAGTGCTGATTATATCGATTAAAATTCTAGCGCAATGCTGTTCTCTTTCCAAGTTCCCTGAATATTTTATCCGTTCTCGTGTCGTATGTCTTGGCACGCGTGTGACCATTATAATAAAAAAAATTCTTCTCATAATCAAGAGGCATGTTGTTGGTTAATATATTCCTAATTAAAAAAAAAACAGAATTTGAGTAAGAGCTCTAATTAGTACTGCAATGAAATCGGGGCAAATATTTAAAATGGGAAGTCAAACCAAATTCAAATAAACGCGGTAAAGAACTTAATTTTTGGTAGAAATAAGAAATTCGGCGCATAATGCGCACACGTGCGGACGTATAATGCGTACGGAAAAGCCTCAATTAGGCGTAGTAATGCCGATGGCTCGAAATGTAAGCCGACTGCTAATATGAAAACGAAAAAATGGAATGACAATAAGGGAACTTTTTCCCCTTCCCTTTACTCACTCTGCCATTTGCTTTTACGGACTGTTTGCTCGGGCTCTTTGAATACATTTCGGACGCCGTGTAAATTCAAATTATTCCTCCAACGTTCCTTCCACCGCATTAATAGCACCGAAAAATTCTCTTCGACAAATCACCCAATAAAAGGGAGGTTTTTTCGTATCTCCGCTGATGCAATCCTTTGATACCAAATTACTCACAAGCCATTACGGATCTCAAGGGGAAGTTTAGAACATTTAATTAATAAACAAAAAAGATCGTTACTACGCAACACGCATTCAAATGAACACGGAAACCTTTATTTCCATGAATAGTTTCCTAAGGAAGCAGAGGTTGTAATATTGTAACTTTCTGATGCGTGAGTACCAGGTTCGAGTACCGATTAATAGGAATTCCTCGAAAAGAAAGAGTTCTTATTGATAGGTACCTCGTACCATAATTTTCCTTTGAGATTTTTTCTGTACACGTAAGTGTAAATAATAAACAAAGAGAAGAAGCAAAGAAAAAACGAGACCAGATGGCATGAAAGAGTTTGTTTCTAAAACGTGAGTAATCAAATTCAGAGAGCTAGGAAATAAACGGCAAAAAGGAGCGATACGGAGAAGAACAAATAAAAAAAAGAGACGAATGTTCTTGTGATGATGAGGGACGAACGGTTCCATATTTGGGGGGTTTTCAGGGTCGAAGTAGGAAAAGAGGCGCTTCGGGAAAGAGAGACGAAATTCCGGGAAGAGAACAAAGGAATGAGAAGAAAGAGAGAAACGGGATGCGTAATAAGGGAGAAACTTAAATCCGGCCTTGGAAGAGAGTGGGCTAAATGTCTGTTTCCAAATTGGAAGGACTCTGTTGCGAATCATCGTTTATACTACACAATTGCCATCATTAAGACCACGGTCGAATTAGAGTACGAAAATTGTAGGGGAAGAAATAATTCGCACAAACAAGATTTTGATTCTTGAATAGAACGGTAACGAGTATGTCCTTAAATCGAAATTACAAATATTTAATGCGGAAAAGAAATAAAATATGATATGTTAGATTACTTCTTAATCAGAGAATTGATTCCCCAATATCCAAATGTTCTACGCAAAACAAATATCATTTTCTATCTTACTGAAAATAAATAAATTTGAAAAGAGAATAAATTTAAATGATGAAATTAAAATGGGAATAATAATTGAATAGGGAAGGGTTGCATAGCAAACAAATCGCAGAATGAAAATAAAATATGTATGTATTTAAAACGCCCGTACTTTTGATAAAAAAAATTCCATCATCGCAAATAGTATTTTCAAAATAGAATATATCATAATATATATTTTTGCACTAAAATGTAATACGCTCTTATAATTTTTAATTTATTTGCATGATAGGCAGCGAAATCGTATAGTACCCCTAAGCCATGGTGGTTGCATAACCACAAGCGCCTGTACATAGAACCCCCATGCGGGGACTCTAGGGTTAAAAGTACAAATGATATTCTAGCAAAATTTTCCAAATACTTCTATATTAAACAGTAAGTGTTCCTAATAACGACACAAGGCAGCGTGGCCGAGCGGTCTAAGGCGCTGGTTTTAGGCACCAGTCCGAAAGGGCGTGGGTTCGAATCCCACCGCTGTCAAATATTTTAATCGACCGCTCTACCGAAATTTTGGTAATAATATACTATGATGCGTCGAATTTATTTACAAAACTAATCCCCAAAAAACCACGATATTTCTAACCATCATATTTTTACTCTTTTCGAGCGGCTATCATGTAACAGTTCTTTATCACAGAAAGAATCGTAATATACAGGTTTCAAAACCTAATGATCTAAAAATGATATATAATGGTAATAAAAATGTTATCCAAATGATTATATAACAGTTCAATAGTTGGATAAAATTTGATCACCATTATTATAATTCTGAAGGAAAAAAAGAAGAAACACGATAAGAAAATTATCTTTAACTTTAAATTGAAGAAGAAGCTAAAGACATGGGGAAGAAGAGGAACACAAAATAAAATATTCAGGGGGACCATTTCATGACACGGGCAAATGAGATTCTAGTAAGAATAAAAAGAACGTGAAAGTTGGAGGGGAAAGGCAGGGGGAGTGAAGAAGAATAATACGTGATCAGATTTTAAAGTTAAGCAGGTTAGAGCCCACTTCAACCCCTCCTAAAAATAACACTAACGTCGAGGTTATTAGATTAGAGCTGTCTTTAAGGGCAGATAAGATAAAAATAAAATTTTCCTTTCTTCGCATTTTCTCCACCCTTCATTCTGTGAATATTTAAAGCCGATAACGACGAGATTGGCAATTAAAAAAGGTAAACCAAGCAGCCCTCCAAAACCTATCAGACCCTCTGATCGGAATTCTACAGAATAATCGAGAGCTTCGAAAACAGACCTTCAGCTTATTCATTAAGCGATTACATCTCACGATGAACAGTTTGTCACTGTTTCCGAGAGTGAAATTGTCTCTAATATTCTCAGATCGGAGCAGGAAAAGGGAATTCCTGGAAATCCGACGATGATGTTGTTTGTGAAGGTCGTTGCTTTTTCCCACAGCGGGAAGATCTATAAATTGAGTCCTCGGGAGCTCTACGTTTTAGCATACAAGGACCACTAATGGTGGTATAAAAAGCTACCTTTCGCTTTGAAGCTAACGACAATCATAAAAATGACATTTCCTTCGGTCTGCTATCTATTGCTTCAGCTAAGCAAAGACTTAGTCATTATAGAGATATAAACACCCATATATTATTGATCATTAAAAGAATATCTAAAAGAATGAGGCAATTCATGCCGTGAATTAATTACGAATGAAGGTCAATTGTAAATCAGTCACTTCACATTAATTACACATATTATTTATATAAAGACCTTTTCTATAGTTATTTAACATTAATGCACTACAAATTTAGTCCAGAAGAAGTGCCTATTGAAAACATTATAATTTACTACTGCTGTTCATGATATTGAAAATATTCATCGAACAAATAATTACAGAATTTCTATTTCTATTGATAAATATAAATGAACTTTTACTTTTATTTATAATGCTTGTAAATCTACTAGATGTACACGATTCCTCTCATAAACACCTATATTAAGTATTAAGTAATGGGAGTGTTAAAAGGATATATTAATCTATATCAAAGTTCAAAAATGTATTATTAGCTTTGTAAAAGCGAAATAAATTTAAGGAAAGAGATGTAGTTTAGAATTTAAAATTAGATTTAAAAATACGCGTAGAATACTCCGCAATTGTACACTGAGAGCGAAAAAATCAAACCAAAAAGAGGTTACAGCTTTCTTAACCTGTCAAGGGATACATGAACATCCAAGTATCTTTAATATCTAAAGTGAATGCAAGTATACATAATAGGTACTTAATAACTGGAGATCGAACGATAAAACATTGTGCTTTGACTGGGGTAATAAATTATATTTAAATCTGAACCAAACCGTTCGTTGATACAGGCTAAACTGGACGAAGAATGGGAAGGGAAAGGAACCAAGCATCGGAACAATGGGATGGCGACAGAACAGGACAGGTTCGGAATTAAGGCAAAAAAACGCACACCATTTAAGGAGTTCTTCCTGAGGGAGCAGGTGGATCGCAGAGGAACGCGGAAGGAGGCATAGAAAAGTTCGTTCGGGTCAAAAAAACCATCTCTTTGAGGGTAATCATCGAAGAAGCAGCATTTCGGAAGACGGAATTGATTCGCGATAAAATGAAGAAAAGGTCGGCTTTCACCGTCGGAATACGATAAAGGCGAACCCGAAATATAAATCGCAGAAATGCGAGGGAAAGGTTCTCGTGGAATCACGTCCTGAGGCAGAAACAAGCTAATTTTGGCTACCGTCTCTTCAGAGACAATCACGTTCGAAAGTTATCTTGAACTTGAAAGCTAAAAATGAAAGGGGACTAAAGGAATCATTTATTCATCGTAATTATAGCCAAATAATCTCTGACTCCGATACGGAATAGAAAAAGAAATCTTTGCAACACTTTTATCGGGATGTTTTCAGTACGCAACAAATGTATTTAGAGTAAATACTGTATGTTGACGGAATGTATAAATAATGAACGATGAGTACAATGATTGATAATACTAATGGTAATTCGTATAGTAGGTACATTAACGTAAATGACGAATTTACCGAAATATTAAGAATATATGCCAATTATATACCTATTCAGTCATACTGGTTTGAGAATTCAAGCCCTAAAATTATTTAGCAGAACTATTCTGCTATTTTGTTATAATAAAATACATCATTGTCACATATTCTCTTTAGGACGGAAAAATATCTAACGTAAGCGAGTGGATTCCAGTAAAGATTAAATGTAAATGTTAAAAGAAAATTGTTCGCAAATTTCATCATTTATAAACTCGAGTACCATGAAGTTGTCAAAACTAAGTTGATCTTATAAATTTCACAGAAAGGAACATTATCAAAGAGAATACGATATATTTTGGGTATATCCTATTCTATACACCGACAGTAAGTTCAGTATCGTAGCTGCAGATCATTACGCTTCTCTCCCTCTCAGGAAATAGGCACAAGACCTACTTAGAACGCTAGATTCATTGTAATAACCCCCGACGTAAGAGAAAAACGGTATCCAAGATAAACATCATGGTGACGGGCGCTGAAAAAAGGGCGGAATCGTGTCAGAAATACAGCCCTCGTCGACACGTCCCCCACAGCTTCACTCCGTCGAGGCGTAAACATTTAATAGGCTACGCGACACCGAGCGTAAGAAATCCCATTATGATGCGTTTCGCAGAACTTTATACACTCCGTACCTGCCGATAACGACCGCTAACGGAACTGAGAGACACCGTCGCGGGAACAGAGCGCGTAAATTCGCAGTTATCGTCGGCGAAGTCATCGGTAACAGCCAGCTCATTAGCGACGGTTAATTGGATAAAAATACGCGGAGACACCACGTTTTGTGCGACTACTTAACTGCGGGGGCGACAATGGGAGTGGAGTTGCCCAGGTTGGCTACAGTGTCTGCTAGGGATTCACGGCCATAAGGGTTGGAGGGCTTTTTAAAAAGAGGAAAGGGTCGATGGCACCGCGAGGGTGGAAACGATGACGTAGCTCGGGGCTTCCACTTGCGAATGCGTGCCCAAACCCCCTCATCCCCCGAAAACCTTTTTTCGCCGTTACACCCCCGTTTCCAACCAGACTGCTTCCTCCCCACACCCTCTCCCCTCCGACGAACGATGGACGACCCAAACCACTAACCGTTGGAACCCCGAGGCATTCCAGCCCCAGCATGACTCATCCAACCCCTCTGCAGGATCGTTGTGTACGCATCTTCCCCACTTGAGCGAGATCCATCGAAATGGAGAGGGGGTATACAGTCGGATGGAGATAAAGCTATGGCGACCGCGTCTTGTTTCTAAGGGGTCTTTCCGTAGATCTGTTATAATCGCAACTAAGGTATTCCTATCATAACACAGAATTTATATTGATATTCCAACCAAAACACATCTCTTAATCCTTAACGTCAAAAACCCAGGAACCCAAGTTTATTCCTGCCTGAGATTTTCTCCTACGCTAATTAGAAGCAAAATAAAAATAATCACGTATCTTCTCTCTGTTAATTAGTTAGTTTTGCGAATAATCTTAAGAATTGATACTAATAAATTTGAATATTTCGAGTATTTGCTCATTACAAACTATTCAATATAATTCAACGGCCATTTTGAAATATTTGGCTTCGTCACTTGAATAGACTCTTATTTACGTGATATTTATCAAATCTATAAAGCTTTTTGGACAAAAATCCATGCTTATACACGGAAATCGTACTCTTTATCTACTTTTAATTATACGTTATTTTCACTTCCGAAACGTAAAATATATTCAAATAGCTTAAGTACTGAGCGAATAATGATTGAAATACATATAAGACGCGGAATCGTTAATTAAAAAAACATTAAATAATCTTTTAAAATATTAAACCATCAATAACTCATTGTTTAAATAAAATAAAAATCACCGTTCAATTTTTACATGTAATTTTAATTTAATAGTATAAATTCATCCGATATTGGTGGTAACTACAATTTAATTCAGAGATGGATGATTGGAATATAATTATACTGACCATTCCGATAACGGTTATTTAATCTCAAAACTTTAGAATCAGTTATAAATTGGACGAAGAAACATTCATACACATTATACAGTACATTTTCCCGAATTTAATTTTCTATCCAAGTATAAGGATACTAAAACACATCACTGTTCCAATATTGACTAACCGCATGAAATTCGAACTCACATGAGGGTAGACAAGCTTCCGTTCCTCCTCCCACATTTTGCTCAATAGCTTATGATTCACTTTGTCCTTTGTCTTTGAATAGAGGAATGAATTGCTGAATTACTACAGTCTTCCATATTTACCTAAACTTAGGCTTTGATAATTTATAATATACTAAATCAACTGTGGTTTAAGTGATACAAATTCAACCACAATATATTATTCTTAGAATACCAAGAAAATAGTTGTACTTAATGATGGGAACTAGATAGTAATGCACGTGGGCTTTCTCCGATAGTCAACTTCAAAAATTCACTACGCTTTGGTCTTACTTTGGATGGAGGATGTGGATGGAGCAGCGTTTGAATTTAAACCGCTTTTCCTCTAAATAGTTCATGAGATGGAAGTATGCCTGGTTGAACATTTTAGAAACGAGCCACATAAATGTAACGTATCGCAAACGCATGATACCTGATGCCGATTAAATCGCTAACTTATTTTTCCGAGTGGCCGAAAGGTGGGTAGTGTTGGATGGGGGAATACAAAAAGGGGAAAAAATCGTGTGAGGCAAAACCGTAGCCTTCCCCCCTTCATCGTGTATTTTTCACGGTCTGAGGACCTTGAAAAAATCATAGGGATGAAACTTTTATCCACCCCTCTCTTTCCGCAAATTCTCGGAAGGACATAAGTTGATCCGAAGGGAATCTGTTTGACTTCTTTTTTTCCGAAGGCAAATACGGAAGGAAAGTGGGCGGAAGGTAATCCGGCGATTAAGTGCGCTTCAAGAATATCCCATTTGCTATGGCAACTTTTGTTACTTGGAGAAAGGCGCCTCGGATGCGTCTCTAAGTGGACATGAGCAAGCAAATATGGATGCTTAAGAACACTCCAAGCACCTAAATATAACCTCAAAGAGTACTATTTCCTAATGCGTTTCGCCGGTTACAACGGAAATGAGGGCTGCATAATTTCCGGTCGCATGAAACTAGGTTTTCATCAACAAAAAATTGGCATCAGATGCTTAATTAGCGATTCTGTAGTATCCTTGCTAATGGATCCATTTCTATCCTTAATGGGAATATTAAACCTTAACTACCTGATTCCTTTAAAGATTCCAATTAAACTAAAAAGAAGGAACGGAAAACTCTATAATTAAAACTTAAATACCTATATCTACCGAAGCATCGGATGTTGATGAGTTATGGAAATCGCTAATATTGAAAGACGTGAATATATATTTTAAAATTTACACATTGGTAACAAGTAACTATTACGTCGATGGTCAATGGACAAAGAAATGGTAAAAGGTAAACCATAGCAATATGATTGTAAAGCAAAAATATTTTGGGTTTCGACCTCCGCTTGTACTGTAATACTTGAGTATCAACGTTTATACTTTCATTGTATTTAAAGTTCACAAGTTTGCTTGTATATTGAATGAGCGATGTGATAAAAAAAAATTAAAATAACACAGAAGCCAGGTTTTTCAATTCTACGTCCGTATCAAAGAGTAACAAGTATTCTTTTGAATTCACTCTGTTGCTTCGACCACATGAAACCGACCCGCCAATTACTTCCTTGTGGATCTTCGGTTGTCCCTTCAATCTATACAAAACAAAATTTCGGATGGTTGCTAAGAGGGGTTCCTATTCAGCGTTGTGGAATGTCATCGGAAAAGCAGCCGCTAACAAAAATGTCAACTCATTTTATTCCCCTCCTATTCTTGGAGCAAAAAAGGAACCCCATTTCTTGGACGGAGCAAAAACTAATTTACTTCAGACATAAGTGGTCGCTCTAGGAAAACGGACTTCTCAACCAAGAGCCAAGGGTTAAAAGTGCTCTCTTCAGCAAAGGAGAGCGTAACTCATAGCAAAAGGCACTAATTGGTTTTAGATTTCAGTCGACGGAAGGGAGTCTTACAATGAGAAGTACACAAATAGGGAGAGAGAATAATCGTGGGGAACTCTGGTTGCTGTGGGAGAGATGTCAAGATTTGGCCTCTAGAATCTAGTGCCAAGGGTGAAGACAGAGCTGCTTAATTCGACGAAAAGGGATAAAGTGGGTCTCACTTCAGTCTTACTCCGATAGTAATAGATGAAAAGATGAATATGATGAAGAGAAGCATGAGCTAGGAACATATTGCAAAATTCATCTGAGTATCTTAAATGAATTATCAATAATTGTAACTCATTTTATAATAATTTATTACTGAAAATTTCACCAAATAAACGTACATCAAGACTCGATTCAAATTTATAAATAACGTAAGGAATTGATTTTAAATACGATGGAATACTTTATTCGAATAAAATAATATTAGATAGTTGAGTATTATTAATTCAAGTAAATATCTAAAATAGTTTTTAGAAGTGCCTGAAATCAAAGCTGCTTTACAAGGTTGAACGGTTTCTTACGAAATTGATTTGAGAATCCAATGAAACATTCCGTACACGTGAAGAGCAACAGATTTTTTAAATAAAATCATAAAAGACATAATTTATTCCTGATAGAATTCCATGTATTTGTAAATACGCGAATAAATTCAATAAAATGCTTCCCTTATGATGATCGAAAGAAAGTCATTTATTCACAACAAATTTTGAGAAAATCTATAATATCCATAACATTAAATTAATGACTCTAATAATATAACAAATATAAAGAAATCTACCAGGTCCTTAGGAAGTGTTGCAGATTTTGATATCTCGTCTTAACATCCATGCAAACGGTATTTGGTTTTAGGGAGGGGATATACTGTAAATATATTCATAAATAATTTATTTATATTAAAATATTACATTATAAGTGACTGTAATTATTAGATGGAATAAATTTGTCATCTCTGAGTTATTAAAAAATTATATCTATAAATAAACCACCTTTGACATCAACCGAATTAATACGATGCATCAAAGATTACAGAGATAAAAATACTCAATCGATGCACCCTTCCACATCACGTCAGAAACAAGCCCTTGATAATTATATCGAAAGGAGACCCCACAGACTTCAATGTCCTCCCACGCATTCTATAGAAGTCGGCAGCGTAGCAACACGAGTTCTCTTACCGCCCCTTCCCCCCTCAATAAATGCGCCCCCCCAACAGCGTGCTTCCCCATGGAAGGCCTCCATGGAAACACGTACGAAACTCCCTCGCACCCCCCGAAAATTTCATTTGGAAGCGTCTATCTTTCCGATGGAAACAAGCCGACCGACGTACGCGAGGATAGGAAACTCTTTTATACATTTTTTTTCTTTCGACGTCGCACTCCATTTTTCAATTCGAGGACAAATAAGCGATGGAAATGAACACGCCGCGTTGAAAGGATACGATGCTGAATCGAGTGGAATATACGGGCGAAACTCCCCATAACAAGTTACGGGTGGTTCGTCAAAAAACAGTTCTTTTTTCAAACACAAAAAGACAAGGAAAAACTCCGATTTCCCGCATCTCTAAAATAAAAGACCGATGGTGAGTGAAGTCGGTACTAATTAATGGAGGCATGAAAGACGAAAATTATTGGAAATTTTCAATATTAATATATTAAGTAAAAGACGCCTTTTCTGATATCGTAGCCATGTTATGCTTTTCTTACGTGACTTCTAATATTTAAATAAATAGTCAAAATAAGAATTCATGCTGCATAAGTTTTAAACAACATTCCATTTTAAACCCAATTTTTATACTTTACTCGTATTAAGAACTACGAATGTTTAAAAAGATAGCATTATGAGTATGTCATGTGAATAAATGTTATAATATTTCGAGGACGAAATCAAAAAGCTCCATTAAAGAAATTCTCATCTCTGCTATTTTTATACCGTATAAAAAGTCTGGGCATATAAAAATATTCAATAACCGTCCTCGGCGGCATAATAGCACATCGATATCTCTAGTTCTATTCCCCTATGATCGTATTTTACGAGAATAGTATTCAGCCTACTTATTGTACTAGGTAATACCTATATTTATCCCACAAATGGAATCTCGAGAGGTAATTAAGAAATGAATAAAAATCCGTTTGAATAACGGGTGTTCTCTTATCTCTGATGTTCTAATATTTAAAAGCTAAATGAGCCACTGATATTCGAAACGTCACTTGAGCAGTGCACGTTCACCGTATTCGTGACTAGAAGCTCATTTCTTTTCCCCATTATTCACAACTTTTATCCCTCGCTTTTGATGTGATAATTACGAGTCATTTGCGAGAAATGCCTCATTCATTCTAACAGAATCAATTCCGTTAGGGACCGGTCAGGTTGTGAACTCATTATGAGGTACGCCTTGGGGCCCTAAGTTATGTATCTCGTTTAATTTTGCAGCAGCCCGTTGCAGGCGAACGTGACGCCAATAAATGAGAACCTCATTCTCCTGCAACGGAATTTTAATTTTGACGGACGATCGTAGACTGCACTAAAATACGAAAGCAACATTTGCTACAGAAATCGTAAACTGCAGTAAACAGTACCATATTGTTTAGAGATATAAATAAATTAGTAATTATAGTAATTTTACACATTAGATAAATAAAAAATGTGGTATTACATCTCATCTTATATATGTATCGTTTTGTTTATAATTAGATAGGAAGGAATCGTCGAGAGATGATCTTGTACTAAAAACGGAACCTTATAAAATTCAAGGCAAGGATAATAAAATCCCTTATTCAGGCGAACCTGAGAAATAATCCTTTTATCCTAACCAATGCGGAAAATGTTACAAGAAACATTAAATGTCTCTCTATAAAAACTTTCATTATTATTTATTCCTGATTAAACAAGATCTAGAGTAACAAAGTATTACTAAATGATAACAAGATTTGATTGCCATTATAAAGAATACGCAAATCATACAGTCCTCGATTTCTCATTCGAAGCAGAACGAGCGCAGCAGGTTTGTAAACTTCCCATACACACGATCGCGTCTTTTCAAAACGGACATTCTGAAAGAATAAACGATAAGCAAACACACGGAGCCCAATCATATTCCTCTTCATTCAAAATGCGTATCAGAAAACAATATCCGCAGATGGAAATGTTGTCTCTTCTTCGGCAAACATCCGGTTTTCGAAACAAATCGATTTCCACCCGGAAATGCATTCGCGGCCCTCATGAGCTAACATTCTTCTTTTCAATAAGAAACGCAAACAAACTCGTACCATTTGCTCATCTGATATCTCCCGAGAAATTAACAACGAAATAAATCTCGAACATATGCGCAACTACTTTACATGTGCTCGAAACGTTGGTAATTTGTATGGAAAGTAATACACTGCACGGACTGTCAATGATAGAATACGACGAAGCACGACCTGGAAGCTACCGCATCTGTATTTATTACGGCAGTTCGGAAGGACGAACTATAAATCGCTTCAATTAATGAGATGGAAAACTCGGAAAGGCACGAGTATCGGCCATTAGTTCCACCGAATTCCGCGTAACGATAGGTATAATTCAAAACCTTCCATCGCTTGGATCTCACTGGGGAGTAATTTACAGATGAGGCGAGAGTATTCGAGCCGGGTCACTTCATCCATAGGTCATCATTTATTGATGAACAGATATAAATAGAGACGCTGTATCTGGAGAGCTATTCCTAAAAAAAGGTACCCGATAAAACTAGGAGCTGAATACCCGCTAAATACAGAATCTTTCCTCCCTAAACGTCACGTAACCTCTCCCTCTCTGCTCCACCATTAATCCTTCCTGCGCCCTTTGATGTCGACACAACCCCTTTAATCTTCTTCCTAATGCCCCATTCACAACGGCTCCTACTTAAAATCATATGGACTCTCCTTTCGGCGATGTATTTTCGCCCAAGTTACTGAATTCGCCATGTTTCGCTGCAGTCACGATGTGCTAATTTTTTACCTCAAGGGACTTGCTACAAAGGCGAAGCGTTTTTAGACTCTTGCGCTTCCGAGTCTCAGTTAATCCTCTCAGTTACTACCAAAAATTCGAAAAAAAATAAATTTCAGAAATACTTTCTTTTAATTATTCTTAGAATGAGAAATCTGTACTTTATCATTGATGCGAAAACAAATAAATAACACTTTGGTAATTGTAGCACGAGTTCTCCTCATAAACCCCTAAATCCCTATATTATAGTATTCTCGATAATTATTATTGACTAAAAGTTATGCGACTTAAAAATTGACGAAAATATTCATGTGCTTTGGTACTTTTCAGATCAAATATTTTAAAAAAAGTTTGTAAATATTAAAGATGGCAGCTGAGAGGAAATGTAGGAAATAATTGGTAGATTAGAAACTAATTTACACTGCTACAAAATGATACATGAGAGATTCCCTCGTAAGATTTCTATTTACAAAAAAATAAAAAGATTAATTAACAATTGAATTAAAGAACAATTTCAATGACATCGTATCAATACAAAATCTTATTTTCCCAATTGAAAGGTTATCAATCTAGTTTTACTAATGTTGCGTTTCCTATTCCTTATTTAAACCAAACAATTCGAATAATTAGATTAATTACGCTCAATAATGCCCTTCACAATAATTAAAGAATCGAATCTTACATACCCCAACACACTCTGCTTAAATATTCACCGAACAATGCAGAACTTTCTACACAACACGTTTCGAATGGTTAAGCCATAACTCGTCAAATATTTTATGCCTTTCTTTTGAGGACTTCGAACCGGCAATTATTTAAAACGCAACGCCAGAGGGCCATGCGTTAAACAGTATCAATGGCCAACTTCCTCACCCATTCTACGCACTCCCTTCTAAAGATATTCCCACAGCACCTGCTGTGCCCGCCTCTTTATCATCTCCCATCTCTCCCACGCCGCCCCCGCGGCTTCTTGCCTCTGCATCTTTCCGCCTTTATTCACGGCCTACCTTTTCGTTGCCCGTTATTCTTACCTCTCATCTTCGCATTCAAATAACTTTTCGGCTCTCGATATAAAAATGATTTCTTCTCTTTCTCAACATTGCGACACAAACTTAATTAATTCCAGCAAAAATTAAGTCACTCAAACAAAGACACGGTTCATCTGAGGGGATAAGAGCCTTTAAAAATATCTGATTTTTGATCCAATAAATTTTTAATAAATTCATTTGGATATCATTAAAAGAGAGAGATACCATTTACACCTTAAATGACATAAAATTAATTATCTTAATCATTCAAATCCTCTAATTTGAAAATAAAACAATGGACTTTAAATTTTTCAGCAAATGATGCTAATTCATACAGATTAAGATTGTTTTATTTGTAAACCATAAATTAATGTGTTTGTATATGCATACGTTAAGCATAATAATATTACTTATATAAAGAATTGGGTTCTATGAAATGGGATTCAAGAACTATTGTAATTATTATTACTAGTATTAAAGAAAATATTTGAAAGTAACTTAAATAGTCGTAATAAAATAACAATGAGAATCTTTAACAATATGCTAGAATACAGTATATTAAAATGCGAAAAAATTACAAAATTCATTATCTTAAAATTACGGACTTGAATTGTACCAATTCGCAACGAAACCACTTCTTAACCCCAATAAAAATCTAACCTTTATAGCGAACGAAAGGCGAATAAAAAAGTTTTCGCGACGAGCATCCAGAAATTAACTTCTTTGTAGGCCTTCCTTACTTGTTTATCTTCCCACGTCCTTGTCTGTCTCCTCTGTCTTCATTTCCAGCAGCAATACAACCCTCCGCCACCTCTTTGTCCCATTCCTGCGCCGTCCTCCCTGGTACTAATATTAGCCTCCCTTATTACACGGCCCTTCTCTTTGCCCTTCTTCATCCTTTTATTTCCTCGATCTTCCATTACGCATTGAGACAAGTGTCATAACGGAATTGGAAGCCGTATTAACGGGAACATCCGGTTCGCAATGAATGGAAAAAGCGTTAAGGAAATCATTTTCCACGTGTCGCGGCTTCTGCATTAAAGTTAGATTACCGCGGAAAATGTCGGTATTTTTGCGCCGTAATGTTTCCACAGCAACGGAGAAAAACGTTTTTATTTTTCGATGGAGAATGTGTGTTGGAAGTTATGCGGAAAGTTTGCTCGTTAGCAAGTTCTCTCGCTTTTCGGCAGAGCATAAAAATACCTCGGAGAGCGTTTTCTTGGAATTATTCATATTTATCGAGCAGATATTGTAAAGGGAATAAAATTGACTTTCTTTATCCAAGAAAATTTTTATAAAATTTCTCGGTAAAAGGAATTTTATAAAATATAATAAAAAATGGTAAAATGTAAAATATTCTAAGAAAATTCAAGCACTGCTTTTCTTCTTTAATTACAAAAATACTGGGGGTATTATAATATATATTATAAACCAAATATCATATCAATAGCGCTAAGAGTCGCTAGCACTAAAATTTAAAACGCGAGAAGAAAAGAATTCTAATTTCAAAATACTGACTCGTTTCAAATAAGGAGTAAACTACGAAATATCATCCCTACTCATTCAAGGGGAAATAAGGCATTGTTCACCTAAAAGATACATTTATACAATCACGCCATCTGTTTCCGTAATGTATTTGTACGTTTCTCTTCTCATAACTTAATATTCATTACGACACGAAGGAGAGAAATGCATTTCTTCCGTAAATCTTTCGCGAAGAGTTTATGTGACAGCCAAAACTAGACGATGGCCTCTTTTTCTCCGTTTTATTTCTCGTAAATTCGAAAGAAAACTATTCGCCACTTCCGGAAAAGAACAAAAATGATGTAACCGGAAAATAGAACCTCTGTAGAAAGGGACCTATAACTTTTAATGCAGAGAATGCGTCCTTTTCTACACCAATTTCCTTTGGGCTACGTTCCCGAATCTTCCATCTTTTCTTTCCCTGAGCGGAACAAATTCAATTTAGTTATCCCCTTTTCTCACCAGTCGAGCATCCTTCTTTATGCAGGGAAAATATTTATGTCTCTCCAACCGATGTCTTCGTATTCAGAGAATCTCCGTTCGCTGTCATTGAATTTACCACTTTATAGGCTTTCAAAATGCTTACCTTACGACGCCTTCCCTCGGTTCGTGTGCGATGGAATACCCAGCCGTGGGACTAACAATGCGCTACCTTGGGAACCATTACCTTTAAGTTTATTAACAGCTAAACTCATTATTGGATATAATTTACAATTGACGTAAAGGAGTGTTTGAGCATATGACGTTAAAAATGTAAGTTGGAAATTTAACATTTTGACGGAAAATTTTATTCGTCTAACTCACTTTCTATCCATTGGATAAATGACAAGGAAACAATCCTTTCAAAGATCTAATAGTCTAATATTACTTTACCATATATGCAATTTCTTTTTAAAGTGTAATTATATGTCATCACATCGCAGGCGTACACAACAACTTGCTAATCGAGTAAGTTTTCCGCTATAGAAATCCATAAGTAATGTTAACTAAATTATATGAGAAAAGAATGATGAGAAGTAAAAGGTAGACGTTCAGTGTTTCTATTAGATAGGTTTTCTAAATCAAAAAAGAAAAACTCAATCCTCAAACATCCGAAATGAATGAAATATTTCCATTAGTCGTACATCGTCTCTTTATTCAATATAATCCTTAAAATAGATCATTCGAGTCATAGAAATCACATAATTCATGTACATTAGAGAATTAGCTTCCATCTGCCTCTATACAAAAACATGTGCATAGGACACCGTTACAGCTGATCTTAGTCCTAATCTCACACACAAACATGCGTACAGCTGATACCAGTCTCGAATACAATTTACATCAATGCCAACCGATGAATTTGACTGAGCAGGATCTCCATTCCTTTTATTAGGTTACTACATTTACCCGAGCATTGGATTAATCAACCCGTCACTCTCCAAGCCGTCCTTTCAAATTCTTTATCAGATTCCATTTGCACCCCTTTATTTCACCGCACCCTGACTTTCACACCGTAACCCAAAAAGTACCACTCAATCCCTCCCCATCAGCTCCTTTCTTAATTTCTCCATCCAAACATGTTCCTTTTCGTCTCCTTTCTAAGGAGGGCCTTATCATCAGAGCAAACCTCTTCCGAGAGTTTTCTTAGAAGCATCCAATTCCCTTATATCCCCTGTCCACTCCGAATCGCAATACCTTTTTCAAGGGCTTCTTCTTTCAAGAGATAATAGGAATTTCCTCTCGTCTCCTTTTCCCAAATTCTCACAGACTCTTCTTTCTCCTTACTATTTCCAGCACGTTTCATGACGAGTTATTCGGTAAACAATTTCCTATTCCTTCTATCTGGTTCCTTACCAATTTCTTACTCGTGTTTCTGCGATGTTTGCTTCTCTGAATGCAAATTATCGTGGAATTCAAGAGGAACAGTATTCATCCATTGTCCACTGATTAAGTACATGTAGAAATACGATTTCATTTGAATTTCCTGCTACTCTTGAACCGAGTATTTAACATGGATAAATCTAAAGGCTGGTAATGAATTTTGAAACAAACTCCAATATCATATCTATTCTATGCGTTAAAAAAAAAACTAAAATCAATATAAATTTTAGTACGTTCAATTAGTTTTGTTTTGGACATGATTTCTTCGAATTGTCCATTTCATTAATATCGCTTCCTGCTTCTTTTTTCTTATTAAATCAATATATTGATGCCATTTTAGTCCAACTACAACTTACACTAAAAAATGATTGATTCACGAAACAAATATTTTCATAGTAATAAAAAACGAAATCATCACCACATTAAAGATATTTATGTAAAGATAAATTAAATAAAAAACTGTTGAAAAATATTTTGATCGTTATAATGTCCATAAACTGAATTACAACAAATTTTAACATTGAATTAACTTGTCTACTTGAATGAAATCAGGCACAATAACTTCGACAACAGCCAATACAGGATGAAATTGGGCGAAAAGCAATATTGTGCCAAAGATTTATTTAACAACTGAGTAGTAATATACTGAGTAGATTTATGAGCCAGTTTCAATTTCAGTTTGAAGCATCTGAGTGTGAAATTAACACTGGTGAGCCAATGCAATCCGTTGGGATGCTAAAACCTCATTACTCTCCCACTCAATTTGGGGATACAAAAAACACGGTCCATTCACAGCTTCCATCACTTTCAACAGATTACTCAGCTAATCTCTATTCCAATTTTTCATAGTTCCGGACACGGTTAATTTAAAAAATTCGATGAAAAATCACATTTGGGGATTGAGTTGCTTTGAATTATTATATAAATCCTGAACCCTGCCTGGTAGCATCCTATTAGTTTATAATTCCCTTTTCTCTTTTATATTCAGATTAATAAGCTCGGGTTAAAAGTCATCTAATATATACGTGGCGCTATTGAAAAGATTAAAATTTAAATTCCATGAACCACATCGAATGGCCGTGCCACTTCTGCCAATTAAGCCATTCGCACAACCCACTTCAAAATAGCTCACGAAAATTGCCGAAGTAAAAGTTTTCTCCCGGCCAAACCACAGCCTTCCATATTTTAGCACGCCGTAATATTTTTACGGGCGACTCACTGGAATCCAATAATAAAGTCCCACATCGACCCGGCGTGACCCTCATCTTGCCAACAAGCCCTTCGGGCACTTGAGGTACATTTCCCCGAAACCAGGATCTCCTTCACTAACCATCCTCACCGTGCGCATGAGGGAAGATGTCTTCATAGGTGGTGTAGGTGATCCTATCTCTAGGGGGAGTACAGAAGAGACGAAAGGGCTGAGTCAAATGGATGCAGAGAACCTTAATTTTTTATCTCGGCTACTGGAGAGGGGATGAAAGGAAAGGTAACAGCATTAATCTAGATGGAGCTTTTAAGAAAGGCACTCGGGTAATTTCAAAAGGCTGAAATGTTTTTCTTGAGCTTAAAATGCACCCATGTTCGCTTAAATTGGAAGGGCGGGAATATTGGATGAGACTTTTGGGGATTGCTCACGGTTATGCTTTTGAAAGCCATAACTCTTGAGGAATAAATGTTATTCTGTTGTTTAAACCTATGGAATGAAAGTGCTATTGGGGAGTTTGTGGAAGTGATCCTACTTCCAAGAGCTATTTTTCCGAAGTATAAACTTGGTTTAATGATCAAAAAACTAGGATATCTTTCATTCTTTCTTTGATAAGAAATTATATCACCTGCATTGAAAACTATTTTACTATAAAATAATCTAATAAAATTGGAATAGATCGAATTACCTTTGATATATTTCTTTCGAATCTTCATTGACTACATAATTACCTATCACATCGATAACATACTAACCTTGTAAAACACATTCGAGATTATATGATGACATTAATTTTTGAACTATTCATAAATCGGGTAATGGGTTTTTTCATCGAAAAATATTTCGTTACATTAATGATTCATAATATTTATAATTATCACAATTAAATATGAAGTTCTGTAATTTCTTAAGAAAAATACGGATAAATAAAATAGGAATACCTATTCAGAATAAAAATAAAAAAAGAAGTAAATACAAATTTTAAAGATCATGATGAATTGAAATTTTTTCCTGTTAGAGACCAAATTTTCACAGAATAACTTCATGAGCTCAAATGAGACTCAATTTCCTTTCATAAAACTTTCAAAAGTCAAAAATTTGCTGACATCTTCGTCATTGAAGGCAACTTAAACTTTCGCGAGATCATTAAAGTGATGAAAAGTAATGAACCCACTTAGGACACCTCTCATTTACTCCGCAAAAGTATACGAAATCTCTTCAATCGAACAGATACCGACTCGAGATAATACTTCGCTGGAAGGCACCTTTCAATACGATCCCAAAACCCTCAACACTTTCCACAAAATATCCCGTTCTCAAATCCACCCACGTGCAAAAAACAGCGAGTCACACTCCGAACAGGAAAGAAGGCTTTTTGTCCATAAACACAACAGAAAGGCTCGTCTAGTCGATGGAAATAGGTCGACTGATAACATCTAATTCGGCATAAAGAGAAGATAGAACTAAATAAGGCAATCGGAAACACTTGCTCAGCAAGATGTATTGGAGCTTTAATGGCTTCCTACGTCTATGGACTAGGAACGATGTATCTTGGTCCTTCCATCACAGTAATGAGGGAAATATTTGAGAGTAAAATGAACTTTCACGTTTGATACATTCATGTGAATCATTTGCATACAAGCCTAATGAACCAGTACGTATAATGACAGAGGAGAGAGGAAAATTAGAAGTTGATTGAAATATACCAAATATATACTGATAGCAAGTATTGTTATACTGTATTAAGTGAAATATTAGAAGGATAAAATGTGATGAATAATATTTAAAACTAAACACTATAAATACTGAGGTTTTTAATTGCAAATAGATTACTATTTTCAACGTATTTACCTTTAATTTCCTCTGATATTTTAAAAACGCGTCTTATTCTGTTCGTTTCAATATAATAATGACTTTAATATATCTACAGTCGATTTTCAAGAAAAAATTGAGAAAAATACGTTTTTCAATCTTATTTACTTTACAAAAGCGATTCATAATTTAGGTCGAATATAAAATATCTATACTTCACAAAATAATAAGTGAATGTTGTTTTATAATAAAAAATACCATTCTGTAGACAATCAAATAAACATTTCTTTCCTAACATTAATAAAATAAGACATGACTTAGCTTTAGAACGATTTGAGCTTTTTCTTTCATCAATTACATTCTCGTATCGACAAACGTCCGTTACACGCTCTTACTATGAATTTTACATTTCCTTTTGTGTTTGTGAAGTACATTTAGAAGGATACAGATATCAGGGAACATGCGTTGTGGTAGCTTAGATGGAATAGCGATAAAACTTCACTCGGGAGTACGTATTGAAATGGAGAAAAAAGACGATTCATCCGTTAATAAAAAAAGTTCGTTGCTAGGAAATGAGTATCGTGTAGAAAGCTCGGAAGCGAAAAAGTATAAGCTACATTAGAAAGTGAGGGATCACGACCCTTTCTTTTCGCGGCCTATCTCCACAATCACGTCGAGATTGCTCGTCAACAGATGTCGTTAAGGAGAATGCCCTCGGACTTGCAACCAAAACGGGCCGCCTTGTGTAACGGTCACGATCCTCTCTTATTGGTTGTCGGAACACATGGCTCAACGTCTTTGGTAAAGTGGCAATCTTGATTCTCACTGCGAAATCACGAACGTACAAATTTTTCAAAAGTCAAACCAACGTAAAGGCAGATTCAGATTATGAGAGAACACGGATTCGGTATCCATAGAGTCATGCGGATAAAACGTTGTAACCATGACAACTCAATGACTATGGCTAAACTAACGTTCTAGCTCTATAATTGAGCCTATGAATTGCTATTAAGTGTTATTTTTATTTGGGATGGCTTAGGAGATTAAAAAATATTAGAATTACACATTACTTGTTCTAAATCCCCTGTCATATATTTTTTAAACAGGGGACACCTTATCTCAAAACGGAAGAAAAAAATGCAAAAGAATTGTATATTTACAAGTGATAATTTAATAGCATTAAAATTGTAAAATTAATTCTGAGTGATGTAGGTATATAACAATACTCTTCCTTAAAAAAAGGAAATTGCATGCTCATATAAAAAATTATGTATGTTTATACTGTTATTACTTCTCATTCTTCTTTTGTTGGGCCTTTTATTATAATGATAATAAATAAAATATTAAAGATTTGAATTTAATTTATAAGAAAACACCTAGATCATAAAATATTTAACATTACTTTGATTTATTAGCATGTATAATAATCGATGTTTTGTGCATCTAGGCGTGGATGTCTACCTCCAAATTTTATGATAGTAGTAAACATTTTCAAACGGAAATGATAACCTTTCCCTTAAATTTACACTTCCTCTCCTCCAATCCATAAAACGATGTCCGCGAAACCTCCTTTTCCAATCGGATATAAGCAAGTGTTTCGGACAGCCAAGAGTGCAAAGACCCTGTTAGGAACATGTCTTGTTAGAGGGCTTGTTACCCACGAAGGGGTATGATTTACATCAGAAATGATGCCATCATTAAAGCCACTTTATAATTCATGATCAATTGGAAAAGGATTGCCGCTTCAGAGGGATTTAATAGTCGTGTGTTTTCTCTTTCCCATTTTTGAAACGCATATCGCATCGAAATTTGGTATTTCGGGAGAAATTGACGCGAATTACCTAAAGTAATTTGAACAAAACCGGTAAGGGGATAGGAAAAATAAGAATTTATATTTTTCAGGAATATGTTGGTCATAGATTTTCAACTTATCTTGAATATTATAAATGACATTTTTATGCTACGATATGCCGAGAATAAGGAATCAACAATAAAAACAAAATAAGTAATTTTGAAACTTCAAGAAAAATTAACGTAACGCTCGGATTTCAGTTGCTATGGTTATTCAAAAAAACATCCACTATAATTACATATTTATACGTTGGTTAGAATACAAGGACCTATAAATTATAGGAAAAAATATATATCCTTCTAAATCACTAATTTCTAAAAGGTAATTTCTAATAAAGAATCCATGAATATCCCATCAAGCAAATATTTATTAAATTTTCTATAAAAATATATAGAAATACAACAAGAAACATTGAATGTACTCTATGAAACCAAGGACGTAGCGAAATATTAATCTTCTACATGCATGCACAGCAGTAAATATTAATGACATAATTAATTTTTTAAATTCCTATTTTTTATACAGTTCTCCTTCAGCGTAAACACAAAATAATGCAGTAATAGAATCTTATTTTAGTTTCTGCTATTTAACTAGATTATTTTTTGCAATAGTTTTGATATTCGTTCGTAATGAGAACATTTAAATTCATCACATACAGTCAATAAAAGCTATAAATAGATACTACCGAGAAATAATATTAAAATATAAATAAATAATTAAAGCAATTAAATTAAACATGGTGTTTACAAAGAAATTGGCTTCCAGAGTCGTGATTCATAAAACAAACTCGTCATGATTAAAGAGTCTATCACTGGATGGATCTATCTACCTTTCATGATAACTTAAATAGCGCGGAAATATCATGAATCACTATAACAAATAGTTTTCCAAATCTTTTTTAAACGAAGTGTTTCATCGAACATGTTATCTCGCGGTTACATGGTTTTTCCATTTTCACCAGATGATCTTCGACCCTCTTACGATGATTTTCATGGAAAGAAATAGTAAGTGAACGTACCACGGCCTCAATACGACAGACTCTTGACATAGGAAGGAAAAAACACGCACGAATAGCCGCATATCGACTAGCAACTATAATTCACACAGTTCCCTAGTTCCTTAAAAGGAGGCTGTTCTAAGAGAACGAATGACTTACAAACCAATCTTTCTTAACAAAGTGAAAATGGCAAGTACATTGGTCTTTCGGGGAAAGGCTTCGAAAACATCACCGATTAGAGGAGTGTGAGTGAATTAATGGGAAAGAACTATATATCGTCATAGCTAGAATGAATAACAAGTAATGCAATAACAGGTATAGAACAAAATATCATTCATACAAAAATAAACTTAGAGAATTAAGAGAATACTGCACACTGAATATACAAGAATAAATTATTGAAATTTGCAAAAATCCCAAATTCAAATTAAGAACAAGCGAATTTAATTATATATCCGCTTGCATATAGCTTTTCTTATTAGACAGAAATAAATCAAAGTAGATCGACTTCTACGAGCTTGGAAAACCATAACCTCAAGAGAATTAATTTCTCATTTAAGCGGAATGCGATTCTGAACGGAAAATATTTACTCTTTACTTATAAATAGACAATAATGAATATAGATCACGTTATCGGAATTTGTACTGAGTCGATAGACTTAAGGTATCCGACGATGAGGCAACCATCGCAAAAACTTCGACCTTTTTCATTAATAACTCGCTTTAATGTGACACAAAATGTAAAAACAAGAAAATATAGAAATCAATTATCCGTCGTTAAGTTATAAATACATCCGAACACAACCGATTTCGAAAATCAATAATGACATCAATAGAGTAGTATCTATGCAATAATAACAACAATGGGGACTTCTCGATTAAAAACAACTCATTATGCGTAAGGCGAGTTCCTTGGAAACCTCTCAAAATCGACTCACATGAATGGCTTCCTAAAAAAGGACGATAAGATGGAATAGAACGGAGGAAGTAAACAAGTTCTCACTTCTAACCACCTTCGGGAATTAAAGTGTGCGGAAGTAAGGGAAAGATAACCAAAGGGAGTCGAGGAAAACAAACGCCTCATAACGCAATAAACCTCGCGTATATGCATAGAACAGAAGGGGTGCTTTGTTGAAAGCATGATGAGTTTCCCGCGGCGAAATTTACTGCCGTCGGAAGAACCTGTTAAAACCTTGCGATTCTTAGATACGTCGAAATTAGCGACCATTACCGTCACAAGGAAACGTAACTGGTTTCGCGAAAACATACAATATTCCACATCCGGGGCAACTTTTATTCGTAGACCTCTTTTTTACAGTATACTTAACAGGCACTTCAATACTGCTACTTCCTCATTAATTACCTCGCACTACTAAGAGAAAGTATGTACATTCTTATTTAAGCTCTAACACTATTCTTCTACTTTCTTTAAGAACATTCAAACATGCTGTAGCCATTTCTCTTGCTGTTTGGAAGCTTGGTATAATTTAAGTTGAACAGTATAATCATATATTAGTGTCCTACAGAGAATCATGGAGTCTGACAACTATTCACCTCATTATGGGTGTTTTAAATGACTCGGAATCAAATATAAAACACGTTGTCGGCTTACATTGCTCTGGGGTTGTTCCTTGAAGTTCTCTTATACGAATTTTTTTAGCTTTTACTGCATATTTATTTGAACCAGATTCTAAGAATTCTGTCAGAAAATGGATTTTGTTATTTTCAACGAACTGTTATTCTAGGAAGGAAATACTTGTATTATGACAATCGTTGTTTTTTAATACTCATCCAATAACGCTCGATATATACATTATAAAACCATTAAAAACAATTCTAAATATATATAATGAGTTCATAAGAAAAGTGTTTACGTATCGATTTATACGTCTAACAGGAAACTATTTTCTTATAATGCTTACAGTAATTAAACACTGCAATTAACGTAATAGCAAACAGTATTCATCGTAATAAGGTTGTTAATAGAAAAATGAATTCCAATCTTTAAAAGAACTCGCTTCTCATTATGATTCAATGTCACAAATCCGGAATGATTATCGGCAAGTTTTATATTTGATATCACAGCAAATATTTCTTATACTCTCATAGATTTGTAAGTGTTTTGACCACTATATTGAACTTGGAAGAATGAGAAATTCTTACTCGATAACAGTGGATAAAAAGAATATGCAAACTTATAACGCTTCTAATGAGTGAGTTGATACATCCAAATGTATTACTGAACATATGCATCTTAAGACGATGAATTTAACGTGATTGAATTGACTGAAATATCCAGGCATTGACCTTAAGAGATCCGATTAAACGACCGTACAAAAACTATAAAAGAGGTTTTCCAATCCATTGATCCGACCGACGGATGCTATATACATGAGCCTTAGGGAATTATAACACCTAACTTTTAACCTTTAAATGGTGTTAATCTCTTAACCTACTCTTTCGGAATTCTTTCACACCCTCCACCTGAGGTTTCCTAGAAAGTTTGAGGCATTGGCGTGTCAGATGGCCCCGCCCTCTCAGCTGTTCTAAACTAAAAAACCGCATGATCAATTATTATTTCACTATGACCTGTTTTTCTAACGCACTTTTATTACATTAGATGGCAAAATCTATGAATCATTCTGACTCATTTAATTATTGAATATAATGGATAGGGAATTTTAGTCCGGTGTTCATTTTATTTTTGATTTCAGTATTCGTATTAAGTTAAAATGGGATTAGAAACGGAAGACTATAATATTTTTTACTGTACATGTCTTCAATGTAACGAACACAAACTCTGATTTTAGTAATTTTCTCTTATTTGGCGATAATCTAATAGCGTTAATACATTAGCCTAATTGAATAATCCACCTAAAAACTCTAGTATGACCATTACTAATTCAATCTAAACATAAAACATATCTATGATATTTATAATAATAAGTTAAATAAATATTCCTGCTCACAAAATCCATTTGGTTAAGATTCAAGCACGGGTTCAATAAGGATGTCCAACTGGGATGAAACTCACCTGTAAATAGAAGAAGAATAATTATAATTGAGAGAAGTTTTACAAAAGATAATCATGTATGAATATTTAAGATTTAATATTTCCAAAAATAAATCGTATTTGGAAAGGATGATTATTATAACAATAAGAATGTCTTTATTAAGGACAAAAATGAAACTATAAAGTCTGCTCTTCCATTTAATCTTTTCCATTGTTAATAAAAACTCTAACAATGATGTTCAATAATTGAAAATGATAAACAAAATCGGAACAAAATTATTCGAGGAATTATAAAACCTCTGTGAATATAGGAAAATTATTATGATTAAATATTGATTAAATTATTACGAAGATAAAACAAACGAACATTATGAAATGTGTTTGCAATATGATTACAAAGCTTCTGCGTTCGGGGAACCTATAAGTTAGAGTCGAAACAAAAAGTTGATTGCGGTGATTTCAAGATGAACAACAATTTTAATTTCGAAATAAAACTATTCGACCCAAAGGTTAATTACAAAGAGAATGTAATTTTAAATTACCGATATTAACTTCAGATTAGAACAACTGACGTTCTACTTTTTCCTTCCCATCCTCTCTTTCATTACAACGGAATCGGGGTTTCCAAAATCCTTTCATTACAACGGAATCGGAGTTGGGCTAAATAAAAAGGGTGATTTGCGAAGATTTTTTCATTTGCTCCGTACTTTCACTTTTACCTCCGAAAAAACCCATCAAGGGACAATCTTATTCCATGCATGACTGTCTTAGGACCGCATCCTCCGCAAGAGAGGGAGCGTTGACCCCTGTATTTGACGGGATGATGCTTTTCCCACCCCCTGCGGCAGATGGCAGCACAGGGAAAGGAAAAGGGTGGGGCTTTCAAGAGAACACTCGCAAAGGAGAAGGAAGATGAAGAATAAGAAGGCGGTACAGGGGAAAGGTTGGAATTAAACGCATTATTAAGGGAGCTGTGTGAGGAGCTATGAATCCATATCAACGCAATAAATTACAACAATTTACTTATCCTAAGAATATAAATTAACGGAGAATAACTTGATAAATTTCAAAAATTGTTCAAATTTATAATTATTCGCCTGTATTGGATATTCATTTATGTAATCTATTTTTACACATAAAAATTATTGAACGGTAAAATAATTTTATATATTTCTAACATGTACATTGAATGCTGCAATGAGAGAATTTAAAATATATATTTGTATAAAAGATGTCTTCTGTACCCATTTATATCATAAGCTACCACCTGGCCTAGTGCCTATTTGCAGTTATAATATACGATAAATAAATAAACAACGTGACTGAATATTTACTATAAAGGCAACAACTAGATAAAATAAGTATAACTACGTTTCGATCCGATATAAATTAAAAACAAACTTACAAATATATAAATCTGTTTACCTTGAAATGAAATGAGTAGAAAATGTATTAACCGAAAGTTCTCCTTTATAAGGAGTAATTCGTTCGAAAGACAATAGAGCAGCTTACTGGCTACAATTGCGGAAAAATTTATTTCTTGAAGAAAAAGTAATTTATACGATACTAAAAATGCTTTCAAGAAAATAGGCTGTTAGAGAATAAAATAACAAGAGAATAAAGAAATAAGTAATGGTCTCCTTGGAGAAAGAAACAAATAGCATGCGGTCACAGCAAAAAAATCCACAGAAGAGAATAAACACATCGAAGATGAGGTGTGATAAATCGGAGAAAGGAATAAGAAAGGAAAAAAACAAAAGGGAATTTTTTACTCTTATGTTCTATATAAATACATGAACTGAATGATATATATATATAATATGAAATATAAAATTATATGAATCTATTTTATTCTATATATTAAATAAAGAGCGGAAAAAACATTGAATAGGATACCGCAATAATGTATGTTATATAATATAATTATGGTAATATAAATCAGAAAGATAAAAATAATGCAATGTGACAATGATAACACAGGATTAAAATAACCATACTTTTTTCCTGAATTCCTAAAATGTTTTTAAGGTGACGCATATATATAGAAGAACAAAAGAGATTGATCATCGTGCTTTATAACGGGATATTACGAGATTAAGCTCTGCGTATTGAAGGAGGTATTCAAGGAAGCGTAAAGCTATTTGATACGAGAGCAACTTCATAAAGAGAGGGACTATATGAACAGTGGCAGTAGTCGGAAAGATTGATTGCTAGATCAATTTCATCGATAGATATTGATAGATCGGTCTCTCTTTCGATGGGGACATTGCTTGTCTAAAGTTGAAGGATATGTGCAATCTCGTTTTGTGCAAGACTTTCAAAGTCTGAACTACAAAACGGCATTTTAAATAGCACGGGTAAACGGGATATGACTCCGATACGCCTAAGCTAGGATTGGAGCGTTGTTTTAGAAGTTAAATAGATAGCATTTCCCAAATTCTATTTCATATACGCAACTAGTTTTGCAACAGAATAGATTCATATGCACACAAAACTAGCCTAGAAACTAGACTACTTAGCTAGACATTCAAATATTTCCAAGAGAATTACTAGGCGTTTTTACCATACAATAATTTAATTTTATTATTATAAATAAATAACTTTTAGGAGACTAGGTCTTAAATGCTACTAAAAGCGGAGTATAAGACGGCGTCCGATGTTCGCAAATTCAATAGCCGATATGCTACCAAAATGCAGACATATTATAAATATCTTTTCATAAAATTGGTTCATCTTGAATCTTATAAATCACAAGTTGGTTTCACATACATTTCAGTTCGCGTATTTGAAACCGACTGTACGGAGAGAAAGCCAAACAGAGAAAAAAAGAAACGCTTGGGAATGAGTGAAGTGGAAAAGGGCAACGATGAAGACGATTCCGTAGGGCATTGGCATCTCTTTCCGATCCTCGGAGCATGAAACAAATCGAACACCGGCAAAAGAAAGTAAGAAGAAGCGAGATCCCTCGAAGCGATACACTTTTGCCAATTCCTTCGAATGCACGCCAAAGAACCAATCATCGGCTAGAAAAGAACACAGACGTCCGAGAAATTGAAAATACTAGAATAGTAAATATTCCAAAACATACGAAAAAATATAATCATAATATTATTCTGTTCAAGTTTTCAGTATAATACGATTATATATTACTAATTAATGATAAAAATATTTTTTTTAAAACCTGTTCTCAATCCTATCAATTATTCAAGTATAATAAAGAATAACATTCAAAAGATAATTTTCGGACATAACACAATACGTACACTCTGTTTAGATTATTAAAATAAAAGTACAAGATGAAGACATTAAGGACGAATTTCATCAAATTAGAATAAGATTGACTTTTGCTCTTATAACTTTTCTATCTGAAAGCCAACTCTTAAAATAAGAAGAAATATTAAATGGAGACTTCGATTACAGATTGGAGTAACATAAAATACCGAAACAACACCAATATAAAATTTTTATTGAATATAATAATGTATAAAAACGTGATATGGTTGGAGGAGTTTCTTTGCGGAGTTTTAAGAGGGATAAACTTTATGTAAAACGTTTAATCGTAAAGTTTATCAGTTAAACTAAATGAAAGTAGACCGATAACGTATTAAAAATATAGAAATTCATTGCAAAAGTGGATATTTAATTTTCTTTGCCGTTAAACGACTGTAGGAAACGATTTCTAACTCGATAAGAAATGAAGACCTTAGAATAACATCGACGATAATAAATATTTGACAATGCAACTCGAAATATTTACATCCTATGCATACAGTGTTGACAAAAGCCCAAAGAGATAATAGAAAAAGAAAATAAACTCGCAGAAAACGGTTCAATAGAAGGAGAGCAAATAAGACGAGCGTTTTGAGGGAGAAATGAACCCTCGGGAAGAATGGAAACTATTCAGTCGTAACTCGGTTATAGGCGTGCCAGAGGTGACAGAAGGAACAAATGGTCTAAAATTGAAGGAAAATCTCACTCGTTGACGTACTTTCATAAAGCGACCTATTAATGATAGGAGAAATCCCGGCTGACGGATTTGACGTCCGCTCCATCAAGTGGAAAAGGGCTTGACATAACACCAATCGGTTGCGATGGAAACAGACCGGAGCAAACGCCGGAAAGCAAAACAATAATTTTCGTCGATTCAGATGTCCCGGAGAGATGAATAGAAAGTTTTCGGAAAAATAACATAAGCGCCCAAACTGTCCGAAAAAAAAAATTCCTCCGAGTTTCCCGGTGAGGTAGAATTCCGAATGAGAGAAAGTGCAATAAAGAAAACACGGCTCATCTCCCGCAAATGGACGCTCACGATGTCTAACTCGCCCTAGAATTTTTTTCGACGCTTGCAAAGAAGCGCCGAAAAAAACTTGTTTACCTTATTTTTACGGCCTATAAAATTCGAGCGCTAATTTTACTGTTCGCATACAAATGGACACTTGAAGGCATGTTGAACTTGTCGGACGCTAAAAATTAAATCTAGAGAAGTGAAATGAATCCATCGATACGTGTTTTTTTCTCTCGGGTTCTCATTTGCATGCGAATGAACAACCTACTTCGAGATTCGCGAGTGCTTTGTTATGCCGACGCGAAATTCAATAAGGTTGATCTTGAATGTCGTCTTGAGTTCAAGGCTAATTAAAAGCGTCATTAATCAAGCGGTAGATCGATGATTGAATTTCAAAGTGTCGAGTTTACAAAGTAAGCCACTGTGACTCAGCGTGCATGATCATTAAAGGAGCGATTATAAGTAATTGCGGAATAGGGAAACTCGACGTGGGTCACGGAAGAGCGAAAATGTTTGCAAAGGTCAGGAATGCAATGAGAACTTTTGATGGATAAGCCTCGAGGAGATGCGCCGATGGAATAGCATATTTGGTGCTTTAGGAATAGAACGAGATTTAAGAGTATAGAAGAGAAGAAATCAAAAGAGAAAAGAAGGGCGGGGTTCCTTGGAAAGCAATAAGGAAGCCGTTCCTTTCGGGCATTGGAGGTAGGAATCGAAGGGCTTAAGGCTGCAGATAAGGTCCTTACCATTGGGTTGCGGGAAAAGCCGTCAACAAATCCTCCAAAATCCCCTTTCCCTTCGGCAGACGTCGTATAATAAGTAGATTTGAACAGACGCAGGTAAAAAGAATCGATTCCCGAAAGCGCAACTCCGTGAGACGAATGGTAAAAGTTCCTAAGAAGTGTTAGGAGTAGTGAATTCTTAATCACGTTTTTTTTCTCGTCTCGCGGATTGAAGGAAATTAATCTGCCAGAAAGAAGTGTAATTTCCACTTCGTTGAAGCTAATACCGAGAGGTCGTAATTCTGAAACTTTCTGCACATTCAGACGATGAGCCAAATAAAAGTGTGTACAGTTTCTTAGCCGCAGTTTGGATTAATTAATGCCCTTTGGCAAGAGGAAGCTTCTTTATTCATAAGCGTGACTAATTATTTCTGTTCCTTACTTTCCAACCCATTCAATGAATCGCATTATACTATCATCACACCTTGACCTATTTCAAGTTATATATTGCCTCCGATTGAATACGACTTTTAATTAAACTAAGGGATAATGATACACAAATATTTACCATTGTATCCTAGATTGAAATGTGCTAATCTAGCTTATTTACATAAAATACCAATCATAGAGATTTTCCCTTAATTTTCACATTCATAATACAATTTATACTTATAATTCTTCCAATAAATCCATTTCCTGGGAGAATATGAGGCATTAAAATATATTTACGATATCATTTACATATATTCAGGAATAATGATAAGAATTAAGGTTTAAGAAGACGAAGAAGACGAGAAGTGTAACCATTTCGGGAACTAATGGTTCATCGATAGAGAATATTATTTTTAGAGGTATATTAATGAAATTAAAAACTAAAATAAATTTAGATCAATAGAATAAGAAAGATAATGAAAATAGAAAACTGAGCTCAAGGATGATGATGAAGCTGCATGTAATATGGAATAAAATTTCTTTATAAATTTAACGATCAGTATAAATTTTCGGGGAATATCTTGAAATAGAGACGAAATAAAATTTACTATATTTTACTATATTTTAAAAATTCAAAAAAGGATTTACCTTTACTATGCATGAACTAAACACAACCCTTTTATAAGATACACGTTATGGAGTGGTTATGCACCAAGAATTCCAACTGCACCAACAATGAAAACATCATTTAAGGATGTTACCCCGAACACCTAACAACCCCTCCCAAATCGTGACAAACACTTTCTCTGAGTAACAAGAACTTTGGAACAAATGAAAACAAACTGTTTCTTGGCAACAAAGAGAAATAGGACAGAATTTCCTCCTGATCGCGTCCTCGAATGACACCTTTTAGAACACGCCCGAAGCACGTATTCCCTCGCTTTTCCACAGGAACGTTATTCGGGCAGTGAGAACAAAACGGACTGAATAATTGACGTTAAAAATAAATGGAATACAATGGGGAGGATGATGAGGGAGAAACAAGACAGAGGGAGTGTCCGTAAAAATAAAGGAAGACTTCCGCCCCCCTGTGTTCTCTTCGGCGCGCTTTCTATCACCCTGGAGAAACGGTACCTGGAGGCAGGGAAGGTCCAAAAGGAGGAACAAAGGAAGAAACGAGAAAAACGGCGGATTCTACGGATAGTCCATTTCCTAACCTAATTTGGAGCAGTACGGCTGAATTCTTTCGCTATCCATCTCTCCTAATCTCACAATGTGTGCTGGGCATGTTCGTTAGCCGACTGTTTTCACGATTCACTTTTTTATCGCTCCATCTCCGATGAATCCGGTGTCACGAGTTGCCGAGTGTTGTAATTTAACGAAAATGTTGAGTCGTAAAACGTCCCGTGAGAAAAGATGGACGCGTAGATGCGTGTCCTTATTTGGGCCAAACAATTGAGAAATCTTGAAACCCGAAACGGCAGGAATTCCGATTCAAAGACGGATCAATCAAAAGGGAAGCGTTCGATCATTAAGCGGCAGAACGCGGCGTTTCCATGGAGTTGGCAATTTGACAGAAATTGTTTACATTCACGATCAACCTTTTTATGCCTTGAAAGGTTAAATTCCGATGAAGTTATTTAAACAAAATATTTGAGATAAATAAGAGATGTAATTAGGACAAATGCATCGGAATATCTTATCGGACGTATCAAGGACCCATCAGAGTTGTTTTCTGGGGAGATCTTTCAGAAGCCGCCGAACCGTATAATATCTGATGGATTTCCAAAATTCAGT
Organism: Pantala flavescens; assembly: GCA_020796165.1. Lineage (NCBI taxonomy): Eukaryota > Metazoa > Arthropoda > Insecta > Odonata > Libellulidae > Pantala > Pantala flavescens. The sequence continues at coordinate 49,984,164 of CM036883.1, forward strand.
AATATTTTAAAGAATATCAGGCGCAAATGAGTTTTTGGAAAAGAGTAATATCCGTTTATTCCCACTGATCGTTATACTTAAATAAGTTTATCTTAAATATAATTTCATGAATATAAAAACATTAGAATGTATTGTTTCGAAATCAGTAAAATTCTATGAGAGTTTTGTGATCAGTACTGATTAAACCTAGGACGATAGGTCGGTTTATTATGCTTCTCAACATTAACTAGAACCTTTATACCACCTCCAGTTCTTAACCTAATATTATCGTTACTTCTATAATAACAGAAAGTATTATTAATTTATAAATTCTCATCGTCTCTCAATGCATAATTTGAACCTTCTTACCGGAAGTATAAACTATTCAACAACCAAATATTTTACAAAAAAAGTGATCATTCATAAAGGTCTCACTGCTTTAATTAGATTATAGAGGGTTTTTCCTCTTTAATCTTATAAAAACAGTGAGACAATTGCCTCTTAATTAAAAAGTTCCTACTTTAATTACCTAAAGTTTAGCTGGCATTTCAAGCGAAAGGTTCGAAGTATAGTTCAGTAACTAATAAACACCAGAGAAGAATTAATCTGCTATGAATGAATATGGTTGTACCCTGACACAACGGGACCATAGACTTAAAAGCAATAAAAAGACTTGACCGCGAGATATAACAAGATATTCATCCGTTATAATATCTAAAATTCTAACAGCATCATTTCCCCCGAAGCACGTACGTGACATAGGGCAGCAAACGAGGTTTTGCGATAAAGAGGTTACACTGGATGATTTCTTCTCGTGCATTCCATCGGATATTTCCTTCCATACGTGAGGGAAGGGATTGCGCAGAAAATAAAAATCGATGATCGGTCGAATTAATAAAAGGTCGTAAAAAAAGAAGATTGATTCTCTGGAGATGGTTCGCTGCGCTCGCGGCTAAAGGCCTATTTTTTCCTTTTACGAACCATCCGTCTTCTTTTCCGGGAAGTATTTACTGCGGGAGAAAGGATTTCTCGGCGGCTTTACAAATATCCTCGTTTACACGGTCCACTGAACAGCAACGCTAATTTTTTTTAAATGGCGTTATTTATTTGGAGAAAATCATGGGCGTGGCATCGCAACGGTTTCCCGTCTGACTCATTGGCTATCTGGTATGGCACTGAATTCACGTTAAGGATCGAGAATTATCATTTTGCTTGCGTCGGAAAACTCCGAATCGCGTGGTTTTTCGTACTTGTGGGAAGAGGATGAAGTATAGAACATCAGAAGCTCTTGTAAGCAAGAACGACGAAAGTAAAGAGCGGAAATTGACTTTAAATAACGTTCTAGATATGTAATTAACGAGCAAATCAAGTTTAATATAAAGTTTTAATATTCTTATATAAAGATTGATTGATTTATTTACAAATTGAATTGAAGTCAAACTTTTTCCTAACACGGCGCGTATTTTTTATATTTTTTGTAAACTCAATTAAACATTCTAGAATAAACAGCTGATCAGTATTCGTCATAATTAAGTATTACTGGGAATTAAACGGCTTGAGTTAAATATTTTAAGATTTAATTATTAATTTATTTCATAGGAAAGGTTGTTAAGTTAACAAACAATTAATAGAATTGAATAACTGAAACCACCAATGAATGCCAAACAGATTTTCCCAGATTTATATAAAATACTTCTATCTTTAGAAAAAGTATCCTAACACTATTTTTCACACGACCGAACGCTAGAATTTTATCAGAATCATTTTATCAAATTGAAAACCTAAACGAGTCCCCAAAATGTCTGAAGTTTGTGTAATCATTGCGAAATGGGGGGGTTCTAGAATTTCTTTTAAAAAAAGTGTTTTCTTTATCATAAATCTTTCTTTAGAAGGAAACCGATCAGAAATATTGAAAACACACATTAATCCAGATAAGAGAATAATAAAAAAGGGAACCATTCAAGAGAATGGTGAACACACAACCAATAAGGTTGGCCGAAAAGAATTGCCACAACTAAAAAACGTCGAGGTCAAAGGAGATAAGAAAAGCTGAAAATCTTTCTCCGTTTTCGGAAAAGCGCCGTCTATAGGTATCGAACAACCTGCACCGGAGTGTGAAAAAGTGTTCGAATGGCACAATAATAAATGGAAGAACGTCCGAAGGGAAAAAGTCTTCGGGAAGGATTGATTGTGGAGGTGTGAGGAGCGGCTGAGTTATAATCTGGTTGTAAAAGAGAAGAGGAGTAAAGAAAGAACAAAAGTCGAGGAAAATGAAGAGGTGAGAGAAAGTTTAAAAAGAAGCCTAAAGGAAGATGGAGGAGAATCGGCAGCGATATTCGGTGGGAGTTGGATGATTGCAATGCTTACATATCTACCTTCCGCTTCAACAGCCTTTAGGCTTTTGGTGAAGCTTTTAAACTTTCAAATCGAATACTTTCGCCTGAAATAAAAATACTTTGCCTAATTTCCCATGAGAAGGCGTTTTTTAAGAGACTCATTCTATAACTTTTCTTTCTGTACATCCTAGAAGTTCTCTAACGACTTAAATGACAAAATTAATAAATATAAAACTTCGATAATGTGTTTAATGAACGTTATCTTTTCAGTTAAATATCACAGTAAAAAATAGAAGTAGAGCGATCAAAACAAAGTTAATTCCACAACATAAAACCAAAGGAAGTATATCAATAATTCTAAGTATACGTAAACCCCCATTCCATTGATTCTTATGAAGCTATTAGTCCAAAAACATCACAGAAATGTATTAAGTCTTCATCGATTGGATTCGTTATTTAAGGAATATTAAACACAAATAAATAAAAAATAAATACTTGGAATTCATTAGAGTGGGATCATACTCATCATACAATGAAAGAACTATATTCCGTACAATAGAATTAGTACGAAACTTTTGAAATCAGAGTATGAATTGTCCGCTCGGGTTTTGTGAATTTATGTATGAGAAAAGTTGGATGTTTTTGCGAAGAGGATAAGAAAAGTGACCGGTGAAGGGATTTCGAGGAGAGAAGGGCTGAATTTGGAGAAAGGAATGCTAATTTACGTGGGAATCGAGCGTAGGAAGGTAAGAAAGGAAGGATATAAGAGGAAGCGACGCTTTCCATAAATAAAAGAAACATTTCGGTTTGGAGAGAATCTCGTATCATACCTTGGAAATTTAGAATTGCAATTCTTAACCTTTATTCCGCAACTATAACGTGAAGTACTTATTTCAATTTTCTACAATTAATCGCAAACTAGTATGAGTACGGTATTTAAAAAGCGATTAAAATATTTCAGTGTTGAGTAAATGTCCGTAAGGATTCATCATTATTGTTTTTCTCCATTGCATTTCAAACTGGAAAAGCATGCACAATAAGTACATTTCAGTACTGTACACCAGATGCTTGTATTTAAATTTTAATAAGGAAGAGTATTTAGAGAGTCTTATATTTCTGAATGCTTCATGGTCGACGGTTAATTTTTAGCTAAAATGTTCAATATAATGCATAATGTAAACAGAATCACACCCAACGAGGTTGCAGTTTGTAATATTTAATGATAACTTTACACTAAGTAGAGCTAGAAAATATCTTGATATAATGAAAACAAATCCGAAACCCATTTTTCGATAAAATATGTCCAAAAACTGAAATCAATACCATAGTTTCGAATTATTCAAATATAGACCTAAAATAAACAATGTAAAGCAATTATCCACGACAATAAACCAACAATATCGCTCAAACAAAGACTTATTCCCTCAATAACTTTCCTTCCTCCAATGGGATGTTCCACGGCATAGAAGACAACAATTAGCAGGAAGACTAGAGCGCATTGGAAATAAAGCGCAACGAGAAACTTCTGATTGCGAAAACATGACATTGGAATCGAGAGAAGAGGGAAGAAAGGATGGGAGAAAGTGGGGGATCGAGTAAAGAAAGGTGGCGAGTGAAATATGAAGGAGTCGGAGGATAAAGAGAGGGTGGTTAAAGGAAAGATAAATGCGGGCACAAAGTTCGATCGTGAATAGAATATCGAGGGGATCTTAATAGAAATTGAAAGTGAAGGTATGAATCGGAAACTTTGGAAAACCTGAATAATATAGCAGAGTGAAATTTCTACAGTAAATTAAGAGAGACCGTTAAATTATGAGAGGTAGAAATGTAAAAGAAAATTAATTGATTTCCATCTTACAGAATCCAAGTAAGGATTGTATCTATTCCTGGTGCGAGTAGATAACTCACCATATGAATTAGTAACAAAATATTTATCAATACAAATTTTATATCCTAAATGAAATAGGCATGATGTAATTGTATTTAAAATTAGTGTTCTATGATATATTAAATAAATCAAATTCAGATAAACACCGTGAAATTGTTTTAAGACTGCACCTTCCCTATCATATGTATATCCTATAGCCTTCCAATATTCAATGTCCTTAACACTGCATATATGTAAAAAATACTCGTAAAAATAACTTTACTGGTATTACCCTCTCGACACACTGGCTGGAGTACTCGACCTTAGGTATTGAAAGCAACTCCTCTTCAGATAACCTACATGGACATCCGACCTAATCCTTAACCCCGAAAAAGGATGAATTTCCCTCAAAACAAACAGCGATGGCGGTGGGACGCTAGAAAAGAGCTGACATCACCCTTATGAAACCAATCATTAACTAAATTAATTAAGAAGAGGGGAATCTACAGATGGCGTGTCTCAAAGGATTACGGAATAGGAGGGAACAAATGAGACTAGAATTTTCTATTAGCTTAAGCGGAGTGACATCAGACGACAAACTACGAAATATATTAATTATTAGACCTAATCTTATTCTGCGCAGAGAATTACGGTACTGACAGTCCAGGGGCGAAGGTCACTCAACGAAAGAGGATGACAGGTATTGGCAATATAATGTTCTTTTGGTTAAAGAAACACGAAACCTGAGACGAAGAAAGTTATATAATGTCTGAATGGATAAAATCGTCGTGAAAAAGGGCAAATTTGTAAAAAGCCATATCATATATTAAGAAGAGTTCGCGGTTCCCTTAATAATTTTTTCTTAGACCGTTGTTATGTACATACAACATTGTATGTACTAATATGTATTTTGCTCGAGTATTTACTGTACTCGATAATCGACACATATGACAAAGTACTCTCGAAAATATTACATTCTACATTTTAAAAATGAATTTTACTGTATACCGTCAAAGTAACTGACCAACCAGTACATTTTTTTAGTAAACAGAAAGTAACCGATGCTAGAAAAAAGTTAAAATTCATCTTTAAGCGAATACTAATTGGCAGAACATATAAAGTAAGTATTCCGAATCCTCAATGGCCGAGTGATAACGACGTAACGATATTTTTTAAGAGTCGTCCTCCAAGGATGCATCGTGGTGCCGCTCGAATTCGGTAAAAAATTCGAAAGGAATCCAACGTCCGGAGAGCAAATTTTACGAACTCTTTGTAACCGCCGTTCCTTTGGGGCAGAATTCCTCCGGTGACGCAATATGCACGAATCTACGGGCGATCACGTCACCCAATTACACAGGCGTTCTATAACGGAACCGGGCAATGGGTTGAAATAATTTTTTACTACGGATCCGACGTGAGGAACGGACGCTGGGCTTCGTAAGGGTTGGCCAATGATGAAGCAGAAAGCTTTGAATCTGAAGAAACGGCTGAGGCGGAAAAATTGACGGTTGGTTGATGCGTCGAGATGAGAGCAGATGGGAGACAACGACTAGATCTTCCTCATTTCATTCTTCATGTAGCAATGCTCTTGTGTTGAAAAATACAGCTCTTTTGGAGAGAAATAAAAGGGATACTCGAGGGCAAGAATGCGGGAAATGAAAAATAAGGAAGAGTTACGCTGCACCTGAACAAGTCAAGTGTGACGCTTGCAGTGTAGAGAGGGTTATGTGTAATGAAACTCGGATCGACTCAAGTTGGATGCAATAAAGGGCTTTAACGCCAGACTGGGTGCTGGAATTTTGTAGAGGAATAAAACGAATGGTGTAGAATCGTTGATATCACAGAAAGACAAGAAAGAGAAAGCCAGGAGCTTTAAGATCGTAAAACACCACAAAAATTTTATTTCCTCCATAATCGAAGTATGGACAGTAAAACTTATACGACGACAAAAGTATTTCTTTAATGTAACTGAAGTATTTGCGAAAAAAATTCAGACAACGAAACTGATTGAAAGATAATCTCTCAATTGGTCGGGGCAAAAAATCGATCGAGTCCTTGAATAAAGCACAATAATGCTGAATTGTATGACTCACTTTAATCGACCTTAAAAGTAATCAAAGAGGCATTTGTTGAAAATAAAATAGCAGTTTTTCGCAAATTTGACAATCCAAGAAATCGTGTTGACGATTTCCTACGAGGACTAAGGATAATTACACGGTATTAAAGTAATTAGTAGTAGTAAAGTATTATTACTGGTGTAAAACATTTCAAGAACCTTCCTTCACCTTTTCTGTATTTCATCATAAAACGCTAATATATCATTCCACACAAACAGTCACGTTTCGAGAAACAATCGGGGAAGGTTTCCTATGTGAGGTCATTTTTAAATGTTTCAGCCTCGATGGAGATTTCTCGAAAAACGTTCTGAAAGCGGACTTTCGCAGATAATAATTGTGAAAAGGGAATGATTAAGTGGTACGATTGATACAGAAAGGTGGATATTTTATGAGGTTCTTATTGCAGAATACTCAAGAAATAATAAAATGCACTATTTAATTCATGATAGTCAATTTTCGATATTTTTAAACGTAGCAATATTCACAGTATAACGGAAGATTAAAAAAAATCACATAATATCTCATTCAATATTCTTGTTATAATAGAAGAATTAATTTAAATCCCACTAAAAATTTTACGTAATATTACCCAATATTTCACAGTGGATCGCTTTATTTCCGGTCCGTTATACCGATTAGTCAAATTCAATAATTAACGAATTAATACGTAGACTACAAACAGAATACAAAATAGTTACCGAGTGGATTCCGATTAAACTGAACTCTATTCAAACGCAGGAAAATAGGTTACCTAATATTTCGTAAACCATAGAGAACGGAACCATGCGGAGTATCAGCTTCGCATCAAATGAGAAACGGCCGAACGATTTGAAATCTCAGCCATCCGCTTTTCCGAGCTCAATCGATAAAACCACAAAAGGGCTAATGCGATCCGAATAAACTGTTACCGAACGGTTTTAGGCAGCGATAGTTACGCGATACTCTCACAAATCCAAACCCGAATATTAGGATTCCACGAACAAAAAAATCAGACGCAAAAGCGTTCGTAATCTACTTTCGAAATTCGTAGACGAGAAACTCGAGTGCCCAAAATAGAACGGAAAATTTGAGTTTGCGGAAAGATTTTAGCGGAGAATTGGATTATAAGAGAAAGGGAAAAAATCGATGGGTCAAGTGACCCATCTGTTCTTGCTTACGTCCCCTGGGCAGAGTGCCAAGGAGGACGGCACAAGTGGGAAATGATCCTCTGTTCGAAAAGCGGCCGAGGTTAAAAATGTCATAGGAAATCTGAGCGACGCCTTCGCAATGAAGAGTAGAACTACAAGGACTAATGGAGGCTTTAATTTTTGTGAGAAGGATTCTTAATCGCTTAAAATAAGGGATTTAATCACGTCGACATTCGTTTGGCTTAACATTTTGTAGTATGTGGATCGAAAGATTCAAGGACTGAACCAGAATATCAATTTATTAAAGTATTAAGAGAATTTGAAAAAATAGACTTCACTTAGGTTAAAAAGAACCATAGAGAAAAATCTTCCACAACAATACCAAGCTTCAGATATTACTCGCTATCTTTAATTCATCTTCATCAATAATGGAATGATCCATAAGGTAGCTTATCAGAGTACTGATATCCATACTAAAAAATAGGAACGAAATTGGCAAGATTAATGTTCAAATTATTGCCCTCACACGAATGTTCAGCAGTATATAGTGCCTCCATTTTGTCTATCATAAAATCCTGAAAGTATCCAGCAAGGATTTAAAACCAGAAAGATTATAATGCGACATGGTTTCAGTTCGTAAAAAATTACGGAGTTGACAAAGTGGTCGTAAGATTTAAGCCTGAGATACTGAGTTCGATAAACGTTTTACAAATGCGCGGTCGGGTTATCAGATGGCCGCCCAAATAGTTGGGTTCCTTCACCAATCAGATCTCATGTGAGCGATAGTCAATAACATTGAAATTACTTTTAGGCATTTATATTACCACCGATATTCAAGGCTGTAAACCTTGTTTAGCGAACATTAATCTCTAACTCATATAAATCCTTCGATACGTAAATAGCAATTAATAATTCGTGGAATTTAATCTTAAATAAAATCTTTAATCAATATTTGGGTCATATATAAGCTGTCAACGCTTAATTTGTAAGACGGGGATGTTGTTAGGTTTAGTAACTTCAGCGGGGAAGTGGATGAAACCTGTAGAATATCTATCCTTGAAAATAAACGCTAAAATTAATAAAAACTAGTGTTCTGTTAGAATACAATTCTCAGAAAACTTCAATGACCTTTAGTTGTGGGATTTTCATAATTACACTAATCACCCCATTAATATAAAGAAATAAGCTACTTGAACGAGGAACGGTATATTACGTTACAGACCTGCCGCTTTTCGTGAAATATTTCTTTCATTTTGTTGTGACAGTCACTCGATCGGCATTTAAATTTCGCCATGACAGTTCAATCTGACATTTTCACTTACGCGGCGCTTATCAAGATCGGAGGTAAACCATAAATTACGAAGATTTACGCGCGAATAAAGGATCGACGTAAGTTATTCGCACCGCGATGTGACGTAAGCGTTAATAAATTACGGCGAAGGAATATAATTCCGCTCCAGTCATGAACGAAGCACGTTATTCAAAACAACGAAATTTTAAACGTCATAATGAGGGATAAAAGGTCATGAAACGGGTACGCCAGATACGAGAGCTTGCGCACTCGAGATTTATGTCTCCTCGAAACAACAGGCTGTATTTACTGGCGCGAAACTTTCTCATTAAAATCGGCAATTCTCGGGGATTGCATTACTTAAGAGGCCGTGCCGTACAAAGTTGGGACTCCGTTAATCTTTGACCCTCCGCCGATATGTTACCGTCATCTTCGACAGCGAATCGCGAATAACGGATAGAAATTAGCGTGATTCGTAACGGAGTTAATGATCTCGGCCGAATTCATCGACAGCGTGAAAAAAGGAGTTGCGAAAATGGAGAAGTCGTCGTTATGGGAACGAGCGGAAAGGAACGAAACAAATTAAATCGGACTGATCACCGTTTAAGAGCCACGGAGGTGATTAATCGGTCCTCGTGATGCTGGAGATAAGAGAGGTGGGTGTGGTGACTTTTTATCGAGAGCGTCCTTGGCAGAGACACCGTGTTGTACTCGGGAGAGGGAAATTACGTAGGCACCCCTCCGGGCGATCTCGTTACGTAGTGCTTCCCGAAGACTACACGCACATGTTAAGAGGATGAAGAGGGACTGCGTCGACCACCCGTATCTCCTGCGCCATCGAAGAACACGCGACGTAAGAGAGGTAGCGTGGATGTTTCTAGCGAGAGAATTTACTCGATGCTACTGAGGAACGCTTTGCGGTGTGACTGCGGAGAATCCTAAGGACGTGAGAATGATAGAATGTCTTTGGCGATGCTACTTAGCGTTAATGGACGTGAAAAGCGAGGCTTGCGGCGAAAACAAAAATACCAAACGCGACTTTCGGAATTAAACTGTATTTTCATTCCAGCTCACGTGCCTTTGATTTATTCACGAATGAGAAATAGTCAATAATACATCATCTGTTGTTTCTTATAATATATTTCTCTCCCGATCTTCCATTTCTTGGAAAATATAATAACACTAATTCTGTTTCCTTCAGTTGTAAATTCTATGAATTATTGAATATAATGATATTAAAACAATTGAAAACAACAGAAAATACAGATTACACTGAAACATATCTCAGGAGAATCTGTAAGTTTATAATTGGGACTTCTCTTATAATAGTTAATTAATATCCTGATCAATAATTACAAAATATCGAGGAAAAATAGTACAAATGAAACGTACTGATATTTTCGAAAATTTATTTATCTGATGACATTTTTATCTAGTAAGCAGTTAAATTATTCAATGCAGTTATAGTTTTAAAAATTATAGACGTTATTATCGGATTTATTCTGTTATTCAGTCTATAAATGCTGTCATTAATTTTTTGATGGCGAAGGGAGGAACTAAACATGGCAAATAAACGAACGTAAATTCAGGGTTATAACAGATTCGAAATGCAGCTAAAATTGTAAAACAACTGAAGTATTTAAAACGAAGATCAGAGAGAAATGCATGTGTTGCAAGGGAAGTGTTTATTTTCACATTAACTCGAATAGAATTGGGAAAAAATGGTAACGGTGAAATCAAAACGGACGCAACCTAAAAACTCCAGATGTTACGTGAGTCAGACGACGTTGACGCAATCGATACCAAAACAACACTCAATAATGATCAAAATATCGAAACTGTGTCTCAGTCTATCGATCAATATCTTTGAGAATCAATGACGGAGAAATTTTGGATTAAAGAGTAAATTAATACCGTCTGATGAATTGCCTGAGGATGGAAGGAAACCTGTAAGTTGTCTCGATGGACATACTAGTTCTCATTATAAAACGTTAATCTTCCTCGTTCAGGTGTGAGTCGAGAGAGTAATTAAAGGGGTCCGAAGACGTGACCGTGAGGGACTAGATGGCTACACCCAGATCGGGTTCGACTCCACGACCGGACGTCTAATTGCCCAGCAGATGGGTAATAATTATCTCTTCTGTTATGAGAGAGGCTAAGCAGAAATTGCCCATGGATTACTTCGCAGAAATTGAACAGAGGTGTACGTTAAAAGAGCCGCACATAGGGTTCGAAAGGTTGGAGAAGCCGTGAGCTGGAACCGCACTTGTGTCTCTTGAACCATTCTTTCTAAGGTTTCCACCCCTAACAACAGGGGATTCGACTTGCATGGGCTTTTTCCACCCTCAAGCGTGGGAAGCATAGGGGAGGGAAAATTTAGATAAGGTGAGAAGTACACGCAACGGAACAAGGAAAGTTAAGAAGTTGTTGAAGGGAGGAATGCAGGAAAAGCTAGAATAAATGAAAGGATGAAGAGGTTTCCCCCGGGGACGAAATACATCCCTCTCCGCCTTATGGTGAAAACGATTCGGAAGTAAATACGAACTTCTTTGGGGAGAAAACATTTCCTCGGAGGAACAAATAGAATTCTTAATTTACGGCGGGCCAGATGCACAGTTACCCTAAGGAAATATGATAGTCAATTGAACAAACATTCAAAGAGAAATATAATGAAATTAAAATAAGAAGTTGATCACACAAATAGATGGTAGAAAATGATAAGTATGAGAAGTGTGATAAATGTCATGTTTATCTGTCTTAATGGTTTTAATTTATTGTGATCAGCAAATAATAATTGGAATCATGCCGGTTTAATTCGTATTTTAAGTACAAAACAGATCGATGATTTTTGACATGTTACAAGAAACTAGATATTTTCCCTTTTTAATATAGTGGATGAAATATTTGAAAATATTGAAGGAAGTAACATCAATGATAGAAAGTGAACCAAAATTATAACATCAAATCTCCGTTCAAATTATAGTACGGACACATATTTAAGTTCTTTTGGAGGAAAAATATATTAAATCGACCAAAAGGGTATATTTTAAATATAGGGAATTGTAAAAACTCGAACAATTAAAACAGGAAAAAATATTATTACAGCGTATAAAATAAAAACGTTTCGAATAAAAGAGAAACTTTGAATAATAATTGAGTTATCTGAACAATGAAATGATACTCTTTATACGTTTCAATTGTGAGAAATTCAATAATATATTGTTGCTCGAACGAATAGTACATTCCATTGTAACCACAATGTGACCTTTCGCTCAAGAACATTGAAAGAGTTAACAATAAGCGAGGGAAGGAGAGTAAATCACTCCGAGGATAATCCAAACAAGGCTGGACGCCCACTCTTTGGGAATCGTCTCGACATTCAGCCCCAACAAATTTTAAAAAATTCATCTCAAAGAAGGATATCTCAAGGCATATCCGAATTTATGGTCGCGGTCATTGTGAAATTTGACGACGAAAGTTGAGCTCGGAAGACCTTGGTGGCGGTTTTGCAGCAAGAACATTAGCCTCCAAATTTTAAGAACGTGGGATCGATTCCCCTCGTGGGAAGGATTAATCCGTCGCAGACCACAGATTTCGAAAAAATAGAGGGACTTAACCGTGTATTTCACGCCACTGACAGCTGCTTCATGACCGAGACTTGTCACGGTGATTCTTAGTGATTTTTATTGGAGCCCTCAATCGGCGTATGTCAGGATTTCGGATGGAAGTGGCAAGTTCACGGTTTAAGCGCTCCATAAACCCAAAGAGTTCGACTTGTTTTTATTTCGTGGCATAAAAGCGAACAAGTAAATTCAAAGAACTGAATTATGTTGGGGATTTTAAACCGATTCCGTGGTATATGTGGCAGCTTACGGGAGTGAGCTTTCTCCGAGAGTTAAAAAGATATAAAATTCTCCATTGTACTGAGCAATGAAATCAGGAATAATCTGCATTTAATTGCATTTAAATGCCATTGTTAGATGTGAGCCTCTACGAAGCTCTGCTACCTTTGAGATAGGACGTATCGAGATCCTAGCCTTACAAAGTCGAGGAGCTGGGTTCAAATCCCAAAAAAAAGAAAATTTTATGTTGAGGAATTGATATACCGATCAATCCAAACTAAGAAGCTCTAAAGTTTATGCATTGAAGTTTGTGGAAGCATGATTGAAATATGAAAAATTCATGCCCAAATGTAAAGCATCGAAATGTATACAACAGATTTTAGAAAGAGTAAAACGTATAATAGACTACAGTATTGATTTTTTAAATTTAACTTGTAACGTAATAGTTATAAATAAAAAAATTATAGCTTAAAAAACAATACCTATGCATATGTATAATAATCTTTAGACGAATAAATGATAAAATATATAAAGAGATCCGATGAACATACTGAGTAACCAAACACTAAGCTACAGTTCTGTTTCATTCAAGGAACAAAAAACTTCTAAAAAAAGTATACATTCCGTGTTTCTTAAGTAGCGTCTTGAGAAGTCGTTCCCCGGATTTCATTTTCTTTCTTCTTAAAGTTCGTGATGACGTAGACAGCGACGACAATGAATCACTTTGGAGAACCCCTGACATCTCTCAAAAAATACGACAGAGCGCACGATAAAAAACATTAAAAAATTAGGCCCACGCGTTGCCACAGTCGCTTGTTTTATTGATAACTGCTTCCATGGCAGAAACTGGGTTACGCATTCGTAAATGTTTCGTAGCTCGTTAAAAATGCAGCAATAAAAGCGATTAGTGAGGGAATAATTATCCGCCGAGGGATTTGAAAATGAGGGCAGGGACCCTTTGCACTTTTATGAAGACGGCTTTTTTCCTCGTTAACGACTGAAAAGGGGATTAGCGGATTAAGAGAGTTCCGGAAATATGTATGGCGCTAGTCTCCATTTCTATAATCTGCACTTTAGAGGATGGATTATGTACGGAATTAAATTTCAGAATATAACTAAAATTCTTGCATGTTGAAATGGCGATCGACCACTAACTTATTCATGTAACTATTATATCAAACCCTAAAATCGCCATACACAACCTTTAAAATAATAGAGCTGAATTAGCTTTAACAATGAAATGTGGATAATAAAAGGAAATAAATTAGACATTCAAAAAGAATTTGGTTGTAGGGGATTAGAAAATGCTTCCAAAATTTTCGTATCACACCATTCTCCGGTAGTTTAAGCTCCCGTTTGTGATTCATTAGCGTCTCGTCCTAGAGAATAGGGATTAGCGATCTATTAATGGATACAAAATGGCTGGGATGAATCAGCCAACAAGAGAGTATAGAAAGTAATGGACAATAAATCATTAATAAAAAAAACTCGATTTCCAGTTGACCATGTATCCGAGCCAATTTTTCCATCGAAAGAAAAATTTACAAAACGCTATCATTCCTGTTACATGTAATTATTCAATTCAATAGTAATTGGTCCTAGTGGTTGTAGATCAAAGTACTGGCTTAACTTGTACGTAGATAGATAGCTACTATTGGACTGAACGAAGCGCTAGAGTATAAGCGAAAATAAAATTAAACTTTAATGCTTGTGTGAGGGATTTATGTAGTGATACGTAAGTTTTCTTAGTCTAAGATCAACACAGCTCAGATTAATTAATCAGACTATTGCTTTCTTCCTCGAATTGTGAGCGAGGCAGACCCATCTCCATAACAACCAAAAAAAACATCAATATAGGAAAGTCCAAAATCGGCAAATGGCTCCATTGAGCTCTCTCAAGGTTTATTTCCGAGAAAAGCACACGATGTTAAGAGGCGGTTTTGAGGATGGGATGCGACCAAATGCCACCCTAAACGACATTTAAGAGGAGGAAGTGCTAAATGCCAATGAGAAAAGCGAGCCAACGCATAAAAAATACCAAAATATCCGAACGTCTTTCCAAATCACCCCTTTCTTTTCCTCAAGGCGTCCTTGAATTTTGAGAACGAAAGTGGAATTCTGAACTAGGGACGTAAAAAATCATTCTTTAAGTATCGTTTGGGGAAATATTTGCGGTGGAAGCGATAGCCAAAAACGTTTTTGCGGGAATTAGAGACTATAATGGACGCAGAGATGGATGGGCACTAATTTGAGAGTGATTTCAAAATCGGAAGGGGTAGGTTTAAAGAGCAATTTACAGTAATAAATTAAAGTGCTTAACCAAATATGTACGATTGATTAAGTAGGAGTAATTACTTAAGGCTTACTGCAAACAAAATATGACCGCAAGGGAAGAGTAAAAAAAACTAATGCTTATAAAATTATTCTTCTAAAGGGTAGCATTAATTTCAAAAAAGAATAAAATCACTGGTATTTATATACGGTGAAAATATTACTTAAATAATACTAATCCATAGAAATAATTCATTCGATTATAATGATTTCAGAACAAAAATGATCATTTTCAGGAAAGTTGTCAGAGAAAATAAAGTCTGGTATGAAAGAGAAGATACACTAAAAGGCATTATCTTAACTTCCAAACTTAATAGTACTATCTATGGAAACTAGCATCAAGACAGTCTAAATTGAGAAAAAAACTAATTTTTGACGAGAAATGCCTGGAAATTTGTAAAAGAATGTAGAAAACAGGATAGATGAAAATTGGTACAGCTGAGCTCCTAAAAGCAATCCAATTAAGTCTAAACTTAATTTGAAAGTTAATTTTACAAAATAGAAGCACAGAAGAAATCTTATTCCCTTTTTTACGCCAGTGAAGTCTCAAGTGAAGTTTGAAGTACAAAACAAGGAAAATTCTTCTCCGTGTACTTGGTCACCAGGTAATCTTAAATTGAATTTCCGGCACAATATCCAAGGCTGGACGATTTTTTTTCTACCAAGATAATAGTGAAATTAAGTTCAATATAATACAAAAAGGCATTCCGTAAGAAGAAGCAGAGATTAGATCTTGAAATTGGATCTTGTAAGTGCACAATAAAACTGATAACAAACGATCATAGATATTTTTGCAATCTCCGACGTCAATTTGCAAAACCTTGACGCATCGAGTACGAATTATGAAGATGAAATGAAAAATGTGATCATTCCTCCAATTCAGTCGAGAAATTGTAACTTGGAAATTCGGTTTAATGATCAAGGAACGAAATTCCGACCTTCCTTTTTAAGCAACGTTAAACAAAAAACTTTCTACCAGGACGTAATTTATGTATTTCACTTCCTCCGTTGAGAAGAAAAAAATCGGAAATCACTTTCTCGACAGCGGAATGAAAATTCTTCTTGTCAAGGTTCGTTTTTACCACCACAAATCAAATCGCAGATTTCCTTAGAAGTTTTGGGATGGCAATTTACGAAAGTAAATATCCTTCAAATTTAGGGAAGATAATTTTTTCTTATCAAAAGAGATCGGCTGGTTGTTTTCTATACAGCTTGTATCGAATTTGGAGAGCAAATGAGCAGATTTAACGAATTAGGAAAGCGCAAAAAATCGGAGAATTAAAGTAATCAGACAAACGAAAATCGTAACAAATTATTTTCAAACACCTTTAAATCAGCAACCGATATATTTTAAACACATATGTTGTATATGAGATAAATAAGATAACCAATTCAAATATTAAAACTATCTATATCGCCTGTACACACGTCTTATTCTACAAAAACCACTATTTCCTTTGCTACCATAGTATTTCATGAAATATTTGACAACCTGATGATTAAATAGGTAAGTATGTAGTCAGAAAAAAGAGAAAAAATCAAAAATAATCAAATCAATCCAATTCTTTGTAAATTCCTTAAGCACTTCACTATGATAGTCTTCTAGTAGCATTATAAATTAAAATAGAATTTTGCATAGGACGTGGAAAGACAAGAAATGCACCAAATACTTTACATGAGACTCAGATAAAACATTCAAGGTCCTCAAAATACGTATAATTTTCAATTCATGGCTTTACAGGAGTTGAAAGAACTTCTCCTATTGTTTATTTACAAGATAATGAAAGAATATAAATACATTTCACATTTCATATATTTTATATAGAAGTAATCATCGATGCAAAACACTTCTTGCACAATAAATTATTCTAGAGCAATTTCCAAAAACTAAATATTCGGTGAAAGTCTTAACGAACTAATGACCAAAGGGAACAAAGGCGATCTCAAATCCTCACTCCATTTGAAACGAAAGAAGTACAAGTTCGGGTTTTCGAGCAATCACCTGACGTAACCAATCAACTCATGTCTTCGTGCCCATGCACAGGTAATGGATTTGTAAAGAGTGGAGTGAATAAAAACCCGTTTAATTCGTCGAATGGGACGTGCGGAGAAATTACAACTGCATCGGGACGAAACGTTCCCTTTCACAGCGACGACTCCGTTTCCATTCTTGATATTCGCCTCTCACGAAATATCCCCGACAACCTTCCGAGTCTGCCTTAAAATGGCAAACTTCCTAATGGGGGTATTCCTTAAAGGTCAAACCTACGGAGAAAAGGCCGCTGAACCCTTTCCGATGCACCGAGGGATTTATGACGCCCTCACGTGGTCGCAGGGATAAGGTTGAGGGAAAGGGTTGCCACCCGAAAACATGGCCAAACTTACGAGGATGACGTACCGTTATCTTGATGAACTCGTACGTAGATTATTAAGTAGATTAGTCGAGTGACTTCATTAGATAATACATTCTCATTATTGGAATTATTAAAAGCAATTATGACTTACTTTGTACACTGTTATACCTACGTAGTACAAAATTCTTTCGAAGCATATAAATTGTAATACATATCTATGGAAATTGATTATTATGGAAACTTCTAGTACAAACAGTAATGAAATGCTTACATCTATGAAATGGACGGCGGTGTTCCATTCATTTGACGAAACTTACAAGATACCAGTAAAAAAATGAATGAGAGATTTCAGTTGACTCAAGCGAATATTATGGCCTCGGATATTTATCAGAGGTGAAAAAAGTGTGACAGGACAAGGAATCGAACTCAGATCTCTCAATTGCCGAACGGTTGCTGTAGTCATTGAGCTTTCTTGACAGAAATTACAAGATACTTAGTAGGCATGGGCATCACAGTTTCGTCCATACCTCATAAATACTTCCTAATGGTCGATTGCATTGAATTCTGTTATTCATTCCGAGTGAATAAAACGTATAACTTCCATGGATACGTATCTAAAACACTACACTTCAAAAAATCGAAGAAATACGCTTAATAAAAAGATACGTCCAAAAGTTAAGTAATATATATATCTTTGTAGTCCCATTAGAATTACGAAATGTATGAACCCCATGTGCAATTTAGAAGTCACCCCTGGAATTCGCTAATGTATACACCAGAGGGAAGCCCATTTGAGATGGGAGGCGCCAGAAGTTAGGCTATGGCAAGGTAATGGGTGCCAGAAGTGGAGGTCGGAAGGAATAGGATCTTAGATTTATTGCGTCATCAATTTGGAAGAGAAAGGGAAGAGGGGTTTAATACGCCATCAAGTGTAGGGAGGGGTAGGGGTAGAGAAGGTCATGTGCTGTATATCCCTAGCTCTGGAATTTATCTCGCTTTTCTAAGTCTCGCGCCGATGAATAAGGATAATAAATTGTGCTCTTATTGCCATGGAATTTTATTTAAGGGGATAGGAGAAGATCCTGAATCTCTCCTAACGCATCCTAGAAGTAGGGAGTTACAAAAGGGGATGGATTCATAAATCTATATCTTTCTATTCCATTGTAGGCCATAATTCGCTAGATCTATTTCCTTCCGATAGATAATAAATTAGATCACAATGTTCCCTAAGCAGTGATTAATGTTCTGTTACAGTCGTTAGAGGGATATCAGAAAAAACGATTTCTTCAAGAATCTTCAAAGATGACACTACGTATATTTTTAATATCACTGCTTATGAAACGTTCGTTTAGTCATGGATTGCATCACTATTGACAAAATTTAAAAAAACATGGATCTACCGAAGTTTGCTGTTATGAGCAACTTAAATATTAATGTCTCTTTCTGTTAGTTTGAGTATTAAATGCTATGATTTAATAAGACGACTGGGAATATGAACATTTATTTTAAGGTGACAACACAACTCATGGATAGACAAGACTCAAATGAAAGATAAGTACATTAAAAAACCTCTAAATCTCGATAAAACGACTGTACTAAAAAAAACGTAAAAAATTCCCATGAAAACCATAAAGTGTAGAATAACCTTTGTATATATATCTTCTCTTCCGTAATATATCATCATTAACATTCATAGCACCCTTAACAAACGTGAAGCACGCTCCTAAGTTTCATGGCTTAGATCATCGCATTACAAAACAATCACGAACAGTACTCGACCTTTAATAAGGGCATTTAAAACAATATCTATTCGAAGGTTCCGATGTACCTCGAGATAACGAAAAGCATTTGAATCGAGGGACTCATATAACTCATGTCGTATTCGGCCCTCGTCTCGAAAGCGACTCGTAGGGAATTAGAAAAACTCTGAAAGGGTTACATTCAACGCATAAAAAAATTTAAAAAACACGGAAGTTTGCCTCTGAAAAAAGTCCTCTTCCAGACATCGGACACATTCAAATTGAGCAATTGTAAAACGTCACGAGGAGGCACAAAGGACGAATTCTTCCACACTCGATTTACGGAGCGGTTTTTTTGAACGGCTGCGTGGGTCGGACATAAGAGAGCTATGACGAAAATGAGGAACGCGTCATCCCGTTTTTTCTCTTCTGGTTCATATAGTGCGGGGTTCTGCGCGCGTCATCGAAAGTGATGGGTTTGCAGAGGGAGCGAGAGACATCTGTGTACGAAAAATAAACCATCTCGAAGAGGGGCGGTGTTTTTATGAGTGACGGGGGGAAGGAGAAATTTACGCAGTACGTGATTCGAATTCGCCGATGGCTTCTATCAGATGAAAAGAAGTATGAAATCGTTGGTGGAACATGGTGAATATTGGTTAAGGAAGTTTCCAGATGTTATTTATGTCGAGAATAATATTAAATCTGACGTTTTAAGATTAAACGTGAGCCCAGAGAAAAGTCCAATAGTTATCGAACACGAAAAATGTTTTTCGTGACCAAAATTCGATCCCGGATGTTTTAGAGTAGCTAAAGGCTATTTACGGCCTTTTTGGATAAAATCATACACGAAATATGGCGATTCATGTTCACTATAGCATTATCGAATCGAGTCGCTTATTCACCATTTTATCATTCAGCAATTAGTTTATTTAATTTTTTTAGGTATAAGAAACGATTATCATGAGAAAGTATTTTTTCTCCATGTCTCCAATGAATATTATTCAGTATCGCTTCTGGAAACAACCTATCCAACTATTTGTTCAGTTTTCTTCATTGATTAAATTATATACCCACATAAATGTGCAAATCATTAGCTAATGATAAATTGAAAAGAGATAAAAATGTACATAAAAACTCCTCATTTAATAAACTAATTGTATTCATTAATCAATTAATGCAATTATCAATGCTCTATAGAAAATATAAAACAAATTACAATTACGTTAATTTTTAGCACTCCGCTTTCAATCCAACTTTTGTGCATTAATTAAAAGCGAATAATGTAGCAGCTCATTATTTTGATTAACAATGTAGGCTGAAGTATTAAATTACTTGAATGTATACCATATAATGACCACTGTAGATATTATACTACTTTTTATATTTGATACTAATGAGCAGAATAATTTTTATACGTTATTTCATCAACAATACTGTAGCAAAAGCTTATTTATTTAATTCATTTCTTGGTAACGCAATCGGATAAAATTTAAATTTAAATTATGCTAAAAATAAACATACTACCGCTATACAAAAAATAATTGTTCACTGTTTTCAAAGTAATTGACGTGGAAAATAGAATTTACGTAAATAATATTAGATAATATATCGGTTTACGTTTCCAAAAAGTTCCCATACCTTGTACCGCTTGACCAGCGTTGACGCAAGAATAATCCACATCATTACGTTACGTCGTTTTGATTCCTCATTCATTTAATTCGAACAGCGTATGACTATGTTTTCGGGACAATTTCCAAGTAACTGCACTTTCGGATTTAAAATTCTAATTACACGATAAAACGTGTGTTGCCAAGTAACAGTGCCACAAAGTCATTTAAATCTCTGTCCGTCAGTTCACCAGCTATTAAGCGGAGAAGACTAGCGTTTCCTTGGCTCTTACGAATATTTATCGCTCCTTAAACCGCGAGAAAGGCTACAGAATTCAACGGTATAATGCGACGTGACAATTTGGAAGATTTATCATCGTGGCTTGCCAAAGAAAATTCCTCTTTCTCGTGTCTGTTGAAAATTTCGCCACTTGTGTATGGCTAAGGAATGGACGCGCTGAATCACCCTCACTTAAGCTGTGAATGGAAAGAGACGTCGCAGAAAAGACATACGCCACATACAAATTCAGTATTCGTAAGGTTTTTAAATGAGATGCGATACCAGGTACAAGAGGACGCGACTCTAAGAGCCAATTTATTCAATCTTCACAAAATTCCATAATCCTGGATTCGGATTATAAATTTCAGGAAAACTTGTAGCTGTTCCATTCCTTACATAGGCTTAGGTAGGATATAAATATCAGAAATACGAAAATTAATTTTTTACGAAAAACATGTCCAAAATTCTTCTTTCTTATAGAATCACGTACACAATAAAAAATAAAACATGCCTTTGAATAGCAAACAGCTGACTTTGATTTAACCTTAGGGAAAGAAAACATGAAAACATAATGAATTACGAGCTTAAGAAGCATAATTCAAGAAGATAACGGAAAAATAAAGATAAAATGAATAGTTACGAGTTAGGCTATGTTTCTTAGTATATAAAATGGCCATTACGTAACAGTTCATACACAACCATTCCTGAATATCTGTTTAGGGAGAAATAAAACATTTACGAAAAAATCTTCCAAACCGATTCTTTAAGTAATCAGATATAATAAAAAAGAACGTCGCAATTATGCCGCATTGTACTGCAATAAAAAACTATTCAGAGTATGAGAAAGGCATGATATTGCTTTATCTCCAACACTCCATTCCATCAAGTCTCTTGAAATTAATTTTCTCACCGTCGAAATTTCTCTCATTTTCTTTACCTTTCTTAAGTTGGAGGTGCTTCTACTAATTAATCCGATATGGAAACCTTTATTTGGAGAAAAACAAATGACTCCGCTTGAACTTCCCTTTTCAAATTAATGTCTTTGTTTCTTTCTAAAAAGCCCCTTGAAAACTTCGCGAGGAAAAAGGAAGCAAGAGTTGCGCGAACTATGGAGTAATCTCTTTTTCTCTTTTACGTATCCGTAAAATTACATTCGAATTTTATGACCAAAAGTACTCTTGAACTTTTATGGAAACTTCTACTGAATGAGGGAGTATCGTAGCGTTCAAATGGATAATATGCCTCGAGTTGACAGTCCTTTGTTCATGATATCTCAAAAACGATTAAGTGTTACGAAGTTAAAATAATAAAGAAGGATTGATAGAAATTTTTTCTCTACTCCGAGAAAAGTTTAAATATTACTTATATAAAATAATACACAAAAATATTATATAATATAATAATACCAAGAAAATGCATTTTAAACCACGACCAAATAAAATAGGAAAATATATAGAATTTGGAATTTATATGATGATATCAGTACCATTTCCTGGTCTACTGTAATTTGAAACGATAAGTATACTTTGAAGCCAATTAAGGAAACTAATCTCTAAAGACCACTGAAGGAAATACTTTAAATATTAAACATTTAGAAATAAATTGAGGCTTTACCGGGAATTGAACCCGAACAATAGTAATCGAACCCGACAAATTCTAAAGCTCAAATAAAGGAATATGGAGTATTTGCAATGTGTAGCATAGCAACCAAATACGAAAACAAAGCTGAATTCGCCAAACCGTGAATAAAATGTGCGACGCACATGAACTGGATGATGACGAACGTAGACACGAAACACGCAAAAACAGTGGAAAAGAATGCAGAAAAGAAAGGATGACGCACGAGAGCAGAAAAAAAAAGAATGAATGGTTGATTCGTGTGGACGTATTCCGCTAATTCGTCCAAAACGATGCGTCAATAGGGGGAACGACGACATTCATTAGCAATATCACATGGGTTGGATAATGCCACGTTGTTTACTTTGGGGGAATTCTCTATTGGGTCAACGAGAGTGATGTTACGCATTCATCTGAGGACGTGAGTTGGGGAAACAAAGAGAGGCTGAAACTGACACCGCTGTGAAAGGGGAAATTCGTAAAACATTTAACGGACCCGCTGAGCGCCTGACAGGTCATTCTGCGAACAGAATATTCAATTATTTTCTTTAACATTCTAGATAATTCGTTTTGTCAACTGTAATTGGAATCAGCATGTAAAAATTTATTCTTAGAGGATTGGATTTATTCCAGTGCGTAAATTTTTTTCCAAAAATACGTCTACAATTAGGAGAAATTAAATACAGTTACTTTAGAGAATTAATATCTGCAAAATTCCTGTAATCTTTAAAATGGTACGACAGAACATCGAAAACAGGCAAATTTAATTTTCCTTAACTTTATAGCTTTAAAAATATATCAGTGAGTACGCCATAGGTTATTAATAAAATAATGTACAGGTTTTTCGATCAGTATAGATTGTACCTTTGTTTAGGAACAAATGATGTCATATGTATAATAAATAAGCGAAAAATTATTTGGAACATTCATCTTTCACTTGGAATGACGTTGTTACGTAAAAAACACTATACATCTCCATCCATTAGCTTTAAAAACATGGGAACGGCAATGGATAAGAATAAATAAATGTACTCGTGTATCTCAAGTTGTATTAACAATTGAAAAATTCACTGATGACTTAATTTTACCTAATATAGATCAATACTAAAATTTTATGAAATATGCTTAAATGGACACAATCGATTTTATCTAAGAGCGGCTTACGAAATAAACAGTTCATACGTTACATAAGGGAGTATTTTGATATTACGATAAATACAATCAACCACCCATTCCAACTAAATCCCTTTAAATCAATGTTGGACTTGATTCGAGATACGACAGATTTATATTCGCTATTAACAGCCTTGAATTGCCTCGTTGCGAAAAAGTACGACGAGGCAAGTTAAATCACAGTCCGGGTCATCCTCAAGCGTTCTTTTTATATATGCACATATTCTTCGACACATTAACCAAAATTAACTCCTCCCTGGAAACCGGATCTGCGAGGGAAATCAATCAAATGTGTGAAGTTATCAGACGCGCGAACGAGTTCGAAGTATCTCCATCCGCATACCAGCGGTGATTAATGCAAGATGTGGGTCTTCGGAGATGTCATCGAGAACGACTGAGAAGAAGGCGCGATTCAAGAGAACCAGAAGGTCGCGCGGGAGGACTATTTTCTGCTGAGTTCTAGGAAGTTATTTAGGAGATGAATATGAGAGGTCGTGAATGCAAAGGACGTAATGAGGCTTTGAAAGGAATGGAACAAGGGTTCATTATCAATGGTGAATAGAGGAAAAAATAGGGAATCGAGGCCCAACAGTCGTAAATAACAAGCGGAATGTTGATAAAGCCAGAGACCTGAATCTCCAACACAACAAGCATTGTTGGAGTGTTTAATTCTGAGAAGACCTAAATAAACACAGCGCCAAATGAATAAGAATTATTTCGTGATCTAATGTTTTAACTAAGCTGTAAAAAACTGATGTAAAAAAATGCAAACAGAGTGATAATTATATGTAACAGATATATAATGATTGAATCAATGATTATTTTCAAAGCAACAGAGAAATTAAATAATGAAGATAATAAAAACTTACAGCGATTAATGTAGGAGTAAAGTCATTTTATCTACGACCAATTAACGAGGTTAAACATAAAGAAATAAAACTATTTATTCTCTAGGAGTGTGCGATACGTTTCTCTGAAGATCGTTCAAATGCTTGCTAATTAAATAAATCAACATCTTGAAGCAGATGCTAATTCCTAAAATATTACATCCCTTAATTTATATCCAAAATTTATATATTTATCATTTAATTCTCACTTAATTAGGAACCTTGCTAAATGATTCGATCAGCATTCCAGATGTTAAAATAAAAATAAAATTGAACCGTTACATAATAGGATATTAGAGAAAATATATTAAAAACTTGTTGATTTTAAAATGATATCACTAACGAATATTGGATATATTATCATTTAAAACCAATACATATTAATAACAATAATTTATTTGGTCAAACACAGGTAACTTAAATGAACGACAATATATTTCCAGTATCTATTATCAACAAACGAGATTAGATTAGATACACGAAATTTAATACTAGAAAGTAATATGTTTGAAATTAAAATATTTAAACAAATAATCAACAATATTTTCTGTAAAGGAATAATTCTTATTCCAGATATAACCTATTTTTTCAGAAGAAAAACAATTGAATTATATTTTGCGCACTATCGCCAAGGACACGTAATATACACGGAAATAGATGAAACTAATGGAAGTATATTAAAAGGAAGGAAGTGGCATATATTAAAATATAAGTGGAGAATACTCTCTCCAATATGAGTACTAACATAACTGTTCATAAATAACATACATTTCCTTTGTATAAATTTAAGTATATCCTTTAATTTGATAGAGAGATTGAGGAAAAATGAAACTGGAAAAGTGTGTTTTCAGTCAGTTGAAGATGAGTTTCCTTTGGTCTGAATCCATTTTTGTGGGCGATGGAGCTGAATTGAACTAGATTAGAAGAAGATGAGGCGATTATTTTTTGAAAGGACTGTTAGCGGCATGTATACAAAAGGAAAAGGAAGAAATCAAGGGATTGAAACAGACACAAACAGAAATCTTGAGAGATGAATAAGGGTCAATTTGGAGGGAAAAAATAGATCGTGTAAGAGGAGGACAGAAGATGAATGAAATGACAGTCGAAGGTGATATCCATCGAGAAGATTTTTAAATCCCTTCTCGGGAGAAGAATCTGGAAAACAGAGGAAAAATCATTTGTTTCTTTATTTGTAACTTACAGAATAAATCAGTGTTTACATTCTTGTGTAGATTTCTATCATTAACGTAGCAATATTCTTGAGTAGAGTAGCTTTGATGCACCCAGATATTTGGGGAGCATCAAGGTATCATTTCATTTAAATCGACTCCAAGGCATACATTATCATAAACACAGCTCTTTGCATTGTCGGAATATCATTATGAACAAGAAAGCATTTTGAAAAGCACTGATTTATAAGCAATCAATAGTAGAAGAAGAAATGTTAATTCAACGATATCTTTAAATAGAAGTTTCATTATTTAGAAAAGAGATTTGGAAGTAAGAAGGGAAATACAGATAATTATGCTTAAAAATTAATTGGTGGTAATAACGTATCCTCAATAAAAAGCAATATTTTTTACGTATATGCTAAAGACACTCTCATATATAAAAGAAGAATCATTCAAAAATATTGTTTCTTCGAAAAATTAACGAATTTAAGCCATTAATTACTATAGTACAGTTATAAATGTCACGATACATAACAATGTATTGATTGTACCATTTCTTCTAGCTTGATTTAATTGATTAAGTCAAAAAGGAAATCGGTTCAACAATGAAGAGCAGCGTAACATTCAGTTCCGATTTAATTAAATGAACAATGTTTTAAAAGAAATCATTTTATTGTTAAAATATTAAGGGAAAAACATCGCCCCCCATTGAGAAATAAGAACACGATTCGACCACAATAATAAACTTCTCGGACACATTTCTTTTGAATCCATTAGAGTCGTCACACGAGTAATGTCCACCCAAATCCATCACTCCTAATGAAAACTCACAAAGCAAGTCATCCGTTTGATTCATCTACCTCCACAGAGAAGAGTGAGGTCAAGCAAGACGGGTAATGCTTCACCAGGGGTACGTTATGCCATTTCCTGCAGTGAGGGATCATGATGTCGCGCACTATTAATGCGCACTGGGAATGTGAAAAGCCAGAGGTGACAGACAACCCATTACCGCTTCCTCATGCGACGGATACAAAAAACCGGAAACTCTTCCGTCCGCTTTTTCATTTCGAAATTGTTTGTTTTTCAATAATGCTCACCACGCAGTAGCGTGTTTACTCCCACGCCTATGTAATCATCCCATTTTCTTATTACGGTCGCTTGATGTACCCGAAGGGATAAAAAGATGTCCTCTAACGAAGCTCAAGGATAGGCTGAGGATATAAACTTGCTTTTTGCTGGTCATTCGAGGGAAATCAAAAGATTTGCCGACAAATGTATGTCAAATGTAGAATGGCATCAACAAAATTATATAATAAATTCTAAACCATAAATAAGAACAAAATAAAAAACTGATTCATACGGATGTTTATGCATTAACTTACGGTTTAATATTAATTAATTTTTATTCAACATAACGTTATGAATTACTACCTAGTCAAGCCACAGTTCTTTTTTGAACAGTATTCGACTATCAAATGAAAGTGTTGATATAAGTTAGTACACGATAAAAGTCAAACGTATTCCAATAAGAATTAAACACGAGAAATCAAAGGAGAATTAAATAGAAAATTTCCTGTCGTTTTGTAATCGGTATCGTTTAACAAAAATAATATATTAAACGAAAAAGTTGTTGTATAAAACTTATCTTCGTGAATTTGTAAAATATGGGAAAGAGATATCTAAAACAAGTTTATTTCCAATAAAAGGGATGAATGAACATTGATTATCAACAAAAACCTTATCTCTTGAAGAATATTGAAAAAACTATGCATTACAAGAAGAGATCGGCTTAAATCTTCTTTGAAACTACCGCTTCTTATCATGCGAATGAGCGGCAAACGTCCGAAGCGATACGAAGTCGGAGACACCGTCGTAGACTTCCTCTGGCGGAGAACGCCAGAACTGAGAGCAATCCGTACGTTATAGTCCTCTAGCGGAGGAGAAGCGAATTAAGATGGGAAGATGATACGAAATCCAAAGACTTGGAATAGATGTTAGGTTCTCAGCTGAGCTCAGGTAACGCAATAGATTTATTCCTTCACATTACACTAGGAAGTGTGTGTGGCAACACCGAGTGGACGAGGATGAAGAAATTGCACAGGAAATCATAAATAAATCAAATGGTTACCGTTACACACTAACTGACCCTCCCTTCGAGAAATAAATCTATCCAAAGCATAAGTAAATAAGCTTTAAGATGAAATAAATAAGACTTAACTGCATGAGAATGAACAGGAAATGATTATTTGAATTTGATTTCAAAACTTGTACATGAATAGACGTGTAATAATGAAGATTGTGTTGAGGAGTACAAAAATTAAAGATTGAATTATTAGGAAAGAAAACGCCGATGTTCACAATTTGAAAGGAATATACACTCTAGATAAGAGTACATTATACGTATAAGCATGCTTAAATTTGAAGAAAAGATTCATTAAAATAAATAATATTAAGGTAAACTTACAAAACCACCGATATCTTCAAGAGTTCCGCAAAATTTATTTCCATCCATTCCAAGCATGAAAGAACACTAACCTGAAAATAGAAAATAAGCAAATATAAGTACAAATATTTTCATCGGCAAACAACATTTCTATTCACTAAAAGAATCATTACCTATAAAATAACTTCAGAACACATGAAATATATATAACTTTCCGTACAGAAAACTAAAATTAACCTCAAACATATCAACAAAGACCGTGGTAATATTAAAAATATTAACTTACATAATAGATTTAAACCGTACAGTTGGAAAATCATACGACGTAACACGCTTACCTTGAGAAGTAATTTACTCAAGCAAAATATTAACCGCTTTTATGGAATAAATATACTTGATTTCTAATTCGAATCACACCTCTTTTTTCTGAGCAGCAGTTAGCTTGTCATTCAACAAGAATATTTAAATTTCACATATTTATGAGTTATTTATTCGTTGCGAAGATAGCCTGAGGCGACGATGACTTTATTACAAAATTCATCACCTCTGGCTAAGGCCCAAAACCCAAGTCGTCCTTCAATGAGACTAGAGGCGTAATCTGTATCCTTCGTCCTTACATTACACCTGTTCAGCGCATAATCAACAGCCGATTGCGAAACGAACCCAATTTGTAGTTCCACGAGGAAACATTTAAAATTTACATTCGTTAATATTCAAAATTTTGCTAAGGGAACCGTAAAATGAACATTGAGCGTGACCAGATTGATATTGTTCAAATAAATTCTGACAAGTGAAGTATTTTGGGCAAATAAAAAGTGCTTTTATAATAATTAACAAGCAAAGATGGTATTGTTGCAGGGTATAAGATCCTACTTCCTACTTAATAGTAAAGTAACAATAGTAGCTACGATATATTCATAAAGACCATTTTCGCATATTAAAAAAGAAGGAAAAGAGTAAAACAAGAACTTCTGAACACTTGGAAAAAAAAGATATTCCACGTTGAAATACGACGTTTAAAATAAGAAAACCGGCCTGAGATAAACGTTGAAAGGGTGCTGCCGGAAATTTAAAGTTCTTCGATAGAAGCAGTAGCTTGATACCGCTATTCATAGGGCCTGAAGCCCCGCAATGCAGGAAGAACTTCAAAATGTAAGAGCCCGATTTCTCATTCGGTGAGGGCTCCTAAGTTACACTCAGCAGGGATGCTACCAGATATACAGTTAGGCCAGTGGCCGCCGGAGAAAGCATTAGGGTTAACATTCTAATCATCTTTCATACGATAACATCTGTCTAAAAAAAATGCGACAAAGAACCGCAGGGAAAGAGTAAAAGTGAAGGGAAGCATTACGTACACATGGGAAAATACTAGGAGCCGAGGAAAAATGTTTCCCAGTTCCATTTCGGAACAATCTTCGGTGGAATCTGCACCTATCCATTCAGGATCTTTGCCCTCAAACACTTTCCCTTTCATAAGAAAAACCGAATTCTTTCGATATTTCTGCAAAAGGGAGGCTATCACGCGCCAAATCTAGTTTCCAAAAAAAAAACCTTTCCACTCGCGGAACTTCTCAAATCCGAAGCGATTTATATTTGTAGGATCTTCTCGATTGCGGCAAAACGGCAATTAGTCAAGAAGCGGAGAAATTCGTCTTCCGGGAAAGACATGGGCGTCAAAGTATGAATTTCATCGGGTTGTGGGAGGTTGAGCGCATTAGTAATCGTCTTGAACCGTAGATCGGAATATCACTCAAGAGCTGAGTTTTTATAGGAATTGAAAGATATGCCCTAGTAATGGGAGCTGTATATCTTACGCTGAACCTACGCTAACTGAAAGATTTCCCTTATAATAATTACAAAGGCGTTTTTTCGTACGAGTCCGTACTTTATTTACGAGTGTCATTAAAAGAGATCTAAGTTGAACCGTCGCATTAATAAAACAGCTTTCTTCCAATATTTATTCAGCTTTATCTGTAATTATAGAAAATAGATTCTGAAGTAGAGCCAAAGTTAATGAGATTGGATTGACAGCTAACTTACAGTGCTTTCCAATGCTTCAAAGATCATTAATTTGACATCGAATAAATTTATTTGAGTCGAAACCTTTTTCACTGATCGTGGGAAAATGAGTAGGACTTATCGAGGCTAAAAGATAAAAAAGTTACATTGAATCACTTTAAGGTTAAATTATCGAAGAAACGAGTTTTATACATTACAGAAAAAAGTGAAATATTAAGTTTAAATGGATTATATAAATAAAATAAACATTAAAAAGCTAAATTCTTCTAGTGATTTTTAAAAATGGTCCATATAGTAGTCACTGTGTACTTTTATTACGCCAACAATGTATAAAAAGGTTAATAAATCGTTCCTAGAAACGGAAATTTTAACGACAATCTAGAGTAAAATTAGAGAGAAAATTAAGTTAAATAATAACCATTAACAACTTCCGTTGTATCTGAATCATCCATCTAGGAGCACAGTTTTTAAGTAATTATATGAAACGCTAGAGAAAGGCGTCCGTAATTTTTAATACGAAAAAAAGGAACAGCGAGAAAACGCTGCAGGTTGAGTGTTCCTATTTCGTAGGCTCGAATATCCCAGAAGCTAATTTAACCTAATGAGGTCTTGGGATAGCGAAAGGTTGCAAGTCGTTAAACTAGCACCGCCTCGGAAAAAAAACTGCCGGTTTAACGAACGAACACAAAAGCGTGTTTTGGGCAGGAACCGCATTCAAATCCGATATAAAAGCCACCCAAGAAAGCAACGTTTCCTTTCTAAACGTAAGCTCTCTTTTACCACTTTTTGATAATTCATCCGGTTTGAAACCAAAACCGGGGCTATTAGCGAATGAGCTCCTGGATAATTAGGAAACTTCGCAACAACTCGAGAGCAGCACTTGCCCACTTACACTTTCATATTCATTACCCTCGGAAACCTTTCCCTTTTTAAAAGCCACCCACCATTCCCGAATTCCACTCGAGCCCTCTTTTTAAGATTCCGAGCAAATCTCACGGCACCTTTTCCCCATCGCAGACATGTATCGAAGACGTTTTTGGATATGTTTCCACTCGGAAAATTTTTACCTCAATTCGTTGCCGAAAAATCTCGCTCCTTTCATTTGAGCATTGGCATAGCAACCGAAAATTTCGGCGCTCAGTAATTGTGAATTAGAAAGGCAGCATACTTAAAGATCACCCCTAGCGATTCCAAGTCTAAACAAGACAGATTACCGATAGAAACTTTAGCCGATGTAGGGAATTTGAATAATCAAATTCTACCCACTTACCGAGGACCTGATCATGATTCAAACACAAGACTTTCTATTGGATCCCGAGGCACTAAATTACAGTGATCCAAAGGAATTCTCCGCAGACAAGTAGAGAAGGATGTAGTCATTTGTCAAAAAGGTGATTCGAAATTATACCCTGAGAATGTATTAATCTAATTAAATCTTAAAACGCCTCTTGGTTTGTCATATCAATGTAGTGACTGTGTAGGGACAATTAATTATTAATTTACAGCAAAAGTTTTGTTTTTCATTCTTTCCATTATAATAGTGAAATAACTATGATACGTAATGTAATAATATGAAACAAAATAATGAATAATTAGTTAATGACGAAATGTATAGTGAGTTAACAGTGGAATTAATGCAACTCATCCTACAATAATGATTCATAAAATTAATTAACTACATTATTTAATGCGCTAATTCAACAGTATTTTATGACATTAATTATCAATTAATCCTAAATTAACCAATCTAATCCATAAGGAGACCTTGATTTAATGCAAGGCACAGTCTTTCATGGCCAAAATCCGTCCTTTAGCGCTTAGGTGACAGCATGGAGGCATTCAAGTTTATCCTCTGCATTATTATACAGAGTGTTTTCTATCTCCTTGTGCATAATAACCGCTAGGAATTCCATCATAAAGAGATACCACAAGAAAACTCGTTCCCACGAGTGGTTACGTTTTATTCCGTATCCCACGCCCTCGCTAAACTAAGGATCATTATTCTCCACCTACGAAAGATATGCCACTCTCAGTGCCTGTGTCAGTGCCACCTCTATACCGCCGTATATCCTTCCCTACTCATCCGGTTTCTCCCTATGCGATCTCGCATTGAAATATTTCCGACCAACGGAACTTCCGCATAAATTTTTTTAGATTAAAAATTTTGAATAAAACTATAAGGGAAGTTTGTCAACTCAAACAGTGAATAAAGATGATAATATAGCAATTTATCTTCCTTTTTCGTTTGATTTACAACGTATTGTATTATTATGCAAGGGCATTGTTGTTCATACAATGTAAACGGATATAATCCCATAATAAAACGTTTAAGTAATATTATCATATATGCTTCGTTGCGTGGAACTCCATGTTTAAATATCATATTTAACAAAACTATTTAATTTTTTAAAAATGAGAACGAAAAAATTTTAGAATAAATACATCCAACAATTCAACAAGTAATCCTACTTCACAGAAATTTGATAAAAAGAAAAGCATTATCATTTCCATGGAAATACGTAACGATGAGGTTCTTGCGTCAGGATGGGAATAATATCAGTTTTTGCTTAGATATTGGTACAGTTACTTGGCCTCTCACTACTTTTCGAAAAGTTAAATTTTAAATTGTAATATACAACTCAGTGCAGTAATTTTCCAGAAAACCCTTTGATCTACCCACACACACCTTGAAGGCAATTTCTTACATACCACGATCTCATGATGGTTCAGTGGCTACCGTGAAATTCAATTTTCCACTTTCTCACCTACTACAAGGGACCACTTCCATTTTCTTCCAATTGCTCTCTGACCTTAGTTTCTAATCTCTCAAGTCTCCGATCCATCTTCGTTTCTCTACACTCTCTCTTGATTAATACATCTTTCCAAATTTTCCCTAACTACCGCCAACTTCATGAGAGAAC
This sequence comes from Pantala flavescens, assembly GCA_020796165.1. NCBI lineage: Eukaryota > Metazoa > Arthropoda > Insecta > Odonata > Libellulidae > Pantala > Pantala flavescens. Next base: position 50,017,266 of record CM036883.1, read on the forward strand.
GTCGTTTGGGTTGAGATGAAAGAAACCCGAAGTCATTAAATAAGAAATCAAGCTTACACATTTATGAAAGTAGTCAATTGAAGAAGACTTCGTGGGCTTATGTGGGAAAAATGAATCACATAAAAACAAAAGACTTCATATTTGAAGTTGATCCTTAAAAAATGGAATCTGATCAAATTCTGAATATTCCTATTACCATATAGGGATTGAACAAACGCTAAGAATACAATAAATTATATTAGCTGACAAGTGAACAATATCTAGTCAAAGAAATCATTAATTGCAATTATAAGTTCGTCTTATGAACGGTTATAACTCGTTAATTAAATAATAAAAGAAGAAAATAATAGAATTACACAATATAAGTTTAATTGTTATTTAATAATGGAGTTTAATTTTTATTGATAAATCTAAATTGATAAAATTTCGAAATGCACAACATAAATATTTACAATAAATTATTCGATGATAGTGATGTGAAAATGGATCTTTTTTTGAAGAAACGACTTATAAAATATTTAGCAAAGAATGGAAAAGATACGACAACAATCATAGTTATTCTGTAGACTTAAATTTGCTTTAAAATAAAAACACATATAGATATAAAAATTGGACTGAATTATTCACTCAATGAGTCAGATGTTATTTGAATTATTCATGCATTCAAGCGAAAATGTTGATTTTTCAGAATCAGCGATTACTCATTATTTCTTCGTCACGAGAGATAACGATGTAAAAATGGCAGCAAACTCGAAACTTCCACACGTGCACATCGAAATAAATTAATTGAATTATGAGTTCCGGTGAGAGGGAAAAAGTAGATAAAAATAATTCATTTTGAAATAGAACGGTCCGGTGAATATAAAACACTCCATCAAGTCCATAAACTGAAACAAAATAAAACCAACTTGATTTCCTGCAATTTCACCCAATCTTCAATTTCTTTATTGGTTTACGTTATCATAACCCATATTCATGAACTTGGAGTTATAAAATTAACAGAGGTGTGTGTAAAGGATGGTAAAATAGTTGATAGAAAAGCCTTTAAACGAAATGCTAAGAAAAGCATAACTTGTGTTAACATTCCACTGTCTCTCTTCCGTACACTTCCCCTAGAAGACGCCACTATCGATGAGGAAATGAAGGAAAGGAAATAAAACCTTCATCAACCCAAAATAGCCTCTTTTGTGTTCCTAAATTTGTCTTAGATAATGAATAAAAAGAGGAATGTGACACCCACTAGCTCTTGGAAATCATAATCTAGAGATAAAACATTCCACCTAAATTCAAATTTAAGATAATAAAAAGGTAAAACAAGCACGTGCTTACACAAATTAAATTTATGTGTGCTACTGCTGAAAAAACTTATAAAAGAACTCTTAAACAGCTTTTCGTAGAAAATTTTACCAAGATGACTTCAGTCTTTTAAGATCGAGGTGCATATAAAGTGATAACGGTGAGAATTGAAAATATATATAAAAAATTCATAAAAAAATAAATAATTGGTATTTTAATTGGATCAAAGTGTAAGGAAGCCGATGCATATTCCAACAAGTTCTGAGAATCATTCCGTTTACGACGGAGGCGCCTGAGTGTCGCGTACTCCTGTCTCCACCTTTCCCACTCTTATCGCAGCATCAATCCAATCTGCCGCAACACACGCAAATCTTCACATCCCACCTGATCTCAAGTCCTAAGCAACGCATCCATTCCCACCCTCTTTAATTTGATAAGTTTCTATGCCGCCGTAATTATTTTCGAATTATCCACTCGGGGAAAATGGTGTTTTTTCATCAAAACCTACGGCTTATCTTCCATTCCTCCCTCAATCTTCTTCGGTATTTCTGAAAGCCATCGCCTGACCCAATTCATTCCCTCTTATGTAATTATCTAATTAAAACCACTCCTTAATCACCTATCCATCTCCATACTAATTGATTCATAACACATCCAATATCCATAGTCTAATATAAAATTACGCAGGAAATACCAAGCTAAGAAAGTATTGTTACGGTAAAGATACGTAATCAGTTAATTAATATTTATTAATTTAATTATTTTCAAAATATTTTTATTCCCTTAATAAATTAATGTTAAAAGCAATATCCCACCTCCTTATTTACTTTTCCTTATTTAGGAACCTCACATTTTAAAAACACGAAGTTCTTTTACCCATTCTGAGAATTATTTTATTCTTTCGAGACGAGTTCAAGAAACGATACAAGGAAAAATACGCTTCATTTCGCGGCATATAATAAGTTTTTCCTCAATATTTTAGACGTGCGCCACTTGCAAAATATAATCGTCTATGGATCGCAATTTCCACTCTGGTTGCCTCATACAGATATAATCGGATATGAATATCGAGCTAATGCGATTGGGTTATATGCATATAAGCGTTTACAGCCCCATAACCTTGACATCCAGCTTTCCCTCCGAGAGATATCGCTATGGTAATAAGCGCATTTCCTTCTGCGTGGAAATGCCATCGTTTCGCATTCAAATTCACGAGTGAGCGGTGATAAGGAAGGACGCATCCAGTTATCGCCGAATAACCACATCCAATCTTGCCATGAGGCGAAATCTCCTTTTCCAATCCCATATCCTATCGCTCACCAAGAGGATAAAAATGAACGAAAAGCGCCCTCTGGCAATGCGATTTGCGGCCTTTATTCGAAAAGTTACGCGACGAATAAATCCATTATAGGCGGCCGTCAACGCAGTCGTTCCCATGGTGATACAGCCCTCGCACTTCGAAGGAGGGTTTAGTAAGTACTCGAGATTGATGGCTTCCTGGGGATGGAATTTATAGAGACAGGGGACGGAATCTGACGACTCGGGTTCGAGACCTGACGCCTAATCTCACGCCCTGGCGGAGACCGGACGAAAGCCCAGGGGCCGGGGAAAATCGAGGCGTTGAAAAAAGGAAGATGTACGACAGAGAGAATGGGTCGTTCCGTGCCGATGATTCAATTTAAAAAGCTGTTACATCAACGGGCGTAAAAAATGAAGCCCGAGTCCGATCTTCTGAGAGTTAAAAAAATGTATATTTCCCTATTTTCTCATCTTGCTACGAATATAAGGAAACTTACATCTGATAAAAAGGGTTGAGAAGCAATTTTAGTTATGAAAAAATCATGTTTACAAACTGAGACGAGAGAAAATCGAAACATTTTGGAAATAAACGGTAAATTTAAACCAATTATTTTATGTGTAACAAAAAATCGATATGAAATAAATATAATAATAAATTAAAAGGGCAATATCGAATGATATTTCGTGAAATTTTGCATTATAACATAATCGATTGCGTGTATTTTAAGTTCATTCGTTTAACGACACTTAATTTGTCACTAAACGACTTACATTTCAATTGGCATCGATATAATTCCATTTGTGGAGTTGACGTAAATATCAACAAAGCAATTTTTGAACTCAAAGGACATTAAAAAGCACTCTCACAATCTGTGTGCTGTTGTCAACCGAAGCAATAAATATCAAAGAGAAGGCTTAAATGCTGTTCTAGACAGATAGACTTCCATTCAGAGGATTTTTGATACAAAAAATACAAGCACTGATATTATCTATCTTCAGCAAAAAGTTTTTCCGATTTGGTTTCTATTTATTCTTTGTAAATATATTTTCAGGCAAAATAAATCTACGTGGATATTCTTTTTGCTTGTACTGGGAATGTATTATAAGTACAAAAAAAAGTTTCCAAGGCTTTCACAATGAGTTGTTAACCTGATTATCTATCTTTTTAATATCACATATATCTAAGGGAAGTAAATTATGGCATACGAATGACATGATAAACTAAATGGTAACGCTTCATAAAGACATGTGCTTGATCACAGATAAATGACCTATTGTATTGGGAAAATAAACTCATATACATAACTCATACACAAGAAATAATATTTTTTAGGCTGATAAAGGGTTAACCTATTCATTGGCTTTGAATACATGAATGTTAGCAACGATTTCCTTTGACGATTATATATTTATTCTTTCATGTATTTCAATGGGAACTGATTCGATTATGATATCAATGGAATGGGATTGTGAAATAATTTTGAGCGGATACAAACATTTTTGATTAAACAATACAATCGAATCATATAAATTGAAAATTATAATACATACGCACCTTAATATGTGGTAAATTACAAATGAACGCAAACTCATTTCATACACGATATGGTTGCGGAGTATTTCCGGATAAACTCGCCTCTTTCCATCACTTTTTGTAATAACAAGTAATCCACTTCTCCTCTTCCAAAACTGGCTCTCACGGTTTTAAATCTTAATGTTACAGTCACATTATTAAATAAATCCAGCGAACAAAAGCCTTCGCAATCCTCGCCAAAGAATGGACCAATAACACAATCAATCTATTCTGCGATGAACTGGGATAAAGCTCTCTTATCTATCCGAAATAAATAATCTCCGAGAGAAATAAAATAAACTCGAGGATAAAAGGCGAAATTGAATGAGAGCCTTCGAAGGGAAGTACGGAAAAATAGAATTCCATCTCGAAAAAGAGAAACCAATGGAAAATGGAGAGAAAACGTTCAAATCCTCTCACAATGAAAAATCTTTTTAATCTATTCTGACAACGGGTCAATTATGGTCAAAACCTAAATTTTCAGTCGCTGAATTTCGCGATGAGTTTTGTGGGAATATTTTCTCTTCGTGGGATGGAGGCTGTACAGAGGAAAAGGATTTTAATGGATTTTGTGGAATTATATAAAGACGATCAAAGCTTCGTATTGAAGGAGACGTTTCAGTAGACACAATAGTCTTTGTCTTTATATCTCCAACATTAGACCCTAAAGGATTATCTCCATCAATACCAAATACAATTATATAAATGAGTATTGAGAACAAATTAAATAATTAAAAGGTTCGAATAAAATATATTAATAAAGAGAAGCCATAAAAGGATAAATAATAAAATTAGTATAATTCATATGCCTTACTTTTTATGAAAGAGTAATTTCCTTATACTCTCTATGTGCGTGTGAATCCTCAACATCATATATTTAAAACGGCAACTAACCTCACACACAAAATGCCATACATTATAATTTAGTATTTCAGAGTATATGCACGATTTAAACAATACATATATGTTTAAAATAAATATCAATCGATTCCTTGATGTTACATAATTTGCAAACATTCAAAAATTATTTTGAAAAAAATTTGGGAAAGAATGTATACAAAAAATATTTCACTTCCAAATAATACGACAAAAGGCCTTTGAAGTAGACTTTTGATTAAACTGCCTCGTATCGAATCTATTATTCATTAACAGCGAAGAATTCACTCCAGAATCCATTAACTTAATCCTCTTCATGAATCTGATCTGCATTGTTAGAGAGAAAGATGAAATTGGAAACACGATAACTTTTCCAAAACTCAGAAAAATAATCTGAATAACTTTCTGCAAGTTTGCAAATAAAATTCTAAAGTGCAAAAAGACAAGATCTGAAGTAAAAACTCCGTATTTTTAATTCATCCTTAATTCCAAACTACGCTTTGCATTTTAATGTAAAATTTCGGAATTTTCAATTAACATTCATAATGAGCAGAAGATTCTAATTAAAGAGACTTACACCCTAATTAACTGTTCTAAAGTTTTCCTGATGATGTAAACCAAAAACGAAATTTTTAAAACTGCATCAATTTTCGATGGTAATAAGATAAAACCTTTGATACCAAAACTGATATACCAACGCTGATTCCCTCATTTTCATCGACAATATCATGAGTAATACTCGTTACTATTGGAGATTTAACATCTCATTTTTAACATCAACAATAACAGTAGAACACTAATTACACAAAGTAACACAACAAAAATATAATTTCTCTACGTTTACGTATCGAGAATGTCCACTTCTAATTTTTATTTTCCTATACTTTTCACAAAAATAAGGGGTGATTCGTTTTTGTTGTCTTCTAGGATAAATGACAACATAATTAATCAGAAACCCTATTACTTCACAATTTAAACTTCCAAGTAGGAGATTCTAACTCGGCGAGGGATCACCCGTAATTTCAAACTTCACAATTTCACAGATTAAAGCTCATAGTGATTATAGGGGATGTTCGTAATTTACCCCTGCTTTCCTGCCCCGATGCTTCCTAAGCTGAGAGGCGTGCCACTTAATTGCTTAATGATGGAGACTGGCTTCCGTCAAAATAATTGAACCTTTCGAAACTGGCCGAGATCAAGCAATAGTAAAAAGAATGCAGAAGACGATGGATCAAAAAAACTGTGGTTTAAATGCTGACGCATCCGGAAACCAAGGGATGCAATAAAAGTTCTTTTCATTTTACTTTCTATAAATATATACTAAAATAGAGAACCTTTAGAAACGGGAATATAGTGATAATATAAAACTATCAATTCCATACGTTATTATACGGATGAAAAAATCGTTGCGTTTAATATAACGGAAGACCTTTCGTGTTAAAATTTTAAGTGCGAATGATAAAAGGTTTTTAATTCATACTTTATACTTATTGATAGTTGCTATAGTGACTAGATCCTTAGTTGATGTATGTTAATGTACTCAATGATATATGGGCAACTTATTACTCAACTAATTTTTCGAATATTAAAATAATTCGAAGGAATATAATTAGGATTAAAAAGATATTTACCACTATATTATCCTTTTGAATTACCAAAGATAAATTCTGGATGAAAATCAAAAAGTAAGACAAAACCCCATTCGTATTTCATTTCATAATTGACCTCCAATGGAAATTACTGCTTGGCTACTTAAACGCCTAAAAAAGCTACTTGATACCGTGCGATGAAGATTTTCGGATTAAGAAAATTAAAAATGAGGCTATTTCCCCGTAACACCGGTCCGTCCCGACGTTGCCTTCCGCTGGATATGCATGTGTTAGACGTCCCGAGAGATAACTTCGTATCCCGACATGTAAATTATCCATCAACGGCAGAGGCAGCTTCACCGCCGTTATGCTTTTAAAACCCTTCCTCCATTACCGACACCCACCCGACCCTCCAGTTTATAACTCCATTGGTACTTCCTACACACCCCGACAAAAAAACCACCTCCCCCCAACTTCCGCCCCATTAAACTCCATTGCACCGTCTCTCATCATCGCTTTTTTGTCTTATCTTCTTCCGATTTCTCATCGATCACGGATTCACTGAAGGATACTGCGCACGCGCGACTTGTGCGATCGAAAAAAAAAGACGATCGTGATGCGAACTTCCTTCATTTTTGATCCTATATAGATATTCGGAAGTAAAGTTAAGGAAAATTGAAACAGCATCCTGAGTCACGAGTATATAAAAAATAATGCCTGGAAATTGATAATATGGACCGTAAGTATCAAATAGAAAAATCGTACGGAAAAAAGTAGTAATCAAAATCCTGTTCTGAATAAAGCATAATTTGAAAAGTTCCAGATATTTAATTAAGAGTTCCTCAAAATGGCGTATACTGAAAGTAATTAAGCCGATCGATTCGACAACTGTATCTCCACAAAAAATGAAACTAAATGGAAGTAATTACATTGCAGGGAAACAGAAAGGAAGATAAAACAGTCATACTATATGTAATTAACTAAGGGAGAAAGCGCGCTATGCAATTACATCTTCTAAATCAATGCTTAGCTTAAAAAAACACAGTTACAGCATACGAATAATTAATTCGATGGATAAACATAATATCAGAAAATATTCCCACGATATCAGGAAATATTTTGCAGGAAATCTCTCGGGTTCAAGTTGTGAACGTTTTCATTTCCTCGTTGGACGATTCAAAACTCGAAAATACATCCAACCTTTAGCAATGACCTATTCATGTGCTGAGTAAACCTTAAAACTTCCATAAAAAGTACAATATTAAAACATGTTCTATGGCATTTCCTCTAACTCCAAAACTTACACAATCTAGATACTTCTCTTGGTGAATCATTCATTACAGATATAACTTATTAATGGTGTTTATGGATTCGGAAGTGAAGTTTGCAATGCTGTGCTTCGGAGGCAAAACTCTTCAGGCAGCATAAACCAAGTGAACTTCACAAACCGCTGACGTTGCGGTTAACGGATGGCATAATGAGATGGTTGTGAGGGTCTCGTCACATCGTTACCCTCATCACACATCTCCGCTGCTGTATCATTTCAACCGATGAATTTGTAGCGTCAGCTCCACAGTCTATAACCGTAAATATCGAATTCTCAACAAAAATATTTCTGAACAGAAATATAAGTGAAGTAATTTTATATAATATTATAAAATATTGTATCTATATATATTATAGTGTATATAAGTATAGTGTATGTAAGTATAGTGTGTATAAGTATAGTGTATATGATATGTATAAGTTGCCACCGGGCAATTTTCCACTTGTAATTTGAATTGTATGAATAAATAAATAAATAATTATTTATTTATGTTCAGATAAAAAACGGAAATGATACAAGAATAGTTCGATTATACGAGAGAAAATATAAAACTAAAAGTAAACATTTATAAAAAATCAAAAAGGAATGAACTCTTTCCTTTGTGATCAAAGCTTTTCATGATAATTGAAATATGTTTACTTAAAAATCCATGGGACTGGAAATGAAAGCATTATCTATTACGTACTTGGTAAATAAATAGAAAGTTTGAAACTGAAATATTAAAAATAATAATTAAAAAGGTTATCAAAAGTAGACGTATTATTTTGAGAGAAACGTGGTTATGCTTTCGGTAGCACAATATTGCTTATTGAATTGTATAATATTTAAAGTAGTTAATGTAGTGGAATAAAGAAAAATAACCGATTTATCAATTAATGAATTCATTGGCGCAATTTGAGAAATGAATTTCTAGATGATGAAACATAAAGTATTAATCCAACGAATTCGGAATGGAAACTTGAATTTTTCGGAATTAAACGGAATTAGAAATTCAGATGGGATTCGAGAAGGTGTTATTTCTCCGGAAATGCCATTTCTCCAAAATTTCTTCTCATCCGCGAAACTCTTCCAAAAGACGAAGATTTTCCGAATATTACCCTCACTTTAGGGGAATGCCGGCATGTGCTACGTAATCTCATTCGAGAAAACGGCCGCTAGAAGAGACCGGATTTTTTAAATAATACAATATTCCCTCCCAATCTTTTCCAGATGTTCTTCTAAAATATCCGAGAGCCTTTCTGGAAACTTAAAAATGCTCTTGAAGTGTGGAGTGGAGGTGCCCTGAAGTGAGGTTGGAGGGAAGTTAGCCCGTGCCCAGATATGCGGGGAATGTACGTAAGGCCCATTCGGGAGTGTGGAAGTTTCGAACTTTGAGGACTCAACGAAATTAACTTCCTGAGGAACGAGCGGTTGGATGAAAAATTTTAAGGTCGGAGGCCAATTTGAGGGTGTGAAATAGCTCGGTTTCCTCAGCCGGACTTGATAAAATCTTCCGCCGAAATTCGGAGCTTCTCGCGTCTATTTTAACGGCTCCGGTTGAGTGCCCACCTAACACGAAATTACAGGGCTTATTAGGGTTCCTTTCGGAGGAATCTAATCCTCCATGTCCATCATCATTCTTAATTAAGATAAAGGCTTTTCGATGTGAGAATGAGTTGGAATTCAGGCCGTTCAGACAAGAAAAAAGCTACTAATAAAAAAACATCGAAAAAGTTCAGCGATGGTTTACATGAACGCAAAATGCTTTCTTTTTCATTATAATTGCGTAAAATTTAGGCATCTTTGAAGAAACATATACTTGTACACTTAACCACTCCTTTACGTAAAATTGCGGGTAGAAAAATTTTATGAAGTTTATAAAAAAACTGATGATTTGATAGATATTAACAATGTTATCCAGTTGAGTTTTCATTTCTCCAGGAAAATATAAAAGCATCGCTTTAAATAATAATAGCAGCCAAAAGAATAATGAAAGCCAAATAAATTCAATTCGATTGATAACTTTGTTTCATTCTTCCTTAACCCACATCGTATTATTGAAATTTATATTTATTTAATAATTATTTTCGAGCAAAAAACTATGGTAATGCATTGAATTTCTTGTTTTCTTATGAAAAAAAGATAACCATTATATTCATAGAACATTTAATTTCCTTAAAAAATTTAATTTTAGGTTTGATATTTATCAAAAGAAAATTTTAATGTACATTTTCCAATTAGAAAATACACGTTCCTGTGTGATTCCATTGCACTGGAAAAACGCCTAGTCGTATGAAACAAAGAATATTTTCCGATTCTTTAAATTCCGCGCGAGGCTGTATTCCTGGATTTCGCGGCGGAAAATTATCCCTGGAGAACAGCGCTTCGAAGTTTATTAATTTACCGCGATTTCATTCAACTGACACTCTGGAACGTCTCTCCCGAGGATAATTGATCGGGCGCCATTTCCACGCCCGTTTTATTCCCAGAATAAAGCCGTTTTTTTTCAAAGAATTTCTGCAAAGCTATGCCTCTTTGATTAATTAAACCCTGAGGAATTAAAACATTCTGCGTAGATGGAGATAAAAGGCTCCGATTGAGATATGCTAAAAGAAAGGCTGCCCTCCTTTCATAGAGAAAAAGAGCCCCTGGGTTGAGAAGTTCCATTCCTCAACCTCTACACCAGAGGTACCTTGTATCTCCCACGGATGACGAGTAGAATGATACTAGGAACATATTTCAATTTAAACTTTCCCGGAGAACTCAAATTAATTCTACCAGTAAGATTGTCTATACTTCCATAGACTTTAATTGGCAATCAAGAAGAGTAGCGCGGAAAGAACAGGCAAATTAGATATTATTCAATTTAAAATAAGTATTAATAAATACCCGTCAATATCCCAGTTCATGGATATATGATAAAACTTTACGTTTACTCAGGATTTGATGTAACATGGTTTCAGTAATTAATTTGATCATAGGATACAAAATTACTAAGAAAGTTTCACTACTGATAATAAACGGTGAAACAGATAGGACGAACTATTCCTCTATGAAAGGATCCTTTGTATTGAGTAGAGAATGAATTGAGAATGTAAAATGAATGAAAAAAACAGAGGAGAACCAAGTAATTCAAGGAAACCTTTTCTTAGAATGTTTCCTTGGTAACAAGCAAAAGCGGAGATTTCTCCGATGAAAGAGGATTGCAATTAATGGCTAATTTATCTGACGAGAATGGAAATTTTCCTGAGAAAGTCAAATCGAGAAGTGAATAACAAGAAGTACCCTTTCCACATCTAATTCTACTTTCTATTGAGATATCGCATGCTTGTTCCTCATGTAAGTTACCTTTTTTCCAAAGGAATTAAAATGGAAGACAAAAGTCATTTAACGTTATATCTTGCGTTAATGTGTTATACTTGTGATGTCAATCTACTCCAAAGAATCTTGATTAAATTAATATGCTCTCATTGCAAATATAATTTTTAAAACTTCCATTTCTACCGATGGCTTACCTTAAAATATGAAAAAAAATCCCCCAATTCCGAATATTTGCGACAATTTTGATTTACTTTCAGTTCATTCCTATGACCCCACTTATCTAAAGATAGATACATAACGACATTTGCTAACTTTATTATTGGACCACTTTATGGTACATTGTATGCCTTAATCATATTAAATAAAGATGTGCTAGTAATTGCCTGAGATACGAAATATTACACCTCAGAATACTAAATACCAGTGGAATTAAATGTCAAGAGATTCCCTTCTTAGATTTTACGATTTCTTAGATCATACAAAAGGTTTTAACAGGATTTAGTTTCCTGTAATGACCACTAATGTAGTCTGAATATGGAGCAACGTAGAGCTATAAATTGTAGGTGACACAATATCGAACTCCTCAATAAATACGTAAATTCCTTTCAGTTTTAAATGGCCATAAAAAATAATGTATTGACTTTATCATGGTCAAGATTGGGACCATGAAGTTCCCTATATCATGTAACGAATGTGGTTATAAAAAGCAAATACGAATACCAATTAAGATAAAAGATAATAAGAATGAAATCAAAATGAAGAAAGGAATAACAATCGGGCTTTTAACAAATCTCTTTATTAGGACATTTACCCAGAAAGCAATAGGATCTCAGCCTCCGTAACACAGGTAGCGGGAATTTTCACCACACCTAATCATTCTGTTGATCTGCCAAAAATCACACGTAAATACCACCCTTGTGTTTGGCCCTTTATAAGGAGATCGGACTAGCTACCGAGAGACGGAATCTCGACCGACATGAATCACTCTCGTGTATATAAACGTGGGAAAGAAAAGAAATATGAAGACTTCATTACAATAGATCAGAGCCATAAATACTTCGAAATGAGTGGAACTGTCATGAGAGCCGTTGTACGGTGAATAAGGATGTTAATGAAAGCACGCCAGCGTGTGGAGTCGCTAACTTCTTTAAACATCGAGGGAAAATACGTTTGCTCATTCACATGGCGTTGGCTCACGCCCGATACGTGGCGGAAGCACACGCGTGGACGGTGATAACCACAACAGAGATTTTCCTTTTATAGGTATTCAAACGAAGCGCCGACCAGAATGAAAAAACTGTTATTAAAACTTTGCTCTTTTGTCTGCATTCGAGAGAATTACAAAGCACAAAGTAGACCTTTACATGCTACGGTTATCATACAATATGACCCAGATCCCGAATATAATAATTCTATACCGATCGTTTGCGGTCGAGCGATCACCATGGCAACTCGTTAATAATTCGATTCCGATATTCATTTCATAAAATTAATGCCACCGCATAAGCTAAAGCGGATGAAGCTCATTAAATAATGAATAATTGTTCCTTTTTCATCCCTACCGATAATTAGCGGTCGAACGATCGTTAAATAAATTTATTTCAGCGTCAATAACGATGTTCGATTCGCAGTATGAAAATGATATACAAGTATATAACGATCAGGATCAATATCTTAATTAAGAACGTTCCTATCGCTTCACTACGAATTTCTCATTCCACTTTATGCACCAAAAATTTAGCTCGAAACTGTCAGAGACTAAATTAGAGTGTGTACGTGGTAATGTATCGGGAGATCCCATTTCTATCTCCTAGGAGAAATGAATAAACAGCCTCCTTCAGAAACACAATTATTCGCTCGGAGGAAATGAGAACATCCGAAGAGGAAGATACTATTAAATTACGCTTCGTACGATTATGAAGCGAAGGTCGTAAATCAGGATTCTATCAGTTGGAGAGCCTTTGAAATACGACGATAGAATTTGTAGATAAATACGAGCTCAACGTAAACGTTAGCCTATTTATGAACTAATGCCTTCCCGCCTTGTCAAAGATTAATAACAGATAAAATCTGAGTCACCTTTGATTTATTACAGAGTTTAAATAGAGAATTTACCGTCGATAAAAATGGATGCTGGCGTGCATGGCCGTGAATAAGCGATTAAAATGTTTAATGGCCGATAACAAACGAATTTATATATTCTTCGAGAATAGAATCATTAACCACATCAGTTTCTACAAATAAAGGCGCCGGTTTGAAAATAAATAATCGATTCCCTAATCCAGCTATAATCCTTACAAACGGGAAGGGATTGGAGTAACGCAAATGTACCATTTTTTAACTCGCGGTTGACAATGAAGTGAATAAAAAAGCAGCGCAATTCAAATGACCTATTTATACCAGGAACGTGATTAAAATGAAATATTATGGTCAAGTAATTGCGCGTGAATTTCAATCGAAAGATATTTTTTATAATGAGCTGCAAAAAGCTCAATTTTCCGTGGAACAAAATATTTTATGGTTTTAACTTACACAATACATCATTTACTCTGAGCAGCGTTTTCCACGTTAAAAATCTTTGGAATGTACTCGGGATTTTAAATAATAGCGGGTAATTTAGATTAGTACTCCATAATCACTAGAGATATATTGTTATTGGTTCTCATACGATCTAAAACAATGAATGAATTGAGTAGTTCTATTGTTGCAAATAGGCACGCAAGCAGAATAAATAGCTTCGCATTTCACAAACGACATTTAAGAATTGAGAAAAAGAGCTATAATGCGCATTCTTATAACTCCTTTTCTATACGACAATAAGACTTCCATTGTTAATATTCAATATACTTTTCTAACTGATACATTATAAATATATACAATTTTTCGAATTGATATACTATAAAGCATAAGTTAATGGGAATATAATATCCATTCAAAACATTTCCTCAGCTTATAAAGGGTAAAAATTAGACCGTAAAAATAATAATTAGAGCAGTTATATAAGCATTTATCCACGTTCCTTAATTGACCTCTATATATACTCTCTCTGACTAATTAAAGCTTAAATTCATTGATAAGTATTCAGCCACGAGAAAATACTGCAAACGCCAAATTTGCGAAAATAAATGCAGTTTCCAAGCGTGTTGCTAGGGAACTAAATTTCCCATTGAACAACAGGTTTTTATTGCCGCTCTTCCGTGCATTCAAGTCTCGTTCGGAAAGGTTTCCAAGTTAAGCTGTCCACGGATCCATAGCAACGACCTCATCCAAACGTAAATAAATACGAAAACGATGCGGACTTTCCCAACGAATCGCCTCGACATTGCAGCGCGACCTTTGGGCGAATTTCGTCCGCATCCTTTGGGTGTCTCTGACATTTCCAGCAGACCGAATAAAAAAAAGGAAAAGCGCCTTTCCGCAGAAACGAAATAAGGCGTGCGTCGGGAGGGTGTGATCCATCGTAGCGGGGAAAAAAGGCTGGCAAACAAAACCGGTGACTCACCCGACCTTTTTCCTCCCCCCGCGACGGAGGCGGCGGACAAAGGAGCGGCGCGTTCGCGAATTAATCGACGAGATAAGCAGTTAATAAAGGGAGAAGCAGGAGATGATATACATCGGGAGTGTAGATGGACACGGCATATACACGGGCGGAACGTGGGCTGTATGGGTGGAGAGCACGGAGGAGTGGGAAGAGGGTCATCGCGTTGAGTTGACCTTTCTGTGACCGCCCCCGCTCGGCCAATTTGGGAAGCAAACACGCGGCGTAGGTCAGAAGATGGGGGTGTGGGTGGGGTGTCGCTGAGAGTGAGGGATGACGGGTAATATCGCGTGGGAGGGCGAGGAGAGTATGGGAAGCGAGAATCGATACGCGAGGGTTGGAAGATATTATCCAATTTAATATCCAGAGTGGAAATGCCAACTAATGAAATACTACCCCTAAACAAAGCTTCTGATAAGATCCAGTAATTTATGTATTAAAACTATTAGAATAGTAATCACGATGTATCGCGTGTACACGGGGTTCGAAACATATGTTTCCATCTATTGTGGTTAACATACTCTTTCGAATACTAAGGCTTTAGGTAAGGATCCTGGCTGATGGGAAATATTCCTCATATGTTATGGATATTGGTATCTGCTTTTTTATTACGTCAGTGTAATTGTGCAATTAATAGAGCTAAGTGAGTACCATAGATAAAGAAAAATATATAATTGAGTATATAAATTACTATCGATAGAAAATGCTACGGGGAAATAATATATTTTAAATAAACTGAGTTATTATTTGTGATCTATATAATACGCAACGAGAGGTCATTTAAGATCAAGAAAATCGATTATGAGTTTGAAAAAAATACTTTGTTTTCGGAATTAAAGAGTGTAGGGTAATTAGTTTAACAAAGACACAAGGGAATTGATAAACAAATGACAAACGTCGGTAATTCAGCTACTTCCTTAGTATCCAAGTGAATTTAATTTAATAAAAGAATAAAATTTCGAAAGCTCAAAATGTAACTACAAATTTCTAATCCAAATAAACTTCTCATAAAAAATTCTCATAACAACCCCCTGAAAGAAATGCGTTTGTTTTCCGAAACACGAGGGTAAACGTGGCATACATTATCTGACGTCCATTCTAAAACCAAGAAAAGGACCTTTTAGCATAATGAAATATGCGAATATACTTGAATAAGAACGAAGACGATATGCCGACCTGTTCAGCATATTTACGCGCGTTTTCGTATTCACTCTTTGAACGTACTTCAAGTGGACTGTGACAGTGCCCTACGGCACTTGGATGGCTTTCCGAGATTTCAAATTTCACGGAAATGAATCCAGATGTTTGCAAGAGGTTCCGTTTAAATTCGCAACGGATGCGTAGTACGTGAATCTTCCAAAAGATTTCTCTTGCGAAAAGAATTTGACATCGCTCATTTATAATAGTTGACCCAAGAACTTGATAAGGCACACTAAAGTAGGCAATTTAAAACGTTCTTGGTAAAGTCAAAGAACTATAATATATCACGTAGCAATTATATTTATACATAACATTAGGGAAAGCATTAAAGAAGAAACTCAAAATGTTAATAAATTATTATTAATTACGAAAAGTCCTCACTTATAGAACTTTAAATTTTAAGTTAATTTTAAAAAAAGAATTACTTCAAACTACCGAGGAAAAATTTTTGTTTAAAATATTTCACTTTATGATACTCCGTTTTTACTCAATTTCATGGATAGAGAATATCGACAAACTTTTTGTTCAACCTATCAAACTATGATGAAAATAAATTTAAAAAAAAACAGAAGCAAGAAGAAGAAGAATAGATTAATTCTAAATAATGATTATAAGAATGGAAAAAACAAAACCACATTAATCGATTAATGCCCTCCTTTGTTCTTCCTATTCTATAAAAGCCGCTTACAAAATACCCCATCTCATTCGCCGAATTCTAATAAAAATCCTTATCTCTCGGGATATAAAAAAGCTTCGGTAGCAAGATAGAACGAGTGAGCTTTGGCTCAGCGGACGTTTTGAGCGCAAAAATTCGGATCTCTCTCATCTGTTGAACCCGTTCATTTGAGAAATTGTCTTGCACCTCTCGTAGTTAATCCCCTGAGGCCAAACAATGCAGAGGCAGAATTACGCTGATCGTAAACACCGCCTTCTGCGACTCCGGCGGCAGATGCTACTGATGCCTCCGAACCAAGGAGATAACGATGGCTTAGGGTGGCACATTTCTGCTCGCCTTCGGCATAAAAGTCGCGATGTAGCGATATAGAAAAACGGAGAAAATTATATTCCTTATCTACGTAACGTTCATCTTTTTTCTTCCGATATTTGCCGACGATTCTGAATAAAACAAAAACCGCTCCTCCTCTGGAAAGAGACAGAGAACACTTCAAAAATAGGTCAAAAAAGATCGTTGATGATACACGTAGCGGAGGCGACGGGGGATGGTGAAGAAGAATAGAATGAATGTATAAGATGAAAAGGGAGAGATCTAGATGGGATACCTCAGAAATAAATAAAAGAAGGTTCTCAGACTTCGGAGACAAGGTTTTATAAATGTCCCCGACGCAAGGAATCCAAGGAATTCTCACCGCGAATCCATTTCCGTTCCGATAATAATCCGAGATGAGCTACATTCGAAGGCGTTTTATTCTGAGCCGTCAACAGACACTAAGATCTCGACCGATAGCACTCGGAGAGAAAAAATTGAGACTCAAAGAACTTAGAAGACGGAAACACAAAAAGATATCCAACGGCGATGGAGAAGAAGATGCTTCAAGGGTTGTTACACAGTCGGGAGTATTGATTCTCAAAGATATCGGAATACAGTAATTTATTCCTCTTTATTACGATTCAAGTCCTTAAAAATTTCGTCTCAAACACTACACATTCTCCAGCATTGAAGTTAAGGGATGAAAATCATCCTCATGGTGTAATATTAAAAAAGTCTCCATTGCACATAAATATTAATAAAATTACATTGTATTAATTGTAAAATAGAGGGTGAATATCGAAATATCTAATTACCGGTAGAATGGAGAATAGTAATCTCATAAAACTCATCTTCCTTGAGATTTACTTCGCGTATAAGTAATCTGAGCATTGATATTGAACCAAAACGTACTATTTCGTTCACTCTAATACCTTTATAAGATAAAATACGGCTTGGAACCAAATAATCGCAATCCGTAACGATCATTTATTTAGTTAATCCTAGACTTAAATATAAACGTAAAATATGCTTAAATCAACGACGTTAGGCTCCATAAACCTCCCTAGAGACGGACGTAAGAAATAATCTCAACAAAACGTATCCGAGGAAACAAGAGATCGCTTCTGTTGAACCCAAAAGAAAGTATCCACGACATAAATTACATTTGAGAGCGGATCTTTTGAAGCGGGGAAAGCTGGGCGATGGTGATTCACCACCGAAAATCCGCCTTCCGCCGAATCAAAAAAGAAGAGGATGAAAAACAGCTTTAAAACGCATTTATTCGTCGCGGGAAATTTGCTCCAAAGTGCGACTAAGCGTATGAAAGGCCCTAGCAAATGAGAATTCCCTCGAAAGGTGTCTTTTTCGTAAAGCGCGGGATCCCTTGTGAAGTTCTTAATAAAGAAGTGTCTCCTTAAAGGATATTCGACGACGGACACTCCCATCGGTCGCCCGACAATGATTTACACCATCCGAGACCTTACAACCTCAGCATCAAGGAAAGGGCACTCACGTTACTAAACGCACTCCGCTGCCCCCTATTCTTGTACTTCTTCACGAGAATAAACGGTCGTTTCTTTGAATTTCTCATCGGCTTAAGACCTTTCTCCTCTTACGACGAAAACACGGAATTAAAAATAAGACTGCGCTAATGGGATCTGAAAGGCTCCGATACTTAGAATGTAACTGTGAAGAAGTGAGTCCATTGTGAAGCACGCCGTATTTTAAGAGACGCAGCCTTTTCGTAGTCTAGCGCTACGATTTATATTAACCTAGATTCAAACTCTGTCACACAAAGCATGAAACATATTCCAGTCCGCGTTCAAGGTCCTGCTAGAGCAGAGAATAATGGGTTACTATGGTGATTGTAACGGATATTTCCGATAAAAAGAGACTATTGTTAATCTTGTACCGATTCATTTCTTGAGAAGTTACAAGGGACGTCGACTGGGCTTACGCCATGAATAGAGAAGGATAATTGATTGTCGAAACAACATGCAGTGAGAGCGGATAACTGTACAGAGCATTGAATTATTGCATTAGACGGGGAGTGGTGAAATGGGGGAAGGCTCTTGATGTAACGGAGAGGCATGTGAAGATGAAAGTGGTACACGTTTGAACGATATTTACGCAACGGATATTGTATTCAAAACTACGATATAAAAATGTCCTTATAAATACTGTGTTCGTTCATATATTGAATACTAAATTCCTCTTTTATATCCAACGGTATAATAAACAGAAATGAATCAGGAAAGGAAACAATGCAACGTATTTTATGTTCCATGTGAAGAGATTTTCTCCGGATTCAAGCAATAAAGAAATTACTACATATTTTAAAATTCAAAACCTTACATGACATCAAAAATTCACGCTCTAAGATTTAATGATTAACTGAAACTTTAAGCTAAAGAGAGTGAATTTCATTGTTAAAAATTATTTAAAGAATTGATTAATAGAAATACGAGTGATTAAACTGGAAGATTCTAGAACCTGCGTAATAATAGACCATTAATAAAATTAATAATTAGTAATTCAGAACATCACCCACTACCGTTTCTATTTACTCGCATTTACCCCAAAAAGGAAGCATCTGTCTGAAAAAAATTTAGGATGAGAATCATCAAACAGGAAGAATTTATAAACACTAATTTGCTACGCTCATGAAGGCAATTAAGGACAATGACGTTGCCAAAATTACAGCAAGATTAAATGGCGAGTTTCAAACCAAACTACCATCAACAAGAGCTTCAGACGGGCTAAATTCACAAGAGTCTAAGAAAAATTGTTAAATTAATTTAAACTAAATTTTTAAAATGATAAATAGATCATTGAAGTGGGTATAAAATCTTATATTGTTGATACGCCAATTTATAAATGTGTATAGAGTTATTAGATTTGAGGTACCGTAAAGCACCAGTAACAATTGATAAGAAGTAGAATGATACAAACAGAAGTATTTGGGTTGCTAGGAAACTCTTCGAGTAAATGATTACATAGAAAAATTCACCATGACAGAACGCTACCAACAATAATGTACGTATCACGTAAAAAACAATTAAAACCAACTCTAGCGGATGGTTAATATTCTTCGCTCGGGAGTCACTGGAGGTCAAGAGACCATAGACGAGAGAATGCATGGTAACTTCACCTTTCTCAAATAACATTTTTTTTATCTTATCGCGTACACCACTTGGAGGAGCATGCACTATATAGGAGCGGTTCTTCGAAAGGGAGTTCCTGGAGCCAGATGGGCTGTTGGTCAAGAGAGTAGGATCCGACCTCGTTCTGAGGAGCACGGCTGCTTTAACCACCAAAGGAAGCTCCGTTCCACCTGTGGATCGCATAGGAATAAAAGCTCCTCTTTTCACAGAATCTATCGGGGTTACAAGTTGGATCGAACGCCGGAAAAATAAGATCGCAGACCGTGTACCCTATTTGTCTTCGGAAGACGGAGATTTAATTTTTTATAAGATACCGGGATATCCTATCGAACCTCCATGTCTTAGTTCTTTCGCTTAAAAGGAGGAGAACATATTCAGAATAAGTGGAGTAGATCTTATAGAATAGGAGATCTGATAGAATAATGACGTATTTAATGAGTTATTCACCTCTGTAAACTACTATTATTCAATGCAGCCCTTTTCACTTACATTGCTAAACCTACGTGTATAATTGATATATTTCAAAATTAAAATAATACGCCACTGTACCAGAACAAAAAATCTTTTTATTTAAAATTTTAATTTTGTCTTATTTTATTAAAATCGATTAAAAGATCAATTTGAAAACCCATGAATAAGGAAAAATATCTCGATTTAATCGGTGAACTTCCTCCGCATATAAGAGAAACTGAATTGAAACGTTTTAAGTGAATGAGCCCTCATACCTTAGAACAGTATAAATTTATACACCAAATGAAATGTTTCGTAAAACTTGGAAAAGAAAATGAAATCGTTCTTGAAAGAGTAGTTCCAACTAGTTACAAATTCCATTATTGATTTTGAATCCAGATAAATGAAAAAATAGAAAACTCGATAGACATTAAAGATAAAACTCCTTTCGAGATGTTAATGCATTCCTTATCCTGGAAACATTAAAATAAAAAGTTTCTGGAAAAAGCTTTTCATCTCGCAAAGAAAAGAAGCAGACGTATAGATCAAAAAGAAAGGGCCTTTAATCTTGGAAAGGACGTTTTAATTCGAACCAACCCACCGTGAGGTCACTCGCAGAAATTCCCATCCACGTGAACGCACCGAGGGTAAGTGGCCGAATCACGCGCTCGGGTGAGCGGACCACGCATCACGAGAAATGTCGATTTTTCGATCCCCGTGAATAGTGAGCAGGGCGTGGTCTACCTGGATTTTTTCCCTCCACGACACGACTAACAAATGAAAATACTCTGCATTAAGGGACCGCTCAGGTGATATCTGATGCAGTGCGGCGCGTTATTGTCTCTTGGGATAGCCTTAATAGTGCAGCGCGATAGCCGAGCGAGACGCACTTTGTAAGGGCTGTGTTGCTAGGAAACTGACAAATCGAGGGCTAAGGGAAAAGGCACCCGCATAAATACCTACTGGAGGTGTAAGAAGGTTAACTGTAAGAGATCTTCCCCTCGGTTTGTCCTCATAAATATCACATAGTTGTGGTAAAAGGGGTTTTTAAAATGATGGTACCCAACATATTTCTCGATTTTTTTATTCACTTTTTTGTCCATAGAGACGTTGCGTTATATATTTTATGTATCCAAACATTCTCACGTTTAATATGATATCTAGTGTTAAAAGCGAATCAATAATGAAACATTCCATCTCAAGAAGTTAACTTAGAATTTTACAAATTATGACGAGATAATAATGATTTAAGTAAATAAAAGAACCTGAACCCGGATTCCTGGAGTTTTTATAGTTAAAATTGTAAGTATTCTATCATTAATAATCTACCATTTAATAATTTACGTTGAGTAAATGTATGTTTAATTTCGTCAGTTAACTCTAAATACTAAAACTCTAACTAAAAAAATAAGTATATTTTCTATTATATGGATTTTTAAAAACATATGTCCCATAATGTTGTGAGTCATTAACAAAATTTGATTTTTTTCGTTTCAATTTTCCAGTTAAAATGGATGAATCTTCAATGCTTTTTTCCTTTATTATAAGCCGTGATGCTGTTTCTTAAAAGACCAGCTGCGTCAGATATAAAAGAACGACACCTGCTACGGATAGTAAATAGAGATAATGATGACATTTTTTTCTAACTTACAACAAAGTAACGGTATATTATGACGAGTGACTGTTAAAGAAGAGGAAGGAGGCTAAATTAGCGTACGGTGCACCTGGAAAATAACTACGCAGACATGTTAGAATTCGAAACCATCGAAGGTAGATTATTCTTTGGCAATGCACACTAATAGCTACAAAATAGCGTAAAATCTTATGAGGATGACAGCTCCTTCCAAAGGAAAAAGTATATTCACGTGATTTACTGCGCCGCCCACAATAAGTTAACGCTTGCTGGAATTAACTTATCTCACGCGAAATTAAAGCTGTTGCTGCTCTTGTTCACAGACAATCTCGCAGACTTCATCATTGGAGACATTCAAATTATGAATCATCGCTGTGAACATTCTCTCGCAGTATACTGAGATGAAATATTGTCCTTTTCTTATATTTCAAACAACCTTCAGGGGACACATCTTCAAGGACGTTATTTCGTATCTCTATGCTAATAAATCACGCTGTGCTTACAAACAGTTGATTCAGAATAACCCATTGTATCAAGCGATGATAGAAACCTCAAAGCAACAATTTGCTAGAAAACCAGCAAAGTCCCATCTTAATGAAAGCAATAAATTCTTATAACCAACAAAAAGTCATACAATGATTTATTGCCTGAGTCTGTAGTCGTGGATAACAAGCACATAAATGGAGACAGATATAGAGATGCATAAAACGTAGAAAAAGTGAGCATACTCAGGCAATCAAGGTAAGTTACCCGTTCGAACTTGCATGTACGGAATTACGAAAAAGAATATATAACCTGTACAGCGAATATGAAGAAAATTTTCCAGGAGGACTAAAAGAATGTGAAATCGATTTCATTCATAGATACTGAAGATATTTTGAATTCAAACTTTTTTAAAAACACGCAATAATTCCAAAAAAGAAAATTTTAATTTTTAAAAATAGATTAGAGAATGCAGTCATAAGTTGAAACCACCTTAGGTGTTATAGATAGCTAACAAAAAATTAAAATCCTTTTCAGAATAGAAAAAGATGAAAATCAAATTTATCGGATGAATTCTGAAATATTAAATATATTCTTTCATTCGGGAGTGATCCAACTTTTTTCACAGATTTAAAAAGGTTCTTGATCCGAACAGAAAACGTATTTCGTAAAGTCAAACCCTTTTGGAAAAAAATAAAATCTTCGTGTTCGATGTAAGCAAGGAGATTCTCGCTGGAGATAAAAGAGCGTTGACAGAACCAAGGGGACCGATGGAAAGAGTTTTCCATTATGTATCCTAGCAACTCGAAGGAGGTTCATCATTTAAGACAAAAAAACGAGCGTACAAGGGGCACCCCTGATTTACAGGGAAGCCCTGGATCCTGTAACTAGGGCAATGATCAATAAACTCCAAACCTCCCCATTCGTGCAAATTTTGCGGTCGTCGGCACAGCGGTGCAGAGGGCAAAGACTTTACGAAATGCATTTTATCCGATTTAGAATAAAACGAGAGCATTGCACGCCTTTTGTGAGGATCGCTTTACGGTTTTTTTCCAAAGAGCGGAGTCTTTGAGACCCTAATGAGATTTTAAGCTGCAAAAATCTCAGGTGATAGCGGGAAATTTGAGAGCCGATAAGAATTGCATCGCTTAAGGAGATCAAAAGAGAGTAAATTCTGGAAATGTAGGGAAGGAAAGAATTTTGGCAGAGGTACTTAAAAAGCACTGAATGCAGAAGTTAATGCAAACCAACGATGTAATTCAGTGCAAAAAATTGCGAATTTTATAATTAAATATTAGTAATTTGTGTGTTCTATTAAATAATTAATGGTGCGAATGATTGACAGGGAAATACAATTCATGAATGAATGTACGACTCGTTTATCATATCAACCATATTAATCATTTTTGTCATCAATAATCTCTTTCCAAAAATAAATAATCAAATATTTATATATAATCATCACTTTGTAAAAATAAATAATAATATAAACATATATATCAGCGAAATAGCATTGCGTATCATTCAATCTGATTCAACTAGTGTTAGAAGTAACCTCTTAAAAATACGCTTTCGTAAGATGATTTAACTTCCATGTTGATGATTTCCATACTACTTTCTTCCTTCAAATTTACAAATTTTTAATGTAATCCTAAAATTACAACGCTATAATTATACAGGGTATCAAACACAATCATTGAAGAACGATTAAACATTTACGGATACTAATTAAATAAAATATTGCTGTTTACTCCTGCGATAGCATTAGAAGATGATAAAGCAAATATCATTGATTAATACATAACTCTGAAGTTAAAAGTAAAATATTTCAGGCGAATTTAACCCTGTAACTAATTTTCTAATAGTTTTTTTCACAACTTAATCTAAACCCTATGGATTTAAAGGTCAATTCACGTAGTGAAATAAAACCACCCTGCATATGTCGAACTCTTTACGCTATAAGGATTGATTTCCAATAGTAATCTATCAGCAAGAATTCCAATAGTGGAGTCAATCGGGAAAAGAACTAGGGAAAAAACGTAAAAGGACCGATATGTATCGGAAATCGCCTAGCTGTGCTCTGGGCGTTGGATATTTATTCGCTTTGAATGGAAGTCCATTAATTTCGACTTCTCCATCTTTTCACCGGTGTCATTCCATCCGTGTATCTCAAGAACGCTCTATTTTTCGCTTCCATTGTGATCCTATTTTTCCGAAGCGTGCTGTATGAGGGTTGGCGATCACGCTCCCTTGCGAAACGAATTTTCGTTGGAATTCCTTAAGTAGGTCGAGCCGTGACACGTATGACTTCGACGTTCGATACTTGCTGTGCAATAAAAACAATGCTTCTTAGATTTCCTTCGAAAGAAAATGCATGGAAAATATTGGATGAATGAATCGAATTCCAGATGGAGAAGCATTCCGAGAATTCGTGTTGAGCTCTTGCATTATTTATGCCTCAAAGAACGCGTTGAGAAGTGAGATGGAAAAGAGCTGACATGGGGCTAATGCTTCCATACACTACGGGACGATGTCATACACGGAATGCAATAGACGACAAAATATTGAGGGCAATATGGGACGTGAACTTTGATATGACATTAGGAATTCAAGCTTTTAAACGAGTGGTAAGGCTGAAGTATCTCACTTCCTTTGTTCAGAGTTTATTTAAAATAAGAAGAGAAAATGATTAATTGATTAGGAATAGCTTGATTATTTACTTAACTTTCTTATAAGAATTAAAAATTTTGTTTCATATTTACGCATAACTTTTAAGCCAAACAAAAGAAAGAAACTGAACATTTTAACTGCTCTTTGGTTACTTTTGAGACCTTCTTTAACCGTCTTTTTTTAATAAAAAAGTCGCAGTTTAGCTAAACAATCTTTAAATAAAATAACAAGTACGAATATGTTTCACACTAATGAGTAAAGTTGAACAATATTGAATACAGCTTTTGATACAAAACCGTAAAAAATTCTTCAAAAGAATGCACGATGCATAAGAAATTGCATACATTCTGAGCGAATAGAAAAAGTTTTTCGGTAAGGCTATGGAAAAAAGGGATTTAATGTTACGTCTCTTGCACTTCTTTCAAACTCCGATTCAGACGCACTCAAAGCAGCGCAGTTTGAACCTCAAGAGAGAAAAATACGAACAAGTACACCGTACAGGGGAGCTTTGTGTTAAAAAAGACGTATCGTCGAATTCCGAGACGCAATGTGAAGAGTTCACATTAACCCTCGTCCTGGCGAACTCCCAAGGAGACATGTCAAATACGATATCGAAAAAAAATCTCTAATTGAGGGGATGCCTTCATGAGACAGGTCCTTCACCGTCCTGAAAATGTATTAATTAAAACATACACGTAGCGCTAACGATGCGTGGGAAAGATAATGACCGAGGAAGAATGCTCTTCATTGGAGAGATGGAAACAAAAGTACACCCTCAGACAAAAATGAGCTCTCGTGTACTCAGGAATAAAAATGTCTAGGAACATTTACATCACGATGAAATGGATTCCACACGCGACAACATACACAATCTGCGTGGAGTTTAACTCACTTGCATCGGGAAACTACGTATAATAACCATAGAACTAGAATCCATTAAGAAGTAGAACAGAGATATACATCGCACGCAATAGTATTCGCTCAGTTTGCAGGAGAATTTTTCACTACACTTTTTCGTTTTCATACGGATCATACGTATTACGTCCACGATTATTTTCCAAAGAGTACTCCCCATTCTCTTCAGATGGCGACTGCGTCGATTCGCGAACTTATTTCCGCCGATTTTTCGTACGTATTACCACCTGCTTCCCCTCCTCCTACCAGCTGTCGGATATTCGAACGGTATCCAAGCGATCTTGTGATAAATAACAATTGATTATTGCTCCCGAGCCACGATACCGGTTTTCGCCCACGTTTCGCCACCACTCGACGAGGAGCTACCAATAGAGAACCAGCTCGAATTGAATATGGAGAAATAATTCCGTCCAAGACATTCACGTATGCATTTATTGATTATTTTTATTTCGAGGATTTCAACCACATGCTTCACCTGTTGGTAATTTACTCTCTAGAATTATATTAAAGAAAATAAAGCTGAAACTGTTCATTACAACTCCATGGAAATTTCAATATTCAGCAATGCAATTAAGTCGAAGACGAATAACCTTTAAAAAAATTAAATAAAATGCACAAATTTCGGCTTACAAACCCCAAAATAAATTTTCTCCACATTTGTTAAAAGTTACTAATCAGCTATTCATGTGTATTTAGTGTGAGTAAAATTAAACATAATATTTTATTAATATTTCTTTCCTTGTCGTTAAATTTACGACGAAATATTAAAAATATATATTAGTTTGAATTTCCAAGAATTCTCATTTATGTTCACAAGTTAAGAGTGTATGAAAAGCAAACCTTACACCAAATTTCGAAAAACGTAACATGGGTTAGTGACTTCTACAAAAACTTTTTTATTTACTAAATGTATCTTCTAAATAAATAGTTTTTTATCCCCTTATCAGCATATGGCATACATCAAATCCGTTAATTTCGAGCATTAATAATACAAAAAAATATACATTTTCCGAATCTACTTGTTCTAATATTCACCTTCTATACTTTTTGATAATATTGGAACATCTAGTATTGATAGGTATAACGGATCATAAAAATGTTGACTCCTTGAAACTTGGTTCATTATTAAAATTAGGAAAAAGAACCTTCTTCATAAAATAATTTTCGTAACTAAGGGAGAAGCAATAAGTTAAGTCGATTTTGGTATCTACCCTTATGAATCCTCAAACAGCATCTTCTACGACACTCGTTGAATAATTAACGGTGTCACATAAAACCAAAATATATTCACCAACCAACTCTTTACGAATTCCATTGTCTCGTAAATATATCTCGCATAATTTCAAATCCATTCCAACTCGTTCATTAACTTTTGAGTCCTCTGTGGCTACAAGTTTCTCCTCGAAAAGGGTTTGGGAAAAATATCCCTTCGGAAGAGCTCATTAGCATTTGGAAAATTGAGCTAACAAAGTGAAGCAGACAATGGGTACTTATAGTTGGCCGCAGAAAGTTGCTGTGGCAAACTTGGAGACACCGGAAGGAAGTGTTTTTCTGGCATTGCTTCAAGTGTAACCGTCCACATAAAACCTTTGGCCGCCCGCAATGCGACGAAGGTCTACTGAGCACGTCTCGGAAAAAGTTACCTGTTAATATCGCTTCCACTTCGAGCGGGATTTTCTACCTGAAGAATGGGAATTAATCCAGGGAAACTTCTTGACTAATAGATCAAAGGGTGCAGATCTCAATTTGCTGCTGAAGTTAGTGAAGTAGGATATGATACGTAAAGAGGTGGAATATAATCTCTCGGCTGCTAGATTTGTTTCGCTTTACCTTGACTTTTCCAAAATAAAAGAAAAAATGACAATTTGTATTTGTACCCTGAAAGACGACAGTGAACACTGTATAAAATATAGAAACTTTTAATTTTTAAGAGACTTTGATGTCGAAATATTCAAATAATTTATCAAACTTTGAATTGGATAATGACTTCTGTTTTGCTACGTGTGTTTTTAGAATCTGGGTCAAATAAATTTTACATAAGAATATGTCAAGAAAGAATCCATAAAGTCGTTATTAAGTTTCCGTCACTTTATAGTATTGTTTGGGATAGCCATGACAAAGCGATTACAAAATTATATTCATATGAAGGACCAAGTAACCTTCTACACTATTGAATAGTGTACTACACTACAGTATTAAATAGCTGTACATTATTAACAAAAATGGAGACTGAAAAAGGCTAGAAAATAATCAGAATTAGCAATTATTTACTGGATACGATTAAAAAGACTAAACTATAGAGAAATTTGCTCAATCCTGAATCTTTTTTAGATAATGATGTGAAGATATTCCATGGTGAATACAATAGATAAAACTACCCTATGATCCAAGATCAAAAGCATTCATTTGGGAAAGATTTTACGGAATTTCATGTGGTGTTTGTCGCTAGGGTGCGTGAGCATTTCAATCCTTCATTTGTTCCACTAACCGAATTCCGTCTGTGACAAACTTAATGGGCAAAATACCTCCTTCATAATTTAGTTTACTAAGTCTAGTTTAGGAGAAAATCTTATAAACAATAAACAGGTATAAATATGCTTTTCAGGTTGACCATTCACAAGCACAAAATATTCACACAGATTTCTAAGATGGAACCGTAAACATTAGCGACCGCACGGTCTCCATACCAACCCAATCTCACTTTCAGCGGTCAACGAGCGGGAGAGGGCTGCATAATCTGAGACGCGAGGATGCCAAGAATAACGTAGCGCATTAGAAAGGGGAAAGGCCAAGGGCAACAATGAGACAAATGAGCCCAGAACTTCAAAACTCTTCTTTGCCTACTTCCCGACTCTTCCCTCGCTTTCGTGTATCCATCCGGATTATCCGGGATTAAGCCGAGGCCCGAATTCGTCGGGAGAAAGGTTGTCATAAAATATTCCCCGTCTTTTGGAACGTTTTCTCTTAAAACAAGAAACTGTTTCAATTATTAATGGCAAGGAAGGATGTCCCCAACTAGGAAGCATATTGGATGCAAAGGTGAGACGACCCTGGAATGATGAATATTTAGGGGCGGAATTGACAACGTACCGTCCCATTAAAAATGGAAAAATATTCCCTTGGAATTCCGCGGCTTACCTTGCAGCTATCCGCATTGAGGATAATGCCGATGCCTGTTTTAGCGAAACCGAACTGTGGACGTAACACTAACGACGTTTTTGAGTCTGCGACAGCGGTTCAACGATCAAGGTCGTTGCCCAAATGCGTCTCGGTGTCCACCCCAAACTACATCCACTCGTAATCTTTTAAAACATTGGTTATCGTCGTCATTTAAACCAGTTTAGAATAAAGGAAAAGAAGGAAAATAATAATCGTGATAAACAATAACCATAACGATTAACAAATAACCTTGACAACGCTTACATCATAGCAGCTAAATATTAAGCATTTCCCATTTATGTACAAACTGCACTTTTACAATTAATTCAAAAGTGATGGAATAAACGTAAAATAAAAGAAAATACACCATTATTCTTACTCCTAAAGCCGTGGCGACCTTAAGTTTTAACCGGAAAAGTATATTTTAAACATAGAAAACGTGTAGCTAGCACAAACCGATATTCCATATAAATTACGCGTCGACAATTGCATCGAAGAATCGTGATCTGTTCATATTCCTAACTTTCCCTCGTTAGTTGTGCCACACAATAGAAAAAAAGACTAATTGAACGACCCCTAAGCCGAATCGAAGAGAGATTTATAGAGTACCAGTTAGCCATCGTAGACATCGGGTCATAATTCAGCATCGACTCCACAAACCCTCACAATGAAGAGAGTAGGTGAAATAAATAAAAACAAAAGATAACACAACTCTCTTTCGAGAACACGCCCTCGTTCGATTTATGGCCAACAGGGGCTTAGCGTAGTATTATTTCCGGTAAATCCCCTTGGGCGTTAGGGCAATACCGGTGCGAATTAATAGAGAGGACGAGGAAGCATTCTAGAATACTTTCCCTTGCTCTCACATATTCGACGCGTTCGAAATTCTAGCTCCGCATTCCGAGCCCATCAATCCCGCCTTCAAAATCAAAGGCTCAATTGGCTTCTATCGAATGGGATCTCCTTCCGACCTTTTCCCTTTCACTGGCCCATATCTCGAAGCATATGCAGAAAAGGAGCATACGTTCCTCTAAATGTATCACGAAAGTATTTGTAAACGATTCGCTATCAAACTACAATGATCGCTCTTCACTAAATGAGATAAAAAATAAGGAAAGTTTAGACGACTAATAAACGTACGAATTAATACTTCTTTAAGGAATGAATTTCAGGCTTGATGTATTCTTAAAGTAAATGCTAGAATATAATTACGAGAAACACTTATAAATACAGTCAGGCATAAACAGGACTTCCACTACATCAAGAGCTTAATATTGTTATCGTAAACTATAATACTATTAGCTACTTTCAAGTAATATTCATTCTTTCGCAAAATACACGATAATAAAATACTAAAGATCAATTTTTTTGAATTTTATTCACAGACTGCAATGACATACACATGGTACGTATGTATCATTGAAATACGACGCGTAATTCACGCACAATTTCACCACGTGGAAACATTTCAATCCATCTCCACCAAACAACATCCCTCATCGAAACTAAAATCAAAAAACTGCTATCGCGATCCAAAATCAAATACGCGATTGAATGTGACGATGGGTATTCAAAGCGATGGACATCACAGAGAGAGTTGGCTTTTGGAAGTCCGAAAATACCGAACGCGCCTTATCGGTGAACGATCTCTCGATAATTGGCAAAAAAACGCTCTATGAGCGTTTAAGTTAATGACGACCGCTGAATGTGTACGAATGGGCATATAATGAACGCGCCCGAATGCAAACTTGTTATTACCGAAACCTTCCAAATGCTGCGGAAGGAAAAACGCAGATGCGAATCTATCCCTTTTTTGCTGCGGTGAGAGGCCGTAACGATGGTGGAATTCCGACGAAAAAATCGCGAAGAGAATAAAACGAGGTCTATTGGAGGGAGCGATCGATTCTTCTAACGAGGAGCGTAAAAACGATCGGAGGCGATTGGCTGTCTCGAGGCTCGTTAAAAAATATTGCCGTGACGTCACTCGACGACCGGATTCTCTCTCTCGGGCTGTATTTGTCCGGATTATAAAACCCACGGTGCACGCATAACAGTGATGCAATGACGGTGCACGGCGAAATGCGGAAAGCGTGGGGAAAAGAGGAAAAACTACTCGGTTTGACGTCCTTTTTCGATTGCAAAAAGAGCTTCTCCGAAACAACTGCAGATGTGTGGGATGTTATGTCATTTACAAACTAGTGGTGGGTGTTATTTACGAGAATATCAAATGTTTCCGTTTTCATCCGATGTTTTACGATTATTAGCGTTGTTTCTTTTTATTGTTACGTTATATAGTAATAATTAACTAATAATAAAGATTTAAGTGCCTAATCCTGTTAAATTATTATAGATGTTCTAATTACGTCTTATGCCAATTAAATTTACTTCAATTATATAAATCTTTTAAATTGAAGAGACTCTTAATTATCAAGGCAGATGGTTTTTTATTTTAAATGTTAATTTGAATACTAGTATTCTACATTTACTTTGAAAGAGATTTTCGTTATACATCTATGTAAGGACCATACGTACTGTCAATGATACTGATGAGTAGCACCAAGGTAGATCTATTATTATAAAAGAAATTCTGAATTCAGCAATAAACCCTTGACGTTCACAAACACTTGCGGGTCTCAAAAACCAGATTTAGTAACAAATGAATCTGATATGGATTCTTGAATGGAAGGATCTCTTAAGAAAAGAATATTTTGTTTTTAGAGTGTATTTTATCCTCCTCTAATATTTATTAATATATTTTATTCATAAAATATTTACCATTATAAATATCATCAAATAATTGATTTCGATGAAAATAATATTAAATTTTTATATACTTCTATTTTTAAAATATTCTCACTTTTTCTACAATTAAAATAGTTTCCGAATACTATCAATATAATATGAATGTAGAGGAATCGTTTCCAAATACGTTTTTGGACCACGTGCATTAGAAATATAATCTTTCGAACAGCTATTACAATCATTATCTCAAGAAACACCCCACCACCACCTCTCGACCGGGATATGTGGTACAGGGAGGTGTAAAAGGAGAAACAACATATCTCACCCCCTCCCCTTGATTGCTGAAACAAGTGATAAACGACAAAACTGACACACACAGAGGCGATATTGGATGGAAGGATGAAAAATAGGTTTGAAAGACTGATTGATTAGCTGCGATTTTAAACGCCTCGGAGGGGTGGGATCCAAAGCGAGTAGCGATGGCAATATCAATATAAGGAAAGGTTCGGTACATGAATCATCCGAGATATTGCGTTAATTCGCTTTCAATTTCTTCGCTATCATTAATATCATGCTAATATCATATGGATGCTGAAGCGTTGAAAGAGATGAGATTCGCGAAGTGTGAGGCGAAGTTAATTTACAACGTGTTTTCTATGAAGAAGTTGTTACATAGACAACGGTTCAGTAAATTAAGCCCCTACCATTCCTCTGCGTTATAGAGATTAATAATGGCGGGGAAAGAAATGGATTGAGCTATAGATTGATCCTCTCTTGCGAGAAACAATGAATGAGGAGAAAATATTTCAAGATATTGCATTGTAAGAAATGGGAAGATAGACAAATGGCACGAAAACACTTGATTTAAGTTATTCATACTTACATTTCGAATAATACGGAGAATATTAATGGTGTCTTACGCAAAGAACTGTAATAGATAATTAGGTTTGTAACTATTATGATACCCATTATTAAATTTAAATTATTTGAAGAATACTCGAGACTCATGAATCAGTAACTTTGACGAGTCTAATGTACGTACACATAGTGACGTTTATCGAAGAAAATTATTCCTTACTGAGATAATAATTTCTATTAATATTCTACAAGAATTGAGCCCGTAATAGTCAATTACATCCCATCATGAGTTAATGAAGAACAAACTTCTCCTTGGTAGGGAAAAGATTGAAAAGAGATGAGATTCGCAGCACCTGCACAGATGTAACACACGTCAGTTCAAGCGAAGGAAAAGATGAATTCTACTTCATCGGGGAGCACTAACTCGATTTCAGATGGCTTGCGGCTACACCGAATAATTCAAAGGCTTCCAGTGCTAAACTCTAGTTCACTAACATCAACATTCGCCTTCACCTCGGGTACTCTCCAACCCCATATCCTATTTAAGCCGGGTAATGAAACAGCACCCCCGAGATGCTTCTACCCACATTGCGGGAGCACTAATTTAAAGGAGTAATTTGAACTCTCGCGTGCACTACTGCCATTTCGACTGTAAAATTTTGGATTTAGCGCGCGTTCGAGGAGATAACTAATTTACGACGCCAACGTTCGATAGTTCCGAACTTTAAACTGAAAATTAACGAACGTTCGCTTTAATACTGCTCTGCATCATATAATCTATGGAAATGAGAGCTATAGAACTGGAGATTGATTCACTGTAGAGTACTTGAACTGAAAAATAAATAATAGGTTTTAATCGCATCAGTGGGGATTATTGTAATTCTATATGAATGATTATAGGCTTTGTATTGATTTTATTGTTTCCAGTGAAAGGATAAAGGATATACTCATTGCTATTAAATAAGTCTGGTAAATCTGAATGTTACAAGCAGCATCCAAATATTTGCAATTTTTAAATGCAAGAAATCTTCTAACTACCACCAATAAATTAATATTCCTCCATCTAAGTCAATTTTCAAATACTTCAAATTATCTTACAACAACTCAATTACTATACTGCTAAAACTTATTACTTCAAGTTCAGAAAAATAGATCGAACTATTTCAAAACTAGTCAATTCACAATCTCCATAATCTACCACAGGAACACTTTTATGCTAAAAAAATAAACTCTATTGAC
Source organism: Pantala flavescens (assembly GCA_020796165.1). NCBI lineage: Eukaryota > Metazoa > Arthropoda > Insecta > Odonata > Libellulidae > Pantala > Pantala flavescens. Next base: position 50,051,565 of record CM036883.1, read on the forward strand.
AGCATTCCATTCATTTTCCTTTAATACAATAAGAAACACCCCCTTTTAAACTTCTCAAAAGTCCGATATTTTTCGATTTGAAACCCCTTTACAGAAGTTTTAACTCTATTTTTTCATCGATAAATTATAATTTAAAACTCCTATAAAAATTACAATATAGATTCCTCAATTGTCGACTACTTCCTTTAAAATCACGTGGGCCCCTTGGGCATGGGTCCCTTCGGCGATGGCCCCTCCAAGAGCCCCTCCTTGGGCTACACCGATAGATCTTTCTTGGACCTAAATTTCCTCACGAGAATGAGCACAGAGAATGAAAACCGTTGAACTAACTAGAAGAGACATCATCGAGCAAAAAAAGGACACCTTCGCCTTCATTAAACGCGATAATTAGTTCAATTAGCAGTAAAATCCATTCGAAAGGGAGCCTTCGAGGACGCCGCGGGGCAAAAGCGATCGCCGCAGGAAATTTTCAGAGCTTTTTGATGGAGAATGCCGAAAAATTAGCTTTCCAACGAACGGCTTAGTTTACTGCCTCGCGTCTGAGCGTTCGCGTTATTTTGCAATAAAACACGAAAAGGGCTTCCGAAGAATAGAGCGCCGTAAAGAGCAAACGCGATAGAGGAATGTTAAAGGGGCCATTTGAGTTAAACGGAATATAAAACCGCTCTCATCGGGAATATTACCGGGATTAGCGATGGAATACTCGCGAGAGACTTCTGCTCAATCTATTTCTAACACTTTAGCGGAGGATGTCTGAAAGAAACGATGGTAATACTCAAGGATTTAGTGCGAATCATTACAGAAAATGAGCCGTGAAATTTATGGGAGAATCATTTGGAAAACAGTCTCTATTGAGGATGAAATGGACGCGGTCTCTAATGGATTGCTTGCGGTCGAAAAGAGGTAATTAGACTTTTGCGACTATCTTTGAAATCGGACGATAATATCTCAGGAGTTTAACCCCACGAACTTTAATGGCTCGGAAAATAAAACTAGTTAAGGCGCTGCTCCCATGGCAACCATTTCAACTGCCACAAAAAGTCGCGACTTAATTTACGGACATCATTAATGGGTTTGTTCCGACCTTTCTCCGAATGATCAACAATAATTGCGGACAAATTCTTAAAAATTAGCACAAAAACTTCCGAGTGACAGGCCATTTAAGTTTATTACCCTCTGCGTAAATTCTATACGTTCTTGTAAATTCCAGAAAACCGAAATTCAGGAAATGGTGCCATAGGGTAACTTTCAAACAACATATTATTTATTTATTTACTATTCATTAAAATTCGAGGTGGTTTCAGCAATATATATAGTTAAATTTATTGCTTTAAAGTTTTTTTATCTAAATACAAAGTGAAGAAACGTTATCAAAATATAAAAGAAAGGACAGGAAATCTTTAATTAATGTATAGCTCCATAAATTAAAATATTTTCCACATAGGGAGAAACTGTACCACAATATACTCTAACTGAGACTTTTACTCATATATGATCTGGTATAAGACATTCTAAAAACGACTTTAGACCCATCACTTTGACCTTAGGTGCACTTCAACACGTTACGAAGTCATATTTGAATCTCCATCGCAAAATGGGACGAATGGCTTTAAAGCATTTTTTGCGAAGAAAGCGTGGAGAGAATAGCTCTCAGTTGAAGGCGTTAAAGTAAAAGATTGAGGAGTTAATGGGCGAGTATATAGGCTGTGAAAAGAGTGAGATGCGGCGAAATAAAGAGAGTTTGCGGTGAAGAAGAAACGGAGAGATGAGTGACGCAATAGTTGCGAATGGCACGCCACCGAGTGGGAAAATGAGAAAAATAAGGCGTGAATAAAAGGCATGAGACACGAAACGAGCGTAAAATGGAAAACGAGGAAGAATTTAAAGCGCTCCAAATGAGAAGGATAAACACGTTATATCCGCATTAGAGAGTGTTCGCCAAAATGAATGAGAGTGGAAAAAAATAGGGATGACATAATATCTCCCGAACATGCGATGTGTGCTTCGAATTAAATTTTCATAGTATTGCCATTCATATTATATTTCCTGTGGAAACTCCAAGAGAAAGAGACGTAAACATATCAATTAGGGTTTAAGGTAAGCTTGGTTTAAAAATTCCCGCTATTTTTAAATATTACCGTGGATACAAAATACGAGTTGTTCAAGATTTCATTTACTGAATTTCAACCGCATTATACATATCATGATTGAATACAGTTAATATTAGCAATCTGAATGATTAACGGACGAAAGCATTGATATGAAAATAACAATCATGGACACAATACATTGTAACTTTTTTGCTTCCATAAATTACCTCAAAATTGAATTAGAGCAAAAGAATAGGTTAGAGAGGTAAACAGTCAATAATCGAATTCCAATTAAATCAACACGTCAACTTCCTGGTAATTTCAATTAATTGGATTAATACTCATTAAAGAGATAGAGTGGAATCTGGCACAACGAACAATCACTCTCATCTTATTGGAAATCGTATTATGAGGCATTAGGAAATAATCTGTATCAGTCTAAAATTCTGTATCATTATGTGTAATAGTATACATTCAACAATCAAGTAAAAGAATTCCATTTAGAAACCCAACAGGCAGTAACTAAATTACGTGCAGAGATTATACTTATTTATTGATTGATTATTGGCGATGTGATGAGTGATATTCCAGAGTGGTTTCCTTATGCTTAATGACACCAATATATAATATCACTTGACACCATTAAGTATATGTACTACAATAGTATAATACTACAATAACAAGAGGAGACTTTACCCTAAATTGATCTCCTAAAAAACATATTGCTTAATATTCAAGACTAAGTATAGTAACATATTGCACCGAATATAGTATAGTAGTATACAGCACCGAAGTTAATCAAAAGTAATTCCACCTTGTCATCTTGATTTTATATGAACTAAATTCTAAATAAACCATTTAATTATGACTTTAGATTGACATAAATTAACGGCAATTAATAATTATAAATGAAATTGAATTAATACGTATAAAAAATTAGGGTACGATAAACCGATAAAAACATACATATATTAAGAATCCTTCCCTAAAAAATCGAGAATATATGAGTTACAGAGCTTATGAACGAATCAAAAATGATCTTTGAAAACTCCAACCACGTAGAAATATTGTCGTCTCGTAGCAACGCCTCTACTTCCACAACCCATCGTAAAACTCGCTGTGGGTAATTTTTCGCTTATCCATCCTTCGATAGCTGAACCGAAAACTTTCTCCGATAGGGTTCTCTGACGCAGTGCCTGGGGGGGCTCGAAAAAGCCTCCAACTACCTGATCTGTTTTAGAATTAAAAAATGAATAATTTACTGGGGGAAGAAGAAAACAAAGGAAGCGTGAGGGGGAGTTGAAGGGAGGGCTCCAATGTACGCTTCGCGGGACCAGTAACGCACTCTGTATATTGTCCCTTTCATTATAGGCATTCCCCGCAGCAAGGGTTCGATCTCCGATCCCTTTAACAGAGGAGCGTGTGTACGTCGCATTCATCGGTGCACAGAGCCACTCTAGCCTAGAATAGTTCCACGACGCTTTTCATTATTCATTTTGCGGTGTATTTCGAACATCAATTGCTGATGGCCGGACGTGCGCGCGTGCATCGACGTTACATCGCTCCCATATCACGCGAAATCGGAAAACATATTTCTTCGCTCTTAATGCACGTTCTCTGGAAAATGTCGTTTATCGAAAACGCAGTCGTTAATTCTCCACAGAGATAGCAGCGATAGATACGAGTACGTGTAAGAAAAATGAATAAACTTAATTAAAACACCCAGTTCGAGGAGAAAAATCAAATTATAACCAGAAAAATTAAATTTTTGTGGTATATAACCTTTTGCAATATAAAAATCTGAATTTTGGTTGACTTAATAAAATTACCTAGCTGGTACATCTAACAAGTTGGATAATTATAATACACTGACAATAATTTTGAAGTAATATATATTTAACATAACCCCCTATCTTTAGTACTAGCAGCCTTATTAAATACTTCAGTGATGAAAAATTACCTAGGAAACAAATATAATAAATATATGAGGGTGAGATATAGTGCGCTAGATTCTCTTTTCTTCCAAAAACTTCTCAATGTGTTCGTAGAAACATATGCAATTGATTCTGCTCCCTTGCCTAATGAATGAAACTCCAATTGGCATTCGGATAACGAGAGTTGTAAAAACATTGCTTCCCTTAACACCTCTATAAACCAAGAGTGTATATCAACAGGGCTATAATTATAGGCCCCACTCAAAGCAGCTCCTTCATAGATTATGCAAAAACCCTAACAAGGGGTTCGAACCCAACCCTCCGAATCAAGAGGTCGGACAAAAATGAGTTCAAAACAGCGTGGCCCTTGTGTTCCAACCACCATCAACCCGGAAAAGGGCGAGCACCGAAAAATCACCGGAATTAAGTGCGACTCCTACCGGATAAAAACGGAAGCACAACATTCCCACCCTAGCGAGGCTTATTTACGCCGAATTAGTTTGGACCTGAATAAGTTCTGCATGAGAAAGCATCTCTCCTCCGATTAAACACCCGCTCGGACAAAAAATCTAATCAATGCGGCGAAAAAACACCCTCTTTTTTGATTAATCACGCGGCGTTGCGTCACGGGATCACGGGATGGGGTAAGGAGAGTCACAGCGCATGCGCGGATGCACTTATCCAAATTTACACCCAACCTCTTCCCTCGTCTATGGATTTTCCATCCTTTTTCTCTTAATTTGATGTACAATTCGGAATGGATTTTATCATTGAAATTCACGTCTATCAGATTCCGCCGATGTCAGAGTTATGCTTTCTCGAATTTCCTACTTTTTGACATACTGTCATTTTATTTTCCCAATTAATTGGGACTCGAATTTAAATCTAAAAATTTATACGAATTTAAAATATCGAAAGAAACAGTGGATGGGACGGGAAAGTATTACTCATTAGCCTATTTCAAAACGGTAATAATACATTTCCATCCTTATTTAACACGCATAATGGGTAACATTTTTTTACTTCGCGATCTTTTCACTTACGAGGGAAAATCAGACTCCTTTCACACCTTGATGACGACTATTCTTTCATTTTCAACCAACCGAATCATTATTTCATTTGTACGTAATAAATTACACATTTTTTTCCCGAAAGAGCTTTTTTTTTAAAATCCATTATGCTTTGTACATCGCAACTAGCCTGAGGCGTGTTTTTTCATTCACAGTTTTTTCACTCGACTCTGAATGTCCACCGCCTTCAATATCGATTGTCTCTTTAACGCCTCATCCATCCGCACAATAGACATTTCCTGTATCAAAAAAAAACGTCGACTCACTTCGTCGATCATTTCTTTTCTCCTTTTACTTTCCTATCATCCGAACGCGTGAATGAACCTCATTACTAATTGGAAATTGAGTTTACGTTGCAATGGTTTCGGAAATTCTAGCAACGAAGCTTTAGACCTTTATTTAAATAGATTCGTAAAGAGTAAACGTGAACATTTGCAGTAGTTCAATAAAAATCATTCGTCCCAAGAGGAATGTGAAATAAATTTTTACCTATAATTAGAACAATACAATCGCTAAATCTTTTCAACTTTAGTCTCCTTGAAAATGAAAGGTTTCAAAAAAATTGATAATAAATCCATGACTACACATTTAATTTAAATATAAATACATGAAGCTAACAGAGTTAAAATAAATTTCTTCTTCTGTAAGAATATTCATTAATCATAAATATCAAATTATAAGAAATTCATCAAGAACACAATGCGGACCTAAATTAAGGAGGATGATTATAAATGAGCTTCCTACGCAATTACCGACTCCATTTAAACGAAAGGGAACATATATATATGAGGCGCAAATTACTAATATTGTTTCTAGCCAAATTATTGTAAATAAGTGAAAATAAAATGATATACCACACCTACATAAAATACGAGCAATAATATTTAACTACAAATCTATTTATTCATTCCACCATACCTGGACCGAAATACAATTTGAAATTAAAAAATAACTAAAACATTATTAATCAAATGAACCTTGATTATAAAAGGGAGACGCTATCGGAAACATCTCGGATACAATACAATCCCTCCCTCAGTATATCCCTTAATTTATTCTCCCGTTGCATCCCATTTGATATTTCCCCTGTGGTCCACAATGCATCAAAATCTCCCACTCCTCCCTTAGGTGATTCAACCCACTCCACCATCGATGGCTCGCTTTCTCACGCCATCTATCGAGGATCGCTGGAAACGTGGGGTGAGGACGGATCGTCCATAAAATCGTTCCCGCCAAGTCATACTCAGATGGGTGAAGACGACCGGGAAGAAGGGGGGATACTACTGTATCTGTTGATGGGGATGAGCGATTCCCACCCACTGTCTCTTTGCTTCCGCTGGACCATCCTTCACCTCCACCCACCCATCGTCATCTCTGCAGCTGGGGACTCACCCACACCGATGCAAGGGCGGTTGAAATATAGTCCTCCGATGTCGGAAGTTGGTCGCTTGATGAAAGTTTGTACGCGATTTCCAAGTTAGATAACTAGAGCGGTCTCGAGCGAACTTCCTAAACTTCCGCGTCCTTTGAGGAAAATAAGGAGGTCGTGACGCTGAATTTGAGTAAATTACCCGAGTACCACCTTGTTATTTGCTGTGCGCAGTTTCTTTCCATAGAAGTTTGACGAGTGATCATAAGGGACGCATGGCGTGGTTTTGGACTTCAGATGAGACCCAGTCCCCAAGGGATCCTAAGTGTGAATTTGACGGTTTAGAATATAGTTTTACGCGGAAGAACCGTCTAATGTAAGAAGACATAAAAGAATTTTTAATACGCTTTCTCTGTAATTTTGAGAAATTTCTCCGCAAAGTTATCGATACAGCCTTATGACAAGGGCTCGCTTAACACTTCATTTATAAGTATTAAAATATCATATTGGTGAAACAAAAAAGTTTTCTTGAACTAGTTACAGTTATTCAAATTTGTTATAATTATGTTTATTTATTAGTAATACGAGCAAAACTAGGATACGAAATATATACTATGACACAGAGTAGAATAACTCAAGATGCTCAAAAAGTATTCCATGATATAAATAATTGAAGAGAATTCATCACATCTAAAAAATGAAATAATATGGAAAAAGTATAGATAAGTATAAATATAATTTCTAACCCATCAATAATTCAACGATTACGCTTGAATGAAACTTAAGACAGTCAAATGAAGAATTATTATTCAATATAAGTTTGAGCTGGAAGAAATTTCTTCCAAAATGCGAAATTTCTTGGCAAAGCCAATTGATAAATATATCGAGGATATCTCAAGTCATCAGCTCTTAGTGAACAAACTTTATTAGTTGTAAATTGCAATAACTTGAGACAAGAAAACTTTATCAAAAAATAATTCTCTTTTATAAAAACGATAATACCTTAAAAGCAAGCGCTTTAAATACGGCAATATAATGAATAATAAATAAATTAATGAAAGCAATCCCAATGAAAATGAGAGTATATATTGAAGCAGAGATGTTAGCGGGAAAACACTTACGGAGAAAGAATCGCAATAAGATATCGAAACGAAAACCCATCACCCAACAAAAGTGTGAAGAGGGATACGCGTAAAGATACAACGAGTGTATAGAAGTGGAAGTCTAAAGAAGTGAGTCGAAATCCTCGTTGGATGCGACTGAGCACATCTGAAAATAAGGCGAGAAGTGCTTGAGAATATCGTTACTCTTTTGTTGGAGGCGGAAGGAGGATGTGAGGACCATCAAAAGGGACGATCGAAGGAGTGGGGGTTTGCGGCTCATGAAAGACCCGTGTGGGACGGAAGGAAGGTGAGTGGGAGTAAGAGAAATGAATCTCGGCAGACGCAAAAAAAAGAATCGGTCGAGAAGGTCCGCCTTAGAGACGAATGCAATGGAAAAGTGTAACGCCGAGTTGATTATGGGAAACCTATATGAGAATCTCATCGCAAAATGCTTTTAAGAATGCAATCAATAACACTCCAACACTTGTACGATATAGTTGATGCAATAACTCAAGCGCAAACAATATTTTAATTTTAAAATATCGTTGCTTCCATTGAAAGAGGAATGTTTTCATCTACAAAATTACATACTTCAACTCTACACATGCAGCATAGTGCAAGACATTCAATATTTTGATATAAAATTGCCACAATTATATTGATAAACCACTGCAATTACGGGTTACAGTTGTATACGATAGAAAATAAAGAAATAATGAGCATGAAATATTGTCAAAATTCACCTATTTAGAGCTTGTTTTAACTAACGAAAAGATTACAAATTTTTTTAAGATAATATTATCCGTTATATCTTCTAAACAGTTTATCTTCATCACCGTATCATCATTCTTTTCCATTTCTTTCGGGTTTAAAATAAAAATGATGGAGGAAAATTTTGCGTTGAAACTCAGACCTTCTAATTGAAACAAATCGTATCGTATTCTTCAGGTGCCATACTGAGATGCTTACGTGGGGCTTTAGTTCTGAAATACGTAACATAATCATCATCATAATCAAAAATAAGTCTCCAACGTCTTATGTAACTGTAAGTCCTTTCTCTAAGGTTCCTGATTTAGAGATGAACGAATTTAGCGACGAAAGACGCAAGAGAGGAAGTGTGGATTGATACAACGAGGCGGTGCTACTTAGGGCGGGATTAGTAAACAGCATCCTCATGTTTATGTACCATCAAAACCGGTCAAAGGAATTATCGGACCCTTGTTTGTCCTTTATCATTCCAGTCTCGACACCCTTCCTCTAATCTTATCAGCGGACTCACGTTCCCTGTCTTAACAATACAAACAATCGTGATTAAAAGGAAGCACGAATCAATGAGGGCACTGTCCCATATTGCGAGCATTCGTTCGTTTCCAAATAGAGAAGTGCATATCTGGGTGACGAGGGGATTTCTGTTGGTAATCCCCTTGAGTGTGAACATCGTGCTTGGCGAGTGGAAAAGATTTGAGTGAATGTGGCTGAATGAATTCGTTTATACGAAAGGATTTAAAAATAAAAAATCTTAATTCTATTTTCAAAATATTTATTTTATAGAGGACACCGACGTTTTAAGCATCCAGAACTTCGTTATAAAATAATAATCATTAGAAAAGCCGATAATTATATGTTTCTACTGCTTACCAACGCTGTTTGTCATTCAATGCATACGGTCAAAGCGTTGCTATGGAAACATAATCCTGAATTTCACTATGCCAATATCTACTCTACATTTTACGAGATTAGATTCTCAAATAAAACGAACAGAACACTAAAAGCTATTCCTAAAAATGAATCATATTCATAGAGAGACATCGACTTTTTCCGCCTAATCTCCTGAATAAACTAATCCGTGGAAATGTACAGAATCCCATATTTTCTCTGATTTAACGAGGAACTGCTTTGAGTGGCGCTCAGACATTCCGAACGTAAAAAGGGCAACATTTACACTTCTGTCCTCCGCTGGAGTTTGCCGTGCAATATTAACGATGGTAGCGAAGTTTCCCCTAATCTAGGAGGAATTCCATCCGTCGTGAAACAACTTTTCGCTATCTTCCCAACTAGCGCGGTAAATCATGCAGCGGTCGTCTACGGAAAATGTCAGTTGACGCAGCTCCTTGCATTCTTGCCGCCTTTGCTCATTTATTGATTCTAGCCGCGAAATATTGTCTTCTCATATGGCCTCGATACGCTGTAAGATCGTGGTTAGATGGGAAATTGCTCGAATAATTAAACATTCCATTTCGCAAATCGAGCGGAAAACGAAGTAGATTTTGGAAGGATTCCCTGCATAACGAACAACCACTTCTGGTCAACGAACTTCGCGAAGACAATATCTACACGTGTGACATAAGCGATGTACAAAAAATAGGGTCAAAGCTCTGCAAATTAGCAATCAAACGATCTACGTAGGACTCGGAACAGAATAATAAAAAACAAGCAAAAATGTTCCGCACAAATAAAACATCGCCAAAGCCGATAGCAATCGCAGATAGGATCTGTCGTAGCTAACTTAAGAAAGGATCACGTTCGTAGCATTCGCGATGATATCGGAAGGCATGACCGAGCAATATCCTTTGTAGCTATTCACGGCAACCATAAAACGCTCTCTATATCGTAACATTTATCCCTCTAAACTGTGCTTACTCCATTCGAATATTAAGGCCCATTATTTTTTACAGCGGATCACACAAGACGAACGGAGAGAATGCATGCCACCCATCTGGAGTGTAATAATAACAAGATTATGACATCATACTCGCTCGAAAGAAAGCTTGAATGGCCTTGTAAGGATTGATAGTTGTTAACAAACAAAGTCAGGGGAAAAAATGATATAAATTAAACTGCGTCAAAACACTTCTTGGGAGTTCGCTAACACGAAAAAGCGACGGTTGGTCCTTCGAAAATAAAAGAATGATGCATAAAGAGTAACAAAAAATGCGCTAAAATAGTGTTTACTATGTGAAATGTTTCGCTTTGAAAGAAGGAAAAATTAAGTGAGAAATATAGCGATGACAATGTAAAAATTCCGCATGCGAAAATTATGAAGAATAAGGATCGTTTAAGTTAAATATGTTCGTTGTAATAACCATACTCCATCATTGCTACATAATCATCTTTAAATATAAGTTTTAAACGTCAACGAGTCTTTTTAACTGATTCCACTTAACATAAACATGTTAAAACAATTTATATGTTAATCGTGAACAAAGAGTGCACAAAAACAACTTTACTATTACCGAAATTTTACCTTCCTATGACCATTGTTTCGATACACGTAAATCTATCTTTGCTCACAGTCCATTATGGAGAATTACCACGAAGTTAAGGTCGAATTCGAAAAGTCTATAGGGAATCGAATATATAAGTTCCTAACAAATCAAATTATAAAGAACAACAGATCACTAAATGCTAAAGTTCTACAGCTATAAGATCACAAAAATAAACAATTGTCATAATTCATAACAACTCTATATTTATACACTCGATCATTTTCAAATTCTTCATCCAGATGCGTAAATTTAGACCAAACGCATTTCGGATAGCACTACATTATCCATCACGGCATAACACTACGGAGGCAGAGACTATCAAAACATCGTCGGACACAAAAAACCGGCAAAAACTAGTCCATCTCCCGCATGCGACAGAGACGAACGGCCGGACAAAAAGGACAACCGCAGGAGGCTTTCAAAACCCAACAAAGAAGTGGAAAAAGCTCCGACTTTACCTTAACGTGCATTCCGTGGAAGGGGAAAATCCAGATTCCTGGCGGATTGATGCTGGATTTAATCACGGATCGCAACCCGCGTCCCCTCAGACGCTTAATTAAAGATTTATTGCGGGTCGAGATTAAATGCCGTCGATTGGAAGTGCATTTCACGCTGCAGCACGCTCCGACGGCTCCCAATTTCACAGTGAGATGAATACATTCTTTCCGTGGGGTTGGTAGCCCTGATCATAATCCGCTGGCGATAAACGAGCGCTGATAGAGAGTCTGGGGTCATCGGAAGAGGGCAGGGGAACGTGAAGACGTCTCTCACAATGGAGAGACAACAATGAAAGCGAAACGGATTTGGGAAATTCGGACGTCGTACGACTCTCGTTTCCTGGAAACGTGTGATGATGCCATCAACGTCCACGCGTAGCTTTCGTGACGAAATGATCCGTGGGTGGTGTAAGCGAGATTTATTATGCCACCTAGCGAGAGTTGATTATACGTCCCACGGAAGTTGGATTGTTTTGAATATTTTTAACATAGTTTTGCATACACGATTATAAAAACTTTTTGATATCATTCGTATAATTAGAGACTGACGTGGTTGATATTATGAGTAGGTATTTCTATGTACCATCCAGTAAAAAAAGCTAAATGGAAATAGAATACGTTGTTATTATTAATAAAATACTACGTATATTTTTGGAGATACCTTCAAACAAGTGATGCGTCTTTCTTAATTCCAGATACAAATATACTGCAGTTTTCAGATGAATTTAAAATAATATGATGATGATGATGACATGTATTTCTTAATAAGGATATTATTTTTTAATAATTGAAGTTTCTTGCTGAGAACTTGCTGATATAAGGATCTTTTAACACAAACAGTAAACTGTTGATGATAATTTGTAAAGCCCTAATTAATTTATCGATTTAATCCGGAGCTATCTAGTTATTTAAAGCTGTACCGCATGACTATCGATGAGTAATACAAAAGTAACAAAACATTCGCTTTCCTCCTATATTAATTACATTATATTAGTTAATCAATTAAGATTACTAGAATAAACGAAAGATTTGCAAAATAATTAGATAAAAGTGATAAATATCGCACGAATCATAAACGTCCTTAAAGATTTCTAAAATAGCTATCAAACGCGAGTTCGTTTATACCAAAGTTAAACGCGCTTACGGCTAAGTACTCATTATTTTTAACGCTTTAACGTCTTGTGCATTAATTAATCCCACTCTATATAAATACCGCGGAACCTTGTTTAGAAAGGAGTTGTATTCATGGAAAATTCAAAAAATAATCCGCGGCGAATAATGTGAGTGACGATAACGAGCAACGGAGGGATTTCATTACTGTGGATAAGATTAGGTGGGAGAGGTCGACGACTTCGGGAGATGAATATAAATTTATGAAAATGCGCTTCGGTTGCCAAGGAGATCCAAAGGGGAAAAAATAGGATATTTAGAGCGAACCTTGCATGCCATACTTTGTTTAGCTGCACGAAGAAACTCCGTAAACTTCTACGTCGTTCCTTTTAAAGGTGTTACTTCGTTCGCTGTCATAAAAAAACTACTAAAATTTATGACCCGTTTCGGCGATGAAACATACGAAACGGGTCTTTTTGGAGCGTAACTGTGTAATTAAATAGATACTGAGATGAATAAACATCGCTCGTTCTTGTATAATAGATACTAGTACATTGAGAGATCCTTTTAGGATATTTACTTAAAAGTTTTATTGACGATTTAAACATTAAAGTTTTTTCATAAATTTCTATGATAAAGAGAAAATTATTAAATCCTGAGATGTAACTAAGTATCAAAGTTTTCTAACGTAAGTCTCTTTTCAAGATTTTGCTCCGTAAAGTAATTTGCGCCAGGAAGTTAAATTTAAGATCTCATACGTACGTATAAAAATATCTCTGTGTCTGCTTACATTCTACAAGCTATATGCTGGTAGTATTTTGACTTTAAAATTATTCGCTATAATAAATTTAAGCACTTGAATCTTGACTTTATGCAACTGCAGAATTAAAATAATCGCACGCTAGACAAATTTAATGTCGTTCATTGTTCGTGTATACTATTATAAATTACAGTTTGATTGTTTATCTTTAACCTACGAGTGGGAACCTTTCTCAGTATTAGCTCTTTAGTCAAAGAATACCTCTTTATATTTTATCAGAAGAAACATGTTTATATTTAACATGCGAATCGTATTACATTCTTTACATGACGTTACTTAATTAGCTTGATTTAGTAACAGTATTGACATAGAGATCGTAAACGCTCCATTACTTTATCTCCAATTACGACTCATCATGGAAAAACAAACATTTGCTAGAATAATTGCTCCATACGCTTTGATTGCCCAATCTCGATATGGCCTTGTAAATTTAGCAATTAAACGTGAACACAATAATTTATCACCGAAATGAATTATGCATGAAAATCATCCCCCGTACACAAAACCTAAAAAATAAAAGCTCGAACATTTTTAGATTGAGCAATTCCAAAAAAAAGAACTTCGTTATCTCGCAGAACTGGAAACATAATTACGAATTCTGGCTAAAATAGTTAGTCTCTCGGGGCAATTAAGCCCGATCAGATTACAGCTCATACTAAATTAGCTTTTCGAGCTTCAATTAAGCCGTAATTCTGTCAAACTGCTCGCTATACCACTCCGTAGCATACCCGGTAATGACTTCACTACCGTGACGTAGTGTGAAAATACACATCCGCTGAACAGATTCGAAATCAAGTGGGAAGAGCGATAACGCCGAGAATTTTCGGCTCTTTTTTCAGTTGACGTAGCACGGCGATGGAGTCACTGATAACATATGAACGATGCATTCTCTTCGCGGAATTTTACGCAGCGATACTTTAAGATGAAGAAACTTCCGCGAATGACTAATGGCAAGTTATAATTAGCATGCCATTCAGTGACTAAGAATGATCGTTTCAGGAGTTTTTAATTACTCTTTACGAGGATTTAAATACACTTAATTACTTCGAGTTTTTGAAAGTTTTTGAGCTTAATTTTCGAGCGGCAATCTCATAAACGAGAGAAAGTTAAGGGGTCGATTATCTGCAGGATTTCGCGATCCGCTTAATAGGTCAATATGCCCCGAAAATTGAAATCAACGGATTATTACGTCCGCGAGAAAAGAATGAAAAATGTGAGGATATTATACACCAAAATGAAATTCTCTCGGCATGAAAATTAAATACATTCAAACACAACACTGAAAAATATTACGGCTTATTTCTGAAAACACCTACAAACTGAACGGCGATAACAAAGCTGAAATATTATCCCAACAGATGCTCATAAATATTTCCGATGTTCCCCACAATCTAAGGACGATTTTGAATCGATAGGCGACCCATAGGAAAACAACGGCATTAAATCCAGATGACGTTCTTTTTTTCGGGTCGACTGTTACAAAAAACATGGTCATAAAAGAAGCGAGTACACGCATCTACGGCGGTAAATTACGTAAAGAGGATGTCCGGGCAGAAAGTGGCGCACCTGCTCTCGGCTTTTTAGAAAAACAGCGATGGACCCCTTCGAATACACAGAGAATTCAAACACGAATTTCCAATAGAAATAACAACGATCGACGTATGTCGACCCACATAATTGACTGCGGGACATGTAGAACAAGGCTTATTCGATGGAGCGGAAAATGATACCAAACAAAGGGAGCTCAGAGAAAACAAAAGCAATGTGAACAACCCCTGACTTCCGGAGATTGGGAACGTGTAACGTGAATTTTGAGTTCTTAATGGTGTACACCAAAACGCAGGAATCATATAGAGATGAATTCTATAACAGACAACGGTTATACATCCTCAAAAGGAGAATATAGAAATGTGTCCATCGATCTATACCTATAATATTATTATTATGAAAAAGTCTCGAAAAATACTTTCCTTTAATGAATTAATTAATTATTCTCGATTGGCAATAATCCTATTCCAACCACGGTTCAATAATTCCCATCGAATTGAAAGGAAAAAAAACACATACTGGGAGAGAGCCTATAAGTAAGTAAATCAATCTCTTCCCAATTCGATTAAGAAAAAGCTCGATATAAAATAAAACCTACGATTGAAAATCAACGCTACAAACTTCTCCGAGTCAGAAAAAAATCTGTTTCAATTACTTCGACTGAAGGTGATTAATCACTCAATTTAACTCACAAATCCATCAGAGAATTAAAAGAAATCATTCATCAATGAGATGGGAAAGTTTCCATTCGATCTAGAACTCGTAAAAAGTCTCGGAAGCACCTGAGAAAATACGTAATCCTTTCAATTCTCTATAGACGATAAAAATTACTCGAGGATTTTCTCAGAATAATATGCACTTTTTGATTAAATGCAATTGAGGAGGTTCTCTTTGAATGCACAAATAAAAACTGATTTTGAAGCCAGACTTATTCAGACCATTGTGCGGTAAAAAATCGGGTAACACTGAATGCAACCGAGATAAAAAAAATGTTAATCAGTCTAAAATCGAGTCGCAGGAGATGTTCGACCATAGAGCGAGGAAGATCCACAGAAGTCATCCGTCTAAGAGAGCCCAGTGATACGATGAAAACGGGGATGGCACGAAAGAAACCCTTTCGAAAGGGACCACTTTAATGCCCGTTTCCTTGACGATTCGTAGTTTACATGAAGAGGGATGATAAAAAGGAGAACGCGTCCTCATAATCCGGGTCATTTCCATTGGAAATGAGAGGGCAGAAAAAGGGTACAACACAACCCACAGTCGCACGCACAAGTTTTAATGCGAGGGTCCAAAGGATTAGCACTAATGCATTGTGGAGAGGCTATTTGTCAGGATTTGAAGGGATCCGGGCGAAGAAGCGATGGGACTCACGTAAAGTTGCCTTCATTTGCCATCGCGGAGGTATCGAAGTAAAAAATTGCCTCGAGAGGTAGATGGATGAAGCGGCCGCCTGCTCCGGACACAGACGTTATTTTAGGCAATTGAATTTCTACCTACTCTAGCGACACCAACGGTGAGTACAAGAACTGGGGAGTCAAATTTTCTCTCTCAGTCCATGCCAGGGTTCTCATTATGTTTGTAGAAGAATAAGAGGGATTTGGATCGTTACCAACAGGATAATTCCGATTATTTACGGATATCTGAAGGACTCCATGCTGGATTACACGTGAAGGATTTGAACTCATGATAGTAAAGCCAATGTTTATCCGCCTTTGAGGAATAATAGCTACCAAATAACTCGAAAGCTCACTTCTCAATGTTTTTTTTTCTATCGACCAGATTTAAAATGCCGTATAAATTCGAAAAAGACAACATTCCGAAAGAATTCTTGAAATAAATAGCTGTCCATAAGAATCCTTGCGTGCTTTGTTATACGATAGCATTTTCTTCGGGATTGAAACCCTTTTCTGCATGTCCGACCAAAGCCATATTTAGAGAGGATTTTAATACGGCACGGACCGTATAAATACGGCGACATTACGAGAAACGAGTCCGATGATAGCCGATAACATTCGAAGCAAAATGCATCACGTGAAGGCAGGAGCGATGTCAACGAACTTGAGGTATGTCGGCCCTTTTATCAAGAGAATGTGCTATTTCAGGATAAAAAGGGAATGCAGAAATGAAGAAAATGCATGGGCGTTCGTGTCGCGACAAAAAAGAGCGGCTCGTTTGAGCGACGAACGAAGCTATATGGACAAACTATGTATACGACTCATGGAATAATTCCATAGCATCTTATAGACCATTAAGAGGAGACGATTTATAACGTCATACTTCAATACTACAATTCACTCAACAGAGATATATGAAGGAAGTATTCAATATATCCCATCATTCTCTATGATTCGCATTTATGAGATAATTGCCATCCATCTTCTGCTGTCTTTCTTTCCTGAAGAAATATGTGGTCACCATATACTCCAAGCGGTTCAAGAATACAGTTTTTTCTTGCGGAAAATACGGGAATACCTTTTTTGTTTCGATCTTACTCTGAAGGTGAATCGTTCTTTAACAAAGAAGAAACTCATTTATGAATTCATGAATAGAAGAAATAACAGAATAGATTAATTCAATCTATATTGTTACGAAAGTAATTAACTAAAAGTAATAGCTCTCAATCAGATTAACTATAACTCGAGGAAAAAGAATTGAAATGAACTGAAATAATTTTGTATTTCGCGAGGAAACTACGAAGTTGTTTAAATCATAATCACTTTGTTTCTTTTGTTACTGTAATGAGATTTAAAAAGATTGAAGAATGAACTTTACTCAGAAAGATTACTTTAACGACTACTTTCGAAAATTCGTAGTCGAGGTTCGAGGTAGTAGAGGTTCGAATAATATTGAATTTGAACCAAAAATCCCCGAAACGCTTTCCTGATAAACTTGTCTACATGAATAATTCTGCCAGTTTATCCCTGATATTATACAAAAATATTTACGCAGTAAATAATCCGGATAACACTTAAAAAATCACAGCTCTCAATCAGTTACAAATTCCTGAAAGGAAACTGCTTCGACCATAAACACCGAATAAGAAGCCGAACACGTCGAACAGCCTTCGATAAAAATAATGAATGCTCCGTCAAATATAAATCAAACTTATCCGATAGGAAAACATCCAGAAAAATCGCGATAAATTCAAAACGCGGAGCGGCGGCCTTTCCCCAAAATAATCTCTTTCCGAATTTCCGTAAAAAAATACCAAGGCGACCATCGAAAAACTTCGCATCTCGCTACGGAAATGAAACTCAATCGCGGGAGAGATGGACTTAACGCTAAACTTTTTATTGTTCGACACTTTTCGGACTCCTTGATAACAACTGGAGCATCGATTTATCGATTCGGAAACGATTTCTGTAGGGACTTAATATCACAAAATCGCACGAAAATCGTAAATGTGCGAACGCATTCGGGGGATAGAGCAGCTCGGACTGTGCCCATAAATCGAATCTCAGCACGTGTGGAATAGAGCGTATGGAGTGCGAATAAAATCCGGGCAATCGTAGACGTCACGGGCCGGCTGTTGGAAGGAGCATTGACCGATCCATCATGATCCTCGGAGGGAATTAGCCTCCGATACGTGACCGACGCCCTCTCCCTACTCTTAACTACCCCAGCGTTCGCCTCCCGTCGACCCTTTCCCCAAAAACATCTCCTTTCCGTGCCGTAAACCAGACGCGTCTCTTTATCGACCATCCTAATGATACGGAGCCTTCAATTGGAGGGTTTCGGAGTCGTTAAAATCACCGCTATTTCGGGTGTCGCTACCGTTTCTTCCGATGGTGGACATCTTCGCTCCTTTCAAAGGGTGGGAGCCCACATGTGTCCACCTAACTGGGTAACTTATAGATTCCAGTTGAGCCTAAGTGCACTTCGAAGATGGTAAAACATCTGCGGTGATAATTGAGGAGGGCATTCCCTAAAAATGTGAGGTCGTTCACAGAAATATAAGACGAGCATTAACGGAAACCGCTGAGTTCACTGAGACTGTGAATGAGTGTTGAAAGGCTGACGATGATAGTGATTTATGGCGAATTTAGCGAGGAACATCTAATTGACCCAAGCCTATGAAATAAGCCCCATCTACACCAGGAGGTCACATCAGCTTAAAACTTTCATAAGATTTCTTCTTTACATTCAATTTATTAGATAAATCGGTCTCTTTCTTAAAGTAGGCTTGAATCGAGTATTTTCACTATAATAATACTAATTTCCTCTATTAGGAATGAAATGCACAGCAACTCCATTGTTACGTAGTAACACGATCTTTCATTCTTACTTGTGAAGGCCAAATGAATGCACGATTTTCTTAGCCTTTTATACTAAGCTCAGGAAAGTAACTATTTAAAATTAATTTATAAATATAGGACTAACCAAGTTAATTCAAAAAATATATATAATTTAATGACAGTGTAAATTAGATAAATGATCGTGATGGAACGTTTCTACCGTTCACACTAAATATTCGCGTACTATTTACGTAATATTTTCTGGTCACAGTAGAAGCATTCTATCTTTAAAATTCATGATAGATTACTACCATTACGTCAAGACCGACTTATCAAATTCTGTACCGATGACGAAAGAGAAAACCCCTATTTTAGCTGAATTTGAGTTGATTGATGATCTAAAAAGTGTTTTCCATCAAAAACTTATCTAATCAACCCAAAAACAAGACTATACTGTATTAACGAGAGCAAAAAGACATCCTTGTGTTTAATTATGTGAAGTTGACTTCGTGGTAGCTCAAACCACAAACGTATCGCTCCGACAATGACGCAATTCCAAACTCATCAAAATCAAA
This sequence comes from Pantala flavescens, assembly GCA_020796165.1. Classification (NCBI taxonomy): domain Eukaryota; kingdom Metazoa; phylum Arthropoda; class Insecta; order Odonata; family Libellulidae; genus Pantala; species Pantala flavescens. The sequence goes on from CM036883.1 coordinate 50,071,185, forward strand.
CTTCGTTACCGAACTCCATCCATCCACCAACGAAACACATCAAGACGCGTCAAGCGCAATCACACCACCACTTCACACACACAACCCTTTCCTCAAGACCGACGAGGAGCGGTGGAGAAGCAGAGATTATCATAAACCGAACGCTCATTTCCTTTTTGGTTAAATATCTAAACCGCTGCAGAGATTAAAGCCGAGGGAATTACTGAAAACGTAACGAGGGGTGGGAATCGCACGGAAATACGAAGAGGCCTCTGAAAAAACGTCTGCTTCCCACAGTGTCAAAGGGAGGGTAGTTTCCTCCGGTGCTAGACATGGCCAGGTGGAGGGGGTGACTGTGGGGTGGCTAGGGGACAATAGAGACGAGGGTGAAACATTACCACCCACCGGCCCCTCCTATTCTCTATACATCCGTACACAGTCCTTACGGGGAGAGAAAAATGACGTGGATTAAGCCTCGGGGATGGAGGGTATCAGAACGGAGGTAATGGAAAAGTGAGTTAGATAATTGAGGAGGTGTTCGGATATGAAGCGACAGTCGGGGAGACGAATGGCTTAATCTTCGGAGGGGTGGATGCTGAAAGAAAATTTGTCTGAACCAACCATAAAGAGCATTGTTTGAGAGAACAAAGCTGAACGAATGTGAAGAAAAACAAACATGCGACTTGACTTAGAAATCGAGATCAAAAGTCAAACATCAAATACAATGCTTGCCGCAATGGCTTGTAATGAGAGATGAAAGAACACGCGAGTTTAAACAATACAAAGGGAGCCGAATAGGTAAAGAACAAGTGGATGGTATTTGAACAGGGAGTAAAATTACCATGGAACTTCGAATGGGTTGAATCTTGAATGTTTTTGCCTGTTGGAGGATAAAAAAATGGGAGAAAGATATGAAATAGACAGAGAGAATGATTTTAAAAGCCAAGTAGAGGTTAAGCAGTATAATTAAGGGCTGTAGAAACAAATGAAGCTATTACTTGAAAAAATGGGATGACTGATCAATAATATATTCTTATTTAAAAATAATATCTGTACATTCAATTACTTAATCAATGTAAGGGTACAGTAAAAGGTTACGTAATTACCTTACGTTATTCCATATCTCATCGATGTCTAAAATTATACAACGCGATACAAGCCGATGTAGGCGGTCGGATGCGGTAAGATATGTACCCAAGGATTAAAAATAATTAAAAGTAAAAGAGAGACGAAAAAATTAGAGAGCTCAATAAAGAATTAAAATGCTATGAATCTTAGAAAACAAATGAGTTGAATTCAGAACTTCAACTACTACTGTTAAGACTGGCGATGATGATAAAAGCAGTGTCAGAATATAAACATGAGTACGACATAATGATTGAACGTTACGGAGCTTTTAACCATACATCATACAGTATTCTCGCATGAAAAAAGCCGCTATATTAATAGCCGAAACTCGAGATGTGCATCCTAGACTGCGGTGTAAAAGAGGAATCCTCGCGAAACGTCTCATTAGTCAAGATGTCTCATTACTATATCTAGGTCTTCATCGCTAGACGTCCTTAATTTGCCGAGTAGCGAATGAACTGTGAAATATCCAGCCAATTAGTCTGACATTCGCTCCCTTAAGTCTCCCCACTTCCATGACCTCTGAAGATGTTAGGTTATGTAAACATTATCCTATATTTGCCAAAGCCTTTTAAGAACTCGCCGAAGTCTTCGTTGTCTTGTATATTTATCCTTTCAAGTTTCCGAACTAATAAAATAAAGCGCATTATAAAACTTAACAGAACTTAAGAACGATTGTATTTATCTTAATCTACAGAAATTTGAATACGAAAAATGTAAAAGAAATATAAAAACATAAAAGACAGATAATTTGAAATAAAGCCCTGTACAACCGACCTCAGAATCTTCGCGAATATAAACCAACAGAGAAATTTGCATGAAATATTTTGAGGAGAGGAAAGTGATGAGGGTTCGCGATCAGATAAATGGAAGTAAGTTTAAAAATATGGGCTCGTATAGGGAAAAGAATAGGGCGCGATTCGAAGACGGACGTTGATCGAAGGAGCATAAAAAGATGGGGCGTGACGGAGAAGGCGGGAGCTATCAGCACGGACAATGCGTGCTTCGAGATGCCCCTGGAGACGAGCGATGCCTTCGTAAGATCGGGAGATGAAGAATGGCCGAGAGACAGAGCTTTCTCTTTCGGGAGTCAAACGCACCTTCTGGAAAAAAGGGCGGGATGAGGTGCGAATTGCGGTGAAGTGAAAAAACCCCGAATTTTACGGGAAGATTGCGCAGTGAGCTACCTAACAACACGAATATTTTGCCCATTTAAATCCCGAATAACTATGCGTGACACGTTTCCTTCTAGGTGTGAATTGGACGATGCGTAGCTGTCAATTGGGGAGAATTGCCAATTATTGAATGTAAATTTGCGTCATTTATCGATCGTTGATATATAATACTCAGCTGACTCGCGACTATGATTAGCGCAACATAATCGATTTATTTTGCGAACAATATTTTGCAAACGTATATAGAGGACGTGAGTGTTACAATTACGGTAAGTAATTTTGGGTAAATAATAAACTCGATTAATTCACCAGAAGCAGAAGTTTCGACCTATATTCTATTTTATAGATCAATACATAAATTAATTACAGAAAGTACTTAAGAATCATTAGCAAATTAATGATATATTTGAGCTCTGGAGGTTTAAATAAACCCATGCCGCGAAGAAACATTCATCTTTTCTGGGAGAACATATAAACTATTTATGGTAATAATTTTTATGCTATACAGTTTAAAATGTAAACCGTGACCTAATCAATAATGGAAATGTTTGTACTCACAAATGCGAAAAATTACTTCGATGCAATCAAGATGGAACTTTGTAACACCACTGAGCTCGAACTTACCTGAAAATAAAAGGAAGAAAACGTTAATCATTTCATATAAATTATAATAATCGTACTTGCGAAATTACTGCTACCATAAACTATAAAAATAAAATTTAATAATCAATAATTAGATGAATATTTTATTACCAAGTTTATTCAAGGAGTCAACAATATTATTGAATGTATAAAATGAATGAACTGTTTTAAATGTTACTGAAAATTACGAGTAGGTGCCATTCATTAATGTAAATTCGCTCCGATATATGTGAATAAATGTTCATGCATATAAACACCAAAAACATTTCCTCACACAGAACACTTTCATTCTCAGAACTTTTTTTTGAGGAAATAACAGCAAAATGCAAATGACTTACATCTCCATAAGATAACTTCTTCGCTATGAAATTCAAAAGCTTTTGACATTCACACAACTGCCGACAGACGTAACCTCTGATGACGCATTCATTTCCAGCAATTCCGAATCCTATACATGTATAGTATTTGCTTAGCATCTGTCATCGGTCCAGTGTGAATACTATTTCGTATTCCACAGAACTCGCCCAGCCACTTTTGACCCAGTCGAACGCGTAACCCCATTCACTGCGAACACTGTTACCCGAGAGATAGTCCAATAAAACCCCCACCGAAAAAACTCGGAGGGTTGTAGTGAATGGACGAAATGGAGAGGCGCATCGGATTTGAAAGGTTCCATTTCCAGGCGAAGGGACACGGAAGGTCGGAAGGGAAAGTTGTGGGCACAGGATAAGGGTTCGGGAAATGGGGAAGAATATTTGGAGACATTCCGTGACGAGGATATGCAGGAATGGAAGGGATCAAATCTGAAAACAGAGGAGACTCAAACTGACTTCGAACACGGATTAACTAAGTTACTTATCCAATGATTTCACGAATAACTAGCATAAACTGTTATGGTCAATGTCAGGAGCTTTACCTCAATCTCATGATGGTGGGATTTCATGAACTGGGGCGAGAGTTACTAGCGGTCTTGTGGTGAAGAAGCCATAGGAGTTTTCGTTTTGGATTTCAAATAGTTTCGTGGTGATTAATAAAAAAATACTTTCTTCGGAGTTTTTATAAGCTTTTCCCATACGCTCTGGAAGTCTTAAGGTGATTGAGTTCAATATTAACGTTTAATATTCTTTTATAGTAATACTGACGAAAGGTCGGAGGATATACGAGGATTTAAAATTCACATATGAGTTTAGATACGGTAGGAGATATGAATATTGAGTTAAAGATAGAGATTGATACACAATTATCTTCAATCAGTAAACTGGCTAGAAAACCCAGAAAAAGAAGAATAATAAGATAATACATTAAAAAGTTTTCTAGCACCAAACATTTTTGCTGAAATTATTCATGTAGTTTTGTATCAAAAAGTGATATAAAGATATTAACATAAGAACGTTTAAGTTTATATAAACTCTTATAAGAACCAGTCTTTATTTAAGATTCAAAAACATCCAAAGTTAAAATTTGCCTGTACATTAAAATCGATGAAAAAAAAGATGTTTTAGAAAATGCAAGAGCCAAATGGCACGAAAAACAAAAATGAAACCTACCAGAAAGTCATACAATTTACACCACCTTCCTTCCACACGTACGAGAAAAACAGCTTCGCGTGCGCACGGACAAATCGACTCTTACCAAACGCCCTACTTCAGAACCGAAAACTTTTTTAATCAAGAATGAGAATGCACACATCTGGACAGTTTATCCAAACCACCGAATAAAATGGTCTGTTTTATATTCGTATGGACGCATTCCGTAGAAGAAAGGGTGTGCGAAGGTAACCGGGAAGGAGAAAAATGACACACATAGGAGGATGAGTGTGTTTCCCACGGAAACCCCTAGCCGAGGAAGGAAGTGAGGGGCATCGCTCTAGCACATGCTCCGTCGGAGGTCACACAAAAAGGGGTTACGAGAGGGGCGGGACGACGCGATTGTGCTCACGACAAAAAAGCGAACCTGCGATGGAAACTTTTTCCGAAAAAGTTCCCTCGGACGATACTTCCGGATGGCACGATTTTTTCCTCTCGAAAATTACCATTCGCCGAGAGGAAAATGAAACCCGGGTTCCGAAACATCCTGAAAGCGATGTTAAAATTCAGCCACGAACTTTTTATAGCTGCGATAACGCTGTGGGAAGCACGGAGAAATGGGCGAGTTGGTTTTTATATTTACGTATATTTTCGGATAGTTGGAAGATTTTTAGATGCCACTGAATGGTCGTGGTGCGCCATAACGCGAGTATTTGGGAAGAAAGAGGCGATTATGAGTGGAGGAACTAGATTTACACGAAAATGTACGATGTTCCCTCTTCGTTTCCTTCCCTGAGATGTATTTAATGTGGTGAGTTGATCCGGAAAGAGTTTAATGAGATCGAGGAAGTCGGGAAGACCCTTCGAAAATGAGGGTTTTCATCGTATAACAAGGATTTTAAGGTTCCTGAAATGGATGATACTTCACCGAATACAAAGAGTACCAGTTTCTAGTTAAATTATGGCATGGATATATTTAGGATTGCTCTATTTTCTGATACAACATTAAATATTACTATGAATAATGTGAAAATAAAATTACTTATCCTTGAAAACGAGTTTCATGAAATTTCTAAAACCTAACGTCAAGATATCCTACCAATGAAGCAAATATATAAAGGAGTAAAATAAACAAATGACACTTATATAAGCTCATTAATTGAAACACTTAAAAAAATAATAATTGATTTTTGCTGGCCGAACACCGATTTCATACTGAAATACTTCATTCAAACTATAAACCTCTGAAACATGTTCTCTTTTCTGTTGGAAAGAGGACTGGAACCGACCAACCAGCAAATTTTAAATAACAAATAAAATCAAACTGGTGGTATTCCATGAGTAGACATACTGAAAATAGCAAAGGTATATCGTTATTTCTAATTTTCTTTCGTATTTCATCACTGTAAAAATAATCATTCCTAAGTATCACACATGAAGAGCAGTAGTAATACCATACACTGAAAACAGCTTTTAACGCTCCTTCCATGTCTACAAACGTAATTCTACATCCTCCGTTCCAACGTAGTTCAATCAGCAATAAATCTTTCCGAAGCCAAACGCAGTTTCTCATCGCTAAGCATTAATGGCGGATGGTTGATTATGCTGGCGTTCAAATCTCCTGTTGGGAGTATCCTCTCCACGAGTCGTGAATGGAATGAACAAAAGAGACAGCCAGTGCGACAATCGGAAGACACGTTCATACGTGCGGCAGTTCGTTTCTCGACGACTGCGTCACCGGATTTCCCGGTGTGCTTCGATGGACGTGAGCGAAGGGTGCTAATCGGCGACTTCTGCAAACACCGATGCCCATTCGTACTTGGTTGGCTGCTCGTCTATATAAGTATCCCGTTCGCTAGACTGATTGCATTCCGGAGGAGAAAATAGTCAAACCATCGAATCTGATTACAAAGGATGTCACCGTTCCCATCCGATGTGACCAAGCGACGAAGTTTTCATCCCTCAATGAGTCTACTGTGCGCGCTCGAATATCAAGAGATAGCGAATCCAATATTCGCGACTGAATTGGTCCGTTGGACACGCTACTGTCATTAAGATACGAGAATGCTTGCGAAATTACAACGCAATCCAAAAAGAGACATTTAGAGAATTAAGTTGAAATACTATTCATAAAATAATCAAGCGAACACTGAACGTGATTGATCTAACGAATAACATAATTGAAATTGCATAATTTAAGAATGTAATTGAATCACTTCGAAAGATTCTTTATATTACCTTTTGGGTCCAAAACTTGCCTTCCGATTTACATACATTAATGTAAGACTACGGTAGACTAAGTAGACTAACCATTGAATACGTAAGTAACCTTATTTTAGATCAGAGATAATTCCTTCATACATGCAATTCCTTTCACATCCTTTTATAACCCGCATTTCAGTAACACCATTTATAAGTCTCGGGCGAACATTTCACTCTACTTTAAAATGTATGCCTATGGGCTACATTTTAATACTTTTTTGAATCCTTTAGTAATTTGCTGCACGACTAATCTGAGATCGATTCACGCTTGATACGAACCACCTTAAAAAAAGGATTTAAGTACATAAAATAATTACTCTACTCTTACGAGTAAATCAATAAGGATGGACGTAGAACAGAATTCCATTTCTCTTTCTTTTTCACCGTCTCGAGGAGATTAGCCCCTCGAAAAATCCTTGAAGTCATCACGTGGAGGAATAAAAAGTTGACGAAAGTTCGCGAGGATGGACATCTCTAGGGGAGGAAGAAGTTGGAGGAGGAGGTCACTATAACTTGGATGGGTGAGGTTAACCGAAGCTCCTCGAGACATCCATAAATCACGAGCATTTCTCCGTCTTTCCCTCAGAGGGCGTCGTTAGCGATAGAGGAATTCAAAGAAGGATACGTGAGGAAAGGAAGAAAAACAGTGGAAAAATCTCTATGGATGACAGGATTCTCACGGGAGGGTTATACCATCCCGTCTCTTAGCTCAACTCATCCTTGGAAAGACCACCGTGAGGGGAGAAAAGATGACCTATCCTCTGAGGAGAACTTCGCGAGTTGAAGAAAAAATTGTGACGTTATCGTTGAGTTATTCGGGAAACTTCTCGCTGAATTCGCTAAGACGCCATCCGTGCGAATTTGACGCATTATGCAAGAATGGAGAGCGTTACGTAATTCAGAATTAGGATTCCTAACACGAAAGCACGGCTATGATAGATATTCTATGATAGATTTTATGAAAAATTCATCTAATTCCTCTTTCAAAAGGTAATATAAGATCAGGAATGTTTAAAATGAGATTTTTAATAAGTAAAAGATCTAAATGATGGGAAAAAAAATACTGGATACAAGGAAATATATTATGACCATTTATGATAAACTATAAAATGTCATCAGAAGTTATAAAGTTATAAAGTCTAACTAAAATGTAAAGCTGAGTATAAATCGCACATAAATACAATATTTAATGAAATAGAAAATTTTAAAGCAATAACATTATTTGTAATGATGTGTTGATTAGATCACAAGCAACTTAACCGAAATATTTAATATTTTTATTTTAACTAAATAAAAGTTCAAAATCAACATTAGACAGAAACGCATTGCGTATAGAATTAAATATTTTCTACGTTAAATGTTATCTGATCTAAATAGCCATTAGAAATTTATACATCATCATCTTAGCAGACACCCACACATCATCACGTATAAGAAGGCAAACATATCTTCATTTCCATTCCATTTAAATCGACTTTTTGCTAATCCAGTCCACTCAAAAAATTAAATCGTAGCGGAAAAGGGGCGGATTAGGCGATAGAAGCTTAAAGGGAACATCGCTCTAAATCCACACGACTGCAGCTTGAGCATTCCGCAGCCGATATGGAGCGATCGCATTATCGCGGGTATAGCACATGTCAGCCGACGCTGAAGCAGCGAAATGCCAATCAATTCACAGAGCCTCAGATATGGTCACGACGCACGTAATGTTTTTTATCGGATGAGATCAGGAGTTGGATATTAAGGACTTTAAAAATGGAATTCATTTGTCAAAGATGATTGAGTGGGAGGACGTAAAAAAACACGCCATTAAAACGAGAAATAGATTTTTTTGCGACGAAAAAATCGAAGGCGTTTGAGATGAAATTTACGGACGTTTCTTGCGACGAGATTGGTGACGCATATAAACGTCGTGGTGCTCATGAGTTATGAGCTGCTTCTTTGGAGGTCTCGTATTTGAATGCGAACCAGTGTGCAGATGGAAGTATGGCCGTAGATTCGATGCATTATCAATCTGCGTTCCCCACTCGTTAGTCGCCCTTTTCATTCGGCGGATCGCTTTAAAAACGAGAGATATGCATCGTTATTCGCTCTGACACGAGGAGCGCTTTCAAAGATAACGCCATAAAATTTACGAATTTATCGATGAGGTCCTAACCCAATTAATGAAGATGGGAGCGAATAAATCTTAACTGCTATCCCTTCTTTTTCAGATTAGTTGAATAGGAACAATCACATAAATATAATAATATAGATAATAATCAAATTAGATATCCAGATTGGCTACAGTTAAAAAAGATATATTTCTGGCTAAATTTACGTGGGTGCATACACGTACACGGGTAATTGGAAACTCAATGTAATGCTTCAATACTTTTACGCTATAATTAAAGTTAAATAAAACGATCTCCTAATGCACGGAACATCGGGAAAAAAGCTTGACAGACAAATTTATAGCATTTACGGTAAACCAGTTAGTTTTACCAACTTAAAATAGCGTTGTTTCTTACCACAAATCATTAAACGTTGATATTGTTAATGATGGGATTATACGACATATATGTAAATACTTAAGTTTATTATCTTCAGTATAACAGTATTAAAGAATAACCACAAATAAAAGAGTCAGCTAGGGTGAATAAAATTCTTTGGATGTATTCAAACGGTGTTATCTTCGCATGATAAAGGCTCTGACACCCTGGTCCAAAACATAAATGCAGAATCGAGTGAACTTTACATCCTCTCTTATCTCTAAGATTCGAAACAGAGCTGTAACTGTGAACTTTATTGACTTTCTTTGTTAACTAGCGACTGACCCCTCAGCTATCGGAAGCTAAACGAATTTTTAAAAGCGGGATCGTGTAAGAAACTCCAAATGAAAGATTAAGAAGGCCTCGACGCAGACAAGATTGTGACGCGCTTTTATTTCGAATCAGGCACTCAGACAGGGGTGAAGAGAATGGATGACCGGCGGGGGCTGTCGCACTTGAGAGGGGATGAGGAACTATCCCCCGGGATTCTCGAACGTGAGGTCGCCGGTTCAAATTCCGTAAAAGGACAAAGACGGAGGCCAGACGACTGAATCATACATGTCGCCAGAACTCTCCTCCCTTCTGAAAGATCTGGCTGAGGAGAGAATCTTGCTTTCCCCTAAATGACTGGATAAATAAATAAACAAGCTCGCTGAGAGGGGGATATCCGTGAGCAGCGTGAGGGATGCTGTGTGGACCAAGGGGATTCTATTAGCCAAATTCTAAGTTGTAATGGCTCTTCAACAGTATCCAACATCCCTTCAATCTAAGAGTAAAAATAAGATTCTTATACTATAAGAATAAGATACATTTCTTTATCGCTCTCCCGATGATCATCAATAACATAATTACAATCGAAATTTAAAGCTAAATAAACCAAATGAAACATTAAGTGCTTTTAAGTGTTTGAAGTGTAAATGCTGAGAATAAATCTCCCTACAAAACATTCTAATATAAAGCGTTCAAAAGTTTTTTCAACATAGTTATACACTATCCTAACGTATTACAAAGATTTTATATTAGCTCAGTTGATATATGAAACCTCAAAATAATATATAAACAATTGAACTATGAATATCCTGAGCAAGAATGTTTATACATTTAATTAATCATCAAATTTGATCAACAAAATTTTCAACTTTTTTATTCAAGTCTATACCTATTATAGTAATGTAATGAATGAATAAATAACTTGAGATGATACTTTTTTATGTAAAATGCGTAACTAAGGCACATTTGCGAGTCTAAATACGTAGCCTTGGTGACTGATGTGCAGGCATCCGATAATGGAATGTAACCTGTCAAAACAAAGCTCTAACTTGTGAAAACAAAAGTCGGACATAAATTATTTGAGCAAAATGGTGCCATTGTGAGGGTGAATAGAATGATGAGCGTGAAAGAAATGACGAGAGGACTTCAATCTGTGACTTGAATGGGAAACTTCGCCATGAAAAAATCACTTCCCTCCGACTTTATTGGTTTGTTATTCTGAAGAGAGGGGTGACAGATGGCAGGCGAGAGTTCTATTGTTTACTACGCCTCCATCGCCATGTCTTCATTACTGAAGCGCACATCTTTATTGTAAACACGGGACGAGAAATAGACATCTGTTTATAAACGGATGTATACGATCGAATGCTAATAAAATTGGAATCTGATTCCGAATAACAAACATTTGTTTTCAGAAGAAAATCATGGTCGAACATGGTAATGTGAATGAATAAAAAACTAAATACAGAGGATGTTTACAATATGAAATTCATAACAAAGAAATTTTACATAAATTTCTTAAATAATAAAGTTAGAAATATTAGTTGTCTACAGATAGTTTGTTTTGCATGAAACTTATAGAGGTACTTTATTAAAGTACAATTGTAATTATTTGAAAATATATATGCGGTAGCGTGTTTGTTATTCAATCACCTTGTATCTGATATGAGCTTTTAACAATTATAGCGTGTTTGTTATTCGATCACCTTGTATCTGATATGAGCTTTTAACAATTATAGCGTGTTTGTTATTCGATCACCTTGTATCTGATATGACCTTTTAACAATTATACTATTTTAAACCATGCATGATCCATATCACATAAATTTATCATCGATAAACATTATTCTGTGGAACAACGCTGAACTCCGTTCTCATCGAACATCGGAATAGATAATTATAGAAGAACATCAAATGCAGAGAGAAACGATCGCAAAACAAGTAAGCGGCTTAGGAATCTCAGATTCTCTCGGTATTTTCGCATCGATTTGTGTATAAGTTCCCTTGTATTTCATCTCCGCATTCGATTTATGCTAAACAGGCAATTTGGGACGTATTTGCATTAGAAAGAAGCAGAAGAGGAGATGAATAGGAGGGCTAAAGAAAGGCACGCGTCCTTAAGAAACCAAGAGAGAGATATACGGAAGCATAAAAAAGTACTTCCTCGCGTAGATCCTTCTATTCATTCCAGCCGTAACCCGGGGTGATGGTACGCGACGGCAAATTACCTTCCTGTTGGAAGACGAGAGATAGCAATCTGAAGGGGACGAAAGAATTGAATATTAAAGCGGCGATTAACGGTGAGACACCAGCCGGAGGATATGAGGAAGGGGGCAACCCTTTTGCTCGGTCGCCCGCATTCCGTGGCTATTTTGAAGAGCTGCGGTTGGCACCGGCAAGGAGGAGGGGTGTCCCCGGTGTTAAAGTGGCTGTCATCTCCGGGAAGGGGCGGATTCGTATCGGACCAAATTGTCGCTGATAAAGTAACGGTCAGGGGTCAATTTGGATTTTCTCTCGTCAGATTGAAACGGATTAAAAGAAGCGACGGTCCGAGTGTTCTTTCGAGTCCACCAAAAGGACTGGATGATTAAGCGATTGAGTTAAGGATCGAAATGAATGAAACTATTTAAGTGGTCGGATTGGGAAGCGTGTGGAGAGAACAGTGAACCCAATGATTCACGAAGTTGGGTGAAATTTATCACATTCTAGAATCGTTAGGGTCAGATGGAGCAAATTGATTAATGTCAGGAATGTGGAACAAATACAAAAGGCTGTGAGTGAAGATCGAAATCTCAATGAAAATACATCGAAATTTTTCTTACAAACTTGACCGAAGTATCATTAGTGAGGGGAAGATATCGACCTTTTACGATATAGTTATCGCTTGACACATATTTTTTATCATATTAGGAGGAACTTAAAATACTTATTAATATCGAAACACTATAAATATTATTATTTTCACAAAAGCGTCGGGTTTCGAAAGATTAACTATTTAATACAGCCATATATATTTTTCAAATATGATAAATTGACAAAGTTCGTTACCAAGGTGATTCGTTCTTATCCAATTAACTCTAATTTATATAATATTATAAAAATAAGTTTGATGATATATTCAGATTAATATTATTACTTATACATTTCAACAAAATGAGCTACTATAGAATTCTTTCATTAGCAACTGACTTGGCAGTAAGTTTAAAATGTAAGTAAGATCTTAGCACTCACAACTAAAATTAATTTATTACTACCAATAATTTTTTCCCATTCTCTCTCAAAATACACTGAACCGAAAAAATCAAAACAGGTAGCGGCCAAATGAACTTTATCGTGAAGAGCGGAATGCGGGGAGTGGAACAAAGTAGTGGGTCCATCAGAAGACGTAAATTTTGGGAAAGAGAGCGCAGCACAGATTAGCAAGACAAACTGTGGAATGAGAAAACAAACAAAGGAGATTCGCAGAATAAACTGGCGCAAGAGAGATACGTTTTAAGTGTATCAAGGAGGAGGAATTCCTAAAGAGAGAAAATAAGGACATTGAGAGGAAACGAAAACATCTCCGAGGAATTCGCAATGGGCCAATTTGTAAGCGTAATTGACATGCGTTGACAGCGGAGTAGCCATTCTGAATGATGCCCAGTGTAATTGAAAGGGAAATTAAAGTGATATTATCATGTTGAAGGAATAAATGAATGAGCAATTTTCTATTTTTGAAATACAAACCTTTTAACATGCAGAATTTGAGGATGGTGCCAACTTATTACAATAATATCAAGAGTCAGTGATGTTATAAATAGGCACTAAATAAATTGGACAATTTTAAAAATATTTATATGTCTTTTTAAGTGTTAATTGTCAAATTATATAGAGAAAAAGACACAAATACTGGATGACTCTAAAATGTGATACATACAGCAAGATATACCGCTACATTTTCATTTAAATTCTCTGATATTAAATAACAGTTTAAAAACACGCACACTGGAGGAGAAAAGCTACATATAAACATCTCAAAGCCTGGAAAAATACGATCTTTCATGGAAACACCGCTTCCAGAGGCAAACAAGGCCGTATAAAGATTGCCCTCGGGCAGAACGCGCCGTATTTTTCTCCGGCTAGAGATTAAGCGGTTTCATATGAATATTCCGTTTGTTTCCGCGAACGCATATCATTATTTAAGGTGAAAAGTGATACCAATAATATGAATAACTGATTGGAACGCGTGCTTTTCAGTGCAGATTGTAAACACGACGAACTTCTATGTTTACGCTTTTCGACTTCAAAGGGGAAAGAAACCCGCGGCGGCAGAAGCCTTTCCAAATAACCGGACTGAAGATAATACACCCATTTTTGTAGCCCATTGGGTTATCTTATTGCTCTAAGTTTACAGACGGAATTTATCATCAAACAGACTATAAAATTAAAAATCTCGGAAGAGATGCTACTTACAGCTCCATGAATGATTGTGGGATGCAGTTTATGAACATTTTCTCCTTCTGAACTGAGTATTAACTTTGAATAGAAAACAATTTATTCTCTAAAATACCATAGAAATTCAAGCTCAGCTCGAAATAAATTACTCATTAATTACTATCTTCGAAGCTAATAATGCACAAAAAATTTACTTCTCAAATGAAGTTTTTGGCTTATTAGAATTCCTAGGATACCATCGTCTTTATGGATCAAATTAAGTTACCTTCCACAATTCCAACAAAACAAATATTCCCAGAAAGGCTTTTAAAGTATGCAGAACTTATTGTGATAACTTTCTTATAAGAGAATTGAGCAAGATTGTACAATATATTCATTAATTTTTCTTTGATTTTGAAGGACCAAGTTCTGATTGAATTGCCAGAAATTCCTTTACAATGTACTCGCATAAAAATTATAATTCTAAAAAATGCGACAGCAACTTTCATAGTAGAAATTGGAAATTAAATTTGTATGATTTAAATCTTACTCATCAATTTCGAGTACATACTTCCAAAACATTTTAATCCTAAATTAAAAAGCAGAGATTTCAATGATTCAGAAAGCAAACATTGTTCTCTTGAGAAAATTCGAGCAATAAACTTTCTAGAACACTTCAAATAGTCAAAACTTCGCCCTTCGGAGATCATCCATCAAATAACTATTTCATTCCGAAACTTTCCGCTTCGAGTCACGTAAAACTAATCGAAGGAGAAATTAAGCGTCACCTAGAAAAAGAAAAAAGAACATCTTGAGAGAATGTTAGAAGTGGGACGGTCTCTTTTTTTTAAGAAGAATCGTCTTCTGAACACATTTCCACTCCTTCTTGCGAAATGGACCACCTTGATTAGTTTCCTCGGGAGGTCGAAATAAAAATCCTATTCTGGTCATTATCGAGACATCGTTTCCTCACAAGGCTCAATCTATTGCCAAACTCTCTCTTTCATTTAAAAATTGGAACGGAAAACGAAAAAAAAAATAAGCGGGCGTATTACAGAGGGAAATGTAAGAGCGCAGTGACCTTCTCCGCCCTTTCTCTGGGATTGTTTTTTACTTTATTTCGTCCGTATTTTCCAAATATTTCTTTTTATTATTGGTGGCGTATTTTTTATTAAGGTGCATAAAATCGGAGAAAGGGGTGACGGCCCAGGGCAAAGTATCCATTTCGAGATGGGAATTCTTCCGCATTGTGTCTCTCGAGGAAAAATATCATCATTATCCGGATCACGAAACGAATATCCCCTGTAGAGAATGTAACGCCCACTTGCGAAAAATATCAAAAGAAGTTTCCTAAGATCGACGCAGAATGAGCTAGCAAATCGGAAAATGCCAAAGGAATGTTGGATGTTTCCGAAATGTTCTAAAAAGCTATATGAAAAGGATGAGTAGTATTGAATTTTGCAGTAACGATGTACTCAAAAGGATAAAGATGTTGAGAAACTTTGACAAATCCGTTTACAAGATTTTGAAAATTACTGTAAAAATTTTCGTTTGGGTAACGATTAATAAAAGTATATATGTACATATACAAAGATGGCACAATTTGAATAATATACAATTATATTATTTTGCAATAACAGAAAAACTAAGCGAATCAACCAATGAGCACATTTCTATAAAAATTATCAAAATAGTTTAAAAATTAGCATAAATCGATGACTACGAGAATATTCTAAATTGCGTGTCAAGATTATCAGATATAAGTTTTACAATTACAATTATTCGTATCTTAATGACGTATTTGGACAGTATCAAAAATAAATTTCCATTAAAGTTTCGCTCTACAATTTGACCTCCGTAAAAATACGCTAACAAGAAGGATTATATTTTTTATCGATATAAAACAGTCGATATTTTTTTCTCTTCTCATTTCTATACATCCTGAATCTCATTTCGATGCATTCGGGGATGAAATTCCGATAAATCGAAACAGGCTCTCTTCCATGAATTCTTTTTTCTCCGAAGAGCACAAGTATTTCTTAGAGAACTAAAAAAAAGAATCCAACAGACGTAAATCCACCTCTCCAAGAACATATTACCTGCTCAAAAAAATATTTCTGAAAACTACGGGATATTCTCTTTCTAAGTTCGGAGATAACAATATTTCTCTACCTTTCCGAACGATTTGTAGAGGGAAGATAGTACAGAAACACTCCGACCATGGCCTACATTTAAGAGGATAAATTTGTACACACTTATTTACTGCATTCACCTTTACCTTCCGAACATTCTTTCACCTTATTCTCCAACTATTAAGACCCATTTCTCCACATTTGGAACAGAGAAAAATTGATGGTAAAACATATTAGACATGCATAAAAGTTATTTCCGTACTCTTACTTTATCAAGTTATTATTAACACTCAGTTTTGTATATAATAATTAGATAGAACAATCTATTTAAAGGTTTTCTGCAATCAATGTATCAATGATTAGAATATTGAGTGAATTTAAATTATAAATAATATAAAAATGTTAGCAAGGATTGAATTAAGATATATAATATCCTATAAATTGACCATATAATTCGTCTAAGGGCCACGTATATTAATCTCAAAATAGAATTGATAGTTTTAAAATAATAAGACCTTTTTTTACATTGAATTACCCCTATATGGTTCGATGTTCTTTGTGCATATTGACAGAGAGCAATTTCTTCAAATGTATTTATAAAAGGATTACTCCAAGCAATGTAACCGAACGAACGTAATACAATCTTCTTCGTATACTGAATTGTTTTCTCTCCCAGAATTGCATGAAAGCCTTAGTGATGATGGTAATTGTATCGAAGCGAATAAACAATGGAAAAGCTATGTTCCGAAAGAACAAAAGAAGAATAGTGGAAAGCCTAGCAGAAATAGACGGTTATGAGAAGGTTTCACAATTCGGAGCAGAGAAGATAAATACAATTTTCGAATAACGGTGTCTCGATATTTTGAAAATCACGTATTTCCAAGAACAAGAAAATATCATTATTATCAGATTATTACTCAGGGGTTTCTCAATACGGAGAAAAACACCTCCAAGGTCAGTAGTCCATTCTAGAAGATGAGGAAAATGGAGTATGGATTTCCCTTCAAGCGAGATGCTTTGAAAATCAACAAAAAAATAAAAGCAGACCCGAGTCGCAAACATAGGTAATGATGCAGACTCATCGTTCTTTATTTCAACCATTTCAAAGATATCAGGCAGATTTATATAACACCTAATCCAAACAAGCTTTCATTAACATTTCAGAGCATTAACCTTCAAAAATCGTCCATTAAGTAATTTCAATAAAATTTGATTGTATGATTATTTTTTCATTCCTCTCCTTCGTGAAATATCAAAACAATGATAAATATGAGCATAGCTATCAAAAAAATAACATAGAAAATCAGGTTCCAGGAAAATCTTTTGACTTCGAGTAAAATCATTATGGGAAAGGAAAAATATATGAAGAAAGCGGTACAAAGAAGGTTATCCTTAAAAATATTTTATGCCGCCAAATTATCATCGTTTTCTTACGTTGTGCCGAAAATGAGTTTTGATTAAAAATACCAACATTAAGATATGAAAAGTAATCATAGGTAAAATTCGTTGGGTACCCGAAACCATATTTTAGCGTGCGAAATATTCAAAAGTTGGAAGTTTCGAAAAAAATCGGTTCGTTTCGAAACGCCTTTCGCTAACCGCATAAACTTTCACTTATTTGAACCCGATCCTCGCCGCGCTGACTGCCTCACGTCGGAAAAGATAAATTACCACCAAGTTTTCCCTGACACTTGAGTTTCCGCAGCTTAACCTTGCAACATTTAAACAGGTGACTTAGAAAGGTCTTTGGAATCACTTTTCGAAACAAACCCCTCAAAGAAATTGCGCTCATTTGTACGAATCAATTAATTATATTCAACGTGCAAATTTGAAGGCTGAAGGTGAAGTACTAAAAACCACTGCCGGGATTTTCGTATTCAACCGCCTTCAATGGTGAGAATAAATATGTAAAACATTTAAAGATGGATTATTGCGACGAATTATCATTAACTGCACAATGAGAAAATATTATTTGGAATAAATTATACAATTGCTACATCAACCCCTCACTTAAAACTATGGGAAGGGAAATGGAAGGGGAAGGCTGATTTAGTAGGACGAGAAATTAATTCTTATAAATATACATCTAATTATTCTGGATAAGTATATTTGTCGCTATAGCAGTTAATAAATAATATATGATTATAGTGTGAATGAACAAAATATAGCGGTGGAAATCGATGATAAAATACAATTATATAAACAATGAAAGCCCATATTAAATAAGACTATTACATTTAAAATACGATAAAATAATGAATGATCCGAATCAAATATATCTAAATCATAAACAATCACATTGCAGAGTATAATTTTAAAAGCAATCTGCATCATCAACTACATAGTTATGAGCAAAACAACAATGGCTTCCAATTTACGAGCGCAATATATTAAAAGGACAATTTAAAAAGAAAAGTAACATTCTTGGGACATATAATTATAATAAACGTAAGTATAGTACATTAAAATTCATCCAAGTAACAAATTCCTTATCTTCCAGGAAAGGATGTTCATAATACAAACCCATAGTAATAACCCAAACGAAAATGGAACATTAATATTCGGTGGAAAATAGCCTTCACAGGAACCGTAACAAGACAACGTCCCGTTTCTTTTGGTTAATGAATCTATCGCGAAACGTAGGATGATTCAAAGGCTTAATTAAAGGAAAGGTCAGTGCTCGTCGTGTACTCCAAATGAAAACCGTAGGTGGCCGATATAGAAACTGGAACTCGGGAAAACAGAGGGTCCCACCTGAGGCGAACAAAGGAGAGAAAATAACGGTGCGTGTAGTTACAGGGAGGCGGGCTTTTCGGGATCAACAGCATGACGCGTTAACGGTGAGAGATTATTTAATTGCTAAGCAACGTCTCTGGACACGCCCCTTTCCCCCGACCCATGGGCACGTCGTAAAATTTCGATGGAATCGTATTTTCTCCAGCTTAATTAAGAAATTATGAAAAGTGATTCTATTGCCTAATAAAAATACACTCTATCATCGTATCTTATGAGAAAGTAACAGTAATGGCCTATTTCCGATAAATAGATGCACCTTTTATATCGTGTTTCAAGGCTCAATGATGCTATATATAACTAAATTAAAGAAAAAACATAAAATTAGAACAGAAAATGTGAACAAGAAAAGCTATTCTTATAATTTCGTAACAGTAAGTTAGTTTTTAAATATTTGACGTAGCAACAGTTCAACAAACCTTTGATCCTAAATTATCAAGAGAATAGCATCGGTTTTATGGGAGTAGGTATGATACATTAAATACTACGAAAATAGTATTTCTACATAAGATATGGAATAAGTAGAAAATGAATTCAGATATCTCTTCCAAAAATAACTATTAGGAGGCGACGATCAAACATAAAAACGTCACATATATTACGTGAACAAAAGTTAAGATAGAAACTAAGAAAACTTTCCCTTGACAAGAAACATTATACGAAAGATAAATTCAAACTGGAATCACATTAATAAAGTGCGAAGATCTCTAAAATAATAAATAAAATTTGAAATAAAAGCAAACGTTTAATTCTTTTTATTTTATACGGTTACATTATCAGTCGATGGTCGAAAGTACGCGCAAAATCAAGAGAAAAGCTTAAAAAGTGAGCAACGGACAGTGCATTGAAATAAAAAGCTGAGTGTTTTTCATCGTTTCCACTGACACTTGAAAAAAACCGATGGACTGATGACCCTTTTCCCTCAAAAAATATGAAAAGCCATTAAAAGAAAAACCCTCTCATAAACGTCAAAAAACAAATGAGATTATATAAAATGTGGAATAAGTCGTGAAAACTTTATAGTTACCATAATAATTTGTTCGCCGTACGACTCTACGTTGTCGAGAACATTCTAACACACATTTCTCAGCATAAATATCACAAACTGCTGGTAGAAAGCTAATTTTCATTAGAGTTTAGGTAGTTTCAACTCGGGAACGGTTGAGAGAATTTCTTTCCAGACTTTTTCTCACGTTTGAAATTACTCGTTATGGTGAATCGTAACGGGCGTGAGACAACGAAGTAAATCACGGGTGCATTACCATAATCTTTGGCATCCACAACGAGAACTGCCATTATGACCAGTTACAGCTGAATTACTGCCTAGCTCCAGTGAATGGTAATTGAAATGCGCATTTGTAATGGGAATCTATTTTCCTTACGTACTACCCCTCATATTGTGAAACCCACCAAAAGAAAGCTATATCAATATTACAGACACACTTTCTGTTTGATAGGTTAAAATTTTCTATGTATGCGGTGTACCATTCAGAATTCATACGTCGTGTAATAAGCATAGATGAAAGGTCAGCATATAACGATTACATTAGTGATTCCGCACATAATACTTCCATTAATCTTGTTGCCATTAATGCTCTGTGACATCAATTACATTGCGAATTCGAAATGTAACATAGGGTCATCGTTATCTCAGCTGGAAGGAACAACTGTTGTTGGAGTAACGGTCAATTCCACGCCTTTTGTAAACACGATGACAGTCTCAGATTGCTCGATAATAAACTTAATATTTACCTGGGAATTATCTGACTTTTCAATCTAAACTGTTAACGGTAATACATCTTCAGCTATGCTGACGTGAGGAAGAAGGGAAGAAAATCATCCACATGTACTTGGAGTATTGGGTATACACATACATCAAATGCATTCAAAAATAGTCTTATTATCCTGCTATTTGATTTGCTAGAGATATTTAGATTTTCTCCAGACGTAAATAGAAATAAAAAAGTTCAATACAAACCTTCAAAGGTCTTCTTCCAGTTTAGTTTGCTCTTACCATTAGAAAGGGTTAGATACATAAGAGAGAGAGTTTTACTTTGTCTTCATAAAAGCTTCAGCGTTTAAATAAAACCACACTCTCCTACTAATACTTTTTCTGTTGTTTCCCAGACGTTTTCACGTAATTTATTTACAGGTAAGAGCGGGAACGATCCAAAACTTTTTACTCTCACTATCCAGCGAAACCCTGAAGAAAGTCTGAAAAACGTTGAACTATGAATGTTAACTACTCCTAGGAGAACTGGAAAAAGTCTCTAAAGTCACTGATGAGATTCGGAGGCTGTAAAAAGTGTCATAAAAGTTTTAATGGGAACGAATTACTGCGGCTCCACGAAAGAAATTTTACGATTCGGAAGGCGGATATCTCTTGCGGGTCCTGCAGTCGTGGAAACAGAATCTTCCGGTGACTTTAAAATCAATTCCAAATACGATGACGACATTGGAATGAGGTATGAGAATCTCGTTAGCGCTTCGTCCTCTCCATTCATAACGAGCGCCCAAGTAACTGGAAATTTTTATTTCTACTTTTTTCGGGCATAGAGATGGATTAAAGAATAATTATCTTTTCCAATTATTCCTCTTTTTCCCTCGAAATTAAAGGAAAAAATACCGTAGATGATTCAAAACGTTCTATGTCGAAGAAGATTTTTTAATGACTTCTGGATCCACGTATTTAGTATCCATAAAATATATGTAATAAGGTATATATAATTACATATAACTTTTAATGGACCAAAAACATTGAATACATTTTATTTGAGTCTAAGAATATTAGCTATGGTAATGAAATAGATTGAAAGTTACAGAAGTGATTAGAAATATTATGAATTCTTTGATTCAACCTCTTTTAACCTTACGACGGCCATTCATCAAAATTATAGACTACTGCCTACTTAGTGAATACAAAACTCGAGATGATGAAAACTAAAAGATATTTAAAAAAAACTATCACAAAAATATCTCACGAATACATAAAGAGGGTTAGTGATATTACTACTGTCGCGACTACTAAGACTAAGAAATCATTCTAAACAATGGAAAAAAGTACCAAAAGATTTTTCACAGCGACTTTAAAGTGTATAAAAGATACATACTTCTTTCGAGTGGTCGACCAAACGGTCACGAGAAAAAACTCTGCATCTTTCCAGGAAATCGCCGCTACAGGCGGCAGACATTACCAAGACGCTAAGCGACAAAAACGCCATCTATGTGGCTGTTAACATGTTGGCAGCATCCAAAATTACCTCCAGAAGCTCGAGAATTTGTAAGTATATAAACATGACCGAGGTACTGCAGTTATCCGAGGGGTTGGAGAGTTCCCATGGCAACAAACACATCCGAACGAAAGAAGCTATGTTTACGAGGACCGTGAAAGGGGTGATATAAGTAACATACCATCCCAATTTAGGTGAAAAAAGGGTGGTTTCCGAGGCCTGATGCTGGTGAAGGAACGAAGAAGATATCTTATGTAACGTACAGAAGAGAGGATACCGATTCCCTCGAAAGAAATCCAGCCATCATCGCATGACCTATTGTGGATGACATCACTTATAGACGATTTAGACCCAAAGAATTCTGGAATGCTCGGTGAGATCAGAGAGACGATACGACGAAGCAATTCTGGTGGAATTACTCCCTTCGCTTGGGATAAAGAAGAGAGCGGAAATTGTGGGCAACTTCGCATCCAAAGAGGTTTCCTTAGCAACTCGTAAAGGTTAAAGAAAGACGGATCAATTGAGAACGTGTACCGTGGAAAACAAGTTTTGCAAGATAAGCAACTATCTTCCTGATTCGACTACTCCGAAAAGAAACGTCCTCTCTTCCATCTAATACATCGCCGTTTTCAGAAGTATCTTTTTCAGGTAATGTCATGGACAGAATAAGCTTATAAAATACTATAGATGCAGGACACCTAAATCATACCATGAGAAATAATATCCTTAAAGGAAAGGTTGGGTGTGTATCTGTATTATATACTTATAATACCTTAACCAATTTAAAAGAAATCATACAATCGATAAAAATATAATTCTGTTTCCATAAACGTACGAACTTTAAATATAAATATGTACTAATACATCATACTTTCTACACTTAAGATATAAAGTACGATAATTATAATGATGTTTTTAAAAGGAGAAATAAATGAATGCTTGATACATCGGAGTAGATCAGAAAATCAGGAATTTATTAATCTTGCTGCTCAATTCAATCGAAAATATTCGCGAAACAATTAAAATTCAATAAATAAACTTACCTTTTAAGATGTAAAAGTGTAGTCATAAGCATAATGCAAAAGTTTCATAACTTCCAATTTGTCATTCTAAAGGTTAATTTTCTATTCTAATCCGCAAAATATGCACTTCGTAGAGAAAGTCTGGATTAAACTGGATCCGCAGGATTAATTAGGTCACAAAGCGAATTCCAGGACTTGTTAAGAATAACTTTCAGCGCGGGACCTAAATTTCTGCGAAATGTAGATTTCCTGCAGCGAATGCAATCAACTTTGCAAAGAAATCCGTCCATGGCGTAGCTCGGAGGAAACGAAACTCTCAAATCAAATGCAAACGAGAACCTCATGGAAAATGTATAACTACAGCTTTTCCACGAAGAGAGCGTATTTCTATGATCCATGAATGGCTTATATACTTATAAACGTGAAATTATTATCAAAAAACAAAATGTGTTTCAATTTTTTTATCTTAACTTTCGTAGCCCACAATGGCAAGAATGCATTTGATATTACCCTTCTCGAGTACCAAATGTCAACAATCTTCCAATTATCCGTTAGTTAACAATCAAAGAATTCATCACAATTAGGTATTTTCTCTGAAAATTTGACAACCTTAAATGTTAACATTGTTCAGCATTGTTAAGAAAAATAAATAGATCTTAAATCAGAACAGTTCACAATTTAATATCTAATATTCCGTGCCACTTCATCTACTTTGTACATTTACCAAATATCCTCATTTGGTGGATGAAACCATTTGGGTCAGAGGGAGGACACCTTGCAACAGGACAAATCGCCAAATAACTCTTAGTTTATTAAAAGAGGTTTCGAGACGTGAGTTTATTACGGAGGTGGGAATTTTCCAAATTTAAATCAAGCCAAGATTCCGCGGACGCGATCATTTCTTCTTGAGGGGGGAGCAGGGATGTGTCTTCATAAGCCGTTCACTTACAGCTTCTAAGCGTGAAAACGGCACTTCCTACGTCTACACAATTTAGTGTATGTGATGAGCGATATCCACGTGATAGTCAAACGACCTCCTCACTTACTCCAGTAGAGTGAAACGGGAAAATATACGGATCATATACAGCTACTTGAGACTTTTCCTGAAAAGTAACTTTTATAATGGAATGATCAATAAGTGAACGCAGAAGTGAAATTGGTTCAATTGGTATTTGAGTGTATAATTAACTGCAATAAAATTACATTGGAAGAAATAAGTAGAAAAACTGCTTCGAGATGACAGTGATCTTAGTCTATTTAATTAAATATTCTATTTATTCTAATTAACTACGCATACAATGTGATCTTTTGCGAAGTGTGATAGGAGGAAAAAATAACATCACGATTTATTTACCTGGATATCCGTGAAAAAGCACGCCAGGTATCCTTCATTTGCATTTTTTGAAAGTTTGATGTGAATTTTCGAATATTGATGAATTTTGACATGAATACGAAACGAGGAACGAATAAAAACAAACCATGATAATTCCTGAATAATACCTCGAAAAATCTCAATTATCATTCATTCAGCTGCGTAAAAACAACATGTTAACAATGCGCTACAACACGATGCAGAGTTTTTTCGAATGCTGTTGACGGGATTTTATTCGCGAGCATTCATTAAAAATCAGAACCACCTCTTTTACGAAATGAAGAATGCCCTTTAAAAGTTACAATAGGTAACACACTTTAATCAATGTGGATGGAATCGACAATTAGAAGACGTTGATAGACTTCTTTAAAATTAGTATCGAGAGGATGTGACATTTGAAGGCAAATATTGATAGTTAATGGGGATGTAAGAAAAAAGAAAATATTTAACAATGTTTATCCTTGTTCTGAAGAAAATATAATTCGTTCGTTGAAAATTAATTCACTATAGAGAAAATTGCAACATTAAGCTATGGTTCCCATTCCCTTCAATGATTACTGTACTAATGTTTAAGCTGGTACATGTGATCGATGCTAATTGATACGAGATACTGGTTATTATATGAATTATATTATCGGTCTATCCACTTCTTTTATTGATACTATGAAATATTTTGAATTGAAGCTATCTGGATGAACTGAATCATAATAAACCTGTTTCGTTGAACTACTTCATCAAATATAATGATAAATTTAAACAGAAATAATACAGTGTAGAACTAAGTTGTTTTCGCTTTATAACGGAATGGTTTAGTGCATGGATGGGCTTAATAAACAGTGCAGAAAATATAAACAGAGAATAAACATTTCACGATAAAATACAAATAATATGTTCCAGACTGCTTGAAAATACGCCGCTCAAAGCAAATACTCAGACAGAATATACCCACCGCAGAAGCGAGCGGACGAAAAAAAGTTAAAATCGCACTTTTCACGCCCACATACACTTGACGCGTATCGGCCAACAGAAACGCACTCGAGAAAGAAAAACGTTTTCGTTGCCAAATATCGTCCAAAAACTCTGAAAAGGATCGGAAAGAAAACCGCAGAACAAATCTGCACGAGAGGCCGAATTTGGCAGAAAAAATTCGCGGAAAAGAAAGATGGATGACGAAGCACACGTTGCAAATAAAACCTCGTTGCCACGAAGAAAAAAACTCGAAATGAGAGAGAGAGATTTCGAAAGGCTTCTCATCCGAAAAAAACGCTGCCTTTGTGAGGAACATCGAGTGGACGTCGAAATGAAGAAGTTGAAATGGATTTTCCAAAGGAATACGTAAATGTGGGGGCGTTCATCGTAGTGAAATACGGGACGGATAGACAGGTGGGATTACGCATAATTTGCACGTGACTAGGAACACAGATGATGAGAAAAAGCGCCGGGAGGTGTAAACCTCGATTCCCAAAGGCCATCAGCGGGCGTTTTCGATCGCCATGGGAACGTAAAGATAGGGAAACCAAATAATGGCACCCTTCCTTTTTGCTTACTCAATTTCCTCGAGTTTCGATCTTCGCTTCTTTGAGGAAACCTCTTGGAAGACGAGAGAATAGCTTCAGATAAGGAGAACCCATAAGAGAAAGGAGATGGATGCGTTTCCAATGGAAAGAAAAAGAGAAAAATGAGCAATTTAGACAATAGAAAAAAAGAAACAAATAAATAGCTACCTATCAATGAAAGCCGAAGAACGAAATAACAAAGAGTATCCATGGAAATCGAAAGTTTCGTTCCAACTTCCAGGAACGGGAACAAGGAAATAGCTAACCGAAATACTTATCTTGCAGCCAATAATAATGAACGAAGAATAACGAGTACAGTAATAAATAAAAACATTGTGTGGACATGACAACATAATTTTGTTAGAAGAATCTTGTCTGAGATGAAACAAAAATATTACTAACAAGGACTACACATCATACAACATATAATTCTCTGATGGCAATTTAAATAATCAAAACCAACAAACATTTGATGAATAATTAATTATAAGTCTTTCCATAGAAAATGTATAAATTAATTTACTTGCATTCAAGGACTGTTAAAACTTCCTTTTTTTAAACATTCGATTGATTAGAGAAGAGCAATATAAAGTTAAACTTTTCCTAACAATCACCATTCGCTCAAACAAAATACTACTTACGTTAGAAGAAAAATACTTCAGCACAGATACGAGTAAAGATAAACATTGTAAGTATAAAATATATTACATGAATCCGCAAACATGCGAATCAATTCATAGACCGATTTCTTCGGAGCCTACCCAATCAATCAAAAACTACAATCTAATGAGTTTCTTGTCCCAATTCACAAGAAAGAAGAAATACATTTGAATGAGGAACTTGTAAGTAAATACTGCATTCTTAGGTCTCGTACAAGATCCATCGCTGAAAGTACATCAATACGATATAATTTAAAGAAAAGAACCAATAATAAACGATATAGTAATGAAGTGAATACAGAACCTGTATAATATGAAGTATAGATGATTTTAGCTTATACACCACAGGTCCTTAAGGTGATAAACAAAAGAAGAATGGTTTGCTTACGAGAGTAAAAGGGCACTCTAAGATACAGATAAAACAGAAGAAAGTGTGGAGGAGTATAAAAGAAAAAATGTAAAGAGAAGGGGAAACCACAAAAAAACTTCCTTTCCCATCCATCTCACGCGTGATCCTGAGAGATTTAGATTACCAAGAAGAATACAAACGTCTCCACTAAGTCTTTCCTTGTTACGACGTCACGTAAAGGAGTGGTGTGGGGAGGGAACAAAGGAATAAAAGTAAATAACGATGGATTGCTAGGGAACGAAAGTAAAAAGGAAAGCGAAGTTATGGGGCTGTTAGCGAGAGACAATCCGGGTATTTCGAACGGATCCATCCATTAATACTCCGGAATAATGCGAAATCTGCTTTTCCTTTTAAGAATCGAGGCAATAACTGGATCGATGAAACGGAAGTGAACGTGGGATGATTGCTGGATAAAAGGGAAAGGAGAAAGTGTTGAGTGTTAAACTTAATGCGATCGTAAAATGACAAAGCCATTCCAGTACGGGAAACAGTAATACCGAGATAATTTCCTCCGTAATCTTCCAAAGTCGTCTAAAACTGCGAATGAGCGCCGTCTTATAAAAGAAAATTTGCAGAAATGAATGGCAACACATTCTTTCGCGAAAGTTCTGAATTATCTTCGAGAGAGTAATTTCTTATTTTCGCTATACACCAGGGATGCGAATGTGTTCGTAGATAAATAAGTTCCTCGCGTTAATCCGTTTAATATTTCGCTGTTACAATTAGCGAAAAACCGCGAAGACTGTAATGCATATTGAGATAACATATAAATGATACGAAGAGTGAGAATGGTTCAGTAAACTTGGTAACTCGAGGTACAAATTTCAACACACTTACAAATAGTTTAATTTACTATAAATTACACGATTTTTTTCTATTCTATTCGAATTCTAAATTAAACAGGAATCAAATAATGAAATTCTAATTACCTTTTCACGGAGAAAAAGGCAATAATAACAATATCATTATTTGAAAATGAATAGTTTTAAATAACGATACAATGATTTTGAATAGTTAAAATAATATGTTAAAATTATATATAATAAATTAGAATAATATATTTGTTCTAATATTTAATAAAATCAAGCAACTAGATATAAAAAATAATTTTCTCAGAGACCAAATAATTCATTTCTTCTTGATAAACGAAATTTATAAATGTACGATTCATTTATCTCATTACTTCCAACCACGTATTTTTCCACGAAGATAAGTTGCAAGAAACATGAAGAGAGATACCCTACCTTAATCTGAAACGTCGACGTTTACTTTGTGGAAAGCTTAAAAAGGTTTCCTCCGAAAAGGAAAGAGCCCACCCGAGATACATCAACGTTGATTTGAGAAGCACAAAAAGGGTGAAAGAAGAGAAGCTGATAACAGATTGGATTTGTCAAAGTAAAGAAGATACATCTTCTAAGAAGATTCACAAATTACTTGAAATTTATTAGGTTAAATTAATTAAGAGAATTATAAACATTTATTTCGATTCGACTTAAGCCATTATTTGGATAATTATTTGACGTGTATGTAAATTACGTTTCGCTATTCCAGATCAAAAAGCGATATAATCCGATGAATCCTAATACAGAAGAGATAACAGATTTCGGCAACGGCGTTCACCCTTCACTTGCGTGAAAGACGCGTACACATTCATCACGGAAAAAACCGTGACGTAAGAAAGAGACACAAAAGTAAAACTAGACATTCGTTTGTGAACGCACAGAAGTACAAATTAGTCGGAAGGCGCGTTGGATTCGAAGACAAATCCTGGCATATCGCATCCGCTGATTACCTCCTTTATACCCGAGTTTTTGAGCATGGCTGCACAAAAAGGAAAACAAATGCGCCCCTCGCGTCTCCAAGCGGATGAAAGAGAATCACCGGACGGAGATGTGAGAATGGGATCGAGAGTAACTTCTGAAGATTGGCATCCTTTTCTCGCATTCCCACATGAGTGGCGCGAAGGCCATGGCCTTTGGAGTGTTCTTTTTGCTACGGGAATTATGTAAAGGCAAACAAACTGACGTCTGGCGGATTGATGCAGTATCTGGAAGCTGGTTCGGGAGCGATGCAAAATGATAACTTATGAATATAGAATGGACTAACATTTAAACCGCCACAGGTGCAGGAATCCAAGGACGCTGAATAAAAAAACTGTTACGTAAAAGAGAAAATGGGATAATAAACGCAAAAAACGAAATGCGATTTCGAAAGAACGAAGTATTATTGACCACGTTTACTCTATACCAGTTTCCTTTATCTCGCATCGACAGGTATATTCAGAACAATCAACTATCGACGAAAATGTAAACACGACACGATTGACCGGTTACTTACGGACAATGCGTTCGCGAAATGAAAAAAAGATGTGTAAAACAAAATATTCTTCCTTATGTTTAGAATTTTCATATCGCCCGAAGGTTCGTATTCATTAAAGTCTACCGTATTTCGTTATTTCACATCTTGAATCGCTGAAAAACAAAAATAAATTTAACGTGTATGTCTACCTATCTTTTAATCCAATCTGATATATTCCTTCAGTTTTATCGTTGACACGCATTTCATTTTTCTAACGATCATAATAACCACTCGAGGAATTTCCTTCGTTCGTCATTGTAAAACGTTTCTCAACGAATTCAAGGCTTTTTCGATAATTTTCTTTATTAAGAAAATCGACGTAATAAAGTGGGAGAGTAACTGTTTTCTTCCATTGTTAAAAAAACGGGAAAAGAGATTTTCTAAGAAAATAGTGACTTCAAAAGAAATGGGGAAGGCCATAAAGATCATAGCGAAGGCACTGGGATACGCGAAATGAATTCCTTTCGACATTAAAATCTACATTACATGAGAGTTTTGAAATTGCTTGTCTGTGCCTCGTGAAGCAAAAAAGGATTTGGCATTTTCAAGCTATATTTACCGTGACATTACTTGTATAATAGTTCAACATGAAGGTTTTCCCTAATTGAAGAATGACAAGCTGTAATTCTTGAGGTTCAAAATTAATGACATCCACATGTTTAATGAATAAATACGATTAAAAACGGAGCACGATACAGAGCACAATCGTAGAATTATTTAATTCTTCAAATTCTTTCACGAGAAAGGAATTTAAACTCTGCGCTATTTAATTCACGAACAGCAAATGGCGAACAGCCAACTCTCCGTCATTCTCACGATAAAAAATTAAAATTCCAAATTGAGCATGAGAAGAAAGCTTTGAGGATATTCATTTCCAATTTCCCTCAATAACAGTCAATTAAGCGTCCATTAAAGACGAACTGTTTCCAAATGATGTGCAAATGAAAAACTGTACTTGGCAACATGCACACGGTCGGGTTGAATTCAATTTCATTCTTGAATATAAAAAGCACAGAATGATGGTTTGAATGGATGAACAGGGAAATAATGACCGAGTGGTGAAAAATATGCTACGCCGTAACATCCCCAAGGGCAAGCGATTTCGATACTTGGCAATCCTCGTGTTATTTTTATGAATAAATAAAATTTATACTGCAAAAAATCGAAGTTAATGTTAAAAATATATAATAAATATTAATGCATGTTTTTTAATTCTATCTTATGTAAACCAGGGAGTATTCGCGTTCAGTTATGATAACAAAAAGCAGCAACAAATCGTCAATAAGGCTTGATAGATATCGCTTTCCCTAAAACCAAAACCAAAGTTTAATTTTACATTTACATCGCATACTTAAAAATCTAACTTAATCTAAAAATCTACACTTAACATCTGCAACCATGAAAAAAATACTGATGCCCAAAGACATTTTTATTTCTAAAAAGTCAAGGGAAAACCCTTCGTAAAACTGCAATTCAAAACCCCTTTTTCATGTGAGTTTTTCATCAAAGTTAGAAAGGGTTAATAACAGCAAAAATAATGTCCCTTTCATCTCCAATCTAGAATAACGAGTCTAAAACAAAGGGAAGTCATCACTTGGATAATATCAATCTGGCGAATATGTGTGCCCAAGGTCTTTCATTAACAACGAACGTACAAGATGCGAAATCAATCATTTCCGCTTTTGGACCAAAACCCGCCTAAAAGGGAAGGATGACGAAATGGTTTTCAAGGACGAACTAAGTGAAGTGGAGGGGAATGCTCAGCGCCGAGAATAAAAAGGAACTGGACCTCTGAATCCCACCCAAACACCAAATCCCTCGCACAATATTCTCTCCGGGGGCGAGTACCATGGTTCCCACGCCTTGAAGTACAAATGCACGAAGATGATGAAGGGAGGAAGAAAGAAGGGGAAAAACTAGAAATACGAAATTAAAATAGATATTATATTAAAGAGAAGGATAAATCATTTCAATAGACAAGAGATCGTACAAAAAACGCGGTTCAAAATTTTTTCTTAAAAATAAATAAAATTTGGAATCCTAAAATGTTGGATAATAGAAACAGCTTCAAAAAATCCTATTACGGATAAAATTAATGAAGTTTTATGCTCTGAAGCAATTAAGATTGCAGTGAAAACTAGTTTAGTTTGGGCTTGAAGGTATGGCTTTAAAAATTAGTCTAGTGTCCTTGAAAGAATTAAAAACTTGTTCACATTATTTCTTGAGTTTTATAACTATCTCATTTTACCAAAAAGACCAAAGAATAAATTTAAGATACTATTATTTGATCATTCAAATATCCCCACTGATGAAAAGTCATTTTTTTCTGAAAGAAAAACGAGACTAAAGCATGGATTACATTTTGTGCTTGTACTTCTTCTGCATCTAGAATGAGCTATCTAATCCTTTTTAACAAAAAAAGGGTATGGTGTTGAGAAATAAATAAGCACGATGCTTAAATCTTCAGCTAGAATGCATCGTGTTGCTGCCATGTCCTCAAAATTTATTTCTAGATGGTGCGTAATCATGTCAAAATATAATCTCTTCTCTGCCCTCTGACCTTTCCCTTACATCACACTTACTTCTTTATTACTTTACTCCAGGGTATTTATCGAGGATGGCAATTAACTTTCTGACTATATCCTGTCTTAAGATAATTAAAGATATTATGAATCAAAAATATACAGAAGAGGCATTGGAGTCCTTGTTAAAAAAAATTGAGCTTTATGATTTAGGTTAATTACCTTCATCCTTGAGAAAAGGCTTCAGTAATATTACTGCAATGTTCTTTACTAAGTAAGATTTACAAACATGGACTTCTAAAGCATAAAATTTCCATACAAAAAATAGCAAAATATGTAACAAAAAATTTTTGTTCGACGAGTCGATATAACTGTTCACAGGTGAAATAATATGTTCTAGTTTGACTCATATCCAATTATATATAATCATAATAAATCTAATATAATAATAATAATACGAATTTTCCATAGAAAACCAACGTATTAAATTATAATTCCCAAATACTATAGAATAGAAATGGTTGTAGACATATATGAGCATAACTACGACGACGGAGCGTAAATAAACAAACCCCTAGCAACGGAATATGCTCAGGTGGTAGTAAAAGGGCGGGTTCATTTAGAAGAGAAAGCAGGAATGAAGTTAAAGGAAGGAAAAGGCGATTTAATGCACTCGCTTGGAATTGCTCTACGCGCACGCTTCGACGGGCAAGAGCATGTGAGAACTTGCGCTGGTATGCGTCGGAACGCGTGTTGAAAAGAGCACTGCATGACGCACCTTTTTTCTGCATCCGCTGTGCGCGAGACGCTTTCGCACGCTGCAAATTAATTTCTCCCGCTGTGGCCACAAAGGAGCCGTTGATAATTCAGGCTTGATTACGCGTTTAATTAAAGGGAAATATTTATAAAGCGGAGAAAATTCTGAACGTCGATTGAATGGCTATTTCAGAAAGGGTTTGGAATGAATTTCTCGTGAAAGGCGGATTAATTGTGCCGCAATTTGAACGAAATTTTGGGAACGCTTTCGACAGCTTGACCTCTCCTCAGACATAGAGGGCGGATTGACCTTTCATATAAGGCAAGTTCCCAGGGGGGCTTTTCTTCAGCCTTTCCTATTTCCTACTGAGATTCTATTGCCTTAGGGATAAACTTGACTTCCAACGAGGTAAACGGAGCTGAAGGGGTTATCCTTAGCGCGAGTATCCTATGCTTATATCTGATCAAAGATAAGCAGTAAATTGGATAACTCCAAAAAGAAAAGTTACGATACTAAGTAATAAAATTTAACGATATGAAAAATAAAAGGATAAACTTAAGAAACCATAAAAGGGCAATCAATAGTTATTTTTAATCGTTGTTATTTACTTTATCGATGGTAAAATTGAAATATAATAAATTAACGGAAAGAATACATCAAAAGAAACTTTGAATGCTTGCTCAATAAAAAATGTAATGTTTACATCTACTTGATCTCGAATACCGCATTGTAAAGAGATTAGAGACATTTCCTTTTAACAATTGTAACAAATAGCAACAGTATTGAATTGTCGAATTGAGTCAATTTACTTTATCTCATTGATTTATATTATTCTAAAGAATTAAAAGTTGACACCTGACCAAACAAACCAAAACATACATTTTCAAAATTAAATATCACATAAATTAAAAATATTTGTCATAATATTCCAATTAAGCTTGTTTTGTTAGCGCTGGAAAAAGGTATCAGTATACATTAAATTGGAATAAAAAACCAATAAGGCCATTAACAAAAGCAGTAAAACTTCCATGATGATTGAATACAATACGTGTCAGGCTTCAATAATGCTTCCCTATAATGAAAATAGAGCAATATTCAATCTTGGAGATAGTGACTTTCCAATTATTGCCTACAGCAATTTATGCTTAATGATCAAAAGAGAAATAATTATTTCTGATGAGAAAATCAATTAAAATTTCATCGTTTTGTGACCGGTTTCAAACGATACCGAACAAGGCTAACAAAAATTATGACGGCTCACAATAATTAATTTCGCCTAAGAAAAAAAGCTCAATTAACATATCACGAGCACTAAAAAATGGGATAGAATTGCCCAATTCTCCAAATGACACCTCTGACCGATTCCACATGGAAAAGCGTTCGTCCTCGAATCGAGAAATCGTTACAACACGGACTGAACAAAAAGAATGGAACGGGCGTAAAAATACGAGTTGAAATTAACCTTTTGCTACTCACGAATTTATGCTGATGGCTTAATTTGCATTCATTGAAAAAGAGAACGGTGAGTGCGAATCGTAAATCATAATTCACTTTCCAGCGATGGCTGGGATCGCTTAATTACCTACTCGCAAATAACAAGACTCCGCGATGGAAATTGCAGTAAGGGTAAAATTCCCCACCCGGTGCAGATATCCATGGAAACGTCGTGCTGAGCGAAACAATCGAACTTCGCTAATCCTCAGAAACTGATGTTTATTAATTTTCTCCAACTCGTACACTCAGGATGATCTTTTGCGAAATCAACAGCACCCAGTTTCGTCCCTTCGGATGAATGTGGATAAAAAAGTGCGGATTTCGAAACAAAAGCGAAACTAGGGGCGGATGTAGTGCTCCATATTGCTATGGGTGAAAGCGTGTGCAATGACCTCTCTTTCGTGGGAGGCAAATGCACGAAAGCGAGCGCAGTTCATAATGATTCCGATGGGTGACTGTGGAATCTATTGTGCGCTAAGGGTTTGATGGGAAGAAGGGCGTTCCAAATGTCGAAGGCATGAGGAAGACCTGTTCTATACATCGGAGAGCAATTAAGTAGCTCTTGAGTTGGGTCGTGAGATTATTGAAGACTCATAACCGCCTAACACAATATGGATTTAGAAGAAGGTTCATAGAATAGCCACGAACGCAATAAAGTTCTCCATTTATCTCTCCTATTATAAATCTTCATAATTATGTTCGTTCCGGGCAAAACGGCTTCAAAAATTCGCCTCGAAATAGCTTACAAATATAAAGCAATTATTATTGTGTTATAGTAACCATAGTCTAATCGATATCGAACTTTAGATGTAACTTTCCTAAAATATCTATATTACAAGAATTAAACAGAAAAAACGCAAGAGAACTCCTTTATCTTGAACTTATTTTACAAACATTTGTCCCAGATACTGAGGAATTCATTTCCTAGGAAAAGGAATCTCTATCAAGTTTATGTAAAACGATTCTTTTAATACTGCCTCACAGATATTATAATTTCTACAGTAAATTTTTTTCGCATAGAATATATATCGCTATATTAATAGCAATTGAAACTTACATTCTGTAACAAATAACTTAATTATTTTTAATACACAGACGAACTTTATATGAGACTATTAACAAACAGGAATTAAATAAATATCTTTGGGTCTGTTCTTTACAACCCCATGGTGAGGTCAATCCAAAATCATCACGGACAACACCACCGCTGACTTCGGGGAGAGGAAAAAAGTACAATGACACATGGATGGAACAGTTGGGCTCAGAGCGCATTCCTGATCTCATCCCTTAGAAAAATAAGCAGCGTTATTTAAACAGTTAAGAGAGCAACGTAAATTCCAAGACCCTATTC
This sequence comes from Pantala flavescens, assembly GCA_020796165.1. Taxonomy (NCBI): domain Eukaryota; kingdom Metazoa; phylum Arthropoda; class Insecta; order Odonata; family Libellulidae; genus Pantala; species Pantala flavescens. The sequence continues at coordinate 50,106,766 of CM036883.1, forward strand.
TCCCATCTGAGGTGCTTTTGAGCGTGGCATGGGAATAGTGTGTTAAGCCGACAGCTCTGAGGCTAGGATACGATAAACAGAGATGGTTCTGGAAAAGAGATGAATGGGAAAGAAGACGTACCCATGTCTGTTTATTTCATTAATATTTCCCACTCATATGTTGCCTTCAATATTGATGAATGAACTATTCTTCAGGTTGAGTGCCATTTAACAAAGGGATTCAAGAGGGAAGATTTCTCGACTTGAAATATCCCTAACTGAACCTAAACCAAAAATATATAAGGATATATGTCGTATTAGTAAATAGAGGTGATATTTTATCATGTAAAAAGACTCAATGGACAGTGAAACTTAAACGTATAGTGTTTATTTTTCTATCCGTGCCTGTATTCAAGCATTACGCTATAAAAATTATGATTAAATAGACAGACAAGGTCATTTTCGGGCTTTAATATCAAAAAGAGTCGACATATATATATACGTGACAAAATGAAAGAGAGGACATTTAGCAGCTGGACAACGTCATGGAAAGAGATCGGGGATATAAAAAAAGAGGCGCGATAAAGAAAAAGGAGACATAAAGGAGAAAGAAATACGACGAGCGCTATCAAATGTGGTCTCTGCGAACGATTTGAAAGCCTTCCTTCGGATGACAATGAGAGACAAAGATGGCGAAAATGGAACGACTCGGAAACTGTGCCCTTCAGTTGCTCTAAAACTTCCAACCGCACGAAGTCCCTCTCATCTCACGAAACCGCGCCTCGGATGGATGAGCAGAATTAAAGAACGAATTTCTCATCGGCGTAAAAATTATTTGTGAAAGATAAGCGTTGGAAAATAACGGCGACTTTCATAGAAATTATTTCGTCTTTTTGTGGGTCGCTTTGCAGAGGATTTATTTTTAACGTTCTTTGAATCCAAGTCTTTGTCAAACGTTAGGAAAGAGAGTAAATAATGATTCGTAACTCGTTTCCATGGGAACTCCATCTCTGCGAAAGATAATTTAAAATAAATAAATGAAAGATGAAATTTAATCTAGCATTTTCTGGTTTGAATAAATCTAAAAAAAATGCCTCTGTCAACCTGCCATGAGTACTGTACTCGTAAATTTCGATATGCATATATTTACAAAGGTTTAGAATTTATACCTCGTACATTGTTACTAAGCAAACAGGCGACTTAAGAGCTCGAAACAACAACTCCTTTTATAAACAGATATCATGCTAAATCGATGAATAAATCCACTCAAAAATAATTCTTTTTATGCGAAAATTGCGAGTGCAAATAAATATTTATTTATGCACAAATAATACGAACTATAATTATTTCACAATTTGCATTAGATTCAATGAAAAGAGAAAAATAACTATACTAAGAAGAATTCGCCCATCTAGTCAACCCTATCTCCCACGATCACGTATCGTTTTGATGCGTCGATATCGAAGTGAACCGCAGAATATCGATCAACATCGACAGAATTCCTTCAGGTGAAGGAACAATCTCTTCTTCTTTTTCTGGAACAGCCGATCACTACCAGAGAATGGTCAGTATGCATCGACCAGCAACGCGTGAAAGAATTGATCTAGTTCCTTCGCTGCTATTTTCTTTAGGAAAGGGGTAGAGTTGCATATGAAACCGCAAAGTGTGGGACGAGAATGCATTTTGACGGATTTGGAGAAAGGACGCTGACTGAAGGGAGTGTTGAGATGGAATGCGAGCAAAAATAAACGAGATGGAACTTGACAGAGGATGCGGATATGATAGGAGGCTTTTTGTATTCGTGTAATAAAGAGAGACGGATCAAACACGACGAATGCGGGCTAAATTAAGGAGGCCATAAATGAGGGATAGACTCTCATCTGAGGAGAGGGAAAAATAGTTAAGATCAGTTGACCATGAAAACCTTAATTTAGAATTACGAAGAAAATTATCTTGCGTTGCGTAGATATAATTTCAGTTTGAATTACTTTCAGCGGGTAAGCTATCGTAAAAGCTATTCACAACAATATAATTCCGTAATAGAACCCCACGAAAATACTTGCCGAAGATCTAAATTGTATATATCTTACGTATCCGCCATCCTTATTCAGTTCTTTGAACTTACACAATCGCTATTTACAGTTATTAAATTAACTTTTCAGGATAACAACTTTTTCTTTTTCTATAACACTCTAGAGAGCTGGATTTAACTCGAGTGTTCTTTGACAGTCCCTGCCGGTTGTTAATAGTGACCCTCTATTTACATATTATTCTAGACACCCCTCGAAAGTAATACATGAACCCCGTCGAGTGTCACCGGTTTATAACAGGAATCCCCAAGCTACGGCTTGAGTGGATGTTACCTGTCCATTTCCCACAACACGGACCCCCTGCTATACGCCAAAATGCGGGTTTGAATAGATGTAGATTTGGAAGCTATTCTCCATACGCTTCATGATGAAATTATTCAAGAATATTCCTAAGCACTGCCGTACATACATCTCTTTCAAATTCGAGTATTAGCATTAGATGATCATTTGACTCATTACTCTTTACTCATGAATTGATTGTTGATATGAGAAAACATAATAAATATTCCTATAGTATCTTCTAAAACTAACAAGTTCTAACAATCAGTTTAGGTACCTTCAACAATAAAAGTCACAACCTTTGAATCAACGTTTCATAAACCAAATCAAACAGCAGAACAACGGTGCATCGACGTATTTGAAGAGAAAATTACATCCCCAACAGAATGCAGTAGGAATTGGGATAATTATGCATCAAACTCGGACACCAAACGACAGAAAAAAACATAGTTAAACGGATGAAACGACACGGCATGCTAATCACACAAACATTTCCCTTATTAAGGCGGAAAACTAACCTCTAATCTAGAAAATCACCAACGTCCGGAGTAATAACACGTCTCTTCCATGTCACGGGTTAGGAATTTTGAAAAAGGCAGCAGAAATTGGACCAGTCAGCCGAGAAATTTCACGCAAAAAAATCGAGCGCTGAAAAATTTTTCAAAAGCCAGTTCAGGGGAAGAATTCTCGGCAAAAACAAAAGATGCCTTAAAACGCAGCGAGTGCAACCAGTCGTCGTGCCTCGAATAGAGGGCAATTTTCTCGGCGCTAATCAAGCGAGGCGAAGTCGAATCGCAAATTACAAAGCGCTAAACTAGGGAACACACGATTAAAAAAATGAACGGATTAGTATTTCGCTATTTCTCTTTGGAGGCGATTAAGCGGGAAGAGTTGACGTGAAAGAGCAGCTGATTGCAAAAAGGCACAAAAGGTCGGTTATGTAACATTATGAGCCCATGCGAGTGGCAAAATGAAAGGGAAGACTTCGTGTCACTTCGGGAGTGGGTGTGCGTCCATCAATCCCTCAGCGTAACTCTATACTTCTTCGAAAAGGAATTTTACATGCACGGGCTATGCGTTCTCAGATCACGCAATAGCCTAGAAAGACGATGCATATTAGGAAATGCCTCGAAGTGATGTAGTGTGAAACGCTATTCGAACACGAATATTCATAAATGTCAATAAATATAATGGATTAACTGGGAATTTTTATACCAAGAGGTTTTATTACGTATAAAAGGATAGAATTTCATAAAAATTTACAGATGATGGACAAAAGATCGGCTGTATTCTATTTCTTACGAGTGTTTCGGAATATATTACTCTACTCTTAAAAAAAACTTACTTCTTTCTGACAGAATATTTTCTACATTTTCTTTCTTAAATTTACGATTTCAGTAATAAGTAAAAGTAATCTATTTTCTTTTCTGGTTAACCTTAAAAGTACGATTCATAATTTCACTTAAATGTGAATCCATAATCTTTTAACGTACAATTTTCTTTTCAGCACGTCTTATTTATCATCAAAAGCTGTTCTCGGTTTCATGGTTAAATCTTTCATCCATGCGAATCCGTAAATTATCGCCGAACGACGAAAGAATTTAGAAGAGAAGCCATTTAAGAATAAACAACGAATCCTTTCAGCTGTTAAGGCACAATATTTCATAATTTACGGAGAAGTTTTTAGGATACAACATTTGATTCGGATAGCTGTAAAAGAGCGAAAATATCGAAATCAATGTGAGAAGGCGTGACTTCGTGGAATACCATAGTAATAAAAACAACTTTGTAAATTTCCACAGAAAAATTTCAGAGGAATAAATAAAAATATAAAATATCACCCAAAGCTTCCTTCAGCTGATTACAAAATCATCGATTCTACAGAGATTTCTTTCATTCCCTACGGCAACTCGATGTTGAACTAATATCGACAAAAACATGACTCGTAAGTCTTATTCTCTCTTGTGTATTTCTCCTCGGTAATCGCATTGCGCTCAATAAACATCTAACTCGTAAAAGCTTTATACAAGGAAGCCGGGGATGTACACAAACTGTGCTCGATCACGTAAAAATCTCATATCACGGAACTACTACAAATCGAATGATCTCAAAGTCGAGTATCGCGAGATATTTTTCCAAGACGAAAATCTTACGAACAGAAGGGAAATAGTACTTCTGGAAACCTTCGAATCGATACATTAGGGATTTGAAGCAACATTTCTTGAATAACAAGAAAGCGTACTTTAAGACGATGTCTTCCTCTTTTATATCTCTGGAGAATTACAGCTTAAGGTCGATTAAATATTTTATCTCCCCCTTCTTTTATGCCCACTCTTGAAAGGTTATGGCTCGATAAGAGAATGAAAATAAAGAAAGCAAGTCTTTGCCCGCTAAACCACTCTGACCTCTTTTTTCCTCGATTTTAGAATGCCATCGTCCGCTAGAGATAGATTCGACATGAAAAAAGCGGTCCTCGTATTTTTGGAGATGGAAAGAACGTGCCCTGAAGAGATTCGCGGAAGACGAGTGATAAGGATGGAGTGCGGAACTTCCGTAAACAACAGCAATGGTATTCGAATATGTTATGCCTAAATAGTAATACATATCTAATATTTAAATTTTCATCTTAAAAGGGGATTCAAATTATTTTCCAAATTTCATAGAGAACTTTCACAGAATATAGTTCTTGATTAAAGCAGGAAGAGATAATTCTACAGTTTTCCGTTACCTATTTCATTTAATTCCTTTACGAAGTATGGTGTGCGAGATCATAAATACATATTAAGGATATTAATTGACAGAAAAAAGCCCCGAGACTAAAATATCGAAACATATTAAAATAATGTAAGCATAAAATATTCTTAATATAATATTCTACATTATTAAGTTTGTGTAAAAATATCTGAAACTCTTTAAGTCCTGAAGGTAATGGAAGATAAGAATTTAATAGAAGAAATTTTAACATCCGCGCTTCAAAATATAAGGATGGAAGAACATAACCTAATAAAATTTCCAATATTATAGTTGTAATAAAAGTAGCTTCAAATAAAGAGCAAGTTCTGGATTCAAATATTCACCAATTAATTCTAGTGCACATCTACCTTCCAACATTCGTATGGCCCTCCTGCACATAGTAAAATACGGCTTCCGAAGCAATCCCTCTGCAGCCATCCATGAAGCGAAGCAGAGGAATACGCTGAGGATATTCTAATCAATTTTTACACCCTGAATACTCCCGTCTTTTATAGACGCTTCCCCCTACGCGTGCCCTGAAACATAAATTCCTCCGACTCATTCCATACGCCTTTCCGAAGAGAGCCTTCCCTTGTTCAATTCTCCTTCACACCCCCATCTCTCCATTCTTTCATTTCTCCTTATGCATCTCCCCTCTCGTGCAGGCGTCAACTGCACTTCCTCCCACGAAATCCCTATAGGAGTGCGTTTGTTCTTACGGGAATGCGGCCCTGAGAGAAAACGTAATATGCCGTAAAGCTTCCTAGGAAAGGGAAGAGGATTCCGGGGAATAAATTCGAAGCAAATGGGATTGCAACTGGGTACCATCGAGGAATTCGTGCGATCGATTTTACAGCATCCGCGAAAAGAAGTCTCTCTTTCAAAGAAACGAGGGCGTTCGATCCTCGAAATACTTCTACCGCGAATTAAGTTACTGCTCTTGACGCAATATCCGATACTTGTTAAAAAATATTTCCCTGCAGTTCTCTTCGGTGATGAATCGTAGTAAATTTAGAACACGGATCTCATTGAAGAAGAAATGAATTTGCGGAGAGTAAATGTAACGAAAGAGGAACACTTTTAAATAAATTAAATCGTTTGTAATATGTGGGTAACTTTAAAATCTAAATCAATACGAAAATAATTGCACCTAGATAAGGATTTGAAAATATCTGAATTCAGAGTTTATAATCTTTATTATTTAATTTTTATACGTCCAATTGTTCTCAGGCATTTTAATATAAACTACTTATTCCTTCATTTATATCAACGCGCACAATAATATATTATAATACTGTTTTTCACATCTGATGGTACTCTTTACTTGACTAGTTCAAGTGATAATGAATCCAAATAAGTTAAAATTAACATGTACAAACCTGTTTCAATTTCTTCGACTTAAGATGTATCTTAAAGGGTTCACATGTACATACCTGTTGAAAAAAAGAAAAAGATAATAATTAGAAAGAGAAAACAGACATCAATTCAAGAAATAGTACACTTAAAAATTTTACAGTAAATAATACAAAAATTTATAATACATGCGTTTGAGAATGACAAGCGTAGGCAGATTTGACGAAAGATTATAAATTAATACTATGAATTACAATATTATATATTTATTATGTGTATTATTATATATTATTAAATGAGAAATTATAAAAATGCTAAAACATTACTATAAAATATCTATGGTCTGTTGTAAGAATTTTAAGGGATACATCGAATAATTTTTCTATATTTAAAATATAATAAATACTCTACAATAACAATGCTGTATATTCTATATTAAATCAAAATTCAGTAGTAATAACTGACCATCAATGCCTCAAAAAAGGACGCATTCGTATTAACATCTGCCTTTGTTCGAATCGCCCAACAAAGAAAGGCAGATGGAGCGTGGGAGTTGAAAAAAAGGAAGGGTCATGAATATTTTATGGCGCGAAAAACAATAGAGCGAAAACAAAACAGAGTAAACTGGAGACTTTAAAAAAGGAAAGTCGCTTCCAGGGATATAACATGAAAAATATCTTAACAAGTGAGCAAGAATTAAAGGAAGGCATCATCAGAGGATAAACACTGAAAGGAGTCGAGGACTTCTGGAGAAGAGCTGAAGAGGAATGGAAAACGAAGAAAGGGAAAATGATTGAGGAAAGAGAGTGAAGGGATTATGAAACTGAACTAACAAAAATTTATGTATACTTAAGACGCTAAACCTCCATATTTGTAACAAAAGACGAGACAATAAAAAACGTCATGAAAACACTGGCATAAAATTTAAATTCTTTTCTTCATTGTTTTATAATATTAATTAACTAACGAGTATACGCAAGAAACAATCTTTAAATATATTATAGAAAATACAGGCGGTCCGATATGGAACTAAAAACTACGAAAAGCATGAAAAAGAAAATCCGGTACGTTACCGGAGCAATAAGACAACTAACGGAAACGATTCGAAAATAAGAGTAGGGGAACGGCGTGGGTGGAAGAGGATTTTATAAACCAGTTCCGAGCAAAAAGAAAAAGAGTTCCTCACGGTGCAGTCCTCTCTCCACTTTTATTTCAAAACCCTTCGAGAGGAGGGAATAAAAGAAGGAGACTAGACGTGAATAAGAACCGATGTAGGAGAATAAAGGGGAATAGAGGATGAAAGACATTCCGTAGGAAGATGGTGAGGAGGTGGAGGCGTAACATGAGTATGGATTCAACCGAAACAGCCTTCGCAAGGTCGATCCATCTTCTAGAGAGTCGCCTTCGGGAAAAACTGATCGCCCAAAAAATTGTTCTTCATAAGAACTTCCTTATTTATCCGAGATACGGGAGTTATAGAACGTCATCTCGGGACGCAAACTATTTAAAAATTTCTCCGAGAGAGATGTCTGTATCAAAATTCTGCAAACAAATTTCCTCGGAAAAGGAAACTCGGCTGAGATGATTTTCTGAGGCAATATCTCGCCTTCCGAGCCAATCGACTAGAGGGTAACCATTATACCTCTAAGTTATCGGGAAGAAGAGCCTTTGTAGACAGACACTCCCATTAATACAATCGAGATCGTGTTTCTCTCAATATATTTTGGGCGAAGAGATTATTCCTATGGGTTTACGTGGGAGGGAAACCGATTTAGGGAATGGATAGTACAACTTAGAGTGCTTGAATACTTAGTAGATTATTAATGAAACATTAAATCTTTAGATGTAATAACATAAAATGAAATTCAAGTTTTATAATCATCGCAGAAATGGAATGCTAGTTCTTTTTATAGCGTGTAGTGTATCGCTTGCAGTATTTACTAATGAAATTGGATCCAAACATTGCGACAATTTACGGTCAACTTGAAAAAGGCTATCAAGGGTCCTTTCTAAACAATGACCTCACTCACATCCTGCATTCTGATGGGAATACGTAACTGACGGGTTTTTCTTTGCTATCAAAGCACACGACAAACGCTTACGGATATAAAAACTTCATATTTAGTCTAGTTCACACAGTATTAAAAATGACGATAGTCCCTCTCCCTAAATAACTAATATTTTCGATAAATATAAATTCAATAACAACCATCAAACCCAATATCCTTCTCTATACATATGTATTTATGCGTTTCAGTAGATATACTATTCTAAATACGTAAAAGATTAATTATTAAAAACATTAATCTATTAATATTTTGACCGCCGTAAATCATTCATTTTATTTATCATTCATCAAGTAATAATACAAAAATATCATAATTACACATGATGAAAACCAGAACTGAAATTTTGAAAACAAAACTCAAATTTTAATATCGAAATATCGATATTATACGGCTAGAAATACGACAAATATGCGTCGGGTTAATATTAACTTCCAACGGAATGAAAACTCCCTCGAGCAGTTAATAGACAATTTTTCATCCCTTGCCTAATTAACGCAACAAGGCGGAAAGAACCAGCCTCAACACTTTCTTAGCGATCCGTGGAAAAGTGCCCTTCGTAGAGGGTTCATCCTATTTCAACTCGTGTTGTGAGCAATTCCCCTCCAACCACGCCTCCGTGCTACCAGCATCTAGCGCTACTACACCCGGCGGGGAAGACATGTCCGTGCACGAAAGAACTGGAGAGGATAGAATATACGTCAGTTGCGATCTGGACATGAGTAGAACCAACGAATTGGAAAGGATGAGCGAAATGAAACGGTTTGGTAAGGGAAGAAGGAATACCTCTATAAATAATCCAAGTCCTTGGAAAATTAATTCATCTGAAGTAATAAGGAATTAAAAGTTATACTGGAAAATTATGTGGAAGGAAAGAATGAAAAGGACGATTTTCTTTGGAATCATTACCACCGTGAATTGATAAAAATTTCTTAGAGTTGGAAGAGTTTAGAACATTTCAACAGTTTCGGACGGTTTAATGGATAAAGACAGTCTAAGCGGAAGGCAGAGATTTATACATTAAAGAATTCGATAATATGATGCCCACGTACACTTGATCACGAAAATTTAAAACATATTTTGTCAAGATTCATAGGTTTCGCGTGTTACAAAAGGAGGCCTTAAGTAATTGAGGCTTAGACATAGAAAAACCTGTGAAAGATAAAGACTTCAAATCATTTGGGATTGCCACATCAAATTAATTTTCAATTTAAACTTAACATTTCTATTTAACTCAAAAATGTAAATCGTCAACTAAATTTACCATAGATGACTAACTAAAAGGAACATTTCTCCAGAAAAATAAACACGAGATATGCTAAAATCAATTCAAAAAATAGTTAATAGAAATTCGTTTACGTTAACATCGTTCCGTTTCGTTATCTGAGGAGCGTTATTTCAGGGAAAGGAGAAAATTTCATTGGTGGGCGTAATTCAATCGACGGAATCAGCGCGATTCGTCCATTGGAAAGGTTTATTAAAGTGGATAGGGAAAACTGCTCCGCATTAAAACCGAAAATTCAAGCGTCTCTGGCGAAAGGGAGTGTAAATGGGAGGAAGACGGCAAAAAGCAAACGACCCAACGGGTGACGAGGGGACCACAAAGCCCACGCATCTCTACTCCTCTCACCTTCTCCTGGACTGTTTATCACGGTTTCTAGGGGAACCGCATTCGGTTGTTTATAATTAACCGTTCCCTTGCATAGCGACTCCTGAGACAGAAAAATGCGCGAAACAAACAAAAGAGACGCGAACGAACAAAAAAGTTCCTTTTTCCTGTTCCTCGAAAGAGAGGCGGGATGATTAAGGGGATCCTTTTGAAAAAAATGTGGAATTTCTCAATCCGCGTGGAAATCCCCGCAATTATAAAAGTTTACGGATGTCTAGCTACTTTTTAACTACCAAAATCTGAATATCTCTTAGATTCCATAAAGTCATGACGTAAAATATCCTAGATATACATAATCTAAGGCATAATTACTAGATTCTCGTTCTTCATCTTCTCCACTGTTTATCAGAATAAGGGAGCCTGTGTGCATGAACAAAGTGATATACTATTTGCAACAATTTTCGAAAACAGTTTCAAAATAAGAATCCTATAAAAAGTTTACGATCGGAGTTTAAGCACAATTATAGCTATATTATTGATTTATGCTCATCTCTTTTGTAGAATCTCTTATTTTACATTTAAATTGTTGAAAATTAATTTATATTCCACAACGGATGTGATTCAAATTAAAATAATATGCCTGAAACTTTACTTCAACATAAAAAGTAAATCAAAATAGGAAGGTGGAAAAAATGCTCCACAGACAGATTTATATATTTTTTGTTTCGCTTTGCGGATGAGTTTTCATATCCGATCCGGGTTTCCCTTCTCTATCTCTTGGTTTCGCTGAAATGCAATATTTTACGATGGACACGCCCGTCAAACTTTCTTGGTTAGGATTTGGCAGAAGGAGAAAACTATAAAAAATGTTACGTAACAACCAACGCCGTTATAAAAATGTAGATTTATGTTCTGGTAGTTTATAGAGGCTAAAGCCTCCAAAAGGAAAACGCATTTTACGCTAGTAAATACTTCTGTAATACGTTAAATTTTTGAAATAACGATATTATATGAAAAAAAAAGGCTAATGCAAAAAGATATTATATTGTGAGGATTGTGAACCTAGTTATATAGTGGAATCAAAGAAATAGAAAATCCATTTCTGGATTCGCAGCAGTTAAATACTACGTACATAACCTTACATTACACGCTTCAATGAAGGAAAACTAATGCGAAATAATATCGATCGATGAAGCAGTAACTTTGTGGAATTCCATCCTAGCTGAGGAAGGAAATGACTTCGCGAAAATTCCAATATTTGTTTTTATTATATGACGACCGGTTTCGAGCTACAAGATCATAATATGAAATATCAAAATCATGATATCCAATTAAAAAGAAGTGAAAAAAGAAACTGGTTTACAAGTTCTTCAATTAAGAGCTAATACTTTAGCACATTATTAAAACGTACTGAGATATTTAGATAAAATTATTTCCTGAACTTCATTAAATGAGACCATTTTCAAGGAAATATAATAGTATACGCCTTCCTAGATAGTAACAGACAAGATCCAGTATTGAAATTTGCAAGGATTACGGACTCACACATTCTATTAATTGTAACTTGAAGTATTTCATTAACGTAAAATAACTCACAAGTGGATAAATTCTATCGTGTTCGGCCCCACTTCGCTGAAGTACATTCTGAAAAGCAGAAATAATTTCAATCTACTCTACACAAGTGGAGACTTAAAATCCTAGTAGAGGAAAAGATCTATTCGAGGAAATGATTAAGTACACGTAATATTACTAAGTAACGAATCCTCGGCGAAACTAATAAATTCACCTCTCGTCTGTGAAAACTAAATTTCGAGCACTTGGGGGCGACCCCTCTTTTTAAGACTCTAAACCAATCATTCTGTTATAATCTCAATTTCTTCCACTTACCTATCCCTTCCCCTTATACTCACCCCTTCTCATCCGCCGGTTTTATTATGGGGGAGTCTGGAACACTCCCCGGAAAACCCCTGTGCATTAGCTTCCTTAATCTTAAAAGCCTTAAACCCTTCGCGACTACTTTTTCCACGAATCCATCCTCCGAATGCCTAAAACGGGCATCCAGTTTCATCTCACTGGAACGGCTATCCTCGAGCTCTTCCTTCGAAACCATTTTTAAGACTTCGAAAAGGGAGAATTTTCTTAGAACAAATGAATCCAGAATTTTCTTCGAAGCCTACGGTCATATTTCCTTCTTTATGTTTGAGACCCCTTTTCCATACCTTCTCAAAAAAGTTCATTAATTCTTCGACGAAAATCGGATTACGGATAGTACTCGAGTTCCCAAACTTTTCTCGATCGATTTTCTCTACACTTGTTCGATGAGGAAAATTGCTGGTTCGATTTAATCTATCGAACACAATATCGAAAAGAAACTTTTCAAGTACTTTTTATTATTCAGCCATAAATTTTGTATGGATCACATTTTTTGACTTTTTTCTTAAAAGTTTATTAAAATCTAGAGACTATAAAAATAGAGTTCAGATGATGCATTACAACCTAAACTATAAATTATAATACAAACATACATTTGTGAAAATTAAAAAGTCTTTTGGATGAGGAAAATTGTTCGTACAAAGGCACGATTTGGAAATTAGAGAAAGAAAAAATCACAAGAAAAGCGACCATATATTTTAATATTTGGGTTCGATTTCAGGTCATGTCTTACATTTTTCTTTTCGTTTCACCTCAGAAAAATGGAGCATTAAGAGAAAAGTAGAGAGTTGGCTTGGCTACTGAGCCAATGAATTAAGTTTACTTTGTTTTACAATCAAGGTTTCGATTATCAATAAAATGTTGAAATTAAGATACATAGAAAACATATTTCTAATGCAAAAAGTATCTTTAAAAGATAAAACTTTAAGATACTTCAAATCGAAAAACCAAAATCAAAAATAGAAATTTTCTTGTACAATAATAATTTATTTTATAAATAATTTGAGTTATTTTTTTATTTATAAATTTATTTACGCAATGTAAACGATTAGCCGTTATAACTATAAAACATATACTGCTTTTTATATAACTAAAAATTACCTATAAATTAATAAAATTAACAACTTTAAAAAAAATATTTCACGGTACATAATTTAAGTGAAACGACCTTTCTAGGAAAATAAATTCACCTTGAAGTTAAACAGGAATGACAAAAATTGATGTACGACTTTCTGAGGCCTATAAGTTTGATTGGAAGAGGGTAAGCTATCATTCTTAGCCTCCAGCAATTCTTATGCATTATCTAGGTCAGGGAATCTTCCACTGAATGCATAGCAATTTCGTTCGATCACAAAACCCTCAATTAATTTCCTCAAAACACGGAATGTAGCGCAACCGAAGATGCTACGAGATGTTGTGATTGATGCCTTTGCATCGCTTCCGTCCATAAACACGAAGCTATCAATTTCTCCAATCAGATACCAGACGGAAATATCGCCTCGATGTCCTTGAGAATATCACCTCACGTCTATGCATCATCATTATCTCACGCTCGACTACATAAGTATCATAGTCATATTTCAACAGAGCAATATTTTGTAAAAATCATATACGGCGCGAGGAGATTTCAACAAAATGCCTTATAAGTTGTAGAAAAGAATATATACTGCTATGATTTACTCACGCAATGTCATAAATTATAGGTGACTTAAGCCAAATATATTCCCATATATTACAAAATATGACGTTTCGGCTACATTTTTATTTCTCTCGAATACTTTTTCTTGAATATACGAGTAAAATTTCTTAAAATAATCGTGTAATATATTTTATATATAATATAAAGTGTAGAGAAGAATAGAATCCAAAATGAATCAAAAGAAATTTATTATGGTAATTATATAATCTTATGTAAAGTAATTACTAATTCTGCGTATAGTAAGAGAAAATTTTGATAAAATATCATTCAGTATCATATTCAACTCGAATTTTACATACATGAGCTTTACATGGATATTACAACATGAATAAATCGACATATATAAAAATAAAAGATAACCGTAGTCTAGATAACAGAAAGCTGTAACAGCCTTTTGATTTATAATCAATGTTTATCAAATTCACTACCCTAAAGTGGTCCTTGAACTCTGTTATTGTCTTCAGCTTACCCTCGAGGAATACTCAATCAGGGTCGAAACTACAGAAATCTACTACCTGAATACTAAAGAAGGGTTCAGAGGTTTCCGAAGAATTTTGACCGATCTTAACTTTTGATTAAATCACTAACCGTCCCTCGATCAAGGGAAAGGGTTCACTCAAATATTAGTCGAGGCGTCACATAAAAAACAAACGATCGTTTCCTAGGCGAACAGGGAACCAAACCCTACGGTATAATTTATCCCTGCCTACCCTTCTCGAAAATCCGATATCTAAGGTCCAAAATATTCACGTCAAGTCCTCTTTAAAGATGCAAGCTCTTCTCAGAGATTTTTTTACGAAATCTCACGCCTCATTTCACATCCCCTTTCTATGGCTGAACCTCGTCAACGTTTTTTTTGGAGCGTCTAAAGTAAACAGTGGCTTCAAGACACCTATGCAACGCTATGAGGCATGAAATTATGTCTCTGAAGGGAGGGATGGTCAAGTTTTTGTAAAGCTGAACAGAATCTTCCATCCCTCTTGCTACAGGGGAAATGTGAATCATTCCGGAGTGGTGAAAACTTCCATCATCTTTCACAACGCTTTTTGAATGTATTATTATAACTAACTTTAAATTATACTTTAGGGATTTATTTATCTGAAATACGTGATTTACAAGACCTTAAAGAAATATTTTATAATCATATTCCATTCAATATAGAAGCATTTTATCCTTATCTCCTGATTTATTAAACAATGGTTATTTTAATATGGAAGTTTTAATCGCTTTCTTAAATTTTTTTACGTAAGAATTTCATGCACAATATAGAGAATTATCAAAAGTAATATTATTCGTCTCTTCCAATGATTACAAATCATCGCTTTTTGAATACAATACTTAATACCGTTTATCCTCACAGAAATTAAGATATCGAAGTCATCGAAAGAAATATCTGCGTTCGATTCTCATATGGAAAACTTTTCAGGGTTGTGTTCGGAAGTAAAATAAAAACTTTCACATTCGATAATCTTAAAAATGTGACGATGAAACTGGATTTCTCCAACCGTGATTCTAATTTCAGAGAATTATTACTCTTACTAATAGTCTCCAGCCATCGTCAGTTACTTGTGATTAAAAGTTATATAAAAGACATTAGACTTATTCATTGAGACATGAAACAGATGATGTGCTATTCGGTCAATCAGCTTGACTTCCATCATGCAATTTTCCATAGCTACTAAAGGAAAATTCCTTTGTGCGTCTCCAAATGCTTTTCACGTCTAACTTCCTCCTCTTGAACCGAATCCCTTTTCCAGACGGGATTTCGAGGAGTATGACGCTACGTCCTGTCACACAACATATTTCGAAGGTTTAGCGTGTAATCCTTCCCGGAAAGCGCGCGCAATCGAATTCTTCTCGTGTCACGAAACAGAAGCCTTCTGCCGGTTGATTGATGACGGCGCATGGCGACGGTAATTGGTCATCAGACACTAGGGTCGTTATTACGGACGATATCTATCCCTTTGAAGCACCGGATGAATCGAAATGGTGAAAATGATTAATGTCATTTCGCCTCAAAGGAATTGAGATGAAATTCTCCACAGAATTGCAGTTCTCTGTTAATCGAATCTAAACAGCGGAAATGACTGAAAGACGTCGGTTAAGTTCTAAAAATAGCCCTTCAACCACAATATTGATTTTGAATTTCTCGCCCTCTTCACACGAACACTCAGGCTCTTTATGAACTGCGACCCTCAAATCGATACAATGATATACGTAAGTACAATTTAATCGTTTCGCGAACATGTCAAAATATCCTCACTTTTATGCATATCAAATCAAGTCCTTCAAGCTGGATAAAAATTCAGGAAATAAATTTGGTATCTTAAAGGATATTGAATATCTTCATAATATGTTCTACACACTTAAATGTTTAACTATTAAACAAAATATTTCAAAGTAAATTGAATTTAGCTATTCACAGGTCCTATGTTCGAATGATACATCTTAACTAAATACGCAAAATTTGGGCTCAGCCATCGATAAGCCATATTTACATAAATAAATTTTCAAAAAGACATTGGAGATAGGATTGAGTAACTCTGATTTTAATGTCATCTAATCTTGAGTTATAACTTCGCAAACAAAAAGAAACAGATAAATGATAGGTATATAATTAATATATAATAGAGATCTATGTAGTACTTTGGTTAAGTTTATTACTTTATCTGAATAAAAACATAAATTTTTAAGCAGAAAATCACGGAAATTTTATAAGATTACGATGACATGTATAAGTATAATAAGCAAAGGAATTTTTTAATCCTATACGAATCCAGATCTTGGAGTAAAATATTCGAAACGGAAATGTCGCCTCTCTTCTGATACAAATTTAGAAAAATCTTTTCCTCTTCTCCATCAGAAGTTACCTTTGAAGACATCCTGAACGAGGACGATCTCTTGACTCGAGAGATATATTCCTTTAGAAGAGTCTCATACATCCTTTGGACACGGAAAACTAGATGGACTTGCATCCCGGTGTGGCCTGACCCTCATAAGATAGATGTTTCCTTGCTATGGCTAGAAACGCGAAGATATAAGTCTTTTCCTTAGGAGAGACTTTGAGAAAAGCTGAAGGATGAGCGGAAGCACGGCCTCGAGCCATTTCTAAGGACACGCAATATTGCTGAAATGGCTTATCCCACAATAAACAATACAACAAAGAGTAGGTTGCGGAAGATAGAGAAACATCACCGATCCACTCAAGAGGATACTCCTATGATAGTGTCATCCTGTAGTCCTTCACCTATTTAAAACAATAATATCTTGAAAACAGGATTTATATTACCAACAAAATGAATGGTAGATCTAACTAGTAATACCATCACATGATGAAATCCATCTAACATAACAAAAGATCCACTAAACATATAGTTAATTTAATAAAATAACAAATGACTTAGGGTTTCATTAACACGAGAATACGAGTATAGAACACAGCAGTTCTTTGACTCATTGTTTAATTTATTCTAATAATGGTTCGAATAAAAACCCAATTTTCCATTGTTTTAATTTCTAAATCCCTTCGAAAGATCAAGGATGGATGAATATACATTGTTAAGATAGGAATAATACTACAAAAGTGTTGACGTACTAATTGGAATTTATCATCATTTACATCGGCAAATCCTACCATTACATAGAGTCTATATATCGAATCCTGGTACCTGCAACTTCGAGAAGTTCCCAATAAAGAGAAAAGAATACTGAATTCTAGAACTCGTCCTCTTTTTTCGCAGATGAGGAAGGGATGAAATCTTCTCCTCGGCTGGTTTCGTGGTTGCGCAAAGTATGGACTTCGACCTCGAAGACGGAAAAAGACTTTATCCCGGTTAAAATTGCAGCAATTCTACCTTCCTTTCTCGTCAATTCTTTTTTTCACGCAGATACGAATGAGACGCTAAATCGACTTGACGTGGGGCGAGTATCGCAATCAAATCAACCGAAAAAAACCTCTCCGTAGTTGAAATTCAAAACCGATGACTCCCTCAGGAAATCGCTGAATTTGTTTCCGAGGCTGTCAACAACTTTGTGATTCGATTTGCAACAAAACAGCGGTGATGTGAGAAAAGCAGTGGTCTACCGATACTTTTTTATTTTATGTTCTCTTCCAACGCCTGTGGTGAAGAAGATTAGGTATACTTTATCACGCCATGTAAATAACCTTCCGACTAACGTTGTTTTAAAGTAACTTTCCTAAACAGAACATTAGAAGATGAAATCAACTAGTTCTTGCATAAAATCTGACATTACTTTATAAAAAGTACAAAAAACTAAAGAGAGTAGGGTAAGAATCCGTGAAGATGATTTGTCACACTTTAAAACTTACGAATTACGATTTATGACTTGATTCGTATTTAAGAGGGTTTATACCATAACATACCAAAAATTTACGTTCAATTACAATGCTTAATGTGACAAATATACATTTAAAAAATTAATTAAAAATTTAAATGATTAAGGAAAATTCAATTTATTCTCGACCTTGGATGCCTCAAAATGTATAAATAGCATTTTAAATGTATTTTGACGTTAAAAATACTAATGAAGCACATGAACATCATTTCCTACACCACAAATTACTTCCGCGCATTCGATGATAAACTCCAACTTTTTAATCCATATAAACTAACCACTTCCATTCCGAGTCTCTTTGAAATGAGTCATGCATTCTGAAACTGCAATCGCGTAACACATTCCCACTGCATTTCCTTCCACCTTTCATAATATGCAAATGGGAGATCATTTTTAAAGTTTCTCCACAGTGGATGACCTGCAATATTTCCCCCTATACTCCCATATACATGCTAGTAGGAGTCCGTAAGTTACATGCGTTGCCCTCGGCGGAAGCAAAAGGCGATCGGCGAAAGGGAAAAAAGGTTTCTAAAGGGCGGTCTGTATGATGAAGAGGATCGCGAATGGAGAAAAAAGGCATTCAATCCGACACTCTTTTGCCGCATTGTTCTGGGTCTTTCAAAAGGTCCGGCATTCATAAAGCGACGGCGGCAACTTTTGAAAAGAGAGAAGGAGCACAATGGATACGCCAAACGTTCTCCAAATATTGCACGTCATGCGTTATTCTTTTTTAATTTGAATCCTGTGTTCCTAGAAATCTGCCGGAAGTATCTCGTGAGTAATTGTTTAATTCTAATCCTTCACAAAGGGTCCCGTTAATGGGTCGGCCGCAGTCTAAGCATTGTACCCTTCGAATGACCAAACGATGTGTAAATGAAACTATTTGAAAGGGACGACGATAAAGAATGCATTTTGAACAACCGTGCTTAGATTCACCTCTTCTCTTTGATGTTGCCATAGAAATATAATATCCCTCGTAAATGCTAAATGAAATAAAGGGACAATAAAAATACCTTAGAAGTCCCACATTATAATATCATATACAATTACCAAAATGTTATCGTAAGTTTTATTTGGAAATGAACCCAGTGTTTCCTTCTCATTTTTCATGTCTTGTATGTAGCAATCCAATTTAATTTTTAATCATTAACGTGTTCTAATTATCGAGTTTATACTGAACAAGATTCAAGGAGCAATTTCGAAAATTACATTAAATATTGGATTGACCAAAAACAATTTGAAGATAAATCAACTAAATAACTTTAACATGTAATAAATGAGCTGAAGAAAAGTAAATTTAGAGTAGAAAATCGTTCTATCTTCTACGATTCTATTCTACTCTATATATTATCATTCTATTCTATATACTCAGCTTTTCTATCTTTTCTCCTTTTCATAAAAATCATACATAAATCCTAACATTTTAAATTTAACTTTAATATTCGAAAATTTCCGAAACAATTTACACCGCAACGTGATCGGTTTGTGGACTATTCAACATACTATTCATGTTGCTCATTTACGAGCAACCGTCTGTACGAATTCATTCCCATTACATTTGATCTCCATAGCAATTATTCAAAGCAAAATGAAATTTGTAGCAGAGATTTAATTGACCATTACACATCCTTTCGAATACGATTAAATTGAAAGGTTCTATGAATTCCATATCAGAGGATTGAAAATCAAAATGTATGCACTAAATGCCTAATCGCTTTTTATAACTGATATTCAATAAAGAGTAGTAATTTTAAAGGTTAATTTAAAATATACAGGTAAGTATTAAAAGAACCTTATCTATTTATCATTTTTACATATGACTGAAGAAATATATATCTTTGTATCAAGTTCATCGAATATGGAATGTAATCCTTGAGAGTGAATAACTTAAATAATTAACCAAAAATGGATGGAAATTGCAGAATAACAACCAGATATTTTCCAAAGAAATTTAGAAAATGACAATGCATCAAAGTTATATAACAGCTAGGGTCATTAATTTTTCTCAATATCAATATAAAATACGCCTACAGGAAAGGAACAGTGAAATTGAATATATTTTACCAATACAGAATTAGTAATGATACGCATCATATTTGTGATTCTTCTTTTCTAAACTCACAAATATATCCAAGGAGATTCTATTACTCAAAATGAACAGAGAAAGAAGTAACTGAGGACAGCAAACAGTACTGCGAAGATAATTTCAAATTAAAGCGACTTAAATTTTCATTTTCAAAAACCATAATAAGAATATAAAGTGAATATATAATATTATCATCGCTTTTTATGCAATTAAACCATCCTCATGTCATTCAGAAACAAAAAAATCATTGGAGCGGGAGACGAGTGTAATTGATCGAACAGTACCTTCTTTCCATCTGTTAGAGAGAAGCTGGAACTCACCATCTTGGGCACGCACGGCCCTTATCGATTGACCACAGAAGTTAATTGTCCCTGCGACGATTACGACTTCAGATCAACGAGGGGTTAAGGAGTCCAATTAAACTTGCCCAACTGCATCGTATTAGTCTCTTTCGATTGGCCCCGACGACCTTGCAACTATCCCTTAACAGTGGCTAATTGAAACGTACCACGGATGAGAGGGAAAAAATTGCGAGCAATTAAAGAGGTTTATGCGTGTTTGCGGGAAGACGGAATGGATGTCTCAGTGGGACAGACACCGCAGGGGGTCGTCTGAACGAAAGAATGGGTTAGTCTCCAACAAGTAGGGCGCGCACTCTGGATTCTTTTATTTCTGCCGCGTCATCCGTACACAGGGATGACAATGGGGAACATATGGGATGACGATGGGGGCTGAAAGTGCTTTTTTTCTGCGAAAGAATGTCTGGTGACCGATTAAACTAATTGCGACAAATGCCGAGATGAAAAAACTTTCCTTACTTCGAGGACATATGGAAATCTCTTCTGTACAATACGCTTTCTCTTTGATTCGAAATCTAGACGAGTTAGATCAAAAAGTATTCAAATGTAAAAGTCGACAATCATTGTCATTGAAAGAATATTTTAAATATGCTACTATTTACAGTTTGCATACGATTTCAATTCTAAAGGTAACTGACGGTTGATCTCCATATACTGGATTGCTTTAAGGCAAACCTGGCGGATTCACCATAAGATTAAATATGAAAGTTTGTGAATGTTTATAGGATTCTCATTATCGAGCTCAATATATTCCAAATATACTCGTGTATTTTCAAAAGGAACGATTTAAATCTTTCAAATTTTTTATTCACTCTAGATAACTTACAAAGAAAAATAATTTCCGGTATTTTCAAATAAAAAGTTTCCATTGTCACTCCTAACAGAATTACGTCACATCTCCTAATTACGAAACGATATTGAAATACTGATGAGTAAATAGGTGCCACGCGGAAAAAAAAGAATCTTTATCCATAAAATTCAAACCTCTAACTCTGTATGTAAGTTAGTAATGAATACAGACAAAGTTGAAGAATCCTTATTAACATAGCTTGGCACTAAAATAAATAAAACCCAATAAAATAATAAGCATCTCCACTTCCATACATTTTAATTAGAGTAAAACTTTAAAGGTCAAAGAGTTTAAATTGAATAATGCAGTGAATAATTCCTTCAAATATCAACATCCTTGACCTCCTGGCGAATAAATTAAAATAGAGAACACTCTGAATCTACTCCATTAATTCAAACACTCTTGAGCTGCTTCATATTGCCATAATCCATGAAGGGACCTCGGGTGCTACCATTGCAATTTAAAGCCTCAAAAGATTTTGAGATCTGAGTCAACTTCATTCACGATTCGTGGACGTCGGCACGACAAAAAAAGGGCGGAAAATTTAGAGTCGAGAGAGAAATAAACATTCGGGACCATAATTCAGGGATAAGTGATGGAAGCAAATACGCACGTGAGTTGGCGTGCGTCAACACGTCGACGCAAAGTTTTCGAGTCGGGTTTACTTAAAAAAACGCGGACTTCTCTTCATTACCTCCTCCTTATCTTAAAACGATTCCCCCGCAGATAAACAAGATGCGGGCACTACAAAGGGGAGCGTGCAGGTTTAAGGAGTTCCACGTGACCTAGGCACATCGAAGGCGATGGGATTACGATGCAGGAGGCGTAACTTGGACCTCCCATCAAAACGAGAGGGTTGGAATCATAAGGAGGGAAATTCCACAGCTGCAGAATAAACATTGATGTTATCTGGAAAAACTTCTGGAGAGTTTATCTTACGGCTTTCGTAGGGATGACGAATGAGAGGTCGACTTTGTGAGATACGAAAATAATGTACAGAGGATATGGAACGTGTACGCGTCATGAGAAATTTCGCCCCTATATCGCCCTCTCGTAGATCTAAAGCTGCACATAGAAATCATAGACAAGAAGGATGACGTTACCAACTGTTAATGAACTCTAGCGCATAGATAAGTTGATACGACAACCCTTTGCATTAATTTGAATTTCCTTAAAGTATACTCCGGAATAAAAATTAAATTATAAGGACTGTCTGAAAAAACACAATTAATTATTTAAGAATTCCGTAAATTTAAGTGTTTAATTTCAAAGTATTTAGGTTTAAATAACTTTTTAAATGTAATCGATGGAAATCGTAGACAACTGTCAACAGTAAAGTTAATACAGACAAATGAATCAGAATATTATACTTAATGATATAAATCGGAGTATTACGCTTAGAAACCCAGCATTCGATTCGATTAACCGTGAGAGATGAGCTATTAAATTCAAGAGAATCATTGGTACTTTATATTGGCAATTGTATTCCATAGAAAATATAAGCCAAAGAAATTACTATTCTTTCTATTGAAATTTTTTAGCTTTCATATTCCATTTTAAAAAGATTAACAAAGTAAGCACTTCTTGGTATCAAGATTTTTATTGGCACTCCTGAATGTACGCCTTCACACCCAATTCAAAGCGATCCAAGTACAAGTCGATACGCTCCCTCGCACATCGTATATTGCCAATTTATCGACCAATCGTGCTCAATCGATACATACCGTTCGGTTTCCAAGACACAGGGTCAGATAAAAAGAGCACTAGGAATGTGAGAATGACTGCATCGCGCCGTTAGGTGTGCAACCGACTTCGGGGAAAACGGCAAACAAACGTTAAATCGCCTCTAAGTTACGTGCGTGACTTGAATAGACACTCAAATGCACTTCTGAGTACCACATCCTCTTCGATGAACTCGCCGTTCAAGTTTCGTATCCCTCTAGGCTAAAAAAGTAGAAGAGGACAAAAGCCATCTCTGTCCAGTCGTTTAACTGCTTCGGAGAAGTCTAAACATTTTACTTATTATTGCTCCTGAAATGTTTAAGTTCACTTCCATGTCATCATTCTGCTGAAAACAACGTGCTAATAGAGGCTAGGACGAGCTACTGTATCATGGAAATAATGAATATTCGAACTTAGGCATCAATAGTATAAACACAGTATATTTATATTAAAGGATATATATCGTATTCAAGGGAATGGAAGATTCGCTACATTATTCTCGTTTTTCATTACTAATGAGTTTCATAACTCTCCATTAATTTTGTTGCAAAGCAAGCGAATAAAAATTGTAGAGCAGCCGACGGATAAATAAAAGTCTACGTATCATGAAATGGAGACGTATTGTTTCCTTACAGAGAGCAAATAATGAATTTTATTCGAATGAATTAATTACGCAACTTGAATAACGATTATAAGTTTCGAAAGTAATTAGTTAGGTCTTTGTTCTTCTCATGACATAAAATCGAGCAAATTATATGGTCAATTGGCTTAACCAGCCTATTCGTATGAAAGGGAATTATATATAGTTGGGTCAAACGATCGAGTTCCTAAACATAGAGATAGTGGGTTAGAAGCAGTGAATCAAAGGGAAATATATCTTAGAAGAAAAATATCATAAAAATTGTGAATTCGAGAGATTTGTGACTCAACTCGCAACCATGGTGACGTCTGCTTCACCACACTGCACGAGGAGCCATAAAACTCTGGGAGTATCTCAAGTAGAAAATATTGACGCCACCAAAGTCATAAATTTCGACATATCATATATATATCGCCGTCCAAAGTGGAATTTTCTTGCACGCGAATCCAAGATTTTTATAAATATATATTTCACGCGATTCTTTCGCTTCTTTCTCGAAATGGTGAGCGCGATGAAATCGTCTTCTGTGTGAATGAAATTGAAATTTACGACCCATCCTTATTTTATGCCAAAAATATAATTTCCTCTTCTCTTCCGTTTGATTTCTAACGAAAAATAGCCTATTTCAGCAAATACTGTAGGTTAAAAGCTAGAATAATTCTTAATATTAATATTCTTATTCAAGCATTCGAGTGCATCCACAATGAATCATGTAGCGATACAGAACTTAAAATTAGATGATCTCTTACACAACACTGCGTATAAGTAGATAGTACTAAATACCATGATAGCTGAATATTTTCTACGAACTGCATTACTAAAGTAAAGATATACTCTTTGCTCTGTGTTTGGGACAGCACATTGTAACACAACAATCTTATGCTCTGTGCGATTAATTACGATAACTGGAGCGAAAACAGCCTCTTAACGACACGAATTCAGAACAGTCATCATCTAAAATACGAAACCAGAATCCTACAAAACTACACAAGCAAAGTCACAAAAGTAAAACTTTCTCCGCGTCTCCATCTTTTCTGTGCGAGAAAAAGCAATTCACTTGAATGTGAATGAAGTTTGACTTACAATTCACCGAAAATTCGCGGAGTCACGCTCGCAAACCCTTTGTACCGTGGTAAGGACGTCGCACAGACATGAAAGGTACGAGGACAACGGACAGAACACGCGTGGCAACGAGGTCACTGTGTAAGCAAAAGAGATACTGGAGGTGAGGAATGGACGGAGAGCTCTTAATCTGGCTTCGGTGAAAAGGGTGAGATCCAGAGTAACGGCAAAGGAAGTGGCAGAAGTCCAAAATCGACGCATCTGTTCGCTCTTTCCGGGCCTCTTCCATCGCCAATGGAGAAAAGGGGGTTTAAATTTCCTCGGGGTCTGCGAAAGAAGGGGTTAGGGGCCGCATACAGAATCGCAATAAAAGACTCACCGCCCCGAGTATCAAAAGGGAATCACAGACGACTAGGGCACGTTGCCAAGAGACGATGAAAAAGATAGAGGCGCGACAATGCACTCTTCACGCGTAAGGATTCGTACGGAAAGTTTAATATAATGTCCCCGAGATCGCCGATAGCTTGAAAAACATCAAGGGACCCCGACTCGGATGATTTATAAAGTTTGGTTACGGTTATCGAAGTTACGGCTTTGTTAAAGAGAGCGAAGACGGCTTTTCTCTTTTTGATTTACGGAAAAATAAATCAGTCGTTTCAATTCGCGATCTTTTTCGCGTGATACATTTCGAAAAGGCGGTGACTTTTGCAGACGTTCATAAGCATCTGTCGGAAGGAGTCTCCTGAATGGAAAGTGGGGACAACCGCAACAGAAAAATTTAATCAATTCAGTGAGGCGAAAGAGACAATAACCAACTCGCTGCACTGGAATTCGATGACAATTCTAAAGCCTTTGACGATAATTAATTCGACCACGAGAAGTAGCAATATCAAGAAAGCATTGGTATTTCTTGAAAACTCTTTCCTTATATTAAAATCACGAAAATGTTTGATGCAGACATCGATATGGATGCACCAAACTTTAATTAAATTATAAATGAAATCTGAGAATAATAAGATTTAAAATAAAGAAGGGATAATCATACGTAATGATAATATATGTCTAATTCCACAAAATATTTCCGTGGAACTAAAGTTTATAACGGTGGAACATTCGTAATAACTTCCATAAATGAAAACTGTCGCTTGCAGATATTGAATATCACACAAATATTCACAATAGACATCGTATTTTAGTTTGCAGCTAGCGCTATTGTAGCCATTTGAAACAAATTCGTATGTTTTTTATTTAATCCAAAAAGCTGAAAAAAGCAAAGGGACATGCAAACAGAAATTCGCCAAACAAAAGTTTCTGACAACAAAATACGAAAAAACGCCTTTACAGAATAAAATAACAAAAGAGTCAGTGATATTTGGATGTTATTTGAACTAAAAGTAATTAACTGCTTGCTGAATACAACCAAAAATAATCTAAAAAAGAATTCTCAACAAAGATTTTGTTTTTAGGACGAGAAATTTTCAAACCACCGTGATATCTCCTCATTGACAAAGTACTCATTCATAGATATGTATAAATTACAACGAAAAAAAAAAAAACAAATATAAATAAAAAATAAACCTCTGTATAACAATAGAGTGTTATTGATTACAGATTCATGAGATACCAAGTTTAGTTCGATGAGCAAACAGCCACAAACGAATAGATCCTCTAGAGCTACCGGAATGGAGCATTTGGTTGAAATTTCATGGCTATAACCCATACTTCATCATGCACTGGATTTCCAACGCGGAAACCAATATGGCTCGG
Source organism: Pantala flavescens (assembly GCA_020796165.1). Taxonomy (NCBI): domain Eukaryota; kingdom Metazoa; phylum Arthropoda; class Insecta; order Odonata; family Libellulidae; genus Pantala; species Pantala flavescens. The sequence continues at coordinate 50,133,348 of CM036883.1, forward strand.
GCCTAATTTCATTCGATCTCTAACGCGGAGATGAGAGGCACAAAGCTGTTTATGAGGAAGCAGCGAAATGCCCGTGGTTTACAACCCATTTGCAAGAGGATTATTCGCTCATTATTCGTAACCTCGAGTTGGGTGCAGAACATTACTTTGGCCATTGGAGAGAGAGGACATATCCGAAAAGAATGAACTCTAGCGTCCGTTTCTAACCACCTCTCACTTTTATTGACTCCGGATGCCAATTAAAAACGATGGTCGTCACGGCGACGGGAGTTACGTAATGGATCCGAAAATAAATAGCTGAGAGGAATTAGGGAAACTTTTATTGGGTTCTGAATTGATCGTTCTACGATCCCGAAAATGAGCTCCTCTCAATCAATTCCCTTCTGATGAAAAGTGAGAGTCATCGAAAAACTCGTCCTGAGCAAGGGTTTTCCAATTTATACCTCCATGTTCTAAACCTCTAACGTGAAATGACTGAATGGAAGGGAATTTGTTTTTCTGAAAGCACTTTTTATTTAAAATTTCATAGATCAAAATGACGAAAGTATACTAATAAAAATATACAGTTTAAAATATTCACGATTAATGACTTGATTATTCATATACCTATTTATGAAACTTAAAATAGCAAATTTATGTGAAAATTGCATGATCTGGGTATACTTGTTGGAATGCCATAATGATACAAACAAAAAATATTTCATACTTAATACGACTTTTCTATATTCTTACAACATAATAATCATCATTACTAAAACAGTAACTTTATAAATTGATAATTTTCTATCTTATGCGAATATTGCGGTGGTAACACGAATTTTACGAAGATTATTCCTACTTATTATTCAAAATCGAATAAAACATAATTTCTCCACAATACCTTTCAAAAATTTGATAATAAGATTCAGGACATTCAAAGAAGAATTTCTATTCACTGAATAATTACAACATGAAATTGAATACATGTTTGCCTTATTTGAGATATAAAATTGTTTCCTTCAGCTATTTACCGACAACTGTGAATTTTTGAATCAGTGAATACTTCCGGAATGTATGCATGTATTAGAAAATGTTTGGAGCCAATCATGTTGAAGCCTTTCCTGCTTGTAAAATACACCCCAGCAAACACACTCTAGTCAGAACGGGAGGAACACTCTCTCCGCTAAAAAGTCTCGTACGCATTTTTAATTCAGCGCTGATTCTTCATTAAGTGCAAACAGGGGAAAGGTATTTTCGCAACTCAATTATCTTCGGAGCTCTCCGATTGGAGTGCAAAGTGTTAATCCCGTGGCAACGAGCAGAAACACGCCCGAGGGATGGAATGCAGAGAGAGTGCATAAGAGCCATTCCGGGGAAAACAAGTTGGGAATGAACAAGCGACGGAGAGAAATTTCTCGTTGTTGCAATTCGAGGAGAAATTTTTCGCGTATTCGCCTAGGACTTCTCTTAGAAGGATCGATGTGAAAACGCACTTTCTTCTTCCCTAATGAATAAACCTTTTTCCACGAATATTTTAATACAAAAGTAGACGGTGGGAAAAAATCGAATTCGATGCGCGATCCGCTTTCACGCGATGACAGATTGATTGATTAACTGAGTGATTTACTGCGATGGATTCGTTTTCTGATCTACTTCTTACTCATAAATAAGAGAGAGCCACGATTCTTACAGGAACCATACGCTGTTATTATGCGCAAAGGTTTAACGAACTCGATACAGCATTTACTTATAGATGATGCTTGTCTCCATGGACCCTTACTTTGGACTCAAAAATTATAACGCTGTAAATAAATACCTAAATACGTATATGGGTCGATTTCAATTTACTTTTCAAATTTCTTAAATCATAGCTTCAACATTGGAATGAAAGGTGTAGATCTACATCTATTAAATATTCCTAAAAATGAAAGCATGATATTAGATCTAAGAAACATAACTTAAACCTTACTAAGTCTTAATAAGTAAATCTCATTTTACTTTTTCTTTATTATTAAATTGGAGTAAAATATGCTTAATTATTAAAGGCAAGCTATTGCTATGAATATCCTAACAATGCAAGTCTTGAGATACGATACGTAAACTTAGAATAGGAAAAAAGTACCATTTGATACGAAATTAATAATGTACGAAGAAAACTAAATAGAAATCCGAAAAATGAGACTAAGCTACCATAGAGGTACAATAAATCTTAAAACATCAAAATTCGAAGTAAAACACGTTATCTCCAAAGGAAAAAATACTTCTCTCAATTGCGAAAGTACCTTCACAAGTGCTCGTTGCAATTACTTAAGCGGCATTTCCAGGCGACTCCATCGCATTCGGAGGACTATAAAACGAGAGGTCAATCTAATCAGGAGCCATAAAAGAGCGCCGTGGAGACAATGGCACCGAAAATAAAAATCCAGACGACGGGGGACGAAAGATGACCAATTTTGCAGAAGAGGTCCGCGAGAGAATATTCCGCTGGTGAAAAAGGAAACACAGAAAACGAGACGAAGCTTGAAGATCGCCTTCTATGGGAAAAGAAAACAAAAGCAAAACGCCGAACGGAAACGGAGTCGCTTTCGAAAAAATTCTTCTCGAGACTCGGAAGAATGGCATGGGAATGTGTTACGCGGTTTCTCTTCTCATCCAGATAGGAAAAATGCACGGCTCTCTTAAAGAGGAGGAAATATGGACTATGATACCATTGCCCTAGTCCCAGACGAGAGAGACGCGTTTTATCTGCATTTCTGTTTACATCCCCTTTTGGAAGGTACCTGCGGAGATAGGTAAAGAGATAAAGAGGATGTTTACGTTTGTTTAAAACACCAATTTCCTGTCGGAAGTGGACCAAAAAGGAGAGGAAATTGCGTCCCTTTTTCAGGATTCATTCCCTTCGATTTCATGAAGATGATCCTCGTGCATTTTCATTAGGATTGTCAATCATAACGTACGTCAAAAAAGTTTCAATAGGGCTTCGTGAGTAAATACTCATCCAATCCACGTGTATCTGTAGATAAAGTAATCGAATTTATGTTACCGAGCTCCTTATTTCTATGAAGATAGTTTTCCTGCTGTATTAATAGATAATTTAATTGATTCCATCCCAGTTGGTCGTATTTAACGTTTAAACCATAAACTTGTGAAACTACTCCACTTCGTGTGCCTATTAACCTATATCATAATTTTAAAATGAGCAAATTTTAGACAATATGGTTTCTTAAGATCCTAGCACGCGAACACTATGAATTACACTTCCGACACAAAACTCCAAATAAAAACTTACAAAACGTTGCTTTCCATCCGACTTGCGTGGAGATACAAATACAATTGAAAAATTTTCTTCGTCTCTTACTGCTTTCGGAAGTGATTATCGACTATCATTACCAAATCACGAATGTGTCTAAGCGAAGGTTGGTTAGCAGTGACATTGGAAGAACGATTAAAGCATTCTCAGTACATCTGAGAACAATTAGCACGACCGTGGCCAAGATGCCATCTGTTTTCAGTTTTTGTTTTGATGTGATTCGCACTCATCACATAAGACACTGTCAGTCAATGACCAGCAGTTTATACAAGTCACCCTTTTTTTCTTAATCACAAAAAGCATCATTTAAAATTGGACACCAACATCATACAGGCAAAGAATTTTAATCTCCTGTAAATAGATCGTGGAAGAAGTACACTTACTTTCATAAATATTACCAAATAATTTACGATAAATAAAAACGCATACAGCTCTAAAAAGCAGTATCTATAATAGAATAAAGGAAACTAAATAGAAATTAATTGCTTGGGTGTAATTTTTTATTTGCTAGTTTATTTAATCATAACCGAGGATTTAGAGCATTAAACGTTAAAATGGAAAAATACGATGATGGTGAATATAATATCAATAATAACCCTTGTTTAAAAATTCTATAGATGGCTAAAATTAAAAACGTACCGCTTCATTAAACGTGAAGCTTAGCATATTATGCAAAACAGGTCCCAAAATCGTTCGCAATAATTCATTGAATTTAAAATACCCTTAAATTACTAAAATGTGTATGCGTTCGCTTTATCTAATATCATTTCAATTTTTGATTAAACGAGACAAATTGAAATTATCACTTACGCCAAATTCAGGCAATATTCATTTCTACCTATATAGAAGTTATTCAGTTTATTTTTTCGAGTAGTTCTTTTATTTCAACTAAAAAGCAAAAATTTAAAAGATAAAATAATACCTTCAAATCCAGTATCCTAAGCCTTATAGTAGGATTGCAATTATATTCTGTGATACTATGATCTGAGTTTATTTTATTTTCATAAATGCTGCAAACCAAATTTAATTTATGAAAGTAAAACTCTAAATAAATAGTGGATAAAACGAGAAAAACTTAGACACTTAGGATGATAAACTCAACATAAAAATTCCGAAATTAAGCGTGATTATTATATATAATTAGATTATCACTATAGGATGATATATCAACCCCTCTCTTCTCAATTGAGCGGGACGAATTCATTTCAAAATACTTCCTTTCCTTTCTGTTGCTCCGAGAACTTTCCATTCTTTTTAACTCTTCATAATAAATCACTATAGCTTTAAACATCAATTTCTAACGACTTTTGACTGTTACAGCTGTATTTGTCCCACTTCCGTGTCCGATCACCCATTGTAGTTGAATAAAAAGCCTTGTTCCATCAACATCAACGAACGAAACACGAAATTCAGCGCATTTTCAGCAATCTTATCTCGAACATTTTAAACTCCCTTTTTTTTACGTAGCATTCCGCTAAATCGGCAGCATTCTTTTGGCAACGGGACATGAAGTACTCTGGAATGTACGGAGGGGTGGGAAAGAGATTACAGATACGACCCCACAGACTCCAACCATCTGTCACATTAAAGCGCCCCGAGAAAACGAAAGAGAGGAATATGGAGCAAATGAAAGACGGCTACTGGTCTATCGCATAAGAGAACTTCAAGTCGTACCCGCGACGTTTTGTCGTCTGGGTTTTTTTGTCTCATCCTTCTTATTTTCTCTCTCGAAAGAGATCGTGTGGGAGGGACAATTCCTTCGGTGCATCGACCATTATCGAGAGCTTCCGCGCTCTTGGATGACACGGGGTCAATCAAGACTCGGAGGTAATTAAATGAAGAGGGAGCAAGTGGACCGCCGAGGATTTTTTCCTGCTCAGAAGAACAGAAATAGCTTTTATTGCGAGTGCTTCGGAACGAACTGATTTGAAAACATTCGTGCAAACAGAAGTGGATATATGAAACGACGATTCTTCTGAAACAATGGAGGTAACGAAGAGGCACTGAAGAGAATAATTGCTTCCCACTGCAAGACGAGCGTGACTTCCTTTCTTTTCGCAATCAACAGAGGAAATTGGCCATGATTGAAGAAAATAATAGCGCATTTACTCGGTTGAAATCCTCTTTAAAAACTTGTAGATAAAATCCAGGACTTTTGTACGTATTTACTTTATCTGCAAGATCTGTGCTCCATTGAGAACGTTTTCTTGTCAGGATGCTTATTATAGCTTCTATTTCAATAGCCATAATTTATCAAAAGTAATATCATTTAAACATCATTTTAACGCAAAATAATACAGAGGAATAAGGCATTAAAAATTGTGTAAAAATCCACGAGAATTATGAAACCAACAGATAAAGTTAAACACCATAAAAATATGAGAATTTTTGTTTGAGGTTATTGTTTTCGTATAGTAATAATTTTTAAAGTTCTAATCTATGTCTTTCGTAACTAAAATCAATTGAGAAATACACTGGCAAGTAAAATAGACGGAATAGAGTCTTCATTGTCCTAGCTGGCGATATGCCTAACATTCAAATGAGGAGATAAATATCTATAATTGTATCCATCCATTGAAGAAGTTTTACTCTTACCATTGTATGAAACTACAAGCAATGAACAAACGATAAAAACTAATGACTTTATCAATTATAATAGGAAAACTGTCAAATACGATACGAGAATAGCTGACAATATCATAGCCAGAATATGATAATAATCAGATCATGATGGATTGAAAACCACTAAAGGAGAAATGTTTTGCATTAGATTACCAGTAAATATAACTGACTAATAAATGTTGATGAAATTCCCAATCGTTCAACATTGCTTCAGTTATAATGACGACATTAATTTCGATGAAACAGAAGTAAACTAAAATTCAAAGCATAGAAAATAGAACAGAATGGCGTGTTAATTTTATAGATGAAAATAAAATCCTCCGTAAAATTTCCCACATTCAACCATGTAAAATAAACGAGAGGCGTTCATTTCCACTTGATTCGCTACGGACGGGAAAAAAGGGAGTTCTGCAGAAGAGTACGGAGTGATGAGGAAGGAGGAGTATAGACGTCTTAACGACGATCTCGGAGACGCGGTGGCAACTATCTCCAACTACGGAGGGAATGTTCCCTAAAGAAGGAATGGATGAAGGCGAACGAACTCCACCGACATCTCCGCCTCACGTATGCCACACACGAGATATTGGTGGCGGTTGCGAACGAGGTGAAAACACACTGAAAAAATGCAGTTCCTTCCTAAGACTTCCACGGCTTGAAATCTTTCAGTGTTTCGCGAAAAAAAAAAGGATCGCTCCGTCCCGTTCCGTGCCGCTATATGCAGGCTTCTTTTCCCAACTGCGAAGACTCCTGGAACACGATTCGAATGCTTGAGAAGTAGAGAGTGCTTTTATGGGCCTACACACGTGCAATTATAAGGTTGAGAGGGTTTCCGCCTTAGAATGTGTACCATGGCCGAGTTCTAGCCCTTGAATACACAGAAAGGTTAATGCGATATCAACTGCATCGTATATTAATCAAGATGTGATTATATACTCCATCGATGACCAGATAACAGAAAAATATTATTATATAAATTACAATTAATATCGAAGAACAAATTTTAGGCCACAAACGTAAGTTTTTAGCATACTTACAAAGCTAGCGAAGATAATACATCCAAATAAAGAACATCACCGTTATGAAATTATCTACAAAGAAATCGAATAAACTAAGTAATTAGGAAAAAAAAGGAGCGCATCATACCACTTTTTGCATTCATTAGTTCTTTTTAGTTATTTCCGCAATGAGAATAATGCGAATAATTTACGATCGCTTTTTGTCGATGGAAAATCACTCCTTATGAGGTATTCGGCATGTGCGCGCTAGAAAACATTTCTCAGAAGCGAAATAAAAAACAAACGAAGGTGGTGGTATTAGTTTCCGGGCAAAGTAGAAAGTATATTTCTATGCTCAATTGATGAGTTTGCGATATTTCGTAAACAATGGGGAGAGAAAATTTAGTACAACAGCAGAAATACAAAAATTGATAGTTTTTAAATAATAAGGCTATTGCGAATAAATAAGCGCTTTGAGAGTAATAATTTATATGTTAAATTATATTCAAACTTAGAAATCAACATAATATTATGAGAAAATATTTTTTGATTTGAATATGCTTAAAATGCTATATTAGCTATAAAACTTACTGCAATATTTGATACAATTTTTAACGATATTCAAAAGAAAGGAATGAATTATACAATATACGAATATAAAAATTCCTCGATATGTTTTTTACAAAATAGATTAAACAATATATAATGATAAAATTAAATAGATTAAAATTTTAAGTTGCTTCTGATACTTTGTCGATGTAAATCATTATGAACAAGAAGAGAACCTTTTCAAAATTAAATAGTAACTATAACAACTTTGTATCGTTGTTTTGATAAAGAATATTTGTAGACCTATTCTTTAATTATTAAAGTAAATAATATATATAATTTAAAATATTTGATAAAAGGTGTAGGATATATCTTATACCTCGAATCTGGTATTATTTCTGTTAAAAATAAATAGCGAAGCTCTAAATATCGACGTGGAGCAACAAAACGAGAGACAGCTAAGAAAACACTTAAACTGCCATCAAGCACTGCTTCCTAGTCGGGGTTCGATTCCGTACCTGGCGGCGTCTGATCGCTTCCCTCTTTTATCATCAATCATGTGGCGCGGACAAGCGAGAGTCTCCCCGGAAGAAAAGATTGGATCGCAAGAAATCCGTCATAACGCCAAGACACGTACGAGTTTTGTTTTATTGCGATGAAAGCGCAAACCCGCGAAGATGACGGCGAGATGGGAGCGCCTCTGACGGCGATACCGCGAAGCAAAGGATGCGAAAGAAAAGGGGATGAAAATCCGCAAGAGAAACAGTTAAACCCTTTTTTTATTTTCTTTTTCGGGAAAAACCTAAAGACCGCTTCTGTTTCGACCTCTGCGTCACACTTCGATTACGGAAGCAATTACGAAAACAAAAGGCGAAGAAGAGCTGAAGAAGTCGGGAAATTCGAAGAAAGAACGGGGTCTACGAAGATGGGAAGATACACGGGAAAGGAAACAAGAGATGACTGGAAGAGAAAGTAATGCTCGTGATGAGAATATCGCGAGAAGATTCCATTTATAAGGAAGAAACAGAAACGGGGACTAGATGAAAATGATAGAATGACGTGAAAAAAAACGAATAAACTATTATCAAGAATTACGAAAATATAAAAAATAATTCTGCTTTTCTTGATTTCTAAACTGCAATGAACAAAGAACATCCTATCTCAAGCTAGGAACCTCTTCCCATCCACTTTCTAATTATATGATTATTGAACCGTAAAAGTTGGTTAAAATAATGTCGCGATCCTAACAATTTAATCTGCATCATAGTTTCATAAAGCCTTCCCTACGTTCTCACATAAACGTAAATTTAAATTTTTCCGACCATCTTTAACTCCGCATATCACAAAAACGTCGCCATGGACACGCACTAAGCAACGACTAACGACGAGATGGAACGTATTGTCACGATACACTTTGAGACGTCTACCTTCATAAAGAAATGACAAAGCGAAGGAGCCGAGGGGAGTGAAGTGTGTGAAGAGAGAGATTTAGGGAAAAGGGTGCAAAGGGAGTCTGCAACGCCCCGGAGGCCGTTGGACCTCATATAAAGATCTGCTCTTTCCTTGATTGCATTGCAGCAGACAATGCACGAGAGATGGAGATATTTTCCTTATGGCGAGTTTTTTGCACTTTCACCCCAGGCTCCATTGAAAGATCGAAGAAACAAACATTGTTAATCTCTCGAGGATGATAATCTCCAGTATTTAATATCATTAGCGTCACGAAGTTATTTCAGTCACGGTCTCGGATTTCGCGAGCAAAAACGTGTTTATGCGGCAGACGAGGGGATATTAACTTTGTCTTCCAGAATGGGTCATCGCTAGAGCAGACGCATAAAGCGATCGAGGAAATGTATTTAACGTCAGCTCAGTTCATACCTTATGGGGTTAGCGAACTATAACGACGCATACTAATGTCCATTGATTCGTATTTAATAATTAGATTTATTAAGAAAAAAATATGGAGGATAATACATTAGTAATGTATATATTTATCACTTATTAGTTGATTAAGTAGAAGGATATAATGAACGAGATACGGAAACATCGCTTATTGATACCTGTTTTAAATAGAATATCGATAAAGCCCAACTTTAAAGCACGAACGAATGATTGACGCACAATGGTTAGCTCATATTTTAATTCTTTAATTTCGGACGAAAAATCAACTTCCGTTAAAGTCGTGAAAAATTGCATCATTTGATATTCCCACAAATTCGTAAATTTGCAGCATTTTTATGGCTCCCAAATAAAAAATAGCAGTAATTTAATCTGGCAGTGGGATGTAAAATATTCCCGCATTTTAGCCGATTCCTGCCAAAAATATCACGTACGCCCCATTTTTGCCGGTGAATTCATTTAGTATTCAAAACGACCAGTCGGTGTAATCAAAATTCATTTGCCTTTATTTTGACTCGTACAAAGGGAAGTCAATATCAGAAGAAAAAGTGAATCAGTCGCATTAATAAATTTTATAACTTTGTAATGTAATAAAAGTTGGTTGGCAATTCTTTATTTACTCAAGAATTATTCCAGAAATAGCGGAAATACTTTAATATTTCTTTGATATGTACGTCAAAAACCATGTAGTTAAACCATGGAGTATGATGTTGAAAAAAAATCAAAACATTTCATACACAAACGCAGCTGTAACTTCGGAATACATGTAATTTTTAATTACTAAATTGAATCCCAAAAATTAATAAAACTGAATGTCAGTCTTACAGTGTAGCTACATCTCATCAATTATTCCCTTAAATAAGAAGGTAAAACGACGCACGAACACGGATTCTAACACCACTTTCGAAGCATTCATTGCTATCGAAAGCATGCGCCCCTAATCTAAATGAAAACGCAACCCCTTTCAGCCACTTCCTGTAAAGTAATAGCACCTAAGTGTTAACCCTTCAAAATCTAGCTGCTCCTTCTTATCCACTCGCGTCTCTAGGCAACGAACCAAGTCCGTCTCTGCGAACATCTTATCGCGAGGACGCATCTGGCATGCTCCCGGAAACTCCCCAGGCGGAGAGCCCACTGCTCGCTTTTGATAGCTCTCCAACGTTTCTTAAGACGACGAGCGCAAGGACGGAAAGAAAATTAAACACTCGTACTGCTGGAGAAATCGAGCATTTTGAACCAAGCTCTTCGCTTATCGCGATAGCACCACGCATGAAGATGGCAATAAACTCGGATTGAATTTTAGCATTAAGTGGTCGCTTTCCATTTAAATTGCCACACTTCGAGTTCTATTTAGCACTGCGTCACTTCGATTTAATTTCCAGAGAGTGAATTTCCTGGGATAATATTTATTCGTAAAAATACTTTTAGATCTAGCAATAAAATTTAATTCCACTTCCATCGTTCTTGAAAATTGATCGTGTTATTTACATCGTTTAACCTAACGATTAATCTTGTTGCTCTTTCAAGAAATATGCTCTGAGTTAGATATTAACTGATTATAAATTCAGGACGCAATTACTACACAATTTTAAAAATTTAAATTTTACATCGTCTTAAGTTAACTTCATCACCTATCCCGAATAATGTACGCAAAACAAATTAAAACTTCGATAATATCGAATAACAAACATCCATTAATCGATATCCACGAATTAATGAATTATCTTAACCCAATATTTAAATATATTATGATGTTTATATTATCTATAAATTGTATTATAATATATTTTATGCATTGCAAATTAAATCAAACATATACATAATCATTGAGCATCATCTTTTTATTCACTTTGCGCATATTCTGTAGATTCTAAATATCAAATGTCTACCTCATTTTAGCATGTTTCCTTTCATTGTTATTCGATTAAATAAAGTTAACACTGTTAAACCCTGAGGGCATATAACTGCAGGAAAGCAATCAATTAAAGGATACAAAGTGCCGGTCACTTTTGAAACGCGTGCTAAATAGAATTTCCGGCTCGTGTTATTCAACAGACTCGCCAAGCATAACATCCTGATTCTTAATTGGCTGCTTTAGAGGAACATTCTACCCGAACTTAGATAGGGATCTGGCCACGATCTTGATAGAATGAAATATATACAGGGACCCTAATTATAAAATCATTAATATAAAATAAATATAATGTGTAATTTAAATACTCTAGAATTAAATAAAACGATCTGATTTCACACTTGGAAAATTCTTATTTTCCAAAAAATAAAATATAAATTCAACGTGCAAAATACATTCCTTTTTCCAAACAACGCAAATGTACTGTTATTTTCCACCAAAAACAGAGAGTAAACAACTAAAGTACTTTTGAATCAATTGACAAGAATTACAAGGGAACTAGGATATAGAAATTGACTCTACTTTTCGTAATCCCAGTTAAGGGAGATGGGGAATTCCATGGACTGCGGACTTAACGTTAGGTGAAAATTACAGCTGGGGTGAGCGGTTATGACCGTAAGGGAGAGCGTTCTATCCTTCAGCTACATAAACTGGAATTACTGCAAATACATTTCCTAGCCAAGGGCTTACAGGATACGCTCGAAATGGCCTTAAGGAGACTGTAACATACACTGAAACAATCATTCCCTTTGCATCATATATTTCAACAGTCATAGATTATTACCAAATAATGCAACAGCCTTTGAAAATATTCCTATTATCATTCGAGATACTATCGGTGCCATGCACATGACACACAAGGGTGTTTGAATGATTTATGGATTATGATATTGATTTTCGTGCGTTGCTAAGCACTTATAGCTTTAGCTATTTATTATAAACAATTTTATCTGCATTTAAATTATATCGATTAATCAATTAAACTTCATCTAACCTGAGGATGGCGGTACGACGAAACTGGTTGCGTAGAAAATAGAGTGTGCAGAAATCTCCAATTATTATTTTTATTTTCTTACTTTATATCCATTAAGCTCGAAGGGTTTTTCCTCTTGACTATGTGAATACACGCATTACGATATTCTACACAATTTATAGTATGGTAATAAATACATATAAAGGCAATTATTTTACTTGTCTTAATAAAACCCCGAAGGTTAATCAACAGCTACGGTTCGTGATCAATGCCGATACTAGTAGAAACGTCACCTCTCTTGTGTTCTGAAAACCGACGAAACAAACGCAGGACAAAGAGTATCCAACTGCTGCGCTGAATTTACTTCAAATGCAAATGCAACACATTAGCATACTCCGACGCTCACTGCACACCCTCCGAGCTGAAAAAATCGCTCGACTGACCCAAATCGCCGGTCGCATTTCAACCGTGCATCTCGCATACCACACCGCCCATGTTGACAAACAACGCAAATGGCATCTAGAGTGCCAATTGTTCTAGAAAAAAACTCCCACGCTCCGCCAAAGGTGTGACCTATTTGCACCCCTTTCTTTTGTGCTTTATCTCGCTTGATAACCGCGATTATAGCCCAACGGTGTTTCACTGGCTTCCGCTATTCGAGCAATTACGCTTGTTCTGCGAAACCAACCGCCAACATTATCGGCAATAAAATTCCGAAATATCGGGACTCGAACTCGTGACCTAGATGTTAGCATGCGAGTAACCCTATATCTACTGATAATGGTTGAACGATGGCATAGAACAAGAAAAACCAATTACAAGATGATAATAATGACGAAATGACTCTAATAAACTGGAACTCAGATAATCCTTTCCGGAAAGATATCATAACCATGCTTAGAGTCATTTCTCAAACTAAAGAACTTGACTTTACTTGACCGCTAACAGGTGAAAAACTAGGAACATCTGTCAGGAAAGTAGAAGGCTTGGCTTCGATTACCAATACATACCCGTGCTTATTCTATGGTTTTAAGAGACTATAGTACGCGCATATACTCAAACTCTTTGCATACATTCTTCTATTCTTAGAACACAAAGTATTTGCACCAAAAGAGAGGTCTACCAAAGGGAATCTAACCAAAGACAGCTGAAAGCTGACATCATCATCTACTAGGTTTCGTCGAGTCCAAGAGTCATCACTATTCATAACTTTCACAGGTGGAGTGGAACAAAATTTTATCACTTCACGCCTATACGCGGATACTGGTGGGTAGGCATCCTCCATTCCTTCGCAAATGGAGTTCCAAAAGGAGTCTTCAAACCGCCCACCCACCTGTTGGTTCCCAAAGTGAGCGTCCAGCTCGATCGACCCAGACAAGACTCTTCTCCCCCGGGGTTTCCCCTCTTATCCGTCCAATCACTCATTCATTCTTTCTCCTGGACCACCCCGGAGAGAGAGGCCCAGACGAGGTCGTGAATTGGCGGTGAACGCGAAGGGGTGACACAAACGCGTAAATACAAATAGAGAGGCGCGAATCCGACGGTGAAGTGGTAACTGACGAACGAATTCCGTCGATAATTCATCGAGGTGCCGGTTCTTAACGATTCCGCGTCGCTGATGGAACCGGTCGGATGATGAATCGCCCAAAGAATTTTGCTTTCGGTTTAGGTGCGTTTGTAACAGGACGTAATTTGTTTGCGTCTACTATACGTGGGCAGGTTTTACACGAGAGCTTAAAGGAAATCCATCTTTCTGGAAATCATTCAACAGCGGAAAAGCTGCACTTTACTGAATTGGAAAATTAATGAAAACTATTAATAAAATCTAGTGTCTTATGCATTTCCGAAGGAATTGTTACGAAGATTAATTTCCTTGTTTAGTTCAGCTATGTATACGCTATATAGGATTACTTTGATACATTCTTTGATTAATTGTACGTTGCATACTGATTCAATCAGAAAAGTGTTATGTTGAAAATGTTAATAAATAGGTACCCAATCGAAAGACCTCGAGCCCATGCATCGGAAGAATAACAATCCTGTAATATAACGGTATCGTCAATGACTGACATGTGGTAAGCGCATGATTCGAAGATGATATCTACTTAGGTGTCCAATCTACCTTGGCTTGATGGACGAAGAAAAACTATGAAAACTCGGAAGTTATGAAAGATGAAATATCTATCTTTTGTCTACAGTTAATTCTATCATAATTTACGTTTAAAATTTGTAATTTTCTCTGATGGGAAGGGATTTAAAATGCAGTATAGCCATCGCTCATTCGTTTAAGTCGTTGGTGTCGATCCTGTCTTCAGATTCATAAATATATATAGAACCAATACAATCATAAGATTTTAGAATTACCGTTAAATTTATTATCTGTAAATATTTTAAATAGGTATTCACTGAAAATATATTGGAAACTAAAAGAAGTAGTGAGTAATATAGTCATAAATCACAAGAATTTTATTTAAACAGTGCGTGTACTCTATGTAGATTGAGTCAAAATCGACAGTAAAAACATTTCCTGAAAAAACAGTTTCCTGAAAACAACACGTACTAAAGCAAACATTAACGTGTAGAACGGTAAATCTAAAGTAAATAAAAACTAATCGATGAGAATTATATTTCATTTGTGCACGGCCCGAGGATGCTTTGAGAGCTGTACTAAGGCACACCTTCTAAAGGATATAGAACGCTCTTCGTAAATATTTGCTTTATCTCGTAACGGTTGCGGGGTACGCTCTCTTTTCATGTTAATTAAGCAGAAAACAATCTTCCACATGCCTTGAATCCTTTTAAGCGTATTCGACAAAGTCAAAATGCTAACAATAGAATAAGAGAAAATGCATCTCTAAGGTAAAATATTTCTTCCATGGTCAAATATGAAATAATGTATTTCTTTTGGTATGTGCAGGGATACTTCGCAATTGGGTATTTGATTAAAAATCGTAAATTCTATTAAATTAAGAAATCCTATCAATAAAGTTTCTCAATAATGAATTATGAACAAATATAAACTATATATATCAATATTGTATATGAGAACAATGAGGTATAAAAGCACATTTCAACCGTTCTATCAAATGATCATTCGATTATGAATATTGAAGAACACACATTGAATAATACAACGCAGTTAATCAATTAATTAAATGCAGATCTTATTTTACCAATCTCATAGGCTTAATTTTCGTCTTCATCGTAAAAATAACCTAAGAAATACCGAGATATATACTTTAAAGAACAAAAGAACAGTGTTCTTTTATTGAGAATTTACTTCAACGCATTCCTCGATGGATCCTCTCGACCCCGCTTCCCAGAAGGAAAAATAAAGCAATCTCAGGGGATTCGAGCCCAAGGAATGTAACTGGGGTCAATGCTACGAGGGTCAACAAAAAGTATTTCTTTTTGCTCAGTGTAATGCTTGATCAAAAGGAATGAGGAACTTCTTTTTACACCGGAAGATCCGAGCTGTCATTAAAGATGGCAAGACGCAGTAGATTATCCACCCATAAATCATCTCCCTGAAGGACTATGTTAATGGACTTTCAAGAGATGCTGCTTTTTGTTACGAGAGGAATCTGAAATTTAAATTCCATATCCATACATACGGAGGTAAATATTTCTCCAATGGGGAGAGATAGGGTGGGTCGATAAACTTGAGGACCATTCAGCCGTCCGATACATCCTTCACAAACATCCGCTTTAGCTGATTGAAGAGGATGTTGACGCAATGAGCTATGCAATCGAGATAATTCGAACGACACGTACGAATGCTAACCTGATGCACTGTCTCCGCACCTTTTCTCCGATGACGACCTCATACGCGCTCGATAAAATTTGCACTAAAAAGTACATGCAAATCTTACCTTCGACAGGATTTGTATTGATTAAAATTTCTGTATAGTCGAATACAAAAAATCGCGAAACATACTAGTTTGAATGAAAATTCAAAAAATCAGCGTCCAATTATTTCTTCGATTAATATTTAAACGAAGTTAAAGCTACAATAGAATATTAATACATTCATCTAAAATGATCCAAGATTATCGCCAAGTTAAATCAATACCATCCCCACTTCAAGTGTTAATCAAACAAATATAGCCATATATAGGCTTAATTATCGTAAAAGCTTTATCATCCATCAAAATAAAACATCCTCAATTATACCTAAAGAAAATAAAATGACAAAAGTTTTGCGATATTTATTTAAAGCTTAATCCTATAACGTCGACGTAAATCAATAGTATCGGTAGTTCAAGAGTTCATAATACAATTTTTTAAAGCGAGATTTGGGATTAATCAGCGTAAAAGCTACATCGCGGATTAAATTAAAAACTTCTGATTATCATTGATTAGAACAAGTGGACATTCAAAGCACATTTTTTCAATTTCGACTGATAGAACGCTCTCCAAATACCAACCTTTGCTTTTCCAATACGATTGACCTACAAATTCATTCCTTCGCCAAACACGCCGTTGACATATAGAAGGCACTGCTAAAACGGAGCATTCCGATTGGAAAAAGCCGATCCTCAGGGGGAAGGACAAAGAAGGGGGAAAGAAGAGAGTCGACGCAAACATTGCTTCGGACGAAAAAAAAAACGGTCGTGAAACCCGTGGAGAATACCTTTCCAGTCGTTGCCACCGCCAAATAAGTCTTAAGGAGAGAGAAAAGCAAATATCCTCTTCTGGGAAATAAGAAAAAACACCGGCTTCCTCGTGCTACCCTTCCGCGCCACTCATTTCACCCTTTCGGAAAATTTCGAAAACTTTTCAGCCATCGGAAATTTTACCATCGGCAATCTTTGAGTGGTGGGTTCGTTGGCACCGATGCTAAACCACCTGGAGAAGAGGATTGTTAGAGATGCAAATGCCATCCGCGGAGAGTGTTGGAGGTCAAAGAGGTCAGCGGAAGTGGGAGGGCGGTCGAATGGGGGAGGGTTTCCGAAGCAAATGAATGCTTAGAAACAATGGGCGATCTGGTAGGGCACGAATCGAAGGCGGAGGGTGGACGTGTAGCATCGTAGAGTGCAGAATCGCCTCTAATTAGTCCCGCTGTGACAGGGAAGCAAATGAAATGGAACCACTCCCTTGAGCAATTTAGACGCCGAAGACGCCAAAGGAAAGCCGGCGGTTGTGGTCATCCGATGTTACGTAAGGACGTGTTGTGCCGACTCGAACACAACTTGCGACCCTTGTGGTGCGTGTTTGTTTCCAGGACTCCCACCTCGACTCCCGACAGCCTTTTCGTATGCGTGGGCACAGATGTTTATTTCTCTTTTGAAGGATACTTCGGAAGAAGGGTTTAGGGATCTCGACGTCTAAGTTTAAATTGGAGAAGCTTAAGATTTCTCGTCTTTGCCTCAACACCAGAGCAGGTTGAATTGAAGGAATTTCACTGGGTATCACGCGGAGAGATTTTTTGATAAACTTTGGAAAAAAACACGATACATTCACGAGGGTATCTGTTAACTTAATCATCTCAATCATACAATACCATCCATTAGAATTAGAGAATCTCATAACTTTAAGCATTACTAGATATCAAATTTGAGACCATTAAATAAAGTGTATATTTGGAGAATGTTTGCGTTGCTAAGGATAAATAAACTAATTAATTATTCGAGTGTGTGCGTTCAATTTTCTCAGTTATTTCATTCACCGCTAAATCGCAAAACCTTAAATGTATTCGTGAGTATGGGACCGCACGTCCAGCTGCGTTAAGACGCAAAATAATTAAGCTTTTGCACTCGGAGCGGAATTCATAATCCGTCCATTCCCTCGGCATCAACTTTAGATATGAATATTTACACTTCCGCTGCGATATACTCTGCTCATTTAAGGAAGCGAGAGGTTAATAAAAAAGGGAGAAGCGTTAATAAAAAAAACCGGCGAAACCCGAGCTGTTTTTATTAAAAGTGCAAAACGACTAGAGTAAGGAAAGATATTAAAGGGTAGAGAAGAATACAAAAGGGGAAATCCGCTTTCGGATGGTTTTAAGGAGTAAAAAGAGAGCAATTACGGAAAGATGAGAGTGCGAGTAATTCTTCCTTTGCGCCGAAATTGCACTACGAGTACGCAATCTAACACTCGTATAGAACAGAAAGAGCGGATTACGTAACGAGGTCACACGAAAATTAAACACTTCGTAGATGTGGAATAAACTAGATTGAAATTGGATCCACAAAGAGATAATTTTACGAAAATGATGATTTTAGGATTCAATAGGCGTTGGAAGATAATTATATGTAAGGTTTTCGAGGTCCAGAAATGATGATTAAAGGAGAAAAAATTTAATGCTTTTAGTAATTCTATCTCGAAATGAGATGGTCGTTTTCATTCCGTTTGTTCGAAAAGCCTTTTAATTAATAATAAACTGCGATTTTCCATCGAATAATGAACATCCTTCTCCGATGAAAGAAAGAGTATGTTATTCATCATCAAGGATTATTTTAACATTTTATATTAATATAAAAATATTGAGTTTACATTTACATGATTTCATTTAATTATTATAAAATCTTGAAACTCTAACAGAACTTACAGAAAAGCCTGAATATTAAAAATTTATGATTAAAATGAGATGGAAAACACCGTCATAAAAAGAATTTCATGAATATTAAAACATAAGCCATTTCATTCCAGAGACGAAATAAATCGGATAATCCATGGTTCTCAAAATGTTTTCGAATGGACTCAAATTACTTCTCGAGATTTTAAAACCACACGTTGCATGAGATTATATATTCAACCACGAATTACGAATACATATTTATATCGATACCTCTTATCTATTCGCTCAAGTGAATCCTTGAATTTGAAACCTCCAACATTCGATAAGTATGTTGTAAGGGAAAGCAGCCCTGATAAAAAGTGGAACTCATCTGAAACGAACGTTTCGTTGGATTGCATCTTTGTTGACTCCAATTAAGTAATTAGTCGGAAAGGGTTTTAATCCATTACGGAGAAAGGCACACGGCGCTATCAGTTCAAAAACAACGGAAATGGATGTCATCAAGAAGCGAAAGAACGAACCTTCTATTCGTCACGTGCACACGCCTTTGGTCCTTTTTTAGCGAACGTGTGGATTCGAAAACTAGGACTGCAAGCGGAAGTGGTAATTACGTCTAAAAGGCTTATCTAATGCTAACCGTATTTCTCGGATGTTACATAACAATGAAAAAATTATTTAGGAGACAGGAGCGCAGTAATCGTCATGGAGACAAGTGGCAGAGCCCTAGAGATAGAAGCATCTGGTGCCCAAAGGCAATCTAACACGAACAAAAGGAGTGGTTTTAATATGTAACATACAGAGGAATAATTTTTAAGCCTACAAAAAGGTAACGATTCCAGAAGAATTAAAAACCGAATGAAGTTGTTTTTAAGATTGATTTAGTCCAATTTGTTCGATATAAATGAAAACTTAACTAGCATTCTCTCAACGTTGATAATTGAGCCTATTTTTCTCCTTTCTTTCGTATTGAATACAGCAAGAGTTCACGATCAATATTAAAAACCATAATTACAACAAACATCAGATCATGCCTAATCGAGGAATATGTTTAGACTTACAATCATTAAAAATCATAGATGTCCCAAATAATGATTTCCCGTTAATACTACCCTTGGAAATCTTTTCCTCACTAGATGTAAATGATCATAAGAAACGTTTGTGACTTATTAATGAATATTCCCTAGATAAATGAAGAGTTAATAATGAATAATATACGGTTTAATATGAAAGATTATATTACAAGAACTAAATACTATCTCAAGTAAAATTACTTCCTATTCTCAAATAAAATTACTCCAAACAAAATCCTCTTTCATCGAGCTCGAAAAGAAACCCTAATCGATTTATTCTTACGAACTCAATAATTATTTGTACACGTTTGGACGTAAGAATCTCGTAAAATTAATTCCACCAAATCTCGCTTTAGAACAATTACGTTAACTCCATAATTATTCAGGTAATTCTGATTTTAATACATGAACTTTCATCATTAATGTCAAGGGAATAAATATAAAATGCATAATTTCAATTCGCCTCAACGCCCAATGTGAAAATAGCCCTCCGAGGGGCCTAAATATGGAAATAAATTTCTCTCGGGCGTATTCTCTCGGCAATAAAATCTTATAAATGACGTGACGACAAAAGACGCAATTGCTGGAGGATTCGGAGGAACGATAGGAGGTGCACGGAATAATAATTGACAAGAGGAAGGACGTGGTGGAGGAATAAAGCGTGGCTGACAAGAGGAAGGGATGTCGAAATAATGATAAATTACACCCTCTAACGGCCAAGCGATAGGCACCTCGTGTTTTTACTTCTCATCCACAAGCACCATCTGTTAGAAGAATGGGCGGGGAAGAATTCCTCTTGCACCAAAGACAACGGGAGGCAGAGAAGTGAATCAATGTTAGTCTCAAACTAAAAAGGATGACTCGGGAAAAATACTTGAGAAATTAGACTAATTTCCATTCTATGATTACTTAAAAACGTTTAAATATTACAAATGGGAATGATGACCACTAATAGGACTTCAGGTAGTTAGAATAGATTCTTCGGGAAAATTTATGATACGAATTAATTTACGTATTCAATCAAGATATTTAGACAATCAAATTATACAAAATAACAAAAAATCGTCATATAAGTCTCTAAAGTTAGTCTTTTATCACAAAAAAATTCAAAGCTCAATAATCTAATAATTAACATTCCAAAATATTTAAAAAAAGTTCACTTCCACATTTTACAATTATTCACTTGAGATTTACGTAATGTATGATGATTAAGTTCCTCACGAAATGATTTTTACAAATCATAACAAGAAGTGGAATCGATATATATTCAAATGAGGCCAGAAATTGTATTCAGTATAGAAGAAATAAATAGCTACGCTATAGCAGACAAAGGAGTGAATTTTGATTGAACTCCGACCAATTCCAACTGAATAATAAGGCAATCGAAAATATTATTTTCATTATAACAACGTTCTATGACCATCCTTGAACATTAAAACATAAAAAAGGATACAAATGAGTAAAACATACGAACCAATGGTTAAGTTAAAGCGTGAAAAATTACATGCTCCTTCCCAAGAGTAATGGCCAACGAGATTTTTCACAAAATAATTACGAGATCATTTTGTTATTCAGCGCTTGGATACTATCAAAGCGATGTAAATTTTTGCAGCATATCTATCTTAGTTTTCTCTGGGGAAATAGAGTTGCATTTGCTTTACTAATGCAAACAAAGCAACCGAGCTGAATATTAACTCTGAATTTCAAGAGACGCATTTATATTTGACTCCACGGGCTTAGCCGACACCCCTTGATTAAGTAGAAGTCACACTTCACTGCACGTATATACGCTTCGCAAAATCCAATTATCTCACTCGTAAACTTCTTTCGTTGTTTTCGAGATTTTGTAAATCTGAATGCGTGGGTAAATGCATTAGGACAGCTTATGCTCTAATCCTTCGAGCCGTGATCCGATAAAATTCAAGTTGACGGTCTGGGAAATACATATACATACCCATTTAAGGTTTCCCTTGGATTAACGATGGAAAGATGACACTAGAACACGTACCTGTTGAGGGAAAGGAAAGGAGAGTTAAAGAGAGAGCTTAGTCATTGACAGCTATTCGTACTTAAAATCTTACATTCTATCGTGTAAACCCCTACTCAAAACTTTTTATTTTTTCATATCACATTAATAAGTTAAACAAGATTAAAGAATGTAATAATTTTGTTAATATATGGCTGAAATGTATTATGACGAAATCTACTTTAATATATATGAAGATTAAGTCAAATTTATCACCAATCTGATTCAATA
Organism: Pantala flavescens; assembly: GCA_020796165.1. Lineage (NCBI taxonomy): Eukaryota > Metazoa > Arthropoda > Insecta > Odonata > Libellulidae > Pantala > Pantala flavescens. The sequence continues at coordinate 50,155,434 of CM036883.1, forward strand.
CTTGTACATGTCATGCATCTTTAACACTGACTTAATTTCGTGGATGATTGTAAAAAACTAGATTATGATAAAAATTGGATTCAGTTTACGAAGAAATAAATTAAAGTAACTTTAATATTTCGTTAATAAATCCATGAATAAATAATACACTTATAAAATTTTATACACACCGACTTTAAAAGAAGAACATTTATACCATGATATTTTATAATAATAAAAACATAAACAAAATAACAACAAAGGTTCATAAAACATACAACATTGAAGCAGAAATTGTGTTATAAAATGAAATAAAAAAGCGTTTATTTGAAGACATAGATGCTACTCAGACCATATTACCAAAACTTAAACAAAACTTCAATTTTAGAAAAATAAACGCATATTCTCGGAAACAGTTACTCCGCTATGAGACGGATGGGCTATCAGAACACAATCCGACGCAACTGACAGAGAAACAAACTACTCCCTGAAGCAACTTCAATGCTTGTCATTGCCATGTGCGCATATACACGGCGTATAATGGGAAGCTGCCGTGAAAGGAGAAGGCAAAACAGTGAATTAGTTAGAGCGGTGTTTCAGCATGCGTCAGCTGGTTGGGATCGCTACTTATGTGCGAACTGGAGAAGGTCCGGCGCCATCTACATTTGTAAAACAGACCGACGAATCAAAATACAGCGTGTCATCAACTTCCACTGAGTTGGATTGCTAACATTGAAGAGGTGGTGTTGAAAAGCTCCATTATAACTTCCAGAAACCAGTTTATGCTAACTACCTTTCCTGGGGAAGTTTGCGGGAGAATTCAGTCATCCAATCGCTTAAGCGTTTGAGAGAAGTTGGGGAAATGCGCTGTTGGCGGGGTAATATGGTTTCCCTAAATGAACGAAGAGGAAATGAAGAAATAAACACATTTAAATTATCTTAATCGTGATAACTAATTTATAATCATCCCCACTGTAAATAATAAATTTTTACGTATAGAATACTACCTCTAGATACATTATAACGTCAAAATGTCAATTATAAAGGATTAATTATTATTTAATTAAGTTGTAAAATAATTATACAAGATAATCTTTGGAATAAAGGACATTAGAGTACTCTCCGAACATAAAGGGGCAAATTCCATATCCATATATTAGCGTCAACATTTATTTAAATTAGCAATAATCAAATTATTAATTGAGAAACAGATATAATATTTTAGAGGTACATATTAGTATTTCCCTCGGGTAAAAGTATATACTATGAATCTTATAATTTATCGTAGTTATCAAATTGAAAATTCTGACTATATAATATATGATATTTTTTCTAACTATATAGAATATATTACACTCATTATTCAACGGGAAATTTAGTGCAGTGAATAATATCTCCTTTAACCTCCGTTCAGACGAGATTCGTATGTACATCGCTAACATACTTCGCAACGCATTTTCGCTCCATAGTTTGCGACCGGTGCAGACAGAATGTGCAACGGGGGTGAGTGGAGACAAAACAACGCACTAAGGAGCAACAATGCGTGCAGGAAGCACGACAGGTGACCCTGAAAGAGTGTAAGCGGGTCAGCTGTATATTGGACGCCATCAAAGGGCTGGGTACGCTCCACTTAATACTTTCCCCAATCAAAGGGTGGATGTAGAAAGGAAGAGGACTGGGACCCGTTTAATAGGGATTGCAGAGGGCCAATCGATGGACAAAGTGATGGCTTTTAAGAGGGAGTTTGCTCTGAGCTATTTTTGGAAGTGGAGTAATTACGTAGAAGAAAGAAATTGCCGGGGGCGGGCCTCGTTGAACGAACGAGATGGAAAGCAATATCCTAAGGAAGGACTTGCTTCGGAAATAGCGTTAGATAGATCTTCTCAACCCTTTGGAAATTGCAGAAGAATAAGTAAAAGGAGGAATGGGCATGTTGCAGCGCTCAACATCCGCCAGTGGATGATTGATTCGCCCTTTTAAAAGACGAATTGATTACTATTACAAATCGAAGCATCCGTTTTAGAGTGAAATCAATTCACATCCGATGATATTAGTATTGGTTAAATCACTCAAATACTTGATTTTTGTTGTGCGCCAAATTATTTTTTTGTTCTCCACGATTTTACTTCAACAATACAACCAAATTTCTTACACGAGATATCATGCCATTTTTGTTAATTAATTAAAATTTATTAGAGCAATTCATTAATATATTCCCTTATATCTCATTTAGTTCAGTTATAACCTTTTATGACTGATAAATCCTCGTTTCCATCGGAACAAGTTTACCGAAAATAACACATTTGAGGAAAATTCAGCATACTTAGAGATAAATTGAAAATATTTTTTAAAATTTTGTTAAAGGTTACGATGCAACCTTCACCAGTACTTAATTAAACCAAAGTACGTAGAAACATATACATTTTGCAATTTACAACACTAATGATGCTCAACTAGGATGGTTCGTTAAATTTTCGCGGAAAATACGAAGCCCCAATTACAATTACGAAATGGTGTTCCACTTATTCGCGCCAACTCATATTGATAAACGCAATTTGCGTGGACTTTGTAATTGCGTACGAATGGGTGAGCAGAATTTAGGGCCAAGATAACAAAGCTCACGGAAACACCTCTATATTTCAAAATTCGAATGCATTGTATCACCTCAGCATGCCATCATGAAGTTAGGACATATTATTAAGGGAAAATTCGCTGTGGGCGGGGCCACTGAACGAAATTTCAGAGAATGACTCGGTCGTGATTGGACTCAATTTTGAAAGAGTCACGCTTGAGTTCAGTGAGAAAATTTAGACTCAATTATATCCTCACAATCGCTCTTATGCCACAACCACTCGATATTTAGAATGGAATCGATAACTCGACAAAAAACCGGCAAACTCCACAGCGATTTCAATGACGTTTTGTTGTTACGAATTCCACTTCCTCGAAGGTGGCAGTATTCCACAATTTCGCCACAAAAAGGTGATTTTGCTAACTGAAGAAGGCGGAAGGACGTAATCATCAATAGAAGAATTCGTTGCTTTTTTCTATACGATAGGCAGTTCGCGAAAGAAACCGTATTCGGGTCTAACGCATGCTAATTTGTTGACAGAGACATCTGTCAACACAGCCAATGAAGTGAATAGCTAAAGACGATACCTTTGGATAGCAATAATTCGTGAATTGGTTAGGTATAATTCGCGGGGACTGTCGAAAATTTTTCAAAATTTCAAAGGAGAGAAAACTGACGACGTATTTTGCTTTTCCAATTTAAATTATAAGTCTTCATCAAGCATACACTTGCACGTGTAAGCTTACAATTGCAGTAAAATTAAGATGGATTTTGAAATTTAGAAATTCATCTAGAAATAGATGACGTATACGATATAATGGTACCCTCACTTAAATCCAGAATTCAGTTTGCAAAATCGATTCTCTCGGAGTCTTCGGGTGGCAGAAGCGATTAGAGAGATCATGGGAAAATAACTAAAGAAAACAAAAGAAAGAAACTGTTCGTGAAAAGAGCCCTGGAGGAAAAAAACTTACATTTCAACACCTCTTATTATCCTGATAAATGGTATCGAACCAATTTTTCAAGAGTCATTCTTGTATAATTCGAGCAATTCATCAATAAAATTAATAGCCGATTCTGAACGTTCAAGTTCCACAAGACATGACTTTCAAAATCAATCCAGCAATTCACTTAGTCTAAAAGATACGAAGGAGATATACAAAATCTGAAAAAGCGAATTATCCACTTTATTATCTTCTAAATAAAATCCTTTTGCATCTATTGTGAGCTCACTGTGCTCATCTTCTAGAAAATAACATACTGGCTACTTCCTCGATAAATAGCTAATGCAAAATACTGAAGCTCAAGCTCACATATTATTCTCCCTTTCAATCTTTTGATAGAATGAATACAATTTTACCCATACCATTGGATTGAAAGCAATAAGAATGTAAAATCGTCGGTAAAATCGGCTTTCAATCTTTTGATAGAATGAATACAATTTTACCCATACCATTGGATTGAAAGCAATAAGAATGTAAAATCGTCGGCGGTAAGAGTTTTCTCTTAAGATAAGAGACTTTTCAATGCAGACTTGAAAGAAACTGCAAGTTAGAAAGGTTCCATTCTGAGATAGCTGACAGTCGGATTTATCTGGCTTTTCACATTTGCTTTATTACGTTCTATAGAAAGCAATCCACGCGCGTCGAGAAACTCTTGCAAAACTCGACGCAAAGAATGAATTCGATTTATTTGAGCACTATCGTACGCAATTTGATTTTTGATTGTGATTCCGAGCAGAACGCGGTAACATTGCGTGAATTTCGACAGCGCATACGCGAAATGCAAGTAAAATTTTATCTCGAATGCGTAAGTAACGTGCAATGAATACGAGACTAATTAATATATTCTTGAGGAAACTTGTAAACTTTATCTGATTAGTTTAAAGGATTTATGTACTTTATCCATACCACTTAATTCAGACGCGATGATTCTATAAACAAGATAACACGGAGGCGATTTTATGTAATAGTAGCGGCTGAAAGTAGATAGTTGATAATGGTAGTATAAATATTATTATTGCTTCAAACTTGAGCAAGTGAAAATACATACAAAAGTAGTAAAGCACTTGGTAACTTTCAGAGAAAACATAAATTTTCCTTTCTAACGAATAATTTATTTTCCGAGGCAATCACTAAGAATTTTAAAATGTTATATTAACAATCTGTAGCTTTATAAGGATACGTAGTTTTAGTACGTAAGCTTTTTTTAAATTTTAGAAGATGCTAGAATGAAATAAAACATTACGCAGCACAAACTATGAACACCTTTAGAAGCTGTAGTCTCTCATGTAAAATTTAATAGGCGCAAATGTATCCTTGGGATAGAACTTAGAATACAGGAGAATCAAGCCATCAAATATATTATTTCAAAGAGAACTTTACTCTTTTTAAATCATGAATGCATCATATTGCGAGGTTTTTGCTCTACTCGACGACCCCCTGCAATTACCAAAGAAGGTCGACGCCGCCCTCTAATTGCAACGAAAAAACTCCCCCAATACGTTCAAACAAATGCCCTCTCATTAAAGGACAGCGCACGCTGAGAGGGAAAGAACGAGTTGGGCGGAATATACGCACGCGTAATTGGAATTACGAAATTCCCCAGACTTCGCGGAGGGACGAAATGGTAGGAAAAAAGCGCTGTTGGCAGCGCTCCATCACCGCGAAGAGCACCCGTCAACTTATCCAAGAGGCAACACGTAAGGGGAACCCTTTGGGGAAGACATTGTGACGTCTCGTCATCTCTCGATGGCAACGCGTCCCGCGGATTCATCGTCTTGGTGAGTGCGGAGGCGGTGGGAAAAGGGGGCGTGGGGGACAATTTGCGTGGTGTCCTTGTTAGCGCGTTCCTCCGCTTCCAGGGGACTGCTTATTCGATTAAGGAGAGTCCCCGTGGTGCTGCGTGGGATACGAGGAATTATGGGGAACGGAATGTGGGTGAAAAGAGGGTGAAAAAATAAAGAGTTTAGAGGGATAGGGGGTTTGATTAAGAATAACAAGAAGGGGAATGAGAGAATGAAGAGGAGAGTTGACGAAGAGAAGGGAGGGTTTGGAAATCAGCCATCCGAGGGATGACAAGTGCGTGATAAGCAATGAAGGGAGAAATTCAGGATTATCAGAGGGTACCAGAGACTTAAGAAAAAATTGAAGGAACGAGCTTATCTGACACTTTTGTACGTTCTCAAATGAATAAGGAAGGAAAATTTATAATATACAGATAATTAAGAAGGAAAAGGAAGAATAAATCATTTCCTAAGTCGAGTGGAAGCAAATGCTATTGCAGAATGGAACCAAGAGTTTATGCTCTAAAGTCCCGGGTTATAATTTACTTATTTCTCTATACTATAGGAAAAGAAAAACAAATAAAAAAGCAAAACAATACACCGGAAAATATTATTCATAGGTAAATAAACATTCTCTTCAAATTAATCTGTGTTTGTTCCTCGAGAAAGATTAATCCGGAGGAAGTGTTTCGCGCTAAAAGAGCGGATATGAAGATAAAGAGATACACGTAGCCATGGAAACCACTGCGTAAGCAAAGATTAATCTCGAAAAGATAAATGAATCAATCAAGTCGGATTAAAGAGAAAATAGAATAACAAAGATGCGAACAAGGAATGTATTTACAAAACATCTTAATTTTGAATACATCTGCCTTTGGTTTGAGAAGAAATTAATGCTTCAAAAGCTATCAACGGTTTTATTTAATATACAAAGAAATCTGAGAAGCGCAAAGTTATTTACATAGCTATAATTCTTTTATTTGAAAGCAGAAGAAAAATATTATCTCGACATATTCCCTTTAAATGTCTTTTAATTACATACAAGTACGAAGCAATAAAATAAAGCCAATAAAACAGAACCAATGATTCAAACAATTTTTACTTGACCATTTACACAAAATAAAGGACAAAATACATGAAACTCATGTTTTTATATATTAAAATAAATTTTATGTAATAGAGGTATTATTTTAGAGCACAGATTAGGAAAATAGTGCTGATCAAAACACTTCAAGCATTTCATGATTTGGAAAACATTCATTATTTAATGATTTAATCCATCTATGAATAGAAAAATCTTATACTAAGAGAACTTATTGATTTTTAAGTATACAAATTTAATAATTATTAATAAGCACCATGAAATGGAAATAGCGTTTATATTCATTGAAGTTCATTTGTATTAAAGCCATAGGCCATTGACACCTTCACATAGAAACTATAGCAAGAAAGAAACAAGAGACACTTGACTCGACAATAGAAGAATGCAACACGCTTGAAAAGTGAGATAAGCAACTCTCAGAGACAATTAATATCGAGTAGGACTTATCTCTCTACACTTAGCACCTTTAAACGGGGACACACTTTCTTGAAATGTGAAAACGTAACAATTAAAAGTGAAAGCAATCGTGATTTTAATCGTGACAACTGCGGAATGAGAACAAACGAAAGCGTTAATTTATCATTTATGTACCGAAATGTAATCCCAGTAAATTGGCACATAATTGTAGCGATACGCGAAACATTCAAAGTGGAATACAGACATGTTCAGCAAGATTTTTTGTACGAATAGCTGAAATCGTGTTCGTTAATGTTAATTAGATAAAGAAAATGTTGATGAATGAAAAGGTTTGTGCTACGTGTTCGTTCACATCACTTCGATGAAATATATTCGAACAAGAAAAGACGAAATATAAATAAATACCAGCTGAAAGCTTCCACATCCCTCAAACTCGGGTGATATTTACAGAAATTTCGCTTCATTTTGACATGATTAAAAGGCCCGTCGATTCAGAAAACGAGAATATAATTGTCCAAAAACGAAAGGACAAAAAAATTATCTCTAAAAAATATCAAATTACAAGAAACACGTAATTAATGAAATATTTTACCAACGGTAGAAGAAATAAAAGTACATCCACACTCGATGCGAATCTTTAACAATTACATTACAGTGTACGACTAAAAGTAATGAGTTTCCTTTGAAAATATTTATAATTAGTTCATAATATTTTTCCTATTAACTGCTGCATTGATCGCAATATACCAGCAGCACTACTAGACTAATTGACTTTGAAAGTTCCTCTCGTTTGCAACCGAACGCACTCAGTAAAGTTGCAAATTGTGCTCAACTCTTTCGCAAACTGCTTCTTAAATACCCACTCGCGGTCACTTAAAAGCGTGAGCTCTGACCCTTTCGTCTGGGTAACTACAGAAAAGATGAGGAAAAGTTAAACTCGGAGCTTCGTCCTTCGTTAGAGACGTCATGGGTCGGTCATAAACACGCGCCTCGAGAAATTGAGTGGATGCAGGATTCTTCGCATGGAAACGAGTTTTTTGCGCCGGTGAGCAAAAAATCAAGCGAGAAGGGAAAGTAAGTACACTCTGATGAGCATCCTTGAGACGCAGGTAAGTGTAACCGAATGTATGAATGGCAAATCATGCGTGGATGCATATTTTGGGATGGAAACGTATACGAAGGGAATGACCAGCGACGAAAGACTCTCTTTGTGACCTTGAATGTAAAGAGATGCTTAAAGTGACCGTACATCAGTCTATGGAATTTGAAGACGGTAGGCTAGAAAGGTCTTGTTTCAATTAAGAGGATGCAATGTGTTATGAAGGTAGTTGAATATAAGTACTTATGGACCGAAGTTTTAAACTTTTCAAATAAATATGTACCGAAGATGTAGCATTAAATTTTTCATATGAAAAGGCAAAATATCAAACAAAATGCATGAAAAATATATATTACGTAACTTTCAAGTGAAATGTGTCCAGATGCTCTCAAATGCAAATCAATTTCTTTACTATTACTCAAGAATCATAAACGTACTTGAAGGTGATTTAGTGGCAGGAAATGGTGAACATATATTGAGCATGAAAAATCCAACATACATCATTTACTTATATAGTATAGCGGTAAAAACTCTTCACGAGCAGCGTGCACTCAATAGAAGTTTCTACACTAAAAACAGCAGCATTAAAAAATTACGATGCCAGCTATTAATTTAGTTCTGGAAGAGGGGGATTACAGATGCTTCTTCATGAAAATTATGCATTACAAATATAGAACATGGGAAAAGTTTGCGCCTCATAATCAAGATATAAAGATAAATAGTATGGGAGTTGGGAAAGAGTTAGCTATGATGAAACAACTTAAGGCTAAGCTATTCGAAAACAACCTCGTAAAATGAAGTTTGTGCTTCAACTAAAATTGCTTTCATCATAGAAAATCCTTTTTAATGGATCCTTGAAAGTATAAAAATAGGGAGAAGATTAAAAAATTAAATAAAAAACCCCCAATTAAATGATTCATCGGATTTATAGCTTGCCAAAAATTAATGAGAATAAAACACAAATGAAACGGTGAAAATTAAATGAAAATTACTTCATAACGTTCAGTAAATAATTCCTTTAAACGCTAACTCTAAGTGAAAGGATTATCAAAAATCAGGCTTTCTGAAAAAAGTAGCTTTCTCAAAGGTCCTCAGGGGATCGTGTGTTGCAAGGAACTTTATAAAAAAATATCCGAGAAATAAATCTAAATAAACTGTGCGCATGAATCAAACCGCCATCGGCAGTAGATCTTATAAAGTCATTTTTTAAAGTTTTCCATTAATTACGGCAACGCAGGGGATGTTTTCGAAAGGATCTTACATAAAAAAGCGATCATTTTTCGAAATGAATCACGTCTCGTTGCGTAAAATATTCTGTCACAGAATGAGGATATGACCTCTAAGGAACGGGACTACGAATTTCGTTGCGACATTCGTTTGAGATAAGGCTGAGTGAGAATACTGCTGGAGGCAATGGCGAGATGAAGTACCTTAAAATTAGGTCTCAAAGTTAAATATGCGTAAATTAAAAAAATAACGGTGAGGATGGAAGAGGCGATAAAATTCCAGCAGTTGCTTGGGAACACGCTAAAATCCTGAAACTAACTGTAATCCTATGCAAAGAGAAAAGAATGAATGATTAATGTATATCCAAATTTAATAATCTATTTCTCAGATCAATATCATAGTATATAATCTACCAAAGAGCTCAATAACCTGATTTTAGTTTACGGGATTGCCAAATTTAAGAATTTCATTCATCATTATATTCTCTCCCCTTTTAGAAAATACTAGAGTAAACTATCATGATTTTCAGACAAAATTTTATACACTCATTAAATAAAGGCACCTTCAATAAAATTGAATGATTGATTTTAATTAATCAAATTATAAGGATCTTCAAACATTAAGGATAGTAGCACATTTCATCGAATTCATTCGTGAATAAACTAATATGAGCTCAAGTAGATGAGCAGAATAATTATCGACTTAAAAACCCATAACAACTCCAACCAATTTACTTCGTAATAAAACAACAGTCTGTACCTTACAATCCGAACTTGGTGAGATTCCAGTCTGTACATGCGAATGCCGTAAAAAGCAAAGATCGACAGTAGAACACCTGGATGATGAGGTAGAAAAAAACACGATAGAGACGCATCCAGAATGTAAAGCCCCCTTTTGCGACGGAATGTAGAATAGGTCGGCGAATTCGATGCATCGACTGAAATAGAGGACGTGTCCTTAGGGAAGAGGAAATGGTCAAATGTTGCGATATGCAAATCACGCCCTCCGCATTTCCTCTTCTAACGGAACGATCTCCTGCGGCGAACAAAAAAAAGACGGGATTCGATCCTTTTTCTCGGGTCTCACTTTCCGCCTGGACCATAAATGGATGCTGGGTGAGCAGGACTCATCCCGATCTCAATCTTCATACTCGTTCCTCTTTCGTGTCACATACTTGAGTTCCCTTTTTCCATTGCCGTCAAAACTTCTCTCATCAACCCATTTCGATAGAGACGACCTCCATCTCTGGAGACAAAGGGACGGTGGATAAAATAAACCCGAACTTCTTCAACATAAATGAGACGAAATGCGAACGAAAATTTTTCTAAACAAATCGAGAAGAATATGCTGGTATCGAATCTAATTTCTATCCCTATTCATATCAAATCAAAGTCAAACTGACTTTTATGTATGATGTTTAATGGTTTTCTTACTTCGTAAAACCGAACAATACACAGTCGAAATTATAAAATGAGCTACAAATCTAGGACGAACAGAATAAATTTATTGAAAAATGATGAAAATGAGCGGATGCGAAACAATAAACTGTTGTAGCCTACAAAAATTTGATTACTTGTTAAGTACTACGTTCTATATGATCGAATTTCAGCCCATCTCGGTCGGTTTATTATTTATCGTGGAACGGCCGAAACACAATAAAAGGTATCAATAAAATAATCTAAGTATTTAGAACACGTGAAAAAGTCTGCACGATAAATGAATTGATTCTCCATTTGCAAGGCCTAAATAGAAAGGAATACATCAGACCTGTATCAAAGAACCCCTTAAGCTTGGTTTCAAACGGAAACATCACCTCTGATTTCAAACATCCCCCGTCTATCATTTGCATCTCAAAGAAATCTCAAGACTACTTATTCGGTCGAACAGTTGCGGCGCTGTCGTCGTGGCGTTGATCGGAAACATTTCGTGCGACATTTATTTCGCAGCTTCGCCGACAATGTTTACTGTCTCCGCTTTGGCCAATAAAAAAACGCCGTTGCTCAAACATACGCGGAATACCGCTCATGACAATCCCATCTCGAACGGCTCTCGAGACAGAAAAGGTAAGAAGAAAGGAAGACCTGAAAAAGAAGGATGAGTGAAGCTGATCGCGTTCTGAATGCATACGACTTTTTAGTTTCGAATGCCCATTGTGGCAACGGACATCCCCTCGGGTTCCATCTTTACAGCGATTCCGTTTGACCTGGGCGATGCTTCGGAGCGGAATGATTCGTAAGCTTCGAGTTAAGGAGATTAGGCACTATTTCATTAGCTCTATCCGTTGATTGCATCCTCTGATCCCACAATGGAGCTGCGATTGATTGGGAATGGAACAGAGTGCGTCTCAGGAAACGTCAGAATACAATTCGGTTGGATGTCATGCTTCGATGATCGGCTAAATTGGCCACGTAATACTTCTTCCGCAGGGAAACGTATGTTTTATTAAAAGGCAATCGAGTTATCTTTGTAGGAAAATCCTACAAAAATATGACGAATTGAGGTTTCAATGGATCGTTTCGTTCACAAAATTGTATGAAATATTTGAGAGAAAAAGCACTTCAAACAGAACTGATTAACCATCCACATACTTATGATCCTTGACTGAATAAAAATTGAAAAGCTCATGAATTTCCAAATTATACTAAACGAAGAGGCGTCTTACAGAAAATTAACAACCCCAAGGAAATTGCAAAATGTTCCATGGACAAGGGAATGAACTGAGACACACGCTGAAAGTACATGAAAGAACCGTTATCAAAGACGAAGTATATATTTGAGGATGTAACGACACGATAATTAAGAGTGAGATGTCCTCAAAAGAGCGTAAATAAAATATTTAACTTCTCGACGTATCCATCATGATAAATTCGTCAATTACCCAAGTCATGCGGAATGTTCCTTTAGCTTACCGACATAAGGTCGAGAATATAAACTGAGGTCGTGTTTATGGAATTTATTTTACCTTCTTATTGACAAAACATTCATTTTAAGGATTAAAATAGCATATAGTCATTGCATTCATGAAAATATATCAAGAGCCTTTCTATTACGATAGGCAAATGGAAGAGCGGATTGAATGCCGATGATAAATAAATCAATAAGAGTTCAACGGAAAAGAATTTCTGATTGAGAACCATAGCCGATGTTCGCTTAAAGAGAGAAAAAATAAATGAAATTACGGAACAGATGGCGAATAAAACGCATTTCAAAAATTACCGCGATATGTGTTTTGATCCTTCACGGGTTTAATATAAAATACTATCCCTCAAAAATCCAAGATGAGATAGGTAACTTAAGAGAGCGTTTTGTTACAAAGGCCCATTGTCATTCCTCAGTTAGTGAAAAGAATTACGTGCGATTCGCGCGAGGATACACGTATATTAAAGTTAGGCAGGATTTCTTCGTAATTCAATAAAATCGCCTGTCGGTGAGAAAAATTCCCACGCGTGTATACCTCTTACGGAATGACTAAATCCCTCTTTAGTAGTTCGAGAATGTTTTGTATAAACAGCTTATCTATTGGGAAATGTCGTACGCAAGTTTAAGGTCAGGATCGGATAAGATCTTCGAGATGTCAGTTTGAAGCCCCGTTCAGAAGTCTCACCATTACGTAGGGAGGGGTCGGCGTGAGCTGACATATAGGTAACGGTTTGCACGGCGTGTGGAAACCGTCTGAGCGAGAAATCTTCAGGTTTATCGCCCTCCATCGAGACGGCGGAATCTACCGCAACGGTTTCCACATCTGCGAACCATTGGCCGAATGGATACCTAACGGTTGTCCGGCGAAATTAAGTGCGAATTTTCTCGGAAAGTAAGTTTTTTACAAGCTCGATAAAGTCAAAATCTGAAAGATATGAGAGAAGAGAGGTCAAGAATTCGGTAGCTAACCAGTTTGTGGCGGTGGCACGTCTCTATAAATCACTGTGGATCAAGGCTGGATTTCCGAGATATATATCCATGCGGGTAGATGTCCGAGAATAATGTGCGAGGATGACAGCTGAGGAGCCTTTTAGAACACTTTCGAAGTAGAAGCCGCTTTATTTTCCCCTTCATATGAAACTAGATCTAAACCTCTACCGCTATGAAATTACTTGAGATAATAATTAAGTAAAATTCAAAGAAAATATATCGACAAGCGACTTGTTATTCAGATGCTGTACCTCGAATTATGTGTCCCGCATATAATCTTTTGCCTGCCCGGGTTCTTAGGGGCCTAAACTACAAAAAAAGAATCATTCTTAACTACGTTCCTGTTTTATAAAGTATATGGTCCAATAATAAATAAATGTGAATACATTTGCATTAATAACTCACATTTTCTATTAAAAATTAATATAATCGCATCTAAATTTAGATCCCATTCAAGAATTTAAAGTGAAATCGGGCTAATTTCATTTTCTTTAAAGAAAATACTATTAGAAATTCATACTTTAATTTCTGACAGACATTCATAAACCTTTTAATTATAACTTTATGATGCCAGTAGATTCCGAGTATAATTTTAGAATCATTCTTATTTCTACTGCTGATATAAAAGCAAAAACGGTATTGAAAGAATTTATTGACTCATAACGAGATTCTAACGGATAATAACTTGAAAATTTGCCAAGAATATTACTCCATCGTTCATAGGAATGTGTTGACTTTAAATAGCTGGAATGAACACTATGATTCTCACTTTCATCTTATTAATGACAATATAACTTCGGCAAACTCATTTGTATGTTTACTCGAGTTGATCCTTAAGCTTAATCAACATATTATTATTACGTAATTGTTGATCATTGACATCAAGCCGAAATAGCTCAGTTGGGAGAGCGTTAGACTGAAGATCTAAAGGTCCCTGGTTCAATCCCGGGTTTCGGCAATTACTTTTGCACAAATCAGAAAATTATTTCGCAGGATAAAAGACAATTAATAGTAAAAAACATATACTAATTTGAAATTCCAAATACTTTTTTCAAAATTAAATTTTTTCGCCTCATTATTTTTATTTTACGTACTCGTACTTACAGGTATGACATCCTTTCGCACGACAGTATTTTATGAATTAATTTCTGTTCCTAAGAAATTTTTGAAATTCTCCGAATACAGTAAACTTATATACATAAAATAAAATATCTTTTACCTTTTAAAACTCCATTAGTTGGGTAACAGACTAATTCAAAAATCAGCATTCATCGAAGAGAATCGGTTAGGTAGTTTAGTGTACAGGTATTCATAATACGTCCGTGTGACATTTTGAGGATGAGAAATAAAACAAAGTAGAGTGAATTGTATCTTTATTTGCTCAGAAAATTAAAAATTATAAGCAAATAATCCCTTTAACGTGGATTCAACTTCGCATCCAAAAGTCGCAATTTATTTCCATCAAAAATCCTAGGATAAATTGTGTTGGTATTACATCCTTTGTGACCCTGCGGCTAAAGGGATTGAATATCGCCATCTAATGGAATTACATATTCAAGCCTGGAGGAATCAACCTTCCTCGAGATGGGAAAAGTCTTGCGTATTAATTGCCTGTATCGGGTTTCAAAACTAATTCTCGGCAAAATCGATGGAGCGGCGAAAAAGGCTTCAAAATCTGGGACAGGCACAGTAATCCAGGATCCGAACAAAAGAGGTTTTGGGACATCGTTCTCTACGCAGAAAATGCTTTTAACAGACATCCATCCTTTCATAGGCGATGAACTATAATCTACACAGTCGCTAGAGCTGAAATGCGCCATCGTTCACGGGCTGCAATCGCAGAGAAAGACATGGAGGGAGGGTGATGTACAGAGGCGGTAAGAGTTAAGGGGTAATGAAGGGGTGGGATAAGAATCACAATACCTATATCGAGGAGGAGAAAGAATTCAAACAGATATAGAACACAACGCGTGAAAAGGATTGCAACTGAGAATGCATTTAAAGTTTGAAAGCAATCTGAGGCAGTTATTGTTTACAAATACTTAAAATGAGTGAATGTTTACAATATACCAAAGAAAATTTATTTACGACACGAGAGATTTTGACACTTGAGAATAATATTGAAATAATTTTATTGCTTCCACAAAAAGGAAAAGAGAGAGAAGGGATACTGAATACGATATGAAAAAGAAACCCTCAAAATAATCATTTTATTAAATGACCATAAGAAAAATTCAAACTGAGCGGACAGCTTTATTAATTATGCGAAACGAACAAAGATAACGTACGCTAAGTTATCCTCTGATAACAGCTTTATACACACTGTATTAAATATCTAAAATCTTAAAAAGTAATTTGTAGAACTGAAAATGTATCTGTTCTGTTAATATTTTAACGCCGATATTTCCTAGATAAAGTAGAATCCCTTCTTTTACGGCCAACTGCCACAATCTTCAAATGGTCATAGAAGACCCGGAGCAGACCTTATCTCGAATAATCGATTCCCCGAACCCTAAAATACAGGTCATTTTTGTGAACCCCGCGAGGAATCCGACTCGAGACAAAAAATGATAAAAAGGAAAGATTTATTTGTATTCGTGCGATATCTCATACTGACCTTTGACCGCGCTCCTGCATCCTCCCTCTGCATCTCCGCATGCCTCCCTCTGTCACCCATCGTTTCTTCTTCCACTCAACCCTTCCAAGCAGCCAGCTCGTAGCAACAGGTCATGTTTTCTGCACGGGATATCACTGAAAAACACACATCAAAGAGAGTTACAAAACGCCAGAAATTCGATTCCGTGCGTGTCATACGGGTTATGTCAATACTCTTTTTGCGCAACCCATCAACTCGACGGTTTCATTTAAAGAGACGTAATTACGAAATTGTTCGAAATTGAAAACCTGGATGACTGCACGAGTCGATGCGCTTGGTCGAACACTCAATTAATTCGCTTTTAATTTACGATGTACCAGGTATGACGACGTTGAAGCGGAGTGGACGTTACTATGGATTGTGATTGTTGATAACGTTCCTTTCTAAGGTTTCCCCATCGAGGCTGATGAATGATCTAAAAATGGAGTATTGGCCTCTTAAAGAATTCGTCGGTTATGTTTCTCTTCTAAAACTCGAACGCGCCGTGTTTCGCTGAGCGAAACGAATCGGCGTTTGTCAGAAGAAATGAGATCATTATTAGAGATGCCGACAAAGTGGAGAGTGGATATCCTTTCACGAATCCGTAACTGACGACCGCAAGTCCGATGCTTGATTCACGACGTCTTTTCCACAGCCTCACTTCGTATCTTATACAACCTGAGATTTACGAAATTTGATGCGATCGACATAAAAATATATCAGCTCGCGTAAATGTACCGCAATCTAAATCTATCAACATAGTTAGCGACCAATATGGAGCGCTATGCCGCGAAGAATGACGTAAGCGCCGTGAGTGCAACAACCGAGATATCGGGATGTATTTACGAAGAGGGACTGCTATGGGATGCCTTTCCAGGGAAATAGACGATAAATAAGCCACGAGCAGGCGCGTTAAATTCCGAAACATGTGTAACTGGCGTAAAATACTGGCCCTGAAGTTTGTGACGAATGCTTTACGGTGGGTGAGCGTTGCGAACTCGTGTATAAATTCTAGAAGAGAGGAGTCCTTCAATAAATTTGAAAGGAGAAACTTTCTTGGTTTTTGGAACGGTTTAGCGTAAGCCATCAAAAACTCTTTGAATGATACCACAAACACGCATTACTGAAAGCAAAATACGACTGGTAAATTAAAAATAGAATTAATTCTAAGAAAAATACAATTATTAAAAATGAATAAAGCTGAAGTTTACGCGTAAACCGTAATACCTATTGCACTATGGTTAACTTAACTTTTATATGCCATATTGATTGAGAATTAAATACGCCTATAATAAGGGAAAATATTTAATATCACCGTAACGTATTATTATATTCACAATTGATAATTACCGTTTCCAAATACTAATAACGGAACATTACGCTAAGTGATGAATATGACCCGTAATTCATTGTCATAAATAATAATTGATGCATCATCACTATGGTGAAACGTACGTAAACAAATACCAGACGGAGATATCGTTTTTTAATCCACCACGAAACAAAAAAATGGTCACGACCCATTTCCGAGTCACAGATCTCAATCCGCGAACCGCAAATAACTTCTTAGAAGAAAGCCGGAAAGAAAAACCGTGACATCTCTTTCGTGACGCATACGAGCTCGTGGAAAAATAAAGAGGTCTCCTTGGATATATTTACAAGGGCGAGAACTTCTCCGTGTTGATAAACAAAACAATGGTTGGAAATGGGAGGCAGGTAAAGAAACGAGGTGTGAGTAACGTGACATTTTGCAACGCCCTCCGATCGTGCGTCTAAATTCGAATCCAAATTAGGACAAGTTTGCGTCGTAGGAATGGGAGGTATAGGGAACGCGAGACAATGAATGGTAGACCAATTAGGACACGGTTAAAGTGGAGAGAATGGAAAAGTTAGCGCAAGAAGCTCGAGGTGTTTTCCTTCGGAAACCAAACATATGACGCGATCTGTAATTGACTCATTCTTCAATGCACCGTTTTCTAGCCTCCAGAAGCAGTTGAACTTTTATTTGAGTTCGAGGCCAAAGAAATAAGGGATGACGTTCGAGATGGGACTAATCGAAATGGATTGCGAATCTATTGAAGTTTGAAAGCCCCATTCGCAATCCTATGCAAAGATATTCAATCTCGTCCATCTCCGAGGGAACTTACTTTCCTACGCTAAGATTCAGATTAAATAGTCGTACGAGGGACGATTTTCGTAAGATCGGCTGACATGCAAGTCAACTTGATAAAGTTTATCCACTTGAATTAGATTATCTCCACATATTTAATCATATTTTTTGAACTGTTCGAGTCTAGAAAAAATTATTAGCGTCGATTTTGGATCGCATATTTACTAAAATATTGAGTATGTTGTAGCAAGAATGGCAATCTCGAAACCTAAATTTTGTCTCAAACTAACGGACGAACAGTATTTTATCAATGACCTTCCTATTGTTACTGAATATTCTAATCAAATTTAATTAATTCCAACAAAAAGGCTAAACGTCTCTTCCTAAATTGAAAAGGTGAGCAAATGTACTACACAAAACTGTATATAAATGTATAAAACTTTCAGAAAAATTTGTAAATTTAATTTTTTGTTGAAATTTGTGGTTTTATTGATCGATCCATTATTTTCACCTCATTGATCTAATATAATAATCTTTTAAAAAATTCATAATTTAAGCCCAAGAACAATGAGAACATACTTGCACGCGTCTACGATCTTGGCCAATTCTTTCCTAATTGGATCTTCGATCTCATTGAAACTTTTAGAAGGATTAATTACGCCTAATTTAACATGATTGGAAAACTTGGAATATGTTCCACAGACGTCAGAGACGAATTACGGTTAGTTGAAGACATCAACCGACAGATCTAAACTCGGACGATGAAAACTTAACTAGAGTAACTGCGTACATTCAAGAGTTCATCTTAGATCTTGATGAATTATTTCACGACCGAGACAGCTTCCTAAATAAACATCGATTATTCATCGTTTCTTATCTCCGAGTGACGTTTTATAGATTATCCCTTGAATGATGGGCCTAAGAAGCTTCTTGAAGAATATTAATGTACAAGCTTTGGAAACTTCCACGGAATAATTAATAAAAATTAAATTCGTGGTATCGAAAAGTTTTTTATCTTATAGTATCCCTAAGATTACGGAAATTTGCTGGAGGAAAACCAATACCCAAACCAAATATCCTCCTTGAAGGGAAAAACACTGAACATATAATTAGTCGACGTTTGCGAAATCGATATCGGAAGAAAATGCTGTCCAAACAAACCACTAAAACCGTTAAAAGGAATGGAGAATTAAAGCTTTCCACGAGAATCGATATATTGGGGTTTATTTGCCGATTAAATGAGTTAGGAAACGTAATTTCATTCACTATTCATTTTGTTTGACTGATTTACATTGAAAAGTTATCCTATCATCGAATCAACTGCCGTAAAATTATTCGTCACTCGCAAATGGCAATTATCTTTGACGTAATCCTTTCCGTAATACTTCTCTACGGAGAAAATACTCATGACAGGCGAATTAAGACATTTTAATGCGGGTGAATGTGAAAAGTAAGGGAATAAGAGGATAAATTTAATCCCTCGGATTCTTATTCCCGACGCGAGATTACGTAAGAAAAGTCAACATCGCAGCCATCAACGCGTTTAATTCGAAAACAAGACCTCTCAAACTTTTTTCTTCTGGTAATCCATCACCGAACCTGATAACAGCTTCTTTAATGGAAACCTGTTGACCCCGATCATATTCCTTTTAATGATCATCGACGGACGCGCGCCATGTTTTCTTCACAAAAAAATCCGACTCTCGGGTATTCGAACCCGGCACTTTTGAAATTTTAGCGCAAGCATTCTGATAGAAAAAATAGAGCAGCCATGTTGCATCACTTCCCGTACATTAAAAAGATCGCGTTATTAATCCACGCGAGAATTCATTAACACGTTTTCGTGACCTCATCTGCAAAGGCGACAAGTCGATCGCGGGAGAAACAAAAAAGAATCGATAAGCACCTTCCGACGATCGCTCAAAAGTGCTTTCCCGTGTCTGAGAGGCATATATACGCGATGAGAGGGGGTTGTCGCAACGATATGACTCTTTATCCAGCCGACGGGGGAGTCTTAATTAAGTCGACCGGGCAGGCGTGTAGACACCCGTTGCGGCAACAGAACAACCATCGGGTGCGCATTGTGAAATGGAGAAAGGAAAAAGGGGAGGGTGGCAGTTTGCAGAAAGGGAAAATTGGACCCGTCGAAATCCTGTCTGCGTTAAATATTACGACCTGCCGCAATTTCGGGATTACGACGGAAGCCTTTGTTTTCCCACAGGGAAAGTTTTCCTATCTACGCTCGCGAGACGTGGGCGGTATTTGCCGAGAGACGCACGAAAAGTTCGCCGGTGATTAACGTCCTCATCTTCCCTTTCTCCTGAAGTGTTTATTAACTTTTGGAGTTATAATCACGCTTAGATTTTATAGGAGAAAGCAGTCTGGAAATATACAACAAATTCCTCAAAACAATATCACAAAAAGATGAGATTCCTATGATTTTTAAACTTTTGCATCAACGGTGAAACTAATTAAATGAAATAAATGTTAAGTTACACTTCCAAATCCAGCAGAAAATCGATCTACGTCTACCTAGAAAATTAAACGAAAAAACTTCGATCATTGTATTTCTCTTTGAAATACGACTGTTTTAGTCAAAGAATTCGAGGCAATTCGAACTGTTTCTTGTGGTTATCAACGACAAAAAATCCAATCATAAAAAAGATAAAAAATTATGAATTCCTTTCGAAATGACAGATGACCTCTTCCATCCAACTTTCTGATAGCCTTCCGAGGAACGAATCCAAACAGAAACAATCGAGGACAATTTAATTTCGAAGATGACAAAATGAAGAGATATACGAGAAAGTTTTTGGGGTGGGAAGGGGCCAAATTAATAGATCTATCTTGGGAAAGTAATGAAAAATTGATACGGGCATGGGAATGAAGGCAAAGGAGCTTGGGTTCGCATTAATAACCGGAGAAACAAGAGAAAGGGACCTAGAATATTTTAAGAAAGATGGGAATGGAAAATTGGAGGCGGTTATAAGGCATTCGAAGAGAAAGGAACCATTTGATACGAATCACAGAAAATGTTCTCCAGTTTCCAAGAAAAGAACAGGTCTGATTACTGATTTTAAAAATTCAGCTACACACCGCTTATCTTCAAGATACCACTAGCAATTACCACTCGAAATAATACCGTTGGTCGACACAATATTTTTGCGGAAGCCGAAATCAGACTACCGCTACTTTCCACCGCCGATTTTTTACGTCTATCAACCACAATCGATAAGAAGAACATATTGCTACCGATATAGCTATTTTAAGTTTTCATGACCCAGAGCGCTAACTGTAATATAATGTTTCCCATGCCGGATGCCATGGCAACCTTAAGTATCGACCAATTTATCATCGGAGAATATACCATTACGAAATTCAGGGGAATTGCCCCTGTTAGGAAACTAACTATCCCCACGATGAGATGTTTAGAATTGTAGATCTAGTCTAGAAGGACCGGTCATGATTACTTAAGTTAATGATAGAATTCGAGCTAAATTTTAGCACAGTCATCATACAGAAGTCGACAAATACATCTATAGGAAAAGGATAATATTACAAAATTCATTAAATATATAATATTAATTAATAAGTATATCTTTACTGGTATCAATTTTGATATTCTATTATATATACTCGATAAAGGAAAATATACTTCGCCGTAAGATACATATAAGTCAACCTATATCATATAATTAGATATCACTTGATATAACAACGTGACTATAAATAACTATAAAGGCGACTAAAATAATTTCAAGTTTATTCATTCATCAAAAATGAGCGATTCATGTTCTCATAAAATTTTAGATATGTTATTGTATTGTTTTCCTGAAAAAGAAGATGCTGTAACAGATATTTGAAGATTTTTCTCTATTATTTTATCTACGACATTATGAAACAAGGAGTCAAAGAGAGATTCTGAATTTTTTATAAGCAGTTGTAAGGAGTTGATCACTAAATTGAAGTTCAGTTTGTTCAATTGATACAAACTTAAAGATAAATCACATTGTAATATCCATCCAGAATGTACATTCAATTTAAAAACAGTTATGTAAAAAGTAATGAATTGCTGCATGACAGCAACGACAAGAAAGATATAGTATACTTTGACACCACATAAAAATAAGAGAGAAATAGCTCCCGTGAAATATGTAACGGAAAACTAAGTGAAGTAATTCTACGTAGCATCGCTCGAGAGAGAAATTAACACGAAAATTCGCATTAAGGGTCCGCCAGATCACGCATCACTTCGTGAAGTCGTTCATTAACGCGATCTTTCATTCACTCCTCCCACTCAGAAAGGAATAGTGACGATGGGTATCGTGAAAGGGGCCGATTAAGTTGGAATGGTTCCCATTTAAAAGGCATTAAGCGTATTTTAATATTAGCTTCGGCAGTTGGCGAGCGCCTCCGCACTCATTATTGCCAATCAAATCCGCCGACTGATATTTTATTAATAACTCTTTTCTGCGAACCTCCGTTTGACGCAATCGGAAAAATAGGAGCACAATGCATATGCCGTCGATTGTTAAGCGGTGGCGAATTGCACAAGGGACAGTGACATCTGAGTTACCATGAACCTTCGATGTGACAGACGGTCGCGCGCGTGACGAGGTTTCCCGATTGAGAAGCCCTGATTGAGTGATTTCGACAGGTGCGGCGAAAATGAAAGCCAGCTGGCTGTAATGAGCTTCTTCGCTTTCCTCACGAGCTTTCCGTTGATAATTCGCGGATTTCCCCGACCCTAAATATGTCTCTTCCCCTTCCCAGGTTACTGATTCATTCGGTATCGGAGCTATTGAGGCGTGCCAAGATCAGTGCGTTGCCAAGGACATTTTGACTTGGAAGGAGAGTCATGTGAGACACACAGATATTCAAATTTAGTCCTGGGAATTCCGTACCAGAGATGTGGAAGAACCTTTAAACTCTTGGATGCTCATCGAATGTACGTACGTTTACAACTTGAAAAGTCGTAAAGAAAATTTTTAAATGCACAAAGTAGAACTACAATATCCAGCTCTTTTCCTTTTGAGTTTTTTCCTTTCCTTGAGTATCTTCATAATATTATGAAACTGAATATTTACGAGAAAAAGATACTTTCTCATTCACAATTCAACGAATAATTAACTATGCTTATTATTAATGTATTTAAATCATTAAATGATGGGTTAGATTATATTATATCCATCATAATGCAAGAAATTTTAAAGCATTCTACCTATGATGTGAGAAATCTTTAAAAATTACGTAAAATAACGAATTCTGGCAAATATGAGAAACCTATGAACGCGGTATACAGAATAATTTTTCCGAAAAATAACGAATATCCACGAAAAAACTGACCGAATGACAAACAGACACCACGCATGTCTTTCTTAGTGTATTAAACTGTTCTTAAGCATTACAATTACAATCGTACCGCACGTATTCACGTTCCACGTTTAAATACGAGCAATTTCACGTTAAATTTAGCTAAGTGCATGTTCTTGAAATTGAAAGTCTTTCTTAATGAGCATAAAAGAATTCCTTTCAGAGACTCCGTGTGTATACGAATTATTATTTCAAAACAATAGCAGAAATGATTCAGCAAAACAAAAGGGCAATACCACAAACTTTGCTCTTTTGCACCGGAAAAGTGAGCAGGAACTTATGCCCAAAGATAAGGTAACCTTGAAGATAATTCACTCCTTACTCATAGGCGCTTTCGGTATGAGTCGATACCATTCTGTGAACATCAGAACGTGCGTGCGACAATGAGGGAGGAGTTACTCAACCCTATCTTCTCAAACCTTTCTTCTGCTACGCCCGTGTTTCTAGCCTCGGAACTTTGTTATGGTTACGACGCCTCAACCAGCGATTTGCCGTACAAAGAAAAGGAAGCGTTGTCTGGTGCATAAAAGCACGACTTGTTCTCGCTTGATAAATGAACGCTGACGGATTCCTTGGACATTAGTTCGACCTAGTTGTGAAGCAATTATCGGTTGGTGATACGCAAAAACCTTTCCTGGTGTGACTGAAACGTGTCGTTTGTGACAACACGAGTCAGGAAATATGCCGGTTCAGAACGAAAATATAAAAACTAAAAATGCTTAGTAATGATTACCATTACTAATGCTTTGAAAAGAAATAATTTTTAATTAACCTCATAAAAATCGTGTCTCAGATACTATTCAAATTGGAGATTTTATTAAACAGGTTTATCTTTACTAGGAATATGAAACCAATTCTCAAAAGACCTACGATTAAATCAAACAAATCCTTTGTACTAATACAAATTAATTTCACCAAATCCATAAAAGTGGCGAAAGGAAAAATATACCATTCTTAAGTTAAAACGCCAAAATAGGATCAACTTAATTCAGATAGCAATAAAGATTATCTGATAAATGATAACACCGTGACCTTTAACTTCACCACCATGCTATAAATATAGATAAATATCAACAAAATAATTCTAACATTTTCAGCTCAAACAGGCGTATAATCTGAAACCTCAATCTTATTATAAATGGTCCATGGATAATCATACACTCCGTTAAATCCGATAAGAGAAGGATAAAAAAGTTTCACACAAGGCAAATCGTCCTCCACAGATATAAATCAAGAATGCACAATTGTAGTCAAAACGTATTTAACATTTTCCAGACAATTCTCAGCTGTTGGCAGTGAGTGCGGGATTAGTCTTATTTCATTCAGCTCACCGAAGATCATATTCAAAGCGAATTTTAATGGAATTATCATCGAGTTACTGTGCCAAAGTAAGGATACGAACCAAATGCGTTATTACGTTGGCAACAAGAATTCATTTGAGGGTGCCAAGAAACAACTGCGAAACTTACGGACGGACAAAAGAATAGATCCTTCGAACATAACATAAAAATATTGCAATAATTTGCACGTTAATTGGGGAAGATTAACATGATGTGTACTAGAAAATTAATCTCATATTGCCAATCCTAACCCAGCGATAACTTTACGATGTAACATTCAACAGTGTAATTTAAAACGTGAAGATGAAATAGTAGAGTATATTCGAAAGGATATGTACTTCAGAGAGAAAAAGAATACAAAGACTTTTACATTAACCGAAGTGATAAAACTTTTCGAGGTTTATCTTTAGCTCCAAGAGGTACTCGAATTCAAACTCCTCCTTAGCACGAAAGACTCAGAATGAAGGAAGGAAAATGTATATCATGGTTTTTGAAAACCCCTATCTGATCCCCTTAAACTTTGTCTACTTTGTAAACTTCCTAGAGAAGCCATAGATCAAAGGAAGAACTAATGAATCACCAGCTCGAGCACTAAATTTTCGAATAGCGTCAACTAAGCGGCGGCCGCGCAAGAGATCTGAAATTAATGCATAAAGGGTGATCATAAACTTCTCTCGGTTTATGGCGAAATTTTCCCTCAAATTTCATAGCTTCTGTTGAAATGAGAGGCACGAGGAATTTTGAGTCTATCTTCATCTCGGTTTAAATGTCTGACTATCGTTCGCTGGATGAATATTAAAGCACTTCAGACCGTATCTAACAGCAGAATAGACCACAGGAATCTCTAGAGATGTGTATCTTATTCCATTAGATATCTTTTCACGTCGCTTAGCATTGTGAGAACCATTAGGAGTCATTCATAATGCGTTGCTGCATCTCGCACGCACTCAATGGAACGGCATTACAAACAATAATGTCGAAAATGCCGTTTCGTGAACATAAATTACGTAAAAAATATTATAATGAGCTAAAAGTCTGGTTCGTGTATATTTGCTTCAAAGTTTGAATTCCGGTGATAAACGTAAGATTATAAAGAGAAGTTTCTTATGTCCGTTGATTAATACGAAAATAGTGGAATATTCATTTAGGATAAGAATGATAAGCGGTTTTGGAACGGAATTTATCTAACGTGAAATTATTCGCACTCAATCTATAGAATAAACTAAAAGAATTGGTTCTATAATAAGAGAGTTAATTTACACAACCCACACTATTTCAAAATCAAACTTCTGATTGGTTAAATAAAATCATTTTCACAGTAAACATAGGAAACGAATCTGAATTAACAGATAACATGTGAAATCATAAAATTTAAAAATTCAATTTGTCTTCAAAGACTTATATGTTCTTAACTTAATTTCAAAATCATAAATATAAAGTGATAAAAAATATTCAAAGAAAAATACTACCATACTAATTATATAATGATAAGTATAATTTTTTAAATAAATTCTTAGACCAAATCTTTAACAACTCCTTTAAAAGCTTTTAAGTGTATAAATATATATTTCCCTTAACATTTTTCTAAGACATTCATGAATAAGGTATTTCAATTGCCAGTTTAACTAAAGAGAAGAAAGCCATTCATTAAATACCAATAAAACATTTCCCTGTTATGATCAACATTATGCGAACTAAAGGATATTGACTGTAGCGCCTCTATTGAGAGAATTTTAACCATTTACTCTCGAATTGATTGAGGACGTAATAAAAAGTTGATGCTGCCTAGAATAAATTATGCGAGAAATCCAAGGCGATAGAAATTGGGATACTAGATAAAGGCGGACTCTATCGTTACTGTCTGCTGAGAAAGGGCTCTGAAGTTTAGAGATAAGTCCCCATAAATTTCAGCCGTCTGCGTGAATTAAATGGTCCCGGATGGTTAGCGGATATTCCATTCATAAATGCGTCCGGGAATAAGAAAAGGCCGAGGGCTTTCAAAGAGTAAAAAAGCGAAAAAATGTTAAGTTCTATCGCTCTCTAATTAGGGCGAACTCAAAACCAACCGCAGTGACAATGGAGCAGCGTCACCCACAGCGGCGGTGGTGACTGCATATTAACTAGAGTATAAAAGGTCTGCCTCGATATTTTATTTTATACGTTTTATTTATTCCTTAATGAGCCGGTCCATTTATCGCCGCTGAAGTGATGGAGAGAGAAAAATGCGTGTTATAAAGCTAGGAAGCTCGAAA
The DNA here is from genome assembly GCA_020796165.1 of Pantala flavescens. Lineage (NCBI taxonomy): Eukaryota > Metazoa > Arthropoda > Insecta > Odonata > Libellulidae > Pantala > Pantala flavescens. The sequence continues at coordinate 50,182,234 of CM036883.1, forward strand.
AAGGAGAATAATTGGGATGGAGAACGAAATGTATTACGTAAGGGAATTGGAAAATAGAAATATTAAAGATAGCCTCTGCTTCAACATTTTCAGCATTTTTATGTTACAGATTATGCGTTTATTTTCAACGATGTTACATTCGGACAAGAAAATTTTGATTTGATACACTATTTCATAATTTGCGATGTGGTAAACAAAATACTTTTTTTCCTTTCCCAATATGAAATTTAAGTTTATCTCGCAATTCAGAAATGGCAGGGTCCCAAGATGTTTTTGTTTTACGTAAAACGGAGGAGTCTGTTATTCTCGTTTTATTTCAGCTTAGAAAGTAATCAAATATTTTTCTGAAACTTAATTCTAGAAAAATATTTTAGGGGTTGAAGTTATCACGAAACTTTAAATGCATGTCTCATTAAATAATCTTCAGTAAAAGGAATACGAAAGTATACAACACGAAGAAAGGAAACATGTAAAAAAAAGATTGACCAAAGTCAAGTAACTTCCCTTACAAGATGTAATACCCGACAGAAGAACTCGTAAACATCTCTGAGACCAAAAGAAAGCACATTGTCTCGACAACAATGTTGAAAGAAGGAGACCTCAAGCAAAAAAGTGTTCGCCGTTCTCCGGGTATCTTTTTACTCTACGCAGAGGAAACCCTACGTTAATGAGGAGAGTAGGTGATCGGATCAGATGAAAGACTGACTCAGGCAATCCGCAAAGCAGAGCGGCAGAAAAACCGCAGACATTTGAAACCGATATCTCCGAGGATATCGCAAATCCACGTCAAAATAACTTTTGCGACGCTATTTTTGAATCATTTGGTAGGTTATAGGAAACAAGGAATGGAAGCTTTATAATTTAATACAAAACAGTAAAGATGATGGATAGACAAGTTCATAATATAATATGTCCATCTTGAATAAAATACATAGTAAATTCCATTTTATTCAATAGTTATATCATCTGTATTCCACGAAGTAAAGTTAAAACAGATCAATTTTATGATATAATCTTCTACTACCATTTAAGTTAAATAAAATTGTACATTAGAATGATTATATGAATAATGAATTATGTAATAGCGATGGAAGTGAGAAGTTTATTAAAAACATTTCATCACATTTATGATAAAATTAGGGTGAAGATTACAAAATTGTCTTAATTCATAACGCATTTATGTATCTACTATGGTAATTGAAGTAAAAAATAAAGGGAATGGGAACTTCAATAGAAAAATAGTAATGAAAAAAGGCTTTCTCCACAAAAACGAACGTGAGAAAAGCTCATTTTCGACCACTCTAACTGATTGAAGCCATTAGTAGTCCTCTAATAGCAACAATTTCCCTAAATAATAATAAAATTGCTCTTGGGGTAACTTTTATAGCGATAAAATGGTGCTTTTCACCGTCAGAAAGTCACGGCTGGAAAACTGGCACGGATAATAGCTGCGTTTAGGGAATGGGTTTATGAGGAAATTATCCTTAATGGTAAGCAGAGGATCATCCAGTAGGTGCTGCGCGCACACACCCCTTGAAAGATACGGCAGATGGTCTTCTCGCCCGGTAACCCTCGTACGGTTGAGCCTCTGACATACGAAACAAACTTCCCGATTTAGAAAAATACGTAATGTGGCCACGAGCTGTGATTCCCGTCATTAAACATAGCATCTCGCTGACCGTATCCATCGATTGGAATGTGTAACAACGAAGAAGCTCCAATCTGAAGGGGACGCGTACCTGCAGATCTCCTCAACTTCGTAGAAAGCGCAGACCATCGGTGCGATACCGATGTTGGCGGCACGTGAGACGCGTGATCGGGGATGCGCTCGGGTTGCGTCATCGACGCACGTGAGGGGAGCGTCGAGACGGGCGCAAGACACCTCGTGACTGTCACGCGGTACATCCCTTCGAATCCATTATTCTTCCGATTCGGTGGCTGTGAACGGCTTAAAAGCTTTCCCAAGGAGACGGAACGAGGGATGTCTTTATTATTTTTCGGCAGACAATTGCGTGGGCGATGGAGAGTGTGGGAGGACCAGAGGACTAAATGGACTTGAAAATGACACTTAAGAGCTCAGACGGATTAACCCACGCAACCGGTAGTGAGCGAAAAATCTGCACCCCCGCACCAATGGAATACTAGATGAGGAAATAAGTTTTTTGTCACGTGAAATATTTCACAATACCTTTACAACATTCAATCAATTCAATCAAATAGTTCATACAATCCGAAGAATTAAAAAGATAAAAGTAAATTAAGTCTTCATGAATAGATTACTATTGAATATTGTCATCCTGATTTAAGAATTATTAGCTAGCAAATAAATCTAACCACATTTATTTGTATTTTATAACTTTGAAGCTCCAAAAATCTGTATATTTTCCTAATACGAATTACTCCTGATACGAATAAACACTTGAGAATGATTTTAAAAGTAAATAAAAATCAAAGAGTGTATCTTTAAGTTAATTTCTTGAAGATCAAACATATTGCCATATGTTATAATACTGAGCAAATTGGTCCCAGAATTATTTCGACACAGAGTAGAGAATGATTCAATACAATGAGATCAGCTTCTCGTCCCAAACAAATTCACTCTATAATTAAATCGCGTTGCTGCATTAACCGCCTCGAGATTTTAATGACGCTAAGAAGAACCTTCGCTTCACCTTCTAGAGCGGAAAAAAGGACAAGGGCCAGATGATATATACACCGAAACCGTTCATTACAAGGGCTTCAACATACTGGGAACGGGTTCTCCCGTCTAACGTTTTCACTTGATATCCAGGTTGAAAGAAGAGTAGGATGAGTTTGCATGGAACACCTACTGGCAGAGATTGTACGATGGTTCATGCACGAGCACGGTGAAAAACATGCGTTAGCTGAAATGTAGAGGGATAAAGAACGTGCATTCACGTAATGAACTTAAGTATTGAGAGGTAATGAGTCAGTGGAGCAAGATCTTATATTTGAATCGTGATTTATCCGGGTATTAAAAATTGGGTTGATATGTATGGGATTGTTCTCACTATATCAGATTCCTATGCGTAAAAAAATATATAGATAATATTACAATAAATCATTACGCAATTAAGGAGACAAGGATGAATACATTTTAGCGTTTTTTAATTTGAACATGAACAATACGTACAGGTTAGGTGGTTCCATAGACATTATAAATTTATATGGATTTTACTGTTTTTCGAATCTGAGTTCTCCAAATGTTTGGCAAAAAATGATAAAAACTCGAACCCAGGAGGAAGTAGATTTATAAGGATATAGGGGAATAACACTCAATTGATGAACTCACAAATAAGGAAATTATGATGAGGGGTTGAAAATGACGTATGATTTTTCAATTCAGAAATGTGCTATTACAAGGATTCAATTTTCCCTTTCCAGAATCACGATGGAATATAAGTGAATCAGATGAAATGTATAACAGTTTGAACTTTGGAGTGCATTCGATTGGATCAATCGGAAACACGGATTTTGCAGTTTTGAATTTCCTAGACAATGACCAATTTATATAGCCATTAAAATGGAAATAAATCCACCTTGATAATAACGCTATAAAAGACTAACAATTTCATGCTGAGGTAAGCTTCAAATCGATGACTTTCCAATCAAACCACAAAAGCGTAAGATATATTATGGCAGCAATAAAGCCATAAATACATCAAATACTCATAATGCGACAATTTTCAAATTTTAGTACTTGAGCTATCACATAATTTAAGCTTATCGTTCTGCGGCATGGGCGCTAAAACGGCAATTCACAAGGGTTGAAATCATCTTCGAATGTATGGCTGCCTAAATGGAGAGCTGCTTCTTCGCACATTAGACGCATTTCGGCGTTATTTACCTTCCTAGGCATCTCTCGATAACTCATTTCCGCTGAGACATTCTTGATGGTAAATCTCTCTTCACTCACTTTCCCGACTATTCGTTGAGAACGACGCGAGAAAATTACCCGAGACGCTAAACGTCTGAAACGACTGTTATTTTCTCCCACCCAAAGGGAGCTCTTGAAATGGTCTCGTTTTTGGAATCATCAACCTGGTTGCCATAGCACCGATGTACTCGTAAATTACGTTGTATGAAATGTGACCGCCGCTCGTAACTTCTGGAGGAGAGCGCTCCAAATCGTTACTACAGACGTGAAAAAAATAGAAGTCGAGAGTATAAAAGAAGGGAATTTCAAGGACGCTGAAGGATGAGAATTGAAGGAACGCTTTCGAACTATATTCTGAACCTCTAACAATGAGAAATAAAACGCACTTCGTGCACAATATCAAGCCTTACGAAGCCAACTTAAACACCTACTTTACCTAGCGTATCCTTTTTTCAACACCCAAAAAGTTTACAGGCAATCGTTCAAGAATATAACTCTATAACATGTGAAAAATATTGCATAATCACAGCTTGTAAAATGTAATTCTTAATAAATATGTTTACTAAGAAATAATATAACTTAATAAACGAAGTTACATCCTTTATAGTATCGTCCTGGAACAGAACTTAAAAAGGAATGACAGTAGCCCTGACTGTTAAGCATGAAGAAGAGACTTAAAATTCTGAAAGCTACATCGAGACCTTGGTATGAGATGAAAACATGGAATGAAAATACCAATAGACAGGCGAACAATAAACAGTCGAGAGGTGTTCAAGAAGCAAACTATCCAAATTGGGATGACTGCGTCGACTGAATGTAAAGTGATTCATATTCCTTATTAACGATCTCTACCCACTTCGCATACGGAATCGAATCTCGAGAGCGTGCAACTCTTGCCCGAAAGGATGGTTTGCGATGCCTTTCTGAAAGCCTAGTCTTATTGCAAAACAATGTAAGCAATTGATTCTTGTCTTGGTAGAATTAGATAGAGAAGATATTTCAGAATACTTTCAACGCCAAATGGGTTTATAGGACAGGAACGAAGTTTACGAGATCTAACTAAGCAACCTAGAAGTACTTAAGGAATTTAAAGTGTGCAAATCTGAATAACTGAGAAAGGTTAATTACGTAGAGCTCTCGTAAGTGAGACATAATTTTCACAGCAATGGGTAGAATTAAATTTGTAGTGGAGACTTAGAAGTCGTAACTAACCGTCGCTTTTGTAAACACTAGAACCGATACGAAATAAAAGTAAGGACTACCTAATTACTTCGTAAATATAGCAAATCTAAGACTGTATTATTTCTGTTCATAGCTCTATTTTATGATTTCCGTAATTTATAATCAGTCGACTTGAATAATTCAGTAGCGACAAATCTTCCCATTAAAATAGCGATGAAGTATTTTACGAATCATTATTCCGTACCGGAAAGGACATGCTTCCATGACATAAGGGTTTGCAATTTTTAGTAGCTTTGGAATTTAGAAATAAGGCTGAAATTAATGATGGAATTTAGAAAAAAGTAAAACGAGCGAGTGACATTTAACGCCGAAAATAGAAAGACATTACTTTATAAACAAAGGTTGCGATAGGTTTTCCTACGATTATCATAGAACATAAAACGCATGAGATGACAGAGTCGGCCCTTGCAAACGTAATGATAATCTCGGAGGAATGGTGAAAAATGAGTGTAGCCATACTTCAAAAGAGCAAGGTGAGTTGGACCGGGGGTGGAAAGGCGTGGGTGGAAAGCAGGGACCGAAAATAACGACTACCCCCATTTCTGGGGCACCTGCCCTTCGAGCAGATAAAAGAGGATGAGGGGAGGCCATCCAGGCAACGCAACCCTCTTCTACGCAAGTGCCTCCCCCTCATTGACTGCGCCCCTTTCTCCTCCCGGATTATCCACAGAGATCGCGTGGTTGCGGACCAACGGAATTGGACTATCTCGTGAATTCCCGATGGTGAGGAACCAAAGGAATGTGGTTTGAAGGAAAATTATTATCTCGACCTTAGTCCATCCCAAGTACTGGATTCGAGCATAGAAAACATTTCATTCGAACAGAATAGAAATTTTTATCTTTCAAAGACAAAAGTCAATAATTTTCGTATAAAACTGTAACAATCGGTAGCTTGTCAGAATATGAATACTACGGTAACAGATATTCATAATGTTGAAATCATTCTATTGAAAGCGTTATTCATATGCAGTTTTATATTTATATCAGATGATGTAATAAATGCTATTTTCACTCTATATCTAATATCCGTAACTATGAACCATATGGCGATTCAAAAAACATGTAAAACAAATTCGCAACTGAGATATGATCGAAGGAATATAACATAGCAACAGGCTATATCGAAAATTCGAACTCAAAGCAAAATAGAGAGATATTTGGTTCAAAACTTACGATTCGACACATTGATCCTCTACGAAGCAGAATTAAATACATCAAAAGTCTATCTCTTTGTTTCATAAGCACTAGATGAACGAGTTCGTTGACGAAATGCACATTTTCGAAACAACTAAACGAGAAATCTCCAGAAAATTTAGTACTGGGAGGGACAGAAAACAATGAAAAATACATCCATATGGCTTAGATTAAATCGATACCTCATCCACCTACGACCGATAATTTCGGCTTAAAATTGTGTTAAAAATAATATACCTAATACTCTTGAACAGTGACTCTTATTTAATGCTAACTGTTTTTAAAATTTAAAATTTTCTAATTCATCTAATGTAGTTTTCTCGGGGTTGAAGCCTTCCCTCCATCTAGTCGATGAAAGCAAACAACTCGATCAAACTAAAGGTGCCGATTGACATATCAGTCATACGATCTTATGCGGCATTTTAATCCAATTACAACCCCTTCATCTAAACTGATCAAAGCACGCAATGATAGGATGGGAATAAAAAAAACCGCAGAATCTACGTCTTCTAATGAAGGTCCGTGGTTTGAATCCGGTATGTGGCCTTCTTATGGACCGGATAGATAAATTCAGGAGATAATGACACACATACGAACAACCTAATTAATGACAAAAATACGAGCTTTCGGCGGCGAATGTCAATTGAACTGATGCCGTTACTTTCTTGAGATAATTAATGATACGGTAGCAGGGTAAAAAACAGACTCTTCTGTCTCTCGTAATTGACCTGATGATTCTGTTAGCTTGAAGCGTACAAAGAAAAACCGTTATAATTCGTTCTTGAAACCTTTCCGAGCTGTCGCGTATGCTAACACTTTGATTGATGCCAAAGGTAGGTGAGGTTTTCATTATCCGTTCTTAATTTCCTTGCACGTTAAGATAGGATTCCTTTGCCCCCTTTAGTTATGGTAATTTCAACTTTCTAATTTTTACGGATTTTCCTTTGGATTACTTGGTGTAATGAAGGCCGAATAGAAGTTCAAAGCATCGATATTTCGCTACACCTCTTAACTGCCAAAAATTATATTCGTACACATTGATTAAGAGCAGGGACTAACATACTTAACAAAATTTGTACACTTTCGGTAACAGAGTTAGAGGAAAATTGCAACAGAATGATGAAACTTGAATTGGAGGTTGGAGAGAAAACAGAAATATTTTCGGCATAAGTAAGAGACTCCATGCGAATTTCATTTATTTGCGCTAACTCGTGAACGGAACGGAAAATGAATCCCTAAAACCGACGAAATTTAATGAAGTAATTTCCTCAAGTGAATGCATACTCAAATATCCTTTCTATTCTTGTATGTATTAGTAAACTAATACTAGTGGATTTAACTCAGCATTTAATAGCCTCGAGGACTAACAAAGAGGTGAACGTTTCGGTTGCGACGTTTTTCCTTACAGAGCCTTACCGTCAGGAGGTTTCGGATTGCCGGCTAACTTTTCCCTACCGTCCATACTTTCTCAAAATCGGGAAACATGAACGAACGATGATAAACAACGCTATGAAAATTACCACCTCAAATGGGTAAAGATTATAGCGCAGCATCAAATGAAACATGATGGCAAATACGGTGAATATATACGGTAAAAAATCCCCTTTTCAATCTCGGCGATCTCCCGCCAATTACCGGGGCATCCTTGACGAATCTCCGGCGACCTAGCCGTTGCATTCCGAGCGCTTGGAAGGGCTTTTGTGTACTAGCATCCTTCGTCGTCCCTTGCACGACCGGCCGATTCTCCCGCCTTGCATCCCTCTCGCTGCGGCCACTCCATCCACACGCAACCCCATCATTCCGCATCAAATACCACCTGTCCAGGCTTCCTTCATAATCCTTGGCCATTTCACCCACGAAAAGACCGGATAGAGCTCGAAAATAAAATTAAAACGAACGAAAGCGAATTTTCTTCGAAGAAATGACGGTCTGTAAGTAACTCGGTTATGAAAGCTGCGGCCATATGCACACGAATAAAAAACTCAAAATAAACCCGATGCGTCCGTTCCACCGTTTCGTACGAGATTGAAAATTTTTACAATTAACATATTGAAAATTATATAAAATAAAATAACGTATCAGTTAATGTGAGATATTTCATTCCGTGACGAGTATTAAACTACACACCAACACGCTGAGAACAAGCGCAAAATAAATAAAAGGTACCGGACGAAATTATAAAGTGCATTCTTGAGGAATAGCTTACGAACTCAAGTCAACGGAGGAGTAAAATTTCGAAAAAGTTCACATAATGATCTTAATATGCTTTATTTACGAGAAATTAGAAGTAAAAATCCCTTAACAGGTAACAGCGATGCTAACTCCAGGTTCCGTTGACCCCGAACGCTCAACTCTCGGAAACTTTTGAAAAGAAAAATAGATGAATAACACGTCCGATATCTCGAAAAAAGAAAGCGCGCAACTATATTTGAATATTTTTCTATCAAATGGGAGTCGCAACTTTGAATTTCCATAAACTTTGATCACAGTTTATCTAAACGTCAACATAATATGCACATAAGAAGCATCCACCTGCGGTGACTCACCTGTAACCAGTTTATCTCAGCAACCTGTCAGCTGGTGCTATCCACTTCCTGAGCTTTTATCCAACTTATCACTTCATATCGATAACTCACAACCGCAGCACACTCAGTCATTTCACGTAATCATGAGAAATCCGCAGTTATCACGTGCTTCAACATCCTCACTCAAAAGTAAAACTCGTAATGCTCACCGTAACATGGCGTTGTGACAAAAACGAACTAAGGAGCGAAACTGGCTTGGCGCCGCCAGTCTGAAAGCGGCTGAACTACATTGTATCACATTCGACGATAGAAAGTTCCAAATATTGCCGTTAGGGTTCATAAGAAACGGCGGCTTCCTTCAGTTTATTTAAAAATTTTGAATTATAAATTCATTTTTATTAATATCAAGAGATAAATCTAAAATTATTTAATCACCTTGAATTTATTAGAGATATCTCTCTTGCAACCAAACAAAGATCTGTGTTTTTGCTTTGATGTTAGAAATATCAAGAGAATATAAACATATACCCACCGTTATATATAATGAAATTCGTTCATTACGGAAATAAATATTTCGTGAAAGTAAAAGAAATCAAAAAAAAGATTGTAAAGGACAAGGCTGAAGAGGATACATAATGAACAGCATCGACTTTAGAAAATTCAAAAACATTTCGGCCTCATATTCTAGGACCGAGTAGCTCAAAATACGTCGATTTTAAAAGTAGTTGTCGAGCGTGAAATGACGTTCCCGTTTCACGCTTAATGGCTGTTGTAATCCTTTTTTATGTTCTCCTTAATAACTTCATCTAAAAGAAAAGAATACCACAGGCACACATTTAATTGATTTACCACTAAATAGCTGCAGGGTTTAACAGATGAAAGAAATTAAAAATCAACTTTTACAGAAAATTATATATTTCATGTCACTATTTTTCACCTATGCTTAACCTTTAATAAATCCGATCTTATAAGTATTTACATCATTTACACTCAAATATACAATATCAATCCGAGCAATTGAAACTGAATAAATCGACCGGCAAGAGTAATCATGGTGAAACAAATCAGCATCGAAATTAATTCGATAACGTGGGATTATGAGGACCGTGAAGAGAGATTTAAACCTCTAATGTAAATAGTTTACGTTTATTTTTAACCTAGGCGTGATGAAACGCCTGTATCTAAACGTCTCTTATTACTTTTTACTTTAATATTTACATTTCTTTAAGCGGACGGTTAAATTTTTGACGCTTTAAAACATGAATGAAGCTGAATCACCTTATTTTCATGACTCTCAAGTCCTATGTCACTTGAAAGACATTTATCGCAGCAGTAAGGTAATCGCTAATCTAGTTTAGGTTTTCATTTTGATGGAGAACTGGCTAGTACGATGAATTTTCTATTGTGAACGAAAAATTATGCCTCAAATTGAGTTTTTGTTATTACTTTTTTTAGAGTGAGTCTGATGAAAATACGAGCAGTTTTGAGAAATATCTGCAGTGGCTGTACTCAGCTCCTAAATACTCGACTTATCGAGTAAATACTTCTATCACATCTTCTCATGAAGCTATGAGTATGCTAGAGAAAGTGCTAAGAAAGGTATACCTCGATGTTCGTAAAATACTAAACATAATGCCTAAATGGACTTACATTAGGACCGATTTTACTTCAAATACAGGATGCTGATCATTGTTTTGAGCCAGACCTAGTTATTCACCCTTCTTTGCCCGACCTCATAGTCGTAGGCCCCATGAGGACGGGCCTTAAAAGATCAGGTCCTGTTGAAATTGAGGTAATAGTTGATGCAGTATGTGGCGCAGCTGTGTTAAGAGGTGCTCATGTTTTTGCTCCAGGAGTTTTGGGAATGTCATCTGGTAAATTTAACATCAAAGATTATTTGAATCTGAGTAGATACAGCAGATTTTTTTCTGTCTTACAAGTGAAAATTTTAGAAGACTCAATCTGATTTGCAGATGTAAGGAAACATGATTTAGTAAGTGTATGGGCAGATCTTGATTCTGGCTGCCTAAGAGGAATGAAGAAAGACTATGAAGGACGTAAAGTACTAATTGGCCATGGTATAATGTTGTTGACAAGACGGGAGTTATTTGGAGAGAATAATCGTGTTAAGTATGAATTATCTTAATAAAAATTCTCTAAATTTTTGAAGCTAATTATCTCTATAGTCATCACTATTTAGCTGTATTTCCCCTTGTAAATTAACAATCAAGGTGACCATCATTTATTGAATATTATTTCTGTTCAAATTTTGTCGCTTTGAAATTATGTAAAGTTTCATAGAGAGCGTGCTTAACGTTATTTTTATTTGAATTATTAATTAATAAGCTTCACATCTATTCCTGTACATATAATTTGCATTTTTATTATCCTTAATGTCTTTGAAACTATCAAGAGTATTGAATATTATAATAAACTCAAAAAATTCATTCATTCAATATGATTTAATGTGTAGTGGCATTGCAGTTCAGATTACTTCTACTTTATCTGGATGTGTCAGTTTACCTATTGATTGTCCAATATTAAGAAGTTCGCCTTCACCATTGCTTCTCCAAAATCTTCCTTCTGTCTTATGTGGCTGGATATTGAATCCACAGCCAGGTCAGTTAGTTCTTGACGCCTGTGCTGCTCCTGGAAACAAAACAACCCATCTTGCTGCTCTTATGAAAAATGAGGTAATAATTGCGAAGCATGATCACACACACACATATAATATATATATATTTATATATTTATGATTATATTTATTTATTTATTGTTGTTAGAGCCACAAATAGGCACCAGGCCTGGTGGTAGCTCTCTTCTCTATATATATGATATACTTATTTTTTATTTATTCTGGAAAAAATCTTAAAAGTTTTTAATGTATGCAATAAGATTGTGATAGCTATATTTTCTCTTCAAAGATTTTATGATGATATTTTCTATATAATATTATGATTTTATATAATAAAAAATTGTTAGAGCTTGTGTTTTGTTCTGTGTCACTTGTTGTACTAGTCTTCTCTAAACAATTTATAGAGGTATTCATTATGTATTGAACATATCATAGTGCAATTATAATGTCATCAATATCACTTCCTTCAATTATTAGTTTTCTTAATGGATATTGTGTTTCAATGATATCATGGGCTAATACTGTCAGTACTTATCTAACTCATCAAATATTGCTGTTTGACTCTGGCATAATATAAATTCATGTTATTATTAGGTATATATGAACCCTTTGTTGTTCAATATTATTAATGCAAAAAAAATTATTTCAGGGTCTTATTATAGCGCTCGATAAGGTACCATCAAAAATTAAATTAATAGAGCAGAACTGCGCCAAAATGTCAGCTACAAATATAAAAGTGTATGCTTATGATACCACAAAGGCTGTGATTGATCCGAAAGAAGTTGTAAATTCTATATCTCCTTTCAAAGATCCTCCACCATTCCTCCCCAACACCTTTGATAAAGTACTGCTCGATGTTCCATGCAGTGCTTTAGGACAACGGCCTCAACTGGCTAATAAAATTAAGTTGTCGCAGCTGAAATCATATCCTGCTCTTCAGAAACGCCTTTTTAAGAGTGTAAGTCTATGATTTATAATAAGCGCCAAATAATCTTGAAAATCATTTAATTTAAAATAATAATAAAATACTTTGTAAATTTCCACTGAAAATATATGCTATTATGCTATATATATATTACTGAATATGCAATTTTATATAATGAAAACAGTCGCAAATATAGCATATATTTTCTGTAGAAAGTTTTTTATTACTATGTCATTCCACAAAGTCACGCCTTCTCATATTGATTTCATGCATGATAATATTTCACACTTTTTACCTAAGAAATCCTCAGAATCTGTTCATTCATTCCCTCATAATTCCTTCATAGATGAGAGCCTATGAAAGCTGTCCTGCAATAGATGGGTATAATTATAGTAACGATGATAAGATCTTTATTTTAGAATGAGACTGAGACTTGTAGATATTCTATTTTTCTCGTTGAATTTGTTATTTCTGGTAATATTTATCTTCATCCTAAATAATGAATATAACTGTGTTTAAATATAGCAACAATAATTGAATTTTATCCAATTAGCTTTTCAAATGAAAAAGAAGATCTTAGTATGTTTTGCACATGAAAAAATAATACTGTGTTAAGTGAAATAATATTAGGATGATAATTATATGAAAGTAAATTAAGAATATCACTGAGGAACTCTGATTAAGTGATAGAATAGACTTTAAAATATTTTCAATAATATTATTATTTATAAATATAGAATGAAAGAAAGAAAGTCTGCTTACTAATTTAATTAAAAATGCCTTACATATAAGAAATTTGAGGTAGAGAAGTTGCATGAAACTAACATAAATATCTTCATGTTGATATAGCTGTGAAATATTTCTATAGTACAAGAAAATATTTTAATTAGTTAAGAGAAAAATTAAGTTAGCATGAAATAATAATATTAAATATTTGTCCAATATATGGATACCTCAGAATTTATCATATGATATAAAACAGATCTGCTAAAATACAAATTTTTTGGACTGTAACTAGTATAAAGTAATGATTTCTACTTCTTACTTTCCTTGATAAGTGTAAAATATTTCTTTAGAAATTCTATGATGAATACAAAAACTTTTAAGTGAAATATTGACTTGAATGTAGTAAAAATTTGACAACATTATTCTTCAAGAAATTATTACTTCAGTTCTTATTCTTCCCACTTAAATCATCATTTGTATATTTCTTTTTTATCACATGTAGTATGTATGAAGAAATTATCATTTCAACCAAATGTATCATTAAAATATGTTTAACTTTTTAGGCTGTTTCGCTTGTTAAGGTTGGAGGGCATATTTTATATAGCACATGCACCATTACAACAGCTGAAAATGAAGATATGGTGTCTTGGGCTCTGAGAACTTACCCCAATTTACGATTAGAAGAAATTACACCCAAGTTTGGACATTTAGGTGGAAGAGGATGGCCTGTGCAGGGATTATCTTCTGAAGATAGACAAAAAGTTATGAGATTTGGACCCCAGCGAGACGTTCAATCGGATCATTCTTTATCTTGTGATAAAGATACTGTTGGTTTTTTTATTTCTCTGTTTTATAAAGAGAAAGATTTATTAAATCAATATTAACTTACAATGATACTTAACTGTTCTTATAAATTTTTGATACTGAACTCATACTCTTGTTAAAATTTTAAACATTATGAAGTATCTTATAATAAAGTTCACAACTAAGTAAAACAGATGTAATCTCAAGAATTATAGGCAAATACATGAACTTTTTTGGCATGTGGCAGAGGGTGTAAACACACATCCAGAGGGTGTAAACACACATTAACCAGAGTTCAGCAAACTAGCCTAGCTAGTGCCCCAGTCTGACCTAATGATATTATCTGTCCCTTGAAGGTATGGCATTTTTCTGATTGATTGTATGTTTTTTTAATAAATTATTCTTTTACTAGAGTGTGTACATTTACAGATTTGTTTTCTCTGGCACCTTAGTGCACCCTCTGACCCCAATAAATGGCCTAGTACTCTAAAATTCTTGCCTATCCCTGGTTTAAAATACATATTTTAGCCTATTATTATCAGTATCATATATAGGAAGAATGAATTTGTAAAGCAGTTTGTCCTAGTATCTATTTCTCTTATTTGATATGCACCAGTCTGACCTAAAGAATGAACAAAAAGAGCTTGCAAAGGCTTGCAGTTTGCTTAGTTTGCCTTCCTCATGAGATCACAGCTCCAAATAATCCCTATTTTATGCCAAAGAACTGACCTGGTTGTACGCTCAAGAAGAATTTTCAGCATCATACACTGGAAAAAGGTCAACCTCATTAATCTGAAAGTCCCACTTATGCTTACACATGGCTACAACTTATTTGAAGTCCTTGTTATAGAAAAAATAGTAACTTTATTACCTACCAATTTTCTGAATTACCTATCTGATTGACTAAACCTGCTGTAATGTTACTATCTTTCAAAATTCTATAAATAATTTGAAAAAGATCATTAAATTAAAGTTATCACGTGTTGCTTTTTCATCCATTCATTTTACTCTCCAAGGTTCATTAACATTTTATTACCTTTTTGTACAGTTTAGCTTACTTACTATACTATTCTACTTTTCACCTCATAAGTCTAGTAAACTACAATAATATTATATATAATTATAATTACATATGCAATGGAGCTTCTAATATTTAAAAATGGCTTTCTGTCCATAAATTAAATTATTGTTATTTTATCAAAATTAAGAACAATGTAATTCAATGATTCAATTCTCCAACAAACAAAATAGAGGACTACCTGAATAATACTTGCCAAGAAAGCACTAGGCCCTTTTAGATTGCGATGAATGAAAAATGAACTTCAACTTGAGTTTTTTTATGAATTTGTATCTTTTAGGTCATAAAAATTCTCAATTTTAAAAGTTAGGCAGATGTAAATTTCATTTGTATATTTTTTACCCTTGTCATGAATCCTAGATTTGAACTGGAAGAGCAGTATTATAAGGATCTTTAGTATAAACCAAAGTTATGAATACGCAATAATGCTACATCCTTATCCATAGTTATTATAAGCAAATTACTGAAGATATTATGGTGAATTAAAATCTGAAAAATCAATGAAAATGTAATTCTCAAGTGTAAAATATCTGTTCTCTTAAATACAAAACTAGTTTCAGAAAATAAAATTAATGATATTCAGTGAAAATCATGGACGGGTTCTACTAAAATAGAAATCTAGGTTTAAATTTCATAGAATATTTTGAATAACTAAATGTTGCTATCTTTGTTCACATCAGAGGAGGATGTTTACTTTGAAATTGTTTTAGTGAAACCCAAAAGCCTGATGGAGTAAAGAACATTAAACATTGGAATACATCAACTATGATATTATAATATTATTATATAGATTACACGTTATAATATCGTTTTTTCACTTCGTATCGGATGCCAGGTATCCTAACCGTTCTACAAACGCTTATTAATGAGGAACAAATATTTATTGAATCTAAAGAAAGAAAATTAATTATGAGAGAAAACAAGTACTTTTATCTATGTAATAGCGCAAAATATGTTCCATTCGCTAAATTGTTACACAACTTTATGAAAATTTCTGAAAGAGCTTTAGTCTAATCGCATTCTATCATAATGGCTGCCCTTCTCAACGAATACGATGTATGCTTCACAATACAGGTAATACAAATGTGGCCCGCAGTAAAAGCATGAACGAGAATTGCAGACTGCCAGTGGAATTTAACTTTGGTATTTTTCATATTTATGAGTTTATATCACAAATTAATATTGTGTAGTATAATTCATGCAACCATATTACTATATTTTATTATTTTATTTCATTCATCGAATCTCTGCATCATCATATAATGAAAGGAAACGTCAGTTATCACGTGAATTATCCATTGCCAAGTACGTTTAGATAGATCAATAGTAAGATAATCCTTTTGTGGGGAAAAAATAAGTTGTCAACTATATTTATGATTATTTGTATTAAAATAACATAAATTACAAAAGTTGATGTTTAAAGTTGGAGGTTTCATTAATAACATTTTAAACTACCGGCAAAACTACTTTAATTAGCCATATTTCGATACGATACATATCGAGCGGTATCGGGTCTCACCACTCACCGTCACGCCCGCTACATTGCCTACCCTCTTCCGAAGCAGATCTTCATTCTTTTCAAACTGAACCGTCGTGAGGTTCGGACCCTGTATTCCGGTGTCCGGAAAAGTGATCCTGCTCTGAGTTCCTGATGGTAATATATTGTTTTTCTCTCGTGGACATTTAAACTATTAGTTGTTAGTAATTGTATCTTGCTTGTTTAATTATTCTTAAGCTAACGCCTAATTTTTACGTAATTTATTAAGTGGTGGGTTGAATGGCCACGTGGTGGATAGCTGAATATTTAGTCGTTTAAAGTTTTAAGTTGGCATATTCCATTTGTTTAAGAGTTACTTGGTGGACTAGTACTGTAATTATTAAATAAATTAGTACTTTCCAACGACGTTTCGAATGATACGACCGGTTTAAGTAGCAAGTTAACATTTTCAAGCCGAACGATTCAGCTCACTCGCGAAACCGGTCGTATCATTAAAAATATGTGGGAAATTATTGAGCTAATTATTTAATGTTTAAGTTTTTAAACCATTTATATTTATAAAGATTTCGTGGAAAAAAGTTGATCATTCGCTTGCTAACGGTACACGTGGTTTCTTCTGGTCGGTTGAGAATGGACGCCAACTGCTCCACGTGGTGTTGTACATTGATATTTCGTCCTTACTCGTTTCCATTATGTTAAAACTTGTTCTCGTGTTGACTTTGAACCCGAGTTTAGCTCTATTAGTTTTGAATATCAAGCACAGTCTTCAAATAGCTGTTTAGTTTCCTTCTTTCATTTGGGGGACAACTTATGAATCAGTATGACGCTTATCACAATTTCTATAGCTTATAAATTTTTTATAATTTCAGGATATCTACGATTGTTCAAACACGAGATTTTCGTGGGGTCAGGTCGAAATCGGGCTTCGGATATCTTGAAGGGATTAACCATGGATTTGCTTAATTTGAAGTTAATACTTCAACATGGATGCATTTCTTTCCAATTGCAATGAGAAAATACCTACGGTGAGTTTCATTTCATGTTTATTCTTCGTATCTGTTGTGATGATTTCTGGTCCGTGTTGTTGAACAAAGTGAAAAAGAACTATACCAATTCTGATTTTACACTAGTATATTCATAATTGTTATTATCTTACCTCAATCTCTTAAAGAGTATATTTTATTCCAGGAGTGAATCTTGATAAAGGTGTCCCAGATTTAAGCTAGAGTTGAGAATGATTGGGTAAGTTAAAAATCAATTTTACATAATATTACAGTATTTCATGATGATTTTTGGTCCGTGTTGTTGAAACCATATGAAAATGAACTTTACCAACTCTGATGATTTCAATGTGGAAGCATTGTGGTGTTTCCTAATCACAATTTCTAAGGTTAATTATTTTCACCTTCCAGCTTAAAGGCGATGGGTTCTACGCTAAAACGTTTCAGTGAATTCGGAGGCGATATTTTTTAGAAGGATGTTAATTCTTTTCCCTCTGTAACTTCGCTGGAAATGGAGGTAAGATGTTTTACATGATGTGTGCCTTGTGGAAGATCATGATGACATTTGGTCCGTGTTGTTGAGATTAATGAAAATAAACTACCATTTCTGACTTCAGTATTTATGTATTTAGAGTGTTAAATGTTGGCGACATCTCTAATAGTAAATCTTTCACAGATCAAAGGAGCAAGCAAGCTGGACCTAGTAATTAGTGGAAGCAATGGAAAAGGTATGTTTATGACTTCGTTAGATTGGTTTTTGTTTTGATGATGACTTAATCATTCAGAGCATTGGACTCTGAAATATCTGTGATTGTACTTTTTAATTCTGATGACTATGATAAGGTTTTGACTGATCTGTGCATTGGGTAGATTTTGATTGTTTTTTTATTTTTATTAAAGGTTGATCTATAGGAACCAGATTATGTCCAAACTTCAACAGCTGGACGAGCAAGAAAATAAAATCTAAGGATTGTGTTATGGAGAAAAGGTGATTGAAAGCTGTTTAAAAAGAATCTTAGAAGGAATGAGAATTGGTAAACTTCTTAATATATTTTTTTCATCTTAAAAATAAAGGATGACTTAATCATTCAGAGCATTGGACTCTGAGACATTCGTGATTGTACTTTACTATTCTGATAACTTTAATCCTACTTATTAATTAGGTTGAATAAGTCAGCAGAAATTCTTAATATTTTCTTTCTTTACAGGTTTTGTTCCTAGATTCATCATTGCTTTTTCGATATTAGAACACCTAAGTAAGTATTATATCAAAAAATTTTAAAAGTTTTAAAACTGTAGAATGATGATTCAAGGTCTGTGTTTCAACTGATTGTCAGTGATGAAAATTCTCTCTGAGGTTTTTTACTTAACCACTTCATGGATCTCTATCAAATCCTGGTATCTTACATAAAATTTCTTTTCAGAATGGTCCTTGAACAAATTTGGTGGGCTCAGTCCAACTTCAAGGCATTACCACTAAATGATAGGTTACCTGGGAGCTTATTCATGCATTATTTGCAGAGACAAGGTAAATATATTAATACTTAAATGCTATTTTTTAGAGATTGTGATGAGCATTAGGTTCGTGTTTCAACTGATTGTTGGTGTTGATAAGTCTTATCTGATCCAGTCTAGATCATCTTGTACCAAATTAATTTATTTTTGTGGTAAATTAATCTCAATTTCTTTATTTTCAGGACTCCTCTGCAGAGTGGATATAAGAAATCAGCATGGCCGAAAAAAGAACTGTCCACATTGTGATTTTTTTTGATAAATTTTGAAATAAAATTTTTAATTGTGACTGTTTTACTTATCATTTTGCAGTTAATCTGTAGGCGAGATCTTTATCTTTAGTCAATTGAAGAATTTCTAAACCTTTTAATGATTAGTAGAGTTGAAACATAACTTGTGGATGTCTGTAATTTGAGGGATTGAACTGATACAGATAAACACTATTGCTGTCAAAAAGATTCTAAGGTCAAGAAAAAGCTTGGTTCTTAGACATCTGAGCTTGTGTAGGGTATTTCTCAAATGAAGGGGTGGTCGTGAAATAAGAAATTGTATTCAGTTTTTAAGTCTCAATTCAAAGTCAACTATTGTTACATCAACCAGAAAGGAGATTTCATTCTGCAAAAAATTTTCAAGGTGTTACTTGTTAATTGTAGAAGAGTTAATGAAAATCGTAATTTCCTTTCTGCATGATTCTGTTCCTAAGATTGCATATTTCTATATGAACTGTAAAATTCATGGTATTTGATGAACAGTGCCATTCTGATGAAGAGGGTGGTCATCTCTATTTTCATAGACTAGGACCTTGCTGTAAAGAGAAGCGTAAGTGAACAAGAAAAGGTCCAATTCTAAGCTATGTAATTCTTAGATACGTATGATAGATCAATTAGTGTAACTAAAATGCTCAAGAATGCTGAAAGGGAGTGGTTAGGACATGGACAATCAAAGCTTAGAAAAAATTTTCAAGGAAGACTAGCACAGATCATGCGTCCTTTCATTACAGGCAGATAGGATACAGCTAATAATATGTAAAAATGAAAAAAAAAAGTTTCCTGTTAACAATACAAGAGAATAAATGTTTAGGTAAGTAGTGTCACTGTGCTTGCACCCCCTGCCATACAACTGACTGTGGCTCACAGAGTATCTGAAGTTAAAAGTACTTAAGTTAGAAGCAGTTTATATAATTCTTGTATATAGTGAATAGCTTAACAATTGGATGCTGCCACTTGAATGTTAATCCTAGTCATTTTGAGGTAGAAATGTATATTTGTAATACGTTTTATTCTTAGGCGTTGTTAAAAACTGGAAAATATAAATTGGTACTGTTTCTGGATCATTAAAAAGCATGGATAAAGACCATGAGATGATGATGCGAATAGAATGGATTCAAATATCTTAATAAATTGCACAATGTGTGTCTGTGTATAAAATAATCAATTTCTCATCAGTAAATAACACTGCCCGAAACAGCACTCGTGAATATAAAAAAACAATGGCATGATTCAAGTAAGTGATAATTTGCTTGAAGCTTTTTATTAATTCATCCTATGCACTGGATATAAATTTCTAAACATTGACTTTTTCTGGTAGTCAAGGGTTCAATGCTGTAAATCCATCCAAGTTCCATCGTATTTTCCTAAAATTATGGACGCAAAAACTGAGTCAGACAAAAGTACTAGTGAAGAAGGTAAAGAGCATATTATGCTTTCGCTATTTAGGTACACTATTTTCTATTTCATTAATCGCATTCAAACGGAAAGGATTTGAAGATTTAAATTCCTTGCACGATAATAAGTGGCTATGGATGCAGAATCACTATTATTATTAAAATGTACATAGATTAATAAAATTTGAAGGAATCTTCCCAAAACAAAGGATATTATAAAACTAGATAACCTTGATCAAGAATTTATTATTATAAAATGATTATTCGCTACTGATATGAACATTCAAATTTGCGGTAAATATTAATAGAATGAACGTAAGTGTTAAGTCGCCGTATATGGATGAATTCCACTCCTTAAACGATGGGAGTTTAGCTTTTTAAATTTATTTATTTCTGATAAAGTAAAATCAAGGACTTAAGGTATAATCAAAGAAGAAGTACAATTTGGTAGTATGAACATACATTCAATCAATACCTGAGAAAACTGACCGAATTCAAGCAGTCTTCCACTATCCAAGTTAGCGCTTTCCCCTCGAAAATCGTAACAATTTCATCGACTTATCATATATCGATTAATCATATCGTTTGTGAACCATATCGCTGTGTTTCCCGCTTTCGACGTCTTTGAAAGAAAGACATAGCCAGTGAACATGCCGGTAGCAGAGGAACGTTATTGATTGTTTAGCAATTAAAGAAGCGCAAATTTTCACTGTCATTTTCTATAGAAGTGTTTTTTAGCGTTTCTACTTATTTTAGATAAATGTTTCACTTAAGTTTGGCTCATAGTCACTCTTTTGGATATCATTGACAGCATTGGCCAGTTACAACATTAAAAATGAGTGAAGGTATGATTTCTCTGTCAAATATTTTGTTTCTTGATTTTTCAGCTAATTCAGAATTTTATTTAACGAATTTCAATGGAATAAAGAAATGATTCGATGATCCAATCATTATGCATTATTTTGGAAATTGTAAATAAAAACTAGGTTCTAGGTCTACGTAGTTTTTTACTCTTAATTTGAATTTCATTTCGATATTATTGACAATACATAATTTTTTTACAAATCAGAAGTAGATAATGATTTTATAACACTTCTGGATATTATTGTTTCACTACTGTAATAATTTAATTCTTCCTTTCTACTTCTATTTTCACTACTTTTGTTCTGGTGTTGATCTCTATATCACACTTTAGTGTGTCGTGTATCTATTACTTATGTTATTCCAAGCGTGCAAGTATTATTTTAGTATACCACGATGTTAATTATTTCATGTTTTGTTCAGGAGCCTCGTTATTTCCGATGAAAGACGATGACATGTGGACCCCGTTTAAAGAGTTGCAGGGAATAGTCGAAGATTGCATATCTGATCCTGGTCAAAAAAATTCACTGAAAAGACTTGAGTCAGCTTTGCGGAAGCACAAGCAGAACTTCATAACGATCTTGAAAAACCTTGTAAGTTGCATATATTTCATTTTATAGTGAAGTTATAAATACTCATACCTTCAACATAAATAGTTTCTAAATAACTTCAATATTTCTGATTAATTTCAACCTATGATGGTAAAATACATTATCAAGGAATCTCTGAGACCTTTAATTTTTAAACTTTGTACTACGAACACTAAGGCATATGTTCTAGATCTTGTTTTAATGAATTTCAAAATTGTGAACCAATGAAAATATAAAGATCTGAGATAATTTTCTGACGTATTGATTCAACTGTCTCTACTTCAGGCAATATCTTGGTTATTAGTCATAATTTACATCAAACAGTGGATCTGTAAAGTTGTTTATTGAAAGGAAAACATTGCATTATATGGGCACCTAATTTATATCACAAATGTAATCAATGTGAGGAGGTGTGACTTAGTGGAATGCCATAGTAATTAAAACAACTTTGTAAATTTCAAGGAACTTTCTACAAGGAACAAAATTTCAGCAAGGAACTTCCTTGCCTGAAGATGTAATTTTATATTCTGAAACCGGTCAATTTTCTGTGGAAATTTACAAAGTTGATTTAATTATTATATCTTGAAGGTTTTCTAAACTTTGCTATTACTAATATTGTGTTTTGTATCATCAAATTCGTACTTTTATTCATATCAAACTTAAAAATTAATAATTTTAGTATTGTATGGCATACACATAATTTGTATGCTCTAGAATGATCAAGGTGTGGGGCCTATTATAAATTCTAAATGATATTCATTTATAATAATGAGTTATTAACTCTTAAGTTAAATTGTGGTATTGATTTGATTTGTCCAAAAGTATTGTCAAGTGTGAAACATTTTGGATCTAGACAGGTACTTCTCATATTCAAATATTTACCTTAATATATCATCTTGAGTAATGCCATCAAATGAAATTTTTTCAGCATTTAATAGAATCTTGAAAATTTTCAGTGATATTTGTTTAAAAAGTCACATTCATTCATTTTCACAGCCGAAGAATCCTAAGTGCAGAGAACAACTGAAGCAAGATGGTGGAGCAGCATTTGCTGGTGCCCCTTTGGCTCATGATTTGGTTGAAGAGGCTTGTGTACTTTCAGACATGTATGATCTTAATGAATACTTGGCATTGCAGCTCCTGATGACAGGTACAGTAATTTTCTCTTTTTGGAATAATCTGAATTGTTGTGCAACAGTGTTGTGTTTTTCATTTATATTTAGTGTTAAGAGATCTTGCAAATCTTTCAGCAGTTGCTCATCACTGTTATTAATTTGGCTTGATGTATGATATTAATTTATTTGAAAGAGGAAAAAATTTTAATGTATAGCAGATATTGAGTAGCCAACCTTTTGGTGAACGAATCATTTACTTTCTTTGATGAATGAGTTTTGGTCTAAAAGCTTTATCATTTTGAGCAAATTTTGTTATGCTAAATTTCTTGTAGAGAAGAAAACAAAATTTTGTAACTTCTTCAGGAAATTTATAATTACTACCAGTTTTGTCATTGTGATATCTTTTGGAGTCCACCAGATTTCATTCAAATTCCTTTGGAAGTTACAAAGTTTCCTTTTTTTCTCTGAGATTTCATTCCGCAAAGTGAAACTTGAACACATACATTATATTTCTGTAATGTATTATTTCAACTTTCAACTCTGTGTTATGTCTGTGGAAAGAGTTGTAACTGTATTTCAGAAAATTTTTTTCATTTAAATTTTGAAATGATATTAACATATACAAAATTTCTTCATTTCATTCTTCAATTAGCAGCTAATTATTATGGTTAGAAACATCATTTTATTATGCAAAAATAGCTTTACTTCTAGTTTAATTGTTTTACCCATTCTAGTTGTGAATTAATTTTACACAAATAAATGCTTAAGTATATCTCCTTTATTGCAATTAGCCGAGAGACAGATGCCTTGCCATCCTGGTCTTCCTCGAGGTCTGGTTGCTGTTCTGTTGTATTATGATGGGCGAGCTGCTTTGGCAGGGGCTCTTTGTTCCCTTGTAAGGGCTAGGCGAGGTGTTACATGGGATTTATATGCTGATTCAACATCAGAAGCAGATGGTGGCATTGAGGATGTTCTTGATTCCCAGAAAGCACAACTTACTGACTATGTTACACAGTATACCAACGAATTAGCAGAGAGTGGCCTTTTGGAGCGACTTATTGGTGAGTAAATCTACAAATTCCTCTTCAGTATTTTTGTTCAATTTATTATATTTCCTTGTGAGAGGTTCTGGTTTATGCTAAAATGTATGAGAAACATTAATAAAGGTATGATATTAAAACATACATTTGACTGTTATAATAGGATATATGACATATTAATGATTATGTTGGATATCTTTAGATCTTATTGAGGAGTTAGATCTGAATCGTGAAATGGAGAGATTGAATGGAGGTCGTGCACTTGGTGGGCCAAGACACCGTCGTGAAGTCACCCATCTTTTCCTTTCATTGAGGCAGACCATTGCTGATACTCTATTTTTTTGGTCAGCCCAGACAGGATTGGCTCAGAGACCTTTACTTAGGTAAGAAGATTAACTCTTTATATTCCTTTTAATGAATAGAAAGTCTTCATTGTGTACCATCACAATTGAATGTTCAATTATAATTATTCAACATCAAAGAGATGAGCTTATCCTTCTTTTAATTGATGCATATCATCCTATTCATGTGAAAAAGTTGCATATTAACCTCAGCTATGGACAATTTACATCAAATTAAGGGCATTGGTTCACTTTTATCTGGGTATAACAGCCTATTTATCATTTTCTAGACTCATAAGTTAGATAATAGTTAATTAAAATGAGTGGTTACTTCCAAGTTCAGAAAAGAACTAAACCTGTTATTACTTTTTCTATTATCTTTAATTGAAATGGTTTACAGAAATATGCTTTCTTAGTCAAATATGACAGCTAAAAAAATAGAACATTTGAACAAAAACTTTTCTCAATTTTAGTTTAAAAGTATGATTTAATCTTAGGTATGGATTACTATTTTTCTAACAATATTCAGGAAATGCATAAAGATTTTTATGCATTTTAAATCAATGTTACATTCATATTGATATTAAATTAAAAAATTTAATTTCAGGCTTATTGATTTCATGAAGAAAGTCAAAGAGGAAGCCAAAGATGGAATTTTGAGCAATGTCAACTTGTCTTTGACAATGGCCATGCTCTATGCTACTGATCTTAGTATTTTTCATAGGAAAGATGACAGAGAAGGTATGTGGATTTGTAGATAAACTTTTATATGATGATAATTTACCAATTTTTCTCTATGTTAATGATAGGTTTGTATAGGGAAATACGTATATAAATTTGTGAATTTGTGGGCTTAAGTGATAACCTAAGAAGTGTGCAGTTTGTGCACTAATATTATAATTTTGTGGCCCCGTTCAATCTTAATTCTGTGGCAGTACTTGGCTCTGGATAGTTAAAAAAAGTGAGCTATGCATTCATTCTATTCCTCCTTTACAAAAATATCTAGGTATAATTAAAAATATCTGTTTTTTGTCATATTCATAAGGAAAATCTTTCCTCTTCATTTGCATTTATTAACATACACATATATTGAAGCTGTATGTTATTTTCTATTTAATATTTTACATCTATTTGCTCATAATCATATTGCATATATGCAAACCTCTAATAGATCTTAACCTATAGATTTGCAGGCAACTTAGAAAAGTTAATATCTTTCAAATAACGAGGTATAATTGCATATTTTAAAAAGATATCTAAATTCTACAAATGTTGTACAACACTACTTTATTTTGAAGAAACTGCTTAGTCGTTGTGATTAAAGCTGAGCTTAGGTCCTTAGTTTACTCAGCTTTTCACTCAGATAAACATTAAAGTGAGTGGTCCTTAAAATTTTCACTGGATTCCAATGCAAAAATAAAAGAAGGAAAATGATTTGACTGAATGCTGAAGAAAAGAATACTCAGTGTGGTCAAAATCTCTAATTGTAAATTTCTGTCACAAATTATATGTTACAAATAGTTTTCTGTGGAAATTAGTTTGCATTCTCTTAAACAAAGCATTGTTTTTTAAAGAATATGCTTAAAAATATCTTTGAAAATATTTACTATGGAACCATCTTTCTGTATTGAAATCAAGAATTCAGTGACCACTTACTTGTCTCAGTGGATAATTGCCAATTGTTCAGTTTTGGCGTTTTATTCTGATATGGGATTTTCATTTTTTGTTATTTTTGGTATTCTGTATTTTCTATGTTATGCTCTCTTCTTTTAGTTAATTCTATCAGCAGGTTTTTGTTGGTTTTTCACACCCCCCTTCTACGTGGGGGTGTTTTCTTGCAATGGGTTTTTTCCCCTAAGTTATTTTCTTTTCTTTCCTTTTAAATCCTCTTTGTAATTTTCTAGAGGATAGATGGAAGAAGAGACTTTTTTGTCTCAAACTTGCCTCAGTAAATAAAGACCTAAATACTATTTTATATTGCATTCAGTTTATAAAATTACATGAAACATAATTTAAGTGTATTAAAGATGGATTATTACTACCCAACACTCAAAACATTGATATATTCCACTTACATAGTGTAGTGGCAAGTTATTTCAGTGCTAATGGTTAACCACTATATTTATTTATTTCAGTATTAACTAAGAAGTTACCTTTGTTATCCGACAAAGCTGTTGGGCAGGAACTTTTGCGTAGTGTATGTCCTCCATCAGAAGATCAAGGCACACGATTGGAAGAAACTTGGGCTTGCCCAGCTCTTCTTGGATTGTTTCAGCTCTCTTTAGGTCTTGCTGTTTCAATATTCCGTTCTGCTGGTGCAACAGATGAACTTGTTCTGCCTGAAGGTATTTGTCAAGTCCCATCCTTATTTTTCATTCTTAATGAAAAAGATGAAAAGAATCCAATTTGAATAAGTAAGAAGTAGAATAAATTAAGAACAAAAATATATTAACTATTTAATTCCAATTTAATTTAAAATATTTATTTAAATTTGGCTATTATTTTCTTTTCTGAGACATTAAATTTTCTATTATATAATATTAAGATCCTTTTCTTCAGCTTGATATAAATAAAAGTATCCACATCAAATTCATCTTTTAATTCAAGAGTATTCAATAATTAAAAATGTCACTGTACTCATGTATGTAATGTGACTGTAACTCATTAACTCTCACACTTTACTGTTTTTCTTCAATTGAGCATGAAATTGAGAAATCTGGGAAATTAGATGATGTATCGATTTTTTAAAGCAGTAAGTATCGTGTGTTATGTCAATTTCAATTAATAATGTTTCTGTCCTCTTTTAGCTCTGTTAGATGAAGAAGACAATTTAATAGATTCAGCTGTTAAGCTCTGTGTCTTTGAGTTCTTTCACCGAACGATACTGGGGAATACATCTATATACAAGGAGGTAAACATCATTTTATTAAATCATATTTTTCTAATCTTTTAAACTAAATATTTGAGATGTTATGCTCAATGTTAACTAATACAATTTTTTTCAATCATCTCTCAGGAATTTTTTCTGAGGAGGTTACATGGACTGTTAGCTGATTTTATAATTTTGCATCCTACAAAAGTGAGAGAGCTCCGTAGGGCGGCTGATGATACAGCACGCACAGTACAAGCCTATACACAAGTAAGCTTTTTATTTTGCACTTTCAATACCCTATGAATAACTTTTCTGATCATATCCATGCTTTATTGACAAAAATGTAATTTTCCTATTTTCTATGAAAGTGTGAAAGTATTTAAATGATTGTAATTTATACTTTAGGAGGGTTTGGAGCCACCAGCAAATCTTCAGTATCATTTTGAGAGTTTCCTTTGCTCTGTGGGTCGTCTTCATGAACAGGACCCTCTTGGATTGCAACTATCTTTGGATTTTTGGCCTAGATCAACCCTAACAGATCCAAGGCATGGGACAGCAGCTCACATCTTGTCAAATGCTCACATATTAGGGTCTTCAGATGGAAGGGTATGTTGTTTTTATTTCTGACCAAGACTGTGACAATTGATTTACTATTTATCTATCCTTCTCATTACTCTTTACTGTGAGTGAGGTATTTAATGTACTTTAATTCAGAATATTTGTTGGCGGAATGGTTAGCATGCTAATCTTCTTACGCTGAGCTCTTGGGTTCAAATCCCGACTGAGGAGGAAATTTTCCTCTCAAGGTCTGGATGTTTGTGACATCCATTTTTAAGTTTATGAATACACTGTAATTTTCCTGAAAGTGGATGTTTGTGGGGTCTTTGAGAATAAATAAATAAAAAAATATTAAAGATTTCCAAGATTTTTTTAGATTCTTATTGAGTTATCCATAATAAGTTTTAGGAGGATTTTCCTTCTGACTTGGGGTGAATGCTGATCAGTTTGTGATTTCATTTATGGAAATTTTGTATCATAAAGTTGCATTGGTATTCAGAAAATATGATTTCTTGGAATAAAATCTGAATAAATTAAAGCTTATACATCCATGCATGGTATAGTACGATTTATTGATTAACAGATGCATGATTAACTGCATGCTTTGAAATTACTTTGGTTAGATGTATTCCCCTGTTAGATTACACATACTGAAAGAATTTTATATTACTTATTTTAATTTTTCTGCATTAATTTTGGAGTTATTAAGATTCTGTTTGATGCTGAATAATTTTTGATTGAATTTTAAAATTAAGTAAAGTTTAGTGTTGTAAACTTTTTTATAGTATCATTTTACATTCATTTCTACTCTCTTCCTCCAAACAGGGTGCTTTATGGAGATTTGTTCGCCAATGTGGTTGGGGAGATTCACCTCATCCATTACCTCCAGCTTTATTTGTTCCTTATCTGCTAATGCTGAAAGGTCTTGCAAGCTCTCCTCGTTCTGCTGCCCAGTGCTTTGCTTTTCTACGTCAGCAGTCTTTGCAGCCATCCCCAGTTTTGATTCCTGAGGGTCGTGATGCTACTGCTTTGAGTGGCATGGGACCTGTTCCTTCATCTCCAATCTCTTGGGACCATTTTTTTAGATCATTACACAGGTATATTGATGAAAAATCATGTTTTTTCTTAATTTGTTACTAATTCGAATTTATTACTCCTCTCTCATTTCATAGAGGTGCTGTAGACAAATGTAATTTTTTCATTTTAGGTACCTGTGCAACCTGCGTGTTGAACTCCCTCCAGCAGCTGACACAGTTTATGGGCAGCGAACTGCAGGTGGTGCTGGTTTATCCATCATGTCAAGAGGAATAACTCCTTTGGAATTGGAAGGACTTCATGCAGTCTTGGCTCTTCTGACAACCATAGCTGGTTTGTATCTTGATAACATTTTATCTTTTTATGTGATCTCCAAACTTAATTTATTTTTATGAACAATATGTTAATAGTGTTCTTAATTGTTTATTCGAGTGATTCATCAGACTTAGCATTCCTTTCTTTCCTTGTCACAGAACATGATGAGTCATCAAGACTAGCTTTGGCTGAGAACCCTTCATGGAGGGCTGTCCAGTCTTTGCTTGGTTTGGTTACATGTCCTGTACCTATTCCGTTGAAGGCTCGCCTCTTACTTGCTTTGGCTGCTCTTGCCACTCCTTCACAATCTTCAGAATCTAAGAAAGAGTCAGTTGTGACAACTTTGGTGTGGCATCACTTGGAAGCATCACAAATTCTTATCACTGTCCCAACTACTAGCTGCTATCAGCCAAGAGGGGTTCAGGTAGGTTTTTATCTCAGGATTTTATAAATCATTCTGTGATTAAAATGAAGAATACATTATATTGGAACTAAATAGAAAAGTGTTTGGTGTAATGAGGGAATACAGTATTTCTTTTAATATTTTTACTGATACTGGATTTTTTCTTCTACATAAACAAAAATTTGATAATCTGTAAAAAGTAAAACTCCACAAGACATGATTCATTTGAATGAGTGATTCCAAAGAGAATTTGCAAGTCACCTCCACCTTGGATGATAGCTGACTCCAGTGATACTGTTCCACACTGTGATATACTGTAAAAGATAGTATGTTGCAATGTGATATGACAATTGTGGTGAAGAAAAACTTATCCAGTAATATTGGAGTCTTTAACATAAATGTAGACGTTGATGAAAATAATTTTACGTAATTGTAAATTAATTCATCAATATAAATCTTGCTCAGTTACTCTTTGGGAATATATTTTTTAAAGTATTGAGAAAATTTGTTAACTGTAAGAATGAGTCGGTAGTTTTTGTTTGATTAGAATAGATAACAAAATTTATTTTAAGTATAATTATTGTGGTTAATGGTTGTGATTTTCTAATTGTAACTGTCAGACTGAGCTGGAAGAAGTGGAGTCCCGAAATGAAGAATACCCTCTCACAATAGCTATGTTGCACCTGTTAGATACACTCACTGGTCCTGTTGGTATGCCCTCTGTATCTACAGTTCCACCTCTCCTTGGAATGGGTACAAGAAATCCAGGAATGGAACCATATCTGCAGTATATTATTAATTCTGTGTTCTTGCCTTTTGCCACCCGATCTTATCGAAACCCTGAAGATAAGGTAAGTTTTTATCTGAATTATTTGATCCTTTTACGAAGATTGCTGTTCAAAATTTATTCCATTATTTCATCTTCCTGTGAAGATTAATTAATAACTAACATTACTTATATTGTTGATCAATTATTTCAATTTATGATATTGATATTTTATATACCTTTTGATTCTAAAAAATTCTTTTTGAAATTCTTAACAATTATGATTATGGGTTAATTGAAAACCATGACTCTTTACTCTCAGTTTTGTCCAGAATAAACATGTCTTATTATTTCAGTGGCTTGTGTGTCGGCTATGTCTACGCATCTTTCTCAAATTTTTGAGACAGTATGAACCATCCAGTGAGGATTTCACTAAAAGATTTGTAGAAGTCCGTGAAGCTAATGCATCAGGAGCAGGAACTGGAATGGTTACCACAACATCTTTATCACCCCCTCCAGGATTTATGCTAATGATCCATCTTCACTCTAAATCTGAGTTATTACGCTTGGTGAGTATGTGTTGTTATATTTTATAGGGGTTAATTAGAAAGCTGTAAAAATCTTTCAATTATTTGAATCTTTGATTTTCATATTCAGTCCCTTAGAATAATAGAATTACTTTCTTTGAAGGTAACTTTTTTACGTATATATCATATATCACATGGCTCATATTTTGATTAATACTTGAAAAATTATATTTAACTGTCAATGTCTTACTCAAACAATTTTGATATTTTTGTTTGAGTTATTGATTATAAATTTCCTCTTGGCTTTATCTTATAAATTCTGGAAAAGAAAATTTGAAGGGTTTATTATGTGTACTTAGGTATAAAGCCAATATTTGAACGAAGCTTAAACTTATGTGAATTGAATGTAGATCCGGAAAATAATTTTTCTGGCCCACTATGAGCATTAGAATATTTACCAAAAACTTTCCCACTTTTTATCTTCGTGGATTTAAAGATCCTTTGAATTCTTATGTACCTATAAATAATAATCCTTAATAGTTCACCAGTGCTCACCTCAAGGGTGTATTTATTTGTAAAAATTAGTCCATAAATTTTCATTGAATTTTCTTATGTTAAAAATTTATATATAATAGGTACTAATTTATATTTCTTTTAGATTCTAAACATAGTAGATGAAGTGGGTAACTACTTGGATGATGGAGACTCGAAAGGATCTGAGAATAAAAGAGAAAGACGTTTAATGGAAGGTTGTGCTCTTGGCTGTCTCAGGATACTGAGACGTGCCTTGTTTCTTCAGCCACGCTTCACCAGCCTTTTGTCTGCCTCTTCTGAAGATCCAGTTCTTTTAACTGGTCTTGATCGTCTCCTACTTGCTGCTAACCCTCGTTCAGGCAAACATGACCATCTTCTCAACATTGCTAGGTAATATTTGTATTTGATTTTTACAAATATTTTAGTGTTAGACTCTCGTTGAAGATAGGAAGTTAGAAACAAAATTTAATTGATCCCACATATACCACTATTATGACCTGCTATACCTTTCCTTTATTTCAAAAGAGACCACTGTATAGATTGTATATTATGCATACCCTAAAAAATATAGGATTTTTTTCATAAACAAGGAAGAATTTTTCTTTAAGAAATATGAAGGTAAGATGAGAGAGAAAAGCATTATATATATGTATAAATTTTTGAGATAGAGGCTCATGAAGGAAATACATTTTTAGACCCAATTTTTTATAACAGCATTCTGTTAATACAGTACCTAAAACATTTAAAAACTTAAATAGTTTTTAATTTGTCAAACAAGTTTTTTAATGTTGCATACATTACAATTACCTTTAATCTCTGAAATTTCAGATTTGTAAGCCATGCTGTATGGTTACCCAAGCATGCACCTGCAGCATTGGGTATCTTGGCTTTGGCTACAGTTTGTCCCAGATCTCCTTCATCGTCACCTGCTCAGGTGCACCTACTTTCCCTAATCACTTCTTCACCTCAAGCCTCTGCTCAAATGCGACATGCGTTTGTTGAGTGCTTGGAAGTAGAAGAAGATGAAGTTGTAGAATTTGAGGAAGATAAAGCTATAGGCCCTGACGAAGGAGATGAGGAAGATGAGAGAATTGTTGGAGACACCTTGCTTGAGGTATGTTTGTTATTTAATCAGGCATTGGATATTCAGATATATCTATGTACATTTTTCTTCTCATAATCGTCACTATAAATTTCTTTATGATGTATTACTAACTTGAAATTGTTTGTTAGGCAGAATACCAATTGATTTTTTATGGTGATTACTAGATATATTCCCAAACATCCATACTTATTTATCATCAGGAATTTTGTTTAGAATTGTTGTATACCTATGAAGTTATAAGATTAGTTAAAAGATTAGTTCAAAATATTTTATACAGATAACATACCTACGATAATTACTGAAATAAAATTGTTATATTTGGTAATATTGAAGTAGTTAAATTCAAAGTTATAGTACCTTAATTGGGATTGGCAATTTAAACTGTTTATATCTATCTCAAATTCAAGATCTTTATCATCTTCTAGTTGTCATTTTTCATAATCTTACAGGGTGAAGGAAATACTAGCACTGAAACTTCTAAAGGACTGAGTGTACGTGCAAGGTCCAAAGCATTGGTACTGAAACTTCTGCTACAGTGGCTTCCACAATCTCCTTCTTCAAACCTGGCTCACTTTTTCCTAGGTTTTCATCTGTCTAAAGATCTTAGAAAGACAGTATTCCAACAACCTGGTAAGGCTTAGTGCTGCAAAGTGTCATCGTAATTATTCTTAAGATATAATTAGGAAAATAATACTTTTTCTTAGTTCCACCAAAATTGTTTTAATTTATAAACTAAATGATAGCTTATTTTTTCCAGAAGATAAATAGATCTTAGTTGAAACTGGTCACAATTTGTAATTAAAAATTTTTGATGGAACCAAGACAAAGTATTATTTTCCTTACTGTTATGGAGTTCCACAAAGTGATGACTTCCTCGATTATTTTCTGGGGACAATTTGTTTTTGTATAGTGCTATTTTATTCTTGAATTCAAGCTTATATTTATATATTTTTTGCTTTATCTGTGATTATATTCTCATTGTTGATTCAATGTCAAAATGTTAATGTTGGCCTGTTATAGTAGTATAATGATTCTCATTCCCCTCATTGTGATTTTTATCATTCTCACAGCTATATGAATGTTTAGTATGCTATTTAATGTACTTTTACCTGGGAAAACTCTGAAAAAAATAATTTAATATGTTAGCTTTGGCCTTTTCCCAAAGAGATGTTAGGAATTCTTTTCTTAAAAACAGTAAATGGGATGGGGCATTACATAATGATGGGGCTTTGAAAAGTTGACAAATATGTCTAAAAAATGTTTTAATTGAAATATCTAATTTTTCAGGAATTCTGGGATTTCCTCGTACATGCTTACATTCCCTCCTATCCATGTTGGATCATGGTTTGTCTGATAACACAGTACCCTTAGCTTCTAATACGACCCAAAGCGCAGTCCCTGAGGTTGGAGGTTTGAGGCCACGAGCTCCTCACCCTGCACTACTTGATCTTGGATACAGGTTGCTGTATGCTCTCTGTGCTGATCCTCGCACATCAGAACCTATTCTTCGGTTCTTACGCTCTTCTTCTACTGCTGGAGGAGTTGCTGGAGGGCACTACCTAACAAGGCATCTTCTCTCCATTCCTCTTATTGGAGATATCAACAAAACTGGCTCACAAAAAAGATACGAGAGTGAGTAATTTTATTGTTATATTCTATTTGTTCACAGGTCTTGTGAAATTGTGCGATTTTATGAGATAATTTGAGTATACTAATAATTGATAAAAGACTCCTAACAATAAGAGCTGATACAAATTAAACTAAAATTTAAAAGTATAAATCAAAATATAAATGAATAAACACTTTAGTGTTTAAAAATGTCATACAAAAACTTAATTTCATTTAATGTGAGAAGACAGAGTTTGATTAATACAGTTTAAGTCATTTCTTTCTTAGTTAATGCTTTGGGTCAGACATCATGGCTATTAAGAACAGTAGCAGTGGAGCTGAAAGCATTGGCTACCAACCGCCATCATTTACAACTCACTACCCTGCTACGAACATTACTCTCCACCCCTACTCTATCTGGAGCTCCAGCAACTGGCAGTAACATACGTTCTGTAGGCCCCCCTTGGCCAAGTAGGGCTGCTGAAAATTCTGAAGAAGGTAGTCGCTTAGGAGGAGACGATGAGGTTAAGGATGAAGAGACCACTTTGCAGCTCAGCCGATCTCATCTCTTACCAGTAGGAACCTGTGAGTTTTTCTCTATTTTGATTTCATAATTGTTTTTTAAGATCAACTTTTATAGATTTTTAACTCATCTATTAAAGTATCAATTTTTTAAAAGTTCATAGAGAGTGTATTTATTCAGAGTTATTATATTAGACTTTGGTTCTTCTTTTAATTTTTTCTACAAAGAGAAAATCCCAAGAGAAATTATCTTCATCCTAGTTATCTAGTGTATTTGTAGTGTAGTGATAAGTAACATTTCATTTTTTCTTTTCAGTACCTCCTAGTGGTGGAAGACCTCATGACAGACTTCTTATCAGACTTCTTGAAGCTCTTGACTTTTCCTCAGAGCCTGTACCATCTCCAAATTGGGAATTCTTTGAACCTTCACAAATTCAGCAGGTAAATGGATGTGATATTTTTATGCTATTAATTTTTTAAACTTAGTCATACAAGGACATTTTCATTTGGGTTTCATTTCATTCATTAATATTTCTCCACATGCTCATTTGAAAGTAATTTACAAATACATTTATTAGAAAATAATCTGTAATTAATATAATTCATATTTAATGAGAATTTCTTTATAGGTTCTCAGGCACTGTGAGTC
Source organism: Pantala flavescens (assembly GCA_020796165.1). Taxonomy (NCBI): domain Eukaryota; kingdom Metazoa; phylum Arthropoda; class Insecta; order Odonata; family Libellulidae; genus Pantala; species Pantala flavescens. The sequence goes on from CM036883.1 coordinate 50,217,776, forward strand.
ATCCAAAGCTCCAAGTAACGATTGTTGGCCTCATGTAGCACCCACTTGCCCTCCTCTTCGTCTTGTGGACATTGATATGTTGTCTCACACTCTCACTGAAGAACTCCAGTCTGTTCAAGGCTCTCAAAGACAGACAATAGTTGTAGAAATGAAGGTTAGACTTTTCTATTGCTTATTATTATTTTTAGATCTTATTATATGGATGAGGAATATCTAAATAATAATATCTAGATTTATATGCTACTAAAAATAGCCAGTGCTATTGAATAAGTTTGGCTTGTAATTTTACCTTAATGCCATGGTAGAAAGCCTTGTAAAATTGATTAAATGTTTTACATCCCCCTCAAACAGTAGCTCCTGATCTAGAAACCTTATTTTAGTGTAAACATATATCATGAAATCTGATCTCTGAAGTTGAATTTTTTTAAGGAAAGCAGGTTAAGTAGGAAATATATCTAGATTAGCCCATCAAGTATTATTTTTTATGATCTCAGATGATGGTTTTTATGAATTGATGTTTAGCAGACATCTCATTTCCTTGTGACTTATTTACAGAGTGTAATAAGGTATGCCAAGGAACACAATCAAAGAAAGTCTAGAGCATGGGGCATTGCCCGTTGTATGGAAGGATGGTGCCAAGTAACTGAAGTTCTTTTTGCTACAACACCATCAGAAGCTTTAGCTACACCATTGCACCTTCAACTTCTTCTGGATGTTCTGCAAGTTGTCTTAAAGAAGGTAAAGCTACCATCTATCATGTTTATATGAGGAAATTAAAGTTTGTCAATGTAACATACTTGTGATAAAATTACAGAATTCATTTCAATAAAATGGTTTTAATCATTAGTAAAAGTTTTGGGTAGTCAATGCGTGAACTAGGAATATTTTTAACTTGAATTTTTCAAGTTCTGGATAGCTTTTTATCTTATGTGACAGGTAGAAACTGCTTGTGGGACCAAAATATATGATTGATCAAGATGTATGTCTGAATTCTTTGCATATAATTGTATATATATGTAATTTGATTACTGTGTTGTCAATTTAAATATTTGGTATTTTTGATGAATTAACGATAGAAAAAGTAAATATTTGATAAAATTAACCTTAAGCATAGTACTAAGATTGAATGTTGAAACAATTTCTTATGTATCACAAATACTGAATATATCTGCTGCATGTCTGATTGCTAATATTATTTTTCATGATTTCAGTCTCTGTCAGTGGATGTTTCACCTGAGTTGGCAACATTATCATCTGGTGTTATCTTGTTACTTTTGGTTAACTTGAGACACTTGCATATTGTAGCTGTCCGTGAATCTAGACTGAGATGCCTTCCTCAGAAGATGTCTTCCAGCAAACTTCCTCTTCAATCATCACAGATAGATACACCAGTGGCTGCACATCTTGTTGGAAAAAATTCAACCTCACTTGGGGCAGAAGCTACTCTTCAAGCTAACTCTGCTGCTCTTAAAGTTATACTTTCTGGAATCTTGCAGTGGATTGTCAGCTCAGGTTAGTTAAATAATTAGAAATTCAGATTCAGAATTACTTGAGGGAAACCTTCCAGAAACATCTATAAATGTGAACATAGTAAATTGTAAAGACTACATTACATAGGATCATATGATGATTCATAAATTAAATTTTTGTATAATTGTAATTAATAAATAGTAAAAACTTGTGAAAACCAGTTATTGAATTCTTCATATATGTCATCAATATGTATTATATTATCTCTGCAATTCTGTCAGCAGAATTTTTTGTGTGAACATAATAGTAGACAAAGGCAAGTCATGGACCTTCCTTTTATGTGCAACTTTCTCTTTTGCAACCTTATATTCCATTAATTAATACTTAGAGTCAGGATTTTTATAATACTTTTTCTGGGACATATTTATTGATCCCCCCAAAAATGTATTTTTCAAGTACAGATGACAATGATAAAGCTAATTTTATATTACTGATTAAATTTAAATTGATTTTATCATATTTTTCTCTTTTAATAGCTCCACAATGTCAAAAACTAAGGATAAACCTTTATGGAGCTTTACTAAACTTTCTGCATGTGACCTGCACTGAAGGAGATGATTGGAATGTCGGCATCCCATCTGCTATGACATCTGCTAATAGCTCTTTAGCTGATTCATTCAGAACCATGACTAATTCTTCAAGATTGGACAAAGGAACTTGGGGTGGGTTTATTCATTTTTTTATAAATTTCATTTACATCCAGCAAGTTTGATGGAAAATTTTGCCCATTAAACATTAAAAATTATCTAGTATGTATTTTTTCAGGTATGATGATTTGATTTGCTATTTACTGTTTACTGAGATTTATTCTTAATTCTCTCTATTCTCTGATGGACTCTATCTAGCCATACATCATGTGAAGACAATTTTTAGTAAGAGTATAAATTGGTGATTTTTACTAAATTTATTTTACTCGCTACTGTATTTTGCCTATTGCCTTCATATATATAATACAATTTGTAGAAATCACCAAGTCTTATTCTTCAAGATTTATTCTTTATATGAAGATGCTTCCTGAGAAGTGAAACCAGTAATTTCAATAAATCTTGTGAAATATTACAAAATTATTTTACTCATTTTAATGGCTTTCCACAAAGCTATATCTTTCCACATTCAGTTTATATGTATGTGCAATTGAATTTCATTTTTATATCTAGGTTTTACTTTGTTTCATTAAGCTACTTCTATGTAATTTTTCTATTAATTATACAATCCAAAATTAGATTATAAGTGGCCACATATTCGTAGCAACATAGATAATTAAAATAATCTTACTAAGGAGTTGACATGAAAAATATATTTTAGTGCTTGGTTAATTCAGGTAGAGGTCGACAATACTGAGCAAAAAGTAAGCTTTGTAACTCATTCATGATGTTGCCCTTCTTCCTTTTTCTAATAATATTAGTACCTTCTCTTCCCTTTTTTAATAATATATTGTTATTAGACTGAAATTTAAAAATAATTCTATAACTTCCTTTTTTGCAAAATTTTAGATAAATCTTTGCTTAGCGAAGAAGAGAGAAGCAGGCGATTGGCATGCCTTGAGGTAATGGTTGGCTTTGGAGAAGGATTAGTGGATATTCTCTGCCATGATTCTACAAGTAGTCATGATGTGTGCAAAGTAAGTATAAGATTCTTTGTAATTAGATTCATTATAACAAACATGTTAAAATTAATGTAATTTCATACAAGAAATTTAATATGAAAGGTTTTTGGTTTGAAATGTAGCTGGTGGAAAGTTTTCTTCTCTAGATATGGATGTTGGTAGTTTGTCCATTTTTGAGTACCTAACTGTGATTTTACTATTATTTATAGAGCTATGTTAAATAAATGCATTACTGTATTTAGTAGAGTATAAGCTACCCTTTTTTTCAAAAATTTTGATTTTCAAAGGATAGACGGGTGCTCGTATAAAGGAAGGTATAAATTGTAATAGTATTTAATTTGTAATTTGTATAAATTATTAGTTCTATTAGAGATCCCTCATCATAATAGTATTTCCTTGCCACTTCGCACCTCATGTTTTGTGGCCTCAGTGCTTTGCAGCTTTTTTCCAAATATTAAAAAAAAAAAATGAAAAATACATACCAGAGCCACCTCTGCAGCCACATCTAAATTTGACAAAAATTACAGAGTGATTAATTGATTTTAATCAGTGTATAATTTAATTCTGTTCATCCACAGATGTTAGCATTATCCTGTCTTGAGACTTTGGTTGGTCTAGATGCATCTACTGGTCCTGCCACAACATTATCACTTCTTTGTTCAAGAGGATTTCTCTGTCATTTAGTAGATTCCATGTTGGCTTCAGACCGCACCTTGCAGGTAATCAATTTTTCATTAGGTTCTACATAATTCTGGTAGAATTTAAGTATGGTATGTTATACATAGAATGAGGGAAAAAGTTTATATTGAGACGTAAATATCAGATTTAGAGGTTAGATGGAAGAAGGGACTTTTTAATCTCAATCTTGCCTCCATAAATTCAGACCTAAAATTTACTTGTAAATAACTTATGTAAGTCGAATGATTTGTCTCTTTTTAGAAATGGCATATCAGTACCATTCTTCTTATAATGAAGGTAACATGTCTCAATAAATATTGCATCTCAAGTGTTCATGCTTTTGTGATTATTTATTTTGAAGGGAGTTCTGGAGGAAGATGAGGGCTATGCTGGTAGTGGAGAATATGCATCTGGTGGTGTAGATCTACGTCCATTGTATGTTTATGAATCAAAAATGGCAGCATTATGCAGAATAGCCCGATCATCTCGTAATGGAGCTGAGGCACTTCTTGAAAGGAAGGTGATGGGATGCCTCTCTGCTATGAGAGTTTTTGATGCAAGACCAGATGGACCATTTTGGTAAGCTCATAGCTAAGCATCTTGTGCTTTTATTTTATAAAAGTTGTTATAATAATGGAAAATACTTTACCTTTTACATCCTATTTTAATGGTTTGCTATTATTTATTCAATATTCACTGCAAGCATAGATGAATTGTTTATGAAGGAAAAAGAAATTTTAAGGATTTTTTAAGAAAAGCATTGGTCAGAATGCAATGGTATTCATTATGGGTACTTTCTCATTTTTTAAAACGATCTACTTTCCCTTTTAAACTAAGAAGAAAGTACAATTAAGCTTAAAATGTGTGTAAATTTAGATTCAGGTAATGGTGAAAATGGTACAGAAATTTTTGCAAGGCTCATTAATAGAAGTACTAGGTTTAGAAGTTCAGTTTACTTTGAATAAATTTAAGAACCAGCTTTGTGTCATTTTAGTGCATAATATTGTGTCTTTGAACAATTTTTTTGACCTAACAGTCATCAAAACCTAATTTTCAGTAACATATATAGCACATTCAGTTGGTGTTATATTTTTATTGAATGAAAGCTTAACATTACATTTTGTAGCTGATTAAAAATTTCACAATTTTTCTTAGGTCTCATGTTAGTGACTCTGCTAGTGGAGATTTTGTTCCCCCTGTGGCAGGGAGATATCTTCAAATATGGCTTCCTGCTCTGCACCTTTGTGATGCACTATTGATATCTCTTGGCTCCAGAAATGAATCATGTGCAAGTCAGGTTGCCCATTTTCTCGTCAGCCACTCCGAAGCTGTTGGAGCAGCTCTTCGGGGTGGAGTTGCTCACCGCTCAGGAAGCACATCACCAGTAAGTAACCAACACCAAAATTTATCACAAGTTTTGAAAAATATATTTTGATTAGGGTTTACTAATATGAATATATTAGAATTTGCTTGAGACCCTACGTTATATTTTGTAGTCTGATTTGATGAATTTATTTATATTTTATACAATTAGAGTATTGGGCTACATAAGACTACAATATCATCTGACAACTCTATAATGGTTTAGTAATTCAATGTAATATTTCAATATTTTCCAAAGATATTTATTGAACATAATCATGATGGGTTGACTTTTATTTTCTTAGGGTCATCTTCAAGAGCTCGCTAGTTTAACTGGAGTAGTAGCACTAGCAGCTAGACACCCTGGAGTTATGGGACCAGATGAAGGTACCATGCCAGCTGATCCATTGTGGAGGGTTAGAAAATTGATGTTCTCACTGCTTCCAAGATTCCTTTTACCTGAGGATATGTCTGGAATAAAGGCTAGTGGAAACCAAGGAGATGAGGAAGCTGCACTCTGCTCATTGAAAGTTGCAGCAAATCTTTTATTGTATGTGAGACGCCTCTCTGTTCCTGATGGTGCAGTCGGAGAGCATGGCGGTGTAGCCGATCCACGTGAATGTAGAATTTTGTTCTCCCCATCCTTGGCTGGAGCAGAGCTTGTGCCATCAGGGGGTGAGTTTAATATTTTCTCTATAAACCTAATTATAATTGGTGTTCCAGACTGAACTTTTTTATCCTTTTTATGAAATTTCAATCATTGAAATGTCTTTCATTCTTCAGTTTTTACTGTCTTTGGAATTGAATGTCCTCATTGAAGTAGTATAAATAGAGAATGTAGCCAAGATATTTTTTATTACTGTCAAATTGTATTTGGCCATCATTGGTGAACTTTTAGGTATCAATTTAAATTTAACAGTAAAAATCTTTGTATTTGATCTGAGTTTGATTTATTGACTTTGAGTTGTAATATAAATATTCAGGAGTTTCAATAGATTCATTCAAAGTTGAAGTTATATTTGATTGAAAATGTGATAAAATATGATTAATTTAACGCATGTCACAGAAAAAAATTAAAATATTTCTTTCCTCAATTTTGTGTATCACATTAAATTGAAGGAGAAACATGCCAATTGTAAAAATTAAAATAATTCTGTTTTATGAAAATTTCAAATAAGTATGGTATATTAGTGTATCATATAACCTGTTTTGATATGTATTGACAAAGGAAGTATCTAAACTGTTGCATTCTTTATCTTTGAAAGATCATCATGGTACTAGATCGAGTGCTGGTAGAACTCTTCCTGTTCGAGCTGGTGGCATTGGACCATCAGGACCTCCATTAGGATTGTTAGTTGCTAGACTAGTATCGGCTGTAGGATTGGATGCTGCCCTTGGAAGTACAGAGGCTCAACTTTATAGCCAGCTGGCCTCTGTCCCAGACATGAATAGTCAAGAGCTAAGAGAGGTATGTTTTTCTTCATTTTAAGATCTCAATGTAAATTATTTTAGTATTAATGAAATTTACATTTCTAACTTTTTTCTTAATTCTTTCTCAAGAAAACCTGCTGGTGGTAGGTTGAGTGGTAATGCAATGCTAGGTGTAAAAAGGATACATGAAATTATTTCAAAGCATGCTATTTAGTGTTCGACTTTGATGATAGTTAGTTAGTTGATATTTACTCTTAAATGGCCCTCAGTCTTAGAAATGTCTTACATATCATTAAATGTGCCAGTTATTTGCCTTTAAATAATGCTGAGTTTGAGTAATTATGTATCATATTTTAAATCTGATTTCATACATAACATCTTGAAGCATGGTAACTACATGCTCTAAATAGTAACTGCAGTAAAACCTGTTTCAAATGTATTCTACTTAAGACGTGATTTTCTTCTCCTTGTGGTCCCTACCATACAAATCATATGGAAAAATATCACTTATTGCCTAAGATGAAAGTTTTGCACATCCCATCATACGCTGACATCTGCTGTAACCAAAAGTCTACCTCATTTGATAAACCAAAATTTTATGTAATCTATATTTCCCTTTTTATTGGCACAAAGAAAACAGTAAAAACATTTACTACAGTATCAGGGGAGGTGTCGAGGAAATCCATCATGGACCTAATTAATGAATTATAAATATAATGAAAAAACACCATTATTTTACTCTTTTTCCCCTCATATAATGGAATTTCTCATAGTGAAAGTATAGAAAGATTTTTTTCTTTGTGCAGCAAGCAGTCCATTCTTAAAAAAAGTTAGGAAACTAGAATCATTCAACCTTGGAATTATTCAACCTTGTTATAATGTTATCTCACATAGGATTCAATTCTTGCATAGTCTCCTGAAAAAATCTTAACTGGGTTTTATTGTACGGTCTTGAAGAGCTCTTCAGTTGCTGTAATAATTAACCTGATTGTTTCATGCTTGGTTAACTCCTGACAGAAATGTTGATTTGAATACACACTACATTTTGCAGTGTTCAAATATTTCTTGAGATTATTATGGTAGTTATTGAAGCATTCTTAACTGCATTCCTCAGTATAATAATCATAGGAACTGATGAACTTAAGTTGTTTTACTTGCAATTAATTTTTTGTGAACAGTAAATAATTATTAATTCTATGGTTAATGTAAAAGGAAAAATGTATAGATGAAAATGATAAATTATTTTACTTTATAGTTCCTTTAAATAAAAATTATTTTACTTTATAGTTCCTTCCTGAAGGAGCATCAATGACTGCAGCATCGATGGAAGCAGCAAGAGCTCAGGCTGCCAGATATTTGGGCCGTCGATTACAGCAAACAATCAGACGTCGAGAATTACTTTGGTTTGTTGCTGACCACTGCTTACTACTTATTTGGGTTCATCTAGATCATTTCCTCCTCAGATCTTTCATTCCTGGAGATAGAAATAGATCTCTTGGGCTGAACATAAGTTTTAAAGGTAAAGAATTAATTTATTGTTGACTTATTATAATTCCTCTTTAGGAATAGAAAAAATTTTATACAATATATTTAAATTTTCTGCGTATGAAATTTTATTTTTTTAATTTAATTATAGTAAACACTTTTTCTCCAATAAAGAGATATTGTAATTTGAATTAAATTTTTGTTTATGCAGAAATTCATCTTTCTGCTCACTGAAGATAATCTTATTTTTATTTTTTAGAGGATGATGGCAGTTGGAGTGCTGATGTTGAAGACATCAGTAGGCTCAAATCAGGCCTTGTGTCTGTTTTCAATGATGGATTTTGCAAGAGGTTGATTGAAACCAGACAGGAAGCAAATGATCGCGGTTTTGTAGAGGCATTGGTTCGCAGGATAAAGCGCTTGATACAGTTTGTTCCAGTTAGTTAAAAATTTTTACATTAAAAATAACAAATAAAAGGTATTATTTAACATTTAATATTAAATCATGGTTTTAGAACAAATTTCATACTTTTTTGTCATTAATGTAAATATAATAAATTGTTTACTTTGAGGTACTTTTGATGTTTTATTTTATTAGTTCTTTTTTTTTGGTACTAGTCTTAAGTTTATTCTGTTTGTTGGGATCACTCCATGTATCCAAGCAAGATCAATCCAAAACAACATGTTATATAAGAATATTTGCTATTCTTAAATGATCTTATCATCTGTAGAAATCACCTCATACTAATTCTAATTCCAGCCCCATTTAAAGTATTAATTTAATCCAATTAATTATCAAGTTTCCCTTAGAATCCCTAACAATATTATGTTGGTTGTTAACATTTCTCATGTCATTTTGAAATGCTTCCAGACCAAATTTTTTTTACTGAATGGGGTTGCTGTTTGGGTCAGTTATTAGTCAAAAACTCCCATTCTCCGTTGACTTGTCCATATATTTAGCCAAGTTAACATCTTGGAACAGCAATGTAATCACTGACTTTCAAAATTTTAGCCTCTGCTTTATCTAACTTAAAATTAGAGGTAATAAAATCAAGAGAAGGAATTTATTGCACATTGTGTCCATTCATTTTTTATTCATCAGACAAGATGAAACGTAGCAATAGATCATATTCCACATTGATTAAACAATAAACAGCAAAAAGGAAGCACATTTATGTTATTATATTAACACTGAGAGATCCAGTTACAGAATTAATGGGAATTACTTCCATTAAGAATGTGAAACTCCTGATACACTAATATTGAATATTAATTGAACAAATTTACAACAATAAATATTCTCTTATCTACAAGACAATCAGTTCCATAAACATATGTAATATTATTTGTGTGGATGTCATTGAATTAGATCCATAATCATAACATTATCAACATAAGACAACATTCATGACATGAAAATTCATTCTAAAGGACCTCAGTCATTTCCTTTCTAAATCCCAGACATCTATCTAGTTCACAGGGAAAATCTTCAGTATTATTTTAAACCATAGAGTTATTAAGGTTCTTGCATTCAATTTGCCAAAAATATAATCCAAATAAAGAAAAAAATTAGATTTAATAACCATCATTTTTTAAATTTATCATAAATTCTTTGCCTATCAGATCCTTTAGAAAGGAATTTTTAAAACTCGATTCTGAATAAGCAATATAATTCTTTTATCTTAAATAGTAAGGAATAACATTTAGACCTTTAAAGTTGTATACTTTGAATTTGTAAAAATATATTCAAAATTTATAAAAATGATTATTAATTTTGAGTTTACCTTATATTTGTGCTGTGATGAAATACTCTCAATATTCCAAATTAAATTAAAATTTTTTGCAATTACAAAGATCCCTGTATTATACATACCCATAATGATAGGATCAAATACATTATGTGAGCGTAAGTCTTATCACGAATTTTTCTGCTGTCATCATTCTTTCCCTTATCATCAAGAGCATTTTCTTTGGTCCCAGTCAAACAACATGCACTACTTCATTTCAGAGAAGCCTCACAATGGGCTGGAAAAAATGACACATCAAAAACCTTGCCAACAAGGGAATACCTATCATATCTTGGGCCTAATTTTAACTAACCATTCATCTTCATTAAATAAACACGAAAAATTAACAATAGTAACATTGCTGTATCATCAATCCAATTATCATTATTTCTGTCAATAAAACAGGATGAGATCAAAACACCAATGGATTAAAAGATTTATGAAAATGGACTCGGTTATAGGTTGCACCTCTTCACAAAAATAATAATAATGTATCAAATCATTAAAAATTCTAATAAAATATTTTATTTTTGAAATATTTTTCAATCAGTCCATCATAAAAGCAAAATTATATGACTAGAATTTTATTACCTTGGGAAATACTGAATTATTAATGGCACAAAAAGGAATCTCATACTTTAATCACTTACTGCAGCATTGTGAGCAGTGCTTTGAATTAGAGGGATTGCCTCATCCCAAGGTCCATAGATATTGTCCTTATGAGTTTGCCATAATACAAACATGCAAGGACAGAGAATGTTGAGGAAAGCAATGACTATAATAAATAGGGCAGCAGGAATTTGATTTTCCACCCAGTCATCACCATTTGTTCCTCCACAACATATGAAAATTGAGTAAACGGCTGCAATGAACAGCGTAAATGGAATAGCGATACGGGCTGGAGGCCAATGGTGCAAAAGCCTTAAAAACTGAGGACTGAGTGCAAAAGCAAGACCAGCAGCTGATAGGAGGGCAAAAGCATGAGAAGGAGATTCCAGCCTAGACGCAAGACATATTGCTCCAAATATTGCTGCATTTAATGACAAAGCCGAAGTCGTCCTTGAAGGATTGTCATGAGGTAAAGATGAAGGCTTACTACCTTGGGCCCTAGAGTATCTTGATGCACTTGGGACATTTTCGGTTAGATATTTGTCGGGCATACTTTTGTCCGAAGATGCCGCAGATTTTGACCAATGAGATGGAGCAGTGCTATCAGACTTATGTGATGAAGCTCTATACGGCAAGCCTGGTTCATTGCCGATACCGTAGTCGTGAGTTGCCAAATGGACCATGAATGCAATAGCAGCTGCAGCCTGAATAGTATCCGTACTTATCGTTTCCGTTAGTGTCTTCAAAACAGGTGATACTATATACCCTAAAGCTAAGCACTTGATGACGGTAACTAAATCTGTGAATACTGATCCACCCGAAAAACCGGCTTTCGAGGAGTTGTGACTGGAACGTTCAAACCTGAAGATTAAATTTCATATTAGTTCGCAAATAAAAATTATCAATAAAGGCAAAATTTACATTGAAATTACCTTTGAGATAAAAAAGTGCGTATTATGTACCCAAGAGTAGTTGTGATTCCACAAAAATAGAGCACAGTGACTGGCTCGATCCAGCCGACATCCATACTCGCAAATAAAAGCGAGTATAATACAACTATGCATATTTGTTGAGTGACAAGACCCGCCTTTATAAATGCTGCTCTATAGTGTACTTCTTGGAAATGAATGTTTTTCCGCAATTCATCGAGAAATGATTCATCTGTGTAGTTATCCTTATAACCTTTATTATCGTACAAATTTTTTCTCCACGGCTTCTGCTTAGGTTTACAGCGCCCTCCTACAGATCTTCTGGGTTCGCCGTCCATCTCAGAATATTTTCTCATGTCAATTAATGAACACGAGAATTGTAATTACTTTGAGAAAAGTAATAATTTCGAATGTTTCGAACTCACATACCTAAGGATCAACAGCAGAAGGAATATTAGCGCTCGCTTAGTCCGTCGAGCTTCACATGTTTGGTGGCGGAAAGTTCTCGCAGTGAGATAAACTGTCGTTCACTTTATTTCAAGATATATGTTCTACGTTCAATCGTAATGTACCGCACAAAAGCTTTTCATATTTATACTTATATTTGAGATAAAGTTTTATTTATCGAATGAACAATGCCAGTGGAAATCTTTAGAGCAATGTTTTCGTCTACTTGCAATATTTTGGGCATGAACTGTTTTCATGGAACATCAGTTCATCATACTTTATTTCGTTCCTTTAGAAAACAAAGTATTCGTTTTTGTGCCAATGGTAACAGAAAAGATAATTCTAGTCAAATCACATCAACGAGCGGGGAAAACGTAGATAAAAGTAAAGTTTCGGTTGAACAGTTATTATCCGATTCGGTGGTAGGAAAAGAAGAAAAACCAACTACACCGGAGGATATATGGGCTACAAAAGTGTATCCTAAGTCTGAAAGAAGAATTCAGGCTAGTCATATGCTTGCCCCGAGAGTAGATCCAAGGGAGACATCCATTATTCTTTTTCCTGGCCAGGGAGCCCAAAGTGTTGGAATGGGTAAAGATTTGCTGAAATTTCCCATCGTGAAAGATATTTTCGAAGAGGCCAATGAAATATTAGGTTATGATTTATTGAAATTGTGCTTGAATGGACCTAAAGAAAAGTTAGATCAAACTGTCCACTGTCAACCAGCTATTTTCGTCTGTTCAATTGCTGCTTTGGAAAGATTGAAAGATGAGAGACCAACATCGGTGGAGAGCTGTATTGCCACTGCCGGTTTTAGTGTTGGTGAAATTGCTGCTCTTGTTTTTGCAGGCTCTCTTACTTTCGAAAATGGCAAGTTTTATTAACTACCACTTATAGTAAAACCAGAGTGTATTCAATTGCTTTATTTTAATTTATTTAATCGGAAGAATTCCAATTTTGTTCTTTGAGTGGGTTATGGATAAATGAAATTTGTTGTAAAATCTGTAATTATTAAGTAACAATGAATAATTAATTACATGAGTCCAATAAAATGACAGCTCACATCATGTACTATTCTTAGTTTACATTAAATTTTTAATTGATTAATAGTTTAAAATATGACAATATACAATTATTTAAAATGATTTATTTGCTAAAATAATGTTATGAGCCATGTGTAAAGTATTTTCAGTCAAGTAATTTCATTCTATTTTGTATAATATCATAGCTCTGAAACTTGTACAAGTTCGTGCAGAAGCAATGCAGCTTGCATCAGATATCACTCCAAGTGGAATGGCTACTGTCTTATATGGTCCAGACTCCCAACTTGGATATGCTTGTTTGAAAGCTAAAGAATGGTGTAAAGAACAAGGAATTGAAAATCCTGAATGTAAAATAGCAAATTATTTGTATCCTCATTGCAAAGTCGTGGCTGGAAATCTGAAGGTAATTATTAAAATAATCTCTTGTTCTAACCTGCTTGTTCTAATTGACAGCTTCTATCATTCTTATTGTTTATTTTTTGATGCTACGTATTCAATCAAAGGCTAATTGTTTGCTAATATTGGCTTATCATCTGTTTTACATTTTAGTGGCTTTTAACTACTGATAGTTTTTACTTTAAACATAAATACTGTATTCTTATTCTATTAATTATTTAGGAGGAATTGGCTTTTTACACGGTTTATAGATCTAATAAAATTCTTAAACTTTTTTTATTTATTATAAGAAATAATAGAATATTTTATGTTAAGCTTTATTATAATAGTATTCATCTCATAATTCTGCTTGAATTGTTGTTTTCCATTTATGTCGATTACTCCTTGGAAGTTGAAATTTTATAACCTCTTAGGATGTATGAGAAGTTCCATTTATTGAATTTTCATACAAATTTGAATTTCCATTGATGTAGTATAGTATGAAATTATTGCAGCATTAAGATTCATAACAACATAATAAGTGTTGTACAATAACAATATAATAAGTGCCTTTTCCATTGTTTTGGATTTATGTGAGAGATTCTGAGACAGCTTTTTATTCCAAAAGCACTAGAAATTGATTACTTCATTTCTATGGTCTTATCCTTCTTCATTGCATTTTTATAATGTTTTGATCTAGATCAAATATCATTTTCTATTCACTGTTGGTCCTCTGTGTTTAACATTTTTATCACTGACAATCTCAGATAAGTTTTTGCACTGTTATTTTTACTTTCTTGGCTGACATCCTATCATATCGTGTCTGTGTTTGGTAAATAATCTTTGTATACATTTTGACTTCATTGTCATTTTTGACTCATCTCCATAATTTAGTTAAATTTTTTTCTGAATATTTCCAATAATTTGATAATTAAGTTTCTGAGAATGAATTATATACTTTTCAGCATAAAATGCTAAAAATAACAAATTTGTACTTCACATCTGTTTATTTTTTCAAACTTAAGTATTCTCCTATTTGAATAGGAAAATATATCTTGAATGTATTCTTCAGTTACTTTTCTGGTGATTAATGAAATTCAATAATTTTGCTTATGACTTTTTAGGCTCTAGAGTTCTTGGAGAAAAATGCAAGTACGTATAAATTGAAACGAATCAGGAGACTTCCTGTTTCTGGAGCTTTTCATACTGATTTAATGAAACCTGCTGCTGAACCTTTCAAAGCTGCCTTGAAAAAGGCTGCTGTGAAAGATCCATTGATATCCGTCCATTCTAATGTAGATGGAAAGAGATACTACAATGCAAATCATGTGATTCGTCAGTTACCTAAGCAAATTTATAAATCAGTGAAATGGGAACAAACTCTTCATGTCTTATATGAAAGACCAGAAGGTGAATATTTTCCAAAAACATTTGAATGTGGTCCAGGCAGCTCACTGAAAACCATTTTAAAAATGGTCAATGGGAAAGCATGGAACAGTTGCACCTCTATAAATTGATAGATCCGCAAAAGATTTTAGCTTGACTTTTATAAGGTTATTGGCTGATGAATTGTTTAAAGACAACATTAGTTTGAAAATAAAATTGTTTTAGTTAAAAAAATATTTTATTATCAATTGAGTTTTCTTGAGCCTCAAGTGGAATATAATACATGGCGCAATATAAATACAAAGATGAATATATGACAAATGATTGATTAATGTACATGAGTTATTCAGACAATTGTGATGGAAATCAAAGTTGATGAGATCATACAGATATGAATAATGACTTGGGATGTTCATCCCAGAATAACTAGATCAATGAATTGGCCTCCAGTATCTTCCTTTAGGCATTTGCCTCCCCCCTATGGCACCATTTGATTGTAGAGTGAATGGTCCATTGGATGTATGGTTCAAGGAGCCATTTCTTGCTGTCAATGTGAATGGCTCATTTGAGTTGTCTGTGTCATTTTCACTGGATGAAACGAGATGAGGAGGTGGTATTATGCTCTGGGATATTATTACTGGGCAAGAATTAGCTCGGACTGAATGAGTATAATCTCTAGTTCCCCTTCGACTTAGTGTGAAGTCTCTTCTCCCAGTCAAGCTGTATTGGTCTCCCCATTGCTTCCATCTGTGACGACATATTGGATCCACAGGTCCCCAGTCGATTGATGGCTTCAAGGAGCTCAAAAATCTCTGTTTACCACAATATAAAATAAATTAGGTACATTTACTAGCTATTAAACTTTTGATATTACAGATAATGTTAAATTTGCACATCCAATGAATATTGTTCTCATACCTTACATTTCTATGGAGGAAGTAGAGATATTTTCAATTTAACTTGAGAAATGAAGGAATTCTAAATTGAGATTTAATCTTCAAAAATATCTCATTCATTATCTAATTTGTATTTTCTCAATCAGTTGCCTAACCATTCTTAAAATTGTATTTTATAGTATTAACTCTAACTTGCATCTTGTATAAATATATGGCTATCATGGAATTCAATCATTATTTCATAGTTATTTATGTAGTTATAATTTTGATTCAGAAGTAAATGTTTCAAATATTTATCAAGAGGCTTTAATTTCAATTCTAGTTAAATAATCAATATATCTCATCTAGAAAAGTGTCATTTAGAACTATTTGAAAATCCCCCTGTTGGTAGCAAATTCAAATTAAATGATATTTTCTTAATATGCTCGTATTCCGTTTCTAGATATACTATTTACATTTATTGCACAAAGTCTTTGCAAAAATAAAGTCATTAAATTACAAACAAACCCAATTTTTACTTATATATAAAATTTTTATAATTTGTTTCAATTATATTATAATCAAAAACTTAATTGAAAATGTACATATTGCAAGTGATAAAGTTATGTCTTCATATATTTTTAAACAAAAGACCAAAGAAGTGAGGTATGAATGTGTTCTCTTAATTCTTTTTTCATTATATACTTTTAAGATTTTCCCAACTAATGCAGATAGATATGATTAAGAAAATTTGAAATTCATATTGATACAGGAAATAGTTATCTTTTTATTAGAATCTCTCATAATTTTTATTGCTAAATTGTATACTTTTCAATATGAAATTAAATAATATAGTGGTATTAATAATAATCTATTGCTTACGTCAGTGAAATTGTAGTCAACTTGATTGCTGATTTGTCGCACAGCTATGCTGAAGACAATAAACCAGGTTGTTAAGTATATAGACCAACCTATTACATATATCCATGGGTAATCCTCTTTGTTTTCAAAACCATCAAGAGGAAGTTTAATCAAGGACATGATTTCTAATGCCTGCAATTTCATTCAATAAATCACATTAATAACTTTCTGTACAAATGAAGTGACATATCTCATTATAAGTTATATATTACTTTACCAAGAGAAGTACTGGAATAATGATCCATAGGTATTTCCATATCACATTTAATTTTTGGCCCAAAACAAATTCAAAATCTTTGTATAAGGTTTCTCCACCTGTTAATTATGAGTATTTAGAGTAAGTTCTATCATAAACAATACTTAGAGTAATAAGAAGTTTAGATAATTGTTCTCTAGTCAATTACTTTTATCATCGTTATAGGAACCAAAGAAAGAGAAATATTACCATAAATCCATCCAAATCCTATTAGTTCTAGTATTGTTGCAGCTATGACCATTCTCCCAATTACATAGTGGTCTAGCATGTGAAGAATCTCCAAGTTTGGCTGTGATTGGAGTGTTACATAATTAATAAATTTTCTTTGCTTAGTTCAATTTCGATTATTTAAAAAACTCAATACTTACTTGAAGTATAAACAAAACTCCTAAAGAGAAACCTATCCCACTCATTGCCATCACTATGTGCCACCATTTAATTTTCCTCTCAGATTCTTGTACCAGGGATAAAATGGCTGAGAATAACAGTGCAACCTAAAAATGTTTATTTAAAAATATAATTGTTTTGGTTTAATATTTGAATTTAAATAATTTAAATTTAATTTATTTTTAATTTCTACTTGCCATGCTTATGAACCCTGCAAAAATGAGTGTGAGATATGCAAAACTTGTCCAAATAGCATTCATAGAAGTTGGGTGGTGGAATGCAGTATCATAAATTAAGTTGATCACGAAAATTTCTGGAATTCCTGGATTTATATCTGATATGCTTATGTATGTTTGACCAATCCACAAGTAAACAGTTACCACAAACATTATACCCGTAATTAGGTTGAGAAATACATAAGAAACTGCAATCCTGGAAGAAAAATATTTCTGTAGTAGGAAACATTGTTTCATTCATTAGCTAGATAGCTAATAGATAGCATTAGCTAAAGCAAATTCATCTTACCAAAAAGCATTTGTTTTTGAATACATCTTCCCAGCACAGGTAACTATGTTACCCATTCCAGCATGCGTTGAAAAAAACATTTGAATGGTTGCAAAATACCATAACTGTAAAGAGAGAGAGAGAGAGTATAATTGACTTCATGCATTCATGATCTTGTATGCCAAATTTAATCTGGGTTTTGTTTCTGTTAATACTGTTGTTACATGAATTACAGTCCCCAATTATATTAAATTTCTTATGAATAAATAAAAAAGTGGATTTTATATTTTAATCCTCAAAATATTTTAAAAAGATGGTGAAGCTTTTGATCATAATAATTAAGATTATTCGAAAGCATTGTTTTCATGTGGGTATTATATTATATTCTAAAAATTATAAAATATTCAATTTTAATTATCCATCTATCCTTTTCCTGCAAAGAGTTTAATTTATGGAGGTACCTTGTCAAAAGCTATGGTTAATGATGTATAAAAAGATATACAATTATAGCTTATACAAAGGAAGTGTATAAATAGTTTTAATGCACCTTTGGTTCTTTCAACTGCTGCCAATCAAGTGTTGTCAACATCTCTATCCCTCTGTTATTATTTCTCGTTGTGGTAGCATTCACCAACTCTGCTATTATGCAAGCTAAAGTTGGTAAAATCAGGATATAAATGGATAGGCGGTAGGAGGATACACTCTTGCAAAGACTGAAAATGATATATGTAATTTAATTATGATTTTGACGGTTAATGAAATATTTTACACCCATTCTCTAATTTCAAAGAATTAGATTCAATTTCACTCAATTATCATTAAATGATGGTTAGTGGTCCATAATAATATTATACTGATAGTCTTAATTACTTATTGATAGATATTGTCATTTTCTAAAACCTATATCATGAACTACTTTATATTTTATGCCAATCACAGTATATTATATATACTATACTATAGTAATTTGTACAGAAAGTAATTTTTGTTATTATCAAATTATATTTTTACTATTGCACTTTACATTTTCAAATGATTAGATAGAAATTTATAAAAATGTTATTGAGGTATATTTGATTTCTATACTAACATTTAATAATTATTTAATAGTTAATTAGACCTTTTTTTAGTTTTACAAATAATAATTGTACATCTAGTGCTTGTGCTCAAAGACTTTATGGCAGGAAAAGAAATAAATTCTTGAAATTGAGGGTGAAAAATTTTTAAAAATTTCCACAAAATTTAAAAAATTTTACATTCAATTTTAATTTGAATTATTGAAAAAAGTTGTTTTTAATAGTTCAGCAAAGTTACCTCATAGATAATAAAACTTACCAGAGGCAGAAAAGACTCCATATTAGAAAAATAAAAGCTATATACACAGCAAAGAGTGTTCCATCAGATTGAGTTGGATGCAGTAATGTATCACTGAAAAAAAATGATCATTCTTAATAAGGTTAGGTTTTGTTCCAACATAAGTAAGTTTTATTTTCGACTGCTGTTTAATTTAAATAACAGCCTTAGATTATGTCATATTATCAATTTTGTACTTTTCATTAACAAATCAATGATTTAGTTTCTTTTAGTAGTGGTAAGTGAATGGAATTAACTTTTACTTATGTAATATTAATAGATATGACTGATGCTACGTACTTAAGACACTTATCTCCTAATCCGCCGCCTGGTTCAATGAAGGTTGTCATCTATAAGAGAATAGTGAAAGAGCCAAATGAGATAATACATTAATCATAAAGAATCATTACATCTATAATAATCTGAATCACTTACTGGTGAACTGGACTCACAAACTGAAATTGGCACAGAATCTTTTGCTGACCATATGAAGTAAAACATTGAAATGGTCATTAACATTGGGTAATATAATGACATGAGTAAGGAGGCTAGCACTTTCACAAATCCAACTCCTGAAATTAAAAAAAGTGTTGTATTTGTCTTTCTTCAGTATTTTATCACTTGACTCTCATTAGACTAAGTATCTACTCACCTTTGAATAGTGGAACGGCATGCCATAACTTAACTGCTCCTTGTTGGCAGAATTGCCCCAATCCTATTTCCAAGAATATTAAGGGTATCCCAAGAAGAAGTGTTATGCAGATGTAGACAATCATAAAAACACCTGTTAATTATAAGAAGAAGGTGAAAAACTAATATCTTATAAATTCTCCTGGCACAATATTATTATCAGATTGAAATAGTTGTGTGTGTATGAGTAAAGAATCACAAATTATCTTATCTTGTCAACATCTTACAGCATCACTGGCAAATTTCTCTGATATTAATCACTTTTAATTAACTCAACTTCAATTGGAATTCTAATTATATATAGCTTGTGTCTTTACTTATATGGAAAAAATGATCAGGAAATTATTAGAAGAATGTTGGATTCATTACAATAATAAGAGACTTAAAAGATAAAATTTTAATTCAAAGATGAATGATATAAAAGGATTGATTATGGGTAAAAGCTATTAAGTCAACAATTTATTAAAATTATTTTATAATAGTGCTTAGAGATGCAAAATGAAAACAAGATAAAACTTACCTCCTCCGTTAAGTACTGCCATTCTGGGAAGCCGCAAAAGATTTCCGAGTCCCAGAGCAAGAGATATGGCAACCAAATATGCATCAGTGTTGAGCGTCCACCAGAAATAAAACTGAAACTAAAGGAGAAATTCTCAAATAAGAAAACTGTTCGCTATCATAGTTTGTACATTTGATTTTAAAATTCCCGCCTATAACGTTTAAAAATTATTTTATGACTGCACGCTAAGAGTACGCAACACGAATTATTTTTGTGAACGTCCACCAAAAATATTATTTTAATTGATCGAAAAAAATTCCAACTACAAATTTACCTCTATTCTACCCTTAGCTAACTCTATCCGTTGCCGTATCGACATCCCGGCGCTAAATTTGCACGCATGTCAGTTTAGAAAATGTTGGTAAAGTCCTTAAAAATAAGGCTATTATTTTTAATGTTGAATTCGCTTGGAATTCCGAGAAAGAAAAATTCACGTAATTCACAACGACGTGTTTCATGACGGTACGTATACGGAATACGTATCTATAGCACTGATTCATGTCCGTTCGCTTGACATCCTCAGGGTTTTCGGTCAAAGTCCGAATGAGCGCAGGGCAGAAGACAAATCTGTTTAACGCAATTTGTCGACTCATTGGCTTAAGGCCTTCCCATACCTGAGCCTCGTTCCCCCTCTGCATCTTTCTGTTGCTTGTGTGAAGAGGAGCGAAAGAATAGCGGAAGGACTTTCATATGGTTTCTTGTACGTCCATTCACCTTCCGCTGAATCAATTTAAATGTTTTGATGCATGGAGAACTAGAGCAGAGAAGCAAATTTGAGTGCTTTAGTTTACATAGAACGCCTCACCGCACATCCCTCTTCACGTATTCTTTAAGAGCAAACGGTCACTACGAAACTCACGTCAATTAAACTCATTTAAAGCAATAGGACGATTGTTAAAAAAAGCGTGGAAATGTATAAATAGGAACGATGTTTATACTCAGTATTGTTACCCAGCGACAATTATTTATCATATAAATTGAAAGTTATCTAATTAATATAAAAAATCGGATTGCATTTCTTATTGCTTAGACGAGGGAAAGTGATGAGGATCCTTCATATTCAATGACATTCACAAAGAAAGAAAAATTTTCAGGTGGTTGATTGTATTTACAAGTATATCTTTATATAAACAGAAAATGATTAATTAAATGGGAATGAGCATGGGCATAAAGAGAAATTAATTCTTAAGTTTATTTATTGAAACGCAAAGTAATCAGTAAATAACAATTAAAAATCATGTTCTCGGCTTCCATAACATGTTAACTACTGTGCCATGTTCGATACGGATTAATCACATTAATTGAATTTTGTCATTATGAAATGCTAGAAACCTTATAGACAGCACATGTGTCGTCAGGGTCGACCCGAGATCTGGATGGTATCCAAAGGCGCTAAAAATTTAGGGGTTTAGTTTGTGATATTATTTGATTATATACTTTTTATAAATAAGATATTCCTTAGAATAATTTCTGAAAGCTGATAAAAAGTTTCAAAAGTATATCCTAACACGTAGCAATCGGCAAGTATTTGTGCTACCTGCTGTAAATTGCTATGATATCTAAATATTATTTCAATATTATGAGAAATAGTGATTACAATATACAAAATATTAACTTGATGTACTGGCTTTGTAGTTATCCATAAAAACAGTAATTGTGCACATAATCCTGGGTTTTTCCCGCAAAACAAACATCTATTAGGTTAAGTACGTTATATGTATGTTTAGTTTATTTTATTTATATTTGTTTAAATTTTTATACTACAAGTTTTCGTGAAATTATAATCGTAGAATAATTTACATAATTTTAGGTTAAGAGAGGCCCTCTGGCAATTAATAAAAACACATTTATATGCTCTTGAATTCTAACTGTATAAGAGTTAATATTACCTTCTTGGATTATCTTTGGTGAATATCTCCTATTTAAGTGTTGAATAAATAATAGTCTTGTGAAAATACAATTACGGGTTTTTAACTCTTTGGAGAAAGTACAACTCTTCTAAGCTCTGAGTAAACTTCGCCAATAATGCATCTGCATAACCCTTCTCTTCCACATTTAAAAACATCGGAGTAAGCAGGGATACGATGAATCTCAAACCGCATGCATGGTC
The DNA here is from genome assembly GCA_020796165.1 of Pantala flavescens. Classification (NCBI taxonomy): domain Eukaryota; kingdom Metazoa; phylum Arthropoda; class Insecta; order Odonata; family Libellulidae; genus Pantala; species Pantala flavescens. The sequence goes on from CM036883.1 coordinate 50,240,099, forward strand.
GGTTAATTCACGAGAAACATCCGACTCGCGGTCATGGACCACTTCTTTTCTAGATTCCCTTAGAGAGATTCTATCGCGAGAGATCCTTCTAAAGCGCGACAAAAAAATTCCCCCTTCACGGCGCTATGGATTGGCTTCGGTTGCCCAGCGATGCGAGCTCCCGGTTACCACCTTTCCAAGAGGGTTTATGGAAGACGTCTTACTACCGGATGAGTACCCGCGGAACGGTTTTCAGCCCCGTTACGCCCTCACTCTAATTATCTATTCCCCCGCTTTTCCAAATTAGTGCGATAGCCTCCGTCCTTATGAGGAATTTCTCGGTGAAGGTCGGGATTTTTTTCCGTCACGGCTCAGTTTCTTTATTCAATTCCAACCTACAAATCACGGAAGGTGATGACCTCTCCTTGAGGGATGTGCTTAATTAGACATGAGTCCTTACGTTCCGGTTGGATAAGTGTTTGATTGCTATAGATCGTCAATGAACACTTTCCTTCGAAAGAATTCGACTAATGGGTGATGTTCGTTTTGTATCGTTTTAATTCTTGTTTGGTGGCAATTTAAATACTTTAGCATTATGCTTTATTTATATTTTAAATATTTATTAGTTTGGTATGAAAATAATGAATACGTTTTCATAGTTTCTTGAGATTGAATTTCTCCTTAAAATTTAGATCGTCAAATACTCTCGCATAATCCGATGTTCTTACCTAAATATATATTATATTATGAAAATTATTATCACTATTATTATCCGTGGAAAAATTTATTTATCAAAATGAAGAAGAAATGAATCATATTTAGGTATAAACTAACATTTATCTCTTACATTTTCCTCTTTGTGTTCCTTTGTCTTAATAAGAATTTTAACAAAACACATGATGAATTAGCATAATGATGTTGCTGTAATTGTTGGATCAAAATAGCCATTAAATCTTAAAATAAATTATTATTTATTAAAGGTATACTATCAATATAATGTGAGAACTGTATTTTATCTGATTTTCAATAATGTTTGTTTGTTTATAACTAAATATTCGAGCTACGTTACATTTTAGAGAGTAAAGCTGTTGAGTATTTTTAGATTGAGCGATTTAGTATATTTAGAGGTATTGGTAAAATTTTAAACGGATATGATATGAGAGATCTGAACGCATTAAATAATAATAAAAAACATTTTGTTTTATTCGCTGCCAAGGATTTATAGAAATAAAAATGTTCAAAAAATACTAAATTCAAATAGAAATATTCAAACTAATTAAATTAGTTTCATAGAGGCCTTAAGAGTGGACAATTTCAATTATTATAATCTCAAAATATTCTTAAAAAATACGTATGATTGATATGGTTCCACTAGAGTAGAGATGGATTGCTGAATTAACTTGTTTTAGAACTTTCTTCCGAAGGAATGAAAGAATTCATCATGCGTACTTCTTCGAGATAGTAGAACTATAATATACGTGAGAGGGTTTTGCGATGAATCATGAATGCAAAAAAACTCCATTTCTCAATGTTAGGATTATTTATGGAATAGTTTGGAATTGATAATGTTAAGCGAGTGAAGTTCAGTGAAGCCAATCAAATGTTCACTTTTCATTCCAGAATTCCTACTTTTTCTAATAAATTCAAGAGACCGGTCCGATGGTGAAAGCAGATATGATCTTTGCAATCCTTCACTTCTAAGCGTCATCCTTTTCGTTAACTTCTCCGAGCTTTCTCGGATGCTTTCACTGGATGCAGATAAGCGAAAAGTGAAGGTTCGATGCCAACGAAAATACGGCAACTTATTGCGGCGAATCTTCGGATAAAAAGTCAGTTTTCTGCAATTTCTCGAGATGCGAATCGAAATGTCCTGAGAAGCATTAGTCTCAACGCAAATAGGGCAGAGAAATAAAATTGGTCGATTTTTGCACTTTCTTCTGCGTTAAAAAATCCCGCGTTTCTCATGATGACAATATTGATTTCGCGCCACGGTTTGCTAGCACACTTTCCTGAATTACCGTGAAGGGCATTCCGAAATTTATTTCGCTATCAGAAAGGCTTCGGATATCATTATATTCGGATATTAGCGTTTACGTAGCGTAGCGTTAAAAGTTAGTAGAGTACCATAGCTATATGTATGATATGGATTTTACTCAGTGGATACTTAATCAATAGTGAACTAATTTTTATCCATATATTTGTTTAAAAATTTACTTATAAGTTTGAAATATCAAATGAAGGATGAAATTATAACAACATGGCTGAATTTTAAATTGATGGTTTGGATTGATATACAATAATAGTGAAACTTTTCGCGCTATATAATGTATCAGAACATCTTCTTGCAATGTAAGGTATGTGGATAAAAATAAGTTTTAGAAATATATATAAATATTTTACTAATATTCGAATAAATGTAATTCATAAGATGGTCCTTTAAAATTTCAAATACTTTATTCATTAATTTTAAATTATCTACCTCAATCATACTGAAGAAATCCGTACGACTTCAGTAAAAGAAACCTATTTTTTTAAATTTCCCCAAAACTTTAAATAACAAATTGACGAATTTTTTGTCTTTGTTGACTTAAAGAGAATCACTCCACCAAAAATAGAAAAGTTAAAACTCAACAAGTATTTAAATTTTCGAAGTCAATCTTTATTTACATACCATTTATTCATTAACAAATAAAACTCGAGAAAAATTATAATGATTTTATCTGAATTTATATAATAATGCTAAGAAAATTCATTATAGTTTTAAGTAAGAGTTCATTAATATTAAACGCAATATTAAATTCCATTTATAATACTATCGTAGTAATGCATTTACTATCTTTTAATGTGCTTTTACACATATATCATAGCACTTCTCATTACTCCATAGATTCCTTATTCGTTCCTCATCAAAGAGATTCAACGTCCCAGATGAGTAGAAAGAAGAAATGATTTAAAAAAGCGTCTCGTAGAGTAACTGTTAAAATATCGTATCCTTAGAATCATTAAATTTTCTATTAGGATTAATAGAACGGATTCTTAATCCGAAACCTTTGGAGTAGGAACATTTTTTTCGTGAATCGTGACCATAATATCATCCCAATCCGTACTTCTTTTATTTTAAATCGAGGGGAATGGGAAACTTATCAACCCGTCTCTCGTACGAGCACCTGTTGTGTAGAACCTTTCCGTCGACGTTCCTTTGTTCGAAAGTATTTCTTCGGAGCTTTCAGAAGACGAGCAAATTGACTCGCGACAACCTCGAAAGCACAGATGTCTTCAAGATCCTCGGAGGCAAAAAAGTAACATAAACTCATCTTCCTTTCACCGTTTCCCTTTCACGGATCTCCATAGAATGATGACGGAAGCGGGTTTTGTTCAAATACAGGCGCTTTTTTTATCTTTCACATCGGAAATGCCCTTCCGCCAGCGGTGATTTTTATCTACGATTACTCCTTTTCTTTCATTTCATCAATTTCTATTAATTGCGTGTGATATTCAAATGATATCTAAAAGTTCCTTTAAATATAGAGAATCAAAAAGTAATTCGTGATTCATTATGGTTCACTTTACGTTAGTGTGCAATGAAGGAAGCTGAACTACCGTCGTTTTTCTCCGTTCATTGTGGAAGATTCCAACAATGAAAGGCTCAACATTTTGCAAAGAAATGCAGCGAAATTTCAGAGAATTTCACTGGAATATTTCATTTTGTAAGATAATAATATCAGAAAGAATAATATCCAAACAATGCCCTTAACGTTATTATAAGTCAAGGAAAAGAGAAGAGTTAATAAGTATAGATGATAGTGTGAGTTCTATGTATTGTAAGTTCTGATACAGCAAGAAAAAACAGCGATATTAATTCCAGTTATTGAAGTTATTAGTTTTCCTGTATACTGTATAAAGTAATGCTACGAATTAAGATTTTTTTCTAATTTTCACTATTTTACTCCTATTAAGTGTTTATTCTTTAGAAATTCATATCAGGTAATTTAAATTTTGTAAATATCTCCGTGAAATAATGAAATTCATGGCTGTTGAATATATTTATTTATAATGAAATGCTTCCATGGTATAGATAAAGGCTTAAAAAATTTTTTACTTATAAGTTTTACGGAAAATATATTGAATTTAAAAGAGTTTTAAAAATATAATGTACTCTTTTGGTTTGGAAAATATTTTCGATGTTATTCCACTTCTTCATAAGACAATCATTACTGTATTAGTTTCATGTTACGTTTTTACAAAATAATGTTCTCTAATAAGTTTCAGAGTAAATGCGTTAGCGAGGAATTAGTGCATATGTATCCTTGTAGAATGTATGTTGAATGTATGTAGAGGTAGTTATGTATGTTTATAAACCTCTAGATGAAGTTATTATTTATTGCTGATCTTTTTCTCACTTGTTTGGCTACGAAGATAACACTTTTCTTTCAAAGTCAATCCCCCGTAGGCAAGAACATCCGAGTCTTCTTCGGGCGATAATAATTTTCATTGGAATAGAGAGGACATTTCGCCGGGTATCTTCCCGTGAAACCAAACACAGCACATTCACGCACATAATGAAAGGAACATTTTAGGTCATGCTCATTGACGCAGGAAGTACTTCAAACCCCCAAGCAAATAATGTTCCAAGCAACTTGTGTTTTCTCCTCGGCAATTTATACCCTTCCTGGGAGGGAACGTAAGGTTGACAGAACCTTTAAACCATCTCCATCCATTTTCCTCTCTTTCAAACTTCCTGTCTTCGGCCAACATCCCCTCTGAATTATTAGTAAGGTTTGACTAGGGTTGTTGAATCTATCTTCGTGGGTTAAGAACCTTTGGAGTTGAAAATTTCCGATGTTTAATTTGATTTTTCACCGCCATAGGCTTCAGTTTAGGATTGAATGAAAGCCGAAACATTAAGTCTCTTATAATGCCTAAGAAAGGATTTTACGAATTCAGACTTGGAAGTCCTTCATTCTGATTCAAACCTTTCTTCACTTCAGAGGATCATAGTTTTCCTAGAATGGAAAGCTTTTGAGAGGAGAGGGCAGGGCTATTGGTACAAGCATTTTCATAATTTCAAATAACTCAAACTTATCGCTCGTTCAAATGTCCTTTTTCGTAATTTTTCCGAAAAAAAAATTTATTATTTAATATTATTAAATTTATAACTAACTTTTGGATTACAATTTCTGTGAAAATAAAATTATATTAATTAATATCACTTTTAAAGCACACCATTCTGATGTACCAAAGAGCCGTTATCAATAGTATGTTGATTAGAAAAAAACATTATTCTGTGAACTCCGATCAAATTTTAGAAAATGAAAAAGACATGTTTATGATTTACTTTTCAGCTGGGAAGATTAAGAAATTAGTCTTATATTTTCATGATACAAAAATATTTATTCATTATATTCTCATATAAATTATCATAGCTAAAACTCGATATCTTGGAATTTTGTTTCCTAATTTCTCATGCATTCGAAATTAAGTCGGCAGATTCAAAATGATTAAAATTTCTCTCATTTTCAGCCTTATATCAGTGAAAGGAACTTTTCGGTCTGAAGAGAATCCCATGAGAAAGGAGAGATTCTGTGGATACTGGACGATCTCCATCTCCGTGCACTCAGATGGCAAGTCCTCAAAAATTTTTCTCTTATTTTAATTTTCAAATCCGAATGTCTCAGGATAAAACTGATCATATTCTTGTGAGAAACTCCTCAAGAGTGCGTATCGCCCTTCAGTTCCCCGGTCATATTAACTGGATATCCTCCTCCATCATTCCGGAAGTACGTACTGTGATATTAAATTTCTCTTCGTCTCCGAAATCGCCAATTACTTTTAACTTTCCCTCACCGTGAGATGGACCAAATATTTCGACAGCTGAGAAATGTTTAGGTCCTTTAGGTGCGAATTTTCGAGAATTGCTGGGAATCGATGGACCAATTAAGATTCTTCCGTGAGTAAGTTTTCTCTTTGACGATACAATAAAAATCATTAACGCTTTATTTCAATTGGAATTTAGGGTTCTGTAGATTAAGACTACTAGCATAATGTTCTGAAGATATTTCGAGTTTATCACAATCCTTTAATAACTAAAGAGCTATTGCATGATTGAGTGAATTTGATAACCTTTTTAAAATTTGTTAGATAGGTTTTCAATCGTCCCGAAATAACTACCACCCATCCATCATTTTATCTTTGATGGCAACGAAATAAAAATGATATTCTAGCTAGTTCCGGTCTTGTCATACTATTATAAACTTGGAAAAATTGATATTTTAAAATTAACCATTAAAATGTACGTAAATAAATATATATAAATATATATCAGAGAATTTAGAATTCATTGATGATTATCATTATGATAGTTGAGATAAATAATATAATTGATAACTATAATTTAGAAATATAATAATTATGTCCATTGAATAGAACTGATACAAGAAAGATATATTTTAATAATATCAAACTAAGGAAGTTAAAGGACATTGCATGTAGTTGGATTAATATATCTATATCTCTAGCAGAAAATATCAGATCTGGTTTTAGGGCTTGAATAAGTGCGCAAAATAGCAGAAGTCGGATTGTAAGCAAATCGTTCTGTATTTTTTCGCGGAGAAATTTTTTAATAGTAGTTACCATTATAACTCCTATGGGAAGTGTTAGAAACGATAAGATCATGTGCAGATTTAAGTTTCACATAGTGCATATATATATATATATATATATATATATATATATATATATATATATAAATTTTATGGTCAAACATTCTCATTTAACTGTCTATAATAACGGACCCGTTTCCTCTCACGTCTGAGCGATTAGCCCGTATCTCATCATATCCTGCAGATTAAACGCAGGCTAATGTTAGCACTTGCGTCAAATGATGCGTTGAGACTGTCATTTCCTGTTTCCACACGTCATGGTAACTATGGTAGCTCCAAATGGAAAGAGTGATTATTAGATATGAATAGGTTTGGAGCCATATGATAAATTAAAATATAGCTGAATACTCGGGATGAATCATAAGAACGGCACAAATATTAATTCCTTTCATCTTTTTCTTTGATTTTTTTGGAGAATTACTTGGCGATTTCTAGTCGAGAGTGATTCACTGATAAAACCAAGATTTCTAAACAATATTTTTATGATCGAATTCCTATTCCAAGATTGAAAATATTTTCCTGATCGTTATTAGGCTTTCGTTTCTCTTACTCCAGGAATCCCCTCATTAAACTCTGCTTGTGGATGTATGCTTCAGTTGCCCGCTGTTTTTATCTGCTAAATGACACGAGTCTTTTCTGAAGACAAAAACTAAGACAGGTGCTTCAAGTAAAAGTGTTACGCTCGATTTAGCTGAGATTTCTTTCGGTGCTTGATCGTTTTTCTTCATATTAAATTTCATATGTTGCAAAAAATATCTCATCCTGCAGCTTCTGTAGTCCAATGGTGCACGATTTATGATACGATCATTTATGTTTTATGTCCCAAAGTAGATCTTCGTGAACTTCCATGATATCTATATATAGTACAAATATATACATAATGCATAGTGTATTTCTTCACATTTCTGGTGGTTGTTATGATAATATATTGTCCTTTCTTAGCGCAGTTGAACACGAGCGTATATTTCCATACGTAAGAATGAAGAAAATTTGCCCAGCAAAAATGTAAAGATTTAAAATGGAGTATTGTGACCTTGTTTTTAGACTAACTTGGTTATAAAAGTATAACAGTTCATAAATTTATAGAAAAGGAAAGCCTCATTATTTAATATAAGAAATGAAATGGAAATATTGCTTTCATAAAATAGTTAGTATGGTTATTTATTAGGGAAAAATATTCCAACTCTTTATTTATCAGGCGGAGCGGAGTATATATCCATTTTAATAGGAAAATAATAAGTTAAAGGTATATTTAAGAATCCGAGGTCGATCATTAAAGCAAAAATTGCTTCATTTATAAACTATAAGGCAATTGTACGCTATGCAAACAAACGCAGGAAATCGTTGATCAATTCAGCTTAAAGAAAGGAATGAATGCAATCATTTTAAACACAGAAACCAAAGGTAATAATTGCTTGTCCTCGGAACCAAGGTCCGCCACGGATACAATCCATAATTAAAAATTTCGCCGAATTTGCATACGTAGTGTTCGGTTGTGCATTGGGTAAGTCGTAAGTGGGCGATTTTCTCGTTAGGGAAGCATTTTAATTCTCCTCGAGAATTCATCCACTTGTTAACGGATCATTATTACAATGCGGTACGTATTATACTTAACCATTGTTCTGACTAATTGCTTGCGAGAGTATTATACGAGGTCGCTAAAGATAATTGAGGTTAATTTTAAGTGTACTGTGTTTGTTGGATTACGAATTATAATAGCCTAGTTTTGGAAAATCAATTAAATCTAGTTAAGTTTCGTTTGAGAGAAAAATGGCACACGCATCATTATTCGAAAATCTGGTGCATAGAAAGGTATACAAAAATATTATTCTAAATAGTTGATATAACTAGATGACTTTAATGTAAAAGATATCACTTTTTAATCTTGGTAAACATCCATGCCTACAACAAATAAGTAAATAATTGTAGAGAGATGAAAGAGGTATTATAGAGGTATATAACTTTTAGTAAATAAAGAGTTAATTGTTTGTTTCACTATCGAAGAAAATTTAAACATTTAGGAACAATAAATAATAAACTATCATTTAATCGTGCATGAAATTTAAAATTTCGATCCTTCTTGCATTAAATTTTTAAACGGCTAGAGATAATCATTTATCAGAGCTGAAAGTTTGCATTGTCTATATTGTGCCATGGATTATAGGTTCGTGTAGACAAATGTTGAAACTTCGTGAACTTTACTTTAAAATATTTATCGGATTATATAACTAACAGGATAGGTAACTGAGTAACCATATTTGGCCCATATGATATATGTTCGACCCGGGGATTAGGTACGAATACAGAGAGGCAAAAATAGAAACATCTATTTATTTTCATATAATTTATAATGAAAATATGTTATTAGAAAAATATAACTGGCGATTCTACTTTGAGTAATACTAATGGAATTACACATGATATGCTGCAATTTATGGATTTTTGTTTTTTGCTTTTATATGTCACTTGGAAATCATGAAATGTCACTCCCATCCCACATAATCTGCTATCCCCTCTTAGGAATTAGTATAGGGAGAAATAAGAATATTTCCTTGATGAAAACTCATCTCGTTACATAAATCGTCCTTGGCAGGGTCCCGCGTATTGTATTATCTGGGAATTCCTTTTCTGCATTCCGCAACTCGTATTTCTCTTCTCACGTAGAACAGATCCACCACCGGAATTTCTTGTTAGTTGTTAAGGGTTATTAAGCGTGACCAATGGCCTTCCGTAGGACGGATCCGTTAAGTCCCTTGGACATAATCCTAGGAAGTGTAATGAAATATTGTCCGCTAATCCACCCACCCAACACTCAAGAGGTGTTGGATTAGGTTAACACTGGTCAATAATAAATACTGATTTATATTTTATAATGTTGTAGTCAATTACATAATCGATCGATATTTAATCAATAGAATATTTTATTGCTGAGATTTAGATGCAGAAGGATGAGCAAGTATAATCGAAACCCTTTCTTTTTATCTTCGTGTCTACGAACAAATAAGGAGAAATACAAGAATCCCTGAGTAAAGAAGCTCTTTTACATCTAGCTACTTCATATAAATATCTGGGATTGTACGAATAAGATAAGGAGATTTCAGATTGTGCTAATTTTCATTTCCGCTTCGATAATATAATTACATCACATAATTGTCATTTACGTAAATATCCTTTTACTATCAATAAATGTTAGTTATCTCTTGCATGACTTGCTTCAAAAGATATTGGTCTCGTTATAACTAATTGCATCATCAGCAATTAGAAAGTTATTAAAAAATATGACGACGTAATTACGTAAGATCAAGGTAAAGTGTGATACTTATTTTAGTCAATTAAATGTTAAATATAAGTATTTATTAATTTTATTTTAACAATTAAGGTGTATATTGATATATTGTTATAATTATATCTCTTGAATTGTTTCTTAAGAACTTTTTAAGTTTCAAACATGATTTAACGGTGTACATTTGCGGTTAATTTCGCGAAATCGAGGTGGGAAATCTTGTCCTTGATCGGCATTTGCTTCCTACTTGCAGCTGGATTTCCTCGTACGGGAAACGAAAATCAGGTTACATATTCTCTGAATATGCAACGCTTAATAAAATATAACCGGCGCAAAAACTTTTCCTCGAGAGCGCAGTTGGGAAGGAAAACTTATCTTGAATCGAAAGTAGAAAGGATGCTGGTTTCACTTTCACTCTTAAAGAGTTTTTCCTGTCGCGCAGCTGTGTCTTCACATCCTTCCGATAATTCTTAAATTAAGTTTCATTAAACAATATTTCCTTTAGCAAGAGCTATAAGATTTGCTACAGTTCTATCATCTAAAAGTCGTGGGTTTAATAAGGCAGGCAGATTAAATACAAATATTTTGGAAAAGGATTTCATATTAGGAAATAATATGCACTCTTATGAACGAACAGGAGGTACCCTTATCGAGAAGTGCAAAATAACTACCTCAATACTAAGAGACAGTAAAATCAATTGATTTAAGTTTTAAACTGACATATTTGCTCGATAATATATTTCTTTAAAATATTAAGGGAAAATCATTTACCTCGAATATATTATATACTTTTTACCATCATTTCTAATTATTTTAAAATATTTGTATATTTTTCATCTACTGTATTTCTTGTTTTATAAGTTAATAATGGATTCAGTTCCTCGACGTTAATTGAATTTTCTTTTTAATAGTTGGATTATTATATTATTATTATAAATTAATTTTCTTTAATAACTTTCTATCAAGTATATTTAAAGAAAGAGTATCTTGTTGGCATTTCATTCAACTTTCCAAACATTCCAATTCATTCCGAAGGTGGTGAGAGTAAATAAGATCATAAAAATCTCTCGGTCATAATTATAGTCCGGTAATACGAGAATGAGATACGAGATACTGATGAGAGTTGTTGACTTTTTGTCAATCGTTTCCCTTCTGAATCGTTCCCGCACCCTTCGTCAAGCGTGTCCGCTTGCGAAGTTCTCGATGGCGTATTCGGTGGTGCTAGAAGACAACTCTCCCTTCTCAGGGGACAACAGCTGCTCTCCCCGCATCAATGCTTCAAAGACTATTTTGCCATCTTTCTGCTTCTTTTATTCACTCGCGTCATTGCATCTTCCTCACTTCCTACTTCCCTCTTAGAACGGGATTCCCTCGCGTGGCTATGGCAACGTCTCTTTGTTACCCTTAAGTTGTGAACTTTTAAGATGTTATTTTATGTTTAAGTGTGTGAAGAAAGAAAGAAAGAATTCAGCTGAAGAATAATTGTGGTTTAGGACATGAATTCTTCCTGTTTTGAACCTTAGAAATGAAGTTTAAAATTACCTCCGATATATATATATTTTTTTTGTTAAGCATTTAAATGAGGTCTCCTAAAAATTAATTACTCTCATTTTAAGTTTTTTCTATTTTTACATAAATTATAATATATATATATATATATATATATATATATGATTTTTTTGTTAAATGTAACGAATAAGTGTCTCATAAGGCTTACACGTTAGATGACGAACACTTAAAATTTAGCTCCAGAGTTGATTCCAACGTTAATTTGTCCTTACCTCCATTATTGTGTCTATTTCTGGAAACAAAAGCACTTCTTTCACGATATAAAGGTTCCCGCAGGCCTTCAAGCGATAAGAACAAATTAGTTCAAGTTTATCTGTAAATTTCGTAATTTGGAGGAAAATAACGGAACACTCGCTACGGACCTCGTGCCTGATTAGTAGTGCTCCTCACGCTATGTATTTTTCAGAATTTTTTCACAATCTATGCTTCCAAAGGTTTGAGGAAAATTATTGACTGCTGCATGATGTAATTGTTGTATTTAATTCCGTATTTGACCAATTGGAATGATCTCTGTTAGTGGAATAAAATCTGTTTAAGATTCACCACAACACACTCAATCGGAGTACTTGCTTTCACAAAGAGAGAATAAGGAGTCATTTTCCCTCGTAAATATTTTATTTGCTTTTCCGGAAATCATCAAGACAAATCGATGTCAAGCAACAAGTGTTTGCTGTCACTTTCCGCTGAGTGTTATCAAGATGGATCTCTTCACGCAGCTGTGCATGTGTCTTTTGATGCTTCTTATTGTATTTGAGGTTTCCATCTTGTAAGACGTTTGACTCTTCCTATTTGTCCGTAACCGAGTCACTTTTGTTACATAATACTCTCCAGAAGAAACCAATCCACCTTCGGAAAGGAGTACTTGAAAGAGTTTTAGAGTCATTGAATGTCTCATTTTCTTCTTTGCATAAGATGTGATGTTTTGGAAGTTTTAATCTTTAGGATTAATCTACGTAAATTAGTATTTCCTAAAAGTTTCGATCAATTTGGTCTTTTACGTCAACATCCTATTTGATTTCGTTTACTTCTTACTACTGATAAGTACATTCACTTTCAAATCATGTGTTGCATATATATGCCAATATTGGTCATATTATAAGGGAGTAATAATTGCAGATTTTCAACTGTGAGACACTTTTCCGAGATCTGAGCTTTATTGATAAATTGCACAGAATTACGTACTGCAAATAACAGTATATTTCTCCTATAAACCTGAATAGCTGCAAATCGACATGCTTTGTTTGGTCTTGAAAGATTTGGGCCGTGGTAAATTGCCGAAATCCGCTTTGCAATGCTTCAGCGGAACTCCTAAGTTCAGGTACTTACAAATGGATATTTTTCCGAGCAGTACCAGTCATTGGATATGTAGGCGGAAGGATATGGGTGAAGAATTTGATCAAAGCGAATAATAGGAAGAAACTTCAAATCCGAATGCTTTGGAGTAAAGGCAGCCTTAGAATGGGATTGTGGAGACAAAAAAGTATGTGGAGAGTGTGAGAGTCAGGTACTGGAATAGATGCTCAAATTATCTGTTTTTACTTGCGTCAAGATAAATGCTGTCGTTCACTCAGGAACATGAAGAAAATAAGTACAATCACATTAATGGTGTCTTTAGGATATAATCTCCCTTCGCTTGGTCACACATGACATTGAGTCTAACTTTGATCGATTCAAGATATGTCCAACAGTAAATTCCATCATAAATTCAGAGCTATCATTTACTTGCATTGGTCGTCATAAACTTGAGCATCCCATCTAAAAACCTCGAGGAATCATTAAATAAAGGTTTGTTGCTTGTAGAAATTTAATGATCGAGATTATTTACCGATTGACTGACAAATCAGAGATTATACATCTTCTGATAACATTCTCAAGAGACTCATAATGACAATAGAAAACTCAGTATGCAGAGAGATGTTTTGATTACTAGTCGTTTGTACATGTGTGCACTACGTTCCAATTTATCCGTCTATTCAGTACGGATGCCCTGCATAATGCAAGCAGTCGAGGGACGATCTTATTCGTAACGTATCTCATTGGTTGATATCTGTATGGCCTATTGTTGATGATACTCTGTGTAGTAATTATTGATGTGCATGTATATGCAATTACCTTCCTTCTCTCTCCTTGTGCATCACGTTCAAAGACGATAAAACGTAAAGTATGAGACTGAAAAATTCCAAAAGTGGATATGTACGTTCTTTTAGGAAACTTGCTCGAAATTAAATGTTCCTCAACTACTGGGAACTAGGATATAGCTAGGAAAAAAGAGTGGCAGCTTTCCGATTTTCCCCCTAATTGAGACGATGCTGTTTTTTGCGAGGGAGTGTTTACGCTCCAAAGATTCTCTATCTAAATTCTTTCAGGTTCAAGCAAATGACTTTACGTCGAATTCTTTCTGCACTCAATTTCGCGGTCATTAAAGACTACGGCCCGAAGAAAACAGTGAATTTTGCTCAAAGAACGAGGTCAATTCCAGATTCAAATATATTTCTGTTTCCACGAAATCGCTGATCATTGTTAAAGAAAGATCTAGGAGTCAAAAATCATTTTGTGGCAGAATCACAAATAATGTGGAGTTTTTCAAACGAGTTCGACCTTTTACTTCAGAATCACTGACGAGATTATTTCTTGTTTGAAGCCCAAGGAAATTAAACTGCCATTTAAGAATTACAGAAACGAGCTCTGAACCTCGAGAAGCATTTTCCCATCAATGAGAAGATCTTACAAATCGTTTATTCGCTTGAGAAATTTAAGCAATCTCCAAACGAAATCACACTTGTTAGAAAGGGCAATTTATAGATTGCATCTGATTTCATCAATGACTCGCAATGGTAAAATGTCTAATGAGAAAAAGATGTATTTAAAGTTCAGTACTTTAATACGAATAGCACCGTTTCTAAGGTATTCATTTCTACAGTGTTTTGTACAAGTATCAGGATTAAGGTCCTTGTAGATTCGTTAGGATTTAAAATGGAATGAAATAGTATTGAAAAATTAAATGTTACATAAATGTAAATGTTCATAGCAGTACATAATAAAAAATAACGATTGAAGTAGATCTTTATTGACTCAAAAGCTCAGCTTTAACTTTCAAAGGTGTTAAGATTTCTTGTCGAGAGTATAGAGATTTTTGGGCTGGTGAACTATCTGAAATGCTAAGTCTGTTTTGATTGTGAAAAATAAATCACTTGTCACATATATGTAGTATTTTGCCCGTAATAAAAACGTTATTATTATTATAATGTAAGTGACGAGGAGATGATAGATAGGGATTCATGTTTTTACTTTTAATTTTGGTTTGATTTATTATCTATCAAAGGAGGTATCATCCTCGAATCTTTCCTTATTTGCTACTTAAAGGTATAGAGATAGAATGAGGCTTACTTATTATGGGACAATAATAATATAGGGGAAAAAGACTAAGGAAATAAGAATAAAATCTTAGGACTTATACTTATTCAATATCAAAAGTCTCCGTGTATCAGTCATCTTATTTTTATAAAGATAGTACTCCTATCCTTCTAATAGCTGTAATGTATTCTGAAATATGAAAATGGTTGATTTTTATATTTCCCTTTCATAGCTGAAAAGAACCATAAAAAAGAACATAGTCGTAGAAAATAAATATCAACTTTAAAAGATTCATCCACGTATAAAAATAAGATCTGATAGTAGGACGTCATTATTATTGTTTGCCTTAGTAACAAGAATGTAATTCGAGTCTCGGAATGAAAAATAAACCTCATAAAATCTCATGATATCTGTTGAAGTTCTCAGTGACATTTCAGGAAGGAGAGAAACGCACGAATGGAGATGAATTCATCTCAATGTCGTTCAATCGAAAGTGTTCGAGGGCCGCGACATTAGCCTTCCTCAGATGCAGTCAACGGAACTTACGAGGTCAGCCCATATTCAAAGAAACGTCCTCAGCATTATGATCGACTCCGCTTCATGGATTTATTTCGCTCTCCATTGACATTTCAAGGATAGCACTCTGAGGAGATTTCATTCATCTTCCAAAATTCTCACAAATACGAATTCACCATTTCAATTTTCTTTCACATCTTGATTCGAATTTAATGATAAAAATCGCTCCCACGGAAAGATAACCTATATAATTTCTATCAAACTTGCGTCTAAGTGTGAGGATTGCGTAAGGTTTAGGTCGTAACTGTAAGGTGCTAAGACCGTTGTAACTTTAGTGTTTTATTTTGCGCTAAAATAGGTAATGATTCGGCGATATAAATTCAGTTATAAATTAGATTAATTTGGAATTTATTTCATTGTTAGAGCATCGAAGGAAAATACCAGTCTCAAACATGAGAATTTTAATTTATTATTATAAAATTCTATTTCACATGGATGAGAGGTTAATTGACTATTATTAGATCCACCATACATTTCTCTGCTGTCAGGTTCAAGATTAAGTCTTTCTATGAATCGAAACGCTTTTTTAGAAGTTTTCTTTGTAAATATCCATGATAAAATGGCTATGATGTAAGAAATACTTCTAATTTTAGATGTTACAACTTTTGTTTTACAGTAAATTTGGAAACTGGATTTGTCCCAGATAGTTCTAGTATTAAGTTATTATCTTTGGTAACTGGGCTATCTTGCTTCCTTCACCGTTGATTAGGTCCTGAAAGCTTGTTATCATACATGATATGACTTTAAAGGAAACACCAACGAGTTCAAATATTTACAAACATCGTGAGAATATCTTTCCACCAATGGCAATAAAAATCTAGGCGTTGAGTTCTCCATGATTTTGTTGACACACTTTCACAGGAAAACCATCAAACTTAATCATTTGTAAAATTCAGGAAAGAATTCATGAATAATTAATTCGGTTTCTTTTCAAGAAAGGCAGGATCAAATTTCCAGTTTTAGACTAAAATTCCGTGCTCTGTAAGTTTTTTTGAATCGATTTGGATTTATGGGTCATCCGTCAATTTAGGCGGGCAGTTTATTCTTTACAAAATCGTATCAGAGAAAGCGAATGGAGAAGGAGAGGAACTTGGGATTGCTCAATTAGGAAAATTATAGACTTGTGAGGTGAAAGACAAACGACACACCGGATTAGAACAGAGTATAACTTTCGTTGACGCTGTTATGCTTTGGATTTAAATATTGGTTTATACCTTCGGATATTCTCAGACGATGCTAATTTTTTCGAATTCGAGGCATATACGAAATTATGATCAATAAAATCTTAACAGTATTTCATTAATTAAGACTCTGAGTACATTTTCTTTCGGCATAGCAGGAAGTTGCCTCGGGAGAGAAACTTAAATCTTTTCAATAAATCGGATATACGAAAAATAGGAACACAAGAAGTTAAAGTTTATGACCATCGAGTTGAAGAGAAATCTAACTTAACATCAACAAATAATATATCAAACAAAACATGATTAAATATGGATTGTTTTGACTACTGTATTTAATTTTTTTGATACTGCACATCGTATTAAGTCTGAGTTCTTCCTATAACATAATATAGACTACGAATGCGTTTTATCTCGTAGATAATTTTAGAGTGGTCTGGTAGTAGTAATATTTCCTACAGACAAAGCAAGACAAACATCGGCTCTACGACGTCCTCATATAAGTGTTTCGTCCCGTTAAACTTCCATTTTCTGATAAAAATACACAGACCCTCTCCGAGGGTTCATTTTAGCATACGTCCGACCGCTCATTGAAGTCTCCGATGCGTGAAGAGCGAGGCTTCCTCGGACCCATAGGCGCCCGTCACCCAAAGTCTACGTACGCCAAACATCCTTGCACACAAAAGGTCGCTTTTCAGACCACTCTTTCCGCCCATCCGCCCTAAGGCCACGCCCACCTGCTCCATCCGGCGCCCGGTAAGGGTCAGCAGCGGAAAGACCGAGAATTACGGTACACAACCCGCGAGTCGCAGAAAACCTGCTCTTCTTTCTATCGACACGCAACACCGTCATGTTGTTGTAGATCGTGCTTTGATGAGCGCAACGCCCGAATTTCATGGATCGTTTCTTATTGGCGTGTCGTTCGTTGCGTGCGGATTCCAACGAGAAGTTGATGTGCGTTTCAAAAGATCCCTATGCCTTTGTTTTCCACAAAAGTGTTTCTGGAGTACGCACAAAGGAAACTTTATCTAACATCTATTGGATTTACAACATGAAGTTCAGTTTGGCCTTCACCAAGACCAAGAGTATAATCTGCTTCTACTCTTAATCCTTGATTCCACTTCCTATGCCATATATCGTAATAAATCAAAGGAAACAATTCTTTTCTTTTAATTTCCCTATCATGCCAACCAACATTGTACACATTCCTGCACTCTCCGCCTTCCTAAGCATCATAATGTCTTGAATTCCTGCCTTTTCATACTAATTTGCTCTTTTGACCTATGATTTAATTTGAGGACTGCAATTCATTTTAATACTATCGTCTATTCCGTTATCAAGTCCATCTTCAATTGTCTTCTAATTGTGAAGCTTCTGTTTCTTGAAACAGGCCTTGATAAATTATACGCTTTTATTTTCTTCAATGAGTCCGATTACAATAATAATAATAGGTCGATTCAAAACTGTTTTCTCCTTATTGCATTATTTATTTGACTTATTCACCGTCATTATTTCCATCGCTAACCTCTGACGATAATTATCATGATTCTCGATTATTGTGTGATTGTTCGTGCGGTTTATTGTTAATTATAAATTGGTTCTTGATTAAAATTTCAAAATACAAAAAATAAAAATGAAAACCCAAGTATCTAATGATACTTAATTTCATACATTCATAATATTAACTGTAAAAGAATAATAGTGAAGTTTAATGGATTCCCATTGTGAATTAAACTATTATTATTTTTAGTCACTATAAGATAAAATTTTATCAATCTTAGTTGTCCGAATGTGATATATATTTCTCCCATCATCAAACGTGTACGATGAATAAATCGTTTAAATACTCAAAGGATTACTTTTCCCTACATAATTAGCTACCTGTAAACATAAACTGCAATGTTTTTCCTGGAAATAACACTTATAAGTCAGAAGATGAATCAAGCTATTCACAAGTAGAATATGAAACGTAAACATTATGCAATTACCGAGCGCCATAAAAAATACTAATCACAAGTAAAAAGTAAGAGAATGACATCAAAACTGCAGAGTCACAAAACAAGTTCAAGGCTTATGGAGATGTCGGAAGAATAATTCTAATTCGTAGTTTCTTCATTAATAATACGAATGATCTCATAAAAATTCATTATTAATTTTATGGCGTGCCGTATTGGATTGACCTTATATTATTCATGTTGTAATTTTCATGTAAAATACATGCGATTAGAAAAAAGTTGGAGTTCTACTCCTCAGTAAGCCTACGGTCTTGATTCTTCCAACTTTAAACTCGAATTTTTTCGGCAAACTCCAGTGAATGACCCAGTCGCTACGAAGTATATAACCATGAAAAGAGCTACCAACGTAGAATAACAATCGTAAACTTCTGAGTGCAATACTATCGAAAGGCAGTCGCGGTTGGCTTCTTCAGAGCCTTGATCGACATTTTCGTAGGCCATTCGTGGACCCACATATTGCGGGATCTGCCCCCATCGCCATGCGTTGCGTCATAATTACTTGGCGGACGGAGCTGGTGCCGAAGGCGAGGAAAAAAGAGCACCGGTGCGTGCCCTCCAACGTGTTTTTATATAAGGCGCACAACCTTAGGAAGATGGGTGGATGGATGCGGGTGGTTAAGCACCGAACGTGTTTACCCGCAGAAGTAACCCAGAAACCCAAATATTGCGATTAATTACGCTCTTTTTGTATCTCTCGGAAGGATGGACGCTGTTGAGGAATCCCATTGTTGTTTCCTCGTACAACTCCATCAGGAGGTCGTTCCGGTTGTGCAGATTCGAAATTCAAATTTGTTCGATCTTTATGGATCGAGAAGAAAGCGTTCTGGTTCATACGATCCGTTTCTGCAATTAAACGTGACCGAAAATCACTTCCGGGAATTATATTTAGACGGAATGTATGCCTCAGAGGATTTAGGGAGCAACATATTGATCAGAAAATCTTTCATGCTAAATTTATTTTCGATACAATTTATTATAGCATGACCCAGTTTTGATATCTTATTTAATTTTTGGTGTAGCAAGAGAGTTTATTGTGAAGAAATTTTATGCTAACTACTATCACGAAGTTAAATCTAAAATTTAAAAAAATATTTTATGTTACGTATTATTTCATAAACAGTTGTCCGTATCAATAACATCATGAAAACTGATTTAATGTCCTTATGTGAGATTAAACGTACATATTACATATGCATGGTGCTTATTAATTTATCTGTGGCTACAGACATGAATAATTGTATTGCATAGAACTGTATTCATTTCACTTCACCTGAACAATATCTGTATCTCTCTCGTACACATCAATAACTGTTGATAAGGGCACTACTATATTTATCTCCAAAGAAATCTCTTTGAATGTTGCTTCAGTGCGATATCGAAGACATCTGTTCTACATTAAAGCGATAAACATAAAGCAACCATATTATGCTTCAAATTCACGGCCTTGAAACACATGAGTTATATCTTTCTTCGGAATTAGGTGATATTTCTGTGTTTAGGTCCTGTTTGTTTATCCACGTTCTCCTCTAGCCTATTTCCGTAGCCCACAAATTAAGGTGCGCTGCAGCGAAATCGCCCAAGGAAACGTTTTTTTCCGGAGATTTCGTGGCTTGTTTGGAATTTCGATTCACTCATTCCAATTTTCGGATGATGATATAAAAAGGCTTTTCCCGTCATTTATCGAGCGGCAGTTTCTCGTTTTCACCCATGTGTCCTGAATTTATATTTTTTAGGAATAGATAGTTTAAAATGAACTCTAACTAATGAACAGCAGAAGTATATTAAATTTAACTCTTACGTATTCTATTTTAACTTTAAAACACGGTCATTGTGATGATACAGAGCGTCATAGATTTCTAAACCAAATATTTCTTAACAGTTTCACATTACAATATAAAATAAAGGATAATTCTCCTTTGAAGAGCTCATTCTCTCAAAAATAAAGATCATGCAAACTATCAGTCGTAACTATTGTGATTAAATCCATTATGTCTATTTTTTATTCCTTATACGAAATTATAATATTGAACGTCTAAGATATTAGACCACTATTCATTATTCGATTGGGTTTATGAAAGTCCTCAGTTCCTTTCTCCTCTTCCTAACTATTTGTATACCTAAATGCTCGGTTCAAGCAGTTGATTCAACCCATTTCATAATATGCGCCTAAAACTTTAGTTGTGTTTCCTAACAGTAAGTTAAGTTTACGGGAAAAACTTAAATTTTACCGATGATCGGAGAAGTAGATAATTTAATCGAGGTAATTGAGCGTCTGCTAAGGAAATGAGTAGGTCAAATATTGAACGGGAATAACTAAATGATGCAATTTAAGAGTGGGAGCGAATTGTAAAAATAAGGAGGCAATCACATTTAATTGGGTATATTGGGGATATATTTTCACTTCATCTAATAGATGGGAATTCCAAGTATTTTCTGTACTTTAATTTGTTACCTTTATTGCCTCTATATATCTAAATTCTTACATATTACTGCATCACCTGAATATTAAAATATATTTCCTTAAGCATTTTTTAAGCATCAGCGGCAGATTCGTTTGAAAACAATCAAAACAAGTGAAGAGAGACCTTCGCATCATAGCCATTGCACATTCGATAGCATAAGCAATGTCTAAATATAGTGTTTTCCCCAATCCGCAAATAGCTTTCCCACGGCAAGTGCGTACAGGAGCCATCAACCATAGCATTTCATTGATTCCTCCCGTACATTCGATAGTTTCGAAATCGGTGTGGAAATAGAATCCGCGGAAATTAAAGTTCCTCCGATGCATTCGCTGCATCTATTTTGAGTTGGCTTTCGGAAAATAGTAGCATTGAAAGGTTTAAATTCTCTTTCGTAGATTTCATAGCTCAGTGATATAAGTTACAACTATAAGAAATTGAATGTATTAATATTTTGTGTTCAGAATAACGACGAATGAGTTTTTATTAGTTTTAAAAAAGAGTAATGTTTTTTATCAGATTTTTTTAATGTTTAATTTTTTCTAAGATTATATATTTTATAAAAATAGATGTGTTACCTAGAACTATAGCAATAATAACAATCTTTCCTGCGAAGATAGTTATGTATATTTCTAAAGACAAACACTCCTGATCGTATCCAGTTTAAACTCGAGGCCCTTTCCTGGTCATTCTTGGGGCATAACATTATTAAAGCATTATTTAAATCGTTTAGTATATAGGTAAACTGATTCAGAGGTTACGTTCCTCAGGAGGTCAATTTAATATAATAGAATTGATATAGTACACACATAAAGAAAAAAATGTTAAACTCAAAGTAGATAACTATTGAAGCAGTATTTTCAGCAGTATTTACGCTGATATAACTGCCAATATACTTGACTGGGTAGTGAAAGTCGTAATTTCAGTAATAAAACGTTTTGAAATATTAAATCTGAAATTATAGTTTTAAAACATTTAACCAATGTTTTTAATTTAAAACTATCTTTTAACAAATAAATATATTTACAGAATTTTCAGTTACATCCACTGAGTAAAATATTAAAAAATACCTCTAATGGTGTAAATAACGGATAATAAACTCGAGCGATAAAATAAGAAGCAATACATATGCAAAATCAACACACTCCCTCCCACCGACGGTGGCGAATGAGTCGATGGCCTTACAAACAACCTTTTTCTTAAGTCTTGTTCCATTCATAACGTTCCAACATCTAAAATAGTTCGAATAACGTGTTTTTTAAGGTTTAATCACCTCCCCCGTTGTCTCATAAATCAGAGCTACGGATTCCGTATAACCCAGAGGCCTACAAATCGGTGGGAACAAACCGCTACACGAAGTCCTTGGCGCGTGCTCTGTTTAATTGAAGCCTTTAGTTTTCCGCGTCTTTCATCTTTTCATCGCAAAAAAAGAAACGGTTGTCACGCTCTGGAGGTTCACTAACACGTCACCCGAAACAGCGCCTAAGGGAAGCAGCACCCTGCACCGTGAATCACGAGTAGGGTGACAAAATATTCATAAATGTGTACCTTTGAGTAATTTAGAATAAGACCGCCTTGTTTAAAACGATCTACGTTCTCAAGTGTTGAATACACATGAATTGACAATGGCCTTTGTCTCGTAATATGGTAGAAGAATTTATGATATCGACATGGATGCATATAGGGAGGGCTTGCTCTATATGGTGCAGTTAGCTTGCATTTAGTCGTCACACTTACGCCTTAGGTTGGATTCGAGGTTAGGTGAAGGTCTTTTCTCATCTTATTGCAATAGTGAAGGAGGCCTGTGAAAGTTAACTAAGGAATATATGCACTAAGTCAGGGTTATTGCAATGGTTATATAAAATAGAATGATATCCGACCGTATGAAATGTAAGTGGATGATACATTATTATAATTAATTTATAATTATTTAAGTTTCCTGTGTGATTATTATTCGATGATTTCTAGATAATCATGAGTCAGTAATGTATGATATCATAGCGTAAAGTCCATTATTTCGTTTTTGGTAACGATTAATCTCATTCTACCATTTCCGAGAGACTGTTATTCAGAACACGCGCTAAGGAAGAGGGATTCCTTCTTAAAGAGGATGAGGCATTCTTGACTCAGCCCTGAGAGAATGCACAGTGGATTGCAGTCTCCTTATAAATCCCCAGTTCCATGACTCCGAATGTTGCCAATCAACAAAAATGGACTTTTAATGGAAGTAGCATCTCGTAAACACTGGCGGCAAACAACTTATTAACTTTTCCATTTCAGGAAATAATCTTTAGATTGACTAAAAACTCTAACATAAGGCCAAATGTTGAGCACCAAACGTAGGCATTTGAATACTTTACATTAGCGTGGGAAGTAATTACCCGCATCTTACACACCAATTATGCTAACCTGGATAGCAATTAAGCTCAAATTGATTCAATTATGAAATCATCAAAAGTTAATTCGGGGTGAGATACGCGAAGATCCGCTTCGGCTACGGGAAGTACGGACTGTATTATAAGAGAATATAATTCCCATAATATAATGAAATTAAAGTTACGATATCCAAGTTTTACTTAGGCGAGATCTAAACACTAGAGCAATTTCCAAGCAATGTTTCCTTTTCATCTGCTATCTGCAGTAGGAACGGAATCAACAGAAGCCTAAAGGGTTTTGCATACAATTTGTAAGAGGCGTTCCGAGCAAACCGTTTCGCTCAAAGGAACGACCTATCGACGGAAGGAAACATGGTTGGCGGCATGTTTCTGGTCACGCGGTAAAAGCTGCCGAGAAAATTTTCCATCCGCATCAGGAAGAAGGGAAAGAGAGAGCTGTCTCTAAGACTCGATGGAGATACAAGTACTAATATCACACGCATTCAGATTGACTATGAGCAATGATGAGTTTTATTTACATCCAGGTAACCATGGAACTCGTTTGCATTCAAGGGAGAAATGCAAGCTTTCCAAACAGCCTCTTTTCCCGTTAAATTTGTCCCTATTTAATACTTCGTTCCAGTGATAGACCCTTTCATTTCTCCACCTACTTGGCGATAATCTCTACGCACAACCGTTTTCTTCGAAGGGGGATGCTTTTAATATTACGAGCAATTAATTTGGATATGCGGTACTGAGAAAGCATTAAGTTTTGAGATCCATTTTTTGTTGAGGTGACTATTCAGACATAAATGAATTACGACATTGTGGTTGCTATCAGAAATATTGGATATTTATTTATTTATTTTTTATATCAGAACTACAAATAGGCACCAGGCCAGGTGGTAGCTCTACATTCAAGGGGGAACTTAGTAATGCTGCTTGGCATTCGCCCTAGTCGAGAGGAAAACCCCCCAAAACCTCCCGAAGGCAGTGTATTCACAAAATGGGAAAATTTTTTACGAAAAGATGTGCGATTAACTATCGATGGAACTTCTTACACATAGATTGTAACACAACATCTTCATTCCAAACTCCATTGTGCATTAATTATTTAAATTAATCTGGTGTACCATGGAGATAAAGCTGCTGAACGATTCTTGTTATTTAAAATTAAACGTATGCGCACTTTATTGAAAAAATCTGTAGTTGAACATTCCAGATTGATTTGCGAAAACTCATCGGTCATATCTGTTTGATGGAAGGATTGATATAAATGACAAAACTCTTCAGCATAATAGCATTCGGAGATAAGTTTATTTCATTATCTCTGTGTTCACCACAGCATTGCAATGTTAAGACAATGCGGAACGTGCTTAGGCTAACAGGATGCAAGCGACGATGGTTGAGTTCTTAATGTTCCTCGCACCGAAGAGGCACCTTCGTTGAGGCATGTCAGTTATTCAAGGTTGGAAAATAGAGATTTGATTGGAAGATGTAACAAAAATAGTAGAGAACGACCATCAACTCGGGGACAGGGTCAAGTTTATATAAAATAATTTTATAACGCCATTAATGACAGAAATCACCAGTATTTCTCGATAAAAGGAATTGATGATAATGTAGCGAAAAATCTTCTAGTGTTTAAATTTTAGCGTTTTTAAATTTGAAGTTAGGGGACATTACATACTGTACAAATAAAAAGAGCAATATTTATATACTACCATTTACCCTTCAATTTTTCATTAATTATTTAGAATAGAGAATAGATCTTTACATTCTAATTATTATTTATGTTATATGTTTGCCTATAAGGTATAAAAAATAGGGAGAAAGTTTTTGTATTTATTTTCATGATTCAATCGTATCATATTAATCACTTATATTTCATACAAATAAGAAACCGTTTATTATTTAAAAATCTCTGTTACATCTAGAATCTAAAAAAGTAAAAAAGATATACCCCATTACCTTGCAAGCTCATTTTTATTGAAAAATATGGCCATTGAATTATTGTATCATTAATCATGCATTGGAATCGAATTATTTCTTCATCTCAGAACCGTATCGATTATATGGTTCCTCAAACGGACTATACCGATGTTTCGTTTGAGAGAATTTGATGCGTATAAAGTGGTAGAATGAAACTGCAAAACGAGAACGTAGTATCTGCGATGATGACGCTTTGTTTTCGATGCTGAAACGAAGTGTCTCGGAGTTTTTTTTAAAGGTGATCGGATGATATGCAGTTGCGTAGGGGAAATGCGTTTCTTCAGGTAGCGATTGGTCTGTTTGTAAAACAGAAGCGATGTTATGGGATTCAATTCAAAGGTCTTTCGTTGTGAGATAACGATCTGGAGACATAAGTAGGGCGAGATTTCGTAAGGAAATGATTTACCATCACGTCGTAACGGGTTCTCGTGGAATCTGTAACATAATGCTCAG
Source organism: Pantala flavescens (assembly GCA_020796165.1). Taxonomy (NCBI): domain Eukaryota; kingdom Metazoa; phylum Arthropoda; class Insecta; order Odonata; family Libellulidae; genus Pantala; species Pantala flavescens. Next base: position 50,265,991 of record CM036883.1, read on the forward strand.
AATTGGAAGAACTTGATGTCTGAGATTCAAGGAACGAACGATCAGTATTGATGAGCGAAATAATGATTAAAATTGACATAATAGATCAGAATATGATTTAAATTGGATTTACGAATATAATACTTGGATTAATTATCTTTCATTGGTTGAAGTTTTGCAATTATTTCACAGGTAGGCACTGTTTCTTTTTCCATAAGAACTGTTTTTTAGGTAAATGTATACCGCTTGCATATTACGGTCTGAATTTCCCCTAAACGTATTTTCGCATTACACATCCTATCAGAGAAACATGTTTGTCACAGTATCATAATATTGTATCCAAAATCCAGATTTCTCAACATTTATAAAAGATGATTTCAGTTCGTTTAATACGTAAAAATTCGTTTGTTAAAGACAATTGAGTCTCCTATACCAAATGGAAGGAAGTCTGAGTTCAAGCAGTGGATGTGAAATCGATTGTCGTGAATTGACGTTATCTCTTTCCTTCGTCACAGGTGTAGATAAGACGATCGTCAATGAATTAAGAGATCACGAGTAGATATTCTTCGTTTGTCCAAAAATATAATCGATAAGAAACATCTGCGTTTCATTTTCGTTGTTCTTTTTTCGCCAAATTAATTATTAATTTTAGTAATAATAATTAATAATTAATTATAGCAGACTAATATTTAAAAAGGCAAGTTTTCTTGTAATTAATTATATTAATCTCTATTAGCTATTTTGCATGACATATCGTATCTAAACGATATATATCTATCTTTTAGCAACAGTTTAACTGACAAATAATTAAAAAATCTTATCAAACACATGAGAGAAGACGTCATTATAAACCAAATACAGAAAAATTTTAGAATTACATATTAATACATGCTTAAATTAAACACATTTTGACATTGCATGATCAAGGATAAAAGAAATTAAAGAAAAAAAGAGGCTAACAAGAAGAGTTCGTTCTCGTATTTTCACTTCCGTTTAACCTTCGTGGCCTTTAGACAATCTATAAGATAGAACCAGTGTTATATGTAGATGAGAGTTTCGGTATACGAATCGTTATTCCGAGTTATAGATCGAGTTATAATTAAATGTTTATATAGATTGTTCACACGTCTTTCCCTGAAACGGTAAATGGGCTAATAAAATCACTCAATCAGTATAATCCTTCGAAATTTCTATCCCCTTCCGATTCCATTCAATAGCACCCCTTTCCCATTTTGGCGCTGTCTTTAACTACGAATATTAGTTTCGGACTGTGTTATTCATTCAATTGTATAGAGTTATCAGAAAATGAGCGTTATAAAATATATCACTGTGTAATCCATCCGTAGGATAATCGCTTTCATTCATTTCCTTAGAGAGAAATCGATTCCATCAAAACCTATTAAACTTGCCTCTGGAAAGTCTCCAAGTGGGTGAAAATTTTCTGGTTTACTTCCTGATTTAATATTTAACTTGGAGGCATTGGAATTACAATCCCACAGTCAAAACAGTGTTCTTAAATATATATTATTTACGTAAGAATTCTTTCGATTAAAATTAATGGAGAGAGAAAGTAATCTTTGATGATATTTGAATCCTGGACCGAAGGCCTTAAAGTATTTATTAAATATTTCTATCGATGCCTGGTTATTTTGAAACGATAGAATTAAAATTTATAAATCAAAACTTTTAGAAAGATAAAGTTAATATTTTAAGCGTTACTTAATAAAATTCTAAAATTTTTGTGTATTTGATATCACTCGCAGATGTTAAGATTACATCAAAAACAAATACAATTCAAACTAAACTCAAAAGTAAACCTGTTATTTGAATAACACTACAATATCACATAGATTACTATCCTACACGTAATTTGTTTTCCTAAAGGAATTTCTATAAAAATTATTAAATTTTTATCTCCGCGGTTTTCATAATACGGAATTCACTTCTATTTGATAATAAAACTGCGATATTTACGATTTTCCTATTGCTAAATTTTCACAATGACATTTGTATCTAATTACCAACAGTAGCCTTTGGTATAAACTGTCTTTCAACACATGTGAACGCAACTAAACCGCAAATTCCTCATCGTAACTTCACCTCGCATTCCATTGGGATGTCACCCCACGATAGATCATAGGAATCACACATTCAAGTCAGCGCGAAATGTACTGTTGGTGATCCAAGTCCTTGCAACTTCCTTATCATTTACACCTATAGAGTTTCTCGTAGCGTATTTCCGCGATCCGTGTACATCGTGGGATGTGATAACTGTTCTCGTCAGCTATGCTGGCACTCGCTCTACAGCAGTTGAAAAACGATTAGAATAGTCAAGTCTCCTTTGTTCAGCGATCCCATTAAAACGTTTACAGAAGTCTATTATTCCTGACAGTTTTTTTCTAAAATATAGCTGGAATAATTAAAAAAATTCGATATTAAAATGCGGATTTTATAAAGTTCACTGGAAAAATCTATATAAAATTACTAATAAAGAATCTGGAATTAAAAGGTCGTAAAATAAATTTTAACCGACAATTGATCATAATGGAAAATTATCGTGATTTAAAAATTAAATTTTTAAAAATATTCTCTTGAAAATGACTAAAAATAGAGAGAAATATATTATAAGAAAATCCGTGATATTGAGTTTCCTAAGGTTATCTTGCTTAACAAAAAGTTAGATTGACCAGTTTGTTGCAAAGTGCGTTAGTTGAAGTTAGATGCTACAATTCCGATAATTTATAATATCGCTTAAGTTATAAAATGTTTATTATCGACTATTAAATAAACCACTTTCTAACCAGCCACTGTTAATATAATATGGTTTAAACTACATCGGTAGTTACTTTGATCAATAATGTAAAAGTTCATTTACATATCTTGAATTAATTTTTAAACCTTTTATCGATTATTTTTATACTAAAATGTGATACCATTATAATTATATACTTATGTTCTCCTTCAATTATTTCATTTTAAACGTACTTAGTAAATTATATCTGCAAATAATATTCATTATTAAATAGAGAATTTACTGAGAAATAGTTTTTCAAACGGTAATATTATGAATTTCAATCATAAAATACAGTAGTAAAATAAAAGGGGACTCAATTATAAAATATTCACGTATTATTATTATTCGTAGAAATTAAAAACTTGAATGTTTCCCCTTGTTTGCGGCAAAATCATAAACTAAGTATTTTGTCTCCTATGGCGTAAAAAAACTCGCTGGAAAAAAATAACAAACGTATCGTTCTGAAGAAAATATCCGAGTGATTAAGCTTTATGCCTTCATCCATCCCATTCTCATTACTTGGAAAACACATCTTCCCATTACGATAACAACCCACGATGAGGAAGTAAACATAGTCTTGAATATGCATCGCGGTCCTCCAACTTATCTTTCGTCAAAAACAGATCAATAAAATAGACAAATATTGAATCGCTAAAGGCACTTTGCGTTCTCCGACAAAATAACGCATTACGCTTAATCTGTGATTGGGTAATACTTGCGGGGAACGATCCTTCATTTCCCATGTTTCGATAGCTCCTTTCGTAACAGAGGCACGTGATGAAAAAAATACTCCTGTTCGTCAGTGTCCTTGGGTGTCCGTTCCTCCCGCACCTCGGATGCAGCACTCGGCGGATTTTTTTACGGAATTCGTATCGACTTGATCTTCCGATCCATGATCAGATCGATTGTAATCTGCAGATGTATTTAACATGATGGCAGGCGTTCGTGCACAGAATTGAGCACTCGATCGATCGACCGTAACACTATGCAACGAGTTGAACTCGAGTATTTCATTGGGATTCGGAAAACGACGAATTGCTAAGCTTCGCTTTTAGGTGATTTCAACGCCCGAGTTACGGTACGTTGTTTAAATAGCGCGTTGAGTTTACATGTCTACGCATGACTTCATAAATTTAAATTTTACTAAAATTAAATAAATAAACTTTAATTTTTTTCTGGTCTTATAGTTAGATGAAGAATTAAATGAGTAACATTTCCTGTTTCATACTTCGAGATAAAGTTTCGAGAAATTATTGCTGATTTTGAATTGACTGATTTCCAACCGTTCCCGGAAGTAGATAATTGGTTATCAAGAATGCCACACGCTGGATTCTTTTCATTGAAGCAGAACTATTGTGGCCTCAGCAGCGTCCGTGTGATTTTGCTGAGTATGGTCTGAGAATTCAAGTGGACTGCTTGAATGATTAGTGGGTGCATATTTCCTTACAGCGATACGCTCTCCACGTGAAATAACCTCGGTGGGAAACGACTCGGATGCACGATGCATCAAATGACAAACAAAAAGTGGCAATTTCCCGATCGATTCATGACGCACAGAAATGAGAAGCACGAATCCGAGAAACACGAAACTATGGCTTAGAGCACGAAATACCAGCTCCTGCGTAATAATGCAGGGAAGGGGAAGTAAATTAATCGTGAAGCAAATCACGGATACATTTTCTTCATTGCATTTTTTGGTAATTGTATGTTGTTCTCGAACAAAAATGCTTCTAATCATCGTCCTTGTAAGTAGTAATTATGGTATTTCCACTGTCCGACAAAATATGATTTGGATAACTCACTTAAATTTCAACTTCATATACTATGTATACTTACTTTCGTAAGTATAAGTTACGGAAATTTAAATAATTTTTTTGCCTTTTGATTATTCTTTAAAGAACTCATGTACGCAATAAGATTGGGTGACAGTGAATGAAGTATGTACGATTGACAGGAAACCTCGCTTATTGTAGAGATAAAAGAAAAAGGTTATCTTTTATTCAGTTTCTTTTAAAAAGCAGCTCTTCATCTATTGCTGGGATGAATAGGAACTTAAAATCACCAATAATGATCATCTTTTATTATGGAAAACTAGATAATTATCGAGAAAACAATTTGAAAGTACATCTAAAATATTTTCACTCAAACATCTCTATCTTTCAATATTAAGAAGAAATATTAAGTAATTTTTCTCTGAATTTGAATTTTTTAAAAAGAAAGAGGAATGAAAACGGTATTCGGTCGATTTCTATTAAAACAATTTGCGGTTCTCATATCCCAAATGCAATTCAAACTACAATTGCCTTAAAAGTATGTGCCGCTGAAAAGAACAATCCACTCCAAAATTTAATCGTAACTTCCTCGGAAATTGGAAGCCGTTGTGATACCGGAAATCGTATTCTAAAGGAAGTATCCGTACACTATTCGGTAGAGCAATAAGCGAACATTTCATTATCTCGAACTCCTGGAACGGAAGTAATTTTTCTAATCCCCTCAGTGGATCGGATATGACCGAGGTCGGTCTATTGTTTGATCGGATGAATCCATTTTAAAGCTCTTCTTTTTAGAAAATCACCCCTTCGCCTCTCCTATGCTATCAATGCTTGAAGGCAACCTTATATCATTCCTATTTGCATTCGACATTGCAAAATATGGTTCTCAGAAGGTCGCAAATCTGCGTCTAGCAAAAACGCTTTACTTCAAGAACGTAACTGCCTAATATACAATACATAATTATAATCCTCTAGTTATTTTACAAGGGTGTTCTTCAAACGGATGAAATGATATGGATAACATATTACAGGAGTGAACAATCATGTCTATAAAATTTAAATTTTATTTCTCTCACAAAGAAAGATAAACCTAAATGAGAGGAATAGGGTTCAGCCTTTAAATGTGAAATATCGGGGCGTATATTCTTCAATTAAGAATAAGAAATCCAAATAAAGAATATATAAAATATTATGGATAAGTGAGGCAGGGAATTTTGCTAGGATAATTAAATACAGCCCATTATGTTCAAGTTGATGGATATCGTAAAATAAACGTTTTAGTGTAGTTTATATCTTAAAAAATACTTTCCGGTTCATAAATTTTATAACCAAATTTCACCTCATAAACTTTCGTAACTAAACGAGGCTACATCGTCTCGACCGTAACAGCACTACTACTATTATACTCGCGGACCAAATGATATTTTCCCATGATTAATGAGAGAAACAAACTTGAATACAAATAGTAGCAGTAATTACATCTCAAGTACCGGAATCATTTCCTCACTAAATAAACCCGACTTGATCATCCGTGAAGTTTGAATGAAAATGTGGAACAGGGCCGCTTTCACGGGCCGAGGAATGTTTGGATGGTATGAAATGTCGGTGCCTTACTGTTCTCATTGCGTTCGCATCAAATCGATACGGTACATTTCGATATACCCTGACCTTGGATGTATGCATGGTGAATTGAAGTGTGATAACACTGATGCGTATTGTTTGCATATTCAACTGTTAATTTTCTTCGGGCCGTGGCATCATTACTTATTTTATCAAAGAAAATATAATGAAATGAGATATATCAGTGTAAAAATACGTTTTATAAATAGATACTTAAGACTTCATGATACAATATGATGAAATAATCAGATTTGAGCGCGCTATTTATTCACAAGAAATAGAAGACGTGATTAAAAGCTTTCTTTCTGGATTTTTTTCTTAGATTTCGCATATCTTAAGAGTCTTTCTGATTTAATTGAGATGTAATGAAATATTTGCCAAACACTTAAGATAAAATTCTTCCTCTAAAAACCATCGCTCAGAAATGTAAGATTTTCCTCAATGTTTCATAAGAGATATATTCTCAACTCGAATTTCCACGTATCGATAAGGAATCACAGAGTTGCGATGCCGTAGATTTCAGAGGAGTATTCACTGCTACGCAATGTGAAAAAGATCAAGAATAGTGTACTTTTATCATAAATTCGGAGAAAAATATCTTAACCTGATCTTTGCAAGATTACTACTACGGAGTGGTGCGTGTGGGTCGAAAGGTCAGACTTTCCATTGATGGTGTTGGATCCAAGTGCCCCTTCACCATATTCAGACGTAATTCAGGAGTCACTTTTGTGGTCGTACTTAACGGAATAATCAACGCGATACTGTCACACCTACCGCAAACGACGGCTTCGGTATACGCGGTTCGATTCTTTCCTTGTCTTATTCTTGGATCGAAAGCTTTGTCTGGTAACACATATAGGATTATGAAAATCTGAATGGCAACTTTAATAATGAATACACTTCTTGACTGAAAAAAATGTTCTATTTTGATTTTTTCCATGAATGATCACATCATAATTTATTTTTACTTATATTTAATATATATTCCACTTTTCTGATGAACCTTTTAAGACAACCCTACCTTCATATCAAACCCTTTATTCAATGATTCTTTTCACTTCCACTTTTAAAATGTAATTCATTCACCATTTCATGCCTCGATAAACGAATATTTTTTAATTCAAGTGTTTAACGTTAAATAATTCATGAATATAATATTGAATAATATAAATTAATAATCATTAAGCTACAAAAAGTTGTTTCTTGTCCGCTCTTTTAAAGTAAAAGGAGATGTTATATTTCAATGATTCTCCAACTTTTTAAGGCATAGATCTTAGTTATAACAATCATAAAATTACGGCTAAGAAAATGTAGTGCTACCTCGCATCATTTTCTGCTTAAGAACTTGTATGGTTAACAGTGGGTAAGAAGTGAGCATGAATCAATCAACCTTCGAGTAGATTGTTTTACAAAAAACACACAGGATACAGTGCTTCATTTATGGATATTAAAAAGGAAATGAGTCACCTCCCGCGAGATTGGAAGTTTCGTTTTAATATACCACGAAAATTAGACGCAATTCAAGGCGAAAGTTAGTTGAGGGGCGACCATAGCTTAGCTATTCTATGCGAGTCTTCATGGAATATTACTACAGGGTAGTTAAAAAGCCCTCCTTTACCCTTGAAAGGACACCTTATGGTTGCGACATAACGGATACATTAGGCAAAACACAACAACTTGAGTATCCGCCCCCGCTGAGGTAGCTAGTGGCTCCAGAGGGCTTAAATGCTAGGAATTCCTTTCATGTAAGAACTCCTCTCTTTCAATGGGGAAGGAGCTAAAAGATTTCGCGGGAAGTTCGTTCAAGGCTCGAACCGGCAATCAACGAACTCGTACATGTTTCGTACTGAAATTTTTGAGCTATTGTTAGAACAGTTTAATATGCTAAGTGACGGTTTAATAACAGTAGAAATGTCGTTGGAGATGTTTGTGATTGTTGTCCAATATGTAAAAAAGTCTAGACAAAAGTATCCTTGCCGAACTGCGCGTCTTTTTCAGAGATAAGAAAGAATATTGCAAAGAAATTCCAATTCATTTTCTTTAATTTACGAACTTCTTAGGATAGTTTAAAATTTACTTAGAATTAAGATATGCCTTAGTCATTTTCTTATATAATCCAGCTATTTATTTAGTGATTAGATGTGTAAAGGGGACGAAATGTTATCTTCAGTTTCGAGATAAAATGTATACAAATGTATTACGTGTATGTTGAAAAATGACCTTCCAAGACGCCAGTGATACCACGTATTATTTATAAATAAAGTTATGGTTCTTTTCTCATCATCTGTTTGTAAGTTACTCCATCGATTCCAATGCGCTTCTTCATCCACTTCTTAATTATCATCTCGATTGATTCTGATCGATTGTTTGTGAACCTAACTGTGATCGCAATCATCTATATATAGTTCCATTCAGTACACCTTTTCATTAAAAGTGCTGAATCGGAAGCATAAAAATGTCTCTAAAAGGAACGCGATGCAATTCCGAGAAAGCTTCTCGTTGCGTCAGGAATGCGTCCGTATCTGATGAAACTAGTTTTACAGCACCGTTTTGCGAGTAATATTGGATTCGGAAAAAATCCTTTCTTTGAAAAAGAGAGTGCGCTTCAAGGATTCAACATTTAGTGCCGCGTATCGCTCTTCACTCGCAAGTGTTAATTTTCCATTCATCTTCGATAGTACAACAATTTAACACGTTTGTGAGTTATGTAAACATTTGTCATACATCTCGAAGTTATAAACAAAATTACGTGTCTATGATACTCGTGTTTGTGATGGAGTGATGCTGTAGTATTGGGAAAGCGTTTCTCGGGAAACCGAGGATCGATGTTTTTTTATTATTCATGAACCAATCTTCCCAAACAAAGAAAACAACGTGCAACTTAAAAATTTATTCCAATCAAATGCTCAGTAATGAAAGCAAATACTTACGAATTTATCATAATTTCTATGTAATCTATCATGATATTTGTATATGTTTGGTAAAAGGACGAAACATTATGCGTTTAAATGTGGCTATCAAATAAACAGAATAACTTGTTACATCTACGATTGCTGAGGTACAAAATCACTCTCACGTGCGCAGTTACTCAATGATTAGGTACTTCTTGAGAAGTTAAGAGAGGTAATTACCTAACTAGTTTCATCAACAAATAGAGCATTCTCTTGCAAAACGATTCGGCATGTAGGTTGATCGTATACTGTTTTCTTCTTCAAAGTTTGACTTAATCACAATAAATAATCTCAAGCATTTTGACAGAACAAATGTAGTTCATTCTGGAATTGTTACACATTACTGGATTTTTGATACCGTCAAACAATAACAACCTTCTCGACAATGTTGGTATCATAATTCAACATCTCGAAATACATCATTTAAGTGACCAATTCTCCGTAACACTGCACAAAGTAAGTAGAGAATTCTTAGAAAGAAGAACATTTGTCTTAATGAAGCGCCTCGAAAGCAAATAGGAGCTATATGTGCTTGCGAAGCGAAGTTAAGCAAGAGTTCAATGCGTTAGGAACAACAGCGGCTTATTCTTCTGTATTCCCTTATGTCAGTACTAATAAAATCCTTTGCTGAGTCTATAGCTTTTGGGCTAATCCTCTGTAAAATAGATTCATTGAATCATCACTATTAATGTCAGATCTTGCTACATTTTTGTCGAGGAAGTCATCAAAACTAACTCACTGGTGTTTAGAACCGTATTGGCAATTAGATTTTTCAATCATATTTTTCAAGTTTCATATTCCACGTTTGCCATCTATAGAAAATAAAGATTAATAACCATATTATGTGGAATTAAACAGTAATCCTATGTGTTAATATTACTTGGTTTTTGATGAATGAATGCATTAAATTAATCTGGGAGCGATTGTACATTTTAATGCAAATGATGGATTTTAGTAGAAACAGTAATCATTTGTTTGCATTATATCATTCACAATGTGTAAATACTTTTCCCATGAAAGATTATCGCCAATTACATACTTTTTTCCAGTCGTACAGCCTCCCTACTGAGCACCAACCCCTAGCATCGCACCTCTTTAATTATATAATACAGCACAGAGTGTATGTTTCACAGCAAAGAGCAAAGTACACGCGAAGGTTAAACGGCACTGTCAGGGTAGTATTTCATCTCAATTATGTGCGAGTTTTTAAAAGTTAGTTCTGAGGATAGATCTCCCTGGCACAATTCGTTAAATCTATCCTTTTTCCCGTTGGTAGTGGTAATCAATTACACTTAAAACTATATGAATCACAGAAGAATATAGCTCTTTCAAAGGATGTTATTTAGAATTATTTTTGGGAAAGAAGACAGTAATAGAAAAAACTCTAAAAATTCCGCAATGTTTACGAATCTAAGTTCCGCTGCAGAGCTACGAGCACCGGTACATCACCACCTGATGTTGGTACCGTGACCGCACGAATTAATGTTGCGGAAGCGCAGTTTCTGTCGCGGAAAGTGCGTAAAAAAATCCTTACCTTTGATTTTCCCTTGCTGGAATTGCTGATGAGGGTGGCCGTCGAGTCCATCGTTGTGACTGTTGCCTGCACACCGGCCGCATCACCGTTGGGCGTCCCCACCAGAGACCAGTCGAATCCAGCGCCTCCCGAAGACGCCTTCAGAGTGTCTGTCGCGCTCCATGTCTTCGTACCCATCCTGTCCGCGCTTTCCTCTCCCTCGCTCAAATCCACTTCCGCCATCCCCTCCGGTTGCTCTTCCCTGCCGACGATGGCGTTGGCGTCGGTCTGTGGCTCCGGCAGCGCCACTGCGACCACCGACGGCATGACCATGGAGTCCGTGGAGATGGGTCTAGAGGCGGTATCCTTCAAATCGGGACCACGGACGCCCTCCAGTCGACTCAGCATAAGGCTTTCCCTCAACCGGACTTCCGTTCCGAGGGCTGCCGAGTCCCTCGACGGCAGGGTGCTCATCTTCTTGACGAGGGGATTTGAGGTGGTGCTCTCCTTTTTCAATCCAAAGAGCTGGAGGTCGCCCAAGTCGGTCGTTTTGAGGAAAGGGTCGGATATGACCTCCGGGGAGGAGTATTCCGAGAAAGACCTGAAGACACCCGGTATCGGCACATCTTTCTCGATGTCCAGGTTTTGATAGGTGTCCGATATGACGATCCTTCTCAGCTGCGAAAGATAAAAACGATCGATTATGAGATAGGCTTAATAGATGGTGGGAGTATACAGTTGGAAACAGGTAAGTTTTGAAGCATTACACACCACATTCCTTCTGCTAAAATACTAGTAAAAAATCAGTCTCAGGGGAATAAGTTCGGAAATTCTTATGTCGTCTTTAAAATTCTTTATTAATAGTTTTAAACGTCCATAGAAAGTTTCATTTGTGTTCTAGATACTTCAATACTTGTTTACTTTATTCTAGTTCACTCCCATGTACACTCTTAGGTCTAGAGCACCGCTCATAGATTCTCACTATTGCTGTGTCCTGGGAATACATGCGAAGTGTTGGGATCCTTGAAAAATATTTATTTATGTTGTAATTTCAAATATTTGGCAAATTATTATGCAGTATAATAATTTGCTTGTTGGACAACATGAATTATGTTTATATTAATATTTTTAAGCGTTGACATTCATTGTATTGCGTTACACAATCAATGGCTATATATGAGAATATTTAAATGGAATCGATGACACATTAATCAGCATATTAGTAATTTCTTTTAATTTCCACTAATAATGATTCATCTGTTATAATTTACTACATAATGAAGTTTATTTCTTTACATACTGAATAATATTCATCTTTGTCTTTTATTTTAAAATATAAAACACGTATGGAAGTTTATTTTTCTGTAGCTGATTGGCATAGATTAATGAGAAACATAACTTCGTATGGTTAGCTCAAGTTCGAGCTTTTCCAAGAGGCTAAAAGTGTACTAGAATTCACTAAGTTGTTATAAAAAGTATAATTCACTAAGTTGTTATAAAAAGTATAATTCTCGCTCTATGTTTCAAATCTGAAAACCTTCATCTAAAACTTCATCCGTCTTGGATAGAAATCTGGAGGATATCCAAGAGAGACGGGGCTTTAAGTGTAACCAATCTCAATGTTTTTCCACTGCTCGTACTTACCAACGATCATTATATTAACTTTACATCACGTTACTATCCCAAAATAAAGTTGCGTTTGGTTAAAGAAGAAACTATCGATTTTCAATTATTTTATAAGCATAAATTAAATGGGGAAATATTAGAAATAGTACTGATTCTCACACGCCGAGCTTATATCTTCAGGCCACCGATTTATGTTTATGAATAATGTCAACATTATTTACCTTGAAACACGTACTATCAGCCACGAATAAAATTTACTTTACGGTTCTGAAATTACACATTTCATCATATTTTAGCATTATGGCATTCAGTATTTTCTCTTTTCACAAAAAAGAAATGCATCATGATAATAAAGAAGCTCATAACACTAACTTAAATAAAATGACACTTTCTTCATGTTTTATTTGTAACATATATTCTAAACATTCTTTTAAAACAAAAATTTTCAAATTTTTCATTTCCCTTGTTCAGTGAATGATATAAATTTAAATAAAAATAGAATTACTTAAAATATAGTTCACGATGTAAGTATTGAAATACTAAATAGGAAGACTGGTGATTTTAAGGTGTCTATGATGTTATTTGCTTGATTCCAAAACCTGGTAAAGAAACAGAATTAAAAGCATTCAAGCAGAGATCAATCGAAAATCATGGATCCATAAAGAAAACTCAGTTGAAATGCAATAGACACGTTTATAGAATAGAGAATTGAAGGAGACCCAACCCAATAAAAGCTCTAGTGAAGAGGAAAGGAATTGGAATGGAATTGAGAAGATGGTCTGGAACGTGGTGAGATTTTGAAGTAAAAGATGTTTTAGGATCCAATTCAGGATAAAAGATTGATGTTTAGGGTTTCCTTTGACCTCTGACAGAAGGAAGCTACGTGAAAAGAAAACAACTCGTGGACTGATTCTCAAGGATGTTTATAATTATTGATGAAATAAGGGAAAGCCAGTAGGGAGATTCATATATTGGAGATAATAATAATAATGAAATGTACCACTGTATAAAGTTTTGCCCGAATTAAATGAAGTATTATTGAATTTTAATACTTAAAAAATTTACGACGAATTCGTGATTTTTTAACCTGCGAATTACGAAATCAAGAGAATAAGGTTAATTGAGAAAATATTTTATTAAATAAGCAGTGAATTTTAATTCCTTATTACCAGAATACCTGATTCACTTTGTTTTAGTGATGATTTTGCTCGGGTATTGTTTCCGAAAAGGTTAGAATCTGTTTCTTGTCCTTCGAAAGTAAACCTTCTCGAAATTGGTTTAAAGTATATATGTATATTATAATGTTAGGATTATTCTGTGGTTGATTTAGACAATACCACAGCTTGAATTTCACTCGTAATCGATTCATTTTGGAAATTACGATATTCTAACTACTTTTCATCCATAATACCTAACGAAATACAATGAATTCTACCTTCTCGCTCTTGTCTGTCTTTTTTATGTCTTCAATTCTTTATTTTTTTCCGAATTGTATGAATTTTAAGTCATCCTAAACCTCTTTCTTCTAAACGTCTTCCTCTTATCATTCATATTATAATCGTATCATAACATCACATAAAATATCGTATTTTGTTAATAAATAATAAGATATTAGAAGTAATGATAATGATTCATAACAGTTAATAATAAAATTTGAATGTCGTTATTTAATTACTGTGCAGATCAATATAAATACGCTACAAAATAAGACGAGACGATACGAGTTGTGAGATGTCGGCGAATGAAAGTTAGCATTCAGATAATTTAAGAAATAGTGGTTTTATCTCATTGCGTTGAACAACTTTTAAATTTTTATGTTTCGTGATATCGCAAAAATAAAGAATAAGGAAATAAAGGAATAAAGTGAAAAAAGTGGGTGAATATGACTCTGATGATAAAGGAATTTCTGATTTACATGTGAATATGAAAATTAACTTCTGGGCATTCATATCTGAAAGGAACATATCTAGGAAAATCACGGAAAACATCGTGCCATGGATAACTGTAAATAAAAGATGAAATCAAAGTATAAAAAAGAGGCATGATTATTAAATCGAGAGTTATTCATTGAGATTGAAATTAACCTATTTTTTATCATGCATTTCATATTTATTCACAGTAACTTTTCCTTATTATTCTTAGAATTCCAAATGTAATTGGATGTATCATAACTAATTTTAATAGGAGATTTATGCAAAGTCTCTCCAATATAAATCGAGAAATTTCTTGTGCTTCTTCGAATTAAGTGAGTGTTTAACTTAATTTTATAAATTAGGACATAAATTAGTATGATTCATAAACTCACGCTGGGATTTACTGTGAAAGTAAAAGGATATACACGATAAGTCACGAATCTAGCGTTTGAATGAAATCATCTGTGGCGCGTAAATCAGCTCATGGCAGTCAAAAAGCATATTAATGTATGCATGTGATGTAGGTGTCTCCGATTATCTTGCTCCCCTGCTGTTCTCGTTCTTCAAATTCGGTTTCGTAAGTAGTAGAATTCCACGAATATGTCCGATTCATGACGAGATAAATTCTCAACAGAGGAAGTGTGATCATCACCAAAAGTATGTTTCCTCTTCCATGAAGTATTTTCAAATTCCGAGCATCTAGTATTCTACGTATGAGGAAAATTTTAAAGAAAAAGAAAACGTTTATAAATTATTAACAACAAAATAGTTGCCTAAATGATACATTTATAAATAAATATATTTTTTCCAGAATTTATTTGCGGATTATTTTTTTATTTATTTCATATTATGCCGAGCGTAAGAATGCATGCATATAACCTAATGAATGAAATATTAATTTTTAAGTTTATATTGGTACGGTTCTAAGGTATTTAACGAAAGATAGTAATATTTCGATTTTCGGTATTATCTTTCTTTTAATATATAGTTTTAAAATTATGTTTCAGGAGAAACTTCGAAAGAAAATGTATATTATTTTAGATAATTAAGAAGTTATGACATCTATGCTTAATTCAATTCGTTCCAATCGATTTTCATTTGTATTTTGATCGGGTAATCGAATCTTTTGCGACTCATAAATGGGTTAAATCTGAACATAAATTCATATTTAGAAAGCGTCTTGAATGTTTTAAAGTTGAAAAGGAAAAAAGTAACAAAGTTCAAAGTTTAAACAAAATTTAACATTAGAATTTTCTTATTTTAATTCACATGTACCGTTTAGAAGCCCCTAATTTTTAAATCTTCCTTAACTGAAGGTATTTTCTGAGAAAGAAAGCTTAAATTGTATTCGGAGTTATGCTATCTTTGATACACCCTGCGAGCCACCTTTCGGTCTGTGATATGTGTATTATGACTCACTTATCGTGCTTCTATACCGTTGTTATGTACTTATGTACTTATGTACTTATGTATTGTTCTTCAGCTATATAGATCACCCACAGATACACCTATAGAGATCATTGCGAGCAAGTTGCTTTTTCATAAAAAGTATATAATCCCCCGCGATGTTTTTTTTGTTTCCAAAGGTGCCTTTGGAAGACGTTATCTCAATGTCCCACTGAATTCGCATCTCCCGAATCTGGTACAGCGATGGAGGCCATTGTCTCTTTCTTATCGAAGCTGTGACGTTTCCGCTGTGGCTCCCATGTGTCGCCATTTGATAAAGTTACCCTCCGGAGGATGATATTTCCGCGAAAAAGCGAAAAGTGGTATCGTTACAATTTCGGCGATTCAGCCGCAAAATCGAAACCGAATCATACCGAAATAAACGTTAGCTTTTTCCAATACAGGTATAAAATTTAAAAGGAAATTAGTTCACAGATCTCTCAAAATCACACGACTGTGTATTTCGGACACATTGAGTACTTTGCTAATATGATTTGTTAGCGCGTAAGATTTAAAGAATAACTTGGAATGATCTTAGAATATATGGGACATGATCTGCTTGACAATAGTCATTTTATTTTCTCTTTAGTTAATTAAAATTCTATAAATTGTAAGTTTAAAATTCTTTCTTTACTGTTTACTAATCATATGTGGAATTTGATTGGCTTCTCAAATATTTTGATATAAAGAGTCTTAGAACTTAAAAAGAGATTTGGAGGAAAAGAACTCTCCATTTACGGCTAGTATGATTTCGATATGTATAGGTGATTGTTAATTGCTACAAATGTGCGATGGCGCTTGCGATATGTGTGCTTCTTTCTCTTCATCCAAATATATCTCGTAGTTGATTATGAGCTATTCAGTCAGATTACAAAGGAAGGATGAATTGCTAATGAACACATTCGTCTATTCATTTGCCTATGATCAGAAATGATCATTCGAGATTCACATTTCTGTAAAGTTCCCTTTAATAATGAGTGATATTTATTCTCTGTAAATATTGTTAAATCATTAGAAAAGAAACAAGTTAAATTGATAAGGAGTAATTATTTTGAAATCATCAAAAGAAACTTCCTCAAACATGATGAATACATAATGCGCTGTGCCTATTACTTAACACAGTGTTTACTGCGTGAAAAAGAATCATTCCAAAAAAGCTTTTAAGAGCGATTTACGACTCATTATGGGTGCTGATACAAAAAAATTATCGAGGCAGTGATAAGGAAGCCTAAAATTTTAACAGCATCGCTTTAAAAATTCGTTCCGCCCGCGGCGTTGCTTCTATAGATATCTTTTGTTGTTCTCCTATTTGTGTCAAAGAAGAGAATAGTTCAAACACGTGTTGAGAAAGATATTTGCTCTTTGAATGAGAATAAGAACGGAAAGAATGATTAAAAATCTCAGAAGTAGTTTGGAAGGTAGCTCAATGTTATAAATCTGACAGAAAATAGATTAATTGAAATATATAATATTTCACCTTTATGAATCGATTTCAGAACAGATTTAAATACTCAAGCAATATATAAAATTTATTCACGTGAGAATAGGACTCCTTGTAAGCTATAAAAAATGCTCAGCATTTATTTTCGACAAGTCAATTATTACTTACTTAAAGTTACGCAGATGATTTAATAATATGAAACATTCAACGAAAATTAAGAATCTCCATTGAGTTTTACGATAAAATAAGCCTACACAATCGGATATTAAATTCAACTATTACAAGGATTGAAATTCTTTTATAGCGAGAAAAAATGTAAAAGCTTCAATAACAGTCAAAAGTAATTTTGTTCTATTGCTCATAAACGTTCTGTAAAGGACAAGAGCTTTATTTTATTTGCAAGAAAATATTCAGAACAATGAAAGCAGTAAAATTGACCGATTAATGTCGTCATTATTTGTATATACTAAGTAAAACATCCTAGGAGTGGGTTACAACTCCTCCAGAAATCATCCTGAGATATTAATGATTCAGATTCAGTCGCATACTTATTTAATCTTTAATCTGAGGAATTTTTTTAATTTTTTGCTCGCAAATAAGGAACCATATATGCCAGTGAAACATTTTATGCTTTCATACATGATTTCCTGTCAAATATCAAGAGAAAGACAAATTAATAGGATATTACCATAATTCACTCCCTAAAAATTGAGGACTTAGGTTATCTCTCCCATGTACTTCACTAAAAATGCATCCTTTTGATTCGTGTTTGTTTTGATGTTTCAAAGTTGTCCTTCAATTCGTTTTTTGTAAAAATCCTTAGATTTTGAATGAAACGATTAAGGGGTTTAAGCTGCTAATCTGACCAATATTAATACAAAAAAAGGGTTGAGAATAGTCGATCATTTAATTTGGAAATAAGTTATCCAACAGCGGCTCTGTCCGACCGCCTCTCGGTTAGAGCAAATCAAATTCAGCTTCAACTCACTTCAATGCGTAATAAATTAAAAATAAGACTCCCTCAACTTCATTGGAACTTCTACTCCGCAACAAATCAATTTCTTCCCTAATTTATGGTACTTTCATTCCTTGAACTCATTCCTTCATTCGGCTGCATCAATCGTAAATTCAGTCATATCTCGCCATGGAATCTCCATTGCGAAATACGTATAATTATCTATTGACTGTATTAAATCTTTCCGAGGGAGTCTCGTTATCTCTATGTTCCCAGAGAATATCTTTATCGGTGTAAAGGAAATTATCTCCATGAATAAACGGATATTAAAACAAATTTTTCCAAAGAGTGAAACTGTACAAAAACTTTTAGGAAATGAATCATTCGAGGAAACCTTTAGTCAAAGAAGATGAATGACTCTTACGTTAATGATAAAATAGATCATCCTATATTTTATTTCCGCGACTTTTTTCCTTTTCACAGTCGAAATGCTATTTATATTCCCAAAAGCGGATGTCGCGAGATGATATGTACGTATAGGGTATTCGTCAGAAAGAAAGCATTATCAATGAAAGTTGCATTCACAACTACGGTCACACTTCCTTCCGGAGATAAATTATTCAATTTTCGACTTTCATATATGAGAGCCTGCTATTAATGCATTCATTTCGTTAGAGATTTATTTCACGAAAAGCGTCTTTGATCTAGAGTGTTTGCGTGTCCACATTGTTTGTGAGTGATAATGCATTATGAAACGCGATCTTCGTCAGACGTGAAAGGACAGGAAACTTTTGGGATGTGGCGGAGATAGTAAGTCGATCCGAAACAAAAACAATGAATCGAATAAAAATTGGAAGGGATATCGTGGAAAAGAAAAAGAACGGTTCGAAAAGTGTCTTGAGTTGCTTCAGGAAGTATCTGGAGGAAAGATGAGATCCAAGATGCGGAGTTATGTAAATTTTGGATGAAAAAAATATATATAAAATAAAAGAATGGTACAATTGAATCAATAGCCTCCGAAAATGGATATAGGTACTAATAGTTGTGCTGAGATATGAAAATACAATTCTTTTTAGAATCAAATGCAAATATTTCCTCATTCAACTTGTTCGATAATATATATTTGTAATATTTCCTTTTCTTTCTGTGTCTTTGCACGTTTTGATAGCCTCTTTAATTACTATAGGAAAACAGAGGAAGGTTGGAAACTTGGAAGATAGCGTTTGTTAGTTTAAAGAACTTACTTAATATCCTCATAAAGAGGTACGATTTTAAGATGAAGCTCCTTTCTACCCAAATTCCATTTTTAACACCCCTTCAGGAATGTAATTACAACTTGGAATAAATTCCGTACGACCTAATGATGACCCTGGAAGGAAGGAATTAGGACAAACTATTCCTCTTCCGGAAATATATTAAGTTAGAGGATCCAATACCTTGATACATTTGTATAACTATGTATCATTAATTAAAATTATAAAATTAATTTTTGATGGACGGAATATTCCTTCTCTATAATCTACTGGTGTTATTATTCAGCGCATCACTGTCAGTTCTTAAATTTGATGGATCAGATTGAAAATTCGCTCTTCGGGAATGACTGAAGTTACTATCTGATTGTAATTAAAGCATTTTACCTTGAATTGTGGAGACCACATTTATTAACTGAAGAAAAGGGAACCCTAAGTTCAACTCTGAAGGTAATTCAGAATTCAAGCGTATAGAAGTTGTTTTGAATTTATCCTTCTCTATTAAGGAAAGGGAGTAAAATTGTCATCAGACGATGAAAGTATTTGTTTGCCTTATTAAAGACTCTTGATTCCTAATTGAGATAATGTCATTTAGTACATATTTATTTCCCTCAAACATAAGAAGATGCACATCAAATTAAAGCTGGAAAACTGCATTCAGTAATTTCTAGTTTAAAAAATAAGTAATTCTTTAAAGCGGGGGAATGCTCTTACGTAAAGTAGTCTCATTTGCTAAAGGTTTAAACGTAAATCTTGACGGAGTGACGTATCTTTAGGTAACGTACATGAGAGTGAAGAAAGGAGTTCTATTAGAGGTCAAAGAGACTCGCAGATTAGAAGTGGCCGGATGAAGGCGGCTCTTCTTCACAGGATTATAAAAAACGCCAATAAAGTGAGAGGCCGTCACTAAAAGATCGTTTCTATTCTCTTAAGAGACTCATTCGTCTTATCAAAGAGCTGTCGGAATCATGAATTCCAGGAAGATGAGCTTCGTAATGATTGTCAACCGGAAAAGGAATCATCAGAAATAAATCAGATATTCAAAGTGGAAATCCTATATTAACTATAGATTAATCGAAATATTGCAATATATTTAATAATTAATAGATAACATTTACAAAGATTGAAGACTACTTATAAATCCTCACATTTCTTCAATAGTTTCCGTATATCAGTCTTTCTAAATCCGATATCTTTTTCTTATTTTAATTGTTATTGAAATTAACTCTGATCTACTAACCACTGAACTAAGATTAACTCTGGTAATTAACAACTGATATTCCATTCAATCTTGATCACATGGGTTGGAAGTAAAAGGGAACTTAACAGTTCCAATATTGCCTAAATATTATTATTACGTTTTATAATTGCTTATATAAGGTTTTCGAAGAGAGAATTCTTTGGACTTATCAGTAATTCAACTAACTTTATGATCCTGAAAATGAGATTTAATGCAATATTTTATCTTTGAAAACTGTCAATGTTCATAAAATTGAATTGTCAATTTTATTGTTTTATCTATTTTAATTTGACGCTTTCACAAAATTTCTCTTTGTACAAAGTTTATTATGCTATCCACATTTAATCCATATTCACGAAAGTGTTATAACAGAAAAGTTATCTCAAATTCGGATCACAATGTTTATTATATATTGCTGTTTCGAGGGAATATAACATACATAACTATAAATATAGGATACAAATGGACTGCCTAAACTACAGGGGTCATGGGCTCACCATTTTTTTATGTAATGGCCCGCTCAATCTCACCCAGTAAAAATGGGAAACTGTCCCTACCTAACATGGGTTCGATCCCAGGGGACCCCAAAATCGGGCTTTTTCCCGTAAAAATGCATTGGCCCGATATTCTATAATTTTTAAAAATACCTCCCGTTCGCATAATAAGCTATATTTACCATATATTTATACATATAAATGGAATTGTTTATCCACAAATGGTCATGGGTTAGATGGCAGGTGGTTAACTATTTTCAAAATTAAAAATAATAATTTTTAGCTCTATATGAAAGATAGATTAGTAGAATATTCAATTTTCATAGGATAGGATATATTTTCTGTGGATAAGTCATACTACTGTCTATAATTGCTAATTATTTCCTACTGTTAGTCATGGGTACGATGGCTCATTTGAAATTCTCCCATTTAAATACATAGGAAGCGTGTTTGAATAATTATGTTTAGGTACTTATCGCAGATTTGGACGGCTATAACTTTGCATTAAGACCGAAATTATAAATACCTGTTTTATGATAAGCAAATCGTTTCGCAGTAGGTCATGAGTTCGATTCTAGGGGACGTTCAATTTATCTCCATAACAAATATACCATCTTTTGAGGCACTTCCAATTAGTATTTTATCTTGAAATTTGGACGTTTTAAAGACCATGATACACATGTGAAAGATGAAAATATTTGGGAAGGAATGTCCTTAGTTCGACGCCCGGGCGGGAAAAATGATGCCATAAGATATACATGGGAAATCTAATTTTATTCATAAAATACTCACGTAATGATTTATAATGTAGTTGAAGGAGCATGTGAACATTGTAAAACTTTCAGTTAACTAAATAATTAATGCATCATTAGAAACAAAAATCGCTTGCTTGCTGTAAGAAAGCAAACTTTTACGCGTAATAAATATTTGTAATGTATTTCCAAGTTAATAGCTAAAAAAACTATCCATTCTACTTGATAGTTGGATGAAGGTGGATAATAAAAGGTGCGGTCGCGGTAAATACGGACTTAAGTAATTCCGATAAACGATACCAAGTCGATATTTTTTCTTAGAGACAATGCAGTATCATGGGTGATGCAATGATGATTATGGAGAAGTATGGAAGGAGACAGTATAGTCTAGAGTATGTTATCAACCTTCAGCACATATTATGTTGTATAACTCTCCCTTAGTGTCTCATCTATTCATCTATATTTACTTTACTGGCAAGAAAGCACTCACTGTCACTTTTCAAATGGGATCAAATTACTCCTTTGAGAGAGGAAAGCGATGGTACGTGGAACATGATGAAAATAAAAGGGTAAACCAAATGCCTGATTCAGAGATCCTTAAGAGCGAATAAAGAGAAAGTACGGCTAAAAGTTTTGTGGAAATAGGAGAGAAAGTAATCGGCTACGATAGTTTCCTGAAGCACCGGATAAATTGTTTGAGGAAGGAGTGAGGTTGAGATGAAGTTGAGATTCTCTGAGGAACGTAATTGTGTTTTAGTTAGGAATTTTGAGGGATCTTCGCAAAGAAAAGAGATAAGGGTTTTCACGAAAGTTGAGGCTGACGCATTTACGTAATGATAGCTTTAGGAAATTCTCTTTTCCATTCTACAAGTTAAAAATGTTAAAGGGGATAAAAATTCTTAGATTCGTATTAAAAAGCAGTAATTAGGTCATCACCATTAATTGGATTGTCTATTGCGACAGGAAAATACTTAGAAATATCATTTAAATACTAATTTTTGAAATATCATTTTTAAATTTAAATAAATTATAAATTAATTATTATCAAGAATATTCTTGCACAATGCGGTTTATGTTACAACCAAGGAATCTTTTCTCGTTGCAATACCTTTTAGATAAGCGTTTAGAGCCATAGGTTAGATTAGTAGAAGTATCATAGGTCGAGTTTAAGTGCTACGAGTTTAGTTTATGCTAAATGAGCTGATGTCAATCACTATCTTGATGGGTTTAGTATTTTGGGCATAGCAAACTGAAAGTATTTGTTCCTGAATATTATTTATTTTGATGAGGTCATCCTTAAATCAACTATGTCAGAGATCTCTTTTCTCAAAGATTTAAATGCCTTAGAGCTGCTCTAGTTTCGACGCGAGTGAGTATATTAGCATTAATATTGCATGCGAGTAAACTTAATTCATGCGCAAATGAGGTAAAAACATTACTGTACTTTTCAATCCCGTTAATGTCCAAAACAAATTCGATTCGTTTCGTTTGTGGAGTAAAAGGCGCGTTGGTGAAGGGCATCGGTTGGTTCAGAACGGACTCCACGCGTGAAATGTTTTTGTTATTTGTCTTTCAAATCCTTTGCTGATAAATACGAGAAAGGGTACCCTCATCAATTGATGTAAGCACTTTTCGTTTGCCAAAAATTCTCTTTCAAAGTGATGATGTTCTTTTATTCTGTAGCATAATTTGCGCGGCGGTGTATGGGCTTTATCTCGTCACATCTCCGTGAATTATGGATATAATGCCATAAACGAGATGCTTAATTGTACGCGCGTTGATGCCGAGAATTTTGGAAAGCGAAATCTAGACTTCACGGTGATGAGAGTTCAGGAATTTACAATGCTCGATTTGCGTTAAAATCAACTGAGATGTATCGATTTCTTTTCTGTTCATATGGAGATGATCTGAAATAGAGGCAGGTAAATTTTTCAAAATTATAGTGAAAAATGTTCAAAGATTTTTATGGTTATCTTTTCGTAGTTTCTCATGTTATCATAAGTTATCAAGCACAAATATTCTTTCGTATATTTCATACCTGTTCTAACTTATTAAACGGGCACATTTCTCGTCATAGACATCGTACGTAGAATGTTGACAATCATATTCAACTTAAGGTCCATAAAAACAATAATATTGATATCATGGTTGCTTGGTTTTCGTTAAAAAAATCACCGAAAAAAATCGCCCATATTCTGTCGTTTATGGAACACTTTCATTCTCGAGTAATACGTTCTAACTTTCACTATTAAACGTTAAAGTATGCGTTGGAATTAACATAATTGATTCAGGTGAACTGAGGATCGGTTTGTGTTTACGAAGGCATGGCTACTTCACTGCGGTGATCCGCAATTCTCCTTTCTAAACTGCTTCGCCCAGTGAATAGGTAACCTTTCTCCTTTGGGAGAACCCTTCCTAATATTAAAAGGAAAAGTTTCCAAAGGGATTTTAATAGGAAGAAATGGTTGGGTAACAAAGATCCTCCCAACTTAAGAAGCACATCTGGGCGAAGACATTCCTTTGGATCAAATTTAAACTTTTAATTATGAGAAGGTGACGTTCTTTGAGGCTATAATTGGTATTCCAAATCAATCATATTTGAGAAAATACTTCATATTTATTTTTCTCTGTCATCCGTAACTTGTAAGCCTTTGGAATTTACGTTATTCTTGGCTTATTACAATTAAAATCTGCAATTCATTAGTTGTAATTTATGATCACACTAGTCTTCTTTCTTTGGAGATAAATATCTATTATTACCCGTGAATATCGCAGCCACGGACAGGAAATTTGCTATCAGTAATAAATCTAACCCACTCATCGACGAATGTGAATTCTTTCCGCGAGTACATCCACGTTCTGATGAATCCAAGAACTATATCACGATTCTTAGTAGATTATTTATCACATGACGTACATAGGTTACGTACTACCTAGCTCGGTTACGAATGACTGAAAGGAATAAGTTTTAGCAAAACTTCTTTAAAAAATAATCAAGGAATTTATGATCTATATAATCTATCCCATATATGATATCTAATCTATCTAAAAAAATCGTGATGACATTCGAGGAACAATAGCGTAACTCTTCCTAAATCCATCACAACTTCAATTCCAGAAGAATCGCGAACAATAATTTGACGATGTCGCATTCGGATAACGTACGACAAAGAGCAAGTTTATAGTGAACAAGCCAGAAAATGACCGCTGGTAACTACGACTTTTAATTAGATTCTAGTCCTTCCCGCTAACGTCGTCAGTGAATCAAGTTCCGTATCAAGAATATCTCGAGATAAAACAGTGACAGCTGGATGCAACATCACCCACAGCAACTCCAAGTATCGCTTGTAGAAGAAACAATGACAACACGACAAAGAAACTAATTGCAGCGAAGAAAATTTTGCAAGTCGACCGGAATCGTATCGCAACGCAAGTCTCGGTAACAGAGAAAAGAACAATAAGCCATTTACCTTCTCCTCTGAACTCCTTTCCTTGCTCCACCACCATTTCTTCATGTCTTCCGACGACACCTGAAGGCGTCCTCAGACACACTGAAAGAGACAAAGCTGCCTCGCCCTTTCGATTGGTTTGCAGAGGGAGTCGGAAGTGGAAACACCATCCGCGTGATCAATGGTATATCCCTCCTTCACGGCATCTCAACTGAAACTGAGTCCTACACCGCCGTTCCGCCCGTCTCCCCCACGCGCCCTCCCCCCCTCTGCACTTATCTACGAGTTTTGATAAGGGTCTCCCCCCCTCACTTTTGATTAAGGGAGTTTGCCAATAGATAAAAGATGTCCATCTCCTCCACTGGGATCCTCTCAAAGAGATTGCAGGTGGGAGGGGATTCTTTCCAATGTCAGGAATGCGTTTTTTTCATTTCGCGTGAGTCATTCCGATGTAGAGATAACGGATTAAATTCTTATTGATTAATAAACCGCGCATTTGGCAAAAGTGCGAATTTTTATCGTTCGATAGGAACCGCTGATCAATTGTAACGCTTATTTCCCGTTTTCTATTTACGTATAAAAACGAATTTCCATACGTGTGCTTCAAGGTTATTATTTATAAAAATCACTATACGTAGTTTTATTAACAGGTCGGAATGTTTACTAAAATTTACTGAGGTTAGTTGTAAGAGGTGTCACTATGACATCGTGGCAGAAAAGTAAACAAAGCTCCCAGACGGTCACATGATTAGTACTCGATGTTTTTGATTGAAGCTTTTTTTAAATTAAAAGAAAATGAATGACGCATCTTGGATGCAGCTGTGAAGGATATGAGGAATTAGTAATATAAACTAGACTTCCCTTTAGCTTCACTTTTTCCGTTTTGCATCGCTATTTTCCTGTTCTAGTTCTGTTCTAATCAACATGTAATCATTCTTCGTTTGCAATGCATTTAATTCCATGTTTAATTTCTGTACAGCATTCTGAATGTTTTCGTTCATACTTTTCGTAAAATGTACGCAAATTTTCTAAACTTTTTCTCAAAAATAAATACATCGGTCACTTCCCTTCAGTTATCCCTCTGTATATTCTTCTGCTTGCGTATGTAAGAAACTCGTAGTCGGAACAAGGATTGCTTATGTTGTTCGATTGCGTGAATCTGTGACGCAAACGAATTGTTGGTTAGTCCTAAAATTACCATGTGTGGCACTGATATGCTGTGCATCTCTACTTTCTGGAAAGATGCCATTATTCGGATGGAGAAACAATAGCAAACTCTCTCTCAAACAACATTTTATCGCCGAGGCTTGCATCTTGCCCGAGAAAGACAAAAATAGTCTCAACTTAAGAACACTTTCCGTAAATTTTAAATTCGGTAAATATCATAGACTCGTACATGTAACATATAAGGAACCTTTCAAAATTCAAAAGTCGGACGTCAAATAGAAAGTTTCCATTATTTGACTTAATTTTTTCGGTAAAGAATATAGAAATAATTGTCATAGCGGCCAATATTTGAAAATCTCCGTTCAATAATTGCTTTATAGAAGTGGTTACACAGTACAATTAACGAAGTCCCAGATGTCCAAAGATTTTAGAAAAGTTTACAGCTTCTCTAAAGACCATTCTTTTTTTAAGGCATTTCGAAAAATAATCTGTATCTTCTGATACACATGTGATACATATATAATATTCTTAACGTTTTAAAAGCTATGACGATATTTTTTCAGAAAATATTCTTTTGGAATAATCTTTGGAAAAGGACACTGGTTTATGCCTGTAATATTTCTTTTAGATTTTTGTATTGACTCCAAAAAATACCACATTCAAACTATCCGAGTTTCCAGTGTTCCTTAGAGTATAACATTTACGAGACGGGTAACTCGTACCAGCAAAGAAAAAGATTTTATGTGAATAGTATGCTAGATTCATAAAAATTGTATTCTTATCGGTTATCCTCACCCCTTGTTCACTCGTTCTTGAAAGTCCATCTTATTCTAACACAATCTTGAAGAAATTTCAAATATGAGTAATAAAAAATTTTCGTTTTCCAACAATTTTGAATGTTAAGTATCTTGATTAGTTTCTGTATATATCTATCATATATATGAATTTAAAGTAAGTCTATTAAAAATATGAAATTAAAATCATCAAAAACTACAGTAATCAATTTGCGGTGGTGGTACATCTCGCGTTAAAGATATGAAGATTTTTCAAGTGGGTGGATATTCGCGGAGAAAATAATGTCTTTGCACCCTGATTAAATTCATGTTATAAGCAAGGAAAATTTTTATTGATAAATTTTTAGTTATTTTCTTTACTCTGATAATTTAATATGAAGTTATTAAGGGTAATTCAGTACTGATAAAAATTTGTCATGAAACGTCATGAATTCGATATTGTAATCAATAGAAAATTAATTAATATGTTCAGATAGATAAAATGAATTTTTCATTTCCTATTTTACAAAATTGCTCAATTGAATTACAACATTAACAATAGGATTAGAGTTTTCTGGAATATTAAAGGGATATTACATTCATCTTGCTTTAACAAACGTTCTGTTTGCTATTAAATCGTTAAAAGCGAAAGTTTGAAAACTAATTAGCTTCATATTTTCTATTCAATCAATGAGGTATTTAATTTCTACTCATTATCTGTAAGAAAATTCTCTCCTCATTAGATCAATTACGTAACATTTCTTTATCACTCTCTGACAACCGATAGTACTGTTACAAAGAAGATTAGAGAAAAATATGTACTTTAAGATCGATTAAAATATTATACCGAATAAAATGTGTGTGCACGATAATTTTTAACGGTGTTTGGCTGTCTTAGGATGTTTGTTAAATTAAAATAATTCGGAAATGAGGAGAATGCGGAAGAAACCGACAGATTGAGAAATAGTGTCGATGAAAACAGATGACTGAGAACGATCGATTCTCGACTAATGACTTCGCAGATTAACACATTATTGCCCACAAACATTCCCCAGAGCAGGAAATCTTACGGAAAAAATTCGTCGAAAAGAAACTCGACGGTTAACGATTTTTCAACGCGAGAATTTGCATCGTTGCACTAATTTCGATCGTATATTAAAGAAAGAGCTGAATATCCAATTTCCCCCTAAATTTGACATTTTCGTCTATTTACTCATTTTAACTCCCCAATCAAAAAGTCTCTGCTTTTCATTCTTCGATTCTTCAATTAATCTCCGTTTCTCAATAGTAAATATACTCAGTTTACCGTTTACTTTCCTTTTCAATTGAGCGGATTGCAATAATGAGGGTGTGAAATTTTTTCTTGACTTTCTCTGCTTCTTTCAAAACCTCTTAAGAATAGCTAAAGAAATGTACGGTAAATAAATGGTCGTGCGGAAACTTCGTAACTACACCTGAGTAATCCAGCGATTCCAAACCTGAATCGTTCTGGATGCATTTGTGATTAAAAATAGTGAGATGATTTTAATTGTACCATGCATCTCCATGCGTTTATTTGGCGGAACAGAATTCACTTTAATTATATTCAGTTTTAATTTTTCACGACTCATCAAGGTCAGTGTGTTAACAAGTAACCATAAAACGC
Source organism: Pantala flavescens (assembly GCA_020796165.1). Taxonomy (NCBI): domain Eukaryota; kingdom Metazoa; phylum Arthropoda; class Insecta; order Odonata; family Libellulidae; genus Pantala; species Pantala flavescens. The sequence goes on from CM036883.1 coordinate 50,294,771, forward strand.
CTTAACAAGAAGATTGTTAGCAGGAATCATTCATTCTATTCCTCGCAATATCGATGTACAAATGAAATTTTTGTATAATTTACCAATTCTTCTAATTTATTGAATAACATGTATCTTCTACACAATATATCATTTTCATTATTTTCGGCTTCGTTAAATCGGCTTTATAAACGAAATTAAATTTAATTGAAATGATTATATATTGAGTTATAATTGATTTTAATAAATTTCGCGATTTAATGAGGAATTAATTTAAACATCAGTCACAAACCTGATTATTTATTAAATTCAATGGATTTTAAATCGTAAAATTTTATCTCTCGATAAATTGAAATGGCGTTTTCACTATTGTTTTGAAAAATATTCAATTTAATAAATGGTAAATGCTAATGAGACACAAAGTAACATAAATATATTTATTTTTGTTGATAATCAGGATAAAAGCGAGAAGATTCAATGGAAATTATAAAATATTATACTGGTGAAGATATTTTTAACATAAATTTGCTTTCCGTGAAGAATTGATAATATTTTATTAGGAGGAAAAGGAACAATTCCTATGCGAATATTCAGGTTTTAATTGTATATTTTTCGTTTTCACTTACCTTTTGTGTACAGCTACAGCCAAACGTATTCATAAGCAGACAATTAAAAAAATATTGGCTTAATTTAAAAGTTTTTTAAGGAGATATTATAACGGTATCAAAGACGATAACTATCGGTGTGATTATCTGCAATGAGGAATTAACTGTGTATGTTTTTGCGGTAAGTACATGAGTTGTGAAGAACACTGTTGACGAATGATTCGAATCTAAATAGCATAGGTCAGGTCACTGGGACAGTTGTCTCTACGAAATGGGCAGCTTGAGATTTTTGAGGTCAGCTTCGTACCCTTCCTCGTAAGGCTTTTATTAAAGTTGCCAGCATGGAACCGATCCAACATTTATGGGACCATATTTCTTTTGGGATCTTTGCGCCTAACGGATGCCCCTTCCGTAAATTCAAATGCCTCGTCCAAGAATTTACTGTCGCACTAAGACGCAAGGCGTATACATATACTTACAAATGATATGATAATGAGAGTCTGATTTATTTGAGATTCAAAATATACATAAAGTACACAAGATACACTCAAAGCATTCAAAATTAAGATTAATGAAGACAATTTGGGAAAGATAACACAAATGAAAAAGGTTCTCATACGTATGAAAGTTTGAATACCCATTACCCAAATGAAATACAGAACAGCAGAATGACAACGAAGATCAATCTCATTCCAATAACAATGAATGTATTCTTTTTTATAATGTAATAATCACTGTGATGGAAGAGAATTTTTTTAAAACAATATTCAAATTTGTCATAGCTAAATTGTACTGTAATGTATAATAACAGTATTATAATACACTTATTCTTCCAGAGCCGAGAATTTTTAAAATATTTAATTCTTTTGTTCTTTTTATAATAGAAATTAACTAATAAAAATATTTTAAACTTTTAATAAACTAAAAACTTCGAACCTTTACCTATAGAAATACTCTTTTCGGAGAGTATTCTATGGTACTCAAGATTGCGGTAAACCCTTACGTAAAATCAGCTGCAGTCCGTTTCCGTGAGGACATGGCCTTTGTGACGATACCTGACAATATGAGATAGTTTTACGTCTCTCTACGTCAAGATTTTTATTCTGAGATTAGATTATAAAATTGAACACTATTAAAACATTTACCATGGTAAAATAGAATAATTTTCTACTTACTAATACTACTTTCTGGAACGCTTCACTGAGTTCTTTCGTTTATTTGGATATTTCGGAGATGTTTAATTTCTACTTTTACTAAGCATAGGTATACTTAAATGTGAAAGTGATCTCAGATTAAACGATTCGTTTCGATAAGGGATTTCTGAATTCGGATGAAGTGACAGGCAATTTTCCATTCCATCGCATTCCGTAATTTTCCTCATTCAAGACTTACCTTCTCTATGCCTTTCCCGAAAGTTTCAGTAATGTCACCAATCGAACCGTATGGCAGACTAATCCATTACTTCCGCAGTTAAAATTGAGAGATACGCATAAAAAGCTAAAGCATACTGGTTCCCTTTCTAGAAAACTTTACATTCTTTTTCGATTCACAAAATTTAACTTTTTAACACTGTAATATTTCTCATTTGCATTGAAAATTCTCGTGAAATAGAAAAAATCAGTTTCACTTTCTTTCACCTATAAATGTGAATTGAACTTTTAGTTGAATATTATTTTGTTAGAAATTAATATTTCATTGTATTGGTCATGTTTATTGTATGTGAATCGTATTGTAGAAAATTACTACTATGCTAGAAGTAGAAGAATATAGAGAATTGAGGTAGTCTTAAGATGGATGCATAGCACACAACAGTTTGAAATGATTTTGCATGTTAATTCGTTAGTGAACTTTTAAGGTGCATATATTTGTACTTTATTAAAATATCTTTTATACATTGAGAGTGGAGTTTTATTTTCTTTATACCGTTTTTATCTACTTACTTAAGGGTTTTTACGATTTCATATAATGAGATATCACGTTCGCTACCAAATGATTCGTTAATTCTACAGAGAAATTCGATCAGCGTTTCATTACTTGCGTTGAAAATAATGAAATATTTTATAGATGGAGATTCGATTATCGCTATTCCTAAACAGTTCAAATTTTGTTTTAATTAAAGGTTTGAATTATAATTATATATTTATTAATTCACTTTATTATTAATTGCTGGCCTTGTTGGTTTCGTTGGTGGAATGGTTAGCATGCCAATCTTCTAACGGTCCCGGGTTCAAATCCCGGCTGGGGGGAATTTTCCTCTCAGGGTCTAGATGTTTGTGACGTCCGTTATTAAGTTTGTGGCCACACTGTAATTGTCGCGAAAGAGGATGTTTGTGCGGTCTTTGATAATAAATAAATTATACTTTATATTCGAAGGCGTCACTTAATGACGGTCATAATTATGGTAGGAAATTTACTCTTTTGAAGCGAAATCATTACATGATCTCAGTGAATATGACGCTATATAAAATTTGTTATGATTAAGTTTCAAGAGTTTTTATTTTTTTCATGAACGAATTTTTTTCAGATTGTGAGTCTTGAAATTTAATTTTCTAAAGTTCGGATATTATTCAATTTTAGTATTTTTTGGAAGTATATATTATTTTAATGAAGTTTGTTGTCATCAGAGTTTCTTCTCTGAAATCAAATAAAAAGATATAAATAAATAAACAGGAGATAACATATGTTGAAGAAGAATTTATATTAGATTATAAATGATTTTTTATATATCTAGGTTATAGCTAATTTATTATAGATTTTAAATTAAAGAAACATACATTATTCTTTAAGTTTTAAGACAGAAATGAATTTAAATTTCATTAATAATCATCACAAAAAGATTAGGCTTTAGCCTGCCTACGTAACATGTATTTATAACCAGAATATTTGAAATTTAGGTTTGATTATCTAAAATTATTACATTTTAATCGAAATCGTAAAATCCATAGAAAGAAATATCTTTAGAAAAGTTTGTGAATCTTTCAATGGGATATTCAATTGGAACATATGAACATAACATTCACAAGCCTCATTCCCTCGCCTTCTTTACTTTTGGACGATTTCGTCGCTTTTCGGAGATAAAAGGCGTATGGCGAAAACGAACCTTCTGAGTAAACTGAGGATATTAGGTTAATGCAATTTTCAACGGTGACAGGTACATCTGAGCAAACATTGGCGCGACAAAAGTATCACGGCCTTGGGGTCACGTCCCATCTCGCATGAGCAATCAAAGTGGGAGGAAATTCTCCAAAGAACATTTGGAGGTCGGAAAGAAACGTTCTCATTCAAAGAACCGTAATGATAAAGAAATATCGCGAAAGAATATGACACCTTAACGATCAAGTTCTTTCCTTCCTTTTCAACACCAGTACACGTGTTACTCTCTCAGTCAATCGTAGAGAGAATCTGTCACAACTGTAATATTGGAGTATCTTAACAATTGGCGGTTCATTATTATTTCAAACAATAATATAGTAGATGAAGATTTATAAATGGATGATGTAGTTTCAAGTTTCTCATATAGAATAAATGATAGCTTATTTATGTAAGATTTATTTTTTTAAATGAAATTTGTGAGAGTTTATGGAGTTCGTTTACTCTAAATTTTTATGCTATCAAATAGGAAATTCTGTTGATTGTGTTAATTTCTCTTTTTTGAAAAGAATGACTGTAATCGAAATAATTTTTGGAGTATATCTTTGTATGACAGAATGGCTTAGTAAATCAGGAGAACAAGTAATAATAAAACTTTGTATTATGTATTTTAATATAGAAATTATAATTATTGAAGTTCATTTTTCCAATACTAATAAAATTCTCCATTTCTTATTTATAATGTAACTTAACTTGAATGTGAAGAACTCGTTAAATAAAATTAAATCGCTCATTGGATACGAACCGTAAATTTGAAGTTAATTTTCATTTATGAAACAGCTTATCGTGGAAGTACTATTTTACCATGTTTGTACATTCAAGAGTGTTTTATGATGCTCTTATCTGTTGTGAAACTGAGCTTTTTTACGCATATTTAATATATTTGCGATGATAAGGATTCATCTCGTCGTCTTTTAATGTAGTGCCTATGCGGTTTCATAGGTACCATGTAAGTAGTATTAGAAGGCGGAGCATCGGCTATTAAAATTTGTATTTCTTATATTCTAAACAAACCTCTCACTGATTTTAGAGGATAGCATACGAACGATGACAAACGAGCTGAATCCTTTACACTGAATGTCTTAACTTCAAAATCTCCATATACTAAAGAAGATTATCTAACCGTTAAAATTTTATATTGGACATTGTTTGAAATAATACTCATACAAGGTTCTCTAAAATTATGTGTAGAAAGTCTTGTTTATTCAGTCTTTCTTGAAGGAGTTTGGAAGCTTCAAAATAAAGTATCTCTTGAAAGAATGTAGTCAGTGCCAATGTGTTTCAAAGAGGATGTGATTACTGATTGAGGATTGTAAATGGAGTCATGTTTATGAGGATATAGCTAGATATATTTTTGTTTGCTGACTTCTCTTTTACGACTCGCGAATTTTTGCTTGAAGTAATTTGATCAATTGCGAAAAAAATTTTAATTAAAATTGAAAAAATAATTCCTCCGAGATATTTGTTTCGTAAGTATTGTAAAGATACTATGATTGCACTTCAGTCGTTCCAGAAGAATTTAGACGAGAAAGAATAGGATGTGCCTCATATTAGCAACATTTTGAAGATATCTCATGTCATATTCCATTTATGATGTTTATCTATGAATCATAGTTTTTGCTTCACTAGCGTACATTTCTCAGCGCCGGCGAGGATAAAAGAGATAATAGTAGTACAATAGTCTATATACGGAATTTGAAGATATGCTTAAAAAGGAATGGAATATATTCGTATAGCAGAATTTTTTGCAATCTTTGTATCATAAAAAAACATCAACCTTATTCCGATATGTAACTTTTATGTTTATTTCATATATTTTACATATAATACGTGAATATGTCAAATATCATATATATGAGAAAAGAATGGTGATGTAAGTTATGATGAAACTAAAGAATTTTATCAACGTTGCTCATAGCATTAAAGTTAGGGGTTTAATAACTGTATCAGATTGTGATCCATCGGTTTTCCTTTTCCGAAAACTAACTGGATCGATCGAAGAACGATTTCTGTTGTTCTTGTCAGATTGTTTTCGGATACAGATAAACTGGGAGATAAAAGCAGGTCTATCAAAGGGTTAGAAGCATTAGGTAATGTTGATCGAATTTATCTCTTTGACCTCCATCACCGTCCTGTCTAACATGTTTTAGATAAGTATCTTGTACAAAGCAGAGATGGTTCGCGAAGAGATATCCTTGATAGTCGAATGAAAAGAGTAGATAAATTAAACAAAAATCGAAAATGTGCTGATAAAATGCTTGTAGAATACGGTCGAGTCGTTTTGGCGCTGACTACTAATCTTATGGATTCTCATTGCAAAATTCGATAGCAGAAAATGCAAATTTATTTTAATTTATCAACTGTCCGAAAATTTTTCGTAGGAAAATTAAGTAATTCTTTTGCTCTCATTTTCGCTAACTGAGATATTTATAATTACCTTATCGATTTTCTTTTACTTTAAAATACTGGGTCGATGCAAAAGATTCTGGAATTTATTATATTATTTAATCATTGGAATTTATTTAAATTAATATTGAAACATCATGATCATAATCATAAGAATAATATCCATCGTGTTTAGTAAAGTACTTTCTTCCATCGGCTTGTGAGGGCGTAGATAACTTCTGCGTAAAACTGAGGTGTTTCGGAGTTGAAAATTTTTCCGATGTTTTCACTGAAGCAGCATCGGCGAATTTTTTTCCTGAGAAAATATTCTGCATGTAGCGAAAGAGATGGTAGTCAGATGGGGCAATGTCGGGACTATATGGTGGGTGTGGAAGAATCTATTAGCTCAATTTAAGCAGTTTCTGTCTGGTCCATTTGTCCACATACGTTATCATACTAAAACGCACGTCTTTTAGTAAAACATATATAGAACGCTTTTTTAAAGGCCGTTTTGACAGAGTAGCATCTAAAATACATTAGAGCTGAGAACAGCAGGCCTTAGAATTGATGGTCACATTCCGTCGAAGTAGCTAGTAGCCCATTGCACAGGGTCGTGTACATCCCACCAAAACATTACTTTTCTCTAATGCACCTCTGGCTTGGAAATGGCTTGTGGTGGTGTTTGACCGACTTCCGCTCGTGACCTTCCGTGGGTTACGTTCATACAAAGGAGCCATTTCATCTAGTAACGGTGTCTAAACAGTATACGCGCTTCTTGGAGAACTCAGTGCACACCTCAACTCGACGGATTTCTTACGTATAGATCGTGGTGATTTTGCTGACTGCTTGTCGCTTCTTCATGGCGCACTGCTGTTGATCGGTCAGGATCCAACGCTTTGCGCACCTCCAGTGTTGTAAGACGTGGACTAGCTTTTACCAACAGTCGCAGCTCGAAAATCATACGAGTCATTTTAGGAGATGTCCTCACCAAAGGCTCGCACTAAACGACGAAGAGATTGGCTGCCTTCGTGTCAGAAAGGTAATTATATAGTACACATGTGCGTTTATGTTCGTGAGAGAACATAGGCAACTTTGACATCTTAATAAGGAAATAAACATTCATTTACGGTCCGTCTTTCAGAAAAATTTGTTGTGATCAGTGTTCACATTGTTACTGCCAGAGACATGTAATCATTTCATTGGTTACGTCAGCTTGTCTGTAGCTGATGTTGTAGGTGTCAAGTAACGCCATAATTAATTGTCAGTCGCAAAACACTTCTCTTGCTGAAGCAATAAAGTTTTCCACATTTTGGAAAATTTCAGGAACTTTAGCACTAACCCAACAGAGACCTTGAACTTCATTGTTTAATTATAAAAAATGAAAGTAAATTCATTTTTTTGCAAAAAAGAACATTCAAATCATGGCTTCTCAGAATGAATTCTAGATTTTAGAGAAAAAGATGTATAAGTATATTGAGTTTAAAATCAGCGTCTAATCCGCATTTTCAATAGTTAACGTAATTTATGAAGTGTTCCGTGTGTTTTTAAGGAAATAGAATCCCATATTTTTGGCGTAAACCTACTCGATGTGTAAATATACTCAAATTAAGTCGATAGAATAAAAGAAGTGTAGCCAAAAATAAACTATTGATGCCTCATATATTCTATCCCGCGATGCCATCCTAAGTACTCATGTCATTTGAGAACCAAATAATAAAAGATTAATCAATGCTGCACATATATAATATTTTTTCTGGGTTAGAGATAGGGTACTGGCTGGCTGTACTTATTTCATTTAATATTTAATATTTTTATTTATATATTTAATAGTTTTAATCCATGGTAACTTTGTAGTTTATTATATTAAAATCAAAGCTCATGTTATTTAAAAGTTTTGTATTCCTAAGCCTTTCTATTAAACATTTTAGACTCTCTCACCTGGTATATCTTGGAAAGGTTTTACTTCAAATCCAATAATCTCCTAGTAAATTTAAATGACAAAAATAAGTAATAATAACATGGAAAGGATTGGCTTCTTTACTAATTCATACTTCTAAAGATTCAAAGAAAAGTTTCTTAAACCACCTTGCTTCGGCATAGGAAATAAAGTTCATCAGTATTTTCTGGACTTCTCAATTTTCACCTTATATTATAATGAAAATAAAAATCAACAACTGTATAAAATATATACTTATAAATATCATATAAGGTACAAGAAGTTTGTAGAATATAATGGGAAAAATTATACATAAACACTTGTAGATTAACCTCACAGCTTTCAGGAGTGTCTTAGGTCATTAAATTGCAAATTTTTATAAATAGTGAAGGCACCTCTAAATAAATATAGCAAATTTATTGCTAAGCACACACACTTGCACAGGTACAATCAATTTGACTTGTTTCTTTCTGGTTATAAATATCTCCTTTTCTTCTTCAAAATAACATAATTTTGAGTTAACAAGCTACTTTCCATCATTTAATTTCTTGGTAGTCTTATACACATATTTTCCATCATCATTATTTACTAATAACCTGTCCAATAGAACTACTGGCTGATTCAGAAGTGCAGCAGATCTCAGCTCCCCAAGGTCCTTCCTAACTCTCTTCCTTCCTCTACTAGACACAATTGATATGGATGAGCTGGTCTTCACAGGTGATTGTTTTTCTCCCCTCGGATTTTTCACTGCATTGCTAGATTCTGGTATTAAATAGCAGACAAAATTTATCCTTAATACTCTTATTTATATTCCTAAGATATATAGATGGTGTATCATTAATATATCAGAAAACAACATTCAACCATGATTATTTACAGCAAAATATTGATACAAGACATACAGATAGCCAAGTGAGAAATAAATTCACTTGATGAAAATATTATCCTCTGCGCTGAATTATAGAAGAATTATGATTAAATAATTTAGTAAATTTAAATGAAAATATTTATGATTAATACAAATTGAAAAATTCTTTGAGATTAAGTCAACGGCCAAAATTCTTGGGAAGGTATCTGCCTCAGTGAAATGGACAAACTCAAAGTACATTTTTTGCATTGATGAATAGTAATTTATTCATACGACCATTTTTATATATATTTCATATCGGTCCTATGCTTAAATTCCAGTTTTCGTTTTCAAATTTATTTTGCTTCATAAGAATTCTTTCATCATGAACAGATTGAATGATTAATTACACTCATTTCTCAAAACAAAATTAAATTACTTTATTATCTACATCTAACATGACTAATGCTCAGCAAAAACTCTTTGCTCGATGAAAATTGCTCCCTGGTATACTTTTCTTAATGCTTATCCTCTACATTAATTGGAACCATTGATGTAGAATAGGCCTCTCTATAACATTCAACTTATTTATCTTATTCTTATTATCAACTGCGAATCCTTACCTATTGATTTAAGAACAGAGAATTAACGGTCAATTTCTCCAATTTGTTCCAGTATTAATGGGAGTTGTCAACAGTTAGTCAATTCAATTTTACAGAAATTTAATTCAAACATGGAAGATGGAAACAAATTGGATGGAGACAAAGATATTTAAAACATATACATTAGTCATGAGACATTTGTTTATTACCTACCAGATTTAAATTTGATAAGAGCAACTGGAAATGGATCTTGTTGATTTGGTTCTATAGATTCTGCAAAGTATAGAATTGAAGCAGTTATTTCCAAAAGTTTTAAGAAAATAATAAACATGATTATTTAAGTGGTTATTGATTATAATGACAGATAATTATATGCTTTCTACTATAATACTTAAATAAAACAAGGAAAAAATACAGCTCAAACCGCAAACAGAATGTGAGCTGTATATTAGGATGATACAGTGGGAGAACTGACCGTGCATTATGAAACTATCACATTTTCCCTGAAAATCAGCTGAAACTTTTCAAACAACCCATATACATAATACTTCCATAATTCACCATTAACAATAAGCAGATTTACTAAGCAATCATATCACATGAAAGTAGGTAAACCATTTTTCAGAGATAAAGAAAGAGCAAACTAAAATATATTTTAAAGTTGAGTGATAGACAAAGATTTCTGCCTGCATGCACTCATTCATTATGCTCCTTGCAAATTTTTATATTTGTAGTTGTATTGAGTATGGTACTGTACTAGCAAACTTATGTACTATTTCTGATTCTCTGGTCTTCTGAATCATTGTTCTATCTAATTTTTTGATTTTATTCACAAAATCTTTGAAATTAGGAGAATAAACTTGATATAGTATAAATTAATTTCCATAAACTGTCTAACTTTAATTATCATTATTATAGTTAAATCACTTCAATTAGGTGTGGTTAGAAGATTAGATTACTATATTATATAGTACTGATTAGAAGTGTTCACACAGGTTTAGGTTTTAACTTTGTAATAATGCTATGTGTGCTGAGGGGTAAAACGATCTCTCTAGATTTCACCCTAAAAGAGAGGGATACCCTTCCTGGAGTATAGTTTTTGTTCAGAAGTGTCAGATCCTCAAGAGAAGAGTTAATACTGGGAGGTTTTCATTAACAAATCTGGTATTTGACTCCTTACAATGGTACAGGCAAAGACTCCTATGCTTATTATTATTTTTAACATTTTATTCAAGGCCATGGTTTTGTTTAACTATATATACTATAGGCTATATATCACTTTACCACACTGAACTAATTTCCCACCACATCTTAAAAATGTATCATGGACAAAATATCTTTTGATATCTTTGTCTTCTTTTAGTTAAACATTTTTTACAATTTGAAATAGGAAGTTTGAGTTTATAAAATTATCACATGATCTTACCTTCAGGTATTCTTTCATTCACTGATGTACATTCATCTTCTACAATAACACTAGTGGACTTCTCGGGATCAATGGGTTTTAAAGAGAGCTTTTCAGTAAAATTTTTCTTCAACAACCATTTCTTATCTTTGATAGCTTCAATTTCTTTTCCATCCAAGTCAGAGAATGATGAAATGTTCTGCCCATTTCCTTTGAGGATTGGGCTACATTTCTGATCCTGTTCATCTGAGTATTTAATTGGGACTGACTTTTTATTTACATTTTCACTATAATGGTTATCAAGTTTCTCTTCTTCATCTAAAACATTTTTTGTAATTAAGGTTTGTTTTCTTTTATCTTTCCTTCCAATGGAACCAGTCTGCACTGTACTCTTTGGCACAGCTTTTTTCCCTGGGTACACCTTTGTAGGTCTTTTAGTTCCTTCATTCAGTCCATGATTGATAGATTCAGATGATGTAGACCTCTCAGGGTTATTAGTAGAATTTTCTTCAATACATGTTGGATCACCTCCAAAGATTTCCTTCATCAGCTCAGACCCAGCATTATTACTAGATGATGACATTTCTTTCTTTTTTGAAGTTTCATTTCTTCTAGAACTATTCTCTCCTTTGCTTGAGGCACTCTTCACTTTTTTACCCTCTTGCATTAAAATGAGCTCACTTTTATTTCCCTGAGGCATAAGAACTACTTGTTGAATGACTTTCTGCAAGACTGGGACAACTGTCATGATGTTTGAAGAACCTGTCCCAACTGGCTGAACTATTTGGAAACTTTGAATACTGGGCTGTTGAGCAATTGCAATGATTTGAGATGCTTCTGTTGTAATGGAAGGAGAGGAATCCTTGGATGTTTTTTCGGTAGAAACCTTTAAGGCATGAGTATTAGAGGAGGGCTGTTCGCTTGCTGCTTCATCCACCGCATTGTTTGACATATTGACATCAGATGAAGGTGTATTATGGAACTCCTCTGCGGATGCCATAGAATATACTTCAGTGATCTTTCCCATACAGCTTCTAGATTCATTTGATTCATCACTTGAATTAGCATCATAACTTGCAGAAGGATCAACATCATCTCCTCCACATGGATTTATGTCACCACTTTCAGAAGTATCTTCATTATCATATTCAGAGAGATTTGTCTTAACACTTTCACGTTGGTCTAGATTACCACTCCTAGATTTGTCTGAGTTATTACTTTGAGAAGAAACTGCATCTCTAATTTTTGAAGGATATGTCTTAACTCTCCTGGAAGTAGTTTTGCCAGTTTTTCCAGGAGAATTTTTTTTACTTGTGCTTTCCTTCAGAACAACTGAAGGAGTTGCAGTTACATCTCCTAAGGTCTCTAAAGAAAGATTTGAATGTTTTATTTTTTTAATTAATGGAGCAGTAAATTTTTTTGAACTATCTTCAGGCATTGAGATCATAAAATGCTGAACTTTTTTTTCACAGATTTGAGGGCGAGGGGTGTTCACTCTGGGTGGAAAAGGATACTTTTTGGGAGTATCATTGAGATTGTTTAAAATCCGCTTGATCCTGAAAAGACAGAACAATCAAATAATACCCTTCACTCAATCATTAAAACATATTATAAACAAGATTAAAAATAGCCTATGATTAAATTCAGCATACCATGAAATGTAACAATTACAAACAAAATACAATGCAGTATTGCATCAGTAGTACAGACTTGAAAATATATTATGAGCAACATAAATACTGCCAAAAAATCTGAATAAAATATATGTAAATACAAAAACTAGCCAATTGGCAACTCAGTCCCAGAGCATGAAAAAAATGATAGCCAGATAAGAAATATTTGAAAATCAATAAGAAGCCATAGTTTCAAGCAAGATGCCTTTACGAAATCAGCCAGCAGGGCTTTTAGGTCCACTATTCAAGGGTAAATTCCTGACACCTATTTTGGTTGACATTTTCAAGGTAAGAAGAGAGATGAGGGTGTGCAACATTGAGGTGGTATATATTTATCATCATAGATGCAGCTATGATGAACATTTCATTTCTCCTATTTGATTAGACATTTACATCCTTCAAGAAAGCAAAATTTTGAATCATACCTAATATTATCACTGAGAATGCTACGTATTTTTGATTTGATTATTCCAGTATATTAACCATAAAATAAAATTGAGAATGAAAATAAGTTTTTTTCAATATTCATTAAAACTCTCCATGAAATTAACTACTACAATCGCTTTAGCACAAAATCTTACTTTTTAAAAATTGTATACTTATTGTTCAACTAATGCAGTAATTTTTTTGGTAGTAGCAACAAATTAACAAATTTTTTACTAAGCTGAAATGTAAACATCAATAATCCAGAAATAGATAAAATGAAAAACCTTTCTTTCCTTTCTTCATCTGTAAGCTCAAGCCACTCTTTCACCCTCTCTTCTTCTGAAAGCCGTTTACCCCTCCTGTTATTTCTGAAATCATTCAATTCTTCTAAAGTACTCCTAATGGGCATGTTTGGATCTCTTGTAGAATTAGGCCCACATACAGTGGTATTTGATTTTCCTTCTGCAAAAGAATTACTTTCCTTAGATGACAGTAATTAAATTTCAGGTATTTTTCTATTTATTTGGAAAACACAAATATGAAATCTGATTTTAATGGCTCTATAGACACAAATATATCATACAGGATAAAATATTAAGTAAATATGTAGTGCTTTAACACAAGTGGTTCTTTTTATTTTGTCTACAATGTAAAAAATTTGTTAAAAAGGAACAGGTCTAATTAATTACCAGAGACTAAATTTATTCTTCTGATCTTATCTTATCCTTTCCCAATTAACAACAGACTCAGCAATCATTTAATATATACTAAATTTGTTGTTCTTTCAATATCATACAGATTCTGAAGTATAGATTTTTTAATAAAATTATGCAATACTTAATTAAATAATATAATTCTTTGAGAGAGAATGAGTTATATTAAAAACATATGCACTTACCTTCATTTGCTGCACTTTCATCATCTATAACAATGACTTCACATTCATGGTAGGCTGAAAAAATACATACCAGAGATTAAAAAATCTTAAATGAAAGGAATAGATTTTACAAAAATCAGGAAATGATTTTCAAAATAAAACTCACAATTCTTTGGTGAGACTTCATCTAAGATAACGATATCTTCTGGCGGACAGTCTAGAAAGAACCAAAAATTTGTCCATTACATTCAGTAAGTTGAATTAAAAGCTATGAAATTGTGTAGTGGAAATAACAAATGACAAGAAGACAAAATTAAGTTTTGTTTTTATAAAAGATACGATTCAAAATTGATGTACTTAAATAATTTATAAATCAATTGACTCTCATCAGATGAATAACTTCTAAATGTGACATCTGGAATTTTCAACATGATAATATATAAAAATTCACATGAAAGGAGTAATGGAATACATTTAGTTATCAAATAGATTTAATTTAGAAAAGGAAGAGATTAATAGATTTATTATCAAATTATGTAAAAAAATTATTTAAGATACGGTTGAAAAATGGCAAACATGAAGACAACAAAAATGAAAATTCCTTAATAGATAAATTAGTGATACAAGATGAAACACCTCTGGATATCCATAAAGAATATATTTCTCAGATCAACTAGCAGCAACAGGCAGAAAAAACAAGCTCAGTAAATAAACAGAAAAAGTAGGCTAGAATGCCTTAAGAAGAAATGCATATATATTCAAACAAGAAAATCTGTGGAACTGGAAAGGAAGATCTTTAACCAATGTATTCTACCTGTCCTGACCCTCTAAATGAAACTTGCATATTCAATAAAAATACAATTCAAAGGCTGCAAACATCATAAAGAGGTATGGAACAATTTGCAGGACTCAAATAGAAGGACAAAAACAGGATGCATGGGCAATGACAGGATTAACAAGAATCATTGTATAGGTAAGATAACTGAAATGGTGTGTGACAAAGTGAGGCTGTGAATCAAGAGAACTGGAGAAGGCCTTCATCCAATTTTGGATTAAGAATGGCTGATGATGATATAATTTTTTACATAAACCTGAAATGTAAAGTTATTGCCAACAAATCTGAAAAAGAGTTACATACCTTTCATTGCTTCAGTTTGACCATCACCAAGAGACTTCTCATGGTCACCTGATACAGAAATTAAATAAAAATAATTAAATTAGTAAGAATAACAAGCAAAACCCTATGCAATTATATTTTATTATTTTTTTTAAGATTCAGAAAGTTTGTAAAAAAAGGATGATAGTTAAACAACTATTAGGCAGCATTGTACAGCTACATTTATCTCAAAGAAAAATGAATAAAAATGGACATTGAAAGGAATTTTACATGAGCCTCTTTATCATTAACATCAACATTATTTTCTATTTACATCATTAGTACTTTTAAAATATACTGAAAAAAGAAAACTTTATGAACATTTTGTATATTATACCATTTAAACTTCTTCCTTCAGATGTAACATTGTATAAAAGTGGATAAACTTCCAGTCCTTCAAAAAAACCATTCCTTTTTATATCTGTTCATTTATATTGTACCAACTCTATGACAATAGCTTTCATTGAATATGGAATGAATGAACTCCTAAAATTATGAATAATTAAATAGATATCAATATTAATCATACTTACTCAATTTACTTAATGAATTAAGCTCTTTTGATAACATGATCTCAATATTTTTTAAATATATAAATCTAAAAGAAGATATCCAATTGAACAACTTAATATTATTATTGAAATTGAATTACTATGTCCTTTTTCTAAAGTTAATATGTCATCTATGTGACATATTAACTTTATATTATAATATACTTACATCTCCTAATTGTCAATACAAAAACAACTGAAAATGCCAAACCCCGAAAATGCTTTCATTAACTCTTCAGATTTTAGCTTACATAATACTCTTTATTTCTTACTTCTAGGAGAATATTCAAATGCATAGTTATAAGGGAAACAGAAAATATTTTTAAAATCTTTCGCAGAAATCAAGCGATTCATAACAATGAAAGTATCTATCTTGGATTTTTAAAACATATGTAATTATTCATTTAATAACTATGTACTGCAATGCAGATATTCATGAAAATTCAGGCAAAGATACTGCAGATTCTCAAGTGAATTCCATTATGTCTTATAACATAACCTAACATAACAAAAATTTTTATTACTATTCTGAACCTCTGAAATGTTCACCATAAATTTTGTAATAGCTGTCATTAGAGAACAAGGCTAAGGTGAAACAGCACCTTAAATAAAATGATAAGATAGTAAATTTTGAGCCTTTTACAGTTTAAATAGTAGTCTGCATAGCTCAACTTTTATAATTCCAGTTACAGGTTTTTAAAAAAATATTTGCTTGGATTTGATCTTTTTTGCAATTAGGATATTATTTAAATTAATTCTGCCCTACTGTCATGTAAGCAGAATTGAAGTCAAATATGAATAAGATCAAAGTAACTAAAATTATTTTTAAAATATAAATATTTCTTTACCTAAAAACATAGATATTTGATAACTTCACCAGATGACAATGGCTAATAATACTAAGAATACAATAACAATCAAAAACTGTTCAGCACTTGCTCAAGCAATGAGAAAAACTCTTGCGGAATTTACAAAGTTTTTATTATAAAAGCCTTCCACAAAGTCACGCCTTCTCATATTGATTTCACTAAATATGTCTGCATAAACTTAATAGTAAGAATAAAAGAAAATATACACAGGACAAGAAAAAAGTCTGACATGACCATAGCTTTTGAACCCTGATCGCATAATACCTGTTCATTTGTTCCAACCAATTGAGCTATTGAATTTATGTTTTGATAATTCATTATTTATAACATTTTAACCAGCAGAAGTCCTTCAAAAATAAATAAACCCAGCAGGAAAAATTTTCTTTGATTATCAAGAGCATTGGAGTAGCTATTAATAATGATTCAAGTTAAATGCAGAAAATGTAAGGGCCAGAACTGAAGTGAAATTTATAGCATTACTCACCATCCTCATATGAGGTAGAATAGTTATTTTGTGATGGTTCAATGGACTGCTCAATGATTGTTACAGTTGCCAACTGAGTGGTAGAGTGAGGTGAAATACCCTCTCCAGCGCCTTAATAGAATAATACTAAGTCACAATATAGTATGCTAGACCACAACCTTACAAATGGATATAAGTAAATATTTATTTACCTTATTCATAATATTCAAAATAGAAAACTTTTAAACATTTTACTAAATAAATTGGGTAAGTTGGTCATTAATAAATTAAAATTAATTAACTGACAACGAGTCTTAAGGCATTAAGGTTCCAAGTGATTTCTTTCATCAGAGAAATTTGCTGCATGGTAGGTATAAATTAGCAAAATCCATGAGTTTCAAAGCAGAGAGGCAGTTATCTATATCTACATATTTACCCTGCAAGCCACCTTTTGAAGTTTGGCAGGGGGTGCATGCATCAAGTCTCAATTTCCCTAGGGGATTATTTTTGCATATAGTTTGCAGAAAAAAAAAATGAATTTTTGAAACAACATGTTCGTGCATCTATTTCCCTGATCTTTAGTGCATTATCAGATTGTCCCAGATAACACAAAGGACGCACGCATTACGCTTACTATGTCTACTAGAAAGGAGCTCTCTCTGAATTTATCTAGTAATTTAATTCTTTGTTTCAACCTTCTTTCTTCTAGTGATTCCCAACCAGCATCCTTTAGAATCTGTGTTACCCTCACTGTTTTATCATAACAATTTTTAACGAAATGTATCCCCTTCTGTTGGACCTTTTCTAATTCTCGAATGCAGTCTATTGGCAGGGTCCTATATGCTGCACGTGTACTCAAGGTGAGGCCTAACTAACATAAAGTAGCATCAGGATTAGGATGAAAAAACACACAATTATTCTCTTATTTTCTTTTCAACAACATATATAAAGTCAAATAAAGGAGAGATATTTTAAAGTTAAAAAATAGATGAAAATTTTTGGAAAAATAGGATTTACTTGCAGTAAGGGTTTTTATTTATTTACAGGAGCTCCCCAAAAAATAAAGTGACAATCCAGGTGTAGATGACGAATCAAGATAAGAATATGTGTTCTCATTACTAAGTTTATAATTTACACTACTAAATTGCTTACCGTCTTCACAAGAGGTAGAATGATAATTTGGACTGGGTGATATTGACTTCTCAACTGCTGCTATCTCAGTTGTAGGTTCAGTTGGTGTATTAGCCTGCTCAACAGCTAAATAAAATGGTAAAAGATCCACATGACTAACAAATGAAAATCATTCTTCATTCATTGCTTCACAGTAATTTACAAGAAATTAATTTTCTAGCTTTGGCAAATTTAAAGAGCAACAAAGTTTTAATGTTTGGTTTTAATTTATATACCTATTAAAATATAGTATTTATGGATAAATTTACAATTTTTATTAATAAAGTAGATTACCTTTTTTAGATGAATCCTCAATTGGTCTTCGGATTGAATGCCAGTATCTTCTGTTGGATACTGTGATAAAAATATTATGTAAATCAGTAAGTGTAAAGTATGGCATTTATTGACATATTTGTCTTAAATTGGTTATAATATCGTATAATCTTTAATTCCTTATCATATGAAGGAAAGAATAATTAACGTAGAAAAAATTAAAGAACTATTGAGAATAATAAAAAATACCTACTTGTTTGTTTACCAGTCTTTTTATAGAGCACTGTTTTCTTCAATTTACAATTCTTATGTACAGGATCCTTATGCTCAAACCATTTAATCCTAACCTAAGAATGAAGATTACATCTCATTAAAACTATGGAAATTAACTAACGAATAAGTTAAACCTTTGGGAGTAATTTGATTACCAAGGAAAAAATACTTTAAATACAAATAAAGAAAATTCAAATGTCTATTAATGATCTTAAAAAATATAGAACTCAAAACATTATGTACTGAAATTCGTGGAATTGAGTAAAATTTCCATTATATAATTAATAACAAAGTAACAAACAATAATAAAGTGCTATAATAGTAATGATCAAAATTTGAATAATAATCTCAACTTACATTCAAACCCTAAAGTAATAGTAACTTAATTTTGAATGATCATTATGAAGAGGGAGGGTATATGATAAGGTCCTCATTATCCAGCAAATAAAAATTGCAGTTTCCTTCAATAATAAATTATCATTGTCTAATGATAAAAATCATTCAAAATTTTCTCAATAGTTATACTATGCAAAATTATATGATAGGGAATACCTGCTCAACATTGCGATGCTTGATTGAGATATCATTGACTTTGTCAGCAACCTCTAACCATACACGCCATCTGCTATTAGGAGATTCATCTTCCATAAAATCACCAAAAAGGGCTTCTTTTCGTTTTGTCACCTCCTCCACCAGCACCTTCATTTCTTCTTCTGTAAAATCCTCTGTCTGGGGGTTTACTTCATGCACTTTCCTCTTCTTTTTCTTTGTGCTGGGATCTTGAGCCTTGGGCATCATAGACTCCCACCAGTCATCTTCATCTTCTGATCTTCTTGTCTCACCCTGAAAGGATTATGATGAAATATCATTGCATTGATATATCTCCAAATATCTCATCACTCTATATGAAAAAAGAAATATTTAGATATTGAGAAATCTAATATGCTTTTCATTGAACCAAGTCTTAAAAATCTAAGAATAATCCCAAAAATCTTGAAACACCATAATATCCTCTATAACTTAACTTTAAGGTTAGCAAAGATTTGCTTCATTTTTAATCTTTAGACCGAAAAAAAGCAAAAATAACTGCATAATAAAAAAAGATATAATTGATAAATATATAGATTAAATAAGACTCAATCTAAATCCTAAGCACAATACTAAAAGCTTACATCTATCAATATATTGAGATTAAATTAGGACAAAATTCCTAGAATTAGATGAAGGATAATTTAACAATACAATCTTTCATGTACTACATATGAAATAAAGATCCTTAGAACACTCATAAGAAGTAGTTATGTTAAAAATATACCTACCTCATTTTCTACTCCCATTTTTGTTTCTGCAGTATCCTGATATGTCAAAACTATAATCAGGTATTCCTTTAATTTCAGGGGTTTTATTGTTCTTAGAGCTAAAAAATAAAAAAAATAATGAAGCATATATAATTTTATTCAACATGCAGTTATAGAAATATATTCTTAATGGTAATATATAATGAATTTCAACACTGGACAGATAGCTAGCAGTAAAAATACAAAATTATTTTCCTAGGTATTATGGCTTCTAAATACACAGATACTACTGTATTTAATCAAACATAGGATTTATATCATTACAATTAATAACTTAAAATTGTTCACAAACCCAAACAAAAAAGAGGATAGTTCAAATTAAGAGTTGCAAGAATTACATGGGTATTCTACAGAAGTGTGTGATAGATATTTAAATATAGTTAACCACGAAGGAAGAATAAAATTTAATGTAAAGAATGACAAAAATTTCAAAACTGACTATAATAAAAGATTTGAGAGAATTTAGCATCGATTAAACCAAATATTACAGATAAAATAAAATATTTCATCGATTATACACCTGAAGTATGAATAAGTTTCTCCTTTTAGGATTATCGACATACTTCTGAATGTTTCATTGAATATGAAACAAAGACAATAAATCCGCAGCTACATTTGAGGATTAGCAAATGAACGAACTTGATGATACATGCATTTTCTAACAGAAGATTTCACTTGGATAGAAGGATTTTCTTCAAGCCAAATACTTGTTAGGTTACATATAATGCAGTAAAATTATGCATAAATTGTACATAATATTGAGGAAAAATCGACGCAAAAAAAGTTCTATTTAAGTATATTTATCACCACAAACTATCAACTTTAAAGGGCATGAGGGTAATTCACAATAGCATATATTCTGATTTAATTGTAATTATTGGATTATTATAAAGAATTTCCTTTCTGTTTTAATACTTGACTTGTGGTGCCATTATAATAAAATTAAAATATAAATTACAGCAATTTGTGCGGATGACTTCACGCAGATAGATTTGTAAGTTCAATGACAACATAGAATATTGCTGTTGTAATTGTGTACATTAGAGAAAATATTGTTTGGCAGATATATTTTTCGCAGAGTACACTGCGTAAAAAACTCCATCTCGACATTGTAGAATAAATAACTCAACAAAAACATCTCTTTCTTACCTCCAAAAACTGAACTCCAGAAGATGCTGCAAACTCATGAGGTCTAACAAGATAACAACCTTACAGCAACTCCACTTCCGACCGCGCGATACTAGCGCCATTGCATGTATTTTTGGTCACTTCGATTTAGTCTTTTTACTATTTCACAATTCACTGTAGTGAGAGAGATAATACAATCTGCTTCAAAGTAAAATTATGCATCGTATTCTCCTATCCTTGAATGTCCTTCAAAGAGCTTTTTTAAATGTTCCTGTGCACAAGAGCGAAAATTTGAAATTAACTTTCGTCATTGACCTAATTCATTTATTGACGCTCATTCTTAACAATAAATTGTATCTATTTACTTTATTACTATACTTTCTCACTTCTTCAATATTAAACGTTATCGTGAAACATAATCGCCTGAGAAAACTATGAGTAATTCAGCTTACAGCGCTATACTTATACGTGAATGTTTCCGCGGTTCCCGCATAACAACTTCGATATTGAGTGCTTACCCAAGAGTAGTGATATAATGGCGGGAGAAATTTAAATGTGGTTATAACCAAATATGCTTTTGGATATTATTAAACTAGAAGATGTTATTTCCACTTTTCTATTCTTTTAGGTAATTTCAAGATAATTTTAAGGAGCTGAAATCTCACAAATAAACTTCCTCCATTGTTTAATTAATGTGTCTGGTCTCTTGAGCCATCAACATCTTTGTCTTTTTTTCAAAAGAAATAACTTTTATAATCCCTCTTTCCTCATAATAGGTTATAATATTTTATATTGAAAGGAAAAAAAATCGAAGAACATGACAAATCTACTCAAGAATAAATAAGAAGTATAAGAGGTTATGAAGCATATTGAGGCCAATGTGTAAGTTACACTGGCATAACTTAAGAAGACTATATATACTCCGCTTTGGATACATTCATAGTTGAAATAGGCAAAAAATAATGTTTTAAGTAATTTACATCAATATATATTTCATAATCATACAACTTTGCCTTCATAAAATATCTTTAGATGATGATGAAATATGACTGGATGAATGAAAGTGATTCCACGGGTAGAAATTTCACTAAAGATATACTTTCATTTCATCATATTCTTTATTTCAGGTGTTTCCAGGACAGTTGAGTTGCATAACAGAAGAGAAAAAAGTCAAATTCAAAATTTTTACCTGAATTATTATTTGCGATTAGTTTAATTGAGTATATTAATTACAGGCACAATGAGGAGCGTATAGTAGAGGATGGAATTCACCCGAAACAAGAAGCAATCTGGTTGTCAACTAGACCACTTAGAAGTGAGTTGAAAGACTGAAAAAACTTCCTGCTCACCATTGACTGATTAGGAGACCTTTAGAATAAATTGACAGTTTAAATAGTCCCCCCAATGTTAGAAAAAATTGCAGCTCCAAAAGTAAAGCTAACTAGCACGTAGAAGTTTCTATATTCGTCCCAGAGCTGCGCTGTAATCCATTAACGTAAGAAATCTCTTTTAAAGTTCTTAGTCAGTTTTTATAGATTGTGTGGTACGTGCTCGTTGGTCGAGAGTCTATATAGAAAGTATAATTCTTTGCCAAGAAAGTGAAACATAATTGGAGATAATCTGCTTCGCTTGTGTCAGTCACCTACAGGCACGAATTAGACTCCAATTTATCAAAGTTTGATGGAGTCGATTCTCATCATTAATGAGTAACTTTACGAAGAATATGCTTTGTGGTCCTGATACTTTAACCATGTATTTAGGATTTGTTCTATCATAGTCAAATATGTAATTTAAAAGTAGATTTAATTCGAACGTCTCCATAGCGTGTCATGTTTAACATTGAATCCTTAATTAGAGGAAATATAGTGGAACGAATTCTCATAAAATGTAATCGATTAATCAATTCGAATTAATCCGATGTAATCAATTCGAAGGAAAGGTCCTCTTTGAAGGTTATCACAGTAGATGAAAGACATCTCGGAAAACATTGTACAGTGAGGGCAATATCTTGGAAAAACAAAACTCATTTGATATCAATACGCTAACATTAAATGAGGCTAAGGTTTCTTTTAGTAGATTTAATATTACCTTAAATTGGCCTTACTTTGGGTTTTACTCACACGCGTAACACAGTTCGGTTTCACAGACATTACTCTCTCATGAGGGAACAGCTGCTTGATATGTTCTGTTATAAGTATGCATGAAATGAGAAATAACCTTTTCACGCTTAAAGATTTATTAATCATTCCGTGGAATAACAAGTTATCCAGCTGTCTGCAATCATTAAAATCAATTATAAACATCTTCTCTTTAAGAGTAAGATAGGAAGCCGGCAGTCAAAATCTGAGATTAATCAACAAATATATTTTAAAGTCGTGCTGTGGAGCCTGAGAGCTATTCATGAATAATTTATGAATAAAATATATAACATTAATTAATTACCTTTCTGGAATTTAATGAAAGTTATATCCCTCACTCTAAAAGGTAACTTACTTAAATTGTGATGTCGGGAATTTTAAGGTTCAGCTTTCCTTCTAATAGGTCACATTAGAGATCTTATTTCTTTATTGAGAGAAATAATTCAAGTAAACATGAAAATACACTGACATGACACACTCATGAGGGAACAGTTGCTTGATGTATCCTTTTAGACCCCCTGTTATTGATTTCTTTGCAGCAAAATTCTATCTGTGGAAGAGGATAATGGCCCTGGAGCAAAATTGCTCAATGTTATTCATAAAGGAGGGAAAAGAAAGGAGACTGCTTTTTGAAATAAATAAAATAGAATAATTCATTATGTAAGCTCTATATTTAACAAAGGGTAAGAAACCTAAAAGGAATAACTTATCTTGGTTTTGGTTTTTGGGGAAGCACCTCTATTCCAAGGAGTACTGTACGTACTTTAGGTTTACCTTGTTTGAATTTACTGCGTATGGAGAAAATTATTCTATATTAACTGTTATCCAGATAAAAGGAAAAACAATCATGTGCTTTGAAATATTGGAGATCGGCTTTTAACTTAGTTCCTTTTCCTCTTTTGTTTGCAAATGCCTCTTGGGATAAAACGTTTATTGAAAATATTATGGGTATCAAATTCACTTTTTTTTCTTAGTAACTTTTACACCTCTGTCTCTAAATAGGATAACTAATTATGTAGAGGAATTCCATAATAATTAATCTTTTTATGTTAAAAAGACTTAATGGTCTTTAGTTTAGAGAAAATTTACAGTGAACCTTATTGATAGGTGCATTTATGTATTACTTTGCATCAATTAAACTAAGAAATAGAAAAATAAAATACATTAGAAGTGTGGAAGAGGAGAATATTTGGGAAATTGGAAAGAAAATGAAGAAAACATATTTACATTATTCTGAACTATGGCGTCTTTAAGAATTTGAAACTGATTAACCCCTTAAAAATTCTATAGCTTTTTCTTATTTTGATTTGAAAGTATTTTGTTTCTCATTTTAGAAATTCAAAAGGGAACAACTCTCTATCAATGTTATCATATATATATATATATTTGCTTGAGTAAATTCTTATTTCCAACTAATTTTATATGATACTCGTAGTATACTTTCAGTTTTCATCAAGGTTTATTAAAATTGAATTAGTTTAGCATTTACATTTTTATTGGTAAGATTCAATAATAATCTGCTATTATTTTTCCTGCTGATAATTTCTAAAGTTGAAGAACTTCTAAATCTGTTATAGCTTAATAATAATTGTTATTTATAAGTATTATCATATCAATATATTTGGTATTTATTGTCTAAGAGAGTAAATCTGTTTCTTCACTTTAAATTTTATTAATTATTCTTTATAATCTTTAATATGAGAGATAGGGATTATGGATGTAATATGACAAAAGGAAATGAGTATGATTAATTGAATGATAGAAAATTATGTCAGTAAATCTTGTATTAGTGACAGTCCTATGAAACTTTTATTTATTAGGCTATTTTGCTTGTAGGCCTGTAATGGGAATCAAGCAAAGGGTTAATTTTATTGATGTATATTGTCTTATGCCTTTTAGCCCAGAAAATATTGCAAATCATATAAATTAGTCAAATGTGTTAATCCTTTAATTGAATGTGCTACTATACTGTATACTAGAGGTAATATTATTCTAACTGTAATAATATAAACTAGTTGCTCAATCCTTTTAACTTTTCCATGATTTTGAAAAGATTATATCTCCTCTGGAATAGCCTCAGTATGATTATACAGAAACATTTTAGAAGTAAATGATGAAAGATAAATATTATGGTTTAGATTAATTCTACTGTATCACATTTAACAAATCATCTTATCTTTATTGCTCTGTAGCTGTTTTACATTTTTTCAACACGTATACATATCAATTTTTCTATTATTCAATCTGAGGCACATTTATCGTTATATAGATTGGACATAAAAACTGATAAAATTTTCTAAAACATATCTCCATAAAATTTCCTCATACCTCAAACCATTAATATCACGTATTGTCCATAAACTTTTTGTGATAATACATCATTAAAAAGAATTTCTCTGTTCTCAAAATATTCTGAATGTTCCTTCAATGCCTTAACATTTATGCAAATAAAAGTCACACTAAAATTTCTGCCATAAAAATTTAAAACTAAAATTTACATTGAGCATTGAGACTTGATTAATGGAACAGAGTTGAGTGGAAGATTTACAGATAGTCTGGTTAATTATTTAGTAGAGTCCAACCAATACTGACATTTTATGCATAGTTCAATTTTACATTTACAGTTCCAAATTATAAATTCATTTTACAAGTAATGCTTCTGGTATTCCTACTTCAATTAAAATCAGTTGGGTTTTTCTTCCATTTCATTTAAAATTAGGCACACACATATGTCTGATAGGATAAAATAGGTGGTATGAATTATTTCCATTAATTTATACCTACAGGACAGATACTTAAGTGTTGCTATCAAGATTTTTTCTATGAATTTTATCGAGGAAAACCAAGTATCTATAATGAATTTTCATTTACAGAGATAAATTTTGTTTTCTCTCAAAATAATATCCAATTTAGTGTAATAAATATAAAGGTAAATAAATAATGTTGGCTCTTGACTTGCCTACAAAGGTTCTCAAACTTCACAAACATTTTGGTAAGTAGATAAAATAGGTTTATTTATTTGCAGTAGCAATAATATCAACATATTGAGACATTGGGGGAAAACCCCTTTTGAATGATTCTAATCTAGTCAATGGAAACCTTTTAGCAAAGGCTAATTTTTCTGTATCTTGGTGTATGCATTCCATTCTAGAAAATATTACTAGGAATACCACAATGAGCTCATACCTTTAACACTTCTAACAGTATAAATCCTTGGGCATCAACCTTAAAATAGTAATACTTTGCAACAAGTCTTTACATGAGAACATTTCCAATGTTCTTTTCATATATGTATATATATTTTATGAATATATATAATGTACAATTATATACAAATACCATGGTGGCAGGTATAACTGGTACTATTTATACATAAAACAAAAATATTGACTAGTCCTTTTAATAAACAATCTTTGGTCGGATGAACACTTCACATTTTCAACATGAAACATGTTGCTTACCTCTGTACATGCTGCAAACTGTTCTATAATGAATAAAGTTGTTTTTGTTAAAATTCTCTCTCTTGAAATTAGGATTAAATGCACAGGAAACAATGGTGTTCAACAACTATCAACATCCCTGAGAGTCACATCATCTTATAATGCTTGCAAACATTTCAACTGGAGAGTTGAGAATTAAGTTCTTCCATAATCCTCTGAGAACACCACTGATTTCCTAAATGATTACAGAAACTATTCTTTTTTGAAACAGCTTTTACATTCCCTACATTTTTAAATTTATCTAACATTAGAGAAATCAGAATTTCTCTTGTATCACTATTTGATCCAACGGATAATTTGATGAGCATATCAATTGCATTAAACCAGGAACTGTCCCTCTGCGATGGACCCACTGTATAAGTTACCACAGCATATTTTACTGACATCAGCATTTCACTCTTATACACAAGATCCATTCTTCTGTTCCTGATATCACAATAAATCTCCTCCTTTTGCCCCTATTGTTCTTGGTGTAGAGTTTGAACAGTCTGCAAAAAGTGGTAGTAGATCACGTAAATAGGGAATTTTCAATGAAATTTCAAATAGTGGGCTTGACCAGGATTACCGGTTACTAGCAGCTGTTGACAACCTTACCATTTTGGACGTCAAGTGAGTTGAGCCTAAGATTTGTCTTTGACTTATCTCCAAATTCAATCCAGTCATCACGAAGATTTAGATCAGAGGGTCCCCAATCATCTGTTGGTCGAACAGCTTGCAGTATTTTCTGAAATAGTTTACAATTTTAATCAAAATTATGTTACTGCCTGAATATATTTAATTTAATGTAATAACTTAAGGAATTTCTAGGGTATCAAAGAATTGAATATGATAGCATAGATAGAATAATGAGGTGTAAATACTTCATTACAATACAATATATATAGCAGAATTTTAATCAAGATTTGAATCCAGATACGCAGAGATGAAAAGCATCATACATGTGATAACAGTCATAATTAATATTAAATACTTATGAAATTACAGTTTTATTCTTAGAAATAAGAATGAATTATTAAACTTTGTACCATAAATTTTATATGTTCACAAATAATAATGCTAGGCAGTAATTGTAGTCTTACAAAGATGCTCCTTAGATTTTCACTCAAATTTAAAGCATCAGAATTGATGTCAGGGCTAACTTACCAATACCCTCTGATTGATAGGGTTTTTAAGAAAATATAATGATTAAAGAAGGAAAGGGCACTTTAGGGAAAAATTATCTAAAAGCATTAAATTTTTGATAATACTTTAGAGTATTATTTATAAATCCTTTTGTATTAAAGGATATTAAGAAGAAGATAGTAATAAAGATTTCAAAATTTACAGATTATAATGAGGAATTGTATGTAAGTTATTAGGTAGAGAACCTATGAAAAAGAGTATGTAGAAGCTAAAATATTCAGAAGAGAATGTGAAGATTAGATAGAAATGCAATATATTGTGCTTTGCTAAGTATGCCAATAAACAATTATATTCTATAAAGATCAAGGACATAGTATTTTTCAATGTCACTAAACATGCATTATCTGAATATAGACCCATAATATATCAACAGATTAGTAAAGGAAAAATGTATTTCTCACAGTACAATTATGGCAATGGATATTCAAAAGATAGCAAGCACTTTGAAAAAATGTACCTTCAAACAGAAAGTCATGAAATGAATAATCATGTAATATTATAAGGGTGAGAACAGATTTCTCTTATCCATTATAATAATAAGAGGAAAGGAGAATAACTCCTGTTTAATGAAAACACATTCCATTTAATCATTCCAAAAATCCATTTAAATAATTCACATGACATCTGAAATCTCCATACTGGTGAAAATGCTCAGTATATCTCTAAATAGGAACTATTAATAAAATTAATACTCTGAAAACATTAACAATATATACAAAATAATCAATATGGAATCTTGATAGTAAACTTACATCTTTAAATGAGGGACCTTTTTGCTGGAATACTGCTATAATGGCTACTATTGGAATTTGTAACATTGAGAGACATGCTAATCCCCATCCAACTCCATCTGCCCAATCTGGATAATCATATTCTTCATACCGCAAAGGCTTATGAACTATAAGTGAATAGATGAATATTGCCTGTAAACAGATAATAATAAGAGTTAAGAGGGCAGGTAAATTAGAGTGATGTGATGGAATAATATGTGATGGTGTAATTCATGGTAATTATGAATGCGATGAATTTTTAATTCTCCAACTTCTATTGTAAATATGTATTTTATATATTTATTTCAAGCAAAATGAAATACTAGGAAACCATTTGAGGTCTATTCTGATTATTTCAATAATTTGAATTTACAAAAATATTATAACTTTAGCCTGAAAACTAAAATAGAATTCATCTATGTTAGAGTAGAAAATTATTATGCCTCAGGTGATATAAAATTTTAAGTAACCAATTTAATACATAGATATCATAATATTGCCACCTTGTTTATAAAAAGAAATAATATTAACTGTCCTTTAAACAATCCTGATGAGTGTTGATATATATAGTATTATTGTTAAAAATATATTTGCAACTTGCCAATAATATGACGGGGGCAAAGAATGCCCATGTAATTCTCCAGTAAAATTGGGGTCGATGGCCGAGCATGAACTCCAGGTCATCACATATTTTGTGCAGTCCTGAAAAATTATATAGCACATTAATATTGTTGTGATAATTAATATTACCAAATGGTTAATTGTATATTTCCTTTATTACTAACCATAGATCCAAATTAGTCCAATACATTCAGATATAGCAATGAAAAGAACAGCAATTCCTCCTCCATAGGCATCCATTAAAGTGAGGACATAATTTCCTCCCTGTGTGCATAAAATTTTATTTGAATAGTATTTTTGCAAAATAATATTCTATTAACAAAATAAAGTGAATGAAAGTCAAAGTTAGAGAATAAACTTACATAAGTTACGCAAGGAAGACCAACAAAATAGCACAATATAGCAGTTGCTACACAGAAAGTAAGTTTCCTATTCCTTAGAGTGGTGAATTCATCTGACACACTTGTAAGCACATTCTCCAATAATGCAAACTGTAAGGGAAGTTTAATTGTGGTAAATTTTAAAAAAGCATACGAATAATTACAATAAATTTTACCATGTTATCTTCACTTACCTCACTGTCAAGTCCCAAAATAAAGAGCATAAGAAAAAAGAGTATTGACCACAGTTGAGGGACGGGCAGACGTAGCAGGGCCTCTGGATAAGCCACAAATGCCAATCCTGGACCTTCTTTTACTACTTGATCTATAGGCACATTCAGATCATGAGCCATTGCTCCAAGGATGGAAAATGTTACCATTCCTGATATTATACTGGTTATTGTGTCAAGCACACTTACGACCAATGCATCCCTGAATGAACCAAAGCAGATTAGATTAGAGTCCATGAAAATTTTACCCATCAAATAAAATCAAATTTTAACAGGTATCTTTTGCTTATACATATTTAAACTGCACAAACTGAAATTACTTTAATGTTAATAAAAAATAATTGAAGGGATCTTTAATCTAATGATAATAATTTTAATATTTTTGATAGAGTTCATAACTTTTATCTGAAATTATCATACAAATTTAATTGATAAATTAGTTAGAAAAAAGCTTAAATCATTAGAGCTACATTCTTGATGGAATGGTATTCTATCCGAGAGAGGTATAGGATAAAAAAAGGTGTAATGAACCTGTAAACATTGTTGCGGAAGTCATTGTAACTGCTATACATAATCAATCCTCCCATTGAAACACTCAGAGAGAAGAACATCTGCCCTGCTGCCGCTTGCCAAACCTGACATATAAAGAAAAGCTAATGTTAATATAAGAAACTTATTGTTAGTTTTATTGTTAATTCTTGCACAAAGAGATTTTATATATATATTTTTATTCAAGATTATTATTTCTTAATAATACATAAATGTGCATTACAATTTCATTTATATTTTCACATCACAAAAGATCGAGAAATATTGCGAGGATATTATAATAAAAAGTTTATCATATTTCCATGATTGCAAAAGAAATCGAATTTCCTCAATGATAGCCAAAAAATTACCTAATCGAAATTTTATTACACTAATTACAACCAAATATGAAATACTTCATGTTTAAAGTAAAGTAATAAATTTTATAATTCTGTGATAAAAGTTTTCTGAAGAATCTGAGCAAGAAATGTAAGAACTATAACACGAAAATATATCTGAAAAATTTTCCGTTACCTTAGTTCATACTAATTGATAATGAGTCCACAAGATAAACGTAGGATAGAATACTGTACAAAACAATTTTTTTTTTAATCTAAGAGGTTCAGGTTCAACCAATAAGAGAACCAATTCTGGTTGAAATTCCTATATATCAACCTATACAATATTAGAAAGTTAAATTTCTTTGTTCAGCTATTGCAACTACAGTATCACTTGCTACATTATCACGTAAAATTCAGTCTATCTGTTAGTTAATTACCTCTATTATTGAATTTCGATGGTACATGAGGTATGCTAAAGCAAAACTATCTATCTGCGTATCCCTCATATACATGAAATCATATTGTCAAATTTATTGTATCGTGGCGAAATCATCGTATTAACTGTAAAATAAATCCTTAAAGGATAATAGTAGGTTAATTATAGTTTAGATCATATTGATAGATTTTTTTCTCATCGTTCGTTTAGAATGCAGCTGAAGGGGAGACATGAACTACTATATGAATACTGAAATATGTACTATAGGAAATTTTGATCGAATGAATAAGTTTCGCATCATATTAATTCCACGGAGCAAAATAAAACTCGAAGCTCTAGGAAGATATCCATTTGTTAAACCGTTCAGCTGAGGTTTTTGAGGTTACCCTTGAATTTATATTTTTCAAATGTCATTTAACTTTTTTAACGATCATACAGTTATATCGACTTTTATCTCGACTTCGATCGCGCGAAGTCGAAGAATGTTGTTATTGTCTAGACTGGAGCCTCGAGTTAGCATTCAGAGTGCGCCTTTGTAAGCCGCAATTTAGGAAAGGAAAGTGCGTACTATAGATTGTGAAGACACTAATTTTGTTATTGATAAATTTATTTTTGATGTTTAATTTAAATCAAAATTCATTTTACCCAGCATATCAAAGTAATGTAGAGTTTCATTGTGATTATTATAATTTTCTCTCCTATCGATGAGTAAGACTGATAAGTTTTCCAATACAAGAACTTTTAGGTATACTTCATTTACCTGTACATCTAGCAGTCTTTCCCATGATGGGGTGACAAAGTATAAAACTCCTGCTAATGCGCCATCTTGAACAAGACCAGTGACAAGAAGAATAAACAGAATCAGATATGGAAAGGTGGCCGCAAAGTATACAACCTGAAACGGGAAAATAGGTATAATTTATCTAGAAGATCGTTGAAATAAAAATGTAATTGATTCTAATTTTAGTGATTATTTTTAAAGGAGTTTATCAAAATATTTCAAAGTAGTTATCTTTAACTTTCGAACTTAATTGAATGTTTACTAACTTTTAAAAGCTTTCATTCTAATTTGTTTGCTTGATTAATTAATTAATAGTGAACAAGTTAATACTGTATATTAAACTGCAATTTATTTGCATTTAGTTTGCAAGGTAGTAGCACAATCATAATCCTTTTAAGTTTAAATAACCGTTCGACATAAGAATAGAGAATCTAGAAGAATATAATTAGTCTTAGTTTTCCAGATGCACCTACTTTCTATTAAAAAAATGCATTGCATGTATTTATTAATTATCAATGATAAAGGATCTGGTGCTTTCCTGGGAAATTGTACGGGTGAAGTATTTTCAAGTTGGAAATATCTATAGTGGTCAAAGCAGCCTGATTCGGGTATGGAAACTAAAAAAAAATACTTCATCCAAGAACGATGAATATTACTGTTTAAATGATAATTGATAAATAACATTATATATATTTTCTGTCTTTGTATTTGTTTAATTAATGTAACTTATATTAAAAGATAGTTTATATATATTATTCATTTATAGAATATCTAAATATGATTACAATGGGACTTTAAGGTCTGTATGAGAATAAAATTCATTGCCTGTACCAGAAGGATGACTGAATTTTGCCTCAGCAACAGTACGGTTCACTCATCTTTCTATGGCCACCCAGTCTAATTTGGATATTATTTATGGAATTTAATAATTTTTTGAGTCTTTTTCCATAAGAATGGCACAAATCTGTGAGACGAGTTTTCTTCTAGAATATTGCATTTTCATGACTAAAAACCTTTATAACAAACAATGAATTTTAATAAATATTGACATTTAAAAAATAAGTGGAAGTAAGTATTCTTTAAAAATGTGCTTGCATACGAACCTTTCCAGAAGTCTTGATTCCTTTCACTAGGCACAGCACCACTACTACCCAGGAAAACAATAGACACAATGCTAAATCCCATTTTACAGTTCCTATATCTTCAATTCCACTTGATAAATGTAGCACATGCCTCCTAGAATTTTTAATGGCCAATAAAGTATCATTGTATTAGAAGAGATATTATATGAATGATATTATATGTATGATATTATATGTATGCTCAGTAGAGTAATATAATATAATTTTATGATGAATAGTGGAAACATTTTTACTATCTTCCCTTTCACTGTGATATATTTCCGAATCTCCTGCCCATATCAACTATTTACTTTTTGTCAGAACTTTAAAAATTGAGTGAAACAATCAAGCAAATTTCAGTTTATCAAAATAAGATAATGAAATAAAGTTGTTTAATAATTTATTGAGAAAGTAACTACTAGTATATCTTTCTGTTGAATATATCATTTGTTTAAGAAAGTATGAATGTTTAAAGATTGACATTATTCCAAAAAATCAATTTCACATAAATTTCAGAAATATCTGTACATAAAGGAAATATTCTTGTTGAAATTAAGACTTAGAAATAAACAGGATTAAATTGATGATCAGTTCGTGATATTTTTCAGAACACTGGCAAATGGGTCAAGTACGATCAAATGAATATGATCATACATTTGTAAGTTTATAATGTAATTTTTATAATATTCTATAGAATGAACTATTTTGTAGAGAAGAGCAATAGATGAATATGAATGAAGGGGGTACAGTTATTTTCATGAGTCATTCTCATGATGATTTTTCATTAGATGAATGATTTAAGCTAGTTCTTTTAGTTTGATCATATGGACTGTGGCATCATAAATTGTTCAGTTTAGCTTGGGTTACAGTATGAAATGTTACTATAGAATTTAACCCCTTGCTTTGAAATTACAATGCTATTTGTAACATGTTATTTGTGATATAATTTTTACAATTAAAATTCTTAGGAATTTACACAGAGTATTTGTTTCCTCTACGATCTATCAAATCATTTTCCTTTGATTATTTTTGTCCTCGAATCCAGCAAACACTTCTAAGCATTACTCACTTTCATGTTTACAATTGTGAAAAGTAGAGTTGACTATTTAGATGATATTCTATTAATCCTCTCTGAGCTTTGTATTTATCATGATGATGAAGCAGTTTCATTGATAAGCCAGTGCTTAAAAATACCACTGTTTGATTATTAATTTACTCTAATCAATTAAATCATGATGTAGTGTAAGTTTAAACATAGATCATTCCCAAATTTTCAGTTTTACGCAATAACAATGTTAGTAGAGTCCTTTATATAATATTTTTATATTATAAGAAAGGTGTCCATAGTATTTATAAGGCCAAAGATAGATGTTAAATGGAAAGATGTATAGTAAAGAAGTTGCCCTGAAGCTACTCAGCAACACATTGAGATGGGACTATGCAGAGGTTAATAAAAAGTTATGCATTTCACTGGTTTTTGAGTGTTGATGAAAAATTTATTCTAGATTTCATTCAATTTGTATTGATGCTGTAATAATTATACTTTCATAGTATATTTCTTAATATATACTGAAATAAACTTATACTTGATAAACTGAAAAGGTATTTTGGGACTGAAAGTCAATACATTACTGTCAAAAAATTTCATTCAACTTTATAAAACTGAAACAAGAACATTGATTCATTAGTAAATGAGAATAAAAATGCTTGTTAAACCTTATCAATTGAAGAAAACACATATATAGATCAGTAAAAAAATTAGCTTTATACTGGTACTTTGTTAATTACGCTAGATATTCTGCTAAGGTGCTGCATTATTTTAGAATTGCTTCTGCATTTCTTGCCAGCACCCTGAGAAATGGCTCAGCACTAAAAGGATTAATTTATTTACAACTATCTTTCTATAAAACATTGATTTTATTTCCTAAGCTATGGTATGAAATGGTCAAACACATCTTGTCTCGAATCTATGATCTATTATATTGATTATGTTACTTACTCCCAGTATTGAAGACTGGCAGTTTCTTTATTGGATGCATTGTGATGTAAAGTGGAATTCCCTGTGCTGTTATGAGCCTGTAATGAGAAATACTATATTAGTAATTCTAAACTAAAGGAAGTCATTTATGATTAGCAAATTCAAGACATTCTTCTGAGATAATTATTATAAAAATAATGAAAATACTCAGGATAAAACTTATAATTTGCATCTAATTTAACTTAGGTAATATTCATTGACAAAATTTATTTTGAATTGATAATAAAGGTTCGGATTGTAAATGTATGTTCTGCAATGTATTACATGTATATTTCCCAATTTCTGTCAATATTTTATTGTAATTTTTGATGACTGAGGTTTCGTATAAATTTCAAGACTACGTCTACAATTTAAAAACATGTTATATATATCATCATATATATTCACCGTTATGCTACCCCTCACATAGCAGGTGTCCATATCTGCCCATTCAGGATCGCATTTGCTCCAAGGGACTTCCGATGCAAAAGAGGCGATCATGTAGTGCACAGTATAGGACATAATCACATTGTAATAAATACACACGATTAAGGATACTGTCACCATTGCACAGCCAACACCTATTAGAGAGAAAATCATAGAGATGATCAATCACACATCAATGGTTGTCAATAACCAGAGATATAATTTATTAAAAATTTACAAACTCATATTTTGCAAATTCACCCAAAGTAATTCACAGCACTAATTTCAAGTTGTTGTTGACCATTTAGGTAAACATTCAAAAATTTGCCGATTCACCAAATTAACATTTTCACAACACCACACTCATGAAACAACTATTTTATATGAATTTAAATATAAATGTTGGCAATAAAAATATGAACATAATAATAGAATTTTAATATAAACATTTAATATGTTTTAATAAGTAGAAAATAAGTATAATAATTACATAAAACATGGATTTAAAATGATTCATTTTTGTAAAGATTTAAAATTTGTAGGATCTTGTTTTTGAATTAATATGAAATGAAAATCTTGCAAACTTCTTTTTGCATACCAATTAATTTATTTATATTATTAAGAATAAAAATCAGCCATATAAACTATTAGATACAAAGTATGAAGAGTGATAAGTTTTTATTACCTTTGGAAATAGGACAACAATTCCATAGGGCAACTGGTCCTACTCCACCAAATTGTCCAACAGCCAGCTCCAGAAAATACATGGGCTTTCCAGCTAACGCCAACATTATCAGGTAGGGAATCAAAAAAGCACCTGTAATCGTAAGCATAGAAGTAGTTATTAAATTTTTACATTCGAATGATCTATTCATAAAATTTAGTGTTGTAAGGATTTATTGCGGATCATCAAAAATATGAATAACTGGCATTTTATTGTTTTGATGAATTTTGAGAAAGTTTTTATTCAATTTATTCAACTCTCTTCTTCTTCTGAAAGAATTTAATATTAATGCTCAAAAACAAACAAATATAATAGAGAAATAAAGGGCACAACGCTATTGATGTGATTGCTCAAAGCCGTTTTATCATTTTCAAATGCTGGTATTGATAAAATAATTAGCAAGTATAGTATGTCACTCGTTAGTGATTCTTTAGCTTGCTAAAATGAAAATACATTCCAACCTAACGATCTTAAATTGTCATCCATTTGATGTTCTCTTTTTATACAAAAAGAATGCCTAGTGTTGCAGCGGCCAGGCTCGTGTGAGTGATTTTTTGTTTGTTCTCGGAGTGATTATTCGCGAGACCACCTTAAAGCCTTGGAGTTGTGAAATCTTTTAATCCAGAAAAAGAAACGCGGGTATCGGAAAACGAGACAACTTTCAATCAGACGAGGTGATATCTTCGACACCAAAAATCCATCCTTTTCGGGAGGATCGCTGATCAAATGCCGGAATTCTTTTCTCACTTCGGTTCCCTTATTTTTGTATCATAACCCTTGTCTTTTAGTTTCAAAACTGGTATTACCCAACAAGTTTGTTGACTAATATTTGAATTTCGTCACCTCTTGATTCCCCTTTTCTACGAATTCACTCGAATTGCATCATTTCCCTAAGACTTTAGAAGAAAACGAGTGATTTATTAATCGATATGCAATAATCTTCAAATAAATTTTTCCTTTTTGATAAATTTCATTAATAAGAACTTAAGAATAAAATTTACTCTACATTTGTTGCGACACCTTTGAAGTAAGTAATAGACATCAAATATCACTTATTGCTCAAAATTTCTAATTAATATACAGCAGATGTTTGAGGTTTTCATGAGATTTTCATTTGTCTTTTTATGATACTAGTTTCAAGAAAAGGGCAAACAGCAGACATTTTTCTTAAAAAGTAATTATTTTACGATATTATTATACGATAAATTGCTCTTTTTAAGTGATTATATGAGTAATTTGAGACTCATCCAAGAATACTTGGAGTAAAACCGCTATCCATTAAATTTGTTCACACGTGATAAAATACGTAAATATGAATTCACAACTTTAGAAGCTCTTGACGGACGTCAGCAGGGGGAGTTATTACATTCTCTTTCAGTCAAGATGAGAAGACACTCTTTAACAGACAACCGGGAAAATTTCTTTTTAGGTCGTAATCGAATCCCCCTCACCGTTGTTTGCGCGGAATCGCACAGATTCGCGAGCCTTTTCGCAGAATTTTAGGACTCCAAGTCCGGTGTGGCGGTGAGCGTTTGATGGGTATTCGGTCCTTGTATTTGAAAACCATTTGTAAGGACATGGGTGCGACAACCCTTTGCGCAACCATCCCCTCCCCCATCTCATGGGGAGGATCCTATTGATCCCTTCTCTTTTACCATCTTTGCCCCCGAAGCAGCCTCCGCGGGGACCACTTGGCGACGGGAATGTGGGTTGCGTCTGATTGTTAAGAAGCGGGCCGAAGGAGACAAGGGAAGAATAAGCAATGAAAGGAGGGCACAGAGAATGAGAATGGATGTTGTCATGGGGTGTGATAGGGAAAGAAGAGCGTGCGTGGAAACTTTTATAGGGAAGAAAAGAGCATGAAAAACTCTTCGCATGAAGATTACGCTCATTGTGAGGTTTTTGGTCGGAACGATGGGCTGTTTCGGAAACTTTCAGCGATCAAAGGGCTTTCATCTGTGTCGTTCCAAAGAAGTATCGGATGCGAAGTGATTTGAAAGTACTGATAGTTCTCTCTTAATTCGTAAGCGATTCGTATCAATAGAGTCAAAAGTTATTATTATTCATCAAAGCTCCTAATATTTCTTAAATACACGATTGTATTAAACGAGAAAATAATATTTAAATTTCTGTTTGAGTAAAAAATCCAGTACTTCGGTATCGGAAGTATGTTAAGTTACCGTATGAGAAATTATTATGAGGAGATTATTTTGAACTTTGAATGTCACGTTATTGATACAAAGTAACATCCGGAGAGGATTTTGAAATTTTTTTGGGTGAACAGTTGAAGTTATAGCCAAGTATTATTTGCATAATAGCGTTTGCTATTCTCTGAAAAAACGAAATTTGAACGTCAAACCTGATATGAAAAAGTAGGGTCGAGTCATATCGATTGTATGAATACTTGACTGAAAATGTGGTGTACGTATCATCTTGTTCTTGGAACTTATGTACGATGCATATAATTAATAATGGAGATATGATATTAACATACAATTTTGACCTATTTGACATGGGAATCGGCAGAATGGACAGGAATCCGCACATGTAATAGTGGCGAAATAATAGAAAAACTGTGAGATTTTCTATGAAATGGAACGGTGGAATATCTTTTCAATTACGAGCCCAGAATCATGTGCTTTTGGTTTCATAAGACTCGCACGGATATATCTGAATGGAGCCGGTACACCTCCCCCGCGTACATTCGAGAAGAATTCGTCGGAATATTAGGAAGCCCGAGGAAGTTTTGCGAAGAACTTCTTCCACAAAAGAATCCAGAATCGGAGAACTAATAACAGGGGCATTGCCGAAATCGATCCGCTTTTGGATGAAGAACCTATTGCGCTTTAGAAATATGTTTCATCCTCCAAATTCCGCTGAAGTGTGTGGAGAAGGGCCATGCATCACCCTCTCAAGATGAGCGAAGGGATGCCCAAAAGAGAACATATTGCGTATTGAGTAAAACGTCACACGAGTGGAAACGGGCTCTTCGAGAAGTGTAGGTTTCCATGGAAGAGTGATGGTGACAGAGAATACGATTAAATGGAAAGACAAGGGATGGAGAGGTGTAAAGAAGCACTAGGGTTTCTGGAAGGGTTTATTTTGGAGGTAGCGAGTTAACTAAGAGGGTGTTGTAAGGAGGGAATACGTTTATAATAAAGGGATTAAGGTAAAAGATAAAGTTTGATTATTAATGATTGGGCTTTTAAAAACCAACTTTATGCTACAGCCAGAAAATGCGATGTCTTATTCTAACCACTTTCCTTACTTAGTAGTATCTCAAAGAAACAAAGAAATGGAAAATTATATGTGCATATAAGTATTAATTAGTTTGATTATATCGTATTATGAGACCAATATTTTTAAATAAATATGTGTGTCTATATTTCATGGGAACAAATATTTATTCATTTTTATAGCCATGGAAATATAGTGTGTGCAAAATGATTGTAGAAGTAAGTTGATAATGTTTTTGTTATGCTCAATCAAAACGTTACACCAATCATTAATCAACCCTCTAATTTTGCTCGTTATTAGTGATAGATACAAACATCACGATTTAATGAGAGAAATGCATGTTATATGAATGTGGCAGAAACTTAATATTGAATTTATTACGTCAATTTAATATAGAATATAGTTGAATTTTATGGTCTATCATATCAGTTTTGTTGGTATAAAAGAAGTGTGTTTTTTGAGAAAATATTGAATAATCTTATTCGTTGCCATTAAAAATCTCTCATTTATTAAAATGTGTATCGTTTCGTATTAACTCCAATACGTATCATTACTCACGGAATATTGATATGGTCAAATAACTAATTGGGGGTATTACTCAGTTTAACTAGCTGTGTGCTTATTAAGAGGAAAAATTTCACCGTATAAATGAAATATATGAGGACATCGTTTGTGGAAAAGAAAACGTCGAGCGGCATTTCCCCAGATCCGTATATTTATGCAACAACACAAGGATTCGGCGAACGTCGCTATCATTAGGCGGATCATTAAATGGAGGCGTACAATCCTTGGCATCGCGATCATTCGTCCAAATCGAGCGATTTCAGTTTGAAAACATGTTTTGAACGGAGCACCGAAGTTTCTTTTTACGGGAGTTGCGTGCGCCGCCAAAATAGGAAATATAATTGGAAGAAGTGTAAAGGGAAAGAGCACGAATAGATTAAGGTTTTTCGGTCCGATTATCGGAAGAGATCCTTCGATAGAAAGAGGAATGTGGGAGAGAAGTGGATTAAGGTGGAAGAGGGGAAACAAAGATGGATTGTGGGAGAGTGGTTGTTTGTCGAAGAACATGGGAGTGGATAAGATGCTTGGATTAGGAGAATGAGTAATGAGAGAAGAAGGAAAATAGAATAAAACGATATTTTGATTCTTAGTCTTGCGTAATTTGTCAGCAGCCCCTTAATCTAATTATGGTCAAAGCTTTCGGAAACATGATGGAATTAAAGAATTTTAATACGCATTCATAGATAAGAATTGTCTTCTAAATTTATGCTCATTGTAGTATTGAAAAAAATCAGTTGTATTTTCATCGAAATTCAAGAGTAATAGATATTGTTTTTATTATGTTTTATATATTCCAATGTTTCATTATAATTAAATTATGAACGGGTCTGATAAACTATTAATTTTCCTTTATTAAACTTTTATGTAATTGATTACTAAGTATTTATCGTTTTCTTCTATTTGTCAATTGGTTAGATGCTATTGAAGGATAAAATGGAGGTCTTTCAGAAATGTCGTGCAATTCATTGCGATTA
This sequence comes from Pantala flavescens, assembly GCA_020796165.1. NCBI lineage: Eukaryota > Metazoa > Arthropoda > Insecta > Odonata > Libellulidae > Pantala > Pantala flavescens. The sequence goes on from CM036883.1 coordinate 50,335,867, forward strand.
AGAAAGGTCGTTTTATATGCTCTCTGTATGGGAACGTATAACAAACTATTAATTACGTAAGTTTCAAATTATACAAACGGAATGTTATTTAAAAAAATTAAAAAATAGGACATTTTCAAAGATATTTCGTGGATGAGAATAATAAACAAAAACCGTCCAACAAGTCTTTTAGTAAAGTACTCAACTTTAAAAACAACGGAACACCGTCAAGAAATCAGTTGCATAAATAACAAAGAACAGATGATAATATCTGAGGTGAAGATTGGATGTAAACAGCGGCATTCATGGCAGTTGAATTTCATCCCGCCCACTTGAATGATATGCGAGAACATAACCTCGAGACACAAGGCTAGAATGGTGGCCGGATGGGAAAAGAGTGGGAGGATGCGAGTTTTGATTGCGTGGGCCAGAATAGTAGTCGGAGGGTGAAGATGACTGATGCTTAAGGATCCCAGAGGGTTGATGCGGAAGTTGGGTTCAAGGAACTTGGAGGTGAAGTTTCTGCTTATACTCGCCCACATCCTTACACTTTCCAAACCTTATCTCTTGGAAAATTTTCCCAAACGAAGCAGTTATACCTAAGAGAAAATGTTATGCCCTTACGTAGCATTTCTCGAAGAAGCGCATTCCGTGGGAAAGGCGATCTTTTATCTTCTTATTTTCCTTTTCGAAGATAAGCCGATGCTTTTAAGCCGTGGAAACGGTAATGTCAGCTCAAATGTTCGGTGATGCATGTCGTTGCCCGCTATATGAATAGGGAATGGCATATGAAGTAAGTTGATTGTAAAAGCATAAAATTATCAATTGTATTCAAACGAGTGGAAGTATTTGTGAACTTGTTTTTCGAAACTAAGCTGGGGGAGTCCAATTTTATTATGCCTGTTCCCCTTTATCTTAGATAACAATAAACACAATTGTGCGTTGCGGGTTGCATAAGATGCACGGCGTTTTCTATTGTGTTGGATTCTTTCCCAATCTCTGTTCTTACCCTAAATCCTCAAGCGAACAGTCGTATGAGTAGCTTTTCTGGTCCTAATTATGCATTTAAATCAAAGCAAAGTACATAAAATCGAATTTAATTCTGAGTTGATTAAAGAATATGTATTATACCTTTTCATTCTTGCCATTTTTCTCCAATAAAAAGTATAATATTATTTTACTGAATTTAGGGCGTTTACGGTGTGTGAGTGCCGTATTTGAAATTTCGTTTCATCATGAATTCTTTTAGAATAAATAATAAAAATAAATGGTATAAAATGAAGATATATAACATGATAATTTTTAACCTTGTCATAATATGTATGCACAAATATCCATGCCTAAGAAAAATTACATGAAAATATAAGTAAGGATCAAAATAATTAAGAAAATAACGTATTTTCTTCATCTTTTTTTCAAAGAATCTTACAAAGTTAGTGCGGTTGGAGAAAATAAAGTAATATACGAGGAATTATTTGCTTAGTTATTGCACGCCCCACTTGGGATGAAATTTCACAAATTCAAGGCTTCTTCGATTGAAATCTTATTAGCTATTTCCTTTAATTTTTGCTAATATGAAATTTAAAAATGAAATTAATCGATGTTATCTTAAAGCCAGCAATTAAAATATTCTGTAAGTTACATCTCGTTCAATTTTAGTATAAAAATACCCCCTTTCATTATTACTATTTTATTATATCTTATGTGTATTATACACATTTTTTATGAGTGTGTAATTTTAAGATATATTTATTAATTACTGTGCGCAAAATTTTTCCGTAATTCGTGCTGAGATGACTCACGGATATTCATCCATCTTTTTTCACTGAAAATATCACGTTTTGGTGTTTGAATTCCGTTTTATTTCCACCGGTTTCTCATCCCAGCATGCTCTTCGATGTTCGACGGTCGGAAATTACGAGTAGATCAGCAAATTTCGAAGTGTGGTTCCCCACATAAATCAATCGATACGTGTTTACGACCTATTTTGGTGGATTTCATTAAAAAGTTGATCGGAAGCAATTTTTCCCGAGGCGAAAATGGCGATTGATTAGTTCCCGGGATTCTTTGGGTCATATTCAGCCGACTCTCGTAACGCTAAGGATCCCAGATGGAGGCCAGTCGTGAAAAGTGTATATCGCCCGATTGACTTGAATAATGAGGGGTTGTTTGATTGGTCGTCGAAGCAGGAGATGGCAGCCGTCGATGGCTGTCGTTATGTCCCCGATTGGTTGGGAAGCAAAGAGGATTTTGAGGTTGTATTTTACGAGGGTACCGATGAAGGGAATGATTGTGGGCGGATTCTGCACTCGCAGGGAATTTAGCTCGAGAGTTTGCTGGTTCATGCGAGCAATTAATATAACGGTAGTTATATGGCCATAGATCGGATGAGTTTAAGCGAAATTAATTTATTGAGCCGGAGAAGAGGCGATTGATCTTCCGTTGGTGTAAAGGGATGGGTATGTGCATAATCGACGGTGAAGTCCTGCTGTACTTAGCCTAAATAGCGGTTTGAATTCAGCATGAGAAATGGAATGGCCTAGGCTTTAAAGTGTGATTCGCATACAGGCGTTCGCATATTATTTACTTTCAAATGTCAAGGAAAAAATAATTTTTCTTGGGTATTCTTTTAGATTAAAATGTTATAATATTCTTCAGAATCGATGAGGAATAAATTTAGGGCAGTTTTATGTACTAGTGATTAGTTCCTTGGTTATCCTCTCCTCATGCTTTTAGTATTTAATTTTTATTTATTTTAGTATTTTTATAGTTATTTTAATCCCTCCTTGTAAATTGCTGCCATTTCGTTGGAAACCTCAATCGTAAAACTACGTCACGGAATCTGGTAATACATTACTACTTTTGTGTGAACTGTCAAATGGTTCAGATATGATCGTTACGTGACTAATTTGTATAATATTGTGCTCTTTATCGGAGATTTCTAACTCTTCTGTCCATATGTTAGGTTGAAAAAAATATTTTGTGAAAACGAACCTCCAGTGAGCTATATATTTCGTTTTTCAGTTCTTGTTCGAAAATATTTTAGGGAGCGGCGACGGAAATAATTTCCACATCGATTATTCGTTGTTAATTTCAGAGAAGACAAAGCGTTGGCTTTCCCGAGGATCGGTTGACATTTGTATCCGTAATCCATAGTACGTGTCCATTGAATGGAGTGCGGCAATTGAGCGACTCCATTTCATTGAGTGATGCCGTGTTACGTCACGAATAATATAGAGTCCCACGATCGTTAAATACGAGTTGATGATACGCTGAGACTTGATTGGGAATATCGTTTCGTATTATCAGAGGAAATCAATTTCCGTGGCTGAATCTCGGACAATCTCGGTTTGTTAGACTACTAATCGAAACAAGGAATGAGTAGAAACTTCTGATGAACGGATTCGATATCGAAATGATTTTCGAGAAGAATACTTTTATACAAATTTGGCACGTATATCATGTCATATGGATGCCAAAAGACAGTTTTTTATTTAATTCATATTTACGTTGAAAAAGGTTACCAGCTTGGTGATTGGAATGATAAACATCTTGATACCGGGTTCGAATCTACGCTATTAGGATTTTTAGGAAAGGATTATATTGTTACTTTAAGCACTGTAAAATGTTCATAAACAGTGTATGTTTATGCATAATACAAAATGAAATCAATACTGAGGTATTGGCGTTTATAAATATATATCTCTATAATAAATAAAAAGAAGTCTCCAATTTTTTAGAAGCATCCACTGATCCAAACTGGAGCAGCGTCCTTAAAAAAACTCTAAATTTACCGAAATATCAATTGCTTCTGCGTTCATCAGCGTTTAAATATATGTACATATATATTTTAAAGTTATCTATTGTGTGTGTGCACTACTAATACAGCTTATGATTACGCTTCTTTTCTAATATAGTCTCTCAGAATTTACCTCTCTGGTTGTCATATCCCACGAGGAGTGATTCATAATATCGCCGCTCTCCATTTGGGAGGGATATCGAACGTCACCCTCTTTGATTAAGGAAGTGGAGATCGATTGCACATAAAAACGCCTGTTTTATCGCACGCCTTGAACAGAAGCCGCGACGCCTCCCGCAGATCCGAACCGCCCTAAAACGCGGTCACTTGGGCGGCCTTTCACACTTTAGTACCAATTGTATCGCCGCAGTCCGGAGAAGCTGCCACTCTTATTTTCACGGCCCACAAGTGCGGTCGTTTTGCAGGCGGGAAATAAAGGAGAAAGGATCCAGATCGGGAACAGCCGTAAAAGTGTGAGAGGGGAGTGTGTTCATCGAAGCATAGAGCGTGATTCAAGGTCGTGTATCGTTCGAGTGCATGCAGCAGGGTGCTTCACAAGGAATAGCATGCAAATTAACCCAGCATCCCCGATGACATGGAAATAGAAAGGAAAAAACGAATCGGATTTTGAGGTATCCTCTCATCGATGGGTTTTGAGTGGTGGATATTTTTAGGCGCGCCTCGGAAATAATCGTTATAATTATAAGTTTTTCGCAACCCCCGGACTGGAGACGTAATTTTGTGGGGTCACATTTTAAAGGTTTTGTTTTCTACGTTCTCCCGATGGATACACGTGTTCTACCATCGATTTTTCCATCGTCCGTTCAATCAAAGATAACGAAACCGTGTTTATCCTGATTTTTTGCGATCTTTATCATCGAGGGTGGGTTCTGAATGTTTTGTTTCCCATGCGGTTCGAAACTACCACGAAAGCAAAAATAGTAATCCTTCTGAATGGATCTGAATTCCGAATCAATTTGGTTCGAGTGCTGTTAAGGTTCGCTCTCTGCGAGGTGTTGTTCGTAAACGACTTTGATTTTGAATTCGATTAGGAACGTTAGGATTTCGATACTTCTTTCTGTATCTCGTGCGAGGGATGTTTCAAAACAGCTACATCAGTATGCGTGATCGTATACCTTTTTAGATAATTAAGAAATGTCAATGAAATGAATGTTTTCATTCATGATCTAGCTAGATTCTAGCCAATCGATTAAGTTGGTGGAATTCATGACTTGTCTTGAAAGTAACATTATAAAAATAAGTGTATTTATATCAAGAAGATTTAGATTAAAATCAAATACATCAATCCAAGCATCCGTTTGAAATGTATTTGATCGAAAGTTTGAGGAATGATTCTTTGGGTACAATAGTTTTTAAACTAGAATTTATAATATTAATTCCTTTAAAATGAAGCCTTTTTATGAACATAAAGCTTATTTAAGATTGCTACGAATGAAAAATCATTTATCCAAGAGTCAATTAGTCGCAATGAAAATTAGTGACTATTTTCAAAGATTTTATTGGTTTTCTACGTTCAGCAAAGTCTACGTAAGACATCGTAGAAGTGGAACAGGTGGCAGATTCTCGGATTAGATGCTCACAGTTGCTGTGTCACGATCGACCCTCAACTACCTAAGATAAGGCCAAGAAATACGGAGAAGTTTTCCTGCGCTTTGCCAAGGAAAGCTGAAAAGAATTCGAGAGTTCAGCTTTCTATTCATTGGTTTTAATTAGCGAAGAAAAGCGTCTTTTCTATCGATGAAGAGTGATTTTACGTAAGGCGTTCAAATTTAATCTCCAATTTTCGTTTATTTAAATTTAAAGAGGCCATTTATTCTGAAGTTATATCAAGCCTTGTGTTTATGAATTAATTTGTAATAGTTCGTACAGACGTGTCCCTATCTTTAGACAAAGAAAGGTTTAAGAAAATTTTTTTGAAAAAAAAATGTATAAGATTGCTTGTGCGTTAAAGGGCTTGGTTAAAGAATGCGATTAAAAAGGTTTTAAAATTTATGTAATCCACTCATATTGTATATTTTGAATCCCTTTAGTGATTACGCACATGGGTTTTAATGATAAAATGATGTAGGATAGGAAGCGATGAATTTGATATTTTCAAAAATACATGCGTTTAATATTAAATTGAATTTTCAATCTGGAGATATATAAACTTTCTGGAATCATTTAGATTTTCAAAGAATGGGACTTAACATAAATAATGTTGAATCCTTTTTTCTGAGTACAGATCTTTACCAATGTTTACCTGTGCGAACACATTTACATCTAATATCGATATTAAGTTCTTTAAACGTAAATTATCAAGAAAATCCTGATTTCGTATTAAAAATATTTTTGTGTGTTGGAGGAAGAGGAAAATCCAGACTTTCGACGTTCCATTCATATCTTAGATATACGGCGAAAGCAGTAAAAGTGAGCTCGAGCTCTACCCAAGAATACTGAAGGCAGATGACAGTTTGATGAAGGGTTTCCGAGTGCGAAGCAGTTTTAAAATGAGCCATCCTTTTTGGGGAGACCTTGAAGCAATTTTGGATGACTAGATGAAGGCGTCCCTGAGATGGGCATCTCCGAGTGGGCATTTGGGAGGTGACGAGGGAATTGCACCAAATGGGAGGTAAAATAGCGGCATAGATCAGCGAAAGGGTAGAGCGAACATTACTACTACGTTGCCTGGATACGAATAAACAGAGCGGAACTTATCAGATGGTTAAATTCTACAGTTTTCTCCTTAATTTTCGCGTTCATTAGATTATATAACAACGTTTACTGTTTAGTTCTGATTCCTCAATCTTATCGTCCATATTATCATGCAGGTTCTCTCTATGATGTTAAGATAACTGGTGTTTTTATATTTTTACTAATCTGTTGTATTTGGAGAAGTTTTAGTATATTGAACTACGATGCAGTTTAATATAGGTAATTCGAAATAAGTAGAAGTCTACTGAAGATGTTAACTATGAATCTAATTTATAAGTTAGTAATGATTGTAGTATTAATTTTCAATCAAACATTCTTTACTGATCATAAAGAGGTATAAAACTGCCTAAAAATTAATAATGTATTGAAAGCATATTAGAAATGTTAAAATGAAAGATAAATAAGTAGCATGATTTTTTTCAATAAACAATCTCGTTTACAAAATAATTAACGATTCTTTCAAACTTTTATTTCATCATTATACTTTAAACGTTGTGAAATTTTTGCTAGCCTAAGCAAGAAAATTAATCCCATCCAAAATTTCTCAGAAAAGTAATCAAAATTTTCCGGAAGAACATTTGTCGTTTAAACTCAAAGGAATCTAGTTTTCGAAGAAAACGCTTTATCGTACGCCCTATCCTTTAATTGAATGCCTCAAAAACGTGCAAACGTGACGGCCACCTCATTTACTGGAGGATTCATCACTTGGTCATTATTTCACTCAATAATCAACCGCCTCTAATTCATTTAAAGGAGCTTGTTTGTCGTGGCAATCACAGTTTACGGAAGGAGGTCGTATAAAAGGGAACTAGTTAGAATCATTAATACATCGCTCAATGCCTCCCAGGGGTCCATGGCAAGGTGAGAGGGACCCGTTCTGTTTGGGTGACTGCTCCCGGTTACAGAATACGCTTCCCAGCATTTTCCACAGGGATTAGGAAAGAGATGCGTATTGGGCCACCTAACAGGAGGACGAAATCTGCCGACTTAGGAATTTCCTAATTGATCGCTTCATAATTAGATGGATTAATGGATTTCGCGCCCAGATTTATTACAGAATGTGATGGAGTCTAGGCTGATGGAATTCGATTTTTGCCTAAGTAGTTATCAACCTGTTCTGGTGGATGATGTGTCGCCGGTGCGTTGTAGCAGATTAATCGAAATTTCCTGTTTGGGGGACTTCAATTTTGTGAGCAAAAATGGAACGGAACGTTGTTTAAAATATGCCCCTTTAATTACGAAAATATTAGATTTATCGTGAGCATGAATTATGGTGAAAAATTAATTAGATATAAAGTCAAATTAATTACATGCTTTGTCCAAAAGTCTATAGAAATACTCCAGCCAATAATGATTTGATTTTTGGAAATTTATTCGACAAGTCCGATAATTTACTTCATTTTAAGCTGACGCTTCACCTTACCTTACGTTTCATTGAATTGAACTATAGCGTGGAATATATCTGCTGGTAAATTAAGTTCTGTAATTTTTTAATTTACTTTTTTAACTATGAAATTAAATTTTTATAGTAAGAATGCCATCCATCTGTTATCAGAAAATTGAATTGGTCTGTAATGGTTGCTGTGCTATAGTTGAAATGCTTCGACAGCTTAGGTCAATTTGCTTATGAGGCGCGAACTTGAATTGAACTCCGCCTTAGTTTCAGCAATCAAATATATATTAGTGTAAACTATTCAGAAACATCTGGGTTCCACGATAATAATACCGCTAACAGATATATTTCAATGCCATAGCAAAAAGCACTGAAAATTTTTTATTAAATATAATTATTTTTGATCTAAAGCATCATTTCGCTTTGTTCTTTCAAACTCCAATTACTCAAATGATGAAATCATTCTATTTTTGAATTTTATGTATATTAATTTTCTCAAATGATTAAAATCTCTTTAACGAGCTATTTCTCATAGAAAATGGAAAAAATAAGAATAAGAAGAAAATTTTACGGTGAAACAAACAAAAAGTGAAATGAGATTGGATAGAGAATTTTCCGAATAGCGTTGCCAAAACGTCAGGTCAACAACTTGTTGGTCACATTCACATGAGCGGAAGAATTGGAATAACATTCCCATAAGTAATTCCAACATAAGTCATAAATGAAAATTTTCTTTACTACTTTAGCCCTTCATTATTAAAGGGAAAGGATTATTTTTCCTTTTTTATGTAAGTTATTGGAATATGTTAGGTACTGTTTGGAAACTGTTTGTTCAATTTTTAACCCGTAGACATGGTGAGAAAGACTTGAGTTATTTTTTAAAGTAGCTTGAGAATGTGTGCACTATATATGCGCGCATGTAACTAGCATAAATTTGCCGTTTCTACGGTAGCATTGCACATAGTTTTGTAAGAATAGGGAAACGAAAATCATCGTAAATAGAACAATTCTCTCAAAGCGGAAATTTTACCTCTTTATTCATTGTGGCTCGATATACTTAAACGATTACTGAATAATCTTCTCAGGCAAATGGAGTATTTTTAAGAGAGAGTACTTTGAGGAACTATCGATTTTAAGACGCTCTACTTTTCTGCCTCCGGAGCAACAGTTTTTACAGTCGATTAAGGAGCTTCTCGGAAAGGCTGTATCAAATTAACAGCTTCTTCCTCCAATTCTCTTCAGATAATGTACTAACGTCACGTGGTACTCATTTATTCTCCAGTTATGAATAGTTTGTGGTTGCCATTTTAACTCGAAAATTAATTTTAGCGTATATGATTATTTATGCCTCAGTTAAGTAGTGGTTAGTAATAGCTAATTCTTAATGAGTTATAGACAATGAGAAAAGACAATTTGATGCTATTTATTACTAATTAAAAAAAATTATTTCTACGGTTAAGCGCTCAAAAAAGCCTCTACTATCTCATTCTAATTCTGCCTTTATCAATCTTCTAGGTCATGAAATTTTCCCTTTTTTCCATTGTCTGTACAAAATGTCCCAATTCCGAAATGCATTTTCATAGAAGTCTAAATCGTGTCATTACGGCTCCAGAATGGCTGCCTAGGATAGATAGCTCTTGAGTTGTTAGGGACATGTTCGTTCTGCGCCGTCAACATTTTCAATCGTTTTGAATTCTTACTTGCAGACACGTTAATGATTTTAACTGCTTACATTCAAGTAAGGCTGGAAGTATTCCTTCTTCCTTAACTGTCTCATTAGAAGGAATTTCCTTCTGCGAAATATCTTCTTAAAGCAATCATATCAGTGAATAAATCCAGTTATCCTCTTGATGAATTTCCTTTAAATTCCTTCTTTGGCGTAATTATTTATTGCAGCGTTTATAGCGCAACAGCATCCTTAAAATCAGAATTAAAAACTAAGTTCAAATAGAAATATGTGATCATCACAACTCAATTGCTGCTAAAGTCTTGATTGTTGTGAAAAAATTTAATTTTAACGCCTGTAATTCTTATCCAGCGAAGATTGGAATTGATTTTTATTCATATATTGACAACCTGAAACTATTTACACTTATAGGTTCATTTGCATAATTGTGATTGCTATTGAAATACCTTTCATGTCCAAAAATTAAATCCATCTCCTCTTAATTTATATCTTTGCTCCTTAAAAGTTGATTTATAGTTTATCTGTGCAGAGTATTTACTAGCCAGAATCGCAAAATGAGAACTATTCTGATTCTTTTTATTCCAAAAACTTTCGTTCAAACAATATTAAATAAATAGGTCAGAATTGATTTTTTATTTTAAATTCATATTCGCAAGAAGAGTGATTTAAATTATTCAGTCTTGGAATTTCTATCACAAGTATGTGTATTTCATGTTTCCAATTCATTGAGATGTGCCAGTGTTTTAAAATAGCCCAGTTTAAATATTATCAATTAGTATTTTACTTGTACTTCCCTACTGCGCTCATTAATAAGTTTTATATTATTGGCATCACTGTATTTGTATCGTTAATATAAGGTTCATTTCCAAGGATTGCCTGGGTTATGAAGCACGAACTTAGTCCTTATCAGTTCCCTTAAAGCCTTGTATTTTCCTGGGGTTATTACTTGTTCTCTTTACTGAATTTAGGCTCATTTTTTATCGTTATGATACAAAGATTTTAAATATAGGAGAACTTTCATATCCTTTAACAATATTATCAGGAGGTTAAAAATACCTCTGGCATAAGTCGAAATTATTAGTTTCTCTTTATACTTCGAATGGAAACGAAGCGTTTAAACCCAACAGTAGTTTCAAGGTTTTTTATACAGAATTTGATGTTTCTTAGAATATAAGAGCAAATCAAATCACAGAAATACCATTGTTTCATTGAAATAGCCCATCTCAAGAGGCTTGTCTATCCTAGAGATGCACTAACCACAACTAAAACAAAACTCTTCCACAAGATAGTTCACTCTTTATCACGATGATGACCCTTTTACATTCGCAATATGCCTCTCACTAAAGGTTTCAGGATCAATGTTTTCTTTATGTATTGAAAAAGAGGTATTTTTCATCAATCACTGTAAACACGGGATTCACCAGAAGGTTCTGCGCACTAGTTGAAATCCTTTTCCATTGCCCACTTACCTCAGTCACTAGATCCTGTACCTCATACTGCTCAGATAATAGCTATGGTAAACATAAAATTTCATTTTGGCTCCAGCCCTGAGCGTAAACATCCAGCGCAAATTCCACCTGTGCGATGGAAATAAAAAGTGTACCACTCACCTCCTCCATTCTGGTAGGCGAGGTACGGGAACCTCCAGACGTTGCCGATGCCCACGGAGAGGCCGACACAGGAGAGCAGGAACTCCCACCTGCTGCCCCAGTTGCCTCTCTCGGCCACCGAGGCCAAGGACGGCCTCCTGATGGCGGCGTCCATGGTGGCGAAGGCAACCCCGCCTCCTCGCTCCATCATGGACTCCCTTCGGGCCACGATGTGGGCGGAGAAGCGACGAGGCTGCCTCTCCGCCGATCCAGGCCGGTGTCGCTCCCGGAGTGAGCCGCCCCTTCCCGCAGACCCTAAATAGACGAGGGGAGATGTTCATCACCCTTTCACACACACCTCACTTCACACATAGACACACAATGCTCTCCCTCCCGTACAGTCCGATACTCGTTTCGTTTATTTTTTTTTGGGCCTCTACGAAAGAGACCTTTGTCGAAATTTTGATATCCCCGCTTGTCTGAGGTCGCTCATCCGCGAAGTCGTCGTGCCTGGGGCCGAAAGGAGGCGTTTTTATCGATTCGATTGGAATGATTTTTCCAAAATCTCTCGTGTGAGCTGTTTTTCGGCTTTTTAGGATCCGAACACTTTAATATGTTTGCCGCAGAAGTGTAATACAGCTCTTTAATGAGCTCAAAGGTGTTTCCAAAGGGTGCGCGTGCTCTGTGTACAGGTCGTGCAATGGCAATTTTTGATGGAATAAGAGCTGCTTACAAAGTATCTCCTAAACCGGTATTGCTTCGTATATTATGAAGGTCTCGTATTGGATTTTAATTGGTCTAGTTTGTGTATTTTCCATACCACTTTGTATTCTGGTCTAGTTTGTTTATTATTTTCGTTCAGAAATGGGTTAATTTACTACCTTTTTCTTTGCGTTATTCAGTGATGTAAAGGAAAATCCTGCTCATAATTTATATGTATCTAATTGTCCTTACTTGAAATATTAGAAAAATATAGATTTTGGATTTGTATTGGATATTTACGACAGAAGGAATTTGATGTACTTAGTGATAATCATAAAAAAATGTTTTAGCAGCAGATACTTAAATAAATATAAGGTTAGTTTTATGTTAAGAAATTCGTCATTTTAAACGATAAAGTTTTCATGTAATGGAAAATAAAGAAGAGAGTAAATAGATCAAGTGAAATTGATTTTGATTTTCTATTTTATGAATTTGACCACGATAGTAATTAAAAATAAGTTAAAGAAGGAGCAGGCATTCACCATAACTCCACCACAAGTCTCTCAGTTTCATAGCCAAACGATTTATTCGTCGAGTCGAGCAGCAGTTGTGGTCTTTTATCTTTTTAATCAAATTGATGAAGTGGGGGATTAATTTGACGTCTGACACGAGAAGAAAGCGTCAAACTAAACCACCTTTCATTGGAGTTGACGTGTTTGGCCGGATTAAACATGCGGAAAAGGGCTCTCACTTGTTTCGCTCAATATGTCTCCTTACGCCACCTGCTTGCGATAGATTTCATCATTATCTCTCAATAGGGAGTCAATTGGGGGTGTTCACATCATTTCGTAATACACTGTACATCAAACATCTATCAATGGCCATTCTGTTGTATATTTAATGCTTATTATTGACATTTAATCGTATGAAGGAGTGATTGAATTAAAATTGTCTTGCAAATATTCTTTATCGAGGATTATATTATTGCAGAAAGAGGGGCTTTTTAATAATACTAAGAAGAATAGTTTTTATCATGAATTAAGTAAGCTGAGGACGAAATTTTAAATATTTACAACAATTTAGATTAAATTTCAAATTGTTCTATAAAATTTTCAAGAATAATAAATTATTATTTCAATTTTATATTTTTCCTGAAAGCATTTGTGTTAATCAATTTTTAATTTCGATGCTAACGAAATATGTATTGCTTTTTTTACATTGCGGTGAGTTTCACGATTATCAATTCCAAATCGTGATAATTGTGAACAAAGAATCCGTATAAATTTTAAGAACGTTGATTGTACTCTGATTTATTAAATTTATTTACACATCAGCACCCTTTCCTCTCAGGCCAAATGGAAACGATACGTTTAATCAGGAAATTGTAATTTTTATTTTCTTTATTACACATACATATGAACCGCTGTATGAGAACCTTTTTCTTTATATTGATTCGATTTTACTTCTATAGGAAGAAGTAAACGAGCGTATTGAAATGAAAGAATCTGCAAAACAAAACTGTAGCATGAACTTCAAATTGCTTTAATTATATTTTACTAAATTAATTCAAACAACAGAGATACGTAAAACAAATATTAAACAGGGACACGATACTGAGACCTTTAGCTTCCCGGTAGATCGCAAATTGGAAAAGAAGCAAAATGTTACAGGTTAATGAAGAGAGGAGATGCCTTAAGACATATTCATGGGTTGTTTAGTCTCCCTAATATACTCTTGTTATTCTCTCTTCATCCTTTGATTTTGACTCGAATGGCGTTCTTTTTCGAACTCTCTTCTGAGCGGAGATTCTCATTAACCACTTCCTTTGGAGGACATCACGTTCCCCATCAACGCCCTCTTGCGTCTCCTGCGTGAATCATTTACTCCTTCCCGCCTTCTGAGGTGAATCCAATCTCTTACTTTACCAGATCTCGCCAAAGCTGTTTTTTGCCTTTTAAGGGATTATTTTACCGACCTCCGATGATTTGGTTGCCACAGTTACCGGCCCTTTTTTTATGGCGTTTCAAGTTGGAGGTTCTTTCTCCACCTTTGCTTTTGATGAAGAGGCTCTCGGAAGTGGCTTCAGCTTAACATAGACCGGAGATAAGGATTCATACTTATACTATATTTCTCGCAATTAAGGCTTAAGGTGTCTAAGGATTTCTACGAAGAATTTTCCTAAATTAAGTGTAGTACAGGATCGGTACATCGCTTATGTTACAAATGCTTTTAAAGTTTCATTATTATAATTCAGACTACTTAAACGGTTACTTATTTAGTTAATCAAAATTTTGCTTCCTTTAAAGGTTTCCAACATTGGCCTACAATCGTGAAATTCATTTGAAAATTTACTAGTTAACTACCCGATAAATGTATGTGTGGATACGCGGAAACCGAATGAGGAAATGTTAACTCTAATGAAAATCAATGGCGATCATTCTGATAATTGTTCTATAAAAATTTGCATTATTAACGATATTAATTGGGTATACAGGTACTTTAATCTTTTTCCATTTAGGAATTTGGATTATTTTATTGTCACTATAATTGTACTCTTTATATCCGAGAAAATGTTCTATATTTGCTTCTTGACTAGGGAATTAAGATGCAGTTTGTCTTTTATTTTTAGTAGTAGTTTATTTTATTGCTAAGTTTAATTTAGCTACAAAAGGAAGAAAGTACGTGGATAAAGTAACGAATTGTACTATAAACACTTGGATATCAAAACCAGGAAATTCGTATGCAAATAAAATAATCCAAGATGTTTTTCGAAATGTCAAAACATTGGCTCCGCATAAGAGCAACCGAGAATTTTCCTCCGACTCTCGTATAAAAAAATTGAATGATGGGAAATGAAGGCGTAAATTCAGTTTTTATGTGGCTGTCTACGTTCAGTCACATCGTTTGTTATCCAGCTACATTTCTCCCTTTTCAACAGCCTTATCATCTCCGAGGGCATTAAATATTCACCTCGTTTGCCTTTGTAGCTCTTCCTTTAAACTAAGTCAATCGGATTTTTCTCACTCATGCCGGGATTTCTGTAAGAGAGTGGATTTAGTGGTCTCCGCCTTTTGCTCGCTTTTAAAGGGGTTTCCTGTTTGCGAAAGGAATTATTAATGGCTGCATCGCGACTTGTGCTTTTCATTGAAGCAAAGAGAAAAGACACGCGGATTCCTTCGACGATTACGAAGAAGTTGCTTATGATAAAACGTGTATGCGTAAACAGCACCGGAGTAAAATATCCGGGTGGATCATTTTATTAGGTGTAAAGAAGTGTCTGGAATATCTAGGTCAATGGTTCACATCGGTTTATCTTCCCGTATTTCTCATACATGTTCGTTTCAGATTTTTTTGCCATATAGAGAACTTTGGAGGTACTCAGTTAAATTTTGAAAGTTTGTGTATAAATATATAAATATCTCTTCAATTTTTTTATCTTAAAATTGACCTTTAAATTAGTACGGTTTTAATTTTATTTTTTTTAATGCCGTCTATAGTAACTGGTATTTTATTAGCATAAACATATTTTATTCAATGACAATTTTTTAAGTACCAATGTTATTTTTGAGCCGAGTTAATCTTAATATCAAAACCTGCGTATGACTGTTACAAAATATACGAAGTACTGTCTTAATTTATTTTGTAGCTTTCTACAGTATCAGGCCAGAATCTCTTGTGAACCTTGAGATTTTTTTTATGATACAACACTGCTACTTCCACCGTTTACATAATTTAAATATCAAAGTGAGGACTGAAGTTTCTATGATCGACATTCCAAAGACTATTTATCAATCGCTGTATAGAAATATGATTGTAAGTGTTATATAATAGCCCAGAGAGTTCAAACACAATTGAGTTAATGTCTTAGATATGTATCAGAATACTCTCCCCAGATTACAAGCGCTGCTCTGCAGCTAAATATTTATTCTTGCAAATATTTGTTCAGGATGTTTGATGAATTTATCTTCCCTATCTCACTTCTATCCTGAACCCTCATTTAATCTTATCTTGGATTTCGCCATAGCTCATTATCGAAAACCTGTATTTCCGATAGTCACCTCTTAATAAAGCACACCCCTAGATCAACCCTACTTCTACAGGATAATCATCTTACCTCCTTACCACTCTATTCGTAAGATCTTCCTTTAATCAGTAGATCTAGAACATATGTGGCGTATAGAAATTCACCGGTTTTTATATTATGTACATCGTAATTTTATTTGCATGCAAGGATAACAACAGTTAAAAAGATAGACAAATAATTATGAGGAAAAGATTTATTTATCAGATATTGAAGTTGTACCGATAAAGTATCGATTTTAGAAGCTAATTATATCGTTATTCATTTGCAAACTAATGGATTAGCATAATGTTTTTCATCGTATTTAATTAGCAATATGGTTTTTGGGTAGTGTGTTCTATGTTAAATTTTAACAGCATCAATTCGCACGCTGAAGAGATTAGTACACATTATGATTAATGTTATTAAACTCCTTTTAATTTTCATGCTATGAAGAATGTGAATAATATATACTTAATGACATTGGTAAATACACCATTACATCTAGAGCTAGAAAGAAAAAAATTCATCAAATAAAAATTTTCCATTTTTAAATCAATTTGTTAATAAGAAGTCCGAAATTGATTAGTAATTGAATAGCAAGCCGTCATGTGGGAAGACACCGACAAAATATTGTCTAAATTAAAACTTGAAAATAGCTGATTCAAATCCAGTGTTTTGAATTCTTATATACGTAAATTAATTTAATTAATTAATTAACATATTTAAAAGAAACTTAAAAACTCCTCCGTGTTGGTGCGTAATCTTAATCTTTAACGTTCAACAACTGATGTTTACAGCTAAGAAAGAACGTGATGGAACGTTAAATCTATGATTTCCTTGAATTCGTGAATCCTCATTTATTTGTGAGACTTTTTTTTCGAGATTCGTCAATGTTTTAAAAATTCTTCGAATATTTAATTTGCTAATCTTTTTAGTATTTTTGAAAAATAAATAAGATTCTAAATAATATGAGATCCAATTACAAAGAAGGGAAGGAAGAAATATTATCCATTACCTAAAATAGAATTTTAACGTTTTGAAAATGTAACATTTCCATCAGAATAATGTTTAATGTTGTTGAATGTCGACTAGGAAGGTGGTAAGAGATATTTGCAGAAACATCCGGTACTTAGTGGAAAAATATTCACTTCGTAAATGCCGACCCATTTTCATCTCCATTATATCGGAAAATGAGCTCAGATGTTTCGTTTGGGCGATGCAACACATGCTAAAACTTTCCCATAAACTAAGTAATATTCGGAGACTGAAAAAGTACCACTTCGTCAAATTTTTCCGGGGACACACTCGTCTGAATGTATAAGCAGTTTCGTCGCGAAGATGTAAATTTTCTCGAAGACCTAAATTCCTCCTCTTCTTAGAGCATCAGAGATGGAGAACAGCATCCGTGCACTTTTACAGCGTTAAAATGAGCCTCGAAACAGATTTCGCCTCTTAAAAATTAATGCTTTGGAAATCCATATCCTAGACTCGCTCTTTGGATCGATGGTTCCGCATGGAATATTTTCCAAAATACATCCCGCCGTAGTGCTTCTAATCAAAGAGATCACTTTTATGAAACTAATGCGATTATTATTGAATGGAATGAAAAGAAATGCTTTGAAAGATGTAATAATCCGCCTTTAAATTTTAAAACGGCTTGAATTATATTTTATAAATTTATGCGCTTTTCTTTCACCAACGTATTAAAAAAATATTATGAATAAATATATAGTATACATATTCACATAAATTTACCTTTTTATTGAAAATTATATCTTTCCTGATAAGTGTATACCTCACATTATGTTTGTATTTAAGAGATTTTATTTTTATTGTGAATGGAAATCAGCTGAAACTTTTATTTTTATTGTAAATGGAAATTAGCTGAAACTCTAGCTTTCCTACTTTAAATGAATTCTCTTATGCACCATGAAAGCACGCTTTTTCAAGTTCGTTCATATATATATGTGCACTTTGATTATGAGTCACTTTATAATATCAATTTATATGGCTGATGGTTGATTCTCGTCGATTAGTAGTATTGAAATAATTAGCTGCCTTTCATTCGTTGAATGTCCAGAGTGGGTCATATTGTTTGACTCACAGCGAACGTGGAATAAAAAATCAATTACGGTTCTGTAGTGGCCCTTTTTTCTTTCATTCAGTCAAAGGGTCAGTTTACCGAAAGAATCGAAAGTATCAAAGCTGCCAAATGTCTCTCAATTGTCTAGCCGTCTGCACATCCATGAACTTCTTTTAAACTGGAGTTGCCAGTTTAATGGTTGGAATACTTTTTTAGCTTCAGGGGGCTGACCCAGAACTCCCTTGGCGACCACATCAAAGTCTGGAGAAAATCTCTGAGAGGAACACTTCATACGTATTTCAACAGATAAGCTATCATCTTTACGTTTTAGAAGAGTTTCTCTTTCGTAGAACAGTTATTGGCTATACGAGGGTAGTAAAAGTTAATATTATAATAAAGTATTGGAGAGATAGCAGCGTAAATAGTTTGACATTATTATTTAGTAGTTTAAATTTTATTACTCGTGGGTTACAGTTTTACATATCGATAATGAATATGTTATTGAGATAAACATATAAAGAAGCAATTAAATGCAATTTACATATCAATGTAATATCAGTATCATATGCCATTTATTTACTTGGTTACCAAAATAGCTACCGTACACAGAATAAAACACGAAAATCGGAAAAATCAGCTCTACAAATGCTGGTGTTAATGTTCTCATAATTTTGAAGGCTTCTTTTTTATTAAGTTTTCGTTTCGTTCGTAAGTAAAGAGTGAATCAGAACAGTTTTCCAAAGAACCCGAAAAATCTATATCGGATAAAGATCTGAATTACCTATCTCTTCGCTCATAACCGTAATGGAGGCTGTAACGTCTGATTTATTAAGGATTTTTTTGATTTTTTTCGAGAGGTTATCTGAAATGAAATGCCCATTAATAGCGTAGAAAAGCTTCTTCGCTCTAATACGGTTCAGTGTAATGGCGTTTTCCAGCAGAGTAAAGGCAATTTTCAGCTTGTAGATTGGGAGTATTTGGGAAGATATCGAGACGTTTTTTTACTACTGTAACGATTATCACTTAAAACAGGTAATCGAATAAACTTAATGAAACTGCTTTCTTCCAAAATACTCAAGGTTTGGATTTCAATTCAATGTATATTTGGAAGTGCAATTGTGCAAAACTTTTGCTCGGATGTTTTCGTTCAATAGTACATACGAAAAAGAATATAGAAATAATTTAACAGAATATTGCTGATTTACTTGAATAACTTAAAAAAATGATTTCCTATCAAAAAATTTAAATTTAATATAAATAAATTCACTACCTTATTAAGGATATTCTAGCACTTAAACGTCTGAAAATTAAGCATATTATTTTCTATCGCTCGTTAAATACATATCTTTCGGATACTTTCTCCTAAACTGTACTGATTGACTACTACCTTTCCAGTATCTTTATTTCTGATATTAAATAATTAAAACAACGGGCTATTCTTTGTAACTCTTGCAGTGTTTATAGTTTTAATTCCCTGGATCAATTATCTTTGAGAACTTTCGAACAAATATCTTGTGATATTATTGAGTATTACGGGAGATGCTTATAAATACAGGGAGAACAACTGGAATAGTTCATTTAGTTTCCTTTTTAAAGTATCGCGCTACACCTCCTCCATTCTACATCCACTCATTTCTTTTTTCTGAGAACAATCTCAAAGATTTCTTTGATTAGTCTTCGTTTCCTCATCCACTTCCCGGAATTTCCTATCGCAACCTTAATAATGTCGTTTTGCCTCTTCCTTTTCCCAAATGTATTGTCTCCGACGCCCATTTATCTTTTTCGTCCTTTTATTTCCCATTTTTCCCCTCTTACCTAAGTTTCATTGCCTGCTTTAACGTCATACGAATCCCTATTATTGCCATGGAAATCGTCTCACAGCCATCATTCATTTCCGTCCCTCCCGTAATTCATTCCATATATTCCTATGCTTTTTGTTCATTGCCTTTGAAGACATTCCACTTCTTAGAAGCATAAAAAATCTATCGTCAAATATCCAATTAATACGACGGAATTTGGACTGAAATAAATATCTTTGAACTTATGAATCAGAATCGTTTTGTTTAGGTAATGATTATGGAGAAAAATTCACAAAGTATTTGTATGTTTCCTATGGATTGTCAAAATTCTTTGTCAAAATGCTCTTTTTTTATAACGTTCTGTTACCTGATGGTATCTATTGCTCAAAATACTTACACAACGAATGGTCGTAAACTTTTACTACTGCTAATATTTAATATTGTATCCCGCACCTTCATTATTGTTACCGAAGATACGTGTATATAGTTACAACGAATTTTGAAAGACCATTGTCAATAATAGATATTTAAAAATACATTTATAGTTGAATGATGTCCGTTTATCTATCTATGTCCGTATATTTCCTATTTATAAAATATATATTAATATCTTAAATTTAGTGGACTATTGGCACGAAGCAAAGGTTATCGAACGGGAATGTAGCAATTAAATGAATCAGCTTGAAAGGAAGTCTCTAGAAATGCAGGAGACTATACACACAGTAGATTTATCCAATTTTGCTTCGATAATTTATTTCTGCCAACTTTTTATGAAGAAATATCCTCATCAATAAGCGTTCAAAATTTTTTCTGTCAGATGTAATTTTACGTGATATTTAGAAAGGTTGAATATGGTTTCAAATGAAGGTCTTGTATGATAAGTTAACATTGACGAAGGTTTCGTAATCATATTATATTATTTATGCCAATATTATACGTTATAGCCAGAATTATACTATTTTGTATATATTATATATCTCCACATATAGATTCCTATTTTTTGAATACTTTATATCTTTCTTTCTTAAATCGATAATCCTAGAAATGTCTACTTTTACTCCCTCAATGAAACCCTGGAAGCCGCTTTCCATCGCCAACACGGAATAGAAATCTGTAAAATTTGTTAAAGCTACTTCAGCGCTTTAGCGAGAAATGTTTTCAAAACAGGTAAACGTCAAAACTTTCATCGTCTTCGAATGAAAGGTAATCGACTGCTTCAAAAGTTCCGAGTGTGATGTTCATAGGCTTTTCCTTGACAGCTTCGCCGCTGTATGTTTAGAATAACTTTACTGTGAAAGGCCTCGAAAGCAGACCTCCATTCGTGTGTCATGCTCTTTGGAGTGAGTTTTCGTGTTTGGATGGAGATTGCAGGATTTATGTTGTTTTTCTGCTCTTCTTTCTCTGGAAGGGTTTCTAAGCTTCTTTCACAAGAATGTATCTTGAACTCTTACCTCTTTGCTTCGAATAACTGTGATTGATTATAAAATATGTAAAATATTTAAAATTAAATTCTCGAAATTGGTGAGTTATTTCATCCACTGAATTCGATGACGTAAAACATGAGTATCATTATAATTTAGGTATATTATTTTGATCAAAGGTTGAAATAAACTCTGAAAGAATGAGTTTAACGAGAAATTTCGAAACCCTCTAAATAATATAATAATATTTTATTAATCGTAAGAAATTTTTAATACGTGCTGAATGACTATCACAAATAGAATGTATCAAAATACAAAATCTCTATCTCTCTATCATAGAAGTATTCCACTTTTAAATGAACTAAGAAAAATCAATTCATTTAGCGTCCATCTTTTAAGCGTAGATCCAATTAGGTCACTTTCCTAAAATTAACTCCTGCATATCTCTCTCGTAAAGTTGAATTGGTTGGACCGATATGTCTTTCAATCTGTTCGCTTGGGTTTTCCATTAGCGGTAGTTCTTTCTGTACACTTTTTATCTATCTCTTTTATATTTTTAAGATATAATTTATTAAGCTATTATAAGAAAATGTTTCTGAAAACGATTCCCTATCTTAATACCTATTTTCTCTACATTATCTCCATTATAATAAGCGATGAAGTTTAGCGATAAACTCATTCAAAACTTGAAGACACCCACTTCAGGTAACGTTGCCCACTCTTTCGGTGATAGAATCCACGCGAATCGAGGCTCGAAAATTTCCCTTATCTCTCATTAGCGCCCTCAAAAGACCCTCTCGCGACATAAAGCCCGGAGCGGGCGAGATTTCCTGTGGGGATAACAGCCGACCTTGGTGGCGCCCTCTATCGCTCAAACAGGAGTGCCATCTCCCGCCCTCGGCCGCAAGTATCCGAGTGTGGGGAGGATTGACCGTAGAGTGGGACTTTGAGTCCAACAGCGGCAGAGGGCGGATTTAAAGCAGAGGGCGTGGTGGCGGCGAGTGTATCATGGTAACCCCCCCCTCCTCGTCGTTTTTCTCCCTTTAAGGGGGGGCTCTGGCGAGGCGCCAAAATGAAAATTCACCCCCTTTTCCGCCCTCGATTAACACTCTCCTCACACGAAATTGAGGTTTCATTCCTCTCCGATCTATTTGTTTCGTTTCGCTTTTGTTTTTATAGGAACGCTGTGGTGAGGACGATCACAATCGGGTTTATGAGATAGCAAAAGCGAGGAATCATGGATATAGTATCTATTTTGGCTGTTTTGCCACTTATATTGAGCGAAGTGAGGGTAAAAGAATCTCATTTTCCGTTAAAGATAAGCAGACGCGTAAAAAATTGCCGTAGGAAAACAGTTAACGTAAATCTGTAATCTTCACATGATATGGGATGAAGATGTGTGTTGATCCTTTTCCCTGTTCATGATTTTCTATTCGATATCATCTCGTTTTGGATATTTTCTGTTTTATTAAAAAAAAAATCATCCTTATTTTATCTTCCATTTGTGTGCGTGTATATTCTCGTGTTTACAACATGTAAACAGAAAAAATTCCAATAATTTTAAGAAATTCTAATTATTTTTCAATATAATCTGAACTATGATTTAGATACTCCCTTCAATTAATGCCAAATCCAAGGCGAAAAGTCTTTGCTTTCAT
Source organism: Pantala flavescens (assembly GCA_020796165.1). NCBI lineage: Eukaryota > Metazoa > Arthropoda > Insecta > Odonata > Libellulidae > Pantala > Pantala flavescens. Next base: position 50,358,755 of record CM036883.1, read on the forward strand.
TAAAATTATCTCGAACGAATCCGTTGCTGAGTTGTTTGTATATAAGTACTTTTGAAAATATACATTTATTTTAAATTTTAGATCAAAATATAGCATAATGCGTTATGAATGCGTTGAGTTTGTGATATAGGCAGCTCATTTCGAGAGAGTATGTCAATGAACTATGTAATGTTTCTTCAATGTCAGTATGGATTGATTTGCCTTCAATTTTCGATTACAATGGGAAATATTTCTCAATAAACACGTATTTTCAAAGCTGATGTTCTTTTTGACGACGATCATTTTCGGAACAACTTCTTTCCTCAGATTTGATAGGTGGAGAAGATAGACTTCCGAATGTAGACATCTCAGAGAAGCCATTATCGATTAGCTTTACGGGGCAAAGGCACAATTTCATTCTTCATGGAATTGGGTCGAATACCTTTCTTAGGTGTATAGGTCCTGGAAATCATCCTCCTATTATTATCAAATAAACTTCAGTCTTTAACTTTTTTGCTAATCCAATGCAGGGGTATATGCACTTATGAAAAGCATGAGATAGCAACGTTTAATTAAATACAGATTTTTAACTTATTTCTGGTTACTTTTTAATAATTTCCACTATCTTTTTAATCAAGGAATTTAATATAAATAGATTCATCATTTCCTCTGAATTATGTTAAATGTCGCAATTATTAAGAATAGAGAATTTCATTATTCTGCTCATTACGGTATCTGTTAAGCACGTATTTGTTGAACCTTTGATTTTGGTATAATTTCCATTAAAATTTTTATGATTCGATGCATCCGTTTCATACGCTATTTTCCATGCTAATCTATTGTGGTTTCTAATCTCGTAGGGGTTGCTATGCCAACTCTTGTATGTCTTTGATTCACACACGTATGACGAGGCAATGGATTTTTCATCTCAGGTCACGTCTCTGGAGCATTCTACGCTGAAAACACCCTTGATCTTCTTTCTGTCCTTTCAAAACAGTTCCGAAATCCTTCATGTGGTTTTTTTGAGGAAATTCCCTCTTTCGTAATTCAAAACCTTCGATTGAAAATGTTCATTCATGTATCGGGATCTATTCGAAATGCATATGCTGAGGTAGAAAAACAAATATTAACCGTTTCTATTTCTTTTATTGGAACGATATTCTCTACCTCGATTAACTGGATTGTTGTATGGGATTAAAAAAATAGTAAACTCCAATTAAGAGAACATATGTATCATGAGGATATCAAATTTTATGCATTCAAAGTATTTGTCTGTGATAAAGAGATTCACATAAGGAATATAATTCAAGGAAAGAATGAGAATAATTTTATAGTTTCTGAATATTTTCCTTGTGGGATATTATTTGTTGTCATGGCATCGTTTCAAATGTTCTCAATCCTTTTACCCTATTTTTTCTAAAATTTCTCGCCCATGATTATTGCATTATTGAATGTATAATACTATAAAGATTGGTTAATGTCTAAAAATTACCTTACAAGTTAAATCCCTGGTTACATGCTTGTTGGTTTTAACTTTTTTTTAGCAGTCATTGTCCATATTTTGGGCTAAAAGCAAAACAGTAGTGCATTCGGAGTCTATTCCGAAGACATCTTTCGCCGAATCCTCCACTTTAATCTATTTTCTATTTCGTTATCTTGGGGGCTCTAGCAACCGTGTCCATAATCGAAGCTGGTTTTTATTTCACTTGCTCCAGTGATGGATCGGTTCTTCACTTCGGCCGAAATGGTGTCAAATGGATAGAAAGAGGGCGAGAGCAGGAATGTATTGAATCCTAGTAGACATCTGAAGATGGAAGCTCTCTGCTTTGTTTCAAAGCACTTTGGCGTACTTTTAGCAGATTTTCTTCCTGAGCCATTTCGAATTTTTTTAGAGAGAGACCGTACGTGCAGTACATTGTAAATCATTTGGAAATGATTAATGGTTTTAGGATATTCTTAGTTTATAATTTGATGTTTATTATATTCTGAATTTCTTTCTTAGATAGTTTTTGCATGGTTGAAGAATTCGTTATAAGATATTTCTGTACTATAGCTATTGGCTTAGAATCCATTCATTATAAAATGCCATTATTTGTTGTTGATTGTAATATTATAATATCGTTGCGTACCTTAATAGAGAATAAGCTTCAGATACATGAACTTAAACATCCTAGCATTGTCATACCAAAATATATAAAAGAATTAATTAAATCAAATACTAGCTCATGGTATCACGTTTTAAACGAGCTCTCAATAATTTCATAGTTCTTGATATTTTCATCTAAAAAACTCAATTTGTTATACACAAGCTTACGATATTTTCCTCTTAGAAACTTCTACAAGAATGATGGAAGATAACTTTGACAGCGGTCGAAGATCTTTATAATCAATAAGTGATACTTGAAGCATCAATGTTATAGAAGGAAAATCGGTATTTTTGGTTTTTAAAAAAGTTAATGGACGAAATTATAGAATTTTGACAGAATATTTTCTCTCGAAATACCTCATTTATTCTTCTTCTGTTTGTTCTCTCTCACTATACTCTCTTTTAACTTTTTTCAAATTTTAAGTAAAATTTTCTTGAAGTAAACTTTCTTAGATTTAAAATAGGCCTAGTAGAAGCTGACCAAAAATTGAGGCTTTCCATCCTTTAATTCACGAATGTAATTATACCATCATGTTGTAGTAAATAAAATGAAGAATCATGTATGGAAACATGCGTCTGTAAGGTAGCAAAAAGTAAGTGCTTTGGCAGGATTTCCTGTGGACCCAGCATCAATCATACGCAGGACAATGCTCTTCACGACAAGAGAGAAAATGTAAAAACCATTCTCTAATTCTTGCAAACACACGTACATTCGAAAAGTGCGCTAAAACGTTGGGAAAGCAGAACTCGGAAGGTGAATGTATATCAGAGGGAAACAAAGGATGTTAAGTACGTATATGGAGAGAGAGAAATGACAAGTATCAGCATTTTCATTTCGCGTGTATTATGTTGAGGTACGGCGTACCACACGATGTCGCCTCGTGTGGATTTGATGATCTCGCCAGATGTTTGCAGCCTCGCACGCTAAACTTCTGGGCAACCTACAGCTTTTCCCTCTAAAAAGCTGGAACTATGGGGAACGAAGTTTACCACCTCTTGCACGGAGTGCGTCTTCATTTCATTTGCTCTGATGCAAGACTCGAGTGCATCTTTGGACCTCTTCAGAGATTAACGCGACCCAATTCCACATCAAAGATAGAGAACCTAATGATTCGGAAAAGAGGAGATGGGTTAAAGGAGGAACGGGGGAGAGGAGATAAGGTCGTTTGAATTAAGGAGAGTCCCCGTGGAGGAGGAAGGAGATCCAGAAAATTTTCCATCTCTCAATCCTCTATTTCAACCAGTTTTCGTTACTGTTTTCTAGCGATACTACAACCTATCACCTCTCATTCTATTCAGCCGTTTCTCCTATTTGATAGAATGTTTTCAGATTTGATAGGAAATGCCTATAGTGATCTATAGACCTAAACGGAACTTATTTTATGGATTACCTTCGTAGATTAGGGGATAAAGGGAGAGGAATGAAAGGGGAGAAATGGAGGGTAGACTCAGAAGAATGGTTGGGGAGATAATGAGCGTGATAAGGAATGGAATCGGAGGGATAAACAAAGGAGAAGAGGAAATGCGCAGATGCAAAGATAAAACGAAGTTGGACGGAGTAATGGAAAGTGGGTCAAAAGAGGACGAAAACAGAATAGAGAAAGGGGAAATGAGAGGGAAGCCGCAAGAGGGAAAATAACAGGAGATTGTGAGCAGAGTGAACAGTAGTAAGAGAAATAGGGTTGAAGATGAAACATAGGAGAGGGTGAATATTAACAAGAGATCTGAGAAATATTAGAATTCACCAAAAAAGGGATGGGAAAAAAAGAAAGAAGAAAAACAAAGATTTAGAGTTGAGATGGAGGAAGGATAAGAGAACATAAACTGTGTTTCTCTCCAACGGGAAAAATCAAAATAATAATAATAAAGAGAATTTCTGAGAGCGATGTTGATACTAGGAAGTCTCCACGTACATCCGAATTTTGTGTTATTAAATTTGGAAGGAATAGATAGCATTAATAAATACGCGGAAGAACACTATTTATGAATTTAAAAATCCAAATTGGGTTTTAGGAAAATAAAACACTGAGGGAAACACTCCCAAGCAGGATACAGTGAGAAACCTCTGAAACCTATGAATACTTTACACAACTAAATACCCTGCATAAAAATGAACAGTTAACAAGTGTAAAAGTATCAAATTATGATAGAAATTTATTGAAAATAAAGAATGGAGATAGGATTAGAAAATAAACTATATCATAATGTTATACAACAGGAAGAAATGGACCAGTACGCTTTTTAAAAAAGGGAGAGGCATTTGATGAACGAGAGAGATGGAAAGTAGCGCATGGAGAAGAGAAGGAGACTGTGGGAGACAAAAAATCATACTAAAAAAATGACCTTCATTTGCCCTCCACGAAAAAAGCTGTATTGCGAACGAAAGCATAGCTGATGAAGGAGAATGATTCATAGAGGAAGGAAAGGAAGATGGATAATAAAGATCGAAGGATCCAATCGAAGGAAGATCGAAAAAATGAGGAAATCTTCGATAAAGGAAAGAGCAGAGAACATAAGCTGATTTATGAGCAGAAGTATAAATCAGAGAGAGATAAGGAAATAAAACAAAAGGATGGAAGTGCTCGCTTTTGGAGCACTATAGGAAATTGTGAGAGGGAATTTTATTTGCTAGCACATATTCGGAAGGAAATGGCGTCTTGGGCCATACCTTTATATTCAAGAAAAGGGAACTGCGCTGAATCCGGGCATGTAGGAAATGTCTGCCGTGGATTAAAAGAGAAAGAATAGAACGGGATTGTCCTCTCTCCACGTGACCTGCTTCTGTTCCATCCCCCAAACTCACCTCTTTATGGAGGGCCTACGTGTGTTGTACGGATGTGTTTGAGGATTTGGATTTACTAGGTCGGACGGAGGGTTGACGTTTTGAAGATTGGGAAAATGGCGACGGTTTAATAGCTGCGCTGCTATCGATGCGTTCTCGATTTCAAAAACCGTGTTCATTACCTCGTGTCGCTTAAAATGGAAGGACGTATCGGGCGATGCGCATTTGTGGTGAACGCCATCCGAATGAGGCATTAGCCATGTGTTATGAAAGTGTGATTTCAAGGTAATGAGGAGAGTGTCCTTCAGATTAAGGCACCATTTGCTGTTTTGTTCGTTTTCACCATGAAATGTCTTCGTTTAAGTTATGCAGAACGCGTGTTATGGTTCAATAAACATTTTTGTTTTGCTGTTGATGAATAAATGATTGAAGTACAATTTACAAGAACGAGAAACACTTGATATATATTAATATGGCTATTAAAAAAAGAGGTGCATTTGCTGTTGCGGGATATTACGATCTTCTAAGAGCAATTTTAATACTCTATATACCTTTAATATTATTCAGTCATATGGAGATGGATCATCTAGCTTATGTTTGATGTACATATAAAGTATCTTTAACATAAAATGAGCTTTTTTACATTGGTAATGTTAAGCATGATGCATTCTTGAAGTCGGCTTTTGAAATATACTAGTTAGTAGGAAGTTGTAGGAAGAAGATTTCCAGTCTGACTGATTTAATCTAATGTAAGGTAGATGACAGAAGTGAAAATTAATAACGAATGGAGGCTATAAAATTTTGTGATCCCGATAAAAATTAATATAGGATTATAGAAATTATCATAGACTACGAACGTTTTCTGATGCCTCATTGGTTTCATACCTGATAAAATTTAATGGATGAATCGATTTAAAGTGACTAAAAAAGAATTAGTTAGATTTGTATACTCATCGCCTATAATATTTTACGCCCAGTTTCCTCACATCATGTAGCTTAGTTCGATCATTAATTGAATCCTTTTCCAATCTTATGGAAATAATTTTGGATTTATTTCTATAGCTATCTAATCTTTCATTATGTGCCTTTGTATTAATAAATGAGAAATTTTTTTATCATCAATACGAAAGAATCAATTAGTAATATATTATAGATGTTCAAATTCTAATGGGCGAAAACGCCGATAGTCAATTTATTAATACCATTCTGTGAATTGGACAATGAACATTCGTTTTTGTCCATTAGAACTCACATGAATTGATGTGCATCTTCATAGATAGATAACCTCAGGTGAATGGGAAATTTTATGGATAGGAGGATAGAACTGATAGCTGAGAAGCAATTTCAGTCTTCGGGAGTACTTATTTGATCGATAGAAGCACCGGATGGTATAAAAAGGAGACTTTACAATCGACTGGAAAGTCGTTGAGCAGCGTCAACGGTTGTGATATCCTTTGAAATGCTGTCGTTAAACGAAGATACGGAGGGTCCTTGAATAGACTAGGAAGTGTATCAATGACTCACTATGAGTCATGCGTAAATGGCCTTCCTGGTAGATATGAAGAAAAATTGCTACCCTATAGGGTTAGCTAGATGCGTTTAATATTCTTAGAGAGGAGATTCACAGTCAAGTGACCTAATTACGAATTACGCCGGTCATATAGGTATAAAAGCACTTGAGCTGAATGATTGTATAACCGCCAAGTTATAAAACCTGCACCAAGATTTTTTTGTCCTTTAATCAAAGAATGTTGATTTATTTTAATTTCATTATCACCAATTGTTCCATAATATCCAGAAGAAGAGCGAATATTTTATTTCTCAGCTACTTTTCAAACTCGTATGACTTTTGAATATGCTATTATCTTTTTCAATTACTTTATGGTTTAATGATAGAACATTGATTATGATGGAATTGGAAGCGGTTGCTCATCTTTCCAGTAATGCCGATATCTGGTAAATAAAATTTAAATTTGGAATGAAGTAATTCGAAATAGTTTCAGACAATGGAAGCAGTCCTTATTATCAATGAAAGGGTTAAATCGTCAAAGGTCACTATTGCACATCTTGGTAGTAATATCTTCCGGAAGATATTGAATAGTCACACTCTTTTAATTGGGCACTTCTTAGATGTAACAGTTTCTTACATAAGTGTCTTTGAAATTCCTAAACTTTCATCATTGACTTCATCACATTTAGAAAGTTTCTGAATATTATTTATTTCATTTTCTACTCCATCGTGATGTATTTTAAATGTGATTAGAATTGAACGATCATTTCTAACGAGCGGCACTTTTTTAGTCGTCATAGTGACACTAACGTCACGCTCGGACAATCTTTGATCAACCATAAGTTGACCTTTCTAAACGTAATCTCTGTCATAACATCACGAATCACCGCCTCGAACCACATTTATGAAAGCCGTTGTGAATGAACTGTTGAAAACAGCACCTTTCTCTCGCTCTTCTACGTCTCCCCATGCATTCCTATGCCTTCTCACATTCATTTACAATTAGACCCATCAACCGGATGTTGTCATACGTCATACCACCGCGTTGATGGTTACAGTTGGTCCAGCGACATCCCTTCGGTGGGTGGGTTTTAATCCGCGGGAGAGCATTGGCTAATGACGATATCGAATTCTACTCCCCTTTCACCGGGTGCTCGTTAGCTCTGGCGGCCCAACCGAAAACAAACGGAGGACGAACCCTTCGGGATAAATAACGAAACAATTAATTTGACAGTGGCGCTAGGAGCGAATCCTTCCAGGAAAAGGCGGCACCTAATGATAAGGTTCGTTTCCTACGAAATGTTTCGATATCGTCGACAAAAGGGAATTCATCGGATGAGTATGAACTCGCTGAAAGGTGGCCTTAAAAATAAAAGATGATGCGATGATTAGCGATGCTGTTAAGGAGATTGGGGAGGGCTTTGGGTGTATTCAAAGGGGTGAATATCATCAAGAGAGCCTATAGTCTCAGTAAAATGAAATGCTAATAGTGACCGATGGTTTTAGACATCCTTTGCAGAGAAATTCTCATATATTCAGAGCATTTAATGTTTGAAATAATTTTCTGATTTTGAATGTATTTAATGCAACACTGATTATATGATATATGAAAATTATGATCGACACTGAATGAGTTTTTATATCAGGAATCTTTAAATATCAGATATTTCTTGATTTTCCAAAATTGTTACTATTTTTGCATTTTTGTAATAAATAAAAACTAAGTAATTATATAGATACGTACTCAAGAAGTCCTAATTTTAGGTTCAATACAATTTATTTGTTCCATCCTCACTTCGTGGAATACCGATCCAAATTAAACAACACTTAATAAATTTATGAATGAAATGTATGTAATTGAAGTGTTTCATTATTTTACGTAGGTTATGGTTTATAAACTGACTGAAATAATCAGCAAATAACTTTGCTTGTAATTTTTCCAAATCGAAAGTTTTTTATGGAATAAAATTGAATGTTTTTCCCTCCCTCTCCGTTTACTTTCAAACATACATGTATCTTGCTTTTGGGCATATAAGCAGATCACAAAGATTTGCGATATCTTAAGATCTGTTACACTATTCTCATTGATTTAGATATTTACTTTACCATAAGAATATTGGTTTTATTTCCCATTCAACTTTCCGTGATCATCGCATATGTTACCTTTTCAACCTGAAACGACTAAAGAGTGCGTCCGTAAGAGCAGTTCTTTCGATAACTTATTATGAGATCATAGAGAGGTGAACTATTATTAAGTAGAGCTCCTAGAAGAGACGGCCTCTTTCAACAACACTTAAGGCCGAATTGGTACAATCATCGCCGTATATTTGCACGGCGACTTCTCTCTCTCTGGATTCCCCCAAAGCTTTCAGCGTTGTCCTCACCCAAAGATAACAGAGTGGATACATGTCATCCTTATCATTCACCATCAATCTCCACTCAACAGGGAAAGGTCCTTCTTTTATCGCCAGATGAGTTTCATCAATTTTAGGTCTTCATTTTTTCAAATCCGATAAACACAAATAGCTGCTTCCGTGTTATTTTAAATGCATTGTATTTTGTACAGAAATTGAGAATAGATTATAGTTATTGAAGTCTTACCCATATTCCCTACACTATACCCTATAATCACCATTATGTTTTTCGTTTGTATTAGCTCGCTATACTGGATATTCATTACGATATATTGGACAACAATAATTTACTCAATGAGATATAATGAGGGACACGGTGTATATCGGAAAGAATTCGGTTGTTTGTTTACCAATGAGGGTTGAAATATCTCTTGAAATTCCCTTTTTAGATGTATCTTTGTCTGAATTGATAGAAATTCTGCCCTGGAAGTAATAATTACTAAAATGTTATATAAGGTCGATAGAATGCTGTTCTCCGTAAATTACATGTTATATGTTCAGTTTAATTTTATCGATTCCAATTTCATTTTAGAAATATCGATTCCTAGTTCGATTGAATATAGATACAGAATAATACAAATATTATTTATTAATTTATCACATAAAAAGAGATCACATTGGAGAGTTTGCTACATTTCTATTTAATATGTTTATTTTATAATATTTAAACCGTTTAAATCTCACTGTTTTAAGGAAGCTAATTTACATTGATTATTTTGCTAAATTCTGTAGTATTTCTTTTATCCTATCGCTCAATAGGGTAAGAGATACTCTTGATGAGAGAGGAACGTATTTCAAGGAGAGGAAGTAATTGGCCAGAGCTCTATCCAAATTTGCTCTGAGGAGTGTGCATAGTTTTCGAGGGTGACAGCTCCGTTATCTCGCGGCACATTAAGGCAAGCAGACATGGTTTGCGTCGGGGCGTCGAACCTTTTTATTCGCGGTGAATGATAAGGGAATACGATCCTGTGGACGACGTATTCTCCGCATAAGGCCAACGTTTGAGTGGCGAAGAGATCTTCATTCAATTAACCCCGAGTGGTATTTTTATGAAAGAAGGGGCAAAGAGGTTGCCGTGACAGATGCGTTTTATTAACTTGGACTGCTGGATTAATGAAAACATTGTTTACCCCCTCTGCCTCAATCCATCTTCCGATGTGGTGTTTTTACACGATTTTGAAGGCAGCGTTACGCTTCACGTGTTTTTTCTTTCATTTTCTATTTTACGATAGTTTTTCAATAAGGTATTAAAGAGCTGTTGGAATAGAAGCTGTGATTTAATTGAAGATATTCTCTTAATTAAGCGCGTATGAATTATTTTTATTAAGCGTGTAAAAAGTTAAATTGAAAACAGGGAAAATACGCGTAGAAAATTCTGCTGCTTTATTATATCTGAATGAAGTAAAAATATTAATGCTATTATATTAATGCTGTTTGTGGCACTTATTATCAATTCGGAAATTATGGCTTGATGCTGTGGATTTAAATGCCAGAAAATGATTGGAAGGATTATACTGTATACTGTACTGTTTTAACGTTGGTTTTTTATTTACGCTTAATCATTCGCCGTTATTATTTTCAGTACTCCTTTTTCACAAAAGTAACACGTCGATATTGTGTTAAAAGTTTTTAAGCTAAAATATACTGTATTATAATAGTTTATAGATGAAACGAGTTTCAATTTAATTGATTTAATTTAAATGCAGTGTAATTGAATGATCTAGAAACTTTCATATTTTAAATTCTAAAATATCAAGTCATCGTCTTCAAAGCAATGTATTTAATTTACTTTATTCTAATTAATCGTCTTAAATACATGTCAATGCATTTTGCTTCTTATAACTCACAGCTAGTTATAGCCTCGTAAAGTTACTTCTTATTGAAATTTATGAGAACGAACTCAGAATGCAAAGCAATGACTTATTTAAACGCTTTTCAAATTTCATGTATAACATAAACCTATGCATTTTACGAAGAATTCAGTGTAGAAAACTCATTCTTATAACTCAAGGATAGACTGTAAGCGCTGTTTATTACTAGATTTGAAACCAAACGGTGGGATGAGTGACGATGAGAATTGAGGTTTGGAATAAAATTTTAGAAAATGAAAAAAATCATCAAAACTCATATCGTTGATTCTTATTTGTAATCTTACAGATAAAGCTTCTTTTCACGTCGTATGAAATATTATTAGTACTTATGTTTCGGTTTGAAAACGCTTCTCGACCAAAGTATCGTAAAATTGAGTTCTTTGGACGTATAACCGTTTCCCATTTCCATGGAAACAAGAGAGTTGATCCGTTGATCTTCGCCATTTGTAGAGTATAAGTTTGCTCTCAAAACCCGTGTCTAGTTCCGTGCATTTCTCGCATGTGTATCATCCCACCGAAGACGCATTGACAGCAGACGTGTGTCTTTAGCAAACTCAAGCACTTATTTGAAGACTCTTTCCACGAGAGCGTATTAACCTCGTTTCCTACGAATCGCAAACTTTTCGTACGCTCTTCGAATGTTTCGTCACACCTGTATTTGAAAATGCTCTATTTAAAATGTTTTATAGGGAAAGGTTTGGCGAATAATCCGTGACAAATAGATAAGAAAAGTTACTCATTTATTTTCTGTATATAGTGTATTCGTTTCGTTTCAGTGGTGAGATATTTTGTTAATTATACACCTAGGATCTAAGATTTGAAATTACTCTGTAACATATTGTATATGATTTATCATCGTGGATTAATAAACAAACTTTCTCTGATTAATAGTTTTTAGGAATATTTGTAATCCTTTAAATGATTAGCTTACAAATTCCTATCCTGTTTACATTATTTATATTACATTACATTTATAATAACCAGCGGAAAATATAGTTTAGACAAGACAGATATATTTAATCGTTATGCATTTATCGTATTATTACAAATGAGAATAAAAAATTACAGAACTTCATATGAAAAAGTGAGAAACAAACATGCTACTCCATATTCTCAACTTCGGATAAGTCATCTGTAGTGTGAAAGCTATCTTTATCTGAAAGGTTACCGTATTCGGAAACGAAATGTCCGTGCATTAGATCAAAGCATTTTCAACCTTGGTATCCAAGGTATCTTATTCCGGTAAAGATGGGGCAAACAGTATGACAATGGGCTTACGAGCCGTGCTTCCTTAGCGAGAATTCGCACGGCTCAAGAGCAGACCTCGAGAAAACACTCGACCGTGGAGAGGAGAACCTTTTCTTGACCACAAACTTCAGAAGGCGGAAGGGGGATAAGAGACAAACTGTTACTAAGGAGGAAAGAGGGGTTTCTAGTGGTAGCACCTACTATGAGACGCTGATGCATGGCCACTGGGATGTTTTCAAGGCACTTCTTCCTTCCTCCGAAGTTTTTTTACGCATCTCCGATATATTGTGCTCGAAGCCTTCCTGTTACCAAGTTGGCGTTGTTTAGAATTAAATGGAGGGCGTTGAACTTCGGCAAAGGGAAGAATATTGATGTATGCATCTCCAAGTTCTTTTAATACCCTTAACAGTAAAGTGCTTAAACAAAGGAAATTTAAACACGTAAATATATGTGGCTTTGTTTTTATATTGTGCAAAATGTGGCGTTCGTTTAAGTGATATTTATTCTATTGATAATATCCATCTGAAAGAAACTCTACTTTGTAGCTGAGATGTAATATTACAGAGGAGTGTAATTGGTAAACTATCGCTGACAGAACGATATTTATTTTTCTTCCATTTTTATTCCTTTCAATAAATTAATTAAACGAACGAATAGAACAGACCTGACATTTCATTGTTTTCAATAATCGATCAAGAGAAGTGAGGTTATTTAAATGCAAACAGTATTTAAAGGGCTTTAAATTCGGAAACTGGAATGAAATGATATATCAAATATGGGATTGAACTAAGAGTTTCGTGTAAAATACCCTTCATATTTTTAAGTTTTTCTTTCTTGTTTTTAAATATTTCTGAATCAGGGAATTTAAAACATATAGGTTTTTTATTTTCTCCTAAACAACGTTGAAAGTTCTTGAATGTACGATATATAGTGCTGCATTAGCAGTTCTTTTTCCTTTCTTTTCGTTCCTCCCTTTATCTGCTCTACGTTATCTGCTCTTTGACGTTCGACATCAACTTCTTCCATTTATCTCTTCTTTTGGTTTCTAGACCTTCCTCAGCCCCTCAATCTATCCCATACATACTGACAGAATCCCATTTCAAGGGTCCGGGCAATACGTGCTCTTTTACAAAAGATTTCTTGGAGTTAAAAAGTAATTTTGGGCTATATTTCTTGAACGATAGTCAAGCGTAGGTTTTTCTATACTTTGCGAACCTAAATTCTGTTAAATTTTCCTTAATGTTTCCTTTTTATATGCAACATGGATTGAAATTGATGACTAAGTATTGAAAAAGACGTATTTGCGTATTTTAACGCGTCCTTGGAGTAAGAAACTTATTTTCAAATAATTAACGGAAGGGTTGCATACTCAACAGGCGGATTTAAAGTCTAGTTGCCTATATTTTAGGATATCGTCCAACCTGGCAGTAGAATGTTCGAGAACATTGCATGTCATTCTGGTTTAGTTCCATCACAGTACTTAAGTAATAATATTTAGAATTTATAATAGAATCATAATGAATAGCATAACAAAGAAATATTTGAAAAATCAATGAAACAATAACAATCGTGCCTGATTTGATATGACTCGGAGCAATTTTTACGTTTCCATAGCAAAAAAGATATCAAAATCGATTTATTTATCTCCCATCTAAAGTGATTATAAATTGTTATTGTTGTTACTTATATTTATCTATGTTTGTAAGGATTTTCAATCGGCAGCGATCGAAGTGCTTGATTGAAATTCGTTAGCTCACTCGTCTCGAATTAGGTATATCTTTCCAATAAATTGCCATCCTTTCCCGTCCAATTCCACGTCGGGAATGTATTCACTCATCAATCGTCCCGGAAACATTTTCATCTCTCCTCTCTCGCATATTTTTCCCTCTCATTTCCTCCAATTTGGCATTTGCTTCTGTCTCAACCATTATCTGCTTTTCCCTTAGTTTCCACTCCGATATTTCCAACTCAAACGCCTCCTCTGAAAAGATGTATCTTTGGTACACCGCTCACGTACAATGACTCTCGGTGTCTCTCACGCGGCAACCGTCGACGGGGAATATTTTCATCGTCAAACCAACCGAACTCCATCCGCATTATGGTAACGTTCGGGAATTTGGAAGATATATAAAAGCTGTTAAGGGATTATTCCGTAGCTTCGTTCCTCTCTTGTCTTCACGACGTCCCTTCCGTCTTTTTTATGTCGCACGTGTGCACCGAAGGATAGATGTTAGGAGGCTTTACTGATTTGCGTTTTTGTAGTTTTGTTTTTCTGAGCTTAAATCTGAAGGAGAAAACTTCGTTCGTTCCTCTTCATATCTTAGTCGAGGCTCTGCGAAGACTTAACCCGTGCGAATTAGCTTTGAATTATCTCTTCATAAAAGAATCGAGTTAAATAACTTCTTCTAAGAAAAGTGACGTTACGAATTAAAATAATAATTCTCTATGCTAAGTATTTAATTTCTAAGAAGTGTGATAAACTTCGTTATCATATTGAATGTGACAAATGGAAATTTTTTGTAAAGGACGTTAAAAAACCTTTCCTTATAATGTGGAGAAATATCGTAATTTATAATATTAGTATTAAAATTATTATTGATTAACAGCAATAGTTTTTGAGCTAATGTATTACATGTTTCATGTTTCAATGTTTCAATTTCAATGTTTCGAAACTTCTCCTTATTTATTTTTAAAGACTACTCTTTTTAATGTCTATTTTACATACATGAATATCGCTTTTGTAGAAGAATTACTTTCTCGAGACATGAGGTGGATCCAGAATTCTATAATTAAGTCGCTTGTTATATTATTATAATAAATTCTCTATAAATAACCAAGCTATTTGTATACTCCGAAAATGGAATGAATTAGAAAGGATATAATAGGATTATAGGATATTTAGACGCACATTTATCCCTCCAAACAAGTTACACCAAAAAATAGCGAAAAATGAGAAGCGCATGTCTATACAAATTTGCGCAATTCGATTCTATTTTTTTCAGATCCGATAAACCTCGCGGGAGTTCATTTCCATCGCAGCAAACGTGCGAGGATTCGCTAATTGACGCGCGTCTCGCTAATTTTCAATAAAGGACTCGTTTTCTTGTGAAAAGGTTAGCGCCGATCGATCTCCGATACATGTCCGATTAACATAAAAAAACTCCGCCCACGGCCATCATCCCAAAAGGGCAATATCCAAAAGACGGGGGAAAGGTTAAGTGGCGCCGTTCACGGACGGAGCGCGACCCATTGTGCTCCAGAAAGATACAACCGCGAGGGGATAAATATAGTTTTGGGGAGATATGTGTTCTGCGGGTGGATCTCCGGGAAATCTTTTGCTCAGTCTCGGCATCGATTTTCAATGCGAGGTCGGGAGAACTGGGGCGAGAGGGCTAACGGAGAAGGACAGATGCGGCTTTGATTTCGAAACCGAGAACACTCGGTACCTGCTTAATTCGAAACCGTAATTCAAAGGGTGGAAAAGAAATGCGTTGCCGATTTTCCCCCTGGAGTTTCACTTCTCTGGAAGGAAGATAAACGTTCCTTTTATATGAAACTTTTAAGCTTTCATCGGTTTTAATCCTTTAAGGTAATGGGACATGGTTCTATCGATAGTTCAGATATTACAATCTATATGTTTAATTGCGTTAATTCAGCCACTTAAGAATGTACTAAATTTCAGTAATACTGTACTTCACCGTGAATCATGTCCGATACCGAATGATATGGTATTTACATGTTAGTTGGTTTTGCTGCCTATTATTAATACTTGAAGAATTGTAATGATAACTGGAACACTATTACTTATGATGTTTTTAATAAATACTTAGAGAGAGATTCATTAGGTCCTAGGTAAGCCAATAGAGCTGTACATTTGGCTTTGTAAACGTGTGTCGTCATGGAGATAACTGATGCTTGATATCATTGCAATCTATAGCCTCACTAAGCCACTATATGATGATGATTTATCGACAGATTTCTTCATGAAATCTCATTGGTTAATCCCTCTACGGATTTGCTTTAACTTGAGTCGAGCAGCACGCTCTTTATTTCGTCTTTCGAAAAAACAGCTCTGCGTGGGGCAAACGTTTCATCTCTTCGCACAGGACTTAATCTCTTTTCGGAAAAAGTGCCCGGACGAGGAGAAACTTTCAGCATGAATCTTTTGAATGTAAATTTCGAAGGAAAAGGAAGAGGGCGTTGGCGAAGGAAACGAAGCAGGAGATAATAGAGAGGAGAGCAAACGACTGAATGGCGGGAGATTTTCAGTCTTTAAAGCTTCATCTTACGTTCAAACCATAGGGAAGGAAAATGGAGGAACGGGGGTTGAGAAGATGGTGTCGCAAAGGGATGAAGGAACGGGGTTGAGATGGAGGAGAAGTTCGGTAGCAGAAAGACTGAAAAGTTACGAGACAGGAGGAATAGGTGGCCAAAAGCACAGGGGGTGGTTTTTTGGAGACTGGTTTTAGGAGTTTAGGGGATGTGGGAGGGGGCGTGGCAGGGGGCGCGCGAGAGTATTGATGGAAAATACGGGGAAAATTTCTCCGGAGGCGGAAAACGAAGCGTTCTGTCTCAGGTGGGTGTTGGAGAACGAATCCAGGTCCCGGCTAATGTATAAATCAAGAGATAATTGATCACGAGGGAGTGCCGGGAGCATTCTTGGAGGCTGAAATTAATTTTGACGTGAATCAGAGTAGACGCGAGAAAATCGTCTCGAAGTCTCTTTTTAATCTCTTGAGAAAGAAGTTCGTTAACGTCGGAAGTCATTTTGCTTTCGACAATCGATCTGGCGAATCGACTTATTTATCACTCAATTATTTGTTCGTAAGCTTAACAAGGATGGTTCGCGATAATTCCGAGGGTAATTTTTCGATGAAAAGTGACAATTTTCCTTCTTTTATTGTCCAAAATCCTATAACGCAATGTGGTGTATCATTTCGTATTATCTTACGCACACCATTTTCATCTATTTGAAAGATCAGATTTGAATTGAGATACATTTACTAGACATACGCGATACGTACTATGGAAAATATCCATTAATGGACGGTTGTTCTTATCAACTAGTAATTTACAAACATCTTTTACATGTCGGGGTGTTGTTAACTACGATAATCTTGATATTCTTCTTTCGAAATTTCAGTATTATTTAAAATGAGCTCAACGGCGAATGAGATAATTTCGCAGGTGTATCCGCTGATAAGATCTATCGTACTTAAGCTGTGTAAGATTTATACTTCCAAATGTTAATGTGAAAGCCTCGATAACTTCTAATATGAACTATAAGTAGATGTGAATATTGTGTCGATTCGACAATTATCAAGGTTTTCATACGATAGAAGGGACAATAAACAGCGCTGTAAAATGTTCGTGTGAAGCAACTGTTTTTCTCTTTTATCCCTTTACTCTTGTAATCGATTATTCATTAAATCCAGCTCAAGTTTACGTGTTCAGATGAGAGTTGATTTCATTCGAACGTTTTATATTGAGACTACCGATCTGAACTCACTGAAACTGTTTAGTCTACGTTTTATCTAGCCTCTTTATACTATCTCAAAATTTGTAATTGTTTATAGCATCACCTCCTTTCTCGAATCCCGTTAAGGAAACATTATCGATGATTTAGCAGCGAACGCGAAAAGTGCGTGGGGACGGCTTAAGAGAAATCTCTCCGGAGAGCGAATTTTATTACAATCGAAATAAAGGTTTACGCGATAAAACGCAATTTCTTGCCAGAAACTGCGTTGATAACACTCAGCGGATAACGGAGCATAAAAACAGAGAACGAATAGAGAGAGAAGTGAGAAGAAATGTAAAAACGTAGAGAGAATGGCCGAAGTAATGCCATAAAGACGGGTTTATAGAGGAGAATGAGGGATTGAGTTATTCGGAAGATAAAAGGGGATATAGAGGACAAAAGAGAGGATATAAATATGTGGAAAAGGGTCATTCGAAGCGAAAGAAGGGAGTCGAAGAGACGAAATTTAAGTGGAAGGTGAGGTTATATAGTGACAGAAGTGTAGTAGATACGTAGAGAGACAATGAAAATGGTTGAAATCGGATGGACTATAGAGAACACAATACGGCCAAAGGAAGTTGTGTCCTTTAGGAAATTGCACTATGTTTTATTATTTCTGATTGAATATAGTGCCTCAAGAGCTTTATTACCGAAATTTAAACCGTAAAATAAATATTAATCAGTAATTTTTAATTAAAAAAGAAAAGATTATCTATTACTAATATAAGTAAAAAATGGTCTGTGATAATATATTGTTTATTATGAACTCCATTTCTTTTTTATCGACGAAATATTCATCAATGTTTTTTCACTGTTGCTAAATAAATGAAAAAGTGTTTCATTTTGTCCCGACGTGAGAAAATCTCTTTAGCTCTGAATCTAGAAAGCTCTCATAAGGTGAGAGGTCCTTGAGGGTTGGGCAGGGGGTCAAGAAGGGCGTACAAGTTAACAGTGTTTTATAATCAGCTTGGAGGCAGACGATAGCCGTCCCCTTGGCCATCTTTGTCAAAGCACACGGGATCACTTTCTCAAGTTGAGATCGCTTCAACGACTTATTTTCTTTTTCCTTCATTATCTCCGTCTCTTTGAAAGTCCAATCTTTAAAGCAAAGCAGTATGAAAGTAGA
This sequence comes from Pantala flavescens, assembly GCA_020796165.1. Taxonomy (NCBI): domain Eukaryota; kingdom Metazoa; phylum Arthropoda; class Insecta; order Odonata; family Libellulidae; genus Pantala; species Pantala flavescens. The sequence continues at coordinate 50,377,349 of CM036883.1, forward strand.
GATTTAAAGGTGGTGAAGAATAGACATTGTTATTTGGAGACTACGTTACAGGATATCGCGGATGTATTTTCATCGGCGAATATACATATGTTTCTGTATGTGCGTATTGATAATATGTATGTAATGAATTTTGAGCCGCAAATGAAGATAATATATCATTAATAAACTGCACACTATTAATATTAAATAAAAAGAATACAATCTGCGGAGGCATTTGAAAATTGCCGTAGAAAATCAAATATTGTTTTTCATACTTATAGATTTGAAAAGGAGAGCTTATTTAACACATAATCATTTTAATTAATAATGCAGAATTAAATGTACTTTTTTCGTATTAGCGAATTTCTTTTCTCATTTCTTTTTTAATTACTGTACTACTAAAATCTCCTTGAAAGTATGTACTATTTTTTCTTTTCTCAGTGAAAAGGAGGACAACACAAACATTGAAAATTTATCTAAACAGAAAGGCACTTTTTAGAAATTATTTTGACACTCGTTAAAGACCTATAAAAGTAGCTGCCGTGTTATAATATAGGGCTTTACTTTAAACTTTCAACCGTTTTGCTCCGTAGATCTTAGAAAAATTGTTATTTGTATACATCTTAAGAATAGTTTTAGTGCGATGTCATCGGTTAATAGTGTGGGCGAACCTTCCAAAAATTCTAGACATTTCTCTACAACGTGACGTCAAAAGGGTCTTTGTCACACGGAGTTTTGAGAGACAGCCTCAAAGGATAAAGAGATAATGAAAAATGGCAGAATATAGAAAAAGGTTTGGTGATACATTTTATTCTGAACATTGCGATTCCTTCAGAAGAGCTGTGGATCTCTTTGATTGGCCATCTATGTCATATTTCTTTGTTTCCCCTTTTAAACGCAGTATAAGAATAGAAGATGACGAGATGTTTGCTTACTTCAATGGTTAGGCTCTTTACGCTTGTGATGAAGTTGATGGTCAAGTAAATATTGAATCCAAAAGTGCTCTTAAAAGATTTATATTGAGCTGTATTCATATAATACGCTGCAGTGAAATTGAGGTTTAAGTTTTGATTTGTTGTAATTTTTCCTAAATTTCTATTAAAGAAGCGTTAATGGCTGGAAGATGTACAGTTATGTGGTACAGTTATAGTTCAAGAAATATACCATCGTGAACTCATATTCCCACTATCGAATCTTCTTTTTAATAAATTCGAATCGAATTTTTTAGTGTCTAAATAAATTACAGAAGGCTTTATATTTTTTACAACACCTTGCAAGTATCTATTTGCCTAAAGGAAAGATTTTTAAGTATTAGGGAAGGGCCTAAGTTTTTAGAATATGACAGATTTCGGAATTGATGCTTGTTTAGGCACCCCAACATGCCTGAATTATCAGCACAATTCCATATAAGAATTTTATCTTGAAACATTTTAAATATTGACCTTGGAATGAATTCTACTTCTATTACTCATATAACTTAACAATAACAATGATTCAAATTTATGAATTTATCTTCCAGTCAGAAGTTAATTTAATCATTACTATTTTGTTTATCTATTATAAAAATTATCCTTAGTAAAGTAAAAGATAAACGATCTCATTTCCTATAAAATATTTACTCTAAATCATCATTTAAAATATTTTATTAATGAAACTTTACGTAGCTGCGTCAGTTATTTTGTTGTTATTTTCTCGTCCGCAGAAGATGTCTTTGTAACGATCCTTATGCTTCCAGTAAATAACAAAGCTTGTCCCCGTGGCAACAAACTCCGTTATTAGTCTTCCATACAAATGAGGGCAGAGGAGTGTAAAAAGAGGAAATGATAACCCTGCGATTATATTAGACTCTGAGATCTTGTTATGAAATAATGGGACCAATTGGAACCGGTGCTCCAGGGTCGACATCAGTCACTCCGTTTTCAATTTATTTTCCTAAGCATAAGGGACCTCTTTTGCCGTCTGAAGAGGTTGAAATTCCATCGGCGCTAACCACTCATGCTTTCCCACTCCATTTTTCTCCTCCCCTTTCTTACTTTCTCCATGGTGTCCTCAATAACTCCTTTTGGAAGAACCTGCGAATTCCTTGAATATTTTGAGGCGCTTTTGCGAAGGATGTGGTTGCTCTACGAAGTGTACGCATTTCATAATTTCCATGGTTAATGGAATGTAGAATAATTTAATCTAACGATATTAATTTTATCCATATTTTATTTTAGTGAAAATATTCCTTATATGACTTAAATCTATTTTCATCAAATATTCGGAATCCCTAAAAACGTATATTTTTGGACATTAAATTTATACTTCGGAATTGATCTAATCACAATTTTGAGTCTGCCAATTCACTGATATAATGTTTTATTTTTGACGATTATTAATGAAATTGTATATTTTGTTTACCCTGATTTGTAAGAAGACAACAGTTTATTTTAATTGTTATTGTATATGGAAAAAAGAGATTTACTGATAATCTGCATATTTATTTATTGTATATTAGAGATACAAATAGGCACCAGGCCAGGTGGTAGCTCTATATTTACAGGGGGACTAAAGTAATACTCTGCCTAGCATTCGCCCTAGTCGAGAGGGAATCCCCCCCAAAACCTCCCGAACGCAGTATATTTTATTTTCTTGTAAATAGAATGAAAAGGTTGTAAAGTTGTGATAACTTAGATATATGGTAGGGAATATAAATGTTAAATAAGTGGAAGAAATAATCGGGATTCTTCAATTTTCTTTTTGTGAAAGGAGATTATAGTATCAGAATTCGCGTAACACGAGATAGATTTTTCTAAGTATTTTGCGGTTGATGGAAGCCAAAGAATTATATCGAAGAGACTGAGTTAAACATCATTCAGATCAAAATAAGATCACAAAATAGTCGAAAGGGAAATTTAATTAGAAAGGAAATGAAGCAAAAATAAAAACGGCGGGTGAGAGTGAAGGCAGATCCAAGTGCCTTTTACAAAGCGGAAGAAAACACGCACCTGAAATTGTTTGCTTTTGCAGATGAAAGGCTTTTTCTGGAATTCATAGGTTGTTAAGAGGATTTCGATTCAAAGCGGTTTTCTTTCAAAAAACTTTCCCCGGTATCGTAGCGTAATGGCTGTTCTTTATACGCGACATTCATTCTTCGAAAAATTCCCTCTTTCCCGCACGTGAGATTATTTCTTTCCTTCTTCATTCGAATTTTCCGGAACAGCTGAGAAAGGATTCTGCTAAACGCTTTCTCCTTTAAAAATCCCTTGAAATGGATTTTTAAATGGAAGGGTAACATTTTTTAAATCGCGGTTTATATTATCAGCCTAATATACATTCGCTTCTAAAATTTATCGATAGCTCTACAGCTATAGACGTAGACGTAGTAACGGGAACATTTATAGAATTATCGGAAATATATTGAAATTCCGTGAAAAAAGGATGTTAAGTGTCGATGATTTATTCTTATTATTATAGAATAAATATATATGCTCGTTGAGGGTTAGTCTTTCATTATAACAACGATGGATTTACGTAATCCCACTAAGGGTATCTCATATAATGCAAAATACTATCAAACTATTGCATCATAATCGGATAAAACTGCATCGAAAAAACTGAATAAGTTCAAAATCCTAAAAATTATTCAATGGTATCAAAATTAAAGTAAAAATATTTGTCGTTATGAGTTTCACTCTCTTAAGACCATTTCCATTTTGAAGATATTACTTATGAATGACAATTCCTCATAGAAAAGTTTCACTGGAAGAAGATTCCGTCTCCATGTTCAAACTATCAAAATAGAGCCCAGAATGTGGAGCTTTCCGCAGATTCTTAGATTTTTGCAAGACTTTCATTATTTGGGATATTTATGAGGAAGATCTTCACTTCTTCCGAAAAAATATGGAGCTAAATTTTGCAAGCGCAGTTTTCGAAAGTTTTAATTACTTCTTTTCCACTGTAGATTGCCTCCGAAAATCCAGGTTTTAAATCGGTTGATACGAAGATGATTTAATTATAACGTCATCTTATCGAATTCGAAACTAATTTAGGTCGCAAACAATCTTAACGTTTTATAGAAAGACCAAAAGCAAAATCTTTAATATATTACTTCGTTCGTAGAAAATACCAAAGAATACATTCCATGCAAAACAAAACACTCGTGCAACAATAATACATCAATAAACATGCAAAGTAAATACTTGTAAATTGGTTTTATCAGTCAATATCGATCAGTTGAAATATTATTGCCGATAATTTTAAACAAATTTCTTTTTCCTTTCAATTTTACAACCTTGTAAAGTAATGATCTTATTTCTAAAATTACATAATTATTAAACTCAAATCTCCATTCTTTTTAAATTACTTTTGTTAAGTTGCGACACCACTGACATAGTCACAACAATCTGAACATCAGATTTCGTAATACTATAGAAAGATTATTATAATATATGTGAAATTCCAAATATATGGTAGTCCTATTTTTAATATCCATTACTTTAGAGATTTAAAATCTCGATAATATTCCGTCGATGTGTCAAACATGAAGCAAATTAACGGAATGGATAATGGATTTAAATCAAACTTATGGTTTATAACTTAGAGATTCGTCGTTGGAACATTTAGATAAGAATTGATCACTACTTCTAAAAATCAATCGCATGAAGACTTGCCTTTTTTCTGGTTTCTGGAACATTTCCAGTATTACCAGATTTTCGGCGACTTATTTACGAGAAGCAGGATCTAATGAAAGCCAGGCAAAAGGGATAAAATGACTGACCTTTGTGTGATGCAGCATCCAGATTTTGCAGCTCCTTCTCACACCATACGATTCCCCGAGGCGCCCGGTTTGGATCTAAGGTGGAAGGGATTGCTACAGTCACTATGAGGAGTATTTTTGTGGAGCATAACCCTTAATTAGTGTGTCAAGGGTGAGACGTGCTTTAGGTTGGTCATTGAAAGAGCTTGGATTGTGTCTTATTGCCCATTATCCGGAGATTGCTTTTTCAGGGAGGAACAGTGGGATAAATCACGTTTAATTGAAACATTTAATTGAGTAAGTAGCCGAGTGAGGGCTCTAAATTCGCGATGTCACCTATGGAATGTTTGATCGGAACATTAAATAAAGTAGTAATCGACCAATAAATAATAAGCTCTTTTTTATGATGAGAGTCAGTAGATATCTTTTCCATCTAAAATTTCTCTAAATGTAAAGATATATAATTCGCAATGAATACCATTATTTTTGAAGTGTTTGATTTGATACCATTTTTTGTGCAATTGCAGATTAAGGTCCAAGTAAAATTACTTAACGGAATAGCAAATAAAAGTTAGTATTTATTGTATGATTCACGGAAGTAATTCAAAAAATATAAACATACGAATGTAATCAATATAGGAAAATTATAATTAAGTATTATATCGTAAGTTTTATTTTATGTATGTGTATAAGTAATATATATATTATATATATATATATATATATATATATATATATATATATATATATATATATATATATATATATTTTTTATCTTAAAAATATCAATTATGTTGAAGAGGTTATCTCATCAATGTGATGGTGATTTAATTTAGATATGAATTTATGATAATTTGAAAAAAATTGACGATTTTAATACCAAAATATATCGGTATAGTTTCCACATATAAGTAAATATAGATGTACAGGTATATTCATATTCAAATGAAAGCCATTAAGTGAAATGGTATATATGGATTAAACCAAGCTCTTTCCAGGTTAGTGCGAAATGTAACCTTTCACACTTACATTGAGTAAATCTACTCAACGAATTCATTCTAGGGGATGCATTTAAAACACATACTCTACCACAAATATTTTTGCAGTGCATAAACATCTATGCATACATACATCTAGCACATCAAAATATAAACCAAATGTCATAATATTCAAAACATTTAAATGCAAAGTTACCGTTTTCCGAGGAAATTTTTCTTTGCTACACCTTATATATAGATAATATGTGTTCAGAAAATCAAGTATTTATATAAAATATGTTGGAACAGATCATAAGGTTTGAAATACCAGCTGCTGATAATTGTTTAGCGAATGTAAAATAAATGTTGAAGGTTTAATTCTCCCTTTTACTGAGTAGTATTTTTCTCTATATTCATCGTAAAACCTTCACTTACCGTTAGCATACCAAACCTTTGACGTGGAATAGTTTTAGTATTTAATTTAATATTCAAGTTTTAATTTTACTTCAAATTTTGATTTAGTTGTTTCTGTAATTCCGTAATGTGCCAATTCATTGCACCATAGGTCTGTTTCTGTTGTATGGCGGAAATGAAAGAAGTTCAATGTTTTCCAGCACATTTCGTTGATTTCGCGAGGCAGACGTTTCAAAATACATGATAAATTAGTCTCCAAACAAAAGCAGAACAGCTGGCGGCTGACATCGAATCGCCACAACGAAATTAACATCTTGTCGCGACACATTTATGAATCTCATTCGCGATTAAGGGAAAGTTGATTAATGTGTTTACTGTAAATGGCGCGATCGAAAGTTATTTTCAAGGGAAACGGTTATTTATCATACCTCAATTTCTATCGCTACCTTTTAGTAGTTAAGGATCGATTAGGATAAATACGTTACGATATTAAGATTTGAATTAATTAATTACAGATTAAAGCCTTAAAACATTTATTTTGAGTAATGTTTTGTTTTCGAATAGAAATTCTCGCACTTAAACGTAGGTATACTAAACTAAGGTATACTAAAATATAGCCTTCTCTTCCATTTAAGTACCGCTTTCCAAAAATTCCATAATTGAAAATTGTGAAATATCTCAACTCTCCTATCTGGTGATAGGGTTTAAGGTAAATTTGCGAAAAAACCATTACTCCTTGAATTCTTTCAATCTTCCATTCCAATTCAGTTGAACTGAAGCATCAATTGTTACTCTCTCGTTATGTGAATTGTTGCTTTACGTCATAATGTATCAGCTGCGAATAAATTTTCTAAATTTTGTATATCGTTGAAATACAGCTGTTTTTAGTTCTATTATCTTTATTGGTGAACTTGTCACGATCTATAAATAATTCTTGCGTAAAAGTAGTTAATTAATGAGGAGTAGTACATGACTTATTTAAGGTACCATTTAAGTTTTTCTTTATTAAGTAAATTCTCTTTTTTAAATTTGCCTTTATAATAGAAATAGAATATTTATACTTACGAAAATAAGAGGAGTATAAAAATATTTGATCATGTTATTATAAAATCCCTCCATTAAAAAAGAAGTAATTTCTGTATCAGCTTGTATTTTAAACTGATTATAATTCAATATTCAATCTTATCATGAAAATTTATTCTCAAAAAAGTATGTTTATTTGGCATTATTTTATTAGTAAGACAATTAGTTTCTTCTTTGAGAAATTTCCATGTTTACTTATTCTTATGCTCATTTGCTCTTCCCCGTAGCTAAGTAATTAATTTCAGTGTAAACCATTTATGCTGAATTAATGAATTTTTGTATTACCTCAATATTTTATTCATGATCGATTTATTTCACATAAGCACGGCTAAGTTACAACGGACGACTGTCTCAGTGCTAATTCTTATTCGATTCGAGTCGATTAGTGATTTAATCATTCTTTCGTAGAAAAATCAGATTTAAATTCGTTCTAATGAAACGAAATTACATTTTATATGATCGTAAAACTCATTTATCTGTAATGGAGCGTTACCATTTCAAATGCAACGACATTTTCATTTCGAAAAACGTCCACTCTTCTAAAATCCCAACAACTCTTTTTCGTGCTCACCAGCTTCATCCGCTGATTAGTTCCGGAACGATGTGTACAAGTCATTCGGCTTTGTCAGCGCGTGCATATAAATCACCACCTAAGCCGACCAAAATTCCCCTTTCCGACAAAAAGAACATGTGACATCCATCTCGTGGCTTCGGGGGTTTGTTTTTTTCGATTGTTTCGACCCGCCGCGGTTTGGAATCCGCCATCCGTTAAAATTCGAACTCGTGGGCAATCGGAAACGACCTCCCCCCTCCCTTACTTTTGACGGGTCACGGCTCAAAGCGCATATTAATGACCCCAATGGGAAATGGGCCCTTCGTCCGCACACAGAAAAACGAAAGGAGTAGAACTTTCCGGAGGCAACAGGGCGGTCTGATGTGCAACAGATTAATTTGAGGGAAGCAACAAGGAGATCTCCACGGAGACGTACGGAATTAATAATGCAAGGGCTTGTCTTTTTCCTGACATGTTAACTTTCGAAATTTCCAGGTCGACTCGGCTAATTCGAAACCATATTGGCTCTGACTTAGCGAGTTGCATTTCTAGGACGGCTAATTCGGCGTCTTCCAGAGACAGGATTGCATAAGCGAGGGGAATAATATATTCCGAGTATTTAAGCCTCGAATAACCTTATCGCGTCGGAAGTTGGATCGTCTTTTCTCATCTCCCTTCAGCATACGATGTTCTTTCGTTCGAAGCTGAAATTGCGTTGTCTTCTGTTTTCGAGGTGACCTTGGGAAACTTCTGTGACGGATTGTTTCGGGTTTAGCCGATGAGATTCTTTCCGGTTTAAAAAGTCGCTTCCGGAAGGGGATGGGGTCTTAATTGTGGGTTTCTTTCCGTCGTATTCCAGTTGCTTCGGAGACCGGATGCTGGAGTTGGGCAAGAGGCCATGCATATCTCGAATGAACCGTGCTCACTGCAGAAACATCGTTAGTGATTCATCGGGACTAAGAAATGAGACTTGCGACACTCCTTTTGTGAGCTTACTTATGTGAGATTAATCATCTCGAAGCGAACTCTCGTTCGGAGAATCTGAAATTAAAATACTCGTACGTTCCCATCGTTGCATCCAAAATAAGATGCTTTGGGAAGCGTGATTAGTGGAAGAAGTTGCTTGAGTTGTGAAAGTGATTTTTTTCTCAAGGATGGAATATCTTAGCGTATAAGGACTTTCCCATCTTCCTGTTTGAGAGTGTTATACATTTAGTTCGTTTTAGGAAAATCACTTTTGAGGTCAGAAAGTTTGTTCAATAGAGATTAATTCTAAGTTACTAGGGTAGACAATGTTCAGACTTTGATTTGACTATAAATTTATTAATTTACTCTTTAACTATTTTCTCGATTCTATGAGGAATCTCTGTTATGAAGATATAAATTCTTGATCGCTATTATCCAGAAGAAATTTACGAAAAAAACTAAACATTATTTACATTTGTTGTGTGATCCTTCGTGAATTATAATTAATTTTAAAACTGCGTTCGATTTTCTTAAATATAAATAAATTGACCGAAGGATTGTAATTGTCTATAAGATTAGAATACTCCAATAACTAGACTAAATTTTTCGAAGAGATGTTGCATAAGATTTTATCAAGATGTCAAAGATAATATTTTTGGAATCCCAATTCACTTAAAATTTTATCTTTTATATGTTTTTATTTAGTGTTTACTTGCGAAAATAATTATTATTGCACGTAATATTTTATTTGATATGAATATATCATGCTCATGAATGCTGACAGAAAATATTTTCTTTCATTTCGGCAATTTTTCATAGCTAACTTGATTTATATTCACATATTTAACGTGTGCATTTATAATTATATTTTACAGATTAGTTTTTAAGAAATTTTAAGATTATTGGTTAATAAATAGGTTATATTACTCTCTACGGAAATCCAATTCCATCACAACCGTTTGTGTTTGATGCTGTTTTACCGTGAACTTGAGTAACGTGAATAGTATTCCTATGGTAGAGTATGAATGGAAGTTATGTAACCAGGAAGAAACATCTCATTTAAGCGGAAGTCCAGGAAAGAATATACGGTCGAAAATATCTCTGCAAAGTCACGCCAAAATTCTTCCATGGAGTGAATTACGCGTCAAATATATCAGCAGGAAGTCGGTTGCAAATAGGATCATCCGGAATAGATCTAGGCGACATAGGGAAGGAATGTGTCGACAAATTGGTGTATGCAATTCCCGGAAGTATATATTGGTTTGAAGGTAGTGAGCTTTAGCAAAAGAGAGGCTATATCTTTAATGATTTTTAAACTATTATTAGCATATTGTACCTATCTAGTTAAAAATTTTATATGCTAATTTGTTCATGTATGACATATTTATGCTGGGAAACTTACATTTTGCTTTTTATTCTATAAAACAATTGACAATCCTGCGCATTACGACTCAAAGTCATTAGAGGCTGTTTTATTCCTACTCCGTGAATAATGGTTCCCAATTAGATATTTAAATTTTTTTAATTGGGAGGATTTTCTTTTAGATAATTCGAGATGACTTTCTGTTTAACAGTCACGTATAATTTTATGCAATTAAGTTGATTATTTCGCTCCGTAGGATTTAAAATTACCTTATTGCCTGAGAATATTTTGTTAAGAATTTATTATACAATTCCTTTTCTTTTTGAAAATCCTAAGAGAAACATAAAAACATTTTTTTTCTCTTTATTTTTTTGATATTTGGAAGCCTATCACTAATTTATAATTGCATCGGAGGGTTCGATGTTCGGCGTTGGCAAGCATCGCTCACTTTTCTCTCTTTTAAATACTTTCTTCCGATGAAGAGTACTTCATCTTGAAGCTTAGCCAGTTCCTATTACGAAACATATGACTTTCAACTTCTATTGAAAACGATCCTTATTCTTGCAGAAAGAAGGATGTGATTTAACCCACGGATCGTGGAGAAACTAAAGTTATTTCACGCCTTCCAAAAGCAAAAAGGAGAAATTAAAATCTCTTTTTCTCTTTTTTCTAAGGACTCGTATGTTGTCACCAGACTTTCTCTCGCTTTTTTTCGTACTCTCCAATTTTTTTATGAAACCAGACGTTCCGAAGGGAAGTTGTTTTTTTTTCCTCTCACCCCATTCCGATTAAAAATACGTCTCCTCAATCTGGTATAAATATCCGATTCAGGATTTTACGTGGGTCGTGGCTGAGATCCAGTTCCGGTGATCATCGCACGCACTGTGCAGCTGCACGAATGAATGGGCAAAGGAAGGGGAAATGGAAGGCTGTTGCGAGGTCGGAAATGTCGAGGAAAGTAGTAACGGAGGTGACTCTGATTGTACGTAATCTTATACCGCTTCTTAGGAAATTGTTTCCTTCAGTGTTTCCTTTGCTTTCTTCCCTCATAAATTCTATGGCAACGGTTCCTAGGATACATGGATATATTTATATATATTTGGAATATTTGCTGGATGATTTTTTTATTCCGAGTATATTTTGTTTTATTTTAATTGATTAATGTTTCATTATTTTATTAAAAAATTGTACCTCAGAAAATAATCATAAAATAGACAAAATAATTAGATACTGTACAATTTAAGATGTTCCAAACATAGAGATAAAGTACATGCTGTTTAATTATGTGCAGGATTTAAATTGAAATATAAAAACGGTTTCTTATTCAATAAAAAGTAGTGAGTTTTTGGATGAATTATTAATAAACTGCGATTTGAATAATCAAAACAATTAAAGCAATGTTTAAACCTTATATTGTGCATAAGTTGGTGAATTTTGTTTGTTTAAGAGTATCTTTTCCAACTTGCTTGATACATCAACTATTGAGAATTCCACCTTTTTACGCGATTTTTTCTATAAAGAAATATTTAAGTGATTGCTCATTTCTAAAACTCTAATACCAGTAATCTTATGCTTGTGTATGCGAGCATTTAATTTTTCTAGTTTATTCAAAAAATAACAAAGTATAAAGAATTTTCAAATGTGAGTCAGGTATGTTCAATTCTAGTGCTGGGAGGTGTAAATACATTTAAATGGTTTTATAAATGATACCAAAACAACATTTGAAGGTATGCATTAGACACTTAATGGGAGTATCGATTTTTAGAACTCTTTTCTGCACAGTAACAGGAGATGGGGCTTATCACAGAGAGAAGTAATCCTTTTTTCCCAGTACAATGTCTTTACTTAGAATTTCGGATTTCTTTTTAGCTCATGCACAGACAGTACTAGTACATGAATAGACGATCTAAATAGATCCTTTCCTACACCGATTCTTAACGCCATCTTGTTCTATTCATAGACATAGAAATAGAATCGAATAGTACATGAAGACGAATTGACTTGAGGAAGCTTAACTGACACGGAAATGTGGACATTTGTATTTGAAGTAAGGAAATGTGTGCACATTTGAGCGAAGGGAGATGGTTATCGTTCTTTATTCGATCTTCTCACGTCATCCATTAGATACACCTATTCACTTTGACCTTCCTTTCACTCTCCCTTGTTACCAGAGAGATGACTAATTGAATGGAATAGTTAGGCGGAGTGTGGGTGGCTGGAGAGCTACTGGGGGAAGTGGAGTGCAGATGATGGGGATGAGAGAAAGATGTTGGTTTAAGGGTAGGAGAACAAGGATCCTCGCTTGCACGGTCAAGTTTTGAGTTCACCTTTCTCCTCTTACATCCCCATTCTTTACGCCAACCCTGTCTTGAGGAATCGTAAATCTTTTACTTTTTTCCGTTGGGTCGTTCATTTCCCATTGTTGCGATGGCTCGAAACATAGTAACGTAAATGTGATGATCGCGCAATAAATTTTATTTCTTCTTACGATTCATTGTCGTCAATATTTTCTTTTTAATATTTCAGGATTATGGGAGGTTACGTGTATTTTAAATTGAGTTAAAACTCAAAAATGTTAACGATAATAATATTCTATTGTATTTTACTTTGATCAAAGCTGAAGATTTATAATGAGGGAATATTAATTCTGTTATTTCGGATTTAATTTGAAGAACTCTTGACCTTTATGAAAACACAAACCGACTTCCTTAGAGAGGGTAAGGCTTCTTCAATTTATTCCTGCTTACCGCTCATTTGCATGATAATTGCTCCACGTTTATCTGCAAATGTGAAGCGCAAAAAGAGTCAGCCTTTTCCCTGTTTTCAAGATTAAAGGATCAGTGATATTCTCATTTACGTTTCAACTCAAGCGTAAAATGTTTTGTGATCCCTTAAACGCTACATAACCTTTATTCCGATTTACTTTGTGTTTTCTGGAGTTTTAATGAGAATATGATTGGTGAAAGTATAAATAGAGTTAGGAGGAAAGTTCAGCATCAAATTTACTTCAAAGTAGAAAATTGTTGTTCGCATTTCTATTTATTCAATGTATAACAGTTACTATTTATGTTTTGTTAAAAGGAAAGATTATTTCGTATCAAGTGTTGCAGTTAAAGCTAATAGCGAAATGCCAATGAAATAGAGTTTGCCGAAAACAAACCAGATGAGATATTTTTCTGGAAGAGAGAGTACGTAAGTTGTAAGAAGCAAATAAGATGTCAGAATTGAACTAGAGGAAAAACAAATTGAGCAGTGTTTGTCTGTCTCCTATAGTATTCAGAATACGTCCGGACGTACTTTATTCTGTTGAATGAGGCGAAAGGAAATGAAAGCTTCGTAAAAACAAGCACGCTACGGAAAGATTGCTAAATGGAGAGAGAATTGCAATAAATGTCAAAGGACGCAAATGTATAAGAATATTGCTTGACTAAGTTAGCAGTAAAGACTGAACTTTTGTGTACATGCATTCGTGAAGAATGGTTTTTACAAAAGAAATGTTTCTTTAATGGTATGGAGAGAGATTTTTGGAGTATTACTACCTTTGAAAGACCTTTGGTAAGGAATTGATCTTATCAATAAAGTATATGCATATGGTTATTTTCTATGAAGAACATTATGGGAATCAAATCTCACAACTATTTTCTATATTGTTTTAAATTTAATTTTTGTCATTTTCGTTCCAAATTTTATTCCTCTCTCTAAAGATCTTGGTTATTAATTTTCATGGGTATATTTTTCATCCTTACATTTCATATGGAGACATATTTATACTCTTGGAAAAAAATTAAGCTACAAATTTCATCACCTCTCATTTATCCTTTTGTATCATCGTCATTCATACAAGGATGTTGGTTTCGTAAACCTTAAGAATAATAAAACGAAAAAAATCCTCTTTGTAATAAGGCTCAAAATTGATTTTTTCCCAGATTTTGACTTCTCTTTTATCACAGCCCTGTTCTCCGACTTCTTTGGCAAATGTTATTTCAATTTTCCTCGTTTAGCTTTAATTCTCCTTCTTTATAACATCTCTTCTCCTTCATAATGTTTTCAAAATCTATTCTTACTCTTCCTTTTGTACTTGGCCTTTCATTCTTTCCTCATTCTTAAACATATTCCTCTAGTTGTGGTGAGGATGGATATAGAGAGGGTGTTTTGTCGTTGATAACCCCTCTGCTAATAAAGGAAGCCGATGCCTACCAAAGCTCCTACGCACACACGCATCCGAAGGGAAAGGACATCATTTGGAGTCCGAAACCTTGGAGTGGATTGATATTTTGGCCGAGTAATTTTCTTCGCGTGGGCGATGACTTAGGAGCGAATCCCTTTTAGCTTTGGCCGTTGATTATTCTTAAAAACTGAGCGTTTATCGTGAGTTCGTAAATTCACCGCCTCGACGAAGTATTCATTGGCAGACATGCGATGTGTATATTTTTTATCGCTGAGACCACCAGAGCGCTCGAGAATGAGAATCACACATTCAAACATCCGGACTGCCGTTGGAAGATTAGTCGAAGCGTATGTTGACGCACTTGTATATTCAGCTCAACTCGTTTTAAATTCGTAGCGATTGCTTGTCGTGTGGAAATGTTCTTATAGCTGAAACTGTTGGATTTCCTCTGTTATCTGGCCATTTTCAAATCTTTTGGATGAATTATTCTAGTAGAAATGAGATTTTTTAAATAATCTGTAATACTGTTGATTTTAACCCTTATTATTCTGTAGTTGTGGTTCAGTTTATCCCTAACTTATAATTTTGGATAGAGCGTGGAATGGAAATTGATTTGCATGGACTATTTCAGATAATATTTGAATATTTTCTTTAAGGTACTCATAAAATGTGGTGGAATTTGAGAATGGCTGATTTTAAGGAAGAATTTAATCATACCTATTCGTAGAAATTCAACTAATAGGGTACTTGTTACTTTCATTGTATTTAAGAGAGCCCGAAACATATTTTCTAGTGGAAACTTTCCTTTTCAATTAATGCTAGCATAAGAGATTTCTTTACGGTAAAATGTGATATTGGTTAATAATAATTCTACATAATACATACACTGCGTTCAAGATATTGATTCTAGCTGTATATCGTGGTGTTTTTCATTTAGTTTAAGATCGTTCTAACTGTGGAAGAAATATTTACTCATATCAATTTGATACAATCACAAAGGTCAATAAAAATCTCTTACTTTTGGACACATTTGATAACACAAAACAGAATTTTTCGTCTCACGCGATCTAAGTATCCCAAACGGAATTTTCTCCAATTTCATCGCTTGCAATTTCATGTTGGGTCATAGTCGTTAGATGGATGGATAACACACCCATCATTTTGCAGAAAACTGGCTCGATGCTGCAAAAAGCATATCTAGCATTCGTCATGGGTCGCTTTCATGCGAGATGTAACAACTTGAGTACCCGAGGCGAACTGCCACATGTGTGCCTCTTTCTGAATGGCGCACCCTATTCATCCATGGGATGTGCGAGATGATGGGATAGGAAATTAATGGTCCACATGCCGTCTCCCACTCTAAAAACATTTCATTTCGCGAATAAGTAAAACAATCTGTCATTGTGTTCTATGTAAACAATCTTTAATCTGTTATTGTGTTCGTAATAGAAATACTTTGGCTACATAGAACTGTAACTTCGATTTTAGAATTACTGACGTTAAATCCTTTTAAAGTTCAGTTCAATTAGTATCAGATTATTGTAAGTTTTTGTTTTATAAATTATAGTTTGAGAAGTGTATTTCAATTATGATCGTTAATATTATTACTTGGGATATTAGAAGCATGCTACAGCATATTGTACATGTTAATAATTATTGTATTACATTTTAGTACAAATTCGGAATGGCAGTTTTTTAATATTACCTAAAGATATAGGTTAACTAGAAACATTTCGCCTCAAATAAGAGCTTTTAGCAGTTGGAACACCGATACTCAACTTTTATCATCGATTTTTTTATTTTCCCATTACGGAGCGTAGAGCAGACGCGATTTCTCTCAGCATAATCGCAAAACTGAGTCAACAAAAGTTCGTTATTTTTCTTCGGTACAAACGAATCCCGTGCTTATATCCGAGTCAAACAATTTCCCATCATCCCTTGCGGAATTTAAAATTCATGAGAAATCGACTTCGGAGGGAAATGGGAAAAGAAATGATTGAAGGCACGGAATTGAGAGACGTTGTGGGTGTCATGGAAACGAAGAGAGAGTGGTTTAAGAGAATAAAATTACTACATCATTGGAAGAGAAAGGAGAGATCCGATTCCTGGAACAGTCCAATTCCTGTAAAATAGGAAGAGGTGGAATGAAAGAGACTGGAGGCTATTGTTACTTAGTTACCCATACTCCGCAAGCTCTTCTTTTGTTTACTAATGCAGCTCTTTCGTCGGAAGGTCTCCTGTTATTTTCTATTCGAGTCAGATTGTCTGAAGGAGAGATTTACTAGAAAAAGATCAACGCACGAGAATGTTTGAATAAAAAGAATCTAACGTCTAGCCATTGAGTTTTCGTAAGATTATATTCGGTGTTTGAGTACGAAGTGTGCTTTGTGCTTGTTTGATTTTCGAAGAGTAATCTTTAGGACACTCATATTTTTTTTACGTTTTCAATGTTTTGATGAATCATTGTGAATGTACTGCCTATGCAATTTTCGTCTGCATGGTTTCATACTCATCCTTCAGCTTGTACTATCTGCATGCTTTTCAACCCATCCTCATACACTGGAGGTATTTTCCTTCCATAATTATTTTTATATGTTAACACAGATTTTACATCCTTACTTTTTTCCCGGGGTTTTCTCTCCATTCCTTTATATTTTATAAAGATATTGGAAATAGGGTAGATGGAGTAAAAACTTTCATCTTGCATTTATCAAGCCCTTTTTAAATACATTTTAAACTTTGTTGATAATTTAAGGTGATTAGATTCTTTCTCTCTTTCGATGATTTCAATTTGTTACATCTAATGGATTTTTGTGTGTAATTATTGACATGATTTGTCCCGAATAAAGTTATTATTTCATAATATGAACTTCATCACCGGGGTTCGTTTTATGTCTGTTTTATTGCAATTTTTTTCGCAACCGTAATTATTCAGCGGAATTTGGATCTGAACACCCGAACATAATCACTGCAGAATTCAGATTGGCGTAGCATTGGTAATCAGAGGAGCTAATTCTCCCCCTCTGATGACAAGCACGGTTAAAACTGATCTACAAGCTTCGAACCCAATTAAACGCCCGTTTCACAGATCTTTTCTCGAATTACTTTTTAACGCTTAATCCCTAAGCCAATATTTGTTCCCCGCAAATAGCCCTGGGCGTGGGCCTTCGAAGTGACTGTTGACGCGATAAATGGAAATTTCCGATACCATTTGGTTTTGATTGATGCCCGAAAGAGGCGAAATTATTCCGAACACTTTTTTTACACTCGATTTGGTGCCGCTCGTACATCATCTTTTCGGATCCTCACACGTTAGCGTTTAATAATATAGCGGTTTTTCGGACAGGACGAGGATGGGCTATGCGGGTGGAATACACTCCAGGAGGCGAGTAGCCCTTTCTGAAAGTGCGGAATTGTGGGACGTCTTCATGCATGCGTTCCTCGGCCCGTGCGTCAGTCCCTTTCGCCCGGCGACCTCTTGAGTGAAGGAAGATTAAATACGTCCACACGAAAATTCCATTACGCTCGTATTTTTAGCCGCGTATTGGGGAAGCTTTGCTCCGCTAGCCGCGATGGGAAATAAGGAAGTTTTTGGGAGATCGATTATGGATTCCATACGCTGTATTATATGTGTGGGTTTCGCTTTCATTTTTGAATCAACAACAAAAGTAGTACCCGTTGGCTGATGTACGAATTACTACGAGTCTTTTTTTCTTTTCTTACGTTTATTTTTTATATATTTCATCAGAAGTATCTCCTTTTTAAACATTATCGTCATCATCAGATACTGGACCATTTTCGATGGCAGGTGCACCTGAAAAAGCTCTTCCATTTTTCCTGGTACTCCGCCAATCCGTCCGTTGCTACGTTCTTTCCGTTTACTTTGATGCCGTCTTGCTTCTCTAATATTTCTTCCCTCCTTCCAGCTCAACTGTTGCAGCCCGCTTGCCTTCGAGTGTATCCATCAAGTAATTTTTCCATCGTCACAAACTTCTTTAAAATAAATAATCCGGGATTTATGTATTGATTCTACGTCATTCATTTTTCTATTACCTTCCACAGTGGATTATTTGAAACTTTTTTATAATAATATTTTGGTCGTTGCCCAGATTATCGCCGTGTTCATTGAATGCAGAAATGATCAAGTTAATTCTGGAGTCGGATACGTTCTAATTTTTAAGAATTTTCAGAAGTCATAAACACGCACAGAAGTATATGTATTTAGGGAATTTATTATAGAATTGAATACTCGTTTTTTGGAAAGATTGTAACTTACATGTCTCCTCCTCGTTATAAAGTATAGATTTGGGAATAAAGAATACTCACTAACAGAAAAGAAGAATTAAGTTACTAAATGGATCGAGAAACTCTACCCATCTGTAATAGAAAATTCACAACTTCAAGTTAACTCATTCATTCACCCTCAGAGCCTAAATATCATATATCCAAGATATTCCGACTATTTAAGGTGTAGAAGTTCTCGTATATAAAATTTTTTGAAGCATTCATATTTTCACCCTTTCATATCACAACTAATCCGATAGATAAGCCTCATTCCATTGATAATTTTTCTCCTTGAGTGTGGAAGGCCGTTTTATCGTATCCTTTCATCTGTCGATCAATTCCGTGTCGTTCCTTTCATATAGTCCAGCTTGTTGGAATCATTCCAATATCCATTCTTTCATTGAAACACCCACGTTACGTGTGGAGGAAGTGTTTAATATCGGAGGAGGAAACAATCAAGGAGAAAGCTGTAGTCCATTGATTGAAAGGTCATTTTGCTCGTGGGGAATTGAGTGGGCGGTCACAATCTTTCCTGCTTTAGGTCACTCAAATGCCTCAGGACGATGCTACAGATCATACGGGGTAAAGGGGAAGTAGGATAAAGGCGACATCTTACACTTGTAGACTTTGTAGGAACTATTATATAACTAGGATTTGTTATGGATCGTATATTAACAACAGATGATGATAAATGTCTTAAATCACAGTATTCCGTAGCATCGATTACAAATTGCTCTTTAACACTAGAACAGCGGAGGGTGTCCTCAGGACACCTCGCCCATGAAGAAAACGCACCATTTTTGTAATTTGTATCATAGAAAAAAATCGTTTCGTGACTTTTAATTATTTAATATTCTGCGTATTTCTACCAAGTTTTATAATTATTGGAACATTGTCAAAGGAGATCCTACCACATACCCCCTAGAACAGCGGAGGTGTCCTCAGGACACCTACGTAATATTTACTATTATTTCCTATGATAAAACCTTCATTGTTTTATATTAGAAGCTCTTACGAATGTACTTTGAGATAATATTGCTTTTTGCTATTATTTTGTCCCCGTTCTCTAAAATTAATTAATTATATTGTTATGTATAAAAATTTGAGGTAGCAATTCTAATGATGATTTGAGTTGGAAACATTTTGCCTTATATTTTCTAATATTTCCATTCATGAGATACGTTTCCCATTTCTATTTTCGCAATTGACTAATTTGTCTTATATCTTTTTGTGACACTCACTCATTGAATATTGCCAAGCTTGCTACAATTCCGGTACAAAAGTGACGGTGAATTATCAGCTTTTTCCCAGAAAGCGTTGATGTCTATCCACACAATTTATTCTTGATAAACCTGATAAATATGTATTTAAGTTTCGGTTAGTAATGGATTTTAATTCCAAATATGCATTGAATGAATTTCTATGATTTGTCGAGTTGGAGGATAGGCCATCTTCCTGAACCATGTGGTCATGACCTTGATGGGACTTTTTCTATATAAAAGGAATGAACCTAATGACCGATAATTATTTTAAATTAAAGAAACTATTTAAAAGGCTGAAGAAAGCAGGTATTTTTTTATTTGGAACATAGAACAAATTGTGGAGAGAGTCGCTGGAGTTGAAAATCAGCAAAGATCTGACGTGAATTCCGATGTTGTCAAAAATGAAGAATAATCCCTGTTTATAAAATTAAACAGAGTAAACATGATCTTCTCGATATTTAGATGCTTTCTAATGTCGTATTTGACAGTATTAGTAAAAGAAAATCAGACACGGTGACGTACCATAATTGTACAAAAAGCGGCGTAGTGGACCAAATGGCGCGTAGGCACACGGTGAGACAGACTCACGACGTTGCCTAATGCATTCTTTTTACATAAAAATTTATCTAGCAGAAGTCAATGTATAGGTTACTTGCAAGCAGAAAAGAGGTCGCCAAATAACCAGATATAGATTCTTGCAACGAATCGCAGATAAACCAAGTAAAACCTAAGCTGTCTAAAGAGATCTCAAGAAGGACCTAAGTAAACACTAAGATGCACGAGACATCATCCAATGAAGCCACCGATATCTGTTCAAAAGAAAATACAAGTGAAATATAGCATCAGATAAGTGTAAGAAGTGCAAGGAATAGGTTAATAGAAACTGTAACATCAAGAAGATTTATGTATTAGCTTCGTGGAAGGATTCTGTGGAGTAATTATTTCGTGACAGCATCATTGTGCTAAAAAAGAAAAATTAATATAATTGCGTATGCAAATAACATTTAAGGTCCAGTTTGTGTCTTGAACCTTATTTCTAGTCTTTTTGTTGTGAAATAAAATCAAAGGAAGGTACGTGAAGCGGTAAAGTTTTATTACGCGAGTTTATTTTTTCTTGTACCCCATGTAAATTGTTGATAAAATCGGGTAATTTTCAAAAGTTATTCAAGAAAATAATTATTTTATCTCGAAAAGGCTTTATATTAATTTATTCATGTAATTTATTTCTAGCTTTACTGTTCTGTATATTTTTATATCGGAATATGAGTCTCATGAAATTGATTGAACTCAACAACAATTTCTATATTAAATATGTAGCAACTATTTACCTCATGATCTGCCGATAAATAAGTACCCATACTTAGTTATTAATTTTTAAGCGTATAAGGAAAGACTAGAAATTGAAATACGACTGCCTCATTCAATTTAAAAGAAGCGCAAGTGTAGGTGTCCTGAGGACACCTTCCGCTGTTCTAGGGGGGTGTCCGTTTCCCGCTGTTCTAGTGTTAAATTTGACGAAGCGAGTTTATAATGGATCAAGTTCAAAATCTATTCTTTCTAAAAAGAATGTATAATATTCTCTTTTAAATATTTTCTTCATACAATTTTTTTTCTAAATAAAATGTGTTTTGGTGAGAATAGTTTAATATTCCAATTGTCATCTTATTTGATTCCAACAAGAGAGTAAATATAATATACACTTAGCTAAAATCCGTACGTCATTTGTGAGTAATAATGCTTATTCTGCATTCAAAGTAATTTACCTTTTTCTGAATTGCGCGAATTAAAAATATTAAAGGAACGGAAGAAGATTACGTTTACTTTCTGAAATAATGAAATTTGCTTTAATAAGGATTAAGAAACAGTAATAGAAGAAAAAGAATAGTTTATATTATCAAGTACTTAATCTTTTTGATGATAAAATAATTAATTTTCATGCTGGTAAATCTCCAATAGTCTGAAAAAGGTGAACTTAAACGAACTCCTCCAAAGTTCACTTATTGATTAACTTTGCCAACAGAAATCTCCTAAAAACTAATGTAAATAATGGGTTAGAACATTAATTCTATTTGATGATTCACCATCATGCTCTCTGTACATTTAGCAATTTTTCATCACATTCTCGCATCGTCTGCGAGCATTTTGCTCCTAAGCCTTCGATAGTGGTGTATCTATGGAGATAAGCCGCAAAAGCGATGCTCTAAAGTTTACTGCACTGTGTGTGCGTTAAATTGGGAGTGACGCAAATGTCCGAAGGTTCGATTTTTCGCAGCACACAAAGCGGCTGTTTTGATTTTATTTTCAACAAAAAATATCTTCAAAGAGAAGCTGCAGCTACTTTGGCGCTGATGATAAAATTTTTTCTGTCATCTTTCGGCCCCTGAAGAATAAGCGATATTTCGCTCGTGATGAAAATTTTATGAAACTCCCAAAGAATATGGTTAGTTTTGCCCTTTCTATTTTGGACGTGCCAGTAATCCATTGCTGTATTATTTGAATTTGAGGACATCAGTTTTATCACGAGTTCTTCATTTCATAAGAATGGAACGTAAATTGTCTTGAGTTAATGAATAAATTTGTCATCTTAATATCTCCCATTTATTATTTATGATTATTATTGAACTGTTAAAAAGTATGAAATGTTTGTAGAGATTCTTGAGGGATGAAAATACAACTTATATTTGAACTTTTTAAACTCCAAAAGAATAAGATTCGTAATTAAGCTTGGAATCACGTTAGATGTTTACCTGTTTTAAATGAATATATTTATTTTATTAAATTATTATACGAACTTTATAAAAAATATAATTTTTATTAGCTTAGTTTCAAAGTTTTTGAAATTTTTAAGTTCTCTAAAGTGGTTTATATTGGTAACGAGAAATGCATCGATTTTAACTTAAAATGGATCGAATTGAATATATGATTTTCTGGAATCTGTAGCTAATATTTCATTTCCTACTTCCAAAAGGGAAAAGTGAAGAAATTTGTGAAGTGTAACGAAGTGCGGAAAATCCAGTCTCGGAAAAATAAACAGCAAAATTCACCATATTAAACGATTAAGTTCTTTGCAGAACCTAACCGCGCGGAGCTTCAATTCTCACCTTTCTCTCGTCTCATTATGCGTTGTCCTGAGGGAAAGTCTTTCGCAGTTGGCTAAAGTCGAAATATATGAGGTAAACGCCCTTTCCCTCGGATATATTCCTATTTGCGAAAGGTCGCTAGGAAACGGTGCGTACGTGAAGTGCCGAGAGGTGGGATTGATGTTCTTTAATACGAGGAGAAGTGGCAAATGAAATACCGAGAATTTCGGTGGAAATGGGAAAATAAAATATGAGATGTAATGCGAATTCCGGGAAGACGAGAATTTCGAAGGCGGATATTTACGAAGATCTTACTCGGAGGAATTTTTTATCCCTCTCGCATCTTAGTATTGCTCCAGCGAACGAAGTGTATTCTAAAAGGTCTTGCCTCAGGTTATGTCTTTTTTTTCAACCGACACTCAAAATGCAAGTAAGTTCACCGTATATTTATCATTTTCATATTGAGAGTCGGTGTTATTTAGTTATTTTATGCATTTAAATTAATATCATCGTGGTAAATACGCTAGGTATTGTATTTTAAATGATTCAAAAATAGATAAGTATTAAGATATTGTAGAAAAGGATCTGCATAAAGTTAAAGCCACTATCATTATTATTACCTTGTGTTCAACGTTGGCTTGTTCACTCTAACATAGCGCTATATGAATTTTAAGACCGGTCTATCATTATTTACGAATGAAAATTTATTTGTAATTATTAATGTTTATGTTTAACTCTTATCGATGAAAATTGAATAGAATGCCAATTGAAACTCCCATTATTACTGTATTGAAATTTGGTTTTGTATTCAGCAGAGCAAAGGTAATTCCAATTAGGGTTGAAAATGCTATAAGTTTATATTATAGTATAAAATTATTAACTCCCAAATCAGTAGATATATGTTGAGGTGAGGATTTGATTTTAACAGCAGTGCAACTACAACTTTGCGTCTGCAGAAGAAATGTAGTGAGGGTTCTATTCCCTTAATTGTTACGTTAAGGCAACTCATTGTTTACTTTCATTCATTTTAAATACTAACTCAACAAAGCGAATTGGTCGGTCCAATATTTAGAAGAAGGGATTCAAGAACTAGGCTTGTAAAAGAAGAAACGTGAGATGTATAAAAATAAAATACAGTATACTATACTCTACCGAGGTAAAGTAAGGGAAGGAGGAAGAAGTTTCCATTCAACGATAGGAATGGCATTGGGTCGGAAATACCAAACTTCGAGAGCCGACGAAAGGATATATGCAATCGATATTGATGTTACTATCGGAATAAAAATGTTTCTCGTTTAGAACTTGTAACGTATTTAAATAACCGGTAAAATATTTCCGCAACAAGGCAACTGAGATACTTCTTCGTAAATAGAAATTTCTGATTATTGCTGAACGTTTTGCAAAGGACAAAAAACATCAAAAAGTCTTGGAATTGTGATATAGGAGAAGTTATACGGAAAGGTTGGAAGTGTCTGTGAAAAAGAGAAGTTTTTATGAGTGAAGAAAAGAGGTGTAGTTGGTTTAAGCGGAACCGGTGCCCTGAGGGAAGGAAGGAGTAGCCCAGAGGGGTTTTACAGAGATGATTTGGAAGGGAATCGGAAATTCTTGGGAAGAAGGAGGTGAAATACATAATGGAGTTAAATGGAGAATCGCTAGGTCATTAAGGGGATGGAAGCCAATTTTCAAGATCCCTCGATCACGGCTAATTCAATGTTTTTTTTGAAAAATATGGAATCCTTTCATAACTTCATTTAGTTCGGTCGCAGAATCGGACGATATTCATCCGTTTCCAATATTCTTTTTCCGAAAAATAGGAAATTTCTGTCGAATAGCGTCGTATTTTTCTTCCCTCAGCACCAAAAGAAAATTGGGATAAAAACTAATTTAGCAGTACTTTTTCACGAGTGTTGTGTTCTCTGCAATTTCACTTACACAAGTCGAATAAAAGCATACCCATGAAAAGTCGCGACCACCGTTTGGCTGAGGTATGATTCGTTTTCAATTACAGCAGTACTTCTGCTCACTAACTTAATTCGTTCCACTTGAAAGTTGGTAACTGGAAAAGTTTTTATCTCGAAATTCGTGCTCTTTTTTCTCTCCTGCTAGTTTCTTGGAATGAAGTTGGTGTCTTAGAGGTGAAAATGAAGTGAGAGAATTTCGCGAGTCGACAATTTTGCATGCAACGTCATTCGGAGAGTTTCTGCTGAATTCGTTTAAGAATCGACTATACACAGCTTATTTCCACCTGTTTCTATCACTACTGGTCGAATACTCTTTTTTCTCATTTTCAATGAAGTGTTTTATGTTTCAGCATACTGAAATTTAGCAGTAGATCATTCTCCTAAATATTTGTAATCAAAATTTCGAAAATTTTATATTTCATGGAATAATTTTATTATTTTCTTTTCAGATTGCCTCTGCGATTAATCTTAGAGACCTTCAATGTGTATGGACTTCTTGAAGACACCAAATTTGGTAAGTAGTGAAAATTAATTACTTACTATTTAAACAGATCTTATTCAGTAAATACTTTGCATTTTTCTAATGGTACAATCAGATCGGTGAAAACACAATCTTTCACTTCCTTTTTACCTTAGGTTAAAGTAATACGAACTTTATTTTGTAAGAAGTCTTGCATTGTCCTTTGCACATTTTTCTTTTTCTGCTAATGTTCTAAAATATCAAACATACGTTTTACTTGGATGTGAAGATTTTTATAAGCTCCCAGAAAAAGGTTTATGTTGCATTCTATTATGATATATTGCCAAATTTTCAAAATTCAACAAAATCATAAATGTTTTATACGATAATTCTATGGAAATCTAAAATTTCAATATTATTATTCGAAAAATATTGGGTAACATACCATTACATAGCAGAATTTTCTGGTATAACTTCGCGGAGTTGATAATGATTAAAACATTTTAAGCTACATCCATCCTCAGCCATATTCATAATCGGAATCATACTCGAAATTCGCTCAAACGAAAGTACCACAGATCGTAAAATACGACGGCTTGAATCGTTATCGCCCCGGGAGACGAGGATAACCTTAAGGAGCAGAGAGGGAAATGTTTCCGAGAAAAGAAAATTGTCCGCGTGTGCCCAGATTAGGATTTCTTTCAAGCGATCAGAAGGGACCCGAATAAAAAAAGGAGATAAAATTTCCTGTGCCCTCTCCGCACGCACCCCATCATATCCTTCGAAGACCATCTCCCACGCCCCCCTCGTTTTTACACGACCTTCTGACGTCACTTCCTGGGATGCTCCAGGATAACGGCAGGTGAGGTAGTCTGCTGAGAAAGAATCGTAAGAAATGGTCCGCGCAGCAGCGCCGTCCCGAGAAATTTTAATCAAGAAAGTCCCTCGCAATGGGGTGGGGGCAAGGATGTTAGGGGTAGTTAGTGAGATGTCTTCTGCGTGGAGGGGATTATGGAAATAAGACAGAGATATTTTGCCGTGTCTCCGTTGTACGGCGCTCGAGAAAAATTCGACTGTTCCAGGCTCTCATTTGCAGCAGAAAAATAAGCAGAAGGATATGAGATTGCTCCAGAAGCAGCGTTCGCCGTCTCGGCGAGCTCGAATAACTTACGTCTCACGGACTCAATTCTTGCTAGAATTTTCCGGTTATTAATTCATAAGATCATCATATCCATAGAAAGGAAGTATTTCACTCAGAAAATTGAAATTCAGGATTCGCCAACTAAAGTAGATCGGCGAAATATACTGTATTAAAATACAATATAACGTTTTGAATGGAATAGCATACATACTCATTCATAAACATTATTTATTAAGACCTCGTACAATTTTAAAAGACTTTTTCATTATTTATTTTTTCCTCTGAAAGAAATAATTGAAAATATCATTTTTGTTAACTTATTGAGTGTTATTTGGTTCTTCGATCGATCGATTTAAATTTATTTTAATGTTTATTGTATCGAGTTTAGTTATTGTCTAAAGATAGGTAAATGTAGACGTTTGAATTATTCACATTTCTGAGATTTTAAAAAGCCGATTGATGAAAATGCCACAAAATGTTTCCTTTCACTTTCAAAAATACTTTATATCTCCGAAGATCTCGTCAGAATCTATTTATGAGCGATCGCAGATACGGGGGCGTATTTAAGTGCGGAAGATGAAATAGGCGGCTCGGGAAATGGGATAAAAATATTTCGGAGTGAGTTAGTGGTTTCCAAAGAAGTAGGCTCCAGTGTGATATAATCCTTGCTAAGTCATTAGGCCTTTGCTTAAGATTAAATTGTTTACGATTAGATAGTACACTCCTCTTTCATATTCCGTATATTTTAATTTAAGACCAAAGGAGTTCGTAATGGATTTTTCTCGAAAGCTAAGAGCCTAACGGTAGCGGAGGAAATGTTTTCTCAGGAAAGTGCCTTTACGAATCCTAAGCTGCAAAGTTGGAGGTAAAAACTTCGGACACGATGGCGCATTCACATAACACTCACGTAAGGAACACATCCACTCTTAAAGTTTGCATAAACAAGAACGCGCTTGGACAAAACCGTTCACACAGGACCTCTTTTGTAGTAAGTCAACTACGAGGATACTTCGTTCTATGTTCGGTGAAGTGCAGATCGTATTAACATAGGGGATGCATTTAAGAAGGAAGAGAACAATGGGGACTTATCCGCTTCAGGTGAATGAAAGAGGACGTGGCCCTGACACGAACGAATACCGTCTCGGAAATATTCCTTTTATGAGTCTTTTTTTCGGGCCGACTTCTTGTGTGAGGTTAAACACGGTCTCCTTTTTGCGGGTTAATGTGTGGAGATGTGCAGCTCTCGGCGTCAGAATCATCCCATTTTCCCAATTGAAGCATCGACTCTTTTGTCCTCGACTGGTGGGTACTGCTTGCAGAGGCCGGTTGGCTATAGGGGTGCGATTTTTTATCGATGAATAGATGAAGGCTAGCTACAAACCGGATCGTTATTCGCTAGTCGGTGGTGTTTCGTTAGTTTTTTGAGAATATTCTATCATATCTACCGATATTCTCGTTGATTTCATATCGAACATTTAACATCCATTTGTAAGAAGCAGATATTTTATTCCTATGATTTTAGGTAAATTTAACAGTATTGGGAATAATTATTTCGTGAAACTGGAATTTTTCATACCTCAGAAATAAAATTTACATGTCGGGTTAAAATATAAAGCAGAAATTAAGATTAATTTAAATATATCTTAAACGAATTACTATTAGGAAAGAATTCCTACTTTTTAGAATAAGAGATTGATTTTTTATGAAAAGAATCGTATTAATTTAGAAATTTATTAGTCATTTTACTTTAATGCATGAAAGCTTTGAAAATCTAATAGGGCTTAGAACGTATTTGAATTTATTTCATAAATTTTCTAGTATTTATGAACGAATGAATGGTAAACAATTTTATCTATGCTAATCTCTTATATATTGTTGTAATTTATGCATCAAAGATTTATCTACGACTATCATTCATAGCTTATCGTCTGTTAGTATAACAAGGAAAGGTACAGACGAATTTTATTGCGGAATTTTTTATGTGTTACTTCCATTGATCGACGGTCTGAAAAATTGTAAATCCTTGTTTATGTTTTTTCGATATCGATTCAACATTCGTTAAAATTGAAATGTTTTATCTCGAAATGTTACTATTTCTTTGATAATTGTAGGAAATATCGATTTAGCGCTCTATTTCCAGGTTTGAATCCAATCCTGTGAAATAAAAAATAGATGCTCTAACTAAACTTTTAATAAATTAGGTTTAACTTATGATGAACCTCAAAATGTGAAAAGATAATTCATTGCATCGGTGAAAGGATGGAAGCTATAGAAAAAGATTTGCTCGTGCAGTGGGATGACCATAAAAAAATGAGAAGAAAGGAATGAATGGTTCGGGGGATAGGAGTGGAATTGACAAAGAAAGATCGTGTTTCAGCACGTATTCTTTCTATTCAACAGTGTGGAGATATTTCTTAGTAAAAAGAAAGTAGTTCTTCCATCTTCTTTATGTTTGAAATTTGCTGAATACTGAGTACTTAATAATGCCCTTTTTATGGATAGAAAAAGTAAATTAATTCGTCGGACTTTCATTAATCCAAGTGCAATCAAAGAGAAGTTTCTTCCTTATATTTCTTATAGATATGTATGTTGTAGAATTAAATTTTAAAATTGTTGTCTTATTTAACGGCAAATAAGAAAGTATATCGAACATCTTAATTATTTTAGTTTTATTTGTTTCGTTTTCCTTTCTTGATAGATGATTTCATTTACTTGAGTAAATATCCTATCATTTATTGAATAATTAAATATTTATAAATAATCGATGTATGTAGTGTGGGACATATATCGTTACCCTTGAATATTATAGCCACTCTAAATAAAACATTTTTAGGTTTTTGAGGTGAGCATCATGTTCATGAACAATCATTGTGGTGTTTAAAATGAATCATTTCATATTTTCTTAACCTTGCTCACAATAGGAATACTAAATCAGTTTATACATTTCGTAGAATAGAATTTCCTGAAAGACCATTTAACTTATTTAGACGTAAATTTAGTAAAAATATAAAATTTCGAATCCGGAAAACAATCTTTCAAAACATTAAATCTCACGTTCATAAAACTTAACGATCGTAAATTCAGGAAACTCCTTCAAGGAACTAGCTTATTCTCGAAGGCGATAAAATTTCCTTTCGATCGGCCATTTATAGCAGTGTCATTTGCAGTGTGAAAATGGAACAGTTTTCACTATTCTTGTTTAGAATCGAACGATTCTAAATCGCTGAAGAACGATTGTGACGAGAAGTCGCTTTGGTGAGAAACAGACCTTCCAGAAATAACATTTGCCTTCCGTCGTTATCTTTTAGAGCTGCTTCTGGGTCGGTAAATACACGGAGGGAATGGTAACAGGCGCGAAGGGCTTTTGGAAATTTTTCGGCGAAACGTTGACGTGAAAGCCAAATGCACGTTTCGAGAATCGATAAACATCGGTCCAGACTTTAATCTTTTTCGATTCCGAAATACCGTCGCCGTAAAAATGCACCTTTGAAGGTGTTTATTGCCCCCGCACAAAGCGTCACTTCATAGGTGGTTATTTACTAGATTTAAGCCATGGATTTTGCGCCTTTACCTTTTAAAGGAGTTGGTTGCCATGGCGACTCGTGTATAGAGATTAAAAATTTCTTTCGTGACAGGAGAAATGGTATTTATTGAACGTAGCTCTCGTTATTGGAATTTTTATCCTTTTACTATAAAAGGAATAACACTTTAGTATGGCAAATTTTCGTCGAAATCTTGAATGAATATAATATAAATTGAATATGATGAAGTTTTAGATTTGTATGTCCTGAACAGTAGCGTAAATTGCTGGTTTTTCTGTTATATTCCTGAAGTTTGGGATCATCTAAGTTGTATTTGTGTACATTAATGTAATTTTATTAAAATATTACTATAATTTATTCTCGCAGCTGTTTTAATTGCTGAATGGTAACATTTCTTGGAAATGTTGTCGACTTAAAATAATGTGTGCAATGAAAAATCATAGTTATTGAGATTTAATGATGAAAATTTAAGGAAAAAGCTTCAAACAAATCGTTCTGATTTCTTTAGTTTGAATTTGTGAGTTATTATGATGCAAAATATATTAAAGATTATAATCTCATAACTATTTGATAATCAACTTCAAATCTTCCAATCAAGAGTGTATTTATTTTTGAGAATTGTCATATCTGTATATCCTTAATCCTTAAATTTTATTTTTTGTCAATTGTATGGCAACATCATTCTCTGAATTATATGAACTTAAGATTTCGTGGAGACACGTAGCATTTCTCTAAAAAACGCAGTATTTTCCTAGTTATACTTTTTTTATAGCGAACAGAAACCATTCACACGAGTGCGTAATCGTCTTTCATTCTCAGCGTGAAGTAGTTCAGGAAACCTATGACGCATTGATTTTTACCTCGTAAAGAGTTGCAAATGGCGGATTCCGATGCATTAACCGAGGCGGGTCGGAATTCACCATAACGGAGGTCTGTTCCCAGAAATCTCGCCTTCAATCAAACCGAACGTTTTTGCGTCATTCATGTCAACCCAAAATTGAACCAGGGACGAGAGTATAATGAGCTACCCGTTCACAGCCTGCATTTCTCTCTGCTACCAGTTCCTGTCCTTGTTCGCTCACTTTATGTATGATCCTTGTTTTTTTCCTTTCCATGGATACCATTGTTTATCCAATTTCTTTTACTTCTTTGATTCCATATTTACTTCACCATTCAAAATATTTTCAGAGCAAATTGTGATTCAAACTTAGAGGATTATTTAGAATGTTCTAATGTTTATTTTTAGCTTTGAACGTTCTGAAATATCAATGGAAACTGCCTCATCTCTCTAATGCCTAAAACCTAAACTGCCTCGTCCCTTTCTTATACAGTTTGTTTGACATCGCAAAGAAAATATGAAAAGTTCGATAATTTTTTCAATTCCTTTTTTAAGTCAATGAATAGGATGATTCGTTTATCGGAAAATATCGTATACCCATGAAACGTGTTTGACCTTCAGAATTCGTATCTTGGATTGTGATTATTACTTGTTCCATATTCTATTCTATTTATATCGAGGGGGTAAAAAATTGGTTATGAAAGTTATCAGCTCTTTTTCAATTTTTGGTACTTAACAATTTTTATTTCTATAAAATTTCTGATGAAATCTGCAGAGATTGAGGTAAAACTGTGATATCCATATTTGGTAGGGCACATATTTTATGCGACTAAATGTAATGAATTTATAGTTACTGTTGCTCCTCTTTCTTTGAGTTATTATTATTTCAGTATTATGTAGAGAATCGACAAATACTTCAACTGTTGACATAATTGCATCCCAATAGTAAGAATTCTTTTTACTAAGATTTACTTCTAGCTTCTTATGTTTGTTACTCCAATGTAATCTAATTTTTAAGGTTTTTATTTTTTTGATAAAACCCCTCTCGATTCAAATTAAACTTATTTGATGCATCTCCAAGCTTTTAATATTCAGCATTGTATGGTAATTCATCAGTTTAATTTCTCATTCAAGAAGAAAACAAATGATTTCTGTACACATCTCGATTTTCCCATAACGATCGTAGTGTGGATTCGTTTCTCTTATTTTGGTCTCTACCTTGAATAGAGTAATTAAACAGTAATTTAACCTGAAGAGGTTAATAGTGCAACCATGCCATAGTAATCGGTGTTCAAATGACATAATTCTTATCTACCGAATAAAGTATCTCTCAGATATATTTTTAGCATTCTTCGCGTAATATCAAAGGAACCACTTGGGGAATATTCTGGAAACGTCTGAGGCCAAAGGATTTCTATTCGCATTGAAATCGCAACTGCAGAAAATAGCGGAAAAAGCCTTTTTCATAGAGATTCACATCCGTGTGGATTTTGCAAATACAGGGCAAAACAAACAGTTTTTATCGCTTTGAGAGCTTACGAATTCCTATGTTTTTTTTTGTTGCGAGAAAGTCAATATGCATCCCGAAGTTAATTTTTCGTGGTATTATTTCATAAACATGCGCCTCTTTTTCGTGATAATAGCCTGTTTTTCTCTGTTAGTTTTCTTCATTTACTGGTCCCGAGAAATAGCATGTGATAACATCTAGTATCATTTGATTATTATAAAGAGATTTGAATTATATTATGGGACTATCCTATTCACACTCTTTGAGTTAGATAAAAAAGCTTCGTTATCTATCTGTTATTGGAAAGTTTATTAAATAGATTGCCACTGATATAGTATTTTTAATCAACATAATTTCTATAGTATATTGATTGTTAAAACTTTTGTTAACACTATATAAATATCCTAAATATAAATTATTATAGCCCATATGCACAATCGCCAGCTGTTCCTTTTTTAAATTATATACCATAATATAAAGTTAGGAATAATTTTGAACTTTAAATTATTAAATATATTGCAAGTTGATATGTTGGATAATACACGTTATTGAATATATACGTGATATTGGGATTGAAAATTTTGCGAATTCCATTTATAATATTTCCTTGGTTTATTACATAATTATTATTCTTCATCCAGATTTTAAAGTGGAATTTTAAAAATTTGTCATAAGGATTTGGAACACAATGAAGTTGACCTCCTTCATTTGGCTTCAAATTCAATGGGATTCTTAGAATAATAGGAAAATTTTAATATTGAAATTATCGGTAAATTCCTCTTATATTATTGATGGCAAAAGTGGAATCGTATAGTTAGTGCTTATCGAACAAAGAAGGTAAGAAGGCATAAAAATTATGAGAATTGGACAAATTCATATAATGTCATTCACAAATGTCACATAATGCTACTATGTGAATAAAAGTTACAGATATTTGTAAGAGGGATAAGCATAAAATAGAAAAGTAGAAGTTTTTCATCCTAACTCATAAATCGTATGTCGAATGTAATGATTTGGTCGAAAGAAAAAGCAATTTCGTTAAGTGTTCGATTTACGGCCAATATTAGACGTGTACTAAGGGATTTCATCAACTGCCCACTCGTAAAGCGAACGATCGCGTAGTTATTTGACGGATGATTTGGCACTGATGACGCCAGATTTTGAACGGCAATTAGCAGCTTTATTGGATAATTGAATCAAGTTGTCGATTAAATTTACAGCCCCAGAAATCTACGGCCTCAGGTCCAAGAGGATAACGTTCACATACATATCTCCCGCAGCGCAGTTCACAGAAGTGTTAAAATTTTGTTACTTTTCGAATCTCGTAAAAGTGAATCATTTGCTAGAATGTTCCCGGAATGAAACGCACGTGTCACCTCTAAACTGAGTTAGTTTAATGACTCACAAACCTGTCACGCTCGTGATTTAAAATCATTACTGGTTCATGCAACCGTATTTCAGAAGTCTTGGTGAAACCCCAACTTGATGGCTTGCCCCGAACATTCATTTTGTCGTTATCAACGGAATATTTGTGGTATTAAATGGAGGAGTATAAATCTCAATAAATAATAGTAATTAGATTGTAAAAGATTTAAGTTTGAGGGATGCTTCGTAAGCTGTATGTAACTTCAGGATCAGTTTAATACGCTGAATCCATATTTTATATATTATTAAAGTAACATTTTGTTTAAATATTTATCAAAATTATCTTTTATTATGTTTTCATGTTAATTTTTAACATTAATAGTGACAGTTATAATAGTTTGTTTCTTTACTTCAACTACTGAAACTAAAATGGAAATCATATTATTCTGTGAAGTCCAATTTTTTCGGCTACTTTCAGATATTAGATAAAAGTTTCCACTAAAATCCGTAAAAGGAAAAGGTTTCAATTTATTATTTTTAACATTTAAGATCACAGTTTACAGATTTGAAATACAATCAGCATTATAAAATAAATAGTAATTTATCTAATACACCCGTGATTACTAATTCGATTTCTTCAATTAACTTTTGTATCAAGATAATTATTTGTATCTCCATACCTTTAAAAAGTGAAGAAAATATTCGTAAGCAACCTTTGTATTCGATTTTCTAATCCTAGCTACGTAAATGCGAAATAGATATTTTAAAACATCCTCGATGTATGAGCTACATCTTGTGCGCATGCCATCGTACATTATTACAGTACAGAATCTAGAATATAACTCTCGATAGTGCAAATAATTTTTTACATACCTAGAGCAGTGACAGGGTATTGTGCGTTAGCTACAATTCGTCGGAGCAATGTGGGCAAACCGAGAGAATTTCTGAGATACGGTTTGGGGTCAGCGCAGGGGTCGAAGGGATGCCCCTTAGGGTGGGAAGCGCATTTCTTTCCAGTTTTTCGTGACCTCTCCCTCATTACAATGGAAGACGCGAATTTTCCCTACGCTTCCGTCCATCAAAAAGCCCTTTTCATACGTAGGAGGTCGCTGAAAGGATATTGGTTAGGAGGGGCAAAGAAAAAACAAGATACCCTCTTTTTTGCCTCCGAAGAAAACATTCAATTCCAGGTCTAAAAACGTCCTTTTGAATCCCAAAATATATTCGGAGCAGTCTTATTTTTACGAAAAATGAGCTTTGTGGTCATCGCTCCTTAAAAGTTTCGCCGTTGTGGTAATTTATGAAGGAGTCTTTGAATCCATTGTCTTTTTACTGGCGGTTGACCCGAAGAAGTTATCGAGTAATTTGATGCAGTTCTCCTTTCGGAGGAATGAAGTTGGAATGGCCCTATAAGAATGGAATTGGGAGATAAATTTCATTTTTATGCATGGAGTATTTTGATCGCTTGTTTTTTTCAGCAGGGTACGTTTTTTTCTTCAGTTTCTTTCCTCAAAGCTTCTTTCATTTCCTCGGAATATTTTTTACTTTGGCTTACGTTTTTTTAAGCAACAAGGACTCCAATATACCATCGATCAGAAAAAAAGTGTTCTAAAATTGGTCTCACACGTTTTTTGCTTGATTCCGAAGTTATTGTTCACTCAGATACACAAACATATGGAGTTGCACATATATTCATATTTTATTGTCATTATCCATTTACGTCATCGTAAGAAGTTTAATGTCCTATCTGTGCTGTTCCAATACTTTTATATTTTAAAGATTTTTATAAAAGAAATCAGATTGATACTATTGTTTACAGAAAAGCTAAAAAGTGAAGTATGTAGATACTGAACGCGTATTCATAAATTTTCAAGTAAAAAAATTATATCGTGAAATGTATTGAAACGAATTTATCGTAATATAAGTAATATGAGCTTCTATTAATTGCGTTGCTTTATTTGGAAATTCGTTAATATACTTGGAGTTGATGGACGGAAAATATGACTATTTCTGAGTAAAAACAAATTTCTAACTGAAACAAGCTCATAATTTTTCAAGCTTATAATTTTTCCGCAAATTAGTTGAACATAAAAATATATACAATTAAAATTATTACTGTTAGGTTAATGGTTGTAAAATATCCTATTTCAAACCAAGTGGAATTTGGTCATTTTATTGAGCCACGTTGTATCCCTGGATTATATACGTCTGGAACTTGATTTATTAATGATTTGTCTTCCCATCGTGTCTCCGCGTTGCTCAGCAACGGCCACATTAAATTAAATTATCTTCATTCGGTGGCGTCAGACTGAGGTACGGGTTTGTCTTCGCCGGAGATAATTCGATATTAAATGTCTCGTAAGATTAGGGAGTATAGAAGGACGCTAAAAATAGTGGTTACTAAGAAGGAGATAATATCTGAAAGAGGATAAGATTCAAGCTTTGATAGTCATCATACTTAGATTCATTCATTCATAGATATACTGACGGGTATGTTACTCAGTTCAATTTGGTAAATGTATCTTTTTAATTCCATCAATCGGATCAGAATCCAAAAGAAATCTAATCTAAAAAATAAAGGATTTATAAACATAAACCCGAACAAAACTTTCCCTTGTAAAGCAGAAGATTTTTATGTATTCGTTACAATTCTTCGTACATGAAATGCGCCATTCTTTCATCAATAGCTGAGGATTAAAAGAAATACTTTATTTACATGTATAAGGTTCATAAAATGTTTCGTGGTTTAATCCAAAATACGTAATATTATACAGTGAATGTGTCAAAGAAGAGAGTAGTAACTTTTGGTACAACGCAGAAGGGATCATCGCAGGGAAAGGAAACAATTCGAACCGATTGAACGGTAGCATTAGAAGATAAACAGGAACTGAGCCTACACGTATTTTTATTTCCATCGACCCTGAGCGAAAACTGGGGCAGAAATATCATGGTTCAATACCCTGCTATATTGTGAAAGAGAGAGCCCGATGCGAAAATTTTCTCCTAAAGCGTTTAAATTCGACGGCGGAGTGTATATCTAAATGTATCGCGGTAGAGGTATGAAATTATTGTTTCCAGTTAAAAGATGTATTTTTATTTTACGTCAGAGTAGCTTGTATAAAAAATAGGTGAATTCTAAGCCTCAACGGTAGCTGAGAACAGATTTTAACGTTTATAATTTATAATATGGATTATAACTTCTGAGATTGTATCGGTAATTTATGTACGTTGAAGTGGATGCAATAGTTTTAAAATGGCGTTTAAGGAAGGGAGCATGTGTGTAGCTGAGAAAGTATATGTAAGCGAAGTTCCGTGGATAGCAGGTGAAGAGAGTGGATGGAATGAGGAAGCCTCTTCTGGGAATACACAAATCAGTTGGAAGGAGAGATATGCAGCGAGTGGGCACAGCGGGAGTGATGATGGAGACTGCGGAGTGGGTATTGAAGAGTGAGGTGTATAAACGGAGAGTGTAGACTGATTCAAAGCGTCGAAGAAAAGGAGAAAGACCTCTTAAGATAATGGGCATGAAATGCTTCCAAAGAGTGTTTCGGGTCCATCCTACTCTAGTTCACGAAGTATTTCCGCTCATTACACTCTTCCACCGCGTAATTCCTTCCTGTTTGAATTTTTTCCTCTTTGGTTCTTACATGAATATAGTTTCTCCATTATAAATCGTGATTATCTATCTTCATTTTGACCATATATTTATTCCATTATTGGTACTCCGTTTTTGGAGTTTCTTAATATTTATTGTTTATAATATTTAATGGCTGAAATTATCTCGGAAAATGTTATGTAAGGAGAGAAGTACAGGACAAAAATTAGTTTTCATTTATTCTACCTATAACCCATTTTATATATAACGCATATTGAGAATAACTATTCTTTTAAACATTAGGATATTACGTAAATTGAGGAAGAGAAACAATGGTTGAATTATACCTCACAATCCCAGCTGTATTTATCTCTTGCAAGTTCCTCTTTAATGAATGTACTTAATAATAACTTCACCCTGAAGTCAGTAAAGTAGAGGCGGTAAAATTCTAAGACGTCGGAGGCGAAAAATTATGAATAACCAAAATATCGTCGAAAACTCTTGTGTATAGTGGGGAGATCGGAACCCAAGTCTATAATTTTTCGATATTCCAACTACCCACTTTACGGTTAGGCGCCGGCATAAAAAATATTTTTCTGCACAAGTCCAACCGAGCATAAAAAGTCTTCGTCCAGCTGAAGTATTGGAAAGAAAACAGTCTTGGGACATATGCAAAGTATTCCGTGGGCGAGATAACTTTCTGCGGAGGGAATAGTTTTCAGTCTTTATCGACTCCGCCAAAACCCCACTTCCCTGCCAAACGCATCCGTTCCCTTTCACACAGCCCGACGCCTCTTTTGTCGCCACGATACCAAAAATAAAACGGAGAGAAAAAGTGTCCTGTGATGGTACTCCTCATTTTCTTTATACGCTGTTGAATCCAAGGAAACCCCCCATTCTCTACGAACACCTTTCTTTGGCCCTAAGGAGACATTAAGAACGTGTGGGCGTCCATTGTAGTAATAGGTTTGAGATGGAGTTGGCCTTTTACAATCGGACGGTGATGAAGGACCATGATTGCTTCTTTGTTCTCGTCGCCGGGGGTTTTGTCGGATTCTCTCTTCGGCAAAAAGGTCTCGTGCAGTTGAAACGTGATGGTGTCCCAATCCCACTTTTATCTAACATCTACTACTGCGCAGTTTGTGGTTGTATCGGATGTGCTAATGTTCAATTAAACCTCTTCATTTTCATGCATTGATTCTATCGCCATCAAATACTTTGAGGGAACATTTTACTTAAGACACTCCGCCCCACCGAAGAGTACATTTCTTTATTTTCCGTTTCGTATTTATTGTGATTATAATCTAAATGCTTTCCGAAACACCATTTTCTACCTAATCATTTAGTAGTTTTGGTTATCCGTCCCAATCTTGGTTTGAAATCTCTAAGTTGTTTGGAAATCAATCATCTCCTCTTTTGAGGAATTTTCTTATAATATTGAAATTTGATTAGGTTGAAAAACACATGGAGGAGATTCTGAATAAATATCTGGAAAATAAATTAGGAACTGGGCTAGCTTTCATCATAATTAAATTTATAGATTTAGATATTTTCATCTTTATAACTTACGATTAATTCCCTGTTCCTCATACAAGAGAGAAATGTTATTAGGTGTAAAAGTTTTGTTTAATTTTAGAGTTCTCGGGTTTGAAATCTATAATTAGAACTTTATAGATGCCATCAGTCAATATCTTACATAATAATCTTGTCGGCTTACCTTTTTAATTGGATGTTTGCTTACGATAATACTGAAGAAAATGATCCGTTTAAGAACCTCCTACTCGTTTGCTAATTTCGTCTCAAATTAATTTGCCCGCTTCTTCGAAGCGCTCTTTTTCCACTTATTTTACTTTTAATTCTATTATCGTTCTGAATTCCTCAACTCATCCTCCAACTCTCCAATCATCCTTAATTTAGATCCGAAACACGTGGCCCTGATGAGTTTCGAATTGAAATTAGATATTTCGCTTATGAGGTATAACTACGTCGAGGAAAAAGATGAAAATTCCGAAACATGAGAAATAATAAATTTAAAAGGTGAATAATTGGAGTCGTATTTCGAAGTACTTCTCAATTAATTTTTTTCATTGCTATTTAACGGTACAATATTTGATCCTCGTATTTCTTTTAAGTGTTTCGCTCATAAAAAGAATATTCTTAATTCTCGAACTAATTAAAAATGATGAATTATCGGTTATTATTTTAGAATTTTTAAGTCTTTTTGAACTCGTTATTCCTTGGTATTCCATAGACTTACGTATCTCTGTCTGAGGAAGAAAATATTTAATGAGAGGATTTATATCAGAAGAGAGCTCAAATAAGAAGGACTTTTAATTGGAATTGTAGGTACATGTTATTTTAGGCGTCTTGAAGTAAAATTAACTTGTACCTTAAGACTCCTTAAGTTTTAAGAGGGTTTTATCGTGAAATATCGTATAAGATTTATTGAAGTTTTTTATTAGTCCAACAGATGATGGAAATATTTTGTTTCTGTTGAAAAATTTCAGTTTATTGACGCCAGAACTATTATCAGGTGTATAAAATTATTAGGAAAAACCATCAGTACCATACAAGAAGTACTTATAAATAATAATAATCCCTTTCATTAATGAACATTATGTGCTTATATAAGCTATATAATTATTATGTTATTTTTGTTTATTCTATAATACGCTATAATAATATTCTATGGAAATGTATCATTTGGCAAGTGCTAGAAGTATGCATATCAGGCTCATAAAATAACTCTTATTTGTGATAAATACTGGATAATCGTATATTTTATCTATATACAATGAATTGAAAATGATATTTTCAAATTAATTTAATTTAATTACATAATGAAATATTTAATCTATTCGGTTGTTGAAATAAATTATTTGTTGTTACCTTCGCCTACAAAAATATTCGCAGCATTAAAATAATCAATATTATTCAAGAAATTGCTTTATTATGAGTAAACTACGAAGAATAACAAATGAAGCGAGTCATTGCGTCACCCAATTAATCATCTAATCCTCACCTCCATTGCCGCGCATTCTCTCAAATATATTTGCCCTCAATTCAGCAGAAAAATGGCATTCGAGCGCACCGAAATCCTTCATATTCTTCATGCAAATAAACGCACGCATTCTTTTGCATACTGAAATTCTTTCGCGTGATGACTTCCCCAGCGATTCGTCACAATATCCTGCTCCCTTTTCCCTGAAAATCTCATTATCCTTGTCTTTCGACTCATTTTTCCTCCGCCATATAAACCATCTCGTTGTTTCCGCTCTTCTGGAAAAACACCCGAACGCAGGGATCGACGAAAGCAAACAAACAAACTTCCCTCTATAATCTATATCGACTATCGTTTCTCCGATAAAATGAGTTACAGTCTTAGTGATTCTTCCAACCTCTCCGAATAAACTTTTTTCGTTATGGAAACAAGGGCTCCATAGTTTGCCTAAATCATTGGGGGAATATTCAAAATGGCAAAATATTC
The DNA here is from genome assembly GCA_020796165.1 of Pantala flavescens. NCBI lineage: Eukaryota > Metazoa > Arthropoda > Insecta > Odonata > Libellulidae > Pantala > Pantala flavescens. Next base: position 50,418,112 of record CM036883.1, read on the forward strand.
AGTGTGTCATAGAAGGGCTCAGCAAGCGAGGCTGTCTCTGGAGAGAGCGGTGGGCTTACGGAAAACCTCAGCTGTGTACTAGATAGCTAAATCAAAGCGTTTCAATACTTTATTTTTTGATAATTTAGGTTTATTTTTACTTAAGCTCGAGTATAAAGCCTTATCTGTATTCTGAATATTATGCATAATTGCTCAACTGTGCGTGTAACAATAATATGAAGGAGACATTTGGTTATCTCTTCATAAAATTGAGGATGAAAATGATACTTTTGATCTATATCAATAACGTTATAAATGGTTTCTGAATTAACTGCATTCTGTTACTTTTCCTCTACTTTTGGGAGATGAAAATTTAGCTTCGTTTTATATCTTAAATATCTTGGTCTTTCGTAGCAAGGTTATTTTAAATTTTGAATCGGTTACTTGTGAGATATTTACCAGTTTTAAATTGTAGAATATTCTTTTTCAAATATTAAATGATCGACTTGGTTTTTTATATGAATAACTTAAAGATTTATTAGTTTGATATATTGTCATTCTTTATTTTCTGTATATAGTTAAAACGCACTTCATGATATCTTAAGTAGTTCGGTGACAGGAAAAATGCGCGAAAATTATGTGAATTACTATTTTACTTGTAAATTCCCTTTTAAAAACTTATAATTAACATTATTGACTAATCTGGAGGGATATTACGTTCAGTATTTAAATGTCGCGTTCTTATATTCCTTGCCTCAAAATTTACAATGTTTACTTTCATGTAAAACTGAAAATATTTCGAAGTTTTATTTTATTCTTGTAGCGACTTTAAATTGACAGATTTTATATTACTTATATTACCTCGTGGCATTTTTTACGAAATAATTCCTTGTCTCAGCGAAGTTCTCAAATCATAAACCCATAGATTTACATTTGATTGTTTGCGAAGAGAAAGCCAAATATCCCTAAAAATGTATAACTCTCAGGGGCCTGTCTTTTAGCATCGTATTCCAATTCAACTGTAATCGATTAGCCAGTTATTCCGTCGAATTGGTAAAAAATATTCCGATGAAACGGTCTGCTCCACTCGATCGCTTTTTTGCGGAACTGCGAAAAAAGTTTGTTAACGCCGTTTATCGGAAAATGTTATTGAGCTAATAGACAGAAATCCCAAAATATCTTTATTTCCATGTCGTGTGATGAATGCCTGACAGCTGTAATTTGAGAATGGGTTTTGAATCTCTTTTACCAGATCGTAAATCTTAAATAAAATTCTATAATTCTTTTATATCGAACGAGATTCATCGTTTATTTATCCTATAGACTCCACTGAAAATGTTTTGGCTTCGAACTGTTTATTCAGCCCCAGAATAACGACGAGTGAGTCATTATGCTAATTTGGAATTTTTCTGGTTTTAGAGAAACATATATTTGGACAATTTTCGTATAGTTATCAGCTTTTATTCCATAAAGTTCGTGCAAAGTGCAGGTTTCGGAAGTAACTGTGACTTTGAGTCGTATATTTAAATTTTTTAAGCTGCCATATTATGGTTTTTGTTATACAAAGTGAAGCTTGCGAAAGTTACTATAATTTCGAATCGTATTTGTTAATTTGTTAGCTACCATATTATGGTTTCTATCTCCATGGTGATGTCTTCTCCTTCTTCAATGACTGGTAATTCTCTATATCAATGCATCGCTATGATAAAGTTAATTATGTAAGTATTTTTATCCAAAGAAGGTTGTTACAATTAAATTTGGATTGCCATAGAAATAAAATTTCTCGATTGACTGGTTGAATATGAATCAATCTCTTTTCGAAAACAAATTTCTGAATTAAACTTTTTTTCTGCTTCATTGGCTGGGAGATTATTCATATTCAGGTTTTTGAAATTCTCTTCTCTCAGATTTTCAACGCGCTATTGGAGAAATGCGATAAATAACTGATAATTTTTGGATATCCGCAATAAAAGGGACAATGGCGTCGAGTGCCAGAAAATTCCGATCAATTGGAAGAAATGGATTGGGAATGCAACAAAGGGATGCTAACGAGTTCTTCTGCTTAAAGGGAAGAAAATTTATTTGAATACTTTTGATTGGCCGAGGGGATTGATTGCATAAGAGGGACTGCTTAATACCGACTGCGAAATTGTTCCTCTCGAGTTGTTTGCTTTAGCCCGATCATTACGATCCTCTCCAAAGGGTTACCTAATTCTCATTCCTTTATAGACTTCAGGAAATAACGAAGCTGAGCACTTTTTCATTGCTTTTACCAGTTGTATGTCGCTCTTTAGTGGCTCCCGGAAAGGGTTTCACACTGAAGGGTTGTGCAACTGAATGTTAAAAACAGAGAAAGTTCTACGATTTCCTATATTTGCGATTCTAATAGTTTCTAATTCATGGTCAGGATCCTTCGGTTGGAAAATTTGTTCTTTGATTCGCAATTAAATAAAAGATTGCTAGCGTGCTTCAGTGATTTTAAAAATTGTGGTTTATAAATTTTGCTAATTAATGTGTTAATTCGGAAAGATATTGTACAATAATTGTAGATCTCATTTTATGTATCAATATGTTCTCCATTTCATTGTTCACTCAAATTTAGACTAATTTTTAATCCTAGGATGAGACTTTAATTTTGAAACATTCCGATAATTTATTATTTTAAGACAAGGACAATAATTCAACTCATATCTTTATCCTTTGAATACATTACTTATCTCCATTTATCATAAATATTAGCCGATTAAACTAATATGAATGAAGTTGTGTAAATGCATGTACCTGAAATTATGCTTTTAATCAAGAAAATACTTATATTAATTATATGTTATTAACGATACAAGCGTTAACTTATATGCATTTAGGTGCTTTTAATATAATAACTCATACGTAAAGAAAATGCGGTGGGCAATATGAAAATAATTCGAAACGTACGGAAGTACAGTATAAATTCAGAGCTTTCTAAAGTAGTCACATTTTCCTCGTTAGAAACAAGCATTTTGTATTCTCTTCTAATTTAATGAATTTTTCCTTGTCTTATTCTATAACTCCAAAATGGCCTGTAACATCTTTCTTCTTCACTCTTAATCCTCATTTCTCATTTGAAAATTATTTGCATTTGTATTTTTCCCTGCACGAATATTCTCTGGCTGTTTACACCTTCGATGCATCACGCCCTCCCACGCACTCGTCATTCCAAGATTTCACACCGAAGTTATTTTCTCTTCTCGTTCATCACTTTAATTTATCCCCCTAATTATCGTTCCGCTGACGAATTCCCTTTCTCATCATTTGCTGCGAAAATTAGCCATTTAGTACGTACAACGACCGCTGTACGACTGTATTTTATTTCTTACATCCATACTTTCTCATCGTAGAGAGAAATTTGTCCCCGCAAATTATGTCGTGGTTCATTTTAATATTCACTCTCTTAGTCTACGCAATCGTGTTGTAACATTGGTGAAAGTGGCTCTAAATTTTCCTCGAGGAATCCTAGGGCATTTAAGGTAAGACCGAAAATTAGGGTGTATGATGACGCTGTCATCCAAACCGTTGGGAGTTGATTTATAACATTAGGTCTCTCCTTCTTACCAAAATTCTCTGCGGGAGAAGATGAAAGTATTCTGCTCAAGTGGCCGTACTTCTCAGTCGTACGTACTGCTCTTCTTTAGCTTATATAACCATTTTGTTCATGACTAGAATCGGTTTTGATGACCTATTTTGTGAACAATTTTATTTCTGTTCGTTAAATTTTAGAAAACTGTTTTTTTTATGATTAAGTTTCAAAATTTACCTCAATCAATTATTGCTGTAGCCTTGTATAGGTAAGCGAGTTTTAAGGTTGATGTATTCGATTACTGAAATCGATAGCAAAATGGTTATAGAGTTAAACTTCAATGCCTAACTCTTGGGTTCGGGTCCCGGCAAGTCGAAAGTTTATGAACGATAAAGCGAATGGATTTTTTTTATTAATTTCCATTTAAACTGTATTCGTAAGAAGAAGATGCTAGTGAAAATTGTCATATGTCATATAGCCTAAAATTTATTTCTTTGCGAAGTTCTTTTGCGATGTCTCAAAGAAAGCTTTTCTTATACACGTGAGTGTTTTATCCATGGCCATCTAATTCTATTCATTGAACCATTTCAGTTTTATTAAGAGTCTTAATTCTCTCCTTACAGAATTTCCTTTCCCATTACATCTATTTTGTTAGGAACGTTTATACTTTTTAATGTCACCCGGAAACGGAAGATGTCCTCTGTATCAGGTCACAAAAATAAATAGAGCCACCGGATGGTGACCTCTATCGAAGGAATGATAGAGGAAGACTTTGTGTGGGGAAAAGAAGGAAGAAATGGAATTAGGAAGATGGAAATTGCAGTGTTAGGGGAGGCGAAGGAGTAACGAAGGGAAGCTGGGAAATAAAAGAGAGGAAAAGATGGAAAAGAGAGGATTTCTCGGAAGGAAGAGTAACGAGGTTAAGATTGCAAGGCTTTTATGAACGCCCGAAGGAGTTAGGAGAAAGTTAGGTGTGGAGAGTAAGGTGGTGTTAGAAAGAAGTTGCGTTGCCGTGGTAATAAAGCAAAAAGCGTAAAAAGGATTGAAGGGATGAAAAAAGGGGAGGAAATGTTAAGGGAGGTATCGTTCAATCAGGTCACTTAAGCTTCCTTGATATTAAAATAGATGGTGTGTGCCGCGAAGTGAGACTACGAAGACAGATCTGGACGTAGATCATATGGAATCGAGTGTATTAACACCGCAGAATATATTATCCCTTCATTGTTAAAGGGTTAAAGACCTCCATCTCATATTAAGCATTTTAAACGTTATGTCCAGCGTTAGACGCAGACCAAATACCCGCTGATACTTGGTTAGAAGCAGAGCGGAAATCTCTTTATAAACTTGATAGCGTTTTACGTAAGCAAAATATATCAATTTCCGCATCTTCCGCTGTAATGGGCGTTACTTGGATATTTTTTTATCTGTAATCTTGAAATATTTTCTTGAGAAAGTAAAGTTAACTGTAATAATATATATAATAAGAGATTGTGCACTCTGTTTTTCTCGGTGTAAAATTCAATATCTGGTGATTATTCGCTATTATCATGAGTGTTGTTCATCATACGTCATATCATCAATGTTCTCGTAATGAGTCATCGTAAGATATTGTGAAGTATCCGTTTTTATTCTTTTAAATTTTAGCTCGCCGTTTTAAGAATGGTCTGCCTGGAAGGGGGAAAAATATATTGCATGTTGGATAGTATTATATTCTAAAAAAATAACTCAATAAATAAACATCTATTCTGTACGTTGTACAGTATAGAAAAAATATGAGTTTCCAAGCATAAGTCAAGGCGAAAATGAAGGCTGAATATAAATTACACAGTAACTAGGAACGATATTTGGGCCCTTTAACTTCTTACAGAATTCTATTTTTCTCGTTTATAAATACAAATCATCTATTATAGTCATGTTTCATTGGATCTAATATATTTAGACGTTTGTAGATGTATCACCTGAGAGAATTGTGGAATCAAGGATAAAGAATTATTAAATTAGATGCCAATTTAATTAATGAGGAAGGGGTAATAAAAATTAAAAATTACTTTTGTGCTTGTATGTGGAGTGATGTAAATGCAAGAAGTTTTAACTTAGTTCAACTTAGTTGTTTATAAACTGTTGGAGTGACGAAACCGAATTACCGCTGAATAAACTCAAGTACATTGACATTTGATAAAGATGTTCGTAAAACCTTCTCAGCATAAGGATTTGAACTCTGTAGTAGTCCGTTTTTTCCAACGAAGTGTTTATCCTTCTATCTATATGGAGTAATAAGAATCATGATTCATTATTATATTAGTTTTAGGAAATTTTTAATCTCAGTTCCTTGTGTTGACAGATTAGTCTAAACCGGTTCCTATCAAGATAATTTAACGCAAAAGTTCTGCCAGCTTGATAGTTAAAAATGTTTCATCCGAAATGTTACATAAAAGATTTTAGTGGATCTATTTTTCGTGAAAAGACGAAGTTTTACCTTTTGACCTTTTCATCGGTGACCTATACAAAACTCGACACCTCTTGTCTACAATCTTTGATCATTACTTGGAATGCTTAGGAAATACAATAAAATAATATTAATGTATTTTCTTTTACTGTATTCCTTGGATTTTTAAAAATATGTATTCGAGAGTTTAAAATATTTAGCAAACCTTTATCAATTATATGTGGTTCGAATTAGTTTTTTATCGCTCGTTTGGACGGGAATTCTAGACGAACTTGTTAAAATCGTGGGATCTACTTTTAATTGTAGGAATAATATTATACGATGTTATAAGCAAAATAGAAAATTTATGAAAGAAACTTTACAAATTCTCCGCACTTTAAACGTATTTACAAATTCATCAAAACTTTCTCTGATATTACTCCAATCTATCTTCAATGCATTTCTATGGTTTTCACTGATTTTCTGCTCAATCAAATCCTTATTTCATGTGGAAAATATTTACTTTCTTTTGATATATTATAGATCTATAGCCATAGAAATTTCAATCCACAGACATCAATTATTTATGCAGAATATAAATTGCGGAGCTTTGAGTGCATTTGCTGTAGAGGGCTCTATGGATTAAGTGAAGTTTATTGTGAGGATCAGAAGTCTGGGGGCTGGCTTACCGTTTGCTTAATTGTGCGTGTATAAGGGAAGACGAGACTAACTTGCAGGACAAAAATCATTTTAGGGTAGAGATTTTTACGCAAGTTGCGCTTCAGTTCGATTAATATAGACACATATGAAGATTTATAGTTGTCGATTAATACTAATTGTTTTTTTAATAGTAGAAATATTAGAATATAAGATGTCCATCAATCCGCACTCTTTATTATTAGAAACAAGCGCTGTATATCATTCGAATATGAAATTACATTGATGAACTGAGTGTAATCTCGTATATCAGTGTTTAATTTTCAGAAAGATTATGGTCTCTATTTTGTATAATTATAAGTAGATCGGAGAAATATATTTTGAAGCAGCATTGATGACATACTGAGCTTAAAACTCATACTTAAAATTCATCACACAGACATTCCTGGATTATACATTTCCTCAGAAATTTCTTATCCTAATTCCAATATTACTGTAATTATTTTCTATATAAATCCAAATTATCTTCCAGCTTTAGGAAACTCATTTAAAACTTCAAAAGGTTCCACACGATTATCCTTGATATTTCAGAATTGTATCTCACGGATGATAATTAAATTTTTCCTTTTGTATCACACGTGTTAATAATCACTCTTTCTGACATTAATTATTAATTTATTATATTAAATTCTTGATAAAATTAATATTGATTTATTAAAGAGTTGTTAAGGGGAAATTATTTGACAACCAAAGTTACAGTGAGGATGCTACTAATTATCACCTATAAAACGATCCAAATTATGTACATTATAATCAATAATATCTATTAACAGTTGGTATTACGTTAGAAAACCATTGTTTGTGAGGATTAAAAATCAGAAACACAGCGAAAAACGTAATGCAAACAGTTTTGTTTCAATTCCAACAGTAATCCTTGGCTTTTAAGAGATCACCCATTTCTTTTTAGGATACTCTTACAGCATCCTTTTCAACAACAGCCGCTGTCGAAAGAGGTGTCATTCCAAATTTACTCTTCCCATCAAGTCTCGAGGGAACTTAATATCGAGGGAATATCCGCCGTCCGCCATTACGGAATTAAAAGAGGGAGCGGAAGTGAGTTCGACTGCTTTAAGGACACACGAGAAGTGATTTTTTATCATTAACGCCGTTAATCCAGACCCTCTCGAAAATTATCGATGATTGAGGTCGAAAAAGGAGTTAATTAAGATGGATCTCCGTGTTTTATGGGATGCGATGGGTTAATGGCCGTTTTTGAATGGAGTTTAATATTCATTTTTGGAATACGTATCTCTCGTTTAATAAATTCTCGTAAATATGTGTCCTCCGTAAATGGATATTCGGGCGAATTGAAATATATTTATCTTTCTTTTTTCGATTTCGTTCTTGAATATTTTCGTAATTTCATTCAGTTTTTACGTATTTCTCGTACTTTAAATGTATTAACCCATCAAAATAAAATCATTATTCTCATCATTAAATTTATAATATTTTTAACATTTAAGTATAATAACTGGTAAAAAAGAACCTATAGTTATATCTTTTCAGCGCAATTAATGTTTTGTTAATAATAAAATAAATATCTTACGCGATTTTGTGTGTGTTACATACTATAGATTATTAGATAGTTTTGTCCTCAAACGTATTATTTATTAGCGTTTTTATATACTTCGTCTTTTGCTCTCCATAAAAGTGTTCGTTTATCATCTTTTTATTTTAAACATTGGTTATCTGGAATTCCATTTCTGCCCCAAACAGTTCTTTGGTATGTGTCCTCAAAATGGTTCTTTCTCAATTAGACAAGAGGAAATTATTTCTTTCTTTTTCATCCCATTTTTTCGTCTGGAATTCCGATCTCTAAAGGTCCTAGATTTAAAAAATAAACATCCATATTCTTCGGAAAATATTCCCAAGATATCCCTCAATTCCTTCCTCAAGAGGATGGATGTGATTTATAGGGAATTAATATCAGCAGAAGTTTATAGAGATCGGATAGAAATACGTATAATCTCTCTCGTGTGTTTCAAGGAAAGGAAAGATAAGCATTTTCCGGAGGAATGTCATAATTCCTTCAAATCCGACGTTTCGTTTTTTCAGATGAGGGAACATGAATCTCTTAGAGAACTCAAGGGTTGAAATATTTCAGCTGTAAGAGGTGCGAGGGAGGACATAGCTATTATACATCTCAGAGGCTTATTTCGATTCGTTAATACGCTTATGAACGGAAAATGTTCATTGAAATGTAAGGATTGAAGAATTATACATGCTAAATAAGCTGTTTAGATAATTTGTAGTGGAATTTATTTCTGATTAATAAATTCTCGCCTGGAAATTATCTTGCGTGAAAATAGGTGTATTCTTCTCTTATATCTTATAAACACGTATATCTTCCATTGAAAACATGTTCCTTAGTTTTATCTAGATGATTTAATTAATTACTCGCAGTTTCTTATGGTTAATTTAGTTTTTATTAGTTAATAAAGATTTTTCTCTAGGGAAACGATTTTTTTACCAAGAAATATTAGTTCTGTATCAGCAGTTTATGGAAATCTTATGGTTGAGCGATAAATATTCCATCTCTGTTCCCATGGAAACAATACGAGAATGTTTACGAGACATCGACTGGCGGAATTCTTAAAAATTGAGATGATCTGCATTAATTTTCCTGAACAAAAGAAATGGAAGAAGCAACAATCATCTTGGTATGCCTCGGGAGAGTCCATTGTCATCTTACTCACCTTTGTGTGCCCCATCCTTGTCGCTGCTCTGTCCCTTCAGGGACCCTTTCTTCGAAGACGTAGACATGGCCCTCCTCTTTGTCTTGTCTTACGCGCTCAGATTATAGAGGCGGCGGAAAGGAGAGAAACCACGATTCCCAAGAGGAACAGTCGGAAATTACGGAGGCGCTACCCCCGAGTCTTTTCCTAAAATTTCCACCGTCCTTCCCCCTTAAGACTCCGGAGCTCTTCACACCACCCCGGAAGGTACCATCCTCCTCCTACGAACACCACCGGCAACGAGCACCAGAGATATCCTCGCAAAGGGAATTTACAATCGGAAGGTATCCAGCGACCAACCGCTTAACGTGCAGATCCACCACTTCCTCAGGTGGGACACTCGAATAACAGAAGGATTTTTATCCTCGGGGTTTTTCACCTACAAAGGAGATTCGAGAGAGGGTTAAAGCAACCCCTTCCGGGAGATCGTAAGAATCTCTCTTTCGGAATCCGGCGATTCACACCTCTCACCGGCAGCTCCACCAAGAGCGGCCTCGACGGTTCAGAGGCGGCGTAGGACTGTCCGCTCCCCTTCGGCCTCCAACCCCGGCCAGCCCACGCGTAGCTCCCGCGCAGTGCACGGCGCAACCCGCCCGGGAGATCCTCCCGCCCCCTTCGCACCCCCCAGCATTCAAAATCCTTCCAGACTCCCCCTTCCTCTAACAGTCCTTCATAATATCACGGCTCTCGACGCCAGGTAGCAGCACTGGGCGAGCCCCCAAGTATCTTGGGAAAACACCCCCGCCTTCCCACTTCAATCACATTTCCTCCCCATTCTCTCTAGTTTACACCCTCCCACGCACCACCCCCGCATAGGCAAACTTATCTGTTGGAGACGGGGGTGGGTAATTATTTTGGCCGCGGCTTTGGGCAGATTTTTGGGCGTTAATTCTTCGGAAACTGCGAGTTTTCCTTTGCTATTCATCCGCGGACGAATTGTGGGCGTGAGACCGTCTCGGATGGAATTTCGGATAAGAATGGCATTCGGGTTGGAGACTGATACGTAATTCTTTAACTTTTGCGGGAAAAATTGCGATACAATAATATACCATGAATTTATATCATATTTATGAAAAAATACATTTTTGTAATGTTAAATTGTCAAGTGAAAAAAGTCCTCGATTACAGTAAGTAGAGAACAATTTCTAGAATTGAAATTAAGATTGACTACGGTAATATCAGATGCAATGAATTTAAAATTAGGTGAAATAGAAATGAGTTACTTAACCAGATATTAATATCTTCCCATTACTACAGTAATAGTACACTGAGTTATTAACCATTTATTACATTTCATTATGATAGACTTGTTATAGAAAAAATTTCTTTCGTTACGTTAGATCGGCAATGAAAAAGAATTTGCTCTCACAATTTAGCTGTAATACGTTTTCCCCTTATTCATTCTTTTGATTTATCTGTGATTTGTGAACAAAATATAAAACGACTTGGAGATGACCTTAAATATTAATGTTCGAGAACAAATCTTAGTACTTCATGATTGAAGAAAGCCTTAGATTTCTTCAGGAAACATTGTAAAAAGAAACAAATTTTATTTATTTGTAACTATGTTAATTTTTATAATTTATGTACCTAGATTAATCAAAATTTCTGAAGAAAAATTGTTCTTGGATTATAACATTATATTTTATTCGCCGATAAATACAGTCTAAAACGATAATTATTAGTATAAACTTCGTATGTAAGATTGAATCACAAGATACATATTATAAAAAGTACTTCTTGACAGTTAATTATATTATTCAACTATATTCATTAAACGCTTCATGTAAAATTATAATTCTCTATTGAGCAATCCTTATTCATTGCTCATCCGATAAATCGATTAAACTCTGCATTACTGCGCAATCAATCCAAAGAATATGCCCTCTTTAACTTTTAATCCTCTTGCTGTCTTCCGACAGAGTTCCCGTACCTATTTCGACCTTGTCTTTCATTACCCACTATTCTGTCGATATCTACCATTTTCCTTTTGTGTGCGTAGCTATCGATCTCCATCCTTCCTCTAATTGGTTCTCTATTTAATCTTTTCATCCTGATCATAAAGCGTAACGTCTATCAGATACAGGAAAATCATAGTCCTGAACAGCGTTCGAAAATCATCAAGATCGTCTATTCTTTGGAATGGATCTTACAGTTCCCCTTAATATAAATCATTTAACACCTTCTACTTTTAACACTATATTATACAAAATATATTTTTTAAATGGTGGAAAGAAAAATTATTTATTTCAAAAGATCATGCAGATCAGAATTTAATTGTATTAAAGATTAGTGAAATTTGTGAATATTTTTTTCCGAATAGCATTGCGAGAGTATTTTCGATAAGAAATTTATCAGAAAAAGTATCTTTGCGTATAGAAAACTGATATCATATTTATTGGAATTTCAATGTAACTGAATATATTATAGTTAAATTAAAAGCAGCCATAAAAGTTTCATCCGATAATTTTTATTTGTTTGAAATATTTATTGAAAGATAGAGTGAATTATATTCTGAAACTTTTTCTCAGGTTTTGATATACTGCCTACTTTTCTTATATAGTACTGATCTCTTGAATTAGAACGCTTATCATAGATGAAAAAAATAAACAGCTTAAAGAATAAAATTGAAAGACTGAAAAATTCTGTTCAGAAATCATTTGACTAAAAGGACTGGGATATAGATACAAATTTTGTAATGGAACAAGAATCGTATCTTTTGCTTAAAAATTTGCTTATAAAATTAAATATTACATGAATAATGAAAGAAGTTGAAGGTCGTTTACCTCGTGTTAATTAATAATAAATTAACGCTCTTAAATATACTCAAGGAAGTAAATCGGAAGTTATACCGATCATGAAAAATTAATTCACCGGAAGATATTTATATTTGGGAAGCCTACTTAAAGATGAATTCCTTTTGATCACTTATTTGAAGCTTTTAATCTCAGGAAGCTTTCTTTAGTTCCAAAATCAGAGGGATGTTAAGCCGTGTATCTTAAAGGGATTCGGCTCGTTCATAAGAAAATTAAATTTCTACTGAAAATTTTCTCTTTTCGATACATAAACATCTTCAAAAGTCTAAGAATTTTAAATTGGATCTTCCGTATTTCTTGATCATCAGCCCAAAATCCAAGATATAAAAATTACGTTACATATTTCGTGGAACATTCCTTCCTTAAAGTTGTCAAATACGCGAGGAAATAATAGTGTGTTCAGTATAACGAATTCCGCCTACACTTACGTATGTTTACGCTTTGGTTTATGTAATTTTAATTCTGATGAAAAATTTATAGGTGAAGGATCCATTTCATCAGGGAAAAGGGCATTTGAGGAAAACATAACAAGATTTAAATCGAAAGGTTAACAGAATGAAGTAGTCTGTAAATGTCAACTGTAAATCCGTTCTTCCTTGTCTCTCAACTGTGGTGAGCTATCCAGTTAATTTCCCTGATTGGACTGTGGTGTCCAACCAATCACAAGTATTGCGAAGCCTATCCGTTTGATTTCCATAATATATTTTACATTATCTATGAAGAAGATAAGATTTTGAAATTCAATATCATAAGATTAATCTACAACTTCCTGTTTACAAACATGGATCTTAAAATTAGAATGTACAGTTATATTAATAACATTAATTAATAATTAAAGCCCAATTTTTTATCAGTTACTATTCAATGACCCTAAAGATAAATTTTGTCCGTAGTTTTTTTTTTTATTCCAGAGGAACTTATCGTCAATAAGCATTCGTATATTTTAATTTAATTCCTCCCTTTGTTTGAAACAATTTCGATGTATGTCAATCCACATTCTACATCTACATCTACATAAGTACCCTGCAAGCCGCCTTTCGGCGTGTGGCAGGTTGTGTAAACACCTATTCTATTTTACCGCGTATTAGGATTTAGAATTTTGTGTGATTTTAATTGCGTGAGAAATTCACTTTAGAATTCCCTTAAAGTTCAGTTATCATTGTTTTTTTTACGTATTCTACAGTATTATTAAAAATTTTTACATAAAATTTGAGTCGAATTATTTTTTACGTTTGCTGGAATATTCGAGTAAATTCAATTTAATAATGCCATGTGTCAATGCTAGGTTCATTCAGTGCTTTTCGTGATAATGAGCATTCGATTCTTCTTTTAAGACGCATCTCTTTTCTCACTTTTTCCCTTTGATACAGTATCTTCTTCATTCACTCTCAGGCTTAAATGTCGGAGATTTGGATTTACAAATATCTGCGTGTGTTCTCCATTTCCTGCGAAGTCGTATTCAATTCCGATAAGGATTTTTCAATCAATCTTTTCTCGCGTTTTTCATCTCCAATCCCCTTTTCACTCGCGATTGCCAATTTTCGTTTTATTTGCACATCCCACCTCCGGCCAAGAAGGGATCGATCGCAGGAATCAAACCGCGCTCCATTAACTTCTCCGGACGAGATTTCGCCCGCGAACGAGAGGCATAGTGATGACACACGCAGGTGAGTCACTTGGCAACGCATCATTGATAAATGCCCTCGCTAACTTCGATTTCTATCCATCATGATGGCGCTTGCGTCCTGCGGTTGTGAGCAGCGCCGTGGGCGGACGTAGTCGGACCCATAAATGATTCCGGGTGATATTTCACGACGGCGTTTCAAAGGTACGGATGATCGCGGACTTAATATTCTTTCATTCGGTGCATACTGGGAATCCCGCCTCTTCGACAGGAAATGAGAGTGCATGCAATAGGTCGTGGGCGTCTCGTCAGATTGCTTCGTTAGTAGGACGGATTTGGGATGCATGCGAAATTGAGGCGAAAGATGCATTCGTGGGAGGGTTGTTACGAAACGCAGGGTCCATTCGCATTCTATTATTTGCGGAGCATAATGATTCCGCGTTCAAATATAGAGGCACGAATTTGTCCCCGTCGGATACTCTGTGGAGTGATTGCTTGTTATTTCTAGAATCGCGATCACATAGCATCCATGCAATGGAGGATTCCGTTTAAATGAAGTCCTCTGTCTGAAAGCGTAAATCAATTATGGAACCATTTTCTTGATCTGTGTTTAATGAAATCATCTCTCATCATAAGTCAATTTCTTTCATAAAATACAATTGCTATTCTTTTCGGATGTTTCGATTTCTAAAACATGGTAAAATACGATGAAATCAGTTTTAATAATGATGACAATATTTTTTTCTTTTGGATTAAAATGTAAGCAAACTTTATATTTATCAGCATATGTACTGATTAGATCGTGGGAATTTTTTTAGTTTAACTTTCGTGAAGCTTTGCTGTTCAATTAATCAAGTGAGATTATGAAAGAAGAAATTCGTAGATTCTTATTCTGTATATCTATCTTCTTTTGCTTACTTTAAATACGTATATATGCACAATTGTACGGTTTGCTTTATGATATTATGCTTTTAATTCAGTTCAGTGTACATGTATATATATATTTACTTCTGGGCGGATATTTACTTGCTTTTAGATATAGTTTCTAAAATATTAGAGAGTAATTTATTGTTTAGATATACCCTAATCTCGTAGATTGCCTTATCAAAAAAAATAAATTACCCTCGCTTGTAAAAATATACTGAAATTGTGTGAAAAACGTAGTAACTAAAGCGCTGTTTAAGGAAGGATACGTTTTTCTTATCCTATAATCGCGCCTTATGATATACTTTTCCTCTTTAAGGAAGAATCAAAAGGAGAACCTTGATAAAAAACATTTTGATGGCTACGAGGGAATCACTACGAATCCACAATCCCTCCTCTCAAACGACATGGCTTCTGGAAAATCCATAAACCGAACATCAAATCTCTTACGTCTCTAAGGACCTTTAGTCGTGAGATTGATTCTATTCGAGGTTATAGTTGGAAATTAAAACTTTGTGGACGTGTTGGGTAATTGAGATATGGTGACATAATCAAAAGTTCTGCATCGTCATACATGTGTCAATCCATTCTCTCTTGGGACATCGTTTCATTTCAAAGAACCGGAGAGATAATGGGATTGGAAGTGTCATTTTAAGAGGATCCTAGATCAATTACAGCTGTTATGTGTGTCATCTGAACGTACAGTTTTAATCACTAGGCTTTCCGATGTTCTTTTTGTTTATCTCTTGCATTTTTTGTGACCTTGCAACGTAATCGTTTAATAATAGAATGATTGCTTAAAATGCAGCTAAGGATGAGGGAATACTAGGGCATCCCAATATGGAAATGATAAAATATAGATAATACTTCAATCAATGTCTTCTTTTCCTAGACGTGTATTTTTATTTTAATATAGATAAATACAAACCGTAAATTTCTTAATTTAGAAAATCATTAAAATCGTTCACTCTAGTGAAAGTCTAATGTAGCGTAAAAGTAATCAAGGTTCTAATCTTGGTGCATATTAGCAATTTATGTTCTCAAAAGTATTCGCTTACATATTTAATTATCCCTTCTATAAACGTTCCTAATAAGTAATAAATAGAGTTTTTATTAGTGCATATTTTCTGCGATTTCTAACTTCTCGGCGAATATTTCAGGAAGCGAGTAATAACTCACAAATTTCCCTCTCTCGCTAGTTTTCCTAACCACCAATAAATTATTTCTATTTCAACGAGCAAATATTTAGAATGCGGACCTTTCTTTATCAATCCCTTTTAGTAAACATCAACTGCGTAGGCGTCATCACTCATCGGATGTTGTCATAGTTACAGATATCGCCGACCTCGCGTTTGCATCCACAATAAATAAGGAAACAAATTTGATTACTCGCTCAAATATGTAAGGCACTCGTTATCTGTGGGATTACGTCACCTGTTCACCCGTTTTAGTCAGCGCAGGATAATTTTTTGCGGCTCATTAAATCGAACTCTGGGATTGCAAATACAGGAATCGGAAATATTGCACATGAACGACGTTCCGTGGAGAATGAATTTTTTCGAGGCACAATTATTTTATCGGTGTATTTTTATTCCTTTTCTTGGCCTCTCGTCTGTTTCTGCACGCCCTCAAATTTCTGCATCAACAATAACATGCGAGGCCACTGGAAGTCGTGGTTTACGGAGAATCCTGTGCAGTCAGCTCGATCTAGACCCTTGGTTTTATTTTTGGAATGTGGAGTGTTCCCACTGATAAGGCCCTCCTCCGTTCCCGCATTTATCCGTCTCTTGGATTAAAGTCACGCCTTCGATCCATGACCTTATTCGCAAGTGCAGTTGGAAACCAAACTGTCCATCGAAATATTTCGATGCGTTTTTTTTGCGATACGTTCCGGAAGGAGGTCGGAAAAATAGGGTTTGTTTTTTTGCGTACTTATGCTTGATACACTGGCAAAACGAGATCTGAGTTTTTAGAGGAATAAAAAAGTGTTTTCATTCCCATTCGATATCTTTCTTTCGCTACGATTGTCTTCTATTGATTTGTCATGTACATACTTTGATAAAGAAGGGCTGAATTAAAATTATTCTCCAAGTTTTACCGTAGAGCGTTTAATATTTGAGGAATTTAAATTGTGTTAGGTAAAATACTTCTTTTTTCTTCTCGTTACACTAGTAGAGTTTTTCGTTTTTTTTTGCTGCTTTCAGTTTTTTATAATTCTTTAAACTGCAAAAGTATAAGAAAACACCAGAAAAAAATTTGTCTCTTTATCAATAATATGCTTTTGAGATTACCAGGTTGCATTGTATCTACGTATTCATGGATAATTTCACGGAGTGCTTTTAAAGTCACATAAGGCTCTCAGTTGTCATCTTGTTCCTCTATTCCCATCCTACATTCCCTAATTATTTTCTACGGAATGTTTAATTATTATTCCATCTTTTCTAATATATATAATACAGATATAAATATAACAGGTTTTACTCGAGTCATTGGTGAGTATCGCAAAGTTTTTAAAGTTTCGGTCAAATAAGTATCTATTTTTTATATATTCGAGGCACGCCGTGTGTGGGAATTAACCAAAATAGCTTCGGAGAAACATTAGTCGATCACTAGAACAATAAAGAACGCCATGCAAATGTTTTCCTGAGTTTCGCTCAGCCGCTGGAAATGTCAGAATAGCCGTTTAAATACGTTTTTCGTCACGGTGAAGTTGATTTAGTGGTTATTCACGGAACTTTACGTGGGTGTGTGCCCCAATCAGTTAACAGGTTGCATCGTCGCGGAGTGAAATATGCCTAATCCACTTGGAGAGCACTCGTGATCTATGGCTAGATAACAGGAATAGAACATAAACATCAAAGTGGTCAATTTTAAGTATCTATAATAAGTACCTAAAATTTATTTTTGATCAGTATTTTTATGTTTACGGTTAATTGTTTTCAAGCGCTTTTACTTCAAATAGATATTAAATTGTACTTATCTGTGAAAACATTGATATACCTGAGGAAAAACTTTGAGGAAATAATCTATTTAATTTTCAGTTCACCACAGATTATTTGTAGGTTCATTGTAGCTAAACTAGTAGCTAGTATATATATTTAGTTTTGTATAATCAGAGATGACTTTCATTCCTCTATCTAATCGTCAAACAGTTCATCCAACATACGTAGTAATAAAAGTTTTTCCTCCTTATTTTCCAAACATTTCCCCTTTCGTTTGCATTAAAGCGGATTATCCGCCAATTTGCCAACTTTCGGACGGTCGTCAACTTTCACGCGTCCCTCAATCATAGGCACAAAGAGCAATTTAAAATGGAAATTCCGCGAACGGAAATAAATTCTCGTCCGTTGAGATAAATTCAAAACACCGAATTTCGGAAATGGTTTTTCGCTCTGCAATTCTCTACGAGCGATTCACGCACGTGCCCATCACTCAGCCCCCTATCGGCCGTGGGTGGAAATATCGGAGCGTAGCAAAAGTGATGAATGGAAGTTGCGGACGTAAAAAGAGACCAAAGGAATAGCGATGATGACAGAGAGGATTTCAAGGGTAGACTCGTGGAAAAGCGTTTATTTAGTAAAGGAGTTTAATTAGGAAACGATTAGTTATTTTTTTTATAAAATGCATTAAATGAGGTTATGAGATATGCGATAAATTTAGGTACGAAATAATGAAAACTCGTGGTGTTCACTTCCATTGATAGTATACCTATTCTAATTCTTCCGTAGACTCTCGGAAAAATATTTTAAATGCAAATTTTATTGCAGAATTTTCAAATTCGCTTGCTTTTGATATTGAAATTATTATCGAATTGAATTTTATATTTCATAAAATGTGTAATTAAGTATTTAACCATTAAGAACTGTATGGTATTACTTCGTGTTTGAAAATTACCCTTAAGATTCTTCTTGTGAGGAGGAGAAGAGGGGAGTCAGTTCAATCATATTTTCTACGTCTTTTGTATTTGTCGTCACTTGATGCAGATACGCAAATATTTCACTAATGTTGAAATGAATGTTTCATGTTCCAGAGGAAAACATCATAGTAATGATTTTATTTAGTGTTGATGAAATTCTAATAGAATGAAATTCATGAAGTTAATAACAAGATTTCGGCAGGTGAAAAATTGTATATTATTATAAAAATATAGATGGAAATAGCCTTTTTATCAGCCACACGTCTCGTAGTAAAGGATCACATTACTTTCTTCAACCCTCTTGAAATCAAATACTTTAATGATGGATCGACGTTTCAAAAATATAATTTTGACTTAAATTTAGGCATTTATATTATCAGCTTTCCTCTTATTGAATTAAGGCAGTAATAATTTTAACAGAGGATACTATTTTAAATCATATCCACTAATACATTAGTATAGTACCCTATATCCTATAACAGTATACCCTATAACTTTTAATGCATTACATTCACTCATATGTCACGCTACGAAGATGAAGTGCTTGCGATTATGGGGGAAAGAGCAGGATAATGTAGAATAAAGAGATTCGACACTCTTGAGCTCTCCAAAACACAGATGCGAGAGGTGTCTTTGAATGCAAAGTGGGTACACGCGGAATGATGGATATTAGACGCATTATGAGTGAACGAGATTCGGAAATGAACGGAACAATAGAAGGGCGATCGATGCGAGGGAGCTGCCCTCCAACGTGTATTAGAGGAAATAAAGTTTGGTCAGATGGGTAGTTAAGTTGAAATATTAGGGGTTATCCCGAAGGTGTATGACAACTAATTGAACATCTCGTTTGACCCATAAGAGGCCTAATCAACGGGTTGATTGCGTGTTAAAGTATCTTCACGTTGAATTGGAGTGGGAAAATTAAGGAAGGAGAGGATTGAATGAAATCTAAGTGTTATATGTGTATTTGTATGCGTTATACGCAATGTTATCATGTACAGGACATATTAATTTTATCCACATTGTATTACACCTAATTTTTGTATAATGCTATGGACCGTCATCCAAGATTATGACCTCTATAAATATGTATTCAAATTTTCTTCAGGATTTAAATTATTATTTGTTGTATTACTTCTAAAGGGATATCATTACAATGTTTAAAAGAAAGGAAATATTTTTTGTGTAGCTCTAAGCCCTATTCCATGGCAACAAAGGGTATATTGTTTTCTTATTGGAAAAAATGGTGCATTTATTCGTCACAAAGCGGCAGTTATTCTTCCCAGAATTCTCTGAGAGTGAGGACTGTGCCCCATAGCTTCTTTCACTCATAAAATTCCGACCTTGAGCTACCTTCATCCTTCTCTCGCGATACAGTAAATATCTTCCAACATGTTTCTTTACTCTCTTCTCTGACAGTCCATTCCAGTATTGTTTATTTGATACACCTCTACCTCTTTGAGCAACCGATTTACTTTGTATTTTTCTTATCATAAATTTTTAACAACCTTTATTCACCAGCTGAAGAAATTTATTGCCAGCTTTTCAATCTGCCTACTGTAATATTGATGGTGAAGAGACGGATGTAAATTTAGTAATTGGAGGAAAGATTAGCCTAAACTAAGCGCTACATAAATCACTAAAATTTGAAACAACAAGTACAGGTGTATATTCTTGTGTGATATGGAATTATACCTCGTAAATATACTCTATCACGAATCTTTGCTATTCGTCGAGTATAAATCTTCATCGAAAAAGCTTACCCCAGCGTTGTTCGCCAACATATAGTGAAAGACACGTGTTGCGTCCCCAGAACGTCACGGCATAGTTGGCACGTTGCCCCTGTCGTAATATCTTCACTGCCATAAATTTTCCCATCAGTTTTTCCCAAATATTCCAGCCTCCAAAATTTTCCTTCCCAAAAATTTCCTCCGCATGAAAGTCATATCCCACCAACAAAATGCAATCCTTCTTTTCCTTACAAATGTACCGAAGAGAGTTTCAAAGGCGGTTTACCCCTTAGTTATCCCTCAGGGTATTTCCTAGAGACCCCACTTACTTACGACAGAGGAGGATATGAACGTGAATAACCACCCCCTCCAGAAAAACCCACTCTCCGGGGATTGGGGTATATATCGGCAAACGGTAAGGTTCCGCCTGCGATATTGGAATCGTGAGATGGTGGTCGGCGTGAAAGAACCGTGGTGAGGTCCGGTAGCCTAGCGGTGACAAAGTGAAATAAGTTCGTAAGATGTCGCAAGGTAATGTTTTCGGTCCAAAAAATTTTTTGAATTAAGAATTTCTATGTAGCCTTCCCTCTTAAATTTTATCTGTTCAATGCCATGGTTTGACCTTAAAAAGAGCATCTAAAGGGCTCCACGGACACTCAAAGTTTCTTTACTCTCTTGTTTTATGGTTAGTGTACTTCTATTACGCAACCTCCTCCTGAATCGTTTCAGGGCCTTTTCCCTTTCAAATTTTCTGTCTGGCGTTTTATTGGACGATGCGATTTTTACGCTTCGTTCACGTCCATTTAACCTCAGCGTTGGTGAGCGAACGGTTCATTGTTCCTACAAACGGTATTTGGAGCACTAAATTCAAGGTTTGCTTTATGTGGGTACTAATTCTTGCTTTGTGACCAGTATAACATTATCTCCGTGGCTACTGACTTTATTATCTACAATAGACTCGTAAGAAAACAAACCAAGTGAAGGTGATGAATCCAACTGATTTTAATAAATCTAGAATTTTTAAGCGATGATCTAAAATTAATTAACAACATTGTTTAAACATCAGTACATATATATCGTGTCATGTACATATCTTACGATACGTGATCCAAAAAAGGAATATTTTGGATTAATTCATCAAATTTCGTATAAAAAGAACTTTAAATTTGAAAAATACTTTGATTATATGGTCTTTCTCGAGAATTAGTATTTGCAGTCTTAGATTTGAGATCGAGACTTCGAATCGACCGTCCATAGCAACGGAGCGCAGGAATTGAGATAATAAATATATGGATACACTTTCGCCCTCAACACACAACTCCCATTTTTTAGAATCTTTCTTAGGGTTTTATTCCCATTTCAATCTTCATCAATCGCTATTATACCCACTCTTCGCTGCTTTCACCCTGAGCTTATGATCCACAGAGTTTTACTTTCACTAAAAATTCCGGTCGGCATGTGCCTCGGCAAACATTTTCCCCACGTCCTCGGAGAATCCCTCCTCCACGATTGCTTTTCGTTTCCATCGCCGTCGCCATGGCAACCCACTTTCATCCCTTCCAACTCACGGAAAACTGTTCTCACGGTGAAAAAAATGCCTCCCCTTTGATTCCCTAAGCCCACCCTTTCTCTTCGACCTCTTTATTAGCGAGAAATCGCCTTCCGGAATTCATTCGGTGGTGTCGACCATGATAATTGCTCGAGAACCTGATTTATTCCTCTTTTATTTGGAAATTTTGGACTACAACCTCTCCCTATGTTAGTCAAAGATACTTTCACATTGATAATGTATGGCAGTTTATTTTAGAAAAAATAGTGCAAGGTCAATATTGATTTACTCTATCATGAATGAATCTGATGCTCAAAAAATTACGATTATTAATAAATCAAGATAATCATCGCCCTTACAGAATCTTATGTCTAATAAGGGATAATATTTACAGATTAATTTCAGGAAATATGGCTATTTTGGTCTTAATGATTATTTTATAACAAGACGTATTACAAGTTTTCTATTTAGAATTAAAAGCTGCTACTTTTTATTGTTGTTGCAATTTCTTATCTCTGAGGCGATTATGTTTTGATTGACAGATGAAATACTTTTATGTGGTTTTTTCTGAAGAGTAAATATTTCTTTATATAATATTGTGCGGTTTTATACAAATAGTTGTTAGTACCAACTTTTTTATTTCCTTAAATATTTTTCAAAACATGAGAAAAATTAAGAATGAATCATTCGTCGTAAGTGCTTAGTCATCTTCGTGACAAGCTTTGGTAACTCATATTTTACCATCTAATTCTTATTTCATGTAGATTTAAATCAAAAAATTTAAGATCATAAAGATGATGCTCATTGTCATTTTTAATAATATAAAATGGAGTGTAACAGATGATAAACTCGGAATATTTAAGATCAAACTCCTCTAGACGCAATCTTCTCAGAACTGGCCTCATCTGTATTTCAAAGCCGTAACCCAAATATGAAAGGTCTCTATTGTAACCAGCTTCATCTACGTTTGCCACTCCAAGATCGTTTTTTCCAATATATATGTACCCACCTTTTTCTGCTTTCAACACATTTTATTTTTTACGCTTTCCGTCACATAAATATACCGAGCATTCGCCATCCTCACGTTCTCCATCCCTTATCTGTCATATCTTGCAGGATTTGCCCGCTTTGTGCAAGTTGGCCATCTCGCTCGTTGCCTGGGAGACTTCCTTTTAACACCCCTTTGACCCCTACCCATTCTCCGTCTTCACCTTAGAACCCCTTTCTCTGTGACCCTGCCCATCATCCTCTTCGCCAATAATTTTTTCTCCTCTGTTTTTCACCCTTCTCTCCACTTCTTTAGTCTTACGCGAGGTGCTCATTTCTACTCCTCTATGTCGCGAACGCCCCTTCGACGACTTACGTAAAACTTTCTATCAAATTCATTTCCAAATATTTGTTCTTCCCTCGCATATTCCGAAGAGAAACTTTTCCTCCTTCGAAATTTTCCCCAAGCGTTTGTGCTTGCGACCTCTCCTGTGTGCACATCCGCACCTTAAGAGTAAATGCGTTGACTAACGTAACTTTTTGCTCTGTCTCAATCGGTGCAGTTGTGATGTTATGGTTTGAGGATTCTTTAAACCTTTCGCTATTATGAAATTAAGAGTTTTATTTTTTATTCAGACCCTGAAAAGCCTTAATATAGCTAAAGATTTCCAGTTAAAAGTTGATACTCATTTAATGATGATTTTTCTTAGCTCTTTGGCTATCTTTTAGAATTACTGTGAGGAATGACTATTAATATTTTAAACCGTTAATTGAATATATATTTTTTTGTATTCAACTCTTGTGAAAAAAGTTGATCGTAATAGAGCATCTTGTTTCTTTGCTATAAATTATGAATCATAAACTCAAATATATAGATTTATAAATTATTTCCTAAAGAACGAGATTATTTGGAAACGATTTCAGCCATTGTTATCGATTGCAGAGGAGATAATTGCATAAATGCACTAACTTTGAATCGTTCCAAGTTTTCGTTGATAGAAGAGCTATCAAGCATGGCGTATAGATGAAAGTAATAACTGTTTCAATATACTGTAATTTACTTTTAATTCTTTACAATAATTATTCATGTAACTGTTTTGTATGGATATAATGAAGACTCAATTACAACGTTGATGTAAGTCAGGATGGCCGAGCGGTCCAAGGCGCTGCGTTCAGGTCGCAGTCCGGTTCTTCCGGGCGTGGGTTCGAATCCCACTTCTGACAAACATTTTTGGTCGTGGATTTTTCTTTCACGTCTTATGGAAATACCACTTGTAGGTCACTTGCACAGAATCAATACTTTACATCATATTTTAGTTACTCTTCGAGGATTTATCATCTGTTGTAATTATGTTAGATGTATTTACTTTTGAGTTCTATTCCTGGAAACGTATTGTAATGTTAATGAGTAAATTTATTAATTAAGCTTTTTTCAAATATCCTTACAATTTTGCTGGATCTGTGCTAATAATGACAAAGGTTTATGTACGGAAATTTATTTTAATCTACATAACGTTTGCAATTCTAAGGATTTTCTCTCACGTTATTATTAATGCTAAGCCTCATGAACGATTCATAACTATTTTTCTAGGTTACTGTAACCGCAATATGAATCAAGAGTCGTAGGAATAAAACAATTCATTTGGAAGAGGAGAATAAAGATCAAAGTTTTGTGCAGCTTAACCCGAGAAATGTAGGGCAATCGTTAACTCTTGAGGGTTAAAATAAATACCTCGAGTTCTTAATTATTTCGCTTCTCGCCGACCTTTTTAGAGTCATAAGCTTCGTATCTCTTTCTCGACTCCTTCTCTTGTTTCCACGTCGTATCCCACCGTATCTCTCTTATCAATCTTTCCCGCACTTAGTTTTTATTTCAATCGTCAAAACGCCTCCGGTTAGGTTTCTTCGGAGCAGATTTTTTGTCTCCATCCACTCAGAAGAATTCTCCCTTTATATTCTTCTTATCTATCCATCTCTCACTTTGACTCCTCAAATGGAAAAAAACGAGAATGGTAACGACTTAATAGATGTGTCGCAGATTGAATAAAAGTCGGAAATTCAAATCGTTTTTGAAGCCGAAATCATTTATATCTTCGCATTTCATGCATTTATCATTATTTTTTGTGAGAATTTTCTGCTGAAGAGCTTGCTTAAATTTCACATAAAACAGTACTCAAATTTAAATTTATATTTTATTTAATACTTTCATATGTATGAAACTGTAGTTAAAAGGTCTAATTTATCTATCAATAATCATGGAACCTACGTATATTAGCTACTTTAATTTACTCTCACATTCACAAAATATTAAAATAAATTAAGTCTTAACAATTGTTATTTAGAGATAGTGAAAGGATATCTGAGTTGTCCCGAAAGGGAAGACGTCCTGGATCTACAAGTTAAATGGCGCTGAAATAGTAATAAAAGTAGATCGAGTGCTTCGGGAAAAGGTGGAGTATAAATGGGGTGAAACCGTTCCATGAGATACGTAAGTCGGTAAGGGAATCCGTTCCGGAAGTGGGAGTTCCGAGTTCAACTCCCAAGACATTCATTCTTCTCTCTTCATCCCAAAGGGGGGAGTCTAATGTATATTTCTTTGGAGAAGTTAGCTGGATTCTGCTTTATTATCAGTTATTTTTAGTTCTCTTATAAGTTCTTCAACCATACAATGATACAAAGGAAGAGTTTCCATAAAAAATATAATCAGTTTCATTGCACAATTAAGTGTCACTGTATAAGTTTTGACTCTCCTATTTTTCCATTAGATTTTTA
The DNA here is from genome assembly GCA_020796165.1 of Pantala flavescens. Classification (NCBI taxonomy): domain Eukaryota; kingdom Metazoa; phylum Arthropoda; class Insecta; order Odonata; family Libellulidae; genus Pantala; species Pantala flavescens. The sequence continues at coordinate 50,443,842 of CM036883.1, forward strand.
GTAGAAAAAACTATATTTACCGCAATGGATAGAAATTGATTAGTTGCTATTTATTGAATATTTTATTTTGGCCTTTATGGTAATTTTCAATAGCCAAATAGTAACAAAGAAGAACTTTTATACCTTCACGACAAATGTGTGTTGATGACCCGAAGATAATCTTTTAGATCGAATACATGGTCGTGGATTAACTATATTGTGTTGAATACTCTCTTCTTTGTTCTTTATTTATGTTATCTAATGTTAGGTTTTGAGAGCTTCAAATAAACCGAGTATTGGGAATAAGTACGATAAGTATGTTATAGTCTTTTCTTCTGAATGTACGCATCCGGGGTTCGTTTTAAGGAATATCCCTTCATCGTGGAATTGATTAACTCTTGACTCGAGCAGAAAATGCCAATAGAAAATCCTATTCTCGAAATCCCAAAAACGGGTTTATCCTTCTAACCTATTGACTCCGAGGTACCCGATTCGTATCCCGGTTAAGGCCACGGTTGTTTGCGCTCTTGGGATTTGTGTTGTTCGCAAGAATGGCCCACGTAGACCAATATTGACCCTCTCTTAAGCTCGTCAATATTACTACATTCCCACTTTCTCCTTCGCAGTATACTATTTCCCTATCCTTACAATCAACTCCCTCAAACATCCCTTTCCGAAAGCGTATTGATTTCCCGGTGCAAGGGGTTGGAGGGGAGAAAGGGGATGGAATGCCTCCGAAGTTGTCCCTCCGCTATCTCCGGGCACTCTTTATCTCCCACTACCCTTTCTCCCGGGCATCCCTTTACACAAGTACTCCTCAAGGTACGTACCTCACGCCTTTGGCCGAACGGGTCATGAGGGAGGACATCAAGGTTCTCTTGAAAGCGTCGCCTCCAAATCTTACGGAGAGGAAACGTGGATTTTTTGATTCGTGTTCTCTCGTTCGCATGCTCATAGTTTTGCTCTGATTACAGATCCAAATTCAATGTTTTTCTTACAATTATAAGGCAATTATAAATGAGGATAAAGTATAAATGATGTTATAAAAATAACTTAGTAAATTTCCACAGAAAAAATTGTTATATTTGCAACCGGTTTCGTAATATAAAATTACATCCTCATTTTATATTACGAAACCGGTTTCAAATATAACAATTTTTTCTGTGGAAATTTACTAAGTTATTTTTATACCTATGGCATTCCACGAAGTCACGCCTTCTCACATTGATTTCATAAATGATGTTGTTTGTAAAGGTACTAAGGACTGCTTCTGTTGTCATATCAGTGTCCAATTTATAGTCTTTAGATGATTGAATCCTGACAGCTAATGTATGGAGATATTTTTTCTCTTTTTGGAGGAGGCCATGGTAATTCTCTTAATTAATTCATTATTAATTCCATCATAGCTTATTTCTTCTGAGATTGCCGAATTTAGTTTCACATGTAAATAAATATTAACCGTATTTACGTTTACTGAGATACCAGTGCATTTACTGTTTTGCTGAATTTCAGAATTAAAAATATGTACCAATTACTTATCATGATGAGGCCATATTTCAATCTTGCTTATTCACATATGTTACTCTAAGTTTAGTGGTATCTGTCTATATTATTTATAAAGTGTATGCATATTCAGTTTCATTGTCAACTTCTCATTATTTTCAGAGCTTCTCCTCATTTATTGGTTTTCAAAAAATGTAATAATTATAACACAATTGATTTAGTTATTCTTCATAGCCCAGATTTTCCTTGATTTTCATCATTAGCTTGTTTTATAAGTTAAGCAAAATCTCTGTTAAAGCTTCCTGATTCTTTTTTCTGATGTTATAATTCGTGTAGTATTAATTTTATCTTCTCCTATAATCATCAAATATGTTCACCAAAGAGATGAAATTTCCATCAATTTATTTTTATCTGCTGCAATTTTTAGATTTAACTTTAAAATCTTCAAACTTTATCTTAACCTAATAAATCTTTTTTCACTGAATTCCTGCTCATATTTTTCATGTATAAACTATTGTTCTTTAAAGATTCATTTAGAATCGCAACGAAGAGATGATGCACTCTTTAAATGTCCATCAGACTCCATCTTTGTCCTTTCTCTCTCTCTCGCTCTTCATTTCTTTTACCGGATGTTCAATCCCTCTGGAAGAGGATGTGCTCTCTTCATCTTTAATTTTTTAATTTCCCTTCCTTTGCTTTCTTCTCAGCCATTTCCGAATTTCACTCGGGCGCGTTATTAATTCCTTTAATATTCCCCACCCTCTTCTGACCTTTGACAAACGCATCCACTTAGCATTCATTATTGCCGAAGGAATGCCATCTCACGAACGCCAAATTATGTCTTATCTTGTGTTTGTCGTGGTTCATCTGGTTTCCGCGAGGAATCGTGTTTTTCTTAAGGTCTTTATTAACAACCTGAGGATTTCACGCGTTCCCTTTAAAAAGCTTTTACCTTTCATCCATTTCTAATATGAAAAAGTAGTGGATTAACTTAACAGAATCATAATTTACTGCATTTTAGCTGGGAGTAAAGGATTAGAGCTTCGTGTTGGAGGTTGAATTGAAAGTTTATACTTACCATAGAATGCCTCTTTATGATGTGTAAGTAGTATATCTCTATTCATTTAAAATTTTAAATAAATTTGCACGCATTACGTTTAATCACTTTAAAATTAACAGTTAAAATAATTTTTTGTGCAATATTCATTTTAATTTCTATTCATTTTAATTTAAACAATAATTAATGAAAGGATTAGAATTACGTGAAGAACCTTTTTGATATTTAAGCTTCTAAAATATACGAAATGTGATACTCTCTTACAAAACATATCTGTATTTTAAAGAAAAACGGAGTGTTTTTCTCTAATCAATTTAAGCTTTCTTAGAGAATTAATACTTTCAATCAAAATCTTGGAGGAACTAGATAATTATATAATACAGTAGACTCTCGATAATTCGAATTTATAGGGACCAAACAAAAAATTCGAATTATCGAGTTTTTCGAAATAGCGAGGGTTCGAATTAAAGAGAGAAATATTCGAATTGAGGAAAGTTACATTCTATTTGTCATTGTATAAGATTGTGAATGCTGGTAGAAACAAAAATACATATTATAATAATACATGTGGATCAATTTATTTATTATAAAAAAGTTATATCATTTCTTCATAAAAAAATCGGTTATTTTCGTTTGGGTCGCTTGGTTGGCTGCAATCTGGTCCACAGCATTTTCCAAAGTGCTCACTGCTTTAAACACACAACCAGGTTGGATGTTATCCATTTGGGATTGTTCAAAGAAACGACGCAACCCTCTTAAAAAAAGGTTGCTTCCTTAGAATACACCTTCGGAACATCGTCGTCTTCATCTTCACTGTCAGAAATCTGTTGACTGACCACAATTGACTGTTTCATAATGTTTTCATTGGACAATTTACCCGCTGTGGCAACATTATTGTCAATATTAACATCGTTGAAAGTTATGGGAACCTCTGGAAGATTTTCCAGAGACCCCTTCTGTCAAAAACAAATATTTTTGTCCGAAACGATTATTTTTATCGGAGAAGATTATTTTTATCCAAAACTTATATTTTTGTTAGAAACGAATATTTTTGTCCAAAACATATATTTCTGTCAGAACCGATTATTTTTGTTCAGAACCGCTATTTTTGTCGGAATAGATTATATTTGTCCAAAACTAAAATTTTTGTAGGATACGATTTTTTTGTACAGATCCGCTATTTTTGTCGGAAAAGATTATTTTTGTCCGAAACCAATATCTTTGTCAGATAAGATTATTTTTGTAGAAAAATAATATTTTTGTCAGAAACGATTGTTTTCGTCAAAAAATAATACTTTTGTCAGAAACGATTATTTTCGTCAAAAAATAATATTTTTGTCAGAAACGATTACATTTGTTCAGATCCGCTATTTTTGTCAGAAAAGTTTTTTTTTCCAAAACTTATATTTTTGTCGGAAAAGATTATTTTTGCTCAGAACCGCTTTTTTCGTCGGAAAAGATTATTTTTGTTCAGAACCGCTATTTTTGTCGGAAAAGATTATTTTTTTCAGAAAAAATATTTTTGTCACAGACGATTATTTTTGTCCAAAACTAATTTTTTTGTCAGAAACGATTATTTTTGTCCAAAACTAATATTTTTGTCAGAAATGATTTTTTTTGTTGAAAACCGCTTTTTTTGTCGGAAACTATTATTCTTGACGGAAACTAATATTTCTGTCATAAACGATTATTTTTGTTCAGAACCTATAACTAATATTTTTGTCAGAAACGATTATTTTTGTCCAAAAATAATATTTTTTCAGAAAAGATTATTTTTGTCCAAAACAAATATTTTTTCCGAAACGATTATTTTTGTCAGAAAAGATTATTTTTGTCCATAACTAATATTTTTGTCAGAAACCATTATTTTTGTCCAAAACAAAAATTTTTGTCGGAATTGATTATATTTGTCTAAAACTAAAATTTTTGTCAGAAATGATTCTTTTTGTTCAAATCCGCTATTTTTGTCGGAAAAGAATATTTTTGTCCAAAACCTATAGTTTTTGGAAACGATTATTTATGTTCAGAACCGCTATTTTTGTCGGAAAAGATTATTTTTGTCCAGAACTAATATTTTTCTCGGAAATGATTATATTTGTCCAAAAATAATATTTTTTTCAGAAACGATTATTTTTGTTCAGAACTAATATTTTTGTCATAAACGATTTTTTTTGTAGAAAAATAATATTTTTGTTAGAAACGATTATTTCTGTCGGAATAGATTATATTTGTTCAAAACTAATATTTTTGTCGGAAACGATTATTTATGTTCAGAACCGCTATTTTTGTCGGACAAGATTATTTTTGTCCAAAACTAATATTTTTGTCGGAAACGATTATTTTTGTTCAGAACTAATATTTTGTCATAAACGATTATATTTGTAGAAAAATAATATCTTTGTCAGAAACGATTATTATTGTCCAAAAATAATATTTTTGTCGGAAAAGATTATATTTGTCCAAAAAAATATTTTTGTCAGAAACGATTATTTTTGTTCAGAACCGCTATTTTTGTCGGACAAGATTATTTTTGTCCAGAACTAAAATTCTTGTCGGAAACGATTATATTTATCCAAAAATAATATTTTTGTCAGAAACGATTATTTTTGTTCAGAACTAATATTTTTGTCCAAAACGATTATTGATCTTTGATTATTGAAAAGATTATTTTTGTCCAAAACAAATATTTTTGTCCGACGCGATTATTTTTGTCGGAAAAGATTATTTTTTTCCAGAACTAATATTTTTGTCAGAAACCAATATTTTTGTCCAAAAGAAATATTTTTGTCGGAATTGATTATATTTGTCCAAAACAAATATTTTTGTCGGAATAGATTATATTTGTCTAAAACTAAAATTTTTGTCAGAAATGATTCTTTTTCTTCAAATCCGCTATTTTTGTCGGAAAAGAATATATTTGTCCAAAACTAATATTTTTGTCGGAAACGATTAATTATGTTCAGAACCGCTATTTTTGTCGGAAAAGATTATTTTTGTCCAAAAAAATATTTTTGTCAGAAACGATTATTTTTGTTCAGAACCGCTATTTTTGTCGGACAAGATTATTTTTGTCCAGAACTAATATTTTTGTCGGAAACGATTATTTATGTTCAGAACCGTTTTTTTTGTCGGAAAAAAAAATTTTTGTCCAGAACTTTAATTTTTGTCGGAAACGATTATATTTGTCCAAAAATAATATTTTTTTCAGAAACGATTATTTTTGTTCAGAACTAATATTTTTGTCAGAAACGATTATTTTTGTCCAAAAATAATATTTTTTCAGAAAAGATTATTTTAGTCCAAAACAAATATTTTTTCCGAAACGATTATTTTTGTCGGAAAAGATTATTTTTGTCCATAACTAATATTTTTGTCAGAAACCATTATTTTTGTCCAAAACAAAAATTTTTGTCGGAATTGATTATATTTGTCTAAAACTAAAATTTTTGTCAGAAATGATTCTTTTTGTTCAAATCCGCTATTTTTGTCGGAAAAGAATATTTTTGTCCAAAACCTATAGTTTTTGGAAACGATTATTTATGTTCAGAACCGTTTTTTTTTGTCGGAAAAGATTATTTTTGTCCAGAACTAATATTTTTGTCGGAAACGATTATATTTGTCCAAAAATAATATTTTTTTCAGAAACGATTATTTTTGTTCAGAACTAATATTTTTGTCATAAACAATTATTTTTGTAGATAAATATTATTTTTGTTTGAAACGATTATTTCTGCCGGAATAGATTATATTTGTACAAAACTAATATTTTTGTCGGAAACGATCATTTATTTCCAGAACCGCTATTTTTGTCGGAAAGGATTATTTTTGTCAGAGACGATTATTTTTGTTCAGAACCGCTATTTTTGTCGGACAAGATTATATTTGTCCAGAAGTAATATTTTTGTCGGAAACGATTATTTATGTTCAAAACCGCTATTTTCGTCGGAAAAAAAAATTTTTGTCCAGAACTAAAATTTTTGTCGGAAACGATTATATTTGTCCAAAAATAATAATTTTGTCAGAAACGATCATTTTTGTTCAGAACTAATATTTTTGGCATAAACGATTATATTTGTAGAAAAATAATATTTTTGTCAGAAACCAATATTTTTGTACAAAAATAATATTTTTGTGGGAAAAGATTATTTTTGTCCAAAACAAATATTTTTGTCGGAATAGATTATATTTGTCTAAAACTAAAATTTTTGTCAGAAATGATTCTTTTTGTTCAAATCCGCTATTTTTGTCGGAAAAGAATATTTTTGTCCAGAACTAATATTTTTGTCGGAAACGATTTTTTATGTTCAGAACCGCTATTTTTGTCGGAAAAGATTATTTTTGTCCAAAAAAATATTTTTGTCAGAAACGATTATTTTTGTTCAGAACCGCTATTTTTGTCGGACAAGATTATTTTTGTCCAGAACTAATATTTTTGTCGGAAACGATTATTTATGTTCAGAACCGCTTTTTTTGTCGGAAAAAAAAATTTTTGTCCAGAACTTTAATTTTTGTCGGAAACGATTATATTTGTCCAAAAATAATATTTTTTTCAGAAACGATTATTTTTGTTCAGAACTAATATTTTTGTCAGAAACGATTATTTTTGTCCAAAAATAATATTTTTTTAGAAAAGATTATTTTTGTCCAAAACAAATATTTTTTCCGAAACGATTATTTTTGTCGGAAAAGATTATTTTTGTCCATAACTAATATTTTTGTCAGAAACCATTATTTTTGTCCAAAACAAAAATTTTTGTCGGAATTGATTATATTTGTCTAAAACTAAATTTTTTGTCAGAAATGATTCTTTTTGTTCAAATCCGCTATTTTTGTCGGAAAAGAATATTTTTGTCCGAAACCTATAGTTTTTGGAAACGATTATTTATGTTCAGAACCGTTTTTTTTGTCGGAAAAGATTATTTTTGTCCAGAACTAATATTTTTGTCGGAAACGATTATATTTGTCCAAAAATAATATTTTTTTCAGAAACGATTATTTTTGTTCAGAACTAATATTTTTGTCATAAACAATTATTTTTGTAGATAAATATTATTTTTGTTTGAAACGATTATTTCTGTCGGAATAGATTATATTTGTACAAAACTAATATTTTTGTCGGAAACGATCATTTATTTTCAGAACCGCTATTTTTGTCGGAAAGGATTATTTTTGTCAGAGACGATTATTTTTGTTCAGAACCGCTATTTTTGTCGGACAAGATTATATTTGTCCAGAAGTAATATTTTTGTCGGAAACGATTATTTATGTTCAAAACCGCTATTTTCGTCGGAAAAAAAAATTTTTGTCCAGAACTAAAATTTTTGTCGGAAACGATTATATTTGTCCAAAAATAATATTTTTGTCAGAAACGATCATTTTTGTTCAGAACTAATATTTTTGGCATAAACGATTATATTTGTAGAAAAATAATATTTTTGTCAGAAACGATTATTTTTGTCCAAAAATAATATTTTTGTGGGAAAAGATTATTTTTGTCCAAAAAAAAATTTTTTGTCCGAGATTTGTTTTTGTCAGAAACCAATACTTTTGTCCAAAACAAATATTTTTGTCGCAATTGATTATATTTGTCTAAAACTAAAATTATTGTCAGAAATGATTCTTTTTGTTCAAATCCGCTATTTTTGTCGGATAAGCATATTTTTGTCCAAAACTAATATTTTTTCGGAAACGATTATTTATGTTCAGAACCGCTATTTTTGTCGGAAAAGATTATTTTTGTCCAGAACTAATATTTTTGTCGGAAACGATTATATTTGTCCAAAAATAATATTTTTTTCAGAAACGATTATTTTTGTTCAGAACTAATATTTTTGTCATAAACAATTATTTTTGTAGATAAATAATATTTTTGTTTGAAACGATTATTTCTGTCGGAATAGATTATATTTGTTCAAAACTAATATTTTTGTCGGAAACGATTATTTATTTTCAGAACCGCTATTTTTGTCGGAAAGGATTATTTTTGTCAGAGACGATTATTTTGTTCAGAACCGCTATTTTTGTCGGACAAGATTATTTTTTTCCAGAACTAATATTCTTGTCGGAAACGATTACTTATGTTCAAAACCGTTATTTTTGTCGGAAAAAAAATTTTTGTCCAGAACTAAAATTTTTCTCGGAAGCGATTATATTTGTCCAAAAATAATATTTTTGTCAGAAACGATTATTTTTGTCCAAAAATAATATTTTTGTCAGAAAAGATTATTTTTGTCCAAAACAAAATATTTTGTCCGAAACGATTATTTTTGTCGGAAAAGATTATTTTTTTCCAGAACTAATATTTTTGTTGGAAACGATTATATTTGTCCAAAAATAGTATTTTTTTCAGAAACGATTATTTTTGTTCAGAACTAATATTTTTGTCATAAACGATTATTTTTGTAGAAAAATAATATTTTTGTTACAAACGATTATTTCTGTCGGAATAGATTATATTTGTCTAAAACTAAAATTTTTGTCAGAAATGATTCTTTTTGTTCAAATCCGCTATTTTGTCGGAAACGATTATATTTGTCAAGAAATACTATTTTTTTCAGAAACGATTATCTTTGTTCGGAACTAATATTTTTGTCATAAGCAATTATTTTTGTAGAAAATTAAATATTTTTGTTTGATACGATTTTTTCTGTCTGAATAGATTATATTTGTTCAAAACTAATATTTTTGTCGGAAACGATTATTTATGTTCAGAACCGCTATTTTTGTTGGAAAGGATTATTTTTGTCAGAGACGATTATTTTTGTTCAGAACCGCTATTTTTGTCGGACAAGTTTATATTTGTCCAGAACTAATATTTTTGTCGGAAACGATTATATATGTTCAAAACCGCTATTTTTGTCGGAAAAAAAAATTTTTGTCCAGAACTAAAATTTTTGTCGGAAACGATTATATTTGTCCAAAAATAATATTTTTGTCAGAAACGATCATTTTTGTTCAGAACTAATATTTTTGGCATAAACGATAATTTTTTTAGAAAAATAATATTTTTGTGAGAAACGATTATTTTTTTCCAAAAATAATATTTTTGTCAGAAAAGATTATTTTTGTCCAAAACAAATATTTTTGTCCGAAACGATTATTTTTGTCGGAAAAGATTATTTTTGTCCAGAACTAATATTTTTGTCAGAAACCAATATTTTTGTTCAGAACTTATATTTTTGGCATAAACGATTATTTTTTTAGAAAAATAATATTTTTGTCAGAGACGATTATTTTTGTCCAAAAAAAATATTTTTTTCAGAAAAGATTATTTTTGTCCAGAACAAATATTTTTGTCCGAAACGATTATTTTTGTCGGAAAAGATTATTTTTGTCCAGAACTAATATTTTTGTCAGAAACCAATATTTTTGTCAGAAACCAATATTTTTGTCCAAAACAAATATTTTTGTCGGAAAAGATTATATTTGTCTAAAACTAAAATTTTTGTCAGAAATGATTCTTTTTGTTCAGAACCGCTATTTTTGTCGGACAAGTTTATATTTGTCCAGAACTAATATTTTTGTCGGAAACGATTATATATGTTCAAAACCGCTATTTTTGTCGGAAAAAAAAATTTTTGTCCAGAACGAAAATTTTTGTCGGAAACGATTATATTTGTCCAAAAATAATATTTTTGTCGGAAACGATCATTTTTGTTCAGAACTAATATTTTTGGCATAAACGATTATTTTTTTAGAAAAATAATATTTTTGTCAGAAACGATTATTTTTGTCCGAAACGATTATTTTTGTCGGAAAAGATTATTTTTGTCCAGAACTAATATTTTTGTCAGAAACCAATATTTTTGTCCAAAACAAATATTTTTGTCGGAATAGATTATATTTGTCGAAAACTAAAATTTTTGTCAGAAATGATTGTTTTTGTTCAAATCCGCTATTTTTGTCGGGAAAGAATATTTTTGTCCAAAACTAATATTTTTGTCGGAAACGATTAATTATGTTCAGAACCGCTATTTTTGTCGGAAAAGATTATTTTTGTCCAGAACTAATTTTTTTGTCGAAAACGATTATATTTGTCCAGAAATAATATTTTTTTCAGAAACGATTATCTTAGTTAAGAACTAATATATTTGTCAGAAACAATTATTTTTGTAGAAAATTAAATATTTTAGTTTGATACGATTATTTCTGTCAGAATAGATTATATTTGCTCAAAACTAATATTTTTGTCGGAAACGATTAATTATGTTCAGAACCGCTATTTTTGTCGGAAAAGATTATTTTTGTCCAGAACTAATATTTTTGTCGGAAACGATTATATTTGTCCAAAAATAATATTTTTTTCAGAAACGATTATTTTGTTCAGAACTAATATTTTTGTCATAAACAATTATTTTTTGTAGAAAATTAAACATTTTTGTTTGATACGATTATTTCTGTCAGATCAGATGAAATTTGTTCAAAACTAATATTTTTGTCGGAAACGATTATTTATGTTCAGAACCGCTATTTTTGTCGGGAAGGATTATTTTTGTCCAAAAAAATATTTTTGTCAGAAACGATTATTTTTCTTCAGAAATAATATTTTTGCATAAACGATTATTTTTTTAGAAAAATAATATCTTTGTCAGAAACGATTATTTCTGTCCAAAAATAATATTTTTGTCAGGAAAGATTATTTTTGTCCAAAACAAATATATTTGACCGAAACGATTATTTTTGTCGGAAAAGATTATTTTTGTCTAGAACCGCTATTTTTGTCGGACAAGATTATTTTTGTCGAAAACTAATATTTTTGTCGGATACGATTATTTATGTTCAGAACCGCTATTTTTGTCGGAAAAAAAAATTTTTGTCCAGAACTAAAATTTTTGTCGGAAACGATTATATTTGTCCAAAAATAATGCTTTTGTCAGAAACGATTATTTTTCTTCAGAACTAATATTTTTGGCATAAACGATTATTTTTTTAGAAAAATAATATTATAATATTTTTCTCAGAAACGATTATTTTTGTCCAAAAATAATATTTTTTTCAGAAAAGATTATTTTTGTCCAGAACAAATATTTTTGTCCGAAACGATTATTTTTGTCGGAAAAGATTATATTTGTCCAGAAGAAATATTTTTGTCAGAAACCAATATTTTTGTCCAAAACAAATATTTTTGTCGGAAAAGATTATATTTGTCTAAAACTAAAATTTTTGTCAGAAATGATTTTTTTTGTTCAAATCCGTTATTTTTGTCGGAAAAGAATATTTTTGTCCAAAACTAATATTTTTGTCGGAAACGATTAATTATGTTCAGAACCGCTATTTTTGTCGGAAAAGATTATTTTTGTCCAGAACTAATATTTTCGTCGGAAACGATTATAGTTGTCCAGAAATAATATTTTTTTCAGAAACGATTATCTTTGTTCAGAATTAATATTTTTGTCATAAACAATTATTTTTGTAGAAAATTAAATATTTTTGTTTGATACGATTATTTCTGTCAGAATAGATTATATTTGTTCAAAACTAATATTTTTGTCGGAAACGATTATTTATGTTCAGAACCGCTATTTTTGTCGGACAAGATTATTTTTGTCCAGAACTAATATTTTTGTCGGAAACGATTATTTATGTTCAGAACCGCTATTTTTGTCGGAAAAGAAAATTTTTGTCCAGAACTAAAATTTTTGTCGGAAACGATTATATTTGTCCCAAAATTATATTTTTGTCAGAAAGGATTATTTTTGTTCAGAACTAATATTTTTGTCAGAAACGATTATTTTTGACCAAAAATAATATTTTTGTCAGAAAAGATTATTTTTGTCTAAACAAATATTTTTGATCGAAACGATTATTTTTGTCGGAAAAGATTATTTTTGTCCAGAACTAATATTTTTGTCAGAAACCAAAATTTTTGTCCAAAACAAATATTTTTGTCGGAATTGATTATATTTGTCTAAAACTAAAATTTTTGTCAGAAATGATTCTTTTTTTCAAATCCGCTATTTTTTCGGAAAAGAATATTTTTGTCCAAAACTAATAGTTTTTCGGAAACGATTATTTATGTTCAGAACCGCTATTTTTGTCGGAAAAGATTATTTTTGTCCAGCACTAATATTTTTGTCGGAGACGATTATTTTTGTAGATAAATAATACTTTTGTTTGAAACGATTATTTCTGTCGGAATAGATTATATTTGTTCAAAACTAATATTTTTGACGGAAACGATTATTTATGTTCAGAAACGCTATTTTTGTCGGAAAGGATTATTTTTGTCAGAGACGATTATTTTTGTTCAGAAGCGCTATTTTTGTCGGACAAGATTATTTTTGTCCAGAACTAATATTTTTGTCGGAAACGATTATTTATGTTCAAAACCGCTATTTTTGTCGGAAAAAAAAATTATTGTCCAGAACTAAAATTTTTGTCGGAAACGATTATATTTGTCCAAAAATAATATTTTTGTCAGAAACGATTATTTTTGTTCAGAACTAATATTTTTGGCATAAACGATTATTTTTTTAGAAAAATAATATTTTTGTCAGAAACAATTATTCTTGTCCAAAAATAATATTTTTGTCAGAAAAAATTATTTTTGTCCAAAACAAATATTTTTGTCCGAAACGATTATTTTTGTCGGAAAAGATTATTTTTGTCCAGAACTAATATTTTTGACAGAAGCCAATGTTTTTGTTCAGAACTAATATTTTTGGCATAAACGATTATTTTTTTAGAAAAATTATATTTTTGTCAGAAACGATTATTTTTGTCCAAAAATAATATTTTTGTCAGAAAAGATTATTTTTGTCCAAAACAAATATTTTTGTCCGAAACGATTATTTTTGTCGGAAAAGATTATTTTTGTCGGAAAAGATTATTTTTGTCCAGAACTAATATTTTTGTCAGAAACCAATATTTTTGTCCAAAACAAATATTTTTGTCGGAATAGATTATATTTGTCTGAAACTAAAATTTTTGTCAGAAATTATTCTTTTTGTTCAGAACCGCTTTTTTTGTCGGAAAAGAATATTTTTTTCCAGAACTAATATTTTTGTCGGAAACGATTATATTTGTCCAAAAATAATATTTTTTTCAGAAACGATTATTTTTGTTCAGAACTAATATTTTTGTAATAAACGATTATTTTTGTAGAAAATAATATTTTTGTTAGAAACGATTATTTCTGTCGGTATAGATTATATTTGTTCAAAACTAATATTTTCGTCGGAAACGACTATTTTTGTTCAGAACCGCTATTTTTGTCGGACAAGATTATTTTTGTCCAGAACTAATATTTTTGTCGGAAACGATTATTTATGTTCAGAACCGCTATTTTTGTCGGAAAAGAAAATTTTTGTCCAGAACTAAAATTTTTGTCGGAAACGATTATATTTGTCCAACAATAATATTTTTTTCAGAAACGATTATTATTGTTCAGAACTAATATTTTTGTCATAAACGATTATATTTGTAGAAAAATAATATTTTTGTCAGAAACGATTATTTTTCTCCAAAAATAATATTTTTGTCAGAAAAGATTATTTTTGTCCAAAACAAATATTTTTGTCCGAAACGATTATTTTTGTCGGAAAAGATTATTTTTGTCCAGAACTAATATTTTTGTCATAAACCAATATTTTTGTCCAAAACAAATATTTTTTTCGGTATAGATTATATTTGTCTAAAACTAAAATTTTTGTCAGAAATGATTCTTTTTGGTCAAATCCGCTATTTTTGTCGGGAAAGAATATTTTTGTCCAAACCTAATATTTTTGTCGGGAACGATTAATTATGTTCAGAACCGCTATTTTTGTCGGAAAAGATTATTTTTGTCCAGAACTAATATTTTTGTCGAAAACGATTATTTTTGTAGATAAATAATATTTTTGTATGAAACGATTATTTCTGTCGAAATAGATTATATTTGTTGAAAACTAATATTTTTGTCGGAAACGATTTTTTATGTTCAGAACCGCTATTTTTGTCGGAAAGGATTATTTTTGTCAGAAACGATTATTTTTGTTCAGAACCGCTATTTTTGTCGGACAAGATTATTTTTGTCCAGAACTAATATTTTTGTCGGAAACGATTATTTAAGTTCAAAACCGCTATTTTTGTCGGAAATAAAAATTTTTGTCCAGAACTAAAATTTTTGTCGGAAACGATTATATTTGTCCAAAATTAATATTTTTGTCAGAAACGATTATTTTTGTTCAGAACTAATATTTTTGGCATAAACGATTATTTTTTTAGAAAAATAATATTCTTGTCAGAAACGATTATTTTTGTCCAAAAATAATATTTTTGTCAGAAAAGATTATTAATGTCCAAACAAATATTTTTGACCGAAACGATTATTTTTGTCGGAAAAGATTATTTTTGTCCGGAACTAATATTTTTGTCAGAAACCATTATTTTTGTCCAAAACAAATATTTTTGTCGGAATTGATTATATTTGTCTAAAACTAAAATTTTTGTCAGAAATGATTCTTTTTGTTCAAATCCGCTATTTTTGTCGGAAAAGAATATTTATGTCCAAAACTAATAGTTTTTCGGAAACGATTATTTATGTTCAGAACCGCTATTTTTGTCGGAAAAGATTATTTTTGTCCAGAACTAATATTTTTGTCGGAAACGATTATATTTGTCCAAAAATAATATTTTTTTCAGAAACGATTATTTTTGTTGAGAACTAATATTTTTGTCATAAACAATTATTTTTGTAGATAAATAATATTTTTGTTTGAAACGATTATTTCTGTCGGAATAGATTATATTTGTCCAGAACTAAAATTTTTGTCGGAAACGATTATATTTGTCCAAAAATAATATTTTTGTCAGAAACGATTATTTTTGTTCAGAACAAATATTTTTGTCCGAAACGTTTATTTTTGTCGGAAAAGATTATTTTTGTCCAGAACTAATATTTTTGACAGAAGCCAATATTTTTGTTCAGAACTAATATTTTTGGCATAAACGATTATTTTTTTAGAAAAATTATATTTTTGTCAGAAAGGATTATTTTTGTCCAAAACAAATATTTTTGTCCGAAACGTTTATTTTTGTCGGAAAAGATTATTTTTGTCCAGAACTAATATTTTTGACAGAAGCCAATATTTTTGTTCAGAACTAATATTTTTTGCATAAACGATTATTTTTTTAGAAAAATTATATTTTTGTCAGAAACGATTATTTTTGTCCAAAAATAATATTTTTGTCAGAAAAGATTATTTTTGTCCAAAACAAATATTTTTGTCCGAAACGATTATTTTTTTCGGAAAAGATTATTTTTGTCCAGAACTAATATTTTTGTCAGAAACCAATATTTTTGTCCAAAACAAATATTTTTGTCGGAATAGATTATATTTGTCTGAAACTAAAATTTTTGTCAGAAATTATTCTTTTTGGTCAATTCCGCTATTTTTGTCGGGAAAGAATATTTTTGTCCAAAACTAATATTTTTGTCGGGAACGATTAATTATGTTCAGAACCGCTATTTTTGTCGGTAAAGATTATTTTTGTCCAGAACTAATATTTTTGTCGAAAACGATTATATTTGTCCTGAAATAATATTTTTTTCAGAAACGATTATCTTTGTTTAGAACTAATATTTTTTTCATAAACAATTATTTTTGTAGAAAATTAAATATTTTAGTTTGATACGATTATTACTGTCAGAATAGATTATATTTTCTCAAAACTAATATTTTTGTCGGAAACGATTATTTATGTTCAGAACCGCTATTTTTGTCGGAAAGGACTATTTTTGTCCAAAAAAATATTTTTGTCAGGAACGATTATTTTTGTCCAAAAATAATATTTTTGTCAGAAAAGATTATTTTTGTCCAGAACTAATATTTTTGTCATATACCAATATTTTTGTCCAAAACAAATATTTTTGTCGGAATAGATTATATTTGTCTAAAACTAAAATATTTGTCAGAAATGATTCTTTTTGTTCAAATCCGCTTTTTTTGTCGGAAAAGAATATTTTTGTCCAAAACTAATATTTTTGTCGGAAACGATTAATTATGTTCAGAACCGCTATTTTTGTCGGAAAAGATTATTTTTGTCCAGAACTAATATTTTTGTCGGAAACGATTATATTTGTCCAAAAATAATATTTTTTCAGAAACGATTATTTTTGTTCAGAACTAATATTTTTGTCATAAACAATAATTTTTGTAGATAAATAATATTTTTGTTTGAAACGATTATTTCTATCGGAATAGATTATATTTGTTGAAAACTAATATTTTTTTCGGAAACGATTATTTATTTTCAGAACCGCTATTTTTGTCGGAAAGGATTATTTTTGTCAGAAACGATTATTTTTGTTCAGAACCGCTATTTTTGTCGGACAAGATTATTTTTGTCCAGAACTAATATTTTTGTCGGAAACGATTATTTATGTTCAAAACCGCTATTTTTGTCGGAAATAAAAATTTTTGTCCAGAACTAAAATTTTTGTCGGAAACGATTTTATTTGTCCAAAATTAATATTTTTGTCAAAACGATTATTTTTGTTCAGAACTAATATTTTTGGCATAAACGATTATTTTTTTAGAAAAATAATATTTTTGTCAGAAACGATTATTTTTGTCCAAAAATAATATTTTTGTCAGAAAAGATTATTTTTGTCCAAAACAAATATTTTTGTCCGAAACGATTATTTTTGTCGGAAAAGATTATTTTTGTCCGAAACGATTATTTTTGTCCAGAACTAATATTTTGGTCAGAAACCAATATTTTTATTCAGAACTAATATTTTTGCCATAAACGATTATATTTGTAGAAAAATAATATTTTTGTCAAAAACGATTATTTTTGTCAAAAAATAATATTTTTGTCCGAATAGCTTATTTTTGTCCAACACAAATATTTTTGTCCGAAACGATTATTTTTGTCGGAAAAGATTATTTTTGTCCAAAAAATATTTTTGTCAGAAACGATTATTTTTGTTCAGAACCGCTATTTTTGTCGGACAAGATTATTTTTGTCCAGAACTAATATCTTTGTCGGAAACGATTATTTATGTTAAGAACTAATATTTTTGGCATAAACGATTATTTTTTTAGAAAAATAAAATTTTTGTCGGAAACGATTATATTTGTCCAAAAATAATATTTTTGTCGGAAACGATTATTTTTGTTCAGAACTAATATTTTTGGCATAAACGATTATTCTTTTAGAAAAATAATATTTTTGTCAGAAACGATTCTTTCTGTCCAAAAATAATATTTTTGTCAGAAAAGATTATTTTTGTCCAAAACAAATATTTTTGTCAGAAACGATTATTTTTGTTCAGAAATAATATTTTTTGCATAAACGATTATTTTTTTAGAAAAATAATATCTTTGTCAGAAACGATTATTTCTGTCCAAAAATAATATTTTTGTCAGGAAAGAATATTTTTGTCCAAAACAAATATTTTTGACCGAAACGATTATTTTTGTCGGAAAAGATTATTTTTGTCCAGAACCGCTATTTTTGTCGGACAAGATTATTTTTGTCCAAAACTAATATTTTTGTCGGAAACGATTATTTATGTTCAGAACCGCTATTTTTGTCGGAAAAAAAAATTTTTGTCCAGAACTAAAATTTTGGTCGGAAACGATTATATTTGTCCAAAAATAATATATTGTCAGATACAATTATTTTTGTTAAGAACTAATATTTTTGGCATAAACGATTATTTTTTTAGAAAAATAATATTTTTGTCAGAAACGATTATTTTTGTCCAAAAATAATATTTTTGTCAGAAAAGATTATTTTTGTCCAAAACAAATATTTTTGTCCGAAACGATTATTTTTGTCGGAAAAGATTATTTTTGTCCGAAACGATTATTTTTGTCGGAAAAGATTATTTTTGTCCAGAACTAATATTTTTGTCAGAAACCAATATTTTTATTCAGAACTAATATTTTTGTCATAAACGATTATATTTGTAGAAAAATTATATTTTTGTCAAAAACGATTTTTTTTGTCCAAAAATAATATTTTTGTCCGAATAGCTTATTTTTGTCCAAAACAAATATTTTTGTCCGAAACGATTATTTTTGTCGGAAAAGATTATTTTTGTCCAGAACTAATATTTTTGTCAGAAACCAATATTTTTGTCCAAAACAAATATTTTTGTCGGAATAGATTATATTTGTCTAAAACTAAAATTTTTGTCAGAAATGATTCTTTTTGTTCAAATCCGCTATTTTTGTCGGAAAAGAATATTTTTGTCCAAAACTAATATTTTTGTCATAAACGATTATATTTGTAGAAAAATAATAATTTTGTCAGAAACGATTATTTTTGTCCAAAAATAATGTTTTTGTCCGAAAAGCTTATTTTTGTCCAAAACAAATATTTTTGTCCGAAACGTTTATTTTTGTTAAGAACCGTTTATTTTGTCGGACAAGATTATTTTTGTCCAGAACTAATATTTTTGTTTTAAACGATTATTTATG
This sequence comes from Pantala flavescens, assembly GCA_020796165.1. Lineage (NCBI taxonomy): Eukaryota > Metazoa > Arthropoda > Insecta > Odonata > Libellulidae > Pantala > Pantala flavescens. Next base: position 50,462,793 of record CM036883.1, read on the forward strand.
TTCAGAACCGCTATTTTTGTCGGAAAAAAAAATTTTTGTCAAGAACTAAAATTTTTGTCCGAAACGATTATATTTGTCGAAAAATAATATTTTTGTCAGAAACGATTATTTTTGTTCAGAACTAATATTTTTGGCATAAACGATTATTTTTTTAGAAAAATAATATTTTTGTCAGAAACGATTATATTTGTCCAAAAATAATATTTTTTTCAGAAAAGATTATTTTTGTCCAAAACAAATATTGTTGTCCGAAACGATTATTTTTGTCGGAAAAGATTATTTTTGTCCAGAACTAATATTTTTGTCAGAAACCAATATTTTTGTCCAAAATAAATATTTTTGTCGGAATTGATTATATTTGTCTAAAACTAAAATTTTGGTCAGAAATGATTCTTTTTGTTCAAATCCGCTATTTTTGTCGGAAAAGAATATTTTTGTCCAAAACTAATATTTTTGTCATAAACGATTATATTTGTAGAAAAATAATAATTTTGTCAGAAACGATTATTTTTGTCCAAAAATAATGTTTTTGTCCGAAAAGCTTATTTTTGTCCAAAAGAAATATTTTTGTCCGAAACGATTATTTTTGTTCAGTACCGTTTATTTTGTCGGACAAGATTATTTTTGTCCAGAACTAATATTTTTGTCTGAAACGATTATTTATGTTCAGAACCGCTATTTTTGTCGGAAAAAAAAATTTTTGTCCAGAACTAAAATTTTTGTCGGAAACGTTTATATTTGTCGAAAAATAATATTTTTGTCAGAAACGATTATTTTTGTTCAGAACTAATATTTTCGGCATAAACGATTATTTTTTTAGAAAAATAATAATTTTGTCAGAAACGATTATTTTTGTCCAAAAATAATATTTTTTTCAGAAAAGATTATTTTTGTCCAAAACAAATATTGTTGTCCGAAACGATTATTTTTGTCGGAAAAGATTATTTTTGTCCAGAACTAATATTTTTACCAGAAACCAATATTTTTGTCCAAAATAAATATTTTTGTCGGAATTGATTATATTTGTCTAAAACTAAAATTTTTGTCAGAAATGATTCTTTTTGTTCAAATCCGCTATTTTTGTCGGAAAAGAATATTTTTGTCCAAAACTAATATTTTTTCGGAAACGATTATTTATGTTCAGAACCGCTATTTTTGTCGGAAAAGATTATTTTTGTCCAGAAGTAATATTTTTGTCGGAAACGATTATATTTGTCCAAAAATAATATTTTGTCAGATACAATTATTTTTGTTAAGAACTAATATTTTTGGCATAAACGATTATTTTTGTCCAAAAATAATATTTTTGTCAGAAACGATTATTTTTGTCCAAAAATAATATTTTTGTCAGAAAAGATTATTTTTGTCCAAAACAAATATTTTTGTCCGAAACGATTATTTTTGTCGGAAAAGATTATTTTTGTCCGAAACGATTATTTTTGTCGGAAAAGATTATTTTTGTCCAGAACTTATATTTTTTTCAGAAACCAATATTTTTATTCAGAACTAATATTTTTGTCATAAACGATTATATTTGTAGAAAAATAATATTTTTGTCAAAAACGATTTTTTTTGTTCAAAAATAATATTTTTGTCAGAAAAGATTTTTTATGTCCAAAACAAATATTTTTGTCCGAAACGATTATTTTTGTCGGAAAAGATTATTTTTGTCCAGAACTAATATTTTTGTCAGAAACCAATATTTTTGTCCAAAACAAATATTTTTGTCGGAATAGATTATATTTGTCTAAAACTAAAATTTTTGTCAGAAATGATTCTTTTTGTTCAAATCCGCTATTTTTGTCGGAAAAGAATATTTTTGTCCAAAACTAATTTTTTTGTCATAAACGATTATATTTGTAGAAAAATAATAATTTCGTCAGAAACGATTATTTTTGTCCAAAAATAATGTTTTTGTCCGAAAAGCTTATTTTTGTCCAAAACAAATATTTTTGTCCGAAACGTTTATTTTTGTTAAGACCGTTTATTTTGTCGGACAAGATTATTTTTGTCCAGAACTAATATTTTTGTCTGAAACGATTATTTATGTTCAGAACCGCTATTTTTGTCGGAAAAAAAAATTTTTGTCCAGAACTAAAATTTTTGTCCGAAACGATTATATTTGTCGAAAAATAATATTTTTGTCAGAAACGATTATTTTTGTTCAGAACTAATATTTTTGGCATAAACGATTATTTTTTTAGAAAAATAATATTTTTGTCAGAAACGATTATTTTTGTCCAAAAATAATATTTTTTTCAGAAAAGATTATTTTTGTCCAAAACAAATATTGTTGTCCGAAACGATTATTTTTGTCGGAAAAGATTATTTTTGTCCAGAACTAATATTTTTGTCAGAAACCAATATTTTTGTCCAAAATAAATATTTTTGTCGGAATTGATTATATTTGTCTAAAACTAAAATTTTTGTCAGAAATGATTCTTTTTGTTCAAATCCGCTATTTTTGTCGGAAAAGAATATTTTTGTCCAAAACTAATATTTTTTCGGAAACGATTATTTATGTTCAGAACCGCTATTTTTGTCGGAAAAGATTATTTTTGTCCAGAAGTAATATTTTTGTCGGAAACGATTATATTTGTCCAAAAATAATATTTTTTTCAGAAACGATTATTTTTGTTCAGAACTAATATTTTTGTCATAAACAATTATTTTTGTAGATAAATAATATTTTTGTTTGAAACGATTATTTCTGTCGGAATAGATTATATTTGTTCAAAACTAATATTTTTGTCGGAAACGATTATTTATGTTCAGAACCGCTATTTTTGTCGGAAACGATTATTTTTGTCCAAAAAAATATTTTTATCAGAAACGATTATTTTTGTTCAGAAATAATATTTTTTGCATAAACGATTATTTTTTTAGAAAAATAATATCTTTGTCAGAAACGATTATTTCTGTCCAAAAATAATATTTTTGTCAGGAAAGATTATTTTTGTAAAAAACAAATATTTTTGACCGAAACGATTATTTTTGTCGGAAAAGATTATTTTTGTCCAAAACCGCTATTTTTGTCGGACAAGATTATTTTTGTCCAAAACTAATAATTTTGTCGGAAACGATTATTTATGTTCAGAACCGCTATTTTGTCGGAAAAAAAAATTTTTGTCCAGAACTAAAATTTTGGTTGGAAACGATTATATTTGTCCAAAAATAATATTTTGTCAGATACAATTATTTTTGTTAAGAACTAATATTTTTGGCATAAACGATTATTTTTGTCCAAAAATAATATTTTTGTCAGAAACGATTATTTTTGTCCAAGACAAATATTTTTGTCCGAAACGATTATTTTGTCGGAAAAGATTATTTTTGTCCAGAACTAATATTTTTGTTAGCAACCAATACTTTTGTCCAAAACAAATATTTTTGTCGGAATAGATTATATTTGTCTAAAACTAAAATTTTTGACAGAAATGATTCTTTTTGTTCAAATCCGCTATTTTTGTCGGAAAAGAATATTTTTGTCCAAAACTTATATTTTTTCGGAAACTATTATTTATGTTCAGAACCGCTATTTTTGCCGGAAAAGATTATTTTTTCCAGAACTATTATTTTAGTCGGAAACGATTATTTTTGTTCAGAACCGCTATTTTTGTCGGACAAGATTATTTTTGTCCATAACTAATATTTTTGTCGGAAACGATTTTTTATGTTCAAAACCGCTATTTTTGTCGGAAATAAAAATTTTTGTCCAGAACTAAAATTTTTGTCGGAAACGATTATATTTGTCCAAAATTAATATTTTTGTCAGAAACGATTATTTTTGTTCAGAACTAATATTTTTGGCATAAACGATTATTTTTTTAGAAAAATAATATTTTTATCAGAAAAGATTATTTTTGTCCAAAACAAATATTTTTGTCCGAAACGATTATTTTTGTCGGAAAAGATTATTTTTGTCCAGAACTAATATTTTTGTCAGAAACCAATATTTATGTTCAGAATTAATATTTTTGGCATTAACGATTATTTTTTTAGAAAAATAAAATTTTTGTCGGAAACGATTATATTTGTCCAAAAATAATATTTTTGTCGGAAACGATTATTTTTGTTCAGAACTAATATTTTTGGCATAAACGATTATTTTTTTAGAAAAATAATATTTTTGTCAGAAACGATTATTTCTGTCCAAAAATAATATTTTTGTCAGAAAAGATTATTTTTGTCCAAAACAAATATTTTTGTCCGAAACGATTATTTTTGTCGGAAAAAATTATTTTTTTCCAGAACTAATATTTTTGTCGGAAACGATTAATTATGTTCAGAACCGCTATTTTTGTCGGAAAAGATTATTTTTGTCCAGAACTAATATTTTTGTCGCGAAACGTATATATTTGTCCAAAAATAATATTTTTTTCAGAAACGATTATTTTGGTTCATAACTAATGTTTTTGTCATTAACGATTATATTTGTAGAAAAATAATATTTTTGTCAGAAACGATTATTTTTGTCCAAAAATAATATTTTTGTCCGAAAAGCTTATTTTTGTCCAAAACAAATATTTTTGTCCGAAACGATTATTTTTGTCGGAAAAGATTATTTTTGTCCAAAAAATATTTTTGCAGAAACGATTATTTTTGTTCAGAACTAATATTTTTGTCATAAACAATTAATTTGTAGATAAATAATATTTTTGTTTGAAACGATAATTTCTGTCGGAATAGATTATATTTGTTCAAAACTAATATTTTTGTCGGAAACGATTATTTTGTTTCAGAACCGCTATTTTTGTCGTAAAGGATTATTTTTGTCCAAAATAATATCTTTGTCAGAAACGATTATTTCTGTTCAAAAATAATATTTTTGTCAGGAAAGATTATTTTTGTCCAAAACAAATATTTTTGTCCGAAACGATTATTTTTGTCGGAAAAGATTATTTTTGTCCAGAACTAATATTTTTGTCAGAAACCAATATTTTTGTCCAAAACAAATATATTTGTCGGAATAGATTATATTTGTCTAAACTTAAAATTTTTGTCGGAAAAGAATATTTTTGTGCAAAAGTAATATTTTTGTCGGAAACGATTATTTATGTTCAGAACCGCTATTTTTGTCGGAAAAGATTATTTTTGTCCAGAACTAATATTTTTGTCGGAAACGATTATATTTGTCCAAAAATAATATTTTTTTCAGAAACGATTATTTTTGTTCAGAACTAATATTTTTGGCATAAACGATTATTTTTTTAGAAAAACTATATTTTTGTCAGAAACGATTATTTTTGTCCAAAAATAATATTTTTGTCAGAAAAGATTATTTTTATCCAATACAAATATTTTTGTCCGAAACGATTATTTTTGTCGGAAAAGATTATTTTTGTCCAGAACTAATATTTTTGTCAGAAACCAATATTTTTGTCCAAAACAAATATTTTTGACGGAAACGATTATTTATGTTCAGAAACGCTATTTTTGTCGGAAAGGATTATTTTTGTCAGAGACGATTATTTTTGTTCAGAAGCGCTATTTTTGTCGGACAAGATTATTTTTGTCCAGAACTAATATTTTTGTCGGAAACGATTATTTATGTTCAAAACCGCTATTTTTGTCGGAAAAAAAAATTATTGTCCAGAACTAAAATTTTTGTCGGAAACGATTATATTTGTCCAAAAATAATATTTTTGTCAGAAACGATTATTTTTGTTCAGAACTAATATTTTTGGCATAAACGATTATTTTTTTAGAAAAATAATATTTTTGTCAGAAACAATTATTCTTGTCCAAAAATAATATTTTTGTCAGAAAAAATTATTTTTGTCCAAAACAAATATTTTTGTCCGAAACGATTATTTTTGTCGGAAAAGATTATTTTTGTCCAGAACTAATATTTTTGACAGAAGCCAATGTTTTTGTTCAGAACTAATATTTTTGGCATAAACGATTATTTTTTTAGAAAAATTATATTTTTGTCAGAAACGATTATTTTTGTCCAAAAATAATATTTTTGTCAGAAAAGATTATTTTTGTCCAAAACAAATATTTTTGTCCGAAACGATTATTTTTGTCGGAAAAGATTATTTTTGTCGGAAAAGATTATTTTTGTCCAGAACTAATATTTTTGTCAGAAACCAATATTTTTGTCCAAAACAAATATTTTTGTCGGAATAGATTATATTTGTCTGAAACTAAAATTTTTGTCAGAAATTATTCTTTTTGTTCAGAACCGCTTTTTTTGTCGGAAAAGAATATTTTTTTCCAGAACTAATATTTTTGTCGGAAACGATTATATTTGTCCAAAAATAATATTTTTTTCAGAAACGATTATTTTTGTTCAGAACTAATATTTTTGTAATAAACGATTATTTTTGTAGAAAATAATATTTTTGTTAGAAACGATTATTTCTGTCGGTATAGATTATATTTGTTCAAAACTAATATTTTCGTCGGAAACGACTATTTTTGTTCAGAACCGCTATTTTTGTCGGACAAGATTATTTTTGTCCAGAACTAATATTTTTGTCGGAAACGATTATTTATGTTCAGAACCGCTATTTTTGTCGGAAAAGAAAATTTTTGTCCAGAACTAAAATTTTTGTCGGAAACGATTATATTTGTCCAACAATAATATTTTTTTCAGAAACGATTATTATTGTTCAGAACTAATATTTTTGTCATAAACGATTATATTTGTAGAAAAATAATATTTTTGTCAGAAACGATTATTTTTCTCCAAAAATAATATTTTTGTCAGAAAAGATTATTTTTGTCCAAAACAAATATTTTTGTCCGAAACGATTATTTTTGTCGGAAAAGATTATTTTTGTCCAGAACTAATATTTTTGTCATAAACCAATATTTTTGTCCAAAACAAATATTTTTTTCGGTATAGATTATATTTGTCTAAAACTAAAATTTTTGTCAGAAATGATTCTTTTTGGTCAAATCCGCTATTTTTGTCGGGAAAGAATATTTTTGTCCAAACCTAATATTTTTGTCGGGAACGATTAATTATGTTCAGAACCGCTATTTTTGTCGGAAAAGATTATTTTTGTCCAGAACTAATATTTTTGTCGAAAACGATTATTTTTGTAGATAAATAATATTTTTGTATGAAACGATTATTTCTGTCGAAATAGATTATATTTGTTGAAAACTAATATTTTTGTCGGAAACGATTTTTTATGTTCAGAACCGCTATTTTTGTCGGAAAGGATTATTTTTGTCAGAAACGATTATTTTTGTTCAGAACCGCTATTTTTGTCGGACAAGATTATTTTTGTCCAGAACTAATATTTTTGTCGGAAACGATTATTTAAGTTCAAAACCGCTATTTTTGTCGGAAATAAAAATTTTTGTCCAGAACTAAAATTTTTGTCGGAAACGATTATATTTGTCCAAAATTAATATTTTTGTCAGAAACGATTATTTTTGTTCAGAACTAATATTTTTGGCATAAACGATTATTTTTTTAGAAAAATAATATTCTTGTCAGAAACGATTATTTTTGTCCAAAAATAATATTTTTGTCAGAAAAGATTATTAATGTCCAAACAAATATTTTTGACCGAAACGATTATTTTTGTCGGAAAAGATTATTTTTGTCCGGAACTAATATTTTTGTCAGAAACCATTATTTTTGTCCAAAACAAATATTTTTGTCGGAATTGATTATATTTGTCTAAAACTAAAATTTTTGTCAGAAATGATTCTTTTTGTTCAAATCCGCTATTTTTGTCGGAAAAGAATATTTATGTCCAAAACTAATAGTTTTTCGGAAACGATTATTTATGTTCAGAACCGCTATTTTTGTCGGAAAAGATTATTTTTGTCCAGAACTAATATTTTTGTCGGAAACGATTATATTTGTCCAAAAATAATATTTTTTTCAGAAACGATTATTTTTGTTGAGAACTAATATTTTTGTCATAAACAATTATTTTTGTAGATAAATAATATTTTTGTTTGAAACGATTATTTCTGTCGGAATAGATTATATTTGTCCAGAACTAAAATTTTTGTCGGAAACGATTATATTTGTCCAAAAATAATATTTTTGTCAGAAACGATTATTTTTGTTCAGAACAAATATTTTTGTCCGAAACGTTTATTTTTGTCGGAAAAGATTATTTTTGTCCAGAACTAATATTTTTGACAGAAGCCAATATTTTTGTTCAGAACTAATATTTTTGGCATAAACGATTATTTTTTTAGAAAAATTATATTTTTGTCAGAAAGGATTATTTTTGTCCAAAACAAATATTTTTGTCCGAAACGTTTATTTTTGTCGGAAAAGATTATTTTTGTCCAGAACTAATATTTTTGACAGAAGCCAATATTTTTGTTCAGAACTAATATTTTTTGCATAAACGATTATTTTTTTAGAAAAATTATATTTTTGTCAGAAACGATTATTTTTGTCCAAAAATAATATTTTTGTCAGAAAAGATTATTTTTGTCCAAAACAAATATTTTTGTCCGAAACGATTATTTTTTTCGGAAAAGATTATTTTTGTCCAGAACTAATATTTTTGTCAGAAACCAATATTTTTGTCCAAAACAAATATTTTTGTCGGAATAGATTATATTTGTCTGAAACTAAAATTTTTGTCAGAAATTATTCTTTTTGGTCAATTCCGCTATTTTTGTCGGGAAAGAATATTTTTGTCCAAAACTAATATTTTTGTCGGGAACGATTAATTATGTTCAGAACCGCTATTTTTGTCGGTAAAGATTATTTTTGTCCAGAACTAATATTTTTGTCGAAAACGATTATATTTGTCCTGAAATAATATTTTTTTCAGAAACGATTATCTTTGTTTAGAACTAATATTTTTTTCATAAACAATTATTTTTGTAGAAAATTAAATATTTTAGTTTGATACGATTATTACTGTCAGAATAGATTATATTTTCTCAAAACTAATATTTTTGTCGGAAACGATTATTTATGTTCAGAACCGCTATTTTTGTCGGAAAGGACTATTTTTGTCCAAAAAAATATTTTTGTCAGGAACGATTATTTTTGTCCAAAAATAATATTTTTGTCAGAAAAGATTATTTTTGTCCAGAACTAATATTTTTGTCATATACCAATATTTTTGTCCAAAACAAATATTTTTGTCGGAATAGATTATATTTGTCTAAAACTAAAATATTTGTCAGAAATGATTCTTTTTGTTCAAATCCGCTTTTTTTGTCGGAAAAGAATATTTTTGTCCAAAACTAATATTTTTGTCGGAAACGATTAATTATGTTCAGAACCGCTATTTTTGTCGGAAAAGATTATTTTTGTCCAGAACTAATATTTTTGTCGGAAACGATTATATTTGTCCAAAAATAATATTTTTTCAGAAACGATTATTTTTGTTCAGAACTAATATTTTTGTCATAAACAATAATTTTTGTAGATAAATAATATTTTTGTTTGAAACGATTATTTCTATCGGAATAGATTATATTTGTTGAAAACTAATATTTTTTTCGGAAACGATTATTTATTTTCAGAACCGCTATTTTTGTCGGAAAGGATTATTTTTGTCAGAAACGATTATTTTTGTTCAGAACCGCTATTTTTGTCGGACAAGATTATTTTTGTCCAGAACTAATATTTTTGTCGGAAACGATTATTTATGTTCAAAACCGCTATTTTTGTCGGAAATAAAAATTTTTGTCCAGAACTAAAATTTTTGTCGGAAACGATTTTATTTGTCCAAAATTAATATTTTTGTCAAAACGATTATTTTTGTTCAGAACTAATATTTTTGGCATAAACGATTATTTTTTTAGAAAAATAATATTTTTGTCAGAAACGATTATTTTTGTCCAAAAATAATATTTTTGTCAGAAAAGATTATTTTTGTCCAAAACAAATATTTTTGTCCGAAACGATTATTTTTGTCGGAAAAGATTATTTTTGTCCGAAACGATTATTTTTGTCCAGAACTAATATTTTGGTCAGAAACCAATATTTTTATTCAGAACTAATATTTTTGCCATAAACGATTATATTTGTAGAAAAATAATATTTTTGTCAAAAACGATTATTTTTGTCAAAAAATAATATTTTTGTCCGAATAGCTTATTTTTGTCCAACACAAATATTTTTGTCCGAAACGATTATTTTTGTCGGAAAAGATTATTTTTGTCCAAAAAATATTTTTGTCAGAAACGATTATTTTTGTTCAGAACCGCTATTTTTGTCGGACAAGATTATTTTTGTCCAGAACTAATATCTTTGTCGGAAACGATTATTTATGTTAAGAACTAATATTTTTGGCATAAACGATTATTTTTTTAGAAAAATAAAATTTTTGTCGGAAACGATTATATTTGTCCAAAAATAATATTTTTGTCGGAAACGATTATTTTTGTTCAGAACTAATATTTTTGGCATAAACGATTATTCTTTTAGAAAAATAATATTTTTGTCAGAAACGATTCTTTCTGTCCAAAAATAATATTTTTGTCAGAAAAGATTATTTTTGTCCAAAACAAATATTTTTGTCAGAAACGATTATTTTTGTTCAGAAATAATATTTTTTGCATAAACGATTATTTTTTTAGAAAAATAATATCTTTGTCAGAAACGATTATTTCTGTCCAAAAATAATATTTTTGTCAGGAAAGAATATTTTTGTCCAAAACAAATATTTTTGACCGAAACGATTATTTTTGTCGGAAAAGATTATTTTTGTCCAGAACCGCTATTTTTGTCGGACAAGATTATTTTTGTCCAAAACTAATATTTTTGTCGGAAACGATTATTTATGTTCAGAACCGCTATTTTTGTCGGAAAAAAAAATTTTTGTCCAGAACTAAAATTTTGGTCGGAAACGATTATATTTGTCCAAAAATAATATATTGTCAGATACAATTATTTTTGTTAAGAACTAATATTTTTGGCATAAACGATTATTTTTTTAGAAAAATAATATTTTTGTCAGAAACGATTATTTTTGTCCAAAAATAATATTTTTGTCAGAAAAGATTATTTTTGTCCAAAACAAATATTTTTGTCCGAAACGATTATTTTTGTCGGAAAAGATTATTTTTGTCCGAAACGATTATTTTTGTCGGAAAAGATTATTTTTGTCCAGAACTAATATTTTTGTCAGAAACCAATATTTTTATTCAGAACTAATATTTTTGTCATAAACGATTATATTTGTAGAAAAATTATATTTTTGTCAAAAACGATTTTTTTTGTCCAAAAATAATATTTTTGTCCGAATAGCTTATTTTTGTCCAAAACAAATATTTTTGTCCGAAACGATTATTTTTGTCGGAAAAGATTATTTTTGTCCAGAACTAATATTTTTGTCAGAAACCAATATTTTTGTCCAAAACAAATATTTTTGTCGGAATAGATTATATTTGTCTAAAACTAAAATTTTTGTCAGAAATGATTCTTTTTGTTCAAATCCGCTATTTTTGTCGGAAAAGAATATTTTTGTCCAAAACTAATATTTTTGTCATAAACGATTATATTTGTAGAAAAATAATAATTTTGTCAGAAACGATTATTTTTGTCCAAAAATAATGTTTTTGTCCGAAAAGCTTATTTTTGTCCAAAACAAATATTTTTGTCCGAAACGTTTATTTTTGTTAAGAACCGTTTATTTTGTCGGACAAGATTATTTTTGTCCAGAACTAATATTTTTGTTTTAAACGATTATTTATGTTCAGAACCGCTATTTTTGTCGGAAAAAAAAATTTTTGTCAAGAACTAAAATTTTTGTCCGAAACGATTATATTTGTCGAAAAATAATATTTTTGTCAGAAACGATTATTTTTGTTCAGAACTAATATTTTTGGCATAAACGATTATTTTTTTAGAAAAATAATATTTTTGTCAGAAACGATTATATTTGTCCAAAAATAATATTTTTTTCAGAAAAGATTATTTTTGTCCAAAACAAATATTGTTGTCCGAAACGATTATTTTTGTCGGAAAAGATTATTTTTGTCCAGAACTAATATTTTTGTCAGAAACCAATATTTTTGTCCAAAATAAATATTTTTGTCGGAATTGATTATATTTGTCTAAAACTAAAATTTTGGTCAGAAATGATTCTTTTTGTTCAAATCCGCTATTTTTGTCGGAAAAGAATATTTTTGTCCAAAACTAATATTTTTGTCATAAACGATTATATTTGTAGAAAAATAATAATTTTGTCAGAAACGATTATTTTTGTCCAAAAATAATGTTTTTGTCCGAAAAGCTTATTTTTGTCCAAAAGAAATATTTTTGTCCGAAACGATTATTTTTGTTCAGTACCGTTTATTTTGTCGGACAAGATTATTTTTGTCCAGAACTAATATTTTTGTCTGAAACGATTATTTATGTTCAGAACCGCTATTTTTGTCGGAAAAAAAAATTTTTGTCCAGAACTAAAATTTTTGTCGGAAACGTTTATATTTGTCGAAAAATAATATTTTTGTCAGAAACGATTATTTTTGTTCAGAACTAATATTTTCGGCATAAACGATTATTTTTTTAGAAAAATAATAATTTTGTCAGAAACGATTATTTTTGTCCAAAAATAATATTTTTTTCAGAAAAGATTATTTTTGTCCAAAACAAATATTGTTGTCCGAAACGATTATTTTTGTCGGAAAAGATTATTTTTGTCCAGAACTAATATTTTTACCAGAAACCAATATTTTTGTCCAAAATAAATATTTTTGTCGGAATTGATTATATTTGTCTAAAACTAAAATTTTTGTCAGAAATGATTCTTTTTGTTCAAATCCGCTATTTTTGTCGGAAAAGAATATTTTTGTCCAAAACTAATATTTTTTCGGAAACGATTATTTATGTTCAGAACCGCTATTTTTGTCGGAAAAGATTATTTTTGTCCAGAAGTAATATTTTTGTCGGAAACGATTATATTTGTCCAAAAATAATATTTTGTCAGATACAATTATTTTTGTTAAGAACTAATATTTTTGGCATAAACGATTATTTTTGTCCAAAAATAATATTTTTGTCAGAAACGATTATTTTTGTCCAAAAATAATATTTTTGTCAGAAAAGATTATTTTTGTCCAAAACAAATATTTTTGTCCGAAACGATTATTTTTGTCGGAAAAGATTATTTTTGTCCGAAACGATTATTTTTGTCGGAAAAGATTATTTTTGTCCAGAACTTATATTTTTTTCAGAAACCAATATTTTTATTCAGAACTAATATTTTTGTCATAAACGATTATATTTGTAGAAAAATAATATTTTTGTCAAAAACGATTTTTTTTGTTCAAAAATAATATTTTTGTCAGAAAAGATTTTTTATGTCCAAAACAAATATTTTTGTCCGAAACGATTATTTTTGTCGGAAAAGATTATTTTTGTCCAGAACTAATATTTTTGTCAGAAACCAATATTTTTGTCCAAAACAAATATTTTTGTCGGAATAGATTATATTTGTCTAAAACTAAAATTTTTGTCAGAAATGATTCTTTTTGTTCAAATCCGCTATTTTTGTCGGAAAAGAATATTTTTGTCCAAAACTAATTTTTTTGTCATAAACGATTATATTTGTAGAAAAATAATAATTTCGTCAGAAACGATTATTTTTGTCCAAAAATAATGTTTTTGTCCGAAAAGCTTATTTTTGTCCAAAACAAATATTTTTGTCCGAAACGTTTATTTTTGTTAAGACCGTTTATTTTGTCGGACAAGATTATTTTTGTCCAGAACTAATATTTTTGTCTGAAACGATTATTTATGTTCAGAACCGCTATTTTTGTCGGAAAAAAAAATTTTTGTCCAGAACTAAAATTTTTGTCCGAAACGATTATATTTGTCGAAAAATAATATTTTTGTCAGAAACGATTATTTTTGTTCAGAACTAATATTTTTGGCATAAACGATTATTTTTTTAGAAAAATAATATTTTTGTCAGAAACGATTATTTTTGTCCAAAAATAATATTTTTTTCAGAAAAGATTATTTTTGTCCAAAACAAATATTGTTGTCCGAAACGATTATTTTTGTCGGAAAAGATTATTTTTGTCCAGAACTAATATTTTTGTCAGAAACCAATATTTTTGTCCAAAATAAATATTTTTGTCGGAATTGATTATATTTGTCTAAAACTAAAATTTTTGTCAGAAATGATTCTTTTTGTTCAAATCCGCTATTTTTGTCGGAAAAGAATATTTTTGTCCAAAACTAATATTTTTTCGGAAACGATTATTTATGTTCAGAACCGCTATTTTTGTCGGAAAAGATTATTTTTGTCCAGAAGTAATATTTTTGTCGGAAACGATTATATTTGTCCAAAAATAATATTTTTTTCAGAAACGATTATTTTTGTTCAGAACTAATATTTTTGTCATAAACAATTATTTTTGTAGATAAATAATATTTTTGTTTGAAACGATTATTTCTGTCGGAATAGATTATATTTGTTCAAAACTAATATTTTTGTCGGAAACGATTATTTATGTTCAGAACCGCTATTTTTGTCGGAAACGATTATTTTTGTCCAAAAAAATATTTTTATCAGAAACGATTATTTTTGTTCAGAAATAATATTTTTTGCATAAACGATTATTTTTTTAGAAAAATAATATCTTTGTCAGAAACGATTATTTCTGTCCAAAAATAATATTTTTGTCAGGAAAGATTATTTTTGTAAAAAACAAATATTTTTGACCGAAACGATTATTTTTGTCGGAAAAGATTATTTTTGTCCAAAACCGCTATTTTTGTCGGACAAGATTATTTTTGTCCAAAACTAATAATTTTGTCGGAAACGATTATTTATGTTCAGAACCGCTATTTTGTCGGAAAAAAAAATTTTTGTCCAGAACTAAAATTTTGGTTGGAAACGATTATATTTGTCCAAAAATAATATTTTGTCAGATACAATTATTTTTGTTAAGAACTAATATTTTTGGCATAAACGATTATTTTTGTCCAAAAATAATATTTTTGTCAGAAACGATTATTTTTGTCCAAGACAAATATTTTTGTCCGAAACGATTATTTTGTCGGAAAAGATTATTTTTGTCCAGAACTAATATTTTTGTTAGCAACCAATACTTTTGTCCAAAACAAATATTTTTGTCGGAATAGATTATATTTGTCTAAAACTAAAATTTTTGACAGAAATGATTCTTTTTGTTCAAATCCGCTATTTTTGTCGGAAAAGAATATTTTTGTCCAAAACTTATATTTTTTCGGAAACTATTATTTATGTTCAGAACCGCTATTTTTGCCGGAAAAGATTATTTTTTCCAGAACTATTATTTTAGTCGGAAACGATTATTTTTGTTCAGAACCGCTATTTTTGTCGGACAAGATTATTTTTGTCCA
This sequence comes from Pantala flavescens, assembly GCA_020796165.1. Taxonomy (NCBI): domain Eukaryota; kingdom Metazoa; phylum Arthropoda; class Insecta; order Odonata; family Libellulidae; genus Pantala; species Pantala flavescens. Next base: position 50,478,079 of record CM036883.1, read on the forward strand.
TAACTAATATTTTTGTCGGAAACGATTTTTTATGTTCAAAACCGCTATTTTTGTCGGAAATAAAAATTTTTGTCCAGAACTAAAATTTTTGTCGGAAACGATTATATTTGTCCAAAATTAATATTTTTGTCAGAAACGATTATTTTTGTTCAGAACTAATATTTTTGGCATAAACGATTATTTTTTTAGAAAAATAATATTTTTATCAGAAAAGATTATTTTTGTCCAAAACAAATATTTTTGTCCGAAACGATTATTTTTGTCGGAAAAGATTATTTTTGTCCAGAACTAATATTTTTGTCAGAAACCAATATTTATGTTCAGAATTAATATTTTTGGCATTAACGATTATTTTTTTAGAAAAATAAAATTTTTGTCGGAAACGATTATATTTGTCCAAAAATAATATTTTTGTCGGAAACGATTATTTTTGTTCAGAACTAATATTTTTGGCATAAACGATTATTTTTTTAGAAAAATAATATTTTTGTCAGAAACGATTATTTCTGTCCAAAAATAATATTTTTGTCAGAAAAGATTATTTTTGTCCAAAACAAATATTTTTGTCCGAAACGATTATTTTTGTCGGAAAAAATTATTTTTTTCCAGAACTAATATTTTTGTCGGAAACGATTAATTATGTTCAGAACCGCTATTTTTGTCGGAAAAGATTATTTTTGTCCAGAACTAATATTTTTGTCGCGAAACGTATATATTTGTCCAAAAATAATATTTTTTTCAGAAACGATTATTTTGGTTCATAACTAATGTTTTTGTCATTAACGATTATATTTGTAGAAAAATAATATTTTTGTCAGAAACGATTATTTTTGTCCAAAAATAATATTTTTGTCCGAAAAGCTTATTTTTGTCCAAAACAAATATTTTTGTCCGAAACGATTATTTTTGTCGGAAAAGATTATTTTTGTCCAAAAAATATTTTTGCAGAAACGATTATTTTTGTTCAGAACTAATATTTTTGTCATAAACAATTAATTTGTAGATAAATAATATTTTTGTTTGAAACGATAATTTCTGTCGGAATAGATTATATTTGTTCAAAACTAATATTTTTGTCGGAAACGATTATTTTGTTTCAGAACCGCTATTTTTGTCGTAAAGGATTATTTTTGTCCAAAATAATATCTTTGTCAGAAACGATTATTTCTGTTCAAAAATAATATTTTTGTCAGGAAAGATTATTTTTGTCCAAAACAAATATTTTTGTCCGAAACGATTATTTTTGTCGGAAAAGATTATTTTTGTCCAGAACTAATATTTTTGTCAGAAACCAATATTTTTGTCCAAAACAAATATATTTGTCGGAATAGATTATATTTGTCTAAACTTAAAATTTTTGTCGGAAAAGAATATTTTTGTGCAAAAGTAATATTTTTGTCGGAAACGATTATTTATGTTCAGAACCGCTATTTTTGTCGGAAAAGATTATTTTTGTCCAGAACTAATATTTTTGTCGGAAACGATTATATTTGTCCAAAAATAATATTTTTTTCAGAAACGATTATTTTTGTTCAGAACTAATATTTTTGGCATAAACGATTATTTTTTTAGAAAAACTATATTTTTGTCAGAAACGATTATTTTTGTCCAAAAATAATATTTTTGTCAGAAAAGATTATTTTTATCCAATACAAATATTTTTGTCCGAAACGATTATTTTTGTCGGAAAAGATTATTTTTGTCCAGAACTAATATTTTTGTCAGAAACCAATATTTTTGTCCAAAACAAATATTTTTGTCGGAATAGATTATATTTGTCTGAAACTAAAATTTTTGTCAAATATTATTCTTTTTGTTCAGAACCGCTATTTTTGTCGGAAAAGAATATTTTTGTCCAAAACTAATATTTTTGTCGGGAACGATTAATTATGTTCAGAACCCCTATTTTTGTCGGAAAAGATTATTTTTGTCCAGAACTAATATTTTTGTCGAAAACGATTATATTTGTCCTGAAATAATATTTTTTTTCAGAAACGATTATCTTTGTTCAGAACTAATATTTTTTTCATAAACAATTATTTTTGTAGAAAATTAAATATTTTAGTTTGATACGATTATTACTGTCAGAATAGATTATATTTGCTCAAAACTAATATTTTTGTCGGAAACGATTATTTATGTTCAGAACCGCTATTTTTGTCGGAAAGGACTATTTTTGTCCAAAAAAATATTTTTGTCAGAAACGATTATTTTTGTCCAAAAATAATATTTTTGTCAGAAAAGATTATTTTTGTCCAGAACTAATATTTTTGTCAGATACCAATATTTTTGTCCAAAACAAATATTTTTGTCGGAATAGATTATATTTGTCTAAAACTAAAATATTTGTCAGAAATGATTCTTTTTGTTCAAATCCGCTTTTTTTGTCGGAAAAGAATATTTTTGTCCAAAACTAATATTTTTGTCGGAAACGATTATATTTGTCCAAAAATAATATTTTTTCAGAAACGATTTTTTTTGTTCAGAACTAATATTTTTGTCATAAACAATTATTTTTGTAGATAAATAATATTTTTGTTTGAAAAAATTATTTCTGTCGGAATAGATTATATTTGTTGAAAACTAATATTTTTGTCGGAAACGATTATTTATGTTCAGAACCTCTATTTTGGTCGGAAAGGATTATTTTCGTCAGAAACGATTATTTTTGTTCAGAACCGCTATTTTTGTCGGACAAGATTATTTTTGTCCATAACTAATATTTTTGTCGGAAACGATTTTTTATGTTCAAAACCGCTATTTTTGTCGGAAATAAAAATTTTTGTCCAGAACTAAAATTTTTGTCGGAAACGATTATATTTGTCCAAAATTAATATTTTTGTCAGAAACGATTATTTTTGTTCAGAACTAATATTTTTGGCATAAACGATTATTTTTTTAGAAAAATAATATTTTTATCAGAAAAGATTATTTTTGTCCAAAACAAATATTTTTGTCCGAAACGATTATTTTTGTCGGAAAAGATTATTTTTGTCGGAAACGATTATTTATGTTCAGAACCGCTATTTTTGTCGGAAAGGACTATTTTTGTCCAAAAAAATATTTTTGTCAGAAACGATTATTTTTTTCCAAAAATAATTTTTTTGTCAGAAAAGATTATTTTTGTCCAGAACTAATATTTTTGTCAGATACCACTATTTTTGTCCCAAACAAATATTTTTGTCGGAATAGATTATATTTGTCTAAAACTAAAATATTTGTCAGAAATGATTCTTTTTGTTCAAATCCGCTTTTTTTGTCGGAAAAGAATATTTTTGTCCAAAACTAATATTTTTGTCGGAAACGATTATATTTGTCCAAAAATAATATTTTTTCAGAAACGATTTTTTTTGTTCAGAACTAATATTTTTGTCATAAACAATTATTTTTGTAGATAAATAATATTTTTGTTTGAAACGATTATTTCTGTCGGAATAGATTATATTTGTTGAAAACTAATATTTTTGTCGGAAACGATTATTTATGTTCAGAACCGCTATTTTTGTCGGAAAGGATTATTTTTGTCCAGAACTAATATTTTTGTCGGAAACGATTTTTTATGTTCAAAACCGCTATTTTTGTCGGAAATAAAAATTTTTGTCCAGAACTAAAATTTTTGTCGGAAACGATTATATTTGTCCAAAATTAATATTTTTGTCAGAAACGATTATTTTTGTTCAGAACTAATATTTTTGGCATAAACGATTATTTTTTTAGAAAAATAATATTTTTATCAGAAACGATTATTTTTGTCCAAAAATAATATTTTTGTCAGAAAAGATTATTTTTGTCCAAAACAAATATTTTTGTCCGAAACGATTATTTTTGTCGGAAAAGATTATTTTTGTCCGAAACGATTATTTTTGTCGGAAAAGATTATTTTCGTCCAGAACTAATATTTTTGTCAGAAACCAATATTTTTATTCAGAACTAATATTTTTGCCATAAACGATTATATTTGTAGAAAAATAATATTTTTGTCAAAAACGATTATTTTTGTCCAAAAATAATATTTTTGTCCGAATAGCTTATTTTTGTCCAAAACAAATATTTTTGTCCGAAACGATTATTTTTGTCGGAAAAGATTATTTTTGTCCAAAAAATATTTTTGTCGGAAACGATTATTTATGTTCAGAACCGCTATTTTTGTCGGAAAAAAAAATTTTTCTCCAGAACTAATATTTTTGTCAGAAACGATTATTTTTGTTCAGAACTAATATTTTTGGCATAAACGATTATTTTTTTAGAAAAATAATATTTTTGTCAGAAACGATTATTTTTGTCCAAAAATAATATTTTTGTCAGAAAAGATTTTTTATGTCGAAAACAAATATTTTTGTCCGAAACGATTATTTTTGTCGGAAAAGATTATTTTTGTCCAGAACTAATATTTTTGTCAGAAACCAATATTTTTGTCCAAAACAAATATTTTTGTCGGAATAGATTATATTTGTCTAAAACTAAAATTTTTGTCAGAAATGATTCTTTTTGTTCAAATCCGCTATTTTTGTCGGAAAATAATATTTTTGTCCAAAACTAATATTTTTGTCATAAACGATTATATTTGTAGAAAAATAATAATTTTGTCAGAAACGATTATTTTTGTCCAAAAATAATGTTTTTGTCCGAAAAGCTTATTTTTGTCCAAAACAAATATTTTTGTCCGAAACGATTATTTTTGTTCAGAACCGTTTATTTTGTCGGACAAGATTATTTTTGTCCAGAAGTAATATTTTTGTCGGAAACGATAATATTTGTCCAACAATAATATTTCTTTCAGAAACGATTATTTTTGTTCAGAGCTAATATTTTTGTCATATACGATTATATTTGTAGAAAAATAATATTTTTGTCAGAAACGATTATTTTTGTCCAAAAATAATATTTTTGTCAGAAAAGATTATTTTTGTCCAAAACAAATATTTTTGTCCGAAACGATTATTTTTGTCGGAAAAGATTATTTTTGTCCAGAACTAATATTTTTGTCAGAAACCAAAATTTTGGCCAAAAGAAATATTTTTTCTTGGAATAGATTATATTTGTCTAAAACTAAAATTTTTGTCAGAAATGATTCTTTTTGGTCAAATCCGCTATTTTTGTCGGGAAAGAATATATTTGTCCAAAACTAATATTTTTGTCGGGAACGATTAATTATGTTCAGAACCGCTATTTTTGTCGGAAAAGATTATTTTTGTCCAGAACTAATATTTTTGTCGAAAACGATTATATTTGTCCTGAAATAATATTTTTTTCAGAAACGATTATCTTTGTTCAGAACTAATATTTTTTTCATAAACAATTATTTTTGTAGAAAATTAAATATTTTAGTTTGATACGATTATTACTGTCAGAATAGATTATATTTGCTCAAAACTAATATTTTTGTCGGAAACGATTATTTATGATCAGAACCGCTATTTTTGTCGGAAAGGACTATTTTTGTCCAAAAAAATATTTTTGTCAGAAACGATTATTTTTGTCCAAAAATAATATTTTTGTCAGAAAAGATTATTTTTGTCCAGAACTAATATTTTTGTCAGATACCAATATTTTTGTCCAAAACAAATATTTTTGTCGGAATAGATTATATTTGTCTAAAACTAAAATATTTTTCAGAAATGATTCTTTTTGTTCAAATCCGCTTTTTTTGTCGGAAAAGAATATTTTTGTCCAAAACTAATATTTTTGTCGGAAACAATTAATTATGTTCAGAATCGCTATTTTTGTCGGAAAAGATTATTTTTGTCCAGAACTAATATTTTTGTCGGAAACGATTATATTTGTCCAAAAATAATATTTTTTCAGAAACGATTTTTTTTGTTCAGAACTAATATTTTTGTCATAAACAATTATTTTTGTAGATAAATAATATTTTTGTTTGAAACGATTATTTCTGTCGGAATAGATTATATTTGTTGAAAACTAATATTTTTGTCGGAAACGATTATTTATGTTCAGAACCGCTATTTTTGTCGGAAAGGATTATTTTTGTCAGAAACGATTATTTTTGTTCAGAACCGCTATTTTTGTCGGACAAGATTATTTTTGTCCAGAACTAATATTTTTGTCGGAAACGATTTTTTATGTTCAAAACCGCTATTTTTGTCGGAAATAAAAATTTTTGTCCAGAACTAAAATTTTTGTCGGAAACGATTATATTTGTCCAAAATTAATATTTTTGTCAGAAACGATTATTTTTGTTCAGAACTAATATTTTTGGCATAAACGATTATTTTTTTAGAAAAATAATATTTTTGTCAGAAACGATTATTTTTGTCCAAAAATAATATTTTTGTCAGAAAAGATTATTTTTGTCCAAAACAAATATTTTTGTCCGAAACGATTATTTTTGTCGGAAAAGATTATTTCTGTCCGAAACGATTATTTTTGTCGGAAAAGATTATTTTCGTCCAGAACTAATATTTTTGTCAGAAACCAATATTTTTATTCAGAACTAATATTTTTGCCATAAATGATTATATTTGTAGAAAAATAATATTTTTTTCAAAAACGATTATTTTTGTCCAAAAATAATATTTTTGTCCGAATAGCTTATTTTTGTCCAAAACAAATATTTTTGTCCGAAACGATTATTTTTGTCGGAAAAGATTATTTTTGTCCAAAAAATATTTTTGTCAGAAACGATTATTTTTGTTCAGAACCGCTATTTTTGTCGGACAAGATTATTTTTGTCCAGAACTTATATTTTTGTCGGAAACGATTATTTATGTTCAGAACTAATATTTTTGGCATAAACGATTATTTTTTTAGAAAAATAAAATTTTTGTCGGAAACGATTATATTTGTCCAAAAATAATATTTTTGTCGGAAACGATTATTTTTGTTCAGAACTAATATTTTTGGCATGAACGATTATTTTTTTTGAAAAATAATATTTTTGTCAGAAACGATTATTTCTGTCCAAAAATAATATTTTTGTCAGAAAAGATTATTTTTGTCCAAAACAAATATTTGTGTCCGAAACGATTATTTTTGTCGGAGAAAATTATTTTTGTCCAGAACTAATATTTTTGTCGGAAACGATTTATTATTTTCAGAACCGCTATTTTTGTCGGAAAAGATTATATTTGTCCAGAAAATTAATATTTTTGTCGGAAACGATTATATTTGTCCAAAAATAATATTTTTTTCAGAAACGATTATTTTTGTTCAGAACTAATATTTTTGTCATTAACGATTATATTTGTAGAAAAATAATATTTTTGTCAGGAACGATTATTTTTGTCCAAAAATAATATTTTTGTCCGAAAAGCTTATTTTTGTCCGAAACAAATATTTTTGTCCGAAACGATTATTTTTGTCGGAAAAGATTATTTTTGTCCAAAAAATATTTTTGTCAGAAACGATTATTTTTGTCCAGAACCGCTATTTTAATCGGACAAGATTATTTTTGTCCAGAACTAATATTTTTGTCGGAAACGATTATTTATGTTCAGAACCGCTATTTTTGTCGGGAAAAAAAATTTTTCTCCAGAACTAATATTTTTGTCAGAAACGATAATTTTTGTTCAGAACTAATATTTTTGGCATAAACGATTATTTTTTTAGAAAAATAATATTTTTGTCAGAAACGATTATTTTTGTCCAAAAATAATATTTTTGTCAGAAAAGATTTTTTATGTCGAAAACATATATTTTTGTCCGAAACGATTATTTTTGTCGGAAAAGATTATTTTTGTCCAGTACTAATATTTTTGTCAGAAACCAATATTTTTGTCCAAAACAAATATTTTTGTCGGAATAGATTATATTTGTCTAAAACTAAAATTTTTGTCAGAAATGATTCTTTTTGTTCAAATCCGCTATTTTTTTCGGAAAAGAATATTTTTGTCCAAAACTAATATTTTTGTCATAAACGATTATATTTGTAGAAAAATAATAATTTTGTCAGAAACGATTATTTTTGTCCAAAAATAATGTTTTTGTCCGAAAAGCTTATTTTTGTCCAAAACAAATATTTTTGTCCGAAACGATTATTTTTGTTCAGAACCGTTTATTTTGTCGGACAAGATTATTTTTGTCCAGAACTAATATTTTTGTCTGAAACGATTATTTATGTTCAGAACCGCTATTTTTGTCGGAAAAAAAAAGTTTTGTCCAGAACTAAAATTTTTGTCGGAAACGATTATATTTGTCGAAAAATAAAATTTTTGTCAGAAACGATTATTTTTGTTCAGAACTAATATTTTTGGCATAAACGATTATTTTTTTAGAAAAATAATATTTTTGTCAGAAACGATTATTTTTTATTTATTTATATTTATATTTATATATTTTCCAAAAATAATATTTTTTTCAGAAAAGATTATTTTTGTCCAAAACAAATATTGTTGTTCGAAACGATTATTTTTGTCGGAAAAGATTATTTTTGTCCAGAACTAATATTTTAGTCAGAAACCAATATTTTTGTCCAAAATAAATATTTTTATTTGAATTGATTATATTTGTCTAAAACTAAAATTTTTGTCAGAAATGATTCTTTTTATTCAAATCCGCTATTTTTGTCGGAAAAGAATATTTTTGTCCAAAACTAATATTTTTTCGGAAACGATTATTTATGTTCAGAACCGCTATTTTTGTCGGAAAAGATTATTTTTGTCCAGAAGTAATATTTTTGTCGGAAACGATTATATTTGTCCAAAAATAATATTTTTTTCAGAAACGATTATTTTTGTTCAGAACTAATATTTTTGTCATATACAATTATTTTTGTAGATAAATAATATATTTGTTTGAAACGATTATTTCTGTCGGAATAGATTATATTTGTTCAAAACTAATATTGTTGTCGGAAACGATTATTTATGTTCAGAACCGCTATTTTTGTCGGGAAGGATTATTTTTGTCCAAAAAAATATTTTTGTCAGAAACGATTATTTTTGTTCAGAGCCGCTATTTTTGTCGGACAAGATTATTTTTGTCCAAAACTAATATTTTTGTCGGAAACGATTATTTATGTTCAGAACCGCTATTTTTGTCGGAAAAAAAAATTTTTGTCCAGAACTAAAATTTTGGTCGGAAACGATTATATTTGTCCAAAAATATTATTTTGTCAGAAACGATTATTTTTGTCCAAGACAAATATTTTTGTCCGAAACGATTATTTTGTCGGAAAAGATTATTTTTGTCCAGAAGTAATATTTTTGTCAGAAACCAATATTTTTGTCCAAAACAAATATTTTTGTCGGAATAGATTATATTTGTCTAAAACTAAAATTTTTGTCAGAAATGATTCTTTTTGTTCAAATCCGCTATTTTTGTCGGAAAAGAATATTTTTGTCCAAAACTAATATTTTTGTCATAAACGATTATATTTGTAGAAAAATAATAATTTTGTCAGAAACGATTATTTTTGTCCAAAAATAATGTTTTTGTCCGAAAAGCTTGTTTTTGTCCAAAGAAATATTTTTGTCCGAAACGATTATTTTTGTTCAGAACCGTTTATTTTGTCGGACAAGATTATTTTTGTCCAAAACTAATATTTTTGTCATAAACGATTATATTTGTAGAAAAATAATAATTTTGTCAGAAACGATTATTTTTGTCCAAAAATAATGTTTTTGTCCGAAAAGCTTATTTTTGTCCAAAGAAATATTTTTGTCAGAAACGATTATTTTTGTTCAGAACCGCTATTTTTGTCGGACAAGATTATTTTTGTCCAAAACTAATATTTTTGTCGGAAACGATTATTTATGTTCAGAACCGCTATTTTTGTCGGAAAAAAAAATTTTTGTCCAGAACTAAAATTTTGGTCGGAAACGATTATATTTGTCCAAAAATATTATTTTGTCAGATACAATTATTTTTGTTAAGAACTAATATTTTTGGCATAAACGATTATTTTTGTCCAAAAATAATATTTTTGTCCGAAACGATTATTTTGTCGGAAAAGATTATTTTTGTCCAGAAATAATATTTTTGTCAGAAACCAATATTTTTGTCCAAACAAATATTTTTGTCGGAATAGATTATATTTGTCTAAAACTAAAATTTTTGTCAGAAATGATTCATTTGTTCAAATCCGCTATTTTTGTCGGAAAAGAATATTTTTGTCCAAAACTAATAGTTTTTCGGAAACGATTATTTATGTTCAGAACCGCTATTTTTGTCGGAAAAGATTATATTTGTCAAGAACTAATATTTTTGTCGGAAACGATTATATTTGTCAAAAAATAATATTTTTTTCAGAAACGATTATTTTTGTTCAGAACTAATATTTTTGTCATAAACAATTATTTTTAAAGATAAATAATATTTTTGTTTGAAACGATTATTTCTGTCGGAATAGATTATATTTGTTCATAACTAATACTTTTGTCGGAAAAGATTATTTATGTTCAGAACCGCTATTTTTGTCGGAAAGGATTATTTTTGTCAGAGACGATTATTTTTGTTCAGAACCGCTATTTTTGTCGGAAAAAAAAATTTTTGTCCAGAACTAAAATTTTTGTCGGAAACGATTATTTATGTTCAAAACCGCTATTTTTGTCGGAAAAAAAAATTTTTGTCCAGAACTAAAATTTTTGTCGGAAACGATTATATTTGTCCAAAAAATATATTTTTTTCAGAAACGATTATTTTTGTTCGGAACCAATATTTTTGGCATAAACGATTATTTTTTTAGAAATATAATATTTTTGTCAGAAACAATTATTCTTGTCCAAAAATAATATTTTTGTCAGAAAAGATTATTTTTGTCCAAAACAAATATTTTTGTCCGAAACGATTATTTTTGTCGGAAAAGATTTTTTTTGTCCAGAACTAATATTTTTGACAGAAGCCAATATTTTTGTTCAGAACTAATATTTTTGGCATAAACGATTATTTTTTTAGAAAAATAGTATTTTTGTCAGAAACGATTATTTTTGTCCAAAAATAATATTTTTGTCAGAAAAGATTATTTTTGTCCAAAACAAATATTTTTGTCCGAAACGATTATTTTTGTCGGAAAAGATTATTTTTGTCCAAAAAATATTTTTGCAGAAACGATTATTTTTGTTCAGAACCGCTATTTTTGTCGGACAAGATTATTTTCGTCCAGAACTAATATTTTTGTCAGAAACGATTAAATTGTTCAGAACTAATATTTTTGGCATAAACGATTATTTTTTTAGAAAAATAATATTTTTGTCAGAAACGATTATTTTTGTCCAAAAATAATATTTTTGTGAGAAACGATTATTTTTGTTCAGAACCAATGTTTTTGGCATGTACGATTATTTTTTTAGAAAAATAATATTTTTGTCAGAAACGATTTTTTTTGTCCAGAACTAATATTTTTGTCAGAAACCAATATTTTTGTCCAAAACAAATATTTTTGTCGGAATAGATTATATTTGTCTAAAACTAAAATTTTTGTCAGAAATGATTCTTTTTGTTCAAATCCGCTATTTTTGTCGGAAAAGAATATTTTTGTCCAAAACTAATATTTTTGTCGGAAACGATTATTTACGTTCAGAACCGCTATTTTTGTCGGAAAAGATTATTTTTGTCCAGAACTAATATTTTTGTCAGAAACAATTATTTTTGTTCAGAACTAATATTTTTGGCATAAACGATTATTTTTGTAGAAAAAAATTATATTTTTGCAGGAAACGATTATTTTTGTCCAAAAAATAATATTTTTGTCAGAAAAGATTATTTTTGTCCAAAACAAATATTTTTGTCCGAAACGATTATTTTTGCCGGAAAAGATTATTTTTGTCCAGAACTAATATTTTTGTCAGAAACCAATATTTTTGTTCAGAACTAATATTTTTGTCATAAACGATTATATTTGTAGAAAAATAATATTTTTGTCAGAAACGATTATTTTTGTCCAAAAATAATATTTTTGTCTGAAAAGCTTATTTTTGTCCAAAACAAATATTTTTGTCCGAAACGATTATTTTCGTCGGAAAAGATTATTTTTGTCCAGAACTAATATTTTTGTCAGAAACCACTATTTTTGTTCAGAACTAATATTTTTGTCATAAACGATTATATTTGTAGAAAAATTATATTTTTGTCAGAAACGATTATTTTTGTCCAAAAATAATTTTTTTGTCCGAATAGCTTATTTTTGTCCAAAACAAATATTTTTGTCCGAAACGATTATTTTTGTCGGAAAAGATTATTTTTGTCCAAAAAATATTTTGTCAGAAACGATTATTTTTGTCCAGAACTAATATTTTTGTCGGAAACGATTATTTATGTTCAGAACTAATATTTTTGGCATAAACGATTATTTTTTTAGAAAAATAATATTTTTGTCGGAAACGATTATATTTGTCCAAAAATAATATTTTTGTCGGAAACGATTATTTTTGTTCAGAACTAATATTTTTGGCATAAACGATTATTTTTTTAGAAAAATAATATTTTTGTCAGAAACGATTATTTCTGTCCAAAATTAATATTTTTGTCAGAAAAGATTATTTTTGTCTAAAACAAATATTTTTGTCCGAAACGATTATTTTTGTCGGAAAAAATTATTCTTGTCCAGAACTAATATTTTTGTCGGAAAAGATTATTTTTGTCCAGAACTAATATTTTTGTCGGAAACGATTATATTTGTCCAAAAATAATATTTTTGTCAGAAACGATTATTTTTGTCCAAAAATAATATTTTTGTCCGAAAAGCTTATTTTTGTCCAAAACAAATATTTTTGTCCGAAACGATTATTTTTTTCAGAAACGATTATTTTTGTTCAGAACCGCTATTTTTGTCGGACAAGATTATTTTTGTCCAGAACTAATATTTTTGTCGGAAACGATTATTTATGTTCGGAACCGCTATTTTTGTCGGAAAAAAAATTTTTGTCCAGAACTAATATTTTTGTCAGAAACGATTATTTTTGTTCAGAACTAATATTTTTGGCATAAAGGATTATTTTTTTAGAAAAATAATATTTTTGTCAGAAACGATTATATTTGTCCAAAAATAATATTTTTGTCAGAAAAGATTATTTTTGTCCAAAACAAATGTTTTTGTCCGAAACGATTATTTTTGTCGGAAAAGATTATTTTTGTCCAGAACTAATATTTTTGTCAGAAACCAATATTTTTGTCCAAAACAAATATTTTTGTCGGAATAGATTATATTTGTCTAAAACTAAAATTTTTGTCAGAAATGATTCTTTTTGTTCAAATCCGTTATTTTTGTCGGAAAAGAATATTTTTGTCCAAAACTAATATTTTTGTCATAAACGATTATATTTGTAGAAAAATAATAATTTTGTCAGAAACGATTATTTTTGTCCAAAAATAATATTTTTTCCGAAAAGCTTATTTTTGTCCAAAACAAATATTTTTGTCCGAAACGATTATTTTTGTCGGAAAAGATTATTTTTGTCCAAAAAATATTTTTGTCAGAAACGATTATTTTTGTTCAGAACCGTTTTTTTGTCAGAAAAGATTATTTTTGTCCAAAACAAATATTTTTGTCCGAAACGATTATTTTTGTCGGAAAAAATTATTTTTGTCCAGAACTAATATTTTTGTCGGAAACGATTAATTATGTTCAGAACCACTATTTTTGTCGGAAAATATTATTTTTGTCCAGAACTAATATTTTTGTCGGAAACGTATATATTTGTCCAAAAATAATATTTTTTTCAGAAACGATTATTTTTGTTCATAACTAATATTTTTGTCATTAACGATTATATTTGTAGAAAAACAATATTTTTGTCAGAAACGATTATTTTTGTCCAAAAATAATGTTTTTGTCCGAAAAGCTTATTTTTGTCCAAAACAAATATTTTTGTCCGAAACGATTATTTTTGTCGGAAAAGATTATTTTTGTCCAAAAAATATTTTTGCAGAAACGATTATTTTTGTTCAGAACCGCTATTTTTGTCGGACAAGATTATTTTTGTCCAGAACTAATATTTTTGTCAGAAACGATTATTTTTGTTCAGAACTAATATTTTTGGCATAAACAATTATTTTTTTAGAAAAATAATATTTTTGTCAGAAACGATTATTTTTGTCCAAAAATAATATTTTTGTGAGAAACGATTATTTTTGTTCAGAAGTAATATTTTTGGCCTGTACGATTATTTTTTTAGAAAAATAATAATTTTGTCAGAAACGATTTTTTTTGTCCAGAACTAATATTTTTGTCAGAAACCAATATTTTTGTCCAAAACAAATATTTTTGTCGGAATAGATTATATTTGTCTAAAACTAAAATTTTTGTCAGAAATGATTCTTTTTGTTCAAATCCGCTATTTTTGTCGGAAAAGAATATTTTTGTCCAAAACTAATATTTTTGTCGGAAACGATTATTTATGTTCAGAACCGCTATTTTTGTCGGAAAAGATTATTTTTGTCCAGAACTAATATTTTTGTCGGAAACGATTATATTTGTCCAGAAATAATATTTTTGTCAGAAACAATTATTTTTGTTCAGAACTAATATTTTTGGCATAAACGATTATTTTTGTAGAAAAATAATATTTTTGCAGGAAACGATTATTTTTGTCCAAAAAATAATATTTTTGTCAGAAAAGATTATTTTTGTCCAAAACAAATATTTTTGTACGAAACGATTATTTTTGTCGGAAAAGATTATTTTTGTCCAGAACTAATATTTTTGTCAGAAACCAATATTTTTGTTCAGAACTAATATTTTTGTAATAAACGATTATATTTGTAGAAAAATAATATTTTTGTCAGAAACGATTATTTTTGTCCAAAAATAATATTTTTGTCTGAAAAGCTTATTTTTGTCCAAAACAAATATTTTTGTCCAAAACGATTATTTTTGTCGGAAAAGATTATTTTTGTCCAGAACTAAAATTTTTGTCGGAAACGATTATATTTGTCCAAAAAATATATTTTTTTCAGAAACGATTATTTTTGTTCGGAACCAATATTTTTGGCATAAACGATTATTTTTTTAGAAATATAATATTTTTGTCAGAAACAATTATTCTTGTCCAAAAATAATATTTTTGTCAGAAAAGATTATTTTTGTCCAAAACAAATATTTTTGTCCGAAACGATTATTTTTGTCGGAAAAGATTTTTTTTGTCCAGAACTAATATTTTTGTCAGAAACCAATATTTTTGTTCAGAACTAATATTTTTGTCATAAACGATTATATTTGTAGAAAAATAATATTTTTGTCAGAAACGATTATTTTTGTCCAAAAATAATATTTTTGTCTGAAAAGCTTATTTTTGTCCAAAACAAATATTTTTGTCCGAAACGATTATTTTTGTCGGAAAAGATTATTTTTGTCCAGAACTAATATTTTTGTCAGAAACCACTATTTTTGTTCAGAACTAATATTTTTGTCATAAACGATTATATTTGTAGAAAAATTATATTTTTGTCAGAAACGATTATTTTTGTCCAAAAATAATTTTTTTGTCCGAATAGCTTATTTTTGTCCAAAACAAATATTTTTGTCCGAAACGATTATTTTTGTCGGAAAAGATTATTTTTGTCCAAAAAATATTTTGTCAGAAACGATTATTTTTGTCCAGAACTAATATTTTTGTCGGAAACGATTATTTATGTTCAGAACTAATATTTTTGGCGTAAACGATTATTTTTTTAGAAAAATAATATTTTTGTCGGAAACGATTATATTTGTCCAAAAATAATATTTTTGTCGGAAACGATTATTTTTGTTCAGAACTAATATTTTTGGCATAAACGATTATTTTTTTAGAAAAATAATATTTTTGTCAGAAACGATTATTTCTGTCCAAAATTAATATTTTTGTCAGAAAAGATTATTTTTGTCTAAAACAAATATTTTTGTCCGAAACGATTATTTTTGTCGGAAAAAATTATTCTTGTCCAGAACTAATATTTTTGTCGGAAAAGATTATTTTTGTCCAGAACTAATATTTTTGTCGGAAACGATTATATTTGTCCAAAAATAATATTTTTGTCAGAAACGATTATTTTTGTCCAAAAATAATATTTTTGTCCGAAAAGCTTATTTTTGTCCAAAACAAATATTTTTGTCCGAAACGATTATTTTTTTCAGAAACGATTATTTTTGTTCAGAACCGCTATTTTTGTCGGACAAGATTATTTTTGTCCAGAACTAATATTTTTGTCGGAAACGATTATTTATGTTCGGAACCGCTATTTTTGTCGGAAAAAAAATTTTTGTCCAGAACTAATATTTTTGTCAGAAACGATTATTTTTGTTCAGAACTAATATTTTTGGCATAAAGGATTATTTTTTTAGAAAAATAATATTTTTGTCAGAAACGATTATATTTGTCCAAAAATAATATTTTTGTCAGAAAAGATTATTTTTGTCCAAAACAAATGTTTTTGTCCGAAACGATTATTTTTGTCGGAAAAGATTATTTTTGTCCAGAACTAATATTTTTGTCAGAAACCAATATTTTTGTCCAAAACAAATATTTTTGTCGGAATAGATTATATTTGTCTAAAACTAAAATTTTTGTCAGAAATGATTCTTTTTGTTCAAATCCGTTATTTTTGTCGGAAAAGAATATTTTTGTCCAAAACTAATATTTTTGTCATAAACGATTATATTTGTAGAAAAATAATAATTTTGTCAGAAACGATTATTTTTGTCCAAAAATAATATTTTTTCCGAAAAGCTTATTTTTGTCCAAAACAAATATTTTTGTCCGAAACGATTATTTTTGTCGGAAAAGATTATTTTTGTCCAAAAAATATTTTTGTCAGAAACGATTATTTTTGTTCAGAACCGTTTTTTTGTCAGAAAAGATTATTTTTGTCCAAAACAAATATTTTTGTCCGAAACGATTATTTTTGTCGGAAAAAATTATTTTTGTCCAGAACTAATATTTTTGTCGGAAACGATTAATTATGTTCAGAACCACTATTTTTGTCGGAAAATATTATTTTTGTCCAGAACTAATATTTTTGTCGGAAACGTATATATTTGTCCAAAAATAATATTTTTTTCAGAAACGATTATTTTTGTTCATAACTAATATTTTTGTCATTAACGATTATATTTGTAGAAAAACAATATTTTTGTCAGAAACGATTATTTTTGTCCAAAAATAATGTTTTTGTCCGAAAAGCTTATTTTTGTCCAAAACAAATATTTTTGTCCGAAACGATTATTTTTGTCGGAAAAGATTATTTTTGTCCAAAAAATATTTTTGCAGAAACGATTATTTTTGTTCAGAACCGCTATTTTTGTCGGACAAGATTATTTTTGTCCAGAACTAATATTTTTGTCAGAAACGATTATTTTTGTTCAGAACTAATATTTTTGGCATAAACGATTATTTTTTTAGAAAAATAATATTTTTGTCAGAAACGATTATTTTTGTCCAAAAATAATATTTTTGTGAGAAACGATTATTTTTGTTCAGAAGTAATATTTTTGGCCTGTACGATTATTTTTTTAGAAAAATAATAATTTTGTCAGAAACGATTTTTTTTGTCCAGAACTAATATTTTTGTCAGAAACCAATATTTTTGTCCAAAACAAATATTTTTGTCGGAATAGATTATATTTGTCTAAAACTAAAATTTTTGTCAGAAATGATTCTTTTTGTTCAAATCCGCTATTTTTGTCGGAAAAGAATATTTTTGTCCAAAACTAATATTTTTGTCGGAAACGATTATTTATGTTCAGAACCGCTATTTTTGTCGGAAAAGATTATTTTTGTCCAGAACTAATATTTTTGTCGGAAACGATTATATTTGTCCAGAAATAATATTTTTGTCAGAAACAATTATTTTTGTTCAGAACTAATATTTTTGGCATAAACGATTATTTTTGTAGAAAAATAATATTTTTGCAGGAAACGATTATTTTTGTCCAAAAAATAATATTTTTGTCAGAAAAGATTATTTTTGTCCAAAACAAATATTTTTGTCCGAAACGATTATTTTTGTCGGAAAAGATTATTTTTGTCCAGAACTAATATTTTTGTCAGAAACCAATATTTTTGTTCAGAACTAATATTTTTGTCATAAACGATTATATTTGTAGAAAAATAATATTTTTGTCAGAAACGATTATTTTTGTCCAAAAATAATATTTTTGTCTGAAAAGCTTATTTTTGTCCAAAACAAATATTTTTGTCCAAAACGATTATTTTTGTCGGAAAAGATTATTTTTGTCCAGAACTAAAATTTTTGTCGGAAACGATTATATTTGTCCAAAAAATATATTTTTTTCAGAAACGATTATTTTTGTTCGGAACCAATATTTTTGGCATAAACGATTATTTTTTTAGAAATATAATATTTTTGTCAGAAACAATTATTCTTGTCCAAAAATAATATTTTTGTCAGAAAAGATTATTTTTGTCCAAAACAAATATTTTTGTCCGAAACGATTATTTTTGTCGGAAAAGATTTTTTTTGTCCAGAACTAATATTTTTGACAGAAGCCAATATTTTTGTTCAGAACTAATATTTTTGGCATAAACGATTATTTTTTTAGAAAAATAGTATTTTTGTCAGAAACGATTATTTTTGTCCAAAAATAATATTTTTGCCCAAAACAAATATTTTTGTCCGAAACGATTATTTTTGTCGGAATAGATTATATTTGTCTAAAACTAAAATATTTGTCAGAAATGATTCTTTTTGTTCAAATTCGCTATTTTTGTCGGAAAAGTATATTTTAGTCCAAAACTAATATTTTTGTCGGAAACGATTAATTATGTTCAGAACCGCTATTTTTGTCGGAAAAGATTATTTTTGTCCAGAACTAATATTTTTGTCGGAAACGATTATTTTTGTAGATAAATAATATTTTTGTTTGAAACGATTATTTCTGTCGGAATAGATTATATTTGTTGAAAACTAATATTTTTGTCGGAAACGATTATTTGTGTTCAGAACTAATATTTTTGTCATAAACAATGATTTTTGTAGATAAATAATATTTTTGTTTGAAACGATTATTTCTGTCGGAATAGATTATATTTGTTGAAAACTAATATTTCTGTCGGAAACGATTATTTATGTTCAGAACCGCTTTTTTTGTCGGAAAGGATTATTTTTTTCAGAAACGATTATTTTTGTTCAGAACCGCTATTTTTGTCGGACAAGATTATTTTTGTCCAGAACTAATATTTTTGTCGGAAACGATTATTTATAATCAAAACCGCTATTTTTGTCGGAAATAAAAATTTTTTTCGAGAACTAAAATTTTTGTCGGAAACGATTATATTTGACCAAAAATAATATTTTTGTCAGAAACGATTATTTTTGTTCAGAACTAATATTTTTGGCATAAACGATTATTTTTTTAGAAAAATAATATTTTTGTCAGAAACGATTATTTTTGTCCTAAACAAATATTTTTGTCCGAAACGATTATTTTTGTCGGAAAAATTATTTTTGTCCAGAACTAATATTTTTGTCAGAAACCAATATTTTTGTTCAGAACTAATATTTTTGTCATAAACGATTATATTTGTAGAAAAATAATATTTTTGTCAGAAACGATTATTTTTGTCCAAAAATAATATTTTTGTCCGAAAAGCTTATTTTTGTCCAAAACAAATATTTTTGTCCGAAACGATTATTTTTGTCGGAAAAGATTATTTTTGTCCAGAACTAATATTTTTGTCAGAAACCAATATTTATGTTCAGAATTAATATTTTTGGCATTAACGATTATTTTTTTAGAAAAATAAAATTTTTGTCGGAAACGATTATATTTGTCCAAAAATAATATTTTTGTCGGAAACGATTATTTTTGTTCAGAACTAATATTTTTGGCATAAACGATTATTTTTTTAGAAAAATAATATTTTTGTCAGAAACGATTATTTCTGTCCAAAAATAATATTTTTGTCAGAAAAGATTATTTTTGTCCAAAACAAATATTTTTGTCCGAAACGATTATTTTTGTCGGAAAAAATTATTTTTTTCCAGAACTAATATTTTTGTCGGAAACGATTAATTATGTTCAGAACCGCTATTTTTGTCGGAAAAGATTATTTTTGTCCAGAACTAATATTTTTGTCGCGAAACGTATATATTTGTCCAAAAATAATATTTTTTTCAGAAACGATTATTTTGGTTCATAACTAATGTTTTTGTCATTAACGATTATATTTGTAGAAAAATAATATTTTTGTCAGAAACGATTATTTTTGTCCAAAAATAATATTTTTGTCCGAAAAGCTTATTTTTGTCCAAAACAAATATTTTTGTCCGAAACGATTATTTTTGTCGGAAAAGATTATTTTTGTCCAAAAAATATTTTTGCAGAAACGATTATTTTTGTTCAGAACTAATATTTTTGGCATAAACGATTATTTTTTTAGAAAAATAATATTTTTGTCAGAAACGATTTTTTTTGTCCAGAACTAATATTTTTGTCAGAAACCAATATTTTTGTCCAAAACAAATATTTTTGTCGGAATAGATTATATTTGTCTAAAACTAAAATTTTTGTCGGAAATGATTTTTTTTGTTCAAATCCGCTATTTTTGTCGGAAAAGAATATTTTTGTCCAAAACTAATATTTTTGTCGGAAACGATTATTTATGTTCAGAACCGCTGTTTTTGTCGGAAAAGATTATTTTTGTCCAGAACTAATATTTTTGTCGGAAACGATTATATTTGTCCAGAAATAATATTTTTGTCAGAAACAATTATTTTTGTTCAGAACTAATATTTTTGGCATAAACGATTATTTTTGTAGAAAAATAATATTTTTGCAGGAAACGATTATTTTTGTCCAAAAAATAATATTTTTGTCAAAAAAGATTATTTTTGTCCAAAACAAATATTTTTGTCCGAAACGATTATTTTTGTCGGAAAAGATTATTTTTGTCCAGAACTAATATTTTTGTCAGAAACCAATATTTTTGTTCAGAACTAATATTTTTGTCATAAACGATTATATTTGTAGAAAAATAATATTTTTGTCAGAAACGATTATTTTTGTCCAAAAATAATATTTTTGTCTGAAAAGCTTATTTTTGTCCAAAACAAATATTTTTGTCCGAAACGATTCTTTTTGTCGGAAAAGATTATTTTTGTCCAGAACTAATATTTTTGTCAGAAACCAATATTTTTGTTCAGAACTAATATTTTTGTCATAAACGATTATATTTATAGAAAAATTATATTTTTGTCAGAAACGATTATTTTTGTCCAAAAATAATATTTTTGTCCGAATAGCTTATTTTTGTCCAAAACAAATATTTTTGTCCGAAACGATTATTTTTGTCGGAAAAGATTATTTTTGTCCAAAAAATATTTTGTCAGAAACGATTATTTTTGTCCAAAACAAATATTTTTGTCCGAAACGATTATTTTTGTCAGAAACGATTATTTTTGTTCAGAACGATTATTTTTGTCGGAAAAAATTATTTTTGTCCAGAACTAATATTTTTGTCGGAAACGATTAATTATGTTCAGAACCGCTATTTTTGTCGGAAAAGATTATTTTTGTCCAGAACTAATATTTTTGTCGGAAACGTATATATTTGTCCAAAAATAATATTTTTTTCAGAAACGATTATTTTTGTTCATAACTAATATTTTTGTCATTAACGATTATATTTGTAGAAAAATAATATTTTTGTCAGAAACGATTATTTTTGTCCAAAAATAATATTTTTGTCCGAAAAGCTTATTTTTGTCCAAAACAAATATTTTTGTCCGAAACGATTATTTTTGTCGGAAAAGATTATTTTTGTCCAAAAAATATTTTTGCAGAAACGATTATTTTTGTTCAGAACCGCCATTTTTGTCGGACAAGATTATTTTCGTCCAGAACTAATATTTTTGTCAGAAACGATTAAATTGTTCAGAACTAATATTTTTGGCATAAACGATTATTTTTTTAGAAAAATAATATTTTTGTCAGAAACGATTATTTTTGTCCAAAAATAATATTTTTGTGAGAAACGATTATTTTTGTTCAGAACTAATATTTTTGGCATGTACGATTATTTTTTTAGAAAAATAATATTTTTGTCAGAAACGATTTTTTTTGTCCAGAACTAATATTTTTGTCAGAAACCAATATTTTTGTCCAAAACAAATATTTTTGTCGGAATAGATTATATTTGTCTAAAACTAAAATTTTTGTCAGAAATGATTCTTTTTGTTCAAATCCGCTATTTTTGTCGGAAAAGAATATTTTTGTCCAAAACTAATATTTTTGTCGGAAACGATTATTTACGTTCAGATCCGCTATTTTTGTCGGAAAAGATTATTTTTGTCCAGAACTAATATTTTTGTCAGAAACAAATATTTTTGTTCAGAACTAATATTTTTGGCATAAACGATTATTTTTGTAGAAAAATAATATTTTTGCAGGAAACGATTATTTTTGTCCAAAAAATAATATTTTTGTCAGAAAAGATTATTTTTGTCCAAAACAAATATTTTTGTCCGAAACGATTATTTTTGTCGGAAAAGATTATTTTTGTCCAGAACTAATATTTTTGTCAGAAACCAATATTTTTGTTCAGAACTAATATTTTTGTCATAAACGATTATATTTGTAGAAAAATTATATTTTTGTCAGAAACGATTATTTTTGTCCAAAAATAATTTTTTTGTCGGAATAGCTTATTTTTGTCCAAAACAAATATTTTTGTCCGAAACGATTATTTTTGTCGGAAAAGATTATTTTTGTCCAAAAAATATTTTGTCAGAAACGATTATTTTTGTCCAGAACTAATATTTTTGTCGGAAACGATTATTTATGTTCAGAACTAATATTTTTGGCATAAACGATTATTTTTTTAGAAAAATAATATTTTTGTCGGAAACGATTATATTTGTCCAAAAATAATATTTTTGTCGGAAACGATTATTTTTGTTCAGAACTAATATTTTTGGCATAAACGATTATTTTTTTAGAAAAATAATATTTTTGTCAGAAACGATTATTTCTGTCCAAAATTAATATTTTTGTCAGAAAAGATTATTTTTGTCTAAAACAAATATTTTTGTCCGAAACGATTATTTTTGTCGGAAAAAATTATTCTTGTCCAGAACTAATATTTTTGTCGGAAAAGATTATTTTTGTCCAGAACTAATATTTTTGTCGGAAACGATTATATTTGTCCAAAAATAATATTTTTGTCAGAAACGATTATTTTTGTCCAAAAATAATATTTTTGTCCGAAAAGCTTATTTTTGTCCAAAACAAATATTTTTGTCCGAAACGATTATTTTTTTCAGAAACGATTATTTTTGTTCAGAACCGCTATTTTTGTCGGACAAGATTATTTTTGTCCAGAACTAATATTTTTGTCGGAAACGATTATTTATGTTCGGAACCGCTATTTTTGTCGGAAAAAAAATTTTTGTCCAGAACTAATATTTTTGTCAGAAACGATTATTTTTGTTCAGAACTAATATTTTTGGCATAAAGGATTATTTTTTTAGAAAAATAATATTTTTGTCAGAAACGATTATATTTGTCCAAAAATAATATTTTTGTCAGAAAAGATTATTTTTGTCCAAAACAAATGTTTTTGTCCGAAACGATTATTTTTTTCGGAAAAGATTATTTTTGTCCAGAACTAATATTTTTGTCAGAAACCAATATTTTTGTCCAAAACAAATATTTTTGTCGGAATAGATTATATTTGTCTAAAACTAAAATTTTTGTCAGAAATGATTCTTTTTGTTCAAATCCGCTATTTTTGTCGGAAAAGAATATTTTTGTCCAAAACTAATATTTTTGTCATAAACGATTATATTTGTAGAAAAATAATAATTTTGTCAGAAACGATTATTTTTGTCCAAAAATAATATTTTTGTCCGAAAAGCTTATTTTTGTCCAAAACAAATATTTTTGTCCGAAACGATTATTTTTGTCGGAAAAGATTATTTTTGTCCAAAAAATATTTTTGTCAGAAACGATTATTTTTGTTCAGAACCGTTTTTTTGTCAGAAAAGATTATTTTTGTCCAAAACAAATATTTTTGTCCGAAACGATTATTTTTGTCGGAAAAAATTATTTTTGTCCAGAACTAATATTTTTGTCGGAAACGATTAATTATGTTCAGAACCGCTATTTTTGTCGGAAAATATTATTTTTGTCCAGAACTAATATTTTTGTCGGAAACGTATATATTTTTCCAAAAATAATATTTTTTTCAGAAACGATTATTTTTGTTCATAACTAATATTTTTGTCATTAACGATTATATTTGTAGAAAAATAATATTTTTGTCAGAAACGATTATTTTTGTCCAAAAATAATATTTTTGTCCGAAAAGCTTATTTTTGTCCAAAACAAATATTTTTGTCCGAAACGATTATTTTTGTCGGAAAAGATTATTTTTGTCCAAAAAATATTTTTGCAGAAACGATTATTTTTGTTCAGAACCGCTATTTTTGTCGGACAAGATTATTTTTGTCCAGAACTAATATTTTTGTCAGAAACGATTATTTTTGTTCAGAACTAATATTTTTGGCATAAACGATTATTTTTTTAGAAAAATAATATTTTTGTCAGAAACGATTATTTTTGTCCAAAAATAATATTTTTTTGAGAAACGATTATTTTTGTTCAGAAGTAATATTTTTGGCATGTACGATTATTTTTTTAGAAAAATAATAATTTTGTCAGAAACGATTTTTTTTGTCCAGAACTAATATTTTTGTCAGAAACCAATATTTTTGTCCAAAACAAATATTTTTGTCGGAATAGATTATATTTGTCTAAAACTAAAATTTTTGTCAGAAATGATTCTTTTTGTTCAAATCCGCTATTTTTGTCGGAAAAGAATATTTTTGTCCAAAACTAATATTTTTGTCGGAAACGATTATTTATGTTCAGAACCGCTATTTTTGTCGGAAAAGATTATTTTTGTCCAGAACTAATATTTTTGTCGCAAACGATTATATTTGTCCAGAAATAATATTTTTGTCAGAAACAATTATTTTTGTTCAGAACTAATATTTTTGGCATAAACGATTATTTTTGTAGAAAAATAATATTTTTGCAGGAAACGATTATTTTTGTCCAAAAAATAATATTTTTGTCAGAAAAGATTATTTTTGTTCAAAACAAATATTTTTGTCCGAAACGATTATTTTTGTCGGAAAAGATTATTTTTGTCCAGAACTAATATTTTTGTCAGAAAACAATATTTTTGTTCAGAACTAATATTTTTGTCATAAACGATTATATTTGTAGAAAAATAATATTTTTGTCAGAAACGATTATTTTTGTCCAAAAATAATATTTTTGTCTGAAAAGCTTATTTTTGTCCAAAACAAATATTTTTGTCCAAAACGATTATTTTTGTCGGAAAAGATTATTTTTGTCCAGAACTAATATTTTTGTCAGAAACCAATATTTTTGTTCAGAACTAATATTTTTGTCATAAACGATTATATTTGTAGAAAAATTATATTTTTGTCAGAAACGATTATTTTTGTCCAAAAATAATATTTTTGCCCGAATAGCTTATTTTTGTCCAAAACAAATATTTTTGTCCGAAACGATTATTTTTGTCGGAAAAGATTATTTTTGTCCAAAAAATATTTTGTCAGAAACGATTATTTTTGTCCAAAACAAATATTTTTGTCCGAAACGATTATTTTTGTCAGAAACGATTATTTTTGTTCAGAACCGCTATTTTTGTCGGACAAGATTATTTTTGTCCAGAACTAATATTTTTGTCGGAAACGATTATTTATGTTCAGAACCGCTATTTTTGTCGGAAAAAAAAAATTTTGTCCAGAACTAATATTTTTGTCAGAAACGATTATTTTTGTTCAAACTAATATTTTTGGCATAAACGATTATTTTTTTAGAAAAATAATATTTTTGTCAGAAACGATTATATTTGTCCAAAAATAATATTTTTGTCAGAAAAGATTATTTTTGTCGGACAAGATTATTTTTGTCCAGAACTAATATTTTTGTCGGAAACGATTATTTATGTTCAGAACTAATATTTTTGGCATAAACGATTATTTTTTTAGAAAAATAATATTTTCGTCGGAAACGATTATTTTTGTCCAAAACAAATATTTTTGTCCGAAACGATTATTTTTGTCGGAAAAGATTATTTTTGTCCAGAACTAATATTTTTGTCAGAAACCAATATTTATGTTCAGAATTAATATTTTTGGCATTAACGATTATTTTTTTAGAAAAATAAAATTTTTGTCGGAAACGATTATATTTGTCCAAAAATAATATTTTTGTCGGAAACGATTATTTTTGTTCAGAACTAATATTTTTGGCATAAACGATTATTTTTTTAGAAAAATAATATTTTTGTCAGAAACGATTATTTCTGTCCAAAAATAATATTTTTGTCAGAAAAGATTATTTTTGTCCAAAACAAATATTTTTGTCCGAAACGATTATTTTTGTCGGAAAAAATTATTTTTTTCCAGAACTAATATTTTTGTCGGAAACGATTAATTATGTTCAGAACCGCTATTTTTGTCGGAAAAGATTATTTTTGTCCAGAACTAATATTTTTGTCGCGAAACGTATATATTTGTCCAAAAATAATATTTTTTTCAGAAACGATTATTTTGGTTCATAACTAATGTTTTTGTCATTAACGATTATATTTGTAGAAAAATAATATTTTTGTCAGAAACGATTATTTTTGTCCAAAAATAATATTTTTGTCCGAAAAGCTTATTTTTGTCCAAAACAAATATTTTTGTCCGAAACGATTATTTTTGTCGGAAAAGATTATTTTTGTCCAAAAAATATTTTTGCAGAAACGATTATTTTTGTTCAGAACTAATATTTTTGGCATAAACGATTATTTTTTTAGAAAAATAATATTTTTGTCAGAAACGATTTTTTTTGTCCAGAACTAATATTTTTGTCAGAAACCAATATTTTTGTCCAAAACAAATATTTTTGTCGGAATAGATTATATTTGTCTAAAACTAAAATTTTTGTCGGAAATGATTTTTTTTGTTCAAATCCGCTATTTTTGTCGGAAAAGAATATTTTTGTCCAAAACTAATATTTTTGTCGGAAACGATTATTTATGTTCAGAACCGCTGTTTTTGTCGGAAAAGATTATTTTTGTCCAGAACTAATATTTTTGTCGGAAACGATTATATTTGTCCAGAAATAATATTTTTGTCAGAAACAATTATTTTTGTTCAGAACTAATATTTTTGGCATAAACGATTATTTTTGTAGAAAAATAATATTTTTGCAGGAAACGATTATTTTTGTCCAAAAAATAATATTTTTGTCAAAAAAGATTATTTTTGTCCAAAACAAATATTTTTGTCCGAAACGATTATTTTTGTCGGAAAAGATTATTTTTGTCCAGAACTAATATTTTTGTCAGAAACCAATATTTTTGTTCAGAACTAATATTTTTGTCATAAACGATTATATTTGTAGAAAAATAATATTTTTGTCAGAAACGATTATTTTTGTCCAAAAATAATATTTTTGTCTGAAAAGCTTATTTTTGTCCAAAACAAATATTTTTGTCCGAAACGATTCTTTTTGTCGGAAAAGATTATTTTTGTCCAGAACTAATATTTTTGTCAGAAACCAATATTTTTGTTCAGAACTAATATTTTTGTCATAAACGATTATATTTATAGAAAAATTATATTTTTGTCAGAAACGATTATTTTTGTCCAAAAATAATATTTTTGTCCGAATAGCTTATTTTTGTCCAAAACAAATATTTTTGTCCGAAACGATTATTTTTGTCGGAAAAGATTATTTTTGTCCAAAAAATATTTTGTCAGAAACGATTATTTTTGTCCAAAACAAATATTTTTGTCCGAAACGATTATTTTTGTCAGAAACGATTATTTTTGTTCAGAACGATTATTTTTGTCGGAAAAAATTATTTTTGTCCAGAACTAATATTTTTGTCGGAAACGATTAATTATGTTCAGAACCGCTATTTTTGTCGGAAAAGATTATTTTTGTCCAGAACTAATATTTTTGTCGGAAACGTATATATTTGTCCAAAAATAATATTTTTTTCAGAAACGATTATTTTTGTTCATAACTAATATTTTTGTCATTAACGATTATATTTGTAGAAAAATAATATTTTTGTCAGAAACGATTATTTTTGTCCAAAAATAATATTTTTGTCCGAAAAGCTTATTTTTGTCCAAAACAAATATTTTTGTCCGAAACGATTATTTTTGTCGGAAAAGATTATTTTTGTCCAAAAAATATTTTTGCAGAAACGATTATTTTTGTTCAGAACCGCCATTTTTGTCGGACAAGATTATTTTCGTCCAGAACTAATATTTTTGTCAGAAACGATTAAATTGTTCAGAACTAATATTTTTGGCATAAACGATTATTTTTTTAGAAAAATAATATTTTTGTCAGAAACGATTATTTTTGTCCAAAAATAATATTTTTGTGAGAAACGATTATTTTTGTTCAGAACTAATATTTTTGGCATGTACGATTATTTTTTTAGAAAAATAATATTTTTGTCAGAAACGATTTTTTTTGTCCAGAACTAATATTTTTGTCAGAAACCAATATTTTTGTCCAAAACAAATATTTTTGTCGGAATAGATTATATTTGTCTAAAACTAAAATTTTTGTCAGAAATGATTCTTTTTGTTCAAATCCGCTATTTTTGTCGGAAAAGAATATTTTTGTCCAAAACTAATATTTTTGTCGGAAACGATTATTTACGTTCAGATCCGCTATTTTTGTCGGAAAAGATTATTTTTGTCCAGAACTAATATTTTTGTCAGAAACAAATATTTTTGTTCAGAACTAATATTTTTGGCATAAACGATTATTTTTGTAGAAAAATAATATTTTTGCAGGAAACGATTATTTTTGTCCAAAAAATAATATTTTTGTCAGAAAAGATTATTTTTGTCCAAAACAAATATTTTTGTCCGAAACGATTATTTTTGTCGGAAAAGATTATTTTTGTCCAGAACTAATATTTTTGTCAGAAACCAATATTTTTGTTCAGAACTAATATTTTTGTCATAAACGATTATATTTGTAGAAAAATTATATTTTTGTCAGAAACGATTATTTTTGTCCAAAAATAATTTTTTTGTCGGAATAGCTTATTTTTGTCCAAAACAAATATTTTTGTCCGAAACGATTATTTTTGTCGGAAAAGATTATTTTTGTCCAAAAAATATTTTGTCAGAAACGATTATTTTTGTCCAGAACTAATATTTTTGTCGGAAACGATTATTTATGTTCAGAACTAATATTTTTGGCATAAACGATTATTTTTTTAGAAAAATAATATTTTTGTCGGAAACGATTATATTTGTCCAAAAATAATATTTTTGTCGGAAACGATTATTTTTGTTCAGAACTAATATTTTTGGCATAAACGATTATTTTTTTAGAAAAATAATATTTTTGTCAGAAACGATTATTTCTGTCCAAAATTAATATTTTTGTCAGAAAAGATTATTTTTGTCTAAAACAAATATTTTTGTCCGAAACGATTATTTTTGTCGGAAAAAATTATTCTTGTCCAGAACTAATATTTTTGTCGGAAAAGATTATTTTTGTCCAGAACTAATATTTTTGTCGGAAACGATTATATTTGTCCAAAAATAATATTTTTGTCAGAAACGATTATTTTTGTCCAAAAATAATATTTTTGTCCGAAAAGCTTATTTTTGTCCAAAACAAATATTTTTGTCCGAAACGATTATTTTTTTCAGAAACGATTATTTTTGTTCAGAACCGCTATTTTTGTCGGACAAGATTATTTTTGTCCAGAACTAATATTTTTGTCGGAAACGATTATTTATGTTCGGAACCGCTATTTTTGTCGGAAAAAAAATTTTTGTCCAGAACTAATATTTTTGTCAGAAACGATTATTTTTGTTCAGAACTAATATTTTTGGCATAAAGGATTATTTTTTTAGAAAAATAATATTTTTGTCAGAAACGATTATATTTGTCCAAAAATAATATTTTTGTCAGAAAAGATTATTTTTGTCCAAAACAAATGTTTTTGTCCGAAACGATTATTTTTTTCGGAAAAGATTATTTTTGTCCAGAACTAATATTTTTGTCAGAAACCAATATTTTTGTCCAAAACAAATATTTTTGTCGGAATAGATTATATTTGTCTAAAACTAAAATTTTTGTCAGAAATGATTCTTTTTGTTCAAATCCGCTATTTTTGTCGGAAAAGAATATTTTTGTCCAAAACTAATATTTTTGTCATAAACGATTATATTTGTAGAAAAATAATAATTTTGTCAGAAACGATTATTTTTGTCCAAAAATAATATTTTTGTCCGAAAAGCTTATTTTTGTCCAAAACAAATATTTTTGTCCGAAACGATTATTTTTGTCGGAAAAGATTATTTTTGTCCAAAAAATATTTTTGTCAGAAACGATTATTTTTGTTCAGAACCGTTTTTTTGTCAGAAAAGATTATTTTTGTCCAAAACAAATATTTTTGTCCGAAACGATTATTTTTGTCGGAAAAAATTATTTTTGTCCAGAACTAATATTTTTGTCGGAAACGATTAATTATGTTCAGAACCGCTATTTTTGTCGGAAAATATTATTTTTGTCCAGAACTAATATTTTTGTCGGAAACGTATATATTTTTCCAAAAATAATATTTTTTTCAGAAACGATTATTTTTGTTCATAACTAATATTTTTGTCATTAACGATTATATTTGTAGAAAAATAATATTTTTGTCAGAAACGATTATTTTTGTCCAAAAATAATATTTTTGTCCGAAAAGCTTATTTTTGTCCAAAACAAATATTTTTGTCCGAAACGATTATTTTTGTCGGAAAAGATTATTTTTGTCCAAAAAATATTTTTGCAGAAACGATTATTTTTGTTCAGAACCGCTATTTTTGTCGGACAAGATTATTTTTGTCCAGAACTAATATTTTTGTCAGAAACGATTATTTTTGTTCAGAACTAATATTTTTGGCATAAACGATTATTTTTTTAGAAAAATAATATTTTTGTCAGAAACGATTATTTTTGTCCAAAAATAATATTTTTGTGAGAAACGATTATTTTTGTTCAGAAGTAATATTTTTGGCATGTACGATTATTTTTTTAGAAAAATAATAATTTTGTCAGAAACGATTTTTTTTGTCCAGAACTAATATTTTTGTCAGAAACCAATATTTTTGTCCAAAACAAATATTTTTGTCGGAATAGATTATATTTGTCTAAAACTAAAATTTTTGTCAGAAATGATTCTTTTTGTTCAAATCCGCTATTTTTGTCGGAAAAGAATATTTTTGTCCAAAACTAATATTTTTGTCGGAAACGATTATTTATGTTCAGAACCGCTATTTTTGTCGGAAAAGATTATTTTTGTCCAGAACTAATATTTTTGTCGGAAACGATTATATTTGTCCAGAAATAATATTTTTGTCAGAAACAATTATTTTTGTTCAGAACTAATATTTTTGGCATAAACGATTATTTTTGTAGAAAAATAATATTTTTGCAGGAAACGATTATTTTTGTCCAAAAAATAATATTTTTGTCAGAAAAGATTATTTTTGTTCAAAACAAATATTTTTGTCCGAAACGATTATTTTTGTCGGAAAAGATTATTTTTGTCCAGAACTAATATTTTTGTCAGAAAACAATATTTTTGTTCAGAACTAATATTTTTGTCATAAACGATTATATTTGTAGAAAAATAATATTTTTGTCAGAAACGATTATTTTTGTCCAAAAATAATATTTTTGTCTGAAAAGCTTATTTTTGTCCAAAACAAATATTTTTGTCCAAAACGATTATTTTTGTCGGAAAAGATTATTTTTGTCCAGAACTAATATTTTTGTCAGAAACCAATATTTTTGTTCAGAACTAATATTTTTGTCATAAACGATTATATTTGTAGAAAAATTATATTTTTGTCAGAAACGATTATTTTTGTCCAAAAATAATATTTTTGCCCGAATAGCTTATTTTTGTCCAAAACAAATATTTTTGTCCGAAACGATTATTTTTGTCGGAAAAGATTATTTTTGTCCAAAAAATATTTTGTCAGAAACGATTATTTTTGTCCAAAACAAATATTTTTGTCCGAAACGATTATTTTTGTCAGAAACGATTATTTTTGTTCAGAACCGCTATTTTTGTCGGACAAGATTATTTTTGTCCAGAACTAATATTTTTGTCGGAAACGATTATTTATGTTCAGAACCGCTATTTTTGTCGGAAAAAAAAAATTTTGTCCAGAACTAATATTTTTGTCAGAAACGATTATTTTTGTTCAAACTAATATTTTTGGCATAAACGATTATTTTTTTAGAAAAATAATATTTTTGTCAGAAACGATTATATTTGTCCAAAAATAATATTTTTGTCAGAAAAGATTATTTTTGTCGGACAAGATTATTTTTGTCCAGAACTAATATTTTTGTCGGAAACGATTATTTATGTTCAGAACTAATATTTTTGGCATAAACGATTATTTTTTTAGAAAAATAATATTTTCGTCGGAAACGATTATATTTGTCCAAAAATAATATTTTTGTCGGAAACGATTATTTTTGTTCAGAACTTATATTTTTGGCATAAACGATTATTTTTTTAGAAAAATAATATTTTTGTCAGAAACGATTATTTCTGTCCAAAATAATATTTTTGTCAGAAAAGATTATTTTTGTCCAAAACAAATATTTTTGTCCGAAACGATTATTTTTGTCGGAAAAAATTATTTTTGTCCAGAACTAATATTTTTGTCGGAAACGATTAATTATGTTCAGAACCGCTATTTTTGTTGGAAAAGATTATTTTTGTCCAGAACTAATATTTTTGTCGGAAACGTATATATTTGTCCAAAAATAATATTTTTTTCAGAAACGATTATTTTTGTTCATAACTAATATTTTTGTCATTAACGATTATATTTGTAGAAAAATAATATTTTTGTCAGAAACGATTATTTTTGTCCAAAAATAATATTTTTGTCCGAAAAGCTTATTTTTGTCCAAAACAAATATTTTTGTCCGAAACGATTATTTTTGTCGGAAAAGATTATTTTTGTCCAAAAAATATTTTTGCAGAAACGATTATTTTTGTTCAGAACCGCTATTTTTGTCGGACAAGATTATTTTCGTCCAGAACTAATATTTTTGTCAGAAACGATTAAATTGTTCAGAACTAATATTTTTGGCATAAACGATTATTTTTTTAGAAAAATAATATTTTTGTCAGAAACGATTATTTTTGTCCAAAAATAATATTTTTGTGAGAAACGATTATTTTTGTTCAGAACTAATATTTTTGGCATGTACGATTATTTTTTTAGAAAATTAATATTTTTGTCAGAAACGATTTTTTTTGTCCAGAACTAATATTTTTGTCAGAAACCAATATTTTTGTCCAAAACAAATATTTTTGTCGGAATAG
This sequence comes from Pantala flavescens, assembly GCA_020796165.1. Taxonomy (NCBI): domain Eukaryota; kingdom Metazoa; phylum Arthropoda; class Insecta; order Odonata; family Libellulidae; genus Pantala; species Pantala flavescens. Next base: position 50,511,387 of record CM036883.1, read on the forward strand.
ATTATATTTGTCTAAAACTAAAATATTTGTCAGAAATGATTCTTTTTGTTCAAATCCGCTATTTTTGTCGGAAAAGAATATTTTTTTCCAAAACTAATATTTTTGTCGGAAACGATTATTTACGTTCAGAACCGCTATTTTTGTCGGAAAAGATTATTTTTGTCCAGAACTAATATTTTTGTCAGAAACAATTATTTTTGTTCAGAACTAATATTTTTGGCATAAACGATTATTTTTGTAGAAAAATAATATTTTTGCAGGAAACGATTATTTTTGTCCAAAAAATAATATTTTTGTCAGAAAAGATTATTTTTGTCCAAAACAAATATTTTTGTCCGAAACGATTATTTTTGTCGGAAAAGATTATTTTTGTCCAGAACTAATATTTTTGTCAGAAACCAATATTTTTGTTCAGAACTAATATTTTTGTCATAAACGATTATATTTGTAGAAAAATAATATTTTTGTCAGAAACGATTATTTTTGTCCAAAAATAATATTTTTGTCTGAAAAGCTTATTTTTGTCCAAAACAAATATTTTTGTCCGAAACGATTATTTTTGTCGGAAAAGATTATTTTTGTCCAGAACTAATATTTTTGTCAGAAACCAATATTTTTGTTCAGAACTAATATTTTTGTCATAAACGATTATATTTGTAGAAAAATTATATTTTTGTCAGAAACGATTATTTTTGTCCAAAAATAATTTTTTTGTCCGAATAGCTTATTTTTGTCCAAAACAAATATTTTTGTCCGAAACGATTATTTTTGTCGGAAAAGATTATTTTTGTCCAAAAAATATTTTGTCAGAAACGATTATTTTTGTCCAGAACTAATATTTTTGTCGGAAACGATTATTTATGTTCAGAACTAATATTTTTGGCATAAACGATTATTTTTTTAGAAAAATAATATTTTTGTCGGAAACGATTATATTTGTCCAAAAATAATATTTTTGTCGGAAACGATTATTTTTGTTCAGAACTAATATTTTTGGCATAAACGATTATTTTTTTAGAAAAATAATATTTTTGTCAGAAACGATTATTTCTGTCCAAAATTAATATTTTTGTCAGAAAAGATTATTTTTGTCTAAAACAAATATTTTTGTCCGAAACGATTATTTTTGTCGGAAAAAATTATTCTTGTCCAGAACTAATATTTTTGTCGGAAAAGATTATTTTTGTCCAGAACTAATATTTTTGTCGGAAACGATTATATTTGTCCAAAAATAATATTTTTGTCAGAAACGATTATTTTTGTCCAAAAATAATATTTTTGTCCGAAAAGCTTATTTTTGTCCAAAACAAATATTTTTGTCCGAAACGATTATTTTTTTCAGAAACGATTATTTTTGTTCAGAACCGCTATTTTTGTCGGACAAGATTATTTTTGTCCAGAACTAATATTTTTGTCGGAAACGATTATTTATGTTCGGAACCGCTATTTTTGTCGGAAAAAAAATTTTTGTCCAGAACTAATATTTTTGTCAGAAACGATTATTTTTGTTCAGAACTAATATTTTTGGCATAAAGGATTATTTTTTTAGAAAAATAATATTTTTGTCAGAAACGATTATATTTGTCCAAAAATAATATTTTTGTCAGAAAAGATTATTTTTGTCCAAAACAAATGTTTTTGTCCGAAACGATTATTTTTGTCGGAAAAGATTATTTTTGTCCAGAACTAATATTTTTGTCAGAAACCAATATTTTTGTCCAAAACAAATATTTTTGTCGGAATAGATTATATTTGTCTAAAACTAAAATTTTTGTCAGAAATGATTCTTTTTGTTCAAATCCGCTATTTTTGTCGGAAAAGAATATTTTTGTCCAAAACTAATATTTTTGTCATAAACGATTATATTTGTAGAAAAATAATAATTTTGTCAGAAACGATTATTTTTGTCCAAAAATAATATTTTTGTCCGAAAAGCTTATTTTTGTCCAAAACAAATATTTTTGTCCGAAACGATTATTTTTGTCGGAAAAGATTATTTTTGTCCAAAAAATATTTTTGTCAGAAACGATTATTTTTGTTCAGAACCGTTTTTTTGTCAGAAAAGATTATTTTTGTCCAAAACAAATATTTTTGTCCGAAACGATTATTTTTGTCGGAAAAAATTATTTTTGTCCAGAACTAATATTTTTGTCGGAAACGATTAATTATGTTCAGAACCGCTATTTTTGTCGGAAAATATTATTTTTGTCCAGAACTAATATTTTTGTCGGAAACGTATATATTTGTCCAAAAATAATATTTTTTTCAGAAACGATTATTTTTGTTCATAACTAATATTTTTGTCATTAACGATTATATTTGTAGAAAAATAATATTTTTGTCAGAAACGATTATTTTTGTCCAAAAATAATGTTTTTGTCCGAAAAGCTTATTTTTGTCCAAAACAAATATTTTTGTCCGAAACGATTATTTTTGTCGGAAAAGATTATTTTTGTCCAAAAAATATTTTTGCAGAAACGATTATTTTTGTTCAGAACCGCTATTTTTGTCGGACAAGATTATTTTTGTCCAGAACTAATATTTTTGTCAGAAACGATTATTTTTGTTCAGAACTAATATTTTTGGCATAAACGATTATTTTTTTAGAAAAATAATATTTTTGTCAGAAACGATTATTTTTGTCCAAAAATAATATTTTTGTGAGAAACGATTATTTTTGTTCAGAAGTAATATTTTTGGCATGTACGATTATTTTTTTAGAAAAATAATAATTTTGTCAGAAACGATTTTTTTTGTCCAGAACTAATATTTTTGTCAGAAACCAATATTTTTGTCCAAAACAAATATTTTTGTCGGAATAGATTATATTTGTCTAAAACTAAAATTTTTGTCAGAAATGATTCTTTTTGTTCAAATCCGCTATTTTTGTCGGAAAAGAATATTTTTGTCCAAAACTAATATTTTTGTCGGAAACGATTATTTATGTTCAGAACCGCTATTTTTGTCGGAAAAGATTATTTTTGTCCAGAACTAATATTTTTGTCGGAAACGATTATATTTGTCCAGAAATAATATTTTTGTCAGAAACAATTATTTTTGTTCAGAACTAATATTTTTGGCATAAACGATTATTTTTGTAGAAAAATAATATTTTTGCAGGAAACGATTATTTTTGTCCAAAAAATAATATTTTTGTCAGAAAAGATTATTTTTGTCCAAAACAAATATTTTTGTCCGAAACGATTATTTTTGTCGGAAAAGATTATTTTTGTCCAGAACTAATATTTTTGTCAGAAACCAATATTTTTGTTCAGAACTAATATTTTTGTCATAAACGATTATATTTGTAGAAAAATTATATTTTTGTCAGAAACGATTATTTTTGTCCAAAAATAATTTTTTTGTCGGAATAGCTTATTTTTGTCCAAAACAAATATTTTTGTCCGAAACGATTATTTTTGTCGGAAAAGATTATTTTTGTCCAAAAAATATTTTGTCAGAAACGATTATTTTTGTCCAGAACTAATATTTTTGTCGGAAACGATTATTTTTGTCCAGAACTAAAATTTTTGTCGGAAACGATTATATTTGTCCAAAAAATATATTTTTTTCAGAAACGATTATTTTTGTTCGGAACCAATATTTTTGGCATATACGATTATTTTTTTAGAAATATAATATTTTTGTTAGAAACAATTATTCTTGTCCAAAAATAATATTTTTGTCAGAAAAGATTATTTTTGTCCAAAACAAATATTTTTGTCCGAAACGATTATTTTTGTCGGAAAAGATTTTTTTTTGTCCAGAACTAATATTTTTGACAGAAGCCAATATTTTTGTTCAGAACTAATATTTTTGGCATAAACGATTATTTTTTTAGAAAAATAGTATTTTTGTCAGAAACGATTATTTTTGTCCAAAAATAATATTTTTGTCAGAAAAGATTATTTTTGTCCAAAACAAATATTTTTGTCCGAAACGATTATTTTTGTCGGAATAGATTATATTTGTCTAAAACTAAAATATTTGTCAGAAATGATTCTTTTTGTTCAAATTCGCTATTTTTGTCGGAAAAGTATATTTTAGTCCAAAACTAATATTTTTGTCGGAAACGATTAATTATGTTCAGAACCGCTATTTTTGTCGGAAAAGATTATTTTTGTCCAGAACTAATATTTTTGTCGGAAACGATTATTTTTGTAGATAAATAATATTTTTGTTTGAAACGATTATTTCTGTCGGAATAGATTATATTTGTTGAAAACTAATATTTTTGTCGGAAACGATTATTTGTGTTCAGAACTAATATTTTTGTCATAAACAATGATTTTTGTAGATAAATAATATTTTTGTTTGAAACGATTATTTCTGTCGGAATAGATTATATTTCTTGAAAACTAATATTTCTGTCGGAAACGATTATTTATGTTCAGAACCGCTTTTTTTGTCGGAAAGGATTATTTTTTTCAGAAACGATTATTTTTGTTCAGAACCGCTATTTTTGTCGGACAAGATTATTTTTGTCCAGAACTAATATTTTTGTCGGAAACGATTATTTATAATCAAAACCGCTATTTTTGTCGGAAATAAAAATTTTTGTCGAGAACTAAAATTTTTGTCGGAAACGATTATATTTGACCAAAAATAATATTTTTGTCAGAAACGATTATTTTTGTTCAGAACTAATATTTTTGGCATAAACGATTATTTTTTTAGAAAAATAATATTTTTGTCAGAAACGATTATTTTTGTCCTAAACAAATATTTTTGTCCGAAACGATTATTTTTGTCGGAAAAATTATTTTTGTCCAGAACTAATATTTTTGTCAGAAACCAATATTTTTGTTCAGAACTAATATTTTTGTCATAAACGATTATATTTGTAGAAAAATAATATTTTTGTCAGAAACGATTATTTTTGTCCAAAAATAATATTTTTGTCCGAAAAGCTTATTTTTGTCCAAAACAAATATTTTTGTCCGAAACGATTATTTTTGTCGGAAAAGATTATTTTTGTCCAGAACTAATATTTTTGTCAGAAACCAATATTTTTGTTCAGAACTAATATTTTTGTCATAAACGATTATATTTGTAGAAAAATAATATTTTTGTCAGAAACGATTATTTTTGTCCAAAAATAATATTTTTGTCCGAATAGCTTATTTTTGTCCAAAACAAATATTTTTGTCCGAAACGATTATTTTTGTCGGAAAAGATTATTTTTGTCCAAAACATATTTTTGTCAGAAACGATTATTTTTTTTCAGAACCGCTATTTTTGTCGGACAAGATTATTTTTGTCCAGAACTAATATTTTTGTCAGAAACCAATATTTATGTTCAGAATTAATATTTTTGGCATTAACGATTATTTTTTTAGAAAAATAAAATTTTTGTCGGAAACGATTATATTTGTCCAAAAATAATATTTTTGTCGGAAACGATTATTTTTGTTCAGAACTAATATTTTTGGCATAAACGATTATTTTTTTAGAAAAATAATATTTTTGTCAGAAACGATTATTTCTGTCCAAAAATAATATTTTTGTCAGAAAAGATTATTTTTGTCCAAAACAAATATTTTTGTCCGAAACGATTATTTTTGTCGGAAAAAATTATTTTTTTCCAGAACTAATATTTTTGTCGGAAACGATTAATTATGTTCAGAACCGCTATTTTTGTCGGAAAAGATTATTTTTGTCCAGAACTAATATTTTTGTCGGAAACGTATATATTTGTCCAAAAATAATATTTTTTTCAGAAACGATTATTTTGGTTCATAACTAATGTTTTTGTCATTAACGATTATATTTGTAGAAAAATAATATTTTTGTCAGAAACGATTATTTTTGTCCAAAAATAATATTTTTGTCCGAAAAGCTTATTTTTGTCCAAAACAAATATTTTTGTCCGAAACGATTATTTTTGTCGGAAAAGATTATTTTTGTCCAAAAAATATTTTTGCAGAAACGATTATTTTTGTTCAGAACTAATATTTTTGGCATAAACGATTATTATTTTAGAAAAATAATATTTTTGTCAGAAACGATTTTTTTTGTCCAGAACTAATATTTTTGTCAGAAACCAATATTTTTGTCCAAAACAAATATTTTTGTCGGAATAGATTATATTTGTCTAAAACTAAAATTTTTGTCGGAAATGATTTTTTTTGTTCAAATCCGCTATTTTTGTCGGAAAAGAATATTTTTGTCCAAAACTAATATTTTTGTCGGAAACGATTATTTATGTTCAGAACCGCTGTTTTTGTCGGAAAAGATTATTTTTGTCCAGAACTAATATTTTTGTCGGAAACGATTATATTTGTCCAGAAATAATATTTTTGTCAGAAACAATTATTTTTGTTCAGAACTAATATTTTTGGCATAAACGATTATTTTTGTAGAAAAATAATATTTTTGCAGGAAACGATTATTTTTGTCCAAAAAATAATATTTTTGTCAGAAAAGATTATTTTTGTCCAAAACAAATATTTTTGTCCGAAACGATTATTTTTGTCGGAAAAGATTATTTTTGTCCAGAACTAATATTTTTGTCAGAAACCAATATTTTTGTTCAGAACTAATATTTTTGTCATAAACGATTATATTTGTAGAAAAATAATATTTTTGTCAGAAACGATTATTTTTGTCCAAAAATAATATTTTTGTCTGAAAAGCTTATTTTTGTCCAAAACAAATATTTTTGTCCAAAACGATTATTTTTGTCGGAAAAGATTATTTTTGTCCAGAACTAAAATTTTTGTCGGAAACGATTATATTTGTCCAAAAAATATATTTTTTTCAGAAACGATTATTTTTGTTCGGAACCAATATTTTTGGCATATACGATTATTTTTTTAGAAATATAATATTTTTGTTAGAAACAATTATTCTTGTCCAAAAATAATATTTTTGTCAGAAAAGATTATTTTTGTCCAAAACAAATATTTTTGTCCGAAACGATTATTTTTGTCGGAAAAGATTTTTTTTGTCGAGAACTAATATTTTTGACAGAAGCCAATATTTTTGTTCAGAACTAATATTTTTGGCATAAACGATTATTTTTTTAGAAAAATAGTATTTTTGTCAGAAACGATTATTTTTGTCCAAAAATAATATTTTTGTCAGAAAAGATTATTTTTGTCCAAAACAAATATTTTTGTCCGAAACGATTATTTTTGTCGGAATAGATTATATTTGTCTAAAACTAAAATATTTGTCAGAAATGATTCTTTTTGTTCAAATTCGCTATTTTTGTCGGAAAAGTATATTTTAGTCCAAAACTAATATTTTTGTCGGAAACGATTAATTATGTTCAGAACCGCTATTTTTGTCGGAAAAGATTATTTTTGTCCAGAACTAATATTTTTGTCGGAAACGATTATTTTTGTAGATAAATAATATTTTTGTTTGAAACGATTATTTCTGTCGGAATAGATTATATTTGTTGAAAACTAATATTTTTGTCGGAAACGATTATTTGTGTTCAGAACTAATATTTTTGTCATAAACAATGATTTTTGTAGATAAATAATATTTTTGTTTGAAACGATTATTTCTGTCGGAATAGATTATATTTCTTGAAAACTAATATTTCTGTCGGAAACGATTATTTATGTTCAGAACCGCTTTTTTTGTCGGAAAGGATTATTTTTTTCAGAAACGATTATTTTTGTTCAGAACCGCTATTTTTGTCGGACAAGATTATTTTTGTCCAGAACTAATATTTTTGTCGGAAACGATTATTTATAATCAAAACCGCTATTTTTGTCGGAAATAAAAATTTTTGTCGAGAACTAAAATTTTTGTCGGAAACGATTATATTTGACCAAAAATAATATTTTTGTCAGAAACGATTATTTTTGTTCAGAACTAATATTTTTGGCATAAACGATTATTTTTTTAGAAAAATAATATTTTTGTCAGAAACGATTATTTTTGTCCTAAACAAATATTTTTGTCCGAAACGATTATTTTTGTCGGAAAAATTATTTTTGTCCAGAACTAATATTTTTGTCAGAAACCAATATTTTTGTTCAGAACTAATATTTTTGTCATAAACGATTATATTTGTAGAAAAATAATATTTTTGTCAGAAACGATTATTTTTGTCCAAAAATAATATTTTTGTCCGAAAAGCTTATTTTTGTCCAAAACAAATATTTTTGTCCGAAACGATTATTTTTGTCGGAAAAGATTATTTTTGTCCAGAACTAATATTTTTGTCAGAAACCAATATTTTTGTTCAGAACTAATATTTTTGTCATAAACGATTATATTTGTAGAAAAATAATATTTTTGTCAGAAACGATTATTTTTGTCCAAAAATAATATTTTTGTCCGAATAGCTTATTTTTGTCCAAAACAAATATTTTTGTCCGAAACGATTATTTTTGTCGGAAAAGATTATTTTTGTCCAAAACATATTTTTGTCAGAAACGATTATTTTTTTTCAGAACCGCTATTTTTGTCGGACAAGATTATTTTTGTCCAGAACTAATATTTTTGTCAGAAACCAATATTTATGTTCAGAATTAATATTTTTGGCATTAACGATTATTTTTTTAGAAAAATAAAATTTTTGTCGGAAACGATTATATTTGTCCAAAAATAATATTTTTGTCGGAAACGATTATTTTTGTTCAGAACTAATATTTTTGGCATAAACGATTATTTTTTTAGAAAAATAATATTTTTGTCAGAAACGATTATTTCTGTCCAAAAATAATATTTTTGTCAGAAAAGATTATTTTTGTCCAAAACAAATATTTTTGTCCGAAACGATTATTTTTGTCGGAAAAAATTATTTTTTTCCAGAACTAATATTTTTGTCGGAAACGATTAATTATGTTCAGAACCGCTATTTTTGTCGGAAAAGATTATTTTTGTCCAGAACTAATATTTTTGTCGGAAACGTATATATTTGTCCAAAAATAATATTTTTTTCAGAAACGATTATTTTGGTTCATAACTAATGTTTTTGTCATTAACGATTATATTTGTAGAAAAATAATATTTTTGTCAGAAACGATTATTTTTGTCCAAAAATAATATTTTTGTCCGAAAAGCTTATTTTTGTCCAAAACAAATATTTTTGTCCGAAACGATTATTTTTGTCGGAAAAGATTATTTTTGTCCAAAAAATATTTTTGCAGAAACGATTATTTTTGTTCAGAACTAATATTTTTGGCATAAACGATTATTATTTTAGAAAAATAATATTTTTGTCAGAAACGATTTTTTTTGTCCAGAACTAATATTTTTGTCAGAAACCAATATTTTTGTCCAAAACAAATATTTTTGTCGGAATAGATTATATTTGTCTAAAACTAAAATTTTTGTCGGAAATGATTTTTTTTGTTCAAATCCGCTATTTTTGTCGGAAAAGAATATTTTTGTCCAAAACTAATATTTTTGTCGGAAACGATTATTTATGTTCAGAACCGCTGTTTTTGTCGGAAAAGATTATTTTTGTCCAGAACTAATATTTTTGTCGGAAACGATTATATTTGTCCAGAAATAATATTTTTGTCAGAAACAATTATTTTTGTTCAGAACTAATATTTTTGGCATAAACGATTATTTTTGTAGAAAAATAATATTTTTGCAGGAAACGATTATTTTTGTCCAAAAAATAATATTTTTGTCAGAAAAGATTATTTTTGTCCAAAACAAATATTTTTGTCCGAAACGATTATTTTTGTCGGAAAAGATTATTTTTGTCCAGAACTAATATTTTTGTCAGAAACCAATATTTTTGTTCAGAACTAATATTTTTGTCATAAACGATTATATTTGTAGAAAAATAATATTTTTGTCAGAAACGATTATTTTTGTCCAAAAATAATATTTTTGTCTGAAAAGCTTATTTTTGTCCAAAACAAATATTTTTGTCCGAAACGATTCTTTTTGTCGGAAAAGATTATTTTTGTCCAGAACTAATATTTTTGTCAGAAACCAATATTTTTGTTCAGAACTAATATTTTTGTCATAAACGATTATATTTGTAGAAAAATTATATTTTTGTCAGAAACGATTATTTTTGTCCAAAAATAATATTTTTGTCCGAATAGCTTATTTTTGTCCAAAACAAATATTTTTGTCCGAAACGATTATTTTTGTCGGAAAAGATTATTTTTGTCCAAAACAAATATTTTTGTCCGAAACGATTATTTTTGTCAGAAACGATTATTTTTGTTCAGAACCGCTATTTTTGTCGGACAAGATTATTTTTGTCCAGAACTAATATTTTTGTCGTAAACGATTATTTATGTTCAGAACCGCTATTTTTGTCGGAAAAAAAAATTTTTGTCCAGAACTAATATTTTTGTCAGAAACGATTATTTTTGTTCAAACTAATATTTTTGGCATAAACGATTATTTTTTTAGAAAAATAATATTTTTGTCAGAAACGATTATATTTGTCCAAAAATAATATTTTTGTCAGAAAAGATTATTTTTGTCGGACAAGATTATTTTTGTCCAGAACTAATATTTTTGTCGGAAACGATTATTTATGTTCAGAACTAATATTTTTGGCATAAACGATTATTTTTTTAGAAAAATAATATTTTCGTCGGAAACGATTATATTTGTCCAAAAATAATATTTTTGTCAGAAAAGATTATTTTTGTCGGACAAGATTATTTTTGTCCAGAACTAATATTTTTGTCGGAAACGATTATTTATGTTCAGAACTAATATTTTTGGCATAAACGATTATTTTTTTAGAAAAATAATATTTTTGTCGGAAACGATTATATTTGTCCAAAAATAATATTTTTGTCGGAAACGATTATTTTTGTTCAGAACTTATATTTTTGGCATAAACGATTATTTTTTTAGAAAAATAATATTTTTGTCAGAAACGATTATTTCTGTCCAAAATAATATTTTTGTCAGAAAAGATTATTTTTGTCCAAAACAAACATTTTTGTCCGAAACGATTATTTTTGTCGGAAAAAATTATTTTTGTCCAGAACTAATATTTTTGTCGGAAACGATTAATTATGTTCAGAACCGCTATTTTTGTCGGAAAAGATTATTTTTGTCCAGAACTAATATTTTTGTCGGAAACGTATATATTTGTCCAAAAATAATATTTTTTTCAGAAACGATTATTTTTGTTCATAACTAATATTTTTGTCATTAACGATTATATTTGTAGAAAAATAATATTTTTGTCAGAAACGATTATTTTTGTCCAAAAATAATATTTTTGTCCGAAAAGCTTATTTTTGTCCAAAACAAATATTTTTGTCCGAAACGATTATTTTTGTCGGAAAAGATTATTTTTGTCCAAAAAATATTTTTGCAGAAACGATTATTTTTGTTCAGAACCGCTATTTTTGTCGGACAAGATTATTTTCGTCCAGAACTAATATTTTTGTCAGAAACGATTAAATTGTTCAGAACTAATATTTTTGGCATAAACGATTATTTTTTTAGAAAAATAATATTTTTGTCAGAAACGATTATTTTTGTCCAAAAATAATATTTTTGTGAGAAACGATTATTTTTGTTCAGAACTAATATTTTTGGCATGTACGATTATTTTTTTAGAAAAATAATATTTTTGTCAGAAACGATTTTTTTTGTCCAGAAGTAATATTTTTGTCAGAAACCAATATTTTTGTCCAAAACAAATATTTTTGTCGGAATAGATTATATTTGTCTAAAACTAAAATTTTTGTCAGAAATGATTCTTTTTGTTCAAATCCGCTATTTTTGTCGGAAAAGAATATTTTTGTCCAAAACTAATATTTTTGTCGGAAACGATTATTTACGTTCAGAACCGCTATTTTTGTCGGAAAAGATTATTTTTGTCCAGAACTAATATTTTTGTCAGAAACAATTATTTTTGTTCAGAACTAATATTTTTGGCATAAACGATTATTTTTGTAGAAAAATAATATTTTTGCAGGAAACGATTATTTTTGTCCAAAAAATAATATTTTTGTCAGAAAAGATTATTTTTGTCCAAAACAAATATTTTTGTCCGAAACGATTATTTTTGTCGGAAAAGATTATTTTTGTCCAGAACTAATATTTTTGTCAGAAACCTATATTTTTGTTCAGAACTAATATTTTTGTCATAAACGATTATATTTGTAGAAAAATAATATTTTTGTCAGAAACGATTATTTTTGTCCAAAAATAATATTTTTGTCTGAAAAGCTTATTTTTGTCCAAAACAAATATTTTTGTCCGAAACGATTATTTTTGTCGGAAAAGATTATTTTTGTCCAGAACTAATATTTTTGTCAGAAACCAATATTTTTGTTCAGAACTAATATTTTTGTCATAAACGATTATATTTGTAGAAAAATTATATTTTTGTTAGAAACGATTATTTTTGTCCAAAAATAATTTTTTTGTCCGAATAGCTTATTTTTGTCCAAAACAAATATTTTTGTCCGAAACGATTATTTTTGTCGGAAAAGATTATTTTTGTCCAAAAAATATTTTGTCAGAAACGATTATTTTTGTCCAGAACTAATATTTTTGTCGGAAACGATTATTTATGTTCAGAACTAATATTTTTGGCATAAACGATTATTTTTTTAGAAAAATAATATTTTTGTCGGAAACGATTATATTTGTCTAAAAATAATATTTTTGTCGGAAACGATTATTTTTGTTCAGAACTAATATTTTTGGCATAAACGATTATTTTTTTAGAAAAATAATATTTTTGTCAGAAACGATTATTTCTGTCCAAAATTAATATTTTTGTCAGAAAAGATTATTTTTGTCTAAAACAAATATTTTTGTCCGAAACGATTATTTTTGTCGGAAAAAATTATTCTTGTCCAGAACTAATATTTTTGTCGGAAAAGATTATTTTTGTCCAGAACTAATATTTTTGTCGGAAACGATTATTATTGTCCAAAAATAATATTTTTGTCAGAAACGATTATTTTTGTCCAAAAATAATATTTTTGTCCGAAAAGCTTATTTTTGTCCAAAACAAATATTTTTGTCCGAAACGATTATTTTTTTCAGAAACGATTATTTTTGTTCAGAACCGCTATTTTTGTCGGACAAGATTATTTTTGTCCAGAACTAATATTTTTGTCGGAAACGATTATTTATGTTCGGAACCGCTATTTTTGTCGGAAAAAAAATTTTTGTCCAGAACTAATATTTTTGTCAGAAACGATTATTTTTGTTCAGAACTAATATTTTTGGCATAAAGGATTATTTTTTTAGAAAAATAATATTTTTGTCAGAAACGATTATATTTGTCCAAAAATAATATTTTTGTCAGAAAAGATTATTTTTGTCCAAAACAAATGTTTTTGTCCGAAACGATTATTTTTGTCGGAAAAGATTATTTTTGTCCAGAACTAATATTTTTGTCAGAAACCAATATTTTTGTCCAAAACAAATATTTTTGTCGGAATAGATTATATTTGTCTAAAACTAAAATTTTTGTCAGAAATGATTCTTTTTGTTCAAATCCGCTATTTTTGTCGGAAAAGAATATTTTTGTCCAAAACTAATATTTTTGTCATAAACGATTATATTTGTAGAAAAATAATAATTTTGTCAGAAACGATTATTTTTGTCCAAAAATAATATTTTTGTCCGAAAAGCTTATTTTTGTCCAAAACAAATATTTTTGTCCGAAACGATTATTTTTGTCGGAAAAGATTATTTTTGTCCAAAAAATATTTTTGTCAGAAACGATTATTTTTGTTCAGAACCGTTTTTTTGTCAGAAAAGATTATTTTTGTCCAAAACAAATATTTTTGTCCGAAACGATTATTTTTGTCGGAAAAAATTATTTTTGTCCAGAACTAATATTTTTGTCGGAAACGATTAATTATGTTCAGAACCGCTATTTTTGTCGGAAAATATTATTTTTGTCCAGAACTAATATTTTTGTCGGAAACGTATATATTTGTCCAAAAATAATATTTTTTTCAGAAACGATTATTTTTGTTCATAACTAATATTTTTGTCATTAACGATTATATTTGTAGAAAAATAATATTTTTGTCAGAAACGATTATTTTTGTCCAAAAATAATATTTTTGTCCGAAAAGCTTATTTTTGTCCAAAACAAATATTTTTGTCCGAAACGATTATTTTTGTCGGAAAAGATTATTTTTGTCCAAAAAATATTTTTGCAGAAACGATTATTTTTGTTCAGAACCGCTATTTTTGTCGGACAAGATTATTTTTGTCCAGAACTAATATTTTTGTCAGAAACGATTATTTTTGTTCAGAACTAATATTTTTGGCATAAACGATTATTTTTTTAGAAAAATAATATTTTTGTCAGAAACGATTATTTTTGTCCAAAAATAATATTTTTGTGAGAAACGATTATTTTTGTTCAGAAGTAATATTTTTGGCATGTACGATTATTTTTTTAGAAAAATAATAATTTTGTCAGAAACGATTTTTTTTGTCCAGAACTAATATTTTTGTCAGAAACCAATATTTTTGTCCAAAACAAATATTTTTGTCGGAATAGATTATATTTGTCTAAAACTAAAATTTTTGTCAGAAATGATTCTTTTTGTTCAAATCCGCTATTTTTGTCGGAAAAGAATATTTTTGTCCAAAACTAATATTTTTGTCGGAAACGATTATTTATGTTCAGAACCGCTATTTTTGTCGGAAAAGATTATTTTTGTCCAGAACTAATATTTTTGTCGGAAACGATTATATTTGTCCAGAAATAATATTTTTGTCAGAAACAATTATTTTTGTTCAGAACTAATATTTTTGGCATAAACGATTATTTTTGTAGAAAAATAATATTTTTGCAGGAAACGATTATTTTTGTCCAAAAAATAATATTTTTGTCAGAAAAGATTATTTTTGTCCAAAACAAATATTTTTGTCCGAAATGATTATTTTTGTCGGAAAAGATTATTTTTGTCCAGAACTAATATTTTTGTCAGAAACCAATATTTTTGTTCAGAACTAATATTTTTGTCATAAACGATTATATTTGTAGAAAAATAATATTTTTGTCAGAAACGATTATTTTTGTCCAAAAATAATATTTTTGTCTGAAAAGCTTATTTTTGTCCAAAACAAATATTTTTGTCCAAAACGATTATTTTTGTCGGAAAAGATTATTTTTGTCCAGAACTAATATTTTTGTCAGAAACCAATATTTTTGTTCAGAACTAATATTTTTGTCATAAACGATTATATTTGTAGAAAAATTATATTTTTGTCAGAAACGATTATTTTTGTCCAAAAATAATATTTTTGTCCGAATAGCTTATTTTTGTCCAAAACAAATATTTTTGTCCGAAACGATTATTTTTGTCGGAAAAGATTATTTTTGTCCAAAAAATATTTTGTCAGAAACGATTATTATTCTCCAAAACAAATATTTTTGTCCGAAACGATTATTTTTGTCAGAAACGATTATTTTTGTTCAGAACCGCTATTTTTGTCGGACAAGATTATTTTTGTCCAGAACTAATATTTTTGTCGGAAACGATTATTTATGTTCAGAACCGCTATTTTTGTCGGAAAAAAAAATTTTTGTCCAGAACTAATATTTTTGTCAGAAACGATTATTTTTGTTCAGAACTAATATTTTTGGCATAAACGATTATTTTTTTAGAAAAATAATATTTTTGTCAGAAACGATTATATTTGTCCAAAAATAATATTTTTGTCAGAAAAGATTATTTTTGTCCAAAACAAATGTTTTTGTCCGAAACGATTATTTTTGTCGGACAAGATTATTTTTGTCCAGAACTAATATTTTTGTCGGAAACGATTATTTATGTTCAGAACTAATATTTTTGGCATAAACGATTATTTTTTTAGAAAAATAATATTTTTGTCGGAAACGATTATATTTGTCTAAAAATAATATTTTTGTCGGAAACTATTATTTTTGTTCAGAACTAATATTTTTGGCATAAACGATTATTTTTTTAGAAAAATAATATTTTTGTCAGAAACGATTATTTCTGTCCAAAAATAATATTTTTGTCAGAAAAGATTATTTTTGTCCAAAACAAATATTTTTGTCCGAAACGATTATTTTTGTCGGAAAAAATTATTTTTGTCCAGAACTAATATTTTTGTCGGAAAAGATTATTTTTGTCCAGAACTAATATTTTTGTCGGAAACGATTATATTTGTCCAAAAATAATATTTTTTTCAGAAACGATTATTTTTGTTCAGAACTATTATTTTTGTAATTAATGATTATATTTGTAGAAAAATAATATTTTTGTCAGAAACGATTATTTTTGTCCAAAAATAATATTTTTGTCCGAAAAGCTTATTTTTGTCCAAAACAAATATTTTTGTCCGAAACGATTATTTTTGTCAGAAACGATTATTTTTGTTCAGAACCGCTATTTTTGTCGGACAAGATTATTTTTGTCCAGAACTAATATTTTTGTCGGAAACGATTATTTATGTTCAGAACCGCTATTTTTGTCGGAAAAAAAATTTTTGTCCAGAACTAATATTTTTGTCAGAAACGATTATTTTTGTTCAGAACTAATATTTTTGGCATAAACGATTATTTTTTTAGAAAAATAATATTTTTGTCAGAAACGATTATATTTGTCCAAAAATAATATTTTTGTCAGAAAAGATTTTTTTTGTCCAAAACAAATGTTTTTGTCCGAAACGATTATTTTCGTCGGAAAAGATTATTTTTGTCCAGAACTAATATTTTTGTCAGAAACCAATATTTTTGTCCAAAACAAATATTTTTGTCGGAATAGATTATATTTGTCTAAAACTAAAATTTTTGTCAGAAATGATTCTTTTTGTTCAAATCCGCTATTTTTGTCGGAAAAGAATATTTTTGTCCAAAACCAATATTTTTGTCATAAACGATTATATTTGTAGAAAAATAATAATTTTGTCAGAAACGATTATTTTTGTCCAAAAATAATATTTTTGTCCGAAAAGCTTATTTTTGTCCAAAACAAATATTTTTGTCCGAAACGATTATTTTTGTCGGAAAAGATTATTTTTGTCCAAAAAATATTTTTGTCAGAAACGATTATTTTTGTTCAGAACCGTTTTTTGTCGGAAAAGATTATTTTTGTCCAGAACTAATATTTTTGTCTGAAACGATTATTTATGTTCAGAACCGCTATTTTTGTCGGAAAAAAAAATTTTTGTCCAGAACTAAAATTTTTGTCGGAAACGATTATATTTGTCCAAAAATAATATTTTTGTCAGAAAAGATTATTTTTGTCCAAAACAAATGTTTTTGGCCGAAACGATTATTTTTGTCGGACAAGATTATTTTTGTCCAGAACTAATATTTTTGTCGGAAACGATTATTTATGTTCAGAACTAATATTTTTGGCATAAACGATTATTTTTTTAGAAAAATAATATTTTTGTCGGAAACGATTATATTTGTCCAAAAATAATATTTTTGTCGGAAACGATTATTTTTGTTCAGAACTTATATTTTTGGCATAAACGATTATTTTTTTAGAAAAATAATATTTTTGTCAGAAACGATTATTTCTGTCCAAAAATAATATTTTTGTCAGAAAAGATTATTTTTGTCCAAAACAAATATTTTTGTCCGAAACGATTATTTTTGTCGGAAAAAATTATTTTTGTCCAGAACTAATATTTTTGTCGGAAAAGATTATTTTTGTCTAGAACTAATATTTTTGTCGGAAACGATTATATTTGTCCAAAAATAATATTTTTTTCAGAAACGATTATTTTTGTTCAGAACTATTATTTTTGTAATTAATGATTATATTTGTAGAAAAATAATATTTTTGTCAGAAACGATTATTTTTGACCAAAAATAATATTTTTGTCCGAAAAGCTTATTTTTGTCCAAAACAAATATTTTTGTCCGAAACGATTATTTTTGTCAGAAACGATTATTTTTGTTCAGAACCGCTATTTTTGTCGGAGAAGATTATTTTTGTCCAGAACTAATATTTTTGTCGGAAACGATTATTTATGTTCAGAACCGCTATTTTTGTCGGAAAAAAAAATTTTTGTCCAGAACTAATATTTTTGTCAGAAACGATTATTTTTGTTCAGAACTAATATTTTTGGCATAAACGATTATTTTTTTAGAAAAATAATATTTTTGTCAGAAACGATTATATTTGTCCAAAAATAATATTTTTGTCAGAAAAGATTATTTTTGTCCAAAACAAATGTTTTTGTCCGAAACGATTATTTTTGTCGGAAAAGATTATTTTTGTCCAGAACTAATATTTTTGTCAGAAACCAATATTTTTGTCCAAAACAAATATTTTTGTCGGAATAGATTATATTTGTCTAAAACTAAAATTTTTGTCAGAAATGATTCTTTTTGTTCAAATCCGCTATTTTTGTCGGAAAAGAATATTTTTGTCCAAAACTAATATTTTTGTCATAAACGATTATATTTGTAGAAAAATAATAATTTTGTCAGAAACGATTATTTTTGTCCAAAAATAATATTTTTGTCCGAAAAGCTTATTTTTTTCCAAAACAAATATTTTTGTCCGAAAAGATTATTTTTGTCGGAAAAGATTATTTTTGTCCAAAAAATATTTTTGTCAGAAACGATTATTTTTGTTCAGAACCGTTTTTTTGTCGGACAAGATTATTTTTGTCCAGAACTAATATTTTTGTCTGAAACGATTATTTATGTTCAGAACCGCTATTTTTGTCGGAAAAAAAAATTTTTGTCCAGAACTAAAATTTTTGTCGGAAACGATTATATTTGTCCAAAAATAATATTTTTGTCAGAAACGATTATTTTTGTTCAGAACTAATATTTTTGGCATAAACGATTATTTTTTTAGAAAAATAATATTTTTGTCAGAAACGATTATTTTTGTTCAGAACTAATATTTTTGGCATAAACGATTATTTTTTTAGAAAAATAATATTTTTGTCAGAAACGATTATTTTTGTCCAAAAATAATATTTTTGTCAGAAAAGATTATTTTTGTCCAAAACAAATATTTTTGTCCGAAACGATTATTTTTGTGGGAAAAGATTATTTTTGTCCAGAACTAATATTTTTGTCATAAACCAATATTTTTGTCCAAAACAAATATTTTTGTCGGAATAGATTATATTTGTCAAAAACTAAAATTTTTTTCAGTAATGCTTCTTTTTGTTCAAATCCACTATTTTTGTCGGAAAAGAATATTTTTCTCCAAAACTAATATTTTTGTCGGAAACGATTAATTATGTTCAGAACCGCTATTTTTGTCCGAAAAGATTATTTTTGTCCAAAACAAATATTTTTGTCCGGAACGATTATTTTTGTCGGAGAAGATTATTTTTGTCCAAAAAATATTTTTGTCAGAAACGATTATTTTTTTCAGAACCGCTTTTTTAGTCGGAAAAGATTATTTTTGTCCAGAACTAATATATTTGTCGGAAACGATTATATTTGTCCAAAAATAATATTTTTGTCAGAAACGATTATTTTTGTCCAAAACTAATATTTTTGGCATAAACGATTATTTTTGTTCGAAAAGATTATTTTTGTCCAGAACTAAAATACTTGTCGGAAACGATTATATTTGTCCAAAAATAATATTTTTGTCAGAAACGATTATTTTTGTTCAGAACTAATATTTTTGGCATAAACGATTATTTTTTTAGAAAAATAATATTTTTGTCAGAAACGATTATTTTTGTCCAAAAATAATATTTTTGTCAGAAACGATTATTTTTGTTTAGAAATAATATTTTTGGCATAAACGATTATTTTTGTCCAAAAATAATATTTTTGTCAGAAATGATTATTTTTGTCCAAAAATAATATTTTTGTCAGAAAAGATTATTTTTGTCCAAAACAAATATTTTTGTCCGAAACGATTATTTTTGTCGGAAAAGATTATTTTTGTTCAGAACTAATATTTTTGTCGGAAACGAATATTTTTGTCCAAAACAAATATTTTTGTCGGAACAGATTATATTTTTCCAAAAGTAAAATTTTTGTCAGAAATGATTCTTTTTGTTCAAATCCGCTATTTTTGTCGGAAAAGATTATTTTTTCCAAAACTAATATTTTTTCAGAAACGATTTTTTTTGTCCAAACCTAATATTTTTGTCATAAACGATTATTTTTGTTCAGAACCGCTATTTTTGTCGGAAAATATTTTTTTTGTCCAAAAATAAAATTTTATGTCAGAAACGATTTTTTTCGTTCAGATCCGCTATTTTTGTCGGAAAAGATTATTGTTGTCCAAAACAAATATTTTTCTCCAAAAAAAATATTTTTGTCAGGAACGATTATTTTTTTCCTAAAGAAATATAGTAGACTCTGGATAATTCGAATTTATAGGAACCAAACAAAAAATTCGAATTATCGATTTTTTCGAAATGGCGAGGTTTCGAATTAAAGTGAGAAATATTCGAATTGAAGAAAGTTACATTCTATTTGTCATTGTATAAGATTGTGAATGCTGGTAGAACCAAAAATACATATTATAATAATACATGTGGATCAATTTATTTATTATAAAAAAGTTGTATTATTTCTTCATAGAAAAATCGGTTATTTATGTTTGGGTCGCTTGGTTGGCTTCAATCTGGTCCACAGCATTTTCCAAAGTGCTCACTGCTTTAAACGCACAACCAGGTTGGATGTTATCCATTTCGGATTTTTCGAAGAAACGACGCAACCCTCTTAAAAAAAGGTTGCTTCCTTAGAATACACCTTCGGAATATCGTCGTCTTCATCTTCACTGTCAGAAATCTGTTGACTGACCACAATTGACTGTTTCATAATGTCTTCATCAGACAATTTACCCGCTGTGGCAACATTATTGTCAATATTATTAACATCGTTGAAAGTTATGGGAACCTCTGGAAGTCTGTTCCAAGCACTCAAAAAGGTTTCTCATCTCGCAGATCTTGTTGAATCATATCATTTCCGTCCTTGCATTCCTAATCCTTGATGAATCCGCAGGCTTTAAAACAATTTGCGATTGTCTGTGAGCTAACCTCTTCCCATACTTTGTGAGCCATTTCCATTGCAGTAAGCATTGAAATGCTGCACAGGTTATTTCCATTTTCCATTGTGTCTATTACAGTTCTAACCACTTCTTTTCGATACAAGGTTTTAAAATTTTTAACAATTCCTTGATCTAGGGGTTGAAGAATTGAAGTTGTGTTACGGGGTAAATATTTCAGCTCTATATTTTCAAGTTAAGGGACATCTTTATGGGCTGAGTAATTATCGATAAACATCAAAATTTTTCGTTTTTCTCTTCCCATTCAGCTTTCTCTTCTCTTCAGCATCAATGCTCATTGTCCATTTAGAAAACAATACTGCTGTCATCCACGCCTTCTTATTTGATCTGTAGATTAGCGGAAGAGATTTCATATTTTTAAACATCGAGGCTTAGCAAATTTTCCTATCATAAAAGGTCGAAATTTCTGTGATCCATCCATATTGGCTGCCAATAATATTGTAACCCTCTCCTTGCTGTGTTTGTCTCCATGACTGGTGTCATCCTTAAATGCCAAGGTACGATCAGGTAATTATTTATAAAACAGCCCTGTTTCATCACAGTTAAAGATATCTTTCGCTTAATAAATAGCCAATAAAGGTAAATTCTTGGAAAAATTGCCTCGACACTTTCCATTAAATGACTAATTTTTCGAATTGTGGAGTGGGCCGGTCTAGCTTCACTTCGAATTATAGAGGGGATCAAAATACATTGATTTTCTTCGAATTATAGAGGTTCTCTCAGGGGACCGAGGGTTTTCTTCGATTTATAGGTTTTCGAATTACCGAGAGTCTACTGTATATATAATAATTATAGATAACCATTTTTATAAAAATATTATCTGTATTCTTTAGTTTAAAAGCTTTCAATGATAAGATGTAAATAATTTATATAGCAATGAATTGACACATTAATCATGTATTATAATATCCCTTCGAATTATAGAAGTATAGTGGAACATCGATTTACAAATCAATATATTTTCATATTAAGTATGGCGAATGAAAGACACGATTCAATGCAACACGTTTAGCATTGATGAGGAAATTGTGCCTATATATCAGGATAAATTTACATTCATGATAAATAATTCTATTGTATTAGATTGTTAATTATTGGCACATGCTGCTGATGAATTTCGATTCATGTTTAGCAAAAATATATAATTTCATCCACTCTTACTAAATCTATTCAAGAAGATGGGAAAAATTCCGTTGGTTATGATATTTGCATATTAGTAAGTATTTTACTGAAACCACTTATACTGCTCTAACATCTTATAATTTATACTAATCAGATCATTAAAATAAATTCTTTAGGTAAAACGATCGATTATCAATTAATCGTATGGACTATACGTTTGCTATTCTGAAAAATATTATTGAGTATCATGAGAAAATTTCAAATTTTCTGTATTCAAAAACTCTTTATAATAATAAGTATCCATCTTAAAGTATTAAATCGAATATTTATTTTAATTATATTTTCCATTGACTCTTAAATTCCATTAATCTTATAGTGAATGCTCAGCAAAATGAAATTCTCTCGAAATAGGTCACCTTGTTCGTTGATCCACTTTTTCTTTCGAATGAACTTGGATGGGCATTGCGAAAAGTATTCCACCAATGCGATCCAGAGGTAGGTCATGACCATCAATCACTGGGCATAAACAATAAGAGGCTCGAAATTTCTGCGGAAATACCTTCGATAAAAGAATAGCTGAGGAAAAATCAATTAAGATCCTCCTTGGTCTAGACCTCGGAACGCGAAATTCTGTGTCGAGAATGGAAATGGATGGTGTTCCATTTGGGGCAGCACTTGCTGACGGCTGGCGATTAAAACTTGTAAGCGAAGCAAAAAGAATTTTGGGAAGCTTCCTCACCATTACGCCATCATCGGGCGATACGTCAACGACGAAGCTCCAAATTAAATCTCCGCATTTTTTCCATGAGAAGGGAAAAGAAACCTGCTTCACTTGAAATGATACTAATCAAAATCTAAGGGGAAATTTGGTCTCGTGCTCTTCATTTTCACTGAATTTTTAACGATGTAGACGAAAAGATTTCTGAAAAAGTTATTTAGATTGAAAAATGTTAATTCTGTAAATAGTAATATTTATTATCGTCAGAATAATGAGATTGAATAATAATTAATATTTTATAAAAAGTTTGAAATCTTTGTATAATCAAACAATTTATATCCTTGAATTCATACATTTACAAGGGGAAAGAAATTGATGTAAACAATTGGACTTTATGATCAATTGAACAATTGAATGCAGGAGTCAAGTACACATTTCTTGTTTATAATTTCTGGAAGTATTCCAAAGATCCCAAAATTATTTTATAATTGAACTCTTTCTTGCAAACTAGAATATAATTTAATTGGTTTAAATTTCATATGATTACATAATTTTATATGTGGTTTTCAAGCTCCCTATTCGACTATCAGAATTTGGACAATTATTTGTTCTGTCGATCTTTGTAAATATTTAAAATCTCTCGTAACGATTTACTATGCTATTCATATAATGTAATCCTTGATTATTATTACGAGATTGTTGTATTGCAAGATACTCCGTAATGGCAGAAATTCAATGTTTGGTATCATAAGGTTTGTTTGACGTTTTGTTCTCAATACGTCAGATGTTTAACAAGAGAGGGATATGTATATGAAGTTCATTTTGTTATTGATAATCAATTTTTTGTAGAATCACTTCAATATGATAAAAAAATAGTCATTGATTTTGTTTATATTTTGGAATTCGCAAGAATTAATACTCTTAAGTCAGTAATGAAAGGTTTTGTAAAAAATTCCATTTTCTATTTTTGCGTCGAAAATCGGAATCTTGAGTGAAACATTTTATATTCTCTTTCTGCGTCTGACGCGAGTGCTCCTTCATTCACAATCTGCTTCCAAGTGATTTTGCTGAGGCGAATGCAGACCACGCACTGCTTTTGATGTCGTTTTTTACAGTCTATAAAATTCGAGTTCCCACAAAAGGCCTTATGGGTTCCACAAACGCTAAATGTATTCCCCAATGCATGCCTATTTTAGTTTCGCAACCAGTGGCGAACGAAATCAGTTACGTCTTTTCCCTTGTGGATTATATAATCTACGATTGGCATAATATTTAAGGGTGATCCCAAGTACTTCGTCCAATGAAGAGTTGCGAATAAGTGTTACTATGGCTTGATTCCTTACGGTGCTACACGCACTGTTTTCCAATGTATCTTAAAGCTTTAATAATTACAGAATGTTATATTTAATTCATTCTGAATCTAAATTTGTATTCAAGTCTGTGTTAAGTTGTTCTCTAGTTACCCTAAGTTTTGTAAAAGATTCTTTGTGAAGGATGACTAATTGTGAGTTAGTATTTTGTATCCCGAATAATTTCCGAGAGCGTATATAGTTAACATTTTGTATTCGTAATCGTTTTAGACGTGCGAAGTTCAGAAACAATAGAATGAGGTAAAAAGAATAAATGAAGTATGAACTTCCCAAATGTGAATACGATTTTATTTACAAAGAAACTGCTTAATTATCAGCAAAAAAAGATGTAAATAAGCGCAGGGGTTGCGAAACATCAGATGCATGTTGATATAAGAGGGGAAAACCGGATGTTTACCGCAGAGAAAGCTTTGCAATTCCAAGTATCAAAAGATCCTTTCACACGGAAATTTCCACATGCCCCAGTCCACGTGCTTATTTCCCTTCCTGACATTGAAGACTTCCCTCACGTACTTTCGCGGGCTTAAAAAGATCACACATTGCGAAAGGTAACACTCTTCGAGGGAACGTTTCGTCGTATTTAATGTACTCATACCGCTGTTCCCATTCCTCGGCAGTACGAAATTCCATCACAAACAGGGTGTGTTGTAGTTTCCTTGTGATTTTTATTTAAGGAGACAAGTTGCAGCTGTTCACAACCCGAGATACGCAGTATCCGTTCAACCAGGGAATTGCTCCTTGCACCCTATAAATTATCCCTTTCGTATGTATCATCGAAAACGTAATCCAACTCTGCTTATTCTAGTACACCAATGCCAACTCCCGTAGCATCCACCTTTTTATTTCAATTGATGTATGAATACCTGCTACATCTATCCTTTTATTGAATTGTAGTGATCAAGTACGATGCCATCATTGGAAAACCATCAAGTATAATATTTTAATTTCGTTATAATGAGTTTTGAAATTCAAATATTCACATTCAACTTTATATAATAATTTCACATTGTGTTCAAATTAGTCTAACGATGCTAGAGCTAAACTAGTTGCAAAATGATTATTTGTCTAGCTATAAATTAAATACACGAAATATGCTCTTTATTGATTGAACGCGTTTGTCTTGAGGTCCCTTTCATAAGAGGATTTTTTGTGCTTGGGCCTTCTCAGGGATTAAAATTAATTAGCTCCCATAGGATAAAGTTTTCTAATAAGATTCGTCGGGAATGATTTATTATAGCAATTTTTATGAAAACATCTGATTTAGAATCAGATGTTTTCGTAAGTTCGTAGTTTTCGTAGAACTTTCTGAACAGCCTCGCGTATATTCTATAGAGCTACAATTGCTAGTGAGTATAGAAAAAATGTTGTCAATGTTAAAATAGACATGCGTTTTTTAATGTTTCTTTCTTCATGCATTCCAAATATTGAAAACCTAAAAAGAAACATCTTTTTGTAAAGTAACCTGAAAGTGATCTATTAAATCTTAACAAAAGATTGTATATTTTATGTTTTACAGATCGTGCCTGAATAATTGATTCGTCTCTTTAATGATCATTTATTTTAATCGATGAGTTTTTGGCAGAGGCTTCTTAAACGGACATCCATCATTCGGGAAACAAAGTATCCTTTTCGTTAAAAAAACTCCAACCCTACCGTTTCCCCTTTAAGCGTCCGAATCGCGGCTTCATTCAAATCGGAAGCAAAAAAGGTGATTCGTTTAAGTTCGACGTCAACCAAAGAACGAGTTGCAAATTGTTTGAGGAAATCGGACGTGAGCGAAAACTGTCAGAATGTGGAAAACAAATCTCGTCTGAGAAAGTTTCATCGAAGCAGCGAACACGTCTTTTGGGGCTCCTGGAGGGTCACCCTCCGCTGGCAGTCGTCCAAAAGGGATCCCGAAAGGGAGGCTGTTATCGAAGAGCACATCGAACGTTCTCGATATCTCTTTTATTTCCTCGAAATTTACCTCTCTCTGTTATAAAAGTGTCGCGAGGTCACGGTTCCAAATGGGTTAATTGATCACCCCTAATGGGAGGTTCCGGTGACCTTCTTAGTGTCGCGAAATAAAATTTGGCACATGAAGAATTGGTGGCGATTAATTATACAAGAATGGCAAAATATCGGAGTTCTTCTATCAGTTGAAAGGAAATCGAACGCTCAAAAGGAATGCCTCGCGGATCGTATTGCTTTTGTCGATATCAATTGGAGTTATGGAGGCTTTTTTTCTGGAACACTCGCTTCGTTCTCTCGATATTTTTTCGGATAAAGTGCTAACGATCTTCATCTATCTTCAATGGAAAAGCTTTGTATGTTTTGAATCGATTACATCCATCGAATTCATTTAAGTGATTCCAGTAATTATATTTTATACATTTCCCCCTGCCACACGCCGAAAGGCGGCTTCCAGGGTACTCATGTATATGTAGATACATTTCAATTACGATTTTAACAGCTGGAGTGTTTCATGTTCTAAAATCCTTTTTTGGCTTTGAAAGGAGGCAAAGGGTTTATATGGGTCATATTTTACTCCTTAACATTAGATATTCTAATTTGGTCTAAAGATATCTCTAACGATTTTTGAACTGGGATAAATGGGAATCTTAAAGTGGACCTTCAAAGTCAAATTGGGAATTCCCATAGTTAATCTGTTCTCATATAATTCAGATTCTATCTTTAATTGGTTAAGAAAATTCTTGAATGTTAAAAGGAGAATACACATTATTCGGAGCTTACATGTACAGTTTGTGTCGTCTTATTTAATTACTATGTGACAGAATACTCTTGACATTGATTGAATGGAGGATTAATGAACCAATTCTCTCTAGAGGACCAGCATTCAATAAGGCAGTTATTATACATCTTGTAAAAGACGATATTGATTCAAAGAAATGAAATGAATTTTTCTTATTTTAACAATATACTGCAAATCATTTTCCAATCTAATGAATCCATTCGCGTTCGCAATTATAATTCTAGTTACATTTAACAATTCAAACACTAGATTCTTTGATATATGTTGGAAACATAAACATCTGATTAAATTTGAGATTTTTTATTCTTGCTGTAGAAGAAGAGTTCTCAATAAAAGAATTTTTTATGTTACTTATTACAAGATATTAGCTTTTGCATTCACGTGAATGTGATCATTATTAATGTCGGTATTTTTGTCAAATTAATACTCGAACGGTGTTTATAAATAGTTTAAAAATCGGCATCCTCTTCGATAGAGTATAGAGATTCAGAAAGAAGATGGTAAATAAGGGTTAGGTAGCCAGTTTGGGTAAAAGGGACGTCATTAAAAGGGATAAACCTTGAGAAAGGGAAGACCAGATGGGCCTCCGTGAGAACACACTCGGTGCCAACTCCCGCATTTAATGTGTCGGACTGAGGAACCAATTCCAGAATCAACGTCTTTGGCTCGGATAAAGACTTCCTCTAGTTGCGGTTTTATTTCCGAGGGCAAGGTCTTTCGATGAAATACGAGTTTGCGTGTTTTTGGGCGGAACGTGCCATCTCCGGGGAGTGTTTTGGAGACGGGAAATTCCCTCGGAAGCGAAGTAATGCGATTAAGGTGTGAATTTAGGTTCGGACTCTTCCCAATTCTACAGGTCGTTTTAAGTATCGATTTCGAATGAAACCTCGAATGGGATTCTATAAATAATTCGAAGGAACAGGAAATTTAGTGCGAAACTGAGTGATTTTTGTTCCGTAGTTTGGTTTGTTGTTATCATTACTAAGGTATGATGCAGATGAAGGTGCACTTGAAATGCAACGAACGGACAAAGAGAAGGGATGAAACTTGTCTACAAACTTTAGTTTAAAACTTTTCTGCATTTATCGAATATTATAGCTTATGGAATAGATTACAATTAACTTAACATTTCCATAATGTATTTGGAACTTAATTTTGTCCCCAGCCTTTCATACTTTCTAGATAAAATTATTTTGTGACTCACTCATACACATCTTGACCATTGGACAATGAGACTATTATAAAAGTATTTAGCAAAGAATAAGTCTATTTAAACAATATCATAACTTTGATTCTCAAAATTAATTTATTAATTAAAAAATTCACATATTATTGACGAGTAAACTAGACTGAAGAGTACGAAGAAAATAAATTTTGTTTAAAAATGGATCAATTGTTTCAGTTCGTAAGTTTGAGAAAGTAGAGACTTTTTATTTCAACGGATTTAATAAGATTTAACTACCTTCATAACAGCTTCCTTTTTCATTTTACGATGTGAAGACCGTGATTTTGGAGGAGTTGGCGGCCTGTCTCTTTCTTGGCTGCGATATGTCCGCAATTTGCTATTTTATGGTCGTCCTTTCTTATTTTATGCCTCTATTTGGGTTTATGGTAGTTAAAGACTCCTAATTTTTAATTTTTACGGTGGCACTAGACTCCGATTATTTCGATAAATTCTTGACTGAACAGGTGATATCCTTCTAGTTTAAAAGTTTTTAGAATTATGTGGCTATTCTGAGGCTTCCTTACATATCAACCTTGCAATAATTCATATGATTTGTAGTACGATTATTAAAATTTTTATATTTTAGTTTTTTAATTTTATAGATTTCCTTTATCTTTCATATTCATAAATAATTTATTGCTGTTGTAGTACGTATTTATATTAGAAGATTATTATTTTATATTTAACATTTATTAGCATCTATTATTAACGAAAATGTAAGGTTCATCATATAATAAAAATATTGAAGGAATCACCTTTTATATCGAAGGTTTTTTTCGAACTATCAACCTAAAGTCCGATATGAAAAATTGGTCATAACTCATGGCTGTTCGAATGCAATCGAAAACTCTCTTTGCGTCTTGTCCAGTAAGTCTAAACGTAGCAATAAATAAGGTCAAGAGGTATTTGCATTATTTGAGGTAAAAAAGGGCTTTTTCTCTGGGACTTCAGAGGATTCAAACACGTCTCGTAAACGTCAAAGAGTAACGTATAGTTCCTTCAGAAGTCGAGCAAAAAACCCGTGCGCGCTCTCGCAAATTTCAAAGGAAGTAAATATCTATTCCCTTTCCTTTGAGGATATGGTAGAGCTTTTGGTAATGGTTTTGTGATGCAGAACATTTCAGGATAGTAATCATTTTCTCTTTTCTTACGGTACTATTCTTGTTGCCCCTCGAATCGGGTATTGTGGATTATCATTGGGTTGAAATTATATGGACCCATTTGATGAAAAAGCGTTTTTTAGGTTTAGATGAAAATATTTTCCAAATTAAATTAGAAGTATTTACAATTAAGTATATATGTATTGACAAATATGTCCAAATTCTTATAAACTTAAATACTCGTACGGACGAATTAATGCATTATTATTTATCACAACAATAGGAAATCATCTGTCACTTGAATGCGAGTTTTTAGTAAATATAAATAAATAAAATATCGTTTCAATATCCTAAACTTAATACCTCGTGAATTGCAACCTTTAAAATTTTTTATTTACAATTTACTTTGGATTTTATCGTTATCATTTTTCATGGTATTACATGGTTATCGTGAAAGCTATTTTCGCCTATGAGTCCCCTTTTTAACATTCCAATATTCAGTATTGTACCCAACTGAAATTATATATTCTATTAAATTAAAGTTAATTTTATTTGTAATTTATTTTTTTCAGGCTTTCGACATTCAAGTAAATTTGCGATGTCACAATATTCTAATGCATAGTTACACAGGAGGATGGATAGTTCTTAGAAGTGCCTAAGAAGAAATAGACTTGGAAAACACTATGGTGAGTGTGTTATCCTCAGTTCGTTCTCTTTTTCACACCTTTTAAAAGTATGGTCTTTGAGAGAAAAGGATTCAAAGAGTATTGCTAAACCGCCAAGCGAAGTGCTCCGGAAACTGCAATGGGTCAATTTTAGACTCAAAGGAATACAAAGCTTTAGAGTTTTGTCTTCAAAATCTTGTTTGACTGAATCAGTTTTGTATTATACGAGACTATTAATTATAAGATTGAAATCGTGCGTGTGTTATGTACAAATTCTATGCATCAACAGATTCCGTGTGTCTTTATAAAATTACTTTTCGTTTTATGGAAAATGTTTTTAAATCACCTGCGATATCACTTAATCAGGGATATTTACAGAATTTAAATAACTTTATAGGAGGATAATTTATTATTGATTAAGATGGAATTATTCGCCTAATTAAAAAGAACCCAATGACATAAGACGAAATTGAAGAACATAAGCCTTTGAGAACCATTGTCCTTTAAGCCCATGAGAATTTAATAGAATAGGACGGGCGGTTGGATGTTGAAAATTTTATTTAAGGTAACGGATGAATTCGAGAAAAGATGTTTTCAATTTCGCACCATTGATATAGTTTACAATTAGTTATTAGGTAATTATCGGTATATACTAAGCGAAAATTAATAATTATTTACTTCTACATACAGCCTACTGTAGTGAGTATGTACAAAAACGTTTCGATTATACACCAGAAGAAAAAATATTTTAAGCCAACTTCACGCGAATTCCAATGAGAGTGGGTGGAAAAATAATCATCAACACTTCCTAAACGTCGTTCCATCTGACTTTCATTCTTTCGTCAAACCATGTCGTCGTTATCTGTCCAAAAATAAAGAGTCGTCTCACGTCTTCGAAATGTATTTCTGTGGCAACTTGGCCCTTACGACCGAACTTTATTCCTGAAGACATTTTGAATGGGGTATCCATTGAAAACCACCCCTCCATTCCCCTCTTGCCTTCGACGAGCACGTTGCCGTTTTCACACGAAACCACTTGTTAAAAAGGACTTGACCGCTAACCTCCATCCCTTCTGAACATTCCCCTCCCGTTTCCTTGCCTACTCTCCTTCTCGTGTCCCATTCTTGTGTTTCCTCTGCTTTTATTTTTCAAAGCGAACACGTAATCTCCACACTCCATTGAGTGATTTTGACTACTGTCTCCCATTAGTGTCTACCACCTCGTGTCTGACCTTCACTTGGGACTGTCCTCTCTCACTACTTGGTACGAGTTAACGCGTAACGGAGGGTATGGGATAAGGGAAGCATATAGTCATGCTTTGAGTATGTTATCCATGATCAAATGTCTAGCTCAAGAAAACTGTATCAGTATATTAGTTTTTAATCAAAAGCACTTTCAAAAATTCTTAAATTAATTTAAAATGCTTATTTACTGGCTTAATTGCCAATGGCAATTGTTCAGTAGGAATTTGATTAAACATTCCATTAACTCTCACTTAGATTAGGGATCAATTCTTTCCTTGGTTTCTTATCCATGATCTCTTGACGATAATTCTTTTTCTTGAAAATTATTTTTATAATATTATTTCTTATACTTTTAGCTCATTCTATGTGTAGCTAGACAGAATTTTAGTCCTTGGATATAATTTAATTATTTTTAGTAGATGTGTGAGTTTATTCCGTCGTCCATAATCTATTTCTCTTGGAAAAACCAACGAAATTTTGCTGAAATCCTAAGATGTATGAGTGAGGAAGTATAACTATAGATGCAGTTCTCTCTTCGTTATATTTAGATCTTATTTTCATCAGCACTTGAGCGCTGTCTACAATACGTACTTTGGAAAACAACATCTACTTTCAGAACGATTTCACTTCGGAGTATAACCTACTGTTCACTAATAATTCTAATTTCGAATATGATACTTAATTTACATTTTCCCTTTTGTTGTAGTAGATCGTTATATGATTATATTAATCATATACATTAATTCTAATAAAAAGCTGTTGTAACCGAACTCCAAACTCTTTGTTCAATGTACTGACAATGTGGCCATATCAAGCGAATTTGGTTAATTTTTATAATATCTGAAGCAAAAATTCTCTAGTTTTGGTGTATTAAGTCAGATTTCATTTACATGAAATTATACAATTAATTAAAAACACAAATTTGTTGGAGTACTTTTTTCCTTCATCTATTAATATTTTCGAACTTTTTGGACTTAAGCTACTATACTTTATGGTCTGTAATCTTCAAATCTTAGATAAGTACGAAAAGTGAGTCAGATCAATATAGTAAATAGTTAAAAGTGAAATTGTAGGCTTCATATTACTTTCTTATGCGCCAAAAGAAGATTGCAGGACGTGCATGTAAAGTATTCAGTCCATATCCTCAACCCCCGTACATCAAAGAATCCTCAGAAAGCTTTGTTCTCTCTGAAGAAGTGAGACTCACCCCTAAATATACACATTTGGAAGGCGACTTTCGGAGTGTGGTACGTAAGCTCAGTGCATTAGAGTAGAAGCTTAGCAGACGAGATGAAGAGTTAGGTGCTTTTCCTCTCTGAGTTGGTAGACTGGAGATTTGGTGCTATTTAAAGGCATACGTATATTAGAAAGTGAGTCATTTGTTAAATAATTCATTGTATTAATTCTATTTCTTCGTACATCCGAAAATTGAAAAATTCCAATCTTCTATACGTAACTATAAATCTTGTTAGTTAATGTTATATTTTCTCTCTCAATTACCAAGGAGTTAGAATCGTATAAATATGTCTTTATATAGATAAGATGAATAAAAGAATCAGTTTATCTCGATGGTGCTAATATCCGCGTTAATTAAAGGATATACTTTTATTCACTTGTGATCATTAGCATTTCCAGTTCACCACTTAAGATACTTATCAGTTGCAGAAAGAGTTCTTTCTCAGTGTTTCCAGATGCGATTAAACTGGAAAAGCGGCGCGAGGAATCGTTTTGCATCTTTTTCCTCCTCTTCCATGCAAATTGACCATTTCGTGTCGCGGCGCTCGAATGAGCAAACCCTCTGCGAAATAAAACCGCTGCGAGGGCATTGAACTCGTTGCGCGATACTACAGGAATAGGTTTGTGCCTGTTTATGGAGCATCGTAAGAAATGGCCGTTGCCATCTTCGTGGTCTGTGGCCGAGATTCGAAACAATCAGGTCAGAGGTCTTCTGAAACAAATGAAGGGGACGGAATGAACATGATTCGCGGAAAATTATCCTCGAAACCAGGTTTCCCCACAAAGATAAACGCATTTCACTACCTGTGAGAATTCTCGTCCCTATTCATCCTAAAATTTTTACCCCTTCGTGGGTGACCTGTATAAGTTGATGCGGAAATGTACTTCTTCGATGGAATTATTTTTCCTGAGATAACAATGTTGGTCAAGGAAGGATTTCTCTCGTTCTATTGTAGAAATAATTTTGAATCACAGCAGTGAATATCGAAAAGGGATACTGAGAACTTAAAAATTAGAGAAATAGGATTTGCTTTTTAAAGTAACTGTCGATAATTTTTAGGCTTCTTGGATACAATTTTAATTTTGAATGATTACGGTGCTATATTGTAAAGATATTGATTTAGGAATATTTTTAAAATGTTTCGGGCTTATTTTGGAATAAGCTTAGGTTTTTGACGAACGTTCGAGAAAATTGTAGAAATTCATCTGTTTTTTCTCAGTAGTATTTTCATTTTTTCGGACTTGATTATCTCATGATATGAAAGTAATTGGCATTATTATATCATATCATTGAATTTGAGTATCTTCACCTGAGTTAATTAAAACTATATATTAATCGCATTAATTAAACATAAATGTCAAATTGTTTGCTGAGTAAAATTTTATTCTATGCTCTTTATTCTTATCTAAGCTTACTATTGATTTCTTCGTACCATAATAAAATTGGGAAGGTAACAGGATTTACGTTACACTATATTTCCAGGAATATTTTTATTTTGGTTTTGAAAGGTATAAAAATAAAAAAGGAATAAAAAGCAAAGAGGAACAATCCTCTTAACGGAGATTCAACTTGTTACCTTTGTCGGGAAGCACATAAATCTCACCACAAAGACGACGGTTCTAACTCTGGATTGTACGCAGATGCGAAGCTCTTGGTTTTTGATTTAGGGAATAATGCGAATTTGCAAGTATTAAATAATGCTTTGGATAACGAGAAGGCATTGATTAACGCGCTCTTGTGGAACGAATAATCTGCTTAAAATAATTTAACGGCGACAAATAAAAATACAGACGATTTTTAGGAAGTATCGTTTTTTCGGGTGTCAATACTTTAAATTATCACTTTAAATCTCGTAAAGAAGAGAACATAAAACACGTTAAAAACGTCGAATGGAGAATGGAAAATTTAAATCAATCATAAACAAGCAAACGGTTTGGCTAAAACTGAAAGGCACTGTTTCTACGCACTGTAAATTAAATTTAAAACATTTTAAATAAGGAAGCTTTGAAAATTATATTATATTTAATGATTATACATTGGTCAACTGAAAGAATTGTTCTATAAGAGAACAACTCTCGTCAAGGTAGCGATTTAGCAATAGCGCAAGTAGCGCATTGAAACGATGTAGGTAGAGATATAAAAGAATCAATGGAAGTTTTAACCGAATCGATTAGCTATACAAGAACTTTCCAGTAAGAGTCAGAAGATTGAAGCAATACGATAAAGATAAGATACTTGAATCTGGAAAGAGCAGCCCTCGGTGAATTAGAATTGGTCGAAAGCAATTAAGTGAAAATTGAAACCATGGAAATTTAAGACTTACTGAAAAGAGGTCGAATGCTTAACGATCTATTTACGAGTATCTGGAGCTGAAGTTATTGCTATGGAGACCAATTATTTCCTTTAATAGAGATTTTATCTAGTAGATCAATCTGTGGGAAGCATCAGATAGAAACTTTAACTACCGGACCAGTCCAAAGGGAAACTATTACAAGGAATCCATATCTCAATCATATACCAATAATCCATTTGTGATTAAAATACAATTTGTGTACATTTTAAATATAAAAAAAGTGCAAAATAAGTACAAAATAAATAAATGCAGTGTACAGTCTTGAAACAGTGAAGGGAAGTGCTGTATAATTGTGTCTGTGCTTAGAAATGGGAGAACTCGAGAGCGGAATTCTTAAAAGAAAAATCATCTTCAAATCATTAATCATCATAAGCCTTCCTCATCAACAGCAAATGTGAAAGGGGTGAGCGTAAAAAGATGATCATCTTCAATCTCCTTCCCCTAAAAGGCGCCTTATCATTCCGTATTCCGCCGTTTCTCATGCAGATTCCAAAAACAGCTATTGTGTTTCCCACGAGCCTCCCTCAAGCATTGTTTCTTATCGATATTTCTATCTACTGAACAAAGACGATTCATTGATTTAAAGAGATCCTGCTTGGTGATAGGATTTGAAATAGGTCATTAATAATACTTTAGTAGAAATCATAGTTTGATTTTGCGTGATGTAATGTAATATGTAATACCACTCTACTATCTTACCTGATAAGTAATTCATGATTAAAGTTTCGTATAAAAAAGAGAATCAACAACAATTGGGCGACTGAATATAGAATCCTTGTCTTCAGTGATTAAGAGTAATGCTCATAACTTTGGAAACGCAATCGAGAAAACAATGCGTAACTCTTCATCAAAACGATGGATGGATGTAATAGGAAAGAGTGATGTAAATTACAAATTATGTATTCGAATCAAAACGGGAGATTTCTAACTACATTTTGAGAAATGAAAGCTGCAGTTTACCTGTTCGACGTAATTATGCTTAAGAGCAATTTGAAGCATGAGAATGGTAAAAGATGTCGAAAAAGACGGAATTTACCTCGTTAAGTATTTGCAGTGCAATTTTGGAAATGGTTCGCTAGGTATGAAAGTATTTGCTTTGAGTGCATCCATCTTCCACAAATCACTCTTCGATTAAAAAGTAGTACAGAGCATTATGAAAAAGAATTGACTGTTAAAATACGAGGCAACGCATTAATGTTTTCACACTATCATCGTTTTATATGAAGTCCTCAACTTTTTACCTTGAATATTTTCCTTTAGAAAATTCTTTTCCTGCGTATTATTATTCAAGTTGTTGAAAGTTTGATTACTCATCGATAGACTAGACCCAAAGTAAAATGATTTATAGAAAAAAAAAATTTAATCTTTAGTGCATTTCTTGAATATTTTCAATCATTATTGATAAAATTTTCAATGATTTCACTTTGCATGGTGTCATTATGTTTTCCTTTTTTGATTGGAGGGTTGTATGGTTTCTTAATCAGTGATATTCAGACCTAAGGATAAGAATTGAATTATCGACGTGTCGTACAGAAATTATCTAACAATGGTTGCTATTAAATAAGGTTTTTGGAGATGTATTATTGTTACACGTATTGTGATGGAGACGTAATTCAAAACTAACAAAAATTGTTTTTATGATATCATCTATGAATATAATATATTACTTAAAATTTTATTAAGTTTTATTATGTCATTTTATAAGTACGAACGATCCATGCCCTCCGAAAGCAATCAGTAGATAAAGATAATGTAATCCTGTTAATGGAGATTCTAGGGCGAGTGTCATTAGTTCGATGATATCGCGTAGACAATCGAAATGACAAATTAGGCGAATCACATTAGAGGACACCGATGACGATCCAATCACGGGAATCGGGTCACCAGAAGTAGGTTGCTCTGAGGTTAGCAGACGGAAGTATCGGTTTGCAAAATGTAAACTCTTGCATACTACTTTGCGCCCCAAAATCAATATAACTGGGACGTTACTCGCACCTAATTACATGTCAGGTGCATTAACAGGATCTGGTGCTTTATGGAGATGCTGAAGGAGGAAATACTATCCTTTGATGAGGAATTGAGGAGATTAACTCCATAATTACGTAATTTAGAAATTTCAATTATGGTTTCTATAGAAATATTTTGAAGACCGGAAGTTAAAATTTGGTACTGAAATCACTTGTAAGAATCCATAAAAGGGATTACTTCTTTGATTCTTGTCTGTCTCAGTTATTAAATTTGAAATAATCTTTCTCATTCTTATAATGCAACATTTCCTTCTGAATATAGTCAAATTGGTTCAGAAAAAGTTTTAATTCTTTCATCTATTTCTTGTTTTCACTTTTAACATTCTTTGAAGAAATGCACTGAGGGGATGGATTCGATCTTCAAATTTTAAGATAAAGGTAAATAATAAGTATTTCAGAAGAAACAAAACCTGATTAGATGTAGTAAATCAATTACTGTGCTTAAAAGATAAGTGCTTCGTAATTGACGAAAAATAACGATCACAAGCATTTTTAGGGGTGTCTACTGTGTAGTATTTGATAAAAAGAAAATTTTCGTTTATATTATATGCAATGGGTAACTATTCAGAAATTTGCTTCTTCTGATCAATATGCGAGTATTTGCAAATTAGTTGACCTTAGGAAAGGAAGGATCAGTTGATCGTATTAGAACTACCGCTATACACCTATGACTATGGAAAAACGAACAATTTTATCTTGAGTGCACCATTGTGGATTTTGAAGTATTACGAACTTGCCCGAAGGAAATTAGGTATTCAAATTTATATTCATTCACTGCCGGAAAATCATTCGCACTCACTCCGGAAGAGCGTATCGGAAAACAATTCCTCGAGTGACTTTTAGCAATAAGCGCGCGCAATGGGAAACTTTCGACGGCCGCCGCGTTCGATAAGCGCACTAATGTTTCCCCGAAAATTTCCCAAATCCGGTCCTCACATTTCGAAACTCAACGGGACCGACGCACGTACCGTGAGGCACTCCATTCTAGACAGAGATAATCGGTCGCTAAACACAACGCCCTCCGGCAAAATCACCCAAACAAATTCCCGGGAATCCTCCCCCATCTCTCGTCTTTGGACTCATCCCCCTTTCGGCAGAAAAAGGGGATGTTGGACGATCCCAACCCCAGCGGTAGTTTCCCTTTAAACGGCCTACTTTCTTCGAGAGGGGGATGAAGAGGGGAGGATGACGTTTACCGAAGGGAAGGATGCCGTGGGGAAGAGCGTGGGTGTATCGGGGGATGGCCGGGATTCGGCGGGGAGGTTGCCATGGAGAAAGGGGTCGGAGAGGGGATTTCGGTGTTGGCGGAAGCAGGGACTGGGAGCGCTGATTCACGCCGTAATATCGAACGCCGTTGCCCACCGACTCTCGGGGTTGGAGTTTTTGAGTCTCCCTTTTTGTGCCTCCACTACAATCCCGGTCCTCTCTCTAAACTTCCCTCTTGTAGCACCCTCAGGTTCGAGCGAGGGTGGTTTTGGGTTGAGGATGGGGTTGAAGAATATTGGATGGGGTTGAGGATTAGGGTGGGTACGTACGGAGACTTTAATCGTGGAGAGGGTGAGGAGCGTTTCGAAAGTCGATGCTGAACCTAGGAGTCATATTATGAACTCTCCTAGGTTATATTTTTCACTCATGTATCACATAGGCTAATCTACTGTTACTGTATCACATACGCTAATATACTTTGAAGAATCAGCATGTATATAGCACTTTCAGTTGTACGGGAAAATTTCTGCACTTCTTTTCCTTTACAATACCTTTACCATGCAATTGAACTATATTACTACTAATATTTTATACCACCATATATGTCTAATATTTATGGTCTATACTACGACTGAATAAATATAATATATATAATGGAAAATAATCTTGAAATATGAAAGAAATTCTTTGAGAACAGATTGAATGATACGATTCAATAATTTATTTACCAAGGAAAGAAAATTAAATACGAAGAGTGAGTGCAGCTCGACACTTAAGGAATAGCGAAAAAAATTAGAAAACTTTTATTAATAGAATATTAAATCAATATCGACTTATCGTATGATGTACACGAATAAAGACCAGTGCTATATTATTGTCCAGATTATAAAAAATTGCTGGTACTCGAACCCCGAACCCTTAAATTGCTTTACCAGTGCACCAAATCTTAAACCATGAAGGAATTGGAAAGATACGGAATATCGGGAAACGAAGGCACTACTGTACATGGATGAATATGCCCGTAGCACATGGAATGGAGATGTAGAAAAGAAAGACAATGGAGTGAAAAAAGGATAAAGGATCTCAAATATCGGAGAAGAAAATGGTTGAAACTAAAAGTTGAAAGTAGTTAAAAGAATAGACCATGGGGAATATGTTGAAGACGAGAGGAAGGTAGAAATGATACCAGTGCATCGAGATGACAAGAATCTTCAAGGAAGGCAAGAATAATTTTTTCAATGAAATTTAATCAACTAACTCATGTCTTGAAAGAAGGTAGATGATAAAGTTTTATAAAGAGCAAAAGGATGGAAGAATTGGAGGAGAAGATGA
The DNA here is from genome assembly GCA_020796165.1 of Pantala flavescens. Lineage (NCBI taxonomy): Eukaryota > Metazoa > Arthropoda > Insecta > Odonata > Libellulidae > Pantala > Pantala flavescens. Next base: position 50,550,669 of record CM036883.1, read on the forward strand.
AAGAAAAAGTTGAGGGAATGCGAAGTAATTGTTCTTGCAGAAAACATGACCTTCTTTGATAAAGAGGATGAGAAGGGAAATAAAAAGAAGATCTTGTGAGAACGAAAGAAGATGGAGCTAAACGCGAGATTAAGGGCAAGAGAGGAAAGGAGTGAGACAAACATTAAAATTTCTTTACTCTGATAAAGTGGGGCTCTAATGGCTTTTCTTGGAAAAAATAGAGGGAAACATCGGAGAAATGGGCAGAGGGTCACTGTGGGTGCCAAGGTTTTTTTACTCGCTTTTTATCACTCTGCGAAGCTTTGGTGATGCGCAGAAAGTTCTTTGGAGAAAAGAGAGATTTTCCTTTAAAAAAATTTGAATTGATCAAGCATTGTCGGTTTATGGAGGCAGTAATACTAGGAAGTAGTGAGTATCGAGTTGGATTTGTCGTTAACGTATGTCTGTTGACGACACGAAAATTTAAGTAACCTGAAAAGTAGTTGTATGCCTCCAAATCATTTACGTTACCTATAAAATGGATACGACTTTGAGAGAATCAATACTGAGAGATATTTGATAGATTAGAATCTTTTTTTCTCATCAAATTATTTTAATTAAAAAAATCTGATATGAAAAAGTTTTTGGAAAGAAGCCATATCAAATGAACGAATAACTTATTAATTACCTGTTAATGAATTTATTTTTAGACAGTTACCTTGTTTGAAAACATTAGAATTTACAAGTATCCTTTGTTTGTTTTAGACGATTATTTCAAGCTAATGAGATAAAATTTGAAATTCATAATTATGTAAAACATTGCCTCAAAGCTGATTAACGGCATGGTTGCTAATTACCGGAAGAATTAATTTACAGAATGATATCAGTTCCAGCAATACATTAAAGATTTTTGGTGAATATGATTGAAAAATGATGCCTTGGCGAGGTTAGGTCCATATTCTTTTGAACAATCTGAAATATAATACGTCGTTATGGAAACAAAGGGCTAAATCAGCCGCTTCTTAGGTGGATCGCGGGTTGCTTTGTTTCATTTTGATGCGTAAAAGAATGACGCGAAAAAATAGGGAGAGAATCAAAGGTAGGGAAAAAAAGCTGCATCGGCGATGGTGAGTGACAGGCGAGAGTGTGGGAAAATCGACGGAGACTAAAGGGAAAACGAGAGAGAAACTTTTCAGAGGAAGGACTCAGTGACATATAATTTCGGAATTGAGCGCTTAAAATTGGGGTGAGAGACGTACAGGCCATGCGATGGAACGAAGCGGAAAATTGTGTTACATTATCTCCTTACAAACAAACTCAGGGGCGGACATTAATCGCTCTGTCGTGTTCTGAATTGTCGTTGTAATGTATTCAGATGCGAGGAAATTTCCATTCTAAATAAAAGGATCCGATGCCGACCGTCGCTCCTGAGTTCATTTTTTGATGTTGAAGCATACTTCTATCAAATCTCGATGGAAGCAATATTATTTCTCTCTTCTTTTAATAGTGTTTGTGTACATTGAACCTTGTACCTTGTTCTCGTTCATGTATGGTCTATTGCGAATGGTGTATGGATGATCCAGAATCATGGTTCCATTATTGCTTTTATCGATCGCCATAGAAACCGTTCTTCTTTGCTCTATTACGTCGACTACAGATTAAGGTAAATTTACTTGGGGTGGAAGATAAGGTAAAGTACAGACATGCAGAGATACTTGTAATATCGCTGTATCAATACCATATAAATATTTATTACTAAAGATATGGTTTAAATATTTGCTGCCTCCTTTAAGAAGTCTAATGAACTTAATAGGGCAATCGTTCTTTCGAAATTAAGGTTTGTGAGATGATCTGGAAGCCAAAAAACACTGCATTTCACGAGATAAGGAAATCTTGAAGTCTAAAGATTTATTTATTACTTTCAGAAATGATATCCAGTACATTTTATAGAATAATTTTAAATGGTGCATTTAATCTTATCTGAATATCCGTATGATTTTTTGGGAATCTTCACAAAATTAAGTATACAGATGAATTTATAATTTATATCTATCCTTAATTTCCTATAGCAATCGAATTTATTCTATGGCTTTATCCTCAAATTTTCCGGAAACTAATTATTTCATTTCCCATCACAATTCTTTACTCAATTTCTCACAGCATTTTTATTTATGAATTTTTGTTGAATATAAATGAATGAGAAAGTTACAATCTACAATCAACCTAACAGGTTTATATAAGAAAACACATTCTCATGTGAAATTATACGTATCCTATAGTCATTTATTTATTGCTATTTAATCAATATTCATTTTTACTTAAAATGAAAAAACTGAATATTTTAATTCTGCCATAAAAATATCATTCACAATTTGCGTTAGAAGAAATCGTTTACATTAAGAGTATTAACGATGAGAGATATTAGAATGAACCTTACCTCATAGGGAAAGTAATATAAGGGTACAGTGCCATACAAGCTGTATTACGAGAGGGAGAATGAGCCAGTGAACTTGCGGTGGAAGGCTTGTTTTTTCTTTTACTTTTTTATCCTTAGGTCGCGCGCAAAACCAATTTAAATCAAAACCCTAACTTCACGGCTCGTTTAAGCTGCGCGTTTAACGTGCTTCCTGTTTTTTATGAACCCTCCCTCGGAGTTGCAACTCTCTTCAGTTGCGGGAGGTGGGGATGTGGAAAAAAATTGAGGGAAACGGAATTATTATTTGTGGGACATTTTTTATACATGAGAGGGAGGCAATGTGACGAAACAGCCAATATCTCGCCGGAGAGAGAAGCTATTGTAAACATTAAAAAAAATTACTTTACTAGAAATCTTACATTGAAAAATTGGTAGTCATGGCAACCGTGTCATTTAATAACAGATAAATAAATGTTATAATTTTGAAGTAAATTTCAATTATAGTAATTCAAAAGAATAAACAAAAGTACTGATTTAAGAAAAGTAAATTATTGTTTACTTATCAATATTGAAGGGTAAGGCATCCTCATTTATAAATAGAAAGTAACGATGACTAATGATTTTGATGTTTATTTTGACTGTATATATTATTATAAATTTTCAATTTTTACTTTAATATAATTCTTTAAATAATTAATCATTGATATCATCAAACTTTTTTATCGAATTTCCTCCATTTCCAGAATAAGTTTATTGAGAATCGATTCATATTTGGCTTAATTTTATGATATTATTAAAACGCCAAGTTAATAAAACTTTATCCTGCTTTGAAAGTTCAGTTCTTAACAACATCATCGTAACGAGTCCTTTCTTATCGATTGATTCACCGTAAAAAGTTCCGCGTGAAAGTATTCTCTTTAATTTGAGACTCAGAAGATTAAATCAAATTAATTCATCGATTATTACTTGTTATTTGGATGAAAACTCAAGAGCTTCATTAGCTGTATTTGTACAAAGAATGATGTCTCTCTAGTAAAATGTATTCTAGGAAATGGAAAAATTATTGCTAAAATCTCCTTCACCGAGATTCTGATGCCTCGAGTTTTAAAAAGAGAGAAACAGAGACAATTTAACACTTTTTATTTTGGAAAGAAGCAGTCCGAAGACATGAAGAGGATAGCAAATAGAGTTTGAATGCACCAATTCAACTGCTATTCTCATCGTATCCTAAAGAAGGAAATTTGGCGATTATCGTACAAATTGCAATGCGACGTTGAGAAAAGATGGCGAAACTGTTCCTCCACACATATACTTGCAGAAGTACGTTATTACTTGTCTTGCCAATTAACTTATAAAACTACTATCGTATATTTATCCTAAAGTACTGTTCATATTTTATATGTCGACATTTTATTAATTCAGAATCTATTTGGCAATAGAAAGTTTAAAATCTTTATAATTTTGAATACCTTAAAATAATTTTACTCGTAATTTTTGTAGCAGAAGGACTATAAATAAGGAAATAAATAATTTTCTCGCGTTCTAATTTGCGGAGGTTCACATCCAAATAATTTCCGAGAAGATTTGAACGCTTCTCCTTAAGCTTCTCTATATTTAGCGTTCATTTGAATGTATGCTTTCTAGCATACGGGATTTTCCAACAAAACACATTTTTGGATACGATGATTAAATTAATAATTAAACAGCTCTTGAGTTGATGATGGGAAGTTGGTTTCAAATTTGCAATGACTTGGAGGAATAAGTGTGGGCGTGGGAGACTGCGAAAGACGCCGGATGTTTATCTTTTCGGGGAAAAGCGGAAGCAATGATCAGAATAATCGCTTATAAATTGTAAACTTTTGAGGTTGTCGTTTGTCTGTTGAAGAATTTGAATTTGTGTGGTCGTATTGGGTTAGCGTATTTAAATTTACTCTCAATGTAGTAGTTTTTCAAAAGTTTCTCTGTATGACATTGCATAAAACAGTCTTAATTGTATACTCTTCTTAAGTTCTGTATTTCCATTCCTTATCCTATTTTAGTATATATTCCGCTTTTATTATTTATTACTTTCAGTGAAAAAAACATCGTTCGATAGAGTGTGGCCCCTTTTTATTTATATGCTAGCTGTATGTCGGTCATTGAAAACTGAATTACGAGCACTTTACTGTAAATCTACAGCCTTTCATTTACATTACATTTTTCATATGATCTTCGATCTCTTGCGAATAAGAATCCATAAATTTTTATTTAAATTAATTAAAAGCTCGAGTCGTAAAATTAAATATCGGTATTCAGGGTTCCATACGATATATTAAAGTTTTCATCAATTTTAAAACTCAATGCGAGCAAGAGTTTCAGGATAGAAATGAGCTAAGCCATTGTACTCGAGGTGTGAGTCTTCGAATTGGATCACAATTCCGAAGAATTAAAACTCTCAAATTCTCATAGCTTCCAAGAGTGAGAGGGGTATCAAAAGCCGTGTTGCAAATAAGCGATAAGTGGAAGAGAAGGACTTAACGGTGGAGAAGTGCTCCGAAAGATTGAAGGGGTGACAAATGATGGAGGATTGAAAAACAGTCTCGGCGTTAAAGTGGGAGAGGGACAAATTAGTCTCATTTTAGGTACTTTGGAGGAAAGCCTTGAATGAGTGCGAGGAGGAAAATTTCTTGAAATAGGAATGGATGAATTGAAAGTGTCAGAGCATGGAGTTAATTATTCTGGCTGTGCCGAAAAAAATGAGCTGCGAAATGTTTTTATCGATAATCTGAGACATGAGAATAATGAACTAGAATTCTGGTTCTGCATATTTTATTACGAATGAGTGTTAATGCGGTTTATAAAGTCAACGAGAAGATTTAGTTTCAATTAGAAATTAGTTTGTAACTCGTAATGTACATTTATGAATTATTAGTTCATATACAGACATTTATATTACGAGTAAATAAATATTAAATATAACATGTTATGTAGTGCTGCACAGTTGATATGAAACCAAAAAAAACATGCCAATTAACTTAACTTTCATTGTGAAGTATACAAGCAGGAAAGTGGGATGTTATTCAATTTGTAGTATATTGATCGAAAAAAAGTTCGGCTAATCCTACCATCTCTCTCCTGTCTCACGAAATGTGTTTGGTTTTGATAAATTGCGTTTTCTATAAGTCACGATAGTGTTTTTCGTCGCTTGAATCAATACTTAAAAATTCTTCCATGTATTTGTCTGAACTTTCTTCTCTATGGAATTCTTGAAAAATAATTCGTTGTGTCTTAAAACAAAAGATGCGATTTTTTCTTCAACTGCAGAGATGTGTTTCAGTTAAATTTAATCATACGTGTACTCTTTTCAATTATCCAATTTACATCTAAAGAAATCAACAGAAAATATATAAGAAATTTATCGTTCATCATTGCTCTTATTTCATAACTTACGAAAGGGAAATAAGTACTTCGTAAGGAAATATCAAATCAGAGAGGAATATGTTACGATAACTCGGGTGTGTTTTGTTTTGGAAAGGGGGAAGCAAAACAGCATCCGTAGAGGGATGAATTCGCGGAAGATGGAAGCTCCTCCCAAGGGAGGCTAAAGGGGACTGTAAATCCGTTTGTTGCCTTGGATACGCGGGATTGAATTCGAACTGGGACGCGTCATTGTTTGAACTACCGATGGAGGGATACTTTCCAATTTCGGAGGTGCATTTGAATGCAACCCATTTGGGGCGGTCGTCGTGAGGTGGAATTGTGTTAGGGATGTCCTCGAAGGACGAGGAATCGTTTAAAAGGTGGAAAGTGAATGCGTTGCAAGTGTCAGGGATTCCAAAATTGATTTGCTTACTAATGGGGAGTCTCGCGTGGGAATACGTGAAACTTTGGAGGAATTTTCCGCGTGAAAAGGGAAGTACGTCATTGTGTAGTTTCGCCTTTTTGTGCGCACGTAGAGATTTACCTTTTCGGAGAGGTGATGAATGTTTCCCTAGTTTCGCAGTTTTTCTGCCCTCAAAGAGGAGAATCGGAAAGCGATAAAGAGCTAAAAGCGACAGTTTACTATTGATGGGAAGTTTATTTTGCTGTTTTATTTACCGAAAACAACTGCTCTGATGGATGTATCTTTTAGCCGAAAATATTGTTCATCGTCGACTAATTTATAGTGTAGGATGATTTTTACAATGAAATTCATGTATAATTTTTCGAAGTAACGCATTTAATAATACTTATTTAATAAAATATATTTGCTATTATAAATAGTAAGGATTCATAGGTAACATATAAATCTTTAAAGAGAATACTTTTGCCGATATTGTCAAAGTAATGCCTTTCATTTATAATTTATTAAGATGTCACAAACCTTCAATTTCAACCTTCTTTAATCTTCAGCAAGTGAAAAAGTTTGTTTTACATGAAGCTTATTTTTGGAAAAACAAAGAAACCCTTTAAAATTGATATAATTTTATACTGAAAGCAGAATATCTCTTGGAGAGAAATCGTGAAATTAAAAAAAAAGATTAAAGGAAATTGAGTTTATTTTAAGATTTTTTTAAGCTTCATTACAATATAAATACTACATTTTATTGCATCATAATATGAAAAATTTATTGCTTTCTTGATGGTAATAGAAATTTTAGTGTAAGATATAATTTTTATAAATTTTGAGTTATTTGTTGCTCTTTCGATCAGTATTTTTTCGATCCGAAATCAATTTCAGATTTTCTTCTATTCTGACTTTTTTAGTATTTTTATAAAGGATACTTAATCCACCGTATTACGTATAGTTTTTCACATTCTATATATTTTTCCCTTGGGATAATGAACTCCAAAATAATCGATTAGGTGCATTAGGTGCATAAAAACAGCACAATTTAATTATATTATTTAAATTAATAGTTCATTTAATTTTAGTTTACTTGATCCTCTAATTTTAAAGAGCATAAAGACCTCTTCAAAAATTCACTTCTTAGTAATAGCAAACTACTATCTCTATAACTTTCTCCCCTTAGAGGATGGTTCTTTGCATGAGGAGGGTTATTTTCTTTGTAGATTAGCGTTGAAAGCATGATGTAGGTGGGGATTTGTGTGCCAAAGGCATCCGAAACAGACCGAGAGGCGCCGTAAGTTATAAAAGCGATAGAGGGGAGAGAATAAATACTCAACGACAAACTAATAATTCCACCCTCTCCACTGTGTAATCGAATAGCACCAGCATTCCTCGGAAACTTATCGCTTATTTGTTTGAGGGATAAATTTCCACGGAGCGAGTTTTATAAAATCAACGAGTCAGCAACTTTTCTGAATTACGCAATCATATCTTCCTTTTGATTTCACCACCGGAAAAGTTTGACCACGCTCATTTTCACGTTTTCTGCATAAATTTGGGGGATAATGTTCCAAGTGGTGCATGGAATATTAAATGAAACTAACTTTAAAAGAATCTATGGCTAGGTTTCAATCGGGTAGTAACGTTTTACATTTTTATCTATGATATTCAGAGAGATTTCTGCATTGAATGTTAGATTTGAATTTGTGCTTTTAATTAATTAACTACTTAATTTTATCTAACGTTTACAAAAACTCGGGAAATTATTAAGTTATACGTACATATACTAGTATACTCAAATAAACTTCTAGGTAGCATATTTCTATTTGGACAAGGTCACTTGTAAGAGTACGGATCTGTAGGATTCAATTACGTATAAATCAGGCTATTTTAGCAATATTGATGTGTATTGTTTGAAATCTAGGATATGCATGCTTTTATACAACTTATCTAGCATACTTTTGAATCCCTTGGATTTAGATAAAAAAGAAAAATTATCCTATTTGAGATACCATTTGAATTGGATGGTTGGAATGAAAATCTGTCCATGAACGTGGATCATGTGAAAAGTTTAAGTTGATTTTAACAGCAATTAGGGGATGAAGAGTTTTATAAGGAACTTAGATTCTGTGAGAGTAGCGAGTTAAAAATTCGTGGATGAATACCCTGATGATTATGTATGTAAGACATTAATTGTAGTCTTTTTTCTTATTTTGAGAACATGGAATTTATTCTAAGAAGTTCGAGAGTTAATGAAATCATTATAATAATTTAATTTGAGCTTTCTAATTTCTAAAAATTGAAATGAATAATTGTAATAGAATCTATTTTAAATGAGGAGACAAAAAATAGCAACTGTTTGCCTTAAACTTTATCAGCGCTTGCCGAATATTTCTCAAAACATTAATTAACCAGGCAACACTTAGGAGCTTCTTATAAAGGAACGCAAGCCCTTCTAATATTCACTTTCCTTTCCATCTTTTAGAGGGTATTTATCCATCGAGGTAGGTAATTCACCTCAATTGAGATATTGAGGTACCGCCTTGATGTGCTCTTAATTAAATTTCGACATGGAGTTGATGGATAATCCCTTTTAATTCCTTAGCGACGAACAAAACAAAAGAAGTGAACACGGCGACGAGTCGATAATTTACCAAACTTTGCCGCCGGAGCAAGGAAGTTGCTCTTTTCGAAAAAATACGCTTTTTTAATTATTAATTCACTCCCCCCATCCGTCGTCATGGCAACGAAACAAAATGGACGTCGACCTCTCCAGAGGGTATCTCATTCACTTACTTTGAAGCGTCTTAACGGCTGTAAAAGGGATGGGGTTGATGAATGCAGAAGAGGGGCAATGTGTTTCGCATTTTATGCCTCTCGAAAAAGCGTCGGAGGAATTTCAAGAAAGAGATACTTGGAGGTATCGAGAGTAAGATTGGAAATAAATCTGACGTATAGAGATGAGGAAGAGTCCGTTGATGGTGGCGCTATCAGCGGCTGGAATCGAAACCTCTGAAAAGGAGTTAGGTGAATAATGCAAAATCATATCTTACACGCATAAATATCGAATATAAATTGTGTGCATTGAATCTGATGTGCTCGCCATTTATGCCTTTATTTCTAAATAGACCAAGGGAGGAATTATTGCGTGGATCTCATTTCTGAGTCATCCGATGAAAGCTTTTAGTCCTCAGATCGCGTTCCTATAAAAGTCGAGTTTTATAGTTCTCCGAATTCCGGAATATATTTGGTTAATTGAAAATTCCGTCCCTTTTAACATTCGGTCGTCAAAAAGCTTTTATTGCTCAATTGAGGAACAATGAAACGTCTTGGGTCTTCAAATGGATTGTTGAAATACGAACATGCTAACTAATTGCAGAGTCAACGTTTGCTATTTTTTGATTTAATATTTTGATTTAAAGTATGAATTTAAAATTTGGAAAAATCTTTTTGATGAAGTAAGTTTTGCAAATCTTATGTAACGCATAGTTTTCCACAAAAATGATAATAATTTTACAGAAAATGGCTTTAAGATACTAACTATGGTTATGTGACGATGAATATGAATTTGTTTCTTACATCTATTAGGATATGTGTCATAAAAACATTGCATAAACCGATTTGGAAAACGTTAGGTAATTTGTGAATTTCAAGTCACTCAAATTATTTAAAGCTCTTAAATTAGAACAATTAATTCGCTACAATTTTAATATAATTGCAGAAATTAAATTGCGAAGCTCTTAGAATTGCTGGAATAGTTTTCGAATGAATAGTTTTCTATTCAAGAATAATTATGTTATAAATTCTTGTGGAGTAGGATGGGTTCCTAGTAATCAATTTTTGATCAATTAAAAGGTAAATTATCGCAAATTCATTTTTTAAAGTTACTTCATTGTAGTTGCTCATGATTATATTATTTTGCTAAGTGCCAAAATTTATTTCTTTTTTCTAGTTTTATGTATCTTCATAACCTTATAATTTATAGTCGGTATGATTTTCTGACGAATTTTAGAGTATTTTCATCTCTGTGAATTTCTTTTAATACTATAAATTGATTCTTATTAATCAATCTGTTTCGTTAAAAATCTAATTTCTATAGTTGTCATTTGATTTCGAATTGTTATATTTGATATTCCTTGTTTTATTTATAAGGGAAAGAGGCATTTTTAATTCAAATCAGTTAATCTATTTTAATCTGTAACGTTACGCTTTTAATCTAATTTGAAAGGTTAGATTTGTAATTTAAAAATAGCATGACCTCTTACTAATCAATACCTTTGTGAAATTAAGGAACAAGATACATAAAACGGATTCCGAAAGAGGCAATTGAAGATTATGAACCAATTGCGAGCATGGAAGGTTTAGTAATGTTTTTCAAAAAAATGTTCCTGAAGTTTGAAAAGATATGTTTGAAAATTGTGACTTTGTAGAGTTTTCTTTTTAAGGTTATTGAATTCGGATAAAAGTTTAAACTGATTATACATAACACATAACAATTCAATGATAACGATGTCTTTTGAATTAAATCGATTACCTAATATTTATAAGGCTATTCAATCAGTTTAGTCTTTAATTGTTATGTAAAGAACTAAAATTGGTTTATGCAAAGTGATGAATTTATGGAATGCACCTCCTCCTTTTAAACTTACATCCAAAAAGATTGGTTAGTCTTGCCTCCTTGTGCATGGTGCTCCCATCTCCCGGGGATACAGAAAACTCGTAGAACTTGGTGGATTTAGCTGAATACGTTTCAAATAAAAAATTTCCTTGACAGTTATTTACGTTAAATTTTAAGACTATTCCTTGCAATTATATTACTTGAGGGAGAAACACTTATAACTAGCCTATATAAACACATCTTATATACGAACATTTATTATTTTATATTTGGTTCGGAGTTAGTAATAACTTTGTGGTAATCGATAACATCAAATCCCATCGTTAGCATGAAGTTTCTCCGAAATATATGGTGTGTTTCGCGGATAATATTATGTAGTAAATATGAATAAAGAGATTATGACATCCCTGCATCGCGTGATATTTTGTGATTACTTTTTGTGATCAATAATTAACGCAATTATTTTTATGAATTGCAATGAAATTATGCGTATATTTTAATATTGCTTTTTAAATTAAAACAGTTCCTTTCAGCTTTTCGATTTTCCGTTTCTTATACACTAATCTCGCTCAGTAAGTTGTTGTAGATATTACAATTGTTAACCTAATTAACAGGAAAACGATCGCTGTGATATTTTAGCATTATATATGGAGCAGATTGTATTATTCTCGGCTAGCTAAAATTCTATTTTGTGCTCTTTCCCGCTCTACCCATAGCTTTCCAGTAGTTCTCAAATCATCCGACGCGACGCGTTAGACTACGGCAGATTGGTGCTGCTTCACGTGTTTATATTGAGAACCACGCTGTACAGCGCGGGTGTTACAAAGGTGTTGCAAGTGTACTGATTCCATTTTTCTGCTTCAATGAAACAAACTCTCACTACTTTTTATAAAGTCAGAATTAAAAATTGAACTAAATGGAATACAATTTAGAAAAACGGTATTTCAACTCATCATGTGACTACGTTAAGTATCTGAATGATCGGCTTTATTTATTTATTCACCCAGAGAAGAAAATATCCTCCCTAGCCGGGATTTGAAACCGGGACCTCTGCGTTACAAGATTAGCATGCAAACCATTCCGCCAACGAGGCCAACAAGGCAAAAATGAAGAATTAAAATAGAGTAATACGAGACGAACTTTTTTAAAGCGAGTAATTTATTACATTTATTACAACTATAATTAGTGTTCATTGTTACTGGTCGAGCCACTAAATTTACTATATACATTTTGTATTATAAATTATAGATACATTATATACGAGAATAGCGTAAGGCAATAGTGACATATATTTACTTTTATGTTCATACTGTATATTCGTGTATATATCTTGACTCGTAATCATTTTACATACATTAATATTCGCGTTAGTATGGAATGTCATCTTATTTACTTTGAGTTAAATGGTGTACGTCCGTATTATTTATTCAACTATCAATGCATTTTCGAGGAGAAACCTCTTTACTTATGCATTTTTCCTTTGAAATAGTCGTTCGTTTGGTTGATCTCATAATTTATTTTTACATAATACAGAATAAAATCTTAGATTGGAGCCTGATTAAATATTCGTACATGTTTTTCATGAAATACAAATATAATTTCATGATATAGCTTATGTTATCTGCTGAACTTACCTCACGTTATATACGCACGCTAAGAAAACGCTCATTTCATATTCAGCGGGAGATTTAAATGCCTCTAAATTTTATGCTCTTTTCAAGGAGCGAGATTACTATCTACAACGAGAGAAACCTGGACGAGCCTTGTTCTGTGGCGACGGATTTGTGGCTAATGCATGTGAACATTCGGAGTTCAAGTCAACCACCGGTCGAATATTCACCACTTGACGTTTCAATTGGATTGTGGTGAGTTTAAGAATAATTGTTTCCTTCTAGTCAGAATTAAGAGTTATAGCTTACCCATTTGTGAAAAGAATTTATCATTACAGAAAAGTACATACTAAAGTCAAATGATTTAAATGAAAAATAGGTGATCATCGCTATTTCTGATTTTTAATGTATTTTAAATAATTATTTTCGTAAAATACCTGCACATAGAACGAGTACATGAAATTTTTGTTCGTATTTTTCTGTAGACTTCGTTAGATCTTATAGCGTATAATAAAAGTACAGAGTATTGTATACCGATCTTTAACATAATTAGTTTCTGTATTCAAAGTTAATGAGACGCGAATACTAGTGCTTTTAGGGCGAATGATCGACTTAAGGTAAATAGAAACATAACGAAAAATAGCGAAATATAAGTAGCGAAATATCAAAATAAATTAGGAAGTATAAATTAAAAATAAATTCAAGGATTCAAACTAAGGCCTTCAGTGTAATTAATTCTATAGTAAGTAATTTTACTTTTAGTTTTAATATTCTCCATGATTTAGAGCTACCACAAAGTAAACAGCATTTGTTATCTTATGTTAGAAATAAGTTGGGATGGTTCAGGTTTAATATTCGAGAAAAGCTTTGAGTTTATTCTGCAACTACGATGTTTGTTTCCAGAGCTTAACTCTTTTATCTCTTCACCCTGAAAGATATTTACCAAAGTTTAGGGATTCGTACAAGAGATTCCAGTCGTACGCAGTTCTCGAAACAGAGTTTCATTTCTTAATGTACATCCGATTCCATTGGACATAAAACATTCGAGTACCACAGCGAAACGAGATATTGATAAAAAGAGTAAATCCATTTCCAGATCCGTTTTATCTCTCCGATGGAATCCTTGTGGAGGAATATCGTACGGTGGAGAGGCGGGAGAAAGTGCGTTTGAAGGCTTCTGTGCCGGGAGCGACGTTGCCCATCACGCACTCCGTGAGGCCCCCTCTGCTACCTCTCCACGCCCACTTCGGAGGGGAATAAAAATTCTGATTGCAGGGAAAGCGATCTGACCTCTTCTTTTTTCGGAAGGGTCTATCGGAGGGTTATAACGGGAAGGGTTCAGGAGTTTTAATCGATAGTTTTTTTTAAGGGTATGAGTGACCAACCTGTGGCGCGTTACTTTTGCCACGAACAGTTGGTTTTCGATCTGTCTTTCTGTTATTATTATTTCAATAAGATCCAGAAGAAGGAGAATTATTGAGATGTCAGATTTTCTTCGTCATAGTCTCAAACTTCTTTTAATAAAGTCTCTTGTTATTATTGTTAGAATCTGATTCAAAAGCCTATAGCAATGGCATATGACTTAAAGACTTTATATCTATATATTAAACGTGTAATTCGTAGCCAATACTTCTAACGTATTTTAATGAGTTTCCCCTCACATTTTTTTACAGTCTCCGTCTAAGTTTTGAATAGTATCGTAGTAAAAATAAATTATTTACGTAGACAAAATACGTTTCGTACATTGATACATTTTCTTTTGTTCAAGAATAAGATAGCTGAAGTAAATAAGCGTAGTTGGCGTGAAAGAATGATAAAGTAAATGAGAACAGTTATGTAAAATCAAGAGCTATTCTTATAATTTGATTTACTATCTTGTAATCTTATTACCCGCAGAAGTTTTTATTTATTGATAGTATGGGTGCCTGTGTTTAAATACCGTTTCATTTGATTAAGATATTCTATTAGTGTCACACGTATTTATAATGATTGGAATGTTATTTAGAAAATAAAACTCAAACTGATTTACTTCTGAAAAAACGTTTGATAATATCGAACTTAATCAAGTGTGCATTATTATATACCAGCCATTGCTGTAGATGTTTAGCTGATATCTATCAATCATTCTTCATCTATTTTGTCACGGGTAAAGATTAATATTCAGCATAGCTTATGATAATGAATTTTTTATTTTTCTCTTGATTTAGACGAGATGGGAGCAAAAAAGTTAGATAAAATTGAAAGTTTTTTCTTTCAATCTTAAACCTGTTTCATTGTTAATTTGAGAAATAACGGATTCCTTCGAATGGCTTCAAAATAAGTATAAAATTATGCACCAAAGTATCTCGTATTTCACAGATGGCGTTGCATTTAACTTTTCATCGAAATCGTTAACAATCAGCGCATCCTCTTTGCAGCAAAAGGTGGTCGAACTGCCGTTAAGAGCCGTAAAATAATAAATTTCCGAGCAATCAGGAAAAATAATAAAAAACCAACAGTCTTTTTTTCCTCCGAGTTTTTATTATTCATGAGCATTGCGATAAAAACCCTCAGCTGCCGCCTATCCGAGGGTGGCTTTTTCCGATTAAAATCTACCGCGAGGAAATGTTTAGCGCTGCGAAAAAAATCCTTGTATCTATTGTACGCTACAAGCAACGGATACCGGAGATTTTCCGATCGCAAGCAAATACCTCGGTGGCGCATAAATCCTCATTCCCTCCGAATATCAGCGTCTCTCCCTCCGCTTCTTTATCTCCTCTGTACCACTTGCTCTTTCCTCGAAATTCCATGCCCACAAAGGGAGATTTTTATCTATCCATCTTACTCCTCCCGCTGTCGTCCATTTATACGACCTCTCCTTCCCAGATGAAGTCTTTTTGAACCGTCCATCGCCTTCCTTCCCTCGTTTGTTTTGGAAACACTTTATCGTTTTGTTCCGTCTGATATTTCCTCTTCTTTCTTCTCTCTTCTTTCCACTATTTCCATCTTCTCTTTTCTCTTGTGGTGAAGCTGCCCTTGTTCTTTTTTACTACCATCCTCCGCCGTTTTTCGCGAGATATGTACATTTTGTCATTTCATTCACATTCATTTTTACTACCTTTTAATTTTACGGGATTGTCCCCGATAATGTCTGCTTAACAGCAGGTCATCTTGTCAAATTAGTCTGTCATATTTAGTTATTTGTCTATTTGAAGAGTTTACTGAGACCACAGGTTTCGGTCTTTATTTTAATAGTTTTAAAAACTAATTTTGATGACCATCCTGAAATTAATATATGATCATCTATCGTTGTGTTAAAACTTGAAAAAAAGATATATTTATTTATTATTTTATTGACTTAACGCGTTGCATATTATGAACACTATTCCCTAACGAAAATGATAATAATATTTATGAAATTTCTTCTTCTCTGAGAAGAGTGAAGAATACTTATATAATATAAATATTAGATATTTTCGGTACAATAACCCTAAAAATATCTCACTTTCATGTGAATCAATTAGAATACTAAATGCTTCTAGTCGGTTAGTGTCTTATACTATATAAATTTATACTAGTCGGTGAGGAGCAACGTGTCAGGATGGCCGAGCGGTCCAAGGCGCTGCGTTCAGGTCGCAGTCCGGTTCTCCGGGCGTGGGTTCGAATCCCACTTCTGACAAATCTTTTTCTAGGGTATAGTTCAGATTGTTTTTGACTGCCGTGATTTTGGTCTGGAGGAGAAATCCAGATTCTTAAATCTTCACGCGTTTTAAACCATTTCGATCGGTTTAGTTAACAGTGTCATTTGACTATCGCGAAACCGGTGTTTAAATATCATGAGCTGTTCTGAGTTAGGAAAAATAAGTTGAAAGAGTAATTGAACTAATTCAGTTACTAACAATAGAAACCTGGGCGGTTTACGTAAGTAAATATAAAGTGTGTGCTACTGGTAGAATCCTAAATAGAAATACACAAATATGAAGATTGCATACTTAAAATTGAATATAGCGTTGAATCGTTTCTACTGTTTTAAATTAATGTTATATATATTCCATTTATTAATAATTACAATACTCAATTGTTTCCTTCATATCGATTGAAACACTCTGTTTTCTTTCATCTAGTTAAACGATTTTAAAGATTGCTTTTATATAAAGTGTCTTTGCAAAGTTGCTACAGGTATTTAATCAACTGTCAAAATTTATGTTAATTTCATCTAAATTAGGCAATAAATCTATTTCTGCGAATATATTAAGAAAATTATGTATTTATGGAAGTTTTTGCATGCGTCCATTTGTGTTATAGATTGATATTTTCTGAGACAAGAAGTATTCATACACACACGTGTATGAACAAATGCAGCTATCTCAGAATTTTACTTTACTATAAAAATGAATATACTATTCATATTTCCTTCAGAATTTTAGATTTAACTACGGTGTGATAGTATAGCGATAATATTGTCACTTTACTTAGATGATTTTGATCTTATCTTCTAACGCTATTCACAGGTATTATGTTTATAGTACATCGTGAAGCAGATTGTAAATATAGTTATGAATATAGAAAAATATTTGGGAACATAAAAGAATTATGTGATGTAACCTGAGCTCTGAGTGAGTTGGAAATGTGACTACCGAAGTTGCACTCGACTAAGCGTGAATTCTTTTAATGGAAAGGTGAAATAAAGATACGATCTAAATCTGATGGTATTGCTCCTGAATGTGTAATACCTTTCTTGTGTTCCTCGAAAATAAACTATAATGCTCTGCTTCGGCAGCTTCAGACATACTGGGTTTACAACAGAACAACTGTCCATAAAGATTTTACGTTAACCGTATAAGTTCTGGAAAATTGTGTTTTGTGGTTATGTTTTTCTGATTCTATCTTTCGTATTTTACATTTCGGATATGATATTCTTTCTGTTATGATAAAACCCTTTGATTCGGAATCTTTCTTTGTACTCCAACTGGATAAACCGAAGAATGTAGATGCACTAAAGATAATCTGCAAATAAAAAATGAAATTTTTTCTCACAGTCTATGCTACAGATTTCAAAATACCATCAAAGCTCGTTCGGTTGAGTTTCAAGTATACTATCCAGACCCTTGGTGTCTTACGTAGATCGAATGTATATTTCTGTTCAATGAATGTGTGAGATATTCATTCTTCTTAATTGATATCTAAAAATTAATTTTCATTCTGCCACACTCCTAAAAATATTAATATCTTTAAGTATGTATTTTAAGTTTAACTTTTCGAATTAATGCAGTTATATAAACTTAAAATAATAATGTAACATTAGATGAACTATTATTTATAGCAGTTAAATAGTTTGTTTCCAAAATCTTTTTAGTTCATATAAATCTATTTAACTAATATAACATTCAGGGTCAAAAAGGCGTCTAACTTATCTTCTCTATCTCTCTCTGATTTTTCTCTTTTCTGAATTTTTTCTGGCGAATACATCAATTTCATAAAACATTGAAATTATTTCACTAAGTCGACCATTTAAAAAGGATACATAAACCAAACCTTAAGTGCGATTCGCCATCTCAAGTGGTAAATGCAAATTCTTTTTGAAGGCTAGGAAGGCGGTTAAATAAATACCTTTCCTTCTTGTCAGTTTCGTTATCGAAACTCGTATTTTCTACCGGAAATGAGGACGACTTCGGTAGACTTGGCAACTAAGAAAAATAAATAATAAAAGTTTACGGAATGGAAATTCCACTTCCGAATAATTTTAACAATAAGTTACGACATGCTTGGTAAAGAGCGTCTCTTATCTTTCTCAGATTTTATGCGTCGGACTCTTTCCGGGAGATAAGTTCAATGTTCGCTTTGGAGGGATTCAGATGTATTGCTGCAAAGGACTTCTTCCGAGCCCCCTGTTGCCATGGGTTATACGCTAAGGGAATTGGGTATTTTTCAGTTAAAACGATGAATCACTCTCACGATTCTCGTAGAGCTGCCGTCATCCTATTTTCTGCGAAACTTCTGCCAAAGAATTAGAACAGCTACTTGGAAATCTTTGATGCGAGAAAATAGTGCCTTAGGTTAAATGTACTCTGAAATCGTAAAACTGTCGGATTTTTGACTTATTAAGGACACGATTCTGAAAATCAAATTTCGGTTCTTCACGAGTAAGGAGAATTAAGTTTCGTGAATTTTTGTGGACTACGTATGTGCTCATAAATGATTCATCCAATCAAGTTAAAGCGAAATTAGGATTCTAAGTAAATCGTATTTTATGACTAAACCTCTCACTTCATACAAAATGTATAGCGATCGTACTCGTTTATGAACTTTCAACAGCAACTTTTAGCTAATAAACAAATCTCTAAATTCTCTAAATAAATTAACTAATCTCAAAGAACTTCATAAAATCGATATTTTAAGTAATCATAATCATAAGAATTTTTAATATAGATGATTAATTTATCTTAACTTAAGAAACTAGAAGAAACACTGATTAAATTATTTTCTTAGTAATACCTGTTTTCCGAAGAGTAAATATTCAAATAATCAATGGAATATAAAAACAATTCACTTTCTGAAATGTCATTTTTCTCATAACGTTCTCAATACTTTATCGTTACGCTCAGAAAATATAAATACTAATTCAAAATATGCATAAAATTGAGTGGACTATTAGCAATACTTATAGAAAGCAATGTTATCTGAATCTACAAAAGGTCTCTAGGCGTAGTTCAGTTGTCTAGGTTAGAGTTGAGTGGTTCGTTTTCAAAATACCACTTTCGTGACCAGAGAAATATTTCTCATTTAATGCTTCGAGATATTTCAGCCAGGAAATGGTTTGAATATCTCCCCGCACTTTTAATGGCCCACCCGCACCTCCGCCAAAGGACGACCTCCGCAGAGTGGCGCCCTGGGCACTTGTGCACACTAGCATTGCTCTCACATTCACGAACTGTCGGCCAAACGAAAGAGATTTTAAAAGGTAATTATACTTTCCAGAAGGCCATTTTCATTCGGCCGTCGATCCTCATTCACCAGGTCCTTCGTTCCATATGCGGCGAAGAGATTGTGATAGCTTCTGTAATTGTATGAAGATATATTATATATATCGTCAAATGAATAGGATATACTCTCAAATCGTGTCCAATCTATCGATTCAATTTATTTTGGATGTAGTTATGTTTTCGTCGGCTGTATAACAGCGGTCATATCCTATGGCTGGATCGTAAATATAGTTTGAGTTACAGACGTAAGGCAAACGGATTTTTTTTCTAATTTAATGTTTCAACAATTTTTTATCGTGGATTCATTGTTGAAATTACGTAATGATAACGTTCTGAATTAATTTCTATTCAGTTCATACTATGAAAATCGCCTCTCTATAGAATAGCTCGTCAAAGTAATGCATACCACCTTATCGTAATGGGCACTATATCGTTTACTTTAACTCGTATCACGTTATAGCTCCAAAAGTAACCAAAGCAATGAGAAGTAAGGGATTGAAATAAAAGGAAGATTAAAAACTGAGGGTAGCAATGGGAGATGGAAACATCGGTAGAGATATGAGGTAACGATAGTGGGATACCACAAGTCTCGTTTATGGGCACCTTTGCGTGCGAGTGGCGTGGGTGTAAGGGGAGATAGGGAAAAGTGGTCGTTTATGTGTTTGGCCACAGGGCGATGGAAGGAGCGGCGCATTTCCAAAGAGCGAACGGTGGGGTGGTTTGTGGAGGAATTCGATTCTCCACTGCTTCCTGCATGCCCTCGAAAATTTCATAGGCCTATCATAGGAATGATACACGTAAAGTCAAGAAAGTAATCTAACAATTTACCACATCATCGTCTTCAAATTTGGAGAAATATCACTTATATACTCGCATAGTTTTAATTAGACTATTACACTGGATTAGAATTAAAAGTCGGTGGTGTGGCTATGACATTTATTATGAAATCCTGTTGGTACAAGTCTTTTTTCGGATTAGTGTTCCTGAACTACATATCATGGAAATTTTTATGTACAAGAAGTTAATTATTCTTACAAAGTATTATTATTTTTATTATAAGTATTAACCTTAAAAGGTTTAATAATAGTTTTCAATTAGGTTTTCTGTATGAAGTTGAACTTAACCAGTCTTATACTAGGTAAAAAGAAACGAATAATAAATTTTCCGTGAATAATTTTTAGTATTCTTTCATTTGGAGACATACAATGATTTCCATGATGAGATTTCATTGATATTTTCACAAAGGAATGATTTATAAATTCTTGGTTTTTTCTTATGTGTTAATACAAAGAAATGATTTTGTGTCATGATATCCAACAAAAGGTTGATTACGAAATTTCCTCCTTTCATAGAATCGGAGATTGAATCGATTCATTTGTACTTTTTTAATAATCGACTTTCATTATCTACAGATAGTCAAACATTAATATCAACCGTATCACTTTTCCTTTCTCGTACGTGTGTTTGATTTTAATCTTCGCGAAAGGAGAGCAAGAAGGTCCTTTTGTAAGCCCGTTTATAATTATATTTCCTTCTCTCTAATGGATATCCGCTGCGGAAATGATGACATGCAGCTTTTCGTTGGCCCGAGCACGCAATCTGGATCGCTTTTTATTTTTACTCCTTTTCTCACCTGAACCCATCAATTTTACATTTGGCCATCTTGCTCGACTTTCTCCCTTTTGGAACATTTTGAATCAGCTGACGGCATTCGTGTCTATCGAATCTATTTGAAAAGAGAACATCGGCTGTCCGCGAAAGAACGATCTGTGGATGTTGAATAGTAGGCTTATATGATAACATAGACAATAGACTACGTGATCTAATTCAGTTGAACTTGGTTGTTTGCTTGAAAAGAGAAACGGCCATATAGGAAGTGTGGTTTTTATGTTTTAATTTCAAATTTTTGACTTGTTTACTGCACTTGAGAGGAAATTTTGAAATAAAAGGGCAATTTATAAGGAAAGGTGGCCTTAATGTAAATCCAGATCAAAAGTGTCATAATTCAGAGACCTTGCTTATTACGCATGGAAATTAATAACTCTATAAATAATCGAAATGGGTATGTCCGGATATCGGAAGGCCTTATTTCAAAAACCAGCCTGTTTTTTAAATTCTTTTACACGTCTGTATCCTGCTTCTCCATTTTAAATATCAAATTTCAATTCTTTATATACTATTTGGGTTTGTTGGTTAATTATTTTTCCCATATAGTTATAAACTTTATTTGTATCTTTCTTAATTTTACTTAATGACATATCTAATTTCCTCTCACCATCCCGCTGGTTATAAATATATGCTGCAGATAAAGTTGCTTGTTATGAAGGCGATCAGCTTCTAATTCCCCTGGTGTTTCTATTGAGCTTTTCTTTTATATTAGAAAAGTTTCCTTCAGTATGAATCTAGAGAAGATAAATGAGATATGCTTTACATTTGTTTAATTTAATACCATACATTTTGATTATTTTCAACAGATTTATTTATTTATTTATTTATTGTTTCTAGAGCCACAAATAGGCACCAGGCCTGGTGGTAGCTCTATATATATTTGTACTGTTTCAAAGTTAAAATGATGCATATTAATAACAACGCCACTCAAATTAAGCCTGGATATTCATATTCCGTTTACATTTATTATTTAATGCAGAAGGTGCATGCATGACTTTTAAATGTAAGATACTTTGCTTCTAGTTTATGATTAATTCATTTGGGCAGTGAGCGATTCTCTATGCTGCAGATTGAATCGCTTTAATGAGTAATTGTCGTTCTGAGCGGTCACTTTGAAGAAGAGTTTGTTAATAGTTTTCTAAGAAATTTCGTGGAATCGTAAAGAACCGAAATAATCGCATTCATCCGGATTCGAACCCGGGCCATTAAAGTGAGATCAGCGGAGGCGATGATAGAGGAGCCATTGCGTGCGAGAGGATGTAGCCGAGGGATGGAGAGCAGAGTGGGAGGGGAAGCAGGTCAGCCGGGGGCGTAGGAGGGGCGACGGCGGGGGCGGTCGGAGGGGCGAGGTTTCCTCGCGCTGATTGCGGGGGCCCCAGTTCACAGCCAACCCCCCCGGGGGCTCCGATCGGAAGGCTCCGTCCCGAGCCCCAATATTATACTACCGAGAGAGGGTGTGGGCAGGCATTCCATCGCCACAATTATCGGCTCCAGAGAGGTCTGAGACGTCGGCCAGATCTCCCCGGAGGCCCTCAAACCCATCCGCCCCCGCCCGCCTTTACGCCCACCGCTCCTCTTTTGTCCTTTTTCCCTCTCGGGAGCGTCTCTTTTACTTAATTTCTCTCTCGGATCTTTTCGGTACTAAACGGGGGCACTCGGCGGCAGTGGAAGGTCGTCACGTTTAATCGCCCTCTTCAAAGGTGCTGAGACTCCATGGAAATGGGATTATATAAACATCCTGGCGAAAAGAGCGGGGCAAATAGGATTCCATTGCTTTGCAGAGGATGCGCGGAAGCGTTGGTTTTGTGTTTATTTTGTCCTCTTGGGGAATTTGATGCGAGGAATGATTAATAGTGGTGGAGGTTTAATATTTTTATTTTTGGAGTATGAACTCCTTCTAGAGTTCCAATGCTAGTTTGAATGCTTTAGGGATCTATAGAAAAGAATTACCGAATATATTAAGAAGATATGAGATTGCTTGAAAATAGTCGGTCGTTGAAGTCTCTTTTAAGTTTAATAGATTTAGACGCTATTCTATGACTAACATCGCATTATATTATATATACTATAATTAATAAGAATAATATAGCACTATTCCGCTTTATTAATCGCGCTGTAATGTATGCTTTAAATTTTAGATAAATGATATCTTTTCAACTAATATCTATCAACTTTCGTGATTCCATGCTCTTACTCATGAGCGATTCTCCGTGATCATTGCTAGTTCCATACTTATCCGCTTCATCTGTAAATGATAGCTTCTCTTAATTTTTCTTCGTTGAACTATAAACAAGAAATCAGGAATTCATAGGCTCCCATATTCTCTTACTCAACTATTTGACCTTGTTATAATAATTTCTTTGCACCGCTCCAACTTTCGATCGTAAAAATAGGTGCTATGAATTTACGACCAGTTTGACGAGCTCTTCACCTTGGACTGGCAAAAAGGGTGTTTAGATGCGTAGATGATGCAAAGATAGAGGCCGAAAACAAACTTTGGTGCTATCATTGACGCTTCGTAAAGTTTACAAAGAATCTCGGTATTTTTGTACTTAAAAACATCGAGCGCTTTGACCCCTTCATGAATTGATTGATAACCTTGGGATCCACCGAGTTTCCCTTGGCTACCAGTCGCTGTGTGGTAGGTGAGCTCGATATCCAACTCCGCTCCTCCGATTATGAAGATAAGTCACTTAAGTATCACCTATTCCACGATGGTTTATTCTAAATTATATCTTTTCCCATGCCCCAATCTCTAGTTAATATGGTGCTATTTTGTTTAGTAGATTAGCATGTTGGAATAATTTTACGTTTCACTTTTATAAAATTCTCAGAAGTATTGAATATTCATAATCAGAAAGTTCTAAGGATAAAAATTAACTTTTTCTCATTGATGATGAACACTCAGAAGGGAAGGAAGCACCAATTCTGCATTCAGTATATCTTAGGAATTCCTTTTACAACAAAAGGAACAATAAACAAACACGTGTATGATGAAAAACTGGAAATTTATAAATTTTCAACATTGCTTAGTAACGTAGGATTTAGACTTATAAAGTGAGAGGTTTCAATTCATTTTTCCTTTGGATTCGGAATAAAACTAATTTAAAATTCAGTCACCTGAGTTAGCAGTTTTTTCTATAACGTATGATTAACTTAATAAGAGCATTAATACTTCTCAGAAGAATGTTTCCACTGCCAAATTCGATAAACTCCTTGTACAGATTTCCTGCTGCCAAAAAACACATTGAAAAGTCTTGCGTTCTATAGGATCTTTGAATAGGTTGTATTATTCATTCATTTTAAGCAGCCTTATATCTTGTGTTACCTGTAACTAAACAACGGAACTTTGGAGGGCGCCCTGGTGGGGGGCCAAATGATAAATATTCCTCCCGCAATCTTCCTCCCCACCGCTTCTATCAATTGGATTTCATTTCTCAATTAAGTCGGCCGCTGACACGCAATATTTTTTCTGCGAAAGTTTCTCTCCTCCAAAACAACAAAAGGAATGGATGGGAACGCCTACCGGAAAGAGATAAACGGTTATAATTATTTGTGATTCGGTAGTTGGTCGAGTGAAAATCATGTATGCGAAATAAGGATTTAAATATTTCCTAGAATTTGCGAAACGGATGAGGAAAAGTTGTTTTCTATATTTTGTTTACTTATTTTGAGTGTGACCTGAATTTTTATAAAATTCATTCGGTTGAATGTACGGAAGGAGAATTTTACTTTTCGAAATCAACGACACGAAAATGAAACATTTCCTCGTAAATGTATCACTAAAAGAAATAATTGTGTGTAAGAATAGAAGGTCTAAACTTATAGTTAATTTTCAGTTTTAAAATTTAGGCTTCTTTTATTGTGTACATGGTCCAGTCTTTTGTATCAGTTTCTCTTCTTTTGGCTCTCTCTTAATTTAATTTCTGATTGTCAATCTCAAAATGGTCAAGATAGCTCCTTCCACTTACCATTATTAAATGCTTTTTAAATCATGTTATCCGATCAATTAGTTATTAGAGAGGAAAGACGTTTGTTTATCTAATTTGATACCTTGAGTACTTATCTTTTTTGAGTGCTTCCTTAAGTACATCTTAAACCTATTTTATATATATTTCTCATGAGTAATTTCCGTTTAGTTCCATCGCAATCAGAAATATTTAACTTGGAATTCGAAATTTTGATTAAATAACGATTTATATTTTTAATTTATTATTTAGATTAAAAGGTTTGTTTGAATTCGTTTTATTTGCTCGAATATTCCTTGTCTTATTTTTCAATTTATTCCATCCCTATTTCTATTGCTATCGAGGCATACTATACGATGAACATTATACTGAAAGTCGTTAAACATTCTTTGTAAAAACTTTTAATTTTATTTTTTGGCTTTCTTATGGCAAAAATCCGTCGCAAAAGAACCATTATTATCATCAGAAGATTTCGTCTTCATAGATTTTCCCCACGGAAATACTAATTGCTCTTCAGCTTCCAAAAGCGAGTCTCAATGTTTAAATTTTCATACAGAATCCGCCATTAAAACATTTCGATTAGGACGATGGGTGGATGAGGGATTATAATATGCGCGAATCAATTCCGAGGAACAGATCCTCGCCGCGGGGGCAGCGTGGGAGTCGAGCAGCTTCTCTCGGACGTTCTTTTAATTGCGATTTTGCACATAAATTAAGTGCTGAGGGAGGGGAACCGCCGATTTCGCAATCCTCGGGGAGCAGGTGAGTGACAGAGGGGTTTCATATCATGGAGCGAGTTTCTGCAGAGGCGTCTATGGGGTGGGTGCGGGGGCGGCCGGCCTTGGACTGTCCCCCGCGGGCCCTTCGAAGGTGGCGGCGGGGGTGTCGCTTTCGGTGTTGCCAAGCCTCCCCTCCGCGGGGGCGTGGCATCGAGGGCCTCCGGTAGCCACGGACACCTGCTCTCCGAGGGCGCATGTACGTCGGTGGGAATGTTCGCAAGTGCATGCGGGGTGCGTGGTGAAACGGGGGCCGGCTTAATGTTTCAATATTAATGCGAAGGGAGCGGGTGGGGGAAAGCTAGTCGGAGTGGTGCCGATTTATCCTTGGATGGGGGGTTTTCGGTGGTGAAAACTTTGCGGTTGGTCCAGAGGTAATTGATCTCGGATGCTGCTGTAAAGTTTTGAATTATGTTTAGGAGAATGCGTTAGGAGTTTAGTAGGGTTTAGAAGTTTGAGGATTATCACTTAAAACAGGTATTAGTTGAGGTAAAATCAAGAGTTTATAGTAAGACAGTATTCATTTTAATATTCATGATAACTAAAAACAGAACCCAACAGAAAAAAATTAAAATTCATCAATGATTGTACATTTAACGTATTCGTAACGTAACGTATATTTATGCAGGTTCCATGCTAAGATTGTGGAAATGTTAGTGGTTAATAAATTACAATTAAACTACTCCTTGAATTCAATTATTTTCATGGCATAAATTATCATAATTTTTCGCTTCAAAAACGGGTATGTTGCACAATTATGCTGTTTCTCATCCAAAATCCCTTCTATGGATTGCGTCAGTAAAAAATGTTTTCAATTGTGTTTACGTTCAGAGATTCTTTGTAGTTCTTTGAGATGATATCAAAGAAGCATGTGGAATTCATCATCCGCGTAAATTTATGAATTCCATTAAAAAAATAATTCATTTGGACTATAAATAACTATAATATATTTTTATACGCTACTTTGACGTTACTCAAAATTTCACACATCCATTCAAAGACTTTTCGTCTCTCCGAACATCAACCCGAGAGATTCTCTTCGTGTCCTTTTCATGTTCGGCAATTACATATGAAAAATCGTACGTAGCACTTTCACCTGCGATGAAAAATGCATTCGGAGATCTTCTCTCTTAAGCGATCATCATGTGGAAGAAGAGTTACGAAAAAAGGCGGCTATCTGTCAAAGTTTGACGGCAAATCTATCCCTCGAGAAACCTTTTAAAGGCTATCCATCACAAGAGGTATCGATTCTTAGATTCCCCCAGTCTCTCTTTAGAATTCACAATATCATCTACATATCTCATTAGTTACGTTTCAGTATCCAATACAATTAAAGAGCTTGTGTTTAAACTCTCGTTTGAAATGTTTCTTAAGTTATCTGGATATCACAATTGTAACTTGAGAGATCCAAAACTTCGGTAAGATTTGAATGTTAAAATTGTTGTGTATAGAATGTAATCTCATTTTATACGTAAAATCAATCTGATTTTCATACGAGTTGGATTTAATATTTCTATTTTTTAATCCCATAATTCTAAATGTTTTAGAAGTAATCCGGTGATAATGTTAATTAAAAGAGTTGATTCTTTCGAATATTGTGGCTGAGATGATGTATAGCTCTGATTTTTCGTTCGTTTAACTTGTATTTTCTCATCTCTTGAGATTCAAATATACATATTAAATTCTTTCAGTATTAAGTATATCAGAGGTTCGATCAAAGATTGTCACTTGAAATACTTATTCCTTTATCGTTTTTTGGAGTTCAAGTTACTTCCTTCACAAGTATCAATGTATCTTCCCTGTAACTTCCAATCTGACGAGCATCTTCCATTCCAAGATGTTATTTATTCACAGCCAATCCTCTTCTTTTTGCAACGATTTCCTCTCCACGGATCCTTTTATCTCTCGTCTCTCCTTTGTATTTCATCCCGTTTCTTTCCCTTCGCCTCTTTTGTGTGGGAATTCACTATGCCTCCTATTCTTCCCCGACGGCTCAAAGAGCATAATAACTCACGCTAAAAAGGAATTACCAGTCAATACGTGAGATGGTAGGCGGAGGGTGTGATATAGGGAAGCGATGGTGGTCTCCGGAGGTGGGAGGAGTGGAGCTACCGGTGAGCGGACCAGTAGCCGAGTGTGGCGGCCGTATTTTGAGGGATGGTGGGTGAAGTAAATGAGTAAGATGGCAGCAATGGTCGTAGATCCGAGGAGGTGGAGATTTAGCGGAAAGAGGCAAGACAAAGATTGAAGAGTGGGAGTTGGGCGGAGGGAATTTTTTAAAATATGATTTACGAGTTACGAGGATAGCGTATGCCGGAGAGTTTATGCGGTAGCCAAAGAAACAATCACTCGTACGAACGGAGGGTTTTTTTTCTGGAGGATGAAAGAAGATTAGAGTCCGGCGTAGGTGAGACGGGAGATTAATTTCGTTCATCCTAATGTATGGAGCGTCGGCTAGAGGTACGAAATCAAGCGAGAGTGGAATAATCGCGTCGAATAGTTGGTTTTCGCGTGCGGATTTGAGTTGGCATCGTAGATGAAGACGCTAAACCGCCGTAGTCGTAAATTGTTGGATGAAAAGTGCGAACGTAAAGAAGAAATGCATCCGAAGCATTTGCGTGAGTTATTTTGGGATTGTTTTCGGTTTGGCAGAGTGAAATGCAACTGTAAAGCCTTAGGGACGCTTATGCTGTATGAATGGCGCGGAAACACATCGGGGTTAAGTTATGAGGTTTTTCGAAGTATCCTAACTACGTAGTCCTACTTTGCAGAATATATGATCAATTTTTATGAAAGATTTCTCTGTTAACCTTTGGAACATAGGATTCATGTTATAGCCATAGAAGGATTTTGACCACGTTGAGATTCAGTGTGTATGTTACTGATGATATCGTAAAATTTGAATCCAGGATATTGGACAGCAAAGTGGGTAACGTTATTTTCTTCGGGTTTTAGTCAATTTGTGATTATGAAAGTAATCTACATGTATGCATGATTCTATAAGAGTACTAACCTTGAGAAGCCTATTCCATTTGTTTATAGTACAAAGGTCTTTCCAAATATGCCGAAAATAAGCCATACCATATCAGTTTAATTAATCAACCGTGACTGACCGATAGCTTTCGGTTAGGGTAGGATGCGATTGTTATTGTAGTGAAAAATGATCTTTTGACAAGGAAATTAGGTTCCCCTTTTCTTCCTCAGAACAGTTTCGTCCCTCTTAATGAGTAAAACCTGAATGACTTGGCGAATTTTTAATTTGTCTGGACAACCGTACTTTTTCTTTCACTCAGTTTCCAAGCTTCAATCAACCCGATCAATAAGGCATTTTTTGGAATTTCTGATCTCTTTATGTTGTTGATGCGGCTCAATTAGTGTCTTTTATCGTATCAATTGATTGTGAGAAGAGAAAATGTGTTTGTATTTCCTTATGCTATGAAAGGCCTTCTATTGAAGTGTGTATATCGCAAGAATATGGATATATTGCCACGTAGACTGAGTGTTATCAAGATTATATTTATTAATTGATTGATTATCACTCAAGAAAGTGTAAGAATAAGGCTTAATAGAAAGAATAAAGCAAGTGGTTAGTTGATTATGATTTATTAGTAAGCATATTGTAAATGAACATGAGTGAATTACATCAATGCCTCGGTTTTGAATCCTCCTTACAATGTTATATTCAGAGAATTACTAATAAGCTTCGGTAAACAGCAAGTGTTTCTTTTAACTATCTGAGATTTGAGGGAGAGATAGACTAAATCAATTGAAAGACACATTTTACGTTCACTGGAAAAAAATCGATGGGAAATTGTTCAAAATTCAACTCATTTTATTATCAAACCTCATCAGCATTCACACGTCTAATTGTAAGAAGAAGGAATTAAACTTAATTCTGCGCAATAGAAAATTAGACCTTGATGTTTTATTGGTTAGAAATTTTTCTGCCCAGCATGACAAGTATGTTATATTTTATACAAAAATCTCACCCTCAATTAAAGAATTCCATTAATGGAGCATTTTTTTTCACGCAACTCCTTTCTCCAGAAATGAACATAAAGAACGTCGACTTTATAGACTTAAAAGGCTTTACAACTACCGCACCATTATATACGAAATAAATGGAACCGCTTTTTATACGGGATTATCGCGTGAGGACGGTAGGCGTAGTACTTCATGAAATATGCGTCTAGTAGCCGTTGGAAAAAACGTTGATGAGAAGTTGGGTGGAATTCAGATGGATGGTGGGTGGAGGCGTGGGTGGGAGATGAAGAATGGTCGGTAGGATATTACGAGGGAAGTCGGCAGCAGGGAATAAATAGGATAAGTGAAAACAAAGAGAAGCAAAGATGATTAAAACGGATATGAATAATCGTCTTCTGGGATAGAGGATTTGAATATGCACGAGAACCAATTTGAGAGACGTTCGAAGTAAGAAAATACGGCCCCGTTTCCTGTCGTAAACTTAATGAAAAGGCCGAAATCGCGCGGCTCTAAATTTTCGACTCGACGCGGCCTCATTTGCGAATCGCTTTTATCTGCGCAGAAATTCAGGTTCGATCCGCGAACATCTTTATTCGAGTGCGAATACATCGCGTGATAATATATACATTCCGATGGGTCAGCATTCTTCATTCGAATGGGAGAAATTTTTTCATCGAATGTTTGCAGAAGAGATCTGATCGTAGCTGCCAATGGTTTGGTCGATAGCCAATCGCATCTAGAATACAAACGACGCATTAATCTTATTTTTCAATTTTGGTGTTATTGCAACATCGGTTTTACCGTTGTGGAGTTTTCGACTGCCATTTTATATCTTGATTTCCACAGCTGTGGCTTTTCCATTGGAAAGAAGTCCGGACTAAGATGAAACTCAGCAGTTTAGGAAGAATTATGTTTTCGTAAGGTTTAGGGCTGTTTGAATTAAAGGATATTCAACTTATGCATTCCAATATAAACAAAAGAGGTTATTTTTACCTAGTCTATCGAAGAAATGAATGTTATTCACCCATTGTAAAATCACTTTTGATTCGGAATCCCTATGCTTTGCATTGAATCATGATGCGAGGAGAAATTGTAGGTTGGAGATCAGGAAAGAAGGAAACATAATAGACGACTAGGAATGCTTTCTGTTGAGTTTTTACTTAGCTAGTCAAATAATCGATGGCGAGAGTAATCAATGCATGCACTTAAGTAGCGTTTTGTTGATGCAGGAAAGACAGTTGAGGAGGAAACGACTGACACTCTTTGCATACAAGTAATTTCTCTCATCTCAATTTGAATAAAGTAAATGATTCATTGAACTCACGTTTCAAGAAGAAAAATGTGCTACGCTTTAATGCGAGACATCATTAAACTCCCGATGACTTTGAAATTCCTTCGAGAATTTATTGTGATTTTTCATGTTAATAATTTCGTGTATTGTCGAGGGTATCAAGTAGTCAATTATATTGGCCTTAGATTACAAATTTGATGAACTGTTAATTGATAAATACTATTGTTATCTTTCATTTATTCAGTATTCAATTACTATATCACCGTACAATATAATCATTTCATTATTCTCATTTATGATTGGAGTGGTTCTAATATTTAAATGGAGTTAAAAATGAACTCAAATATTCATAATTACGTATTAACAAAATCACGTATTCACTAGCTATTAGATTAACAACCATTAATCACCTCAAACTATGAGCAAAAACTTCTTTAATTATTTTTAAACTTAATCACACATCGTAGCGTTCCTTTACATCCACATTGAGATTCATATTATTTAGTTTGGTCTACTCAATGTGCTTCTATTAACATATATGTCTTCTAAGGCCTAAAATTATTCTCACGTGTTCCAGTCGATTCGTATAGCAACTGAGTCGGAAGTGGCAATTAAAAGACCAGTTCAAATGGCACTCCGCAGAGATTTCCTCATTTAAATTGCGACAGGAGGTTTGATTTATATCGCAATCAAAGCGAAATGCAACTTATACGAGTGAACCTATAAAAAAGAAATGCACTTCGCATTCTGAAGTTACAGATGTATCCACTCCCGCATGTGATCAAGGCAACCAAAAGGAATAATTTGTAATGCACACATATTCTTTGGAGCGTACAAAAGGAACATAATGCTAAGACGTAGGTGTTCGTATATTTTCTCGCAGCTGAAAACTCGTCCCACCCTCTGCCATATCTGAATATTGTTCCTTTTAGTGAATACAACGCTTGCCCAAAGTCGAGGACACAGTACTTATGTCTGCTTTTCTCAGAACATTCCTTAAAAGAAGTGCATATGAAAATATCAAGAAATGACGAGCATCTTTTCAACCAAACGTAAACTGAAGTATATGGTTAGGTAATAGTCCTTGACAGTTAATAAAATGACTATTTGTCACTCTATTGCGACAGGAAAATAGATGTTAATTACTTAAGTGTTATGCTGGACTACTCGGAAAGCTGTGATGAAAAATGAAGATCGCTTTTCGTAATTTCCAAGCTAACTACTATGCTCTCTTATTTTATCTACTCTTATTTTAATGTTTATTGAAATTTTTATTGTACCAATAACTGTATGTGATTTATTAGGCTTTCAATTAAAGATAAACAAATAATATCACGAAGAAATAACATTATTGACAGAAACAGTTGTTTTCGTAAGCAACTGCGTGGAAGTTCTTCTAGCTAAGCTCATCGTAGCTGTAAACTGAAGAATTGAAAGAACTGAAGAAGAACTCAAGAATTCCTCAAGAATAGTGCGTAAGTAAATAGAGCTAGATTGTTATGATTTGCATCATCTGTAAATTATAGCAAGATACAAAATTATTTAAAATTATTTACTTCTATTAGAGTTTGATCAAAGTTGTTTGCAATATCCAATTAATGCAACCTTTTTTTAGTTACTTTCTTTCTCCTTGAAGTCGAATACGTACAGTCTAATTCGACCCACCTACCGCGCGTATAACAAATTTGGGTTAGAGTCACTAAAATTTCACGTGTTGAAAATTAACCAATGGACAATTCTTACCTTGAGGAAAAGAATAAAAGTATTGTAATACGATCATATATAGTTATCGGAGTCATTAAAGATGAGTCACTAATTTTATCTTAAAAACTATTTTAGGGAACTATAGTAGACTAAGAATAGAAGATGACTTTCGGTATTTCTATGACGTAGAGTATCGCCGGTTGGGGATTAACTATTGACGAGTACATCGACACGGAGAGAGTGGGGGGTGAGAGTGGGTGGAGAGAGGGAGAAGATGGTCCGGAAGGTGGAACAGATTTGATTTATTCGCCGATGGCTGGGGAAGAGCTCATTTCGTCGCGGCGAGATGCTTTTATGAATATCCAGGTGGTGGTGGGGGTGGAGCACTGGGTGTGGTCGGGTGCGTGTGGGAGTCGCCGATGGCAACGGTGGAAAATACGCGTGAATGCTCGTATACCGAACCTTGTTTACGTTGGTACCCTTTATATGGGCACGTACATCTGCAGAAGAGAATGTATCGATGTGTTGGAGATAATAATAGAAGTCAATGAGAAAAGAAAGGGAATTATTATCATTATTCATTAGAGCTTCGATAGTGTTCGAACATCGTATCCTTAATCGGAGAGTTAATGGGAGTGGTGGTAATTGGTAGTTCAATCAGACGTCGGAAGCGTTAATGGCGATGCATCGTTTTCGGTATTTGCCGTTCGCGTGGGAGATTTTAACGGCCGAGCAAATTACGATGGGGCGGATTCGAGTAGTCTCACGCTCGTCAATCGCGAATTCGGCTATAGAAAATGATGGGCCATAAGAATAATAAAAGAGACTTTTGACGAGTTATTTTCCCAAGCAATTAACACTGTTTGTTCCTTTAATTCTTGGTATACTTTTTGTGGCTTCTTTTGCGGTTCCATTTCGGATACTGAAATATTTCGCGGGGGCAGAAGAGATTTGGAAACTAAAAAAATATTTTCGGGTGAATTATCGAACAAAGAGCAAATACAATGAAAAAACTTTGTAATTTTTCCACAGAAAATAAACAAAGTTTTTTCATTTTATTATGGCTTTCCACGAAGTAACGCCTTCTATATCTATGTACAAAAGTATCTTTTCTATTCTAGAGAGTTGGTTTGCAAATATTCCTACGTGTAGAGAATCATTCAGTTCCTTTCATTAAATTAGAGTCGTATTCCCATTCAAAACATTTCCAAGCCGAACTGCGCATTAAAGAAGATAACAATTCAATTGGAAAGGTCCTCAATTATTTCAGAATGCAGAGGGAATATCCGGGTGTCTTCTAAGAATCAAATTCAGGCTTTTCCATCGAATGCTAACCTCTCACCCATTAGGACATCCGGGTTTAGCGGTAGCAGAGATACCGCCTAAAATACAGTCATTTCGTTTGGAAAACCACTGTCTTCTTCCAGTTACTCCGAATTAGGTCGGAATATTTTTTAATATGCAAAAATTTCTGTTTGCCAATCCTTTAAATGGGCATCCCCAGGTTTGAGTCTACATCAACTGGGTTGATATTCTAATGATATGGAGCTGTTGCTAAGAATATTATTCTTCCCTCTTCTCTAATTTATCAGTGAACCGCTATCTTGAATCAATTGAATTGAAGTCAATTGAAAAAGAAAGCTGAACAATTGTAGTGTGTATTTAACGTTCTATAATAAAAGAAAAATGTTTTGATCCTCCAACAGGACTTGAATTATCACAATCTCTCTTAGAAACGGCCCAAACACGAGAGAGAGATCGGACTTTGAGTTTACAAATTCGCAATTCAGCCGCTCCGATAGCATTTCGATATGAAGAATACGCGCACCGAAATGTATTCCACGTGCATCTATCAGGAAAATCGGCTGTGAACGGTCTCAAAAGAGCCGATACATCACGTTTCGATCCAGCCATTACGGCCTCTCCTGCCTTCGCAAAGGTTGGCGTACCCAAAAATATTTATACTTATATTTCACGCTTCGAGAGGAAATTCCGCCGTTCAATCGACGTAGCCTCATCTCCAACGTCCGTTCATAATAAAGCGCCTGCCCATCAATCAGTGGACTTCGCACGGCGCCTCGCAAGAGATTTCCCCAGAAACAGTAGCCGGGGCATTTGAGGACTCGAATGCTAATACGTTCGAGAAGACATTATCGGAGGCTGACAGGGGAAAAAATAAGGCGCACTCAATCAGCGGGGAATATAAAAAGAGGAAGGGAATAAATTCATTTAGGCGAGGAGAATAAATCATGCGGCGAATCTGCGCTGCCCGGTAGCGGCGTATGAAGGTGCGAGGGGTGTGGCCGAACATATCGCAGGCGGAGTTAAATTAGAAAAAAAGACGGATTTTTGTTTCCCGGAACCGTAAGCCTCTTAAGTGCGGATGAGAGTAGACGAAGACCGTGAAGGAGTGCATTTCGAACGCAGAAATGCAAGATTGTCTCTTATACTTTTGATTGTCAAGATTTATTGGAATATAACTGATACTATTTCTATTCTATTTTTAATATTCAATGAGGAAATTTACGTGTTATATCACTTGAAGTTTTTCATACTCTTCTATTGTAACTTCTTTAATGCAAATACATGGGCATCTATTGAGCTTTCTAAAAAAATAAACCAAATGGTGGAGATTGATCGTTTTTGCCAGTGTGATAGCAGATCAAATTCTTATTATTTTTTCTTATGATTATTTTGACGTTAGTGAAGAATTTTAAAAATATATATTTAATATTTGCATTAAGTTGTTTGGTTTTTATTTAAATTTCAGTGCATCAAGGTAATTTATTTTATGGTTTTAGCTTTTGTATATCATGGAGAAAGTAAGTAGTCTTTCTTTATAAGAATGTCTTTGAAATCTTTTAACAGTATCTCTCTATTCATAAGTTCATGTTAATTGATAGATAATGTTAGCACTCTTCGAAAATATTCGTTTAGATTAGGTTTATATTTCCGTCCTGCATCATGAATACATTTTAATTCCGCCGTGCTTAATTGCTTTGGAGATTAAACTAATAAAGCTAAATGGAAATTTCTCTCATACGCATAACGAATAGAAAAGAATGAATTAGTGAGGACTGCGTCAGAGAACGGGTTGGCAATAGACTATCCACGAAGAGATAGATTCTATAGTTCCTACTTTTCAAAACTGGGTATGCAAATCGGTAGGAAAGATTAAAATATTATGGGCAATTAATCCCCACGAAAGCCAATAAGAATATTTAAATACTTAACTGCTTCCAGAGTCTAATATCCTATGGGAAACCACAAGGAGTGGGTGGGGCTATCGAAGATGCATCTTCTTTTCCTTATAGAAAACCGTAATATAGCGACAACAGAACGACTTTAGCCTTTGCCCGCGTTCACTTCAGAAGGTTCGAAGCCATTCAGGCATGCAAATTGGAGGTGGATCATTATACGAGGAGAATTAGTTTTCCCAGAAAGGTCGTCCCAGCACCTGAAGATCCTTAAAGGAAATTGATTTGCCGATAATTATCGGAATTTGAAAAATTCCCTCCTCAGGCGTAGGTTCGGGAGGGATCTAAGGAAACGGAGATGTTGAAAATGCCTCCCAATTTTGAGGGGTTTTTGTCGCTAGGTAATGAGCCATGAGAACATAGCAAAGGAAGTCGAAGTTGATTTTAATGAAACAATGCGTTATAGGGAGAAAGATAGCGAGTTTGGAAATATGATTTCTATTGTTTGAGAATGATTAAGTTTTATCTAAATGAATTAAAATTCTTTAACTTGAACCAACTAAAATTACAACAGATTTTTCAAACAATAGATTCACTCTGGTCTGGGTTTTAATTACGAACAAACCACTTAATTTTTTAGATGGGTTACAAACTGATGAACCACAAAGTATTATGAACTTGGAGAAACCTTTCCAGAATTAATTTTTTGATTATGTAAATTTTAAAGTCGTATTGTTCATCAAAAAGTATTCTTTACTGACACTAGGCATTCGTTTACTGTGCTGGTTAATTTCCCGATTGGTAGAGTCTTTATCCTCATTGAAGTACTCCTACACTCATTTCTTCGTATTCATTCTAACTAAAGCTTCTGTGATTGTTCGATAGGTTTCTTAGAATTGCTTAGTAGTATACAGCTTATACAGTATATATTCTCAGAGGTTTCCGTAAACGTTCGCTACCTCTTCCATGAAAAAATAAGTAAATTACAACGCAATCTATAATAAGAACTCCCTGAGATTTGGAAGTACTTAAATCCTTGATAGAGAGCACGTCATCGAAGAAATTGATAGGAAATTTGTGGAAAAAACGTGTATACGAAGCAGTACGGTGGAGCGGGGGAAGGCAGCAACAGGGTGAGGGTGGTTGAGGTGTAATTTGGAGATGTCTGGAGAAAGGAATACTATTAAAAGGGTGGGGGAGATGGTGGGAGGAGCGAGGGTTGGGCTACTGTGGAGGTACATTAGGTCGGAGGGAATTAAAATATCGGTTGGAGGCGGCCTTTTGGGGTGGGTGGCGGTATCGGAAGGGGTGATTGTTGGAAGGGCTACGAGGAGGCATCTGCGGTTAATTTGAAGTCGTAGGAGATGAAATAGGGATCGAGCTGTGATGGCCGACGAAAAAAAATCGGAGTTGCATCCGAATTCGATCGGTAGCCGAGAAATTGGGATGGAACTACTGTTCCTTGGAGTCTACCATTACGAAGGCCCTGTTGAGTTATAATTTCGCTCAACTAGGAGAAATCAAATGAAGGGGATGCTAGGAATGTCTTTTAATTTACTTTGGTTTTAGTGGTAGCTGTGTGTATGGAACAGCGGCTCCCTAATATGGGTTTATTGGCTTGGCTTTGAAGAAAATAAGCTTAACAATGTTGACGTGCATATGATGCTCCCGATGCTTGAATGAAAATACTTTCTCGTTCCTCAATCCAAATTGTCTTCTTTTTATTTTAAAGTCACGGATTCTTCAATGAAGATAAATTAGACTGTTCCAAAATTCTAGGCAGTTTGTCTTAAGGAGGAATCAAAAAGCCTCCGCAAAATCCGCCGACATTCAGTTTCCAACGGAATAAAATTAAGATTTACTGCTTAAAAGAGGACCTTTAGGACTGCTTCACGGTGTTTTTTATTAAATCAGTATGAGTATTTCCCTAGAACATCACAGAGACCAACATTCCCTAGTTCTCTTCTAGTTAATGTTTAAAAATACATATATTTTTAAAGATTCTAAGAATATAACGAAAGACAAATTTTAAAGCGAAAATTAAACGATTAGCTGCGTTTTCGGCAGCAGAACGTTATTAAAAGTGCCATTTCCCTCATCCTATACAACATTAAATGCTAATTTTTTCTTAGAGTACTCTTTGTATCTTCTGAATAAATAAAAGTCAAATTAGACTACTTTTCGATCTACCATATCTTTGTAAAACATATTTCAGATAGTATGTAACCTCCGAATTTGATCGTGCAGTCTTATGTTGCGAAAAGCTTGTTGCGAGATACATTGTTATAAAATTTTGTTTTCATTTACAGTTTGTTCCGAGTTGATATCTTGAATAGAACGTTAATTTTAGACTTTAGAGCGAGTTTTGGATCAATCTGAATGATGTCCTCGAGTTAACGAGTCTCGAGAGTAAAAGTAATAATGATTAATAATCGAATAGCGAAATAACCTCTCTTTCGGGTATGAAAAGCGAAATACAAGGCCATTGTAAGTGAATCTATAAAAATTTCCTAAAATTGGTTTACGTCTCCAGCTTATTACATTCCCAGCGAGTATAAAATTCTTTCTGCTTCTGAAAAACTAGGAGGAGAAACAATAGGTAATTTTTATTCTCGCGATTAGAGTTTTTTATGATGACAAAAGAAAGGGTAGCACCCGTTGTCCCGTTTTTGTTGGTAATTAGGGCCATCTTAGTTTCAACACCAACGAAAAAATGTAATTGCCATCTCTGGCCTAACAAAGACGGGCTACCTTACATCAAGTGTTTTTTCCTGTCATTCTCTGCACGTCTAGTATCTAATTCCCCCTCATAAGCCAGATTGGTTTGCTTAATAGTAGGGCATCGCATTCTTCGGGTATAACAATACTGAATTACCGCTTCGAAGGTTACAAAATTTTTGGTCACCAAGATTCCATCCTTGCAAATCTACGCACCCATCATTGTTAACATATTTCTTTGAAAGCAAGGTAGAACGAAATTACTTCGTGTAACTCTAATTGTATTCTTAGATCTTAAAAATATATTTAGACAAATACGAGAGAGGTATTCATTGAATTTGTCCAGAAATTAGATTATCTAAAAGTTTATTTCTTCTTTCATTCTCAATTAATTTATCCTAGGTTTTGTTTAAGATCATAATTGGTATAACTTTTTCTGATCGAGAAATAAAAATGTTTGCTCTGAAGTGTGAAATGTATGTGTCAACAAAACATTGGTTTAATGGAAGCGTTATTTGATTTTCAGAGATTTTTTTCACTCAGTAACGTAAAGTGACTAACGTTAACCAATAACCGATGTAAAAGTATTTAAATTGTTCCTTATGTTTTCTTTAAACAAATATAATCGTAAAGGAATCTATTAAGTTGGTATAGAAAAGTGCATTGACATCTCTCATTTATAAATCTTGAATTCTTATTTTCTTTAGTCTGTTTTGCTTGGCAGTAAGATCAGTTGATGATATTATTATTTGCTCAGAGGTAGAATGTTAGTCTATGAACGAGTGCATCTAGTTCGAAGGCACTAAGAAAATTTCGGGTAATTCAACAGTGTTACCATGCTATCTTCTTAAGAATAAATTTTGGACCACTGTTAGGCTCCTTCTCCATCCAGAGGTGAATGGGCAATGATATTAGACTCACATGCACCTCACGGAAGCTCACTAACAGTGCACGAAATTCAAAACAACGATTTTCACTTTGAGTCGGAAATAAATTCCACCAACGCGATTAGATACAAAGGCCAAATAAGATGGTCTTGAGTGGGCGACTATGAGGCGCCTCAAAAACACATCCCACAAAAGATACCTCCTCCAGAGGAATGCGGGGCAAGAAACTTAATTAAGAAGGCGGGGGCGACGTAGGGGTGGTTGTTTTGGTGGTGGAGGGTCCCTCCTCTGTGAGAGTCTGAGAGGCTGGATATTGAGGGTGTTTGGTCCAAATAATTCCCAAGTACTTAGAATTCAAATATCTGTAAGAGTATCGTTTCATTGTAAATAAGCTAGGATTGGATGAGGCTTATAGTATTTGCATCTGTTTTCTTTTCATAAAATTCGTCATTGATTTATTGCCGGAATACATTTTCTATTTCTATTCTATTCGGAAACAATGAAGAGAGTTGAAAAGCCTATTGAGCATCCAATGCCCAGATAGCACGTCGTCCTGGAACTTGTTGACATTCTTTTCAAAATTTCATTTGTTGAGATCTCATAATTTTTCCAAAAATTAGATTGTTTCCTCACTTATCCTGCATGACATATGTTTGATATTTTCCTCGTAATTTAAATTGAGCGTAAGCTTCTCCAATATGAATTATAATAATGATTTGGAACTGCATATCATCAATATCATGCAGAATTTGCTGAATGAAAGGCACTCGTTTCGTAGAGAGAAATTTTGAAATTTTATGGATTAAAATTTACGAGTTTCTTTACTCAAAGGAAAATATTAGTATATTTTATGTATGACTGTTATAAGTACTATTTACCTACCTGTACCTGTAAGCACTAAGATCATCGTTGACTTCATTGTTAATTTCAGCCAATCCATAATTTTACATCTAGAAAAAGACATACTAGATAAAATTACCTAGAAATCGGGTGTACTGGTTGGAATGCCCTCTATGAGAAGCGATTATAAGATTATCTTGCTTGATCATTTCGAGGTGTAATGAATTTCATCTTTCCTATTTCCACATGAACAGCATATTTTGTCTTACGTTATGAATAAGTATTAGGTATTTATTTTTAGTTCCATTTAAGCCTCGTCCTTTTAAGTTTAACTCGGAAAGATGAACCTAATTCAAACAATAACTTACATAGATATATTAACCTTTACCCTGTTCATGGATTCTTTATATAATCATTTTAATGTTTCCTGATTTATTCTTTGATTCCAAGTAATCATATCGAAAAAAATAAAGTTTGAATCGAGAGAGAAATTAAATTTAAACATCAGGGGGACTAAGAATTACCAATTACTCCAGAGGAATGATTGTATAGGATCACACCATCTCCAAGTATTCTATATTCATTCATATACATATCACATCGGATAGAATGTTAGTGATGGAAAGAAAAATAACAGGCGCAGAAATTGGGCCGACGAATAAATACGCCCCCTCGCGGTCGAAATAATAGAGAGTAAGGCGCATGAATCGGGAAAGGAGGGGCGAAGGTATATTAGGAGGAGAGAATTGATGAGAGCATATCTTAAGGTATTCCTGTCACGTATCGGGGTGGAGTTTCCAACGGGTGCCGCTCGGCGGGGGAGGCGCTGCTACCGTTCTCCATTTGCCGAGCTCCTGTATCGAAACAGAGCAACAAGTTTCGGTTATTAGCAACTAATTTCGCGGCTTAAAGGAGTGGATCTCCTTATTCCTCTCGGTTATGAGGAGGAAATTAAGTGTTACCGCCATGATGAAATCCGATCAATTAAAATTTTTGTTGGTTATCTTAACGGACGCAGATCTTCTTTTGACCTTTCTTCTAAGGGGTTAATTTTGATGAGGAAATAATTTGACAGCTTCCGGTCGTTTGATTTTGATAGGCTATGCTATTATTCGCCAAGCGCCAAATTTTATTTTTCTGAAGATTTTTTTTATCGAGTTCCTGATATAACGGTATTAGATGTCTTATTATGTCTATTTTACATGTTAGATTGTTCACATACAATTACTAATTTCCTAAATTCTCGATTAGAAAGAATTTTACGTTTATCATTTCCTCTTTTCATCGGATTTATTAATTTTTATCTAGAATTTTTTTTCGGTTTTGACTACCACAAGTGAAGTTTTCATTGGACTATGCATGCCTATTTTGAATGAACTGAATGGAAACTATATTCCGTTCATATAGAGTGCTTGATACTGAAATTCGTTGTATCTCAAAGGACTAAACCATTAAAATCAATGAGAATTCGTTTACTCTAAAAAATTGGCATTAAATCTTCAATGAAAATGCATCCCATATTTACAAAACAACCTTTCAAATAATTTCTAACTCTATATT
The DNA here is from genome assembly GCA_020796165.1 of Pantala flavescens. NCBI lineage: Eukaryota > Metazoa > Arthropoda > Insecta > Odonata > Libellulidae > Pantala > Pantala flavescens. Next base: position 50,592,655 of record CM036883.1, read on the forward strand.
TTAAAGTGGCAATTTATCATTCGATATTATACTTCCTTTAATTTATTTAGTCTCAGTTAATCAATAATTAAAAACTTACATTTCTCGCTTGGAAAAGGCAATAACGATAGAAGATGGAAAACTCATATTTAATGGAAAAATGTTGTGATAATACTAATAACATGTTTTTAACTGTCGTAAATTTACTGATTCTTTAGTGATCATTAAGTACTGCGCTAGTTTTCCAATTTTTACAACGCAGTACACATCATTAATTAATAAAAGAGTTCTTAACCTATGTTTCATTATAGTTTCAAGTCTTTTGTCCTCTCAGATACGGTCGGTTATTTTTTATGATTTAGGACGGTGAAAAGCTTTCTGCTTTCCAATGAAAGTATCTTTTGGCATCACCTGCCATCGTGCGTTAACCTTTCTCACGGTCGTAGGAAATGTTCCAGAGGCACAGAATCATCAACTTAGGCGCCGGAATCCGATCGACTTTTAAGTAACGGAAACAGTAGGATTTCTGTTTCCCATGTTTTTCCTTCGCATTATTCAAATTAGTAAACTTTCCTGTGTGAAAATCGAACAGCGACATTCAAATCAGATTATGGGGTTTCATCAAATACGTGAAAATGCTTCTGAAAACTCGATTCGTTTCGGATACGAGAGATCCTTTTGTAATTCAGAAATCGTTATTTTATTCCTATCAATTCCGCATTTCCTGGGGACAACTGCATAAAATTCTTAGGTTGGTTCTTTCATCCTTCCTTTCTTCCAGATCCATTTTGGTTTATTCTTCGTTTTATTAGAGTCATCCAAAATATTATCATTCTTTATATAAATATATTATTTCACTCTTTATTATCAATCACACCATATTATATAATGATACTCTAATCCGCACTTGTGTGCTTCAGTAATACGAAATAATGAAAATATCCAAATCTGCGTTTTAGAATATTGGAAGCTATTCATTTATAAATTTACCACTGTTTTTCTCATATTTCTTCAGTATGTTTTTCTGTTTTTTATATCCATACTTTCTTATTTTCATTTGTATGTTAAGATCGATTCTCAAAACATTAACCGAAATTTTCTCAAACTGATAAGAACAGTCGGTGAAATGAAAATATCATTCGAATTGTAATTAAATACACATACTCATATACATAGATATTCAGCTTAGGTTCGCTTTCAATTAGCCTTCTAAGATGTTTTTCAGTTTCTATTATAAAATATACCTATTTTACAGAAAAGTTAACATTATACTTTATTTGTATGGTACTTTAAAGAACAATTATTTTTCCGATTACGGCTATTCTGTATTAATGATCCAAATTAAAAGATTTTTAAGTGAAGTTGTGTGGAGAGTTGAGATTAAGTTTTATGAGTAGTAGGGCGATGCAGCGTCCCCAGGGTAACTAAAGGGAACATAATCTAATCAGTATTTACTTGGTTGTGATAAAAAAGGTATATATTCAATAGGATCTATTTATAAGTTCAAACCTTTTTTTGATTATGGTCCATGATATTCTATTTATTTATTCCACTTTTTTTAACGGGCGCCATAGCTCATTTCTTTGCATTCAATTATGTCTTCTAGTGCATTTCGTATAGGAGTAAGGGTCGTTAAACGCAACTATCAGTGAGTACTCGCAAACATGTATTTATCGGCAAAAGCGTGCTGCGTTTTGTAACCTGAGGCGTGATCTACCCGTTTCGTGACCGACGAGTATTCTCGCGAAAGGTATATCACGTCATTAAACTATTTTTCCGTACGTGGATAACGGAAATTTACCCCGGCGACCTAGTTATGAGCATTCCTGAATCGGGAATTCCAAATATTGAACACGCAAATACGAGTGTCTTTGATTATCAGGAGTTCCCCTTTGGCGAGAGGGTTGAAGGAACACTTTCTCTAGGGGCTCAATAATCTTTCGCCCCGGGTCGCGTGGCAACCGAAACTAAAGGCATTGTCCCTCGGATTGCGACGGAAGGGCGCCTCTGTGCCGCAGTCTGATTTCGGGTTTGCGAGGAATCCGTATTATGCCGACCCTAGACAGACGACTAATTCGACAGAGATACCATTTTGAGGAAAATTGAGGGATGCGCTGCTCAGCCCGGAATCCATAATGTTTCAGATACTTTATTCAAACACGAGTGTGCAATTTAATAGGGGAAGGTATTAGTGTTTGGTTAGAGCAGGTATAGATAGAAATCTCTTTGTCGGCTTCCGCAGCCCTTTTATCTTAGAGTCTTGTTGGATGGCAGATTTTGGGATCATATTTATTAACATATTATTTAACAAAAACTGTAGTTATTTATAAACTTAAATCTTACATCTCTAACGTATCTGAAACATTTATGGCTAGTTACAAATATAGTCATCTTATTACGTTTTTGTTATTGAATGCCGCGATATCTAATATGAGCTGCTGGTTAACAAAACCACTTTTGAAAATGGTACTGTATGTACTGTACATACGTTGATTAAGCTCCGGGTATTAGAAGGAAATTCAATTAAAACTTTATTCTTAAGTAGTATATCAATGTGTATGAACTTCTGATGGGATAAGTGAAATGCTAAAGAAGCAGTTTGTTCTCTCTGGAGAACGTACGGACTTTTGTAACCACTCATATGATAGTTGTAGATTTCGTTTATTGATTTTTTTATTTAATAATGTTAGTTGCATCAAAAGAACTTTTAATTTTTCTCTTAAATTTGCCATACCGATTAAAATAATTTTCCTTTTGAATAACTTATTTCGTAAATAATATCGGTTAACATTGCGAATATTAAATATTTACATAGCTTACAATTGATGGAAGAGGAGCAATTAATTTGTTATACAGTATCTAATAAATTAAATAAGCGACAATTATGGCGTATATTTGTTCATCATATTATTGAATTAGTTAGGAATCAGATAGATTTGAGACGCTCGTACGCACCTGTCTCTGGAGTCGTCTGTCCCTTCTTTTAGTCCCTCATTCCTCAAATAGCGCACCCATTTGCACCACAAAGACGATGTCTCCCCATCGCACCTCCCCATATGAAACTCCGGGCGGATTTTTTTGCCTTCCCGGATTCCTGGTTCGCGTTCCTGGAGCCCTTTCAAGCCCTAGCGCCCCCGGGGACCCCCGCGATCTCCTTTCGGTCGCCTCCGTCGAGTCTGAAGGGGCGGAGGAGGGCCCAAGGGTTCCTCGAAATGACGGAGGGTCGACGGTGTCTCCAGTCTGAAGGGGTCCGTCGGTCGAGGCGTGGGCGGCCCTCTTAAGCCGCCATTACGGCCGCAAAACCTTCCCTCCGGCACCCCTTGTGTTCTTTAACCGCACCCTTTCGGGAATCCCGGTCGACCACCACCCATCCCCGGCGCCAATTACACTGCAGAAAGATTCATAGATATAAGAGGCGGCAATTAAATGCGGACCTCAACAGTCACAGAATTGGTCTCTTTGTGCCCATCGTGAAATTCACGGAAAGGCGATTCAGACGGGGTGTTTTTGAAGGTACGACGCTATATGGGAAATGATACCCCCGAGTGGTCCTTAAAAGACCATTATTTTTTCATCTTTGCGCAGAGGAATTTTGGGAGAATCACGCAGAGTGCATGCTTACGGGGCAGCTGCATCGTTTCTGGTGTCACGATGTCTGCCCATCGCGTGGATACGAGGCATTTGTAGATTGATATTATTTTGATTTCGTGATTATGTTTTCAAGGACTTTTTATTCGTGAATTGCAACGTAATGATGAGTAATTTAATGTGATATAATTTTGAAAAATTGATCGGGATTAATTACTTCTGTAACTTCCCAAGTCACAGGAAACTAGGAACTATATTATAGTAATGTGCTATAATTAAATACGACAGCAATTATCCTTTCTCCTGTTAATTCTCCGAAGAGTTACGTAAATAATAGTGTATTTATTTTAATTACTATATAGCGCATAAATTTATCATATTCTCAGGAGTCAAAATATCCAGGCATTGTTCTTTGAAATAAATGAATATCTAATATAGGATGTAAATAAATTTTAACTCATCATTCCATGATTTCTCCTAATTTGGTTACTTCGAAGTTGATAACAATTCTGAAATGTTTTAAGTCTAGATAACAGTGATGATATCAATAATTAACGTCGTTTAATGAGGAAGAAAAAGATACTCTCTAATAAAAGTGTCATTATGAAACATTTACGCCTTTTTCAATCCTAAAGTTATCATCAAGAGATACTCATGATTTTTTTCCATCCAAAGCGATATTTTAGGATCTTTGAGAGTATCATTAAAATATAATTTTGAAGATGAAAGTGAATGACGCATTACCATTCGGAAATTAAAAACTACTGATAGTACTCATGCCAAAAAAATGGAATAAAGGTTATCTTTATGAGTTATTAATGCCGTGTTATAAAAAATTATATTTAAAAAATGTGCCATAATTGGAAAAAATGGAAAGCATTTAATGGCTAGAGGCAGTGATTTTTTCTTACTTGCTAATTCTTTTTAAAATTTTAAATTTCACGCATTGGATAGAAGAGGAGACTTTGTCTCCATCTCGCCCAAATACATTATTATTATTTGTGAAAGAGAAAATTTTGAATTGTATAAGCATAATGATGAAGTTTGAGGTTACTGCAAAATATGAATTTTTTACCCAAAGAAAGATTGTACATGATTTTTTTTACTAATACATCGCCAATTACTAAAGCATTAAATCTATTTATCATGCGAACTAACTATGATCAAAACAGAGTGCTTTCTTGTTAATTTGTAAGATTAATTTGACGCGTTACATTCATTTCATTCAGAAACATAAGACTAAGGATTAAATTCTACATTGTGAATAATTTTATTTGGTAACTTCATTACTTTTAAATTTTTTAATTTATGTTCTCTGAATTCTTTATAAAGTTTTATCAAATTTTGTGGAAAAATATATAAACTGTACTGTTTATGTTTTAGCAATAGAATAAAGCCAATCCGTCTATAAACTTTATGTAATATAATTTTTGAGACATACTGTGAATTGGTTAAACGAGTATCGTGTGGATAGGAGTTAATAATTATCCCACTCGATATTGTCCCCTTAAGTAATAGGAGTAAAAATGAGTGCCTTTGTCGTAACAGGAGAAGGTAACGAACTGATCTATAATTTCGGTTGTATGGTTGTGCGAGGATGGTGCGTGGCACACCCCCAACAGTCTGAATGGCGACTGTAGGTGTCCTTATGCACTTCTTAAGGGAAATAGTCGGTCGAGGGTGTTACATAGGGATGGGAAGAGGCGTGCGGTAACTTTCCGAAAGGCCTTCGGATGGATGTTTTGTTGAGGTATCTCCCGCCCTTCAACTTGTCGGAGGTGATCCATCTCATGGTGTTTTACGAATCCTGAAACCAATGTGTCATTGCGAAGAACAGCAATGGGGCACTTTATTAGTCCCAATGACTGTCTTTCATTCAGGGCCGTGCTTTTATGTAATAGGCTCTTTAACCTTGGAGTATGGAAAATTGGCGGTACATAGTCGAGCAATTTGGCGTAATAAGAGGTGGTTCTTGGTCAGGTAAAGGACTCGTTCTAGGGACATTTCGGCAAGCATCGATACTTAATGCGGTTCAGACGAAATAGTGTGTATTTGGGGTTATTTTTTGGATTGGTTAACGAATTTCAAATTAAGGAAAGTAATAGTTTTGCCATGAAGGGTTGTGAAATTATGTTTTCTTCCTTCCTTACTCTACGCTCTGTCTTTCTTTAGCTTTCCTTGCTCAGAGTTGAGGAGATAGCATTTCATATCGAGGATTTTAAAAAGTGAAAAACTTCGTATGAATATTGCTAAAAATTAGTGCCTTTCGAGCAATTAGATATTAGAACACGTTAAAATATGTTAATATAATAATTTACGATATTTTTCTAGTACATTGTTCTATTATACTTTATATTAAAATGTTTTTTTAAACTCATTTTAAGTTATTATTAATTTTGCTTACTTTAATATTGACTGTTTGGAATCATAGTAGTTCATCTAAAAGGCTAATTTATTTTAATATAAAACGTATTTCTGTCGACTTTTTAGATTCCTGATGATAGTTTGATGGAATGATAAAAATTCAACGAAGTGATTAAAGAAAATATTAATATATTGCGTTTTTATGCTAAGATTTACTGAATTGCGATGAATTTTTTGTTGCTTAAAGTTGTTGTAATCGTAGTGAAAGTATTATAATATAAAAGGTGTATGCGATATAAGATGTTGAATCAGTTGTTTCTTTCTCTAAGGTCGTTAGGACAGAGCGAAATAAAATAAAAAATAGAGCTTATTAATCGTGCTTTTCGACAGGAGCGTCATTTGAAAACAATGCGTTATTTCAGAAATAGTGTTTTGGCGTTTAAAAGAAGTCCCCTAGAAAATAATCAAAGGAAGAACGGACTTGAAAATAACTTTCCAAACCTGTCTTTTCTTAAACGGCAATGTTCCTTGGGAAAGTGTTTGCCAAAAACAATATCAGCATGAGAAATCTCTGTACACTTCCCTTTAAATATTCAATAAATTATAAGCTACTTTATCGTTCATTATAATTTAAATTTTCTGAAACTATGAAGGGCAAAATAAATTAGAAGCGGAGCGGAAGCGGAATGTTTCCTTTAAAAATAATTTTATTAGATTAATTAGAAATAATCGATATTTATACATCTTCCCCTAACTTGTGCTGAAATTTCAACATTACATTTATGTTTAGTCTGTTAACCCTCTCGAAAATTTAGAATTTTTCTTGATGATTTATGGCGTACAATTAATTTAACTTGATTGGATGTACAGTATGCCGAAGATACATTTTAATATTAACAATTAATGTAAATTCTTAGACAAAATTAATTCACCGGGTGTAGAATTTTTCAGACTCAAAGGAAAAATTGATTCTTTGACTTCGCTCTAGCTTTCTCAACCAACTCACAACTGTACTAGCGTGGGAGACATGTAGTCTCATAGCTTCAATCGATATTTAAGATTTTTAAAATTCCTTAGTGTTCCAGAATTCTTCGCATCGCTCCTAAACCAAATAAAGAATCTAAACTTTAATTCCTACTTTTTGTAAACTTTTAATGGCAAGATTGGCCCACAATTTTGCGAATTACTGCAATTTGCACTGCAGCCCTAAAATAAGAGCCTTGAAATGCCAAATTCGTGCTGGTCCACCGTCCAGTATTGCACCGTGAAATATACTTCGTGAAAAGAGAGCGCAAATGCTAAAAACTTCGAAATGCGGATATTTTATTACCCTCCGCTCAACAATTAACCGCGAAGATCACTATGTTTTGGTCTCGGTGAGAGTGCAGGAAAGTAAGGGAGCAACCTACGAGGGCGTGGGAATAGGGCTTAGCTGACCAGTACCTAGGGCCGTACGCCCTACGGCAGGGGTCAGTTGGTCAACCCGACCCTGGCGATCGGCGCCACTTTAGCCCAATTTCATCGCGTTTCATCCCACCCTCTCCTCCCACGGGATAGAATAAACATCGGACCACCCTCTATCACGGCGATTCCTGTTTCTGCAAGGCAATACATCTCGAACCTATCGCGGTGAAGGAAACGGTGTCCGTGAACGTATCAGACCTTTAATTTGGTGCATTCCCGAGCAGTTTCTCTCCTTCCTTTTTTCGCACACTCGGATCGAATTCAGTGCGTGGGAAACTTCCCTAAAATCATTTCTTGAGGATGCGTAGGAAGTTTACGACTCTATGTGTAATACCATTCTCGTTCGAGGGTTATATTCACACGCGCAAAAGTTTACGAGGCTTAAATCGTGACTGTTTTATATTTCTCCCTTCTGAAATTTCATCTATTTATATCAGGCATAACATAGAGTATGATGTTTGTGTTATAAGTCCTGGCATTAAGGAGCTAGAGTTGTTATTTTACGATCATTCATTGAATTAACTGGTGCAGTATCATTTTCACTTAAAGAATCACCGTCGTTATTTCTAACACATTTCTTTCTCCTAAAGTTCAGCTCAATTTTTATTACCAAGGGTCATTTATAATAAATATTAAAATCTAATCGCTCTGAAGAGATGGTAAAATGATGAATACGATCCATTTATTTCAAATTTAACTGTAAATAATTTCATTAATTTCTTATAGATGAGAAAAGTATAATTAAAAAGTACTTTTTATTTCGTAAATTTTAATTTAAGATTTATTTTATTTGAAATGTTTTGAAAGCTGTAAGAATGAAGTTTCGTCTTCAATAGTTATTTAAATTAGAGATTAGATTTCAAAAGAAATATAGGCATTATTGCTCCTTAAAATTTTCTGTATCGCTACTTTACTTTCAGATTTATTGTATATTTTTGGAGGTATTATTTCATATTTTCATTCTCATGGAAACGGAATATTTCGCTTTTTAATTGCTTGTCATATATTTAGAAAAATGTGAGGGTTCATAGGGATAGTACGATTTCCTTTCTCGACGGGATTGTGGATATCTTATGGAATAAGAACCTAAAAATTATAATAATCACTAGTGCTCTATATAATAATGTAAAAAAGCAGGATGTTTCTGAGGTGTGTATTAAATTAATAGATGAATATATGATTACGAAACTTTTAGTAAGTGAACCTTTAAATAGATACAAAACAGTTATGTAAAGTCAAATGTTTGGTTCAATAAATAGAAGCTTAAGAATGTTTTGAGTTGAGTTATGAGTTCCTTCAATCACTTAGGCATTAATAATTTTTGATTTAAGATATCAGTTGCGTAATAAAGCATCGATTTCGTAGTTAATTTAAACATGTCTATTATCGCAAAGTCAGTCTATCCCTAGGATGTTTGCTTCCAAGAAGCTGTAGACAATCTCTTCTATTCTGCATAATTGGAAGGTGTTCATCATATGAATCTTCATCTTAGACATCCTCACCACCTTACCTTTTCCGCAATACTTTGTATTTTTCAGATTATGTCGATTTAAGTTCTTCTACTTCAATATAAATGTTTATTGATGTCGTGGTGGTTAAAAAACAGTCCCACGAGTGTATTTACGTAGCTCAAGGCGGTGCGGCTGAGGGAAAACAAAGATGAAGGGATGTTCGATAAGGAAGGCGGGTCCATCGGTTGTCACCGTGAGAGTGATTTCTTTCCGAAGCGTCTGGACCATATGGCGCCCTGATTTCGGGCCGCGCTTTTCACCGTTGCATCTCTAGCGCTAATAATCACAGAGTGGTCGGCAGAGGGCGGCGGTTAATTGCAGGGGGCGTTGCTTTCGCCCTTTCATTTGAGTAGGAGTGCGAGAGGAATGGACAGATTGGACGAGTTATGGCAAATGTGAGTGGTATTTAAAAAAAGAGAATCGGATTGGCGTGGGAGGGGTGTGATGCTACGGCTTTGTTATTAGGCAAGTGCACGGTTAGAATTAAAAAAAGATAACCTCTAGTTATCTACTCTCTCCACCTACGTCTGACAATGGACTGTTTCAACCATACCGTTCCCAGAAAGAACCAAAGAATATTTTCTCGAATAAGTGAATCATCCGTGCGTTGAAGTCTCCAAAGCATTGTCTCCCGACTTATGTATCGGTACATGTAAGCATGAACGTCGTGCGATCATTCTCTGTTTAAGGATCCTATCGAACCCTCATTATGAATAATGTGATGATTTCTTAAAAAATCAAATGGAAGGCTAATTTTGCTTTGCATATATTTTTTTTCTTGATATACCGCTCAACTCCCTGAATTTCATTGTGCTAGTGTGAATATTCATTGAATTTGTGTGTTTAAGTTGACGTTATACTTTATATTTTACGTTATAAAATAAGTATGACTTCATCAGTAGAGATAAAGGGATAGAGGAATAGGGATTATCTTATATAAGCGTTAAAAATAAATGATTGTCTTGCTATTATTTATTATAATACTTATTCACAGGAGGTATTGTTTTCTATTTCTTCTCGTCATTAATGAGTTTGGCTCTGATTGATACATCTTCATTTTAATATTTAGTAATTACATGCTGTAAAGGCATTTAACATTTTCGTGGCTACTTTTAAATAACGATGGATTGAAATATTCTTCCTGGAGTGAGAATCAAATCCGAGTGCTTAAATGTAACACCACTCCTCATCTCCCACGTTTATTCGGCTGAAATATGCTCCCTCCCTCTGCCCTTATGCGATATCTTACAATCATAAAAATGTATATTGACTAATAAAAATTTCGGTATGATTTATCGAGGTCTGTTCATAGCGCGCATCCCACGTGATGTCAAAATCGCGCGTTCAATATATCTTTAAGCCTTGCCCTTGATATTCTTGCTTTATTGCTATCAGGTTTATCGGTCTCTTGGTTTGAAGGTGAATTAAACGAGTTAATAATGTGATATATCTATCTACTGAAAATGATGTACGTAAATATACTCCAATTGTATATAGGAATATGCATACATCATAAGCGAAGCGTTGGCCTGTATATGTCAAAATATTTTTACGGTATATGAAAGAAGATATTTTACGCCAATGCATTTCTCTGGTAATGCATAAGTTTTGACATTTTTAAATCAGGATGATGGAGGTCAATCGAATTGACGGAAGTTAAACGCGGTCTGCCGTTCTTCTTCAGGTTCTTCGTCTCCGTGAAAAAAGAATTTTATGCTCCATATGCGAACCATTTGTGGAGAGCAAGAGTTTATTTAATGAACCATAGTTTAGAAATGTGAGAATTCATAAATTACTCGTGAAATGCACGAATAGTTGGAGTTAGCTTTCGTATTGCTATAAGATATGAATACTTACTATTTAATATTAGATAAATAATAATAATGATATATATGTAAATATATGATGTATGATATGATAAATATAAAATTTTGCCGGCCTCGGTGGCAGAGTGGTTAGAATGCTATCTTCTAACACTGTAGTTCAAATCCCTCAGGGTCTGGACGTTTATGAACGTCGATTGTTAAATAATAAATAAATAATATAACGCACTATAATTCTCCAGAAAGTGGATGTTTGTGCGGTCTTTGTTGAATAACCAAATACGAAATATTCCCTCTTTGAATGGTATTTCTTTCCTTTCTCATGAAGTATTTCACTTGAGTTTTGGGACATATTTTATGCTCGTAAAGGAATAGGTTTCCACCACCCTCATGAAAATCGGCGTAATCGTTGCGTCATCCCCGTATTCATTCATACCCACGAATTTATCAGAGATCTCGATACTCCGAATGCAATCTATACGATCTCGAGTCGATCCCAGCAATTTGCAGAGCGGGTTTCGCGATTAATAGCGTAACAGGAATCGGTTCCTCTTTCGTGGGAGGTGCCCTTTTTTCTACGAGGGGAAGATACGACAAGAGCTAAAAAAACCTCCACTTGCAGAGATTGGCACTCAGGGCTCAGGAATGGGGTTTCGAATGCGACCCACCCACAATTTCGGACGACGGCCAAAAAACAGCGAAACCTGTAATCTTGGTCTCTTTGAACCGTTTTGGAGGCATATTACTCCCCTTCGCCCCACCCTCTGGTGGGGGGGGGGTTGAGGGGGAAGGGGAGACTGGAAGGTACGGAACTTTGCAAAGCGTGTAATTGCAGGGCCTTTAGAAGGCAGTCTACGTCTTTGCCAAAAGATGGGGCTATTGGTATGAAAAAGGCTTTGTGGAGCTTCCAAGTGGTCGTTGAGAGGAGTCAGAAAGGTGAATTTTTAAAGCGTGCAACTTTTGCGCTTTATTTATACGGAAATATGGTTGTAAAAATCTAATTTTCACGAAAGTAATGGAAATAAAGAAGAAATAAGCTACAGATAAAAATATGATACCGTTGGAAAGTTACAATCTTGCATCAGTAGGTTTTATTTACGATTTGGAAGAGTACAAAAGAATTCATTCCGTATCACTTCTTGGACTTCAAATTTGGAATTATCCATCCGTATCCAAAATGTTTGAATTAGTTCGTATAGTTATTCACTAATATGTTTTCTATTTCACTCAAGGCTTAGGATTCTTTGAAATATTTCCGTAAGATTGGATTTCTATTCAATCTTTAGGCCCATTGTTTGAATATAAAATTTTAATCGATAAACACAGCTACTTTAATTATGATAAAGGTTTATTAAAAATATGCTAGTATAAAAGCACCTGAATAATGTATTTCTTAATTAACCTGTGTTCGTAAATTGTTTACTATCTGATGTAAACATACGGTGATCAGAAATATAGATCTAAATTTTTAAACATTTACGTACATATAATCGTATATTACTTAAGGGAACACTCAGATACTATGGGTCTTAAAATTGCATTAAATATTCGCTCAATTGTTGAATTTTAATGTATACGAACACTATTTTTGAAGATTTAAAATCCATCAAACCATACGAAATCAGAGAACAATATTCCGTTTGGTCCTTCGTAAAAACATTTTTAAAAATCGGTCGGTCGTCATGCAATGGTAATAACCCCGCTCCGTTCCCGGAACATCATCTGAAAACGTACGGACATCTGCAAATCAAGAGATAATGTGAATTACCTTAATGCAGATTCCGCACCTCATCCCCCCCATTCCCCCACGCGCGCCATGGAATGCGTTGTATATTCATCGCTCTCTCCTTAAAGAGCATCGTTGCGTGGGAGGGAACGAATCCGTTGTGGGTCAGCTGTTGCGCGCGTGTGCTCCCAAACATCATTGAATTGCAAATCACCCATCCGCCTAAAGAGCTGTTTTATATCCCCATGGACCCTTCCCCACCGGGCGCATTGTTTCCAAGGCTTTAAAACGTATATTATCGCGGAAGTGCTCTCATAGGGCGAACGGTAAAAATTTATAATGCCCGCCTCTTCACCGCCGTTTCTTTTATATAGTCCAAGTTACAGAGAAGTCAAAGCGCTTTATAATGTTTAAAAATTACTCCTGTGTGCTTAATGGTTGAGGACTCAACATATTAAGGACAATTTTGAATGTCTATTCCTAATGAAGACGTAACCAAGAGTCATAAGGGTCAGCGGGTTGGTGTTTTAATACGAGCTACTTTCTGTCTTCCTGAGAATTTAATTATGATTTTCGAAGTTATTTATTATTCTGTTTAGAAATTAGTACTTTTTGCTCGGAATTGAACCATTTTCATGACATTTTAATTTAGAGACTAGTGAAATTGTGAAAAGAAACATTTTCATATGAAATCGGTTAATTTTTAGAGAAAAAGTATGTTAAAGTGTAGTTTTTACGAAAGATTACGAATGAAAACAAATATTTGCGCAAAAATATGTACTTTTTTCGGAAGTTAAAATGGGATATTTCTTCAAGTCAAAGAAAGAATGAAGATTTCTTGAGTACAATATCCTCCCAATAGAGAAAGAGCTACCTGCTCTCCCCTCGGAATGGTTGGATTTAAATATACTTCAAAATTAAGTCTCTTATCCGAATTTTTACCATTTTCACCGAAAACTCTAAAATTTTTCGCGAATTTTTTCGTCCGAATGATTTTGTAAAATCAATTATCTGAACGCTAAGTTTACTATTTTTCTTCCTAAAATTGTTGCAAAACTAGCATACTTGCACAATGTTTGCCATTTTTCAGCATTAAGTTTTTGCAAAAAAAGCTTCTTTACATGATTGTTCCTGTTCTTTGTATAAAAAGGTTCGAATTGTTATGCTCGATTTTTACCATGTATCGGTTAAAAATTTTCGTACTACAGAACCTTAACGCCATTTTTAACATGTGTCTTCCTTTATTTTCCAAAAAAATGAGTACCTTAGCAAGATTTTAATGTTTCTGATTTTTATTGTTGTGATTTCCTACTTATTATAAATATGTTTTTATTTTTAGTTACTTAGTATTGTCTGTATTCATTAATGTCTTGTAGGTTTGCGATACCAATAAAACAATTATAGAAGTTGATGGACGTTTACCGTCGGACGTTAGTTGCCCTTCTTATATTGCCATCATCTACGCCAATGTCATTACTCGTAAAATCTGGTTTAACGTGTTGTTTTTAATGGCACAGAGGTCGTAGGCTCCAATTTTTATGTCTTTTGATGGATTTGGAATAGCTGTGAGGAATCACCTTCTTGGTATTGGTCCAATTCATACTATGTTATCTTATGCGGCCATTAACCATAGGACATATTCCGATATGCGACGTGTAGTTTATCATTCACCAAAAGAGGATATGGTGAAAGCACTAAAGCGGAATGGAAAATGGCGAAGATTAAGTATTATTCGTGGAATTACTCGAAGGCAATGAGAGCTAAGTGATAAACATTTAGTCATTTCAAGGTGATACCTTACATTTAACTAGACAGTTATACCTTAAGAGATTAGTACTAAATGTAGCAATTGGTTTCGGAGAAACAGTGATCTTTTTATCTTTCCAAGGAATCCTTAACAATTGTATTGGTCCTTAAAGATATATATTTATTGTTTGCAGATGAATAGCTTCGCTGATTGTTTACCAATTAAAAATATATTGTATAGCTGAGTATTCATCATTTTCTAAGTCATAAGACTAATGCAAAATAACGATTATTATAAACCTTTATGTCACTTATTGTAGCTAATAAACATCAGTATATTTATTGTTGTCACTCTCAACAATTATAAGTTGATATTCATTGAATACATCTAAAAATAATTCTTAACTGTAATCGTTTGAGAATAAGAAAGCCTAAGTCTCTTATACGTTCATCCACTCCGATGTATTTCCCTTTAAAATTCCATCGCCCCTCTGCGATTCTGTTAACGCTAGAAAAACGAGACAATTAACGTTTGAGCGCGAAATATGTGCATCAAGATCTAATTCACTCGTCTTGTGGATGTTTTCGTATAAACACGATTGTATCTTACTTTCGAATGGAAAAGAGCTTCAGTAGATTTGTCTTGAGATGTTTGTTAAATATATTCAATCTTCTCAGACCTGGTGCAAAACTCGTTGAAAATAAGTGATCTGCATACTGTTATTTTACCTTATATTGTCTTTTTTGGAAAAAAACGAACGTTACACCGAAAATTATCATCGAACCATATACTCGAATAATAAAAAGATATTTAATAGTAAAAGAAAATAGTATTTAAGTTGATGATCAGATAAATTTTTTATTTTACCTTCCGCATGTTATTAGAACACCGCTGATGTTATTGATATGGTATTTTATTTATTGGTATTTTACTGTTAAAAATTTTATTAGTGCAGATATATTCCAAATTCATTATAATTGAATAATTATGTGACTCATCAGACTTAAACCTAATTTGTCTAGGAAGTGCTAAATATTACTCTTGATTTTTCAAGATATACTATCAATAATATATAAAAATTCACTTTATTTAAATTAAAGGAAAATATTAATTTTCACTCTAAGAAACGGTTGCAATTGTAGACTAATGTAGTCGTGACAAAATTATTTCTTACTTTAATCTAAAATTTAATTTTCTGTAGCAACTTATTTATCATTTGCTTTTGGTAAAATATTAAATACCATCAATCCAAAGATACAATTAGACAATATTCATCGGTTTTCATATTTAATGCTATTCATCTATGAAATAATCCGAGAAAATTAACTTTTTGAATAAAAAGTCAAATAATTCATAAGAATCATCGTAAATATACTACGAATAAAAGTACTTAATTATTTGGAGACAATGACCTCTGCCTGGAATACCACTTTAAGGTTTAATGTTACTGGATTAAATATAGCTTTGCATCTTCAGAGTTCATCAGTTTATAATGCATCAAAAACTTTAGTTATCGGAGTTCATGAGAAAAATCTCTTCCTCATGGTGGCAAGCAAGGGACGCACCCCTGAATCGTATCAGGAATCAGTGGGAGTAGCATCGAATACATCTCGAGGCCACTTGTCCCTCATCGGTAACGGTTTAAGAAATAAAGGAAGAGACCTTTTGGATCCGTTTCTATGATCCTCCGCGTCACGCAGGGTAAACAAGTCAGTCAGTCGTCCTTCCCAACTTGGCAGGAACCACTAGTGTTAGGTGTCGACTTGAAAGGGGCAAAACTTTCTCCGCCTGTAAAAAAACCTCTCTCCGTGGGTGTCCTCCTGTTTTAAGCTTCCGTAAGCTGACGATAGAGGGCGCGGCGACGCCCCCTCGACGATGACCTCGCAAGGCCGGAGGCGGAGGATTCTTAAGGGAGTGTGGGGATTAGAAACATGAAGCGGAAGTTAGATGGATAGAGATTGTTGGAAAGGATTTGTCTTTTAAGGGATGGACGTACATTTGACGTTCTCCGACGGTATTCATCTGGAGGTTCCCGGACCAGAGGTCGTTAAATACCGTTATTGTCCACATATTGAAGATGGGAAACCCAAATTAGTCGATTCAAAGGGGAAATTAGTCGGGGGTTGACACATCATGTGGTTGATTGGATAATAATTTCCTAATTCAGTCCTCGAAAGGTTATTGGGTACAGAACTTTGATGTGGTGAACTTATATGCACTCTTCCTTTGAGAATTTTGTATACGTCTATAAATTAGAACATTCACGTTTGGGAAAAAGTGGTGTTTTATTAGTGCATTTATTTCACTACGCTTCCACGCTTTGCAATTATTTATTCATCGTTATTAAAGTTTAAAATGAATCTCGCCTGTTTTTGATCTTACTAAAATAAATATTCAGCATTCGTATTCATTCAATATCATTTGCAATAAAATTTCCTTTTACCTTTTTAATTAATTTTAATTAATGAAAGGTTCCACTGAAAATTACAATCAATTTTACTATTTTGCTTGGAGGTGGATTATTTTATACGACTACTCATTTTAATAACACTTTGATGAGTCTTTAAATTAATGTTCATTTTGTCTTTACCTTGACCAACAGAGAAAGAAATAAATAATAAGAAAATTATCATAAATAGATTAATGATTTCTCTTCAACTAATCTTCTTCGATACTTTATATATAAAGATATTTTGTTTAACATCAGAAAGAGCTTTTCACCGAGAAATGTTTGATATTAAACAAATGATTTCCTGAAAAACAGTACACTACAACTCCTTTACAATACTTTCTCTCGAATCCTCAAATTATTACAAGGTTTGTTTGCAAGTATCATAAAGAATATTTAGCAAATTTTAGATAACAATTCGATGCCAAAGAATGAGTTTACACCTGACTATTGTACACAGATAACAATATAAATTGCAAGCCAGAGATATACGGTAAAAGATATCGCGTCGGTGCCGTGAATGTTCATGAATGTATTTTTAAATGAAATGGGAGAATTCACGCAGAAGTTTAGAGTTATAATTCAAATACTGTTTCCATATAAATATAAACATTAAACTCCATCCAAGAGGATAATTCTTTTCTTATTAATTTATAATTGGCGTAAACACTTCCATTCCCCAAAGTTAAATTCATTGAAGTCATATCAATGAATTTTGCGCTTAATAGCAGCTCTTTAAATTCCATCCGATAGAGGGCGATATGTTTCTACCTCCCTTAGAATACCAGGAACCCAAATCTCAGTGCACGCTCAGAAATTGATGAGTCCTAGAATGGCTATTCGTTCTCATTAGTTTCTTGTAGATAGTATAATGATATTTAAAATTTTATAAAATTTGAAACAAAAGCTATCTTATCATTCATGTTCCAAATAATTTCATACATGAAGCGCCTTAAATGGAATATATTTCGCGTTCCCAATATTTCTACCAAAAAAAGCTGTATTTTCTTGATTTATGTTGTTTCTTGCGGAATTCATTCTTATCTGCATATCATTTATAATTTCTCTCGATTGAATTAAACTTATTAAGACTCATGGAAAAGAAGCTCAATCTCACGTAAATCCAAATAATTTACTAATATGAACATCACTATAGGTAAATGCAGAATATTCGTATTGGTATCGTAAGAATAACTAGATGTACAGAATGCAAGCATTAAATACAGTCCATTGTAGGAAAGAGAAAAAAGAATGAATAGTGTACGCACATTTCTCACAATCAACCACATAAAGATGAATGAAAATTGATGTAATCCATTTATTAGGGCACCAAGAAGTAACGCACTTCAAAAAAATTAATCTTGGGTTTTCGTCGGCGAAAAGCGAGTGATTAATTAAATAGCACGGGATAGGTACACTGAGTGATACGTATAGCGATGTTTCATGCGTGCCCTTCAGTGATCGCGTACCCCGCACTCGATCTTCCCGATGGTTCGCCCGAGGAAGAGGACATCGGGGCACAAGAGAAAAAACAGTTTCATTTCGTTTAGCGAGATTGATATTATTACTGCTACTTTTCGTGTCCGGAGATTAATGCTGGATTATGTGTCAAGAGAGAAAGAATTGGCCTCGAGTGATACAGTCGAAGGAATTAGAAAGCGAGCGACGCGGTGTGGGAGTCTTAAGAACTAATCGCCTTCAACATGCGGTCGCATACCGTGGCTTCACGATGGACCGCCAGATATGACATGGCTGATGGATGCGTGCGTGGAAGAGGGCTTCTTAAAGACTGGGAGATGGATGTGTGGGTTGGAGGGTAGCAGGTGGGGAATGTAGTTTGAAGTAAGAGGATTTTTAGCGATTGCATGGTCGTCATACGCCGCGATCTAGCTCCTAGAGATAGTGACTAGAGTGTTAGACGAGCATTAATGCCTCAAAGAGAGGGTCTTATGATCTTGTTTTCCTTGTAATGACGTGTTATTATTTTTATAAAACGGTAAAATTCCCGCTTTGAACTGGTTTTGCATAATCGCCTTCTAAAGGTTTACGTTCAAACCTTTGACAAGGCGATAAGATATTTTTAGAATGTTGCATTTCGTGACGTAATGGTTTGAACTTTGGTGCATTCTTTGTGCTAATTATAGGATATTAATGCGTGCGATGATGTTATTTTTCTTCGAAAGAGTTCGTGTTCACTTCCATTCTGATGATATCTGATGTTAATTGTATCAATAGGAGTTCTATGCATCTTTCTAGTTTTCTATTTTCTAATTTTTGTTTTAAATCAATATCCGTCAAATTCTTTTCTTGCAGTCTCGCTTTATATGTGGATGTGAATATGTTGTATTATATATTAAAACATTTCAATACAAATATTTATTATTATAAAAAAGGATCAATTAAAATGTTACCTTTTTTGGGATTCTATTTTGCGTTTAAAATAAAAAAACATGCTCATTTCATAGTATGTATTCTCTAGTTTTAAAAGATAGCTCTAGAGTTTTCTGTTAGGGTATCTGTTTTTTACAAGAGAATATAATATCGTATACCTAATCGTTTATTAGAACAATGAGAAATATTCAATATTTTAAATACCTTATGCTCTAAAATTTTTACGTTACCTCCTTAAATATGTATTCGAAGAAAGGAATTTGGCGGTTCTTTTACTCTTGAGTATTTGATATTTGAAACGGTCAGATCTTATTTGCTCGGCACTCGAAAGGATATTCCTCTTAATATTTCGCAAATGTTTCTGCTTAAAGTGCTGTGAAAGGATTGCAAAGATCTCTGAAATTCTTCAGCGATTTAGTGGTAATATAGTTCGTAAAAGAAAATGACATTTGTTCGGATGCAAACAGCAGACAAAAGAGTGAGCGGTAAATGAACTACAAGGGAACATTACCTCGTTTGACTCCATACATCTCTAATTATAGCTACGGAGTGAGATGGCCGATTATACTTTACAAACAGGATAAACTCTCAGCACATATGGCTAAGAGAACCAGTTGCGCACGTTACCCTCCGAATTCCGTAAGAACGGGCCTCAGGGAATTCCTCGACTTACTTATAATTCCATCCTCTTTCTCATACTGACCAATTATTCAAATTTAAGAAGTGCTCTATATCATCAGTATGTATTTTTAAGTTAGCACAATTGCGCATCAATTCAGTATGCTCTGATTTCACGCGTAGAGATTCAGATTTGTGCGGGTCAACATCCTGCATAGGTAAGAGATACCATTCGCTGATATGAGATCATCATACGATGATGCTTCAGAATAAAATAGATAATTGTATTTGAGATTTGAACTGTGACAGCGTCAGTGTACCATCTTTTCAAATAAGAGAATGTTATTTGGTTAAAAAAGTTTGTAATTACATATTTCATTTTCCATAGAGATTATTCGAATTAGTATAGTATAGTATAGTATCATTCTGAAAAGCTTAATTTTCTGTGTAATTATATTAAATAATCTTAGGAAAGGGATCATTACATATAACTTTCATTTAAGGATAAGTGTAGTTAGCTCCTGCATTAATTTTGTAGTATAAGCTGAGCAAATTTATAGTATATACCGTTCTTCTGCTGCAGAAGTTTTCGTTTGTAATGAAGGGAAGCTCAGAACGCTTGACGGGTCTGGCGTATTATAAAATTTAACCATTAAAAAGTTGATATCGAAGAATAATAAATGGTAACCTTCAAATATCGCTTGGTTTTGCTTATCCATTATCTAGACAAGATCTTCATTAATTTATAGCATTTCCTATAAGTATCGAACTTAAGTCGAATTTTTAATTCACCTGATAATAAGTAAATTATTTTATTTAAAAATATAGATCCTCAATATCCTAATATCAGATCCTAAAATTTTTCGGTATCGTTTCATGTAATTCAAGCTTCGACAAAAAATGACGTATTTACATAATCGCTTGTTCACCTCTTAAGTACTTTGAGATCGACTCTTTCGATAGAGTGTAGTTTCCTCTCTCAGAATTAAGCCAAAGGAGAGATATGTGGGACAGAATGGTTCCCTAAAGAGATTGGTTTGACGGAAAAGAGGCGCGCGGGGGCGGGCGATGTTATGAAGTTACTGGTTTAGGCAAAGGGCCAAATTTCCGTAACGATTCTTTCAGAATTAATGCCTCTTTCAAAATACATTATTCATTTTAATTCAAGGGGCGACATTTGTTAAGCGTGTTCCACGAAATGAAATGTAGACAAAGCAGAGAAAGAAGTAGACGTTTACAAAATTATAGTCCAAAGAGATTACGGAGTCTCGAGCTGCGAGTCGTAAATGTTTTAATTTAATGTCTCTTGGATGTCACACAAGGAAAGCAAGTCGATATTTATTTATATGGGCGATGTTCAACTTTTCAGTTTGGCCTATTTTCTGAAAATATGGGTGATTTGGAAAGGGAATGCGAAGTACGAAGCTTTAAATTTCTCTTAAAAGACGTATAGTATTGCATTTGTATTTCATTGAGTGTTAATAAAACTTGTATAAGCTGAAGAAGGAAATAATTGAATACTTATTTAGTTACATGAATCATTATTGGGATACTTTTTACTTTCGTTTAACACCAGGAATAAGGTAAAATACATACCGGAATGTATTCGAAGAGTAATGAGGTTGCATCGGATTCAATGGCCCCTTCCAGTAAATTATCTCCGGAATATTTTAACAAGTTACCTATTTATGAATCCGGTTAATTAACGTATTTATATTAACAGCATATTATCAAATTCCATGTTAAGTAGTGCAGTAATTATACTCGATGCTTGGTTCAAAGAATCTGTCCAAAATTCTGTACGGAGAGATTTAGAATCATTGTTGCGAAAGATACATACTGTTTACTTAATTGATCAAAATTGAATTAGAAAATTACTTCCTTTTTATAATATTGAGTATTTTAATTGAAGTGTATTTTGTTTTATTTAATATCCCTGAAAAAAGTTAACATTGAAAATATAAACGTAGAATAATTACAATATTTAAATTGATAATAATATTTAATTTGATTTTTGGGATCTAAATGAGAGAAACATTTCAATTAGATAACATTTAGTAAGAAAATAACACAATAATTTTAAGCTTTTCTCTTCTTTTTCTTTCGTTCTTAGAATTTCATTTTGATTAATTTATCGTTATTAGGAAGTTCCTGTGCTAGATTTCTATAACTTTCTCTAATAGGCAGAAGTTACTCAATGGTTCGACTGACAAATTCCAGAGGATTAAACTTGTATTTTTTAGTTTTTCTCGGAGGTTGTACAATCACACTAAATAAAGCTTTTTAAATGCCCAATGTATATTTGGGACTGAGGATAAGAATTGGATCTGATTATTGGAAACTTTCCTCACATCATTTGGCGATCCCTTTTGATTCATTTTTTCCTCTCAATCCATTCAGAAGGAGATGAATGCTGACTAATTTTTTGCACACGCTTTGACGTGTAGCAGCGATCGGAAAGAATTACAGCGGTCGTTAACAACGGAGGAAATTAACTTGTCCGAATGAGTCGCGAGCGTTTAAAACCCTCCGATCAATCTTTGACATCTGTATGCAAATACGGACTTGAGGAAATTCGGGAATTTATGCAGATTCGTTCGTAATGGATAGTGGAGAGTGGGTCCGGGGAGATTCGGAGTTTTCTCCTTATTGAAATTTATAAAAATAAAGCATCTCCACAAGGGATGAAGTTTGTGGATATCGGCGTGTTAATGAGAGATCGAATGGCTGCTGGACATTTCGTTTTAGTGCAAGTTCATTCTGATCATCAAGTTGAAAGAAATGAGACCAACTGTCATCGATCAATTCGAAAAGTAACTCCTGCTTCAACACCGAAAAACGATTAAAGCCTCAAAGAATCATTGGAATGGGATACATATCTCGTACTCATTTGTGAGGTTGAAGCTCCCTTCTTAATGAATGGGAAGATCTACTGAACATTTATAACGAACTGTGTCTGTTTATGTAACTAGGTTACTTGTATATTGTTATTGCTAGAAACGAATTTATTTACTCTGTAAACAAAATGATTTTGACTGAAAAGGAAAAATTAATTTTTGACTGAACTATAAATATTGTTGGTCATGAGAATTATTCGGTATATTTCTTGAGATATCGGATTCTGCGTTTACAATTATAATAATGCACGTCTGTGTACTAAAAGATGATCACGAACGTCTTATTTAACTTATATAATCGTGTATGACGATAGGATTCAATTAAACCATTTATAAATTTAAAAATACTCCAAAATTCAGTGTGTAACCTGATATCAAAGTTAGTTAACCATTATTATTTTGTAAATATTTATATTCTTATGAATTGAAATATTAGGAAATCACCTTCTGATGAGTATTGTAGGAGCTAAGTGGGTTGATAGTATAACTTAAGAATTAATTTCAAAATTCACTTAAATGAAATTTATGATTACTGTGTAATCAATGTTCTTATGAATGACTGTATTTTTATTATCTAAAACTCCTAATATTGATATTGATAAAACTTATAAAAAAGTTTAAATCTATAGTTAAACCTATAGTTAAAGTTTAAAAATCTATAGAAATTTTTTAACTTTGACCCTCTTTTTAGACAAAGAATTGTAAAAAAACGTACTATAACAGTAGATAACATCAACTGGGGAAATTACTATGGTGATCAGGGATTAAGAACGGTATGAATAGTTTTCAGTGTAATAAACTATGCTCAAGATACACTATAAATTTTATGCCTAAAGTTTAACCGGATGTTTTCAAAACAGCTGGCGTCTCCCAGAGCTTGGAAAAAATTTATTAATCCAGATAGCGCCATTAGCTTCCTCAGCTGTGAAAATAACCCTCATCATTCAGGATTTCTTCAATCTTAATTTCCCTTCCAATCCCTTTGATTTTGTTGTTTAATTTTCCGACATCTCCCGAGACGCGCTTTTTGTTCTAGTTTTTCATTCGTTTTAATTTATTTCGAGGAAGGAGGTATGCGAGGCAGGTGGCTGAGCCATTAGGTATTCGGCGGGGTGTGGGTGGAGGGGGGTGAGGAAGTGAAGGTATGCGGGGAGAATGCGTGGGTGGAGAGGGAACAAAAAACAGAGTTGGAAAATGACGGTAAATAAAGAAACGGTCCATGAGAAGGAACGCGTGGATGGGGAGTCATTCTTAAGAGAGCAGATCTTGAACATTGGGTATGCCATTCTAGAGAGGAAAATAAATTTGGCTATTTAATGTGCTCTGGTTTTTAAAGCGAAGAGTCTTTGGTGTGCATGTTCCATCCGTGCAAATAACAAGCGTGGTTTCATTCGAAGATGGAAAATGTTTAGTTTTAATATTTTTTTAAGATATTCCGAAAGATATGCAGATGAGAAAAGATAATTCAGAGGAGGTTTTTTACTGTGCTTCCTCAAAGTTTTTGCACGAAAATAATTTAAATGATCGACGAAATAATATGATTTTAGTAGGAATCAGTCATTAATGATTAGATTTAAATAAGTAACTGATTATACCATTCTAACTAACTTCCCCCTGCCATTAGGCGGTTTTCTGGGTATTTATGTAAATGTTAATGTAAACTTATTCTGAAATAGTAAAAATACGTATCTTATAAGATGACTATTTGTGTTATACATTTATTCATATTTTACAATCAAACACAATGATTTTTAAACCAATTCTGATATTTATTCATCTGTCAATTAGAGCAATACTCGTTTAGGATTTGAAACATCTGTTTTGAATTTGGAGGTGTAAGCACGGCAGAATAAATTAGGTTTAAAGGAAAAGAATAGATTTACAAGTTTCCAGGATAACCGAAGTCAATACATTCAGTCAGTTCACAGTACAAGATAAATTGTTAGAACTAATCCTGGTTTGGATGTCTGTGGAAGACAAGGTATTTGAGACAATGAGGAGGATGTATACAAGACGGATGATTGAGGAAGTTTGTATTTTTTGAAGGCCGATTCAGAGCGAGGATGTAGTAAAAATAGAGTGTTCCCATTGTAGCACTCTATTGATTGTGATAATATCTTTTCTTATGTAATTATTTTGAATGATTCACGTAATTAATGCTTATTTGTAAGAGCGTAAATAGCTATTTCGAAGGTTTATTTCAAATTCACCATAAGCATATTTTGATCTTGTAAATAATTTTTATTGCATAAAATTCTAATAGATATCTTCTTGTTTGACCAATATCTCTATAATGGTTTGTTGTCGATTGTTCCTGAGATATGTAAATTCACAATGATGACTAGGAGCTAGAAATTTTGTATTGTAAAAGTTTTGTGAATTCCTATAATCTCATATTTGGCGCTATAATTCCAACGTAATAATTACAGGATAATATTTAGTTTTTCTTATTTAAATAGTTGCATTTGCGTGATTAACTAAATAAAATTTTCGATGAATTTCAAACCTTTTTCTTATTCTCTAGAAATAAAAAATATTAGTTCCTACTCAATTTCGATATCATCTTTACTAAAAATTTAATGGGAATGATGCTGTTTGCATTGTGCATTTTCAGAATGAATCGTTTTTTCTTCATATCCTATTATTAGACGAGTGAAAATATTCTAAATAAACAAAGGGTTATTCTAAATGAATTCCATGTAATAACACGATGAATGAGAGATTAAGAGCAAAATATCTGGAGTGAATAGCTCACAGTGGTCAATGACTTAAGAGGAATGAAGCAAGAACGAGGAAGAGATGATAATTCAGTCGATGTTATTCAAAATGACGAGTAAGAGAAAGAGGGCGTACGAATGAGGTATCTTTTTACAGCTTAATTCTCGATGTTGCTTTTTTTGAAGAGTTACATAGTTGAAGCATCATCGTCAAATTTAGCGAGCGAGCGTCCAAGTTCGTGACACTCATCTTAAGAATCTTCTGGTTATTTGTTTTAAAAGCCCTCGCGAACACCCGAGTGCTTGTGGGAGGAAGAACAAAGCTCTTAGAGGTTCGAAGTTTGTAGTTTCGGCCGAGTGCCGAATACGGAAAGAGAACAACGCCTTCTCCGGCACACTCAGAATAAAATTGTTTATGGCCGAATGTAAACAAGGATACGTTTAAGTTTCGTGAATTGCGAATGCCTCCTTTCGTGTCAAAGGGCAGGTAAACTACTGATTCGACGAACACTTAAGGCGTCACATTCCCACGAATTAACGGAAGTTTGGGAATAGTATTTCATGGACGCATTTAAGCGAAAAGGTGGTCGAAAGGTTTTGTAGTAATTGATTGAAATAGTATGAGAATCGGTAAATCAGGAAATTATTGTCTCTAATTTTAAAAAATGATTCTGTACAATCGTAGAAAGACGTGTAATTTTAAGTTTTTATGTATGCAATAAGTCTCAGATTATTATGAAATGAGAAATTGAAAAATAGAAAAAAAGTCGATCTTTCATGCCGTAATCTGTATAGACAACATCCGTTTGTATTCAAAGGTTTTAAAACTCCCGCCTTTATAAATTCGATTTTTATACCTAGAAACGTATTCGTCAATCTGAGTAATAGTGATGAGAACATTCTTGATCTCAGGTCATTAAGGTAATGCTACATCATAAATTAGATGAAATTTGTGTAGAAAAATCATTCATATAAATTCATCTGCAGATTTCGTTGTTTACTAGGATAACATTAAGCAAACACTTCAACAGGTATGGGGACGCTATTCATAAGAAATGAGGCGTCATTGGCAGGTTCCTTTCTCAGTGGGGAAGTATTGATGGTATCGTATAGCAGCGAATAACCGAACAGAATTTTTAACAGTGATAACAAATATAATTTCAATGCTCATTTAAGAGATAAGTCATGTCCGGATACATCGAGAGGCAATTATTTTTCGAGAGATGTGGAAGGTGGATGTGATGGAATGGAGAGACGTCAATGTAAGATGACGGACGATTCGAATGAAGGAGGGTGAAGAAGACCTTGAAATGTACGTACATCAGTACCTCAAGAGATAATTGGCAATGGGATAATATGGGGTCTATGGAGTGCCCTATCCCCGAACGGGACGGATTCTGCAGGGCCTTCGTATGCAGGAAATAATGGGAAAGTTTGGCTGAGTGTGAGGGGAACCCAAATACGGAGGGACAATGCGCCAGGGGTGGGTTTATAAATAGTTGCAGATAAGACGGAATTAGGTAGGGGTTGTGCCAGAGCGCTAAGCTATTCATAATAAGGTAAACACGGTCGCGTGGGAGTGTAGATGCGCGGGCATTTGAGGTCGGAGAGGCATAAAACAACTTGAAAGGAAACTATCGGACAATGGGTGATAAAGTATTTAAAAATAAATCTTCTTCATTTCGTATTTTTCTATTCTTCAAGGTGATAATTAACTGGCCTCTTTGACATCTGTTTCAGTGGGAAATTGTAGAACTTTTTTGCTTTCAAATATTCTCTCCTTTAGAGCTAATGCAAAGGAAGAATTTAGAGGAATGTAATTGGATATTCAGAGACGTATGCTTTTGATAAAAAATGGTTTAAAATATTTTTGGTATTTTGTATTGACTACTTTCATAGTTCCTCTGTTCCGTCATTTTATGAAGTAGTAAATTCTTTCATTTACCAAATTTTCTTGATTGTCTTCATTGAAGTTTCCTTCATGGAGAATATATTGTGAAATGTACCTATTTCAATCAATCATTACATCTTCTTTTTCTACGTGAAGGCACAACTTAAAAGATCGGGAAATAGCTTGTTTGAAATAAATTTTCATCAAAAGAGTTAGTTTTTACTATAATGGATATATAAACTTTAAAATTCAAATTGTTATTTCGAATTTACATATCTTCTTCTTAATTTTTGTCCGTGGTATTTAAACTGCAGCGAAATTAAACTTTAATACTGTACACTATAATACCTTTCTGTGATATTTTATTTTTTTTTACTTAAGGATGTTCTACTTCAATTTTCTTTACTTTTGTCCTTTTTCCCTCACCCTCGTTGTTTGTTTTCAACCATAAAAATCACCTGTTCTCCACTCAAGGTACATTCTCTCCATATCTTGTAATCGGAGACAGCGGCAATTATAAATTCGAGCGTAGCACTTGATAAACCCAATGATTAACATGTCATTCCCAACGCCGTGTATTCCAAAGCCGATAATTTCCCCACAAAAACTCCTCCCCGGATTCCAAAAGGGTGATCCAAAATGCGAACGCGTGGGCATCGGAGAGACAACGAAAATTAAACGGCGTTTCGGTGGCTTAAAAAACCTTTTCCCGGAGATGGTATCGTCGCGAAGACAGGCGGTCGTTCATGGCGCATTTAGTGAGTTGACGCTCTCGATAGGCGGTGGATAGGTGGCGTGGATGACAAGGGGAGGCAATCCATAAGAAGCTTACGGAAGTTTTAGCGCCCTCCGCGTGGGCCGAACAAACGAAGGAGGAATCTAACGCATTGCGTCAGAGCTTGTCTAGGTGGCGTTTGTGCGCTGAGTGATGGAGGATTTCAGTTTTTATGGCTGTGATTTCGACACCGCTCCCTCATTAAAAAATAATCCCGCGTGGGCGTGCTCGCGGGGTGGGGGACTGGGTTTGGCCTCTACTCCGCGAATGCTTTCCTTCGTTACGAGGAACGCCTTGAGAGAAATGCGTTGCACTTTTGCATTCACAGTTTGCCCATTCTTACAGTCTACAGTGTCTTATTTTAACGCTGTTCATGTTGATGTGTTGTAGTAGTTTGGCAAGATTTTGGAGTTTGTAGACTCCATTTGATCTATAGTATAGTAAGTAAGTTCTTATATGTTAATTTTGGAGGATTGAAATTATTTAATCGATAACAATTTTCATCACTTTCAAGTGAAACCTATGGCGTTTACAATAACTTAGCATTATAGATATTTACATTGTGCCTGGAGAAGTATTTTCAATGATCGAAATGAAATTTTCAGCGATGGAGTTGAGATGTGCCATCTCTGATTAATTTTATACGTTTCATAATGAACCATCTATTAATAGAATTTAACAAAGTGAACGTTACTATTTCTGATCCTGAATTTATGGAACGGAAAGTAAACTTGATTGAATCGATGTTTTTCCTTGATTAATCTCATAAGTAATTTCTCATCATCTTATATTTAGAGTCGTATGAATCAATTTTCATTTCATACTATATGTTACCTAACGAATTCCATAATTTTACATTTATATTATTCTTAACCATGGAACGATTCGGTCAGTATGATAATATGAATCATAAGCGAGTATAAAATACAGATCAGAAGTCACATAAATACATTAGTTAACATAAGCAAATTGAAACGAGATTGAGGGTTATCATTACCCCAAAGTCATTGATATTTCCAATGCTTCAGAGTGCATCGCAGTTCGAGAATAAATGACGCCGACTCGGATTTGAAGTTGAAAAACGATTCCGTCTCTCAAACGAATCGGTTCTTGCACAACCAATCAGATTGCGCCATCGGGTGTTCTCTGACAGAAGCATTGCCCGCCATATTCGTCTCATATTTAATAATGAAGCATTTTCACCCCTCGAAGGGATGGCCTTACAAATTGCGTTAGAATCAATGAGTGCGAAGATTTGGAAATTAAACTAAATTTGGAAGCAGAATGAATTCTCTCGTCGACATAATTCGATCGTTATTCGTAGCTTTTATGGTTGATCCAAGGTGAATTGTCATAGAGGTGCTATTATGTGTATTTATGATTCATTGGATATCTAAGTGAGATTCGATTCACACTAGGTGGTCATTTTGGTGGTGTCTATGTTGGTTAGAAATTTTCTATGGATGGAATCATTATTTGAAGATAAAAAATTGGGGAATTTTTCTGCAGCAAAAAAAGAAATCCTCTTCACCCATTATACTTTATATTTTTAGATTATGAAGTCGGTTGCTATGAGCATATTAGACTCGATGTTTTCAGATAGTAAGATTCGGTTTGAAGTAATTTATCATACGTCTTCCGCAAATATTTAGTAGTAAACAATTTTTAACTTATTAGATATTATAAATTTCTACTAAATTATAAATAAATACTATGATATAATACAATGCATCAAAAATGTAAACTTCGCAATGTATTCTCATAATTTACAAGGTTCAACGGACCAAACGATATGCAAATTAAAATGTTACCATTTGTTTATAAAAGTGTAATTTCGTTTAGTATAAGATTCACATTTGACGTAAATAACTAATCAGTAACAATGGATATTATGGGATATTATTTCAATAATCTTCAGAATATTTCTAAAAATCTGCTTTGTTTTTAGTTCTTCAGAAATTTATTACAGATTATTTCCAAGCGATGGTACAATAATCTGTGTATTATATCATTACTTTAAATTGAAATCTTTTTGAAATGAAAGAACCCGCTTACGGATTCACCGTCCTTGGATTAAGTATTGCGTCAAAAGGAAACAGAAGACGTGATAAATAGTCCACGAAACATCCCGTATGCAAACAAATTCGGTCTTTAATCCGTAAAATCGCGCTTCCTATTCACGGCAGCGTGAGTCCGGGTCACGGCAATTTCCTTTCGGACCATTTCGCTCTGTTTTGACACCTCTCCTTTGAATCATCGCCGTGAAGGAGTTCCGAACCAATGCGCCGTTTTAATTTAATTCCCGTTTGTTATTGATGTGAATGGAGCCTCCGCTTCGATCCATCACGATAAAACACGCGTTTTTTGCTTCTCGCATAAACTTTATCGCCCCTAGATACGACTCCCACGACGGCCACAAAAAAATAGGATCTTCCTCGAGACCTACATATCTCGGGGCGCAAAAGGAGTTAATATTTTAAACCGATGTAATGGCACCGATCAATCTATGACTCGTAATGCATGCTAATGCGGATTCTATGAAAGGCTTCCACTGTTGCTCGTTGGCCACGCTCGCGTGCACCCAAGGTCCCATATTTCTCAAATCAAAGAGATGAGAAATCGCTATGCTGATGAGAAGAACGGAACCGAGTGTTTTCGTACGGCTTAAAGGAGGCGCGTAAGTTGGCAACGGTCGTCAAGGAGCGGATTTTAAAGAGTTAGGGAGGACAAAAGCTGAGGTTTAATAATGGAAGGGGATCTATATATCAGAAGGGAAGAAGAAGGCCCCGGTGATGGTGTTTCACGCTTTTTGGGTGATTTCCACGCGTGGGTCACGAAGGAAGGCGAACGCAAGGTGGGAGTTTGAAGGGGTTTGAAATGCTTCGCAAATATTCAGTACTAGCGTAAGCTCGAGATTATTATGCCTAATTTGATGGCGGAAAGGAAGGACTTAATGTTAATGCGATTATGCGTCATGAAGTTTGAATTTATAATAAACGTTGAGATGGCCATCTGCGGCATTCTCCTTCTAGATGAGTACCTTTTATTTTCTAAGACAGTGCGTCTTACGAGATTTTCGAGCGATGTCGCATCTGGGCTTACCAGCATTAAAGTTGTCTCCTTCACAATCTGTGTTTATTTAAGATTTTTAAACCTATTTAAACCTATTTTTACCTATTTTTCTTACTTTTCAAGGATGATCTTTCTCAGTGGGAAATAATATATCGTTTATGCAAAACTGGAAGATTATAACGGTGAAATAGTCGTTATGCAAACGATATCTCAGAACTATGGCTGTTAATTATCCACCTCTTTGTGTATGTGAATTTGTTTAAAATTCTAACTCTTCAAAATCATACATCGTATCAAGTACGTATCAGTATGCCTATGAATCACTGATTTCCATTTCATTTATTTAAAATACTTTAAAGTCGAAAGAAAATTAATCAGTAATTGGAGCAGATTGAACCAGGGAACCAATTTATTTTTCAAATATTTTATTTATTTATTTAGAGAAGACTGCACACACGCACACTTTCTGGAAATTTTATTTTCATAAACAAAGTCTTTCATACAATGTGGATTACTGCAAATAGACATCTAGCGTAGTGTTTTCTAGAAGGTATAGGATGGAGGATCTACCTCCAGATTACGGAATCTTCCCTAGTCTAGAGGGTTATACCTTCAAAATAAACCTCCCACTGGAAGCATGCCACGCAAAGTTATAGCTACTATTGCCTAAGTATCAATTATTCAACAATTCTTTTAGTTACACAGAGTAGTTTACATACCTATATTATAAAAAAAATCAAATTATTTATCATTTTTATTTCTCAGTGTAATATTTTAAAGTACATTAGACAATATCACGGACTACATTTAACCTCATTTTATGAATTTAAAAATTCTTCGGCAATGGGATGATAATTTCTCCAGGACCTTAAGTATTCTATTATTTTATATCTGTATTGATAACTAAGTACTTTCCGGTGACGTAATTTCAGAATTCTTGTTTCCACACTCATATGACTACGCTTTTAGGATGGAAAGTGAATGTATTGCGCTCCTATAAGGAAATACGGAATATCCGCTTCC
This sequence comes from Pantala flavescens, assembly GCA_020796165.1. Taxonomy (NCBI): domain Eukaryota; kingdom Metazoa; phylum Arthropoda; class Insecta; order Odonata; family Libellulidae; genus Pantala; species Pantala flavescens. Next base: position 50,624,690 of record CM036883.1, read on the forward strand.
ATAAAATAACTCCAACTCCTTTTCAGTAACGTTATCAGGAAGGGTATATCCCGTAACCGAGGCTCATTTAAAACGCATTCACCTGCAATGCGCCTCTTGAGAACGACCGGTGCAAAGTTTCGGCGATCCAAATTGGCAGTTGCATTCATTGGCTTCCTCCCTCCCCCTCCTCAACCGGTTTCCCATCATCATTCCCAAGATATTCCTGCAGATCGCACACGCACGTCCATCTGCTCTGCCATCCATTCCGAACTTCTTGTCATTAAGAAACCATTCTTCTAACGTTTGCAGCACCCATTACTCCGCACCGCCCACATCCACCGCTTCTCGCCCTTTATCGAGCATCTCCGGGGCTAATATCTTCGCAGGGCATCTAGCTATGCAGAAGACGCCCTATCGCCCTCCATCTCGTCCGGAAAGAATGAAACAGGAGGAATTTAAAAAGGGGTTTGTCGGAGAATTCGCGACGAAGGAGTTTGCAAGATTTACTGTGTATTTGGCCGAATGCTTCGCCTATCGAGCTCAGTAGTGCATAATTTTCTCGCGAAAGCGAACGCATTTGCCTGTCAATAAGGCATTGTTTTCGCAGTTAAAAGTTCGATGTATCGGCGACCTCTTCAAGGCAATGGAATGCGTTTTAAAGCCACTTTTCATCGGAATTTTTCAAGCATTACTAGTCACGTACAGTCCTTCGTTATGTGGAAAAATTTATTTTCATTATTATTATTTTAATGATCGATGTTACGTATATAATTATACCTATCAAGGGAATCCGTATTAATTCCAAATTATTGTATACTTTTAAATCAAGCATTTAGGACTATTCCATGAGAAAAATATTTGTTGCTAGCATACAATTTTGTTGCGTAGCAAATTTGTTGCAAAAAGTTGCTAATAAGGCTAGAAAACAAAACATGTAAGAAACTGATTAAGAAAAAAGACGTATAAATAACTGCTTATCACAAACACCATCTACTGCAGCATTTTTTTAATTCTCTAGGATTGTAGATAAAGTTTCACCCTTTCTCTTTGTGAAACAAGGCGATATTTTTGTCCCTCCTTACAACAAAAGAAAGAGGAACGTTAAAACGAAGAAAAAAACCTCAATTAAATACCCTCTCCTTCGGTGGAGTTTCATTTAACCTTTAACTCCGAACATTAATCTCCATTTTACTCTCGGGTTACAAAGGATTTTGCTAAAGGGGTTAGTAATGCCTTAACCAAGGTCCTTGGTTTGTTGTCGTCGTTACGTCTTTAACTGTGCACGTCCAGTACTTTTAATCGTTACTGCAATATAATTACGCCATTTCCTGCTGCATTCGAGTCCTTTTTTATTGAAAGAGCGTCAAGGACATGCTAGGGGATAATTTAAGACGACGTCGTTTTAAAAAGAGACAATTTGGAATCGATGAGTAGTTACAGAGCCATAAGTGAGCTAATACAAAGGCATCTAATATGTTTCTGTGTCTATCTATCTCCTTCCAAAATTATCCTTCTTTTAAATCATACTTTGATTTCTGCGATTCCCACAACGATGTGATGATAATTTCATAAATTCCCTAGAAATTTCTCTTTGAATTGGATTTCTATCTAAATTGAGTAAACAAATCTATGGAGTGCACTTACTACTAAATTATTCTAACCTCAGTGGATTCAAGAGCGATAATAATTAGTATTATAACTGCGAAATTTTAAATGTTAAACGTTAATGGTAAGAAAAATATCTCTACTCGAAACCCTACTTCGGAATTAGTTTTTATTTTTAGTATTTCTTCTTTTTTGTTTCTCATTCCCGAAAATATCTTAAGCTAAATATGTTTTCAGCAATATCAGTAGATTGATTTTCATTAATTATCGTTAGATAGTCTTCGTAAATTTCTCCAGCTATAGCTATAGTTATTACCACTACAAAGGCCTTATATACATGCATTTATCAGGTATATTTACCTTATAGTGCTCTCACCTTATTCTTAATTGAATTCTTCTTACTTATCAATCATTTCACTTTCCTTTCAATTGTAGGAGTAATTGATATCCAGTAAAATCAACTATTCGTTGAATGTACGTTCTAAATGTTTATATTTGCTTCGTAATTTGATTTATAATATTTACTGTTACGATCGTCGTTATTTATTTTACACTATAATTCCTCAAAACTTATGCCAATCATTTTAAAACCATACGATGACAATGAAAATGTTACTGAATCGCCGATTGTAACTCCTATACATCGTTCATGCTCGTTGTTCGAGTGGGAGTCGTGACAAATAAAACGTATCGAATCGGAGATATATAATTCCAAGCACTAGCGGGAACTGCACACAATACCATCATGGGTGCTTACGCATAAAACAAACGACATAAGTTGTAAATGTGCTGTTTAATGCAGTCGATGGCCTCCCGATCATCGAATTTAATTAGAGCGAAGGCGTATTTGTTACAACGAAGAATCTCTTCCCATCGCGACCATGTACCTTTTCACGCCCGTGCAATTAAACACATTCCAGAAACATGTCTTCGACATCTCCCCTCAGCACAATCCACACCACTTCGTTTTTTCTCTCTCCCAATCCTCCATTTATACCTCCTCCTCATTGTCCTGTTCGTATTTGTTTGTCCCATTCCTCTTCTTGGGACATCCGCCACTTCCCTTATGTTTCTGCTTCTTCGATCGTATTCATGTTTTCTGGTATATATTCAATAATTTTGAATGGATGATTATTCCATAATAAGTCATCTGTACCATTTATGAGCGATAATACATTCGACTATGAATTCATCCTATAATTTACATAATATTGAAATAAAAGTCCTCTTAAATTGTTATTCCTTTTGTATTGTTATTTAAATTGGGCTAAAATAATTACGTTAATTACTAAAGCATATCTAGATGCGAGGAAAAATTAAGACTTCTAGTTTATGTAAAAACGTATGAATCATACGTACAATGCAAGAGTGGTGTTTGATTTTTTTTAACTGAATTTCAATTGCTGTTAATGCATATATTTATACTATAATAAAACTGAATTCAATACAGTAATAGCAATTGAAACATAAAAATCTATCTTCTTTCTTCTAAATATGTTCAAACGTGAACGAAAGCCATTATCCATTTGTAGCTCTTTTCGTGATATTGGAATATTTTTATTGAGAAGCAATTTAAGGCAAACCTACTACTTTTAATTCTCCTCAATAATGAGCAAACGATGCAATCAAGTATGGTTATTATCAAGACAGGTGAAGAACGGCTTCTTCTTCATACACATATTCTAATCTATTTGTGATATAGTATTTTCTGATATATTAACTCGGTTTCTGAGCATATTGCTGGAAATAATAATAAGATGTCGAGACACGGTTGTCCCGTTGATACCATTCGTTTCTTTTCAATCTATTTTCCGAGTGTGTTTCTGAATGAATAAATGAAGTAACCGGTTCGGCTTTTTTTTATCAGAGTTAATTCGTTTCGAGGCGTCCACATATTCGTTATGCGTGGGGAGATCATTAAACTTTCGAACGAGAGAAACGTCTAGATTTTTCTTACTCACTTGACAGAATAATTCGGACATCAATGTTCCGAATAAGTTCTTTGAAGCCTGGAAATATCATCTGACTCGTTCAAATTCGAAATGTCTTTTTCTTCCGTTGCCGAGATCAGGAGAATGAATTCAACACGTTCTGGCAGATATGTGTCCATTGTAACTTATTTTGCCATTTGAGAACGTTTTTATTAAAAAGACTTTTCAAATAAGAGATTTGGAAACATTCCATCACGAATTCATTGAGAGAAAATTAATGAAAAATTTTGTAAACATTTTAATTATTAATTAATTCATAAATTAATAATTAAAATGGTCTACATAATACTTTTGTATATTAGCTGCAATGAATAAATTTGGAAATTTGAAAAACAATTGCAGAATTTCTTTGAGGTTAATAATTAAGGAAAGTTACGTCTGCCGAAAAATATCAAGGATCAGGATTAAGTAACTTTCACTGCGAATGGTACCTAGTTCATGTCACTAACGTTTGTACGCCTGCAAAATAAATTATTCGATAATTTCTAATGAATAATAAGTCACCCCTATGTCAATGAAAACTTTAAAGGTTATGTTCCCATGCGGTAAGAAATATCACAACCTGCTTCGTTTTAGCACTTTAACAAGATCATAAAATATGTCTCACATTCTTTAGTCGTATCCGTTCGCGTTTAGACCTATTCCGAATTACTATAATTTACATACATCAATATGGAGACTGTAAAGCTGAAATTAAATTTCCTTATCTTTTATTATTATTGATGGCGATAATTTGTTGCAGTTAAATAACGAGAAATATGTAACAGATCCGGAGCACATGCGTTCCATCAAAGGCAAGGATGATGAAACAAAGTGAAAGGTAGATGAAGAAATTATTCGTTGCTAAGTGAGCAATCCATTATTGCCTTTCATGTTTTCTTCAGACGCAGAAATCAATTTTGCCTCCGGTTCTTTGTAATGTATTCCGATCCTATAACGGGTTGGTTTGACATGAAAAAGGGGACGCATCTTGCAGAATTTGTTAAAAATTTATTATTTTCACTCTGTTTTACATTTGTCTCGTTTGAATTGTATGCTCGATGAGTCATCGACTTATTCTCCGATTTCTTTTATTGAATTCGGTAGTTGGCCTTAGTAATCTTAATCTGTGTGTTTCGATGCATTCTTAACAAATCGTATTTACATCAGATTGGAAGAAGAGATTGCATTGGTGGTATCTGGAGTCCTATCCGAATTCAAATCGAAAGGTCCGGGTTCATATCCAACTTTTTATTACCAGACGGGGTGATGTACTGCTGGGTCTCACTCTGCAACCGCTCTGGTTACTAAGGTTTTCAAGGTTTGTAATGAGGCCCAAAAATCTTTGAAATCGTTTTATACTTTATGTTATGTATTCAACAGAGATTTAAGATATTTACAGTTTTTATAATAATAAAAATACCATCATAGGTTGATTATGAAATTTGTGTATTGACAATTCATAATAATATGAATAATAGAAACCTTCATTTGCACTATAATTTTGTAATGGTATATTTGTATTTTATTGTACTGTCTTATCTACTCATACATATTAGTTATGATGGTCTTTCGAATATATTTATGCTTTCATTTTTGTAAATTGTTTGGAATTATTGTGGAAACGAGGGGAATTGTTCTTCGTAGAGTTATTGGAACTGGAATAATTGAATGATTGTTTATAAACGTTAGAAGCATATCCTTTCCAATAGAAAATAAAGTGTGGCACAACTTTGAAGTTGATTAAAAATTCTTCTTCTAGGTGTCATCAACATCCGAAAGCTAATGAAGTTGTACTGAGCGCAGTTCCTTATGGGACATCTCTACTAAGGATGAAATGTGCGAAATGTCAAGTAAGGGGCATTGAAGAGAACTAAGATGTGGACTCTCCATGTGGAGGACAGCGGATGCAGAGCCATCTGGGGGAGTCCGAAGGAAAGTGGAGAAACAAAAGAAGGTGAGAACGCGAAACAAGGAAGCGCAAATTAAAAAAGGAGAAAAGGCATGGTGATGTTGCTCGGGGAAAAATGGCGCTTCTTTTGTATGTCGGTGGGGGAGTATTAAGCCTGGACGCTGGTTTCTGCCTGTGATTCTCCATTCAAATTCTTTGGGCAAAAGAACGCCTGTGTTCGCGTGTTTTTTCTCATTTTTTTATCATCCCTGTGCGTTTGAATGTATAACTCCCACCTCCGACCCACAATCCTTTTCATTTGCACTCACCCTCGGGACGCCGCCGTGTATGTATGTCTCCTCTTTCACAGATGCCATTTGCACTCTTCAGCACACCTCTAATACATCACTCATTTCCTCGGTGGTTATTCTTCTTTTAAAAGCTCTTCGTACTGACCGCATTTTCATGAAGGGGAAAAAGACGGACTTTTTTTAAGTAACTCGGAAGCCGGAATTATTTTTATGTATGCTGTCAGTGCGGCAGAACTTTGCAAAATTAGTTTCACTATGCTAATGTACTGCTGCAAGCCTTCTGATGAGACAGGACTTTAACTTTGTATGAAACCTTACGTCAAAAAAGAAACTTCCGTCCCTTTTAATGACCATATGCAATTTTAGTGGGTGATATCTCAAAATTAGTTCAAATCTGTATTTAAGTAAGAGTCTATCTGAGATATTCTGATTTAGTATTAGAACATTATTAATTTTCTATGCCTATTCACAAGTATTTATAGAAATGAATTTTTTTTATAGAGACAGTATTTGATAACATAAATTAGATTGGGCCGCCTCCAAAAAGTTCTAGATGTAAAAAATTACCGTTTTATAACTTCAATTATTCTGTTTTAAAGACTTTTTTATTTCAGTCTTCCACATATTTGCTTTATTAAATTATTGTAATATAAGATGATGAAGATTAGTAAGAATGATTTTAAAATACTTGATAGTATTTTTGGAGTTTCGGAAACTCGACTTTAGGTTTTACAATGGATCCATTGAGGTGGATTATTATGCACATTTAGGACTGAATAATTTTCGTGAACATATAAGGTAGGCGAATTTTATACGTTTTTACTTTAAATAGAAAGCAAAGAAAGTTAGGCTTAACAGATGACTCAAAACTATTTTTACCTGGAAAATATCGCTTGGACCTTAGAACATAACACGCCGATGCTTTTAATGCCGTGGAGGCACAACGGAATCTCTTGGATACAATATGTCGCTCATCGGTATGTTACCACTTTTGCTGCCATGGAATCAGATTGGAATGGACATTATTAAGTACATTCCGCTCCCATCAATTTTCCACGCCACTTTTAGGCCTCTAAAATGGATCTCCCCCAATTCTCTTAATAGGCTTTCCCCCATTCATCCCTTCAGTTTAAGGCGGTGGTTAAGGTATAGGAATGGCAATTTCCAGTAATCGCCTAGAAGATGTTGCGTGAGAATGATACTATCCAGCATGGAATTCGAGATCTGGAAAACGTTCCACTGCATATAAATAGAGTGAATGAGCTCGTCCCTATGTTTTATTTTGATCCCATTCGCAGTAATTGATGGAGTTTCTTCTCGAAACGGTGCGATATGTAGATTTCAGTTCTTAGGTTTTGTGCTGCGAGCGAAAATTCGTCTAAATAATATGGCTTCATATAAGCCATAAAATTTTTCCGTGAAATAGCTGAATGTGCCATTCAAAGAGTCATAATCGTGAGTCCATATGGCTTTATCATTCTCTGAATTCCATAGCAACCACGAGCTAAATGTTGCGCACGGAGCATAGAAGTTTTAGGAAATTTTAAATTTTTTTTTTCAACGTTTTGGCTAAAACTGACTTTAATAGTTATCATACTGTTATTATTTTGTATTGTTATAAATGTTTTGATGGTGGAAATATGAATGCTGTTGTTAGAGCATATGCAATAAAAGGTTTAATTTCATTCTCTTTATGCACCCATTGACCGTCCCTTTCACTGCAAAATGGGAACTCTACATTTAGTGATTTCGTATTGTCCTCAATAAACAAATAAAAAGAATTTAAGTATCTACACATTTCTTGTGGAATGTTCCAAGTAGCCAACTTTGATAATCCAATTATATTTTAGAATACTTTTGATATTTTCTCATGGCAATTTTCTTTTGATTTAAAGTTTGTATCTTCTTAAATAAATACTTTAACAAGATCGTAATTTTATATCGAAGATTAATTTGGAAACCTTTATTATTTTATGAAATGCCTTGCAATTTAACATAAATACTTATTTGATGTACTATTTTTTTATTTCGAGACTTATTTCATGTATTGCATAATTCAAGCTATATGTCTCAACGCGTTCAAGGTCATAATTATTAATTTTCCACATAGATATGAATTGATCATAAATATAAAGTAGTATGGAGTTGCGATTTATATGTAGATTACCTCCCGCATAAACTGTAATCGAGTGTAAATTTCTTGTATGATAATTTACAATCTCGTTATTTCTACTCCCTCCATACTTTGTTAGTTTAAAACCCGTGGGCTATCCATTACTCGTATATTTTAGTCCTTATTTGGAAAAACGGAAGCCACGCAAGTGATTCTGTCCATTCATCGACAAACATTGATGGATCTTCGCATTATACGATTCATCTATTTCGATGGAGAAGTATACGAGCTAACAAGACAAACCTATTTTGTCAATCGGGTTGGAAAATAGCGGAAGTGATATGGATATAGCGGCACATCCAAAGAAGCGATATATTTTACCCACTCTCTCGTCCATTTAATGCCGAATCGTGCTTAGAAATTTATATATAATATATTAGGCTTAGTATCCTTTCTGGAGAAAGTTGCTCTCGACCGGGAAGGATGAACTACGAAAGATTTTGTATTCCAAACTATTATAGGATCCAGAATCCGTAATTACGTAGCGGAATAGTGGAGTGTTGTTAGCCATTAAGCGTCACGGAAGTAATTCTCAGCATCCGATGAGATCTACGAGAAATAATGATCCAAATATTCATAAGCTCATCTCAAAAGACGGCCTCGGAAGAGGAAACTTCTCAATTTTCCATACTAGTCTCATTTTCTTAACTCGAAACTCGCTTGTTTCAGGGATACGAACCATTATAAATAACTGGAAAACGCAACTTTGCTTAAAAATGTTTTCTTTAAAATTCTGATACAGCAAAAATAGTGCGGAACAATTATTGATATTATTGAATGATTATTGAATATATCGATCTGTTTTTAATCTTATGTACTTCATAGATTAACTTATCAATAATGAATGAATTTAAAATTTTTATCAACTGATATATAAACCCATCATTAAAATAACCTTTGATACTTATTTTACTTCTATCTTATATTGAGCTCCACGAATTATAACTCTATTCGTTTATGAAAAATGAATTTTATTATTAATTTCCAAAAGAATTAAAGCGAAGAATGCTGAATTCGCTTTCAGTTTTTTGTGTGCTTATTATATTATTGATTTTCATTTCAATGTTATATTCATTTAAAGAATGAATTATTCCCTCTTTTTGCATTTTCTGGCTGATTTCGATTTACGTCCATGTGTTTACTTCTCTCATCAAATTTTCGGAATTTCTTATGTATATAATTGTTATATTTCAAAATGACTTCAGTATTTTCTAATACTTAGGATGACATAAAGTTTTAGTCTGTGATGTTTGATTTGATTCCAAATTATTATTCCTTTATATAAATGTATTCTGGGAAATTATATAAATTTATGTAATTATTTAGATTGTTAAAAGTATAAGATGATCATTAGGAAATTAGAAACTGTCCTAAGTATACTACGGAGGGAGTAAAGATGCTTTTGTTAAAATATTGATTAGAAGATCACATATTACACCTTTCAGAGTATATGTATCATGTAAACATTTATCTTTAAATCAGCTTTAAAACAATACCGCTAGATGCGAAACCTACTAGCAGTGGTTTTGATAAGAATAATAATATAATTTCCACGTGTTCTATAATGTTTCATAACGTTCGGTTAATGAGTTTTAAATAAACTGTATAAAGAGAGCAGAAGGAAGATGCAACCAACTGAACCTTCCATCGATAAGTCCCTCGGCAAAAAGAAAACACATGAAACTTCGATATAAGCGAACGTCAGAATGGAATCGCGTTAATGGGATCGGCAGAAGTTCCCTCCGAATGTTTAGAGGAACGTTTCACGATATGGCCATCGAGTGGCGAGAGGCAATTGTTATCCCAGCGGGAGCAGTTTCCCCACTTGATTGGGGGACGTCTTTGACCGCTTCATGCATATTAACCGATCGTTTGGTGGGGGCGTTACCCTTAACCATAAGACCGGTAGATGGCGAGACTCATACCGTGTTCGGCTTTCTTTAGGACCCATGTATCTTGAGGTCAATGGGGATGGTGTTGTAAGGGAAGGTCGATCCTATCTCCGTCTGAAGGGGTGAAAATCGATGACTTCCTCAGAGTTATCAATAGACTAGAAGACAATGGAGGACTTCTAGCACCTCGTCGCCCCCTCGCTTAATTGATTTTATTGCGTTTGTATATTCCGAATCAACAGGTCGGCCGTTGTCTGCAATGACGTTCGTTCTGCATGTTGTAGTTGAGGGAATACTGTGTGCGTTGATGAATGTAGGGTTTTACGCTGTATTTAATTGTTTGCGAAGGAAAATACGTAATCCTTCCATCTTGTTTGTATAAGAGTAGTTAGTGGCCATGATAGAAACGACTAGGATGTGAGTGGTGAAGGGAAATGACGTTGATCTTGTCACAACTTAATTATCTAACAGTAGCTGATTGTTAATAATTGGGTATTATCTAAGATGAATCAAGAAGGGATAGCTACATTCTTCTCCAACACTCATTATCTCTCCAGAAGCTTCGGTAGCTAATGTAAAGGTGAGCTTTCAATTAATTCAAGTAATCGAATCGCATTGAGTGAGGGTAGATTTTTAATGATATCTTGTGCGTTGAAGAACATGAAATTTCCTCTCGTAGATTGGAAAAATGTTGAAAATTTACTCAATAATTCATTCCTTAACCCTCTTACTGCGGATGGGCCGATCTATCGGCCCGGCGTGCTTATGCGAAAACTGCGGATGGGCCGATCTATCGGCCCTGTTTTTCTACTCAGCAGAACTCCTCAATTAGAGTGTATCTGTTACTTCTGATTTCTTCTTTATTATCTCTTGTGCTTATACGTTAGAAACAAACCGATAGTTGTGCTGAATTAGTCATCTTTAATTTATTTTTCATCTGATATGATGATATATACGTATCTCGATGAGCGGCCTGCACTCAAATACTCGAAAATATGGTGTTTTAACGTTTTTTACCTCGTTTTTTGACTAGTTATGTTCTTTATAAAGAAAATCTACCCGCAGGCATGAAACCAATGACACGCTTATCGTTTTTAATTAGTATTATATAAGACCTTTCCTAGGAGTGGCTTCAAATAAAAAGGTCACCCGTCGGACATCAAAAGAATCCCTTATTGGGGAAGTAAAGGTTTAAAAATGTACCCCAAAGAAAAGAGAAAGACGTGTATTGTGTGCTAGTTGATAGTAAAAGAGGAAAGAGGAGACGAGCACGCACCGTTTGTGCAAAATGTAAGAAATGACTCAATGGTGCATGCTTCCCGCAACACAAGTGCAGGAGGGTAGATATTTCTTAAAGTGCAACTTTTGATAAATCTATCTCATTTTTTCAATAAAATTTTATATTTTAATAGTTAAAAGACCAAGCTATTGACTGAATGTGAAGTAACAAACATTTTCTTTGATTTTCTATGAGTAAACTATCGTTAAAATGCATATTTTGTAATATTATTTATTAGTTTCTATATATATAAATTTTTATAATATTAAATAAAAGTAGTAAGCGCGCAATTTTTTTTTCATTTTGAACCTTATGATATGATACATAAATGGTAAAAAATATAAGGATTAATAATGGTATTTATAATTATTACAATTTATTAAACAAGAACCTGCATTTTTGCGGGAAATACCTCCGCAGTTTTGGCATACACCTCGAAAATTCGGTCCGCAGTAAAAGGGTTAAAATTGATTTCAAAAAGATGTTTTTTTTATTTTTTCTTTTATAATCATTGTATATGAGTCTAAACTACTCAGGTAAAATTAAACTATCTCCTGTTACATATAGTCTTATAACTTTTCTAAAAATTCTTTTCAGAGTAGCTAAGTGAACGAGTAGTTCGTTTTTTATGGTTAGATTTTGTTAGCAGATGAACGAATCTTTAATTTTCTTATCCCATAAAGATTCATTGAACACGATAGCATTCTCTCTAATGATTATACTTTTCAATTAATTAAAACTATTGATCTCCAATAAATCTCTAGCAGATGGACAAATCTAAAATAATTAAGAGAATGTATATTTACTCGTCACTGATATTTAAATAGCAAAGTAATGGAGCAATTTTCTCGGTGAACTTCACACGTTAGTTTTTCATGTAAATTTTAACGACTTGCTGAAATTGAAATTCTGTAAATTTAAAAATATCTCAGATTTCGTCATCTGTAAGATAAATGGAGCCCATAAATAATCCTTGTAATTCTTTTCGCCACCTCGTATAATTTAAAAAGAAGTTTGAATAATGCAGCAGTAACTTTTACCTTCCATCTCAACGTATTCACATTCATTACTCCGCTACTGAATTAGAATCGATACTTTAATTTACATTCCGTTGATTCACGTCAGCCCCAGTTCTTCGTGGATTAGATGCAACCAATATTCATCGTTGTAAAACAAAGAGAGACACTTTTGAATTCTCCAACTTAAGTTATGATCATATGGGATTTTCAATTTGCATATCTTCAGGTTATCAGATTCACTTCCCGTCAAAGAAAATGAACTACCGGACGGACCTAAGATATTATCAAAATGAGTCGACCCTTTAAAAATCACCACAGACAGTTCCGCTTCAATATTTTAAAACCTTCGTTTGTTTAGATGACTATCCACTTATTCATGTTTTGAACACTGTGGAGCGATTATTCTTTTTGTATCGTAGAACTCATACAATAAATCAACCGTCAGGACATTTAAAACAGAAGTGTATCGAACATTTTGGCGATGAATTAACAATTTATATTTGCTATAAAATAATATTCCTTCCGGAGTAATTCTTGCATTGTTCCTTATGAACTAGTTGCTAATTTTTCGCAAAGTATTCATTGAGGAATAAGCATTTCGTCGAATTTATAATATCTTTCAATGTATATGCTCAGGAATTTTTTTCAACTATGATTGGATGATTTTGGTTCAGTATATTATTAGAAAATATGATATTCCAATGGATATGAAAAAAAATTGATTAATTAAAATTCCTCATTTATCTATTTTTACCTTTAAAAGGCATTGAAGTTCATATAATTACGCTTAGTTTCGGGATTTTCGTCTAAATATGACGTTTTTAACTTATTTTTTTATCGATTGTGCATATTTTTAAACGTAAATTTTTCAGTATATATATTTTGTTTCAGAACAAGTGTTCTGTCTTTTATAAATTTGAGAGATACAAGTCATGTGCGGGTATTACACATGTGACTCAACTCGAGCAAAGAGTAATTACTTCTTACAATTGAGGAACAATCGAAGTACATCTTTTCCTTGGAGACTAGCGGAGGATTCAGAACCTTGTGACCATCCAACAATTCTCATTCGTCATTATGTTAAACACGGCGGTGGAACGTAAATCCAGATCGAGAAGATCGCATGGGTTGCAAGTCAGGTGTTGACAGTCAAGATTCGATCGAGACGTCTTTCTGAAGCGGAAGGGAGTGATTTCCATAAATCATTTTATGTAGCACTCCTACCAAAAGCTTTGCCCGCCAATGATAAGGCTCCATCTAAACTGCTCTTGAAGCGGGCTGTAATAAACTTACACTTTTTCGTTCGACAGAATATACGTAACAGTTAACATAAGGTCGTAAAACGAAAATGTAACCCACGCCCGAGAATAGTTAGATGCTCTATTCGTTGGTGAAGTGCGGATTTGTCTCCTGAGTCTGAAAGAGTGGGACGGAATCTTAATCGTTGGGTGTGTCAGAATTGAAGTATAAGTGACACTTAGGATGATTGATGCTTTAATTTAAATTCTCTCCTAATTGAACACTTTTTCGCTAAAGTAGATCTTGTTTTCCGTTTGCCGAAGTGTTTCAGCTGTTTTGCGATGGGACAACTTTGACTGTTCCTTATGTTAAATTGACTATTTCGGAAGATGTGAAATGGAATAGATTGTGTCACTTCTATACATATGTATACGTTCTGTGGACCTTATTTTCTTTTATTTCCTAAGACTATTAATATGAAAATTGACGCTTTGTCCGAGTAGTTTCTACAGAATATACATGAGTTGAATACTTAGATAATTAAGTTTAAGGTTTATCAATATTCTGCTTTAGATTAGTTAATAATTTAATTTTAACTTATAGAACACTTTTTAGGAAGTTATTTCTTCATGTTTATATTCCGTTTTACTGATAAATTATGAACTTTTTCAAACTATAATGTTTAGAACGATTTACATTTTATTACGGGATGTATGAAAGTGAATTTTTAAAAATAATTAAGAAATATAAATTTTAGCTAATAACTTTTGGCCTGTCAAAAAAACATTACTATTCAAGCTTTGATTCACTACTTTTCATGAGATGCGCATGACCGGTGTAATGAAAAGAAGCCGTTCCTCAGGATTTTAACTTTTGACTTGAAATTGACGAATTTATATATATTTATGAATATAGCTTGAGAGAATAGCATATTTACTACTCTTAAAATATTTTCTGCATCATACATCATCACCTTATTTTCTACATAGTTATGTGATAATCTGTATTGTTTATGGGACAAATCTCTTTAAATTAATTCGAAATAAGTTGGTGCTCACGGGGTTAGCCACACGTTCCTCCGCATCCCACCTATAAAGAGCCTCTTGAAGGCCCAACCGAATCAACGGACTGAGAAATGACAATCTTTTAGTGTCCAGCGGCGACCTGGGATCACCCACGCCGTCCTCCACTAGCCTAATGACTTTTGGCGCCTCGGAAGGGGTGGAATGCCACAGGGATCCGTCGCCTATGAAGGCACTCTCATTAATCCAGGGGACGTGGGAGTGGACAGTGAGATCTCCACGGCAACACCATTCTTTCGATCCCTTTGGGAGTCCATCCCTCTAAGTAACTCCCCCTACGCGTGCTTTTTCTTATTCAGCTCGTCATCACGATGTTGGCGACCCTTTGATTTAATGGACGAAGTTTTTGGACGGAAGCATTCTGTTCCGTTACTCAAGGGAAGTGAGAAATGGATACTTTTGGAATGCCACAGTGTGCATGTTGGTGCTGGAGTAGAGAAATCTGTTTCAACCGAAATGAAATATTAGTGCTTTAAAGCTACAGTTATGATCTAAGGATGCTCTAAGGTTGAGCGCACTCGGAAGAGAGAGTAAAATACAATGCACGGGAACATTTTTACTCGTACTTTCATTAATTGTAAGACGTTACTTATTTAATTTCATAATGTTGTCACCTTTTGGTAAATTTGAATTATAAAATTAAATTAAGAATCCAATTTTAATAAAATTAATTTCCTGCAAGCTATCATTGAGTGTGTTGTAGGGTTAATACGTAAAATGCTATGGACGTATTATTTGTTGATTAGCTACCGAAAAAAAGCGTTATTTGTCATGTCTATTATCAGAATTCTACAAATTATCTAATAAAAATCAAATTAATAATGATTAGCTATCAAATGTCATTTTCGATGCATTTCTATGATGATGATCATCATGGTCAGATGATCTTTAAGGAGTTGTTTTATTTTCATTAGCCCGCCTCACAAATAGCAGTGTCGCTCACTTAGGCGCCCTTCTTCTCAAAGGCAAAGACGTGAATCATCGCAAAAAGAGGAGCAGGAAAAGGAAAATAGGGTCATTTTGTTCCGACAGAGTCCTTAAAATGTAAGGAAAGAAAAGTGAAACAAGGCTTTGAAACGGACTTCGCAATACCGCAAAGTGATTCTCAAGAAATTGGTTCTCCGAGAAAATGCCACTCCAGAAACGACGTAGTCAAGCAAGCCCATGAAAGCTTCTTTTCTTATTTGCTCGAACCCTTCGGCGTCCCAACGATGTCTTTGTAACTCCCCCTCACGCCATCTCTCTTATTAAGCTCAACCCTTCCTGCATTAGCCAATTCCCAAGAATTCGCATCGTGCTGTGGAGAAAAGAAACACAACAACATCTGAAACAATGTATAAAACTTAAAATGAAAATTTAAGTTCAATGAGAAGTTAATTTGAAACCCTTTTTTCTGGACTCAATTTCCGAATAAAACCCATGTATTATCCTGTTTATTCTAAGACGTTATCCACTGCCTTGTGAGGGATACTGTGTATTTAAGTTCTGAAATATTTAACGTATTTTTGTTAATAATTCTTCTTCTCCACTTTACGACAAGTAAAAATTAATCAAGAAATTGAAAATAGGAATTCTTTCGAACAGATGCAAATTTTATTACATATTATATAACTCTTTATATATGTGTTGAAACATCAATATTCAGTATATTTGTTTTGTTTTAGCACAAGTTTCTTTTATAATTTTATAAATAAGCTTCTATCATCTAAAGAAACCGAAAATCTGTAGCAATAAAGTTCTTCAACTTCTGTTTCACGAATTCCCCTTCCAACCGATTCATATTTTATGAAATATTGATCATATTTAAAAAGAGCGTTAATATATTTCATTCTTTGAGTGTCAGATAATTGGATTTAGTTATTGGATAATTCACGGTAATTTTCATCTTTCTTACTGTCACGCAGTATATTTAAGAATATATTCGTAGTCATGTTGTTTCATTAAAAGAGATGCTCCGTGCTTATTTCAGCCAAGCAGCGAGGAGCAGTATCTGCCAGTGCGTCTTGCGAGAACGCACGCGTCTTTCATTGCAGTCTCACACACGTCTGTCCCCATTTAGTTAATTTCCTCGGAAGAACGCGCTGCAAATAAGCAATATACTTACCGCTCTTTGTTCCCGTCTTTCACTCAAGGCTTCCATCATTTGGTTGTCTTACGCCTCTCTTCTGAAGATTACTCAGTCCATCCAGTGCACATTTCCTCCGAGGATATCCACGCTCTCCGTGCATCTTCAAGAACCCAATTCGCTCGGTTAATCAGTGGCTTGCAAGAAACTAATCTCCGTAATTGACATTCACCTCTAGGGGTTGTCTCTACTGGAAGCTCTTTCGCCGCTGTAAATTAAGCAAGACTCTGATTGGATTGAATAGAGAAATATACGCAATGTTTACGAATGCGTGTTATTAATTTTTGCCTCGAGGATGTCGTTTTTCATGCTTTTTTGTTCCATTAGTGGGAATGAAATGGTCGCTGAGTTATTGAAGATAATGAATCGTTTGATAGCTATTTTATACTTATATAGAACATTTGCGATTCGGTTATATTTAAGATAAACGCTCAGTCAAATTTCATTATTATGTTCATACGATTGAATTTTTCGATACATATTTCCTATATCACAAATCGTGTACTGTGATATCTCTGTAAAATATTAACTTTTTCTACAATTTAATGAAAAGTTGGCTCTTTATCAAATAATTAGATGTTCAAATTGCATAATTGCGTATCTCTTTTCATATCGCAAGAAATTATTAGAAGCGGAATTAGAATATACATATATACGTATAAGGTACATATGTCCATGTATATATGTATGTAAATAGAAGGACTCAGAAGGGATAAATCAACTTTGCGGGATGAGTAGGGATTAAGAAATAAAGGTATATAGCATAGACCATTGAAAATGCATGTAAAAAACTAGAACGAAACCAGAAACACAAACTAGAAGAGATTAATAAGCCTAAGGGAAATGGTTAAATTGAATGTCGTTCATTAACCGCCAAATAAAAGTATCAGGCACCGAAGTATGAGTATCTGTAGTACAGCTCGCCCTGGAACTTTTTTTAATCAAACTTTTATATCGAATGGGACTTTGAAGATTCTTCGCACTGATTGGAATGGAACTCATAGAGAAGTTTTCTCGTTTGATCTTTCCCTTTCCCCATTTCACCCCTATCTTCGGACCACGCCCACTCTTATTTTATGCCCCCCTCTTTCCCCCGAAATTCTCTACTCATCTCCATAAATTAGTGGAACTGCCATCGTAAATTTCTTCGGAGATATGTTTTAGCGTCGCGATATAAATATCAATAGAAACATTCCACGCTATTAAAAAAAATGAAATACTTTTAACAATTCCTCGTCCGTTTGTAATTAAACCGGAGGTCGGTTGCATCCGTGGATACTTCGGTAGCCTAAGAGATGTTCTCGCTGTTCTTGCGCGATGAATTATGGAATGAGTTTTAATCTCTCCCTTGAGTAGGCTTTTGATTTAGCGGTGAACGATAAATGAAGCGAGCGGCGAGATCTGCTGCGATATAGGTAACAAAAGACGATCGCAAATCAACTCGAAAAAGTAAAAAAAAGTCGATGATATTCTTTAGTTCATACGCCGCTTTTTCAGCATCGAATTATTAATTAGAAATGGTAAATGTTAGTCTGTCAATACACGTTCATGAAGTATTGGTCTACACGATGAGTCCTATGCCTCCCCTAAGACGAGCTTTAACTGCATTGGGTCTTATTTTCCCCTACCTATTTTACTCCTTCCTCCTCAGGTGTGCTCTTTCGAGTCTGTCTGGACCATTAGTTTTCAAAAGTTAACATTACGTAAGCTTTTTTATGAATCCTTAACTCTTGCATTGTGGTTTTCTTAATTTGCTGAGAAGAGTACCATTTCATCAGCCAAATTTAGGTAACTATATTTTTATCCGAGAAACCTTAGCTGCTTTTCTTCGTAATTTAAAAGCTTATATTATTCTCTCTAAACTGTAGTGGAAAATAAGCAATCGGCTGATGTCAAAGTATCACGATCGTTTTTTATAACAAAATTGCAAATAAAAATTATATAAATCATAATCATTGTAAGTTGGTGTTCTCTATTGGCACAAATTTCATAGAGAAAGCTCCAGTTTTAATTTTCACAATATATTTTTTTATTCTCAGGTGCTATCGCAAGTGTCTTCGGAACGCTTGGAATCGGAATAGTTGGCGATCAAGATAAAGGTATCCATGGCGATGGCTGTTTCGGTGAGTTAATTACCTCAACACATATATTACTCTGAGAATGGCCTATATTTTCCGTCGAACAGATACGTTCGCCGTTTCTCATTTCGGAGTGACGAAATCGAGCCAATATTTCCCGTCGTCGACAGCTAAAGAGGGATTAATGCTCCGCCGATCATCAATGGAAAGAATAGAGTGGGAGGCCCCCAATGAATAATTCATGACAATTGAACATCGAAAACTCCGCCCCCACGTCCGATGCCGGGCGCACATTTAAATGCAGATTAACTCTCTCTATGGCGGATTCCTTTGGGCTGGGAGGGGTGGGGGAGTGCGGGGGTGGCGTGGGAAGGGGGGGAAGGGACATGGAAACAGTCTCAAGGAAGTCGGACGCGATGCGATAATGAGGGTATACATTCTGAGATGAAGCGAAGGGAGGGTGGGTTTCAAATGGGATGTAAGGATAGGTACGCTACGTAACTAGGCGATGATTAGGCCGAATATCAACGGTATAGCCTATCTTAAATAACTCCAACCAATCTAGTTGCAACGAATCTATTAATTTATTATATAGCGAATCAGAAATGTGTGGGAATAATCAAGGAATGTTTGCTGACATTTCCAAGATTCTTGGATTACGAAGTACCATTCTGCTATTATTTTTCTACAGGATAACCATATCCGCGAAAATCTTTCGATAAAATGCATATGGTAGTAAAATATGAGCTTTTTTAAGAATTATTTTGATTTTAACAATGATTTTTAAACCTTAATAAAGAAAAAGATTTCGAAAAAGAGTGCACACGACTTTCTTTAGTTGGTTATGGTTTAAAGGACAGAGTATATAATTGTATCTATGAGTCAAATTATATTGGATATATTCTTCAGTAGCAGGTAATGGTTTACTTTAATATATTAATCATTTGTGCTGTTTGTTAGGAAATATCAATATCTTTGTTCAAGTGGTTTTACTTTTCCATTTTATAAATGATATTTTTACTTTTTCTTCTTGCTATATTTATTCAGCTTATTCTACAATTTAGCTGAAATTACAAAATCGTAAGAAGGCGCCTCGTTTCGCTATGACGTGCACGCGTGTCGAAGAATACAAATTATGATCGAAAGTTGACAAAGTGTAAGAGGGACACGAGTTTTCCGTGCTCCATTCAACATCTGGGGCGTTCGGGCAGAAACTCGAAAAACACGAACAGGGGGAAGAGCGCCTCTACCCCCGCGGAAGGCAGAAGAAGAACAATGCGCTGACGTCACAGCAGATAAATGAGCGAGACTTGTTAACAAACTTGTAGTTGTGGACGCGCACTTTCAGCTGTCAAAGAAAATCCCACTCGCTTCTTTTCCATTGTTTCGCAGTCTTTTTTGCGGTTCACCCACATTGCGTTCAAAGGAGTACCCCAAGGCACCGCACTTCGCCCCGTACTTTTTCTGCAGCCGCTTTTATTTCCTATTTCGCGCCGCGGCCATGTTCTTTTTTCGACAAAAATCTTCATCCTCTCTCCGTATTTTAAAATAGAGTTGTCAGCGCGAGTATCACAATGAAAGGACAAAGAAAACATTCTCTGTGGTCGGGTATCAAGATGCGAGTGCACTTTCTCGAGAAAGAAAAAAGGTTAAACGGATATCAAACAGCCAGTAATGAAGGGGGGATAAGGTTTTGGGATTAAAGGAAGAGCTGGCGAAGAATGAAGGAGTCACAATACTTATAATGCCTTCTGAGGAAAATAAACAAGCTTCGCAGATACGAAGCAAGATGTAGTTGTTTTATTGTGCGCAGTTCTTTTTAGTGATGTGGCACCTAAGGGTTTCGTTCATTCATCCATTCTTGCCATGAGGTCTTTGTGTGGTAGTGTTTGAGAGAAAGGCGACTTTTCTCCCTTTCACTCTGCGAAATCAGATTTGTTGTTGCGGTTGTTTGGGAATGCTTTTCAGAATTACTTTGTGAACTTCTTTTGCCTTCGTTCTCTCGACGTACGTACAAAGTGAAGGAAAAGAACGCACGGATGTTCGGCTCAGGGAAAGAGAATTCTTCACTTTTCAGAAGGGTTACTCTTTTTTCATTGTTTTTCACGCTTTATGCTATACTATGGTCGTTATCGAATATATTTAGTTTGTTTATAAAAGATATAGTGAAAAAATAACTTAATCCTTTCACTGTTATAAATATTCGTATGTAAAAGTTTTTTTTAACCCTATTTGACTAATCATATGGTGAAACCAAGTGAAGAGATCATACAAAGATAAAATAAGTAACATTTTATTTTTACCAATTCAATTTCGTAATTATTAAGTCACTTTTTAGCATATGAATTTCTCTTAACATTCGTTTAGCTAAATCTACTGCGTGAAAGGAGAAAGATAAAGTTTCATGTCATTAACGACTGCATACAAATAGAAGCTATGAATAAATTAATATATGATGAACATTATTATGTTCTTATATGCTCTCACGTATAACCTTCCACTTAAAAAGAATTCACGTAAGTTCAGTACCTCATTTCATGGATTTAAATATTTTGCGTAATATAAAGGAAATTCCTCGAAGAAAAGATACAAATAATGGGAAGAAATGTTTGGATCGAAACTCTTTCAACGCTTATTATCTTTTCGAATATAAATCTTAATTATTATATAATTAATTATTATTACATATCCACATGATTTTATTGATCTATCTTTCGTAAGTACCCAAGATATCTAGTCGGTGAATGTATGAACGTTTTTTCGAATCCTTTTAAGGATAATTAAAAACATATTTCATACATTCTTCGTCCTTATGGTGTCACATTCACAAAACGCATATATTCCCTTCTGCCTCACTTCTGGAGGACATCCATATCCATGGAGACGACCTAATTTCCCTCATTCCACTCTGCAGCCCCTCAATCTCTCGCGCCCTATATCATTGTCACGGAGTCGCACACAAAAAATCCACATACCTGAGGAGAAAACGAACAACGCGACCCTAAATTCATTTGGATGCAATTGGACCTGCATCTTATTCCGTCTCGCTATCGAGATGGTAGCGAGTGGTGTACGCTGTCCAAGGGGTGGACTGCGGCAGGTTCCTCCTCAAGGGATTTCAAAGGTGTGGGTGGAATAATTTGGAGCCATCGATAGCAGTTCCGGGGTCCAATGCTAGCCGTAACTCTTTCGTACATGGCCGCCGTCTGGAATCGTAGAGGAATCGTAAATCAGTGTAATTAGAGGAGCTTTTAAAAGAGAGCGTGCTGAGTACCCGAAGGTATACTTCGTGCCACTTACCCATCCCCCGAATATTTTCCTTCCTCACGATAGCTTAACAGCTTCCGTCTTCGATATTTTTCGAGAGGGTGCGGACCCGTAATCGAATAAAGTTCTTTCCACCGCAGTCACCTGCGTTTCTCCGTTTTAGGAATCGTTCTTATCGGAATAATTTATTTGCGTTTTCTCCGATCCTTGTTTTCCCCTTTTCCGATGATAATCAGCCGTCTGTGTTTTTATTTCTCAGATCCCGTTCGCTTATATAGTTTTCCCGCCTAGATTCTTTTACTACGATTACCTACGGTGGTGTTACTCTTAGACCTCGTCTAGTGAAAAAGGGTCTGTGTGTTTGAAGCCATTTTGTCCGTTTGGTTCGAGTTGTCTTTGAGTGTCGGTTTCAAATGCGAACCATTTCCTATGTTTGAGAGGATACTGAAAATGTAGTTGTTTCGACGGAAGTTTTTCTTGTTACTATAGCAATTATCATTATCATTTTTACCTAAGCTTTTATATTAATTTCTAAAGATAATCCATCCCTTGATGATTAGAAATTGATTTGCATTTTAATAAAGATCTAGGTTATTCCACGAATATAATTGCACAATTAGAAGTACTTTCGTTTCTTTCGTGGAATACAGAATATTCTTGAATGACATGTCGCGGTGATTCATTTCGAAAACCTTTGAGTATTGTATTTTCTTTCCAACCTTCCGGAAGGTCGAAGGAATGGTGGTGACGTTAATTCCCATTCCCCCTTTGGAGAGACGGAGCGTTTCACTGACCTGTCAACAGATCATTGTTTCCTCCTCTCACTCAACGCACCTGAATTACCACTAGATGAGCTCATCCCTAACAGTCCCGTCCAAAGAGGCTCTTGCTGCCTTTTAGCTTCGAACATTTAGTCGAATGTACACTTTCAATGGATTTTCACTTGTTCAATAGTTCACATGTGCGTAAATTGATCTTCTTTTCGGACGAAATTGCAAGTGGGGAGTCCCTTCTTACATCTAAGGTGTTAATAAGGCAGTCAACATATATTTTTTTCAAATGTAAAATTAATGCTCATTTAGCTTAATACTGATACGAGTTGCAATAAAATTAAATAATACTATTCATTTGCGTTGATTTCAGGAAATTTTGCCTTTACTTTGTTATATATCCATAAAATTTCAATACAAACAACTTGGTCTTTACCTGTTACTTTTAATATGCTGCCACAATGAAAAAATTAGTTTTGAGCGTTTTATTATTTAAATATTCACTGGATTGAATTGAGTTATATAATTTTGTGGAGATATTAAAGTAAAAATGTGAATTAGTTTAAATAGAATAAAATTATTATTTTAAAAAATCGGGAATTATTAAGAGAATAAGATCTTAATATAATACTGTCTCTGACATCTTCTGAGGTAGATATTCGCTACTCGCGAAAGATTAACTGGCATACAACAGTCGAAGTGAAAGTTTGGATGGTGGAAAAAATTTAGAATAAATACATCACAAAAGTTACGCCCATCAAAATACTTGCAAGCGTAATTTAAAATAACATCTGATTTAATGCTTGCATATATAATTCGCGAAATATGTGCGTTGGCTCCCTGTGAAGTATTTTGCGAAACACGCCTTCGGTGAGCTGATTTTGGTAACGGTGCCATGAAATACTGCATATAGCTTCTCCAAAGTGACATCTTTTCATTTAAGTAGACTGAAATGTGCGGCCAACAAATCTCATCGGAGCATTCCGTTGAAAATCCGCTTAATGATCGCAACCCACCGTGACCGATCGCTTTAAAGCTCGACATGTTTTCGGCAACAAACTTGTGTTGGCGAATGGGTTTAGGATAAAGCAAAACAAGTGAGGAAGGAAGAGAGTGGTGCGTAGAAGGAGAGCAACATGCTGTTCTTATTAGAATCGATTGTACGCATTCCAGCAATACTCTTACCATGTACAGAATTAAGTAAAAGATTTGTTTATTACAATATATTAATGTTTCTGTAGCTTCGACTTAATTACATTTAATTTAATTATATTCTGAGTTTTTAAGAGTTGTCTCATTCATTGTTTTATCGAAGTATATTTATAATGTGTATTTAACTTTTAAGTTTAATATCTCGCATTGGTTTTATTCCCTCAATATTTCATAGTATGTACGCTTCTTAGACAAATAAAATATATTTTACTATATTAATTTTATTTATCTGGTTCGGAAGTAGAATATTTTTTCTCCTCTTCTTAAACGTTCTTAAGACAAATTATTTTATGAATTTACATAAGTTATATACTTCTGATATAATGTAAAATTAAGGTTATTTAAAGAATTTAAACTTACTTCATTGAAATGGTAGAGGGGCGGAACCGTTCATCTTTATCATAGATCTATATCTAATCTGCATTTTTTTAAGTACGAGCTCTTGTATTTTTGTTTGACTATTTTCGTTTTAGTTTCTTGTTCATTTTTCCTAAATAGCTATTAAAAGCGAATATCATTGTATTTTTGATTTTAATACCTTCCTTTTTTAGCGAATCCCGATATTTGTTTAATATCTTCTCTTATTGAAACGTTTCGTTCCCATAACAACGTAGTTTACGGCTCGAGCGATGTTCTCTGTTAAGGGAAAGGAAGAGAGGGTTATGAAAGAGAAGTGGCGATAGGAAAGATGGATTGAGAAGGGGACACCGTGGCAGGGGCAAGACTTAACGAGGCATTTTGGGGAAGAGATATGGATAAGAAGGAATCCGAGTGCGAAAGGAGTTACCATACGGGAGGAGACGATGAAACGGTAGGATGCGTAGCGGTGACTACGCGATATCCTGGAATTTCAGAGATCGGTATTTTGGGCTAGGAAAGGCAGTTTTTGGAACAAAAGGGGTTTCTTGGAAACTTAAGATTTACACGGAATGGACAGAGATGAATAAATCACGGTGACATCCTCTAGGGCGCGCTAAAGAAAACGGTATGTTTTCGGGGACATTGGAAGTAAGTAAGACTTAATGATTCCTAGTCAAAGGAGGACGTGAGAACCACGCTAAATTTAATTCGTATTCTTGGAAAAAGTGTTCCGAGAAAGCCTGACCTGGAAAACTTCTTTAATTTTTCCAATCGAAAATATCTTTTTAATTTCTTATTCAACTTTGATCAACAAACAGATGTTTGTTTTACTCAAAACAAATTTTATCTAAACTAAACAATAATTCCTTCAACTTTTACTTTCTCCAATACACTAAGTTATCTATTTACTTAATTTCCTATTTTCTAACAAAATATCTGTTAAGTTAAATAAATTAAGTTAGATAATTGAAACTAAGTTAAATGATTGATAATATATACATCAGAAAAGTGCAAAGTGACTGTATAATAAGAGTAGCGTCTCTTGTTTTCAGATTTAAATGCAAATCTTGTTAACTTTCATATTTGAAAAGTAAAAAAAAGTATTCAGGTTTTAATATACTGTTCTCTTGCGAAAGAAAATTAATTACGATCGAAAGCATTGCATATATTTATAAAGTGTACATTGTGGAACTACGTCATGAAAAATTTTCGAACGGAATCCAATTACCAAGAAAATACTGTTAAGTGCTGTTATTGTAGAAAATAACCATGTGGGTTAGACGGTGAGTCAAGAAAGAGACGGCTGATATAAAACTTCTTGGAATATTCAACTCAATAAAGGGCAAGACATCGTACCTCCACGCGTAACCTCAATTTCACTCCAATTTGCGTAAATCTGAAGAAATGATCCGTGAAAATGCGAATTAAAGAAGACCGAAAGGAAGGGGAATTATTTCCGATGAAATTTACGAGAGGAATTCCACCAAGGGCAATGTAATGATAAATGGATTAAAAACGGTGGTCATTGGGTACGAATTTTACGATCGCATTGGATTTCAACGTCCCTTTTATGCAGAGCAATTTCTCACGAAAACTTAAAGTGGTGGCGGTGAAGGCGTAGTAACTGCTCCTGAGGAGAATGAAGGACTGAAAGGATAGAGGGAAGTGGGTAGAATTATTGAGTAACAAATGGAAAAGGTGTAGATTGGACTGATGGAAAAGAGACCGGTGACATTAATTTTAGTAGTTTCTGTAAATTGTCTGAAAGAAAGAAGTAAATGTGGGTGTTAAGTATGCATTAAGTTGTTCCTTGCAAGTCATCATCAATAAAACCATAAAAATTTTTGCTATTGAAATCAACTGAATTCAATTTTGTCTGCTTGATTAAGGATGCTATTGCAATTTTCATAACGTTCAAAAGCGTTTTGTTCAGTATCATCTCATATTATAAATTAAGCATGAATATAAATAACGGAAGAAAACTCGAATTACTGTCACTTTTTTATCAATTGCTGTATTAGCTGCAAACGTATCGCCTCCCTGTATTGATGGCATTCGCTACTATTTGGTATTTTATTAGTGTAAGATATCGTTTTTTCAATTAACATGCATGTAAAATGTTTATGGTATCGGTCACATTTTTAAAACCATCAGGTGAAGGGAATTTTAATGTTTCTCAAAATATCGACAGAATTTGGTTTAATAAATCAAACTTTTGCGCAAGTGAAATTGAAATATTAACAGAAATCGTACGAGTTTTTATGGAATATTTCGGAAGTAATATAAGTTACCGAAAGCTTCAGGCATTATAGACTATGAGTATTTTTAAATTATTGCAATTGAAAGCAATTAACTTGTCTCAGTAATAATGATATGAGGAACCTTCTGCATTTAATTCGACTAATAAAAATCCTTTTAGGATTTGAATTTCAATTCATTTTGAGCTACTCTCTTCTCACCAATTGTATAACGGTGTTCGCTTCCTGAACAACTCATAAGGCCACTCATGGAATGTTTATTTCAGAAGAGAATATGAGATTAGGATGCATCGCAGTTATTAAGTATTCTTTCTCTCCGGAAACCTCTTAACATGAGATATTTGAAGCAGATCGCGTAATAAAAAGGTGAACATCGGGAGCGACTCAAGAGTTGATGGAATTAGAGGCCGAGGTGCGAAAGAAGTGAGGCAATGGGCGGATCCAGAAAAGGTACCACCGCTCGCTGCGAGATTTGTGCATCCGCTTTTCATGGTGGGAGGTCCCTCCGTGTCTCCAAGAATAAAAACCTCTTCTTTTTTTTAATTGCCGTACACCGTCTTGCGGGCGGTGGCCATTTCGGAAATTTTGATGAAAGCGACTTCGGAGGGGGCGCCTTTATTTCATCCCCCCACTGAATCACTTTGACGCGATACACATCCAGATAATCGCTAAAAACAGTCCCAACGGACTGAAATATGACAAATTGGGGGTAATTTTCGCCATCTCAGAATAATAGAACGTCGTATACATCGGCTCGTTGAATTAATTCTGGATTCTTACGAGGGGATTAGAGTCTGTTTTTCTTTTGAATTATGCATTTCTCTACATGCGATTCGGTTTAAAGGAGGTATTTAATTACGTATGGAAATCCATAGAATAAATCTCTGGAGCATACCTCCCGTGCGAATAAATTAGAAGTGCTTCTTGTGTTTTACGTCTTTTTAGTCTTTATATCGGTGGGATCTTTTCCGTGCGTCTTCTGCTTTATTATTGTTTCTGAAATATTGGGCGATGATTATCTCTAAAAGGATTGCTCATTCGGATGGCTTATAACCGTCGCGACGTTTAGATGTATATCTCGATTTATGACCCTATTTTAATAATAGGATGGCATGGCTATTTAGTTGTAACAGGCGTTAAACTCGGCGGGGAAAATATATTCGCAAGACCGCGATTGTCATGTGATGGGAGTTTCTTTTTAATTTCTTAGGGTTTACGCTTTAGAACTCGGGCCATCCGTCACTTTTACATTGGGTGGAAGGATGTATAATGTTTCGAAGATATTACATGGCTTCATCCAGATAGAATGCAACGTGATCGTAGAACGTAGCGAGTAAATATTTATTAGAGGAAGAATTATTCATTTATTATTACACGTCCCTTTTTTTACGTAGATTACGTCATTTCCAACTTATATTTACTTATACAGCAGAGCATAGACTAACGACATTGCTCTATACGGAAATTTCTTCGACAAAGTTTCTTCTCAGTTTTGAAAATAATAAAGGCTTAAATTCAAATCAGAGCGACTTAAAATCACAAATACTTTTGTGATAATATCATTTCGACTTATATTGATCTTTATTCAGCCAACTTATGAATTAATATCTTTCTCACGATTACAACTCATTTTCATCGAAAATTAATTAAGAAATACGAATATACGAAAGATCGAATATACGAAGTATTTCTTCCAAGATGGACCCATGATGTTCCTTCTTCCCCATTTTTAGATTCCTCAGAGGGAGAGAGATTAACCAAAGTATGTGCTGTAAATTATTCCAATGAAATATTATTCATTCAATATGAGGTTTAGTGACTACAATTCCCCTAATAATAAACTACCAAGCGATATTAAAAATTTCTCCTTCCACTTCGAATTATTAAAAAAAAAGATAACCCTCTTAGAATGATTTCAAAGATTGAGAGTCATATACATGTATGGTTTACTATTAGGAATGAAAGACCTTTTCTTAATGCAATGATGTTCTCAAACCTTCCCTCCATTGTGCTAAATTATCTATTGATAATTAATCGAATTTTGAACGCTTTTAATGCTCTCTATTTTGCTTTCGTAGGCAGCAAACATCTCACAAATCTTGACTCCGTTATAGTAGGAGTAATTTTATACGTTGCTTAAACAGGAACCATTCTACCCTTCTTTCTAACCATTCTTTTTATATTTCTCACCATTTCACTTCCACCTCGTTAAGAATCCTCCAAAGACATTCCAGCGCATCTCTCACATTTGTAGAAGCGACCGAGTTCGTTTGCCCTTTATCACCACGTTTTTCTTTACCGAATCCCCTTATTACCAAACTGGTCGTAAATTATCCATTCGTAAGAGGACTCGCTCCTTACGCCATTGACGTGTTTGTTTAACAAGTCCATTACGGGAGCGAATATTCCTCGAGTATCGATAAGCATTGCTTTGCCCTTAAGACCCGTTCCCTTAGTATAACCGATTATGTCAACAGTTCGCAAGATTCACGGCTTTTACTTTTGGAAAGACGCGGAAACGGGTGTAAATCACTCCCAAAGCAGACTCCTTTTTTACGGGTCGTCTGGGTGTTCTTTTACTGGGAATAGCGGGGGCGAAAGAGTGACTGCGACACACGGACAGATGGGCACAAGTATGTTACTATTATAGAAGTATGGGCTACTTCAGATAACGCGTAAAATGTTTCTAAAATAGTACAGACTGATTCGAAAAGTAAAAGTTTTAATCCTCGATGCATTGAGCTCTGACTTATTCAGGTTCAATCTCAATCACAATATTTATAACTGTAACATAAATAAGAAAGTAAAGGCAAAATTGTTTTTATCATTAGCAATACTAAGACATGTCACGCTCTTATTATTTACATTTTTTGGTGTTTTATAAAATTTTGCTAAATTAAACATGATATTTACCTTTTTAATACAGTCTATATTCCCTTAGTAATTGGTTCAAATCTTAAGAAAATTTTAACCTGCAAAAATCTTCTTTAATCGATAATTAGAGTAAGAATGAGAATAGTTCGATTTAAATTACGAAGGAGTATTAAATGTTTTATTTGATTAGTATATTGCTTTGCGAAGGATACAGCTTGTTTGCTGAAACTATACTATTTTTGCAAAGTCATTTGTGAGCTCATTGGTAAGCTTATTTTGGTGGGAGAAGTTTGATCATTAAGTTATCGCCGAGAAACTCAAAATCTGTGTTCTTGAATTAGATTCGTACACTTTGAGCCATTAGCGTTTTAAATGTAGTAATTGCGACGTTCGAGTTAGTTACGAACTCGATGAAAGACGGGAAGAAAGATGCGTGGCGTAATGGTGGCAGCTAGAGCATGATTTACGCTTAAGCCTATGAATTATTTGGTCGTAAACGATGCTATTTACCTAATCCCATGAGAAATTCCAGCTCTCTTCACTACGGCCTACGCGACACAATTTGTATGATTAATCGCTCGCTAAATGTCGCGCTTCTCGAGGGATATTTTAGAATTATTTACCCAAATATGTATTTTGCTATTTTCGGACGTCTATCAAATTACTTCTATTCCAAAGGTTCTAGGAAGCGAAAGTCGCTTTCGAATGAAAACTTAACGTGGAATTTTTAAATATTTAAGCTTCTTGAGGAGTTAAAAATATATCTCTCACTTCTATAGCCTTATTTAGTAGTTTTATAGTACCTACTTATTAATTCAATGGATATTTTAAGATTCTCATCTTTTTGTACTTTTTAAGCGATTATCTTAATATGGATTAATCAGAGATTAATTATTTCTTGTCTTAAAAAAGACATGTATGGTGCCGATTTTCGTGAATTCTTAGAACTTATAAATAAGATTATTTATATATAAATATTAATTAAGTCAATATAGATATATTAATTGTTGATTGATTGAATTGTTGAAAAGATATATTAATTGTTTAGTAACTTTAAGGTGTAATATTAAAGACAGTTTCGAAGTAAATACAGAAGTTCACCATTTTATTTCCGGGATATCATAAATGAATGATGAAGAATAAAAGATAAAATTAGGAAGAAAAGGGAAACTGGCAATTTCATCGTAAATCTAAGGAATAAATCCATTGGAAATATAGGAGAGAAGAGGGAAGTTCGTGTGGAGCGACAGATGCTTTGGGATGAATAGAAGATGAGCAATAATTCTTTCGCCACTGAAATTTTTATTCTTAAGAAGTGGTTTAAACTCAAGGCAGTTTTAAAATCTTTACGGATGGGTTGAAATACTACGTCAGTTAATGACTGATATACGAGGATTTTATTTCTCAAAGCAATGCAGCGGTGTTACTTTTAACTTTTGCCGCACTTCTGTGAGGTACAGTTCTCCATATAGCGTGACCATAGACATTATGATGCACTATCAACGTCTTTATGCTATCCATCTATGATTGTTAAATAATTTTATTATTATCCGCGTCTAAGGTCAACCCTTTGACTGTACATCCTATTTTGGTGACGTTTTAATGTTACGCATAACATAGTTATACTATTACCCATTGTCATTGATAATTTTTTATTGTGTTGGTTTATTGGATTAATAATAAGATTGATTTCCATCCTTAAAGATGTTTTCAATGATGTGGAAAAACGTTTGTATGAATTTCAATAGGATAAGTTATATGATCACGAACATTTTAATAAATTTCCCTAAGAGCAATGATTTTAACTGCTAATGAAATTCAAGTGATTCAAACTTCTTAATTAATGAATAGCTTAAATCAGCTCCTGGTGTTTCTCTAGCCTTGCATCTCTTTCTTCTCGTATGCTTACCACTTCTCTCTTATTCCAGAATGACTTCCTTTGCTTTAGGCAATCGTCCTGGAATCATAACATTTGTTCCATCGCGATAATTATAATAATCTTGTTTGATCGACGATTGGGCACAAACGGAAGTTAGTTGTCGAGTAGTTGATTGTAATTTGGACGAATTAAACGAGCGGATAATTCTTGGTGTCTGCAATTGAAGTCTCGACCTCCCACGCGTCTCAATATATTTACGCTCACGAAACATCTTATTTACTTACTTAGATTAGAATCGATTTTTTGAATGGTAATCTCTCATACATTTATTCGCAGTCTTCTTAAGCAACATTGAAATCTTGCAGTGCTTCCGGAAATAAATTAGCGTGATTTATAATATTTATTCTACAGCCATTAATTATTATACCTCTGACATTATGAGCAGCTGACGCATTAAATTTTGGTTACGTGCCTGTAAACATTAATGATGAACTTGTGTATGTGGATGTAGTTTTATTAATAACTCAAAAGATTAGACCGTTTGAATGTAAACTTCTTAAGTTGGGGAAAATGATTTAGAAGATTCATGTCTTTGCAAAACGATTTAATACAGTGGTACGTTTTTCACTTCGGTCCAACTCTTGCGAAAATTAATTTTCTTATTTTGCATTCAATTTATTGTGGAAACTGATATATTTTCTATTACTTGCAAAAAGCTTGAAATAATATTGGAACCTCTTTAAAATACGCAAGTGAGATATTTAATTAGTTGGTAGATGAATTCAGACTAAACCTTTCTTTATCTTAGCAAGTAAGGTTTAAAAATTTCAGTCTTCCTTAATGGTGGAAAGAACAGATAGGTATTTTAAAAGTTAATATCAAATGCAACAATAATCCTAGAGTAATAGAAAAACAGGGAGAAAGAAGCCTTAAGTTTGTTGTATTTCATTTAATTATTTGAATATTTTAAATTTATTGATAGCGTAACGGTATCCTCATGTGAGTGAAATATCATTTATTAAATCAATGTATTTATAATATTACTTCCCGTAATATTTTAGCTTAACCCACTCTCTTTGGGATACGGAAATCTGCTAATTTATTCTCCATCTTCCGAATATAGCGGAAGATAATTTATAAATATACATCAAAATTAATTTCATTTACTGAAAGGTTGAAAGACTTTTACCTAAAGATCAGTGCGTGTGGAAACTTTAATTATCGTTGGAGTTATTTGTCCATCCAAGTTCGACGACGCTTAAATTGTTTACGTCTTCCATAATATGCTTCCTGAATGAATTAAAATGAAGGATTTGGAGTTATAAATTAATTAGTCCTTCCAAACCTTTACTCCTAAAATTGGATTCTCATTGATAAATTGTAGTAGCTTATTCTATCACATCCGTAATTTACGTAATGACCTCATCTGTCTAAGTCAATCTCGGAAGATTTCGTCATTTCCCGGTCCAGAGCAATATTTTTCGCAGAATAAATGTCGCATTTTTCAGGATTCTTCTATTTTTGGGCACCATTCATTTACGTCTGAAGGATAGTATGAAAATCTTCCTGAGAGATTCATTGAAATTTTTTGCTTTTAATTTATGTAATTTACTTTAAAATGTTTCTGAATCGCTATTAATTCTATTTCAAATTCTTTTTTCACTAAAAATTGCAAATAAGTTTATCAGAAACATATTTGAAATAATTCCTTTACATTACGCCTTATTATACAGTACTATTACTGTATATTATTATTCGAACTTATATACTTACGTATATTCTTTTATAGATATATCGTATACTTACATATATACTTTGCCTTCATTTTTTTAATTCTAAGGTATTAAAAGAACGATGATAACTAAGGTCAGCTCTGGGTGTTTTAGTTTTTACTTTCCCAGTTTGATGTCAGAGTTATGATATTAATGGATTATCACTATCACATTTCTTATTTGCTTGTTAGTACTGTAGAAACTCTTTATAAACGAATCAATGATCTCTTTATTACTTCTGTAAGAGATTTTTAAGTTTGGGAAATTCAAATGGAGGTGGTAAAGAAGAAAAACAGTTAAACGGCGGACTAAATGATTAAAATGAGACCGAGATGATAGATTGAAATCATGCGATGGCACACGGAAGTTAAGGGTAGAGAAATAGTTTCAGGAGAGGTCTGTAAGAGGAACGGATAACAAGAGATGGAGTGCAGGTGGAGTGTGGGTGTTGGGTCGAAAAGAGATAAGACCGTGAGGAATGCAGGAGTCCTAAGGGGTTTTAAAGATGCCGCATTGGATACTATCTCGAGCTGACTCCCACCCCTTTCATCTTCACCACCCGAAAGAGTTATCTCTTGGGTCGACCCACAAGCCTTCAAGGACTCGATGGCACCGGACCTGCTTTCTCCTTTGCACTAAATTTTCGCCCATTTGCCTTCCGTACGCCTTTTGGAAAGTACTCTTATCGTCCTCTCATAAAAGGGTACTGGTTCATCAAAAACGCCCTCAAATGCTAGTCATTGGTGCTGTCTGCAAACTGAATGTACGTCTTATAAGTTTCAACCCTTCTTTGCTTCCATTTTTCCTGAATTCAGTTTCACGAACTCGTCTTGTCTTATTCAATTTACTATTTTCATAAATTTTCAATGACATTTCATAGAAACTATGCCTTCAATTGGATTTCTGTTGTTACGATGCAAGCGCAATGATTCATCATTTTTCATCTCTAGTTGTTATGATCTAACACTGTGAAACACCTTTTAGTAAAATATAACAGAATCGTTATCTTTCCCTTTAAAATAATAGTGGGAGTGTGAAAATATATATGTTATTAATTTAAATATAACTTTTCTCTCAAAATCATCTAATATGTAAACAGGAAATCGATTTTGTGTGTGACTTTATTGACTTATTTTACCCAACTCTTTTGTTTTCATATTTAATTTACTCTCTTTTCGTGTAATGTAATTTAAATCCTTTTCCAATGTTTTTTTTGACTCGCATGAAGAAGATTGCTCATTTTCTCCGTACGCTAAATGTCTTTCGGTGTCCCATAATTTTACCTCAATCCAGTTTCAGAGTCATTAACCTTCGGCCCTTAGATAAGAACAAGCAAATGCAATAAACATGTACTTTTCATCCAGATTTTTAAGTAGCATCGTTTGAGAAATTTTTTCCACTCTTAATTGGACTTTCTTCTGATTGAACGAATACCTCTTGCAAAAGAGCTTCAAATCTAATTTGAAGTTAAAAAGAGAGCGCGCCCTAGAATCGACAATAAACCCTTTCGTGGACTGTTTTGAACGTTTAATTGTCATTAGAAATGTTCTATTTAAAGGCAGATTTTGCTGAGATTAAGATCATCATTCATTCCCGCTAGTCCTTTAAAATTTTGCTGATTTCCAGCTACTCACTCATAATACCCAATGATATACTTTTTGACTTGTTCTGTGATCTATTATAACCCTCAGTACGCAACATAAAAGTCAAATAGACTTCATATAACAACAGTATATCCTGATTCATTACGAACTTCACCTTAGTATTTGATCATTATTGTTTAAAGTGAAAAAGTACAGTTTGTGGAAGATATTTACTCAACAATCATACAATAGATGCACATTGTTTATGTTACGCAATTAAATTTATTTTTAATTAATTTGAGACCAATATATGATGAAGCTCTCGTTTCATATATATTTTAACTATTCTAGATGGTTGATTTCTCTTTCGGTACTCTTTTGTGCAGAATTAAAAAAAGTGCTTTATATATCGTGCTGATTGACTCGTACTACTCTTGATTAGACAGGAAGGCGGACATTTTCTCTTCAAGAACCCACCCAAAGCATTATTCTCTTCTGGAAGGACCTGTCCATATTTGAATCCCACTTCTTCACACTATTCCGTGCAAAATTATCGCTTAATTATTCCTTCGGAATGGGATTAGAAAATCTAAAGGGGACTTAGGGAGGAATTTTTCACAGAGGGATGAGTGGAATTTCACTCGGTTTTCCACGTAAGGGAGCCGGTGGCCATTGTGCCTCCTCATGACGCGGTCCCACTGTGGAATGAATGTCGATAAGTGCCAATAAAGATTCAAATAACGGATACAAGCGATTAATTGATTCGCCATACAATGGGGAATCTGAAAAGTGTTCGGAGCACATCAACTCTGAAATGAGATGACGAGGAGTTTTCCATTGTGGGCCAAAGGAGGGGAGATCTGGTTAATGATTGGAGAGATTTGCGGCTTCTAATCGACACCGAGCCGGATTTAAACCGTGTCTGGTATTCACAAGTATAGGACTATCAATATAAAGCCTACATTCTATCATCTGTTTAATATTTTTGTTGTTTATTTAATGATTCATTTTGTTTTGAAAGTGTTTAATGGAAGAGAATTCTTAAAGAGTGATAATATTTAAGTGAACCATTTTAAAGGAGTTCTTTCAGCTTCTGCTACGAGATAAAAACTCTCATCATTGATATACCTTTTAAAAAACAAGGCTCGTTGGATGAAAAAGGGATATTGAGAAAGAACAGAACTATTGCTATTCATTGAATTATACATTTACTAATTTCATTTTTATTTTTATGTTTGATGTTCCTGTTATTTATCACATGGTTTTTATTTGTGGAATGAAAAATAAGAAAATATTTTAAAATACGTATTTAATGCAAGAAGAATTTCGTCCATATTTAGCAAGAATCCGAATAATTTGTCATAAATAAGGTAGTTAAAAGTAAACATATGACTGCAATGATTACTCAACATTTAAAAGCTGTATAATTCAATAGGGTCTTATATCATCGTATAAGTGCCATTTTTCAATCAAAAGTGAATAAAAATGGCAGTTTTAGCAGTTACATTCCTCATTATGCTAAGGAGTTGGTTTCTTAGGAGGCTTGCATGTGTGCCTTACAATCTAATTTTGGTTAGATTTGGTTTCTCCCTCCGTCAGTAGACAACTCCAGATGGAAGGAGTCGATTTTGAGTTTCCCACATTCTGCTGCTTCGAGGAATGACTCAGAGCCTTTTTGCCTCTCCTTTTAAAGGCCACTGTTGTTAAACAACCGTTCAAATCCCGATATATAACGAAGCAGTGATTCGCTCAGCTGGGAATTCGGGCTAAAACCGTCGGGAGCGGATTCGGATGTCGCGGCCTCTGTTTATCGATGGCCTCGAACCGATGGACAGTAACGAGCGGCCACTCAATGGGAAACAAAAAGCGTCCTGAAATAAAACGGGAAGTCAATTTTAAGAGCGCGTTGCTCATTCGACGGCGTGCCAAAATTCTGACCGATTAAGATGGAATGACCAAGACTTAAAGGATTCGAGGCCGAGGAGGGTATGAGCTGGCAGGGACTAAAAGGGGCGTTGCCAGGGTTTTGTTTTCTTTCCCATGCGGTGTTTTCGGGAGCGGAAATTCCTATCGCCTCCGAGAGAAGGCCGCCGAATCGAACTCTGTTTTTTGCGAATTTTTGCGAAGCATTCTCGAGTCGTGAAATCTGAGCGATTTAGCCCACGGATTCCTCAGTGGATGACAGTGACGTCCGGATTGAGTCGTCGTCTATTTTGAGAGGGTCTTTAAGGGAAGTTTGTGGTGACGCCATCCCATTACAAGAGGAGGAAAAAGTGGTCATCCTAAGCGTTGAATTGGTTTTCTAATAATAACGGCGTCTTCACCCCATCCTGAGTTATATTTCGCTAATGCGCGATTTTGAGATGTGACGGAAGGATTGAAGTTCCTTCCACAGATCTTTTGGGTTATGTCACTCTTCCGTTTCTGAACGCAAACACACGGACGGTTGTTTTTTTTTTCGATGAGGAATTTCTCCGTGGATGAATCATAAGAGAGTCTCACGTTGCGGTGGTTTTTGTTTTCCAAATTCTGCTCTTATTATATTCAGATATTAAGAAAAACGTTTATCATCTATCTCGTATAGGTGATTTTATCGATGATAATAGATTTTTTTTACTATACGGAAATTCTGACGTTATTATTTTTTGCAAACATAATTATCAGAAATTGGTGGGTTCAAAAACAAAAAGGTATTATCTCTTTTGTGTGCTGTGAAGTTTTGATTAAATAAATTATCTCATAAAATCTTATCATATATTTCTTTTCTCTACTATGCCAACGTTGAATAGTATACGGATAATGTTATGCTCAATATATCCATTTCGAAGGTACCTCTTTATTATTATTGATAATGCAACATGATAAAGATTGCGGTATCTTTAAATAATAAGTGGATTGTTCTTAGGTATTGCCTTCACAGTTTGGTTGCTGAAATAGTTATCACTATTTTCAGATCTTCTTCATTCCCTTCCACTTCCTTAAAAAAAGAACTTCTGAACTCGAATCGATTTATACTTTCCGGTAAGTTCCATTACTTGTCCATTTTCGCTCACGCATTATTCTCCCCGACTCTGATTTCCTGTTTAGAAACAATTCCCTTGATGTCCCCAATTTCCTCTCTTTTGTTTTGCGTACGCCACAGTCTAAAATACATATGAATGAGGCGGATAGAAAAAGAGCCTCAAGAGCGCAGTCCTCAATGGGCTTTGGTGTAGCATCCGGGTTCACGAAGCCGTCACCACTAAACCTTCCGCGGAATCCCACTATCCACTTTATTCGTTACGTTGAAGTGTTTAAGCGGACGCGGAAGAAAATACAGCTATGCAATGGAGTGTTCACCGAATCAAAGGCGATCTTCCCGGAAGGTCTGCCCTCTGCGGGGTTCCTCCGATTTATGTCTCCGATGGAATCCACGAGAGGCGATGTTTTTGCACCGGATGTAGGTGGGGTGTCATCGCAAAAGGACGTCGTTCAATCTCAGTCCTTCCCCACGAATGCCACCCATCCTTCGTCTTATTCCACCGTTTTTCCTTCTTTCGACCTTTTTGCTTGTTTTCGCCCGCATTCTACCCCTGTCGATAACCCTGACTCTTTCGTGGCACGTGTTTACAAAACATGCACGGAAATACTTGCTTCGATAGTTTTAGGGCTCGTAATGCAAATGTTTTTAATGTGATTCAATCTGTTTTTGAGTTGTTGAGCTCCCATCGTTAATGAGAGCTATATTGTTTAGTCCCCTTTTTATCTTTAGTATTTAATAGTAAATTATAAATAAATATT
Organism: Pantala flavescens; assembly: GCA_020796165.1. Taxonomy (NCBI): domain Eukaryota; kingdom Metazoa; phylum Arthropoda; class Insecta; order Odonata; family Libellulidae; genus Pantala; species Pantala flavescens. The sequence goes on from CM036883.1 coordinate 50,663,091, forward strand.
ATTTATGAAAAATTACATTGAAACAATGAAATTTCGTATGTCTAATGTAATAATTATTTAGGAAACGTTTATAAAAAGCAAAAATTATAATTTACAAAATGTACAATAATTCAATATTTGAAATATACATGTATAATTAGGTACATAATACACAGAAATATTAACACCTAGCATAACGTTTAAAAGGTAATCAAATGGTCAATGGTAATTAAAATATGATATCTCTGTTATTTTACAACTACGTCTATTATTTATAATCGATTCTTTGATTAGATATTTTCTCAGTACGATTCAGTATAGTTTTTTCTATCGTGGTCTAATTTTTGGTCTAATTTTTACTTTTATGGAAGAAGATTTGATGAAGGAAGATTATATTCTCACAGTTTCTTTTGCTGTCATTTAAACGCGCTTGGGAAAAATTTTTTTATAATTTTTACTTCGCTCTATTCATATAGCTTTACTATAATTCATTCGTTCTATTTTTATTAGCTTTTAATTCTAATACCACTATTTCATTTTATTGTTATTTTCCTCATCCCCCAAAAATTGTTCTGATCTTTTTACTGTACGCGAATGAATAAATTTCCGCATCCATTATATTCCGGTCCGTTAATGTTGCCTTCCTCTCTTCACACCTTTTACATCTTCCTTTTCTACTCTTTTTCTTTTTGCCCTTCACTCGTTTCCCTCTTCACTTCCCGTCTTTCCTCTTCTTTGGAATATTCCTTATCTTCAACAGATTTCCGCATCACCTGATTTACGCATCCTCCCATTATTCCCATCTCAAAAGGAAGCGGAGCAGACGATTTAAATTTAATCGCCTTTTTGTTTTCCCTTTGTCCGAGACAATTTATGATTTTGCATGCAGTTGCAATGACGAATCTCTTCATCCGGTGCTCCCGAGGCAATCAGTTCATCGACATCGTTGCTATGAAACTAGGAATTCGTTGAATGCTTAACTCTAATTAATAACCCCCTATACCTTGAGATTGATGTTGGTGTTTGATGAGTACTCTTTTCATGACGTTCAATCATCAGTTTATTTGATTTAATCAACTTATGTTTTAGTTCCTGCATTCCTATTTGCCTTGATTTATTTAATTGTAAACTAAAGCTATAGAAATATCCATCTCAAAATTTCATCTTTCCACTTGATTATTATTATATTATTCATATTTACTACTCATATTGTTGGCTTTCTAATCTTAAAGAATAGTCAACGTTTATTCAGAGCTATTCCATAACATCTAGTTCAGCAACGATATTTATCGATGCGTACTTTTTTAGAGTCTTAAGATATATATTATCGCTTAAATCATAAAAATGAAGATATTTCGGAGGATTTTAACATGATATCATTGTTTATGAACGTCAATTAGATTATCAATTTAAAAAAATAAATATATCATGTAAAGAGTATATATTATTTTCCTGAAACAAATTTCAAATTCAAAGATCAATAATTTATCAAATCATCAGTATTTAATAGCGTTATTCCACTGTTTACTCTCAGCCATGAAACATGGACGACAACTTGACCCGTGACGTAACGATCAACCTTTCGCGTTCATTGTGCGACCATTAGTTCCGTCTCTTACGCTACCGAACATCAAATGGATAACCAGCTAAGCCTTTTAATGCGCCTTTAAACCATCCATCGACAGACGCGCGCAATGCGTTTCTCGGGCGAATAGCATAAACAGCTGAGAATCGTAGTGCGTGATCTGATTGAAGGACTCATTCCCTTCTTATATATGTGGCAAATTCCTTTGGTCTCCGCTCCCGTTTTGCCTCCAATAAGTCGCAGGAGAAAAATGTTCCCGAACAAGGAGTGCTACCGGAGAAGAGCGATTGCAATATATATGCTTCAGAGGGTCGATTTGTAGGTGTAGGCGAGTTGAAGACAGAAAGAGGAACCGCAGTGCTAATTTATGAGTCTTTGCGGATGAATACAGATCATCCACGGCCATCTATCGAAGGAGTTTAAATTGGGTCCGCTTTCTGAATTTATGTTGTGCGTTAGTGTTACGAACGAAAAGGAGAACATCAATAAGGATTCTTTATTCAAAGCCACGTGAAGGTTTTTAATCAATTACTACATGAAACTGTGGGTGGAGTTTTATGAATGGTTTGTATTATATTGATTGAGGATATTGGTACACTATATATGCAAATTATTATTTAATGAAGAGTTGAGGAATCATGAATAATTAATTATCCCTACAGAACGTGTTTGGTTTTAAATAGTGGCTTCGATATATTTGTAATGATAATATAGGAGTACAACGATTCTCTACTGACCTTTGCTGTTTCATTTTTTAGGAATAATAAATATAATTTTATTATTCTTTTTTGAAGGTACCGGATTTCTATATTTAACAGGACAATTTATTCTGGAAATATTTCTATTAAGCACATAAAGAACAGTTCAAAAGAATGTAGCATAAACTTCGTTTCTTTACAAAGGCATACGATTCAAAAATTGAAAATAGTATACCGGTCTTTATTATTCTTCGAAGATAATGGTTTACCCGACTTAATTCAGAGACTGACGTAGCTTTCAGTTAAAAGTTATAAAGGTATTTTGAGAGTGATTTTTTGTCCTGTATTTCCGTATTCCGTATTAATGCTGAACTAAAAATATCCTTCTGTAAACTAGGCTATAAATCTATTACATCATAACCGAATTCTATTTCTGATACAAAACGCGCTCCCTTAATCTATTTAGGAATGCGGACTTTAATTATGGACGAAATGCTTCTTCATGTCTATTTTTTTTCCATCGCGCGAGAGTGTTAATCGAAAATCCCAATATCACTTCAAAAGTATTTTTGCGAAAATTTCACGATAAATCATCTCTGTCTTGTCCATCCAAATGAGCATCATTGGCCGCGACTGCCCTCTCACGAAATGTTCCATACGGTATTAAGGACGAAATAATTCATTCTTCTTTTGAACGTCGAGTGAAGATGTCTCTGCGGTAAGTAATGGCTCCAAGTAATGCTCTGGTGGAAATAAAAAGATTTGAAGGAGAGATGCAGATTAGGCTACCGATCGGAAGGAAGGCTTTTGTCGATGGGGCGGAGTTGAGTTGTGGACGCCCTCTAGCGTTCGAAAAAGGTTATTAAAGGAGTCGCGGAATTGAAACGGAAGGGATATGAAGAAAGGAGGGTCTAAGATCCGCCCTAGAAAACGAGACTGTTAAATCCTTCGGGTATTTTTATGTATTTTGTAGATAAGCGTTGGAGTATTAAATGTAATTGTAATTCAATCAGAAAGTAGCGTGATGATAATTAAAATGATCAAAAATATCAGTAATGGACAATTCAGTTATCATGTGATATTCCCTAGAATGTGCGTTTTTAAGTCACTGAACGATTCTGAGAAGGAAAGCTTTCGAATTTAATGAAGAAAAGTGTAAACTATTAACATTTTTTGATTAGGAAAAAGGATGCTTAGATCCTTTACTCTCACAAATAAATAACCAAAATCTTTGAGGTTATGTAATGCACAAAAAGTGGATTGAAGTAGTTTACATGCATCTCCTCAAAAAAGTCCTACCCTTTAGTAATCTATTTAATGAAGCGTTATGAGTCTACGTGTAGTGAATTCTATTAAACATTTCATTAGGACGAATACCATTACCACTTTTCGGTTTGTCCTATATCACAATACCATTCAGGTCTAATCTTTCAAGTCAGCAAGTTTGAGACAGATGAAAGACGATTTTTCCCACCAGATTATAAACATTATTGATTCATCAATAAATGTTAGATATTGTGTATAATATGATATTATATGTTAAGGGCGACTTTGATAAGTAATAAGACGATCAAGAAAATGGGAGTCAGTAATTTACTGTAAAAAGCTTTAATAGGACGTGAACGAGATATGTCAACAATTTTTTCAGAAATTGAAAAATTTGATACAAAGACGAATGTATATGTTATTGAAAAGCGGTCAAGAGAAAAAATTGAAAACAAGTTTCAACAAGTGAGGAGTTAGTAAGGTAGAAAGCTGGGTTTGCTATCAGCTGGAATCCAAAAAGAACGGGAGAAGGCGGTAAATGATAGAAGGCGGAAGATATGGTCTCAGAGTGTGATGTAGATATAAGTTGGATGCACGCTCACTCTTGCCGTTGGGTATACCTCTGCCGATTGGTAGACCATCACAAACTACCGATCTAAACTGGATTTCTTTATGACAGGAAATAATCACCGACGGACAAACGGACTTTTTCCTCAATTAACATTCTGCTGCATTGGTAAACGGAATAGAATTGCTCATTGCTTATCATCGGTCGTGAATCTGAGGCACCGATGCGATGTTTTGCATTTTTATGTCTGCGAAAACATGCATTCGAACTGAATGTACTCTAATAAATTTATTGACAACCGTTTAACTGAGAGTCTATCGTTTACTGGAGGATAAAGAAATGAAATTTTCCTATGTTTAAAAAAGTGTGAAAAACTCGCATATTTATTCCTTTTTTACTATTTCATAACTTCAACTGTCTTCTCCTTGAAAATATCATACGCCAACTCTCATTTTTTTCGTTAATTAAATTTCATCTAATGAGCATTACTTTAGGTTTAATTTCAATATCTATTCAAATACGCGCATGTATATTTAATTTATTTTCTCCAGTCTTAGATTGAGATATTTAATCCAAACAACGATTCGTAAGACTCAAGTCAGCTGCATCCTTAACATGGAGTAAGCATTTGAGTTCACAAGACGTATTCCTTTGATATCTAAAATACTGCTTCTTCCACTGGAAAACCAGTTTTCTAAACACTTATACTTCACTCTGTGATTTACTTCCTTTTTCTTCTTATAACATTTTATGCAATAGACAGGAACGGAGAATGATTTTACGGACACTTTATTTCCCATGCAGCCTCATTCGGACTTCCCCTTTTAAGTATGCAGTTCTTTGCAGACATCGTCGAAGGGTGTCCATGGCGTGTGATACATCAGCGAGCGCCGGACTGTCCATCTCCGAACCGTTGCTTTTAAATCGGCACCAATTAAAATCTCTCGGCGTATTTTCCGAAGAATAAAGATGTCCGGCAGTGAACAGAGCAAATGCAGCGAACACGAGTTTTTAACATCGCGAAGAGGATATTTGTGCGTTGGGATGGATCCGGTTGGGACAAGGAGGCTTTCGAAGGTTGAAGGGCTGGACGTGTAAGCTGAACACTTGTCGGAAAATTGAAACGGTACAACCTCACGGGAAATATCTCATTCTCGGCAGCGATACCAGATCGATAAGCGCTAATACGGTACACGATAAACAAGCCCTTGGTACGCCTTTCAATGCTCGTGTATACCCTTGCGGTGGACTTATCGAACGGATTGACCAAGAAACTTAATGGAGGGAATTATTGAGGAACGGAATTGCTGCAAATTTTATCTCATAGTTTGAAATTTTCACATTGTTTGTTGTAAATACGTATATTTAAGGAAGTCTCAAATTTTCTATAATTCTTCTGATTTTAATGATCTTTAATGATTTCTGACCTTAATAAGGTTTTAATATTTAAATAGTATTTTTATCTTCCTTCGTTTTATGGTCGTGAAAGAGAAAAATAATCGTGTCATATATATATGCATCAAATTTTAGTGATAAAAATTCGAATCAAGTCGTTGTCAGTGTTAAGTTACGATACTGTTATTTGCAGACCTCTTTGGATGAAGGACTCTGTGTAAGAAACCGAGACATTAAGCAGTTGCTTTATGTTTAATCATCAGAGTCGGGATGATTCTTTTGTTAGTTGACATCAACTTCAATTTTGACAACAAATTTGACTGTTAACCAAGACGTAGAAGAATTCTTTTCCTCTTAATTTAATAACTGTGAATAACTCTTAAAAACTGGGAGCAATTAAGTTCCAAGAATAAGTATTCTTAATCATTAGCTCTCTTTGAATTCCAAAGAAATAAAATTGTCTCCGTTAACTCGATGATTAATACTTTGCCTACGCAGCATGTAAATCATACGAGGAATGAGCGGAGATATCGGTCTCCATCAATGTTTGCTTTGAAAGGAAGTTCTTCCCGGGAAAATAAAACTTTCCGGTTAAAGATAGATCTGTGAGTAAGGCTTTTACAAGAGCGTTATTTTAGAGAATCATCTTCCGCCGATATTTATGGCAGCGCTAAGCAGAAAAGAAAGCGATGTTTTCAGAGACAACTATCGGTGTAGATTGAATCAGAGAGGAAAGCACCTTAGGATAGTCGCTAATAGTCGAAGAATGCTTCCAAAGAAATGGGATCAGCGCTCGATTGAGATAAGAAGCACAATTCTACGGTAAAATGAGGTTAGAGAATGATTTGACGCGAACAATCGAAGGAGAAGGGGTATATTGATTAAGGGACTGTGAGAATGCCTTTTCTGATTGGGAATTGTGTTAGAGGAGGAGATCTGCTTAGATATTTGGATAACTGCGACGTTCGCAGTCCGAATCGGGTTATAATTTGATCACGAAAGATACGATTTCCTAGAAGAAGAATGAAACAGGTGGAGGATGACGATACAGAGATGCTGAGAAATGGATTAACTGCCTAGCAATAGAGATAAGTTAGAAAGAAGAACTCGGTAGCTTCTACAGAGCACTCCTCTTTATAGGTATTTATTTTTCCGGACAGTAGGATAATATGTTTTAATGGTATATCAATGTTTTTGAATCTGGTGTAACATCTCGATATCAATCCGATATGTGACTGTTTTATAAACGTGTACTGTAAGCTCATCTAAGATTAGTTTTTGTGCTCCAGTTAACGGATGTTTCAATTACATTCGAAATGCACCTTTCACTAGCAGTAGAAAGCACATAAATGTTCCCTTATCGATAACAGATATACATTCTTGATCGTATATGAGGGTATCATTTCTTGAATTTTATTCATATCGATTACAGTTGTAAATTTAATCCTTATTACTTCTTAATTACTTCATTAGCGCCTTCGTTCTAACTTCTTGGAGGAATAAACTATAAATAACGAGTACTTTTCCTACTTTCTCTACGAAGGTATGTTGAAAATGTTTTTTTTTTGATTTGTAGTGTAGTACAAGGTATTAGGATGAAGGAATTTTCAGTTCTAAAATTTTCAGTTTAACATGATGTGGAATTTCTTTTAATGTTTAAGGAGTACGTCTTCCAGTTGTCTTGTGAAACTTCGATTTAAAAATAATGATTATTTGTCTTAAGTAATCAATTCAGAAAACGTATTAGTTGGTTAACTGGTGTTAGCCAAATTATTTTGTTGCTTTAAGAGTTAAGCTAAATTGTAATGATGTTTAACTCTTCTTTCTTTCTCTTCTTCTACATTTTTATTTCGATTCTAATATTCTTTTTAATTCAAGTGGTTCACTATTATTTAAATAATAATTGTTCATTTATGAATCTTATTTATTATAGAATGAGGAGGAAAAGAAATAAATATCAAAAGGTATAAAAAATATAGCGTTTTTGAGCCCTAGCGTATCCTTAGTTTCTATCCATAAAGCGTTAAATCACCCTATCATTAAATCGGTCACTGCATTAATCTCATTAAATAGCTCCCAATGGCTACTCTAATGCATTTTTCTCGGGACGCTGCTCATCAAACCCGTCTCTGTTGCTATGGATATCAGTCGATCGCGAGTATATTCTACTTCGGAAGTGCATTAGGGAGATGTGAAGATAACGGCGGGAAATAGAGCGCCTCTCACCTTGATTGAGGAACAATGGGCGATGAGGGTTCCCTCTCGTGGTCAGCACCGCCTGAGGCGTGGGCGTCCACTCCTCCTGAAAATGGCGTGGGTGGAGGCATTCCCGCCTCCTCCTACGGCTTCCTACACCCGCACCAGATAAATGGCTGACGATCGCAGATGGAACGCTCCTCCGAAGGGAAAGATAGCCCTCATATCGAAAAGAATGCATTCGGTCGTTTCCATGGAGACTTTTTAATTACCGCCCTCCGCGGGAGGGAGAAAGAAGGCAAATATGGAGATAAGCGGCGCATTGGGGTGAAAGCGATTCGGGAACGCGAAGGTGTCCCCCCCGCTCCAGATTTCTCCCCCCCCCCCCCCCGAAGGTCTTTTATCTCAACGATGGCAACAATGGGGCTATCGAAAAGAGATTCCCTTGAGGAAGGTTCTCCAAACGCAGATACGATTCGCCTCTATCTCTCGGAGGGCCTTTTGAAGGCCCGAGGACAACTCTGCGTTAAAAGAATGCCAGATGAATCGATCCGGAACGATTTTTATGGTCGGCAGCGAAGTGTTTGTCTTCATCTCTGAGAGGGTTTATTTTTTCCAATTAAAGTGGCGATAATCGAGGCTTTCTCGGGGTGTCTGCACCGTCAGTTACCGTTTTCACTTCTCGTATCTCCGATCTTCGCGGGCCAAAGTACAAATGTTGGAGCTTCGTATCGTCTCTACGTATCGCTTAATTGTTTATGGAAGCCGTCCCCACTCTTTCATGACGTATGAACTTCTTTAAACAATGATAGTATTATTTTGTTAAGTAAATTATTCTCTATATCAAGTTCATAATTTAGAGGAATGAATATACTTATAACGCCAATTAACAGAAGAAATTGATATCGCCTTTTCTAATATCCGAATGTTTTTTCTCAGTTTTATACTTAACTCTCATACTGATTCATTCTAGATTTAATCGGCAGTATGAGCGTAGTATTTCAACAAATTCATCTTGATGCATAAAAAACAGTTATTTTAAACTCGAATCTGTCATACATGATTTATTCTGGTTTTAACTCCTTTGCATTATTTTATTTACATATCTTATTAATGAATCTTAATCACCTAGATTATCTATCAATTGATTTTAATGAAATATTTGTGGCTTTCATTTCCATCTTACTAATTAAGGACGTGAGTATTGGTACGTATCTGAAATATGTACAATTTCAAATTCTTACACATTCATCAAATTTAATCTCAAAAGGTAAGGTAGTATTTTTTAATCATTATGTATGAGTGTAACCTCAAACAATTAGAACATGAATTTTACGAAATTTATAATAAAAAAGTTTTAACCACTAAATTTAATAATTACTAAAGCTACAAATATACTAAATATATTGACACATTTAATTTTTACTAAATATCTACTGAAAGGGATATCTCACTCCGTCATTATTAAGCTAAGACCAGTTAATGTATATTTAGATTCTCATCAGCTGTTGGGAAACATAGAGAAGCCACCCTGCAAGAAGGGATGGAGTCCATTCACCAATCAAATTAGAGAGAAAATCCTGGTGGACATAAATATCTTTCCCACCCACACTCGATTAAGAAGAACAAAACTTTTCGAGCTTCCATTCTGGTCGCGGGAGTCCTAATCGATTTTCCTCCGTAAATCTCGTTCGACGGCAGAATAATTTAACGAGTTCCCTAAAGTTATCGGTGGACTTCTCAAGAGGAATCTCCGCCCAATAACGAGGCGCTTTTCATCGCCGCGATAGCAATAGTGCGAATAAGCACGCTCTCCATTGTTTCATTATTGGGCGCGGTCTGCATCGTGCTATATCCGGGTGATACGGAGATGGGAAAGAGATTTACGGGAAGTGCGGGCAGGGTAGAGGTCAGGGCGGCTCGGGGTCGCAAAAGAGGCCGCGCTGGAGTAAGAAAGCAACGAGCAAGTGTTTATGAACGAAGCGTGGGTTGGAACTTGAGAGTTATTCCGTGTCTATGCATCGTCATGATCTCTCTCTAAGGGTGGATTGGAAAATACTAGATGGTTATTTATGCTGACTCGTAAAGTTAGAAACCGGTATGGAAGTGCAATAGGCATTAAAAATTACCTATTTACGAGCAACAAAAATATCAACGAGGTAAATATATGTGGTTGAATTGTAGCCGATCTTAACGACAATGGTTATAACTTGAGGAATTTAAAGAGAGATTTAGGTGGTGCTTCGTTAAGTTTAGTGTTCTTCGGTGAAATACCCTCCACTAAAACAATTGTAATTAACTATTAGTTTTACAATATATATTAATAATTCACAAATAATATTTTAATAAAAATATAGAAGAGTATTACATTTAAATCAATAATTCCAAGATTCATCCTAGGTGATTTTTCTTAGGCATAGATAGTAGGTTCGTCGATTGAAATCTAATGGTAATAAAATTGTAATACTATGTCAATTCCCCAACACAAAATTCTATGGTTGTATATAAAGAAGAAAGACAAAAGTTTGGATTTGATTATATCTTCAGTGTTTGATACACCTAATATTTATCTTTAATATTTAGAGTGAATATTCTACATTCTTCCTTATTCAACAACTTATTATGAGGTGGTTATAATTTATTATCAAACTATTTTGTTTTACGGCTATATATCATTTATTCTAATACCGAACTTAACTTTATTTAAATTAACATTATCGAATTAAATTTTAAAATTATTGTACTATTTGAAATTGATTTTATATCTTGATTTTTATTGAATCATATTTACATATAGTAGGATATGATTAGATGGGGTAAAATGAACTGCAAGATATAACATAATGATAATTTAAGATTACTTCGGCCCTTAGCATTAATGTTTTATGATCGCACTTTACTTAGTCACTCTACGTCATGTTTTCCATCCTACTAATACTAGAGTTCGGCTGTAAGGCCGTTCTCGTGGTAATTACTTATATTGAGTTTAATTATTTTACCTCTGTAACTTTTTTTGATTTTACTAATTTACCTAAGTGTAGAAGAGAAACTTCAATCGGAATCTTAAGTTTTATATCTTTACATTCAAAATTAGCAGTAATAAATTATAACAAAGCATGGTAATTACCTCATGCTCACTCAAGCGGAAGTTGATTAATTTTCTCTCGTTTCCTTAGCTCTAATCTCCTTCGTACTTCGAAAAATAGTTGAGAAACTGCGCGAGACGATGGCGCCAACTGACGGCCGTTAGTCCCAACTACGGCTCCTTTCCAGGAATCATCGTCTCCTCCCAACCGTTAAATCTATTGGCGTTAATTCGGTCGAACGAAGAGCCAATAACAAAGAATCCGGCGGCGACTGAAAGTGACAGACGAGGACGGACCACGCTTTGTTTTTCCGTTTCATCCCGAAACGTACACAAAAAGAATGTCCGTCGTAACCACTCGCGAATTTCCCTCGTGTTGCAACATCGTTCCGTAAGAGAACTGCCAATGATATAAAATCGCTTTCTATCGGATTGGAATCATTGTTTGAATGCGATCGGACGAATGCTCTGAAAACATTTGGAAAATCTGTTGCGTTGGCGGAACACGTGTATTGCCTCTCGCACTTCCATTAGCGTCATTAAAAGCTAAGCTTAGGTTTTCTGAGTTCGTAGACATGTATGAATTCAACTGGGCGATTAATCTCTATACCAAAGATAGACTGTTATGATACCATTATATTAATTGCATTTTGTAGACGTGTGCGTTTGACTTAGAATTAAAATGTTTCAATTTCAAGAAATTTTCAGAGGTTACTATGGAAATAAATCTAATGACTTCAGTTTCTCAGAAGGAAATTAATTTTTTTAATCGCAGATTTTTAGATTCGAGAGTTTTCTTCCAAAGGAGGAAATACTAAAGCTTTTGGCTTATTCTTTCCGTAATTAATCGTTAATTCATTTATTTTCAAAATGGTATATTCGAGTTATTCTTTTCGTACTATTCCAAGTATTTTATATGGCGCAACGGGCTTGGTCTGAACTTGTTATATGAAAAATAAGAAAATAACCATTTTCGATTCATATTACGTTTACACGTGTATAATAGTTATACCCTTGAGTCTTAAAGATTAGACAAAGGGAAAACTTTTTATTTGCCAGAGAATATATTCAACAATAAAGAAAGTGAAAATTTAGTAAGAGAATACATAAACAGGAGTTCAGTGGGGAATTCCGTGATGAAGAAGTTTCTTGGGAACTATCTCCTAAAGTAAAAATATTTCGCTAAGTGTTTTTCATTGATAATTATGCTTTGTATGCATAATTCTCAATGAATATCCAGCCCTCTTTCAGAATTGCCATATTAAAATTCCCTTTAAGTAGCACTCGCATATTGATGATACTGTTTATCACGGATTGCATTTTGTGGTTGAAGTTGGACTTTAGCGATCAGTCTTGCAAACGAGGTATTTCCTTTCACATACCTTTCCATAATAGAAGCGGGGATTAGAGGTGAACGTGTAAAAGCATGTGGTTATTTTGAGATCTATAATCATGTTTAAAATTAGAAATCGAATCGGATTACTAATATCGTATCATTAAAAATGAGAGCTCATTAATCGCTTGTCTCTCTTCAAATGGAGATTATCTTGTAATAATACCATAATTTATCTAATTTCATCAGTACCTTGGAAGTAGCACGTGAAATTATTGCTGATCTCACTCAGTTTCTCGCATCGCAGATCATACTTGACGTTCATCTCTTAAGAAGCTAATACCCTCGTGCGATGAAACTGTGATGGGCAAAGGGTGGGTGGATCTCCCTTTAAAGGAAAGAGCCGACAAAGGATGGTTAAAGGGGCAGAGGTCAGGGCATACATAAATTGCCCTCTATTAATCGCCCACGGATAGAGACCATTGCTCCCTCTGTACTCTCCATCCACATTCCATTCGCCGATCTCACTTCAAATGCTCTTCCTATTTCAGACATTCCTGTATCGCTTTCTTACTTTTTGAATTCTTCTTCGCTTTTGGATGAGATGTACATCTTAGTTAAATATCATATTGCTATGTAGTCAAGGATATACATATTTAGAAAAGGTTATTTTTGTACAAAGATCGGAAGTACTTTAAGTTATTATAGCGATATTATTCTAAACTGATTATATAATTTGAAGTTAATAGTATTTCTTATAACCCTGTTTCTAGACGATAACTGATATATTATCTTAATTATGTCATTCGCTGTATCTTTACGTTAGTTACGATACCTTTTTTCAATGGCTTACTATTTTTTTATTATCTTTGCTCGCCTCTTGAAAGGCTGCAAGAACATTGGGCTTTATAAAATGATTTGATCTAAATTATTTTCGATGAAAGATTCGAATATATAAATAACAGTTGTTTTCCTTTATAAACTTTTCATCATATATTTTCATTTCTTATAGCGTAAAAATCGTGACTGTAAAAACTTTTGCGTATTTCTGAGAGTCACGCAAGTATTACTTGTGTGTATCGTACGTACTTTAATAAGTAGTAATTTAGTATACAATTTTATTTCTCTAAAATATTTATTTCAGTTGCAATTTGAAAGTGACGGATATTTTCTTTCTTTCAGGCATCATCCAATGCAGAGACTATCGCAAGGACTAAACGTGAGTGTGCATTACTTTTTCTTATTTAATCTTTGTTTTTTCTTTCGTCCACAATTGTAAATTTGCACGGCTCTGCGCATTCTTCTCTTTGTTTTCCTAATCCTCTTGTCCGTCGCGGCCCATAAAGAGAGCCTCTCCGAAAGGGGGCAATTGACCCAACCCTAATCTGCACAAATTGATATGCACTTGGAGCGAACGCACGAGACGATTCTCCCACGCGAGTGCTATCCGCTGTTGATCAGCAAGATCATGTAGTTAAACTCCGTGTCACGTTGGTACATCTGGCGTTGTACTATTGTCTTACCTCTCATTCGGGATTAAGAGTGAGTTAGGTCAAACGTGGATGTAACGCTATTTATAAGCGATTCAGAACGATACATATGTCATTAAATTCGTTTTTTATTTTAATTTTTTACAACGCTCCTTACGGAAGTCTTCTTTATTAAGTTTGAATGGTATAGACTTTCAAATGTTGTATGAACTACAATGAAATAGTTCCTAGAAAAAAGTATTATAGATTTACCCTTTCTAGAATGTGTATGTGAAATTGCAATGTCGGTACATTTTCCTTGTCTGAGTGTGCGTAATAATGTATGAGTATTATTTAAAAACACCCATAATTTATAATCCACCCATAATAATTTAGAAATCATAAGTTTAACATCCCAGGTAAAGTTATTTCAATTTATTGGAAAATGAATGGTTTTACCTTTACGTAAAATACTCAAACGGTTAGATTTTTTACTTTTATAGGGATGGCTCGAAAATTAAGTTCATTTATTATGTCCTGTATAACAAAACAACATCTTTTATCAAGCCGTCAGTCTGCCTTTTTGGGTACTATATTCTGTAATGCCTTCTTGAGCCTAAGCTTTACAAACCTTATGATCGAACACTTTCGTTCCATTCCTACAATTCCATTGATTTTTCATACGAAAGTTTCACAAGTTGCTCTGCGCTATATGAAGGAAAAATTAATATATTCCAAAAGTAATTTTAGAATTCGGAGAATTTTTTCTAGAGGCGATGTGTATTTAAAGTTATCTTTAAGATTCTATATTTCATTTCTTGCATTCAATTGTTACTTGTATGACCGAAATTAAGAAATATCTGACCCCTCTTTGAAGCTTCTATTATGGTCGATTTTTATGGAATTCCTTTAGTCGTTCGCATTATAATTTGCCCAAAATAATCAAATAAAATATGAACTTGTGATCTAGATATTACCCAGGCTATGTTCAATATTTCAAATTAATTACTTAAGTTCTTTAAGAGAATACAACACTAGATCTATTCATGAATTTTAATTATAATATAGTACTTCGTAAAACTTTCATGCCCAATTTTTAAGAATCTATATTTAATTTAAATTCTTTATAAGCTCAATGTAAGGAAATTGTGTGCGATTTAATCACATCAATCAAAGTTATTTCACTTCTCCTATTTTTCATTTTTCTCATAATGTCGTACTTATATTACCCGAGAGATAGTCCCTTGATCGTACTTCGCAAAATAATCATCTTCTCTTTCTTACCATAAATCAGACCCATTTTATCCTCGACTGCATTTCATGAGCTTTTCATACTTCTCTCCTTTAGCTCTCCCTTGTCTATCCTTTTCCCTTCATTATTATTTTTGTTACTTTTTTCCTCTTCTTTGTGCGACGCAATATATTTCTCTTCATTTTTTTAAACTTTACGATCCTCTGTCAGCGCCACTCTTTGCATATTTCTCCACAGTCAGTTTTTCAAAACCATTTACACCTTCCCTCATAATTTTACGTTTGTTTTTTCCTTGGTCGTTAGTCACTCTACTCCTTTCTTCTTTGAAGGACCATGTTCTAGAGTCTTGTGGTTTCTTTGGGGAGTATTCTCTTAAAAAATTGCTGTATATTTTTTTCTCTTGCTTCATATCTTATGAAATATAAGCACTAATTAGTTTTCAGATTCACGCAGGATCCTCTATTCTTTGCTGATTTTCTTACATCGAAAGTTTTTATCCCTTTCTTTCTTTGTTGAATTATTCTTATAAATTTTATGAGGAAATTCGAGTGAAGGAAGGAATGAATTGCATCCTATATTTTTGATACTTCTATCAAAATCCTTTCTGTAGATTTTTAAAGCCCTTTATTAAGGTATTGCATTGAATTTAGTCATTATTATATTAGACAAGTCCTAGAGCAACTGTTTCCCTCTGTAACATTATATGTTCACTCTATTCCTAGTTATTGAATCGACAGCAAAACAATATTGATAGTTTCCTTATATTTTTTTCAGATATAGTTATCCTCGTCCTTAATGCTTGTCTAATGCTGAATGATAATTATGTCGTCCTTCACCCTGTTTCGTTCGTGAACTAGTCCAAACCGCCTCTTCTTTCAATCCAAGGGCCGATTTCAAAGATAAGATTCATCCTTTATTTAAGCCTTCCGCTACATCCTTTTTTCTAAACAGCCAACGCATTTTTATCTTAGAAATATATTTTCTTCGCGCAAGGATCCATTAATATCCCGTGTAAATTAGTTTTTAGAGCCTTGAAATGTATTCGCGTACATCTTACTTCAAAGGATTGAACCTCCACCCTTCCCTTAAGATCCTACGCTTAGTCCTTCAATTAGTATTAATACTCTTGTCACCAATGCGTATTACAACATCAGGTTACTTTTTCAACTATTCAGTTTTGTTTTAAATGCGTATGAAATTAAGTAGCACCATATGATACTAAGCATATTTATAAGGGTGACAGAATATTTATCAAAAATACTGTAATAACGAGTTGATTCAAAATTTTTCGGATTTATTCTCTCTTATAATTTTTGAAATCCTTTCATCAATTTAAAATAGTCATAAGATGAAGGTGAACAATATATTCATTACAATTCTTTCAACATATTTCATTCACCCTCCAAGGTTTACATCCGCACATTTTAATTGGGTCAGAATATTTTACTCTCCCCCGTATTAGTTGATATCTCTCGAGGAACTTTTCCACGGTTGTCTCTCCTTTCACAAGTGGGTTTTTGCCTTGCATAATATGTGCCATTCATTCCCTTCCAGTGACTCACCCACCTGCTCTCTTATATCCATTTAATGTTATGGATGCATGTCACCCGTGCATAAATTTGCATCGGCTGTTAATATGCGTTATCAATCGTTTAAAAAGTGTGGGAGTTAACATCGAAGGAGACCGCCCACTCTCGCGTCCTCTCCACGCTAATATATATGCATGTATACAGATATATACACATATATAACGCGTGGATTCGGGCATGAATGAGAATTTGAACGGACTCGCCCGAGATGAAGGCCGTTTTTTTTCACCCCCACCCACTCTTACGGAGCCCAACTTATTATGTCCCGAATCTCTCGAACTTTAACGGGCGAGGTTCAGCGCGACCACTGTCGTGCGTGTGTGTGTGGAGGCCGAATGCGTGGGTGTGTAGTAGGTGCGAAGGTTATGGGGTGTGGGTGGAAATATGCAAAACTCAGGAAACTGGGAATGTATTATTTTTCAGTTTCCATTTCTCACAGTTTTTAAGGACATCTGCAGTCTGAAATATGTTGACGTTTATACTGTATTTTTTCCGTAACGTAAAGCTATCTGTGAATATGCGTTCTATTTTAAGATTAATTTCGTTTGATCCACGATAAGCGTCACGTTTGTTAAACATCTGTGGAAATGTTTATGTTATATCGAAGATTAAAGACTAAGTCGCTATATACTACGTAGTTGAATTTAAATATTGCTGCTTTAACATGCATCTAAGTCGATTCCTTATACTACGTCTTATGTAATTTAATTTATTGAGACGGAAAATGATGTTTTCGCAAACCATTTTTTGGATCTTTCAGAACCGTATAAAATTATGAATATTTTTTAGTTCAGGGCGACTACTCATTCTGCGTTTAGGTAAGACTTGTATCTCAATAAATTGTGTACATTATATAAATATCACGAATATTAAAGAGACAATCTTCCAACCGTCCATTCTTATGGTAGTTATTTTGTTGCCACTCAATAATTGTTGGTGTGCAGCTTTCCCTCTATTTATATTTCCTATTTAGTATGAGATTTTCATTTCATTTCCTTCTAATTCATGTATTTTGAAAAAAGAATCTAGATTGGTTTCGGTATTCTTAAGTAACTTAACTTTTCATTTGATTACATTTTATGAATTATCATCTTTTAATGTAAACCTTTTAACTTTTAAATGGTATTTTAAATAATTATTATTAACTCTTATTGAGTCACCTATGAATCACACTTAGCCTATTTTAAATTTGTGGTGAGCCCATTAAAATTTGGCAGTGATTGAAAAAGAACATAAATATTTTCCTATTCGGATGAGAAAGTGGTTCAAATGGTGTAAATGGCAGGATTTCCTTGTAAACAAGCTCAAATTAATAGCGACAAGAAAAAATGGTCATCTTCTGAAGTAGAATTATTCCTGTCAAAGGGGGCATCTTTTAATTCTTAAAATAAACCGAACGTTCCTCAATATCACAAAGTCAGGAGCCTTCTTCCCTAGTCATTTGCAGTTGTGTTTTTTTAACCTGGGGTAAATTATTGTCTAATCATTATGGTGGGTGATTTTTAACCATGAGGATGTTTTACTAATATTTTTGCTGACAATAATATATTGCACAGACTTTGCAAAGAAGGATATCCTTTAAGATTGATAATTGGAAATAAGTATTATAGAAAATTATAAATGTTTATTGGTAATTATCGTACGACTTGGTTTGAACGTGCTTGGGTTTGAATTACTGTTTAAATGGTTTACAGAAAATTGGTCATTGTGATCATTTATAGAAGTCTCATTTTTGACTTAAACTCGATAATTGAGACTATTAATAATGCAGCTGCTTCGATAATGTTTCCAGTTACTTAGGGACTAGTACTCACATAGTTTTTCATATCGCTAAAATAGTTCCGATATTCATATTTTATTTTATAAATGGACAGAGGACGCAATAGCGAAATATCTTTTACGTGAGCTTTGATGCTTCAAGTGGCGATATCCTCTGAGTTTTAAAATGCCACTATAAGAATATTCTTTGGAGACATCTATGACCCTGAAGCTCAACCCGGAACTTTATTTTGGAGGCGTTGTGACATAGGAGGTATCAGGACACAGACTCGGATAAGTTCCGTATTTTATAGCGCTGAGAGAGAAAATGCTAGAGTTTGTGTCTTAAAGAAATATAGGAATCAAAAGAGATGGAAGAACATGAAGATAACATACAATAATAATAAAGGAAAGATTGGAATGGGAAAAAGGAAGAATTTAAGAGATCGGACTTGATTCTGGAGAATAGTGAAGAGGTATTCAGAAATAACTAAACCATAGAAAACTGCGTATTATGTTGTTTTGGTTTTCCTATTTGAACCGTGATGTGTGAACAGCGGGTTCTCGAACAGCTGTTTTGGCGCAGAGACTATTTCTATTTCCTGTCATTTTCTTTATAAGAATCCTTTTGGTGGAGATGATTCTACCATGGTTATACTATTTGAAGCCCGATCACATTAATTATAGAACCATACGTCAACATAAGTTGTATAAAATTAAGATCCATTAATATTTATAAAGAATCTGGAAAATAAATAATTTTAATTTTTATTGAATAATTGAAGTACCATCTTTCCGTCAGGCAATGCTCATGATAAACGTGGTATTCAAGAATTCGTTCGAAGGAAATGTATGTAATTCGATTCATAAAAATAAATTCAAGGATTTCCTAGTATTCTTTAATAACATATGTCTATTGTTTATTGTTGTTCCAGTTAGATGTATAAATAAAAGAGTTATGTTGTATCACCATGGTGAAGAATATTATCGTATGAATTGTTGAGGGTGGAGTAAGGTGAGGCGTAAATATAGGTTCGAAGTTATATTGAATGGGAAAATTTCTGATATGAATGTTGATTTCGAAAAATCTATGATTGCAACTTATTTATAAGGTAAACAGGAATTTCCTCGAAGTATTTATAACGTATTCCACGTAAAATGACGTATATGAGCTGAAGAGAGAAGATGAGAGCTCAATAGAAGAGGTATGAATGAGTAAAGCGTTGGAAAATGTTGTATGATAATAATATCTGAATTCAAAACTAGGAAATTGTCCCAAGAAAAAAAAAGAATGAAAAAGAAGGAAAATGGAGGAAAGAGAAGGAGTACATAGACAACTGTCAAGGGATGAGGTTTGAAGGGAGGGTCATCTGGCTCCACGCCTGTTTGCCGCACCCGAACCGCACCCACGCCCTCTGGTATGAGAACCACGCAAATACGCCCACGCAGGCCAAAGTGTAAATCACCATAGCGCCATCCTGTTGGTGGGAGGATGAGGAACTATTGCACGTCGTTTAAAGTGGGGGACATTGAGGAACGATGTTACGAAATGTTTTGAAAGGCGCAAGTAGAATCCGTTGGTACCTTCAAGGATATTCTTTGATTTATTGCGTCAGGAAAGTCGAAAATCTAGTCGTTTTTTAAAGGTAAACCTGTCATATCAAAAATTATCGTGAACAGTATTGAATTTTCAAATTTCTTAAATTTTGGTGCAATTTTTATTCTTGTTAAACTTATTGAAAATTTAAAAATTGGTAAAGCTAGTGCTTACATAATCACTCGTGCCTAAACCCTTTTTAGAAAATAAAGGTGTTATGATATTTTCATATTATTTCTTTATCGATCCATTATCGGTTGAATTCGTTTCATTGTATTCAATTCCGCACATAAGCAGTATGTCATGCACGAGTTCAAATATCCACAAAAATTTTCTTTAAGTAAATTCTGTTAAATCCAATTAAGATATTGTGAAATCCTTCATGTCACTTCGAGGATCAAGATATGTGAAGTGATTTAGTGATTCTATAGGGTGTCACATAATTTTACATCAAGGGAATTTAAAATCACTCAGGTAGACTATCCTAATTGCATATGGATGACTAAAAGTGAATTCCTTGTTACTGTGTCCTCGAAAGGAAATTTATAAATAGATTTCAGTGCTACTCAATCATCGCCTTTGATAGCAAAACAGCAGCGTGCTGCTATCCTTTCAAATCGTTGTCAGAGGTGACGCGCGTACAAAGTACAGCACGATTGAATTCTCCTGTCGTACAGGTCTCCGTTGGCAGTGGTGCCTTCGAATCTAAAGCTCATGCGTAGGCGCTCTTGAACCAAAGAATATTCCCGGTAGATACTTCGGAAGGTAGGGTTACACTTTCACTCACACACGCGTAAAGATTTTTATCATGAATATCCTTGAAGCAATCTTTTAGCAATCATTAAAATCAACTTTCCTGAAATTCATAGTCAATTTTACGATTTAGTGAAATATAATATTTTTACATCACTTCTACTTACTATTTTCTGTTCTTCATAATCATTTCCTCCTTGAAATTTATATGATCTCTATATATCGATTTTCTTGCTTGGAAGTTGATATGTAATTAAAATCCGTAAGTTGTATTGTAGAAAAAGTAATGAAGCTAAGAATATAATTTTCAGTGATTCTCAGTTCCACGACTTTCAATTCCAAATTTTTGGGTAAAATTTTCGGTATTTATTTAAATAACTCAAAGAGTACAGTTTAGAAAATTTGCCACCATATTTTAAATTTTAAGTTTAAAAAAATTCCAGGTTTTTCTCGTACATTGATTTACGTGTACTTTTATTAATGCATTCTGCGAAATGCATTTCTATTTGCCCTAAATAATTTTATTACGAACGATAATGTTCCAATAAATCTCCAATACTTAAAACATCAATTTGTATTAATAGAAAGTAATGAAGAGGATAATACGTTCGCCCTAAATCCCTCTAAGTAACGATTGCTTTCTATATTTAACGGATTGCACTTTAGCTGCAGATTTAATTCCTGTGCATCGTCGTTGCATATTTAATGCACTCCCGTCCGCCCATGACATTCACAACATTTACGATGCATTCCATCTCTTACTTCGGTCGTAAAAATTTTTATTGATCAGGTTATAGCAACGCCTTGGTATCTGAGCTCTCTATTGCATTGGTGTCTCCAGGGTGAGAAGATGGCGACATTTCATTTAATGTAACCAAAACCCTTTTGAATTAGAGAAATCGCTCAGCTGTTGCTATTGCAGTTTTATTTGGTTTCCGTTTGAATAATTTGTAACCATTTAAGAAATATTTGCTTAACTGCAGTTTAAAATTAAGTATTAATAGGTTTTACCAAATATATAATTGGCTTTTTAGATAAATATATATTATAAATAATATTTTAGAGTATGAGAAAGTATTTTAGAAAGTAAAGAACGTTTTCAAGATGGATGAATAGAAGATATCTAAGACCCCAAATTTCGTTCATAAAATAGCTCGATTACATTGAAACAGATGCATATGGGTTTCTCTCTGGAACCATTGCATAGATCACTCATTGTAGATCGCACATAAAGGAATATATTTGTATAATAGATGAGATTTGATTCTTAGAATTAGTAATTGAAAATATCTCACAGCAGTCATCATCTAAAAATTTCCGAAGTTTGTAGAATACATAAATGATAATCGTTCTTATTCATAAGATAAATTAATAAGTTAATAAATTTGGATGTAATAATGAAAAGTTGAAAAATATCTTGAGAAAGGTGTCCTGCTGTGGGTTGAACGAGGAATTTTCAGTGAAAGACGTTTAGGGTTTCCAGCCTTATAAGGCATCGTTTATCAATCCTTTTCTTTTATTAATAACTTTGTCTATGCTTCACTGCTCCACATTCAATAAATTAATAGGTAATCTATCTTAGAAAATCCCTAAACTGAATTGAGTCTGGCATTAGTCAATAAAAACGTTTGTCTTTACAATAAATGTAGCAGAATTTGATTTAACTTTATTCAATTGCTCCGACTCTTGTTGGTTCTTCCTATTCAAGGCGTAACTATATTTGCTCTGTTCGCCTTAATCTGAATACGTAAACCAACCGAATCCACCCATCTTCTGTAGCGATGTACCTTTAGAACGTCTCTCCCGGAGGTTGAGGTTAAGCGACAGCTATAGCGCCATGGTTATGACAATATAGATCCTCTTTCCTCCCTCATTGTCGCACATAGGTTTGGAAAGGTCGCGAACCATAAATCCCGTCCTCGGAATTCCACGCTACCGGGCTGCGTTATAGTCTCATTGCGTGGGACGGCAGGCGTTGTCGCCGTTTCGTAAGAGTCGAACCCCGCCCTCCATTTTTCCCAAGGAACTTTTTAAGGGAAATCCAAAGTGCCGCTTCCCGAGGAATGATGGGAAGGGCGTGGGAGCGGATGGTGAAAGAAGCAGGAAGGCAAACTTACGAGAAACACATTCGCATGCTGGCGTTATAGAATGATTTACGTAGATATTTATCACTGAATCGTTTAGTCTTCGAGGGAAAGAAATCAATGAATGGAATGCAATGGTTAGAATTCAATTCTTTCTTATAATTGGATTATCAACTCTTAATTTTACGTCACTCTAAGTTTTTAATTATTTCATACTTGGATGAAGAAATCAAATATTTTTGTTCTTTTTAAATAGGATTCGGAACTTATGAAACTTGTGGAAAAAAGTACTGTTATTTACTGGAGCGCTGTTTCTTATATGGTATCGTTTCTTAACTACTCTTGCTGGATAGAAATCTGATTTTTCTCTATTAAAATAGTTGCAAAAATTTCTCATTTCATGATTTAAATAATAACAAAAGAATCACTACTAAAAGAAATAAACCCAGATGATTTTTTATCGAAATGCGTGCAAAAAATTCGAGATTTTGGCCTGTTAACAGGTTCTTTCTATAGCATGCAACAATTCTATCAAACCTCCACGTGCGGAAAGGAAATTTAGTAAAGTTGGCACCTCTGAATGGGCGTGGAGGCTTGTGGCGTATGCGTATACGACTGTGTCCTGAAGATTGAGAAGTGCGTCCTCAAGAGAAGGGGCAGGTGACGATCAAGGTCGCGTTGTGGAAGGACCAAGAATTGCTGCGGTCATTATCGCACTGGATTGCGGTCAAAAGAATTGAGATTTTCCTCATCCTTGGGTCACGTGGAATAGAATTGTTTCAGTTATCAGTATAGATGGATTTTCAGGCTTTATTATTTCTCTTTCAGCTTGTTCATTATTATTTTACGCTTCAATAGACTTTAATGATCGTGTATTTAGTTTATGATTATGCGTTTTTATAACCTGAATTGGAATGCAATACTACACGATGCACAACTTTATACGTATTTAACCTGAAACTGTATGGATTTTATTAATATATCCTTTGAGAGAGGATAATAAAATTCGCTGAGTACCTGAGGTACATTTGTACTCCTTTACATTAGTTTCAAGTTGAAGAAGATTATTCGGAAAACATATGACACTTCCGTCTACTAATATTCTCCAATAACTTACGCAAGTTTCCATACGGAGAGTTTCCATGTTAAAGGCACAATGATATCGCTTTTCAAATCTTTCAGAACGGGTGAGGTCTTGTATTCCAACAGCTGTTTATGAGATATTATTATCCTTCGAAATACCTGAGAATGTGTCAGGTTTTTGTTCCTTTCCATGATGCTGTTCTGAATTCGGCAAGTCTATTCTTAGCTATTATTTCACAACAAAATGTATCCGATAGATACATTATTTAATTCAACGTAATTACTTTTACGGGAACTATGAAATAGCGGTTTGATTAATTCACATATTTATCTTGTTTAAGTTTGATGTTTTTAGACTTAAGTTTATTTTCTTGGCGCGCAGAATCTGTCCTACAATTGATTAGCAACCCTCATTAATATTGCGGACGGAACACTAATTTAAGCCGAAATGTGGCCAAATTTCTCAATCCTTTCATATCTAATTTAAATAATGCAATATCTTATCACCGGCTGGTATTTATCCATTTTAAACTGTTGTTTTCTATCAGAAAATTCGACTTTTCCCGAAATTAGTCCAATCTTTCAATTAGTCTTGCTGTGGCAGCCAAGTGCGTCAGATACGACATTTCCTCACGTCGAAATTAACCGAACTAACGCTCCGATATTTATCTTCCGAAATTAACCCGTCTCCTAGGATAATTTTAAGCAATTGCACTCATCAATAATAAGCAGATAAGACGGATAATTCAACGACAAAAATCCCGATATGAGGGAAAAGTTCGCTTTCGTCAGCCCCATTTGACTCCCGCTCGCGCCATCTAACGACGCGCGGCATTTTGGATGAAAGAGGAGAGATGGATTGCGTCTAATAAAGCCGGTAAAGAAAAAAATGAGCGTCGAAAAGAGGAGAGCGACTTAATGGCTGGAGGGTGGTGTATAAGGATAATTAGAAACAGAAATAGTACGGTTTGGAGGTTTTTGTTGTGAGATATTACCCAACCCGGAGGATATATGATTTAGATTTGTATCTTTCTTCCTTGAACTCGTGTAAAGGACTTGGACCAAGAGAAGGTTCGAATTTAGAACGTTGAGGAACGAAATGACGCTAAAGAAGATGCGGGGGCGTAGGTGTGGGGGGGAGGTGGGTCTAATGGAGGGGAGACGGGAGATGGAAAGCAAAGGGAGAACGGTGTGGTGAATGTGTAGGGGAATTGTAAACACAATGTGATATGTGACAGATATAATAAACAAACATCTAAGAATATTATGTTGGCTCGAAAACATGTTAGTATATCATTTTAAAGGAAATTATAATTAAAATTTTCTAACCTAGTTGTATCAAAAGGAATAGTACAAAGAATTGCGTAATTCTAAACAACTCTAATATGCATATCGTATTAAAACACCGGAGAGATTACGTAAAACCCCTTCATAATGGCTCTCTATGAATCAATAAAAGGTCTATAATAATGAATTTGTAATCGAAATAATTGCAATTAATAATAGCACAAAGTTTATGTAATATATTTTATATTATTGTCAACTTGACATGAAAATGAATATTGAATTACTTCCTCTCGGGAAAGTATTATTCATTTCTCAATCTTCTCCTACGTAAGATTGATAATTTTGCTTATATTGTCTTTCGTAAAGATAGTTAATCTGTCAACTCAAGAGGGCGATTATGGAAAAATATCAATGAAACTGGAGCATTGTATTGCTTTGTAAGAGCGGTATTCAGTTATAAAATTTAGTTGCAATCAAAATTGCTTATTTTATAGCTTACTCTGAACATGTGAATGCGAAATGCGTCGTTCATTCAAGGAAATAGGTTACTAATAGCTTATCGAGATTAAATATACCGTTTATCAATTCGAGTTTATTTTATCGTTATTTTTAAGGTGAGCATCTTCATACATTTTCTCGAAACATTCAGAGAAATTAATGCGCGAATTAAATTCTATTACTAAGAATATTGCTCATAAAGTTTACTCAATGATTAGCTAATTAATGCTGAGTTGAAAATAAGGTAATCGTAATCATTACCAACTACTGCGCCTCTAATATCTTCCTAATTAGAAGCTAATTTGGCGTAATTAAAACAGCGCGAGTGGTGATGAAATTTGTGCAGCTGATTCATTAAGAGATTGCAGAAGAGCTCTAATTTAGGAGGGATTAAAAGTTAAAAGAAACAAAGGATGCGAAACAATGGAGGAAGGCGAGTTGAATGAGCGATGAAACAGAAATGAATGGCGGCTGATGCTGCTGGAAATGGGCCGTTGAGGAGTAGATGTGATGCAGAATTAGGGCAGTAGATTAACTCTGTAAGGGTTCACTGCCCTCTCATGTAGTTGTTAATGAGGGGTCATTATTGAGCTTAATGATGAACAAGGATTTGGGAAACAATTAACCTTGGATTTACCCCTAAAGCTGTATTATGGTTTCTAATAACGTGAAAGTTTGCTGAATTATTAGCCTTTTGAAATAAAAAGCATTAGTTTTTCTTAGAGTGTAATCCTTAGAGTGTAGCATTTTTTCTTGTGAAAACTAATCCTTTTTTATTAATCTACGAATCATTGAGATATTACTAATTTTTTAAGGATAGTTTAAAATATTATTATTTGAAATGATTTTATTTGAAACTCTGATTTTGCTTAAGAGCAACTTAATCTTCTCTTTCAACTCTAATGATGTGAATAGAGCTAAAACTTTAAATATTCGATATTTAACTAAATTAAAAGGAATATAATAACATTTTTCATATAAAAGTATTACAGCATTTAGTTGTGTGTAATAGTTACTGAGGAGATAACATTTCCAAATTTTGATTTCAGTATAAATTCTATTCGATTTTACATCCACTTTGAACGTAAATTCGCTCCGATAACCAACTTTATAACTCGATTTAATTCCGAGTGCGTCATAACGGAACTGTTCTTTAAGATATTAATATCTGTCGTGAAAATTTCTAGCAATCTGAAATTTACATCTCGAAACGGAAACGAACGATGTCTTAATTCTATATTGTATTATAATATGATGTGGAGACACATAAGTTGTTTTCCTTTCTAATATTATGTAGATCCAATAAGCGACACCTTCGTCGTTCGATTTTATTTTGAATATGTCTGTAAATATAGTGATACTTTATAAACTGTGAATTTATCGATTACATAAAACTGATATAAATATCGATTTATGTTCTATGGAAAGCGATTTCTCCATGAATGCTTTTCGAACTTTGTAGATTCATAATAAGAAACCATTATTAGCGTCAGTTTTTGGATACCTCGAACACAAACTTATGAAACTTTAGAAAAAGCAATCACTCAATGATTGAGCTCGAGTCGAAATATCCGATCCCACGAAAGCTATGGGAGGAACGAGGAAATGGGAGTGGACGCGGCGAAGGACAATCGTGACAACTAAATTGACAGCGCGTGGGACAAAAGCGACAGCGGCGCGAGGATTGCGCGTAATTTAAACCAAAAGGGAATGAATGGGGAGGGGGTGTGTGTGTATTTATACGCGCGTGGGCGTATGGCAGCTTTTTGGACGCCTCCGCACAATTCCCCTCTCGTCTTAAATCAATCCGTCGGAGACTCGGTAATCAGGTCGATTTGGAAGAGTGAGGAAATAATAAGTAGGGGGTGAGAAGATGGACAGGTGGGCGCAATCGGACGGCTTTATTGACTGAGGAAAAGGAATCTATTGAATTGGTCCATCGCTATAGAGGGTCCTGGATGCTTTGGAAATGGGAAGCTGCCCAATTTATGTATCCCAGATGTTGATCCTACTGAGGGTTTGCATTGAAGGCATTCGGCTTTTCCAACGATATAGTTAATATGGTTCAGTGTTACTTGATACCAAGTTATTTATTCATAAATTTACAAGGATAGTTGTCCTTCTTAGTATATGCCCAATAAAGAAAAAATGCCATACTCGATGCGCTAGATCAACTTGAACTTTTTCGTCCAAATATATGATAAAAGAAATAAAATGCTGGAAGTTATCATTTATGTCTAGAGATAATGGAGCCCAAGCTGGCACTATAAAATGGAATCTGGCGATTGTTCATGGACAATAAATTTGAAATTCGCTTCGATAAAAACGATATGCATCCTCCAATACAACATTTTATTAATTTCCAGTACTTCAGTATATTTCGATCTGAATTCACTGTGAATAGAATCACATCACGAAGAATCGTCATCTTATTTCTGTAATTTCAAACGAGACCATTGACGTTATGATGATAAATATGAGCATTCGAAAACTGTTAATTATGTTTGGAATCGTAGACGGGTGATATATTTTCAAAAAATTTAATAAGCTAAGTGGCGGAACTTAGGGAAAACATTCATTTGAATTATGCATCGATAAATCGCATTCGACGATTTATTTTTTGGATAAAGTGAAGGAATATTTTATTAGGAGAAAGTATTTTGTAAATTCTCAGGAGAAAGGAAAAAAGGAGAGAAAAGAATATTTTGGGATGAAGAAAAAAACGAGGATAGAACCAATGGTGATGATTGGAGTAAAAAAAACAGATGTTAAAGGATTGTAGCTATAATTGGATAGTAACAAAGAAACTAAGAGATGTTACAAATATATCATTAAACTCGTCAAAAATAAGGAAGCTTCGATATATTGCGCACGGTTACGAAATTGAACAAGAGAAGAAATAGTTTCAGCTGCTAAGTATCAGGTAAGAAACAAGGAGAATAGTAAACGATAAATCAAAGAGTTGATTCTAAATAGAGGAAGAGCGATTAAAGGAAAAAATATAACATAAAACAAAGAAGAGGGAAAATCGTTCAACGAAGAGTATAGCTTAACATTGAGGACAAAGGAAGGCGTGAGAAGTAGAAGAGAAGAAGTGGAAGAAGCAAATGAGGGAAGGCGAGGAGAGACCTTCAGAGCGTCGGATGTGTAACACGGCTCTCCCAAAGCAGTATATCACCTAGGAAACACCCACGCCAAACCACGCGAGTTTCCATTTCCTTTGGAAAGGAGAGATGGAGGTGTTTTTTTCGACAGTTAGGAGAAGAGAGATTGCTCAAGGGAAACGTCTGATAAGGATATTTTGACGTGGAGTGGATGGGTGAGGAAAAAAAATGTAAATCTGTTCCCCTTTATAAAGTGACCCTTAAACGGAGGACGCGAAATATCGGAAAACGTTCATTCTTAGCATAAATAGCTACTTTAGCAATTTTGTTAAAGTTTAAAAAATATAATATCCTCCTACAAAATAGAAAATTGTATTACTTTTATAGTCCCTTTTATTTTACTGCTTACGAGTTCTCAAGCTTTTATATTTATGGTAACCTTCTC
Source organism: Pantala flavescens (assembly GCA_020796165.1). Lineage (NCBI taxonomy): Eukaryota > Metazoa > Arthropoda > Insecta > Odonata > Libellulidae > Pantala > Pantala flavescens. Next base: position 50,692,115 of record CM036883.1, read on the forward strand.
TATATAAATATCAAATAACCTCCAAGGCTATCCAAGCAGTTGGAAATGAATATTATGGAAAAATCTCAATCTCAAACTAAACTAATGATTAAAAATTGGATTTATGTTTATTAAAGAACCTTAAAAGATGTAATATATCGTACTTACATTTTAATAGTTTAAATGTCAAGGAAATTCCTGTTTAAGATGCATTCACAAAAAATAGCATTCCTAAACGATTCATTCAAATAAATAAATTTAATTCATATGAAATAATAAGATTGAACTCAATCTTTTGTTGGTTGATTATTTGTCTGGAAGCTTTTGCATAATCTTGAATTCCATCATAAATGAAATAACCCATTTCTATAATGATCTTTCAGTCCTATTTCTTAATTGCGTTGGTTACAAATATAGAGTAGAAGTGCGGAGTTCATTTCTCCTATGCCTTACTCTCACATCTAAATTCTCATTTGAATATAATCCTCATTTCTTCTTACATTCTCTTCTACATAATTTTCCTAACTTTTCCAGTCGGACAACATTTTAGACCAATGTATTTTCCTCGATTCATGTTATTAATCATAGTACAATAGCTCCATTTACCTAGGTAAATCTGTACGAATATAAACTCATATTCAAATATCATTGTATATATATCATTTTATATTTGCATTTAATGGATGAAATAATTCGAAATATAGTCTGAATGAATGATAGAGACAGCTTATATTATCTGTTATAGTAAATTTTCTTTACGACAGGAAATTCATAGTCAATGCACATGAAATATTCCTCTGTTATTTTACTCATAATTCTATTGGAATTCACGGCATTTTAGTTCTTTGATTACATATGCATACCTTCATATCATGCGAACTTTCTTCACAAACGTTTATTACTTAGTACCGTTCTAAAACGGAATGTAATATCGAAGTATGTGTTCTCGTGAATCTTCTTATCTGACTTTTAGATTTTGCGGCATAAACAATCGGAATTATATGTTGAGATTCCACGCTAAATGTTGCTCTTGGATTGGCAATTGCTTTAAACTTTACCTTAAATGTTTTTTTTTCTCTAGAGACGCTGAAATAGATGTCGGTAAATTACTTTTATGGACTTTACGCTCGATTGTACAGTTGATCCGATTCGTAAAAGTTTCCAGAAGACGCATTCTCTTAACGGACCATGAGTTCCTGAAAATATTTTCTAACCAAGAATGTAGGAAGGAACAAAACGTGCATGAAAATGTCATCTTTCTCATTCTGAGGTGAAGCAGCCTTATCGCTACATGATCTAGCATTCTTACATTCCTCAACCATTTATCACAATGAAATACTATCTCAAAATGGTGGAGATGAGTTATTTTATTGTCGAATCGAAACCGAAACGTACTCGCATTTAAAGAATATACCATATCTTATCACCTGCGAACTTTATTTTTTGAGCTCAATAGTTCTTTTTTTTCGTGACTTTATTTAAAGAATATGTAAATAAATATAGCCCTCATGTATGAGTAAAGTGAGTAAAATATTGTAATTTAAAGTTTCAAAGCTTGAAAAATGTTTTTGGTATCGCTACTTGTTGCCAAGTAGAATTGTGCATTGAAGTGCATTCAATTTCCAAGTTTGTCTAGATATTTCACTCTGAGAGAATCGAGAATTTAGAAGAAGTTAATTGAAATTTAGGGACATTGAAAAATTGCAAATTAAGTCGTCTTTGATTACAATGATAAAATAATCTACCATTTGGGATAGTCTATTATTCTGTTATGATGATTTTCCCCAATCACTTGGTATTATACTCATAGACGCTAATCAAAATGTTTACAACTTCCTAATTGGCACATTCCACGATATTGACAACGTACCGTGCATTGATTGTATTTCAAACCCAATGAAATGCAAAGGTTTAATATTTTGGTAAACATATCTCAGCCATTTGGCATTATCTTTCCTCCAAACCTTAAGCGAAAAATCCCGAACCATTCCTTCGCATTGAGATGCATAAATTGACGAGTTATTCTTCGTCGCGGAGGAATCTCACCGTAACGACCTCTTTTCAAACCACATCATCCCTCTCATTATTTCTATGTTTAGTTCCTCTTAAATCAAGCGCAGGAATTCTCTTTTCACTTATTCCCGACTTCACATCGAATTTTATAACCTCAAGGTCGGTTGCCTCGGGCATTCCGGCAGCAAATCTTTGACATCTTTCTCTGCGGAAAGAACCTCCGATTTTTATCGGCCATTAATCCTCTGTTGTTTTTATGTATCCTACTGCAGCTCCCCAAACTCGCGAACGGCCCTCTTTCGGGATAGTTTCAAAAGCGTCCACTGAGGCGTTACCATCGGAGGCTAACACCCTCGTCGGAGTAAATCCATTTCGGGAAAAGGATATATATTTTTCGGGGGACTGCCGGAGTCGTGTGTCACGGATTTTATAGGCGTTCCACTTTTTCCACGCCCTTCCTTCCATTACGCTTAGAATTCCGTGGCGGGAATTCCTTCAAAGGGTGCACCTTCCTCCCACACGGAAGACTTATGAAGGCCCCAACTACCTTTCCATGAGATCGTTTTAATGTGTCGCTCTTTCCACGAGCACTTCTCCCTTTCGCCGATCCTGTTAATCGCCTATCTAAGCATCTGAGCAATCGCCTTCAGTTGGTTTCAGTGCCTATCAAGGAGATCTGTGAAATTTCAACTGTCGCTTGGATCGTCTTTCATTTATTTGGATCTCTATATTCTTTCGAGGTCTTGTTTGGATACTATTATTTTTATTGGCCATTAGTTGTAACCGTATTGAATTAGATGGTATATTTAATATTTTAAAATATTGAGCTCGTTGAGTTTGTCGTTAACCATTTTACTGGTGTTCACGTTGCTTTTAAATTGGTGCTTTAAGACTCACCTCTCGACTCTTGACTATTATTTACCTTCGAATACTTATCAATCATTAACATCGGTGACGCTGCATCTGTTGTGATGTTTCACCCTTTACTAATTTATAAATATGAAGCAAAACTAATGATGGATGTTCCGCTTGAAATCATTTGAGATGAAAAACTTAATCATTTCCATATGAAAGAGACAGTTGTTTTGGAGCAAACTTAAGTTCACCAAATTTTTATGTGCGTAATAATGGAGCGTCTTGCGGCATGTTTAAGATATTTTCATTCTGAAAGTCGTTAAAATACTCTTTCCAGTAGTTAAGAGCACACAACTTTGGGGACCATAAGTTCTTTTTTAATGCCCTGACTCAGACAACTTGTGCTAACTCCTTTCTTCCTCACTTTTTTTTCTTATTTGAAAAACATAAACACCGCTTTGACTCTTTCCTAAGGGATCCGTTTGAGAAATATTTTCTCACAAACATTAACAAGAGTTTTTCTTTCAAATTGAATTTATCTAATTTGCATTTTGTTTAAGAAAAAAGGAACTCCAACGAACAAAATCATTCAATTATTCATGTAATATCCTACGATGCCTGCTAGGTTCTCAGTATAAGCTAATCGATTAACTATAAATTTAACTTGTAACATGATTTCGTATCATTTGTACTTTTGTGAAATATTTTGCTAGAAATGTTTCGCTAACAAATATATATTATAATATATATGTCATAAAGCTTCCTCTAATATCATATTTTACCAGTTTGGATTGTTCATGCTCCTTTTATCACCTTAAATTTTTTGATGAAATCCTATTTTTGTTCTGTATAGATTTGTCACATTTGAATATTACCTTTATGCGTCATTTTCCTCTTGAATTCTCCTCCGATAAAATATTGCTTAAATTAGAGACTTTTGTAAATTAATTAAAATTCTAATATGCCGACTAAAATTAGAGAATGAACTAATATGGAGTAATAATCTGTGCCTGAAATATACTTTCGTTCCTATGTCACTCTATACTTTTGGCATATCTACTCTTCTTTCGCATTTCTTTTAACTTCAGAACTCTTTCGTCGCCGAATCAATTCTTTTATTTCCCTCACTTCCGCCCTCAATCGTCACTCGTTTCCTTAACAACCCTTCTTCCGATTTCAACGTATGCTCTCGTCGACTAAAAGGCTCCATATTTCATAATTCACTTCTTTTCTTCAATCGTCGCTGTAATCGGTTTGGATTCTAAAGAAATTCGGTCACCGGTGATTCACTTTTTCGTCGCTAAGAATCGCCACACTATTTTTCTGGTCCAGCTATTTTGGTGCCTCTTTTATCCACTGTAATGTTTCCTTGGAGCACTCACCAATGGATTTCCCCAAAATTCCTGCTAAAATAATGTGAAATCTAGAGTATTGCTGGAAATAGGAAATGCTATTATTACGCTATCGACATACGAGATTAATCTCTTTCTAAATAGCTGTAACCAAAGAGAGAAACCAATCAAGACTCATATTTTTGACTCCAGTATCTTTACTTAATATATGGTAGTCATACGAGACGATGTTTTATAGAAAATATCTTGAGTAGCTCAAACTCATATCCATTTATTTACATCTAATCCTCGAGTGATTGACAGATATGTATATTTATGAATATGATGTATTAGTAATTAGAATTAAAAAGTGATCTAAGATTTTCAAAGTATGATATAATGTGTTTAGTTATTTTAGATCTTATAGCAAGATTGTCTGAATATTTTGTATATTATCTTCTTCTATTGAAGATATTTTTGTCCTTCTAATATAAATGGAGAGTAGCTCTCAATCATATAATAATTTTCATTCAATTGTATCTTCCATTTATCCTTATCGATCCAACGATTAGAAATAAGTTCATCTTTATGAGCTCTTCTTGTTCAATGGTTTCGTAATTTGAAATTTATGAACAGTTTCTTAGCAGCAAAAACTACTCATACCTATTTCTTCATCTGTTGTTCTGTTTTCAAAAGTGTTCGTTTTAAAAAAGAGGATCTAATCACCCTTTCACTCGAGGACCTAATATTCGGTATAATTATTGTACATGTTACATGTATGGTATTTTATATCGTTGAAATGCTGGACTAGATAAGGATATCGACATTCAGGCAGTGTCATCTTATAAGTTAAATTTATTTCCGTTGTTTATCTTCTGTTATTCTTCTTGAGATTTGGTCCATTTTATAAATATCTTTGTTTACGTTTTGTATTTAAGAGTCTTGAAGTACTTTGTTCTCAAAAGAGCGCCATTATTCTGCCCTTGTGATGTTTTTACGCGTGATTCAATCAGTGCTTATTTAAGACCAACGTTTTCCACTTAAACCTCCAATCTGATGACCACATCGCATTTTCAAAAACTCTTTTCCTCCTGGAAAAACTTCGGCATAAATTTTCCAGCGATGAGTAAAGAAACTTGGGGAGAGAGATTTAAAGGTTCGGAGGGGGGAAGTTATCTCGTTTTGGAATACGACTCATCTTCTCCCCTTTGGAAACCCCTTTTTCCTCAAAATACGGCAGTTAGCGTCAGGGTTTGATTCCTCCGTGGATTACGAAACGCTCTCCCGGACCAAAGCAAGGAGGGTTAATATTGGTCTAATGTAACAAGTGATTGATGCCATTGGAATTTAAAAAAAGGGTAACTGATTTTGAAAGTTAGGAGTGTATTACAGAGCCAATATTACGGTATAACTATCTATTTTTTTCTGACCATGTGGTTTGATTTGACATCCTGTGACATTCGTAATTTTTCCGAAAGACCGAGTACCTCAATTTTCGGAATTATGCCTCGTTAGTATGATATACAAAAATTGATATACATGTGAACATTTCGGCTGGTGAGATTCTAATATTTAAAGAATGAATTGACAATGTATGTGATTTGCATTGGATTTACCATGATTAAGGGTGCATAATTAACTTTAATATAGAAAATAATGGTTGTAAAACCAACGATGGTCTGATCATTCAAAATAAGACCGATAGAAAAATACATATTGTACATAACGAAGCTGAGGTAGTTTTTGCCATGAAATTTAAAAGTTTGAAAGATAATTTGTTAGGTACCAAAATTAGTTTTATCATTTGATAAGGACTCGATTATCGAATTCGAATCATTTACTTGATCCGTGCTTTTCAAATTTCAAGTGTTTAAATATACCCAAAAATCTGCCCTTCGTAAACTGCAATAATTCCATAAAAATTTATGGTTATATTCTAATATAACATTAAGGTACATTGACCTTCTTTTTAATCCTTCCATTATGATTTTTACTCTGCTCTACTCTTTACTCAGCTGAATTAGCTCCATAACGATTTATGTCTTTCTTGTTTAAGGGAATCAACGCCTTTACCGATCACTCCATAAATCATCCTAACGAATTATGGATTCAAATTCTACTCCGCTATAATTTTAACTCGCCATTTAAAAGCGAAGAAAAACACGTAAAATCCATTCGTGACCCTTTCGTGGAGGAACTTCTCTCGTTATTGAAAACAAGCTGTAACGGTGGTTGCCAGAGCTTCAGGAAAACGACTTGTATCAGCTCCCAAACCAACAGTTTTTTGCGGCAGGTAATATTGTTTATACACAATTTCGTGAAATACGACTTCACTTTCTTTTAGAACTCCCCGACATAATTTCCCTCCTACGCCACTTTCTCGGGCTAACTAGGCAATATCTTAAATTAATAGGCGATTTTTTGGCATTCAACCGCACGCTCTCTTTAACGCCGCACCCCCATTCCCATTAAAATAAAAGCGCAGTATCTCATCGGAATTATGATGGGTGTGGGGAAAAGATGTTCTCGGGAGAAAATCCCGAGAAACGGCGCCGAATTGCGGAGTATTTATGGAACTATATGTGCGAACACGAGCGGGAAAAAATTATGGGCTTAAGAAAAAATGGGGTGATTGCCTTGATGAGGAATAAATATACTGCAGAAGGATTGGGAAGAGGGGATAGTAATGCACGGGAGAGCTATAAAGCAGGATATGGGGTTAAAGGACCTAGAACTAGAAAGGTTTAAAAGTTATAAAATTGAAGAAGTACTTAATCGTATGATTCCAATATCACTTAAAATGAGGAAGAGTAACTTAAATATCATTTTGTGAAGTATAATATGATGCGGGTTTTCAAACGAGTGATTTATCGTTGTTTTCGATCCCCAAGATTTAAGAGGATACATCCCAGGTGATAATATCGTAATACAAAAAAAATATTCAAATCTAATTGCTAACTATAAATAAATAAAAAACTCTTTTCCAGGTGTGGTTTTGTCTGTAAAGCTCTCTATAATATCTTATAAACTGTACTTAAAAGTAAAGACATGGTTAGCAATTTATATTAAACATATATTAAAACAAACCTGAACTGAACGCAAATAAGGATATTTTAAATTGTAAAGATTCTTTAAATTCGGTTATAGAATATAAAGTTATAATCACGATAATCACTCGTAAAATTATCGATACAACCAGCTTGAAATAGGATGGTTTAGGTTATCTATCGCTTTATTCATTGGTAAATACGTTCTTATCAAGAAAATTCGAGAGATTCACAGTGTCCCTTCTTTTATACTTGTAGATATAGAACACTATGTATCCTAACAAATTCTTTGGAATACAAAACTGATATTTAAGAAAACATTGTGAAACTATGTGAGAATATATCCTAAGATTGATCTTTGATATTTGCTTCCTTTCTTCCATAAGATAGGTAGAGTATATACTACTATACATGGACGTAATTAGTATGTCATACATTTTAGATGGCTGAATTCCGTTTAGATTTTCCTCACACAATATCATCTAGTGTATCAATGCATGGCAAGCTGAAAATGATGAAATTAATTTTAGGACAATTAGTATGATAAACTTCATTTTTAAAGTTTTTTATTCTCCCAAATATTATAACTAACATGTATAACATTCGTATAATTTGTCAGCAAGTGATAGAGTCTTTGTATAGAATCAGGCTGATGAATGGAACAAATGTCTTCGCTCACATTTGATAACTCAAATGCGATTAAAAGGAAGAGTGGTTGAATAACAACCACGTAATGAGCGAATGTTGACAGAATAGTAAGAGTACTAAAGAGATGCGAATGATGAGGTGAGGATAAATCTCGGGTGGAGGTAGTAAAGAATGAGTAAGCGGGTGAGAGGGTGAAGTCAAGGGAATTGAACAAGGTGACTAAAGACGAGGATCAAAAGGAGATGTTCTTTTTGGAGATAAGGGCTCTTTAAATAGGACGGGTGAAAGGGAAAGTCTAGACTCGGGAGAGCATAAACACGCCACCCGAAGAAAATAACCGTGACGGGCCAGTCTCTTTGATTTTCACAAATCAATAAAGAATCTCAACACATGTTTATGTTCTAAAACTGTCGATTAAGGAAAGAATAATAATTCCTCTTTCGTTCGACTGAAGAATTAACCGATTGCATTTTCCAAATAAAGTTTTACGAGGCGCTACTCCAGTTCGAACTTCATAAAAGATGATCAAACGAATTTCCTTAAGAATTGGGTAATACCATGAAATCCCAAACGTTAGCTCCCCTGTATTTGCATTATGTTCCCCTGTATGCATACATACGTTCATAGATAAGTTGGATTTCCGATGCCCAAAGCTTACCTAAAATAGTTCATATAAATCTCGCGAATTATAAAGCACGTTTCAGGTTTTTAGGTCAATAAATATTGAATGTTTTGTTTGGTGGACTTCCAGAATTTGATTGCTTCCAATTCTTTGAGGAATTTCCATTTTTATGAGCAGCTATTCTTGATATTTTTTACGTTTGGGAACGGTTCTCATGACAAACCGGAGGGTTTTAAAAGTGAAAATTTGCTTTTAGTTATCTAGATTCAAATTCGTAATACTGTAAAATATTTAGGAATATGTCTTTAATATCAATTTTAATTTTACGGAAACAGTACTTTTCTCTACCATACTAGAAGTACTTTCCGCATCTTTGAAGTAAACGTGAAAATTCATCGATATTCCTGAACTATTTTAGGAAAAATTCGAAGGAGTTTTATTTTGAGTTAAATTAAGTTCCATTCTATTGTACTCAGTAATTATCGCTCACGATAGCAATAACAGAATAACAAACTTCTCATCGATATTATACCAATCTCTATTTTTACATTCCCTTGGTATGGATAGCAAGGTTTGACAGCAAGTCTCTTTCGACCCCAAGATAATAAAAAGTCAGGTGAAACCAGACTCGTGACCTATCTGAGGTGTGAAAACAGTGGTTACGCCCAAGAATTCTTGATATCAATCCAGAGACGGACGCACAGAGAATCACAATCCCTTTAAGTGAATTCGCACCTTAAAATTGGACATCTGGACATACGGAATTCAGGTTCGGTTTGGGAGGTGGCAAGGACGGAGAGAAAATAGAATAGAGTATGAGTCTAAGGAACATAAATAGACAAGGAATAGGAAATAGGAGAGTGGAATTGGAAGTGACCGTAGATGAGTAAAGCCTACTCTATGTGTGAGATATGATGCCAACTTATTATGGATTCCTTTATATTGATTGCAATGAAAGAGATTTCTGTTTTAGATTATTATGCTGTCCAAGATTAAGATTACGTATTCTAAGAAGAAATTTATTGATTTTTAGACTCGATATTTTTGGGAACTCTTGGAATATTCTGTGTTTATTTAATAATTTATTTGGATTGAATAAGGTTTCATAGGCTCTACGATGTACCCACAAAACCTCTAAAACTGAAGAAAGCAAAAGATGAATAAATTACAACGACTTAATTGTAATAACAATAAAATTAACAGTTAAATGTAAGGAAAAGCTGAAGGTTGTGTTAATTTGGAAACGGCTTAGAAAGGAATTTTAAGTGAGGACCATTTTTAAGACATAAGAAAGCAAACCAAAGGTTTAACCTACACAATAGCAATCGAGATGTTCCACGTATGTGACTCTCATTTAGAATTTCTTTTAAATACTTGCATACTTCTATTCACATTTTTAGTCTTTCGTTAGACCATAGGTCTAAAATGCCTCAAAGATCAGCACTTCATATTGTTATGTAAACTTTTTCTAGCACAGAATATAGTAGATAACTAAGTAATTCAGTATAAAAATAAACTCAATTTATAAATGAAGAACTTAATGATGTTTTCGAGTGCACGGATGAGAATAGAAGCTATCTCGTTATGCCTTAAACGAATATGTCTCGGTGATTGTCGTGCATTTCCAACTCTAAACTTCGTTATTCCTCATTCGTAAATCATTCTGTCGAGATGGCCTCTCTGTCGACGAGCGTGGGCTCCTTCAGGGTCCCTCTCTCAACGGGCCCTCATTCCAACTCAAGGGCCTCTCACGAGGAATTTTCGCATTCATGACGAATCTTCCTCAGCATGAAGTCTGCATTCTTCTGCCTTCAGTGATTCACCATTTTTACTGATGATAGAAGGTAGTGAAAACGATTAAAAATTATGTATTATAATGTCTGAGTAATTGTAAAATACTCGCTTTAAATCCATTTTTTAATTGAGGATTTGTTAATTCTAACTGTGAACCAAACAAATGAGGAAATCTCAAAAACTTCCAGAGAAATCTATTTTCAAATTGATGACTAGTTACCTGCAAAATCAATGAGATCAGGCGTAACTCTTTTTGAAAGCCATAAGAATAATATTGTAAGATCTCATTCGAAAACCGGTATTATTTTATAATAAAAATCAGAGGAAAATTACGAAATACCTCAAACTATTTCTGCTTAACTGATTTTTCGTGCCTTGCTATTTTCATTTATCGACAAAATAATTCGCTTTGTTGGAGGTGAATTTAATTGAAAGTTACCTAGTGTTCTTTGTATATTTAATTTGGCTTCTATCCAAATAGTCAAGCTTGATCATATCTAATAACATTCAAGCGATTGCTGAAAATTTTAAGTATTGCAATACATGCATTTCTAGGTAATCATTGATAAAGGACGAATAAATAATGTTTTACGAGTAGGAATTGATGTAAATATTTAGAATCTTGACGAATATTGGTTTTATATTATAGGTTAAACACTTCTATATCGTGTGTATCTATTTAAATATGTCGTAATTTGGTGCGTCGAATCTACGATAAGGTAGTACGGTTGTGGTCTAAGGTGACCATCATCAATATCCCATAACATATAAGCGGTTCCACTTTGTCTCCTCACTTTTTAAACATTGTAAGCTATGGCCTCTCTTCCGTTGATCCCGAAGAAGGTGTCCGAAAACCAATTACCGGAGGCGCTCGAGGCAAGATTCGAAAGGCGGACCTTTTCACAGAAACCTCTCCCATCCCACAATCGCAAGGCGCGTGAAAAATGTTCGCAAAAACATTCTACTTAAACGCAACTGTCAAGACTAATCGATTTCATACATTTCGTTAAACGGCGGTTAGGAAAGGTGGCAACTGCAAAGGTCTCTGTGAAAAGGATCTCTTGAAAGGGAAAGGAGAAACGTGCTTTCGCTCAGACTCGTTTTGCTCTCTATATTGCACGACGCTAGTGATTTTTCCGGAATAATGTCAGAAATCTGGGTTGCCATGGGTGATAATACGCGATAAATTACAATCAAACGCCAATTTGTTTCGGTACGAAGAGAGCGTAGTGGTTGGTTCGTGATTTTTCCTAAATGGGAAGGTGACTGATGGGAAATACAAAAATAGCAAATAATAACGACTTATAATCGCTAAACCTTAAATAATGTATTTTTAAAACATTAATAGTAATCTAAGTGACCTGACTCTATTAATATTTCGATAACTTCAGAGAATATTTAATTAATGTTTGTCTTGATGCATATCCATTTTATATATTAAAAATCGTGCAGTTGTATCACTAGGTTTTCTACTTTACTAAGTAACAGCTGTTTAATATGATGCTCTAAGTTTTCTCCTAGTCTTGCGAAACTAAAGCAGTCAATTTATTAGATATAAATTTATTATTTAATTACAAATTTTCTGGTTAGTGCTAACGCCTGTGGATTAATTTCTTTTAATTCAAGAATTATATTTCTTTTCATCACAACGGAGTCTGCATTGGATTAACGCTGGCATTGATGAATCATAAATATTTTCGTTTATTTAATTTGTCATTAGTCACATTTTCTGCTGTTCTTTGAAAAACAGCGAATCTTTAAATGTCTGAGGAAAATTCCGTGGAGTAGTACGATTTCGCAAAAGGAGTGGGCGTAGCGAGCAATTAAAGAAGCATCCAAGGATTCGTAGGCATTCGTCATTGTTATTCTCCGGCACTTTTTTCTTCAAACAGAAGCGAGTCGAGTGGCGAGAGGGCAGTGTACACATCTAGAGAGGGAAAAAAACGAGCAGCGAAATTCGTTGCACCTTCCTCCAGTTTCTTTTATTTCCTCGCGATACCCTGAGGGGGAGGGTGGGGAAGGGTACGAGTGATCCGACGAAATTTATTTTGCACTTTCATACTTCACTAATTTTTCATTGCAATCGATTGCTGCTACCCAGCGTTTTATGGGAGAGAAAACCAGTTTGCTCTGTTCGTTTGACTTTCCTGAATTCCTCACGAATGTTTTTCGAAAAGAATTCTCGTATTTTATGCAAGAAATAATATGGGAATTGAAAGCATATAAACATAAATTAATATAATATATAAATTTTTAAAATCTCTCTTTATTTACCTAATAGATTCCAAAAGATAATTTTTTCGTATTTTACAGTTCAGTATTTGTTTCACGTGTTAAGGTTAACTGGGCTATATCTTAGTTTATGTGGTCTATTTTAGAAAATCAAAAATAAAAATATCTTCTTGAAACTATAGTATAGTAATTATAGAACTTATTTGATTGTGTTTATTATGATTATATTTGTTGAAAGGAAGCTAACTCGAAGGACTATGCAATACGAAATAGAATGGCCTATAATACTAACAGATATAATAGATAACTGTAATTCATATGAAATTGGAAACCGAAACGGAGCTAACAAAACTCAAAATTCAATTCGAGTAACGGTGATTGTAAGAACAGAAATACGGGGAATACGTGTACATCAGTCACTTAAATTAAAACCTACCCACGCAGAATTTTTTATCTCATGAAAACTTTGCATCCGAATATTAACTCCATATTTGATAAATGGCACTTTCTCAAGAAATGAAATGCAAGTTCTTGAGCTGTCATCATCGGGCAAAATTCGTGGAAAAGTTGTAATGAAGTGGAAGAAAAATAGGAATAGCGGTTTTCTCTTGAAATAAGTTTTCGTTTTTTGCTGCAATTTGTTCTTGTTACATTTCTAGCTTTCGAAACAATATTTGATACACCGTTAAAAATACTTGAATAATCGTAGAATTACATTTAATAATTGTCCAGTTTATCATGAAATTAGGAGAAATGAAAGGAATTTGTAAATCAGTAACATTTCTCTGGAAAAGTCATTTCAATTCTTGTATGGACCCGAGGAAAAATGTCTGTTGAGCAACTGAAAAAAGGAATAGCTCGGAGTGGGAAAACTGTTCCGCGATGAATACACGACGCCCGCCTTTTTAATGACAGAGCGAAAGGATAGCTACACCTGGTGAAGGAGAAAGATTCGTACGAGGGCCCTCAGCATCCACTCAACGCCCACTCACCACTCCGCCCTCCTCCAGGGTCCAGCCCAAGGGGTACACATCTTTTCACTGCTCCGCCACTGCTCAAGAAGTTTTCAGAAAACAAAACAAACTCTCTTTGACTACATCCCACTCCGTTAATTCCCTCCTCCACCACTATTTGTCCCTTCATTGTCTTCCAGAAATTCTCCATCTATCTTTTGTGCTTCTTTCGGTCTCATTACTGACAGAAAGTTCCCTTTTCCCCTGATTTATTCCAACTCCGCACCTGTCTCCTTTTTGATCTTCGTAAAATTCCTGCTCTAATCCCTCCATTGGTTGTAATTTACGCTCCTCTATGATGCACGACTCCATTCACGTTCGCCACAACATTTTCCGGATGCTACTCCGGAGAAGAGTTGGCAAAATTGTTTGTCGTGCTCAGAGCATATAAAATGCAGATGTTGGGGATTAAGCCGAATAAATCTCACGGGTGCGCCAATTGTGTTGCTATGGAAAAAGCAGCGCAGGATCGTTATCGGATGTTTCAAGTGAGATGTTACTCGGGCATTAGTCTTGGTGCTTGACTATATTCCACGTGATTCTTGATTTTAAATCTAACTGCTTATGGAAAATTTTGGTAATATTAAGAAGAACAATAAATTTTGAGCATCGTAAGTTGTTATGAAGTTAGAAAACTATGAATTTTTATTGCCAAATTACTCAAAACTTAGCCTGATCAATAATAAGAAAATTTATTGTACGTAACTGATAGTTATTTGAGGTCAGTAAGATACCAATGATGTTTAACAATAAAAAATCCGAATAGCTAACACACTAGTTAAAATATTACGGTATTTATAGAAACTTGCGTACTGTTAAACCCTATTTTCCGTATTTAGTTTCAGTAACAGTTGCTGCAAATAATTGAGTTAAATTTTTCGTAATTCCTGTCTTCAAGAGAGCGTTATTCAGAAAAATTCTCAATAAGTTAAGCGGATGTTGCTATATTACCTATACTTTCTATAGCCCGATAAATATCCATGTATGCACGCTTATCCAAAAGTATGTGCTTTCTATAAGTTTTCCGGATTTTTCTCCCTAAATACTTCATAAAAACGTTTATTATAATTTATTGTGTCCCATATTTTATGAGTATGCTAATAACAAAAGGAGTAAAGTAGAATGTCACTTAATCACTGAACCCCTATAGATTCAAACCTTTGAATACAATTTCAGTTGAAACAGCACCTCTTACGACTTCAATAGAGTCATGCGAAATGCAAGAGGTATCATTGCAAAACAACGCCTCGGTTTGAAAATAGTGCGCGTTTAAATCTCTCTCTTCTGAAGTTCCACATAATTACCTTCGCTCTCCTGACCATTACACACCTCTCCTTGATCTCTGAGGTGGCTGACCCACCCTTTTGCGAAAACACCGCGCCCTCTCTTAACAAAGGCTCAAAACATCCCCCACTTACCTGAAAACACCCCCACAGCTCGCAGATCAAGAGCAGTTTCTCTCCAAGAAAGGCTAACTTACAAAGAAGGGAGAGATATGTGCTGCCGTGAAGGAGTGGGTGTTATGGGGGTGACAATGGGGTGAAGTCCGTGGGTGTGAAGGGGTTGCACAGATTATCTGGCTTTTTTGGCTTTAAATGAAAGCGGAAACAATAGCAGAGAGACTGTATGAGGTCAATTTGCAGAGAAAGGGGTGAATTTAGGAGTCGTTTGTGAAGTTTTCAGAGTTAAACGGTCATAAAATCAATTTCGAGTGTAGTGTGTGTGGGAAGAGAGATTGTTTCTGTGTACGGTTTTAAAGTTCATATGTAAGGGTTGTGATTCAATGTATCAATTTCTGTTGTTGGGGAGATAATTATAGTTTATGTTCTATTTCTATTGACGAAATTCATAAATGTATATTTTCATAGTAATTTTTCATTAATTTAACTCTATTGCTGAAGCTCGTATTTTCATTTTCCTTTATCAGAAAACTCCAAAATAATGGTATAAAAAATGTATTCAAATAGTAATTTTGCATTCAGTAGAATAAATTAGTGAGATTTTTTTCAATCAAGGGACAGACATCTACCCATTCTGTGAGGCAAAAAGAGAATTTTGGAAAAACCTCAAATCCAAATTCAGTACTTTACAGTACAGTTCAGTATTTCAGTACGATTAAGGAAAAATGAATTTTCACTGTAATCAATATTGTAGACTTTTATTAGTCTATATTTTCTATCAATATTATAAATAATTTACAAAGAAACTGTATTCTAAAAACTAAATGAAGTTTTTAATTAGTTACACTAGAAAATATGGGCGTGGTTCTTAGGACAATAGACTCGGCCTGTTTATTCGTTTTTATTCATGAACAAAATGAAAAATTGACTTACAACTCCCATTAAACATGAATAGTATTCAGGTACAGCTCTGAATAATACCGTCTCGGAATTTATTTGTCTCGAATTTTTCAATTTAGCTATTCTCCGTCTGCCGGCGCTTAACCAAAAAAAAACATTTCAAAAAAGACGTGAATATGAACAACCGTAAAATCGAGCGTTGAACGTAAAAAAGCCTCTTCTTAATCCACCGCCTCTGATCAAAGGGAATTTCGCCCATCCTTTATTACGGTAGGGCACAATTGAAAGCCAGTTTTTTGTAAGCCTCTCTGAAAAGACTAAATCGAAAAATTTCCCTCGCTAATGTCCTTCGTGTCGCAGTTTGATCTCCAAAGTGTTTTACACCATCGCGCACGCCTCCACACGCTCGCACAAAAGAAGTCCCCTCCTCTCCGAAATTCTGCGACGTCTACTCCACTTGCGTCGCCCACTCACACGCCCTCTCTTCGCACCCTCTTCAACTAATGCCCTCGTCTTTAGCGAATTCTTACTCTGCCATCTGTGCTCTTTTCGCAAACGGGGGCGAATTTGTGTACGGGGGAATTTTATGCAGTGATCTTTAGGCCAAAATTTTGTAAAATATATCGCTATACGTTTGGCTATGTTACCGATCATTATGATTTGGATATTAATTACTATTATATAGTAGTTTAACTTTTAAAATATGACTTCGATTAGCGTTCTGGTTACTAAATGGAGAATATTTGTGAAATACTCCCTCTATGGAATGTTTTCCTACTGTTTTCTCGTTCGCTTATATTTATCTTCTATGTGTAGTAGTTGCTAAATTTCTCTATGCTTTATCAGCAAGGTACGTTTCCATTTCTAAGTTGTTAAGGTACCTCGGCTGACTGTATATGAAGCTGAACGGAATTATGTATATTCTGTTACCAGAGGAGAAAAATATTCCTCATTGATTTTATTTGTGTCATATTTTGAAGTACGGTTAACGTTCTTTACTAATCGTTACGGAAGAGAAGTTTAACCTAAAAAGGAAGATTAATTTATTGATAAACTACTTGAATACTACATTAAAAGACTTAAAGGTGTTTAGACGGGGGAAAAATGCGTTGATAACAATGATCTTAGACACATATCTGTCTCAAAATGTTATCGATTCTTCCAATAAAAAGAAAGTGCTAACGAAAGCTGAAGAGAAATGCGATCGCGTGCATTGGTTGCGTAACGATGGCTCGTGCCGATTTGATCGGCTTCATCTCGAGTTAATTGAGTGGATGTTAATTGAAATGCATTCATAAGACAATACATGACTTTGCACTACGTTCAGAATGCGGCAGTGTCCGTTTTCATTAGAAATGCGTGAGTCGCACGCCTCTGATATTTCAACACCTCTCTTTAATCGAGGCCTCTTTTATCTTGCCGGTACTGAACGTGAATTACGCACGTACTTTTAAGTATAAATGATAGTCTGTTCTCTTATAAATTAATGCTAGTTCATCGTGTGTTGTTTTATGTTATGAGGACTCTTTTGATTAATCAGCTGCTAAACAGTAATTAAATTATCAAATTCACCCAAAGAACTCTTTTTGAACCCTATTTTTATTTAGATTAAAAATATTCATTAAAAGGTAACAAATAATCGATGTTGCTTACTATATATATTCCTTGATATATCCCTCATCCTTTTAGGAATTGCAGCATTGCTAATCAAAACCGTCATGTTTTTTTCGAATCGTAATTAATAAGTAGATCTCCAACGACGCTATGGGCATACGTCACTCGTAACGCAAAGATTTAATACGACAACTATTAATGGAATACGCTTTCCCACATCTGTTAAATCATCTCCCATTCATATTTCAGTGCCTAGATCACGAGCAAATTCACTCGACAGACGCATGAATCCTTCCATATATAAATCCAGAACTGTTCCTTTTAGAAATGATTGATAATCTTTGCAGCGGCGATAAATTCTAGGTTCGCGTTGTGGGAGTCGTGCGATGCGGAGATCATTATTTTTCTCCATTCATTCTCGCAAACGCGGCGAAGCTTCTGGGAAAATAGTTAGAATCGGCTTGTTCCCGCCCAAAAGTCAAACAAAAACATGTGCGTAATTGTTGCTTTCCCAAGCGATGAGCTAGGAAGATACGGACGCCATTTTTGCCTTTCCCCATTGTCGCGCTAAAAGTCAACAATCACTCGTAAATTTCGCTGCGCACGAATTAGCGAGAGGCGAATGTATTTCCAGCATACGCCACCTCGTCACTTAGCCATCACCCTTGAGACTTATATTCCGTGCGCCATCAATTCGCCCACTCCGTGCAATTTTCTCCCACGCGCAGCCTATTATTGTCGATCCGAGTTTTCATGGGAAAGCAAATCAAAGGAGCGGAGGAATGCAACCTGTCTCAGCGGGTGCTTTGATCAGATGATCTTGTTGGCGACATATATGGAGGAATTCCTTTCGCTTATATTATAATGAAAGAATTCAATGTGGATAGAAGCTTTATATATATGTATTATTTGATTCAGTTGAGTGTGAAAGCAAGCGTATGGGTAAATAATTTTAGGAAGGTGCCAACCACGATGATTGAAGCAGTTTTATTTTTTTGTTAAAACAAGAATAATTCATGTCATAAATAAATGCATACGTTCACGCTGTTGTAATGAATTCCAAAAATTACGAAAATCAATTATACTATATTTTATATCGTGTAATTTTAATAATCTTTTTTTCAAGTATGATGATCAGAATTGAAATAAATATAACCATAATCATTCAAGGTGTAAAAACAAAAATTTCCAAAAATATTCGCATACGAATTTTTATTCATTAATTCTTTGCAAGCTATTGGTATACATAATGGCTTATTGGTTTCTTATATCTCTTTAAATAGCTTTATTTATATTACTTATATATGTCCTTTCTTCTAAATTCTGTTTTAATCTTTTGGTAATCCTTACTAAATCCGTACTGGGGTTCTCAAAAAAGGCTGTCATCGACTATGACATGAACTTTTTGAGATATCTTTATAAATATCGTGAAATCACCATATTTTCGCTCAATTAGAGTAATCGCTATTGGAATGAATAGTCATCTAAGATTCTGACTTGATCTCTTCCAAGATCATCCATCTAGCGCTCAATGGTTAATCTATAATGAGAGCATTTAAAAAGGACATGCCGATGCATTTAATCGGCTCGATAAGATCATGAGATCGAGAAAGGGCACAGAATCAACCTCGTTATCCTAATGGGAAGCTATGCCTTTGTTCTGTGAGGTCGGCGGGTTCAAACCCCGCCGTCGGGTTGGGCGTGGGCAGCTGGGAAATCATCCTTCACCCACGACACGCCCATTTTGCACCCTTTCTATCTTCCACCCGCCGAGATAAGCGATTGCGAAACGTCACTCTTTGAATGCAGTTGAGAAGACTGTCGCCGCGATGTCGATGGCGCCTTCGGTAATCTTTCGCGTACGAGAATCCAATACGCGTGCGATCTTTATCTACTTCGTTAGGACGTCACTATGGAAATGATGGGAAGCGTATTCTGTGCGCTGTGGAAACGTATGAATGAGCGAAGTGATTGGAATCGTGATTTGTTGAAGTCTCCCTAATTCTAAGCACGTCATTGGAGTTCTCGATGTGTTTTGTAGAACAGACGAGCGACGGTAATGCTCTAGTTCTCCCGTATCAGATACATCTGCGAGGGTTTCGCACCTTAGAGGAGATGATGGCGGTGAAAGGCAAATGTTGAAAAGGAGCATAAACACGATTGCCCTTGGCACGAGACCAGACTCTCGGTAATAGTAGGTCACCACCGGCGGTCCCTCCATCCGGTTCATATTTAGAGATATTACGATTGAGTCGAAGATAACGGAAGATCATAAATTAATATCGATGGAAAAAGATAAGATCTGCAGTGCTCCCGTACGAACTTCTGTATCGCCTCATTTTAGCTTTCCTTTACCTCACGATTGTGGTCCGATGAGTGATGAGATCCTATATATATTCAACTGAGATATCCTTTTTTATTTTACTTACTAGCGGAACTTTGTTTTGTATTCAAAATGTTGTTTATTATGAGATCTATTTTACCTGATGATCCAACGGGTCCAGAAGTACATATATCATTTAAAAATCGTGTGTTATAACGCAATTTTTTACTGCATTATTTAATTAATATTTCTATATTCAATATATTCTACATAAATATTGTGGTAAAATTTTTATTATTATTAGTGTTAATAAGTCCGAATGTAAGACGAAAATTCTTCGAAGTTTACGATCTGCGAAGATATTTGAGAAGCATAAAATAGTTAAAGTGATTTTGAAGTTTTGAAACAAATTTTCGTCTAATTTTGAATTCAGGCGTTTTGCTTCCAATTGTACATGTAATCATTGCTCTTTTAAAGGTATCTTCAACCACAATGAATCCCTAAATTAAATACTGTTATAAGTTGGTGAGGATGTGAGAGGTAATTAGCCAATATTTTTGAAATATAATTATTATTGTTTTCGATAGCTTAATTGATCTAAATATATTTTATTTTATCTGTTGTCACTAAGAGCTTTTGAAATGGCCGTTTAACATTTAAGATAAACAAATTACTTGTCTTCTCCTTAGTATTCCTCCCAGACAAGGTGGGAGCAGTCTGAGGAAGTGGGATTTGAAAAATCTCAACGAAAAGACGTCCGACTTATTAAGGTTCTCAAGTTATCCGAGAGACAAAAGCGATTTTGGAGGCGAAAATGTTTGTGGAAAAAAGACGGTTAAGAAGCGAAACACGAGTATTTAGAGAATGAGAGACGAAAGTGAATTGGGAGAGGGCGGAGTTTTAAGTGTCCTACGTTTTCTTCTCTCTTACCTTCCTCTCAACAGTACTGCCACCCTTCTATCTCTCATTTATTATCATATTTCTATTTGTACATTTCACGTTTGCTCGTTTTCATTTTTTTATTTTCTATGTTTTTATTCCCAATACTAATTGTCATGGTTATTTTCACTCGTTTAAATAAAACTGTCCATTCTTTTACCTCCAATTGTGCGGCTGCTTACTCTTGCTCATCGTAATCTATTTTCCATTTCGTCTTTTCATATAAAGTTTGAATTCTTTTCAATAATATTATCCATGAATTTTTATTTACTAAATTTGAGTCACAAAATTGATACTAAAGGAGAAAAATATGTCTGTAAACTACTTTTTTGATCTACTAAATTCATTTTCGTTAATGTATAAAGGGGGAATCAGTGGCTAAAGGCAATATGAGAGGTTAAACTCATGAGATGAGTTTCTGCAAAATTAGCAAATACAATTTATGATTTGTTTAGCAATAGATCTTTCTTTTTTGTAAAAACTGAATAGCGTTTTAATCACCAATAAATTTCTCAGCAGTGGAAATAAGAGAACAATCACTATTAAAAAACTGAGGGAATTCAACTCAAACACTTGAATTTATCAGTTTCAGAAAATCGAATAATTTTCCGCACCCGCAAGTTCCAATAACTTTGGCTCTGATATTATAAATAAATTTATGTCCGTAAATTCTTTGGGGTAGAAGTCCCTTAAACTAAACCAAATGATATTTGGAACATGAACATGGAAATCTTTTACAATTGCTTCTCGACAACGTCTTATTATATCTAAGAACATTTCTCGCATCTTGAGAATTCGCGAAATTTCCCTTCGTTTACCAACTCTCCTTACGAATGCTCACGCGTCTAGGCTCATAGGAATCGTTATCCCACACGGAGGAGAACAAAGGAGTGGTGGGAAGAAGGGGGAGAATGTAACCCTTTCTCCTGCGAGTAATTGGAGTGTGGGAGCGATCCGTGGG
Organism: Pantala flavescens; assembly: GCA_020796165.1. Taxonomy (NCBI): domain Eukaryota; kingdom Metazoa; phylum Arthropoda; class Insecta; order Odonata; family Libellulidae; genus Pantala; species Pantala flavescens. Next base: position 50,713,786 of record CM036883.1, read on the forward strand.
TGTCGTAAAAAAACAAAAGGCTGTCACCCTAAGGCGCGTGGGAGTGCAACAATAGCGCCTCTTGGCTCTTGGTGACACGCGTGTGCAAGCAATCGGGCATCTCCTGCGAAAGGGCCTTCGCTGCGGGGGCGGTTCCCTTGAAGACGCGCCTTTAAGTGCCTCCCAAAATGTCTTTCAACCACTCAACCCTTCTTTGTGAGCCTTCTTTACTCAAAAAGTCTCTTTCTGCTCTCTTAAAGAACGTTCTCATTCCCAGTTTATTAATTTTGAATGAAGACTGAAATTGCGCATGATTGGCTTACTTTACTCGATTGTTTTATTGTCCGTTGAAAATTATGCAGATGTGTATATAAATTTTCCGTATATAAAACATCTTTTCTGATTACTTTTCCAGGAATTGTTTCTATCAATTCCGAAAAGAAGCTCAGTAATAATCATCACTTGAGTAATTAATTCCCTTTCTTTTGCATCATTTCTAGTAGTTCAAGAATTAAAGGGTGAAATGTTATTTATCAATTTCTAGAAAATATTTTGTGGTATATATTCTTCTCGAACCTCTTACAATTAGCGTGTTTTGTTATTCGGAGTATGTGGTACTATGGCGAGTCATAATTTCAGAAAAATATATCACACTACTCATTACATTAAATTATGTACGACTTACGTACTTATTTGCCCTCATAGCTGTTAAATAAGAGAAAGATATCAAATTTATAAAAAATTAAAAGCACTTCGCGAGTTTCATTCGAGCAAACCAGATTTTATGAAGGGAAATATATTTTATTCGTAAACACCACAGATTTTGTTACCATAGATACATAGGTGTTTATTTAATAGGGTCATGATTTCAGAAAATGAGATATATTAATGCAAAACGTCTTTCCTTGCACTTATCCCGCCTTCACATTAATGTTCCTCCGACTTCACTCTCTTCTCATTTCTTTCGATTGTTCTTTCTCGTGAACTCCTCTCTGTTTTGTTTTCCTTCTTTTTCGACTTCGAGTACGTCTCCACTCACGGTATCTCTCTCTGCGAGAGCTCTTCCTTTTAAGCTTTTGTCTGAGTTTTGCAAAGACGCGAGTGTGGGCAGCATTCAAGAAAGACGTCATCGTTTGAAGTAGGAGTTGTGCCTTTGGAATTCCTTGCGCATTTCCTCGCTCCTTATAACCAAGTTGTTTGCACACCAAAATGTCTTCATCGAGAAAGAGTCAGCCCCTCCATTTTGTTTTCGGATTTAAGAAGAAGAATGTGAAGTATATTTACTCTTCGAAAAATCAATCATTTCATGTTTGAGAAAGGTACATTTTTATTTAAAGAATGTGGTATATGTTTAATTTATGTGTGTACTAACTTGCAGTTTCCATTTCGAATTATTGTTTATTTAACCGATTGTGAGACTGTGTAATTAATTATAAAGTACCAATTAGGGCATTCATATATAAAAAATGTAAAAAAGAAAACTGTTTGATTAGAAGGAAGGAAGGATTAAAGACAAAATTTAACATTTGATTTTTATTAAGATATTACAGCATTTTGCTTTGGAACACTTCAAACATGATGAATAGAATCATTTTTTTACTACCATTAGGAAATGGTGTAATTTATCGTTTGAGTTTGTCCTTTTTTCAGAATTTACTATTTTTATTTATTTAATTTTCAATTGGCTATTTTATTTATTTAATTTCAAGCTAGCTAAAAAAATTTGACAGGTAAACTATTTTGAACCTAAAGTGGCTTATGGTATTGATTTTATACTAATTTTGCTGATTGTCATATGTTTACTTATGAATTCTCTAACGTTGGCTGAATTCTTGTTCCTTCCCTTCATGAAAACTCAACGCGGATTAAATATGATAGTAAATAATGCTATTCAGACTCATATAAAGAGAAATTATTATTTTTGCGAGACGAACCCGCTGATTACCTAAATGCTGAATTTTAATGGCTAAGGTGATTAATTAGATAGCAGATTAAACTTCAGAAAATTAGATCTATGATAGTGACAAAGTTTAGGGAGAGTAATTAGTCATTTTAAGCAGTCGCTATGGATACTCACACTTCGACTGCTGTCTCTCATCTCTGCAGATGTCAAACGGCTGCACCTGCACATTTTCACAGGAGTAGCTATGAAATAACTCCCTCCGCACATTAGTTCAGCCGAGTGATCGGTACCACCATCAGCCATTACTCCCAACATAGAAACCATAAAAATTTAAGCGAGACAAGGGGGAATCCGTCCCAGAAACACTAAAAATAATTCCCGAAGCGGAAGAATACAAAAATCCATCCTGCTCGGGTTAATGCACCAGATCGAAGTTCAAGTGGAACGGCGCTTTTAAATGCCAATTAACATTCCGGACTAACAATCCCATCGACCCAAAGCACCAAACAGCTCCACCCACGAAAACAAAGTAGAGCAAGCAGATGACTACCGAGCACTATGTTTTATGGGGAGGGTTTTGGCGAAGGCCTTTATGGCTCCACCAGAAGGAGCCATCCTGCCTGATTTTATCGCACCCGTCGTTAGCGGACTCTGGAAACATCTGATGTCATCTATTAGAACGACTCCTCCATCCAATGGTGTGGGTTCTTTTTAAATCGTAGAAAACGTCTCGGGATAATTATTTTTAGCCTTCTTGTCGCTGTGATACCAGAAACAAAAAGTGCTGATTAATTGGAAACTTTTAAATCAGCTCGAGAATTAATTTGGAAATTTTATTACCCACCGACTGAAATATCTAATAGCAACTGGTTTCAGATTTCTAGTGATCAACAACGGCTTAGTGTTAAAAGACCTACGGCCCTACAATAATTAGGTAAAGAATGAGATGTTAAATTTCTTGCTCTTTAAATCTTACCATAGAAGCTATTTAAAAGAAATGGATAGAAGATTTTTGGGATGTCATTAGAAGCAATAGATAGATTTTTAAACGTAGATAGATAATAATATTATTTCTGGCTAAATATTATTAGAATAGAGTTGATAATATTTTTGTGCCGTAGGATGTGATGCCTTGCAAAAGTTTTTGCCGCTTTATTTATATACAAAATTATTCTTTTTTACTCTGAGTTTTTATATGTCTCTTTAAGGCTGCGTAGGAATTGATTTTCTCTTATCGCTTATTGACAATGTCTCATTATAAGGGTTAATTATACTTAGTACTTGTATATACGTAGAGATTCATCTCCTTTGTCCTCTATTTGCTCTAATTATCGATCGAAATGCTGTTTGTTATCGTATTGAATGCTGCTTAATAACATAGTTTGTAAGTCGAAATCTCTAAATATTGAAACACCTCCATTTATTTGATCTTAAATTCCGTTGGATTGTTCTTATCAGTTGAGCTCACCATAATCCTTTTGTTGATAAAATTCGAACGTGAAATAAAATAAACGTCATTAATATAAAATTCAAAATTTACCAAACTTTTGGAAAACCAATGATGTTTACTAAAGGTAGAAATAAATAGTAAAATATTAAAAAAGTCGGTGGTGTATGAAACATTTTAATGAACAGCAACCATAAAACTCTATTTATACTTTTATTCTGTAAAACTTCTTTAGACAAAATTTATGAACATAGGAAAAACGATATAAGTGCAGTATAAGAAGATGCAAAATATGGTAGTCATTTACAGATTACGCATAAAGAATCAAGATTAACAAGGTACTGAGCGTAAATCTGTATTGCGACTGTAAACAAGGCTAGCGTTGGTACAGGATGAAAGTAGATGGAATAAAGAGAGTGGAATATCGTAAGGAAAGAAGGGAGGAGGGCAGGATAGGGCAGGATGGTATAAAGGGGATGTTAATGGGCCGAGTTGAAGGTTGGAATAGAGCGTTGCGTGGGTGTATTTTGGGTCTGAGGACCACACCCCTTCCCCTCGATTGCCCCACAATTCTTAAGCTTTACAGCCTCTCTAGAATCTGCGTCGAATCTCCGGACCCTATTTCTTCCCCACACACCCACACCCGCCGACAGATATTAGGAACAACTCACACTCCCTTAACACCTCCCGTTAATTCTCTGCCATAGTGTTTACTGCGCCATCGACTTAATCAGTCATCCTCCGATTGGGCACGCGAGTCGTAAAAGATCCCGGCAGAGGTCACTGTTTTCTTTAAGGAGCCAAAAATCTGTTCCAAATAATCTACGCACTGCTGATGATATAATCCGGAGGGACTAGAATGTGACTTTAGGTGCCGTTGTAAAATGGTCGTAAAGAAAGACGATTGCTAACTGGGCCCTTGATGAATGAGCCTCAATCGGAGTAATCGGCTATCGGAGACGAGCTTTTAAATAAATTTCTCGTCTTTTTATTATAACTTTTATGGCGGCTTTATGGTGATTTTGATTGCTCAAGAGTTGCCCTGTGTTATTGAAAGGAACGAAAGCTGATATCCGTGCCATGGAACTCCCCCGTATCTTTTTCCGAGAAAGTTTCTCGATTTCTCGTGTTGATATAGTAAAGGATTGGCATATGGTTTGCCCGCCCTTGGGGAACATCGCGGAAAGTTTGGGGTTTAAAAGGTAAGACGTAAAATAGAAGAAGAGTGGTCGGTAAATTGTGGTAGAGTTAGTCACTGGTTTTCTGTTTTTGCGAATGGAGTTTCGATATTCACCATATTTGATACGTCCCATCAAACCGAATTTATAGACATGTTTATTCAATTTTTTATCTTATCTATTATTTAAAACAATCAGCCAGAAAATGTTTCAATATTGTGATTTTTATTTCATAAGACATCGAATCCTTCGAAAATTTATCTTCACAAAAGAGTGAATTGAATATTTCGTTTACAGAAAAAATTCTCTCTTTTCTAAAATTATTTGATATCTATAACAGTATTGATATACTTGAACAAACGATATCTAAATTTTCACTCGAAAGAAATTCAGCTATGAAAAGGAATGAAATTGTCTCTGATGCGCGATAATGCTAGATTGCAAAAGTGTGATGTAGCATTCGATAATTACATTTTCGCTTTATTTGATTTCGATGCAATTTTTTTTGCTACTCTTGTCAATTACATACCGAGGCGATGTTGTTATTTTTTCAGAGCTTCAAGTTCAGCTTCGATAGAGTTTGCATCCGCAGCAATTGAACATCTCTGAAGATACGACACGTAAGATAGTTCGCAATTTTCCACTTAGGAATCTCCTTCCACGCAGCTGATTAAATTTTCTGGTTGAAATGCAGAGAGACATCTTAATCGTTCTAATAACTTGACTCTTTTTTTTCGCGCTCACATGTATCGCACTACACACGCATAAACAGTTGCACACGGTGTTTTTTTGCACTCGGTTAATCACGTAATCTGCGGAAGTGGAGAGTTGCGAATAACTACCTTAGCAGGGACGCAATCCCTTTGATGTCCAAGTTGTAAAAATAAGGAAGTCTGTGTGATGTGCAGGTGTTCCACACGTACTCTTTTTGTTTCCCTTTGGCTTACCTTAATGAAAAGGTGAGAAAAGTGTCTTTCGATGCAAGTGAGTTGTTCGGAAGATGGGTAGCGATAGATAGTAAAAGTCTAGCCTTAACGCTTGCTATAGAAGGAAAGATTAGTCGAAGTTTTTATGGCAAAGTTAACGGACCATGAAGAGCGACGAAAAAATCGCTGCAAACTGATGGGTAATGATTGAGCGGTTGGATGCCCTGGAGTTGAAAATTTAGAAAAATTCGTCTCAAAAGATAACGGAAAGTAAAGCCAATACTCAGAGTGCGAAATTCACCTCTAGAAAGTATAAAATAATGAAACTATTTATATTAAGTTAAAATGTGTATAAAATCCTCGAGATCCTCACAAAATAATATTCGTAAATCTTTCAATAGAAGCATTGAGCATTGAACTTCGATCGAAATATTTCTATCGCAAAATAAACTCTTTCCAAATCCTTTGTATCTGTTAATAATTTATTAGAGAAATATAAACATCATTACATTCTAGGCACGAATTGATGTAATTGGATTTCAATTATAAAAAGAGCGAATTATATTTTAACACATATTTTTATGTATGGTTAGGAAGGTGGTAAATAAGTTTTGTTCTCTAATTTTGTTAACATTTGTATCAAATTCTTATGCTTAAATTTAAATTTAGTAAATCTAGCTTCTTAGTGTGAAAGCATGAGGCTAATCTCTTCAAGATTACCAGAGGTAAAATACCACGAAGAATCTTTTCATCAAAAGAAAAACCAAGAAAACAAAAATGTTTAACCCATTAAATTGAGTATAAATTCGTTATGTATAATTTTAATCCATCTAGATATTAGAGTAAAGATTCTCTTTATAAATTATTGAGAATTTCTAAAGATTTTTACTAGTAAATATGATACTCATTTTTTACTGACGCGCTATCACTTTTGAATTCACTTCAAAAAATTTTAGTTAATTAACATTTATATACCCACGTACAAACTTTTGGTGAAATGAAACCCTTTTTCGTATGAGTAAGCAATTATTTAATTTGATAAGTACGAAGGTGATGCCCGTAACATTTTCCCTTTATAAGCTATTAACTTCCTCTTGAGAAGGGCAGTAGTTAGTGTAAGTGACCACTCAAAATAGAGTAAACGAGACAGATGCGTTTGGGAGTAAAATAGCCTTGAGCTATTGAGGTGAGATTTATCGTTCGATTCAACGGAGCAGATGAACGCAGATGAGCACTCGAAGACGAGGGACACCTCATGAGTCAGGGATCGGAGGGGCCTGCGGGGGTGGCGAAGAATTCGGCTGTTAAGATTAATGGCAGCGGATCCTAGAAAGAAATAGGCAAAAGAAAATGGAAATTTAAAAAAAAAATTTCTGCTTCAAATTGCTAAGAAACCCTAACCTATAACCTGAAAAATACGACTGTCATCGGCATAAATTAGTAGACAGGCTTAAAATTTTCTATTTTTGGAAAAAACCGCTTCTAAAAAGGTTTAATTAACTGTGGGTGCTACTCTTGCTATGAAAAATTATCTGTTTAAGATGAAGGTGCTGGAACGAGATGGAAATAAATTATTTTCCCCATACCGAGTTTGTCTTTAAATATTGGTAGTGTGCTGCAGAAAGAATCTTCGACGCAGTGCAATTTTAAAAGTTTACATTTCCCTTTTTACATTATGCTGTCCAGAAGTCCTGGTAACTTTTAATCCATTCAATTAACTTTAACGAAATAGTGAAATTCTCAAGCATCATTGACAGTAGAATCAAATCAATCAATCACTTTTATTTAAATGTTATTATTAAATAAAGATCCAATTCGAAAACGCCCTCCGCTTTCTTCGCATTATCTCACCTCCTCTCCTTCCGTGTTGAATGCCCTCCAAATATCTTTCCTTCATTTATCCTGCACACCTTTGGGAGGGTGCCCCCCATTTGTCTCACTCCGCCCCCGCCTCCCCCCACTTCATCACCACTTAATGGTTGAGAAGGGTGTACCGGAGTCGTTATCTCTTAAACAGTGATTGCTAACCTTTTACATTCCACGGCACACCCCACTGAGGATATCCTTGCGCAAAATTAATACATCCATTGCATACTCTCAGAGCACTGCGTATTTCCGAGAGCACGCGTACTAATGGTGAATTAATACAGAGAAAGTTCCAAAAGAATTCCATCCGCAAAGTATTTGATATTTTTTTCTTTATTAAAAGCCGATCAAAATTTTTTCATTTCCATCCAAAGTCAGGGTTTGAACAGGCAAAGGGTTGTTTTAGTTTTCGTTATATAATTCAAACCTGAATTGCGTGAATACAGAAAAATACTTTCATATAATTATCGTATTACTGAAGTATATATGCGTCTGTCACGGTCTCACTTCCATCAGCAGCTCTTGACACCAAGAGTGAATGCTTCCGATGGATGTGGCACTCTCTCAGCAATCGGAAAGCGTTGAAGGCCATCACTCTTGGAAGTCAAGGGGCTCTTGTTTCCAAGTGACGGTGATTCTAGGGAATCGATGGAGGAAAATTTAACATTCTCTGGAATTAAGGATTGTCCAGTCGATCCTTATGAGGCATTGGAATCTTTTACGTCATTCCTTTTCATTATTTCTCGGAATCGCCATTTTTCGCGGTCGTTAATCATGCACGCTTCTTTCATATCGGTCTCAGGATAAAACCCACCGCTTTATCCAGCCCTATAATTTTTTATGATCCTTAACCTTTATTCTTTCCTAAATATGCGGTGAATCATCTCTGTTCGAAAACAATGGTTTGTTCATATTGATTAAGATCCATATAATTTTGGAGTTGCTCTGAAGATATTTTTGAATATCGATTTCTGTTCTTATCGTATATTTTATTTAAAAGACTGTCGCTTCTGTTGTTTTTAAAGTAAAAGAATTTCCAAATTTTCCCATTAATACTATAGCATTTTATATTTCGTTTATACATAAAGTAAACATGTATATTTATCTCCTTGGAAACAGAGTAAGCTGATATATAAAACAGTCATCAAGGTCATTACAAGGTAGTTGTTATAATTGTAGTAAAGTATATTGCAACAGTTATAAACAGCAATCAAAAGCTGTTACTATGGCTCATGAGGACAGTGTAGTTGAGTGATTGAAAGTAAGTGGGCAAACATACGAATGGTGAAAATGAAAAAGAAATAGTGAATATTTAATAAATAGGGTGTAACAGGAGAGAGAAACGCATATCTTTTCCTTTTCAAACAGAATGGCAGTCGCTTGCTACCTGCGCGCCCTCTGGTCATACGGATCCAGATCCTAGTCGTCCTCTCCCGGATATGTTCCGACCGAGATTTGTCTGTTAATTGGAACTAGAGTCGATACCGAGAAGCTGTTTCCATCGCCATCTCGAATAACGGAATAACTGGAGCATTTCTTGTGTGGTCATTAGTTATGAGACCGAATATTTTTTCGACTATTTTTTCTGGGTTCGAAGATGAGCGATTTGGCGCGAAGGATACAAATGTTCCGATCCATATATGGCGTGGGTGGGCATTTGGTTGCCTTCTTTGGTGTATTGTTAAGAGCGGCTTCCATCAGGTTTAGGAGTAGGTTCGCGTGTACTCGTTACGTTATCGAGTAACGTCCTGTGAGAAGTGTACTCTTAGTATTTCATGAAAGAATGACACGCGGGTTAATGAGTGATTTTATCATTTTTCATCGGTAAGAAGATGAGCTCCCGCAGTTTTTACGCAGCAATTTATTTCTGGTTAAACTGGAGTGATTTATTTCTCTGGTGTACTAAGGAGTCGTTCAGATGATATTTTTATCGGTTATCAGTGTATGAGTACGAGAATGAGTGTCATATAATTTTGGCAATAAGCAATTAAGGATAACTGAAACGCAGTAAAATTTTCTCATATAAAAAATTTAGTAGACATTCCGCCTCTGGTTCATAGGCGTGTGACGGGAATGGGTGAAAAAAACCAACTTAACACGTCTCTAGGATCGAGTAGCTCACTTTGATGCGAGATAGTCCGATGCGGTCCTTAAGTTATTCTTCCTTTTTCTGAATAAAGTCATCTGTCTTATCTCCGGTATCTCTCGAACACGAGATGGATGTGCGGCGTTGCGACCTCCTTTTCTGGAACATCTAATGAGGATATGCCGTGCACACGATTATTATATTAACCCCTTCGGTCACTTCAAAGGGGCTCATTATGCATACGAGGCACGATCAATCCCTGTGCAGGTGCATCATGGGATAGCTGATTCGCATCTCCCTCCGTGCATCACATCAGTGCACCTCGGATCGCGCCTCGCTCTACCTCCGTGCATCTGCGACTCTTTACTCTCCACATATAAACCATTTGTTAATGCGGTTGCTGTTTTTGCTGTTAAACTGAATTGGTACTGGACGATCGATTTAAATTTTCATTTAAATATGAGTATTCGTTCATAGGTTCTTGCGCATTTAAAATAATGTAATTGTAAATTCTGCCGAATTATGGATAAAAAGATAGAATGAATATTAAAATTCTAATATCTTACTATAAAATATTAATATAAACATTACTTTGAGACTAATGAAATATCTTACTGAAAAATCTTAAATTTATTAGAGCAAGAAGTTTCTGTAATGAAGGGTTGAGTTAGACACATATATAATTTTTTAGAAATAAATAATCATTTAATCCGTACCGATTATATTTGTGATGCTTTAGTGAAAAACTCGCTAAGGATTGTGAGGGACAGTTAAAAACATTCTTTGCTTCAGGAAGTTGAAAGATTTTATCCACCGTTCATATCTTCATATAAAAACTATTCCTTCGTAGAAATGCCAACTCATTGCAGGTTTTCAACCTTTTTTAGACGATTATATTCCTTTAAAGGTAAATCAGTAGCATTTAATATTTGGAAATTTTCTATATTCCATGTATTTCAGGTAAAATCTCTCAATTTTATTTTTGAAAAGTTCATTTTTTTATGATTTTTATGACCTCATCGAACTATCATATAGTTCCTCTGCCGCCTTCACGCCAATAGACACGAAACTTTCGATAACACAACTGGACAAAGAGCTTCGTGCACTTAACTTGGTGTTTATTTTATAAGATAATATTGCTCTGAAGATAATTTATTTCATTGTTATTAGGAGGTTTTGTTTGAAATATTTTATAAATTTTTCACTTCCGTCTACCTTTTTAAAGGAGATATCGATGAAATTTATATTTATACATGGAAGCGATATTGTGGTAAGGGTTTAGTAAGGTATTCGAGGTTTACGTATTATTTGCAAAAGTTCTAGTTAAATAATATCACAATAAATGATTGTTTAAACGTATGACATGAAACCTATTAAAGAGTTTCCGTATTCAAGAGCAAGCATGCTACTATTTATAAAAACGTTCAAAACCTTTTTTTCCATCAGTTTTCAGTTTCCTGTATTGAAAAAACAGTCAGTGTAATTTGAACTTTTCCTTATCGATCAAACCCATAATTAAATATCGTGACATTCCCCTTTCCCAGCAAATGTCTATATATTCTTATTCTCTAGTAGTACCATATCCAATTCTTTCGAGTCCAAGCGATTAACACTCTCCCAATCCATTTGGGTAACTCCTCCTCCATCGAGATACTCTCTCAGCCTCCCGCTACGGCGCTACAGGAGGGCGCATCAAAGGGATGGCTAGGAGATCGAGCAGGTGCACTCCAAGACAAGGAGTGTACCAAACGTCATGGGGGATATTTTTTAGAAATATTAAATGTATGTGGGAGTTATTTGATAGATATTTCACCTCGAATTCCAAAAAGATCTATTATAGGCTTCCAACTTCTATAATAGCGACTTATTTGCAAAAAAAATGGTGAAACTGCTGACTTATAAAAATACTTAGCTGTTTGTTTCGAAAATGTTATTTTGTGTGAGGAAAAAAGTTCGCAGTCGGTAGGATTCGAACCTACGCTCCCAGAGGGAATCTGATTTCTAGTCAGACGCCTTAACCACTCGGCCACGACTGCTGATGAAAATACATGAGGAACGCGTGAAGAGAAATTCAGACGTTTTGTACGTCTCAATAAATATTTGTTAAGGATTTAATTTATTAAAGTTTATAGCACTCGTGGAAGATAATCAGACAAAATTCGTACACTGCACACTCACCCCATTTCTTTTCGGGGTGAAATGGCATATATGGAATATATTTTATATCTTAATGATAACATGGATGAACTTCGTTTAACTATCAACTAGTGAATGGAGTAAAGATATTTTTGCGCTCTCTAAAGAACATTAAGTATAAAAATGGATTAAGTGGTAGATTGAGAGTATATAAGTACCTTTGATTGCTTTATAACTTGTTTCTATCGTAAATTACTCGATACATAAATATGGACATGGATGAACATTTTAATATTATAATATTCAGCAGAAAGAATCGATACTCTAAAAGTTTTTCATATAATTGAAGAGGTGATGAATTTCAAAAATGTAGTTGATACTCTTTGTGATATTGTTTATGAATTAGATTCAATTGTTCTTAAAATTAGATTGCCTTTATAATTCTTTTACAGAGGAATGGATCAAATCCCACCCTTGAATACTACTTAAGAATATCAGAAGATAATAGGAACGATGGTTCACCGTTTAGTGAAGGTATCGGAACTCCCTGTGAAAGGATGAACGAGGAAACTGGTAAGTTGGCCAATTCATAAAGTTTGATGTTCTCTTACAGTGAGGCGTTCACCGAATGTCTATGATTAAAGATTACTGGTGTGAGGATGCATCACGAAATAAGTATTTTGACTTGAAAACCGGATGCTCGTGGTTTTGACTCATTCGCGATTTAATTACAGCGTGTTTTTCTACCAACTGCCCTTCGAGATCCGAATTCTTGCTCCTTGCAAAGGGCCAATTTGCTTCCCTTCATATTCCTCGAAGGGGGCGTTGCTTTCTCCTTGATGCCAAAAAGTTCAGATTTTGGTGATAGCCTATGTTTTTTGAGTAATAAGAGATGGTTCTTCCCACCTTCCAAATTTCCGGCGTATTCTAAATTGGACTCATACGTACGCTCGGAAGGAAGGGTTTACTAGAATGATTGCCCCTATTGAGCTCTTGCTAATAATATTTTGAGTGTTCAGGTCATTAATTAGAGTCATTTATGGATTTTGTTTGTTCGTTTTATCCCGTCTAAGATCCTCATTTTGATATTATGATAAAAATAAATATTTATTCCTTAAACTGTGAGGCAATCTTTTACTGTATAGTTAGATGTTTTTAATAAGTATTGAAATTATATCGGCTTTAGAAAGATTTAAATATTATATTTCTCACTCCTTTAAACATTTAAACTTAATCTTTCGGGTAAGTTACCTTCATATAATATCATCGCAACTATTATAATTAAAATACACTCGAGTTAACTTCGTGTATGTAAATTTCTGTTATTCATCTCTTAAATTACAGATTTTTACCGATAGATGATGTATGAAATATATTGGATATATGGGTCTCTTGGATAAAGGAGGTTACTTTTCTCTCATAGTCAATTAAATGCTGTCCCAACGATGCGATAAATTCAACAGCAAATAATTTGATTGAGTTTCCCCAACCTGGTTACATACGCATAAATTTAATTCGATAATTTTTTAATAATTCATATGTCCATCTTGGTGGTTGCAAAGACAATCAGATTCGTCAAATGAAACAAGAATAATCCTTCCAACAGACAGCCATTGGGTGTTGACCAAAATGTATTCTGCAATCGCAGCACGATTACTTCGCAACACCTCATTCTCGGTCAATCTGTTACTTAAATCTACAGCGAGGAAATGGAAATATGTAGGAAGGAAACGATCACTCAGCTTTTTTCGATCATGCGCCTTCTGATTTCCATTCGACGAAACGCATCGACTCTTTTTACGAACCAATTGATCGATCGTTCATCTCTCCTCCGATGGTCCAATCGTCGGCGCTAGTGTTTATCCAACGCCGCCGCCTTGTGGTGAAAAAAAGAGGTCGCGATGTCCTGGCAGATGTTGATTCGTCTGCCATTATCATAATCTCGTCATCTTGGATGGCGCTTAAGCCGACATCAAGGGGGCGTAAATAAATCTAGCCACCTGTCGCCTTCATCCACCCTTTTTTCCCGACATCGTCCCAGTGTCACTTAAATCAACCCGACCAAAAGGATACGAATTATTTCTTTCCACTATCCGATGTACTTTTTCCAGTTTCTTAATCCTTTCCTTCGCTGACGCCTTCTCGGATAAATAAGTGCCGGAAAAAGTTTTCCGTATCTCAGGGTCAGATTCCCCTGTTTTGCATACGTATTTTGGTCAAGTATTCCGATAGGTTTAATGCGGTTGAGGTTTATAAGATTAGGCGATTTCTTTAGTTGCAGAATGCTTTGAATTCGTTGGGTTACATAACCGCCGAATGTATGGGAGTTAATCGCCTCAAAATTGCTCGTGCTTTTGGATGTAACGGTTGATTTTCATCAACATAGAAGCAACAGGTAGCAGAGTATGATGTTCCACTTTGGAAAGTTAATTAGACTGGTTTAAGTATTCAACATTCACATTTTTAATAACATCTTCCGAAATGCTCGCCGCATAATTTATACATCCCTAGAGCATTTTAATCTATTCGGGTTTTTGCGTTATACATTGCATCGTAACTATTATTGTCGTAGAATGCTTATGATTATTTTAGAGTCAATCATTATAAGTTTATCTAGAAAATTAGTCCTGTAAATTAATTTTAGATAATTTTCTGTATAGAGAGTATAGTATAGAGATTACTTTGAGTTCAGACGAACTTTTATAAATGAAATATCCATCCCTGAAATTTTTCGTGGGAAATCCGATAACTTGAATATGAAATATAATTTATGTTTAATTATGTGCTGTGCGTTTACCACAGATTTGAGTCTTGTATGATGGACCTTTTTTATAACGGATGCATTTTCGGTGTTAATAACAAAATGATAGTAGGGATTTTTAATAGAGTAAAAAGACTCCGTTAACATCATAGATTTGTATTGCTTTAGTCAAATTTTTATGATTTTCCTTGTTAGAAATCTATGAATTATTTTCATTGTGTTTTCTTCTGTTACACCATTTCTTATTTTAAATTTGGTTCGTGGAGAAAGTTCGATTATTTTATTTGAATTATTGTCGCTTATCTTTCAAATGAATACAAGTGATAGATACGTATTGAGAAAAAACCTGTTCTTTCGACTATCTTAATCAAAGCCTTTTGATTAACATATGAGATTTAATCGATGGCCGGTGGTGTGAAAGCGGGTTGTAGTTGACTTTGGACTTTAGAGTTAGAATACTTTCACAGTTAAAAGTAAGTTATGCCCTAAAATCTGATGCCAAATTGATCAATTCTATTAATATTAATCGTTGAATATTTATGAATGAATTCGATGAAAGGAATGAAAAATCAGATAAATGTTTCATTCTTAAGTTAGAATTCAAAGCGAGGATAGTTTGTTATTCGTCTATAACTGGACAGAAGCCTCCTACAGTGCTGAGAGCTATATTTTTTTAAACTTACGTCTTCACCTTGATATCAAAGTCTCTCAATCGGAAAAAATGCAGATGAAATCCACGCGCGATGTGACTAATGCTTTTGAAACATTGTAAAGATATTTAAAAAAATTACATGTAATTTACATGTAATCGGATTCTAAATTATTCATAGAATGTTATGCGTTTACTCCATTACAGCATTTCATCCATTCCACATATTATTATGGATATTTTTCAAAGAAATGTCCGGCAGTGATGCTGCTGTCTCAGAAAAGTACATTTTCCATGTTCAATGGTGTGAATTATTATAAGCAAGACTCGTATCCATATTATAATGCACATTTATTAATATCCATCAGTATTAAACCTTTCGCGTTTACTAAAGAAATTGATACATTTTTTTTAAATACAGTCGATTATACTGGAACGAATGTCAAAAGACCACGAAATACTCCATCCTTGTTCTCGCATTTAGAGTTAAAAGGTTTATATACTCTAAAGAGACCACCGTATAATTTGGTTTTCTTTCTTATTTTTAGTCAAAAGTAGCTTGAATACTCTTATTAACTAAAATTACCAAAAATATTAAAGTATGCTAAGTATTAATCATCCAATACAGCTTCATGAATAGGAAGGGAAACTTTTTTCATTAATTTCTAAGAAGCATCCATTAAAATAAAACATCCCTCCCAAGAGCAATTCATTCTTATATTTATATAATTACTTGAAGAAAATCCAAACTAATGGAATGGAACCATTCAAGGACTTTCGCTCAAAAAAAATTAATTAAAATCTTCACGTTTTGCATAATAGAGTAGGTGTTGGCTGAGATGTGGTCTTTTTATGATAGACTTTTTAAAAGCCATTCATAATGAGGAGGCAGAGAGTGGGTTTGGAATGAGGTCGGTAGTTATTGCGTGGGTGGAACCAATTTTTGGAGGTGGGGGAGGGAGGGAAGAGGGACTCTTTCGGGAGATAAAACAGAATGGGAAGGAGCAAGTTGAGGCAGGTACAATAGTAAGGCGATATATTAAATAATACTGCGAGTCTAGAAATTGTGCTAAATAAAATTAATACTGAGGAATTCGATTAATATTTTTAAAGTTAAATGATCTAAAAATAGGATTTTTTTATTCTGGAATGAATATTAATTATTTATAATAATATTCTAAATCTATTTGTGAATAATTATTTAGGTCTGCCTATGGAGATACTTTTGCGGTCATGTGTATCTCTATGACAGCAATGAGCATCACTAAAGGCATAACAAAAAAGATTTGTGCGTATTTTAAATTACGTATTTCAAATATAATAAAATTTGAAAAACTAAATAAAGATCAGGGTAACACTTTTCTTCTAATTCCAAATCTAATTCAAAAGCTAATCAATAACTCTGGTTCGTGCACTTCCAAATAGTAATTGAATATATTTTCCGTAGAAATAATTGCAAGGAAGTATGAATATTTTCACATATGAAACATAAAATGTTGCTCGTGAGACACATTTAGTTTCATAAAAAAGTTTCGTCTCGAAGACGTCTATAAAAATATTCGTCCGAAGCACGCTAGTTGATATTTTCGCCACTCCACCTTGATGTAGACATAAGAAGACCTAATATATACACAAAAAACTATTTAGATTTAGGATAGTGCAGTGAATGGAATCAAAGGGTTAATAAAGAATACAGATAAAATGCTTTAAGAATTCTGTTTTTGAATAAGCCTCATTAGCGATGACATAAAGGATGGAATGACGGTAAACAGATGGAGAAAATGTTTTTGCGCCTTTCGTTATGTTGTTATTTCTCAAGTTAACGAATGCTTATGTAGGCGATGGGGTGGACTGATGACAGAACTGATTTGAATTTAAAAATGGAGGGAACCCGTGTGGGAGGAATGCTTGATGGACGGGATGAAATGAAAAAGGCGAACGTGTCAGCTGCTTTAATTTAAATGTCTTTTGATTCTAACCACCATTAATTCCTTAATTTCTAGAGGGGAATTGGTTTTGTTTTCTGGTTAAATTATAGCTCCTTTAAAGGACTCCTTAAGTAGATTGCCCTCCGCTATTCTTGACGTGCATTTCACGACTTCGCAGATAATTGGAGAAATACTGCATTCCAAGAATTCCAGATGAGAAACTGCTCTTCGAATGAAATGCACGTTTTGGAATTTCTTAATTTTAACATTGGCAAATGAAAGAAAAAATAGATATAAGCTATTATAAATATATTAAATTAGTTTTATTGTATGAAGGATTAAATGATATTGAAAATATTAAAACTTATGGATATAAGTATAACGGGCGAAGAAGTGATAACTATTGAATTATATCCTTGTAAAAATTATATTAGAACTTCAAAACTAAAAAATACTTTTGGTAGTTACCAACAGATCCTATTGAGCAGAAACTATGAAACGATTGCTTTGTCTGGGTTTATTATATTTGTTCTTTAAGCATGCCAGCGTTAAATTTCTTAGATAATGATTGAAATAATATGTTGGTGTTTGAGTGAGATGATGAATAATCATCAAATCATCCTTAAACATCTATTTTTTAACTGTCCGCATATTTGAAATCTAAAGGGGTAATTTTATAATCGATATTTTACTGATGACACTTATGCGAGATTCATAAATTGTCCTGTTTTATTTTTGAGGAAAATACGTAGTATTCATGACGAAAACGATAAATATTCTCGAAAAACCATTAAGGTACTAGTTATAAAATCTTGATTACTTATTTAAGTTACTGAAAGTTATGATGGAAAATGTTCGAATAGAGAATATACTGTATTAAGCGATTTTGTACATCTATAATCATAGTCAAGTACATGCACCGACTAGCTTATTATAAATAATAATTACTCGATTTAATTCCTGATTAAATGTCATAAGTAGTTTATGTTTCTATTGCTCAAGTCAATCATTTTTAATTATTTTTGTTTGAATTTAAATATAAATCTTTAATTAATCTATTACTACGTTTAGAATGAACGAATGAACTTTCTTCCTTAGAATTTGCTTACTGCCTTTTTTATATCATCCAATGAATTGATTGAACAAATAAAGTCGTTCTTGCAAGGAAGCATTGCCGAATTTATTTAATTCTATGTTTAAATACAAAATTCTTCTTTGGGGTGCGTACCGTAAGAATGTTCCAATATTTAAACAATAGTTGCTATGGAGCAGGTGTTAACCCGAAACTTCCTACGTGTTGTCGTGGAATGTAAATTAGGGCCTGAAAAAGTCGGCGAAAGGGTGTGGCGAGAGTAAAAGAGAGATGAAAGAGTGCATTAAAACAAAAGGAACCGCAATAGAAGTAGCCAGGGCGTCGGCCACAGTTCATCATTAGCGAAGTGGGTGGACCACGCGGTGGGCGCGCTCCGAGATTTGGAGATAGGATACGTATCGATGATTAGTTAAGATATGCAAATGCGAAATTAGATTTTTTCTGAGAGGGATGGGAAGGAACCCAAGTGCTGTTTGTTTCTTCTTTTGGATCCGAGTACGTTTTTTGCGCGTATCTTTGGTGTGGCTAATATGCACGCCCATCGATGCACACGCTGTTATCGGGAAAAAAAGCGTTTGATTGGACAACGGTAATGGGTCTGGGAAAGCAATTTGCGCGATTTCATTTGCATAATTTGACGATAGGAGGGTTTTTAAGTGAGACGCACCCGTGAAAGGGATTACTACTCGTTGAGCATTTATGCAGCGTGGTTTCTTTTACTCTGAACAGCACTCGAAGTGATATTGAGGAGTGATGACGGGATACGGATTTGTATTCTGTTTCTCGAAGATGTGTTTTTGAATTTGGTCGTAAAAGAAAAGAGTTTGTATGTTTTTCTCTTGTGGAGGACTGTTGTTTTCTGATATGAATATTACTAATCAAAATGGTGAAAGTTGAAGAGCATTGGTTGCAACATGCAAGAGGTATAAGGGTATTTTACTTTCATCTGGATTCGAAGTAAATGGTTTTAAATATTGGCAAATGAAGGTGAAATAATTTCAGTTAGCAGAGAGTATTGACAAGTTCGTACTGAGTGGTTGAATACCATAATCGTACTCGTTAAAACCTGGGAATATTCCAGCCGTACGAATCAATCGTCCATTCTACGTGTAACCATTTTATCTTGTTAAAATATATTCAAATATTAAAGATAGAAAATGTAAATATTTTATGTTTATGAATGTTTATATTTAATTTTTAAGAATAATTTAATAATATCAGATAAACAAATTTAATTCTTTGAGAAGGAGAGAGTTCTTTTCAGTAAACGAAAATAGTGCATTTGTTCTTTGAACCTTTTGCTTTAATTGAATTTTGAGTACTTTAGAAACGTAACAAATGTACAGTGCGGGATGATCTAGCACAGAGATTATCAGCTCAAAGTAGTTTGAATAACTCGAAATACTAAGAATATTCTGTCGCATTTGAATTAAGTATTCGCTTCCGATAACAGGAACGAAAATTTGGAGCAGAGGGATTTAAATTAAATCAGAAATGGTTGAAATAACGTTCGTCCCTTTTTTTACGAAAGACATGAATTTAACGCCGTTTCCTGTTACACACCCACGTCACTTTCGAACGAGAACACGTCATAAAAATTCAATTAGATAAATGTAAGGCACCGTATAAACGCGTCGCACTCATTCATTTCTCACATTGGGAAATGTTTCGCGATAAATTGAAAAAGATGGAATTTATTTTCCGCCCGAACGATACGCGGCGAGAATACGCTGTTGAAATATTTCCCCCAAACGATATTAATATCAGCTCGGCCGTCACTTGAGTTTTAATCTCTACTTTATGTGCGCTACTTAATATATATCTCCGTAAAACTTGAGAAAGAGCTCCCGGTTGCTACATCTGAGGGGAGAAACGGCCACACTTGACGCGGCAAACTTTTTAAAATATCTCTTTCCAACCGCTTCGGAAATGGTGAACACCGTCCATCATATACTCAGAGGCCTGTTCTAGGCCTTTGGCGATTCTGTAAAGCGACAATAAACACTTGATAAACACGTCGTTATCGGAAAGGGTTTGGAATTGGGTCGAGTGGAAGTATTCGTGAAATAGCTTTCAAAAAGGATTAGGAGAACGTTTGAGGAAAAGAAAGAAAGCGCAAAAGAAATAGAATATACAGGCAAATATGCGTTAGGACTAAGCAATTGAAATCCTAGGAGAAAATACGAGACAGTTTTAAAATTTAAACACAAATAATTGAAAAAAGAAATACTTCCGTAACTTATTGCAAACAGTTAAGAATAAAAGTACTAAATTAGTTTTTTTATCATTTTGGTTTTCGTAATGCGTGAATGCGACCGAGAAACGAAATAATGTATAGTTTATAAATGAATGGAGAAAAGTTGTAACGGATGAAATATAGGAATGGTAATGAGAGGATGTGAAATAAAAGTAAACTCAGCTGAGTCAGAATAGAGGAAAAAATTGAAGGAGAGAGTAAAGGAAGTGGGTGCGGAGGGAAGTTGGCGAAGAATAAGAGTAAATGGAAGAGGGCAAACAGGCTCCATGTTACTTTTTGTTGGAGGGCGAAACTTTAAAGAAAGAGCAAATAAAAGCACAAAGTTGGAACGCAAAAAATTGTAGCGGAATGAAGATTCTTTTACGATGACCATCTTGCAGTTAAGGATTTCCTTCCAATGCCGCAATGAATATCATAGGCATGAGCAAATTATTAGGAAAAAATTGGATTCAATTTAAATCTATGTTCAATTGAACGATATAAAAGTTAAGTTAATATATTTACTTTTCTAATTTCCCGTTTAAATTATGAAAAATTAAATTGTTATCTATAGAATTTGAAGCATCATTCGCAGCGAATATAGATTAAAATAAAATATTATCATTGACTATGGCGTAAATTTTAAAAAATACTTTCTTTTGACTTCAATATGCTTTCGCTCTACACGTAATCTTATATTTTCCTTATAGAAATTTACCAGCATATTATTTAAGTTTGGATGCTTGTCATAATTATTCTTGATAATTCATACCATAGGAACTGTAAATAGTACTGGAATTGATGCTTTCATTTTACTCTGGTGCTCAACTTGTATACAAATTCCGTGCTCGTAAACTACGCAGAATTTCTGTGATAAACAAATCTTAAAATATTTTTCATAAGATTGATCATGAGAAAAGATTGCATTAATTCGTCCACAGAAGAATCTCAATGGAATATTTCGATGGAAAATGAAGACAAATTCAATCCTCAAATAATGAACAAATGTAATCATTAAAGGTTTAAATAATTACACTTACATCTTACGTTTGAAGTGATGAGAGTCGGGAGTAATACGTGCGTAAGCCTTACTCGTTACGATGTTTAAGTGGTCAACCGGTTTCATTACAAACCTCGGAAAGCGATCGGAATTAATAACCTCGCGATTAGTTTACCCAAGAATCAAGAATGTTTCTGTTTTGTGGCAGAGGTAGAAATGTAGAGGAACAAAACAGGATTAATGACTGGAGGGCGGAGGCAGTCGTGGGTGGGGACGCCGGTGGGAAGGCGTGGCGAGGCGACACTGTTTCGAAGGAGACCTGGGAAAACGCGTACACAACACCATCGTTTCGGATGCTAATGCTTTCCCGTAATGGGGATAATAAATTCCTATAGAGGTCGAAGAAGATGAAACGTCGTGGGCCATCTGGAGCTCAAAGGGATAGAGAAAGTGGAGGTGGGCGGAGTGGGTGTTGAGGAGGTGGAGAGGTTATGATAGACCAGCGAAACAGGTTCTGTATCCCCCTCCCGTGGTATTAAGAGAGATGAAGGGCGTGGGTGGGAGGAGGGCAGATAATGAGGTAAGATGGTATGTTTGGTGCGTGGGTGCGGGATAGGTGGAGAAACGTTTAATAAAGTTGGGTGTCCATTACAGTAGGGAAGGATTCGAGAATCTACCGAAGACCTTTTTTAAAAGGCCTTTTTTTAATCCTTTTTCTAAGGCCGCTAAGTGCCGGGCAAAGAAAGGGTTTTGAAGTAGCGAAGAGGGCAGATGTGGCTTTTTGAAGGCTGTTGGGTGGTGAGCGTCAGACGAAGGAGCAGGTGCAGCGCCGTTGTCGCGATGCTTTCTCCATCTCTCAGGTTCAGATGAAGCGATCGGACGAGAAGAGGCGTATTCGCGTGATTTTTTTGCGAACTATTTCTCGTAGAAGATCGGTCGAAATGGAAAAATTAGGGTGGATTCGATTCGATGTCGCAGTTTTGTTTTTGCTCATTGTTGTTCGAATTTTCTCCAAGAGACGATTTTAATAATTCCGAACGATGTCGCGAATACGTAATCGCATCGGAAGAAAGTAATAATTCAATCGTTTGACATGAGATATTCTGTGGGAAGTGTTTGTCGAAACGTACGTTTCATTTTGGTGAACGTACTTCTTCGATTTTTCAGACTCTAGTACGGGAATAACATTTAGAACCTTTTTCTGTTGCTTTATTTCTATCTAATCCGTTCACGCAAAATTTCCTTTTCGTTTATTTTATTTATATTTAGAGGAGATATTCTTCAACAAACGTTAAGTTTTCTTTACAGCACTTAAATTTATCTCAATCAATTAATGATAAGTAATCTATATTACTAAAAACTAATTTAAAATTATTTAATGACGAACTTATATCTTATTACATGGAATTAATGCATACATAATTATTTTGTTTTAAGCCAACTTATAATTTTTAAATTCATTCCGCCAACTAGCTTATTTCCGTTCCCTACTTATTCCAAAGATAGAAGAATCATTATCCGTTATTAGGGTTTGAATTTTAATACCAACCGATTTTCTAAACGATTCGCTCATATTAATATAATGACCTTGGGCTTCTAAATTTCCCTTAAGGGGAACAGCTCATTTAATTTACTTCCACTAAATCACTGTCAAAAGAGATGATATATGCATAGAAAATTCTTTGCTACTGGATTTTCTAGTTAGAAAACTATATTTTTATAAATTCCATCTTCCATGCTACCAAGCGTATCACTAAAAAGTTGTACAGAGAATACTAACCTTTTCCCGCACTATTTCATACTGAAGATCTTGAAGTAGAAAATACGGTAATAACACTACTGACCTTAGTTATTAGTTCGTATCCAAGTAATGGATGTTCAAGATCATGTCAGCAGATTTTTAAGGTCCCGGGGTCAGCAGATAAAGTGCGGGAGGCTGTGAGGGCAAAGGAGCAGTATTTTGAGCTGTAAGAGAAGAAGTGTACGATGAATGAGTACATTTTACTCTTTTATGGAATCATAAGAAGTGTGATATAGAAAGATATATTCAATTGAAATTGAACGCCCGTTCGAAGTATTGAAAGAATCAATCAAGTGATTCAAGGTTAACCATCAAAGAATATCGCAAAAAATTTTCGATTGCAGTTATCATTTAGTATTAATTGGAAGGAAATGCAATAAAAATTAAACAATAAAAGTTTAACAAGGGAAGAATATTTATTTCTTTTCTGATGCATAATTGTAGTGTTTTCTGTATAACTATAATGGTATCGATTTTAAATAACTTTTATATCTTCTCTATAACCTTTTATTTTCTTTCATTATTCTTGGCAATTGAACTGCATAAGTACAGGTCGTAAATTTTGCATTACTTATGGGTAATTTCAAAGATAGCAATGCTTTGCCAAGCCAAAGATACAAGTTAGGTCAAGTTTCACGCAGAATAACAATTATACAGCATCATTACTTATTTATTGCTTGTGATTGATTAATTTTTATCATTGATTTGATAATTTATTTTACTGATGCATTTACTTCTTTCATTTTGATATTAATATCTATGAATCCAAGTTAACTGCCTTTTAATGCATAAACATTGGAATTCATAGGGTAGGAATTAATCGTTAAGAAATACATTTAAAGTAAAAACGAACGTAGTAAATATGTGTATATATTCTGTTCTTACTAATGCCATTCTCATTCGAACCGCCACGTCTTCAAATGCAATGGATTCAGGAATTTAAAATCAAAATGAAAGCTTTGAACGATCGTTTAGTGATTTATCGCAACTGCCTCGCTTTTTCTTAAATTTTGATATTTGTCCGCTCGACTATTGAGTGAGAAAAATTTAGGCACCGGCGAGATTCGAACTCACGATCTCCTGTTTACTAGACAGGCGCTTTAACCAACTAAGCCACGGCGCCGTTGGGAAGGTGGAGTCCTGCCAAAAGTTTTCAAAAGTTTTTCGAGATCAGGTCACTTTCCCTTCTACCGCTGCTCGCTGCGATGTTTACACGGTATACATTGTGTCTCAAAATGCTGATGCATTAGGCACTTTAATTTGGGTAAATATTATTATTTTTTTCGATTCCATTTCGATATATAATAATCTCTATCTTCTGCAAGTATTGATTTCAGCGGCCGACATACTCGCTTCGCAGAACGCTACAACATCAATAATTTGTATTAATAAAATTTTTTATAATTGCTATTTCAAAAATTTAAATTATTTATTATAAATTGTTTAATCAATATAATTCACATGCTTCTTATAAAGCATTATCGCTCTTTTGCTACTAAAATAAAGTAGTTGCATGTTGATTTATCAACACGTACAAGGTATAACATTTCTACGAATAAGACTAATCTATTTTAGTCCGTTACACCCGTTCCATTTCCTACCATCAAAGTAGAGTTATCAGTGATAAGATTAATTTAAGATTCCGTCGATGTCTGATAATCGCATGCGAATTTTCGCCCCTACGTCAACGGAGTAGCCCGATTTTAGGCGCGTAATATAAATATGGAGAGGAAAATTAATAGGGGAGAATAGCTTGTAAACTGAGGACGTAAAGCAGAAGGGATTCCTGCAGCGGTACGTGGAAGCTTCTGAAGGCGTAAGGGTGGGGTCGGGATGAAAAAACTAGAAGAAATATCTGAAAATCCCGATTTATTCTCAGGGGAACGAGTAAGCTATCCAATCCCCTCCTCGTCTATTGTAATATACGTGTATATAGGTCTACTATACTGGTCAATCTATTGTCAACCTTTCAGTCCAGTCGCTTGAAGAAATTTATCATAATATTTTTACAAAGGAAAAGGTGAACATATCTGAAAAAGGAAATGAGAAATATCGGAAGCAGAGTTTTACTTTCCGCCTTCGGTAAATATTCTACTGCGGTTACGGTTTTAAGGCGGTCGTGGTTTTTAGTTTCGCGAAAACACACTAGGGCGCTAATATCGCTCAACCCGCGTAACTGAGGGATTTGAAGCTCTGAACGATAATCTCATTGAAGTAGAAAAGAAATTACTTAATTGATCTTTTGAGTAGAAATGTTTTGTTGATTTACGCTATTTGATTTGACGCCCATTTAGTGCGTCTTTGCTGATGAGCGGAGTTTTGAGAAAGTTCTTTTGAAAATGAAACGATATTTCTTGAGATTTAATGTGATAACTTTTGATTCATTTGATCGTATATTTTTATGGGAAAATAAGTTAATTTAGATGCGAATGGTGAATTTAAAAGCTATCGCATGCTTTTATTCTACTAAACCATCAATGTAAGAATGCCTTCTGTTAAATAATTCCAAGTACTCATATGGAAAAATAATAGATGAGAGTGATACAAACGTATTTTAGCCATTTTTCTTTCTTGATGCAATGTGTGATTATGACAAGGTTTATCAATAATTGTCCACTTTGACTAATGATATATGTATTTTGTGTTCTTACGCATTTCTAATTTGTGTATAGGGAAGACGGACTGCGCGATTTAAGTACTTTTATCATAAAATTATATTATACTAAACGCAACAAGAGCTATTGCTCACGAACTTGTTCTCTAAACTATTTTACATTTTGAAGAAAGATTCTTGAAGGAAATTTTAAAGTTCTATTAGAATTTTCATAATTGAACATGCCTACTTTTATTTAAATTACTTTAGTTAGAGATTTATTTAGGTGAATTAATTTGCGTGTTTGTCCAAAATGGTAGCTACGATTGCTCGTAGTCTATTCTTATTTTATCTTATATTACTTTTATTCTTCCTACCTTCTCAAGAGTTCTGTGAAATACAGCTTGATTATTTTTAGCTCATTGGGGACATTTTCACCATAATTCTTCAGAAATTATGGTGCATTCCATAAAATTCTTTTCCGAAGAAAATTCGAATTCTTAAGAAGAATTTGGTTGGAATGTTGGGGACAACTTTAAATCAGAATCAGCGGTTTTCGGGTAAATTTAGAGTGTCTTTGGTTTAAATTTAAAAGGAAACTTCCGAAAAGAAATTTATTGCAAATGCTGCGTCGTGTCCATGAGGCTAATGTGTATATATAAACCTCTGTTGGAGAATTTAGTAGCGATTCTCGGGTCTTACGTTGGGAAGTACGAGTGGATTACAAATTTCTCTATTTTGCGACTTCAAAGTTCTCAAAGGTGCACAGTAAATTTCGGATGATAACTACTTGCTTTAAAGTATTCCTCTAACTTTGAAGTTTGGCATGTGAAAGGAACATTAGGTGTTCTTTTTCCTTCATTTTCGTCTCTTTTTAAAATGTTTGACCGTTTTTTGTATGTAATCCATATCTATGTATATCATGTATGTATTGTGACTATAGTGAAATTGTCAAATAGTGATGGAACAAAAGTAGGTGACTGGAAGTATACGTGTATAGTCGGAATAATTTTGATTCTACTGCATATGATCAAACCATTCCAGAACATACGCTTCAGGGTATAGTTACGTGTTACAAAGCATAGATGGTATATATGTTGAGGAAGTTCTTAAATAGAACCAGAGCAAGTTTTGACATCGAGTATTCAGTTAATTGTGAACATTATGCGTAAGTTGATAAATTCTAAGTAACGACTAATTCTAGAGGCTATTTTTAAGAGGTTAATAATTATGATTTTCAATTCATTGAACAAATTATATCCATCTATTCCGAGTTTTCTTTTTATACTGAAAATCTGAAAAAGTTTTCCATATGAATTCTCTTTCTACGTGAAAGTTTATTAATCTTAAGAAGTAACGCTGTGTCTATTTATCACTGTTTATTACCATAGTAAAATATGTAAATAATATTTTAAACATGTATTCTATAGGGTTTTCATATAATTCTTATAAAAAATCGATCGGGTCTCACGTTAGTTAACATTAATTACTTTGTTGAGTTTCTAGCGTTTAATAGCGTTCCTTTTACGTATGGAGAAACTATTTTCCGAAGGATAGAATTTGAAAATCTTAAGGTAAAAATTGAGATAATCTCTTAACCCAAAAGGTAACTACATCTAAACTCTATCGAGTCCCTAGAATACTTCAGGCGTAAAGTTTTATTTGTTGAACACGAACGCCTATGGGTTACAGAAATTCTTCGTAAATAAAATTCTCGCACGATGCTTTTTGGACAGATCAAGTTGAATATTCAACGACACACATCCACGGTCCTTGTGAACCCCTCATCTTTGGTTAACCACCGCGAGAATTAACTCCCGCGAAGATTTCAACAACAAAGAGTTGGTACAATAACTTTAAGGCATTTGTCACGAAGCTAGAGTTAGCCTTCTCAAGGAGATTGTCTGCGACGAAGTCACGAATGCCGTGAGAGTCACTGTTCCACGCAACCGACGGAACGGAAGAGCTGTAAAAACGTTCGACCAAACGGTTATAACAGAAACCACCCACGCAACTTATCTCCGCCCACCGATCGGTATGCAGAAGACCTGGAGGGACGGCCTACCGAGTGCCTCCGGGCAATTTAGCCTCTGGTCAGCCGCGTCCTCCCCGCCTTCCACCCCTTCGCGGCACCAAAGAAGGGATACTTTGGTACAGGAGATGATGGTGCTGCCTCTACCATGTCCAATCCCGGTCAATATATTTACGACGCTCGATGCTTCTTTTTTTAAGCGGCGGTATCAGATTACTCCGATCGGTAGCCGCAGGACGGTTCTCAATCTCCCGGGTCTCGGGTTCGAGTCCAAGACGCGGATGTCGTTAATTTTTATCAACCGCATTACTGCACCCCCTGGACGAGGAGGAATGTGGATGACGAAGTATCATCGGGAATACAGAGAGTGGGGTGCATAAATCGAAATTCTATCGCTGGTTATGAACGATGGAAGATATAGGATACTAACCAGCGTTTATGAAGATCGACTGTAGATATGTTTTTGGAGAATTATAAATATTTGTGGCATCTATAAAAATTTACAGTTACACAAACTAAAATAAATCGATACTAGCTCATAGTGTATGTGGCATTAATATATCTGGTTATTGTAGTATTATATTATCATTATCATACACGTATATTCACTGTTATTACAATAAATACGTAAAGAGAGCCAATATCCTCGTAAAACAAGCCTGAAACATATCTATGTCAGTTTTGCATTGATTTTTAACTATTAATTTATTTAAATGATATTAATTCTTCAAAATTTTTAATGTAACGTCCAAAATAATTGGGAAATTATTGCGTCTTACAAGTTAGAGCTAAAATTATGGTGGACATTAGATTTTTGAAGTACTAAATTTGATATAATTTTAGACAAGATTTCTATCAGTGAATGAATAAATGTAAAGGTACTATTAATCTCGAGTACGATTTTCAACGTTTTATCTATTCATCTACTTATTCCTTTTTTCGATATATACAGTTTCGTTCATAAGTTGTGTTATTTTGCATTGTCTCATTATTATTAGTAAATTATACCTGTGTCACAACCCTTTATGCAATCTTCAAACACACTTCGCATTTCTCACGAAAGTAATGATCGACAGAAATGTAAGTCGAAGTGGACATTAGGAGAAACGCTCATTTCTTATTCTGGAATCTCTTCGCAATCCTCAACTGCCATCGATAATTGACATGAAGAAAATATTTTATGCGTCTCCGTAAATCGCAAAGCAAACAAAACTCAGGAGTTGAAAATGGCCTCATTTAACTCCCTCACTCTGTATTTACGACCAATTTATTCGCTCGTAATTATCCTAAAGGAGAGTTCTAATGTATTCTTATTTGTTATCCTCTCCATGTAAAAAGTGGCATGCAAATCTGCAGTCGAGAATGAACTTAATTAAGGAAGGGAATGTTCTAAATGCGCTTCTAAGTCATTCTGAATGGCGTCGAGTGGGTTTCAAACCGTCCCCACGGAAACCATAATATAAACAACGTATGGAATCGATCTGTATTTCCTCCCGTGTTACTTCCATATGAGTGCATTCCGATTCACCTTTGGGCAGAGGCCATCTTTTACTCTCCCCGCAGCTTCTTAAGTATCGAGCAAGAAGTATCCGAGTGCTTGCACATCCTTTGCATAGCCATGCGAGGTAAAAAGATGAGTTGTTTAAAGCTAGGAAAGAATATTAATGTAATAATGAAGAGGATTGAGGTGTTTAAAATATCTTTTACTATAATCCAAATATTTAACCCTTTAAATCATCATACCCAAATAGAGGTAAAAAAATCTATCTTTTCTAGGGTGCACGTTAAAGTAGAATTTGTTTGAAAGGAAATTAGCAATATTGGATTAATTATTAAGACTATATTTCCCCAAATTTAATTTATTTCGAATCCATGAATCTAAGAATCATTCTTATTACTTCTTTATACTTTTCTTATAGTCTTTGATGATTTCTAACATTTCAAATGTATCCATTTAGAAGGAAGTACTTCTCAAAGAATATTCCATTTCTCATCGCTATATCATTCATCATTTAACTATGCGATCGGCCTCACATAGCAACCATTTAACAACTCAACGCAGGTATATCTCTCATTATAACCTCGTCATTGGAAGAGATAGGGTCTTTTACTAAAACCTCATGACTTAACACTTAAAATAGTCCATATGAGTTGGATACCTTTTAGAGGTCGTTTAGAAGAACTCTTTCTATGCTATTGAACTGTAGTTTCACTTTCATCCAGTTCTCCATAATCTATCTGAGCCATCATTCGATTAGTTCATCATCGTAGAAAAGCTTATTCGACCGGATTAATCTTCTGGTGATTCAAAGGAAACCGAGATCCATTTCCCCAACGCCTTTCCAAAGGCTTTCCAGGATATTCGTTACGATCCTGTTTCCATTTTACGATTCTTGGATATCTTTTTTAAGTGCTTCGTGCACTTCTTGGGAAAAGAGGAGCTTTAAAACGAGGAGGCCACAAAAAGAAACAATTGAAAGTGAACTTTTGAAAGACGTAAAAAATTAACGTTCGTAAGTACTCGGTGGTGGAGAATACGAAAGGTTTACGCATTGCGATCTCTTTGTATCCGATGCGCAATTCCGATAGCGTTTTTTATTAGCAGAGCGATTAAAGCGCCCTTAATGGATTGATGGAGCACTTTTAAAAAGATATGGGACTGTTTCTGGCGAATGAAGAAATGTTGCATATCAGCAGGAAAAAATGGCGCAAAGAACGGGTATTGAATGTTTGCAGAGCGAAGGGAATGGAATCGTAAAAGGTTCGGATAATAGGGGACTGAAGATTACGTTCGTGATGCGGAATGATAAGCAAATTAAATTGTAAATGTTGAGTGATTCGGCGGATGTGTTCTTTCATACTATTCATCAACGGTGTGAGTTTATTGTACCCTTTCAATTAACGGGGCGTCGCTCCTCTATCTACTGATAAAATTGTCATTTATCGTGGCACCGTTGGAATAATTTTAGTATATATGCGATTAAAATTGGGTTATAAATTATATTTCCAATTGAAAATATTGGAATAAATGTCAATTGGATTCTTGTAAATTGTATATTTTCACAATCTTAAATTCATGTTTCTTCAAGTAGAATTAAAATGAATGATCATTCCTCATTAAAAATATTCAACGTCGTTAGTAATTTAGTATTTCATCGCAACTTTATTCTAACCTTTCGTATTGTTTAGAAATTGTCTCTCTTTAAGTTCTCTATTTAAAGGATGAGTGAATTAAGGAAAGTCCGTTAGCAACAATAAGTAGGAATTTGATCTAAAACTTCCAGACATAATTGCTCCAAGATTAATACATTAAAATTAGTATTACCATTTATAATTAAGGTTCTTCTAATTACAAATAAATGTATTTAAAGAAGAAATTCGCACTCTCTATTCTAACAAAACGAATAAGATATTTTTCATAGCTAAGAAATAAAATTTAAGGTTTTCAAAGAAATAGCTCTAAATAATTATATAGCAAAAATTTATCGATGTGATATCTGCTTTGTTCTGAAACTTTATTGACTTTCATTTGAAAAGTACCATCAGGGTTCTAGCACCGATACCGGCTCGTCCCTTCCGTATTCCACTCGGAACGATATGTTGGAATTTTAAAAAGAATAACGCACGTTATTTACTAATTTAACGCTCATATCCATCTCCTTAAATATTAAGGGAAAATTGGAATCGAAAATTTCTCTGCTTCAAAGAAATCGTTTACCCTTCATTCCTTAATAAGAATTCTTCACCTTATTGTAATCTCCTTACAGTTGCTGAAGGACGAATTACGAATGTTGTAGCTGCCAGAATTCTTGTAAATATTTATTAATTAAATATGAAATATCTATCACCTTAAATATCTATATCTTAATTTGATTCACGGTTTTATAAGTGCTTTTTGATAGCTCGATAAGTGTAGGTGCTTATTTTCAGTTGGAACCGTCGGATCTCCTCAAAGGGCAATATAAAGGCATTGACTCCGAGTTTAATTTTTATCGCATGGAAACTACACTCGATTTATCTCCCCGAAACGGCTGTTCGAACACCTTTTACGTCAATTTTACCACCCTTTTATAACCGCGGTTCAATCCCTCACCATGTCTTATGGCACCAATTTCTCACATTAAAATCTCCCTTCAGTTTACACCTATTCCATCTGAACAACGGAGGATACTTCCTCCCACATCGCCCCAATTCTTTATTGCAACCCCCAATTTTTTAACATATCCTCCGTTCGACTCCCTCGTAATGGAGGCCGACGAATTGCTCCAGCAATTATTCCCGAACTATAGAAAGCCTCCCACTGCAACACCCACACGGAAGGGATGTTTCTGGTATAATTTGTAGCAATCAAAACTCGTTTAAAGCATTCGACCACTTAAAGGCATTCCCTTCGATAGTAAAAAATGCACAAGAAGGATTCGAATTTTTATTCCCTTATTTTTTATTTCACAACTCGCCAGCCATGCTGGAGCCACGGTGTGTTTGGTGTTCCCTTTTTTGATGTCTTTAGAGATGCGCCTGTTCACAAGAAATACGTCCTTCGATCGATTCTGTTTTTCTTAAAGATTGGTGCTTAAAATTCGAAAGGTACATCGATAATTACGACTACTTTTTGGTCGATTTCGTATCGATATCAAGAGGAGAATCGACAAAGTTTAATCATCTGATGAGATTAAAAAGAAGCATTACATTTTTCAGTTATAAAAAGAGCATTAACCACAATTTAAATTCAGTTTGATAAATCCACTGTAATGGACAAGTATGAAGTCATAAAATAAGGCAGAAACGCTGAATTAAGTTGTAAATATTATGTTATTAGAAATAAAATAATGTAATTATTAGTTTAATTGTCACTCTAGGTTCTCGTGGTATGTATCTCTTTTCTCTTACAACACAGGTACCGTCCCTTGAAATTATTTTTACCCTTGCAGTTCCTCTACGAGCATTGCAGTTTAAATTATATGTTCGTATATATTGACTGAGTCCTACTTAAATTAAAGATAATCATATACTCTCTGTATCTTATAGCCAAGATGTTTTAAGAATGTTTATAATATGCTTCTACATTACAGAAATATATGTAATTGTTTCAAGAAATGAGATGAAATGTTATAACTCAAATGTATTTTATCCATAATCGTTTTTCTTATAATTTTATAGAGCTGCAAGTTGTAAAGAACATTTTCCCTTCAATCTTTCAAATCATTCACTTAGTAAAGAACGAGATAAGCAAATAAATTTCAGCTATCTTGAAAAAGCATGAATAAATCATAAATGTAACCATTACGTATGAGCGTAAATTTACAAGTGAGAATATAAGAGATGATTACACAGCGATGCACGTTGTATTCATTTCGATGCGTTTATTGTCGATCTTTTGTCGCATATTCTTTTGAAATTCGGTCGACCGGCTAAATTACTCGAACCGATTATTAATTCTGGAAGAAAAATCTGAATTTCAAATACGCTTCAAGGAAGTGATTAGTTTTTCTACTCGGTTTTGCATTTATGGCTGCATTTTAAACGTCTTTCGGAAGATGAATTAAGCATAATTGAGTGTGTTCGACGTGAGATCCATCTGAAGGGAATTCGCGTGACTAAACGGGAATTGTTTGAGAGATTCGGGAAAAATCGATCGATCGAAGGCAATTTGAACGGTGAAAATGAGCGCTCGTTCGAAAATGGAAATTTCTCCAATGGCGAAATTTTAAAATTCATTCCTTTCTTGATGAAACGATCGTCCCAAAGTCCTTAATTTTCTGTGTACCGAAATGGCCATCATATTCATTCGATCAACATTTTCGATGGCTATTCTTTTAAAATACGTATTCACTACTTAAGGAGCATTTTCATTGCATATCATAAAATTTCAATAAAAAGATACTCTCATGTAAAAGGTTATAATGAAGCTTGATGGACATCTTTGCTTCAAAAGAAGTTCAAGAAACATTTTCCACAAAGCTGTCTACTTCGATATAATGTATTTAATAATGATGACATTATATATTAGCTAATAACAAGTGTTTACTTGATGAATAATAATTTTATCCAAATAAATCATTACGAAGATGTGCATGCCCCAGCTATCTACCTGCACATATTGTGTGTATTTCTAAGTTATTATTCTTGCGAAGTTTTATTGTATTCATATATTAAAATAAAAGCTTTAATTCCAAACTCAAGGCACCAAACAACAACCTGAAAGATATTTATGGGTTACGATACGTAATGAATAATGAAGTAATTTTGGCGATTGTTTTGCTTTTTTTTCTCATGATCATTTAAGTAATAAGAGCAATAGATATGAGTTGATACAATAATGTTATCTCTCTGTGCAACTACGCGTATTGAGATTTATTGGAATTAATTGGCTAATTTCCACGGTTTTTAGAAGCAAAGTTTCGCAGCTAAAATTCTCGACATAGTTTTTTAACAAAGAGACCTATGCTTCGTTGTGGTTTGTAATATTTCATCAATTATTAGTCATTGTACTTCTGTTATGTTCCAACAGATCATTTGAATCTCATACATTTGAAACAAACTTCATTTCGTCAGGTAGTCATCGACTTGAAAATAAATCGACCCTTTTACGTGAAAGCATGTACCCACTTAACCCTATACATCCCCAATCGGTTGGGGAATTATTAAGAAATAACAATATATCATAATGTAGCTCTGATCAGATGCCTCGGTATTTATATCGAACCTGAGGTTTGACCGCAATCACGAATTTTGTCACGCCGAAGGAAAAATTATAGAATCGGCTTCCGAAACTACGAAAAAATCCAGCGATCGAAGGCTACTTAAAATTTTTTCCGGAGCGACTGCCCGGCGCCAACCCGCCGCCCCCGTTTCCCACCCACCGCTCGAAAAAATTCTAAATTAAAAGATGGAAATGGGCCCCACGCATTTTCACAGCCGAGTTCGAAACCCCTTCAGGGCGATTGGTGCAACTTGTTGCAGCACTTCGTTTAATATTCCAATCAGTCTACTCTTATTCTGTATGAAAAATGAGAGAATCGGTTTAAATATGGTGTTTTCAACGGGAAGCGATCGATTTTTTACATACGAAACAATCTGATGTCTTTCTTTAAATTCTGAAGCACGTGAGACTTGTACGTTTACTAGGATGATTTTTTATATCACAGTGTTTTTTCAAATTCGCTCTGGATTCTCAAAATGAAAAGA
Source organism: Pantala flavescens (assembly GCA_020796165.1). NCBI lineage: Eukaryota > Metazoa > Arthropoda > Insecta > Odonata > Libellulidae > Pantala > Pantala flavescens. The sequence goes on from CM036883.1 coordinate 50,748,588, forward strand.
TTAAGTATTTCTAAGAAGCTTATTATATGAGTGCTTGAAAATGATTTTACCTCTGCGTTCGGGGAAGCAAGAAATACTTAAAACTCAGTATAAAGTTCACAGGTTTTATTAACTCAAAATCAATACTAATATTCTTACTGATTCTGTTACCCTTTGAGTCCTACTTTTTGAATATTTTCGTGAATAAGATGATATTTACGTTTATCAATGGATATTTGAACACTTTATTCATCAAATATATCAACCATATAGTTGAGATATCGAATGCTATTTCCTATTTCCCATGAGATAATTCATACATATATCGTTATCATGTAGTTTATATAAGGTCTACCTTAAAATAATTAACTGAAGAGAGACGAAGTACTTACGTCTTTATTTAATAGTACTAACATCACTGGAATAGAGAGAGTTAAAGTGAAATTAATACGCAGAATTAACTGTAATTATAATACATTTTGCTTAATATTTGTATTGTATACCAACTATGACTTCCTGGAAGACATTTAAGGTTCAGGTGTGCGAGTTACGTACGCCGCTGTCTTCTTTGGTTCATTCTTCATTAAGGGTCGCCTAGAGACGCTGTAAATGGGAACGTCTGTATCTACTGTAAAAGTCTGTTTTGAATTACAGCGGAGAACAAAGCCGATAACCGTCTTCCTTTTTTTTCATGGTCGCATTCCTCCACCCACTCGAACTATTATAAACCTCTTTTTCCTGAAACCCTCATCAGCCACCACTTATACTCCTACCTAAAATAATTATCCCCCGGTTCATGGATAGGAAAGCTTCCTCGTTCCTGAGATGATACGTAACCTTAGGTACCACAGTTTCCCGAAAAGGAATGAATATGTTATAATGACTCATAAAAGAGTCTGTTACAAAATTACGCAATTACATCATTATAATCGCTTTGACTTTGTAACACCAACGACTCGGAATCTATTATGAAACAGAAACCTCTCGAATTCTCCTTGAGTGACTTTGATATTAATAACGGATTAATAATCCCTTCGTCAATGAATTTTGAGTTACGTAGCGGAATTTGGATATTCACTTCGATGTGGGATACTTTAATTTTAATTGAAGTAAAGGAATAGATAAAATATATATCTACCATCTGCAACACACCCAAAGACGGATATAAGGGAAGTTTTATTGCAGAATTTCATTTAATTTATCGTTTTAAATAATAATTTTACATAATTATTTAACATCCAAATATATGCAACGGCATATTGATGAACTTTTTTTCGAGAACTTTTTAATACACTTCACCATTATTGAATACCGAATTTCGTTCAAGAATTTTAAACTATATTTTCCATTAAGTCGTTAACTTTTCTCTTTATGTAGCAAATGGCTCTCCACTTATAAAAGAGTGTGTGAATAAATGTACGTTACCGGATGAAATAAAAAAAATTGTGAATTACGTTATATTTAAGATTTTGCTAAATTTAGAATCATTCATACCCGTCTACCCTCTGGAAATTCCATTAATGAATGGAAACTTTTTCATCAGCTTCCTTTTGCAGTTTCTGCATCAATTCGCCATTCAAGAGTAACGTTACAAATGGTAAAAAAATATACATGCTCCGTTGTACAACCCAAGCAGATTTTCGCAAATGCTTGCCAAACGTTCCCATGGTTGTATCAAAAGCCTCTTTGGCCTTCGCAAAACCTCACCGCAAGAATGATTTTCCGCGTATTTTCTCACCTTCCTGCCTCTATCCACTTTTTATCGAAAACACTTAATCCCTGAGTGTAATTCAACATTTTAATTAACTGCATTTTCGTGTTCGAACGTGTATTCCTCTTCATTCCAACTTCCTAATGGTGGGCAATTTTCATTTTATTTAAATTACAAATAAGAAAAGTTAATGCCAGTAAAAATAATGTTTTTGTCGGTATGGGCAGTTTTTACGATACTTTTAGCTCTTTTCTTTTGCCTCGGTTGATCTTATATTGGAACAAAAATTCTTACATAGGAAAAAAATTCATTTAGTATAATTTAAGAAAATTATTATAAGTAAAATGTTCTGTTAGCAGGCTGGCTTTTCAGCCTAATTTTATTAACATTTGTTCATTCATCTAAGTTAATTCAATTATACCCGTTCATTGGAAATTGTTCCAAGTTTTCATTTTTCAAAATTTCCTTTAGTTTTCCTTCTATTTTCTGAGGTCTGTTCATCACACACGCATTTCCTTTCTGTCAGTTCATTTCCTTATTGTATTGTTAATGTTCTCTCATATGTTATTGCTAGGTTATCGTGGCATATTTTTCCATCATTCCGTTAATCTCGATTGTTGCTGTATCGTATTGAAAAAGTGAACGTGGAAGGAAAGATACTGAAAGATACTATTCTACATCTACATCTACATAAGTACCCTGCAAGCCGCCTTTCGGCGTGTGGCAGGGGGTTATTTAACAGAAACTCATTATATAAATATTATCTTACTACATATTTATAAGTATTTCATTATAAATATCAAATTTTAATTCCAGCGTTCGTACGAATCTCTTCTGTAAGACATTTGAGAGGATAGGATTTTATTACATATATATGTAATTCATTGAAATGACACAGGCTTCGGAAAGGTATTAATCATTGAGTGAAATAAATAAGAATTTTTTCTATAAATTTTTCATCGTCATCTTTCTTGCTTCACCTTTGGTTTATCCTCAATCCTCTTTTCTTATATTTACTTTTGATATTTTATCCGAACCTCCCGCATCTTGGCTCACCGTGTTATACCCGCAGCGATTTATGGGGTGATTAAAAGCTACCAGTCTCGTATCGGTGAACTCCGACCCGCAGTATGAAGGGCAATGGGATAAAAGGCTGTAAGAGGCGCGCAGCTGCATCCGGATTTTTTCACATCTCCGCGAAATCTCGGCAGATCCTTTCTTTTAATGCTCGGAAACTGCGTGGGGTCAAGAGTCGCTTGTGCGGGGGAGGTGGGACGTGGGAGGGGCTTTTTACATCCCTCGGCTGGAATGCCTGTTGCCCATTAGGCTTCCATAGCCTTTATACCGATGGCCATCTCTTTCTCCGTTTTATCTCTCTTCCTCTTACTCCGTTTAAGAATCTTCATCCATCTCTACTTTTTCCTTTCGATAATCATTCCTCTTTTCATCTCTTTTATTCATCTTTCCCGCTTTTTTGATTCTTTCTATTTGATTTCCTTTCGCCCATTATCCGCTTTCTTAAACACTATATCTTCACCATATATTCTTGTTTATATGAAAAAGGATACTTTATTTTCTTCAAGATTCTTCTCTTAAGGAAAGTTTAAATTATTGATATCAACTATCTGTGTTACAATTTAAATGAAATAATTAATTTTTCTCGATCTTGATTGGTTTAAAAGATATCTATTCTAATCCTAAATGTAATTTACCTAATTTTCTATAAAAGTTATATTAAAACTTATAAGTCTGAAGTATTTTATAACCTTTTTGAAGGCCTAATATTACTATGCTTTTTTGATTAAAGTCTTTCTGTTTTCTATTTATAATGAATAGCTAAGATATTCTCTACTACTGAGGGGTGATAGCTTCTTTGGAATCTTATTGATGTTACATCTATTAGAAAGTTTGACTTATTACCAGTTTTATTTATTTTTCCGATTGTAATTAAATCATAGTTTATGTATAGAAGTGAATCAATTGTCGTTTGTAAAGGTTTAAAGGCAAAGTACTCTTACGGAATTAAATAAAAGCTTTTAAGTTACGTTAAAAACATTTAGAAATTAGCTGGGAGTCCCCTTTGCGAATGAGATGGAGAATATCACTGTGAACTGAGGCAATGAGTATCGAGGAACTGTTGAGGGAGCACTTGGATGAGAGCCTAAATAAATAACCAGCAGAGGGTATGACCACCTTGCGCAAATGCTGAGACTATGGGAACGTACGATAGGTCAGTGCGGAGAAATGGCTGCAGATTGATGGAATAGCTGCTTAATGACGTGAGACGAGAATCAGCAGTTTTGCAAGGGAATGCTCTCCACCTTACGTTTCCAAGCATTTCGCTTCCCTCTGTTTATTATTTCTCCATAGATACCACCGCTATCCTCTTCTCTTGGATTACCTGATCACGAAGACGAGATATGAATCTTCCCATTAAGACCACTGACCCTGAGTCCATCAGCAAATCCTCGTACGTTTCCTGTTGTACGCGATATAGCGGTCGATTCAGGTGCACACTGAGACTCCTTAATGTTCTTCTCTCCCAACAAACGAACGGCAATTCAACGCGGAGATAACTTTTGCACTTTGAATGAAGTGTTTTTTTCCTTCGTGCAGTATGGATCATTATCCACAAAAAATTGAAGTTATTCTTATATTTGTTCAAATTCCCCCTTGGTGTGTGGTTTAAAATAGCGTATCCTGTTTGATATTTCGCTATTTAGTTAAGGAAACCTATCTATGTATTAGAATCGAAGTATTATTTTATTACAGGATCACATAAAGATCATTACTTTTTCCCATTAAGACCGTTCCCATTTCAATAATATATCACGTACAGATGATTTTTTAGTTTAATTACATAATTCAATAATGAAGACAATTATGATTATTATTAATTATTCACGATCCGTTTTGATACTCTACTTATCGTACCTTTTATGAGTCTGATATAATCCTTTATTTATTACCAAAAAATATTACTATGAATATCCTGAGTTAGCCGTTTTTAAACCTTCTTTTCTCCCTTATTGGTTGTATAATTTCACTATATAGAGTGTAACTAAATATTACTTGAATGAGTTTCGCAACTTACGGAAAAGAATGCGGATAAATTCCTCGTAATATCTTTGCAATAGATGAGAAGCGAGTACCTGTAAGTGAGAAGGAAATTTATATACTCCTGCGATTATATTTTAAGTAGGTTTACTTGTTACAGAATTAGGTTCATGAATCTTCTTTAATTCACTGCATTTTTGTGAAATAGTATTGTAGTTTTTTAAAGGTTTGGAATGAAACTGGAAAATTACTTCCTGTTCTGTTTAAGTGCAGAAATAGATCAAATTATCCTCATTTTTCATAACTAATTTCAACAATTTATTTAATCTCTTTTAGACGAAAAGATGAAACCACGAAAACAAAAACGGTAAAGAATTAAATATAATGAGTATAAGTACTAATTTGCTCATTTTTATGCAGTTTGGAGCTTCCTTTTACTGCTATAAGTTCCTAACTTAGAGTATTACTTGTTTTGATTTTCCCTTCTTGTCTGTAAATAAAGATTAAACTATAATTTATTTCCCCTTATGATATGTGTATCACAGATATAGATATGATATTATATCTTGAATTATTTATTAGGTTTATGAAACGTGAAAATTGCTGTACCGTATAGATTGGACCAAAGAAGCTTACATTTTCTTACATTAAATCTGTTGATATTTAAATTCAAACAGTAAAAAATCTCAAACTTGCTAATGGTTATGGAATGCAAAAATTGGTGGGATTATAATAAATATGTTTTTGATCATCCTTCGTAACTTCGGATTTTTACGGGTTATAAGTTCGGGACAAAAAAGCCATAAAAGAGAGAATACAGTGAAAAGGAATGCAGAGATGGCCAGATAATGAGGAAAGGAGAAATGGGTACTGCAACGGCGGAAAGCAGATAAAGTGGAGGAAGTATTCGTCCAGGTTAAAGCGCTGAGAATCCCTCCCTTATAATATGTCGGAGTGTGGAAATTTGCAAAGAAGAACTCTGCTCAAAGGATGCCGACACCCATGGAGAAATCGCTCAGCATTCGAACCCGTGACCCTTTGCTTCGAATGACCTCTCGTTTCCTCGTATGCCCACCACCGAGGAGCTACTAGTTGTCCGCGTTCGCCCTTTCTAGGTTTCGTGTTGAACTGTGGTCGCATTATCTTGAGGAACAAAATAAATATTCATTACGGTTTTATCGGATCTGATTAAATTATTATTCCTATAATAATCAGTTTATGAAAATATCTCCTCAATGAAATCAAATAATATATTAATGTAATCGAGTTTCAGGACTGCAAATAAAGTTTGAACTGGAAAGCTATTAGTATTCCGTGAACCTATTGAAATCCATGTCACAGAAAGTTCTCTTCGAGTTCACTATCAGGAATTCTGAAAAGAAACGTTCAAAACAATTTGATCATTTTTATTCTTAACTTAAGCTTTTTTTTACATTCACTCATATTCACTCACAACGAAGCCATCTCTAAAGAACAAAAATATCTATAATATTCTCCAAATTAGGTAAATTAATAATTTTCTAGGATCATCGTCGTTTCAAATAAAGGTCTTGGTTAATGCTATCTATACTTTTATAATCAAATAAAGTATTTGCACAATCAATCTGAAAATAACTGAGCTGGAGAGTGATGAAAAGATATTATTTTTAGTCCAAATACTACATATCAGCGACACTGTTCAGGAGGAGAAATTAAGTATAGTTCCTGAAAAATATTGCTGTAAAATTAGGCATTTGTTATTTTGAAAGAATCTCGTCGGTCTTATTAAACTGAAACAAAAATTTGACTTTTAAGAGCGCTTTGAACTCTCTTTGAATCCCAAGCACCCACGAAACACTTTCCTTTGTACCAACCCGTTTTAAATTAAGTGCTTTTGAAAGAACAGAGGAGAAATCCTCGCAATTAGTTAAACTTTCAATAGCAGGTGGCTCCTCTAAAAGAGCAGCAATAAATCCCTTTAACAAATTACCACCATCAATCGAGAAAAAAGAGCAGAATATGACGACTTCTAAATTCAATTCCTCGACGGCATCAAACGCAAGGATTGGTCACTTTCGTGTCTCCGCGAAATCCTTTTCGTGAGAAGTCGTCCGAATAATCCTGCGATCATTTTAATGCGTCCGATAATAGCTTTGTTTACACATCCGGGAGAGATTAACGGTCGAAAACAGGAGGTTTAAATCAAGATAATTGCGCTCTTTTGAGCAGATTCTAAAAGAGGGTTTTTTTGCTCTCGTGAACAGGTGAGTTACTCGGAAAGAGGGGAAATTCCGGCGCTCCCACGCCGTGTCCCCTTCGCAAACCCCTTTTTTGGAATCGCACGTGGAGGACTCCTCTTCATTCTTAACTTCTCTTTGTTGGTATCAGGCATTATGCCAATCTATTCTCTGCTTTGGGTCTCTCGAAATGGTTATTGGAGGCGAATCGGCTTCGTTGAGATGAAGCTTTCATTCTGTGTCCTCTCCTAGGTGTTTTTAGAATAATACATAGAGTATAGAACAGAGAAAGTGATATCTACATTGAAATGGAGATGTAATCAATCGGTTGGACGGGAAGAAATTGTCTCTAAAAATAGACGATTAAATCATATTATAATTTATTTTACTCTTGTATAATAACAACTCGTTCAGTTTAAAATTTTGAAAATATGGTTTTTCTTTGTGTTTACATTTTTAAAAGGTTTTACTGTTTCACTAAGCTTATGACTTTCTGTTTCACAAAAGTTACCGAAGACTCTCATCGCTTTTGAGATTATAAAGGTCATCTTAAACTGGATATTCAAAGGAGCAATATTTTTACATTGTTCTGATTGTTTTTGTGCATTTATCACATATTTAAAGAAATATTCTTTCTAGTTATTTATTATTTGCTCCGTGTAGAGGTGGAATGTTATTACTCTAGTGCAGGGGGTGATAATTGTCATATATTTAATTATTCTTTTATTCTATTATTGAAAGCATCGATATCTTAGCTGAAGGGATTGCCAAGTTTGTCTTATTGACTCATAGCATTCGACCCAATGAATGTACTGGGTACATGTAATACTGGGTGATTCCAACATTCTTGGATGTTAAGAAAATAGCTATAATCTTTCATTTACATTTCTCGGATATTTTACAATCTGTATTACTTACATTATTAAAGTTCAACACCGTGATGTTTTAATATAACCAAAGTAAACGTAGACTAAATGATATAGAAATTTTACCGTGTCTCAAAGAAAGGTAATTCGGAGGTAGAAAAGTATGCGACTGAGGGAGTGGAAAAAGATCGGTCGTTAAGACGACACATTAAATCCTAAAATTGATCTCCTTTGAGTTTCATTGGAGAAGATGTCTTGTGAATGGAACACTTTTCGGTTCTTAAGCTGCAGCAGATTTATCGTAATACGAGACGAAGGGGCAGAATGGGGAGATGAAAGAACAGGTGAAGGGAGTCTCATTTCTCTCAACATAAAAGAAGATTCACAGAAATTCCGAAAAATATAGTCCGATTAACTAAACAGAGTTTAATTTAATAGGATCATTTTAAGGAAAAAGATGAATGGGGGCGGCGCTTTGGAAAAGTAAAATACAGGAGCAGGTTATTCCCATGCTTCTTATTAAGATTAAGGGTGGATTTATAAATGATAACATCAAAAGATTTCTACTGAGAATTTTTATAAACCAAGCCAGAAATCAGCTACTCTAATATTGTTATCCAATAGCCAAACGTTTCAACCTCAAGTTTATGTTATTGTATATAAAACTAACAGGGCTGTTTAAAGTTAGTTGAAATATTCTATGGACCTCTAAGAAATAAGTTGTTAAAAGGATTCGTTAAATGGTGTGACTTTATCCGTCAATTCTCCTGTTTTATTACAGAATAAATATCTTTAAGTTCTGAATATTTATCAGTGATATCCTTATTCATTTAATGCTCTGTATAATTTATACTCTTATAAATTAATTCATTTATAGGAAGATATAAAAAATTTTTAAACTTGACAATTATAAATTCATAACTGCCATTAAAATTTGCGAGATTTCATTGCATAAGAAAATCGTAGGTATCTTTATGTAGTTCAAATATAAAATTTTTTTATTGCAGTTTTCAAATCAGCTTCACATTTCATCGAACCTATATATCCTAAATTTAATATCCATCATTTTGTTACGTAAAAATCTAATTTCTAATTTCAAGAAATTTAGTATTTTTTGAATATTTTCCACAATTTGTCGTAGCAGTTAGAATTCAAGTTCCCCCGAATGAGATAATGTTTACTCCTATATAAGTTACGTAAACGCTCAAATTTGAACATAAGCTTACGAACATACGTTTCCAAGTTCTCACGTCTTTTATAGTATGCATAGTAAAAATAAAAATTGTTCGAGAAGGAATGTCGCCATTGAATATGGTAATGCATGCGGAAGGTGAAATTGAATCCGAGTTTCAATATGCTCCGATTGGCAACCAGATGAGAAAGATTAGACTTGATACATCGCCCTCTCATCCAACGTGTAATTTTGCGGTAGAAATTGGCGTTCTTAATCGATTTAAAAAGGGGGAGAAAAAAGTGTATTGTGGAGGAAAAGAAGAAAAAAGCTATTAAAACGTGGGCGTGTATGGATGTGGGAGCACAGACGTGGAAAAGGGGTGAAAAAAGACGCAGATCACACGTTTTCGAGGGAAACAAAGAGAGGGGAATATGAGGCGGGAGATCTAAAATAGAAGCGGTGCGAGGACGGTATCTTGGGTTACGCACCTGCGGGGTCAATTAATTACTCTCCTTCTGCAACTACTTTGGGTGCATCGGAGAGGGTTCACTTTGGAGGGGAAGTGACGTAGGGATTGGTGGAATTTATCCCCCGTTCACTTGGGAACAGAATTCAATATGGTTCTTTTAGATTTATAATTGTAATTCGAATTCCATTATCCATATATCTAAATTCAAATCGCAAAGGAGTAAAGATATTCACGTGTGTCATTCTTTTATTTTATGCTTAAAATATACAGTTGATCTTAATTATATCTAATGGGTATGTAAAATAACTTATTATTGTCTTTTAATTAAATTCTAAACATATTTTTGTGGTTATCCAGGTTATTAAATTCATTTTACTATTTCAAACACTGCATCACCCTTCTTCACTCGCAGTGAGCAACATATCTCGATAAAATGCTTAAAAGCATACCTTTTAGTAGTAGGGATTACTTTCCAGTCATCAATAAGAGCTATTTACTGATATATGATAAATTCCTCTATTGTTTTGAAGAGATACAATTATTATCTCCAATTCTGTTTTCTCGTATTTTTGCTCTGCTGGTAGACTTTGAGAAATGATACAATATAATGTCTGCTTCATTATTACTTCTTTGACTAGAATTTAACATTTTATTCCCAGTCAACATCAAAAGTTCTCGTGTTTTCCCTCTTTTCTACAGAAAATCCTATATACAAGATTACATAATATCATTATCCAAAATTAACTTCATATCGTGTACTTTACTTTGATATTTAAATGAATCTTACTTAAATTTCAAGTTCTTTATATTGGTGTTTACATTTCGCTATTCTTAACGAATTTAAGTTAAAAACATAAAAGTGAATAATCCTACTTTTAAGACGTTGATACAGATGGCAGGAGTAAAAGCCACGATCGGTGCTGTAACCTGGCGGTTATCCGCACACTTTAGGAACGCTTGAGGACAAGAAAGTTCTTACTATTACGTCCATGAATGTAATCTCCGACATCTCTGCTGCGATGGAGAGAGGAAAATATTGGACACGTCTTCTCTATGCATGTCGTGCTTCACTTGTTTCGTCTTCATTCCCTCTCGTGTATCAATCTGATATGAAGGTTTATGGATCGCTATGGAAACGTATGGATCAGGATTATTATCGTTATATTGTTAACTTCTTTTTGCATAGTAATAGATTAAATCATACGGAATTGAAGGTTATATCTTTGAAACATAGTCCTTTAGTACAGTATAGTACAGGTAGTCGTGATAATAATCTAAATTCTTTCTCATATTCAAAATTCTCATTCATCCATTTACTAAGTCTCTTTTTTCTTATCTAATTGTGAAATGTTACAATACATTCAATAGTTTATTATTTCCTGGCCATTACCTTCACGATTGTAATTAATTTAGAGATACAAAGTGTATCTCAGTATCTATTCTCTTTTGCGTGTATGTTGTTTCCAAATATCCAATTTAAATTGGTACAAAATTACTCTAATTAGTCTGTTAAACTCTTTAATATTTAGGAATAATTGAGGAGAAACCTATTGAAATCCTCATAAGAATAAACGGAGCATCTCTCCATATCTAACTCCGGTACAAGACAAATCCAGGAGCGGCTGATGGAGATTACTTTCCATTCAAGAAATGTCCTCTCGAACTCAGAACCGTACCTTAATCTTTTCGTGTAGTCATTAATCCTTATTTAATTGCTATCATTGGTACGTAGGAGGCAGAAAAAGGGAGAACAAACACTTTAGAGATAAAGAACTCTCTTAGCATTTAATGACGATGGAAACTGTGCGATTGGTGGGCGTACGTGATCAGAAAGGAAAGTGGGGGATAAAAAACAGGGAAGTAAATAGATTGAACAAAAAGAAGATTCTAACTGTGATCAGGAGCTAATGATCACAATATGTTATTTATAAAGGAAATTGAAAGGTTAGGGTACATTTATATTGTATTCTATGGGCAGAAGTGAGAGACAGTTGAAATAAAAAAACAAATGTGATGATATAACATAATTAAATTTTTATTGATAGAATAAAGTTGTTGGTGAGTTATAAAATTCATTTTCTTATCAATGATAGAGAATTATCTATTAAGATCATATCTTATAATTGGTTGCTAACATAGATGCAGATTTTAATCGATGATAAATTTATAGTATTTAAAAATATATCAAGTGAGTCCTTTGACGTTCCCTTTACGGGTTTAAACAGTGATACACGTTTTTTGGAAAACTAAAATTATATGCGTCCAATATTTGTAAAATATTCATCTCGTACGGTTATGCTTATATTACGTCAGTGTATGATTATTAATAATATAATTAGTAAGATTACTAAAAATGTTTAGTTATCAATATATTTTATTTTAACTGTTCATTACAATTTTTCTGAGGAACTATTTTGAATATAGTACATTGTGGAATGCTTTTCCTTCGAAGAAAATTATTTTTGAATTTGCATGAAGGATGAATTAATTTCAGTCCAATTAACTTAAAAATAGACGAATGAGAGCTAATGATAACCGTTTTATCCAGTCATTTCCCTTTGACGAGGCCAACAAGGTGTTCGAAACTATTAATTACAATTAAATCTTATTGTTTAAAAGTTTGAATCGAATTTGAGTTCGATGTAGGAGAATATTTTTACTATTATTATATTTTCTCAAACAACCGTCAAAGTATTAGCCGCGATATAAAACGAGAAATCACAGATTTGATAAAGCTCTGAAATATATACGAAAGACATGGAAATGCGGCCATTGATCAAGCACGCACTCGGTTAGAGTCCATCGATATACGAAATTGAAAGAGTTTGGAAGAGTAACGGGTAAGCCGAGGGAAGCTGTTGGATCATGTAAGATAGCGCCGTAACCGCTTATCATTCCCCTCACGAAAGCCGTGGGATAGATGCACACGAATCTGCAAAGGAGGGCATCTAAGCTATGATGTCAGGAGCAGCCGGAACACCTGTTAACTTCGTAGGATGAAGTGCGTCGGAGGGACTATAAAATCCGTTTCGGACTCTAAATGTATGCTTCGACGAGGGCGAGAAGATGGTTGTAAGCTCTCCGAAGATGTCGTGGAGGCAAAAGGAAGGACATGAAGACAACAGAAGAGGCTAGGGTCAGGGCCGGTTGAAGGCGGGTGAATAGAGAAATAAACTTATCAGACGATACAGGACACATACGATTGCCTATGAGGGAGCAGCTGGAGTGCTGAATCCGGGATTTTTTAAGCTAAAGTTATTTTTCAGAGATGCAAATATTTGTTGCCGGTACGCTGGATACCATGGGTTTGAATTTTTTAGTCATTCTTTAGTGATGAAATTAAGTTTTCAAAATTCTTCAAAATTTAAATATTTTGTATTATAAATTCTTTTCAGCGCTTGAGCCATATTAATCGTGGAAAATTCGGTTGATGGATTCAATAAATACTTAAAGTATGATAATATATAATAGAGATACAAAGATACACTAAAATGGACAGAACACTTTTTAAATTACTATGATAATACTTTTACCATAATATGAGAAAGTTTAGCTTCCTTTCTTTTAATATATGAATTTTATACTTCATATAATGTTATAATAATATTATCATCTTATTGATCCCACAAGATACGTAATCTGTGATCCTTTCGTAATTATCTTCGCATAAAACCAAAGAATCGGCTACTTTATTTAAAAGAGAAAACTCATTGTACTAATCGTAAACTCAAAGGCAAAAACTCATTGCTGAACTAAGCAGATGTCAGAAATTTTGCAAGCAATAATAAAGCAAAGAAAAAGGAAAAAATCCTCATCAAAAAAAGCAGAACCAATTTAGATGATCGTACGCAACCTCTGTGACGTTGCTAAATAGAAAACTTCGGCTCGTATTTATCGATAATCGCCTTCCCAACCGAGAGAGATTGAATTCAAAGGAGCGCATGAATACTGCTGCCTCGTTGATTCCGAACCTGTTTCACGCATTTCTCGTTGAGAAATTAGGCTTGTCTCCTCAGAATTACAATCGTGGTCACTGCATTCCGAAGAGAACAAGGGAAGCCGCTGTAGGAAGTAATTTCTCAGCAATGATTTGCGGACGTTATAAAAGGCGATTGGCTCACGCGACAACCGTAACAAAAGAATCGTGATTGGTGCACTACGAGACCCATTCTGCGGACATGCGACGGATTTAAGAGTACACAGAAGGTAGAGTGCAATTGGTGAGGAGGGACAAGATGTTAAGCACACGGGATACCAAAGGTGGATCGGAGTGACGTAATCATTGGCGCGACAAGGGAGTTGTCTATGGAGATTTAATGGCGTTCATTGTGTGGAAAATGAAGGGTGCGTCGAATTCTTCTGAAGTACAAATTCCCTTGTTCATCTTAAGTCATGCAGAATGATATTCAACCAGTGGTACTAAGTAGCGCGGTCAGGGTTGGCTCTACATACGTCATTCTTGTTCATACTTACGTATGACCTTTGATAATATTTTGACATATATCGTTTAATTTATGTTGAATCGGTGCTTTTTCCGTTTAAGGTTCTTAAATAAAGAGATAAAATATGTAGATAATTATAAAGACGCTACAGATTTTTAACTTTAATATTTAAGTTTGTTATGGCATCGATACTTGTCCATAGCAAGAGACTTCAAGTTACTAAGAGGAAAAGAATGTTTACTATATTATCTTAAAAATAATACTTTGGCGGTAAAGTAATACGTTATATCCTTTTTTAACATTAACGGTAAAATAATGAATATCCATGTGTTTGCAAAATACTTCACTCACTTACTGAGATAAGTAATGAGCTTATAATTATCACAATTCTATCTCAGAATGAAGGTACGTATTATGCTTTATATTGACTCAATGGATGATTTTCAGCATCAGTTCAACATCGTTAAATGTACGACCACATGACAATTATAAATTAAAAAAAATCTAATTCAGTTGTAAAATGTATTTCTCCGTATATAAACTTCATAAAATTATTGAATTAAGTATTATTATTTTATTAATATTTATTTCAGTCTCTTATAAAAAAGATTCCTTTCCAATTTAATACTGTTTAAAAGGACCTATTTAATCATGTCGATTAGTCATTACTTTTTTACCGTTAGTTGTATAAAGCAACAATATCATTGCATCAAATTCTATTCTTATCATCTATCGTAAATTTAATTGACTATTTCACATTAACATCGAAAATATTTATTTACGTGTAATTTATTTTTTTCAATAAGTAGATCTCTTGTGATTGATGTTAATTTTAATCTCCTAACTCATTTTAAAATGCCCCGCTAATATGGAGACATAAACAACATCGTTTCTTTATAATTGTGCACCAGTTAAAATGCAAATGAAGACTTTCGTTTGTATACCATTAAATAGAAATCCACAATTTATTCCTCTTACCATAGTCAAACGATGTGGAAATTTTCAATTGCGTTAGAAGCGGAAATGTAGCTCAATTGGTTCTTAAATTATAAAGAGATGATTGATCAATGCATTAATAAAATGCTGTTGAAAATCAAAGAAAGGTCTTTTTTAATGGGCGATGGATAGTAATTGAAATTATGGTGGAAGCTTTCAATAGCGGAGATGTTTATCGCCTCAATGAAACGCACTTCGAGAATTCAGTGAGCGTGAAATTTATATTCCGCCAATTCAGCAATACGGGATTATTTAAGACGCTCCGAACGTCGTATCAATTTAAAATACTTTAAAAGCGACGAAATTTATGCGTCCCACGCCAAGGCAGCAGAAGCTAAAGAGAGAGCGAGATGTCGATTTTAATGCATTGGCGTCATAAAATATAATTTACAGTAATTCTTCCGATAACGATATGATGGGCTGTTAAACGGGGTTAACGAACCAACGGAAGCTGTTCTCTTCAAAGTTTATATGAAATTTTGCTTGTTAAAAGGTTCGCACTCAATTACTGTTAGTTTTTCTACGAATACTAGTTGTTTAGAATAGTCCTTAATGGCAAATTGGAATTTGTGCAACTGTATGGACTAAGGAAAATTAATTAAAGAAATAATTTACAGTGGAATGTTAATCATAGAATTAAAGAAGTTTTCGTAATCTCTTATCGTAGTGATAAGTCTATGACTTTATTCTTTAAATATTTTTAGGAAATAAATAACTCTTCGAATTTACTTATTGAGCAAAACTAAATGTTTAGGAACATCTTATTTTTCAATTGATTTATTTTTATCTCAAAAGACAATTATGATATAATATGCCATAATTTTTATGTTTCATAAATTACACCTTTTTCATAAAAATATTTTAGTTGGTAATGAATACTCTGTAGATGAATTTGTAACATCCATTTAAATTCTATATAAAGTTCATATCTCTTTTTCATTGTATTTATAATAGTGAAATTGAGGGAGATTTTTAGTTAACGTATCGACCTAGTGTAAAATTAGGTGATTTAATCTCTCTTAGAAGTATTTATAAAAAATATTATTTATCAATATTTATATGAATCGTTGTTTCATGTGCCATTCACCCGAAATCTCATTTTTTACTGCACGTCAATAGTATCTTTTCAATCCAAATTATTCTTCAGAAATAATAACTAATATGAAATAAAAAGTATACGAATCGGTATCAAAGAATTTAAGCATGGAATTTATATATTAAAAACCATATAAAATGCAAAAGATTAACGGGAGTGGGATAAGTAACGTGTTTCCCTTCAATTGATGACTGAAAATATTGGAAACGGTAGTTGGCGTAAGCGGTGGAGTATCGATAAACTCCGTGAAGACGTCAAGCGAAATAAATTGAGGGACTACCCCTGCATCTTATGAAGCCAGTCGAACGTAATACGCGCTTTCGTGAAATGGTGTTTATGGGCGTAACAATTTACTCTTCCATAAATAAATGAAGAGCGTATCTAGGATTCAAACGGAAGTATAAATCGATCTAACGCAAATGTACTATGGGATGAACTGTGGTTTATAACTTGCTTAATTATGCTGTGAGTAAATAACACCTTTCTAAAGAAGTATAAATGAGAAGTTTCGATCTAATTTGTAAAAAAACGTAATGAATTTGATCATCATAAAAGATATCTGTTTTAACCTTAATTTTTCAGTATATGGATAAATAATTGTGACAAAAAACTGTAAGAAGGAGCATAATACCCAGGGATGGGAATAGATTATAATCGAGGATTTTTAAAAGGAAGCGTGCTATTACGATCTTAAAGTTACGTAATTTTATGCAATTATCCACACAATATCCATATAAAGTATTCAACAGAATATGAATACTGCGATACAATTTGATTTCATAGTATATACGTACATTTAATGTATTTAGCTTTGTATTATCTTCTAGCATTAGAAAGCATACTGTGAAATAGAAAAGTGCATTGCCATTATTTATTTTGTTGTTACATGAATTAAGTACATTGTATAGATCAATAATTTTAACCATTTACATTTTTATCTTCTTATGATGTTGATTATGATAGTGAGTTAAGTATCTACGGAAGACTACCATGTTGTAAATAAACATGGTATTCTTAAGAACCAATACTTTTTAGCGTTTCAAAATAGACAAGAAAGATATAAGTGATAATGTTAGAATTAATATCACAATAAGCGTTTTCTAGCAGTAGTAAGTAATAGTTATTTTCAGCCATTTCAATACTATCATAAAGCTTGGTCCTCTCAATAGAGACGACATACCTTTTCCGCCAATCTAAAGTAGAATCTTGACAAAAACCCATTCTGTAGATAGCGAATAGATGGGAAACATCCTCGAACATCTTGCTTTTTGCATTGTTTAATGGTCGGATCCGTTTCTATTAACCCACGGCTCAGAAATTCTCTTTTGACATGTACATTACAGGAGTTCATTCGAGGCAAATAACCTCAGTGTACAATCCTGGTTTTTACACCCACACCATCATTTCCCGTTTTGTACTTTCCCCCGACACTAATAGGCATTATTTACTCGCCTCAGCATTATCTGCGGATAGCCTCTCGTTTCTGCAAACAAATCAAGGGAAGGAAAAAAGGTCGGTGCCTTAATTAAAGAAGTCATATATCTCTTAGGTAAAGATAAAAAGGCCAGCAATAGTATCCATATTTATCTGCAAAAACATCTGCGCTGGTCTTTAGGGACGATTTGTAGAGGACGTTGAACTACATAAAAGTCTTATTTAGAATCATTACAACAGAACCGAGTGCTTCTTACCCATCATCCGGACATCATTACGGCCTAATTTATGTCGTACGCAATGTTTCCATTTTCTTGCCCCATTCGAAAATGCATCGTTAGGTACGCGTCATTAATATAAATAACAATCTATTATAAATAAAGCATTTATATTAATTTGCTAACATTAGAAAGGAAAATCAAATACACTGATTTGAAAATAATTTTTTGTTCTTTATTTAATTGCTGCTATTTAGACTTAAGTTTATATCTACGGAGATGTAATTCTTCTTTTAAATCTAAAAGTTTCCTCTGCGTTATTGTTATATATTTGACCTCATTTTATATTAAATCAGTCATTTGGTCCGTATAATTCTTCGCAAGAGTTATTTATATAAACGTCGTGCAATTTCCATTCCGGTTTCATTATTGAATTAATTCAAAAGAAACTTATTATTAATTAGGGTAAACAAAGTTATTAATAGGAAAATCTTTGTCCAGGTTGAAGAATAAACTTTCATTTCTTGTATATATTTAGTTCAGGAGAAGTATCCTATTTTTAAATTGGAAAATTAATTTAATATGAAGGAAACAATCTTTGCACTTGATAAATTGTTTAGTCAGAAATTTAAATGTTACGGACTATTTATTAAAAATTATGGATAGAGTTTGAATATTTTAATGTGACTGAAAATATTAAATAGTTTATGTAAATAATATGGAAGAAATGAGCTGTATTGAGATGAGAAGGGTGAAATGAAGAGAGAACGTGCAGATGGACAGCTATGGACTGGTATGGATGGAAGAGAGAATTTGAAAAGAGAGGTTGAAAAACGAGTGATAAAAAGTGAGTGGGAAGAGAAGCTTTCGCGAAAAGAGAGAGGCGTGGGTGGGTGAAAGGCATTCTGGTAACTTCTCAAGGGATGTGTGTTACCACTCCGTATATGGGAACATCCCTTGAGGCGCCGTGGGATTGTTTTGTGAGAGGTCTCTCGATTTTTCACCTTCTTCTCGAGGATCTTGCGGTGCAACGCGTGGGAGCGGTTGTCCCGTACATATATGGTCTCTTGTTAACGCTTTCCGTTAAGGAGTTTAGAGGCGTTAATACGTCAGGAAATGGCATTTTCCTTTCGCTTTGGCGGCTGAAAAAATACTCGTATGCGAGGTGTTGAAACCAAAAAAGTCGGTTTGGCCATAAAAGAATGCGCGCTAGATTTTTTGCTCGCGTTTTTCGGAAGTGGGGTATTCGGAACGGAAAAACGTGAGAATCTTCTCTGAATATCGGGGGAGGTGTTCGCCATCCATTATATACAGTTTGATCTCACAACCGTGAGAAAATTTGGGATCCACGAGCGGAGGATCAACATTTACGATGTTTATTGTAGCACCTGATTTTTCCGAGAGTGAATTACGGCAGTATATAGCGATGAATAATGATAATATTACAATTCACGACTCAATTCACAGAAACGTCTTGATAGCGTAAAATTCTTGGTACTTAAAATCAGTGGTAATTCTTTTGAATAGTATCTCAAAACACTCATATTAAATAAAAACTTCAAATTAATTGGTCACCGTCGCTTCGCAGGAATTCAAATATTTGCTATTGGGAGCAATTTTATTCATTTTTCACTCACTTGTATAATTGTTATATATATAAATCATACATTGTATTGAATCGCTATCGAAGGGGGAAAAATCTTAAAATTTTAAAATCTTTCCATATACTTAGAGTCTTAGAGGTTCAAATTCAAATGATTTTATATTATGCAAAAATTAGTTGAAGCTGTGTGGCGTAATCTTTATTAGAAAGTTATATTAAAGCATTTTAACGAATCTTTCGGCTCGTGACGATGGTAAGTCTGTGTTAGCGACATGGAGAGGAAAGTAAAGACAAACTTGATTTACGAATGTTATTCTCTTTCCAAAAGGTTTAGAAAGCGGTGGTCTGCACTCCAACCAGTCCGCGAGACATTGCAGGCCGTCACAATCATTCCTCACTCTGTTTCCAATGCTTTTTTGTATCACTGCACCAAACGTAAAAGGTGAGAGTATTAGGTTTCGGGAAATTTTCCAAGAATTAAGTTGTGGTGTTTTCTGCTACGAAAGAATACAATGGATAAATTTAGACATTCAACTCGAACCAGATACTATCAAGGTAAAGCCTACCCAACATGCAGACAAAAATTCATGTACTTCACTCGAGAAATTCACCTTATCTTAATACCAAATACGGAACTCGAACGTTTCGTTCTGATTCAGACAATGTAACTCGAAACGGAGCAAAGGTCATGAGTGATCATTTCATGAAGTGGCCGCTATTCCTACATCCCCTTTTGTAAGTTCAGTTTTATTAGAGTGTAACGCCTATCCCATTCGTGATCCATTACTTTCGCGTTTAGAGTCCTGCTTCTCGATTGCTGTCGTTTGTGCGCGGAGGAGACAAGGGGTCCATCGCATTGTTTTAGCGATATTGGAATAAATCGTGCAAAATTGAATTTTTATTAATTAAAGTTTATAGATATTTTGGGAGATAATTGCTTGTACGGTTTTTATTTCTTTTCTAGTCACGGTTTCGCAAAAAGTATCCTTCAAACATCTGTGCTGCACCGCAAGAAACAATAACGCCCCCACCGAGTGAGTTATTTTAAGAAGGTGACAAATACCGGAGCCACTGCACGCCCTGTGAATCACCGCGGGTTGTAAAAGAGGACTTAATATATAGCTGGTAACATTGAAATAAACGTCTTACCGCAAATGCGTGCGAATGGAGTGAGAGAAAAGGCGATGTTTCACGGCCCAGAGCGCATCTCGGGCGTCCAGTGGCAGCGATGCAGGGTCGTAAAAGTGGTCCAAATTTGGGGGCGTTCGCATCCGAGGGCCAATTAGCTCTGCACCCAGAGAAATGTCGCGGACGAATTGTTTTTTCTTTGTGCTAACTTTCTGTGTCGTAAAAAGTTTAGATTAGGGACTCAAGAAATGAATCTGAGTAAAGGTACGTTGACCGTAAGAGCAACGAGAGCTGAGAGCATTAATTTTGAGGAGATTATGACGAATAAATGTTAATTTAATTTCTTAAAAAGCACGTTACAACAAGATTGAACCAGTACAAGGAATGCTCCTTTTCTCTTTGACTATCTCATTGATTTACGATGCTCTTCTGATGAGTACTTTCCACGTGAAAGCTAAGTATTTCTGATAATTGGGGAAAGTAAACCTTTCCGCATGAATAAGACTGGTTATTTAATAGTTATCAATTTGCATTATTCAAGCATTTAAAGAAGTTTATGTTTAAGAATGATTTTAGTTACTTTCACTTAATTAGTGCAGAGTGAATTTATCAACTAAGATATGACTCCTACAGAGCAACATTAAATCTATATTATGAGCCAGAAAAATTGTGACCATTTCTATCACTTAAGATAGTTTCGCAAAAATCTGATAAATAATTCACCCACTTAAAAAATTGTAACATCAAATTGGAAGTTACATTACAGTGTTCATTATCAAAAGTGAAAAGCATAAAGGTTGGGAGGTTTCTTTCGCAGGCACAGGATGACAGGATTTCAAAACATACTTTTTGAGATTCTTTTCGTTAATGTTTACGTAACTATCTATGATGTGCTATAATTTAAAACGCATGAGCAAAATGCGTGAAATAGCTTCTTTCCCTTTTATGGAAAGAAATTCAAAGAAAACGTAGCGAAATCTATCGAGAAACTCCTTCTAAATTTACTGCCTATTGGGAGGGTTGCGTTAAACAAATTGCTCTTTTCACATAAAATACTTTTAACGAAGCATGGTGACTCATAGATTGTCCTCAGTTGCCTTATTGATCGTTAAAAAGTTGACATCCATACACAGTTTATGCGAAGTTCTAAAAGGAGGGGAATCATACTTTCCCACAAGAGGTTCTCTTGGGTTAACGCTCTCCGTAGGATTCCAGGGAAGTAATATTTAATTAAGATGCATTTGCATGCACCGAGGTCATTAAAAGAACCATATCCTTCAGTCACCTACAATTAATAGTCATAAAAGCTGATTCAGAATTTACAAGGCGATGAGATTCGTTATGAAGATCCTTGTTTTCAAGGCCCAAGGATTTATGCAGCACCTTCCTTATGAATTTTCATTTCCAACCTTTCGTTGGATGTTCAGGGAAAGGTATTGATTATGGCGAATACGCAGAGAAAGGATTTTGTGAAAATTATGGTCTATTCAAGTCAGAAAGAAAATTATTTTATCCTTTGACAGGTTTTATTATTCTTACATACTATAAAATTATGAATACTTAAATAAATTAATTCATTGAAAAACTAATCGCAATATACCACTAATTACAATATATTAAAATCTTAATAGGAAAACAGTAACTTGATTTATTGCTTTTTAAGCACGGAATGATTTATTTAAATGAGGAGATATTAATTAATGCGTCTAAACGACTTCAACATATTTAGATAAAATTGAGAGGGACTAATTGAATTATGTTATAAATTTTCTTAACTAGTTTGATTTCAGGAAGTTAGTGTTTCTTGCAAGTAGAGGGTTTTTACAAGACTATAAGCTACATAAGCCATTTATTGCGATGAATTATCTTTCTTTACTTTTCTAGGATATCAATATTAAGAGTTATTGATAACTGTATTGATTTCCATCCATCTAAAGAAAACATGATTATCTGATGTTATAAGTATTATCTTATGATTCTGTACATAAGCGCATTCGAAGTAGTGAACTATGATCTTTTAAGGTCAATAAGTACTATGTATAATATTCCAGGTATATGTATAAGGAACCAAACGTGCTCTTGCCTAATATAAATATCATGTTGAAAATGCAGCTCATGTACGTACGTTCACATTAAGAAAAATTTCACTACTTATTTTTGAGTCCGTATAAAGGTGTATCCTCACTATGTAAATCGGAGGTAAAAATTAAATTATTGTTTCCCGCTGGTTATTTCGGGGTATATTAATATATATTTATTCCACTCTCTTTGATAACTAACGCAATCGATTTTTATTGTCATTATACGTTTGATATCATAATATCCATTTACTACCTAAACTGTAAGGTCTACAAAATTCACCTTTCCAAAGAATTGGTATAACGTAGGAGTGACCACGATTAATAGAATATCTCCTCGCACGTGACATGCGCCCGTCACTTCCATGCATCAGTGTTTCACGTCCCGAGAAATATTTCCGTGGGGATTCGATTGGCGACCTATCGTCGTTAACGACGCACTGCGCCATCGCTTTCGGTGCAATTATGCGATGAAGTGTATGGAGCGAATTTTACGATCGTTCCGTGGGAGGAGGAATTTCTCGTTTCAGTCGGAATAAAAATCTGATCGGGAGAGAGAAAGCATTTCGTTTAACCCCCTTAGAGGCACTTTCTCTGTAATTCTGCACTTTGGTCAATGCAGTCTCTGAAAATAAATCCACTTCAATATCTCGTCGAGGGATTTGATTAAACGAAAATGTAGAAGGAGTTGACAAATATGTCACATGTCACTGAATTAAGTTAATGTGTCAAATTATTTAGTTCCGTAATATTTTATCAAATTTATACTGCATGAATGCAAACAATATTACCCCAGATCTATCGCAACATTAATTATTTTAATTTCATTATCATATTAAAATATTCTTGTAAGTTTAAATCACAAATATTATCGGTAAATGATTATATTTATGAGCATTAAAGTAAAGAAATAAACCAAAGGAAGAAGATTTTTGGACCATAAAACAGAATTATTTAACGTGAGCAAGTTTGAAGTGCATACCTAATTATTATGTTAATACAGGTATACTACACGAATCGACCAACTATGTTGACTTTCAGAATGCGCAGTCACATCGGCAATTATCCGTCATGTGATTAGAATAGTATATATGTTAAGGCATATAAACATATGATGTGTTTCTTGTGATGTTAAATGACACGAGGCTTCGATAGCTAAGCGAGTGCTTATACAACTTTGAAATGTAAATCGGTGAGATCGCCTCTGGGGTGGAATGTCAGGTGGATGCGTGGGAGATGAACATATTTAAACACACACCTCCGGTGGCAGTCATCTTCCGGGAAAATCGACCATTAGTGCAAATAAATAATTCATATTTAAAATTATAAAAATAATAGTCCCCATGCCTTACGGAGATGACCAAGCCCTTTTATATGTTTTAGGCATATAATGAACGACCTGTAAACTTGCGTTGGAGTTAATTACCTGCTTCCGTGTACGTAGCCTAAATTTCGTCATGCGCGTCATCTTTGAGATTTGATATTACAAATTTCACTATAAATAAGTCCACCATTTTATCTGTCACACTATGGTTTCACTGGGAATTAAAATATGCGTTAAGAAAGGATAAAGAGGTTTATTGAAGAAGTAATGGAGAGACATTTGCTTAAAACTCGTAAATAATTTTACAACGAGTGTTTTTGAGTTGCACGAATTTGAATTATATTGTATCCTTTCGGTAATTTTCGTGATTTAAATCTAGTATATAATTCTTTTATTCTTCAATTACCTTATACAATATCTACGTAACCTTTCTGTTAGACTGAATAGTATTTTCAATTAGATTTGTTTACTCAACTCCTTCCTTTTGCGATTCATATTCACTATAAAATTATAAATTATAATTCTTTTTCCATAGTAAAATATGTCAGATTTGACTCATTCTTATAAGCCTATTTGCCGCGATCTATCTTTGTCGAAGTTTACCATATATCATTGAACGACAGAAATATTCATTCCGCATAATGTGACAGCTGTGTGTGCTGAAAAATATATTGAAGACATATGAAGTATGAAGTCTTTGAAATCATTCACATTTTAACGAATCATTATTTTCTTAGGAATGATTTCTGATATTTCTTCTAACTATATTTTCTACACGAAGGAAAATGTCATTATTTTACTCGTAGTTCCTAATAAATTTATTCTTATTTGAGATGAAATAATTTTTATAACATTTCATAGGAGAGTGCTGATGTAGGTGCAGAGTAAATTTGCAAATCATTTCGCAAAGTATCCGGTGCGCAAAATTTCGAATAGCTATATAATGTGCGAACCTAGTACCTCACCACTTTCTCAAAATGGGTACAACAGCCAAATATAGGTACCAACAAAACCCCGATGATCTCACAGTCATATGTTTCAGCAGTGAACGCCCATTAGACGCAAGTTACAAAAAACGCCATGCTCTTGAGGCATTTGGAATAAAGAATATCGTCAGATAGCGAATCGTGGGGAAGATTTATTCTGTGGAAGGGAAATCAGGAAAGAAATGAACCCGAGGGATCCGACGTGTTAAATTTACACGGATTTTTAAAAGGTTAAACTTGTCGCCTCCCACGCCACCTTTTGGAGGAAAAAAAAGACGATGGCATAAATTAACGGATCGTAAAATTCTCGGAAACAAAAGAGGATCGCTTGGGCGGACTCGAGATAGAGGACGTCCAGCGTGTCCTTAGAAATGGTCATAAAGGCGTAAATTGCAACACTCGGACCTGCGTCGCCGTAGCGCGGTTACAAATTCGCACTTGCGTCTTTCCGCCGAACATCTGTCGCTCCTCACGTAATGTGATGCGTCTCCTTAGTGTTAGGCTTCCAGTCACGTATTTATCCACCCGTCAAAGACCATTATCATTTCGTATGGCTGAGTCCTGTTATTTTGCTTCTTACTCTTGCACATTACAATACACAGCATTAGTAGTTAATACCCTTAAGTTTTTAACTGCGTTTTTGAAAGATTCCAGCCTTTCTATGAAAAGTGTTTGCTCTTGAATGTTTGAATTGCTTTTTTCTACTGCCCCATCATCTTCATCTACATTTTTACTATTCCAAACCCATTAATGCTTGACTTTCTCAAAGTATAAGAAGATGTTAAGGTTATATGTTAACGAAATCTGGTTATTTCATTTAATGTTATGAGTTTGAATCATAGATGTTCATAAGTTAATCGTTGGACGTCTTAATCATGTGTCTTATGTTACAAATTTTATGTGGAATGGAATCAATACTTAAGTTTTTCAGATCTCTAAATAATGTCTATAAATAATCAGTCTTAATCTTTTACATACATATAATATCTTCTTACTGTGCAATTCATTAGCTTACACAATTTGAATTAGAAAGTCTACAAAATACATTTACGTAACTAAAAAAGTCTAGCTAGTCTAAGTCAACATTTGTGAACTCTCGTAATCCAATCATAAAATACTCGCTTTCATATGTGGTTCAGCAATAGTCTTTCCTTCCAGAGAAGGTGAGAACATCAATAGTAATGTCTCAGTCGAGGTAACAATGGATCGAATGGTAACAGCCCATCGAGGCCTATTTTTTTAAAGTGCCCAAAGGTGTGGAGGAAGAGGGATCTTCAAGCAAGGTCTCATTGACGTCTCGGTGTGTCCACCCCCGTGTCCCTTGTCCTTCCAATTGGGTCGGCAAATTTGTACCCGACAACCACTCTCCTTCCTCCTGTCCATTCACGTGCCCACTGCACACTCCACCCTACTCACCAGAGCGGTGGTCACGATCCCTTTCTTTTTTAGACCTCAACGTGACCTCTCCGGTCCAAGGTGTAATCCTCGCCAACATAAATCGTCTACGGACGGTAGAACACGATGCTCTTTCTTTTTATCCATTCCATAAGGATCTGCTCCTTACTTCCGTTTCAATTAATCTCCTCGTCTTCCTTCTGGTGCGTACTCCTCTCTCTCCATAGTAATTTTTTCCATAATAATGTTGGTATATATTTAAAAAATTTATCTACCTATTGCTCAGTAGAAAAATTACATTGATTTTGGACGGAAGATAGAGAATACTAAAGGAGTTGAAAAATTCTCGCGTTATTTCGTTAATTAATTATTATTTTCTTGGAAGCTTTATAGAATGTTTTATCTTAGGTTAAGCAAAATATCAATTTTGTACTATGTTATTAGAAAAAAGGTGTGGCTTTGATGTTTTTGAACTTCATGTGGAAAATTTTGAAATAGCTTTAAATGATTAAAAATGATTTTATTAACTATGTTTCTTTTAGCTGCGAAAGAAAGCTGTAGAGTAACTCGATATGTATATTTACTGTACATGTGAAGGAAAACGCCTCGAAAATTTGAATTTATGCCTAAAGTTGATCAATAAAATAGAAAGATATCCCGTTAGTTAGATAAAAATAGTATATTATGACTCAAGCGAAATAATGCTTGAATATTTTCTCAATTATACTTACTTCCATGTTGACCACTGTTAATAACCAAATAAAATATAATTGAAACTTTCTTATTAGAGTTATTTTATAGAGTATAGCATTGATCACATCTTAAAATCAATCATTGAGTAAATTTAAAAACTATTCTTTTATATTGAGATGATAGTGTACGAAGATAAAACATTTATCAACTAACGCAGACACTGCGATGCTGTACCTGAAATGAATTTTAAAAATATGAGATAGTTTTCGTCTAGTCGATTGTGAATCATTCTTCAATAAAATTCGCGAGCATCTGTGAGATAAAAAGCGAGATACACGTCCTGCTCCACTTTTAGTACTCCTTACACCTGCACAGCATTTCACGTAGTCTCGTATTGCGCTATTTATCCACGTCACTTTCTATTTCCACAGTTTATTCTGTTGCCCGGCGATCTGCCGAAACAATGAAAGAAAGAAAGTTTTCCTCATTTCATTGTGGAATAATTTTAGCCCAATTAGAAGCAAGAGAGTGAAGGTTAAATATCATATATCGGTTGCTTATGATAGTGGATTCTTCTTAAAAAAATGAACTTATAAAGTATTAATGAACTTAGACCAATAGAAATAAAACTTATGATTCAACAATAAAATGTGGTACTTAATATTATTATAAGTTAGGCAACCATTGAAATTTTCTGTTACACAAGAACATTTAGTGAAAAGAAATTTAACCATTTATTTTATAAAATCATCAGATAATTACCATAGTTAAAGTGAAATGAAGGAGATAGTCTTATCATTTAGACTGTCTCATCTGCCTATCTATTATCACCAAATTCATCGGATAGTGGGTATCGAATACGTGAGTAAGAGATTAACCTGAACAGCTACTTTTGCGTCAATAATTAGCACTGAATATTAAAACAAGATTTTAATACTTTTTTATTATATTTTTCTTATTCTGTAATATATTGAACCTTTCATTGTCATCACGAAGATTTGTATTCTCAAGTATTTATAGCAGCTAAAGTTTGTATGTAAATAATTCAAACAATCATACTTTAAATTGCTTTCTTGGACTAATTGTATGTTTTTGAGCTTATGGATGCTCGATATCCACCTTTAATTTCTACTTTATCAAATTTTGTTCAATTATTTCACTACCAATTACATACGCACAAATTACATAATTACTTGTGTACTCTCCTTAAAATATAATCGACCATCTCTGTCTTTACTTTGCGTACTGGAATCATAAAATAATAGAGAGAAAAATTTTCCAATCCATGTTTATATGTTCACATATTACGTTTAAATATCCACTCGTAATATCAAACGTTTTTTCCTCATCGTACAGTTTAGAAAATACGGTCCAGTAAGAGTTCACCCTTCTTTGTTCTCCGGCCGAAGGAAAGGCACAGAAAAATACGCTGCACTTTCCAAATTCCCGTCGACATTTGTTCAGCGCAGGATCGTTTTACACGAACCCATGTTTCGTTTGAGGACACGTTCATTTTCTCCCGTGAGTAGATTCCGCGCTCGCGAAAAATAGCGGCACATTTCTCAGTTGGGGCGTAAGCCACGGACACCACCAAAATCTCGGCGGACATCTTAATGCGTCCCTTGTAAACGTACACACCCACTCTTGAAAAAAGAATCCCCTTGACGTCTCAATTTCTCACCCTTCCCACTCCCCTTGCACCTATCTTTCACCTCTCCTTGTCCACAAGAAGTGCCATCATCCGATATCCTCCTCGTGAATTTCTTCTCCATAGGCTTCTTTACTCCACTTGAGTAATTATCTAGTCGTAGATACGGGCCCACAGTTTTTTAGTCGGTCGTCCACTATATTTGTTCGTTCTTGGTCTTCTATACTTGGTCATTCTTATATCTCCTCCATGAGTTTATATTCATTGATTCATTCACCTGAAAGTAATTCAGTTATGTTACTTTGTTTCAATATCTTACATTATTGTGGTCACTATTTAGAGTATTCAGGAGGATTTGCCGGCCTCGTTGGCGGATTGGTTAGCATGCTAATCTTCTAATGCTGAGGTCCCGGGTTCAAATCCCGGCTGAGGAGGAAATTTTCCTCTCAGGGTCTGGATGTCTGTGACGTCCGTTGTTGAGTTTGAAATATCACTGTAATTGTCCCGTAAGAGGATGTTTGTGAGGTATTTGTTAATAAATAAATAAATTCTCAAGAGACCCGAATGATTTTAATATCTCCATCCCAAATATTGTCTAAATTGTACTTGTTTGAAATCAATATGAGAAGGCGTGACTTCGTGGAATGCCATAGTGTTATGAAAAAACTGTAATTTCCGCATAAAATTTGCTTTAGTAGCAACCAGTTTCGTAACGTTAAATTACGAAAGATTTGCCTGAAGAAGTAATATAACATTGCGAAACCGGTCGCTAGTAAAGTAAATTTTCTATTACAAATTAATTACAAAGTTTTTTCATTATATTCCGTTTAGTTTCATGATTTTCTTTTAAACGTTTTCTTAATGAAGATTAAATCTATTTTAAATATTCGCGTCATAAAAGCAAAGTTTAAAGGTTCAATCTTCAACAAATATTTATTCATCTAAACGCTGTAACGGTTGTATAAACTGAGTCAACTAAATGTTTCATTTAAATGCGTCACATTCTAGAATCAACTTCCCGCTACTTTCCTAACTTCCCAAGTTTTTTCTACGCGAAACATCTTTTACAAAGAACTAATATTTCATCACTTCTGATTTATTATCAGCGATTTTCCTAAATATACTCTCAAGTGCACTTCATATTTAGACGTGAAAAGCTATTTCACACAAATTTCATGATGTTAATCTATTTTTTGTTTAAGGTGTCAAAGTGGATTCTAATGGAATAGAAAATAGCGCTAAAATCTTAAGGTGTCTAAATAGAGATTCCAAATTTAGTTCAAAAAGGAGCTTTTAAGTTTTTTGCTGCTTGATCTAGGTTTCACTTATGTCTCGGTATAAAATATCTACTTACATTCGGCTGTTTAAGTTCCCCATTTAGGGGCCAAGTATTTAAGTTGGTTCCATAAATGCAATTAAATGAAGAGGTAACATCATTATTTTAACTCAGTTATAAGGTATTATCATTTCAGTTTTGAAGTAAATAGACTTAAGTTACTATGTGATAGTCGAATGTTAGCCCGGATTGTGAAAATTACCTTCATCATTTGAAAACTGAGCTTATCGAATGATAAATACAGTTATTCCCTCGTGTTTTCACGCTTTTTACATTTTCTTGAAATATTTCACTGCTTGCAGATACCCTCACCAGGAAAGAACAGATTTTTTTTACAAAAGAAATCATACGAAATACGAAAAAAAACTTCTCGCTCGAAACGTTATTTGCCTTAATTTTACTTAATTTGTTAATGTACTTAATCAGTTAAACCTTTTATTCCTAAGAATTTTTATCATCAAGATGTATATTTAGTTTCATGTTTTGTAATAAAAATTTCACATTAATATTTAATTTTAAATGAGCATTTCTTTATATTTATATTATCCCTGATCGTAGCTTCTAGCTTCATCAATCTAAATGACAAAGAAAAGATACTCTTCCCACGCTATTTTTGAGAAATGGGAGCGAATGAATGCGGTATTAAATGGAAAACTCCAAAACGTCAGCATATCTTGAATGAGAATTAATTCATGTGATGTCCCTGTCTGGGTTGTTTCGTTTAAAAATATACTTTGGGACACATTCGCTCGAAAATTCAAAATACGATCCAAGCCCACGTCCATTCCCGTGGCATTAATTAATTGGCATCGGATACGCCCCCTCCTTGGAAACGGTAAAGATACACATCTTTTTAACTCCAACCAAGATTTTCGGATAATTACTCACCGCTCGGAGACAAAAAAGATTATCTTCGGGAAATTCAATTCTCTACTCGAGAAGAATGGAGGGCCATCCAAAATCACTTCTCCAAACTATCTTCTTACCGAAATTCCTCATCCATTTAACAGTTTTCCCTCAACCCGAAGAGTAATTAGACGATTGGTAAAAGTATCCGTAGTAAAAGTTTCGTGAAAGAAACCTCCTGGGCTATGTTTAAAAGCGTTCCAGGAAGAGAAAGAATAAGTTAAATATATGAAAAAAATCAGAGGCGATAGAGGTAACAGTATGAAATTATCTGACGTCAGATTTTATTTATTTGCTGGTTTCGCCGCAGTTTAGTAATTTTGGATAGCAAGTATTTTTAGGTATTTTAAGTATTCAAATCATCGCTTAGAGTTCATTCTTAAATATTGATTTCTTTAATTTAATGACACATTTCCGGTTTAATCTATGTACAATTGCACATCTGAATCTGAAGTCAAAGATGACCAGCAACAGCAGATAATTCTGTTCTCTATTAAAAAAACGTTGCAGTAAATACCGTTAAAAGATTATATAATTCAGTGTTTTTCAAATAAGAACGAATGCTCCACATAAATATAATTCTTTAACTTTAAATATTACTATAACTTATTCTTTTCTGGGAAAGCTTTCCTCTTTAAATTGAAAACTATTCTAATGTTAAAATTTGTGACAAGAAAAGTTAACAAAGCCTGTATATTTTTTAATTTTTCAAAGATATACATTTTGTTGTAGCATTACGCGCGCAATTTCTCCATCTCTTTAAAATTCATGTAAATAAATTTATTTACGTATTCCATTTAATTTCATTCATTCAATATCTTTGAGTGTAGGAATACTTTCACAATACCTTCACTTAGAAATCCTCCAGTGAAGAACCAGAACTCCAATCGGTAAAGTTGAATAAAAAAAACGAAATATTTGATAGAATAACAAGAATATACGTTTAACTCTTTTAAATAAACGCAACGTACTTTAACTTTAAGCGCAGGTATATATTCGTGATTAATAGCCGTCAGCGGATGTGGGATCACTTTCAACGCATGCAGGGGGATGTATCTCGGAGGGGGGCGGTGTGGGCGTGGGGCATTTTTGACGACTCCTGGCTGTTCCTGAGCCGCATTTGTCAACGTGGACTTCGCAAACGAAGGCCAAGTTTCGCGTTTGTTGGCCGTGCCCACGAGATAGGACGTCACACATGCACCTTTATACCACCATCCTCGCTTTTTCTTTGGGAAATTTCAGTCTTGGTCGGCAGCTGTCCGCGCCCGTCGTGACAAACCGGCACGCGTCCACCTGGCCACGCGTGGGGGAGTCTGGTTCTCCACCCCCCCGCTAGGTGGCGGGAGACTGACGCTTCAACTCGTGCCTCTTAATTAGAAATGTGAAGACAACGGATCCGATATCTTCTTATATATACTCCGTGCCCAAACGCCAGGCAGATTTCTGGGCACGGATGCGAGATAATGTGCTTTCTGTTTATGCCGTTTCCTTCTTACAGTTCGTTGTATTTTTTCGCATTCTTTCGTGAAAAGTTCTCAATGAAAGGGTCTATTCTGGTATTCTATAAAGGTTCTGTACCTTCATCATTATCATGATTACTTAAAAAACATGTAATACGAGCAAGATCGACCTGTAATGATGCCATAATAATTAAATTAAGGATATCTAAACTGTTTTATTTTTACATAATAATCACGTGAACTTTAATAATTAATACAATTCATGCCATTAAGTCTTCTTCGCGTTTTTAATAGGATGATTTCAGTTAACTATTTCTATAATTTGCTTGAATCTATGAGAAATTAGTTCGAAAAAATTTTAAAATGTCTTTTTTTCCGTAAATTTACCAAATTATAACTCATATACCAAGGTAATGATTTTTTAAACACAAAAGAAGTGGAGACTTAAATTTGCGGAGTAAAACTGAAGGCTTTAGACTCGTGGAAATTAAGGCAGATCTTGACAAATGCTCTGAAATATAAAAAAACGTGATCGGGGAAATCTCTTGCGAATTTAATTTCTTGTCAGGATGTCGTGGAAGCCAAATCCACGTCCAGGAGAAGACAGGGAGTCTTGGATTAAGGCTGAGATAACAGGTAGGTGGAGAAATGTCTGGGGAGAGATTGTGGCCGTGGTCCAGATCGCGATCATCTCGGGATTTTAGTGATTTACGGAGATAAGGCAGTTAGCGGTTACGAATATGATGTTGTAGGTAAAACGGATGGCTCGGAAAATATTAAAATCCGGGAGTAAGAACTTTTTCCTATAATTTATTTTAAGGGAGAGTACTCAGTGTGTCTGAGTAAATAATATTCTCATTCCTTCCCTTCTTGTAGGACAATTCTTCATTTTAAGTTTTTCGGGTAAAGGTAGAAATTTTCCTGTGAATTTATTTATTTCTCTTAAATTCTCATGGTTTCCCAAGTTTTGGAGATTTATTCAATTCTAAGTTATTTTTAAAGTGGTTACATTAGAAATATTTGGTTTTGCTCCAACTGTAAGACGAATGTGCTCTAAGAAAGACCAATTCTGATACTATCGTTTGTGGTCCATTTGGAAGTATCATAAAATCTTCCTAGAAGTATCCTCAGTCTTCATTTAAAATTATTGTTGAAGCGTTTGACGTATTTACTTCGTCCGAAATATTTAAAAATAAATAAAAGTGTTGAATTATGAGAAGACATTTTGCATTTATATGAAATACTTACTGATAAATTCTTAAAAGTAATTAATTTTTTTAAATTTTCTATGGGAAGTAACAGTTGGCAGCTCTATTGGATAAGTATTTATTTTTCCCTTTACTGCAAAGAGTTGATTATGGAGTCAAATGTGAATGTTAATTGTTTCTCGTCCAGGCTAATGATGGATATATTGGCATAGGTATATTTAATAACGAGTACCAATGAATTTATTTTGACACCTTATACATCCTTTACAGTTAGGAATTTAGAAGACACATTAAGAATGTTTAGTTTGTGAATTAGTTTCCGATGAAGTTTATTAAATGATTCATTTGGTTTAGAGATAGTGAAGGAGTGTTTCATTTTCTACTATTTGTCATCTTGCTCAAATATAAATATTTCGGAGACAAATGTCATTCTTTTTTAATTCATAAAAACGTCTTTGACTGTGAAATTCAAAACTCATAAACATGAATCATTGATTTGGTATCCATAATCATTTTCTGTACCATTCAGAAGTAACTTCTTTCTGTAGCAGCGGCTCAGTACGCGAAGTAACATTCATAGTCTGCATCTAATCCAGTCCATTGTGAGACGCGATTCATAAATCCGAACCTCCGTTTCTCTGTTGAAATTAACTTCGAGGTCACGCAAAACGAGTTCTCTTCTGTTTATTCGACCGCATTGCAAATCAAATATCGAAGAGACAAAGATGGCGTTGTTTATCAAGATCCATTTGTTAAATACGCTCTGTTTTCGCGCTGTAATTCGCAACGAGTATTAACTTATCCGCAAATAATGGGTCTTTACGCCCTCGCGGATAGGGGCGGCGTGGAATACACACCTCGGAACTTATTCAATTTTTATCGCAGCGGCCGACTCCCCCGCGGATGCCGACAGAGGTCAGCGGGGGGTCTATCTCCGGCCCCCGCTGATAACACACTAAATAAGGTAACCTAATACATTGCCATTCAAGCCCTCGCACCAACTATGTCATCGGGAGACACTTTCACAGCCACACAAAAAATACACCTTTTACTTTATGACTCGTCCGTGACCCCTCCCTCTTAAAATAGTGCCCGATCCCTTGGAAATGCTACCTTTTACGCGCTTCTCAAGGGAGTGCTTTTGGCAGTCCTATTAAAAGCACCGACATTTTTATGATCCAAACTCATTCACACCTGTTCTCGAATTAAAGTGCATTTCAGTTAAGTATTATAGCAGAATCATTCGCGTGAGGAAATTATGATGACGTTTTATATTAATTAAGTGTTTGGTGGTGAAGAAGTGATGCGCGATCGAAGATGGGAAGATTTTAGAAAGTGACGCAACAGATGTATTTTTGGCAGTTCGTATTATTCATATAAGCGGCGATAAATTACTGTCCCCATTCAAGGTTAATAGTTTTGCCTACTGTCTATCATTTAGGCGACTTTTGTATTTTAAAGGTGAATATTATATTTAATTTCGCTTTGTGAACAGATGTGGATTATTCGATATACTTCAGTCAATTAAATCTATATGAAAACCTTGGCCATTGACCTGTGTAAAAAGAAAAACCTATCACTCCCTTTTACCCTTCAATAGCATTGATCTGAAAATTTCCCCACTGAAGGATGATTTGGCCTCAACAATAGTCCTCCAAGGTTCCAGTTACATTCTCTTCTGTGTGCCTTCATTAGTTAGTTGATGAAATTTTATATTCTCAATTGGTATTTCAGTTTTTTGGAATGGATAATTTCCTTACTTTTCCACCATTCATTGTAGCTCAGGTCTTCTCTGGGCATCTTATTTATCTTTAATTTATTTGAGAGGATATTTAATATCAGTAGTATGCGTTGAAATTCCGACGTAAATGTGGGCAGACTTTAGCGAAACCTTCACCTGTTGATATGGCTGTGCCAATGCTCCAATGCATACAATTTCTGAGAAGCCGTAAAATGATTTTACGGAGAATGAATCCGGGCATTTCGCTCGCGATATGGAAACGAATTATCAAAACAGGTTTGTAGTTAGATAGATTGAGGCAGATTCCTATATCAAGGGTGCATTATCAGAGTAATGCCGCATGAAATTGCTTTCGTGTCGTCATTAGAATAGAAATGGTGCCGTAAAAATAGCGTTATGGACTCTAATATTGCAATGCTTGTAATGGTAATCTTTCTTAATGTCTCTAGAATTCCAATGAGAACCTGCTATTTGCGGTACTGATCGGAAAATTTGAAAGCGTTACTTCGTTTTTGCAGCCATTAGTTTTCTTTTCCATAAAATTGTCTATCAGTTATTCCCTATATTTACAATATTAACAATAGAAAGAAGAATTTGACCACAAAACATTTTCGAGCACATTTTGTTTATGTAACCAGTATTTTAATTTACATGAATTATATAAGAAGATTTAACTTAATGTAACTGCTATTTTCCCGTCGAAGCGTATGGAATATTAATTTAGATTATTTTTTAACTGCTGTTTAAAAATTACATTGTAGTTTTCATCCAGATATATACAATTCAATTTTATGAAAAATGTAAAAAGGTTTAAAAATTTTTACCATCTCCTAATCGTTTGGAAAATTCAGGAATCATTATGTAACTCCCTCAAAAGTTTCAAATTGGAGATGACACTCCATTAAATTCAAAGTTATCTTATGTTAAGTATTTTCGTAGGGTTTTATGTGTGAATAACTCTCTTACCTTGAATCGGAAACGAAATGCCGTAACAGATTCTATTGTTCAAAATTTAAAAAAAGTCTTGTTTCTTATAAGCTGCAAATGTCAGTAATTCTAAAATATATTCTTCCATCTTAAAAGATTCTTAAATACAGTTCATTTTATCTATATGAGAGTATTTACCTTTAGCATAAGATATTTGATAGAGCACCTCTGAATTGAATAAGGCAGATTGACTTTCTTTCTTGATCGACCACTTCAATTCCATCTCATTAATGCATAGAAAATTTTTGACCAAAGAATTCTAACGTGACCTATTAGTCAAACCTGTAATCCTTAGTCTAACACGTATCCAATAAGCAAATATTATAAGATATACCAAACATTGACACCGTAAAATATTACTACGACGACTTTTATCAAAAACCTTAATCTCGTCCTCAGATATATGCCCAGTTATTTCTTTTCTCGAGTACATCTGTATTATCATTATATTTTACGGATCAGAACATGGTTCAATCTTTTATCTCAGCTCGCTTTTCCTCTCCGTTGTATTTGCGTCTTTTATGGAGCCCATTTTTCCATCTTTATCTCCATTTCAACAGACCGCTACTCCTGTACATTTGTCCTTCCGATACGCGATTGTGAACGAGATCAACGAATTGTTATCGCGTTTAAAATATGTCTGCGATGGGCGAAGATAAGGCAGTCGATAAAGCGATCTTTTTAACGACTCGTGTCCCACGCTGTATTCAGTTTCGATCAGGCGGATTTGACCCCTTGTTCTGTCGCTTCGAATAATAGCTTCCTCTCTCAACATTTACTACTGTTTCTTCAACGCCCTTATCTCTATTCCCTCTGTGCGCTGCGTCATCGTTGTGCGCCTTTACGTTTTCCAGAAGTCTTTTCTAACCTCTCCTTTGGACTTAGAACTTCCAAATTACACTTACATAGTCCTATATACATACTGCGAATTTCTTTATCAGAAAACCACCATATCCATTAAGTAATAAACGAAGAACGTGAGTAAATGCTGAGAAACTTGATGACTGCGTAGGCGGTAGAAAAACTCCCCTCTATAACATTTCGTATGTGCTTTTACTATCACCTATAATTACTCTTGATCGTCTTACGTAAGTTTAGTATTACGTTTCTCTTTTGATTTAATTAAAAGTTATCTCTTTCTTGAATAAATTCGCCACACAGGAAACAGTATATTATGGACAATAGCTGTACGTACCAATATTTCATTCATGATACGATAGTGTTTATTTCATTTAATGATTGGATACTTAAAGTCGTATCCAGTATCTTAGGTATATAAAGTTAAATGGAGGATATAAAATATCGTTACAATGTTTTCCCTGCAATAATTTTTCTGCAAATCATTTGATCTAACCATTTCACATCCCAATGCCTACTTAATAATACTCTTTCTGCAAGAACACCTTATTTCATTGGCGCACATAGATTTTCTCGCTTCCTCTGTAGCATTCGAGGAAGCCATTACGTGGGGGGCTACCGACAGCTCATCCGAGATGGGTTAACCGGACATAAATCCAGACTCGAGACAGGATAATATCGTGGAATGCAGTCGAGATATTTCTAACGCTCGGACCAAGAGTAATCCGAGATTAGGAGGCAATTCCAAATTCGTCCACGCTGATCGTCTCCACGCCCCCAAAAATTTATAATCGGACCTGGTCTAGAAGAAAGCACTCCGAAAATGTTCTATCCGACCACGGCGCTAATTTATCGGCGAATTATGCAGACGAAAAGCGGTGTTACGGGCGATAAATCCCAGGCATAGAAGCATCTTCACTTACGCCCCCATTGACAATCCATCGTAAGATGAATGTGGAAGTGATCCCATTATAATCGTAGCATCTCCCAGAGGCCTTCATAGTTCTTCCGATTCGACCACTCCCTCCACTTGTGCAGACTCTCACGACGCCCTCTTCCCACCGGACAATATAGTAACTCCTTCCCCTCGAGGGTTAGGCGTTGCCCCGCTACCCGTGGAGGACACACCGTTTGATTTG
The DNA here is from genome assembly GCA_020796165.1 of Pantala flavescens. Classification (NCBI taxonomy): domain Eukaryota; kingdom Metazoa; phylum Arthropoda; class Insecta; order Odonata; family Libellulidae; genus Pantala; species Pantala flavescens. The sequence continues at coordinate 50,786,736 of CM036883.1, forward strand.
GGCGTGGAAGCGGCCAGGGGGTGGAAGTGGTGGGTGTGTTGGCGGCCCCCGACCAGGAGCCACTTCGCAGCGGCTCCCTTTGCATCCTCCCATTTCATTTCGCCCCACGTCACCGTCGGGAAGATGATTTCCTTACCTTCTATAAGGACGCCTACGAGAGGCGCTATCGGTTCTTTTTTTTATTCGTCTGTTTCGCGTTCCGGCACCATATGTTGGCGTTCGGCGTGAATTATCGCGCCCCAAGTTAATCGACGTTATTCGAAAAAAAATAAAGGAGGTCGTAACTCGTTAGCTTTGTCCTTATAAGTTGAGAGTTGCGTCACCAAAGAATGGATGAGTTATTGGTCGGTTACCATAGAGCAGCTCGTTCGGATGTGTCGGAAAGCGAAAGAAGTAATGGAATCATTAGGTTAACTCTCCTGATGGCGCTAATGAAACGAATGGTTTTGGCTACCTCATTTTGTCGAAATTGTCTTTGATGAATGGGGCAAAACGTCCTTTTAGATTCGTCATTCGAAAAGCGATTTTAGTTCTTTCGAAGGGCCTTATCATACGGAGATATCTTTGGCGTTAGCGGTTGCTGCGAAGTGTCACAAATGAAACGAACGAGAGTAGATCTGAGATATTACTTCCTTGTTCAAGAAGAAAGGAGTTTATCGAAAAGAAACCAGTGGTCGTTAGATTGATTAGATAATCTATTAAATTCCAAAAACGTGCGTTTTAAAGTGTAACGCAAAGTGGGTGAACAATAATCCATATATGTATGAAGCTAAAGCATAAAATAATCCATGCCCAAAATTAAATATTATACTGTTTCAACTTACGTATCTCTTAAAGTGCATAGAAAGTGCAAAGAATTTAAAATGACCGTGTTAATAATGTGGGTAAAGTAATGACTTGTTATTCCTGATAATGTCCGCAGTAATTTACTGTAAATTTACTATGAATTAACATTAATATTAGCTTAGATCGCGTATATTACTAATACTTTCATGTTTTTATGACCAAATGTGAACGAAGAGTCGAATAAGTTATATATGATGCATAATAATACTGAGATATGATAATATCATGATTATATGAGTAGAAACTAAATTCCAGAGTAAATAAAATTGTACTGCATGAAGTAATTTACCTAACAGACAACTGAATATGAATATCGTGTTCGCAAATAATAATCCTAGTGTTATGTAATTGTATGATACCTTTTAAGCCATATCTCTGGATTTTTAACTTAATTATTCTTAATTGTTGTCGATAAGTATAACATTTTGGATTAAACGAAGTCAATAACTTTTAATTGGCCCTATTTTTGAAGGTATCCAACTCTCCGAAGCCCCGATTTTTGAATGAATCTAATTTTGCTGCTGAATAGGAAAAGCGATGACTCCATTATTAAGGCATTTTAATCTGGAAATAGAAGAGTTCTAAGTTAAAAGTGAACCTTAGCTCAGGATGCTTTCTTGAAATCGAGATTTAAATTGTACGTCTCTAGATGAAGAGCAGGACCTAGAAGAGAATACTGTTATACATCGTGCATTATATTTCTTAAAAGCATTCATGCATTTCAAATGTAATATCACAATAAAGTATAAGGCAAGCAGAAATTCTTGGACCAGTTTCTATTTATAGAAGCTTATAATATTTCCCATACCTCATCGCGAAGTAGAATAAAGTGCTTGAACGCTTTCTTGTTGAGGCCACGATAAATGAGCGACGCAAGTGATGTAAAAATTAAAGAAGCCCTCAATAACATCCGATGACGCAGATATAATTAGATAAGCTCCATAGGAGAGAGAGAGATGACAAAACTTTAATCTAAACCACCCTTGGGCTCCAATCACTGGAATCTACAACATCGGCAGTGCGCTGAAAAGGTTTGCGGTCTAAACCCTTAGAAGGCAATATGCAATTCCATTTAGCGGGGATAGTAATTCAAACCCTCCAAACAATTCAATTGCATCAACGGGATGAATATGAGCGAGTGGAGGCATTTGTCGCCCTCGGAATAATTTTATTGTCCTCAGACGTGTTGAAACCCTTATCTCAAATGTTTATCGCGCAATTTAACACGACGCCCACCCGAGAAACCCATTGGGAGTCGTACGTAGAATGCGGAAATGAAATGGAGACAAAAGAGTGGGAAATTGAAGGAAGAGATGGAGGTGTGGCTAATCTATGCAGAGTGTCGGGAAGGGTGTTAAGCCGGGAGATAGCTAGAAGGGAGACGAACTATAATGCACTTTTAAATGGATGTCAAGCAAGTGGGAGGGAAGGGGATGATATAGATATGGCATTGCGGAAGTTTCGTCGCGAGGTTCGCATAGAAAATAGCGTCGTTATGTTGGAAGAATTGCTCTGCTCAAAGACTAAACGCAAAATTATTTTTGTTCTTTTGGCCCAGTTTCTGCACAAAGAGTAGAAACACTCAGTTTTTGATTGAGGAGTTGATTGATATAAGCGACACCATTCCTAACGTTTATGGAAACTGGGATGGCGTGCAAATCAATGCATTTATTTTTCCATCTCATTTCCTCTTCATCTAAAGTCTGATTCCTCACTCTGCAGCGATAAGAATTTTACTACGCATGTAAAAGCTAAGATTTCTAGTCCTTTTTTTCGAAGTTTTTTCCAATAGATGATCGTTAGCTAAAGGGACGATTTCCCTTAAGAGCTTTCGACGCGCGCCTATCTCAAAGTTTTACGAATGCAGATCCAATAAAGTGGCGTTTTTCAGCTTATTTATGTACCCTGAGTCTCAGCGTTATCGAATGAGGATTATTCAATTCATTTATTCATGGCACTATAACAACAATAAAGATCGAATACGCCATAACCACTCGGCGCTCAAGGATGATAAGGATATCCTTGGCATTCCTTCAGGAGAAATTGAAGTTACGAGTTACGACTGTTTATTTTTTTAAGAATACTGAAAGTGTTTTCCCTATCGATAGTAGTACATCCTTGGCTCAAGTTAACTTTTAAGGTTGCTTTCTCATAAATTTTCTTCAATTACTTTAAAGCAAGTATTTCTTTACTCTAGTTAAAATTAAGGCATCTGTCTTAAAGCTAAACAGAAATATCTTCTTATTCTTTCATATATGTTAAATGAGGTATTGGAAGTCTCTCAGTAACATCGTCATCATTCGAACATTGAAGTACATAATTTCTGATCTAGTCTCTCAGTTTTTTTGAGCGCATATATTAGCTTCTGAATCAGCAGAAGGAAATTTAAAGAACTGAGGAATTTAAAGAAATGAGGAAAAAGAACCAATAAGTGGTTTCTGGGGATTTCTAATAAGCCTACGTTTAAGTACGGTAAGGAAGAAAAATGGGCTTTCATGAGAACTTTAAATGACCCACCAAAATATCCCCAAAATTGGTCCCTATGAGCATAGAGACATGATCAGTGATGAATCTGCTTCGAATCTTCAGAATAAAAGTAAATAAACCTCCGAACGTACCTCGAAGCAGCTTTTCCTCGCGTAATAACCTATTCCAGAACCTCATCGGTACGTAATCGGCTCCCAGAATCCTCTACACTTGCAATCAAGGGGCGAACTCATGAATTACCACTCGGCTGCCTGCAACACTCGATATTTATCGGCGAAACATCCTCCTACTTTTTTCCGAAGTTACACGGAGTCATGAAAGGAAAACATCCCCGTCTGACCATAAGATGATGAAGCAGCTGCCGCTTTCCCTCCCGATCCTCCCGGCGCTTTAGCGGGGCGGATCCCGTGGAAGGCGGGTCGAATCGCTGCCTTACCTCGGGGGCGTGCAGACCGAAATTTCCGAGAGAGCGTCTGTTGAACCGCACGAGGCTTCCGGACGGGGGCAGCCGCGGAGGGCAAACGGAGCCACCACAGAAAAAAAGACAAGGGTTTGAGGTGTTTATGAGAAATGCGTAAGAGTGAATGGGACCAAAGAACGGGACTTGGGCCCTAAGGGACGATTGTTGATCTGCCTGTGTGTTTAGCAGTTCCCTCCTTGGCAACTGATTTGGAAAAATTAACATTTTTTAGGGTAATTACTCTCATCTTCTTTCAACAACTTATGTAATATTAGGTTTATAAAAAACATATGATCTCATCGGCAAATAATCAAGGAATAGTACACTACTATATTAAATATTTAGTATCAGAGCTAATGTAATAATAGAAAATTAACATCCTTCTTTTCATTGCTTTCTTCTACTCAAATTAAAGAAAAAATAAGAGGTTTAATGAATTGTAAAGAATGGATAATTCGGATGCTTTATCAAAGTGTTAGATTTATGTTTATATGTACATATATACTGTGTTAGATTAATGGTAAAATATTTCATGTTTTCATTGAGGAATAACTGTTATTGGCCTTAATATGGAACATGATATTCCTCCATGAAAGTTGGAATTTTTGCCAAAAGATTCCGATTGTACAGGCGTATTTTAATCCAGATACTTTAAAGGTTTCAAATTATTTCATTACTTTTACCGAAGCATCTGTTTGCTTATTCCGTTGGCATCTAATATGATTCGATAAACATCTATGATAATTTTAGTACTGCCTTGGGTGAATGGGTATCCTTACTATTTACATATCATTACTCTATCAGCATCTTTTAAATCACTAAGATAAAATCTAGCGACCCGCATAAAATTTCATTGTCATCATGATATACCTTTTGAGATAATAAAAGTTTGTAATTTTTGTTTGCATAATGCATATTATAATGATATTGGTGTAAGCCTGCTAAGATGGTTTTTATTCTTAATTTAAGGTTCTATTGATAGGTGAAACCTATAAGTTATCGCAGAAATGAATTTTTTTTTTATGAAATTTGCTTTGAAGGGTATTTCAGCAATTATGATTTATTTAAAATGAAGCTCGAATGTCCTTGATTTTTCGTACATTTTTTTTGTACGTGATTAACTACTCATATTTTATCATCAATTCGTAAAATAATTAATATTTACTTTTATAATTCTAAATTCTATCTATGAATGTTTTTTTTTTCAAAAATCTATCATACGTAGATACGAGGGTGGTCCAATAAGTACTTAGCCTCCATGTCTGATGGCGCCAGTATCGCGAAACCAATTTACTATCGTGTAGTACATTCTTGTAGACGGCTACTGTCGAAATTTCAGCTGGATCGGACTCATAGTTTTCTTTTGACTGCGTGTGGAAGGGGGATTACCCGCGGATTTTAGAAAAATGGAAAAAGAACCAATATCGGTCGGTGATTCGAATCTTGTTTTTGAAGGGTAAATCGCGCAGCGTAATCAAAGATCGTTTGGATGCTGTGTACGGTGACTATTTTCCTTCGATAGCCACCGTCAATAATTGCTTTAATGTCTTTCAACGTGGTCGCACGTCGGTTTTTGATGAGCCACGTCCAGGTGCTCCGAAAACGGCTACCACGGATAACGTGACAAAAATCCACGATCTCGTATTGGTAGACCGCCGATTGTAGGTGCGCGAGATAGCTGAGACAGTAGACATTTCAAAGATCTTGCGGATCATATCCTGCATGAAATTTTGGGCATGAGAAAGCTGTCGGTGCGATGGGTGCCGCGTTTGCTCACTCCGGACAACAAGCGCAACCGGGGGACAACTTCGGAGCAGTGTTTGACGCTGTTTAAGCGCAGTCCGAAGAAGTTTCTGCGTCGTTTCGTGACAGTCGACAAAACATGGATCCACCTTCGCCACGGCCAAATTGGTCGAATTGGGCAACGAACTGCTGTCCCATCCACAGTATTCTCCAGATTTAGCCCCGTGCGACTTCTTTTTGTTTCCAAACTTGAATAAGTCACTCGCCGGGCAGAAATTGCAGACGAATGATGAGGTTAACGCCGCAACGGAGGCCTATTTTGCAGACCTTTAGAAAACGTATTTTTCAGACGGGTCAAAGAAGTTGGAAAATCCCTGGGACAAGTTTATCGAGCTAAATGGAGACCATATTGAAAAATATATTGACACTTTTTCAAAATTTTTACTTTTCTTTTGTAGGCTAAGTACTTATCTGACCACCCACGTATTCTCAGCCCTTCTTATTACGGAAAATATTCCGGATGTTTTATTCTTTTTCCTTTAAATTAAATCCATTGGAAATATAATTGATTATCTAAACTTTAGGCGTAGTGCAAAATAACGGAGTAAAGTTGTTATCAAATTTGTTTCTTTTTTCAGAAAAGCGTGCATGAATACTATCTTATTCGGCTTGACTTCGTGGAAGGACACTGCTTCGTGAAGGGCATAGCTTAGGTCCTCGAACCATGAACGTGTAGTAAGACCACCGCTCAGGTTAACCACCGCCGAGGTGAAGACTGCTTCTAATCACCGAGCTACTGCTATTCCTAACAGGTGATCTTCTCCGGGTAAGGGTGAGTGCCACTGTCACTTATAATATTCATTGTTTGAGAACCATCTTCTCGATAACAGATTAAGTATTCGGCAGCTTTCGAATTGTGGAATGGAGACCAATTTGTGATTATCAGAGTTAAAATTGCAATTCGAAACATACTTCTGACGAATATGTTAGAGAAAATTTCATAATGAAAATGACAGAATGATAATATTTTTCCAAAAGGCCTTTTAGTTTAGGATGAAGCTGAATAATTGACTTAAGAATTCATAGCAATTAAACGTTATGATCGATCGACTTGTGAACGTTCAAAAATATTTTGAATGATTTATAATTCCTTTTTGTCGTCTTCACACAATCCTCCGTCCCTCGTTTCCAATTCGCTTTTGAGTGTAGTAAAAAACTCCGAAATTATAATTTTAATTAAGTAATAATAGAAAGGGAAACTGAATCGCAAATGGAACGCGGAATCCTTATATTTTATTCGAAACGTAATGAACATCTTAATTTCCGAAGATTAAGCCACAAGGGTTTATTCCGTCTCCGTGCACATCCCCGCAAATTACTCACCTCAAAAACACGGTCATCCGTCACGCGCGGCGGAAATAGCCGTCATCTCCTGCTTCCAAGAGCTTAAAATCTCAAGAGAACAAAATGACCAATGAAAGCAACACATTTCTGTGCATAAAAGAGGGATAAAACCCCTTCCGGTAAGACCCTCCTCATTTAAATTTAGACGGCTAATTAAATCGAAGGTGGGATTTTATACAATCTTCCATTATTAGATTATCCGGTTTATTCAAAGTTGTCGTCTGCTCGTGGGTAGTAAGTGGGAAAGGTCGTAAAAGAAAATGCACGGCAGATGCAGGGTTCGGTGGGCGCGTGCTTAAAGATGACGGGGAAGAGTAGAGAATCGTGTTAAAGGGAATGAAAGATCGGTGGGCGGAGATGGGAAAAGGGGCGATGCAGGTGGAATTACCTGGCGACACGTACAAAGCGGAATTTTCCGCAGAAATGGAGACTGAATATTTCCGTTTCCTAACGGAATGCGCGTAGCTCAACGGACTTGTGAACAACTAAGAATACAGACTTCGGAATATTGCTATGGTGATGGAATGCGCTGAAAATCTGTGTATATGCTCTGAATAATCTGTGTATTGTTGATATCCTCATCTTCCTTAGACAACAGCATATTATTATCTGTTCCGGTAGGATGCTGTGTGTATTAAAAACTTGCGATTGGCACTTGAATTGTAGTAAAAAGATGAGTACTTGTACACGACTATATTTCGTTGAATAAGTTTTGTATCTTATGATAGCTTTTCTCATTATTAAAGAGAGAAATTTCCATAGCCAAGGCTTGACTTTTTATTATTTTGAATATTATAATCAATCACAGCCTTCAGAAGGCTGCTTTATTTAATATCGATCCATTATGGATTGAATCAAAGGAATTAATTTAAAACAATTCGAAAATTCTATATATAGTTAAAATTTAATTAATTCTTAATTTTGATTCGCATATCTTAAAAATAATTACTGATTTTTCTACTAGCAGGCTTACATAATAATTTTCGGTTTTCTTTTTTTCTTTGAGTGCCTTTTGAAATTCAAAGAAAATTTTCATGCAATAAAAGCACGGCGCCGTGGCTTAGTTGGTTAAAGCGCCTGTCTAGTAAACAGGAGATCGTGAGTTCGAATCTCGCCGGTGCCTCAAGATTTTTTCTTTTTTAATCTTATTTTCATGTCGGTCATAGTATCGTTCTATTCTGGGTGTGACCAATGGAATGGAATTTTTGATGTGTCGAATTATGGAACTGCCTGCGAAATGAAATTTTATTTCTCAGTGAATTTTATTCATGGATCACATTTTTGTCACATACCGAGTTTCAGTTCTCCGGTATAAGTTATTAGGATAGCGGGATACTTATAATTCTACTATTTTAAGGTAGTCTTTCGTCTACTTTTTATAACTGTGTCACTGCCTAATTGTGATTTAATCAACAAATAGAGCAGTGGCGTAATAATAACAATCTTCACTTATTCTAGCTATCACATCGTTCAAGTGCATCTTACCCTTTTAATCCTAATATCTTGAACCAAATGACTCTCGTGTTCGTAATTTAATACAGAACTTCCGGACCTCACACCATCCCCGCCCCATTCTTCTAGATATCATTCCCACTCTCATCATCTCCTCCCCCGCGGCTAAGAAAGGCCAAAAACAAATGAAAAAATATCGCCCAAATTTATAATGAGGATGCTTTAATTCGGCCCATCTGTTCCCCGGAAATTATATCCCTAAAAGAACCCAAAGGTATTGGCACAGCGTTTTCACCAGTGGAAGTGCCGTCAAAGCCCACGGCTCTGCTTCTAAGAAATCAGAGTGAGTAGGTAAGTTTTAGATGCGGAAGAGGTGGCCGAATAAATTATGCTGGCACGCGAAAAGTGGATGAATAGAACGATGACCTCTCTAATGGGAAGATGGTCATTTGTGGTGGCGTTCAATGATACATATATGGAGGGGCTGACTGATGCGTAGGATTTTTTGCTGTGAAATTATACATTCGAGTGGAGGTTGAGACACGTGTAAGTCAACTAAACAACAGACTCTTCTAGTAAATATACGTGAGCGAGAATAATTTTAGACTGTTATCCAAGTGCTCTCAGCAATGATCTACAAGTAATTATTCTATTTATATCTTGTTCTTTTTCTATAAATTAATTCTATAAATATTTTGTTACTGCATTCTTATAATAACCCTCACACTAATTTACTGTTTAAGTTATCTTATTGTTCCTTATTCAGTATGTCTCTTATCCATAAAGTTTTGCTTGATAAAATCAGATTTATTTCTAACCATGAGAACTATAAATATTTAAGTGCAATTAATTGCTAAATTGTCATTAACAATGCTCTATAAATCGAGATATCTCAAATTAAGGCAATGCAATGTACGATATATTAATCGCATCAATAGAAATCTTCGATGTTTCCAATGACCCCGCACAGTAACTAATTAAAGATTGCCTTCGATTAGTTTTCTTAAGGGTCCAATAAATCGCTTCGAAAGCGCAAAATAATCGAAACCACACACACACACGTTGTGGCCGACTCAATAAAAGAAAAGCCGTTCGTAGCATGCTGATTGGTATCGCGTTTCCAGGCGACCGAAGAGATGAATGACTGTTTCCAGGGTACAGACAGAGAAGGAGGTTATGCCCAAAGGCTAAGACATAATGAGAACTTCTGACTCGGGAGTTATTCTCTGTCAGTGTTCATTGTTGTTTCTTCACGGACCGATACATATTTTTTTCCCCGAAAGAATGCTCAGAGTAATGTAATTTAAAACGGTGTCACAGATTAAGGTTCGTGATTTACTTCCATTCCGTCGTGACCGTTCAGATCGGAACCCTCGCTCGCGGCTCTTCGGTAGAACTTCGTTTGGAAAACGAGATATTTATAACCAGCATTTATAATTTGAAATGGGTCGCGAGTGAGTTTAAAGTTGACTTAATAGGTCATCAGTGCGCCGAGTACATGGACCACACGCGTAGATGCAGCTGCTAATTCTTCCGTGGAAAAAGTGATGGTATCTCCGATGACGTAATGGGTGCAAGGAGAGGTGGTATCAACCACTGCTGAAGGCCTTCTATACCTTTAGGATACGTTTTATTTTCGATCTCAAGAATCTTGCAGTGATAATTATCCGGCTTTATTGAGCATTATATCATACAATTACTTGGTGTAATTCAAGAGAGGTTGGAAACACTGATTGACGTACGATTGTGTTTTAATTGGAGCTTAGATTGATAAACTACCCTAAACATGTTTGGTATACGATTCTCTGAAACACTGAAAATCAACTATTGCATAATCCCAATGAATAATAGTACATTGAATCAAACTTGAAATTCGCATGTTTTTGCGAGGCGTATATATAAATATATACATATCTTAAAAAATATACTTTTTACAGCTTTTCCCCATTTTTTTCTTATTTGTTGTAAAATTATTTCTAAAAGCATTTAAGATTTCTTTTTTTGATTGATTATTAGTATAGTTTAATTATACCTATATATAACCTGATACAGTTTTTGACCTAACATTTTAATTCATTCTGATTGCAATAAGATCTTATTCGTACAATAGTCCTCCAAGTAATTCTATTACTAATGAAGATGTCGAAAAACCTGTGTAACGTTGGCGTCTATCTCATCAGCTAGCTAGATGCATAGAGTTCGGTGAAAATATTCTTATCTAGTTATATACTACTCATTCACTTTCTTTGATGAGTTTTCATAAAAAATACCATGAATGAATATTTAAATAAGTGGAGAAAATTTTTTTTTTTATTATAGGGCTATATGTAGAACTTTATCCTTACTAAACGATAAATATAAAGTCATAAAAGAGTATACGTTTCCGTCAATCGTAATAGTTGGAATATTCCCAATAAGTTAATCATCTATCCATAACTTGATATTTCCCAATGACAGTCTGTCAGTTGAAAACATTTCGAATAGCACTTTCTTAATTAAACTCGTGATGCACTCTTCCGGTCGAAGGTGAAACCTATTTCCAAACTTAAACACCTGCGATGGGGAGCTATTGGTAATTTTATGGGAAACTAAGCGGATATCCTTTCCGCGCATCTCTTAGCCGAGGGAATAAAAACCCAAGAAATCCGGCGATTTACAGCACCCTCTGTCGGGAGGCTACGTAATTTATTCGCGATCACATTCGGCACGCATCGGGAATTACTCAGGCGCACAAATCTCGGCGCAGATGACACGGAAAGGGAAAGTGTCCCAAAAAAAGAAGAATCTCCGTTATTAATCTTAGCATCGCAATGCGTTCATCCGCTCCGGTATGCAAGCCGTAAAAAAACTCTTTTTTTTGTACGTCTCCGTTTTCTTCGGACGCCCACTCCGTTGCGATCTTACGTTCGAATGATGAACGAACAGCGGCGGAGAAAAATGTGAGGGTATGAAACCCAACAAGTACACCAATATGCGTGTCTTTTATTTGCCTCTGCACACACGCAAATACTGGTCCAGTCCAGTGAATACATTTGGAGTGAACTTCTAATTTTATGGATCAGTAATTCGTACTTTGCATGTCCTTTTCCTAATTATTGTTGTTACAGATGTTTGTGTGATTACAGTAACTAGGTGTTAAAGATCTTGGTTCGATTTTCATGTACTTTGATATTTTCTTCTATTCCTTACCGTTACTTAACTTAAAACTATTCATAAAAAGCATATTTCTTCGCCTAGTTTGTCATTATTTTAATTTATTTTCATTATTAAATATGGAGTTGAATAATAGCTGTCTTCCAGTATCCGGTATAAGGAATTCGTACATTCATTTGCTCATTTAAACAAGTTTTTGTAGAATAGAGCTCCTTTTCGTCCGACCTATAAAATGCTGAAAGGATAGTTAATAAAACGAAAAAAATTGTACATTGCATCTTTTGTTCCAATCATTGAGCTTACTTTATGAGCTAATATGAGTTTATGAGTTTATCTTTTTGGAGAATTCCTTGATTCAACCTTCAGTATATAAGTGCCTTAAGCTACTTTGCCATTGACTGCCATGTAATGGTTTTGTGGTGATATAATAGTTACTTAAATAGTTTTTTGTGTAAAATGTTCTCAGTTATGAATTCTTTTACTATAATTATCAGCCCATAACTTACTTTTTCTGAACTTATATTCAACGTATCTTGTAAATTTCAACTTCGAAAACACCGATTTTTGAGTCAATCGGAGGTTCCATCCCAGTAAGTTATCCCCTTGTTTGCGGTTCCTTGCGTTAAATTAGTACATCTCATCTTAAAAGAAAGAGGGTTTAAGTTAAAAGCTGTGAGATGTATTTACAGAGCTCATATTTACGTTGGCTAAGAAAATTTTCGGCTCATTTATTTCAGTGCCAAACTCCAAACACTCACTCTAGACTTTAAAAAATTCAAGTTTCTGAGGAAACTAGAATGTAAATTTTCACTGAATAGTATTGTGAGAATATACGTTGAAATTACATATTTCATTTTCTGAGATGTAGTTACCAGTAGAACGTATGGGGGAAAGGTAATCTTGATCTCTTTTCAGTATACATGTATTGGAATTAGAAGCTATGATTCGTTTTAAATTTTATTACTTATTGATGAGAATCATTTGTATAAATTTGAATCCTAATTTTGTCATTTATCTTCCAAATTACTTTATTCAAGAGAGAATTGTTAAAAAATGTAGCTTAGTAACTGTCTTAAACATACAAAATGTCTTGAGACTTTCTGTTGAGAAAGTACAGCGAAAGCTCTTAGATTCGCCGTTGAACAGAAGCGAAAGGATTGGGTAAAAGAGTAGAAAGCTGAAGAGAAATTCAATATTTTTAGGGACCCCTGCAACAGTCTCGGCTACATCGAAAACCTCCTCAAAAACCAACGATTTATGGCGATTCGAAAGAAAAATATTTTAAGCCGAGCGAAAGGTTGGGGGCGGGACACCTAAGGAATGCTCTCATCTTTCAAAGGATTTTTCGTCTCTCTTCTTTTTCTCTCGAAATGCATGCGAACCGATGAACAGAAATAGAGGTGTGAGCATAAAAGATGGAGATATATAGCACCTTCTCCAATCTGTGGATTAAGAAGGTCCAGAAGTCCTCTCCAATTGTGGCCAATTACGACTTATTCGAAACCGTGGATGGATGACACGACCTCTGATGATGGATTACGAGTCGCTTCCCTCAAAAGATGGTTCGAAAGAATATTAAGCCGCCTCGAGATGGAATGTGGGAGTGTTGACTCGCGTTGCGAAATGTTTTGGAGTCGATCTCTTCTTATGCAAATTCGCGGCCTCCTATTTTGACTCTATTTTGCCATGATTAACGAGTTTCCGTTATTTACGGCCGATTTGAATTATTATAATTCGTCATATCACTCGCCTGTTAACCCTGCATTGCCCTCGCGTGTTGTAAAATACGAGTTATTTCCACGTATTTAAGCACATTGTGCCGAGTGAAAGAGAAGCAAGCGTCATCGGTCAGGTATCGTGTTTTGTTGCAGAACATTAGTTCGTTTTTAAAATATGAACAGCTTGTAGTTAGAAATATTGTATTATTTTTGGAATTATTGTCCACTTACGACAAACAAAGGTGATTCTCATGTTGATTGTTATACTAATGCGATTTTTAGTGCAAAATATAAAGTTCAGATCACATATTTTTTAAATCGTTTACGAACGTTTTATGGCTTCTTGATTTTTTAAGCTTTGTTAGCGAAATGCATAAACAAGTTATATTATCACGGGTAGAAAGAAAGCCATCTTTAGGACTATTTATATCTATATGACCGTAAGACCGCAGGTCTCTTCAGAATCTTGAATTCCTAAATTCATTATGCAACTAACTTTGTACATATTTCTTTGGTCTATTTTTCTAGAATAATTGTCTTCCTTTATAAATTGTAAGATTTAGGACTAGAAGTATTGGATTCTTTCTGAGCCCGAGTTTAATAGGGATATGAAATTTGTTACTTACATGCTTTCTCTGTTTCGATTGCATAATTTTTTAATGGTTGTCCTTCGGTAAATTATTTTTTAAATTCAGACAATATAACAGTGTTTGAATAAAATCAGAAACATCATATTCATCCACTTAAGGGATCTTGTAAAGCTGAGAAAATAAAAGACTTGCAATTGTTGCCTTTCTACGTCATATAATTTTATCATGTCTTTTTAATTCTCTTTTTAATTTGATTTCCCCGTCGATTTCATTCCTCTATCTATCACCTTTCAATTGATTATCTTCCTTCAAAATTAAGGCCTTCGTGTTATTGGCGACCTTTGCCGATTGTGATTAATATTCCTTTGATTTTCTTCTATCAGTAGTGAAGGAAGGAGGGGTAGTGCAGAGGAGTAGGGTTTTTGGAAGGAGGGCAAAGGAAGTATCTCCACCGCCACAATTATCCTATTCTTAGTCCGACTTAAATAGACGAGACGGGAGGTGGAGTTGACAAAAGAGGATGGCGATGGCAGAAGAATGGGGGAAGAGGAAACAGGGAGAGAGAATTTGAAGGAAAAGTGCGAGTGGATATATCGAGGCAATGTACAATGGCAGTGATTACAGATCGGACAATTGAAAGACGTGTGCTCTCTTTTGGGAGAATCCTTTTATTTCTTTCGCAGCCCTTTGTCTTCCGTTCAAATATTATTTCTCCTCTTTCTTCTTAGACTTCAAACGCTTCCTCGATCTTCAGCTGTTTCTTTTGTTCCGTCATTCATATGTTTTGGCTCCAAATAGGTGAATGAGGATGATCGCGAGCGTTGATTGGAGGACTTCCTGTGACGTCACTCCAAGGGGTGCGCTCCCGTTTGAATGTTTTTATAATGACTCGGTGCAGAATAGCTGTGCAACGGGTGCTCATATCCGAAGCACCTTAAGAATCGTTATCCCAAACGGCGTTGAATGACCGGGAAACAGAACAGCTTAATGAGATAGAAGAGCTGAAACTATAAACGATGTAAGTCTGATTTTATGCAGATTCAGTCATATAATCTATGCAATCACCGGCGCAAACAAGTTTAGCTGAAAGCTTATTACGAAATATATTTATATAGTATAAATATATCAATTAAAATTGTAAATTAACCTTGTTTGATATTTATATATTAATACCTCTAAATTGTTTTATCCTGCATTTACCAGAATGATCATTTCAGGCATTATCTTTGACGAAATTTAAGTGAACGATATATGTATAATATGCTTAGAAAGTTTTTATTAATTATTTTGTACGAGACAATATTCAATGTTTCGCTAATAGACATCTCAATTCATTTACGAATATCATCTTGAATTCAGTAAGTGAATTATAATCATAAAATATCGTCTATTTTGCCTTTGGTCAAGCATATACATTGCTCTAAAGTTTAAACTGAATTTAACTTAATTCATCATCAACTTCAAACTGCGTGTGATCCTTCATCACCCAGTGACAGTTTGGAACTTATGTTAGCATCCATCATTGGCTTTAAATAAATGACTTTTCTTGCGAACAGTAATTATGAATCAACTCTAGGAATCAGTTTTTCAGATTGTTTTCACCAAACGGTATGCCAATTTTCTCTCTTCAACGCTCAGGAAGTTTTGCACGAAAAATAGCTAAGTTTTAATATTGACCCTCTATTCGAAAACAAGCCACTAATTGAGCTAACCAACTCAAATTAGCCGAAATTTAAAAACAACTGCAAAACACCTTCGAAGGCATTAAAATATGCCCTGTCTCCGGAGGTCACTGTACTCTCTCAGTTCAGACTCTTTCGTGGGAGATGTCACGCATGCTATATTAGCGATTTTTGTCATCTCGAATTCGTCGTGCAGTCATTCTAAACGGTGGCTATTTCTCTTCAATTCTATTCTGGATCGGTTCGCTCTTTCCAGTTATATTATTTTGCTTCATTGAGAATCTCTGAACAAACATACCTCATCATCCTCTCAGTGTGCATAACATCTGCTTCTTGGTATTAACAAGGTTCCATGCAATAATTGAAATACTGGGGTTTATTTATCATTCCAAAGCTTGCATTTTTGCTTATTGTGTATAAATTATAACATCTATTATCCTCGACTATATGTAAGTTT
This sequence comes from Pantala flavescens, assembly GCA_020796165.1. Lineage (NCBI taxonomy): Eukaryota > Metazoa > Arthropoda > Insecta > Odonata > Libellulidae > Pantala > Pantala flavescens. The sequence continues at coordinate 50,802,728 of CM036883.1, forward strand.
TTAACCAGAAATATTTCCTTCCCCGCCCATTTAATATTGTGTTTTATCAATTTCTAACAATCAATATGTTATAAATTTCAATTTTATTGCTTTAACTGATTGATAAATAAAATTTTTGCTATTTTAGCAATATTATATCTTCCTTTCTTGATAGATTAAATAGCCAAACACTCTTCTACATTAATTTGAATTATTTTTCGTGGATATGTTTTTCGTCCTCATTTAATTTATCTTCTGCTTCTTCTTGGTATCGTCTTCATTAAAAAAACTTTGAACAGTTTTTATCAGTAAAGTCCTCATAATGTTATTATTAGAATGAATTTGTTACCTCTTCGATTCTATTGTTATTCATATCCTTTCCCCATAGAAACAGAAATCGTTGCTATAACATCAGTATCGAAAACAACCTCTACTTAACGAAGATAGAAATCATCATTGATTGAAAAGATATTATATTTCTTTGCAATTTCTTGTTACAGTCTTCTCAGCGGTCCACTGCGAGACCTTGTTTATCCCTCTCTGTTTGCTTCTATTTTCTACTCCTCCCTCGCCATTTCTCCCTCTCGAATTCTTCACTTCGTTTATTTTTTCCCTCGTCAGCTCTCAATGAACTGAAGCCCACGTAAAACACTTGAAAGGTGACATTGCCAAGAGCAGAATCTCTACCCGCTTCAGGCCTTTCTAGAAAGCTGATACGGCCTCTGTTTTTTCTACTAGTAATTGGCACCTACCTTGACGTTTCTTTTTCTGTTATATTTATTTAGCGACGAACTTTAATTAGGTAACAAGCGAGTATTTTTCACATCGAAAAGTGGAACTTATTTAATCTTCGATTTGTGAGAAGCATCTGAAGGTGGATGTTGACATCTTCGCTCTTAGAAAAGCTTTTTTATTCTTTTGCGTTGTGTATTTATTTCGCTGAATAATTTTTGAATAACAATCTTCTAATTGCATGAATGACTGATTAACGTGGTATTTTCCTTCCTTAATTTTTACTTTCATTTCACATGCAAGTTTATTTTATATTTTCTTACTGATTGGAAATTCTCAACGAATAATTAAATTATTTTCATTAACGATAAATCCTTTAAATGAATTTATTTGAAATTTTCTCCAAGAAATTCCTTTTAATTAATCTTGTGAATTGAATGTATTTGAAAGGCGATTTTAAGACTTAAGAATATTTATTCATTTAATTTCAATATTTTACTCTTTAAAATATTTGGTTTGTAAATTTTTTTAATTACACATGAAAAATATATTCTATAATTTTCATCCCTTTCTTTGAACAAAACTACAAAGGCATTACATTGAATTTTTCATATAGTTTCTAAATATCCAGAACGCATCACAATGGGAAGTCTTTTCTATTCAAGATTTTTATTACAAATATGCTTGAAAAATTAAAGTTCCTTATAAAGGAATAGCTAGGACTACATAAAAGGATTTTCATAAACTGTACCATCTTCATATTCTCTTAATTATCTTTAAAGGTACAAAGACGCAAAAGTGTTCCCAGAATCATTAGTGAGCTGTTTTAATTAACTCTGCGAATAAAAACGAATTATTGATCTGATAAGTATTTGAACTATACAGTTATAAAACACCCCACTTCACAGTTATGGCAACTACTAGTTAATTTAATTGAATACAATTACTTATAAATAATTCATAATAGACTAAAATTCATTATTCTATCTATTATTGATACGAGTCTGACTACGAAGCGTCTAAGTCGAACCACTATGAAGGAATGCATATTTTTCATCTCATACCCTATAGATGAAAAATGATAACGATCTTAGACATCACCTATGCGGATATCGGTAGCGGACAGATATCCGAAGCTACTCTTCCATTGTCCTCAAGCGCCAGTATCAACGTCCACGGATGATATATCTCCTTCGATGACGAGGAATAAATTGAATCTCGTAGAAGTTGATTCGTGTCGAAACTCTCATAGACACCGCTTCGAAATAAGTAATGACCCGAATCTATTAGAGCCAAGAAATCGTGACGTGGCTCGAGACACTATTTCATCCACTTTGATGCATATCCCCGTTCGGATATAGCCGTAAAAGATTCGTACCCGAGGTGGGGAAGATGGCCGACACCCAAATCCACGATTAATACGAATAACTAGGAGCAAATACCTTTTCGGTGCGTGGGTATCCAAAGTCCGATTGAGGGTAAGGTATCAGGCGCATGAGAGATCGAGCGGTACTGCACCATACTCCCTAAATCCCGTGTTGGTGCGGCAGTATGAATTTATTTTCCGTAACCATGGTTTCTAAGTGTTATCCCTTTCACCAGTTTTTGGTGCGACAAATGTGATTCATCACCTCCTGTTGGTTTTCTCTCCAAAAGCGATGATTTACGTCTAGGGCATTTTTACCCTTCAAGATACTCTCTCCCATAACCACCCTCGCGTGGATACTTGGTTATGACAAGGGCGCGTCACACCCACGCCTTCCGATCAAATTACCTCCAAAGACTTACCTCATCCAATTAATATTTCATAATTCCCCGAGAAAAAAGTGATTTAGTCTATGGCGTCGAGGAAGTTGTGTCTTCGGGCTTTTCTAACAGTCGGAACGTCTTCGGCGGAGATTATGCTGTTATTTGGGGTTGCGGGGGATGGATTTATTCCTCGTTTAACCACGTGAGTGGGAAATCCCGCTCTGTCAGGGGTATCTTGTCTTGAAATGTTGTCCCACGCACTAATCTCTTCAGATGTTTCGGAAATTTATAATGAAGTTGTTGTCTTACGGAGTACGTTTAGAGAATTAAAGAGAACGTAAATTCTTTCGTGGCTATGTTCTGATTGATTTGCAACTAATTAAGGTTTATCTCACCGATGGATACTGGTTTTATCTTTTCACTGAAACACAATCAAGAGTGGTATATGTGAATGTTTTATAGACTTGATCCAATTGCCGTAGAATCTGAAGAGTACATTTCCTCTTAATGTAAGCTATGTTTAATGTTTTGATTGACAAAAAAGTACAAAAATCGCTGCTCGTAAAGGTTATTGCTTTAAACATATTCTTATTCTCGAATATCTATTAATTTATACCATGGAGAGATTCGAATAAAAAATATGATTTTCCAAATTCCATTTAATTATTGCTAATCACACTGAAAGCATTTTAAAACTATACATGGAATAATTTACGGAAACTGAAAATAGATGGACTGGAATGATTCTCATTTTAGCTTTGTTTTGACAAAGTTGACCTGATCTTTCCGTCGTAGCATTTTGTCTAACTCTATCCCATTTCCGAACTATACTTTTAATCATGTTAGTATAACTCAGTAGGATTTCTATAATTCTCATATTCTAACTTCTACTGGAAATATCGTTAACCCCATCATAGTACTCTATAGTATTTGGTTTCTCTTACGAATAAAAAATCTTTCCAACGCGCGAAAAAAATTTAATTTCACGTGGAAGTATGGGAACATATATATAAATAACGGAGTTTATTCGAAGCTTTCTCTCACAATAGGGTCATTCGGAAAATAAATAGGAGATGGCGTAGGCAACTTCTCAACGGGAAAAACCTAGACGATCTGTTAACGAAGTGGCTCACTCGTATTTCGGAACTGACATTAATTGCCGAGTTATGACCAGGGGTCTAAAAAGAAAGAGTGCAGAAGAATAAATGATCTCGCCATATGGCCTCGAGGTAATAGATGACTGATATAATTCCTTCATCCACCCGCGAAGTACTGAAAGCGAGCACGCACAGGTATTTAATTTCAAGTGATGAGGCAATTTCAAAAAATCAGGACTCGTGACTTAAAGGGGGAATTGTTTACGGTTTGCAGCTCAGATGCAATTAATTATTTTAGAGCGAAGAATATCAACTCTTTAATGTAGAAAAAAGATAGAATTCTCGGAAAACGGAGGGATGTGGGAATCCCCCGAAAGCATCGTACATAATTCTCCGGTCCAATTTATATACTCCCGCAATGTGGTGTTTATGATTAATGGAGTTTTTTCTTACTCTAGATATATATACGAGTTTCACAATCTTGCTAAACATTTTTGGAACCAATCCGAAAGAATATCTTATTTATGGAAACAAGGATTTCTTGTTTTTTCTTGAAATACTTTTTTTTGCAGAGTATATTGAAATGGATGGGTTTTTTCAGTCATTTATATATTACGCTGAGAATTATAGGTTTGTTGAAAAAATCTAGGAATCACTTTATTTATTATACTATTTATTTAAAAAGGCTCAAAAAAGAAATTTTCTTCTCCTTTTACTTTGGAATGAATGATTTTTAAGAATCATTGTAGTGTCTATTAAATTAAAGAATTGATCAGAGTACAATGCATTGTTAGTTAAAGGGTAACGTTTATCTCATATTGGTCATGCGAAAGTAAAATAATCTGATAATTTCCTTTCGCAGTCTAAAGATAATTTTGACACCAAGAAACTTTCGCAATCAGGGATTCACAATCTCTAAGAATAATGACACTTTATTTTTGGAACGTATGATAAATCTCGCGAAAGATTTAACACTTCATAATTGGGTAATACACTTAATTTCTCCTAAAGCATGACTTACTAAAGTGGAGGCTGCAGTAGGGCGGGAAATATTTATGTATAGTGCTTTCCTCAAAATGGCTCTATCGTAACAGCGTACGTATTTTTCATTACTCAGCCCCTTTGCCATTCTTCTTCTTTTAGAGCGATAATTTAAGCTATCACTATACCCTCCTCTGTCTCACTGGTCGTACTCTTTGATTGTCTTCGTTCTTGTTATCTATTATTCTCTCTTTCTTTGTCAAGCCCTATTCTATTTTCAGCACAGACAATGTGTTAAATTGTTAAAGGAAACCCACGAGGATAGAAACCATACCTTTGCCTGTCATCAAGCAGAATCTCTTTATATTGAGAGATGAACTCCCCTCCCGTAGGTAAGATAGATCGGAAAAATAAATGGATAATGTCAAGGAGAGTTTTCTCTAAGATAAGTAAGATAAGTGTATGCTCTGAAGAAGCATAAAAAAATCTACACTTAAGTGTGTGAAGATGTTTTAGCATACTATTTAATCAAATAATACTTTCCTTTATTTTTTATTTTAAATATGACTTTTCTACTCGTCTGATTTTCCTTTTTAATGAGTATTGTGGGTTTTTGTTGTTCACTTATCGTATTTCATTATTTCTGTTTTATCTGTTTCATTCCTTTCAAAGCTTTATTTGATTTTCTTTGTTAGTCTCGTTTTATCAAGAAAATACTTCTATTTGGTGAACGTATATTCATCCTGTTTCATAAGGTAAATGAAATAATAATTTAGATAATTTTATTCATACGATCTTTCAATTTTTTCAACTAATACATACATAAGTTATCCTAACATTTTCGAAGCAATTCCTTTACTCTGTACAACACTATTCTCTGAATCTGTTCATATCTCTTTCTTCTCCTCAGAATCTCCCTCAAATCCAGTCGTGGGCGTTGCAGTGCAAATGCATATATATCGTAGCTCGATTGTCTCTTCGTGGGAATTGACGACAGTTCAATAGGAATAGCGATATGAAGGAGTGCTGCTCGTAAAGATTTGCAAATTGGATTGTTGTGATCGATTGCATCGTGTTTTACAAAGGAGGATCAGACTTCGGGAAAATGAAAGATATCCACGCACTCTCGAGTGCAGAATGAATCGCTTCTTTCCGTAAATATACCGCAATCGAGTGAATCAACTCAACTGAACATCCAGAATAGAGAATATATCAGGATATCCTATCCGATGGATTCTCCCACAGCCTTTATTGGTGGTGGTTGTTTCAATGATGGTGGCCTTTTTGGAGGTGTTTTGGCTTAAAATGAGGATATTTATACATTCATAAATATGATTCGTGCATAGAGTGAAATTTTTAGAAGACACATAATCCAATTCGTTTATTTTTTAATAGCATTTCAATAGATGACCGTTCATTTCTTATCGATCATATTATATTACTCAAAGAATCATATTTCTTTTGTCGTATTCCATTCAATAATCCATGCACTATATTCAAATAAATTTATCAAAATATATATCGTCATAATTATATAATTAATAACATTAATATATAATCGTCTCTTCGTAATAGCATAAAATAAATATAACCAGTTTTTCATGTTTGTTGTATTTATTATATAATTTGAATCTTGCGGACATGGAATAATTTTCTATTCCCGAATGTTTAGTTCTAACTTGTGTGCTGAATTCGATCTTAATGATATCCAATTTTGGTATAACAGTCATTTATAATATTTTGGGTAATTATTATTCAGTATGATAATTTGTTTATACTTCCCTTACGTATCAAATAAATTACTCGAATAATCATTAATGTTTGTTCTACAGCAATAGAGCATGCATTCATGTGCAGATTTTCCGCTTATATATTTTTTTAATTGATTTGTAATTATAATACATAAAAATCTAAAAATATTCAATACATATTTTCATTAGATTTTATAGAATATTTCTTGAAAATGTAACTATTTTATCATTATTTCATCAACGTAATTGCAACTCTGTTTTTTGTACGGTCACATTTATGTAAAGAGATTGTACGTTTTGCCCAAATCGCACACCTGTTTATCCCAATGAATGCGTTAGCGGTTTTTTGCTCTAAAATGGAAAACTGTGAGGTTTCAGATGCGAAGATAAACAAAGCCGTAGATGCTATGAGCGTCCACGGTTACCGTTGTTTACGACAACGAGGTGAATGCCTGACAAATTTGAAACCACAACGACAACTTTTTTTGCGTCTGGAGAGGACAGAAGCAGCTGTCGAAATAGAACACAAAGAATTGTCCAATTGTGTCCTCGAACCCTCATATTTTCGTGAAAATAGAATAGTGACAAATAGATTCCTACAAGTTATAATTGTTTCACCACAAAGCTTTTTATTCTTCCCTCCATTTTTTCGCGAAGAAGCCTCGCTAAGGATTCGCTAAAGGATTCTCCAAACCTCATGAATATACGGAGGACATTAATAATTGAATAGCGCCAATGATTTGTACGGGCGTCGTTTGGAGCGTGAGTGTGCAATTTGCGGCGTTCCTTTGAACGGAGATCGGCAGTCTCCCGCATTTGCCGACAGAGGTCCCATTCTTTCTCTCCCACAACCTATTTGTCACCAAAGAAGCCCCAGTTCGATCAAAAAGGCACTTCTTTGTCGGTCACTCTTTCGAAAGCCTTCGAGGAATGCGGTCCTTTTGTGGAAAAAGAGGAGAGGGTTTATTTTGGAGGGCTTCGTGGTTGTTACAGGTGGTGGAACGTAATTGTTGACACCTCCGTCTAAATTCTCTATGAAAAGCAAATACATTGCTATGAATGAGTTTTGGTTTCGTATAGATGTTTTCTAAAAGTATACAACACTGTTGTGTGAAATTCCAAATTGATTCGTCGAAATAAAGAAGTAAACATTAACGAAAAGTTACTTTTATCCTCAATATTATGACTTTATTATTATTATTAATAAATAAGCCGAATATACGTTTGTGTGAGATATATTTAATTTAAAAAGCATATTTCCTGAAATATTTCACAAAAATATCTTTGGGTTTATGGAAGTAGATTTTCACCAGGTAAAACATTCCTGTTAGTTAGAATAAAGTACAGAATCTATGTTATATTTTTAAATAGAAAAAGCCAAAATTCTAATCGATCATGTATATAGTTATGTCAAGTAAACTTATCACCCCTGAATATCGAATATTTGTCTGTATCACTCATCATTAATGAATAATTATCTCGGATATGCATGTAATTTATCAGTGCTACAATCATAAGTTCTAAAAGATTCAAAACTTGTATTCTATCATACTTAAATCTTATTTAAACTTCACAGCAAGGTATTATCATGATATGTTCCTTATTTCGACATTGTCTCAAGTTAAGAGAAACTTTTTCCATTTTTTTTCGACGTTACCCTCATATAAACTACATCGACCACTTTTCTGCAGACTTTTTAACCCTCAACTTTAACCGGAGAGACCGCAAACATTCTCCTTACGCAAGAAATTCATTATCCATCTATTACCACCGCATCAGCAGATATTACTCGAGACAAGAAAATCCTCTTTTGTGGTTTCCAAGGCGAAGTAAACTTGCGGTCTCTTCTCAGCCCTTCTGAGCTCGTGTTACAAATTATTCCACTGTCGGCCAAATAAGAGCAAGTGGAAGCCAAACACACCTCGAGGAGAGGAAATCGATTTGGTGCTCCGAGTGATGCCTCTCGGATCATTTATGGAAGATCGCTTCTATCGGTTGCTAACATCAACGTTCCCCCCCTTTGCAGGTGCCTTAACCCTTAAAAAACGAGCACCTGCCGTTGGGGGCGCCACACGCAACAAGGGGCGGAATAATGAGAGAATCGGAAAAAATTGGTTTGTGAAATGGGCGGTTTGGAAAAAAAGCGACAGTTTAGCCTCTGGGGTGTGTGGAAGCTTTTGGGGAAAGATATTTTATACCCACCCCTTCATATATGTATCTCGTTCCCAAACACTGTCCCTCCCTCACTTAATAGTGCAGAATGGGGTGGAACGAACATGGGTTGGTTTTAAGGTTACGATTTCCAATCGTTTGTTTTGCGTAAATGTTACGATGTTGTTTGGTCAATGCGGTGAAATTAGGCTGTTATAAATTCATTCGAGATAAATTCATGATAATTATTTCTGCGATGAATGTTTTAAAAAATTGGCTCTTTTTCCTCGGTAGGATGTGCTTTTTTCGTAGCTATTCAAACATACAATTCGTCTTTATTATCGGCCGAAATTGTGAAAAAGAAAGTGAAGTGAAAAAATGTGAAAAAATTAATACATATAATCTAATTTTAAACTTTCATTTTGACTATATTATGCATAAAAAACTTTCGTAGAATTTGTGCTGGGATTGAAAAAAATAAATAACAAAGAAAATTATAAAAATAAAGACGCATGTTGGATTGTAAATCCGTATTTTCCGAATATTATAACATTTTTCGTACTATTTCTGTTGGATAACTTCATACTTTGAATGCACCTGTTTGCATACCTCAATCCACAGTATCAATATCTATAGATACGAAAACGATACGAGGAAGATATTATAATATTTCCACCAATAGTCCATCAACAACTGATAATTGTTGAACAGATATAGTGTTATGAGGCCGAGAGGTGGTATCCCAGACATGAACTCTTCTCAGAACTTCTGCAGAAGAGCGAGAGAATAAGTGTTAATAACCGCTCAGGCGAAAGAATCTAAGGGAAAATCGGGTGCGCGAATCATAATGCGTGTTTTTTACTTCTTCTACCCTCCGCTAGGCAGCGCGGTCAACGCATCTCGTTCAGGCGGTCAAGACAAAGCAAAAGCTCTTGTCGATGGATTATAAGGCATTACGACTCGTTGTTGGAGAGTTTTAAGGGAAGCGACGGTGGTGGAGTAGCGATGGGTGGGCGTGTTCCAAGGGAGAGATTAGGTTAAAGCATTGCGTGAAGTAGTGTCTTAAAACACCGGTAAAAGCTGTTGCCGCTACACGCTTGGACTCGCGGATGAGGCTTTAGAAGTAGGCGCCTCCTTTTTTATCGGCGTATCTAGCTTGTGATGTATAATGCTTTTATCTTTGTTTCTCGTCCCGTCATAAGCCTTCACGCGCCGGTGAACTTATAGGGTTATAGAGTGTGTACCTTTTACGTGTCCATTTTGTCGAGTATTATCCCATCTCTTTCCTTTGGCATTTTCTTAATTTCGTGTGCATCCACTGGGATGATTTGGTGCTTTCCCTTTCTTAGCTTATTAAATCACTTTTATTATATATGGGAATTTTATTATATACTCTTCAATAGGCTATTTATGGTAGTTATTCTTTTTTAACTATACTTAAAGATTTATGAGATTAATAGAAAAATTATGAAGTCACTTATCGTAAAATAACTAAAATATTCACTTCAAAGTCTCTAAAGTCAATGAATTCTGTTGTATAGTAAAATTCATAATATAGAGCAATTCTTATCCACGTTTAAATGAATAATCCCTCGAATTTTCTAATTTAAATACTTCTTAATCATATTAATCATTCGTATTCAGTAACTGTTATAATTTCAATTGTAGTGCACAAAATAGTCGCATTATTGCGAAATTTACAGCAATTACTACTACCGGAAAACAAGTAACTCGATTGAGTATATAAGTTTATTTCGATACTTAATCTTGATAAATCTAGGACGAGTTTTCATATTCTTGGAAAGAGGTGATAAACATGAGACATTTGGCTACCGTTTTCGTTCGTCTATAGAAATTTATTTCCTTTTATCTATCATCTGAATCTGCATCTACTTTCTTTCCTCACCCCCTTCTTTTATAAAGCTCTTTAGGCCAGTTGCGCGTACATAAAGCACCCCACGCCAAAAAGATAGACGCCAGGAACCCTTCGGTGGCCGCCCAGCCATTTTACCTTCACCCACACGACTATTCCACTGTTTTTTCTCTCATACCTCCTTTCAACCGCTAATCCAACTTTTCTCTGGGACATCCCCCTCCTCTTAATCCCTATAAATTAGCGTAATTACGGGGCTGTTTATTCAGAGGGGTGCGCGGTAAAATATCATTTCTCTCAGACAACGGAGTCGTTAAAACACTCGAATCTGTTGCGTCTTGTGTTGGCGAGACGGTTTTTATTTTCCTATCGGAGAATACTCGAGTGTTGTGTCATTTTCATGCTCTAGAATTCTTCGGTTGAGACGATAAATTGCTTCGGACAGTTTAATCGGAAGGAATGCGGGAAAACAATGAAAGGATGAAACGAAGGGAAAGTTGAAAGATTGATGGGAAATCAAATAAAAGATAGGAAACGAAGAATGGGGGTAAAAGATTAAATATTTATAAAAAATTCTGAAGTATTTCGAATCTTATTATGCGTGTGAGCGTATCTTTTACGTATTACTTTAATAATTAATATTATGAGATAACCGAAATGAAGTGAAACACACATGTTTAGGTTGTGAAGCATGGAAGACTCTGCGAGATTTTAGAAATTTCATTGATTTTCAATTCCTTTTTTTCAAAATTTACGTAACAGTTATGCTATATATTTAGAAATTAAAGAATGTAAGGTATTTTGATAAGTTTTGTGATTGATGTTTTTTTATTTTACCTATATTTTAAAATTAAAATATTTCTCTTTCATGAAACTTTCTGAGTAGTGTTTTTGACTATAGAAAAAATTTTGAATTTAAGGTGAAGAATTTGCGTAAAAATTTCCCATTATAATTCTTTAAACTTAGTCAAAAATAAATTACTGATCTCCAATAAAATTGAAAATTCATGTGTCATTAAGAGCTGTATTTTAATTTTCTTCTAAAAAAATTTCCGATCATTAGTCCTAATGATATATGATTGTATAGGAAATCGTTAATATAAATTCACTTTTTTATTTATCGATGAAATCCAATTAAATGACAATATTATGTTTCCGTGACTACTTCCTCATTCTCCTGAATGCAGCTTTGCTATGCACAATGTTCTGTGTAATTGGAACAGAGTTTTTGTGTTCCCTTTGGAGAGGAAGAGTCTGCAGGGAAAGGAGTTAATGAGACGCGGTGCATACCTAATTAGTATCTCCGACAGAAACTATTCTAATTTAAGTGGAGGGACAAAGAAGACAGAACGGGATTAGTTTTACGCAATTTTAAGTACTCGGCGTCCGAGAATAGATAATGATGGAGAAAGCGCTCTTAAATAATGCATCTTGAGCCAAGCCGAGTGGCAAATGCATTTCCAAGGGATTTTTCCAAGTGCTCCAAAAATACATTTCCCACCTTGACTATCTATATTCGCACACATCCACAAATACAGCCACAAGCACGACGCGGAATACGTAAACACAAGCGCGTATTCGTTTGTGTATAAATATACATGGACCCATATGGCTAAAAGCTTTCGAATATTCTTCTTGTCGATTAACTATATAGAGATTGGGTTGTTTTATTTTCTGTGAATCAATTTTCTTTTCTTATTAATTTTAATTTGAGAAATATTTCTTCTTCAATAATTTATACATACCGATATGAGGGTTTCCTGAAGGAATTTTTTACGTATAAATCCGAACATTTGGTTAACTTAATTTTCCTATATATTCAATTCCTTAAATATGATGAAACATGTATCATTTTCATTGTAATTATAGTAGATTACAAATATGGAAGCATTCTTTGTATTAATAATTTTTTTGCATTGGAAACAGTATATATTCCCTTTTCTTGAAGTAACGAATATTCAATGCTGTATAGAGGTCGAAAGCTAAGGCAAAGAACTAATCCAGAAATTTACTTTTTTGATCTTTCATCATCCTTCATGATAAATCACTGTCTATAAATCTATTTCAGAGTAAAATCACTCTTTTTATGTAATATATTACAACATTATAATGTAGCATTGACATTTGTTAGTAGTGCTTTCAATTCTATAGCATTTCCAACTATATCTGTGATGCAGCTCATGACGTAACCCGCATTTCAAAATATCAGCGCGATTAGTGTGCTTCCATTTGTACTTCTCAATTCCGTAACAATTCGCCAGCTGGGATGTTTGCAGGCCTTCACGCATTCCGTTCACTGACGGATGCTCCCTTAATCTATGCTTACCTACGCAAAGGCTAGAGTTGCCAACAATAATCCTACTCTAAGCTGCATTATTTACTTCGCATACAGAGATTCGCTCGACTGCATTCGTAAGGATTGGAGTCCAGGGCCCAAAATTACAATGGCTGAATTCCATCATCCGAGCCAAGATATAAATCAATGGAAAATTTCTTGAGTCGACATTTGTTAAGCTAATCTCAGATCATTATTCCGGATCATTTCAAATGGTACTTTGCTTGTAATTGTATATGTATATAAGAACTTTATTGGAATTGAAACTTAGTTTTTTATTTCTGAAATCTTCTTCTTATGCTGTCATATATCTGATATGTTTTTGATCTTTCCATTGCCATCTTCATAAGTAGAAGAAACATTGCATTAGCTTCTTCTTGCTTTCCATATACGCTTCTAATGAGCTTGAATTACTGAGCATATAATGTTAATGTTTTGACGTCTCTAGTACTACTTATGTTGGTTTTCTTTGCTTTATTACGTAAACATATTAGGAGGATTTACTCTGTTGGTTTGATGTTAAAGTAGAATGGACATATTCATACAAAGGATGTTAACAATATATAATTATTTAGAATGCAAAGAATATGTTTTAATAACGTCCTTAATTCTATTATATGTTCGTACTTCTTTTATGAGATATTTCATTATTGCCTCCATTTTTACTATTGCTATGAAATCAACTTTCTCTCTAGTATGAAAGATCTGTCTTAAGTAAAAGATTCAGTGTAATTTTAACTCCAAATAATAAAAGGATCAGAGAAATTATATTTCTGATAAATTTTTGCCCGTTTCTATTCATAGGTTCCTTTGCAATATGCTAAATCTTAATGTTCCATAATAATTCGACGTTGTAAAGTATTATCTGAAATAGCTGCGTTAAATAGGAGAGTTTATGTAGAGGATCTCCACATTGGAAGGAGAAACTCTCTCGATTTACTTCTGCTATGAATTCTAACCCTCTCAGCTAAATGCTTCGTCACCTCAGTATCTTCCACTTTCGAATCCCTCTAACAATTCCCATTGCTTACCAATTGCCCCCTTCCCCTCGCACACTGTCTCCATCTCAACCATTATTTGGGTTTCTCAACCCTTCGTTTGTTGGTAACACCATCTTTCTCTCATTTTCAGTTCCATCAACTTGCCCTCATTTATTTCCACTTTGTAACCGTCATCGGTTCATTCCGGTGCCTAAGTAAAAAAAGAAGCACGATTTACTTCGTGTTTCCAATGACACTTGGCAAGGAAACTTGAAAATTTTCCATTCTAATTTTATTTCAAGATTTGTCTTATGTGTGTAAAATGAGCAATCAAATTAGCGTAGGGCTTATTGTGTTTAAATGACGCGAAACAAGAAAACGAAGGTTTGAATTGTCTCATATTTGTAGAATCAACTTGAGCGGAATGGTTGTAAGTGGTCGATTGTCCTCGAAATTTACTTCTTTTTTACTGTGATACAATGGCATTTGTAATATGGTGATAATTTTTATTCTGTCCGTTGGATACTAACTCGATATTCTGAGGATGATCACGAATGTTTTTCCCAAATGACAGTAGGAAATCAGAGATAAATATTTTACTCTTGGGTTCAGAAAAATATATTCCTAAAGTTAGTATTCATCATTTGTTTTGTTAATTTTTACACATTATTAAATAGTCTCCAAACGATGTCGCGAGGTCATGGATTTGATTCATTTCGTAACACAATCATAAAATCCATACATTTCGAATTGTGCAGTATATTCTTCTTTGACTAAAATTAATTCCTCCCTTATAAATCATCCGCTCATCTATCTCAGATCGTTTTTATCTTCAGCATTGTCTCCCCAATGGCCATCAGAGGGTGTAAATAGCAGGTAACGTGTCATCACCGAGGGGACCTGCAGACCAAATCACTAAATTTCGAGCAACAGGGGCCTACAACTGGTAGACCCTTCACACAATCCTCTGCGGTAATTTCGGTACGAAAACAACATCTATTTCCAATGGCCACTTAACACCTTCGACGAAAAAATCGACCACCTTAGTCATCCCCTCCTACCGAAGCATTGTGTGTGGCCGCGCATCGGTGTGTGGGTGTTGTTTTGGAAGGCTATCAGTTGAGAGATTGATGATGGATTCCGCCAATATTTCGTTTTTTTCTGATAACCTCGGCGTAGAAATTAGCGTGCCTCGCCTTCGTGTAGGTCGATGAGAGTGTTTTGCATTTGCACATGGAATTTTGAAGGTTTTTAAAATGCTGTTCATCAGCTTTCTGTGCCTCACTTCAAGTTTTTTCTATTGGAAGCTAGAGAAAGTTTCCTCTGATATGATTTCATCCCTTAAGTCGCAATGAGAAGATTAAAGGATCGATTTTATATTTATCAGGCTCCTTAAATGAGTGATTTAAAACGCAACGTATAAGACAGACGAGAAAATATAAACATAAATATTTCTTCCTTTAGAACACAAAGATATTCATCGCTTAACTACCAGAATGTATTGAGTTTTAGGTTTCAAATCAATTGATGCAATTCTTGTTTTATTATAATGATGATTTTCCCAATATGGGAAACTTCCGTAGTTTAAAAGTTTGCGCTAATTTTTCTTTAAATGTGTTAAAATAAAATTAATATCTAACAATATTTTCTCAATATAGTTTAATTTTACAATATGTGCGTATCTCTAACTTTGATTTTTCGTTTGAATCAAATTTTGAATATCATGTTATCTCAGTAAATCAATATTAATTGTATTCATAATCATTATATAGAAACACTCATGGTATTTCGAATATCTTTGATGCCCATCTAATGGATGAAAAATGACTCACATGAAAGACACAATGGATTTAAATTAAGCTAAACTGGGGCAAAAATAGAAATAATTAAAAAAGATAAAGTTTAAGGTAATGAGTCTTCTTATTTGCTCTCACTATTCATAGAGCGTTGTTTTCGTAATGAAACACTAATAAGTTTCAAATGAATGGGTGATTAAAATATTTTTGCCGTTAAGAGTTTTCTTTTGGTTGTCTTTGCTAAATATGTGCGCGTAAAGTTTGAAATATCAAAGGTTATATTTGAAAAATGTGCCTCTTATACCCTAACTGTTTTCCTTTGAAGTTTCGCGCTAAAATTTTTTCTCTTCATTTTGTTCCCTTGTGTAATGGAGCAGCTATGAAAGCAGTTGATATAATTTTCTTCGTTTATATCCTATAAAGATTAGTTTACTTTTAGATGCTTCTCACTTTAATGTAGAGAGTATGACCTTCTTTGCAAAACAAGCTTACGTTCCACTGTCTCTATTTTTGTGACATCAAAACCTTCGTGAACAGTTTTTATTCTGATGAACGTACTTTTTACTCCCATTTTCAATATTCTATCAATATGTTTCATTTATTGTAGAGAACAAAGCTATGATATTTTAGCATCTGTGAAAGAGTATTATTCTGCTTCCTTTTCTTATGATAATAATTCTCTCTTTCGAATTCGCATCCTGATTTTTGCCCATATTTTTCATTATATATTTTATAATCTTTCTCTTCTATTAATTAAGCGTACTTTAATTTCCCTGTTCTGTACTGAAAATAAGAGTTGCTGTCATTTGTTCGCACATTCTTTATATCTCTTTCCATATTCCTGTTAAAGAGAAACTCCATTTTATGTAAACTGATCTTCCACATCCATTGCCAACTACATAAACGTTATTTACTGCCTATTGTTTATGTGTTTTTCTTTTCTGACACTTATTTTGAGTAGGTGGTTTCCCTTTTCGTTGCTTCTCCTCTTTGAAAATTCAGCTGTGGTGTTTTTCTCCACTATTCTATCTATATAATGTAGCTATCTATGTTTAGATATTTGATTACGCTAATTTTTTAATAATATATTTGTTTTTAAAAATTTAAATACTATGCAAATCATCCTATTCTAATACCCTAGTTTCCTTTTAACATATAATTCTTGGGATTCATTTTAATGTGTATTGGGGTCCAATTTTGGTTTTTCTTTTTTAAGCCTATATTTAAGATTCTTAAAAGTATTGGAAATATTTCATCCCCACAAATATATGCATCAAATGGAGTAATATTCTACGTCTGCATTTAAGTGTCAATGGCTCACGTTGGAACGCACTCCAGCCAAAGAGATGATCTCCATAAAAACGAACATTAGCTCTGTATCTTACTTTTTACGATTGTTTGAGCCTTTGCCAGGTGAATAAAATAAAGTCTCGTGCCCTAATTGATAAAAAATTAAATTGGCAGAACCGACCTGTCTGCTCCATCCTTTTGGTTCTGGCATCCGGTTGTTCGCTTCTATTACCCGTTTAGAGTTTAAAAAGTGATAGGCGTAAACTTCAACTGCGAAGGTTTAATAGCTTTATATAGGCCATAACTATTGCGATCCGCTCCGGTATTTTATCACTGTCTTATCTTGGGAAAAATGAAATGCTAAGGAGAGCATTGAAATTCGAAAGTGTTCGAAAATTGAACTATCACAAACAGCTGCTCCTTTACGGAATCCATAATTAAATTTGAGATAAACGCAATATTCTGAAAACATGGTGTGTATAAAACCTGCATAAATGGATGTGATCAATTGGTTAGGATGTGATCTATTTCATTCTAAATTGAAGGTACTAGTATTATATTTCTCCAAAAAATTACTCTAGTTTAATCGAAATTCTCTTTAAATATACTGCAACCACTTTTAATGAAGAGCTCTAATTAAAAATCTACTATCATCTCAGTTATCTCAGACTAAATATTTACATGATAAGTAAACTTCCCCATTATTGAGAAACTATTAATTGCATATTTTATTTAAATTTGTTTTTAGTTCTATAAAATTATTTATATATATTACATGTTTTGAAAATAATTCTAGGAAATTAGTTTCCGCGAGATAATTATTCATAATCTACACCAAACACACTAATTTACACAACTTACGTAAATATGTTACGTATCTTATCCTTAAACCTTTGTTGCTTCAGAAACGACATTCAACCTCAAATTCTTAACCACTATAAAGCTTATTTACCTCTGTGAAATTATTCTATTTGGCATAATTAAGTAGCTCTTGACCCACCTTCGGTTGAGTTAATCGTCTTTTCATTGCTGCATTAATTGTTATTTGCGAATAAATAGAGTAATGCATGTACAGGTCATGTACATGCATTACTCTATACATTAAGAAAATGAGGAACTTAATTTTATGTCTCACTAAATTTTCATGATGGCGAAAATTAAGTTTTAAAATGCTTTAGAAACTGAAAGCTGATTTTCACTTCAAATTTATTCAGTATATATACGTTAATATAATCACTCTAACGCTAACGTTCTTTCTATATGATAAATGTATCCTTGCTGATTAAAATGGAAATTTATCGTCCAGAACAGGTTAAATACATACGTAATTTACGATTATTTTGTTTTTCCAGCGGTTATAATGTATTTTTGTCCCATTAGCGTAGTTTACTATGAGTAAGGAGCAAATACGAGGAAAAATATATTCGAAGCAATTAAATTTTTAAAACTGTGGGCTCATTTCTTAGCGTTTTTCATCGTATCTTACGACATTCCGTACGCTTACGCACCAAGTGCGCAACTCGCTTTGCTTATCATTCGCTTAAATTTACCGCTGCGAGCACATATAACTTAGCAACGCCTCCAGGACATACACCCATGCATCATAGAAAATTATCCCTAAAATAATAATCGTGCTTGTTATTGCAAGTAATTGGCCGGATTTTCCAGAAAAAGATTTTAATGAGGTTCCCTTGCGTTCTTATTCCAAGAAATCTTGCAAAATTTCCTCGAAAATTGAGTTACTATTCGGAGAAATTTTTGGTCCTTGCAGCATCTAAACATTTTTTTATTTTATCAAGGGAAGGTCCTTGGAAAAATCAACAAACTTTTACGGATTCCGGTGATAATATACTTCATAATTTTTCCGAGATTTCACTGTTTGAGAAAATTAAATGAAATAATTAAAACCCCTCTAAAGTTTATTCAAACATGTATAGAACGTATTTTAACTTCGACATTGTTTATTGAAATTTAATTTCTAGTGAATGAAAAAATACGCGATTTTTTAATCTAAATTGTGAAAACCATATATATTTCTCATTAAAAATGAGTTCATTACAATAAAAAAGATTGTTATTCAATTCTTCTTACCGTGGCAGGAGTCTCTTTACCACCCAACGACAGATACAGTGAAATACACGTCTAGACCACTTCATCTACTCGACAGGGTCGTCCCTAAATGACTGCTGCCATATTTTTCTAAACAGGCAAAAAATCCCACCCGAATCGCCCCCGTTTTTCCACGATCGTTTACGCTTACGCATCTGAAAATATCTCCCCTAAATAACGCTTTTTTCCACCCTCCAAATCGCGGACCTCCGGCGCTCATTTTTACGTCAGTGGAACGGAGAAATAGAAGAGTTTTCGGGAACGTGGAAACCTATTGTGTTCCTTTTTAATCCTCATTGGTCTGTTATTAAGGAGTTTAGCCGAGGCTGCGTGTCACTCGTCTTGGATGGGAGTTCTGTTTCTCCATCGGCGGGTAATTCCTCAAAGCACAGGTGTTCCTCTTCACCCACGCCCCGGAAAGACACTGCTGACGGCAGTTGACAACTCCCGAATAACAAACGGAATTGGCAAAGGCGCAGTGCAGAAATTCGGCCAATGAAGAGGGAGGAAATAATTTCTGGCTTTGGTCCCACGGCCCAAGGACTCCGCCTCCTCCAACTCGCCCACCCCCGCATTCTTAGATTCCAGACTATAAAAGAGCCTTCCAGCCGATATCTTATTCCACAGCAACAATACGTTTTTATGTTCTATAGATACATTTTTCCTTACGAAAGACTGGTATGATTTTCGTGCAAAATTTTCTTCGTATAATCGCTTCTTCATCAAACTATTCTCTCTATTTCATATATATACATAAATGTCATATCTAAGTTATTGATCTATAAACAAATCATTTCAATAAACCATTCATATTTTCAAATTAAAAAAAGGTTTTTCCATAATGCATATTAATATTACTTTGTAAATAAGCTTATACCAAATGAAGATTATCACCTAAACAATTTAGACATTAATTGAGAGTGATACTTATTAATTTTAGAATCGGAAAATAGAAAAAAATAGTTATTTTGAAACGTACCTTAACTTAAATCTTCGAGAGTTTTGTTGGAAGATATCTCTCGATAAGTGTTACATCAGAGTGGATTAAAATCCCCCTTTAAAACTACTTCAATGAGATTCATATTTTAAATTAAATTGTACTTAAATTTTGTTTCTACTTAATCGGAAATTACATTTGGAGAAGAATAGTATGTGTATATTGATAGAAAATGATTTAAGAAATCATTAAAAGCATATTGTTAGTGTTGAAGTTTCGTATAGAAAGCCTTCTTCTAAACCTTTAATAAAGTGTAGGTAAAATGAAACACGTTAAATATATACACTGTAATATACTTATGCATGATAAAAATCTAATATTAATCAGTATGGAATGAAAGAATATCGGAATTCAATGATTGTCGCAAGTAGCGTTATTATGCAGCTAATAATCGGTCGCTCGAGAATAGGCTTATCTTAGTCGCGATTTTCTCCGTCCGAAACGCAATATAATTACGCATCCTGTATCTTATGCAACCTGATATACAGAACCTAAGTAATGACTGAATGGACGGTAGTTTGTAATTTGCTATTCTTGTTTCCCTTTACTTTTAAATATACGAAAGTAAAATACCTTGGGGATTACGAATTTCTGAATATTTCATTAATTTAGAACGGGAATATAATAAAAGGGTAACTGAATTGGTGGGCGTACAACAAATATTTTAGTTTCTTTACTTTTTTGCACTGTATTCTATGGATTGTGCTTAGTATTTTCCTATTCAAGATGGCAAGAGGGGCATACCACCAAGTAAAAGACAAATCACATTCATTTTCCTTACTATATAGAAAGAAGCAATTTATAGTACCCTGGATCATTTTCATTCTTATTTCAATCTTCCATTAGTCTTTCTTAATTTAAAATGTTTTCAGTTTCATGAGCAATCTTTATTTAGTGCTATTATTATTTACATATTCATATATTTTATTAGAACTTAATGATTGGAGTTTGATTTTATTAAACAAATGTAACATTTTATCGCGACCGAATTGAGGCATTACACTCAGCCGCTATAAAAAAGGCTTTCATGAAACTGCCATTAATAACTATGTCGTATTATTTATATTAGAATTTAAAAAACTCAGCAGTCTTAATCCCAATTTTTTATAAAATATCTCAACGAAAATAACAGCAAAAGTTTCACGTCGATTCTTTATCAATAATAGTGCCAATTTTAAGCGGCAGTATTAAGATATATAATTATATGAGACTCGTCACTCTATTCTCTCCCCTTGGCCAGCTGAGGAACGGAATAAGATCTCATCAGTCAGCGCGCATTCTTCATTCTCTCCTTTGCTTTGGAAAACATGACCTCAAGTTGAATAAAGCGGACCAGTTCAAAGAGGTCGCGCAAAGTTATTGGCCACTATCAGTCTAATAACTTCTTGCTGTGGTGTTAAACTCCAAACTTACCGCAGAACATGCCGGCGGCCTTCTTTTGATGGTGCGGATTTAAGAGGTCTTCTGCGGGTCGCACTTGTTCTCTTGGGCCAAATTATGAAGGTCCCCCACCGAGTGGAACCCCTATTCATGAAGCGTAGGAGGAATTCCTCCCCAAACACACGGAGGACGGAAATACCGAGAATTCTGCTGTGTCTTCAATTAGGATGTTGGCAATCGATTCTGTTGGGGAGACATGATCTTCGAGAGCTTAAGTTTAACTTGTTTTGTGAGTTAATTTGTTCCGAAGGGGTTTGTTTGAGATGGGTTATATTCGGAAAATATTGAATACCTTTAGTATGCAATGCAGTTAAAGACAGGATTATCGAAATTGGAATCCTTCAAACAGTAATGAAACAGTAGTTTTCTTATATATATGATGTGAGTTTAAATTCTTTTTTTCACGATTTCCAGTATTGAACGTACCATTATAACGTAGGACACTCGTATCCATATAGGTATTTAACATAGAGTAAACCGATGAAGTAAAGTTAGGTACAACTGTTTTCTCTACTCAGACAATAATTTTAGGTCTTAATTTTACATGACATTTAACGTAAAATTTATATCCCGCATAAATAGACAATTGAATTGTATAGGATATTTTTTCTCGTAAGATTTTATTCGTTTAACTATTTTAATGGGATAAAATTCCGACCAATTTATTCATGCAGATATTTTAAGGATGAACATTTTGTTCTAAATTATGGGTGGTCTTTAATGAGAACGGCCAATTTAACCTCTTAATATAAATTATACATCTAATAGTGAAACAAAACTTAAATTCCTTTATTTTTATTTGTTTATGTTTCTGATTAAGTGTTTATATCTAATTTCAATGTAGTCCGGCTGTCTAGACTTAGATGGTGATAATGATTCCTGGAGTATTTTGTTTAGGGAAGTCGCACTTTAACTTATACCATATTATATTAATATAAATAATACAATTCTTGAGAAATTCTACTAATAATTCGATAACATTTTTATTTTAGTTGTTTTCCATTACATAACAAGGCAATTGTTATTTTGAGCGCTCTAATTTCCATTTTTTGCTACGTAACCAAAGCTTCCTTTCAAACGAAAATGAGTGTAGCAACCTCACAAGTAGTTTTTTATTTTTAGACCAAAGGATGTGCCCGACCTAAGACTTTCCGCCCACAACAGAGCAACGACCTCTTCCAATCGAAGTGTAATTGGGATGTTCTTGGGCTTCCAAACGACCACACAAGACTTTCTTAAAAAGGCTTCCGGAAAAATTTTCGGACCTCCTTTGATACATCGAGAAACTGGGTACAGCTATATTTAAATTATATGATTGATAACCCATGTCAAGTTAATTTTCAGAATATGAGCTTAAATAATATAGAAAATAACTCTTAAGATTCCTAAATTCAGAAATATTACAAGTAATAAAGTATCTGAAACTTATGAATTGTGAGGACGTATTGATGAACTAAACCGAAGATGGTAAATTAAAGGGGAAATAATTTCTTATAGTTATGATAGTAAATATATTATTGCTTGAGTAACAGCTATATAGGTAACAGTTTGGATAAGTAACAGCTGTATCAACTTCTTGCACTAGTTTTCCGAAGTTACGAAATCCACGCGTATCCAAAGAAAGTGTGAAATGAGGTAAAAAAGCACAGGAAGATTGAGATGGAGTCAGTCACGTTGGCACGAATTAGAGGAAGATGAAATGAAGACTGATTTTGGGGGAAGAAGCTTTAGAGATGGAAAACAAGTCGTTTCTAGAAAGCATCCCTCTTCGAAGTAATCCTATCCCATTTTTTTTTCTTTTTGACATGGAAGAAAGGATTTTGTTAAATAAACTAAAGTTCCCCGTAGCGGGCAGCATAAACTATCACACTGAATAAGCGTTTATTTCAACGCAAAGAAGATGCTTGACAGATGAGTTTTCACGTACATTAAAAATTATTTATTGATTTATTTTTGTGCGGTGGTTGGAGTTTTCTGATTCAAGAAATTTCATAAAATTATATGGTAATTTACTGGGATAAATCTTGATAAAAAGAATTAGCAGAAATTTAAGGATAACCTTTGGAATAATAATTTTTGGAAACGATGGATTATCACGTGTAAATATAGTTTTAATACCAAATTTAAATTGACGGATCAAAATCATAATTATATCATCTTTGCGATCCATGTTTACCTAACTTCAATTAGAGAAAATAAGAGACCTGTGAATTTTTCCGAATTAATATGTTTATGTGGAAATATCATCGTACAGAGGTCGTTCAATTTAAGGCCTTCGATCAATTAGTTATGTTTTATCATTTCCAGTATCCTTTAGCGATTAGTATACTTTAAATCCATCCGATCCGTCCATCCAAGAGTTCTTTATTAATTGTATTTAAAATTTGATAAAATTTTGAAACGAATTACGATCAAATCGGAATATCGATTCTTGAAGTTAAAATTATATATTATATTATTTACGATACAGATTCAGATTATTTCAAGGAAGACTGTTGACTTAAGAAATATCAGTCGATTAGATAATACATCGCTTAAATGACGTATTGTAATATTAAAAAATAACAAATATCGATAACATGAAAAGGAGTTTACATTTTCTTCAATTACATTAAATATCATTTCTTCTGTTCCATGTATATTTTAGAATTTTAATAGCAATTGCGAATTGATGTGGACAAATCTTTCGCTCCTGATGACTTGGTGTTTTTACATTCTTCTTGACCGCGTAAGGCTGTTCTCCACCGCAAGATTAATAAGAGGTAGTTGTTGCACTCGATCGCGACATTGTTATTTACATCTCCAAGGAGACGAGAAAAATGGTATCGGGAGGCCTTCGTTGCTTATTGGGTGCCAATTACTAACCTTCTTCTTTGAATTTACGATCTGTCATTAATTGTAATATTAGTCTCCCCGCGGTCGCCACACGAAATAATTATCGTCCTCTAGTGCTCTCGATGGATATAATTCATCAGCAGCAGCTGGCATCGGAAGCTGGAGTTTTTTTAAGTGGCCATCTAAGACGTGGGCGTTTGGCTGCGACTGCAGTGCCTCCCGTGGAAAAGTGGGAAAATGATGTCATTAAAATTGCAACGCGGAGTCGTCCGGTAGCTTTTCTCCGTAGATTTTTCCTCCGTGAGTTATTACGCGAAGTTCTAATCGCTGCGTCTCCCACTTAACAGCGAAAAGAGACTTTGCCCTGAGATGCGTTCATCAGCGTTTATATGAGGTTATTCAGACGGCAGTGCATTAGAAGTCATTGAATAGACTCTTTATTAGAATTATAGTAACCCTCGACTAATCGAGTTTTTTTGACTGTTGAAAAGTTATTTATGAAACTAAAAAAAAGACATAATTCTGCGAAATTAAGCCTACAGAATTTACTTTACCTTATATGTCCAAACCTGAAGATAAGAAGCTAATCTTTTCTTATTTTTGTTGTCTGCTTAACGAGGCTTATAACCTCAGTTTTAAATTAGAATTAGGCGCAATAAAAAGTTACAAAAAATCCGGCACTGATTTCATTGTATTATTCACTTTTGCAAAGTTACTTCTATTAACGGATAATGACTGTCCGGTGGGAAAAATTAGATGAGTGTCATATGATTCTTAGTCTTTATTTGTGTAGGCGGGATTGAGAGGAAAGATTCAAGTGGATATAAAGACCTAGGGAAAATCTTAGGAAAAAAATCCACTGCAAGAAAATACTCACAGTCCTGAATTTTTTAAACATTAGTCTCACCTATGTTAGTTTTTAAATGTTTTGAAATTATCTATATTAATATACCGAAAATTTTGTACACTTTTGTTTGCTTTAATAACTCCGAGAGAATTGTGTTCACTTTTCCATTTTCTGTATATGTACGGAAAAGAAACATTGTTATTTACAACTGGATCATATCAATTCCAGATACAAATTTCCGGACCATATTAATTTTGGCCCATAAAGAAGTTCCCCTAATCGGAGGCCAGCGTCTGTCAGATGTTGTTTTCAATTCCGAATTCTCTTTCTAAAATGGCGGGAAGACCATGAACATGAAGCGTCCCATTTGACGTAAAGGGATCGGGAGATAAAAAAACCCTAACTGTTCCTTTTGCGACGACAAGTATGCGAAAATTTGCATGCATTGAGCTCACGGACGCTCCCGGAAGATAAAATGGCCATAAATCCGCACCATAATTGATGCTCGCAAAACATCATAAACACCGCTCTAAAGTGATCGGAAAAATAGTTTATCGCATGGCTCGGGGCTCAGAGAATTACATCGCGTGAGTCTTCGAAAACATATCGAAAGGTGCGATTGCCACCACCCTTGTTCTAACTCTTCGTCTGCTACATCGGTGAGAAGGAACGCGTCGCATAGGAATGGCGAGGGTAGATATCATTGTATAATTTCATGGATTTTTAAATTACCTCATTATGTGTTGATGGTGTATCTAATCAATTCTGAACTCAGATTAGTTTTTTTATTTCATTTGAATCTTTTAAATTGTCATACTCGAGTATGATAACTCTAATTTACATACACACGTACATTATTCTTTTCTCGACCTTGTTCAATGGTAAAATATCCTGCTCTTTATAATTATTAGTACAGCAACTATTCCTCTTTTGCTAAGGAACGATATGAAAAAGAAGCTAAGGTTCAAGAAATGAAAATTGCTTCGTGCTTTTGAATTTGGATCGAGAAAAAGCTTAGAGATATCGATTTATTTTACAGATAATGGTTCATATTTCCTTGAAAATAGTTTTCCTCATTTAGTTTTTGAAATATTATGAGTATTAATATCTATCGATTTGGTTATTAAACATACTTAGGTGATCTTAATCTTCTTGGCTTCTGTATTATATCAATTCCAGAATTCATTCAGTAATCTCATTTTGAGTATAATAGGATTTAGAAGGTTAATCGGTAATTTTTTATGCACATAGATCTCAAATACATATATTGTATGAAAATCGATACAACTAAGGGATGAACAGTAACTCTGATAATAGATACATAAAGGAAACACCTACATCTTATTCATTTGGTGAGTCTTCCCTAAGCAGCTCTGCATACGCGCACTGCTAAGGGATTGTCGGGAAATTATTCGTCGGCGCACCGTAAATTACAGTCCGTTTGGAGAGACGCAGCACGAACGTCATGCCATTGGTGACGAAGTCGTTCTCATTGCGAAGCTCCCGGATGCATAAAAGGAATGACAGTCGACTCTTGGATAGTTACGAGGGAAGATACTTAAGATCGCTGTGCAAAGCTGACGTTTGCGTGCTCGCTATGAGAGCGGGAAACGAATTGCTCTAATGGAGTTCAGAAGAATCGCTAGACATTTGACACTCTCGATTCACGAATGCTATGTTTAACCATTTGAAAAACACGCCGAATATAGAAGATCGTAACCAGTTCGTGTCTAGCGTGCTGAACCTAATGATAAAGATTGATAGCTAACTTGTCTTAGTAGGCTCTGAAGGATTCCATATTATTTGAGTTTATTCTAATAAACTTTGGCTTCTCATGTGACATAAATTTCGGTGTTGTATTTCATGAGTTTCTCTGAGCGTATTACTGAGTTAATGGATGCAATGGTTAAGTGTGTAACTTCCAAACGATTTGCTTTCAAAGGATTTAGTATTCTATGCATATATTCATAGTTTAAAATTTGTTAAATAATAATAGAATTAAGATGCATAGATTTTTATAAATACTTTTACATTCTTCGTAATTTCGGTAACTTACCACTTCAATTACTTTAGATCTTCAAATTACATTTACTGTAACCTATTAACCAAGTATTCTGACATTCCCTGTTCAAGTACATTTAGGGAAAATGAATAGTAAGACAATTTTTTTACCTTAGAAATGAATTTTAACGGGAATTCAGCGCAGTTTAACAAATAGGATTGTATTTAGTCTCCATAGTGAAATGTATAAAAGATATCATTTCATTCCGTGATGAATTTTGATATGATTAACCGTATATCTTCCTAAAGTTATACCCTTATAACAATTGAAACGAAAAAGATATTTTTTTTTTACTCAGTATTGAGTATTAAGCTTCTTATATCATAATAACTCTTCATTATTAAATGATTTATTGATCTATACACTGATTATTTATGTTATTACCCATAAAATTTCCTTTCTTAACGATCAATATTTAAAATATCTCGACAGTAAATAACGTTCAAGAACTAAAGACTCAATTTCCTTTACCATATTTTTATTTAATTATTTATTTATCAAAGACACCATATTCGTGTGTACAACTACTGTGGTTCCGGACAATCGGTTTTATTCGGCCAATAACTATAACCACCATTCTTTTCGCGGAGTAAAGCATACAAATTATGCATATTAATCCTTATCATAACCTATGCTATTAATCTATATTTTTCTTTCATTTATGAAATAAAACTTTTCGTACGGAATCCGAAACAAGGTGTTTCGATTTCCCATTCTGTTCCATTCACCCATAGACTTCCGTAAGCCTTTCCGATATTTGCGCCTCATCTGAAAACATCTTCACTCAGTGGAACACTCGTAGGTACCCACTCAATACGAAAGCATGAATTAAATACGACGAGGAAACCGTTCGAAGGCCCTCACGTCATACGTTATCATTAAAGAGACGCAAGCATCCATGTCTTCGGCGAGATTCGAACCTGTCACTTGTGCATCCTAGCAACGGGGCGAATAAATTCCCGAGCACTTACCGTCACCCCTTCAAACCCTCCGCCGATCAACGAGCGAAATATTTCCTTCCCTTCGCTACTTCCACATATGACCAGTTCTAACGAATCCCCACTTCCCACCATCGCGGGGGACTGAGGAAAAAGTAGACAGGCGTGACAAAGCTGCATGGAGTGGCGCCAAGCGCATGTGTGCAACGAGGAAAAACAAATGACGGTAAATGGGCGCGTGGGCCGGGAATGTTAAATCGAGAAAGCGCGCTGGTGTACTGCGGAGTGGTTGTTCAAAAGTGGATTTTATTAAGCACTGCGTACGCTTTCTGCTCAGGGATGGCACCCACATGCAAACCGCCCTCGAGGCTGCTTCCATGTTCCCGTGAATATGAAGCGATTCATGTACCCTTCAGCCACGCTGTGCGAGTGCGTTTTTCCGTAACACAGGATATACGTAGCGATCGCAAAAGTGGATGTTTCGGTGAGAATGTTTCGCGCTCTCGTGGTCATCGACAGCGATGCATCCACAGAGGAAATGCCGATATAATGGCCGATGTGAACGGGAGGAAATGATTTTCAAAGCGCGTTAATCTCTCGTTCGGAGGCGAGAAAAATACGAATCCACGATGTTATCAGCCTCGCGGAGTTTTTAGTTTCTATTTACGAGATTTAAAAAGCGGATGATTCCTATGTTTTCATCGCGTCTCCAACCCCTCGCAAATATGAGATACGACCTGAGTAGATAAAAAACGCTTCCCGTATCAAATAGGGCTTAATGCTGCACGTTAAAGCGTAAGAAATCAATTTCCTTTCGCTCAAATGAACGCATCTCGCGTAGAAGGAAGATTTAATGGAATAGATCGCATTTGATGTAAGAACTTAAGGTTATGATGCATTTAAGACATCCTAGCAACAGAATGTCCATCCGTAAATAATCCCTTTAGGAGTTAAGAAGAGGGAAAATTATACATAACGCTTCGATAACTTGTTCAGATAAATTTTCGTTTAATTCAAATGATTTATTCTAATTTAAATGAATGTTTAAAACCACATAATCGGATTTTTTCAACGAAACTTTTCAAATTAAAGAATGTCGAATGTAAAAGTTCATTTTCTGAAAGCTGATGTATATCATTATATAAGAGGGCATTACCAAATGAAAGGAAATTGTAATAAATGATATTTTCGTACACTTGCATTATATTTTCATGTATTTAGTTATTTAGAGCATAACAGCTTTATAGTCAATCTTTTCATGATAATTTTTTGACATATTAACCGAATTTCTAAATCGTTATGTGACTTAAAATTCAGTGTAGCATCATTTTATTTAGTTTGGTATGTTTAAACGTATGGAAATTTAATGCATCAATTTTATTCTAACTACCACGTATTCATTGCTCTTCGTGTTATGAAGTAAACACACTTCCCTTTACTCACTCACCTTGCACATACCAGTGCAAAACTTCCTCCGACAACTGTACCGATACAGTAGTCTGATTTAAAACTCTTACACCATCTCGCGTTTTAGATCTACAATGTTCACGGCCGTGTGTTCAAAAAGCCATAAAATTACATCCCTCAACTTTTATTACCTTTGCAACAACCAAAGCAGGTATTACCGTAAAACCTCTCTTATCTTTTATCTCCGAGGACGTCAAAATTCAAAAGAACTCGAGACGGTTAAACGTTCGCCGTGTTTTGAGTTTTCCCTTTAAATGGGGCAACATCGTAATTAGCACGGGGACACCGCTCTAGACAGCCTTATGAACCGAACACTGGCAAAATTGAGCAAGAAGAGGCAAGAGGGCGTCTACCACGGATTGGACGAGGAGGATGATGGGAAGCACAACATTTAGTACGTATCTTCTTAATTTGCTACCACCCTTCTTATAGTCCGGAGCATTTTATTAATGTCCTGTATTACCAAATATATTTCGAAGACTTAGTGAATTTTATCAAGTCTATCTCTGCGCTAGACTTACATGTATGTTTTATTAAATAGTTGTTATGCATTTAGCAGTGAGAACTGCTAAAGTCTTCTCTTGATTAATATAAAACTGGAGAAGTTAATATAACTAATGGGGTAATAAGTCCGTTTGTCTTCCTGTACTCTCAGAGCAACATAAATGTTTTAAAATAAGATCTCTTGGACTTCCTTATGCAATTTCCTTAGAATCTTGCCTTAAGAAAGAAGGAAAACAGCTTGATTTCTAGATAATATTTTAAAGGCGAAGAATAGTTACCAGTAAACCAGAGAAGGAAGGATTTAGATTCTTTCGTAGAATGTAAGTCCATGACTAACTTTGCTCACTGCCCAATATTTTGTCTTGAGTATCCAACGTGAATTCTCTCACTGCTTATTGCTTAGTCATCTCTCAGTTATCTTAGATGTTTTCTTCAGGTTTCAGGAAAATGGCCTTCACTACATAATTGGTATTTTAGCCAAAATATCTTCCGATTTATATTCTTTCGCTCTCTAAATTGTCCTTAAAAATGAATCCGTTTCTATGCTTTAAAAATTTTCTAATAAAACTAACTCATATATCAATTTTAGTTGATTAACAATAAAATAAATAGCAATCAACATATTTACCGAAACTCGAAAAAATCTTCATTAAATGACTAACATTATCAAAAATGATTTTGCATTGGATAACTTGGTATCAAAAAGGAACTTGTGGATATTTTATATAACCATGGAAGTAATTTAAATAATCTTTGTTGAATATTTACTATTTTTCTTTATGGCTATGTTTCATCTTGTATTCGAAATTTTTTCAACACTGTCCTACTTAGAATTGTGAATATTTATTCATTTCAAAGAAAACTTTGTCGTACATATTAACTACGGGAAATTAGTAAAGAAAGCGAACTCATTTCGAAAGAAAGAGCGTGCTAAGGGTTGTTAAATGCATTTGCGTGCAAAAGAAAGCAGTCACTCTTTTCCTCAGCCTCTTCCATCACTTGGCTCATTCCGCGGATGCCTCTCGACACATCCTTTCGTCAATCGGACACCCCCCTCCATCACCCACGCACACACATTCCACTCCCTGAGATTCTGCAATTGGTGGAGCGCTTTTCGTCCCATCGAAAATTCTCCCTCTTTGAGGTCTTTCACAGAATCACCTTGGTTTCTGAATGCTGCCACGCTGTGGAATGTTCACATCTCTGCTCTTTCATACGCTCTTTGGTTTTTGCGAAATGAAGCTCGATTTGCACACAGAGATCCATTTGGTGCATTCATCGAAGTGAGCATCTTGTTGCGCCAAAATGAATAGAGATTTGGGTCAAATGTAGATGAGGATATTACATTGGTGTCGTTGATATTTAACGAGTTTAAATTAATGCGATATTAAACTTATAATGATAATAGTATCCTGAAATGAAATTAATCAAACGTAAATTTAATCTCTAGAAAATGAAACGTGGATCAATCCACAGGACATAATTTCACACTCATAGACTACTTATCTAACAACCATCTTTAGTTGTTAGTTAAGTTGGTAGATAATATCAAAGGTAAATACTAGCAATAGTAAATACTACAGGCAATAGACTACTTAATTTCTTAAAAATTCTCCTTAATAACTCATTCCTACATAAATATTCTCAATTAATACGCCTTTTTTATTGTTCTGTTAGACCTTTTTACCAAGGAAATTGATGGAGAGCTTTTATGAGAATAATTGTGGCCAAATTTAAATTGAGATGTAAGTCAAAAGAGTTATTTTTGTTAGTTATGTTATGCCATTCTCCCTTGCCGAGAACTTTAATATTAGTAATCGTAGAATAGATAATTTCAATATTAATAACATTCAAGTTATTTGACAACGTATATGATGGAACCGAAAGGAATATTCTATTTTTAATGTCTCACTTTTATTTTTGAGTATTCTTTCGTACGGTGTACCTTAATTTTAGGATCTCTTGGAAATGGATTTTCCGCGTGAGATCCTCAAAATGCTAAAATTCAAATTTAGTTTGCATTACGAATAGTACTCTTTTGCCGCTGATTAGCCGTTTTATTCGAGCAGAATGTTTCTTTCGTGTTAGGCTGAGAGAGCATTGAGTCGGGATGGCTCGTAGGAGTCCTTTCTATCTCGTAGATGGTTGTCACCGTAGCAACTGCCTCTTGAGCAGCACAAACATCTCCCTCGCGACACAAAAAACACACGAGAAAGATTTTAATTCCGACGGTTTGCAAAAAAGGGATGCTGTATTAGAGACAACACTCGACTTAATTTTGAACTCCGTGAACCTGTGCTCCTCTTTTGTCTGTCAACAGCTGCACCTGACCGAGTGGGTGCACTTTTTGAAGGAGGCATAAACTCTTTGTGAGTATTCCGTGTCTGTCATGCAGTAATGAACATCGCCTCTCTTTAATACTGAACCCAGAATACCTTTCGCGCCCCATCCAAAATTTCCAGCCTCGTCTCGTTCGTCACACCTTTCCCGAGTTCTCAAACAAATCCGTCTTGACGCATCACGAATTAATTCTTCTTCTCTTGATTTGTTCCTTCTGCTTCTCCTCCCTTACACGAAAGGTCACACGATTCGTTAGTAATATCTCCTTCTCGTTATAGAATAAGGTTTTATGACGAAGGTGTTATATAAGATATGTTAGAGAGAGGAATTTTCTTATCTTGCAGAGGGTTCTCTTGAAGTAAAGGTTAAGAACTATCTTTGTAAGAAATCCTTTACTATTAGGCTATTCTTGACATGAAAAGTTTAGTAATAGATCAATGTAGAGCCTAGTTGAGTTCAATACGTTGTAATTATTTGTGATATTTTTTATTTCATTTTTTATGCTCCTTTCTTTTAAATTTAAGACACTTTTTTCTAAACTATAAACATTGATTGGTAGAGTTCTGAGATCTGCATTTATCTGATTAGTGCTTTATTATAAAATACAACATTGTAGAATGTTTTCATCTTATCTACGGTATTTTATTATATGGCGAAGTATATCGTATTTGATGTAAAATCTCCGCCTGTCCAAAATGAGGAGAGCAGAAGGAAAATATAAAATGAGCAAAAAGGTATAAATTCGAACGATATTTTAATTAGAAAGAGTGATGTGAGATTTCCGATTCGAAAATAATTTGAATAATTTTCTTTGCATCTAATATCCTGAATCAAAAGCTCGCAAGTGCAGTTGAGATCAGCTGAAGATTAGAATAGTATGAATAACTAAAGCTTAAGCATGCAGTGTTCTAGAAGAGAAATCATAATACCCAATTGATCGGTGTGTATGTGACCGTGGGAAAGGATTCGTCATGCATCTCAGTTGATGCATTTTAATGAACTGGGGAAAATTTTCTGCAAACCGATATGGTATGAATACATCCGGAGGTGAGGAATGAATAGGCGGTGGGTTGTGAATCTGCATCTTATCCTGCATACGGTACCTACATCACGGACACTCAAATCAACTTCTGCTCATAATGCTCCACAAGAGGTCCCATAATCTCATATTAGCCTTCCTTGCATGTAAAAATATCACGTCTTAGCACGAGTTATCCTTATTCCGTTAAACCCTCTTCTTTGTTATTGGCACCATAGAATTTGGAAAGATGGGTTTATAAATATTATTATTTTTTCTTTAAATTATCCGTGCACCTCTTAGGACGATGTATTACTTTTGCGTAGTTACTCAAACTATTATCAGAAATACATCAGAATGTCAGATTTACTCGATAAGCCGATTTGGCGTTATATTATACATTGAAAAGAGTAAAATCTGTTGGTTAAATGTGAATAAATTATCTTTTTGCTTTTTTTCAGTTTCATATTTAGTTTGAAGAATAATTCAAGGAGAGATTATTTTTACTAAAATATTAATCATATTTCGCGATATCGTATATTAAATTGAGATGAATATGCCATTTTACAAGACTGGAAAATATAGTATAAGGTGATATGAAATGTTAAAGAGAAAGGATGTACTAGCAAATTCTAATAGCTAGATATTACATTTTATTCTTTCATTAATCCAATACTTTATTTGTTGACAATAAAGTCAATTATATCATCAATAATTTAATGGTAAAACATATACATATTGGCAAGATTTTTGAAAGAAAACGATGGTTACTTTATATGCATGGGATCGTAAATCTTACAAAAAAGTATCTAGAATTGATTTACTCAAAGGGATAGAGAACTAGTATCCGCACTGGCAGGATACAGTTAAACCGAATGCAAGATGCTAATGTCATGTATCGGGAACATTGTAGTACAGCTAATTTATCTCCCCAGCTTGTATTCAGGTTCTCCTCTTATGGATAAAGGAAGGATGATGTGCATCAAACTAGTCGCTTTAAAAGCTCGAACGCATTAAAACTTTATTCCCTTCTGGATCAAGGGTTGTTTACCGAGCGTGGAAATCATTATTGCATGAAGTCCTCGATATTTATTGCTCTCAAGTTGAAAGGTTCTCCATTAATAGACTTGGAAGTTTATTTACGGCGATTTAGGATGCACTGAAAATCTCATCTATAATCCTGCATTAGTAAAGCGCAAAGAATTTAAATGAATTAAATGCTACCGGAAGTTTTGAATTGTATCTAATTATTCTGATAGTCTTTGGTGAGAACGGCAGGACTTGGCCGTCTTAAGCAATTAACAGAGGAAGTAATCGTTCAAGAAATTTGCTTAGAATTTCTAGGGCTTGTTGTACGTGTAGAGTTGCTTTTTGAGAATACAATAAAGATAATTAGAACATACTTAGAAATATAAATATTATAATAATAGGTAAAGTATTTTCGTGGCTGTATCTTTAATGCTTAATAATCTTTATCTTATCTACTTCGTTTTCTATTAAGAATTATTTTTGTGAAAGAAAAAATTGAACATCCTCATCTTTTTTAGAACTTGGAGCCTATTCGTAATCTCTTTTGTTTCAATAGTATATTTGTTATGCAATGAAAACAATTTCGAAAGCTTTCCATAAACCAAATCATAAAGAGATGAAAATAACACTTCATTTATCTCGGAAACAGCGTTCTATGCTCAGCAGGTTAACTATGTGATTACCCCATACGAGTTCTCAAATAGCGATGCACACCATTAGTTTCCGAAACATACAAATGATTACGGAAGTGCCCGGACAAGTGATAGACAAGTGTTTCGGTGAGACTGCTCGACTACTGCGATAGAATGAGGAAACGAGCGAAGGAGCCAAAAGTCGAAATTACTGTGGCCGATGAAATCATTGCGTTAGGTTTGTTAAAACCCTCCATCGCTCTAAACGTCTTCTGAAATTTCAATTACGGACGCGTGGAAAAACACGTACCGATCCATTTAAATGCCTTGAATTCTCTTTGACGGATGACTGCCCCAGAAATATCTGCCTTCATAATTGCCCGCTTGATTTTTCTTCTCGGGAGATGCTTTGTGTAAACTGGTGAAAATTCTTCTGTAGTGCATGCTGAGCCAATTGTGCAATCTCTAAGTACACGATCTGTAAGAAATTCCAAGTCCCAGAATCGTTTTATTTAGTTACCAGTTTTGATTTTCGAAAGTGAGACTCCGTATTCTATTTTCTGATAATCGAAAATAAGTACCTTTATATTTTTCTATACTCGAATATATTCGAAATTTTAATTTCGATCAGTTTGTTGAATTATATTTTAATCATATTATTATACGTTTCATCTTATATAATTCTATTTCATCTTTTATTCTGATTTTATAATTGAAAGAAGAAGAGTATAATTTTGGCTTTAAAACTTAAATTTATCCCAGAGGTTCGAAATTTAAAACTTGATGACTTCCCGTTTATTTCTGCTTCAGCTGATATCACACAAATACGAGAGTATAACACAAGAAGGTCAAGGTGAATCACTTTAAGAAGAAGAGCTCTGGTGGTTCTTAGAAGAGGGTGTTGTTAATCCTACGTAAAACGTCACGTTTAGAGTGATTCACTGCGTAACCTATCCTCTCCAACTTACTTCTCAAACGCGTACGTTTGTTGTTCGCCGAATTCTTAAATTAAACACATCGCCACTTGCAAATGTGTTGTTGGCGAAGAGAAATTGCGCCATTGTTAGCAAATGGAATACTTTCTTGAAAATCTGTTCTTTATTTCAAGTGTTATACCTCTCGGTAGGTTTTTTACACACCAATTCGCAAATTGTAGTCCTCTAATAATTAATGCCACTCTTTGTATCATCAGTATCTTTACTTTTACAAATTAATTATTAATAATAATCGTAATTTAATGTTATTTCTAACTTTCTTATCCTTCATCAAAAAATGAATGTATGAAAACATTTTCCGCTAAAGATTTGTCATTATTTATGGATAATTACATTAAAAATGTTTGTTTAATTTGTAACCATAGTTACTTAATTCACTAAATTTATTTTTTCTGAGATGTTATTCATTACAAATTAACTCCTGCGGAAGTAATATGATTGGTTTTTTCAAAGCTTATTGTTCTCAAAAACGGCACATGCTTGTACTCGCGTATATAATCTATGTGTATTTCAACAAGTATTATTTTCAAATTGATCATTACCACCATTTTTTCATTCTACAATTACCCTATACTTGCGATTTTGTTCTAAAATTTAAAATAAAATGATGGGAATCCACGCCAAAACAGTGCAAAGCATAAATCTCTCACTTCTTACAAATTACCAAGAATTCTTAGTCATCTTTTTCCGAGAAAAGTCTCTTGAATAAGTTTTGTTTCCCAAACATCGAAAACACAGTTCTTTTTCTGAGTAAATACATTAGTGCACCCCCTATGCCTATTCTACCAAAACAGCTTACCAAGAAATGGCTAATAATCACCATTAGAAAGAGAAGATACCAGTCACTGAAGCGTACGTAAATATAACCCCCTTTGGTTTCGCTTTTCATCCCTTTTTTGCGATGGTCTGCATAAGGACAGCCTCACCCCTTCACTAGACATTCCGGGAATCCTCGTTTGGTGAAGTTCTCGGAAGGGAGATATTTTTCGAATGGTCGTGTGAAACACCCGAATTAGCCCGAGAGGGGGAGATCGGGGCAGGTGTGGTCTCGGGTTTGTCACGCGTCCCTTATCAATGCGCTTTACAGCTCCATCCGCCCAATTATACTCTTCCATTCGATGGGAGATCACCTTACTCCCAAATATGCCTCGAAGATTAGAACGTTTCCCTGCAATAGAAAGATCGCCCGAAGAATGCGTCAGACGACGAACCTGTTTATTCTTT
This sequence comes from Pantala flavescens, assembly GCA_020796165.1. Lineage (NCBI taxonomy): Eukaryota > Metazoa > Arthropoda > Insecta > Odonata > Libellulidae > Pantala > Pantala flavescens. The sequence goes on from CM036883.1 coordinate 50,839,879, forward strand.
GTTTGCTTTTTGGCTAAGAGAATCGATTAGGACCGTGCATTAGTATCATTGTCACTTAGATGTATGCCGTGAGGGATTCAAAAATTGTTTAAAATATTAATTAAAACAAAAGCGATTAGAAAACGAAACGTATTAGACATATTAAAAAACTATAGCCCTTTTACCCTTTTAGAGATTTACATCAATCTCCGTATCTTTTTTGACTGATGAAACTCGAAAATCTAATGTCTAATGAAAATATCCCAGCTGAAAACTAGATTTCGAAAATACTTTTAACAAGAAAATGAATGTTTTGATGAAACGACATCTTAATTTCTGATTTTCGTGATTGATATTTAAAAGTGGTTAGTATATTCCGTATTAATAAGGTTTACTGTAAAGTTAATTTATATAATAACTATGGAGATGGTAGATTATTTGAATAGATAAAGACTTAATGCTGTGCTGGTCGTATACAAATCTGTTATTCGTTAGAGATCCATTCGGCTTATTTCTTAAGATATACCACTCTTATTTCGTTTAGATATAAAGGTATAGTTTCCATATATTTCTTAAAACAGTGAAGCGAAATCATTTAATCATATGAATGATGTATTTCTTTTTCATTTACGTGTTCAGTTTTGCGACCACGTTTATTCATAAACTTTTCCCCTCCTTTCTTCTTATCTATTCTTAAGTTTGGAAATTCGGGCAAACCACCCCTTTCAATTTTCACCTCCACGACACGCCATCTAATCGGATACACAAAACTCCCATTTCCCTCCACCTGCTCTTTATTTTTCTACATTTTTATCCTCCGTGAATGATCCTCCTCCTTTATCAAGGCGTAAATTTTTCCATTCATCTATCACCAACTACTCGTAGAACCTCCGCATCCCAGGTGGTTCACATACTAGAGCGCGTACAAGCCTATTTTTAATCTGTCAACCCTGAGATTATTCCAGGTTATTATCACTCGCAGAGCGTTTCGCTCCGTTACTAATATTCCAATGCCGTCCCTGTTCATTCTCAACGGCCAGAATTTGCCTCCGCTGCCAAATGTATATATTTTTTTAGATTCGAATTAATGTGAATCGGTATTTTTTTACTCCTCTCCTTTTGTTCGCCCTGGATTCTCTCAAAGATAGAAGTTCAGCTGTACATTTCCAGTCATTCCTTTCGGCTGCTTGGACCGGCTCCAAATTAACGCAGATGTACGACCATAAGAAGACAAATGGAGGGCTTACAACCGACGCTGTTATCAAATCAACTCGACAACGGAATCTTGTTCGCTTCTCGGCTCATGCAAATTGGCGTATTGGTCATACACGCAGTCCCCTCCGTGGGATGTCTTGGACGTGTTATTAGGAATAAAAGGGGATGGGTGTCTTTGCAGAATGCTTCAAAAGCCATGCTAGAGTGGTTTATTCCCGTAAATGAAAGTGATCGAGCTGAAGTTTCAAGTCGATTACTAAGGATGCATTAGGGGTTGAGCGTTCCAAATGGGCAGTTGAAAAATGAATCTGTCGAAAGCGGTTGAAAATGAATGAATCTGAGATAAAATGAAGAGAAGTGATTTTGTTTCTATATTTTTTCGTTAACCATCATCCAAAACTTGCTTTTGGATTTAGGCAAATTTAGAACAAGTGCGGTCATTTATCAGACTAGATCTAATTGCACCTAGTAATTGGTATTTTCTTCCGAATATTTTCGTTTCTATCCAGAATTCTTATTACTCTCTATTTTGTGGATAAGCATTTGCACCATCAAGTTTTTACGTAGTTATACTATTCACTACAACATGTATTATGCTACGAATTCAGATTTGATTCAGTATTATTGTCTCCGTATACTGTATATCAGTTAGTTTAAGATTATTTTATTTGGTTTCATTGTATATAATTGCCAAATGAAAAGCTTAAGAGATATTTGGATGAGCACATTATGGTTGTTAGTATTGTGTTATTAAGTGTTGATACTATTATAGATAATGATTTTTTGTTTCGTAATCGATATATTATATTTGAGCAAGATGCAAACGAACATTTTAAATTCTTATGGATGGTTAAGTACAGTGAAAACATTGTTTGGGATTTCAAGTAGGTCTTACTTATAGATTCATTTGATCTGTTTTTAGTGATCTCCATAGTGAGACGACTTCCAAAAAAAGGAATATTTCCCGGAGATTCCTCACCCGCCCCCTCGTAAGCAGTGAAATAGCAACGGCGCAGTACACTTCTGTTGCCATGAAGTCTTTAGCGGGCGCCAAACAGTCTCTTAGAGAAGTATCTGTAGCACAAGAATCCCTCCTCGACTCGGGTTGCAAAGGCCCCGACAGCCTGGAGTGCCCCAGAACGAAAATAGTTCGGGAAAGAGGAGGTCTCCTTATATACGCCAAACTTCTTCCCCTTTCCACGTTTTCGCGGCCAAGCTTCACTCAATTTTGTCTCCGTAGTTCATTATGGTTGTTATTAATGGTGGAAATGGTTACAACTGAACTGTTGTCGAGAAGTACATGTGATCTCGTTACAATAGTAAGATAGCTTGAGGAATGATTTCTTCAACCAGATATAATTCTGCATAAATATATGAAATCAGTGTAAATGAACTAAAAGTTTAAAGTTAGAATGATGATATTCTATCATGTGATTATTAATGATTGTTAATTTTGCGGTTTCTTCAAGAGCATTAAACAATCATTAAATTAATTAAAATTCAGGGTATTTAAAATGTTGACAAGCAAATATCCGTGTTAATTATGAATTTTTAAAATCTAATAAATCAATCAAAGCGGAAAATATAAAAAAATTATTAAGTTTTTAATTCATAAATAATTCGTAATAAAAAATATACTTTTGAAGAATATATTGCCCACCTTTTCTTTCGAACTTTGCAACTTCCAAAATACGTTTCCTTACCTTAATAACGATAACCGATGCACAAAAAGTGGAGGAATATGATTTTTATTCAGTTGTTTTATATTTCTTAGTTGTTATTGTCCATTTTAAACCCGCAGACATAATATCAAGGCAAGAATTTTGAAAAAGGTTTGGAGCTCTTCAATGCAAAAAGCATTGTATCGCGTACATTTTCAAGTTCGACTTTTTTCTTGCAATAGATACTAGGTGCGCCAGACGTATCTTATCATGTAAACATGTACGCAAGCACTATCAATATCAGTCTTATTCATTTCTTTTTTGGGTTTTACTCTGAAAACCCCTTGCAAAAGGACTCTCTGCCGAGCAGAAGTAGGAAAAAACCTCATTGCGGTAGAATGAAAATAATTTCCAACAAAGACAACGGTTAAGAAAAAGAGTGCTTCGAAGGAGTTTATGGGAGTTGGATGAAGGGAATGCAGAGTGACAGCGCTCTCCCAAATGTCTGCAAAAGGGAAATACTTCGATAGAAAAAGCGGGGATTCGAGCGAAGAGCGGAAGTAAGGAACAAATGTACGAAAGACTGGAATTTAAACGATTCGTCTGCTAAAGAGGAGGCGAGATGAAAGGGAAGAGTTTAAATGAAGACGTAGTCAAATAAAAAGAAACGTGATGAATGTAAGAGTTGAAGGAAATATTTCACATACATTCGCATTTTTCATGAAATGAGAAAGAATTATTTTTATAAAAATTCTGTCGATCGAAGTTTGCTCTCCTTGCAGAAGAATCAATGAGGGTTGAATCACAATTAATATATTTCCATCTATTGAACTTGGATGTTAGGTTGTGATGATTTTCGTATTCTATTCCTGAGGTATACATGTATAATCTCGCGGTTGGTCGGCTGTGAAATTCCCTTCGAAGGTGTACGACCTGTCTCCGGATTTAATTAAAACATTTTCCTTATTTTATTTGGAAGTCAGATCCCATTTCAAAGTAGAGAATTCAAGAAACAATTCCTGAACAAAGAAATGAAAAAGGGGTTAAATCTGTAAATTTTCTAAAATTAACGCATTGATCTAGGACAGCACTTAACTATCGTAAATTCTTCCAAATTTTAAGTCTGTTTGTGTAACAATCATAATCTAAAGATCTCAGAAAGGTCATCTGAATTTACAATCTTTGCTTGATGCTCTGCTTGGATTGTATCACAAACATCTCTATCTCATTTTCCCAAGTTCATCATTTTCAGCAGTTAAAGAAAGAGCACTTCCAAAAGCCATCAAAATTAGGCCATAACGACTTCGAAAGGGACGTCAGGTGGAGGACATTTTAAAACTCGGAAGAGCGTAAAAAAGGTCTCAGTGACGATGAGGAATGGCTTAAGGATGTGGAATATGTTTGTGTTGAGATCTCTCGGTTCCGCTTGGATTTTTATCAGCATGGGGGTGGAGGGGGTGGACGCAGTAGGTGCGTTGATATCGTCAACCCGTGCGCATCGCTTTAATTAGGCAACAAATCACGACAGCGGGAAAGGGTTGCTAAGGGTAAGGAGGCTGGAAGAAAGAGTCGGTTCACAGGAAAATAGCTACGAATTTAAGAATACATTTCGTTTAAATTAATTAATGAAACACCATTTTTAACTAATTCAGTATCACTTTCCTATTTCATATAGCAACATAAAATAATTCTCTCAATTTATTTCTATAACCACTCTGTTGTGAAAGTGAAACAAAAGTATTTTAACGTACTAAATTGTTTAAGCAGTTCTTCGTAGCTGTCCATTACAAAAAGGGAATATAAAAGCACTTTTGGCATCAACACAATAATTTGTATCTTTTCATTTAGATCAAAACTGTAATTTTTTACAATATCTACAAACCTTATTTGATTAGGCAAGTTTTCGATCTTAATCATCAATAGATATCCTTAAAGGTCGGTTGTATGGGTTCATTATTCAAAATATTGTGGTTTGTTTTTCTTTTCTATTATTTCACCCAATTCTACATCATTCTCTTTCGTTTCACAGATGTTTAACATACTTTTCAATAATTTTTTCTACTCCCGCCAAACGACGTTTCAACTAATTTACCTCCTTACATCTTGTGCACATATTTAGCATCTTTTGTGAAAAAAATTATTTATTTTTAAAAAATCCTCTCTAAGAGCCGCCTAAGAGTCAGTTGCAACTGCAAGGCATACGATTAATATATTTCGCGGTGCTTTTATCAATAAACATCCCAGAACAAATAGCACATTTCTTCCTCCGCAAACTATAAGAATCTTAAAGTGTCTAGTTGGACTTGCACATTTGTGCAGCTGGAGTGCATCGTTAGGGGGAGGAATAAAATTGCATCTCGATCTCTTTTTTCCCTCCACGAGATACCAGAATAAAACATTCTACCCCTTCGTTGGCCCAACAAGTCCCACCGGAGACACCCGCATTCATAACCTCCCACCTGTCGAGAGGACATCCAGTCGCATTTTTTAGTGGAGGAATCCTTCACAGCCCCTCTTCTTTCGGGCATCTTAAATAGTCCACCATGGGATACTCCTCCGCTGTCTCCGAAGCAGTGCATTTTAGATCCCAATTCTGAGAAGTGGCCTACTACTATGTAGTGGCGACTCATTTGATTGCCTCGGCATCTGTGGACGGTGGATCGTAATCGTTTCCCGGAAATATGTCCCAAATCGGTCTGCCGCCATTCTTTTCTTATCATGTTCTCTAGCCCTTGAAACGAGGTCTCCGACGAATTTATGAGGTTACGTGGAATGTCTATGGATCCTTGTCGATCCTCCGATCTTTTTATTTTATTCGGATGTTTTAATCACTTCGTTTACATTTTTTACCTGTCCAAATACCTATTAATGCAAGCCAAAGTTATAAAATACCCATTTTTTATATCAACGTTTCTTCTATTCATATCTATCTTTCGTGTATATGCATCAATTTTTGTTAGCTTAGATCAAGTAAAATTGCATCAAATATTATGTTCTTAATTTTTGTACGTGTTTTTTTTTAATATTTAAATATGTGAATTAACCATCAACAACAGCTTTATTAGTGAATTTTATTCTCATATACTTTTTAAGTGTTATCATTTCCATTAACATTTCGATATTTAAGTAGAGATCGTCCAGCCCATGTTTAAATATATAAAAAGACTCAGAATTTATTGCTCTAAAGTAAGAGTTATTTTAGAGCATCCGTTGTTTTTCTACTACTACTTGAGTTATATTTTTAGTAATAATACCGTAGTTGATACTATAAATGAGTTTTCGGTATAAATATAGTTCCAACATGAGTAAGGTTATCCAAATATCTTTTATAAGGTGAGAAGCTAATTAAGACAAATTCTCAATATATATTTACTATAATTTTGTATTTTTAGATATAAGCGAGAGATTTCCTCAAATAAATCAAAGTCAGTACAACTCATTTATAGTGTGCTAAAGAGAATGATGAAATGTATTATGTATGTTTTATGATATTGTTTTAGATCTGAAATCATGGAAGGGTTGTAGGCAGTAGTCTTGGTTTACGTTTCAAAAATGATAAAGGAAAACTGAAATTCAAATACGTTTTAATGGTAATCACAATCGGATCCTTTACGATATGACATCTTCTACAAATCCGCGATGGAATAATATCTTGAGTGTCTCAAAACGGGAGAAATGCAGCCAAATCTTTAGCAAAGGGATGTAAATGGAGACGAGGGAGCCCAGGTGTCCAAAGAAGAGGCACATCTGCGTGTCGATCAGTGTCGGGGGAGGGCGAAACGGGATCCGCACATTCCACCGAGAAATCGCATTAAAGACCTTTCATGATCCTTCTGCTGCCAAAAATTTGCTCTAAGATAATTTGGACGAGAGAGTAATTTGGCAGAATCTCTGTATTATAGATAGCCCCACGGAGGCGTCCATTGTGTTAGCAAAAAGGTACGATGAAACTAAAAGGGGGAGTTTATAGGGTACGGAATCTTTCCGTGGACGAGGGTGGCATATATATTTCACTTTTTCAATCATAATGTGTGATTGTCCTGTATTCTGCGCTTATCCAGTCTGAAGTTACCTTCAAATTTCAGCTCTTTTAGAGCAAATTAAAACTGGGTAGTTTTGGCTGAACAATGAATTTAAATTAAAATAAATATATTAAACGTTGTTGTATCAAATTAGTTGTAGAGTTTAGCTTTTTAATTATTTTCGTATGACATGTAGAGCTGTATTTTATTTCAGACTTGCTTACCCTTCTGAAGTGTACCATTTAACGATTATTTGCGATGTTTAAATTGTTTGATTTTTTTATTTTACGGCATCATATATTTTGCTGCATTAATGAGCGGTATATTTCCAAGTGCAAGCAGTAAAATTTTACTAAAATGTATAGTTGTGGATTGAGAAAATATAAGTGTATTGTAGGACCTCTAAATCAGGGCTAAGGAAAAATACTCTTAGTTTGTTCTATGTCTTTCGAGATAGCTCGAATGAAATAGAATTGAGAGAGTAAGAATTATTCTTTTTCTGTTTTCTATCCAAGCGATATTAGGGGATATTTTTCGTACCTCGATTCCACAGAGGTTTTATACATCTTCTACTTAATCTCCACTTTTCATCTTTATTTTCGGCTGTGCTTGAATTCCAGATTCCTTTTGTTTCCACTTCCTCCATTTTGATTTGAGTTTTTCTGTTTATATTCTGATTTGTATCGGATGCCAACCAAGATGATATAAATGTTTCGTTGGCCCACATCATCTTCTACTTCGGGAGATTAGATCGCGGGTTCTACGTTATCTCTATGTTATTTTTTTCTGCGTTCATTTCTTTGGCTGACTTGCCTTAAAATTCTTTCGTATCTTTTGTTCTGTTGTTCACTCACAATTACAGATGTTACTTAACAATGTCAGCAATCAGAGAGAGAAATATTGCGAGTACATGGTGAAGTTAGTAGATTTTACATTAATTGACATGTCTATGTTATACTATCGTATATTCCTGTAGTCTATATCTATTCTATTAATGTAAGGAATAAAAATTTAATTTCAACTTTCAGCGAATGATTTAATTAGAAAGTTGTCTTCGTATTTAACTATTAAATTAAACGTGAGGTTTTACATGAAAATTCTGCAATTCTTAAGACGCGTTTTTATTGATATTTGACTTTTCTTCGTAACAAAGACTAAAACGACAATAATCGATGAATAACCCACTTCCCTAGGCTCGGAGATGTAATATAAGTGTGAGAAGAAGCAATCACATGTGGAGTACGTAAGGTTTCCTCAATGGAAAGGGCAGCAATAGATAATCAGGGGCCACTCCCATCGAAATCTCCAGTCACACTCGGGAATGTCAGGAGCCACTTCGCGAAACACTTTTACGGCTCCGTCTCGTCCAATAAACATTCCCAACCTCTCCCATTTCCTTATGCTATCTCATCGTTGACCGTCTCCCGTAACCCTACTGTTTCCTCCTGAGAATGAAATCCGTTACCTTTCTGTCGCCCTCCACCGATCAGACTCTTAAGGTCCTCCTCGATAAAGAAAGTGGACGTCTTCTTCTTTCCCACGAACGGCCGTCACAAATCGCGGGAATGCCTCTGCACCACGATCTTCAGAGCATTATCCAACCCATTCGACCACTCCTCTAAAACTTTAAATTTTCTAGTTGCCCAAAGTTCTCTCCGTAACACACGTTCTCAAATCCTCACATCCGCTCCCGTTCTCACTCGATATCCCTCCGATATCTTATTAATTCCCGGCAGAACAACAAGGCGTCTCCCCCACCGTTTCTATATCTTATGAGGGCTTCGGATTTCTTTCTCTTTCGACCCAAAGGATTTACTGTCTCCCTCTGCATCCTCTAATGGAGGGCTCTTTCCGTGTGAAGGATGGAGCCTCTCTTTCCCCCAACAGGGCATCTTTACACCCCAAGGAGTGGCGGCCTCTCTTAAGATCCTCCTCGAATTAAGCCGTCCTCCAATCGCAATAATTCTTTCGGAGAAATCGATGTATTGAGATGTCCTACCGCTGTACGCGTGCTTTTTTTACGATCGGAATCGAGTCGTAAATGTGTCCTCGAGACGTCTACAATCGGAGGCTCGGGAAAGTCGACTTAAGTCGAAATTAGTAGCGTTTTTCGGAAATTGTTTCCTCCGAAACAATTAACATCTTCCAAATGGTGCGTGGGTATTCCGAATAGATCTAAATTATGGTCCACTTAGCGGACTGTGTTCAACTACTCCCACTTTCCAATCATTCGCATTAATTAATTTCCAATGAAATTTTCTTTCTGAACCAACCGATCGCTGTAAGAATTAAATACGATGTGTTTTCCAAAGTTCTAATGTAAAATAACTTCTTGAGAAACATTTAAGTCTACCGTGTTTGAGAGTGTTTTGTTTTAAGATATACAAAAAGCTTTAAAAGAACCACCGGAATAATTATTTCCTGAAATCATCACCATAGAAAGATTTTTCAGCACTAAGTATTTCTATGGGTAATTCCGAACTATTGGAAACATCTACCTGTGAGGAAATTCTTATTTAATTATTATGGAACCGACATGTGAAAAAGAGAATATTTTTCAAATAGTTTTCCTAAATATATATTCCACATGAAAGGGAACTTCATTAATATTTAAATACTTCAATCTTATTCAAACCATAAAAGCTAACTGAAAATTCACATGAACGAATGCCTTAGAAGAATTATATTTTAGAATAAACCTATCATTTACGAGTATCCAGAGCTAAGCATTGTCTTTCACCTCAATCAGAAATCACTCCACAAAAGTACTCTACGTTCTAATAGACGCAAAAACTTCGAAAGTAATGAATTCCATTAATATTCCTTACGATTCCTTTAATGGCCGCAAAGATAAGATCTCACTGTTATACTTTCTTCATTTTTCACTGATAAAAATACGAGAGCGATCGGGGAGTCCTTTGATTGCATTGTCAGCGATAAAATCTTTTCGATTAGTGGGAGTTTTGATATATAGGCGACTTTCCATGCTCCCGATCCTCGAACATCTTTCTTCTCATTTACCGAAGAGAAGATCACATATGTAAATTGGATCCAAAGGCGTTATTTAGTACAGCGACCGTTTCTCGAATCGCTTATCGATCTACAAAGAATCTCGAGAAATCTGCTCTAGTTTTCCGAACATAATTAAGCTCACAATATTTAATTTCTTATGAAGAAAAACATCGTGATAGAAGATCGTTATTGTTTTGCCTTTTAATTGCTCCGAGAGATATTTCGCCTTTTCAACTAAAGGCTTCCGAGTGAGTCTGATTTCACAAACGAATTTATAGCTCCTTCCACTCGAACGGCCATAAATTAATTACTTACGATTTAGATTTAATTTAAATTCGAGCAATATTTCTCGATTTCTTTGTCAATGGAAAGTTTTTTAGTTGAAGGATACGTAAAATATCTAAGCTCATATTTTGGGGAACGTATCTCAGTTATTAAATGGTAAGAGGAGACACAATTTACTAATTTAATGTAACTGCAAAAGGAAAATGAAAAAGCATCAAAAGACATGAATGTGAGTAAAGGAATGAAACAACCGATATAAACTCTTTATATGCTTTTATGGCAAACAGATATTCCTTATTTACTGAGCAATCGACATTTTTCTGTACGCTGTAGATGCTTTAAGAGATACATGCTTAGTGTTACCAAGTTACTCGTTGCAATTGTTTATCGAGCAAAAATATTCATATAGCGTTAAATATAAATAAAAAACATTTCTTTTTTCTCCTTATACGGTAAACTGTATGAAAATCATTCTTAAATGTAAAATTTATTGTTTAAAAAGTGTGCTTTCTCCGTCTGGGTAAATATTTCGCAACTTAACAAATTTAACACGCAATAAAAATATATCGTTAGAACTCCAATATCTTTTACGAATAGCTACGAGTTGAATCTTTTCTCACATTAAGCTACGAGTTGTAAATCATATTTAAATTCTAAGGTATAAACTTCTATGTGTCAAAAAATTATTTGATTATATAAATCAGTTATTTTGCTCACCAATAGAATTTTATTCCTTTCCATTTTACTATCGATGAGGTGTCTTTTTATGGATAGGACTGTATATTCTCACCGCCTACTTACAATTTATTTTTAGTAGGTCGATCATAAATACACCCAATTGATACATCACCTGCTTTTCTAAGTATTCGTCAATTTAGAGTTTAGCCTCTTCATCCGAGATATCTCACCCAAAAAAGAAACGCCTTCCAACGTTTACATTCAATAAAAGGGAGCAATAAGGGTGAAAGCTTGGCATCCTTACTGAAAGTATGCGTGCTTAAATTCTTCGTCGAGGCTAGATTGTTCCATTCAAAGTCTTCGGGATATAAAATAAGAAATATGTCGATCATAATCATAATAGGAGTTTGGATGCTATTCTGCTATCCGCAGCGAAAAAGATGGGGTTTTATCATGAAAATCCGACGCATTCAAATCTCCTGTAACCTTATGATTTTCACCATCTGCTTGAACGACCTGAGCGTCATAAATTCTCCCACATTCTAGTAATCCTTTGTGATGGGTTATAGCTATGAAGAGCTGGAAAGAGTAGTAAAATAGACCAGTTTAAGATATCAGCATGAAAATCTTTTCCGAAATCATTGTATTGAGTGAGAACATACGTATATATTTGAGACCGTTAGAAACAGTATAGTACTAACATTCGCTTTTCGTTTAATTATAGATAGGATTTTTTCATTTTTATTCAAAAATTTATATTTTTCTGGAAATAATTTTCCTTATATTTGCGATAAGTCTTACAATACGCAAGATTACTCTAAAATTATTTTACTGCATTGAGTTAGAGTGATTAAAGTTAAGTTAAAGTGACTAAAGTTCTTTCATATTTTTAAGAACAGGATATCTTTTAATATTTTTCATTTCATTTTTTCACTTAGTAATTTCATGTAATTCTTTTATATCTATCCCAAAGATAATTCCTTTTATGAATAATTCTCTTTTCCATGCGATTAAATGTAGTTTCACCTAAATATAAGATTAATCGACTCATTCATTTTTAAGGCTGAATCAAAATTTTCCGTTTCATAATTTAAACACACGAAGCCATAAAAAGCCAACATTATATTTAATTCTAAAATACCCGTTCTTAAAATAACACTTTCTGCATACCATTGAACCTCGGAGGAAGTCGGATTCCACGACTCGCAGACTCCCTGGCTAACAATACAAATCACTTACACCCTAGAGTCGACCTTCCTAGAAATTCCCCTCACCTTTGCCTCTCGCGCCGTCACGCCTCTCTATTGCCCTCAATCCCTCAGCGGCCTTCCAACTCCCGATACGGGTGCCTTCGTTTGCCGTAGAGGGCCTCCGCTTTAGCTCCCAGCGGGCGGTGGAGGCACCGAGAGACGAGGTATGACTTGCAAGGGATTTCGGTCGCTGCCGTGATGGACACGGTAGAGTTACCAGAGATGCTTCTTAAGGAAGTTGGCACACAGACGACTGAGCAACTGAAACCTCAGGAATCATACTATAGATTAAACAGCGTCCATATACGGAAGCTGCATCTGGAGTCTTTGAAAATCTATAAATAAAATAATTTAATAGGAATAGATTTTAAAGAGAGAAATCAACATTGAATACAGTTTTTTGTAATCTATATGTTGGAAATTAGACTTAAGTTAGAATAAATACTTACATATCTTCTTGAACCTAATGAATTTATCTCGCTCTGACCACTTAAAAATTTCAATCTATCGTCAATCATTCATAGACGTTAACAGTTCAAAACAATGATCAACTTTTCTTCTCAGCAAGAGAGCATGTGTTCTCCGTAAAAATATCCGTAATTTGCATATCAGCATAAATCATAGAAAACTCAATGTGACATCCACCCGTTTCCCGTATATCGGAAGGAAAGAACTCACCCCACGGCATTCGGGAAAATAGTTCGCAAAAGTTACTCGCAAGGAATATAACGGCAGGTGAAATCGTCATTCTAGGTCAAAATCTCTCGGGCTATGAAAGAGGGGAATTCGGCTAACTTACCTCCCCTTCCACAAATTTAGAAAAATTATCCTCTTTTATCTTTCCATAAGAGGCCTTTTAGAGAACGCTTCCAGGATAACGGACTGTGGTCGTGGAATATAATTTTAGAAATGTTTCCTCGGGTATCTGTTCCTTAGATCTAAATATCGCGCGATTATCTTGGTCAAAAATATCTTCAAGATTTTAGAGAGACTTTAGTAAAAGTCCTTCGTAAACACTACGTATTCTTTCCGAAGCCTTATAAACCCGATTTCTTTATGCCGCCGCCAATAAATTCTGCGGATGTAGAATCGTTTCCGTCCCCCGCTGTGTCCCAAACACTTGGGAAACATCGTCGACTAGTTTTAGGAGGAGAGAGACATTTGTTAATGATCTCCAGGCAACGAACTGGAATCACTCAGATGATGTTATTATTACTTTTCCCGTTTCCTTCTTTTCCCTGTGGACTTTATTCCGCGGCCTGGGACATTTAACTGAGCGGAAGGGAAAACTTCTGCGCGATGAAACGCCCTAAATCTTGTCGGCGAAAAGCTATTGATCTCTTTCTCTCGAAGAGATAAAATTCAGGCATGCTTCCTGTCGGGGCTAGTTTATTCGTGGGAAAGGAGATCCCTAGAGTTCGAAAAACAATCGAGAGAGTACGCCTCGAATCCGTTATGTGAACATATTTACATCTGTACTTTGAATGTTTCATAGAATATAGTTAGAGGATCGTACCATTTTCAATCTCTGTCTTATACATATTCTAGAGATAGTGCTCTCTTTGGAATTTTAAGCACGTAATTATTATTATTATAAGTTATTGAAACTTCCTCAAAGATGTGAATGATGTATTAATATCCCTTTATTCCGCAAACATTTATAAGTAGATCCTATCTGTCACAAAATACTGATTCTGAGTAATCTTTACGTTTAATTGGAGCTGAAACATTATTTGGTACCCCTTGAATAAAATTCATGCATCCTTTCCGGTCCACCGGACGTCCGCGTTATTAACGGGATGCTGCTAATTTTATGGAGTCCATGCCGCTATGGGAGACAACGAAATAAAGAATGCTAATGAAATCTTGGGGCGTAAGTGATTGCTGCTGGAATGGATTACAAAACGAGACTATATATAAGAGGGTCCGCTGGATATTTCCTCGGAATGTGATTCATTTCGTATGTGATTCTCCCATTCTATCGCAACCCAATGTCTCGTTTCGCCTAATTGGGCCCAAAGGTAGGCGACGTGCTTAGAATAGCGTTAGGAAATGGCGAAAGATATAATTAAGAGAATGAGGTTAGACTAGTGGAAAAAATTGCCTTCTCGGAGAGGAAAATGGTAAGAAAGGATGAATATTTTAGCGTAGGGACAGTTTTAGCATAGGAAGTGGCTTTCTATACGAACAGTGTAACTCAGGGGAAAAACACCCATTTATAAACGTAGGAATAATATTATGGATTGATATATTCAGCGCAATACTTATTTTCCAAATATCTCATCGTGCGTAACCGTACGACAGTAATCTTTCTAGCGAAATCATTCTTCAAATGTAACCCTCGATCGTCAAATAATCCCGTATCCAAAGTACATCCCGAACAAATTATTAAACGATGAGGATGTTTGCTTTTCAACATAGACTCCTATCACTTTCATTACACTATCCGCCCACGCGGACAGATTCACACATGGGGACGGAAGAGTGATTGAGGTTTTTTGGAGACAGCGGGAGGCTGAGTGGAAGAAGAAGAAAGAGTTATGAGCCGTGGTTTTTTCTCCCCAACGAACAATGCAACAGCGCGGCGTTTATTTTCGAGGCAACGATAAATGGTCATCCATATCAAAAGTCGTTAGATCCGGCCTCGATTAAGAGCTCTGCTATGAAAATTATTGCGGTTGAGAGAAAGGAAATTCCCGGCGTAAAAAGGGAATCTCGAAAGAAAGAAACCGCCTTAAAAAAAAGATGAGGAACGGAATGAAAAGGCTCGCTCGGATCGCCTCGACCAAAGTTCTAAATGAAAAGGACAAAGGGATTCTGGAGGGATAAATTTCGGGAGGTGCTTGAGATTTCGGATACGGACAATGCATAAGGACATTCTCCAGATATAAAATTTTGGAAGCATAAATGATTATGCCCATTTCCTTCTCATTAACTCTTCACTGATGAATCTATTCACTCTCTTACAATTCTTAGTATAAATTTGTCATTTGTCTCTTTTCGCAAGATTTTACATTTCGTAAACTTTTTCGAACACTCAGGTTATTGCTTGATGTTCTGCATTATAATGAATGAAGGCTTAATTTGGAATTGTTGAAGGTAACAGTCGAGAAAAATCTCCCTCGAGTTCCAAATAGAATATTATAGTATTTCCATTTTAACTGGCAGAATATCTTATTATTTATATTATACAATCGGATTATAGCTAACAAAATCTTCATCCCTTCGGAATTTCATACGCTCATTACCGTTAAATTACTCCTAGCTATGAGATTTTTCTCTGAATATCATTCTTTTTAAGGTTCAATGTTTAAATTCAAATAACCTCTAGAGTTATTTAGTGTAAACTGTTGTTAATAAAGACAATCAAGCGATAAGTAGGCACCGTCGTGAAATAATTTCCTCAATTAAGCCTCATGTAGATATAAAAATCTCTGTATTCGCCCCCAAAAATAAATAGCATGAAATTGAGCAAAATACGGTGTTGTTAACGATTGGAATACTTCCTTGAAATTCTGTTAATTCTCCCATTTCTTCTACCGCTTCGCTGTATACGAATGTGCAGTTGTGACGAAAATTCAAATCCGTACACAGCGAATAACATAAGGGAAATGGATGCAAAAGCAAACAGATTTAAAATTCGTTTTCCCTCGGACACTATGCGTAATGTGTTCAATGCATGCAATGTATATTATTTGAATCGTGATGCTTACACCCCATGCCACACACTGAATGGTGGTTATCCACATAGACAGCTCCTCCGGCTACCTCATCAGACTTACTCGGAGTGAAGCACATTAGCAGATCGTAGCAAATTAAGCTCCGTAAATTAAGCCGAAAATTTTTCTTGGAAAAACCCCCAACTTCATCGCCTCTATTCCAATGATATTTCTCAGATTTGATTTGTTACCAAGATTCAGATCGTGGGAACACCACTTCTAGGAGCAGGAGATGTATATTTCAAAACTTAAAAATGTAATAAATCTGTTACAGATGAAATGGTTAATGTGTCAGTTCATTCTTGTACCAAAAAAATCAGAATTATCAACTCCCAATTCAGATTCATGTCACAGATCATTTCCATCCATTTCCAGGATATCGTATTTTAATTGTGACTTTCACTTCTTAACATATACATATGTTTACAATCAATGATTTTTTTTAATGTGTTATGCATGAAATGTTTCACCATGCTTTTCGTGCATTCGAGATGTCTAATAAGTATTATTCATTCGTTATAAGACACTTTCCGCAAAGAAACGGAAACTGAATTTATGAGTTTATTTTGTCTTTTATTGTGCCGAATGCTGGTTATGATATAGAACTCCCATGTTTAAACCCCGGATGCAGAAGTATCCGATACGAGATCTGTGTAATTGGAAAAACTAACGTTAACTTATATCTTATCAATAACAGCTTAATAACAGCTAAAAATTCTTGGTTCAATGTAAGAATAAGTGGTATTTATTATAAAAATGAAAATGAACTCTGGGTTCTAGCGTTCTGTTCTTTCTTAATCTTGGAAAATATCCATCAATCAATCAGAATTATCCATCTCTTATGGTAGATGCGAAATCGTACTGTCTGAGTAAATAATATTGTAAGAAAATGTTAGAAAACTATTAGATGGTCAGTTATGCCGGTCCATACACTACAAATCAGTATTTACGTAACCTCCTAAATTTAGAAACACTGAAAGGAGAATATCAACGAAATGAGGGAGACCAAAGAGGATTTCCAAGTGATCGTAGGCGATTTATGGCGTTTGTAGAACTCCTGGGGAGGCGATGGGTAACACCCCATACAAACATCCCTCTCTCACGTCACTAAATATTCTACCGCACTCCCGCTGAGATCTCCCAATCTTCCCTCACCTCTATTCGGACACGCCTACATTTTTATTGTCGCCGATCCTTAGCAATCAATACTCCGCCAACTTAAGCAAGGATAATATATCGATCGACTGAACGTCTTACTTTGATTTGTAAGTCATACTGAAAGCCCTTAATCTCATTCTCATTGGAATTTTTTCTCACCAAATGCGAATCACCAGGAGATGAATTTTCCATTTGTACTGTGAAAGTATTATTTAAGGTATTTTTTTTCAAAAGCCTCATTACAAGAATGTGTTCCAAAAAAACTATCCCGCTTTATGAATCCATTCGATAATTCTTCTCCCTTACCTTCAAATAATTAAAGTCGCCTTTTCCTTTTAAAAACAATTAAAATTCGAAGGATTACTCCACCATATGCTTAAATGAAGTTTAGAATTAATTGCCTATCAGAATCGTTCGTATAAATATATACTGATAAGGTAAAATGTGTTTTACAACATTTGGATCAATAAAAGGTTAAATATGGTCCTCCGGGAAAATAATTTCATGTTCCGCGCAGAACATAAACTCGTATATACGTAAAATATACATTAAGATGATATAAAGATGGAATAAAGAGTGAGTTCATACGGTATGTCACGAATGGACATAATTTGAACGCGAGAACCGATCCATTACTTGTGTTTCAAGAACGTATTTAACGTTGCTCTCTTCGCATTTAATGCTGATATTTTCATCGAACAACCATATGCTGCGCAAGATGCGCAAGACTAGTATTTCATAAAGGGAGATGACCATCAATATGCCACGATAATCTACGTCGGTTACGATGACGAAGAAAATTTGCTTCCTCATCTCTTCCTTCTTGGGCAAGAAAGAATAGAACTTAGGTCAATTTCCAAGTGAATAGAATGATTCATTTACTTTGCAGGGACTGACCGTCGAAGGAAGTAGTGAAAGTTCCGAACGAAAACAAACGGCCCCGTTGGACGGCCAAGGGTTGTTCCCGTGGAGAGAAGCAGAAAGTGAGAGGGATCATTTCCGTCCGTGAATGCGGTGACACACATCGTTGCAGCGATTTTCGTTAGTTGTGCTGCCGAATGCAGAAGTTGGCTACGAAGAGGTAAATTTAGGACATAGTAAACACGTAGTGCCTGACAATTCTTACATATGGTCCGCTGGGTAAATAATTTCATGTTCCGAGGAGGATATAAACTCGTATAGCCGTGCAGTGCACTTCACGTTGATATTAAGGAGGAATAACGAGTGAGTTGTATTTTCAAATAATATGAAGCATTTCATTCCTCTTCGGGGAAATTCAAGTCACATCATTACACGTATTTAACGTTGCTCTCTTCGCATTTAATGCTGATATCTTCATCGACCAGCCGTTTGCTGCGCAAGATGTAAATGAACTCTTCAACAGCCTTAAAATTAAATCGTAGTTTAAGCCATCGTTTTGGGATTGAGAATTGGAATATAAAGTCATACAACTTCGGGTTTATGTCCGCGCGAATACCTTCTAAGTCTTTTTAATTTTGCTCCTGTTCAGAAATAACTTGCAGGATATCCAATTGTGAAGCGTTCATGCTCAGTATTCATAAGTTGGAAAAACGTTTTCAAGTCGAATATCGGATCAGGAATGGAAAAGTTATCACAACAATTATTTTCACTCAGAAGTCACGAGTGACTCTTTCTTTGCAATGCAGCAGCTCGTCGTAGAAATAAGAGTGGAAGGAAGGCTTTAAGGAAAAAACGAGATTATGTTTTAAACTCTTTATATTTCTTTAAGTAACGATTCTAGCGGGAAAAAGCTCACACGAGACGGGGAGCGGAAAAAACCCGCAAAAGACACAGAGATAATTGAACAATAAAGATCTTCACAAAACAACAAATAGTACATACAGTTTTTGGCAGAGTTACGGGAGGATTAATTGAAGTAATCCAGCAGTTGGAAAAACCATCCAAATATTTAAAAACCTCTTTTAAATTACGTTCAGAAAACATTTGTGATGAAATTAGAAGTCATATGAAATGCACAGTTTGGAATGGAAGCCCACACTCTCAGCACACACAACCACACCACCACCACCGGGTTAGTAACTACCAAAATTCTACCACTAATAGGCATTCACACAGGAGTATACTCCGCACTCGTTACACACACGCACACACAAGAGTATGGGAACCATTCCAGTTCTGTGCAATGAATTAAAGTTAAGCTACCGAACAAGGCCTTGTTGTCGAAATTAATTTAACTCAACCCGTAAAAATACATACAGACATGATCAATACAAAGCAAACATATTTGATGAAAGCCATCAATCTCACATAAAGCGCACACACGCGCAACTATCGATGAAAAGCGTAGGCGTCACCGCAATACAAGGTAATCGCACTTGATGAAAGCCATCAATCTCACACACACGATGACAGGCAAACAATAAATTACATGCGTAGGTGCCTGTAGAAAGTTTTTCTCCGGTTTCCAACGAGTTCGACGTAGTAGGTGATGCAGTTTTCGCCAACGGTTCGATCTTCCTGCACTGAGGTGGTTGCTGCTCCTGGGTTTCCCACCGCGTAAGGGCGATCGTAGACTTTTTGTCTCCTCTCGTCTCCTTTGAATCAATCCCTGTCACCGATGCTTGATGTAATACCTGAAAAGAGTACTTTTTTAAAATGCATTCAAACTCTCACTACGAATTCAGAGAACTGAGAAAACGGAACCTACCATGGAAAGCATTTCTGAAAAAAATTGCAACATGATTACGAAACGACGGATAATGATATAAGCATAGCATAACTCAATGTACCTGCAAAAAAATTTTATGTATTAACGACAAGGGAAATTACATACATAAAAACTTGAAATACCAGTACCATGTTTTTTCCCTGAAAGCAATTGAGCAAGATTATTAAAAGACGGGAAGAACATAAAAATCATTACCAATTGACCTGCAAGAAATTTATCGTTATGACACAACAACATCATACATTATGTACCTGGTACACACACTTATAACACCAAAACCATTCCGAAAACATACGAACGAACTCAAGCAAGCGGACCAACAAGCAAACGACAACAACAAGCCCCAGACCATGACTGCGCGCAGTCTATCCCTACCATCATGAATACGTACGCATCATGAAATAAATAGTTCGCAGACAACACACAACTAATATCACCTAATGTTAAATTACGTACATACAATTACGCGAGCATGGCGAGAGAACGAGCATATAATGTTAACACACACAAATAAAAACAAGTTTGGTGCTGGAAACCATTTCCACCACCGTGGATTTGGTCGCGAATCTCTGAAGCAAGCGTGATTCTCGATGGCAGCGGATTCCACCAGGTATCTCTTGTAGATAATCCATGCCCGACGACTCTGGATTCAACATCCGATGGTCGCTCCCAACTGCTCCCGCCGAAATCTCCGGACGAAGTGAAGCTAACCTCCTGTCGCCGATTTCCGGTCGCCGATGCAGCGATCTGATTGGCGGGAACCTCAAAAAAACAGCTGCGCATAGAATTGAATTGTTAAATTTATAAATGTTGCATTCAAATCTTTCATTTAGCAGCTTCTTAAATATTTTTCTTTATTCTAATCGTTGCACTTCAGTTAAAGTTCACTATCTTGTCATGATAGCGCTCTGTTTTTGAGAAAAATAAACCTCGATTTGATTTCAACTGATTGATATTCTGATTGAACGTCAATGTATGATAGTAATCATCAAAATGCATTGCATTTAAACCGTTCTTACGGAACATATGCCGCATTTCAAATCACCTATTCATGAGCAATGCCCTACGCGATAATGCATTTCTGTACAGCCGCTCCAACAGCCGTAAGCTGGTCGCTGAAGGTAGCGAGTTAGCTTGCCTAGAATCACTTCGACATCAGAGCTGGTTGCGGGAAATTAATCTGAGTGGGATTTGAGGAAATGTGTAGAGGATGTTGGATCTAGATCGAGGCGTTCGTATCATTATTACGATGGATTTACTGTTGCGGATTATGGAAGCTTCGATTGTTTACGCAAAGCGATAGCAGTAATTGGGAATAAAAATAAAAAATCGAAGAAGATCCATGGCGACTATTTTTTGCTTTAACGAATATAAATATATTTTAATGCGACTCTCTGCTTCTGTAGCGCATATTATCTTTGGAAATATACAATTCTTTTTATATCTAGTTCCCTTTATACCGATCAGCTGTGTAACATAAATAGGTAGTTATAAAAAGCTTTATTTTTGTGTCAACCATTATGTCTTACAAGAATAATTTCCTGAAAGAGCTTGTCATGCAGTTGTGTGTTAGATAACAGTTTCAATGGTAACTGCTTGATGTCATGAATAATGCTGAATTGAAATAGGATAGCACTGTTTGATTGTTGAACAGTAGTGATTCAAACCTTGCACTGTGTTTTGACCACATTTAATTGAAGCTCATAGCAAAACCAGGGACATGAAGAGGATTGATTCAAGTAGTGAGCTTGAGTTGGAATTTGTGCACTGTTATGAATTAGTGTCCATCAGAAAATTCATAACATGGTAAAAGTAATGAATTTCTAGCCTTTAATTAATCAGTTCCATCCATGACTGAACTTGATCCATAATTTGTCACACAATATTCGGTTCCCAAAGTTCACCTCCTTTATAATTTGCATATTAATTTTGCTTGTCATAGGACTGCTGCAGTTATTACCATCAACATATTTTTCAAGGTTCCTTTGCCTTGAAATAAGTATCCCTAAGAATCACCTAAGTTGACCACTGCTTTGCCTCATCATAGCTCTGAAGTTCTCAGCTTTTGCCCACATTTAATCATAAGAGTTTTTTAAGTCCACCACCTCAACTGATTATCCTTTCTGCTACTTGGGACACAATCTTGTCTTTCTGCAACTGATATATCCATCACAATGATTTGTTGCCTTCCAAGGAAGGACACCAACATTGCTTTAAAAGTTATGATGTTTAATTCCCTGAACGAGCATTCATAAAGATTGAGTATAATGATGAGTACATAGGCATTCCTTAGCATATAGCAAAAGACTCACTCGTTGAGAATAACCATGCAATTAGGAATGACTTATTAAATTTTTTGGTTCCTATCCTTTGAATTACTAATCTCACAATGAGAAAGACTATATATATTTCTGGATGGAAAACTTTCTCACCACCAAAGCTCCATTCACGAAGAAGTGAATGATCATTCATTGCCTCACAGATAACTGCTCATGAAGAGCAATCAATTTACCCTTTTCCAAGACAATGTTTACAAACCTCTATTAACCCTTAACTATGTTGTTGCATCCATGAATGATTTAACTCGCATGATTTTCAATGAGAAATATTTTTATTCATTTTTTATTTCATGGTTACATTTATTTATATTACTAACGCTTCCAAGTTTTTTAACATCAATCTGCTTTTTTAAGCTGCCTGAGTGGGAAGTATGAAATCCTGAACACTGCTCATATTGATCATGCTTTCTGATTCATTGAATTCCTTGTGAAAATAAGTTAATCTATTCGATTATAAAGATTGAATAAATAACCCTTAATCAGCCATAATTGATGACAGTAGGCTTGTAACTACTAATCATTGTCTTCAATTTCTTTATTATTATTTACAATTACTGTGTATATATCTGTATAACATAATTGAGATATATCTACCCATTTAAATATGTTTTCATTAAGAGTGGCTGTTGGGTTTGGAATAAGCGACTGGGATGTTTTTTTCATATTTCACAAGTTAATCTTTCAATGCAACTTGAGGATTTCTATTTAATTAAAATATAAACTCGATTGTAAGTTTGGCTTATTAAGTCCTGCATGCTTGAGAATTTCTCGAATTTAACTTTAAACGATCACATGAAAGAAGTTGAATATTATAGAAATTACTGGAGCTTGAATCCTGGCTGGATGCTTGGCAGGTATGCATCCGTAATGATCGATCTACCGATTCTTAGACTTTGAAGGCAGCAGAGCCTTCCTTAGGTTATGAGATGACGGTAGCCAATTAAAGATGTCTCGATCAAATATTTAGAAATATTAGTTCCAAAGAGTTTCTCCAAAGGAGCAAAAAATTGTGGTCGGATGAAACGCGATTGAAAATACGGTCACACAAAAAATATTGATGATAAGGTATGGGTTTATCAACAAACGTAATGTATCTTTGTTATGCGTGACTCATAGATAGGAACCGGTATATCATTTGAGAATAGATACGTATGTAGGGGGATTGATCAAGTGGCGTGCACCACTTACGATCAGAGATATAGAGACTAGCTTTTCATAAAGAGAGTGGACCACGATAATCTTCGTCGGTTACGATGACGAAGAAAATTTGCTTCCTCATCTCTTCCTTCTTGGGCAAGAAAGAATAGAACTTAGGTCAATTTCCAAGTGAATAGAATGATTCATTTACTTTGCAGGGACTGACCGTCGAAGGAAGTAGTGAAAGTTCCGAACGAAAACAAACGGCCCCGTTGGACGGCCAAGGGTTGTTCCCGTGGAGAGAAGCAGAAAGTGAGAGGGATCATTTCCGTCCGTGAATGCGGTGACACACATCGTTGCAGCGAATTTCGTTAGTTGTGCTGCCGAATGCAGAAGTTGGCTACGAAGAGGTAAGTTTAGGACATAGTAAACACGTAGTGCCTGACAATTCTTACATATGGTCCGCTGGGTAAATAATTTCATGTTCCGAGGAGGATATAAACTCGTATAGCCGTGCAGTGCACTTCACGTTGATATTAAGGAGGAATAACGAGTGAGTTGTATTTTCAAATAATATGAAGCATTTCATTCCTCTTCGGGGAAATTCAAGTCACATCATTACACGTATTTAACGTTGCTCTCTTCGCATTTAATGCTGATATCTTCATCGACCAGCCGTTTGCTGCGCAAGATGTAAATGAACTCTTCAACAGCCTTAAAATTAAATCGTAGTTTAAGCCATCGTTTTGGGATTGAGAATTGGAATATAAAGTCATACAACTTCGGGTTTATGTCCGCGCGAATACCTTCTAAGTCTTTTTAATTTTGCTCCTGTTCAGAAATAACTTGCAGGATATCCAATTGTGAAGCGTTCATGCTCAGTATTCATAAGTTGGAAAAACGTTTTCAAGTCGAATATCGGATCAGGAATGGAAAAGTTATCACAACAATTATTTTCACTCAGAAGTCACGAGTGACTCTTTCTTTGCAATGCAGCAGCTCGTCGTAGAAATAAGAGTGGAAGGAAGGCTTTAAGGAAAAAACGAGATTATGTTTTAAACTCTTTATATTTCTTTAAGTAACGATTCTAGCGGGAAAAAGCTCACACGAGACGGGGAGCGGAAAAAACCCGCAAAAGACACAGAGATAATTGAACAATAAAGATCTTCACAAAACAACAAATAGTACATACAGTTTTTGGCAGAGTTACGGGAGGATTAATTGAAGTAATCCAGCAGTTGGAAAAACCATCCAAATATTTAAAAACCTCTTTTAAATTACGTTCAGAAAACATTTGTGATGAAATTAGAAGTCATATGAAATGCACAGTTTGGAATGGAAGCCCACACTCTCAGCACACACAACCACACCACCACCACCGGGTTAGTAACTACCAAAATTCTACCACTAATAGGCATTCACACAGGAGTATACTCCGCACTCGTTACACACACGCACACACAAGAGTATGGGAACCATTCCAGTTCTGTGCAATGAATTAAAGTTAAGCTACCGAACAAGGCCTTGTTGTCGAAATTAATTTAACTCAACCCGTAAAAATACATACAGACATGATCAATACAAAGCAAACATATTTGATGAAAGCCATCAATCTCACATAAAGCGCACACACGCGCAACTATCGATGAAAAGCGTAGGCGTCACCGCAATACAAGGTAATCGCACTTGATGAAAGCCATCAATCTCACACACACGATGACAGGCAAACAATAAATTACATGCGTAGGTGCCTGTAGAAAGTTTTTCTCCGGTTTCCAACGAGTTCGACGTAGTAGGTGATGCAGTTTTCGCCAACGGTTCGATCTTCCTGCACTGAGGTGGTTGCTGCTCCTGGGTTTCCCACCGCGTAAGGGCGATCGTAGACTTTTTGTCTCCTCTCGTCTCCTTTGAATCAATCCCTGTCACCGATGCTTGATGTAATACCTGAAAAGAGTACTTTGTTAAAATGCATTCAAACTCTCACTACGAATTCAGAGAACTGAGAAAACGGAACCTACCATGGAAAGCATTTCTGAAAAAAATTGCAACATGATTACGAAACGACGGATAATGATATAAGCATAGCATAACTCAATGTACCTGCAAAAAAATTTTATGTATTAACGACAAGGGAAATTACATACATAAAAACTTGAAATACCAGTACCATGTTTTTTCCCTGAAAGCAATTGAGCAAGATTATTAAAAGACGGGAAGAACATAAAAATCATTACCAATTGACCTGCAAGAAATTTATCGTTATGACACAACAACATCATACATTATGTACCTGGTACACACACTCATAACACCGAAACCATTCCGAAAACATACGAACGAACTCAAGCAAGCGGACCAACAAGCAAACGACAACAACAAGCCCCAGACCATGACTGCGCGCAGTCTATCCCTACCATCATGAATACGTACGCATCATGAAATAAATAGTTCGCAGACAACACACAACTAATATCACCTAATGTTAAATTACGTACATACAATTACGCGAGCATGGCGAGAGAACGAGCATATAATGTTAACACACACAAATAAAAACAAGTTTGGTGCTGGAAACCATTTCCACCACCGTGGATTTGGTCGCGAATCTCTGAAGCAAGCGTGATTCTCGATGGCAGCGGATTCCACCAGGTATCTCTTGTAGATAATCCATGCCCGACGACTCTGGATTCAACATCCGATGGTCGCTCCCAACTGCTCCCGCCGAAATCTCCGGACGAAGTGAAGCTAACCTCCTGTCGCCGATTTCCGGTCGCCGATGCAGCGATCTGATTGGCGGGAACCTCAAAAAAACAGCTGCGCATAGAATTGAATTGTTAAATTTATAAATGTTGCATTCAAATCTTTCATTTAGCAGCTTCTTAAATATTTTTCTTTATTCTAATCGTTGCACTTCAGTTAAAGTTCACTATCTTGTCATGATAGCGCTCTGTTTTTGAGAAAAATAAACCTCGATTTGATTTCAACTGATTGATATTCTGATTGAACGTCAATGTATGATAGTAATCATCAAAATGCATTGCATTTAAACCGTTCTTACGGAACATATGCCGCATTTCAAATCACCTATTCATGAGCAATGCCCTACGCGATAATGCATTTCTGTACAGCCGCTCCAACAGCCGTAAGCTGGTCGCTGAAGGTAGCGAGTTAGCTTGCCTAGAATCACTTCGACATCAGAGCTGGTTGCGGGAAATTAATCTGAGTGGGATTTGAGGAAATGTGTAGAGGATGTTGGATCTAGATCGAGGCGTTCGCATCATTATTACGATGGATTTACTGTTGCGGATTATGGAAGCTTCGATTGTTTACGCAAAGCGATAGCAGTAATTGGGAATAAAAATAAAAAATCGAAGAAGATCCATGGCGACTATTTTTTGCTTTAACGAATATAAATATATTTTAATGCGACTCTCTGCTTCTGTAGCACATATTATCCTTGGAAATATACAATTCTTTTCATATCTAATTCCCTTTATACCAATCAGCTGTGTAACATAAATAGGTAGTTATAAAAAGCTTTATTTTTGTGTCAACCATTATGTCTTACAAGAATAATTTCCTGAAAGAGCTTGTCATGCAGTTGTGTGTTAGATAACAGTTTCAATGGTAACTGCTTGATGTCATGAATAATGCTGAATTGAAATAGGATAGCACTGTTTGATTGTTGAACAGTAGTGATTCAAACCTTGCACTGTGTTTTGACCACATTTAATTGAAGCTCATAGCAAAACCAGGGACATGAAGAGGATTGATTCAAGTAGTGAGCTTGAGTTGGAATTTGTGCACTGTTATGAATTAGTGTCCATCAGAAAATTCATAACATGGTAAAAGTAATGAATTTCTAGCCTTTAATTAATCAGTTCCATCCATGACTGAACTTGATCCATAATTTGTCACACAATATTCGGTTCCCAAAGTTCACCTCCTTTATAATTTGCATATTAATTTTGCTTGTCATAGGACTGCTGCAGTTATTACCATCAACATATTTTTCAAGGTTCCTTTGCCTTGAAATAAGTATCCCTAAGAATCACCTAAGTTGACCACTGCTTTGCCTCATCATAGCTCTGAAGTTCTCAGCTTTTGCCCACATTTAATCATAAGAGTTTTTTAAGTCCACCACCTCAACTGATTATCCTTTCTGCTACTTGGGACACAATCTTGTCTTTCTGCAACTGATATATCCATCACAATGATTTGTTGCCTTCCAAGGAAGGACACCAACATTGCTTTAAAAGTTATGATGTTTAATTCCCTGAACGAGCATTCATAAAGATTGAGTATAATGATGAGTACATAGGCATTCCTTAGCATATAGCAAAAGACTCACTCGTTGAGAATAACCATGCAATTAGGAATGACTTATTAAATTTTTTGGTTCCTATCCTTTGAATTACTAATCTCACAATGAGAAAGACTATATATATTTCTGGATGGAAAACTTTCTCACCACCAAAGCTCCATTCACGAAGAAGTGAATGATCATTCATTGCCTCACAGATAACTGCTCATGAAGAGCAATCAATTTACCCTTTTCCAAGACAATGTTTACAAACCTCTATTAACCCTTAACTATGTTGTTGCATCCATGAATGATTTAACTCGCATGATTTTCAATGAGAAATATTTTTATTCATTTTTTATTTCATGGTTACATTTATTTATATTACTAACGCTTCCAAGTTTTTTAACATCAATCTGCTTTTTTAAGCTGCCTGAGTGGGAAGTATGAAATCCTGAACACTGCTCATATTGATCATGCTTTCTGATTCATTGAATTCCTTGTGAAAATAAGTTAATCTATTCGATTATAAAGACTGAATAAATAACTCTTAATCAGCCATAATTGATGACAGTAGGCTTGTAACTACTAATCATTGTCTTCAATTTCTTTATTATTATTTACAATTACTGTGTATATATCTGTATAACATAATTGAGATATATCTACCCATTTAAATATGTTTTCATTAAGAGTGGCTGTTGGGTTTGGAATAAGCGACTGGGATGTTTTTTTCATATTTCACAAGTTAATCTTTCAATGCAACTTGAGGATTTCTATTTAATTAAAATATAAACTCGATTGTAAGTTTGGCTTATTAAGTCCTGCATGCTTGAGAATTTCTCGAATTTAACTTTAAACGATCACATGAAAGAAGTTGAATATTATAGAAATTACTGGAGCTTGAATCCTGGCTGGATGCTTGGCAGGTATGCATCCGTAATGATCGATCTACCGATTCTTAGACTTTGAAGGCAGCAGAGCCTTCCTTAGGTTATGAGATGACGGTAGCCAATTAAAGATGTCTCGATCAAATATTTAGAAATATTAGTTCCAAAGAGTTTCTCCAAAGGAGCAAAAAATTCTGGTCGGATGAAACGCGATTGAAAATACGGTCACACAAAAAATATTGATGATAAGGTATGGGTTTATCAACAAACGTAATGTATCTTTGTTATGCGTGACTCATAGATAGGAACCGGTATATCATTTGAGAATAGATACGTATGTAGGGGGATTGATCAAGTGGCGTGCACCACTTACGATCAGAGATATAGAGACTAGCTTTTCATAAAGAGAGTGGACCATCTATATGCCACGATATTCTTCGTCGGTTACGATGACGAAGAAAATTTGCTTCCTCATCTCTTCCTTCTTGGGCAAGAAAGAATAATAGAACTTAGGTCAATTTCCAAGTGAATAGAATAATTCATTTACTTTGCAGGGACTGACCGTCGAAGGAAGTAGTGAAAGTTCCGAACGAAAACAAACGGCCCCGTTGGACGGCCAAGGGTTGTTCCCGTGGAGAGAAGCAGAAAGTGAGAGGGATCATTTCCGTCCGTGAATGCGGTGACACACATCGTTGCAGCGAATTTCGTTAGTTGTGCTGCCGAATGCAGAAGTTGGCTACGAAGAGGTAAGTTTAGGACATAGTAAACACGTAGTGCCTGACAATTCTTACATATGGTCCGCTGGGTAAATAATTTCATGTTCCGAGGAGGATATAAACTCGTATAGCCGTGCAGTGCACTTCACGTTGATATTAAGGAGGAATAACGAGTGAGTTGTATTTTCAAATAATATGAAGCATTTCATTCCTCTTCGGGGAAATTCAAGTCACATCATTACACGTATTTAACGTTGCTCTCTTCGCATTTAATGCTGATATCTTCATCGACCAGCCGTTTGCTGCGCAAGATGTAAATGAACTCTTCAACAGCCTTAAAATTAAATCGTAGTTTAAGCCATCGTTTTGGGATTGAGAATTGGAATATAAAGTCATACAACTTCGGGTTTATGTCCGCGCGAATACCTTCTAAGTCTTTTTAATTTTGCTCCTGTTCAGAAATAACTTGCAGGATATCCAATTGTGAAGCGTTCATGCTCAGTATTCATAAGTTGGAAAAACGTTTTCAAGTCGAATATCGGATCAGGAATGGAAAAGTTATCACAACAATTATTTTCACTCAGAAGTCACGAGTGACTCTTTCTTTGCAATGCAGCAGCTCGTCGTAGAAATAAGAGTGGAAGGAAGGCTTTAAGGAAAAAACGAGATTATGTTTTAAACTCTTTATATTTCTTTAAGTAACGATTCTAGCGGGAAAAAGCTCACACGAGACGGGGAGCGGAAAAAACCCGCAAAAGACACAGAGATAATTGAACAATAAAGATCTTCACAAAACAACAAATAGTACATACAGTTTTTGGCAGAGTTACGGGAGGATTAATTGAAGTAATCCAGCAGTTGGAAAAACCATCCAAATATTTAAAAACCTCTTTTAAATTACGTTCAGAAAACATTTGTGATGAAATTAGAAGTCATATGAAACGCACAGTTTGGAATGGAAGCCCACACTCTCAGCACACACAACCACACCACCACCACCGGGTTAGTAACTACCAAAATTCTACCACTAATAGGCATTCACACAGGAGTATACTCCGCACTCGTTACGCACACGCACACACAAGAGTATGGGAACCATTCCAGTTCTGTGAAATGAATTAAAGTTAAGCTACCGAACAAGGCCTTGTTGTCGAAATTAATTTAACTCAACCCGTAAAAATACATACAGACATGATCAATACAAAGCAAACATATTTGATGAAAGCCATCAATCTCACATAAAGCGCACACACGCGCAACTATCGATGAAAAGCGTAGGCGTCACCGCAATACAAGGTAATCGCACTTGATGAAAGCCATCAATCTCACACACACGATGACAGGCAAACAATAAATTACATGCGTAGGTGCCTGTAGAAAGTTTTTCTCCGGTTTCCAACGAGTTCGACGTAGGTGATGTAGTTTTCGCCAACGGTTCGATCTTCCTGCACTGAGGCGGTTGCTGCTCCTGGGTTTCCCACCGCGTAAGGGCGATCGTAGACTTTTTGTCTCCTCTCGTCTCCTTTGAATCAATCCCTGTCACCGATGCTTAATGTAATACCTGAAAAGAGTACTTTGTTAAAATGCATTCAAACTCTCACTACGAATTCAGAGAACTGAGAAAACGGAACCTACCATGGAAAGCATTTCTGAAAAAAATTGCAACATGATTACGAAACAACGGATAATGATATAAGCATAGCATAACTCAATGTACCTGCAAAAAAATTTTATGTATTAACGACAAGGAAAATTACATACATAAATACTTGAAATACCAGTACCATGTTTTTTCCCTGAAAGCAATTGAGCAAGATTATTAAAAGACGGGAAGAACATAAAAATCATTACCAATTGACCTGCAAGAAATTTATCGTTATGACACAACAACATCATACATTATGTACCTGGTACACACACTCATAACACCGAAACCATTCCGAAAACATACGAACGAACTCAAGCAAGCGGACCAACAAGCAAACGACAACAACAAGCCCCAGACCATGACTGCGCGCAGTCTATCCCTACCATCATGAATACGTACGCATCATGAAATAAATAGTTCGCAGACAACACACAACTAATATCACCTAATGTTAAATTACGTACATACAATTACGCGAGCATGGCGAGAGAACGAGCATATAATGTTAACACACACAAATAAAAACAAGTTTGGTGCTGGAAACCATTTCCACCACCGTGGATTTGGTCGCGAATCTCTGAAGCAAGCGTGATTCTCGATGGCAGCGGATTCCACCAGGTATCTCTTGTAGATAATCCATGCCCGACGACTCTGGATTCAACATCCGATGGTCGCTCCCAACTGCTTCCGCCGAAATCTCCGGACGAAGTGAAGCTAACCTCCTGTCGCCGATTTCCGGTCGCCGATGCAGCGATCTGATTGGCGGGAACCTCAAAAAAACAGCTGCGCATAGAATTGAATTGTTAAATTTATAAATGTTGCATTCAAATCTTTCATTTAGCAGCTTCTTAAATATTTTTCTTTATTCTAATCGTTGCACTTCAGTTAAAGTTCACTATCTTGTCATGATAGCGCTCTGTTTTTGAGAGAAATAAACCTCGATTTGATTTCAACTGATTGATATTCTGATTGAACGTCAATGTATGATAGTAATCATCAAAATGCATTGCATTTAAACCGTTCTTACGGAACATATGCCGCATTTCAAATCACCTATTCATGAGCAATGCCCTACGCGATAATGCATTTCTGTACAGCCGCTCCAACAGCCGTAAGCTGGTCGCTGAAGGTAGCGAGTTAGCTTGCCTAGAATCACTTCGACATCAGAGCTGGTTGCGGGAAATTAATCTGAGTGGGATTTGAGGAAATGTGTAGAGGATGTTGGATCTAGATCGAGGCGTTCGTATCATTATTACGATGGATTTACTGTTGCGGATTATGGAAGCTTCGATTGTTTACGCAAAGCGATAGCAGTAATTGGGAATAAAAATAAAAAATCGAAGAAGATCCATGGCGACTATTTTTTGCTTTAACGAATATAAATATATTTTAATGCGACTCTCTGCTTCTGTAGCGCATATTATCTTTGGAAATATACAATTCTTTTTATATCTAGTTCCCTTTATACCGATCAGCTGTGTAACATAAATAGGTAGTTATAAAAAGCTTTATTTTTGTGTCAACCATTATGTCTTACAAGAATAATTTCCTGAAAGAGCTTGTCATGCAGTTGTGTGTTAGATAACAGTTTCAATGGTAACTGCTTGATGTCATGAATAATGCTGAATTGAAATAGGATAGCACTGTTTGATTGTTGAACAGTAGTGATTCAAACCTTGCACTGTGTTTTGACCACATTTAATTGAAGCTCATAGCAAAACCAGGGACATGAAGAGGATTGATTCAAGTAGTGAGCTTGAGTTGGAATTTGTGCACTGTTATGAATTAGTGTCCATCAGAAAATTCATAACATGGTAAAAGTAATGAATTTCTAGCCTTTAATTAATCAGTTCCATCCATGACTGAACTTGATCCATAATTTGTCACACAATATTCGGTTCCCAAAGTTCACCTCCTTTATAATTTGCATATTAATTTTGCTTGTCATAGGACTGCTGCAGTTATTACCATCAACATATTTTTCAAGGTTCCTTTGCCTTGAAATAAGTATCCCTAAGAATCACCTAAGTTGACCACTGCTTTGCCTCATCATAGCTCTGAAGTTCTCAGCTTTTGCCCACATTTAATCATAAGAGTTTTTTAAGTCCACCACCTCAACTGATTATCCTTTCTGCTACTTGGGACACAATCTTGTCTTTCTGCAACTGATATATCCATCACAATGATTTGTTGCCTTCCAAGGAAGGACACCAACATTGCTTTAAAAGTTATGATGTTTAATTCGCTGAACGAGCATTCATAAAGATTGAGTATAATGATGAATACATAGGCATTCCTTAGCATATAGCAAAAGACTCACTCGTTGAGAATAACCATGCAATTAGGAATGACTTATTAAATTTTTTGGTTCCTATCCTTTGAATTACTAATCTCTCAATGAGAAAGACTATATATATTTCTGGATGGAAAACTTTCTCACCACCAAAGCTCCATTCACGAAGAAGTGAATGATCATTCATTGCCTCACAGATAACTGCTCATGAAGAGCAATCAATTTACCCTTTTCCAAGACAATGTTTACAAATCTCTATAAACCCTTAACTATGTTGTTGCATCCATGAATGATTTAACTTTCACGATTATCAATGAGAAATATTTTTATTCATTTTTTATTTCATGGTTACATTTATATATATTACTAACGTTTCCAAGTTTTTTAACATCAATCTGCTTTTGTAAGCTGCCTGAGTGGGAAGTATGAAATCCTGAACACTGCTCATATTGATCATGCTTTCTGATTCATTGAATTCCTTGTGAAAATAAGTTAATCTATTCGATTATAAAGATTGAATAAATAACCCTTAATCAGCCATAATTGATGACAGTAGGCTTGTAACTACTAATCATTGTCTTCAATTTCTTTATTATTATTTGCAATTACTGTGTATATATCTGTATAACATAATTGAGATATATCTACCCATTTAAATATGTTTTCATTAAGAGTGGCTGTTGGGTTTGGAATAAGCGACTGGGATGTTTTTTTCATATTTCACAAGTTAATCTTTCAATGCAACTTGAGGATTTCTATTTAATTAAAATATAAACTCGATTGTAAGTTTGGCTTATTAAGTCCTGCATGCTTGAGAATTTCTCGAATTTAACTTTAAACGATCGCATGAAAGAAGTTGAATACTATAGAAATTACTGGAGCTTGAATCCTGGCTGGATGCTTGGCAGGTATGCATCCGTAATAATCGATCTACCGATTCTTAGACTTTGAAGGCAGCAGAGCCTTCCTTAGGTTATGAGATGACGGTAGCCAATTAAAGATGTCTCGATCAAACATTTAGAAATATTAGTTCCAAAGAGTTTCTCAAAAGGAGCAAAAATTTCTGGTCGGATGAAACGCGATTGAAAATACGGTCACACAAAAAATATTGATGATAAGGTATGGGTTTATCAACAAACGTAATGTATCTTTGTTATGCGTGACTCATAGATAGGAACCGGTATATCATTTGAGAATAGATACGTATGTAGGGGGATTGATCAAGTGGCGTGCACCACTTACGATCAGAGATATAGAGACTAGCTTTTCATAAAGAGAGTGGACCACGATAATCTTCGTCGGTTACGATGACGAAGAAAATTTGCTTCCTCATCTCTTCCTTCTTGGGCAAGAAAGAATAGAACTTAGGTCAATTTCCAAGTGAATAGAATGATTCATTTACTTTGCAGGGAGGAACACTGACCGTCGAAGGAAGTAGTGAAAGTTCCGAACGAAAACAAACGGCCCCGTTGGACGGCCAAGGGTTGTTCTCGTGGAGAGAAGCAGAAAGTGAGAGGGATCATTTCCGTCCGTGAATGCGGTGACACACATCGTTGCAGCGAATTTCGTTAGTTGTGCTGCCGAATGCAGAAGTTGGCTACGAACAGGTAAGTTTAGGACATAGTAAACACGTAGTGCCTGACAATTCTTACATATGGTCCGCTGGGTAAATAATTTCATGTTCCGAGGAGGATATAAACTCGTATAGCCGTGCAGTGCACTTCACGTTGATATTAAGGAGGAATAACGAGTGAGTTGTATTTTCAAATAATATGAAGCATTTCATTCCTCTTCGGGGAAATTCAAGTCACATCATTACACGTATTTAACGTTGCTCTCTTCGCATTTAATGCTGATATCTTCATCGACAAACCATTTGCTGCGCAAGATGTAAATGAACTCTTCAAAATCCTTAAAATTAAATCGTAGTTTAAGCCGACGTTTTGGGATTGAGAATTGGAAAATAAAGTCATAAAACTTCGGGTTTACGTCCGCGCGAATACCTTCGAAGTCTTTTTAATTTAGCTCCTGTTCAGAAATAACTTGCAGGATATCCAATTGTGAAGCGTTCATGCTCAGTATTCATAAGTTGGAAAAACGTCTTCAAGTCGAATATCGGATCAGGAATGGAAAAGTTATCACAACAATTATTTTCACTCAGAAGTCACGAGTGACTCTTTCTTTGCAATGCAGCAGCTCGTCGTAGAAATAAGAGTGGAAGGAAGGCTTTAAGGAAAAAACGAGATTATGTTTCAAACTCTTTATATTTCTTTAAGTAACGATTCTAGCGGGAAAAAGCTCACACGAGACGGGGAGCGGAAAAAACCCGCAAAAGACACAGAGATAATTGAACAATAAAGATCTTCACAAAACAACAAATAGTACATACAGTTTTTGGCAGAGTTACGGGAGGATTAATTGAGTCAATCCAGCAATTGGAAAAACCATCCAAATATTTAAAAACCTCTTTTAAATTACGTTCAGAAAACATTTGTGATAAAATTAGAAGTCATACGAAATGCACAGTTTGGAATGGAAGCCCACAGTCTCAGCACACACAACCACACCACCTCCACCGGGTTAGTAACTACCAAAATTCTACCACTAATAGGCATTCACACTGGAGTATACTCCGCACTCGTTACACACACGCACATACAAGAGTATGGGAACCATTCCAGTTCTGTGCAATGAATGAAAGTTAAGCTACCGAACAAGGCCTTGTTGTCGAAATTAATTTAACTCAACCCGTAAAAATACATACAGACATGATCAATACAAAGCAAACATATTTGATGAAAGCCATCAATCTCACATAAAGCGCACACACGCGCAACTATCGATGAAAAGCGTAGGCGTCACCGCAATACAAGGTAATCGCACTTGATGAAATCTCACACACACAATGACAGGCAAACAATAAATTACATGCGTAGGTGCCTGTAGAAAGTTTTACTCCGGTTTCCAACGAGTTCGACGTAGTAGGTGATGTAGTTTTCGCCAACGGTTCGATCTTCCTGCACTGAGGCGGTTGCTGCTCCTGGGTTTCCCACCGCGTAAGGGCGATCGTAGACTTTTTGTCTCCTCTCGTCTCCTTTGAATCAATCCCTGTCACCGATGCTTAATGTAATACCTGAAAAGAGTACTTTGTTAAAATGCATTCAAACTCTCACTACGAATTCAGAGAACTGAGAAAACGGAACCTACCATGGAAAGCATTTCTGAAAAAAATTGTAACATGATTACGAAACAACGGATAATGATATAAGCATAGCATAACTCAATGTACCTGCAAAAAAATTTTATGTATTAACGACAACGGAAATTACATACATAAAAACTTGAAATACCAGTACCATGTTTTTTCCCTGAAAGCAATTGAGCAGGATTATTAAAAGACGGAAAGAACATGAAAATCATTACCAATTGACCTGCAAGAAATTTATCGTTATGACACAACAACATCATACATTATGTACCTGGTACACACACTCATAACACCAAAACCATTCCGAAAACATACGAACGAACTCAAGCAAGCGGACCAACAAGCAAACGAAAACAACAAGCCCCAGACCATGATTGCGCGCAGTCTATCCCTACCATCATGAATACGTACGCATCATGAAGTAAATAGTTCGCAGAGAACACACAACTAATATCACCTAATGTTAAATTACGTACATACAATTACGCGAGCATGGCGAGAGAACGAGCATATAATGTTAACACACACAAATAAAAACGAGTTTGGTGCTGGAAACCATTTCCACCACCGTGGATTTGGTCGCGAATCTCCGAAGCAAGCGTGATTCTCGATGGCAGCGGATTCCACCAGGTATCTCTTGTAGATAATCAAAGCCCGACGACTCTGGATTCGACATCCGATGGTCGCTCCCAACTGCTCCCGCCGAAATCTCCGGACGAAGTGAAGCTAACCTCCTGTCGCCGATTTCCGGTCGCCGATGCAGCGATCTGATTGGCGGGAACCTCAAAAAAACAGCTGCGCATAGAATTGAATTGTTAAATTTATAAATGTTGCATTCAAATCTTTCATTTAGCAGCTTCTTAAATATCTTTCTTTATTCTAATCGTTGCACTTCAGTTAAAGTTCACTATCTTGTCATGAGAGCGCTCTGTTTTTGAGAAAAATAAACCTCGATTTGATTTCAACTGATTGATATTCTGATTGAACGTCAATGTATGATAGTAATCATCAAAATGCATTGAATTTAAACCGTTCTTACGGAACATATGCCGCATTTCAAATCACCTATTCATGAGCAATGCCCTACGCGATAATGCATTTCTGTACAGCCGCTCCAACAGCCGTAAGCTGGTCGCTGAAGGTAGCGAGTTAGCTTGCCTAGAATCACTTCGACATCACAGCTGGTTGCGGGAAATTAATCTGAGTGGGAAATGGAATATGTGTAGAGGATGTTGGATCTAGATCGAGGCGTTCGCATCATTATTACGATGGATTTACTGTTGCGGATTATGGAAGCTTCGATTGTTTACGCAAAGCGATAGCAGTAATTGGGAATAAAAATAAAAAATCGAAGAAGATCCATGGCGACTATTTTTTGCTTTAACGAATATAAATATATTTTAATGCGACTCTCTGCTTCTGTAGCACATATTATCCTTGGAAATATACAATTCTTTTCATATCTAATTCCCTTTATACCAATCAGCTGTGTAACATAAATAGGTAGTTATAAAAAGCTTTATTTTTGTGTCAACCATTATGTCTTACAAGAATAATTTCCTGAAAGAGCTTGTCATGCAGTTGTGTGTTAGATAACAGTTTCAATGGTAACTGCTTGATGTCATGAATAATGCTGAATTGAAATAGGAGAGCACTGTTTGATTGTTGAACAGTAGTGATTCAAACCTTGCACTGTGTTTTGACCACATGTAATTGAAACTCATAGCAAAACCAGGGACATGAAGAGGATTGATTCAAGTAGTGAGCTTGAGTTGGAATTTGTGCACTGTTATGAATTAGTGTCCATCAGAAAATTCAGAACATGGTAAAAGTAATGAATTTCTAGCCTTTAATTAATCAGTTCCATCCATGACTGAACTCGATCCATAATTTGTCACACAATATTCGGTTCCCAAAGTTCACCTCCTTTATAATTTGCATATTAATTTTGCTTGTCAATGGACTGCTGCAGTTATCACCATCAACATATTTTTCAAGGTTCCTTTGCCTTGAAATAAGTATCCCTAAGAATCACCTAAGTTGACCACTGCTTTGCCTCATCATAGCTCTGAAGTTCTCAGCTTTTGCCCACATTTAATCATAAGAGTTTTTTAAGTCCACCACCTCAACTGATTATCCTTTCTGCTACTTGGGACACAATCTTGTCTTTCTGCAACTGATATATCCATCACAATGATTTGTTGCCTTCCAAGGAAGGACACCAACATTGCTTTAAAAGTTATGATGTTTAATTCGCTGAACGAGCATTCATAAAGATTGAGTATAATGATGAGTACATAGGCATTCCTTAGCATATAGCAAAAGACTCACTCGTTGAGAATAACCATGCAATTAGGAATGACTGATTAAATTTTTTGGTTCCTATCCTTTGAATTACTAATCTCACAATGAGAAGGACTATATATATTTCTGGATGGAAAACTTTCTCACCACCAAAGCTCCATTCACGAAGAAGTGAATGATCATTCATTGCCTCACAGATAACTGCTCATGAAGAGCAATCAATTTACCCTTTTCCAAGACAATGTTTACAAACCTCTATAAACCCTTAACTATGTTGTTGCATCCATGAATGATTTAACTCACACGATATTCAATGAGAAATATTTTTATTCATTTTTTATTTCATGGTTACATTTATATATATTACTAACGTTTCCAAGTTTTTTAACATCAATCTGCTTTTGTAAGCTGCCTGAGTGGGAAGTATGAAATCCTGAACACTGCTCATATTGATCATGCTTTCTGATTCATTGAATTCCTTGTGAAAATAAGTTAATCTATTCGATTATAAAGATTGAATAAATAACCCTTAATCAGCCATAATTGATGACAGTAGGCTTGTAACTACTAATCATTGTCTTCAATTTCTTTATTATTATTTGCAATTACTGTGTATATATCTGTATAACATAATTGAGATATATCTACCCATTTAAATATGTTTTCATTAAGAGTGGCTGTTGGGTTTGGAATAAGCGACTGGGATGTTTTTTTCATATTTCACAAGTTAATCTTTCAATGCAACTTGAGGATTTCTATTTAATTAAAATATAAACTCGATTGTAAGTTTGGCTTATTAAGTCCTGCATGCTTGAGAATTTCTCGAATTTAACTTTAAACGATCGCATGAAAGAAGTTGAATACTATAGAAATTACTGGAGCTTGAATCCTGGCTGGATGCTTGGCAGGTATGCATCCGTAATGATCGATCTACCGATTCTTAGACTTTGAAGGCAGCAGAGCCTTCCTTAGGTTATGAGATGACGGTAGCCAATTAAAGATGTCTCGATCAAATATTTAGAAATATTAGTTCCAAAGAGTTTCTCCAAAGGAGCAAAAAATTCTGGTCGGATGAAACGCGATTGAAAATACGGTCACACAAAAAATATTGATGATGAGGTATGGGTTTATCAACAAACGTAATGTATCTTTGTTATGCGTGACTCATAGATAGGAACCGGTATATCATTTGAGAATAGATACGTATGTAGGGGGATTGATCAAGTGGCGTGCACCACTTACGATCAGAGATATAGAGACTAGCTTTTCATAAAGAGAGTGGACCACGATAATCTTCGTCGGTTACGATGACGAAGAAAATTTGCTTCCTCATCTCTTCCTTCTTGGGCAAGAAAGAATAGAACTTAGGTCAATTTCCAAGTGAATAGAATGATTCATTTACTTTGCAGGGACTGACCGTCGAAGGAAGTAGTGAAAGTTCCGAACGAAAACAAACGGCCCCGTTGGACGGCCAAGGGTTGTTCTCGTGGAGAGAAGCAGAAAGTGAGAGGGATCATTTCCGTCCGTGAATGCGGTGACACACATCGTTGCAGCGAATTTCGTTAGTTGTGCTGCCGAATGCAGAAGTTGGCTACGAACAGGTAAGTTTAGGACATAGTAAACACGTAGTGCCTGACAATTCTTACATATGGTCCGCTGGGTAAATAATTTCATGTTCCGAGGAGGATATAAACTCGTATAGCCGTGCAGTGCACTTCACGTTGATATTAAGGAGGAATAACGAGTGAGTTGTATTTTCAAATAATATGAAGCATTTCATTCCTCTTCGGGGAAATTCAAGTCACATCATTACACGTATTTAACGTTGCTCTCTTCGCATTTAATGCTGATATCTTCATCGACAAACCATTTGCTGCGCAAGATGTAAATGAACTCTTCAAAATCCTTAAAATTAAATCGTAGTTTAAGCCGACGTTTTGGGATTGAGAATTGGAAAATAAAGTCATAAAACTTCGGGTTTACGTCCGCGCGAATACCTTCGAAGTCTTTTTAATTTAGCTCCTGTTCAGAAAT
This sequence comes from Pantala flavescens, assembly GCA_020796165.1. Taxonomy (NCBI): domain Eukaryota; kingdom Metazoa; phylum Arthropoda; class Insecta; order Odonata; family Libellulidae; genus Pantala; species Pantala flavescens. Next base: position 50,880,440 of record CM036883.1, read on the forward strand.
AACTTGCAGGATATCCAATTGTGAAGCGTTCATGCTCAGTATTCATAAGTTGGAAAAACGTTTTCAAGTCGAATATCGGATCAGGAATGGAAAAGTTATCACAACAATTATTTTCACTCAGAAGTCACGAGTGACTCTTTCTTTGCAATGCAGCAGCTCGTCGTAGAAATAAGAGTGGAAGGAAGGCTTTAAGGAAAAAACGAGATTATGTTTTAAACTCTTTATATTTCTTTAAGTAACGATTCTAGCGGGAAAAAGCTCACACGAGACGGGGAGCGGAAAAAACCCGCAAAAGACACAGAGATAATTGAACAATAAAGATCTTCACAAAACAACAAATACTACATACAGTTTTTGGCAGAGTTACGGGAGGATTAATTGAAGTAATCCAGCAGTTGGAAAAACCATCCAAATATTTAAAAACCTCTTTTAAATTACGTTCAGAAAACATTTGTGATGAAATTAGAAGTCATACGAAATGCACAGTTTGGAATGGAAGCCCACACTCTCAGCACACACAACCACACCACCACCACCGGGTTAGTAACTACCAAAATTCTACCACTAATAGGCATTCACACAGGAGTATACTCCGCACTCGTTACACACACGCACACACAAGAGTATGGGAACCATTCCAGTTCTGTGCAATGAATTAAAGTTAAGCTACCGAACAAGGCCTTGTTGTCGAAATTAATTTAACTCGACCCGTAAAAATACATACAGACATGATCAATACAAAGCAAACATATTTGATGAAAGCCATCAATCTCACATAAAGCGCACACACGCGCTACTATCGATGAAAAGCGTAGGCGTCACCGCAATACAAGGTAATCGCACTTGATGAAAGCCATCAATCTCACACACACAATGACAGGCAAACAATAAATTACATGCGTAGGTGCCTGTAGAAAGTTTTTCTCCGGTTTCCAACGAGTTCGACGTAGTAGGTGATGTAGTTTTCGCCAACGGTTCGATCTTCCTGCACTGAGGCGGTTGCTGCTCCTGGGTTTCCCACCGCGTAAGGGCGATCGTAGACTTTTTGTCTCCTCTCGTCTCCTTTGAATCAATCCCTGTCACCGATGCTTAATGTAATACCTGAAAAGAGTACTTTGTTAAAATGCATTCAAACTCTCACTACGAATTCAGAGAACTGAGAAAACGGAACCTACCATGGAAAGCATTTCTGAAAAAAATTGTAACATGATTACGAAACGACGGATAATGATATAAGCATAGCATAACTCAATGTACCTGCAAAAAAATTTTATGTATTAACGACAAGGGAAATTACATACATAAAAACTTGAAATACCAGTACCATGTTTTTTCCCTGAAAGCAATTGAGCAAGATTATTAAAAGACGGAAAGAACATAAAAATCATTACCAATTGACCTGCAAGAAATTTATCGTTATGACACAACAACATCATACATTATGTACCTGGTACACACACTCATAACACCAAAACCATTCCGAAAACATACGAACGAACTCAAGCAAGCGGACCAACAAGCAAACGACAACAACAAGCCCCAGACCATGACTGCGCGCAGTCTATCCCTACCATCATGAATACGTACGCATCATGAAATAAATAGTTCGCAGACAACACACAACTAATATCACCTAATGTTAAATTACGTACATACAATTACGCGAGCATGGCGAGAGAACGAGCATATAATGTTAACACACACAAATAAAAACAAGTTTGGTGCTGGAAACCATTTCCACCACCGTGGATTTGGTCGCGAATCTCTGAAGCAAGCGTGATTCTCGATGGCAGCGGATTCCACCAGGTATCTCTTGTAGATAATCCATGCCCGACGACTCTGGATTCAACATCCGATGGTCGCTCCCAACTGCTCCCGCCGAAATCTCCGGACGAAGTGAAGCTAACCTCCTGTCGCCGATTTCCGGTCGCCGATGCAGCGATCTGATTGGCGGGAACCTCAAAAAAACAGCTGCGCATAGAATTGAATTGTTAAATTTATAAATGTTGCATTCAAATCTTTCATTTAGCAGCTTCTTAAATATTTTTCTTTATTCTAATCGTTGCACTTCAGTTAAAGTTCACTATCTTGTCATGATAGCGCTCTGTTTTTGAGAAAAATAAACCTCGATTTGATTTCAACTGATTGATATTCTGATTGAACGTCAATGTATGATAGTAATCATCAAAATGCATTGCATTTAAACCGTTCTTACGGAACATATGCCGCATTTCAAATCACCTATTCATGAGCAATGCCCTACGCGATAATGCATTTCTGTACAGCCGCTCCAACAGCCGTAAGCTGGTCGCTGAAGGTAGCGAGTTAGCTTGCCTAGAATCACTTCGACATCAGAGCTGGTTGCGGGAAATTAATCTGAGTGGGATTTGAGGAAATGTGTAGAGGATGTTGGATCTAGATCGAGGCGTTCGTATCATTATTACGATGGATTTACTGTTGCGGATTATGGAAGCTTCGATTGTTTACGCAAAGCGATAGCAGTAATTGGGAATAAAAATAAAAAATCGAAGAAGATCCATGGCGACTATTTTTTGCTTTAACGAATATAAATATATTTTAATGCGACTCTCTGCTTCTGTAGCGCATATTATCTTTGGAAATATACAATTCTTTTTATATCTAGTTCCCTTTATACCGATCAGCTGTGTAACATAAATAGGTAGTTATAAAAAGCTTTATTTTAGTGTCAACCATTATGTCTTACAAGAATAATTTCCTGAAAGAGCTTGTCATGCAGTTGTGTGTTAGATAACAGTTTCAATGGTAACTGCTTGATGTCATGAATAATGCTGAATTGAAATAGGATAGCACTGTTTGATTGTTGAACAGTAGTGATTCAAACCTTGCACTGTGTTTTGACCACATTTAATTGAAGCTCATAGCAAAACCAGGGACATGAAGAGGATTGATTCAAGTAGTGAGCTTGAGTTGGAATTTGTGCACTGTTATGAATTAGTGTCCATCAGAAAATTCATAACATGGTAAAAGTAATGAATTTCTAGCCTTTAATTAATCAGTTCCATCCATGACTGAACTTGATCCATAATTTGTCACACAATATTCGGTTCCCAAAGTTCACCTCCTTTATAATTTGCATATTAATTTTGCTTGTCATAGGACTGCTGCAGTTATTACCATCAACATATTTTTCAAGGTTCCTTTGCCTTGAAATAAGTATCCCTAAGAATCACCTAAGTTGACCACTGCTTTGCCTCATCATAGCTCTGAAGTTCTCAGCTTTTGCCCACATTTAATCATAAGAGTTTTTTAAGTCCACCACCTCAACTGATTATCCTTTCTGCTACTTGGGACACAATCTTGTCTTTCTGCAACTGATATATCCATCACAATGATTTGTTGCCTTCCAAGGAAGGACACCAACATTGCTTTAAAAGTTATGATGTTTAATTCCCTGAACGAGCATTCATAAAGATTGAGTATAATGATGAGTACATAGGCATTCCTTAGCATATAGCAAAAGACTCACTCGTTGAGAATAACCATGCAATTAGGAATGACTTATTAAATTTTTTGGTTCCTATCCTTTGAATTACTAATCTCACAATGAGAAAGACTATATATATTTCTGGATGGAAAACTTTCTCACCACCAAAGCTCCATTCACGAAGAAGTGAATGATCATTCATTGCCTCACAGATAACTGCTCATGAAGAGCAATCAATTTACCCTTTTCCAAGACAATGTTTACAAACCTCTATTAACCCTTAACTATGTTGTTGCATCCATGAATGATTTAACTCGCATGATTTTCAATGAGAAATATTTTTATTCATTTTTTATTTCATGGTTACATTTATTTATATTACTAACGCTTCCAAGTTTTTTAACATCAATCTGCTTTTTTAAGCTGCCTGAGTGGGAGGTATGAAATCCTGAACATTGCTCATATTGATCATGCTTTCTGATTCATTGAATTCCTTGTGAAAATAAGTTAATCTATTCGATTATAAAGACTGAATAAATAACTCTTAATGAGCCATAATTGATGACAGTAGGCTTGTAACTACTAATCATTGTCTTCAATTTCTTTATTATTATTTACAATTACTGTGTATATATCTGTATAACATAATTGAGATATATCTACCCATTTAAATATGTTTTCATTAAGAGTGGCTGTTGGGTTTGGAATAAGCGACTGGGATGTTTTTTTCATATTTCACAAGTTAATCTTTCAATGCAACTTGAGGATTTCTATTTAATTAAAATATAAACTCGATTGTAAGTTTGGCTTATTAAGTCCTGCATGCTTGAGAATTTCTCGAATTTAACTTTAAACGATCACATGAAAGAAGTTGAATATTATAGAAATTACTGGAGCTTGAATCCTGGCTGGATGCTTGGCAGGTATGCATCCGTAATGATCGATCTACCGATTCTTAGACTTTGAAGGCAGCAGAGCCTTCCTTAGGTTATGAGATGACGGTAGCCAATTAAAGATGTCTCGATCAAATATTTAGAAATATTAGTTCCAAAGAGTTTCTCAAAAGGAGCAAAAATTTCTGGTCGGATGAAACGCGATTGAAAATACGGTCACACAAAAAATATTGATGATAAGGTATGGGTTTATCAACAAACGTAATGTATCTTTGTTATGCGTGACTCATAGATAGGAACCGGTATATCATTTGAGAATAGATACGTAAGTAGGGGGATTGATCAAGTGGCGTGCACCACTTACGATCAGAGATATAGAGACTAGCTTTTCATAAAGAGAGTGGACCATCTATATGCCACGATATTCTTCGTCGGTTACGATGACGAAGAAAATTTGCTTCCTCATCTCTTCCTTCTTGGGCAAGAAAGAACACTTCAATTTCCAAGTGAATAGAATGATTCATTTACTTTGCAGGGACTGACCGTCGAAGGAAGTAGTGAAAGTTCCGAACGAAAACAAACGGCCCCGTTGGACGGCCAAGGGTTGTTCCCGTGGAGAGAAGCAGAAAGTGAGAGGGATCATTTCCGTCCGTGAATGCGGTGACACACATCGTTGCAGCGATTTTCGTTAGTTGTGCTGCCGAATGCAGAAGTTGGCTACGAAGAGGTAAGTTTAGGACATAGTAAACACGTAGTGCCTGACAATTCTTACATATGGTCCGCTGGGTAAATAATTTCATGTTCCGAGGAGGATATAAACTCGTATAGCCGTGCAGTGCACTTCACGTTGATATTAAGGAGGAATAACGAGTGAGTTGTATTTTCAAATAATATGAAGCATTTCATTCCTCTTCGGGGAAATTCAAGTCACATCATTACACGTATTTAACGTTGCTCTCTTCGCATTTAATGCTGATATCTTCATCGACCAGCCGTTTGCTGCGCAAGATGTAAATGAACTCTTCAACAGCCTTAAAATTAAATCGTAGTTTAAGCCATCGTTTTGGGATTGAGAATTGGAATATAAAGTCATACAACTTCGGGTTTATGTCCGCGCGAATACCTTCGAAGTCTTTTTAATTTAGCTCCTGTTCAGAAATAACTTGCAGGATATCCAATTGTGAAGCGTTCATGCTCAGTATTCATAAGTTGGAAAAACGTTTTCAAGTCGAATATCGGATCAGGAATGGAAAACTTATCACAAAAATTATTTTCACTTAGAAGTCACGAGTGACTCTTTCTTTGCAATGCAGCAGCTCGTCGTAGAAATAAGAGTGGAAGGAAGGCTTTAAGGAAAAAACGAGATTATGTTTTAAACTCTTTATATTTCTTTAAGTAACGATTCTAGCGGGAAAAAGCTCACACGAGACGGGGAGCGGAAAAAACCCGCAAAAGACAGAGATAATTGAACAATAAAGATCTTCACAAAACAACAAATAGTACATACAGTTTTTGGCAGAGTTACGGGAGGATTAATTGAAGTAATCCAGCAGTTGGAAAAACCATCCAAATATTTAAAAACCTCTTTTAAATTACGTTCAGAAAACATTTGTGATGAAATTAGAAGTCATATGAAACGCACAGTTTGGAATGGAAGCCCACACTCTCAGCACACACAACCACACCACCACCACCGGGTTAGTAACTACCAAAATTCTACCACTAATAGGCATTCACACAGGAGTATACTCCGCACTCGTTACACACACGCACACACAAGAGTATGGGAACCATTCCAGTTCTGTGCAATGAATTAAAGTTAAGCTACCGAACAAGGCCTTGTTGTCGAAATTAATTTAACTCAACCCGTAAAAATACATACAGACATGATCAATACAAAGCAAACATATTTGATGAAAGCCATCAATCTCACATAAGCGCACACACGCGCAACTATCGATGAAAAGCGTAGGCGTCACCGCAATACAAGGTAATCGCACTTGATGAAAGCCATCAATCTCACACACACGATGACAGGCAAACAATAAATTACATGCGTAGGTGCCTGTAGAAAGTTTTTCTCCGGTTTCCAACGAGTTCGACGTAGTAGGTGATGCAGTTTTCGCCTACGGTTCGATCTTCCTGCACTGAGGTGGTTGCTGCTCCTGGGTTTCCCACCGCGTAAGGGCGATCGTAGACTTTTTGTCTCCTCTCGTCTCCTTTGAATCAATCCCTGTCACCGATGCTTGATGTAATACCTGAAAAGAGTACTTTGTTAAAATGCATTCAAACTCTCACTACGAATTCAGAGAACTGAGAAAACGGAACCTACCATGGAAAGCATTTCTGAAAAAAATTGCAACATGATTACGAAACGACGGATAATGATATAAGCATAGCATAACTCAATGTACCTGCAAAAAAATTTTATGTATTAACGACAAGGAAAATTACATACATAAAAACTTGAAATACCAGTACCATGTTTTTTCCCTGAAAGCAATTGAGCAAGATTATTAAAAGACGGGAAGAACATAAAAATCATTACCAATTGACCTGCAAGAAATTTATCGTTATGACACAACAACATCATACATTATGTACCTGGTACACACACTCATAACACCGAAACCATTCCGAAAACATACGAACGAACTCAAGCAAGCGGACCAACAAGCAAACGACAACAACAAGCCCCAGACCATGACTGCGCGCAGTCTATCCCTACCATCATGAATACGTACGCATCATGAAATAAATAGTTCGCAGACAACACACAACTAATATCACCTAATGTTAAATTACGTACATACAATTACGCGAGCATGGCGAGAGAACGAGCATATAATGTTAACACACACAAATAAAAACAAGTTTGGTGCTGGAAACCATTTCCACCACCGTGGATTTGGTCGCGAATCTCTGAAGCAAGCGTGATTCTCGATGGCAGCGGATTCCACCAGGTATCTCTTGTAGATAATCCATGCCCGACGACTCTGGATTCAACATCCGATGGTCGCTCCCAACTGCTCCCGCCGAAATCTCCGGACGAAGTGAAGCTAACCTCCTGTCGCCGATTTCCGGTCGCCGATGCAGCGATCTGATTGGCGGGAACCTCAAAAAAACAGCTGCGCATAGAATTGAATTGTTAAATTTATAAATGTTGCATTCAAATCTTTCATTTAGCAGCTTCTTAAATATTTTTCTTTATTCTAATCGTTGCACTTCAGTTAAAGTTCACTATCTTGTCATGATAGCGCTCTGTTTTTGAGAAAAATAAACCTCGATTTGATTTCAACTGATTGATATTCTGATTGAACGTCAATGTATGATAGTAATCATCAAAATGCATTGCATTTAAACCGTTCTTACGGAACATATGCCGCATTTCAAATCACCTATTCATGAGCAATGCCCTACGCGATAATGCATTTCTGTACAGCCGCTCCAACAGCCGTAAGCTGGTCGCTGAAGGTAGCGAGTTAGCTTGCCTAGAATCACTTCGACATCAGAGCTGGTTGCGGGAAATTAATCTGAGTGGGATTTGAGGAAATGTGTAGAGGATGTTGGATCTAGATCGAGGCGTTCGTATCATTATTACGATGGATTTACTGTTGCGGATTATGGAAGCTTCGATTGTTTACGCAAAGCGATAGCAGTAATTGGGAATAAAAATAAAAAATCGAAGAAGATCCATGGCGACTATTTTTTGCTTTAACGAATATAAATATATTTTAATGCGACTCTCTGCTTCTGTAGCGCATATTATCTTTGGAAATATACAATTCTTTTTATATCTAGTTCCCTTTATACCGATCAGCTGTGTAACATAAATAGGTAGTTATAAAAAGCTTTATTTTAGTGTCAACCATTATGTCTTACAAGAATAATTTCCTGAAAGAGCTTGTCATGCAGTTGTGTGTTAGATAACAGTTTCAATGGTAACTGCTTGATGTCATGAATAATGCTGAATTGAAATAGGATAGCACTGTTTGATTGTTGAACAGTAGTGATTCAAACCTTGCACTGTGTTTTGACCACATTTAATTGAAGCTCATAGCAAAACCAGGGACATGAAGAGGATTGATTCAAGTAGTGAGCTTGAGTTGGAATTTGTGCACTGTTATGAATTAGTGTCCATCAGAAAATTCATAACATGGTAAAAGTAATGAATTTCTAGCCTTTAATTAATCAGTTCCATCCATGACTGAACTTGATCCATAATTTGTCACACAATATTCGGTTCCCAAAGTTCACCTCCTTTATAATTTGCATATTAATTTTGCTTGTCATAGGACTGCTGCAGTTATTACCATCAACATATTTTTCAAGGTTCCTTTGCCTTGAAATAAGTATCCCTAAGAATCACCTAAGTTGACCACTGCTTTGCCTCATCATAGCTCTGAAGTTCTCAGCTTTTGCCCACATTTAATCATAAGAGTTTTTTAAGTCCACCACCTCAACTGATTATCCTTTCTGCTACTTGGGACACAATCTTGTCTTTCTGCAACTGATATATCCATCACAATGATTTGTTGCCTTCCAAGGAAGGACACCAACATTGCTTTAAAAGTTATGATGTTTAATTCCCTGAACGAGCATTCATAAAGATTGAGTATAATGATGAGTACATAGGCATTCCTTAGCATATAGCAAAAGACTCACTCGTTGAGAATAACCATGCAATTAGGAATGACTGATTAAATTTTTTGGTTCCTATCCTTTGAATTACTAATCTCACAATGAGAAGGACTATATATATTTCTGGATGGAAAACTTTCTCACCACCAAAGCTCCATTCACGAAGAAGTGAATGATCATTCATTGCCTCACAGATAACTGCTCATGAAGAGCAATCAATTTACCCTTTTCCAAGACAATGTTTACAAACCTCTATTAACCCTTAACTATGTTGTTGCATCCATGAATGATTTAACTCGCATGATTTTCAATGAGAAATATTTTTATTCATTTTTTATTTCATGGTTACATTTATTTATATTACTAACGCTTCCAAGTTTTTTAACATCAATCTGCTTTTTTAAGCTGCCTGAGTGGGAGGTATGAAATCCTGAACACTGCTCATATTGATCATGCTTTCTGATTCATTGAATTCCTTGTGAAAATAAGTTAATCTATTCGATTATAAAGATTGAATAAATAACTCTTAATCAGCCATAATTGATGACAGTAGGCTTGTAACTACTAATCATTGTCTTCAATTTCTTTATTATTATTTACAATTACTGTGTATATATCTGTATAACATAATTGAGATATATCTACCCATTTAAATATGTTTTCATTAAGAGTGGCTGTTGGGTTTGGAATAAGCGACTGGGATGTTTTTTTCATATTTCACAAGTTAATCTTTCAATGCAACTTGAGGATTTCTATTTAATTAAAATATAAACTCGATTGTAAGTTTGGCTTATTAAGTCCTGCATGCTTGAGAATTTCTCGAATTTAACTTTAAACGATCACATGAAAGAAGTTGAATATTATAGAAATTACTGGAGCTTGAATCCTGGCTGGATGCTTGGCAGGTATGCATCCGTAATGATCGATCTACCGATTCTTAGACTTTGAAGGCAGCAGAGCCTTCCTTAGGTTATGAGATGACGGTAGCCAATTAAAGATGTCTCGATCAAATATTTAGAAATATTAGTTCCAAAGAGTTTCTCCAAAGGAGCAAAAAATTCTGGTCGGATGAAACGCGATTGAAAATACGGTCACACAAAAAATATTGATGATAAGGTATGGGTTTATCAACAAACGTAATGTATCTTTGTTATGCGTGACTCATAGATAGGAACCGGTATATCATTTGAGAATAGATACGTATGTAGGGGGATTGATCAAGTGGCGTGCACCACTTACGATCAGAGATATAGAGACTAGCTTTTCATAAAGAGAGTGGACCATCTATATGCCACGATATTCTTCGTCGGTTACGATGACGAAGAAAATTTGCTTCCTCATCTCTTCCTTCTTGGGCAAGAAAGAATAATAGAACTTAGGTCAATTTCCAAGTGAATAGAATGATTCATTTACTTTGCAGGGAGGAACACTGACCGTCGAAGGAAGTAGTGAAAGTTCCGAACGAAAACAAACGGCCCCGTTGGACGGCCAAGGGTTGTTCCCGTGGAGAGAAGCAGAAAGTGAGAGGGATCATTTCCGTCCGTGAATGCGGTGACACACATCGTTGCAGCGATTTTCGTTAGTTGTGCTGCCGAATGCAGAAGTTGGCTACGAAGAGGTAAATTTAGGACATAGTAAACACGTAGTGCCTGACAATTCTTACATATGGTCCGCTGGGTAAATAATTTCATGTTCCGAGGAGGATATAAACTCGTATAGCCGTGCAGTGCACTTCACGTTGATATTAAGGAGGAATAACGAGTGAGTTGTATTTTCAAATAATATGAAGCATTTCATTCCTCTTCGGGGAAATTCAAGTCACATCATTACACGTATTTAACGTTGCTCTCTTCGCATTTAATGCTGATATTTTCATCGACCAACCATTTGCTGCGCAAGATGTAAATGAACTCTTCAAAATCCTTAAAATTAAATCGTAGTTTAAGCCATCGTTTTGGGATTGAGAATTGGAAAATAAAGTCATAAAACTTCGGGTTTATGTCCGCGCGAATACCTTCGAAGTCTTTTTAATTTAGCTCCTGTTCAGAAATAACTTGCAGGATATCCAATTGTGAAGCGTTCATGCTCAGTATTCATAAGTTGGAAAAACGTTTTCAAGTCGAATATCGGATCAGGAATGGAAAACTTATCACAAAAATTATTTTCACTCAGAAGTCACGAGTGACTCTTTCTTTGCAATGCAGCAGCTCGTCGTAGAAATAAGAGTGGAAGGAAGGCTTTAAGGAAAAAACGAGATTATGTTTTAAACTCTTTATATTTCTTTAAGTAACGATTCTAGCGGGAAAAAGCTCACACGAGACGGGGAGCGGAAAAAACCCGCAAAAGACAGAGATAATTGAACAATAAAGATCTTCACAAAACAACAAATAGTACATACAGTTTTTGGCAGAGTTACGGGAGGATTAATTGAAGTAATCCAGCAGTTGGAAAAACCATCCAAATATTTAAAAACCTCTTTTAAATTACGTTCAGAAAACATTTGTGATGAAATTAGAAGTCATATGAAACGCACAGTTTGGAATGGAAGCCCACACTCTCAGCACACACAACCACACCACCACCACCGGGTTAGTAACTACCAAAATTCTACCACTAATAGGCATTCACACAGGAGTATACTCCGCACTCGTTACACACACGCACACACAAGAGTATGGGAACCATTCCAGTTCTGTGCAATGAATTAAAGTTAAGCTACCGAGCAAGGCCTTGTTGTCGAAATTAATTTAACTCAACCCGTAAAAATACATACAGACATGATCAATACAAAGCAAACATATTTGATGAAAGCCATCAATCTCACATAAAGCGCACACACGCGCTACTATCGATGAAAAGCGTAGGCGTCACCGCAATACAAGGTAATCGCACTTGATGAAAGCCATCAATCTCACACACACGATGACAGGCAAACAATAAATTACATGCGTAGGTGCCTGTAGAAAGTTTTTCTCCGGTTTCCAACGAGTTCGACGTAGGTGATGTAGTTTTCGCCAACGGTTCGATCTTCCTGCACTGAGGTGGTTGCTGCTCCTGGGTTTCCCACCGCGTAAGGGCGATCGTAGACTTTTTGTCTCCTCTCGTCTCCTTTGAATCAATCCCTGTCACCGATGCTTAATCTAATACCTGAAAAGAGTACTTTGTTAAAATGCATTCAAACTCTCACTACGAATTCAGAGAACTGAGAAAACGGAACCTACCATGGAAAGCATTTCTGAAAAAAATTGCAACATGATTACGAAACAACGGATAATGATATAAGCATAGCATAACTCAATGTACCTGCAAAAAAATTTTATGTATTAACGACAACGGAAATTACATACATAAAAACTTGAAATACCAGTACCATGTTTTTTCCCTGAAAGCAATTGAGCAAGATTATTAAAAGACGGAAAGAACATAAAAATCATTACCAATTGACCTGCAAGAAATTTATCGTTATGACACAACAACATCATACATTATGTACCTGGTACACACACTCATAACACCGAAACCATTCCGAAAACATACGAACGAACTCAAGCAAGCGGACCAACAAGCAAACGACAACAACAAGCCCCAGACCATGACTGCGCGCAGTCTATCCCTACCATCATGAATACGTACGCATCATGAAATAAATAGTTCGCAGACAACACACAACTAATATCACCTAATGTTAAATTACGTACATACAATTACGCGAGCATGGCGAGAGAACGAGCATATAATGTTAACACACACAAATAAAAACAAGTTTGGTGCTGGAAACCATTTCCACCACCGTGGATTTGGTCGCGAATCTCTGAAGCAAGCGTGATTCTCGATGGCAGCGGATTCCACCAGGTATCTCTTGTAGATAATCCATGCCCGACGACTCTGGATTCAACATCCGATGGTCGCTCCCAACTGCTCCCGCCGAAATCTCCGGACGAAGTGAAGCTAACCTCCTGTCGCCGATTTCCGGTCGCCGATGCAGCGATCTGATTGGCGGGAACCTCAAAAAAACAGCTGCGCATAGAATTGAATTGTTAAATTTATAAATGTTGCATTCAAATCTTTCATTTAGCAGCTTCTTAAATATTTTTCTTTATTCTAATCGTTGCACTTCAGTTAAAGTTCACTATCTTGTCATGATAGCGCTCTGTTTTTGAGAAAAATAAACCTCGATTTGATTTCAACTGATTGATATTCTGATTGAACGTCAATGTATGATAGTAATCATCAAAATGCATTGCATTTAAACCGTTCTTACGGAACATATGCCGCATTTCAAATCACCTATTCATGAGCAATGCCCTACGCGATAATGCATTTCTGTACTGCCGCTCCAACAGCCGTAAGCTGGTCGCTGAAGGTAGCGAGTTAGCTTGCCTAGAATCACTTCGACATCAGAGCTGGTTGCGGGAAATTAATCTGAGTGGGATTTGAGGAAATGTGTAGAGGATGTTGGATCTAGATCGAGGCGTTCGTATCATTATTACGATGGATTTACTGTTGCGGATTATGGAAGCTTCGATTGTTTACGCAAAGCGATAGCAGTAATTGGGAATAAAAATAAAAAATCGAAGAAGATCCATGGCGACTATTTTTTGCTTTAACGAATATAAATATATTTTAATGCGACTCTCTGCTTCTGTAGCACATATTATCCTTGGAAATATACAATTCTTTTCATATCTAATTCCCTTTATACCGATCAGCTGTGTAACATAAATAGGTAGTTATAAAAAGCTTTATTTTTGTGTCAACCATTATGTCTTACAAGAATAATTTCCTGAAAGAGCTTGTCATGCAGTTGTGTGTTAGATAACAGTTTCAATGGTAACTGCTTGATGTCATGAATAATGCTGAATTGAAATAGGAGAGCACTGTTTGATTGTTGAACAGTAGTGATTCAAACCTTGCACTGTGTTTTGACCACATGTAATTGAAACTCATAGCAAAACCAGGGACATGAAGAGGATTGATTCAAGTAGTGAGCTTGAGTTGGAATTTGTGCACTGTTATGAATTAGTGTCCATCAGAAAATTCAGAACATGGTAAAAGTAATGAATTTCTAGCCTTTAATTAATCAGTTCCATCCATGACTGAACTTGATCCATAATTTGTCACACAATATTCGGTTCCCACAGTTCACCTCCTTTATAATTTGCGTATTAATTTTGCTTGTCAATGGACTGCTGCAGTTATTACCATCAACATATTTTTCAAGGTTCCTTTGCCTTGAAATAAGTATCCCTAAGAATCACCTAAGTTGACCACTGCTTTGCCTCATCATAGCTCTGAAGTTCTCAGCTTTTGCCCACATTTAATCATAAGAGTTTTTTAAGTCCACCACCTCAACTGATTATCCTTTCTGCTACTTGTTGCCTTCCAAGGAAGGACACCAACATTGCTTTAAAAGTTATGATGTTTAATTCGCTGAACGAGCATTCATAAAGATTGAGTATAATGATGAGTACATAGGCATTCCTTAGCATATAGCAAAAGACTCACTCGTTGAGAATAACCATGCAATTAGGAATGACTGATTATATTTTTTGGTTCCTATCCTTTGAATTACTAATCTCTCAATGAGAAAGACTATATATATTTCTGGATGGAAAACTTTCTCACCACCAAAGCTCCATTCACGAAGAAGTGAATGATCATTCATTGCCTCACAGATAACTGCTCATGAAGAGCAATCAATTTACCCTTTTCCAAGACAATGTTTACAAATCTCTATAAACCCTTAACTATGTTGTTGCATCCATGAATGATTTAACTCCCACGATTATCAATGAGAAATATTTTTATTCATTTTTTATTTCATGGTTACATTTATATATATTACTAACGTTTCCAAGTTTTTTAACATCAATCTGCTTTTTTAAGCTGCCTGAGTGGGAAGTATGAAATCCTGAACACTGCTCATATTGATCATGCTTTCTGATTCATTGAATTCCTTGTGAAAATAAGTTAATCTATTCGATTATAAAGATTGAATAAATAACCCTTAATCAGCCATAATTGATGACAGTAGGCTTGTAACTACTAATCATTGTCTTCAATTTCTTTATTATTATTTGCAATTACTGTGTATATATCTGTATAACATAATTGTGATATATCTACCCATTTAAATATGTTTTCATTAAGAGTGGCTGTTGGGTTTGGAATAAGCGACTGGGATGTTTTTTTCATATTTCACAAGTTAATCTTTCAATGCAACTGGAGGATTTCTATTTAATTAAAATATAAACTCGATTGTAAGTTTGGCTTATTAAGTCCTGCATGCTTGAGAATTTCTCGAATTTAACTTTAAACGATCACATGAAAGAAGTTGAATATTATAGAAATTACTGGAGCTTGAATCCTGGCTGGATGCTTGGCAGGTATGCATCCGTAATAATCGATCTACCGATTCTTAGACTTTGAAGGCAGCAGAGCCTTCCTTAGGTTATGAGATGACGGTAGCCAATTAAAGATGTCTCGATCAAACATTTAGAAATATTAGTTCCAAAGAGTTTCTCCAAAGGAGCAAAAAATTGTGGTCGGATGAAACGCGATTGAAAATACGGTCACACAAAAAATATTGATGATAAGGTATGGGTTTATCAACAAACGTAATGTATCTTTGTTATGCGTGACTCATAGATAGGAACCGGTATATCATTTGAGAATAGATACGTATGTAGGGGGATTGATCAAGTGGCGTGCACCACTTACGATCAGAGATATAGAGACTAGCTTTTCATAAAGAGAGTGGACCATCTATATGCCACGATATTCTTCGTCGGTTACGATGACGAAGAAAATTTGCTTCCTCATCTCTTCCTTCTTGGGCAAGAAAGAACACTTCAATTTCCAAGTGAATAGAATGATTCATTTACTTTGCAGGGACTGACCGTCGAAGGAAGTAGTGAAAGTTCCGAACGAAAACAAACGGCCCCGTTGGACGGCCAAGGGTTGTTCTCGTGGAGAGAAGCAGAAAGTGAGAGGGATCATTTCCGTCCGTGAATGCGGTGACACACATCGTTGCAGCGAATTTCGTTAGTTGTGCTGCCGAATGCAGAAGTTGGCTACGAAGAGGTAAGTTTAGGACATAGTAAACACGTAGTGCCTGACAATTCTTACATATGGTCCGCTGGGTAAATAATTTCATGTTCCGAGGAGGATATAAACTCGTATAGCCGTGCAGAGCACTTCACGTTGATATTAAGGAGGAATAACGAGTGAGTTGTATTTTCAAATAATATGAAGCATTTCATTCCTCTTCGGGGAAATTCAAGTCACATCATTACACGTATTTAACGTTGCTCTCTTCGCATTTAATGCTGATATTTTCATCGACCAACCATTTGCTGCGCAAGATGTAAATGAACTCTTCAAAATCCTTAAAATTAAATCGTAGTTTAAGCCATCGTTTTGGGATTGAGAATTGGAAAATAAAGTCATAAAACTTCGGGTTTATGTCCGCGCGAATACCTTCGAAGTCTTTTTAATTTAGCTCCTGTTCAGAAATAACTTGCAGGATATCCAATTGTGAAGCGTTCATGCTCAGTATTCATAAGTTGGAAAAACGTTTTCAAGTCGAATATCGGATCAGGAATGGAAAAGTTATCACAACAATTATTTTCACTCAGAAGTCACGAGTGACTCTTTCTTTGCAATGCAGCAGCTCGTCGTAGAAATAAGAGTGGAAGGAAGGCTTTAAGGAAAAAACGAGATTATGTTTTAAACTCTTTATATTTCTTTAAGTAACGATTCTAGCGGGAAAAAGCTCACACGAGACGGGGAGCGGAAAAAACCCGCAAAAGACACAGAGATAATTGAACAATAAAGATCTTCACAAAACAACAAATACTACATACAGTTTTTGGCAGAGTTACGGGAGGATTAATTGAAGTAATCCAGCAGTTGGAAAAACCATCCAAATATTTAAAAACCTCTTTTAAATTACGTTCAGAAAACATTTGTGATGAAATTAGAAGTCATACGAAACGCACAGTTTGGAATGGAAGCCCACACTCTCAGCACACACAACCACACCACCACCACCGGGTTAGTAACTACCAAAATTCTACCACTAATAGGCATTCACACAGGAGTATACTCCGCACTCGTTACGCACACGCACACACAAGAGTATGGGAACCATTCCAGTTCTGTGCAATGAATTAAAGTTAAGCTACCGAACAAGGCCTTGTTGTCGAAATTAATTTAACTCGACCCGTAAAAATACATACAGACATGATCAATACAAAGCAAACATATTTGATGAAAGCCATCAATCTCACATAAAGCGCACACACGCGCTACTATCGATGAAAAGCGTAGGCGTCACCGCAATACAAGGTAATCGCACTTGATGAAATCTCACACACACAATGAAGGGCAAACAATAAATTACATGCGTAGGTGCCTGTAGAAAGTTTTTCTCCGGTTTCCAACGAGTTCGACGTAGGTGATGTAGTTTTCGCCAACGGTTCGATCTTCCTGCACTGAGGCGGTTGCTGCTCCTGGGTTTCCCACCGCGTAAGGGCGATCGTAGACTTTTTGTCTCCTCTCGTCTCCTTTGAATCAATCCCTGTCACCGATGCTTAATGTAATACCTGAAAAGAGTACTTTGTTAAAATGCATTCAAACTCTCACTACGAATTCAGAGAACTGAGAAAACGGAACCTACCATGGAAAGCATTTCTGAAAAAAATTGCAACATGATTACGAAACAACGGATAATGATATAAGCATAGCATAACTCAATGTACCTGCAAAAAAATTTTATGTATTAACGACAACGGAAATTACATACATAAAAACTTGAAATACCAGTACCATGTTTTTTCCCTGAAAGCAATTGAGCAAGATTATTAAAAGACGGAAAGAACATAAAAATCATTACCAATTGACCTGCAAGAAATTTATCGTTATGACACAACAACATCATACATTATGTACCTGGTACACACACTCATAACACCGAAACCATTCCGAAAACATACGAACGAACTCAAGCAAGCGGACCAACAAGCAAACGACAACAACAAGCCCCAGACCATGACTGCGCGCAGTCTATCCCTACCATCATGAATACGTACGCATCATGAAATAAATAGTTCGCAGACAACACACAACTAATATCACCTAATGTTAAATTACGTACATACAATTACGCGAGCATGGCGAGAGAACGAGCATATAATGTTAACACACACAAATAAAAACAAGTTTGGTGCTGGAAACCATTTCCACCACCGTGGATTTGGTCGCGAATCTCTGAAGCAAGCGTGATTCTCGATGGCAGCGGATTCCACCAGGTATCTCTTGTAGATAATCCATGCCCGACGACTCTGGATTCAACATACGATGGTCGCTCCCAACTGCTCCCGCCGAAATCTCCGGACGAAGTGAAGTTAACCTCCTGTCGCCGATTTCCGGTCGCCGATGCAGCGATCTGATTGGCGGGAACCTCAAAAAAACAGCTGCGCATAGAATTGAATTGTTAAATTTATAAATGTTGCATTCAAATCTTTCATTTAGCAGCTTCTTAAATATTTTTCTTTATTCTAATCGTTGCACTTCAGTTAAAGTTCACTATCTTGTCATGATAGCGCTCTGTTTTTGAGAAAAATAAACCTCGATTTGATTTCAACTGATTGATATTCTGATTGAACGTCAATGTATGATAGTAATCATCAAAATGCATTGCATATTAACCGTTTGCACGAAACATTTGCCGCATTTCACAACACCTATTCATGAGCAATGGCGTACGCAATAATGCATTTCTGTACTGCCGCTCCAACAGCCGTAAGCTGGTCGCTGAAGGTAGCGAGTTAGCTTGCCTAGAATCACTTCGACATCAGAGCTGGTTGCGGGAAATTAATCTGAGTGGGATTTGAGGAAATGTGTAGAGGATGTTGGATCTAGATCGAGGCGTTCGTATCATTATTACGATGGATTTACTGTTGCGGATTATGGAAGCTTCGATTGTTTACGCAAAGCGATAGCAGTAATTGGGAATAAAAATAAAAAATCGAAGAAGATCCATGGCGACTATTTTTTGCTTTAACGAATATAAATATATTTTAATGCGACTCTCTGCTTCTGTAGCACATATTATCCTTGGAAATATACAATTCTTTTCATATCTAATTCCCTTTATACCGATCAGCTGTGTAACATAAATAGGTAGTTATAAAAAGCTTTATTTTTGTGTCAACCATTATGTCTTACAAGAATAATTTCCTGAAAGAGCTTGTCATGCAGTTGTGTGTTAGATAACAGTTTCAATGGTAACTGCTTGATGTCATGAATAATGCTGAATTGAAATAGGAGAGCACTGTTTGATTGTTGAACAGTAGTGATTCAAACCTTGCACTGTGTTTTGACCACATGTAATTGAAACTCATAGCAAAACCAGGGACATGAAGAGGATTGATTCAAGTAGTGAGCTTGAGTTGGAATTTGTGCACTGTTATGAATTAGTGTCCATCAGAAAATTCAGAACATGGTAAAAGTAATGAATTTCTAGCCTTTAATTAATCAGTTCCATCCATGACTGAACTTGATCCATAATTTGTCACACAATATTCGGTTCACCTCCTTTATAATTTGCATATTAATTTTGCTTGTCATAGGACTGCTGCAGTTATTACCATCAACATATTTTTCAAGGTTCCTTTGCCTTGAAATAAGTATCCCTAAGAATCACCTAAGTTGACCACTGCTTTGCCTCATCATAGCTCTGAAGTTCTCAGCTTTTGCCCATATTTAATCATAAGAGTTTTTTAAGTCCACCACCTCAACTGATTATCCTTTCTGCTACTTGGGACACAATCTTGTCTTTCTGCAACTGATATATCCATCACAATGATTTGTTGCCTTCCAAGGAAGGACACCAACATTGCTTTAAAAGTTATGATGTTTAATTCCCTGAACGAGCATTCATAAAGATTGAGTATAATGATGAGTACATAGGCATTCCTTAGCATATAGCAAAAGACTCACTCGTTGAGAATAACCATGCAATTAGGAATGACTTATTAAATTTTTTGGTTCCTATCCTTTGAATTACTAATCTCACAATGAGAAAGACTATATATATTTCTGGATGGAAAACTTTCTCACCACCAAAGCTCCATTCACGAAGAAGTGAATGATCATTCATTGCCTCACAGATAACTGCTCATGAAGAGCAATCAATTTACCCTTTTCCAAGACAATGTTTACAAACCTCTATTAACCCTTAACTATGTTGTTGCATCCATGAATGATTTAACTAACACGATTTTCAATGAGAAATATTTTTATTCATTTTTTATTTCATGGTTACATTTATATATATTACTAACGTTTCCAAGTTTTTTAACATCAATCTGCTTTTTTAAGCTGCCTGAGTGGGAAGTATGAAATCCTGAACACTGCTCATATTGATCATGCTTTCTGATTCATTGAATTCCTTGTGAAAATAAGTTAATCTATTCGATTATAAAGATTGAATAAATAACCCTTAATCAGCCATAATTGATGACAGTAGGCTTGTAACTACTAATCATTGTCTTCAATTTCTTTATTATTATTTACAATTACTGTGTATATATCTGTATAACATAATTGAGATATATCTACCCATTAAGATATGCTTTCATTAAAAGTGGCTGTTGGGTTTGGAATAAGCGACTGGGATGTTTTTTTCATATTTCACAAGTTAATCTTTCAATGCAACTGGAGGATTTCTATTTAATTAAAATATAAACTCGATTGTAAGTTTGGCTTATTAAGTCCTGCATGCTTGAGAATTTCTCGAATTTAACTTTAAACGATCACATGAAAGAAGTTGAATATTATAGAAATTACTGGAGCTTGAATCCTGGCTGGATGCTTGGCAGGTATGCATCCGTAATAATCGATCTACCGATTCTTAGACTTTGAAGGCAGCAGAGCCTTCCTTAGGTTATGAGATGACGGTAGCCAATTAAAGATGTCTCGATCAAACATTTAGAAATATTAGTTCCAAAGAGTTTCTCCAAAGGAGCAAAAAATTGTGGTCGGATGAAACGCGATTGAAAATACGGTCACACAAAAAATATTGATGATAAGGTATGGGTTTATCAACAAACGTAATGTATCTTTGTTATGCGTGACTCATAGATAGGAACCGGTATATCATTTGAGAATAGATACGTATGTAGGGGGATTGATCAAGTGGCGTGCACCACTTACGATCAGAGATATAGAGACTAGCTTTTCATAAAGAGAGTGGACCATCTATATGCCACGATATTCTTCGTCGGTTACGATGACGAAGAAAATTTGCTTCCTCATCTCTTCCTTCTTGGGCAAGAAAGAACACTTCAATTTCCAAGTGAATAGAATGATTCATTTACTTTGCAGGGACTGACCGTCGAAGGAAGTAGTGAAAGTTCCGAACGAAAACAAACGGCCCCGTTGGACGGCCAAGGGTTGTTCCCGTGGAGAGAAGCAGAAAGTGAGAGGGATCATTTCCGTCCGTGAATGCGGTGACACACATCGTTGCAGCGAATTTCGTTAGTTGTGCTGCCGAATGCAGAAGTTGGCTACGAACAGGTAAGTTTAGGACATAGTAAACACGTAGTGCCTGACAATTCTTACATATGGTCCGCTGGGTAAATAATTTCATGTTCCGAGGAGGATATAAACTCGTATAGCCGTGCAGTGCACTTCACGTTGATATTAAGGAGGAATAACGAGTGAGTTGTATTTTCAAATAATATGAAGCATTTCATTCCTCTTCGGGGAAATTCAAGTCACATCATTACACGTATTTAACGTTGCTCTCTTCGCATTTAATGCTGATATCTTCATCGACAAACCATTTGCTGCGCAAGATGTAAATGAACTCTTCAACAGCCTTAAAATTAAATCGTAGTTTAAGCCATCGTTTTGGGATTGAGAATTGGAAAATAAAGTCATAAAACTTCGGGTTTACGTCCGCGCGAATACCTTCGAAGTCTTTTTAATTTAGCTCCTGTTCAGAAATAACTTGCAGGATATCCAATTGTGAAGCGTTCATGCTCAGTATTCATAAGTTGGAAAAACGTTTTCAAGTCGAATATCGGATCAGGAATGGAAAAGTTATCACAACAATTATTTTCACTCAGAAGTCACGAGTGACTCTTTCTTTGCAATGCAGCAGCTCGTCGTAGAAATAAGAGTGGAAGGAAGGCTTTAAGGAAAAAACGAGATTATGTTTTAAACTCTTTATATTTCTTTAAGTAACGATTCTAGCGGGAAAAAGCTCACACGAGACGGGGAGCGGAAAAAACCCGCAAAAGACACAGAGATAATTGAACAATAAAGATCTTCACAAAACAACAAATAGTACATACAGTTTTTGGCAGAGTTACGGGAGGATTAATTGAAGTAATCCAGCAGTTGGAAAAACCATCCAAATATTTAAAAACCTCCTTTAAATTACGTTCAGAAAACATTTGTGATGAAATTAGAAGTCATACGAAATGCACAGTTTGGAATGGAAGCCCACACTCTCAGCACACACAACCACACCACCACCACCGGGTTAGTAACTACCAAAATTCTACCACTAATAGGCATTCACACAGGAGTATACTCCGCACTCGTTACACACACGCACACACAAGAGTATGGGAACCATTCCAGTTCTGTGCAATGAATGAAAGTTAAGCTACCGAACAAGGCCTTGTTGTCGAAATTAATTTAACTCGACCCGTAAAAATACATACAGACATAATCAATACAAAGCAAACATATTTGATGAAAGCCATCAATCTCACATAAAGCGCACACACGCGCTACTATCGATGAAAAGCGTAGGCGTCACCGCAATACAAGGTAATCGCACTTGATGAAAGCCATCAATCTCACACACACACAATGAAGGGCAAACAATAAATTACATGCGTAGGTGCCTGTAGAAAGTTTTTCTCCGGTTTCCAACGAGTTCGACGTAGTAGGTGATGTAGTTTTCGCCAACGGTTCGATCTTCCTGCACTGAGGCGGTTGCTGCTCCTGGGTTTCCCACCGCGTAAGGGCGATCGTAGACTTTTTGTCTCCTCTCGTCTCCTTTGAATCAATCCCTGTCACCGATGCTTAATGTAATACCTGAAAAGAGTACTTTGTTAAAATGCATTCAAACTCTCACTACGAATTCAGAGAACTGAGAAAACGGAACCTACCATGGAAAGCATTTCTGAAAAAAATTGTAACATGATTACGAAACAACGGATAATGATATAAGCATAGCATAACTCAATGTACCTGCAAAAAAATTTTATGTATTAACGACAACGGAAATTACATACATAAAAACTTGAAATACCAGTACCATGTTTTTTCCCTGAAAGCAATTGAGCAGGATTATTAAAAGACGGAAAGAACATGAAAATCATTACCAATTGACCTGCAAGAAATTTATCGTTATGACACAACAACATCATACATTATGTACCTGGTACACACACTCATAACACCAAAACCATTCCGAAAACATACGAACGAACTCAAGCAAGCGGACCTACAAGCAAACGAAAACAACAAGCCCCAGACCATAATTGCGCGCAGTCTATCCCTACCATCATGAATACGTACGCATCATGAAGTAAATAGTTCGCAGAGAACACACAACTAATATCACCTAATGTTAAATTACGTACATACAATTACGCGAGCATGGCGAGAGAACGAGCATATAATGTTAACACACACAAATAAAAACAAGTTTGGTGCTGGAAACCATTTCCACCACCGTGGATTTGGTCGCGAATCTCTGAAGCAAGCGTGATTCTCGATGGCAGCGGATTCCACCAGGTATCTCTTGTAGATAATCCATGCCCGACGACTCTGGATTCAACATCCGATGGTCGCTCCCAACTGCTCCCGCCGAAATCTCCGGACGAAGTGAAGCTAACCTCCTGTCGCCGATTTCCGGTCGCCGATGCAGCGATCTGATTGGCGGGAACCTCAAAAAAACAGCTGCGCATAGAATTGAATTGTTAAATTTATAAATGTTGCATTCAAATCTTTCATTTAGCAGCTTCTTAAATATTTTTCTTTATTCTAATCGTTGCACTTCAGTTAAAGTTCACTATCTTGTCATGATAGCGCTCTGTTTTTGAGAAAAATAAACCTCGATTTGATTTCAACTGATTGATATTCTGATTGAACGTCAATGTATGATAGTAATCATCAAAATGCATTGCATATTAACCGTTTGCACGAAACATTTGCCGCATTTCACAACACCTATTCATGAGCAATGGCGTACGCAATAATGCATTTCTGTACTGCCGCTCCAACAGCCGTAAGCTGGTCGCTGAAGGTAGCGAGTTAGCTTGCCTAGAATCACTTCGACATCAGAGCTGGTTGCGGGAAATTAATCTGAGTGGGATTTGAGGAAATGTGTAGAGGATGTTGGATCTAGATCGAGGCGTTCGCATCATTATTACGATGGATTTACTGTTGCGGATTATGGAAGCTTCGATTTTTTACGCAAAGCGATAGCAGTAATTGGGAATAAAAATAAAAAATCGAAGAAGATCCATGGCGACTATTTTTTGCTTTAACGAATATAAATATATTTTAATGCGACTCTCTGCTTCTGTAGCACATATTATCCTTGGAAATATACAATTCTTTTCATATCTAATTCCCTTTATACCAATCAGCTGTGTAACATAAATAGGTAGTTATAAAAAGCTTTATTTTTGTGTCAACCATTATGTCTTACAAGAATAATTTCCTGAAAGAGCTTGTCATGCAGTTGTGTGTTAGATAACAGTTTCAATGGTAACTGCTTGATGTCATGAATAATGCTGAATTGAAATAGGAGAGCACTGTTTGATTGTTGAACAGTAGTGATTCAAACCTTGCACTGTGTTTTGACCACATTTAATTGAAGCTCATAGCAAAACCAGGGACATGAAGAGGATTGATTCAAGTAGTGAGCTTGAGTTGGAATTTGTGCACTGTTATGAATTAGTGTCCATCAGAAAATTCAGAACATGGTAAAAGTAATGAATTTCTAGCCTTTAATTAATCAGTTCCATCCATGACTGAACTTGATCCATAATTTGTCACACAATATTCGGTTCCCACAGTTCACCTCCTTTATAATTTGCGTATTAATTTTGCTTGTCAATGGACTGCTGCAGTTATTACCATCAACATATTTTTCAAGGTTCCTTTGCCTTGAAATAAGTATCCCTAAGAATCACCTAAGTTGACCACTGCTTTGCCTCATCATAGCTCTGAAGTTCTCAGCTTTTGCCCACATTTAATCATAAGAGTTTTTTAAGTCCACCACCTCAACTGATTATCCTTTCTGCTACTTGTTGCCTTCCAAGGAAGGACACCAACATTGCTTTAAAAGTTATGATGTTTAATTCGCTGAACGAGCATTCATAAAGATTGAGTATAATGATGAGTACATAGGCATTCCTTAGCATATAGCAAAAGACTCACTCGTTGAGAATAACCATGCAATTAGGAATGACTGATTATATTTTTTGGTTCCTATCCTTTGAATTACTAATCTCTCAATGAGAAAGACTATATATATTTCTGGATGGAAAACTTTCTCACCACCAAAGCTCCATTCACGAAGAAGTGAATGATCATTCATTGCCTCACAGATAACTGCTCATGAAGAGCAATCAATTTACCCTTTTCCAAGACAATGTTTACAAATCTCTATAAACCCTTAACTATGTTGTTGCATCCATGAATGATTTAACTCCCACGATTATCAATGAGAAATATTTTTATTCATTTTTTATTTCATGGTTACATTTATATATATTACTAACGTTTCCAAGTTTTTTAACATCAATCTGCTTTTTTAAGCTGCCTGAGTGGGAAGTATGAAATCCTGAACACTGCTCATATTGATCATGCTTTCTGATTCATTGAATTCCTTGTGAAAATAAGTTAATCTATTCGATTATAAAGATTGAATAAATAACCCTTAATCAGCCATAATTGATGACAGTAGGCTTGTAACTACTAATCATTGTCTTCAATTTCTTTATTATTATTTACAATTACTGTGTATATATCTGTATAACATAATTGAGATATATCTACCCATTAAGATATGCTTTCATTAAGAGTGGCTGTTGGGTTTGGAATAAGCGACTGGGATGTTTTTTTCATATTTCACAAGTTAATCTTTCAATGCAACTGGAGGATTTCTATTTAATTAAAATATAAACTCGATTGTAAGTTTGGCTTATTAAGTCCTGCATGCTTGAGAATTTCTCGAATTTAACTTTAAACGATCACATGAAAGAAGTTGAATATTATAGAAATTACTGGAGCTTGAATCCTGGCTGGATGCTTGGCAGGTATGCATCCGTAATAATCGATCTACCGATTCTTAGACTTTGAAGGCAGCAGAGCCTTCCTTAGGTTATGAGATGACGGTAGCCAATTAAAGATGTCTCGATCAAACATTTAGAAATATTAGTTCCAAAGAGTTTCTCCAAAGGAGCAAAAAATTCTGGTCGGATGAAACGCGATTGAAAATACGGTCACACAAAAAATATTGATGATAAGGTATGGGTTTATCAACAAACGTAATGTATCTTTGTTATGCGTGACTCATAGATAGGAACCGGTATATCATTTGAGAATAGATACGTATGTAGGGGGATTGATCAAGTGGCGTGCACCACTTACGATCAGAGATATAGAGACTAGCTTTTCATAAAGAGAGTGGACCACGATAATCTTCGTCGGTTACGATGACGAAGAAAATTTGCTTCCTCATCTCTTCCTTCTTGGGCAAGAAAGAATAGAACTTAGGTCAATTTCCAAGTGAATAGAATGATTCATTTACTTTGCAGGGAGGAACACTGACCGTCGAAGGAAGTAGTGAAAGTTCCGAACGAAAACAAACGGCCCCGTTGGACGGCCAAGGGTTGTTCTCGTGGAGAGAAGCAGAAAGTGAGAGGGATCATTTCCGTCCGTGAATGCGGTGACACACATCGTTGCAGCGAATTTCGTTAGTTGTGCTGCCGAATGCAGAAGTTGGCTACGAACAGGTAAGTTTAGGACATAGTAAACACGTAGTGCCTGACAATTCTTACATATGGTCCGCTGGGTAAATAATTTCATGTTCCGAGGAGGATATAAACTCGTATAGCCGTGCAGTGCACTTCAAGTTGATATTAAGGAGGAATAACGAGTGAGTTGTATTTTCAAATAATATGAAGCATTTCATTCCTCTTCGGGGAAATTCAAGTCACATCATTACACGTATTTAACGTTGCTCTCTTCGCATTTAATGCTGATATCTTCATCGACAAACCATTTGCTGCGCAAGATGTAAATGAACTCTTCAACAGCCTTAAAATTAAATCGTAGTTTAAGCCATCGTTTTGGGATTGAGAATTGGAAAATAAAGTCATAAAACTTCGGGTTTACGTCCGCGCGAATACCTTCGAAGTCTTTTTAATTTAGCTCCTGTTCAGAAATAACTTGCAGGATATCCAATTGTGAAGCGTTCATGCTCAGTATTCATAAGTTGGAAAAACGTTTTCAAGTCGAATATCGGATCAGGAATGGAAAAGTTATCACAACAATTATTTTCACTCAGAAGTCACGAGTGACTCTTTCTTTGCAATGCAGCAGCTCGTCGTAGAAATAAGAGTGGAAGGAAGGCTTTAAGGAAAAAACGAGATTATGTTTTAAACTCTTTATATTTCTTTAAGTAACGATTCTAGCGGGAAAAAGCTCACACGAGACGGGGAGCGGAAAAAACCCGCAAAAGACACAGAGATAATTGAACAATAAAGATCTTCACAAAACAACAAATAGTACATACAGTTTTTGGCAGAGTTACGGGAGGATTAATTGAAGTAATCCAGCAGTTGGAAAAACCATCCAAATATTTAAAAAACTCCTTTAAATTACGTTCAGAAAACATTTGTGATGAAATTAGAAGTCATACGAAATGCACAGTTTGGAATGGAAGCCCACACTCTCAGCACACACAACCACACCACCACCACCGGGTTAGTAACTACCAAAATTCTACCACTAATAGGCATTCACACAGGAGTATACTCCGCACTCGTTACACACACGCACACACAAGAGTATGGGAACCATTCCAGTTCTGTGCAATGAATGAAAGTTAAGCTACCGAACAAGGCCTTGTTGTCGAAATTAATTTAACTCGACCCGTAAAAATACATACAGACATGATCAATACAAAGCAAACATATTTGATGAAAGCCATCAATCTCACATAAAGCGCACACACGCGCTACTATCGATGAAAAGCGTAGGCGTCACCGCAATACAAGGTAATCGCACTTGATGAAAGCCATCAATCTCACACACACACAATGACAGGCAAACAATAAATTACATGCGTAGGTGCCTGTAGAAAGTTTTTCTCCGGTTTCCAACGAGTTCGACGTAGTAGGTGATGTAGTTTTCGCCAACGGTTCGATCTTCCTGCACTGAGGCGGTTGCTGCTCCTGGGTTTCCCACCGCGTAAGGGCGATCGTAGACTTTTTGTCTCCTCTCGTCTCCTTTGAATCAATCCCTGTCACCGATGCTTAATGTAATACCTGAAAAGAGTACTTTGTTAAAATGCATTCAAACTCTCACTACGAATTCAGAGAACTGAGAAAACGGAACCTACCATGGAAAGCATTTCTGAAAAAAATTGCAACATGATTACGAAACAACGGATAATGATATAAGCATAGCATAACTCAATGTACCTGCAAAAAAATTTTATGTATTAACGACAACGGAAATTACATACATAAAAACTTGAAATACCAGTACCATGTTTTTTCCCTGAAAGCAATTGAGCAGGATTATTAAAAGACGGAAAGAACATGAAAATCATTACCAATTGACCTGCAAGAAATTTATCGTTATGACACAACAACATCATACATTATGTACCTGGTACACGCACTCATAACACCAAAACCATTTCGAAAACATACGAACGAACTCAAGCAAGCGGACCAACAAGCAAACGACAACAAGCCCCAGACCATGACTGCGCGCAGTCTATCCCTACCATCATGAATACGTACGCATCATGAAATAAATAGTTCGCAGACAACACACAACTAATATCACCTAATGTTAAATTACGTACATACAATTACGCGAGCATGGCGAGAGAACGAGCATATAATGTTAACACACACAAATAAAAACGAGTTTGGTGCTGGAAACCATTTCCACCACCGTGGATTTGGTCGCGAATCTCCGAAGCAAGCGTGATTCTCGATGGCAGCGGATTCCACCAGGTATCTCTTGTAGATAATCCAAGCCCGACGACTCTGGATTCGACATCCGATGGTCGCTCCCAACTGCTCCCGCCGAAATCTCCGGACGAAGTGAAGCTAACCTCCTGTCGCCGATTTCCGGTCGCCGATGCAGCGATCTGATTGGCGGGAACCTCAAAAAAACAGCTGCGCATAGAATTGAATTGTTAAATTTATAAATGTTGCATTCAAATCTTTCATTTAGCAGCTTCTTAAATATCTTTCTTTATTCTAATCGTTGCACTTCAGTTAAAGTTCACTATCTTGTCATGATAGCGCTCTGTTTTTGAGAAAAATAAACCTCGATTTGATTTCAACTGATTGATATTCTGATTGAACGTCAATGTATGATAGTAATCATCAAAATGCATTGAATTTAAACCGTTCTTACGGAACATATGCCGCATTTCAAATCACCTATTCATGAGCAATGCCCTACGCGATAATGCATTTCTGTACAGCCGCTCCAACAGCCGTAAGCTGGTCGCTGAAGGTAGCGAGTTAGCTTGCCTAGAATCACTTCGACATCACAGCTGGTTGCGGGAAATTAATCTGAGTGGGAAATGGAATATGTGTAGAGGATGTTGGATCTAGATCGAGGCGTTCGCATCATTATTACGATGGATTTACTGTTGCGGATTATGGAAGCTTCGATTGTTTACGCAAAGCGATAGCAGTAATTGGGAATAAAAATAAAAAATCGAAGAAGATCCATGGCGACTATTTTTTGCTTTAACGAATATAAATATATTTTAATGCGACTCTCTGCTTCTGTAGCACATATTATCCTTGGAAATATACAATTCTTTTCATATCTAATTCCCTTTATACCAATCAGCTGTGTAACATAAATAGGTAGTTATAAAAAGCTTTATTTTTGTGTCAACCATTATGTCTTACAAGAATAATTTCCTGAAAGAGCTTGTCATGCAGTTGTGTGTTAGATAACAGTTTCAATGGTAACTGCTTGATGTCATGAATAATGCTGAATTGAAATAGGAGAGCACTGTTTGATTGTTGAACAGTAGTGATTCAAACCTTGCACTGTGTTTTGACCACATGTAATTGAAACTCATAGCAAAACCAGGGACATGAAGAGGATTGATTCAAGTAGTGAGCTTGAGTTGGAATTTGTGCACTGTTATGAATTAGTGTCCATCAGAAAATTCAGAACATGGTAAAAGTAATGAATTTCTAGCCTTTAATTAATCAGTTCCATCCATGACTGAACTCGATCCATAATTTGTCACACAATATTCGGTTCCCAAAGTTCACCTCCTTTATAATTTGCATATTAATTTTGCTTGTCAATGGACTGCTGCAGTTATCACCATCAACATATTTTTCAAGGTTCCTTTGCCTTGAAATAAGTATCCCTAAGAATCACCTAAGTTGACCACTGCTTTGCCTCATCATAGCTCTGAAGTTCTCAGCTTTTGCCCACATTTAATCATAAGAGTTTTTTAAGTCCACCACCTCAACTGATTATCCTTTCTGCTACTTGGGACACAATCTTGTCTTTCTGCAACTGATATATCCATCACAATGATTTGTTGCCTTCCAAGGAAGGACACCAACATTGCTTTAAAAGTTATGATGTTTAATTCGCTGAACGAGCATTCATAAAGATTGAGTATAATGATGAGTACATAGGCATTCCTTAGCATATAGCAAAAGACTCACTCGTTGAGAATAACCATGCAATTAGGAATGACTGATTAAATTTTTTGGTTCCTATCCTTTGAATTACTAACCTCACAATGAGAAGGACTATATATATTTCTGGATGGAAAACTTTCTCACCACCAAAGCTCCATTCACGAAGAAGTGAATGATCATTCATTGCCTCACAGATAACTGCTCATGAAGAGCAATCAATTTACCCTTTTCCAAGACAATGTTTACAAACCTCTATAAACCCTTAACTATGTTGTTGCATCCATGAATGATTTAACTCACACGATTTTCAATGAGAAATATTTTTATTCATTTTTTATTTCATGGTTACATTTATATATATTACTAACGTTTCCAAGTTTTTTAACATCAATCTGCTTTTGTAAGCTGCCTGAGTGGGAAGTATGAAATCCTGAACACTGCTCATATTGATCATGCTTTCTGATTCATTGAATTCCTTGTGAAAATAAGTTAATCTATTCGATTATAAAGATTGAATAAATAACCCTTAATCAGCCATAATTGATGACAGTAGGCTTGTAACTACTAATCATTGTCTTCAATTTCTTTATTATTATTTGCAATTACTGTGTATATATCTGTATAACATAATTGAGATATATCTACCCATTTAAATATGTTTTCATTAAGAGTGGCTGTTGGGTTTGGAATAAGCGACTGGGATGTTTTTTTCATATTTCACAAGTTAATCTTTCAATGCAACTTGAGGATTTCTATTTAATTAAAATATAAACTCGATTGTAAGTTTGGCTTATTAAGTCCTGCATGCTTGAGAATTTCTCGAATTTAACTTTAAACGATCGCATGAAAGAAGTTGAATACTATAGAAATTACTGGAGCTTGAATCCTGGCTGGATGCTTGGCAGGTATGCATCCGTAATAATCGATCTACCGATTCTTAGACTTTGAAGGCAGCAGAGCCTTCCTTAGGTTATGAGATGACGGTAGCCAATTAAAGATGTCTCGATCAAACATTTAGAAATATTAGTTCCAAAGAGTTTCTCAAAAGGAGCAAAAATTTCTGGTCGGATGAAACGCGATTGAAAATACGGTCACACAAAAAATATTGATGATAAGGTATGGGTTTATCAACAAACGTAATGTATCTTTGTTATGCGTGACTCATAGATAGGAACCGGTATATCATTTGAGAATAGATACGTATGTAGGGGGATTGATCAAGTGGCGTGCACCACTTACGATCAGAGATATAGAGACTAGCTTTTCATAAAGAGAGTGGACCACGATAATCTTCGTCGGTTACGATGACGAAGAAAATTTGCTTCCTCATCTCTTCCTTCTTGGGCAAGAAAGAATAGAACTTAGGTCAATTTCCAAGTGAATAGAATGATTCATTTACTTTGCAGGGACTGACCGTCGAAGGAAGTAGTGAAAGTTCCGAACGAAAACAAACGGCCCCGTTGGACGGCCAAGGGTTGTTCTCGTGGAGAGAAGCAGAAAGTGAGAGGGATCATTTCCGTCCGTGAATGCGGTGACACACATCGTTGCAGCGAATTTCGTTAGTTGTGCTGCCGAATGCAGAAGTTGGCTACGAACAGGTAAGTTTAGGACATAGTAAACACGTAGTGCCTGACAATTCTTACATATGGTCCGCTGGGTAAATAATTTCATGTTCCGAGGAGGATATAAACTCGTATAGCCGTGCAGTGCACTTCACGTTGATATTAAGGAGGAATAACGAGTGAGTTGTATTTTCAAATAATATGAAGCATTTCATTCCTCTTCGGGGAAATTCAAGTCACATCATTACACGTATTTAACGTTGCTCTCTTCGCATTTAATGCTGATATCTTCATCGACAAACCATTTGCTGCGCAAGATGTAAATGAACTCTTCAAAATCCTTAAAATTAAATCGTAGTTTAAGCCGACGTTTTGGGATTGAGAATTGGAAAATAAAGTCATAAAACTTCGGGTTTACGTCCGCGCGAATACCTTCGAAGTCTTTTTAATTTAGCTCCTGTTCAGAAATAACTTGCAGGATATCCAATTGTGAAGCGTTCATGCTCAGTATTCATAAGTTGGAAAAACGTCTTCAAGTCGAATATCGGATCAGGAATGGAAAACTTATCACAACAATTATTTTCACTCAGAAGTCACGAGTGACTCTTTCTTTGCAATGCAGCAGCTCGTCGTAGAAATAAGAGTGGAAGGAAGGCTTTAAGGAAAAAACGAGATTATGTTTCAAACTCTTTATATTTCTTTAAGTAACGATTCTAGCGGGAAAAAGCTCACACGAGACGGGGAGCGGAAAAAACCCGCAAAAGACACAGAGATAATTGAACAATAAAGATCTTCACAAAACAACAAATACTACATACAGTTTTTGGCAGAGTTACGGGAGGATTAATTGAGTCAATCCAGCAATTGGAAAAACCATCCAAATATTTAAAAACCTCTTTTAAATTACGTTCAGAAAACATTTGTGATGAAATTAGAAGTCATATGAAATGCACAGTTTGGAATGGAAGCCCACACTCTCAGCACACACAACCACACCACCACCACCGGGTTAGTAACTACCAAAATTCTACCACTAATAGGCATTCACACTGGAGTATACTCCGCACTCGTTACACACACGCACACACAAGAGTATGGGAACCATTCCAGTTCTGTGCAATGAATGAAAGTTAAGCTACCGAACAAGGCCTTGTTGTCGAAATTAATTTAACTCGACCCGTAAAAATACATACAGACATGATCAATACAAAGCAAACATATTTGATGAAAGCCATCAATCTCACATAAAGCGCACACACGCGCAACTATCGATGAAAAGCGTAGGCGTCACCGCAATACAAGGTAATCGCACTTGATGAAATCTCACACACACAATGACAGGCAAACAATAAATTACATGCGTAGGTGCCTGTAGAAAGTTTTTCTCCGGTTTCCAACGAGTTCGACGTAGTAGGTGATGTAGTTTTCGCCAACGGTTCGATCTTCCTGCACTGAGGTGGTTGCTGCTCCTGGGTTTCCCACCGCGCAAGGGCGATCGTAGACTTTTTGCCTCCTCTCGTCTCCTTTGAATCAATCCCTGTCACCGATGCTTAATGTAATACCTGAAAAGAGTACTTTGTTAAAATGCATTCAAACTCTCACTACGAATTCAGAGAACTGAGAAAACGGAACCTACCATGGAAAACATTTCTGAAAAAAATTGTAACATGATTACGAAACAACGGATAATGATATAAGCATAGCATAACTCAATGTACCTGCAAAAAAATTTTATGTATTAACGACAACGGAAATTACATACATAAAAACTTGAAATACCAGTACCATGTTTTTTCCCTGAAAGCAATTTAGCAGGATTATTAAAAGACGGAAAGAACATGAAAATCATTACCAATTGACCTGCAAGAAATTTATCGTTATGACACAACAACATCATACATTATGTACCTGGTACACACACTCATAACACCAAAACCATTCCGAAAACATACGAACGAACTCAAGCAAGCGGACCAACAAGCAAACGACAACAACAAGCCCCAGACCATGACTGCGCGCAGTCTATCCCTACCATCATGAATACGTACGCATCATGAAGTAAATAGTTCGCAGAGAACACACAACTAATATCACCTAATGTTAAATTACGTACATATAATTACGCGAGCATGGCGATAGAACGAGCATATAATGTTAACACACACAAATAAAAACGAGTTTGGTGCTGGAAACCATTTCCACCACCGTGGATTTGGTCGCGAATCTCCGAAGCAAGCGTGATTCTCGATGGCAGCGGATTCCACCAGGTATCTCTTGTAGATAATCCATGCCCGACGACTCTGGATTCGACATCCGATGGTCGCTCCCAACTGCTCCCGCCGAAATCTCCGGACGAAGTGAAGCTAACCTCCTGTCGCCGATTTCCGGTCGCCGATGCAGCGATCTGATTGGCGGGAACCTCAAAAAAACAGCTGCGCATAGAATTGAATTGTTAAATTTATAAATGTTGCATTCAAATCTTTCATTTAGCAGCTTCTTAAATATCTTTCTTTATTCTCATCGTTGCACTTCAGTTAAAGTTCACTATCTTGTCATGATAGCGCTCTGTTTTTGAGAAAAATAAACCTCGATTTGATTTCAACTGATTGATATTCTGATTGAACGTCAATGTATGATAGTAATCATCAAAATGCATTGAATTTAAACCGTTCTTACGGAACATATGCCGCATTTCAAATCACCTATTCATGAGCAATGCCCTACGCGATAATGCATTTCTGTACAGCCGCTCCAACAGCCGTAAGCTGGTCGCTGAAGGTAGCGAGTTAGCTTGCCTAGAATCACTTCGACATCAGAGCTGGTTGCGGGAAATTAATCTGAGTGGGATTTGAGGAAATGTGTAGAGGATGTTGGATCTAGATCGAGGCGTTCGCATCATTATTACGATGGATTTACTGTTGCGGATTATGGAAGCTTCGATTGTTTACGCAAAGCGATAGCAGTATTTGGGAATAAAAATAAAAAATCGAAGAAGATCCATGGCGACTATTTTTTGCTTTAACGAATATAAATATATATTAATGCGACTCTCTGCTTCTGTAGCACATATTATCTTTGGAAATATACAATTCTTTTTATATCTAATTCCCTTTATACCAATCAGCTGTGTAACATAAATAGTTAGTTATAAAAAGCTTTATTTTTGTGTCAACCATTATGTCTTACAAGAATAATTTCCTGAAAGAGCTTGTCATGCAGTTGTGTGTTAGATAACAGTTTCAATGGTAACTGCTTGATGTCATGAATAATGCTGAATTGAAATAGGAGAGCACTGTTTGATTGTTGAACAGTAGTGATTCAAACCTTGCACTGTGTTTTGACCACATGTAATTGAAACTCATAGCAAAACCAGGGACATGAAGAGGATTGATTCAAGTAGTGAGCTTGAGTTGGAATTTGTGCACTGTTATGAATTAGTGTCCATCAGAAAATTCAGAACATGGTAAAAGTAATGAATTTCTAGCCTTTAATTAATCAGTTCCATCCATGACTGAACTCGATCCATAATTTGTCACACAATATTCGGTTCCCAAAGTTCACCTCCTTTATAATTTGCATATTAATTTTGCTTGTCAATGGACTGCTGCAGTTATCACCATCAACATATTTTTCAAGGTTCCTTTGCCTTGAAATAAGTATCCCTAAGAATCACCTAAGTTGACCACTGCTTTGCCTCATCATAGCTCTGAAGTTCTCAGCTTTTGCCCACATTTAATCATAAGAGTTTTTTAAGTCCACCACCTCAACTGATTATCCTTTCTGCTACTTGGGACACAATCTTGTCTTTCTGCAACTGATATATCCATCACAATGATTTGTTGCCTTCCAAGGAAGGACACCAACATTGCTTTAAAAGTTATGATGTTTAATTCGCTGAACGAGCATTCATAAAGATTGAGTATAATGATGAGTACATAGGCATTCCTTAGCATATAGCAAAAGACTCACTCGTTGAGAATAACCATGCAATTAGGAATGACTGATTATATTTTTTGGTTCCTATCCTTTGAATCACTAATCTCACAATGAGAAAGACTATATATATTTCTGGATGGAAAACTTTCTCACCACCAAAGCTCCATTCACGAAGAAGTGAATGATCATTCATTGCCTCACAGATAACTGCTCATGAAGAGCAATCAATTTACCCTTTTCCAAGACAATGTTTACAAACCTCTATAAACCCTTAACTATGTTGTTGCATCCATGAATGATTTAACTCCCACGATTTTCAATGAGGAATATTTTTATTCATTTTTTATTTCATGGTTACATTTATATATATTACTAACGTTTCCAAGTTTTTTAACATCAATCTGCTTTTTTAAGCTGCCTGAGTGGGAAGTATGAAATCCTGAACACTGCTCATAATGATCATGCTTTCTGATTCATTGAATTCCTTGTGAAAATAAGTTAATCTATTCGATTATAAAGATTGAATAAATAACCCTTAATCAGTCATTATTGATGACTCTAGGTTTATGACTTCTAATCATTGGCTTCCATTTTTTTATTATTATATACAATTACTGTGTATATATCTGTATAACATAATTAAGATATATCTACCCATTTAAATATGTTTTCATTAAGAGTGGCTGTTGGGTTTGGAATAAGCGACTGGGATGTTTTTTTCATATTTCACAAGTTAATCTTTCAATGCAACTTGAGGATTTCTATTTAATTAAAATATAAACTCGATTGTAAGTTTGGCTTATTAAGTCCTGCATGCTTGAGAATTTCTCGAATTTAACTTTAAACGATCACATGAAAGAAGTTGAATATTATAGAAATTACTGGAGCTTGAATCCTGGCTGGATGCTTGGCAGGTATGCATCCGTAATAATCGATCTACCGATTCTTAGACTTTGAAGGCAGCAGAGCCTTCCTTAGGTTATGAGATGACGGTAGCCAATTAAAGATGTCTCGAACGAATATTTTGAAGGTTTAGATTTTAGTTAATTCATATTAAAATATGCGTGTAATCTACTTCGTCAACCGAAATTCAAACAATAAATGGAAAGAAATAAGCTTCCGACATTCTCGTTGATTCTTTCTAATTATTTTATGTCAATGAAGGAAAGCAATATCAATAATTCATTGGATATTAACTTTTTCTGATGATAATCTATCGCATTTTCTTGAACCCTATAGGAATTATTTAACATAATACCCACTTTCCATAGGTAGCGAAGATTACTTGCGAAATAGAATATGTATAAAATAGAACGGTAACAAGGATTATTGGAAAGAGAAGCAGATTTGCAATAGAATAGCGAATCCTAAATGAGCAATGAAATTTTTAAATTTCAAACAATTTTCTAAAAATTTCACAACAAATTGGAGGAGGAGAATTATAACAAAGGTTATTGATAAAAGTTGATCCAAACAGCATATTTATTGCAACTGTACCATAAATTACGTGACAAGTAGTACTATTCAATCTTTATTTTCAATGTAATTGTCATCATATAGCATGTTTTGTCAGTGTTGGTTATTGTACCAGGCGTAATGTATCCTCCATCAACCTCTGGAAGTCCAATTCTCTTTTGCATTTATTCCTCATTCCTCGATTGGAAGTGTCTGAAATAAATGAAAGCGGAATATTCAATACACCATAGTAAATAATGTATAATCGCCAGTATAGGGAAAGCGACAGTTTGATTCTTAGTTGAGAGTAGCTGCACTGTTTCCAAAATTTTAACACAACAGCCTAATGTAAATCTCACTTTCACCATGCATCCCATCCTGATCACATCCTCCCCGTCAGTTGCTGTTCAATCACGTTTATTTAATTAAATAAACTAACGTTAAGGTTTTGAAAACTCCAAATCGAACCTTCATACCACGACACATTGCTTGGTTAATACATACAGCTTCAGATTCTCTAATTAGAAGTGCATTTCAACAATATTTTGCGAGTCCATGTGTATGGCATAGAAAAGTTAGCATTCGCCCCAAATCATTGTTATTCAAGCTTGTTTCGAAAGCTTGAATAACAATGATGACAACCTTGTTTGAGACATCTATCGTGACCACGAAAGATAATAATCTAGGTATTCGTTCATGGTCGCTTCCAAACAATGGGCAGGTAAATTCTCGAAGCAATGTTTTTGTAAACACAGCAAAGGGCGTTCGAATTATTTTCTGATGGGACTTGGATTCTTACCTAAATATTTCCCTTGAACCTTTTATCCTCAGTCAAAGCTCTTCTGCTTCAGCTACACTCTCATGCCGATGTCAGAATGCTCTCTTCAACCAAACGGTCAAATAAATCAAATCCCATAAGTTCTCAGATAACTTAACACACGAAATAATTTAATCCTTGAGGACTCTCCAAGATTCTATTGCGAAAAGACTCATTCGAAATAGAGTAACACAACGAAGGAGACCTCCCGATACGAATTATTTCCACCGCTCTTCTTTTAATGTTCCGCGACGGCAAATTCATGATTGACAAACTGTATTTTTCAAACTGCCCTTAGAATCTCATCTTCGGAGAAACTACTAGACATATTAGATGGATAATAAGGAATGGATTAGTGAGGAATAACCGAATTAAATAAAAAGTAGCTGGCGGTTCCAGGAATACATTTGAAGGTTAAAAAATTCCTAATATTTACAGGTAAAAGTAAATGTTGTTATTTATTGAAAATATTTCAAAAGTTATAAACGGTTTATTTAGCTAAGTAACTTTGCGAAAAATTTCCCTCTCCATAATTATCCAAAAAGTATCAGCATCTTTAAAAGTTTCCGATTCTGTTTGTTTTCAAGAAATAAAAAAATAAGACACCATGATTTTATACTATTTAAGGAAAACTGCTGCTCAATGAAAGCTACTCTGATTCCAAGACTTAAGAGATGTGCCTTAATCATCGCAATTAAAATTGAGATCCTTTCAAAAAGGGGAAACATCACATCAGCTATACTGCTTTTTCCTCCTTATACTTGTCGCAGGAATATTTTACAGAGAATCTAACACATCCGCAAAGTTATTCTTTACCAGAAGTAACCGGTATATAATTTAGGGCATTTAAACTTTGGGAAAGCTTGATGGGATGCAGAAAGGACGCGCAGAGGTATTTCCTGCTTCAAGAGCCGCTGGGACAGGAGTGGTTACGACATAGAAAAGTCATCATAGGCGGCAGTAGAGACAAATCTGATGCTATAATCTCCGAAGATCGTAAACGTCGGAGGGCAGCCCAATCGGATTCTCTCGCGGTAGTAACCCTCTTCCGGAGTTGCTGCTCCAGAACACGTACGCGGGTTTGGAATACTGGATGAACTACATTCTGCAACATAAACACAATATGTCCATTCTGACATGTTGCGTTTTATTTCTGCTCAGTATTCCGTAACTTTACGTGTATAAATGACAAAATAACAAATTGGATGAAAAATTTCCTCTCTTTTAGGAGGAAAAGAAATATATTGCTCTTTCGAACATTCGCCTTAAGAGGAAGTGGTTTCAGGAAGTATTTAGTAGTTTTCGCAGCGCATTGAAGTATTCTTCAATTATTTCATTAAATCATGTTTAATATAGAATAAGAACTGCACCAATAAACGTAAGTATACTAGTAAGCGAATTTACTTTGAATGCAGCCAAAAAGAAAGTGGTTTCTACAAATTCGCTACGCATTTGATTCCAAAACGTTCATCATAAAATTATAGGACTACATACACCCTTTCGGATACGAAGATAGCATTATAATCCATGAGTTTAAGTGAAAAAATATTCTAGCCAGAGAGTGTCTAGTATCTGAATACTTTCAGAATATTAGACTCAGCTGAATGATAAACGAGATTTCAACCCCTTTAAGATTCAAAGACTTTTGTGAATTATATCCCTTTTTACGCATTTTGTGCTGAACACCAAAGTAAATCCCACCGCTAAATCTTGGCCGAAATAAAGAGCAAAAACGCTCCCGAAGATTCCTCCTTTCCTCCATTAAGATGTCCAACTCGAATTCCAACGCCACTTCAAAGATAAAGCGCGTATTTATTATTGTTTATTGTATCGTTCCTCTGGGGACACTCTTGACCCTCGCTTTTTTATACTCTTTGAGCTCATTTCACCACCCCTTCTTCCCCTTATAACTTTCTTACTCGCGTCTTTTAACGGGGACCTTAAGAGGGCCCCATCTCCATAGCCCCCGACGGTACTGAGGATAAAGTTTAAACAATTAAGTATACGTATCTGTGTATTGAAGGATAGTTACGAAAATCATCGTACCGAGAATTATGGATATCCTGAAGTATATTTATAGGTACCTGTTCATTAATTGTAAATGTAACGCTCTTGTATTTTACGTGGTAATAGCGTTTAGGTTTTAACAATTGATAAAGTTTGGATGAGGATGGCACAAAATTTTGAGCGTAATTCTTATCCGTCAGTATTTGCATAAAAAGTAATCTCAATAAAGTAAATAAAATTACGTATAAATATAAACTATCACCGATTTATTTTTTAATGGTTTATTACTATTATATACTATTACGTCATAATTTATTTATTACAAATTATTGCTTTAAATCGTATAAATATATTATAATATTTCAACAAAACCTCATGTTCATGAGTATATAGGTGACGAAATTAGATATACTATTACCTCTTATATATTATATCTTATTTTATACACATTACACCTGTGTTGTTCAATGTAACTGATTAATCATGTATAACCCTCCCTTTATGTTGGATATCCAGCTTCTTCGATCCCAGAAATAAATGAAAAATTAGTTACTCTAAACATAAAAGCTATCTTCCGCGCGTATCTGAATACGGAAGAGAAATGTAATAAAACTGAGAGAGGACGCTGTCAAATGCGAATGGAAATGTCTAGAATCGTATGAATCGGAATTTAGGAAGAAATGAATTACGTAGCGGGGAAGTCGTTCATTCGCATAGGAAGAAATGGGAAGGCGGTTTAGAAGAGTATAAAAGGAGCAGGAAGTGAAGGATTTTAGCGAATCACTCGTGTGATGCGATTATCCCAGTAGAATCGTAAAGTGTCCTTCCAGTTCCTCAGAGCAAAGCTTTTTAGTAGCCAATTCAAAGCTTTTGCTTTTAGCTCCCTGAAACATCTTTGCCGCTTTTATAATTTGTTACGTATCTGAACACGTCACCGGGATATCTGATTTAATTTCCTCTTGACAATGGCAATGCAGTAGCGACTTCTTAAGAAACAGTTCCTTTGAAATCCGACCGGTATGATTTTTTCAGTTTTTATCTTTTTTAAACCTCACATTTTTGTGTCAGAGATTCAATAGGTTGGAGATAAATATCCGTTGGAGAATTAGTACATTATATACGTAGTTTGCTTCCGAAAGTGGTTTTGGGAAACGTCGCTATAATTCAGATATTCCCCCTCAAAAAGAAGCTGAAGATATTCCGCTTCATTCAAGATTAACATTCTTTTTAATAATGCTTAGTGTCAACTGAATTGTGGTTATAAAAATTACTTCTTTTGAAAATCTTAAAAAAGATATGAAGTAAAACAATATATATATATATATATAATTTCAAGAATAGCTATATCTTCTTGAGGATATTCTGTAGAATTTCATTTTCAAGACAACACTATGAATAATAATTACAATTAAAAATCATGATAGTTCTCCACCTCCAAATACTTCAAATCAATTATCTTACATTTTTATTAAAAAATTACATGTAATTTTCTCAGTTTTATAAAATTATAATGGACAAGTCTAGAAGAAGTAGTTCCCTTAAAGATCAAAGAACGAAGAAAAAGGTTCAGGTATGCAGATTCGACTGAAAATCAAATGCAGATAACGGATGGGCTTACACATGTTGGCAGATGATTCATTACCGCTGGTAGATCAACCAACACTGACGAAAAGTACGCAACTCGTCGTATATTGATGTGAATGGATTGTGTAACTTATGTAATTCATGGTACAGTTGCAATAAACGTTATCTTAAGAAAAACTAAAAACTGTCTTTCATTGCCCACAAAACAAGAAAAACCTTTTGCCAAAATATCGCATATATTTAAAGGTATTCACCTACTCTTACTATTGCATTGAATTAGAACAGCTACAGATAGAGAAAATGGGTTTAAATGAAGGATGCCCTTAATTTTAACTTTCAATTCCCATTCTTTTACCCACTATTCAAAGAATAATATTTAAGAAATGATCTCTAAACTTAAGTCACTGATTTTAAAGTAGTGGTAAGGTTATAAGTTACTGATTGTTCCGCCTTTCATTTTTTAGAACTTCCACGAAGTCAAACTCGAGTCAGCAAAGAGTATACGCGAAATTTATTGGATCCTATAAGGAAGTGCAGAAGTATGTCTTCCAACAATCAACCAATCATTGGGGGATGTTAAAGCCTAAAACTTGCGTGTGGCTCTGTAGAAGGATATGCATAGCGCTCAAAGGGCTAAACCATCAAATTTTATTCGAAAAACAACTTAAAAATCGGAAAATCTCTTTCGCAAATACTTGCCTACTTGGTAAAAATCAAAATCTTCGCATCTTTGAAAAGCGTCCGTCGACAGCGAGTTATCAGTCATTTCATCCGAAATGATATTCTTAATGAGGTGATTAAGAGTCATCGGGATCGTATCCACACCACAAACACGGTAAAACTTCAGCCGAATGTCGATTGGTGCCAATTAATCTCCTTTACTTTGGCCAAATTTTCCGCTTAATTAAAGCCCGATTTTGATTGACTGTTTCGAAATAACGGAAGAACTCGATTGGGTAGCGCTGTGACGAGGAAAAGGTGTTCGGGTCCTTCGAGCGTTAATATTCCATTCGGATCGAATAACTGCGAAGGTTTCGGTTTCTCGATGTAGCATTTATCACGCGTCAGATCTCATCATCATCACAATCCGATTTTTATCCTGATTTAAGTTTCGAAGCTTATCAAGGCGATAATCGTTCTCACCCGCCCCTGCTTACATACCTATGTTCTCTATAAAAATTACGGCTATTTCAATAATAATTAGAAGATATTTTATTTTAAATTTGAGCATTAATCCCGCAATCATTTCATTATTTATTCATGACAATTCAACGTTCATATATTTTCCTCTCACATGTGTTTATTTATAGTATTACCTCTTCTAGGGTCTAAAAGAGTCCGTTGTATGATGAATCAAAAGCTCATTAACGAGATCTATTTGAGCCGATTTTTAAACACTTAATACGTATTTAATTCGATAAATAAAGGAATTTATTAGGCGTGTTGGTTTTGATTTAGCACAATTTTTCAGATGCATGGAAGGGAAATCACGGGCTGTGTAATGATTTTGTGAGTATAATTTATATCTTGAACTGCACTGCATTGCAACTAGATGCAAATCAACGTTCTGTGCATAATGATATCTGATTTTAAGGATAAGATGAAATAAATTGAGGATTCCGTCCAAACGCAGGTTTCTTCTGAAGGTGTGAACAGTTAACTTCAAAAATACTTCCGGGGTTTAATCAGCCGTACATTTATGGAAGAAATACTTCAATTGTTGATTAAATCATCACTCAAGCTCTCCTTTACAAAACGAACAAATTACTTCTGCTGTGACGATGAGAAATTATTTTCCATTTCCACCCACCTGGACATGATGAGCGATTTTAAAATAGATATTAATGAGAAGTATTAATGCTTACATTAATATAATAATAGTACTTAGATAAATTAATCTATACATAACTGAGATAAAATATCTGTACATCATATTGGGCTTTAATCTCTGTGATGTATAGATTAATTTATCTATGTGAAGTATAGGGATTTTTATTTATTTTAAAATATAATTTATAGATTCTTATGAACATTACTGGCAACTATTTCAAGCGATGCCTCGGCAAAAAAGTTTCCTTTCGTTCTTTGGATGAAT
This sequence comes from Pantala flavescens, assembly GCA_020796165.1. Classification (NCBI taxonomy): domain Eukaryota; kingdom Metazoa; phylum Arthropoda; class Insecta; order Odonata; family Libellulidae; genus Pantala; species Pantala flavescens. Next base: position 50,924,867 of record CM036883.1, read on the forward strand.
TTAAAGCCCAATGATCTAATTCCACGTGTTTTAAACGTGTCCGTCAATTCAATTAACGCCTACACAAAAAATTCGAGGTTTGAGGATTACGTAATCGCCTTTGAACTCGTTTGAATAAAACGGGGATTAGAAGGAAGTGGACTTCTCAAGGGGCTATAAATCGAAAGTCGCATTGCAGGGCATATAAATGTGAGCATAAAAGAAGGAGATAGATGTCCTCAGCAGGTGGAATGGCGTCCCTCAACAGTGAGCACTTGGACACGCTTTGAATCTAAAGCTCGGCGTTTAGCATTAGTCCACAATGACGCAAGACTGGTTTTATTATTCGAAAGAGATGGGAGTGGGTGAATGAGATTGTTACAGCTAACGGCCGATATGCATCTCAGAAGTTAGTGATGGAGGAGGGTGAGAGGAATGCACGAACTCAAGTGCTCTTACGGATTGTTATTTTATATTTTCTGCCTATTGCATGCGTCTACGTTTCATGAAAAATGCCAATTATGGAAGTAAACAATGAAGGACCAATCGTGAGCAGAGAGAAAAAGTTCTTTTGTTACAAGAGTGATGTTTAATTAGGATGGAGGAGGATTGGAAAAACATCCCTTACGAAGAAAGTAGTGTAACCTAACCACTAAACAAAATCTAAAGTTTGTCAGAATAAATTCTATCGGAACAATTTGCGTGATTATAACTTACATAAAACTAGATCGAACCGTAGGATAAAATAATTATATTTTGCGTGTATTCTCACCCTCAAATTTAAAATAAACTAGAGTTTATACTTGCAATGTATTATTTGGTATGGATCAATATAGGTTTCGATGTTAACGAAGCGGTATGCTAATCTTATTCCATCTGCTCTGTTCCCTAGCTCTCCACTTCAATGGATGGTGATTAGTAATTTATTGTAAATGACTCGTAGTCTCATACCTCATTCTTAAATGTAATTAATTATTAGGCTTTTTACTTTTTCATCTTTAAATTTTATTTCGAAATGGATTATCGATAATTATTAGGGTCACATTTTTGTGCGTTCGAAAAATCTCTCAAACCTAGATTGAATAGTAAGCATTATGATAAAACGTAATGTAAAGAGAATTTTTAAGTGCAACGGTCCTTCAAATAAAAAGACACGTCTTCGAAAACATTAAACATCTAGTTGAAATGTAGGCATTCCAGAAGCAAAGATGACTCAAGATTAATATATTCAGCTCTAGAGAGCTTGTTATCCAACAATCGAATGCACGGAATTCCTTTTCGACGTCTTCTTCATTGCCTTTTAGATTCGCATGGATTTGGATGATTGTCATTAAATGTGACGCGATGAGACTAGGAAAATTTCGAGGGTTAAACTGCTGCGTTTCACCGACAAAATAAGACATTTGGAAGGAAAAAAAGGAGAGGAAAGCTTGGAAAGAGCGAAGGCCCCAATTACACGGCAGGTGAAGATGCCTTATGAGGAATAAACGTCTCCCGGAGAACGCTATTAAACGGTGCAGCACCCAAAACAACCCATTGGCTGTACCGTGAAAATTATATCGATATTTGAATAACACGATGCGAAGAAAAGTTTAAGAAAGAATAAGACGTTAAAGGGTTTTCATGAAAAGGAAAATGAAGCAATTACGTCAGCCGTAATATAATTTTGCACTAACGAGATTCATTTCGCTTTTAACGTCTTTCTTATACTGGCTTAACAATTCCTTTCCCAAGAAATGAAAATTTTTCCCTAAGAGGAGACTGAAAATTTTACTTTATTTTGTAAAATAAATTACTATAAACTTTAAGTAATTAAATCGAAGTGAAAGAGAGCTAACTGAAAGCTTAGAAATATGCAGTTATGAAATAAATAGCAATTAAATCAAACTATTGAGCAATTAATCCTTTTTAACAAAATAATTTACTCCATAGGTTACTCAATGGAATTATTAGTCTGCCTTGGTCTTTAAAAATAATATCAATGGGTCTTTCTTTTACGACCTAACAACGAGATAAATCGAGATATACCTTCTTACGTTCATTAATGTGTTATCGCTCCTATTCCTTAAAAAGAGTAATTAAATTCCAAGTACTTCTTAACGAGCATAAGAATATAATCAACACACCAGGGCTCGTTTAGCTTCAAAAGTTATTAAAGATCATTTTATCCAATAAATGTCCCCTATTCTGATAAGGGAGCAACGATCTAAACTTTAAAAGAATAATCAGAGACCTATTAAGCAGCCAATTGAAACACGATCGTAATCATTTTCGGACATTTTCACGGAATTCGGTAACGACAAAAGACGCACGCTCCGCGCGAAATATACGCTGATATGGAAACGTTAACATTTTTATGACATTTTTACGAGGCGTTGGGTGGAATGGGGGCAGAGAGAGTGTAGGCGGAGCCAGTGTACCCGCCTCCGGTGGGTGGGGGCAGGAAGGAGGCGGGGCGAGGAGGCGGCGGGGGACAATTACAGTGGCAATTAAGGGGCCGTGTGGGAAGTGGGTGGGTGGGGGTCGGGTGATAGGAATGTACCAAATAAGGAGCGTGGACTAGGCGCCTGCGCGGGACACTCGAGGTCTTTCCCCTCTCTCCATTTCGCCTTTCGGCCTTCTTTTTTTTCTACTCCCACGACTCGCTTTTTGCGACAATTGCCGTTTGCCCACGTCATCTGCCGCGATGGGCGATTTATCCTTACGATGAGGTCCATCTGATGTTTGCTGAGGTATGATGATTGTTCTTTTCTTCCCTGAGTGTATTTTGAACAGTTTTCGTTAACGGAATTGTGATTTAAGACATTAATAAGTGTCGATCGATGTAATCCATTTCATGAGGATATTTTTCGGAAAAGATAAGAATATATTTAATGATAGTGTTATAAAGGCAATATAAATGTATTAATCTGCTCACGAAAAACGAGAATATTTGGCATTCGGACGTCTAAGTACAAATATTAAAATCCATTGTATACGTAGTTCTTAGTCGAATGCATAGATACAACGGTCTTCGATATATAATGACACCTTTATCGGTAATTATATTACAGAACGAAATCACTGTTTTCTATCTAGTCATCACTTACTCATTAAGGAAATTAATAATGGTAAATTTCAGAGGGTACAACGACTATTGAGAGTTACTTCTTACTACTGCTTAACAGAATGTTTATCTAACAATTGTTTCGATCGGAAATATTTACATTCACACGCACAACAATTTTTAACTTACTGAATAGATCATAATTTGCTTCTATAATTAGACAAGTACGCTAATATTCATTCAATCGTGGATTGGTGCTCACTGTGTATCTTCTAATTTTCGTTGTATTCATTCTTCTCTCTTCCCTTAAATCTTATTCAAACATCTCTCTAATAGTAATGTGAATTCAATTTCTGCAATCGATTCACTCGTTGCTGAAATAGAAATATCATCTGACAGCCTTTATTATAGGCACCCATAGAAACCAACTTAGAAAAAACACCAATATACATATCATCTGAAGTATTACATGACGATTAAATTTTCCAGAATTGTTCTCTTTACAAGTCGATTTTCCAGTTACGTTCGCGTTAAGGAAACATCGATGGCACCACCTTTCGGCTGTCAGAACGCCTATTATCACCTCTTTCTTCCGCTCGTAGATTCAGATAAGAAATAGCGATAGGCCCCATAGAAAAATGGTATTGTCATTGACGGACGGCCGATGTGTACACAAACGCCTTCCTCCTGAGGTCGTGACTGGCGTTCGCACACGGGGTCAGCGCCGACACGCTTGTCCACTCGTTTCTCGAAGGAGTGATGAAATCTTTTTCAAAGAAACGAAATGTCGAAATACTTCTCGAAATGAGGAATAATTGCCGGCAATTCTATATACCCGTAATTCGATGCTCTTTTGTTTGTACCGAGAACACTGTAGTGGGAGTGACACCGATCTGCACGTGGTATGTTTTAGATCAGAATCTACGTATGTTACACCTCATGTGGTCGTTGTTTGGGTTGAATATAATTTCTAATGAATAAAATTTTAAGATTTGCGATTTATAAAAGCTCTTCTTAGTTCATTAAGCTAGATTAAGCTATTTAAGAGAACCGTCCTGCATTTGACATATCTTTGAAACCTGGGATCAAGACTGATAGGATCCAGGGCAGGAAAATAAGGATACTGTTACTTACAGTATATGTTATTTTATCAAAAGTTATAAATATAATAGCTTTGTTCGATAGAAATATTTAAATACCTCTGAATTTATTGAATAAATATTTGAGTTAGAAGTGAATCATGTTTCTAGACTGATCTATTTTGAATTAAATAAATTTTAAATCGGTAACAAAACGCAACCGGGAAACAATAATGCTTTTTAAATCAATTAGGATGATAAAAGGAGCGAAAACTTATTTCGCTATGAAGACTATAATAGGCCTCGTTAGAAGCTTTAATTGCTACTGCATTTACTTTACGCGCATCTATAATCACCTTCGCAGAGCGGAATCTCTGGCACCGATAACTAATTACACTCCAAATCACGTCCCCCGTTTATAATTCACGCAACCTCGTGACCATGATATACGTCTCGCAATCATCCAATATTTGGTTTAGCTCCCGAGGAATGAATCATTGCTCGCAATTAAACTCGCCTACGCAGACAGATTCATTTTCGCTCGGCTGAAAATCGCCGTTTCGAAATTCCAAGGAGGAGTTCAATTAAAAATACGTCCGAATTTAATTGAAAGACAAACGAAGCAGATTCCTTTGGCAGAGCAATGGACGCGGAATATCAATCGGTAAGAGATCATTGTTCCATCGCCACTTTTAAAAACAAACAAGATATGAGGGCGGCTACTCGCGGCATGCATAAGTCTTGCGCGGCAGGTGCAAGCGGTCGGGCTATATATTTGAGACGCGTGCCCAAAGGGATAGAAAGCCTCATGAAAGTCTATCCGGCATTCCTTTCGAGACAATCGCCGCGAGTGGATGGGTCGTCAGCCACCAGATGGCGGGGGTGGCGCCACCACTCTGCATCCGTCAGAAACGGTCACGAAATGAATTGAGCTATTCGGGCACCTGTTTGGATTCGGATGAAAATACACTTCACGGATAGATATCGCCGTAGATTAATGACGCAAAAGGTCTTTTCATATGAATATGCGCAATCTTACCATAATTTGTGTTCGTTTCTATATAAGTTATATTCCTGTATGATACCTAATACTTTATATACGTGTTTAACTCACGAAAACGTTCTTTTTCGCTATCCAATGTAAGAGGCTGAAGAGATTTCGGGGAAAAAGTTATCTGTTTGCAGGAAAATCAATTCAGAACTGATTATTGAATTGAAATTACAGTTAGGTGTCCATACAAGAACACAAATTGCTAATTAAAGAGGATTTCATTCCCCAAAAATCGGCATAACGCTGGTCCAGAGCTGCGATGAGTCCCACACAACCGAAAGCGGTTAACGATTAGAAAGCTCATGGGGATGGAAAGGGAAGCAGTCGGGCGAGTCTAAAAGAAGGATTAATAGGAGAGGGAAATGCGAAATGAGGTTGTGGGATACGCGATACATCATTAATAATAATGATGCATTCCGGGCAGTGCTGTTCTTTTGTCACATAAAAAACCCATTTGTTTTTGTCGCTGCTATTAATATTCACGGGTGCTCTTAGTGTCTTTTCGGTGTACGTTTTAGCGCCATCTCTTTTTTCTGAAGGATGAATGATGGAAATGCCGTTGCACGAGATAATGTAAGTCATTTGGAATTAACACGAAAACAAAGAAGGATTAGAGGTTAAATTAGAGTTGTAGAGATTCGGTATTACAGTTTTGATCTTTTTTTTTCTTCGCTTAGATTTATGATACTATCAGGATAACGGTTTTAGAGATCCCGTACTTTTAAGGAATATATCTGTAAATTCAAATATATACTTCTATCAAGATATTACAATCGATAAGAAAGAACGGAATATCCTTAGCAATGAAAAATCACTTAACAAAAGTATTTGTCCTACCTTTTCATTCGATATCAAATTATAATTTATACTTTCTAAATTTCTTTCTAACTTATGTTACATGAAAAAGTGATTACAGACATTATGTTTATACCTTCGTCCAATAATTTCGGCAGTTTCTTCGGTGGGATCCAACCTTTTGTTTCTCTGAACACTGAATTATCACCCTTCTTAAATTATATCACCAAGATGTTTAAAAATTCTTTCAGTTCTCAGAATTTACTTGATTTCTTTTTTGAATTTTTAAATGATTCACTGAAGACGATAGTAGTTAACCATTATCTTCGCAAAGTCAAATCAAATATAGAGAAACATTCCCTCTCCTCTAGCCTCTTGACTTTACTCGATTGATTCTCTTCTTAACTTAGTATCCAATATACGTAAATGAGGAAAATGATGAATGTTTTATCTTTCTTCAAATGCAGTATATTTTTAATTTTGGTCAAAAAATAAACTCGTGCAAATTCATTGGGAACACGACTGTTTTTCATTCTTTACATGGCTCCAAAACGAAGGAATATTAACCGAATAGTATGAGGAGGGAAGGAGGGAAGGGATGGGGAGGAGGGAGAAATAACAAGAGCGAGGTCAAAGATCTTGACAGATGAGAGGAGGCGGTGTGGAGGCAACGATTAGAATGGCAGAAGCAGATGGAGGAACACCGATATGAAATATCGACTGGAATTAACCTTTCGGGAGCGATGCACATGACCGATAAGGAATAGGGGATGACCGCTTGACAATACAAATATGGTAATTAAATTATATGAAGTGCCCCAGCATTCTTTTTCGCCTTCCTCGAGGGCGGACGAGGATGGGAAATAAAAACAGAGGGAAACGACTTTCCAGAACCGCTTCGGCCGATTACACATCACTTTCGCGCCAAAGTTTTATTTACGTTTAGTCGTAAAGTTTAGACTGTCCACAAAAGGCGTTATTATTATAGAGACAGATTCCTATCTTTCGCGGCACGTGTAATTTCCATAATGTAGAGCTGTTAATGAGTGGCTTTAAATTCATTCCGAGAAGACGTTCGGTGTTTGTTTGATGGATGCGAACTTCATCGCGGATTGGTTAATTAATCTATTATAGGATCTGCTCTTCGTTAGCCGGTTGTTTTCTCGTTGACCGAATAGTGATGTAGAATACAAAATTGCATATTAAGTTTTTTCAAGTTAAAAATTCAGTTCCATCGCTCGTCCGCCTGATTATATCTTTCCATTGGATCTGTTACAGACGCAACTCAGCTGATGTTTAATAATTCCAAGATTGGACTATCGAAATCCCATAAGAACCACATCCGAGTGCTAAAAGTGGACAGGAAAATGGGTGGACAGGTGTGAAGGCTATTTTCGATACTTTGAAGCGCTTTAAGATAATGCTTAAACACTCAAAATCACCTATTCGTAGATGTGCCAGTAGATATCGCTTCTAATAAGCCTATTTTGGTTTCCGGATTAAATATGAATTCAAAGGGAAATGAATCGCTTAGGGAACGTGAAGTAAAGCTAGCTTCTAAATTCCATTTCATGTTTACCACTCTATTTTCTTATTTAGTGATATAGCTAATGATACAAATTCCACTTAAGGAGCGAATACGTATCTTAATTATTTATACTGAGAGCAATGGAGTAAATTTTTAAATTAATTTTTACTTTTTCATAGCTTGGATGAACATTAGTAAGAAATAGTGAATAGGGTTGAAGGATGTGGAGCTGAAGATAAGCGAATTTCTTCCCTTAAAAAAATTAAAATTTCAATATTTAAAATGTAATATTTTCTTTTATTCCATTATCTATTGTCTTCTTTAAGGAATTTTAATGGATTCTTTCGTTATAAACCGTTTTTTTAAGTTAAGAGTAAATGAAAAAAGATATGTTATTCTTTATCTTTAATATACAGCCTAGAGTAACTAATTAGCCCCATTGAACGCAATGGAGGTGAAATTGCGAGTTCGACATAAATCAGCGTAACGAACATGATTCATTTTTCCTTCTTGCCTGGTTATCCGTGAGAACACTAAGTGAAAGGATGGTATAAAAAAGACAATTTGTGTATGGGGAAAGTAATAGGAGGAAGTATATGCCTCAGAAACCGTATCTCGGGAGGCACGACTCAAAGAGCGATCCCAAGTTCCGAGTTTGATGAAAATTTGGAAGATGATGAACGGTGTAAGAGTTGAATTGGTAGTGGTTATCTTCTCAGGTAAAAGGGGTGGGCGTAGGAGAGTTGATAGCAAAGGGTTGATGTGGTAGCATGATGTCTTCGCCCCTGGCCACGTCCGTCTTAAAGACTAAAAGGAAGTCGTCCGTCACACGAGATTATGGCTCTCCTTTTAACTTAGCAGCCGCGCCTAAATTACGGATCCACTATCCTTTTTGAGCAATTTTCTTTGTTTCGTGTAATAAATGCTTTGGGTTCCTCCCGGGCGATACATGGATTCATGGGGAGGGGAAGATGTTCGTAAATGAAAAATGATTCGCCTATCCATGTCAAATTGTAAGCTTTGGAGAAACCACGGGTCCTCGTACGCGATAGGATCTTTCCCAAACGGAAATCGGTAGTTTGGCGAAACTCTGATAAGGCGATTCCGCGTATTAGAGCGAACAAATGAAAATGTTCCGTAACTACTGACATGTGGAACGAAGGGAAATTGATGTGTTTTATCATTCCACGGATTAAGCTAATGGAGGCCGTTGCGGATAGATTACTGAGATAGAATGGAGATTGTCAGTTCTTAGATTGGTTGCGTAAGAATTTTCGGTATATGCGCCGAGCTGTAATTCCGCGAAATGTATGATGACTGAATTTCGGAAACTCTAAAAATTCGTGGAACTTCAAATGATTCATTCGTTCAAGAACTGAACCATATGAGGTAAGCAAGTGAATTTTTCGCTTTACGCAACGGACTGATCTATCAATAGATTTGTTCCCACGTCTTTTATCATATATTCATATACACTTCTAAAAAGGTCTAGGGATATCACTACCATAAAAAGATCAATCTTGGTTGCAAACCCATCTAATCATAATTATATAGATATATAATAATTTAGACCCTTTAAAAGGTTCACAACCTCTTGAGACGTGGTGGTTATTTAGCAAAAAACCAGGTCCCAGGTTGGATTGCCGATAAACTGTACTTTTCCGGTAATTATATTAAACAATCTTCAAGTTCGTGTGCATCGCCTGATTTATATTGCATTGTTTTCGTATTTGTTTGAATCGGAAAAGAAGGAAAAAAATTTTTCCGTCATAATAGTATCTGAGTAGTGAAATAGTGGACGACTCACAGGAAGGGAAATATTTTCATTCTCTACATGTATATTCTATGAGTCACAACTGGAAAATTTCTCATTTTCAGTTGAATTTTATCTTCATGCGTAACTTAAAAGATACCTACATCCTCAAGTTCTTATCTCAATCCGACATAATACTCGACTGAAGATTATCTTGAGCTTTCATCGTGTTAATCTCAGTAAATTAAGCTCATAAAGATGTAATTTGTCTCTATAAAACGAACTATAGACCCTTTAATCAATCTCATCTAGATGCAAATCGAATCTGTTAGACTCAACATTTACCCAAACGCACCCTTCACTGATAATCTTTCAAGAAATCTACCAGAAGCAATAACTCTGAGGAACTTTAAAAAATAATAAATTTAGATTATTCGTTCGCCAACTCCGGATTTAATTACTCGATAAGCGTTAAGAAAGATTAAATGCCATTCTCAAATCCTTATATCCCATCAAGCGCATGTCCGTCGCAACCCAAAATTTCCGCCAAATTATTCCCAACCCTAGCCTCTGGCGGACACGTCTTCCATTAACAAGGAAACGGCCCAAAAAAAGGTTCACCTGCGGAGAGAGGCGAATCGCTTGTTTACGAAAATAAATTGTTTCCGTAAAGATATTCATTGAGCACATAGTGTGCGCGCACGCTGACAAGGGAGCGAAATTCGAATACCTTTGCAGGTGTTGCTAGGGTTCTTCTTTGGAACTAACGAGAGATAACTAATTAAAGAGGGACATTCCGTGGGGAGTGTTAGCTCGTATCCGTACCCTGCCTGCGGAGGAGATCCCCGTATCCCCATCTTTTAGACGACGCCCTCGGAACCCCGGGAGATTTTGCCTATGAGTCCTGAAAAGGAACCTGCACCCGATCGCTCACTTAGTTACCAGACGTTTTTTGCCCTCCGAAGCGATAGCCCATTACTCCTTTTGCCACCCCACATTTTTCTCAACTCCCTCTACGCCTTCACCGTGTTCCTCCGCTATCTTCTCCTCTCTTCCATATTTTGTTACTTAGTAACACCTTTTTTTACGGCTTCTTTGCATCGTCCGGCGATTTTTCCCCACTCAAGAGACCGACCTTTGCCCCTAACAGACCTTGAGACCTCTGCATTAGAGATTTAATTGTAGTTCTTAACTTCAGCTGTGCGTTGGGTCGGAGTTTAGTTGATGAAGAGGATCAAAATATGAAAAGAAGTAATTAGTTGTGAATAACGTATTCCCAAATATCGCTCTAATTTAACCAAATACAAACTATGAAAGTAGAAAAATGCGTGTCGATACTCTTTTTAAAGACTTTTTTGATAAAACCTCTCGTTTTCTAGCTTCTATTGTCTTCTGATCAATCTACATAATTATTTTGTAAAAAACTAGTTATCCCTTAATCCTTAACAAGTTTGAGAAACCGTGTCACATTCAGGACTAATTAATCGTAGTTTTTTGTAATACTAATCGATTTACTAAGCTTTTATTCCCTTTTTAGTTGCTAATGGACGATCAAGGTTTCTTTAAAAAATTTCGAAGCAATCTACCGTCTCTACTTAGCTAACTCAATTGTAGGTGCTAAAGAGTTCTTCTTCGGGCTTCATTCAATAGCCCACATCCCACAAATCATTCTCTTCTCTAATGAAATACACAAACCAAATGAAATGAAACCTTACCAGAGTAGCTACTGAAGAACACGTAAACATTTCCAAGCGCTTCATATTTACCTCAAAATACAGGAAATAATATACATTTTCGGCAAAAAAATCGGGATCTATAATGACTGCATTTTATCTCATGACCGAAACTCGATGTTACAGATGGTTGTGCGGAGAGTTGAAGAAAGAATGAAACGTTGAGAGCGTAATTGCAGAGGACTATGCTGACAGATGCCAGACAAGAATGCTGCTTGAAGATGAGGAGAGAATAAACTCACAAAAACCAAACATTCTGAGAATTCGACTCCAAAATTCAAGACTTACTTTTTTGACCGGTTCCATCACTTTTTGCTCGTACTTTGCAGACAATGGTCCATCCATTATGAAAGGCCTAATAACCCACGAGATACTCGAAAACGGAGCTTCGGCTACTCATCAACGGAAAAAATATCTAAAAGACTTCATTTAAGGTCCAAATTGGTCACATTACTAAAAGAATTATAGAGATGTTACTCAATATTTTTATTTTAATAGTATTTGTAAATATGAATTAAAGCAACTATAGTGCTCTTGCAATGAATTAAAGAATGTTATATAATTCAATTCAAATATTGCAGAAATATATTTTTTGATTTCACGCATACCAGTTCTTTCATGTGTTGGATTTTATATTCTTTTGCAAAGGAATGTTGAATATGCCATTTATATCGTGACAAACCTCAAGCATTACTTAAAAGCCATCATTACCATTTTAGCTTCAAAATATATTGCTTGTTTGAAAATATTTTGATTTTATTACTTTTTATATATTTATTTTCAACGTTAAGAATTGAATCGTGCTCGTTCAAATACAGTTCTCTTTGAACTAAATATGCATCTCTTTTCAGGAATATATGAATTTCCTAGTCTCGATAAAACGATAAAACACATTTTATCTTTCATCGGCAAGAGTACAGAAATACATCAAATATTGAATTCCATCGTAAAGGGCTGATATTTATAATCCGCTAAAGCCATAAAAATATCTCGTTAGACGTTGCTGAAGTTGGCGGTCGAGGTTGGGGGCTAAGGGGGCCTTAAGATGCTCGGAAACTGTCTTTAACTGCAGCTGTCCCCACTCCAAGCGGAGAAGGGGTTGTTTAAAGTAAAGCGGTAAAACGAAGGTTGCGAGAAAGAGATTGACCGCTCCGTATAAGAAATCGAATGCCGCCTTATCACCTGTCCCACTTCTTCCTCGGGCATTCCCAACGTATTTATCATGCCTCCAGACCAGCGCCAATGCACCTACTCCATTTATAACTATTGGACTCGGAGACATTCTTTTTTTAATTGCGCTATCTTTTTCAGGCCGTACACGGAGATCGTCCGAAGTTTTTTCCATCGAAAATCCCTTCTTCCGATTCCGGCGTACATTTCTCTCGCTCGGTGTGGCCACACTTATCAGCCAAAGCGGCGAATTAATCAGCCCTAATCTCCGAAGCAGATGGTCGGGACCACCTATCTTCGGAGGCGCATGTCATTTGTTCGACGGAATTTAGAAACGCGAGATTTTCGCTCCGAGTGATTTTGCGATTCCCGAGCGCGTTTTTGCGAAGCGAACAAATGTATTTCGATGGCGGTAATTGACAAGGAAAGATTTTGGTGGCGAACGTGGGAGATATAATATATGACCACGGAGCGAAAGATAGGAGGCTCTCGAAGCGGATGAAAAAGTTGGTGTGTTTGTTTAAGGAATTAGGAAGAAGCGATTAAAGGCTGTAATTAACGGGATTTGATTGATTGCTGTTGACCTGCACCGTCACCTAATTAAGCCAAAAGTTGGAGAAAAAATATTTAGAATTTATCGTGTGTTCCTTTCGTCTAATCATTATCAGCTTCCTTTTCTCAACGGTTGGCTTAACCTTAGGCGAAGATATATAATCTTCGTTACACAATTAATTGCCTTCCCTTTTGCACTCATTAAAAATCAAGGCCCCGTTTTTTATTTACGTACGAACGTTCTTTTTGTATTATTTCATTGCCATGGCTCATTAAAGCGGGCGAAATTAATTTTATTGCAATTTTTCACAAAATTGTTCTTCTCTATGATATGGATAGAGGAACAATTCTTGCAAAATCATTCGTCAGGCAAATTTAAATGTAGTTAATGATATATCTTTTGCCTATAACTCGCGATTATAGTCAACTCTTCTATACTTAATCGACTCTCAACCGAGCGAGATTATTAGAGCCAAAGCTAATTTCTTAAATCCAAAATCCCTTTCTTGTTTCTCCATGATGGACTACAAGACATTATTCCTAATGGTAAATAAACTTCTTTTTAATAAAGCTCGAGGCAATCAAAAGTAACGCCAGTAAATGAAATTAGAATACGATTCATAACAGAGGAACGTGGAGTCAGTTCCTATGGAGCAAAACTAAAACACTCTGAATTGCACTAGATTATTCATGTTCGAAACAGCTCCCTACGCGTGCGTTCCCAGAAAGCATTCCGTGTCAAGTACCATTAAAATAGGACAGGAATTCCGCAGGGGAAATTATTGGGTAGTAATTCTCTCTTTTCCATTAGTATCCCATCCCAATCCAAGGTCTATTCCCCGCCACCATAAAATGCGAGGAGAAGTTATAGAAGGCGTCGAATTGGCTTCAGAAAGTCGGCAGCGAGGATTGCACTTCTCGGAGACTTCAACGCCCGAAGCCACCGTTCGGCAGTTGCCCTCTTTGCAGACGCGACCACGGAGGACTTCGGATCGGAAATTATGGGAGCGAGCTTATGCGTTAACGCTAGAGAGGATAGAATAGAGAAATAATTGAATGCGTCGTGTAGTAGCACTGTTCACGGAAGGTTGAGCGTGCTGGAATTGTGAATCGGAACAGAAGGAAGAACTACGCGTGGAAGGATATGGAAGCGGGAGCAACCTTAGCACCAACAGGATCGACTGAGAAAATACTTCCCCCGTGACATCTCTGCTGCAGTGAGTCCACCAAATGAACAATAGTATCGCAGGCTGAATGGGAACATAATGGATCTCGTGAGATCATCGGATCGCGGAGATGTACCACTTGCCCCGCAGATACGTTTCACTCTGAAAGGAGATATGGAGACGTGGGACGGATGAAAACGGAAGGAATTCATTAGATTGAACTCCTGATTTGCTGCTGCGCCACGCCCACGGGAGCCTTCTAGTGGTGCCGCCCTTGCTGCACCCGGAGGTACCTTTCGCCACCCACGGCACACCCCCCTCCACCGAAGGATTAATCATTAGATCCCTTCCACACTTACTTTCGTCGAACTTTCTAATTCCATGTCGACCAGCGTCGGGAGATTGATGCGTTAGGGACTCTTGTCGGTGAAAGAAGTAGATCGACGGAGTGATTTTTCGATGGAAATGGATCAAAGGAATTGGACATGAGCTGCAGGGGATGTAAAATCGGTACATTGGATCCTCCAATTATAAATTACAACGCAAATATTTGAACAATTTTCGCTTATTACATTGTATGTACAAGACACCAAAATATCATGCTTATTATTCACCATTGTTTACTGAGTTAATCCTTAATTTCAAATTAGATAAATATTTTCTGCTCGAGATTTTTGAATTTGCTATCTTTTTTATGCAAAATATTAATGTATCGTATTTTAACTATATCATAGCTTTTGGATTTCTCAAAGTACTGAATTAATTTATCGTTTAGCTGCCGTTGAGTATTATTTTATTCAAAATTGTTTAAAATGTAATTAATAATGATTCAGCAAAAACAAGCACATTGAACTGTAACTTTGAATGAAAGCAGATAGTTTTTATTATATCTAAACCGAAATTTACAAAATAAACAATTAAATCCTACGCTTTTTAAATTTTTAAAGAAAAATATTTACAGAAGACTACAAAGTTAGGAGAAGAAGAGGAGTAATTGAATTATTAAATTATATTTAAAATATTCATAGAATAGATATGAGAGAAAAATGATTTTTATAAACTTCATTTAAATATGTCAGGATGAAAAATATTCTGCTTCCACTTCAAATGAATAATTATGCAAAAATATTGATAAATATTAATTTATCTATGTGCGTTTAAACAGTTTATTGGGCTAAATGAATTGATTTTTATAAAAAAGTAAGAAGTGGAGGATAAATTAGAGATAACCATTAAGATTTGATGCATAATAAAAATGTAAGAATGTGATTGGTCGGTGATATTTCCCTCCTGTCACAATGTAGACTAAGGAGTGAGCAATGCTTCAGCTATATTGAGTCTCATTCTAAATCCAATCAATTGCCGCTCAAGTGGATTTATGGCTGTACCGCGTACTTCCTTCTGCATATGGATGTTGGCTGTGAAGTCATTGAAACCCATGGAGGAATAACAGCGTTTATTTATAAATCTCCCGGACTCCATGTGTCACTGATAATGTATGATGCAGAATGCAATGGATGCGCATGTGAAGATTAATTTGTACGACGTCCTTGTTGCCACGGCAATCAATTAAAAACAGGCATTGCTCACAATAGAACAGAAATAGAAAAGAGATCCTCTTTGCCTTGACTCACGCGATGAGAGTAGATTCTAGTAAATCAAATCCGTTTATGCACTACATTATTCTCTACGGACGAGTTGAACTATATCAAACACATTGCAAACCACTGTAAATGAATAATACTCGGTGAGTTATAATATCAAATTTCATATATTGCATATGAAAATATTTCTCTCTCATCTTTGACTCGATCAAATTTCTTAAACTATTGTCATATGCGCCACATCTGTTACAGATTTATCCAACTAAAACAGTAATTGTGGAATGAAAGTTTATTTTCCCAATTTTTGAACAATTTTTATTCAACTAGTGACTAGGATTTATTAGTATAGGAAACGGAAATAACTCAATATTGAAGGATATCTCAAACATCGGAACTGATCAAGAAATATGAATGTACCAAAACACAATGGTACTTGTTTTATGTTTAATCACGAAGTTATAAGGTCAGGCTATAAGGTGAAAGTTCTCAAAGAATGCAATATATACTCTGCAATTTTATTATTTATTTTCCTTCCTTAGAAAAGTTTTTAAGTTAGACTTTACATTCCTAAGTTGTGAGTCAAAAAAATTGTTTCCAAGAGTTCTTTTCTCAAACACGTCGGTTTTTCCCGTCTTACATTTGAAGAAATATAGAACAAATCACCACCCAGCTATTACAGCTAACCGACAACTCCGAAAATTCTTTCACGTCAACCATCAGAAAATTAGAGGGCAAACAAAATTCGAAGTCCGAAAAGAAAAAGAAGGGCATCCGATAACGTTTATGCAATATTTTCCATCACAAACTCCCATCGCGATTAATCCATCCATTATGAGCTCCATATATTCTCCGTTTCTTTCGAAACCTCCTACGGCTACTAGCAGATGTTACTCCAGAGAATCCCGTAGATAAAAAACATCGGTCACGCGATTTTATGCATCGGTGCCATACAATTCCCTCTCCTAACAATCCTTCTGTATTTCCCAGCCATGAAAACCCCTTTTCTCTCCCCAATTTGCACGCGAAGACACGGCTCTTAAAGGGAAGAAAAATCATCCGCTCGATCTGTTTTACTATTCAAGGACCCTTTTAATTGGACGATGCCTTCGGCGGCAGGTATTTGCCCTGTTTTTTCGCATCGCGTGCGGACGCGCGTCGCTCGGGGCCCGGAAGCCCTGCTTTATTCCGAAAAATGCACCCTGCAGCGATTCTGATGGAGTCGATCACGACAAGCGACGGACTAGAATGAGAGGAATTATGGGCCCATTCGATTGCTATCCCTCCGGAGCATTATGGTAGCACATTCCTCTCGAAAAATGTAGAAACTCCCGGCGCCAGCTTTTTGCTATTATCTACGAATGCCGGACACCTTTCCAGACCTCTTGGGAAGGCGAAAGGAGCGGTAGATTGCAGGCCACGTGCAACGGGGGCAAAAACCATAAGCTTCAGGTAGCCGCGGAGCCTCAGGGGGCAGCCTTCCGAGACGAAAGGGTGTCCGGCGGTAGTGATTTCATTATTCACGAGATATTTTCTTAATTTCAGTTTACCGAAAATTCCGAGGGCTACCAAGGTTGGAGCCCTTCTCCAGACTGTGGTGTGGTCCGCTCTTATAAATTATGCGCGCCGTATCCCGGATTCGGTAGGTACCTATACTTTGATGGATGGGTTGTTAATTGGATGGGTTGCGCCCATAAAAACTCTCTCTCTCCAGAGCGGGCTTCCTTCTCGCCTCTCGGTGTAATTTTCCCTCACGAAACTTATGTCGATACGATCGCTTCAAATGCACGCGGTGGATAATGCAGCGTTGTATAATTCTACGGTAATTATCGAATCTCTGCAACTTATTTTCCAATGCGAATGCAAAGCTAATTCCATTCGGTGATTCGGATGGTTACCTTTCTTAAGCCCAATTCCACCGTAGACTGCATTCTAAGCGCAAAATGTTTCTGTATTTGAAATCTAAACTGTTAAATGTTGTTTGACCGACTCTCCCATTATTCGGCTCTTCTTAATGAGTTTAAGAAGGTTGAACTGAAAACCGATAGCTGGAATTTATCATTATCATTTAGGGAAGCCTTAACTTGTGCAACGATGATAAATTTTGAGTGGCAACAGTCAACAGCTTTGTGTCTACACTTGACATTAACTTGAGCCCAGAGCTCATGACTAAAATTTCAGCCTCTTGTGTGAATGAACGGACTTGAATCATACGTTTACATGGAATAACACCATGTTTTTTGTGGGACATTGTAGATCTTTACTTGGAAGCTTCAAAAAGAGTCATGTATCTTCATGAAATCCATACTAAAGGAACTTTGATTAAATTAAAGATTATTAGATGAAAATTTCCTTCCTCCTAAATTTTCCGCGACTTAGAATTAATTTACTTCAATTTTGTACCCTTATGATAAATTTAAAACTCTAATATTTATTCCAAGTAATTAAACATTGATAATAGTATTTCTCTATTTGTTACTTTTAGTAATACAAAACTTTTTTCTTAAATTGAAGTCGATTAGTATCATATTAGTATTGCTATCGATTGTATTGCTATATTTTCCAAGAAAAATTTGCTCGTATAGTAAGTTAGTTACGATTCTTCTCATTAAAAGAATCAATCTTAGCGAAATATGTAACTAACTCTTCAGATGGTTCATTCACACCTCTTTGTAACAGTAATCCAAAGGTCTCAGGTAGAAAACATAAGAGAAGGGATTTGTATCCTTTAATACCTATTACAGTAAAGAGATCTTTTATCATTTGTAGATAAGCATGGAGGGACAAGAATATTTAGAGGGAAGGCAGATTGCTACATTTTATCAGTAAACAGAAGCCGTTATCCAATTCGAAGGAATAGGTAAACAGTCTCTTTTGTTCACGGAGACTGAAATTAGGACTCAAAGCAATTTGTCCAAGGTTAACAAGCAATGCCTGAGTTGGTATCTCCATCGATTTTCGAAGGCCTTCCCGATTCCTAGGGTGCCATCTGATAAGCAGAGCCCTTAGTTTGGCCAATTAGAGAGCGCCGTCGAGAAGGTACGTCTCGGACGTTCGCTTGTGCGACCTTACCTCCACCTGGCCGAGAATCTCTCAATTAGCAGAAGGGGCAGGGGCCTGGACCGGAGCAAATGAGTAGTCAAGGGCAAGGTGCAAGCAAAAAGTGCCCAAAGGGCTTTAATTAGCTCCACTTCTTGGTAGCATCGCTGCCACATAATTGATATTCAAAAGCGCATAAATGCTTATATTAGGTTGATCGCAAAGGTGTTGGCAATATTTTTCTTATGATCGTTAAAATGTATCACTATTTTCTGTATGCCTGGGGGGTTGAAGAGAGCGTATATCTGATGATTCTTTTTTTTAAACTTAAGTGGTTTTTCAGGCTTAACTGTAATTGTAATCTAAATTTCATTTTTGAAATATTGGCAACTATTCAGTTAAATTATTAACCGAAGAATTGAATAGCAGTCACGAGGGATATTGTAGAAGTTAATAAAATATTTGAAAAATATAAAAAGTAGAGATTTTTTGGCACTTTTAACCCAAAATTAGGAATTATCGTACATTAAGTTATTCAATTCAGTTACTATTTACTACCTCTTTTAAAATAATTGTATTACTCGGTTACTGAGGTTAAGTCTACGACTTCCTTTTACAATAAATTACAGTAAAATGTACAATTTGTAGTACAGAATGCGATAAAAGCTGTAGAAAATGAAAAAGGCGTACTTATACGGAAATTTTTATCACTATTGGTATTAAATCCTTAGTTTTCCAAGGCAGCGCACCTTTAGATTTTCGCTCGAGAAATTCCTGACTTTCAATGCGAAACATAGGTTTAAAGTCATATAAGATGAGCGTGTAAAAGGCATTAAGTCACATTAAACAGTGCACTTCCTATTTACCTCATCTGGGAGCTAAGGTGACTAATAACCGCTGAGGCATTCCCTTTAGAGTGTCGGCTTCAATGAATAATAACATTTCGTTCCGCATGACCTCTTTCAATCACCGTTGGACACTTCCGTCCGCTTGAAGAGGATTTAGAGAGCGTTTTAATTCTATCATCATAGCGATTTCCGCTCTTAAACATGTTGCAAGCAGTCGTGCTCGATTACATCGAGTCAATATCGTGCATATGTTAAACGTCTTTCGTGATGCGCCAGTGAAAGGAATTCAATCTGGCATCTGGTGATTTCAACGCCTGAAATGTATTTGCCGAAAGAGTTTACAAAGGTAGCTCCGATGTTACTTGAATTTTCATATTGTTTACAACTGTAATCTTTAATATCTTAATAAAATAAAATGGATGGGTGGCTGTTTTCTTTGAAAATCCATACAAAAAGAAGCTTAAGTAAAGCTTCCACATAAGTTGTCATTGTTGTATTAATTTGTGCCAAATCAGCGACTGTAGATTGGAGAATTTTATTTTTCCGACGGAAAAATCATGATTTTGTTCAAAAAAATGTATCGCAATGAAATCCAGCTATATAACAAAACATACGTGCCTTAATCTTAGCTGATCCCAAGTTCAGAAGCTAATTTACTCCTTTCACGGACAGTAGATGGATCAGAATAGCGGCAAATGCGAAGCTTAAATATAAATACTCTGTTAAAAATTATTACGAACCCTTATGAAAGACTGCAATTCTTTGGCTATATAAAGATATTGCAATATAAATTCACATCCTCAAAACGATGCCTTAAACAAATTCTGTTTAGAATATTGAGAACCTTCGAATACTTTATACGCCTTTCGCCTTACATGACTGCGGAACACGGAACACGTACTTTCCCCCGATCAGCCGATCAATTTCAATTATTCTGGAAAAAGGTATACCTCATCATCCTTAGAACGAAATTCACTGGATGTGCGAATTATTCGATTTGACTTGTTTTCCCATAATTGGCTCTGATCGTAAATATATCCTCAAAGTAAAATGATGTGCGCTTTGCACGAAACCTTGTTAAACGAAAGTTACGACTTATTTGGATCCTCAGGTTTGGATTACCGCTGCAGATAAGATGCTGTTACTCATAGTTTTTGACCACAAGCTTAACTACTGAGGTGATAAAATGGAACCTTTTGCTTGCTTTTGAATAGATTTTCTTTCTAACGATTCCTCACTATGAAAACGTAATTATAATTGCACATTCGAGATGACCTCGTACTAGTTTAATTGATGTTCTTTTTATAAGTTGCATTGAAAACTTTTTATTGATTGTGCTACTTCGAACCTTTTAAACCCGTTAATTTTTAACCTTAAATTACGGTCCAATTAATCTAAAATGTGATGTGTAATGATTCATTAGATGAAGTAAATCCTAAAATAGCTTTAATTCAGTAACAACAAGTCTTTACTAAAATGGAAATTGCAAATGCTTGGAAAAGGCTATATAAAAATTCACACTGGGTACGAGACAGATTTTGATTTACTCGCTCTACTCGTTCAATTCCATATGAAATTGATTATTATGGGTAAAAAATATTTTTAAAGTAGTAATAAAATATTGGTAAAAGAGATATACGCTCGATAAGTCTAGTAATTAAATTATATAAGTAGTTTTTGATTAAGTTAATTTCTTATATCTCTTTAGCCAAACTTTTATTGCCAACAATCATCGACTTCTTTTACATCTGAGTTTAATTTTATTAATATATGGCTTGTACAGTTTGAGTGAATAAAATCTAATTTAGATATTATATGTTAATTTAATTCTCTATCATCCGTCACGGACAAGCACATCTGCTTCGCGTAAACCAAGCAATGTTAGCTTTTTTCGCTTTCTCCACAAATGAGCTGCAACTGTTTTAAGGATATGACGGATTGATAATTGAAATCGTGGGATGGATGACATGTTGAACAAGCGAAGTGACACGAAGGTATTAGACGAGCGATCACATGGATGCAAAGTCGAAACAGCTGAGCGTTAACAGCGTAACATTTCATTAATTCATTTATTTTTTTTATGCCTTGATTTATCTCTGATCATACTCGTGTCCATTTTATTTTTCTCGACTCTACGAACTCATGCCGTAGCGTAGAAACGGTTATTGAAACGCGACATCATTAATGAATATGAAAGCGAATAGGAGCTATTGCAGCAGGTAGCTTACCGTAACTCTATTAAAACTATATTGAGAACTCTTAATGTAATTAACTTCTTCATTCTCTTCAAAAATTACGAACACGCTCCCAGCTCATGAGGTAATATTTCTCGCTAGAATCAGGCTCAACGCTTACATAAACACCTTTTCACACCCTGCGAATATTAATCAAGTTTCCTTATTGAATTTGAACAAACGTGACAATTAGCGAAACATCGTTAAAAGTTAAGTTGCAATTCTAAATTTTGCGCATGCCTAATCGCAAATATTGAATTATTTTGCGAAAAAATATAATTGAAAGAGAAAATATCGAAGAAATCCATTGAATCTAGAAAACTTGTTCTACCTATTATACATACACTTTCATAGCTAATAACTTACAAGAACTACGATAACTCATTAAATAGCATCTTTAATTAGCAGGTGTTCTCGACTTGAATAGCATATGTTATATTGAAATATATTCAATTATTCCTTAGTGTAATATTTCTTGTGAGTTTTATTCCAATAAATTGCGATAAAATATTTAATTATTCCTCATTAATCATAAATAAATTGAGTGTGTTGTTTTAAAAAGGACTATCTGCACTCTAATCGCTTTACCAGTTCCTCTATGAATGATGAATGCCTTCAATCTCTCATTTAGGAATGAGATCATGAAACTGATTACCCGTAATTTAGAGAAATTTCAATTTTATTTTTATTAATAAAACTATAAGAAATAAATCAATGATGACATGTTGGTTTATATTGGTATTTATGTATATTCAAGTAATAAGCAGCTTCCTTTAAAGTCATAAAAAGATCCATAAGTTTAATCCACTCTAAACATGAGTGAACAGTAGAAATCAATGATTATTTTTTTAACATCTTTAATAAAATTAACGATTTAGTGAAATTTTAAGTCCTTTAATCAAATCGTTTATTGTAGTTTGCAATTATAACATCTATGAAAATTTTTCGAATAATCGTAAGTTAGAATCCAGACTATCAATGACAAAAATATTTTTGCTATGATTCAACAATTTATGCATTTTTCTTACGTTCGTACAATGCAATATTTGGAGGAAAACAGCTACTCCTAAGAGATTCAGTCATTTGCTTTGATTGGTAAAATAAGAAGATATAATCGCTCAGTCGATGAGTCCGACATTTATGTAGATGAAATAAAAACGATGTGGGAGGAGGATTCGTGTCCGAGTGAAATTGTATGCATCAGCGCCTCTCCGCGTGGATCAATAGCCCGTGCACAATAACATCCTGACAAGAACGAGTTCTAGATTCTCCAAAATTCTCCTCCTTCAGAATCCGCCCACTACTTGAGCAGCCTCATAATTGATGGCGACACGGATTTACGGGACCCGTCTGTCCGACCGGAGATGGATGACCCGACTCAGGAGTCTGTTATTATGAGTTCCCCTTCCGAGTAAAAAAATCACGAAAAGTGGGAAAATAAAAGATCGAGACCTTGGCCCACGCCCTATCACCTACGCCTAGGAGGCTCCGTTGCCAACCGCGAATTATTCTGGAAAAATCGGTGTTGGAAGTTTCGGACTTCATCGGGACTAATAAACAACTGGAAAATGTTTGCGAAACGAATACCTACGACGCTTGATGTACGGAAGAATCTGTAGCACCAATAAAATTGCCTAATTAAGTAGATATTTATGAGTAATTTAAAGCGATTTATTTAGATCTAGAACAGCTTAATGCCTTAAGTGTCTTACATTGATTTAAATTTTGAAAATTATATTATGATGAAAAGAAAAATATTATGAATTAATTCGTCTAACTTTTAAGCTGTAAATCAAATTATACGGATATTTTGTTTGCTGTAAAATATTTACTACATGTGATGAGGAGTATATTTTAAAATTCAGGCACTTTTTGCATAACTTATGGATATCTCAGAACAACACAACGAATTTAAATACTAGGATCATAATAATTAATACATAGGTTCAACAATTCTATTTATAAGCTGGGTAGAAGTACAGAGAGATAAAAGCTGAACTTATTTTTGAATTTTTTCTTAAAACTTCTTCCTTTTTTCGAAATAGTAACAGAGATAAATGTTCTTGGATGATTTAATTTTATTTGTTAAATGTGGTATGGAGGTATCTGAATGGGAAACGAGTAGAGGTTGATTTTTCGATTTATTTTTACCTCCCCTCACAATCTAATTCTATCTACTATGTGCTAAATATGTATTTAAAGCAACATCCAACCAGGTGGTAACAGAAGTTGCGGGTGATAATTCAGGAAGAAAGCTTGTAGATGCAAATCGCACAAAAACCGTAAACATAACATATTGCATCAATTTTATATCATTATTCGATCCATCGTCCTGAGGCCGAATTCCCATATTATATATAGGTAGAATCATCAAAAAATTGCTAGAAAAGGGCTTCGGGCGGTGTGTCCATGATGACCGCCTTCTGACAGACAACAAACGACTTAGAATGGCTTCACCACGGGCCAATAGCAGACGGCCAAGATTTATCTCAGCTATTTTCTGACAAGGAGCGATAACGCATTCAAGAAATATAAAAATGCTGTAAAAACGTACGGCTTCCACATTTTCATAATTATGCTCCGGATAAGGAACACCCTGACAAGATAATATTAAGATCTTGAATGATGAGCATCGGCACTAGGTTGCATTAGTTCGGGGCATGGAGGCTGTCTTCTTCATCTATTTTTTTTCGAATTAGTTACGGTTTCTTCGTCAATTACGACTCTGATAATGGGAAATGCATATAGGATATGGAAATCCGTTCGATAAAAATGCAAAGTGGCCTCAGGAGAGATGGACATCGAAGCAATGACTAGTGCCTTCTGTTCGGCCGCCCACTAATCTCAAGAAATAATGTCCCTCTTAATTGTTAGCACCCAATTATACGGAATCCGGGAGCAGCCACAATCAACGCAGGCAGTGACTGAATCTTTAATATTTAAAAACGCCGACTCATTGTGGACGTGCAATTAAAAACTTTAACGGTGTCTCGGATTCGACCAATATCTCCCTTGGATACGAGTCGCCCCACCCACACGCGATTGTTCGGGGCCTTTGTTTCTCAACGCGCTTCAATGAGGAACCGTTAATCAAATTTCCATTCAACTTTCGAAGGCTGATTGAGTGCTAATCCCATTCATTAAATCTCTCCAAAAATTAAACCCTTTAAAGAAAATTATGATTGAATTTTCATCACAGATGTGCAACTCGCAACATGGGGCCAAATTCTGAACATTTTAAAAGAAAAATAATATTTCATTTATGAATAATAATAAAATAATCGTAAAATAATATAATAATGATTAATTGGTGTTTATGAAGTGATCTACCTTGATATCTCAAAGCAAGGAGTTTTTCAATTTTAAATTGATTTAATTGGATCAAATAAATCAAATAAGAATTAGAAATTTATGATTCATTCAGACCAAGTGAGTAGAAATTGTTAATATCCTTACAAAAGATATTTAAGTATTTTCAAAGTGTTAAGAATCTGGTCACATGTATCGAGGTATCGGTTTAATTTGAATGAATTATTAATATTATTATTACATTAAAATTCAACAACAATACAAAAATTGTATTCAAAATCCCATCCATCATATTTGGTTCGTTGCAAACTTTTTAAAACTTTTTTAAAATAAAGCTTGAATATAAGGGTACCTTATACCTTCGTCCGGAAATGTGGACGGGTTAATCAATGCTTTCGGAAAACAGAAATTTCGTCTGAATGAGAATAAATTTTGTTTCTTTGTGTCAATTAAGTCAACTCTTATTGTATTAATATCTGATATATCCATGATGTATGGTAATGAAATAAGTTATTTAAATATTACATAAACTTTTAAATATCCTAGAAGAATTTAAGAAGATTTTTATCATGGAACCCAATTTAATATTTCGAAATTCTTACTCTCCGTCCATTGTTTACTTTCCACCAATTCCTATCTTGATATTGGTTTAGAGTTCTAAATTATTCTCTAGGTAACTTTGGAACATACGAAAACTTTATATTTTACTACATACAAAGTATCGGTTCAATAACAATGTAGTAGATCGCCTACAACCTAATGGTATCAAAGGGAGCACTCTGTCTTTTACGGAGTTCCCTCTATACCAAGTTCACCCTCACATCTGACACTCCCATCCACCCACTCCCTTCCTCATTTTATTATGCATATCTCGGGACACCGCCCACCCACGCCTCCGAAACGATTTATACATCTCGTTGTGGATACGATACTTCGCCCTCAGATGAGATCCATTCGCCATGTCATTCAAATTATTAGATTTCCTTCTCTACAACAACACTAGATCAGATGCTATCGATAGAAGACACTTTTATTGGACGATGACATCTCTTTGCATCCACTAACTTTGTAAAGCTATCGACTTGTTTTCATCGCCATAGATACGACATGAAAAGAACACTATCCACTTCAGTTGCCAAAAGTTCTTAAGAATTTTCAATGAAATGAATGCTCACTTGCAGTTTAGCACCAATGGATCATTGCTTTTGTTAAACTTTTTATTTAGTAGTATTTTTCCCTATATAATTCTATTTCTGAAATAAAAAGATGTAATAATTATTTCATGATGTATTACAAGGCAGAGATGATTCTAATCGGCAATGATGCAAGTCTTCATCAGCTGTAAAGATACAGTATTAAATAGAATATTATTATATATAAATGAAAAATTGATGTGAAACAGAAATGATAATTATATAGTCAAATAACAGAATAAATGAAAATTAAACTGGGATTTTGTTAAAATATGAATTATATAAATTAAGTGAAAGTATATTTTTAAATTAATTATTTTTATAAGTGTAGAAAGTAAAAAACGGTAATTCATCTCAAATATAGAGAAGAGGAACAAAGATTATCATTAATGAAATTAAGTGAAGCTAGAATATAATTTCAAGTACCTAAAATGTATCTCATCTCAGGAAAACATCCGGTTTCGTGTACTTACATGTTCCACCATTAGGCGAATAGGAAGCAGTTAATTTAAAATTTAATTAGAAATCCCACGCAATACGGCTTAGTAAAATCACCAAGCAATTAATTATAGAGATACCTACGTGTTAATTAAGGACTAGTTTAACTGTACATGAAATTAGAGCAACTTAACAGAAAAGTATATCGAGCTCTGGTCTCAATTATTTTACACACTAAAATTCTTCTTGAAAAAGGTATGAAATATAGACAGTTTAAAATATAATTAATTTAATTCAGTTTATATTGACTTGATTTATGCTAATCTTTGATTATTATCAAAGATATATTTTATTATTAATGTGACGGATAGTAAGAAATGAATTATAAATATTTTATTTCGATTTTTGCAGATGTCTGAACTCACGACACTTTTAGGCATATATCTAAGTGATGTGGAAGAACTATTACGTAACATAATAGCATCTTTCCCAACAATTTATTTCTTGGATATTTTGGTGCGGGTCTTAATTATACTACAACGAAGCAACTTAATCAAAGGAAACGTAGATTATGCACTCTTTATACTTTTGAAAGTATAAATGAAATTCTTCTATTATTAATTTTACTTAAAAAAAACAACTGTAGCAGCATCAAAAACGTCAGTTTATGGGTTTAACTTGATAAATTCATTCGACAGATTTACCCAATAAATGTTCAGAATATGTTTAAACTAAAGGAATATACTACACCGATACTTGTCAATGAATCTCATGTTTTCCTTTGAGGGGATGAAAGTAGCTTCCAGATGCATGTTTGTTTGGAATGAATAAGTTTAGCGCTTTAACCAATTAGTAGTCTCAATCAAAATGCCAGTGGAAGATCAATTCTACATCTCTCTATTAAACAGCGGATGTTTAATTCAGAAGTAATGGTTAAAACGTCAATCAAACGACTTATTATGCGTTGAAACACGTTTTCAGAATAATGTAATCGAAAGATCTTATTAAAAAACTCCTTTAACGCTTGTTCTGAAATTATTCTACTTGTATCTGAGACTCTAATACATTTTAAAACGAGAAAGAAGGTTGTATAACGATTAATTTTCGGCTAAGTAACAAAATAAGATTTTCGAAAACATAGAAAATTTGAATTATGACATTCATCTGCATTATTTGTTTCAGATATTTATGCGGAAATTTTTTCTATTGAAAAAGTCTAAATTCTTTGATCAAGTATTAAATCATAGTATTACGTAATAAATTAAGTACTTCTGAATAGTATATATATGATAATGAATAGATAATATTAGTTTTAATCTTCTGACGGGAATGCTAGGTTACTAAATGAAACATATTTTGCCCTAAATTACTAATCCTCGCAATATCAATAGTAGTAGAGGTGTTTCGTACTAAAACAGTATAAATAAATATAAAATAATAAATATTTTAAAAAGTAATTATCCGCTCATTAATTCAATGCTTATTTCGTACTCCACCACATCCTGATATCATTTGTTTTCCACGTTAACCTTTTAACAAAATATAATTATCCTATTAATTATTAAAAGGGAATTTAATTCACTTAATCTCATTCCAATCATTTAGGAAATTCGAATTAATAGAACACGAGAAATTTAGAAAAAATTTAAATCAATCGAACGGAATTGTAACTTAAGAAGTAAAATATTATGATGACAAATAAAATAAACAGCATAAAAGTAAGAACTTCGAGAGTGAATTTTTCTTTTCGAAGTTATATGTAATAAGAGTGCGCCATAAGGCAGAATAGAGAGAAAATACAGTACGGATGTAAGCATGCGATAGTCGAATATATCAAATAATAAACAAGAGTTAACTGAACTTCAATTAACGTGGAACATCATTAATTATCTCCACTAATTGCAATTATCACTCGCCCTGCAAATCCGTTCGAAAAGTTGAACATGGTGAAAGGGCTTCGAAGTTCAAAGAACTCAGCGCATTTTGACGGAAAATTCGGCGCGATTTTTTACGACTTCCTTTGCCGTTTCCTACTCCGCCTCCGTTGCATCCAAAGAAGAGCACCGCACCCTTTTACAAGGCGACCGCCCGCGTAGTGCCCTCTTAATTGCAACCTTTATCCTTCCGCCATTATTAATTGGATTCGAATCGGAGCTGATAGTTCGGCGAGTGATCGTGCGTGGGCGTTGCGGTCGCCCAACCGACACTTCCCGTTTCCGTTGCTTTCCAAACGAGATACACGCAAATGAACAATCACGACCTCCTTTCTTATTCAAGCATCAGATCTTATCAAAACGGAATTTAAAGGTTAAAGAGTGAACCTTCGTGAACCTTCAGTTTTAATTGTTCATAATACAAATCCAAAAATATCGTTCTCCTATTATTATTTTAGATAAGTAAAACACACATATAGCAAGGATATATTTTTCGCTATTATTTCGCAGATATTTATTTTAAAGCTTAAATTTTGAAAGGTTATCAGAACGATCTCTAAAGACTTTTGATGTTATATAAACAATTTTGCATTATTAAATATGTTATTCCGATTCCGTTTTTCAGAGATATTTCATTTATTACGAACATAATCCTCGTGAAACAGTAAAGTTTTACATCTGTATTTATGCATGAAGTTTACACCAAAATAACTTTCTCAATTTTTATAATAATCTCGTAAAAATTAAACTTTCTACAAGTAGTTAGTAAAAGCGTTTTTACATTTTACGTAAGATGTTACGAAATATAGTATTGCTTGAAAAAGCTTGTACTTGATGAATGTACTTTTAATTTTATTAACTTTTAACACACCCTAACCTTATTTCCTGGATTTGTTTTTTATTCCAAATATCTCGTATAAACGATCGAATTCTCTTTCGAGATATCATATCTATTATTATAGAAAGAACATCTTAGAAAAATGATTCATGTACCAAATATTTAGACTCTGAGTAAAGCATCAAAATGTAGGAATGAGTAAGGGATACGAATTAAATTGACTTATAAAATTACACATCCTGGAGGCGGTTTTTTTCCAATCACCCTTCTAATTCGTGAAAGCGAACAGTCAAACTCTTAACGACTTCATTTCGAATCCTCGAGATATCAAGAGGCCATAATTGAGCCACAGAAAAAAATCGATTGGATTGGAAAAGAATGATTTGCCATTCAATGGGGAGTCTTCCAATGAAATTTTTATTTCGGTCCACTTGACAAATGCCAAACGATTCCCGTCGTGACAGATTGGACCGAAGAGCGGTGGGCGATACATGTGGCTTTGGAGGATGGGGAAGAGATGGGATTCTTTATTAGTTGAGATGGATTGATAGAAGAGGAAGGCTCATAACCATTATTGTCACCAAAGAGATAGAAATGAGACTTGGAATTGGCCAGACAAGTATCGTTTCCTGGTCACAGCTCATCCGCCTACCGCTACGCGAAAGACGGTTCTAAGAGGAGACGACAACTTTGGAGGAAAATATAGACGTGAGCAAAAACCGTTCTCAGATCCCTGTGTATTAGCGTGAAAAATGGAAGAGATTAAATTATGTTAATATTGTCGTCCATAATTAACTATTGCATAATTAAGTTCAATTGATTTCAGAACGAAATTATTGCAGGTGACACATTGCCTTCTATGTGAATATTTAAAAAAATAAATTGACTACAAATTTATCCAAATGATTCCTGCTATTAAAGGTCGTAGATTAGTTAACATGATGATGATTTAAGGAATAAAATTCGAATTTGCGTAAAGATTGAGCCAAAAATCCATAATCCGAAATAAATATAAACAAATAAATTCACGACGGAATGACGGTGCAACAGAGGAAATGACGATTTTCTTTCGTCCAGCAAATGCGTATTGCCTTTAGCTTACAGTGACAAAAAGAGACCAGAAAGCTTTTGTGCAAATGAAACTATTTAACTGTAGTTATTACGGATGGATTCCATATGTTAATAACAATATACGTACGTGAGTTGTAAGAAGTAGGAAGAGAAATCCATCCGTTTAGACTTCCGAAAAATTAAGAAAGACCCAACACAAAAATAGAAAGAGAAAAACACGCTTCATTTCATTGAAGATAAAGAGTGCAGAGTATCTGATGGATGCAGCGCAAAGATAATAACAAATGAAAAATAATAAACCGCAACATCTCGGCCGCCGCTGTCGATTATAAATAACAAACATTTTTCTCGAGGAACGTTTCCAAAATTCGATTTGAAAACTGACGCTTGCGACCGGTGCTTTTTGAGAAGAAGTTGATGAAAATTTTCAGAATTTTGGGGTGTATACGCGATTCCTTTGTGTTCCTCAACGTATCCCTTCTTTTCATTCCCATTCGAATTCACCTCACATCGGTGGAAGCTGCAGTCGGCCACCCACGTGAGCGTTTCTCACGATTTTACTTTGATTAAAACTAAAACACGTACTTTATCGGAATGTTTGAATTCAGCAATAAACATTATTAATGATGAGCTGCAATTTGAAGCTCTTCTAAACCTAACCTTGTAAAGTGGTGAGGTTAATAATACACACGATATCTCTATATACAGATAAAGTTGATTAGAATTTGGATAGAATTTCTCATCCAATAATAAAGAGCGAATGTTTTCATACCCTAATGACGTCACCAATTTCCATAGACAGCAGAGTGGAAGGGAGGGGGTGAATTCATTCGAAATATAAATTCAAAAATGTTATTTCTTCGTCTTCGAGGAATGATTAAAACACGGTGGCGTTGAACCTTTCCCACGTGGATGACTCTAATGACGGCGCATTTTTCAGGCATCATTACGCGGGCAATATGTCAATTTATTGCCTTTTTGTGGCAACGTGATTAATGGACGGCAATGGAAAAGGGCTTTTTATGTGAAGAAATTAAGTAAATAGACACGTTTTAGCGCCTTTAAAAGAAAGAGTATACATTCAAATCACACCCTTGGAATAAACAAGGCATTTCAAAGAACGAAATTTGATGCTCTACACCATTTCCTCAATACTCCTGTGAAAATGTCATTTCTGCTTTTACCGTCCCTCAAGTTTTAACAATATCTTTCTATTATAACAATATATTCCGGCAAAGGTTATTTATTCGGCCTCAGGAAAGTGGGGTTATCATACTAGACCTTATTCTCTAGATTTTTATATTATCTAATTGCGACAAATATCCTGTCATTTCCTTGATTCTTCTAATATTTTCAATTTTAATATCTAATCTTAATATTCAAAGGAAAATCATCATGAATTTTGTAATTTATCAAAAACATAAAATGTTCATTGTGCTTAAGTAAAAAAAGAAAAAACAAAAGTTTTGTCAGAGCGGGATTAGAGTTTGATCGATAAAAATACAACACGATTTATTATAATTGAAAATTGTTAATAAGTATGAGAAAAATGTATCGCACAAACCAATGGAAATATAGAGGCTACAAGATCCCAGTATTTGAAACTCTGGTAGCAAACTGGTATTCAATAAATGACATCAATATTTTTATGTCTACTTTATGTTTTATGTCTAGAGATGAAAATCGGAAGAATAGTAAGAAATTAGAATATTCTCCAGCTTGATTATCTCAAAAGTCGTTCGTAAAGCGTTTAGCAATAAAATCAGACTCATATTTAAACTAACTCTCATCTTCTACACAAACAGACGTAGAAAATGTATTTATTCAAGCAAAAACAGTTTAACCAGAGCAAAAAGAAATGTTCATCGGAAAGAGGAATGAATGGACAAGAAAAAGTGATTTTCGAATAACCGTCTGCCGTTGGGAGTACGTTAGGTTGCGCACGCTCTGTTTCCGTTCTTCTTTTGTCACTCCTTCGCCGTAAATATATTTTTTCCGCATGAAAAGGACGAGAGACGAGCAGAAGCGGTGTCTTCCCATTCTCAGAATTGGACGCCCACGTTTCGCATCTGCTCATCTCAAACGTTCATTGCATTATGTATTGTCTCAATATGCACGTTTTTACATATAGAGATGAAATTACACTTCAAAATTATTCAAGTATATATAACTATAATATTCTCTAGGTGTCCTCGATGATGTCGCTATCCTCGCCAGTTGAGAGATAGGGGTTCGTTTCCATGACAGCGAGAACTTCCTGTTTTGATAAATAACAAAAAAAAGCTCCATTGGTGGAATCTTTTATTTCCGTAACATCTAAACTTATAGCTACTTTCCATCCCACTCTTTCATTATTCAATATTCAATTCAATAATATATTCAATACCTTTCTCAAAAGAAAACCTTTATATACAAATAAATTGTACACGTAAGAAGTTAACTGATCTTTGTTGAAAACAAATAGATTATTTTTTTAATATTGATTTTCTTAATTAAAATATATATTTATTCGTTTATTTTTGTCTAACTTTCCTCCACCCATCCTTTTTATAAACTACTGTTTCCCCTCTTCAAATCTATCTCCACTTTTCTTCTGCGATCCCTTTGTAAAAGGTTTTTATCCCTTCGCCTCTTTACTTTCTCCGCTAATGACTTTTGAGCCTCTTTTTCCTTCGCTTACTCTGCAATCAACGTTGTCTCTATCGTTTCCTCATAATTCTAAGAAACTCGAGGAAGTTCCAAAATACACTGAAGAATCATGTTTCCCAACTAACAAAACGTGGAGGATATTTTTTCAAAGAACAGATATTCCTCTTGTTCCGCTCTAAATTATTCATCTTTTGGCGTAAAGAGTATGGAAGTAAACTTCAATACGCTTTACGCAAAATGCTTCCATACCCAAAGTTAATGATATGTTATATTCAATACAAACGAGTAACAGTCATAGTTACTCCATTAAATGCGATCACTTAAATATATCAGTACTTACAAAGCACCAGAATTAATATTAATAACGTGTATTTGGTTTTATTATTACCTCCGCGCATAACATTTTTATTTATATATATACTATACGTTGCGATTCGGCAGTAGGACCAGGTAGCAACGGTGTTTAATACGTAATAATATGCGTAAGCCAATAATCAATCGAAATGCAGTTAGAACAATGATCATCATCATCGTACGTAACCTCAGAAGTACTCTTATTATCTCACAGAAATTCTTCTTTATTTATTATTTAAGAGCAGCGATTGAATAATATATTGAAACGAATATATATAATCTTATTTCTGAATGCAACGTTAGACTTCAAATATTTTTTTGATTCCGTCTTTCAACACTTGCTCAAATCAGCCATTTCATAATAATCGCATTTTTATAATCTTGATATATCTGAATTTTGAAATTAATAAACTTCCAAAATTCAAAAACCGTTGAAATTTTTGATCAAATTATTAAACTCATAAAATCATATTTGAAAAACAACGAACTTTTTAGCTACTGTATATTTAACTTGTTTTGAATGTTTAACATTTACTGATAAAAGACGCTAATCACTTCTCCGTAGGTCAGTAACGATGTTCAACTCTACGTACACGTGAATCATATATCCGTTAATCCATTTAGCATCTCCTCAAAGATAAAATAGGCAAAACCCTAATCTTCAAATTATCTATAAATCTAACAAACGTTTCTTCCACAGATTAACATTATAAGTTTCTAAAAAACTCGCTGAGAATGAACGCGTCATTTTATTTATCTCTTCTCATTTTTACCCCTCGAATATTAGAGCGCAGTTTTCCCCTTTCGTGTGGAAAATCCCGCCATGAAAAACACTTCCCTCGCAACCGAAATAAGAAGTAATAATTCCTGACAGTTTCGAATCGCTCCAGTTCACCGAACACGGCGAAGAAAAAGGGTAATTTGCTCGCGGACTCCCACGAAACAAAAATGCGCTGACTGATTCCTCTTTCCCGACGTTCCCTTTTTCCCCGCCAGGGGCGCTCTCTATACCTTACGATCTCGTTAGCGACTTCACCCTTCACAACTCCTGGATTCCGCGCCTACGGCACATTGCACGGCTGATCAACTCCTCTTTCCATCTCACTCTAATCTACTTCTCTATCCGATGCTCGGCCGTTAACCGTGGAAATAAAAGTAAGTTCTTCCTTTTTTGTGGAGCTCATCCGCAGGGCGCGTCTTAATGCGCAATCATCGGAGATTAATTTTGGCAAAAAATGGTTTTGATTTTTTTTCATCGCACTCCCGTTGCGGATTTAATTTACATCGGAGTGGGTGTACTCATTAAACTCACCCCTTTCGCACGAGATGTCGTGCGGAGGATTAAAAAATCGCTCTTGCACACGCCACCGCTTCTGCTGCGAATAAGTTTGAGTGCAATTTAAAGGGGATTTCCTTTTGAAATTGCCAATTGACAATTAAAGCATGCAAATGAAAGTAATCGGTTGTGATCTTTATTAATTAGATAGAGGCTGACAAATATTGTAATTTCTAATGTTAATGTATAAAATTATATTATATTATTATCAATATAATAACGTAAGTAATATACAACATCTAAATCTTCAAGTTGAAAATTACATTTCTTATTCTATAATAAAATTGACGATATTCATTAAAATATTTTATATGAATAATAACTGCGTATATGAAAACTTAAAAACCGTTATCCATTCCCTATTAGTAATGAAATATTCCTCTTTCCTTTAACAAGAGATGGGAAAAAAGTTAATAAAATAGTTATTAAAGCCAATTAAATACTTAAGTTAAAACATATGATGTGATCACGTGATGTGAAATAAGAAAGAATAAAATAACAAACACTTAAATTCCAAATATAAATTGTATTTATTTGAGTCAATGGAATAATTATCCTCTGTTTTACAAGGAGAAAAAAGTTGAATCAATTTGACATAAACCATTAAAATCCGAAATATGCTGTTCAACGTTTATACCTTTCTTTCTTGCAGATTATCAAACCCAGAGGCAAGTCTTCTTCACAACTACTGAAAACAGAGGGAATAAGCAATACAAACTGAAGGATAGTATCTTCTCTCTTCCCCATTCATCCAGAAGCGAGAGTAAAAGGTAAAAAATATTCAGTCGTTGCATATTGAATATAGAAAACTACAAATAACTACTAAACTAAAACTACCAAAATTCGTAATTTAAGATACATAAGGCATCAAAATATCTACCCTTATATTCTTTGATAAAATTTCTATTATGTGATCTACATGCCATAAGCAGTAGATGATTGTTAGTATGGATCATAAACTATAAGAAGTTGTCACCATCAACAGAATACCTTATTCATGTTCTATTCACCTTATTCGTTTACGAATCAACGCACTAAATGACTTACCTTTCTATGCCAATGAAAGAAACAAATGTCTTTTGCGGAAGCGATCATAACATTTGGATTCATTCAGCCTTATAAATGGACCATCTTGAATGGAAGGGTATGAATAAGGCAAAAGCAAAAGGGTTTCCAATGCAGAAGCCTGGATTGGGAAAGTGATGACCGACACACGCCTAGCGTCCGTCCCAATGGATACAAACAGGCTTCTGTTCCGCCAACTATTGTGGACTGACCACTGTCCACTTCCGAGTCCTTTGGAATTTTTCCCTCTTTTCAGAATCGACATGTTGGTGTCCTCCAGATGTCGGCGGGGGGTGAAGAGGAAACCAAAGTAATTGTTGGAGAGGGCATTTGTTGATCCATTGTCGTACGCTGCAGGAGGCACGGAGATCTGCCGATGCTAAAGAAAAGGTAAGCTGAGGATTTGTGAGCTAAAAGTTGAAATGTTTATTGGGATGATTGAGCACACATGTTCCCTCAATGAGAATCGAACCAGGGATATCTCAGAGCGAACGCGCTTACCGTTCTGATTTTCGGAAGATTATATATTACACTACATTCTTCAGCTACATTTCATGTTGTATATGGCAGTGGGTCTCAGGACGCCGAGGTCCCGAACTACTCTTTTTATTCGTGTTCCAATGCTATCAGTAATAAACGACCAGTAATAAGTTTCCTTTCGAGCAATAATACCAATTTTTTCGATATCTGATTTATAAAATAATGTTCTTTATGTGCGAGAACCTTGATGTCTCGTATCTTATCGTGTAAGCCGCTACTTATGAAATATCTTGTATAAGTTATTCCTTCAATCATTTTTTCTTTCCTTAAGCGATTCCCAGCCGAGGGACTGGGTTATATCTGATGAGGTAATATCGAATGTATGCGATGATATTTAGAAAATAGCATTTCTAAAGAACCGTAAATTATATTGAAATTCAAACGTAAACTTGGTGTCCCAATTATATATTTTTATTCCTTTAAGTTTAAAAATTAATATAGATATGGAAAACTTGTTTCACGTTATAAAATTACAGCCGTTAAATTTTATTGTTCAAATATTGAATTATTGTACTCAATAACATACTTAATAAAGCAGTGAAATTCAGATGAGGCACATTCTCGTATCTTTTCAGCTCCACCTCTCGAATGAATTGATTCCGACATCGCGTTCACTCGCAGACACGCGCTCGCCCTTTAGTCGTCAATTGTTTATCTCAGTGCTCTTTCAGAATGGTGGGCTTCCCCCGCAGTGTTTTGTGGAGAGAAGACGTTAAAAACCCCATTCAAAAAATCTTAAGGGTTTTTCGGCTGTCTCCTGTTTCTCAAAAGCGGCTCGTGCCTCAACGGCCGTCCCTCCACAATGCATCCTGCAGCCTCCTTTGCCCCATGATAAATAGTCTCCTTTACCTTTCCTTGTGAAATGCGTGGTTCGGGGGGGTCCTCTATTCATAAGGCACGGGAAGTATTTATGTGGAAATGATTAACGATTCGGCGCGAAGGTCTTCTACGCTCCTTTTAATGATGCTGTCAATCCAGAGAGGGATGACCAAAGTAAACAGGACGATTAGTTTCTATGTGATGGACGCGTTGTAGATGAAAATTGAGTTTTAATATTCGATGTTTAAAAAAAAGATATCTGAATTCGCGATGAAACAGATCTAAAAGATTTGGAGAAATAAGGTTTTCAATATATATGTATGGATATATCATCATCAATGATAGATTTACGTTGATAAAATCTATTTCTGATTAGTAACAAAAGTATTCAAGATTTAATAACATATACACTTTGATCAAAAAATTCGGTAAGTTATTTATTAAACTGAAAATCTAATTTTTATCAAAGTCCTTAATTATGTATGATTTGTCTCTTCATTTAAGTCATAGAAGTCTCCCATCTGTTAAAGAAATTGATCGATATAAAGACCGATAGTTTCCAAACTAGTAAATAGCTTTTAAATATTCTTTCGAAGTTCATCGCAATTTTTTAATCTCACAAATTGGATGGGTATAACAGAGTATTCTGATTTATTTTTCTCTTCCAACATTATCCGACAAAAACTACAATTTCAATTAATTTAATGCAGTAAATCAGTGAATAAAAAGCTCTTTCAAATATTCTATAATTCTATAACGCAAAAGTTACCGTCTAAGAATTTCTCCGAATGCAACATGCTGTTAATCAAGCATTAATGAAGCATTGCTATATGACTATTGACGGGGCCTATGATCCAATGAGTGAGTCGATAAGAATGGCAGCAGCTAAGTTTTTTATAATGTATATGTTAAATACATAAAATGATAATTTAAACGAGATCTCATTTGCTCGTCTAATGGGGGAACGAAGAGACGGGATGACAAGCGTAGCGGTGCCCCCATGGGGTTCGGGGGCACCGGTGGGGATCCCGCGACCGAACGGCGTAAGTGAAAAGTTGGAGGTATTGCATCTACGATAAGCTATTCGTAACGGAGTTATATCACAATACGTTACCTCCTTCGGTGAGAGTCTTAGATGATAAGTAATCGGAGCGGAAATTTTCCTTAAGAGAACAGTTTAAAGCTAAATTCCTAACTTTGCCATTTTGAAAGCTACACTTTATGTTGCTATACGCACCTTTTAAGATTTGCGACAGTTTGATCATATTCTTATTCAGTATCGTGGAAGAATTGGAGGCGACATTATTTCTAAGATACTAACTCGCGTTCATGGCGATATTTGGTAAAAAGACAGGAATTTTCTGTACTGCTTCAGTTATGCAAATCATTCAATTCATTCTTCACGCAGGAAACGCATACGCTTGGTGTAGATATTTGTTGGATATGTCGTTGTCAGACGTACGTTCTCGGTGGAGAAGGTAAAATTTCCTCTTGGCCGAAAAGCGCAACGAAAATAAAATCGGATTGCATTAAGCATGTATTTGATAGGTGGTGAATGATAATTAGGCAGAGTACTTGGCAAACTCGATCGGTCCGAGGCATGCAGCGAAAGATTACAATTTAATACATTTTAATGCGATTATATAACGAGTGAACAGAATAATGAAGCAAGTGCAGTCCCATTAAAAGAGTTGAGGTTGTTCATCGTTTTACGTAGATGTATATTATTAAATTGTCTTCGATGATACGATTGTACATGTCGGTAATTATTTTAGATTACGTTTGTTACTTGGATTTCGTTCGGGTGTACCCATCACTTTAAAGAAAGTAGAGCGTGCGATCTTTGGGGGAAATTCCAATTGAAACTTTCTGTAACGAGTGAACCCGTTTGGTTATTAGAATAATATTCTAATGAGTGTAATTGCATTGTATCCTGCTCCTCCAAGGAAAACTACGGAATATATAGATTTCAGTTTTGTTTGATTGGATATTTTTTCTCCTCCTCGGCCAGGTTATGAACCCGGAATCCAGGCGTCGGAGAGCGTGAACCATTCTTACGTCGATGGCGGTCGTCGCAGGATCAAATCGTGGTCGAGGAAAAAGTTTTGCATGGTCGTGGACGTGAAGACTGGATTAGCGGCCTGCAAACGGTCAAAAAAGAGAAAAGAAAAAAACTTTTGCATTAGGTGGGAAGTGTGTAAAATTTGGAAATGTACATGTATTATATGTATGTGATGAAATATTAAAGCTTTTTGAAAATTGAATATGGCTCTGTTTATTTATTAACTCGAGTACCCCAGGTTGTTTTGCGAATGGAGTTGCATTAAACTACAAAGTTACGAAAAAAAAAATACGAAGAAAGGTAATATTTATGACGGTGATGAAAGTAAGAGATGAATCGGCGTGACGCGGGAAGGAAGGAAGGGCCAGAAAGGAGGCTCAAAGACGATCGTATGTAAGATTGGTGTACAGCAGCGCCACAGCGGCAATGACGGGGCCAGAAGCATGGACGATCGTATGTAATATAGGTTGATAGCAGCGCCACAACGGCGACGACAGGAACTACGGGCGTGAGAATTAGTTCAGCAGATGTCTCTGTGATTTCGAAGGCTTTATTCATCGCGATACGTTATAATGAGTACGAAGGTTGAGTACTAGGGAAATCCGTAGGCTTCAGGGGCAAGAGGGTGGGGTGATCCAGATCAAAATTTCAAACCTTTTCACTTTAAAAACGCGTTTCTTAAATGAAAAAGATCCCCCTTCATTTGTTTTTTTCAAATTATAATGAATTGTTTCAAGTCAGGTGTCTTAAATTATCGCTTCGATTTGGTATGGTTACGTCTCCGAATTCGGAGTTGGAGGTCATGTCGGGGAAATGAAAACCAACCTGAGTTGGTCTAGCATTTCCCCCATAACCCCCCAAAAGTTGGGGTCCACTTCTAAATCCTTTTATACGAAAAAATATTTTCCGTGCATGCGAGAAATCAAGGGAGGCTATGGCGAAGGCTATCCACACGAGAGTACCAAGAGTTGTTGTTCGTGATATTATGAATGCGGGTAAAAAATTTGAAGAATTCGGAATTGCGAGCCGATAAAGTCCACAAAGTTCATCCGAATCGAGGTGATATCCCGAGGAATGTTACTCTGAATTCCAAATTAAACGTAAATAATGCGAATGTTTTGCAATTAAACGTCGGGAGCCATCTCGCGTTCATTTTTACGTAATTTTCAGGAAGAGGGAAAATTCAAAATTTTAAACGAACGTCAGAAGAGTTTTCGTAGGTGGCTGTTAAGTTTTCTTTCAAGCGTAAAGTATTCGAATTCACGTACATTATGTTCATATTCCTTAAAGAATCAGACAGAAAGAGTCTCATTTTCCGTAATAATAATTCGAGAAAAATTAAGCTTGCAAACAGCGAGCAATTAGTTGGCACGTCTAATAATGAGTTAATAATGATTTCCGAAAGCTTCATGAAAGACATAATAATCTATCTAAGTAAAAAAACATTCCATGCGTGCGTTTAGGTTCAAGTCCAGTACTCTCTTCTCAGTATATCATTCT
This sequence comes from Pantala flavescens, assembly GCA_020796165.1. Classification (NCBI taxonomy): domain Eukaryota; kingdom Metazoa; phylum Arthropoda; class Insecta; order Odonata; family Libellulidae; genus Pantala; species Pantala flavescens. The sequence continues at coordinate 50,965,549 of CM036883.1, forward strand.
TCCCACAATTATTACTGAGATATTTACGAGGTACAACCATCACTAAAAGAAGCCACGGACACGCGTCAAGTACGTGATGCCGATAAGACATGACTCCGGTACCTTGAGTCCAAAGGTAACGCTATGTTCTCGCTATCCCTCTTAATTAGGTAGACCACCCAGTAAAAAAGTAGGTATTTTACTGTGATTCTTATGCAGGTTTATACTCGGAGCGAAACTACGATTCGTTTAAAGCAGTAAATTTGCTCTTTGCCAAATAATTCATTATATCCTCGTTTACGTACCTAAAGGTGTAGAGAGACCTCTCATCGTAGAAGTACTTCCTAAGAACTGTTTAGGAATATGATTCCCGCACTCCAATCTTGTAAAATTTTCTTGTCACTGTATGTTTTGAGGAGTATGGCCGACACTTGAACTCAATCCAGATGGAAATCGGCACGTGTTGCACAACACCAGTTTTCGGAAACCTCAACTACCGTTCAGCAATCGCCTCAATCCCTCTTACTAGGATAGACCGCACTGTTTCGTAAAGATTTCCGACTCAGTGCGGATCACGATACATCAATCCGAGCCAAATGACAGAGTATATTACTCTGCCAAGGAAAACCCGACAGATGTACCACACAATCAATGGCCAGTAAAAATTACGGGTGCGTCTGATTATGGACACTATTTAGAATCATAGCGATGACACAAGTTATCAATCGTAGTTCAGGGACGTTTTGTATTTAAATTACATATTTTACTGTAATTGCTAGCTAGGTTTGTATCTTTCGCCTAACTAAGCTCATCATAACGTTAAAATTTCCCTTTATTGACAAATTAGGTAGAATTATCTTTGTTTGTGAACCGATAAACTTACAGAGACATCTGTATGATTTACGATCAAAGCCTTTTAGAAGTTTCGTATTACCGCGTAATACGTCACAGAGTTACGCACAGGTGCGGACGCGTACTGCACTCAACGCGCTGAATTTATACTCTCATTTTTACGGGGTACAACCATCACAAAAATTTCATCCGGACATGTGTCGAAACCCATGCTAAATGCATGGCAATGCCCATGGAGTACAACACCAGTTTGTGGAATTCAAAGTTACCGCAGTGTTCTCGCTATCCCTCGGAACAGAGGTGTAGACCACGCTGTTTCGCTAAGTATTCCAGGTCGGTGAGGTCCATGACACACCTCTTTGAATCGAACATCCGGGAAGTTTCAATCTGCCAAGCAATTCCCGACAGCTGAACCCCTCATTGATAATTCAACAAGAATTTCACGGGTACATCCTGTTATTGACGCTGTTAAGGGCCAAAGCGTTGAATCAAGGGAGGTCACTGTGTCTCGGTACTGGCCAAGATATCAATTATACGTATAATTACGTTCAGAGACGTTTACGTATTAAAATTACGCATTTTACTGTAATTGTTAGGTAGGGTCGTACTATTAGCCTGACTAGGCTCTTTACAAAGACTGAAATTGCTCTTCGTTGACTGATTCGTCAGAATAATGTTTGTTTATGTACCGATGGACGTAGAGAGACATCTGTATGATTTCCAATTAGAACCTTTTGAATTTTCATATTGCCGCGTAATACGTCACACAATTACGTGCAAGAACTCAAGGTATAGGCTACGTACTGAACTGAACTGCTTTGTCGTTCATTTATCGATTATGGTTTGAATGGATTATTGTCTTGAATTGGATTATGAATTGAAAAACATTCCATCGGTGTTTAGATTTAAGTTCTTCCACGTCCTTCTTAGTGCAGCAGTCTTGTAACGAACTATTTCTCTCGTATAGGCAGAGTACAACCATCACAAAATACGTGCCGGACAAGGGTCAGTATACGACGCCCAAAAGTAATAATTCCTGGCAGGTCCAAGGATAGGGATTAAGGTGCCGATGTCTTCGCCCTCTTCGCTTTCGTCTGACTCTTTCCTCGTCCTGGAGCCGGCTGCGAGCTGGCGGGAAGCAGACCCCTTGGAGGAAGAGGAGCTCGCTGCCTTCCTCCAAGAACAGTTGGGAGGAGAACTCCCAGCACCTATCAACACGATCTCCTATTCGGAAGTCAGACGGCGCATCAGCGACCCGGTTCTGCGTTCCCTTGGGTCAGGGATCGTCACGCCGGGGGAGGAAGACGAGGAGGAGGTCCAGCCCGACCATAGTTTAGACCAGGGGGAAGACGAAAGCGACACACACTGCCCCAACACAGGCAGGATGCTGCCTATTTCTTCGCCTTCTTGTGTCTCCTCTTTCTCCTGGTCTGTTGGGTGGTCGGGCGGGACCTCTTCCTCTTCCCCCTCGGTAGGAACGACCCCTGACCCAAGGGATCGCAATACCGGGTTGTTGATGCGGCACCTGATATCTGACAGTGAGACGGTTGCGATTGGGATGGGTAACTCCCCTCCCAATTGCTCTTGGAGGAAGGCAGCGAGCTCCTCTTCCTCCAAGGGGTCTGCTTCCCGCCAGCTCGAAGCCGGCTCGTGGACAAGGGAAACTGCAGGCGACACATCGGATGGTGTTGGACACTCACTTCCGTCTGGGTTTGCCCCCCCTCGCAGGCGCAGAACGCGTCGTCGATGTCGGGGCCGCCTTCCTAAAGGGCGTCCGTATCTGCGGAGGAGGTGTTGGCTGAAACCCCGCTGGTAGTAGCAGAGTCTCTGCCGCCGCTATCCTCTGGAGGTTTATGGCGTTGTGCCAACCGAAGATCAGAGCCGTCAACAGCAACCTCGCCCTGTTGAAGGCGTAAAACTGCGACTCCTCAGTTAGATTAGACCAGGCAGAAAGAAGGTGTAGGGTAGATTCTGCATCATGGAGATCCCTACCCTAGATTTTCTGCGCCTGGATCAGGTGAACCGTTTGAGTTGGTCCCGCGTTCTGGCTTTGCGAAATTGTTCCCGAAGAAACTGCGTGCGCAGCCGCTTGTGCAGCGACTTGCACAATCCGCTGAAAGTCTTCCTCCGAAAGTTGCAACGTAGACTTTGAGGTACCCGGGCGTGGGTCACCCTCCTCGCTTTCAGAATTAGAACGGGCTCGAGGAGATGTCGGAGGTGATAACGCTGCATCACTGCGAAATTTACTAGCGCGAGTTTTCTTTGGCGAAGTCATACTCATCTACGTGCCTCCTAGGCTTTCCCGACCGAACAGACCGAGTTATATAAAATTCCTAAAATAAATCTATATTCCGCGGCATATGCGCAATCATGTGGATTTGCTGCAAAGTGATATCGCTAGGGTCTCCTGACTCGGGGTTCGTTCGGTCGGGAAAGCCTAGCAGGCACGTAGTTATGACTTCGCCAAAAAAGACACGCGCGGGAATGTCTCGGGGCGGCGCCGCGTTATCGCCTCTGACCTCACCTAGAGTTCGTTCCACTTCTTAAGGTGAGGAAGAAGACCCACTGCCGGGGACGTCAAAGCGTACTCTCCATCTCCCTGAGGAGGATTTCGAGAGAATCGTTCAGGTCGCAGCACAAGCTGCCGTACTCGCCATTTCTTTCGGAGCTATTTCTCAGACTAAGCCTCAACCCGTTCCGGGGACCAGCAATGCTGTAGCGTCTCAAGAAAAATCGGAACCACCGTCCCCGGACTTCGCTTCTCTCCGTCCCGGCGCCCATCTAGGGATGGAAACTCCAGCACCATCCAAAATATACGCTATTGGAGCAGAGTTACTCTACCAAGCCAATTAAACGAGTAGATTACCATGCCATGGAAAGCCCGTCAGATGTACCACACAGACAATGGTCAGTAAAAATTACGGGTGCGTCTGATTATGGACACTATTTAGAATCATAGCGATGACACAAGTTATCAATCGTAGTTCAGGGACGTTTTGTATTTAAATTACATATTTTACTGTAATTGCTAGCTAGGTTTGTATCTTTCGCCTAACTAAGCTCATCATAACGTTAAAATTTCCCTTTATTGACAAATTAGGTAGAATTATCTTTGTTTGTGAACCGATAAACTTACAGAGACATCTGTATGATTTACGATCAAAGCCTTTTAGAAGTTTCGTATTACCGCGTAATACGTCACAGAGTTACGCACAGGTGCGCACGCGTACTGCGCTCAACGCGCTGAAAATACGAATTGCTAGTCACTTCTGGATTTATGAAGTACCATTTACGCGCTGAAAATTTTTTGGGACCACGTGCCTCTTTGGCTTTTCCGACCAAACAGACCCCGAGTCAGGAGACTCTACCCAATATATACCCTAGCTCAGCTAAAATAGCTGCGCCAGGATACATATTAGAGTAATGCCTCCCTCGAGGGGCCGTCAGCCGGGTTGACTTCGGAAGACACGTAGTCCCAAGCCACCAAGGGACAATCGTTTTTTATTGAGCAAAATACATACATTTGACTAATGAGAATATTTGCAAACACCAAGCCTCTTCCCTTGCGAAGGGAGTACATAGCGGTTTTATTGTCGCTGAACATTCGGTTGTGAAAAGGAACATGTAACTCGTTAACAATATCAAGAACATTTCACAATGCAATTAGAGACGTAAGTGTCTCCAGAAGTTGAATATTATAGCAATGCTATAATTTGTAACGTTTAACAATATTAAGATCAGGTATTACAAAGGCGACAGAAATAAGAGTGGCATCAGAATACACTTTGATCGTTCTCTGCGGAAATCCCACGACTACACGTCTGGAAATAACATCTTGGTCCTTAAGTAGGTAGGAAATCCATTGAATGTCTCGTCTAAAGACATCCGAAATTAGAAATCTTGGGAGGTTTAAAATATAACATACCCAAGCGAGATATCCAGCAATGCGCTGTCTATCTTTGAGAGCGATTTCACTTTGCAGCAAATCCACATGATTGGGCATATGCCGCGGAATATAGATTTATTTTAGGAATTTTATACAACTCGGTCTGTTCGGTCGGGAAAGCGTAGGAGGCACGTAGTTGAGTATGACTTCTCCAAAGAAAACTCGCGCTAGTAAATTTCGCAGTGGTGCAGCGTTATCTCCTTCGACATCTCCTCGAGCCCGTTCTAATTCTGAAAGCGAGGAGGGTGACCCACGCCCGGGTACCTCAAAGTCTACGTTGCAACTTTCGGAGGAAGACTTTCAGCGGATTGTGCAAGTCGCTGCACAAGCGCTGCGCTCGTTGTTTCTTCGGGAACAATTTCTCAAAGCCAGAACCAAGGACCAAGCAAAACGGTTCCAGTTCCTGAGCCAGCCATGCCGGACTTCTCTTCTCTACGTCCGGCTCCCCAGCCGGGGATGGACTCACCAGCGCCGGAAAAGGTGTTTGCAATCGTAGCGGAGCTGCTTCACCTGATCCAGGCGCAGAAAATCCAGGGTAGGGATCTCCATGATGCAGAATCTACCCTACACCTTCTTTCTGCCTGGTCTAATCTAACTGAGGAGTCGCAGTTTTACGCCTTCAACAGGGCGAGGTTGCTGTTGACGGCTCTGATCTTCGGTTGGCACAACGCCATAAACCTCCAGAGGATAGCGGCGGCAGAGACTCTGCTACTACCAGCGGGGTTTCAGCCAACACCTCCTCCGCAGATACGGACGCCCTTTAGGAAGGCGGCCCCGACATCGACGACGCGTTCTGCGCCTGCGAGGGGGGGCAAACCCAGACGGAAGTGAGTGTCCAACACCATCCGATGTGTCGCCTGCAGTTTCCCTTGTCCACGAGCCGGCTTCGAGCTGGCGGGAAGCAGACCCCTTGGAGGAAGAGGAGCTCGCTGCCTTCCTCCAAGAGCAATTGGGAGGGGAGTTACCCATCCCAATCGCAACCGTCTCACTGTCAGATATCAGGTGCCGCATCAACAACCCGGTATTGCGATCCCTTGGGTCAGGGGTCGTTCCTACCGAGGGGGAAGAGGAAGAGGTCCCGCCCGACCACCCAACAGACCAGGAGAAAGAGGAGACACAAGAAGGCGAAGAAATAGGCAGCATCCTGCCTGTGTTGGGGCAGTGTGTGTCGCTTTCGTCTTCCCCCTGGTCTAAACTATGGTCGGGCTGGACCTCCTCCTCGTCTTCCTCCCCCGGCGTGACGATCCCTGACCCAAGGGAACGCAGAACCGGGTCGCTGATGCGCCGTCTGACTTCCGAATAGGAGATCGTGTTGATAGGTGCTGGGAGTTCTCCTCCCAACTGTTCTTGGAGGAAGGCAGCGAGCTCCTCTTCCTCCAAGGGGTCTGCTTCCCGCCAGCTCGCAGCCGGCTCCAGGACGAGGAAAGAGTCAGACGAAAGCGAAGAGGGCGAAGACATCGGCACCTTAATCCCTATCCTTGGACCTGCCAGGAATTATTACTTTTGGGCGTCGTATACTGACCCTTGTCCGGCACGTATTTTGTGATGGTTGTACTCTGCCTATACGAGAGAAATAGTTCGTTACAAGACTGCTGCACTAAGAAGGACGTGGAAGAACTTAAATCTAAACACCGATGGAATGTTTTTCAATTCATAATCCAATTCAAGACAATAATCCATTCAAACCATAATCGATAAATGAACGACAAAGCAGTTCAGTTCAGTACGTAGCCTATACCTTGAGTTCTTGCACGTAATTGTGTGACGTATTACGCGGCAATATGAAAATTCAAAAGGTTCTAATTGGAAATCATACAGATGTCTCTCTACGTCCATCGGTACATAAACAAACATTATTCTGACGAATCAGTCAACGAAGAGCAATTTCAGTCTTTGTAAAGAGCCTAGTCAGGCTAATAGTACGACCCTACCTAACAATTACAGTAAAATGCGTAATTTTAATACGTAAACGTCTCTGAACGTAATTATACGTATAATTGATATCTTGGCCAGTACCGAGACACAGTGACCTCCCTTGATTCAACGCTTTGGCCCTTAACAGCGTCAATAACAGGATGTACCCGTGAAATTCTTGTTGAATTATCAATGAGGGGTTCAGCTGTCGGGAATTGCTTGGCAGATTGAAACTTCCCGGATGTTCGATTCAAAGAGGTGTGTCATGGACCTCACCGACCTGGAATACTTAGCGAAACAGCGTGGTCTACACCTCTGTTCCGAGGGATAGCGAGAACACTGCGGTAACTTTGAATTCCACAAACTGGTGTTGTACTCCATGGGCATTGCCATGCATTTAGCATGGGTTTCGACACATGTCCGGATGAAATTTTTGTGATGGTTGTACCCCGTAAAAATGAGAGTATAAATTCCCGCTGCGAGGATTGCTGCCTGAATAATTAGATTGGACATCCAACTTAATCCAAGTTACACATGGGTATTTTTACTTAATCAACGTTAAGCAATATGTGAGTTTTTCACATATTGCTCAACGTTGATTAAGTACGTCAAAAAAAAGTTTACATGACTTTCGTATTAAACCTTATGTGTTCGATATTAGACACCTAATTTGTTGCGAATGAATAGCCTATGGTTTACTGTCGTCAATATATGGATTGCTATATGTTCGGTATAAGATGATATGTCATAGGTCGCACCAACCCTGAGTTCTACCTTGCGTGGTCAACCCAACCCTTTAGGAGGGATAGCGAGAATACAGAATCCCGCTGGATCGCTTACGCTTTATGGGCATCACGTCCTGACACATGTCCCATGTGTTTGGTGACGGTTGTACCCTGTGCATAGCGGAGTATTAATTTGTTAGAAGAATGATACACTAAGAAATACGTGGAAGATCGAACTTATTCCTAGACGCACACGGAATTTTAGCTTGAGCCTTGTGTGTTTCATAAGACTTTCGGAAATATTTAATTACTCAATATTAGACGTATCAACCACTTATTTGCGGTTTACAAGTCAATTTTACGTTTATTATGAACGAGCGGAAATTAATTGAAACATTTTTCTATATAATTTTTAAAGCATGAAGCATTTACGATTAAAAGAAGACTAAGAGAAGATTAAGAGAAGAGCCACCTACAAAACTTTTCTGATATCTCTTTGAAATTTTAAATTTCCCTCTTCATTATGACTTCGTTACAATAACGTAAAAGTAATCGCGAGATGTCACTCGGCGTTTATTTGCAGAGTATTTACGTTAATTACATTTTATTTCAATTCAGAGAAACATTCATTCAAGAATCATCTTTATTTGGATAATTTGATAACGTTTATTTATTGACCCTTTTCCATAATTTCAAATTTTTGTTTCGCATTCGTAATACTAAAATAAAGCTCTCGGTATTCTCGTATCTGTAGCCTTCGCCATAGCCTCCCTTGATTTATCGCATTCACGGAACATGTCTATAGGGAATATAAAGTTTAAGAGGAGGACCAAATTTTTGGGGAGGCATGGAGGAAATGCTACACCAATTCAGGTTGGTGTACGTTTCTCCAAAATGCCCTCCCAAATTTTGAACACAACGCAAGACACCCGCCAAATTTTGAAAGTAATTTAAGACACCTGGGGATTCACCATTTCATAATAATTTGAGAACCGCAAAATCATGAGTGAAAGGAAAGAAATTTTTTTTTTAAGAAAATGAAATTCTGAAATGTAAACGGCCGTCAATGTGAGTCATATTGTTCCTTTTACTTTTCCAATACCTTGGGCTACTGATCTAGCGAGTGAGGGGGCGGTTATTCAACCCCCAAAAGATCCGCCAAGAGTTTTCCACCGGACTTTGTCTACCAACCATATGCCGGAGATGATCGATAGCTTAGTTACCAATAATATAATTTCTGAAGGGCCCGTTCTCAACGCGTTCCGGTGCTTCCTAATTGCTAAGGATAACGGGTCGGCCCTGTTCATTATGGATATTTCCGACTGGACCAAGTTGTATAAAATTCCTAAAATAAATCTATATTCCGCGGCATATGCCCAATCATGTGGATTTGCTGCAAAGTGAAATCGCTCTCAAAGATAGACAGCGCATTGCTGGATATCTCGCTTGGGTATGTTATATTTTAAACCTCCCAAGATTTCTAATTTCGGATGTCTTTAGACGAGACATTCAATGGATTTCCTACCTACTTAAGGACCAAGATGTTATTTCCAGACGTGTAGTCGTGGGATTTCCGCAGAGAACGATCAAAGTGTATTCTGATGCCACTCTTATTTCTGTCGCCTTTGTAATACCTGATCTTAATATTGTTAAACGTTACAAATTATAGCATTGCTATAATATTCAACTTCTGGAGACACTTGCGTCTCTAATTGCATTGTGAAATGTTCTTGATATTGTTAACGAGTTACATGTTCCTTTTCACAACCGAATGTTCAGCGACAATAAAACCGCTATGTACTCCCTTCGCAAGGGAAGAGGCTTGGTGTTTGCAAATATTCTCATTAGTCAAATGTATGTATTTTGCTCAATAAAAAACGATTGTCCCTTGGTGGCTTGGGACTACGTGTCTTCCGAAGTCAACCCGGCTGACGGCCCCTCGAGGGAGGCATTACTCTAATATGTATCCTGGCGCAGCTATTTTAGCTGAGCTAGGGTATATATTGGGTAGAGTCTCCTGACTCGGGGTCTGTTTGGTCGGAAAAGCCAAAGAGGCACGTGGTCCCAAAAAATTTTCAGCGCGTAAATGGTACTTCATAAATCCAGAAGTGACTAGCAATTCGTATTTTCAGCGCGTTGAGCGCAGTACGCGTGCGCACCTGTGCGTAACTCTGTGACGTATTACGCGGTAATACGAAACTTCTAAAAGGCTTTGATCGTAAATCATACAGATGTCTCTGTAAGTTTATCGGTTCACAAACAAAGATAATTCTACCTAATTTGTCAATAAAGGGAAATTTTAACGTTATGATGAGCTTAGTTAGGCGAAAGATACAAACCTAGCTAGCAATTACAGTAAAATATGTAATTTAAATACAAAACGTCCCTGAACTACGATTGATAACTTGTGTCATCGCTATGATTCTAAATAGTGTCCATAATCAGACGCACCCGTAATTTTTACTGACCATTGATTGTGTGGTACATCTGTCGGGTTTTCCTTGGCAGAGTAATATACTCTGTCATTTGGCTCGGATTGATGTATCGTGATCCGCACTGAGTCGGAAATCTTTACGAAACAGTGCGGTCTATCCTAGTAAGAGGGATTGAGGCGATTGCTGAACGGTAGTTGAGGTTTCCGAAAACTGGTGTTGTGCAACACGTGCCGATTTCCATCTGGATTGAGTTCAAGTGTCGGCCATACTCCTCAAAACATACAGTGACAAGAAAATTTTACAAGATTGGAGTGCGGGAATCATATTCCTAAACAGTTCTTAGGAAGTACTTCTACGATGAGAGGTCTCTCTACACCTTTAGGTACGTAAACGAGGATATAATGAATTATTTGGCAAAGAGCAAATTTACTGCTTTAAACGAATCGTAGTTTCGCTCCGAGTATAAACCTGCATAAGAATCACAGTAAAATACCTACTTTTTTACTGGGTGGTCTACCTAATTAAGAGGGATAGCGAGAACATAGCGTTACCTTTGGACTCAAGGTACCGGAGTCATGTCTTATCGGCATCACGTACTTGACGCGTGTCCGTGGCTTCTTTTAGTGATGGTTGTACCTCGTAAATATCTCAGTAATAATTGTGGGAAGAATGATATACTGAGAAGAGAGTACTGGACTTGAACCTAAACGCACGCATGGAATGTTTTTTTACTTAGATAGATTATTATGTCTTTCATGAAGCTTTCGGAAATCATTATTAACTCATTATTAGACGTGCCAACTAATTGCTCGCTGTTTGCAAGCTTAATTTTTCTCGAATTATTATTACGGAAAATGAGACTCTTTCTGTCTGATTCTTTAAGGAATATGAACATAATGTACGTGAATTCGAATACTTTACGCTTGAAAGAAAACTTAACAGCCACCTACGAAAACTCTTCTGACGTTCGTTTAAAATTTTGAATTTTCCCTCTTCCTGAAAATTACGTAAAAATGAACGCGAGATGGCTCCCGACGTTTAATTGCAAAACATTCGCATTATTTACGTTTAATTTGGAATTCAGAGTAACATTCCTCGGGATATCACCTCGATTCGGATGAACTTTGTGGACTTTATCGGCTCGCAATTCCGAATTCTTCAAATTTTTTACCCGCATTCATAATATCACGAACAACAACTCTTGGTACTCTCGTGTGGATAGCCTTCGCCATAGCCTCCCTTGATTTCTCGCATGCACGGAAAATATTTTTTCGTATAAAAGGATTTAGAAGTGGACCCCAACTTTTGGGGGGTTATGGGGGAAATGCTAGACCAACTCAGGTTGGTTTTCATTTCCCCGACATGACCTCCAACTCCGAATTCGGAGACGTAACCATACCAAATCGAAGCGATAATTTAAGACACCTGACTTGAAACAATTCATTATAATTTGAAAAAAACAAATGAAGGGGGATCTTTTTCATTTAAGAAACGCGTTTTTAAAGTGAAAAGGTTTGAAATTTTGATCTGGATCACCCCACCCTCTTGCCCCTGAAGCCTACGGATTTCCCTAGTACTCAACCTTCGTACTCATTATAACGTATCGCGATGAATAAAGCCTTCGAAATCACAGAGACATCTGCTGAACTAATTCTCACGCCCGTAGTTCCTGTCGTCGCCGTTGTGGCGCTGCTATCAACCTATATTACATACGATCGTCCATGCTTCTGGCCCCGTCATTGCCGCTGTGGCGCTGCTGTACACCAATCTTACATACGATCGTCTTTGAGCCTCCTTTCTGGCCCTTCCTTCCTTCCCGCGTCACGCCGATTCATCTCTTACTTTCATCACCGTCATAAATATTACCTTTCTTCGTATTTTTTTTTTCGTAACTTTGTAGTTTAATGCAACTCCATTCGCAAAACAACCTGGGGTACTCGAGTTAATAAATAAACAGAGCCATATTCAATTTTCAAAAAGCTTTAATATTTCATCACATACATATAATACATGTACATTTCCAAATTTTACACACTTCCCACCTAATGCAAAAGTTTTTTTCTTTTCTCTTTTTTGACCGTTTGCAGGCCGCTAATCCAGTCTTCACGTCCACGACCATGCAAAACTTTTTCCTCGACCACGATTTGATCCTGCGACGACCGCCATCGACGTAAGAATGGTTCACGCTCTCCGACGCCTGGATTCCGGGTTCATAACCTGGCCGAGGAGGAGAAAAAATATCCAATCAAACAAAACTGAAATCTATATATTCCGTAGTTTTCCTTGGAGGAGCAGGATACAATGCAATTACACTCATTAGAATATTATTCTAATAACCAAACGGGTTCACTCGTTACAGAAAGTTTCAATTGGAATTTCCCCCAAAGATCGCACGCTCTACTTTCTTTAAAGTGATGGGTACACCCGAACGAAATCCAAGTAACAAACGTAATCTAAAATAATTACCGACATGTACAATCGTATCATCGAAGACAATTTAATAATATACATCTACGTAAAACGATGAACAACCTCAACTCTTTTAATGGGACTGCACTTGCTTCATTATTCTGTTCACTCGTTATATAATCGCATTAAAATGTATTAAATTGTAATCTTTCGCTGCATGCCTCGGACCGATCGAGTTTGCCAAGTACTCTGCCTAATTATCATTCACCACCTATCAAATACATGCTTAATGCAATCCGATTTTATTTTCGTTGCGCTTTTCGGCCAAGAGGAAATTTTACCTTCTCCACCGAGAACGTACGTCTGACAACGACATATCCAACAAATATCTACACCAAGCGTATGCGTTTCCTGCGTGAAGAATGAATTGAATGATTTGCATAACTGAAGCAGTACAGAAAATTCCTGTCTTTTTACCATATATCGCCATGAACGCGAGTTAGTATCTTAGAAATAATGTCGCCTCCAATTCTTCGATGATACTGAATAAGAATATGATCAAACTGTCGCAAATCTTAAAAGGTGCGTATAGCAACATAAATCGTAGCTTTCAAAATGGCAAAGCTAGGAATTTAGCTTTAAACCGTTCGGCCAATTTCTCTTAAGGAAAATTTCCGCTCCGATCACTCATAATCTAAGACACTCACCGAAGGAGGTAACGTATTGTAATATAACTCAGTTACGAATAGCTTATATAGTAGATGCGATACCTCCAACTTTTCACTTGCGCCGTTCAGTCGCGGGATCCCCGCCGGTGCCCACGAACCCCATGAGGGCACCACTACGCTTGTGATTCCGTCTCTTCATAAGACGAGTAAATGAGATCTCGTTTAAATTATCATTTTATGTATTTAACATATACATTATAAAAAACTTGACTGCTGCCATTCTTATCGACTCACTCATTGGATCATAGTCAATAGTCGTTTACTAATGCTTCATTAATGCTTGATTAACAGCATGTTGTATTCGGAGAAATTCTTAGAAAAAAAATCTCAGCTAAAACTCCATACGTCCTTTAAGGACCTCGTTTAGGAGTATAGAGCAACCAAAGCGGCTGAATTCGGAGGACCAAATAATTCGCGCACTAAAAAGAATTCCTTTGGTGGGGAATCCCACAATGCACCTCTCTCAACGGCTCTCTTCTATAGACCTTCGGAATCTCGTGGGGGAAGCAGGGAAATCCGCGCGCAAAATCTCAGCACCTGGAAGTGTCCTCACGGTCGGAAGGAGGTGAAAAGAAGAGTTGCGTGGGTGGAGGAGGGGAGAGGAAGCGGTGCTAGACACCACCTGCCCAACGGGAAGGGCACATCTCCCGCCACCTTCCGGAGGTGTCGCCCCCCGACAAAGCAGTCCGGAAGGGGAAGAAAAGGGAGTATGAAAGAGAGTGGGGGGTATGTCAATTCCTCCCGCTGTCTGATCAAGAGTCTGTCACGCGCTCCGTGGGGATCCAGGTGCTTCCCCATGGGCACGCACATGAAATGGAGTAGCATCTATGTCGAGTGCTCCTCCAGCAGAGCTTTCTTTTTGATGACCGCATGCGGCGGTAGACAAAGGATGGGCCTCGTTTGGCGCGGGATAGTTGCACGGAAGAGGGTAGAGGCAGAAATGCAGGAAGGCTATGAAGATAGTAATGTGCATAGGAATTCAAAGGGCAATGGGAATTCACTTTTCATGCTCCCTTGCTGGTGGTTCCCACTTATTAAACAAATTTTAGTTTTTTTCACATTTATGCATCACGATAAAGTCAACGATTTAAGAGTTACGAAGACGATTTCACCCACCCTAATTCTTTTTCTCCTTGATGTTCGATTTTAATACAAAAACGTAAATAACTAACCGATGCTCATTTTATGCACACCAGGTGTAAAAATTAAAGGATAAACACATGGATTGTTAGAGAATCATTGACAATTTCGGGAAAAATGGTTAAACAGAAATTGAGAGAGCGTTGATGTAATTAAGAATTATTTTTTTATTATAATCATATTGAATTTTTGTCAACAATCTTCGTAATATCAAATAAAATACGTTTACTAACTTTTTAATATTATATAGAATCTACTACTACTACTATATATAGAATCCCATTTCTAATGCTACGATGGAGACATGCCATTTTCTTTCACTATTATTGATTTATGAACATTAGGATTTAATCTTCCATTCATGATGACTAATTATATTCTTCAAACATGGAAGAAGTTACATACTATAATCATAAATATTTAAATTGAAAATTAAGCGATACTGGGAAGTACTTAGCAATAAATTTTCATGGAGAAAAACCCTGCCTACTCTAGAGAAAACGGAAGATTTATTTGAAAACAAGGATATTTACTGTAAAATCAGCAAATTTATATCTTCCGTAAACTGTTAGCTTAACGGCGCCAGCGCCTAAGACATCGCTTCCCACGGTCTTCAGAGTGTTTCCGGCAATTATTCAAAATCATTCAAACACACGCCTATCTTCCAGACCTCCTCAGGTGATAAATTCAGTTCTTGAGAAATTCAAATGCAAACTTTAAAGGGGATAATTCATACGGCATCATCTCCACATCGGAATAAGTTTCTCCTCCGCGTGGCTATCGATTCGGAATTCAATTAAATGATCACAAGAGGTTTGCGATTGTCCTTTTCCATCCACGGAGATCAAAGCGTATGAGCAGATCACAATTTCACGTTCCATCACGCACGATTTCGAACGGTTTCGAGGAAACAAACATCTCGTGGATGGTTATTCATCGTGATGAGAAAAGCTGTTTGAAAGAAATTTGCGGAAGCGATACGAGCTCAGGTGAAACGGATTACGATAGTCCCGATGTCGTTCCTCATTGGCTGCACAGATTTTATTACAAAATATTGAAATATCGTGCACGGATGACGTAAAATATCTCTAAGACTTTGAAAGTAGAATCCTATTTACCAAATTTTAAATTCAATTAACAATCAAATTTTAGTGACAGAATAAATCTCACTGCCTCTCCATAGTTATATATAATGCTAGAACATTTCACAATCGGCACATCAGATTAAGATTAATAATCGAAAGATTAAAATTCATCCTATTTTGTGATTATTATGTAAGAAATTTTATATTAATCGAAGACCGCACAAAGCACCCTCTAATTTTTGTAACGTCAAATCAAGGAAAAATTTTTTTTAATGAGTTTGTAGTAATAAAATTAATTACCTATATTAATTTACAACTATTTTCATAAAAAGACATGCTTCCCTAATAAAAATTCGCTTCATTTTATTTGCGTTATAAAGCAAACCGTGTTTTTATCAAACGCTACATTACTTAACCCCATTTTAAAGCATACGTATAATAATTTCTGCCTTCCTTGCATAAGCATTGCCAGTTTTTTGGAGATAAAAATTTTGGAAAAAAGGAGGTTCTTATACACGATAATAGACGCTTAATATTAATGAAAATTAGGAGCCATATTCATTTAAATAATAAAACAGTCCCGCTTCCTGAATTTGGTCAAATTCCTAATAGACACTCGACGAATTAACTTCGTAACTTAGACGAGAAAGAATCAGTAAAACCTATACAACCGGAGCTGAACAAACAACACCCGGAAATAATATTCAGCGAAGAGAAAGAAGATGTCGTTATGGCGATGCAACAGGAAAAAGAACGCAGCAGAGCCGTAACGATTCCACCCTAAATTTTTCAAATTGACAAAGTCGCTTCGTCAAAGATGGACTCGCGTGCATTATCGAACCGTTAAAATCACGCAAAAGTGGGAGGGGTCGAGGGGGTGTGAATAGAAATAAGGGGTGCGAAACCCCCTGCAGCTATAATTCACGAGGATAACTCCACCCTGGAAAATCAATTTGTTCGCCGCGCCGACGGCATGGTCCTCGGCTCCATAAATAACGACCGACAGCTTATTCCAGCCGAGAAAAAATACGTAATAATGCATCTCTCCGAATGATTCTGTGGGGGTCGCCCGGTGACCTACGTCCCCATAAGCCACCGAGAGGCCTTCACAATGCCTCACCCACGCCCCATTCTCCTCCTTTCTATTCTTCCCCGAATCCCGCCCCCGCTACAAACACCAGCTGCTCCCTTTCTATCGCTTCTATAATCCTTCCCAATCGCTGTTGCGACACCACGCCCACGCCATCCTGTCCACGGCGGCCCCATTAGAAAAAACCGTCATTTCGCAATTTTTACTTTCGAGCGAAAGTTGTCCCCGGAAAAGGGAGAATTATTGTACGGCGGAGCAAGGCTTATTCGAACGATATAATATACCTTAGAATACAACACTAAATTCTTTTTCTTCATTTTAAATTTTTCATAAGTCAATTTTAAGCATGATGCTCTGTTTTATGATGTAATTACTCACTAATCAATCATCAAACTAAAATAATATGACACGAAAATATCAAATACAAAACTGAATCAGCATCCATTTAATTAATCCTTATTATACGAGTAAATATAAACAAATAATATATAAATAATCGTAATAGAAAATAGATTTCTATATTCGCTGGTTCTGTAGAACTCTTTTAGTAATTATATTCTAATTCTCAATTTATATATCTATAAGTTATAAGTTTTAACAAAATTTACGTGAAAATATGCTCCATTTGAAGATACATCTGTTTCATTAATGGATTTCATCCATCCATAATAAACAGGTATTCATCTCATGAATATTTCATAAAATTATGACACAAATAATATAGAAGCTTATATTTTCTGTAAACAGCAAAGAGACTTGTCAACACTTATTTGGCACTACTAATATTTACCTCTGTTTCAGGAAATCAGTTCAGCTTTTGAACGTCTTTTTAGATGCTGACTGGGGCGATGCAGTATAGACTGGCATTCGTTCACCGGATTCTGCTTCCATGGAAGCTGAGAGTCGCAAAATAGGAGGACCTTGGCTTCATCTGAGGCAGAATATATTGCGTTGTCTAAATCCATAAAAGATGATGTTTATCTTGAATCCTTTTTCAAGCAACAGGCATTCAAACAGAAGGCAACGACCTGCAAGAACATGTAGGTTAAACAATTAGCCTCAGATCTTGTGTTCTGTCATCAAACGAAACATACAGATTTAAGGTATCACTTTAGAATTAGAATTGTACTAAGAAGTGAAAATCTTTTGGTGGAGCATCTGACTTCAGAGATGACTGCAACTGTCTCATGTCATAAGCATTTATAACTAAATGAAAGATCTAATAAAAGTTTATCTTCATCTTGAAAAACACGTTTAATTCAAAAGCAGGAAAAGTAGAATAGAAAAGAATAAACAGAACGGAAGAAATAACGGTTTTCGAAGCGCTCCAGGTACAGTTACCACTCCGTAGAAATAGCAGTTTTTTCTTCAGTTTTCGTCGCCTTTACATTCAACCGCTCAATTCACCAAAGCTTCCTCAAATAGAAGCAACCCCTCCACCGAAAGCTGACAAATCCCGCAATATCGGAACGAGATAATTTACGCAATCGGGAAAGCACGCTTTGATTTAGCGATTCCTCCGCCGAAAAAAGGAGAGGGGAGAAAGGAAGTCTGCAGAAGAGAGTGGGATTACCGTCTGGAGAAAGGAGTCCCGCACGTGCTAAGCGACAAAGGCCCAACTCCTTTTCAGTCCGCCCCCACCCACGGCCAACCCCCGCACCCCCACTCTCCGGGGCACGCGACCACGACAACCCCCACTAAATCTAGCAGCACGCGCTCACAAGAAGGCATAAGCCACCCTTCACCGCCTTTAAGAATCCACCTCTTAAACCGGTGGTACCTGGAATCGGTTGGGGATATATATCCCCAATACCTTTATACCTGCGTAGGACTCCGTCCCTAGATGGCACGCGATCCCCTTCCACCACTTTGTACCCTTGTCCCATTCTTCGCCTCTTCCTCTTGTTCCTGAAGACAGGCGGACCTCTTTAACATAATGCGATCTCCCCCTCAAGATGTTCTGCGGAGGGCACAAGGGGGTTCGAGGAGGGTTATTGATGGTGGGTTGGTTCGTGTGTTTTTGAGAAACCGCTGGCTGAGTAAACTGGATGGTTATGATTTATTCTCCGTGATACCGGCGAGTTCCTTTTTAGTCTTGCGATAAATTGGGGTCCATGTATCTGTTTGCGATATTGTGAAATAGTAACGTCATTGTATTGTTTATTTTCTGTAATAAAATAATAAATATAACATATAGAAATATAGTTTTAATTCAGATTTTCAATAACATATCATTCGAAGTTATTATGATAGTTTTCATAATGGGAAAATTGGAGAGATATCATAAGATAAACGTATTAAACATAAATGAACAATTATGCTTTTTAAAATATAAGGTTTTACCTATGAGCTATTCTAATGATACTTTAAAGGACGAAAATGCAAGGCGAAGTCAGAGCAAAAAATGATTATTATACCAAAGAAAAATAAAGAAATATGACGTGTGTTCTCAAATAGAACACGATACTTCATACGGATAAGCCTCATTGTGGGTTTTAGATAAACTGCAATATTATATTCAATTTAGAAATAAATTTCTATCAATTGTAGGTAACATTTAACAGTTGATTAATTGATTAGGTATTTAAAAAATTGTTCTCTGTTTCATCGCCAAAATGTTGCTCAACGATTTTGAGGTCTTCTGAGCTGAATGATGGTGCTAACAGATTAATAAGATTTTCTCAAATCGTATAATATAGCAATCGTATATAATCGTAACCAACTTCTTTGTTGAGAATCTTCTGTATACTTTTTATGAAAAATTAACTCAAATACAACTATTTATTTTATAAAAATAGACTCATAATAATATTTCTGAATGATTAGGTCATGGATTATGTGTCATAATTCCGTAATATCTTAAATTGACTACATATTTAGTAATAATGTTTAGTGTAGTATAAAAATGTAATTATATATCGCAAAAACGTAACTCATCGCATTAATGCATTCGTGAAATAA
Organism: Pantala flavescens; assembly: GCA_020796165.1. NCBI lineage: Eukaryota > Metazoa > Arthropoda > Insecta > Odonata > Libellulidae > Pantala > Pantala flavescens. The sequence goes on from CM036883.1 coordinate 50,984,813, forward strand.
ATCAATTCGCTCTCTTTTTACGAAACATAAATGAAGACAGACTCAAGGTGTTAATTGAATTTCTGTATGGCACTTAAACAAAAGGAACCGCAGGTAAGAACTCCAAACATGAGATAAAAGGCCCAAAGGCGGGGTTCTTTTTGGGTAAAGACGTTGGGATGGCATAAATCGCTTCCAGAAGGTCTCCACTTCTTTTGTCGCCCGTTAACGGACAGCGCGCGCGTGCTCCTTTGAAGAAGGAAAAAAACTCGGACGGGTGTAACGCGATGTGGCACATCCCATAGAGCCGAGATTTTACCAAAACATCAGTAACGGTCTTTTGGAGAATGTTTGCGAAAGAGCGATCATCTGGGATCAAATTTCGGATCTTTCTGCAAGAGCAATAGCCTTTTGGATGGAATGAATTGAATTGAATGGATGAATCTTATTCGTCTTTAAAAATAGTATTAGTTAATGCCTGATAATGATTCAATTTTAAGATGTAAGTCCAAATTTATATATTATTAGCACAATTATTTACGTTCTACGTCCGATAAGTTCAATCGTGGTGCAACGCCAATTCTATGCCATGAGATATGACAAAATAAGATTAATACATTCGAGAACAAATTTTTTCAGAGGTATTTACTGCACATATGTACTCAAATAAGGAGAAAGAAAATGAATTAACCCATCATTGAATATAACTGCAGTCATTCAAAAAATGTGATAGATATACAATCGGTAAAATATTTAATATAAGCAGAATCAAAACTCTTATTGCGTAAGTTATTCTGCTGTCCTTTTTTTTCACATTAACTGCTGACAGTAGGTTAAAGATCTATTTCTGTTTCAATTTGAAACTTACTAAAATGGGATGGTTTTTGAAGTTAATATTTTTTATTAAAAACTGGGATTCTAATTATATTTTCTAAGAAAAAAATTTTGTAGGTAAATAAATTTCGGGGAAGAAATATTCGACAAGATTGGGTTAAAAACATTTGACTTACTGAATAAGATATAAATAACGTAATGCCTCCTTATCGAGAATTTTACTCGGATTAAGTCAGTTAGACTTGTAACTCGTGCCAGATTAATGTTAGTAACTTAAAGGAAAACATTTTCATTTTTACATAGAGTAGTAACTTTCAGTAAAATTTTTTTATAGATATATAAATTTTTAAAGCAATATTCTCCGTTGAGAGCAGACTTTTAAACGTCCACTTGCATTTCGTCATCTCATTTGTTCCTCCGGAATAGGAAGTGAGGAATAGAGGTGTGCTTGGATAATTTCCATCCATTCAACGGCACAAGGGGAGATACGCGCAGGGGACTGATTGTTTGGTTGTCGTGCGGTCCTCCGAAGAAGGGGGAGTGCACAACGGAATTGGGAAGTCACCTATAGGCATTTCGCATGGGAGAGAAAGCGTTGGGTCTTCCCTTGTACGGGATGCAGTCGGATTCTATAAGGGATTAAGGGAAGGGATGTCTGCTTGCCCAGGTGCTCGTTTGCGCAAGAATCAGACGCGTCTCAGACGGTAACCACCTCCGACAGAAGCCGTAACGGTCGAGATTTGAAATCTCCAGGTGATTCCGGTCGTGGTTTTTAAATCCCCTTTTTGGAGAAGCTGTTTCGTGCGTAGGAATCTCCTGTGGATCCTATTTGAAGGGGGCGTTGGGAAGTAGAGGTTGGTAGCAGGAATAGTATTTAATAGAATAAAAACTCGCGTAGATTTCGGTGGAATGAAAAAGGTTTGCTGTTATTGGGTTCATAAATCGAAATCTAGAACACAATATGTTAGGAATACTGAATACATTCTTGAGTTTGGATTTATAGCTATATTCGAGACAACAGTTGTACGATTTTTTTATTAGCGTATGAAGATAATTAGCTGCGTAATTGAACCCCTTTCCGCTAATAATGATTAAAACGTAGCCCCCGATACGCAACCGAGATAAAAGAAGTTAATTCGAACGGTCGAATTCTTTCATGAGGCCGCGATTAAAGTCGTGCTGGGATATGTTGTAGGAGTTTCCATGCCAACGGTCGGGCGAGATTTTTTTATTTTTCAATTGTCCGATGGATGGAGTGGTTAGAGGTTAATAGTTCGAGAAATCAATTCCTCTTTGAAAAATTAGACGTGAAGGCTGCAACAGCTTTGGATGGAAAGCGATTATTTCTGATTGAGTCAGCCCTTATTGCTTTAATCGCTCGGAAGTTTTTCGCCGCTTGAAAAATCGCGCGTAATCTATCGCGGAATCTTCTCTAGCGATTCTTTTCGGGAGTTCGCTAAATGATGCTATACGTATATTAAATTCGAAATATATCGTTAATTGGGTTAAAGCGTCGTCAATGGAAGACAAGCTACATCTGTTGCTTATGGACCAATATATTGATTCTATATAGTAACTACGATGGAGTTTATAGTTGGGAATGGTTGAATTCGCGGCCTCTTGAAAGAATTGGACAGTTCGAATTAACTACTAATATCTCGTATCGGGGTTTTAATCATTTGCTATGGGCCGTAGTTTCGCGGCTAATTATTTCCCGAACGGAGTCCCGCCCACGCGATCCGCGGAGTCCCGCACGAATTTTTCATCTTCGATTTCACGGGAATCGATCGGGAGCGTGGATAAAAGAGTATTAATGGAGTAGAAAGCCATTACACCTCCGATGCACGGAAACACGTAGTTGGAGGACAATGGAAGCGGCTGACGGAAGGACAAGGTCAGAGCTGCACGCGTGGGATGCGTTGATGGATAATGTTGGGGAGAAGATGGAAAGATACGGTCGATTAATCTATTTTTAGACTGGATGAGAATGACGTGTAGACTGAAATGCTCTATGTAAATTTTTCTACGTACCTAAAATATTTCAAACCGTTATATTCCGATAATTACTGTTAAATTTACTGAAAACGATTAAGTTCATCACTACGAATATCAACTTTTTTGTTCATTGCACTGATTAAATTGCGTCTAGCTAAATTTAGAATTACTTTTCAGCATTTTATTTGTTTTTCACTAACTGTATTTGAGAATTCTTAACTTATTAACTATCTTTTTTCCTCCATCTACCTCAATAAGCCTATTTCCTCTAATTCGAATTGGAATATAAAAAGTTTTGAGTATTCGATAGCTCTCTTCTCAAAGACGATTCGAATGCATATATATCACTGTAAATGCTTGAAGGTATCATTCTATTTGATTCCAAAAATTAAGTTCACTATATTAAAACCGTTCAAAAGAAATATACTATTCCACGAATAGATGGACATAATCATACATCGCTTACCCTATAAAAAGTTTACATAAATATCAACCAAATTGCTCACAAACCAAATGCTCTTTAAATTCTACTCTAAATTTATATTAATGAATACATCTATATTTAAAGATAATATGAGATAGAATATATCCTCTGATTTCTCAACAGATAGAATATTTAAATTTTCTGTTTGGTTCGGAATGGGAAACTCTAGTCACTAATGCATCTTCGTAAAGAAATTCTCGTTAGCGGCATTACTCTGATCGAAAGCAAGAAGCAGATGATGCAGAGCGGAGACAAAGGGCGATGATGCTGTACAAGGCACGTGAGCAAGAATAAAAGAGGAAAGAGGAAAAGATTAGCGCTGTAAAGGGTCTCCGGATGAGAATATAGGGCGGTACAAGGATGTAAGCACACAAACAACTAATGAGTACACTAATGCGAACATTGATTACTTCGGATTGACGTCCGAGATGATTCGAGGTCCATGTTCCGAGCGATGAAAAATCTCCCATGATCCTTCATTCAGCCCTAATTGAATTCGCGACCTGGTGCTTTGGAAGCACAATCACTACATCCTGTTATCTTGCGTGTACCGATTTTTGAGAGCCACAATGGAGGCCCTGTCTAATAACTGTGTTTTCGGGACCCATCGTCTGGAAATTTGCCGTCCTCTTCCGGGGAGCCATGTCGGCGATATTGGGTAATGATCATTAGGCTGATTACATACATCGCCATATTGTCGAGCTCCATTTCGGAGAAGTCCGCCCTCGGAAATTATTAATGGGGAAATAGTTTTAAATTGTGGTGAACTATATATCCCATCCAACAGGTTGGATGATTCCGTCATCATCATCAGCTACCTACGGTCCTTCATTAAAACGTGCGAATCTTGTGTCGATTCGGAGCCCATTTGCCAACACGGAAGTCCCTCGAATGGATTGGTAATGCTATTTGTCTTTCGACGCGATTATAGTGTTCCAAAGATGCGGTGGAGATGTGTCGTGCGATACAATTGAGATGGTAATGTGACGGAACTGTTGCGAAAATGGATGACTTTTAAGCGCCCTGTAATTTTTCCAAATGGGAAAGACTTTAAAGTTTAACGCTGTGATATCATTAGGATTTTATTTTAATGAGTATAATAGAATATCAGTAAGATAAATCGAAAAATTTTACAATTAATGCACACCGAAGCTTGTTTTACTATCACATTACTACATCAAAACTACCTTTATAATAAATTACTACATTAGGTTAAATATATTATCAATTTAACGCAAATACGTTCAATAAATTTTACGAGATACAATTAGAGTTGAGAAATCTCGAAATATAATAACACATTTTGACATTTTTGTATTTAAATACACTAATCTTTAGTCATTTTTGCCTTTTCATTAAAAAAGGCTTTGGAGATTAGTAAACCAACAATTTAAACCTCACTGATAATATTCATTTTGAAAGATGAATTACGTAAATAGTATACTCAAATACAGAAATAACGCAAGCACTGGATTACAAATTATATTTAGCAACATTTCTAAGTCCACTAATAAAAACCTGATTTACGTTGACGATGAAAATGCGACATAATATCGAAAGATTACCTACAGAATAATGACAGATCAAATAATTTTTATGTAATTAAATCTTAGAAATTAACTTTTTTGATTAATCAACTACAAATCGACAAATACCCTATCGAAATAACTCAATGATGTTTGTCTTAGCAAAAACATGTTCCACCCTATCCTTTCTGCTCGTCTTTCGACCGAAACGTATTTTTAAGTCTCTTGGAAGAGATGTCGAAAAAAAACGGGCGAAGCAGTAAACAGAGATTGGGAAAGATTTCGAAGGATGAAGCTCTAGAAATAAGCCACCCCCGACTTCGTGTCACTCACACCATTTCTCCAATTCCACGCTAAACTTCAAGAGATTCCAATTCATCATCCTCATCCCGCCAAGACCTTGCCAGAGCGGGAGGTTCTTGGGGATTTGGGTTAAGAGAGTTCGTGTAAGGAAAGGGTGCAGCAAGATAAAGCATGAGGTTAATTTTTCGGGACACGTGATTAATGTGATGCATTTCTCTCAATCTTGTCCAATTCTGGGTACATGAGGTAATAAGAGAACAGCGTATTAAATTCGTGGAAGTAAAACTTAATACTCTTTCTTTCGTATTCTTACCTTAGCTATATCTAGATTAATATGAAACATATAAAAATCATATCAATTGCTTAATTTTATATTACAATGAATACTAATGCCTGATTCTGTTACATACCAGTGTGATAAAAATATCTTACAACAGAGTTTCTCGAAGGGAATAAAGAATTTCGAAGGATTAATTTTAATGTGTTTTTGAAAAAAATTCGAGTCTTGCGGTTAAGTTTAAAATTAAAACTTTCTTGTACATTAATCATAATGAGAGTTTAAAAAATGTAAGGACCTATTGAGTAAAAGTAGGACATAGGAAATAAGAGTAATAAAACATTAATTGAATTGTTTCCTTTGTATTTAAACTCGACAACGATATACTACAATGGACATCCACTCTACTTTGAAAAAGGTTCCTCCGAAATCAACAATAAATTACCAATAACAACATAGTAGAGGAATAACAGTAAGTAATGATAAAATGAAGAATATAAGCAACTAGGAAGATTCAGTTGGTGAGGGCGGAATGGGACAGGTGAATAATGGAGCAGGAAAAATATGGAAAGAATTCGTGAATAGATTCCGAGGGGAACGAAGTGCGTGGGAGTAAACGAGGAAAACAAAAGGTAATGAGAACAGAAATGAAAAATAGAGGAAGCGTAGAAGAAATAAGGCGATGAAGATGTTGCGGGTGTGTGACAGGAATGATAAAAAACACGAAATCATCTTGTTTACTTACCCTTAGAATCTGATTAATTACAAGAGGAAACTCCCCGACATAGAAAGTACAACTTGGTGATGAAAAATCAGGGATAAATGTAGCGTACAGCTAGGGACTTTTTAGAGTTAATAAAATGATTTCCATGCGAGTATTATCCAAGGAATAGGTGAAGCAGATTTCTGTTCCATGAAATGACCGTTGAAAACAGAATGGGGAATATACAGAAGTGTTTACCGAAAACTGAAGTGCGGAAAAACATAGGAGCTCAGTAAATAAGAGATTCCATCCCCACAAATATGTTTTCGCAGATTCCACAGGAGAAATAAGCACAGTGGAAAAAAGGCATCCCCATTCTATACGGCTGAAATGTAATAATTTGTAGCTTGACGTTGAAGGGTATATGTTGGGCAATTATCTAATCCTTGTGCTAATTCGATTACATTTCTTTATTTCATTATCGCGGAGTGGTGATACTTGTTTTTGTATCTCATTAGAATTATGGGGATCCGTACGAAAGGAATCATAGCCTTCATAGCATATAAATAAATTGTTTATACAAGTAAACCCATCAAATTTAAGTAAATTGGAGAAAATTGAATTATTTCACCCATACTGAACTAAAGAACGAAGATAAAAAAATTCAAAAATAAAAATACCTCAAAAAATGAACTTGAATATTTCTATTTACACATTCATATCTGCTAAATTAAAGATATAGAGAATAAGTTTTGTGTCTGCGTTTAGTTTCAAGAAGCAAGGATTAAAAAAATATCAATTTTTTTGATTGGTCCGACTCAGCACATGAATATAAGTCAATAGGAAAAAGAACTTGATCTCATCAATCAAATCGCAGGAAATCCGAAGTGGAATCTTAAGCGGTATTAAAATATTCAGATCACAGACTGATTTGCTCAATCCATTGACTTGTCGAAATGATGATTGAGATGGTCGAGATGAAAAAAAGAAGAAAAAAGTTGGGATTTAAATTTACAATTCCATTCAGATGACCATTCAATTCATGAGTACTCCCCTAAAAAAATATTTTAGCGAATACGTAATCGGGTTTCTCCCGCTTTTGATTTTTTTACATTTTGCAATTCTTCGTCTACGAAAGTAAAAATATTCAACGCTTCAATTTTTTTTTAATTCAGACAGAATTTTTGAAGTAGAAGCCCACTTCAAATAATTAAAATTGATTTGGAACGATTTAACAAATGACAAAGTATTTATAACTGTAAACTATACATCCACGTATATTGAATATATTATAAATAATTTGCTTATAAGGACGGATAATCCGTACTTAGCTTCATGATACTTTCTAAGAAAACGTGATAAGTTATATCTGCCCGAAGTAAGATATTCATGTACTACTGTAGCAAGTATATATGTACAAATACAGATATATATGTACGCACAAATCAGCTCGTTTAAAAGTTGGTATATCCATCAATAGTCACACACTTAGCACAATACGTTTCACGCCATGTTCAACACTTAACGCTGTTGTTAATTCTTTTCTAAAACTAACGTAAAGTCGCATCACTTTATTAACCAAAACACACTCTAAAGAGCTTTATTTTGAAATCCCGGGTCGAACAGCACTAATAAAGAAGAGCGTGTCAAACACACTTAGGGCGGAGCTGAAATCAGCTGGCAAGTTCTACTCAAATGGCTTTCGAGGGAAAACCACGCGACTGGAATGCCTTTGGAAAATATCGCGATCCCAGAAAAACCGTTGCCTTTAAAGACGTATTTTTAGGAAGAGGGAGATGGTTGGAAACGGAGGCGTAGAGAACATATGGAACGAAACATTTGGGAGAATAAAAGGATGTGTCGAAAGGCGTGGGTGAGCCGCAAAAGTTGATCAATCGATGGAATCGCCCTCAAAGGAGAAGGGCAGTTGGAAACAAGGCTATCGAATCCCGACACGATCTGAAGAGGTTAATCCATTAGCGATCTCAAGCGGTGACACAGGGATCACAATATATATGCTCCGTGTGTCGGAGGTCGACCACTTCGCCGTCTAAGGATTTTCGTGATTGCGTCATCCGGTGCACACTTTGAGTAATCACTTGGATTTGATGATCTAAAAAGAGCGATATTTCTCAGCGCTGAAGTATTTCCGTGATGATGAACTTTTTGTTAAAATTAGTTTCAAGATCCACACTTATTGGAGGAGTTGAATTGCTAGTTTAAACATTTAAAAGGAATTCCCCTACCCAGTGACCATTAGTATTACTCTGAGTAATCATTGTGAAAGAAAATCAATAATTTACGGAATAAAAATCTCTTTTTAATTATAAATGAGGCATCCAATTCCATGGAAATGGAACATAACATATCAATGGAAGACTTTAAATTTGGTTATAGAAATTTATATATATATATATATAATAACTCATTTCAAATCGATACATCTTGTGATATCCAATAATATAACATATAGTAATCGTGACGGAACTCATGTCTTTAATAGTATTACTGAAGTAAATTAAATTCAAGTAAGTAGTCATATATTATCATTTAAAGGAATAATATAAGAACTTCATTTTTAAAATAATAAATAGTATGCCTCGAAACTTCGAGAAGCAAAAGTTCAAACAATCATTTTTTAAATAAATAATTACGTAAGGAATAAGGAAATCCTAACGATCGGAATTATATCTTTTCAAAAACTTGATCACGTTATTGGTAAAATGTTAACTTATATCATGTAATAAGGAGAAAAGACTTAGCCATAGCCAAATACTAATTCCTTAATGAAACGATACGCTCTTAAATGTTAATCCTATTCGATGAAATGCTCTTAAATAAGAACAACGATATCACTTAATACGTACTGCATTCGATGGTTCCCAAATACTGGTCCTGGGAAGGAAAGATGAATCCGAAATAAGTGTGAATGGAGACAAAGGGAACCCGGAAGAGTGACCAAGAGAGAGATGTTAGCTGAGGAATGCATAGGGAGAGATCTTAATAAGCAGCGTGGGAGTAGTGCTTTGGAGGTCGTCGAAGGGGAAAAAGGATGCGTGGGTGGAAGCGCGGGTGGTAGAGACATCTATCATAGATGAGAAATAGAACACCATGTAGCCATGGAGATAGAATGAGAGCTCTTCTTGTTTCTTCTTCTTCGAAACGAATCTTTAACGAATGAATATGGTTTGTTTCATGGAAATACAATACAGATATTAAGGATAAGAATCTATCCACTACATAGTACATAGTAACCATACTATAGGTAACTGACTTTTCTCCTCACATTTGGGTACTTTTTTTAAGAGTAAGTTCGATATGCCTGGATTACTTAAAATATAACTTTTTTAAGGTGGATATAAAGAAGATTTATTTTCTAAATATAGCCTTATATTTTTATTTTCCCCGCAATAATCGCGAAAATATGAAAAAACAAAAAAGTTATTATTCAGATATATGCGACATGTTACAAATTTTGGGCCATAATTCTCAACAGGTGAGAGTAGTTCATATCAATTATCTACCTACGTAATAATCTTATCGAATTATAAGTCAAATTGGGAAAAAACATTTAAATATTAGAAAAAATGCATTGCGGTAAAAATAAGCACGTGGTTTCTTTTGTCTGAGCGTTGTTCTCTGTGAAACTTCCTTACATAACCCAAGGTCGCGCTGCATATAAATAAGACTGCATACTTTTATTGAAATCTAACTATTTCTGACCTCAGGCTTTTGGGTACAGGTAAGGTGACGATAACTTATGAAAAAAATATTCCAAGGTTAACCTGAAAATATGAAATGTAGATGTATTTATTTAAAATTGGACACTATTATCAAAATCGGGGAACATAACAGTTGAATTTTGCTGTGTTGATAAAGAAACTTCAAAGGAACACCCCACTAGTACTAAATAAGACAAAAATAGTTAATTTTATACGTACAATGAATTTAACACTCGATATAATATAGTAAATTTATATAATATATCTATTGAATACAGTGAAAACTTAATAAAATTATAGAGTTTTACTCTACTAATACAATCTTAGGTATGAAATTTATCTCATGGACATAAAACGCTTGTTATCTGAATGGATACACCTCAAGACCAATCCTCCGATACCACACCGTAAAATATGACAGTGAACATAGAGAATGTCAAGGAAAACTTTTTGCTCGGATATTCGCGGAAGTCGAAGCAAATGGGGGCCATAGTATCTTCATCGTTAAAATCTTTACACTCCCTCGAAATTCCAAATATGGGAAAAAAACCTTAAGTAGAATGGAGTTATTGTTTCCTTCTTTTTTCTTTAAGCCACGGAGAAATTTATTCCCTGAGACCACGGAGACATAGTTTCAAGCGCGATCCTTTAGAAACCACGCACTTTGTCTACCCAAAAAAACCTAGGAATGGATGCCAGGCGCTAAGTGCTTCTCGTGGAATTCTTTTACGACGCAGAATGCTTTAGAGATGGGAGACAATATGCTAGAGATAGTTGGGATTCGGTGTGAAGTGAGTGTGGGTGAAGGGAGTGGGAGCTATTGTTGTGGGTGGAGAGGCCTTTTAAGATGTTGAGGTGACGTCATCTTGATTGCGTAGGCGGAGATGAACACTTTGAGGCGTCATTCTGGACAAGGAAGGATTGGATTTTTGGAATGGTTGTTTTTTCATTCGCCTTACAAATCGACCAGATATTACGACTAAGCGGTTTGGGTGTTGCGGCAAATTTCGAAATGATTCTAGGCAGGGAGATAGGGTAGGCGACCTCAGAAGAAGGTACGAAAGTTTTTAAGAGACGGAAAAATAAAGAAAAAGCCTTTCCTTTGATGTTTAGGTGAGATTAATCAGCGTAAATTTGAATCGGTGAAGAATTGTATCGATTTCAATGAACGAATTAATACTTAACTATTAAGATATTCATTTTCATCGATATACACGTACGTTTGAATTTTTCCTACGACGAAAAGAAATGTATACGTCAATGGTGAGTCTCTATTGTTGCGATAGTATCAACTATCATAAGATAAGAATCATCCACAATCCTTAACGCAAATCCAAAATCATCTATGAACCGAGCAACTCCATCTCCGATCACGAGCGTATAAATCAAAATTTAAATCGCGTGGGAAAACACAATGACGTACCCAACAGACGAACATACGAACGCATATTTCACAAAGATAAAATATGAGAGGAGAAACGGGCTTTGTGCAGTGAAAAATCGGAAGAGCTGGAAGAATGGGGATTGGGCTTATGAGGTCACGAACAAGTGACATCTCAGTTAGTTGGCAGAGAGCGGTGGATGGCCTTCGGGGGCAGTGGCCGGGTTCTTTGCGGTGTCCAAAGGAAATGCTGTTGAGGTCCAAAGAGGCGCCTCAAGGGGTCGAAAGTCTCCTTTGAAGGGAAAGGAATGCGAGCGATGAGGAAATGGGACAACTATTCCAGTGAATCGGCAGTGAAATGGGTACTGGAACGCAGTGCATTTGAGAGACTAAAAATATGCTGTAGGGAAAATGTCGACAAATAAGGAAATGTTTAAAGGGACTTATCTGTATGTATCGTAATCGAAACTTATGAATTACGTAGTTGGGCTTATGAGGTCACGATCATTGTGACGAGCAAGCATCTCAGAAATACTTCTTGTTATTAATATAATATTTACGATATCGATGAACGGAAATCTGTTTTTTCCATAATCGTGTAAAGTTTCAGTGAAGTTGTTTTTATCAAGTTAAGATCAGGATGTACCAAAAAAATTCATAACCAAGAACTTCTCGTTTTAAGCAAATGTTTCAAATGATAATTCTATTTAATTTTTATAACTATCCTCCATATTTAATATATCACAAACAGTGACAAAATTTCCTTGAAAATACAGTAAAAGAATAATCTGAACTTAGGAAAAAACCTTAAAAAAGATAATTTACCGTTATGTAAATGGATAAACAGCGATATATAGTCCAAGGTAAACTTTTTTCAAGAAAATATTTTTCAGAAAAAAATGATCTAAAATAAAACTGTAAGGTATAAAAACCATAAAAGGTTCGCTACATTTATTCTCAACCCCATTGACACAATTCCAAATCCATCCATACTTTATTCCTACATATATATTACCCTAATTCCAAATTAAAAGCGGATTATCTTGAGTGAATTCATTTCCCGTAATCTAATCGACTTCAGGAGTTCAATGACCCTTTGATATGAATGAAGAAATGATGCGATTAGAGTGGAACGATTTTCCTTCGCGCCTTGAAACCGCGCGCATAAGCATCCTGGCCACGAATGGGATTCGAACTCGCGACCCCAGCGTAACTCGAATGGCATTCTACTCTTCGAAGAAGGCACACAATGAATGCAGGAGAGAAAAACAAACCTAGAGATTACTTTCTTGGAAGTAGGTCCCTCGCGGTACTGGACCATAAAAAAATGTTAGATTAATGTAATCTTGCATTCATCATGCATTTATTTCGGAATTCAGCGAATGTTGAAAATGGTACGATAGGTGACACAATGACCCTCTGACCTTTCCAAAGACCTGCATTTTTCAGTGTGCACGTGAGCGAGATTTCTGCTGCCTAAAAATTTCTCTTTTCTTGCATCCACTGGGATAAACTACCTTCCAGTGAATCTGCACTTCTGGTTTGTTGATTCATTTTCAGATAAAAAAGCTAATGATCCAAGGAGTTCGGTGGGCCTTTTAATTGTCACACTTACTGTTAAAGCTAACTTAATGGATCGAAAAAGAGCTATTAAAATAATTAATGTGGAATATTTTTATCAATCTTGGTTGATTAATCTATAGTAATAACATGAAATGCCTTCTAACCTTTTTAATAATAACATTGGCCAACACAATTCCATCTATAAATAAAATATTTACGATGCCTTTGATGAAAAGACATTCTAAATTAATTATTAATTATGAGATAAATGTTGTAGTACCATCAGTATAAATAATATTATATTTTATCTGCAATAACTTGCCATAATATTACAGTGATTGGAACATATACATCCCGCTTTACCCTTGCAACTATCCACAGGAAATCATTTGATTAGATAAAAGTAATTAAGTGAAGATGTATATCCCGCTGAGATATAATAGTTAATTATTATTTACATTGCATCATTATCCATGTCCATTTCGGCTAGTTAGGATATAGACTATCGTACTTAGTAAATGTTAAATTGCAGTATCCGATTGGTAAAAGATTAATGAAATCCTTACGTCGCATCTGATTGAATGAGCATCTTAAAAAATATGTTTTAGCAAAGACGTAAGCGAAGCTCTCGGAACAAGAGTTATTTCAGAATGAAAGACGAAACGAAGAGGGATTCTGAAAAGGGAAAAGACAGCTAAAAGTTTCGCCACCCGTGGAGAGAGGATATACTTGGACCAAAGAAGCGGGAAACAAAAGAGTCCCCTGATGTATTTCACCGCAAAGATATAGGACGGGAAGCCTTACTTCACATTGTGAGACATTCCACATTGCTTAGCCTCCCCCTCTTATAGCAGCGTCTTTTGCGGTCTCTCCTGAGATTCGAAGCCACGTCACCCTGGCCCGGAGCCAGTCAGGTGCTGCCCTCTCGTAAATGTGGGGGAGGTATCTCCGGAGATCCGCGGAAGTAATTTTCCCTCTTTGACAAAGAGCGTGGATATGAGGTGGAAGGTGTGAAATGAATGGTGAGGGGATGGTAAAGGTCATCTAATATTCGCATACCGGTCCAATGGAGAATATGCTGTACTTGATTTAGGGAGACTGCAATCTACGTTAAGAACCGTTGCATGCACTCGCGAGAAATATGCATGTTTGCGGAAATAATTGCGAGAGGAATGAAGAAGCCTCGATGATTTGATGGAAAAGAAAATCCTATGTTCAACCATATTGATTAAATATTCCACAGGGAATATTATTTGAAAGAATTATTTACTACCCTAATAAAATTATGAATTCAGTTTACTAAAGTAACGATATTAAAGAAACGTAAACTTTTCACTGATAAATTATCAAATGTATAATATAATCCTCCATTATATCTTGAGAAAAATAAAGGTACTCGAGAAAAAAGTACTGATAACTTCATGCAGTATTTATCAATATACATAGTACATATCAAAATTTGGTTCATTAAATGGGTATCCTAGCGTATTTTTGCAGATATTTAAAAGATACCCTGAGGGTAAAATGAATGAAAAATACTCCCACAATGAGTCATGAATGATACAATTATATTCAACAAATACAAAACCATCACATTAGAAATCCCTGTTCTGGTATTGCTTACGAATTAGGTATTTTGCATCAGCATACTTTTTAGAGTGTGGGACATCAAATATTCCTCTCCCATCTATCTTTCTTTCTCTCATTTATACCTCCAACCTTAAAAAAAGTTATTTTTACTTTACTAAATTGGAAGTTCTTAGAAAATCCAAATGAGTGTCCTTGGATTCGAAGAAAATAACGTATCCTATTATTAACTGAAATAATGGAGCTCAGTGGGACATTAACATGGGTAGGATTGTAGCAAACAAATTCCATTTTAAAAGAAGAACTTAATGCAATATATTGTTTCCGAGAAAGGTTTCTAAAAGAGCACATAGCATCGCTTGGGTATACCACTTATCAAAGTGAGTGATATCTGTGTCTCCTAAAACCTATTTAGTGTAAAATAGGGTTCGAATGTTTCATTAGAAATTGCAATCTCGGAATGTATTAAAATGTATAAGAATAAACTATTATCAATCAGTCGATTGCATTAAAGTTCTAATTGGTTTTTAACACTTATCTTTTATTCATTGCCTTTAGTTTGATTTATTTTATTTCATATTTCACAAGTACTATGTAGGGGTACTAATTGTTAAACGCTGAATCATAGTTCGAATGCTAAAGAAGAAAACATTAATATAAATATTATGATTACTAACAAGTGAAATTATATCAACTATTTTTAATAATAATTTTAATTCCACATATTTGAGGATCCAGACAGAATACTTAAGTTTATCAAAGGATATACTTAATGTTCAAGGTTTCAAAATGCTTAATTAGCGCGACATTCATATTATAGTAAATAAATAAGTCTGTTTAGAGCTCAAAATTAATTAAACTCGAAGATAAAAATTAAATAAAAGTAAAAAGTAGAATAAACTATTTCGCTTATAAATAATCGCATTATATTCCTGCATTATTCCGTAATTCAGTGATTAAAATCAAGAAAATAAGGTACATAACGACTGCTTTTTTACGGATCAATCTTCATCCAATATACTGATGCTTTTTCCAGAATACTAATAGATATATATAAAGACAAAACACGCGCAATCGGACGTTGGCCTCAGCTATTTTTCGGAGGCCTTCGCGAATCGCAATTTATTCGAGTCCCTCCCATTCCTGAGTTTTGGGGGAAAATAAAGAAAGCATTCCTCAGGAGTTCTCAACACTTCTTCAGCCTCTGTAATGGAGGGCATTCGTCTTCGTTGGCGAGTTGCGTCTATTGTGCTCTTGAGGGAGCCATTTATTCAATTAGAGGAGCACTTACTCAACGGATCGAATGGGGGGGTGACACTCCATCCAGATTGGGACTTTTACGGAGGGAAAGGTTGGTCAACGATAGGGAGAAATTACGAAAAGTACAATATGTTCTCCGATATATCGAAAATTATGCATCCTAGAGGCTTAATTCACATTCGTAGAATTTGGAGTAATTACTTCGTTTGAGAGTTTGCAAAGAGTGAATAATTCCAAAAGTTCTCTTAGTTATATTCTCAAAGGCGCATAATTTCAAAAATAAAACATATTTTAAGAGAATTTATTCAAATCTGATAGTTCACTGTATTCTCTCGGTAGTTGGGAATGATACGATTGATATTGTATTCAGCATAGTTGCCCAGATATATTTGGGAGCATTAATATTAAAAATATAGATCAAATATCCAATATCTTGTTATAACTAATAATCATAATTATGCATATTAATAGCAATAAAATGTGTACATGTAAAATGAATACTGAGCAAAATAATTAAGCAAAAGGTTAATAATAATTCAATGAAAAATAACGCCCGTATTTTTAAAATTATAAATATCTATCACAGAAACCTACCAATAAAGGCAGAAATATAACAGAACAAATGACCCGAGAGAAGATAAAGAAAATTTAGAAATGGGAATGAACGTAAAAACCAATTTTTGGAGTATAAAACTCTTTCAGTTACATCATTCATTAATATTTTAAGGTTTAATAAAGAAATACGAAATATATTATTAAAATATAAATTAGACTGAATTTCCATCCAATAAATTGCAAAGGTAAGGGCTGAATTAAATCTCCTCTCAAAGCCATACATAATGTACACGTACTTGCTGGGAGCCTGTGATTTCTTGCGTTACATCGCGTCCAGAAATAAAGAATCGAGTACAAGCTTTCCCTCCCAGAAAGTTTATTTACACTTCCGAGTTTTCAGCGATATCATTTACTATTTATAGCGCCAATTATCTTTGTTTTGCGAGCCGTTGCTAACCCGCAGTGCGAGAATTATTGTAACCCCCAAATTTGAGATGGAATTAAGAATTCACCAAAATTTCGTGGTGATTAAGTGCAAAATGCTCCCTTATGTTTACACAGCTGTAGACCTCCAACACACCACCTACGTAGGAATTGTACGGATTCTCATGAATCGAAAAAACGTGAATTCCATCCCTTCATTCCTCCAAGCCAGGGGCGCGTAAATTAGCAATATTCCCACTGAAATAACGCTCATTTCCTCGGATAAATACCCACAGAATGCGTCACTCTCCTCCACCGAAAGAAAGTTTCGCAAAGCTGGAATAATGGCCAAAAGATGTTTCGGATATTTTTTCTGGCAATGGAGAAGAGATAAAGCATTCTCACAGCTTCTCTTGTTGGGACGACAATAATGAACGGCTACAGAGTTCAATATGGATGAATGTTTACTGCTCCTTAGCATCTCTCGGTGTTTATTCCAAAGGGTACTAAAACTAGTGAAGATTCCATCAAATATCCGTGCAATGTATCTCTTGGGAAGTTATGTGGGGAGCATTTCTGAAGGTGGCAAAAAAGCGACTGGTGTTAAGTCTGGGAGAAGGTGTGGGTGTCGAGAAAAAGCTGCGGAATGCGAGGTGCCGCGGGGAACGCGATTCCTTCGTTTATTTTTTTAGGATCGTAGGTTAGAGGAGAGGTCAAGAAGATACGGATTTTTGGGGATTTTTTTGGCGTGTAATCGGGGCGAATCCCATACGTCGTGGGTGGTAACGTATTCCCCAAGGTTTCTCTCTTAATTTAACCGCGGGGATGTTCTTCTCGGGTGAATCACGTAAAGCGAGGAGAGAGGTTGAAAATCCTCGTTTCGGGTATTATTTTGATTTTCCGTAATGGACGTCACTATTCTCCATGATTTTACAGCAAGTTTCGGAAGCTAAATAAAATGAAGACTATAAAATGAAAGTAGTGCTCATAAAACTAGAAATATGTGGAGGGAATTTTCAAGAAAAAAGGAAGCAATGATTCTTTAGCATTCATCAGAAATTGTAAATTTTCTGAAAATATGTGCTTTATCTGCAGCAATAATCAAATTTTAAGATAATAATATTCTGTAGAGAGCCATTCTTTATATAAAGAAATTACATAATCACTTCAAGAGAGAGAAAATATATTTTAAATTGATAATATAGTAGCCAATGTCTAATTAAAACGTCTATGGCTAGTTAAGGAATGTACTTATGAAATAAATGGGTTTAAATCACTATTGATTGTTATGAAAGTTGGATCCATGATTAGAGATATCATCTTTTATACATCAAAAATGTCACGTAATAATTAGACTAACATTCATTTTTATCATTTACGTTAAAAAAACTTCATTTAATAAGGAAATTTCCTTTTTTAAATAAGATTCTTAATCTATTGTTCTTAGAAATAAATTTGAGGAATTATAAATAAAAGAGCGTCAACGTACACCATACCACTTTATATTCAAAGAAATATCACTTTTATCCATTTTAAATGATCTTGAAAGAAGTATTGACTAATTTAAAAAAGAATTTTGAATATGTTTACTATTATCATTATTTTGAACTTGTTGTTAGCGCAACATCGAAAAAACTATGATACGCAAATAACGACTAATTTATGTAAAGCATCTTAACAAGTATATATCCATAGCAACTGATATTATCAAAAATGCATATCACAATTCCTAAACATTTAAATTATTTCCCTTCCGAAATTTAATAATCAGCCGCTGTAATAACTTGTAAATCTATCACCCCAATTGTGGCTATAATAAAAACCACTCCTCTACTAAATTAATCTGAGTGACCACATTAAGCGATTCTGTTGAGTAGAAATTAAAAGTTCCTCTTCAACTACCGCAGGTGAATTCTGCAAACTTTTTCCGGTCAAACGAGTCCCTCTCCAATGCACTCGGCAACCCAATTTTACTTCGGCCTTTCACTGCTCTTCATCTGAGGTTAGATGGACTCCATTAGCGGAGACCTCTCCAAAGTAAGTTTTCTGATGCCTTTTACTCCCTCGATATTCACATGGCAATCTATAAGCGCTTTTAAATTAAACACTTATCAAAATGGAAGCGTAGGCTATAGTTAATAACATCCGTTTGCCACATTCTGAGAATGATTAAACCCATTATTAGGCAACGAAAGGTAAAAGCTTATTCAGTCGATTAGATGCAATATTAGAACACATTAAACTATTCTTAAAAAAATATTTAATAAATTCAATAGTTATATTGACAACCTTCAAAAATGATTCGACATTCTATTTTAGACACTAAGACATTCTGGTTCACTAAAGTAACACGGTGGGAATGATATTTTGATGTTACTATTACTCCTTTCCTTGCATTGCTTGACCAAAGGAATGGCTTCAAATATTTCTCTTCGTTTCGTTAAATGCTTTTTCTGTTCTCAAAAGCAATTACCTCTTTCGCAATGCCGTACTTTGAAAGATGTGAATAAAAGAACGGTCAAGAAAGTTACGGAATGTTTAGGATTTAAGTGCATTCGCGGAGAGAGAAAATCAGTTTAATTGTACTAATTTAAGGTTAATTAAATGATTGGTTCGTTTAAATGAAACTTTAAATTGTTTACTAATTTGAGATACTCGCCGCATAATTAGAACAACATAAGGAAATTAATTATTGATGCGAAAGTTTTTAACTTATTACTTACTTTATAATTGTTTCCTTTGTATTACTATAATACTGCATCATTTTACATCCATTAGCTGGAATCACCATGAATCACAACTCTCTATGAAAGATTTATGGCGTTTCTTACCTACTACATTGAATCGACAGAAAGAATAAGTGATCGCCGATAATTAAGTATTTTCATATTTAATTAGAAAAACATAGGAATAAACTGTATTACGTAACGTACGTACATAAATTGACAAATTGATCAATCGATAAATATAAAAAGATGCGGAAAATTTAAAATCACAAGGCGGAACAAGTTTTATAGTAAACGTAACAGGACTACTTTGAAATTTCTCTGGAAACAATGCGCCGAATCGTAGAGGGAAACCAATAAAACAATCTGGACTTCCCGGATACCATCCATTTGAGAGTGGGTGAGTCACACAGCCTCCGGTCCAGCGATTAACGGTCGCGAGCAATTAAAAGGAAGAGATGCAGAAAAAGGAAGGTGCAGAAAAGAGACAGCGGAGAAGGATAAATATTCGATGGAAGAGGTAGTTTACACGATTTTTAAGCGATGCTGCTTTAACAGCATTTTAACTCTTCACTTCCTCCTGTACGGACACAGAGGAACGCTGGAGATGCAGAAAAAGCGTATTCTGAAATACGAGGGGTGGTAGAAGCAGGTGCATCTGAACTGAGCAAATATTTGAAGCAAATGGAAAAATAATCAGATTTGATCAAATTAGGATTAAAATTGGGGTTTTGAGGTGATTTATTGGAATTAAAGCTTTCCTTCAAATATAGATAATGATAGGAAGTCTTTAGAAGCACATTGATTTGAAATATTAGATCATTACCTTTACCTACCTTTTCCCTCAAGATACTTCTTCCTATTTTTTCTTATAAACACGGAATAAGGACAAGTTAAATTTAAATGAGAACATTCTACGTATATTTTATTTACATATCCCTCTAAGGAGTAAAAAATCAATCGCCGGAGATTATAATGAGAGAAATATTGATAACAGTCTTTCGAACATAAGAAATGTAGATGTTAGAAGAATACAAATATTGTTCTACTAACTTCACATGTGAAAATATTTGAATTCAATTTCTGAATGGCACAATATCGAATTAGCACCGATAAATATTTCCTACACTCAGTGAGCCAGAGAGGAAGGATGCGTCACTTCATATCTCGAGCCAATGTACGACTGAAACCACGTGCCATCGAGTATTTCGAATAATAAAGTTTGTATTCAAAGTCTATATAAAATAACCCTGTTTCTATAAAGGGTTTAAATTTGACATTCTACCCTTTTAAACATACGAAATATTATCATAATCCTGATTCACACACGAAAATCGGTAGCTATTGGGACTGTAAAATCCCATCATCCATTCAGCCGCAGTCAGAAAGTATTGCAGTTCTCATAACATAGTTTTGGATTTAAGAAGTAAGGAGTTGAATTTGAGACATTACCTGACAATCTTTGACGCAACAGAAGGGAGTGCACGAGTGGATTACCTGGATAAGAACCTCGATGTATTCGCGGGTACTGTCTCGTTTCAAACTCAAATGTGGATATAAAACCCTATAACTCGCATTTATCGGGTTTAGAAACCAATATAAGCAAAAAATGAAGCACTCTTATAGAGCATCTCTGTGCTATCTCTCATCTTCGCAAAGGCAGCTTTCCCTGCACTCCATCGATAGCGAATAACCGTCCTAAACACGAACTAGATATCCGCGCATTTTATTCGCTCCATTTGCCTCGAGCCTTTATAAACAAACATCACGAGCATCCGAGATATTTTAAACGGGTCTTAACATCAACCATATTTTCCTCGGCAATTTATCCGACTCGGAATATGGAGACCGTTTCCGTAAGCACGCGTAATGGACCCCTTAATTTAGAGCGCCGTAAACCGCGCGACTATTACCCTATTCGAGAAAGAATTATCTTTTATTTCCGAGATATCCGAGGAAAAAGGAATGCTTTCAGAGCGATGCCCCATAGGCGACATCTCGACAAACACCAAAGGGAGGGAAATGGGGTATTCATTTAAAATCCTCCCGTTACTCTGCGTAGTTGATGCGCTTCTGTAAGTGCGACGTCTGCAAAAAGGAATTTACATAGAGAGTAAATTAACGCACCGCGAAACTTTACGACGTTATGGTAGGTATTGGTTAGCGTGGCCAGAAACTCGCCAACCAGTTTGGATGACCAGAAGGGGAAATGGAATTGCAACCCGTCCGTGTGTCTTTCCGCAGATGTGGAGATACGGGCGTGCGAAGTTGGATGGAGAGATTAAGGAAAAACTGCTTAAAGAGGTCGTTTTGAATACCTTCCGTACGATGGCGTTTTTTTTGCGCATCGGTGTTCGCGGATGTTATTTTCCTTTGCTTTAGTCACTCACGCGTCGGGAACAGATATACGAATTAATAACGAAAGCTGAGATAATTTCTCAGGTTTGAGCGGTAAAAGTAAGAAAGTGCAACGCATTTTCTCTTTTTTGTCGCAATTTTGAAACGCGTGTTTCGTCGAACGTTGGGCACGCGTCAACGAATGTAAACATCTACACGCTTGCCTTGAAACCGTAGGAGACAGATAGAACGATGGAAATATTCCAGTCTCTTATGAATATTCAAGTATTGTAAGACAATTAAAACAGTGCACTTCCTTAGATAATCTCATATGAATTATAGTACTATGCTAGTCCAATAGTGATGAAGTGGATAGCATATCCGCTCTCAATGTAACCATACTCTCCTTTGAATCTCGGAAATAATTCCATTCACGCAGAATTACTTTAAATATAGGAAGGATCCTATCAAGGAAACATGGAATGAACTTGGCATCATGTAAATTACCTTTAAGTAAACGACGATTGAGTTGGTATAGCCCCAGTATAATGGATTGGAGGTAATTTACAGTTTGAAAATATTGACTACATTAAAGCATTTTGAGGATTCGCGGTTATTTATCGATGACTAACGGAAAATTGAATCCTAAATGCATCTTAACTATCTTCCTGGAAAGCTGAAAAAACTTCGACGTAATACTCAACACTTAAAGTTCCTATTGAAATTGTCCACCGGAGGCAATTTCTTTTCTATCATTCTTCGAAAGCACATGTTTGGAAATTTCAAAACCCTAGAATTTATCGAATCTCTCTTGATTAATAGACTCTTTTTTCCTCTCTCAAATGCATTTCCGACACAAGCGTACATGGAAAATCCACTTCCAATAAACCAAAGTCATTCTGGAATACATTCGTTAAACGAACCACCACTGTGTTATAGGACTTGTATATAAGAGTGGGTGTAAATGGTCGAAGGCGATGATAAGTTACAATAAAAGAACAGAGAAAGAAGAAGGAAGAGATAGCAATCGAAGGGTTGAGAGGTCACTCAGCAAAGCTAATCGAAGAGAAGTTGGAATGAAGTGAGTATCCTCTCTCTGCCCAACGCATCCAAGTACAAATGTATCGTGATAGCCCATTCATTACCATTCTAATTTGTTCTCTCTAATTCTCCTTACTCGTTTGGGGTAATTAGAAAGGCATTTTTTATCCACGGAAATCCACTCTTAAAGGTTTCAGAAGAAAGTATTTGGAATTTAAATATACACAATCAATTGATTATTTCAAAGTATTCATTATTTCAAGTTCCTTGTTTTTAATAAAAAGATGACTATATCCCATGAATTACAGGTATATACCTCCAGAGCTTCTGAATTACTTTTTATTGACTAATATCAATGGCTTTCTCTTGATTATTCTATTAATTGGCAATCTTTTTGCCATAAATAAAATTTCAGATATGCATTTATGTATTAAACGTAAGAATTCCTGAATCGCAGAACGCTGAAAATCATCCACTTGTACGTAAAATTATTATTCAGATGAAATAGTTTACTTTAACGGAAAACACAATTTTGCTAACTAAAAACTAATTATTTATTTTTAAGCAATTCTTCAACAATTTCGATAGAATTGGAAAGCAAAACCATTCATTATAAGAAAATGCTCATCTGGGGAAATTAAAATTTAAATGAAAGTGTTTTTTTTTAACATTAGCTGCTAAACATTAAAATCACAATCTACTAATAATTATTTAGACGAAGGTCCTTCCTTTTGGAGCATAAATATATGTAGGAGAGGAACTTTCGTTTATTCATTGCTGAATATATATTTATTTATGTTAAACTTATAATTTGAATTTTATTTATATAAATTCCTCACTCTCCGCAATTATATCTGTTAGTTTTAACATTACAATACGTGAAAATATAATTTTAAAATTACGAGAATTAACTTTCGATTTTCCTCGAGAAAATAAAAGATAATTCTCAGTCATGGAATGATTATTATAACAATACACATTTATAAATTCATTTTAAATGGCATTAAGTAAACATGAAGTACTGAAAAACCTTACGTCACATTACGTGGCATACCTCTCTTCAAATTATCTAAACATAAATCTCCGCTTTTCAAATGTTTCGGGCGAAAGCTATTCCAAGCAAAAGTAATCCACTCACTAATCGCAGCGAAAGATCTATAAATAAACGCCTCAGCATTTCCTCGGATAGAATTACCTCTTTATTGTACATTTAATTACAGCGCCACCTTCATGCATAAGAGTGGGAACGGTTAAAGGAATCCGCACGTTTCAGCTTACAGCCTTATGCTTCTTACATGCGCGATAAATTTCAGACTTTTAGAAAGATTAACCTTTTCTTCTTCCCCTTATTATCTGAGTCCCCCATCCATCTTGGTCCTTTCACTTTAGCTACGCGATGACTATATTTCTCTTTCGCTACTTAACTCGATTTCCGTATTCCACATTCATCATTAACTCTTTATCCAAAAGAACCGTTTCTCTCCCTTTGCCAATAATCATCCAATTTCGCTTCCCTTCTTCCTCAACAGATTAGCGTTATGCCAAAAAAGCGATGTATTTTCCTTTTTTCCATTTATTCTCCCTTTCAATTCTTATGCTCCCTGTGGTTTTCCCTTACGATTATCCTCTTTTTCTTTTCCATTCACCTCACAAAAAGGATCCGTAAAATATGTTTGATAAAAAAATCAATTCTAAAAATTTTGGGAAAATTATTGTCGCGAAATAAACTCTACCATGGATCATCTTAAAAAGGGATAACCTTTTCTTTTGAAGATTTATATTCATAACCGTCGTTTTTATGGAGCTTTCTCTCTGTCGATGATGGTGATCATCCGAAATAGCGCTTACTTTGAAAAATGGAAAATCAAGTGCGATTGAAGTCTTCCTTTGCCATTAAGGATTTCCAAAATGTGAATGACTGGACTCCAAGAAGTTATTTATCCTATACCTTACACATTTTTTAGCAACTGGAAATCCAAAATAAAGATGTTGCTGTCAATTTGATATCTCAGCAATGATTTATGAGCTTTTAATACCAAAGCATAAAATTTTTACACTCTTAATTTATATCATGTGTATATGTTGGATGTTATTTACTATATAAAGTTTTCTAAGTAAAATTTAATAATACAAAACATTTAACCTCTCCAATGCACATGTATACTGTGCACAGTGACGTTAAAAAGTGGTCTCCTCTTTACGAAACTTGAACATTAATAACATTCTATCCTAGGTACGTAAACGAACCACCAAATGGTATACTAAACATTATTTCTTAGTATTCTCAGAAATTTTACGTCATAGATTCAAGTATAAGAAACTTTCTGATTGACTATTAATCCTTAATATCCAATAATTTATTCATATAGGAAAATTTTAACTGTTAGTTGAAAATAAGATACTTCATAAAGTTCTTCTACGTTATGAAGTAAGTCAAAACGTGAAAAAATGAAGATGTGTACAAAACGTGTTTTATTATAATTAAATATTATCCTACTCATACTCGTATGAGTATAATTATATGACACGCGCGATAAAAAGTATAAATCGAACTTTTTCGAAAGTAAAATATTTAATCGAAGATTCTACCCAAGATGAAATATGGTCAATAAGACATCCGATGGCAGTACATCTCATCCAATCGATGCATAATCCCAAATCAATAAGACCTTTTATTAGACCATTAGCAAAACAATCCGAAATTACGTAATTACGAGTCAAATGAAAGTCTACGTTCGCTTTCGGCGATCGCAAGGAAAAGCCGATCTGCAGACACACTAATGAGGGATAATTGCACCGCTTTATGAAAGATGAAACTTAGAAGCGGAGGAAGGCGTGGGAAGTTCGATAAAAGAGTAATCGATTAATGTCTGGATATTCCGACTTCGATCGTCTGGAAAGGCGAGAAACATGCACGTACGATGATGAAAGAGGGACGGGTGGTTATGTGGGTGATTGTTCGTGCGTGGGAGTTCGTGGGAGAGACAAAGGGATGCTTGAGTTATGGAAATATAATGCTGAGAGGCGCATGTATGATTAATGAGGAGAGAACAAAGGAGAAAAATCAGGATTTGAATTCGGATCAGCGATTACACATAAAATAAAACATGAGATCATTGAGGTATTAAAAACTCGATTCTCTGTGGTCTTAACTCCGCTAATTCTTTTTTTCTGCGATCCATTTGAGACTCTAATTTACATGAGCTGCCCATAAAACAAAGATTTTCTTGAGAACGAGCAAAGGATTACGTAAAGTAGGGTCGAATCGAGCTTCTAACACGCAAATCAGAACAGATGGTCGTCGATAATGGTCCTATATTCGCACAAACATCTTGCTAACTAGAGATTAATGAGCTAATGAACGACTGGAAAGCGTTTTTCAAACAAATCCGTTATAAAGATATAATAACCCACAGATTATGAATCTGATGAAAATTGATATTCATAATATTTAAGAATTTTTTAGCCAAGGATTCAAAAATATATAACATGGGCATAAATTTGTGAAAGAAGTATTGCATTCAAATCTAATGTGAATATAAGAAGTTATTAGAATAATAAAAATTACAAATTCCGATTTGCATAATAAAAAATTAATTTAGGGGATGTATGATTGGGTAGTTGAAAAATTTAAAACGAATTATGGAGAATGTATTTAAAATAAATTAAAACTTTAAGTATTAGGAGTTAGCCTCCATTTATAATTAAGGCTTATTTGTAAAAGATAGACGCCCAAAAATCATATTATACGTATAACAATAACCATAATGAAAATAGATTTTCTACTACATTACTATTAAGTAAAAATTTAAGTAAAGTAAATAGTTAACTATTTTTGAATAAAGAGGATAAAAATGTGCCTCATAGATGAGTAAAAAATCTTTCGTTGAAGATCTGGTCTCGTCAAACAAATTAAAAGAAACAAACTTTCAGAGAATTGAATATTATTATTATTATATATATGCTGCGTATATATGTATTATATGAGTACATGAATATTATAAACGAAAAAATTAATAGATAAATATACAGTCGATAAAAAATGGGAAGTTTCTTTGTATAAAATGTCATGCATTCTTAAAAACTTCCTGAAACTTTACTTGTTTGGAGGAGAAGTAGTGAGAAAGAAGCAGAAGCTGAAAAGAGGAATTACAAAAGATGAGGTGAAAGTAAAAGGCTTCGTGGGTGGGAAAGATAAAACGTGCGAGAAAACGAAAGGGGGAGTCTTATAGGAAACAATAAAACCATCGCTAACGGGTTTTGCTCGTGGGAGTCCGTCTTGAGTATCATAATCGTATATTGTTTCCTTCTATTAATCATTTTCTTTGTGACCAATCATTTAAAGTTTCCTTAAATTCTAACGGTTATAAAACCACTCTTTTTCGAAGAATAAGGAAGAAATAAGTTTTTGAGAATTCCCCGAAATAAATTAAAAATTTAAGTAATTTTACCGTCTAATTTTTCTGAATTCTAATATTTTTCAGTTTCGGAAATTATTGAGAAAGCAAATTTTTTGGATATCCAATAGTTTAAGAGTGTTCTTATACTTTGTTATAGAGGAAATGCACAACATTATTTTCCAGAGGGAAGAAATATTTTGTTAATCGAATATCTACTTCTTCGCAGTGTATGGTAATAAACATACTTTCATACAATAATCAAATTTCATTATACAAAGAATAATTTATTAAAATAAATCTTTTTAATGATTGTTAATAATTTCTCGTATTGAAAATGATTAAAGGCGGTAATTTTAACATGCATGCGTCCTTAATTAAGCTGTTGCTACCCAAACTTCCAATTAATACCAATAAAACTAAACTAAATGCAACAACATTATTAATATAGTAATAATAATAGATCTCAAGGTCGGTGGTAGCCGCTGTACACTATTAATTGTTTCCCACAAAAATATACCTATATGAGGTAGCTGCCTATACTGAGCGGATTATATTCGGTGAAGTAAAATTGTTTGTTCACTTGACGTGAACGAGAACTAAAATTACTGGTATAATGGTTAACCAGATATATCCTACACATCTGACAATATTTATAAATTACGGTTAAAAAATGCTATCCAGAGAAACTTTATCTAGAACATATAGAGCATTTAATGGGAACAAAAATGCTAGGCACCGGCGAGATTCGAACTCACGATCTCCTGTTTACTAGACAGGCGCTTTAACCAACTAAGCCACGGCGCCGTTGAAAACGAACCAATATCAATACATATTATATATATATGTATATATAATGTATATACTATAAATTGAAATTTCATCTCTCGTAAAACAAAAACTTTATGAGCGTTACTCGGATAAGAAACGGAATTAATGTTGGATAGAGTAAAAGAATAAAGTTTAGTTTGAAAGCAATCGAATTCATCCGAAAATAATAAACCGAGATTTACGTGTAAAATATTTAGACAAGAATAAAAGATCTTGTTAAAATATACCCAAAACAAAATGTGTTAAGATGAAGACATTCTGTGAAACTATTAGGTATTTACGGTACAGAAATTTTAAAAGAATATCACCCATAGTTCAAAGCTACTAACAGGTACAAACTTTGATGCATACATATCTAATAAACAGTAAGGCATATTGATGGGCAGGTATGCTCTCAA
Source organism: Pantala flavescens (assembly GCA_020796165.1). Lineage (NCBI taxonomy): Eukaryota > Metazoa > Arthropoda > Insecta > Odonata > Libellulidae > Pantala > Pantala flavescens. The sequence continues at coordinate 51,013,135 of CM036883.1, forward strand.
ATCGACCTCAAAACCCGGATGATTGAGCCGATGACCTTATCCCACAATCAAAAGGGTACATCAGAACAATTACCAGTACTGGAAAATTAGTAAAGACCTACTGGTTGGAGGAAAATAAAGAAACGAGGTAGCGAGAATGTGGGAACGGCGAAAGCATTCGCGGGCGGCCACGACTCCATCCGAAATTGAATACCATTTTGGACGTTGAAGGTGTGGGTGGAACATGTGGGGTGGTTGTATCTCACGACCCCGGAGGGAATGCTTGGAGATTAAGGGTCAAGCACGACGTAAGAGGCAGTCGGGTGGGGTGGGTAATGATTGGTATAGAGAATGAGAGGGCGCTAGAGCTGAAGCGTGACAAGTGATAAAGCTGAACATATTGTTGAGGTGAAAAAGGTAGCTTCGGCTGGACTATCGTAAGTTATTCGCCTCATGACCATCGGCGGTGTTCAAATATTTTCCTTTCCTCTTTATGATAAAAACGGTCGGAAAGTAGCCATGAAGTTATTCTGAGGATGATCAAGCGATCGAGGCAATGCGATTTATGATGTTTGCCAAAGAGGCCTTTGATGCGCTTTCCGCCATATTGAATTCTTGATGGCTTTCCTCGCTTTGTGGATGTCTTAACTTAAGGGAAGAGGCATATAGTGAATCGGAAGGATTAGAAGAAAAATCTGCTCGTTCATCGAAATTACAGGTGCAGTAAATAATTCTATTTTTCAGCTCCCTATACGGAGATTTGAAGATCTTCCCTGAATTTTATTCACTACACAGTAGTTGGTAAAAATATAAAACATTGGATTTAGGTATCGCAAAAACATCGTTTTAAAAGGTAATTGTGAAAACAATTCAACTAGACTAGTTAACCATCTCAGACTACAATGAACCATCAGTATAACTTATGTCACTTAATCACAAATAGTGATTTCTATTTCTGAATTACGTATCAATGAATTCATATTTGGGATGCGAATGAATGACCTCTTTCGTTATAATCAAATAGACTCTCATGTGATTTTGTTGAAGTAAATAAATATATACTGTGCCTAGATATTTAAAACCGTTCCTCTCCGTACGTTCGTTAAAAATATGACGCTCAATTTTAAATACACGACCCTTCACAAAATATCCTCTAAATCTTCTAAAACGCATAGAAAAAATCGATGTCCTACAGATATTGCGGGTAGTTTGAATTCGATAAATATACGTAAAATAAAGAATAATTTGAACAAAAATAGATAGGAAAGGGATTTTCGAAGAACGTAAGGGAATAAAGAATGCAAGACAAATGGTAATAAATGTAGAGAATGATAGAATTTGTTACTCATTGAAAATAACTTGGTGTGATTGGGCTCCATTATCTAATGGCGAAAGAGATAGAATTTAATATATAATTCTAATGTTGATAAGAAAAGGAATGACTAAAGCGTACATTCATGAGTAAGAGAGGGTTTCGTTTCAACCACGAGCCATTCATAATTACCTTAAGGTTAAAGATCGTATTTGCAGTGGTTAAAAATTATAATTAAAAACAGAATTCTTCGCTATTCTCATTTCACAACTAGTAATGCCAACTAAAGAGCTTCTCCGACACGAAATCCATCTAATGAAGATTCCAGCGCAGAAACGAGACCACTCCCTTCTCTCGTCCCAGATCACCTTACAGATTTAGTTTTCATGGACCCAAAAGATGATTGTAATGATCGCGAACATGCCACGTTCAGAGATCGGGGCTATAATGAGCTCCCGTGCAAAAAGATACATCCGCACCGGGAAAAAAGGGCTCTCATCTTACAAATTATCCTCCTAAGAGGAATGAAGGCCTCTTGACCGGAGATTAGCTACGCTCCATTCTCCTTGCCCCAATCAGGAGTCGAACTGTTAAGGTTAAAAGTGACCTTTCGGTGAATTCAAAAAAGGAATGAGGTAAGCTCTTTGCGGGACTATTTCCAGATACGCAGTGGGAGGAGAGCGTGCGTGGGCGAGGATGAAAAAAGATACGATATTAGCGTAGATTACGAAGAGCCACTCATTGAAATTAATAGCCCCACCATTATTTCACGCGTTATTAAATTAGGTATATTAATATCGCTGGGAATGAATTTCGTACGTGACCTTTCAAGAGAATTATCCGAAGATGAGAGGGGATGGGTGGTGATCGGAGAAGGATGATGCAATACGGGATTAACGAAAGGCCATAATATAGAAGGATAAGGGAAAGTACGTATCAATTTAATAAAATCCTCTTTCCAAATGTGCCTTTTGGTTTAAGTTCAAACTGATCCAATAGCGTAAGATAAATAACATCTTTTCTATTTTTAACGCTTAAGACCAACTTATTTTATTCAATAAGTGAATAATTATTTGATAAAAGAGTTAATATTAATCACTTCTTCAATGAAATCAGTCAATTGTTATTCGCAATACAAGATATCTAATGAATATTAATTCTCATAAACCATTAAATTTAAAAATAAAGCGATCATAAAAAATTAAAAGAGATTTATAATGTATTTATTAGCTGAATATTAACATTTTCATAGTTAGCATATTAAATTTATGATTATACACATGCATTTATTTTAAGGTTCATAAAATTTTTAACAATTTTCTAGCGAACAAAGAATTATCATGATCTATTTATTTAGACTAATGATTATCAGCTACAAACTTTAATCACTATAAATGATAGGAGAATTCTTAGAATCTTAAATAAAATTACTGTTTTTTAAACTTATCAATTATTAAAACAAACGTCTTAAAATATCGCTGATTCTTAAATATTAAGGGAGTAAAGATTTTAGAGATGAAGTTCCTACTTTTGTTTGTCACATGATTCAACATTCATCTCTCACAAATATTTGACAATGATCATTCCGATTCCTTCTCATCACATGAATTATTGCCGAGGTATTCACACGCACTCTTAAGTGCCGTTACGTGTGATTTCCATCCCAAACATCACAACACACGAGTTTCTATTTATGGCTGTCAATACACGGATACAAATTTGGGTAGAGACGTGCGAGAAGAAAGTTGGAAAAAGAGGTGGTAGTGGGCGAAGGGGTCAACTGCCGTGCCACCCCCGCAGGATACGTGTCCCGAATCATGCACGCCAAAAAGGATACGTGCTTACGAGATTTCAATGGATTAGGCAAAGAGGGTTGGCCATAATTGGATATTATTTTCTCTTTTATGCCTTTTACGGTCAGCTAAAGACTGGACGCTAAAGGTGAATGCAGTATCAGTTCATGGAGAATTAAACCAGCCCGTTTCTTTTCCTTAAACATTCCTTGTTGTTACTCATTGACTTATAATACATATCTTGGGTGCTTTCGTTATATTTCAGGGGTATTACGAATTCGATTTTATTGATAAAAAGGAGTCGTATTTTTCCATATTCCAGATAATTTGATGAATTGCCCTACAATGAGAGATTATTCTGAAGATACAGTTAGACTCATGGGATTTATCGTGTTGAACAACAAAAATAAATACTAAATTACACATTTAATACGTATTATTCAGATAACTTGGTTTAATTATTGAATTAATAAATTAATTTCAACTATATGATTGTGATAATTACTAGAGATTCGACAGTCCACACTTTTACATTAAAAAATATTTAATCTGAATTTAAGGTTTAATTCAACCCTAATTTCAGTGTCATAATGACTCGTATCGCAAGACGAATTCGTTGTCTAAAGAATTGCTACTATAAAACTGTTACTTAAATTAAATCCATGAGTATGGAGAGAATAATAGGACTAATGAAAGAATCCAGACAGTTAATGCAATGATACAGTAATGTATTCTACTTATAATAATTTGGATTACTTCATTCTAACTTTAAAGTTATAAGCACGTTTAACAAAGAAGTAGGCACATGGTCCTCCTAAGCTGTATTTTATAAGCTCAGTGAAACAACATGAGATTCGTCGAATTGTTGAACTATTTTATTTTAAAAAATCGACATGAAACCTTGGCTGAAGGATCTTTGCTCAATAAATATTTTAATTGAAAATAAATTAATAGTATTATTTCAAATGTCAGTCAAAACGAACATCACTATATCTAAGCCTTTCTCGAAATAACTTATGTAACTACTGAGGATCTCCCTACCCAAGAGAATTCTCTTTTCGCTTTTAAGTTACCTCATAAAGACTTTTCCAAAAACGATGCTCATAAAACCTGACTTTTCGCTGGGGCTGACACTTCCGTCTAACAACCGGGAACGTGGAGAATACCTTAGAACTTTTCCCTGCAGCGGACATGTTTGTTTGCGACACGCACTTCTTTCCCCAAAGGTAAACGTGGCCCCGTTCTAATCCCTCAACACGAATTCCCCGAAGTACACGTGCGTGATGATGCATTGGCAAAAATAACCGAATTCCCTTCTTGAATCGGAAAATCAAACGTACGTATAAAAAACACCTCTTTCGAACCGCGCATTTTGAGCGGAATCTTTTATTCCGAACCGATCGGATTACTCAGAACCTGTTGCACGCAAAGTGCTTCAAAATAGGGTTCTCTCGGAAGAAAAAATCGCCGATACTAAAATGAAACGTGATAAATTTCGAATACGCACGATCCGAGAGCGGCATCTCACAAGGGCTTTCATTTGAGAAATAACTCAGCATCCCAAAAGGATCCAGGCGTCCTACTTCCTCTTATCGTTGCATTTCATAGGTCTGCAGTGAACGGTGAGTGCTTTTTTTTAAAACGCATCTCTTCGAATTTAAACCTTCTTTATTTGAACCAAGAGAAATAAGGATAAAAATGCTTTTATATATTTCATTGTAGAGGGATTCTTTTAAAGTTATCCTTCATGTAATTTTATTTCTCAAGCAAACTTTTAAGTCCTACTCTAGAAACATTTGTAATTGAAATATATTTATGTAATGAAACTTTCAATGTACGAATAATAATTCGCATAACAACTTTGATAGTTTCTTTTAGAGTATTAAGTGTCTTTCGGTTATCACTGAATCATTGAATTGTTTATCTCGCAGAAAATTATCTATACTGCAATACGCTATACTTCGATAATAAAAATACTTTATTTATACTTCGGATACACATTCCTTAATGCGATATCAATATAGAAGTTTCCGTGTGATAAAATTAACGTTAACATTTAAGATAAAATGAAACTCAACATCTCGTTCTGCAACACAAGACAAGAATAAACATTCCTAAGGATGCATAAGTAGAATACCGAGAGAAGATAGACTCTGTCCAAGAAGAGTGATTGCTCTTAGACCCATAGACCCAATTATAAGCGCAGACCTGCAACAATGAGTCCATTCCAGAGGGACTCGAAAATCGGGATTCCATGCAAGTCATTCCAAAAAGTAGCCGAAAAGCGAAATAGTTGCGTCCTTTCATTGTTTCACCCACTCGCACACAATCGAGGAATAATTCTCTTCAGTGCGGAAGTTATTACGGCTCTCGGACCATTTGAAGATGCCGACGCCATGTTTATCTCCTTTTTAAAGAGCACGGGCAGATCTTTTTGGTTCGACGAACTCGTGCTCCTTCTTCTGCACATCCCTTCCGTGATCATCATCTCCTCTCAAATGCTCATCCATATTCGTCAAAACACGTATGAAAGTTACATTGTCGGTGCGTGGGAAATTTCAAACCGAAGGATGGGTTATATCGATAAAAGATCGCTTTAATTTCTTTAAAAATACTATTGTATACTAAAATCCGCTAACATAAGGATAAAATATTCAGGTTTTTACAAATATGATAACTGAACAGTAGGAAAATACAAAGGGATATTATGGACACTGACGAAATATATGAAAAAATATTTTATTAACCAGCAAAAATAGACATCAAATTTCAACCGTTATGAATATTAATATAACATTGAAAAATATTGATCTAACAATATATTTCGATGAAACCTAATAAGATGTAATTTAATATCTCTATAAGACAATTTTTCTGTAGCTACGGCCTGAAGAAGAGTACGTCGGTAAGGTAAAAGGTAAAGTAAATATACGGTATATTTCAAGTAAAATTTTACATGCGTTAGGCCATATTAAAAGTTCTATCCCAAATTGGGAGTTCCGGGTTCAAATCCCTGTCATGTACGTCTTTTTTTCCTTGATAATCTGTCTTGAGATTTTTCCTAGCGGCGAATTTTCGCACTAAATTAACCTCAACCCTTAACCTCGCGAAAAAAATTCACATAACGACGAAAAGATGAATACGTGCTTTAAAATGAAAAACATTCATAAACATACTTACAATACATTAAGCAGATAAGCTATGCCATCCTTCGTGCCAATCTAATCATTCCCTCTTTGCTATCGCCTCTCCATAAGCCATCCTCTCTAACGCATGCACGGTTCCCTCCATTACCGTCATCAGCGAACCATTTCGCCGCACAATAAGCTCTATTATTTACTCTCCTCTTGTGTCTTGTTAAAGGGCTTCCCTCTTACCAAGTACTTCATTAGTCACTCGATCTATTTACTTTATTTTCGTCGTTTTGAACGGTCGCGTGTTTCCAAGCAGCGACTGCCGGTATCCAAGTCTCGTTGCTCGGAGAGATAAACTCCATATAAAGGGTTTTATGAATGGTTTTCTTATGTCCGAGAAGGAAGTTTTTCCGCTAATAGCTGTTTCTCGTGGAGCATTCTATACGCTTTTGCCACAACCTTCGCTCCTTACATCTCCGATGATTTTGCCACTTAGGTAGCAAGAATATTTTGCATGCGTGTTTCCATACGAAGAGATAAATTATTTAAGAAAGAGGATTTTCATATTTCTCGGTTCCTGTTGTGATCAATGTCTTCGCTATACACAAATATTATAATAATTCATGGTGCAATAACCCTGGGAAGGTCATGGCCTTGCCATTGCACATTTACGCATTGACTTAGGTAGTGTATTGACCCTAAATCAAAGTAAATAGCTTCTCTAGACCGTTATCCATTCACGTATTTTTTTAGTTATGTATTTATTCATTAGTATTAGTATTCATTTATACAATCAATTGGTTTAGGCTGCCTTATACTTTATAGGATGGGAATTTAAAAACTGGTTTGATATTTGGGAGGATGTCGAAAAATCTGGATTGAATTTTTTTATTTATAACTAAGAAAAGTAGCCTTAACGTTGCAATGAAGTAGTATAACTCATCTTTAAATAAGTTCAAGATAATATAAATTGACACATGAAGAAAGATGTATTTAAAATAAGAATACGTCTCCTTCATAGGATTGAAATAATTTTACAAATGATATGCGTTCTTCTTATTAGTTATATTTTTGGGACCCTTCTTTAACAGAATAATTTTAATTCTACTGCTTATAGATTATATTTTTTCTACGAAAATCATTAGACCATATGTTATTCCCGTCATTCCGTTATTTTCGAATTCTACTCACTCAGATGCTAAAATAGCATAAGGCATAAAATTCATAAGTGAATAAAAAAACTTAATCGAACTTGTTGTTAGTTAATTGTGGAAATAATACCGCGAATGTATCAGAGCTGATGAACCAATGACGTGTTAAATGCATCAAGTATAATTCGTGATACTTTCATTCATAGGGAAATTCCATAATATTTATATTCGAAAATAAAAGTTCGATACAATCAACATGGGTTTACGATTAATTGGGGGCAATTAATTCAAATGCGATGACCAAAAGTAGCGGATGTAAAATGAGCCCTCATCCCACCACCGATTCCACGGATCTCTGCTTCACTTGAGGTGCAGAAAGAATGAGAATGGCAGGGGGTGTTAATTTGCGCGAAAAGTGATTGGAAGAGATGGACGCGTGAAAGCAGCCATTTAAAAACAACGAAAATCCGGATGTGCGAAACCACCATGACCCGAATCGGCGATGCGCAACATTTGACGATAGCGTGCGAATCGCAACTTAGCGGAGGTCCAATTAAGAGAAAAAAAGCGCAATGATACGCGTTCAACTGCGAGAAACAGCCCCGAGAGCGTAATCAAACGGTTGTGAGGAATTTCATGGCAGTTACAGAGATTAAACCCCATCAATGACACAGTGGAGCATGAAGCCTCAAAGTGATAATTTTGCTCTTCAAATGGATAGCTTCACTACCTATGGCGAATCTTATTAAGCTACTCCAGAACAGAGACTGGAATTATCTGCTTCACGAGATGATAGTTTGAGAAAAGATGATAGTTTGTTGACGAATCCGGTCGCAATAAAAAGGTTGCTCATTTTAGCACAAAGTATTCTGTTACACTAAGCTTATTTCTTAAATCTCATTCGCCGTAACTAACCGGATGCGTATTAAAGTACACAGTTGAACTAATTTAAAGTTTAAAAATAGGCCAATATCAAATAAGAATAATTATCTAATAAGATAAGTTATTAAAGACTAGCTAAAGCGTTCTAAGTTTCATAAACATACAACAATAAGTATTATATTATCATAGTGTATTCTTATGAAACCCTAAAATTAATATTAAATTATTACAGAGAAAATTTTGTAAAAAGATGATACTAACCTATAACGTATATGATACTAACGTATAACGATATATATTTGTTTGCAAATTACTCAAGTACGTCAATCACTTGATATCTTCGAGAATTAACAATGAACTCACGCAGCAAACTTCAAATTTCCTAATGAAATTTTACATAATCATAAAAACATCGTAAATATAGTCTTAATTGCGCCGTCCTAGTAAAACGAGAAGTTTTTGGACCACTTACTCCTAAACTCTATTTACCCGTCCGTCTGATATCCCAGAACGATAACCATCGTCACATTTAGAAATGAATGAAAGAGTCGTGCATCTTAAAAAGCGAGAGGATGAATGGCTTAACAGGCGGAAGCAGATGCAGCGCCGGGAAAGGGCACGGATACTTGCTGATATAGCGGAGAAAGGGTTTATGAATGGAACCATCGGCGGCATAAAAAAGTCTAGAATATGACAGTGCAACAAAAGAGTAGTCTAGGATTTTATGCTTCCCAAATAATGAGGAAAATTCCGTGGTATTCTTAAGGACGACGCCTAGTTTGATGGCTTCATTCCGAACTGACGCCGCAATGAAATGAGATTAGGCTCTCCATTAATGTCACCTCCGTTGGTTTTACGTTCCTAGTTCGCGCCATTTATGCGGGTGCAAACAATTTTGAGCAGTGCCCATCTGCACGGGAAGATGTTCTAGCCAAAGCTTAGCGTTTTTAGAATTTATTATGTAACGGTTCTTTAATTGGAGATGAAAGCAGCTCTTAATATAACTTTACGACAAGGAATATTTCACCATGACTTAGAAAACGTTTTCAATAAGATTCTATTCGTGTCCAACTAAAGTTTGAAGATATTTTGAGAAGATGGATTTGATTGAAGTATTAAATCAACAAAAGAAAATAGTTAGGGTCGGGAATCGATGGGATATATATTACTAAAAAGGAATTCAAAAGAAAAGAAAAATAGAATAGATTGAGATGTTTGATGCCAATTTGAGTAATAAATCGGTGAGTGATATAAAGGTCACACTCGAAGAATTCATACGATTAATCAATTCTTATAATACTAGAAAAAGATATTATATACAGGCCTGCATCGGATATGCTGTGATAGGAGCAGTAAAATCGCTATGTATCAAATGTACCTGGATTATCAGGTGGTATTTACAAAAATATTCCAAAAAGTTTTTACGTAATCCAAATTATAAACGATCAAGATTGGTCTCATAAATTTACATTTATTCATTTGCTAATGAAGCGTTAGTAATCGTGTAAGGATCAATTGGATGAGGGGCACTTCTAGTTAGAATATTGACCGATAAAGAAGTTTTTATACACATATGTAAATCCAGAGTCTTGCTTTCCGTTTATAATTGTCATGAGTATGAACATAGATATACATGTATTAGTTACCTAATAATTTTAACGCATAGAAAGAAAAACATCTAAGGACCTAGGAAATTCATATTACCGGTTCATATGAAAGCAACCAAAATATAAACTGTTAGTAGAGATACAACACGCAAATTTCGGGACCACTTAGGTAGCAAAAAGACCACATGAGTGTAAGTATCACACAATCGCATGAGAAAATTTTCCTGCTGAACTGGGATTCGAACCAGGGACCTTAGGATTAGTATGCAATCCGCATCGAAGCACAGAGAGAAAAGTAAACTAAAGTGGGAATCATTCGCTCGAAATGGGGTCAGTTGGTTTGTAGGAAAAATGCAAAAAGGGATATGACAGGGTGAATTTGAGGAAGGAGTCGCGTATGAGGTTAAGAAACGGGAAGAATAAAAGGGTTGGAGTGACGCGAGGATCTCCCCTTCAGAGGGATGGCGACTGCCAAGACCCACCCCACTTCCAATGTCTATAATTGTACCGGCGACGGATTCCTATGGCCATTATATACAGCGTAGAGGATATATCACTGTCATTGGGAGGGGGTGTACGGCGGGGGGGAGCGTGTGGGGAGGGGGTGAAAACTTGGGAAATGGGATAGAATGGGCATTTTTCATTCTCATGTGGAATACTATTCAAAATGGGGGATGATGGGGTTGTACATCTCCCTGCTATTATTCTATGATAATCTCTATTACAGTCCTAGAAGAACGGCTATCGTCACGCTACGATTGGGTGACGTACGTATATATATGATTCCAGGTGCAACTTTTTACATTACGTACACGCCTATCCCATTCGAGAGAAATTATTAGGATTGAAATGTGTTTCTGATAGTATATTTCTTTCTAAAAATGTTTTGTCGCGTGGAGAGAAGGATGAAGGTAATAATTTTTAAAGGAAAACATAACCTTTCAAATGAGTAGAAAGGAAATGAATGCAATAAATTTGATATCAATTATTAAAGAAAATAAAACTCTTTTTTATGCCACAATTTATAGAAATATAGAAATAATAGTAATCAACTGTAAGAGGCTTATTTTCATTGTTATATACAACTTATACTTCATTGACTACTTAAAAATCTAAAGGTTTTCTCCGTAAATAAAAACAAAGGTTACCATCACGTAACATGTACATTATTTCCAATTGGCATTCATATTCAACTATTAACTAACAACTTTTTAAGTATTAATAAAACTGCATTTTGTTCTTAAGGAATTAACCGCTAGGCAACTGTATAAATGCGTGTAAATCGCAGATTAATCTGAGGATCGATCCACAGCAATGTGGAGGAGATACCATTTAAGTATCCGAATGATACCCCTCGGAGCTAATTCAGTCCTCCCCTCAGGATCCTCTTGTCCCCTCGCCGAGGCTACTTTCCCCGGATTCCCTTCCACACTAAACACTGCGAAATAACAATGTGGACAACGGGTGGTATAATGTGGGTGGATATATAGACTGTGACCAGAGTTGGCAACGCAAGGGAAACATTGCGAAGGACAGGTGGAGTAAAGCAGAAGTACGTGCGATTTTTCACAGAGGTACATTTCAATGAAGCTTGGACCGATAAGGTGGCAACAGCTTTGGATTTAAACTAATCGGAAATAATTACTATTCCGAACGAAAATTTTTCTGGTGCTTACACATCATTCATAATTACTTTGGATGAAACGCTTGGTACTTAATAAACGGAACAGACACAGTATTATTAAATGGATGTAATGAATACACAATTAAAATATCATAGCTATCATTACAAGAGCCTGTATAGCATTCAGTTATTTTGGAAATACTACATCCCGTGAAAAGAAAACAGGAGACTCGTAAGACACATTATCGGATAAGAAAAGGAACAAAATTGATAATATTTCAATAGTCTCTCACTGCAAAGTATAATTTCCAATCTACTAATATAGCATATAAAATTATTCAGGTATTATTTATCAAACAATAAAGTAGGAATATTCTTTAATTAAAGGCTTTAATAGATTCACTGTTCAAAACAATATTTATCCCTAAATCTGAAGAGCAACTTTCAATTGGTGGATTTAGAATGGGATGAATTACAACTTAATTTTTATGAAATATTTGTAAAAATTTGTACATCGATAAAATACTCTCATAAATTCTTTGTTCCTCCAAAAAGCCTCAATTATTTATCCGAAATTCCTAACTTTATTCGATATGCTACAGATCTTAACCAATGGGAACTTATTGGTCAGTCATAAAGTTTTGAAATATTTAACGAAAGAGAAAAGGAAATTTTCGGAAAGTATTCCTCAAAATTTGAGATACTATTACAATGAAAGAAAGAAGTAATTCCATACGGGATTAAATAACGTTAGGGCAGATCATCATTCCTTATTAATTCACTAATCTAATATTTCTGTGAAAATAAGTCCAATTGTTTCCTCCCACAAAATCCTTGTGAAAGATAGAATAATTTCCGTCGATGATAATTAAGATTCGTCGGTGATCTTAGATGTGAACTTTGATAGGCAGCAATTTAATTATGAATGAAAAGTTATTTCAATAAAGCGGATCCATGACGTTGAAGCACTCGGTGTATGGATTTAATGATTTACTGCTTTTACTCTCTAATTATAGAGTTGGGAACGGAAGACAGTGGTACTAGTCAACGGAGAGAAAGAAATTCTAAGTATAGAATCTGCACACTCAACGAAAACAGGGCATCGAACCAGAATATCTTTTTCACAGATTTTTACCTCACTCTACTATAGTTTAGGATTTTCAGTTTTGGTAAATTTTAACTTCGAAAGAGTAGTTTTTCGATCTAATCAATATCAAAGAACATCTCGCCATGATTTTTGTTCTTTCTACCCTTTATTATCCCTCATAATGCAAAAAATTTTACCACATTTTCACATATAAGCTAAAAATATATAATGTTCCTTTAACTGTTGAAGGAACTGTTGAAGATTCATCCAGTAGAGCTAAGGTAAGCTGAATATAAATAGGAGGAAATATTCAGAATAACTTACTGGTTACTGTTTGCGATCAAAAATTTGAAGAGATTAAATTCTGTCTTAAATTTAACTAACACAAATTAAACAAAAGCTGATTGTGATTGGGTTCCGGTATCTTTTGGGCTTATATTCTTTCAATCTCTCAAAGCGTCCATATTCTATGATAGAATGAATCCTCCACTATCGTTGCAGAGACGCAGCATCCCCTGTATCCGAGGAGGCGATAGCGAAATAGACAATGGGGAAGTGGAGGGGGGGGCAGAAAATGATGGCGGAGGTTCTACGACTCAGAATGGAGAGTGGGAGAGTACACGCACACAAACATGAATGGACCAAACCATCTCCCTCTCAAAATCCCTTGCTCCCCTTTCCAACTGGCGCCATCCATGAATGACGAGGAACTCTCCCTCGTCTTTCAAGAGTCCGTTTTAGACTTCCCCTACACAGTTGCACACGTAAAAATGCTCGCCTTCCCTTCCCTCATTTTGTGCACTGTGAGGGTGGCTGCTCTCGAATTCCCCGGGGATTCCTTTTGCAATAGAACGAGCATCCCTAGGCGTCGATGACTAGAAGAGTTGCTGACCGTCGTGCTGGAATTTTATAAGCTAACGACTTTGTTTTACAACAAACACTTCTTAGAAACAATCTCAGGAATAGAAAGCAACTAAAAACTACGTAGGATATGGAAGGAAAAAAAGCAATTCTTTTTAACGGAAAAGCATATAAATTATATTCCAGTCAATCTTCTACTTTCTGATATATCTGCTTCAAAGCTCATCTTTCCACCTCTATTTAGATAAAATATCCCTATTCCAAAACCCATTCAAAGAAAGTAAGACTATTCTTATAAACAGAAATTTTCATTGTGGTGACATATTTCGCTAGTGTCCTAGAATCAGCTTACAGAGAAAGGGTCACTCGTATGATAAAGTTTTGAGAAATTTTATCTGAAATATATTATAAAGTTCTCAAATAACATTTTCAATACCTTCAAGCTTTTGCCTCGTTAAATCTAACAGTGAAATGTTTTATAGAAGCTCGGCTCTGAGAGAAAGAAGTACGGATGAAATTCATAATACGATTTTCAAACTAATTAAAAGTAAAAATTCATTTAAGATATTTTAAAAAAGTAACATATGCACTGAAACGTATTTCAAAGTAAAAAATTTACTCTATCGATGATTCCATTCCAAAATGGTGGCAGTTTCTTTGTAAGCAATATTTAATAAGAACAAATATCTGTTCAAAATAATACTGTTGACGTCTTTGTAATTGAGAGGCTCTTACTGTAACAGTGTTTAGAGTCTCCATCCTCTTGACCGGATAACAAGGACGAGCGGTGCGTCTAAATTCAGTGAATGAACTCCCTTCCCCTAGCGGTTCAAATAAGAACTAATTAAGGTGTGGATGCCAGAGGTTTCTGCATTGTTAAATGTGATTTATGGGTGTATCACGTTGGTCCAAATTAGCAGAGATGAGAATGGGATTATTCGCGAGCCCTCATATCAACGCACTTGTAAGGCTTTGGGTCGGTCGAATATCGAGTCCCTGAACTTACAAAAATCCTTATTTAACTCAGGGAATTGTAAGTTGGGACTCGTTTTGAATTTTTCTCTTGAGTTAGAAGTGAGTGCCTATAGTAAACATTTGGAAAAAAAATTGAAATTTCCATCTCTTCTTTGGCAACTCATGTGAAATGACCGCCATTTATGTTTTGATTTAGTTCAGGATTCCACAGATGTACGATAATAGCGCCCTAATCGAATACATATGTCAGGTTTCTAGCAGAAAATTATTGACACTGAGGAAACTTTAACAAAAACAAACCACACTCTTTTCTATTTGACATACGTATAATTGATCTCTTTCTCACTATCAGTAACGCAGCGGTAAAAGAATTAATAATATAACGATAAATTTATAATAACTATTGTGATAAATTATTAAAGAAAGCAATTATACATCATTAGCTATGAATCTTTACAGTTAGAATATATGATAAAATTCTCACCAAAAGGTTATGGAAGGATAAAAACATAATTGCGACAAAATACCCTGGAGGTGATATATTTTTCACTTCATCTCGCCAAAGCAGAGGACAATTGTGGATTTCCGGTTATCCTACTTTAAGCAGCTTTCCTGGGACTGGAATAATATATTGTTCCTCAGGACCCTATCAAAGGGATGTCCTTTCAGTCGCAAAAGAAAAGGGCCTAAGGAAGGATAACGTACGGCCTATGATTCCTAGAATCAACGAAAAGATCCAATAAGAAAACACGCTTGTCTTCTACTTCCGCCCTAAGAATTAACGTATCCACCGTGCTTCTTCCGCCCCCAACGACACCTTCCTATTCTTTGGCCTCTTCATCATTAACACCCTTCGTCCAATAACTCTTCTCCCGCATGACATTGAGGAATGAAAAATTTTCGTAAGGCATGATAGGATTTCCCAGCACGTTAAATATACTAAATAAGCCACTTTCACTTTAAGAATAGAATATATTGTCTTTTAGATAAAGTCAATGGAAGTATTAGTCTTCTTCTCTTTAATGGGATACCAGTATTAATAAGTTGAATTATTCACGAGTACGGAATTATTCTGACTATTTCGAGAAAGCCATTATTATCTATTAAAAATTAGTCAAATTTAATATAAATAACTCAAAGGTTTACCTGCTTGTTACTTTAATATAATGTTGGGAATGGAATGGGAATGTTGTTATCAGCAAAAATACAGCAATTAAAAATATTTCCATTCTTTCTATATTGATTGGCTTAGTTTATCAAAGCTCCCTTATCCAATTAACTCATTCCTACATTTCCTTTCCTTAACACATTTCTGTATAGAAACGACGAATCTTAAGTAACAAAAACAATATACATATATTTCTTCCACAGGTTAACCGAACCTGAAAATTATGATTAGAATAATGTTTTTGTATAATAATGCATATCAAAAGATAAAAATTTCAAAAGATTTGTTCCAGTGCTATTTCCGGTAAGGTCTTAAAGTTTAGGGTTAAAGTTCCCTTCAATTTTCAATAATCATTTCATGCTAATTAGAAGGGAAAAATGAATTTTTGTATGAGATCTTAAGTTTCTCTTTTTTAGACAGATTGTGACTTTTATATGCTCTAGACTTTGAGTCTTAATACATGGTGGCCTCAATCTATTTTCAAAAGAGTTTCATTACTAATTAGTAAAATAATGAAAATATAATTAATTTATGGATTCAAAAATCATTGTACCTTTTAAAAATAGAAAAAACGCATTATTAATTATATAAAATACTCAAATATAATAATTAGAATCATAAAAATTATCTATCAAACAGAATAGAGTAAAAATAAGTCTAGTTAAATACAAATAACTTAGTAAATTTCCACAGAAAAAATTGTTATATTTGCAACCGGTTTCGTAATATAAAATTACATCCTCAATTATATATTACGAAACCGGTTGCAAATATAACAATTTTTTCTGTGGAAATTTACTAAGTTATTTTTATTACTATGGCATTCCACGAAGTCACGCCTTCACACATTGATGTCACTAGTTAAATACGATAATTATTAAATAATATCAATGAATTTTCATCATCATTTTCAGGAGATGAAGAGGGATTCATTACGTTCCATCGAAGATCTCATCCTGCTATATAAGATCTTATCTGGTATCTTAAATTGCTATATTTGTGTACGTAAAAGTACGTATTACTTTCCACTACTTTCCCGAAACATTCCTTAGATATACATAAAACATAAACGGCGTTTGCGGGATATTACGACCAATATGAAGTAAATAAACATCAGGTGTTAGATAAACCGCTAGGCCTTCAATTGTTTGAGGAAATAGAATTATCAAGAGGGACAGCGAGAGAAACCTTTCCATATAATATGATAGAAATATAATCCCTGAATTGATAAAGCGATAAGTATCGAGGGAAATACGCTAAAGATAAAATGAGCGGAAGAGGGGCCGTGGAATGGATGGATGATTAGGACTTCTTGGAATTCGAGGCAAAAAGAAGCACTCGCGGCGGAGGGAGAGTAATTGCAGCAATGGAGGCAAAAAACAAAACCCTAACGATTTTCGGAAGTGTAGAGAATCATGGGAAGGGTTAAAAGGGTAGCGAAAGGACATTTTCAAAGGACAAACGAATTGAGGGGATGGGAATGGGATTACAAAGGATTTTTTGCCGAAGGAATGGAGTCTTCCTTTTAATCTTATAATCCCTTTGCCGTTTTCCTTTGATATTTTTTTAAGGAAATCCGCCCGTTTTCCTTCAAAGAGTTAATTTTATGCGTATAAATATCCCAGCGGATATAGTAAAGCTTTCTTATAGTTTCCAGTAATAACGATAATCGCTCACAGGAACAAAAGAAAGACTAAATGCCATTCCTGTTGAACCTTTTTCGATTATTTAATTAAGATAATATAATTACGAGAGAATAATAACTGAATAACTTTCTAATTAGAGTAAGAAATGTTCTTGGTACATTTGAAAGGAATTATTAGTCTCAAAGGAATTCCTTATTAAAGAAGAATTATTAAGTTTTATGTCGCTCATTACAAAACGAGAAAATGTTCATAATTGATGGAAATTAAAGTATTGCAGAGTCAATGCGGGAAATCATTTCCTCTATTATTCATTACATTTATTCGTAAATATCTGGATATAAAATTGATTGAATCATAGAAGTTCAATAATAAAATCACTATTTATCAGAAAAGAGGAGAAGTATAAACGTTAAGAAGTAGTTTTATTATTGTAAGTATTGAGTAAAATGTAAATTCATCGCGTTTTTTCAAATTTTTTTAATATAGTCTAATATAACATGCTTCATTTTGACACATTAATGCTATTAGTTGAGTTTATATATTTACAATTGTTATGAATTACAGCAAATTGTGAAAAAGACTAGTTACTCAAATATGCTAGCTTTTATCAGATAAAAAATTAGGGGAAGAACTGAGAAAAATAAATAATTATTCTATTATACAAAAATATTCCTTGCAAATCATATATAACTAACATAAGTTTTTCACTCATTAGAACCTTTCAATTGAGTGTCATTGTTTTAAGAAACGTCGAATGCTTGTGCTTAACTAATTGCATATGCATATGCGTAATGTAAGCAGGGATTGATAAGTCAAGAAGTACTCTTTCTAAGTCAGGAAGTAAAACTTTTAGAGACAACGAAACCCGAACGCGCTAATCGCAGGTGAAGGTTTTCAGGTTTCAATACAACGCATTCCTTGTATACAAAATCAGCATTCCGAGTTGAGTTGGGTTAACATACCAAAGATGTAATATCCTATTTCTACATGGTTCTAGAAGCTGACTTCAATCATCTACTGTGTATAAAGATACGAGCTGTCACTTATGGTAACCCGTATTAGATTTTGTCTTTCGAAACTCGCGGTCTAAAAGCTGTGGTATGCGGTCGCCTTCTCTCGTGACCACGCCTCGAATGAAAGCGAAGAAAGTTGGACAACGTGAAAGAAACACGAAATCTGTTCGTTACCACAACAACTGGGGGCGTAGCTCAGATGGTAGAGCGCTCGCTTAGCATGTGAGAGGTACCGGGATCGATACCCGGCGCCTCCAGAATTTTATTCTCCTGCTAATTTGGTCAAAAATTTTTGCGAAGGAAATGTCTGAAGAGGTTAAAATCTTTGGCTAAATAATTTATTCACGCAAATATCGGCAGGAGAAGCAATACAAACCAATTTTTCAAACTGTCTATTTGAATTTGGGGATTGATTTAGAAAAAAGAATTATATGATATTTCCTTGCTTTAATTAGGGAAAACTATTCATTAATTAGGCAATTTTATAGGTATGGAATATATTTAAAATAAGAATTGTGTACGGAATTTTCATATTTAGATATTTCTGTGATTAATTAATTCAGGAGGTTTTTACAGACAATAATACTACTGCCTTCGGGAGGTTTTGCGGGGTTTCCCTCTCGACTAGGGTAAATGCCAGACAGAGTAATGCATTTATTCCCCTGAAAAGAAAGCTACCACCTGGCCTGGCGCCTATTTGTGGCTCTAGAAACAATAATTAAATAAATAATATTTTTAAGCATAACACATTACTAAGTGAAAAATTGAATGAATTATCACATAGTATATTATAAACGTATGTGCATACATAACAAAAAAGTAAATACTAATAACAAACTTATGCGATACTCTCCGAATTCTTACATCACAAATAAGTGAGCTAATATTAATGTACCGTCATGCAGTTAACCCCTCGCTTAAGGATTTGCAGCCAATTTCATAATCAAGTTTGACATTCAGAGCAGACAATCTCGTATATCATTAGGGGAAGATGTCGCGTAAAACCATCCAGTTTTTTATAATTTATCTCTCGAATAAATTCTCTTAATAAACACGTCTCCCACAACTGATTCGGCGGCAAGTGAGTTTCAAAGACCTGTTTATTCTCGAAAACAGCCATTACAAACGAGGTTGCATAAAAATTAAGAGGTGCACCTGGGCAAAGACAAAGGAATATAGAACGGCGAGTTAAAAGGAGATGAAATGGGGTGGAAAACGTAATAGATAACAGCGTAATGTAAGAGCACTGAGCCAAGGAAACGTTGAATAAAACGAATAATAAGTCGGAAAATTGGACGATGGCATGGAAGGAGACGAGAGAATATTCTTAAACAGATGTTCAGCCTTAGATATTCAGTTTTTAAGAAAAACCTCTTTGTTCATTAACGTGATTGAAAATGAAAGATATCTCCTATAAAATGGGAAACAAAAATGAAAAAATTCGCTATGGAATGCAAAAGAAAAATAGAGAAAGATTTATGGGGAAGATATATCTTAGATTATTTCATATTTCGAAATCTAAAGCATCAAAGACTAAGAAGTATAAATAACTCTACGCAAAGGATTTGACTATATACATAATCTTTAGAAAACACCGTATAAAAAAAATGATATATTTGTTCATTATTTCAATATTAATAGTATCTTACCACTAAATAAACTTTAGAAATTTTTAGACAGAATAACATTTTATAAAACAACCAATAAATCTTTAAATAGGTATTAATTTAACTCTTGAATAACTTGTTCACCAACTCTTCTCAAAAAATCTTCACTAACACATACATATGAAAGAATCTAAATATGGTGCTTATTGTTTTCCTAAATAAAAAATGTGATGGGAAGATATTCTTTTCGTATAAAATGAATTCTCTTCCCCTGGCAATAAAAAACGACTAAGAATATAAAAGTTTTCTACTTACTACTTTCTGATGATGACTTGTCCGTTCGTACATCAATCGAATCCATTTCAGGTCTCCTTCAATTGGTTTCTATAAAAATAACAAACCCAACGTTAGTTTTTTTGATTGTGAATATGTAGTAAAAGAGATTAAAGTTAGTATTCCATAAAAATAAAACCAATATAGTTAATTAAACTTTTAAAATCCATTATTTAAATGAAAAATCTTGTATCCGAAGTCCTTTTTACCTGTGAAGTCTCACTTATATCTCTCCCACGTCAATTTGCTTTAGTACTTTCCTTAGAAGAACACCGAAAGGTCAAAATTTGAAGATTTGTACGCTACTGCATATTTTAAATATACTTTAGTTATAATTTACTATACTCGACAAACATCCACTCTTGGAAAATTGCAGTACAGTACTCAAATTGGTAGATCTAGCTTTAGGTCGCTCCAAGACCTTCAAAGAAAGTAGCCCTCACAATAACAGGAAAATATAAAGCATGTCATCAGAAAAGGCAAGGAGACGACAGAATAGAAGCAAATATAGAAAACAATGGCTATGTGAAGCAGGAAGAATAAAATACCGATTCTTGGAAGAAATTTCGGCGGGGGCGGATCTTTTGAGAGTGGAATTCCTTTGACGCTTGATGGAAACCCTTCTTCCGCCCCAAACTCAGCGGAGGAACAAAGATTTGGGTCGCAAAAATTCTTCGATTCCCTTCGTTTTCCCGGAATTATTTTCATCGAAGGGGAATTGCAAAAAGATGCCGTCAAAGCAGGGAAAATTGACTAGGAAAGAGGTTGAATCACTGCCCTCTCATTACACCTGCTATGGTTTTGGATAAATTTTCCTATATTTCCCTAATATATTTATATTTAATATATACCGTATTTTTTTTAGAGTATGCATATCTATGTATTGTTACACTTTGCAAGATCTGAGTAGAGAATGAATTATTTAAAGAGCCTAGATTCTGAGTCATTATACATAATTAAGCCATCCTTCAATTTAAATAAAATTGCCGTTTTTATTTTAACGAAATAATCAGCGATACTGATGATAATTTTATTTTAAAGTTAAAGTTAAAAACTAAATGATTGCTAAATACCACCATCTTCAGTGTAAATTGAATGGATCTATTCTACTGATATTCGTTGTAAATCCAAATGTAAAATTAAACAAAATTTAACCATCACCACCACAAAACCATTCATCGCTTTTTTGACGCAATTCGGATAAGAGAAGTCAAAATGGTCGAATGAATAATCAGAAGTTGACGGAGGGAGAAACTGCAGAACGGAATCTCTCTTTCTGATCGAATTAAGGCCGTAATTGAAGTTTTCCTTTCCAACGACTCCCAAACCTGTTCGATTAATTAACTCCTTTTAACGAAGCGGTAGATGGCATTTTGAGAGACATAAACATATACACAACTAAACGAACTCTCACTTCTTCCCATCACATTATTAATCCATTCTATATTCCTATTAGCTATTTCTGATGTATAAAACATCTTTCCTCTCCTCTTACGTAGTCCTCTTTAAATTAAATATTCAGTTGTATTTTAACGAGATTTAATCCATATTTAGAACACATGACAGCGCTTAAAAAATATTAATAGTTTGTGGAAGTATATCACTTTGTGAAATAAAAAAATAAACTTTAATCTATTATTTGATCTTATTAAATATACATATTCTTACAACCAATGCATAAAGATGAAAGATAAGGATTTATTTAAAAGTTTTTATAACAATGCTTTCATTGTTAGTATTGGCCGGCTGTGATATTTTTTTCAAAGTTCAATAACTTATACGTTATTAAAATCCACACATTAATTCCTTCCTCCTTATAAAATTTTATGCATTATTTCTTTTACTTTATTCTTATTCTTTCTTAAGGATGTTGGTGAAAATACAATGTGGAAAATTAATAGCTAAATAAAAGTAAACTTAGCAAATAATTTACTCGTATAAGTATACTATGATGAATCCTAAAATGCGAGAGTTTTTCGAGTTATTTGAACGTCTTTATAATTTTCAATCGGATGTAGCAAAGCGACTTTTCATTTTGCTATTTTTTCAAGTCTGGTTTGGTCGTATTTTCCATCTCCAATAATCCCATCACTCATTTTTAATTACACACTAATAGCTCTTGCTAAGAGTCTATTCTGTCACACTAATTTGCTCAATAAGGAAATTAAGAAAGAGTAACCAGGAGATTACGCCTTCATAATTTTCACGATATCGTGATCATCCTTCGATTTATCTGCTCACGTCTACTCCACTTTTCCGTATGGACCATTATCTCGTTCGGTGGGCGTGGCCGAAACAGCTGTCCGAGGGAACTTCAATGAGCGATTGGGTTCAGGAAGTCACGGGATCTTCCTGCACTTCACTACGTGCCTCGCGCTGCACAAGTGAGGGGAGTTTCCGAGAATTGCTTTTCGGGAGTATGATTTCCAGTCTGGCTTCTTTGACCCCACTTTCAAACTGGTCCGTACCATCTGCGTGCTGTGTTCCGACCGATCTTATTCCTTTGGCTCACATGTCAATTTCAAATAGATATAGTTTTACTTTTGGCTTTATCTATTTGAAAACGGTCAATAAATTCCAAAAATAAATTAAGGAAAACATGCAGCACTACGTACGTGGCAATTCTACCTGCCATATGTTCGAATCGAAAGAAGATTATACTAAAAGATAATCAATCCACTCAACTTTGGATTAATTAAGAAATTTTTATCCATGTAGGTGAAAGAAAGAGTTAGTTATAATTCTACAATTGTTCTAAATTTTCTTCTAATCAAAGATACATATGCCTATTGGTTATTTTTAAAGTAAAATAAAAATATTTATCTATGATTTTATTTTACGAGTCTAATCAACTGTTCATGCATTACAGACGAAATAATTTAAAATATACATTTCTTCGGAAAATATATTCTTATCTTAAGCAAATTTTGGAATAGTGTTCTAAATATAGTTTGCTATCCGAAAGGCTAAATGAAACCACTTACTTGAGATATCGAGGGAGAGTGTACCTCGAGGCATCAAACATTAACTTATCTGAACGTTTTGAGAAACGCCTATTTATCGTATTTTCGATTTTCCGAAGTGAGATAAGTTCTCACTAAAGTAAATGCACTTTAAAACTCCAGTTACGAGAGAAATAATGAAGAGAGGACGGAAAAAATCGCCAGAAGAAACAAAATTTGCAAGTGAAGGAAAAATACTCTCACCGAAAGAACCTACAATTTATTTTAAGATACTAGCAAGAATTTTATCCGCAATCGATGAACGAAGGTCCAGCGTGGAACGCACCGGATGGAAGAGATAAGACATAAAAGTTATTAGAAGAGACGTAAAATATTTTACGTAAAAGGAAATCCTTTTGCAGTTAGTTTAGAATGAACTGTTGAAGATTATGATAAGATGATTCCATATACGATGTATTATCATATGGATTCATTATTAATGGTTAAGAAAAATTTAAAGTTGCTCAACTAAAACTGGGGATTGATTATAATCCACAGAATCAAAAAATAAGCGATGAAAATTATATCTCAATCCACTGCTGTGAACGATAATCTTATACATTACCACTGAAACAGAATTTTTTATGCCGCTTAATATGATATAAAAGATGAGAATTAAGGACACGCAAAACTATTAGATAAGAATTAGCGCTAAGCATCCTACTCCCTTAACCTCATAACCTAACCTAATTCCCGATGGTAAATACCAACATTAATTTCAAATTCAATCCACCCATTCTACCTTATAATCAAGATTCAGAAATATTATAATAATAAATAACCCACGCTACCAATATAGTGAAAGCATTAATTTATTATATAAGCTACGGAATTCTAATATCCACCCATCAAAAATTAATAGGCAATCACTGATTGAAAGGAATCTACGAGTGTATACGAAAACTCATTCATTCACTAGAATACAATTTCGAGTTTCCCCATTCGAGTGTAGATCGATATTAATCGCAATCGATATGCCCTCGTGCACTTCCACCGCTCAATCTCGCTACGTGATCGATACTAAAAAAGAAGCGGCAATATATCGTGTGTACGGAGGCGATAGGGTAATCAGAGGAGGTTCTAAAAGAAGCACCTTCTTTTTAAGGAATCTTCATTTGTCAGGTCGCGAAGGGGTCATGAGGAGGTGAAGGCGGGTCCACGGATGAGTGATGAGGAAAAGGGGTGGAGTTGCGAGAGTATGAGTTTTCGAGTCTAAAGAGCAAACTGTCGTCGGCAAAGAAGTGAAGAATGAGAAAAATATATTTTTCGCGCTCTTTCCACTTATCTCCTCCCCGATCAACGCGTGTCAAAGCGAGTGACGTCATCCAAGGCGTTATGCTTTTCTCAATGAGAAGGCTCTTTATCCCTTATTGAGAATCAGGTATCGTAGTGCATTACGTTGCGGTCGACAAAGAGAGTTTATTTAGTAATGACATTGATGTTTGAAGGCGAGGGTACTTGGAAAGATGTTTTTGAAATTCTTTTGAGATTGATAAGTACAACTTACCATTCTTACGAAAGATAATTGATTATTTATACAGTAATAATAGTAAATTTAAACTCTTCACACAAACTCTATCACTCCTTAACCACGCTCTAAAAACTCTGAAAGAGTATCAAATTGTAATTCTTAAATTACTGCAGATCCTTAACAATGGACAATGGTGACTTCCATCGGAGATTTCTAAATGTTTTTGTACGATTGAAAGCTGGTTCATTTTCAAGAGAAGCGCACATTGATTAATACGCGATGATATGGCTGAATTTAACTTACCGGAGAGATTCTAATACAAATATTATAAACATATCCGATCAATACGATAGGAAGTGAGTACCATTATGACATCCACAAAAATCTAAAAACATACAAAACCCTACTAAACTCGAAGGCGTCCAATCGTGGTGGTCTTCTATTGAATTAAATACAAGATAGCTTTGGTTTCTAACGGCGAAGGGCGGAGCTTTGACTATGCAAAGTGGGTTATGCACCAAATGGACATATCCTGCACAAACCCATGACTCGGCGGGTTTTACGATGCAATGCCGCAGTGCTTTTTAGCTTGCGCTCTTTTGATGGCGTATTCTTCTGTTGGGAGACACGATAAAAACGAATGTGAACGTCCTCTTTTCATCTTTAGTGACTCTTATTTCCGTTCGAGACACATCTCCTCCACAAAAACGATAGTTCTAAATCGTCGCAGACAAATTGTTCGGCGTTAAATTTCTTCCGTCGATATTATCCCATACAAAAACCATATATCACTGAATCTGTCGCGATAAATAAAAACGTACGTAAAAAAGGAAACTTCCCATAATATATCTCAGGTTTGTATTCTTTTCCCTTTCTGCTATTCACGAGAAATATTAAAGATCGGATTACGAGTGCATTCGTGCGATGTTCGGAATGCTGCATTTCATTATGTTTAGTGAGGAATAATCCCTAGCAACGGGGAGAGGTTCTTGAAAGCGAGCACTTAACAATGAGAAGAAACGTATGAGTGGATTTGACGGCCAACAATCCAAGCACAACAAAGTCATCTCTAATTCCAATCTCAGATTTTTAATTTCTCACGTATGAGAATGGGAATTTATGGTGAGAGTAGTAGTGGCACTCATATTGTAAAGTATGTGGGAGTCGGACTTCAAAAGGCAGTGAAAAGGTATAAAGATGAATCGGGTGAGCTAAAAGTGGTTGGAATAGGAAGATGGAAAAGGAAACGAGATGAATATTCATTAAGGATGAAATTACAGGATGAGAAAAGTGATATTCAAGTAAATTTAGCGAAAATTTTATATAAACAAAGAAAAGATACGAACTTAATCTATTTTCAATTATGAATATTTAAAAATGAATTAACATAACTTTATGTGAATTAGTACGATTTAAAACGATGAGCAAATAATCTCGTACGCAGTAAAAGATACAACAAGCGGGTTGCAAAAATAACACTTCAAATGCCAGAAAACCCACAAATTATAAACGTATTTACGAACAAATATAATATTAGATGAAAGAATCCTCAATAACTACGTTAAAAATAATTTACAACACACAAAGATGAGTAGTATACAATCAAAATATCTCCGTGCGTAGAAGAACAGTTGAAATATAAACACCAACCAAAACCCTGCCACTCTAACATAACCTCGCTCATCGTCAAATACCACAAATTCCACGGAGTAATCCATCAAATCCACTCTCTAACTCACCGAAGAGAAGTGTATCCCGATACGGTCTCGAGATGGTAGATACGAGTGACCAAGAGGACCACCTAAGAGTAAACAGATCGGGAGATGCAAAAATCAAGACGTCTCGCGGACATGTGCAAATAAGGAGAAGGATGACTTCTTGACCCTCACGAGGCAGGTGATTATTCCTCGTTCTTTTGTTTTAATAGCGAGAAAGGGAACGGTCGTACATCTTCCGAGTGTAGACGCACGCCATAGCTTACCTAGGATGATGGGGACAAAGGAAGGTGAATGTGTGGGTGCGTTTTATTCCATCCCTTTCGAGAGCGTTTACTTTTAATACGCGCTCATTTGGACGCCCCGATTAATTTACAACAATGGGGTAAACAATGGAGGGGATTAAGTGCGCTCGGTAAACAAGGGCAACGGGAAGAATGCGAGTGCGTGGGTGGAAGGACGATCTTTGAGAGAATGGTTGGGAAGAGGCCAAGGCGGTGGAGGGATGAATGAAAAGGTGAGATTAATGAATGCCTGTTCGTCAATAAGAGAGATCGGGAGATATATCATGGGAACGAGACGTTGAAAAATGTTTAAGAAATGGTCTAAAAGAATCTGAATGAGGAATGCGACAAATATTTAAAACGTGGATAAACCTATGTTTTTACATAAATCAACTACTTTTATGAGTATTTTATCACAATTGATCTATTTAACATTAAACTTTTCTGGTAAAAACTGCAATGAACAAAATAATATTAATGCGAAGTTTTAGATGTATATATTTTATCAGCTGAGGATATGTAGAATTACGAGGATAACGTAAGTATAAAATTATTATCCTAAATATTCATATTTGAGTTAATTTTAATTTTTCAAAGATGCCTCCTCAGCTTTGCATCTTTAAAATAATTCAGCTTTAGTAACTCTCAAATATTTCCCCAGAGATGTACGTAACTAAGCGAAGAATCCTAGAATAAAAGCAAAAGTAAAAATCACGAATGAAACACATTCAAATTATCTATTATACTTCTCTTTCCTTTGCAGCTACGCACCTTGAGAAAGTAATCTACCATACGTATCCCAAAGAAGACAACGAGAAAGAAGAAAAATTGAAAGACGCCGTCTTACTAAAAATGATGGAAGTTCTATTAAGTAAGTTATTTACCAAACCTTGCAAAGAGGGTTTCATTACCTTAGCCGATATTTAAACGAGCGATACATTACGCGCTAAATAAATACGCGCTGATTTTTGCGGAGCTGACGCCCTCAGATAGCGAACACCAACTTCCCGATAACTTCCATTCGTCTATAAAATTGAATTTCCCTTCTCAACAATAACTCATCCGTGGAAACAACAGAATGTCGAAGGTGCCAAAAGGGGTGAGTGTATGAATCGCTCCCCAGGGGGCAGGGCGGATAGGCCGTCAGAAAATATCCATGGTAACGAGCGAAGTGTGGGTAATAAGGCAAAAAAGAGATCAAGTGAAACCGCAGGAAAAGAGTTTTAAAACAAACGAAAACGGCAAATGAGAGAAGGGGAAAAATTGGACGGCGGTGCATTATGGACGGTGATGGCATTTTGAAATATAGGAAGTGAGTTGAGAGAAATAATAAAACGAGAGGTAGAGAAGTAAATGGAAGGAAAAAAATTGGAAGAAGAAAAGATGGTAATTGGAAGAGGCGTCTCAGACGCAGGTTTGGGCGTAGTGATGGTGTACGAGGTTATTTCCGCCTTGCTTTAAAGTCGAGAGTAAAACCGAATACCATGGGATACTCAAACGTTGCACGTCGTTGGATGGACCGGTATCGCAAATAAAAAGTAAACGTGCTTTCGTGAGTTAAAGCCAGTAATAGAAATAAGAGAAAAGCTGCTTGCTAGGATGAATTCATTCACCGAAATTTTAATTCCATCGATTCTCCAATATAAATGGTCCAAATAAATCAATTTATTTCATGACGAAATTCCTCGGTGAACAGTGAATTTACGACCTGACTCAAACGTGATCTTTAAAAATGAATCATATTTCAAATATTTAGCGCAAACAGATGC
Organism: Pantala flavescens; assembly: GCA_020796165.1. Taxonomy (NCBI): domain Eukaryota; kingdom Metazoa; phylum Arthropoda; class Insecta; order Odonata; family Libellulidae; genus Pantala; species Pantala flavescens. The sequence continues at coordinate 51,041,548 of CM036883.1, forward strand.
GAAACAATCTCACAACTTATGAAAGTTTCTAAAAAAAATTCTTACGAGTTTACAGAATCGACGGTGAATCATACGCGGATAACAAATATTTAACCCTCAGACTCCGAGAAGACATTTCTAAATCTCGCGAAATATATAAATCATAAATATATTGGTTAGGAGATGTTGTGCAAGGAGTAGATGTACGAAGAGATAATTCAGCGTAAGGTAGGGCGAAAGTAAACACATCGAACCATTTCGAAAAACATCGGAGCATAAACCTAAATCATTAACGCGAAACTACGCCCTTTTACTGGGAACGTATCTCGCCGCGACGTCCCATTATCCAGATCACGCACGAAAACGTACGCAAAACACGAAAAAACGTGACGTCGATAATTTCCCTCGACAAACTGCGATTCGATATAAGGAATGGTCGCGAGGGAAGTGGGAGTCGAAGTGACATGGTGATAAGTCAATTGAAGCGAGAAATTAAAACGAGAAGAGTGTAGTGGGCGCGATTTATGGAGAGTACGCGGAAGAGTTTTGAGTTATCGATTGGGAGGTGCCGATTTGGCCACGAAGAGAGACGAGTCTTAAAAACAATGCTTTTCCAAAAAAAATGATGGCTCCGAAGAGAACTTGGGTATTTGTCTGCAGCGTGAAATTTGTTCGCTGCATTGTGATTGTAGAAGTGAAAGGAGCGATAAATTAGGCGATGTTTGAGGTGCACACTTCGGAATGGATAACTGCCTAGGAACAGTTTGTCTTGTTTTATCGGCCCATCGAACGAGTGGGGAATAAGTGGAGTGCAATTTTTGCGCTTCGTTTACTTGAAAAATAGGAATCCCTCGGTATTGCGGGAATGCCCTGATTTACCCTTCCAATTACTCGGAGAAACAAGTTTCTCTCGGCTGTGAATTATTCCTTCATGCGGCGAACAAACATTATTTATAATTTTCCATTGGGTGTATTGATTTCTACGTTTGTTTTCTTTATGTTTCTTATTTCATGATAAATATCACTCCGTTCGTAAGGCTTAATCAGAGATCGTTTTGCTTTACTATATGGGTGAGGCAGTGGTTACAGCGAAAAGTTCTCATTGGTACATTGAAGTATAGAAGTAGAAGATACAATTTCTTATGAATTTAAGTATAAAAGTAAAGAATTCTATAAATAATATTTATAAAAATGTCATACAAATGTAAAAAATATCAATATCACATTTGATATATATAGTTTAAGCATCAATATAAATAGTTTAGATTTTTCCAATTAATTGTTATATTACAATCATATTCTCACTTTCAAAAATCATTCAGATTTACCTAAGAATGTAGAAATACGCAGTGATTGAAAACAAAAAAATATTTTTTAATACAGGGTCTTTGCTAACATGTAGAATATAACACCTCAAGCATTGAACGAAAATTGACCACCCTTTAAATGTTATCAAATCTTCACCCAAGATAGATAATTAACTTGTTAAACAACAGATTATTTTATACTGACCAAAAGACTAAAGAACGATTCTATTATTTAAGCTGTATAATATGTAAGAAACCCGTGGTTTAGTGCTACCGATTGTTTTCTATATCAGAAATAATCTATAAAGCCCATGTATTGAAGAGAATACGTAATACACGTATATCAAATACATTACTGTGCTTTCTTCAAAATGTACCTCCACATTTTAGCATCACCTCCTCTCACTATGAAATGAAGAAGTCCATAAAGACAAGAAGCTCCCATGAGAACTATACGTAGTGCATCAATCGCGACCGATTAAATTTTTACGCACATACGTTAAAACCTTTTCACTTTCCAGGACTTTAATCTCTGATCTCCAACACATTTTCGGATATACGATGCTTTCCAAAACAACCGGAGAACATTAAAAGAACTTTCTCAAAAGAACAGTTTAAGAGAGATTGGACAAAAAACGAAGTCCTTTCCACAAATCTCGTCCTCGAATTGATGTTCCAATCAACAGAATCGTTGAAAGGCGCCGCCGCTTTGCGAAAAAAAGCGTCGGATTTTTTTACGATCGGAACGAGTGGATACGGCCTCTGGTTCTCGAACGCCCTCGCACTCTTAAATGACCGCACTTTGGAGCTCATCCGAGTGCGTTAAAAATAAAGGCGAGGCCGCGTAGTGACGGAACCTTCGCAAAATAGTGCAACTGGAGACAGAGTTGCAATGGAAATAGATTGTTGAAGAAGGGCGTGGGTGGATCTGACACTGGAAGGGAGGGAAGCTTTTAAAAACCACGCTGTGGAATCCTTTTCGTCCTGTAAATGAGTGTATGTGAGAGTACTCAATATGTATGCGTGACAATGAGTGTTATATGAAAAATGTATTAAAATGAGTTCAGATTTTGGTACGGTATACACTTAGTAAATACATACATACATAAATGGTGGATTTAATTTAAAATATTATCAAAAAATCGACATTCTTCTCAAACACGTGAAAAATAAAAATAATGGAGAATAAATAATTACGAATCGAGGATTGTAGAAAAATGAATCGCAAAGCATTATTCGTGTATAAAATACCTCGTAGAGAGATTAATAAAATAATATTAATTAAATAACTCGTCACAGAAGTTTACGACAAATGTTAGCTCCTGTGCATGTAAAGCCTAGCTCTCTTCGAAGTTTTATTTGAATTCAGCGTAAAGGTAATAAATTGAAAGATACACGCATGTTACAAATTCCTAGGTTGCTTCTTTGCTTCAATTCGAGAGTTAGCGAGTAAATGTAGACGTCGACAATTTTCATACGTCAATCGAATAGGGTACTAACTCAATTGAACCAAAAATTATAATAATTCAAAATTCCTACATATAAGAGAGTACATTCGTATTTAAGAGATCCTGTCCTAGTTCATTAAAATATTTAAACCAGTCGTTCGTTGTTAAACCTGCGTTAAATCCTGCAAATTATTACAAATAATTGGCTCAGACTTTTATCGTCAATTATATTCTGAAAAATATGCAATAAAATACGAAAGAAGCTAGTATGTCTTATTTCCCAAAGAAAACGATATCCTACCCAAGTGGTGAGATGCAGGTGTTTGGAAGATGTATCCATAAATTGAATCTCGTTTCCAATCATCTCAATCGATATTGCAATATTCTTCATCATAAAATATTGAAATGATATCATACAATACGTCCATATACTCACATTAATCTATTTTCTTCATAAAATCTATTACTTGGCCTCGATTTTGTGGTAACTCTCCATAATGAAAGAAGCGCAGAGCACCTGTCAATTGTTTACGTTTATATAGTGCCTCTGAGTTAGTAACAGAAATTGTATTCTACTGCAATAATTTTAAGTGTCATACTGAATGTAAGTTCAGCGCGAGGCTGAGGAATCCAAAACCAACACAATTACCCTAAATAAATTACTTAATTGTACTGGAAATAGCAAATAATAATTGGAGCTTTCAAGCTAAATGTCAATGGTGATGTTGCGAAGATATCAAAATAAATACTATGTTGGTTTATTATATTCAGAATTTTTCATAGAATTCGGTAAATTTGATGAATTAGGTGTTGACATTTGAAAAATGCTCAAATTACTTCATGAAGAAATATAAAACAAGAGTCTTTTCGCGAAAACAAGTTTGAACAACATAAGGGTCGCAATGTAGAAATGAGAGGACTACGTCATAGGGGAATAAAAAATCGTCCAACTGAATGGGGCGGAGTGTGTCCACATCTTTTGCAAAAGCCTCCGCATTTAAATAAATTACAGAGAAACAAACGGAGACACTTTGACGAATATAACGAGAGGATTGTTCCCAAACGATGTGAAAGATATCGAGTCCATGATCCCAATTACCTTCTAAAATCGTATTGCGACGTTCACAAAAGTGGTCGAGATGGCAGAGGAAAAAGAGTGTAAAAGAAGAGGCGGTAAATACAAGACGCATTTATAGAAGAAAGGGCTATGAAAAGTTATAGATGGAAGAGTGGATCGTTAAGCTCTCTATGAAAATAGGATGGAGTGCGTGAAAGAAGATTTGAAGACGTATTGGCATTCGCTTTGCGGGGGTTGAGACATTTCAGCCAATAATTTTCTCAAGGAGTATAAGCGATGCTTAAATTTACGACGCTCGATTTGTCTCGATAAGTTCTTCGAGTGCTGAAAAGTATATCTTGAAGTACTGAGATATAACTCAGAGCGTTAATTGATGACAGTTTGGAGAATGTGAAGAAAATAACAGATATCGATATGGATTTTTTCTAAGAAAGCCATCCCATTTTTCACTTAAACGTGTTTATTCTTTCATCGGCGTAAAATCTCACCTGGAGCTTATCGTTATATTTCAATCCATGAATGCTCGTTGGAATTGTATAGTCAATAAAACCCGAATAAAAATCTAAAGTTTAGCTTGTTTAAAATTGACTTACGAGATAAAATATTCATTGCAATTTACTATTTACCCTTTGCCCGAAGAGACTTCGTAAACTTATTAAATTTTAATTAATTGTCATTCTAATCTTTATTTCATGAATTCAAATTTTATCTCTGAGCCTACCTGGTTGATTTTAAAATAAGACCTTTTGAAAATATTTGTCAATAGAATTAAAAACCGATTAATTTCTTTGCACTAAGAAAAGCGTATCTAGAGAAAGATCCTAATCATTCACTTCCATTATATTTCAACGCAAGTATTATATTTTTAAAGAACTCGATTCGTCTATATATTCTTACAATAAACAAACCACGAAAATGTTATTCTGAACAACGATTAAATTATTATAGAAAAATTTGTAACATAATAATAAACACATTCAAACGAATTGCGCATGTAAGTATCATCTCTCATTGTTGCGTTAGGCCCTTTTTTATGATTCCCGAAAACCCATGGATCGTGATGCTGAGCAGAGATAAAGTGAATTCTGTAAACAAAATTATTCATCATGGCAAATTAGCCTCCTCAAAGTATACGCACTTTGAGGAAAAATCAAGACGTTGAATTATGATGGGGAATCGAGGCAATTCGCTTTAAGCACAAAAGAAACTTAATTGCGAAGGATTCTTTGTGCAATGACTATTCTTTGAAGTTGAGGAACACGCGCTGTATTCTTCGTGCATTTAAGTGCGTGGGAGAGAAGACAGATGAAAGTACGGACTGAGGAAGTTAAATCGGAAGGGTGGCAACAGAATTCAAAACGAAGAAAGAAGGATCTGATGGAAGGTGTTAACAGAAATGGAAAAATGGAGAAAATGATGGAAAGCTATTTAAAAATTTTCTCAAAAATTTTTCCCTTTTCATGACATCATGGTCTTAATATGAAATGACAACGATGAACAGTGATATGACTCCAAATGCTCACAGAATCTTAAATGCTGTAGCTCATACTTCAGTTTAATTTAAAGGATAAATAACAAAAAATGATATGGGTGTGAATAAGGGTTATGATTCCTGATCAAAGATTTTTAATTGAGGAAAATTATAACTTTGCATACATCGGTATTTGAAAAAGACGACCCATACAATAAATCTAAGCATAAAAGAGTGGTTGATAAATGATTCGTAAAACTAATACGTAAATGTAGTGTATAATACATAATTTATAATACAATGTCGAAATTAATTGTTTTTATTAACATAAGCGTTTATATTAATTTAATAAAAAAATTAATAAATATAATATAATAAAAATTAATTAATTTAATTTTTAATGCATACATATTAATTATGAGAAAATATAATGATTATAAGTTCTATAAATAATTAATATAGTCAAAATTTATAATTTAATACGATTTTAATAATAATACTTAAAAAAGCATACAAGCAGTACTTGGAGGAATTTCATAGATACGTCTATTTTACCAACCTATATTTTTATATGAGTACTTAAATTGAATCTTCCATTTGTTAAAATATAAAGCTGAAAATTACGCAACTATTTAAAGTTTACAAGTATTTCATCTCTTATGAAGGCGCATTATTGCTGTATTATTACAGCTTTAAATGAAAAGTTGCTCGATTGGAGTGTTGCTTTGGATGAGGCAGTGGTGATAAAAGGTGCCTCCGGTGCGTCCCTTCATTTCACCCGCACCTCCTATAAGCAGGACACCATTGTCTTCGGACGCCGATTATTCTTCCCTCACCCACATAACACGCCCTCTTTTGTTTTTCATTTAGATTGCACACCTTCGGCAATGCCTCCCCCAACAACTCATTTCCCTAACGAATCCTCTGTGACCTCGTATTGCAGCCCTTCATTTGTCTGCACCATCCTCCAGCTATATCCATCAGCTTCTTTGTGCTTCTAAATTTCGAGGCAGAGATCCCAAAGGCTTTAAAGGGGCACTCTGAGATATTCCGCCGAATTATAGATTCAAATATTTTAAATGATACATACTTCCGTAGACGTATTACATTTTGTAGGAGTGGTGTCTAAATCTCTATTTAATTCACTCACGGAAAATTGAGAAATGACCAAAAAAAATGAATTGCAATAACTATTACGCAATTGCATTTCTTTTTAATCATATTAAAATCACATCTATGAAGCTAAAAATAAATCGTGAATGTATGATACTGTATCTTTTAATTAGGTATGTGAACATGTGTGTGAATTATGTGCTTTTATTGATTTATTAAAACTTAGTAAACTTTACAAATGTTTCTCTTTGGATACAACATCATTAATTAACTTTTCAGTGATTAAACTTGAAGCCGGTTTAATTTGAGAGTAAAATAGGTCAATTATTTAAAAACATATAACAACAGCTTATATATTTTTATTATTTTTATAAAATACACAGATATTGGATATTAAATAAACGATACTATCAAACATCTACATTTATGAACTGCGAAGAAGAAAGATTTTAGAATACTTCATTCACAATTGAATCTATTCCTTACATTTTCAAGAGTTGTGAATTATCTCGGCCTGTAAACTCTTAATAAAATAAACGGCGATAAACTTCATTAAAAATTATTTTCCACATAAATTACGAATACTATTAATAAACGTTCCGTAAATCATAGCAAAATACTCCTTAAAAAAACTTCTTTCCTCAAAGCTTTATTTCATCCTCTCCAACGATAAAATAATACTGGAATTCGATTGAATTATCATCATTGAACAGATAGGATACACCCAAAGGAAAAAGAAGAGACAAAAGAAGATCGCGATGCAAGACGCCAAAGCGATGTCTTCATCATCATTCAACCCGAGCGCCACCTATTACAAGTGGTGGGTGGAGAGTGCACCATGGAATGCTGTGATGAAAAGGGAGATTACGATCTGTGATTAGTCGACGTCCAAATGGAATGCTAATCCACAGTTTGATAAGAAGAATTTGTTTCCAAGGAAAAGGTTGGAACATATTTCAAAGCTATGGTAACGCCAAGCTCTATCGTCTGAATGGAGCAGAAGAAGCTTATGGTGAGAAATGTATAGAAGCAAGTTTCCATTAATAAATGTTCTCTGATTCTCCTAAAATAGTTCGTTTGAAAGGAGAACAGAATTTTGACATACAATAGAAAAGAGTGAAGTAAGTTTACGGTTAACGGATGAGTCATGAGCCATAGCAATAGAGTATGAGATCAAGCCTGAACTCCATTTTATATCAGTGTTCGGCAGGGGGTGCAAGGACAGTAACGTTTTCTTTCAAACCAAGAGTTTTAATTTATCGATCACGGAAAAAAGACTCGTTCTGACATCTATTTTTCTAATTCTTCTTGCTGTATCTCAACTGCCTTTAAAACAGAGAGAACGCATAACAACGGTTATATCTTGCAAGAAGGTATAGCGAGTTTAACAAATTTCAATTGTTTACATCTTCAATTTTATTATTTCACGGAAATATTGGAAAAGGCTACTCAACGAAGGAACGTAATATTCTAATTAGCAAGAAAATGTAAACATAAAGTGAAGAAGACGCGCGTAGTACTTTATTGGGAAGCTATGAATAAACTAATTATTATAATGTCATAACGAGTATATTAAAATGCTATTACACCCTTTATTACTTCTTTTTATTTTTTCATTTTCTCGAAATTAAGACGCAATGCATAAATCAAACGTATTCATACGTTGAGAAGAAAGATGCCAAGGTAAACAGTTGACTAGGTGGATAATAAAATCATGGTGCCCACAACAGGTTCATGCAGAATTCCTTAGACTGCGCATATTTAATAAATAAAAGCTCTGTATTGCAACATCAACTCCACTTTGCTGCACCATGCATCATTCTAGCCCACCATAATAACCTGTGCATGAAGATTTTCAAATAGGAAACAATAGTGCCAGAAAAATAAACTTTGATTTATTAGCCACCGGAACAAAAACATACTGAATAGTTGAAGACTCGAAATCTCATCTTTCCCAACCTGTAATCATTCTAATGAAAAACCTCTGCCGCTTCCATCTAAGCACACAAACACCTCTCATGACTAAACATGAAGTGAACGCACGATATTTCACGAGAACGAGATAAATCCCGAAAACGTAATGGGGAGATGTGTAAAAAGAGAGACGGCAATAAATCAATTGAGGCTTGCGGAAAATCGTAGAGAAAGATGGATTAACTGGGAAAGGCGCCTTGCGAGAGGGAAAGGTGCTTGCGGGTGTCATTAAGTGTGACCGCCACGCCCTCAACCCCCTCGCATCCCGACGACCTCTAGCATCCCCGCGAATGCGCCACTCCCCCCGCCACGCCCGCCTGGTCTACAAACCTTAATTCTCGGGCCGCGTACGTGAGTTGCCCTGCGAAATTTTGATATCTTCCGCCTTATGTGACCCGACACTTTCCCCCTCACTTATTCTGTCGAAATCGCGGCGGAATCAAAACGTTTATCCAGGTTGGCGATGTGAGCACGGGTAACTAGGAGCTCCGTTGGAGATAAAGAAAGAGAGGAAGATGACTGAGGAGCAATTTGTTCGAGAGGATCTCTTTAACACGTTCCGAAAAGTGGTGGAAAGGTTATCTTTCGCTCTTCCGCATGACCTCCAACCTTGCGTTCTTCATTTTTCGTGTAGATCGTGCATTACCAAAAACAGTGGTGCGAAGATCGTACCTTGCGGAACCCTAAAATTTCTCCCGGTTGAACGTTACCGTAAGGGTATTTGGAGAGATCTAAATTCGAAGCATCGTGAGGTTAGAATGTTTCCAATCTGATTATCGGTACCACCAGGAAGCTGTAATTTACGTAAGACTTCAGTCAATAATTCTGAATAAGGAAAGGCAGTGAGATGTTACAGTTCGGTACGGTTAAGAAAACATACTCGGGCTCATTCCTTTTACTCGAAACGAAACATATCATCTCGTTCTATACAGCAATATCACATATCTTTGTATTACAACATTCCTTTCTTCCTTTCCCTCAAAATCTCTTCCTCTATCAACGTACTGCTATAATTTTCTTTTTCTCTAAAATCTAATACTTGTATAGAAAATAGTAAATTGTGCATGAAAGTCAGGAAATCTTACTAGTAATCCCATAGAATCACAAGTTAATACCTAATAAAGTTATTTTCCTCACAGTAATTTCACTGACGGACAGTAATAATTAAATATGATTCCTTTAAGTATTTACAGTGGAATTTCATTTCAACTTCGTTCAATCTTGTTCTTTCATCATGTCTTAGTCACATCGTTCATTATGGTCTCCAAATACGATATTTCCTTAATATCTAACTTCTCTCGGAATTTCAAGCCTTCAGAAAGCCCAAAATGTTTACGTGCTTCCGAGATTAGACCAGAAACGAAAACAAGAGTACAATCGAATTCACAAAAGACCATTACACGCAAACCCTCACGAACCTAAGATGACACCCTGCTACTTTGAGTGTCAACAACACACTAATTAAATGCTAAAAATCGAGAAAAACGTTAGAGATTTCTAACTCAATATATCATATTTATAGAAAGAATTAACCATACCCAAACAGATAATCACTTCCTTAGAAAAATATTCTTTCTTATTGAACGATCATAATGAAAGGAGTAAACACAAATTTGAACTAAGTAAAGCAAAAGATATTCGTCAAAATGTAGAAAAAATTAGCCATTCCATTGCGATATACTCAATGATTTTCAATCAAAACCAAGCTGAATTTACAATAAAATCGTTTCAAATACAATAAAAGAGACCATCTTCATTTCTCTGATTTCACTCGATTGCAACTCCAAAGAAGAAATCGAGGTGTAAAATGAAACGTATCTCTCTGTTAATAACTCCAACTGAGGATTGGAAACTCGAAGGGATAAATAAAATCGAAGAGAATGGATTCATAATTCACGATTTGCCGAGAGTTGTGCTATAAAGTAATTTCCAGAATCATATGCGCAAATTGAGTGCCAAGCACCTGTCCATGGGGATGATTCAACACGTGCTAACAGAAAACACTCCTTTTTGGAGGCGTAAATCACATGGAAATTAATACACTTGTTAAAGAACGTTTCGAGAAACAAATGAAAACGAGCCTCGAATTATCCGTGCTCATCTGTCCACGGACTTCCATTTAGAAATGCAGCGTCAAAAGCGTACGTCTCCGATAATTACTTCTGCCGCCAGATAAAGAAAGGCTCAAACAACACTCGGACGAAAAATTAGAACTCCTTTAAATACTAAATCTAAGCGAAATATTTTCATTAAATCTCTCAATTTTGCTTTATTAAACTTTCGAGAAAACTGCTGGAATTTGTCATAAAATTTAAATCCAACATGAACATCATTTAAAATTACATGAATAAATAATGCTAATACTCTTCGGTAAGAATACTGCATGTACTTATGCCTCACTTTTTCATTTTCTATTGAAGAATTTCCTATTTGAATAACTGAAGTTGTTAAGATTTTATTTTCGATACTTGTTCGATGTACCCATCCTCTATGCTATAGGTGATAAAATTCAGGAACTACTTCATCCAATAACCCAACACAGAACGGGTCAGCGGTGAGAGTTCCAGTAAAAGATCCTCCTTTTTCGAAGCATCTCTTATTCGCATAACGAAACCCTAAAATTTACACGAGGAAGCCGAAAAATAAGCAAAAATCGCTCTTGCAAGACAGGTGCGGGAACTGAAATCCTTTCACCCGCAGTACCGTAAGGGATAATGGGCGAACGTGACGATCGGCGCGATAAACCAAGCGTGTCGAAAGGAGGAACGCGATTTGGCGGAGTCCGAGGATCCGCTGAGAACCGTTTAGCACTCCTTAAAAAGAAGGGGGCGTGGGCGAGGGAATGCAACGTGATTTTTAGAAGTTCCGGTATTTGGGTCAGTGGATGCGAAAGATAAATAAAGATTTTACTTTAACAGGAAGAAGTTTAGAAATGGTGAGGTGCAACTCACCGTGGAGAAACCTTCGGATTCAGCCGTATCCATTAAAACGATGGACGATGAACTGGGCTGGCTGAAAGGTCATCCCCACGAATTTCTTGAGCTAATTTTCATTTTTTTCAAAACGAGGTGTAAACGTCTAGAAGAAATTCTAAATCTTCCCTATAGTTTGATCGCTCTCTTATCCTAGTGTTTGTTTCCTTATCCCCATCAACTATACTCACATGTTCATTCAGTATTCATAATTGTTTAAGTTCTTTAATTTTACAAAGGTGTTGACATTGAATGTAAAGTATTACCAGTAATACTGGTAATACAATTGACACAAAAGGACGAGAAAATGTTGAGAAATCGTTGGTTTAAAATGCTACGAAATTACACTAAATTTTCTAATTAATAACGTACATTAAGCAGAGTTCTAAAGAATTACGCGTTCACTCAGTAATTAAAATTTTTAACGACCTGAAAATAGCTTTTCGTGTACTGTTTCCAGTAATGAATGTGCCTCTTAAGATATTTCCGGTGCAATGACTTTTATGACTCTAAGATGTATGAACTTAGATCTTTCACAGAATAATAACATTTAGTTCCTACTCCACCCGCACTGAACGCTTTCCAACTTTTACACTCAGTGATAACTCACAGCGATAGAAGAGAGAAAGAAATTAAAATGGATGTTCCAAGTTCATCGTAGCTCTTTTTTAACGGAAACATGCAACGCTAAAATATAAATATTCGCGTGCGGTAATTTTACTAGTTAGATAAGACTAATGAGAGTTAAACTGAGTACATTTATATGGTACACTAAATGAATTACAAATTTATTAAGCGGTTGTATTTAACTTCGCACATAAAAATAATTGGCGGTTTATTTCATCTCAGATATTAAAAATAAATGTGGAAATCTAGACCTTTTAAAGGAATCAATTGTTAATTGTTATTAAAAGTTGCATTAATATTTTAGATTATTTATAATGCTTGAGAAAATTCTAAACTGTGAGCGTTATCTTTACAAGATACTGTATGGCGTATTCAGTCTTGTTTAGATAAGAAAAGTGGTAATGAAGTCTATAAAACATTATAAACATGAGATAATTGCGATTGTTAGTTAATTGCTTCAAACATTTTCTTCTGTACTTCTATTCATTTAAAAATGAGATATACCGTAATAAGTTTAAAGTGGGAAAAACTCTCAAATAAATACTTAATTAACCTAGAAACAAACTCGAAAAGACGATATTATTTCATTTTAACCTTTATACAGAAGAATGCCATATCTTGGAGATTCGTTTAGTGTCCATTGCACGTCCTCTGGTGCGAATTGTTAACATCATTTCGTAGATAAGCGTTCTAAAGGTCTTAAAAAAACAGTTTTCGGGTTTGGAGGATGATTCGTGGAGGATCCATTGTCTGCGATTGTGAAGAGGTCAAAAGTCGAAGCAAACAAAAACCCAATCCACCCACTCATTATGATCGGATTTCTTTTCCTCGTAGTTTTCCAAAGACCTCCCATTCTCTTGTGTCACTATCAGCAACCCCACCCCTGATTCCCCTTAAGAAGAATTTTCCAATCATTAAACATGCTTAAACAGCGAAATCTATAGCATCAAATAAAATTATTTCTTTAAGTATTTTAGTATTGAATGAATCAAAATCTACTACGAAAATATAAGACTTTCCTAAGTAAATAAACGTGCGAGAAATGTACTCACAAAGTAGGCGGCAGCCTACATCATTATACTTTAACGTATTTTTGAATGTTATGTTCAGTGGAATTTAGATACATAACCTTAGAAATATGGAGAAATAATTAATTAATTACACTAACATAGGTTTCACACTGTGAACTTCAAATCACAAGTTCAATTTCTTATTCATTTCATTGATTTCGTGCAGTAGTGTAAGGCAATAGTTTACAGCATGAACTTTAAAACAGAATGGTAAATACCATGCATAATTTAAACCGAAAAAGAGTGTTATAAAAGCTTTACGTACTTTCTCAAATGTCAATATCTACGGGTATCTTAAAACCTCTATTCACACTTTAAAAATTCAATAATTCGTTATTCTAACGAAAAAAGAATCTAGTCTGTCATAGCCCTAAGTTGGAACTGCTCCATAATTCCATTCTAGAAACCTTACCTATCGATAAATCAAATATCCTACGATTCATATATATTAACTCTTATTTCACAGACCCCCACCTATTAAACTCTCCCCCGCTACGGACTGTACTCATTTTCTCCCCGCAGCCCGCGATGTAGTCATCGATTGTCCTTCTCCGATGCACCTGACGCCCTCTGTTGGTCATCCGCCACTCTGCACCCGGGTGCAACACTACCGCCACACCCTTCCGCATTGCTCCCACGCCCCCACGGCCGCCTACACTCCTCCGGAGACAATGAGGTGTTCCTACGCTTTCCTAGGAAGAACTATTTGGTGTGAAACTATTTTGCACGTTTCCTTCGCTGCAGAATTCTCGTTATTAATAGTGTGGTAAGATCCGAAATGACGTTCACTATGTGGAATTTATGCTTTATGTTCTCGGATCTCCTTAACGGAAGTTATTTATTATTATGGTTCTTCGAGTTGAAACCATAATCGTTCTGCAATGGAAATCGTGGTCGGTGAAATTTTCACAATTCATAAATTTGTGGTAAATAAGAGAACTGAGTCTAATTGAATTAAAATATGATGGATATAATGTTTATAATATGGAAATTAGGAATAGCAAACGCTTTTGATAATTGCTAAACGTGCGCGGAGTCAAATATTTTTAACAAAATTATTAAGTCTTGCATATGATGAAAAATTATCAAGCATTTAGCAAATGCAATCAAGATAAAGATTATTATATGATGCAGAGAAAGTTTCAAAAGTAATTCATATGAAAATATATGCATATAAATTAAACTACTCTATTTCTACATGTGTTCTAGTATTTTTCACAATTACTGACTGTTTTATCGTAAAATTCTTGGTCGAATAAGGTCGATTGGAATTTTATAATATAACGAGACATTTCTAACGAGCATAAATAACTGTACCTCTACGGTATGAAAATAAAAGTATCAGTTATTTAAATTGTAAAATCAATGTTACTATTCCATGGAGTATATTAACTATGAAATGTATATATTTAAACTAAAGAGTATTTATAAAATGTGCAAGCAAAATGTGTTTCTTAAGATAAATTTAATAAATATTTATTTAACATAAATTCTTAATTATTAACAAAGAACAATTGTGATATAGCTGGACAAAAATTACATGGCATCAGTCTACAGTCTCATACTATCCTCCTATGCAATTCGAATCTAAATTAGAGTTGAATCACATCTTTAAATTCAGTTGTCTCCATCCTTGAAAAGGTATTAATTGCGAGGAAATCTCCTCACCCTCCGTGAAAAGGCACCGCCTATCCATTGAAAGGGAGACCATCATTGAGGGAACTTTTCAATTCGATCCCATCAAAGGGAAAGCTTTTCTCTTCTATTTCTCTGGAGAAGGTTAGCCACGGAATCGAGGCAATCGCATTGTGAGACGAACCGAACGCCACGGCGACCGAAAAAGAAAACAAAACCCAATCGCTCTTTAATGGGACTAATGCACGAGACAATTCCGCAACAGGACGGTTAGAAGAAAAAAAAAAGAATAAAAGTTCCATCACACGGGAAAAGAATTGTGTTCAAACTGCGTGAACAGCGACGGAGAGTGGTTTCCGTGTTATTTCATTCCACTGCGACTCGACTTACTTAGGATTTCATTTTCCTAATTACTTCTGTTATTCTCGTTTCGATTCTAGATTATCTCGCTCATATCTGTCGTGATTTAAGTGAGAATGGCGTGATCATTAGATTGGCGCACGCAACTCTTGCGTCGCTGAGAAGAAGGCGAAACGAACTTAAGTTCAATCGTCCTATGAGAAATGTTTATAACTTTGAAAAATAAAATTCCTCGAACGGATTCTTACGTTTAAAAACGAACTGATGTCACGCACCTTTTAAGGCCGTTTTGAGGTAAGTAACGTCACTGTGACAAGGATTGAAACAACTGTAATGTTGTCCCGAACAGAATGATAATGAAGAGAAAGAAGAATACGTTTCCTTCCTAAACAAACCCGAGGACGGAAACATGGGAGTCAGAAACATCTGAATGTGATGTTCCTTTGGTTACATAACAGTGTCAACACAGAAGAAGCGTTTAGCACGATATGAAAATAACATCGTGCTCTGGGCATTTATGGGATAGCCACAGTTTTGACTGTTTTTGTTTGTTATTATTAAACAAGAATGCAGGAGGCAGCTGTAAATAAACATCTGTGGCCGAAATTATGGAATCTTGTTTTCTTTTTTAGATGATTATGAGAGAGATAAATAAATCCTGCGCTTCGAAAATTAAAGGGATACACTCACTCTTCCTCGTAAAAATCCACGTGTCCACAGTTATCACTGAATTTTAAAGAGCGTTAAAGAGTTCGGATAGAAGATAATTTGATAAGTAACTCAAACTATTGACTTATTTAATCTGATAGAGGATTGTCTACGTTTCTTACTCATATAATAATATATACACATTAATATAAAACTAAGAAATCATTAGTTCTATAACTTTATCAATGAAAACAATTTTTAATTGGTTTAGAGTTAACGTATTTAACATTCCACTAGGCTTTTCATAATGATAGTAAAAACAGACTATTCCTTGCAACTCCTGTACCTGAATCTCTCTTCTTAAGTGTTTAAATAGACCTTAAATTTGAGATTAAAACTAATGAAATAATGATGAACCAAAAATTAAAATCAGGAGGAGAAATAAAAATTATACCATGATACATACAATCTAGCAGGAATTGTAAAATTTCTACGTTACAAACAAACAGAGACAAGGAAACTGCTACTCGAAATATCCTGAAAGCGTTTTTCTAATTTTTCCTCTAATAAAAAGTATAAATAAAATAAAATCGTTTTTCTCTTACTATTGACTATAGCCATCATGTTGACAATACAAAGGTTCACTTTCGATTTTCATTAAAGTCACTTCTAGTTGAACATTGTGACAGCTAGGCTTTTATCGTCATTATGAAGCGAATGAAAAACTTGGAATCTCATGAGGAAAAGAAAGAACACACATCTCAAATTTTTTACTTGTATCGTTATCTACTCTTCTTGCTCTATGATCTTGTAGATAAATATGTTTAAATTTATTTACTACAAAAACAGCTTTCTTACTCTATTCTCATGGCGTATTTCTTAAAACCTAGAACACAGGGCTTTCGAAGAATTAAATCGTCAAAGGAAGGATGATTCGCCTCAGAGATGGATCCATTATTTTTGAAAGGCATTCATCTTAAGGTTTCCTCGGTTTGCGGAAGGGTTGGGTTCAAGAACAACTCCCTTTTCCTCAACTCTGGAATCTCGTATCGTTTCGCTTCAAGTTTTTCATCACGGCTCCGCAAGATTTTTCATCTTTTAATTTTCTCTACGCCCTCCCACAATCGTTACTCCCACACCCTCTTTAATTCACCCCTCGCCGCCCACTCCGGAGGAGTGTGGGCACCACTCCTCTCATTGTGTCCACACTGGGATGAGGGACGGGAATCGAGCCAACAAAGACACCAAGATCTGTCGCTTGGATATTTGCGAGATGTGGTGGGCTGACGAAAAATAAGCCCATACAGGAATGATACATTTTCCTATACCTTGACATGAAACTGAAAGTACATGGGACTAAAAGACAAAGCCTCTATCTAAAATTGAAAAATGAAAATTCAGATTGAAATATACGTAAATTTTTCATTTTATACTGAATTTCTTTATTTTTGTAGTCAAGCAAAGACGTTCCGCTCATTTAGTGATATTTTTTAAATCTTGATTTTACACCTAACGAAGAAATAAAAATACACTGAGATGTATCAAGGGGTAATAGATATCTACAGCTTAAGAGATATTGAAATCAAATAAATAGGGACATAGGGAAGAGGAGGTATCAGAATGTAGCAGAGCTTTCGATAAAGATAGGCCGCAGTCCACCAATCAGCAGATTGAATGACCAATGATGATGATAATACGAATTTTAAAAATACATTGTTATTTGCTGAAGTACAGACGTGTGGCCAAGAGATCAACTTTCAGTTATTCGTAATTTTTATGTCCTCTTTAATTAAAAATGATTTATTAAAAAAATTGATTTAAAAAGAATTCCGAGGCCTTATTGATACTATAAATTATTCATCGTCTAATAGAAACAAGAATATTGAAATGCTACAATTTCTCTTCAATAATCGAAATTATGCATTCCAACGAAAGAAAATAGCTCTATAGGTTAATAATGTCTCGCAAAGAATGTCAAATCAAAAGTAACACTTTTTTCCCATTAAGTTTTCAGATTTTCTGAATCCTAAAATCCAAGCAGAATTCACGTATTGAGAGATTTTTGACTTCCACTCGGAGCAATATCTGAATGAAGCGGGCGCATTTACACAAATTAACCGTCATTTGAATAATTCAGACTATGATATCCTTTCGAAAGGGACAAGAAGAGAGGAATAAGTTGAATTAATGCTGGACAAGAGGCGTTCTGCCTGATTTATTCGCTTCGACGAACCAAATGACATTTACTTTATCATGCACTTGCATCCGGGAGCAAGATCATGTACTGTCATCGTGTTAACATACTGTGCCCAGAAGAAAGCACCACGATGTATATACGATCCAGCATAATTACCAGCCCATATTTTTTTCGTGGGCCTCCCATTCACACCCGTGGGACTGGCAACAGTACGCATGAATATGTGTGCCCAGCTGCAACATGACTTGCAACGGGGACTTATCAATTTCGCGTGGGACTGTACAAATGATATTTGCGTCTGATTTCTACGCATTCTCTCCTAGCAGGACACGGGAGCTGGTTTCCATGACAGCTTAGATTAGCGTCAGATATGATCGACACTGGATGACGACTTTGGTTCGGGAAAGGTAACTGTTGAGACAGCGAGGGCTCTGGATCACGTCTATCCTAAGGATTGTGCGTGAATTACACACCCTCCAAGCCACAAACAGTTCCTACGCATGAATTATCATCCCACGAACTGCTCAAATGGCGGAATCAATAAAATTCTTTCGTTTATTGAAAATGGTGCCCTAGTAAACGCAAATGTTCACTAACGACAGTTTATTAGCTACGCTATGCGTCGCGTTCAGCAAGAATTCGCGTGAATACCCTCGATTCGGATTTAAGATGGAGCGAATAGTGTTTGATCGAGCACCAGGTTGTCTTTCCGGACGTAGCGAGGAAGCCCTTTCGCGTTGGAAGTTAATTTAAACCTCCGTTTTCATACTCACATTTATGGTCCACGCTATGTCCCCTGCATTTAATGTCCCTCTCTCACGATACTCTGGATGTCAAAGGTAAGATATGTTGAGCCCCACTTTGATTGGACGAGTGCGTGTCCCAGAAACGTTTCTAATCCTGCTTCCGATGAAAATTCGAAAAAAGTAAAGGCAAAATTTAATGCGAAAATCAGCGTGGAATCCGACTTGAATTGGAACGTAGGAAATTTAATGCACGTAAATAATGTTGCTCTAGTGGTGATATGTCAAACTACAAAGTAACGTTTTTTACATGAGAATTAAAAGACTATTGCGTCTGATGAATGTTATGTTCAAATTCATGAAGACATTCCTCAGCTCCATATTTAGATAAGTCTTCTGTTTATTTTAATGCTGGCAGATATATATGTTTCCGTTATTTTTTTCTTAGGACGTAAAGTTATAGAAAGTAATTTAACCTAAATATTTACCACTAAGTATGCTGTCATACAGATTTATACAGGAATTTAAAAGAAAAATATTTTCTCTCTACATTTACTTTTGCTACTTTTAAATACATTAACCTAAATATTTATTCAACCTAGCTTCGTATAGTAGAAAGTAAGTGGGATATATTTTAATGATTCGTTTAGCATACAAGGTACATACAATTTAGATTTAGAATTTAATAAAAGTATGCCTATAGATTGCCTTAATGTTAAAAATAGACTTTGAAGAATTTATAATGATTTTACTCAAAACATCTTTTACGTTTAATTTAAACGTTAGGAAACAATGCTAGTTTAAAAATACCTAGTTATCAACAAGTTTCCCAGTTACCAACCTTCCCATGTGAGGTGTACGTTGATTAAACCTTACGATTCAATAAGTTACTATAAGAAACTATACGGAAACTAAGATCACGCTCACCGCGATCGAATTCAGCAAAATTTCCCAAACGCTCGAAGTAACCATCTCCAAATACGTGCATTACTTTTGGGCAACAGCACCCACTGCGTCTTTGGGAACACGTGGTCCGCTCTAATTGGGCGCGCCGCGACAATTCGACGCCGTGTGCGAAACAATTGAACACATTTCGTCTTTTGTTTGAGAGGGGGCAGTGGGAGGAAAAGGTGACACGAGGAATTCCGAGGAAAGCTAATCAACGGAGAAGAATGGACGCCTTCTTTTTTAACTAAGGCGCCATTTAACTCGACGAGACGCATTTTTATAGCGGCGTCAAACTCCGATGGGTGGGTGGGTC
Source organism: Pantala flavescens (assembly GCA_020796165.1). Classification (NCBI taxonomy): domain Eukaryota; kingdom Metazoa; phylum Arthropoda; class Insecta; order Odonata; family Libellulidae; genus Pantala; species Pantala flavescens. The sequence continues at coordinate 51,061,431 of CM036883.1, forward strand.
CTCGTTTCACTTTTTTCACTTTCACGACCGCGTCATTGTCGCATGAGGGTGGAGTGTACTCTCTCCAGCATATAAAACAGTTTCCTTCCTCGATATAGTTTCTATAGAACCGATTACGCGGTTTATTATGTCGTGCTTTGCATTTGAAAGTGAGCTTACGAGCTCGTCGATGATTTTAACGCATAATTTAAGTGAGAGGAGGGTAAATATTCATAAATAAAAAGCTAAGCTCCAGAAAATTTTCATAGCATCTCATTTTAAATTTTTTGAAGGTATATATCTAAAATCATCAATTTATATGAAATTTGCATTATAAAAATCTATTTAATCTACCTTATTTTAATTTCTAATTATGTTTTCTATGAGTGAGATAGTTTACCTGGTATCTATTTGTATTATACATAATTATACGTCACAATAATTCGTAATAAATGATGAAAATTATCTCTAGTTTTCCTTCCTTCTTATCTTGAAATTGTTATCGGTAAAATGCAGAAAGATCTGATCAAGGAGATACTACATTGAACTGGTTATGTATGAAATTAATTTAAGTTTTAACACTCACCAGTCGCACATCCTGACAATGGTCTGTATGTATGTTTCTTCATCCATCATCTCAGTCCTGAAATATCAATTGGAAATTGTGAGAAGTTTTAATGGTATAAAAAGGGTTATCATCTTAAAAATACTGATAACATAGGAAACATGAATAAATATGTATCTATTGATTTTTATTTTAAAAACTTTAACTCGAATTTTAATATGAATATATTAAAACAAGGAAAATTATTCAATAAGTAAATTAATGTACAGAGTGTGATGCTTTTCACTTAACAGATGCTATATATTTCTTTGGTATATTAATTAATAGATTAATATTTAAAGATCTTAAATACAGTTGATGAACTCTCGAAATTTACATATATAAAAATAAAGTTTATGCGCATAAGTGAAGTGTATGTTAAATAAGAAATCATCTACATTCAAGTCAAGATTATCCTTCAACAAATCTAAGAAATTCAATAGCACTCTCTTAATAATTATTATCGAAAATAAATCTAAAATCATAAAATCACATGGTATCAATTCATCTTCTCCATACATCAAGGCTTTTATTTAGTAGGATAAAAATTAATTCCAAATCGCGTTTGATCCATAAAAGACGTAACTAACACACGTTTAGAAATACACACCGGAAAATTAGAGCTATTAAATAAACCGCCATCGCTCATATTTGCATACATAAATTAATCAGATTTCTTCATTCCCAAAAGCTCTTCATTTTCGGCCTCACTTCCCTCAACTTCACGTTTGAAAAATCAAAGAAAAACGTCGACGAAAATACGTGGAGGGCATCGTCTCGACGGGTATTCCCAATTTCCCTTGAAAAATTATACGCAATTTCCGGGACACGGTAAGGAAACAGGATAATAAATGGATATTTTTCGAAACGCTTTGGGCAACAGAAGTAGTCGATTGAGGGGAGAAAAATGACCGCGCCTCGCGTCTCCTTATTCATTTCGAATGGGATTACCCCAAACACCCACGCGTCCCGTTCTCTTGTTCGCACCTATCCACCCATAGCCTTATCTCCGCCATTTATTTACTCCCGAAATACTTCCTAATTTCCCTACGCCTCCATCAAGACGTGACTGATAGCAAAGATGCGTCTAACACGGAATTTGAGATTATCCCACTTTTTGGGTGTTTCTTAACAACGCCTGCGGATACATTTTTTTGTCGGATGCCTTTTATGGATGAGTGCACGAAGCGTCGCTATTTTTATACGAGAGGAAGGTTCATGTGCTCCGAAATGCCTTTTATTCCCATTGCTCTATACCGAAAAGCCCAATATCTTGAACGAATGAGAAGCAGAAATATTAAGTGAGGATGTGCTACTGATAAAGAGGCCATTAATTATAACAGATGTTCCCAGATTTTCTCAGCGTGAGTAACCCTCCCGATACATTTAACCACATATGAAATATGTATCAAGTGTACGGAATCCTACGGACGAAACATGCATCCGTTTACTAGAAAAAGTACAAAGAAAGTGTCGTTAATATTTCCTCAAAATAAGAGGAATGATATAATTAAATAGGGAAAGTATACAAAACTTTATGAATAGTAAAATATTTTAACTTTCGATACTAAACATTCCTTACTCTTTTCCTGAATTTCAAATCGTTTTCCTACCGTTCGGAATATATAAATTGTAAAAACAAATCTTTAAGAGCTCCCTTATAAAAATAAAACACCTCATCTCATCCAGAAACGGTGGAGATGTATTCGTGAGTTGATGTACTCTTATCGAATGCATCAATCTGTATTCGTTAAACATCAGATGAACAACCCACCTCGTTTTCCACCTGCGTTTCATTGCTCTGAAAATCAACTGCATTCGTTCTAACATACTTATAATGCCTACAAATTGCTCTGCAAACGCCGTAGTTTTATGTTGTACATGTGTAAAGCTATATTCTGATTTTTATAGTCACGTCCGTGTCTGCGCTCAAATCAAGCTGCATCTTTACTTTCGTGTAAGATCATGCCAAGTTGATGTTATTTCTTAATAAAAAATCGTGTCTTTTACGAAGAATGTCTTTCATTTTATCCTTAAGTACGAGGAAAAGCGAGGGAAAATTTTTTGTGCACAACTTTACGATGAATTTAACACACGTCGACGCTTGTCTATACACGCCATTTATAAAGAGAGACATCTGGTGATTATGTCCTCAATCGATTCGGATATCTACTGCATCTCAAAATGGAACTTTTCATTAGCACTGGTATTCCGAAAGCATAAAACTTCGACTTTATTTCTTTTGATAGTCTAACAGATTTCAAAAAAACATTACTGTAAATATTAAAGCAGTGCTTATCACTCAGTATTTCAAACATTTCCTCAAATATATCAGTTATAAATTATATCCGTATGGAGATTGATTCTCGAACTTCTTGGTATGAATTAAAGCCTCGTTTCGTCAGTTTCTTTTCAACTATTTTGAAGATTATGAATGATCAATTCTCTCATAAATAGATGAAAACTATTATTTCACATTCTTTACGTAAATCATATTCCTTTAAGAAAACGACTTCGTCTATACTTCTTAAGTGGTAAGATATCACTTCTAGATTAATGCAAGAATAATTTAACAAAATAGGTGACGTAATTATAGTGCCACTGAGCTTATTTGTACATTGGAATCTACATCATTCATTAGTATCCAAAGTATAATGGACATGTAAAAGTTCCGTAAAATTCACTTTAATAACTTTGGGAACTGATCGTCTCCGAGCATTAAAGTAACAATCTTCTTCAAATCATTGATTTAAGTAAAAATCATGTAAAATATTTGGAAAAAAGAATTAATTAATTCATACGTAATCTCAGAATCAGATACCCCTTCAATATTAAGATTCAACACGCGTCGAATATATACAGGACGAGCGTAAAGTACGGTATTTATCCTCGTTATCACGCGTTGATCAGTGTTTCCTTCATGAAAGATCGCGATAAAATATCATTGACGTACTGGAGAACTCATTTGAATTTCTTTCGATGGAACCAGAAGCATTTGCTCTTTCCAGCATTTACAATCCTTACCTCTGCATTCCGAAACTCTTCCAATCCACATTCTTTCTCCAATATCCTTTAAATGTATTCCTCATCACATCCCACGCAAATACTATTCAAATGAAATCGCTCCGTTTACGGAAAGTAGTAAAGAAAGTGCTATAAGGAGAAGAATCCGGATGAAATAGCTTAATGAACATAGTAAGTGGTGATTCTAAGGATACGGATATAGAAAGATACAAAAATTAACAACGCTAACGGGAGTCGAACCTAAAACTATTATTTTTGTTCTATATTTCATTTCTAGAATGAACAACACCTGAAAAAGGTTCCTTAATTTTCAAGATTCATCATGAATCATCTTCTCTAGAAGCAGTGATAATTTATATTCCTCACATTTTAGGGGATAAATAAATGCCTAATGGTTATAGATAGTTTTTATAACTTATTATTTTATGACCGTTAAAATTATTGGTCTATAAATGGTCTACATATTTTATGGTTCCAATTAAAAACCTGTTACTAGAAACGAAACTTTCCACGAGTCCACCGGATGCTGAAACCCGCCCACACCCACAATCATTAGTTATACATTCATTCTCACTACCGAATGCATGACAGAGCAACTTCCTCGTTTGACTTACATCACTTCTGCATCCGTCCCAATTCGTATGTTAACGTCAATCGGAAACGATACGTTTGCACCGTGAAAAAATCGGGCCAGAAAGACTCCGAGATGAATTCAGAGGACAACATCGCTTAGGAAACACTTCGGATGTATTTGTTCATCCTTCGACAGCAGGAACTTCAACGTCCGATTCCTTCCGCTAGCCTCTTTCCTTTGCATATTCGCATCCGAGATACTCTCCGGTAAGTAGTTGCGTGTCGGGAGGAGTAAATTTCGAGATAATCTCCTTATCTTCAGTCGGAGACTTTTACGAGCGACGTAAAAAACATCTCCGACCTCCGTATCGACAGCACTTGTCCCGATGGGCGTAAATCTCGGCACATTCGGATTCGAACCTCTTGACGTCACAGTGACATCGGTCGCCGGTCACACGCGCTCCCGGCCCACGCACCCGATGCACGTGGGAAAAAGGCCTCTTTCACGATCGTTTCCCAAATCCTCTCAATCAACGACGTCCCAACCTCTGCGGCGTAAATTCTCCTTAAGAGGATCGTAAAAACTTTCCCCTCGCCACCGTTTCGGCCATCAAGAACTCTTCGTGGAAATTCGGCCTCTATACATCAACCAACGACACCGATCAACTCGACTTTCTACTCAGCGCCTTTATATCCGCGCATATTTTCCAGATTCCGGATTGACAAACTTCCTCGCCCTCTAAAAAAAAACTCCCGCTCGTAATATCGTCTCGGGCAATAAAAAGGATTCCCTCCGTTTATCAACTGCGATCGCCTTCTTTTATTGCCCCGAGAAACGCCTACGCCCCCTCCTCCGGATTGTGGAGACTTCTTCTTTTATGCCGCCCGTGTTATTTTCCCGGGTGTCCATCCCCTGCCGTTTATTTCACCAACCGTCATTTCCCACGTCGCCTTCCGTCACACGTTCTCTTGCCTATCCCGTGACATTCCGTACGTTTATTTGCTACCTCACACTTGACCTCTCGCAGTATCTATTCAATCCGTTCATTTTTATATTCCGAAGCCATTTGGATCGAAACGGCTTCCTTTCCCACCATACGCCCTTCTCAACCCACGCAATCCACACTCTATTCCATACTTCATCGCATTTCCGTTCATTACGTACAGTAGAAACGAGTGTCACAACTATCATCACCCGAATGTGAAAAAGAGATGGTATTTTATGTGTTACTTTTCCGTAAATTTTATTCCGTTACTGAATATAAAGACACTATAGCAAGGATTTAAAGGTTTTAGACTGTGCAATAACTATTGAATACCACGTGCTCGTCATAGGAATTCTGGATTCTTAGTGAATAATAGGTTTTTCAAAGAAGGTAATGGCCTATTATTCTGGAATGAATGCTTTCGAAAATCCTTTACCCTATATAACCCGAAAACCCTATTATGTGATGGCATATCATATTTAAAATAAAACATGAAGTAATTTAGAATTTCAGTAGCAGATATAAAGACTGTTTACTATCACTTACTAGTAAAAATAATATTCGTAGCACGTAAGATGACATGAGATTGTAATCTCACCAAAATAATCCCTTTACAACGAGATTATGCAGAAATATAGAAGCCCTTTTCTTTATCTACTATTATTCATTTTAATGAATATTATACGTCATACTGGGATTTTAAGTATATAGATGAAGTGTTTGTTCAGGGACAACTTTAGATCTAATAGTTAGCAATTTATTTCCAAATTTATCAACTCAAACATACAAATTTAAGTTTAAATTAATATTAATTTTTAATTTATTTATTCATAAAAGGGATGAAATAACTTAGCTACTCATATCTCTTATTCTCTTCAATCTGTTGCTAAATAGTTTGAATTTCTTACGCCAAACTTTGGTCGCAAATTATCTCACGACCGGTACACGATACGATCAGACTGACAACCGGGAAGAGATATACGAACCTGACACCGCATTACTCCTCAAAATCTAAGTTATCATCCCTCGATTATCAACCTGTCAAGAAATCAAACGCTTCAGCTATTTCGTTTCCCTCTCACGCAACGAAGTCCGGGGAAATAAACGATGACACGGAACAGATGAAATGGACTCAGCGATGGACATACAAGCACGGGAAACGGGCGAGCTCTTTTGGAACACGTTGCTCCTAACGGGGATATTATTGCAATTGATCGATCAAAATTTCCTTCCATCATTACTCCCTTGATTGGGGCCATATTCGGTTACCTCGATGAACCTTCTCGTAAATCTTCCGCGACCCGTATCAATGCCCATTACGCAATTTCCATTCCTCATCTGGGCTCCATTCTTCCGATCACCCCCTGAGACCCACTTCATCCCCTTTCCTATCAACGTGACTAACTCCTTTCACCCTGGGGATCCGCCCATCCACCTGTCCCTCCCACATCTAAATCGCTTATCAACCCCCTTATATCATTATTCCCACCGCGGGCGCCATTCATCAAAAATTCCTCCCCGAACACCTCCCTCTCTTCCCGCTTTTATTGCCCCTCTCCAGAAGCCTTCGGGAGGTGCGTTTCCCTCGCCCCGTTACGTATTCACCTCTCCATCATCATCAACCTTCCTCGAACGGCCGAAAACTGTCTTGCTGGCCCTCAACCACTAACCTCCACCTACCTCCACCCACCTCTTTTTTTTGGAAATCCTCTGGAGCCGTCGGACAGTTTGCGCCCCAATCGTCCTTCCGACGTCCAGCCAAAAAGATGGGTCTCCATTAAAAAGGGAAGAGCGGTGGGGAGATGGGGACAGGTATGCAAATAAGAGGTGTCTCCAAGTGAAAGTGTGCATCTCCCCGGAGAATCTCCTTTCGTGAGTACGCAAGAAGGAACACGAGAGGTAATAACGGTGAAAGTCGATGAATAATATTTTGCGCCAGCGGCTTTTGCAATTAAAAGGATTTGCGTTCGTCGAGATTAAGGCGATAACTTAACTCTGACAACTGCGCTTCGTGTTGTTGGGTTTACGAATGTGTTCCACATGATTGTGTTTTAAAACATTGTAAACGACGACGCATCGGAAGTAACTATTTGGTGTGAACACTAAAGAATGCTTCGTGAGTGAAAAACTTCGCTAAATCACGAAAATGAATAGATTACGTTCGCTGATAATTTAGAATAACCAGTTATATTAGTTACGCTACATTTTCAAGTTGATTAAGTTCGTTAATCTTTATGCACTTAATAAACTTACTCTTGTTAGCAATTTTAAAGTTTTCATACATGATGTTACTAGTAACAATAGAATTAACACAAAAGATGGGGGAAATGTTTTCTTTAACATTCTAAAACCTTGCTAGGGATCTTTAATATTGGTTATCGGGCTTAAGTATTGTGTATTGATTGCCAGAATCTTTATCAGTTCACATTACCTAAAGGAGAAATAATTAAGATCCATAAGAAACAATGCGAACAAGCAAACCTGTTATCTACTCCGTGATGTTAGATTTATTTTTCGATATCAGCTATTCAAGAAATTTCATTTCCTCTAAATTAAGGGCTTTCAAATATTGATTGACCTCACTGAAGTAATAATCAAACCCAAAATGCATATTAATAACGACGCATTGATTTCCACAAGAGAAAGCTAAATATTATTAATTTAAATAAAATTCCGAATAATTTATGAGGAAAATAAAAATATTGCATATAGACACGTATGGTTTGACGTTATTTCATAGACTTCTTTTACCAATTAAAAGCAGTCGAACCTCGCACTTCCAACATCTTCAAACTGTACTGATTAACAACAGTTTTAAGCTATCACCTAATAATGGGTTATTTGCTTGATATTGTTTAATGAAAATCAATAACTCCTGATAATAAATTGCATGACTATCTGCTTATCACCGCCTGAGGGAGATGTGAAACTAAATTGACCGTGAAAAACTGTTGAGTTAAGCTTCGAAGAAACCATCGATTCTAAATTACCAAAATGGGTTAAAAATCGTTTATATAGGTTAACCTTAGCATAATGCTTGAGCAGGTGTATCCGGAATAGATACGTGGAGATGGCTTTACGCTGGCGTGACGGAGCAGGTTGCCTAGTATTTGCTGACACCTTTATCTAACGCTATTTAGATTTAACAACTAAGGTCGTAAATCTTTTGCCTTGAACCCACTTATCCTTGACCTGCATCACTTTGCATAGGAATTTCATCTCTATACAAACCGTACGTCGGAATCCGTTGAGGAACATTGTATGTTATTTCGCAGCCGTTCCTTCGTCACCCACTGCGTTATGAACTATGAATTCACGTCAACTTTGATTAATGAATAAAGCTAATTAATACTATTTTGAGGATCCCAATTTCAATAATTTTTCCTTATTATTGATGAGAATTTTATCAAATTTTGACGGTTAATGCGGCGAAAACTTTACACATTATAACATTCATTAATATTCATACAATATAATTCAATGCTAAAGAAAGAGTTTATAAAATATAATTATTTTTAGACATATGAAAACGATAATAGATTTCCTATGGAAAGGAGCTGAGGTTCAGACGAAGGAAATATCTGCAAATCATCACTTCAAGTCAATATTAATTAAAATTTCATCAAAAGAAATTCCAAAGTTTGCGGCCATATAAAATCTAAAGCTTTTTCCTGGTAAGACAGACAAGGAAGGAATTTTCCTTAATCGGTGACGAGTCGCAGATGACGCACCGGAAAACGGAACTATTATCTAAGATTTGTCGAGAAGCATAAAGGAAAGGTCATGGATCTCTATCAGTTACACGAAATTGTGCTGTAGGCGTGAGAAATGTCAGTCCTTCTAACACACCCACGGAGCCATTTCATTTGTAATGCGCTTACGATATTTTCTCCGTCTCCACGAGCTAATGAGTTACTTCTTATTTCGCTGACTTATGGCCTCGTCTTCAGTTTCGTCGAGTAGTTGTCGGAATGGTTCAATTACACGGCAAAGGATTTCAGCTTTTTCAAGACTCGAGGGAAAAAGTTAATGTGCGCTTGAGCGAACGGAAATTATGAGTGGTCATTGAAGCAAACATTCTCCCACTCGTGTCTCGGGAGATTTGAATGAGTGAGTCGCTTGATACTTTTAATAAAGTCGAATCGGGGACACAAACTGTACGTGTTACAGTACTGTTGAGCGAATGTGAAGGCAAATGCAAATATTCCAGGAGAAGATTCAGTAACTCCGTTCTCTCTTAGAGAAGAAACGAGTTAAAACAGACTATACTATGTGATAAAATTGTCTACATGATTATTTCGAATTCCAAAATTAAATGCACGGTGGAAGACTAGAATTTTGTCCATCGTAGATCGCGATGCACTTAGCTTAGTCATAGAAAGTCTTCTACGAAATAAAAGAAAATAAACTCTGTTTAAAACTACTCTCTCCGAGAAATTTATTTCTTTTCGTATTTGAAAAGATAGTTGGACTAATACTACAGGGAAAATTTTCAGTCAACGTACTTTGCCATTCTCCTAGAAAGATATGGGAGGGAAAATAATGATAAACACTTCAGATTTTTAGTTAATAAATCACTAGCTAATTACTGGAATCGAATTTGTCATTTGATGTAAATATTGTTTTCGCTTACACAGTTAAAATAAAATAGTATTCATAATGAAATAATCAATACTATATATAAATACAATATTTTAAAACAATAATCTAAACAATTCTTTATATATCTACCAAGAATTCTATCATTTATATAAATTGTACAATTAATTTTGCAAGATAAGAGTAAGTGAAGTGTAGTATAGAATTATAGCAATACATATTTCGACTGGTTGATATACGTTTCAATAGAACCCGTATGCCTCCTGAGTATTTATTTACAGTACAGTTTTTACAGTTTCGAATTCAAGCATTACTGATTTTTTCCAAACTCATACCAGACACATCTAGATTGATTCCTAAAATTAATGCCCATTACTTTTATTGAAATCACTCTCACCCTTTCGCAGACCAAAATCTGTTAAAATATCACCCTCGCAACTCCAGTGGTGCGTTAGAAACCGTTTCCAGGGAGAGCAATACATACATCGGCGTACATCTCGCTCAAAGTGACAGTAGTGAGGATAGCGAAGGGAACGGCAAATAAAAGCCCAACCGAGGAGTGCCTTCTATTGCCTTCTGAGTCGACCAGAAATTGAATCGAAATCCTAAAACTAGAAATCTACACCTTAGAGATTGGAGATGCGTGGAAGCCATTTCCTCCCGCATTCCCTGGCAAACGACGCTCGTCTTCTTAGAAGTCAAGTACAAACATAGACGCAAGTGAAAACCTCGCTCCTGGATCCCGATGCGAGATTACCAATATATTTAACCTTCTCTACGAGGTACGCCTGGAGAGATCCAGTGAGCATTTACCAGGGAAACTGTCCCCCGTCCGTGAATGGGTTCAGACCCCGACGTATATAAACAGGGGTTGTTACGCACCTCCCGATAGCCTCCCCACTGAACGACGCCGTGGAGGAGCCCATCAGACTGTTGGAGATAAAAACCTCTTAATCTCCGGTGGACAGATGCCTCGGGAAAGTGTCGCCTTCCGAAGACGGGACATTCCGCAGTGGAAATGAGCTCCCTCCACCCACTACGCAACGGCTAGAGGAATATATTCCACACTCAAATGGTTTACCTGAACGAGGTAGCGCATGCCGGTGACACGTATACCGTCAGGAATCTTTGGAAGCATGCCTAAAGATATACATTACGCGAAAATGCGCTCGCTTACGTAACTGCCGCGAATATCGAACGATTTATCGATATATATTTAGAGTCGAATCGAGAGTATTTCCACTTTTAAGGGAAGGTGTACTCTCTATTGGCGATAAGATGGCGTAGGACGTAACAAACGTCTTATTCGCGAGAGATTTTAGCAATCTACTCTTCAACTCACGCTCAATGGAATGGCAAAATTTTGCCGACTTTTACCGCACGTTACCGGAGGAGCTTTCCGTATTCTAGTTTAAATTAAAGAGAGAAAAAATGCTACGGAGAAATTTCACAGCAATACAAAAAATCACATATGCGTCTAGAGAATTGAGTATTGATTCCATATTTTGGTTTTCTATAGATCCTGAATTGATATGCTGAGCGTTATTAATTGTTATTAATTCATCATTAGTTGAGTTTACTCTTGATAAATATTTTCTTGAAGTGAACCACAAAATAGGAAAAAACGAGAAATTCGTATTTGTTTAGACTTCTTTGCAAGTAAGGGCATCAAGACCATGTACGCTCAGGGAAGTCTGCAGATAACATTATATTATAAGACGCCTCCTTTGCGAATAGATTTGCACCATCTACTTCAATAGAATCTTTAGTACTCCTTCAATAGAATCATTTTTTAATTAAATTTTTGGAGAAGAAATTTCCATGATTCGTTCCCATGAGAGTTTCTCTCTCGATTTCATTCATTTAACCAGCAAAGTTATCCTAGATGCACTTATTGATGAACATAAAGATATATCTTGGCCAATGTTTATATGCCTTTGGACAACCCTGAACAGTGCAAAAAATAAACGAGGTTAGGATAAGTACGTTAAGCAGCGGAAACATCCGATCATCAGCGAAAGTAATACACCTCTTTAGAAACTCCCCATTGCGACCTTGTTCATTCACTCCTCGTGAGGTGGTGAGGGTAGCAGGTGTGGGAGTGGAAAGACCTTCGATCAGATCCACAGGAGATAAAAACTTTGGACAGCAGCAACCTATAACCGAAAAACCCAACCTCCCTATCATTTAGTAAATGCGTCAACCGAATTCAATTTCCCATTTTTACCTTTTAGCCTTAAGAGGCACTTTGCAGCGTCCCCTGCACTCCTATCGCAACAGCATCTCCGCCCCCTCACCTGTGCATCCACCTGTTTGGCCGATGCACTTCCCCTCAATCTAAAAACAACCTCCGCGCGCAAGGGTCTCTTGTTTTGTCTTCGGTGCTAACCGACCGATCCGGTTTCCAACCCGAACTTCAACCTTTCTTCATCAATTTATGCATATATATCCTTTTTGGAATCCATTAAAGAATTGAACTTGTAAATCATGGATATCCTTTCCTGCATTCGCAATTTTCTTCTATGAGCGCAGGATTTGAAATAGGAAATTTGATTGGGAATTTGCCAAAATGGGTATCTAGTTCCTATACTCTTCAGCGATTTACGCTTCTGTTGATTATTTTGTCCATGAAATGCGTCGAATTAAAATTGTTGAGGGACTAGTTGAAAAACCGGGTCTTATTATCATTATTTTCAAATGGGATCGTTATTTTCTAATCGCGTAATTGTACCTCTGCCACTACATATCAAGGGAAACCTCCAATTATTAACTTTAGTACTGTTGATCTAAAGTAAAATCATTACTGTTCATCTAAAAAAAATAAGCAATATAACCTGTTTTACTAATCATTTCCCTTCTAAAGGTAGAGCATAGGCAGCTTTAAGGAAATAAAAATCTTTCACGTAGTTTTCAATCTCACCTGGGTCACCGTTTTACCATTGTTGTTCCCCCTTCCTTAGAAACCGATTTCTCTTCCGGAGAATTAGTATCTAAGTGAGTTGTAGCAATGATCAAAGACAGTGTACGTATTTTATCGAGGAAGATATATTTTGTCGAAATATATTGCGGCTACGAGATGATTTTTATCCCTCATCTTGTTCTTTCCTTCAGACCTTTTCCCTGACGTTCACCGATTGTGATCGCCCTGTCCGATATAAACAAAGTCCCCACCCGAGAGATCCGTCCAAGAGAACCAAACGATGGCGACTGCTTACACCGACCCTTCGACGTATGCGAGGAAATTTCACGCTCCGCGAGAGTTGATAAAGTCATTTTTGGGAGCGGAATATTCAACGGCCGTAAACTTCTCGGAAGCGATTATTTACGAGAAAGAGTGCGTAAAGCGTAATCCGTAAAAGGATGTGTTATTGGAGGAGAGAATGGGAAGAGGAAAGTATTATTCAGCGTAAAAATGTGCCGTTACGTCAGAAGAGGATGGAACTGGAGAATATGCTCTAATGCTAAGATACACATGCTACTGCGCTAAATGAAGACTTCAGCGCTTCGTGATTCTTATTCAATAAAAATTGTCAACATGGTTAAAGAAAGCATTCATTGATATTTATAAAAGATCAATCGAGGAACTTAAAGACATTTTAACTAGAATAATAGTAAGTGGTAAAAACATACTTTAAAATACTATATTCTTTCTTAATGATCCATTCCTGTGAACGTAAATGCATTCTCAATTAAGATATAACTAATTACTTTCATATATTTATATTTTATTATATTTACCCTAAAGGCTTTTACATCGTGAGAACATCGTTTCGAACACGCGTATGATGTATACATCTCAGAACTATTCTAAAACAATTATAATCAGCGAGCTTTCTCGTGAAAATTTATCATTACGTTCTTTGGCGAATTAAATTCACTCGAAAATTCTTGCATCATCTTATAGTGAATATACAATGCGTAATAAAAATCGAGATGAAACAGTGCCTCTAAACAAATGCATCAATATCTCCTTATAATACATTCGCCCAAAACGTAAATAACTGAACACTGTCAGAGCATCTTTCCAAATAAATAGCGTTTCACGTCATATTCGTGGAGCATTGGCGGTGGTGCGTCACTGGAGGAAAAGAAGCTATAGATGGCAGCCATGTCGGCGAACACCTTTTTTCTCTTATGGGCCGAATGCATGGGAGGAGAGGTACCGATGAAGGATACAAGTTTCCTACGCAAAAAGACCGCCCGCGGGGCCCTTTCGACCCTACGGCTTGGCCCTCCCCCAAGGAGCACTCCCACCTCCTGCCCACGCAACTCAAATCTTCATCTCTTCAAACCAAGCAGGAGATTCCATCTTCACTACCACCAAACTTACCCACACAAACAAAATTCAACTCTTTCGACCAATGTTAGAAGACGCCCATTCATTTTCTGATACATATTTATTCATATAATGCCTGCTTAATAATCATTATATTTTATCAATTTTCTTTCTTTGCCTTATATAAACTTATTCTTCCCCCAGGTAAAACAATGCTACGTATTCTTTCAAAGACAGGGTGTATTCAAATAAATTTAATTGTAGATACACAATCATAACGATTTAGCTCGTAATTTCGGAATCATCAATTCATTCGCGTTAAACCCTAGCAACATTAGAAAATTGTATAAGTATGGGTTTGATGTGATAGATTATATTTTATTTCTTTTCTGTAAAAAATGGCTTATAGATTAAATAAACAGAATTTCAAGGGTAATGGAAGAAAAAAGAATTGTTAACGGAGATATCGCAAAACACTGAACATATCGATTATAAGAATTTAAGGATTCAAACATCTATAAGTTTCATGTTTGTAACAGTGCTACTTTAATTTCTGACTGGAATAATTTTGCCTATATTAATGTAATTTCGATTTTTTTTCCTTCGTAAATAAACATGAATTGAAACATAATATGCATTCGCTTATTGATTTTGATCTACTTGTCTCGAAAAAGAATGTCCAAGAAACATTTTGCCGCTTATAACAGTAAATCTAAATCTGAGAAACATGACAAACAAATTTGATTTCATATATCCGTTCGATATTCAGTGAACGACAGCCAGTGCGAGCGAATCCTTCCAAAGCGTAACAAAATCACCTCGAGAACATCTTTGGGGCAAAATATAAGGCACTGAATAGAAAAAAGTAGCCACTCACTACATTCAGTGCTTCCAGAGTCCGAGGAAAGCTAATCGACAAGCCATTCGATGAAGATGTTATGGCGGAGTCAACGCTCCGTTCCCAAACTCAGTAAGCGGAGTATCTCGTAAACATATCCGTTCAATGCCTTTTGAAAAACGGGCTTTTTTGCGTTGCCACCTCCGATGTCCATTATCAGGCGGTGGCCATCTTCGGCGTGGGCGTTTTTCATGCGACGCTTTAGCCAAACGGCCTGTCACCGAGCACTTTCGCATTATTCCCAGACGTTTGCGGGTAAAATGCGATTCCCCGAGAAGAGATGCCCGTATTTTTTTTATAAGACTCGTTTTATCGATGCGTTCGCCATAAGGCCGATGTTTATTTTCAGTCGCGTCAAAACGACGCGTTTATAAACTCGATCCGACCGTTTCCATGGCGAATTCGGGCTTTTTCTGAATGAGACATAGTCGCGAATATCTGCCCTCCTATGAGATAGAATCAAACGTCTTCATTTTTCGTGAGGATTAATAAAACGGGAAAAGTAAAGTTTATTTCCTCCTTATCTTACGGAATCTCGCCATGAACCACGAACTGGATGGCTTCGAAACGGACCTATATGAGCTCTATTTCTCGCCTTTTTCGTGTTAAAATCGCTATTTTTTATTTGAACTATTCTCGGAATGGAGAGACAACTGCTCGTATGCTATAAGCCTCCGATTCTGTATGATTTAAATAGTATTATCGCGGTTTTTGTAGAGTGCGGAATAGTTTGTTTCGTGTCTAAAAAATGAGGTCCTCAGCGAAAGCAGCTGCCAAACTACGGCATAAGGACATCTCACAGAAGTCGAATGACACAGGATATTCAGAAAGAAAAGATTTTATCTGAAAAAACATTGGCTTTCTTCTTCAAGACTTCTCATATGATATTTCGTCGGATAAGAAGAAACGGGCCGAACGCTCTCTCTTTATATCTTTCACTGCTATTTGTGCGCACATAGTATCATTTTTAAAGGAAAACAGATTTGAATGTTTCAAAGCTTGAATCCAAATTCAAAAAAATTGTAAGTCATCGTAAGTTAAGCAAGATTATGATTCCATGGAAAGGCATATTTTTAGGAATTTTACATCCTCGAAGACTCGGAACCAGAGGAAAAAACGTATCCGATGAAATCGAGAGATTCTCTGATAAAAATATCCTTATCACAAAATCATTTAAGTTTTTATACTGCGAACATCCATTAAATTTTAGGTTGGGTAATAATATTTTCCCTTTTTTTGTTTTCGACAATTTTACAGAAAGAAAATTATTTTCTTGGTTGTGTCATAAAGCAAGGTACTAGTACTATAATACTAAATATACGATTATGACAGTAAAAGGGCATTAAAATTTTCTAAAAATCTATCGGATCTTAGAGTCTAAGTATCAGTAACGTAAGGCCATTTATGTTATAAACTTTGATTCAGAATTCGCAGAAAAATGAATTACGACGTTTCAATTGTCGAAATTAATTGAAACAAACCATTTCTCAGAAAGTATAAAGCACTATAATTAAAATACTCGACTATACATTATCAAAAAAATTTTCCCTTGGATTCATCTTTTAATTAACCTGAAAAATCGCCAGTTTTCATTACCAAATTATACGTACCGTAATAGGCAAAACGCACTAAAAAGTATAAAAAACAGCCCTCAATCATACATACCTCAATATTCACTTGTAAAGGATATTAATAACCAATAATAAAGAAAGATCTTACCTCCCCCGTTACGTACAGGAAAACGTATTTCTCGGTAAATGGAAGGAAACGTGGCATCGTGTGGGTGGGAGAGTGTGATGGGAAGAGAGATCTTTAATCTTAAGATGGAAAATGGAGCTTATAAGAAGACACCTCACCCTTTCCGATATCCCTTTTTTACTATCTCTCGTCGACAAGGAACAGAGCGAGGTAAGTACATAAAATCTCCTTCTAAAGGAAGAAAAAAAAGGAACTGCCTTTATCGCAAGAACTTAAGGAGATTATTGTTCCATTATTTAGCTTTTCGGCATCGTGTGTAGGAATCGAATTCGATTCGCCGTGAGAAGATGGAACGTATATATATATTTTTTAGACTACTCGTTTTTTTCGACCACCCACGTAGAGGATAAGCGGTACGGGGAGAGAGAAAAACTTTTCGCATTATTTCTCCGATTCGATTCCTTTATCTTTTATCCTCTCAACAGAAGCAAGTTTAGGACCCGTGTGTGTTTGGAAAGGGAATAAATTGGAGGCCGTCCTTTAAGATAGGGGCCAGTTTCCGAACGATAATCTGCTGCCTCCTATCTTTGGGCCGATTCGAAAACTCTTTCAAATGAGAGACGTCATTTATGTGTTCGATGGAATCTCGAGAATAAATCCGTTACTTTTCCGGGAAATTTATCTTTATTAAACTTCGACACGTCGCGTATATTTTTCGCTTTAACTTTTTCGCCTGAAATATTTAATAGCGTCACTGTGCTCTGAAAGGAAGATCGCTTAGCGGGGAAAAATTGAGCGCTGGACAAAGGATGGACACCAGCATCTCGCCTAAGGGTCCAACAATGGACCATCCATCAAATGGGGGCCATTAAGGATCTTCTGTTGCTCTTGATTGGATTATCGTTCCCACAGCAACGCTCTCCGTTTTTTTTTCTCCTCTATTTCTGATCCAAAAGTGGAGTCACTCAATCGCTATCTTCCAATCCACGTTCATTTTTCCGTGTATATCTCAGACGTAACGTATTCTCTCTAATTTTTATGCTTCCGCTGACTTATTACCAATTTGAGATTGAATTTTTCACCATCTCTCGATCCCATACGGAATGACTCTCTCGATAAATGATCACAAGATGGATTTGGATGCTGTAGCGCTTTAGGTCTTTTTGTGAGACTGGCATATGATCTCATACCTTCTTATATGCTGTAAACATTTTACAAGTTCCCTTTGATACGATTCTTGGAAAGATTACTGAATGTATTCATTCTATTAACAAAATTAAAATATAAAAATTTAATTCTTTAACATACGGTTAAAATCGCTTCATAAAATACATATATCAAAATCTAGCTACTGTAGATTCTCGTAAATTGTGAAGGAATGATCAGCTAAGGTTTTGGATATATATGGATTTGCATTTGAAAAGGACATCTGAGTAAGATTTATTTACTTTTAAATAAGAGTCATAAGAACTCTAACAACATTCTTTGCTCATACCGAAAACATTAGTACGAGAAATTCAACTAACACCTACTTACTGATATAACTATTGATTCTCTGATTCGTATGCCTAAAATTTTTACCCGTTGAATAAACTTAGAATCCCTCCAAAGAAAAATCAAAATCTTTTCATCTCCAACTTTCTCTCATCTTTCACCGAATAACACCCAAAGTTATCCAACTTCGCAGATCAATGCCAAAATAATCACCGTCCTCCACACGCAACTCCTCACAATTCTAACCCCTCTCTACACCCACCTGCACCCTTAGACGCCCACTCCGACACCTTGTATTTATGTATCCCTTTGGAAACGTTTAGCAAATGTAAAAGCAGCCTCTTTATCGAGCTCCGTCATTATGTGTAGCGCGTAAATTTTTCTCCCGAACGACCGCAGTTATTAAACTTAATCTCCCTCCTCGCGCAGACGTTTTTATGTCCCGAATTATTAGCGACCATGTTTACTTCATATTTAGTTGGCCCACAGACAAAACTCTCCCTTTTGCTTTTCGCATACATATCCTCGAAATTCAAATATCGTCGAACGCTCCAGATAAAAGCATCAAGATGATGATAATGGGGACATAAGTAAAAATCTGATCGTCGATATGAATATTTATGTTTCATTCCGTTCCTCTGCTGACATTTTAAAAGATTTCGTCTCTTTCGTTTCAGAAGTTCCTTTTGAAATACGCACTTGTTTTCGTCAATCATTTAATGTCTGCCGAATCATTTTTACTAATGTGGCAATAACTTACGCTCGATATATTCGAAATACAGGTTGTAACCCAGACCTTTACGAAATTTAAAAAGTCATCTCGAAGGATACTTAACGTTTTGAAAATAAATAAATTCCTTAAATCTAAAGTGTACCAAAATAAATTCGATGAGTGAAGGCGTATTCATTTGTACAAAAAAGCTACCTGAAGACCTATTTAACGCTAAAATGAGATCATTCGTGCATTTATCAAATTTTAAAATATGTGGAATTAAAAGTCTTCTGAAATGAGCTCAAAATAGCAACACTCATATTTCTTCTGGACTATCCGACAATTTTCTTTTCTGTATTGGTTTTATATTTTATAATTTCCTAACTATTTATATATTTTTTCAAAACTCCAAATGATGTCATAGAGAACCTATTATGAAAATAACCAAAAATACATTACGAAACTGTTCTTCTTTGTGGCGAAATTAAACTCGAATAATTAATTCTTGATTCGTTTAAAGTAATCCCAAATTTTGATCCACCGTTATTTTATCACATCCTTTGATTAACATCTTTTGGTTTCCCACCCGTATTAGAATTCGAAAAATACCGATAAAAATTGCACTGCCCAATATGAAGCTTTCCATCATATCGTTTGAGGAAACTAAATTGGGCGAAAGACCTCTATTTTTTTAAGAGGCGGTTTTTTCTTCAAAACGAACTCACCGTATAAAATATACTTTATGAACGAAATTCTTGTTAATTGGCTGACCGCAAGATTTCAACTGTAGCTGACGATCTGTCCCGGCCTTTCGCTATAAATATTCCCCAATACAATAAACCATTAAAAGGAAAAGAATGTTTCCTGCGCATCTGCTCAATCGGATACATTAAGAGTTCGCACAAACGCTGATGGCAAACGCCCCGAGTAACGAATTTTGAATCCCGAGTTTTTGCATACAATTAACAAGAATACTAATCAAACTGATTTATCTTCCCAATCGCGGTGTAGCATAAACGCAACATCCGTCCTTTATAACGAACTAAACTGCTCCAATGTGATTGATTTATCGACCCTTAACGGGATCACGTCATATATGGAGCGAGAAGAGGTTTAATTTAAACCATAAAAGAAAATAAATTGTGGATCGGAGAAAAAGGATATGAAGCTAAGGAAAGCGTTAGAGACTCAGGTGTTGCTAAGGAACGGAAGGTGGAAGCGATTATCTTCTACGTAAAAACCTTTAAAAGCACGTGGAAAAATAGGATTTGCAATTTTCACACCACGCGTGGAAATTGGAAATTTCATCTTTCTCATCTAGTCATGCCATCACCACTAAACGGAAGGGTGGTAGCCCATTCCATAAGGGATGTTGGCGTAAAGTGTATCCCTCATTGTCAATTTACAGTAAAGAGCACTGGCAAACAGAACTTCAAATTAATATTCAATTATTCTATTAGCTTTTCACTTGCTAATTTTCCTCGTAGTGGTATGTATCGCCTTAGACCTTATCCCAGGAGGAAAATGAAGTTATTCCTTAAGGCGAACGGAACTGAGAAAGGACTAATGAAAAATATTACATAACTCGTACATTAAGGCTCATAAATTCTACCATTAAGAGAAGATTTTAGTGCGGAAGTAAGTAATGATTTCTAAAAAGATTAATATTCAACAGGTGAAAAAATTACGTACTAAAATGATGATAGCCCCATTGAGTTCATATAATACTAATGTGTTACCGTAGTCTTAATGTTCATACTATAGATGAATAAAGCATAGGATAGATACGAATTCACCTAAAATATATCAAATAAAAGAATTCAAAAATTACAATCGAACTTATCTATAAATCGAAAAAGAAAAGAAATGGATAGGTAAAATTAAAGTTGACGAATATGAACAAAAATCATTACAGACTATGTATTTGAAAAATGAACAGCGAAACTTTAAATAAATAAGAAGAACTGCTACATAAAACAAATGATTTTAATGAACGAATCAGATATGCATCAGATGGTTTATTTATTTACTACTTTTTGACCTATTTCGAGATCATAGCTATAAAAAATTATATAATAACATTTGTAACTAGATATCGGCAAAAATAACAATAAATAATTTTTAAAAACTCAACGGGCTGTACCTAGATTGCTACTTTTATGATCAGAAACTTAAATTCCAAACGTCACTCAGGGATTATTCCTGAATTTAGTTTACGATTTAGATGATTTGAGACCACACGCCGACGGTAGATAAACTAACATGGGTTATATATTGACATTTACATTGCCTAATCTTTGATTTCTTTTCCTTTCCACGTTGACAGCTTAAAGTAGGGATTAACCCTGTTTTGAACTCCAAACTAGAAAAGATTTATAATTTGCATTTATGTGTAATATTCATATCTCAAAATTTGGCACGAGAGAATAAACCTAGAAAGTTTCGGCGAACCCCTTTGGAGACGACCTGATTAACGGAATCCCAATGATAACTTTGGGTGAAAGCTTCAAACGAAGGAGTTAACAGGTCCTCTAGAGATCGCGGCACCCGCGTACCCCACCGTGGGAGCATCCCGCAAGAATTACGGCGAGAAAAATATAGCTCACGCTTTTCCCCACAAAAAAACCTAATTAATCACGGTACTTAAAAAGAAATCCGGGAAGAAACGCCGAAAGGCCGAGCGAAAAAAAACCGAGTGAAAAATGGACCCTAGGAATCACGCGTCATAAAAAAAGAACGGGAAGCGGACGTATGGCGTTGGAATCCCTTGTAAAAGCTGTGAAATGGCACGTTGGAGAGGGAGCCTTCATTTCGCCACCTTATATCATTACCTCATTGACAGAAGATGCCCACGAGGCAAAGGAAGAAAGGAGGCGCTTCCGAAGCGGAAGGTAAGTGAGAATATTTATGCGACGGTTTAAAAAGAACGGCCTTCACGTCCAAGAGGTAGCCGCGATCTTTTTTGCGAAAAGGCCCGTTTGCGACCATTGTAGCCTTTGCATGGACTCTTATTCTTCATTAGGGCCGTGACGGTTTTGATTCGCGAAGGAAAGTTCGCATTTGAGAGGTCAACTTCGGAGGTATTGGGAAAGAGTTGAGATTCCATCACGAAATATTGCTATCGTACGAATAATGGTCCTGAAGTTCGGTTTTCGCAAACTGAGGAGGATTGAGAATGGTATGGAATTATGTTTATTGGACAGCAGTAGAAGGAACAAGTGAAAGTTTGGATCGATTTTATAGGAAAAGCAGTAGAATATAGTAGTCTTGGGTTACATCCAATGTTGAATTTTTCCGAACTCATATTAGTTCTTTTTTCTAATGATTGAAGTAGTTTGATTTCTGATGAATCGATTTCTTCTCATACAATTTCTTCACTTGACTTATTAATCGATAAAAAGAAAATAACTAAAATACAATTCCATGTATGAACCTGATATTCGGGAATTCTATAATATATCTTTTCAATCTTACCGAGTTTTACCAACTGTTCTGCAACAATATTTAATCTCTTTATCTAATAATAACTCCTTATCTAATGCCATATTACAATCATGGTTAGGAGAACATAGATGATAAGAAGAAGTATCTTTGAGTAAATATATATGTTATTTTTGTTCAATCATCTTTCAAAAGACACTGAATTACATCATAAAACACGAGTAAAGAATTATTTCCGAAAACTGAACGATTCCGATGATGAAAGCGAGTGACGAAAGTTCTAAAATGGTCAAGACAATCCTCTCGTTCCATAAAAAGGCATAAACATTCCCAAATAGCCCTCGAATCTAGAGCAGAAATTAAGTCGAAATAGAATCCACGAAAATGGGACTGTTTCGTAAGAAGGAGCCAATCAAGACAAAGACAAGAGTGAGCACGCGCGACGGGGGTGGCCAACGGAGGTGCCTTCCAAGAGATCTTCCACTTAAAAGAGCATCGAAGCCCGTCCTTCCCACACCCAATTGCATCACCTGCCACCCACTATCCACACCCACCATTTGCTTCCCACTCGGAGACCCCTTCCCCATCCTCCTGATTTACGAGCCGGTCCAAGAGATCAGGTTTTCAGGGGGCCTCCCAATTGCTCCATCGGGAAACCAATCAGCCCCCCACCAACGGTAGCATTTAAACCATCCGCTTCCACTCATTACCAAGGGACCGAAAACTTTCACTCCGTTCTAACTCATCGTTTGTCTATGATTACGAGGCGTTCGTTCTCGACGCCTAGAATACAAGTATTTCCCCTCTATTATACGTATACTGCTTCATAATTCTTTCGCAGGTGTTTCGGTTACGGAGTATCCGGTTTTTCTGTTCGGTTACCATTCACTACTACATATCATTGTATTTTACAGGAGAGTTTAGTTAAAAATTGGTGGATATATTTCATAGAGGTAGACGACTATGACATTCAAGGCATCAAAAGTACAAGAAATCGACAAACATATGGAGACACGTTCATTTCTTATTCTTCTGCTAGATATTTGAGCATTAGGAAACTAAAAATATGAATAAAGATCACGAATAGAAAATAAGACAAAAGCATTATCATGAAATTTCCAGAATAACATGGCAACCTATCGGATATTTATTCACCCTTCTTTAGTAAAATAGTATAATATATGTAAAAAACTAGCATTTTATCTTTGATAAAGCCCTATTTTATCCTTCCACTGACAGACATAACTGTACTAGAATTCATTTAAGATGATGAACACAAGTATATAGCATTAAGTCTTTTTTAAGCAACATCTATCATGAGGTTTTGTAAATGCATTCTACAAACTGCACCGGATCGCATTTTTTGGAAGTGTCTTGAACCAAAAACTCGTTATTTCGATAAAGAAAATTCCTTTATAAAACGCTGCAGTAATTATTTCTTGCTCACAGCAAGTAAGTTCAGAATGTAGCAAATTTAATGTTTAACTGTTGTATTTTTTCATCCTAAGTATCATATACGGTATAAAAAGAAATAATTCAAGGAAGTTTTGTTCGGTTTTCAGTCGATTACTTAAAGATGCCGCTATATATGCATTATATACCCTTAGGGAGTATTTCCACGGAATGTTCTCATGGCCTTTAATGAAAGTCTCCTTATCGACTTCGATCAATCGATGTTTTTTCCGGGCCATTTCCCTTTACTCAAAAACAGCCCAATTTAAATTCTAGGAAACTCTTTCTCCCGTGAATCATCAAGATCTCTTCAAAGATTTTCATACAGAAATATAAAAAAGTGTTGTAATTGATATCCCTTTAAATATCGATTTATTTTCAATGAAGATCGGGTAGATAAATAAAATACCGAATTCGTTAGTGTGTAATAAAACCTAACCTGAAATTAATTGTCAACTTTCAATTTAATTGACGATTGATGGAACTCCTCAGCTCCAAAATTATTTTTCCTAAAATTTATATTCATCAAGAGTTTACTCTGACGGATGATGTTCAAATTGAACTTTGTTTATTTTCAACATTTATTTTACCCTTCAATACTGGTGAAAAACGAATTATACTGTCATTAGGTAACTCGACTTTTCGTGGAATAGGAAACTCCTTTTCTTATTTTTATCTGTGACGTACTTCATTGAAGTATTTCTCGATATCTTGTCGTTAATGATAAAATCCTATTTCGCACTAATAACATATCCACCTGGCCATTATTTTCAGCGTCATTTTATTGAAGATAGATGGATAACTATAAAAGGCGCTCCCTTAATTCATTTCTACCGTAAAATTCACTCTCAGGAAGTCGATGGAACAAACTTTAACACCTCGAGCTTGATCAAATACAATAATTGCTCCCGATTGATCGACAGTGGAAAAATCTGCCAGTCACTTATCATCAGCAACTCGAGATAGCATCGACAAATATGAAATCCAGCCAACGAATTAAAATCGTGATTGCCTTCTGAATATTCATGGGAAATTTGGTATTTCCTGATCGATTGGCTTTAAAAGCAATAACAAAAAAGGAACGTGTGTGAAGAAAAATTTTTCAATATCGTGAACACTAATTGCAAAGACTAGGTAGTAAATTAAGATATAAATAGCTAAAGATTATTCTTTATCCGTCACAATCTTAAGATATTTCCCTCTCGTGATTGTACTGATGATTCATTGATTCTTTAATTAATCACGGGGTTATAATAAATATTTCTGAAGAATATTGGGTAAGCGTCGAACGAATTTCATCGAAAAATATCGTGTTACTTCCGAGATGAATGACTTAAGGCTACCTGAAAATCGAAGCTAACAAATTTCTACGTTAAAAGAGACCATCAAGTACGGCTCACTTAATCTCTGAGGGGAGCTGTATATTAAATTGGTGATTTCAATAATGGTTTTGAATAATTTGAAGAAATATTATAGCCAGCAAACTCAGCATTCAAATGATTGATTTTTTCGAAAATTTACCACGAAAATATATCCGAGATGTCTTATTTCTTATGCTCACAATTAATCTTTCGATTGATTAGTGCGGAATGACAGAATGAAGTGTGTTAAAATGAAACATAATTCATTCTTTATTGACTACAAGAGTAAAGTAATTCATTATATAAATGAATACTTTCTAAAGAAATAATAATTGATGATGAGAATTCTGGAGAAAAACATCAGAAGAAACTCAATGAACGTGAAAAATATAGATATAAAGGAAAATAAAGATGGAACTTGTATAAAACACAGACAATTGAAATTAATAGGTGGAGAAGAAAAAATTTAATATGATATAAAAGAAGGACTTCGCTTCTTCAATATATATGTTAGTGTAAGTAAGGAATTAACGAAGGAATTGAGAAAGTGTAGGTCATTAGAAAAATTAAGTGATATAAAAGAAAATGCAGTTCAGAGAGTTGTAAGACCATAGAAGTAGAGTGTAAAATACTATATTTAAAAGTATGATAATTACAATGATATAATATAAACTTTATGATGAACATATGATATTGATTTGGTACAATATCTATGATAATTCATTGTAGATCCATAATTACAGCATATTATAAATTAAAAGAAATTCAAACTATTTAACTAGGTAAGGTACTGAAGCAGTGTAGTCTTTTAGATTTTATCATTCATTATAAGATTTATAATATCTTTCTTTATTACGAGAACAAGAATTATGTTTCCTCTTACATCTAGCCTCTCGTCTATGTTGCTTATATGTTACACAGGGACCAATGATGTATATAAAAATAACTCGGTGCCTTCAAAAATAAAAATTGATCACTTCCGAGAGCCATTTGTCCGTACGTTCGCTCGTTCGTAAGAGTGACACCCATAACGCACGTTGCAATGCTAATTCGCCTTATCTCTCAAGGCGACTATCAATCACACCTCTGCGTGCCTTGTCGCCGAACACGTTTCACCTCTTCAAAGAGATAAGGGAGTCGAAAATATGAGGCCCGTGCAGAAACGCCTTCGAGAGAAAGAAGATCGTGGACAAAACTATCCGTTCACCCACACGTCCTCTTGCCGCCCGATTAGCGAAAACCCACGCGGGAAACAAAACACTATCGAAATCTGCCATCTCCATCCCGACACCATCGCAACGCGTGACCACATGTTGAGACACCTCGAAAAATTAAATCATAACCACCACTTCTATTTATTCGGGCCGTTGAGAGGGCGTGACTGCGTCATTACTTTTCTCGCACCGTAAGTACCCGCCGTGGAACAGGTAGTTTCCGCTAAGAGAGTGTCGCCTATGACGAAACGCCTCTCACGGCGCGTGGGTGAGTTACGTGCTGTACGGAGATCATGTGGGCAGCATGGCCTAAAAAGGAACGGAGGTCCAGACAGCATCTTAACCCTTCGTCGCCTCCTCCTTGGAATATCATCCCTTTTATGACGACACCACCGTCGCCTCCAACACGACACCGAATGAAACTTTCCCTTGTTCACGCCAACGTATAGGATCTCGGAACGGAGTAGTTTATCTTTTGGACTATTTAAGTATAGAAGGGCGAAATCTAGGTGAAAGTTCGGTCGTAGATGTGCAGCCTTTTCCTCGTTTCCATTTGATTCCGATCGTAAAATGCTGGGTCTGAATGAGATGCATTCTGATAGCGGCGTTTTTACGATAAAGGGCTAAATACGGCGATGCCTAAAGTTCAAATACGAATTCCCCTTAATATATATCTGATCACGATGTTGATCTTTTCATTTAACAGTGATTTTTATCGCTCTTCATCTCTAACGTTTCTATTTGTTGGTTGGGATGACTAAATAACGCATTTAATTTAAATTTAATCTGGTATCACGATATTATCAACAAAAAAACATTCTCACTGTATGCAATAATGTGACTTATTGCGAAATGTGATAATAAAAATAAACGAATGCGATTGCCATAGATGAGCAATCCTTTGAGATATTTTAGTTCGAGAAGTGAAATAAAGTTCATTGCCTTTCAATTTTCTTCCAAGTAAATTCTTCTGGAGAAATACGCAATCAATATTAAAACGCAACTATTAAAAGTGAAGTACCTTTCTTCCGTGCAAGATCATTACAGATCGAATCAGATATAGAATTGATCACTCACAACAAAACCAATCGATATTAAAACATGGAGCGATAACATCTGAAAATCAATAAACGCGACAAGAAGGAGGACAGGTTAACTTTTCATCGAACGAGTGAAGTCTGGAAAACGGTCGCTTAATTACTTTCGATTCGACACAGATTGTGATCTTCGAGTGAATAGTACTCAAAATACATACCCAGTTCAGTGTTGATCGATTCAATAGTTGACCACCCAGATAATTATTATGAGCATAATATTTTATGAGCATTTCAAGTTTCCTTCATAATTGAAAAGTGGTTTTCATTGGAAAGTTGAAATTCAATTTTCACCCGATCTATATTCTATTTTAACTAAATTTTACGATACATAAGAGGATAACTAGCTGTTGTATAAAAAGGACAATTTGTTCTTCTTTAATCTTCAAATATATTATTCTTTACACGGATGATGCACCGAGGTGGAGTACAGAGACTTGTATCCCATACGTAACTCCAAAAAAATCTTTCGGAATATAAATGAGACGAAAAAAATAGAATAACCTTTTCTTGCTTAGCAAAATACACCATATCCCATCTACTGATTAGTAATGTATTAGTACATTATACATTTTTAAAATGTCAGAGTTTAGAGAACGTATCATTAAACAGATATGAGCTTAGTTAGCTAACAAGTTGGAGAAGGGAGAGCACTCTCAATGTAAATCGAAAGAGGACATCTAAAAAGACGGGAACAATTTTCTGGAACCGATTCGCGCAGAGGACCAGGTGGTGGTGGTGGTTCGTGTGCATCCACTTCCGTGTCCTCTGAGGAGAATATGCTACAGCTGCGCGATCGCAGTTTTAAATCAGCCGCGTGACCTTCTGTGGACAGACTCGCTCCAAATTAAGAGGACCACAAAAAAGCCGACTGCATTTTCTCGGGTCACGACATTTGCGTTTGCATCTTAAGAACGCACGAAAGATGTGCACAAGCATTTAAATGGTTAAGAGGAGACTGGAACAATGTTCGCGGAACCCGCTTCTGCTACAAAAGAATTGGTGGGTCTGCATTTCGGAGGATTCAATGGAAGACGATTAAGAGAGAATTCCTTTATTTATTTCGTGTAATTGTATAACAGCAAGGTTTTGCTCTTCTCCACTCACAGAATTTTTATTCTTGTATTGAGACTAATTCCTTATTTACTTTCGAAATAATTCCACGGAAACTCTAATTAAATTCCGATTAGCTATACATTCCATTAAGGTATCTATGCAATGTTCTCTATAATTTGGTCATGAAATAATAGATATAGTAAAGTCACTATTTTTTCACGAAAGTAAAACTTACAGCGCGTCCCTATAAAAGATAATGGTGGAGGGCTTCTTCTAAGCATGCGGATTCCAACTTCTAACAATTTTATCTTGTACTTTATGTGAATATCCAATAAAAATGCATCAATGATTGCCATAGAAATTTTACAAAGAAATACAAGGCCAGAAAAAGTTCGAGGAGCATAGAAAGATAAGATTTTAAAAGCATTAAGAAGAATTTAAATTAAATCCTAACTGAATACTAATACATGATCCCACTTCGTTTCTAGCTCGGACATATGTTTCTATGAAAACACCTTAAAATCTAATTAATTGCAACAAAGGTTAAGAGCAAAGCCATAGAATTACTTCACACAAACCTTTTAATAATGCATTAACCCTTAATACTTGCGATGAAAATAGGAAATTTTTTAAATAAAAACTATTATAATAACCCTTCATGCTCTTTAGCGTACAAAAATGTCTCTTGATGGTGTTCAACTCGTCAATCGAGAACAAACTTCCGATGCATTAGTATTTTATATAGAGTGCTCATTTCCGGTGAATCTCTATAATCCCCTCAATTAACTCTCTCTTGATTAAATTCCATCGGATTAAAGCGCAGATTCCCATAATCCTGTGCGTTTCTCCATCCTCCAGCGAAGGTACAAACAAATTGTGCCGTCGTCACCTAAAGGGATTCAGTGATCACCACCAAGGAAGCTATCAATCAACTCTAAATCCTCCGCCTTTCCACGGATCCACCCCAATTATCCCTTCCTCCGGAGTGTATCCGATGTTCTTCCCCATCTTGATATCGGTTGACGAATGATTACGTGTTAACCTTTCGTAATTTGCGCTTTTCAAGAATAATCCAACAGTCATAAAAAGAGTGGGCGAGCGTAATTCTTTAAGCTGGCTGAGTTTAATGAGGTCCCATGCTTCTTCTGTAATTTTCTTTTTAAGTAAAGTTACAACCGTCATGATTAAAAAATCGTTTAATCACTAACAAGAATTGCAGAAACGATATTCCTTCAAAATGACGCGTTTAAATTGAAAAGTGCTTCGTTATTTAATAAAATAAGTATTGCAACTACTTGAGAAATTCAGTAATATATCTACATTAAGTTATTCTATCTTTTATAGATTCCGAAAGCGCAGCAAGAATAAATTACTTTTAAGTTCCTCCCTCATCTTTTAAAGAGATATATTTTATCTGCTTTTCTTAACAAATCTAGAGGATTCGATAACCGGATTGTGCTATGATAACTTTAAACTTAAATTCACAGAAAATATTCTTAAATGTGGTTCGTCGTTTGAAGGATTTTCATTACAGAAACACCCAATATCTCCTATAAAAGCACAAATTCCCGAAATTATTAATTTAAGGAACGTATGAAGGTATTTCTAAACATACAAGTTACTATAGTATTATAGGAGACCGGTGCTACGCCATTTCGTTTAAAAATGTTCTATTAAGAAGTCTACACTCGAGAGGAAGAACTTTTTGAGACTTACTTTTAACCTTAATTTCGAGGTAATAAAATGAACACGTAGCGGGTTAAATCATTCCGGGCGTCATGGTAACAGACTCTTCGCTCCATCCCTCAAACTCTACAGCATCCCTTTGGATAACCTCTTTATCTTACGCCCTCACTTCCTCTCCACGGAGCCAATCTTTCATCTCTTACAACTTCGCTCTCCTCAGCCAACTCATCTTCACCACATTTACTTCACCGCTCCTCTCATCCCTTGCCTCACCACGTTCTCATTTCAAACACACCTAAGCCATTCGGATATGTAAGTGAATGTTATGCATACGTTAAATCGTTAAAACTTAGGTGTTTTTTAAATCTAGTCTTAATATTATTAGATACCAAAGTTCCCAGAGATTGCAAAAACCGTTCCGATGTGTAAACGAACTAACGATGGAAGTATTCCCAAACCAAATGTTTGATGTAGCACTACGAACCCATCGATAAACTCTATCATAATTTATTGTATTGAAATCAACCCTTAAATGCCTAATTCCTTCAATTCAATGATGCAAAAATATTACGTTCCTCTTCGAATAGCAAGAGTATATTTGAAAATACGTCTTACTAATACTTGATTTATTTTACGTAAATTAATCCTTTACTTTATTCGATGTTTTTATCCTTGAAATTTAGTTACTATTTCTCATTATACTATGTACGAATTCCATATTTTTAACAATCTATCTTCTCTCCTTTCAGCAGGCATTCGCAAGCGCCTTCCGCACCACTTGCCCTCCGCCCGTCAACTCTCAATAAGGGCCCCTTCCGCCACCTACCGCGTTTTAGCCCTCGAATCGGAAGGAGAACTTTTCTTTTTGGCCATCCCACGACAGCCTATCGGCTTTTTTTTCCTTTCTAAGGTTTTCCCACCGCAACGTCTTCTTCTACAGCTCCTTCGGTAGTTGATTTTTAATTGGATTGTCTAACTTTTTGCGGAACTCCTGCGGAAGCGGTTGCTACAAAAAGCTATGATCGCGATGATTAATTAACTTTAGAAACAAAGATTGTTGGACTCCACTCGTTTGACTTTTTAGAATCCATTAGCGAGATATTGAGGACACGTCTCGATCCCCCTGTTTCTAATTCGAAATATTATCGTTTAATTCTCTCAAAGAGAACTATACATGCAGTATTTCGTTATGTCTTCTTATTGGATGAGAGAAAGTTCATTTTATTTACGTAGGATCTATCACAGAGATGCAATTATTTTGCTATAATAATACTGTATTAGAATCCATAAATATAAAATCCAGCCCATCATCTTCCTATAATATAATTATTGTTAATAATTAAGTTCATACGTAAAAGTGATTATACCAATTTTATTCGGATCAGACAAAGCAGAAATGTACGTTAAATCCCATTAAACTTCATTTCAAGACCTGAATGCGACAAAAATTACATAGATGTTCCATAACCGCTTGATTAACAACTGCTGTTGAAAATGCTTCGAGCAAAGTCTTTATCGAATACCATAATTAATATAAAAATATATTGCGTTTATAGTCGCTTTAAGGAAATAGGAAGATGCTAAATAAGAAGCATATAACTATGTTTGAGAAGCTAAATAAATCAATCGATTCAAAAGTGTTACAATTTAGACGCAACTAGATTTTCAAAAGCATTTAATTTCATTAATTTCCACTTTAATTGTCCATTTACATATACAATACCTATTTTGTTAGTACAGCCGTTCTCTTCAAATATTAACTAACAAAAAGTGAAGAGGAGAAATATTGAAAACTTTCTGAGCGTGCGAAACCACTGCCGTAAGTACTCTCGCAAATTCACGCAAGGATAACATACTGTACGTTTCCTGTAAACAGAAATCGTTGGATGCGAATTTATCTGCACATTCAAAGGAATCGTTTCAGTAAAAATATAAATTTCGCAAAAGGTGGATTTCCCGAGAAAGACCTTTTCCTCTTCTTTAAGAGAAGAAAATAAAAAACGCAGTGGATTCTCGATGAATCAAGAATCATCTCCACAGAGAGAAGGAAAAAAACGAGCAACTTTTAACCTCTGTGAAAAGGCACGTTTTCACAAAAATTTATCCTCCGGGAAAACGTACACACTAACTTTCTCTTCCAACCCTTTTTTCTAATTTATCGGCTAATCATTTGCACCCACATCTTTACATAATTTCCTGTTGAGAGAAATTTAAGACGGAGTTAACAAGCTCAGTTGAGAGTTGAATGTTTATAAAATGCGCTACCTCGAGATAAAAATTTTCAAAAACAAAGTAAAACTCTGGAAAGGAAAATATACCTTTTGTAAATATTCATAGTATAGATATTGGATATATACTTAAGTTGGTTTATTTAGGAAGAAACGTTTAAAGAAAGAGAAGAATTGGTGGTTTTATCAATTGAATCTGTCATTGGGCAAATGGTTCTTTACTATAACTATATAGATAAAAAGTCGTTTATTGACTACTATCAACTCAAAACAAAAGATTTATCAATTTTATTCAAGCAGGACAAAATATTATTAACTATCTCTTAAAATTATCACTTAATATTTCATTTATGCGATGATATTATTTTTAAGAAATATTTAAAAGATTCAATAAATTCATCGCAGATATGTGATTTCAATTGTTGGCATTAACAATGTGAAAATATACTATTAACATTAAATGTTATTAGCAAGTAACCGCCAAAAACGCAGTAATAGAAATCTCAAGGAATCGAAGGAATACTTGCAACCTTTACCTGACACATTGGACAATAACTTAAGCTTTCATTGATTTTTAGGGTACTTTGAATAACTAGTTAAGATATAAGGTATAAAATTTAATTAATGTCAAATAAAACAAATAATGTCAAATATTCTTAAAAATGAAAATTCCAAAGAATAAAACCTTCAGAATAGAATATTCAAAAAATATATATTAGAATTTAAATATGAGATATTTTCTCGGAAACTTTCGGTGAAAGCAGCCTCACTTAATTCTCAATTTTCTTTGAGAGGTCAAATTCATTGAAATTAATAATATAATATAGGTTCCTTAAATATTATAAATTACTTCCTTTTCCAAAATTCTATCAAATAAAAATCATTCAATTCTTAGGTATTATAACGAATAATAATTTAGTACTTTCAAAACGCCGAATAGCTCAATATCAACAAAGGAGTATTTGTAACGTTGGCAACGCTGCTCCAACCCCTCCCTCCAGCCTCTTGGGGGAACGCTCTCCACAGGGGGCTAAAAAGGATACCATGGACCGGTAACGAGTACGCCTTCGATCGAAATTATGACCACAGCGGTCACCTACGCCCCAAAGAAATGACCAATTATTTTTGCCGCTCCTCCATTAGTTAGAAGCCCTGTTACCGCTCGGGACTCCATTCTCATTACCAATTGCGGATACTTGCGGCTTACTCTCGAACGGATACTTTGAGGCACCTGCGGTCTGAGAAATGGAGGGATATATGTTTATCTTATACCCGCAGAAATATTATAGTCGCCCATAATACTTTTAGTAACTTTACAACTCTTTCAAACTAATCAGTAATTATTATGTACGAAAAAAGAGAAGTGATGAATATCAAATATCACAAAAGTTATTATTTAGAAGTTAATAATTTAATGTGATTCTATTTGTACCCAAAGGATGTTTTCGCATTTATAATCTTTGTCTTGATGAATAATTTTCTAAGGTGAATGTAGTGAAAGAGGAAAATTATAAAAAATCTCCCGATTTTACTATAAAGTATTATTTTAACTTTGAGGAATAAGGAAACTTAAAGAATAATTTGAATTTTAATTGAAAATTATAAAAGATTTCGTTTTTTTAGTTGTTAGATGAAATAATAAACGAATTATTTTTCAATCTTACTTTAAATGGATTGAATGATTTACTGAAAGTAAATTTACAAACTACAATATTTTGCGAAAACGAAAGCTATAAAAGAAATACCCGGTCACAACCTCTTACTACCCTTTAGTGGTTCTCTAACTTTCTCATATCTTCACTTTAATCGTTTTATTTCAAACCATGATCGCTACCAGAAATAAAACTTCCTTTAATCTCGCAAATCCTAAAGTTGGCAACTTTGATTGACACAAGTATCTCGGCATCTTGCCACCATCTTATTGGACCCTTCATTTCTTAACATTTCGGTCGTCGTGAAAAAAACCTCCGTTGTTACCACCTGGCTTAGGTTATGGCATAGCATCTCAAGGTCGGCGTTCTGGCATATGCAACCCTCAACATTATATGATTTATGAACGCGGCATCCAGACTGTCTCAAAGACTTTAATTAGCAGAAATATCTTTTTATATTTACATTTTAGGAGCAGAAGCCTCTTCTTACACCCGGTAAGATATTACGGGTCGTAAAGAAATGAATTTCCTTCTTATATAAACGGAGTTTAATATTCGATCATTAAATGTTTCATTTTTTAATGTGAACTCTCCGCAGTTCATTTCGGAATAGGGGAAACGGATTAATATTAGCTACTTCCTTCGAACGTTATCGTTATAAATAACCTCCATAGACGCTACTTTTTAATTACGCGTGCTGTAATCAATTAAATGATAGAAGATTAGATGACGAACTTATATGAAATATGAAAGAGGTATAGAATGATTTACCAGTTGAAAAGTAATTAGGAATTTAATTTCTTCGAAACTCAGAAGTACCTTTGCTAATTGAGTCGTTCGTAAGGATGGGTTGGTAGCACCGTCCTTCATCAATTTCGCAAATACTAAATTATTTTTAATTTCCAGTCCCAGCTACTATTTTAATTGGTTCTTGAAAATTGTACATAATGAAAGTGCCTATAGTGAATTCTTTCACTAACTTTGTATGTTTAAGCGGAAAAATCTTTAATATTACCTTCTAATGAAGGTAATATTAAATTTCAAATCAAATGGACGAAATGGACGAATGTTATTACGAATTAGAAATTAGATTAAATCCTATTTGAGAGAAAGAACACAAGATAGATTTAGATCCGCTTAACCAAGTGTTCTCAGAACATTAGTAATCAGACGTTACATTTCGGTACTGGTATTCAACACTATGATTCTCTGTAATATGCGATAAATTTCGACAAAGCTTTTTTCCAACTTGATACATAAAAGGTAGCTCATTACTACACAAATTATCAATGTTCGACAACATCTGACGAAAGTCATTTCTCGGTATTTCGCCGTAGAAACTGGAACAAATAAAGAATCAGCATTCCTCGGGGTTACTTCCCGAACTCGTCCTAAATATTTACGGATACACAAAAAGTGTGGACTAAAAAAGGGTTATTCTCTTACTCTGAATTTCCGGTTCCAAGAAAAGCATTTAAAGACTTTCCCAATCAGACAAGAATGGAAAAGGAAGTAAATATTGGGTATAAAACTGCAAAATGTTTCTACTTTTTGTGCACTCAGAGGAATGCATTTCATAGAATTAAACGTGTTAAGCATCATACATGTTATCCCACGAACTTTTTATACCCTCGTTAAAGTATCGACTGCCATTTTAGTAAGTGAATTTTGCAATTTTAAATATGATTGCAACGAAAAATTGGTTTTGGACAAAAATAAAGGTAATTAAGAAAGAAGAATATTCGGAAATACTTATCAATTGTCTTCTATGTTTCCTAAATCGACATGGTTTTATCTTAATTCCTATTTATCTATTAATGAAAAGGGAATTAGACTCTTTAAACAAGATGAGGAGTAAAAACCTTGTCCTTACATTCCTCACATAGTCAGAACGTGGTTGACTCCATGTTATGTTTTACGACTATATCACCAAATGTCCAAACCCATGATCTCAGGAATAGTCTACACATAAGAGGAATGTCGAAACTACTCTTCGGACGCCATCCAAAACCGTCCAACTACCAATTTATTGCTCCATAAAACCGCCATAAAGGCTTTGTCTAACATTTATGAGAGATCGCGTCGGCCCATGCGATACCAAAATTTGTCTTTCCACAAGCATCCCTCGGGAGAGCGCGGAATACGAGCGAAAAAAGAAATAACGGTAAAATAGTTTTCGTGGAATCGGAATAAACGTCGCATTAAACGAGCAGCTTTCTTGGGCATCTTCCTCAGCCCTCGGGGACACGGCTAAACCCCCTTTTTACACGCAATTGCCGCGCATTCTTCTTAATTTGGACAGAGACCGCGATGAACGAAACAAGAGAAATACGAATTAAAATGGAAACAAAATGTCCCGATTCTGGTCCGGAGCCAACCTGCTGCTCGGATGGATTCGTCTTGCTCCTTTTCCGGTCTTCCCACCCCCGCCTCCACCCCCACTATTGGTTTTGCCGCCACCTGCAGCCACCGCCGCCACCAATATATATGTCCGCTCGACCGTGCACTCACTGCCCACGTTCCCTATCTGCGCCACAATCTTCCCTTCTCACCTAAAAATTCATCACGGCTACAAAACATCCTCATCGTCCCGAATATCTTTTTCGCCACAAGCGATGGTGCTCATTAGAAATGACGGCTCATGTTCGAGAGCGGAAAGCGACTTTTTTCGTTTGTTTTCGGATGAGCTAATAGTTAAGATCGGGGTTGACGTGGTGGAAGTGACTTTCTTGGCCTTTTTTCAGTCCTCAAGGTGGTGGTTGTTTAATTTGGTTCATGGCGCCCAATTCTGAAGGGGATTTTAACGTAATTTAAGGGATGTTTCGCAAATTTCCGCTTCGAAAGGAGCGGTGAAGGTGTCTTGAGGTAAATTGGGTGATTAATTCCTTTTTTAGTTGAATCACTTTCTGTTAAATCCAGTTTCCCTTTCTTTCCGCTATAATGAGAATCGCTGGACGATAAGAATATTTTGGGATTACGTACACATAATTATTCCTTAAAATATGGAAAAACTATCTAAAATATTGTTTTTCTATCTTCCGCGATTAATACTTAAGGTTTATTTCTTAGCTCCAAATTCGTATAATAATGCATGCTCCGCACTCTATGAAAACAATTCTTTCTCAAATGAAAACACGTGAAAGTTTATCATGTTTTCAAATTGATTAAATATTTATACCAACTTCTTGGATTATAAACCAATTCAAGCTCTTTTTCACAAATAGCGGAGATTAGAATTTTCCCTCCCGAACTAGGATTACATCAGACGATACCGAAGCTGGAATTTCCACATAAATGATTATGCATTTGAAATAATAAATAAAACAATACAATATAATGCAATGATATGAGATATTTAACAAATTTCAGCAAAATATGTAAAATTGGACGAGTACCTATATCATCAACAGTATGGAGATGATGGGATGAAAATTTTTACTCGTTCCGTAGTCATTCCGCATACTAACCCTTGCATCCTTGAAAGATTGAAAGCAGTTCTATCAATAATCAAAACTCCCTTTCCAAAGAACAGAACCTACTTCCAGAATATTCCGATTAATATTTCGTAAACCTGTGAGAATAGGCTTCGCGGTTTTCTCGAGGAAGTACCTCTCGGCCTTGAATGAATAATGAAAGCCCTATAGGAACCAATCATACTTTCACTACAGTAGCGGATTCTTAGAAGACATTAAATACTACATTAAAGCACAGTCTATATTTTTCCCTTTATAATATACAATCTCGAAATCTTGAAACAATCACAGAAACAGAAAAGGTAGTCCCCAGAAGCTAACTGGTGAACAATAGAAACTTGATGTGATTGTCTTTCCATTTCTTCTCAATTCCAATTCAATTTTCAACACCCATTGATTTTCTTTTATCAATGCCCATTCCTCATTCGATTTTTTACCACTTTCTGCTTTTCGATTTCATCGCATCATTTTCAAGATTTCTCGTCTTTTCGAAATTCTTTCGTCCGATTGAGGATTATGAAACTGAAGACAAAACAGACACAGCTTCATTTCGCTTATATATAAATATTCCACACACTTATATTGTAAAAGATTTCTAAATATAATTTGGGAAAATTAAAGTCAAAATCAATTCGTTCTTGATATCCTTGGATAAACTTTTTACCATCATTAGCTTAATTGTAAACTAAACATGAATATCTGATCTCTCACTCATTGTAAGAGTAAGGAAATATTTAAGTCAAAGATAAAGCTATTAAAACAAGAAAGAATAAAAAGAAACCTCAACGTAATATTGTCCTTGTATCGATAAACTTCGATGAATGTAAATGTTTCAAGTACGTTTATAAGTATGATTCATCATGTTAACAGCTATATTATTTAAGATATTATCCTTTATCCTTTATAAGCCTGGATGTATGCTGACTTCTGAATTATCGCAAAAGTATCTCATTAAAAAATCATGCTTAAAAATCAATGACTGAAATATATACTATTGTTTCTTTTCAATTCTGCGTCCTTGTGCACATTAATCATGAATACCTAACTGACAGAAAGGTACACTACGAACCGCTCTGTATCTCTCCAATATTCCAAAGCGTTTTGGATGCTAATTGCAGTGCCACCTCATCGCCTTATTCATAATGTGCCAACCTAAGGATGGATGATTCTGCAAATCAATATTCCATAACAAATGAGAAATAGACTAAGGTGATTTTGAAAGCCGGATTTCAAACCTTTGAATCCTACTGCTTAAGGCAGATCGTATCAGTTCTCCTAAACAAACATCTATTATTCCCCAAATCCTCAGACCATCTCTCCACCAGTTTTTCCACATCCTCCCCCATTACTTTTCCACTAGAATTCCCCATCCTTTTTTCCTATCCTTCTTCTCTATCTCCACATCGCCTTCCCTACATCTCCACTTCGATCTCCTTCGCTCTAATTTCTCTTCCGATTGTACTATTCTCGCATCGCATTCCTTCATTTCACTATCAGCACAATAGGATTTCCAATTAATGGTCGAGGGATTTCGATGGAACGATAGCACTTTTTCGGAACGAACTAATTGGGTGCGTATTTATGTACAAAAAAACCTTATGCTTATCTATGGTGCAATAATTTAAGGATTAACGACTTCGGAATTTTTAAACAAGGATTATGTAAGATGTTCTATTTCGCTAGTTAGATTCATTAGTGATAAGTTTACAATTGGAAGAGCTCTTTGAACGTATCTTTCCATTCTCAGCATGAGTATAAGAACTTATTTACGGAAATGGTAGATGAATGAATAAGACTTAAATTTAAAGTGAAAAACCTAAATTTATCGAAAGATACTATTTTTGTTTACATTATTGTTCCTTAGAAATCTATACGATTTTCGGAACACAGAATAGATCTTCTAAAAGAATTTTTATATATCAATAAAAAGGGTAACTTTCTTTATACACCTTTCATTGGCAAGTTTAAAAATGATCAATTAATTTAAGAGTATCATCATTAAGGATATAGAGAACCCATCTCTACATCATGCCATTCAACCATAAATCGACAATATGACAAACTTATCCACAGATCAAATTGATTCGATACCTAACCAAACGTCACTCTGAGGAAAGAATTTATCAGAAGGCCTCGACAATTAGCCCGCTTGGATACTCTTCCTGTTTCGGTAACCAACATGGCCTCCTTCCGAAAATATATCACCCACACCCCCCATATATATTTTGCCCATTCCTCAGCCGTCCATCGAACAAGAGGCCGACGAAGTTATCTCGGGCAAATGAGAACACGGCGCGTGGGGTGAGTGGCGTCGTGGTGTGAGTGGCGCCGTGGGGTGGGGCCAAAGGTGGAACTGTGACAAAGTCGGTGGATGAAAAAGGGCAAAGGAAGTGGCGAAAAAAGCCGCGGGGTGCACTCCTCAGATAAGACTATTATTGGTTTGAGCGCCCATAGAGATACAGACATAGGAACGAATGATGCCCCACTGTCACGTTTATTGAATTGTTTAGGAGGCGAAGGAAAGGTGGAGATAGCTAAAGTATATGAGAAGGTGATTTCAGCGGTGGATGAAATTCGGGAAAGTCGTTAACGGGAGGCGAATGAGAGATGAAGTTTTTTATGCCTCGTCACATAAAGTTTCCCCAAGGGACAGTTTGTTTTTATCCCGCAGATTGCCTCTATCGGAAGCGGCCTTATGAATTTGTGAGACGTTTGCATTTCTAATTATTTTCGGGGATATATATATGCGGCAGATGGGAAACCTTAACCTCAATTATCTTTTCTCGACGGGAAGCGCTGACGATTTGCGTGACGTGGAGAGGGAATAAAAACAGTGGGAGACTTATGAGGGAGTTAATTTTCGTCTATGACTGACCATCCTTCATAGAAAAGGGCACAAGGTATTCGTTTCAAATCCCCTATGGCTTAAGAGGAGGAATGACCAATAGAACTCCTTTAGTTGGATCAGGTATGCAAATGAACCGTATAGTTATTCAATTAAAATTAATGAATCATTGTTATGATTAAATAATTATACTGGTTTTAAGGAAAGAATTATTGATGATTTTGAATGAAAATTGATTGTATTATGATTGAGATAAATATTAGACTAGAGATCCCAATAAAAATTGAAAGTATTCCAATAAATATCTGCGTAAAATAGCAGGGAACTTCATCGAAAAATAATAATTTCTTTTTAAAAAATTCGTAAAAGAGTTGAATTTGAGGATTGAATTATTTGAACAATTTTCAATCAATATTGCGTCTTCTCTAATTCTTCACTAATACAGTTCATCCAAGCACATAAACTCTAAGTAAAATAATCTATTTCTAGCCCCTTGTAGAATTTTCTCTTCTCCCACGCCATCGTCTGCACGAATTCGAACCTTTTCAGCAGCGAATCCAAACAAAAGAAGACAGCGCTGATAACAATCTGTGGATCGGAATTGGTCCATCGCTCCCGCGAATTCCTCTCTTCCCATCACATCTTCGGGTCTCATCTCCCTAATCTGTATCCCTCATCTTCACCTGTCTCTCCACGAATTCGGACTTAACACCTCACTTGGGAAACGGTCCTGCTCTTTGATCTTTCCTCCGAAACAACAAAAAGAATCGGCCATTTTTTAGATCAAAATACCATGACTCACCCGTTTCCCTTATCTGGGGCCATCTCCTTGACCAAAGAACGGAGCTTCGGTGGGTCGAACTTTTCTTGCTATTGGAAGAGGTTTTTCGCAGAATTCGCAGGGCGCAACTTTTATACACGATTACAAGATCTCCATTGTTGTTGTTTTT
The DNA here is from genome assembly GCA_020796165.1 of Pantala flavescens. Taxonomy (NCBI): domain Eukaryota; kingdom Metazoa; phylum Arthropoda; class Insecta; order Odonata; family Libellulidae; genus Pantala; species Pantala flavescens. Next base: position 51,102,726 of record CM036883.1, read on the forward strand.
TCAGATGGTTTCCCAAATATTTCTCATTGTGTTTACACCATGATCGAAAAACTCTTGGATTCTCTAAAAGTTTATCTCCAGTTTGGGGTCGTACGCACGTTACGTTGTTGAATAGCTGGTGGTGGTTTTCGAAGTATTTCTTAATCCTTGTCCTGAAATTAGGAAAAATTAATTCTATGGGTATAATATTTTTTGTTAAAATCATAAATATGAATGTTTCATGCTTAATTCTTAAGAGTGATATGTTAAATATATATTACCTTCATCCAAAATAGGACAAATTATGCAATACAGACACTTTAGATTCTAAAAATATACCTAGATAATGTTTATTATATTTCAAAATCACTTTTAAAAATTTAAAGATATAAATATATTAGTCTACATTTGTATTCATACCTTACCATAAAATTTTTGGAATGTGCTGTGGGTTAGCATTATCAAGTAATATTTTCAAGTATAATAGAGATGGGAATAATAAATATCAGTGATTATAGAACACCAGTAGAATACCAGTTTGCGGAAAAACACAGTAAACTACTCATTCCATCTTAATTTCTCCTTAAATTCTTATTCTCAAGGAAATTGTATTTGTGGATTAAGTAACATTTTCAGAGATTAAAGCAACTGTTTCCCTTATTTTTCTTTAATGTTTCTTTCAGTTATATATATCTATCTACCTCAGGAAACCATATATACCATAAATATTCCACAGAAGAAGAAGTTCTAAAGTTAATATTGAATATACACGAAAAGTTTAAAACGGAAAGTAACTAATTTGCGCTAATGAGTTCAGAGGAGCAGAAACATCGCAAAAGATAAACCCCATCTTCTCAATCTTACAAGGGTAAATTTTGAAGAACCTAGGGGGAACACCGATTGGAACAACAGAGCAGCAGGCGATACAAGATAAAACACTCGCTCATTTACAAGCCACAACGCCGAGATTTAAGCTAGCTATCGTTCCTTCAGCAATATCAGTAACATTAGCATTCTCCATCAAAAGCCGCACATGCTTCGAATATCCGTCCGTCTTGGGACAGACGCCAGACGATTTCCGCAAAAGCCCAACAACTATATTAGCCTCCCGCGAGGAAAAGATTCCAAAGTTCCGATAACGTCTTCTCCACCGAAACCCATTCCTTCCGATCCTTTTTTCCCTCGTAAAGCGCGCGCTGAGGAATCTCTTGGCCCTTTCCGCCCACGCCAACACCACCACCTCAATTTCTCCATAAGGCCACTGATTTTACACCGATCGTGGCCTAGGGTAGAGTACGCGATGGAACGCGAGTCCCCATTTGACCGCAAATTCCCCTCCCGTTGCTAACAAGGTGAAAGGAGGAGAGAAAGCGTGGGAGGAGGGGATAGAGATGCTGTGGTAAGAGGTTTGATGGGAAATGGGATTTTATGGTAGAGAGCGTTTTTCCTATTCCACACGATGATATAGGTGGAGATTTCAATGATAACCTATTATGTTTCTGTATTTGTCTTCACGGAGGGTTAGAAAATCATAATATGTTGATAGAACGTATGTGGAGACGAAATATTAGATGGTAATTCTCATCCAATAAGCATTTAAACAATAAACGTTAAGAATTCACATTTTTTTATACTTGACGAAGTCCTTATTTTTATAACCGAATATTAATATTTCATCACTCTAGTGTGAACGGTACAATTCAGGGAATACAAGTTAAAATAAAATAAATGTTTGAATACTTCTATAATAGTTCTTTGGTCCTATTTCATGTCCTATGCAGGAAAATGAATTATGGTTATGAACAACTGCATCGTTTAAAACAATTTCGAAGATGCATCTCAGTTCCCTAATATATTGAAGTTAGTTTAGAATGTTTGGGTTCTTAATTCCACACAAAGGTACATAAAGTAAGAATTGAATATAAAAATTAAACATTTATTCGAATCACATCATAAAGTCCATGTATCATTTAAGAGTATGATTTAACGTTAACTCATACAGATTTCGTACACACTTGCTTATCTTAGTGTAAATATCTAAAATTTCGTATGTATCTATGAAAAGATGGTTATGGGCTCACAAATAAATATATTTCAGCTCTTTTGTTGTAAATTTTGAAGTATCCTCTTTAAAATTGTTGGACATATACACACAGAATCTTCCCATAAGCATAATTCCTCTTGTTCAAAATCGCCATTAGTGGTGAATGAGGACATCATATGAGTAACAAAAAATGAAAAAAGGCTAAAAATCAAGAAAAATTAAGATAAATCTTAGGATTCAGATTCCCCGAAGGATTTCACGATTTGATTGCAGACGAACAGGTTTTGTTTGCGGGGGAGTTAAAAAGGAGCAGATCACGTAGGCGAGGATGGGCAGTGAAAGGTCAACCCACAGGATTGTTAGATACTTTGAAGTGGTGAATGAGATTCGAGTGAAAGGAATATTCGCAGAGGATGTCAGGAAAGTTTACGTTCATTTTAATTACTTAAAAGCCCTAGAGAGCTAAATGAGAATTGGAATTTCTTATCGCAAGATAAAGCAACAAAAAGGGCAAACTTTCCTATTGAAGGTCGATGTATTATCCCTTCAAGAAAAATGTATCTAAATTTTTAACATTAAAATGAACAATCGCAGGAACGGAAATAAAATGGTTGTATAATATCGTCAAAAATGATTAATTATTAAATGAACAGAAAATATCTACACACATTTATGGCCCTTTTCGACTTAAAAGATCGAACACATTCAGATATTATTAATGCTTAGAGGAGTATTGGATTACTCTAATTTCACATTCATTTTAACAATAGTATTTATGCTATTTATAGTAGTGGATTCATAAAGGTAAAATCCGAAAAAATGTTTTCCCTTTAAAATAAAAAAAATACAATCTCTGGACGGAGTGTTCTCCTATAATAATAAACGCTTTATATTTTTTACTAAGTAATTAAATCAAGACTGCTCTAACATGACACCAGACTCTTTGAATCGAATATTACAGGTAGAACATTTCAGAGAAGGCGCAATATTTCTCAAGTTGCGTGCATTTCTTATTAAAACGTGATTAACGAAATTCGTGTGTTAATAAGAACTATATTTTTTTTCGTTAAGATTCGAATACTTCTCTTGCATTTGTTCTAATATCACCAAATCATACTGCCATATATACTTGATACAAATCATATAATGATGAATTATTCTTCCAAAAATGTGTTGAAAGGCTAATAAAACGCAGCAGTGTGAACTGACATTTCGATGGAGGTTAGGTTACGAAACAATTACTCATAACGGTAAGTCTTTGGATGGAGAAAATCGGTCACGACCACTATTTGGAGCAACTATCGTCATATCAGTATCGGAAATAAATTGCCGAATTCCCTCGTCACAATATCCGGCAATTCTGAGAGATAAAAACTCTCCTTTGAAAAGAGAATGGCCCATGAAAGACGCAAAACGCAATGGACCATCGGCATCTCTCAATGCGCAATCGAATATAGAAAAACAAACAGCGCCTTTCAGAATCCACGCTCCCGACATATTCAACCGAAAGAAGTACCATTTCGATTTGAAGAGATTTTCGGATGGGAATAATGCTGAGGCCAAGTTGAGGTAATTTTCTGCTCCATTCGCATTCTCTGGATGATTCTTTTCTTTATCTCCCGCATCCGCCGTATTTAACTCTTCAGACAATTATTCGACACGCTTCTTCGACCGCAGCGCCCAATTAGACTCTTCCGCTGAGGATCCGATATTTTATAAACCGAAATCGCTTCTATTTTTCGAAGACAGGAAATGAAACTTGAAATGGAATAGGTACCCGTTCTTGGGCGAGGGTGGAGAGGAGAAAAAATTCCAGGAAGTTTCCAGAACCCCCGTCCGTATAAAAATCGTCGGACATACCGCGGGGAAATTGATGCGTAAATTTCATACAAAATTGTTTTCTGGGAAATCCGAAATCGCCGACCTCAGATCCGCCGACGAAAACACACTTATCGCATTTCCGATCAAAAGTATCGTTCGTTGGGCAATTATTGCCAAAAGTAAATTTCGGTCGTTGAAGTCTCCAGACGATAACTTACGGACAAACGTCGAAATGGAGGTATTTACTCACCGAAAATGTTTCATACATTTCCAAGCGAAAGGATAGAAAGTGCTTCCAAAACACGATAAATTAAGGTCTGTTAAAATCTGTTGATACGTAAATTCACCAATCGAATTCTGAGAAGGCAATAAGGAATAAAATCCATGTTTTGAAAATTCATCCTCATAGTGTTGCAAAGCTAATTAATGTGCATACAGTTCCTAGCTTTCCTTACAAAATAAGTATATTTTTAAAATAATAAAAGAATAGTTTTTTAATTGAACAGCTATTTTATTAATTTGCTTCTCTGAATTTTTTAGTTTCCTTTGTATATTTATATAAGAAAATTGTCACCTCGGAAATCAATATTGAATTTAATTTCTCCTTAAATAATGTAATAATTCACCTTTTCAAATGTTTAGAGACACTTTATGAAGAACTAAAATGGTACAAGGATCTGATCCCTTTACGTGGAATAGCATTTACAAGAAATATACGAACGGCATTACTTAAAGATATCCTTCATTCTAAAGACGTAGCATCACTATCATATAACATTGATTTTCAAAATTTAATTACTTTTATGTTGCTTATAAATTAATATTAATATTTTAGTACACTAATTTTGTTAAATAAATTATAAAAATTTCTACATTCGAAGAATCAAACAACTCAATGGATTCTAATTCGGAAAACTCATATGTTAAACCGTGATTCTCGTATTATAATTCTCAGATCCGTGAAAAAAAGCGTGAAGCAATTCACACATCCATCTAAGGCAAAGAAAGAACCGATACATTTAATTCACTAACCCAAATGGCCACTCAATCTGCATCGAGGCAATTATAATGGGCGGCGTTCTTTACAGAGAGCGTTTAAAACCTTGCGAAGCAAAACTATAACGGCTAATGTTATTAAACTTCCCGAGCATTCTTCGCGTGAATACGAGATTTTTACAACACTGCAATCTTCCGTCGCCGAAAGTCAAAAGGCATTCAATGGAATGGTTCCGAATTCAGAGACCGAAACGGTTGATATAATAACGTCCTTTTTTTCTCTCGGAATCGAAATAAAAACTACAAGCGTATGAATAGAGCGGTGAAGAGGGTTAGGAAAATGGACTCGCGAATAAATCGTGTCCGAGAGAGAAATCCGAGTTGAAATGGAAGCAATAATTGGACCGCTTTTTCCTTTTGAGCCGACATCGTAAAGCAAGGAAGCACCGAACTTCTCGATTGCCAAATATGGCGGAGATTGGTAAATGTTACGAGGAGGAATTGAAGAGGTGGTGCTGCAGACAGGGATGCAAAATGATAGAGCGAAAACGTAAATTAGCGGATGGAATTGGGAGTGACGGAAATGAATCGGTGAGGATTAGGGAGCTATACAAGTAATCGGCGATTCATAAATATCGTCGGAATAACACCATTGATAAAAGTACCGCCATTATATGGCCCATGGATGCGCCCAGTTCATTGGACACAATGCTTTTAAATCCGAGTTTTGCGTGGATAGACCTTTTTATCTCTCGAAGCGAGACTTGGTGATGACCTCCTAAAATGGTACATATGAAGAACACATTTAATATAATATGCGACAACGGTGGTAGCAAATCATGATGCCAAAAAGCTGTAAAAATTTGACGTACCTTTTGAATGTATCGTAAATTTTAAGTCACCTTCCGTTTGAAACCGATATTTTGAGTAACGGAATTGTGAATAAAATTAACTGTATGACTGTTTAAATCTCTTCTCTTTTACGTTTTCAGTTTTATATTGTCAATTCTGGACGGATAATGTACGTCAAAGTTATGAATTAGATGACACCCTTATGTACTATATATGGACACCTAATCATTTCCTTATTATTGAGAAATCTCAAGCTGTAGAAATGCTACATTGTCATAATATTCTATACTCAACTCCCTTTCGCAAACCAAAAGGCTGCTTGGACGGTACATATACAGAAGGAAAAATACATTGAATAAATACAACTGCAAAGTATGTAACATTTCCGTATAAATTAGGGAATAACATTTTAATTCTATGCTAAATAAAATAGTAATGAGGAATGTTTCTTAGAGTATCTTGTTTCCAGTAATCTCGGATCATAATTTTATGACTGAGCACAAAGTTAAAGGATTATATTTCTTATTGTTATTAACTCTTAATAATTGATTGCAATTAGCATAAGTCAAAAACTGGTTAAGTGAGAAATATCTCTCTCTTTGTTTTACGTTATTTCCAAATCAAATCCTGAAGAATGCAAATTCTAATAGTAGAAAACAGCGTTTTGACTGTAGAAATATATCTTAAACGTTTTTTTACTTCAATTATTCGTATGAGAATAAAATTATCACCTTTCTATGTATAAAAACCTTTTCTTCATAGAAGATTAATATTGAATCCTACTTTCTTCCCAAACGACTATTTACTCAATTCGAGATCAATTCAATATTCGAATTAAAGCTGACAAGCGTTACGTAATATGATCCTAAAACTCCACTTCCTCAACCTACAAGAATATTTAAAACGCGTGAAAATACAGGTGAAAGCCTTGACGAACACAATGTGGCCGTTGTCAGATGAAAAATTTAACGACTGATAACAGTGGAAGCCTGAACAAAACCCTTGAGAGGTGTCATAATTTATTCGAAATTGGCTTACGATGTTAACGACCGTACTTGTGATCTAGACACCTTGCCTCTGCGGAGGTGAGCTTCAGATGCAAATAAGTTTATATCGGCAGGTAATTTCAACGCTCGCAACTGGAAAACTCAATAAAGGCGTAAAAGGCCACGATTGAATCTCCAGATCGGCTCAAAGGAGAGAGAAGTTCTAGGGGAAAACAGCCGTCGCTGAAAACCTTTAGCTTCGGAGGCCGTAAAAACCGAATAATGTCGGCCCGATAACAATCTCCTACTAACTAGAACGCTCGGGATAGCTCGTTATCGAACCGCGAGATAACCGGTTCGTTTCCCCCGATATTAACTGAGGGATTTTTTCCCTCGTAAACGTCTCCTTTTCGGGTTGATTCAGTCGATCATTCAACTTTTAAGCTCCCAATAAATTTGTCCATCGAATTTCCGAAGGGTTTGAGGTAAGTGGCGCCCGAAAAAGAAAGGGGCTTATGTAAAACCGCGCAGGAATTTAGATTGGTGGAGAGTCGCGGGAAATTGAGATGTCAAAGACTTGTCCGGAATGACGAGAGAGTAAAAAGGAAAAGACATTTTCGGGTCATAGAGCCACCGAAAGAGCGCTAAATTCCCCGGATGCTTCGATGGATCCAATTTCCTTCGCTACTTTAGGATGAGGCATTCAAGGCGATGCCGATCGTTAAGCCGAAGCATGAGAATACATCTTTTTGAGAAATAGCGTGTCATTAGGGGGAATTTCCTAATGGAAAAAGATGGTGATTTTGGTAAATTTGGATTAACGTTTGTTGAATAAATTTTGCGAATCCTCTCTTAGAAGACGAACGGGACATCTCATAAGGAAGTCAGGTAATCGTAATCCTAGAAAGGTGAAGAAGGTTAAATCTATATTAAAAGACCTGACTGATACTTCAATTGGGTTCGATTTTTCCAGATATTTGCCAACAATAGAATTCAGTTGGTCAAAATTTTAAAAATTATACTCGTAATATTTCCCATTTAATGAGAAATTAAAAAATTGTGCAATTGTGCGCAACACTTAAAATCATCGGTTGAAACTGGTACATATTATTTTTCTAAACGGAACCTGAAATCGGTATCATACAAATACTAAATAAATTAAAACTTGTATCTTCGTTAGGTAATGAGATAACTAAGCCACTGAAGTAAAATTTCAAGATAAAAACGTAGCAAAATATTCCTTTCCTTAAAGAAAGCTTTTTTTCCTTAAAGAAGCAAAACATTCCTTCATTTTGCGGATATTTTTATTCAGCTAAATCTGCACGAAAGGCACAAAAACTCTCTAAGGCAATAACTTTAACCAGCTCATCAATATTTTGACAATTAATGACATCTGAGAACATGAATAGAGCCACGAATTTTTCCAATAAATAAGTTTAATCATGCAAAGAACAATAGCAAGAACAGTGCTCCATGAAAATGATAAAACAGAATGACAGTCAACCGAGGGCCATGAAATTGCTCTGCTTCGTCAGATTCTAATAGTTAAATCTACAAGTAATAAACATAATAACCATTATATTTACACCTCACTTATAAATCAAAGTTAATAAGCATCTTACATTTATTTCTTGACAAAACAATATTTTGAGTAATTAGACCTTTTATCTTCATCAACTTATGTATGAATGATAAAATGAGTTAAATAAAATTATTTCCAGCGGAGGACCACGCCTTTTGGTGCACCATCCAACCCTTTAGCTTTCGCATCATTAAGCATGAACTCGATTTCGTAAGAGAGCAAGTGTCTCATGATGTATCGATTCCTCGTTGTGTCCTAGAACATCGTGGGAAAAATAGCGATGGGCGGAAGGGAGAGGCCTCCGCAGGAACATGTCCTTTGGACCGTAAGGACCGATTTGGTCGGATTATAACGGTAAATATTAGAAGGTGACAGGATAGAAAGATGATCTGCTTACGACACTGTCCTACGAACGACCAGCTTCGCATCACCATGGAAAAAGAACTCCGGGTTCTATAGACTCGTGTCACTTTTCGGTTGGGCAGATTTTTCCTAGGGAAATCATCCCGCTACCAAAAAAAAAGGAACGCCCCCGAATTAAAGCCTCGACGATTCGAAACGAGATCGCGACGTTTAAAAGCCGAAATCGCGGCTTAATTCCGATCGGAGGCTTAAATATTTCTTTCCGGTGCGAATCTTTCGTAATGAGTGAGTCGGGGGCGATTTTTCTCTCGTCTCCTTCATTTGCCGTCTCCTCCGCCTATCATTTGGGGCAGTTAGCGATACCGAAACTCCGCTCGGCAATTACAGAAAATAAATCCACACTCCCCGATTCGTGGACCATTACGTTCCTTTTAAGGAGCGAATATATACTTCCGAAGGGAACTGCGATCATCGGAAGATGATTAATAGAGAGTCCTCCGACTGCGACCGATGGCAACCGAGAGAAACTTTCCAATTGGGACAGGTTCTCGGGGCTCTTTTTTTCGCGGCGTAATCAAATCTATCGCTCGAGTCGTATTCGGACCTTTTATAGAAGAACAACGGTGAGGCCAATTAACCGTGTCAAGCCTTTTCCGAAATATCATTTTTTTTTGTTCGCCCTCGTCATTTCTATGTCACCGAGTTCTCATTCCTCCCACATCTGCCCTCCATCGGCTGTCCCCCGTCTTTCGAAGTTCTGATAGAAAGGTTTTCGGAGCTGTCTTCTATGTCGGAATTATAATCGTGGCCTTTTGTCGATTATACATTGCGCTTTAGGTTCTATTAATTAAGGACTGGGAATGTTCTTTGTTTCACAATTAATACTGCACAATAAAATCGAATTGAGCATCTAAATTGTGCTAAAAATTCATTTTGAGACGAATTTAGTATCATGGCAACGTAAGCATTAGATCCTTCAGCATATAGAACTATGATGCTCTTTAAAAATAGCACTTTCTTCGCACTCAGGATATTTTACAAATACTTAAAAGCAAATTAGATAAAGTTGCGAGCAAATACTATAGTTAATTATAATCTCGACGTCTATTTAAACTATTCCTGGGTTTTCTCCTCCATCTTTTATCATCGACAACTAACACGTAAGGGTTTTTTTGAAAGTAATTTCTAATTTTGCGATCATAAGGCAAAAGGGAAGTGGAAAATTTAGCTCTGTTTCGGAACTTCAAATTCATTATTAACCTCGTTAAAATTACGTCGATCCTGATTCTTAAAACAATAACGCAGTATTTTCTCGAATAAATTTTCAGTAGAGGCATTTACCCATTACGTTGCAAATCGTGAATTTCTAGCAGATATATCAAATAGGATTGTGGATTATATGCATGCAAATGTACGCGATCCAATCCAACGGGGCCGAGCGCGCATCCGTGTGTGACTCCTAAACTGGACAACTTTAATTCGAGAACATCTGGCATCGGGGATCAGGGAGTAACTCGAACAATGAGGCGAACTTGTTTGGAGCGGAATTGCGATAAAGGATTTCATCACCTACCAATTTCGACCTCAACGTCTCCCACGCCTCCCACACCTTCATTTGTCCTCCGATAGCGTCGAGTCATCCATCGCGACGAAAACCAATTTCCATGGGGCGCCCACAACACCCTTCTCTCATAACCATTCCTTCACCCTTCCGAATTCCCTTCAGCCCGCCCCCTCAAGACGTCTTATTCTACCCATCCTATTGACCAGTATCAGGCGGCCTTCCGGGTACCCGAGTGGAAATAATGCCTACGCAAGATTTCACGATTTAAAATTCCGGTCCGCTTTGGTTAGACTGACTGAATGACTCGAATCGATTTGGGAAAAAAAAGATTTTTAATTAAAACTCTCTCCCGTCGGTGATTTCGCCGCTTGGCGTCTCTATCGACGCAGCGTGATTAATAGATTGGTGGGTGACTGAGTGAAAAAGCACGTTTTCTTTTTCACGGAGTTTTGACGTCCACGCTGTTTGTCTTTTGTCCGTCGGAGGGCCGGTGGTAATGATTTCTTCACTGGCTGTCAGGTTTTTTTCGCGAAGGAATGCGGCAAAATGGTCCTCGTTGGGCTAAGAATAGATCCTCTCATTTGGAGAAGTGCGCGGATTTTTTCACTTCGGAAATCAAAGAGTTGTTTGTGGATCAGAAGGAGGTAAAAACAGATCGGATTCTTACGGAAAAAAGTCCGCCGAACCTGATCTCCAGAAGGTGGATATTTAAGTTTGAGATTTAATGATCAGAAAGAAAAGCTGTCAAGCGTGCTACTCTCTAAGGATTGTATCAAAGGGTTGATGTTTGTTGATCCAAAGCCTAGATGAAGCTTCGAGAAACTTAAGATCTTAGTTTTGAGATTAAGGATTTCTATCACAAAAGATACGCAAACGTACTTCAGTTTTCCGTACACATAAACAAGGCATAAATAATCATTGTTCTAGTTATGAGAAATACATGTCCGCAATCCATCATCTTAGAATAAAGATTTGTAAACAGTATTTTAGAGGCTTTTTTCTTCTAAATATGCCAATTCTTTACCAAATCAGAACCGACCAATAAATATCCATAATCAGCCTTCTCTATTCCTAAAATTGTGCTCCTCGAATTGGCAAATGAACTCCCAAAACGGGAGATGAAAGTTTTGAAATTAGGCCGCCTATAATTCCAGAAAAATTACAGCCTAAAACTCAGATGGTCTAGAGCTCGAGGGATTTTTCGCAGTTTCTTTATTCATTCGCTGCGGTTTTGTATTCATCATCAATTTGCAATGCTTTCAACGGAAATATTAACATAATTTTGAATGGAATATTAAATTTATTAATGTGAAATTTTCAGCCTAAAACGATAGAAACAGTAACAACAATTGGAGATGATAAACTTCAATTTTTACGAACAAGAACCTGAAAATGATAATTTAGTATTTTTAAATGTCCACGACATTTTACATACAGTTCATATCATTTTAAAAGTTTTTAGAATTACTTTCAAACTGTTCCATTCCTAAAAGAATTCTGGAAGTTATGAAATTTAATTCATATCCTCCTTTTCCATACTCAGTATATCTTTGTCTATTTCACTCTTTTTTAGATGTTTTATGGTACATTTCTGAATCCAGCGAATGAATGCATTTACATCTATCGATTATATTACGATAATTAAATTACAGGGAAATTTAATATTCAATGGTAAATAATTCAATAATAATAATAAACTTCGGGGTTCTTCCGTTATGAGTAATTAAATGCTTTTATTGCAGAAATTACTCATGGAGGAACCCTTTCAACACAATCACACTTCAATACAAACTATACGATCACACCCATAAACCAAAAATTAATCCCTAAGAACGAACTCATCAACGTAACAAACAGGGGTACATTGACCAAAAGGAGGAGTTGCTAAACCTCCATCTATTTTTCAAATTTTAAAAGGACGCGTCAAAAACCTCACGAGACCGTTATCTCATTGTCGCTCAAAAAAAGAGTTCCCTCCGACACAGCCTCGGGCCTCCAGTTCGTCGCTCCCAATTCCTCCGATAGAGAGATAGCGGTGGGAGATCTCAATTGAGGGCCAATCTCATTTCCACCCACTCCTCCCACCACCTTAATGTGGAAATTCAATACGGCCTCCAAAGAAGGCGTGCTCACGGCCCTTTGAAGTCCACGGAGAAACGAGAGCACATTTGGGGATTGAGTTTTCCAAGGGCGGTCACAATAGGCCTCTTCCAATCACCTCCCACTGCACCTCTTTCACCCGTTTTCTCCGAATTAATCCGCTGCTTTTTGTTCTCCGACTGAACTCAATTACTTCGTATTAATCTTTCGCGACACCTCTGCCGCGTCACGTTCTCTCACAGATTCACGCTTTTTGCATTTGGACAGCGCAGATCATTCGGTCCCGATTCCCAGGATCTGCCTCTGTCTGTTTGAAGTAAATAACCATAAATCAAGGATCTTTCCCTTGTATTCTTTTCATAATTATTCAACAAACCGTAAAAATTAATGAAACTACTTTATTTATGTTTTCCATTCAATTAATTTTAACAGTCTATCATTAACGGTCTTACTCAGCTGATCTCTGCCAAAAATTATTATAATAACAATTTCTTGCGTCTTTTAAGAATGTTTCAGCTAGTAATATTGATTTCTCTACGTTGGCATGAATGAAGCCTTGGTCCAATTAAATTCATCATTTCAAAGCAGCACTGAGAGAATCTGATCAACGAAATAATAACGAGAGTTATTTATTGTATGTATTGATTTATACGGAAATAATGAAAATACCATAAACATCATGTGCCAAAAATAGTATATTGTTTATAAATATGCACAGTGACGAATATTTGCAAATTATTTTGATAAAAATATAAAACCACTTTTTGTTACACAACTCTATGAAATGATCAGTCAAATACTGCCAAAAAACGAAAATATTTTGAAATATCTGGTTCACAAAGCACTCGAAATCTTTCAACTCTCAGGTATTACCTCTTTGGCTGTAGGGTAAAAATTCCTAATATTACATACCTTCGAACAATAAAATTAATGTCATCAAGCGTAAATTTGTGGAATTACATCTCCAAGAAGAAAATGAAACTTAGCAACTTCCACAAGAATTTTATTGTCAGGACTAGTTTACTCGCCGTGATGATATATACCTTTTGAACAATATTTCCGAACTTGAATTTCTTTAATCAGAATACAAACGAACAAGTTCAAACAAGAGAAGGGAGCAACTGCCACTGATTTGCACTAGAAACTGCAACTTCACTATAATGAGAATACTTCCTTCTCTCTTCCAGTGAAAGGCTATCGTGCACCTGATATCGAAGATAGACGTGCATCAATCACGACGTACGGAACCGAATTTCAGGAGTCACGAAGTTTCATCGGATAAGCAGGACAGAAAATGAATTCTTTGGAAGTGAACGAGAAAGTAATAAATGAGATGAGAAAGCCTTCATCAGTCATTATGGAGGCGTGGTTGAGGTGTCTACATTCGAATCCAGCCTGAGGATATGCTATAGCCATTGTTGCGATGTCCAACTTAGATCATTGGATTAGTTTTCAGATTGTGTACTAGTAACAAAAGAAGAAGGAAGAATAGGCGAATAAAAATCCTAATTTACAAGAACTGTGAACTTATTAAGCTTGATTTATATTTGCGAGTCTATGTGCTGAAGAGTGTGCATTGTAGGTGAAAATTGATGATGAAACCATATAACTTCCATGACATTTTGTTTGAACTACAAAAGTTACATGAATATGAGAAATGATTATTAAGAAGGATAGGGTTTTTCACCTGATGTACGTAGCTTCCAAGTGGACAAGATTTAATTTTCCTGCATTACTGATAACGAGATACGCGTAATTTATTTCTACTAAAAAGGTAGCGAATCAAGAGAACAATAACCCACTCCTACGTCACCTGCTACAGATAAATCCTTTATCCGGGAGATAAGACGTGAATCATAGCGCAGGCCTTTTTTCAAGAATGAAAACCATTGAACCTGTGAGAAATTATAGCTTTCCAGAAAATGGAGCTACAATTCATCACTGTGCTAACGCAGTTTTTCAGTTCGGTGACGGACGATTATTTTCCTCGTTTCTTAGATACGTATTGCCAACGTCTCAAACTATAAGATTCATGCTATGATTGTAAACAAGGAGTAAAAGAGATCTTTTGGAGTAGTAATATTTTCCTAGAGGTCGTTCCTTGAAATAGATCTTATTAATGAAAAATATATTCGTATATATTTTTCTGTAAATCTATTTTCAAGAGGCAAGTTACTATGGGTGATTCAAAATTTCATTTAATCTAATTTATCTAGAGATAAATGGCCTTTGTAAACGAAAATTATTTGACCTATCACCCAAACGGTAGTAATAATACGGCAGTTCATAATAGCCAATAACATTTTCGACGATTCGTAAGGAAAAGTAATTCTACAATTTCCCCACCCTCACTAGAATGGCGCCAACTTCGCTCACAGAACAGAACCACCTGATAGATACAGGCCCTCGAGGCCATGACATGATTCGCGTGCTTTTTCACCCACAAATGAAAACGAAAACAAAATGCTACACTTATTTTTCATTTCCCGAGGCGAGAACGATTTTCTTTTGCACATTCCCCCTAAAAAAAAAAAAAGCGCCTTCCGCACGTCTAATAGCAGCAAAAACTTAAGTTATTTGGGGTTCGAGGGTTCGTCCAAAAATTAAAATTTCCGAGGTGTTTCTTTTCGCACGAGATGCTCCCGATAAAAGTGAAAAAACAAGTTGGGACGATTGGGGGAGGAGCGGCAAACGCTGTTCTATAATACTGTTTCGAGTGTTTGGGATAATCGAAGACGGCCGGAGACCAGCTGATGGTGTAAAGTAGAGAATGAAGACTTTTAAAAGGATATCTTGTATCTGGGTATGATCTCATTCGAAGGGAGGTGATACAGTGCAAGTGTACGGTGGTTAAATGAACGTGTGCTCTGAATATAATCCAAATTGCTTTTATAAAATTGTACTTTAGGATATTAACTCTACACAGACATACGTTTTCATAAAAAACCTTGAATAGAATTAGAACATCCGAATCGTGATTTAGTCAATCTATCTTTCTATACACCACTTAAGAGTAAATTAATAAATTCAAGTATTTAATGTATAATAGATGGATTATTTTCAAGGATTCTCGATTTTTATCGTGTCTTTAAAAGGTTATAAGTTTCCCCAACTCTCCGTGGAATATCCAAACTAAGCCATTCCGTCTACATAAACATATGGACAAAATTAAATTAATAGAACTTGATTTATGAATAAGAACATTCACCTAGATTCGAAAAACTTGGAAACATTAGAAAGATTGGCTTCAAAATATTCATTTTCTAAACATTTTCTTACATCGCTATATAAACAGTAACTTACGTGAGAAATAAAAAGAATGTCATTTTAATAATACCAAATAATGATCATAATTAAAGATTAAAACGTATTTAATATTTTGCGTACAGAAAACTTGGATTTTAAACAGTGATAGTTAGCGTTGACTGAATAAGAAAATAGGAAACATAAAAAGCGAAAGGAAAGAAATCTCTGTATGAAGAAGGAATTGGATAACGAGCAGTTAATTTGAAACAGCGGAAGTTATGAAAATTCCAAGAGACGGTATCCTCATTACATTTTGCGGCGTTACATCCAGGAATCGTCAAATTAACATTTACTTTCGTCTCTTCTTACGAACGTTTACCGGATATCATATACTTTTGAGCCTTGAAAATAATGACTTATTCATCTGAGGCTTTTTTCCAAAAATTCCTTGAAAATAACAAGGGAAACGGAAAATATCTTAGAGAGTTGTTCAAATATCTTCTCTTAATCAGTTTCGTGAGAACAAAAACGCAATTCTTAATACAGCGAGGAAAATGAAAATGAATTATTACATACACCTTATTATCGCATATACTTTTCAATAAGTACGCGATATATTTTATTTCTATTACTACATACTCTAGATACATAAGTAATTTGTAGAATTAAAATGTATTCTACATAGTGAACTCTAAATTTAGGCCTTCATTGAAAACTGCGAATGGGAAATAAATACTCCGTATTTCGAATATGTTGTTAAAAATCTCAATAAATGGAAATTTAAAAATCGCAAGATATAGACAAAATTACTTATAAAAGCTTTTATCCCAAGATTCAAGATCTAAGTAAATCTAACGAAACTGGTTGTGGTTGATATTTGAGAGAAAGAACGTCCAAAAATACTGAATGGAGCGAGTCCGAAAGATGAACCTTGCGTGACACGGAAATTCAAAGAAAAGCTGTTTCTTTCAAAACAGTCAAAAAACAGAAGGATACTGGAACAGGATATGCGTGATCTTAGAAAATGAAAAAATATCCTAAATTAAAAGGTCATAGCTGACTTGAATGTTTCGTAGACTATAAAAAAGTCTGAGGAAGATGAAACTTTCAAACATTTCATGGAGATAATGCATATAATGCAGTAGTCATCTGGTAGTTAAATAGTAATTATAAGCTGACTAATAATGGTTTCAGCTGTAGCCCGAGGAAATGCATGGATTTATTCCAAATTCCAATGTCACGACATCCATGTTCTTGATGTCCATCCCTACTTAATTCACCTGATAATCTGTAGAAAATAAACATACATCTATCGGTGAAAAATAATAAAGTATCCTTCAATTAAAAAATCACAGCATTTACTAAAAGTAAAAATCATAGTATTGTGGAAGATGTAATAAAAATTATGGAATAGACACGGTAAATATGATAAGGAGATTTGGAGTAATAAGAGAGGAGTAACATTCAACAATTATCTTCCCTGGGTTCACAGCTACGTATCAATTCGAGTAGAGGATAATTACGTGAACGGGAGTGAAGAGGGTTGGGCATGAATGAAAAGGGCCATGAATTTGGCGGGAGAAAATTCTCTCTAATTATTTTCGGAGAAATTTAGAAGGCGAAAGGCTGTCTGGGGTCTGTATTTAAGAGTCGAGCGAGGAATTCGAGGGCAATTAAGCTGCGAGAGATCACGTAAAGAAGAAATTGGAGATGAGAAAAGAAGAAATTAAAGATGATTGGCAAAGTGAAAAGGGAATTTTCTCGAACATCAACTGTTAATTATATTTCGGGCAAAAGTATTTCAAAATTTCACGTACTGCGATCATTCTGGTCTGAAAAAATCGTTAGGTAGCACGGACGATTAAAACAGATTTGATTTAGTACTGATGAGGGTTTGGGAATGTTTAACAACACTATTTTAGCAAAAGAGATGAAATGTTTTCTCTATAAGGAAATTTTAAAGTCAAAGAAAATTTATAAACTTTTAAAAGATATAAACTATAAATCGAATCATTTTACAAAATACAGGTTCAAAGATTTTGTTCTGAACGGAATAAAATTAATATTACTAAAACAAAAAGGACAGAAAACAAAATGAAGATATTTTACGTAAAAGAAAATGTCACTTATAAAGTTTTTTAATAAATGAACAATAAAATGAAGGGAGGCGAAATTTTAAATTCGATCGAACATACCGTAATGAACAATTAACCTCTCGTCCTATGTTCTTTCCTAATACAAAAGCTATGAATAAACTAAATTCCCACTTAAAATCATCCCAATTCCCGACTAAACACATATTGGTTCATTGATCTCCTAAATCTTTTCTGGGGATCATAATTTAATCTCTTATTCTCGTCTACGAAAAAGAAAAAGTCATTTATCTTATAAACAGCATTGCCTGACATCCTCTTTAGCGCAGATTCTATTGTCACACCCAATAATGTCTCACGCTTTAAGTGATACAAATCTCTAGCGCCCGATTCTCTCTGCTTTGAAAGAAATGCTTCCGTAAATAAAAACACAGCACGCTTTTCGTTCGACTAGGATTAAATTAAGCACACGAAAAAGCAGTACAATGATAAATTACACATGTATTAATTTTAGCGCTGAATGTAAAGGCAGTTACCTAAATGCATACGTTGGATGAGAAAGAGAAGTAAAAGAGAATGGATAAGAGGAGAGAACGAAGCGTGTATCGGAAGCCGAGCTCGCATTGGCTTCCAGCCTCTCATTAAACTGAATCAAGGGTGCAATTACTGAATTGGCCACAGTCAATTGTTAGTGCCCTCCGTTTTTTCTAACGAAAAGGGACCGGTTGCCAGAGTGACCCGGGGCGATTATCGGGGGAGTTTTTCCTCGGAGGGGGTGGATGGGCATTAGAGTTGGGCCATCGGGAGTTTTAAAAAATTCGGGAGGAAATGAGGCGTATTTTGTTTCGGAATTGTTCCCCCGAAGAGACCTTGTAACATGGAAATATATTTGTGGCTGTTTTGCTGTTTACGGAGTGACATTGATAGATACCATACGTAACTACGATTTTTTTATTTGGTTTTATTTAACGAGAAAATTTAACTTTAGTATGATACGTTCATTTTTTAAAAATACAGAAATTTACCAAGTTCAAATTATTTGTTTAATTTCATTGTAACGGCGCATTTATTCCAAGTAAACATTTTTATAATTTGAGATTATTTAATTAGAGTAATTTTAGGATGGACCAATTTTTACATTTAACAAATAAAATAGCAATACAGCTAAACAAATATGAATATATATTTAATATAACTTTATTTACCTCTCCTGAAGAATAGCCTTTTCCAGCATTACTTATGGATAGTTTTATGATGTTGCAGTAAATAATTATATATCTGTGGAATAACTATATTAAAATTCAAATTCTATCGGAAATTTCTTATCATGTTATGGTTTCAAGCAAATAACAAGGTAAAGATTAAGTAGATATAGATTAGTTACCTTTATCAATTTTTATGAGCAACTTACAAAATTTTGTTTAGTAAAAACACAAAATATTAAACATAAAAAACATAAAAATATAGAAGTCATTTTAACAATCAAAATAAAGACGATATATTATTAATTGGCTATTCTAGGATCGTACGTGACTCTCTATTCCGGAAAAAATCTCAGTTAAAAAAGCGAAACACTATCAAATGTATTTAAAATCGATTCGAACCCCATTTTCGTTTCTTTGGCGTTCGTCTTCCTCTTTTTTACATTCGCCGTGTAATCGCTTATGCTCCTTCGGGGGCTATAATAAAGTTAATAAAATACATTTCCCAAAACTCAAAGAACTGGTTTTCTACAAGGAGTCATTATTTAAATTCGAACTGATGTGAGTCAATATGTAGAAGGAACGGATTATTTTCTTAGCAAATTGAAAATGGTCCCCCGCGAGGCGTGTTTTCAATCTACGCAACAGATGAAACACAAACCGAATAGGAAAAATGATTATGAGCCGATTTCCACAATGGAACATCCGGGGAACTAGAGTTCGCTCATCCATGGAGAATTGATCAAGTTATATCTTGGAATAAACCTTTAAGGATAAATATCCATTGGAAAGTACAAAGATTATGTGGTCTTACGCTCTCAATATTTTAGTAATTCTGTTTGTAAAAAAGAAAGCTATCATAGAAATGAACTAGATAATACGGCTTAACTAAGATATAAATGAAAATATAGGGTTTTTGAATATTTAAAAGTTTTTCTAAGAGATAAACAAGCAAAATATCGTACATCATGTTTGGATTATCAATCGAGTACTCCATAACTCCCTTAATGCTTCGTAATATTTAATAAATACGTTAGTAAGTTCATTATATAAGAGTAAGTTCAAATATTTGCAGCCTGAAAAGTTGAATTACTCTTCCAGTCTTAAATGTTTTAATAAACATTTGTTTGTCTAAAAATATTAACTTAGTATACTGCAATTTTTTGATCCTGTGTTTTGAACTGGATAGTTTTTTATACCAAATATAGAAGTGATAAAATAGATAGATTAAGTTCCACGAAATGGAAAACACTTTGAAATCTATAAAAGAAATCACTATACCTTTTCAAAAATCTAAAACCGGATGGATACCTAATTGACCAGAATTTCATTCTCATTTCCAAGATTCAAAATAAAAATTATTTTAGAAAGCGCAAGTATCAATTACACTGAACTTAGCCATGACTTTAAAATGTAATAGATAACCAGTGCGTATGATTCGTTCACATCCTCGTCATGCATTTCTTTTTATGATAAATCACGCCCTTGAATAGAAACCTGGCGTTTGAGAAACAGACGTCTTAAAACGCTATCATTATGAAACAGCTTCTTCCGCATTCCGATATTCTACGAGGGAGTTGCATCGCGCGATAAGAATCTTTCGTTGGAAAGAAAAAGCGATGAAGTTTGGGGATAGCGTACTTAAAAAGGAGTAATGAAGGAAAACGAGCGGATACAATTAACCGATGGATAAATAACATACATATTCGGTCGTTTAGACTTCCAAGAGGTGAGGTCAGCGGATAAAATGCTACTGGCAACCTGAGAGAATTTCCGTCCGCAGGGAGCTCATCGATTGGCACCTAAATACCTGATTAAGGCATTGGCTGTTGGCACTTTGATCGAATGCCTTTTTAATCGATATTGTCGCGTGAATTCTCATGAAATTTCTCTGATTTTTTCACTTGGAACACAGTGATTTCCTACCGTTACGAATATTGATGGAAAATAATGAGTGCCAATCATTGGATATTAATTTGGAGAGAAATGATTAAAACTTGTCGGATCATTGAACTTTCAGAAGTTATGGAATCGGTTGCCTTTGATGTTCTTATAAAGAGATTGAGTAGGAGGCGAAATTTCATTTTTAAAAATTCCAAAGATCTGAGCGATGAAGGATCTGTAAACAAAAAAAAAGTATAGAGTAAAATTAAACAATACTTTACATGCATTTCGAGTTTTAACGATCTTGTCCTTTATTTGTATATATATTATCGCATCTTCTTGCGGACCATTTCCAATGAGAGACTGAACTTCTTCAAAGCCAACGGTAACATTAAAGACCCAAATCTAGATTCTCTCATTATAGCAAGCCCTGATTTATACGCTCTCTTAGCCAAATGAATACACGCGTGATTGTAAAGCGTGATCTTTTGAGGCTGATCTGATAAAGCATAAGTTATATCCCTAGGAAAACGCAACTATATTAAAACCGTTTTCATTGTTGTTTCAGCCATAAAAACAATTCTTACAATGATTGCAATATAATGCTCGTAATCTTATTTAGACTAAATACAAACTAAGCCAACCAAGAGTCTCCAACGCGTCTTATTTTCTTTATATAAGTATCCAGCAATTCATCATCAGAATATCCATTAATTATATGAAAATAAAAATTCCTAAAGAAGATGAAGACCTTCGAATAGAATTATGCAACTTTAGTGCCGTATTCCGTAAAAGACAGTAATGGCGCATATACATCGTGCGATCCTCAACTGCAGTTTGGTAATACTTAAAGTGCAGAGGACTCAACACAAGAATTCGATACCGAAATAAACAACAAACTTCATCAGCTTTGCTCATTAAAAAGATTTTTCTCGGAAAGACGACGAAAATGCATTTTCAACGCCGACGCAAGAAATGTCTCCAGATGAAAGTGCATTGCACCTGTTGGGTTCGTTTACTTTATTCATGGTCTTCTGCAGACCGCTTATTACGTGATAAAATCCCTGAACATTTTAAGAAGTTTCTTTTGCTCGCGGAATGTCGTTTCCCGTTGGCCGACGGAACAGAGATTTCTTAAATCTTTTCACGTCCCGTGCGATTCCCACCCACATGCGAGCAAAAAGACCCTCTTCAATAAGATTGTTTTCCACATGTTCAGCACGTATCTACTCGTGCGACTCTCTCCGAACTATTCTATTCCATCTTTTTCTAACATTCACCTTTCGATCATTGCTCCTTACTCAACACGGCCTTCCATACTTAATATCCAAAGTGTATTCTTTCATGTCATCATCTTGCCCATTATTATCATACATAAATTGTAATGGAGGATTTCACTGTGTGTGTAGTAAAAAGAGGAAGGAATTAGGATGCACCTTTATGATCTAATAGAATCTATTTTCCCTAACCTTTTCATTACCTACTCAAAGAAGTAAAACAAATATAAAAAATTTCGTGTATGGCTTGCCAAAGATCGTGCATTTATAGATAAAATCTCGATTTTGGACTCAAAATATAGATAAGTTATTCTGTTCAGAATACTCTAAAATAGAGATAATTATTAGGGTGAATATTTTACGAGAAAAACTGTTATTTCAACTACGATAAGTACATGCACTACTTATAAAAACAATTCTGCATTTATAGATGAACTTTTTATTATTAAGGAAAAGGTTATGAAATGAAATCTATTTAATTAGTTAGGTTTTTTGGTAATATAAATCACCGTAGCGGAAAGTTTCAAAGTGAAAATTTTCAGAAAAACGAAATTCATTTCAAAGAAATATATGAAAAGGCATAATTAGTGTCTCTTAGGAATAGACATAATACCGAATTATATACTCTTTTCAACTGAACTTTATATATCTCTGGACCAACAGGTAGAATTCGATCAGCATAATCTAGCGTCTAAACTGTGCTCTCTATTCAAGGTGTTACATAAGCTAATAATAATCCTCCTCTCTTATTAATCCAAAGCGACCATTATAATCCACTTTTCTCCTTTGAAAAATTCAGAGAAACGATCGAGTGTCGAAATGGTCTCATTATAAATTCCCGCAGCGGATTAGAGAAAGTCTTTTCGACAGAAAAGGAAACAAAATAAGGCGGAATTAAATGCGTTGGACGAAGAAAGATAATTAGCTTACGAAATTAAGCGACAGAGTATTTGCGTAGGAAGAAAGGGTCTCCGTTTGATTTACTCGGAGTTGTCATGGAAATGAATTCAAAGCGAAGGATGGATAAAGTCACTCGTTCAGTGATGGATGCATAGAAATAATTGCTCCAAAACTTATACCATTCGTGAACATATCAAAGGGTTTCAACTCTATTAGATTATATGCATTTACTATAAAATTTTAACTAGGTAGCTTATGCAGAAATAATTATGCCAAAACGTTTTATTTAACCGTAAATAAGAAATATAATGTAGCTTTGATTATACCGAAATACTATCATGGTAGCTTCTTGAATTCATAGATTGAATTTTTAAATTGAAATACACAAGAGCTTTTGCAAGGACTTATGAAGAACTAACCTCCTACCTCTTAAATAAAACTGTTTCTACTGAAATATTTCCCTTTTAATACAGTGTCAACCAGTCGTTTCCTTACACAATTCATCTGACTAATCTCTTGTTTATGGACACGTTTTCTATTTCCCAATTTCTAACACAACCGCTCGTCCTTGGCAATGTCTTTCGTTGAAATTCACTTAAAATGTTCAATAACTTTCCACAAACTTATTTAATTATGCAAATTAAGAAAGGAGTAATTATACCCTTCATGCATCGCATAGCTATAAATATTCTCACAAGAAGCAATATTCTAGGAAATCTATTTAATCTGTCCGTCTGGAAGCTTTAGTTACGACCCACGATTCTTCTACGCTTATAAAATTCCTTCAGAACTTTCCCAAGCGAAAATATGAAAACTATTTCTAACCGCAGTTAAATTTAACAGAATCGTCTTCATCCATCACACCAATCCTTCCGAATCTTCTACCGTTACAACATTTTAGCGAATATAATAGCTCGCATCGTTTTATTTATTGCTGACATCCTTAACTGCCATGTTATCAACACCGTGAACCAAACTTAAGAACGGGTCCTCCTATTTTTCCCTCGTGGATGTCGAGATTATCCAGATGCCACCGAGGCAAAAACAATTTATCCTCCGCATAGAAAAGCATTGTGTTCTAGGATTTCTCCACTTTACGTAGGCGGATTTATTGTGGAGTCTCTTTCCGAGTTCTTGGACCGCGTCTCGAGATATCTCGGAGATCGTCCCTGGCGTCATTGCGACAGGGCGTTATAACGAGAGGTGGAGGAATAGTTCCCCGAGCGGACGGGTGGGGGCGCGACCTTCGACCTCTCCCACCCATCCACCCCACCCACGCAGCCGCCGCCCACGCACCCTTCCCACATCCACTCATATTTTGAAGCCTCGATGTGGCAATTCTCGCTGAAGACGGCGATGTCTCTTTCGAGGATGATACCAACGATTTTGGCCATGAATCGGTAAAAAGTTTTCATTTTCAAATCATTTGTTTCAATTCAAACTCGATGATATCCTAAAATCTAAAATGACACCGAGGTTATGTTTTCTATACTTATGTATCTAGATATCTAAATTATCATTTTCGTTAACTTCACTGGAATATCAAAAATCCAAAAAGAGTTAAGTCAAGGACTACATATGCTACGCAATGATATTACAAAAGGTAATCGAGTAAAATTATTTAACTCTCCGATCCTTTAATTGAATATTTTCATGAATAAATAAATCTTTGACAGTTTATTGATGAAAATAAGGAAATCTGATAGTATCGTACGCTTAATCTCATTTGTTGTTTGCATCATGTACATTTCATTGTCTGATACATAACGTACATTCAAATTGTCGCAATTCGCCTGTTTATTAAACGCAAAACTTTTTCATTTGAAAGGGATGAGTATCTTAAGGTTCCTCGAGAGGTCAAAAACTAAATACATCAGAGGTTATTTCCCTATTCTGAGGTTATTCATACTATGATCAACTTATCAAATAAAAGTCACTCAGAAGAGATAGATAAAACATCATTCTAAAAGAACATGAAAAAGATTTTCTACGTTTCTGTGAAGATGAAGACCTTGACATCTCTTTAGAGACTTTACCCACTTCTAACCCACTCTTCAAATCTAATGTGTGTCACAAGTGGAAAAGATAGTTTTGTTTCATCGTTATGAAGGGATGACCGACGTTTTCACAATGAATTGTGACCTTCACTAGAATCCTCTCTTCCATTCTAAATATCATATTGAGAAATTCTATTATAGTCAACAGAGAATGCTTGTCTCTTGGATGTCCGTAAGTTATCGTTAGAATGAATATCTACGGCTAAAATTAAAAAGTAATTCATTCAGTTTGAAAAGTAAATAAATTTTTCATACACAAAAACGTTTTTACTTATAATATACATAGGTTAACATAATTTTATATTTTAAAAGAGATAATTGTGATGTATAATGAATTATTCATTATGCTAAACGATAAATTGCAGCTGTAAATACGTAATTATTTTTTAATTAATTCTCCAATGGCTCAATTAACATTCCATGGATTGCCGTGGGTGAATGCTTAAGTATGAGAAAAATTTTGATGACGTAAGTAACGATAAACACCACAGATAACTGCCTGCATAGAAACCAGATTCAAAAGAATAAGGTAAACAAATATTCAAGAAATTCACTTGCAGGAAAGAATTGCTTCCGTGCGTAAAATATAACACCCTTTGAAATGTTCGTGGAACCATTTCGCTCAACAATTATCTAAAACGGAACCGAGGATTGCGATACATTGTGAAAGGATACTGAAAGCTCCGTACACTCACAATGCTGTATGCTTTACTAACTTAACTTTAGTTTGCCTTACTTATGCTAGCTTTAACTGTCGGGTAACATTAGAACCAATGTGCTTTTCAAATGAATTCTAGGAGTAGATAACCACATTGAATATGCTTAAAATAAGCAAAACAAAATCTAGGAAAAGGAAAGGAACACAATTCGATATCACATTTTTATCTCGATTCAGCTCGTTTCCTTGGATACAGAACAAGTAACGGACGAAGATAGCAGAAGAAGGGTTACATTTCGCGAAGAGAAGTCTAGGGATGATGCCAATCAGTCATGATTAAGCGTAAAACAGTGCAGTGTGACGAATTGAAGAGAAAAATAACCGCACGGTGACGCAGCTAGAAAGAGGGAAACTTTTCCTGAAGACGCAAATTAGCAAGAGAACGACAGGATCATCGCAAGATTTATGTGTCGAGGGAAATTGAATAAAGCACTCGACACAATGGAAGCTCGACTGAGATATTTCACACTCGTTTCGCTCATTATCCATCCTTCTTCCAATTTCCCGCATTTTCATACTTCTCGGGTCTTTTCTAACGGCTCCTCCCTTTCCTTAACCTCCGCCCCCGCACCTCACACCACGGCCTCTCCCACCGCCCCCGATGCCATTGTCTGCGGGGAGGAGGCGGTGTTTGCCTGCAGGGGATTATTTAGAAATGGGACATCAACGTCATGTGCATTTGAATTGCTAAGGAGGGCATAGAAGATGTGTTTTTTCACATGCGAGATACACGTATCATCCCACATCATCTATCTTTGAGCATCTTTTGCGATGAATCTTTATCGCTGATTCTACCGGTGTGTATCTTGCCCCAAAATTATTTCCCATGGTTTAGGTAATAGATATATAATGGATTGGTTAATATATTATAAAACAGATTGGTTAGAGGGAAATCAGATTGGTTAAGCTCAACAACTTTATCCGATTGATCAGTATATCCGGGAAAGGAACCTCGAATCTACATCGAATTATTTTTTCACGAAGTAAACCGACAATTATCTAAAATAGGAAATAAATAATCATACACATACATACATACATTGACAATTTATAAAATATTTCGAGAGAATAATGTTGTAACATTTACTTCAAACTCAGTCTTGTTAATGTTATACAATGTAACGCAAAACACTCATTAAACCTTCGAATATTTGGTCTAGCACTGTGTAAAATATTTTTAAACTCGATCGAATAAATTTGGATGATGATATAGCAGGATAATTTGAAATTAAAACATGACGTAGAGAA
Source organism: Pantala flavescens (assembly GCA_020796165.1). NCBI lineage: Eukaryota > Metazoa > Arthropoda > Insecta > Odonata > Libellulidae > Pantala > Pantala flavescens. The sequence continues at coordinate 51,129,638 of CM036883.1, forward strand.
ACCGCAAAAAACTTCTTGGTATTGAAATATACCCTAATTAAAAACAATAAGAAAAACTGTGGCTGAAAAATTCTGCAAGTCAAATCGAATGTGCAAAAACCCCACCCACGTGCTTCTCAAACACCTGCTGCTGCAGTTAATAAAATTATACTTCTTCATCTGTACCTACAAATCACGTGAGGAACCTCGTACTTAACTCGTGTTTGTTATGCGATGACAGTCGTACTCAACGCAACCGAGTGAAATATTGGTGAGTGGAGAGATGGAAATGAGTTACAATACACAATTTGCCATAATTTTTGCTTAATTTTAAGCAAATAACGTCTTGTTCCGTGTTTCAACGTCTCAATGGATTCACTTGAATTGGTAATTAAGCGAATAGTAGAGTGTAGAGATACGAATACGTTGATGAAGTGTCACATAATAAGTATGCTCACACATTTAACTTTGGATACGTTTGCGAAAGATTCAAATTGAGTCTCGAGCTGAACAAATAAAGGAGAGAGTGGAGATTTTATTGATTCGCTCTGAGTTGAGGTGATAACCTGTTCTTCAGAAAACTATTTCAAGCAGAGAAAATAAATTTCGCACCGCGAAGTTATGCCCTGATGCCGTATCACCGGATGACGGAGCCATTTTCAAAAGGTTAATAATGAAATACAGCACCGAAAGCAGTTGATGCGTGGAGCTGCAGACAGGAAAGGTATTAATAAAATCTATCACAAGTATACCTTTTCGGATTCTGTACACTACAACACAACGATTCCTACCAAAGTGTTCACTAAACTTGTAGGTATCATATATTTTGACTACAAAAGTTTTTAAAAAAAACTCCATATATTTCGAAATTCTATCCAATATATGAAATTTTTATTTGGAAAAATATTACTAAGCACATAATATTTGCAAACTAATTGATGTCGAACAGCTCTTAATAAGAATTAAAGGATGGCACCTGAAAAAGCTGAAAAGCCCATATCTCGAAGTATAAAGCAAAGATATAAATTAAATTACGTATAAGTAAATTATTTTTTTCATATTTAAAATTAAGTCAACGATTCAAAGTTGCTACTAACTTTCTCAAACGTTATCCAACGATTAATTTAAAGAAATAGTGTTTTCGTCTTAAAGTTGGATAAAAAAAAGTTTCTAGAAAAATATAAACAAAAAGCGATAGTTCTAAAATATAATATTTTTATTATACATTTGAATAAATTTGTAATAAAGAGCAATGAGTAATCATTTGATAAGATCGAAACTAGACTCTATCCCAACAGCAAATCTAACTTTTGAGCCTTCTCGAAGAAAAACTCCTAAATACAAATAAGGGGATCTCTTAGACAAAGTTTACTGATGAGTGTAATAAAGTGATCACTAACAATTGTTGAACCTGATTCATATTTTCAATGTGTGCGTAGTTCATTCTATAAGAAAGCTCTGATGAAAAGAGAAAAGCAAAGCAACCTGAAAACAAAAAGCGGGTTACTGACCCTTTAGAAGGCACGAGAAGAAAGGGAGCCTGAAAAATCACCCTCGAGAAGAAGGTAAGGTGCAAAAAAGAACCAACACAAAATTCATCCCAAAAGATGCAAATCCGAGACCTTGCGACCACAAATTAGAGGCAAATCCCTTTAGAGGAGCCAAAGAGACGGTCGCATTTGTCTGTCCATTGGATGGGTGCTCTTCATCCCATTGTGCGGAAGAGAGCGCTGCAACTGAGTAATTCATCAGCGGACGTTGCATCCACATCAAGAAACGATGAAAAAAACTGGAGCGCATCAGAGATCGCTTTATAATGCGCCGATTTTTTCCTCCTCTAATTAACGCTGCCCTTTTGGAAGGTGGTTTTTTGGGAGTGGGTGGGCGGGGGAGTGGAATTAAAAGAGGAGTCGATTTTCGTCATTATTTCGCCATCATCTGGGCGCCGTCGTAAAAAGAGGGGCAATTATCGGTGAAGAATTTCCTCCAAAAGGAAGTTGGTGCTGATCCTCGGAGTGTGACAGGTGGCCGGACGTGATCCCACCGATGAAAAAATAATCCGAAAGCGTGCTGACTTTACAGATTCTATCGGAGATGAAAGGTCAAATGTGAAATGTATAAGCAGCGAGTACTCGATCTGAACATCTTTAATTTTGAAAGTTTTTGAGCTGCTGAAATTGTATTCTCTTTTCGTCAGCTGATATTAGTTGTATGATGTTCAGTTCCTGTTCCCAAGCGACTGAGATAACTATTATAATATATGTTCTAAATGCTCTATAAATATTATCAATTTTAGTTATAAATGAGAAACAAAGTGGTTGATAAGGAGTTTTAATGCAAGAATATTGTTTGTCCTTACGATTTTCTGAAGGTAAATAACCTACCTATGAATTATGTAGAAAATATTATACTTTAAGGGATACAATGATTCTTAATTTGTAAAGATTATAATTTAAGCATTATTTTATGAGATGAAAGTGCTCTAAATTGCTCAAAATAAAATTCAATTTTATTCCGAGCTAATTCAATAACTCTTCCTTTTGCAGAAATGACCTAGGAATTTTATTTATCCCCTATCTTTTTACTAATAATCAATAAGGAATTTGCACTTTTGGTAGCTTTTGTAAAAGATAAATGATAGTAATGAAACAACTTGTAGTTCATTGTACATTTTTTGGCTCATAGCAGTAATTTTCAAAAGTTTAGGCCCGAAATCATTCCCCCAAATTTTATCCTCCCTCAACATCAGATGTTCGTTGTATCACATACTCATCGGAGCAAAGACCGAGCACCTTTCCAAAATGTGTTACTTCACAAAAGTAGATAAACAACGAGATAAGCCTTCCGTTCATAATCCCGAGTATTATGCAAATCATTCGCGGTCATCTCATTTTGCGAATCCACTCCGGTTGGGAGAAGAAAATTTCCTCAGCTCTAATTTAAGAGTCTAGAATATTATGCGATTATTCGGTAAAACCCAAATATATTAGCGCTCTCGGGCTGGGTGTGTACAGACAGTTTGAAGACCCCTTTTTTTGTTTTGGACGGAGCCCAGGAGCTGAGACCGGTTCTTGCAAAATATACCAAAATTTTCGAAAAGAAAAAATCTCCCTTCCCCTTTTCAGAGGGGAAATTAGACTTATGCATTTGCATACTGTGGGTGGCTGTGGTCCTTGTGGGAGAAAACAAGAAATCGTCCAAGGTCAAACGCACTTCCTCCCACTTCAAAACTTTTAACTGCCTTATGATGAACACGCTGAGATTTTTTCGCGATATTAATTCCAGACTCGAAAATGAAATTTCGGCTCACGACTGCGAAGTGGATGATTCTCAACGGAGCGAAACGTTTAAATGGGATCACTCAGCATTTTCTCGACATTAAATGGACGGTTTATTTACTTCGCGAAATAATTTCCAAAGATAAATTTCCCCTCTTCGCATAAGTTCGTTTTGTGAGGAACAGAGCGTCTTGCTTCGTATCGCAACCATAGATTTATTTTTGCTATTTTAATGAATAGATACAGGAAATACAAACTTCTTCGTAACATTTACTCTGATAGAAACTTATTTATTGAAATTTTTTTTCATCTCAGAAGATTATGTACTAGAGAACTGATATACCCTGCAATGTATCCATCAGCGTGTTGTATTAACTTTGACAAGCTAGGATCTGAGTGATTTATAAATCTTGATTTATCGTATACAATTTCGAGAAAAAATGAATGCACGAATAGATTTTGTTTTCCATCTTATACTTTCACGCTCTTTGCTAAAATAGCTGCGTGGGTTTCATAACATCGAGTATGTCTCTCCGGAAGAACTTGTCAGTATTTACGCCATTCTCAAGTAAATTTACTAAATAAAGCACAAGTTTATAATTCCTTCAACGTATCAGAGTTTTTTACCTGAATTCCTAAAAATGTATTCTGTCAGAATAGAACTTTCCGATTAAATGTTTCCAGATATTTTATTTATATTAACAGATTACTCGTAAGATTTCACGTTTTAAAACAATCCAGGTATAGTTCAAATTCGAATAATATCAGAATATTTTAATAATGGTTTCATGAGAATTGAATATATATATTCTAAATATTCTAAAATTCATACAATATTCTACGTGTTAGACTAGTTCCTCTCAGTAAAATATTGTGTTACTAATTTCTATCATAATGCAACTCATAAGTATACCTTTACGAAGTTGTGAGATAATTTTCATAAGAAGTTCCGTCTTTCACAGTAGTACAGCCAGTTATCGTAATTCGTATTCTTAATAAATCGGTACCCATGAAAAACAAAGGTTGCTGCAGTGACAGAAATACAGCGAGATCAGATTTCGGTTACCACACTTTTAACTCGAAGTAAATTATTTCCCTACTAAAATATCCCCACTTGCAAGTTTTTTATAAAATTATTAAGGAAAAGCGAAACAAGAACATAATTTGTTTACATGACAGCTCATTTCGCTGTCAAAAGGATAAATACATTGTCGACCTATTCGACCACTAAAACAGACAATTTTATTGCAGCCATAATCGAATTTCCAAGAGAACCTGTTTAGGAAATATCTGCATTGCGGCGAATAACAATCAATTCCAGTTAATGAGACCTGTGTCTTAGCTTACCTCAGCCTTTCAACACGAATAATATATATTGACTATGAGCCAACGCATTTTTGATACGTAACTTTCTATTTTTATTATCTAAGGTCGGCTGAGTGAGTCAGACGAGATAGATGAAGCACTTTATTTCCCAAATATAGAAATTTCGAATAGAATTTTCATTAATGGCGTCTCTATTAAGATGCATTCAGTAGTCAGGCACTTTAATTAGAAAATCCCGTTGCTTTTAGATATAATTAGATTTGAAATATGACTACATGGAATTTAAGAGTCTATAAAATATATTAGCCGTGCTCTCAAAAGTCATTCTTGTTCAGCATTGTTAATTAGAAGCTCATTATATTAACATGATTAGTGGAGCCAATGATATTTTTTAGTAAATGCAAAGAATAAGAATATTTAATTTCCGTATAAAATATTCAATTTAGAAAAGAAATATAAATAATTAAGAGATTTATGCTATAATAAAGTAACTGGATCACTGTTCATTCATCATATGGCCCATTAGCTCAGTTGGTTAGAGCGTCGTGCTAATAACGCGAAGGTCGTGGGTTCGATCCCCCCATGGGCCAAATCTTTTTAGTCTTCGGGAGCTCTTTTTAAGGACGGTTTTCCTTCTGACTTAGGGAGAGTTCACAATTTTTTCACTTCCTCGAACGTTGCCACCTTGTCGGGGACTGAAACTTCAATTGATAAATAAAATGCTAATCATAATCATACATTAGTAAAACATACATGTATGATACGTAACATGTTCATGACAATCAGCTATTATGTATACATAAATCATTGCTCGAAAAAGTTACTATGACTACGAGTCATACGAGACAACCGTAATTACTTCACGAAGACTAAAAGTTGATATAATATTCACATTCGGCACGTATTAAGAATTTCTCACTATCCACATAATAAATTTACGTAATTTTCTAAGGAAAGTTACTCTTAGATGCAAACATTCATAGCAAGGAAAATAGAAATCGATCATGAGCCAATTCTATTGAATTAATACGAAATTTCATATTCTCGTGTACATGGATTATTAATCATATCAATTCCTTCAGCACTAAACCAAAATGACCGATCTCGTCGAAGTGAAATGGCACAATTGTCTCCAAGGAAACCACGGTAAAAAGACGGTTGATTTTTTCCGCCTGCGCATTGGCATTGTCATGCGCCTGTCGCTTAAGGGCGCACTCCTCCCACACAAAGGACACGCCCCCGCATCTGCGCGGCCCCCTCTCCCCGAGGGCGTCGGCGTGGGAGGATAAGGCGGTTCCGCTATATCCACTTCTTTCGAGGGGGGAAACGAAAATCGACCAATGGACACTGCCTATTGTGCCCTCCTCCTTAAAGGGATTGGTCGCTGCCTCAGGGGCGCTACTGGAAATTGCGTCGATCTATGTCAAAGGGTGACGGTATTGAGGGGAGGAGAGATGCAGCACTCCTACCGTCTACTCATGGGTGAGAAGGAGGTTTACCGGCTAATACCGTTCTTCTGATATCGAGGTTTCTAAAGCTCGGGTGATGAGTTCGAAGTGGTCAAATTAAGATTATGCAACCATGCGCAATAATGAAGAAGAAAGATAGCGAAACCACATAGTGGATTCTTGCGCAGGATCGTGAAAGACAGTGAAGCTCATATAAATATATTCGTAATTGTGTGGATTGTAGGCCCACGTTTTCATGGGTGAAATTAAAAAGTTAGAAATTGAGGAGGCGTAAATTGAAGGAAGAATCAGGAATTATTCATAAGATTAATAGAAGTGATAAACTCATAGTTTTCCTTTGAATGTGAATTTCGTTTGAACGACAAGAAATATTACTATTCTAGGTACATAATGAACGAAAAATAAGTCATAATGCATTACAATGTGAAAAGAATTATCAAATAGAGAAAAAGGTCATACGTTGTAAGATACATTAAAAATCTCTCTAAGCAATGGATATGCAGGAATTAGATTACTCAGTTAATCTAGTTATATCAAAATTAAAAACCATTCAACCGTTTTAATCAATGATATATGAGAGTTTTAAAGTCATTTAGGGGCATATATAAGTTAAATAAAATTCAGAGAATGTACTGCAATTACAAGAATCTCTCCTTTTAATTTGAGAAAGGATATTTGGTTTTCTATATAAATTTTCTTCTATTTGATTTATTTTCTATTCTGGTATCTGGAACGTTAACATAATTATACATAGCTTGTCACTAGCAGAATACTTGTTCCCTAGTAAAACGACAGTGACAACGAGGTTTCCAGCAATTCTCAACACATTATAAAACATTAATCTATTTTAATTTATTATTCGTTCTCCCGGTGCACGCGAGATGCTCGTGCTTGGAGAAAACACGAGGGAATCTTTTGGGCCACTATTTAAGTCCGACAGGAGCCCTTATCTTCCATCCCATCTCCTGCATCTACCAGAAGAGATCTTCAAGAGCGATGAAGCTATATCATTTTACAATTCCTCCAAATTTCCATTCCACGACGAAAGGAACGGGCAATTGGAACGAAATCGCGTTCTTCCGCATTTTCAGCTGCACAACACTCGGTTGATTATTGTTATTATGTATCTACAGGAATCCGTTTTCTGAATTTTTCACAATAAAGATGTGGCTCCTTGGAGTACCTTCCGATAGCTTTCAAAATTTTATCTAAACGATTTAAGTTTCTCTGGAGACTTGAGACTTTAAATTCATCTCTAATTTAATTTATGTTAATGGTAAAGAAACAAACTATTTAGCTTCAAATGAAATTTAAAATTTATGTCTCTAATACATTTACAAGAGAATTAGGAAGCATGTATGTTAATTATTTCTCCAGTAAGTTGGTTATAACCTCATCGACCTATGCGTATTAAGAGATAAGAGAAGTTAAATCTACATAAGATAAATTAAGAAGTATGTTAATTGAAAAAATCATGCAAGAGAAGAATAATGGCTGTCCAAAATTCTCCTTTTCATTCAAAAACAGGAAAACTGATTAGCTTCAGTATCATCAGAGCCATACATAAAAATGAAACTAGACGAAAGATATTTTCTCATCCTTTACCGATGTACAAAAATTTCCCCTCCCTCCTCGTAAGCTGAAAAGGTTATAGGTTATATAAGTCCGTAGTAGTATTATTTGAAGATGAAGTTTATATACTATCTTAAACAAGGTCCTTCTAGCAGAAACCACTAAAATTTAATTATTTTCGTGGAAGGTTTTATTGTTTCAAGAATACTCCATAGTTTAATTATTTATATTAAACCCTGCAGATAAAAATGTGAATGTTAACTTAATGCGGACTTAGTTCTAGAATACCTTAAACGGCGTAATACGACTCGGTAAACTGAAGTTTGACGGATTTACGTTATCTAAGGATCAAATAGAATATCTATTTTTAAGGACACCCTACGGCAATCCCGTTTCTTCCACTAATTCCCATCTTCTCACACCCAATTCATCTCGACTCCCACTAGTTAAGAAAAGGCCTCTTATCTGCTACCTCATTTTTAATTTGACTTCCGAAGATTTACGGAGATTGCGAGTCCAAAGGCTTCTAATTTACACACGCGGGTGTGATGAGATTTATGGTCCTGATGAGATTTCAAAGGATGAACTCCCGATGGACATTATGCGAGATTCGTTCTGGAAAATGTAATCCGCCCCACCCCGCAGATTGAATCGATTCTTAATAGATGCTCCTGATTGGGAACTGAACGAACATTCCTATAATTGTTTGCGATCGCACCATCAAAGGGTTTCCCGATCGCCTTGTCATCAGGAATTCGATTACTTTTGGGGGCAATCGGTTGCGGGATTTATTTATCGGATGCGATGGTGATTTTCTCATTATCTGCGTAACGAAGTAGGTTGCGCCAAGTAGCTTATACGAAAGAGTTATAATGCTGCCCCGTTTAGATATAAGAAAGCATCCCTGTCATTTTCAGAAGCTAATTTAAGTAATTACCTCGTTTCATTATTAATTGGTTACGGCTTAAATCGTAGTGTGAAACTAAATTAAGTCTGAAGAAAATATAATTTACGTCACAATGTTCTAGGGTAAACACACATTGTAAACGTACTTGAGATATTTGTTCAGTCAGTTTAAACTAAATTTTGAAAATAAAACGTAATAATTAGGAATATTTACTTACGAATAAGGAGGAGAATCCTTGAGTGCTTCGTAGCTGAGATGGAAAGAATTCCTTCACATTTTTCAACGATAAAGAGGGATCTAAAAAGAAAAAATGAGAAATTTCAGTGCATTCTTTATCACAGATCAGTGATAAATGTCTTTCTTAATTTTAATTAACAATTTTTGAAATAATGTATTGAATACAATAATTGTTACAATCGACTTCAATGAAAAATGTATAGCCATAAGAATGGTGAGAAATGCTAATAAAAATGAAAATAATCAATTCCAATAGACTATTTCATAATGATTCATTATATCCTTTGATAAATTCGACCTATGTTTATTTGGAATCCAAAGTAAATATTCCGATAATTACAGAAAATACTCCGTTATAGTGAGTACATAACAGTGCCATAAGATACAGAATAATCCTTTATTCGCCGATGAGCCGAAAGCTTTTCACTAAGAACGAATTCGTAACGTGTACAAATCTCAGATACTCGGCAAAAATACTTTTGTATTTCGAATCGTCTTTTCCATTTAAAGAAAGAGTGAACAGAAACAGAAATACACTAAAATAAATTAAATTCATGATCAAGCTCTTTTAACACGATGCCTAAAAATATGCAAGAAAATTAGGTATCTAAAATAGCACAAAGCAACCGAACTGCTATCTCTCGTAGTCAAATGAGGAAAATGGTTCGGAATTAATCCATTCCACTGATAAATGTAAACAGATTAGCCGGAAATAAAGGAGAGATGGCGCCGAGATCGGGGATTCCGATAAGGAGATGCCGAATTAGAGTAGGAAACAGGCGGCATCCTAAAAGAATCCCGAAGTCCCAATCAAAAACAAACGAAGAGCGTTCGAACATTTCGGTCGAAAGCCTTTGGGCCTTTAAAAGAACGGACCGTAATCGAACAGGATTCCAAGAGCAATAAAGAACATCGCGCCATTAATATTCATACGCCATTCCCTTCATTTATTTGAATTGCTCCTATAAGTTTGCACTCGACCATCTTGAATGTCTTTTTCTAATTCTTCTTTTATTCGATCTGCACTCCCACCGCTACACCCCCGAATTTATATCGACGTTCATTTACAACGTCCAGGTATTCTTCTCCTTGATTCATATTAAATCCCATGTTGTCAAGAGTAGAATCGATCTTCCATCTTTCCTTTTTCGAATGCCTTAGGTTATGTAACTTCTATGTTCACGAATCTCACAATGATTTCACCAGCCTTAAACCGATGTTGGTCATATTAATACCCGAATTGATATGAGAGATAAATTTCATTAATAGTTATAGTAAGCAATGGACAGTAAAAATATATAATTAAAAAGATAGCATTTAAATATCTTTAAAAGAAATTGCATCTACATTACGTTTTATCTTCAGAAGATGCCGTATTGATCAGCCTTAGGGAAGTTTAATTAGTCTTGGTCATGGCATAGTCTTAATTAGTTAGTAATAGTCTTTGGCCATGATAATGAGGAAAAGATTTCTATGAAACTTAAGTGTCAACGGATTAACTGTAGAATCTCAGGTAAGCCCATCTCAAAAATTACATTTTCCTATGTTTAAAACTAATTTTAAGGTATTTAATAAATTAAATCAATAAATATCGTAAATAAGAAAAATTATTATATTAAAATTAATCATATATTATCCCACGAATATTTCAAACATGGATATAATTTAAGTTCATTAACTTTAGAGACTTTTAATAAATATATTATACATGCAAAATAAATAAATTACCCCCTGCCACACACCGAAAGGTGGCTCGCAGGGTATCTACATAGACATAGACAATAAATTAAGTAGATTCCCGTCACAAGACTTCATTGCAATGGTTAGTAACATTTCCTCTACGATATAATTGTCTATTGAAACTCATAGGTTGATTATATGGTAAATATTAAATAATTTTCCACATCCCAAGGAAGTCCTAAACCGCACTTCCTCAACTGAGAGTAAAATCAGCCAAAGGGGAAAAGATGATCATACGCGAAGATGCTCAGTGGGTGATGCAAGTTGCATTTCTATTTCCACGTCCTCAGGCGATATTCTGCAAAGAATAACCACATCCCATACTTTATTCTCTCACCGGTTGGCAAGTTGAAATTATTGAATAAAATTACCTCGTTACCTATGGTGCTACCCTTGTGATTCCAGATCATGTTAAAGCCGAGAATTAGTTGGATGGAGACGCCTCCAGCGATAATATTTATATTTCCTTTGAGTCGTTTTCCCATCCGAGGAGAATCCTCTAAACCGCACTGGCGAGATTCCTTTCCCTTGAGGTCGTATTTATACAATAATTTTGCTCTTCATCATGAATACATAAAGAAGGAAGGAGTCCCCGATAGTAGTGGGAGTATCTAGAGATATATAACGCGTTAGAAAGGAAACAAAAATTATTTCAACCATTATTTCACCCTTGTAGCGGATGTATGGTGTGTTTATAGAGAGAACTCATAGATGTAAATAAAATTCGGAATGTATCTTCAATGGATTTTGAATTGAGATAAAAACATGTGAATGAAATTAAAAGATTCCAGCTAGAGTAGTAAATATTTTGATACACGAACAATTAAATATTCTATTTGTGAAATGCATCTTAGTTATCTTTACTTAAGTATAGAAATATAGATAAATCAAGGCAATTAAAATTAAATTAAATTGAGAGATTTTCGCTTAAAGAAGGTATACCATACGAATTCTTACATTTTCCTCGAATAACTTAAACTGATCCTTTTATAACGCTTGTTTTTTGTATAGTAAAATGTAAATTACTTTGCATACATAACAAGGTATTTCGGAGAGATATGATGCATGAGTAGGTGCTCAGTGATTAATTAGCCAGGTGATCTCGAATTCGTCTTCAAGTTATTTTAATAACTTTACCTACATTCACACTTCCTTTTAATCTTTCATTTAAAACTTTACCAAATAATTTCTGATTAAGTTCACCTGTGAACGAACATCTTACGTCCTTTATTATTTATAATCTCATACTTATAATTCTTCCATGTAACTCGGTAAACTTTTAAAAACTTCAAAACTTCTTCCTACACATTTCACTGACATTATTTTCCCACAACCACACAACTACTCTGTAATTGAACTTTCTAGGGATTTAAAGGACGCTTATTTCATCGTTATTATGCATCAATTTTTATTCCTTTTTCCGATCGTATGCAAGTATACATCATTCTTTATGATAATGAAGAGGATATTCCCATAGAATTTGTCTCAATTTAAAAATTGATTTAAAGTAATTCAAACTCGCATTTAAAATTATGTTAATTTATTGTGTATTTTTTACTGTTCAACATGATTTCAAGAGTGCGTAATTCGTAATTATATATTATTCGTGTTTCACACATCATTAATTATCTACTCCTAGTCAAATTATCCTTTACTCTCGCGAGAGCTTTCGCTTTCCTCAGAAGAATCACCTCCGTGAAAATAGCGGATTTGAATTATGATAAAAGCGGCAAAAAAGAAGAATTTGAAGCAAAAACATCGCTCCAAAGAATATAAAGGGAAAACGACGCTTGACCGCAGGCGACGAATGAAATATATAGTGTGCATAGTTAAACACCCCTCCGAAGAAATTATCCGGAAGATAAGCGTACAGATGCTGCAGGAAAAAGACTATTGAATACAGTCTTTTTGTGGTCGTTTTTTATCACACGTAAGGTAAAAGTTTTATACAATGAAGGGAGAAAAGTAGGAACAAATGAATGGGACCGATTTAAAAAATATTCCATAAAATAAACATAAAATAAATAAGAGAACCTATAGGGAAATTTTACTTCTTTCTTATTTAATAAATAAAGGATCACTTGTTAGCATATTGAGAAATTAAATATATACTAAAAGAACAGAATCTGTTAGTTGTAGACAAAAATAGAGAGATTTAACTATTACAATAGAAATAAAATTCGCAAAATGATAATCCAGCAGAAAGAGAAATAATAAAGCTTGACTTTGAAGAAGGATGCCGAACTGAATAAACTAAAAATAAGAGTAGGGATTTACTTCCATAAAAATGTACTATCTCTATAATAAAATTCTGCTAAACTAAAAATTCTACTTTTATTTTGTGATAGTTACCATATTAGTAGTAATTGTACTAATAAAATGAAAGATATTTTAATTAATAAGTAAATAACATAGTATATAACAAATAAGATTTAAATAACATTCCACGAGAGTCGTCTGGATCCTAACATGTATGTTTGGCAAACAAAAATCTTAAAATGATATGCACCCAATGATGTATGATGGTATACACGCTAAAGGATAAGAGTGTAACTACATTTCATGAGAAAGGTCGTATTTTTTTTAAACAAGTGTTAGCAAGTTTATCTTTGATGATATTGCATCACCAAGGCAACAAAGATGGCAGGGCGTTGGCTACTGCAGATGCACTGGTGTGAAGCCGATTCGCCACATACTCATATGGTGAGGAGGGTGGGATTGGGCAGGTGCACAATGCTTCCTAATATAATGAACCTTGTTTCGTGAAAACCAAAATAAGCCATGAAGAGAGACTTTTTTTCCATTCCGCTGAAACCCAAGGAATCGGAAGAGAACGTATGAATTCTCAGAAGAAATAAAACCCTCTGGCGATCTCGCAAAAGGTGTAAATAGGCTTTTATTATTTTTATTGCCGACGTCGGAGACTGACGCGTAAATTTCGCTTATCTTCTTTTGGCATTTTATTCGGCTCGCGTCAGAGATGAGTCGACTCGATTAACATGTTTAATAATGCGGGGAATTGGAGCACCGACGGCGCTAGTGTAGCGGCAGGTGAAGATCGTCAAGCGCAATGCCGCGTGCGAATTCCGTGGGCATCTCCTTCGCAAGATAAGGATCCAAATGGAGTATCCCTCCGCACTATATAATTTCCTTTGTTCCGATAATCCACGTTCGAAATTATAACGTTTTATTATCCGTTGTAAAGAAGAGTTTTTTTTTCGAAAAAGATGTTGTGTTTTGGGACCGTTTAGTGCCAAAGTGACGCGAAATTTACAACATCTCGGTTTTTCGCGAGCAAAAACCATCTTTGCCTCGAGGAAATTGCGTGTTTTCCTTTTTAATTGGAATATTAACGAAAACGGAGATCTCTTTATGAAACGCCCGATGTCGTTAAAAGGTTGGATTGTTACCTAATTGAGGAAATTATATGTTCACAAACTGAAATGTCTTTCGGTTCCATGGAAATCGCGTGAAAGTTTGGCGTAAACGAATCATTTTAGAAAAGATAAGGGAGTTAATTTAAAAGGCATTCTTTACGAATGACGAGCGATTCCGTCTGAGCTTATCCTCACGCATTCCCTTGCTGCATATGGCGGAACTCTATTCTAAAATCATTTTAAGACACGCACAAGATAAGGAAGTGTTTATTTTAAACATCAATTCTAAAATCATGATAATAATTTAATCTCACGATCAATTATCTTTGATATTTGTGTTCGCTTAGAGTAATTTCCTTAAAATTCATTTTTGGTAACATGATGGATTTTGATAATAAATGGAATCTTACAGAGATTTTATCCACTTATAAATATCAAGACCATTAGCAAACAAATGTACTAGCCATAAGGATATACTATTCAATTACATTAATTCAATTAACAGTAATCATCATATCATATAAGTCAAACTTAAATTATAAATACTGGGTGCATATTATAATTTCTTACTTTGATATATAGCAAATTTAGACTAATGAAAAACCTTTCATATAATTTAATAGGGAGGAAATAGTCTTGATACAGAGTAATGGACATCTTGATTGAAGGAGTCCTTTTTCAATCCATGTTTACAACGACTGTTTATATACACCTCTTAAATTACTAGGTAACTAAAATGACGCGTGTTAGTAAATCTGCAGACAACAGAAACACTCTCAGTCATGGCGACGCCAAGCTTCTCAGAGAAGCATCTCTCAAACCGCATTCTGAAGGAAATTCTATGACGTATAGATTGGAATGCTGGTAAAAAGAACGCTAATTGCTACAGCTTTTACCCAAACCCACGATCAGTCCAATAGAGATAAATGCGTAAAAAATCACGCCATAGATAACCGATTGACAGTTCCAGCGAATTTCCTTCGCATCTATCAATGGGAAGAAAAGCGGAGATGCGTTAGCTTTTTGCTCATTCGCAGGTATGCAAACAGGTGAAGCCATTCGATAGAACGCCTCACAGATGTAGATGACTCTGTTGGGAAGAGAAAAACTCCCGAATGGATATCATCTGATAAATTACGAACTATTAGCCCCGATCGACTTTTTTTTAACCGCAAACGGGCGTTTCAAAGGACTATAATAATTGAAAACATCCCGGACGAGAAGATGCATAATTCAAAGTAATAAGAGTAATCATTTACATCTAAACGCCCTCGTGAATTGAATCGGTGGTAATACACGTGAAAAGATCGATTCCTATAAATTGAATCTATGTTCGCGACAGTCGATGTTTACAAGAATGTCGATAACTTAATTTATCATTTTAATAGATCTTGAGATAAAGATGCAGTTCTACAGTCGAATGGTGTGCATTTACACGGATATCCTTTCCATTTCCTCAAATGGTTCGCTTTGGTTTTCTAAACGTTCTCCGTCGCAAGTGAAGAGCAATTTGCAGATTTTTTTACCGTTTACTGGAAAATGGATGAACCGGAATTCCATTAGTTCGAGTATCCTTACTCTGCACTAAAATACTAATGAATCACGGACCTGCATTATTGATCTGAAGTGTAGCTTTTAACCATTTAGTCTCTTTCAAATCACAACCGAAGCTAATTCATAATTGAAATGAAACGAGAAAATTCACTTGTTTTTTTCACAGAAACGTGCAAATATGCTAATTAAATACCATTTCTGTTTCGTTATACCAAATCCAGTTTTTGAAAAACATTCTTTGAGGGTATTTTTCATCATTAAATCAACAGAAACAATCTATACACAAACACTTTATCTCATTATCTTTAAATTATAGCTGTTAAGTATGATATATCTTGTTAACTAAATTTAAATAAACTCCAAAAGCCGTAAATTTTACAAAGGTAAGTAGGTGCTTCCCTCCGAAGTTGGACTCCTTTAGGCAGCAGAGGAACCACCCCGGGGTAAGTGATTCTTTAAGTTTTATTTACCTTGGTAAAATTTACGGCTTTTGGAGTTTATTTAAATTTAGTTAACTATTTACTAACGGCCGTGTCTCGTTCTTCTTCTCTTTCATATGATATATCTTTCTAATTTCCGAAAGTACACCGTTACTAAAAATGTAATCGATGAAGGAACATTCACGGAACAAAATTTTACATCAGGAGGAAAATTTTGCAGGAATATTTACTGAGAAGAGCCAACAGCAAGAGAGATTTAAATTAGATAACTCCCTTAAATTGAGTTCGATACATTTTAGTTTAATCAATCGTTGTATAATGATATAGAAAATTTGTGAAAATATTTTCAAATAGTATAACTTCCCTAATAAATTTATCGAAATCATCTAAAATGCAATCTTAGTTCGAGATAATTGACCATCAGACTCTCAGCCTACCTGCAGCTGGAGAGATCATCCCTAATTCTTTGCTATTTTATCCAATAAAGACAAACTTATCATTTTCGCAGATGCCTAGATTCTGAAAAACATGGATAGGCATAATATCGGTTGCGTGATCTTTTCGCCACTTGGAGTTTGCATAGAGATCCGTCAGATAGAGCTAATGACCTCTTGGGGCCACACGAGAACAGCAGGTGAGACGTACGCTAATTCCTCAACGCCCTGTGCGTCTTGGCATTTGGATCGATTTCCTACGAATCAACACCATATCAACACATTAACCATCAACACGATCAAAGGAGGCATTTTTCAACTTCATTTCCACACCACGCCCTTCCCGATCTTAAGCGGTAAACATTTATATTCGTCTTAATTTTATCATTTTGATGATATATTATTTTATTAATTTTACGTTACAGTGGACTAGTGTATTGTACAACTATTAGAGTTCACAAATCTAATCCAAAGTGACTAGAAATTAAATCATAATTTTCAGTTCAGTTGAATCCCTCGTTTTATGATTTTACTATATTTATTCTAATGACGTGAGTATAAGCTTCTATAACTATCAATTTGCGTGCTTCCACATTTCCATATTTATGCTTAGTAAAAGGTTTCCCATAGAATGATATATAACTTAATTTATGTAATTAATGCGAGATTTAGTTTGTTTCTTGTACGTCTCCCTGGAGGTTTTTAATTGTTAAGTTACAGATTTTATTCTAACAACTGCTAAAAAAATTATAGATACTTTTCAAATTAAAATATCTAAGTTTTTAAACTATTTTATTTCTCTCGTAAAGTATTTCTAATGAAATTACTGGAAAAAGCTTGGGAATATAGAATATATATAGAATATATATAGAATCCTTGGGATGATTCTTACGATAATACACACTCTTGCCAGCAGAGAATGTTCATTCCATAACAATCTTCCAACTTTGAAATGGTTATCCCTTTGAATTAGAATACATAAATTTTGTCCTACTCACTCTATTTCCTTTACAACGTTCCTCTAAATTCACTCTTCACTTCTAAGAATCTATGTATCCAAATAACCGATACCGAATAGCATAATACTCACTCTCCCATTACGCCATTCCATCCCTTACGTAACCACACATTTATTTCATTTCTGCCAACTAATTCTTCCTTTCAGTATTCACAAGCAGATGAGAATCTTCAATTTCACTCGAAGAAATGACACATCCAGAATATAAGCCATAAATAAAAGCAGTATTTAAAATGAGAGGACTTGAAATGCCGTTTCAATTCGCAGCAGCTGGACCTATCAAAGTTTCCTCTTTGAAATGTGGACACATCTACTCCGCCTTCGCTAACCTGTTCACCAGCTGCAATCTGAGAAGGCGGCTAATGAGCTCAAAGATGAGATAAGGAAACGAAGGAAGAATTGGCCGAGGGAAACTAATCGATTGAACGCAGAAATACTCGGGTTTCCAGGTTTGAGTCAGAAAACCAAAATGAATAGGGTTAACCACTCTTCGCCCTAATAAGTAGATGTGCATCAACGCGACACCATTATAAAACCGTACCATTCTCAACTAATTCCAGAATGTTGCTAGAATCAGAGGGTATAGGGAACTTTCTTGTAATATTTTCATGTTCCGATGGATATATTTTATCTATTCAAGCTAAAGATTTATCTTAAATGAATGCTTACTTTAAAATCTAATAAATCTTCTATGGAAAAATGAGCATTAGAAAGGTTAGACAAGACCAGGAACAGAACCATTTTCCTATAACTTCAAAAGAGAATATCATCATTATCATTGATTTTCTGTATTTTGACAGGTCTCTGATTTGATATTAAACCGAGATTTAAATGTTTGCCTATTTTCTAATATAACCTGATAACTATCTTTTCTTTCCAATGGTAGTCCATTACTTGATACCTTTTCGAACCACTTCCTTTTTTGCCTTCTACCATTCCTTCAAACATCTCTTCAAAGAGCTATCAAAAACTGAAGAAAACTTTTAGGTGCTGTGTTTAATGCGCACTACGTTGTTCAATTAGGCGTCTATATTTAATTGTGTATATTCCTAGCTTTGTGACTTATCACCTAATGTTACTTTTCTCACCTAAAATCCCTTAAAAAACTCGGAAAATTCTTTTTTTGGTTAACTTAACTTTGGTTAACAATACTCTAGTTATGATTATGAAATTGAATCTTTCGGAAGAACTTAAGATATAAATACGGAATGAAGTGTTTACGCTGATGAAATGAAGTTGCTCCAACTATCAACGTAATAATTAAATGAAATGAAACGTGAAGAGTTTTCAAAGGAAAATCCAAAATGAGAAAGAGATAAGAAAAACGAATTAAGAGAGACAGGAAGGATAAAACTGAGAATGAGGCGTAAATAACACAAGTATTAAAAATATATAAATATGAGACTCTGATGAGTGGAATTTGATAGCAGATGTAATTAACCGGAGGAGCCGTTAATTCATAAACAGCTGCTGATTAAAGATATGGTAACGTTTTCAACGAATGGAGATAAAAAAGTTTGAGCTTTTATGTCACATCTTAAAATATTAGAATGAGTTATTTTAAGCGTTGATATTTAAAGAACTTTGCAAATGAATGTCTTTTAATCATAAATTCTGTTCTCAATTTTTACATCCTTCCATTGTCGAAATTGCTCGGTCGAATTCAACTTCTAAGGGTCCTTCAATCCTTCGTTTCGACATTACCGTGCAATCATTTTCGCCCACTTTTATGAGTAAGGTTTAGCTTCATATGTCTAATCGGAATATAAAAGCGTGAAAGGGAATATTGCAGATGTAAAAAACGCAAAATGCAGATTTCCAAAGAAATTTAGAGCATATACAATTGATATATTCTAAACAAAGTGTTCTTTTATGTATTCCTTTTTTCACGACTCAATATTGCTAACTTGAAACACATGCGGTTATGTATTAAGTAAATATCGTATCTATAAAAGTGTGACCTATATAAACAACTAAAATTAATAAAAAGTGAAACAATGTCTAATTTATTATTTGTACAGTAAATTGAATTATGACTCCAATTAAAATTCACAGAACAAGAGAGATATTACTCCTAATTTTATCATAATTTACGTATCAACATCTTGGGAAAATATATCAAACTACAATTTTTATAAAAAATTACCATCTACTTCTTGAGCCAACAATTTCTAAAGGTTCCTTTGCATTCCAATACAATCAAATGTGAAGCATTTTAGCTGAAAATTAACAATTAACTTACGTATTTTATCATAATTCCTTAAATATCACACAATTCCCGATGAATGACGGGTTTATAAATGCTAATTTAATACAAGGAAATCAAATTAGGTTCATTTGAGCATAAAAGTCGGATAGAAATGAGTTTCGATGATTCATAGAAGTTATTCTCATTCATTTCGCTCATCAAACGCCACCGCTAATGCTTCGGAAACTATAAAAGTCTGAATGATAATGGCATTGACAATTCGGGTTCAACAAATGGAATAATTCATAGATATATATCCTGCACTCAGCATACTTGACTACCGCAGTAGTAAGATGAGGCAGATACATATATATGATGTCAAAGTAAAAAATGAGAGACTGGCACTTATACAAGAAAGTATTTTAAATCTCATTATTGCTAATCATCCTAATTACAAGCAGCTGCAATTGAAACTGCAAGACAATAATACACTGTAATTAGGATCCATTTTTTCTACGATTATACTTAAATTATGTCAATATCTGATATTCAATCATTGATAGATTAATGTCGTTTTCAATAAGTGAATTTGAATTATTCAATAGATTATCTATCAGTGAATTTTGATGGAAAGGTTTCCTGGCTCGGATATTTGGTTATTAAACAATTCCCAGAAAAAATAAACGTGAATTAATTCCACATTTTCATTGCCACCGTATTAATTTATAGCAATTGATTAAATAACTATTTTTGATGAATTGTTCTCTCTTAAATTTAAGTATAAGCTAGAAGAGGCTACTTCACAAACTATCCAAGACAACAACAGAGCCAAAAATTGAAGGAGCTTTGATTGTACATTCTACTTCATTCATTTATTGCATCTATTTATACTGCATATTTGCCTTCGAAGTATCTTTTTATATCCACTGGGATATGTGATTGAAAGGTTATCTTGAAAAGCATAAAAAAGCTAGCGTCCATTGTCTTAAGATCTTTTGACGTAAGTATAATCCATACATTAAATACGAACGGACTTGTCTGTTGTCCTAAACCATTCGCGATTATTGAAATCCACGGTGTTTTACATATTCTCATCGATAACTAAATATATATACTGAAAGGAAATGTATAGTTTCTAAATTAGTTAATAAGATGAAAGTCATAGATTGAATGATTCATTCTATCACTGAATACACTGTCGCTCTATCGCTAAACTAAAACATTACAAGAGGGTAATTTGAACCGTTATTTTTCACTTTCATTCCCTTCTTACATCATTAAACCATCTTTAGTCACTTTAATTGTAATAAATGTTGAGCACAGTCCACTCTGATCTTAGGCAAATCTTCGCACGCGTTGCTAACGAATGACTCCAGTATAACTCAGCGGCACCGAAACGTTGCCAAAGAGTCTGCCGTTTTAATGATAAAGGCCCAGCATCAATGGTCCTGATGAGTCCTCCATCGCAGAGAGCGGCCCGATTCCTCAACATCGTCATTTATAGTCGACGACATCCATCAGCCGATTTCCCAACGCCGCAAATAAAGGAACGAGTGGGACTAATTATTAATAACCACAACGCGAATTCCTCTGGATCAAAGCATCGTTTTCCCGTTTGATTGGCGATATGGGGCCAGAGCATTTGGTGCGGGGGAGAGGAGATATATGCTTTTGAGCGGCGCGCCAGCTGGATTCGCGTCCAAGGGAATGACAATTACCAGCAGCAAATTCCTCGCAGACACAAGACTTCCGAACGAATTAAAGCGGATGCAGACTCCCGATCATCCTGACTTCATTCGGTCCTCAGGTTTCCTTGCCTTTCGCCAAGAATTCGACGGGGAATTTTCCGAAGAAAAAGACACGGAAAAGAAACCAGTGGCGTTCCCTTTTCTGCCTTTTCAATCTGCGGATCTAAGGTAACGCAAAATACTCTTTTCCTTTGATCATTGGCTTAAAATAGCAATGAAAATTAAATTATGACTATCAAGAGATAGACAAGAGATAGAACGAAAATCTATAATCCTATTAGAGAAATGACACATTTGGTCTACTTCCACACTACATGTCACTTCTCCAATAGGCTCTAAAATATCCTTCCACAAAGTAACGCCTGAACGTATAGTTTTTATATCGAAAATTTATGTTAAAAAAGGTAAAATCCTTCACCAAATCAACCCTTCATTATCAGATATAGAAGAAAGATAAAATGAAGGAAACACCGCTAAATATTTCCAAGTTCTTCCTTCCATTATTTCTTTACTGAGTAGGAATTGAAAATTAAAGTAGCTTCGGTTTTTTAACCCATATAGCATTTAATAACTGGGAGTCATCACATGTTCATATATTCTAAATATATTAAGATAAATTGGAGGATTATACGTATCAATAAGCGTTTAATTATTAAATGAAAACTATGATTGTATTAAATTATATAAGAAATTAGATAAAGCAAATCTGTAAGGAATTATTCCGTATGAATATCTTGGTTGTTCTAATAAATTGTGAAATAACTATGGAGTATATAACAGTAATGTTGAGAAACTACTTCCATAGTTACCATGATTATATTCTCATTATAAGGAGCATAAGGTAATAGCTATCCAAATGTCATTAATTTAAAATAGGAATCAATCGATACTTTCTCCACACCTTTGAACTTCCGAGTAAAGCTACTTCTCCACACCTGGAATGACAGAAACGCATACATCATCGGTATAAGTTCTTCCTCCAGGACATATTTAATTACGCTTGCCATTGCTACCCCATCATCGACAGCTAATATTCCGTAACTAGATTATTTGGTTCGCACCCGGCCGCCATTACAAACACCGCATCTGCAAAGTTCATTGATTCCCTAACGATCGTTGAAATTATAGGTTCCGTGTTGATTTGCATTGATGAGAAGAATCCTTATCAGCACCTGCCAAATTGCATTCTTTCGTATACGGCTCCTCCTCATACGTGCATATACTCCGCTCATCTGTTTCAAATTGTTTTTTTCCACTTCCTGTACCAATTCGGTAGATATTCGTATCGTCACGCCTTCGCGGATGTTAAACACCTTGAAGAAAGACCGATAAATCATAATTATTACGTATGTTGTCACAAACGAGAAGTTTTCGTAGTTGGAAAAAGAAGTAAAAACTCATATTATTACGGTAATTTATTCTGAATACTTGAGATGAAATAATTCAAGGAAATTTTCAAGACGGTATTCACAACTTCGGTGAATGCTAACATACTAACACCGAGCTACCGGGTACAGACCCCGGCTGAGGAGGATATTTTCCCCTCAGGGTGTAATGCCCATGCATTGTTAAGTAACAAACTGTAATGTTCGTAGAACCGGATGTTTGTGTTGTCATTATTAAATATATAATAAGTTGACTATAAATTAATTTGAAATTTACTATACTTACTTACATAATTGGAAGTTTAATTTAACACTTGAACGTCTACCGATAGACCAATTGTATTTAAACTGACAGAAGATGATTACGGAGTCTATGGAGATAGTTTTTATGTTAATTTTATTGTTTAAATCATCATTTTTGACGCTGCCTTACTCTTACTATGTCTGTAATGTCTCATTTTTGCGAGGCTAGGCTTGATTCAGAGTTTAAAAATTATGATTAAAAAAATCAACCATAATCAAAGTCGAAATTGGTTTCATGTTAACAACCATCGTAGTCAGTAATCGGTTACGTTCCAACCAGTTCTGAATTAGAAGTAATAGAATGACTGGAAAGAACAGGAAAAGGTAGAGAAAGATGTTACAATTCTGGCAGTTTTCTTATAGCAATTTCAAAGATGCTCAGTCTCGAGAAACGATTCAATTATCTCATCTGAGATATTTGCATAAATACAGTGAAAGAACGCTTTAAGATTTTAAGATTACTGAAAGGAATGGCCGAGTATTGGCAGAGATGCATGAAAGGCTTATAGATACGGAATACTGATGGCGCTCCATTCGTATGGAAACAAAAGATGAGGAAGCTATAGATTATGGGAAGAGATAAATGACGGATGCGATGCCAATTGCCTCTTTAAGATGAGCAAAAAGGACGGCTACACGCGCATCCCTTTGCGAAATGAATTGCCAGAAATATTGCAAAAAATGCCTTCTCGGGAATAGCTTGCCAAAATGATAGGATTGATTTGCAAAAAAGAAGGTTATCAAGAAAATTATGACGTTGAGAATAACTCCATTTTATTTTGTAGCCTAGCTTTGCTGAAAGTCAGAGAAAATATATATTCGGCTCTTCAGGTACTTCATTAAAAACATAAATCTATGATTGGTTAATCTGATACTGAGGTAATAATTCCTTCAAATAGAAAACCGTTTCTTTCTTAGAGATGACAAGAATTCACGAACATAATGTCCCAAAAATAAATCTCACATCTTATTACGACAAGAGATTATTAAAAACAGAATCATATTAGCAGCATGCTCAAACTTCATATCATTTCCACAAACTCGCAAGAGAATGTACAAAGATTAAAAACGTCATTCAAAGAAATGGGTAAATTATTTAGAGTGATTCATGAAGATGGAAATATATTGCTATGATATTGTTGAATAAATAAGTATTTAATGTAAAATACCGTCAAAAATCCTGCCGAATAGATCTTTGAATTCAACATACGAACTACTCAATTGAAAGGAATTGAGATTTCCACTCAACGATAATGGTGGACTGGGTTGCTAATTCTAAACTTTTTTGAGATGATTATTTTAATTGCTGTACAGGTTAGTTCTCTTTTTATTATAATTACAACTACTTAAAAGAACTTGCGTACTTTGTTTCAGTTGTCATGAATTAAACGAAGAAGTAATCAGGCATGATAAAACCTTAATGAACACTATAAGTTGCCATAGTTGAAGAGTAATAAAAGACGTTTAAAAGGTTTTTTTCCATGATTAAATTTTATTACATTTTTTAGATTATCAGACGATGAAAACCGCGTTAAAAAATTCGTTCCTTCCAGCAGATATTCCAGTCAAACGTTCGCGTGGAACGAAACAATTGCAGCTGCCTCGTGACCAAATGAGATCTGACATAAATATCCTTATGCTGAAAAGAAGAATGAGGGAGTGGCTGATGATAAAGTAAGAGAGAAATTAATTGAGATCCGAACGAGAAATTGCGATTCCCTTTTAGCGAAGGCGTTACGCCATTATGTCCGCACGATACAATACGCACTTGGAATACGGTTATGTGCACATCCCACCCAAAATAACGCTTACATAAATTACATGGCTCATATTGCCGCGAGTTACCGACCTCCGAGTCGTACTTCCATGACGACGATGAACGTATTTGGAAGGGCGTCTCTCAATCGAGAAGAAGTGCATCTCGATTAATAGCTATTGCATGCAGGTGTATGCAGCCTGTTTTAAAATGCGTGCAGCAGTTCGTGTGGGTGGCTCTTGGAGAAAGTTATGATGAAGTGAACGAAAGATCAATTGATGAGTGCAATTATCAGATACGATATAGCTGATAAAATAGTATATAAGATGGTGGATATAAATAATGAACATTATTGAGGCAGTGGAAGCTGCATTAAGGACCCTTTTTTAAAAAGCTCTATTGGTGTTCAGTGCGCAATACATTTCTTCTCAGGATACACTTCTCGTCTTAAGTTCTTTTTAATGAAATTGTGATGAACTTTCTTTAAATTTAAAAAGAAAATTAAAGGGAAATATTGAAGAGAGGGAAATCAAAAAGCTATTATAATAATTATATTTCAGTCTCTATTAAAAAGTGCCATTTATATTCTTTAAACGCGCATTATTATAAATTAACGAGTTCAAGAGTAAAATATTAGCTAAATGTGCACGTCAATTAGTTTCAAAGAAGAAAAAATTGGCATACTATGAGAGCTAAATTCTCCGAAGGCATTTTTTCAAAAACTTTCCTCTTTAAGCCATTTACTACCATTAATATTTTCAATTCACGAAAACAGACTTACGTACGTATGTTAATGGAGTTTGATTTAATTTAAATGAAATATCGTTAACACATAAAAATGTATTGTCGAAATATTATCGTAAATATAAAGATAAAAATGATGTAATCTTTATATGATTTAATGTTGAGGAGTCTTCATAAGCGTAAATTACAGTGGACATAGGAAGCAATATTTTTAGAAAAAGTAATAATTGGAAAACCTTTTTAAGTGCAAAATTCATCGCAAGGAAATATTTCTTCTTCCGTACTTGTCAACCTGCTTTTCTAATCGGAAACGTTTGGTAAATATTATTCTAATCTCTCAACACCTCGTATTTCGTATCAAAATCGATCCAGTCGACACCTCGGAGAGCAATCGATCGATATCTCGAAGGCTTCGAGTGTCGAAAGCATCTGGAAACGAAAAGGCGCCTTCGAAAGTAAGGTAATTTATAGGCAATCGGAGTAAAGAGAAAAACCTTAGGAGAATCGAATGAAGTTGTCCAGAAAATCGACGTCGGAGTGGGTGAAATTATAGTCGCGTACTCGGACGTGATAGAGCCCCGCCCCAACAGATAGCATCGCGTGTCGAAAGAGTGAGAAAAATGCGAGATTTAAGTCGGCAGCGACTAAATGAAGATCCCGGCGCAGATAGCAATTCAATGTATAGATACGGAGGGCTGATTGCTCTCGTATTACAGGCGAAGGCCTCTGGGTGGAGGTCCTGCCACCGCACTTTAAAAACTCCCCCAATACATATGTACGCTCCATTACGAGGCATCCTCCTTTCCGTGAATTCGAAACGGTCGTGCTCTATAAAATGCGTGCGCTGAAATAGGACCAGGTGGCCGTCTAATTTATCTCCGTCCGATGGAAATGGCGGCGAACGCTATCTGCGAACGATATCTTGTCTTTTAAAAGGATTTGCGGGAGATAATCAAGGATAAGGCGGACTAATTAAGCTGTTTCCTAATTGGAAGGAGTGTCCAAAGAGTGGGCGAAGGTAATGTGATCTAAGAGAAGTAATGAATTTATGACCTCCGTTTGGTCGCTGATTTATTTCGATTGCATTAATAGCCGATTTAACCTTGGCTTTATATCGTTCGGGCAAACCTCATCGCCAACGCAACGTGCTTCACGTTAAAAAGAACAGTGCAATTACTAAGAAAAAGAAACCGACACGAGAATGGACTTTTTAAGTAATCCTGCACAGCGATTTGGACCAAAGTCGGAAATTTTGGTGCATTCCAGGAAATATTTGGAAAAACACGTCGAAATATTGATTTTTTAGTAAATGACGTAGCTTTAAAAACAATGAAGATTACTAGCCTCACATCATTCTTGGAGTAATAACAAAATAAACGGTGCAGTCAACATGAATATTAAAATATAATATTCTCAAAGAAACACTTTGAAAGGAACCTATTATGAATTGAAAGTGGAATTTAGCCCAATTCTACAGGTAACAAGTGAGATTAAAGTCACTAAAATCATGAATCATAAAATACTAATACATTCTGATAATATACATCGGTATGCATAAACATGTTACCGAATCTAGAAGTGGCCAAACCATGATCCAAATTGGCAACATAGATAAGGCATTGGGTACTTAATCAAGCCACTGAGGTATTTAATCAAATGATAGAAGGAACTACGGAACAGGTTATTTTATGTTTTAAGTTTATTTTTAAGTAAAAATATAGAGAATCGCACAATTTTCTCTGAAGAAATGTAGATGACTTGCTATGGTTTATAGAAATTTGAATCGTATTACGACATCCAACACTGCTAATACATATCATACTGCATATTCTTCACTGACAAGAAAATTCTGTTACAAGCTTATCGGTAGTCATTATTACAATCTATTATTGAGAAAATCCTGTATTTTGCCATTTAGCCTTATCCAGGAACTCACGAAAAATTTCGAACTTATCAAATTTTTATCACGCTACGAATTCAAAAAATATTGGTATCCAGCAATTGTTGTTCTCATTTTTAAAAAGCTGACTTTTAATTATTGAATGTCGTCCAACCTAGCACATCGAAATGGGTCCATTCCCCAACATTTACCAATCTTCCTCATCAAACGGATATGGACCTTTTAAGTCTGCAGACCGTGAAATTTTATGATGAGCCTCGTGAAATAGTTTCATATGAATACAGCGATCTCCGCCTTTATCGTCTTATCTTTCCATAATCGCCTACCAAAGAAGAAGCGAAATAATAAATTGAAAATGAGATGCAGGTGTTCTTTGCCGAAAGGTGGACCTAAAAATAATCTCGCTTGAGAAAGACGAATGAATAAAACAGTTTCATCAACTTTACATTCAAATGTTTTTAGAGCGCACTGAATGGGTTGTACCTTCTTATGGTCTGATGAGAAGGTTATAGATGAAGCTACATGGGGAAAATAGAACTGGTGATCAAATTCGACACTATTATTAGTATGATATTGTAAATATAATGATTGAAATTTAAATAAATATCTCCTATTAATGTAAAACTTTAAAAAAATATGAAACTTTATTGTTAAATTGTTATCACGAGATTTCTAATAAAATTTCCATTCTTTTATTTCACCATGATAGTATTTCATTAATTATTGATTAATAATTGACAAAATTAAAATTTATCAACTATAAGCAGTCCGAAGAATGGTAAATGCTTTACTACTTCACTACTGACAGCCACAGATTTGGATAAATAATATCCTTACGTAACGATATAAGTAGAGGAATATAGTTTCATTTACCTGTTTCAAATAGCGTGAATAAACTCGAGTTTGTGATAAAATCTTGAGATAAAAACAACAAACCTCGCATATTTGAAACTTAGGTAATTTCAAATTTTCCTTATATTGTTTGTTAAATATAAGAACAATAATAACAGGAGATTCTTATTCATATATGATATCATTTCAACTAAGCTATGCGCTACAGAATGTAACCTAGATGGAAATACGATCTTTACCATACAATGAAGAAAAAAATAAGCTTTCGATTCACTTCCGTGATACATAAAAAACTCAAATGTATAATAAGGAGTGGCGCATTTCCGAGGACAACCTCACTTCATAAGCGCCCAGGATATAAATACTCATATGAACCGTAATGAAGAAAAACACCCTTCCCTTGGGTGGGAATAGGAAGCTGAAACAAACAAGTATCTACGGGAACTTCTCAAGGAACGAGTGGGAGTCTAGTACAAGGAAATGTTCGCATATATTCGAAAAGAGGCGTACGTTGAGAAGGGCGTGGGTGACCCGTGGAAGCACCGGTCGCGGAAGATGCCGATGGACGATAGACACGCGTGTTAATGTTTAGCGCTACAAGCCAAAGCGATATTCGATCCAGAAAGCCTTCCTTGGACAATTTTAATTTAAATCGCCCTCGTTGATTTCTAGATGGATCATAAAATTCGATCCAAAGATTTGAATCTCCCGCTTGAATTGAGGAAGAGATTTCTTTTAATGAATTTTGCCTCGCATATTCGGTTTCACGAACATTTCTATGCTTTCTTATCTGCTAATTTGTCCTCCTTGTTGAAATTTGAACCCGCGTCCGATGCCAGAAAGTTTCTACGCTAGCTGAGGCAACGGATGCCCGTTCGAATACATCGGAATTCCCAACTCGTGAAGCAGTCTGTTCCGTGAATGACTGTACATATATTTTCATTTATACTGCTGCTGATATGTTACTTTTTAACAGTACATAGTTTTTTGCTGTAATTAATTTTAGAAGTAGTTTTCAAAAGTAAATAATAGGTCAGGGCTTGTAGTTCGTTGAAATACTACCTTCTATCAAAATATGCTAAGAAATCATTTAAGACTTTTTTGATGATTTTATATTGGAAGGGTTACATTGATTATATGAAAAAACTCAAATTTTAGTTTCCAATTAAATATTAGAAAGTAAAACATGGCGATATATCGATTTCCAAATCCACATACGTACATATGGACTTCGAGAAATTTAAAATCAACATCCTTGGTTCACTTAAACTTTAACAGCGTATTTCATTGACGAATACAATCCTCGAGAACCTTCCATATCGTTTGGGAAAGACAAATACCATTCAATGTACTTCAAACGAACCCAGGTTTAGCGATTAACCGAACAGCGTTTCATTTGCAACGTGGAATGACACAGGAATCGATCGAAGGAGTAGCAGAGTGCGGAAGCCAAGGGAAACACTCGGAAAAAATAAAGATCGATAAAAGTAAATAAACGGAGGGCAACCAGCACCACTCTGAAGGCGCGTAAAAACCTCTTAACAAGGGCCAGTTGAAGAGCGAACACGGAGAGTGTGGGCCAGTGACAGTGGGGCGTGGGACGGAGAGAGAAATGGAGTGATGGCAGTGTTTTACGAGGGAGGCACCTCGGCCGCCCCCCGCCAAGCACGGCGGGGCGGTCTCGAGGTAATTGGCAGGAGCAAAGAAGAGATTAGCGGTGGTGGGGAGAGAGGCATTTCATTGCACCATCGATCTGGAAAGCACCAAATGCGTACAGAAGCCACTGGATAACAGCGGAAGAAATATTGACGCAATCAAGACCAACTCTTTGTCTTTGGTTCCCCATCAAGGCGTGTCTGCACTCAGCAATTGCCAGAAACTATAAAAATGATGTTTTTTAATATTTTTTAGATAGGAAAAGTGGATGACTTCGATCGAAACCTTAGGTTCACTCCAGTAGCTATCATTTTAGTTTGGTTAACTAGCTGATGGTATGAATATCTCAAAGATAAATTAGAAAATCAAATCAGAAGCAATGTAATGCAACTTATGTTTACTTCTGAAAGAATATTTCGCATGAAACCCCCTTAAAAACATTTAAAAAGCGATATAATATTCCGTTTCCTAGACTGAAGAATTGAAACCAATGAATACCATATGACATATTGTAACTTTCCCTTAGCAGACAAAACATTTCTTTTCCCGAACTCAAAAATATAAATTTCATAAATGTAAAATATGAAATACGATGAATTTCATGTCTCAAATTATTGCCGATTCAAATCTACTTATATTCACGAAAACATTATCATATGAACCCTTTGTAACAAGAACTTCAAATTGAGTAATATTCTTAGACCTATTAAAACTCCCTGATGTATACATTCACACCTTATTTTATCAAAAGTGACAAAACAAAAAAAAAACACTTTTAAATTTAATCCTTATACATGATACACAATGTTGTAACGCAAAACCGAAATTAATCTTTTTAACTCCAAAACCATTTTATGTAATGGATAAGCATGTCTAACTCGCCACTTGATAAAGTTCACGTGAATAGACAGCCGCTTTCCATGCCCAACTTCGCTCACCCTCAACACCTCTTTGGAATTTTATATAATTCCCGAGGCGAGAAATGTGGGTGTATTCGTGGATGGATCGGACATTTCACAGGAGGGAGTGGTGATAGCACGCTTTGCCGCAGAGCGCCGACTCGCACGCACGTGGAATATGGAAGCACGTATTAACTGCTGGGCGACCACGGAGGTTAGCAGATGCCTTCGGAAGCTGCTCGTTTTTTGCTGCGAACGTTCCTTGGAAGGTCGAAAAGGGGACCACACCCAGTATCGGACCAACTCTTCGTGTCGAGCATGAGATTTGGGCGCACACACTGTCACTTGCGATCATGACATGAAATATGAATTCTTCCAACTAGAATATTCAATCACTCCCCCAGAAAAGTGTCGGGAAGGTGTCTTCCTCGTATTGAATTTGACTTGTTTTGACACGCGGACAATACTGAGGAATGTTCAACAAGTATTAATATGAATTGTCCATGGCGATTTACATATATTAATGACGTACGTTTAAGCTTAAACTTTCCACGGCTCTAAATATTCTTCGTATTTATTTACAGCGATACACCTGAGCCGTGTGTGAGGCACCGCGCAAGTGGTTGCTATCGAAACAATGTCCCATTGGCCATAATTTGATGCCGATACCCAGTTATGTCTTCGCTTGCCAGGGTTCAGCCATAAAAGTCGGACGTTCCTCAGAATTAAAGATTTTAGTAGGGCCTCCTTGGCGAAACGGTTAACGCACTTGCAGACTGCTGGGGTTCGATCTTCTGTCACGACTGTACACAAAATAGCCGCTCTTTATGGTGACCAAAATATTTCAGATTTACCAGATAAAATTTAATGCTGTATCGTTTCAAATAAACCTCCTTCAAACAATCCTTGAAATTCAAGTATTTCATTGCTTCGAAGGAGTAATTGGACAACTAAACTCCCGAATCACGCACTTTCTCAATGAAATTTTATGAAGCTCTGAGTTCACATAACATTGGAAATTCCCAGCATTATTTTTGCGAGATTTAAGTTCTGCTTGAATTTTATAGAGAGAATTGACAATTCTATCCAATGCTGTAGCTGTTTTGAGGAAGCTATAAACTTAATCTCTCCAGTCACAATGATTTCGTAAAAAGAAAGATAAAATTTATCTAATAGCAAAGAATAAAATTTCAAAACGGAACAAGAAAATTGTCAATAATTTTGCATTACCGCACTTACAAGCGGTTCTATAACAAGCGTGATTAAGTACGCTACAATAAACTTTTTTGCATTCACACTATGTGAATACACGGCTTACACTAGTGATGATTTCAATTCTTTAGAAAAGGAACTCATCGGTGTTATTTAGGAACTAAATTATATTTATAGGTTTCAAAAATGTAATCGAGCTATGTATGGCGTACGAGTCAAAACTTACCCAATATCAAAATGTAGATGCAGCTGAATATATGTATAATTAATTACCATAAGGATAATAATAGAAAAATCAAAGGTATAATGGTAAAAATTAATCTTGAATAAAATGAAGTTCATTTAATAATTAGAATGGGAATATTTTACTTCATATTACGAAATCATGCACGAGAAATGGTTGCCTAACAACCCTTATTAGACGAGAAATAATGAATAATATATTTAAGCTGAAGGAGCATAAACTTAAGAAAATTTATCAGCACGCAATTTGCCGTTAAATAAGTAGTCCTATTAAAGTAATTGGAAGCCATAAAGTTGAGTGATAAATGGACATTATGTAACAACACAGAGCACTCTTACAGAAATGCTTTTTTCAAATGAATCATCCACATTTGCCTAAGTGAATTAAAATAAATGAAGTCATTAGTATACTTGATACATTTTCTTGCAATGAGAAAAAAGATATTCATTTTTAGAAGTTATTCTAAACCAGTTTTTATGGGAACATGAATTTCATTATCCTTCTCAATCTACGTCACAAATTTACCATATGGAACTTATACAGAGATAATTTCGTGAATATTATCAAAAGATAATCAATTCAAATATATTTGGATTATAGGCATGGAAAATGGCAAAGAATAAGCAATCTGACCAAAAATAATTTTACGGAAAAATTGTATGCTATATTGAATAACGAATTAGTTTATTTTGAATTTCAAATAGATTAGTTAATTTATTAACTTTGAATGCAAAAAAATAAAGGACTATAAAATTAGACAATGTCGCATAACTTTAATTAC
Organism: Pantala flavescens; assembly: GCA_020796165.1. Taxonomy (NCBI): domain Eukaryota; kingdom Metazoa; phylum Arthropoda; class Insecta; order Odonata; family Libellulidae; genus Pantala; species Pantala flavescens. Next base: position 51,162,637 of record CM036883.1, read on the forward strand.
TGTAGTATTCGAAATACTTCATAAGGTATACCCTAAAATTAAATCTTACTGTCTCAAATAATATAGAGAAAAATACATTCAAATTCACAATGCCCATAGAAATTGTTAACATTTTGTTTTTATACATTTATTACATTTTGGTATATATTATTGCGAAAAAATGCAACCTCAAAAGTAAAAATAACAATTTTCTTTGTGCATGTAATGTAAATTGCAACATTCACCCAATTAGAAAATATATAATAATTTTGATAAAAGTGTTCTTTTTCGTAATAAATCCTTCCATAGAGTATGTATTCAAAATTCTTATTATATATCTTGATTCGTTTCAATTAGTAGTTAAGATAAATCAAAAATTGTACAACGATACTCATTGAAAGCGTTATGATATTTTCGTTTTTTGCTATATTTTATGTTTGCGAAACCTTATGAGAATTAATATAAAATTCTTTCGAGAAATTACCGTCGAGTTTTTAGCGATTTCAAAGAAAGAACATCCGATAAATCGAGATAAAATCCCCATTCTTGAACAGCCTCGAGCACTGCCATCAAAAACAAAACCCCTGTACGGTACATCCAAAAGCGATTCTCGAAAAATTTCGGAAAGTTATTTTACACATAAAACCTGTGGAATCAGAAGCGTTTCAGGATTTATTTATTTTATTCTCCTATACGTCCAACCTCACCCGACCGTGACTCGATTCCCAAACGTATTCGTATTTATGAATTCGACGCTTGCCTCTTGCGGAGGCCGTTGGCAGACGAGGAACAATGGAGATGGTCGGGAAGAATTGTCTCATCCCAGATACGCTGATATTCGTCACGCCAGTTCCCTGCTTTTTATCTCTTGCGGGGGAAGAATTCTTTTGACTCATCTCTCGGAATAAAACTGCGATCTCGTTCGCAAAACTCGGCGAGCGCGTGCGTTTTCTATTTTTATTCCTTTTAAACTTAACGGAATTTATCGGTTCGAAACGTCTACCTCGATTGGAATGAAACAGAGATATTCTTTGATCCGTAAAGCTCCTTCGTATGAGACTAGAAGATGAATTTGATATCCACCGACGGAGACTGGATGTCATTCTTTTTTCGTATAAAAGAGGTACACACGCGTGTTTGAAGGGTTTTAGATTTATCATATAGGATCAGTGAGGTAAAATGAAAATTTTGAAATTTATAAATTTCCAATGTTATTTTACTTTAGATTTATCAAAAAATCTTTATCAACCGATATAAAGCTTCGATATAAAAAATTACATTCAGCGCTTAGTGGATATTTAAAGTCATATCCAATACAAATACAATATATTCACGAAGGAGCTTTATGAATCAAAAATGCCCCTTTCAATTTTGGACTGTTATTGAGTAAGTACGAAATATCCGATTATATATTATTACTATTATGATCCACTGATATAATGAAATAAAACAGCGTACAGTATTTCATTATGGAAGGAATTTAAGATGAAATAATTTGGACGCCAAGGCAGTATATTCAAACAATGATTGGCATATTCTAATTAGATAAAGAAAACTGCATTATAAACCTTAAAGAAATCTCTTTCATTAATAAATTAAATAGCTTTACAAAAATCTAGACTTATCTGGAAACATGCACTTGTAAATGACAAATTTCTGTGCAGTATATTTCTCTAATCCTAATATCAGCACGTAATTATGCTGTAACTAAGTTTAACTTCTAAAATGCGTAATATATTAACTTTTTTACGATTCAACGTAATTATGTGCTTCTCATGCCATAAAATATTTCAAACAGTCATAATGCATGTGAATATCTTGATTTCAATTCAATGGATGACGCAGAAGAGAACATGGTGTATTCAATTTGAATAGGTTCACATATTAAAGCTTAATATTCCAATTGAAATTATTCTGCTGTAACTTACAGAACGAAAAAAATCCGGTTCGAACCGGTTAAAGGACAGCAGGAAAGAGTGAAACCGGAACTGAACATTCATGGAACCGGAAATAAAAAAAAAGATACGAACGAAAAATATTCGAGTTCACTGCTCTTATGATAAAATCATCATAAAAATTATATGAACTGCTTCGAAGGTTATCATTTCTATATTTCTATTATTTTACTATGATTTATATATCTATTATCATTATTTCTATCATCTATCACCTTTTTTATCATGGAAATTTTATATTAATCTTTCAAAATCACTTTAAGATACTACTGTATGAAGGTTCTATGTATCACACGTATTTTAGGATTGGACATGTATAAATAGTTTCCCTTACGAAAAACCAAATCCATTTGAAGACGATCTCGTACACGCGTGCCCCTTCCTCCGCTGATCAGTAAAACACGCGCATTCCACTTTCGTGATGACCTTATCGCTGGAATCTCGACAAACCTTAAAACTCGTCCCTCGATCGTAAAGATCCCCGAATCGAGACAATAGAGAAACAAATCCTGGCCTATCGCGGTAAACGGTCGGTTTTATTAAACAAATGTCCACGTGGGAGGGCGGGATTAAATTCGGATCACAAGTGGACCTCAGAATCCTGAATATTCGCGTGCCAAACGTGATTCACGAGATCGTCGCAAGGAGGCGCCATCCCAAAAAGATCGCCCTCATCCATCACTTTGACACTAGGATCCTCTTGTGAAAAGCGTCGATCGCTATTCACGGCGTGCGTTTTCCGAATAAATGCGGAATACGGGGTCGGAGTGTCCGCCGTGAAAAATCGCCACCAGGCGCCGTCTTTGTTCCGAGGGCGCCCTCAGCTATGCCTTTGGGGGAAGATTCATCGGCAAAAGGAAATAAAGAATTCGCGACGAAAAGTAAGCTCTGAACGGTTATTTCTCTCGGTCGCTTCTAGGAAAGAGTTGAAAGGGAAACATCCCTTTGATTTATTTTGCCGTCTTTTTATTGTTTCCGCACGAGTGCCACTGGACGATGTTCTTATGATATCCAGATCGATTGTGGAAGTGAAAAGGCATTGGATCGATTCCAATTTCGTTATTCTCACAGAAAAAATCACAAGATAAAAACAATAAGGATAAAATCACAGTTTGGAAGAACTAGACGACTTAAAATGCGCTACGATGACTGAGTGGTCCAATAGACAAATTTATATCGACTAAAACACTTCTGGAAGATGACGGAATATAATTGATAGCACGCACTAATAAAATTTTTTCCGATTCCCTATCCTCAATATAACATATATGTGATATTTTTCCAATCAGATTATGTTATACCAAATAAATGTTAAGAAACATCAGCTTTATAAATGAAATAAAAAATTAGATAGATATTTTCATCCCTTTGATGAAAATGCATAGGATGGATGGATCTAGGATTAACAATGAGAGCTTTGAACGAAGAGAAATATGTGTCAGAAAAAATTCTAATCAGATGGATAGTATTAGATTGATAGATGGATGAATAGATGAATTTAACTGAATGGCTAATAATTTACTGATTCATAATAATGTGTATATTTACAAATAATTTCCTAATCTTACTTACAGTATATTCATCGTTAAATCCACAATTTTCAAGCATTTATTCCATAACTCTGAGACTATTTTAATTTACAATAGTAGAATTTCCAATTATTTAATGGCAGCCCTACATGCTGTGCAAAACAGAAGTCTAAAATCGCAAAACTGCTTTGAGTTAAAATCCTTCTAAGTGAGCTTGTGTTGTTTTTAGGCACTATTTTGACGTACCCTCCTTCAATCTGACACCCGCTCCTCTCATCAGTATTATTATTTGCAAAAAACTTCGCACGGATAAGCTCTCGTCAACGATAGCACAACTTGAGTGGTCATCGTGAGAGGCGATGATTCAAAGGCAAAGAACTAAGCAACGGAAGCTCTTATCGAATGTGCGAAGAAAAAGAATACATCAGACTGAGGAGGGAAGCGAACATGGGAAAATAAATCTGCTGAAAGTAGTACTTCAAGATCGTTTTGGGTACAAATTTACATTGCGGGAATGAATTTCGATAAATAATTTGGTCGTGCAAAACGGTATGATTATTTTAAAAAACTTCTGGCTATCAAAAAAATGCAGAATATTTTCGATTTCGCACATGCGATTTTCAACCCTTAATACGCGAAAAGTACTTAAATACGAACACGACTCGATCTTGAAATTGGGAGAGGTGATAATGAAGCGTAACATCAAAATTAATCTCGCTAATTGCGGGGAACGTGACGTTAAATATCGTTACGGAAAATAAATCACGATAGTCATTTGTCTTCGCCACAGACGTCTGAATTAACGACTCGCGATCGACCACAATTATATCTCGCATTGCCACTTAGTTCCATAGTCAGAAGTTGGGCTTGACAAATCAATATATTTTCGCGTCTTTTTACATCGACGTATATAACGCGCGTTTTTTATGAAGAACAGGTTTCATTTGAGTTCTATAGAGAGAAAGCGCGTCTGAATTATTGGCGAAAAATTGAATGAAAAAAGAGCATTCACTCCCACACCTGTTCAAAGGGGGATTTGTATCAGCGATCTTTGGCGAGCAACGAAAGCCGTGTTTCTTAGCCGAAGCGAAAAAACGGCATATCGATAAAATTCCGCGGAAATTTTCAGCCTGCAGCTGTGGCGAAAATTGAATACGGCGATAAATTCCGTTCCCGTTGTCGAACGTATCTCAACAGAACTCCCTCATTTGCTAACATCGAGTGAATGCGCTTTTCAGAGGTATTTTTAATCGAATGCCTATTTTGGATCCGATGACTAATTCGGGCATTCCGATGGCAGATTACTCTCGAAATGCTGAATAAGTGAGGAGATGCTGCGGAAGATGAATTCGTTTCAGATCGGAGACGTCTTCTCGGATTTCAAATGCGAGCAGCGCGTCACTGTTATCTCGTCGAATTCTCTTTTAAAAACAACGAGGAATTTATTACGATTCTCGGAGGCGAATCGATGTAAAACTCGGTATCAATGAGCGAGGCTTCCAGGTAACCACGGAGATGACTTCATAACTCCATTATGGACACGTGATTTTAATTGATAAAAAGTGTACAATTGCATTTTGTAATCGACACTCGATAAAGTAATTAATTCATATATCGAACGGGAATGAATATATTCGATATTTTTTGCTGAGTAACCGTATCGTGTTTCGGCAAAAGAAGGATGTACTGAATGATTGAGAGGAAAGTGTCATCTATATCTGTAACGATGAAGATGAAGCGATGTATGTATTGATTATATCATCCAGAAGATATGAATGCAAATATATCGATTAATGTATTTAAAATTTTCTTCGCATGAAATTAATCAATGCATCTGAAATCGGCAGCTTAATATTTAAAAAAATGAGAAAATAAAGAGCCACAATTTTTAAGCCTTCAAAGAATCATTTAAACAATCCCTGAAATCTTCACCGTGGAAAATTTTTGCAAAGAAAATCCTACGTGGTAAACAGAACCCAAATCCCAAACCGGGGCGAAAGATGTAACAATTAAATTTTACCCCTAATAGGTTTAAATAAGGTCATTATTTCTTGTATATCCATTTCACTTTCACGTAGTAAATCAGAGAGTTGATAATTCTAATTCTATATCATGAATACAGTGCACATTCGTCAATTTTTTATTGAATGTCAAACGATGAAACGGATTTTCTAATATATAAATTGAAGCGTGCAAAGTATTGTATAGGATGTACCACATTGAGAAAATCCAACTGTTACTGATGCATTGGCAACTTATCACCACAAAATTTAAAACTGTAAATATAGTAAAGACAGAAGTCCTTCCACAGGCCACCCTAACGGAGAAGGAATTGAAAATAGAAATCTATATGCATAGAAGAGAATTGCGAATAAATATATATCTTTTAGGATACCTAATGAATAATCAGTACGCTGGGAGGTTTAATGATTTATATGATAAACCCATTTTTACCATAAAAGGCCAGAGACCGTAAGGAATTGATTGTTCCTAACTCATAGACACGTAAGCAATGATGTATACGAACGTAAATAATCATTGCAGAGACCCGGATATCCTTACATTGGCGCTGCCAAAACACTTATGGCCAGAAGTTATTTCGGTTGCACATTGGAGAGACGTAAGCTCGTCATCCTCATTACCATATTATTCTCTTATTTATTTACTTAAATTAATGGCATTCTAATCAGTTGGCTGTCGCTCGATTCTCCACTAAAGCTGGACTTTTCGCCTTGGCACGTCCCTTCTTCATCTCGTGCATATTGAACAAGATACCCTGAGGTGCATTCTTCCCTCCCCTCATCTATCTATAGGATGACTTTTAGCCTGGGAAAAATCTTCGCCTCCCGAACTGCCACATTCTCATTATGATAAAGAGATGCGATGTTTTCGCGGGAAAAGTTGGATTCCTGCATCGCATCTCGAATTCGAGGGATTCCTTTCACTCTCTCTGAGGAATACCTTTGCGATCTTCCCATGCTCGTTTCCGCACTTAGAGAGAGAGCTTCTTTACGGATAAATATAGCCGAATGTTTCATTTCGGCTGTTACGCCTCCCTAAGTGAGCGGTTCGAGTTGGGGTGATTTCCGGTACTTCTTTTGCTTTCACTGCTGCATATCCTCCTTAAAGATCGTATACATTTCCGCTTTTTGAATCACTTCCCTTCGTTGTCTTTAATGCGATATCTGCGCTGGTTCACCCACTGGATATAGATCATTATATTCAAGTATACCAAATAATAGAAGTTCTCACATTTGAAATACAGCTTTAGGCATACTTCATTCTATCAAATAGCTTGTGAAAATTATGACTAAAATTAATGTATTTCTCCAAAAGTCATACGTAGCAGAATTATTTACGAAATATTTATATTTCATTCAAATATGAAAACATGCAATAATTAACCACTATCTAAAGTTCTGTAATGAAAGGTGTCTAAGAAGGGTGGAGTGTTTATGAAGAGCATCGTAAAAATACGTGAAAGTTTATAAGATTGTTCCGTTTGTTAATGGTATATATTTAGGTACATTTCATGTAAAGGATACATCAACCTATTTAATAAGGCTTCAGCGATGAAGAGACGAGAAAAATATTCAATCCTAATCTCCGAGAAAATGAACAAATCAAAAAACCAATAAAAGTAGAAATGCCGAATTTTAGGTCTCTGAGTGATTTTGATGAAACTAATTATTTACGCGACTATTCTATTTCACAAAACACAATACCACATTAAAAAAACGATATATGCAGGTGTTTAAGTACAAAGAAGACCATCTAAGAGTACGCACGTATTCCTAAAAACGATCGAATACAGTTCTTATTGCGGATGTAATTAAATTCCTCTACGACCAAAATAAAATGTGCCCATGTTCACAAACAGCGAGATAATTCCTTCCAATTCCGGTGTCATAAAGAGTCGCAAATTTGGCGAATCCTTACAAGCATTTTGACGCGGATTTGGGCACCGTGCCTCCCCTCCACTACGACAGATGTCCGCTAATGGAAAACCTGTATCACCGAGAAAGATCTCTCTGTTTATTCCCTCTTTTTTTTTAAACCGCTCCGTGGGCCTAACTTACGACCGACGCCAAAATACCGAAAGTTTAATAAGGAAAAAAAAGCGCATCGCGTTCCAGTTTCGGATCCTTTCTCTCCCGGAGAGATACGTCTAGGGTTTTTGGAAGACTCGCCGTAAAGTGCGTCAGGAAAGACACCGTAACTCAAAACGGTTTGAATTTATTAATTCGATCTGGGCCGATAGGATCCCAACGAATGTGCATTCGTACCCGGAAACCAAGGAAGAAGAAAGTGTACGAATATGATCAATGACTGCCTTCATTCAAACTGAAGTACGATCGCCTTAAAGCCTTTAATAACCTGAAAAAGCGCGCGATCTTAATACGAGACAACGTTTCCGCGGTCTTATTACAAAGACGAAGGAAATATTGGGCTCAACAAGACGTCTTCGAAGGAATTATTACGGAACGATTTTCGAAAGGCGTAACGAAAATAATCTTTGCGAAGATCGAAATGAAATTATGATTCTTTAAAATGAGGAGTGAGCAATCATACCATCATACTTGTGAGGAGTTAAAGGTGTATTTGAACTTAATTGGGACACTTTCTATTTCACCTTTTTTTTGATTTCTCTGCGAAATGGAGTATTTCTCAGATAAAATATCATACGAACGATCAATTCAATAATTTATCTAAGATCTTGATGTAATATTGCTTTACTATTTATAATTCGTAGAGTTAATACTAGTTCTTACATCTCTTTTGTTTTTGGAAAAGGTATTACATTGTAAGTAAAAATAAACGAAAAACTTATACAAAGTAAAATAAAAGTAATTAAGAAAAAGTAATGATCTACTGTTTATTAAAGCTCATCTAATATTCGCGCCGTGAATTTTTACAGGCTCTTAAGAGTACAATGATCTCATTATGTTAAAGATAAGGAACAGGTATTACTCTACCGTAAACATTTAAAAATAACTATCTCATTATAAAAATATAAATTATTTATCGTCTACTTTGCCCATGGTTAACTTAGATAAAGAATAACTTTGTTAGATTAAAGTTCAATGAAACAATTCATTCCAATTTTATTTACCCTAATGAAAGAATTATAGGATATCATTTTAAAAGATGAAAATACAGTAAAGCATTGCTATAATTTTTAACTTTTTCAACCAGCTTTTTGTTATCTTTTCCTTTGATCCTCATATTCCTGATGAAACACATAGATAACGATTATTAGTCATGTTTTTCTTCTTTTCACTTACTACTTTGCAATTTACCGCAACGTAAAATAGAAGAATAAAAATTCAGTACCATTTCCAATAATGGCTATATAAATAATGTATTCTGAGCCGTTTCATTCAAAGGGCAGAGATCAAACATAAAAACTTAATGAAGAATTCTCGTTAAGTTCAGTAGGGTTTGTCACACCTGTCGTATGAGCATCGTATACAGTAAAATAAGCACTTATACGTGGGTTTTTATCGTAATAGTTACTAGATAAAATTATCTCTTGAAGCAAAATAAGTGTTTATGGACGAATTATTTTTAATTAAATCGTAATTATACAAAAAGAACATTCAAATACCTAACATTGATAAGAATATCAAAGTTAACTAGATATGTAGTACCGCAATTATAGAATTTGAAACATATTTACTAACCACCGTCATATTTTTTTTCAATATTCAGGTTTCCTAAGTACAGAAGAATGATGCTTAATCGAGAACATATTCCAGTTAAAGGAAACGAAATATTTTCGAAAACGTTTGACTTTTAGCAAACATTGTCTTCAACTTCTCAAACATTCCAAAACTAGGCGAAAACTGAACAAGACAAATTTGCCATTAAAATTACCCCGATATCGTCTAACGGTGACTTCTCATTCCAAAACTGTCTACGACTAAACAAAAACAATTTCAGGGGAAGAGGAAATGTTCGTTTTCATCCTATCACATTCCATCTCCTTTTGGAATCACCGGAATTGCACACTTATCCGGTCTCTTTGGATTGCTTCCAAAATACCGTTTTTGGGCTTACACTGCCATTTTCGTTCGCTTTCATAAATCTCGCATTCAGGAAAATACATTCGCCCATTCGAGTTTCCTTACTGCACAAACTATTCACCCTGCCTGATGATCGTAATAAATATCAAAACAGATCTGAAATTTAAACAAAAAGAATTAAAATATCCGATCGGAAGAATTCAAAGGCGATGAGTGATATTCAAAGAAACCGATTGACTTTCTTGGAGTTTTTATATGCATATGAATATGCATGAATAAATATATAATGAATAAATTAATAAACTATTCTTTCGCTTCTTTACACATCATCCCTCATCTAAAACCATCCTGCATCTATCCTTTCACTAAGAATTACTATATCTTTCCTTCGATTTGATTACTAATCAGCTGGAATATAAAACATTTCTTAACATTTACGGTTAATAGTATTTTATTGATTTATCAATATATAATTCATTTACACTGAACGGCAGTCGCTGTTGTACTATCATTACATTAAGAATACGTAAGAAAAGATATTCTACATACATTCTATGAAATGGACCATAGAAAGTATTCTTAGATTGAAGATCAAAAAGTTTTTTCTGTAAAAATTAATCACAAAACTGATAGTTAAATAATCCCTCCTCACTTGATCCTTGTAGTAGAGAGAATATTATTTTTATAACATTGTTAACGAGTGACAAATAGCAAAATTCGCGACAATGAATCCATAACTATGGTCTATTCTATTGGTGAATATTAAGAAATTATTTGAAAGACGAATCGTGCTTATATGCTTTAATAATAAAGACGAAACGGTATTCAACGTCTACAGCTATTCTAATCAAGCCTCAACCATTCCCTCCAACTTCTATTTAGTTATTCCATCCCAAGGAATTTAAATTTATTTCCAATCTCTCGCATGGACATACCATTCGCAGACATCCTTTTGCCGCCTCCGCACGCCATTTTATTTTTTACCTCACATAATCGATTACCTGTACACCTTCCATAAACTCCGCATCTGTTTTTTCCCCATCAGTCCGCATCTCGGGGCAAAAATGAAGGAAAACATTTGAGGGAGAGATCAATCAATCAATGTATCCCATTACCTCCTTTGATCTTCGCCAACTTTCTTCCTCCACCGAAACACCGCTGCAGACTTCTTAAATCATCCTTTTTATACACCATTCGCATCTCCACCCACTCAACCACTCCGTGGATAAACTCCCTCGAGTTCCAAAAACTGCTTCCATCGGGTTTTCCCCGATTCACGTCCTTTTACTCCATTTTTAGTCCTCTTTTCGAAGCCGGAATACGGTTTCCACGTTTGACCAAAAACCAACGTTTTTAAACCTTTCCAACTTTGATTTCGTATCGTCCGACTGAAACCAGTAGTCATTCAAAATAGCATTCACTCAACTGAGTCAATTACGTAACGGTTGCTAACCATCTTACTTTCCTAGAGATGACGCTGCTATCAAGATGAAGACAAATCCTTGAATATCACAGCCATAGGTTTGATTTCATCGCAAGTATTTTCAGAAGGACCAATAAATTTGTAAAAAGTATAGATTGATGAAATTATAGTTATGATTTATATATTTTAACCACGATTAAGAAAGTATAGTAGTTCAGTCTTCCTGTTTTTACACACTCAAACTAAACATTGAAATAAATTTAAGCTTCTAAAATTAAGTTGAATTAAGATTCTCGCTAAATTTTTATTGTTTAAGAACAGTACATGAATGCGTATTTTAAATTCAACGATTGTATCAACACCATTCACTCCTCCACTTCATTCACATACGCAATCTACAGTACGGTTTAATGTACTTCACTTCTTCTCACACCTCACGTATATAAAAGCGCATAAAGCAATTAGACAAAATGAGGAAAGGTTAAAATTGCTCTCCTAATATCACCTGAAAATCCCCACTCCTTCCTTATGGGATGAGGTACGAACCAGTCTTAGCAATTAATTCTCAACACCCATACAGATGTATCGCCATAAGAAAATAAAAGAGATGATAGAAGGAGATGCAAAAAGGCAAACAAAGTTGGAGCAACTAAGTTCCGTGCATTCCGATATCCGGAGAAAACGAAACCGATTAATAAATAGCTTCCGCTGTTCCTAAATTATTTTCTTGGGGAGGGAAGGGGTGGGGGATAAAAAGTGCTGCCATTGGACACGTTACCTCGGGTTCGACGGCGCAAGTCTCTTCCCCTTCCCCTCACCCCTCCTAACTCCGCCATCCACTCCATAGATGGCGTATCGGGACGATTTACGCAGTTGGAATTGCAGCTTCCGTAGGAAAAAACGCACCCCCGAAATCTCTGGACCATCTGTCATCATTATGGCTTAATTAGATCTAATTCTTTGAGAAGACGAGGTTGTCAAGAGGGTATAAGTTTATGGGAGCCCTGGAAGATTGCGAATTTTGGTGATTTCGAAATGGAATGAGCAAATCCTAATGAACATTAACACTAGCGTAAATATGATTGATAGAGATTCAAAATCGTTACAGATAGATAACATTAAAAACGTGAGAGTCAAATCTTTGGAAAATGGTGTCTCAATCGTCTAAAGTTTCGTTGAAATGAAAGGAGGTGGCATCTGACCTGATACATTCAAGAATTCTATAGAAAATTTCTTAATTAATTAGGTAATTAATTCTGCTTAGTTACTCGATAAAACAAAAGAATCATGAAAACATTTCGGACCCTACATCTTAAATGGAATACATTTTCTTAAAGTCTTAATGTAATACGATTACAGTAAAGCTTGCACGATCTGTATCAGAGATATTTATTCAAAAGGAAATAAAAATATAAGTTTATTTGATTAATGACGAAGAATCTGAAATCGTAAGCTTTAAAGACTAAGATACGTTTTATAAAACAATAGAGGAAACTATTTTTGAATAACCTAACAAAGTGAATATATTTGTACAGAATTAACTTACGTTTGTCGATAGAAGAAAGAGTTAATTTTCTGGTTTAATATTGAACTTTCAGCGTAAGATCTCCCAAAGCGGATGAATCCCTAAGGATAATCTAGATATAGGATATGAGATTCTAAGAGACTGCTATATTACAATACATTACATTAAGCATTATTCATGAATTCATGTTTACATGGCTACTATTTATGCATTAAAGATCATGATTGTCAATACTGAACTCATTCGTCCTTTCTTGACAGCTTCATTGATTTCTTTTAATGTATTTAAGGAATTCTCAGCGGAAATTATCAAAATATTCAGCATAGATAACGCATCACATCGTTAAAGATAAGGGGTTGGAATCATGTTTGTTTTATTTATAGTGGAATTTGTAAACACACAAAATGTACGTATGAAATAGTACTATCTCATAATATCAAACAAGGTAGTGTATCTCATCGCTAAGTTTGTTCATTATGCAGCTTATTTCAAATTATCACAGCCATAATGATGTCGAGTGACACTGAAAAACAGTAACTTAACCCAGAAAAGAAAAAAGATACATTCAATGCACCTATGCATGACAGATGAGAAGAATTGATATTAAAATGCATTAAAATACCCCGTTCTAATACTTGAAAACAGAAGAATGCTGTCGTAATAGCACAAGAACAAGAGCGAATTTCCCTGAAAATCATTCTCCATTCGAGATACACCCCTTATCATTTCCATAGGTCTAACAGTGACAATACGGAGAGATCGCACGCAAAATCACGAATCTTACGCACTCGAGCACGGATCCGCCCATCGTCTATCTCCTTTAATAAACCAACATTCAATTAGGGAGCATCCCCACTCTTGCCATACTTACACCCTTCAATGGACAGCGGCATTGTGCGAATGGCTAACCCACGCGTCCAAACCCTTCCCGGCGTTCCTTGCGACGGAAATAGTTCAACGGGAGGATTTCCTCCCTCCTCAAACCTGAGGATTCCCGTTCCTTCGCTGCGAGCGCCTCCCCGCGGCGAGATTAAAAATGATCGAAAAAAGACGATCGGAAAAAAGAGACCCTAAGGATCCGTCGCCCACATGGTAACTAAGAACGGAGAGAGCGCGTGGTTGGCATTCCGCGGATGGCTGCGACCAGGCGAATGCAGTCGATCGAGTCTATCAATCCGCGCGTGGAAGGTATCAATGGAGAGAGGCTGAATTAGTCGAGGGGAACACAACTATTATGGCGTCCGATCGGTATTTCGGAGCACAAAATACTTGAAGGGAGAAGCGGATGTGTTGGGTCATTTGGAAGCCAAGAAAAGGCCTTCCGATTTCTTCTGCACTTGTGATTCTTGAATGCATGCTCAGAGTTATCATACGTATCTATTAAGCAGTGTGAACTAAGATATTTCAAATTCTCGACCTAATTAAGTTTACAATCATCAATAATCTTCCTTTCACTTATGCATACATTATAATCAGTATCATAAGTTAGTATAATGTCAGGTACTTCATCTTCAACTTTCTAGTTAGGTGTAATTAATAGTTAAAATTAAAAGGATCAACTATCCTATGCAAGGAGTATTCGGAAATATGATAAAACAGTTGAAAGATACGTATGATCACAGTATGAAGTACGAGAAAAACGGGTAATAAGGATTGTCATAAGACTGACACTGCATAACTATCGTAGATCAGAGAATAAGTAAATATACAATGATATAAAGAAAATGCAAATAGATATGTTCTGCAGTATAGGGTTTAAAACTTATTATTCAGTTCAGGCAAAATTTTTAGCACAGTCCTTTTCGATGTTAGAAGTAGATCTATCTCTGTTGGAAGATTTCGTTTCCACATTCGAAGTGAATGGGAAATACTTCGTATAAGCGAGGTAGTGGACTAGCAAATGCACCACAAAATGATAGGATAACTTTAATCAAATTACAAATGTTACGAAGTGAATAGGCTTTTACAAGCAGAGGAAGCTTAAGTATCCGAATTGACTTTAATTTAATTGCATTTAATGAAAAATAAATCAAAGACGTTCAAATGATAGCAGTTGGAAATTAGCTGAATTAAAATTTACTTCTACTTCCAGATGATTAATGAAGCTTGAAGACCACATAAGAGAAGGTTGCGTGTCTACGTTTGGAGAAGATATGGATAGTGATAATTAGCCAAGACGATGGTGCTTCCGTACCTTAACATGGTTTGGATTATCTTTGTGGATAATTATTTGTAAAAATGTCTAATTTATTCAATCAAACTTACTATTGTATGATTTATCACTGAGCACTTCAACAGAAATCTAGAATACACTAACTACCCTTCACTGGTCCTATAATATTCTAATAAATAAAGAAATATGGTAGAAGGTCCTAGAAACCTTTCCGAACTATACCTAGTTGACGAAGATTCTCTTCCATCCGTATACTCATACTAAACGTTAATCAAACCTTTTTAACGAGCGATAAAGGCGACCTTGACACTTCCCCTTATAAGACGTGCATAATAATTCGCGGGTCACTTTGTACTTCTCGACTTTTTTGCCCGAGATAAAAACGAATTCAGCCGATATGAATGTTCCCGCATTACTTCTGCTGGCGTCCGCTTATTAGTCGAGTGAAATGGGAACTTATTAATTCGACCAACTTCCTGCTGCGATTTCAATTACGGCCACCCACCTACGCCCGCCAAATAAATCCTCACAACTGGGCCTCCGTTTTTTACACACCTTTTCGCTTGAGTGACAACAACCCGAGCATCATTTGTTTCCGAGAGGCTTTCGATCAGCGATTACGTAACCGAACGTGGGCGAACTTTTTAATGAGGTCGAAGACGAATGCCGTGGCATCGATAAGCAGTCATTAAGGGAAAGGTCCTGGGAAGTCGCGTTGTCGTGTTCGCGGATCGTGACGGGTTATCGGAACACCGCTAATATCCCGAAATCCGCATTTCGAAGGGAAATTATGCCGCGATATTATTCAGCGTCGGAAGTGCGTAGGAGTTTTCGTCACGAAAAGGCCGCTAACGATGGGCAATATCTCAGCGTGAATTATGATGGAGAGACGAGATTTCGTGCTCTCCTTTGACTCTTCCCCGCTAAACGTTTAATCCGCCTTAATTTGCTTCGTTTGGGACAGATTTATCGACGCCGGGATTCGTAAATTTCGGAGAGAAATGGTCCGAATTTCAAGGGCAGCCTTCGCTCGATTGAATTAAGAAAGTTTCGTCTTTTTCACGTGTAATTGCAAATAGTTATTTAAAAATCATAGGAATATATTTAGCGTAAAAGTAGCCTTCGCGTGATTCCAATTTTAGTAATCTGCAGCGAGAGATATTCTATTCTTAAGCCTGGAAAGCACCTCAACAGTTAATGAAGCAAGACGATGGGGTATCCACCATTACTACGTTCTTACGTAGGGTCTTGCTTAAAATGAGTATAATGGTGGTAAACTATTTTCTTAGCAGTATTAAAAATGTAAATCTAATAATACCGTAATGAAAATAATATCAACAATACAACCTAACCTTTAAAGCACTAAAATATTACGTAAACGTGACTTCATAACACATCCTAGAAATCATTAAAGTCTAATAATTCTATATTCCACCGTAAAATTAACAAATATTGAAAATGGAGTCAAGATTTTAAAAGACGTCTTCAAGTTTTACATGATTAATTCGGTAATAAAATCAATGTTTGTCCTTCCTCAATAGATATTAGTTATTTAATGCCGAAACAGGTATACAATCAGGTTTTTACAAAGAAACCTACAAGAAATCAACGGGGAATATAAGTAGAAGGAAACATCTTATTTTGTATATGTAAAAGTACTTATGATATCTCTATATATAAATATTAGTATCACTTCAGGCAACACATCAGCAGGAATAGCTTTCCGGAATTAAAACACGAAAACGCATCCAATCGATCATTCATTAGAATCCATCCACGCACATCCATCACACGTCAAAACTTCAGTCACATATTCCACACATTTCGAGAATCCCAATTCCTCAACGCTCTGCAATGCATTCCTCTGAGAGGCGTGAAAATCCACTTCCCTGCGCAGATAACGAGCGACTGCATCTCTGTTTTAAACATCGCCTCTTAACGACTCAATGCATTTGGCAGCGCCGTCCGCGGTCACCGGCGGTGGTTACGGAGATGTCTGGAGGGGATTAAAGCGGTGGCCGATAAATAACGCCTCCGGGAGCCACCCCCACACCCTGATTAACGGCCTCTTTCGGAGGGGAAATATGAAGTGGTATGAAGGGATAAAAGGAGAGGATGCTTTAGGGACACGAAGATGATCGTGAATGTTGGAGGAGTG
The DNA here is from genome assembly GCA_020796165.1 of Pantala flavescens. NCBI lineage: Eukaryota > Metazoa > Arthropoda > Insecta > Odonata > Libellulidae > Pantala > Pantala flavescens. Next base: position 51,179,405 of record CM036883.1, read on the forward strand.
TATAAGAAGCATTTCAAAAGAGAGGTGGAAATTTTTCAAGGCTTGAAATTTATGTCGGTCTGAATAAATGTGTGTATATATACATGGAATGGGTGTTTTAGAAACAGCCTATATAGCGTGAATTCCTATAACATAAGGGTTCCATTTCTAGTTGGATGATGGTTAAATCTGCAGGTAAAATGCGGGCTTGATTTTGAAACCATACGAATGGATTCATTTTATATACCAGAAAATATAGTCATTATTTCCCGTAAGCATATATAGGATCTAAGGGATGCAGTTAAAGCTTATTCGTAAATTACGAATGTTGTAGGTTACAATATCATTTACATTACTTTCTCCTCTGTATTCAAGTAAATCAATACTCTTTATTTATTTGTACACACGTAAACCAATAGATTCCACGGCTGTGTGTTGTTTTGCTCTCTTTTTATAGTTTTTATAGTTTATTTTTTTAGAATTTCGTTTTAATGAAAACTTATCCTCAGTTTTTCAACATTCCCCTGCATTTAATGTCAACCTATTAATAAATTTAAGGAAATATAAATAGCATTATTAAAAATCCATTTAAACAATGACGTAATGGCGTATCAAGCATTACCAATCATTATCAAGAGGAGGAGTAACTAAATATGAATTCCATGACTGAAAGAACTTTGGCAAAATATAAAACAATTTTTTATATCTATAAACATCTTCATACTTAAACAGATAGGCGGTAAATACGAGACTTTAAAACGATTTCTCAAAAACGCATTATTTAAGATTGAAAACATTTTTCTATACGAGGCCAGAAACTAAAGATAACGACAGTTATAATATTTTCGTTCTTCGGACATCATCAAACTACGAAATTATTTTATATTTTATCAAAATTTCCCCAAGATCATCGTCTTGCGCGAATAGGTTTCCCATAAACGTCTCACAACTTACGCACTTGGCCTCTTTCCCGAGAAACGCATTCTGAGAAGTCTATCGAAAATTCATCTCCAATACGGAGGCTTCATTTCCCTCATTAAGAAAGCATTGCCTTTTGACGAACGAGCGAAAGGCGAAATGTGTGCGAAGAAGGATACGAAAATCCGCGAAGAAGAGAAAGACGCGGTTGGGATGGAGAAAACGCCACGACGAATATGGAGTGCGGGGATCTGATATGGAATATCAAACGTTTGTGAGCAAACGAAGCAAAAAATCCGCGGAAGGGACGGGTATTGAGATGAGATAAAAGCAGCGGAACATAACTTACTTCAGCAATGCTCATAAGAGCCACTGTGAGGCCTAAGTGCCGATGCAGGGAAGAGATGCAGCAAATGGAGGAGGAGTTGCTGGTATTGGCCGCTTATTAACGGCTAACTTCCCGTATATCAAGAGACACACATGGTTGTTCCGCAAGGAAAATGATTCACTTCTGGAATCATCGATAAATGGCTTTGTAATAACCCACTCTGAATAGCCTTAGGTCGGTCCTACATCTGATTTCACCCCATTTGAATGAGAGATACTGTGCGCGTGATTCGAAGAGTACAGAGGCCGCGCGATGCGAAAAATTAGTGAATTTGGCGGCTTATATGTGTGCGACTGTGTGATGGTGATTTTTTCGAAGCTATGTTGACGTTTTCTCGATTGGGGACTCGTTTTATTAAGCCATCGATTGGGAGCCGAACTTTGCTTCATCATCGTGACAATCCGTTTCGAAAAATTGGCAGTCCAATAAACTTTTTGATGACTCTATTTCCTTATTCGATTCTCAAACACTAAAGCGAATTCTTTTGCCTCTAACTGTAAGCCTTTGTTGGAAATTACACTGTTAAAATTTCATTGTGCTCTTTGTAATCCTTTGAGCACGAAATGATTGACTGAATGGGATATGGAGTTACATTATGGAACATGATCACATATGTTTAAGCTATCTCACTTAATTTTCAATTTTAACAAACAGCTCTTCATGATTTGAACCTTTGCACACCTATACATCATTTCCCACATGATATGCTTATTCATCATGCTTATAATTAATGTATCGACTGCTTGCTTAGACAAAGGTTTAAATAAATGTAAAATATCGTATGTATACAATCATCATTAAACAACAAAATTTATTCGTTCATTCGTAGAGAGTTTGTTGATATATTTTTAAATTTCTGTTATTGTTAATTCACTCTAGATAAAAATAGAGTTATTCAGAAGTGTAGAAAATTAATGTACCTAATTTTACTTCCAAGATTTTTGCAAGCATAGAATTGAAATGATTCATTAAACCTTCAATTGCTCTAAACCATATTCAGATGTATAATAAACAATACGAGAACAGTTTATAGAAATATATCTAATTCAAGAATGATAAACAATAATTCGCGTCTCTAAGATACGACCGAAGTATACCTCATGAATACGCCGCATCAACCCATTAGCGAATTCCCATGCAAGGCTCAGAAACGCATCGACGAAGGAACTGCCAAACCCGTTTTATCGCTAAAAGACGCTTCCCCACGCATATGAATAACAAAGCAAGCGACAGACACAATCGCAGGAGTTGCACAATACAGGTACAGGCTTCCTAGATTGGCACGTATACGCAGGGCTAGATAATGGTGCCAGTGAGTCTTCGACGCAATCCCACGACCTCTGCCGGACACGGAGGATGGCCCGAGGGCAATGCAGAATAGGCTCCTTTCCCATGCGTCCCAAACCGCTGACCACCAAAAACCACCCGCGCAACAATGGTCCAAAGCGTGCACACCCACAGAATCCCACGGAGAATCAAATCCCGCTATGCCACACTTCGGAGACCTTTCCCACGTTCCGAGGGTGTGGGTGTGAAAACATAAAGGAAAACGGTTCTTACCAAATGGATGGGGAAATCGAAGGAATGATTGCGCTAAGATTCGCGTTTAAAGAGGCTATTTCACGCTTTGAGAGGTCCTTTCAAAACTGGAAAAAGGGCTTTTCTTTGTTTTCTTGAGAAGGCTGAAATGTGTGCCTCGTGATGTTGGTGTATTCTATGTTCATGATGAGATGGAGAGCCAAAACATTTTGAATATTCAATCAAGAACTACTGACTCTTTATTTAAATAGAATAGATACGTTCATAAAAAAGCAAAACGTATGATTGATTTCTATCGATTTAAATTTAAAGGAAGGACTGAATTAACAAAAAAATTACAAACTGATTTCACAGAAATAATTTTGATATTATTACACATTAATTTCTGGTATGGGCACAGCATTATGTCTTTGTAATCTTGCATATTAAACACGTTTAATATTTACAAAAAAATTAACTATTTTAACTTAACTTTAACGTCCGGTAAAACTCTTGATTATTAGTATCAAAACAACTACATGGATTTTGGATCGCATAAAATACATTATCCATAATTATGTACGATTGGAAGTTTGTCTATATTTCCCAATGAATCTACGAGTACATTTTGCCTTGAGAAGTTTCTTAGAAACTTGGCTTCAGCGAGTAGTCACCTTGACCCTTTTTCAAACGAAATAATTTTTACTATACATTATCTATCGATTCAGCACTCACAATTCAAAGAATTTCCTCATCTTATATCTTCAGTCATCGAAAAAACAAAAATGACGTATCTGCCATCGTATAATCAATTCAGATTTCATCGCCTTATGTCCAAATCTTCGTGAATCCTTATACTGTATCCATAAATTGAAATAACCGCACTCACGCATTGATATTGAAAAAGATTTCTTCCAGCAATAAATTGCCATAAATATTTTCAATACATTGAAAGGCCAAATTCATGAATAATATTACCATAAATAATTTCGTCGACTGATTCGAAAGGATTTTACCGCAAGATTTATATTAAAGTGCCTTCTGATAACATACGGAAGACTTCCAAAGGTTCATAAATCAATTACCGGTGTACGATACTCGGAAATATTGGTCCTGAAATATTAAAACTGTTCGTTATAGTCATTCGGGACATACAGTTCGATTAAAAATACCGTTCTAAGCGGTGATTGATTCAAAAATCAACATGCGTAAAATGAGTATTTACCATACAAGAGAAATCGAAAATCATATTTGGGTGATCTTGCATATCTCCATCTAAAGAAAGGTTAAAGTGCCTTCGTAGAAAATGAGTTTAAGATACTTATCGATTGATTTAGAGTGAAATGGATTAAATGAAAATAAGAAGGAATGAAAATATATATTTATTACATATAATGTCATCGTCATCAGCATAGGCCTCTTTGAATCCGACATCAGATATAGTTTTCCCTAAGCAAAATTTAAGTAGCTAACTGCTCTTTGATGGTTATTTATTTACTCTATCATGGAATATCAATACGAATCTAACCCTTTCACTGTCACGTTCTTACAATTGTAAGAATATGACAGTGAACGGGTTAGGTAATGAAAACCAGGAGCATTCTAGTTTGATGATATTATTAAACTTTTCTAACCAATATTGAAATTGAAATAAACAGCTCTGTCACGACGTTGCTAGTTTTATAAAGTTATAAATGATTAATTACCATTAAGTTGTCCAAGAATTAAAAGATAATCATCTTGAAACTTCGACGATATGTTTTAATACTTCACTTTTCTAGTCTACTCTCCTGAGTAAGATCGAATAAATACGAACACGTATATTCCATAGGTTCCACAAAATAGTTACAATCACACTTATCGTATTACTTATTTATAAAAACGAATATTTGAGGTATACTTCCATCCATTATAACTGGTCATGATTACTTTGAAGTGAGTCATTCCGATTTGGGAAAATGTTTATACTTGCAATTGATAATCATCATATACACGCACGAATTCTATGGATAAATTTTCAAGTAAATTCATTGAATACGTAAGAAATTATAAATAAATTTAAGAGAGCTAACCTATATTTAGGGCTTCTCCAAATTAGTAGTATATTTTTTTCTAATCCCAATTCTCAAGCATAATTTCTATTGTGGTATGTAACTCCATTGAATTTGACCGTAAAATTAGGCGCCCAACGCACTTCTCAAATTCACCAATAAATCCGCCCAATTAAAGTCCACAGAAGATGTCCGAGGACTTAAAAATCGCGAATTCCCATGGAAACAAAACAGCCCGGTTGTTATCGGGGAAGCGTCAACACTGCAGAAAAACTCTCCGCGAACGGGGATAATGGAAAACTCTTGTTACTTCACCGCGAAATAAGCTTCCGAGTGGCTTCTTCCTTTTTAGCTGCTCAGTTATTTTTACAAGGATTTGGTATGCGGAAAAGCGCAAATTCAAATCCTAGTTAATAAATTGCGCGGGAGGGGAATAAGATAAGAGATGGGGAACCATCACGCCCTCCTTCATTAATAAAAGAGAAACTCCTCCACTTGAATAAGGGAGATATTTATTGTGCCCTGAAAATCTTAATGGGTGATGCATTGGCGAGGAAGATGCGCTATCTGGATGGAAGATAAGAAATTATAACGGTCTGGACCAATGTAGAGCCAAAGTGATATATTATTGTAGTAGTCATTAAACGGCGAACCATTTCTTGCAGTCAGGCTTTAATGGATTTAAATGTTCAACACGCGTTTAAAAGCGCATATTTTCAGATGGATTAAAGCTTCTGAAATGCCGCCCAACGGTGAATCCCGACTTACAGAGTGCTGATAATTTTTGAATGGCGGAGGAATGTACTGTACACAAGGACAGGAAGATAATTCATCGGTGAAAAGTTTTAAGGATCAGACTCAAGGTGGATCGCGAACTTTAATTCGAAACATGATCATAAAAAATCGATAAACTTTCTTTTAATGACTCAATAAACGAACTTTATAGAATACATGATTTTGTGTTACGATAATTGTAACAAAAATCAAAATAAAAGAGTAATATAACGATTTTTTAATTAAAGGGATTTAATGAATTAAGGGAAGTAATTTCTCAAGGAAAAATGCTAGCTTAGATTTGCTTAGCAATGGCTTATTCTGCATCAGAATTCATTATTCAAATAGTATTAAACTAACTATAGAATTATATGAAACTAATATTCAGAACATATTTAAAAGTTAACTAAAATAATAACCACTCATTCAATTGAGTGAGATCAATCTCTTTAAAATAATCCCACTTCAGTCATTATTTTACTTAACTCTCAGCAAGCTAAAAATAATTAGAAAAATTGTGTTCACCAAGCCATTAGTATTGGACCCCCACTATTGGAAACACTTATATCATGAAAAAATCATCTAAAATAACTATAAATATAATATTCATAAAACAATCTTGCAATTTTACACAGGATAACTAAAATAAATTCCATCGGAGAGAGCGAAAAGCATGGGAAAGCCCCTCGACACCTCCGCAGATGCAATCATCTCGCCATTAATTTCGAGTCTGAAGGCCCCTGAAGACCTGAATAATATCAGCAGCGAATGAAGAGATAAGACCCTCTGCGATAAATTCCAAGATGGTGCACACGCTTCCACCCTCCGGACGACAACGAGATAAAGTCGAATTTAGAATCCTTACGGGTAGTCGGACTAACAGCGGAGTTTATGACGCACCGCCCAGTCGCCTCCGGGATACACCGCGGCGATTGCCATAGGATTTCACGGCGGCCCTCGTAGGAAAAGAATGGTCAAGAGATACGGCCTGCTGCTGACGTGCTGGAAAATGGAAGCGTGAAAAGAAACGGGGGTTGAATATGTTCGCGCTGCCGCAGGTAAATCTCTCTCGGACGTGAAGGCATCTGGACCCCGGAGGTGGCGGGGGTGTAGAGATGCAGAGGAAAAAAAAGGTGATAGCGGAGAGGGTTTAGACCGGTCAGCTGATTTATCGATTATGAGTCTTTATCCGTGTGCTTTGAGTCTCTCCGCCTCTGGAGAGCTACCGCTGCAGCAGGTGTCGAATGGGACCGTGAGAAAGGTTGAATAGGGTAGAAGGCAGAACCGCGCCGCTGAGGAAGCAACGGAAGTGAGCTCCATAGAAGATGCTCAATTCAGATATCTTTTACTCTCCCGAAGCGCATTACTGTTACTCCGGAGTCTATATACTGTCATTCAATTGTTTGATCGATACTTTTATGCGTTTTGATGTTCTTTATATGAATGAATTTGGTTGTATCGGTTCGTTATTTCGAAAGCAAAATGCATCGTATTGGGCATCATCAGTGTATAAATTTATATAAAATAAAACGAATGCCCATAACTGAGTTCTTTCCATATTCAACACCCACATACAAGAGAGAATTCATACTATTTATCTGTAATATTTTCAAATAAAAGAAAGGAAATATTCCCACATGCAAGATATGGTACTAAGAAGTTTTCGGTACTAACGAAGTAGTAAGTTATAATTTTATGGTATAATTTTTGAAAAAAAAATCAAATAAAACAATAAGGTAATAAGTAAAAAACAAATGACTAAAAACTAACCTTGAGATTTTTAAGTTCAAATAAAAAATGTAGAACACTTCATTTAAAAATGTAAAACGTTTATTTGCGACAATCAAAGGTTTCAGTTTTAAATAATCATAATTTGCTAACTCGGTCCAAACAATATTCAGCAGCTATGTGAATGCATAAAATAATAATAAAGGTGAAATCAAAAATATTTTTCACCACAAGGTTCACTAATGCCCACCCAGAAGTAAACTCGAACTTCACAGCAACTATTTGAGGTTTTATAACAATTATGAATACGCCTTTCTCCAATGATAAAAAATACAACAGAAAAAGTTTCTCTTGATACAACTCGAAGGAGAATCAGCTTGGATGTAAAATATCAAGCCAGAAGGTCCGATTAAACCTCAAACTCTTCACCAGTAACTCAGGAGAAGAGATGAGACACGCTTGGGAAAGGGTGTGAGGTAATTTGCCCTTGCATTCCTTTCTTAGCGGGAATGGTAAGAAGGGAACAAGCCCAGGTAAGAGCTTAAGCATAAGTCTATGAATAGCTTTCGATAAGAGGCGAGCAAAATATATGCAATTCCTTATCTATATATTAGAATCGTCCATGCTGTCATAAAAACAAGCTTAGCTAAAATTAAATTGTCATACATTTCCCTTGGTCGGAGACAAACAAAAAAATAAATGTTAAAACCTAAATCAAATACACTATCTCTGTAAATAGATACGAGAAAAAAGTTAAGAGTGCATCGTAACTAAAATTATTCTGTCCTAGAATGTAATTAATCTAGCTCCGTATTCTACCACTCCGATTCTAATTATTGTTAATTAAGAAAATGAATATAATTGCAGGGACCCTTAGAGAATAGGGTCATCAGTGACCTCATTCCCTCCCATGGGATGATTCTTTTTATGCATAGAAGTACACAGGTAAGTTGTTCTGCTGGTTACTTTCCATTCTCACTGAGTACATCACATGCAGGAGTGCCGTTAACATAGTATTGCACTCACTTTCCCAACCATCATTAAATACCACTGTTTGCGAGTAATAATTTGCGGATTACAATACAATCCGGAATAACATTACATCCGTCTAAACACAAGTACAGAACAAAATGAACCATTATAAAATAGCGGCGATTCATTAAGAGTTCCACTTCCGTCCATTCAGTACTTCTAACATTCCTACTCATGGATGTGTGATTTATGCGATTCTTGATATACCGCCATAATCTACCATTGAGAAACAGATGGCAAACGTAAAAAAGACAGCGAATTAACGGTGTATGTTTTACAATGCTGGATGCGTAGGTGTACCACAGGGGATATGAATAGGGCATACGTGAAATAATTTATAAATGACGGAAAACGGAACTTGGAGGGTTTTTTCTGCCTAAGGTGTGCACAGCAATCACAATGGACCAGGATATTGGAGAATCGCCGGTGTGTGAGAACGGCGGTGCTAACCGACGCAGCGTATAAGGCAAAGTTGCAATTACCACGCGCTTGAAGAAGTTATTCACACGGTTTCCTTCCGATGAGCTGGAAATATATATCAGGTCAGTAAATGGTAAGATTCCCTTAGTGGTAATGAGGTGACATGTTCTTACAGACAAACATCCTATTAGTGACACTATGAGGAATAAAATGACGCAACATTAAACTTTCTACGGTAATTACGCACAGACGAGGTAGGACTACAGGATCACTTCTCAGCTTCCTCTTTTTAACGAACATATGCAATACAACGAGTCAACAATTAAAATTAATTGTAAATGCCTTTTATATAATTGAAGGTAACAGTCACGTAAGTTGTCTATGATGATTATTACAATTTTGATGTGAATTTCATAGAAACAGCGAAGAAATTATTAGCAAGGAATTCAATAATTTTAACTACTCCTATTTCTGGGTAAAAAATGAGATAATTTCGTGAGATCTTTAATTTGAAATCAGTATCTTAATACTGAAAAATACATTCAACTGATTATAATAAATAAAAGCACGGACATACTACCTGTGCGTATAATTTTTCTCCATATATATAATATCATATTAGATTATACATCGAAAGATGGATTAACTATAAGTTAATGTCACTCTTTATTTTCTGCTTTCAAAAGAATTTATTCCGATATTGTACGTGAACGTTCATCCATATACATCTTTCTAACGATCTGAAGTATTAATATTTTTTATTCCAAAACTATTGGTTTAATTCAAGAAGAACAAGCTCTCAAACACGAATATATTAATCTCTTAATAAATTTTTCTCGTTATAAATGAAACTAGTTTCAGTCGGATCTTATTAGTATTTATATATAAGGAAATAAATATAGTTTAAGAGTATTAAATTCTTTAGCAGAGGGATTGTTTAATCTTCCAAAAACCGAAAACCAGGAGTTCTTCCTTTAATTTTTACTGATCCTCAAATAATATGTAGCGCATGACTCCCTTAATCAAGAGATGGACAAAATAAAACCCTAGTTCACCGAGTCCGCATGCTCTAAAATAGCGAGATATCCGAGATGAAGTGGAAGGTGCTCTTGCAGGTAAATGGGCGATTCATCCCAAAACAGTTTCCTGAAATAAAATTACAGTGACGATCTCAGCACCTTTACACTTCGAAAAAGGCTGAATGCTTTAAACCTTGAGTCTCCCTCAATTTGTTTACTGCGCTAAATGGCTTCGTTTAAAGGTTCATTCAGAGGATCCTGAGGGCTCTCCCACCCGCATCCACCCGCCGTCCATTATCCCCTCATTCATTAGGTCAACGCGAGGGGACTTGTGACGTCATATTCGCAGTGCAAAAACATTGCGATGTTCGTTAACGAGGCCCTCGCGAAATACCTTCTTTTGAGAAGAGGGTACGCGTGGGAGAGGATGGAATGAAAGAGAGGGCAAAATGAGGGCCTCTCCGAAGGGCCTCTTCACCAAAGATGTGCGTGGTGGATACGAGTTTACTGCGGAGTTGAATGCAGGTTACGGAGCTAAAATTATGCAAACGTTCCATTGGAGTACCTCGACCCATATTTTTAGTTAGTGTAATCAGTCCATCGTAAGTTCCTACATTCGAAATTATTTAGAGTACGCAAGTGATGCATTGAAGACTATTCCCATCAAAAAATGTGACAGTCCACGACATAATTCAGGAGGAAGGGTCGTAATAAAATTATTCCACACATTTCTCATCCAACCGATAAATATTTATGCGTTTAAATTTTATAATCTCGGCAAATTTTGAACATATTTTTAAAAAAGGATAATCATCAACCCGCGTAATATTGATATTTACCTCAAAGTAATCCGTTTTTTAAGAGATGAAAGTTAATCAAGTATTAGGGTCTTTATATTCATTTAAAATACAAAGAAAGATGTGATGAAACACTTGAAAGCGGATTTCATACTCTTTTCTTATTCGTTAGAGAATTAACGTTCAACTAAACTTTGTTAATTCATAATCAGAGAACGATACGGATAGAGAGTAAATGAAATTCATGATGAATGAAAATGATACATTTTCTAAAAATCTAGTTAATTAGATTCATAAGTGGAAGGAAGATACTTTATAATTTAATATTCAGAGGACGAAAATACAGGAAGAGATGGAAAGCAATTTCACATTCATAACCAAACAGAACTTTTGTTCTACCATTATAATGTGTCATAATAATGTCAATAAATCGAGCTAAAAGAGAAAAACCTTGTTTTCAATTTGAATAAAATGTTATCGAGGATGTCATCTTTTAGATATCTCACCCTTCACAAATGGCAAGTTATGATTTAATAATCCTATGTTCACCAACTTACAGTTTGGTAACAATCAACTCAATATAAATTATACTACATAAAAAGAATTCCCTATTATTTGGATCATAAAATCCTTTGCTTATGGCAATCAGCCTCGATATTCCCTGGTTAAATTCCAAATAATACCTCATTCGAATGTCTATTAGGAAGAATCCAACGCATTCCGTACATGAGTGAGATTACCTTTAATGTCCTTGAACTCTATGGGACGAGATGGGGAATGTAGAGGTGAAACAATCCATTTACATCTGGACCAAGAGAAGCGACATAAATTAGCGGTCTCATAGTAACGAGAGACAAAATCTGTGCAAATGTGTCGGTCGTTTGTTAGCGTCTTTCTCAACGGAGCCTCTTGTTACGATTTCCGAGAATCGGACGCACTTTGGGAATTTGAATTGGCCGACAAAAGTTGCACATGAAAAGGATCGAACGTGGAAGCCCTATGCCATTTTGTGGTGACGATTCGCATAAAAACATAGGAAAAGGTCTTACAAATTGTTCTTTTGCGAAACGAAAATCATAATTCCTGAAAAGTAAGGCTGGTGGCAATATTTCTGAAAGTATTTTGTAAAACTGGTAATTAAGAATATACTACGACTTTCTCATTGGATACTAAGGATTGTACTATGTTTATTTCAATCGATATTATACCAGTTAATACTGAAGCAGATGATTGATAAAAATTTATCAAATAATTGACAAATATGAAATTGTATCTCTCCAATACTATGTAGAAGTAATGTTAAATCTTGAATTATTCTTTTTTTACGATTTACGTAATCATGCGCACATATATTTTCGATGCAAACCAAGCTTCGAAGGAACTTAGAATGTAAAAGGGGATAGGAATCGGAGAGAAAATAGATTTTCCATTCTTAGTACAACTGTGGTAATGCACATTGCCATTCTGCTCAATAAACAGGGAAAGATTAAAAGAACCATTTATCATTCTTTGACCTTGCATTTACTCGAAGATGGCGGATTAAGTTTTCTGTTCACGGGTACGCCTCCTCCAGTAAAATGTTTGCCAACTATTACACAACTACTCCTTCGCTCAATGCCCAATGAAAGAATAATGGCACCAAAAATAATGCAGAAGACGAGAAACAAAATATTATTCTGGTACATAATTGATATAGAATTATATAGAAAGAACACGGTCATTTTATTAATCATGAATTTAAGAGTGATCTTTAGAATTATTTAGAATAGTTTTTAAATACAGAGATGTTTTATTCTGTGATATTAAAGTAAGGATTTGATTGAACTTAAGTATATAAAATATTAAATGAAGTAAAATTCATCACAAGTCATTGATATCTGATACTTCTACATTGAAGGAGGTCACATTTGATATAACACGTATATCTTTATTAATAGATAAGTTCATCAATGTAAAATTTCCTACGTCATATATTTACGGGGATTAAAACTAAAACATTTTCATGCCGACAGAGTAATTTATAATAATTAATATTTTCAAAAGTTAATTTAATTCGAGGGATTAGGATAAGTGAATGAATAATTTAAAACTCTCAATTACCGAGGCAAGTAAAAGATAATACCGTTTCGTCGTGCAATTGTAAAATGTCGTCTAATCCAGTCGCTCAAAAGAGCGTATATTTTTAAAAGGACGAATGATAGTGGGAAATGTGAAACAGATTCACTCACGTGTATCCCTCATAAATTGGGGATTGAAGAACTGGAAGGAAATAAATCGTGAGGGAAAAATAATAAAGGAGTAGGAATTTTGTTTGGCAGGGATCATAGGCAACTAAAAATATCAGCTCCCTCGGTGAAGAAAAAACTACTTTGCTCAAAGGAGCGGAAAAAGTTGGAAAGAAAAATAACATTTGAGAATGCGTGTGCGAAAAGACGATGCTGTAAAGTGGCTGGAGTCGAAAGAAAACAAGGGAGTGTGCACTTGGATACATCATTTTGAGAGAATGTATATACATCTCTATGCTTTGCGGGTTCGACTTCTTGAAGCGAATACAGGAACGCATTCAAGTCCTAAAAGTGGGTTGTGTTGTATTCATATAAAAGCCTTTTAAAAGTTTTCATTTAAAATTAAAGGAATCTCATATTTTATCGCATGTTTTCTGTGCACTGTGCAAGTGTTCATTTTGGATTCCTTAAGATAAATGCTTGCGGGTAGGGTTGATGCATTTCATATCCTCATTTATAAAAATATACTATGCAAAAGCAGAAAAATTAAATAGAATGATATGGCTAGTTTTTCAAGGAGTAGATTACTATAATGAGTTAGAAATAACTACCTAAACGGGGATACTTTTCTGTTTTATACTCAGGATTATTACAACATCATTTGAGAAGAATATGTATTTAATATAAATATTGAATTTCAGTAGTTCTTGCAAATTTAGCATATTTAAACAGCATAATTTTGCGATATTATTAGAAATCATTCTATAATATATTTTAAACTATAAAAAGATTTTTTGTAGTTCATTTAGTTTTGGTCAATCAATTGCTCATTCAAGGAATAGGAACTATTAAAACAAACACTCAGTGATTGAAAAAAATTGCTAGTTAACACCTTCGTATAAAAACCTTAATATTCATATTAAAGGATAAATAAATTAAATTTATCAATGAACAGAATTAAGAAAGAAGGGATGATTTAAATTAGAATTAAGTAGAGTATTTTACGTTAAAATAAAATTAAAAGATTTATAGATCGATGCTATTCAAATTATTATCTGTTTTTAATAAGTATTCTCTTAATTTTTCATGAATAAAAATAGCATTTAAGTAACGTATATCAGTTGTTTATCGATACTCCAAATGGAAACGGTCTAGGCAACGAAGCAATTATAAGCTTCGGGGATGACGAAGCAGTAAGTAAGCCAACTCCAAACAAAAACGTCGTTGAGGAACAATTAAAAAAGGAGTTGAAGGGGACAAATTGAGAAAGAGCTTTCACGAAAAAAGGGATCCCAAAATAATCGCTACACTCAGAGATATTTATCATAATATCCTAGCGAATAACAACTTACGAGGTAATGAGTAACCTTCCGGTAAGTACTCTTATTTCAACTATAGCTATATCTATACTATATTCCTTATTTTCTAACTCAATTAAAAGGAAGGGTTTGAGGATTTATACCCCTTTGGGGTTGATGAGAAAAAAATTAAGTTCTATATTTGGTTCGGGCACACATTCTGATCTGATTCCAAATGAAACTTTTTAATTAACAAGTAGTCATATATAATGTAAAAATAACCTTTTTCAAAAATTTTAAGTGTTCTTCGTGTCTGAAATTCACAATTACGAAACCCCTTTTTAGCTCCTCTCTCTATTGCTTACACAATTAAGAAGAAACATGAGTATGAATGATGCCGAGCAATGTCATTCAGACTCCTCACTGAATGACACGAAATTCGTAATTCATAAGGACGTTGACCTATAATTACTTGGACTTGTTCCACTCAAAGCATTGTTGCTCATTCAGGGAAAATTACCTCAGTTCATTTTGCAGTCTCTTCCCCTTCGAAAACTTCTGGAAGTTCGTGATGGAGGGTTACTGTACATAGTATAGTTATTTGATGAAATAGATGTAGATTTTTAAAAAATTCCATCTTTACGCGATTAAAATTCATGCACAAAGAAAGAATTTCATTACCTAAGTAAAAAAAGGCTTAAAATGGCCTACTTCATAAGAAATCATACTTATTGTTTGAAAATAAACTGCAACATTTTGCATTACGTAGGATCAACATTTACGTATTGGCAACATTGTGTAACTCTGAGTGAATTTTAAACGTTTTATTGATTTTATATATTATAAATTATATCTCTAAGAGAAGGTAAAAATTACCTCACTTGGTCTCCTAATTCTATTTACAATGAAATATGATAAATATGGTAACAAAAGGTTGTAGATCTTAACCAGCGTTTCTAAGGAAGAATTAAAGAAAGACATTCACACCCTAATCCTCATTTCCTTACATTATTTGTATATTCTTCCCCATCACCCCCACTTCGCCCTTCGGAGCTCATTCATGCGTTTCCTTTCTCAATAACCGAAAATAAAGCGGATGACGTCACTCGCCCAGGTCCCGATTTACCCAAAATTACGCTCGGGAGGAAAAATAATCCCGCGAAAATGAATTAAAGAGGTGAAAGGGACAAAGCGGAAGACGCGTCCTTTATTAAGTGGGAAAAAAGTGCCAGTGTAAGCGCGTGTTGTGATTCTTTTTTCGTTACGTAAATGGGACACAAGGCCGATAAATGAATGGGTTCGGAGAAGCAGGTGCTGAGGAGTGGAGCGGGGGTGGACTTTTGGGGAGGGGCCAAGTCCCCTTTGAATGGGGGAGAGAATGTTGTTTTGGAACTATGAAATTTTCTTTGCGCCGTTTGTTAATCTGAGGTAGCGGAACACTATGTCCGTCTGTTAAGTCATCAGACTCAAGACTGACTATATGCCCTCCAACCATTAGCGGGCGGTTGAAAGAACGAGGCTTATTACTGCTTTAGTTGAGAGTGTAGGGAGGTCCTTAATATTGTTTTACAGTCAAAGTACTGTGAACTGTAAAAAGATAATTAAAATGTGTAAATTGGTGAAATGGTAATAGAAAAAATTAAGTAAAAAGTGATAAGAAATTAAAGGACTGAAATATATTTGTTTATTTTTTACTAGGAAAGAGTATCTAAGGCGAATAAAGTTTGGCGTTTGTTTAGATAAGTTTTATAAGTTTTAGCAACGGGAAAATTACCGTGAGCATAGTATCGGTTTAGAATCACGTAAGTAAGTGAGCAAATTAAGATAATGAGGTAAATGTAATCAATTGAAATTAACGACCAAGTAAACGAATTATCATTTAAAAAATGCGCTTTCAATAATTTTTAAAGATAATCTAAATTACTTATCAATAGATACTGAACAGTATAATTAGATATTAATAAGTGATAGAATCCCGTCAAACAATTTAAATTTCAAGAAAAAAGTTATAGCAATGCATCTAAATCCTCTCTCGTCTTCCTGACTTGTTTGGATAATTAATAATCCTTTTAATATAATTACATTCAAATGACCAATTTACCTATCAAATTAGATTAAGATTATTCCATTATAATATAAATCGATTTGCAAATGTCGAAATAAAAGAAAGTATATTTTGAAGCACAATGATAAACATAAAATACAGGAATATCATAACTGGAACGTGTTAATGCAGTATTTTATTTAAGCGAGTTCAGGAATTTAAAATTAGAAAAATACAATGTCTATAAATACAGGTCGACTTAAACATTCACTACTTGTTTTTCGAAGAACTAGAGAATCGTTAACGCATATCAAAATAATAATAATAATTCTCTACTCGAATGTTAAATTTGGAAGACCGAATTAAACTGCGGGGGAGTGAAATGTTTACCGTCGCGGGGGTGGATACGTAGCTGATAAACAGAGACGAGATGAAATTCGGGCAGCGAGTCGTTATCTCTCGGGTATCACGAATAGAAGCCCTCATGGTTTCAACACCTCGCCCATTCCGCCAAAATGTCCAGAGCTACGCTTATAGTAGCGCGGGTGTATAAAAAGATATTCACTTTCTTTTAAATTTAGCATGAAGTGGCTGATGTGAATAACGTGCTCGGAGAGCTTTACCAGAAGGATGCGTGTAGTGGATCACGTTACAAAATCACGAGTCGCTCTGAATTATATATTACCCAAGTAAACCTTTGATCAAAGCGATTTTCGCCGAAGGAAATGCGCGTAATTGGACGAATAAAGAGCGAGTGACGTAGAAACTCGTTTATCTCTACGTTGATGATGATCAAAAGTAATGTACTAGATGGGTGTTAAAAGGGACATCGGTACGAGGCGTTGAGAACGCGTGAAATGGCCTCGTGTTACTTAACCCACGCAATTAAACTTGAAGTGTCTTCTTATTCTCAAATGCTGCGTGTAATATTCGAATAGATTTCTGCTATGAAAACACGAGAAACGAGTGCCTTCAAATGATCGGAAAGCAATAAAATACGTTACATAATGATTGACTAAGAGTCTAATTGAAAAAATTAAAAACGAGGGTCGTTAAAATGTCTTGGTTAAGTTCCAATTGTGCTTTATAGCATTGTTTAGAGAAGTGTTCCCATGTAGAAAGGAATTTTAACACCTACTGTACGTGAGAGTATGTACGTCTTCCAATAGCTAATTTAATGTCATTTCAATTGCTCGCATCCATATTTTCCTATTCTTTGGTATCAAAGAACCTTTTTACTTATAAAATTTATTTTATATTATTGCTCTCAATATTCCTACAAAAAACCTGAAGTTCATCCATTTAAGCGATGCCAACGCTCCTATTATATATTATCTCCATATGGGTACATAAAAATACGATCCTAAATGATTTTCTGGGTCTAGGATTCGAATATAGTACTGTTAATAAGCAGTCGGTTTCTATAGTTATAGAACATTTTAATAAGGCAAAAGTACATGGAAAAGTAAGACTGGAAACTCAGAGAAACTATTTCGAGTCCTGATTCATTCAAAAAATTTTCAAGTTCCTTTTCTTCAAAATAATTTTAACAATAAGATTTTTCTTATGTACCATTATTTGATTTACTGTCATTTCTACCTCTTGGACACGCTCATTGCGTAAATTGAAGCATGATTTCATTCCCACGTGCAATTTTCGATGTGGACCATTGAATGAGCGAGAAGTAACTCGTCGGCCAATGAGATGCGGTTTTCTCGATCCTTCAATCCGCCGCAAGAAGCTTTATAAATGCGGATCGGAAACAAGGGTGCGGTCACAATCGAAACTCCGTCCTTTTAAAGTCCGACGCAATTTACTCTGACGGCACGTGGGCTCGCTCCAATTCGGGTGCAGATTAGTAATTGCATTCCGAACCCAAAGCCGTGTATTTTGGCTTTTTTTTCAGAGACATCCGTCGATGATTGCGACACTAAAAGGCGTGGAAATCGGAGATTAACGCGGGCGAGCGAATCGCCGTCGGAAAAAATGGTAAACAAAGGGACGTGATTGAAAGTAGAGGAATATATAATTGGTGTTTGGAAGTTGTGAAAAGGAACAAAAAGCGGATGAAATGCACTCGGTGGTAATGAACAGGTGCTTTTGAAACAGGACGGCCCTGAGCCATTTAATCTCGATGATTCACCATTTAATCTTTACTTGCATAAGATATTTCACTCTCGACGCCCGAAGGAGATACGAGCGGAAGAAAAAGAATTATGTAAATCGAACTGCACTTGGTAGCAATAATTGCATCGTTCGATTTCATGAGGGATGGAGCTTTAAAAGAATATTAATTCTGTCACTCGAAACTTCAACGTTACGGTAGTGCGTGCGTAGGAGCGTTTTCGTATATTTTTTATAAAAACTTTCCGTTTAACTTTTTTCTGATATCATTTAGAATATGTTTTGTTTTTACTATATTAAGAACGATAAATATTCGATTTATCATTCAAACATTTCTTGGTTTGTTTATTACTCATGGAGTATAAAATATACATCACAGTGATTCTTGTGAGACAAGGAGAAATTATGAGATTGTTAAAAAGCAATTAACATATTTTCTTAGTATGCATTGTAAAATTAAGTATAGTTAAGAATTTGATCTTTTATTACCATTTGCTTAATGAGAAATTGTGAGTGAGTGAGTCCAAAGAATCAAAGTCAAATGGGACTTCAAAATCATTTCCCTACAGTAATGAAAAATTATAAGAAAGAAATAGAAATTAAAAACATATCTTTCACTTTCTTTCTTCTATTCAATAGTGTTGGAATTATATCAATTTTATTGCGGTAAAAATACTAATAAATGTAGCTTATACTAAGAAAACTCTTCACGAATTATCAAAATATAACCAAAAGATTTCAATATCATTATATGTATAAGCAACATACTTCACACTTCAAAAACAAGAGTTTGGAACCTTTCCTCTTTCTCCATTAGTTAAATCATAGTATCCTTCTTCGCATATAATGGTGGAGGTTTGTACGTATCGGAATGAGGACCTATTAGCTAAGGAGCCAAAGAATACTAATAAGAAATCCATATAGTTATAATGAGTAACAGTAATGAAAACAAAAAAGCGCGGAAAGCGCACTTTCCGACGGCGGGGAACGTCCTTGTCCTTTGCCACTCCCGTTTCATTCAATCCACCAATGACCTGCTTACGATTAAAAACCTGCTCATTTGGATTCTATTAAATCGCCATTACGTAACTTTGACGTGAAATCATTTACGTGTCCACGAATGATTGCAGAAAATAATGACTGACAACTTATCAACAGCCAAAAAAAGCGGAATTATTAAAATTTTGATGTTGATGAATTCAGTGACCTCGCTCCAGATCAATTATGCGAAAGATTTAACGACAAGTGAACCTTAGTGGTCAAGCATGTGCCCGTGACTTCAGTACAAACAAGTGATTACTTGCGAGATGTGAAGTTCTACATTCAAGGTTATATTTTATATATGTTGAGGACTGTGGAACGTGAGAAACAACTATAAACTAAGCAGAAATAGTTTGGTTTTAATATAAATTAACGTTTGGCTAGATAAAAAGAGGAATTTTGCGTGCAGAGATGACTTAAAACCGTTATAATAATAATAATAATTTACGTCTTGAAATGGAATCGGAATAGAAAATATTATTTTGATAAATTTATAAATTTTAATCCAATTTAAATTTATTCGCCAATGTTTAAGATTTATACGAAAAATAGTTTCAATCATTCGATTATTCATTACTAATAGAATTGATTAATTTATAAAAGTGTGCGAAGTTTTCACTCAACATGAAATTCTAATTCACTCAGTAGAGTTGAATAAATTACGCGTTTAACATCGGTAAAATCAAACGTTAGAGCAATAAACTGTCAAGATCCTAGGAATGCAGTTAACAATTTTATTTCCTTATTAATTTATGAATATTAGTTATATTTAATCCTTTCCGTTAAATGTTAAAAGCAGTTTCATGAGGTTCAGTGGTAAAAGGGAATATAATTAGTTCTCTCTCGGCTAATAAGTACTACTGATAGGATATCTAGATTGAGGTCTATTCGAAAGACATTTCCTTTTGAAATCACGCTTTCATTGATTACTGAATTGAATACACGTTAATAAAGAGTTCGGCAGTCAGTATTGAGAGTTATCCACTACTGTTCATTATCCCATTAGTACTTCTATTATATCGTCAGCAATAATCGCATGTTCAGTTGGTCTCTAATACATCTTGGAATACATTAAAACAGGAAGAGAAGAACAAGAGAAATTTCCTCCCATAATAAATCTAATGTGCGCAGAACTGTCTACTTTATTCCGTATAAGGAATAATACGTAACAGGATAATCGGAAGAAAAACCTTCCGCAAAACAACTACTAAATAAGGGCGTCAATCCTTCGGGAATATAAATATCTTTCGACTCCAAAGAAGACTTTCACAGTAGTCCGATTTTCGAATAAGACTGTTCAACATGTAAGCCATGGCCTAAACACCATCCGCGAATCCTTATTATGAACATTTCCCTTCATTTGAGCTCTTCCGCCGATACATCTGCCTTCGGAGAGACGGTAATATATACCATTATTTTTTCATCCGACGAGAAAAAAATGCGAATGGACCCACACTTATCCTTCGGAAAAACGATCAACAAAAAGGATTGAGCAATAAATCAATACCTTAAGTGTATGTAATTTCCCCTCTCGCCGATTCCTAAGCGGAAAAGAAAAATCGCAAATTTCGGGATGTACGAAAGTTTGCGAAATTCGGCAAATGAGATATTGAGTCATAACCCCGCGACCCGCGGAAGACACCTTTTCCCCATCCCCGAGACATGAAACTCCCGATTATTACTATCATCTTAAGGTCCGGCCTCGTGTAAAATGGGAGCTCGACGGCTTCAGCGTCACCTTATAAAGCAACCGGTGAGCATCTATCATCTCGAACATCCCCACGCAACCTCTGATTTTCCTCCCCCGAAAAAAAAAATTGGCGGGACTCCCCCACGCCACCCTCTATACGTACGGGCCCCGTACGAGTTACCGCTATCCTATTTGCACCCACACCACTCCCGATGGCGTCCCATGAAATATTCCCTGTCGCCTCGCTCTTCTTCCCGAAGCCACACCCAAAGGATGGAAAAAATTGCGATGACCGAGGATTCCCTAAGGCCAACGATGATGATCCAAAGGGTGAGAGCAAGTTGGCGCGAAAACCAAATTAAGTGCGCAGTTGGAGATATGGTACAGTGATGAGCAAAACACTTAAGGTTGCGCCGTACGGTGACGAATTACGGTATTTTCCAGATATTTACATTCACAATTCGGATGGGAAACGATTTGACAAGTTTAGTTTACATCTTTATAGAAAAGAGAACGCAGTTTTGCGGATTCTTTTCATAGGATACCAAAACACGTATTTCACTTTATACGCAATTGTTTTAACGCCTTTATTCTATTTATTATCAGCTCAATATCTATTAAAAACCATAACATATTTACCATCGTAGATATAGCTGTCATACAGTAAAGATGTCCCAATTGTACCTATGTATTTGTAAGGAAGAGCAAGATGTTGGGAAGATAACGGTGAGGAGTCGCAGGTGAAAACAAGGAAGTGATCTACGTTGTGACGAACTCCCCGTTTCTGCATTTTAAGGACTTGCGTTAGACCAAAACGGGGAAGTTGTCACACTTTTTCCACATCAGTTGTCCATCGTGCAAGCTGCATTCGTAAATGGCTGAAAGTTCCATAAATTATTTTTTTTCGAAAATATATAGTGATTACTGGCATCCTTTCCAGAAATATTAACCTCCAATGCATTGCGGCATTGCAATCCTCACAGCTTACAAATATCTTAATGACACACAAAATGCCACAAAAGTAACTAGCTTTTGGTATATTTTTCCTCAAAAGTTGGGCTGCTCGTGAACTTTCTAAATGAAACATTTAAAGCAAATGATGAGAAGGGATTCGACAGAAACTAAGCCTTACTTGTACGCTGTAATACAGTTATATTACGTCAAAACAGCGAAGTTTTAAAGATAAGAAATCGTTTCCATTTCTCAGCACCTTAAGGAGGAATAGTTAGGCTGGTATAACAATTTTCACGTACAACTTGTCAAATACTTAGCTGAAGTCCATCTTTCCATGTTTCAGCTTCTATCATGTCCCGTTGACATCTCCAGACCCGCCTTTCTAATGGGTTTACTCTCCCAGTTTTTTCGAGTTGACATGCATTCAGTCACTCGAGCGTTTTTTTCGAGTAATTTTTTGACCATTTCCGATCGGCGAAGACTTCACTATGTTATGAACAGTCTGAAAACGATTGACAATCTATCAGATTTTAAAGAGAAAGAAATGCTACGTCATGCCGAAGCGAAACTAAGTTAGGTAACAGAAATTGCATGCGCTTGCTCATTCAGAATCATTCCATTATGACAGCTACTGGAAATGCTTTCAAAAATAGCTGATTACTTATCAAGAAACTGTTTCCCATTGCAGTCTAAACAGATAGTCTGAATGTTGGACTGAAACAGTTTGCGAACAAAGCGTTTGAAAACAATTCATAATTTTGAATTCTTTGTTAATATTGATTATCTGAGTTATATAAAAGGCAAAAACCAGAGGTAGTCAAAGTAATATCGTCCTCACCAATCTGTCGATAGCCTTTTTAAAATGTAAAACTTATCGGATAAAATGGAAATGTAATGCATACCTTTCGAGCATCTGTAGTAGTTAATAACGCGTGCGCCATGGAAAAAGAACGTGTTGTAATTCACGGAGGATGATATCCTTGGTATTGCATAATCGATACCCTCTCATAAGAGTGATATAATCCATCAGAAAAATTCCCCGATTCATGAATAAGTCCATCCTTTCACATTCTCAAGTAAAAAAGCCTTTTTCTCTTTCGTCGGTGAATGTAAAGGAGTTCCCAATTTACGCCCAATCAGCGTTTCCTTTCAGTCGGCGAATTGAAGTGGTGCGAATGTCCTTCCGTTCATTTCTTTCTCTCTTTTCCGTTGGTGTTTTTTTCTAGACGTACAAAACCAGCTCCTTTTTAAACCACTGAAGCAACGGTGAATGGTCGATTCTGAAGAACCTACGTTTAACTCACTACGCTTCAGAGGAAACAAATAACTTTTCCTTACGTTTAAAAACAATAAAAATAAAATGCTGATTAATAAAGGAGATTAGTTAGCTAAAAGTTTAGAGTTTAACTGTTCAATCAATCCAATACGGACGTTTCCTTTAATAGCTGAATCTAAAAGAATTTCGTTTCATTGGTTGATAATGATTACTGAAGAGTAAAGATCTCTACCACAGACCCATAAGTCATCAAAAAATAAATTATATTACTAGATTATTTTAGCTTTGAGTTTTAGCGTACATCATCCTCTTCTGAAGACGTACATTGTTTATCCCAAAAGCAAAATACGTAATTTTTCCGAAGTACATGTCTTAACATTCACTCGTAAATTCATTTTCCACGCGTTCCCTTGCTTAAGAGGTTCGGAAATATTTCATCTGCACATTCACTCGCCTCTTAACACGACTCATTTACCCGCTAAAGTCTCCACTGGGTTAAAAATTAGACCTCCAATTCATTAACGCGTATGATCGTCGCCGCAAATATTTTTATAAGAACTCTTTTGCCTTTCACCGAAAAGGTAATAAATTTAGACGTTTAGTGCTCTTCCGCAAAAAAAATCCGTTTTTATGTCGGACTACCGGTTTCTTTAGCGAGCCAAGGCATTTTTTCAGTGAGAAACGTACTAAGTGTCATAATTTATTAAGCTGTCGTTTCCAGAAATAACGTCGAAATGAAATTTTTGCGGTAAAAACTCCATTTTTCGGGAAACGTATCCCCAAAGTGTCTGGATTGAAAAAAATCTGCACAACTTTACGTAGTAGAGTCTTATTGCAAATCTAGTTTTCACTCAGCTTTTCATGAAGTGGGCGAAAATGGACAGCTATCAAATTATTATGGTCTATCAACTGTATCTGATAAGAACACTTCATTCTACTTAAGAGAGATTTAGAATTAGATATACCAATTCTGGATAAAAGGAAAATCACTGTGCACCTGCATTCCTTATAGGGAATATGCTCTATTTAAAAGGTTCAGAAAAACGCTTGATTTACTCGAAAGGAATGAGCTATGAACCAACAGAATATTGAGTCATTGCTTGACTTATTCAATAAACGAAGTGAGTTACACATACAGATAAATAGAATTGAAGTATGTTACCATTTATCTTCCATTAAACTAACGATGGTGGTTTGACACGACATAAAAGGTACAATTTCCTCATGATGAAAATTATGTCATCAAAATTTATCGCATTTATTTGGGTAAAATATGTTAAAAATGCTCCAGAAATATAATTTCATTGAAATCGGTTATTCGTTTCCAGCTTTATGCGGGTGGATATGATACCAAAGGACACTGTACCAGCAAGTTCTTCCTTGCTCAAATTCGACACACTGCAATTGAAGATATAGAAATATTTCGAAAATGAAGCCCATTTTAAGTTATTTGAGCACACAGTCAGTGGGCAGTTTTATATGTCCAGGAAAGACGTGTATGAAAATATCCAATACCTAACTGGATTAATATTTGTGAGTTTTATCTTATTAATTAAATTTCTTTCCTGGAAATAAGTGATGTCATAAGTGGATGATACGAGCTTTTGTCATTTCCACAACTGCGTCAAATATTTATGAAATAAATCTTTCGTCAAATACTACGTTGACAGAAGTGTACACAGGTTATTATTAATTAATCGATATTGCGATTTTTGTTTGCAAAAAAACGAAATTTTTCGTGAACCCATCCATTAAAATCAGTTGCAAAACCAAAAGCGGAAGTTTGCAGTGAAAACGATCACGCAATAATGCTCCAACTCCAGAGGCTGCGAAGATGGTAATTAAATTTTCTTCTGTTAATTCCTAGAGGCGATGGAGAACAGGATCTGAAAATCATCTGATTTATCGGCCGTTGCTTTAATCTAGCTCTGCCTATTTGAGAACGTGGCAATTTCCATTCGTCTTTCGACGAGTAAGGAGTTGATTTCTCCGACTGACGTAAAATGAATGACTCGAAGGGAAAACAACAGAAAAAAGGCGACGCAACCCTATAAAGGAGATCCGCTAACAGCATTCCACTCGCTACAAATTCTCCAAACTTCGTATCCATGTGTTCGCCTTGTACTTCCTCTTTCGCAGAGGTTATAAACGCATATGCATAACCGAGAGCGTGTTCCCGTGCTTCGGTATGGATGCATCTCAATAATAATTCTATTCGGTATTCCATCGGAATTGCATTCCCTTCGGACTCTAACAGATACAGTACGATGGTCTCACTAAGATATACTGCTTTGATTCCACTCATTTATTTGAAACATTCTCTGCTCAATACGAAATTAATAAGTTGTCATTCAAGAAAAAATGGTCGAATGAAAATATTTAAAAAGGATATTTTTAACAGACAATTAGAATCATATGAAATAAATTATTAAAATTCGACATTTTAATCTACAAAAATGATGACCTATGCAAAAAAAATTCATAACTTTTAAATTATGGTAATGTATTTTTATCAATACTGAAAAACAGAATGTTTATAACATTATAATTTATTTCTCTTAATTAGTCAGCGTTTTGTAATTCACAAGCTGATTAATAAATTACAAATATTAAAACTTCTTTCTAGTTTCTTCAAGGCTGTATCGATTTATTTAAATGTAAAGGTGATAGGAGAACAAGATGTTCAAATTTTAGAAGGATGCTCATGCAGATCAAACTTAAAGATGTAGTTCATCAAGCAATGCCGCTCACTTTACAATTAGTTCATGGAAACCTTTGCGTTCGATGCAAACTCTGTAATGCAATCTTCAGGACTTGAAAATTGTAGTCACACGTGGGAACTAGGTCCACTTCTAAGGCTTCTTCGAGAGCTAGTCAATCACAGCAAATACCTCCGAAGTCTCCAAGCGTCCCAATGTTTTCTCAACCACTTACGAAGGTGCCACTTATTAATAACGAGCTACGGTTCTGAAATTGATTGAGTCTTTAACGGAAGAAAACTAGACGAACGATTTCGCGCGTCATCTAATCGAATCGGTCATTAAAATCAGATCTATTTCGATTCTCTACTGTGAAAAGGTCGTGCTTACGACCCGTAAGCCTACGAAATGCACTCGCGGACTAATTCCGGAGAAAGCGATAGTTTTAGCGCTAAGTTGCGTGGAAACGATTGCCACGCCATCGCCGGAGGGGGTCGAAACCACCCGGGCTCCAAAGAAAGAGGTCCAATAAAGGAAAAGAGGAATTTTTGGGTTTCTTTCAACAGACAAAGAACGATTTCTAACGAAGAAAAGTGGAAAGTTAGACGCGAATGAGATATCCAGATGGCCTAAGGAATCGGAGAAAAGGGAGGAGAATATGTTGCGACAGGTGTTCCATCAATGAGCGAGGAAAGTTTCGGGCTATTTGTCATTTAAGATAGTGATTTATTCGGCCCTGAATCTCGTGGCGTGACCTCATTATACGCGATCACAGGTAGCTGGGAGTGAGAGACCCCATCTTCTCCATCCATCTCGAGCCGTTTTGCAAATGCCGAAAGATGAATTCGGGCCGCGCCCCTGAAAAATATTCGCACGCGCGGTTGGTGTTGTCTCCTATTTAGAGGTATGATGAGCCATTTACAATATAGATAGAAATCTCGGCTAAGTTTGGCTCGGTCGTTACTTCCGTCTAACCTTAGAATGTGTGTCACAATAAAGGGAATATACGATGCAGATAGGGATTTCAAACCAAATTCGATATCAATTACTATCGATGCACTTATCGATGAATTTATTAAACCTTAACATAAAAACAAAGCTGGGGAATTGCACGACATACAAAATACGAATTTAAAAACTTCTTAAGTCTACGTTGCAATCCTTTTATCACATTGACGTTTATACAATAATATGAGTCAATGATAAAATATTATCAACTAATTACTGTGACAAAAAATCTCTGCTATTTCGATAGCATGCAATGAGCACAACTTTAAATGCTATTCAGTTTTGCAAAATTAAATTGTGGCAAAAATAAGTAATTTTCGCGAAATAAAGAATCAATTTCTATTTGCAGAATTTTGCTATTTCCTTAATGTCTAAAACTAGCTAAAATAAATATATTATTTCTTACCTATAAATGATTGAATGCTTTAATTCCATCAGATCATACCTGGAGGTACCCTTCTTATCCACGATATTTGTTTCACTACGAACAGGAAAATGATCCGAAAGTCCAAATATTCCGTTAATTTAACGATAATTTTATTTTCATGACTTTTAAGTCCTTGCCCACAAACTCTCCTGAGTAGCTTGAAGGTATAGCCGGCCGGAATAGCTGAACGGACAGAGAACCCAACGGGCATTTAAAGACCCGGGTTCGATTCCCGGTCCTCTTGAACTTTTTCAAGCTCATTCTTCTTTGAATCTTTTGCCTAATACCTCTGATTATACGTACCTTTGTATATTTCTCATTATAACTTTATCGTTTTCCGTGGTCCATAAAATGCTAAACATACTTGCGAGATATTTTCCTAATATTAAATATTTTAGAGAAAGGAATTAACAATAGTGGCAGTTTTTCCGTAAAGGTGCTACTCCTACGCCCGCATCTGCCTGCGGCCATAGAGAATACCACCGATTGCAGGTGGTGCTGCAAAAATAATACATCGAAGAGAGCGACGTATTCCGACGGACTCTTAATTGGGATGAAAGGGCATTGATTGATAGACCATCGCGATCTGGATAAAGCATTTTCATTTGGCGGAGTTTTGATGGAGAAAAGCCATTTCCCTTTGAGAATTTTTACGAATTCGGAAGAGGCAAAAAGGGGGAAAACCAGCTTCCACAGAAGGATGCTATCAATCAACGGTCGGAATACGTTGACATGGACAAGATGATATGTACAGATGTTTCCGATTCGAACGAAAACACGCCCGTGTCGAGATATAAATTTGCATGCCACGCGAAACGCTTCTTATAAACAGTGAGAAATTTAAGACTTCGGGAAAACGACAAAGCTGAGACAAATGTACGTGGATATTATGAAGTCTGTCCATTGATGTTTCCAGTTCAGAGAAAACGAGATGAGATTCAAGGGAAAAAAATGAACAAACGACCAGGTAAAAACTCGTACGTTCCCTATAGTAAACTAGAATCGTAACAAATATAATAATATAATAATAATAAATCTGTAAACATCGAATTATTGAGATATCGTAATCTTAAAAAATACTTTTTTCTGTAATAAATACACTTTGTGCCTCTAAAATTAAAAACAAATGCTTTTGACAGAATACTATATTCTCCGTTCCTTATGTAAAAGTTAAAAGAATTTAAATAACTGTAGAGAAGTACAATGTTCGCTCATAAACTTGGTCAGTAAGCACGGCATTCATTACTGATCAATAAGGATGAATTAAGCATTTACAGATGAATATATGAGCATAATAAATGAGTTTAGATAGGTCTCAATGTCACAGAAGGATAAAATATTTTCGTCGAATCTGGTGGAACATATATTAGCAGCATATTTGATTAATACGTATCTCCCGAAGCCCAAACAGCGATCCTTCAAGACCACGAGTGCAATGAATGAACATGTGCAGGAGGCCTTCCAGATTGCGAACGTCCAGAAGAAGGAAAACAAGCTCTGCATTTTAATTGCAAAAGCTTCTTGTATTTAAATTGAATTCTTAGAGCCTTTTTACCAGACGCATGAGCTTCCTTCCCTCGTTACCATGACATCGGCAGTTGGCGGAGAATTTTAACCAAATTCTTGTTGAGAAGGTTACATTGTTTGCTCGTATGTGGTTGTCGACTCGTTAGAGCCTGGGAAAAAAAACTATTTAATTCTTAACACGGATCGATCAGGTTATATCACATCGTCTACATAATTACAATAATTTTTGAACCCAGGACACGCATCAATATTATTATGAGACTATTTATGGTATTTCTCTGATAATTAACTATGTTTGCCATTTATTAATGGAAGTTTTTCTATGTTTTCCCTTATAAATATGGTTTATGTGGACTAGATTATTAACACAAAAATTCGTTCAAGAATAACATCTGTAATTAATCCTGGAATATTGCATACTGAGATATGTAAGAGAAAGTTAAGCCCATTAAAAGGTAGTTAAGAAGCTTAAATGAAGATCAGATATTCAGGATTAACTTAAGATTGCGAATGAGGATCAGTGAAGGGATTTAAATGTGAATATTATGACGTGAATATTACATAAGACGTTTGACGAGGATTAAATGTCAATTGATATTCTGTTTGGAGACAATATATACAACTATAACTGCCGCTCTTTTAATCATTAACAAGTAAAATTACTAAATATTTGGTATTCAAGTCGTTTGAAATCGATACAAACAAACCTAAAATTGAAATGCGAATAAATAGACCATAATGAAAGAATGTTATCAAATCTATTCGCTAAGAGGAATAGATTGAATGACACGACTTGTTTCACTTTATGCAGGCTGACAATGAGTTGAATTTTCCAGAATTTTATAGGTGAATTAGGCACGTAAAATTGGGTTGGAGGAAGAAGATGTGTGTATTAATGATGATAGATGTGAGATGAATCAACCAAAAAAGTTTCTCTGAAATTGAATTCCTTAAAAATGTACACTATTCGTACAGCTTACTGAAAATTCGACGGGTAACAACAGAAAACTAGCAACATTGAAGTCCCAACCATGCGCACAGATTAAAAGCAACATAGTACCAGCTACCGAACTATAAAAGTGAAGAATGAAAATAACTGATGGGAAAAACATGGTTTCGTTCACCTCGAGAAGTGGATCAACCCACAACAACACCCGGAAAAACACCACCCGCCAATTTACTACCTGAATGCACTAATCGGCTTTATACGCGAATCAAATATCTCGTAAATCCCTCACGAATAACAGGAACGCGCTTTGATGAGAGGGTGAGAAGAAGACTCATGAACTATTCACGAGATTTCTTCCAATTTGGGGAGTAAATTGGTAAGGATCGAATGTTCAATAATTAAGCGCGTAACGGGACGAAAAAAAACACGCCGATCGAGATGAGGGTAATCGAGTTGATTGCCGAAAGAAAATCGCGATCTCATTACGTATTCAATGGATTTTCGATAATAAGTGGAGGTGGGGTCACACACGTGTTAATGTGGGTGTGGGGGCGGAGTTCCCTCCGCGGTCACCACCGTCCCCGTTTCACACAAAAAATCGTAATAAAAGCGATCGGGAAGCCATCTTCGCGGCGTGGGACGGAACCGCCCGCCGGAGCGATGACCCTGCACGAATAATAATGACGATAATTCAGTTTTAATTCGAAGTTTGGCGTCTCTCGTAACGGTGATGACGCCCATATGGCAATGGCGCCGCAGCAGCGATATTTTAAGGAGGCGGAAGATGACCACAAGAGACAGTAAGTGAGAGAAACCAGAGGAGGATCTTTTCTTGTATTATGATTGAGATTCTATGAAGTTCGGAGGAGAATAACTGGAGGGCATCAAGCAACGGCTTGGTATATCATTAAAAATGGTTTACCGTACACTATTGGTGAAATATCTAATTTGTAAAATGTTTCTCAAACAGATATGAATGAAGTTCGTGTCAAATCAATAGTACAAGCGGAATGAAAACGGAACATGATTCAGAACATCAGTTATTATCATTGGTAAAAGTTGATAACAGAAGAATATTATTTAGCTCTACCCTTCGCGACTCATTGTCAGTGTTGATGTTT
Organism: Pantala flavescens; assembly: GCA_020796165.1. Classification (NCBI taxonomy): domain Eukaryota; kingdom Metazoa; phylum Arthropoda; class Insecta; order Odonata; family Libellulidae; genus Pantala; species Pantala flavescens. The sequence continues at coordinate 51,210,412 of CM036883.1, forward strand.
AATATCCAAGAAGAAAATTTTGGACCTGGAATTAAGTCCTGAAGCCAACGATTGCCGTTCAATTGCCTTGTTTCGTTTCTGTAGAAGTTACTAAGTATTACTCAAAATTGAGAATGGATCCTTACCATAATTTTAACGTTCATCAAGACAGATTTATAAATATCTTTTACTTTAAAACTAATTTTCTGCCACAGTTGTCTCCCATTGTACATTATCTGCGTTCAAAATTGGTTATTATTTTTTTCAATCAGTTATAATGATCCTTAAATAGGAAACGATTTCTTGTTCGATGTGAGAAATGCATTCCTATATATGCTTATAATATTTTTTCGATTAACAAAAATATTTTTTTATCAATTGCATTAGGGATTTTAGCTTTTATTATTCATCAATAATTTTAAAGTCCGAATGAATGGGAGGAAATAGGCATATAAGGAACCTCTGAAAGTATAAATTAAATCTCAATCTTCCAAATAGATGACGAGATAATGAGATATCGTATGATGACAAGTTATGTGGGATTCCGCAACCGAGTTACATACGGCGCATCGGAACTTCATTGTAATCTCGCAGCTATAGAACATTTCATTCGCAAATTCTATAATGCGCCATCTACGGATAACAAAGGAATGAGGGATTTATTTGACGTCGATAACGAAGGAATTTCCATTTTCAACACCTCTTAAATCATCATTTGAGTCTCCGAATCGCCTCTAGTGAGGAATCAATCGCTGGTTCACATATTATTCAGATACATCAGATTAAAAGCCTCGAAAATTCCGAATCGAGAAACGCTCTGGGGCCGTCCGATCCAATGTAATTGCTCAGGTCCAACTTTATTTTTACTTTCCGATGACCATAAATCCATCTTGCGACAGGCTGAAATCGAATTTAGGAAGGATAATTTATCCCTCAGACCACTGAAATGATTTGTATGGATGGCGAGTTGACGGAATCGGGGGTTTTTGAGAGCTGCTCCATTTATCGAGGCAACTATATGGATCATGCCTTCGATTAAAAATTGTCACGGAATCATAAATGATTGCGAATGATCGACGGCGAGATAAATACGTTCCAATGGACGAAATATAGGGTAAGACAGGCAATGAGTCCAAAACAAAATTAAAAGTTTTCGATGAATAAGACATGAAACGCCGATACACTTTTAAATGATGGTGTCACAATATTCTGAGTCGAACATTTAATGGTGAAACATTACTTTCTGAAGCGAATTGTCCATTGCCTTGCACCAAGAATTTTTTTTCCTTGATTGAAAATGTTTGTATGAAAGTTTACTTAGCTCAGTTTACTATAAGAATATTAGAAGTAATTAATTAACTTCATAACATAAGCTTCTATCCGGAAATATTGTATGATCCTTTTATATTATTCAATCGTGATAATACTCATTATTTGATTAATTTGTTACTTGTCTCTCAAACTTAATTATTTCCTCTTCTAAAATTAACGACAGCCAGCACCTTGAAGATAATTTCCACGTACTGCATCAATTTCTGCTCGTTGTTTTGCATTTTGAAATTTTAACAACTCAAATTTAGTCGATTTTGATTTGAATTTCAAATTTAAGTCTGTTCAAGGAGGAGTTTGGCAATTCGGCCAAATGAGATGATTATAGCATAATTTTTGCCGTATTAAAAAGCCACGTTATATACAAAATTTAGTATCGATTATTCATTCATATCAATGCTATTACTACGATATTTTATCATACCATGAAATTAGTCATTCATACCGTGTTAAGTAGAGCAGACTGTTATAGCTCTCTGGAATCGAGAAAAGTATGTCTTCCAGAAAATATATTTAACTTCATGTACCCTAATATTCCCTAATGTACCAGTAGCTTTACTTTTACGAGATGGACATTATGCATTTAAAAAACATTAAAATTCGACTCTTATCTTGAAAAATTCCTCCGCTTCAGAGTATAGTAATGTAAAATATAGATTATGAATATCAGTTTCATGAACACATACAATGGTACAATGTTTCAACTCACATAGTTTTCATGAGCCACCAAGCTGAAGAGACCACAATATAAAATTACATGGGAATAATAGAAAGTCTATACATATCTATGCGTTGTGGTCACTTTAGATAAGTGATTGATATTGACTCAGTGAACCGAAACATATAGTACAATTAAATATAAACGTGTTGCTAACACCATGTTATCGCGTCCTTCACCTTGTGATGCATTTTCAATAACTAACTGTAAGTTTTAACTTTTCTGTGATTTTAGAATATATTTTGCTGAACAGGGAAGCTAAACTAACATAAGTTTATTTCCCTCTCATTGACGAAGGTTTCTTATCTCCAAAGCATTTCGTTAAACATATTCTGTCACTCACAATGAAAGATAATCCAAATGGGTACGGATGAAATTTTCGCTACGTCTTATCGATCCGAGGAAACGGAAAGAATACTTTCCTCCTACGATATCCGGGCTGTACGTATGCGTGTGAAAGTCTCTAAAAATGCATTCTCACAACGTGATGATTCCTCAAAAAACGTGCAAATATCGATGACTTCATTTGGTATCCTGTTTTGCCCGTTGTTCAAAAGCCGTCGGCCATCGATATCCCTCAGACGGCGAATAGGGGTTCATATTTTTCTCTCTCCTTGGCAACGATGCGCCTTCACAATTCGGAGCTTCCAAAGCTAACGTAATGATATTCATTTATGCGCACTTTGAATCATATATTTACAATTTTGGAGATTTCTGCTGCTTACCTCTCGTTGTCCACTGTCACTTTAATACATGAGGGCCTCGACTGACAAATGCCAAGCGAAAATGATCAAAGCGTATTCAGGTGCCGCATTTACCAATTGCCAGATTTCGTCAGTTCGAGTTAACCAAGACGATAGCTGCCCTATGTATTAGTTTCCGTAAAAAACCAATAAATATATCTGAAGCGGAATATATTCTGGTGAATGTGGTACAGTGGCCTTATGGATCATTTTTATCAATTAATGAAAATAAAATTTTACATCAAATTTGTTGAGGGATAATTATAATTATACCAGAAATACTTTTACGGAAATAGTTAGATTGTAAAAGTTATTACACACTAAAGTATGCTAAAAATGAATGTTTAAATTCAATTTTTGTTTGGCAAAATACAAAAAAATATATATCGTGGTGCAAGTATGTGGGTATAATGTTTCATTTCTACATAGCTTAATTGCGTTAGTTAGTAAGTAAACGACTCAATGATAGTCAATCGACGAAGTTTGTAAAATGAGGAAAATATGGAGAGGTTTATATTCTTACTAAATTCATGACGAGCTTCTAAAATATTACATAGGTAAGGAAAGAGAACATTTTCTTCTCTTCCATATGAATTATAAATTATAAAGTTAACTGGCACTATCAAAGAATTGAATAATTGATCTATTTTTTATAGGAAAACACTGAACGAAACTCTGAAAGAATGTCATTTTTATTTAATCGATTCTACAAAGATCAAGAGATAAGAAAATATTGAAAATCATATGTATAAAGAAGATAAATAGAAAACTTGCGTAGATAAGAGAAACAAATTCCGTAAGTCAGCTCAAAAATGAGATAAGAATTATAGAAGCACCCTAAATACAATTAAGAGGTTTCGACAATCAAAGAGTCAACAGCGTATGCTGAGAACTTAAAAATAGAGATTAGCAAGGATAAAGCACGATAAGACATTAGGAGATAACGTAAGATATTCCAAGTTCTGCTTTCAAATAAAATTTGTAATATTCCTCTGTGGAATTATTTTTCGGCATCCCATCCTTCGAAATACAAGCGTAAGGGGATTGAAAATGTATACACTTTGAAACTGTACTCTCCATAAAACAATAGATGATCAAAGACATAATACATTGATGTTTTGTATTAAATGAACCCTTGAGGTTGAAATACTTTATATTTACGAATATGCTCTATCATCGAGAAAAGTTGTGAACTATTACGGAGGACAAAGCATCAATGTAACACATTTTATCCGAATATCATTTCAAATTGCAAGTGTACACTCTCAGATCTGCAGCGCTCCAAAGTTGAGAAACTCAGCACTTGTGAGCGATAGTTACATAAGAACGTACGCAACTGAGTATTTGATTCAAATAGATCACTCCCGCTGCCAAATTCCTCCTCAACGCCCAGCTGCCTTTTAGGCTTAAGCAAAACATTTGTATTTTTACGGAGTATCGAGTTTGGCGGGACACTTGGAATGATTAGCAGTCGAATGGGAGGAGCACAGTGCAGTCCGTCCCATTTTACCTCCGAGGAAAGAGTGGGGGAGGGAAAGCAGCTGTGCTATCACTTGATCCTGCGCTAACTGTGCGTAGATAGCCAAAATGCCACAGACGGTGCCCAGAGATATCCTATAAGCAGAAACACTCCTTTTTGAAAATGGGAGTGCGTCCACCGAGTGATGCTCTTCCAAGTATAGCTTACGAGAATGAACGTATCGGGAAACATTATTCTTTACTACAGAAGCCAGTATCCGCACAGTTTTCCAAATCAAATTTCTCTAAGTAAATGCGGAATATATGGAACAGAAGAAGATATTTACGGATAAGAAATTTCGAAGTCTCTCTAAAAGGATTAAATTAATAAATGAAGTATAAATATAATAAAAATTGAAAACTTTTGAAGAGTTATATTTGGAATTCATGCTATTCAATGGACCAATTTCTGTATCAATGTCGTTGTTTGTCTACGTTAAAAATCATTACTCGAGTCTTTCGATCCAAAAACGTGCATATAATGTACCTACGAATAATAATGTGCTTTCTTTATCTGATCAGTTACTATTAGTAAATAGAGGAAGATAATTTAGACATCAAATTAAATTCGCTTATTACTATGGGTTGAAATCGTTGTTTTCAAAGTATGGTAACCTGAAAAGGTCATATTTCCTAAGCAAACAGCTAATTTATATATAATAAATATTTAGATACTCATTACATTATTCTTTTCACTCTTTGATTTTACAGTCAAAATCGCAACTTGGCGAAGGTTAGAAGGAGCATACTTTCTAAGTCTCAAAATAAAAAAAGATAATAATCCAAAGAGCTGACTTAGGAGTCAAGGGACGCGTCTCGATGGAATACACCGAAAAGCCACGGAACGGGAATAAAGCAACGCGATCCCGGTGAAGGATATCTCATCCAAAAACATCCATCTGATCGCAGGGCCACTTCCCCTCTTTTACGGGGGACAAGTGTGGCACAGTATATAGATCCGATGGTTTGTAACGTCTGCTGGCAGCCACCGATTACGAGGGTGGAGCTAAAATTGGGGAGGAGCGATATCGGCTCCTCCATGGCTCACTTACTGCCAGATTGCGTCTCTCCAAGACCGCGTCCTTTACCAACAATTGCGACACCTCCCGAGTGGGCGGCTATCTGCGAAAATGGGTACTTTCGCAGTCCTGGAGGTTGTAGAAAAACGGGGACTGGAGGTCAGACCACGCGCCGTGTCATTCCATCGTAACGATGCTGTTATGCTAGTTGGGTCACGCCTCCGCTTTACATGTAGCGTATGCGATCCGTTGAAGTGCAGCGAATTGCTAATACCGAATTTCCCCAATAGTACGACTTGCCCGAAAATAAGCTCTATAGCGTGATTTTTAATGATGATTTTAATTTAAGCTGTTCTCAAAATACGCTATAGATGAGAGCGGCAGGCATACGAAAAAAACAAACATTCCTTTTGATTCATAATTATTTAAACTGCTTTTATACGGTCATATTTCACTCTTGCATCTGAAAACTCAAGATCACGTAACATAATGTTGTACTCTTTTCTCTCGAACGGACGACTCTTCAAAAATTCAATCTATCGGCGGCGACCTATTCTTGATGAAAATACTTTAACCGGGCCTTACCACCGGTATTCTCACCTCCTGCCATACTCAAGAGGGCGAATTTTAGGGTATTTATGTATATTTACGTGCATAGCAAAAACTAAGATAACTAAAACCAGTTTAAGTAGCAATAGTTTCTTTCGCATATACTCTTCTATGACGGGATTCTCAAAGATGAAAATCAGTTTTAATCAATCTCATATTCATAGCAAAAATCAAAGTAAACTGATTATGTATGCAGTATTAAGCTTTCGTCCTCAAAATACAATCCTAGCTCGGGTAAAAAGGAACAGTCGCAGTTATAAACAGCATTTGTTGGTATCTCTCCATCCCCCAATATCTTAAAAATACCTTCAGATGGCGTTGGAATAATGAACAACGGACTTGGGAGAAAATAAAGAATAAGTGACCGAAAAACGTTACAAAAAGCAAGCATCCGATAGTGGCGACCCCAATTGAATAGTTGATGTCACTCGATCGCCATTGTGTCCGAATCGAAAAGGCCTCCGCACCCGGGTTCAACTCTGGAGCGCTCGTTCCAATTTTACTTTTACCTTCGTTCCTACACCTGTTCCTTCGGTTTCGTGGCGAATGTTTTCCGTTATCCGATTACGTACTCTCTAGTGATGTCACGTGACTATATATAAATGCGCTGGTGTGAGTGCATATCTGCAGGACGGTGGTGCGCGTGTCTGGAGGCGTGCTCGAGCGTGAATTCCTCCACTCCCTCGAGTAAACCTTAATTAGAAATCTAATTAGCCCCAGCGTAATTAAATCCTCAGGACGTTAATCCCAGTGGCCTGCGGTAGGGGCAAGAAATTCCTCGATGGATAAGCAGCCTCTTGGTCAAATGGTGTAGTCTTCGAATTCGACCACTTGGGCCTAACTAATATGAGACAAGTTTACCGTAAATGAGTTCCCGCATATTGAGGACCCATAATACTACCTACCACTGGTGAAATGCTCCTTCGGTAGGGCCTCAAAAGATACTCCGGAATCTAACGGAGTGATCGCGCGCCTAAACTCAACAATGGCAAAAACGCGGGATAGATTGAATGCATCAAGTACTGACCTTGTGTATACGACCATCTCTGCATTGAAGACACGTTCCTCCCCCAATGTGGTATCTTGTAAGTTAGATGTGCAGAAAATCAATCACTGGCAAGCTTCAATCTGCAAAACTCGCGATTTTTCAGTCACTTAAATAAGGTATCACTTCACCGCGAAACCGTAATCCAAGGGAGACAGTAACGCTATGAAGTTTCCAGAACTCACCGTCGAGGGACTGCTAGCGACTATTCACCCCCTTCCCAATCAGTTTAGGCTTTACCCTGCTGAACGTGCCTCATCCCACTATACAACCTCAGTTGAAGGAATGGATTCCTCGTAAACTTTCGGGAGATAAACATAATTACCAACTAACAGTCTTACTATTCATATAATATGTGATTCATGCTATTCATTATATTTCAGTAAGGGAAATATTTTATTTATTAACAACAACACATAAATCCATTGAGAGTTCTCAGGTTTTGCCTACTATAAGAGGAACAGGCATTTACGTTGGATTTTCCGAATCGGTAGTTCAGGGAAAATCCGCATCACCGAGTGGCGCCACTAACTTATGCTGGAGTTCCCGTAAGCTTGGGGATTGGAATACAGCGGAAGCTTGGAAAGTGGACAGCGATCGGAATTTTACTGTTCATTAACCGTTAAAAATATTCTCTTTCGCAACGTTTTAGTTGTGATGCAAAATTTAAATCTTCATCATGTACATTCATGAATACATAGTTTTAATTATTAATATTCAGACGATGAATGTGTAAAGAGCTAGAAATTCAGAGTAGTAAAAATTTCGGGATGAAGTAATATTAATAACTGTTTCAGTATACATCATAAACAATTTTTCATTTTTAGGGTGAGTTATTCAGAACATTTAAAATTTTCATAACACTGCAATAGAAACATTCATCTTCGTGTTTGTGACTGTCTCGAATTGAATTACGAATTGATGTATCTACCATCAAGAACAAATATATTTAAATATCTGTAGAAAACAGACTTTAAACCTTTCACCAGAGTTACGCATATTCAATTTGAATTCCATCACCTCCATTGAATGTTAAACTTTACATATGTTTAAGCATTTGCCTTTTGATATTATTCAATTTTTATTTACAGAAATGATCGAACTCATTACTAACTGATGGGAATATAGGATCGTGTTGTAATTAAAAGTCCTTTTTATTTCACAAATAATCGTTTATTTCAAAATATATTCTCCGGTGCTCTGCAAAGAGAATATACAGAGAATCAATGAACCACGGACATGTACGCAACGAAGTCACTTTGAGCAAATACAATAAAACTTAAACAACCATCCTGAATAGACATGTCTTGCGTTTTTGCAACATTTTTACATCAATCGGAAAACAAGCTGACATTAGAAACATACTCATCCTCCACACACTTCCGAAGTTAACAAATAAGTAAGATTATTCGCCAGGAAGGTGAAGTTTTACAATTTTTGAACATGGCCATATAAAGACCTTCCTGGAGAAAAAAAAAACATCTTCCATTCAGACAATCGATCTTAAAATTTTATGACACTTAACAAATTTGTCGGAGAACCCTGTACCATCACAATATACAAATTGGATTGAACCCGAAGCTCTTTGCGAATAAGAAATTATTTTACACATGAACAGCGTGGGATGTGAACCTTGGATGCGATTTCAATCAAGTGCGCCACAATATCCATTTTCACTCTCGTACTTGAGAGACTATTTCAGAAAATACAAAACCATTGAAAACACGTCAAATCACAACCAACTGCATCTTGGAGTTCCTTGAAAATGGTTCAGTTAAAATGTTTATTTTCTACAAATATTTATACAGCCTACGCTCGCTTAATTCAAAGGTTGGAATCTACTCCTGCGTAAAATAGGAAAATCTGTTATTTCAAATTTCAAAATCAATCCAAAGGAATTCAGAAGATGACTTTTAGTGGAGAAGTTTGGAGAAAAAGAGAGAGACCTCGTGTTAAACTACGATGTGTATTTTACGGTTGGAAACTGTGTAGATAGTTGAAAATGCAGGAAAATGTGAGTAAAGTACCCTTAGCTTGCAACTAGAAATATCCACGGGAGATTCTTGCGAATTAGTCAAACAATATTCGGACGTGCAATCATCAAAGTCTTCGTGTTAAAGAATAGATCACGGAGTCCTTCCATGAGAAGGTACTTTTTTTAACGTCATTTAAAATTAATCCTCTTAAATCCTTGCTTTCAGACGCGGTCCATTTTTTTTAAACATCCCTCGAATCTGCAATATCCTAAGGAATTTTGAAAACTACAAGTTACTAGGAGATACTCAAGAAAAAGCTTTCCTTTAAATTCTTGTCTTATAAATCAGCTGATTGTTGATTACTCATATGCGTATTGCTTATTGAAGAGCAGTATTTTATTTTTCAATGTAACTGTTTGATTCCTTATCTTTTCCAGTAGCATACGGAAAGTTGAAGAAAGTTTGGGATTGCATATTAATTATTTACTGTTGAATTGAAAGATTAAAAGGGTTAGAGTAAAGGGAAGCACTTTCAGAAACATATCCGATTCGAGAATTAGTTTTAATAACCTATGGCCTAAATGGTCCGATTGAAAATTCCTATGAAAGTTAATAATTTGGTAAATGAATTCTACCAAAACCTATGAGAAAATGCAATTTGAGACGAGATTTTGCTTCCTCGTTTGAGAACTCTTCCGGTAAACTAGATCAAAATTCACTCTCTTGTTTGCAAGTTGTGAAATTTTTTTCTTGTCCATTCATTCCATGTTCCTCGCGATTAAAGTATACGGTCTCCTTCATGTACGGCTTAGTAGATTTCAGTCTAGAATGATTTGACATCGTAAACAGAATTTAAATATAACTTTATCAAATCGAAAGAGATTGACTGAAGAAGCAGTATACGTTATACTCCAAAACTTTCTTTGCATTCCTGTTTTAATATTCCACTCGATTTGGGTTTGTTTTGCGGTAAACGGGCAATGGAACTGATAAAACCATCGACAACTTTAACATCGAAATGTAGTATGACGCATGTCTTCCTCTCACACAATGCTGCACATGTTACAACATGAATAGACAATGTTCAAACGACACCACAGTTTCCATACATCAAAAAAGATTGTATCGAAAAACTCGATATTATTATAAATACGGACGCAGCACTTGAAACCAAGGTTACATGGGTTCCAGTCAAAGCACATCGGACATGGAGACAATCATAAAACATATAACATCGGCATAAACGGTAGTTTAGTTGGTAGGAGCGCAATGAATAGATGGGTATCAGATGAGATTGGATAACATAGAGCGAGTACACACTGCACAGATTACACCATTGAGCAACGACAGGGAAGGTTCATACTCAAGATTGTGAGGCCATTTATCGACGTCTGGTCACTTCGTGTTAACTCTCGATTAGTTTCTTTCCAAGAATCGACCTCTAACACTCTCTCGACAGCTGTTTCTTGATCACGATACAAAACAATGATTCCTCCGCCAGATCATGCAAAGTATTAGAATGTTACCACGAGTGTGACCATTAAAAGACCTCAGTGTTGAAATTTGCGATACGCTTTTAAAAGCAAGATCGTTCCAAAAAGAACCACATTTGTTCCATCTGATTGCGCGTTTGTTTTGAGGAAAAATTGCGAGAAATGTCACAAATTGATATGTCCTACTGTATCTCTCCAAAGAAGAAACGAATTCACTAAGACGAACGTTAAATTATCACTCGCCGAAAATTGATCCTTTTATGTATACAATATGTGAATGTGTGTATATATATATATTTATATAAAGTCAGAAAAATATGGAAGATTTATGATTGTATATATATAAATTTATATTTCGCCTAATCTACTTGCGAAAGTGGTTGAAATATACCGTTCCAAATTTATACGAGTTTCCGCCAAGGGATGGCCAGCCACACTTTTGAGCGCAAAACCTTTTCAATTTTTTTTTATCTTTCCAAAAAAGGAACTGGAAGATGTATAAAAAGGCCCGGAGCCACCCATCTGTCATTTCGGATACAATTTTCTTTTAGACCGAAAAGAGGGAAAATTTCGTCTGTCTAGCTCTAAAAAATACTCGATTCCATGAATTTGATTCCATTGCTAGCTCAGTCCATTGCGACTTCTCGATTGTGCAAATTTCGAGAATCAGTCGCAAAATAATTCGGCTTTATTTTTTTCGCTGGAAGAAACAGGTTTTCAATGTAATGGGTGGAAAAGCTCATTAAACACGATCCTTCTGCTACGGATAACCTACCTCTACACAAGTTAGACAAAGTTGAAAAAGAAATAGGACGCAAGAGGTGGTTTGTTAAAGACTTCCAGAAAAACGATTCCTTTTGTGAATGTAAGAGAGTTAGAGTAGCGACAATGCAGTTTAATTGAGAATGTGAACCAAAGTATGAGTAACCTGGAAGTCTTTCTTCGAAAATCAACGACGAAGAATTCAAAAGGGTTTAGAGGGTGAAAGGACAATCGGATGAAATATTTAAACATCAACTGTACAATGTTTTTGTAATATATTAGTTTCATTAAAATTTTACACATGAGACCGGAGACAAACACGGTGGATCAATTAAAAACAAAGAAACCACCTTGCTTGCCTCCTCATTCTGGCCTCGGTTCATCACAAAAAACTAATAATTATAATTATTATTATATTAATAATATTTATATATATTATAATGCCCTATATAAACATCAATTGCCATTTCCATAGGAATAGCTGTGACGTCATTTTTCAACATATATCGCTTAGGATCTTTTTTTCCTTTCCTTGATAAATAAAGTTCGTCCCTGACAACATAGAGGGAGCAAACCACCAGAGACGGAAGCAACCCCATCAAGATCGATTGCTTTTTCACTCCGTCGCAAGTTACAAAAAAATCTTTGAGAATTGCCAATGACACACCATCGGCTCATAAAAAAACACTTCGAAAAGAAAAAAAGATAACCTTACAAAAATCACAACGTCAGAAACAATGAAAAAGCAAAAATAAAAATTTTTTAACGATGCACCCAATTAGGTCTCATCATACGCTCATTCTTGAACAATCAATAAACACAACTGGCCGTTTTTTTTCTTTCGTGCCGTGAACAAAACAAAACACAACTCGTTCGTAAACAAAAAAAAAGACGATTTAGGTACATCGAACTGTGAGTGTTCCTTCGCCCGTTCGGACGAAATGCAAAAAAATCTGTCTCGATACAAACATCTCACTACAAATCCCCGAAAGGATGACCATTCCTCTTTTTCACAATTCCAGACGCTGCTTATTTTTATCCGCGTGGAGTACAAAATACCGGAGAGTTCGATGACATGCGTATTACATGCATCGAATGTAGTGCGTATGGCACAGAACAAACCAAACAACCGAAAGAATTTCACAGGGCAAACGGTGGGTGACTATTTGAGCTTTTTCAGACAAGAGACGTACATAACAAAGAGAGCGATCAAATTGAATGGAAGTATTTTCCGACGGAACTTTGGTCGAAAGTCAAAATTGCTTCTTAAGATAATTAGGAATTTTGTTTGTCTTAGGAGACAAGATGAGTCAAAACGTATCTTAACCATATGGTCGTAATGCAAGAGAACACCTAAATCAAATTTTATAAACGCTCGAGCCCTTGGTAGCTATGCGACTGTTTTTCATAATCATAACGGTTAATCGAGCCGATATCGGACTGGTGCATGCCGGGAAGTTGAAGCGATGCGATTTGAGAATTTCCAACGAAATTATTTGAGATTCCTGAACTGCGTCTTTGAAAAGCGGCCGAAAGGAAAGGGTGTGAATCCCGTAGACAGGAAGGGGTTTTCCCTGCCGTTCCCGCCAGCCAGACACGTGCACGCATGCGCGTTGGCTAGCACGTGACCTACCTAAAGGCGCGTTAAATTCCCGCAAATCCCCGGTCGCACCCCAACGACCTGGTGCCCTAAATCGGCCCGAAACCGGGGGCGGGGTGTCCGTTAATTAAAGCCTTCTTTCATACCAAACAATTTCTTTTTCGAGACGCAAGAATCATGAAATAGAACTGAAATGAGAATGGCATGTTTTTGGTTACTAGGCAAGGAGGAAAAAATTAAATAAATAACAGATATGGGTGTGCTGAAATGGTCACGCACGTGCTGCGGATTAGGGCCAGAAAAGTACATTAAACCGATGGTGGCAAAACGGAGTTAATCGTCACCCGAGTGACAACTTTCCAAACGTCGTGGGTGAAAACAGGACCTTTTATTCGGGCGTTGAGATCCGCGGATTTCCCCGTCGCCCAAACCGCGGAAATCGACGCCTATAACGACCCAGACTTTTTCCCATTAAAAAAATGAAAGCGCGCGGGGCAACCGGAAGGGTGCGGGGGAACGTGGGCAGGCGTGCGGTGCGAGGGTTGGGCGAATCGATAGAAGCAAGGTCGCCGTTCCCCTCCGAAGGGGATGAAGTGGGAAAAGCGCGGAATACGGAAGTCAAAGGAAGTGGTGGTGGGGAAGTTATCCGCAAAACATCATCCGGAAGACAAAGGGGAGTCGAAAATCGCTCCGCTGCATCTCCCGACGGAACTCGTGAAAAATAAATAAGAGTGGCCCGATGGTGGGCGGAGAAACTGCGACGTTATGCGCGATATCTCTCTTCGAGTATTAAATTTCCGAAAAGAGCCTTTCGGAAGAGGGAAAAAAACGTTTTCTCCGCATAAACCCGTCGGATAACTGATTGAGGGCATCGAAGTGCTTTAAAAATTAATCTGGTGCAGTTGCATCGTCTCTGCAACGCCATGCGGCTTTCCGATCGAAGTAAATAGGCATTAACGCCGTCTGCAACGACTTTCGACCAATTTCCAACGAAAAAAAGATTACTGATCAGCCTCGACTAAAAACAATAAAATTAATAATACTGTCACTCCGTTGAAATTCGGTTTTTCTGCTTTCGGACAAGAAAAAATAAGCCGATTTGAGTAACATCCTGAAGGAAAACGTTGAAAAAAACACTTCTTGCGAATGGTTTTCCACCGCGGAATAAGCCTTTCCCTTTGGTTGAACAATTGAAAAGGTTATCAAATTCAGCGCAAAAATGAGCACTTTTTATATAAATAATACCATCTCCTCCCGCAAACGGTTTCTGATGACGTGAGGTCTGGAACAAAAACATCCGATAAATAAATTACGAACGAAACATGGCGATTTAAGCGATCGGTGGCACAAACCACCAAAATCTACTACCAAAAGTTAGAGGATTTTAATCGATTACTCGAGAGGAAGTTCCGAGATATATAGAGAGAAAATTATTTGAGTAAAAAACGAGTGAATTATTAAGAGAGAGAAAAAGATAGAGAGAGCACTGGAGATAGACACGTGACTTCTTTCCCGTAAATGCGCGTTATGTACTGAAATAGAGAGAAAAAAAGCGGGCGACTCGTTAAGAAGCCCTGATTCGACTCGTTCTTAAAAAACCAATCCTGTCCTGCGTCCGAAACACTTCGGAAATACCGCTTCACTCACGTCCCACGCAAAAAAGAAACATCACGAACCCCCGAACTTCTCGGGCGGGGAAAGAAAAACCAGATTCGCGAGGCAAAACATCGTGGAGACGTATCAAAAGAGGGCGAATCACTGGATGCGGTCCCTCGCGAGGGGAAACTGATGAAAACAACTCGTCCCGTTAACACGAATCACTGCGTCGAAAAGTTCACTTAACACCGCGAAGACAGCGTCCTTGCTTCCGAATCAGCGAAAGCCGGTCCCGTCGAAGGAAAAACGTCCCGCGAACCGGCACCACGGATCCCGGCGCCCGTACGCGGCGTCCCACCGTAGTCATCAGAGAATTCCCAGCGTGAAATCCCACGGGTGTCAGTCGTTCTCCATGGGCGTGGGCGAGTGGACCGAGAGGGCCCCCAATGCGAGGGAGGGCGACGGCGGCAGGTCCGTGGGCAACTCCGTCATCTCCTCGGCCCCCGGCGACGCCGACGGGTCTTCGGGTCCGTCTCCTTTGCCTTCGTACCTCGCGTGAGTCCTCATGTGCCGCGTGATCATGTCCCTCCGGCACGCGGCGTACGGACACTGCGGGCACTTGTACGGCTTCTCCCCCGTGTGCGTCCTCTGATGCGTGGACAAGTGGTCGGATCTCGAGAAGACCTGTCCGCACACGCGGCAAGTGTACGGCTTGACCCCCGTGTGCAGCCTCATGTGCCGCGTGAGCATGTCGCTCCTCGCGAAAGACCTTTTGCAGACGTCGCAGAGGTAGGCCTTGGATGCGGCGTCCGCCTGGTGCTGCCGGCTCTTGTGCCTGGACGCCATGTGCTTCGCCAATCGGTCGTGGAGGCTGAACATTTGTCCGCAAACGGGGCACACGTAGGCCACGTCGGATCCGGGGGGCATCTCCTCGACGACCGGTGACACCTCCAAATTGTATCTCACGGCGACGGACTCCTTCGTCGTCGGCGATGCGACGTCTCCCTTCACCACCGGCACGGAAACCAACCCTCCCCTGCCGATGAAACCCGTGGTTGGGACCGCGGATGCATCCGGTGGCATCCTCGCCGCGAGGGCCTTCGCGCCCGCGGCCAGAGACTCACAACTCGTGGTGCTGCTACCCACCAACTCCCGGCTGCCCTTCATCGATAGGTCAAGCGGAGAATCCTGCGGAGACGACCGTTCGGAGTCGAGGGATTCCACCTTCAGAGGGAGGGTCAGAGGATGAGGCGCCGTTCCTCTTCCGGGACGCGGTGCGGTGGCGCCGGCGCCCGCGCCGACGCCCGCAACTGCGCCCTCGAACCACATCGGCAGGTCGGAGTCGGAGTGACTCCTCCGGCGAAATATGTCCGGGAGGTACTTTGTGTGGAGGTAATGTTCGAATCCGTACATGGGAGAAGGGGAGGCGGGAGTGGCGGCGGGGGTGAGCGGCGACACCGGGGAGGCGGGGAGTCCGCCGCCCCCGGGCGCAACCGCCACCCTGTCCGGCCATGCGTCGCCCTCCGGGAGCCCTCCCGAGCACCTCGCACAAGCGCACCCCGGAAAGCGCGGCTTCCTACCACAATCTCCTTCGGCGGCCTCGCACACTCTCGCCGGGTGCCTCGAAGTCCGGCGGTGGTGGGACTTGGGATGGCCGTCGGAAGAACCCTCGCAGTCACCGCCGCTGTTGGGGGAGATGTCCTCGTCTTCTTCCTCGATGCTGCTGTCCTTCAGGCGCAGAGGGCTGAAACTTATCTTGGGGGAATCGGTAGTCGGGATCTGGGGGGAGCCCGCCGAACTGTGCGGGGATTTGTTGGAGGAGGAAGCGGGACTGAACACATCCTCCTCCTCTTCCGATATCGCTCCGTAGAGCTGCTGATATCGGTCGCGATCGACGCTGTCGAAACGGAAAACGTCCCCGCCCCCTTTGCCGGAGGCAGAGAGGGCCAGAGGACTCCGGGGAGGCGCCCCGGACCTGGCTTCGGCACCCACCATCACTTTCGGTTCCGATGGAGCCATGTCCACCGAAGGGGGTCTTTTAGTCACTTGCTCGTCTTCTGAATCTTCCTCGTATTCCTCCGCACA
This sequence comes from Pantala flavescens, assembly GCA_020796165.1. Classification (NCBI taxonomy): domain Eukaryota; kingdom Metazoa; phylum Arthropoda; class Insecta; order Odonata; family Libellulidae; genus Pantala; species Pantala flavescens. The sequence goes on from CM036883.1 coordinate 51,226,884, forward strand.
CTGTCTTTCCCTCGAATCCACACGACGACCACTCAACATGTGCATCGAGCCATCGTCCTTCCACGAACTTTCCTCCTCGTCGCAATCCTCCTCACCAACTCCCTCCGAATCCTTACCAGAACGTCTCAAATTATTATTCTGATGATTCTGGAGATTATTGTTCAAAGGGACCAAGCCTGTGGTGCACGTCACCTGCGTGGTCAACTTGTCCACGACCTGACTCAACCGCTTCCTCTTCCTCTGCTTGTTGCCGGACGAAGTGGAGTCCGCCGCCGGGGCCTCGTTGTTGTTGTTGTTAACGGCCACCGTGAGGTTATTGTTGTTGTTGATGCTCGCCGTGGCCTTCAAGTCCGGGCTGAGGGTTCGCTGAAGATCGGGGAGTGCAGATGCGCGTTCCGCGGGATTCGCCTCGATCTGGGTCTCGGCCATAATCACACGGCGGGATACGGAAGAAGCCCCCGCCGGGGCTCTTGGAGCCGCTTCAGCGGACGAACACCCTCCGAAGAAAAGCAAGAGGCCACTGTCAGCCGGTCGCGGCTTAGAAGCCCGACCACGCCGCCACTGACCATTTCGTACCGCGGCGATCACCGTGTTAGCGTCAGGGTACTCCTCGGGAACTTCTCTCTTCCTCTGGTGCGGAGCGAGAAGGACTGGTAGGTCTCTCCTCGAAGCACCGATGGAGTGTTCCCTTCGGGGAGCCGTCTAGAGGGCGGGAAGGGAAAGGGCCGGGAAGGGCGAGCGTGTGCCAGGCGGGAGAGGGGTCTTGCGTGGTTCCTCACAGTTCGGTCGCACGCGCTAGAATGAGGAGTCGGTAGGGACGTCGAGGTAGGGAGGGGTTGTCGGAGGGGAAGGGAGGGGAGTGGGAGGAGCAGGTCTCCTTGGGCGAGAGCACCGGGGGCGGTGGAGGGGAGGCGGCGTGGGCCTCGGACGTCTTCAGTCGACTATTTGCCGCCCTTTCTGGATGACGTGCTCGCGGTAGGTGGCGTCCCCCACCTGCGGAAAAAATTAACGGAGGTGAATAAGAGCGGGCAATGACGTGCGGAGGGATTTTTATTGTGATGAGAAGGGATTTTGGTGGCGAACGGAAGACTTGGTAGATTATGAACGGTGATCAGCAGGAAACGAAACAATTAACCGTTGTGGGAATGACGGACTAAGTAGAGACAGTTGAAATACTCGTCCGTTTCCCAGATATATACATTCTTTTACAAGATACTGATTAGGGACTTATGCTAGGTACTCAAAACACTTTAATATACTTCTAATCAAGTAAACTTACCAATCGCCTTACTTATTACTAGGCATTAAAAGTATATACGAAGTATAAGGACTGAACATATATAGCAACTCTAACGTTAAGTTACGTACGAAGTAAGCATGCAATGACTTGGCGCATGAGAGAATACTTACTTCAATGATTTACACATAAAATTACTTTACTTTGATTTGACCATACATTAATCCTTATCTTATACTTATACTATGACAATCGCGCAAATTTTTTAATGAATGTTTTAACTGTCAAGCAATATTTTCCGTACAGCCTCTATTTATTACCATATTTAACAAAAAGGGTTAGTTCTTTCATTGTTAGTACCCAGGTTTAACATTCACACAGATCATTAAAGAGCTAAACATCTGAGTTGATTTCCAAATCAAGTGCTTTAAACGAGTTAACATCTAAATGCGGAGGTTTTGTTCAATATATCGTTTAATTACTATTCTCCGGTGATTATTTTACGTAATATTAGTGGAAAATGAACATTTGATATCCCATCGTATCATACATCGATATATCAACATTTTCAGACAACCATATGAAGAAGAGCACTTATAAAACAATGTAAATCAGTTCAGAAATCAATGATAGCAGAATTATACAATAGAGTAACTAACGTAATGAAAGTAATGGAAAGATACTGATGAATTGAAACGGAAAGGTTATATTTCCGTTTAAAGTAATGTATAACGGTTAAGTTCTACAGCCTGAAAATAAATATGATACCGTTCATTGTAAAGGATAAATAATTTAACGAAAGGCAGCGGAAGGTGACATAACAAGATAAAAAGTGATAAGCCGGTCTTAGCATCCGATTTTCATTCCAATAAAAAAATCTATCTCTTCTGAGATGTATCTTTTCCCGCTAACCACCCCTCTATAGCACACGAGGGTTATGCTGCTGCAGCACATGAGCCGACAAGCACTCCCACCTGGCGGCGGAGACGGAGACTAGAAATTTGGGCCAAAGTTCTCTCCGTGCAATGCAAAAAGAGCGTAGGGCTTTTGCCCCCTCGATGGTACACGGGAACCGACAGATACTGCCACCTGGCGGCCGATATGCGAACCGCGGATGTAGGTCAGGGTTCGACCACGCACGGGAAAAATTTTTACTTCCTTCCTTCCTACGTAAATAAATGCAATTTTGGTCATTCAGATGGTTTCTTCATCGGAATGTAATGGGGGAGGATGGACTGTAACTGACTCATGATGGACTGCAAGCGATGGCGCGAGTAGGTTCATGTATCGAGAACCAAGCGATTGAGCCTTGATTGAATATGTGTTTAGGATTTTAAGAACACAAATTTTCCTTTATTATCCTTAAAAGTTAACCATTTACTGCTCCGATAAATGTGTTATAACTATTTGGCGATAAGGTATATAATCGACGAAAGATTATACGATAATAGATTCACTTCCATGTTTTCTATAAGAATCTGATACGGTACATAAAATTTACAACTTTATACTGCATTTTTTTCCGAAGGTTATCGTTTAAACACAATCTCTCAATTATCAAATCCTATCTCCTTCTCACAAGATATTTATTAATTCCTTACATATACATTTAAATGGCGACCACTTTTCTATACGGAAACAGACTTCCAGATTTATCTCTTTTCAGTGAATCTTATGTATATAAAAAGAAAATAAGAACACTTGGAGACTAATACAGAACAATAATTTTAACAATTTAGCTACTTTGTACAATAAATCAACATCTTTAATCACATGGTTTCAGAATAGTTCAACACATTTCGTTAATTTTGACGTTCTATCTGCTTTTACTAATTTGTTCACTTATAGTTGTGAATCACCATTTACTGAGATACCAGCGGAAACACTAACATCGCCAATTATTTTCAGATTCCGTCTGTTTGGCTTCCTCTGAGACCATTGAACTTCGTATACCGATATTTCGACGCAAAAAACACATCTTGATGAGTATTTAACGTTCAAACTTCCCCTTCATAAACTAAGTTCTCGGATTTCTTTCGCAATGGTTATTATCACATTTCCCTCATAGGACGTGCACTTCGATCGAAGTGCGGGCAATGGAGTGTCTGCAGACCGCTACTGGACACGGCCGGTGACCATCCTCACCTCCGCGGCTACCGGTGGGACGCTCGGCCGATCTCGGCGGCCCCGCACCTGCTCTGCCCACGACCGGTTCCTCGATTGAGACGAAGGCGTCTGCGGGACAAGTTGCAGAGCCACGTTATCAATTGCGGAGATGACAAACGGACATCGAAACGCAATTTCGATAGGAAAATCCTTCCTCGTGGGGCCGATGGAGGGGATTCGCTTCCGAGGTTCTTTTAAAGGAACGGTTCCTTCGACAGCTGCTACCAAGGGGGTCTCTTTCAGCGGCAGTGTCACCCCACTGTTGGGGTGATTGGCAGTTTGAATCTTTTCTTCCGAGGATTCCTGCTTTGAGAATGCTATGAGCTGAAGGCGAGGGTTGCCTCAGCGAAACTTCCACGTTCGAGACGGAGCTTTTTGCAACGGGCTTCCTTGTTTAACCGTTGCATCCACAAATATATACTGAAGTCGATAGAATGAGTTTAAAAACTATATTAATATACGCAGTCTTTCTGCATTGGAATTAATACGAACGGTTTACTAAAAAAAATAAACCTTTTTAAGTAACAGGTCATTCTATTATTTAAAAAACAACAGCTTCAACGCAAATGCACACCTTCTAAAATAAAACTATTGTTATATCTAAAATAAAACTATGAATCACTCATTCGTAATATGTTAATGGTATCAGAAATAGCGAAGATTTCACTAAACTACGTATTAAATCTCAAGGTTATCTATTACTGTTCTTGTGCACTCAAAAGGACGAACTATGTCTTTGCATCCCGAAAACTATCACAGAGTTTAGATAGATTACGACTGATGTCCAAAAAGATGTAATAGCTAGAGTCGTTCATATATTTGAACGAAGGATGCATTTTGATCAATACTAAACGATCAGAAGCTACAGAAACGCGAGGCGAATTCGAATAGTCAAGTAATCTCCCAATTCCCACATAGGAACGCTTGTGAAAGCGTCGTGGGAGGAACTTTTTTATAGGAAATTTTGCCCGTTCGACGCAGAGATAGCGGGAAAGAGACTTGGACAGGTCGGGGATTTATCTCCGAAAAAGAGGTCCGTATCGGAGTTGTAAAACCGCACGTGCCAGGGCTTCAGTGGAGCGTCGAATTCTCTCCACGATAAGGATCCGGAAGTAGGTTAACGCGCCCAAAAATTTCCCAAAGATAAAAGAATCTCCATTTGGTGGCTGCATTCATCTCTAACATTCACATCGACACGGCGTAAAAAAAAGAGAGATGTGACGGTCGCAGATGCACGAACAGAATCAAAAGACATGAAAGGTAACATCTTCCCACACGATCGAAAGTAATTATGAGCCGCAGAAAGGAACGGCTTTGAGTTTCGTTTTAGAGAGACCTGTCTACCCTTCATTAAAGTTCGTTTCCGGCATTCACGGAAGCATTAAAAAAAAAGACGCTATGACGGATAGGGAAGGGTTGGTGGTAGATGCGAACCCCAAAGACGGGCTTTTTTTCTCATAAATGGAATGGTTACCGATGGGTCGAGGCTGCGAAAAAAGAAGGGCGTCAAGAGAGATCACACGGCGAAAAAATCGCGTTGAAGGAGCGAAGGCAGATTCACGGAAGGATTCCGTTGGTCAGGGCTTTTTATCAGGTACGTTGCCATGGGAATAAAAAGGGAAAAACGGGATGCATGCTCACTTCGAGTCGTGGGCGGCGTGGAAAATGACAAAAGTGGTTCTTTTCAACTCGCGTTGCCATGGCGATGCGCGCTTGTTTATCCTTATTTTCCGAGAAAGACGGGATATTTGCAGAGTGAGATCCGTTGGATGAAGGAGTGGATTTGAGCGCAGCGGATACGAAATGTAAAGGAGAAAATCCGAAGGCAAATGGTGGCATCTGTGGATTGAAAAGGTTGAGTCGATGGGATGACACTCTTCGCTCAGTAGTAATAATTGTGGAACCGAGGTCAAGAATTCCTTGCTTTGAATTCAAACTGAGAGTTGTATTAATCTTATACACTTCGATTTTTTCCGTATTTTGTTTTATAGGCGAGAAGAAAGATGTAAATTCGATTTGAAAGTTAATTTTAGACTGTATTAAGTAGTTAAAGATAGCAATCGCTTCTGCCGTAGGGATGAAATATTCCGCTACTAACTGAAATAAATGCTTGTATCTGTAGCGATAGCTTGGACAATAAACTAAGCGTCCTCACGAATGGTAATAGAAAATAGATTTAAACCATTTTTCTCTTCAAAAACATTCATTAGAACTTCATATTAGATTCATATTATAACCAGATATTACATTGTAATTATAACTGTCAAGTAGGAGTAAATGATTGCAACATAATATAGGCATTGAGAATACTTATTAAGATAGATGTATATTCATATAGGGGTCATGAGAAATACAAATCGATACATTCATTTTTATTTATTGATATACACATATGTTCTCAAGTTGATGTAACGAGTTCAACATGGCCAAGGCAGTCCAGTGTAAGCACCTTGGAAAAAACATACCGCACCGTATAAGCGACGTATCCCGGGGCCAAAAACCTTTCCGAGCATGAAGCGAGGGGAGTGCATCGGGGAAAATGCCCAAATTCACCGACAAGCTCATCAGCCACGGAAAGATGCCTTCCCCCGAAGCCGATGCCGAAAAACAACGAGTGCGAACTACGACGCGAAAATTTCGAATCACGCAAAACCTACAAAAAATCTAACTATTGCGAACGTGGAAAATTAATCTTTATTTAATTTTCGCCGGTAATATTGCTGTTGGAAGCGTGGAGGAAAGCGGAAGAAACCAAATTAATTTCATTTAATTACCTACGAGGTCGTTCGAACTTCATAAACAGTATTTCACGCTAATTAAAGTCCCCGCGGCACATAACGGAGCTCTTGGTGCAACCCGTGCGGAACCGAGGGAACGATACGCCGAAATATATGAAATCGCGATTAAAATTAACAATTAATTTCCGTGCGTTTATCTGCCCGTGGATTGGCGAATTAAAGCTCTAAGCGCCGACTAAAAGCTCTTGAGGGCCATCCACTAAGGCGTTTGGATGGAGATGAAATGGTGTGAAAATCATCAGACACTGATTTCATCGGCTGATTTGGAATCTGAGGGACATCAATCTACCACGAGAGTTTCTCATTAACAAAATAATCTCGTAGAAACCAAAAGGATATTCATAAATGATGATCTAATCAGTTTAATCTAAAATTGGTTTGAGGTTAAAGGAGATTGTTTCTGGGATTTAAAATTGTATTCGGCGAAAGAGGATTAAAATTCAAAGGAATACTATTGATTAAAAGAGTTGGTGAGATTTAAAATAAAAATAGAAGATCTTAGATTCCCACAAAGAGCCGATACGCAAGTTTTCGCTAGCATATTCAAAGGCAATCACTTAACGTTTCATATTTGCACAACTAAGACCAATTAACGAGACTTACGAAAGCGGAATTTTATAAGAAGATAAATAAAGAAAAAGGAAACCTAAAGAAGAATAGGAATCCAACACGTATATGATAGATAGACAGCATAAAACTCCAATTCGTTTATTAAGACGAGCGAAACCCTATTTCTCAACAAATCAGCCATTGTATACACGCAATAGTTCCACAGAAGGCAATAACCACCTTCCGTTGATTTATAACATCATCAGCAACACGTTTTTAAACTTGGAACGAACTCGTGCTTAGCCGAGCGAACGATATCTCGGACACGGAATCACGCTGAAATGAAATGTATTGAGGATACGTAGTTGGTGGAAGCTCCATCTAGAAAAAAGGAACGAATTAATTCCGGTGGATCGCCTAAGGCGCAGGTGAGCGCGCGACCGTGACATCCGGATTCGAACCAACGACCTCATCGCCGCAAATCAAGTGTTTTGAAGAGGAGGGGGCGTTAGAAATGTTTAGAATTGCGGAGAATTTGGAGGTCCATGTCAAGAGGAGGACTCTGAGTGGATTTAGCTCCGTTTGAAAAGCACGAAGCATAATGAAGCAGAGAGAGGAAGGTTTTCGTTACGACGTCTTTTTGAGGAAGTTCATCCACTCCATTTTCTCAAAAGGTCACTTGCTTCTATGAGGGGGAGGTATAAACGGTGGAAGATTTTGAGTGTTGAATTGAGAAAGAATGATAAAATGGACTGGGAAGGTTTAAACTGAAAGGAAGAAAGAAGGATAACAGGAAGGTAATTTATGAAGATAAGAGACACAAGTCATAGAAGGTGCCCAAGTAATGGATGAATAAAGATTAAAGAAGATGCACTACATTTCAGTTTGTTCCATAATGAGAAATGTATATAACTTCGTAAACGAAAACATAAAACTATGGTAAATTAACTCTAAATTGGTCATACATTTTAAATTCTCTATTTACGAATTGAATCTATCAACTTTTCTAGCTAATTATACGACGAATTCTAAGAGATAATATTACATCTTCGTATTGGATGGATAACGGTTTTCGAATAAAAATATTCCGGTGTGGATTTTTAGAATAGAGATATCAGCATTATTCAAGTAATATGTTAACATTCAAAGAAACCACTATTAAAAATAGAATTAACTAATTCCATGCGGCGCGGAATTTTTTTAAGACGTTGGTGTAAGATCAAATAGTAAAACCCAAAGCTGAACTAATACTTCATACAAGCCAGATCCGTGATATATTTAGCAGATTTCAAATTTTTTTTCTTAATTAATTCCCAAAAAAGACCTTAGTTATTAGAAAAATATTTCTCTTCAGACGTTCCTAACTTGGAAAGCAAAATAAGCCCAAAAATATCCCATTTAAAGAAAAAGACATCCATAGGAACTGCATTTAGACCTCTGACTGTACTCCTTTGCACCCATCAAAAGGGAGAAAGATAAATCTCTTGAGGAAGATATCAAGGAAAAATGCAGAGTTAAAAGGGAGAGCGGAAAATAAACAAAGAATCAAGTCCCAGAATAAAGGTCAAAGAAAGATGAAAAGCGGGATAATTAAAGGATTGAAGTGACGGCCATAGGAAAACGGCGGAAGAGTGAGAATAATTCTAGAAAATGAGCGTAAATCTAAGGGATTGTGCAGGTGATAGAAAATAGACGATGAGGTGACGACATCCATAGAGGGATAGAATAAATTGAAGCGAAAGCGGAAGTTGGCAAGGTCGGCGTGGGTGGGCAGCCATCGAGGCCAAAGAATTGGACGCGTAATATCCATTGAATGGATGACGTCACCCGAACATTCTTCGATCGTGATAATTAATCACGAATCGAGATATCGATGATGGTGTCGCAATCGAACGGTTAAGATTCACTCTAATACTCGAGTCTATATACCGATCGAGCGTGAGACAGATGCGTGATAAAGTTTATGGCCGATGCTGCATGAAGATATCTTGGCTTCCGTGAAGAAGTTGTCGAGAAGTGTCCCGAAGACCGTAATTTTATATTTTATTTTCTTGGAGGAATAATGCTATGTCACTCCATTCAATGGCAACCGTTTGGATGTAATGTTCTATCAATGAAATAATAAACTCATCCTTGGGTTTTATTTCTAAGTTGTAGTGAATCTAAACACGTAACAGATGGTTAAGCATCATGTCATGGATGCATAAGATGAACAATGACGATTAATTCAGATTTTTTACTTCCGAGTCATCTGTTCACTTTTCCACGTTGAATTATTAACATTTTGCCGTCATTTTCACGCTATAAGAAGCTTAAATCACTCTTAAAAACAGCATATCTTAACAACACAGGTCAGTTCGCTGTGTAGCTGGAGAATATAAATTAGATATAATCTTTGTTTTAAGCGGCAAAGAATGGTTGGCAGTTCTTTTAAATGCCTAACTCAATCGCGAACGTACTTTGCGGAAGTCGCAACTCGAATTGGAGTTTTAATCTATGTTCATAAGTTGATATATTTTTGGCATTCCAATCTTAGTAATTTGCAAAATCTATACACAAGGTTATAGGCGAGTAAGAACTAATATGAAATTAATCGTATCACCGTAAAATATTTCACATTAATGGCTTGATAAATGAAAAAAACACGTAAATGTATACATCATAAATACGAAACAAATACTAAATCAATTCAAACATCTAAATAAAGAGTAAATACATCAAGGAAGACTAACGGAATAAAACCAAGACGACTATGAAACGCAAAAATCTACTTAAACAATGTTACTTAAGACTTCGGAAAATGAATCCCGCAACCAGGAAGACAGCTCCTGAAATTCTACTCGTGCACCGTTTCGAAAAGGAAAAAATGAAACGGGTGGCACCAAGTGGTGACGTACTCACATCCTGCAATGCCAGCGTTGTACGGGAGAGGATTCGCGAGTAGGGAAGACGAGGGCAAAAAGAAAAGACACTTTATACCTAAAGCTCATCTTTTTTTCTACAAAATGGGGTGGAGTGAGAGAAGGGGACCCTCCCCCGCAAACTCCCCCCTTTAACGATGAGATTCCCTTGTATACGTAAGCGAAGGGTTTACAGAAGAAAAACGGAGTCTTCGGTTGAGAAGTGGGCGCGCAAAGAGTACTCCAAAGTGGTAAAAATAGGATGGTGCTGGAAGCGATGAGAGGGTTGCGAAGGGAAGTACGTAAGGGGACGATATCAAAGGATGGAATTGGTCGAAGGAGATAAACATGTTTGCTCGAGAAGTGATAGAGTAGGATGAAATAAATGAGAAATGTTAAAGGACGAATTTAATAATCAGAAACGAGAACACGCAGAAGAGCAGGGTAAGGCAGACAAAAAACTTTTCAGATGTAAGTTATTATTGACATTTGAAATGAAAGACATAGATTAAGTGGTGGAATATAACCAGCAGTTGGATAATAACCAGTACACTCAATTTAAAACATATTTCGCTTTTGACTATTAGTGATTTATTAGGTAGAATCTCTCCTTGCATCTCTAGATTAACATATACACGTTTTGTTAAAAATTCTCAGACTTTTGGTCTTGCTATGCTTATTCATTTTGAGGAATACACTGCTAATTCAATACTTTTAAACATTACTTCTATTTCAACTCACATCGCTCGGAAGAGTTTCCTTCATGTCTCTATTAGACTGGACGTTTCCGACATGAAACTAAAGAAACGAAAGAATTAAAAACGTGGAAACAACGACTGTGAAGATAGAGCCGCGATTATTAGATCGCAAATCCTATTTGTTTCGTGGTGGGATTGAGTTGAAACACGGAAAGCTTTGGGAAGACTTTGAGAAACGCTTACGTCTTGTAGATGAACTCCGCGATACGTATAAATCGCTTCCTCCAGCGACCGAACGATGACAGCCCCCATCCAATTAGGGAAATAAAAGGTGGTAGAAACGTAACAATCGAAACTGTGAGGAAGTAGACGTTGCGTAGGGATTCCACGCTCACGAAAACTCTCACGTCGGTTTCCTTACATTGTAAATATCTTCAGATTATCGCTTCTTTTTTATTCCCTCTTAGAATCCTAATTAGAGAATTCCCGTGCGTTCGAGTCCCATCAAACCTGCAGACCGCCCACGCACATGCAAGACAGGTGAACAGTGGCCGCGGGCGGTCTAAGGGATGGCGCATGCGCTGTGGAAAAAAGATAGCGCTGACGGAGGGGGACCAGACCGTTGAGTGTAAGTGATGCGAAAGAGCCAAAATGTATAGAAGGGAGAACCGGGAAGGACACAAAAAAGTAGCCCTTGGTTACAAAAGACTGTTACATTGTGCATCTTGGGCTTTCGCATTGTCGCACGCTGGAATTAGCTTTCAAGAGGGAATACTTTGCGGGCATTGGACGTCTACCTGAGTGTGGGACACATTTTTGACTCCTTTCGTAATGTAAGCATTGACCGTGTTCTAAATAAAGCAATCGTTTCCGATGATGTGACCGAATTAAGTAGCTTTCGTATCCTACATAAGTGAAGTGATAAAAAAGGAACAATAAAAGTAGCTGAAACACGGTTACTTTGGCGCCATTTATGATCCATTTTAAAGCAAATGACTACTTACAAGGATTTAATCTAAGTCCCAGAGTAAGTCATCAAGAAAAAGAGTAAAATTTAGAATAAATATTTATTATAATATAAGAAAGATTTTCGGTCTTTTTAAGGCTCATTTCAATATAACCATAGCTAAAATTTCTAATTATATAAATTTGCAAAGAAAATCTTATACTTATTATACTCCGATGAGTTGATGAGTATTTAAAAATAGGAATACATTGTGATGGTTATTACGCATATATTTTTTCCGTTTCCGTTGAAAGTTCCAAGGAAAAGAATTCAGAGAATTTTAAGCTCAGGACAGAATGTATAATAAATACAAACATGGCATAAGAAATGATATCAAAAACTGGTTACGTTTGAATGTAGTATAATTACGTATGTATCCGTTGTGTCACCTTCTTACGTCCATTATGTATTGCAAAAGTAAGAGGTAATACGTTAGCCCTTTTATTTCACAACGACCATAAACTCTGTCAACTTCCATCGTCGGGAGAAATCAATTTCCTGTACCTCGAGTCCTGTTTATACATACTTTACTTTATATGGCGGTGAGTTAATTATGCATTTCAAGTGAATACAGGCTCCTGCAAAACACTTGACGAAACTTACGCATTAACTGGAGAAAGCGCTTTTCGTTACTCGATTCGAAGTGATAAGGAACTAGAGCGATATTGGGAGATTCAGGGGAAAGAATTGCTTCCAAGGTCGAAAGCAGAATTTGCAATCGTGGTAACAAAGCTCATATAATTTATGACACGTTCTGAATATTTGGATAACGTTGACGAATCCATTTATTATAAGAGTATTAAAAGCTGTAAAGACTGAATATAATTCGCAATTGGAAAACATCTACCAAAGAATTAGTATAACTATTTGTGCGAGATATACAAGTTATAACAAACTTATGAAGTTAGATCATCGGTAAATTACATAATGATCCTAATAAGTTATCACTCTATACCGTAAGGATTGCAAAAATTAATTATAAAGTGGATGCTCGGTAAAGCAATCAATAATTACCAAATGAAGAAGGATAGTATAAATTGCACAAATGACAATAATTTCAAATAAATAGAGTGATGAACATACTGTCAAATCACCGAAAATAAATAGAAACTTCGGAACGTGTCATAAAATGCCGTGACTGAACAGATAAATCCGAGACGAACTAACGCTTATTTTCTTAAAATTCAATTGGAAAGTCAAAGAACAATTAACGATACAATATAATCCTGCACCTTTTTAATTGCACAAAAAAGCACCGCAAGTCAATACGAAAATATTTCTTGTTCGACGCAAACGGCCCCACGAGAAATGCACCCACAAAAAAGAACATGCAATCAGATAATTAGAAACGTGGTTCCGAGGGCGGGAAAATAAAAAAAGGCCGTAAAAACAACGTATGAGGTGAAAGGGTCGCTGTGGAGTAAACGTGAGAAAGAAAAAAAGCATAAAAGATTTAAAGGCGAGAGGCAGAGAATGAAAAGTGCTGTTAAATAAGGAAATAGCGGGAGAAATATGAAGGAGACTGCGATGGTAGATAGTCCAAACGAATGGCGCTTATAAAATGGGGAGAAGTCATTCACGGACGACAAACGGAGATCTCGAAGAAGGAAGTAAGAACCTACGCGGACAGCAGATATAACTTAAGGAAACACCCACCCCCATCGTGAGAGAGATATATTACGGAGTCTTGCATAAGCTAAAATCGACGGAAGAGGGGACCCGAAGATCACGTACCTCAAATGGGGCATTCAAATTCCCTGCACTCGCGTTAGATGGTAAAAGTTATAAGGCGCATTAACTAGGAAGGGATATGGCCCACGACGTTTGCGTAAATTTTTGCCCGCGTTGGAGGCCTTCCAAATTGCGTAAATAATTCTGGTTTTTATCTCCCTTTTGTGGTGTCCAAATGCCGAAACTGGAGACACGAGAAGAATAAAGACGCGAGATTCCGCGGTTTCGGCCAAAATAACTCAAACATCGTCTGAAAGTGGGAGGGATATGCTGGTCCTTATCTAGGAATATGACATATATAAAGATACTGCAAACATCTGAATTTTATATGAGATAAGCCATGTAAAAAAGTTGACGAGAAAAGCAGATACTGTTAGATCGAATTTTATGGTGTCCCTCAATGAACAGTTCTAGGTACACCTTTATAACAATAAAATAACCTATAAATTATATAAATTCCGCGCACATAATAAATTTAGGCTTAGGCACTTATTATGTTTGATACTTTACAAACTAAAGAAGATTTATTTTTTGAAGCTCAATTTTGCATCAATAATCTTCCTACCTTGATCTTGGATGGAAAACATTCAAATAACTCTCTCATTAGACAGAAACGTTTAATTGCTCAAATTCCGAAAACATTGCTATTTCATCGAATCACAGTCATATTCGTGGGCTGTTACAGTTATTCAAGCCAAACTATGATATCATACACTGCTCTTTTGGTGCGTCACCAATGCAAGCCGTGAAGAGAGAATCCAGAATGACATCTGAGATCAGTGACTTTTCAAGAGTCACAATGTATAAGACAAATGACTCATGATAAGAATTAATGAAAAAACATTCGATATGCGAGTGTGCTTTGATACAAATTTTATATATTCATGACAGTGAATTGGAAGCAAAATAATTATTAAGGATAAAATCAATTATCTTTTTGCGAAATTGAATATAGATAAGAACACGAATTAATTACATTAACAACAGAAATTACTAACCTCTCATAGTTTATATACGTGGTTTTTTTAAAATTATTTTTATATTATGATGTTAAACTACAGCCATTGGGCATACTTCAATGTGTTTATAATAAAATACGAGTACATCAAAGAGGCTTCCTAACATCTTTAACTTATTTTTTCCGGAACATATTTTAATGACTCACATAAACTTCAATTTTCAGCGTATAAATGTTCGATTATAGTGAGTATTTTAAATCACCGGCGATACATATTCTACAGCGTTCTAAAGTGTAACGAATACCTCATTTCATTAGAATGTATTGTATGGAATAATTTCTCAAAATAATTCACTTTCTATATCGTATACGTATATACCTGCTTCATCATATGCCCTAAGACACCAATAGCGGAAGATGAATTAGCGTTCGAGTTCAAGTCAGTCGGCAATCAAGAAGACGGCAAATGTGGCCACGCATCTCAAGACATTACCGCTTCGGAAGATACGCGGATAAGTGCTTCACTTAGCAAAGGGTCAGCACTATCGCAAGTCCGCCGAGGGCGATTAGAGGCGTGGGCGATACAAATTCCACCCCCACACTCAATCGCACACTGCGAAAAGCCTGTGAACGGTGACATCACGCCCTTAGTACACCTGCCAAGAAGCATGGAATTCCTGCATACCTACGGTCCCGTGGGCGAATGTGGGAGGGGGCGCAGAACAGACGTTCCCAGTCCGACTATTTTGACGCTTGGGTGCCCCCGAGAATCGCAATGCGAAGAAAACTGCCCCACTCGTTTTTTCCCGCGGGTGGCTATTCCTCTGACGCCCGTGGACTTCCAAAAAACCGCTTTTGAATACTTGACGGGCTCGATCTCGCGGAGGGAATTGGCACTTTTTCTGTCCCCATCGCCTTTTGTGTTTCGAGAGATGAAAATGCATGTGACCTTACGACACACGCGGTGACGTAGGTGAAATCTGCAGTGTTTCTCTCAATGAGGGGATAAAAAAATCCGATGACTACTGAAGTTTCCGGTGATACGGGAAAACGGGATAAGCTATACCAAACTATTGATGAATGAAAAGGCTTTTGATTCTGAAAGGAGATGAATATATACAAATTGAAAATTAGCTTGTATGAATTTAACTATGATATTTTCATTATATACCTTCAGAATGGAGAATTTTGGAGGTAAAGATAGACTTTTGGTAAAGATGAGATGATGGTTGAATGATTAATTGTTCATTGGATTAGCAAAATGTTTCGAGAGTATTTCCTTATTTTTTATTTCATCCCTTACACGCC
Organism: Pantala flavescens; assembly: GCA_020796165.1. Taxonomy (NCBI): domain Eukaryota; kingdom Metazoa; phylum Arthropoda; class Insecta; order Odonata; family Libellulidae; genus Pantala; species Pantala flavescens. The sequence goes on from CM036883.1 coordinate 51,242,235, forward strand.
AAACAAACTTTTATGTAATTGGAACATCACAAAAAAGAGAATGCTTTTGTAGAGAGTCATCATTCACCACCTATTCTAAACAATTACGATCGGTCTAGTTTTCGCTAATATTTGAATTAGAGGATCGACACTTATCAAACCTTAACAGAACGGTTTAGTAGTCATGAGATGAGCAGTTAATCGAAAATAAATACATATACAAGAAGATGAATCGATGCTATTTAACAATATAAATCTCTACGATTCGAAGTTTCGATTCATCGGAATCTTGAGAAGATAAAGTATTGTTACGATCGATACGCGTGCCAAAAGAAGAGATCCGTAGCATCGAAGAGGGAAGTAACCGAGAGGTCATCTTCTTTAAGTTGGTCACATAGAGCAAGACCCCAGTTGATTACCCACAATGCTTTCCCCGCAGAATGCGTGCACCCGTCGTGGCCACCGCACGCTGCGCCATATCGCCTCGACACGCAAAGCACGACCCCCGCAACGAGTACAGCTCCATCACGGGCTTTTCCTTCCAGAATACGAGCAGAAATACGACGAAGGCTTTGTAGATATTATATATCGCGATTAGGCGATTTTTCAACGTTTAATTATGTGAGATAAGCACGCACGCCACGATAACACAATGGGCGAGGAGAGAATGGGTGACTATGACACGGCTTAAGATGTAGCCCTCGATTTTTGGCTTAGGCGTGTCTATGTGAAACGCGTGAGATATAGATAATTTAATAAAAGATATGTTTTAATGAATCCGATTTGTTAACAGAATTTTAGACGGTGATCTATGATAATTAGTTACATTGCTTACTTTACAGTTATGTCTAAACTTTGCTAAAATATTGTAAACTGGAAAATAAAAGCATAAAAGTTTGTGTAATAATTGGGTTATGGAACAAAATATTCTTAATAACATTTATTATAGTTTTTCATCCAAGAAAGCGAGATTAGATGAATTGGTGCCCTAATAAACTACGTTTTTCTCTGATAAGTTCCATCATGTAGATGGTAGGATTGATGTAATAACAACTCCTGCCACATGCCATACTACTGTTAGTGTACTTTTTATGAGAATATAAGGAAAACTTCATTCAGTGATAAATTAAGGAGAAAAAATAAAACCATTTAATGGAGAAAGAGTCACCATATAGGATACTGTACTTAAACGATGCCTAATTTAGAAAATACTGTACTTAAAATTCTTAGCAAAGAGATAATTAATAACAATAAGAGCTTCTATCGATTTCAGACACCTTTCTACAGATAGGATTACATTTAAAATAGAAAATAGAACTGTTATTAAGAGAAGATCTCTATAATAGAACCATATTTCCTGCATAATGACCTAAGAAGGAATTTCAAAAGTTCGTTATCAACCTTTCAGTTACGATACAGTTCCACTTGTGGTTGAAGTTCGCAAAACTGGCTCGAAAATCCGCGAATCAGAACAATTAAATAGGACTTTACGATTCGATATTCCCTCCTCCGCTTCGAAGCCGTTGAAATTCACAGTGACAAGCGCCTCGTGCATTCCTGCCACGTTCCAGACGAATCACTCTTGTCTCCCGGCGAAGCATCTTTGAATGGAGAAAAAGTTAGAATGTGCACAATTTGCTAAATTCCAATCCTTGAAGTTCCGAGATCATGAGAAAGTGCCGTAAAAATTTCGGAGGACGCTCTTGAAGATGTTATTGAAGAATGGTAGACGGAGTACTTTTCATCCGAAACGATCAAAGGAAACTTCGGCCGCCCACACCTCAAGAGAATAAGGTCTACTTTGCAGAACGGAGTGGTTTTTTTCGCCGATATTTCCTTGTCAAGGAATCTTTTATCCTAAAGCTGTCCGCACATGAATTCATCATCAATTATTCTTAGTTCTTTTTCACGCAGAATGGGCACAGAGCTATTCACCGGGCAACGAACTCAGGCCCTTTCACAAATAAGCAATTGTATATCCGAGAAGTTTGAAGTGTCATGTAGCTCGCGGCTTTTCCTTTGAACTAAATTTATCCTTACATCTTTAACCATTATCCTTAATCTATTAATCTCACCCCTTTACTCCGGAAATGAATAATTGCTCTATTCTATAGCCAAAACCCTTTCCATGGAGATAAATTCTATTGTGTAATTAATTTAATTTGCCACCTGCTAATTAATCGGTGACTAATTGGTTTGAATGCAGATCACTTATCTCCATGGAGATAGTATCTACGGAAAACATTCTCACGAATATCTTTCTTTAATAGATTAATGAAATATAGTTGTATCAGTATGAATCGGACATTGATTTTGATGGAAGTAATTTCTTAAAGTAAAGAGATTGCTCTCTACAAAATACTAATAGATATTTAGAGGTTTACTGTAGACATTAATTGGTACATGATATAGGAATCTCTCTGAAAAATGAAAGGGTATTTCAGCTAACATTAATTCTGTATTTAGTTCCTTAAAAATGATAATATAATCAAATACAAATTGAATTTTAAGTTACTGATAAAAATATTTATCAATGTCAATATCATTTATATTGTTAAGTTTAAGCTATCAAAATATTTTAATCGAAATTCAGGCTACAATACATCACCTTTAGAGTAATGCTTTAGTTTTCAGAGGATCCTTAAGGGTACGTGAGGGAATATAGATGCTGGGGATTGTAAGGAGAGAATCCTTAACAGGGTAGAATGGATTAGTGGTGCTGATGAAGGCAAAAGCCCATTGAGGAGCTGTGGGAAGACAAACATCCTACTCACGTCCTATAAAGCGCTACGAATGGGACTAAGTGAGAGACAACTTAGAGAAGAATGAGGAATAAGTTGCGCAAGTGGTCCAAATTACGGAAGAAGTTTACGGAAGATATTTCCAAAGATTGGTGACTGAATATATAGCTTTGCAGATCTAGACACACGGACATTGTTTCCCGAGATAGAAGTTCCAATCCACTAAAAGAAAAATAGCTCGTGATGGTCAGTGAAACTACATCACGCGGCTATGTCCGGATGGCTTCCGGAATATTTCCAGAAAAATTGAGAAGAAAATTAATGAACGGAATATTGCGATTCGATTGGTCGCTGGCAATCTATCAAGTACCTGTAGTTTTATGACCTGGCAAAATGCCGTCTTCAACAGGCTGCTGGCAGTCTCCTATAAATATAGCTATTACATGCACGTGATTTGAGACGATCCGTTCTTTATAAGAGGATATGTGAGCTTATCGCGGCACGGAATTAAGGTACGGGCACTAATTGGCCTTGAGGGATTAGGAAAATGGTTCACTCGTTAAAATTGGAGATAATTGGCGATCAAATACAAAATCAGATGAAATTGCATTAGTATTGCATATTACGAATAACATGGTATCCGAGTAAGCATTTTTGGATTATTTCATTAATTATTTGCAATAAAACGTGCTAGAGGAAGTACTGCTATTTTAAGGAATTATAACTACACCGATTAAAACATATAGTATATGCTATCATAATCATTTTCAGTTTACTATAATACAATCCAATTCCTATCATACATTATATGGACAGGGGTTTGACCTACATTTACAAGGATATGAACGAAACTAATGTTTATGAAAAAAATCGCACTCTTCTTCAAATTACAAAAAATAATTCCTCAAAGAGTGAGATAAATTTATGCTCCTTAAATTCAATCATACACACACATATTATATACAATATACTAATCAGGAAAATTAAGGAGAGCCACAGACATATGTCCATTGACCTACATATCGATAATTGGCCCAAATACATAAACCGATATCATCAGCTACGACTCACAGATAATCCATCCATCCGAGTCAGCATTTGTTGCAATTAAGCATCCTTAAAGAAATCTTTTGCCGATGTCTGGGAGACCGATCTCACGAGAGGAAGCAAAAAAAGCGGAGATCACGTCTACCGTGAAAAACACCGAAAACAAGCAGGGAAGACATAATTCATCCGAAATCACCCTTTCGAAAGGAACTTTCAGGGGAAGCACACGAAAAACTTCCACGCTCCGCCGCGCGGAGAGACCCAAAGAACTTTCCATTTATTAATCCGAACGAATTCCCGTTAAAAGCGGAAAAACGAAGCTTCGAGAGGAAACACGCGAAAATTCCCACGGACGAGGGGAAAAAAGCACCCGGTAGACCCGGGTTCGAATCCAGGAGACGACCTTAATTGAGAGCGATTTTTGGTGAAGGGGTGTCCCACACCCTCGGCCGTGAAGAGACGGCGGTGGAGGGGAAGGCAGAGGGCGGGTCGGTCGCAGGCACGCGTGTCTGCAGTGTACTGCGTGGTGCACTGCAGAACTTCGGGACTTCGCCATTTCTGCTGCACTGAGGCGCGGGGGAGGGAGGCAGTCGGGGGAGGGGGGCGTGCGAAAGGGATGGGGGCGTTTTTAAGGCGGGGGCGTCTACCCGCAGTCCCTCTCACGACCAAAATGCGCCAGCCAAGGCTGAAAACCACCCCTTCGCTGAAAAAGGGCGACCTTCTTCTTTGGAAGATCCCGAGAAGTTACCCGAGCATATTTACTGGAATGAGACTAGTGCGTGGGAGAGACTACTGATTCGAGAGGAAATACCGACTCTTTATCACGCGGCATAATTAGTTTTTCAAGTTCAGCCAAACCGCATTTATATTTTTCCTTCTTTTCTGAGAGTTTTCCAATGTGGTCAGACGCGTTAGTGATTTTTCTCTTGCTCAATCGGGTCGCGTGATTCCATGGGAATAAAAAAGACTTCAGCATAAACGGGCCCTGATAAAGGGAGTTTACCCAAATGGAGTAAAGTTTGTTAGCCGTTCGTTTCCTATGATTAGATATAATTATTTTTCAATTGCCGTGTGAGAAATACCTCTAAAAATAATGCGATCAAAATTTGATAAGCAATACATCATGTATATACCATGAATGAATAAATTAAATTTCATAAAATTCAAGATTACAAAATGAATTTAATAAGAAAATTATGAGTATTTCCATTTAAAATTTCGGAAAAATTAAGCTAGCATGTTTAAATTAATATCGCAAGATTTCATATCCAATTTAAGAATTATTTGGTCAACTTAGGGAATTTTAAAGCTGATGTATTGAGCGCGCAGTGGACAGTTTTATTCGGAAAGAATTGAAGGATATTATATATATATATATATATATACATATTTTAAAATGCGGCCGATATATATAGAATTAAGTTTCAAATCAATGATTGTATTATTGAAAATATCCAGAATAAATTAAACTCGCACCATCAAGGAAGCTGTCAATGAATAAAATTTAAGAATCTTGCTCTTCGCCAACACTCGATCTAGTCTTCTACTCCTCTGAAACAGAAATACCTTGCGACTACAGACAGTTAATTTAATCTCTGTATAAACCAGCATCGACACATGTTCCAGATCCTATTTGTATCTGAAAAACCCCTTTGTCGAAAGCAATAAAAGAGAAAGCAAGTTCCAAAATCAGAAGTAAACATATTCCTAAAGAAGCCTTTAAGGTGATGGGTAATTAAGCTGCCAAGGATCAAGCTTAGAATTTTACGGCAAAGTCATTCCTCGCGGGTGACGTAGCAACGACTACTACTGATTCAAAGTGTTTTTGCCGAAAGTGGCTACATCATCGTCTACGGTTGGAATAAATTCTGAATTTAGAGGCGAGTCCTTAAAGAGCTTTCCGAAGGCGTGAACGTTTAAATTGCAGTGCATTTGAGTTGCGGTCTGGAAGCCTGCAAACTGGGATTTACAAGTGTTTTATGGGAGAGGAAACATCGAGCTCTGTCTCGCTTTGTAGTCCCTTTTGCTTACAAGATGGGTTATATATGGAACTGTAGGATTGTTTTAATTTCTAACGGTGGAACAACACTGTTCCATTCAAGAAGGATAAATCAAATGTAACACGCTCGGTGGTGCACGAAACTATTTACGAAACCATCTATAAAGTTACATCTCTTTGTTGTTAAGGAATGATAAACTTCAAGAAGATTTTATGAATATTAATAAACAAAGATAGAAAAAAATATAGAAAAGATATTTTCATCAACTTTGCGTAGATGACATTACATACGTGGAGTAATTTTCCAAATTTAGTTGATTTTTATGTACGTGCCTCTGCGAATTGTCGTCCATAATAGTCTAAGTTTTCCTAAAATTTTGAATTACCTAACGAAGATGGATTATTATCTGATCTTAAAATGAGACCTTTATCATATAAATTTATAAAAAATGTCGTCTCTATCGATATTTAAATCTTATAAGCACTAACTACCAAAGTTATACATTCCTTTTTATTCTTATGAGTATATATAATATTATTTATCGTATGTTATTTTCATTTGTTACAATTACAACTAGTTTAACTCTATGATGGATCTTATAAACGCTAACACTGCATTAGATAATTATAATTAAAATAAGTACAATTTAAAATACTTATTTTCTAAAATAAGATAAAAGGTGAAATTACCGTTAAATAACAAAAAATGACGATGAATTCACTTTCCGACGCTCCATGCAAGAAACAGAACAGATTGCTTCCCTTCAGGTGGAGTATTCCTGAAATGAAAAGAAAGAAAAACAAATTAGAAATCTGACTTGTTAAATTTCCACTTGTAATTATCAAGCATTATATTCTATTTGAAATAAAAGGATAGATCGCTTTGTCGAAAGAACTAACAGAGAGTGACAGAGAGTATTCTAAGGAGGACCCATAAAATAAATATATGGGGAAAAGTATAAATGGGAACAAGAGGTGTAGATTTGTAGAATCTAAAAAGTGAAATTTGCTAAAATAAAAGAAACCTTTAGTTGCGAAACTACTACATTAACCGTTTCATTCACACGTTTCTGGTTTGAGAAATAAAAAGAGCTTCTGAAAACGACCGTTGGGCTTAATTGGGTCGAGAAAATGAATCGATGTCTCTTTTTACGGCTGAATAGAAATGGTTAATAAAAGGAAAGACTCCTTGGACTTTCAGAACCGGTATTATGATCACGCGGTGTGTTCTAATGACGCAAGCCTCTCTTAAGTGGACACAGCTTCTCACGTGGTGCGAAAAAAACCACGCCCTGAGACAAGCATCTGAGGGAATCTTCTGTTGAAAAAGGGAATCGATCTCATGCGGAATCGATTGTCGAGGTATCGAAAGAAGTTAGTTGTCTCTCATAAAATTATACAAAAGAGGTTGGTGGATTATCATGTATTTTGATGGGTTTGCTACCTTCAAGAAAAGTAATCATATTCATGAAAGGATAAAATTAAAGTTACGTATATTATCCGTTTGAATATTTTGCCTTGGAAGGAATACAATAAGCAGTTCTTTTCTCAATACTAAAGTTACCTTGATTGATATCGAATTAAGTTGATAGATATCGAAGCAATTTTAAAGTTAAAATTTCCGTAATGAAATTCTGTTTCATGAATTGCCATAATAGAATACATTTTATTTGAATAATTAGGACTAATTATAAATAATTTAATAATTATTTATAAGTGATATTTATTAAATTTAAGTTTTGAACGAAATTTAATTTAGGTTTACGAATGATCGTTCTTTAAACTTTACATATTGAAGTTCATTACGTTCATATCAAGTTTCATACACGGACGAAGCATTAATTCTTCGACAACGAAGACGCTAATTTTGTAGCATCCGAAATATCATATCATGTATCACTAAAATCCAAAAGTTTTCTTTTCCTTCAAATATTGGAAAAGATATTGTCTCGAAATAAAACATTTCCCCTTTAAAATCTTACATTCAAAACTTTATACAACTTTATCCGATAAATATATACGTCGTGCGAACGCGTTTTGAGGCAAACCGAATTCGTTAGTCCAATCGTAAAGATATCCGGATAATGAACGCAATAAAGCCTCCCTCTGGGGCACTGGAAACTCGTACAACTTCCACCGATACAATAAATCGCGGGCAAAAGTTTACGATGCGACAACGAGTCCGTATAATTGTCATGGCATCACAATGATCGGAGTGTCAATAAAGCGATAAACGTTGGGCCGCCGCTGCCGCACTCCGTCGGCAGGGGGAGGCGCTAACAGATTGAATCTGCAGAGCGCTCCGACGCGGCACCGATCGCTGCTATCGCAATACGGCCAACACGCGCTCCCGAGGTTCCACCCCCACCACGTGACACTCACCTCCACGGTTATAAATCGTGAAAAATTGTATTTCTGTGGTCGTTTTTTTTCAAATTTCAAGATATGAGGACGCTGATGTCGAATTGAAAGGATGAGCTTTACGAATATCGAACGAGTTTCGAATTCCTTCGATACCGATGTTGATAGCGTTCTAAAGGCAGTTAAAACTGTGAGTTATTTCCTTCCAAAGTTGTCGCATCAAACTAATGTAATACGGATTTTTTGGTGTCGGAGATAAGTCGTATCGGTGTTAGGGATTTGTAATATGTAATAATGTAATGTAAAATAAATTTCATTCAATGACTGCTGTTATTGGCAATGAAGTATTATACATACATTATTGTTGAATATTGTACTTTGTATTGTAATAAAAAGATTGTAATCAAGATGAGATTCATCGTAGCGGATGAAAATTTTTAAAACAAATAAAATAACTTCCGCAAAATTAATAATTAAACTTAAAAACACATTTCACAAAGTCATTTTAGTTTCAATTAATATTGTGGTTTCTACGAAGAGTTGAATTCGTAATCATAAAATCAAAACAATAGTATGTTTATTTACTATTTTAAATATTTATTTAAAATATTTTTTTGCTGCCTTCTATCAATTTTAAGGTGCAATTTATCCTAAAATTATTCAACTATGCCTAAACATGATGTTTTAATTTATTTTATCATACAAATATTACCTTGAATATGCAATTTAAATTATTTGATTATCATGCTGATATCGTATCTTCTTTCATCATTGTTACTTCAGTTTTCCAAATAAAACGTAAATGAATTTAATTCATTCTGACTTGGGTCAAATAAAGTTCGTGAAATATTTAACTCCGCACACACATACGTTTGCGGACGGCGCCTCCTAAATCCTCATAAAAGGAGGATTGATTAAACAGGACAATTTCCTTGGCGAACAACTCTAAGATCTTCGTCCGCCCCCTCAAGAGTGGTCCAGCGGCGCACACCCAAAGGGCGTGTGGTATATACGCATTGCACATCCCCCTCATCCCATTCAACCGATGCCCCCACCACCACTTCCGGTTCGATAACCACGGGAGTGCCCGCACGATCACGCTATCCCCTTCTCTACGCCCCCGTGACTTCGACCCGAGACCCTCACTGCACCAGACCCTGCTCCCCCCCACGCGCCCCACTTTCCCGCCTGCACTGCCCCTCCTTTAAAGGGAACCAATCTATATGGGCGCCGTGCGTGGGCGTATCGGAAATATCTTCTGATTTTGGGTCACCCGTTTCAGGAGTTGGATCAATTTCTGTGATGCATCGACGTAATTTGAAACCGCATGAAGTCGGAAATGACGATGCGATGTTTCTTTTTTTACTTCTCTTTGCCTTGAAACTTTAAAGGGAAGTACTTTGTAAACAGGATGGATAGATATATAGGAAAAGATAAAAATGCTTTAATTTAAGACGCAAAAATTCTTTCAGAGATATATAACATATTTATTAGAGATAAGTGAAGTTTTCCATGTAGCGTAAAGACCCGGTTTTTAAAAATGTCATATTATAAATATGTTTCTTTATAACTAATTTTTTTGTCCCTAATTCAAATTATTAAAGTATATTAAAAATTATCTCATGATTAGTCGTAATATAATTTAAATTAAAAAACAATATAAATTGCCTGGTTACTAGGATACATATAGTTCAACAGAGGTATGATTATCATGTATACGAAATTAATTCATTTTTTGATCAACTATCCGCCACTGTTTGGAATAGAAATGATTTATACAAAAAATGCTCCGCAGCCTCTTGAATATTCATAAGGTTATCCGCAAGAGTAATTCAAATTTTTATACGAAAAATCGCGATGAATTGTATCCTACGCAATAAATTGAAACGAATGGTCTGAAATAATAATTAACTACGTTTGAATGCTTTTACAAATGTGAACTAATAAAATACAAGCAACCCTAAGGAAATAAAAAATACACGATTTTACTCTATAAATATTATACTTCACTGTAATACTATGCTTCCTTTTGTCATCTATTTCAAGCCATGCGAGTCTTTGTAGAAAACCTAGTTTATACTTATAATATTTTATTCAATCAATTTATTATTCAAAAACTCAAAATAATTATCGGTCTTCTTCTGAAACATCTTCTAAACAAGACCTACTTAAATCCACGACTTCCTCGCAAACATTTCTTGTCTTTCCGTCGTATAATATCGCATTCTCTAGGAACGGCGTCATTAAACAGCCGCATTCGAAATCAACTGAGCTATATTAACGCGGACTAATTCTTTGGGTGCAGCAAAACTCTTTTTTTGGATGTGGGAGCAGACGGATAAGTGGAGACGGCTTTTTAGTGTGTGGCAGCAGCGACGCGCCAAAATGCGGACCGAGGAGTGGGTGAACTAAGACGTGATCTGATGAATGGAGTCGCGGTGTGCATCATGACGCACGTTGCGTTGGCTTGATGGATTGCGGGAATATCGGTGTTCCGAAAATTACAAGCACTGCGAGAAGGTAGGCGGTGGTAAAAATTTTGATGCGTTGAAATGAAGAACGTGACGAAGAGTCTGGGGAAGTAGTGTTCCCTTAATTTATATGGTAGCTGGCGTACGAAAGGTAAATTATGTCGTATGATGAATTGGGCTATGTCTAGTTGAACATGTCCGTATTAATCCAAGCATAAAGTCATGATGAAATGATACTATCCAAGACAGAAACTTAGGTGATCATTCTTATGTTACTATTAGTAATTAATAAGATTATAATGACGTTTTAGTATATATGAATTTAAATAATGGATAACTTTTTATTAGAACTAATACTATTTCCTCTACATCGAAAGATAGAAAGGCAAATTATGATCGTACTCTTACAATATTAAGTAAATTAACTGAAATTAAAGAAATCTAAATAAAGAACTATTAAATAATAGCTCATTTTAGTCTTGCGCCGATGAAGTTTGATGATAACTTTAAAATTATAATACGGCGATTTATTTGATATGTCAACATTATATTTACACATAAAAATGTATATTTCAATCCCTAACTGTTAGAATGCAGACATGTACTATCAAAAAAGCAGCCTTATCAATTATTATGAAATATTGAACTGTTTAATGATGCCTACACACTACAAACTAATAATTTCATATTGCAGCAACCGTGAGGTGCTATTCGTCATCGCTAATTCACGGACGCTATGTTAAAGTGATGCGTCACGGAATCATGCAGCAAGTGTGCACCACCGTTAGTTCAGCATTGCTATCTGGTAACTATAACAAACGCTTCCGATGCCATCAAGGGACAGGTATGAGATCATGCAACTGGATAATTGATTCCTCCTTTATGTATTCCACGCTCACGAGGTTTCAACTGCTGCCTGAATGGGCCATTCATGTTAACTGCACTACACTCGGAGACCATTCCCACGGGCAGGCGTCCAGGGATCAACAACTGATGATTCGAAAGCGATTATTCGGCGTGAAAGTTAAAAAAAAATACTTGGTCCATTTCCAAAAATTCCAGCAAAATTTATTAAGAGATTAATCGAGAAAAGTTGATGATGTTGGTGGTTTTCAGAGAGTGTCTGCATTAATGCGTAACTTTAAAGGTCTATTGAGATATGCGTGGGGACAGACGAGTTGATGAAGGGAAGGAAATAAATTGCTCGAAAGAGTGGCGATTGTAATATTGAGAATGATATTATATAGTTATAATCGACTTTACAATTAAGAAACTTTTCATAGACTTGACAGTTTATTTAGCGATTGTTCTTTACAAACTAGAAAATGGATGAAGAGTTTAGATATTTCTAAATGCCATACTATGCAATACTATCTGAGTTACAAATTTAAATTCTCATAAAAGAATATTAATAAGATAAAAGATAATTCGTAGACTAAATGATGGTGTTTATTGTAACGAATGAAATTTGATACTACAGATGGTGATTTGGTCAAGCAGAAAACCACAACTAAGGGAAGATTGGATTAGTACTAAGCTAATAATTAAAAGTTTAAAATTTATTATTCATAATATATCCCTGACTTCATAGTATACAAAAAATCAAAATGCTAAAAATCCATTAGTTTCAAAGTATTTATTCCGTCGCCTCTGAAGTGGTTTATAGATGCATGAAACTGAACTTTGGCCTTAGAAAAAAATTATACAGCGGAATACAACGAATAGTATTTGGGGAAATAATTCTCACTAATGAGCGGAAAAGGGCCAAATAGACAAAGATCGGAATGCAGGAACTATCTCAAAAGACAAAGTGCGCTTATGTAACAAAGAAGGGCGGTCGTGGAAAGAAATGCAAAGGGACAAAAGAAGGACGCCCACGAGGGAGATTCACAAAGAAGATCGTGGGCAGTGCGAAGACACACAGTGAGTGAAGAGGGAAAGGGGAGGAATAAGTATGTCTTAATTAAAGCAAGAAATTGATACTTCAAAGTCCCCTGACAAATTTAGCAGCGGAATTGCGTTGAAAAATTAGATTGATTAAACGTAGTCGGGTGAGGAAAAAAAAGCTCAAGTGGTATATATTTCGCGGATCAACGGCTGTCGAGGGAAGGAAAACGAAAATAACTGCCAACATTTCTGAAGAATAATAATTATAGTTGTGCGCACTCATAACGAACCAGACGTGTTGGCAAGTAAAGGATGATAATAATGAAGCCATGAACGTCATTGCTCAGAGTGATGCGGCCAACCCACGGGGATTCCTATAATTATATCGTGGTTTGCAATGGATGTGATTGGCAGATAAGAAGTATGATTTCATAGTTACGAACATAATATCTAATAAAACGGAATTCAAAGTCGTGATTAAATCTTTAACAGAGAAATAAGCTACTTATTCGAGAGCGATTATGTAGTCTACTATTCACTGTGAATAGACAAAAGAGAACATAGATCAAAAAAGCCTTTTAATTACATAGAGTTGACTTTAATTGAGAGTTACATAAAGATAACCGAAAGAAATGTACAATATTAAGTAATCAATAAGCACAGTTTGGAAGTAATAGTATTTCCTTGAATCCGTTCAATACTTTTACGTTAATTAATAAGGTTGAGGGAAAACTACAACTACTCTACCTTATACATATTTGTACAGACGCAATCCCGTCATTATAATTGTGACATTCCTCAGACGAAAGCACTTTGGCAGGACCTTTGAAGATCGCGATGCACAGTTTGAATGTGACCGTATTCTTAGATGTTTCCCCGAGAGAAGGTTGACCGCATCAAAATTAAGGGACAGAAATGAGTGAAGACATCCACCCGCTGTGTATTGCGGAGGTGGGGGAGGGAAGAAGTTCGGGTGGATCACGTGACCAGTACACGTCGTGTTATTACGTGAAATGAAAGTGCATCGAGGAAGGATTACCAAAGGGAAAAAAAGGGCGCATAACACACTTAGGATCTCCGGGCAGCAGTTCGTCAAACGAGGGGAAAGGGGCAGGTGTCCTCGGAGGATGAAAATGGCAAAAACCGTGATATAAAGAGGCGTTAGACTAGTTGGGGAGCGTTCTGAAGGGAAATAGTTGAAAAGATGGGCAGGTGATGCTTTTCAACGGAGAAAGAATGTACGGGCGTGTGGAGACGCGGTAAACGGCGAGTTCAAAAGAAAGATATTGGATGAAATAAATTAATGAAACGAGAGACGCTGAAAAGACGAGGAACGGGACATTTGCTCTTATTTCATGAAAACACCCTCGTCCAGGCAGCGATGTTTTTTTTTCTCTTTTCTATTCCAATCTTGTTTCTTGTGCCTCTGGAAGTTTCACGTGTATTGACGTTCCCTTTCCGTTACTAATTACTCCACCAATTTATGATTCAAAGTTTATAACATCAGCTGCTAAATTAACATGATTATATTGGTTTATATAACTCAACATCACAACGTTATACGTGATTAAGAATGTCTGTAACCGGTAAAGCGCATCTCAAAAGAAATTTTTATGTAGACTTATATGTACGAAAGTAAATAAAATTGTTGTAATTTAAGTTGAATGCGAATCAAAAGCTGTGATTTTTAGGTTTATCATTATTCTTTCAGGTTGGCGTCATTTCTATTACGGTTACTTTTTATTTTTTTTAACCATGAGTGATCTAACTGTAAAGTCCATGAAATTCTTAAATTCTTTCCAGTATTTTATTAATCAATGGACAATATCATTGCATACCGCTAAAACAAACTAGGAGACCCCACTCCGAATACGCTGACACGAAACACACCGCTAAAAAAAACCCTTTAATTAAAACGCAAAAATTTCGCCACCAAGTGAGGAAATAAGAGGGTGTAGCCTCGGAATAGCTTCCCGCCGCAGAACACAAAAAAATCCTTCTTAACTTTTCCTCTGATAGTTGGTTCTTTAACACACATGAAAATGAGACTCTCTCTCCTTAAGGAAACCTCAAAGGAAGGCGGAGTTAAAGAGATTTCGATGCGAAGTTGAAAGGATGAGAGGGGTGGAGTGGGGGCGAATTTGGCAAAGGGGTTAGCGCGGGGAGAGGTTCTGTGACATCGCCTGAAGAGGTGTGACGAGACAAAGAAAGAGGTACGGAATAAAGGGAGACATGACAGGAATAATCAGTGGAAACTGTTCCGCAAATGCAAACAACAACACATTTTCAAAACTGAGCATTCGCGGGTATTACGAACAAAAGATCAGAGTGAAGTAGGATGTAGCACTAGACGAGAATATGACAGTGGACTGAGTAAATAAGTCTGTAATGAATTAAAAGTAGATATACACAGTCGCGCACGCTAAAATAAACAGCAGAATTGTTCAAATGCGTCTCGACAGCTGAGATGATGTCGCGCAAATAGGGTTCTACAGGGAATTAGACCCTATTTACTTGTACTGTGTAACAGCATGAAGTGAGACGATGTAAATAAAGTTAAATAATTATTAGAGATAAAAATTCATGTCAACCTTTCCTACGTGGAATTGTTAGAGGGTCAACTAGGAATGACACCAGAGCAAAGCTGCTTTAACAAACAAAACGAAAGAAAATTAAAACATAAGTACAATGAAAAGATTCTTTGACAAAAAACTAGCATTGATATAATCATAAAAATATAGAAACGATTCAGCAACATTTAGTTTTATAGATATGAAACAGATAAATATGAATAATTATAAAAATCGTAAACAATTGCTAACGTGATATACTCGAGTGAAACAACACATCTTGCGACAAGAAGTACCTTTAAGAGGAGATAAGGGAACGGAGATTAAAGGGTCCGAAGGGAGAAGAAGGTTAAAGGAGAATAGCAGCGTAAGCAGAGGAGATGAAGAGGGCAAAGAGGAATCTCCCCGAAGTGGCAAAAGGGGTCTCTGCTAACAAGCAATGCGGGGAAGAAGATTTTAAAAGGGGATCAATGAAAGAAGAAAGACATAATGCGCAACGGAGCGGTCGCAAAGGAGGAAATGAAGAAAGCCGAAGGTGTAAAATGATAGAGAGAGGGCGTTTAGGGAATGAATATAAATGGAGAATAAGTTTATCGGAAGTGTTGGAATGATTCTGCAGAATGACGCATTACCGCCATATTGAGCATGGATGTTTGAATGATGAAACATACATGAACGATGCTGATACATAGTATTTCACGAAGATGAAGATATGAATGAATAATTAGATACAGGTTTTAGGAATAAGCTTAGATAAGGTTTTGATTACGTTTTATTTTAGTAATAATTAATCCTAATAGATGAAGATAAGTAATGTTTATGAATACCTCTACATACGTACGTAGTATTTAGATTACGTGATTTTTGATACTTGATTAGACATGAAGTACCATTAACAGTGGAAAAGCACGTAGAAAATAGAGAAACTTTGGGATGGAGAAGCACAGCATGGGGAATTGGGGTAGAAAAGCTGGAAGTATGGGGATAATGGGCGCATTTGAAGGGAGACTACCAAAGGAGAACGTCAAATGACGTATGAGCAAATAAGAGTTTGAATGGGGCCCCTGAGGGATGTTTCCGATGAAAGCACGTGCCTTTGAAAAGTGGCGCTTTTTCACAGGTGAGTGGGTGGGGGCAGACGGAGGGAACGTCATAAGAAACACATGCTTTTTCGTGGCGTACGTTTGACTGTAGGCGGGATAATGTCGAGTCGAAATTCGTGACTGTATAATGAAGGCCATAATCAGGACTCTTTTGCATTTATCGCGTTTAGATACAATACACGTTCGATGGATAAAAAATCGCTTCCAATCCAAAAATGACTTCCGAAGGAAAGTATACACCAGAATTTTGAAACCAAAAGCCCGGTTTTGATATGTTAATCACTAAAATTATTTTCCTCGCGGATTTGCAAAAGAAGGATTGAAATATGATAAACTTAGCTCTAAGAATCTCTAAACTTCTCAGTACCTTTATCAGTGCTTCATTACGTACAATTTTTTTGAAAATCACCTTGAGATACATCCTGGAAAATCGATACGCATGATTTCAATGCTTTAATGATATACCTGATTAGGCAATACATACTCGAATAGAGTTACACATACATACTTGTATATATTTATTTGTATTTACCAACCATTAGATTAAAAATTGAACTAAAATATACAAAAAGTAAAGATGTAGTATAGTAGATAAAGTACGAAAAAAATCTTCCTTCCCTTTTTATGGTCTGGATATAACGTAAATACCAATGACAAAATTACGGAAAACAATCCTCAAATAAACACACATCTAAGCCCACACCACCTCAATGACCCAATCGGGACATTCGACACTATAATCCGCATTCGAATCGCCGCCGCCTGAGGAATAACTGGCGAAACAAAGACGAAGCGCAAACACTCGTAAAACAACCCGCGAAATTTTTTCCGTCGGAAAAACGACGCATTATGAAGCGAGCGGTGTGGGCGTAGGGAACGCGTTTCATTATTTCTGGAAAGGTGGCGTGCCTTGGAGGTGTGAAGCGAGTCACGAAGTCGCGTTACTCAAGAGATTTATTTACAATCGGGCGTGATGTGGAGAGGCATAGTTGCAAGGGAGGAACTAAAGGGGTATAACTTATGAGAAAGGAATGAGCACGCCTCGGGACGGAGTGATGACGGGAAAAAAGTGTCGGGAGACATCGCGAATCGAGTTAAAACAAAGGAACGATGATACTTCCGCATATCCGACGCCACCTAACACTTCTGAAACAGCTATCTCCACCTCCGCCGACTCCCGGGGGGAGTGAAACTGGTACATGTGATTGTATATACATCAGCGTGTACCGGAGTTTCGCGCCGTGACCTCAGGAATCCAAGTAACCCTGGGCATCTTGTAGTTTAGAAGGAATGTGTGGACGCGTGCGTCATAAGACGGTGTGGTTGGCCTTGTTGGACGAAAAAATTTGCGTGTCATAAAGTCACGAAGATTTTTTGTACTTAAAAAAATTTATTCTTTTAAATGTGTTATACGTACACAATAAATATGGAGGAACTCTTTATCTTCCAATGATAAAATTATATGCACTATATAATGATGATTATAATTAAATTTATAAATCAATAGGGAAATTCTTATTTCATAATCCGTGTTTATGTTGAAGTATAATGTAAAGCAAAATATTGGGAATAGAACAAGCGATGTAAAATACGCTGCAAAATTAGATATTCTTCAGTTACATTATTTTATTCGTGGGTTAAATTTATTTATTTATATTCTAAATTTGCTTAAACTAAAATATTTATTTAATAAATAATTACTTATAGCATATAAATGTAACATAAATATTTAAATAATTACATTTTTATCATGCGATATATAAAGTAATGATTTCAAAATAGGGACTGTATATTCCAGAGATGTAGAAAAATAATTCAAGTTCTTGTTATAAAATAGCGTGAAAATTTCGCATGAAAACACAAGGCACGCAAAACGAATGAATTATAAAATGATTTCAGAAACATCGCTCGGTAAAGAAACCACGTCATTCTCCGCGGAGAGCAGAAAAAAACAGCCATTCGTGGTGTGCAAGTCACTCTGGATGCGAGAGAAACAAAAAAAGGTTAACTTGGAAACAGGAGAAATTTCAAGCTGAAAGTGCATTTTAGTTTCCGTGACATCTTGACACCGTTGAAAAGGTGGGTGGATCGAGGAAAATTAGAGGAGGAAGTCGAGTGCGATAACGAAACAGAAATTCCAGGTTAGAAATTTCTCTCTTTTCCGAGGGTGCGCTTAGGGGAGGAGCCCCAAGGAACAAAAGGCGGCAAAAAAGAAATTCTTTTGGTCCTAAGGGAGTCTTTGGCAGGTTACCCACTCTTCCAACACAAGACAAACGGCAGCGTAATTACTGATGGAGCAATTACATCTCCTGTGGGGATTTGGGGAAGCAGAAGAAAGGGGTAAACACAGTGAAAAGAGGTGAGAGGTTAAAAGAGAAAAAGGTGAATAAATAAGAGGTTGAGAAAACATGAAAAGGGGAAAAATAAAGGATAAATTTAATTTAGAAAAATTGCCTAATATTATGGCGTAATACATAATACATCATCGGCCTAAGCTGGAATTCAATTGAATAATGAATTTGATCAACCTCAAAAAAGTCATAATATTTTACATAAAAATCATTAGCTAATGAATTACTATATCAATCACATCTAAGAAACGTTTAAGTCACATAA
Organism: Pantala flavescens; assembly: GCA_020796165.1. Lineage (NCBI taxonomy): Eukaryota > Metazoa > Arthropoda > Insecta > Odonata > Libellulidae > Pantala > Pantala flavescens. The sequence goes on from CM036883.1 coordinate 51,261,009, forward strand.
ATGTAGTAGATTTTAAAAATATAATGAAAAATTTATCTATTATTTCTTTAGTAAACGTTTCGTGTTTCTTAAAATTAAAATCAACATACATCATCATTTACATTAATCTAAAATAGACTCTTTATTATTATGAAATTATTTGGGACTAACGTGTAATTTTTCATAGCATATAGAAAAAATGGAGCTAAGAATAGGGAGTTTTCGAACACGGAGGTAAATAACCGTTCAACGAAAAATTTACCCAACTAATAAATCGAATTAATAGGCAGAGTTAACGGTCGCATGACGATATTCGGATTTTCTTTCGATGGATCCACAAAGCAATCCACCGCACGAGCTAATTGGGTATCCATTACCAAACACGAAGACAGTGTGAGCGTATTCTCTCATCTGTTTATAGGACAAACACACGTCAGTGCGCTCAAGTTTTGCTGACTAATCCCCATTCCGACATCCACTTCCTTATCAAGAACGCCCACGTCTTCAGAAACCGCGAATCGATTGAAATATAGAATTACACATGCATTTAAATAAAACTATTTTGCGTATGATTACGTAAATATTAGTTCATTTCCTGTTCAGTCGAATATATTTTACTCGGGTTTTTATTTCTTTAAATTTAAATTAAAAAGTATAATAGTCATATTCATGAATATTGTATTGCCTTGAAAAGAAAGCTTTCACCTAATGATATTTTGGTTGATCGCAGAATTGAGATTAAAATAATTTAATTCCACATCTTGCATAGATTTACCTCATCTTGGAATGATTTTGATATGGAATTGAGGATACTAAATTTAAACCATCTATTGAAATGATAATTCGGTTCCCTCATCCCAGATAGATATAACCAACTCTTTAACTAACCAAAAAATATATCTTCATTACAATCCGCCTAATAGTACAGTAGATATAAATGTGGAAGTTATAAGCAGCAATAAAATCCTACTTAAACAACACACAACACAGTGGGAAGTACAGTTGGATCATTACGTTAAAATTACTTGCCTCTAAATCACGGGGAAGGTGTAGACAGAGAAGAGGCAACGCAAAACGTAGCGAACGATTCCATTGAGCCGTGTTATTAATTAGCTGGATTTCCCCTTGAGCCCACCCTATCTCCGTCATCTCGAGTCCTTTTAAACGCGTGGGTGGGGATTCCCAAAACAGAAGGTCTTTTTTTTCACGAATTTCCCGTCCTCCCCAACCTCCTTTGTCTCGCGCCGCGCTCTTGTGTGTATACACCTTGTTTGTTTTTGTGCGCGAGAAATGACAGAAAAATATTCGTTTCTAACAAAAAAGAGGCACCGCTGCGAGACATCTTTTTTGGTGCATCTTCCCTGACGTGTCTCGAAAGCGGTGACACCTGGCGGACGGAGAGGGAAAAAAAATTGGCGTCGTTGTTTTTAATTGCGAACGAAATCTATACTAAAAGGAGAAGCGAGTAAACAAAAGAATTTCGTGGAGCGCAAAAGTTTTTCCGGGGGGAGGGGAGATTCCGGTACATAACACAAGAATGATTCTCGAGTCGTAAATTTGCGAAATTATTTTGGAATAAATAAACCCGTTATCTAATAGTTCAAGAGATCATTCACATAGGATTGTGATACGGAGATTTGATTTCATCAAAAATGTATAATAAATAATTACCATAGTAATAAAGTAATAACCGTGAGATTAACCTATTCATTTTCTTAGCTCTAATTCAACTGCAATTTAACTCGTTCATATCTATTAAAATTATCACAAAATAACTCTTCTATTTATAGAACTCAAATGAAACACCCATGTATAAAATACCTTGAAAAAATTAACATAACCGGGAGTTGAACCCGGCCCCTCAGTTTTCCGTTGGGTGGTCTAACGGCGCGACTTTGACCAATAATTCATTCTTAACTTCATGGAAATCTTTAGACCTTTCCAGTAAAACTCTTATCTTCTGTTCCAAAAATACATTCTCTTGATTACAACATGAATATTAAACGTCAGAAAAAAGAGTTGGGACAGGAGACTTGTTCTCTCTCAACCGGCGAACGTCCTTCTCGATTGATCCCCTCCTTGGAAACATCTTAAGTTTCCTTCGATGCGGTGATGAATGGTGCAATTTGTGCGGTAAAACGCGATCCTCAGCCGAAGAGACACCTCATTCATCCCCGTCCGAGTCGCTTCTCGTCGATCCAACCATCAGATTACACCTCAGCGAGGAATGCATTTGCTTGCGACAACCTCTTTACAATGCCTAAGAATACCAAGCACCCGATCAACCCAATTAATACATAAGGTGCACTGAATTTCATATATTTATAAAGTTGTATATATATAAACACGTACATCGGCGGGTCCCCTTAAATCAGAGTCGTGACAGCGCCCACCCATCGTGCCTTTGAACTCGCTGGAGTCGTGCAGCGGCGGTGTCACGTGACTAGTGAAGGGGCGCTGGGATGGGGGATGAGTCACGTTACAACTTGAGTCACGACAGCCTTTTATAAGAGCGGATTGTATTAAGGAGACGGAAGGCGATGGGGAAGCGTAAAGACAGTGGAGTTTCAGCACAAAGCAGGTGGCGCCCGACCACGTGCTGACAATTGACTGCCGATCGTCCGATATCCAGCATTCTACCAATCGAATCCGTGCACGTACGTTCCTCAGCTGCACTCAAAGGAGACCGATGTATAAATATATATGATCTTGGATTGATTCGGTGGTCGGGTGGACCATTTGCTCGCCGAATACCTCGAGATATTGATGCCGCGAGTAATGGGTGGTTCTGATTGGTTGATGGAAATTGATCTCCGATGATGTCACCGGTGTGTCCTCAATACCCCCTTGTGAGCTATTATAAGAAACGATGATGAGCGATAGAGGGAAAATGCAAAGGGTCTTCGATGGGTGTCATAAATCAAAGTCCGTTCTAAATTCCGCCATTGGTGGAGGCTATGGCTGATTAGAGATAATGGTATGGAATCGTGGGCTATGATACTCGGCGAGGAAATTGGATGTTTGACGGGCGAAGGGTTGACTGGAGATATGCTCTCATTTATGCTATGGAGATGATTAAGACTCGATCATAGCTGGTGGAGAAAATAACCCAAGTTTATTTTTTGGATTGTGAATAACCTCTGGATAAATTTAAGCTACGTTATACAAACTTTTGAATATTTTGAGATCATACTATCTTTACGTACGAAATATAAATTATTATATAGTAAATAAAACTTATATAAATATCTAACATTAATATGCATAGAATTCCTATTACATTCGTGAGATAAGCTTTTAAATTAGATGTTGATACTTTATGTGATAAAAGTGAAGTTGATGTACGTTTCATCCTATTCAGTAAACGAACCTAAAATTCATCCAACAGCTACGACACTTTTTTAGAGTGATTCTGAATCTCTCGATAATCTTTTACCTACGAAAATCAATAATCTGTGCAACGATAAATGAGGATACTAATTATTCGATCATGTACTAGAACGGCTTATACTGGAATAGGATCAAGTGATAGGAAATTGTCTTTAAATTAAGAAAAGTCAACCGTAAGGGTCATGCAAAGATTCGATTAGATCCAATGAGAAATGAAAGTACATCGGAACACAGGGTGCTTCAGACGGATGACACCACCACATACCGCTACAATTCAGCTCATTCGTGGGCAACTTAATACATTGGACACAATTCCCGCTAAGGCGTAGCACGCGACAAATTTTCCCCTCCCAATCGCACGTGCGATACAGACTTCGCTTTTGAGTCACCCATCGGATTTAAAAGATCGGGAGTTGGCGAGATGTATATTTCTCCCGTTCCGGCATATGATGTCATCACGCATCGGCTAAAAAAATGACTACGGGAAATATTGTTTGATAAGGTCCCTACTGAATATGCAACCCGCCTTCCACACAGGGCGCGTTTGTTGCAGAGCTTCAAGGCGTAAGACTAAAGTATGTGTTAAGTAGTTGTATACGTACAATGCATATAATGCGTCGCCTGCCATACTGGGAAAAGGTACTTTTACATTTATTACAAGACAACAAACGATGTAATCTAGTCCGATGCTACTTTATAATTATCCTTCAACTGAATTCACAATCGATCTAAAAGAATTTTCGAATGATTTAAAAAAAAGCAGATCAGAAATCTGCTGCACATCTTTAGGATGCACGTGGATTAATTATAGATGCAGGTGTAGATGAACAATCCGAAAAGATGATACATCACAATAAATTTAATTTCGGATGCGTGGCCCTCAAAGGAACGATGTAAAAGTAAATTTTCCATAACGGCCGAACATGCTGAAAGATCAAATACCTCGCTAATGGAAGATCGGTGTTTGAGATCTTTTTCCGTTTTGATCGCCGCCCTTTGGGCTCTCTTCCACGCCTCAGGACATATAAATAAACATCATAGCTCACTATTTATAGACGCCTGAACACTCATATAATGACACACAAGTGGGCATCCCCGGCGCTTCTCATGGTCGTTATATGTTACAAACGCCAACCTTTGTTTTAGAACTGATGCAACGTACACGTCTTATTCCTGCAGAAGTACAAAGCTGCGAATCGATCTAGTGACAACCAAAAATTATAGCGAGCGCGTAATAATAAGATGTTTAAGTCGTCTATATTTTGACGCTCTCTTCGGGAAACTTTTAACAAGCATGAAAGAAAATGTTAAAATTCAATATCCTCATAAATCAATTACATTGTTATTTCGGCATCAATTTTTATTTTCAAAACTAGATGTGATTTCCATAAAATTCATTCTTAAATTATGGAAATATATTAATTCTTTGTACGAGGAGTCTTATGTTTATGAGTTAATTGAAGATTACTCATTTTAAGTTGAAATCTGTTTAATATTTTGATGGCCTAGCAATTTATTAATTTAATAATTTCGGCCATAAAATGCCATAATTTAAACCAATATCATATTAAGCATAATCATGATAAAACATAGCATAACATAGCCTTCAGCTCAGCGATTTGAAGGAGACGGAAAACTGACTGAGGAGCATCCCTTTTCCGTATACTTTTTACGCAAACAAAACGCTTGAAAACTCTTCCTCTACGACCATCAACTCTTTCTCCACCCTCAACAGCCAACTTCTCGACCACTTTGAGAGAAAAAAGGCCTCTAATTTCCCAAAGTCTCTCACTCCAGAGTCCCAAGGGGAGGTGAAAGCAAAGTCTTGGGGTTTTTTTGCCTTGTCGCACGCGTGCGTAAGAAGCGGTGGCATTGAAGGGCGGCAGATAATGATGAAATGGAGGAGAAAGGACTTTCAGAGTCAAAGAGACAAAGTGGGGAAGTTCAGAAGGGTTACCGCGAAGGATGAGGGAGTTAAGAAAGGTCGTGGATCGCAGAAGAGAAGCTGCAGCAGCGCCTTGGAGACAAAGAGGAGGGGCTCGAAAGTTGGTGGGGGAAAATGTGTCGGAAAAGTAATTAAAGATGGAAAGAGAAACAAACCAAAGGAATTTCCAGATGCATTATGGGTAAGAAAGTGAGTTACTCAAAAGAGGGGAATGTCTTTTTGCAAATACGTCGCTCGATCTGAATTACGGCGATGCTTTAAGAGCAAAAATCAAAGGGAATGATGATAAATAGACCATTTCTATACACACATAATCAAAGGAATTATAAATATATAATTCCTTTGAATTTCTTAACATTTAGATAAAGATCTTGAAAATATACATCCCCGTTGATTTTTCAAAGATGTGCGAAAGAAATTATTGCGCTAATGAATGCATATGTCGTCTTTGATTAAGCTATTTAGCTATTATTTAATCAGTTTTTGATATAAGTAACAAAACTATTGGAGAAAGAAGCTTTATTCACATAAGTGACAGAAGAATATGGTTTTGTAGGTTATCTTTCTTTTAAAGTAAGTAACAAAATCATAATGCTATCAAACGATGTTCTACATATAATAAATGTTTGCATAAATCGCGGTTTATTTTAGACTTTGCCATATTATTACAATTCTTTAATAGGATATTACATAGTACTGTTTTGATTTAGCGAACTTAGTGTTCTTGATGGCCATGACTATCAATTACCCAACCGAAGCTCCCCTTCCAAATACTTCGAACCCGCCTTTTACGGAGCCCTGCCAAAGCGATTCGAAGTGCGCCAGCGGAGGAGTGTTTACGCGTATCACGTGGAAAACACCCGCATAACTCACGACGGCACCTCCCCCAACAGAAATATCCGGTTTCGGAAAATAATTGACGAGCGAAGGCGGAAATTAACCTGCGGAGGAAAACATTCAGCGCACGCGGCGAAAACTTCGCCGGATTACACGGTAACAACCGATGGCAGCGGCGAAGATGAAAGGGGATCAAAAGAATGGGGGACGCATCGTTCGGAAAGCGCGGTTTGGCGGCGGCCAATTAGTGGAAATGAGTGCCAATTAGCCCTTTATGACGACCCACGCCAATATCGATTCGCGTTGACTTAGAGACTGAATCGATGCTATTTCATCGGCCGTTGCGTAACACGCGATGAATGATGTATACGAGGTTCGTTATGAGGCGATTGTTTGAGCAGATCTTTAAGATGCGCGATTTTTATGAACGTGTAAGAGTCACACATACGTTCATGTAAAAGGAACCAATCGGAATATTTTAGTCATATCAAAGAAGCTTTCGCTTGCATCTTCTGATACCATTTAGATTGTAAGAACTTTACTAGAATATCACTAAAAGACATTAGTTAAACCGTGCTATTTTCAGGTATTTTCATACTAAGTTTGCAAATAATATTATAACTCTCGGGCTCTTAATTAAAACACTTCTAAATTTGATGTCGAAAATGAAAATGCAATAGGGTTTGAGGAATTCTAATGGTGAAATGCCAAAGATTTGAAGACTATAATCTTATAGGCGCCATGAAAGAGATATGAGAGTATAGAATTTATAACTAAAATTGCATTTTTATTGACCCAATTATCATTAAGTGAAGTTAATGAGATGATATTGAGTTTTGTGTATGTTTAAAATTCTACTGGAATTCAAGATTGATAGCTGGGTTCCAAGCAAGAGACCAAGTGATGATGATAAGCTTTCCGTTCCAGTTTCCATCGTCTTCTGCAGCACGCCACTCTTGGGCGGGAAATGCAGAGAGACCATCGACCGAGAGAATGCAGTTGATAGCTTCCGATAAATATTCAACAAAATCGAAAGTAATATATCCAAATAGTTGCAAATTGAAGATTTGGATTGCAATTCTTTTGATAATGACATTTGGTTTCCTTTAGAATTCACAAACGGTAATTATTTTAACGTTTATAACATTTTTTTAAGTTATCTAAGCATAACTCTCTAATAATGACCAATATTAAACACTAAATTGGTAGCTTTGAACAAATATTAGATCAATTGAAAATAATTGATGATTGAATAAATACTTATTTAGACGTTCAAATACACTATTATTAAAAACCATACAGCAATTCCTAAAATTAATTTATATCACATGGAATTCAAAATAACCAGCTCCTAATAATTTATATAATTAATGCATAGAACTATTTTGAAGCCATAATAGGGAACGTCATACTATTCAGCCATATTCTCTCAGTGGAAGAGAAGAAAGAGCAAATGAGTGCTTCCCATTGTGGCTGCATAATCCCCTTTGATCTTCACTTCAACGCCTTCTATTCTTTCCATCATCTGCCATTTTTTCCAACACCCTCGCGGAGGGCTCTACAAGATGGAAGGCGTGTCTACATCACGCCCTAACGTGTTACAGAAGGTAACGCCAACGTCTTTTGTTCGGGGCCACTCTACTAACTAGCTGCCAGCTTGGTTATATGTCAAATTTCTTGGAAAAATTTTATTAAAAAAGAAAAGCTTTGACGAGTGAAGAGAAAGGATGAGTTGCAAATGAATATGTAGTATAATTAATACAATATTAAAGAAAGAAAACTATTGCCTTCATTAAGAGGTTACGAATGTAACTTATTGCTACTTTACTATTATCTATTTATCGCAGTATATCGAGTTTATAAAAACCGTGAACTAATAAGTTATTACGGCAGCTAAGAATAAAAATAAATGAAATTGATCAACATCTTATTTCAATATAAAACTTTAAGAATGCCAAAATTATCTAAGAAAACTAATCAAACTAAACGTGATACAGAGATGATATAGATATTGAAGAAAATCGAATGAAAACTTGGTGTAGAAGCGCGCACCTAGCAGACACAAGTAAGTGCAACCACCTTAAGACTCTTGACCACTAATTCCTTGCCGTTCTGAAAACTCTATCAGCCGCTCCACATGCTTAGAACACAATTCCATCGCCTCGTGCAGCCACTTAATGAGAAGCGCGGGGAGGTCTTCGGGGGCGATATGAAAGGTGTGTGAGGACTGCTTTCCCTGCACCGTGGGGTGCTCGGTTCGAATCTGGCATCGACCTTTGGACCCCTCCCACGCCAACTTCATTATGTGGAAGAACGCCTCCGAAGAGAGTTACGGCAGTGGAAAGGTCGCGCGAACTAGTTACAAACGTATCTCTTTCTTCTTCGCGAAATATTTCCGAGATCGCTGATGAAGTTCCGCGAGATTGCGGTCTCGAGAAGCGTAAATATTTCTCTGAACAATGAATTGGAAAGTTTCTAACTCCGTACTGCTGGTGCGATCAAAGTGATAACCACTTGCTTGCTGATGCTCTCTGTATAAACTCAATTACATTGTCGGATTACGTGCTTATTTAACTCGTTTATAGGCTGCTATCAGGACTTCGGTTTGTTTAATTATCTGTGGTACTTAGAAAGGATGTGATTTGGAATGAAAGATGGAATGCCTCCCGGAACTAATTCCGAAATGAAGAATTTTAACAAGGAAATACAACTTTATTTCACATCTTGTTAAACGGTATTTGGTTATGTTTAAATTTGACTTAAATAAATCGAACTCTTATTAACTGTATGTTAAGATATATGTCATCTTTCCCTGAATTTTAGGAACCGTTTACCACACTTTGGATGACCGATATACATTTTAGAAACCTAGGTTTTTTCTCACACTCGTGAGAGCGTATCACAACGAATCGCTTGCTCTCCTATAATTTAAAGCGACGTTAAAAATTACACACTGTGGAGATAAATTAAGTCGACTGGCAGTGGTTCGAAAGCCCGTGTTAATTGAGCGCGTTTCCAACGCTTTCGCAAAATTTGCATACCTAATTCGGATAAACAGGGAGGGCGTCAAAGACTGTAACCGCCACTTCTCCTGGATCAGAAGGTGATGCGGGAGAAATGAATGTATATTATAAAAAGTAGAAGGTTTTTGAAATATTGAAAGTCGATCAAGAGAAGTGAACTGAAGTAACTTTCTCAGATAATAGCGAATTATTCTGTCAAAAGAATTTTAACCTCTAAATATCCCAGATTTAAATAATTTTGATTAATTACAAGTAGCTTACGTTTTCTCAAAGGGATTGAAAATAATGTTCTGGATTGCTCAAGCCCTTAGCTTCCATATCTTTGCAATAAAATTAGAGCTAACACAACAGTAATTTGAATCAGATGAAATGGATTATCCTTCCGCATTTCTCCAGAAATATAAACAGGGATGTATTGAAAAGAAAGCATGTGTGTAACACATAACACAAGCTATCCGGAGATCGTCGATTTTTTCATGGTCTTAAAAAAAGAATAAGAATAACAGAAAACACAATCTCAATCGAATTCGTCAAAATAGTCAATATACTATGATAGCACTGAAATCTACGAAATCAAGATATCCAACCACTTACATGTCCAAACAGAACCCACCCGCTATCGAAACACGGATCAATCCGAAACGACAAAACAGTCGTCATATTTTCGAATTCGCGATGCAAAAACCGCGAATAACATGGACTCGTGAGGATCCGCTAAAAGGCTTAGCACCTAATGAATGCCAAATATGGTTTCATTGAAAAACAGCCTCGGACACGTAATGGGCGGGTGTGGTCCCTCCTTTTGCCTCAAGGGTCAAAGGGGAGGGAGACTTATTTGGGAAGCGTCCTCTCGATCATTATACTGCAATGCGGCCCGATAAATCCCTCGAAAAGTGGTAGTCATCATGACGCGCTCGTCGTCCTTATGAACGCCCAATAACTTCTTCCCTATGCCTTTTTATATCGCGGCTGTTGTCAAAGTGATATTGTGAGAATTGGAGTGTTGTGGGAGTAGAGATGGGAACTTGTGGGTGATATCGGAGAAAGTTCGAGGTTACCATGGTAGAGAAGATGTGTTTAGTGTTGTTGTGAATAGTTTCTAAAGTAGGAAATAGTTTTGATTTCTGTGAATGAACTAAGTAAGTAATAAGGAAGTTAGAGAAAGAAATTATGAACAATGAGTAAAATTACATTCAGTTAGCGTACCTAAACTTCACAAAATAAGTCAATACTTAAATTTTTTTCAAAATCACAGTTTAAAATAGTATTTTAATAAATAAATTGACCAATTACTAGTTGTAGTATATTTAGATATTTTAGAGAAACACCATCGATATTCTCTCGGTTTTTGCTTTCATATGATTGATCAGGTAATACGAGGGAGGTTTGCTAAAGTATGATATACAGGGAATAGTATAAATGAGTACCTGCATAGAAAACCAATTAATAATATTAAAAGAACTGAATTTTAGGAAAGGTAGAGAATAGAAAGTCTTCTCTTATAATTAACCTTAAACGATGATCCCGTATGATATAAGTCGTAAGAGAGCAATAAGAAAGTTTTATTTATTCATTGAAACTTCGTTCATAGACTCCTGCATCCGTAAATCATATTTACATATTGTCGCTGTATAAAGACAGAATGAACATAAATACCAACGGACATGAAATAAAGGTAAGCGAAAGCAAAATATTTGTATGTATGAGATAGGTTTTGGAGAAAATCATTTGAAAAAGTAAAAGAGAGATATGCTTTCAATTGAATCATTGGGGAAAATGGGATGGAATGAGGAAAGGAATATGATGAATGAAAATATTAAAAAATGGCATTAAGTACCAATTTAAAAATTTGGGAAAAATATGGAATCGAGAAGTTTAGATATGCCTTTTATTGATTAAGTACGGCCTTTATAGGAAAAAAATTATGGGATGTGATATAAATCAAAGAACTCCGACGGAAGAAGGAGATTTAGAAATAGCGCTGATGTTGGATAGAAAAGGGCCATTATCAAAGCAAAACACAAGAGCCGCAAAAGGGAAGTTGGGAGATAAGGGAATTGAAGAGGACTGACCTTTCTCCCGTTGCCACGCCCCAACTGATCTCATCCCGGCCTCGCGATACTGTGCATCGCTGTTTTCCACAGATAACCCCTTATTTACGGTTCGTCTAGATATTTCGGTCGCCCCACTCACTTTTGACGCATTTCGCCCGTCATTTTTTCTCGACACATCTGCGTTGCAATCATCTCGATTAGATTAACCGAGGCATGATTTTCGCTTTCTTTGGAAGCGGCGGGAAGCCAATCTTCCGTATGTTTAATAAACGAAGACAACTTAACCGCGTCTGTAAACAGCGGCTGAAATAATGAAAAGGATAGTTTACGAGCGCCCTCAAAAATACAAGCGCCGAGTGTACGAACTGTCCTTCTGAGAGAAACCTCTTGGGGGAAGGAGTGTTATGCTCGAGAAGAAAATGACCGAGTGATAAACTTCTCTCGGTGAATATATGGGGAACTTCAGAAGTGGTCCAAAGGGGAAAAAATGGTACGCAGCTATGTCGGCAAGGTTCAGGAGGGTAATCTATTAAGAAATGATGTAGTGAGACTTTTCCCATATGCGATTTCGTTTGTTCGTGTTAAGAATATATGTCTAAGTAGTACTGTTTCGCAATTACTTAAGACACAATGTCGTTTGTTTCTTCAAATATGCTCTTACACTTCTTTGTAAATAAAATAAATCACGGTTAAACTCTTTAATGTTTATTTTATTCAGTTAAACTAATATGTAAATGTAATCAGTCATAAATGCTGAAAACTCTAATTTAAAACAACTCAAGATGAGCTGAATTAGAGCTTTCTTCTATTGGAAGGCTAACATTTAGAAAAAGTTAGTGTTACAGTGAACAAAATTACTGTTATTGAAGAATACAGCAATTCGCCACTGATAAGTCAGATTAATAAACTTTTTTCATGTAAAATAATTACAAATTATTTTTGCACGTCTAATATCTGAAGGATACGCTAATAATTAAAACAAATTTTATCCCTCAAAAGTTACAATATGAAAGATTTCGTGTCTTTCAAATAATGTTTAATTTATACTAATTATTTCTGTGAGAAAAACAGCTATTTATCATGAAATGTAGCCAAACAGACTAACTCCTGTTCTGAAATATACGAGAGGACCATCTCAAAAGGAAAGGAAAAAAAATTGAAATGAAAACGAAAGATTAAATTTTTACGACATGTAAGATTGGGTTTTTAAATATTCATACGCCTCACTGTAGATACGGAAGCAGGTCTTTTAGTCCTCGGATTGGGTACCACTTCCCACTATCGATTGCGGAGATGAAACATAGAAGGCGATTCGCAATTAAGGAGAAAGAAGGATTGATGTGTGGTGTATACAAGAGGGCGCGACTCGGAAACCTTTTCATCATCGCAGCGATTACGCGATCCGCCTCCTGCGTTTTTACACCCCCTTTTTACTTCGCCACAAAACGTCTCGTAACATCTCCGGCGTCTCCACTTTTACGTAGGAATTTACTACCGAAGATCCCTTTGAGTTGATCTTCAAAGGGACCAAAGAGTGGGGAGAATCCGCATGTTTTCGAGTCGCGGATAAAATCAATATGGAGAGAGGCGATGATGTATTTGCAGGGCGTGCGTAGGCGTGCGGATTGCGTCTTTGAGATGCACGCACTTTGATTCGGACGTGCGAAATTAACTCTGTTCATTGAGAAGTGTATGACGTATAGAGACGTGAAAAGTATATCTCAAAGTCTTCCTTTGTTAAGCATCGTTCCATTGCAATAAGAACTGATCCACAGTGTTGGTTTTTTTAAATGATATTGTACAGTATACTCAATTGAATCAATGCTATTTGAAGTACTTATTTTATTGCGTAATTTGCAAGTGAACAGATTTAGTATTCACACTAAGCGATAAGCTAAATAATTCAATAAAACCATATAATAATTGCTAAATGCGATGAATTTAAAAATACAATTATATATAATTAAAATACTCAACTATATCCCGAATTAGAACTCTGAATTTATTATACTTTCAACAACCACATTGAAAATTCAAAGAAAGAAAACATCAAAAAACAACAAAAAATAAGCAAAAGTATAATAGTTGTAATTTTTTACATACTTTGTGAATTACGTTAAGTGGTACAATTCTTTGATATATTAAGTGGCCATTAACGTACATCATCCGCACAAAAATGAAATCCTCCCGTTGCTTAGAGCCCTTTAATTCTCCCTCTGAAGAAATTCCTGTGTCTCGGCACCTACGCAATCCAGATGGCGGAGGAATCGGACAAAGGGCCGAATAAACAGGTAAGGAAAGCGGACAGGGAGGTCGGAAGATAAAGGGAGTCGAGGAAAAGTGGGGAAAAGAAAACATCTCGAAGGAGCATAGGTAGTAAAAGAGGGAGAAGAAACAGAGAGAGGCAATGTTCTGGAGGGTTAAAAATAGCGATGTTGGTAAAAATGACAAGAGACCGCCCGCGGGGCCGATTTTTTCCCTCCGCAGAAATTTAACGTCGAAACTGTTTTGCCTCAACATGAGAGTGGATGTTACGTCTTCGCTAGCCCAAGGCGCACTTGAAATATCCCCTTGACACTTGCCCTATGAGCACTTATTAGCCGATTACCGGCCGTAATAAACTTAATGCCAGCTAAGTAATTGAGGCGTTACTTTTTACGTTGATGGAGCAAAAATGGGTCCTTAAACATAATTGGCGTGGAAAGAATGACCTCTACCAGACAATTGATTTTCAACATTAAGTAAGAATGAACGACAACTTAAAGAAATGCGCACTCACCTTTATTTCATAAGAATAAAATGCATGGGTGAATGTGGGCACAGTCCTTCAGCTTCGATATCAGGAATCTGAAATAAAAAAGGAACAATGGATTAGATCATTAGTTTCATTGTTAACAATTCATTTATAATTCTAAGTAAATGACTATCTTATATTACTCCATTAAAAAACAGTTTGCAAGTAGCTTTCAATAAAGTTAAAGATGAATATTAGAATTAATGGAATAGAGGCCAAACAAACTTGCTCACAACAATGCTTCGAAAATGTTAAGCAAGAACTGAGAATTTTCTGTGGGCGTAACAAATACGAGGTTCTATTGTTCCATACATTCCAGCATATTTCTCTTCTTTAGTACGCCATCCACTTACTGTATGAAATAAATATCCCGTATTATGATATTAAACGATTTTATAACTTCTCTTATAGACATTATTAAATTCCGTTAATGGTTGTTTTACGACTTCAAAATCACGACTTTCATTAACACTTGGCATAACCGATAAAAGAGGCGATGAAGCGCATACCTAAGGGGTAAACCGGCGATCTTGGCTTATACAAAACCTTAGAGAAGAAACCCTTTAAACCTCCCCCGCCTTTTAAAAGGTGGTCCGACATCAAAGAGCCTCCATCGATGTGTATCGTACATTTCTCAAAAGGACGAGTATTTTCTGCTTTGTGTGTTGCCAAGTTACAAACAGCCGATGGATTCTTCCCACGCCGCTGAGCAAGGAGGAACTCTCGTCCCGAGGGGAAAATAATATACGCCAGAGGGCATAGTGAGCGCGAATAGCAGATATCTGAGTCTTTAATAACCCGCATCCTACTCATGCAAGTGAGAGGGAAAGGGTTATCCCTCTTCAAAGAGTACGGCCACTTGGCGGTGCAAACGATTATTTGATACAGCTCTTTTGGTGCACACTCTGCCGGAGAATGCAGCCTTTTTATTCAACGGGTGCCTAGTTTTCCTCTGAATAGGTGTTTGAGGCATAAGGTTGACTTGGGTGATATTTCACACCCTATTATTAAGGGCGGACTTGTTGATTGTACGGGGCAAATGCGATATATAAACTATAAAAGGCAGTTGTGAAAAAAGCAGTGAATCGAAGACAAACTTATGATCATGATCAACCGATAAGAAACCAGTAAGTATATGTACTAGAAGACACATCTTATTCCTTGCTCAACTAAAATAATTCGTCACAGCCGGATGTCGATTCTTATAAAAGGGCAAGACCATTTGAAGTCTCTCAAATAGCCTCCTTATTGGTTATTAGTAACTGTCTTTCTTTAGCAGGTTCATTGATAAAGTTGCGAAATTCGTTGGCAAACTGTAAGGCTAACGATGGGAAACGTTGCATACGAATGAGTGACAGTGATCGAACTAGATGATTACGCGTGACTTCGCAAGTATGATTGCCTTTTGACGTAAACTGAAGGTCGTTATCAATTGTTTGGTTATTTGGAGCGATTGAAACGTCGAATCAAAGGAGTAAATTACGGTTTTAAACGATACTTCCATTATCGGGGTATCTTTTGCTAAACGTCTCTCTACGTAACTACCGCAACTTCCAATTTATTTGGCGAAAATTGCAGAGAATTATTCGATCGCGTACGCTATACGATGTGCTTTTGTCAGGTTGTCAATCACGATACGAAATTACTGAATATTGCTGAATAATATTAAAAGGAGTATTGTAAATCAAAATTACATTCCAGCTTTCTCAATTGGTGGATAGCTCTTTAGGTAAAATGATATCACTGCGTAAAAACTTAACTGAATTGATTGGCATTGGATTATCAATCTTCAACGTCATTGACTATAAGCCATTTCAATAGATGTGAAACAATGCCAAAGAGGGTACTTAAGTTTCTTTTAGTGCCCTTTTTCAATGGTAACCATTCAAAGTTACAGAAATACACACAGTACACCTCTAAAGAAATGGAGGAGAATTCTACCAGTGGGTAGTTTCTGTACAATTCAAATATTTAACGAAATTATATTGCATTTGTAATCTCTAAACAGGATTTGAACCTACACCAAAGATCCTAACATGTCGTACTTAGCGAGTGATACCAAATATAACTTTCAGAATACTTCTGTATAAAATTGCTCCATTTACCCAAATAAATAATTCTAAGAGAATTTAGGATGAATGCACTATAGCATATCTTACATAATTTATCCGTTTTTATAAAATCAGCTCGACTAAAAATCCTCTCTCAATTTGGGAATTATTTCCCGCAGAACCTACACGTGGAGATTCTCCTGAAATGTGGCCCAATTTGATTCTCTAAGATTGAGAGCTGTGCGCTTGGGACCCTTTCGTGAGGGAATCAATCAAGAGAAAGGCCGAATGTTTCCACAACCCCTTTCCGATGCCAAAACACTCGATCCCTGGCCTCCCCTTCAACAGGTTGCCCACTTAAAAACACCCCTCCGCCCACACAACAACAAACCCTTACCTCTACAAATCCTTCCGAAAACATTTCCCTTCTTCGGGGAAATCTTACGAGGTTTTACGTTGGGTGTAACTATGGAGATTGGTGGGTGGTGCATGCATAATCGCCTTCATCTTGCCCCGATGCCGAGTGGTTGTAAACAAGGGAGTCGCTAACGGCTCAAAGAAAAACGGAAGGTTTCGTTCTTTATTTTGAAGAAAAAGTATCAGGAAAATAAATATTCGTGGAAAAGTGTGGTGGAAGGGATGACAAAAAGCGTGACTGGAATTCCCTTACAATTGGTGTTCGATTTTGGATGTAGAAAAGAGGATGGGATGAAGAATACTGATGGAGAAATAAAACTTAAACTTCACTAACTCTAAGATTTGAATTACATCCTTCCTCACAGTTCTCAGTACATAGCTCAAAGATTACAGGAGTATATAGAACGGTTCATGATTGAATTGTTTAAATGTGAAGAATTATATATTAACTTCGTTCACATTTTCCATGGGGTTTTAAGGTGAAAACATAAACGCTGACAAAACAAGCTTCTTTAATTATTATGCATACACATTTTAAGTCATTAGAACGTCACATTCAGACAAATATTTGTTAAATTATAATGTTTTTAATGGAAATTATGGAATTTGAAATAAAGAAGAAATAAAAATTTCTTAGGAAAAAGAAGAAACGAAAAAAAAAATTATGAAAGGAAATTTACATCGGAAAAGCAATATCCATTTTCTTTTTTATCAAATAAATCATTACGAATAAGAAACGAATGGTAACCTCTATAAGTCTATAATCACTAATATTAAACTTCTGTACGACTTAGCTAATAAAGTTTACAATAAACTTTTATTATATTTACTATGATTATTTTAGTCGTGTATGAAATATGTTTCTAATATTAATAATGATAGAACGCTAAATTTGAGCAAACAATTAAACAAGATTAAAGCTCACAGACACACCGCTTCAAACGACAATTGCAAATAGCAGACAAGAAAATAAAAAAAATGGGGAAGTTCCACACAGCAAAGAATTCAAATATTGCGAGAGAACGCGTGATTAAAAATGCGTGCATATCAATCGAGGAACGTGGAAGCATCGATCTACGGAGTAATCTCTGATATATGCTTCTAATAGATACACGCGCACGTTGATGGAAAGCTTCCTTCGCTGAAAACGTTTGATAAACTCGGATCCCATTCACCGCCTTCAATTCATCGGAACCCCCGTTTCAATCGACATATGGCGGAGGGAAAAAGTAGGCGAAGGAAAAAAAAGGAATCGAGACGCGTGCATTAAATAGCGGAGTTGGAATAATCTCTAGCAGATCCTCCCTTCAATGTATTCGAAGTAGTCATTCAGTGGTTGCGCGGAATGTCTGATCTGCTGCCATGACATCCCACCCACGCATTCCACTCTATTGCACACCTATCACAAAGGAGCGTTACTCAAGTCTTCTTAGAAGTCGCGGTTTCGCAACGCTTAGGATTTCAAGAGGCGATGGGAGGTCCTCGGGAATCTATCGTGACTTTGGGTTTATGGATGATTAGTCGTTTAGTATTGTGAATACGCTTCGAACAAACGTAGCTAATAAGACGCAAACGTATTCTGTATATCTTGAGGTTTTAATAAGGAATAATATCATAGCGATAGCATGATTAAAAATAAATGCATTCTTCGAAGTAAAATAGTTTCTATTTACGTAAAGAAAATGAATATTGAATATTAAATGAGGAACAAATATTTGGAATAAGTTCTTTGCCATAAAAGATAAATTTCTCATCAGGTGTATCCTTTTCATGCTACTATGGTTACATTAATGATCACTTTGTCAATTAACTATCAATTTCGGAATAATATACCAAGAAATATATATCAATATCTAATGGACCAAATTACAATGAATAACTTATTTAATATAAAAGAGCGAATCATATTCTGTGTTTGAATTTGCTTAGCACATTAACTCCAAATGAAAAACGAATTCAATATATTTTTCCTAAAAGAATGTATGATACTGAACATAAAACTATAATGAGTCATTCTTCAAGGTAGTAATCAAAACCATACCGGGAAAAACGAAAAAGTTGGGCTCCCTTCTTTTATTTAATAACCTTTGGCCATAACCTGACCATAAATAATCTTTAATTCTAACGGAATAACATATCATTATCGAGTTCAATAGCAGCGAGAATCGTATCAAATAGCGAGAGCAAAACTTAAAAGATTTACGTTCGGTGGACGAGAGATACTTTAAATCGAGCGTAATTCAAAACATCGTGGGTACAGGAGCTGAATCACTTGTACCAATCGAATCCTTGGAGATGGTTTACCGCCGTCAAATGGCTCCATCAGTTTAAACGCCGGTCGTCGAATCCAGATTTAATCATCGGAAACGATTACCCTCGACTCAGTGGACAGTCGATGCGAGCGAGCCGTTCTATAAAAGGAACATTTGGGGCTGCTGACGTATTGAATTCACGCTTGAGATTGCACGTTAACTTCAACCTCATTCCTATTTTCTATATATCTCTATGTTTAGGTGATAGGTGAATTCGTAATAGATATTTTCAATAGAATAAATAAACGCACATGAAATTGAAGATTGAATCATAATTTATTCAGTATTAAAAAGGAAGTTAAATAAAAATAAAATTTTAGAAGTAGATAATTTAATAAAGGAATGACAACTTGACAAGTCACGAACAGAGCCTTCTATCAATGGTATTTATACATTAAATTATCATTCCTGTAAAACCAAGAATTTTATTACCTTAAAGTCTGTTCAGAATGTTCCAGATTTCTACTATTCGAGGAGAGTTTTTCCTTTTTTACACATGTGTTTACATGCATCCAACTTTCTAACCTCTCATTTTGGAGTTAATAGTTTTCCTATAATAGACAACTGAAAATTGAGTGTTTTATGAACGCACGTATCAACTAATTTAATCACTCTAATCCGATCGAGAGAGTGTGGTTTGAGAGAAACCTCAGTAGACGTCTAGGTCACATCTCCATACGACAATTTTTTAGCAGCGATGGTACGGAAAAATACGGAAAAAAACGCGATACGAGACGAAAGCGGGAGGATGATAAAAGGACAATAAAACGTCGGAAGGTGCGTCTGCGGCGAACGAATGAGAGAAATCGGGAGAAACAGGTATAGACGAGTACAAAAAAACTCGCAAATGAGAATCAATCTCGAAAAAGCAGACGGAGGGAGTGGAATATTGTTCTTTGGGAGGACGCGGTGACAAACGAGTGGGTGGAGGTCCCTTTGGCAAAACAGGCGGTGGAATTAAAACTAGAATCACCTTCGCCGATGATGCTGCGATCGATTTATCGAACCAGATCGATGTTCCGTCCTATAACATCCTTTTTAGGGGAAGTATCCGCGAGTCAAACGGACTTCGGATAAGTGATATTCGATATGAAGAATGTAATAAACATATCTGCGATGTAATCAGAGCATAGTTAAGATGGTTAAGACCTATCTCAACTTCTAATTTATCTTTTATCTATGAACTTCTCCTCTTAAGTTAACGCTAGTTGCAACCAAGTGGCAACCAATATCAAAACACCTTAACGTTAGATTATGTTACTAAGTTTTTATTAGTGCCTATTTCACGTCAACCACGCTGATAGAAAATTATAGTATATATTTGCAAATTAGGAATATTGCTATTGATTTTCAAGATGTTATATGATTCCTGAGTTATGCAAGATGACAGATATTCCAAAGAAAAGTTGGTTCGGAAACGTTCGTTTCTTTAAATCAAGAAAAATATTTAAGGAAATTTTCGACGTAACTCTAGTCGGATTCTAAATCAGGGAAAAATATTCATACAAGTACTGGGATATGATTAAGCCAATTGAGCTGATCTTATGAAAAGTATTGATTTCTGCATCCACGTACTGAGATGGAATAACGATCCGATATAAACGAGGGATTTCAGCTTCTCTTACGTCAGTCGGTATCGACGGAACGCGATCGAGTTCACACGTCTTCGTCTGAGTGAGTTCGACCAAAAGGACACTGCGATTCACCTCCCTCCACGTCCCTTTAGGGCTTCCGATCCTTCCTCGGCTTTAAATTCCCTTTGCCCGCTACGTCCTAATTGGAGAGCGTATACACCTCTCACTCTTTCACTTTCTCCCTTAACACGTCATTACATCGTACCTTTCCCTAATCCAATTTGATTCCATCATCAAAGGCGGAGGCAGATTTTTACCGTTCCACGAACCTTCTAATCCCTCCGTAGGACGCCATAAGGTCTAGGTCACAGATAATGTGGCCACTCGAATGACTAAGTTCGAATTTTGTTTGTCATTTATCGACTGCTCAGAAATTATGGCTTCATCAGAGGGAGATATTTCCTTTCAATCACAGGGCTGAAGGAGATAGTATATAACACATTGATATAATTATGGAAATAAACTACAAAACATACTCATGTCCTTTAAACAATTACGTTGATAAATAAAAAGAAGTGTCATGAGTGTTACTTTTACATTCTCGAAAATATGATAACTCTCTACGTGCGTTTAATATTACGTTATTTTCAAAATTGTATCAGAGATCAGATAAAGAATTATCAATGCATTTAAACCATTAATTATGGGTCTCAGAAATAGTATTTTACATTAAGAGGAAGTCCAAACATTTTAACCGAAAATTGTTCCAACTCAAATCTTAAACAACAAAAGGGAATAGTTAAACACAATTTCAACCAGAATCGGCCTCATCGCATAATAATTCTTTCCGAAAAAAAATCATTCGACGTAACGCAAGGACTGCAAAACCACGCACGAAAACCTTGAATTCAAGAGGTCCGAAATTGTATCGCAAAACGCCTGTAATATATCCCGATCCCCACTTTTACTACCGAAAAACACTTTCAAAAACCGATCTCCGCAAGTTAACGCCTCGATAAAATGTCCCGCTCTCGAGCGAACCCAACCTCGCAGAGTATAAAAATCTTGACCGACATTCTTAGCGGAGATAAAATTGTCGTATCGGCGAGAAAACGCTGTTCGGGACATCGTGCGGTTCCATAAATCGAAGAGGAGATGTAGATAGCGGAACAAGGGATTCTGCATTCCGAAATTTGGGATACGCAGAAGTACCGGGAAGGAGGGTTGTAAGGGGACACAAGACCGGTAGCCGAGGGAAGATCGTGCGTCCACAATCAGATGCGGTCGATTCGCCATTGGCTGTCTCCAGAGACACGTGTCCAGCCAACAATGGGCCGTTTTCAACACCTACGCCTCCTTTGAAAAGGGTCGTGCGAATATCTGCTGCATCGAATGCGGTGGGGCATATGCGGTCATGTTGAATAGGAAAAGGATGTATTTCTCTGAGATTTAAAGAAGTCTCCCGAGTGGTTGCCCATGTTACGCGTCAAGGGTCGATTGAGTCGTGGAATAACTAATGGTAGCTATTAAAGGAGTTTCGATGACCGAACTTCAAGATATGAGGAATAATTGTGTTATTTATCACTGTCGAAGCATAAATATGCCACTGTCTATTTTTACAAATGATTGATCGCATAAATTCCAGCACTTTATTTTACTAAGATATCAAATATTGACTTTGTCACTCTATATTAAGTAAAGGAACGTAAAACATTATTCTTAATTTATTTTGTCCTCTTCGCCATTCAAAGTTTCTTCTCAAGCTTCGTAATTTGTGCAAATTTATGGAAATTTGCATTCATTAATGCGTCAAGAACAGATATGATATGCTCCCTCTGCAATCCCTTGAAAAAATAAATACCAAACGCCCTATGACTCAATCGTTAATTCCTCCCATAACTACCAAAGCATGACTGCTTACCTTACCCATAAAACATTAAATCTCATCAGATTCTTTGGAAGAAGTAAAAATTATCAACATTACAAATATATATATAGTTTCAGGTACATTCAATCATTTAATATATAGTCCTAAAATCAGGTAAACTATAAGGGATACAATTCAGAATTAAAAATCTTAGAAAGTATCGTGCACTTTAAAATTTAGTGATGATATTCCTCCTTGACCACGCCTCGGAAACAGTGGATCCGAGAGAACGTGCAGTAGAAGAGAGAGAATGAAAGAGGACTGCGTGGCGGTGAATAAAAGAGAGAACCTTCTCATATGGAGAAATACGAGATAAAAAGGAGCCGAGAAATCGGGAATCTAGAAAAGAATGGTCGATGAGGGCGATCGGTTGAATCGTGGGTGGATGGCAGAAGGGGGGGCCGTGCGTGGGTGGAGAAACAGTATGCTAATGCAACCACCCACTGCCAACCCACTCGCCCACCGCTGAACACCTGTTTGATTTATTGATGCAAATCCTCTGTCGCTCCCTCCGCTTGCACTGCCCCATTCTTCTACCTTAAAAAAGTGCCTCCTTTGGCGGCGGACCCCGGAAAAGAGGGACATCTGCCTCCGGAGGTGGTCCCCGGAGGTGTCGGCCGATTATTCACACATCGAATCGCGTGGGAGTGACAAAACTGGCTTTTATCGGCCAATAATTATCCTAGATGAATTGCCCCAGTGTGTTTATAGCTGCCCTGGTCCATGGATCACCCAGACGCTAAGCGACCAGTGATCTTATTAATGCCATTCTTTAAGTTTACCGCTCTGTACAGATGAGTAGGGCAACTCGAGAATGATATGTGAAACAGCATACCTAAAAACCCTAAATTATAATCTAAAAAATTACGCACTGATAATGTGATTAAATGATTTTATAGGAAATTTCAATAAAATTCTGATAATTATAAGTGTGAATTTTTGATGAATTGTATGTGCCTTACATTATGAAACCTTCAAAAATATATTTTGGGACAAATAATGTCAAAAATCCTATGATTTTTAATTATATATGCGTGAATAACAATATTAAATTAAAATGATCACAATTTGATGACAGGATATGTTGTTATACGTTAAAGAAAAAGCAGATGAATTCGATAAATTAAAAAAAAATAGTGTGTTTATTGTGAAAAATTTAATATTTTCTGCACATTTCTTGTTAAAATAAAACCTAAAGAAATTATTTTTCTTGAATAGAAACCTTTGATATCATATTTTAGGCGTCATCTACGCCATGAAGCGCATACATATACATTCGACATTAAAGAACATACTTAAATACTTAATTAAACCATAATCTTCACTGATTCTAATCCAAAATACGCACACGCATCCACACGAACCCATGGGCACAGCATTTTCGCACACCGAGGACCCCCTGATATTCCTTTCACCCATGAGGTCCGACGCACCCACCCACGACCTTCCAGCAGCTCAAGGCCATAGGCCGATGACGCGAGCAGTGACCTCGCGGTGCTTCTAATCAATAGTGGAGCGGCGGACCGCCCCCGCACGAACCCACCCACACCGCCCCGCCAACCAAAATCCCAACCCAATTCGCGACTTCCGGCGAACGCTTACCCCCCGAAGACAAATGGTTCGAACTTTTGGCAAAGTTTCGCGTAATTGGCGGATAGTCGGAGTTTTTGGAGGCGGGAAATTTAAATTGTTCTGAGCCGCGGAATGGAGGAAGGGCTTTGGCTTCTTGAGGCCCTTGAAGTTTGATTTGGTGGTAAACAAAGTGGTGTTAAAGGGTAAGGATCGGTTTGAGAGATGCGTTGAAGTTTAGAAGTCGGTTGGTTTAAGTTAATTTACGTTTTTGGAGGCGGGACGCTCGTGTAATTCGATACTAAAAACAGTGTATGTATGCAAAATATACTGAAATATATTATATCAACAATAAATTAAATAAGAAGGGAAAATTTAGCAAACTAGTCACATTGGTGTAGGAATTAGACCAAAGTGACTTTTGTCTAAAATGGTTATGTAGAGTTAAGGGGATAGAATTCAATATTCAAATACAATTTTTAAATATAATTACATAAATTTATAATTAATTAAACTGCTACTTTATCGTAAATAAAATTTTTTAAATAATTAATGAATAGGATTCCAGAAAATTCTGGTTCAATGACAATCTTTCAAAACTCCTGATTTAAATAACTGTATTTACGATAAAATATTCTATAAAACACGAGCCTAGGTTACTAGGCTATAAAAACTCAATACACCTAAGCGGAATTCTGAAGTTAATGAGATTCTTAATCGATACGTAACCGAAAATAAATTTCGCTAAAACATAACTATGCAATATAACTATGTAATACACACACCATAAAAAAACTACAAAATAAAAAAATAAACTAAATTTGGTGCCAAATCCAGCAACAATTCATGGCAAGCGAAATCTTTAACTAAAACAAGTCCATTGTAATGGATCATTACTCAGCAATCATGGAGATCGATATTCCCCCAAATGGCCAACAATTGTGCGTTAAATGATGAAATATTTGAATCCTCCAGAGTGTAGATAAGGGAACGCAAAAACATTCCATCAACGTCGCTGATAAAAAGAGCTCTCGCCCACGCTTTCCGAAGAACTATTTCGGAGAGGAAATGTGGAGCGGAATGATTATCGAAAAGCGATATCTCGATATGCATCCGAAAATATTGGGTGAAAACTTGGCAGGGGAAGAACTCCGTGTGTAGAAAAAAGAAATTCGGCGAGAACGTATTTTGCTTTAGCGGAATACGATACTATAGAAAGACCAGCTGTTACAGCACAATAACTTAATTCGCTTGTACTAAAAGTATCTAAGAATCGGAACTGATACACAGTTTTTCTCACGTACGATTAAAGGCGTGTTTTCATCTCCAGGTGAAATTGCACATCTAATTTCTATGTAACTTATACACTTATTAAATAAAGGAATTGGTATACAATTAGGCCAAAATGACGATCATTATATCATGTTAATCAAATCTTCACTATTTTAACCCGAATTTAGATAAACTATAACTCAGAGAATAATATCATATTAAACTTTTTAGTCTTAGGTCGTCTATCACAAAATCTAATATCAATTTTCGAAGTAATAATATTCTTCATTAATCCCTCACAATTCCAATGAGAGTAACTTAACTTCATAAATTGATAATTTTCCTCATTTCTCAAAGGTGCAAAGAATTGGAATAATGTTATATTGTTATCTCTAAATCGTTAGTTCAATAACTGATTCACCCTGAATAAATTATATGAACAGAGGATGGCTGGACCAAAGTATAGCGAAGATTTTCTAATTCCTCTAAAGTAATATACTTTCCACTAAATTTTCAATAATTAAACATATATCGATTCAATAGTAAACTGTAGAGATATAGAGATCAGCTGTTCATCACTATCATATAAATACATTTAACTGAACACGACTTTAAGCTCGACCCTTCGTTTTCGGTCCATTACTGCAACGTCCATTCTATAAAGCATCCTCTTATTATTTGCGAGTATAGAGAGATAAGTTTCATAAGTGGCAGCCACCCACGAGGCCACTGTTTCTCTCGCCGCATTCAATTCCTACTTCTATCACGCCCACGCATCCAACTCGACCTTCTGTCACCCCCGCTCACTCGATATCTCGAAACACAGCTAGGGTTGCGAAATTGCTGCTAAAGGTTTAGAGCCTTTTTACAGACACTAAAGTGAATCATTTCGAGAAATAACAAGTCGCGAGGGATTACTCGTGGTGTTGAAGTTATGGATAGCCTCTCTACGATTTTCAGTAAAGGAATGAGTCGTACGAAATGGTTGGACGTGGGAGAGAAATTAACATGTGTTGCTCTGCTCCGTTTGAGGAACGATGACGAATATTTATACAATAGTAAGGGCCAATGGGATTTATTAAAAAACTACCCCGACAGGTGCGGTGCATTTACATACGGAGGACCATAACAATTTTAAAATGGAATTAGATAAATAAATAGATTTGATATCGGGTAATGTATGTAACTCACGTTTAAGTGTGGGTGGCTGAGCGCATAGCAATGTTTTATTTATTTCTTTCGAAAGCTGCGTTTCTTCAAGAGGTTTTTTGACAAGTCTACAACGTGACACAACCAAACACCATGAACAATGAACAAATGAAAATTATCCACCTTATTTAAGCTAAGAATAAATTAAATTAGAAGGAAATTAACAAAATGTTTCCTTGTGTTCTTGACCTACTTTATCAAAGCTTACAATATGATAGAACATACTTGCGGGATATATAAACTTTTGCGATTAAAAGCCAATATTATATATACTTTCCTGTCAAAACTGTTACATTTTATAGAAAAACATCCCAATGATGGAATATCGATGCAAATACTCACAGAGAAAAAGTCAATCGATTCATGTTTGTTAGAAGTAGTGAATTAACAAAGATATACGAACACATGTGCGAGTTCTTTAACGCTGTGTATCGTTGAGTAGTGCACTCTATCAACAATCATTACGGCCATGGAAATCGCTGTGGACAGGGTCATCGTATGACGGCAGTTCTTTCCCGCAGATAATTACCACACTGACGTCCATCTTTCTTAGGGTATCAGTTACTCCTAAAAAGTGCCGAGCTTCAGTTCTTTATTCGTAGTGCTTCACTTGAAGGCACCAATTTTCTCTCCGAGAAAGATGTACGCCGATAACGATTCGGATGGGATACGAAAGCAGGAGCCGACGACAGAACATCATGCACAACTCCATATAAGTTACGATCTTCGTCCGACGGCCGTGACAAGTAACGAATGACGTTCTCTCTCGACGAACATCTGAAACCCTTTATTCCCTCGAAGATTACGTAAGATCTCGGGACAACGCCCAGATATCTCCGAAAAGGAGAAAT
The DNA here is from genome assembly GCA_020796165.1 of Pantala flavescens. NCBI lineage: Eukaryota > Metazoa > Arthropoda > Insecta > Odonata > Libellulidae > Pantala > Pantala flavescens. Next base: position 51,288,213 of record CM036883.1, read on the forward strand.
ATCGGTCCCGAAAGAGGAAAAAAATCGGTCTGATTGCGATGGGGGCAATCTGCATCAACCACCCTCCGTGGAACATCACGAGATACCGACGCCCACGCGGCCTCCTCGAGGAAGCCGCCTACGCGCTCGATTCATCCCTCCGGGCGACAGCTGACCATAAAACCTACGCCCCCCCATAACCCCACCCACGCAGCCACCCCCTCCTAGGGAGCCTTACGAAATAGCTTCGGAGAGCGAGGTCATGTGAGGGAAATGCAGAATGTTAGGGTGGCCAACCTTGCACAGTTCATTGTCGCTGCCCTTAACAAATTACACCGCCAGATGTTCCCCCATAGGATATTTATGTGTATGTATGAAAAGTGTAGACTAAAAGTTGATAGTATAATAAAAGTATAGATAGTGTTAGTAAACTCACATTTTACTTTGAGAAAAATTTTAAACAAAATAAAATTAAATCAACAATTCTTAACCATTTTAATCCTATTTAGATGAAATATTCCACAAATGTTACATAAATTTATCATTTAAACATTAAATATTTAAATTATTTTATCACGAACCAAACATTTTTACCCTAAATTAGTGCAAGTAAATGCAGAATATACTAGAAAATTATTCCACCACTATTACAGGGAATGCGATTAATTAATACTTATAACATAGTATATTAGAATCGGGAATTTATTGAACATACTTAATATAATTAAATAATACTTAACATTCTGCAAAATGAAAATTATTATAAAATTATGACTTATAGTAAGCAAAAATTAGAATTAAAATTTCGTCGTAAGAGGGAACATCTGTCGGTAAGTTACTTGAATGCGTTCATGGATATGCACGAATAGGTGTGAAGGATATTTCTTTAAATTTTTTCTGAACACACCTTACATTATATATTATCGTGTAATGCACCTTTTGAGATGGATGCACTCTGAGTTGAGCTCTGTAAAGCGCAAGATGATGAACGACGAGAGAGAACGTGCAAAGGGGAAGACATGCATAGCGAAAGGGGCCGTAATTGGTGTTATTTCCGTGAATGCTATCTACCACAAACACATTGATAATTCGACATCCAGATACGTGGTGAGTGGGAAATGCGACAGACATGAACTATGGACCCAAACTTACGAATGACAAAAGTGAATCATGAACGCAGATGTGAGAGATTCTTCCAAATGGAAACTTGATGACTGTCATTTGGCAGTTTTACGGCCGAGAGTCATGTATCCTAATGTCAACTCCTTCCAATAATTTCCACACGAGAGTTCACGGGAAGAAATCTTTCGGGGAATTCTTTCGCGATCTCTAAGTGCATATAAGCATTGACTGATCTATTAGGAGCGAGATCTCTCGGGATATTGATATCCTACGCCTTGCGAAGCGAACGTGAAGAATCGATTGCAATACGGCGATGAACTGAAATCAAACCTCTTATTCCACAAAGTCATTCCATAAGCTATAACCTTTATACACGGGATTTATTCATATATGATGCGAAGATACTTTTCAGTTACTGCGCTTGCAATAGTTGAGAAGACATTTATGAGGTTAGTAATACCGATTTGATTTTTCATTTGTATTCTTGAACAGATCCAAAAACAAACATCTGGTAGCTACTCTAAGTAGAGCTAATATAGGCATCAATCGGAGCAGGGTAGTTAAAAAATCGAATTTCTTTTATCGAAGATAAAATAAATAAAATAAAATACGATAATATTGGATTGGATACATCTCTGTTAACCACGAAGATTAAATTTCAATTATATTCGATATCTTTACATCAACTTCTTCTATTTCAAGCTTAATGACTATATGAGAGAATAACATAGCTTCACTTAGCCTTGGATGAATTAAGTGGGAGTCTTGCTTAACCCAATGAATGAAATATCAAATACCCATCATGATGCGATTGTGAATATTCCATTTAGTAGTGTAGCTGTCAATTAGGAAACAGCTCCTTAATCTGAAGAGCAGGTCTTTAATCATGTATCGATTGGAGCAAATATTAAAGATCGAAGCAGGGATCTTGGAAAAGGGGAATTCCGAAAAAGGATCAGGGTGTGGTGCAGAGATGCTGCTCGAGATTAAGAAGTAGGGCGGAATATAATACGGCGTGGGTGCAATATAAATGGAAGTGGATAGAGGCGATGTTAGAGATAAGAGGGGAAAAACCCACCGGAAGATGGAGAAAAGAGAGCACATCGCGTACGAGGGGCGTAACATTAGCATTTAAATGGTGGATTTAGCGATGGAATAGTACGAGACGAGATAAACGTTGATTTAAACGAGAATGATGAGATGTGGGTGGTGCAGACGAGGGCCACGCCCGATCGCAATGAGAGTGGATATTACGGATGAAGTAACAAAACAAGAGCGCTGATTGAGTTTGTTAGAATCAATCATCGGTGCAATGGGGTGGGTCTCTGCGGAGGTCATTAAGTTATATTTTCCACGATTACGCAACCCTAATTAAATATCGAGTAACGGGTGATCGTGTTTTCGCGTGTTGTTGCTTCTAAGGACGTGGTTTCTTAATCGATGCGTAATTATCGTGTAAAAAAGTAGGCGGAAATAGAAGGGTTAGTAAATGAGAACATGGGATAATTATGCTCTTCCTAACTAAGCAAGTCGATCGAGCGTTAAGAACTTTAAAGTAACATTTAAAATTAATCAGTATATTGAATGAATCGATTTTCTGTATGATACGTTACATAATCAAAGTATCTAGCACTATTTCGATATTTAAGAAATCGATTTGAAGCGACAAACAATGTGTTTATTTTTATAATGTTATATTTAAGAGGCGTAACCAATTTCAAAATATTTAGTAATATACATATAATTTACCGATTCTTCATACTAATTATTGAATTCTGAATTGGAATCGCTTCATCAAAGTTAAAATAATGGCACAATGTCTTCATTTTAAGGTAGTTTACCGTAGACTCACATTCAAAGAGTACTTACACTATAAACCAGTTCATTAATTCTAAATTAATACATTTTGTGATTCAAGTGGCTAATAATTAGATAAAAGAACCTCTTAGTTCTTCTATCTAATCATTAGTACAAATACAACCTTTTCTAATGATAAACTGCATAACATAGGCCAATCAGAACTCAATCTGTAAAGCGATCAAAAATCAAAGGAATCCCGAATCCCGTTGTGGAAAAAAAGACTCGTAAATAATATATCACTCCCTCACCCATACGTAGCCACGCACATAAGCGATAAAATAAAAAAAATCTCACAAAACGATCGAAAACCGTTCCTTCTCCCAAAGCATCAGAATTCAGCGAACGAAACACACGGACGTAAATAAATCGGGAGCGGTGGTGCTGCGGTTGTGGCGCATAAACATATCACTGCGATTCCTCGCACTCATAATTTAATAACACGAGCGGACTCATTGTTTCGGCTAATGAAATCACTCGAGAGGACACGCGAAATATTGAAAGTGCTCCCGAAAATAACCTTCCGCCCACATAAACTGAAATCGCCGCAAAAACCACATTAAAATGGTGACGCGTCGCTGTGACCGCAGAGACGCGGGTGCATCGATCAATTGCTCCGGAAAAAGTAATTGACGCGTCGCGCGGAATCGAACTTCAGTTCAAAGTATGCGATTATGAATATAAGTGAGAGTTTCCATGGTGAATTAGAAGTAGTATATTGACTCGATCTGCGATATTAAAGTTCTTCTGTAGATGGCGAATTGATGAATTTAACTAAGCGATGAATCATTTATATTTATCTCTTTTACGGATTGATATTAGAAGAGAATAATAGGTACTTACAAAGAGAATTATTATTATATTACATCAGCGTTCATCTCTTTAATAAATGGGAGAAACCCACCCACACCCCTACCGCAGTTAATAAGCTTCCCGTCACCTCTCGATGACCATCCACGCAGAGGCACTGCGGGCTTAATTCCGATAGACGCTCAGGATCTGACGCCATCGCGTTGCAGAGGAACGCTCGAGATAAATGCATAAGAATGCAATTTGACGCAATGGAGAGGAACCGCATAGTCTACTGGTCAGAGACGAGAGATAAATAGAAATATGGGAATGCAGATTAAATAGACGAGATTTAATAGAAGAGATAAACATTTGGAGATTAAATAAATAATAAAATAAAATAACGTAAAAGGAGTATGCGTCGATGCAATGATGAGATGAAAAAAAATTAGGACGTATTATTATTGAATGATTCAATGTGATCAGTTTCTAACTCTACACTCTATTCTAACTGAAACCGCCAGTTTCAGACTCTACATTATTAGTTTAGAAAATAGGAATGAAGAATGAGGTCATTAGTAATTTTTGCGACCTTTTTTTAAGGTTGAATACTGAAAGCAGAAGGAAATCCACGATGATGACAAACTTTTAAAAGCAATATTTACAGCGCCCTATATAGTTTTAACAGTAACTTGAATAAACATCCCTGAATCCCAATTTACCTATGCAGCAATTTAAAACTAGGGAATGAGTCAATGATAGGAATATCCATTAGATAGTTCTTCTACTTTGACGTGGTTTTCCCATAGCATTCTTGCTGTTAAAAGTAAAACCAAATTACCTCACCTGACCACAAAGCATAATCCCCCTCTTGGCATCGGTTGAAAGGATGGGATTCGAAATGGACCAAAACAACACCATCAAGAGTTCGAAAATAATTAGAGAACAATTAGGAGGGTTAATCTGCACGAACACGAGAGGGGTCCATTGAAGAAAGAAATGGAAGAGAAAATCTAAAGGGATTACAATTAGACACTCGGAGGGCGTAAATATGAATAAACAAGGGCCAAAGAAAAGAGGGGTAATTAAACGTGGAAAGAAGATGAAGAGGAAGACTGAAAGATCTGAGGAGTGTAAGAAAAGAGTGCGGGGGAGGAACAAGATGGTAAGATTAGAATGATCAAAGAGGAATCGCAACGAGGACATTCTGTTTCCCCTTTGACGGCGACCCAGTGGACAACAAACAAAATCCACTGCCCGTGTTACAACGGAAGATAAAAGGAAATTGGAAAACAAAGTGGAATTAAAGGGACATGTAAATTGGAGCAAAATGACATTACATCTCGCGAGCGCTTTCGAATGAATTCCCTGAAAACGCCAAATGATGGCGGAATCAAATAAACTGGAGATGAGGCAGATTGTCAGGGGCAGATCAAAGGTGCAACGAAAGAAGAGATGAGGCAAAATAGACTTAAGAACATTAAACTGATACTTTTTAATCAAAATTTAATACATTTTGAGAAGAAGAGTACCCTACTAATAATTAATAGCTGTATATATAAAAATAAACCTTAGCAATGAAATTATCTGCATCCTACATAGAAAATAGAGATAATTTTAATTGAAGATGATTGTACTCTATTATAAAGAAACTTCCATGTAACTTAATATTACTTTTATGGACAAAGGAAATACCTTTTTACTGAAAGCACATTCCACTCCAATTTCTGCATATCTTGGGCTCATTAAGCAACTCTCTAGCGTATAATTTTATTACAAAATTTATACGCCGAATTCAGTTATTCAATTTCCTTTTTGCAAACAAAAACTTAAATTCTATAAAAGAGCAATATCTCTCATCTTCTATAATGCTTCTGTTTTCTCTCTCTACCAACACTATATCACTTATTGAGATCAAAAGTTGGTTCCTTTGATATTTATATTTGCGAGTAATAATTCTTACGAAATTCAGCTGAATGTAATTACGATTTAATTCTTTATTTACAAATTATTCGCAACTATCAAACATAAAAAACAGCAAATTGAAGAAAACCGAATTCGAATCGTATTAAATGCCAGAAAATCTATTCAATCAGTTCTAGAGCTATGTCGAATAGCATATTCTCGCTCATGGACGCGTAGAAACAAAAAAAGTCCTGAAAACGAAAGGCATCATTCGAGAGGAGCGAATTTCGTTTCCAGAGTTACGCGACGAAAAAAAAGAACAGTTTTGAAAAAAGAGTACTTCCTGAGAGTACGTAAAAAAGTTTTGATGAAAAATATCTCGTTTTTTAGGCATCAAGAAAATGTCGGTGTAGTCGATCGTCTGTGTTCTCTCAACCTGACGGTGCGTCAATCGAATAAAGGTATGCGGAAATAAATGTAAAAGCGACGCGTGAAAAGAAAGAGCTGCAATTGATTAAAGGGATTGAGAATGCGCTGTCATTCTAACATCCCCTCGTATGAAAAATATGTAAAGCAATAAATGGCACAAGTAAAGTTTGTGTTTCAAAGATATCTGAAATAAATGGATTAAATGATATTATGTAGCACATTATCTGAAACCTTACGATGTTGATAAACCATTAGTGACATTAAAATAAAGCCTGCCTCTCATCACGAAACAATTGCTAAACTTCTAGCAGTGAAACGGCATCATTTCTTACGAACCTATAATTCGATAAAAACGTGCAAAGTCACTTACAAATCGCAATCATGCAAAGTTCTTTTTAAAAATAAGAGTACATTAGAGATGAAAAATCTTCAACACCTGGACGCCGATCCGTCTAATTTAAAATTCACAACCCATCTAAATCCGCTAACGCCCCCACGTCCATGGGTTTGTAAAAACGCGATATTCGGAGCGTGGAAATTGATTCGAGACATTCCGGCAAAAGGGTTAGTGGGCGTATAAAGGGTGCGTGGGTGAGAACATGAAAGGGCAGAGGGCGCGCCCGAAGGAAAAGAAGAATCGATTTTATTTGGGCGAGGTTGCACTCTGTTTTGAAAGGGTTCTACTCACGTTCAAAGATGTCACGCAGTTTAGTGGGGCATTAAAAAGGAAGAACGGGAAGGGCGAGGAAAATGATATGCGCAGAGGATGGGATTAAAACGCGATAGATTAGGATGATGTATTAGATACTCCACAATATGAGGTTGAAATTAAAACCCAATTAAGTATTACTATCACACGGATTATGGTATAAATTAATGGGATATTTCATAACTTGATTAGTGTTTACTTAATGAGTAATTCTCTTGCCTATACTCCACTGCCCAAAAGCAGGGAAATTCTCATACGCTTCGTATTGATCCTGAAACCACGTGCTTCACATGGTTATCACTCCAACCGTCTCATGCACGGTAAATACATGTACTAACTTTATAAGAACATCATCTTATGCTTTCATGTTCATATACATAAAAACAGCCGAATTTATATTTAGGTTAATATCATTCCTATGATAGTTATGCTGAATCGATTTTATATTTCTCTCCGTTCATTACGTCTTAACAATAAACGATAAGGAATTTCATAAAAACAAAAAACGTGACACCATATTTTTTAATCCAATATAAAAACTCAATTCCTAAAATATAAACATTCCAAGTCATTACGACCACATTATGAATAAACAAAAAGTAAACCATGGACATGAGAGAGTAACATAGTTGTTATTCCTGGAAGAAAACAATTTCCCTTTTGATGCAAATCCTAAAATCAAATCCTCCCGATATAGGTCATTAGAAAGTAAATTCACCACTAACACTCTTTCCACCATCCATTTCCAACCATTGCCACAAATCAGTCCCCATTACAACGGAACTCTTGCACAGACTTTACAGCGCAAAAAGAAAAAGATCCAAACCACGGCACCATTCTCGCAAACTAATAATTCAGTTATCGCAAACGGTGTTTTTGCTTCGCACATGAGACATGATGGCAGATTGGCCTCAAAATATTAGCCTTAATTTCTGGAAATTGCCAGTTGTCGGAGCATCCTACGCAGGGCGTGTTCTTCTTCAAATGGTCCGTCACGCCGAAGGGTCGCAACGGCAGAGTCACGACCCATAATCCTTTGCGACGGATTAAAAGCGTCGCCACGAAAGAGGTCCGCATAAAAAGCAGATTCTGCAATTAGCCGAGACCGTGAAGTCGCCACTGAACTTTTATTGACGAACGCCAATTGGCGGTGGATGGACCGCCGCACAATCGTCTGCAAAACAATTACTCGCCAAATTCACGAGGGGATTGCGCGCGATATTCATTATCCTCTGAGTATTTTTTTGCAAATGGAATAGTGCAGATGGACTTTTACGAAGTGTCAAGTAAGATAAATCGCATTTTGACTGAATTCCACCGACATACTTCACCAGATATCTAGCTAACGATGTATATTTGAGCATGGTAAGTATTTTGGTAAGTAGGATAATATAAAGGCATGATAAGTATGTGTACTTCTTCCGGATTGCGAATACTCTTTTAAATTAGTATTCGATACTTAAATATCATTTTTAGTAGTTCTCAAAACTTTAGAGAACCCACAATTCTTTCTTAGCAACGTATACATTTAATTTTATTATAAATATCAATTGAACATGAATATTTAAATACCTAAAACTGTGAAGTAAAAGGATTTTTTAATTACTTTAACGAAGGTAAAGTTCAAATTTCCATTATCATTCAAGCATTAATAAGTAGATTAAAAGTTTAAAAGTTCTGTTGAATGGATTCATTCAGGGAACGTACATGAGTAATGTAGATATTCAGTCAACTTTTTCATCCCGTATCCTTAATTACAAGTCTATTATATGTAACATACCTTTTTTGATTAAGTTACGACAATACATTCATACATAGAAAGCGAGAGACTTGATTCTTCTCGTAGAAACCACATTTCTCGTTTCCAAGTCCTCTCCATAAAAGTTCGACATGAACATGGTGACTCATTAGAATGAAACAGCGCGAGTACACTTGTGAGCGGTCAAGAGCTATCGTCACCGAATGCTATGAGTAAAACACAGCATCAAGGCAACGGACTGAGTCAGGTGCATTCAATACCTCAACTGCGTAAGTCCTAGATATCGCTTTTTACGCGTAGCTACGGGGAATCACTCGTAAATACGTCACTACAAACACTCTTTCAGCGATTGGCAAAATAGCTGAACATCCCGACAGCTTTGCGTCAGAGGCGACGTTCGCAGAAAGCATCTGACGCTAGATGTTTATGAATGAAAGTGGTATGATTGGAGATAAATGACATCGTTTGCTCTTTCCTTATTTACTAACGTCTTAGATGAATATATCGAGACATTATGGGTTAATGTGGAACGAACAGGATGTGGTCGAAATCTGGTGTACAGATTGAAAGAGAAAAAATAATATTTTATGGCAGTAATATTTTGACATTATAAGAGAATAAAGATGAATAGCGCAGTGGGTTTTGAGGAAACATATATTGATATCATAGTTAATATGAATGTATTTCGTTACAATAATAGTAATACGACCAAGAAGCCTCGTTATTCAATAATGAATGATTACAAATAATCAGTTTCCGATGATGAACAGTCACTTAACAATCATCATGATGCTATTATTAATAAGACCGCGAATATAACGATTGTTGTAATAAAATGTATTTAATATCGTATTAATACTAAAAGCAATTCTCTCAAAGTACTTATAATTAGATTATTGGATCCTAAATTAAGCAGTTGTAATGCTACATATACTTATTTAAGTTTGATCGATACAGACGTGGCAATCGACATCCTCAATTAACATTTAGAAGCCTCACCCACTTACAATGACAAAGGCATATAAAAACCCATCCAACTTTAGACCACAGCAGTTGACATTTACAACTGAATAAACATGCAAATAGGCATATTTATAAAAAAGAAGATAAAGCTTCTGGGCACGAAAAGCATATAGCTCAGGGAACTCATCACGTCTAAATATTTAAAATTCGCGTGTTTACGTTCGTCAACGCGTCGCGCGTCACGCCTTTTTTTTTCGTGGCGTCACACGCAGTGGGGTGGGGATTCGACCCCGTGACCCTGCACGCGTGTTGCGGCGACCTGCGTGGGGGCGTAGCCGTGATACTCACACATACGACAAACGGGGAGTTGCGTCATGCGAAAATAAAACGCGATCGTAAAGCGAGGCCGTATAATAAGCGAAGGCAGAGACCTCTGACGGAAAAGTTGCAATTTACTCGCCAATGGAATGGATGAAAAGTTGATGTGCACAAAAAACCGATGGAATGGTGTTGGGGTGAAAGGTGAGGTTGTAATTGATTTATTTAAATCTCTTTTACGTCATCAGTTGAAAGGGAAAGGATACGAAGGCTTCTTTTCGGATGGGAAAGTAGGTTCTTTAGGAGAGATGTCAAAATAAAGAAATCCTAGCGTCTTTAAAATCGTTCTGTAATTTGTGAAATACTTATCTATCCGATCTAATAGAACGAGACAAATATAAAATAATGCTTGATAACAATCGTATCCATGTACAAGATTTCGTTAAAAAAATATTACAGTGTTGTGGCTTTAAGGTTTATTGAAAATATTTAAGTTTTATCAGCAGCAAATTAATGTTATTTTGGCTGATATTATTTTTTCATAAGGTAATCAAAATTACCACTGAATATCATAATACTAATTTAACTATTATTTCTTCACTCGATGAACTAAATCTAAAATAGTATTTTAAACTAAAAAAGAATGTTAAACATGTGCACCGTTCCGACATTTAAATGAAAGTCATCCATTGAATCGCAAAAACTTTCTCTCGCCACAAAGTTTGATCCCTCTTATGACCTTTTATAAAGCGATTCTAGTGCGAAAAAATGTTTGCGAAAACACGCGAACCGCTTTATTGTTTATTAACCGGAACAGGCGATGAGCAAATGACACCCATTATCATTCGACAAATATTCTCTTTTCGGAGCTAAAAAATTCCATTTTGACGCCGAAGAACAACTAAAGCGTTCGAATTAATCCGATCTCCGAATAAACAAGAACTGAGGCGAAAACCGAAATGAATGTGAATGCTTTTACAGTATTCCAACTGCAATGGTTTTCCTTTAAATTAACAACACTGGAGGGATCCACACAATAATTTTCCCGCAACTATTAGGTGGCTCTAACCTTTGTTAAGAACCAAATTAAATGTATGCCGAACTTATTCGTTGAGTCTCCCATCTCAAAGAATAACTATTAATATAATTTCTAGATTTCCTTCAAACAATCATTTTTTCAAGAGAAACAACCCGCAGTGCTTTGACATTTGTCGGTCATTATTGTCCCCCTTACACCATCCGCAATTTTAAAATATTGTTTAGAAATCTAGAATGAAATGATTCTTATCACCGTCAAGAACCACAGATAATAAAATCTAGCAATGGCAAAATGCTACTACAAGTTAGTTTTTGAATCGTCCTAGATTCATACAAGAATTGAACAGATGTAGAATGAACTTTGCTACAATGAATACAATTGGACTAAGCTTCAAACATTGTAACAGTTCGCCTAAAAAAAAGCAACCCGTGTAATGTTGCAGCTTCTAACAATCCGAGGCGTGTGAGTGAGCACCGACTGAGAAGCTGTTCGCCGCGTTAATTTGTTTTCGCCAAAAGCGATCCCTTCAGAGTAGCCGCCACATATCACTCGTTGAAAGCATTTTCGACTTAAAACCGCCTTCAGAAATGATATGTTAAAGGGCCAGCGTGGAGTTTACAGCCACTTCGGATGGGGGAAAAATGAGCGACTGGACTGTAGCCAGCTTTCACGCTTGATTTACCAATTTCCATATTTCCCCCGCTCTTAAGAAGGTGGCCATCGGCGACCAACAGGTTTTTTGTGACGGGAAAATGGCGTGGGCACACGTAACAATCATACGGGGGCCCAATCGGGTAGCGGTATATCGATGAAAAACCAACAAGACGAACAACGTCGAACAACATTAATGCTCAAGAGCAGGTGCATAGAGTTGAGGAAAGGGAATTGGTCTACGAACAGATAAGGGACTTCTGTTAAAGATGTTATTTTATTAAGTTGTTAATTCTTTCAAATTCGGCTTAAGTCAACAACAATTATTTAAATAATTTTGATAAATGGATTGAGTAATGAATGAAGTAAGAGTGTTTGATGCATTACCGTAAACCAGCAATCTTTTCCAATTTGTCTGCTTCGATTTATGCAGAACGGGATTGATGAATTTTAAATCGCCTCAATATGTGAAAGATGCACAGATCCAAGGAAGGTGTGCAAGAGTTAGATAATTTGTCAAACCAACTACTATATATGATCTTATACTAGAAACGGAAAGTTGACTGGTATACACGTGCCTGACCAAGACGCAGTTGAACGCTTTTCGAAATATAGCGGTTAACCACTGAGCACCTGGTGACATTCCATTAGCCTTCCTTCTTGCCACCGACTTCACGCCCGTTAATAAGATACGAACCACTTCATCTGAACCATAAATTACACATCTTTAACCTGATTTTGAGGATAATATCGGGAGAACACTTCGGCTATTTATATAAGACATCGGCTAAGCCTAGGGGGAGGCCGCTGATATGATCTCCGGGTTTATAAAAGACACTACGGACCTATTACACATGTTTCACAGTGAAAGAGGCTTGGCCCACTGCCTCGGATAAGCAATAAAAAAGGATCTAAAAACATGTTTCGAAACATTTCCTACCTACGGATCCCTTCTCCACCGAGTTGTCATTACGCAGACAATACTTGCTTAACTACGATAAGAGAGGCGTGGATATTTAACGGGTGATGACTGAAAAATACACCCGAAGGCCACTCAGTCGATCGGTTTAAACACAGCGGGGGATCGGAATCGGCCCCTTTTTTATTTGACTGCCTATTGCCTCACTAGAAAAGCACCTTGCGCGACAAGATCGTGGATTTCAACCGCGACACTAAAATACTCGTACGATCTGATATGACTTGCACGGAAAACAAGGTCGGAGTTTACCGATTCCGAAAGGAAACTACTGGCAAACGTGTTAGGCTTACACAAAAATTGTATCATAAAGATGAAACTGACGCTAGATATTCTGTTCGCTATTGCGACCATGTTAAGGCCTTGAGGCAAACGCTATCCGGACGACATAATATTGGGGTCACTTGATAAGAGAATAAAAATTATTGTATGTTAAAATGAGAATAATGCCCAAGGGTTTCAAAGCAACTTGGTATATGCTTAACTCTTCATGAGCTAAAATACAAGAAAGCAATTCATTTTGTACGGAAATTAAATTTATTTGTAAGAAATGTGCTACAGACTTGAAAGAAATCAAGATTGGGTGATACGTATTCTGAAAAGTTAATTTATCAGCAGAATATACTCTAAAAGACAGAAAATATGGGAAGATAGAATTAAATGACACATTTGATAAGTCGTAATGAATACAGAGATAGTAAAATGTGATGAATTATAATAATAGATATAGAGCAAGAAGTTTAAAATATAACCTCACCAGACGATGAAATTAAGAATTAAAAAAATACAAAAATCAAACGAAAACGTTACCGCACTCGATTACGACTCTTGAAAATCCAACTCTTCAAAGAAATCCACAACTGTGCGGTAACAGGGTCCGTCTAACATTTGTCTTCATAAAACGGTCAACGACTGGATCTGATAACGAATAACTCATGACAACTTTATAAATTGTTGTCAAAGTCGCCAGCCAACCAACCTCGTTGACACTGCCTTCTTTTTAGATACCAGTGCGAGATACCTCTCGGATTTGCTTAGTCACCGTCCGCGAATTCGAGAGATTTTTTCTCTTGAGCTTTTCCGAGATTAGGGCAACAGCCCACACGAATGGTAAAACAAAAAGTAGGTAAAAATTACCTCAACAACATTCGGAAGAACGAGAGAGTGATTAAATTCGACTCTTCGACGTCCCTCAAGATTGATGACTGCCACAAGATAGCACGCCATCCGGAACGTGCTTTTTGGAGCTTCTATCGGTCCCGAGCGCCCGGAGGCAACTTGATGGAAGGAGAGCAGGAATCTAAGGGCGAATTAATGCCGCCATGAACTGGGGCGACGCCTTATAAGGAATGGGAGAGTTTATTTGTCGGATAACTCTTTCAAATTCAACGACCGAGAGAATTTGCGAACGAACCGTTAATTTGGAGTCCGTGAGTGGCCCATTGAGGCAGGTCGGATGCCGCAAAGGTCATCGGGCGGAGGATGATTGGAAAATTTGCATTCGCCCCCACTACGCACTCGAATGACCATGACGGGTGCGGTATTTCAAATACAAAATACAATGTGAATATAAATTTTACCTACCATTGTTCTGCTGTTACATTGACAAATAATTATCATAATGAAAATATCACAAATAAATAACTATCATAATCATATAAATACCATGATGAATGAAGAATTAAATTAGATAGAAATTAATACTTTACAAATACCCTTCTGACCTAGAATTCTGTCATTTTTTGGAGAACGTCGATTCAAACACAAGTGGGAGAGAAATAACTGATCAATTAAAGGAGGTATTGCAAATCATTGGTCCAGAAATAAATACTAGAGAAAGTACAGAAAGAGAAATTATTTCACAAAGGTGTGAAGTTGAAAATCATCTTACAATTCACAAAAATTACTATAAACGCAATAAAAGTACTTGCAGGACTAAAATTTTCTCAATACTTGTGAAAAACTAATGATGCAAACGAAACAGACTTCATACTTTGTATAGAATACTTCATTATTATAATAACCTAGAATTCACAAAAAGAACAACCGGTTTTGTCGACGACTAGTCCACCTGTATTGAATTATTAACAGAATCTCCTCTCTTATGATAATAATAAACAAACACCACCTCATTGTGGGAATATAAACTCTTCGTTCAGGTGCAACCAAAAGACTACCTTAAAATTATGCAGTTCACCATGTCTTAACACGTATTTGAACTCGGATGAAGTTGCAAAGCTAAAAAATAGCCATAGGAAATCTTGGGCGAAGTAATGGGAAGAAATACGATTACCATAATGTAAAATAGTCTATGAAATAACCAAATCTTCTTCAATAAAATGAAAACTTCTATATATACTCCTAGCAACTTAATAACGCTGATAGCTTTTAATCCCTTACTTCTAGAAACAAATATTAAATTGAGGAACCGCTGCTGTGTATAACGAACATTTCCATACGCCGAACCTCTTTCATGTAATCTTCAAATATCCGCGGGGAAAGCGCCGGGGGCAGATTCCCATCCGAAGGCCATTATCGTGTCGATAAATCAAAACCTCACGGGAAAGACTTCAAAAACGAGCCCGCTGTCTCCGGAAGTTTTCGTGTAGCCGTGGAATCGAACAAACAACCTCAATCGTACGCGAAAATTGAAAAAAAATCTCCCCATCCGAATGGTGACGTCGGAAGAACCCCCTGGTGGGCCCCTCACTCAACTAACAGGTTGCGGAGGCGGAGGAACGCGGGTCCAAGTCGTTGAAATAATAGAAGGAATCGATGGAAAAGGTTTTTAATCTGCGAAAGGACTCTGATGCAGCGTTCCGTGACGAAATGGAATGAAACGACTGAGGATAAGTTCGGTTGAAGACCGTTACGCTGCAGGCATGACATCTGCGACGCGGGTCATACGTTTGAATCTCCAATGGCGGTACTTGAAAATTCCTCGAATGTTCGTCATATCGGTTGGTGAGTCACGTCGAAATGCAGATTGTGAGTAATTATGCAGCCGCTTTTAATCACGCATTTTTTGGATTCGAAAGGAATAGACTTGAAAGGAAATCGTTGCATTTTTGTGACGAATGCAATAGACAGCTGACGGCTGGGTGAGAAGAAGCCGAGATTGACTCTGGGTCTCGTAGGCGAGTTCTGTTGATTAAGAACAAAACGAAATATTTCATTCCACAATGCTCAATCTTTTCATACCGAAATCTACACTATCACATTTTTAAAAACTATGAATCTTGCCCATGAGCCCAAAAAATATATTAATCAGAGAATATAAATAAATAGGACGCTTTTAAATCTTTTTGCCTTCGGTCGTTGAATTCCCCACGATAAGGCGACAATATCAATTAGTATAATTGTTAATGAGAATAATTACACTCAAAATTATCAGAAAATTGCGGTCATCTTAAAATCATTATTAAAAATGCTTCCATTTTTATATTATATAAACTAGATTGATAAATATCACAAACATTTGTGCAAAATTGATGAATTCCTCTAGTTGAAAATCGTGGTATTTCACTTTCTATTGCGTACGATTCAGACCTTCTTTCTCCTATGTTTCCCTTAAAATGCGAACCAAATATAGAATAAGCACATTTATAAGACTCCCGCAACGGAAAAGTGAATGTTATTGGATTAAAATTACGTTAAAATTTTCTAGAACAATTGGCATATCTGTTTAGTCTATATTGGTGACAAAGTAGTATCCGAGTCCGCGACAGGATATCTCAACCCTACGACATCACAACACTCGCGAGAACGGGCGGTCACAAATACCCCCAAAACACCAAAGTTTTCCGACGAACAAAAAAGAACGGCCAAATTCCAATAACGGCTCGAAACGAGGCACACCGAATACCTAAAGGGGGTGAAAAAAAATAATCGCCGATACGTTTCGAAACAACGCATAGGCGCCCGAGAGTTAATAACACGTTCCATATTCTCGTAACGAAAAAGTACCGAATAAATAAAAACAAGCGGTGCAAACAAGCACTCTTTCCCGCAAAACATTCGATCGAAGCTTATACACCCTCTCCGAAACACTTACTGCTGGTTGCGGTGTCCACTGCGCGACCACATAGGCCTTCCGCGATACCGCGGGCAAGTCCAGAAGCACCGATATATATCGGGTAAATCCCGGTGGATATCACGTCAGAGGCGGAAGTCCGGCGTCTTTACGTAGATATGAGAGAGGAAGCAGGATGACCCGTGGACAGTACGCGCACAAGATCCGTTACGGAGGACGACCAAGAGCGGAGTGCTGGGAAGTTGATGCGAGGGAGTGAAGACGGGTGCAGAAGGGGGGAGTGGGCGGGGCGGAGTGGGGGATGCGAGGAAGTCGTACTGGGGTTGGACGGTGGAGGGGAAGACGTAGGCTTTGGGAAACAGGGGTGGAAGGGGTAGAGGGTGGGGATGAGGTTTTCAAGGTGTCCGCAGGGTTCGAAGTTGGGCGTCCGGTGCGGGGAGACAAGGGATGTTGCACCCAGTTTACGCAATCGTGTACTGACGCATGTATGACCAATCACACGAGAACAAGGTAGAATTTCCTGTTTCGAAAAACAAATCGAGATGTTTTAGTTGTTATAAAGGTAAGTTGATGAGCTTAACGATAATATGGATATATGTAAGTTTTCCAATACTTTACGCAATGACCTAAGCATAGATACTTATCGTAACTTGGGAAATTTGAGCCTTAGAAATCAACCCATTATAGTTACAGATACTGGAAACTCCTTTTCAGCATCATAGCGGCGTATTTGAGTTATTAAAGACTGGTTTAAACGTAGCCATAGGAATAAGTATATTTCCATTCACTTTGAAGTGCATAGTTATGGCAGTTAGACAAAAATATTTATCGTTGTACTCCACAAGTTTAAGATTACAAATCCGAAGGAAATAATCAAAGGAATACATATCAATGTTCAAAAATCTCTCGTCTCTTATAAACCCACCATCATTTCTTATATTCCCAAATCCACGGAGCATTCTCTGGGAACTAAACCCGCCTTTTTACGGGAACCGAGAGATCGAGATTTCTGGTGGAATAGAGAAGATGACGAAGCGATTGAAGACAATATTATGTTGGAGACGCGGCCATCCCACCGCCGCATCGGACGAGAGCGCCTCTTACGGCTAAGATACGGTGGCCGTCATTCGGACAAATCGTTTTGCGCGACCGGGGAGCAAACAGTCATCCGAAAAGGCCCCACAATTTGTTGGAGGAACGGATTTAGAAATATTTGTTCACGACGTGTTCGCACTGTGGTGCCAAATTCCCAAAACGCGCCCGAGGCGGGGAAGTTAGCGGGCGGAATGATACTTTTTAAAAGGGCTCCCGATCGCTAACTTCCGACTATGGACTTTTGAGATTAAGGACCCATCGAACGCTAATTTGGCGAGATCTTCACAGCTGATGCGATCCCGAAGCTTAAGCATGCATCTTAAGGGAATGTCAACGTTATCGCGGCTACTGAAGATATGAGAGTTAAATTTTAGAGCGTAAAACACTTTGGAAAGTGATCTCAGTTCGGAGATAAAGCCCACGTCGTTAAAAAGCTTAGATTATATGACAGACATGAGGAATGCCTATGAATTTCGATTTGAGAGAGATATAAATGTAACAACTTTGAACTTCCTCGACAGTGGAAATTTAGTCAACTAATAAACGGAATCGGTTTATTTATAACAAAACGGTTTATATTTTTTTAAAATCTCAATTAGATCTATTCAAATTACTGCAGCCCTGCATACGATACTCAAAGACACACCCAACATAATTCTCAAATGAAGTATGAAGTGTTCACATAATTTCCGTGTGATACTTCCTAAACATGTCCATCAAATCTATTCATTTAAATCCACCCTTAATGCACTCAATACATGACTATCTGCAACATCCATTACCATAATAAAATTCGCACACACAAACCTCAAGGCATGAACTAAAGGCGACTGAAAGATCGCTACCATTAAGAGGGAAGGCATTAACGCACCTTGATTGCTTTTAACCTCACTGATAAGTTTAGGCGAAGGTGTATAATTAACTTAAATGCCCGTAAAATATTTGGGAAGAGCTCAAATGCGACGGATAATTATATTTATGGAAGATGACACTAAGTCCCATACATTCGCCAAAGATCGTGGAATCGCTCATTATTGACTGAGGTATTTCGCGTTGGTCCTTTTATAGCTCCACTGTATTTATTCGGAAATTGGGAACTTAACTAAGAGCTCGTAAAAATCTCGAAATACCGATTTAAATAATTTAATTAAAAGCGAACTGAAAAACCGCCATATTCGGAGCGTAACGAAGCTAAATTCTTCTTTTAGCGAATATTACGAAAATTCTCAAAACTAATTAAGTATTCAATGGTTCAAAGGTAGTATATTACCGAAGGAGTTGTTGATATTAGTTATGACTCACTCTGAACTTAGTTTAGCACATGAAGACGAATTATTACTCTCTCTTACAACGGATTCGTTGCATGACTCTTCAATTTGCCTTTAGTTTAAGGAAAAATCACATCTTTTCATTAAACCATAATTATATCTTCATTTGATAAGGAAAAGTTCGAATAAGGAAATATGTCAAGGCAAGATGAGGTGTGGGATAATACTGAGTTATGTGTAAAATATTAATTTAGAGTTTTATGATTGCCCAACTGATATTATTTGATCTAGATTTCCAAATGATAAGAATACATATATACTGCTTTATATTTAACCATATTTCATTTTCAAATACATAATCCTAAAATGAGATAGAAGAGTCTTAAATACTACGATTTGATTAGGCATAAAAATATTCAAAATCAGAAATAATACTTAGCAATGCAAACTGTTTTAGTTCTAGATTCCAGCTACAACAGCTGTCATTTCAATCCGAAACGACCTGAGGTACAGCAGCGTCAGAGCAAGTTCATTGCCTGCGGTACAACGGCTCATCCACCGATTTAAACCGAGCCTACTTATTTCGGCGACAAACCGATTAAGCTAAAGACGCGGAGATTTATTTTCCTTCGCCTTAGCGGGCAATTAGCGTATGTCCTCCAAATTTTTTGCTCGCCGCGGCAATTAAGAATCCCCGCCGAAGGAGGCGATCTCTGGGGGAAAAAAGAAGACGACTGGGGAAGATCTCTTATCCGAACGTAAGGGACATTTTTCGTGGGGATTTCCCGAGGGAGACACTGCGGGCTGGAGGGGGGAGGGTCTCCTAGACTCCGCAGTGCCCCACTGGCCCCGTTTCCCTAAGAGACGCGGGACTTTTTCCCTCCCACGCCCCTCGGAAAAGTAGCCAATCGCCGAAGTGCGCGAGATGAGGTATCCACAAGTGCAAATCGACGAGCCATTTGTTTGTTTCGATGACACCGGAAGTCTGGCCCATTCGACCACTTCGGCAGACGGGATTATTTGGATAACGGGCGAGAGAACTGCTACGCGGACACACCACCAAATCCCCGCTTTGTTTACCGTTCGATACAACAATCGGAAACGCACGGATTGGGAATTACACAGCTCCCGATTTCTGCATTGGCACGATTTCCAATCGGCGTCCAAAGGCTAACCGAGAGCTACAAATTATGATAAATACATACACGTCGCTGATTCCTTACGAAATTTTAATGGTATCAATAAAAAATAAGGTTTAATACAGTACCGCATGCATGTATGCTGAGCCACGAGAGCCAATGAATATAAGTTCAACGATTTTGATACCTAATCCGGAACGGAAGGTAAAAGGTAGGAAGTTAAGGTCAAGACTATGTTGTCATAAAGAGATTGAGAATACAATGGTATTGCTTTGTAACCCTGATTACAATCAATTGTTATTCTAATCATCAATGCTAATAATCACGAAAGTAACCTCAACTGAAAGTACGAAATTTACAAACTCACAGAATGAAATCGTACGTCAAAATCTCATCTTTGCACATCTATCAATTATTGATGTCTACCTCGAAATGCATTTGATAGTAAATGAAGACAATTCAAGGCATAATGTTCATGTACGAGAAAATATAATTTGCAATCAATTACGTCAACCTGTCAAATATAATTTGATAGTTATAGAAAGTTTTGAAAACAATATAATAATAATATATAGTAATAATGTTCTTCGTAATTCGAAGAATTGATTTAGAATGCAAAAAATGCGAAAATAAGGAACTCTTTCAGTTGGAAACTTGTTCAAAGAGATATTTTTGATAGATATCCATCTTCGGGATGAACCGAAATAAACTGCAAACTGTTTTGAGTTAGACTATCCAGTTAAATTGATTCCCCATTGAAGTATTTCGCCATAGTACATCCATCTTCACCGAAACAACTCCTTTATTTTTCCAGGTGTCATCTTCCTCCTCCCACGTCACCACTCCATTCCCACCTCTTAAAAACCAACTAGTCAACTGTTCTATCGAATGCGATCTCTCAAATGCGAGGAAACGACCATCGCTCAAAAAAAACTCGCTTATTACCTTCCGTGACCGAAAAAAAACCTTCGGTGAAGGGGTTCGCCAAAAGGACCTCTCCGTTGAGAACACATTCCTCCGCTGCCTTTTGACAACCCGAGATAATTGAATAGTGGAAAATAAATGAAAGGAACAAAACGAGACATCAATGGGAATTTCTGGCTGGAATGCGGTGGAGAAATAAGGACATCTTTGGGGGGAATCTTTCCTGTTACATTCACTGCTGTTTCACCTGCGGTCACGCACACAATGAAATTTTCATTCAACCATTCCGCAGCCGATTACACTCAACCGTACGAATGCAGGCATAAAGTCAAACGTTGCGTCCAATTAGATTAATTAATTTTCTATGATATAATTGCTGGAACAGGATTATCATTACAAAGGGTTTTTGAAAAACTGTGAAGCGGTTATTTATGACAGTGGTCATTAATCTTTATAATTCAACTGCACGCTTGCTTACTTATTAAAGCTATACCACACTTAAGTATGTTAAAAAAAAGAAACTCCAGCGAAGATGGAGAATCTAAGTGCTTCTTCACTTCTAATGAATGATAAGTATCAATTTTGAATGAATTTCAGTGTATCTTCATTATATTTTAGACGAATTTGAAGAACATTACCCTACACAATTCAATACCAGGCACAGGTCTTAATAAGGTCAGGATAAGGATAATATAACCAGTTAATAAAACCAGTGGGTAACTAAAACGAGAAAAACTGATATCACAAACAGTGCACAAGATGCATCATCGAAGTTGCTCTTTGCGTAAAATTGTATGGCTCCCATAGTAAAGTTAAAACTGAGCTATTGAAATGGATACATAGTCGTACAGTGACTGACACGAAAAAGAACCTTTTCGAGCGGATAAAACGCATTTTTCCGGGAAATGAAAAGCGATGGGGCGCCCTAGTGTCGGACGGCAGTGGAAGTACGCGCACCGCCCAATTAAGTGCCTCCCACACTAATTGGGTGGCGCGGAAATTAAGGGAGCCACGCGAATGGAACGGTGGGTAATTAGGAATGGCCCGATTAAGGAAGGATTCGGAAAATCAGACGCACTCGAGTCGCCTTCCTGAATTCCGCTCCGGAATCACGACGGAACGAGCGATGGGTTCAAAACTCTGCCGAGTGGCATACGGAGTTAGAATTTGGGCTCTAATTATACGGAAGCTACGGACCGAGGATTCCAGAACGGATTTCAAGGACTCGCTGATGGATTTTATACGGCCCGAATCGTCGCAAAAGGTAGTTAAAATGGAATCAGAGGAATAAATTCGTAAGAGACATAACTATTCTGTGTGTTGTTTGGTGAATTTCTACAACAATTATTGTTAATATATTTATTATATATGTTCTAGCTAAAGGCAATTCGTGTCAAAATTCGTGTAACTATCATAAACGTAGTGTATCTGCTCTAATTAGATTCTTTCACACGCAATACCTTTTTGATACGGAATTAAACATTATGTCTGTGGCAAACAAATTCATGCTGACGATAAATACACGCAATTTACCTTAAGAAAAGTAAATTCACAATTAGAAATCGCACTACAACGCCCCTGGACGTAGCATCAACCTGTCCAGTAGACGTGGGGCAGTGCACCTGTCGCGAATTCTCTCGCATCATCTACGGAGATGACCCAAACGAGCCTTCTAGAAAAAACTGCACAACTTTATAAAACTTAAGGGAAACGAATATGAGACAACTACTTGATCCTCCAGAAAATCTGCGGATTGCATTTTTTTCGCGCGACTTGACGGAAATGCTTCATAAGCGTTGTATAGTACGCTGCGAAATAATATCTCCTTCCACCTGTCACACGCCGTTCTCTCTACTTCGTGGGCTTTTTAAACATCGACACCCGGCAAGGTGTAACGCACTTCGGGGTGTACACGTGGTTCCCCTCGCGGCTACTCGTCCGCGAAAAGCCGCGGCGGCGTGAGAGAGTGATTCCCCGCGAGGGAGGACAGGGAAGCCCGGGAGGATCTCTCGCCTGTCCCCGGCGAATTGCATTCATCGCTCGGACCCGTAACGGCGAGAACAGGTCCGTCTCTCGCACTGGACATACGCGGAAGAAAGCGGAACAGGTGCACCCGGACTAAATCGGGTATGACGAGGTTCGCTGCCGAAACACTGCGCTTATACCAAGAATTACGACCACACCTCTTAAAGTTATTCAGATAAAAAAGACTCACGTGATCCTGCACTTCGATGCAGATTCTTCCGGTGTCACATGTCCAGAGAGACGTCTCTTGCGATGGGCGAACCAACACGGAACAAAACACTCCCTATCGTGCAGAAACGAGTCTCGGATGAGCTAAACCACAAACATGCAACTGGGCGACGCACCCGCGCTCCACTGCACCGCGATGACCACCCACCGATTCCTGCCAAAACCAGTGGTCCCAAAGACGAACTTTGACGTACACCCGGAAAGGCTGTCCTCGACGTCCGCTGGGTCCTCGTTCGTCGGAGGTGAGCGAGATACTGGGAGAACACGCGACGGCCGCCCTCGCGTTCCTTGACCACCTCCCGGGAAACGATATACCCACCGCCCACTGTGGGTCTGTCGGTGGGGTGGGTGGCGGGAAGAGGGGGTTTAATAAAAAAAGACGAGTGGACACTGGCGATTACACTCACATCTACCTCTTTGCTACCTCCCTCCGCCGTAAGTCGGAGAGCTCTGACTTCGCCAGAAAACCCTTCTATGCCGTCGCCTCCCCTCCGCCCCCACTACGCGCCTTCTCCGCCGCCGAGTGGGCGCCGATCCGCGGCGGAAAAGCACGAGCGCCGTCTTCGAAGGGAGTTCGCGGGGGAATCGGGCAGTGCGAGCTGTGAGCGGGATGGACGCGCTCTTTTATTGCGGGGGTGACTCGTAATGGGCGAAGGCGGTTATGAACTGGGTGGACCACGATGGAATACTTCCTTGTCCCTTGTGCTTGTATGAGAGCACGAAAAACTGATAAGCTATGGTAGATTGAAGAGTTCATTTTGTACAAAGGATAGATTAACATTAAACAAATACGTAATATTGTGCCAATTGTGCAATGGAAAATTTAACAATCAATTAACGATCGATTATCAACAAAAATCGAATGTTAAATTTGATTTGAAATGCGATTTATATTTACTACATTTGTCGAAATAATAATTGTTTATATAATGTTTATCTTAAGAAGCAATTTGTAGTTTTACATTTCCATAACACAACTTGGAATTTTTTCTTCAGTACTAATAATCCTCTATTTTTTTAAGGATAGTAACTACGCAACTTACTCGTGAATTAAATTATTCCTACAAATCAGCCTATTCTATTAAACTAGCGTGTTTTGGCATCTTCCTACGTCATTGAAGAAGTTTATTGAATGTACTCCATAACGACAATCAACAATAACATGAGAAATCGATGCAATTCAACTGTGCTGTGAAACGATGAACAGGTGATGTGGGTAACGGAATCGGGGATTGGAGTGGAGGTTCAGGGGTAGAAGTTTGCTCTCTCTTTTTCCGGGAATTCAAAATTTTGGAGAGGACAATACACGGAATAGGCTGGAGGGTAGGTTGGAAAGGGATTCCGCCACTTATTGGGGAACATGCCCTACTGCCCGAGGACCTTTAATAGCGTCTTTCGATGCCGCCACAGCTTTTTCTTTTGCCTCGTAAAAGAATTTAATCTCTGCCCATTGAACTTTAATCGTTAAAAGTAAAGCGTAGCATCAAAGTTTATACTGCTTAGAGGGCGATAGGCACATAGGCATTTAACCTAAATACTTTTAGAAAGAAATCGATATAATAAAGATTGAGCAGTATATATTTCAATATATTTTTTGAGATTTGTAAAAACTAAGGCCTAATATTTTGAAATGCAATATCATTTTACGACTTTATAGCAGATTATGTATTTTAAAAATTCTAAGATCCGTTTTCTTTAAAGTATTACACCAGCAGATATCTCTTTGATTCAGATAATAACGCATTTCAATATAATTTTCAAGCAATTTCCAAAATTATTTCACCAATTTTCTTCCAATTATTTACTCAAAATTTACTAGGAATTAGATACGACCATTATCTTCCTCTGTCTTCATACTTCCATTATTATTATCGTTACATTTAATCACACGAAAAATCGTAAAATATTTGTTAATATTTGTTTTAAACTTTGATAGCTATCGAAGTAAATCTAAATTCTAAGGAAAGTCGAAATGTTATCGTTAAAAGTTTATCAACTCACAGAATGTTTCGTGGAAAATTTAATTGCTCCTCCGCCGAAAACTGATACCAATAACCAATTAAAAGTGAAAGAGTTGGAAATTAAGAGCATGGGAAGTGATCTCGAACATCTAACTTGAAATTAGATTCGAGGAAATTTCTATTAATTAATATTCAGTTGCCAAATTGCTACAAAATAAATTCGAGCGATATCCTTTTAATATCCGTTTTCTAAGTATCTTGTAAAGCGAAACACTCCCAAAAATGTTATTATTTTAAGTATTAGAGCTAAAAGTTAGGACATTAAATTGATAAAGAACAGTAACTTTGAATAACCAAAATTTTCATCATCACAGAAATCTTAAAAATATTAAAAAATTAAATAGAAGTACACTGGGCTGTGAATCATTAAAAGAGTGAACTAAAGCAATTATAGATGTAATTAAAGCTTTAAATATCATTCATTTATAATTATTTATTTCACTAATGAAGTAATTAAATACAATCGACATGTGTTTCATGATTTATTCAAAGTATTACATGGTAAATAGATTTTATTTCCAATTTAATTTATTTCTCGAGTATGACATTGAGCAATAAATGTCGTTTAAAATGCTCATTATTGAATTACTCTGCATGTATCTAGATAGTCGTTTAATCATTGCGATAATTAGGAGGAGAATTTATAAATATAAATCAAAATTTATAATAGATTGATTGGAAGTACATTTCAAAATCATTTATAGTTCTATGTGTAAATTTTTAATATCATGAGGTATTGATTTAAGAAATGAGACGACTATTAAAATATATTTCTATACTTCAATCAAGACCACTACGCACATATTCTAACAAACATTAACATTGTATACTTTTCCAGTGGAATTAAAATTTCCTTTCAACAAATTTTCATTGCCACAGTATTTTCCCTTTAAAAACTGAATTTTCTATGTGTACGAAGTCTTGTTCACTTTGGATGGTTTAACTGTTTTTAATTAAAAGCTGGCAACGCTTTTCTTTGTTGAAGGAGGAGGTGGATGGTTAACAGGAGGATCGCCTCATAATGACAGGAGAGCCGTATTTCCTTAATAAAAAGAGATGGGATGCGAGATTCTTGGGAAAGATTACCGTTGCCATGGAAGTGAATATGAAGGAAATAAGGAAGAATTAGAGGAGAAAGGAATAGGGAGATTAGGCATCAAAAACGAGTTTGATGAAAATGTATCAGGGAATTTGACAACTGAGTAAGGAAAAGAAGGAGAAATTACGATTAAATACGTAATATGAAATTGGTTTTAGCCTCTGCTGTGAATAAAACGCGGTCATGCGAATTTACACAATTTGAATCCTTTAATGATTTACATTGGCGACATAAAGAAAATATATATTAGAGAAAATAAGAAACAACCACAAAATAATGTGTAATGCACGTAAATTTGAGGAAAAATAATTAAATACATACTTGCAAACTAATCAAGATTTCCCGACAAAATATCCTTGGTACACGTGAAAAGTTATTTACTAAAACCATTTTGTCACAAAAAAATTGCAACCGAAATATCTTGATCGTAGACATCAAAATGTAATCTAGTGTATAGACATTAAATACCATGAAATTTTAAAAAAATGTTTATACTATACTAATTCATAATGCGTGAATTACACATTAAATTATCAGAAACCTCATTCATGTTATCAAACGACTATTATACATCAGGTTCTTGTGCAAAATTAAATTCTACTTATTAAATAAAATTGGAAATCGACTTCAAGTTAGAACCTTTGAAGGATACAGAAAAGGATGACTTATAAAAGCTTCTAATGCTCATATCGCTAATGAGAGCAGGAGAATGAAAAACTTCTGGCTTGTATAAGAGAGTTTTAATCAAAGTCCGATAATTTTCGCAACCTACCGAATTCCTTCGATCCAAAGGCACGTTTTCCGCGTTCCATTCCCCAAATTAATAATGAACATCCCTCAAATGTAACCTGATTAGTAGGCTCCCCATGGCGCTGTAATAGCTATTTGATAGTTTTCAAACCGATTGCTTTAGTAAAACAGACGTTTATCAAGTAAAGAGCATAAGAAGTGTGATTTTTTAGAGGTAATTCATAAAACATAATAATTATCTATTTAAATCTACAATATAAATTAATAAATGATACGTTAGTTTCGGTATGAACACCTAAGAAAATAAAATCAATTATACATTTTTGATATGATTAAAAACAAAATTAAAAGTCCCCATTTACTGAAGTATTAGATTAATATAAACAATGCTTAGTTAGTCTAAGAATGTAACATCCTCGAATTGCAAAGTAACTGGGGATAAATCCAGAAGCTTGTAACCAACGATTTCCTAGCACAACATAGGTACAGACTTTAGTATGTCCAGTTCCTACACAACTTAAACCTTATTTTGCCAGACATTTAAATTATTACTTCTATTTCCTTGAAACCAGTTTTCAGCGGTGAACTTATTCAGATTCCGTATTAGCTCACATTTAATCCTACCTCCACTTAGCCGGAGCCATTAGTTTAAAACAACCGAATTTTTTTCGCCGTATAAAAGGAATTAAGGGCGAGGATTCCCAGGGGAAGCCGGGGAACGGAAGCTGAGGAGAGAAGAAGGCAAAGGAGACCTCGAAAGATGAGGAAAGGCCTTTGGGGCGATTTCAAGGCGGTTGCGCACTTTGTGAGGGACGGGTGAGGTTCTGGAGAACAGATTGCTAAACTCTGATTCCTCTATCCTTACCTTCTAAACTATGGAGGAGAGAATTATGTACGGAATGCGTGTAAGACATAAAGGTTTGGACTATGATTATGAAGGACCAAAGTAAAGAGAAGGTAACTGAATTAATATCGATGCTCATGACTTATTGCAGATGTCAGGAAGGTTATAATATAAGAATTGACGGCTGGTAGTATATATATATATATAAATACTTAATAATTAATTAAAAATTAAATATAATAATAATTTATATAATAATATATAATCTGAAATAGGGAATAAATGTCAAAAATAGTAAACGACACTTGATAGGAATCATGCTTGAATGTTTACCCATATTAACCAATAAAGAAAATACTGAATCTAGAATTCTACGAATATGCAATCATTTAGAATTATATTCTAGTATGATTATATAGATAAGTTAATGTTTAATTTATTACCAATGGTGCAATTAATAGACCTGACATTTTCGAGAGTTAAATGAGAATATTTTTAAATATACATATATTAAATATAAATTCAAGTAATAGAAACAATATTTAGATAGGTTTTACAGGTCCTCATTACTATGCCATCGGCTAGGTTTCTACAGCAACTCTACTGTGGATGAAGTGGGAAAAAGTCACAATGACTTCTGGCTAATAGAATATTTATCTAGAGATACCTGGACTATGTCTAATGAAGTTGAGAAGTAGTGGGTGGAATCTTGGATCAAGATACGGTTGGTTTTATTTCTCAGAAAGATTATCCAAGAACCTGAAGCCATCTCAATTCAACGCAAAAGATTAAAAAAGAAACATTATCCGGAAAAATTTCGCTATACCCTTCTGCGATTAACCCACTTTCTAAGTCTTGATAAGCTGAGGAAGTTTTAAAAAAGTACTAAAAGTTAATCTGATGCGTAGCTTCGAAATTCTGGATCGTATTACGGAAGCACAGTGTATCACAAGGTGGTTATAAAACATATTTCTGTTATGATAACGACATTCCAGCTCTCCGAGCGACATTCTTCCTGAGGAAAGGGAGCTAGTTTTGACTAAATGTTTGGCAGTGAGGTTATGTTGGCGGTACTTGGAAACTTGAGCCATGGAATTGCAATACAAAGTTGTTCTTAATATTTATTATTGGGGCAAAGCTGTTTTTCTACTCTTTTATTTTCCTTTAAAACATAGTTTTCTTATTTCAAATAAAATTGTGAACTAAAAAATCGACGTGGGTGGGAATAGAGTCATATCTGGATTGGATAATTCAAATTGCAATTATTCCATCCAACTTCTTAATACAACTCTGAATATTAATCCTTGAATCTTTCATCGGATAAAGAAGTATTTTCACTACACAAAATCCCGTGGGAGATTTATCACGATAATAACAATTGCACGATTACACACGTACGCTGGTTTTGGCAGAAATGTATACTATTTAAGAAGTTTCCTTTTTATTTGCAATTGATTTTATTCACCATATCCGGCACATAGAAAGATCAAGAGACTCGTGGCAGATACAGTACCACTTATTATAGTATCAACGTTTTTATCGTCTTGGACACAGCTTTAAACTGTACTATCCCCCAATTGCCTTACTTTAACATGCTATTCCTTTATGTTGTTAAATGAACCTCGCTAGTGACTCTGTAAGAACAACCAATTCCTCGTATGAAGGTTTTATAAGCGATTTCTGCAGAAATATTTCTTCGGAACTATTCGCATCGAGTCAAAGAAACTCTACTCTCTGCGTTTTAGCCGATGAGAGCAAAAAAGGGTCGAAGGAGCAAAAAAGCTAGATATCCTAGATCTCATTGAGTCGAGACAACTCTGCTAAAAAACCCTGGATATGAGCGGCTGAGGTATTTCCTCCAGGTGGGCAAAAACGACGAATGGTCGCGCACGCCGCAGTACAAGCGCGAGTACACGGAGGTGAGAGGTCGGTCGTAAGAGAAAACATTCCCGAGCGCTAATCCAAAGAGATGAGATCCTTTTTTTATTCTTGAAGATTCCACCGAGATGGATGGGGCTAACTCCGCGACCTGTTGTCAGGGACGATTAGCATTTCCACGGAGAAAATCCCCTGACCTCTTTGGTCGGCCCGTCCATCATCGACTCCCAAGTCTCGGCTTCCGCAATGCGTACCACCCGGAAGGTATCGTTTTTGTTTTCGGCGTAAAATCTTCAAGGGAATGTTATATCCGCCCTCTTCGAGAATCTCGTGTTAGTCGGAGGCTCTCCTTTTAAGTTAATACGTGGACCAATCGGAGTTGTCTGACCCAGAGCAAAGGTTTATACTTCACTTATGTTAATGAACTTCCTCATAATGTAGTACACGTCATTTCCTTTTCACTTATTGTATTTCCTATTATTAGACTACAACCTCAACCTTGTCAGTAATTTCATTGACGCTGGAGGTTCACTTACGTATTTCACGTTTCATCTATTTCCTTATGCCCACGCACATACTTATACTAGTCATAAGAGGAAAGAAGAGGTTCTAATGTATGATGCGCACAGACATTCATTGTCACCTTGATTAAATTAAAATTAGGCGGCACTCGAACCCAAGGACTTACACTCGAACTAAGGACTAATTACTTTCATGGTTACACATCAAGCTTTAATTTAAACTTCAGCTCTATCTTAAAAATCCTTCTGAATGCCAGTTTCAATTTCAAATGAGTAAATTCCCCTTGAAATGTCCATTAAATACGACATGACGCACTGACACGACAAAACACCTAAATTTTGAATAATAATATTGATTATTATAAGAACAGCGCGAGTTATGATATGTATGAATGACAAATATACCTAATAGTAAAAATAAGAATTGATAAGGGCCACACTATTTTCCTCTAGACAAGCTTGCTTAATCGAGATGTAAAAGAGTAAAGAAAGTTGTATCTTTCATCTCTTTTATGAGCTCAACATGGTGAATATTAAAATTCTGAAAATGAAAGTATTCTAATGAGAAAGTGATGTCCGAATGTATTATTAATTTCATTGAAATTTGAACGAGGAAAAAGAGGTATGAGAAAACAAAGCATCACAACATCGCTTATTTCCTGGAGATACGCATCGTGCGCGATGAGAAAACAAATCAAGAGTTCGAGGAGTGGATCATATTTCCATGATTCTTTACTCTGAGAATCAATAACCCATGAAACATGATCTCCTATGCTGTGATTCAGCATACTGCCGGAGAAAATGCGGGAGGAGATTTCATGCAAACACAACCAATTGGAATCGGTGAAAACAATGAATCAAACTCTAGGTCAATAACAACTAGGTTGAAACACATATGGAGTGAATCATATACGAAAATATTTCTAACTACGTAACCATAAAATAAATTATTATCGATATATATTGTTTGGTATATAAATAATAAAATGTTAGTGTTTGGAGCTTGTAATAAATTACGATGATCTTTCGGTAAACGAAAGTTAAGTGTAAAATAAAATCGTTCTATTCTATATTCAACAATTAGAAAGAAAAAGCCGCCAACCAAGGAATGGATAAAACCTTAATACTATCTTTTCCATATGTCCCTTAAGAGGTAAGGCTAGGTAAATATACCATTTATACATGTAAGATTCTTCTAAGCTCTTTTGACGCGGATTTTGCGTCAACTGATGTAATCGCTTTAACTGAGCGTCCACTTAATTTGCAGACCAAAATTTGTTTACATAATATTAATCCCTCATTCTTCATCTTTATAACGGGCAGAATACTCTCTCCTCTTTCTTTTTAGATGATAATTACTTATAAACAGGAGTGATTGCTAAACAATACCATTTAATGTTGAATCTTAGCTGGTAGACATAATGATTTTTTTTTCTACTTTCATACCACGAAGAGAAACGAAAGTTCGTATGGTGACTTCTTTTTTCATAGAGGTCTCATGTTGTAAATACAAATTTTAGAATCGATCTTAGTATTGGGCGGATCTAAACACTCACTAAACCTTAGCTAATACTATTATTGTAAGTCCTCTGTCTAATAATGCGTAGTTAATTGAAAAGTTTGAAAGAACCTCATTGAATCGAGCGTAGGAGACAAGTATCATATACTTTGATTTTTCTTTCTTGGGAAAATTACTAAAAACTCATTTTATTTTGCAATAGTTAGTGGACTCCTTAAATTTTCAGACGTTGCACAAGATACAGACTTTAGAAGATCGATTATGTTGCAGAACTCCCCTACTAATATCTCGATCTTTAGTCCAAATTATCGTTGTAGAAATCTGCATTCCGTATCATGAACTATCAATCTGGCGAACGCTTAATTTGATGAACGCATTAGCTGCTCGTTTTCTGGATGATCGAAGCGTTAAAAAGAAGCATCGTGAAGACATGAAAGAGTTGCCTCTGTTTAGATGAGCATTCTGTTTGTGGGAACGTCCTTGCAGAGGCACTCTCCCATGTCCCACGCAAGATCAGCCTCTATAGATCTGAAGTTCCTTGTAATTGAATGGTATGATCTCGTAAAGGAGGCGTTTGTATATCCTCAGTAACATAGAATTCTCTTGTTTTCTTTCAAAGACGAAGGAGTGCTCACATCTCTTCTTGATAATTTCTCTCGTCTCCATTTAGATGTTTAAATTATATACTCGCTTATAGTCTATTCACCTAGGTATGATATCTCAATTTATTAGGATAACAGAATGAACTAAAAGCAGATATACTATTAATGTGATATTACTCTCTCGTACACAACATAACCATGTGTTACAATTATTTTAACATTAAATGAAATTGAAGTTTTCGTGGTTTTATCCCTTTATAATACTCGTACATTAATTTATACTTTAACCATCTCATATGTTTCTATTATTTTAAATTTGAAACAAAAATTAATTTCGCAATTAAACCATTACTTTCTTTCTTTTATTTCAAATACCACCGAAAACGCTACGACAGTATCTACATTTATTTCGAAAAATCTCGGCACCTTCTCCACGAAAAATCTCCTCTCAGCAAATGAACAAGGTTAGTTAAGAAATAAGCTTCTCCAAAGTTAAGATTGGAAAACAAAGAGCTCAGTGAAAAGGGAAGATGTACTTAGAGCGATAATGGCCATTCCGAGAAGAAGACCTCAGGGGAGAAAAATCTACAGAATAAATCACGCGATAATTCCTAAAACTAACGCACGCTCTTCAGTAATCCTTTTAAGAGCACAATGAACTAAACCACCACATCAGATAGAGTATTATCCAGCGAGGTCTCAATGAAATCGCGGAATAAGGCTTCGGTTGTTCCTATACTCCCTCTCAAGCACTTTGTATTCATAAGGTAATGCGGAGGCGAAGAATGCGTTAGCGGACTACTGAAACAAGCGCCCCCCCCACTCCCATACGGAAAATCCTAATTGGATATTTATGTGTTTCGGGAGAAAACGAATGCACGGATGGTTTTTAGTATACTTCCGAGAACGCATTGCCACCCTCGTGATAACAGGCCTCGAGACAAGGGGCTCAACGATGCATATGGAAGGAGCGAAACCCAAACTCTCGGTTTTACTTACGATAATTAACATAAATCACGGCGATTTTCACCTCACATTTTCCCCATTCTTAAAATAACACGATGAAGAAGTAAGAAACTTAAAGGGAAGATTAGGAAGAAGGTGCTGATGTCCGAAATGGTTTAGCATTGTGACCAAAGAGAGATGTATCAAGGAGAAGAAATTATGAACGATCCTGAAGTCTGCTAAATAGAATCAAATTGGTTGCTTCTTTGAGTAGAAATAGTCGAAGATGGCCAAACTAGGATATGCTCAGCTGTCAAATTTTAGCACTTTTATTGGGCTGTCTTTCGGAACTTTTTTGTGTAAATACCAAAAAGGTTTCAAATGTAAGCTATCTAAGGAATCTAGGAAAGAAATTGGAGCTACAATGGAATGGAGCTAATATAATTATCAGAATAAAAGAAATAGCTATTGGTGAATTTTGGATTTGCCTAGAAATTGGTGTCTAAATTCCTGAACCACTTTCAGACATTTCAAACATCACCGATAACCTAATGTAACAGATTTAATATTAAAATCTTTCTCGTATACGGAGTGAATTTTAAATATCTTTATCATAGTGGTAAGAATAATAGTTCTTCATTGGCGTTGATATTGTATCCGATTGTGTATTTAAATATTTTTACACCAAAAATTAAATACATACACGTCTCTTAAATGCTTTGGTAAGAATGAATAAAATTTGATACATATTTTATAGTGTAAAATAGAAAAATCATTGTTATTTTGTGATATACTTGATACATCATCATCAAACCCTATCGATTTTTCGAGCGATAAAGAATATATGTTTAAAAATAATCATCATATATTTAGTCTATATAAAAATTTTCTCCTTACTTAATACCCTAAAGTAGGAGTAATTGACTTATGAACTTAATGATTAAGTTGATTACTACCATATAATCGAAGAAAGATAATGAGTTTTATTTTTTTTTAATTAAAAAGAGTTAAATCTAATTCTGTTTTGCTGTCAAATCTTTCGATATAATTTGTTAAATAATTATCGTGGAGGATCAAGGAAAATACTTGAATTGTATACACAAATTCCTAAAAATTCAGAAATTCATTGTAATTTGAAAACTGCGAATAGATTTTACTGTTCCTCAAGGTTTACCGATTAAAGGTTAAAGCTTTAAATTCTTCCACTATTCGCACCCATTTCGGAATTTCGGCGTGAATAGCGAAAATCAAGCGTTTTAGCCGAGCACTCCATCGCTCTTAACCCACAAACAGCAGAGCCTTTCTCTGACGTCATTGGTGAAACGGAAAAAAGATCACATCTCCGTGCGGTTTCCCCAGACGAAGATGGAAGGCTTTAGGGGAAAAAGGAGCATCGGCTGTATTTTTAAGGACGTGGGAAGAAGGTCCATGCACTCGTCGCCCACCACTCCAATTTACGCCTTCTTTTGTCTTCCGCTTTTTGCAAGGGCCGACTTTCTTTTGCGATGTGCGAATCCTTTTGTTTTTTCGGCGCTAAACACTTCTTCACTAATTCGACGTGTTTTTTCGGACGGATTTCAATGCGACTCCTCATCTCGAAGGCCTCCGATAATTCGGCAAAAGGGACCGACAGATCGAAAGAACGCCCCCGATTCCTGACAATTACTTGTCGAGCGCTAAATGAGAAGGTTATTTTTGGCAGTTTTAGCGACGGTGTTAGTGTCCCGACATCTCCACTGGCGATGACAAAGTGTTTCCAAATTTGCCTGTTACGCGCAGACTATCACCTGGTCACGACTCTGCCAAAGAAGAATGATCCTGTTTGTTTTGGAAAGGTTTTGGACGGCAACTAAGAATTCTGCTGTTGCGGCCTCCAATTCTATGCTTCTGATGTTCTGATGGTGTTTCGTACGGTGGTCTTATGGCTCAGAGAAAAAGAATAGATGCCAAGTATATACTGAGAAATACATTAATTGTCATAGAAAATAACTAGTTCAGAGTAATTCTTCAGTATATCAGGAAAATAAAAAAATCCAAACGGACTAGTTCGGTTTCCAACTTATATTTCATACATGCGAAGCTAACCATAGATGAGGTAGGATTCGGCTAAGTAAAAATTATCCTACAAAAGTGATAGATACGGTTCAGAATCTTGAAGCATTCAATCCTCTCCAACTCTGTTTATGAGTTTTGGATATTTACAAGGTTACCATAGTTTCGTACTGCAGATCCGATTACACTTTTATTCCATACGACGATAAAAGAAGATTGGTTTCCGAATAGAGCTCTAAGATTCAGAAAAAACGAGTCCTTCAAAACTCTGAAAAAGGCAATCAGAAGCGAACATTTCGGAATTCGATTGTGGTTAGTAAAATAGGAGTGTATGAGGTTCTCATTTTCCCATGGAAGAGATGTTTGAGGCCACACGTGTATGAAGGCCCTTATGGAAATTTCTGTGGAGGGCACGTAGTCCCAATGAGGTCGAGATGCATTTCTCAAAGATATTGCACAGATGACATTCGCACTGAAGTATGAGTAAGCGTGCGATGAAATGTGAGTTATGTCTCATCTTTCTCGTCTTTTAAAAGTACTTTTTTGTTGATTTTTATTGAAATGTTAAGTTTAAGGAATGTAACATTTGGGTAGTTACTTGAGTTGTGCAAGTTATTATAGAATATCTATGATGATATGGCAATATATAATATGAGAAGCAATACATGCCTTACAATTTATATCTACATCTATATAAATAATATATAAGCAGCTTTTCGAAGGGAAAAATTGTAGAAACAATAAATAAATGCACAAGAATAAACAACTTCAACGCTATTAATTAGTCTCTAATAAATCTGTTCAATTTTAATTGTCTTAGAAAATATGTACTCACGATTCGACTGAATGAAATGTCACGAGATATATGTAGAAGGAAAAGAACAACCTGGAATAGAAGAATAGGAAATATAATTAAACTGAAGGAGGAGATATATAAGAAATTAATATTTTATATTGGTATGAATTAATAAATGAACAGATTATATTTATAATCCTAAAACGCGAAATTCATTTCTTCAAATGCGATTTATGAATAAAATTGAAAATATTTAATTAGTTGTACATTTTATACGTACAAAACATAGATTTGGAACTGATGTTTGCAAAAAAAAACCAGAGAGATAAAAATATTAAGTAATGATTTATTAATGATAAGTACTATTCAACTGGAAAGAATGAACCAATAATTAGATAATCATCACAAATTTTCCGAAAATCCAAAAGGAAATGAAGGAATTCCACAATGTATACGAGAGAATACTGAAATGACATCCGCAACTTGTGTTGGCTATTCGTTAATTGGAGATATCCCTTTTCCAATTCTTTCCTCAATTCAACTGATGGGCCTCTTTAATTAGGAACCAAACGGAATGCAAACCAGCTACGGATGAATCCGACGGATAAAAGAAACGTCTTTCGAAGTCTCTCTTTTTCCCAAACTACTTCGGACACAGTTCCTTCGGCATCACCGAGTTCTTCAAAACATCTTGCTCCCTCATCCCTCACCTCGTTACTAAGGGAACCGAGGCAGAGATAGGCTCATCTCCACACCCATCTTAAAATTCTCTCTTTCCCTCTTTTGATACAACTTCCTACTTATATTTTGAAGTCTTCTCTTTAGCTTTGTCTTTCGTAATTTCAACTTTCCTCGTATAAATTAATTCGCTATAATCCTAAACTCCATTTACGATCTTCACATTTACTTTTACCTTATCCTGATTACCCGTCCTCTATTCACCCAAAAGATGATTACATCTTTCGTTGCTAACATTCTTGTTTCATTACCGAGAAGCTTGAGTTTAAGATACGAGCAGGAATTATTATATTCCTTCAAATGAAAAAGCCAGGTACAGTATGAATGACTATTGCGTATTAAATACGGTCGTAAATCTATGGAATATTATACTATATTTAACATCGTTATAATATATATCTGCACAACAATAATATTCACGGATGTTTTCTACTTTTTAGGAGATTAGGATTACAATTCACTGTATATTTTATAATCAAAACATTCCCAGAAAATAAATTTTAGTTTCTTTCTAAGTATGAAGATTTTGTATCGAGTACTTGCATTCCACTAAATTCCATTATGGAATTGGGGATATTTACTACATTTAACTGCATGACAATAAAAGGACTACAAAATTTTATAGCCATTTATTGAGAATATGTATATTTCAGGTACGATACACGCACGAATACTTTACAGATACCAGCATTTAAAGCGAAAAACATCTGCTCGGGACTATTTCCATAGCAGCGTGCGATTTTAAAGCGAACATCGATTCCGGCTGTGCCCTTATCCATCCCCTTTAACGGAAGCAAATCCGATTTCTGGAAACAACCGCAACATAACGATATTCATCGCCCACCGATACCTTCCGTCGGAGCTCTAAATCAATCAAAACTCGCATATTTCCCTCGAAACATATATGGGATGAAAATCCACAGCTGCTCGGAATTCAACGGAGTATATATTCCAGCCTCGTACATCGTTTAAGCCCACCGGAAAATCAACAAGACCGATCGCGAATCGATTCGGAGATTTTAATTTTACTTTCTTCCCCTTTCTCCGGGTTCCGTACAAACACCCCGCACCCTAGAGAAGGACAAAAACAGCGGTGCGCATGCGCCGATACCCTGCCACGCGCGGCCTTGACACGCCCCCCTTCCCAGGGTGCTCCTCACCCTCCTTCCCTACCCCAATTTTCACCGACCTTCACCTCGCCACTTGCCCTGGGGAGCGAGTGACGTCACCGGGGCGGAGCTGCCGCCGTTGTCATGGGAACTACTAGGGAAAGATTAGTCGGGTCCCTCAAAGCCAGGGTGAAGGTCGCGGCAGATAGTGGGGGTTTGAACTTGGGAGCCCTTTATCATAAGAAAGAGGGGTTTTTCGCTCCCTTTTCGAAGGAGATTTGAGCGGAACTGAGTAAATTAAGTGAAGTGGCGGGAACTCTCTGCGGAGAAGCTAATGAACAAATAAACTTCTGCTCTCTTGTTTTCCCCAATCGGGATTTCTTCTTACTGCTCTTTTTCTTCCTCCGATGTAATCTGCCTAATCTCCTTGTTTTGTTTTCGCATTCCTTTCTTTATGTGGTTCAGCGATACGCCATTTTCCTATTTGCTCTACAGGAAGTGGATTGTATTTATAGATGTCCCGGAAATGGAATGTATTAAACTAAATGAATATGTGTGTGATAAATTGTTAAAACCTATAATAAATTTATTTGCTTATCTTATTCATGCGTTA
Source organism: Pantala flavescens (assembly GCA_020796165.1). NCBI lineage: Eukaryota > Metazoa > Arthropoda > Insecta > Odonata > Libellulidae > Pantala > Pantala flavescens. The sequence goes on from CM036883.1 coordinate 51,326,908, forward strand.
GAAATATAGAACTAAAAATCCTATTCATTAAATATTGATATAATATTAATTAAAATTAATATTAAACCCTAGTTATCCTTTTTATAGTTATTTATAATTCAGGAAGTGCACTCATTCCGATGATTTTAAAGGGAATTGTAATATTAATAAAAACCTCGAGGGAATTAAATTTGCAAATAATTAGAATAAAATTATAAAAATAAATTCCCATTCGTAATTCTAGTAATTGAATATTTCACGAAATGTATTGTAAATGTGGAATTGATTAAACAAAATTAAGGATACGCTTTCGCTCACTGCCATGACACTTTAATTTAATCAATGAATAATCTGCTAATCTTGTTGACGCTATATACTTTATTATCCTCAATGTTTCAATTTAGAAAGAGATAAAGAAACTGAGAACTACAAAAGGCTGAATTCAATTTTTGGAATAATTAAATTAACCGACATTTTCCTCTCTATCATGAATGGAAACCCAAAGAGAAACATATAATATATTGATTAGTATATATATAAATATGTAAACAAGAATAGGAGCTGAATATTTCTTTAGGTAAAAAATCTGCTGAATATTTCTTTAGGTAAAAAAATAAAGATCCCTAATATTTCATTTAATAGAAAAATAAAAAATTTCGACAAAAGAAAATATCTAAGTTTTCTCTTCGTGTAATTCAAACGAAGTTTGAATAACCTTCTGGGATTTTTAAAAGAAAAATAGCTTGTCCCCTAACATTGAAGGAGGACTCTTCAATATTTTAGCGTATTTGTTTCTAAATAATTTATTAATAGAGTTAGTTCTGTTTAAGATACTTTCATGGTTTATCAAGAAATGATAAACACGATGTAGAAAGCATGTTATAGTGAGGTCACTTAATTATGCATAATTTCTCTCTACTACGCATTAATGTCTACATTTTCTCGTTTGAATTACTAATTCAGCAATCTATTTAGCTAATAAAGAAATGATAAATAAAAATATCTTTCTATCCTATTTCAAAGTGTTGAAGTATCGTGTGCTGTTACGCATCCACTGCCCTGTATGGGAACCTCTCGTTTTCCATAACCGCTTCCCTTAGCGTGCGGTTCCTTTAGAATGCGGCGCTCGGTTATCCGCTCGTTTTCCTGCGTTCGGAGGGGCAGTGTATTCAAACATAAGGTTCTCTGCTATTGGAATTCCTTAGCACATACCGGCGAAATGAGTGTAATGGAGGGAAAACGAGATCTGCAAATATGCTCACCTGTACGTCCGTTCAGACACCCCCCTTGTGCTTCGAAACCACTTATTTGGAAGTCGACGTATGAAAGATCCGTACAGCTTCCATGCTACAGACGCTTCGGTTACAAGCATTTGTGTAAAATATTCCCTATTCCGTGCGAATCTATGGATTTTAACGGCTTGAAATTGCGTAGAATGCGAAAGGACAGTGGTTAAAGGAAGTGAAACATCCATTTCACTCTTATATATCGACGTCTTCAGAGGAAACGTACACATTAAATTCACATGATCTTTTTATGCGTGGAAGCAGCTTGTTTTCAGTGGAAACTATCACAGTCCACTGCGTTCTGTACACAAATCGCATAGATTTAAAAGGAGTACATAAATAATGGATTCGGAATGGAACACGTGCGGAAAGTCGAGAAATAAATAAGCTCGAGGTATAAAGTTGTCCAAAGAAATGAATAAATAAGTTTAGGACGAGAAAAAGATTAAATCGAAGTGAAACAATCAGCATAATTGCTAAAATCAAACAGCTATTGGTAATTTACTAAGTTCATATAATATATAAACGCATACTATTCCCTTCTAAATCTCTTATAGCTAGAAATTTATCAGAAAAAGACAAGAAAGAAAGTAATGTAGACAAAACTAAACGAAGAAATTTATTCTGAATAATGTTTAAATGTTCTCGGTGGGATATCAGCAGATTCAAGCTCTTAGTTGGATATTCATTGGAGTTCCTGAATCTGAGATTTTTTCACTTTTAGACGGAGTGCGTGGGTGAAGGGAATTCTCGGCCGTAAAATGGGGATCGGAAGAGAAAGGCGTCTCTATGGCAACCAGAGGAAAGAGCGCCATTAAATAATAACTCCTGTTATGAGCTATAGGCGAATGAGCGAAGATGTTCGATTGTTTTAATCACCCGCACGTGATTTTCGCCGCAAGAGTTGAAGGCGACTCAACACTCGAGGTGATTTATGTGAGGGCCCGGAAAAGGTCACAATCGCTTGAGCGCCTCTTCTGAATAATTCATCTATTTTTCTAACTGTTCGCGAAGGGTACTTTTAATAGTGAGAAGAGTTAAATTATCGCACTCATAATAGGTTAATTCTCCAGATGTTCTCTATTGAGGGTCGATGGAATCATTACGAGTTTATCCCATTTAATATTCAGGGTGTGATCTCGTTGAAGGAACTTCCCTCAAATCTTAAAAATCTTTTGAAATTTCCACGATAATTAATGATATAAAAATATTCATCATCAATGCGTGAATTAAGAATATTTTAAAAATAATAATAATGTATGCAATAAAAGTAATCAGATGCATTGTGATATTAGGCAGTGTTTTTGTCACTATTGGTCATGCATTTCTTTGAGTCTGAAGCATAAAGAACGGAGCATGGGTGGCATCAATTGTATTTGATGCAGAAAAGGATTAATTTATCTTAATAACCATCACTAATATTTACTAAAATTGATAGGTTGCTACGATACAGGTGTTATTATCTTCCAGCAACAATTAGAATAATTAGAAACCTTACCGAGGTTAAAGAAAAAGAAACGGTGTGGTATCATGTATTCACTGTCAAAGAAAATGGATAAATATTCGTAAATTTATCCGCGAAAAGTTCATTATTTAACTTAAGGGTTTTTTTAAGATGAACTTGAAACGCTTGGCTTATTCTTCGAAGTAGTCATGTGAGATCTTCACTAAAAATGCCTCTTGTATTCAAGCAATGACATATAAGTAAGCATAAAATGTGTTAAAAGTAACATCCATTCGTATAAAGTAAAATTTTAATTTTATATTTTTGAATAAATTTTCAAAAGATTATTCTAATATTAAAATCACTAAGTGAAAAAATCAGCCACCCGGTGAAGTTCAAAACACGATTGTCACGAATTTGGAAACATTAAAATGTGATAAGAATGCGTAACTTTCTTGAGAAGGAATAAGCAGTTGGTACTTCGATGGAAGAAAAAGAACTCCCCGCGATGATCCGGAAAGTGCTGTTGGACGATTTATGGTATAAACGGTTATGATGTTGAGGAAGACATCAGCAAAAGACGATGGGATTAACTTCACAAACCTGTGGTTAAAGGGGTCGCAGTTGAATTTCTCTCATCAGCTTTGGTCATTTTCCCAACCGAAGGTGGATGATGATTACTAAGGTAAACTAACACAAGCACAGTCTGACCCTAGAGTGAGGTTAGACGCGCGGGATAAACGTTCCAACGCTGATTGCATACCTCACATGGCTGTTGCAGGTTCTCCAACTATTAATAGTTATACTGAAAGCCATTCACGTAAAAGAAGACGTATGGCATCGCAAATTGGGTTTTCGAAGGTTCAAATCTTAGGTTTACGAACAATATTCAACCCTTAAATCTTGTGAGGGAAAAATTTTGCCATAAGGATATGATTCTATTATACGCATATTTTGGTTGATTTGTTCCTTTTGGCGATACTTTGAAGGCTTCCACGTGCGAATGAATCCGAATAACTGTATGTAAAATATGAAGATAAAATTATTAACTAGCGAATAATTTGAGGATGCGAATAATTTCAATCAAAGAATAAACTGTAACTAAATAATAACGTCCATTTCATTATGAGGAACGTCCATTCAATCCGAAAACAATCCGACGAAAATCCTCCAATAATAAATTTTAAAGTACATTTTGGTAAAACTGAAGTTACAATAGAAACATTATAGCAATCCACATGCCTATTCAGTAAATAATCACGTTCTCCTCTTATTTACAATTATTTTTCAACTTTTATGTCGGAGCAAGTTACCTTGTTAATGATAATCATACCAAAGATGACTTCAATAAACACTGAAAGAATATGGGATTCCGTCGAGAAAAGTGAACTCCAGGAAATGCGAAGGACAGAGACGCGCACTGTTCAAAATGCAAACGTAAGGTAAGAATATATGGACGAAATGTTAGATTACCTGAAAATGATAGGAGAAAGATAAATTTGTTCGGAAAAGTTCTTTGAGGAGTCTCTTCATTAGTTCCACCAGTCGATATGTTCCCTTCAGTGGCGCTATCGAACTCTTCATGATAGAGCACCCTCATAGCTGATGAGGAAAAAAACATCTCCCTCTTCTTCTGAATCGATTATTGCCTCTCTCTCAAGCAGACCTTCCCATTTCACCGGACTTCTGCATTCTCCTCTTCTATTTCGCGAGAAATGTGCTTCGCAAATCTCATCAAACTCGTTCCCTATTTCTTCTCAATGTTCCAACTTGTTTTTTTTTTCGGCAAATGGAGATGGTGTGGGAGGCATCTCTCTCGTAAATTTTACTCTCAATATTTCAAGTTTTGATTCCCAATCTAAAGCTCTAGAATTCCAATTTCTTTCTTCACTCATAAATCAGTAGTTCTTGCTTTTCTTCACCAGCGTGTATGTGCATTGTACATACCGTAGTTCTTATGATAATAAATACAAATTTAGAATTTAATGAACTTAGGTAATTTTATTTGAACCAAAAATTATACTGATAATAGAGAAAGCTATGAATATTATAAAATACATATACATATCGTAAGTTAGACTGTTATAATTAAAGATATCCACTGAAGAGCTAAAACTTCCCGTTGTTATGACGTTACTCGTACATCCCAAGGTAGTCCATCTACATTAAATTACATTCAATATTAGATCAGATTTATTACGGCAATGTGTTTCACTATGCGCTTATTTCTTGCCCGTTTTCGCTTCCATTTCTTTTGGTTTAATGATTCACTTCTTCTCCATTTCTTGCAAGAACGTGTGCCATTGGCAAGTTTTGCATTCATCCTTTCCTTCTTTCTTAATACCTTCTTTTCCCATCTTCCAGAGGCCTTCTTCATTTTCCCTCGATGCCCTAATGGGCACATTTTCACGGCTGCTTGCTCAAATTCCCAAAACGTAGATCCCGACAGAGGGGAAGGCATAGTAATGAGGAAGAGTGGTCGTGAAGAAGACGCAGGAGACAAATCATTTCATTAAAGGATAATGTTGAGTCTTTAATGTCCTTATTTACATCTTAAGCTGAGAATGGCCTGTGAAATGAACGTCCCCTGAGATGGGAGCTTGTCTCTTCATAATAATCTCTACATTGCTTCTATTAGACTCAAATGGTACGCGTTTTAGATACACATTACCAACGTTAGGGGAACATTCAGAGCTACAATTCCATATTCAAAGTTTAATAACGTTCAATTTAAGTCATTCATGTGAAACTAGTTTTACTCTTATCTTTTCCTCGGATATGAGAAGATAATTATATAAAATTACTGAATCACTTCTGACCACTTCGCAATCGGCTACTTGCGAGAATTAAAGCTATGAGTGAACGTTTAGTAGTATTGTTCAACTGATAAAATATTTTTAAAAAAGGTGACCTTTAATCTCTCACTATATGGAATAACTTGCATGTATCTTTTTAAATTTACTTAAGATTTACTACAGTGTGTGATTTCCTAATTGAATTTCCGGTGTTATAATTTCCAGTTACCAAAACATTAGGGTTGTCGAGGGGCGATTAATAAATCCATTTATAAAATTTCCTTATTGAATATTTATTTAATAAAATTATTTTTATTTATTATTTAATAATTTTCTTTACATCTTTCCTATTAATTTTTTATGGAATTATATCACATACTGCCTACTGTTTACCTTTCTTTTGTTTTTTTCTTTACACGTATAAGTTAATGATTAATTAAAAAACCCATGATTCAATACGGATAGTTTTATTATCTATTATTTAAAGACTTTTTATGCTTCAAAAATTTCTATAGTAACAATTTTTACGGAAAATAAAAGTTAAACAATGATTTTAATTACCAAAGTAATTCTGATTAATTCAAAAGTAGGCAATAAAAGTAAATAACATCCAGAGAAATTTAATATTTTAAATGTGTGCTTTTTTTATTTCATAGGAGGGCAAAGTAACTAGATGGAGATTTGGAAAATGTTCTTGAAAGGAAGGGATTAGAGATGAGAGCCGTGTAATAAGAAGGGAAGCGGAAATTTTAAATATTTTATCGGAGAATCAGATGGGAGTGGGGACTCAGCGGTGAGAGACGTTGAAGGGCACAAAATGTGAAATAAAAGGGCGATGATTAAGGAACAGAGACTAAGGAAAAGAGCAACTGGAAAGATTCTTATCGGCGTCACAATGTTTGAATAGAAATGGCACTTCTCGAGAAGGAAAAATGTGAGTAAGATTGTGTAATATATATAAAATAGTCCTTTTTTATGAAGTTACTTTAGTAGACAACGGCTCCTATTAGAAAAGTAATCCTGACCTATTGTAAGAGGGATTTAGCAATTTTTTGGAGTTAAATGTACAACACCTTTTATCGTTCTTTACTATCTTTAATTCTTTATAATTCATTACTTTTACAAACTTATGTTTTAGAAACATAAATTAATTCAATAAAATGAAGATTTAACAGACTGTATACTATTTCTCGTGGGTCATGATCATTAAAAAATATTAATAACAAAGATATTATTTAAAAACTGTTGCGCTGAACTCAATTTTATAAGGTTTATCATTATTTCTATTTCATTTCCTTTTGGAATACGTTGTTCATACATTTTCTTCCGTTTTAGGACAACCAGTACTGTCCTACACTAAAAACGTAAGGTACACGAGAGTAAAACGTAGTAACGATACGGAAGTTTGACATCGCCCTGCGCCACAACGGATACTAGGGCAAATGCTCGTTTAGCTGCAGGCGTATGATTTTCAACTGCGACGAGAGTCATACCCAATGTGTTTGCCATTGTATGAGGTCAAGAAATCAGGGGCAATGCAAGAGAAGTCAGAGAGGGTATGCGGTTGGAAAATTCAACAGGTAGCACGGTGTGATACGGATCCTACGAGAAGAACTATTCGGAGTAACTTTTATGAAGCGAACTTCTGGGTAATGGCTCATATACGTGTATACACTTCAATAAACCGACGCTTAAACTGTATTTAAACGTCGCTCGGATAAACCGCGACTTTCAATCGGAGGCCAAAAGCCGTGACATGGGCTCAACGTCGACGGACGAAAAAGTCAACCGCCCGGAAAAAGTAATTTGATACTTTGGTCCCTTTGTGGCGCGTGTATTAATCGCTCCCCGGAGCATCGTTATCTTCGTTAGTGCACCGAGAGATGCAATTAGGCGAAAAAAGGAACTTGGGATATCCTTCCGCAAATTGGGGATTGCTAATTGGATCGGGGAAATTGCATTTCGCAGCGGGAAAGATGAAATCTGGGGATCGTCATGGGGATGCGAATATTAAATAGGGGATTAAAAAGAGATTGAAAACGCTTTAGGGAGGATGTCGAAGGACATGTGATCGATTTTTGAACATAGCTAAACCGCTTTGCTTTTCATTAACTTTTCCCATCGGCTAATGGAGCAACATTGAGCCTTTACTCGCTATTGAACGCTCGATACTTACGATGGTTCTAATATCCTGCACTAGAATGCATACTAAATCCAACGTTGATGGTTTACAGTGCCCTGATGGATATTTACTTCATATTTAGAAGGAACGTCTTTGTATTCCAAAATAGACGTTCCAGGTTAACTTTAATTAAATTTTTAAATTATTTATATTAATTTTTTATTAAAGCCGTTGAGGTGTAGGTATGCTGTATGCAATAGAATATCTCTTCCTTGTTTACGCAGACAAACATAACCTTAACTACTAAATCTCTGCTTGCGGAAATTAAAAATCCATTTGCTGGGATTCATAATTATACTAAAATTACAATTTTGCGTACAATACGTTTTTTATTAATTAATTTTCAATATTGCTGACTATTATGTATCGATATCGTTGACAAATTAGTTCGAATTGCAATTTACTAATCACTTGATATGATTATATTCGATATTGAGTGAATATTACTCATTACATTAGTATATTTCAAAGGATTTTAATTTGTCGTAAACAATAAATAGTGTGGGAGTATTAAGACTCCATTTTTACCTTCATAGAAATAATGATTGGTACTCCAACCACATTAATCATCGTCTGGATTTTGAACTAGAATATTTATGTAATAGATATTAGAGTAAATAAAAATGTTCCATACCATTAAACTGTTACAATGAGCGTGAAATGAATATCCAATTATCAATCCTCATTGTTCACCTCAGAGGAGAGAACGAGTAAATAAATAATAATTATAAACACAACGTAAAAGAGTAGTTACAATTTATAGTGGACATTGTTAGATGCAAGTTCATCTTCTGTTTATTACGAAAGATTTCGAAACAATGAAACGTTGAGGCAATCGTGAAGCCAAAATTTGTATCTGTGTGATGGAGAGGACGAGGTACAGAGCAGCTTCCGATGGAAAGAGATGGAATCGGGAATACAGACGAGATGAAGGGGACGAGGGAGAGCGTGATGCAGAATGAGTTTGGTGTAATTGACAGGTTTTGATGGATAGGAACAAGGAAGTGGATGATCGAGTGGTTAGCGATGGTACCGAATTCCGGAGGGTTTTTGGGCTTTCGATGACTCTTCAACAACGCGCACTTACGCCCAACCGACGATGTTTTTCGTCGCAAATCGAGCGCGACTCGGTGCGGAAACGAAAGGTGTGTCTCATTGAAAATCGATGGAACGGATTATTAAAGGTTGGATGTGTCGTCGGGACGACGAATACCGACACGTTTCGCCGATACTGTGGGTGAAACTGCTCGAATATGCGTGGATGGAGTGCTTTTACATTTGAACGATTTCTATCCGTGAGAAAACTACAAAACCTTTCTAATGCAAGCTCTCGCAAAGTTCATATGCGTGTCTAACGCACGCGATATCTGTGTATAATGTGTCATTTGTATAATAAGATGCAGTGCAGGAAAACGGTTAAAGATATGCTATAATGATATTTATTGAATGCTTTTCAATATACTGTATTCGATGTTTTTCAAGATATTCTTCTATTTAACGATCAAATTATCGATTCATTAGAATAATTTCATCGCTAAAATGGCTGAATTATTATTACATATAGTTTTTTAAGTGTTACTAATGTGATTGAAACCATTATTGTGATGCTTTTCCATGCTGCTCGACCAATATTCAGTTGTACGTGTAATTTTTCCGCTTGATAATAACTTGGCATACAGACTAATCTAATTTAAGACTGCTTGTTTGTCGTTACGTAAAGTATATTATATTACATATCCTTATAACATTTTTTTGAGCAAAAGAAGACTTTTTCAAGGAACCATTCGTTCAATTTCTTATCGCCATAAATCATGCAATTGAATTTGAGTACGCGGCGAATATCTTTAGAAACCCGAAAAAATATAGGAATCGTAGGATCAGAAAAAAAACAATATCCAGAATCCGAATAATTCCCTTTAGAAAAGCATTAAATCATTTCCTCTCCACTTTCACCGATCTGTCTTATCCATATTATGAAACCTCCGAGGAAATGCTGCGAAGGGAAAAGGTGAGGGCGAATATAAAAGTGAGAAAAGTTTTTTCCTCTCTTCGGATGTCAAGGTCATTTCTTTGCAATAGGAGACCTCCAACTCTCGGGTGACCAATTCCTCAACCGAATCGAGGAGATTGGGACGGGTGCGCCCTCTGACCTCTCTCCACCATCAGATTCGAGAATTCGCTGACAGATGAAGACGTTTTCGGAGATGATTAATTGATCTGAGACTACTTGGGATTAGGTGCTATGTTTACTCCCAAAAGATTACGCTAGCTACTCTTTCAAATTATATCTTTCCGGAATATTAATGGATACTAATGACAAAAATCGCACTTAACGTAAAATACGTAAACAATACTATTTTTTACAAATAATTAATAATATTTCAATCGTGTTTATATCCAATCTAAGGGAATCGCATTCGTTTTCAATTATTTTTCCCTTTTCCATGCACACGTATGTGTTGATAATCTATCTAGGGTTATCTAAAGCGATTAAATAATAGGGAAATCAACTATTACTTTAATTACGCTCTTGTCTCATGAAAATGCCTCAGATTCTCAAAAAGAAGTATCATTAGGCAAGACAAAGTTTTACCAGTTTCTTTGGATATCATTTAGAACGATTTCAATATTAAAAAATTTGCTTGACCGTCTATTCTTTTTGCATCTTTTTCCTGAACCTTCTTAAATCTATTCCCGTACATTTCTCCCCATTTCAAATACTTTTTCCTACAGTTCATAGTTCTCATAACTCCCATTTTTTCTTTCGAACTTTTCCCTTCTACACTTCCCCAACCTATTTCACCGTGTTCTTTTCTACAAATCCATACCTTTTCTAGTGTCATCTATCACCTCCAACTTTTCCCTTTCACCCTCCCATTCCCATCTGCCGCTGCTTCTAAAGCGATTTCCTCAATTTCGAGGAAAGCCATTTCTCGCTTTGGCTGGAAATTGAAATCATTGGACGAGGAACAGGAAATTATGCGGACAGACGCACGCGCTCAAACACTGGAATGAAGTATGAATTATTTTTAGCGTTCATTTTGTTGTTAAACAGCACTCGAATCGCATTTCCGTTTTAACAGAAAGCCCGAAAGTGGCTTGCACGTTATATGGTCAGGTTACGAAAGTCGCTAAAACACTATTCGTGACTTACAGGAAGGCCAGAATAAAATTATATACTTGGTAATCTCCCACAGATTTAATTCCATTTTACGAAACGTATTCTGTTAAGGGGAACTAAATGTCATTTTATGTCGAAATTTTAAACAACAAATACATTAATCGATATAATCAGACATAAAAATTAGAAATTATTTATTATAAATATTTGTTTAACGACAGGAAATATATATCCGTGATGGAAATCGTACAAGCATCATTAAACTAGCTGTTAATCAAGTTGTTAATTAATTAATACAAATTAATCTCTCTTCCAGAAATGGTATGTTATTTGATATTCAGATTATAAATGAATGAGATGGTCGAGCAAATTTAAATTATATGGATTTATTTATGTAACTGATTATGAATTAATAAATGTTGAAATAGGTAAGTTATTCATATAAAATTAATACGAGGAAAAGGTTTCCTGTATTTCTTATTGGTGAAGAATAAATATGTTCAGCTCCTCTTAAAAATGTATGATCTTTCCTTGGGTGATACATTTTTCAAAACCTTAATCTACTTTAGGAACTTTTGCCAGAATCTTTTCCCCTCCAATCAGAAAGAAATATCTCCTTCAAAAACTCCCTGATATCGGAGAGGAGACGAAATTTAACGGATTTATTAGAAGACTTCCGATGGCAAAAAAATCACGATGACTTCGATTCGATGTGGATTCGCTATTAAATGGAATGTGGGTTAATAAATTCATCTCCGGAGAGAAATGAGGAAGACTTCGATGTTAACTGAAATAGAATCTAGTACTTCGGATGTGGGGAATAGAGTATGAAGAGCGGTTGAGGATTTCGGTGGAAAAAGATGGCAGAGCGGCAACTTGTTGTCGTTTTAAAGGAATGGATTAAAGCGGATGTGCCGATACAGCTTGGAGAAACCTCGAAATCTATTGGATAAATCTCAGATTCCACCATCCTCGTTTTGGATAATTAAATGTGTGGCTTCTGAGATATCATTCTGCATATTCATTCTCCTCTAACATCACATTTAGGAATTTTCCTTGGCTCCTATCTTCTAAATTCATAATTTTCTTAGCATTAACTGTTCCGTGTGTTCTTTTTATTGATCCAGAAGGCACTGTTTTCATGTAAAAACTACTAAAATTCAAATAACTATCCAATGAAAGAAAAACAAATAAGTTTCTATGTAAATGACCCTACTTAGCATGTTACTTATTTTTCGCTTTTTTATTTGTTATCAAAGACCGCGAAAATATCCACTTTCCGAAACATTACAGTGTGTTCGTAAAAGCGTAAAACATTCAATCATCCAAATTCCATAAGATCTCTGGACAATAAGTTCATCGGCAAAAATTATCAATATTATAATATTATAAAAATGATAAGATTTAAACTATTTTAATCCTCTTTCATATTGATCACTATATTACATATATTGTGGATAATAAAATAAACTATAATATTCAGTATTGAAGGAACAATCTTAAACAGAATATTGTCATTATTTTAATTCCTACAACTCTTCCCCAATTTCTATATTTCATAACAAAAATGTTGTGATTGGTATCTTGTTTATTCCTCTTACAAACTTAAAATGTTTAATGTGTTTGAGATTTCATTCCTTGCCTCGTTGTCCATTTTTATCTTTCTTCTATCTATTGTTTCGATCTTCATCGTAAACCATACGCATTATAATAACACAAAACAGAAAAAATAATTTAAATTCCATTCAATATTTACGCCCTCATCACTTCGTTTTCATCTACATTTCGGACGTTGATTTCCCATCTTTTCCGGCAGAAAGAGACTGTACTGGGGCACGAAACACACAGCGAATGAAAAAACAACATTGAAAACAAAACTCGGCGCTGGAATTGCTAGGGACTCAAATTCTTATCACTCTCTCTTAGCTTTCCATCATTTTTCATCCAAAACAGCTCCCTTTTTCCGATAGTGAAATCGACCCTTGGGATGGGTTTGAAGGGGCACGCGTTAGATACACACCAACAATTCTCCGCCGGAGGCTGTACAATCCCATTTTGGTCATTGCGATGCCACTCCTTCGCCAAGTTTCAGCCGTATTCGGCGAAGTGGAAGAAATTTTAGACGTTTAAATGACTCCCAGTGGTTCTGTACCGGGAAATTAGTGGTATCTGAGAGAGGAAATCCTCAAAAATTGCGGGTGAATTTCCTCGTTATAATGAAGACTCCATTGCGAAATGAGCACTTTCTGAGATGCAAATATTTAATAATGGCGGACTGTGGTTGACATAGGCGGAAACGGGCCTAGGAAATTAAAGGTACTTTTTGGGATTCCTGCAATTAGCCGTTGAGAGTGTAAAAGTGAGCGGTTAATCATTAGCTGGTGATGTTGATGTTTGAAGGTACTCACGAAAGTGAAATCTAGAGTCGAAATTAAATTTTTTCACGTAAATTGCTTTTTAGACGAAATAATGTGTTTTAATAAGTGGACATTAAAAAGAAAATAGTGAAATATGAGAAAGTTAATATCTAAACTTCATTTGCAATTGAGAAGTTTAAATTCAGGTTCGTCCATAAGGTTAAATTCTCGGAACTCGGGAAATAGAAAGTCGAAACTGGGAGTTGATACATACACGTTAGGTTCAGAAGCTTCATAAAAAAGAATGATACACTGAGTTCATCTTGTTCAGAATGCTTAATGTTAGAAAACACAACCGTCTCTGTTTATTGATCATCCTTTTAGAGAAAGATGATGTTTGTTTACATTGAATTTTCATAAACTAAAATCATCTGCTTGCTTTAATGTTCTTCAAAAACATTAGAATGTTGTTTCGTGCGATTAATACATTTACGAAATTCTGAAAGAACCTGATTTATTCCTGTAAAACGCAAATTCTCATAGCCCTGTATGATAAACTCATTTCCATCGCTTAAATACGCATTACGAAGTAATCATGCGTATAATACAATCTCGTATATCTCAAATTCCAAGTCCTTGCTCCGTGTCCTTTAAAGACGTCACATCCCCACACTTCCGCAACTCCCTCAATCTGGGAAGTGAAAAGCCTTTCACCCGTCCGTCCACTGTTACATCTCATATGCCACGCCCTTACGTGATATCCTCACAAATTTCGCTCCTTTTGTTCAATCGATTTGTCCTCGCCCCTTATCGACGCCGACCTGAGATGAATCCCCAGAATCTCCCTTTAAAATGGTCCAGAGATCTTTGAATATCCCCTTAATGGAGCGGCCCTCGGTGAAATCTTTATTGCCTTGGTTGTCATGGCAAATTAATGAACAAAATCCCCGATTTCATTGTTCACTTAAATGGAAGCTTTAAAGGGGAAAGTGAGTCCCGGCATTCATCTTACTTACGGACTTGTTGCGCAAATGTGCTCTTATGATTGGAAACGTATTCACGAATATCCATGTTAATATTACTTGAATCATACATCTTCACAATCTCGCTATACTTTAGAGACTTTGAATGACTGTGACGCGTCACGTAAATACCTCGTAGAATATCCAGTGAAGGTAACATCGAAAAATTTTACGATAGTTATCGGACTATTAATCGGAAGTATTCATTCATCGGACGCAATGTAGATTAATGTAAGCACATATGGGGATAAATAGGATAATATATGAATGTATATGAGGAAATAATTTAAAATGGGCGAAGAGTGGGACAGCAAATATTTGAAATACTCTTTTAAATACGATTAACGAATACACTGGCTTATACTGCCTTCTCAATTGTATTCGTTTTAAATAGTTAAAAATCTCTTTAACAAGAAACTCATACGTTAACATCCTGTATGACAAAGTACTCTGGATACATTTTAATTGAAATTAATCATAGAATAATATTCAAACCTTAAGATTATTTATCTAAAGACATAGTTATTAAGTTCAGCTGTCATAATGCGGACATAAATATCCCGATTACATAAACTATAGCCATTAACATATGTCTCATACCGTCGGCATTTATTGGAAATCCATAAAAGGCTTATTCGGATAATCATTGCATACTTTCAGTTACGTAATGATGTTAAGAAAGCTCTAAAATAATCTGTTTATTAGATTAAATCATCTAAAAGAGGAAACTTAGAGAGAGCCGCGGACAGCTGCACGCCGTAGCTTTATTTGTGTTAAAATTGGGATAATTTTAGGATAAATGAGGGAATTCCATTTACGGATATTTGAAATTGATTTTCTAACTCCGAAAAATTTGTTCCTCAAACACTTCATTGGTCGAAATTAATCTAATATCCCTCATTATCGAGAATTTGTGGATGGTGTGCGGTTAAGGGCAGAGTTAATTTCTAAAAGAAGCTCTAAGTTAAAAATAACTCAAAAAATTAAGGGAGTAGAAATAACTCTATAAATATGAAGCACAAATAGCTTAAGCGTGAAATATATTTAAAGCTAAGCGAGAAAAGGTTTTGAGAAGACAGCAAAAATCATTTCATCTATCGAAAAAGGATTTAGAATATTATGTAAAAAAGCCGTAAAAAGATTAAAAAATCTTAACGTAACGTAACTTAATTTCCTTTTATGGGATGATAATTTGTGATGTTATGAAAGGATAAAATTTAAATCAGACTCTAAAATGGAATTATATAAATATTATATGCAGTATCATCATAAAATAAAAACAATTAAGCCATGTTAGATACGCAAAATGACCTACGCAAACCATTGAAAATCAGAACTCCATAGAACCAACTATTCTAATTACTAAGCAATAAAAAACAAAAAGAAATCCTGTAAATATTATACTGTGTGCAGTACTCATGATCTCTCCAGGGAATGCTTAAGATATGCATTAAAGAACAACGAAATTCCGGCCATAAATTTGACGTCAAATCATTCCCAACACAATGTAAGATTGAATAGATGTGCACCTCATTTCCTATTAAACAGATCGTAAATCGTAGACTTGTCAGATATGATTTAAAACCTCTCAATTTGGAAATGGATTGCATGTGAGTTATTCTTCGAGATACATTGTCTGGAATCGAACCCGCACCACCAAAAATAAGCTCAACCCATTGGAATTCCGTAACCGAACAAAACTGGCCTTGCTTTCCCTAACATGGAATACAAGGAAAATAACTTGCGGTCGGTTTGTTTAGGGGGAACACGTTTCGAAAAATGAGACAATTCGGCTGTGTGTCGGCACCGCCCCGTCATTTCTCTGCCACACGCATCGGAAGCTGAACTTGTTAACAGCACAAAGAGATTTTCCGATGGAGAATGTCCGAAGACAGTTTGCGCCCACAATTTGCCAAAATTTGCACTAATAAATTTCTGCATGCGATCGCATCTGCAAAATTCTCTCCCCGGTCACTCTACCGCTTCCAAAATTCGATTAGATGTTTGCAAATTAGATTTCATCGCATTATTAGTACAAATATACGAATTCGGGAGCTTAGATTGGTAAAAATTCAGGTTTAATGCAGTAGCAACATACGTGAAATCAGATTCAATTTGGTTATATGTTCTAAATTATCTCCCGACAAACTTCCCTTTCGTGATGTGAATATTCGTGATTTAGTCACTTAACCACCGACGCAGTCCGTGCTCGAGTCACTGGTAGCCGTGATTTTGCCGATGGTATTTATTTTGGATGTTTGAAAAATTTCCTTGTCATTGCAGTACTCAACCACGCTGAACGAGTTATTTTAAAAGATAAATCAAGGAAATGTATCGCCAATGCTCCGAAATTGATAAAATCTATGAATATACTAAATTAAATATTTTTTAGTTTAAAGAAGAGTTAATCTTAGTTTCCGAAATAGTTTTTACTCATTCAAATAGCCTCTTTCTAAATCATCCACTGCACGAATGATTACTACAGGACTAATAATTGATAAATGATTCATCTTGCATTTCATCTTTAAACGGATATATTTCCATATCTTATCACATCGTTAAAAACTGAGTAGTTGGTCATTTTATTTCGAGATATTTTATTCTTCGAAATCTTGCATACCTAATACTTGCATTCCACATCATTCTGTGCTAAAATTCCCAAGGATACGCACCAAAAATTGCTGCTCTCTTTTCTTTCCTCATTGCAAATGCTTGGATTGGGGAAGTCTTACCGCAATTTAAAAAGGGCCATACGTACGTGACCGCGAAATGTGTCTTTTTAAGGAATCAATTTTCCTCGGGCGTTGAGTTTCACCCACAAATGGAGCGTCGCCTAAAGACCCCCTCGTGTGTGAAAAGCCGGGATTTTTGCGGCTCGGAAATTATACCGCATCATTTTTATCGAACGGTTTAACACTCGAGATGGAGTTTTCGGGGCACCGCCCTTGAGAAAGCGATGGATCATTTTAAGGGGTGTATGAAAGAGTTCTGGGATAGATATTAGGTACCATTTCATAACGACATACGATTTACTTATTTTTGAACAGTCCGCGTAAATTTCAAATTTAATTTCCACTTGGCCTAGGTTTCTTCCTCATATATGTATAAGGAGGGACAAATTCAAAGTCTCTGCTTACAAAGATGCTTTCATCGAATTAAATTCGTTCCATTTTAAATTTATATCCCAATCCCCTTTGGATTGTTTAATATTAAAAAAAATAAGCCCCGTAAGTTAAAATAACCGTGAAGAGTAAGGAGTAACATTTATTTTCAGAATATTTTTATATATAAGATGAAAAATTCATTTCCTTATATTTTCCTCTCGATGTAGAGCTTATAATATAAAGTTACTATGCTATATAAGGAAATAACAACATTACAACTAGAGATGGATATCTGGTATACTTCCACATTTCCTTAAGATATACTGTTCAGTATCACAGTCTCTTTTCTGCGAAGGCCATATTTATAGATGAAAATGGAATACTAGTAATTCTTGGAAAATATTTCCTCCAAATTGGCTTAATGGAGACCAAAGGAAAAAGAAAGGGTATATTGTATTTAGAAATAAGAGCTCTCTAGGGAATTTCTCCATCCATCCCAGCATTTCTAAGGAAACCATTTCCTTATAATATAATAGGTATTAAGTATCAATTTTAGGAAGGTGATGTTGTTTACATTTAAACAAGTTCCTGGTAAGCTTCGAACTATTACTTCGCAGAATACGATGATGCATAAAAAATGACGTAGAAGAAGCAATTCATTCACGCGATATTCATCTACGTTCTGCAGAGCAAATCGAATAATAGGTGGGAATACTTGCGTCAACAGAATTTTAAGAATGAATCAAGACTTCCATTTACACAGATTAGAGCTGATTCGACTCGATTAATATTTATAATTATTATGGAAGTTAATTCACTATATACAACAATTATGTGAAATCCTTGATGCTTTTTAATTCTGAACATTACTGTATCATTATAATATGGTCATTTTATTTGAAATATCTTAAATTGTATGATCAATTTAAGATCCTTTCATCTATCGCCAAAATGGTATCTACTTTTGTTACGAGACAACCTTAAATAAATGTGACATTTTTCTATTTGTTGTTTTGGTATTTGAGATAATGTATTTCAACGCTTAACAGATTCATATTCTTCAATTCTATTAACAATTAAATAACAGATCGATTAACTCATTCACAGCAAAACAATTGGCATCCATTTATCTCAGCGATTCCTAACAATAAACAGCTTCAGTGTTGCGTATATCATGAATCACCGCTTCAAATAATCTAAACAATTCGACGTACTTCTCGATGCAGAACGACGACCGCAGGAACTTTCGCAAAAATCCAGTCCGCGCACATATTTTTTCTCTACTTGACACCTCGGATTCCGATCCAATTTTTCCTTTAACGCACCGGAACGTGTGAGGGCTGTGTTCCGCTGCCGTAATTTAGAAAATGACGGAGAAAAAAGTGCGTAAGGATAAAGCGTTCGGAACCGGTCTAAGCACGATTTTCCTCAAATTGTTTTACGAAGGGCCTTCATCGCCGAAGAGCGTATAATGCGATCGAAAAGCGTTTTTTGGTGGCTGCCGATGAGCCATTAACAGGGAACCGACGAAAGGCCGTTTAAATCGTGAGTTATGTGGGCCAATCCGATGAGGGATTCCTCGTGACAACGAATGCGGAAAAAAATGATTCCGAGACGTTTTCGCTTTGTGAAATTTTTACAGTTATCCGATGGTTGAGTGGAAATGTCGGGCGGAGGAATCTGAGAGAAAAAGACAACGAGATTTGAGTGGAGTCGTGGGTGTCGGGACAAAAAATGCCGGAAGGTTGGGTTGGAGAGAGGGTTGGGACCAAGGATTGTCGGTCACCCAAAATCAAAACTTTCCCATAAAAGTATCTATCATTGTATACCTTAAGTTTAGTAATTGTAAATTGTACACGTATAAAGTTGAATTTTAGGTCACGTTAGACTTTTTCATGTTTTGCACTGCGTTTTTCTTTCAAATAAGAATAAATATTCTTTACTCTCTACTTACTCAAAGTAATGGTGTCAATAGAATTCCGGGCGTCCAAAATTACCATCATACCACGAACTCGGGAAGCCAATGATATTTTTGCTCGACTTGTAATAGCCTGTATTTCATGAAGATAACGGCAAAATGTAACGGTTTCAAGAATCAAAAACAGAAACATATACATCGATTTCTTACCATCTACTTTCATCTTTCTTGACCAAAAAAGCAACTCAATTCCGTCATAACATGAAAAAACCATACTTTTTCTGGAGAGCATTAGGTATTAACTTCAACGTCGAGGCATTACTGATTTTTGCGGCTCTCGAATCATCTTCCCTTTGACTCAAATTGAGTCATTTTTTGCCCAAAGTTCCATTCTTCCGAGAGATTTTGTGCGGGAAAAGTGTATTGGTACCTTTCCAAAACTATTATATTTTACCGCTGGATTCTGTTTGTGTTTTGTTCGCGCTTTTGCAGAAGAGACGGTGAAATTTCGACGCGGAATCCGCAAATATTCGTGCAGATCATTGCGAAGGATCGCGTGAGTGATGCGAGATAACGTTTCGTTCGGAATGAGCCTAATTAAGCCCTTGGAATCCGGTTCGCACAGGAAGGCACGAAACTCTTACCGCGCCCCATATTAATTACACTTATTTCCCTTGATATCGTTCCAATTTTTAGCAGTTTTGTGCATCATTAGAGGGTTTCGCAACGCGTTTATACCTCCAATCCTTCGGCTTCCGTGATTCCGAAACGAGATAGCGTTACAGCCGCGAATATTTGCGAGCATTATAGGGGAGAGCGGCTCAATTATCATAATGAGTGTTTCTGATACAAAGTGAGCAAGCGACTGCTAATCGGAAACAAAGCGTAGTGTTTAGAAAGAGGCGTGGTAAAGTCACGGAAACTTTTCATGCCTCATAAAGTCAAGATAAATGGGTTTCGATGCAATTTGAATGATAATTAGATTGACATTTTCAGAAAAAAATGAAACAACGAAACTTTTAACTAACCTTTCAATGTAGTGTCTTAGAGAAATACTGTTGTAGATGTATGAAGGTCAATAAAATTAGAGACAAAGCTTAAGGAAAGAAAAAATTCATTTCTCCTCATATGAAACTACCATTTATATCCGATCCGCTAAGATATATAGAAAATTAATATTGAAATTGTTATAAATGGAAATGAATATATGGATAGATAAACACTCAATTTAATGTTAATGTAATCGGTAAAGGATTTCTTTGCTCGTTGATAGAATAAATCAGTAGACAATAATCTATATGAAAGAATTCTCACTGTACTTGAGGAATAAAATGACTCTGTATTCTTGAGAGGAATAGCATTATCGCCTTATAAATCATCCAAAATAGTATATTTAAACTGCATAAACAGTTGAGTACACGCGCGCAGGAGTTATGTAAGAGGAAAATTAGAGAACGGGATTTTATTCCACGCAGCTGATTGATAATGGATAGAGAGTTTTGAAACTCCGGAAGGGGAAATTGACCTTATAGTAGGTGTTAGAAGTAGGTGGTTGTCGTTACCGCGTGCTTTATAATGGGTGTTTAGGGCGAAAGATGCGGGGCGGTTTGCGATCCAGAAAGCTACGAAACAACCCCATTAAGGAACCGAGGCAGTTCACCATTGGTGGAGAAAGGCGAGTGAAACAAGAATTCCTCGCTCAAAAGGTGTGATTATCGCCCCATTCGAATATATAACGCCTCGGGTCACGAGCGAAACAATGATGAAAAGGGGAAAAAAATCCGATGGAATTTCTATCTCGCCCACCCCCATTTGCAGCACTCCGCGATTAACTCTCTCCGTTGGAGACTCCAAACTGGCTGTTTACGGTTTCGGTAAACATCGGTTGCCTCGGAAACTGGCGGAGGGACACGCAAAACGTTTTTTAATCGCCCGTTTCCTACCGTTTTACCAAACGAAACGTAGAGATCGTTTTCGGGGATTTTCGAAACCTCTGCGTGCTTTTTTCTGCCTTCGAATCACTTTCCGAAGGTCACGAATGCACTGTTGATGATTTTATAAGAAGGGAGATGCGTTTTCATCGCGAAGAATGCAATCCAATGTTTGTTTTTCCGTCAGAATTGTTTTGGAGGTTCCTCGATTAATTACATACATTATCTGTGAACCAGAGGATTATTTTATCAAACCTTTTATACCTATCAAAGTATCTCGTGATTGTTGGGAAGATTTTAAAGCTACGTTACATGTGAATACGTCTTTACAGGGGTTTCTATGAGAAGAAAATCCTTCCGAAAGACTAAGTTAGGTCTTGTTTTCCGCGAAGTTGCTCTATATCGACCATTAAGTCAAGGATATATTGCTTCTTCTATATTATCGTCACTTCATTGAAAACTATGAGTTGAAATAATGCAGCTATAACTTCATTTAGTATACTTTGAAGAGTAAGTTTGTCACCTTTCATCGAACATATAATTGGTAAGAAGACGTTCAATTATTAGCACTCAACTCTAATGGACGCACTACGTAACCGTACAATCTCTTTTTTGACTTATTTACTGCTTTTGTCCTCTCTCGCTTTGTTATTCAATTTGCTTAGAAGTTCTTTGTGATGGAAAATGTATTTCAGAACATTAATGGAAATTAATGCAAAATATACCATCTGAAAATCCATATACCATAGTAATTGCGTTGCTTTTTTACTCGTAAAAGAAAGGACATTTGTTTTGGTGAAGTGTGATATCGAGTTTTCCCTTTAACATAAATTTAACTTTCATATCGCTTGTTCTTAAATTAGATTTACCATTTAGTTCTTTACAACGGGATTCTAATGAAATAATGCGATGAAAATTGACAGAACTCCCTCTGCACTTAGTTGTGTACGCTTTCTTTTTTAAAATAAAAGAGAACATATTCAGCTGTTACATTTATAACTGGAAAGAGAGGTAATGCGCGCTAAGCGAGTTACGGTTCGAAGTACAACAGGAAATGGAAGGAAATTTTCTAACTAAAGAAGTTTGCAGCCATTGAGGTATCCTACAAGCATTTCCATCTGACACTCATCTAACCGCATGATAAACATAGGTTAAACTCTTCGGCTGAAAACCTTTTCCCATTATCAATGACCGCAAAAACGTAGCCTCGAGTCAATGCATTAATCGCCTTCACCAGATGACCCATCATCTCCAGTTTAATCTCATCAGCCTTCATCTAATCACTCCATCCCAAACTGCAACTATCCTCCATTTCCATGCAAAAAATCTCCTCTGACCCACAGATAATGATTACCGAGTGAATCTCCATTTGTCTCGAAGATCTTGTCATGGAAGGACACGCCCTTATTTCGTTGCTCTTGATTCAAGATAAACAGGAATATGACGCAAAAAATGGAATTCCTCATCTCTATGGCGATCTTCCTTATTAGGTGTGCCATTTCGACATAGAAAAGGTAATATATTACTTCACGATTTTGGCTTCTACTGAAAGTACAAATAATAAGTTTATAGGAGTCAGCTTTCGCAACCGTTGCATCGAATGCAAAACTTTAAGGAACTCTATTTCCAGAATCTATACGCACCTATGTTTACTGAAAAACTAAAGTATTTTCTATAATCGAAAGAAGAGCTTAATTTCACTGCATCTGAAGCTGAAGTCACTATGAATGATACTATAATATACTTGCATTCGAACCATTTCCACTCACATTCGCAGTATTACATTCCACATTAATTCTCATCAATTTCATTGCCAATGGCTTCCACCAAAGAGCAAATGGTGTTCCATGTCTCCTTTCCATTTGCAACACTTTATGACGAGCACTCGGATGACATTCTTGACGAAACAGCCTTTGGACACGGATGCTTTCCAGATGAAAGGCCATTCATGTTGTCAGTGTTTTCATTCGGTGAAGAGGAATTCGAAAGTTTATTTGCTTTCACCCACTCGTTCCACTAGACCCTCCCTCACTTCATCTACTCGTGTTTGCTCATTTCTTCCCTTGAAAAACCCACTTTAACTATTCACCGGATTCCGCATTTGCTTCATTTCCCACATTTCACTCTCTTACGCTGTCCGAGTAATGGTCAAGTCTCTTGAGTTAATTTCCAGCAATTACGCCTCTTCCTTCGGAAGATAATCCTCGCTGCAGCCGGCGTCATCGCCTGCTAACAGAGCGAGCTTTCTATATGAGCGCCCATTAACCAAGACGTATTTCCATTCTTACTTGCGTCGGAATCCTATGGTTCGGGCATCGTTAACCATTCTATTAATAAGAGTAAATCGATATTATTACCGATAGTATTATTATGATAGCAGTTATTATATTTAAATATATATTGTGTAAGATTCTATCAACCACTATCTATCTATAGTCGATCTGTTTTCAACCGTTGAATCTATGTTTCCGACTCACGCAAGTTCTCAAAGGACCAAAAGAAAAAGTTATATTTCGGAGTCCTTCGAGTGTTTCTTTTCCCTTGTCATTCCCTCTGTTTCTTAAAACGGAAGCGGAATATTACGCACGTAGAGAATATCAATCACACCGAAATCGGCTATAATCATGCAGTATCAACTTCGAAAAAGCAGGAGTAATGATTTGGAACAAAAGTAAGGAGTGCTGTTTTTGGTATTTTTCACGTTTTTTTACGTCAGTTGAAAGTAATGCCTTATTTCTTTCATGTCTGGTATAACTGGACGCTTTGGTTATATCGTGAAACAAATTTAGTTTCATCATGTGCACTTTAATATTAATTCATTAACGAAAAGAGTAATATTTTAATTTGATTAATTTATGCAAAACCCTACTTGATTAATAAAGAAATCATGTACTCAATTCCTTGCTTAATAATATATAAAACTTGTTACATATCTTTTAAATTAGATATCAAATTGATCGTTTCAGAATATAAGTCGCGACATATTCTATTTCATAGAAATTTTACTATCGGATCCATGTTTTTGCTCCCTATAATGTTAACTATGATAAACTTGAGTTGAGCTGGATACAGAATACTGGATAGAGTGAGAGCGGAATTTCAAATGATGGCAACAGGTAGCAAAGTCTACATTAATTTCTCACAAACACTATCCGCATCTCGATTTTCTCTCAGCGATTATAATAATAACAGTAAGGATAAAACTTTCGAGACGTATGAATTCCGCGCAATGAATTACACCCCTGGAATAAACTTGAAATACGCTACATTCGCCTTAATTACTATTCGACTCCACAATAGGCCTTTCTGGGGAACTGCAAGATTTATGATTAAATAACAGATAAATTGACTGAGATTAGAGGAAAAAATTGCTTGGATTTGACTTTAATTTAGAGCATTTTTCCTGGACAATTACTTTGTAGAGGAGCTCAAGCATATATTGCAAGTACGTAATACACGACATCATTCATATTGCTTAAATCAGAGATACGAATCTTGTATATATTAGTCATCAAAGGATCCAGTTCTTATGATACTTTACGAATCAGTTTTATCTGCATTTAGAGCCATCGGCATTCAGTTCTCAAAACTTAAATATCTTCCCACTTATATGATCTATGTAAATATTTACGTTTCATTATGAAAATATTGCTTATTTAAACAGTTATTGAATTTCTATTTCTAATTGTTAGCAATAACTCTCTTATAAATAATCCCCTAAGTAATATAACAGGACACCAATCTCTTATCACATTCAGTTGTCATTTTCCGTAATTATACTGATACTCCTTTCCAATCCTATTCTTCTTCTTCGTAACTAAGGAAATCGACTTCTACGAATTTAAACCAGGAAGTAATTCGCTTTCATAATGTCCAAATCATTGTGTTCAAAATCTCAGATGGCAATAATGATCAGAAAAATCACACACGTATAATGTCATTTACCTCATCTTAACTTCTAAACGACGCGTAATTCTTAAAAGGAGTTTAGAGACCACTCTGATGAAGGTTCCTTAAATGAGTGAAGACATTCCTAAGGACAAACCGGATGGACGCTTTAGGAAACTGAATCATTCCAGAATTTTCCCGTAGAGGTAACAACAGTACGTAATACACTCCGACGTGCTATATGAAGTGGTCGGAGGGCAATTAGGATGGAGCCCGAGGGCAGGTGGGTTCCAGACGACAAACGGAAGCCCCTGACAAGATTTATATTAAGAGGAAAAATTAACTTTTCACTTCCCCGCTTTCACGTTCGGGACAACAGATATCTCCGAAAGAATCTGAGCCCAGGGCAAAGGCAACGGGGCTGTGCACGATGGTGAGTTATGCGAGGGGTCAAAATTAGCATTGGAAAGTCATTCGGAGGGAGCAATTATCCGCTTTAAAATGAGCGCCTTCCACAGAAGGGTTTTAATTGCCTTCTAATGAGAACATTATCGGGGCTTATTGTATAGAGTCATTACGTCGCTTAAAACCATTGTTGCAATAAAGGGGATTGAAACGGACGGCTTGCGTTCTAATTGTAAAATATTCGAAAGGGCTATCGATTGTTATTGGATCCGCGGTTGTTATTCCGAACGCGTCTATTGATAATAATTAACTCTATACGTCATAATGAGTTTAAAACGTTGATTAGAACAATACAACTTACTTGATTAGAAGTTCTGTAGTACCGATAGACTTCTCTAGTTGTGTTTGTAGGATATTTAGCTCGAATTTCCTTCTGGAACGGATCCTTCATTTACCTGAAAAGAAGAATCGCATGATGAGTAAGTATAAAATTCCCATTATTCTTTTAGATACTAAGCGCAATTTTTTATTTAGATTACTACAAATATATAGATACTAAAGATAAGTGCATATCGATACATACGATTTAGCTTTAGAATTCCTAGAAGAACAAAATAGTTTGAGATAAATAGTATTGAAAGTATGGAATATATTTAGATCGCGTAAATTAACTCATAAGTAAGGTATATGAATTCTATTGCGCATTCGGATCTATAGTAGTTGAGTTTACAAAGTTAACAATTGAAGGCCAAAAATGTTTTCATCAGGATTGGCGTATGCAATAGATTCCATACAAATTCAAATCGACTGGATTTGAGGAATTTTCCCAGCCGTTCTCCGCGGTGAAGGGATAGTGCTGTTTACTGAGAGAAAAGCACGTTTCTGATTTATGGGTCTCCGAGAAATCTTGACCTTACGTTTTATTAGGTGGATAACGCATCTGAAAGTCTGACATCATATGCAACACACCTGCCTACGACAGGGTCTTTTCCTATCGAGTTTTTGCATTTCATCCTACGATGCAAAAGGTGAAGATATAAAATAACGTGAGAAAATAATTTTACGGAAATTAAGGTAAACATAATGCTTACTCACGAATGGTGACGTAACGATTGTATATTGTTTCACATGGGAAAACGAGCAATTCTCACCGTTATGTTAAATATCATAATCAACCGACGAAAAGCCTCATAACCGAAGATATAAAGCTCACAATTGTGTTGATTTGAAATCCACTTACCCCGATTTGTTTATAGGATGTCCATAAAGGTGGTAAGCGCAGTAAGAGTGTTTGTAAACGGCGAAATAATAGCCACAAAGAAACGATTCTCAACCTGCGGAGCCTCAATTCGCAGACAGTTACTACAACAGTTCGCGAGGTCAGCAAAAATTAGTGAAAGGAATCTCGGACGGCTGGAGATGACTAGATAAACGTAATAGGCAATGGACCAGAAACTTATCTCGGAAATGACGTCATCATATTTTCACGTGAGGAATAGAAGTTAGCCTATAAAAAAGGATCATTTCGAATCGTTCTGGATATGTAAATTTTAAGCTATTTTTCCATATCCAAAACGGACTTTATTTCCTCGAATATATAGTTCGAGAGTAGAGAAAATGCTTTGGAAAGTGTGGAGCGGTGGGAGTGGAGAAAGGTAAAACAAATTAACCTCCGCTTGTTTTTCCTTATCTCGAGAAATCCCATTTTGCATCAGCCAACAGGTGCGTGTGGGAAGGGGTGGGCGATATCATCTGTTTCTGCCGCAATTTCTATTTAATTCACAAAAGGAGGACCGCGTGCCTCTTTATTACTCGCCGAGATGGAATACTGTGCCGCAGGCGAAGGATATGCGTCCCGAAGCGAACACGCGCGTACGGGAGCCCTCACGACAAATGCGAATCGGCGTATTAATTCGGATTTTTATCGCCTCAATGAAATCATAAATCACGACTAACGGGATAAGTGCGTCGAAAACTAGAAAGGAAACGTAATTAGGCAGCGGCAAATGCCTCTCAAAGACTGTGCATGAAAAGGGAAACTTGCTTCAGACGAGAGAAAACTTTTCCATTATAATATGTTTTAAATTTAAATACACCTGTATTAAATCCAATGGAGTTGAATCGAGATTGCTGTATCTTGGGAATCAAGTAGCGTAATGTTACAGTAGGATCTTAATGGGATCTCGCTGTATGTATTTCGCTAGCAATGACAGGACATATAAATACTTCGCTACATTTTTAAATTTACGCCATCTTAAACTTCAACGGCCATTGTTGGAGAAAAAATCGCTAGAATTGCAGTGAATGTGGAAATATCGCTTAACCTTGGCATACGATAGAGGATATCTCATACGTGCAATTCCAAAAAAATGGTTTCTGCAGTTCCGACGAATTAACAGCTTAAGAATTACTGATTTTCCTGAGATTAATTTTCTCTGGTGGTAAAACGTTTAGTATAATATACAATCTTCTTATTATAGAGTCTCTTTTATTAATTATTCTACTTACTTCGCCAAGTTTTCTCTCTCCACATCAACCAAGTCAACCGCAGCTACTTCTCATTCGGACATCTCAATATTTAAACAAGTTGTACGACCGACAAATGGACAAATGCTCTCATTGTTCCACTTGGCTCAACGAAGAAATTACCTTTGAGGTAAAAAGACAAGTGAATCGAACTATTTATCAAAACGAAAGGAATGTTTTCCAGTAATATTAGCCAATATATATTTCGAGAAACGGAATGTGCGTGGATTGAGATTTTCTTCAGTTAATCCGTTGTGAAAGTGGTCAACAGTTTGAATATCTGGATTTGTACACCGCTTGATTGTTTCTTAAGGAAATAAAAACTTTAATATGAGCAATATCTCTCCCGTATGAACGGCTATCATTGAATTTATTGGATTATTTTTAATATCCATCGGCACTTTCAAGTATTAGAAGAAATAAAACAAACAAATTGCTATTGAAAAAGCTCCCAACAGACGCTAAAATTTGTTATATGAAACGAACGTTAAAACTACAGCCATAAATGAATAAAATATATACATCACAGATTGTAAGGATGTTTATGCGGTTATAATGTGATGATTAGAGAAGAATCAAGCCGTCGTGAAATAATTTTAAAATGATCTCTGTATTGTATTGAAACATTGACCTGTATTATAGTGCTATTTCTATATTGCGGTTCGATTGAATCACTTCATATAATCGCAGCGTCTGATTCCATCCGAAGAATCGGTTCTTTTATTCGAAACCCTCGCAAAGAGTGAAGACATAAAGAAAGCCCGCGGACAAAGCTGCGGTTCAGTCGACTGAGGAAGAGATTAACCAAACACAATAGAAATTGACACGATGCGTGGAGACAGACGGCGGTGCTACAGAACGAGCGGAAAATTGCAGATACTGTTATCTCTCTTTATATGGAACGGGTATTTTTTCTCTCTGAAATTTCTCAATTTAACGACGACTTTCGAAGACTTCACAATAGTGATTTGCGATCTGGGATTATCTCTGAGAACAAACAGTATTTGGATCCATCGGAAGTTGGAGACGTAATTTATTATTGTTTGAAACCCTTGCGTACGTCATAAGTACGGGTGGTGATTATATGCCTAAAATATTTATACTACGAGGCCTCAAAAGCTATAGAAATCATATAAATTGACAATAAAGCCTAATAAAACTTTATCTATAGCACATTTACGCTAAGGTATTTGAGTTTTAATCGAATCACAATTCACTTTAATGAATTTTAATTGCTGACCCAAATTAAGATAGTATTTGCCTTGTATTACGGTACATGTTCAGCTGTACGTTGTTTTACATGAACAGTTTCCATATCGAAAGCATTCTCTACCTTATAAATAACTTTCTTTGATAAGCAGATTGAAAAAAATACAGCAAAGAGATCAAGATAAGATTCATAAGATAGAATAAGTTAAGCATGAGTCATTACTCATTCTTCTCTAGAGCAGTTTTTCATATTAGATTCTTTGCAATATTTAGCATTCAATATTTACGATGCCTTAAGTAGGTCATATTCAGTTTCTTCGAATTAAAAGATGATACGCATTTCTTACATATATTATAATTAGTTAGTCCTGCCTGCCTTTGAAATATCAGCAAAAAATTGTTAGAATGCTAAGAGTCGTTTCTGTCCATTCATAGAGGGGCAGTGGAATCAGGAAATAAAAATCAAAACATATCTCAATTCGTAAGAAATAAATTCCGAAGTATGAGAACTCGTTCAAATCCGAAATTTTCCCATGGACCTTTGGGAATCATCTTCTGGGCGTGGGAAAAAGTAAACTGCAGAGATTGCTTCCGTACAAAAACTCCTATTCCTTCCTCTCGACACCTTTGGCAGTAAATTAATAACCAAAAAAGTAAAAATGC
Organism: Pantala flavescens; assembly: GCA_020796165.1. NCBI lineage: Eukaryota > Metazoa > Arthropoda > Insecta > Odonata > Libellulidae > Pantala > Pantala flavescens. The sequence continues at coordinate 51,356,738 of CM036883.1, forward strand.
CACAAACGCACAATCTAGCGCACCGCCCGGTGGATCTCATTGTCGACTTTTTTTCGGTGGCAGGGCAACCGTTACCCGAGAGCACAAATTCCATATCGAACACGCTATCCTGCCCACAATGCATTGCGAATTCGCCATACCCCAAGTAATTTTCGGGTGCAGTGAACCCATTCTGGAGTGTGGTATTTGGGGCTCCGTTGCTTTGTGGTCCTTCTGTGTCCTTTGAAATCTCACTTAATCTAGGAAACGTGAGATGCTGTGCGTCTTGATAAGTTGCTGGAGCATGTTTTCGTGGGAGAGACGCTCCTAGAGTTGGATTTCAGCTATTCATAGATACGCCAGGTGTACGGCTGATGTACGGTTTCTCTAAGGAATAGTTCCGGTCTTGTATCAAAGATATTATATGGAGGAAAGGAAATAACTAGAAAGGTCAAAGGGTTTACAGAATAACTCCTAAATAAGAATTAGGATTATATTCAGTAACTCAATTCATTATTATTTGATTATGCATACTTAATATTATATAATTGTTGATGGATATAAATTTTTCGATACTCAGAAACGGAGCAATTCATTTCTACTGCCCCATTTCTTATTTTACGAACGCTATCTGAGGTGTGAATTACATGTACAATCCAAAAATCCCACTCATTCATATTCAAATCTATTTCTAACTTTATTTTCCATTATAATAGTATCGTGGTGTATCGGAGAAAGGGATCTTATTTTAGCATCGTTGACAACGGTCCCTTAATCTGCATACTCAAATAAGTAGGTCCGTCATTCTTGATAAGAAGCGCTTATATTTCTAAAAATATATTCCACTACCGAATAAATGAATTCCGAAATTCCCTATGGAATATTTCGAAGGGAATATGGTCGTAAATTCGACATTAAAAGACGCAGAATTTTCGGAATGTCATTCATAACGAACGTGAAAAATTTCCAAAAAAAAGGATTAACGCACATTCGCGCGTCCGTTTCGAAATCGGTCAAAATTGCGCGTTGAACGCATTCCTTACGTTTCCCAGTCTTTTATGTCCTTAAGAGGAGAATCGCACTGGTGACCTTATGACCTACGCCTCCATGTGCTACACCGTAGCTGAAAACATCCTTTGGACAAGGTCAAACGGGAGGAAAGTCACTTTTAACATGTCACATAAAACCCCTGACAGAAGTAACGAGAAAGGAATAAGAGTAACAAAATAAAACCGCGGGCGGCCTTGGGTTGGGTAATTTTAAACCTATACATCTCGTTAAAGAGGTTTCATATGTATAAGAATGCAGAAACTGGTGCACGGGATGATAAATTCGAGAATAAAGTACGCTCTTGTTTTTCATTTCGCAAAAATATTTCAAACGCGCGCACATGGATTCTTAGTGATTTTTTTAGTCTGATGTAAATATCGCTGCATGCTAAGTGCATAATGGAAAATGACGGAATTTTCCGATTAGATAGAGATGCATATAAATGATTTCAAATAGGTAAGACGTTTATCTTTGGTGGAAAAAAACACAGGATCGATTCCTTAAAATGTGAAATATGACCTATGTTTATAGAGACAGTCTAAGAGTACAATAAGCAAAAAGTTAAAAGATAAATTTTTATGGAAGCAAGTCTTGAATCTTGATCCCTCTTTTATAAGGATGCTGTTTGTAACTAGTTTAACCATCTTGTCAAAACAATATCGCTCTCAAGTATGGGAATAAGATATGGCGCGATTCATATGTTTGTAAAATATTTCATATACTACCAATAAATAATTTCCCTGCGAACATATAAATGCCATAAAAATTTTATTCGATGAAATGTTTCCGTTGCAATAATACGGATTCTGTGAAGGGAAACCATTAAAAATGGGATAAAAACTAAAATATTTACGATGGGATCAAACCGGTATTTACGAAAGTTTTTTTTCAGAAATTTCTCTCACAACATTCATTTTACAGATTTCAATATCATCACAAAGCTTCTTCAAAGACAGACTTTCGTGGATTTGCATTTCTTTACAAGTATTAAAAATCCCGCTTTTTATTTTCCTTTTACGAGATTTCATGAATTCCCTAAACCTTGTCTCTGCTATCAACAAGGATATCTAATTTCAATAATCAAGATACTATATATCTCAAAATTTCTTTTCTATTTCATTAAACCTTTTATCTTCATTCTGTATTATCTTTTTACAAGACAAATTTAAACGTATTAAAAGTAACCTATTTGTTTTGCATAGAAGATCGTTATAGATGCTCTTTCTTTCATAGTATAAAATATAACTTCAAATCTTTTAAAAGTATACGAATAACTATTAAAGATTTAATATAATGCGCTTTGGAAGACTAAATTAACAAGGAAATTTTCAATAATCTTGAAATCTATTTTTTATTACGTCAGTCATATTTAATCAAAATGGCTTTTTACAAATACCACAATGCGCTTATTTCTTCTTCGTTTAAGTTGAATTTCTAGTTTAAATTTGCATCAATGGATGCTTAACCCCTCGTAAACAGTTAAGTAATATTTATATTTGTATACATATGAACTAAATTCTAACTTCAAATTTAGGAAAAATAAGTCTATGGTGCGATTTTTACGTGAACACATACTTATGCCGAGTTTCTCCCAGAATGCACTAGCGCATTACGAGAATACATGGCAAAGGATCTTGGAAATGAATGCGAAAAAAGCGGATCTTTGAACATTCCCTTTGATGATAGGAGCAGGTATCTCTCTCGCAAGAGGGCGTCCTTTCTACGCAGCGCTAGGCCCCGACGGCGTGGGAGGAAGAATGTGATGGCCTCCGAAATGGTCCGGCATTCCTCGGACACCTCGAAAAAGCCACATCGACTCCTCGGCATGAGAGGTCTTCCAACCATGAACACGATGATGGAAATGTGTATCTTGGGGATTTCAAATGGTTATGTGTGGGAGGATGTGGCCTCACGGATCTTTGCTTTCAACGTCTCCGACACCGGCATTATTTCCCAACCGCTAATCTCCCGATGGAGGAATGTTTGTCGGAGGGCAATATCAATAGCCATCGAGGTACTGCATACGTACGTATCTAGATAAATGAAAATAAATGAGATTCTATAAAACTCTTGTCGGAAAAATCTACTTTTTCCTTTATTTTCATTCTTATTCTTCTGAGTTTCCTTATACTGGTACTAATCACGCAAATACGTATATTTTTATGGTATTTCCCTCTCAGATTACGTTGCCTCTGTTCATTGGTTCCCACTATTCCAAGTTAACTTTAGTTTCAGTAAACTGTTAACAATGTGAATAGGAAATTCCCTTGAAATTGGATATTATACATTTTTCACTATTGATACCTGCTTTTTCTACACAAGCGTTCATTTGAAAAGTTTAACTAATAAATTTAAAGGGGAAAGTTTGGAATTTCTTAAACATTACTGCATACTTTTACAGATATTGTAAATCCACACTGAATTATTCCAAAGAACTGTTATATCTACTGCTCACCTTACCTAATAATTATTTATTTTACCAGAAATGCTGTATAAATGTACATTTCCTCATGTAGAGCAAGTATTGGTAAACTTTTCCAGGGAAACATTTACTTTTCATACCATCAATTTGAATACAGTATTAATCATTTCTTTATTTGTCGTCTGAGACTACATTTATCGAGCGTGATGAAGTACAGGACGAATTGATGGTATATAGAAATAAACGTCAGCATTAAGAAGTGATATATGTTACATTCTTGTGAATTACGAACTATTGTACTAATGCTTGGCAACATAAGTTGACGCTTGTTGAAAAAGTACTATTTAAAAACAATTGATAAAAGATTTAAGAACGCTGCCTCGATCTCCAATCAAGTTTATCCACTAAATCTTCGTTTATGATTATTTATATTCATGGAACAGACAACCTGCATCTTTCAAAAATATATTTAACAGATAAAATACACTGTCTCTGAATTATTGAATCTCAATCGGCTGACAGTAACAGTAGTTGTAAATATAAAATTAAGGAGAAAAAGATTAAATGAGCAAAAAAAGTTTGAAATGATATTTTGGTTATTGATAATGAATATGTATTCGTAAACGTTAAAGTAATTTTGTTTATAATCTTTATATGAATATAATAATTGTTTGTTCCAATTCAAGCGTTAATTCAAGTCCATAATAGTCTTGATTCAAGGGAGCAAATATCTTTTAACGGAAATGTTAATACCAGGCAAGTATATTTATAACATCATAAACAATATAATGCAATCCAAGGGATTGAAATTGATCTAGAGAGAGCTCCACTCCGGAAAGTGGAATACCTGCTTCGGATTTACGAGGCGCAATTTTTCAAACGGATTGATTGACGACACAATGCAGAATATGTGAGAAAGACACTGAGGAGCTTTAACGGGGAAGGAATGCCGACAGAAATGAATGAGTAAGATACACACAATTAGGGAGAACATTAAGAAACTAAGGTAGGTTTAAAAAAAATGGTCCCTACATAAGGTCGCTGTCCCGAGCTCTTCATATCAATTTCAGTTCTTAGCGTTGAAACACTCTCCGTTACGGTAAATATGATAAGTCAAAGTGGTTCTTTTGCTAAGCAACGGGAAAGTAATGAAGTGGAATCTAGAACTTAGTGACGGAGAATTACTCCAAACAAATACCTTCTACTTTAGTAATACTCTTACGTAAACTGTTTAAAGTTTAAAAAAGGGTGCTTAGTATACTGTAGCATACTCATAAAGAATATTCAGAGCAATAAATAATCTAAATCAACATGTACCCTAACAGTTTTGATTATCTCTTGGAGCGTTATATCAAGAGACACTATTAATCCAATGTTTCCAAATAATAGATACCAAACAATAGTATTTTATCGCTTGCGAAGGTTATCGCACGTTATAAAAGGTATGTAACGTGAAATAAAATTCTGAAAATATCGGTTCTTTAACAACAAAGAAATCTTTCGCAGAAATGTGATCGAGTTATTTGTCACTTTCAATTTATTTCCAAGCATAACTTATATTAAACAGTCAGAATGTAATCCGAAGTTTCCTGGTTTATTATGTTCGCATATTCATAAAGATAAGAATTAAGCAATGCTGCTTCAGGAAAGCCCAACTGGACCAAGTTTAAAGAATATGAGAGTGTCCAGTGGCAGCTGTTGAATGAGTAACGCCGCTCTTCAGGCGCCGGCATTCTTCAGCGTATAACGACAACTGAGCGTATGTATATGCGGACGACAAAAAATCACGGAGCAACAACCCGCGTCGCAGAAAAATCAACCTTTATTTTACCCTTTCTTGCGGACGTCGCTAAAATATAAATATATCACTGCTTTTTCCAGAATGGCAGCGATAATGGTGCGATGACAGTGAATTACTGGCCGTTACGGGTTCGAGGAATGTAATTCAAAGAGATTAAGCAAAGAGGCACAATAAAAAAGGCAGATCGCGTATGAGAGGAAGAAGAAGTTGAGATAGAATGCGGGAGATTTTTACAAGCGTCGTAAACTCAGGAGAGAATCTACCAACAAAAGAAATCGTTTAGTGTGAGAATGGTCCAGAAGTGGGCGGGATACGTTTGCGAACATGATTCAGGTGAGTTGCGATTGCTGAATAGAGGATGATATGGGCTAACAAATTAAATCGATTTCGGATGAATTTACTGTGTGTGTTTTACTCTTATAAAAGCGGTAGTGTATTAGCGATAGAATGAATCAAAAGCATTCACTGGATCATTATTTTGATATTTTGATACAGTCTTTAATACGAACATACAGTTCGCAATCACTTCAGTTCACAAAAGACCAAAACATTATGACAAATAATAATTAACAACTGAGTGTGAATCTTGTTTAATGGAATGATAGAGTGGGAAGGAAAGCCTAAGAAAATAATAATTGTAATTAGAAGGATAATTTAGTAAACAGATATTAAAATATTCTCGTAAAATATCAAATACATTGGCCAAATCTTAAATCAAAATTAAATCAAAATCTTTCATTTAACAATCGATTTTTTGATTCGTCTTGAGTGAGGTCAGTCGCCAGTGTTACGGATGTGAAAGTAATGAAAGAATTTCGTACAATCAGCGGAGAGAAAGGATTCCTTTAAGACTCTTTCGTAATGGAAGGCTCAGGAAATGATGGAGTAAAAATGATCGTTGCGTGGGCGCTAACCCATTCGATATTTGCCGGAAAAACCTTTTCTAAAGAGAGCGGATTTCACAACCTTCCGAAGGCACACACATTTTTCCATACTCACCGGCTCTTCTCTCTCAAGCGGCTGAACCACTGACCGTGAAATTTGGAAGGATTATGGGGGGATTTTTTATCGGCTTAGGACCTTGTACTCCATATCAAGCTCGGTTGATACGCTTCCACCCACGCCGCTGACGGGGGACGCATTCCTCGGGGGACCATAAAGAATGGATGGGGAGACGAAATGTGGATGCTGGGAAAGAGAATTAGATACAGCGGCAGATATATATCCCACTCTTCTAGATAGAAACTTAAACTTGTAAGTCCGCGATAGAGCTGAGCCCTAATGCTCTCTAGTAATTCAGGGAAGAAAGATTCATGTCCTTAAAGATTCCAGTGTATGATTTGTTATTCTGAGGTACATTTTTTATATATTCATGAGAGAAACTGGATAAAAGGAGTTGGGAAGTGTAAATGTGTCATTCACAATTGACCACCATGGATCTGGAAATACGACAGACATGAGAAAAAGATGATAACAATTTAGAAGTAATACAACGTTCTTGCGGCATTATTTGGAGAGAGAGATAAGCCAGACTGACCTTCAATATAAAAAACTCTCTTGTAACCTAAGCATGGTTTACATTTCAGATAGATGAACCTAGAAGTTCTATTGTTTCACCTGACGGATTATAATATACACAAAGAGTACACCTCGAAGAATAAGAGTGCACCTATAAGATGAGCAGCATATAAGGTTACGGCCATAAGAAAATTATTCACAGAATTCATCTGATAAATAGAGGATTAAAGAAAGAACAACCTAAGGCAATAACTGAGATGTGCATTAACATTCATAGGTATCCAGAAGATAGAATTTGAAGAAACAGTGATGGTGAAGAGCATAAAGAAAATAATCTTCACAGGCAGGTGAACGTTCTCAGAGTAGGCAATCGATGCTACGCGTCCAAGAACGTAATACTAACAAACTAACTGAAAAAATATTCGAAATTTGATAAGAGTAACCAGTAAAGAACAAGTGCGTGTCCGGAATAGAACAAGCTTAATACAGAAAAAGCGGAAAACCTGTCTCCTCACCGATAGCCTAATACTACTCCGATGACAACGAAGATTGTAAAAAATGCGCTGCGAAACAATTATTGGCAGCGATTTAGGAAGCCCTGCCGTTAAAGGTTATCTGTTAGTAGGGCGTCAACATATCTTTTCCCGAGAAGACAAAAGGTTGGAAAATAAAATACACGGGAATGGTTTGGGGTAATGAGATATATAGGACTGGCGAAGAGATGAACGCAGATAGGATAAAGAATCTCGGGGAGGGCATATATTGAGGACCCAAAAAAACACACCCACGCAACGGCTGCTTTCCCGACACCTTAGCACTCCATAGCACCTACTTAGACTACACAAGAACACAAACACGTACGCGCACGGGGAGGGTCGTCTTAGACAAACCATCCACGCCTTCACTGGAGCCGACTGATTCTTCTCGTTTTTCAAGCGGGATGATGAACAAACCCTCCCCCGTTACGTAAATCAACCGCCTTCGAAACACACACGCACGTACGATTCCCATTTGCCCACCTTCTCCGTGTCTAGGAGACCCTCCGAAGCGGGCGTAAACACGCGGCTAAGTGCGTGCACGTCCCTTTATGAAAGCGAGATCAAATCAATAAATGACGTCACGCTCTTAGTTCCGAGGATAAATATAATGCTTCGTGAAGTAAATGGACCGGTGATATGATTCATATTTTAACACTTGGTGATTTTGAATAGAGTGGAAGTTAATTTCTCTTGTCTATTATCATTCTTTTATTTCCGGCAATATAGACTTCACGTATTCGTTGATGTTCCTTTTAAAATAAGTCAAAGTGTTAAAGGTAAACTTTGCACGTTCGCGCGGCTGGATAATAGTTACAGCAAAATATGGGGACTTTCAAAGGCTTTATCATCATTAGAATTAATTTATTGGGAAGGATATCTACTAACTTTTCATAATTCTGCAATATCTATTTCTAAACATAATGCATATTTCCTTAATTCTTGTTTGCATTCTAATTTTATTAACCTGATGAAAGAATGCATTTCAAAATTTATCAATAAATATACAGCTTTTTTAACGTAGAACGATTGAAGCCACAAATTTTATATATTATGATAGTCAATATGAATATATTTCGTATGGAATGATTCAAAGGTGTCTTTAAATGTTTTTCTTCATAGTGAATGAACAAAAATTGAACAAACAATTTGAATACTATTATATATATATTATAAATTTTCCTTTGCCTCTTCTACTAACATAAATGCGTTATTACGTTTCACGGTACATCAAAATTATATCTTTAAATATTCCAACCTTAATCGTACATATGAACGATCATTACTAAAATAAACCCGGACTATGCATTGTTAGCACATACTTTTATAAGCGTACACTGGCACATCGCGGAAGTTTCTCGTGTTCCACGTGTACACGTGTATCGGCTGGCGTTGGAGTTACGACCGCCGGAGGATTAAAAGACTCCCAAAGTTGTACGTACATCGCTGCCTCCTGTGTCGTGACCCTAATAACGGAAGAGAATCCATCGGTGACCTCTTCGGAAAACAATCAGTGGAATTCCCTTTCCCCATTCGTTACCATCGGCGCAACTTCCCGCTAACACGAGATTTCACCCCGTGCGTACACTGCCTCTCCACCCACGCCGACGTCTCCATGACATCCCATCCATCTCCGCTATCTCTCATTCCGTGTCTTTTAAACCAACATTTCCCGCTAGTCATAGAGCTAATCCATTACTCTGTGCTTCGCTGGCTAATTTCCGAGATGAAATTTCGGTGATCATTCACGGAGACTCCGGATGCTGACGATAACAAATCGTCTAAAGGCGCCGGAGACTTAAACGCTTCGGAAACAATCGGAAGAATAATTAAAACGTCTTTGAAGCATTCAGACATCTGCGAAATAGCCTTCGGGTGTTGGAATTTGTAGGTGTCGCTGGAAAGTGACCGAAAAAAGTTTACCTCGGTGTTGAATATGAAGTGGTGCTGCGCGTTATTTTAGCTCGAGGACGGAGTGAAGCGTCATGAGGTGGAATAAATTCTGGAGAGGATGTCATACTGTACAAAGAGCGTGGTGAAGGATAATTCCCGCTATCCGTGCGTTGTAGAGACAATCTGATTAAGGCATGTCGACACTTCCTGGTGGAATTTTCAACGCTGTCCTTCGCGAATCGTCGAAATCATAATTTAAACGTTAGGAATTGCGTAGTTAAAGTAGAAACACTCCCGTGCTTAGTAAAGTGCTAACGATATTTAAATATATAAATCTCATGCGCTTCTATATGAACTGCAAAAGGTAACTCCATTGAAACCATGCTATAACATCGATCGATATTGATAACAATGTTTATAGTTTATTTTGTGGGTAATCAATTTAAATAACTTAATAATTATAATGTTATTTATTATAATAAAGTTATAATTCAAAGTAAGATAGTTGAGAGCGTTGTATTCTTAGATTCATTATTCTAACTGCACAACGGGGTAAATATAAATGTAAAAATTATTTATATATAAACTCATTTATGTACAAGGCATAGCGATACAGAGAGATGACAGAAATTTATGTGATAAAAGATATTAATAAAAAATTAAAAATCATAATTAAATCATCATGATCAATCTAAAATTCAATATCATTTATAAACCTTCAATTTTTTTTAAATGAATCATAGTGTTTCGACACAGGCGTTTTGACCAGACAGCACGCGGGATATCTTTCTGAATTTGTTCTTTCCCATTACTTCATACGTAATATTCACTAATCGTATCATCACTTAACACAACTTATTCCTTTTCTAAAACGAAGGCCGAATATCTTACGCAATGAAAATGCGAAGACAAAAAATAAATCTCAGTCATCGGTAGCTGTGTTTCCTTCACTCGGCGATGTTTGCTTCGTGTATGAGGAGTAAACGCAAAATGGGCGCCTTGTTTACCCAAAAGTACAATCAATGAGAGATGTTCTCACGAGTGTTTTTCGCTTTGCTCAAATAAACCGAAAGGGCAAACCTCTATCGCTGGAGAGAAATCCTACTGCTTTTTCCTTCAATTCGAGCATGTCTGCGTATTTTATTCCAGCGAAGGAATCTTTGAGCCGCAGTACGTGAATTTTCTCAGACAAACATCGGGGAACACTTTCATACCCACGCTGCCAAACGAGCCTTTTTCTTCGGACAGGAATACTTGCGGAGGCCTAATCGATGCACTTTTACCCGTCAAACGAAAGAATGCGACAGACACGGTGCTCTTCATTCCGAGAGAAAAGTTAGAAATGGAAGGCACTTCTCGGATGAAGCTGATTTTTAACGAAAGAATGATTGTGTAGTAAAAATTATGAACACACGACTCCTACCAATAATCAGATTATCAAATACCCTTGATTGTTATTAAATTTTTACAGCGATAATGTTCTCTATTAGATTCATATTAATGACGGATTAAATAAATGATGTACTATTGTTTAATTAATGTGTGAAAAAACTTATATATTTATTTAGATATGATTGAGTTTAGATTTTTAAAATAGTAATACGTAAATATATACTTTACATAATTTTTATGTAGATACCATTGCACAAAAGAAGACTGAGAAATCCATCCAAACATGCAAATACATGAAAATCTTCGAGAATACTAAATTTCGAGAACAATATTTTATGTTTTAAAATTTCCAAAAATCATATCTTCTTCTTATGGTTGAAACACGAAAATGAAGCTAAGAAATAAACACAAACGCACCTTGAGGTGCATTACCATGTGAGAGATGCAGCTCTTGACCTCGAGTGGAAATAAATCTTTTGTCTTTCTATCATATTTATTTATACATCATATTCATATTGAAAAATTTTACATCACGGAAACAACGGTGAGACATGCACCCATGTTCCCCGCGCGTAAAACAATTTCGACGCAAGTACATAACTCAACGCGACGCAACCCCGAGACGGAGAGATACATCAAACCTTCTCACGGACCCACAATCCCGCCTCGCTATCATCTCCTGGAAAAATCCGCGTATAGCGTCAAATGCTATGGCGCGCCATCTGATAGCCTTACCGAGTTGCATGCTATGTGGTCAAGTCGGCCATGGATCAACCGGAGCCTAGGGGCAGCACGCTAGGTATTGTCCCACAAACCCTCGCGACGTATGAAAAACTCTTCACCTGTTGCACCATTCAACCTTTTATACCCTTCACGTTGCCACCCACGCCATCACCTCTGCAGCATCTCTCGAGGATTTAACAGCGCGCGCTTAATTCCACCTGTTACTCCGCCCACGCTCTTGAGCCGGCAGCCCTGTGTTGCGAAAGGGGTCAAGAGTTGGAGGTTTTTCCGACGTTTTTTCCCAATCGTTTTGCAAGCGCTGAGAACAGGTAATGCAGCTAACGAAGTTTTCGCCGACGGAGAACGTACGTCTGCCGCTAACGGCGCATCTGCGGGTATTTATAATCCAACCTCTCTTAGCCCTTACATCGAGGTGTGGTTTATGTCAAGGTGATGAAACTGTACATTCCATTTGATCATATTTAGACGACTGGTTTTGGTGGATTAAGATGTGACTGAACCTTGATTAGATTTTAAATAGAATTAAATAATAAATATAATTTTAAATTGGGACCGAAGACTGGTTTTATCCATCCGTAAAGAATAAGGAAATATGAGACAAAAAGAGGAACAAGTTTGGTTGGTTATTCCTAGCTTATCAGTTAGACAGGTCCCATAACTCATACCTGAGGGACACTTTTTGCAGCAAACGATAGCGAAGATCCTAATCAGCGCTATTGTAAAGCAAAAATCATATTTCTGAAGCTTTTCGATCATTAATGCCTAGACTCGATTCTAGTTATGATGGATGGATATTACTCTCTAGTGAAACTAGAGGCAGGTAAAAATATCCAATTAATTAACACAAGGTTTTGGTTCTGATTTCCTTCCCCTTTCCGATATATTCTTGTTGGTACTAGGAATTGGCTGAGATATAAGTGTTTACAGGATGATGCGCGTTTTAATTATCGAACATTTATAGATTTTACGAGTGTTTATACATCTGGGAGATCGTAAATTAGAATGTTGTTTATGAAGGTGATTAGGGATTATTTTCTCCATGGAAACTATGCTATAGTCATCAGAGATGGAGCAAGAATTTAACTGCTTTGATTTTGTTAAAAATTTTAAAAATATGGAAATGTTTTCACCAACTAACTAATAAATTGATTTAATTAATAATATACGGTAAGATTATTGGTGATAAGATTTTATAAAATTAAATTTCTATGAAAAAGCATAGATTAAAATATATTTAAATAGCAATAAGTACAGAGTTTAACCTGATATAAAAGCAAAAACAATATTATAAATATATTTAAATTTGAAGAAATAATTATACATAAGTAAAGTATAAGTAAAGTATACATTTCCTTCCGTAATTACTTAATGTTCAATCATTGCTTATACTTTTTCATACTTTGGCCTTATTTTCCTTTTTCTTTACTACAGTATACTATTTTAAGTTCAGAACTTTATCTACTGAGTCTTAAGCGTGGCAATATCATCTCCGACATTTGCTTTCCTATGATGAATTAATGCTAATGATGAATTTCACGTTGATATTTCTAAAGGGCACCAAGACAACCATGATTATGATGGATGAATAAACAAAAGAGCTTTAGATTGCGTCATTGGAGAGGTGTTAGTTCGTTTCTCAATCACAAATTCTCACCCGCACCTGTGTTTCTAGTTGCCATATGGTATAGCTCTAGGAAGGAATCATATTTTAACAACTGTCTTGATAAAAATTCAGGTAACTAATTGAAATATCTTTATACCTTTTAATCCTTAGTGTAATAAGAATTTTTAATTAAAATAGAAGAAAACTTATTGTTAGTTATCAGTAATACAGGAAGATAATGAGTCTACATTCATAATAAATCTCATTCATATAATGCTATAACATTTATATTTGTAAATTATTATCCCTAAAGAAGTAAATTGATAAAGGAATTAAAATATTTTACATTTTAGATTTAACTTCTCTTTTTCATTCTCTAAAACTATTTTATAGAAATGAGAAGGATGTTTAATTTGATAAATAATAAACGGATGGTGAATTGATTTAGAGTTGAAAGATTAACAGATTTTCTCGCATTTATATAAAAATGAATACTTCAATCGTCTTTAAAACAATCCATCTCGGTAAAATTAATTATCTTACAATACAATTAGCATACCCTATTTAATGAAATGAGCTGTTTTGAAGTCCCACATCATTACAACCAACCCTCTTTAACCTTATGGAGACATACAGCAATTATAACAGTATAACAAACCTGATAACTAAAAAAAAAACATATTTTAACGAAATCGCATCCGAGTCAAACTAACCATTTAAGTACCGAAATACAAGTTTGTGTTTCATTTCATTTCAGCTTTAAACTTGCGAATGCATTCTCCGCAATCCTGCTCGTCTTCTGGGTTTTTTGCCACAAGGGAATCACTCCGCCTTTCAGCGATTATAATCCGTGGCCCCAAGAGGATGTCCTCAACAGCGAAATGCCCGTGACTTATAACGCTGAGACAACCTCCTTGTGTTACTCAGGATTTATTTTCTCTCTGACAAAACCTTATCCGTCTTCTTCAAAGTCGAAAGGCATTGTCAAGAAGGAAGTTCAGAGCTCGATCATTATATTTTTTAACGCCTCGTCATCGATGAAGGAATAACAAAAGAGGCCCAGAATACAGTTTTAATACGCGCGAATATGTTGAAATTAATCGCGGTGGAAAAGTTCCCTCCCGCAGTCGCTAATGAGGGCAATCTATATCAATTATTTGCGGACTGTTGGCATTCTTCTTCATCGAAGGACTTCTTTTTTGCCTGTCCTTTCGATACTGCAGAATGCCTGCTAATGAAGTGCTCATGGAAACACTGCTTCCCTGGGAGATGGTGGTTCGTTGGCCTTTGGCTATTAATTTTGATTGGTTTTTGACGGTTAAAAGAACATGGTTTTGCAATAGATAACAATCTATTCTCACAGGTCTGCTAATTATATGAAAAATGTAAAGAATATCTAAGGAATACGTTCACAAAAATTTGTCTATAAGTCACCTTTCAATGATTCGCCAATGATTTATTCTTGTTAGAACGTTAGCATTATTTCTTAAAAACGGCAGCTTAATTTTTAAGGAATAACGTTAATTTGGAAAAGGATTAGGGTTAAACTCTTTCACTCATCGCAAAAATATTAAGTATGTAGAAAAATGTAAATGAAAAGTGGACATTCTAAAAATTTTTCCGTCTGAAAACCTATGAGAAAATTTTATGAGTGCAATTCTTCTATGTAATCTTTACTCTGCGGAGTTTGCGTGATTTCGTAATCCACTGTTGAATGCCTTAGAAAGTTTTTGCTGGAGAAAATCCAAACTTAATAACCTTTTGCTTGCATAAAATCATTTTCTACGGATACTCTACAATTTTCAAAGGCAATTATTAGCGTTTAAAGGTTAGTGCTTCGCCAAGGATGAGGTAAACAGTCATATCCTCTGAAATGAGTTCGTTCGGTACCATATTTCTTATATGCAAATTGTAATAGCTCTCTCTTCTTCTGTTTGTTTAAGTTTGATATGCATAATTATCTAAATTAATTGCAATTTCCTTGGATATCATATGGGAGTTTACCATGAAGCAATTTGTTAGCTACATAATCGTTGATTTCATGCTGGCACCTCAATGCATACGATAACTTAAGCAAGTCAATTTAATTTGAAATGATAACATTACATAAAAAGAAGATTCATCTCATATGAATAGGTCAAGATTTCATTTTAAAAATTTCATACGGAACTGGATATTTGCCCTCATACTGTACACTATAAATATTTAATTTACACTTGAGCTTGTGCAAATTGAGCTCTCAAATACTTAAGCCTGTAACAATTTTATAAGTACAGCCTTCGTTTGCAAAGAAATTTGATAATGGATAATTTCTTTACTCTATAAACGTATCTAATATCTCCACTTTCTAAATTAATTCCAAATGAAACAATAAAGAAAAGAATCTTAAATATATCAAATCGCATATCGATCACCCACGTTCTAATCTCTTATTTAATCCCTAAAACACCTCATCGGAGTATTTTCAAGTGGAGCTAATATTTCAATTAGAAAGGCCCTCGAGTTCTGGATCACGCAAGGACGAACGTTTCCCGAGAAAGTAGGCTATGAAAAGTCGGAGCAAATTATCCTCGTATTCAATTTCGAGCGCCTATTTTTACAATCGCTATAAGCACACAATAAGGGTTTGTAAGATTGATCTTTGCCGAGACAATGAGTCTAAAAAAGGTGTTTCTATTGAAGCAGTTTTCTCATTGGCACTTTATTTGGAAGTCGAGGCGATGAAAGAAAGAGCGTATAAGGCCAACAACACCTGAGGAATCGAACTAAAAGAACGAAGAAGAGATGTGAATAAACCGTAGCGTTAATCGATTACCTTTCGTGGTTTTGAAAGCGGGCCGAAGTGTGTTTTACAAAGAATCTCTCTTTCATAAATAATTGAGACTTTAGATTGTCTCATTTAATTCTAATGAAGTTTAAATACTTAATTCCGAAAGCGAGTACATGACGTCGTCGATAAGTAAATTGTGACGAATAAATGTGATTTCTTATGTGTAAACTGTGTCGATATGTATTCTCAATGATAAGAGATCAGCTGGCTCATGAAG
Organism: Pantala flavescens; assembly: GCA_020796165.1. Lineage (NCBI taxonomy): Eukaryota > Metazoa > Arthropoda > Insecta > Odonata > Libellulidae > Pantala > Pantala flavescens. Next base: position 51,372,723 of record CM036883.1, read on the forward strand.
GTCCTGCCTATAAAGACGTAAATGAAAGGTTGTTCGGCTAACAGCAAGTACTGGCGCGAGTTATGGATGTCATTACATGGCGAAGTTAATTTCCAGCTGAATTTAGGGCGTTCATTCACTTATATTAATTGGCAATCGCTCGAAATGATATTAGGGTGCTCGAGTCTAAACAACGGATGGACTTGACGACTGATCCCTCCCGAAAGAGACAGAAATATCGCCTCAGAAACACACACCTTCCTCTCGAACAATTCATTCATAAGACGTCCTCTCAAAAGGCGTATCGCGATTCGAGGCCTTCGCGACTCTATGAATCACATTCTATTACGACCATTAGCAAAATGGATCGCGAACCTGTAATTTTCGCGACTAATTAATGCGGGACGCCGTAATTTTATCAACGTTTAATTGATCTCGTGGAAAAAGGCGTGGAGTTCGGGGAGATAGAGTGCCTCGAGAAGAACGGGAATGTAATTATCTGTGGAACGCCTTTCACGGTCTCACACTCGGTGCGTGTTTGAAAGAATTAACGGAGATCCTAATTTCCAATTACGTGGCGTATCCCCGATGACGCGGTCGGGAGAGTAATGGCTGCAAGTCGATCCTCCGCCTTTATTATTCTTGCGAGGAAAGCCGTAAATTACTCATTCCGAATCATTGAGGACGACTTCGATGCGTATAAAAAAACGGCGAAATTCTAAACCCTTCTTTCCCTTTTCTATTCGTCGACAACAAATCTGAGCGTCGGCTCCATCCATCACTCACTTAAAACACACACATCTCATCGCTCCCCCGCCCACGCCCCCCCCCCTTCCGGCAAAAAAACGGTGGAGAGAACAAGGTGACTTGAACCACTCGGTCGGAGGATTCCTCTAATGGTTTAGAGGAAAGAGTCTTTGGTTACGCACTGAAAGGGGTATTATGGAAAGAGAAGAGTGATTTCTTTCGTTTTAGCTTCAAATGCCTTCGTTTACATCCACGCATTATTTAATGGATATATATTGTAACAACAGAAGAACATATGCAAACAAATAAAAAATATTCTACTATCGGGAACTCCAACCCCATATCGATATATTTTAGTTATACAAATGTGGAAGAGGTGCATTATGAACATTATATGCTAGCGATGACGATTATATTAGTTAAGTATCGTGAGACATAGGAAAATATTTATGCGAAAATTAATTCTTTAATGATTTTAGTTAAACAATAAAACGTCATTTTGCTTATGATTATTGGGATTAATTTCTGCTCGAATTAAATATCAAACGTGTTCTGATTCCATCCTTTTTTAAGGTTTACACCGAGTTTCACATCTTTCAAATAGTATCTTTTCTGAATATTTGTAACTTTTATCCCAATATAAATATAATATCCAGAATTATGCTTCCATAACTTCTGGGAGAATTCAGATAGCGTTACAGCCAGTTCGTTCGGCCTCTCATATATAACATATAGGCAGAGAATATTCGAAGCATCTTAATAGCGCATAGACTATCCATTCCTATTATCTACTAGGCTATTTCAAAGGTGTTGGCTGGTTAAGTTCTCAGGTACGCTCCGAAGGTGTAGGCATTTCTCACTTTGTTAATTGGTCCCCTACTGGGGACGATACGGGCTACGTCAGCTCTCGTAAACATCAGCGTTAAAAATCTTGCGTGATGGACACATCATTAACGCAGCCGTATACCCAAACGTATGGAGAAGATGCTGAGCCGAGGCAGAGATAATTTGAATATCATCATAGCAACGGAAGTAGACATATCGATGGAAACGCTTCCATCGTGGGTCGGTGAGGTGAGCAACACATATATTAGTGCCTCTTATACCTTGTATCTACCTATTAATTTCAACTTTAAACGGTGTATTTTTAAGAAATTCGAAACGATGAGCCTTCGCGAGAAATTTTAACTGATGGAAAATATCGTAAGGATTAATATTTTAATAGTGAACTAAAAGATGAGAAAAGGATAACGTGAATTTCTATTAAGAGGCAAGAAATACAAGAGAGGAATTAATACTGGATCAATGTGCATTGGAAATTACTATATTCCACTTCAGAGTGACTTGGCACACATTGACAACAAAATTTATGACTTATGATCGATCCTTTCCGATATAAATATTTACGATTGTACCTTCATAATAGGGAAGGCTCATCGGTACGATTGTAAATGCGTGTATTAGTAGATCGCTGCAACTTAGCAGGCCATCCTTTGCCGCGATGTTTACTGCACGCCGTTAAGGTGCCTCTCCCCTCATACGCTGAGGAATGCCGCCTCCCCCGCACTCCCACGAACAGTGTGAGGACGCCTTCCCACACCTTACTCGCACACCCTCCCGACCGAGCCACGTAGACGGAGAAGAGGATGGGTGTAATGAGAGGGTGGCCTTTCCTACTTTTTCGTTAGGAAAAAAGAGGAAGGACTTTGATTTACTCCCTCCGGTTTTTCTCGTTGTTGGCCAACACAGTTAGGAGTCGAGGTTATTTTTGTGCGGGAGGTGATAAGTGATGACAACGAATCTAATAAGAGCTCGTTTCCCTTTGAGCTGTTTCTATGCGATACTTGCGGCGATTATGGTTGTGGCGGTAAATGAGGAAGTTATAGATGCGAGGAAACTCTTCTATCCTTTGAACGGTGTGTTTGTTGCTGGTGGAAGTTGTAATTAGAAAATGGGTTTGACGGGGAGGTGTTACCAAAAGGTACTTTTGAAACAATATTTGGTTAGGAAAGTGTTTGATTCCAGGGAAAAATTAACCTGAGTCAATTTCAATGATACTAATTTAGTAATAAAAAAGGAATTTAATAGTACAGTAAAATTGTACCTTATCTGCCATACACTATACTAGCTATACTATTTACTAGCTTGGCTGAAAAAAAATTATGCTTCTCTAGAAATGTTATATTTCAATAAAACATACATAAACTTGTATCCTAGATATATTAGCGTATTCATTCATTTTACAGCAGTGACAATGGCAATGATATTACATGCCATGCTACGCAATGGGGTATTATCATCCCTCTTATTTATAAATTATCATCTGAATCTCTAAAACTCTTCACTTCGTATCATCGGGTATTTTTGAGTCGTTCTTCTTTTACTATCCGCGTCATTTCGTCTTTGGTCAGCCGACGGTGGATTTAAACATCTCAGCAGTGAAAAAGAGGCGATAGGAAGAATATCTGTGACAACAAACGGATTCCACTTCTTATTCTTTCACTCATTCACTTGTAGAATAGACTCCTATACTTCAATTCTGACTGATTTCTGAACAGTTCGCCTCCGATTGCACATCCATGCGAAGGAAAAACCCACTCAAAAAGGAAACGGAATGTAACTGAATCGTACCGTTACAAAGCGATAATCCCGCGATCTTCAAATCGCGCTTCTCAAATATTGGCTAATATCCCGCAGAAGGGGAGGTCACGGGGCTAAGTGAAGGCAAACAAATCGGCGAAAAAGAAGAAACTTAAAATTCGTTCTCCATTATACGGAATCAACCAAAAATACGGTACTTTGCGTTTGTGGGGGATTTGAATCCGAAATCATTGGAGAAAGGATGGAAATGGAATGGAAGGAGGAAGCGGCGTTGGAAGAGGATTCGAAGAGGAATTATGGGTCCGTTGTCAGTGGCCATCCTCTCCACCCTCACCTCCTTAACCTCTCAAGATGCTTTTTTATACTCTTTCCCTAATGTGAGCACCCTTCCACAGGGGGTCTCCCTACAGGTTCTTTCTCTATCTTGTGTGCTTTCCATTATTTCCGCCTTATCTTCTTCTAGCATCTTCTCTCCGCCTGTCCCTTCTTTTCCACACTTTCTCAATTCGAGTGGAAAGGTTTTGTTTCTTCATTCCTCAAACGCTTATTTTTCTCTTTTCTAAGTTTCCTCATCCGTGCGCCAAGAGTCTTCCACCCATAGCTAAGTTATCCTTATAAATAATCACCTCGGGTGTTTTTTACCTGAATTATAGAAAAATCTTACCTGATTATATTACTATTTTTTATGAATTATTCATTGTTCGTAGCATCCACCCATATTGCGTCATATAACCGAAGAAATTTATCAAGACTGCATGAATAGAAGAATTTCTTTAAACTTCGATACGTGAGCCTTTTGAAATTACTATGGTTTAGTTTCTTCTAATGAATAAGAGACACTCGGGTATATAATCATCTTAAATTCAATCACCCCCTTTAAGCGACTTTTTTGGGAATTGATTTTCGTTTTATATTTCTCTACAACTATATTTTGTCTGTCGTGAATTCAAACTCCATATTTACTCTCTCTCTCGCGTACCGTTGGTTTAAACTTGGGATTAATTATGTAAAATATGATTACTAAGTTGAAATATTACTTCCATTTAATCACCGTTGATTAGGTCATAGCGTTACAATCGATGTGAATTCCTGTGTGTACGTATGCTATCCTCTGATAGCAAACGTACTTTCAAAGAGAAAAACATGGTAAAATATTTTAATCATCTTGCCTATATTTCCAAGTAAGATTCAAAATGTAATTCTATAATTCATGTCCATAATTTGGCTTCAAATAAAAGCTCTCTCCTCAATTTATTGAAAAGAAATGGATTCTATACCTGTAGATTTGGTGATTTATAACTTTTACTCGTTCGCTGCAGCATTTCATGCTGAAGCGCCTTTTTACCTCTAAATACTTTACTATTCTCCGCAACACGCTAATGATCACTTGTGATTTTTCTTTCCTCTTTTCAATACCATTTCGTTTCAATTCCCTTTCAATTTTCCTCACGTCCTCTCCACACTGCGATCTTTTGTGAGAGTTTGTCGACCTTTCTCTATGGAGCCGCCTTTCGGTCGGAAATTCGTATCTGGAGTAAGTCGTCGAATTATCGCGAGGCGAAGAATGGTTTGTGTCTGCGTTGCCAAGGACGCGAGGGGCGTGCTAACGAAGGACGAGATGATGAACATTCCGATATTTCGTGCTCCGGACGTTAACGCTTTCGATCGAATTGCGAGGATGTTTACGGAAGCTGTAAAGAAAGATGAAGAAACCGAGAAAAACAAAGGGTCGAAAGAAATGTTTTGAAAGATGCCAGTGTATTGGAGAAATTCCGAGGAAAGCTTTCTCGCGCTGATTACAAAAGCTCTCAAGCGCCTCGTTTGAATTGTTTCGGTAACTTTTTGCAAGACGAAGCGTTACCACGAAAGATTTTCTAGAAAAATGCTAAAAGTAGACTCAGCATCGCATTAGATGTAGCTATGCTCTCCATGGAACTTTGAGCATATACGTATTTCGCACACTGCGCTGTCTATCTATGGCAATAAATTAAGAAATAATATAATAAATAGTTACACTATATAGTTACACTATATAGTTACACTATATAGTATAGGAAGATATCGACAATATAGAGAAAGTGATTTCATAATGTAACAATTCTGGATTTCCATTTATAGCCCAAGAAAGGAGAGATGTTTGATTCCCCTTCGTCTATTGGAAGTGGTAAAAGTAAGAATCCGAAGATATGCTTATGTAAAACTCTATAATGAAATCTATCATCAACAGTATGGAATTAACGTAATCATCACAAGAGTGACGCATATGGAAGAGATCTGGATTAATTTTAATAATGAAGGAAATCTTTCATAAGGATATTGTTTCTAAAATTCTTACATTATTCTTATCATTATTAGAAATATGTTACAAATAGCCCTTATGTCCGATGGAAACCATTCCATAAATATTATTTCAAGAAATATTGAATCGGGTGTCAGATTTTGACGACAGACAAAGATACCTCCGAGTTTCATAAACTCGCATTACCCTTTACCAAGAGTGCGCCGTTCTTTGATCCATCTGCGCCTTCAAACTCCGGACAATGTTTCATTCTATGCTCTTCAACGTCCGGACAGTAAAGCGCGTACATAATCCTCCTAGAAATCCGTCTTCTCATCCTTCCAGTTTACTCACATTTCCACCAGTCATTAGGAGCACCAAATTCGGGCATCAGCACCTCGGGCGCTTTCCTGTCCGTTCCTCAAAAGGCCTCACACACTCCGCCGCAACCAATTCTCACATCCTAAGAGTGCAACCTGCAGCTAATCTCCGCCCCCACAACGAAAACCACCGACTCACCCTGGTTTGCTCTCCTCCCCCGCGATGGGTGGTGAAAAAATACTCGCCGCTAATGCGTGGCCTCGGGGCACAAAGGCGGGAGCCGAAGAGGAATGGACCACATTTTTCGACGTACTTTTCCCTCTCCTGCGAAACATGTGGATTGAAAAAGGGTGACGCCATGTTGGGCACAGAAGCACGGTTTCGGCGGTTGAAATATCTCTCTTCAATTGCGAAAGAACTCAGGGAATTTGTACTTAGGCAAACGGTGATGTTTACTCATAGAATCTAGTCCCTTTTCTGAATAGCCAATAACTATTAATACCTATGCAAGAACTTAGAAGCAAAACTTCATACGAAGTGATATCAGTAAGATCTTCTAAACTCTATTTTATAAACTGAAAAGAAAGTTCACGTCAACTTCTCAGCCGTAAAAATCAAAAGATAAGTACACTGAGGTGAGCTGTACAAATAGCAATTTATCATAGAAAGAAAACCGGACAACCATAAAGCCACATATAGTAGGCATTCGATTTCATAAGACCAACTGTTAAAGGATTTTTATGATATACAGTCGAAATCACACATCATTTCCGTTTCCTGTCCATTTTCTTGTCAACATGAAAACCTCTTAGCGTAACCAATAAACTGTTGAAAGGGATTGGTTTGAAATTACCATAATGCTATGATTTCTCTCAAAGCAATTCAATGTGACAGAAATGCCAAATGATTCTGTTTAGCATTCTTTTCAAACGTAGATTTTGAAAAACTGCATGAAATATTGTACGATGTTTGTCCATTTCATCGGACACAAGGGCTGTTCGATGGGCGGTGGCATAAGAAAGGAAGTGACCTTTGAATGGAAGTTTAGACAAACTACTCCTTGGCTCTACAACAATCATTCGCACCTCTTCTTTCTTCGGCTATTCTTCGTCTTCTATTAGCCCCTGATTTGGAATCTGTTTGTCCACACCTCTGAGGAATCGACGTGAATGAAAAAAGAGGTCTTCGAACAAGAATTCGGAGGCTGATTGACTGTTATAATATTGTTCTTGAGGGCGAGTCCATTGGATGCCATTGGATGCTGTACACCCATCTGTGATTTCGTGTGGTCCGAATTTCAAGACCACGCCGTCTCATCTCTTACGAGTTAACTGAAACATGTTTCTCTCGATGCGTTTTTAATGACTCAGGGATTGAATTACCCGAGGAAAAAAAGCGTAAGGAAAAAGATGGGCGAGGGTAGTTTAGGAGAAAATGTACCATTACGAGGCGTACTCTTGGTGTTTTTCTTTCATACGTAAAATCATGAGTGACGGTCTCGGATGTTGGAAATATGAATCCGGGCTGCGTTCATGAACGAGTATTGCGGATACCATTCAGGTGAAGATATTGTGTAATTTATGGGTTATGCTCTTTTAAATACCGGAATGCTAATGGTATTCGAATATTAGTCTCTTTTAGGATATCTTTGTGAATAAGACGATAATCATACGTAAACGATATCTTACTATCACATTTCCTAACTGAGAAGTAAGAGAAGTTTATCAGTGATTTTATTTTTATAACGATATAACATTTATTAAAATGATAATTGCATATAAAATTACTGATAATTTGGTAATATTTTCAAATTCTAAAGCAGCTATTGTTGCATGAATTTTTTTGTACAGGTTTAAGCGCATGTCATGAAAATTAAAAAGAGATTAAAAGAGAGAGATTAAAAAATCAATTAGAAAAATCGCATGCGTTTGAAACTAACAAAGCGATTCATAGACTGGAAAGAAAGACTCACACCTTAACGATAACTCTTTCAGAGCAATTTAAAATAGCTCCAAATGGAAATGACATGACACTCCAAATGACAATATCATTATGGTGTTCCAAGAGATCGAAACAGATTATTAAACAAATTTATATGAAAATTAATAGGAAAAAAGGAGAAATACGCTGGACAAACTTGAACTTACATACTGGTCTAATTATTTTCAAGCATGTTTTTAACATCGAGAATTTACACTGATCAAATCTTACTACATTTTCATAAGTGTCTTCGAAAGGAGGTAACACTCAATGTGTGATTCACGTTCAGTATTCTAGTAACTTAAGAATCTGGATATGAGAATACCCAGGTATTCTATCGCTTGTATTTGTCTTAGATTTTGTGTCTCTTAAATTCGATAGGATCTCAAAAACGACTTGATAATCAGCTCCCACTAAAAATTATCGGATAACGGAGAATATGCCCTCAGATATCTTTTAATTTTTTAGAGGACCAATTAGAACCGTTTCCAACGATAAAGTTGCCTCATCAGGGATAGGAAACACTCGGACGCTAATTTTTCGGATCTATCTTATTTTGGGAATCATTTAGTGCAAAGCGTGCTTATTGTTTAATTCTCGTGATATTTCGATAACTCACTTATTCGTGACGATGGAGAAGTTAAAGAAGCATTATTTCGAAAAATTAGAAAGTTTTTCTTATGTTTGTCAATTAACACGCTCACTCTAGTTTCCAAGATGAAAACAAAAAATTTAAGGGGCTGTCTCCTGCAGTTTCGTAACTCATTTCATCGAGTATTGCCTACCAATAGTCTGCTTTAAACTCATCAAATTGCTTCACTGCGAAAGCTCTTTTTATCATAAGACGCAAACAATCAAAGAGTCCGCAGCATTTATTCGTTAAGCAATTTTTTCCCATTGTTTGGACGATGGACTCGGTCGGTGCTTCGTCCATTTCCACGCAACGGTTTCAAATCATGCACAATTGATTAAGTGTCCTAATCGAAGAGCAAAAGCTTTAGCGAGTGAAACAGCATCGATTATGCGAATATCATTATCCTTAATTCCATCGATTTATAAGAAGTGTGAAAAGGCATGAGTGGTACATTAAATCTTGCACTGAAGGATGGATTCTTTGGAAGACCGTTAACTTACATTTGATGAATTCCTCAATTCAATAACGACTTATCAATTTACCATCAACGTGATGTGCGACTTACGCTTTCTCCATCGGATGAAAGTATAATCGACCACTCAATTATCCTATCATTTATATCCTTGCATGGAATTGCAGAAAGAGAAATCATATTTGAATGTCCATTTTACGATAGATTCGTTTTCTATCGACTTATTGGCTACGTCTTTATACATAATTATTTATTGTACCAACCTAATTAGGTTAGTACAATAAATAAGATATAATAACTAAAGATTTTGTCAAGGTATGAAACCTAACTAATAGCTAACAGTAAATTGTGTCAGTACTTTTTAAAAATTAAAAAATAATTCTTTTCTTAAATTCTAAGACACAGTAACTATCATTCAGAGATACATAAACTCACAAGGGATTAGACATATATTAGTGGTTCTATTCCGAATAAAAATTACAAATGAGCTTTTACGTTACATTTTCGAGTCATCTATACTAAATGAATAATCTCATATTATTTAGACGAAATACGACAAGAGTCCATTTGGAGGAAACGGTACATGAGCACGCGACTCATATGCCCCGAGCACAGTTTGTGTACTCATTGGTTAGGAAACGTAAGAGACAAGAGTCATCCGCAAAAAAACTTCGATTCGGAAAAAGTCGTTGCGTAAATGCGAAATCGTGCGCAAACGAACCGAAGCCATTCCGAGGTACGCGTCTTCAAATCGAACGGGAGATGAAGGCGAATAGCGGGAATTGAAAAATTGAGGGGAAAAAAGGACGCCTTTAGGATCAAAAGCGATGATTCACTTTCCCATTTGGAAGAGTTGATTTTTCCTCGGATGGATTCGAAACGCCCCTTAAACTCCTCCGAAAATTAAGCGATCGAAAAAGTGGGAGAAAAACAGATTTCCGTTCTTTTAATGCAAAGAACATATGGAATTCGGAGGGAATAAAATACACGATCCTTTGTGAAGCTTCTTTTCTACGAAGAATCCGTGTCTGAAGAACTTTCTTAAATTGAGGAAACGGGTAATACTAGTCGCGAATACGAAGTGAAAACCGTGAATTAGGATTATTGTAGTATCATTAAGATGGATTTTTGAGTCTGGAACTTTGATTTAATCTTCTAGCCATAAAAAAGAAGGTCTCCTTAAAAACCACCAGTAAAGGTGTTAGTCAACAATTATTAACTCAAGACTAGCTCATAGCTTAGAATTTAGACATTCTACATCTATACATTATATCTCTCTATGAAGAAGGAATAATACTGATCATTCTTACTTATCTTGTTATACTTAAATTACAGGCATTGCAGATCAAGCACATGAGCAGTGTTTTCTGAATCCAAAGGTTTTATTTATGTGAGAATTTAGGTGAGAAAACATAAACATACTTTAATATGATGATATATTGTTTAGAAGTGTCACTTAGTACAGTATTTCTCAAATGAAAGAAAATTTATCGTCAATCAAATTCCATAGATTATGATGACCGTACGAATAGCTAACATATACGATAGTTGAAGAAGGAATAAAACATTTATTGAGCAAGAAGATTGCTTCAAAGACAGCACCGCCTTATTTCTTATGAATGAATAATGTTCACTGAGGAGCATTTTGATGACCTCATGAGTAATTTAATGAGTTAATTGCGAAACGAGCAATTTCCCTGGAAAAATTTTCTTTTAAAAAGACGCGAAATACGGAATCGCGATCGGCTTTTATAAAAGCACAAATCTCGAAATGAGTTGGATAATGAGAGTTTTTGTTAGCGCGGTCAAGAGATCCGATAGATACAGCCTTAATGGGCCGAGAAATATATTGCCCACGATATCACAACACCTGCGAAGGAAGTAAGTCGGCGATATTTTATGGATATAGAGGAAACTTTTTACAAAATTCTTTGCGAACTTTAATCCCGTTCATTTTTCCCTTCTTATACCCCGTAGAGAAGTTATGTTCCGGTTATGAATACCCGAGTGTATGACTGTGTATTCTGATATCCATTTTTTTAACTTAGCTATTCATCCATCTCCATTCTGAACATCATTTTCCCGTCTGACATCGTTTCCGAGATCTCTTTTCCGGAACAACAAGAAAAAACGTCTCTCTACATCATATTCAGACCTTATGGAGGCATAAGTGGCTTTAAGAGGGGAAGCGGTGAATACTGGTGTACGACATCGCATCTGGATGAAAATCATTCAGATATTATCTCATTACTCCGTCCTTTTTTATCCGAAAGGAGAACGAGGAGACAGAATGGAGCGGCAAAAACTTAAACCGGCATAAAAACCGGAATACCTCTCTCTTCGGCTTCCTACGTAATATGGCAACTTCTTTCCGTCAGAGATCAATCAACGAGGTATGCATTGGACGGAGAAAAAATCGGCCGAGAGTGGTTCTCCGACCATTTGTCACGATCTTGCAGAAAAAGAGTGGAATGGGGAAGTCAATTCCTTCAGCTCCGCATAAAATTATTCTGTTGTTGAGACGTTAGATAGAGACGAATAGGATGGCACTTAGGTATTTTAGCTACATGGGAATCCGGTGGTGAAAGATACGAGCCGCGTGGTACACCTGGGTTTGTCTCCATAGCTACGTTCTGGTAAAATTTCTATGCTCAATCACTCATGATTAACCTGGACTACCATCCTATAGATATAACAGAGATTTATGTTTATTGGTATCGGGATGATGTCTTGATCGATTAATACGTTTTATTACAATAAATGAATATTACTTGTAAAACATCATTATGCACTTTACTACCATGTTATTATTAAATTATTATGATTGCCATTCTATTTTCACTCTATCAAAGTTCAAATCTCAATAGATAGTGGTAAATGTCAATGAAAAATTGTTGCTAAAAGATTAGATTTAAACAAATAGAATAACGCTATATTTACAAAAAGAAGTGCAAGCTTAGATATGAAAACAGAATTGATCATCGCACAGATGTGAAGTACAAAGGACTCTGTGAGAGAGAAACCTACTGCTTGAAACGAGACGGTGGCAAGGATTTACCTGAAAGAGACAAAGTTGCAATGTTTGCAGGTATCCCATGGAGTGAGTGCTCCATACATGGGATCTTTGGCAGTTATGCTTTCGACTTACGGGTTAAAGAGCGTTTTAGGCCGTGGCATTGTGCCCACGCCACGCGCGGCGCTATCAAGCGTAGGAGGGGACCAGACCGTCATCCCTCTTCCTCAAACTTTATTTTTTGCGAGAAAAACCTAGGGGATAAATATAAGAAAGGGTTGTGTCACCTCAATTAATTTTCTTGTGTTTCTATTATTGGATGTTTATTTTGAATTCGTTCGTAATTGTTCCTTTCCAATTCTCCTAATCTTTGTTTTCCCGAAATTATTCAAAGGGTTGTATCGTAATTTTTCGCTCATTCTTTATTTATTGCAATAGACTTTACGTAGAGCATTAGCGTGGATTTAGCGATTCATTTTAGCTTAGTTTTAGTGCGGATTTTGTAAACAAGTCGAATCTTTCATTCAGTTCTCACTCTTTCTCCATTGCGAAGAACTAAAAGAAGGCTTCTCGTTTAAATATTTATCATTGGTTTGTAAATAGTCCCTCGCCATATATTGATTTATCTTAAATGGAGGAGGATCATTTTTATTTCTTCTTCACTGCAAATACCTTTCAAATGATAGCCGAATATGTTTAACATGCTTCACTATTATGAACAATATTCCTACTTACCTTACATTCGACAGAATCCGTTTCAACAACAATTCATCTGTTTCTTTAACAGAAAAATAATTCCTTTTTCAGGGAATTATTTTAACTATTATCTCCTTTTTTATCTAATCAATGTTAGGGAAATATCCTAATATTTATTTGGCCATCGATTAGTTACGGATGTGATTTAATATATTATTATAGCATTATACAAACATTAATATAAAAATACACAATCTATATAGCATATTCTCAGATATAATTTACTTTCTAATTTCTATATAATGTCTTAACTATTTCTTTCTAATTAAATTTTAAACAGGCACGATGAATAAAAGGCATTTAGAATACTGAGAATTATTTCAGGAAATATATCGATCAACATTGGTTGAATAACATGTAAATAATTGGAAAATATAGTTCATATTCTCTGAAGAACTCAGACCGAAAAACAAAAGTGTTTTGCACCGCATAACTAAAACTAAATAGAGAAAAAATACGACTCCTTATGGATTGTTAGCGGCCTTTATAACTTTCAAAACACCCGAGGTCTTTTCCATTAAAAACGACATCTGCATAGAAATACGCACGAGTCATCATCGTCTGCAATCGCCATTGACGGTGGGCAATGAATCGGCTCCACGAAAACGGAGGACATATTTGGAAATCCTGGCGTCGAGTGTTGTGCACGCAAGTGAGGCGAAGGCGTGTAAACGCACTCTGACGTGTATTTTCCGTCTTGTTTCCTCCACTTCCGAAAGCACGCCGCCCACGCCCTCCCGCGGAAAGTGGACTTTCCTCGAGTGGGTGTGTGTCCGTGCGTGTGAGAGGTCTAAAAAAAGAAAGGCGAAGTGAGCCAAGGGAAAAGGATAAATTGCGAATTAAGAAGGGGAAGGGATACACGTGTGGGTCCTCGGGAAGAAGGAAAAAACGTGTCCCCATTGTGGATCGCCTGGAAAACGATTTGTTCAACTAATAAGATGCATAAGATGTCCGAGGCATAATTCATTGCATGGTTTTGTTTCTCTTTTGTCCCTCGTGTTACGTTCACGTTGATAAAATATTACGATTTTTTGCGGATGATCAAGCTTAAGTAACTCTAATTTCTGTGATAAGGTGAAATGAAGGTAAATAACGTTTGCATTGTTTATTTAACAGAAAAACGGATTTCATTTGATCTTTGGTTCTTACTTCTAAGTAAATTGAAAATAATCTACTCTAAACTTCTAAAGTAGTTGCTCCATAATTCGATACTTCAGCTGTTTAATGGGGATGAAAATATTATGAACATCCAATCCTTACTTTAATTAATTTTGGAATCTTACAAAATTGAAAATCATTTTACAGTTACTTACAGTTTTCTAAATAGAAGGGATTTTGCTTGTGATATTAGTGATTACTTCGCATTATATGCTTAAAAGCATTGAAAAAAACCACGAGCTATGTGATAACGTTTAGATTTTTTTAAGAAAACAATCAATGAATCATCGAGACAAAAAATATTCAGAGAATAAGAATATCCACAGCTGTAGCGGAGTAGTAATGGGACTCTGAAATACATAAGACTCAGCACTTCCATGCATCTACTTCACGTTTGCGGCCAGAAATGGAAGTCGAGTGCGGTGAAGTAAAAGCAGAAGTTCTAGAGTAAAGGATACGGTCAAATTTACTCTGTTAAGACCGAATTGGGCAAGAATGAGAGAGTTCACGAGAGACGTTTTAAATAAAGCCGAGGGAAGAAGAGGTTGGCAGAAAGATATTGGCGTGGGTCGAATCCCTCGGTCCACCCCTATAAAATTGGTATGACCCGTCACGAGATGGAAAGTGGCTATGATGAGGAGTGTTTAAACACCTCTGAACATCGTCTCGTAATGTTCCGAGAGGAAGTTCGCGTTAATGCTCTCAACGGATAACCTTCTCGTGTTTGTTTCGGAGATTCCAAGTCACGAAACACTTCGGTTTGCGTGGGCACCCTTTTGTTTACCGGCTGAAGATCGGTCGGGCGCGATTTACGATTCCGCATATGCGAACCCGATTGGCCATTTCAAACTGCGGATGGGGGAAACGAGCTTTTACCTTTGATGGACCATTATGATTTGCTCGTAATAACTTATTTTATTATATCTCTGAAATAGGAAGGGAATTGGTGATGAGAGGTAAAGTTCATCTAATTAAATTATTTATGTGCAAAGGTGAAATGGAATGCTTTTTCTGAATAAAGCCATCGAGATCAGACGAAGTAGATATTGATAATATTTTCGCCCTTAATGATTACCTTTCGTTAAACAGAGGCGTGTAGCTGTCCAAGTATAACTTTGACTTATATAAAACTCTTTCTATAATATCCGAGGATGAATGTGTATGAAATAGGAACTATCGAACATAAATTTAGATTCAAAAATGAATCAAAGTATCGATCTATTGGTGAATGGCGTATACGTGACTTAAATTCAGCAACTCAATCAGTAAAGTGTGGCGAGAAGTATTTCTCCATAAAAACAATTATTCCATGTTATGGCTCAAAAACCATGATTAAGTTGTCAAGTGTAACTCAAGTTTGTATAAAACAAACAATTCTAGTGATAATCAAAAGCAGTTTCAGCAGACGAGCTTACGCAACAAACGATTATAAGCACAAGATTTATCTATTAACCGGGAGTCTAACCCACGACCTTGCGGTTGTCTTTCTTGAAGAGTAACCACTGAGCAAACAGGACCAGTAAATCTTCCAGTTTTAATAAATCGACTTCATAGTTACCGTTCGATAAGACTATAAATTCTATTTCAGCCGCCGTCTTTCAGTAAATCCATCTTAGTCACCTTTGCAGACAAAAACGGTCTAATGTATTTTCATTGGATAAGCCAATACTTACGCTGTACTCTATATACCGACTTAAATATATCGTCAAAGCTGTCAACGCACAGGTAAAAACTCGCAGCCGCAGAGACGGTAAATTTCAACGACAAAAATCATACTTATCGTCTTTTGTTTTGACCGTATTCTCACGTCTTCAAAGTCCTTTCACGTCAGGAACCACTTTAGATCTTTGGCGACGCAAAAAATAATCCATTATTATGAACTCATCTCCAAAACGGGAGGTTTTGGGGGAGGGAAAAGAGCACTCGAGGGTGAGTCATTATTTAAAGGTGAACCTAATTAAACTGTCATTGAAGGGGACATTGTCTCAAATATACAATCCCCATACACCTTTTAGGGCGCCAGGGGACAAAAAATCTTCGGAGCGGTGACTTTTCCTTTCTTCTCCAACGGACTTTCGCCGCGCACTCGATCCGAGTGAAAAAAGTGGTCAGTTCATTATGAATGGTGATCGGAGACCTTTGCCATTTGCGTCTCTGAATTGTAAAAAATAAGAAAGGAATTACGTAGAGGTTGGATCTACGTTTACTGCATTTACACCCGGACTTCGATTGAGGGGAAAATAAAAGTTACTGATGAACTCGAAAGATATTTGACAAAAATTGATACAGCTTAGTTTTTCTTATTTTGTTCACCAGTTAATCGATAGATTTGAATAATATTAGAAAAAATACTGAAATGGATACTTAAGAGATTTTTAATTTACAGTCGTTCGAAATAAAATCTGGAAATTTTTAAAAATTAAAATTACAAACATACATTGATAGAAACTTACATTTTTATAATTAATAACAGCGAAAAGAAATTTACATTCTGTTTTTAAATTTCAAAAGATTTACACGATTGTTTCTGATCTACGATTGTTTCTTGCAAAGGAAATATATTGAAGTCTATGATAAATAGAACTTTATATCTTTCCTATTTTTTCAACTTCTGAATATTTGAAATAAATGAATCCTCGATTGTCCAATCAAATGAGAGTCAACGAAGAATCTCAAAATCGAAACTAAATAAAATTAACGAATCGTCATGTATGAATTTGACGAAAACACTTTAACGATCAGAAACAACACACGAGAGGGATATCGTTGGGCAGTATATTGAACAAGAGTCCAGAAAACATTAGGAACAATTTGTACAAAGCAGTAAACAGAAAGAAGGAATTTAATACAGCCCTCATTCGCTCCAAACATACAAACAGAGCTGCAAGAGACATCCTCTGAATGTGCGAGATTTTGAAAAAAGACGAAAAACAGTCCTTGGACACCGAACTGTTCTATTTCTCAATCGAAGTAAACACGAAGAGAGCAATGGCTTCAACGCATTACTTTGGGATTGTTTCCCCAAATGTCCTATTTGTCGACGGTTTAATTGTACAGAGATGGCCATTCTTACTCAACTGAAAGGCGTGAGATTAAAGCGACGGATCGAAACTTTGAAGCAGCGTGAAGAACGGTTGTTTACATTTCCATGGAAATTGGAGAGAGTTCGCCATAATTCGTCTCTCAAAGGAACGAATTTAAAAAAGCCAACGAGATAAATGAGTGCTCGAAGAAAGATTCGAAATCGAGAAAGGCTGTGACGTTGGAAATTCGTTTCGTGGTGTGAATGGCCCTTTGACTGGATTCAAGGTGTCGTATTATTTTTGGACGGTTTTCTAACTCTTCCATCGCTATTCTATTACGGATACATTATCAACGTACAAAGAAACCTAATTTGATTCATGAAGCAATTTATTCGTGTTCAGCAAAAACTGAATTCCTAAATGGATATAACAATAATAATAACACGTCATATTGACGGAAAGAATGCTTTCATTTAATATTTATAAGGACCTTGGAATTACAGATATAATATCTCCAACAAGTTCGTAGAAATTACGTTAGAAAATCATTAGTTTTTAGTAAATTCATTTATACTAAATCACATATTTACACGCACATAAAATAATCTAAAGAACATTTCAATGATATTACAATAAATAAAATTATTTCTAAGTTTATTTCTGTCAAGACTAAAGCAGACAGAGGCTAGGTGGTAGTCGTAACTATATTAACAAATAATATAATATATTTTAAATGATACAATAAAAATGAACTGCAGTACAAATTATTTTAAATTTAATCTGAATTGGTTCGTTCTATTTGTAGCATTTAAATAGTTAGTGATGAAATAATGACTTAAAATGAAATAGGTAACTCATAAAACACTCAACATGTTGAATGAGAGCTTTTATTTTGAGCATTGAAAACAACCATCGGAATTGTCTCTATTCAGGGGAACAGTTAATGAATCAGATTATATGAAGGAAATCGCGCACAAAGGGAATTCTAATTAATCAGTTTCAGGAAAACACAATCGAAGATGAATTCCCTTTCTCTCTATTCAAACGTTCTCTTTAACCCCACGACTATTATTTATGCGAAACATTGGGCGAACAAGGCCGCGCGATGTAGAATGAGCGAATACACGTGAAATTGGGTTAGAATATAAATAGAGGAGTTAAATAACCCAGAATGAATTTCAGCGATGATACAATGCGTGAATACAGCTGTTCGCAATTAGTAAGAACTAGGCAAGGATGCGAAAAACACATCCTTGTGACGGACGGCGAAAAAATCGGCGGAGGGTCGAGTGGGCGGTGTTTGTGATACAAGGAGGAAACAAGGAATTGCTCTCAGAGTAAATAGCGGTAAATGCGGACTGAATCGAGAAGTGCCGAAGAAAAAAGTTCAAACGATCAAATAGAGATAAACCTTGAGGATGTTTACGTATGCTCATCGGAGTTAAATTGGAACAGAGAGAAAATACGGAAGGCGTGGGAGAGGAAGGAATGTTGTTGGGTTTCGCGTGAGACAGAGGAACGGAGGGACAGGTAAGAGTGGGCTTTCTACTGTGTTTTAATAGCCAAAGAGGAATTCCTTCTGCGTTACCCTCGAATGAGATAAGCCCCTATTTTTCCGCTACCAAATTTGGTCTCCGATGCCGTATCTTGATGAATGGAGTACTTGGAATACGTTTAATGGAATCGGTATGCATTTGATTGTAAACTGATTGAATGGAAAGCAAAAATAGATGATTTTCCAACTATTGTCTCTGTTCCATCATAGATAAGTAGGAAGTAGTGTACTTATTTGGAACAGCTAACGTTCTACTCTGTGGGTTCCACTTTATAAGAGGGCGTTCTAAAAACTGGATGAAGTACCCATTGAAGAGGATGACGAGTAATAAGAGGAAATTTCGATGACTGCCATTGCCTCTGAAGGTCCGGAAGGAAGGCAGACACGTGCAGAGAAATGAAAGATGGACACGGGCATCTCTTTATACTAAACGCCGATTCATGGCAGGGCTTCAAATTTCGCCGGGAGAAATGTGAAGAGACGAAATATTTTTGGCGAGGAAGGAATTAAGGAGTCGAGGGAGTATAAAAAAGTACATATATAAATATAACGAGGAGAGCTCCACGAGGCCTAAGCGTCCAGAACTAATGATTCATGGTTTTGGGCAATGTTCGCGCGTGCGAAACGATACGATGTGTTCAGCCGTTGGAGAAGAAAAAGCGGGGAAAAGTAATTCATGTATGTTTGGGAAAATTAAAACGCGCATTATGATAATGTCCTCTCTTAATATTTGATTTAGCAGGTTTGGAGTGCGAATGTGTTAGCTTTCCCGAGCGGAAAGAATTATGCGCGGAATTCTGTGCTTTAGATTTTGGAGAATTTCAGATAGAAACGTGAGAAGTTCTGAGATAATTAATTATTCATTGAATTGAATTAGAGAATTATTCAGATAATATGTTAACGGGTTTTAGGACACAAGGACGAATCTAGGCCTGCTGAAAGCTAGATTTCATCAGAAAGTTTCTATCTTTACATCTTCTTTAAGGTATGAGGATATAATGTCTAGTGCTAAATTTAAACGTTAAAAATTTTGAGAAAGATAGTGAACGACATTAAAGAAACAGTTTTTTTCAATGAAAAGAAGTTTCGTAGATTCGCTTAGTAATATGATACGCAAATAAATAACTTTAAGCTCGCCAAATGTGAAATTCAAAATATTAGTTCTCCTTTCTTATGAGCTTTAGTTAAATTAAGAACGCAAAAACATTATTGTATAAATTTTACCTTTTATTGTTTAGTCCCAAAATTCTGATTACTCTCCCTCACCTTTACCAATTCATAAAGATAGTCAATTCTAATAATCGATATCAAAGTTTTTTTATCGCATACTAAAAAAATGAAAAAAATATATCAATATTTCTTGAAAAAAACTTGCAAGTTTCTGTCATATGATCCAATAGGCTGTTGAAATATTTATGTGCATGTTTCCGCTTAGTAGAACATTCTATAGACTTACAATTCAGCGAGGGTCACATATAGAATTGACATTATTACGATGACAGTCTTTGGTACTATAGAACAGTCAGTGCTTTTGCTTCTTTCTCGTTAGCTAATGCTCTTCAATCAAAGGAAGGAAAAGGTATACAGACAATGATTTACGGAAATTTGTTTTGAATCAATTCCGGTTTCTTTTTCATTCAAACCTTTTTGATTCATGCGAAGATAAAAGTTTAATGCTGCATTACTGTCAGGACAGTTCATTTCTTTCACATTAGCTTTTAACAGCTGAATAATGAATGGACTGTGTTAGAATTGATTCATCCTCTTTTCACCAGCGCGTCTGAAGAGTGGACAGGCAGCGTCAACTTAAGCAGCGGTACAGTGCATAGGCAAGGAGATAGAAACAGGTTCGAATTTTACTTACAGTCATTGGGGAGGGCATTCCTACTCGTTCGCCACTTCCGCCAATACGGGTTCTGGAATAGAGAAAATATATTTTTTGTTACCTTTTAGCTTTGAACACACAGGAAATTGAATAAAAACCATTGCTATTTTATTTAGCTAAAAAGTAAAATCTCAAATTTGTAAAATAGAGCAACGACAACAAATAAAATCACACCGAGGAAAGTACTGAATATAATTAAATACTGAAGGTGATAGTAAAGGATAATTCATTGGGTGATATTTACGTTTATTCTACTCATTTAAGTTTAGCGCACGAACCTCAGTATCTTATAATTTAATGACTGTACATGAATTTACTGCTGTTAATGGCGAAACCTTGTTGTTGTTGTTCTGAAACCGATTGTTGACAAAATTAAAATATAAACTATTATATCCTATGGAATATTTATGTACGGAACAGCGAATCGATGATAAAGCAAGAAAATCACGTTCAATTATTGCTTACAAAGGATAGATATAGTTCCTATAATAGATTATCATATCGCAAATAATTCACTGTATTATCAGAATAACAACAGTTTCCGTGGGTCGCTAATGAGAACAAAGAGGCATAATGAGCTTTTATATCGGATTAAATTCTGCTTTTAACCGAAATGATTAAGTTATTGCAAATTGTTTTGGAATCGCGACAGCGCGTACTCAGGATCTGTCGTTAGGGCATCCATTCTGAGCATAATGTAGAGTGTTATCGTAAATCAACGTGTATTATCTCCCTCGTTTTATCCGGATGGATGTTGGGATCACGGTAGCCGCCTTACAAATGAGGAAACATGATGTGGCGAAGTATTTCATTTTAATCGTGCCAAGTTAAGAGCGTTATTAAGGACGCGAAACTGGGTTGCGCGTTCAGCTGCTCCAATGTGTCTCCATATAAGGAAGCAAATATCGCGGCTACTGTTTTTTATTCGGGGGAGTCGTAAATCCAATCGCCTGCGCTAAGCAGATATCTTTAAAAAGGCGTATCATTCCCATCCAAGGTTGCCCACGCGAAAATTCCCTCATTATAAATCGTCGGAAGGAAATTAAAGCTAAAAATAAGATTTTTAGGAGAGCGCGGTGATCCCACAAGGTTTGCATCCATTATAAGTGCAAGGAGAGGAAATATATAAAATAGCGTCTATTTAATGAGGACACGATCTATGGTATTGATTCTTCATCCGAGACAGGTGCTATAACTCAATCGCTTCCGAAAGAATGACCACTGTCTTCCGTCATTTGCATTTAAGGAGAATGCAGTAATAAACTGTTGCATTCTGCAGCCATTTATAGATTGCTAAGAAGAAGCTGGAATTACCGCTAGTATAAAGCGGCGCTTTAGACTGTTTATACGCTGAAGTTTCGAAGTTTTTATAACGAAGTTGATTCATTCCTTGCAAAATAAAAGAAGCCTATGTTTTAACGATCCTTGAATTTCTCCGGAGTCTTATGCAATAATGGAATTATATACAACGTAATATTGATGTTGAAGGTTTTCTAAATAATGCATTCAAATGGAAAATTTCAATAGGAACATAGATTGAGAAGATCAAGTAGATATAAAATTAATCATCTGTTATGTTGACGAATATATGCTTAAGGAGAAAGTTAGTCAAAATTGAAGAAATTCATGACGTACACAATATGTGAAGTAGCTGGGACAGAATAGCTTACAAATGAAGATTATATATATTCTAATAAAAGTAATATATCTAATTCAACTAAATAGTGAATAATTCGGAACACCGTAAAAATAAAATTTATTGAATAAGTAAGAATAAAATTCGTTTCCGCACCCATAGGTCCACGTGCGTTTCAAAAGGGAAAATGCGACCTCGTGCCCGGAAGTGGCGAAAACAAAAGAAGCGAGCCGATCGCGCGGAACAATCGGAAAACAAAAGAGACGAACAAATATATCGATGTCCGAAAATTTCACGTGCAGGGAAAGGGGTTCTAATAAGAGAACTGTCATCGTTCTTTTTCCATCCATTTTCGTCCCATGATAAACATATCCCCGATAATTTGGTTTCCCTCGGATGTGCTGCCACCTAGGTTGCGAAAAAGAGAAGGCGGCATTCCCTCCAAGGACATCGGCTTCACAAAAGATACGCCCCAACGGCCTTCCCTCCCTCCGCTTTGCATACTCCGCATTACACAATCTCGACGTACTCCCATTTCTCCTTCATCCACCCACGCTGCGCGATTTAAAATGCCTCTTATTTGCTTATATTAGCTATTCTTGGAATATTCTTAAGGATTCATATTGTCTCTTGCACTTAGCCTTTTCTATACGTGAAGAAAACTATTCGGTTCGCAACAGATGTTTTTAGTTCTAGAGCTTGTGTGCTTATACGATGGATTGCTGAAGGCGAATATAATCTTATCCTTATGGATTATAAGGGAATGAGATTTTGGTGGTTTATCTATCTCTTTATACATAAATGCACTGTTCTTTTTCTTGTTAAAATTTCGGAATATATTTTATCGAAAGTACAGATCATTTGGTTAATAATACATTCATTAACTCTCCGGAATTATATTATCGAAATTATTGAATGACGATTTTGCAATTACATAAAAATTACATGTTTCCCAGATGAAAAATCATTTTGCAATAATTATTGGATCATGAGCATCAATTACGTTTAAGAAAATCAAAACTATTTAGTATAATTAGTTTCAATTTTTTTAAACTATGACCAATAACAAGCTTGTAACCATCCAGTGATCAAATTTTAAAAAAAGAGTGTTCCAGAAATATTCAAAAACTAGGCTACCGTAGGTTTGCGTTCGAGTCCCAGTTCAGAGCTATCTTCAGCGTCGAACGTACGTACACTCCCTTTCCGCATCTGAAGATGGCACATTTTATTTTTTCTTTCCGGATATATATCCCCACCGATATTAGCCATAATTATTTTGGTTTCATCAGTCTCTGTTTTTCCAATCCTTCCGATTCACACATCTCTAAATGTGGACTCCTTTTCACCGAATGCGCTCCACCGGAATTGAATGGTGTTTACTAAACGCAACGTATCGATATAATGGGTAGTTATGGAAACACTTCCGGGGGTTAAAATACCGCCGCCTCCAAATAATATCTTTCGAAATAGATTTTTGGCCCCTCGTTTATTTTGGGCCCACGTCTGCCGATGGCGTTTCTCCGCTCCCATGAGTTTTTGCTCCGATTAAAGTATCAGTTTTCGAAGGGTCTTTTATTGGGACCATTCAAATTATGAAACGACGGAGCGTCATCGCTTGGCTCCATCCCAAACCTCCGATATGCTTAATCGAAAATAAAATCCAATCGATACGCCTTCTATTTTAAGATTCCTCTCCGCTCATCTGATCGTCATGTTGGCCACTTTCGGAGGAGGTTTCAGCCGCCTACTTGTCTGCGAGTGCTTCCATTGGTATCTTTGATTTCCTCAGAATATCCTCACGTATCATTCAAAAGAAAATTGAGAATTGATTTGGGTGGAATTACTAATATATGTTACAATAAGATATTCCTTTAAGGTCAAATCTTTACTTTTAAAAAGGACTTATCAGTTACTAAAGTCTATATCAATCATATTCAATAGAAATAGTTAAACGTTTGAGCAAAGAAAAGAATAAGAAAATTCCTTCTTGACGGTATTTAAAGGTAGGTATAAAATTGTTAATGATTCATAGATCTTATACTTTACAAGGCATATTACAATAAATAGCAAGTAAGCCGCGTTTGATTTTCAGGATCGCTAATAAGTTCACAGAATGTAACAGTGAATATTGCTCCATAACTACCTTACCTTGGGGTTACTCCATATTAAATATTGAGTTACCCCAAGGTGTGGATGTCAAATTTTGCATTTACATTTAGTTATCAATTTATTGTAAGGGA
Organism: Pantala flavescens; assembly: GCA_020796165.1. Classification (NCBI taxonomy): domain Eukaryota; kingdom Metazoa; phylum Arthropoda; class Insecta; order Odonata; family Libellulidae; genus Pantala; species Pantala flavescens. The sequence continues at coordinate 51,397,001 of CM036883.1, forward strand.
AATTCAGAACGGTTTATTAGCAGTCTAATGACCAGCTAATATATACATAAGCACACACGAAAGATCCAGTTTAAAGGTGCATACAGAAGTACCATGACGTAATGTTTCTCAACTATCTGCAATTACGAAAATAGCGAAATTATGACCAAAGTAAGATGTAACGTAAATAATATTTCCATACCCCTTTTATATAAAAACTACGTACTTAAATACTTAGAACACTTATTTCCCTAGCAAACCGCCTTCTTTACGATGGCATAGCTTAATCTGAGCTGTCTCTTTCGACATCGCGTGTAATCCCACCGCATCCGGAAGGCCTTTCCAGGTAATGGGTCACCGTGCATCCAAAGCGAATTTTCGGCATATTTCGTTTGGGCGATGCCCTTTCTGACGTCACACAGTCTACACCCAAAGGGGTATTAGCACACTCGGCCGTACTAACGCCGCGGGAGTGAAATCCAGTTGCGAAAGGCGGATTGTTGACCCCTCGCGAGAGAGCAGACGCCCACGCACACCTAGCAACGGGTAAGCAATGCCACGGGCCAAGAATTAAGGAAATACCGACTCTCACTCGGATTTTCAGACCTGACGGCTCTATTTTAGGAATTTACCGTTCGGCGGCGTTTGAATTCTTCTCGTTCCGTGAGATATGCGATTGGTGATGGAGAGCTTTTGATCGCGGCCGGCGGAAGATTTCGAACTGGTTTACGCTTTACGCGAGTGATAGGTTATCTCGCGGAGGGATTACGCGAGTATAATCATAGGAATGATGAGAAAAATAATAAAAATAAGAAAGAAGCTCAAAAAATCAATAAAAATAATTTAGGTAGAATGTAAATTTTAATCAAATGTTAAAAGTGGCATAATAAATAAATTCGTAGGAAAATAATGTCATGTTTCATTGTTTTTATCCTATTCCTGCGATGAATAGAAAGTTTAGAAAAATGTTTTTGACTTCATATTGATATCGGAAGGGGTATAGTACTTATGTTGAGAATCGAAAATTATTCCTTAAATTGGCTTTTAACTAATAACCTTCTATATATACGAATCATTTGTAGGAAATGGAAAAATCAAATTTTTTGGGGTTATTATAATATTTATAATCGTTATAAAACCAATATTGTTGTAGTATACAAGAATAGATGTCACGAATAAAAACAAAAGTTAGGAAATTGCCCTTCAAACACAAGCTATGCATTCATTTAATTAAACGTAGCGATCTAATTTTGTCGGAAATGTTTCTTTCCGTTCGATTTAGTATCTCATAAAAGGGCACGCGAAAAGCAATGTAATCGTATTTAATGTGCTTTGCAGTTCTGAGGAAATATGGGGCCCGAGATAAATTGGACAGTGAAATATTTCTCAAGGATATTTTTTCGAGCATAAAATTGCTTTAACGGTGAATGACCTATATATCACACTCGATTTTACAAGTCAGTTAATCGGCACAAAAATACTTATTAACGTCCGATTCGAATACTGAGTTGGTCATTTAAGAGTTAAAGGCGGTTTTCGTTCGATATAATCATTCTGTCGCAAAAGATGGACAATTTGGAAACCAAAACCGATTACCATAATTGAGTTTCTGTATCGGAGATGATAGGATAATTACCACGTGTTTCAATGATTGATACTGGACATTTACTTTATGACTTTACTGCTTCCATGTTAATATATTCCCATGCAAACCTTTAACTATTTTGGTAGAAAACTTTATGCGATTATTCATATTTTAATTGAAGAAAATGTTCATTCAACTCTTAGAATCAATCTTCGAACATTTTCTAATCAACAGTTATCATAAAACTGTGTGGAAGTGTAAAATAAAAGGAAATAATTGTTATAACTATAACAGTCAAACTTAATCGTTTTTAGTATATTTAAAGTATGTTAATATACTATGGAGGAAAATTTTCGAAAACATTAATTTTAGACATACAAAAAGATATACTTTAGTATTTCTTGGAACTCCATTTCTTGGAAAGCTTGTAGTTTCAATATATAATTTAAAAATAAGTAATATTATCACTTCTACTGTTTTAAAAGATGGAAATTATACGTAAATTCCTCGATTATTTCCATTGACTTTTTAATTAATTTTAAGAGATAGACAATATAAAATATTTAGCTATAAATTTATCTCAGGATGTGTAAATTTACTGTACAAATTTGATAGAGCTCAATTACAGCGTCAATAGTTACACACAATAAATTAAATAAATCCGAAAGTTTTAAATAATCCCTCCTGAGCCCTGTATTTCTGATAGGTCATCATCCTTGTTGGCAAGTTCCTATAATCACTCATATAGCAAAAAACATACATGTGAAAATTATCATTTCATCATAATCTCAATGAAAGTCTCGCTACTTATAGGGAAAACATTGGAAACAATGCACTTCCCTACACATGACGGGCCCAAGTGGAGATCCTGAGGTAGCGCACGACATCCACGCTTTGCCAACACTTTTCCGTACCAGATAAGATCGACTTCCATCGTCGTCCGAACCGCGACCTCCTTTTCCGAGGCCCCAAGGGGTCCAATGATTTGTATTGTTAAGGGCCCCCGCCCTGCAAGGTCGTTCCACGTTCGACCTCCAAAGTGACAGAACAGTTTGCGTGCGGAGAAGTAATTGACGCACGAGAATTATGCGATACTTCGATCGACACATATCGACTATCGATCGATTGAGACGCAAAAATGCGATCGACAGATGTACGCGATGAAATTGGGCGTGAGAACACGTGCTGTAGATTGCACGCGTATCGGATGTTATTTAGGAGCGTGATTGCGATCGCTTATGGAAATGATTGCGGAATGAATTATTGAGACGATGAAAGGTGGAGATTAAACGATCATATCTGCTCTTTTCTTGTGTGGGGTCCATTCGATGCTTTTGGAGATTAAATTCCATTGAGATAGCATCGACTGTTGAGAACGGGGATAAAATGAATGCATTGGAAAAGGGGTTGTTTCGCAGATATTGCTACATTTCATTCATATTGATCTACATTTTTATTACGCGTACCTAATTTTAAATTAAGTATATACCTTCTTATCTCGTTATAATTCTATTCTGAATGATAAACAATTAATTGTCATTTCATGTGCGTAAATACTTTATCATGTTTTGATTAAATTCCGCACATCGCAAACAAACTAATACGAGGTGAGATTGAGGAATACTTAGTTATATCAATTCCAAATGTGGAATGTTATAAATAAATTAAATGTCCTAAAACGTCTCAATTCTTTGATCTTAGCGATCCATTCTTGATTTTAGAAATAAAATCACAGAAGACCATTTGTAATACCGGAAAATAACTGTTTGATTCCGTCACTATCTCACACTAACCTATCACCACATCTTTACCAACTCAAAACCAAGTAGAGAGTATTATCGCTCACGAATCTTTATTGTTTTCCCGAGAAGAATGGCACAATAAATAACTTATAAATTGATTTAAGTTGGTGGACCCGGAGGGACCTCGTTGGAGATAAATCGACGCAGTTCGATCAAAGGCGAAACCTATGAAAGCGGCTGCTCTCTTTCGGATCCTTCTTTTTTGGACGATTTGTCGTAGCCGCAGCTGTCACGAAAAGACGGATATGGTGGCATAAATTCCTCCTCCACGAAAAAGGCCCTTCGGATATGTTTAAAGCAACATGAGATAGTATGAGACACACTTTCAATCATTCGACTCACTCTAAATCTCTACGGCAATCAACATTCGAAGCCATTCTCCGCCCCATTCTTAATAAATAGAGGCAGAAATCTTTTAAGAACCAGTTCTCTATTTCGCCCGTGAAAAGGTCACACACACGCCCTTCTCCGGTCATTAGGTCTAATAAAATGTCGCTGGGGTCAGAAGTGACAGCTGGAGAAACCTTTGTTTACAGAACGTGTAAGCTGCGATCGCAAGATTGATTTCTAACGAGATTATTTCTCATTGAGGGGAGTTTTATGTTCAGGTTGGCGAATATTCCAGACTGAGCTAGGAAAGTGGGCAGTCGCTATTGCTATTGTCTTACGGTATTGAGAACGATTTAGTATTCTTTCGAAGAAATTTATGCTTTTACGATGTTTTAATCACTTCACAAAGCCCATGATATAATCACAGTACCATTCATTAAGAACTGTAAAAACTCTAAAGAAATTTCGTAATATAGTAAATCCGTTCTTTCCGTAGAAATAATGACTAATCAATGGTTAAATTCAATTTAATTCAGAATACTCATTATCTAACGTAGAGAGTAGCGATAAAAAAAAATAAATTTTATAATTTATGCCTTGAACCTTGATCGCACAGACCTAGTGCTTCAGTAACGTTGTATGTATAGCTATTTCTGACAGAGGTAAGCATAATCTTATTCCTAATGAAAAAAATAAGTTCTCTAATTGAAAAATTATACCAAACGTTCTATCTTACCTGTACACCTATAAGCTCTAACGTATAGAATTCAATAATTGAATGTCTTATTGTACAAAAATAAAAAACAAGGAAGATCGAATAATTTCATAAATACAATATCTGGTAATTTCGTTGTAGGGAAATTAAGTTATTAAAATATCAAGCGATCGAGTTGAAATTTAAAACGTTTTGAGCAATTATTCCTCCCTTTAACCCCTAAATATATTGTATAAATAAATCGTCTTTGAAATTTAAATATTATTTTACGAATTACAGATAAAATTTTTGCATTACTGATTTTCCGCAACACTTAGTGAATTTTTCGCTCGATAACCATTACATACATCATTCTCTCGTTTTAAAATGAAATCTCCCCTAAAGGTCCGTTTCCGCGTGTTCTTACGTATCTCTCAAAGGAAAGCCAGGAAATCACGAAGCGCTCTCCTTGGGCGGAGAATTTGCGCTGGAATAAAGTAACACGTCGAGCGCTGGATGGATTTATCTCTTGAGCTACATTCCGAGGGATTGCATCACTCGGTCGAACCGCGAACTTGAAAAATAGCTCTCGATTTTCTTTCTCCGGTTTGTTTACCGGTACAAGTGTCTCCGAATCGATCTGCACGATTTTATCATCATTGCGCTCCACCTGCTGCCCATGGAGAACTTCGCCATCACGCCCACTCCACATAGACGTGTTTTTCTCTGCTAGTTTTCGTTCTCGGTCCAATCTTCCGTCACCTCCCCCAGCCCAAGTTTTTTTCCCTCTCCTAGAAATAAAATTCTTGGTTACGTCCAAAATTCCTCCTATCTCTCCATCAAGTCTTCTGTTTTAATGAGCTCTGAGACGTAATGCGATATTTATTATGTGTCTCCTATGTATAGAGCTTCGGTCGAGGATCTCAAGAATGCTGTGCGCGTAGGATTGGCCCAATATTTGTAGGACACATTCATTGAAGTTATTACGGGGTTTGTTTTACGCTCGCATTAGGATTCATTCACGAAAGTTAACCTACTGGATGCTCGATTACGAAGAAGATGTACGTATGAAATGCACATCGAATTACCTGTATACTGTAGAATAAGAAGGAGGAACAGGATACTTGCTCAATAAGGATCACTAATTCAGCAAACAGCTAACAGCTATGAATGAAGAAACTCGTAGTAGTAGGTATTACGGGTACTATTGCATGAAAATTACAAAGAATAATAGCTCAGGGATTTTATTTAATTCTTAATACAAGCTTATGTTTTAGTATTTTGGTATAATCATATAATCAAAATCGATATTATGTGGAGTGGTTTCATGTTCTTAGGTTTAATTCTAATAGAAATGAAAAAAAATAATTAACTTGTTTTAGTTTTATGTTTCTGGTAAAATATAATAGATTTAGTCAATATACTTACATTAATTATATCATAAATGAGACTATCAATCGATCAATGCTATGGATATTCAATAAATGGCGTTGTATTCCCATGGAAACCGCTTTAAACATCTTCTCTCTACCCCAGACAATAGAAAGAATGGATTATTGATAAGTGCTCAGCGACTTGAACAACAGCTGACGCAATAAAAATTAAAACGAACTCAAATACCAGCCGCGCACTTGTTATGACTTAGGAATTTTAATTTCTTGAAAGGTAGGATGAAGTTATTCAGATGAATGTCTTTGTCTCCGTCGATAAAGCAGGTGTTGCAAATGTGGAATCCAACCATCATTCCTTCTGATCAATGAATGAGATGGAATGTGTCAAAGCTTCCTGCTTATTGCACCATTGAAGCTTGAAAGCAATCGATTCCTTCGATACGAAGTGTATTTAAAGAATTCTATGAATGGAAGGCGGAATTCGTTGCTTGGCAACGGACACTCATTGAAAAATATTAAAAGGTTATCTGCGCTAGTGACAAAAATTGAAAAATTTGTATAATAAATATGAATAAAAATCTTAGTATAATAAGAGAATATTAGTTCATCAAAGACCTCTTTAAAATCTTAAAATAATGATGCTTGAATTTTTTATTTATGTAATCGCAAAACTTAAGCAACCAAGAATAATTTCCTATTTTACCCTATGAAAAATCTCCTTTCAATACTATTAAAAAAGAAACAACACTAAAGGATCCCTCGTACTCAAAACCGTTTACACATGCATCCTCTGAGGGCATACTTTCTATTTCTATAGGTGACTGGGTGTTTTCACTCCATCCTCATTTTTCCCCACCCCTCCTTCCAACAATACAGCCCTTCTAATCAGATGTTGTCTTCGCCAGCGTATTAAAAAAACACCCACGCAGCCCCATTTGCTCGCATCCATCTACGGTTCCGGTTGAGGGCCATCTCTTCTGGACCCTCGCTTGACATTCTCCTCATTTATATCGCCGAATATCAGCCATTCGCCGTTCCAGATCTTGAGGCTTTAATTGAACGTATGATGAAGAATTCGCTTGTGCAGTATAGGGAGAGCTAAGAAAAAAGCCCCTGTTTTCAGCCCCACCCACGCATGGGTTGACCCTCTCATTATCTCTTTTTTCTTGGTCCACCTGTTTCCACACTTCACTCCCATCTCTCTCCCACGTCCCATCGAGTTGGCAACCGTCACTGCATCCACCCACTCTCGCCCAATCTTCCTTGTAATTCGCCACGTCCTGTTGTCCTCCCGGAATTGTCCTCCCCTACAACGCACCTCTCTTTCAAAAATAATGATCATATTTCGATTCGAATGGAATTCCCTCGGTCGCTCTAAAGATTGGCTACAGTTCCGCATTCATTTGATAGGTGGAGCTATTTCGCTAAACCGTGGATTAATTTGGTGGCGATGGAACGGCCTAGGATAACAAGGAAGGCGGCTGGTGATTTATGTTATTGTTAGTTCGGCTGGATTTTTAGGAGATGAATCTTGAAGGGTGCGCCTTTGGTATGGGCTCGTTTGCGGACAGTTGGCGGGCACTTCCGATGAAAGACTGAATGCACATAGTGCGCGTCTTCGCAAAATTACCTTTCTTATTCTATTTCTAGAAGGTAAGAATCCGGAAATAAGGCAATATATAGAACATTTTGAAATGACGAAGACGATAAATCAGTGCACCGAAGGAGGAGGAGTATCGTTCATTGGTAACTCGGTGCAGGAATATACGAAGGTATTTTGCAGTAGAATTAAAAGCGGAACGCTTTATCAACAAATACACAGAATATACTTAATATCTTTATAAATATACGTTATCTCTTTACACTCTAAAAAATTTAGAGTCGAAGAGTTACAACTGAGTAGTATAATATTACAGTTACATTACGAAAAAAAATTAAATTGATGTTTAGATAATTTTCTATATTCGTTCACTTTTGTTATCTCAGTTACGTGTTTGATACGCCAAAGACAATAAGCCACAGACGTAGAATTCAAATCACTTTCATCATTGTTGAACTATCTCATCCCAAGAGATCCCGTCCATCCATCTCCATGCCTCTTTGCCAACTTATCTCTCGATCTATTACCTCACTTCTTAATTCCTATTTTCCTCTTTCACTTTATCTTCTTCGATCTTTACATTCTTTTCCATTTATCAACTCCCATGTCTTAATTCTAATCTTCTGATTACAGAACTTATACATCTGCTCACTTCAGTCACTTTGTTGAGTGCGATGTATCTTATCATTCTCTTTTCGCGGTTCGTTCTTTTCCTTCATTAACACTCGAGTACAGTAACACATTTTAAAACTTTTAGAAAATGATATCAAAATTACCACAAGAATTTAGGTATCAGTGAATATACTAATAATTATAATTTAACACATAAGATAGAAGACGTCAAATAGTTACTGTTAGAGGAATTATATTATTGGAAAAAGCAATGCAATTTTTTGTATCATTGTGTTCAGAAATGCCCTTGAATATTGTATCCACAGTGATAACAATGACTTATCATCATACTTCTACAATCCACGAATTTTTCGCTTAATATATTTCATAATTCACCAAAGTAATCTACGAAAATCACAGACTTTAGAAACAGAAAATGTCTCCTGTTCTTACATACGCTGTTATTTCTGTTTATCCCACAAAGAGCCCACGTTTTCCTCTCGTTACACTCCCATTGAAGATTGAAAAAGGGCAGAACAACATTCGATTCGTATACGTAAAACCATTTTCATGCGAAAAAGGCAAAAGTGAAGGAGTCTAAAATTGGACCATCTTTTAGTTTACGCGGAGTCCCGCAAACAGAGCCGAAGATAAATGGAAACAGATGTAAATGAAATGCGAGAAACACCTTATTTATAAACATAAGGAACTCGCCTGGTTTCCCTTATCTTCCGTGTTATCTCAGCGCTACCTCTCGATTCTGCCATAAACGTCCTTCGCCATCAGCCACCCACACCCGAAAGTGAGGGCAGCCGTCATTTGCCTCAGTTTCAACGGAGGTCCAAAAATGGCGACCGGCGGGGGCGATGTGGGGAGAGGCGTGGTTCTGGATGCGTGCGTGTGTGTACAAGAGGTCACCCACGCGCCAAACAAACGTCGCTCCACGGGGAGAAAACATCACACACGCACTTGCTAGCTTACAAATACGGCATCGCTAACTCTTGGCCCCTCCCTTCCCACGACACTCCCTTCCCGACCTTTTTTTTATTTGCCTTCCTCAAAAGTTCTTATTTATGACCGCCGTGCGTATATTTTTGCGTAGTTGATGATGTACTTACGTTCCGATTATACGCTTGTTCGCGGAATAATCTCCAGTGCTCCGGTTTCGCCTCATTTTTGTCTCGAGAAACACGTTGAATTGCACTCGAATTCTTATGTCTCTCGGACTATTGAGACGCTGTTTGCGGATCTACTCGGAAATAAAAATGCAAAGTGGATTGTTGTGGGATATCTTCGTTTTCGAGAGAAGTTTACCTTATCTCGGCTCAGACAATATTTTAGCATTTTAAATCTGCCATTTAATGTCTCCTGACGCGTGTTTACGAATGTGACTTTTTTTATTTCACTCATGGTTCTAAGAATGTCACGTGTGCTTATAAATAACAGCTTATTAGTTACTTAGTGAAAATTTGCAAAAACAAGAAGTGTACCGATCAGATCTAAAGATAAAATAGTTTTAATTCAATTTCAATAAGTATTTTATGTACTTGTTTGCAATCATAGTTTAGTGCTCGATCAATATTTTACATATTACAGAAAAGTAACTAATCGCCAAATTTTCGTACTTTTTTAGGTGTCTATTCAAATTTTAAAAATTATAGGAAATCAAAAAAATTCATTGAACTGGTAATAATTGAACATTTTAGTTTCTACCGTTTCTTTCGTTTGATAATGTATTGTATTTCTAAGATAAAAGAAGTTGAGGCATAAAATGAAGGGATAGAAGCAAAACTTACATATTGTATTACTATAAAGCTTTTTTACTAGATTATATGATCGAGTGTAACCGAAATATTACTTTCAAATAACGAACGTATTTAGAAAATTTTTTATTAAATATATAGAGATAGATGTGACTATGAATTTTACAAGTTATATATACACCCATTCGTTTGATATAGTTAAATAGCCCTGAGTTTAAATTTTGAATTTTTTAAGAAAATTGAGAAACTCGAGTAGTTTTGGCAAATATTTTTCATCTGCAGGAGGCATAAGTTTGAAGGTTAATTTAAATAAAAGGTGGAATAATAATAATAAAGTTCTGAACTAGTCCTAAAAACTTCGGGAACCCGATTCTTCTTTTACACTGATAAACAGAAAACGCCTTAAATTATATTCATCTTCAAAGACTGATATTCCTTCACAGTCATTAGTCTACATCACACTCCGAAATTTAAAGTTTTTAGGCCCTCTTTGTCTTGTAAGCCACAGAACTTGACTCCGCCGTAAATAAGAAGCCGTGTTCCTTCGCGCTGATCTACTAGGCACCGAACGACGCTCTGATATATTCCTAATCTGCGCTATTAGTCGCGCATCTGGCGCCTTTTATTTTCCTATGAACAAAGACCTTCTGCCATATTAATGACCGCCATATAATCCCCAATGTTTTTCCTTTTCCCACGACGATTTCGGCCAAGTTTACGTTTCCAGAATAAGTTATGGTCACTCTTACAAAAAACTCCGTTTCCCTAGCAACTCGCATCTCCTACGACTCGGAGTCTCCTTATAAAAACCCAAGAGAGTATCTTCTAGGAAGAACTACGCCCTCCGCAGGAGTGGAAGGCGGAAAAATACGACCCGAATATTTTAGAGAAGCGTCGTGTTTATAATGGAGGTCCTAACGACCGGACCCAGTTAGAGAAGGAGGTCCATCCGCGATTTATTGCGAATCCGAAGGCAAAACTTGTACGTTTGTGGAATTTACGGCCGAGAGATGCCCTCCGGTTGCGTGACGGACTCCATTTGCCTTATCGATTTCTCAATTTATTTAAAAGCGCCATTTTTTCCGTTCGTAGTGAGCGAAGGTATCTGCGTCGTTTGTGCCACTCGATTTTACTCCTTCGGCGTTCGAACGTCCATTGATAGCATTTGCTGCTTACGGAGTCCATCGAATTATGAGCTCGACTTTTTTCCCAAGAACCTCGTTACTTATTCTGTTTATTAATAGGGAGCGTTGTAAAATCGTTTGATTAAATGGGATACTCTTTGATTCAACTGGTGCGTGCTTCCTCGCGTTTTATCTTTGAAGGAGATTTGAACGTCTGCGTACTTCGATACGTATTTCCGAGTTAAATATTTGTTTTATATCTTTTCCATTAGTTGATCTGTTCTTCCATTCGCTGAATGATAGGGATATTTTATGGTAATGATTCATTAGCATATACACATATAAGAAATGCAATTGCGCGAATAACTTCATTTGGACCAGAAAATCTGATACTGAAGTTTGGAGTATTTTATTGAGAGAGAACTGCATAGCGAAAAAACTTCAGCGGAATAAGAAATCTCAATTTCATATTTTAACTGATCACAACAAAAAAATATTAAGAATGAACGAAATGGCAAAGAATTATCAATACTATGAAATACAGATCGAGTTCCTTCTAGACTTTTCAGAACAGGAACGAATACAATGAAAATATACGGATAAAAGATGTAGTAAAGGAAACACAAGGGAAGTAATATAAGATAACATTTCTACAACCAGATCATGTAGAACAACTTATTTCTTGTACCGCTCTCCTTTCGAATCATCTGAAAACCTTAAGGTTTTCTTCATTAGCTAGCATTAGTTGTTCTGTGTATGTCAAACATAATTCCTGACTTTCACCGAAACTAATTTTCTTTCTGGCTATTCTGTGATTTTCTCTATTTTGTCTGGATAGTTTCTGTGAAAGAGAAAATAGAGCAAGTTGATCCATTAACCGTAAATGTTCCAGAAATTCTTCAGAGAAATCGTAAAAGAAAAGAATCAAGAGTACGCAGAAGAGAAAAATGGGTTTTATTTCTTATTTTATGAGGATTTTATTGAACGGACTGTATTTCTATTTCACGGAGCCGTGATATCCCTGAATGGCGCGAATTTTATCATCTTCGTCTTCGCGCATTTCAAATGTGATCTTCGTTTAGAGTTGAAAACGGTGTTCCATGGAAAATCCGTCGACACTTTATGCGTCGGACGTTTCGAATAGACGCGTGAAAAGACGTTTATAAACACATAATTGCGCTCATAACATTTCATGCCCATGTGGATCAACAGCGCTGCTTTTAAGATGGAGCTAGAATACTCGGTGCAAATATTAGTATTCTATAAACTCGGTTTTATTCGAGGAGCTCATCTATCGCTTGAGTAACTGCTCAAAGCCACGATTTACTACATCTCAAATGCTAAGTCTTTTAGTACTCTTTTTCGCAAGTCTTAAGTAAGTTTAGCAATATACGATCTCAATAATGAGAAATGGAATTATATTTAGAGCTATTTTCATGAGTTTAATTTTTACTAGTGTTTTCACCTTCAAGAAGATTAAAGATTTGAAACTGATGTTTCAATGGTATAACATTAATGGTATCCAGGTCCCTACAACTTACAGGAAATATTATTCAGAAAGAATATTACCAATATTTCGAATTCGATCTTCGTTTAGAGTAAAAATGTATATTGTGATTTTACCAAGTTTTAAGCTTATATATTAGTAGGATAAAGAAAACTTTATTTTCAAAATATTACGAGAACCTGTATGAGAGTTGATTTTGGTTCTATTTACAATACAGGTACAATGGTTTATTTGTGTATCAAAAATAAAATAATTGTATTTCCACCACTTCTATAGGCATTATTTCTGTGACTATAAAAACATGAAATAGATTTCAACAACTCCGAGTTATAAATCATTTATATATACGAGAAGTATTGATCATTAACGAAAGTAAGCTGCTTTGTTCAAGGAAAGCCATGATTAGCTGATTTACTTCTTCTTCCGAAGATGAATGAATGAAAACAATGTAAAATTCAATTAATGGAGAATTATTTTTCATTATATAACCAACTTTGTCCCATGAGGATTTTAAGAAAAAATACCTTAAAAGTCAGAAATGAACAAACTAACAAAACCTCGAAAGTTTTAATTCAGTGTTTACAACTATTATATAAAACTAAAATTTTACGAGGGGCAATTCCATCCATATAGTGATTCAAGTCCATTTTCACCTTTATCTTATATCCTAGATTCATGTTAATGGGAAATTTTACAAGGAAGGTCGTTTTGAGATGTTGGGGATGAGGAAGTTTGCTACAGCATCGCTATTCATTATTTAGCGTGGCAAAGTGTTTCCGTGTCATCTGAACCAGTTATCCTTACAAATATCGGGAGCACCTGGTCCCAGGTGTGGCCCTAGACCACCTACGGAGTATCAAGGAAGGGAACGCTCCTTAGGGCACGAGCGGAAGGTCAGGGTGGGGTCACAGAGTGAATTCGAAGAAACGTGACCGTGCGAAAAAATTGGGGCGATGCGAAATTAGCATGACCTATGCCCACCTCAGAATACACAAAGGAAATGACCGTTAAAAATTTATAAAGATTACCCCACTGCTGACAGATTTACTTTAGGTCCTCCGAATATGAATTACACGGAGAGACCCACATCTATTGTCAATCAATCTAAAATATCGAAAAATACCATAATAGATGTTTATAATTTTTCACAAATATATAATGAACATATGTGGGAATTAATAAGATTCTGATGTATTGAAATCCCCTCGTAAACCCCGTTAGAATTGGTTATTTGGAATGAAAAACTATTTAACTGAACTAAAAAATTCTCAGATGCTTACAGTTTAAGATGAAGGAACATCGCAATTGCTCAAACTCGATATCATAGGAACACAGAAAATCTTTACTATTTTCTATTGCAATAAGAATTGTCAAAAATCAGTGCAGTAATTATTGCAGTCTACAATACGTATCTAACATTCTTCTAACAGTATAATTTTGGACTAATATTAATATCAGTTTAAAAGAACCATTAATATAGATTTTAGTCGTTGTTTCTTGATGCATAACATGTCTCTATGTACACAAAATCTTTCAAAGGAGGGATACAATAAAAGTGGGTCCATCAATAGGTAAAAAGTCGTCAAAAATTGATCGGAAGAGCGAAAGATATGGGAAAGGAGAATTAGATGGGGTCCCTTAATGGGGACTCGAAACTTGAGCAGTGAGCAGGTGGGTGCTCTCTGCGGGGAATCGCGAATTGGAAAATGATATCGAAGGAGACTTCGAAACTTCCGACAAAGTTCCCTCAACTCGAGGATAGTTCCGAAAGTCCAATTTGGCAGTGGAATGCGATTGGGTTTACAAACTGCGAATTGAGGAGCAGATGAGTGTGAGGAGGAGAGAGTGAAATATGTTGTGTTATAAAACGTGGAAATATCACGATAAAAGTGGTTCAAATAATTTGACAAGAAGTGATTTCTAGAAAATCTTTACAATCAAATAGAATTTTTTTTTGTAGGAATAACTCTCCATAATCTCGCGTCATTGGAAATTTATTCTTACAGTTTATCAGTGATAATATCACAAAAGAATGAATGGACACAGGGTTTGGTCGTCTGTTTGACGTATTCAACATTAATTCTCGAAGGACAATTTGCAACATTAACAGCATCAAAGAGAGCTTGGGTTGAAAATTCTAAGCTTAGATCAAATATATAAGCTCCGTCACCTGGACAGAAGAATTCCGTTAGCGTTTAAAAGGCCGCAGAACCAAACTAATTCCATGGGCACGAGCCCACTGTTAAAAACGCGTGATCCACAAAAGAAAGTTCTTTTCGTTGATCGATTCCCTTACGATTCACTCCGCCTTTCATTGGCGCAGATGCCCTTGGAGTGCAGCGAAGAGATTTCAGAGAAAAAAGGAAGAGATTTTTCCCCTCATAACGGATCCTCGCGTAAGGAAGCACGTGCCCCTTTTAAAAGGACCGATCTCGAGTCCTTTTAAACTTTTTCCAACCGTTCTTTTTCCTTTGACCAGCCCTCCACGACCTGCTGCACACACCTCGGAAATTTATGGTGAGCGTCCCTGTTTCTCCTTATAACGGACGTCTGCATTTGGGCGGATTGAGCAAGTTCGCTACTTCTCGTGTATACTGGTGGGAATTCGGTGCACTCGCTGTTTCTCTCTTTACAAGTGAGCAGGTATTGAAGGACATTCTTTCAGATGATCTATGCACGTTTTATTGCAAGTTATTATTATAATAACAGATAATTGAATCAAAAGCAAGTTATTACTATAATAAATGATAATTGAATCAAAATGTGAAAGATATTTATTCTTATAAACACCTTCCATGCGTAAAAATACCTATAGAAAAGAGTTCATCGTTAATATTTTCCCGTGAATTAAGAGAATAGATCAGCATTGTTCTTTCATTATATTTAGGTAGATTTATCGATGTAAAAATTCGCATATTAATGATAGAAGTTGTGTTTGAACATTATAAAAGTATGTCGTAGATAATTCAATTCTTCATGCTCGATAATGACTAAGTTTTTAAACTTGCATATCAAATTAAAAGCGTATTCTGCGTATTAAGAATTCATTGTAAGAAACCTGAATTTCTGAAATATCGGTGCTTTATTATGCTGTAGGCAACACTTCGAATGGATAAATAAGAAAGACCTCATTTCCTGGCGACTGATTGATTCTCCTTGGATTACCAAAATTTCTTATTCCCACGATACTTAGCGACCCTTTTCGAAGAGTTATACATGGATGTGTACGTAAAGTGACGATATCTTCATTTACATAAAAATATCAGCGTGTGTCAAACACTGTAACTCCGTTTCCCTAATCCATTACCCCTGCAAATACATTGCGGACAAAATGAGAACGCGAAAACGAGAACAAAAAGAGAATTGTTTAGTTTCATAGCAGTTTGTAGCTGTGCATATATATTTAACTGCAGAAAATCCTTTCAATAATGAAAATCTTTTGAATAAGAAAGAACGCATCTATTCAACAAAAATCGCACCGTGTATAGAAATCACTTGATTATACTGCGTCGTCAGTGAGTAGCGTCGTCTATAAGATACTTTCGCCAACATACGCGCTCAAAAAAAAAACTGCACGAGAAGTATCTGTAAGAACCCCCCGCAGATGTCCGAGGGCTAGTGATGAGCTCCCCCATTCCGTCTTTCCCTCGCACACTGAGGATTATCTTGTTCTCTTTCAGATCCCGTGAAAGGCCCCTAACCCTAGGAAGGAGCGTCGTAAACCTCGTGCCTTTCGCAGCGTTCAAAGGTGGCACAATGGGGGAAACGGGTCATGGGGCCATGGGAAGGCCACAAAGGGTTGGAATATGAGACTTGGGAAAAGAGGATGCTCGGTTCCTTAGGAAAAAAACGGATTTATGGAGTGTTCTTATGCGTGTCTCGTCTTTGACTCGCCTCTATTAACTTCTGCAACGCTCGGACGATTTCGGAGATATTTGTTATGGCTGCGCTGTCACGCGTCCTCTAAGCCGACTATGTTCCTTGGAAACCGGCTCTCTTAGTTACTGCGGGTTTTGCTCGTCGCTTTTATATTGTTGAAGCGGTCAACTGTTGAATCGAAAGGAGGATTATGAAAAAAAATTTCATCGCTAAAAGTAGTGCTGCCTCAAGTCGACATGTACTCAGTGCAAATGTTATAACATAGTTAAACTATGTAAAATATATTTATTTATTAAAAACATAGAAATAAAAGACGTAGTTACGTAGACGTAAATTACTAATTTTTCGTCCACGTTTAAATATCTCAGAATAAATACTTAAGATATTCAGTCAGCTCGAATTAGTGGATGAATTTGGTTTGTTTTTTTTATTATATAAACAATATTATTTCAAGGTTGATAATGTAAATTTATCGACCTTTTACTGAATGTATACTCTTGTGGGATGTAATTTCAGCTGTTTCTCGAATCCATCCCAAGCGCGGTCAGATATGTTTTCAAACTATACTATGTAAATGGATCAAATGATAAAGTCATGGGTTGACTTTCACCTCGAATACCTTTCAATTAGCAAATTACGATAAGACAATGACAGAGGAACATGGAATGTATAGTTACCACGGAGATATTTCATAAGACCACTTATGAGTATGAAGGGTTGTCTAATCACAAGGAGTTAGCCCTGGACCGGCTGATTGATCGAATATCCATGTGTTGAGATGAACGAATAATTCAAGATATGATACCTTGGACTCATTATGTCCAGAAAATATTTACTCCAATCTATATTACGCATCTGCATGTTCAGTTAAAGTGTGAATTTTCAATGTCCCTCAAAGAAAAATATATTTATTTAATGTATTTATTCATCTCCGAGAAAGACTGATGATCTGTATCATACAGAATACCTGTACATATAAGAAAAAACAGAAACAAAATAGATACCCAAAGTCATAAGGTAACGTTCTCTGGGAACCTTAGTAATTTCATTTCTAGCAAATATACAAAAAGGTCAAAGATCTGAAAGCAAAACCTTCTTTAACCATTTATTGACGATCAGACCGAAAAACTAAATCTTTTCATTTGATTTTTCGAAATTAGTAAGAGCTTTCTTTAAACGTAAGGCAATTTTCTTTTGAAAACTAAAACTACTATTTTTTCCCAGAGAAAGTACCGCGTTGCCTTGATCAGCTGGTGCAGAGTGAGGAATCCTAATTTCAATGACGCATGGCTCATTCATGCATCGCACTTCTCAAATTACACGTCCTTTGAATGCGCTGAACGGAGCGCATTAGAGGAAAAAAGTACGTTAAGTATAAAAGGAGCACTCTGAGAGGGGGTAGATGGGAAGGAAGGAGATGTTTTAGAGACGCGAAAGGGATACAGAGTATGGGATGAAGAGATGAGAGCAAACGGGTAGCAAATTCAGGAGTATTATGTGGATTATGTTTGGCCTTCGTGGGCTCAAGATTTCTCCTTTGTTGCCGTTAAAGAGGATGGAGACTCAACGGCAAAAAACTTAAGAATAATAATCTCTGAGATGAGAGCTTTCACCGCTACGGATTCAGCGTTACCTTTCAGATGTTCACATACTTCAACTATTGTTGAAATTCCCTTTCAAGTCATTTACGTGATGTAGAATTTATGTGGGATGATGTTTACTGAGAGTCGCCTAGAGACGTTTGCTATCATCAGCAATTGGAAACTGTGCCATTGATATCTCAAACTGTCCAGAATATGCAAACAGCAACAACTCTTAATAATAAACTCCAAATATGGGATGCGATTAACAAAACGAACCAACCACAGTCATCTCGAAGGAAAGTCATGGTTTACATGATCTTTATCCGTACTTACGGTAGAAGATGGTCAAATAATATCGGATATTTTTTATTGCTGAAGATATGCAGGTGGCTTCCTAATGAAGCGAAGTTGAACACTCTTAGAAGGAAACATGCTAAGATCAATGGACACACCACAAGGAAGCATCTTTACGACCCATCCAAATGAAGTCCGATACGCACATTCAAACAGAGCGCTTTCTTTAGCATCGGAAAGAGGACAAATGACGATCTATTTGCGAATGCGAATTCTAGGAGCGGAAGAGATGAAAAACAGATAAACGTGGTTTCGCCGTGTTTGGTCACGCATGGAGAAATCTGCAAGAATCGGTTCCAATTCTTATGGAAATGCAGAATATCCAACACAATAGTTCCAGCGAAGGATCAAAGGACCCGCCGGCTAAAGGTCGGTAGGGACTTGTGGTTTCTCTGGGTCAATTACAAGTTCGCGACCCGCTCAGGAAATTGCATGTTTTGTGAAAATTTATCTCGGTCGATGGCGACTGAGACGGTAACAAACATCTGAAACTATTGTGTGTTTCCCTGAGTTTCTTAAAAGAAATCTGTGAAGGAATAAATAATTTATAAACATAAAAGTACTATAATATAAACTTATTTTCACATTCAAAACCGCGACGTTAAAATGGCCACCTTTAAACTATAAGTTGGAATATGTACACTAGAAATATTTAAATGAAACTAAAACTGTGATAAAATAAGTTATTTAATTTATGAAAAATGTATAAATACATCGATTATCCTCATTCTTCACTTTTTATTAGGAAGAATAAATAATTCGACCATGCCTTTTAAGGACAACTTCGATAAAAATAATAAGACCTTATCGTAGATAAGCATGAATATCTTTCACTTGAAAGAATTCAGTAATTCTTTAATGAATTTCACGAAAAAAAATGTTTTTCGAAATAAAAGACCAGTAAGATGTGTAAATTATATCAGTATAAACTTAGAATTATTCATACAAAAACTACGTAAGCTCCATTTAATACTTAAAAACAAAACTACAACTATTTAAAGCGATTCTTGTACAATTCCTTTGAGTCAACACTCGCTCCTGTTTTTAAATAAGGCACCAGAAGACGATCCCTTGAGAGCGATAGAGACCACTCTCCTCTCAAAGCTTCGGAGGGAAAAATTTCCGAAAAAAAATCCCTTTTACATCAGAATAAACACAGAACGCAATTTTCCTCGTGGAATCGGATGACGAATCTGACACTTCTGGTTAATGAGAAAAATTCGCGCGATAGCCTCAAGATACGAAGAAAGGGAAGCTTAATGGAATTATCATATCGAGGGGGCGCAAACGGGAAATATTAAAGAGATGAAAGATAAAATAAAAGACTCGGGGGGAGTTGAGGCGGAACGAGACGGGGAATTTTAATGTAGAAAAAGACTCTAAAACGTTCGATAGCTAACGAGGGAACAATGCGAGAGTTCATAACCCTTTTGAACGCTCTTTCGTAATCGCAGTGAAGACGGGAAAGCGGCCGTGAAAAAAAAGCGCAACGTAAATTCGCGGAAGGATTAAAAGGGAAATTAAGCACAGACGGTGGAATTTAATGAAGATCTCGGCTTAATCAATTCATGGGGGATTCTTTAACGGGGAATCAGTGATGCAGACGTGGCAGTGGAAAGGTGAAGGTCGTCCTCTTTTTTAATGGAAAATTAGGAGAGGAGTGGAAAAATCGCCTACCACCATTTGGACTGAGGGAGACATCTTAGGACAGGGAATCGTTAAAAGCGGGCTCTTACTCACGGTCGACTTGGAGGTGAAAAAACTCTTCCTAAACCGTTCTGCCCGCCTTCGAGGTAAACTCTGTTCATTCCTCACTCTTAAAGCTCTTGAAAAAGTCCTCTTCTAATTTATTCCCCGACTAAGAGCTCATTTCTCCATATCTTGGTTTTTTCCGTTACGCCCTCGAGGCCCTTTGTGAAAGCAATCCTCACGTAATTGGGGATATCATTAACGCTAACGTTAGAATAATATTATAATTATGTTGGATCTCCCTATAGGGCTTTGTGCTCCTCAAGGATTTCTGACTTTTTGACTCTGAGAGTTTAGGTACCGTCATTATGGGACTTCAATGATAAGGAATTTCGGAATAATATTGTGAGAAAGTCTTTCTCATATTCCCTATTTCGGAAATTCAGAAAAAATGTTGAAAGAGTCTTCAGAATGATTTCGAGTTCAATAAAGCCAAAAATAATTAGTCCATCACTTAAGATTTCAAAAGAGGGATGATGTTTAATTTCGAGAATACGAAAGTAAAACTGAAGTAGATACCAAATTGTTTTTGAAAAAGTAATTATTCCGAATCATTACTCTTCTAATAAATATTTTAAACAGATGGAAAACAACATGACTTTTTCTCACTTTCATCTACTTAATTTTAATTGTGAACCATCGAAAAATGGAATTATTCTATCAGAAGAAAATCTCTTAATAACTTGTAACTATTTTGAAAAAAAAATATATTAATATTAATCTCAATGAAAGAGTAATCTGGGAACACCAGAAGGATCGCTTAAATTTTTGGAGATGAAACTCAGCTATCGTTTCAGAAATTAAAGAACAACATGCCTTAGTCCACAAACTATATTGTTCTTTCAGGTGTACATGAACTATATACATTATTCATCCAATTATGGACAAGATACGACATATATCATCATATTAGGCTCAGTGATCAGTGTACTATACTTTTAACATATACTTTAAAAACAAAATTGGATATCATAATGCAATACTTCCCTTGAAAAAACGAAAGACGGAACAAAATTTAGAGACAACTTCGTAGATTAAAAAA
Organism: Pantala flavescens; assembly: GCA_020796165.1. Lineage (NCBI taxonomy): Eukaryota > Metazoa > Arthropoda > Insecta > Odonata > Libellulidae > Pantala > Pantala flavescens. The sequence continues at coordinate 51,417,995 of CM036883.1, forward strand.
ATGCTAATTGCACAAAAGCTTTCGAATCAATATTAATCTAAGACGTAACACTTTGGCAATTAATTCTTAATAGACGAAGGGAAACAAGAGAAACTGAAATCAAAAACGGTTCATCGACTTTTGAGAATTTTCCCAAATCAGTGGCAAATGCGTTGATAACGATAATTCCCTTTTTTCTTCTTTTTCATCGATGGCCTCGCTGAAAGCATTTCCGAGGCTTATCGCCTTCGAAGGCCCACCCCCGTGCGAGAGATCACCCACTGGATAAAACACTACTTCCTAATTGGGTTGATTTTTCTCCCCACGTGGGAGGAGGGGTCATTCCAAGAGTCCAAGGTCAACCACGAGGTGCCCTCAAAAGACGGTCGACAGAATGACAACTCCTTCAGTTTTTCCCTTTGGATCATCATTAGAAAGAGAAGATGGTTTTTTTATATCTCCACAACTTGATCGCCCTCAAAATTGATTAGTGTGATAAAGAATCATCGCTTGATTGGGTAACTCAAATTAGAAGTAAAATTCTCGTTCGATTCAGAGTGCTGATTTCAAACGAATACTTATGGTTTAATGCAATAACAGAAATATACTGTATATACTATACTAATATAGAAAAAAATTCTTTTTATTTTATCTAGTACCTGATTTATAATTTCCATAAATTACTAACCAACTATAATATCTAAGAAGTAGACAATTGATGTATGAAGCGAACGGCATACGGAAGAAAGATATAATACTCGTTTTACGAATATAGTAAAATTTATTTTCGTCTAGGTAAATAATCAACTTCCTCCAACAATAAATATTTATATACTTCCCTCTAATTTAAACATTAGTAGATGAAAATGTTTAAAATGGAGTATCATTATTTATATCAAGAATTCTCGAAATATAAATGAGCAAATGATGCCATTTATGATGCTAATTGTCGGACTAAAGATCAGATTATACTTTCCTTATCACAAGAATTTCTTTTTTATTAATCCCAATTATCTCTCATGCATATATTCGCCATAAAGGAAGCATTATTTAATCTCTCCTTGTTCCCTCAGCCTCTTCCCTTCATCCTCGATAGAGCCTAAGGGGGATCACATTCTTCCTCGCAGCCTCCCTCCGGATCAAGGGAGAAGTTATGCGCAGGGAAGGGAGCAACTGGATTAGGGAAAATCCCATCGGAAGTGATAAAACGTTACTGATAAATTTACCGGGAAAGTAAATTAAAGGAGATGGAGGCGAAGATATGAACTCTGTTTCTATAATGTACCACGTGTTGTCATCGAATTACATTAAAATCGTTATCTTAAGTAAATTAAAATTATATTATACAGCATTAAGCTTTCTAAATACATTATAAGAAGGTATGATTGACCAATATTAAGCAATCGGAATAACTGATGCTCACAAAAACCCGATTTATTACTAATAAAACAAAAATAAAACAACAATTCATTTCTATTATTCAGAATTACATTATTTATCAAAATTTAATTAAACGGATTGAAACAAATGAGAGGTTAATTAAAAAATGAATATAAAACCGAGACACCCTCCACTCATCAAGATGTTTGCAGGAAGGCCAAAAAAAAGCAGAGTGGTAATTTAGTTGGATAAATGATTTATCACAAAAATAATAATATGATGAGAGGAAAAGAAAGGAAAAAAGCAGCTTTGGTACATTGGAGGGAAAGAGGGATCATGAGAAAGGAGTGGTAAGAAGAGGGGATTTTAATTGCGGCTCAACGGACATCCAATTTTTCCCTTAATTTTTGTTTCAAAGGGAAACCCGAAGGCCCAAAACTCCCGTTTCCAAAATTCGATCTTCTCGCAATCCGAGGTTCAATTATGCGATTCAATTAGACGGAGTGTTTGCCTTGGGCTGCGGTAAGTATAGTGGGCATCATTCAAGTACTTCCTACGCAATATTTATAATCTGCGATTCACATTTTGAGGAAAAATCAAAACTTGAAATTATAATGAAGATGATTCTTTTTCAGAAATAATTTTTATATAATTTATGAAAAGAGTATAATACATTTGTTATATACTTATCATCACTTATCGTATTAGTGTGGGTTTTTTATTCTAACATGAATCTATAAAGATACTCTACATTATAACAATGAGAGCCAATTATTGATCAAAATCTAAAGTCTATCGTAGACTATTCATAAAAATCGTAGGTTTGTATTTTACATATTCTGAAGAAATCTTTACATATTTTCTATACGAAAATCTATAATTACGTAAAACAGTAGTATCAGGACAGAAAATACCATTCTCTGGCTATAATTTATGCAAGATAATCATATTTTTGTATACAATATAAATTATCAAAAACTGAAAAACAGATAAATGCATTTAAAACACTACTGATAATTTTAAATAGAATTATAAGGGTTCATTAGCCGAACTTGCCTCTATCTTCTCTCAATCTTGATCGAAGAACGGGACAAGAGGAGGCCATTATGCTACTTATACAGCCTCACAAAGGCTTCCATGTGCCTAATTACAAAGGGAAAGAAACTCTGCATACGAGTTGAATCCCTTTCAGAGTTAACCTTCACTTTGACGCCATATCAAGGCAACCAAAGAATGGTAGAAATAAGCCGCGATTGCTGGAAAGATCCCATAAGTAATGCTCTAAAAATTGCGCTTAAGATAGAGCACTAGATATATCACCGTTTGACGGATAACTTCCTCTATTGAATAACTGCTCGTCCATTAGGGGAAAAACGCGAATAAATTAATATTGAGGCGACACCCAGGTCTTGTCCGGCAGGTTGGAAACTCGGATTACAAAAGATCATATCTTTGGCTCTTAAGAGGGAATGCGTTTTTACGGTGAGGATCTAGATTGATGCTGCAAGGGATTGGAGACTTAAAAGCTCCCTATCGCAAAGAGAGATGGATATCCCCACCGATACAGTTAGAGATTGAAAAGCAAATGAAGCGATTCCAATGCTCCACTTAGGCTTTTCTCAATGGACTAAGGAATCCGAAGTAATTGTGCCCAAGGAACGTCTCAGCCAAGAAAAAGACGAATACGTGGTCGAATTCGTATCATCGATCAAGGAATGCTATTAAATCATTCCCTGCTTTAATATTGAATAATATTATTTCCAATGGGTTGTTTCACTCATTTTCTTTTATGTCCGCATAATCTGAATAACAGAATAACCTTCTGATAACTTTTTCTACCTATTTATCAAACTCCTAACCTCGTTTTGGTTGATATAAGCTATATATTATACGGAGCAGTCATTTCATTATTATAATACTCTGCAAACATCAATAAGAATCGATATTTGCATTAAATTGATTCATGCTTAAAATAGATATGAATTATTCGATTTAATATATTCTAAATTACAATTTTTGCCGATACATTGCGTGAAAATTAATACTCATGAATGTAAAGTTCCTTATAAATGATTTCTTGAGTTATAATATCAACCAACGAGGCAGAATCGTGGTAATATTATTTGAATGTGATTCGTATACTAAATCAGAATTGAAGAATCAACGTGGTATAATGAATAACGTTTCACAAGTCTCATTTAGAATCTCTGTCGTACACTATTTGATGATTTTCGCATCAAATCCGTTGAGTGGCCGCCTTCCTTCTTTAATGGACGCCTAATCCCATCTCCTCCCACTCGTATTATACTTCCGCAACCTGTAGGAATGAGGCGCTCTGAGTTGGCTTTTTTCTCAAAACACTGCTTGATCCTCTTATAGAAGTATAGCCTCGAGGGGATGGGGTTGTAGCGGAGGATGGAACGAAGAAAGCCAAAGATGATTGAGGAAAAGAAGAAATATCAGCGAATTTACAGACTTCGAGGAATTAGGAAGGAAATGCGTGGAAAAATCGCTCGACTGAGTAATGCTAAAAAAAGAACTCCTCAGGGAATTTCAAAAGTAAACTCTAATATATTCCAATTACGCCATTAAGTAATTTATGTATCTAGAAAGCAAATCTTAATCTAATGAGTTTTACACAGATCGGAATAAAAATTAATTAATACTATCAATCAAAGCTCTATCTATTTCAAAAAGGGAAATATTTCGTAGATGTAATTCAAACTTTGATTCTTCACTTCATATCAGATATTGCTAGAGAAATTCTGGGCGTAAAGTCGAAAATAACTCAAGAGAATGATAAAAAGAAATATATATTCTTCGAAAATTAGTGACGAAAATGGATGTATAACATTTTAATACTTCTCGAATCAAAAAAATTACCATTCATATCACAAACCTTTTTTTCACTTATATCCTTCCAGATACGGGTTTCGAAATCTTACCGGTAGACAGTTTGGAATCATGTCTAAAAATAGATTATAAAGCTTAATTTTTACTTGGTAATTGCACAATTTGGCCACCAAATCGCTTAATAGAACGCGCTAAGATTAAACTAGCGATTTTTGGTCAATAAAACCTAAGAGCATAAGATAGATGTTGAGAAACACTTCCTCCTGTTCGCCTTACGGAAAAGAAAAAGTGTTTCGTCGACTCAAAAGGGAAATCCGCTCGCTCAGTGGGATTTTGCCGGAATATCGGAGTCCTCTGAAGAGAGAGGAATAAAGGACGTGAAGGAAGAGAAAGAAGAATAAAGCGATGAGATTATAGAAAGAGGATTCCAGAGGATTACTGTTAAGTACTAAAGGAAGTCGTTGAAACTACGATATCACCAGAGGCGTGTTATCAAAAGCATCGAATTTATATCAAAATCACTTCGTTTATCGTAATAAAACGATTGATAAAACAATAGAGGAACAATATACCCTAAGAAGAGTAAAGAATTGTTTTTAAGGATAAAAATGGTGGGTTCATAATATATATCAGCAAAGAGTAAAACTTTGGAAAGAAATAGCCTGACATATCAATTTTATGAGAAGAAAATGGAGCGTTATAAATGTACTACGTATAAACGAAAGTGATGATAATTACGTATTTGAACTCCAGTGTTGTTATATCATCTGCCCAAATTAACAATTCAGTTTAGTTTGCGAATAGTCTTTTCTATTTACTATTTTAATAATAATTTCAAAAGTTTCACATCTTTCGATTTAGCAACGAGTAGATAACCTATCGTTCCTTAGAAAAGATCTTAAATAATAGCTCTTCTAAGAACTTGCCTAATAGTGAAAGATTTTTAAACAGTAGGACAACAGAGTTGTTTCAACTTTGTGGTCAGTCAAGTCTAACATCAATATTCTGTGGTAGTCAACTCAGCAAATTGCATAGAAAATCCTTTTCTGATTGTAACTTCTAAATGTATCCATTACCATGCAGTTGGAAATCCTCCATACCTGAGATAAATGTTGAAAATACCCGGAAAAAGGGAAAAGTTATCTTTCTTCAAAGTAAAACTATTTAGATCAATAGTTACTACGAGCGGACTAAAAAGGCATATGCTGTGACATATTTCCACAATCTCTTCCTATCAGGTCATGACTTTAAACTTTCGTGATTGATTTGAAGATTTGATTTTTATTGCACATATACACTAAATTCTTTAAATTCTCAAATGCTTGCAAGCAACACTGAAGCAGTTTCCTCGTTCCTTATCCACGAAATGTGATTATATTCGGTTCATTTCGTTATAGATATATTTATGCTTCACTTTTTCATATAAAAGAAGAATACGAAACCAGGTGGGGATAACGTCAAGATAAATTCGATTTTTGTGAAAATTGCTATGTACTAAACAAATTGATACAACTGAACATTCATGGATACTAGGAAGAAACGTCTTCTGAATTTATGGATGAAACAGCATCGGTATGAATGAAATCTGGGATCTAGAAAATCCACATTTTCTCTCCCTGGGTTCGCAAGACGCATGCTTACACTTGAACAATAGTTCAGGCTCATATGCATACATCAGGTTTAAAACGCACGCCATCGATGCACTTTTAATATGCAATAACTTTTCCTTAAGCAGAGTGTTCTCTTAGACTACCATTCCAGCAGTTGGATACGAAATCCGGATCGCTTATCGATACGGAGGAGTATCGCGAAGGCAGCTGTCGCGCGACTCCCGCCTTACGCACTCATTCTTTGGACTCCATTTGCAGCTAAGTAGCTACTTTAGCCACCTCAAAGGGAAAAAACCGCAGAAAAATACGGCTCTCGGTGGCTCATTTGGTATTCATCCGCGGATATCTCGGGCGACGCCCACCGATCGCATAAACACCGCTTAATCTCTCCTTTTTAACCCGTTAAATACCGCGTAATGGGAGGAACGAGGCGATGCTCATAATCGCCATTATGGAGCTCGTAAAAAACGTCAGCTATCGGATATTAAGCGCCGCATGAATACGCGTCTTGTTTCATTCAATTGCTAATTCTGCCTCCTCAAGATATGCGTACCTCATGAAAAATACAGCAGATGGAAGAGAATACGGGATCTCTCAAAAGGATAGAATGGGAGCAAAAAGTGTATAGAAAACTGTTGGGCTCCTTAATTGACGGATTAGAATGCAAACGGGATCGGGAGAGGTGCGTTTCTATGCCGATGTTGATTGCCTTTTGTTTGTTTATCTGTTGGAGCAATGGTTGAAAGGGAGGAAATGCGAGTGAAAGTATGAGATGAAATATGTGAGCGTAACAAGTGGAGCGTGTAAAATTAAAATTCTAATGTTCCTTTGGATAAACCCTTTGATTTATTCCGAAAGAAACTAGGTCCTCTTAGAACTCTTCGTGAGTTTCAAAATGTATCGTGTTTAACTTCTCAAATGATCATATTGTAGAATTACAATCAATCTAGTTTTAGAAAGTTTAACCTCTAAATATAAATAATAATGCCAAGGATATATAAATTATTAAAGCTTACACAATAAAAATGATACCAAAGCAATATCTGAGCATACATACATACATACATACATAATATGTATAACAGTATATAATAAATAATATGCGATAAAGGAGGATTAGAGATGACCTCAAAATTTAATATCCTATCTTATAAGTTGAGTCTCCTCCTTAAGTCTTCAATTGTAATGAATTTGTGAGTAAAGAACCTTTTATATTTGAATATCCATATTATATCCTCCTTTAAAACAAGGTGTACTTAAGAAACACAATGATAATGGTGAGAGAGGAACATCAGGTACCTAAGATGTATTTGAAAGTGGAATAATGCATGGCAAGAAATCATACCGATATATCATGACCTAATGACAAGCATATATCCGACTGAAAATATTAAATAACTATCAATTTCAAAAAACGATGGGAATAGCCAAATTAGGAAAGGGGTATCCGTGGGAAGGATTCAAAAAATCATACTCTCATGTTTCAGGATTAGATACTGAGCAGCCCTTAGCAAAATAAGAAGACATTTGCTGAGTGGAAGAGTCATTAAGTGATCTTCATCTCCAAAATAGTCCACCTCAGGGGGGGTTAAGTTTCCGGGGCGTCCCGGGGTTAAACACAGATGGCCCTGAGAAGAGTGTGTCATGCCCCGGCGCCAGTTCGCTGAGTCAAAGCACCAATCTGTGGCTACTCAAAAAGATAACCCGTTCCTTCAGGGGATGTCCACAGATATCGCATATAAATATCGCTACCGTGGCATTGGACTATATATAAGCTGGCAGATTTTGACACCATAGTCATTTGCGCGCTTTTTTTAAGGGTTTCTCACGATCCTATTTTATATCCGATGCTTAATTTTGAAGGGATGAGGTTACGAACGGTAAGAGGTGTTTATTCTAGGAGAAGGACAGATGTCAAGCACTCGGATTCTTCCTAAACCTTGCGTCATTTTAGGTAAGCCTTTCCCATTGAAGATCATAGGTTTTCCCGCTGCTTCTCAGGTCACTGACACAACAGATACAAATATAAACATGAGTGTGTAGTTGGCGAAAACTTAGGCACCGAAGTGCTTTGAATAGGGATCACTAAATCGGGGATTTGAAATTGGCTCGTCTAAAAATAAAGACAATGAAACACGGTTTATGATGAGTCGGCATGTTTATTTACACCGCTCAAAAGTGTCAACACTGAATAATTCGGGAGAATGTAAATTCGATGCGATGCAATTACTTAAATAATTCCAAAGTTCGCGTGGATTTAGCGTTGATCTCAAAGGCGATACAACAAGTGTATAAGTTAATGTGAATCGTCGCTTAATCTATCTTCTAAGAGATGAAAATGCAAGATAGTTCAAAATTTTGCTATATTTACATGTATATTCAAGTTTTTCGTTTCTCTTCCTTATGAAAGGAATATTACTTATGTGCAGATGTATATTAGCTATTGAATATTATTTTATAAAACGGGCCATTGATAAATATATTTAAAATAATCACACAATTTTGAATAAAGAGTGTTAACACCTTGCCTAAGAAATGAATGATAGTTCAGTTTTAGTGTTACATCAACTTTCCTTTAATTTTACACGACAAATCCAAAGTAAATGTAAGGATACGAAGAGAAGAAAAATCTGAGTAAGATGTAAACATTCAGCAAAAGGTAGAAATTAAAATATAGCCATTAAATAAATGTTTTGCAAAATATACTATTCAAAATGGTTTATAATCCGGTGGTAGGCGTTCGAAAGGAATTTTTAGTTCCCTATTCTATTCAAAACACGTTTTCTGACCACAATTTGCAAAGTTGAGTTTTATTTATGATATTTAGAATGTGCAATCATGTAATGTTATAAGTCGATAATGCATTAATTATATCTCTCGTTCAAATTAAAGTGAAGGATTGAATATATATTATTATGATTATTATTTTATGGTAAAAATTAGCAGATCGATATATCAATATTCATATAAACACCATCGCACAAACTTTGAAGGTTGAGACGCTTAATTTCTACGAAACGCCGGTCTCTCTGCCTTTGACGGCAAAACAACTTCAGATCGCAAAAAATTGGGAAGCGAATCCAATTGGATGTTCTGCAATAACAACACGCTTCCGCAATTTGAGGAATATTTTACGAAGCCACAGGCGATAGAGCACAAAACAATTCTAAAGAAACTTAAAAACCTGTTGTTGGGGATGTCATCCATGCGCTCAACCGAAGATAGTCAATACAATACTCTCACTTTTTCATTCCGAATGATTTATGATGGAAAAAGATGGATTCGTGTCGGTGATGCAGAAAATGAGTCAAGGATAAGCTACTCTGAGTCAAAGAGACCTTTCAACTTACACCGATGATAGTAAAGTATAAGAAAAACACAAATATAAGATTATGAAAATATTAAACTATAAAAATGAGATATTTATTTCCAAACACGTATTCCTAAGCATATATATCTCTCTAAATAAAATCGTGTTCCATCAAAAAATTAATGGTAGTCATGATCTGCACTTAACATTTGTGCTCTTTCTTATCAACGCTTACGGAATGAATAAAATTTTCATTCGGTAGTAAGCTATATATTTTGAAAGAAATTCAATTACGTACTACATATACATACATAAGTTGGAAATAAGAATTTCAATTGGTATTTTCTTTAAGAAGAAAAGCAAAAATAAATAGTATTTAATAAAACTATAAATAAATCGATAAACTAATAAGATTACTAATCAACACATTGGAAGAATTCTAAAATTTGGATCAAAGAAATTTAATCCACTATATGTTTTTCACTGTCAACGTCAGCTATTAAACTTGGAACTTCATTTTGTGCCAGAAATAGATTAGAAGACAGCTTGTTTTGGGAAATTTTCCTTCCGCTTACGTATCAGAGTAAGAAGTTGATTACAATGCTACTTTAACCTTATGGTCACTGCCTCGTTATCCTTATATAAAACAATACATGTATACATATATACGTCAAGTCCAGCGCCGTAAAATATTCACGTCAACCGAGATACTCTATGGAGGACACCCCTAAAGAGCAGAATTCCTAGACTCGATTTTATTGACTCATAATTTATTTTTACGACTCTTCGCTGGACATTCAGCGATCATCTCCTTTCTGTTTTCGAGCATATTTTTCTCGAATAATGTCTTCGCCTCATCGTGAGTGGGGGAGACCCCTAATGACGCCGGTCCGAGTCGTAAATATTTGGTAGAATGCTAATCAGCCCTCTTATAAGCTGATTAACCGAAGAGATGGCATCGTAAAAGTCTGCTTTCAAAGGCGACATCTTGGGCGATTTTCTAGTCAACGAAACTCGTTAAAAGAAATGATCCGTTTCTAGTCACGTCCTTCTCTTGTCTTAGCCCAGCTCAGCGTGTATTTTAACAGTAACTAAGAGTTACTTCCAGCTAAATGTAATACTTCGATTCCATTAATAATATTCCATCTTTTCAACCGATTAATTCAAAATTGGCGTACTTTATTGACATGCATTTGATGTTAACACGTACATTTCTTTTTGTCACTCGTCATTGTTTTAATAAGACGTATCTTTCGGTCTCTCACACAGAAGAGGTCAAAAGAACCGCATTTCGCGAAATTATGAAGTAAATCAGAAGCAATGCTCCACATTAGTTTTCGGAATACACAAATGTAGGCCCATCGGGGATCCGTAAGGCGTTGCTGGGATGTGGCGAAAAATCTTCACATTTTCTTCGCCTTTGCTGCATTAATGGCGTTTCTAATCGGAAGTCCCTCGTTTCGACACCCGCCCGTTATGCAGGCGTGTCCTCCTTTTAAACGGTGCACACAGGAAGGTTCCTCTCCATGAAAATTTCAGACGCTCACACCCCCTCATTCGTGGGTCACTCCTCCCACTTCCATCTCTTCCGTCTCTTCTCGACTGAACTGTGGTACTACTCCAAACATACCTTGCCTTTACTACCACGGAGTTTACTGTAGGTAATATCTCGTTGCAGATGCTAACAGACGGAAAGCAAGAGTGGGGACTTAAACCAGGAAGGTGAATTAATAATTAAGATAATATTTTACTCAAATTAAAACATATTTAAATATTAAAATCGGTAAGGTAAATTAATTTATAAATAAAAATGGGAGAAAAATATTTCTTTAATTATTATTTTTAATTTCTTTAAGTATCGTTCCCATAAATATTAAAGAAAATGTATTAATTAATTAAGTAAATAGTATTGGATTAACTTGCCTTTCGAAAAATTTACCCTAAGAATAGACATTGAAATATTTTAAGTATCATCTTCCTATTTTATTATTAATATTAATTGTTTTTATGAAAATTCGGTTCATCGACTCGAACATTTTTGGATAGCCTACTTTTGCCTGGTTGTTAGGCAAGACATCTCCATCTTCCGAAGCGGAGCGGATGCTGTGCGCGTGGGAGATGTATAAAGAGATCGAATTATTAATGAGATGGACCGATTCTTCCCGTATTACTGAATCGTCAGACACTTTTTACGGGTTCTTCCCATTCCCCCACATACGTCATATGTGGGTCATTTTGGCTTTAACCTCCGGGGCTAGCAACAACCTCCACATAAATACCACTGAAGAGGAAGGATGGGGCAGCAGAAAATGACCAAAGGTGAGCGCAGTGGAAGCAAAGGAATTTAGAGGAGAGACAAAACAATTCGTGCAGAATAAGTTTCTCCTTAGTTATTGGTTATAAGAAGTTTTAAAAATTATTCCCCTAAGTTCGGGTATTCAATCATGTGAAAAGGTCGCGATAATTCAATAGAATAATCTTTTATGTAAAACTATTCTTTGAATCAATTCATTATAAGTTAAGGTAAGATTGAAAAGTTAATTATTGAAATATGGTTTTTAAATCATCATAAATATAAGAATTTCACTCTAGATAATTGTAAAAGTATTTTCGACATAATTGAAGGTTTGGGTCGTCAATGAAATAATACTAAGCCTTTAATAAAATAAGTTGCCAACATGCGGAAAGCATTTTGTTCAATTTCTTCATGCATTACAAACTTCTGTACATACTTCGGAAACATTAAAACATACATAATTACATAAATGACTTATGATTCACAAAATTGTAAAGATTTATCTCTCTTGTGGTAGCTATGAAATGAGTCAAGAAAACGATTTGGTACTTTAAAGTATACGCTGGAAGTTTAACAACACACCTTCAGATACCTTCGTCCACTTTGAACCGATTTTCGATTCGAGAACATCGCACTTTAATCATTTAGGCATCTGAATGCGCATGCGCATTGCGTCTCGATTATTATCCTACGGCCACACATCCCTTTTTGTTCCCGGAAGAAAAAACCCCGTATCTATGGAAACCTATGTTGTTCCGTCCCAGTGGACCGATTCATTTCCCACCCCAAGGCATGGAACATGAGAATCAGACGCATAATATGCGCCTCTCCATTACCCTTTTCAATTGCTACTAATTGCCTTGCAAATCTCTCCGACTTTCAGAATCTGCTTCGGCCTCCGAATATTCGGGAAAGAAGCAAACGCACGTATTTCATGAGCCTGCAGCACGTCCGCTAATTCGATCCTCCTTGCTCTATCTCTTTCCTCTTCCTAATCCCGATAAACCGCGTAAATATTCGGTACTATATTTTAATTGGCCATTATAAATATCAGCAGGTGTGAAATTTCCCTTCTGAGAATGTCAGAATTGGACTTGTTTATGGAATATGCGAGATTAATGTTGAATTCGAAAATCTGAAATGTATATATACGTTTCTAAATATAAATAGAATGTAATAGAATACGAAAGTGGTACAGTCATGGTAAACACGAAGCGGAGAAATCTAATTTCTCCTTTTAAATGATTTCAAAATCTAGTTCCACGCATCCTTGTCTTGGAATTCGACTAATCTACCGATTACTATTGTCGGTTGACTCTCTTTCTTAGAGATGTAATCTGCAAGGATGTAATCGCCATCTCTACAAGAGAAGTAAGATATAATAAACTTATATTTTGGTAGAATTTTTATTCTTTGCGTATGGTTTGAACAGCAATTTTCGCGGAAATAGCTGTAATTATCGCGAGAAAAATATTTGAATATCGTATCGTACATATAAAATTACCAAAAGTGGTAACTCTGTCATATCAATGATGAGATAAATGTATGAAAATTTCATAACTGTCAAGAAAAATTATTTTTCCGAAACCATTTTCTGTAAAAACCCGTATAATCAGGGGTTTAAAGACATATAGAACTTAATTTATTATTATTTAATTATCGCAAGTTTATCTCCATCTGAAACTTCAGAATCAATACCATGTAAGGAAAGAAAACAATCAAAATATTAGCCATTAAAGATTTTTATAATTTCCTTTGGATTATTCATACTCCACACTTTTGCGATACTCCAACGTCGGCATTGTCAAAGAGCTAATATCGGCATCAACGTCAAAGAATGCGGTTGACAGAAAATGGACCTTGCAAAATACTCCTCTATCTCCCCGATAACTGTGGGCCACAAAAACATTCCTCCCTCCAATCGGACGCATTAGAATAGCTAAACGTGTTCCACTTACTCGCAGCTGATATGAATCCCATGATCTGATTCCCTCGAAGGCGCCAGCGGCTAAAAGAGATCAGCCTCTCCTATTTCAGATCGTCCTCAAAAAACGACATACGTCAGTCTCACCGCTTTGACGTCTTTTTTCTAGCGGAGAAATCGGTAAGCGAATTTCCATCTTTGCGTCTCATTCAGCGTCTTCTTCTACGAGAGGGAATCTACAGCGATCGCCCTAACTATCGTCCTTTTGGAGGAATCACTAACGATTTCGAATATCATAATTTATCGCTAAAACGTGAATTACAGACGTTGGTTACCTCGAAGGTCAGACACAAAACATGACAGCGTTTCCACCGAATAGCTTTTACAACTTTTGAGGTTCGCTTGATAAGATGAAGAGAAAAGTGAATTCCTTATCGATCCAGAAAGCCGTAAGCGTAAAAGAAATATTTTAGACGTTATAAAACATCCCGGCTTCCGGATAACAAGTGATAACATTCTTTTTCAAAAGCTACCCCGGGTTAGAGTTTGGCTGAAAAGTAAAATTTCTGGGCTTACCTCATCAAACTTTACAAAGTCTCACTGTTCAAAAAAGTGCAGGTTCTCCCTTCAAATCCGTCGTGCATTTAAGGGAGAAAAAGAAAGAATCTTTATTTCACAGTTGGCGCTTATTCTATTTTAATTTTTAATTTTAGACTCATCAATTTTCAAACTATATAAAATATATCTTAAATTATATTCTTGAAAAATGAATCAGATAATTGTCTCAACGCACAAAAAACAGGAAATATCTCACCTTGTTATTCGATTCACCTTTCACGTAATATTTATCATTACTTCTGCAATTAAGATTCCCATAATTGTGTTTCGGCGTATTTTAAATGAGCGAGCGTTCTGAGTTGACCCCAATATACTATACAGCACCAACACTACGACAATATAAGGAACATAATAAAAATTTGTTTCTTCCTTTCTTTTACAAAAATTGTTCCTCTTTGCCAACTAACAGCTAAATACGATATATAATTTGAAAAATTATATTGACATTTTTAATAGAGCAGGCTAACTTTGGCTTTGTTTCGGGTCTCCAAATCGAAAGATAGGTTGTCGAATTTACTATTTAACTTCATTCCAAAACAGATATTTTGCTTTGGAAGAATGGATATACTCGACGTCAACTAACAAGTGACAATAATAATAGAGAGACCATAGTAGCACAAAGCGCTCTTTTTTAGTGTCCTAGAAAAGCTTAACAGGTAAAAGTACCAGCATTAAAATCAAGAGGAACAGAAATTTAAATCTCATATACACTTTCACATCTCTCAAAGATTTAACTACCCGTCTTTGGTGGAAAACTTCTTTCCCAATTCTATGAGAGCGGGTGTGCGGCCTAGATGTTTATATTTAGCCTCCAAATTCCCACCTTTCCAATGCGCCACAATCTCAGATTCAAATGTGTCATACGAGGTATGAAAATCAGGCTGTTTGTCAAACGTACGATGCATGTCATTCCAGACTTCTTACTATTCGAGGTCGTTTGTGTTGTAGGCAAATAACTCTGATTTTTCCAACTCAAGGTATGAACAATCTATGCAACTCGGAATGACAGGAATGCGCGAGTAAAATTTCATTGCAGGATTTACGAAACAAATGCAGGAATATTTACCTGACAAATGCTTCAATAATGGACGATAAAGAATAAAATTATATGAACACTTTCCTTTTTAGAATACTGTCCTCAAAACTATTAATGACATATTTGACAATCCAATAATTTATCGAAAACCAATGCAAAACTTTCCTAAAGCTGGAAATAATAAATTGTAGCATTCAATACATTAATATCAAACTAGGATTTTCCTAGATTTCATGATTTCATGGATAGCACCTCTAATCTATTACAATTAAAAATAATTTTAAAAAATGTATTATTATTCAGTAAAATACCCACTAATTTTACTTTCCCATTAATTTTATCTGATCTTATAACACCAAAAATATAAAAACTTCAATAATCACATAGGCAATTAATTTGGAACTATTTTTAATTATAATTAATTTAGAATAATTATTTCGGAAGAGGAACCTAATAGTAATTGATCTGTAATGACCAAATTTAAAGGAGCAAATATATACAACGCACATCAAGTATAGGTAATAAATACAAGAAATATAGATAATATATAATAATTATCGTTTTACAAGAATGATAATTTACTGAGGAATAGTAACTAATATTAATACAAAAACACTTTCCCTCGTTTGTGGGGAAATTACCTTGCATACACGAATTAAGTGAACGTATATCATCACTTCTTAATCGTAAATATATTACAGCCTTAGGTGAGAATGTTTCCATAGCTGCTGGTCCAAAAATTCAAATAAATCCATAATACTACATATAACCATTATGAAAGATTTTTTCTAAACATTTCCCAGCTTTTCTATCAACTCTGAACCACTCAATACCTGCATCAACGGTGAAAACAATGCCTAGAGTAACTAAGAAATAAAATGTCGCAGTAAAAAAATTTAGCATTCAATATCAATACGATCAGATAGCTTTATCGGAAACATACATCATATGAGCAACGTATTGACAAACAAATGAGAATCTTCGGGCAGCAGCAAAACTTGTACTCCTCATTTACACGATTAGGTGTCTCTAATATTGATCCTCGCAGTTTCCTAGGGAACAGTTATTGGAAAGCCTTTCCCATCTCATCAGTCCGAGGAAAATAAACACCTTATTACCATAACACCGCGTCCGCTTTGAAGGAAACGTCACTCCACGATAACCACCGAACAAAAGTCAAAGGCGAAAAATGCTTACTCGATAACCGAGTCCATACTGGCGTCCGCCAGAGCTAACACGCCAATCAACACCAGAAAAAATGTTGGAAAACAAACATGGAGGAGAGAACACACACGGTATCCATAGAAGTGACCCTGACACTGAACCTGACGTAAGACCTGCAACTGTGAGAATGATTTTGCGGTTTGGAAACGAGAAGGTTGGGAGAGCGCGAGACGAGACTTAGTTACTGCTACAATAGATGGGTTACTATAGAGTCATATGCGTAGACAATAGTTACAGTGCTTGCGCTGGAAGTCAGAAAAGTCAACAGACATTTAAATCAACTTAAATATCAATTATCAATCTTAATTAGTAAGATACTGTAGAAAAATATATGCTTTAAAGATGAAAGTTAAAATGTTTATGGTATCTGGTTGCAGGGAAATGTTTTAAAATATAGATAGAATGAAAGTTACATTTAAGAAGATATTGAAGATTTTAAAAATTTAATAATAAACCTATCATTATATTATCTCTTAACTATGGGCAGTAAATTCTTTATCTTCCACCACGACTCTAAAGATCTAACAAGACAATTTGAAAATAAAAATCAATCGACTGCTTTCAGAATGTTCCTAGATAAATAAAACAGTGCGAATAACAAGTCAATATATTTTCCTTATTAGTAAATTCATGGCAAATAATAGATCTATAAATAGATAAGTATAAATGAATACCTTCGAATAAGGTAATAAGAAACATGTGAAAGATATGAAAATGTCTTTTTTGAAAATTATGGAAAAACACCAACATAAAAACAATTCAGTCTATGTAAAATTCCCTGCTAGAAGCAATTATAAAAGATTAAATATTAACCGAGGACGTAATCAGAAAGCCAACAATAGAGAACGGCTTTGAAATAGGAACAGAATTCTTAATTTGACAACTCGTATTAATCAGTGAACTTCCATTAGGCACCTTCTAATTTCATACTCCATTAAATATTATACTCATTTGACTGAAATTAATAACTTTGAGAGTTTAAGAGCAAATAACTGGGATTTTATTACTCATGTGACTTAAATGAACATTCACACTTCTTCAGCGAACCAATTAATAAAGAAGGTTATAAGTCATAACTGGGCATTCAACCACGCCATCATCACTTTCTCCGGAAAGCTTCAATCACTCAAGCAGGAGGCCAGTTTGGATAGCTATCGTATAGCTTACGAGGGTAAAAATAGCAGAATGATAAATATGATGGAAATAATTCAGAGCTGATATTATCGCGTAACAGTACTGCGATTGAGTACATATTAGACCCCCTCCTTTTGAAGACGACCCCAACTCACCTCTCATCCCTCCAGAGGACTCAACAGCTGTCTCTTCCCCTTCTTCTCCACCGATTCGCAGGATCGCGGTGCGGTGACTGATGCGAATTTGGAGAGGTTGTGCTCCTCGAACGGTGCCTGCGCAGAAGCGCCGGGACGCCGTGGGGGAGGAGGAAGCGGTGGGAGGCGTCGAGAGCTCCGTCAGGGACAAAGCACGTGACCCGTGCGAGATACCTACCACCCCGGAAACAGGGCGGTAAACAAAGTGAATGGGTCTACAGTCTAATGGGCCACTTCACCAAAGTCTATCCACTCTCGGTGAGCTTTGACTCCCAGACGATGGCTCCCCTACAAGGACAAATGCGTGGAGGTCTTCACAACCCCTCCAGAGGCTTAACAGTGTCCATCACGTTCTTCACCCCTCTTCTCCGTCTCCTTACGGTATTTGTGAGAACACGCGAAACTGCCCTTGTCAAATCTTCCACCAGCGTCGATATTTTCGCCCACCACTCAAATGACCAGAGTCCTAAGAAACGATAGTTCAACTCTCTCCAACAAATGCGAATCTTCTAGTTGTAGCTTAGACAACCCGCGCTTGCGTAGCTGAAAAAGCACGTTAGCTTTTGAAAAAACTAGCGGAGAGTTCTCTCGGCGCGGATCAACAGGTGTCCCTACCACCACGAGATGTTTCGCACCCTCCCTAAGGACAGTCCTTCTGGAAAGACGGTTCCAAACGACAGTTCGGTTGTCATCGACGGTGGCGGAAAGTTGATCGAATTCCCCTCAATTGAACTCGGATCGAGAGCAAGTGTTCCCTACGTAAGTCCTGAACGGCTACTGGCCGAGAACGCCACCGACAACCTTAACGGACAGGTCTGAGGAGAAGGTGTGCGTTGGATGCGTGGGGTAGAGTGGGAGGGAGGGAGGACACGCGCCCCCAGGCTAAACTAGGGGGTGGTTTCCGAAGGGGGTAGGCGATGGGGAATGGGTAGGCCTCCTCCGCGGTGGCGCAGAAAGGGGGAGGGTCTAACCTGCCCCAGAGAGAAGACGTAGGCGGGGTTCCTGTTGGGGGTGGGAGAGGGGAAAGTAGAGGGAGGATGCGAGAGTGCGGTTGCAAGCGAGATGGAGTGCGTGACGTAAAGCGGCGTCATAAGTGATGGAGATGTCTGGACTAACATTGCGTTTAAGACGCATTAACATCTTGGCAAAATTAAATTAGACCTTAGAAGATTATTTTCACATCAAAGAAGGAAAGAATATTCCTATTTTACCATGAATTGGTTATTTTGATGGCTGCCGCTGAATGCAATCGTACAAGAGAAATACTTTTAATATGTGTACTGGGTAACTGATTGTTGAATGAAATTCAATAATAAATAATTGAAGGTGTAACAACTAGAATCAAAAATTTTAAGGTAATATGATTCATCTTGGCCTCCAAAAGATGCACTACTCATGTTCCGTCCTATTTAATAGTATTTACGACGCTTATTGATTAAATCCAATGGTAAAGCTGCAAAAATAATAAACTACTATTCTTAACTGATTGCTTGTAAATCTTCTATAATACAGGGATTAATAAAAATTCGCGGATTCAGAAAGGTATTTGAAACAAGTCAGCGAAGGTTACGTCATACCAATGTTCGGCATCCAGAAGGTAATATTTAACCTACCAGAAATACCGTGTTTGCTTCTGCGGAGTTCAAGGTCGTAAAAATTGCATTGAATGCAATGAACTCTCATTAGTCACAGAAACGAACAATTTCTTTGCCTTTATCAAGATAACATAGAAACGAATCTATCAACACAATCAGTAAAGGCACTAGTATCAAGGCACTAGCAAAGAAGGTCTTTACAGGGAGTCCAATGGTTTATCAACTTATAAACGATAACAAATCATAAAATATAAATATTTTGAAGGAGAAAAGAATTAAATAATTGAAAATTCCACAGCATGCGTTTACAAAGAGATGCGAATAGTTTTGTCCATAGTTAGAGATCTACATTCCAGAGAGGTTTACTTGACCACATCATATTTTTACCAATATTTTTAATGTTAGTCAACTACGACTGAATCTGTGATGTATCCTGGAGAAATCGTCACGTATACATCAGATGATGAAAATGGTTGGAAGTAGAATAGGCATTTATCACAAAAGGAGGGAATGTTGATTTTTGCCCTGAATTCCTGAGCGGGGAGAAGCGGCAGACTGCTGCGGGAAAGTCCGTTTACCACTCAGACGATTAACTATGTGAATCGTTACAGGTAATCGCTTCTCAAGGGTAAGGACATCTATGCTGTGCTCCGAGCAAAAAAATCATCCAAGGTTTCTTCTTTTCATATTAAAGAAAATAAACGTTGAAGCAAATTATTTTTGAGTCTATGGAGTTTGAATGAATCATTTGTACCATCGCAGTAGATTATGAAGGGTATTAAAATTGTACGCTGAAGTCTCAATTCGAGGTTTGAGTTGGATTGAGCCAATTAAAATACCTTAACATGAATGATGAGAACCCTCAATAATTATCCATTTCAAAACAAATGGTAAAATAAAAGTATTATACTAAGAATGTATTAATTTTTACTTCCACAGCGATAATATAGAATTGCAATTTATTTTAGATATTGACGCTGCAATTACAAATACTCTTCACAATATATTCCGCCATAAACCCTCACCGAAAAAGAACTTGAAGAATTTATAGCGTTTCGGGATTGCGTTCATCATTTTTTCCTAAACCAGTTATGAAGAGGCAAGTGACTCAGGAATTCTCGCATGCATTCCACATTAAAGGAAAAAGGTGGCAAATCGAAGAGAAATTATTCACCGTTATTTGCCGAATATAAAGGTAACTGAATGAACAGATCGGCACTGCCTTACATGTTCCCATGTTAAATACTCCTTCACATCTCAACCCGACACAGACAGAAATCGCACACTTGAATATTTAATGTAAAGCAAGAACAGCAAAGAGTGCTTTTTTAATTTAAAAGTCAAATTTCTATTTTTGGTCCGAAAACCTGCCATTATCTTTAAGATAAACCGGACGTTTTCAGCAGCAATTTGGGGTCCATTATAGATTAATGGAACACCAAGAGAACGTTTTCACGGATATTTAATTCTCGCATTATTTCGAACGAACTACATATTCAGGAATTTTTTACACCAGTTTACTGATGATATTTTATGTATGCGGTTCTTTGACTTCTTTTGAAACTGAATATCTTGTTAGAGAATCATTATTTATGCTCTACAAAGTAGTAATAGCACTACTTAGCACATTCTTTCTTCTCCTGTTTACTAATTTACCTATGTCTATCACAACAATGACCCAAACTGAAAACAATAATACAATACATAGTTGATTATTACCGAAGTAGTCTGCTATAACGTAATCATGATTGTCAAAGAGAAAATACGAGTTACACGAGTATATCGAAAGAGAATTACGAAAGATTGACGTTGCGTAACGATTCGTAAATGTAACAGAAATATTATAATAAAAATAAAAACAATACGCTTGATTGTAAAGTTAGATAACAATTTGGGAAAGCGATTGAGATATTTCGCAAAATGTTTAATAATTTAATTCCAACGTCCATTGAGTTGGTTACTGAGACATTGATAAGAATTCTTCCAGCTACCTGAAACTGGGTGTGTTACAATTCTAGAAATAAAATGAAGAGATTCTAAGGAACGATTACAGAGGTGCGAATTAGACATTGTCTATACTCGATCCAGATTCAAATGAGAGAGAGCGGACCAAAGAGATCGTAGATTGCATCATAAAAGGAGCTGTTTATTCCTCACCTACGCCAATGATTGAGAACCAGCGAAAACGGTCGGGAACCCCTTTCAAGGCACCGCTTTGAATTACTTATCTGAATAATGATAACTTTGGAATGAGAAACGTATTCCAAATTGCGTTAGGGAGCTTTCCTCAATGCTTCAGCTAAAACGTTGAAATTCGATGGCAAGAAATCATATTCACAGTGATTGAAATAAGGAAGGGTCTGAACCAAGGAGACATTTTGAAAGATTTTTCCAGAGAAAAAAAAATACCTACAGAAACATTGGGTGCGGAAATCCCCTTGAGACAAAGATATCATCTATACACTGAGTCTAATAAAATATAATAAGAAGGTAATAATTGTGGAGTGTCAAACACATCACACATTATACGCATAATAATTAACTTTAGACATACCTTATTCATACGTAACCTTAGGGAGTCGAAATGGTAAAAGGGAAACCGTCTGCACCACTCATTCGTACTAAGTCACGTTCTAAGGCTTTCCACTTCATCTCATAAAATTAAAGCTGCAACTACCTGCCCACCCAAGTTAGCTGCTCATACGTTCCACTTACACGGAAATGGCCCATTGGTAAGTGCAGTTCGACTTCCGAATGAGGAAGGACGGCGTGGGTGCAGAAGCAGAGTGAATATGAACATGAATGATTGTCGAGGCAATAAAGTGAGGGTTTCCTGGAGAAACAGAAGACGTAGAGTAGACAAGTGTGGGAGGAAACTGGAGAGCCAATACGTGGGGGTTTCAACCGGGAAATACCCTTATGGAAACCGTTTGGAAAGCAACGTATATGACGCGTGAATTTTTCAGGAATAGGCATTACCCACATCTGTGTTACCAATGACCAGGATAGGTTTAAAACCAATAAATCTCTCAACCACGTTTACCCATATATACAGGTATGACGTAAATGAAACGGATGAGGTATCCATGCTAGGATGATGTAAATAATATTATGGTTTATCAATCTAATCATTATCATAATTCGTAGAACAGAACATTTTTATGGATAATTTAATTTCGAATGCTGAATGAATTACGAATCCATCCTAAGCTTCAAGTCTCCTAGTATTTTAACTGTATATACAATTATATACATACAATTGATAGTATGATCCATCGACAGAAGGACGATGCACCAAATTTTAATTACAAAAAATAGATAAAGTAATTGAAAGCATGGATGATAGTTTACTGTTATCGTTATCTAACTACTGAGCACTTTAAATCTAAATAATAATTTGAATTTGGTGTACTTAATAGATTGTACACAAAACTTAAATTAAGAAAAAATTTAGTAAATTTCATCATTGGCACTAGCTTTTAAATCCATCTTTACTCCCAAGAGTATTACGAATTTGCTTTTGGATTGGAAACTGAAAATCGTGGGGCTATCGTATCGTAGAAATCGCTACTTTCTTTTACTTTATGACTCAGCCAGGATCCAAGATATTTATTTCATCCCTTCTATTCAAACAGCCAGACATGAACATTCGCTACACGTTCCTTCCAACAATACACATCCATACCACTTCCGACTCGGCCATTCGATCAGTCGCCCCATTAGATTATCAGTCTCCCGCCTTTTTCAACTTGGCACGCCATATGGTGGCAAGGGAGAGAAACATCGCCTCCGCTTGTCACGGACGTGGTTGCGCGTTTCACCATGGCGATGGGAATCTATGCAAGGGGGCGCTAAGAAAAATCATTAGCGAACGGCGAAGTATATCTTAAGTTATGGACTATTGTTCAATCCCATATGGCTATTTGGGACAACGTTTAGAGGAAGAACTGCATACATCCTCTTTTACAACACGAGTCTTTGCCTTACTGCCCCCGAGTCCTTTACCCTATTGGCCAACGAGGGCGCATTAAATTTATGGACTCAATATGGTCGCGTAAATATTTATCGACTCTTCAGTCCCGTGTTTCTTGATTCAAAGAATGAATAAAAATATCAGGCGGAGTTTATTTTTCTGCTCGATATATTTTTGAAACAAGGCTGGGATTTTTTAAAAGGGCGTGATCCGTGATGAAACATCGGGTATTTAACCTTCCAGTTCAAACAAATTATTCTAATCTTCACGTATTATACCTCGTTTACCTTTCTTATGCATGGTATATGACGCGAGAATTTCTCACCTACTTAATGGAATCATGATCAAAGAAAGCCGGTACATAATTCCTTACATTTCAATCCACTAAATGTACCGTGATCCAGGAATTAAGATATTCCGTTTACGACTCATAAATAACCTTTCAGCGCTTTAAAAATCCCCTGTATCTTTCACAATCTTCTTTTTCGATCTTCCTGTTATAATCAACTAAAAATAAATTTTAAAATGACAAAAATAGGAAGTAAATCGACTATATAAAATCGACTATACTTATGCATTTCACAAATGATTAAGGACGAGTACCGAAAATACTCATGAGTATGAATTAAACTCGTCATTTATGCCATAACCTGGCACCCTAATATACTGGAACAGTGAAAAATTCTTCTAAACTTGTTTGTTTTTCGGTTTGGTGGAGCAATGATCTCTTTACTGACCACAAAGCGTGTAGGTTCATACTTTCCGCAGCGTGAAAATTATAACTCCGCGAATTTAATAATTCCCTGTCGTGCCAAAGTGAAGGCGCCTTTGCGAAATCACTTTTGCACGGTCAAAAAAAGGCAGAAAACGTCGACACACAAATCAAAGCGTTATCGGCTGCCAAACGCTTGGTCCTTTCAACTACGTGAAAAATTTCAGATCTCATTCTCGTCTATTGAACCAGCAAAAATACTTTGCGGTATAATACGAAAATTACGCAAGCGAAATTACGAAATTTTCACGCCTTTCCAAGTTTGTATGAGCGGTGGAGAGTGAGGAATAGTTTTTCGAGGCAATGTATGTGAATAGGTCAGCCGAAGGGGTGATTATGTATGAGGAAGGAGAGGCTTATTCAGGGAGGGCAAGGGGTCAATAGGTGAATCGGAAAACGTTCTTCATTAGGTCAGCGCGTGGGAGGGCGTATTGATAATCCATTGGGAGAGGTCAATGCACTCGGCCATTGTGTGGGATGAATGGAGAAGATGCTGGAAGATAAGGATAGAGATAGATAGCACGGAGATGGAAGATAAAGAACGCACGAGATGAAGCATGAGGTTGTGGAAGGACATTGTTAGAAGATTGAAAGCGGTCTTTGAATGAGAGGTGGATTATTAATGGCGAAATATTGGAAAGTATGCCTCCTTATAGGACTTAATTTGATTCTTCATCAATACACAATTATATAAGGAGATTAATTTAATTGTAAATATAATCAAAGGGAATTATAAATAATATTGCGAATTTGATTTGGAATATTTTAGACGAGTTCTCGAAGTTCAAAAATCAATTTCAACAGCATTTAGTTCAACTCTTGTACCTATTGCTTCAAAGGTTTTGATTAAGTGAAATAACATTGTATCCCTTTAGTTGACTTCAATGCGCGTAATTTGATACTCTGTGATACATTGAATTTATATAATTGGAGGCTGCAGGTTGAAGAACTATTTAATGGGTTATTTCTCCATTACAGCTAAAATTTTTTGGACTTATAACTTATTTTCGAATTCATCCAATACAGTTACTCAAATCATACTAAATTTAATATTTTGCATTATGATGAATCATAGTATTTTGATTGTTGATTGCACTAAAAGACGAATAGAAACTACACTTAAATGATCAAGAAAATAAGGCTAAAGGAATACAAGAAAGGGCATAGCAAACAGAGGAACAATAAGTATTCTAAAGAGTGAAATGATTCAATAACAGCTTAAAAATATTTTATATGCCCTGTTGAATCAAATTTAGCTATAATATACGCATGAAATATGAGGGAAGAGAAATTTATAAGCATGGGTATAGTATACACGTACAGGTATATACATACACTGTAGCAAATTTGACCCACTTCGACGATGTCCAAACTCATTCATTAACACACATTTGAAAGGAATGAATACAAAAATGGACTACACTTATCATCAATATATAATTTTGAAAGAATAATAAAGCAGGTTTTTTCTCTTCACGGAGTCATATTTTCCAGATATCAGATCACTCGCCGCCATATAATTGAGGATAAAAATTGAGGCGTTGGGAAATATGCACTTTTACTCGCAAATTTTTGCAATAAAACAGCGATAAATAAGCCTTTTATGAGCTATATCACTTGAAATTGAGGTTAACTCATTCTCCTTATTCCAAACCTTTAATTACACTATAAATATTAAAATTATTTGAATAAACTACTATGAAATTTTACGAAATTATGTAAGGTGTAAAACAAAGAATTATAGAAAAATAATTTTTGATAAAAATTTGAGGATTAAAAAAATGAGTCGATTGATTAATATTAAAATTTTTATTTAAAACATAAATATGCTTTAGTAATGTGAGGGTATTCCTATTTGATATACACACTTATTCCATTTCAGTAATTCTTCGTGAGTAAGATCTTAATTATTTGTTAAAAGCTTAAACCTGACAAGTTTATGTAGATTTTAATTCAAATTGTACTAAATCAATCTACACTTGAGTCCACAAATTATAAGAACTATCCGCAAAATTTTCTCTAGAAATAATTACTTCCGATATGTGATTGCAAATATATATTCATAAATAAAATTAAACAAAACTGACAAAAAAAACTGCAACTGAGAAAAGTATTTAATCTGTATCTTTTATTCATCCTTAAGTATTATCTCAAATCCTTAGCTGAGTTTAATTATTTCAATTCACCTATGAAATCTATACACCATTTCTATAATTTCGTAAATTATTACTTCCGAGGGAGAATTTATGCGATGGAAAAAGTGAGCTCCAATTCGAAACACATATTACCACACCTTTTTCTTATCCACGAACGGCATTTCAATATCTTTCCATTTAAACCAATTCCATCTTTAAAGGCGCGATAATTTTCGCGGGTAGAAAGTTCGACAATCATCGAAACTGTGTCAAATGCTACATTCCCGGATGCCGTAAACTGCGAAACGAACGGATAAACATAAACGCCCGAAGACGGAATTTACGGATCCGCCTCTTAATCCACACCCTTTACGATTCCCCTATGAATATTCCCCGACAAATTTTCGGTCCCGCGTCGCTAATACGAATTAAACGGGACGGTCGCTTAACCTGTTCGCCAAACTGATTAGCATCTTTGGTCGACCACCTGCCACGTTCGAAAACAACGTGTCTATTTTCAGAGAAGCATAGTCGCCCTTGATTAATAGTCGTGCATCGGAGGATTTATATTGGAGATTCAGACTCCCATTTAAAAGTTAACATATCATTCGTCCTTATGAACCGTAACAAATGCCCTCCGTGTCTCGACTCCCCGATCTGCCTCCGCCGCCTCGTGTCCTGTAAACAATAGGGGATTAATCTTGGCCCCTACCACGGAGACGCCGTGTCGCCATCTTGTCAGCTGACATTTTAAGGTAGAGCGAAAGGTCGATCATAAACATCGCTAAAAGGAGAGGACCTTTTTGGGCTTCCGACTACAGGGGCCTTTGGCAACTCAATCACGAGGCCTCGATGTTATGCGGATGTTTAGAATGCAACGAATAAATCGATTAGGAATTTATTGGGCTGTGATGGGAGACTGAAATATCACTCTGTTTGGTTGTAAGGACGAAAGATTTCGGAATGTGATTCAGACTATATCGACGAACAATAAGATTTATGAAGTCACTTCATTATAAAGTTAACTACTCGAGTACTCCCTCACAACCTGACTTCCTAGATTTATATGATGTTTGTAATGATCTCAAAGAGTAACAATTAGACACATACTACGGAATTTTTATGATCATCCGACGTGTTTTATATTATGTTTTGTTCTAATTATGAGATTGAGAAATAGTGAGCAATGATTGGTAAATGAGATTATTTATGGTTTGGGAAATCCACCGAACAGCAAATATCTCACGCAAATTGTTTACGACCTTCTCAAAATCATTGGATAATTTCACTCATTAATTATTTATCTTATTTCAGCATAAACTAAATAGGGAATGGTACAAGTATCATAGAATAATCAACGTGCTACACTTCACTAAAGAAGAGATGAACATTAAAAAGCCAATTTGATCTATTGAGACAAAGGCGAGAAGAGTTAATTGCATGCGAACAGAAGAAACGTAAGGAAAATAAAACATGAATAAGATAACGTTATTATTGGCAGAACAACGTGAACTGAGCCTGAAATACATTATGTTAAGAACAGCGAGGCTATGAAACACGTTTACTTGGGATATATCGATTATATTTAGTCTTACATTAAAAAGTGAACATATCTCCACGTTTTCAGATGCTTATCTAACAATGTAATTCGTCATTGGAATTTCACAGCAAAAACGTCTTCCTATTTTGCCAACTCTACGATGTCTTCACATCCGAATGTGTTCGAGAGAATGCAGGAATCGAACGCCACAAAAGACGAAGACAGAATAGCATTAGTTTAAAAAACCCTTAGATCTTATCTAAGGAGTTCTATATACGGCCGTATTCCTTGCGCACGCTGCCAAACGAAAAAATGAACGCGAAACAGTTTGAAGTCCGCATCTCCCTTCAGGTCACGTGACTGGAGAAGGATACCTGTTGCTATAGCTTCCTTATAAAGCTGCATCGAGAGTGGGGTTGGAACGGGGGTGACTCTCCCGCACTTAATTATACTGACCACTCCTCAAGGAACTTCTGCCGATATCTCTGACCGATAATAATGATCCTAGCTGGATTCATTCACTGGAATTAATCCATCAAAGTTTGGTAAATCGTACTGTACAATAGGAAAAAGATTTATGAATTTATACAAAGGATTATTATAGCAACGTGGAGGAAAATTTTATTCAATCAAAATTACAAGTCTGTTAAATATCCTTATGCTATTGAACTTTAAATCAGCCGATGATATCATCTGAACATATTATTTAAACTGAAACTTACATATGTAACATTCTGTTATATCATATAAAAGAAAGGAAACGAAAGTATATCATGCATTATTATGAGAAGGTTCTGCATAACAAATCGATACCTCATATCAATATTGTGGAATTGGGAGATTTCAACGTATTGCCTAAAAATTGGATATCACGGAAACAATAAATTATAATTCAATCAAAATAATCGTTAACTTTACTTTCCTTGAGATATCCTAGTTTCTTAGGAATTCGTTTGAGGAAAGAGAGTAATAATTCCATTTTTTCATACTTGTATTTTGTATATTCAATATAAATATTAGTATTTATAGAAATATTTTCATCGTATTCAATGAAGTTCATAATTGGGCATTACTTTTCTTCTGGAGGGTAAACTTTTTAACTAATGATCGTAAGCAAATATTGTAAAACCAAAGTTAAAACTCTAGCCCTGTAAATTAAATTTCTGCTATTTCAGTATTCGCGTAATGGAATCGCTGCTTCCGCGTTGGGACAATGCGCTAGTTCACTATTAAACATACTCTACATAAGTTTCTAATAAACTTCTTGTATTTAACAATTCTTATAACTCACTTCACTAATATTTAAATCAGTTTAATTCAGAAGTATTAAATACCCTAGACAGATAATAAGGGAGATGATACTTCTCAATCCCATTTGGAATGGAGACATTACTCATCCGTAAACCGAGTCGAATCGGAAGTTTAAACTGCTCGATAAATTCTCTCTGGAGTCGGGAATTCATTCCGGAAAGTGCGTCATAAAGACTAAGACGCGCAATTCTCTCAAAACCACAACCTCACCAGAACGAAATGATTTTTCTCCCCTCAAGAGAATTTGCCGTAACCCTCTGCTTCTATATCCGCATATTTTATCCTTCCCATTACTGCAATCCGCATGCAAAGAGCGCCCTCGCCCGCAAATAGTTTCAAACTGTTGCAGATTTAAGTGCCGACGAGATACACCGATCCCTCGGATAAAAAAGGAGGAGGAAGACGTGCTCTCCCAATAGATGGAAATAGGCGATCGGGTGAGGGAGTAACAAGCGAAATTCCCTTACAAATAGATTCGAGTACGTGGGGTGCGTCGGATATGCCTTAGGAGAACTACTTCAGCCAGACTAAACTGATTTGAATGTGCTTCGTGTCCTTTTCACCGAACCTTATTCAGTCCCTTGGGTTGAATGCATCCTGCAACCGCTTGCAACGAATGGGAATGACGCTAAAGATGTCGCGGTATTATTATTGATGGCTTATGGAGGGTGTTGCTTGTCCTATGAATCCGTATTTTTCGCATCCGAGTGGGAATCTGCGTGGACGGTCGTCTTCCTTAGCGTCCTTTACAGGACGATTTAGATGACTCCGGATCTTTATGAGAGTACGATACTAACTCAGGGTTTGTTATTCTTTAAAAACTGATATCGTGGTTGATGTGAAACGTGTCTTCGTAGAGTGAATCCACTATATCGCGCGTTTAACTGATTTACTATTTGATTTTCAATTAGAGCAGGAACAACAAAGCCTTATACCCATGAAAGATGAAATTTAGGAAATTAATTTGCGAAAATGGAAATAATCATTCACATGTAAAACCAGTAGAATTTGGACGTCAAATATTCCCGGCCATCCTTATTGCCACGAAAAGTAATGTAACGTAACGCAAGTTCATACTTTTACGTATATTAATTTCTACTCATAAACAACTGACATTTCATATTTCCAAGGAGCTTTACGCGTTTCAACCTTTTGATTTCTTAATATTAAATCTCCTTCTGAAGAGGAGCACTATTAACAGGGGTATTTCATTTTCTAAACTAAGAGATCGTTTCGTATTCAAGGATTCCACCGGTAATCGAAGCCGGAATGCCTTCTCCAAAGGCAAACGAGCTGCTCACTTGGCAATTTGCGAGCCTCTCTTTTACAGGAAATTGACCTATAAGGAAACTATGGATTGGATTCAAGAGAAGGATTCCTTATCTGAATCTAAATCCAAAATAAAAGCTATTCTCCAAAGCATAAAATAATCATGCATGTTGATGAAGATACCTGTTCTATTTTGTTACTTATTGTCGTCCGTTTATAGTGGAATTTGAAAGTACAATAGCTTTATTTATTTATCATATCTAAATATATATCGATATAAACTCAAAGGGAAAATAATTTTTACTGATCAAAATATGAATGATGTTTAATTTATGAACTTAAACATAGAAAAACTCTATTCCTTTGCATATAGTCATCCAAAGATACTTGTCCCAGCATTTCCTGAACTAGTATTATTATCAGTTCAATTTCAAACGAATATTGATCAAAACGCATCGATATTTTTATAAATGGGGTGAAGGGACAGTGAAAAGTATGGTGAAGGCATTTTATGATGGATGAGAGAAAGCGAATAATAGAGAAATCTACTAATGTTGTGCGATGAGAGAATGAGATTAGCCGATTCTATTCTGGGCTAGAAAAAATACCAACATACACTCCCCTTATCTGCGTGAAGAAATCTTGACATGTTCCTACCTTTCGAAACCTTTTCCTTAATTAAGTATATCGTACGAGACCCTCACTCACATGCGCGGTACTTTCGGAAAGTCACATAGTAAGTACGAGCAGTCATATGGAAGTTCAATTACCCAACTGTAATTATAAGTAACCATATTCATCAAATGCTCTTGTCTCCTATGCTTTATAAACTAATTCAATCGGACTATAGTTATATATTTCCTGGTTATTCAACACAAAACATTCCAAACTGCTATGATACTTTCACTTGGATCGCTAAACATCAAAGGAAATCATATCTACGGATGACGAGGAAGCTAAACTAGAATGACAGTTCCTGGAACCGAAATCCTCTGGAATTAGGAAGTGAACCGCACTAAAGGATAGAGAAATTGCACGCCAATCATTAGATTCAACAATCCAGTCTCTCTATTTTGAAATCGGAATTAATTACGTCCTTAGCTGGAGCATATTCCAAAATCATATCGATTCTCGGTTGTTACTCCATACAGCATCAAATTCGATGGCGAATGATACTTTCAAGGCCTCATAAGCTAGATAAAAATACTCAATCATCATGCCCGGTCATTTATGCCAAACCAAGGCAACCAAAAAATAATGAAAATTACTTTAACTCCAAGACCAATTGCCTTGTTCGAATAAAGCTTATATTTTAACTATTCTAAAATATTTTGGATTAATGAGGCTTAACGTAATAGAGTTATCAAGCTAATAATATGAGCCCAAACTAATATAATAAATATATAATGAACAAAATAGTCACCTTTACAAATTGTAGCGTATCATTATATCGCAGCGATATACTATTGTTTAATAGTTTATAATGAAATTTGATAAACACATTTTTCACTTAAAAGTTACATATTCGTATGGTGTTTGCGAACAATTTATCCACAAAAAATCGCGCCGATCGTGTAAATACATAATTAACGGTAACTTCTTAATGAAGTAACCGTTGGAATCCGCTTATGCAATCTTTAAACGCCGGTTGAACGCTAACTTTAAACGGTAGTAAACCATCGATTATACGCGGACAGAATATGGATCGGATATTTCTTATTCAGTTTCCAATCTAAAATCGTTTAATCATTGAGAGAGATTTAATTCGCGTGGCCGTATACCGAATCAATTATTAATGCGCGTCATTTGAGTGAAAAATAAGTCTTTAGCCGCGTTCATTCGCATGAGATGAAGCTAAGGAAATGGACGTCACGTATCCAAAATCAATCATTAATTCTCCACTCTATCTCATTCGATCTCTTTAAACTGATCCAATCAATAGCTCCCATTCAAATCCAATGCGTCCATTACCTAAATAGCCTCTGTCCGGAAATACTTATGAGATATTACGCTCTCTGTGAGGTGTGGTTCGACTGAGATGATATATATGAGTCTATATTAAACTTTGAATGAAATTAAATAAATGGAGATGACCTCATAAGAATAAATCAAATACATACTATTGAACTTTAAAACACTAACATCCGATATGAAACAATACGCGTACACTCCATGATACCTACGCCGAATTAAGCGTATATGCATGGAAGTTTATGTATTTATTCTATTTACTAAACACCGATTTAAGAATGACGAGGAAAATAAATATTTTAGAAGTACATAATATTTAATCTTTTATCCAATCAGAATGTCAAATAAGTTATTATAAAATAGATATATTAGCTCAAACATTTATTGTGGGCTTATCAAGAATAACTCTTCAATCAATTACCAAACATCATATCTTATTTATGATTAGAAGACTGTTCTCTCTAATACTAATATGCGGTTCATAATTTCATGAACACGATTTGAAATGATTTCTGTGTCGCAATTGTATGGGTCAGTATTGGCATAGGAAAAAATAAAATTTTCCATAAAAAGACATATCGTCAATAAGGGCATCCGGGTTCTAGTTCCGGTCATGTCACTGTTTATTCACACCAATTATTCCTTTGCATTTATTGACAGTCTTAAGTATTATATCGATTCTATGAAACGATTCGATAGTGTTAATTTCAGTTACATTACAATGAAAAAATCTTGAATTTTCAAAATTAAAGCTTTTCTTCATTTTAGTTATGTATTTCCCTAAACATACACATTAAATACAAGTTCAGCTAATTGCTAAGATTTCGAGCCAAATATACGTAGAAAAGAATACAATTTTCGATGGATACATTGATTATAATCTTTCCAATATTTTAACGTCTTAATTTGGTTTACTATATATGGTTACTCGATCATGGCCTTCCCTTCCACTTTCTTTTCTTTTCCAGTTATCGATGCTACTTACGATTTCAAATAGGTTGTGATTTAAAGACTTATTTAGCATTAATATCCTCCCATGTAAAGTTTGGTAAAGATTAGTATTTTGCAAATACGTAGATGTACAAAATGCTCATAAAGTTATTACGCAATAACGTTTAAGCAAGAACCCAAAGAGTGAAAAAGATTCGGAGCTGCGATTATCTTGTTATGGCCCCAAAAAAACCCAAAGAAACTCCTAGGAAATTCCCCCACAGAATCATTCATAACTCCTCGTGAACTACGATGCGAGTGGAAGGCATTTTCCGCCCCTTCACAGAGATTAATAGCGCTCGGAACACTGATCTTGTTTTCTCTCTGAGGAAAAAAAGCAGGAACTGTTTTACCAAAACCCGATCTCCTAATCTAACCATCCGCTGTTTTTCTTTCCCTTCTTATCTCCTGGATCTTCCTTCGCCGAAAAGGGAGATCCCAATAGACATGTTTCCACCCCCGTCATCGCACCCTCGGGTCCGTAGAAACGGCCCGTATGGGAAGTCACGCATTGAGATGGCCAACGCTAATTTCACGACCGTAAATCGCACGTGGAACTCAACTTTGATATCCTCTGTGCGATCGCAATCTTGAGGACCGCAAGGAAGCTGTAAAAAGAAACGGAAACTCGCGTGAGAATATTTGCAAGATTCTTATCGATATGGACCTTTAAAAAGTCTGCTATCTCCTGGAAATGTTCCTTGTAATGAATATAAACAGCGAAGTGTGTTTCAGTAAATGTTTTTATCGTGTTTAAAAGCAGTTTCACGCAGGTAAGAAAATTTCTATAATCCTCTACGAATACTTTACATCTCTAATTTAACTTTAATCTCTAATCTCAACAAACTATAAATTATATAGTAAAATCCATTCTGCGGGCATCTTATCTCGTTTGGGTTACACCTACGAACTTCTCGCGGTTTTTGAGAACGAAATCTTTTAAGGCAATGTTATATATTTTGGGCTGATTAGCACCTGTTAAATAGCTGATAAGTAAATGTGAATTTTAGTTTTTAATTACACTGGATAGAGGCAGAAAAATGGCTAAATCTGCTCAAAACATTTTTTCCGCATTCCAATTGAAAATGCTCTCAAATATCATTGTATTATCTCATCACCTAGGCTTAACTTAACCCCCCTGCCACACGCCGAAAGGCGGCTTGCAGGGTACTTATGTAGATGTAGATGTAACTTCTATTGATGACACCTCGATTATTTAATTTAATTGGCTTAGAGAAGTTGAAGAGTATTGGTAAAACCTTTGAGAGATATCATAAATTTCATTCAATGTTCCACAAATCTAATTAGCGGGCAATGAAAAGAGGTAATTAATGTATTATTAACAATTAAACGAAGGATAAAAGAAATCGGCAACGATGAGTATGAAATCTTACGGTAATTCTCAGAGATCACCATTCGCAAATCGTAAAATATCGACGTTTTTTTCGGAGGATACACCTTACCTTCTTCGAACACCCATTCACTAGGATTGGGTTCAAGAAAGCCTCACTTAAGCACTTCGAACAGTTATTTATTTCGAGGTTAAGCTCCTCAAAGACGATCAGTAACAGCATCGGGTGGAAACAAAGGGCTTAACGAGTGTAGGAGGCCTGGAATGGGAATGAGCACTTTAAGAGACGGTGCAAAGGGATGGTGAAGCTAAAGGTCATCGAAGTCTAACGGAATTGGAGTGATATAGCCTTCAGAGCGTACACGCGTATCAGTCAGTGGAACAGAAGCATTTGATTTGCTGGTAGCTGTCTAGCAAGTCTATCGGAGGCCTCACCCTACACGCCGAAGACATTTGTATCCTCCGAGGTAACAAAGGGCAACGGAAGCAGTCGGGCTATAGATTCAAAGTAGGGGGTCCAGGAACAAAAAAACACCGAATTCTCTCGCGCGAGGGTTGGCAACCTTAAGACAATAAGATATCCTCCTCGGACGTGTTTTTTCGTGTTCTTTTCTGGCGGTAGTCCTTCGGCAGCCCCCGAGGAAAAGGTACACGATTGATTAAGAATTCGCGGGCGGAATCTGATTTCTCGAGTGGGCTCGTCGATCGACTTCTGTCCGTTTTGTTTTCGTTAACTGATCGACAAGACGTATGCGCGCCTTTCCGAAGTCGGATTTTTATTGATTGGGTGCACGGAGGTATCCATGTGCCGAAATAATGAGGCTACTCTCGAAGGTTGGCGTGTTGCATGTGTGGAACTGAGAGGCGTCTTGAAATATTTCTTCGGCTTGAAATTCTTTTAAGGCTTCTTTCATCACGAAGATAAAGCTCGGTGCGGAACTTTTCATAATGGGGTGATTAATTAAATATTCAGATATTCTGTTTCCATGATATTTTTCATGCTTACAATATTCTTACTTCCTCTTATTCATTTAACTATATTTATGACTAAAAAAATTCGTAGTATAAGGTTTTTCCTATGAAAATCTTATTTCCGAAAAAAATTCTATTTATAGGTCACCTACAAACAACAAATGATATTCAGAATAAACGAGAAGGTAAGTCGATGTCAATGTTTGTAAATATTTTAGGATTGAAGATTCTTAGCTAAATTATATTCTTTAAACACACGCTTCAATGCTTCATTTTAATGACCATGTGTTCAGAAAACTCAATAGAGTGTATGCCTTTGAATTCATTTGGGGAGAAGTACTTTTGGAAACATGACGTTGCATGAGAAACCATTCACTTAGATGCTAATGGCCATCAATAAGAGCATTGAGAGACTTCGAATGAAATTAAATGGATTTCATCGTTTGGTGATTTCAGCGTACGAAATCTTCTGAGAACTCAAAGTTCTGTCCTCTCAAAACGCTCTTTTCATATCCACTTCCAGCAATACGTTTCCGCAAATCTTAGTAATTGGTTGATGAATGATTAACAGTTAAGAATTTGTACACACATTTATGTTAATGGGGCTTAGCTAACCGTTCCTTCGGAACATTAAGAGTCGTATCTCGACATGCTTCGCCGACACAAATCACCGGAGCAATTAGCAAATTATAGCTCGGTGAAAGGGGGAAATTAACATGCAGCAAGGCGAGGCGAAAATCAAGACACGTTAATTTGTCCAAATGAGTTCGGGAAATTCTTATTCTCGTCCATCGCTTTGAAGAGTAATGACCAGAATGATGAGAAGGTGTCGGTCTGCACAGATCGTGAGAAATAGCACATAAGATACGCAAGAAAATGCATTTCTATGATAAGAAGAAATTAAGTAGGTTCAGGATGAAATGAAAGTGGGTGCTCCAAAAGAAATCCCATGTTATTATGCTAAGAAACATCGTAGTAACCCGTATTTAGCGAAGAACGATATAGTCTATGTAACAGCATTTGCAAATGACTTCGAAGATAATATTTTAAGTAATACTCTATTCCTTGAACATATGAATATAAAAACAGAATAATCTTAATAGCAGTAAAAGTTTGAAGGGTAGTGAAAAAACCATGATAACACCTTAAAATGTTTCTTTTCAATTAAATGTATATATATATTTTTAAAGCTTTTAAATAGTATACGTTACAAGAATCAAGATCCTGAAAATAGGTAAAATTTAGTTCATTCAAAAACAATCTGTGAAGAGTTGCTATAATATGAGTCACCAGTAGATCATCCGTGATTTCAGGAAACGATAGGGAACCTTAGACCAGAAATTGAAATAGCAAGAAAATGTATTTCTCAGCTCATAAATATAACATATAAAGATCATTCGATAAGTGCACAGAAAATCTAGGTTTTAATTGGACTCGAGAAACTCACCGTTGTGTGTGGATAATTTCATATTAGATTAGTAATCATATGAGCTACAATCGGAAAAGATTTCGCAAATAAAACTAATAATAAATGAATCGGAAAGGAATTGTAAACGAATTTTCCCACTTAATAACTGATACGCTCAATTTGGAACTCAAGGGAAATAGGACATAAGATATATTCAGACCGCTCAATTCATTTCGCAACCATCAAAATTATTTACAGCCCAGTTTCTCATCTCACATATCGCCCATCTTTTCCGAAATCACCCACGAAAAATCTATTTTGAAAAAGGCTCCCGAGGCATTTCGACGACTCCCCAAGATATTCAAATATGGGCACCCGGTGGAGAGCAGATGGCAACCATCTCGCGGAGAAATCTCAGTCCGCTAATCTCCACGGCTTTAACTGTATTAGACAATTTATTATGAGATCTGGGGATTTCTTCTTCAAGGCATGAGATGGGAGACAAGTTGCAAGAAAGAATATAAAAAAGGGAGATCAAAGGCCTTGAAGCCGATTGTTTGTTTGCGCGTATTCCACTTTCGAGAAGACGATTGGCTTCTTCAGCACGTGCCGGAGGCTTAGCCCAACGGTTCGCGGCTATCTCGGCCATTTAGATAGGAGTATAAGGAAAGGAAGGAGACGCACATGAGTAAATTATCGTTCAAGAAGAGGTAGATCGCCGATAAAGGAACGTGGAGAGAAGAATATGCGTTAAAAAGTATATCTCTCTGCGGAGGAGGAATTAGTGGACAGAACAGATGGGATTGAGCGGTCATTAACGGTACACCGCGATGGTCTATAATGCGGTAATGTAATGGAGCCCGTGTTTCTATGGACGGCTTTGTTCTCAATTGTTCCCTTTAAAAACCACTAAAACAAGGAAATGTGGTGCGATGTGTTTGAAAGAGAAGGCCGAGAGTTAACATTTTCTGCAGAATGAAAGGATTTGGAACAATGAACTCTGGTTAACTTAAAAGCAAGGAATTCACAAATATGCGATATTAGATAACCAACGACTTTTGTTTGAATGTTGCAAATAACTTGGTGATATACAGATTTTTTCTGAGGAAAACTATAAAGGATGTTATAATCAATAAGATCCAGATTTGAAAACAATAATGATAATTGCTTAAGTTTTTTCAGGAGTCTTTTAAAAAAATCATCTCATACGGTAAATCAAAGACGAATAAGAATACCTAATTAATATCAGAAATGGATGGTTGACAAATGAATGCATCAAACTGGCTACTTTCATTATTATTTTAAGTAATATTTGAATTTATTTTCTACCCTTAATAATTCTAAATTTTAAATTAATTAAATTATCGCTAGTAAAATTCTTCGAATAGCCTTTAATAGTTTCATAGTTGATTTTTTAATTAAAACGCATAGTTAGAATGAATTGGAACAATTGAGCAACTATTTTAAAACTTTTACAAACGGAGTCATAAACATACAGCACTAAACAATAGATATAGAAAACTTGACTGCAAATTTTCTACTTCAGTATTTACGGGAAAGATTACGTAACTCAATACGAATGGATATGCTTGAACATTAGCCGGGTTACAGTGAAACTAAGCCTCGAACAATGGTGAGTCAACAGCATTTTTTCTTTGGCACGAGGAAGTATTCCGTCGAGTGTCTCGTGCAGTTCGTGACCCGAAGAGGCGTTTTACGATTCGGTAATAATGTGAAAACTCTCGGAGCGGTACTGTCTTAAGTCGGATGCCCATAGGTCAGGAGGATGTGCCATTCACACTAATAGAAGAAGATAATCTCTTTCATGTTTGAGCGGCTTGTTTAGTAGCACTAAAAAGGTTTCAAGATATCATTCGAGATTCGCTCGTGGCGCGTTTCAAAATCGGAGTTCCATTCCTAATAGGGAATGTTAAAACGTTAGAGGATGGATAAGTTTAAAAGCTCGCATCCCAAGAGGCAAAAATATAGTGTTACGCCAATCGTTTGATGGAGGATGGCTGAAATATTTGTTTGGAGATAATAAAGTGGAATATTGCAGGTTTATTCCGTCTTATTCGGTGCTAATAACGCTCTCAAGCTAAATAGATAAGGACGAGTTGCCTTCTGTTAGCTTGGCTATTATTCAGCACGAAGGTCGGTTGGACTTGAACCTTTCAACAATCTGATAGCAGAATTCCTAGGCTACTGGACAATATGATGAATGAGGTACCTTGTTTTCCATTTAGCTTTACTTTAAAGAGCTTAAATAGTCCTTTTTATGCTATTCATGAGCATTAAAACTATTATTAATAACATCGCATATAATAATTTATTTATAGAAATTTAATTAAAGCTAGTTAATTAGATTAGTCAGAGCGCGAAAGTCGCTAATCCTAATGAATCCGAAATCAGAAAAAGAGCAACTGAACTCTAGTTTCTATAATTAAATATCAACATCGCATAACTTTTCCTATCCTGATTAAATCATTTGGTAAATAGAAAAATATGGAAAAGTTTGAAAGAACACGTCTACATGAAAAGATAGGCAGTGGAAGACTGAAAATAGATGAACATAAAATTAATAATTCGGTTTTTTGCTGATATAGTGGAGTTGGAAGAGCGT
Source organism: Pantala flavescens (assembly GCA_020796165.1). NCBI lineage: Eukaryota > Metazoa > Arthropoda > Insecta > Odonata > Libellulidae > Pantala > Pantala flavescens. Next base: position 51,457,463 of record CM036883.1, read on the forward strand.
AAGACCTTTTATGATAATTTATTATAAAAATAAAATATTATAAAAATTATATGAATAAGAAAAATCATTTAAAAAATTATAGAAATTGGTTAGACTTTTCTCTCCTTTTTTAAAATTCACGTTCAAGTGCTTTGTGTTTGTAAAGGTTGTGTACTACATAGCCTTCCGCTAACAGTGAGGAAAATTACGTGATGTTAAGCACACATGTCTGCCACGTGATAGTCCCCTTTTCAAAATTGTGGTTAACCTCAATTGCACAATCATTCACAATAAATTTTAAACTTTACGTTTCTCCATCTATCGCTAAATGTACAGTCACCTTCCAATCTTCCTGAATGAGAATGACTTAATATTTCTATTTTAGGATCAAAGAGTTTAAAAATCATCAATTTTCTTTTAAGTTTTTAGATAGCTCCTTCAACATACACTTCGAATACCATAAGACGAAGTAGATATCACTCGATGCTGTTTGGGAATGAAGCATATATATTCACACGAAGCTAATGATCGTTGAAATTCACTTGAAGTTTGAGTATCACCAGTTTTATATCCTGTATATATGCTGTTAGCTCATACGGATTTTGTCCTTCTTAGTATACAATTGAAATTAAAGTCTTCATTGTTATCAACCACACCTCATCCTGTTCACCAATATCGCTCCCACTTAACGAAGGTGTATAATAAACGAAGCTTGAGAGTCTATAGTCGACGGTCGGATAGCCTCACTTAAGAGATTTAAGCCATTTAAAATGAGTTAAGAGGCTAAGGTGTGGGGAGGCTAATGAAGCAATAGCATGCGCGGGCACAGGTGTCTATTTATAAGACGCCAAGTATCAGAGAAACGATCAACCGAAAATCGTAGGAGTAAATTAAGGCAGGAATGCCGTTGGATGCATAAGAAGCGATAGGCATCTGCATCCCGCCCTTCGCTGGGGCGATAACTGGCAGGCGCCGTATCGCACCCAACTACGTGACTATCGATGAATCTTACTTTCGCCGCCTTGTTTCTCCGGAACTCCTTTTTAGGATAGCTTTGTTCCCTACGAACCGTCGGCTTTTATCGCATCCTGTTGACGGGAAATTTCTTTCCCGTTTGCGGTAGTTTTGGTAACATTTCACTCATTAATGCGTACGGAGGATGATAGAAGGGGGATGGGGGACACCATAAGGCAGCTTTGCCTAATTAGATGGAATGTTTATCGTTTATCTTACTTAATGCGGAAGAGGAGAAAATCGGATATTTGCATCTCACATATTTCGATTGCAGACGCTAATTTTTTCAGCGTATTATTCGATTGAAATTCCAACTTGCAGATAAATCGAAGAGAAAGTTTGTTTCATAACAGAAAAAGTAGAAATGGATACTAAAATATGAGACGCGATTCTCGTTAATTATGAAGGAAATTCTCTATATGATAGTAGATAATTGAAGTTGAAGCCAAAAAATGATTCACGGAGGTTCTCACTCAGGATTTTTCTTCTGCATCAAACTATAACCTATTTGATAGCATTAATTAGTATCTAAACAGACGGCCTTTTAAGAGGATGGCGATTGAGAAACGCTGGTCAATTCCTGCGATAGAATGAATGGGAACTTTGGAGGAAAATGCCACAATCGCACAACGAATTCCTTTCACGAAGCGCAATTTGGAGATAAACAAAGAGGAGTGATGAGGATATGGTCTCCTCCGTAAATGGGTGAGATAAGGAGCGTGGGAACGTACGAGCCTTCGCAAGAGGATATGCGTTGATTATGAACTTACAGATAGCGGCGGCAGAAAAGGGAGAGTGGAAATCAAAGACAGAAAATGATCCTTCAATCTGTATTTCAGAATTTCACGATACGACTTGTATCTATGAAAAATACAGCGATATGATGTAGCCATATAAAATATGTAATTCATTTTTTAATTCTTTTTGTAACATCGATGTATGGATTGCAAATTATCGTTTGGTTTTTCACCATCAAATGGACAAATGTTTTCCACTTCATTCCTTTTTTTTAAGCCATAAGATGCAATGATAAAAATAAGGATTTATTCTCCTCATAACGAATTCGAGGAAAGGAAATAATTAATTCTATTGTCTCTAATGAATACAAATACATCGGCCTAATATCATGAAGAATATTCACGAGTTAGTAAATGAGTTTCAAAATTAAATTAGTAAATCATTGTGATTTGGCAATATACAGGAAAAAGGTAGTTGAATGTTGTCATATTCTAATTGATATTAATAAATAAGGAAATTTTTGGAGGTGGTTAAAATATAATTATTTAACGATTAAAGAAATTAATTAATCAATTATATAACAATTTAAACTTTTAAGGAACGTTCAGATGCTCCGTGGCACTGTATTTTCCCAAATTATAGAAAAAGTATCGTTGAATTTTAAAGTTTATTGTCACTGATTTTCATTCAAAGAAAGAAAAGTAGACGATGTAAATAGAACTCAAAGTGCAGAATATATTCACTTTCTGAAAGCATATGCAGAAAGATTAACCTCCCGATTAATACTTTTTTACAATGGCATTCTCCACCGTCTTCCATGAGAGCTGCCCTCTTAAGGGCGATAGCACCGGCTTCAGATTTAACGCACGATTAGTCGGGAAACATATTCAAATGAAAGTCTTTTGAAAGAAACGGAGGAAAAGAAAGCAAAAATGAAGTATACCGGTATTTTCTATCGCAGAAGAATGCCAACGTGTTATGAGAGCCGACATGGTGGGTTTCGCAATGCAAATGGAATGCAACTGTATCGGAATATTAATAAGATGTTCTTAGATGCAATGAGGCTAAGAATCCATGTCGTGGAGAAATGTATGACGGATGAGCCTTCGAAAAAAAGGACTTAATATGCTTATCTGAGGCAACGGATCGAACGGCATGCGGGGGAAAACACTGGATGTTCTTTAGCGGAAGAGTACAAGTTGTTACGGGAGTAATTGAGTGTGATAAGGCGTGCGAGGAGGAATGCCGAGATGGATTCTGTGAGAACGGATTAGCAGCACTTTGATCGCTAATATTCCGCATCCAAACGTCACTTTCGCAAATTAAAAATTTGAATATCATTTATATCCCGTTAATTTCTTCTTCGTCGGCTCTCGTGGCAGTGAAAAGGCAGATATTGATTTAATAATTAAAAGGAGATTCGAAGAAGCGAGGAGGTAGGCTTCTATCCTACGGAAGGATTATCGCTGATAAGAATTCGCCGACAAAATAACGAAAATCTATTGATATCAAACCGATTATTGTAAACGTATATCATTTCTTCTTATTCTAAATTATGTTAATCAAACTAAATAAAATTATTGGAAATAATCGGATAGAATTTGGAGTGTTTCTAATACGACTAGTTTCAGAAAAGATCAAAAAGCATTAAATTATGTTTCAGAATCCCTTTATTCAACAATAAAGCGGTTTATTAACAATTGATCAACTTTAAGTATAAGGCATTAGATATCGAGCCATATCTCTTCTGCAACTAACTTGCAATTCATGCGTCTTTCGAGTAGAATAAATTTATATTCCATTTTCTATTCCTCCTTATCAAACATTACATTTAACGAAAACATTTTTTTGGGTCAAAAGCATTCACCGCGAAGCCTGCTTATAAATTCAACAGGATCCTTAAAATAATCTGATCGAATGAAAGGATGTTTATAACTAACAAATTGAAAAAAATATACCAATTAATATTACGTAATTCAAGAAAAGTGAACAACATAAAATTTATTGATTGTGAGAGTAAGTTTGATAAAATACGAGTCTTTTTTAATGCGGCACGCGTCTCAATTGTCAAGTAATGTTGACAGCTATGTTCTGAGTCTCGGATAATATTGACTGATGTTGGGGCACACGCATTCCCTACACCAGCATTTAAGGCAAAAGGTGAAGCCATAGGCGGTGGTGACCAAACACAGGAAGGTCCTTTCACAGGCAAATTCGGAAGTGACAATTTCATTATCCCGTTTCCGGAATACGCCACCCCAAAAATGTCGCCGCCTACTTAGCTAACATGTCCTCTGCTTGTATTAGTGATTTATGCCTCGTGAGCAGAAAACCATATTGGCATTCTTGGGAACGACAAAATGTCTCTTAACAATCAATATTAGACGTTTCAATAATGATGCAGGGAATAAACCATAAAAAAATGGAACTACGGAAATTCCTGAATATCAATCAACTTCCCAGGACAATAATTGTTCCTAAAATAGTGAAATCCACTTTCTTTCACGTTCGTTTCAAATCCAACGAACTCTTTGGGAATGTGCTCATTATTACAAGAATTTTTTTATAACATCCATTAAATAATTTCGCATTATACGTAACGAGAAGTAAGATTTCCTCACAAGGGAAAGAGAGGAAAAGAAAACTCGTCATAGGAAAGAGTTCACATTGTATTGTAATCAACACTAGAATGCGAGCGAAATTAAAAAGTCAATATAGGTAATTGCAGTCATAGGAACGAAGAAGTCTTACGTAAGATGAATACAAAGGAGTGGGGAAAGGTGAGAGATTCAGAGATGGAAGGGGTGCATCGAATATAAATACTGGTACGTCGCGTGCCGGAGCGAATACACGGATTGACACGTCCCTCAGAGTGTGGCCTCTTTCAGCTGGATTCCTCGCTCCGGATGGCTGCATCCCGCAGGCGTTCATTTACTTAAAAAGCCTTCCACGCGAAATAAAAAAAAGATAAATATTTATTTATGGATTGTGGGTTGTTAGCGGTGACGGATGGCGTGTTGATGCTTTCCTATTTAATTCGGAAAAGGAGAAAGAATAAATGGATGTCTGTAACTATGGTGATAAATAGTAGATTCTAAGATGTTTTTTATCGATCATAAATCAGATCTAAACTTGCGCGCACTGGAATGTTTTGTTTGAATATTGTTTTTAAGATAAAGAAAGAGTTATATTACAGTTTAGTAATTTATATATACATCGATTTATGTCTGTAAATGAGTGGCAATTGAAACAAAAAGAATGCATTAATTAATTTGATATAAAAATCCTTCGCACAATCGTGTACACAACATGCATACAGAAGCGTTATAATGGAAGCACTTTGTAAAGGGCATTCAGTTGAATTCTCGGAAAAACGTAAACCTATCCTTTATTCAAAGGCGCAAAAAGTTCGAACTGCTCCCAATGGATTTCTGCGTCTTTCCACTCCATCAAAGATCGATTGTTAATTAATTTAATTTGCTCTCGGAACGTCCAGTCACCGTGTGCCTCTTTGAATATGGATGAGGCCTCCCGGTGGGATTCAAACCCGCGACCTCAACAGAGGCCATCATGCGGTGTGACCAAGCATGACTTGACGCGTGCTCAAGCAGCGAAACACATTCCCTCTTAGTTACGGACAACGAATAACCAATAAGAGCAGCTCCTTTTTCATTCGATACCTCGATGCGTTTTTGTTCCGACATTTCTCGTTCGATATGTTTTTAGCGTTATTTCTATGAGAATTCATATTTCCAGATGGAGGCGATTCTTTTAATATCTGCGGTATTCGTATCCGGGAAGTCTTCCACAGCTCGAGAAATGACTTTTTGTCGATTTACGAAAACTTCGTGCGCCTTTTTTCAGCCCCGCGTTCGATTTCTCAGAATTCTGCGGCTCTTTCTTCATTGCGTGCTCGCTTTTTTACAGAGGTCAAACAGAGCTTTGTTATTCTTTCTTTGAATTAGTTTTCCAGCATGAAATGCCATAAGAAAATATGGGAGATTGTAGCATTCTTCTATGGGAGTTGCTACTAATTAGATTGATAGCTAAACGTTATGGCGATTTCTTGGAAGTATGTGATGTTGAGTAAAATTACGGTTTCTATTTTTTGAGAACTCTTTCACCAGAAAAAATTTATGATTAATAAAATAATATATATTTTATGAGAAAAATCTGAATATACGAAAATTAATCTCAGCAATGAATTAAAAGAGAATACGTTAACAATTTTAAAGCCTAAAAATAAACATTTAAGGTTATTGCGAATATATTTCAGCAATCATATCATATTTTCCGAGTTAATTTGATGCTAAAATGTGTATGATAAATACGCAAATTTCTATACGTCTATAACTTACTATTAAATTCCGTAGGGATAATATTGGCAACTGGAATGCGTCGTGCGTTAAAAAAATTTTAATCGGAAAAAGACTGTTGTCTTAGGGTAGCTTCGGCAAGAAGTAAGAGTAAATCTACCAACCAGCAAGAACGATTAAATATTGCGAAAGGGGAATGGAATAGAAATGCATCAATTATTCGTAGACAAAAACTATGATTCCTAATCGGAAGATTTTTTCCAGGTTTGGTTCTCAGACGAAGGCGAAAAGCAGATTGAAGGTTTGCGAGATCATCAGTAATCGTCGTTTTAGGATTCGAGAGAAGGCATAGGATTGCGCGCTGTGCGGATATTCCTACAACACGCGTGGGTATTGTGGAATAGGCACGTGTCACGCAAAAAGTCGATGGGCGTAGTCGCGTTCGAGAAGAGCGAAAATTAACGGAGGAAACAATCTGAATTATCGATTGTGGGCAAATAAGCCATCGTATTTCCGCAAATCATTTCAATATTGGTATTCTGCAGTCCCGCGTCCTCTCAACACTCAAGAAAGGTTTTTAAGTACACTTCTTTTTACCACATCCCTTGAAATATTTCACGCTTCCAATAGTCCAACTGACTCTCCGTAGGGCGTGGGTACTCGTGTCGATAATAGTCCGTGGAAATATGAATGAAAAACTGTGAAAGATTTACGTTTCTGAGCGAGAGAACGGTAAAAATTTCCATTCGGATTCATTGCGTTGAATGGACTTTTGAACACATAAGAAAGGAATGATTCTCACATAACATCGAACAATATTTGTTCGTCAACTAAGTTCCGTGACAATCATACCTTTTTCAAATCCAGATTTGACCAGATTTCAGATATTATTGCCAAAATGGTTAGCCTAAAATCTTAGCCTTTTAGGTAGATATATAAAGCAATATTATGATACATTGAAACATATATGATATTCTTTAGATAACTAGTCCGTAAATAGTAATGTCGTTGATATAGATGAGCGTTTACTGAGATTTTACTAATAGAGTATTAAAGTTGCTTTCAGCATCAACGAACATAAGTATCCTTTTGGTATAACTTAATATAACTTCCTATCTTATGAAAGGTTTTTTAATTTCTCTGACGAATTCTCTAGCCTCTATTAAAACTCTCTCTACAATTTAAGCTATTCATTCAATATCCATATATTCTACACCTGTTCCAACTACTTAGAACCATTGAACATCTTTTGAGGGATCGACTTGTGCCAGGAAATGAGTTCCGATTAACCCTTTTCTCTTTCCTGGAATCGGCTAAAATTGAAACACAAAAGACGTTTTAAAACCACTCTGAGGCCTGCGGCATCGACGGTTATAGAAATGCGGTAATGACAGCACCTCTCGTCTTTTAAGCCATTCTTCATAGACGTAGACTGAAGAGGTGAAACAATATGAAGGAAAACCAATCAGGAGTCATTGGCCTTCAGTGAAAGGGTAGGTATAGGAAGGGTGGCTGTCGGCGGTGATTGTGTCTGGAGAGCCGCGGGGGTGTAGAAGTTACGTGGGAGTCTATGAGAAGGATCCTTATCTAACGGATGTTCCTTAAGCAATGCGAACGTGAGGAATCCACTCTTAATAGCTGCCCAACGGCGATGTGATACTCCGTTGATATGCGTTGCCACCTTTAGAAGTACATGACTTAAGGACTTTTATCTTTTTTAAATATCTAAGGCATTTAACTAGAAATAATAAGTGCTAATAAAGTGTCCCTTACCGCTTCTGAATTCTTTAATCAATTCCTTTGACGAATCAGTTCTTAACAACCAATTAGATTCCTTCTGAGAGAGGTTTTTCAAAATATTTTACCGAATTTCAACCTCTGTTTAAAGACTTCTTCAGGAGACCCATTAACAAGAAATTATGTTATGCATCAGATACCTTTAATTAAGCATTAAAGATTTCTTTTATTTTAATAGACAATCATAGAGCGATCTTGAATGATTATTCTCACAATCAGAAAATAGCAATTATCACGCATTTAAAAACATATGGTTCAATTTACGAGGAAACAAATTAGTCCTAATCTAATTCTCAAAGCAATCGCGTTAATATATTAATAATAAGATAATAAAGAGATCCTTCAGCCAACAACACTATAAATAACACGAGTATCTTTTCAAATGAAAGTAATTAAGTACATTACAATGTAAACGCCATCATGAGTGAACTTTATGAAAGAAGTAGTTTACTAATTAGATTATTTGCTGAGAGTGAATACTTTAAAAGTGTGCAAAGCGCTAGGAATGACATGAGGAGGTCAAAAAGGTTTATGCTAAACGAGTTATTGAGAAAGAAAATATTGTTTCGCTGCACGTGGGTCAAAGAGGCGGGTAAGCCCTTTTAGTAGAAGAGGTAATCGCATGAGTAAATTTTAGAAAATTCGTCGACCGTTTCAAAATTTCGCTAATTAAGTGTTTTTGAGTCATTCGAGTCAAATATTTCGGAACCGAGATTTTACGAGTGGACTGGAAATTTAGCAAATGTAGCGGTGGCAGGCGAAAGGTGGTGGAACGGCTTGCATTAATGAACCTTTAATCGCTTCTAATTGAGGTATTTCCGCCCAAAAAGCGGATGGATTCCAAAGCTCTCTCCTTTTATGGAGTTTTAAAAGCCCGCTTAGCAGATGTACATAATTCATTAAAAGCTCAGGATTGATCTGCAAAAGAGATATCGATTGAAAGAGGATAAAAACGAGTTTAGATTGAGTCGGAATTAAGACGACTAATTAACGAAATACGATTATGAATTCAATCTGGGTTAAAATCATTATGAAGACAATCCAAAGCTCAGGCTTTGTAAAACAAGATAATCACTTAACGAAGGAAGTTATAATGGATGATATAAGGAGGAATAATATGAAATAAAAAAGAATAGAAAAAACGTTGAACTTTTATTCTGGGTTTACACTTCGTTCGACAAAAAAATTTGAAGGATCAAAGTAGGATCGTTTAGTTAATTCTCAGGAGACCAATATGTATAATCATATTTACCGCAAAAAAATAAAATTTAAAAAAATGACTACCAAGAATATAAGCAACTGCTTGGATGTTTTGATTAAGGTAGCTGTAATTTTTTGCCTCCTATTCCTCCAGGTGAACTAACAAATATATAACGGAAGTGAATTATTTTTTGAATACAGTAAGTAAGCAAAGTAAGAGGGCAGCAAAAGTGAAATTTAAAACAATGTAAGAAAAAGAAAAGGGAGACACTGTATTCTATTCCCTTCATTCGGAAAACGTTATTGGCCTCGAACGATAAGAAACAGTTGTTGTCGAAGAAATGGAAGATCACCTGACGAGGATATGACGTCAGGCTCTCCCAAGCAGCAGTTTTCAGTTGTAGATGTGGCTACCGTCTCATCGGGATTAGTGAATGAAACATGCAGCAAGTGTACTAATTTATATTAGTATGTGTGATATGTTTAAGTGAAGTGATATGGATTTAAATGGTGCTCAAATTTACCCAATAAGTCGTAGTTAGTTTGGTGGCTTAATATATTAATCCATTTATTAGACCGTAACGTTGTTTACACCAGCATTGTTAATGTAGTGCAGTGAATAAATAGAGTATTTATGTTTGCTAAGTTAGAGTATGATATGGGTTCATGTAGATTTTTTGTTTGTTTTAGCGAATATTTTACAGCTGTGAACTGAGTCCTCCCTTTTTTGTATCATTTTCCGTTTTGATCTTTATGCCGATTAGGTATTGTTTGGAAGACGATTAATAAACATCTGTTAACTATTTAAGTTCTGCACGTTGAATACGATTGATGAATTGGAACAGGAAACGATATTCGTATGTTACCCAATATCTATATTATGACAACTGTTATCAAATCGAAAGAGATTGCTATTGGATAGTGAATGACAGATGAAAACTTCCAATGCAGGCTGCGACGAAAAAAATATGTCTGATTCTACCTTGACACTCCATAGCATAAAAAGTAGATTAATTAAGAAGTGTTGCGGCCAAAAATTGATGGGCAAAGATGTATGAAGGCTCATGTTTGGATGAATTGAATATGCCTTGGAAGAGATAGGATTGGAATGTCAGCGTATTGGCACCATAAAACTTTGGATGGAGGGACCACCTTGTTAGCTGCGAGACAAAAAATAATGATTCAGCATAAAAGGCGCTCTTGTGATTATTTAGTATTAGTTTTAGTTTCATATCTTTCTTTGCAAAATTAATATAACTGAAAACACCTTTTGTGTTGTACAATTTCATTCGGGGCAAATTAGAGACCAAAACACACTATTTGATTTTAAACTGTTGTAGAATAGTTTTCAAGAAGATGTGAAAGTGGGTGTTTTATATTGAGTAGAGGGTTAATAATGTACAATTCCTTTTAAGTACAGATAAATAAATCATAGTGTATTTGCATTATTTAAATGTATCATATAAATCATAGCACTACAGTTAGTATTCATTCAGTTGATACTTTACGGATATTACGTCCATGGGTAAATCTCGAACCTACCATATATTCGAAATTTATGTGGAGATCCTACTTAATAAAAGATAATTTTAAAATTTATATTTAAATTCCCATAAAAGTTTAGTAAAATTCGGATGAGATATCATGGCATAAACAGATATGAGGACATATTTTACCTGTTTCAAAACCGGACGACTCTTTTTGAATGTTTACAGTTTTGAGATGTAATATTTCGCAATAAACCCGTAGATGACACTGGGCAAATGCGTAATTACGGTAAAAAAATGTTCATCTTGCGTGGGATATCCTGCTTGAAACAGGTAAAAGATAGTAGGACACCCAAAAGATTAATGTAATTTGATCATATAATTTGAAACCATGAGAAACCAAATGTTCGTTCAAAAGGATTCTTTCTAACAATCATAACTTTTCCGTGAATATTAATATAGCAACAGAATGAGAATTTTAGCAAATAATACTGAAAGGCGTTCTTACATTTAACATTATTTGAATTATAAAGCCTAACACTGAATATAGTGGTCATGATTGACGGTCGTAAATGATAAGTTATCGATTCCTATTGGATGGTTGTATCCATTACAGAATATTTTATATTTTAAAAATATGCACAATTCGGAGAGTGTCCAGCAAAATTTTACACAAAATACCTCTGAGAAAATATTCATTAAAAATATAAATATGCCAGAAAAAGATGAGAAGATCGATCTAATAAAGTGATATATTCCATTTGAATATCTAGTTAAATGTATTATCATACTAACGTATCATAAAATAATTTATTATGAAATGTGTTCACGTCAATGATGCGTCGAAAGTTATTTTTGTTCTACTCCGCACAAAAGTACAGTAAAAATTATTTAATGTTAAAAAATTTAAGCAAGGTATGATCTTTTCATGTAATTATGTACGTTTATTGTGGAAATAAGGCTTAAAAGAATGAGCAGGACGTGAATAAAATAAAAATTAAGCAAATGAAGAAAGATGAAATGGGTATATTGATGAAGACACAGTGAAAACCCAATAGGAACGAGAAAAATAAATGAGGAAAGGAGCGAGGCAAAACAAGAGATGAAGGGAGAGATAAAGGAGAGGTCCGTCACAGAAGAGGAATGAGCAGTGAAAATAAGGCTAAAGAAGTGAAGTTGAAGAAGCTGAAATTTTACGAAAAATATTCAGAAACTTAGATAGGTGAATAGAAAAGAAATTTCGAACAAGAACTCGGCAGGGGAAAGTACTCCTTTGATAGATTGTTCTTGACGAATTAATCAAGATTAGGAATTCGTAAAAGAAAATTCGTAGACTGCCAACGTGGAAGTTTCCCTTTTCTATTCCAGTGGAGATAAATTTGATTAAAAACTATCCTTCCATCTCTAGTGTTAATTCGAAAGATAATGTTAATGCACCATCTTCAAGTACCAAGTGCGTCTGAGATAATGGACTATGTATTAAATAAACCCGATGGTACATAGGACAACATACCAAAATCCAATTCGATATAATTAAATGAAACAGAGCATTTTCCATTGATGAAACGGCTGTAATATTATAATCTACGAGGACGCAGAAATGAGAAAAACCGAGTGTTGCGGCGAGTTACGAAAGCAACAACTCTCATGAAATTTGGCGCAAAATTAAACGACCTCTCGACGGAAAAGGTTCGGGAAAACAAAAGAAGTTCGGAATGCAGGAGGGTGAAGAATCTTTAAAGAAGAAGAAAGGAATAAGGAAATGTGGCGATTGAGGAAAGCGACGAGTGATTGACGGCCAGCGAAGCGACGGAAGACGTGCGAGAAATTTAGGAAAGGAATGAACTAATGAACCGTTTCTGCCGCAGGCATTGTTTTGAAGGACTTGGGGGAGAGGAAAAGGGTTTCGTAAGAAGCGCAAGACTCTATTTATTCCCTTCGGAAGTTGACAAACCCTTTGTCCCTCTAAACGCGTGCTAATCGTGGAGCGCTGCAAGTTGTTTCGCGATGTTTTGTTGACCCTCTTCATTCATGGGGATGCAGAAACACATTTCACCCACGTGCTTAATCCTCCCGCAATATCTCTTGCTCATCTTCACGACCTCCTTTGCTAGTGTCGCTATTTCTCTGGGTCGGAATTATCCCATTTGCGCTGAGGATTGGGGTTGATTTCTTGTATTCGAAATACTTCCTTTCGCTACTAATCACAGGTGTATTTAGGATACTACTAATGCGATGGATCACGTCAGTAAAAATGCTGAATATTAGAAGAAAACTTATGGGTCATATTGAAGTAAATGGGATACAGTATCGCTATGCCCTGAATCTTCGTGGGATTATCTGCCATTTCACTGTTACTCGCAACTATTTAACTTCGTAATGAAGGCCACATATTCTTACGGAGTGTATTTTTTTCTGAACCTAACCTAAAAGGCATCAAGGCTGCTAATATTAGAACGCCTGAAAGTCATCTTGTGAATACGTTCAAGGAAAATAGTAAGTTCCCATTATCATCCTAAATTGTGCTTTCCATAATGAAAAAAACTATTTATCTCCATTAACTCTACGATAACATTATCCACGACACATTACTTAAATTAAGACGCTAAACTAAGATTTAAGAAATAATTTAAGGATGATTGTAAAGTTCTAAACCATTTTTTCGTGCAAGTAACTTATTTTTCTTCTAATTGTAATTTATATCCCTTCAGGTAATCAGCATTATTCAACCAGGATAACTTCCGGAAACATAATTTGTATAAGACAAGATGATAGACCTGTTTCTTGTTTATTCTTTTGTTTCTTTAACCATTACCTCCTAAATTATCACCCGCTTCTCTAGTAAACAATTAACTCTGTAAACATGGGCATCAACACTATACGACAAATAATGAGACTGATAAAATCTGTTGGCACATATATCATCTTATAAAAGTGCTGATTTCAGCTTTCTCTAATAGAAAAGAAGTTAATAAGCAATATAATTACTATATACAAGAGTATTGATAACATTAAAAACTTTACCTTCGCAAAACCTTAATGAATTCCCGCTCATGTTCAGAAAATACGTCTCGATCGTTTGAGAAGTTTTATACCCGTACATTCATTAGGCGAACACGATGGGGCCATTAAATAGAAAAGGCCGCGTAAATCTGTTGGCCAGTTCTAATGTTCTAAGGGAAGTTGGCAATAAACGGACGGAATTAGTTTCACTTTTGAGGCTTTCCTTAGCTGTGGCAACGAGTGGTACTTAAAACTATCTAGGCAGTCGCCTCAGTGGCGAAAAAACAGAATGATTTACTTGGATTTTATAAATTTGTGCTCTTTTGCATACCTCTATCATAATCGACCACATAAGCATAAAACTTTGCTGTTTTTACACCTATAGTACCTATTCGCAATTTTCTATACCGGGATCGGGAGTTTGCAAATACTTTCGGAATAGAGAATAATTAAATGTTATTTATTTACTGAATTGGTGTTGAATTCTGCGTTATTTTACAATACGTTATTACCATCACCTAAAATAAATTCTGTAGTATTTGACCGGACTTCGCGGAAAACTATAACGAGAATTATAGAAATTATTTACGTAATAATTTAAGTGCGTGATGAATAATTTCTCACCGATTCCTTTGCTTTTGAATATCATCTGACAGCCATATTTTACTAAAGTAATATCTGTATTTTAGATTTCCTTTTCATATAGGTGAAATAATTAGCGAAAAAGTTCGCAATGATAGCAGTGATATTAAAAAAGTAGAGGAGATATAGCATAAAAGTTTGCAATTGATTATGCTAACGCCTTACTAACGCCTTTAATGTAAGAATATATAAACCTGTAACAAAATAACTTTCCAAAACTGGGGGCTATTTAGGAAGTTATTTGCATTTCACATATTCCACTCACAGTCACTATAGAAAAAAGAGTAAAATTATACACTACAGAATCAGTATTCCTCAGTTTGCCATGCAACCTTTATTAATAACACCCAGCTACACGTGATTAAAAACAGAATGCATTAGATTTTAATCAAGTCTCCTTTCTTGATTATAGGATATGTAATGATATTTATAAAGTAGAAATGAAATACTTCTCCAGGAATCAAAATCATAGAAGCTCAATGTCAAAATCAATCAAAAAAAAATCAGTTCGCTTGTGAATATATAATAATGAAAGGATTTTGATTAAGAATAATAAGTTATTACGATACTCTTCTTGCAAAACCATTGGGGCATGCCAATTCAACACTAGGTAGAGATGCATACCTTCAAGGCGTAGTGTCACGCCAATCTAAAGCAACAATGGGAGTTTGTTCAACCGTTTTAGTAGTCGAGAAGGATGATCATCTTCCCTTCCAACAGATAACGGGCCCCTTAAGCCGTCGGATCCTTCATAAAAAGGAATGTTTCATTAAGACACTCCTCTTTGGGCCCATCCATCTTCACTCGCACTTCCTACTCTCAGGGAAAAATGTTAGGATTTTAGTGTCCGGAGCTGCACTTAGGAGAGACGGATGGTGAGAATTAATCGCGTTGTTTTCCAGGAATTATCTTGTAGCTCGTCAAATATTCATACTTATTTATATGCCATTAGGTCGTAACATGCGAAGATTTACAAGAGCACATCAGGAAGGTGTCAACCGTTGAATGGATCTAACACTGTAACTTAAGTCGAGCATTTAGCAGAGTCAACCTGTTCCTCTATCTACCCCATATCTTCCTCCGACGTCCATTCACGAAAGTGGACGTAATATCTTTTAGGATCAAAAAGTTACAAAAGTAACTAACAAAGTAAGTCGTTACAAAAGTATTCACATCCCAGGAAACCCATCAAATACTCAAGTAACGGTACCTCAAGAGAGAAGTGCATGGCTGTGACAAACATAACAACGGTGGGATGAAATAATCCGAAAGGAATCTGAAAAAGATGTGCATTTTCAATCAGAGAAGAGATTGATCCAGGACTCGGTGGAAATGGTGTTCCGCAGTTTCCCAGAATATTCCACCCTTTTTACTTTCCTCCCCCTTCTTGATTTGTATTATTCATCACATATCGCCTAAGTCCCTCTTTTTTTAACCTTTCCTCCCCCGCATTCCAGTTCACTTCTCCTGATTCCAATTCCGCCCCCTCCAATGATAGACAATGAACGCTGAAATGTCCTGATACCAAAGGACTGCGACTTAGTTGCCCTCTTCTCTTCTATGCTGTTTTAAATACTAAAGAATAACCACATTTCACAATAACACTCTGATTAATTTGTTTAAAAATAAATATTACGATATCTAAATTTAGTAATTTAAGCCCACAGATTAAAATATACACGATTAAGTAAGGCATCAATTCAAGTTTCCCAATTTAAATGAACTATAAATCGTAATTTACACAAATAAGATACTTCTGATAAAATTAATTTCAGTCACAAATGAGGACAATAGCGTGCGATGTACGTTTCACTTCTAATACATCATTAAAATTAAGTTACGCACTATAAAAGAGGGGTGGAAACTATGATGATCGTTTACATGGAGATTGATAAATATTTATGGAGCTTTCTTATACAGTATGACATAATTAGAATAATATTCATACTAATATTCAAGAATCGCGTTATTTTTCGATTTCACTGATTAACAATTCGTTCGTCTCTTCATTCTTGATTTAGTTTTCAGAGTCCATTCCATCCCTTAGAGAGAATCTCATCCGGCCGTTGTGACCGGCAGTGATTAAAATTTCAAAGAAACCTCCATTTCCTAAACAGCTTCCTGAAAGGGGTTCAACTGCGGGAGAGGTGAGAATATTTTGCCTAAAAAAGGGGTCTTTCCCCGATTTGGTGGTTAAACTGGGGTTCTTTCCCACAAAGAGGTCCGCAAACCTACACTTCCGTGTCATTTTTCCAAAGGAAGTTGAATGCTAGATGTCAATTGAATTATAGCTTATTTTATTTACGAAAGCTTAAGCTTAGTGACTGCTTCATAATTAACTTCGAATCTTCTTGTCGATACATTTTTATTCGGAATGGAGGAATTATATTATAATTTTAACATAATTTAGGAAACTTTCTCAGAACTAAAATCATTGGCTAGGACTTCTTTCGGGAGTAGAGAAAGTAAGTACTCGATATCTTTTACCTTAAAAATCTTTGACACAAATATTCTTGCTAATATCCTATAACTAACTCCCTTTCCATCATTCCAATCCTATAATAAGGGTCTAGAGAAAACGGTATCGGGTCGTAGCAGTGAAACGATGATTTAACACGGAACATTACGAGCTTCTCCCGTAACTCCCATTCAACTACTTAGAAACCCTTTCAACGCATAAAATTCGAGACGTGAAATAGGATATTTTTGGTGGGAAAAGTCGTGACAAACAGAAGAATAACGATGCTTAATGGAGGTGGGAAGCAAGTCCAAGATAGTCCCAGCTTTGGAAAAGTGAGGAAATCTGATGATTTTTGAAAAATATTAAAGAAATATCGTTAAAATACTGTTTTAGCTTTCTAGACAAACACATCCAATAACAACCATAGTTATATTTTATGTAACTGATCATATATTAAAATATTATTAAGAATCACTAAAAAATAATTCTTAGCATTTATTTTATTGGTATTCTTAAAAAAATAATTATCTTAACTCAGCCCAATGCCACTTATGAGAAATATTTACAATGAAATTAAACCGCGTTCATTTGATTGAATTTATGAAAGAATATTTTCCTGTTTAATTAAACATCAATACCTGAAAATTAAAGTGTAGCTAGTGGATTTTCCCTAGCCCTTTTATTTCTTAATTCAGCATCAGATCCTAGAAATTCTTCGTTTGTGTTGGGAGGATCTTAATATTTATTACACTAAAATCACATTTAAAAATAATAAACATTAATTAGGCACCTCACGAGCTACACCTAGCTCCCACTGCTAATATTCTGTATGTGCACGTATCATGAACACAGAATCGTTTGAAAATTTTCTACTATTTATTGAAATGCATCTATTAATTGCCTAGTATTGACTACTGTTTACCTCGTGGCTCTTATTACTAACACCGTTCGATAAAAACTTTTATAAATCAACTCTTTGCAAAAAACGATTAAATCGGTATCAATACGTGGAGTGAAATCCCGTTGCAACATCAAAAGTACACTTAATTTGTGGAGGAGATCTTAAAGAGGCCACACAAGGAGTCCATAATGACTGCACCCAGACTCACCCAGCAGAGATCCGATTAAAATGTCCCCCGCGCTCATCCTATTCATTATTCTCTTGTTTTTCCCTCCACGTCCAATTTCACTCACGGAATACTTAAAAAGAAGCCGCCCACGCAGCATTTTTACTTCTCTGACAAAAGATTCCACTCACGGCATCTGTCGGTCTCTTGTAACGAACGCTTTTTCTCCATTTTTTCCATTTCCTCGAAAGATGCATTATTTGGTCGCGTCCGTCGAATCTTTTTTATCTTCCATTGAAGGGATTTCAGAACCCGTTTTCTCACGGTCCAACTTATATGGACGGCGCAAGTATTAAAGTCATAAAAAGACCATAAACGGTGATTTATTTCGCGGAAGGACATTGTAAAGGAACCCTCACTTTTCTTTGACTCAACGTTGGAGATGCGAACTAAAAATCGACATTCGTCATGTCCAAACTGCGGTTTTGAAAAAGCGGGGATTTTTCGTGAAATTACTCCTTTATATTGAGCGAGGGAATTTGTTATGTAATTTCAATTCTTTACTAATATAAATCGAGTGAGGCTTTCACAAAGTATCACTTAACCTGACTGCTGAATAAATAAAATCTCGTCGGTCCCAAATGATATTTCAATGGATTATACGCAAAGGAAAGATATATCGAATCAAGTGATAGGGAGGAAGTATTTACCTTTTATCAAACAAAATAAAAAAAATGCTGAAGTCTTAATGTTGTATAGCTTTCATAAACTGAACTTTTAATCAAGAAGGAAATTCATTCCAAATCTGTTTGAATGCGTAGTAAGGATGTTGCGGGTATTTAAGTATCTCTCGAAGCTACGTGTGCGAGTTCGAGAAACTTGAGCAATTTAAGTATCTTAAAATCCCAATAAAAGATAAAACTCGGAAACGAGTGGAGGAATAAAATTAAGCATTAAATAGAAACGTATGCTTTAAA
This sequence comes from Pantala flavescens, assembly GCA_020796165.1. NCBI lineage: Eukaryota > Metazoa > Arthropoda > Insecta > Odonata > Libellulidae > Pantala > Pantala flavescens. The sequence continues at coordinate 51,476,144 of CM036883.1, forward strand.
ACGCATGTGATGATCCAATGAAAGTTTCAGGTTCCGTGGAATCCAGAAGAAGGTCGGATCGAGTGCGGACATAAACGGAAATCCCGGATTGCGGAAATATTGTGAGCAACAAACATGTAAATGTCAAGGGAAGGCTTACGAAGGCGTCCTAGATACAGATTTAGGTAATGGTAACGACATGACCCAGAAATATCTTGGTTTTAAAAATGTAATCTCATTAATTCCATATTCTTAATAATAAATGACAATATTGAAATAGATAATTTTTATGTAAATATATGCTACTTATTTGTAATTTGATAATTTAATATTTACTTTAATAAACGCAAAGCTCTAAATTTTATTCCAAATATTTATTTGCATTAAATATACTAAATTGATACGATTGCACCATCGCATGGTGCATTAAAAACATGAATATTTCTGTTTGAGTAGTACGTTTCTGCTCAACAACAACTTGGGCATTTAACCTTTATTGCAGCCTATTATGTCACCATAAAGTACATATTAAAAAGTATGTGAATCAAAATACAATTTTCCAAAGTCTTAATTTTCCTTGACGGTCAACTATGGAGAAATCACATACAGCTTCGTTTAAAATATATCAAGATTTAGATGAATATGAATTTATTATGTAACTAATACGTCACTGTCCAGAACTTTAGAGGGATTTATACATTGAAGATGTTCCTTGTTCACTAACAGTAACTGATGACAAACTATCGCTGCTAAAAATAACTCGAATGCAGTAAATTATAGATGATATGTACGGCAAAGTGGCCCAAGAAATAACATCTTTCTACGCTGTAAAATCCATGCAGTTCAAATGCTCAAAAGATGAAATACGAGAATTATGGACCATAAAAATGCTTCGAGGGTCACTTTAATTTATGCCATCGCTTTCCCATTTCGTCAATTTTATGCATTTCCGCAATTGGTCACAATGTAGTTTCAAAATCATTATAATTCAAAAGATAATTACAGTAGAATTGGAGGAATGGCCTCTTAAAGAACATTTCGCTCCGTTTGTAACTTAAGCCATTTAGAGTTTTTTCTATAAAACATCGTTCGAAGGTTAAATATGAAATGAGCGTAAATTATGAAGTGCCAAGGGTCCGAAACTAATCTCGTATCACTATTTATGAGGATGCATAAAAGCGAGAACACACTTCCATACAAGAGATTTATAATCCACTAAAATTATATAACTTTTGATACTCTTTCATTTAGCGACTAACGTAATTTCTTCCTGGAAGTGAAAATTATGCGAATATCCTCAGCTGAGCAATAGGGAAAAGAATCAATGATTAATTAATCCCATTCTACCCAGGTACATTTGTTTGATTTTAAATCACAACTTGAAGAAAAAAAAGAACCAATATAGTGCATTTTAGTGATTGAATAACTTATTTAGTCCCAAAATTATTTGATAGAGTTTACTTTTCATTTATAAAAAACTTTTAACAAGATAAATTCGTATTTATCACAGTAGAATATAAAAAATTAAATATATTCCGAATAACATTTTTACCATTTTGCATATATAGTTGTTCACAAATGATACTCTTCTTTCATACATATCAATTTCTCACTGGATGAGCGTATGAAGATTTTTTATTTGAGCGAGAAAATTCTAAGAAATTTGAGGCGTTTGTGACAAAAGAATACGTCAAAGTTAATACATACATCTTAAAAATTCGAAAGGTAAATATTAGCACGATAATCCTAATTTTCCACAAGAGTAAACCTTTCACTAACGCTCTCGTATTGACCACATTCACTTCGGTCTCAATAGCCCTTCCGCATGTTCTTCAATGAAATAGTAGCAGAATATAACATTTCTAGATCTTAGTTACTTAGAACACCATCTAAAAGTCTCAATGGTACTCGAGATTTTTTACGGGTTGGCAAGATACATTTTAAAATAGAGCATCACCGAGTTCCAAGAATGGGATACATGTTTCATGAATTATCGCTGTCAAAATGGAAATTAAAATTAACACCCGTAACTATAAAAGACCTTTTTCTCTTCGTGGAAGAAAATTTAAGCTTGTCCCTTCGTAAGTGCTCCCATTTCATTTTAACACCTCTCCCTGACAATTACACAGGTTTCACAACAGCAATACTACCCTTTTCACTCCATCCCTTGAAATCATTAAAATGGGAGACTTGATACAGCATGCGAAGTTAATCCCTTCTGAACACCAGCGTTTCTGTGTCTTCTTTAGCGTAACGCACTCCTTTAATCTCATCCAAAAATATCGAACCCTCTGTCGCTAATATGGCAAGGATACCGCGTCGTAAAGCAGTCGTTAAAGAGGCAAACGAATTTGATTTTATTGTTGTGGACCTTAAATATAGCCTTTGGAGGGTACCTCAGCAAGTAGAGGAAAGGATGAACTATTCCTTTAATACACCGACGCTTCATCTGTCGGTAGATGTTGAATGAGCTGGATGTGTACCTCATTCATTGACCTTCAAGTCTAACATAAGTGATTAGAAAGATTATCTGGCATATAACAATAATGAAACTAGCGACTTGATACAATGGATTGAATAGAATCGCACGATGTTTTCCATTCTTTCCGCATAAAAATAGTTTTCAATCATCTTTTACAGTCAATATAAATTTAAATGCAGAAGTATATTTTTGGAATTTAATATACCTCCTTCCCGACGCAACCACCTCCTCCACCCCGCCCTCTTTCCGCTCAATCCCGCTTCCTCCTCTTGTTTTTCATTCTCTCACACACTTCCTCCACCGCCTCCACCAATCTCCTTCTCCACATCCTCTTCGCTATCTATCTTGGTTTCCTGGCGACGCACTGTCGTAACACTGCACACTGTGGCTTACCCAAGGGCGGCACGAGAAATACTCTCACTATTCAAACGTATTGTATTAAATCTTCTCAGAATGAATGAACAATATGAGAAACGAATATCAAGTGAAATAAGTACATTTTGGATAATTTAAGGTTTTAAATTATTATATTTTACCGAAGTCAAATTTGATTTAAATAGACTCATAATATTATAATACGAAAAAGATATAATGGGATACTTAGCTGACGCTTCAAATGATGTACGAACTCATAAAGAGCGCATTCAGTGAGACGTTTTGAAAATCAATTAAATTATATTTATAAATATACTCCTAATCGTTCACCGTTCTCTCTGCTAGACATTGAAATAGATGATTTTTTTAAATGAAAATATCCACTTGAAAAAATGTTTATTATGAATTCGAATGAATTAGAATGAATGAAATTATTATGAATCAATATATCTAGGACTGAAATACCTTGTACTTTAAAAAAAATTAGTGGATATATAATTATTTCAATTTTCCTCTAGATAAGCAAAATTGCCTCTCGATTCCGATTAAAAAGTAAAGTGATTTTGGAAATCAAGTTACACTGCATAAAAGGTATAAGAATGATATAGAAAGAATTCTATCCTACTCTATCTAAATTCTAATGTAGTAATAATAAGGAGGGTATACAGAATCCAAATAAAAATAATTTAAATATTTAATATAACTAATATCAGATAGAAAATAAAGATTTGCGTGTGAAAGAGCTCATGATAATGATAGGTTTAATTTTCTAAATGATGCTACATGATGAAGTAACGCATCAACTACTATCACTAATGACTACTGATTGAATATCATTTCTATCTTAAAACTATACGCAGCACATAACTTTTAATTTTCCTCTTCGTTAATTGAATATTTGAAAGCGATTCAAAGATACGAATCATTATTTTGGATCCGATGAGAAATGACTTGTTGCTTCACAAGTATTGCGAATGTATTCATTCCGAAACACTTAGAATTCGCATCTTGTTTCCTGGTCGAGACTTCAAAGACCCCACACAACATTCCGTTCTGCCTGTCAACTTCGCCAATCGTGTGGAAACATTACGTTCCAATTTGAACCATTTCGGAAAAGTTAATTCCAGATATTTCAGTTACTTCGAGTGTTCTCCTTTCAGCTTGATTAATGGGCAGAACTTGGATGGATAAGTTACCAAAGTCTGATTAGAAATCATAAAACTCTTCTCAAGGTTAAGTTTCAAAATATGTTAATTAAATCAGTTAAGATAATTATATATTCACAAGATGAAATACAAAAACTGCAATAATTTTCTTTCAATTCCCTCTTTCCTCAATATTATGTTTATCATATATAACAATAAATTTGATTGTAATGTAAATCATTAGAATGTACATTAAAGTTTGTTTTGATTCTAATTACGATAATATTATTCTTTTGCTAAAATTACGTCATTTGTTGGATAAATTATTATTTGTATGAAGAACTAGATATAATTTATGTTTTAGTATTTTCAAAATTAATATAATAAGTAGATTGTGGTTTTTCTTTTTAATTATACTTTTAATAATACTTCCCATAAAGCTTGATCTAAAAGAATGATGTAATGGTGCAGTCGCAATAACCAACTTCTCAAAACATTTAATTGCGATAGGAGGAGGAAAAATAAATGCCTTTTAGATTAACTTTTATCCGAGGGGTTGAACGAAAATTAACGTAGGCGGGTTGAATTTCCGTTAAACAACCTTCAAATTTTATTTGAGAAAATATTAAAAGGATATTGTGAATGAAATGAGGAAATAATAATCATAATACGATTATATTTTACAAAAACAAATTTCCAACCCTTGTTAAGACTGCTCTGCGATCTGAGATGCTTATTATTTAACTGAAACACTGGTCAAAATAAAGTGTCTTTCGTTAGTTAGTATTAGTTCGTTTCAGTTGATTAATGCGCTTTCTTTAATGAGAAAAGATTGAAACCGATTCAACGGCATAAAGAAGCGTTGATTTGTATATCGGAGATAATCTTCTTGAGTTCCGCAATGTTCTGAAATAGCCTCTTGCGAGTCCACTTGCTAAATACATGAAAAAGCGACTTCCGAAACCACTCCATTAATAAACCGAATCAGAGGGGTGTTTGGGAAATGAGCACTGCTCTCTTTAACAGTACATCGTATGGAGTAACTCCTTATTTTTCTTTCATTCCAAGGCTATGACCAAACGCTGTGACGTCTCTTTGGCGCAAGACCTTTTCGAAAAGAACATTTTTAAACGGCTGTTTCTCAACGCGCAATGTGATTTCGTAGTTTCTAGAAGATCAAAGCATCTCTTTCACTTGTCGAGATAATAAGATGTTTTTTTAACGATTCAAAGATTGTTAATATTGAATGATAAAGATATTAATGTATATGAATTTAGCAAACTGAATGAAATGAATCAGAATTTTCACTCCGTTTAAATACATAAAGTCTGACATCTACAGTGTATTAACTTATTGGTGGTACTACTGTTAAGGAAATAAATATTAGAAGAGAAAGGATGAGGTTTTTGGAGGAAAAACTGTGATGTTATTAGATTTCGGAAAGATATTTTCTTCTGGAGAATAACATCCTTCAAAAGAAGGAAAAAAGGATACATAGCCTTTTGAAAAGAGAAAAATTATAAATGAAAGCCATAAATATCATACGTGACCACAGTATTCGACAAAATTTCTACATAGAATAAAAATGTTAGAACTAATGTATTTCTCTACTATGGAAAATTAAGAAAGAATTTGTAAAGATGGAGTGAATAAATTTTTCAAAATTTTACGAGCAAAAAAAGATGAACTTACTGCGAAAAATTACATAATAGGAAAATAAAGAAGTTATTGAGAATGTTGTTCGTTTAATTTCGCAAAAGAATATTTAATCTGTTAACTCATATTAAACTATTTAATACTAGATATTTCAATCTTAATTATTTCTGCATTAGCTCCATGGACAAATAAATTATAAATTACAAGTAATTATAGACATATCTTTTGGATTTTTATTTTATTTTCGAATATATGAAATTGCATTTAGTTTAAAAAATTCCGTTAATTGGACGTTGAGATATTTCGCACCTTGCGAAATTTATTCTTTCCTCTTACTGGTCAATTTTGGTTCTTTTAAGCACAATCGTTGCAGAGGATGGACGGACTGGTGCACTAACGTATTTCTTCTGAAGGTGGTCATTGGAGTGATGAATATACCCCTAATGTTCATTCAGTCTCTATTTTCAAAGGTTCCGAAACATATATTTGACCCAAAGGTCAAAAGTGGTCGAAGGACCTGTAAACATTTGTAGGACCTGTGACCCGATCAGTTAAGAAGGAAATTCATATGTAACCGTTTTTTATATATTCCTTCCTAGAAAAAGGATTGCCAAAAATAAGAAAAAAAATTTAGATAAAATACATTATTTCCAAAATATAATGACTGATTCATGAACCAAAATAGTAATGATCTTTATATTATTCACATCATTATATAATTCACATAGACATATTTTCACGTTATTTGTGCTCATAAGGCATTCTATTTTTTAATCATATCATGAAAGCTGCCTTGGATTAATCTGAAATTTGCAATTTAATAGGCTTGAAACGAATCAGCATAGATATAAGATGTATTTTCTCTACATTCAAGAGTTTTTCCGAAATGCAATCACGTCATCGTTTGGCGAATCATGCATAGATGTACATGAAGTAGAGATCTGTATACAATTATATGAACTACTTTCTTAGAATACACCCTTATGCCTTCCTTCAAGGAATCATACCACGTAATTGTTTTTCATCTTCACACTTCACCACAGTTTCCGAGTTCTCTTTTTCTCCCATCTGACCCCTTCTGAGGGGTGGTGCATCTCTTGCGGTCACTTGAAGGGGGAGTCAAAGTGACCGCTGCACCCACTTTCCTCAATTTTCGCGCTCTTTCCCAATCCCATGAGGTCTCACAACTTCCTACCGCGAAACTTCCTTCCGCATTTTACCTAAAGGAAGGACCGCCAATCTCAAACCCTGTTGCATCATCTTCTTTTTAAAAGCAGACTAAATATATACATCACAAAATTAGAGATTCAGTTTTACATCTCTCAGTGGTGTGTATCAAAGGGAGTAGTGAATAAGGAGTTAAGAATTACTATGAAATAGTAAATGTAATTTAGATGTAGGTAAAACAGCAACAAAAGCTGTACCTTCTAAATGATACTTTTGATAAAATACTATCATAATGTGAATGTCTGATTATCATACGAATCTTCTGGATACATCATGGGGTTTAAGTTAATGATAATATTATGATATTCATAAAACTTCTAAAACCAGAAAGAATTACGATGTGATTAGGGAATATTACAATATTTTTGCTACTTCAAGGCATTTGTCATTAAAATGCATTTTGAGATGTACATAGAATGCATGAATGAATACATTACACAGCGAAGGAGTTTTATATATACGATTGCTTTAGCATACATGTTTAACTAAACATCATCAAATAATCTCATAAACTTCTTTTATGTATTAATAGTTCATTGTTTCAATTTGATTTCCAAAATAACTTTCTGGTTCGTAGTGCATAAAACTCACTTAAGTTCGTCACATTTTATTTCCTACGCTCGACTTAACTATCTTGTACTCTTAAGTAATATTTTTTTAAGATTTACACACTCACAATAAATATGAAACATTGCATTATTGAACTTGAAAATTTGCAATGCAAATTAGACATCAATTCTTATTTAAATTGATGAAGTGGAGAAATATGATTCTTTTTTATACAAAAGTTTTAAGTGTAGCGCTTCGCTAGATAGTATTAAAAGCCGCTCTATAGAATAACCCATGAGAAAAACATGCTTAAACGTCCAAATTCTCAAGTTTTCCTCGTTAGGGAAGTACCACCACATCCTTAAGGCCCTCTGTGGCGTGTGATTTTTGTAGATTTCCCTCATTTCGGCCTAGAATAAGCACTCTATTTCTTATCGAAATTTTACCCTAAATTTCCCACACTTCGCGCTAGAAATTTCCCACCCCCTCTCCTCTCTTCCGCCCACGTCCCTTATCTTCGGCGCGGGAAATCAGTCGGACACTTTGAAGTTCCTTTTACTGTACTATATCAGCTGCCTTACCAATGGAGCAAACTATTTACTTAATAGAAAATCAACAGTAATCGAGAACAATAAGCCGAGTTCCTTAAATCAAATCTATTTTATCTAGGTATTTTTCCTCATTTGAAGTTTAGTGATGGTAATCCGGTGTTCGTAAATTAAAATTTATAGATATACGTATATATAGATTTGGAATTAAGTTAAGAATCAGCGTAAGAAGAAAAATATCAAAGGTATCCCTCTCCTGTAAGCCTTTGAAGTAAAGGTAAGAAAATAATATCTCGCAAATGAATAATAAAGATAGAGAATGGAAAAGACACATCAATATGGAGTCATTTTCGGTACAATTATGGAGTGAAATATATAATAAGAAAGCAAGTTCTAAATTCTACAAGGAGGAATGTTTTGTATCACAGCTTTAAAAAAGGTTGATACGAGAAAAACTTATGGTTACGCGCTTATTATAGCATAGGACGATTTGTAAAATTAATTAATGTTTATGGTTTATTTAGGATGTAAATTTTACTTTGCGCGAAAATTTTCTAAGAAATTAAATTCATTTTTTCAATTATTTACATCAGTAAGTCTACTGTCATCTACCAATTTCGCTCTACATAGGAATCGATATTTTATTATACATATTACTAAGAGAAAGGAAAAAGCACATACATAGGGAGTAGAGAACATTAAGTCAGCATAGCGAAATAAAAATTAGGGTATTTTATATACTCTTTCAAAGATCATGAAAATCTGAGTTTTTTCTCATGAAAATAATTCCGCAATAACAGAGTGTTTCGTTCATAACCTCATCATGAGATTTGGAGCCCTAACATTCGAAAATATCTTGAGAAACTAGATGAAATTGACATTTCTCATCATTGCACAGTTGTAGGAAAATCGGTCTTAAGTTTTGCTTGTATGTGCCGGACAAGTTCCTTGTGTATTTAAGGTTCCGGGTACATCTCAACCCGTTTTCCAGCAGTTGCTCCTTTGAAAGTATCCGTGGTTTACATCTGCGGTTCAGAATGCCGCTTAATGAATAAAAGATACTTCAATATACACTCGTGAGCTGGAATTTTCGGAATAAGTGAACGGTTTGGAGTTATTGCTTGCCTGCAAATTCACAGGCGCCGCCAAGAATCACGTTTCACGAATAATTTTCGGTGCACTTTTTACTATCTAAGTGTTAAGTGCGTTCAAATGAAACGTTCATTTTGGTACGAAAAAGTCAAAAAACCAATACAAGTGCCAAGTCCAAAAAACGAGAGAGGTCAGGTCAAAAACCTCTGAATGGCAAAAAACCATTTATCACTTATTTGAAATCATTGAATTTTTTTACATTACCACAATGAGGTTTCATTTTCTAACTGGGAAACTGATTTTAAGATTTCAACGAATAACTGCACGCCTAATATTTCAAAGTGAATATATACTACAGATAGTTGCATGCAGTGGATCTTAACTTTTGATTACAGACTTCGTTTTCTAGAGAGGTTTGAAGTATAGAGTAATTAAAAAATTTTTATACTAATATTTTCTGCAATACGATAAAAATAGTTTCGTTACTATCAAATCATCTTTAATACTCGAAACAATTAGTGGAATCTAATATTTTAGTGGAATACACTCAATAATATGGAGTAGCTTTATGAAGTTGGTTTAAATTGTAAAAGAATATTATAATAAATAAAATTGGAATATAATACTATGACTTTTTCGTGAAACATCCTTAAGATTTTAAGCTTTCTTAATTTGCTTTCATGTCAAATATTTTCATTCTAAGATATATTCATTGTAATGATAATTTTTTTTACCAACGAGCATGTTAGACGTCATTCGTCGCGTAAGAATGCTATGAAAACCTCTTCGAATGCTAACTTTCTATTCGTAAGAAGAAAATATCTCAAATCCGTTTTTTTTCCTACAACAGAATTTCAATTAAATGGGCGAATTTCAAAGAACACAAAAAGTTACTACTGGACATCCCTTTTGCATTGCAGAACCTGGCTCTTACCATTTACAGAAGATCCCCTGACTCTTAACAGCGCCAGAAAATTCGCACCTGCTTCGCTTTGCCAAAGAAAATCCATCTATATTATTTGGTCGAGGAGTTTTCCTTTAAAGCACCCGCAGTCATCGGGGACTCCTAAAGAGAAAAGAAGTGGTTTACGTGGGATTCGCGACAGAAGAATGGTGCAGTTGCACATTATCTCCCCACTGCCCCCGATGCATTGCTATGGACCCACCTGCTCGCCCCCCTCCGTTGCATCGGCGGCATCTGCCACCGGAGATGCGGCGATAGCACGAAATTGTTCGCGCCCTTTTCTGATAATTTAAGAGCTTTCGTGCAGCCAGCTTGCGACGTTATGATGGAGACTGATTGCGTGATCAAAGGACCACTGGATCGAATTTCACTCCATGATAAATACGATTAGAATCGAATTGTCAACGAATATTTTTTGCCTAATTTGTTTAATTTCGATGTAAAATGAATGTTTGGACGCTCCTATTATTTTCCGTTTTAATACCAGATGTATAGGAGAAAAATAAACTCATTCATTAAAAATGAATACACGCAAGTTTCTCACTTTGATATGCTAAACTTGGAGATACACAGTTCATAGTTACAGGTAAGTTTCAATATAATAGTACCTGTGCACAATTGTCTCCTGTCAAGGTTTATTCCTGCCAAATCAATGCTTCCAAATTTTGCATGTTTTTAGGAAAGATATGCTTCGTTAAAGTTTGTATAAGACTCGAAAACATTCTGGTATTCCATAGACCATTTACAGTTACACATGTTTTATATGGTAATAAGTTGATGATATTGGGTCTTGTTACAAAAAGCTACAGTTAAATATTTTTCATAGCTTTTTCGATGGGCGATGGTTAAATGAGAATCCCAACGAATTCTCATTATTTCTCATACGTTTATGCATTAAGATAAACAACTTTAGTAGATTCCATTGATTTTATAGAATATCGAAAAAAAGATCCTACCACTTGAGAATTTCCAGTTAGGATACTCGTGACCAAGAACGACTCTTTCTTCCCATACAGGATATCATAAAAAATTTAATATAATAAAGGAATGCTACCAGCTCATTTGTAATGTAAAATACTCTCCGATAAGCAAAAAATTCTTATTAAGCACGTCGGGGGAATAATGTATATAGTGATTTCCAATCGAATACGGTTTCCGCTTTTTAATGAAAATCTATCGTTTGCTATTGTTCCTCGGTCTCTTACGGTACCTGGAGACTCGGTAAAGCACCCTCTTAAGAGAGCCACGCATAATCGGGAATAAGATAGACAATGGCTCAGTGAAGCGTAAGATGCTTGGCTTAAAAGGTGTCCGGAGGTCAGGTACTAAATCCTCCGCCATCGTGAGCCTTCCTTTCGACGTACACCCATTGCTATCCGGAATAATGGCGAGGAATAACGAAGGAGAGGGAGCGTGGGAATGAGGGATGTTTGGGTGTGGTCTCTCTCGCTTTCCCACTGCGGACATCTGCGGACCTTTTATTCTGCAGGAGAAGGTGAGCTTAAAACTAAATGCTCCGACGATTTAAGATAATGTGAGTTGCGCGACAGGATAGAGTCCCGTAACAATTGAGTCGTATTGCGTCATCAGTCATTTAACTCAAATTTCAAAATCCTACATTGCAAATATAAAAATTATCTTTGCTATGATGAATATAAGAATATGTATATTCCACAAAAAATGAAGCCTTAAAAGAATCATAATACTATAATAGCATAAAACATTTCTTTCCCAAGAGCCAACATGAGGTAAGAGTACTTGATAATTAGATTGTTAATATATTTGGCATAGTCAATGTCATGAGTAACAGTATAGATTCTCTTGTTTCAGTCTAAATATCATTTTGGTCTGTTTTATAAGAATTTATGGGTTGTCGTATGCTGAGATTAAATGGAGATTTTTTATTTTTATTTATTTAAATATCCATCCATCCTTATTTCAGTAAAATATAAAACGAATAAAATTATAAAATTAAAGCATCATTAATAATATTTACCATTAAATTAATTAATTGTCAATAATGGGGAATTGTTCTTTAATGCCCAACAAAGTATAACAGGAAATACTCCCCCGAGATTCGGCCTATATCCATACCTATTTACGATTATAGCAAGGTGCAACATGATACCAATCATTAAGCTCCAAAACCCCTTCCGTTAGCTCACTAAGAAAAGTCACTCAACTTGATATTGCAACAGGACAATATCGTATCATTTACTCTTCTAAGAAATATTCTTTGTAGCCGATTGAGAAATTTTCGATTGAATGAAAATAATAGCCTGTTCATCAGCAAACAAAGATGTTTGTAAAATACACTCGATTTCTCCGGTTAACACAAGATCCTTCAGCAGTGCCTTTGCCATACACTACTTGAAGAGGATGGAATCCTCCCCTAAGGTGAAAGGCTTCATTTGCCCTGCATGGGAGACGCCTTTTGTTCCCTACAGAAGTTGAGGAGAAGGTAAAAAGGGGTTTCATGGGGCGACATAGCCTCGAATTCAATTGTGCGTGAATTTCCATTCAATACCGTTTAAATTGGCAGGTTACCATTGAGGAGTTATAGATTTTTTTTGGTTGCTAGGAGGTGCGAAGATTTGGGCCCTCGAAAAAGGAAGTCATTCAACTCTAACAATTACCTTGAGGTTAAGATGAGTGGCCCAAGCACATAATCAATGCGAATAATGCCGGAATACAAGGGCATTGTAGTTCCCTGACTTTATAGAAAATTACAGTCTTGCAGGGAGAAATGAAAAGTAAGATTGACTTCTTTCTAATGAATGGCAGGCAATAATTTTCCATTGGGAAATGCATTGAAAGAAGTCTGCACCTTAAGCAGCTGTATACTCGAAATCCTTTTTCCTTAATACAGCCTTTTATAATTAGCTCCATCTCAAATGTTGGAACAGATGAATTATGAACACATTCGCAAAATTCTTTTCGCCATAATACACATACTCGATGGACCGAGCAAATTTCCCAAATTAACAACTCGGATTTCCAAGAACTAAATTCCATCAAACGAGCATCAACAAGGTATTTACGCTTTCGAAAACAACCGTGATCATTCACGTACGTGATTCGGCTCCAAATTTGATTGAAATCTTTTTGCGGTAATTGCCCACCAATCGAATATTGATTTGTCGATCCTTCAGATCCAATTATTAACTCCCGTCAAAAGCTGGGTATTTATTCAGATACGGATTGAAATTGCTTCATTAAATTTAAAGGATTAATTAAAGATAAGATAATAACCTTGGCTATAAGACGTGCATTTTAAGTAGCATCATTCAGTTATTAAAACTTCGCGGTTTTCGAATACAAAAACTAATTCAATTTGCTTTATTTATACGCATCGATAAAAAGAAAGAAATGGGTTATGCGTCAGCCTTACAAACACGCGCTATGACGTGAGTCTACGAGTGAACAACCAGACTCATACCACCAATCAAAGATAAAGAAATAAAAATACCGTTTCAACAATAATTAAATTAATTAACCTTCCTTTCTAAAAGCCGTTTATCATCTGTGGCATAAGGAACATCCCCGGGTATAGAAAGGAGCGTTATGCAAGGAAAATTGATTCATGGCAGGGTCACACGGGGGTGAGTAAAGGAAGGGTTCACTGCGAAGAGCAAAAAAATGGGAAATCATAAAGGGGTGGACACCCATGCGGGTCTGGGGACGACCTTTGACCCACTGCGTCTCCAACGGACGTCTCAATAGCAAACATCAACGATGATGGAGGTGAACGTGTTGCGGGATACGAGTGGTCTTGTCTGAGAATTATGCCAGTCTACTTAGACATCGGTGCCTTCTAAATGGAGGGATAGGGAACAATCGGCCCAATTAGGATCCTTCTCGATATCATAGCAACGAGATTAATTATTCGGGAGTCGGTGCTGTGGAAGGCAACTTAGGGTCCTTTGGGTTTGTTTGGAGACACCATGCTAAGGGACAATTGGTGCATTCTTCGATTGGGGATGCGTTTTTTGGTGCGGTCGAACCTTTATCCGCATCGTGCGCCATCCCTCGGTTGAGTGATGGATTGACACATTAATTTTGATGAGACATAAGTACGCATATTGAGGGATGCAAAAAACTCATGCATTTGAAAGGGAAGACTCCATTAATAAGCTGCGTTCTCCCTCTTTAAGGCTCACGTCTACTGATTATAAGGTCTGATTTGTCAAAATTAAGGCATATACATTTTTGTAAGTAACATGGCAAAGGTTTAGATCATAAGTCCTTGATTCTTGCCTCTTCAATTATTGGTATCATTGTTCTCTTTGAAAGAAAAATTGAATAAATTTAGAAAAAAGTCATTATTAATAGTGTACCATAAAAGATTTTAGAATTTACTAAATTAGTTATTATTAGAAGTCCTTTTATTTGAAACTACTTTAACTCGATGAAAATCTAACAAATTGGCGATGAATTAGAATGAAAATTTTCAGATTATATTCACAAGGGAGTATGTATCCCAATACAGTGGTTGAAATATAAAAAATCTTGTATTAATCTAGTAAACAAAAATTATAGTGAATCCCATATTGTTCATAAATTATAATCTCTCATTTTCCATAAGGTAATTTAAATATTTTCCTGCTTAATTCTGGACGTAAAGTATGATTCTTTATTGACTAAATAACATCATTCACGTAAAATCCATAACTCAAGCGATGCTGAAAACAATTATCTTTAGATACTTAATTATAAACAATTATTATAATTAAGTATCTTTCATATTTTGAATATATATGCTAAAGATATGAGCGATTCGTCTCGATTCTTACCTCTATATTTATGTATAGAAAATGAATTTAATTTAAAGTGTTAAACGTTTAAAGAGTACGTTACTTTCGATGAATCTTATGATTTTAATAAATCTTCAATAACACTCAAAGCCGCTGATTAGCCATTCAGGGAAAATTGCCCAATGCTGGTCGAAGATTTCCAAGTGGATCATGGCCCTAAGAATACAGATCGCATCAAACATAAATCATACCATTATATCGAATCGGCCGATTCTCAATCAATCGATGACTCAATCAGGAACGCATTCGATTCGACATGCCCTATTCGAATTTGATCATAACTCCTTAAAACTCAATCAAAACCCATAAAGTCCGATCATTAGCAAACGAGATATGTTCCGAAACACGTCCCAATACAACTTAAATCCAATAGATGAAGTATGAGATATAGGGCTCGAGATGAATTTTGTTATTTTATTGACGAAGATCCTTTTCATCAGACTCCTTAGACCTTCCTCAATCCAAAATCAATCCTCTTATGGTATCGATAGATAGGGCAATCCATTGCATCCAAACACGCGTATACACATCAAAGTCAAACACCGCTCAGTCGGCTGCTCACAAACAACTCGGATCGTGTTCTCTCTTGGGCCTCTTTCACAGACAACCACTTGAACGATCATCCGAAGATTGGTGTATTGGAAATGAAACCGCCTCCGTTCACTCTTCCAATTCCTTGCACTCCTTTCCAACAGCTCAAATATAGAGTACGGAAATTGGATAATATCATATGTTATTTCCAAGATTTGTTACTGTAAAGTTCTCGGTTCAGTAATAGTTATTTTATTGCTTTGATAATTATTAAATTTGCGTAGGTTCAGCTCGCAGTACCCTCCTGTTATATTCAATAATACTTTCTGTAAAGCTAAAGAATGCAGAACTACTTTTGTACGTATTACTATCAAGAAATATTTTACATGAAAAAAAATTTTTGTACAGAAGTACGATCGAAGAATAAAGAAAATGTAAACATATGTAAAATTATGATAATAATTATTATCACCGAGAATAATCAGAAATAAATAAAGTTGGTGAATTAGATGACTTTGGTTGGCGTATAGAAAAGAAAAATGGACGTATAAAGCAAACAGAATACATTTGGATGGATTTAAGAAGATACTCTATAATAAAATACTGCAATTTCATTTGCAGATATTGTATTTTAATGGTGGGATTTGGCCTTAAATGTTTCATAGCATAGCACTAAACTCCCAAAAGATCCTAGATTTTAAGCAACAGAAGGGAAATATTTACGCCCGAAATTCGTTCCTCGCCAAACTAAGAGAAAATAATTTACGCAAGATGAAGACGGATATGGTTTCTCATTGTTAAGTTGCCTGCCCTGAAAGATAGTGGAGGCTGAGGAAGAAAGTAAAGACGAAGCGGGATATCCAGAGAAGGCCTCGTAACCATGGAGATGTCAGGTCTTTTGAACTCCCTCGGAAATCCTTAGGCGATGCTATCGTTAAAACATTTCCCAGAACTGTGGCCAATGTAACTCCCTCCTCTTTCAAAGCTTTCCTGTGAATATTTCATCGTACCATATTTCCCCGAAATATATGACGTGTTTAATATTGTATTTCTTTTTTGATTTGAAGGAATCGTAAAAAGTTTTCGCAAAATTAAATAGAATTAGAATTTTTGTCGTTGAAAAGAAGGGGAGTGACTTTTTATAATTTAATTAAATACAAATAAATTAAAGAGAAAGTTAATCAGGAAATAATCAGGCATTTTCTATTTCTTTTTCAAATAATATCTCCCAAATGGTACATTGCCTGTGTGTATGTATAAGGACATACAATTACATGCCATTGTATTGTTGTTTTTATGTTACTTTTAACTGAAATTTGGATACCTCGATATCACATTAAATAGAATATTTTGCGGCTTAAGTAATGATTAGAGTTGAAGCCAATTTTTTTATAGATAAATAAGTCGGCTAGTTAACACAGAATCTGAAAATCCTCTTTTGTGAACTAATAAAAGGATGAAGATATAACTCTCGAGAAATGGATAAGTTTCATATGCTTGGTTACTTGAAAATACAACTTGTCATAACCTATAAAAAACCGTGTATTGAATTAGATGCACTCACTTATAAATAAGTGTCTGGTATTAATTTCATGGGAGGCGGTGTATCAATTCCGCAGTTGACAATCCATCGAGACGGTCGCCCATTCACTTTCCCTTCGCCGACGGAATTGCACGCAATTGGAGCGAGTGCTCACCAATTTGTGCCAATTGTTTGATCCTGCGAAACGTTATTGCAACTGCAACGAAAGGTCATCTGAGCCACTCTTCGCTGTCTTTCGCATAATGGGTCAATGGCTGAATAATTTCGCCGAACCATGTCGTCTTCTAATTGCTCCGTCATTAGAACGTCTTCAAGTTTCATGATATTGTTACAGTCCTAGTGATAAGGTTTCTACGACAACGAAAGTATTTACTTGTACAAGGTAGTGAAATAATTTATGTTTGAAGTTTTCTTCTGCGGATTCATCATAGAATTAATTATAATTAAACATATTTTGTAATAAATTAGCGAAATGTTTCCTTGATCTAAAGCAAAGCTGACATGATTTTAATTGGAAAGGTAAAGAAGTGAGATTTGATTACAAATAATTAAAAGCAGAAAGTATGTGTCTGGTCGATGAAGGAACGCTATCTTTCCCGGAGAGAGAAAAACTCAAAAAAGGGGAGAATACGTTGAAACGAACAGGAAGTCGCTATCTCTTTCATTACTCTCATAATTGCTAAGTAATTGCAATCTACGTCCGAGATATATTTCTTTCGGTAGAACGGAAACGCATTCTCAGGAATACGTAGCTCTATTTAAAGCAGTTATCCATATGGTCGGTAACAATACATTTCCTCTTGCTGAAGAGATTCAGTATGCGTAGAAAAAAATTCAAAGAGCAAATGAAGACAGGGATTTTCAATTCGAGTGATGTTTCAATTCATTTACTGTGTGAACGACTAAATGATATTTTCATTTACTCTTCTCCAGAACTGACTTTTGTGTTGTAGTTAAATAAAACGTATTTGAACGGACTCTTTCGAGATAAAAATTAAATGTATTGTTAAAAGGTTTCAGCTGCTAGTCAGTATACTTAATTATTATAGGCAAAATAAAATTTTCATATTATAGAAGTGAGTAAAACACTAATGCATGCCTATAAAGGAGTAAATATTTAATCATGAAGTACATGCCACATTTTTGCAAGTTATTATATCTCACGAGAAGAACTTCTCTGTGCTAACAATCCACGAGACTTGGTCAAAAAGTTCCACGTTAAATTCACTTTAAGTAAGAGCACCCATAAATCGGTGAACCCCCAGGTGAGCTCCCAAACAACGCATTCGTGTATCTCTCGAAACTAGGGCACGTTGGAAAGATAGGAATCCGGAGGGTGGTAAATTCGGGACGGAATATAAAAGTGGTCCTTAAAAATACAGAGACACGGACTCCCCACGCCGCTGCGGGGCACAAGAGCAACTTTAGCTGAAGGGAGAGGCGAAATTAAGGATTCCACAGAAGGAATTTGGTGGTACATTAGCTGGAGACCACAGACTCTTTGAGTATCAGAGGAGAATTAAGGCTGTGTGGATAGTCCACGGATGATATGTTTCCGACAGTGCGTGGGGATATTGCAAGAAGCGCATCTAAGGCAATTAATAGAAGTGGGGCTTGATTGCTGCGTGGGATGCTGTCAGATATATGGCGTTCGAGATGGCGATGGGAAAGTTCTGGAAGGAAAAACAAGGGTGGCATAGATTCTATCTAAAGTCAGATCTAATGCAATCTGAAGGTGAGAGGAAATTTGTTTTGGAATTAGAAGTTCCAGCACACGAAGGTCTGTTGAGGTTTATTCCTCTGATGAGTTTAATTGGGTTAATTCAACGTTCTTTCTAGAAACATTATACTGCATGAAAAGAGACGAATTTTGGTTGTAACGCAATATAATACTTAACAAGTTCTGAATTACCAATATTATTCGTATTTATATCTATTGTAAACTTTCTTATCTATGAGATAAGAAAAATTATGGTAATATAAAACTATTCAGGCTGTAATAATCTTTCTTTAGAGTATTCAAAAGGATTTGAGAACCAATCCTCATTATTTATAATTCCTCCGATATTTATTTACATTCACTCATTCATCATTTAGAATTTAAAAGTAATAAAACTGATAAAATATATACTTTTTCTATTTATAGCTTCTATTTTTGATCTATTTAATATTTTCGCATGGAAGTTTACTTAGGTTTTCTTCATCGTGGAATGGATACGAGCCTAATTTTATCTCTCTAATGTAAACGACTTTATGTTCCCAGTTCAGATAAAAGGACGATTAAGCACATTAGCTCTTTCGAAAGCTAAGTACCGAATTTATGAATCTCACTCTATCATAACCTTGGCTTCTTAGCAAACCCCTGCTCCACTATTCACACGATGAGGTACTTGCTGAACCCAAAATCATACACACTGCCAAGAGTAAATAACTTTGATTTACAGTATTATCAGACATGTTGTGAATGCAAGTAGGCCTTCTATTTTAGTGGAAGGTTTGCTCAAATCGCTTATTCTTGCTTCATTTGGAGAATAAAGCCGCATTTCAACACAAGTCCTTGCCAAAAGGGATAAGAAGTATATTCCATTCTTAGACATGATTCCGATCTGATTTATTCCTCCTTCCATGTTTGTAGACTTTGACAAAATATTTCAGTGATCCCATCACAAAATTAAATATGATATTTTGGAAGAAAGTTATTATTATTTACTAAAGTTTATGTTCATAAATCTAGGTCAACAAATTCAAATTTTTCTTCTATCTTGATTACACCGCCTCTATAGTGGTTTTTAATCTCTTTCCAATAGCAAACAAGGAGTAAAGCAGTTGTTATGAGACATCCAAGAAAGTATGAACTTAGACGTCTATTGTCCATATTAAAAAAATTAAATAATTGAATGACGTCTAGAAACCAAGACCTTAGCATTGATAAAGAAAGAAGAAGAGTCCAGTTGCAATAATGCATACAATTAATCACGGAATAATCAAAATAAATTATCCGATTCTATGAAGCAGCAGGTTGCAAACGTAAATATGTATAAGGAAATAGTATAAATTGAATTAGAATCTCTCACCCTAAAATTAGGCATATTAAATAACGAACCAATTTTTACGAACGAAAAAAATAAGACTAACTGAACAAATAATAAAGAAGATAATTTTGGCTTACTAGAGGTGAAAAGATAAACAAATAACGTCATAAGAGGGATTGAAATGAAGCAGAGAGAGAAATCTCAGGGATTAAGTTAGTTAGGGATATACGTTGTGATGGCAACGATGTCTTCTTGAACACACTTCGTACATGAGAAATTATGGGGACAGAAATTATTTAATGTCCGAGGAATTATAATTGAGGATTTTACGACTGTTTCGAGCAAAAGAAGTAATGGCAGCCGTTTGCTGATAGAACGAAGATTATAGATGGGCGCGTGGGAGTTTATAAGAAGGGAAGACGAGTTGCTCTTTATGGCGCGGTGAAAAGAAAGATCCCGGCGTCATGGCAATTAAGAGCACTACTGCGCATTATGGCATGCAAAAATATCTCGCAGGGAAACTCATGGAGCGTTGCTAATTTTTTTTCGCTATAGCTGTTTACGCTCGACTTTTATTAACGATAATTTGATGTTTATTGCGGTTATGTGCGTCGAATATCGATTTTAAAATGGATATAAATTTCTATTCCGGTGGTAAAAAGGTTGATTAGCTTATATTCATATACTGCCAGATTCGATGGAAGCATAAATCCTATTTTAATACCAGATTAATGTTGCAATAGGCATCTTTTATTTTAGGAGATTTTACAATTCATAAACAGGGATGAAAATGATTTATGTCATGTATCGAGCCTGATGCTTTTATAAATCGATAGCCCATAAATTTAAAATCTTAAAAAAGTTTTAAATAAATTCATTTTGGCTTATAATAAAGAATTTTATAAATTACTTTCAATTTCTACTTCTGACTACTAATAAATAGTTATGCTAGGATGTTGACTTATATTATTATATAGTGTATAAAGATTCGCAAATATATTTACTCAAAAAGCAAGTTGCAAGCATTGGCATTCGGAGAAGACAATATTGGCAAATTTTAATTGGAAAATGGAATCAATAAGTCTAATTGAAAACCATTTAACACTAAAAGGGAAGATATCTGAATGTAATTTGTACAAATTAGGGCACGGTTCTGATTGTAAAGTTTCCTTTGAACGGATAGGAAAACTTTTATCAAATTGCATTGGCCTATTTAAATCCAGAACCATACTACGAAAAACTATTATTATTTTCTTAAAATATATTGCTTTGTTATAACTAGGAACAGCGTAATTATTATATTTCCGTAAAAAACCCTCACTTCTAAGGAAGGGAGTGCGCTATTACGGACGGGAATGGCATCATGCGTCATAAAAAATGTAACCTACAAAACCAGAATCGATTAATCATTATTAAAACCGCTAGTAAGAATGAGTTTCCGCGAATTAATTATCCGCATGATACGTGAGCAATCATCCGCGAAAAGAGGATAGTTTAAACGAGATCTTTTTGCATCGGGGGAAATATTTTGGGAAGAGTACGCTGAGGAAATACGGCAAAGAATAAAAACCGCGCGCAACTGTTCGCATGATTACACCAAACTCCCATTCACCGTTTATCTGGGATTCCCTCAGCGGATTTCTTGTCCTTTTGCATGATAAATTCCTTCTCTGAATCATCCAACAAAAAGACACGCTTTAATGCCTTCGGAATATACTCGCATGACGTCGCTTGTCCGGGAGTGGTCGATGGTCAATAGACGACCACTTCCGACTCCTTTCATTACCAGGCCACCGTGCGAGACGCTCAAGAATAATTGATGACGGTTGAATGGGAGAGCGCAATTGAGGATCTAATAAAAATGAGAGTTTGCGACGGAAAGCTCTCTCTTCTTTGCCGTCGCCGACGCTAAAAACCGTTCGCTCTTTTGCTAACGTCCGTCGAGGGAACGTTGCTACTCCTACCTTCAGAAGAAACTGGCTTTAGAGAGGGTGGACGATCAACGTTGAGGAACACCGAAGAAACAAAGATGAAACTTAATGCTAACGATATAAATTTTACTGTATTCTAGTGAACGAAAAATTGGGAGTCGAATATAATAATTGACATCAAAATTCCTTAAGTATAAATTCATATTATGAATTGAAGAAAAGTTTGATAGAATTTCTTGAACGATAGATGAGCTGAAAATCACAAAGCGTTATCCTTTCCTGAATATTTTTGTACGTTATATAAAGTCTTGAATGTTGGTTTTTCAATATACCATTTGAATGTTTTGCAATTAGAGCCTGTAATTTACATCCATTTCATTTCTGTATTGCTCTAGTAATTCACTGTTTTTTTATGTCACAAAATTAGGACATGTAAAAGATGATGATGGCGACAGAATTCTGAATGTCGCGTCATGCGTAAATATTTACTAGAAAAGGTTATTCAAATTGGAATAGATCTTAAATTAACATCCATCGTAGCCTAGGAAACAGCTTTAATCCTCACGACACAACATACTTGATCCAAAGGATTTTGTGGAAGAAAATAAAGACCAAAATCGCTTGAGGCGAATACCACACTGATTGACATCGATAAACGTAACGAATTGTCTTTTCTAAGTTAAACCCGTTGTTTACGCGAACTCGAGCACTTCGCTCCATCTTGGCGCCAATCTTTTCAGCTTTTATGCTTAAGCAGGTAAATGAGTCGAATCCGAACAAGAGTTTACATTCTCCGCTGTCAATTGCTGAAAAAAGTCGCTCTGCAATTGGTTTCGTAATTTGCTCGTCGACTGTTCGTACTGTTTTTTATCCCTTATTTACGACTGCTTCTTTGGCCGAAGAAAACCGCTACGCTAATGGGTGTCTGAACTGTTATCTCAACTATGCCAATTTTTAAACTCTCCCGTTTTTATTTTCTTACTCCTAAACGTCTCCCATTCACTTGTTTATATACCAGACGCAACTGCGAAGACAATTTTTCCTTCTCGTAAACTCTATTTTTTTTAAGGCTCTAAACCTTAATCTTCACAAGTATCGGTACATAACAAATTAGAAATTACTCTCTTGAATCGGTTATCACGCGGTACGTATCTTCGATGTTCATCTAGAACGATTTGTGGTTTTACAAATGTAAGGAAGAATTCTTTTTTTGCCTCCTGAAGGAGTTCTTTCGAAAATTAATTTACGAATTGCTTTTTTGCGAGGGAGTAAATGTAAGTTGGCAATCCCTGGTACTAAACTAGTCTATTTCGAAAGAGAGTAATAGTAACTATTAACTGATGAGTCATCCGTGCTTAAGGCCTATTTCGTAACTGGAACTGGCAATTTGTATAATTACCCTTTTTATAAGCTATACTTTTCATCTGAACGGGTGCTTACATTGCAGCCTAATTTTCCGAATATGAACTAACAAAGTTTGTCTATAGTTCAATCAAACGTATCTAGAGTAATGATAGCGTATTCGAGAACCGATCTTTTCAAAGAAACCATTCGTAGAGACAATATTTTGCATTTATTAAAAATTTTAATTATATTCTCCGGAAATCTTCGACCTGTTTGAAGCAGATCCTTTAAGATATTATCTGCTTACTAAACTGGTGTATTTGCTTCTATTACTCTAGAGCAAGTATCAATATTATTTAACGGATTAGCTATCAACTTGAAAATCGATTATGCCTGATTGTGCATGGTTTTGAAATTGACATATTGATAAATGGACTATTTACATATAACATGATTAATAATTGTTAAATGAAAATATTTAAAGCCTAAATATATTTTCTAATCTATTTTTTTAACAAACAGAAGCATAATTAAATTGTAAACTCAATGCATCATCTTAGTAAGCTTTTATTTAAAAAGCTTTATTAAACAATAAACCACCATGCCTCTTCTTATGTAAAAGTTTCCGCGTTTTATCGAAGAATACCACTCCAATCTTGGAAATGAGCTTTGAATTAATTATTTCCTGAAATTCTCTATAAATAGCTCCACCCCCTCAAAGTCAGGTGACCTCTAATCATTGTCTTTGAAACATCTCTGGACATCTTCCCACATTCTCTCCGCGGGTCAAAGTGAGCACAACGGCAGTCTCTCACGAGGGATCTCGCGCCGTTAATTTCGAATAGCCTAGGGGGCGTGCCCGTTAGGACAGACCGCCTTTATCACCGCCTTCGCGGGGGATTTTTTCCTCCAACACAATCCCTGTTGCCGCCAATAAAAGAGCCTTCGAAGAGAATGGAAGTTCCGCTTAAGCAGCAGAAGAAGGGAACCCGTTCTTGCAAATCTTACACCCTGTTCCCATGTCCTTTTTCAAGTCACGGTTGCCAACACTTCCGCAAATCTGTTGTTATTCTACGCCTCTGATTAGCCGATTTGGTGTATACTGCAGGGAGTGACGTATTGCTCAGTGAACACGTCTAAATATAGTATGTATTCTGCTATACAAGAGAGTCGTGTAAATGGGGCAATGGGATAGCCCCTGACTTGCGAGCAACCAGCACGGTTAATTCATTAAACTGGGATCATAGCATAAAATTATTTTTGATGGATTAATACAATTTTTATATCTTATCTTACTCATTCCATCCTAATCCTGTAATGTTGTTACGAATCCTTTACATACGTATAATGTTGAAACAAAAACACAGGAAATGGAATTGAACGTGATTAAATAAGAGAAAGGTAATTCGTTTTGGAAATGCAAACTAACTAATGAGGTTCATCGAGGCGTTTTGCGGACAACGGTTTTAATTAAGAAGCAATTGTGGTCACTGATTAGGTCTCTTGCAATTATCGGCCCGATTCTCCGTATTTCGCTTCCATTTAGAGTATTGAATCATAGCGTTACGTAGACTGAAACAATGCCAATAAATTAATGAATGATCCTATTGTGTACTTGTGTAGGAGATTTTTGGTAGAAAATCCATTTTATATGCATATAAAACATGTTGACATGAATATTACACCTCCTTAATGTTCAATCGAAAGTTATATAATTATATAAGGCCTTGCGAATGCGATACATTGGTTTTTGAAAACAGTTCTTCCTGATTTCACTGTTAAGGTTTTTTGGTTTAAAATGACTTCAGGAGGAATTTACATTTCCGAAGGATAAAAAATTCAAGATCATTGCGGATATAGATGCAGAAACCTCTGAGCAAGCAATGTAGCAAAAAATTGTGAAATAATTCATTTTCAGTTGAGGAAAGCAGCTCACACAGAGGTTCGAAAATCTAACTCCAGACGGCGCGGCTTCGCAAAGTGGGTGACGAAGCTAAATAGCTGCATAATATACCACTTTAGCATTGCCAAAAGGCAAAAAATTCTCGTTGATCTTTTACCGCTGCTTTATAATTTTACCTAAGGCGTCGTAGATTCACTGTATGACTGAAATACTCGGATATAAAATGGTTTTGTATTTCTTCGGCTTCCTATGACTTAAGAGTTTTTCATAATATGAAATCACAACGGTTGTGAATAAAATTTACGAGATTCTATGCTATTGAATAACGACAGCTCGATGGTATCTCTGTTACTCGCGTAGGATTAGCGTTTTTTCCAATTACCTTCCGTTTCTTCTCTTCCCTTAGGGATATAACAGTTATTCTTCATTAAAATTCCTATAAACAACCAATTGGTCGTCGTAGGAACTTCCTATGTTAAGAATGCTAATATAAAATCGTTTTAAACAATCGCAAACCTTGTGGGAATGTACATCTGAATAGTGAAGGTGAATTTTTTTTCTTACCTTTAGGTTGAATAGGCTAACCTTTTAGTTAAACCGTTAATTTACTTTACCTTTACCGATATAAATACTCGTCAACGAGGAAACTTCTGGTTTTCAATCCTTCTAATAATATTTATATAGCTGTAGAAACAATAAACAGCTGCCCATGAGAATGTTCATTCAAGTAAGAGTTACGTAATAAATTGAACAGAAATGATTACGCAGATTTTCAGGAAAAATTTATTCCTGTATTGTTGAAAGCACTTTGATTGATGATAAATCTGGTTTCTATTTGTATGCTTATGTGGATATTGAAAAATTGTTTTCATAAGGATGAAAGTGTAGGATGCATAAAGATTTAAATGAATACTAAGAAAAAGTCCTCAAAGAGAAACAGCTGAGAGATAAATAGTAACTTCACGAAACGGGAAATAGTCACTCTAGTTGACTTTGTTGATGCTGGAATGTCACGAAGTGTATTATTTCGAAACTTCTTCCGCAATTTCTACTGAATTCGTCTCCTGCACGTGTTTAAACTGTGGCAGTGTGATAATATAGTCTCGGACCTTGCATCACGGAACGTTTAACGAGTTCTAAGTTTAAAAGGTAAGCGGGAAGTTAACATGCCTAACCACACTTCTGAGGTATCTTAGAGACTGTGTAATCATTTTCTCTTCTGGGAAACGAGTTTAAGTAAGCGGAGGAAGCGCGTGGGGCGTTCGTGGGTGTATCCTAAAAGCACGACACCCTCGGGACACGCGTGCATCTCAAGCGAAGCACCAGTCATGTGCACCTCTCGTGTGACAACGGCCGTTAAGCACACTTAAAAGCGTGACCTACCGTGGTGCCCCAGTGTCACGCCGTGCACAGAAGTGAATAAGAGATAAACGGGATGGGTACTTGTCTATAATGAGCGATAAAGAACCAACCGATAGAGGAATGCTTAACAGCAGAAAGCAGACTTAATAAGTACCTGACTTAAGATATTAGAGTAAATCATTTAAGTTTCTTACTTAGGCGTAGGTTTAATATACCATTTCGAAAGATATTATACTAAGACTGACGAGTTTCAATTCACAAAACTATGTCTATGCTTTATATTTATTTGATGAAAATACCTATATGTACGGAATGTGTTCCTCGAATACTTTCAGGGATCCGTACAAATTCCGTGTTAAAAATTATAAATTCATTACTTGGTATTAAATTAAAAATAAAATATATTTTTTTAAATTACAGTATATAAGTTGAAAGATAGACAACCTACATCGACGTTACGATAAATGTTTCCAGCTATTTAAATAACAGCAGGAAGTCGTAACTGAACTGACACGCTGAATATATTACCTTTCCCTTAAAATTTCACATATTTAAGTCACCCACACGACGATGCTGTGGAATTCACAATCCATGAGATCATTTTCTGCATTTATTCGGACATTCTCCACTGTCAGTATCCAGACTCAGTGAATGCTTAAAAAAACACATTTATCCCAACACACATGAGCATAAATATCGGTACACAGAAGATTCAGTCATTCCTAATCTGAGCCGTGGACAAATTACCTCATCCCTCATCTTGACCGACAAGCCTCATTCCCTCAGAATAGTGGTGGGTTTTCGAATCCACCTCCGCAAAGAGATGGACATATTTCACCGAAGAGACAAAGATTGGACACCCGCACAGAGTAAATCTGCCGCCATAATTCATCCCGTTTAAGGCCCTTTCGTCGAAATCAGAATCCGACGCGTTTAGAAAGCAATCCCGACATAAGGGGCGTCATTTTTCAAAACTCCCAATCTCCCGACAAATGACTCTCACAAAAAGCGATGGATCCACCGCCGACTGCGATAATGATGGGCAAAAGAAGAAACGGCGAAGTGTCGAAGGGAAAATAAAAGGGTGCAATGGCGAGGAAAGACGAATCGGGGGCAGTCGGGTTCTTCAAAACGATCGAAGGGTGGGTCGTCTTGGATTAGAAGGATGACGGAATATTTTAGCCCATTTCTGAGATCGCACTCATTCACTTCCGAAGGGTTATTCCTTTCGAAGGCTTCTTTTTGTGAACATGTGAGCGGTCGACAAAGACTATGCAGTCATGAATATATATGTCACCACATTACACACTCACATCAACCACAAGGCACAGATGATATCTTGGATTAGATTTTAAGGAATTCTTAGACAGCAGGAGGATGAATAATGACCATCATATTAATATAATATCTTCCTTTTTCTGAAAAATCTCTCTTCTCCTCACCCCAACTTCACATTAATTATAGTTTCCAAGGGAATATAATTTTTGGAAAAAGAATTAACTATTATATTTAATAGAAGAAAGATTTTAAGTAAGAATTCCTCTGGGAAAATTGAGAAGTTAAAGTTACTGTTCTTTGCTTTTTCTTTTCCTCTTCCCTTTTAAGAATTTATCAAACTTTTCCGAAATTTCAATCTTACTAAGAAAAAAGCCATTTTGTGATTCGTTGGTTTTATCTTCACCGAAATATCCAAATTCATCTCGTATATATCGTTTTCCACACATGTCATTGAGGATGATTTCAGACATGACCGTCTCTTTTCCAGATGTACAGTAGCGCTCCAAAACTAGGCTAAGAGATGTAGATGTCCAAGTGGTGAAGACATGACATATCAGAAAGGAATGGGCGCAGGGGTCAAGCGAAGGGGTCTGCGGGGGCGGTGGGGGGGGAATTGAGACTGCGTTTTGAAGGATTGCCGCCGAGGTCAAGGAGATGACGTCAATATGTGGAATGTGGGTGGAAATGTCACGAGGGGCGAGTGATATGGTGGTCTGCACTCTCTATGAGTACGATAAAAAAGGAATTGGGTGATCCAAATACGACCTAATTTGCCGAAAAGTTTTATTTATAACGTTTAATCGGCGTTAATATCGTAAAATACGGAATTAATGACAGAGAATGATCGTTATCGATGCTTAAAAATAATGATCATGTTCAAGAACACATTGATCAAGTTTTGCTAGATTTGGTTCTATTGTTGTATTAAATGCTGTAATTTGTTATATTTCAATTAATTAAAGTAGATGGATAAAATAATGTTCAAAAATTTTAATTAGATCACTGTCCACCTCACACAATTTCCTAAGTATGTACTCTACTATAAACTATTTTAAATACTTAGCTATCCATTAAAGAACTACTTTTACTTGATATGCTTGACGTGAAAAAAATACATACGAAAAAAGAAGTGACTTCTACCAAAATAGAGTATTTAAAACGAGTGAATTTACCAATAAAAAACTTTAAACTATACACTCAAACAATCAGTATAGTTCCTCAGTGCTATTTTCTAAAAAAATTGTGTTCCAGCTCATTGTTTGTCAAAATTAACCCTTAAATCCCAGTAATGCTGGTGGACTCCATTCTTGCTAGAGTTACATATGGATCCCCACAGGCCCATTGAAATTAATATCATACGCATTATTTTTGATATTTTGTTCCTTCTCTTCTCTCGTACCTTAAAGACGACAGAGAAAAACAAAAAACAAACGAATTTTAAATATTTACAATCAAACAATGAAGAAAAAATAATTTTGTAAACCAAACACAGCCAAAAAATTTCAAGAATTTCATTATCGACGCGATAAACTTTGGCCGAACTCTTCCGGCAACCAACAGCTTTGAAACAACATTCCTTCCTTTCAGTTAAGACATTCGTCCGCGATTTGGAAAATCCCCTCGCAGTTCCCATAGAACTCCCGGGGAAGAATAGTCGAAGGAGTGTGAGCTTATAACGGTGTTGACGCCACTTTTAAACAGACACCGTGATCGATGGACAATTCTTCCGCTTACCGCCGATCAACTCATCACGAGCGTCATTTCCAAGTAATCTCTCCGTTATTAGGAAAAGAGCCATGGAAAGGCGCCTAAAGAGATGACCCCATCATCTCCATGGGCATTCATCAAATGGACTGAAGGATGGCTTTGTCAAAATATTTCCGATCTTTTATTCCTCCCACGTTCTGTGGATGCAGTCGCTTTCCCATATTTCATCGGAAAGTCGATGGGAACTAATTTACTCCCACGGACACCCTTTTAAAGCAGAGCCACTTGACACTTGATACCCACTCCATCTGATTTTCCCATTCGATAGTTGACAATGAATGTTTTTTGGAGATGACGATGAATGTGTTTTTTAGTTTGTTTCAATGTTATGCGCGTGAATTGATTTTTTCCAATTTGTCCGAATGAAATAGAATTTTTATTCCATTCGTCATGTTCATATCCATAGGTTTGATATTCCGATACAAAACGAATTATGAGTTTTCTAATAGAATATACGACTCTTGAGTAGTGTTACAAGTTTCTTGCACACGATTTCTATCCTATCATATTATTCTTGGCTTACTGTAGAAGAAAAAAAGATAAATTACCTAAATTCCCGTTTCTCTATTCACTTCATTTCTCTCATACACCAACTGGTGAACGAATAATGATTGGTTGACATCAATCTTTCCATAGGTTTATTTATTTGTACATGAACAACACACTCCATCCAAGGTAAGTATTTTTTCTATTTGATGTACTTAATCATTCACCTGATACATTCAGAGCTAAGATAAAGTAGAAAGGATCTTAAAAGACAAATTCCATTCTTTTGAGGGATGAATTTGAATTATGAAACGTTTTTTTAGTTGGACTAACTATCTAATAATATCAATGCTGAATTTCGTTTCTCACGTATCTGTTATTACAGATAAATTTATTTGCTTTGATACTTCTAGAATCTTCAGCAGATATCAATTATCGGACTAAAATCAATAGCTCTTTTATAAAATATATTTTTATTCTTCTTTCAGTGCATTTACTACCTATTGACCTATCCCTACTATTGACAGTTTAACAGCAATCTTATCCCCAATGTAATAAGAGCGATTACGCCTTTTCCCAACCATTCCACACGTCAGTTATCGTTGCAAACCTCAACTTTAGAAAGAAAGAGGAAAATTCTTGGCCGGTCTTTGAGCCGCTCTATCTCCTCAAACTGCGGGGGTGTTGGTTTGGACCGTCAGCCGCGAAAAATTCAGCGAATATTTCCAGCAGAGAAAAAGAGATTACCTCATCCCCTGGGAATCAACCTCGGGGTGGAAAATCTGCGAAAATCCGGCGCTAAAAAATGACAAATGAACCTGTTTTGCTCCCTCACGACTCGAAAATTACTCAAAACCGCTCCCAGTTGCTTGGAAACGCGTAATATATGTGTCGGGCGAAACATTTACATCAAAGCACAAGAGGAATTTCTCGCGATAATCCGCTCTCCGTAATAAGGGGCCGAAAACACGGCAAACAAAAAGGCCTCCATTCAACTCTCCCCCTAAAGAATACAGTCACGAGTAGCCCATCTCCGCAGGCTATTTACGCACCCGCGAAAATACATCGCGGCGTGGGCGTCGGGAAAAATAGCGGCCGATTGTGCCTCTTCGAAAGAGACGCCCTCTTAAAGCGCTCGACCAAATGGTACAGCGGTTCGACACGAAGAGCTGGCCCAAAATACACGGAAGAAGGGTCCTTGCACTTGATCCAATGGTCGGGATCGCTTTTGACTCTAATTTTAGGGGCAACGTAGAAATAGTGATGGCTATTTCTGCGTTGTCCGACTGAAAAGATCGGCACTCGAGGGGCTTCCCTTCAAAATAATGCGGAAGATTATGTTACACCGATGATGCAACAAAATGTACCAAATTTATCACTGGGGATATTGTTAATGAATTATAATAAGATATAATAATTCATACGAAAATATTAATAATTCTCTTATTTATTGATTGATTATCGATGTATTATGAAGTTATGAATTTTAACGTCTCATTTAACTAATAATAAATAAAATATAGTGAAAAAACTTTACAATAATCCATGGAATTCAAATGATTAAAATATAATTGCAATCCATACGTTGAAGAATCTATTTATCGGATAGCAACTTGGCTTCATTCTCGTATGAGTGCTGTGCAAATGAAATTCTAAATTTATGAGTAAAATATGTATCAATAACCTCATTCCTAATCTTGCTGTGGATACCTAAGCTCCCTGTCTTATGTATTGCTATAATTAAAGAAAAATAATATCTTAACTGGACAATTATTTTAATCATAAATTTAAACATTCACGTAATGTGTTATAAATAGTTACCTGACAAAATTTGAAAGCATTTTTTATTGAAAAACATTCATTATAAACAGTAATTCCGTAATTGAAGTCGATTTTTATAATTGGGGCAACTGGAATAAATCGAGGATGTCATTTCATGAAATCCAAGAATAGAAAGTGATGGATGGACAAGCAGGCGTATTCATCGAGTGAGATTGTATGATGGGCAGACACAGAAAACCACTTTCCTGGAAATAGGAAAATCGTGCGTACGTCGACTGAAATTCGAGATGTTTTTTAGGTCATGAGACATTTAAAGATATTGGAAGAGGAGATTTCTCTCGCTGCAGAAAATTAAATCAATCCTCAATTGGTATTACTCGAAGAAATAGTGCCTGCTATAAAACGTTGAAAAAAATAGTATGGAAATGCTTTGAAAATATAATCTCTTTGAACAATACAATGATGTGTATAGCACAATTAATAATTTGCCGTTCGTCAATGGATCACTTCTTATGTTTCGTAAAATTTACATAAGCTAACTGGTAAGCGTTGTTCATATTACGTTGAAATATAGTAAATAATGATCGAATAGTTTTCTGGATAGCTAATATTGGAGGAGTTCATGAACTTTCCCAGAGAATACACTGATTTTATTAGAGATGGATAATATATCGTCATAAATAAATATTAATTAATATTATTTTCCACAAAATTCTTTGAACCCCTTGATGGATAAATTGGTAGCACAGTTTCCTTTGGTCCGAGGTTTCCCGATTCTCGGCGGGGGAGAGTAAATGCTTAAATACTTTAGATGTGAAAACAAAATGATAATTATTATATTGCCATATTCATGGTGATACTATAGAAACTCCCTTTATATTCTCCGGAAGAATAAAAGCGTGGTTCTATCGTCACTCGTGGCGATCCATAGTGGGTGGGGGTGGACGGGTGATGAGGCGACGAGAAAGAGGATCCGTGGTGAGAAGCTATAGAGGAGTTTTCTCAGAGAGCTTTATTATTACAGCCGAGAGGTGCTAAGGTTACGTGGGTGGCGTCAGAATCCGTCCATGAAGGCACTGGGGGAAGCAATTTGGCAGAACATCAGCCGCGTCTCCCACCTAAGAGTTTCGGGACCTCCGAACCAGTATGACCGACATAATGAGACGTTTCGCCGACACAAGCCGTGAGTTAGTCTAGAGATCTCCATGAATACCCCAAGAGCCCTCAGGTAATGAAAGAACCTAAAAGAATGGTATCAGAAAAATTTGACGAAAAGATTTTCTCCCATATAACTGTGAAGATACAGACCAATTGACCACCGAGGACCGCTCTTAATGAGAACTGAGGAACACTTATAAATTTTTAATCGAATAAAAAGTTATCATCGACAATAAATCTGCACCTCTCAAAACAGCAGCGGCAGAAGTGTCGGCCAATAGTCCCATTCGTTGGAAGAAGAGCGACTAAGTGTTTCGAAGTAAATGAGAGGAGGACGACGGTCGATTAGGTTAACTCGAAAAGAAGAAGCCAAAGAAACTGAGGTAAGGGAGTCAAGGATTCTCGGATTATATTTAGAGATAAAGAAGAGAGCTTTATGCTATTCTGGCTGTAGAAAAAGCGAAAGTGTGAATGGTTAAAAAATTTGGAGAAAAAAATAATGATATTCACATTTGTGAATAGGATCACAAATAGATAGTGCGGATAGGCTTTGGGGATGAATAGGTTTCGGAGCGATTGAGGAGAAGCTGAAAAGGTGTCCATGGAAAAGAACGAAGACTGAATTTCTACAACGAAAAAGTGTGTAATCGTGTTCGTTAATACAAGTAGCTCTTGTCCTGAGTTTTTCGGCCACATACTTTGATTTTGTACGCAATTCGAAACCTGAGAGCATTCCTTGTACTAAGATATAATGAAAGATAAAGAGAATCTTGCTGCAATGCACATAAAAATTCCAATTGAAAAGAAGTATAGATATTTATTTCCATTCAAAAACTCTATGGTACATTTACAGCTCCATAAAAATTACCAAAGAAACGAGATTAGAAAACGCCTCTTTTCAAGAAGTTACTTACGTTACACTTACGTTATAAAAGTAATATTTAAATACATTTAGCTATCATAACAAATTAATTTCCATCTCCATTTATCAAATAATGAAATAAAATTAAAATGCGGATTCTTTTTAGATACTGAAAATGTAAAGTGCCTGATTTTTTTTAATATCAAAGCAAACAGATAAATTTCATTCAATATTTATTTGTCAAAAAATAATTCTTGGATTTATTTTATCTTTTTCAGTTTATCTGAAAACTTATTTGAAAAAGAGAAAAAAATAAATATTTGGTAAACATACGATACCGATGGTAAGATAAAAAACCCAGGTATTCATGGTATACAGGAAATAATAGGTATGTATGGTGGTGTAAAATAATAATTTAGGTCAGAAGTAAATGATATTGGATGAAAAAGCGAAAGGATACGGCTCAAAATAAGGAAAGATGAATGTAAAAGATGTTTGGAATTAATAGGTAGAGCGAGGAAGGAATTATAAATAAATATTAATTAGATCCCTGGAGTGGAAAACAAGGGTGTGGGTGAAGAATCCGTTGCCAAAATGTGATGAAGGAAATGCTCGGAATGATGACGAATGCTCCGACGTATTTATTTCAAATAATTATGGCGTTTGCTCGGATGAGGAACATCTCCTGAAATCCAAATTTATCCGAAATAATCCGTTTTAAAGGAGAGCTGGTTCTGCGAGAAATTGCCTCCTTCAACAGAAAATATCACGTTCTCTCTCATTACAAGTGATTAGGATGAAATATAGAGAGAACAGCTAAGAGTAATAACAATTATCAAAGAGCACTAAAAATTACGTAAATACTAAAGTAAAAAGGCATGTTTATACAAGTGAATAATATTTATTCATAAATAGCTATCAAACAATATCACCTTTTTAATCCGATCATCAATACATTAAGAAAGAATTCACATACAATTCATCATTCATAATTTTAATTATTCTTTTAGACTTTTGATGAAGATTATCTACCCTTATCGTTCATATACTTCAAACTTTAATTCATAGTTATATTTGATTTAATTTATGAAATTTGTCAGAGTAGCTACCAAAATATTAGTGTTGCCATTCCTAAGATCAGCCAACAATATATATTCGCTTTTATATTTCATCCCTATAGGTGTAATACTCCTCTCTTTCAGAATTATTCCCATCTTCTGTAAAATCCTTCTCTCTTTCATCAGTGAGCCAATTAGATGCTATCTTTCTCCATCGATTGTGCTCTTCTCGAAGACACATAAGTTTCTCATCTGCGTCTTTCGTTCTCACGACATTATCCTATTCTGGGCTTCTTATCTCATACGCCCTGTTTGTTTCTCTTCCCTTTTCAAATTTACTCTAATCTCCTGTCCACCCGCGCGCTATGATTATCCTCTTCATCTATTTCTGTTTATATCGCTCTATCCGATGCTGTTTACACTCCTCGCTACACACACGTGCAAACCAAGGGCATTGGCTTTTTTAATTTTAAAAGGGATCGCTGCGAAATAACTTTATGGACCAATCGCGCATCTGAATACATTTACCACGTGAATGTATGAAAATAAATACTGGAAATTAGATTCCAAATTGTTGGGATTACTTCCCAGTTGCACGTATATAACTCACTGTGTATAAAGTATTAAAATAAATCGAGAAAAAAGATGGTTTATTGTACAAAAGAATGAGGGATATTTTTTCATCGAATTTACAATAAACCTATTTTTCCAATTCGTTTTTTTTAATGTGATATGAATCTCAAATCCTCAAAGGAGATATTCTTAAAATTGCACACACTCTGAACTCATGGCCATTTATTCCTGCTAAAAGGGAAACTTAAGATGTATCCCCTAGTAACTATGAGTTCGTGAATTCAATCTATGAGATGATAATTTGTTACCGATCTCATTTAAATGAGTCAATGAATGTTAACAATTTGATGCCATAATTGCTTGTTGATATCAATGATAGGAAAAGATGCTATGGTATTCTTCCAAACTTGTTAAAGAAACAGAAAGTGTCACATAACAATTTGAAGTACCTAAATGAAATGTGCGGAAAAAGGAAGCAATTATAAAGAAACTACGTTTCTGAAAAAATCGCGTTAAACTTGTGACGAAAGCATCTCGTCTTAAGAGATATAGTAATGAGAGATGTTTGCAAATTTCTGGCATACGCAGCCCTCAAGAAGTGCCGAAACCAGCTATAAACAGCAAGTGACATCACCTCTACTTGTTCATTTAAAAATTCCGTTTTCAAAGTACAGCTATGGATATTCAGATCATTTCCTATTACGGAACTTTGAAAGGACTTTCTTACTCAAAGCCACGTAGTTGCGAAAAATTCCATCATCTCGCGCAAATCAAAAACTCTTTAATTTATATTTACGACCCCATCATATTGAATTATTACCGACTACGTTGCCTCGCCGTAAAATATTCCTTTATTCTCACAGTCTTCACACCTCACTCGTCTCACACTTGTGCGAATCCTTTATTTGCGAAATTTCTTTCCTTCCAAATGTTTACCCGATTCTTTGTCCTTCCACCGCGTCCTCATTTCAAAGTGGTTCTTCTCTCCTCTTCGTGGGTCACATTTACTGGGACTAATCTGTCGAATCTGATGGTTGAATTATCAGGTGCCTCATTATTACTATCATGTTCTTTATTTCTCATCTATCAATTATTATGGTCTATTTTAGAGCCTTGATGAAATACAAGTCCCTATAAGACAGTAAGAATCACTTTTTTCTAACTATCCTAAAAACGGTCACCTTCAGCAAATTTTTATATGACATATACTGTATTATATTTTTTACCATTATTAAGTTCAATGATATTATCATCGTATTAAACAAAGTGTAACTTTATTACCTTAGTTTTTCTGCCGGGATTAAAAAATAGACTGAATATCGGACCACAAACGAAAAATATTTTACGAAATTACCTTACATAACCATAGTATTTTGTTGAAAGAGTTCTTCGAATCTAAAGTTTTAATTTTAGAAAATTGGAGGTGACACGTGGATTTTGACGGGTGAAGGGAAATCATTGCTTCTGATCCACTCCACTCTTTATAAATTCTGTACAGGCAAGGAAATTCATGCACGAAGTAAAACAACAAAATATAAAAACATCTATATATCTATACATCTAATTATCCAAAGATTATTTGTAGTTATATTTTTAGAACCAATTCCCATAAATTCGCAACTTCATAACTATTAATTCATAATTGATTGGAATGATATGGAGAAGAAAATATTGGAATTCAGTTCACCAAATCAATACAATTAAAATTATAACTTTTATATTCACGAAAAATGTCTACCAGTATTTCTATTCCGCAGTATTCATAAATACAAAATAAACTTTCAGTTTCCTCATAAGAACACACGGTAATGATTGAAGATATTTAAAAGCACAGCAATATCTGTACATTTCTAAGTATTAAATAAGAACATAAAATACCGCGACTGAGAATCTTCAGGAATGAACAAATCGCCAACAGAGGAGAAGAATGAAAGAGCGGCGCCACTCGGTGGCAGAGTTCTTTTTCACTCTTTTGGGATGAGTGGGGGTGGTTGGCATGGGAACTTGGCGTGGGCGTTGAGAGAGTGTATGAAGGATGCTGTGGATTGAAGGAAGGACGAAGGGTCTTGAAACAGCGTCCTTGAGGATGGATGATGTGAGAGAAGGTAGTCCACGAATAGAACATGACTTACTCCTTTTGCGATACAAATTGCATGGAAAGCAAAATGGATTCTCCCGTTTAACGCTGTGCCAAAAGGCTTTCCGTTGCGGACGAGTCGCAATATATATTTCCGTGTTTCATTCACTGCACAATTCCTTGAAAGGGAGACAAGCGAAAGAAGACGAAGATATTTATTGCTTCGCGAATTTAAAAGAGTTCTGATGGAAATTTAATTATTATTTCCGAATCGAAATGCTTATATTGATCGTATACTGTCGAAGCGAAAGAAAATAAAATCGAATGCAGATACGAAGAATCCATAATAGCTTTAAACCAAGTAATCTCAAAACGTAATTAAGTTTAAATTAATCTGATAAATTGAGAGAATATTTCCACGTTATAAATATTTTATCATAAACCAATTGGGAGAAGAGGGATGTAAAAAAGAAAGTACATGAGGATGTAATAGATTAATGATTAAATATAGAGGAACAGAAGACTGCAGTCAACCAAACTGGGGATTCTAAGGTCGATTATTATAATATATCATAAATCTTTCTGCATGGTTTTTAGCGATCTACTTTTCTATTATTACATAAAGTTAAATTCTGCACCTGCTTTTACGAACTGTATTATGTGTGTTATTTTTGAGGCCCTTACTGATCAATTTCAGAGATCTGTTATTTACTTAATAGAATACGGACTTAATTACGATGAACTTAGATTATGTAATAGAGGAAATTAGATCCGAATATTAAACTCATCTTTTCACTTGCATATAAAAACACCTAAGCTTATCACCATGCAGGTATAACATATGGAAATTCTATTCCCCCAAATCGCTACTATGCATTTCACGGTAGTTACGTGACAATATACGAGAGCTACCGGTCGCCTGGTCAACAGAAGCTTCCGATCCTCGGCTGCGTTTGAATCTCGTGCACAGTCTGACGAAATCGCTTACTCTTACACGTAATAATTAGACGTGTGTACGTCAGCCGGAGTGGGGCGCTGCCGGTGGGCCCTTTGTTTCGACCGCCCATCCAAAGTCATCCTTCATTTGTCATAATCGATGTGGAGCATGGACCCTATCGCATCTGAAACGCTGTCACGAGATGAAAGGAGAGTCTCCGAGATTAGTTCGATCCGTCGGCTCCCTAAGAAGACGCAAGTGGGAGGAGATGTGAAATGTTACGGAGATACCAGAAAAAAAAACAAGATATCCAATTTCCAATGGACCGCTACAATTTGGATGCCATTCTCACCGAAACCTATCTACCGCTCAATTGCTCTCCTTTTAGACGTACGTATTCGCAAGACTAACCAAAATAATCCACTATTTATAAATTGAAATAATCAATAAGTTATAAAATCAACGACCGAAGTTTATAGGGAAAAACCAACAGTTATTCATAGTAGAAGTAATATGGTTGCCTTCAGTGCAGCTTAATATTTTTTCAAAGATGAAACTGAATCAAACGCAGCATTAAGCTTTGGTAAACGAGATTTGATAGTTTGATTTGATTTCTTGGAAACTACTTCAGCTATTGAACTAATGTAATTTTTTAATTGTTATCACACTTAATTTAAATTAAAGTAATTTAATCGGTGGACTGAAGACAAAGTTAACTATCCTCATAATGAACTATGTAGGGGACATTTTAATATTTGAAATTAGAAGGCTAAACGTGGGTTCAGAACTTCTTTTAAGAAAGAAGATCTATCACATATAAAATAATTTTATGACAGAACGGGATGAAATGTATGTTCCCCATATTTTAGAGTTACAAGTCGAGCAATTCTTGAATTATTAAATGTAGCAAAAATCATTACAATTGGAAAAAATTTTTTTGTATTTATCGCAAAAGTAAAGCCTGAGATTAGAATCCTAAAACAAAATGGGATTAAATGGGAGCAGAAAGGAAAATTTAATAATTCTGAGAAAATGTAAAATACAATATCAAAATTAAGATTTTCGGCAGTAACTCTTACAACAAGAAGGGCAAAAGAAAAAGGCAGCAAAAGTCGGCTGCCAGAAAATGAGTACCTCTACTGATGGTTGTCGAAGAGAGCATCATCAATCTTTCTCCTATCACGGTTCGTTAACAAGTTGGGAGAAGAGTAAAACGGTAGGAGGAGATCCACAAAAAAGAACTTGGGAAGAATTGATGGAAGAATGTCACTTTGTTATCGGACTTTCTTTCCACGACTTAAATGGAATTTCTCCAGTTATCTCGACAAAATTGTTTCGAAATTCTGCGGCGAACATCGTTTCGCCAAGTCTCGCTTAATGAGATTATGAATTATCTCAACGAAATGATGGATACGCAGCTTTAACTAGAAAGTTGTGTTCCACGTCACGTGGATAACCATTTATAGTGTCTCAGTCTATAGATTGAAAATGGGATCAGTTATAAAGCAAGCGACTCTACCCTGGTTTCCTCAACTAATTAAAAAAACTGATTTAATTTTTATTTAAAATTTTTAAATAATTTAGAAATATTACGAGTGAGTTTACTTAAAAATTTCACCTTGAGATCGTTTCTCGATCTCAATCACATTTAGTAATCACACTTTTTAAAGACAATTCACATGAACAGCTGCTAGTAAATTGACAGTTGAATTTGTCAATCCCACACTCAAAAGGAGTGCGATATATCTTTTTTTGTAAATGAAAATGGGACATTACCAATGACATGATTTCCATTGGTACATATAAAGAAGTCCGAACAATATTTCCTCCATTATCATCTGTCAACTGAACAGCTGTTTGAACTTATGAAGAAGACGAGGCATAAAAAAGAAAGACAAGTGACTAAAGTTTTATAAAAAATTATAAGATCATAAATCTTAAGCCTAAATCGACTTAACAAGAAATAAATGCTTTACTTAATTTAAGATGAAAAACACCGAAACAAGAAAAGTAATTATAATAAGTAATATAATGTTATTAACACATTACGATAAAATTATCAGACATAAATCACTTGAAAACGCAATGACATTAATGTTTCCCTCCTCATAACAGCTTACCCCATTCCATAACAGACAAGAAAAAAGATTTCTTAAGATTCCTTTCGAAGAGACAGCATAAATTACGCTCTCAAAAGTGAAACGCACGTCAATTGTCCCAGGGAAATCACCAATTGCGGAAATTTAATAACGTACCATTATCCTCAACCGAGGATGACATTTCCTACAATTACCCCGCCCACGCAAGCGGCTGAGGAGCTCAGCCACCCAGGGACACCCCTGAAGTCCCCCCGCAGTGCGGGGGCGGACGTGAAAGAATCAAAAGGGAGCGAGGGTGACCTCTACGCCAGGGGCGGAGTCCTCAATAATTATAAAGATAGGGATATGAATGTGCCGCGTCCTTAATTAATACGGAAGATGGCACTCACGCGTTTTTTTCCATCCCTTTCCTACGTTTCGTAACTCGAGCGCCACCCACCGACCGATGGGCGTCGCCCTACCGAAAAAACCACGGAGTCTCCTTAAATATTCCCCACAACGAGAGGCGGTTTTCTGCCTTTTTAATATCAGAGTGTAATTCATTAATCCCGTTTTATTATGATTAAATGCGCGCGGACAGAATGGCCTGAAGTTAGGGAGGGTACGTTATAGCAAGAGTTTTCTTTTACGCGATTGAAAAAGAAAATACATCTAATTAGAGCCATGAATCTGCTGCTATATATAGGCGAAAGCGGTTAAGGTATGCAATATTAAATACTTAATAACAAGCAGTTACTGAAAGCGGTGACCGTTCCTGAAGAAATTTCACTCATGATTGACTACGCTCATTTTTTAAATAAAATACGAATAAAAGAACACGTACAACGAACTTGGGAAGTAAGCTCCTCTTGATCAGTTAATTTTTAATATTCATTTGAGGTATATTCTTAGACTTATTGATATGTTAGCAAGTAAATTTATTACGAATATGTAACATTCTTATGAATATCTTTAACAACCATCTAAAAACATACGAGTATATATATTTTATAGCACGATCTTTTCTATGAGACCCAAGGGAGGCGACTGTGTTCCGGACCCATTCCGGACTTGTTGCTTCCTGAACAGCGGCGAAAGGCTTTTATCTCCCTGGGGAATCCAAAAAGGTGGAAGTAATGGAGTATTTTTTTCCAGTTGGGGGAGGACGCGGGAGTTTTGGGCGAAATGTATTTTAGAAAAGGAGAAGAGAGTTTCTCGTAAATAAAAAAATGATTCGCGATTTCCGGAAGGTGACCACTTTTTTGTTTCAAGAGGAATACTCTCTCAGAGAGGGTCTCATCCGGTCGCCAATAATTAAAATTCTCCTGTCACAGATGATTAAACCATGATCCGGAAAGAAAGGGAAGCGGATGAGGCTGGACCAGAGAAGGTTTATTATGATGCTGGAGAAAGAAATTTTTAGGGAGCTTTCTCCCTGGAGGAACATTTGGAATAGCCTCTCAATAAGAATGTAAATAATTGAGAATTGTAGTTGAAATCCAACCATATTTCTATGAATATAAACTTAGATTGCACTAAATTATGTTCATTTATATATTAGCTGCCTCAGGGAAAATAAAACCCTGTGCATCAAAACTTTTTGAACCTTACTTTATAATTAAAATCAAGAAAACTTCTTCGATTCTTGAGAACACCAATAGGCTTGATTTTTAAATATTAAAATAAATTACTCTGCATGTTATGACGTAAAATATCATCCTTAAATACATCTCAAAACCTTCAGAGTAATTCTTGTAAACACTAATTGAAATATTTAAGTAATTTAGTACATTTATAGATTTATTTTAATATAGAGATTTACATGCCCTCCGTGTTTAAAATTCGGCCAAAAATATTTAAAAAGAATATGCTATGCTCGTGCCATGAATTTCTTATCATTTCCTGGATTCTTTCAGAGCCTTTAACACGATTATTCGCGCAATTTTCGCGGAAAGAGGGCGATCT
Source organism: Pantala flavescens (assembly GCA_020796165.1). Taxonomy (NCBI): domain Eukaryota; kingdom Metazoa; phylum Arthropoda; class Insecta; order Odonata; family Libellulidae; genus Pantala; species Pantala flavescens. The sequence goes on from CM036883.1 coordinate 51,518,642, forward strand.
CGTAAGTGGCCTTTTTTCGGAAAACGCTCTGCAAGCTGCTTAAGGAACATACGCCAATATCCCGGGCGCATATGTTAATGCCTTTTTTATACCAAAAGCCTCGGAGGTTCTTCAATGCAAACTCTACGGACTTGGTAAAATATGAAAATATCCGGAACGCAGGGAGAAAGCAACCGGTTTGAAATGCAAAGGGCAGTAAGAAGCGCGGGTCGCTAAGTGGAGCCTTGGCTGAATAAATTTGGGGAAGATCGTGTGAAATGTAGCGAGTACTGTCCGAAATTAAATTCAGAGGGGGCAATTTGTCTAGTGCAGTTGGCAGCCAATTAAGAGGAGACAGGTGGGTGAATATTCCACAGAGTGAAGCTGGCGGTTGGTCGGAATACGGAAAATTTGAGATTAAATCCTCCGCAATTTAATGGCTCAAAGTACATTACGAGAATAAGACTGTTTTGCTCTCAAAATAAATACAAAATAGGCCGAACGCAAGAAGTTCTCAAGGCTAAAGGTATTTCTAGTCGTGACCATGAAAATATACATAGCTGTACCGGTAACTTCCTCTTCAATGCGAAAACGTTACGTAATTTTTGAACCTTTAATAAAATGAGTGTTTCAAATTCATTACGGAATTTTATATGTATACAACCGTTAAAGAATTTCAAATTCAGGAAACGATTAACGATATTTACCGTATTTTACGAAAATATTCAACCTTTCAGCTTTTTGATGCTACGTTAGATAAAAGTATGATCTTAATCACTCGAATAAACGGTTGATGGTAAAAACTATTAATTTCGACAATGATTCAAATTTTTCTATTCAGTCTGATGTTTACTTCCGATTTTAATTGATCTGATCCCTCATTTAAACGACTTCGGTCATACGTAAAAATTATATAATTAACTTGAAATTTTATTTGGAAAGACATAAAAATTATTATCGAATATATTACAAATCATTCTTCAGATGTGCTAGTGATTTGATAAAGAAAGAAAATAGGATTAACTGGGTAATTACTTCATGATTTAAATACCTCACGACCCTTAGCCTTATACTTTCTGTATAATATTAAGAAAAAAAGCCGTATTGGCATACACCTATTCTGTGGAATCCGCGTTCATCTCCCACTTCCGGCGCCACACCCGTGAAAGACAAGCCGAAGTTTGAAACGCGCCCTTGTTCGACAAAACGTAAATCCCCGCACACCCTGTTTTGGCTGTGAAAACGACCTTGTGTGCATTGCGACCGAATACATGCATAACATCCATACATTTGTATCTGATTTGGAGGGAACAGAAGGATAAATTGTCGTCCGATGACGGAAAGGAGAGAGACGTGGTGAGAAGTGCGGGAAAAGAGGGATCTCTTTAAAATAACAATGGGACAAACTGCCGTCGTTAAAGAAACAATCTGCCAGAAGGAAAAGAAGGCTGTGTAGACGGGGCGTGAGCGGAGGAGTTTGCGAATACAGCAACCGTCTTGCGTCATACCTCGAATGGGTACAGAGGGACGGAAATCTAGCAGCTATTTCTCCGATGATAAACCTCTTCCGTGAAGATGAGATTCGGATGATGTTACGTCTTAATTGGCATCAATCCACCGTTTTTCATTCATTCAAAAATATACAATGTCTCTTATATTATTCTGTCACGTTTCAGTATGGAGACATCTCTTTGTCTTTTCTTGTTATGCTTTGATGTAGTAACGTGAATGGAAAAGTAAGGATTCAGCATTTTGTCAAGTACTTAAGAGGTTATGGAACATAATATTAAATAATAAAGGTCTGTAAGAAGAAAACTTGAGCGTATCTAATTACCGAGAAAAATATTGTATTGATGTAAATTTCACACATAGTTTTTTGAAAAAGTTTAAAGAAGTTGTAGTGATAGGTTGGAGAATCTCGTAGAATTTAGACAATGTGCATAGTTTAACTCGATTTATTTCGTTCAAATCCTAGTTGAAACCATGAAATGTATCACAAAAAATGATCTAATGATAAAGCACAAGGAAATTTAAAGAAAATAAGTTACGTAACATTTCATCGTAAACTTTAATCAAATCAAAGTTTCCGGTTATTAACATTAACCGAAATAATTTTGTCAAATGAGACAATTCCAAAAAAAAACTTACATAAATGTTTATTACTTCATCAAACGTGCGGTCAGAAACCCGAGTATTTTGGAATTTCCTAGGGTTTCCCTGGAAGATAACGTCTTAAGCGTGGGAGGATGAATTGAGTGGTAGAAGGGTGAGTTCGCGAGAAGGATAAATGTTGTCAACGCAGTGGCGGTCGGAGAACAAAGGGTATGGCCACGCGACGTGACTTATCCTTGGCGCAGTGAAGAGGCGTGGGAGTCGAAGGATTTGCTGCGAGCACGTGCGATCATGTCACGGCATGGGTGACTGTGTCGTCGTGACTTCTCCCACACTCACGGGGAAGAGTCATGTACGCTGTGCGTCTAAGGGACGAGGGTAATGAAGAAGGAGTGGGAAACGGAGGGAACTCGTGACAAGCGTTTATAAAAGATTCAGGATTTATTGAGAATATGCGGAGATTAAGTATTAAACTTCCTGGCGCTTTATTGCTGATGACCACTGCAATATCACATCTGCGGTATTAGCGTATTAGAACCTCATGTCATCCACTGCTGGTAATTAGGAGAGATGAGCGGTGAAATCCAATGTTGAGCAATCATCACACCTCATCTTTCCATAACGGGAAGGTTGGATTGTGGTATATTCTTCCCACTTAAACAGAATGACGCGTTTTGAAAATACTTTAACAACGTTATTTATACCATTCGAAAAATATTATCAATAAAAATGAGCTACGGTTGTACGATTAAAGAGAGTCAAATTAATAATCAGATTTTATAATATTGAAAATCAACGCTTAGTATCTTTATGTCATGAATATAAAGTTTAAGTGATTATTTGCAAATTAAAGAGAGATTTTTAAAATATTCTTTCTTTTTAATTCATCTTTTAACTTTTCATTCATCAATTTACCTCCATGCAAGAGTGAATAAGCGTTCAGTAATATAGTATCCAGCATTTAATGTTCCATAATTTACAGAAATAAATGTAAGACATTTATTTCTATGAATTTATTTACGTCGATATAATAAAGGTTGTATCAGTGTTATGTCGTTTCATTCAAGAGGCCAGAAGTGGCCATCGACCCAACGCCAGGTGGCGATCCAACCTGTTGCAGGAAAACTATTGTGAAATCGTCAATAAAAGTAATGGATCGTAAAATTTGATTCTATTTTCTATCTTTATATGGTCTGAATTTATATTGCAACGATTCGAGGGCAAACACTCAAATGAATCTATAGTTAGTTATGCAAGGGAATGGTTTTGAGATTTTATATTCAGAGACATTTAGATTCGATGGTATATCTTTAATAAAAGATAAATATAAGAATTCATGGGAAGAAAAAGGTCATATGAGGAGAAGAAAATTCGATGATAATATTAAAAATTGTATTCCTGATCACCCTAAGATTCTCTTTTGAGAAAATTTATAAATGTATTACTATTGCTAAATTATTTTAATTAAATCGTAATATTTTAGGAAGGTTTCAATCAACTTTCTTAAGACATAAAAGAATGCCGGGAGCCGCTAAACGTTTCACGTCAGCATACCTCTATTCCGTTATCGATTACTTCAAAATTATCAAAAAACCCATCAGTATTTTTGACTTGAATTTTTCATCCCGAATAGTCATCCTATCAATAGCACTGATATTTTCGCTAGAGCAAGTCCGTTTACTTAAAGAATAGGGAGATGAAATAGAGAAGTGAAAGACGCAAACTATAAACTCAACGAATGTTCTCATCTCACAGATAAGCATAGAGATTTCTCTATAACATAGACCGCAATCTAAAAGCACATTAATTTTCAAGGATGAAAAACAGTGAACAGAGTGAGAGGGTAATTAGAAGAGAGAGATAAAAAGAGAGATGAAGAAAGAGTAGTCAAGAGGAGGATAAAGGTTAATTCCCACCCACTCAATTCTTCATCCCACTAGAGAGTATATTGCCAAGGCGCCTTCCATTCCCCACCCACGCACTGTCACTCTTCCAACAAATTACCCTCCCTCAATGCGACGAAAAAATGTCTACTTGCGCACTCAATATTCCTCTTCTTCCGGTAAGGGCCTTTGTTTGCATCTTCATTCCATCCCACGTCCTCTTACTTCATTTCCATGTCGAATTTGCAGTTCTATATCCAAGGGACTTTTAACTATGGACATTTACGAAAAATTAAGGAAATTCATCCTATAATTATTCGATTAACAGCCTACATGGTTTGGCATAAAATATATTCTTTCAGTAAGCAAAATTCTTTTCTCTTAATATATTCCTTAACCCTCAAACACTCCACAACTAACCCTCCTAGCTAAAAATAGAATGAAACATACGATCAAAATTTATTGAGTACAATATATTTTTTTCTTACTAAAGGAATGTGATTTTTTAGAAATTTAATGTTTGCTACATGGCATTGAATACAATAAGCGTTGCTGGTTAACGGCTTTCTTACTGGTCACTCCTAGTTATGTTTCCAAAAGTGACATTTGTGTGTTTAACGTATTTTTGTGTATAGACGGAGTCTTTCCACCGTTAGAATCTCTTCACAGGGAATACAAAAGAAAACGATTCCTCATTTGGCCAAATGAGCCTCCTCTTTCTAAGCCTTCTTCCTCTTCTTAAATAAAGATAAAGAGGCTCAACTTTCAGTAATAATTTGCGCCTGAATAATTATGAAAAGTGTTTTGATGTACGTGAATGATTATTACATGCACACTTTCTGCTCTTATCTAGGTGAAAAATCACCTTTTTTAGGTAAAACTATAATTACGCTTTATTTTGAATTCCCATTAATTTGAATTGCTATCAATCAATGCTGCATTTAACTAAATTCATCAGTCATTCATTATACATCTAACACTTCTTTCATTAATCGAACTTCCTCTGAAAATTATTCAACTTCCGTCATTTAAGTGTTTATGAATTTAACGCCAATCGGAATAAAATGTACCTGATATATTTTTAACCGATCGTAACAGGTTTGCCATGAATGCTCATAATTCAACTGAAGAGCTCGGAATGGATAAAAACAACGGAATATATTTTAGTAATTCCTATCTTTCAACGCAATCTGCATGCGAAGAATTATTAAAACCGATAGCCTTCCTTCTAAAGACGCCACACAGTCGAAGCTGTGGTGAAAAAACATCGGAATATGTTGCCAGTTTATGAGATATGGCCAATGCAAATAGGCAAGTCCGCTAAATTACCTGCGGCAGATTGTAAGAAATTAATCTCTTGGCTAAGATTACCTAGATTCCAGATTAATATAACTGGTCAGAAAAGTAATTATCGCAATTTATGGGAGTACTTTATGCATCCATGATTTGTTTACGAGCAGTTTACGCATTAAATGTTAGTCATTAAGAGAAATAAATAAATGATATTCGGAAGGGTGGAATGAAAAAGGAAACAGACCTTTCACTTCGTAGAGAGTGAAAAAGAGAATGATTTTATTCCCGTGTATCGTTTTCCAGAAATTGAATTACCGTTCAGAATATGTATGAGAAAAACGGGTTGATATTTTATCAACTAAAATTTTTATTATTCTTTCCGAGGATAATTACATTCTTTCATTAAGTCCGGTGACAATGGAAACGAACTGAATTGGATAATATGCGAGAATTCCCTTTTATATTTCTATGTATACTTATTATTGAAACAGAATCAAGTTCACAGCGACCTCAGAACAAGTTATCATTAAATACATCGAAGTTTTTATATCTTTCTTTATGTAAAGTAAAAGCACAATGCATTCCAACTTTTATACGTAATGATGATTAGCTAAAAATTGCTTAAGGTTGTAACTAATACTGATTCCTTCTCCCGATTCTTGCAAAAGGTATGAAATATTAACCAGCCGTTGTCCGGGACCCTTCATCAAAACATTCATACGAGTTCGTGCTTAATATAACCATACATGACAACGCACTCATATTCAGCGTATTTACCAATCGTCACTTTTTTGCAATGGCGCGTTGCGAAAAGAGGGGAATCGTAAAAAGCGAGTGCTGTAGGCGAGGTGTGAACCCGTGACCCCGTGCATTCTTCTGAAGACCAGTCACGACACGCGCTTTCACTAACCGCCCGTTAAAATGCACGTCCCTCATGAGTTCATAAAATACCTCAAGGCTCATGAGATAAAGATCGACCTAGAGTTGATTCACTTGTCGGCCTCACGAAGCTTTGTTGTGACGAAACGGTACTCGCACAGGTAATTAAAGTTTCGAAGCGATAAGCCTTTTATAATTACGCGCGCAATATGTTCCACAAAATATTTCGGTTACCTTTCGGCCTGTCTAGTCACATTGGTTTTCAAAGGAAAGGTACTCGACTTTTGCGGGAGAGAAACAGTATTGAAAGTTTGTAAATACCATTTGGCCTTGTATTCTTACATTATGGTCTATTTGGATCCCTCTCTCCATTGGTCACTGTAATCATGAAGAGGGAATGAGGCTTAGGATAAATTATGTGAAGTATAACTTCAAGCTCACCTTTTCTGATTAAGTTGTAGCATTCCCTTGTTAAGGCAGCACAATGATCCTAAGAATATAGCCATTCATGGAATATAACGATCTTTAATAGAGATATTTTCGTATTTCTTGATATTATCAATCCTTATATAGTAAATTGAAGCTTATAAATAATACATCCTTTTCTGGAAGTATGTATGAAATTGATCGTTCACACAATAATTATATTTCATTCAGTAGCGGATTATAGTTTGAACGAGGAGCTAAGTAAATACTCGCCTCACATTATACGTTTATCAATCATTAATATGCTATTCAAAAAGATGTAAATTATTTCAACAAGATTTTAGTTTATTCAAAACTTGTAATAATTTATCTATTATGATTACCCACAGACGTATCCATTACAAAAGAACCACTAATTTTATTTTTATGATCAGGGAAGGGTCTATACTACTTCATTCATGAATCCACGTTTCAACTCGACAAAATAAATCTAATAGGATGGATAGTTACATCTCCATCGAACGTACTTTAAAGAAGCTTCGACTCCAAAATTCCAAAATAATTCCCCGCGTGTCAAAGGTCAAAACAATCTGCAGAATGCCTCACAATGGGTCCTAACAGAGGAACTAAGAATGGATACGCCTCGAAAAAATCCAAGAAGACACATGAATTTCTCTCGCGATATGGATGCTGGAAAATGGACTCGAGTATAACGACCTGGATGCCACGTTGACAGCTGCGACATATTTTTCGCGTATGTAAATGACTACGAAGCGGATTAAAAGCGGCGGCCTTCGGTCCCTTGCGGTGTCGCCGATGGATCGAGTGGCAGGGGGGAGGGCTATTAAACGTCCCTTCGACAAGAAAAATGACCCATTCGATACGACATAGAAAAAATAAACGCATATAAATAACCTCAGCGTGAGTAATAACTCTTCCGAAATTTTTAATAACGCGGACGCGTGTTATTTACGCGCTCAGAGACGACGCTTTTCTAATTCTGTCGTAATTTGGTGTCTCCGGAGATGAATTGTCCAAGCCGAGGTGCTTTTGGTGTTTCCGCCTTTCCCTCCTCAGCAAATGATGGATTGGGATTCCGAATATCCGAGTCAAAGGGTTAACGTCAATGAACTGCAGTATTGTTGGGTATGACGCTATCTTAAGGTGCATTTCGCGTATGATGATGTGGTTGACGGTCAAGGGTACGTCTGCGTTCGATGGTCGCCCGAAAAGTGAAAGATTCAAACGTTAAAATAAGTATGAGAATATCAAAATCATTTGATTTTCACGTATTTATACTCACACTTTGTTAATCTATCTGTATATTCCAATAGTTTAAGCTCACAATTTAAACAAAACATTTAAAGAAAACAGTTCAAATATTTACAGAAGCAGTGTTATGGGCGTATTCAGATAAATTCGCGTATATTATTTGCTCCTTCAAGGTCATTAAAGGTAGGCAATGGAGTAAATATTTCGACTTTTCAGCATTTTCATAGAAACTTTTACTATGTTACGCAAAAATGAGAAGATTAAGCTTAAATATACGACAGATTAAAAATGTTTACGAAAGAAAAGCAATTTAACAATACTAATTTACATCTTAAATTAAAAGTACTTGTCTACTACATCCCAAATGTTGGAGCACATTCTAAGAATAATTCACCATGTTATCTAATAGACCTCCAATCTATTTTTTAATGAGAGGTATTAACGAAAAGTAATTGCAATTACTACGAAATCTCTCACTTGCAGAAAATAATAATCAGTGGAAATGCAAAAGATCACAACGTAGAATTCCACCATATTCGTTTCGTCACTGAATCGTCACTCCGAGTTATGGGCCTAATCAGTAGGTGAGAGGAGGGACCGGCTAAATTGCAATAAGCCTAATCGTGCATAATGATGACTCTTAGAACGTAAATTAGCTGTCAGCTAAAAATATACATATTTTTCAAATTTATTACCGTGTTTTTAACTAATCTCAAACAAGAACCGTTTTACATGGGAAACCGCCAGAAGACCCGCGGTGCCTCATCCCACTCTCCCTTAATCTTATTCCCATTAATTTCCCGAATCCTTCATTAACCACGCGACAAAGTATCGCCTCACAAAAAACTCTCCACTTCCTCATTTTTATATCCATTACTTACGTCCCCTTTCGCACGCATTTGTATATAATGCTGAGCGCCGTTATATTTTACATCATTCGGCCGATACACACGCCCATCTCCACTTCCGTTCCACTCTTCCAATGTAAAGACTTGTTGGGACACTCTCTCACTTGTTTTGGCCGTGTTCTTTTTCCTAAGGTGAATATACCTCTGCGATATTATTTTTCTCTCGGAACAACTTTTCGATCTTTACTATACGAACGGAACACCTGTTGACATAAACAGTTTCCCTCTTTTTTTAGGATAGCCATCACTCGAATCGTACGTATTACTTCTCCGAATTCATGTTGAGGTAATATTTAACTGGAAATGGATATGATAAGAATGAAAATTTAGACTACTAGGACCTTCTTGGTAAAATCTCTAAAAATTTAAGCTAAATTTCCCCAATAATTATTTGTATTTCATACACTCTTAGGCATTTTTCGTTCGTTTGATATCTTTTATTTGCATAAATAAAATAAAATGTGAACTTTATTATTAAAGAATTTACACATAATATATAAGACTACTATTGAATAAGCTAAGCAGCAAAAGTATTCTACAGAAGTTCGACTAATATGATATAGAAATGGATTACTGTCAAATAAAAATTTTCGTATAAATAAAAATATTCTACGTTTCAGGAGTTATCAAAGAGTTATTTCTTGATATAAATACTAAATTTCTTTAAGAAACTTAAGATATTATCTTTTTTCACCTTGAGCAACCAGTATGAAAATAATCAAATTATTTTATTGCTGAAATGTTTTTCTTTAACAGGAGTCTTTATGAAATACCTGATATTTATATAGTGGTATTTTATATACAATTTGGTTCCTTCTTTGACTAACACTATACTCCTGTTGAAATATGAGATTTGCCTATTTTTGGGTTTTTAAGGACGCCAAACCTACAGATTATTCATCACGAAGGTTAAGTATGACATTACTTGGGATTGAATCACACATACATGTCGTCTGATTTTCTACAATCAGGAGATGAAATTTTTATCTATTATTGACATTTAAATTAATATTCTTTGATTTAATCTCTACAATTCAGCCATGTAAAGTAATAATATGACGGAGTATAGGACTTAATGTTTTCAAAACAATAAAATAAGGAAATGAAGTAAAGTTTGGCGAAGGAATTCCTCAAAAGATGAAGATCATAAATGTTAGCGGAACCCTAGTGCATGTGTTATAAAAATATTCATCATACTACTCTTAAAAGAAACTCTTCACAGCCTCTTGGGCATGAATAGAATATTTTTCATTTACAATATATATATACAAACACAAACCTTCGAGTGCCATTGGGAGTCGTCAATTCGCCCCTTTTATTACATGTATACTTTTGGAAGTGTAGGATGACCAACAGCGGCATCGTAAACACCAAACGGTCCATCTTTCAGCCGGAAGTCCATCTCCTTCTTGGGTTACTTCCTTTTACCTTTCAACCCGAAACCGCAAAGGCGTGGCCGTCGGAGTATTTGGGAGCATTCAAATCTTTCGGAAAATGTAAATAAAACGAAGAAGAAACCGGTCGCGAACGCTTCAGGTCCCGTTCACACTAAATCGCGCGAAAAAAAGAGAAATTAGAAAAACACACACGCGCGGGCGATTTCCTCGTTTCGTCCGAAACGGTACAAGTGGAAAAAGAGCTGAGGCAAACGGTTTTCCCCTTAACATTCTAACTTTTCATTGTCGTCGGCAATCCGCGGGACCTCGATAAACAAACACTCCGCCCTCTCGGAGATCCATCTTGGCCATCCTTTAAAGAACCAGGTGCGGAGAAAGGTTTCTTTTGAGGGACGCCGAAAGATAGCAACCCTTTGGGGGGTGCCCCCCTCTGCGACACCATCTTTAGGGTGCTCCGAGTTTGTATCTCACCGTTGCTATGGGAGATGAACGGTGGGCATTCGATGGAAACAATGACGGTTGGGTCAAGCTGACCTCCGAAATGCAGGACCTCGTTTTAAACGTCTTTTCCCCTACATGGTGCTTCATCTGGAGATCACTCGAGCATGTATTTAGCACCAGCAGGGGGAACCTGCACCCTTCCAAGTCCGTGAGCGGATTTTAACCGTGTTCGGCCTATTGAATTGCTTGAAAGTATTCTTAACAACTGTGCGTGGATTTATTCTTTGTCAGCCTCCGGTTGCATGGATTTTTCCCACACATTTTCTTTGCTATTGTCTTAATCTTCTTCAGAACATATTTTAGACTACAAAGGACGTTAGATAAAGGTCTATTCTTGCAGAGTCTAAGGACTGTAAGGGTCTACCCTTGTATAACATCAATTATCTACACATTATTGCTTTTCCTGCACACCGAAAGAAAATAATTTACAATCAGAAGCCTATGAATTAATTCAAAAAAGAAGAATTATAAAAGGAAGATTGATATTCATAACTGAACAATAAAATATGTCCCAAATTCATTCCCCAATAAGATTCAGACCTAATAGTTGTGAATTTAAAAATTATGAAATCAGGCTTCGTTGATACATTTGAGGAAAATTCTGCAAGTAATTTGACGGAAAAGAATGCAACTAGATTTCATTGTAGCTTTGACAGTTACTTCATTGATGTATAAATCTATGATTGTTAGAAATAATTTACTTTATTTATATAAATTTTTAAAAAATCATTCCATATTCTACAAGTGCTTACGCACATGAACATCGAGTGGTAATCATATCTCTAAGATCAGATGTCATCATCAAGTTTGGGAGGATGAGCAGTATCCGGAAGATCTGGGTATCACTTGTCACAACAAGAGTATGCATAATTTATGAGGTATAATTCTTTGCTGAACGATCTCCTCATTAATAAGGGTAGATATTTATTCTCCTTTTTGGAGGTGCCAATGATACAAATGATAAGCCCACAACGAGTTAACTTTTACTATTCCTTTTACGAAATTTTAGGAGAAGGGAGACGAATAGTTTTTACGAAAAAAACATTCAGGATATTACATTCTAATTATTTCAAACGATTATAGGTTGTTTTCAACACTTTAAATTCCTACAATCAAGAAAATGGCATAGAATATATATAATATAAAATTGAATTTATAGCGCATTCGATGATATTTAGCAACTCAATCTATATTAATGAAGCACTAAGGATTGTACGGGAATGCTTTTTTCCCAAGTAATGAAGGGAAATATATTCATTGATTTGGCTATAAAAAGTCAAGATAACAACTCTATCTCACGGTTTTGCGATTTTTTAAGAATCGCGGATTCTTGGTTAACTTCCAGTTAAATAAAGATATTATTCGATGAAAAATTCCTCACAAAGAATATGATTCGACAAAAAAACTTATATAAATGCAAATGAATTTCCTAGCCGATTCTTATTCACAATCGATATTCATCAGTATTATCCATACCGTTGTTCTTCTCTTATGATTCAGAAAACGTTATTGTCTGTTATTAAAATTTTGGGCTATGATCCTATTATGTGGTTTAAAAAGGAAGCTGCGGTAGGAAACGAAGCTATCTTTAGATAAGAGGCATTCTTTGAACATAGACTATTTTAGTATTCTAATTCCTGCGACAATATTAACACGAGTTACTTTATGAGTAAATTGATAACCCGAATAACAAATGCATTTTTACTGTCTTTAATTCAATAAGAGAGATGAAATTGGGCATAAACATTAATCTCATGAATTTTAGAAGCATTATGAATTCTATAGCAATGACTTTATTTCTATCTTATCTAACTGATAGGCTTATAACATCAAAGTAGAAACATTCTTTAACCATCCCATCTATTCCATCCTCTGATATGATTCTAATATAGTTAGTAGGCGAACTAAGGCCGGTCTTTGATACAAGTTTGCATACCTAAGGGCGAAGGGAAATTGTCTCTTTTAACGAAACTTTCCCCGTCACATCCGGAGGTGAAATTGCCCTCTTCTGTGGAAATATTTTCCCGCCGCTTGCAACTCCATTATCTCCAAATCACGTAGAGATATGCGATACAAATGACAGCCTTTTCTCCGCTAACCAGACGTTTTATAGCGCCCGAATGGAATTCTCGAAAGCGACCTAATCTCGTAATCTGGCAAAGCGGCCGATTTCAAAATTGAATCAATTGCGATCGCCATAAATCTGCCGCAGTCCCCATTCTGGCGCTAGGAATGAATATTAATTCACGTACACCTCACGTAATTATGGGATAGCATAACTCGTCCTACGGCTATTGCATTCTTTACCCGTTCACATGCGACATAACTTGGAAAGCGTATCGGAAACGGATGAGTTTCGAGCAAAAAGGTTTTGCTTCGCTCAGAAACGCGTAGGAGGGATTCTCTTTATGAATAACAAATAGTTTCTTGTGTTCGCTATGTTTTTATTCACTGAATAGATAGTTTAATGAGATATTATCACGCTCATAGATTATGAATCAGAAGCACAATAACGGTAGATTGCTATTGAAGTCCATTATTACAGTTATAGAATATATTCATCTAGATTCAGAATCTCCAATATTTTATCTTCCATTTATAATTTCAAAACACATACATTTGGAAAATAGAGTATCAGAACGCTGTATGCCTCACGTGCCGTTTTTCATTATAGAGATACCCTTACGCTCCTACAAAGAGCTGCGTATATTTTTGTCAATTTAGATGATTTATTTTTCTACAACAATATTATGTGATTCATTTAAATAATTTTATCATGTGATTATTTGTTGGTAAATTCATTATATGGACGTAAACAATGAACCAAATTTATAGCTTTTGGGTTGCTTAAATGCACTATCCTGGAAACTTACAGGTTAAATATGTGAATCAATAATTGATCAACCTAATATACGGATCTAATATGCTTACGTATTTTTCTGTTACAAACAAATACTGTTACCGTATCTAGAGCTAAAAAATACTGTTTAGTAGAAATCTATTTTATGACGTATCTTATCGTTATGACAATAGCATTAAATTTCTAAATCAGTTGATGCCTATGAATCATTGACATCTGAGCTAATCGATGGCCACCAAAAAGTAAAGACTCGTTATCAAAGAATTATAAAATTCCAAACACTTCTTATTTAATTTTTTTCGTACAAAAACAATGGTTCCGTAATTCTCCGACAAATCACGAAAAATTAATTCCCAAATCTCAATTCGGACCACACTCAAAAGCAAGGCAGATATATTTGACTCACTCAGTGACTTACACACGATATGTCTCGCAATAATTGCTTATATACCAAGGGACCATTGCTCGCAATAGATCCGCAACTGCGCGGAATGTTAAATCGGCTAAAGCGAAATAGTTGATCGATTGATCGCGTAAACTCAATCGGAGAATTAAATCGAGAAAGTTACGAAAACATTGAATGTTCGATATCACGGAAGATTTTATTGATCGATCCGCTTTAAGTATTACTTGATAAATCAAAGCGATTAATGGGAATCGTTACTTTAACGTTTCCAAGAGAGACGGTTTATCTTTCGAGAAATGCGGGACTTTCCCGAGAGTGCATCCAGTTCACGGAGATCGTGGGACTGAAGGCCGTATCCACTGTTTCTATTGTTGGGGTATATGTTGGGGACTATAACATTAATAAATTAAATAATAAAACCACGCAAGAATATTAAAATAGATATTGCTTTGAATCAGATTAGCAAACTTCTTATGTATTAATCCACTATGCACACAAGATACCACTCAAGTACGTCCTACCATTATTTTCACGGATTTAGTTTCCCATTTAATCATTTCATGAAAAAAAGTTAATTAGATATTAAAGTACAGTTAAGTTTATTTATTTATGTCCTCTTTTTATATAGCGTGTTATAATTCTTGATTGGACCGCTCATAACGGAGACAAGTCCAAAATGTAAAAACTGTACCGGGTTTTAATCTGCGGGCCGAGAAAGTTTCCGAACGACCTTTTATAATTATTAATTAAAGGGGGCGCACGAATTCCGCGAACGACGGGCGTGGAATTAAACACAGCCTCGCACCTTTTTTCCGAACTAATTTGAATGAAAATCCCATTCGTTATATCTTAAAGAACGAGAGGTGGACGTGGGGCATTCACCAAAATTCGGGGCCATTACTTGCGCCGAACAGTGACCACGGCACCTTCTTACAAAGCGCTCTTAATTCCACTACCGTTACGGCGTCCACGCAGCTTCCCGGTCCAGATACCCACGCCGATCCGAGAGTTATTCATTGATTGAATAGAGCGATAAATCATCTCTTTAACGCGCTACCTCATGGCCACGCTAATAGTCCTGCGACGGTAGCTGAACATCTACCGCTCCTCTACCGTGCACTACCACGCCACACAGACGACCCCACCCGATTTGACTGCCCCCTTCCACCTGGACCCCGCCCTATTCGACCCTCCCTGCCCCCAAGCAGTGTCGTTTCGACGAATTCCCTCTTCCTCCTTGGCCACCGCGGCCTCACAATCTGCATTCTGCATCTCTCGCCTCCGTTGGAAAAATCCACCAGAGGCTGTGGGAGGGTAGGGAGGCCATCCCGTTGGTGGTGGCGCCTTGGAAGAAGCAGCCACAGTGGCATTCCGCTGTGTCAGTAATACGTAATAATTACGGGGAGAAAGTTCGCCCAGTGGTGGAGGGAGTGAATTATTTCGTCCCTTTCTTTATGGTAGTGCGTCGACTGTGGAAACCTTTTCCAGAGACGGGTTTTGGTTCCCCGAACCTGTCGCACCAATCGGAGGTTATCAATGAAAGAATAGAAAGGATACGCTATAGAGTATATAATACCGTTTGGACAATGGGCTTACGTCGTGTATAAAGAGCAGGACTTGGAGAGATTTTTCCTTTGTTACAAAGCGGATAGACTCCACGGTTCAACTAATTTGTTCACGGCTTATAGATACGACTCGCATAAGTTCGACTACTTTCACGAGAATCACTCTCAAATAAATATATAAAAATTCTGGCGAAAAGGGTATCTTTAAAATGGCATGCTCACTGTTATACGCGAATATAACTGCTGTATAAACAAGGTTATAAAGATGCAATTATCATAATTTACAGATATCACTTAACAATTTCTCATATGAAATAACTCTTTTGACTATTATCATCCTCTTTGCAGTAGTAAATTGTTTACTGTATTATATACGTGTTCTTAGTATGACAGCAAGATGAGGTGAATTGATTTTAAGCAATTGAAAGATTGTTTACGAGATCGAGAATATTATTTTGGTTGGAATGATAAAGTAGAAAACAGAATTATTTAGGAGAAAAGACTATTAAATCCTATACATCTTGAATACACTCACAGATACATATCCATTAATGTAGATTTTTCTGTCAATTCCCAAAGCATCTTACAATAAATATTGTGATGATGTTGAAGGGAATTGTGATCTTATTGTTTAAATTTAAAACTTCCATACTCAAATAAAGAAGAAATTACAAGTGAGGGACTGTCAGATGCAACAAATATTGATTGTATCGGTTCACTTATATGAACTCCATAAAATTTATCGAGATCATTAATTGCGAATTAATAATGATTAAATCTCAATCACAAATTTGATATGAGCATTAATATTTGTCTAATCATTTCAGTCTGAACTTTCGGATAAAGAAACAATCGATTTCCAATAATTAACATCACATTTAATTCACTTTGAGTAAGAATATTAATCAAGGATCATTTTCTATGACAATTATTTTGATATTTAAATGGTAGCTACTCAAACAATCAAGATCAAAATAAACAAAGATTAAGCTACGAGTTGCTATGACAGCCAAACGCTAAATCGTGATCTCTGCACAATATCATCGGAATCTAAGTTCGCACCACTGCCAATGGATAAGAAATGCATCGATAATACAGCATATTGTTAATTTGCAAAATTATCTGCCAGTAAATCGATCTGCGATTTTCAAGTTCCTGTGAATAAGCTTTAGGCTATGAAAGTTTCGCAAGATATTCAATCTATGGGAGGGATATGCTCGGTGATTTGCGAGAGGTATTTGAACGAAGGCCAAGAAAAATCATAATTATTCCATTTAAATCAAGTATCCTACATCAATATAGGAAAGGACTAATATGCTAAGTGAGTGCCATGAGCGTGTGTGATAAATTAAGACATTTTAAGTGCTTTTTCGGAGATGAATGTTTCCCAAGGAAGGCTGATGCTTATCGTCAGATGAACAATAATAGTCCGTGGACCATTATTGGTCAAGATCTTCTATGAGATATAACACTCCTGGAATCCAAGAAAACGGTTTTCGAGATCACTTAATAATATCGTTATATCGTTTCAGTAGGCGTCCAATCAGGTTTTCTAAATTTATTCACGATTATTTTTTATTTATGATTCAATGGATAAGATGCTAAATACTTTTACTATATTTGGTACGAACTTCATAAGAACAGGATATTCTTCCAATTCCAATGAGATATCTATTAATTGTAAACTAAACATCGATTGATGTTAACTTCAATTTGCTATTATAAAAACCCTATTTTTTGTTATCTTATTTCATTCATTAGGTGCCTAATCCATGACGAATGAGGTCATCTGATTTTTCCAACAAGAAAGCAAAGTGCAAGTAAATCGATTGTAATTTTATAGTGGAAAAATAATTAACTATACTAATTTCCTCAATACGTTATCAAGTGCGGAGGAATGATATATTTTTGAAATATATTTAAAATCTAATCGCCTACTTTTTGAAAGAACGAATTTAAACTACATTATTCTACTTCTGTATAGCTGCATCTAATAATTTTACTCTACGTAATTTTCTGTTCATGTTTTAGGAAAACCGATTTTTCGCAACCATAAGCAACAAAATTATGTAAAGTATATATATTCGAAGTGAAGGAAAAGGGAAAATTGGATGGTTTTGGAACATTTTTATTACACTTGTCCGACATTAAATAAACATAATATCCATGGTTACAAAATGGTAGTTTTGTCTTTGAGAAGTGATAATTTACAGTTTAATAATCAAATGAACTTTTCGAATGTAAGTACAATCTAATTTATTTATATTACAAGTATAAAATATGTGGTTAACAGTAAACACTCAAATGAGTAGCACTCGCTATAAAAACTGCTCCTTTTTTCGTTAGCAACTGTAACCAGCGAACATGAATTATGGAGCCATTATAAATCTCAGGAGTTTACTTAGCGTTCTCGGGTGTCGACTCTAAGATCCGAGACTAATTTTCAGTGTGGAAGGAGGGCAGTGGCATAAATAAATTCAATGCAAATAAACAAGCGAATGGGTACTTTCGGACGAAGCCAAAATCGTCTTCGGGTTTCTTTTATTCAACAAGACTTTAGCAAATCCTCGGGACGGTGAAATAAATCTTAAGGTCGTTGGAAAAATAAGATCTACATTCGGAATGAATTCTTTAGAAAAAAAGAAGGGATATGATTTATCTGAAGATGAGAAGAGGATATGAGACACTCGCGGCATAACAAACTTTAACTTTGTTAGAGCGAAAAGTTTTCATTAATATTTTCAGATGAATTTCAAATACCTAGGAACGTAGTATTAAGAAATGCTTGCCAAGTATTTAGAGCAGAAATTTTATTTATTATTCCAGTGAATTAAAAAGATTCTATGCAGTACCTTACGTATTCCAAATGCGGACGAAAAAAAGTTGGTTGTATCATCTAATATTTGCATGAATATCTCCGATAAACATCATAATTGAAAATAAACATCTTTCATGAAAAAACTCTGTCTACAAGCAAAAGATACAAGAAAAATTCCCATCTCACAAACACAACAACTCGCATAGTACTACATTCAGGTGAAAATTCCTCCGCGGCCTAGAAATAATGGAATGGCTAAATAAGCTCAAAAAGCGGAAGGAATCTCCGAACTCTGAAGGAGCAAAAACCATCAAGAGATCGGAATCTAAAACCGCCTCCCTCGAGGCAAACATTTCGTACTTACTCGGGCACGCAAGCACGAGAACCGAGCATTCCAGTCTCTCGCTTATTACGACTTCCATTATTTCATTTTATCGCTCCTCGGGCACACGCAAGCACGCACGAGAAAACAAACGCCCATTGGTGGATTTTCGCACCTGATGCTTTGGCCGGAGAAGATGTTTCTTAGATTAGCATCATCGGGGGCATTCGTAGGGGGCGTTGGAGGCATTCCTCTTGAGCTCGCCCTCAGCAAAGTCTCTCCTAATAAACCGAAAGAGGGCATCGCAAAAGCACTTCTTCATTCTAAGTAATGGATGCCTCTGGGGTGTGTTATGGGGATTTCTGGGAGTTGTAGAAGCTGAGGAAATCGAAGGCCCCGTTCGACCTTAATCTCATTGTCTGCTCCGGAATGGCTGATGTACGATAACTGCTGGATAAGGCTTTGGTAGGAAGTGTGAGTAATAAGATCAAGTGTGGAGTTCGGAGGTTTTAATCGAGTAGCCACGGGCTCGGAGGCCGGTGAAATTGCCCCAAAATTCCTATCATCCACGAACTATTTAGTGAGACACTTATTCTTATACACATACGACAAGAGAAGTGAATGAATGTATATCAAACCATAATCCACACACATAAGTATTCCTTGCTCTTTCTAGTATCTACAATACGGTATCTCATTGATCTTATGACCCAAAAACTGAGAGTTAGACCAATTTAATTACTGATAATAGGCGTGAGATTTCAATTTTCAAGGAATATTTATTTATTACCTAATTTTTTCACTCATAACTTTAAGGATTGAAAAGTACCTAATCAAATCGTCTACTAAACGCAATATCCTTTTTAGATACCTATTTGATATAGCTTCATTAACTAGTTGACATATTCCCGAGTGTAATATTGTTTGACCTGTAATATTTATGTGCCCTATTTTATATTATGGTAATTTTTTAAAAATTTTAACTCTTATTTTGTGATATTACAAAGTAACGGATAAATTAATTACACTTAAACATTAAATGTAAAGGAAAATTGAAGACCTGCAGGTTTCAGATTGATAGAATTTGAAAAAATCTCACAATTTTTGAGAAATTATAGTTATTTATTTTGTATATTTGATTATCACCATATATTGTGGGTGATCATTCTGCATGACTCCAAATTCTTCGGTCACTTTGGACATCATATTTGATGACAAACAGCGTTCATATATTTTTATTAACTCCCTATTGGAAATGAATATCATCTGAAAACCCGCTTGGCAAGGGTTTGAAAATTTTAGTACGTGCGATAAATTAATAAATATCGAATGATTGAAAGTCAAATTTGAGAGCAAATACAAATGCGCCTTTGGTCTGTCAAATCGAAAAGTTGTGATCGTGCCTTCGATTGAATATACCACTTAAGTACACATGAGCACTTTCTGTGGCTATTTGAATATGATTTGGTCACATTAAGGTCAATAACACCGTTTATCGCAGATATCCACCGCCATCCGTTGGATTCCGGATATTCGGCAATAAATTACGAGTAATAAAACTGGCAAATAATGGAATGATTCAACTAAGAAGGAAAAATGCAGAGAAATTTAGAGACTTTTAAGGCAATAAAGAATATAATCAAAAATATAGCACTGAGTTTACAATTATAATATTCCAACTCTGCGACAGACGAGCATATCCCGCTTCCCACAAGTACCGTTGGGTTGATTTAAATAAATGGGTACGCGAAATCTCCGAACCTGCGTACGATTCCACAAACCCTAAAAAAATCCATTAACATGTGTTCGGAAATGAGTTTTGTGCCTATAAAATATAAAATAGGCTATTAAGTATGTGCATGAGTAACGTCCAGCGAATATATTTTCTTTCCCAAGGTTATAGCTTTCAATCGTATAAAATATACCGCGTGAATTTAGCCGTCGCCTCGTGCATAATTAATACTCAGAGTTTGTGTTCGGAATTGGAAAAGAAAGATAATTTGAGTTATGTGAAGTTGCTTACTCCATCTACCACAAGACCTACTTTTAATTTGTCATCGCTGCTAATTATTTTAATTTTTCAGGATAATTTGCTGCGTGTAAGTTAGTTACTCATTTCCACAATACGTGTTGAGGAAATGTATTTTATGGTAATGGAAATAAATCACTTCTCCACTCTAAAGCCTTCTATGGGGACGTTACGACGGCTAATTGTTAATATTGAAAATGACACAATCGATAAGCAAATTCTATTTTACTTATGCTCTATTTAAAAACCTTTCAAGTCAACTGATATCTTAGTAATTACTGCACCTTCACATACTCTATATATAATCACTCAATCTAAAGTTGTTTGGAAATTTCTATAAAAACAAATTTCAATAAAAAATTTAAAGTTGAAAGGTAATTATCATACGATCAAACCTGTTCTCCACATGAATGAATCCGATTCCGGAAGAAAAAATTCGACAAAAGATCTACTTGCATCTACCGTGTAAATAAAGTTACTGCAGGATAATTCAAAAGTAAAAAGAACTGAAAACAAAAATTTTCAAAATAATCCTTATTTTAGTTTGGAATGGAATGAATAATAAAGTGATATATCTCAAACCCATTAATAAGACACTGAATTGGGAATCATTTTCATCTGATATGAAGATATGAATAGCAAAATCATGTTCTAATTCGAATTAAATGAAAAGTGGAAATCATGCTTTTATGCCCTGTATGCACCCAAAATTTCCCCGAATAAAGGAAATGATATCTGGAACGGATTTCGACAAATTTTCGGCTAATGACATTCATCATGCGCTCTCTCGCAATACATTTGATCAAATAAAAGGAACACGCCCAAGAGCAGAAATACGCACGTGAGAAAGCACGAGTTCCGAGCGACCGTTTATTAAACTCAAAAATGTCTTTTACTCATATCGCCGTAACTTTCACCCTTCGACCTGTTTTCACCTCAGCGAGACCTTTTTAAGAACAGTGTGAGTCACACTGCGAATTCATCCCAATGCATTGGTCCGAGAAATGTCGGGTAAAGACGTTGATTGGGAGCTAAGGAGATGGAAGTGAGAGACGCGATCCCAGAAGTATACTTCGATGTAAGCAGTTCATTCAACGAGGCTATGACGAAGATAAAACCCAAGAGGACGATTTCTTACGTCAAATAACTTTCTTCTACTTATTTAATTTAAGAGCAGAGATTTATAAATAAAGAGCATAAATGCAAGTCAAATTCAGTATTGATATAATGTTAATAAACCCGAGAAATAAGTTCATTGTTATTTTGAACTTCAATTTCCATGTTCGTAACGTAACTAATACAAAGCTTCATTTGGGTTATACCGAAATGAAAGAGAAAAACATTTTCCTACCTCTACTTACACCAGTGAATATCTTACTTTCTAGATTACGAGAAGGGAAATACTATCTAACTGCTCTTTCGAAAATGCCATAAAGTAAAGATAAAAAAATAATTCATATTCTTGTCCTACGCATCTAAGGGAAATTATTACTAAATAATAAGAAATAATTAATTATTTAAATTATTAAATTAAAGAATATATGAATGTATGCTGTTATAGATTACGATATGTCTCTGGTAATGATAGTCCGATAGGAAAACATTAATGATACTAAAATCAAAGCCTTGTTACGGCTGATAAGTAAAAGAATTGCATCCTACCTTACAGCCGAAAACTGAGGTGAAGTGACAGTGGAATCCGTAACGATGATAGAGTCCATGACTTCTTTCTTGAATCGATTCCTGTGATTCCATTCCTTTTCTCACTGAGTAGGCTGCGTGTCTATGAAAGAAAGTCATCCTTGCGTCTGTTCTGAAAGAGAAGGTGTTTGGGCGTAAATAAATGACCGGACAAACTTTATGTTGCATAGGTTCACTTATTATCATATATTAATTATTACATACACATTACATCAAGGCTTTCAAAATGTTTTTGAAGTAAGTTGCACTGAATTCTTGGAGTTGATCGTCCTGACGAATAGTCAATTATTTTCCCGTAATACCTTGAATTAATTTGGCCATAAATGATTTTCATTACAGAGATTAGTTTATTATAAACTGAACATAATTTACGTGAATCATACAACAGTTGACTAAAATTATTGCAAGAAAACTGAAAATTGTATACATTTTCGGTGTTTCACAGCATCACATCGGCACTTCTACCACACAAAGGAATTATCTATTTAGACGAAAATATCGGCCAAACATTTGCTTTATCATCGGCTTTTAACATTCCTATTGGAAAGTTTCTAGCTCTCTATAGTTCCGATTTTTCAATTCTCCTATTCACATGCATGTGCTAAAAGGTTGAAAGTGACCAAAGCTACACGAAATCAAATAAAATATTTTAGAATAGGAATTAAGTTCTATGATCTTTTCTCTTCCGATCAAAGAGGAAACCCCAAAAACCGCCTGTGAACTCTTCGAATGCCGATGAAGAGAAGATGAAGGAAATTCCTATGCATTGCAAAACACCTACAATAGGTTAAGTCTTCTATAAGGTCTTCGTGCATGAATGCTATTCCAACTTCTAGTAAGCAAACTTATGTTTATCTGTCAATTTAAATGTACGGACGGATCTTGATTAAAATTTTAGCAGAATATAATACGTAAATTGAAACCACTTTCCTATCTCAAAAGTAGACAGTGACTACTGAAAGTGAAAATATTTGCGAAAGAATTTCAAGACATATGCTCTATGAATTTACTATCTTTTTATTTAATGATGATACCGGTAATAATTTACATTAAAAATTTACAACTAAGAAGAGAATCTTACATTTCTATCGCTACAGCTAAATTGAGGGATATATTGTAGTAATAAGTGTTATTATGAAAGTATTGTAAAAATAATGGAATTGAAATTGTGACCCCAAAAGTGGATGATACAAAAGATAATCAAAGTTAAAGTATTTAACAGCATTCAATTGGATTTTATCCAATTTTATTATTCTAGTTCTGCAAGAGAATATTACGTGGACATTCAACTTCACTTTAATCTTTACAAACTGAACCGATAAACATCAATTCAAAATATACTTCAAGTTTTTCTATGGATAAAACTCGTTTCCGTTAACATATCTGATTATAAGTAAATCATCTCTTAAATAAAATGTAATAATCCCTACATTTCATTGCGAGAGATTTTAGACTCTTCCTCTTACTAAGTTTTATACTTAATTATACTTCATAGAGGTTATTTAATACATCAGAAAATTGGAGTGAACAAAAAAGGAATTCCAAGTGAAAAAGTGAGGAGTGGAAAAAACAACCTCTCAAAGGATGAAATGATGAAACAGGAGTCAACGAATGGATTTCGTCAACCGTTCGGAGCTAAATCATGCCAAATCGCTCCCCATTACGAGTGTACCTCACAAGTGTAGGCTCAAACGCCTTAATTGCTTCGATTATCGCTGTTTGCCACCCTCACGGATTCCTTCTAGCGTGCCAATTCTTGAAATGCGGTCGAGGAAAAAGAAATAATCGTTTGGAGAGAAGCCAGTGTCATTCGCTGGTTCATCGGTTTCATGTCGACTTTTTCAACTCTCAATGCAACTCGTTGAAAGGATCGGAAAAATAGTTCCCCTTTTTCTCGAACGAGACTCGTCCTTCGGATTCATTAGCGCTCGAGTGTCATTGTCGCCGTCGATTCAAAACACTTCTGCGGAAGATTTATTCGCGCGAGATGTTTATCCAAGAGTCGAACTTCTGAAAAAACTTGTTTGCTCACCATGATAAATGATTAAGAGAAATCCGATTTTTGCACAACCGAGAGACGTCAACGCGAGTGAACTACAAAAGTAAAAATAATTATATTTTATGAGCGAGTTTCAGATTTGTCTTTCGTTGCTTTCAACTCCAAATTAGAGCGATAGAATAAAATACACCTTTCATAAGAACCGAATAATTTCAATTAGAATTCTATTATTTGCTCATATTTATGTTTTCAGAAACTATATTTATTTTTACTTATTCAGGAAAAATTTTTCACGATGTTCCCTAGAAAAAACGACCATCAAATAAAAAATGTAATTTTTAATATTTATTATGGAAGTAATTCTGAATTATTCGATTTCTCCCTATATTTATATAATATTCTTAGTTGGAATAGTTCAGATCGATTGTTGTTCGATCGATTTCATATACATAATTATTTATATATTTATAATATTTCATATGCATAATTTATAATTTGAATAGGACTTGAGAAAGATGTGAGAAACGATGGACTGAAAATAAATAGCTCTTTACTTCAAAGCATTGGTAGAAGGAACGTTAACATAAAACGTTACGATTTACTAAGTATTACACTCAATTATACCAATTCATTCTTTGATACTAGCCCTCAAGAATTAGAAAGATAAATCCTCTCGCTTCATAATGATTGATTATAAATAAAATTACAAAAAAATAAGGAAAGACAGAAGTAAAAGCCATTTCCTTCCATTATGGTAGCGTGAACAAACTTTCAACACACTAAAACTCTGTGCAAAGCGTATATACGTGGAACTAACAGCTGTTACACATCACATATCCAGCTTCACGCCGATCACCGTGAGGTGCCGATCAAAGTTTGCAGATTTTCCTTTCATTCCCGCACACGAACGGATTACCATTTCTTGAGATTTAATGGCGTGCGGTGTAAATGACCCTTCTAAACATCGCTACACACTATTAGCCCTCTGTATTCTTCAATCTCTCTTTGCGGCCGCTATGGGTATTTTCCAAAGGGGAGAACCGTTACGTAAGAACGTTGCAGAAAATTGGCGCTCGGCTGTGGGGGTGTATTAAGAAGGAATGGATTACAAGAGCAGTGGCGATTAGGCACGAGTCGATTTCCAGGCGGGATTGTTCCGAGAGAAGGTAATTGCTTGTGCTCGGATCAATTTATATCCGAGGCTGTCATAATTATTGTTGGACGGAGGTAATTTCCTTTTCTTGGAAGCTCGTGTATGGGTGTTGGCGTTTCAATTAAAGAAAAAACCCACCTGAGAGTAATTATCTGAAACCAAGACATTCTCATAACTTCAATAGAAACTTATTTTGTGGGATCGTGCCGATTCCCTTTCACTATTCGTCCAATTCATTTAGATGGCGCATTTTTTAATCGACCGCAAGTTTAAAATCTTGAATAGGCATTTTAATTCGTGACGCATGAATGGACACAAGAATATTGTTCTAAAGTTCCTCCATCGATGTTTTTTTGATATGGATAAATCATGCCTTGATTCACGTTCCGAAGTACTGGACTCAACGTGAATTCCTAAGCTCCTAATGATCACTTTTAAAATCCTTCTAAATTCAGAACCATTAGTGTTAGGAAAGCAATTACGCGAGATTCATGCAGTGAATTTATAAAAACTATTTCATTAGTTTGTATGTAACAACCGAATTAACTCTAAATCCTAAGAATAGAAAGGAATGGATGATTAAAAAATAAAAAAAGGAGGAAAGTTAAATTGTATAATTTGCTATTTTTCCAAAAAAAACCTATTTCGTATAATGTTTGTGATTAAGGCCTTGAGACTCTCTGAATACTTAAAACATCCTAGTAAAATGCTAAAAAATGTATTAATATATTAAATTCCTTAGTATCTCAATACAAAGTCAGTATGTTCATAAGTAAGCCTTATTTGATGAGCTGCTCATCAAATAAGGCTTACGGATCGATAAGCATTAAGTAATTTCATCTATGTATTGTTAAAGAAATTTTCTTTTAGAAAAAAATTCTTTATTTATGTTTTTGAAAATAATACTGCGAAAAGTTTGCAATAAACAAGGATGATTTTGATGTTTGAATAATAATTAAGTTAAAATAAAAGTAAAAAATCTAAATAAATGCATGAACAGATTCTATAGCAATTATTTAATCCCAGAGTTTTTAAATTGACAGCTCATAATTGTCTGAAACTTAAAGCAGATTTCTATCACTGATCTGACACGACAATGTGTCGCCCAAAGCAATTATTGCCTCCTACATTGTTAGAGGCCCATCCTTAATACCCTCAGCTTTTGGAACGAAATCTCTCGCAACTAATTAGTCGTAAATTGGAAGCGTGGACGCATAAATTATGATCTCCTCCAGATTCAACGGCACTCGAGTTGATGGAAATTTTTCGGTCGCTCCCCAAACAAAAAAGCACTTTTGAGAAAATAAATTAAGGCCCTCGGATGGGATTCTTTTCATAGGCGAGAGATGCAACAGGTAACGAGCGCAGAAGGACTGCCCCCGCATAATCCCTCCATTTTTTTTATTTTCGATTAACCGAACAAAAAAACTCATTTTTTAAAAGCGGGTTTTTAAAAGGTGTTGGCAGGAACAAGGACAATTAGCGATGTTTAAAAAAAGCTTTCCTAAATTAATTCCCGTTATCTAATCTACACCCACTTCCTCCCTCAATCTCCTGTTTTCTCCGCGATATTTCCACATTTCCTCTGCCGAATAAAAAAACACGATTGCATTGAAGTGGCCGCTGTTTTATTTTTGTTTATTCCCGGGGAAACGTTATCGCGCCATTTATTTTTCTTCCTTTTGCAGATTATGAGGGAGGAAGTTGATTCCTGCGGCCAAGCGTCGGAATTTGAAACTCGAAATAGCTCTGCGGGAATTTCTAGGTTTAGAATAATTTAGAGTTTTTGTAATTATGATTCTTTCATATATTAACAATTACACCCTATTAAATTATCTATTTTCTACTCTCAAACTAAACTTTAAAAGCAAGAGTAAATTTTCATGCTATGTATAATATATGTGCTATATATAAAAATTACTCTTCGGTGTCATCTTTAGTATATTGGTCAGCACAACGTTTTGTAGAAAATAATTCACCAAAATTATTATTGCGTTTGCAAAAATAATAATAATGTTTAACGCAATGGTGAGAATATATTTACATACTAGGAATTAATAAAATATAAAACGGAATTACTCTTAGATTTGCGCCAATTAATACATAAAAATGGCCAAAAAGAGAATAAAAGCAACGGAAATTACAACTCTTAAAGCATGATGTTTGAGTATATTTAACAATCTTATTTAAATTTTAGAAAAATGAGAGAGAAAAATATTTATTTAAAATAAAATTCTTTCTCTAAAACCCTACTCCCTGATTTCACCAATATTCTATTCTTGGCCATATACGTAAAAATTGTTCTAGCACGTACAATGGATCTATAAAGTAAAATTTCCAAGCGTGAGAGATCAAGTTGAAAGTTTTCTATTCCCATCTTCTCGATTCCACCTCGCTCATTAACCATCTGTCCAGAATGCAACTGCCATATCTTTCTCCTTTAATTACAATTTTCTTTTCATTTGGACCCCTTCTCTTCTATAGCTTTGCTCATTACTTAACATATCAGTCCCACATTTCCATTCCCGTTTTTCTAACTCTTCTCTTCGGATCCATTATTTTTGCGCATAAACCGTATCTTATACAATGACTTTACGACGTGCACTTACTTTCCAACTCCCTCCTCCATTCTCGTATTGTTTTTTGCACATCCACATCTTCTGATGCTATTCTTAAATTGATAGTAACGGGAGTTTTTCGTAGTGAGCATCTATATTGTAGGATTCGATTTCCAAGGGAACAGATGCTCCGACATTATGCACATCACGATTCGCTTCTAATGGACGATATCTAATATTTTTTGTCACTTAATTCATGCGACGCAAGTGGAATTGCGTCCGAAATGGGAAAAGAAACTTGAAGGCTAATGAAACTATCTTCATACTTTTCACGTGGATATGAATCTCAAGATATGTTAGCCGGAGGACAATTTCCGCTTGAATTAAGTTCAAACTCCTCTTCCTAGTGCATCCGTGCCTCTATTAAGAATGATATAAAATACAAAAACCTATTGTTTCCCTTTTTATCTATTTTTACATCACTTTTGATTTCTAATGGTTAACTTTAGTTTCCAGAATTTCTTAAAATAATTTTCCGCAATTGAGTAATGTTTAAATTTTTCAATGGCATTATATTTATTGCCTCATTGAGCAGCATCTTAAATTTTTCGAAAAACAGATTTGACAACATCTGAGATTTATATTTAAACTTTCTATTTTTCAATATCTGCTTTTCTGTTACTAATGACATAGTAATAAAAATATGGAAGACAGGAAATTTGCAACAGTAACAGCAGTTCCATATCTATTGATTCTTATTGAAAAATGGAAGTAAGCTATTAGGAGGAGAACTTACTTCTATTTCACTTAATATATTTTAAATCATCACCTTATTTGGTGATGATCAAACCAACGAATCAACGAATCGAAAATCAACGAATGATTGCCATTACACGAATCCCTTCTGCTTGAAATTTGCGGTAGCACTTGAGGTAAATAAGAACTATATTTTATACTTATGAATATGCTCTGTTAAAAATTCCATATAATCAGATTTTTATGATGATTCTTTACATGATTGAAGCGTAAATGACCAAGATCCCTCCTTCACCAAATCCAAACGCTTCCCAAATATCCTACGAAAAGATTGCATCGCCATAAAATGAGCAGATAGGGCGGAAACCGTGGGAGAGCAGTCCATATGATGTCAAATGTTTTGCGAACGAAACGTAACGGCGGTCGCAGATAAAGATGATACTAATCTCACAGCTGAACTCACTGTGAAGTCATCAGTTGCCTATGAGATGTAAAAACGCAACCTGTCAGATGGTTGGGCGAAGGCCGGGTGAAAGGGAATCACTTTGCAGACTCCCACGCACGTATCTGGGAAAGAAGCCGTCCCTTCGCCGACCATGACGCAAGCAGTGCATCGTGAATAATAAGTGCATTTCTTTTGTGTCTGCGGCTTCCTTAGGATCACGGGTCGAAAATACCATTCGGGGAAGACAATGAGATTCGTGATCGCCCAAGGAAAACCTGCATTTCCCAGAAATTTGACAAAGATAGCGCATCTGCTTGGATTGTGAGACGCGTTTGACGACTTCGGATTTCCCAAATTTCCAGACTCCGGTGCGGCCTTTACATATTGATGGATGCGTGTCTCTTTGCTTTAATTGCTTTTAAAGGCCGTCTAACCGTGACGAAAGTGCACTCCCTCAGTACGATAATGTCCGAATTCCCGATTTATTATCGAATCACGAGCGGCGTCTTATAATCTCCCATTTTAGGGCCACTTTAATTGTGTTTTAAAACGGTATTTTACGATCGAAAGTCGATTATTATACGTTGAATCCTTGGTGGAATAATAAACCTTGGCCTAAAAGGATGAGAAAAATACATTTGTATGCACCTCGAGGTACCTTGAAGTGCCTTATATGGTTTGCGTAACACTATGTCATCTTAGCTTTTATTTATTTACTTTTTGTAACAAATAAAGGCATCAATATTTAATACTGATAAATATCGTACCTTACTAGTACGATCTTTGATTGATTAATAGGAACTACCTATTAAAAATTGGCTGTATCGAAGCTGCGCAATTTTAATGATTAAATTGATAATTATCATTGTTAAGAATCATTACGTATCATTATTGTATTCTATCATTCTTTGCAAAGAATAAATGAAATTAGAACGAAAAATCAAAAAATACTCATCGTTAGAGGAGAGCTTCGATTTAATTTGATTTTTTTGCGATCCTATGTTAAAAGTCGCCGATAAATCTATCGGTGATGAAATTTATGATCGGATATGAAACTTTCAACGGCAGGTTGAAGACTCAATATACAACACGTCTTATTTGCTTGCATCACACGCAGAGTGACGCTTTCGTAATCAACAGCAACGGGTTTTCATTTAACCACTGTCCATAATTTATAGGGAAAATGGCTCTTTTAAGCAGAATCTCAAATTGGCAAAAAAGAGTATAGAAACTGTGAGATTATGAAAGAGATAGGGTGTTGCCTTAGGAGACGAGGATTAAAGAACATTAAGGATGCATGAGGGCACGAGGGTATAAAAAGAAAGATGGATAGCTCTATTATGTGGCAATTTCAGATAAACAGACGTTGATCTGTGGAAGACAGAAAGCGGAGAAATATAAAGGGACGTGGAGATCGTGAGGATAGTGAAACATTAAGATACAATGATTGGATCGGAAAAACGGGTTCATTGAGTTTAAGATTTCACTAAAAAAAGAGTCGGATTTTAGATGAAGAAATCCGAATGCCTGTTGGGTATAGTATTAGAAAAATATCTCCAAACATTCAGGAAATACATTCATGAATAACTATAATTTTTTATGGAAATATCATAAAGAGGACAATAAAGAAAACTTAATAATGAATTATTTGCAATAGAGAAATTCTACGTATCAACGTAGTGGAGCGTTATTGCTTTACAAAGACTTTTAACATAAAAACAGTAGATAAAGTTTCTCTATCGGAAAAATTTTTAACGTCAAATAAATATTTATACTAAATGAATTATTGCAATAACCTGAAAAATAATGAAAGAGAAAAAAATCAAGCGACAAATGACTTTAAAAGGATAAATATTATAGGTAATTATGGAGGAGTAGCGAGGCTGTTTTGTATTAAGATATTTTCCTTTAGCGGAAAAATTTAATGAATACATGATCGTATTATCTTATCTTTCATGAGCCGATTTATGATATTCTATCAATCGCGAAAGCAAATCTCTCTTCACCAAACAATGCTAAAATGACCAGCACAAGGATTCAAAAACTAGGAAACAAAATAACGCAGAAAAGGTACCGATAACCGCCATCTATTTTTTCGACGCGATAGACTAAAACAAAAGCCGGTGAAAGCAGGAATTTATACAGTAACTGAGATAACGCGTAGGCGAAGGGAGTAATTATCTGGGGAGTGGATACAATGATGGATCGAGGGCTGCTGAATCGACCTGCCGACATCCGCCTACCGCAATGGACCCAAAGCGATTACCTCAATGGGCTGCTGCAATGCATTCCCTCATTTCCTTGGATGACAAGCGCCCTTACACCGCCCGCTGCCAATATCCCCGTTGATAGGCTTGTGTCAACTCTTAGCAAATTACGATCTTTTGATGCGTTTTCACCGATGCCGCTTAACATAACGGAAGCCTATGGATTTTTTCAGTAAAGGTCGCGAGTTAATCACCTAGTAATATACCCTGCAGATGGCATGAAGATCATATCTCCAATAGGCTTTTTATCTATGGATTCATTGACGATCGATTTCGTACTGGTTTCCAGTGCTTCCCGAATGGGTGTGGCTGTAATATTCATCACGTGATGAGCCAATATTAAATTATTAAAAATGAGATAATATCTTTGAGGAAGGGAGGAGCTGGTGAAATAGATTCTTCCGGTTGTATGTAACGTTGAAAAAGCAGAAGATTGAGTGCTGAAATCTAGTCCGTAGCATCCAAGGAGGAAGCAATCTGGAAGATGATGCATCAAAGGATCATCCGTTACTCTAACAGCCGTCATCAGTCCTCGTTTTGACATTCTTTCTTGGGCGGTTTTGGAATTTTTCTAAAACTCTTAGAATAATCTCGCATCTGCTCGTATGGAGTAAAACAATATGTGATTGGCTGTAAGCGATCCAAGGGTCAAGGGACGCTTCTGAATATTACACTCCAAGCATCACAACATCCATCCATATATGGGTGAGAAAGCACCGCGGTTTCTGTAATGGGCAGCGGTGCCTATAATGGATATTCTCATCGATCGGAGATAGTTTAAGACGATCATCAAGAAGCCATCGTTAGGTGACGTTTCCGTTCCCGCGAATTAGAATATCAGCTGATGCACTGAGAAATGATCAACACAAATCAAAGGACGTTGCTTAGGTACATATCGTGTAAACATCTTCATTCTCAAATATTCCTAATCCTAAAGATAACAATCAGATCTTTTCTTATGAGTATTTATCTTTATAATATTCTAAAAAAAGAACAAATCTTCATAGACCACAATTTAGCGTATGGTTCCTAATTATGCACCATCACGAGGGATATAAATCCGAATTATTTATTCACGACTCATTTTTAAAAACATAAGTCCGATTCATATTGATTATAAACATGTACTTAAAATATCCATGAGTAACGTAACTTCCACTTTATTTAAAGTAGTAATGCATTCCTATAAAATATTGTGAGAGGTAAATAATTTCTCAGATTACATTTCTTTCGTACTAATGGAATCTTGAATAATACTTTCATTATCAATGACGAGACATATTATATGTATAAAATCAGAAGAAAAGAACAGCCTAAAATTTATAAATATACTCATATAACAGTTTCATTCACTCGCTAAAACTCGCGTTGAAACAAGAATTGATTCGAATCTCTTAATCCCATAAATATCCCAACTTCTATCCAGCTAAGGAACTGTAATTCACTCAGTTATGGTGACATTATCTCCTTATGGACACACTTTCCCTATTTCCAACCTCAGGATTTTGCTTATAAGGGCAAGATAGATAAGAATTAGAAATCGCACTTCGATTACCACAAACAGCGAGCAATGAATTACTTTAAAAGGCATTTAAGTATTAGTTTCGTAAATTATATCTCTTTGATAAGATCCGTTAACAATAAAGAGTACAACTAATAAACCGATTGTCCCAAAAATAAAACAATATTATATCGATTCTATCAAAATTCTATGCGAAGCCATTTCCCTGAAATCTCATCTCGGAAAACATTTATCTTTTTCAACTTTCCATTTTCGTACACAGGCAAAACAATTCAGATCCGCTTTATATTAATATGAGCCCTCGGAAAACGCGGTGTCACTTTTTGTTTACTCATTAACGACATGCAAAAATATTCGCGTATATGTTTCAACACGATAGAGGCAGCTTGTTTTGTTAGAGCCGTCATACGCGTTTGCACAAGGAATGCAGAATCCATTCATGCGGCTCATTTTAATTACATCCCGCCGCGTGCTTTGGGCCGTGTACCCACACACAATGACCCCGGCTGTTACATGCAGAAAGTACAATTACCTTCCTCTTTTTTTTCATCAAGGTCCTGCTTACGCTCTTTTGTTACGACACAGGGTCTTGTGCCTTTAATGCATTCCCTCGGGCCTTCTAAGGGTTGTGAGGTCAAATCATTTCTTTTCATCACTCCCACCTCTTTAACGGGGATGTAAGGAGGGACTTTAAAGTCCCCTTGGAGTAATTATTTATTGCTAATATCACTTTTTCTACATTCACTAGTTATTAAGAATGTTCTACTTACAAAAGACAATTAATTGGAATAATAAAGTTGACATTAAATATAAAAATGCAATATTGATGCTGAGATAACAGTGATAGTTGAACAGCTAAATGATGTATTCAGATTACAGATAACAAATCCTGAGGAGAATCGAAGAACTTCTTTTTTCCTTCTACTACGTTAGATATTAAGTTCATATAAGTAACTTAGGAGCTTTCCTTTTTACTCTTCCTATTTTACTTTTACTTACTATTGCTTTAAAGCGAAAAAAGAATTTTTTCGACTTTATTTTCGAGAAAAAAATTTTAAGAGAATTAGTTTCTTATGAATATAATAATTTTACACATTGCAATATTTCAACAAGTATGAGATGGATCATTGGTAAGCATGTTCTCCTTTCCGAAAACAATACCATCTAAAACAAAATACTCTTATTATATATCGTTCCGTATAAACACCAACTATATCATTATTAGCCTGTTTTCGTTTTACTCAAGTGCATTGAAATTGTACCGCAAAATTAGTGCTTCACCTTCACCAGTGTTCTAAACATAGGAGCTGATTTACATTCGTCTAAATACATTATAAAATTAAATATGCTTTCTATTACAAACTTCTGATTAAAGAACTAATCTTCAGATAATAAAAGCACCGGCCATCAGAAACACACCGCCGGAGATTTAATCTGGCAAAAGAGCAAACAAGGTATCCTCGGCGACATGGTGCTTCCAGTTATTTCAAACATTTTATCGCTTCGACAAACAATAAAAGGAATTCCATCTCAGATATGTTTAATACGCACGGCTCCCGGTTGTTTTAAAAGGAAGGTCCCACGCGTGCGCAAACGTGCCTTCCGATGATTAACACCCGCTCCTTAATGAAGTGGTTGGTTCTCTTTCGAATGAAGACCTTTGTGTATCTACGCATCCATGGCAACGCATTCCGACGCCCCCAAGCCTCTTTCCTTCTCCAATCACAGCGCCCTTTTACATCGCGGAATTTATTATGAGAATTCCAAAGAACGGCACTTGTTTAAAGAGTTTTGCCGTTACGAATTCCCAACGCGTACGCACACGCATGGATGTGGATTTAAAGTACTTTCACGATTCACGGTTGATAGGTCGCACTTTTGTAAATTCCAAACACATTTTATTAATTGTAATCTTATGTGAATAGAGGAGGTATTTCGAATTACGAGGACGATAATCATGTTTCATGCGACTTCCGGGTATAAACTTAAAGAAAACAGAGGCAATGCAGTGAATTAAAGATGTTGATATTGGAAATGAGATATATCGTGATGGCTACTAACTATTCGATGTTTATGGATTCGCAAAATTTATTTACGAAAAGAAAAATGTTGAAAAAGGACTGAGGTAAAAACTCTTTTTTAAGCCTTTCAAGTATATGTTTACGTATTGCTCAAATTACAGGCATTACATTTCTTGAGAAACACTACGTTGAGCCATGTCAAGCGAACGATTGATTTTTTTAACTTATACACCATACCTTCTGGATTCATATTAAATCGTCATATTCTAGATAACTCCTACAACTCCTTTACCTTTTGAAATTTTTCCTGTACTCAAAGAGGTTGATGTCCTTTGTATAGTTTTGATCTCAAACAATTCAGTATTTCGATCCAGTATGAATATGCTCTTCTCTTCAGACGTCCATGAGAATGCATTCACTTTCCCGTTGCCTTCAAAGTGTCGTACTTCATTCAGACTAATTCCAAACCTTGAGATGAAACCCGCAATTTTTTCCATCAACTGACACAATGGTCTCCATCGATTGGAATTTTTAAATCTCGCCTCTCCAATAAACACTCGTAGATTATCGACCATCGGGTGCATTAAACTTAGGATCTTACCCACTACGCGTCGAGCACTTCCGTAACAAATCCCACTCATGGAGAGAAGCGATTTTAAATAGCCTTCTAAGCAAGAGAGAGAGATTAAACTTCTATCGGCTTCCATTGTGCACCTCATCCCCTTCTTTCTGCATGCCTTATTCAATTATTTTTATTTCTCTCCGTGAGCCGCCGGCTAATCCAAGCCCATCAGCGTCTTCCAACGCCGTCTTCATAACGGAGCTGCGCCGGAGATTGTTCTTGGGGGGAGTGGGTGCGGCGCTGAGCGGGAGATGAATCCGAGGCGACATGCGATGGATGCCACGCTTGCGAAAGTGTTGTCATGAGGTCATCTTGGAGTTGAAGAGAGAATGCTATGCTGCGATTATTATTTAGATTCATTTCAAAGTTTCTAGTATCCTGAAGTTGGAATGAAAACTTATTAATATTTTAATATGAAAAATATATTTTCACATCAGCATGAATTCATTCACTTTCGATGAGGTTAAGGTTTTAAAAACTTCTATTTCCCCATGACTTTGTACTGCTATTCAGAGAAGAATAACCCCATTATGTGAACTAAAATTTCATGCACCATCTCCATTTATTTCTTTTGTGACCTACAGCATTGCAATTTTCCAATGGATGCAAAGATGAATTTTTCAATCGAATGAAGACGTTTTCCTTCACAAATAAATAAATACTAAATAGAAAAAATATCAATGGCAGATGAGGATAAATTCCATAGAAATGATATTTTATATTTTTTAATAATGTATCCTAAATGTATCAATAACTTATCTTTGAATTCGACACTAAATTTCTTTATATTTTCGAATTCAAATTTGAAAGTATCGTTAGTGGATACTGATCCATAAATTATCAAACCGGGAACTAATTTGTGAACGACACATACGCAATTTACAATAATTCATCATTAATTAACATGTTTTTCCTTCTTCTAACTTAATTATTTATGTGTTTATCTTTTTGGGGAATATTTTACAACGGAAAGTGTCTTTTATAAAAAACGCGATAGGAAAATGGAATTATAAACCTAAAGGAAACAATTAGCGACAAGAATTAGAGGTAATCAGAGCATATGGGCTTCGGATTGAATAAATTAAAGAAATATGCACATTTCCGAATCGAATGCGGGGACTTCCTCAATGGACATAATCATTCGTGTCCGACGGCGAACCCCTTAACACAACTGGAATTAGTCAAACGACCGCAAACGACAGCCGCAAAAAAAGAAGTAATCAGATTCAGAGGAATTATCATTTTTACGCGCATCCACGATCAAAACACCGGAGCTTGTGAACGTGACAGGCGAGACATTAAACGAGGCTGAGGATGAAACAGATGGATGAACTGCTTTTTTCCGAAATGGGAGATGTTTGATGGAGCACGCGAAGTGGTGGGGTGACAACGGGGAGATGCCGGCGGAAGCGGGAGAAAGGTATCGCAGTCGCTGTCAGATCATTCACTGTCTCATAGAGATACGCATCGATTGACGGCTTTCGTGGGAGTTCCCACGCCCAGTTGCTCTCGAGGAAGAAGATCTACACATGCGCCTTCGATATGTTCATCTTCTTTGTACAAAATGGAGCAAACAATTATATTCGTTTTAAATAGAGTGTATTCCAAAAGAATGAGCGCCGATATATATTAATTCCCGCAAAATATCAAGGCTTTTCTGGACTCGAACCTGAATCCTCCGCATTATGTAAAATCCCGAACGACACACAGGGTTGCTCACTGAATCCTAACATATTTTTAACAGATATCCAAACCAATGACCAATCGGAATGACTAAAGAAATCCAACAAAAATATTATTGTTGGTACGGTGTGAAATGCTTAATGAACATATCTAATTCTTTAGCAAAGGAGCTTAATAAACAGACTGAAATCTTCACGTTAGAAAGTTTATAAGAAGAAACAGTTCAGTCAATTGTTAATGTTTTAAATCAGTGAAAACTTTTTATATTTTTATGGAAATTAACTTGGTATTCTTAGTCAAAAATATTTATTCAAATCAAATACAATACTACATAAAACAGCGCAAAGAAATGAATTGAAAGAAAGAAAAATGTTATGCTCGTCTCTTGATGGAATCAAATAGAACGCTAGGTATCAAAATAAATGTGCTAAACTTTTCTGAAAGTTGCTTTAATGTGAGGTAAATTAAGTTAATATGACTAGTTCGTTCAGAATTAACAAATTGTGCTTTCATTTACAGTTTTAAGAATAGAGTTTGTATTGTTTGTAATTTGGAAATATTTGATACGAAAGAATAAGCATAAATAAATATAATCTTGCAATTTTTAACAACAAGTATAGGTGTAGTAAGTGGAATGAACAAGAGATTGATCATGGTTAAATGCAGAGGATGAAAAACATACTTTGCACAATATATAAATCAATAAAGAGAAATTTGAGAAGAGCAGAAAGAACTAGAGATGGAAAATAGGAAAAACATAAGGTTAACAAAATGTAAAGAAGATTGTGTTGTTTTGAAAAGAAAAAAAAGGGTTAGCGTAGAGAGATGAGGAAATAGATGAAAAGAAAGTGGTGCAGGTGAGGAAAGTGAAGGAGGGGTTGGACGGATTGCGTAAGGTGCAGTGTCGGTAGTTGAAGGCGTCCAGGTGCGGATGTGTAATGTATCATATGAAAGAGAGACAGTTGCTCTGCAAGAGAAGTTTGAAAGAGATCAAAGAGGTATAAATTGAAAAAAATGATAAGTACGCAAATGAGATGATTTATAGAGGTATGAATTATTCATCGAGTTTTTTATGCGTCATTAAACAAATTTCTAGTACAAGAATTACTTTATCTTAGTTATTGAAATATATAGCAAATCTACTATTGATCTATTACATGACTTTGTAGCCTATGTAAGTTTTTATAATAATATTTAGGTATCCGTACAAACGAAAAATATGTATAAATCTTAAGGAACTACTATAATTACCTAAAACAAAACATCTCCGATAGACGACTGAACTGGAGAAATAAATGAAATGCGGCGTTTTTCGTTAACATACTTCACTTGAGTATTTCATCATTTTTCACTCTTAGAAATTATTAATTTTTTTAAGTATCAAAATTAAAATAAGGTGGATCATTATGCTTAAGATAAGATGTACTTATTTTCTGCAAAAGTGAGATTTTAATTAGATTAGGGCAGAGTATAGAGAAATACTCCTTTTTTCACACAGCATTTTGGGAGGAGAGATTATAAGTAAACCATAGACATCAGGTCTTTTTGCTTTGAACGGATATGTATTGGAAAAAGCATTTATTAACCCGGAATAATTGTTCTAAATTGTTACGTATAAGATATGAGTAGTATGACAGATTGACATAAATTTTGAATCGCATACAATTAGAGGGCACAGAGTTAAGAGTAATACTCTCTTATTTTTATATTGCTCAAATCCTTTGCAGTCTCAATAAGCAAAATTTTTCGCTGCGGACAGGATTCGAACCTGCGCGGGCAATGCCCATTGGATTTCAAGTCCAACTCCTTAACCACTCGGACACCACAGCCGATATCTGAGATCAAAATTATTATGGTTCCAATAAAGGGCATGTTATAGATGTCAAAATTATTGATAAGATACATTTAACCGGGAAATAATTTTTTAAGTGATGATAGATTCTTAAAACTATTCAGAAATGTAACTATATATAGAAAACAACATTTTAAGATGAATCTCAAGGATTTTTAATATTAAAATACTATGAATTACATCTAATACTTATCGCCACAGCAGCGAGCCTCGCCACTCTAGCACTCATGTACTGCTTTTGATTTGAGATTCTCGTTCTGTCGTTCTGTCTTACTAACTTATATATACGAAACGAAGTATTTTCCGGGTTTGCAGGGCGGCAAAAAAAATCAAAGTTAATGGATTCTTAAGACGGAATATTAGTTATAAGAAAGCAGATATAAAGTGATAATTGTTTCGGTCAACTAAATTTCCGTAATAAAGACAGGATTATCATAGTAATCCTTCGCGGTCCTTCCATACTTTCCAGGCAGTCTGACAGGCGATCTAATAGTAGCTGCGGCGAATAAAAAAAACAACGAAAGAGCGAAAGATCGGATTAGCAACGGCGGAGAATAACCTTAGAAAAGGGGTGGGATTTTGCAGCAGCAAGGAAGAATGAAAGAGATGGCGCAACCGAGGTCAACAAAGGGATGTCCAAAAGGAGACGAAAGGGTGTTGGGGAGCGTGCAGGCCCACCTGGTGAAGCTTCGCGGGGGGGCTGTGACTCTTGGGGCCAATCTAGGCGTGGGACTTTTTCTTGGGGCCGTGGGATACTCGCATGCTAAGCAGCTCAATGGGTCTGCGATTAAAAAAAAATAGAAGGCGGTGGAGGAGGAGGGTGGACATCTGCTTCCCCACCGACGTCTTTCAGCTCGGTAGGTGTGGGAATGGCGGTGTTTCGTAATCGTCAGAATGAGGGTCCATTTGGAAATGAAATGTGCAGGGATGGCGAAGAAAGGGCGGATTTGATACCGGAGCGTTGGCGTGGTTTCGTGGGAAGAACTGAGGGAGTTTAATCGAAGCATTTCCATGAGAGATCCTTCTGCAGTTTACGCAAATCGATTTACAAGTTTATAGATGTATCATCTTTTTCACCAATGCGTCCTACTTCAAGATTTGTTTAAAATAAAATAAACAAAGTTTAGTTTGATTCGCGGAATTCTATTTAATCGATGGTAACTATAATTCTATATTTGCACATAATACATTGAAAGAAACAGGTTTATCAATTTAGAATAGATTACAGTTTTATTATTTAGGGTTTGATTTTTAAAAAGATATTTGAGTATTTATATGTGCCAAGAAGCCTTTTAAAATAGATAGTTTGAACAATTATAGTTTTCTAGGAAAAGTTAAAGATTTAACCCTTAAAATTGTTTCACTATGAAAACATGCGATATAAATGATAGAGTTATGTTCTTTTGTCGCTAATTCTTTTAATAAGAGCTATTAATTTTAACGGGAACTTTTCATGGTATTCGAATCATTTGTGCTCAGTAAATGTTTAAATCACATCAATAATTTATCCTCCTCTAAATTACTTCGATTATAATTTCAATTTATAATAACTAGCGAGAACGAAGATAAATCGAATGCTTTTAGCATAGCTTCCAATGTATACAATACGTAAGAACACATCTCCTGAAATGTACTCACTGTCCAACCCTTACTCAATACATCTAATTTTGTAAACATACGGCGATCTTAAATGGAATTTGTTATTCAAACAGCGTATTGAAGCATAATTAATGTACCATTTCGTAATAGAGTGTGTTAATGACGAAAGATATTATTCCTGGCAGAAGCTTTGATCGCTTTTAATTCTTCACCCACCTGTGTTATCCCGCAAAACTAGTTTCATAATCACTGAATTCCATTGCTGTTAAATAGGACCTCAATAAATCTTCTTTTCTCGGCTACTTCTCACTCCACTTCGCGATTTAATTCCTCCCTTTAATGACTCCATATTCATCACCTTATCAAACACCGAGATCTAATTTTTCAATGGTCGCCTTTGAGCGCAAGGGAAATTAAAGAGATTGATTAAGCAATTTGTGGGAATGGATCTGGAAAAGGCGCAAAACAGTTCAGCTACTGAATATGAGGAATAAGGAAGACCATTGATTCCACTCTATATCGTAATTTCTCGCCCACTGACAGCCTCACGTTATCATCGCTTTCCAACATAATATAATATCTCGGGTTTAATTTTGAAATATATTTTCAACTCTAATATTAAAAATCAGGCTCAGATATTGTTTCTATAATTATCTTTTAACGTATGGTTGGTAGAAAAAATTATCAAGGGAATAGCCGACTGGTGTTCCATCAAAAATTACAAGGATACCATAGATGGACTATCAACACTACTAAAAGGATAGACTCACATTATCTGTAGGTTAGTTCCCTTAAAGATGACGATAACAGATACGATATTGCAGATGGAAGCTAGATTAAAATTTCCCAAACCGTAAATGATTACGAAAAGTTTAATAAGTCCTTATATTTTTTCATATTCCTTGATAGGCTGGACCAATATTCGCCATAAATTAGAAGGTGAACATTGACATTTGGTGTTCAAGTTTGACGTTCAGTTTTATCCCTTATTCTTTATTTTTAATCAGCTTCATAATTATGAATATCAGATTGTTTATAAGAAAAGCATTAGTATTTGCAGTTTATTTTATTAAATATGTCATAAATAATCTCCTCCTCCCTCTTTCAAACTATAAGGATCTTTTATGATAAACAAATCCTTTACCAGCGCCATTCCTTGGTACTATTTATTTGTTTGCTCTCTTTATTCATTTACTTAAAACACCTCATATAAAAAGTCTGTAAGAATCCTTTTGACATTCTAGAATAGAACTTCCTACGAAACGTTTTTCGAAACTGGACGCAGTCCCCACGATGTGTACGTTTTGATACGGATTACAAGGAGCTTTATCCTAAAGAAAAAAACTAGAGCTCCCCTTTTCTTCTGCAAGAATCCCGAGCTCTTTCATTGATATCTCCTGACGTTTAACAAACTAAATACATTACTCGCGGCGTTTCCACGAACGAGCACACTGAGGGTCATATCCGCTTCTTCGCATCTCTATATAATTCTCCCAAAGAAATCCACGACTGTTCGTCCTCAAAGGGAAAAAAATTCCATCTCACGCTCCATCCTTCTATACATCCCTTGTCTACTGTATCACACCGCCCATTCCCTTCCGTTTCATCTCCACAATTCCATCTTACCTGCCACTCTATCCCTTCCGGAAAAAATCGGAAAAAAACGTGTACTTTATATCGTGGTGACACACTTAAGAGATTCCTCCGCCCTGTTGGATTCGGAGTCTTTTTTGTCCCTCCCAACGACCGCAAAGGGAGACGAGATAGAAAACTCCCGCTGAGAGCTCGACCTAAATCGTTATTAATTGCTTATTGGCGTTTTTATCCCTCCATAAAGACGGGATCCTTTGATTGCAAAGTTTAGATTCATCGACGTGTCATATTTCCCCTTCCGATCGGAATGCGTCATCGAGAATTCTTTGCCCACGGATACTGTTTCCTATTGCATTGCCATGGGAGCAGATAAACGAAAGGAAGCTCTTGTGACGTAATCATTTTTACTCTCCAAATTCAAAAATGATCGATGCATAGAATGCGAGGAATATTTTGATCACGAAAACGACTAATGTGTAGAATACAAAAAATATTTTGATCGCTATATTTTTATATTGAAAATTTTAACAGTAAAATATTGACCCATGTGCATAAGAAGGAAATGAATATCTATTCACTTCAAATGCTTACAAAAGCTTCATTATTTATAGCTGAATATAGAAAATATTTACTATTATTATAATGACACGGAAGAATCATATTTCTACTCTATTCATATCATAAAAGACCCAACATAACATATACTGTGTTATGTAAAACAAATGCTTTTATAATACAATACTGAAAAAGAATAGGAAGTGGAGGATCTAAGTTATATCTTCTCTATGTTTACTAATATTGTCGTTTATTGTTAAATATTGAACATGATATATGACTTTTTAGTTTGGGATGTATTTTCAGTGATTATCTGTATAATTTATATAAATATCAATCACTTATGATATTTCAATCTACGAAGTCAAAAGTTTTACATAAACCAAAGGAAATAACTAAAAGAAAAACTCCGATAATAAAATTACATTCGATCATTAAATCACCCTCATCGATAAAATCCAAGTATACGGACTAGTTTCAGATAAAAACGTTTTCCAGTAACCGTTGGTCAGGAATATCTAAATTTGAAAATTGAAATAATAATTTAGACGAGAATATTTTTAACACGCATAGAGATATACTTTTCAATTTGTTCCGCAGTATTATCTAGAAACTTTTGAACCGCACGTTTGAAAAGATTTTTACCATCGAAGTCATGCCATTTGCCGAACCTTTGCCATAAAAAACCATCCAACTTACATAACCGTCCTCAAACACTTGAAGGTATCCAGTTGCGAACCAACGTAAATCACCCCGCAAAATTCCTTCCGGAAAACCATTCCGCGAACGAATTTTTTAGGAAGAGAAAAAAAGCTTCTAAAAGCCGTAGGACCTCCGCCCGTTGAGATCTCCACTTTTTGGCGGGAAACGACGCCCGTACTTGGCGAAAGCGCGCGACAGGTAGGGAGAAGGAAGTGGGAGGAGTGGCGACTCCCTTTTGGGATCAGCTGTGTTTTGGTTGGTGAGATCCCCTGCGAAGCTATCCCTCCCCATCGTTACGCAAAAGGGGGTGCATAATGGGTCCAAAAGCCGTTTCACCTT
Source organism: Pantala flavescens (assembly GCA_020796165.1). Taxonomy (NCBI): domain Eukaryota; kingdom Metazoa; phylum Arthropoda; class Insecta; order Odonata; family Libellulidae; genus Pantala; species Pantala flavescens. The sequence continues at coordinate 51,562,659 of CM036883.1, forward strand.
CACCACCCTCTCCCCACCCCCCGTTTAAATCCCCCTTCGCTGTGCATCTGCCTCTCCCACCCTCCGCACACACCAGCAACAGGCTTTCATCTCGGAGGCAGTTCTCCAGAATTTTTCTCGAGTGGACGCATGAGATTGAATGCAGCTTATTCTGCTTATTAACGATTTCTCGGATGGTTTTTGAAAGGAGGTCCAGCCACGAGGGGTGGATGTTTGTGGAATAATGAAGGCGGCGTAGGAATGGAGACTTAACGTGCGTCTCTTTACAGCTGGAGTACTTGATTAATTGTCCGTCTAACGGATAATGCTCTCGGTGCGAAAGGAAAATTTTGGTAGCTGAGAAAGACATGGGGAGAGAGTACTTGGGTTCAAAAACACACGGAAATATCATAACATAAATATCGGATTTATCCTATCGCTTTTATACTCATAAACTATAAATAGAAAAGAATTAAAAGAAGGGGAAATATGAAAAATATAGCTCATTGGAAATAAAAATAAAATAATGAAGAAAGGTTCAATGCAGCAAAAAATGTGCTTTAATTTTTTCTAATATTTTCCTAAGATATAATGAAAGATGCTGAGGTATCTATCTAAATATGTTATTCAATCATGTAGGAAAATATGATCCTTGTCTCAAGTTTTCTATATTTTAAGCACTTGGAAACTTATGATTTGCAATTCAATATTTTTGCATCGTGTAAAACAATTTCTCTTTCAATTTTACCATACAAATATCTTCAAAGATAATAGTTGATTGAATTGCTAAATTATCTAAGTAGATCTTACCTCAACTTTTAACAATTCTATCTCTTATCTAATCTATAATGAAACACAATATGTTTATTTATCTACCAAGAACTTAGTTTCTTTAAAATGTATCGTTGATCTCTTACTTATTAGAACTCATCCGTGGGGAAATTTAGAACATGGACTTGATATCATGAAAAGCAGACATTGCCAATGCATACGTACTTAGATACCCGCAGAAAATTCTATCTGAGAGTTTCGCAAACCGAGTATAATCGTATACGCAAGTCTAGACCAGTTTCCTTCATCTGCAAAACCCGTTGGGGATTTCGGCACACAAATGCCGAAACAGCGGCACACAAAACATGCGTAGGCATCTCATTGTGTGCTGGCGGAGAGGGGGAAGCGTTTATTGCCAAACCCCCACATGGCAAAGGGAGAGGGGAAAACAGAGAAGTGGGGTGGTTAAAGCCTCCCCCATTATTTCTCCCCCTCGTTGCAGCCCCCCGCACCTAACGCAGGGTCCGTGGGAATGCGTCTCTGCAGGGGGTATTGGTGGAGGGGGATAAAAAGGGTAAAGCGGCACAATGCAATCTGATGGCGGGGAAAGAGGGAAAGGTGGAAAGTGAGCGTGGGAAGACTCCGTAAGAGGAGGTGAAGTGACCCTCCCACTCCCGCATTTACGGTTGCCCGGAGACCCGTCCGACAACGCAAACAAAGATGAACAAGGGAGTTCCTCACAGGTTAGTTTTCGGGTCAGTCTTGTTACGTGGGCGTATCTGTTTGCAAAGAAAGGGTTGCGAAAGTGTACCTCTCAGATATGCATATGAATGCTCTTTTGTTGGGACTTTCACCACTCCCACGCCTCCTTCCGCTTCCTCCCAACGGATCATATGAGACTTATTTTGGATGGGACACGCCTCTCCTTTTAACGCCTTTTCGAGAAGGGTTTGTGCGGGAGAAAGTGATGCACGGACAGGAAAAGAGATTCGGTTACTCGGAAGTTTATTATGATTGAAAATGCGTGAGAAGTCCCACCTTAAGAGCTGGGAATGGTAGTGTAAGTGTATGAGACGTTAAAGGAAATGGATGCTCGTTGTGAATATGATATCTGTGCGATCGCCCGAGTTGAGAGATATTGAAAAGGCGAAGACAGTATTCAGAATTATGGAGGAGAGGATGTTATAACTTTGAAATGCAATGGAATAGTATCATCGTAATCGACCAAAATAATTGAAATAATACTTCGCTATAAAAATCAATAAATAGGGTAACATAAGTACATCTCGCGGGACTTGAATAATTTCAAAAATCGAGATTGAAATGAAATATAGATACTTTTCCACGAATAGGCAACGGAAATAGGGTCTACTGCGCCATCTCGTATCGAATCCTGTCTAAGACTGACTCAAAGGGTATGCTAGCAAACATACCAATTGCAATAACAACACATTCATTTTATTTGCTACCCATAAACAGATATTAATTTTAAGAAGTTCCCTTGCATTACAGATAAAGTTCTTTTGATGATCATGTAAATAGAATAATAATTCAATGAGATTTGTTCGAAAATAATCGGAAGTTCTTTTTTGTCGATTGACTGTTACTAAAAGTTCTTATGTATACTATTATAAAATGAGTAAAACGAAGAATTTTAATATTAAAGTCAGTTATATAATACATGCTAATGTATTTAAGCAAGAATTATTTCATTTCGTTAAATAATTTCGTAAAGTATTTAATTCTCTTACATTTATTTCAGCATCTTCTAGTAGAAGGCATGCAGGATGATTCTTATTTATGCTATGAAATCACTATATTCACTCTCGTGCGGATAGACTTAGTTCTTTCATTCTATAAATCCCATAACACTCAGTGAAAGAACGGTATATTATTTCATTCCATATCTAGTGGAGTAAGCAAGCCTTCTCAGTGATATGTTGTGAAGGGGAGTAGAGCTTATTATAAAAGCTCTTCGCACTGAATAGAGTGACAAGTGTTAGTTCTAAATAATTTCAGAAATAATGCAATGGAAATAAGGAGCAAGGCAATAGAATAACCGTTAGATGATTCCAGGCGTTCTCCAGCCAAGGAGGTGACGCGCACCACATCATTCGCTACTTCTTATGAATATATCGGTCTATTTTCTTTTTCCCACTTGGAAGAAAAAGACCCTCGAAAAAGCAAAGCTTTCATTTGATTTTATGCTCCACTCGATGGAGAGAGGTCTGTGCGGAGAAGTGGAATCGATTTAAATCATGCTTTTACTATTGAGAACCCTTTCCTGAGACTTCCATTCTGTTCCAACACTCGAGTCCCTTTTCAAACATCTTTGGTTATCGATCCGACTGAATTCAAATTCGAGCAATAAAATGGAGATCACATAAGTATGAATATTCAGAAGATCGACATCTAATTTTTCTCACTTTTTACGACCAGCAAAAAAGAACGATTCATTCCAACACTTTATAGATTGGGAAAAACGATCTGAATATGTTTCGCTATCATTAACCTAAGATTACGCTATCATTTTCTGAAAATGAGAACTCTCTTTCAGGTGCAATTTCTTTTGTTACGATTCTCATTTACTCATTATTCTTTCTGAATTGGCGTTGATTTGAAGTAACTTTCTGTTCACCTATGTACGCGATTTAGGTGATGTCAAGTAGGTGAATCATGTCTCATGTCCTTTGTGCATATAGATAAGTAATTGAATTATTTTTCTGTTATTTTAAATTATCATTATCAATAGCATAAATAAAATAAAACATAAATATATTGAGCTTGAATCGATATGCAATGAATACAACGATTAATTATAAAAGACAAGAAAATTATACTAAAACAAACATTTGAGTTAAAAATCAATTCATGAAGGATATTCATAGAAGGAAAAACAATTGTTTAATAAATTTTAATCGTATTACCTTAACATACATAGATTTTTCCTACTGCCAGATCAACATCTTATTGATTTATTTCTACACTTTCCCTAGGAATGTAAAAATAAATATACTTATTTGATAATACATTAATATATGTTTTTCTCTATCGTTTGCAAAAGCTAATATTCTTTACCAATGATTCTGAAAATATGCAAATGTAATATTCGCAGATAAACAGGAGTAACGAGAACCGATATTTGAAAAATTATGTTTAAAATTATTTAAATATTAGAAATTTCTTCCCTTTTCGTGTCTCTAAACTAATCGGCGGCAGAAGAAGCAATTGTCATTTGGACTAATCTTGAAGAGTCTTTCGGCGAACAGACGCCATAAACGTGCACAACCTCTTAAAATTCCTACGGTAGCGAACAACGAGAAGCCGTTCTTGTCATATCTGCTCGAACAACTAATTGTGTCAATCGTTTAAATAAATGGAGTTCTCAAACTCGAATATGTTTCTTACGAGGCTTTTTATATCAACGACAGGAAATACTTCAATATCTGCCTACGTTGTCAACTGTCAGAGTCCAGAAAAACATCTTGATTTATCGCTCCAATCAAATTCCTGAATAAGTTATGAAATATATTATTGAATATATTACTGGCACGATGGCAGTTCGCTTATTCATGAGGGAGCGAATAGTGAAATAAAAATAAGAGAATATACATTCGATACGGAGGAAACAATCGTGTTGAATACCTCAAGTATCGTGAAAGTTATTAATTGAATTTCAATCGGGCAAGAGCTAGACAAATTAATCATCTCGTATGAAAGGTTAGAACACTTTCAAGAAATTTTTTAATGAGTTCGGGATTTTTATTTCCCTTGAAGGAAGGTCGATTAAGAAACGAATGCTGATTCTGTTGTGTGAATGGTAAGGAAACGGCTGATAGTTACGCATTACGTAACATGGAAGCCGTTGCTGTGGTTAATTAAACGAACTAATGGATTTATTTATACCGTATCATGCTTAACTATTGTTCTGATGATCTACTGTTCGCTCTGAAGCTTATGCTATCTACATTATACGTATAGTCAATGATGATGGATATATAAAATTATCTTTAACTATTAATAATTTATATAATATTTTATATATCAACTTTTCCATGAGGACTTTACCTCAATCGTTTACTTTTCTTTCAAATCATTGCTTCTTCATCAGTTTTTTCGGTAGCAAAAATAATGTATATAGTTCTATTATGAACATGTATAATTATACTATTAAAAGATCTGCATCATATAGAAATAGTTTAAAATAGTTTTAAAATATATTTATATAATTTTCAATCACAACGAAAGAAAAGACTTGTGCTGTGATTATATAACGCCGTATCGTATATCCCAAAAAAATGCTTTAATATATCATAAACTTTCGAGTAAAAAATCGAAGCACAGCGAAAATAAATCAAACAACATTCCGATAAATTTTTTTTATTAAACTGATTCGAGAAAATCAAAAACTTTATTCTGCACATATATCTCCGATATTTTATTAGCGGTAGATAAATGTATTTCCTTCCCCATGGCTATGCACCTGAAAAGAACTTTAGGGAGCCATTCGTTTTGATTTATACGGACATGTAAGAACTCTCACGTAAGAGTTTACGGTCATAGTTTGCATTTTTTGTTCGGAACAGATCAAGTTTTGAGATTCTGATAACGGAACAATGAAAGAAATTTCATCCTTTCGTAGAAAATGCCTGCAGCAGTGTTTGAAGGAGCTATGGCTAAAAAATAGATGATTTATCAATATGGGCCGTATATTATCCCCATAAAATTTCTCTATAGAAGTAAATGAAGTACATCACCCTATCAGAGCTCGAATAGCAATTAAACCTTAAATAAAATATAGATATATACACACACATAAATATAGAACTATCATCTTTCATAGGTTCTCATAGGTTTTTGTCGTATACAAATTATTTCTTTCTTTACTTTAAAGATGAAATTAAAGGGGAATTCATGTATCTAGATTCAATACAATCCGTACTGCTTACTTTTAAGTTATTTCGAATATTTTATTCATAGACAAACTTAGAGATATCATTAACTACTTTCAAAGAGCATTTCAAATATATATATATATATATGAAGCCCAAAAAGCAGTTATTGATGTATAGATGAGGCAACAAACAGTTGCATAAGATTTATTGATAGTGCCGTATAGAAATTTGACATCTGATTTCATGACTCCGTGTCTCGAAGGCGCCATTTCAAGCCTTTTGCATCGTAATTGACATAAGAGTATTTGGCAGCTATGGGAGACCATTATAAATCCAACTGCCCACTTAAGACAGCTTGCAAACCTTACTTTTCAATCGTTAACAATAGAAAAATATATAGTAAATCGATTTATTTTTCTATATCATGTCAGCTGTCGACCACATACAAAGCTGAAGGTCAATAATGTGTCCAACAAGTGCTTTAATAATTAAAGCTACGTCATACTTGTCAATAAATAATGAATTATATCTGATCAGAAAACTATACTCAGAATAATTTTAATTTTTCTTGCTGAACGTCAATTTGACGTGGCGAAGTGTTAATATATTCTAATAAATATCAAAGAATTTCGAAAGTAATTTAAGATTTGAATTAGAAAAATCATCAAGGTTGATAATACTTGTTCAAGAATGAGAAATAATATTCATCAAATATAATCAAGAGATATATGAAATTTTTGAGAAGCACGAGGGGACAAAAAAAAATAGACTAATCATTATTATCGAGCTATAAAATAACTTTGTAGTCACGATGGGAAATAAATTAATTGATACTGGCAAATAAATTTTAAAGGATATGATAATTTCATACCCAATTCCATTATAACTTCTACTGATATTTAATCATTAAAATAGAATCAATGCACTTCACAAATTAGGTAAGTAATATGAGCGTGTATGGTGGGACCTCAGAATTTGATGTAGAATTCCCTTTTTATTACGATTCTTTAAAATCTCCCTCAATTACAAATAAGTATATGCCATAAGTTCAACGACAATCGATACTTATATTTTCCATAAATGACTTTCGATCAATTTATTAAATATTATGAATTAGCCCTCTTCATTTGAATTATGAAGTCAAAGCTTACAATTAGATACCATTATGTTGGTAACTTACTGAGTTACTTCCATATCAGTTCCAACAGATGCAAAGACCTACGCACAAAAATGCTAGAGATACAAAACTTTGAATGGAAAAAAATATCACTACAGAAGGGAACTCAATTACGTAACAGTGGAGACATTTTTCACGCATAGATCTCTCCTCTCTCTATAACTATTTAACGAAATGGTGAGAAAAATATCACCACCGTGTTTTATGATTCCTCTGCCGTTAGAAAGGAGTAATTTTGTCCACCAAACTCTCCCACTCAATTGAATGCCTAAAACTCCCACAAAATCTTCCGAATCGACAACTGCCTCTTTGCATTTTCCCATAAGTCCAAGCGCTGTCTCCAGGTGCCTTCCCACACATATCAACACTCATCGTCGAATTCTCTGCGACACACTCCCAACTCAAAAACCACCCCCTATGCATCTTGCGCGCGGGAATATTATGGAACTTCCAACGGCCTTTTTAAAAATTCTCCTCTCGTAACAATAAAAGTTTACAATATTTCTCACTCTTAGTTAAATTGAAGTTAGATTGAAGGAATGAGACTTGGTTATTTATAACTCATTTCTCCTAGTATACCTTTATACATACTTTAAATTAGATGATTTTACTGATATTTCTATAAAATATACTTAATATTACTAAAATTTAAACCTATTTTAAAAATATAACAGTCAAGCAAATTTTTTGAACACGTTTAGATTAAATATAACCTCTCATTGTAATTTGATAAAATGGAGGAATATATTATGCCACATCTTATTCAATGGATATAGATCTATGAACAAGATTAGACAGGATATAAAAGTTGTATATTTTGGCGTATATTTATTGAAAAATTTGAACTATAACTTCCGCAGTGCCTAAGTCTTTTTCATTTTTCGAAAACGATCCGATTTCAACCGAAAATCTCTTGGACGTTACTCGAGTGGAAAAGCAGTCGTAAGAGGGAACTTGATGGCCTCACCACCACCAACTTCCCGCCAGAGTTTCCCCTCACAGTAACCCTCCTTTCAAAATACTACGTACTCCAGGTCCCGTTGGAAAAAATCCTCCGACGTTGTAAACCGCCTCAGATGAAAGAAGACCTCAGCAAGTACGTTAGAAATGGAGGGGGTTATTATGTGAGAAGAGGGTGGAGGGGGAGGGAGAGGGTTGGAAAAAAGATGACCTTTAAGAGAATGAGTTATGGTGCGGGAAGAGATGAAATGATTGACAGAGGGGAAGTGAGGTTAGTGAAATACCGGCTCCGGAAGGGACCGGTTGAGGACGTTTTTTCTGCAGAGGATCGGGTGTAGCAATGGAAGGATGAGAGGTTACGAAAATAACGCGTATCGCACACAGGTGGGGGACGTCGTTGGTGGTGAAGCACGGATAAAGCGAAGGCTTAGGAAGAGCTAAGGGGAAGTCGTAAAGAGGTGCGGAAGGTACAAAAGGAAGTAATGGATAGAAGGGGGAGAGACGAATGCTGCAAGAAAATGGGGTCCCAAGAGAACGTGTGCTCCTGAGCGGCGTTTGCAACCGCCTCTCTGTTGCCGTGGGGCTCGAGGTTTCGCAAAACGTTGTCGCAAAATTTTTTCTTCCGCTCATAGGGAATCTCATGGGATTAAGCGGAAAGGGATGAATCTAAGGAAAAAGGTCCGCGTTTCCAGGGTGACTGGGTAATTCTTACCTCGCGCGGGTCAACAACTGGTTTTTCAAACCGAAATTCGGAAGTTTTTCGAAAAGGGTGCATTAATGCGAAAAGGTCACGTTTTTCCTGAATTGGATATGGATTTGAAGGTTTATCGCTTACTTCACAATAAGAAACGGTTGACCCTATATGGGTTTACGTGAGCAGGGAGCATATACTCCGTTGGCTTAATATTCGGGATCGAACACTTTTCTTTATTTTCATGTAAATTTAGGTAAATTTTTAGTAATACTTAGAAACTGATTTTAAGAAACTAAATAAGGGTTATTAAAAAAACGTTACATAGAATCTTGAACCAAGGTAGAATTGAACTTGCTTTTATGGTCAGTTAAATGTATATCAAATAAATTTTAATACTCTTGAAGACAAGCAGCACATACCATTGGATATGTATATATTATTCATTATTGAGAATAAAAAAAATCTGCCAGAATATTTTGAGGAGGTACTTATTTTTCGAGGGCAAAACAACAAAATAGGAAATGTTGTGAACATCTCATTCCAAAAGAAGAATGGCTGGAATTAAAATGCTAATCGTGTTGGAATCATAGATGACTGATTTGGGTTAATGTATTCTTCTGCTGACAACTGTGCAAACTTGGAGGTATCCACAGTGTACCTTAGCCTGGAGGTATCACTGGTGACAAATGTCTCTAAAAACATATTTATGCTCTTGTGATTGGCAGTCAGGGTGGTAATTGATTCAAATTTGACGAGGGATTTCAGAGAGAGAAGGGTATTGGTTCAATTCCTACACAACCGGAATTCCTACCTACCGGAATATTTGTATAAAATTTTCTGGTCCCAGCACCAATTTAATGGGAGGTACTAATATTTCCAAAGAATACATTAATGTAAGAAGACAGCAATGAATTCAAAGTCTATCTTTATCAAATTAAATAGAAATAAAAAAATCTTCGTTATTTTGGCCTTTATACGATATTGTACGTCGTTTGAACATACTAGAATACAGTAGAGATATTCTCATCTAATTAAAATTTGACCGAAATTTGACTAAATTTTATACAAATATTCTTAAGTGTTTACAACGCAAATAAATTATATAACATGTAATTTTTAAATAAACTATACACATACACGAAAAAGGAAAATTTCTTATCTTAACCTTATACTGTGAAAAATAAAAATAGTTGTCATAATTTCTTTTAGAATCAATAAGCGCATGATGATTCGTTAAAATACTGCATGAAAAGGCCGCTTTTTCTTTCATTTCCAGCTTTCGTGATTCTAATATACGTCGTAGACTAAAATAAAACGAAATAGTGGAACAATTTTCATGGAAAATTCATTAATAAAGGTATGATTTGATTCTCTCAATCACAGAACACGTTTCTATGATTTTATGGCTTTACTACCGCCTAGTGAATGTATATGAAGGACTTTGAGGAATCGACAAAGGAGACCTCAGCGTACTATTGCTCTGCAGGGAGTCTGGAGCTGTCCCAAACGATTTCTCCCCATTGAACCATAGGGTGGATAGTTTGGTCGAGTCACCGCCGCTAAAATCCATAGTACTTCGAATATCGCCATATTAAGAGGGTTTCATTCCTCCTGCTAAGGGATATTTACTTTTAAAGAAACTTCTAAATCTAAATACGCTTATACTGTAAGTGGAAGTGTAATGTATAAATATGTGCTGAAATCTTAGGACAGGAAAAGCCTCGAAGTGTAGCAACCCGAACTGCATTTCTGGGGAACCCCTGGAAGTGGGCGGGTCCCTTTTCCCGCCCTTTCTCGCCCATCGGAACCCAAACACTGCCATCGCAGGTAGCAGATTCCTAAACTCCCATCTTACGCACCCATTCTTCCGGATTGCGTCCCCATGAGACCCATCGGCATATCGGTGATAGGGGCGACAACTCATCGCAGCAGAGGTGAGTGGCAGGTGATGAGGTATTCTTACGCCCCCTAGTCGTCATAGATCGCTTCTAGGATGACGTCATTCGGCAGATGCATCGAGGGGTCAGCACCTGAGAGATGCCGAAGGAGTCTTTTTAAAAAGACGATCGGAAAGGTGGTGTTAAAGGAGGCGTAATGACGGAGGCAGATGGATCGAAGGCGATGCAACTCGGCTGCAGTCGTGTTATGGAAGTGCGTGACCCTTGGGAGGGGCATGTGGACACCGGGTGTCGCTTTCTTTGCTTGTCCCTTTTAAAGATATTGGCGGTCTAGATTAATGTCTCGATGCGGAAAATGGAAAACCTTTTTATAAGGGACTGCTGTGCTCCCAATTTTAGTTGAAATGCTGAGTTATTTTTTTCCTCTCACAAGCTTATATCACGAATATTTTTTTTAACTAATCACTGATAAAATCACTATCAAAATAATGAATGTTTTCATGCTTTACATTTGAAAATTCAAAGCAATTATTCCCACACGAAGCTATAAATATTGCGAATCGAAAAATAATAGAATAGCTAATAGTTGTACTCAAAAGACCAAAAAAAATTTCAGGAAATACATTTCTTAGACAGTTGATATGTAAACAAGAAGTTGTTGTTATGAATAATCTATAGTATGTTTGAATATAAAATTAATACAAATTATTTGAATTATAAAAAAAAATTATAAAGAAATCTCGAAATGAAAGAACGAAATATAGCTAAAAGATTAAAATATTTCAATATATTTAATAAACTATTGACATTATTATGAAATAAGACGAAGACATTGTAATCGAAAATTCAGTATAACCATAAACATTTTTAAGTTTACTATAACGATTTTATTTCAAAACAACTCAATAACGATCTTTTTATTGCTGAAAATCTTTCATATCAAACTAAAAATTCTTAATTTCAGGATGAAAACGGATGCTATTAATCTAAATCTTGTTTAAATATCGGATACATTTGAACATTTACCTTTACTCATATCTGACAACTGAAAGTTTTCTAAAGTAAATGAATCAATCCCTATTTGATATAGCCCTGAGATATTCAATATTTTATCGATAACACAATCGGAAAGCAAAATGCATCAAAACATTTCCAGAAGGTATCATTAAAAATGCAAATGGAACAGAACTTCTCGCACCGGGCAACACCTGCTAAGGGCGATACATTATCCCCGTCTCATTTTGTGTTCCAGTTACTTCCATAATTGGCACGAAGTGTCATTTCAACACGCACCGCTGGTGATAGCGAATTGCAACCGAAATCGCCAGATCGCAACAGATGTACGTTTAAGACGCATTAAATAAACTCTCAAAAGAGGTAGCCATCGACGAGACGGTAGAACCAGCTGGTCTATATAAATACATCGCCGCCAACGCGGATAAACTTGGCTCTATAAAATTCCCAGATGCAGAGCTCCATTGTCGCCGAAGGACCAGGTGAGCTCTTGCAGAAGTTGCTATCGAAGGGGGCAATCCACCCACCGCAGATTCCCTCGGCACCGGTGTTCGACCATGGGAATGCGGGGTCCAAGAAGGGGTTTGGGGAAGGTGCAGGGTGCTGCACCGATTGCACCGGGAGGGCGTTTTGCAGATTGCCTCCCACCGTCCTTTCCCACGATCCGGAGACAAGCGGTGTCTGCGGCGGGGGAAGTGCTGGATCATTTGAGGAACAATGGAAATCACGGCGTACCCCCTCGGACCTTCGCAGGGGGCCCGGTGTAAGGTATCCCAAAAGGGAGCTGATCTTGTGACGGCGGCAGAACAAGATTCTGACGTTTTTCACGGAAGAGAGATGAAATTTTGGGGATGGGCACCTGAGCTAGGCGGGAATTCCGTGAGAAAATTTTGTGGGATTCCTCTAGTCTTTGGTGGCAAACATATGTGCTAAGACACCTTTTGAAGGGGAAATGGGAATACTTATTTCCAAATGTGGCAGATTGGATTCCAGATTAATTTTTGCTATTATTCCTTTAAGCTATTACACCAATATGTCTCTTTGAAATAAAGCGAAATATATAACGATGGATAATACATCTACAAAATTTCTTGCCTATAATAAAACTGATTCGTTCAATATCAGAATATATTTGAAAGAGGATATAATTGGTAGAAAATAGGAGGTAGAAATAGATATTGAGAAGAACAAGTCTTTAGAAATTACAAAGAGAAAATTCTGAATTATCAATGTCATAGAAATTATGAAAAGTAAACGCGAAAGGTATTTATCACATTTATGATCATATTCTTAAATTATTAAACGTTTATGCATATCTAACTGAGATGTTATTAATACAAGGGTCGTCTAAATTAAGCTGGAGAGAGTTATTTTCATGTATTTGAAGAATTTGAACTGAATCGAATATCTTAAAATAAATAATGTGATTTCTCTAAACATATTCATTTCCATTTTTACTAATTAAACTACATCACACTCCCTTTTATTGTTCAGGTTTTACGTTTATTGATTATTATTAGAGCCAAAAATTTTTCAATTTTGGTATAATGAAGCGGAATTTTTTTAGAAAATTTTACATCTCTGAATTTCAAATTGATCCCATTTCTGCATCAACGTTTCGGTATTGCATACTGACTTTAAAAATATACACTATAGGGTAACTTCTCAAACCTAGGTTAAGAGAAGTTACCCTGACCTAGATTAATAACCCTGCAAATAGTCCTTTTACTAAACTTAAAATATGAAAAATATCGATGAAGAAGAAAGAAGTTTTTTGCAGTGTTTGTCAGTTAATAAACGCCGTTTCATTCCATGCAAAAAAGGTTTTTAGCACCAAGCAAATTCGCACGACTCGAAAGCACGTTCCATTGGTGAAAGTTCGAGAAGTTCTCCTTAGGCACGCCCTTGCAAACGTCTAAAACATATTGCGGAGGAAATGACGATGCAGAATTCAAATCATAAAAAATGATAAAAGAACAAAACATTGTTCATAGCATTCCGAAAGCGTGTATGGGCAGGTCGCGTGAATGACTCGCTTCTAGAACCCGTGTATAAAAAGAAAGCTGTGCTTCTCCTGAAAGAGCAGATGATATTCTACATTAGGACAATGATCTCTTGCATTGTTCTTTGAATTCCAGTCTCACCTAAAATTATTCAGAATCCTAAGTGTGAACCAATAAATTCATTCGCAATGTATACAAGATAGAAACCATGCCTTTCAGGTAAAACAGTTAAAAAATCAAAATTATTCGGATTAATTTGGAGTCTAATCCAGAAATGGTATACTTCGTTTACTTCCACACTTCTTTATATTTAAACGATGTCAGAGATATCTGAGGTTACGCCTCAGCATATAGCTTTTTTGGCATTAAATTTAAACTGAATTTAGCAGATCGAAGTAATCAAATACAATATATAGACGTCATACATAATATCCTTAATTTACCAATAATTGTAAGAATTATGGAAAATATATCTTTTAGCTCAAATTCAACACTTATATTAAATCTAAAAATAAAACAAAAGCTTGAATTTACAACATGAAAAGGTAAAAACTCTAACAAAATAGGATTTTCGACAATATATAACAAACGAAATATAGAGTTGTAAAATATGAAAGTAATAATGATAAATTTTAAGAAAATAATGATGGCTTATGAAAAAAATATCCATGAATGACAGAATATCCAAATATCGTACATGTTTATGTATTTCCCAGAAAAAAAATATAATTTTATATATTTTTCTGATTTTTCCGTATGTATTTTATAAATGTAATATATTACTTCTATATATTTTTAAAGTATTTCTACGTATATGCTTTTTTGGATGATAGGAAGCTTCTCAAATAGAGTTCATACACAATAAAAAAGATTTCCTACAAACGTCTGATAGATGCCATATTACCGACAGTTGGTTGAAACGAATCAGCTACGTCACGAGCTGCGTAAATCCAGCCTGAAATTGGGTGATAGATCTTTCTTTGGCACCCTAAGAGGGTCAGAGAGTACCTTGTTTTCGGTCATCCCCATGAAAACAGAGGCACAAAGGGAATCCAGGAAGAAAATCTGAGTGACAAAGTCTAGAGTTGAGGGTTCCTTAGGGATGAGGAAAGCTGCGATTCTGTGAGAACACTTGGGGAGTGGAAGCATCACCTTGCATCCCCTCTCCGAAAGATGAGTCACCTCATGGGATTTGTTGTTCTGTTGAATATGTTACTATATATCTTAACAGAGCCTTACGTGTAAACGAGAATACGTTAAAGAATCGAGAAAATTGATAAATTCACAATCAGTATTTCAGAGTAGAACATTTTATGTAAAGTATGAATAATCTTTTTTATAGATCTCTTAATTTAATTCACTCCAATTTTATCAGATCGATTTCTTTAAATACAGTCGTCTTATAACAGTAAAACTTCAGCGTGTCATTTCCAGCACACTTTGATTATGTTTACTATCGATAAAATTTTTACGTTTAGTATTTTATTTCTTTTCAACATATTTAATATTTCGTTTATATTATTTTATATTGACTTTTATGTTATTACAATATTATATCTTAACTGTAAGATATTGCATCAGAATAATGAAAAGATTTAATTTTGCTCTTACCAAATATAGATAAAGAAATATAATTTATGTTATATATGAATTGTCCCCGTTATATTCCAAACGGGTCTAGATATAAACGAGAACGTAAAACGTTGACGGATATCAAGTGTATTGTACATCTATTTGAGACCGAAGATCTTTCTCAAAAGATTTACTCTTTGAAAAAATGTATTCGTAACCTGTCACATTCCTTCAAACTTTAATGTTGGTTAATGCGTGTTCATTATATCATCCACTACAATAATAAAAGAACAATATTTCTTAAAGTAATAATACTACTTCTTTATGATATGAAAATTTAAGGACTGATCATAAGATTGTCAAAACTCTCCTCGATCACTTATTAGTATACCATATTTTTACAGTAAATTTTTCACAAGAGATAAAATAATCTATTTCATTGCATAAAAATGTATACATTTGCTTCATCATCTTATTTTGAGCTAGAAAAAATGAAAATAGCTCAAATTTGTATTTAAAAGGCTGTGTTTTTACGAATCCGTAAAATACGTGCCAAATTTTCTTTCTTTGACTAAACAGCACTTTAATGAAGACTAACAATCCATTGTAGAGACATTTACAGCTTATCTCGATGCATTCTTTCTAAAGGTGACCCGTTGAGGGTGTTTGGAATTTTCTATTGCTGTAATACGTGGATATTTTACCGAAGAAAAAACTGAACGATGTAATATACGATCAAGGAAATTTAAATACTTCCAGACCGTTTAGTATAACGATGAGCGTTATAAAAAGAAACTCTGATTTAATTTAATTGACTCGTTTGGCGGTACTGAAAAAGATTCTTATAATAAACTAAATTCTATATGAGACCCACCCTCGTCGTATCCAACTTGAAAATAGCCCTTAAGCATCGGCATACTCAAAAGGCATCTCGGCCCATATATCTTACGCCGGTCGATTCCCATTCACGTATTATATACGATATATTTTAACGGAATTAGTCGTTTATTTGCTTAATATTTCCCTATGACCTCATCCCGATTTTACAACCCCTTTGACGGTTCAAAGAATGCGACCGATTGAAATAAAGGGCGCAGTTCTACAAACGATCAAATACATTTCCTCTTTCGTTAATCTGAGAGGCATTTTGCCGGACATAACCTATTTTACTCTCGTAAAATAAAAATTCGGCTCTGATAAGCATCTTATGGGAGTTTGATAGCTCCTTAGATCAGTTTATTTTGGCCATGATGCTATTTAAAAGTCCATTGCCTGATTTGGTATAGTTTTGGAGCTAATTCTTTTGAGATTTATAACACCCTTATTAGAAAGAGATGGTCCAGAACTTTGGAGTAGGATGAGGTAGGTGACGTATACTTCAATGATCGGTTTTTATAATTAGTAAACTATCTTAATGGAAATTTATGTAGTAAATGTTTTCAGCAATAAACACAACCAGTTCCTAAACAAAGTAAAACTTTGAGTGTTTCTCGTGAATATCTTTAAGAAAACTTACAATTATCACAGCATCAAATATCGTATTATAGTTTCTGAAATTATTATTAAATCCATAAGAAAAATATTTATGTTAATTTGTAATGTTCTTAATAGAAGATTCTTTAAAAGTCTAAAAAACAATTGCATCCTATATAATATATGCATAGAGTTACCGATTTAACCACGGATATTGCTTGTCTTTCATTAACTGTAATATTTAGCTTTTTTTAGTGACGAGCGTTACATTCTGAAGGTGACCTCACTGCAACAACATCAGTCTTAATGGATATCCCTCGGAGGCTATAAAGTACGAAGTAATGCTAACATTTAGAATAAGTTTCAATAAAAATTTTCGAAAGGGAGGAACTTTCGCTGTAACCTTTCAACAAACTGGTGATTATTTTAAAGTATCGGTTATTAAATTCTCTTGGAAAACAGAATTTCTCTGATGGACGTAAAGGAATCAACAGGCGGCCTCATTAGGAGCGAACCACACACGCGCCGCGACGTTCCTTTGTTCAATCGTTGACCCAATCCGTCGACGATTTCAGTGGAATAAAAGAGAGGCAGTTATAGGGCTCAACTATATAGGTCGATTACGTCGAAGATACATGTATGAACCAGCTTCACGACCCCTGGGTTTGGCTTTGTAATTGAATAAGGTCTATAGCAAAAGAATAATAGGCTGTAGCACGAGTACATGGATTCAGTTTGTATATATTTTGTTGAAAATACAACACTTTATTGTGGTCAAGTAAGAAAAACTATCAAGTTTTATTCTTGATATTTTAATTTGTTTTTTCGAAAGCCTTCGCAAACTGAGATGTAACAAAAATATCATATATCACGATAAGATTGCCTTTTGCTCTAGATTGTTTCCTTAGAATATCTAAGAGTACTTTTCGAATTTCATCCTCAATAGTTCCTAAAACTATTCCTTAGCAATAGAATAAACTGGGATGAAAAGAGATTGAAACGCTATGGTATAAATAGATATTATTCTATTTTTGAAACGAAAATTAGAAATTTATTTACGTTATGAATGCCCAATGGTAATGAAGAATAATCGCATCAGAATATTGATACAGCTCTACATTTCTGAACCAAAATAAGAGTAAAGTTTTCTTAATAGTCAAATTTTAACAATGCCATCATCTGTTAATTATGCTCTTCCTTCAAACTGCCAAAGAAAAAAACTTAGTAGAAAATGAAACACCAGAGGACCTCTACAAACAGAGGACGATACTCCGAATACCCAAATTTGAAATTGCACACAACGAGCAGAAGACAAGGGAGGAAATGGTAATCCTCTTTCGGGTATTTCCCAATTTCCATTAGGCGTAAATCAGTTGACTGAATGAAGAGGGGCAACGGGCGGTCGGAACCCTTTGGACTCCCACACAAGTCTTCGAGAGGGCGTCAGTCATAAGAATCGTTGGATCCTCCGTCTTCGTGGGTGGCTGCCGGGGACACAGGAGGAATCCCTGAAGATGTGTTTATCACCGACTTAGGATTTCGGAAGAGGAATGCTCACTAATGGAGCGGATTCCGATGCTCGCGTGTTTTTATTTGGCCTCGCCCACGTATATCTCGAATACATCCATTTCCGATTCGGAGGGTAGCCATTGATGACGGAGGATATGAGGTCCTTCCTTCAGATGGGCAATAAGATGTTGCTTTTTATTGGCTCTGTTTCGAAAGAGGAACGGCCTTACCGATCTCTTCCTGATTATTCAAGGCTCTTGTTACCGTTAATATCTCATTCAGAAATTAAACGGAAAACTCTGAAGAACAGGTATATAGTTGTTAATCAATGCGTTGGAAGTCTGCGGAGGAAATTTTTCCCTACCAACTATTTAAGGCTAAATATATAAGGATTAAAAAGGTGGACGGCTTTAAAAACTCATGAATAAATTTATACGAAATTCATTTCAATGGAAAAGTACATTGTAGATATAATGTACATGTTCGCTCTTTACATAATATGATAGATGTAAAGCATACACCTTAAAAAGTAATGATGAATAAAAATTTTACAAAATCTATGTTTTATAAACATTGTTTGAGTGTATGTAGGTGTATAGGTATATAGAAAAAGGTTTTTTAGGGTTAAAAGAGTCAATTTATTCATTGAACTTTAAATAAAACTTCATAATTTTAAGATAAACATCCGTTGATCAATGAAATCATTGAATCAATGACTTTTTCAACTTTAGTATGGAATAAAATTATTTTCTCTCGATTTTCATCATTTACTAGGGTTGTTTTTCAATCCGAAGTTATTTTCAATTATCGAATGGAACAGACGAAGTGTTTTTGTTAGAAGATAATGCATCGATTTGAAACTAAATGTACAGCGCTGTACACAAAAGCTGTTTCTGTAATACCGTGTAGTGTTTATGCTACCAAAGATAGGAGTACATATCACCGGTACCCGTAATTTAGCTATGGTTATCTGCTCTGCATGCTGAAGACTAAGTATGCTATCTCTATGCACTACACGGCTGCTACGGTTGAATACAAGGGCTGTATTTTTGCTAAATGTTGAATTAATTGAGTAAAAATTTTCAAAAAATTGATGGCGATAATACTCAGAATGTGTCTTATAAATCAACAACTAAAAACAAAATTTTACAACTGCCGCAAAATATAAACTTATAATAAATGAAAACCTAGTCTTATTCTCAAAAGAATATTCTAAAGAAAAGTCCTTCACCTTAAGAATGAAATAACGCTGAATAAAATCAATTCACAGAAAATTACCTCATAAATTGAAGGATCTTGGAAAACTTGAAACAGTTTGTGAAAATCCTGCCATCTCGGATTTACTTGTAAAATTTAGATCGTATCAGCGGATATATATTTTAAAGAACACGTGTACACTTGCAAAATCCAAACTTGTCAACAGGCTGTCCTCGGAAACCAACGGGTGGTTGGGATGAAAAACGTAGATAGGGATTTAAAAGCACTGCTGCTGCGAAGGAAGGCTTTCTCGCGGAATTTCAGAGGAAAATAATACTTTTTGCGGAATAAAAAGGCCATTCCGACCTAAACACCTACAATAGTTCTCTTTGGAGATCTTGGATCATGTCCAACCACCTAATGAGATCTAATGTGACAGAAAATGAGAATGAAACTGTTTATCTTTTCCTTAATTCTAAACTATAAGTAGTATGGTATTTATTATAGTAAATTTTTACTAAAATTTCCTCTCAATTACTACCAATGATTATAATACTATATGATTATAATATTACAAAATTTTAACAACAAATCAAGTTTCCTAAAAAATTATGTAGAATTCGAGAATAACTAATTTAATCAAATACATTTTCTGAAGATATTATTTATTTTAATATTGTTATTTATGCAACAGAATTACATTATTGTTTATGAAAGATCAATTTTAACTATTAAATGTTATTTGTGATTTTTTATTACATCGCAAAATTAATAATTAAACGCATCAACGAGACGAATAACTAACTGCAACCTGTCAACCAATAATGCGCTCTTGAAGCAAAGTAAGATGTCATGACACACCATTTTACGCATACAATCTATTTAAAAAAAGAGGAAAAATAAAACAGACGAATAATTAAGTGCTCGCATGATACATTAGCAATCATCGATAGGCTTAAATCATCTTTCCCAGTAGCGATATGCTAACCTCACCTCCTACGCCGGAATTTGTCGATGCTCTTCGATCACGAATCACGACCCAGCTTATCTTCTGCGAGACTATTAGGTCACGTACGTCCTCAGGAGAGCATTACGCGTGCTTCTCCAGATAGTGCATGCTCTCCGTGTGGGTGCTCAAGATAAGGCCGCTTTTTCGCGATTCTCTTGTTTTTGCGCCGCACCCACGACCGCCCTTACGAAACTACAGACGATCTGGAGAAATGTTTTCTTGTAGGCAAAACCGCGACGTGACAGCGCTAAAGTGAAGAGATTACCAACAGCGATACGTCGAGGAAAATGCGTAATTATTTTAATTCCTCGTCTCGGTTTATAAAAGCCCGTAATGCGTTCGGTGCCTTCTTTTGCATTATCAAGATGCGGTAAGACGCGGGAATACAGCTGTATTTTTCTCGCAATGAATACATAATCGAATATCTTATGAGGCGTCATTTATGAACTAATTCAGCTGCTTCGAGATGTGCGGATTGCGAGTTCTTTGCGCTTAAAATAAGTTCCTCTTCGCATTCATCATCTCAAAAAAAGATAGAATTTTATGTTCCTTGGGAGAGTCTATTATAGTGGGCATACATTGTCGGGAAATATTTTAAACTTCGTCCAGACTTTACGAAGATGGACATCTCTCGGACTTAAATAAAAACGGGACGCAAGACGGAATAAAAAAGCCCATTTTTTCAACGTGCGTAGAAACGGCCTCCGGGGAGATGCAACGAACTTGGAGAGAAGTGGGTCTGAGGTCAGCGGAAGGGTTGGTTGGGGAACACAAAGAGTAGCCGATGGAGGGACGTTTGGCTTCGAGTACACACAGATGAGTCTTATCTAGTCGGTTTTCTCGGCAGCCGCTGCGGTTTCGTACCCCGCTCCCGGCGGAGGCGAGTTACAAAGCAAAGAATGGGGCGTATCCAAAGAGATGGAATAGTGTCCAGAAAATTATTAGATCAATGGGAGACCGTTATGAAGGTATTTGTGCGGAGACGACCCCTTTTCTTTGAAATGCAAAGGAACGCATGGATTTAAAATTGTTAAGTATCGCAAAGGGAATTATATTGCAATGATGATGATGAATCCTATATACTTACTGGTTATCTCTCAATAGAAAAGAAAAAGAAAAAATCAATTGAAAGAATGTCGAGATTTTCTCATAATTTTTGTTCTGGAGATATTAAACTATGAATATTGCTGTGCTACATTAAAAATTTGTTCATGTTATAATTTCATTATCATATCACAAAAACTCTGAATTCTGTAGCTGTAAAATCTAAGTTTAAACATTTTGCACATTTGATGACGCCTCGCAAAATCCTAATTTTCTTAAGCGATTGTAAATTTGATAGAAGTTTATGAGTCGAAATTTCTCTCTATGGAAGAAGAATACATGGTTGAAGATTGATACTTAATCCAACTGTCTGAATTCAATAGGTCCAGTAATCATTCCCGTCTTTTTTTCTCACAATTTTAAAATACATGAAACATTTTCAACAAGGAATCACTATAATACGATTTATGATAAATATATTCAACTTATTCCTTAAATTATACACCTGATAGCTGAATCTGATAGCTAAACCTGCATTGATATTAATAAAATGCAAATACCTTAATTGATAACTATTATTTTATGACATAGTGTAAATA
Source organism: Pantala flavescens (assembly GCA_020796165.1). NCBI lineage: Eukaryota > Metazoa > Arthropoda > Insecta > Odonata > Libellulidae > Pantala > Pantala flavescens. The sequence continues at coordinate 51,584,453 of CM036883.1, forward strand.
ACATATACTTGAATGAAAATCAAAAACTCTGCTAAAAAGGGAGATATATTTATTATAGAATTAGTTACAAAATATAATATCTAAGAATGAGATTGAGTGTTAGAAATTACAAGTATAGTATGGAGCAGCACCATTATGTCATCAACGAAGTCTGTCCTCTTTAGTTTGATAATGAAATAAAATGTTTACAGTTCCTTTGAGCCTTGATCCACTTTTAGAGAAGGGACAGAATAAATTCTTGAGCAAGCAGCTTCTATTTGCTAAGGCCGAGTTTGTTAGAGTGCATTGACCAACTTATATTCTATGCCCCTTTTCTAACTTATACTTACAATGAAAGTTTTACTGGCAACTGCTCATAAAATCAATACACTCTGTCTTTCATTTGTTTATAGAGCCTATGAAGATATTTGTATTATTCATCAACTGTATTCCTCCTTACAATCGAATAATGGTTTAAATTGTTAAAATAACAACGTATATGAAGAATGCAATTCGAGAATAATAATTTAAGATCAGCATTATCCTAATTATTTTAATTATTTTGTAAAGATTTGTTTTATCTTTAGGTTATATAAAGAAATAATTGTAAATATAGAAATCCTGATCATAATAATCTATCATTTAAAGTCCATCTATTACTATGAATAAAGCTTCTTAAACATTAAAAGTCTGTACGAATTATTTCATCCGAGTTTCATAAATCTATTCTCAAAATAGCTCTCACTTTCGACTTATTTTTTTCAGAAGTCATTGGACTATTTTTAAGGAATCACATATAAAATGAAAAACGGGAAAGTGGAATAAGACAATAGAAAGAGGGAAATAAGAATAGCTGAACTCCGCATAGAGGATGGAGCTGTGAGGAAGTGAATGCAGTTATGATTCGCAGTCGGGTATCCAAGGGCGCGTGGGCGGCGGGTGGTCCATTGGACCGCGAGGATTCCGATTCGAAGAATAAAGGGATGTTCGAGTAATATGGGCTCTTACAATACAAGGCCATAAAACAAGAGGGGAGATACGATTTGATGTATTTCCTTTGGGGCGCATGAGCTCCAAAGCGGAGTTAACCGACTCGGATGGCGAATGGACGTGTCTAGCTAAGGCAGATGCATTTGTCCTGGAACACCTTCGACCATGGCTCTTCCAGTGGATGGAGTTATGTCCCAAGAGATGAGCCACTGTGATGGAGATCTTAAACAATAGGGGCTCAACTTTATGGAATGAAATAGGAGGATGCAAGTCATGTACACGAAGATGAATTGATTAATCGTAAGAAATGAAATGAATGCAAGTATTCGAGTTTTATTAGTTGTTATTTGTACATTGTTCCAACACAATGTTTTCATTTATTGTTTTTATTATGGAAATATTGATAGACATATGGGATTTGACCATAATTCATATTATTTATTCTAAAATTTCTGTTCCGATAAATGAAATTAATAACGGAGAACTTAATTTTTGATGTATTCATAATTTAAAAATTCTAATAGAAAATTCTAGATGAAAGTATTGACGGAACATTAAGAAAAGGTTTGTATCAATTTCGTGGTTTTGTTGTAACTTAAATTCTACATTAAAAAGAGAAAATTAATCATTAATACTTCTAAAAAGCACTAATTATTTCATAAAAATGAGTAAAAGAAGTATTGACCATTAAATCAAATCCCTGTCAATACAGACGCACTGATAAATTTATCGGCAAGAAAATATGTAATATCGATGGATTAACTTTCATTTTCGAATATATGTCAATAAAATTGAAAACAAAATTTTAATGCAGCTACATTGCACATAAATCTAATTCCAAATCATTCCTAAAGAGTTATAACTGTCGCTTCGAACGTGAATATCAATTTGCCAGGAGAGTTATCCGGTGAAAGTAATCCCTAAGGTCTAATATTATAATAATTTTACCTGAGATCAAGGAGATACTATCAAATGTTTCTAATTCCGCAACTAGCGATTCCTTATGAGATGAAAACATGTAATTCGATGCCACGAAGATATACGTTGAATCAACCCTTTCACTCTAAATTGGCATCATAAACAATTCTGTGACTTTGAACTGAATTCAACAGGATATTCACAACTCGTACAAATCATTCACATCTCCTAAGAGTCAAGAGGAACATAGTGTTATATTACGTTAAAACTCCATTACCTCTAGCAAAAACCATAGAAAAAAATTCTGTGAGAGGAGAAACATTTCTTCTGATATAGATACAAAGTATCACCTTCACAGAGAAAGGCGTCTCTCTATTATTTCTACATCCTTCACGAACGGGGCATTCCATTCAAATATAAGTCCTTAAGACATTCAGCTAAATATTTCATTCGCAACCAACCGAGTGATACAAAAGCTTCAAGAGATTGCAATGAGAGGAATTATTGTATGAATCGTACTCCAGCATCTTCAAATCTCTATAGGCAACGAAACATCTCCATGATGTGCAATCGATCGCCTACCGTATGTCAATCGAGGATTCTCGACTGAATCTCTCCAACCGCTCAATGGGACGAATCCATTCAACGACCCCCATCCGAAGGCCTATTGAGAACGCGTAGGGACGAAAGGGCCTTTTTCCTTGACGACCCGCCAAGACGACCCGAGCGTACAGAAGAGCCCTCTCGCGGGGAAACAATGCCGCGAAAAAGGAGAAGAACATTTGAAGATCGGAGAGCGAATACAAACACGGAGACAATGGTTAAAAAGGGACCTCGAAGCTTTTTATTTGGGCGGCAGAGGGCACCAGAAGTGGTTCCGAAGAGCATCATTAAAAGGGTCAGGTGTCGTGCTCTTCATTAATGAGAACGGTAAAAAATCCCCGAGCATTAGTGCCCTCTTCGCATCGTTGGTTAAAGGGATTTTATTTCTTCTTTCATCTTTCTACTCCTCTTATTTATTTCGCATTGTCTCCGTGGTAACGTAAATACGAGGTTTGATTTTGAAGTGGTTTGAGTGATCTCAACGCACGGCGACTGAAACTGACGAAAGTTTTATGAACCTTCGAAAGGTTTCCGCGGATTTTCGCCTGTTTTGGAAAAGGCGACCGGTTTTGGAAGATGATGTTGCTATTGAGGGGAATTTGTGGGGGCGAAGGCCCGGGAAAGGCGCTCTTTGGGATGAATCCTCGCCTTATTTATTGGGGTCGTTACATTGTCTGCTGGTCTTCGTGGGTGGAGTGAATGAGTGTAAATGGAGTGTCCGATGACTGATGGAACTGGAATTTTCTGGAAGAAATCTTTGAATGCATTGAAAGGATATCCCCTGATCTTTATCAATAATTAATATTTATTAGAATTTTGTAATCGAGAATATTAATAAATACAATAAGACGCTAATTGGTTGTAAACAGAAATAGCAGGTTCGAAATACTAAATAAATATTACTCATACAAAAATATGTTTAACCATATTTATAAAGATACGAAGATTATGAAATGTAGGTTAATAGACATCAACTGTGAATAAGAATTTTCAATCATCAAGGAGCATAAAAAACATATGCTTCGTATTAATGATACAGTTAACCAGAGAACGTCTTTAAGTTTTGGTGAATGTGATAAACTTTGAAATAGTCATAAAGAGAATTGAATTTCTGTAAACTACAGCAACTTATTTATTTGGATGGTATATAAAACAGTTTAAGATTTTTTTCCTAAAGATTTAATGGAAATTCATTGAAACTGATTAAGAATAAATAGAAAACTTTTCAGTGTCGTTGGGGTATTTCCATAGTGAAACGGAGAGATGTGTTCTAGATATAAAGGACAGAATCTGTATTTTCTTGGTGATACTGAAAGAGAATATAGAGAAAGTAGACTAAAATTCCGAGATCATCCATCTTCTCTCAGGATGACCATTTCGGGAAATGGCCACCAGGTGGTAGCAACGACTAAGGGTCCACCCTTATTAGCAGTCTCGCATATCTGTAGAGATAATCAATTTATTCAAGAAAAAGAGAACAAACTGCTTCGCCCTTTGCATCCTCTCAGTACCTCTCAACTAAGGCTATCTTACCTTTTTATCAGAGAAAATTACAACCGTTCTCTCGTTAGTTGTCATTAAAATTAGAATTAAAAAAATCATTTTTCAAAAAAAGCTAAAATATAATTTCATACTATCGAATGATCTACTTGCTTAAGGTAGAAGATAGATAATTATAATTATTACATGTAATCGTGATTATTCGATTAAAATGAAGTTTAATATTCATGAAATATAAAATTATTATCGAGACGTTAATGTTGGGTTTGTATGCAATGTGATAAATTATTTCTGATTGTGAGATTACTGATGCAAAAAATTTTAAATAAATATATATTAAAAGATGCAATTCATCTATTTTAATGTTTATATTTTGCAGCGAACTGTTTTGAGCTATAATATTATACTTACATTCGTTTGACGAAAAAGGAAAATACGTGAAAATTTACTGGTGTAACTTAGGAAGTTAAAGTATTTTCACGTATTTCGTATTCAAACGATTGAAAATGGTATCAGCATTTTATGGAAGGTAATTTTATAATGAAAGTCAATAAGAGTTAATGTGTGTACAAAATGATATATTTTGAACACCTATCATTACGAAAACATTGATGTTTATGAGCTACTTTAAAGTTAAATTTTCCGCAATATAACGCTCCTTTAAGCTTCTCAATGCCAAAGAAGGCAATTAAAATGTACATTCTCGAGAACGGTTTTCATTTTTCGAAAAGAAGTCAAAAAATCAGGGCATATAAATCTCTATTGAATTATCATGCGACAAAAATCAATCGGAAATGAAAACAAGCCATTTTGGCTCATATTGAATGCAAACTCTTTGCTCAGTTTATTACCTTTTCTCACGAATACCATTACATCATCGCACTCCATTTCATCATAATTCATTTGTTAGATCGTAAACATTCGGCTCTCTTAACACACCTCCCAAAGCGTGAAACATTCGATTGAAAAAGTGCATTTCTCGTCAATCAACAAATCATTCCAAGTCATAATTTGAGTCAGTCCATATTTTACAAAACACGGACAAATCCAGACCAATCTTATAACAATCACTTTACCATATATAACAATTTTCCACTAATGAAAAATCAGAGACCGGCACCTAATCACCATATGATGGGTGTATTATATTTCAATTGTATTGTAAATGATATACTATATAGAAACATGCATGAAGTTTAGTAAGAATCCTGTTGTCTGCGGCAAAGAAGGGAAAGAAAACTAAAATACGAGTAATAGGTAAATCTGCCGGTTTGAACGTTATAAACTGTCCCTAAATATTTAAAATTTTTCATTTTCTTTAAGAAAAAGGATGAATGACTTTGTAACGTAATACATAGATATTTATTTTGTAATTATATTGTACTTCGTAACTATTTCGATTTAAATTCCAATAATGCGTTTACCTTATATAATAATAATATATAATAAACCTTTACTCTATATTATCTTGCTTTTAGGATTATTAATTTTCTAAAAATCAAAATGCATTCGGAAATTGAAAGTTTAACCTTCCTCTGTCACTTTGAATTGACAAGAAACTAAGTTTTTCATCATGCGAAAGTAATTTTGTATTCATAAATATCATTTGCAAACTATGAAAAATTAAAATCCAAACTCTTATTTTCCCATGGGAAATAAAGGTCATAAGGTGATTCACCTTTCATTTATATCTGAGGAATGAATATACATTTAGTATTATGATAAAAGAGAAAGATCGTGACAACTTTGTGCAATAATAGAATGTTTGATCGCACCGTTTTATGGCGAGCTGCGCTATGAAACGGATTAAATTGCTCTAATCCAAACCAACAGGTGTTTAATCCATAGATGAATGACTCAATTGTGAATTCTAATTTTCATTGCATATTATTTGAAGGAGAAATACAAGTCACTCGAAGATAAAGATGATTGTTGTAAATTTATGGAGAGTACAGATAAACGAAGAGCAAAAGATAGAACATTTTTAACATATTAACCAGGATTTTTAAAAGGCAATACTTCATGAAGAGCTAAACACTATTTCAGTATTACTTTTCAAAAATATGATTGTAATATTCTAACCCTGTTACCTTCTTAAAAAATTAACTATGATCTGAATATGAAGGTTTGGAAAAACGAAGTGCATTTTTACTCAGTATCGCAATCTTAAATAAAGCTGAATTCATTTCTTAAGTTTTAATTATTGACATTGATATAGAATATATTTTATATTTGGAATTTGAAGCGGTTTACATAACGTTTTGAATATTTGCGATCAAAAATCCAAAACGTTAACATTCGTATACAGAATCTTTAAGGTTAACTCCCTTTACATAATCAAATATAACCAAGTGTCATTAGTCATTCTGTTACTGACTTACAGCAGTTAGCTAAAATAATTTATTTCATGAAAATGTGATCGTTCATTAAACTACATCAAATATTCATCAAAAATTCGAAGTTGATAAGACCCGCTGTTATAGCGGAATACTTCCCTTGTTTTAATTTCCCTCCTCCACTTCGGAGCCGTTGGTATGCACCACTTGTTGGAGGCAAACATCAGAAGATTGGATTCTCGCTTTTATCGCGGGTGCCAATTTATGCGGGAACTGGTTCGATCTTAATCTATCCCATAAATTCCGAAAGCTTTACCCTCGGTTAGGAAAAAAGCAATAGATGGTTCCGATCACGCATCTGTTTTTCAACTATCCTATTTGTCGATCAGTTTATTTATCTCGTGCTTTTATCACTCCTGCGATCTCGAGCATTTTAACTTTTAGTCACCCTACGGATTCCTTGCCTACAACCATCCAAGAAAAAGCACAAGCGAGTTTACGAGTGAGTTACAACTTTGTTTACATGTAAAATGTCTAGTGAAGCATTGGATAAATCCAAGTTTATAATGGGATGGGGAATAATTAACCTCAGTAATTGTGGCACATGAAATAATTCTAGAGTAAACATTTCTGGCAGTGTGCGAGACATAATTATGTATGAAAGTAATTTAAAATAGCGATCAACATTAATCACAAATTAAATATTCTTCCGCTGAGAAAATTGAAATTTAATTTATTTTGGATTGATATATACATCTCATTTTCATTTAATCACGTTAAAAATTTAAAAATTGAGTTAACCGATCGAAGTGATCATTATTTGAAGCTATTTGCAAATTTTGTAATAACCAGAATAATCCTTACATTTCATAAAAATATTAAATAATTAGAATATGACTTAAGAATGAAAAATCAAGAAATTTCTTGACACAGGAGTTATGGAAATACCTCGATTCTTTTAATATCCTTGTGGTGAAAAGGTGTTATAATTTAATTTTGAATTAAATAATTATTCTTGATTTGCATTTCAATCTCCCGCATTCAAGGTGATAACCCGTTCCTATACACTAAGTATTACTTCACTTTTTTTAAAAACCTTTTTATTCGACATTTACTTCGAAATTACCATTTAATAATATTTTAAATTTGATTCGTCTCTCGTGAATTGTATGTTTGAGAAATGTTTAGGTTCCATTTATCCAAAATAAAAACTTATCCAAAAAGTCTTGAATATGATACTGGTTTTCAATCCTATGTATGATGGGTATTGCTGTAACATTAAGGGAAATAATACTCTTCATATCTTCTAAAACATTTTTCGAAATGCAGCGAAAATTTTATAATTCAAGTTAAGTAGAAAAATTAAGTTAGGCGAATTCTAATACATACTGAGGATATAAGCTTGTTAATGATAATAATTATTTGGTTGTTTCAAATTATGCTTCACTTTATCCTATGACGGTCTTATTAATAAATACTTTACTTGATTGGGAAATAGTTGAATATCTAAATTATAACGAACAGAAGGTTATTATGAGTTAAGATATTCAAACGGAAAATTTGAAGTAGCTATACCATTTTATTTCGAATGTTCCTAACAGAAATTTTAAAAAATTCGGAAGAATTGTTAAAAAACCTGGAGAGACTATATATACATATTTATTAATTTCAATTTGTGTGTGTTTGAGGTGATTAAAAGGTTTCTATGGCAGTACACCAATATTTCTGAGATCTAAACCTATAATAATGCTCGTTTATTTTTTACACGAGGAAACAGCGTTGTAACTAATACAATAAGAATGGATACTAGAGAATTTAAGCTGCTCTTCTACATTTGAAGAGAGGCGTAACACGAATGCTTTCCGTACGTTTAACGCAATTCTCCGCATTTCATCCCGATCTGTCGCCACTCCTTTCTCAAAGATTTCACCGATATCTTGGCTAATCTGCCCTCACCACCTGCCATCTAACTCCTTCCTCTTAATTTCCTCCATTATACGCCCACGCCAACAGACGTCGCTTTCTTTCGCCGACATTCCACGGCGGTCCCTTTTGCCCCGCATTCCACCCGCCATCTCCCGCGTCTCCAACCCGATGACCTTCCCCCGAATATCCCCTGACGAACGAATGGGGATTCAGAGATGGGGCCGAGTAAATGGTTAGATAGTACGCAGAGCATCCAAGTCTAAGTAAGTGGAGTGTATCTTAGTGTTTATCCACAGAATACACTATCTTAATACCAAAAATATTTACTTAAAGGTTTCAATGACGCAACTAAAAACGAGCCGAACGTCGAAGGAAACCATGGTTGAATTAGTGTGACATGGTTCAAATCCCTCTTCTAGATCATCATCAAACTTATGAGTTCTAAAACTACTAATAATTCTTTAAATTCAAGTATTCTTTTATTTAACTATTTTTTCTGCTGTAAATGATGGTCTATACAGTAGTACTTTCACATTTTTATCATTTTCAACTTATTATTTACATCATTATTGATCATTTTAAATTTATTTCATGAAGATTTATGTAGAATAATTTTATTCTTAAGTTCCAAACTAATTTGCAGTTTAAAAAATGTTATCTATTCATACCATAAATTCAAATCTTACACCGTATTTTTTACTTTTAAAGTTACGTTTTCATTCCTATTTCAGTTTAGGATGAAGAAATTCATGAATATGGAATCTTAAAGATGCTTATAAAATAATTTACTGACAGAAGAAGAAATTTAGCTTAAAATATTAATTAAAGGGCGGAAAATATTGACTGATAATTAAAATCATTCATTGGAATCATTATACATACTGTTCTTCAATGATAGGAACCATCGTAAATGGAATGTGGTAAGAATGATAAACTATATAGAGTAAGCGAAGACTATTTCTTAGTGAACATTTACATACAAATCTACTTCTAACCTTTTACTGAATTTTATGTAAGGAGAATTTATAGTATCAACGCATAGAATGTACTCTTCCATGGTTATATAACTGCTAAGGCCTATGAAAATATTCAGTTGAAATGCAACTGAAATCTCAAGGATTCACTTTGCGTTGTGAAGATAAATAAATTGGAAAAGTATACTGCATAAAGAAAAGTTAGTGATTTGAGACTCTGAGATCTTAAGGAACTACATCACCCATTCTTCAACTCTATTTTTAGCTCCCAACGATGTATCCAAGCACTCTCCGCAAAAATCCTCAATGCATTCTTCTTATTTACAATGCAGACCATTTCGGCGGTGCTCTTCCCTTAATCGCCAATTGGCTCGGAGGTCGCGCAGGTGGCCCACCCGCTTTGTAATGAGTGTTTGCGATGGGAGGAGCTTCGGCGATTGAAAGGTTTCGCGGAATTATAAAACGATTCGTCTCGACCTTTGCCCTTCTTAGGACCCCCACTTTAACACTCGATTCTTCTCCTTTACGAGCGAATGCTTTCAGGGATTTCGAAGGAGAATATGCCTTTCGCTCAAATTAAACAGCCTCTCCCGCAATTTATCGCGCTCTTACGAAGTGCGTATTCGATGGGTGTACTCTTCTTTGATGCTTCTTCGGGAGCAAAGAAACCGAGAGAGAGGTGTGCGTTGAGTCAACATTGGTGCTTCAAAAGGGAAAATATCGTGCTTTTGATCGAAATATTACTATTAAATCATAGAAAAAACATTATTAAGGAAAAATTTTAAATGTATGTATGCTTTAGGTTGAGCGTTCGAGATGTATGCATATTTTATTGGACCAGATGTAACAAATTCATGAAAGATGAGAGTTTAATTGACAAGGGTCGAAATCAAGAATATCAGGTCTAAAGCTACCCAATTATTGCAAAATTAATGGAGGAACAGAAATCAAGAAATCAATTGTTTGAACTTATTTAGATACTAATCCCACTCCATACATAAATAGCATAAAATTAAATTGCGAAAATAAACTAAAGGAGGACGTACTCCTAAATTATCAAATATATCAAATTTTAATCGCAATAATATCGGAAAATTATTCATATTTTATGTATCTGCGAATGTATAAACTTTATAAAAGCCAGACAAAGTATCCTTGGAAAAGATACCACTAAACCAATGGATGAAAAATGTTAAAAATATAGTTTCCGGAAACAGTGTCCGTGTAATTGAATGTGTATAGATTGTATCGATAGGATGTCACGAGCGTGTATATATTTACCGACTTGTCCACATTCACTCGCACGCATACACCTGGCAGCATCGGTAGGATTCCAAAAGAAAAAATCGGTTCGAACAGTTTCTCACGTTGCAGGTGTTGGGCTCTCTCGGAAGAATTAATAGTTAGTTTCGGCACCGAAGACATGTTTCTGGACCTTGTTTTTGCACAGTTTATGGACACGCCTTTCTTCCCCATCTGCAATTCTTGATATATTCACCAGCAGCCTTTCGGAAAGGCGTGAAACTCAAATTTCCGCTAATTATTATTTAAAAGTTATCATTTCCGTTTTAAATTACATGCACTGATGATGTGCCATTATGATATATTTCTCCGCCGAGTAAAATTTAGAACAATAACAATTTGAGAGAATTATTCTTAATAAATACAGTCAAAGTCAAACTTAATACGAAGCCTAGATAAATCGATCTTTGCTTACAAAATCCAATAAAAACAGCAATTATAAAATATTGAAAGATTTATAAAATTATTTTGTTGTTCATAATTTATTTTCCACATTCTACTTTCTACTAGGTGAAGTAGCAATCGACAAATTAAATTTCAGAACAAGTTCCTATTTTTGATTTTTTTAAAACCAAATACATATTTTGAAGATGTTAATTAAAATTATCATGTGGAAAACGAAATAAAAAACAGTTGTCTCTTATTTCAGCAAGAGATAACCAGGAGAAATAGTATTGAAAAATTATCATAATGAATTCACAGTTTAACCTTCTTATAAACAGAATGCTTATTTTTGCAGCCTTTTAGATAAGATACATTTTTTAGACACTAAAAATACTGAATTTAGTGCCAGATTAAATTAAGAATTTCATGCATTTCATTGTGTATCAAATGGAACTCTGCACTCACACTTTGAGGAAATCTCGCCCCTTTGAGCGCATATCTTCTTACAACGGCTGTCTGCAAAGCTGCCGCCCGTTTACTCATAGCCATCGTCTCTTCCCAAGCGATTCCTTTCAAACGCGAGATGTGCAGAAAGGTAGCTTCTATTCGCGATGCACGGGGATATCTCGCTCGAACCTTAAGCGGTTGATCCTTTTATCATTTGTGTATTGGGTAGCAGTGCATTCTTCCCCCTCATCATCGTGCCTTTGATATGGTAAGTTTCGTTGCTCTTACTTGCAATAGTGGTTTTATCCTTACTCTCGGGTTTGCACTTCCGTTACCCCGGTCTTCAGCTGCACCGAAGCAGGTTAAGGAGATTTCAACGGTCGATGTCACACTGTCATTGCAGAAGAACACGATTCAGTGTGCAGCGGAACGTTTCTGGATTTCGCAATGAACATCAAACGAATTTGTGCAAAGGATTTTTGTCACAAATTTTTCCGGAATTCATTTCAAGAAAAAATCGATCGTGATAATACCAGAGAAGCTCCTTGATTTTTCGTATGAAAATAGAAATGTGCAAATAAAAAATGTGTAATTCAAACACTTTTAGTTGTTTGGTTAGCTCTTGAAGATGAATAAATATAAATTTTGATCTAAGAAAAACCTTTCAGTAACCTACATAATTTCCGTCAATGCTCCCAACACCCTAATAAGATTTTTCCATGAAATATGTATCCAAATTGAATAAAGTCAGGGGAAAATTTAACATTCTAAATTATATTATTCTCTCGGTGCGTACCCAAGGACGCTATTATATCTCCCAAAAAACTTCAAATAAAAACTTCAGAGCATATAATAGCGACCCGAAGTTCAAGTAAGGAAACTGATTGGTTATGTCCTTGGCTTAGCCTTCGACTTCCCAAAATGGTAAGTCCTCGACTAATAGAACCGAATCTCGTAAAATATAACTGTTTGCACAAAACGTTTTCTGGAACATTACATATTAAATGGTTGAGTGTCCCTCCGAAGAATTGAAAGCCGCGCATCGAAAGATGGGAATCATCAATAACCCGAATGTCATCAACACGGCCATCAACGGACGAGCAAATAACAGCACGAATTTCCCGGTCGCCCATAAAATCGGCGCCGAAACAGAATGAGTGAAGTAAAATGTGAACACGTAATGAAAAAGCGATAATTTCACGGACGTTAATGGAGCAAGAGGACGCCCACCGCCGAACTCTCGATTGGAAAAAACTCATTTGCCCCTGAAATCGTCTTCTTCTATATCCCAAGTGAAATTCCCTCTCCCACGCAACGAACATGGAATCACACTCTCAAACGAAATAAACCGAAGGAACATTCCCATTTTTCTTCTTTCTGAAAACTTATGCTTTTCTTTATAATGGAGAAAGTTACTTCGGAATCATCCTCATCCAGATACGAGCGCTGGAAAACGTTAAATCACATGCGATAAAATGATGAGGAGACGAAATTTTAGAGTTCATATAAGAAAGTGGCAAATAAAAATATTTCAATGGAATGAAACGTAAAAGATAAATGCCTGATTTTTTGAACGAAGATTCCAAACTAGAAAGGGTTGAATTGTAAGGCTTGTGCAAGTTTTTTGCAATGATTAGTCAATAAGGTGAACTGTATATTTTTATTCTTTACCTCCAATGCTTATTTCCATCAAAACTTATGGATAATTCGTAAAGAATTTAGCCAATTTTCGAGAGTAACAAATACAATGAATAATAACCAAATATTTCAGTAAATTTTATACAAAAATTCTATTAAGGATTAGTTTAACTTGTATTTTGATCGTGCAACTTGAATTTAATGATTTAAAGAATAATGTTGCATCACAATAGGAAATTAATTTTATCCAACTAATGTTTCTAGCAAACTGAGAATGATTGTCTTCTTAAGATGTAATAAAAATAAGATTCATTAACATCATATTCATTCGTTGCTTGATACAATTAACAAAGATATAGATGGTAATTTTCTTTGGGTGATGAAAATCCTCAAGTTACGATATAAATTTTCGTTTTCTAACATTTTTACACGATAAATTTACCGAAGAAACTCTTTTAACTTCGCAATAAAACTAGTAATATACACGTAAAAAATGAAATGACTTTTCCTATTCTCGGGACTATCCGAAACCCAATGACATCCCTCCCACGCACGACTTATTTCCCCAAAGGAAATGTCCCTTCAGATTTCCCCATGATTACAAATCAAACCCAACCCTTTTCCATTAGGAAAAACCAGGGAAATGCCTCTCACTCGAGAGTATATCCCCAACTGAAAGGCTTCCGACTCTCTAATGACAGCATCGTTCGTCCATGCAGAGCGTAACAGTAGGTTAACTTCTCGTAAGGATGACCCCTTCATTGCAGGGCCATATCTCACTCTCGCCTAAACGACCGTAAACTTAGTTTATTATGCCACCGGTGTAGAACGTGGGGATCCCCCAATGTTAACTGGGCGATGAAAGGTGAATGATGGGTGGTGTGGGAGGAGAAACTTTTGGGGTGTATGGTAATCTCCCAACCATTTTTTTCCTTCGGTTTCCCTCGCTTTTCGAGCCGGTCCTTAATCACGTGCCTCATTCACCTAAATCTCTTTTGGTCCATTCGCCTCTTACGCTATATTCCCGTGAAATGACTGCTCTATACCAAAGTATCTGAAGGACGCTTGAAGGTATACGGTAATGGCGTTGTTCGTCCTTAAAGAGGAGAAGGAAAAGGGGGAATGGAAGTGTGATTCTAAGGGAGAAAGGAAAGACGAACATTTAGATAAATAACTACGCTAGGAAATGAATGGTGTATTAGATTGAAGGTCGAAGTAAATCATTGGTATTCTTCAGTTGTATGGTAGGTACACATGCTAATGTCCTACGAACCTCTTCCAATGTTTGTTTTTAGCTTTTGAATGGTAATATATTATTTACTAACGATTCTCACGGTATATTTAAGCTAAGATTACTTTCAAGTGCTTATTTATCTGCAATTTTAATTAATCTGACTTTAATAATTGTATCATTTTTAGACAACATCAATCGAAATTTAATCTTACGGTTAAGCAGCATTAAGAGTTCTTAACTTTTTTAGAAATGTTACGTGCTTTACTCTAGCATTGTCAATCACAATTTAACGGTAGCTAAGGATAGGTTCCTTCCAGAAGGAATGCCTTAACTAATTTGATCATTAATAGATATACTTAGAGAGAGATACATTCAAAACAATTCTTTTATCATAAGGTCTATAGATTTACTTTTAATGTCAACTGAAAGAAAAGAAAAAAATAACCATTAATTGATGAGTAAAATGATAAATTTCCTTCCTTTTGACAAAAGATGAAAATGATAACAAACTCTTCTTACCAATAAAATCTTGTTCTCTCGATAAAATCTCGGATGGAGCGTAAAATGGTAGGAGGTACTATACAATCACAGATCGTGAGGTAAGACAACTGAACATGAAAATCTAAGGATCTCAAATTCACGTAAATTCAAAAATGGGAATCCGTTTCGTACGCAAAATCCGCATTCCGATAAGGAAACGATACCATATGTGCGTTCGGAACCAAAAGTATTTAGGTTTACACTCGGCTGTTTAGTAACGCGGAAGGAAACCTATGAGAATAAATATCGAACAAGGACGAAGTATTGATAAAGTGCGCTTTTATCCACGCTTTCTCCTCCTCTTTTATCGCAGATCGGAATGAGCAATTGAAAACAGGCCGCTAACATTCACGCCCTCGGCGGGAATCTAACCCTTGACCACGTGTTCCGAAGCGGACGTCTGAAAAAGAATTCCCATTGGGAAATCTATCGCAATTCGCCGATATAAAAATTCGATCTTTTTTGTTTGTTCCTAATGAGTTCAAGGTGGAATTGGAAGCACGCAGTTTCAAAAGCACGCAGATGTTTTTGCAATCGGGAGAGAAAAATAAGTTCAACGGCCTCGGCACACGAAATTCCTTTAATTATTTATCGGCGCACGTGGACTCAAGTGTAGTATATCCTTCGAAAGGCGGATTATAATGTTTATATGGAGTAATCCATAAGAGCTGGAGTAAGAAGCACGCCTATGAGGCTGCAAATGGGTGGAAAAGTATCTCGTTTCTTGCAGCTTTACGTATTGGAATCTTCAGCTGCTAACATACCGTAATATGACTTCTGATTGTAATAAATTTCAACGCCTGCTGTCCTCCATCAGATGTTGGGGCCTCCCTTCAGCTGTAACATTCTCTGCGAGTTTACCTACCGATCTGCAGACAGACTTAAATCAGAATATTTCAAAATACAAATTAACTTCGCTAAAAATGTCTAGCATCGAATACTAAATGATGGACAAATGCCATTAACTCTTGAATGAGATACAGGAAGGTTTTTCCTTACGCTTTCCCATTCCACTACTTCTGGCTAAAAGAAGTCTTTTTTCCGCTTATTCTTCTCAGAACTCTTATCATTAATTTTTAAAGAAGTTAATCATCCTCTTTTCACGTTATTCATCGATCATATTACAATTAGCTGCAGTATAAACATTTCCTGCAACTTCTAAGCTTCAGAACGAAGAGATTATTTACTGAAAATTCCGATATTTATTTTCCGTATAGATGTGAATGCTAGTTTTGCTTACAGAGTAAGGATTTATATTTTCAACTGAATGAAGGGTATATTAATCATTATTACTTCGGTGATCGGTGCAATTAAGAGCAAAATAAGTATTCTATTTGAAATAGATAGCGCCTTGGTTTTCAATTGACATGTTTAGTTTTCCTTTTTTTTGAGAAGAGAGTGAATTAATGGAAACCATTGTTCCCTCTTGACCGTTAATTCAAAGCGGTAATAATTCAATACGAGTGCAAAATGTACGCACATAGTAAGTAGACTCGCCGTTAATTACATCGATTCTTGGATAAAAGAAGCAGCAATGCGGATAAATAACTAATTCTTGCGAAACACGCTTCATTTCGCGGAATAACTAGCGAATTGACGCGTCATTAGAGAGATAGACCTGCGGCCTTCCTTTGATACCACGTCATCTTCGTGAGATGTATGTTGACATTATCATTAAAGAATACACTACTTCGACTTTTTCAATCAGATGATGGATTTCTCTTCATTTCGATGTAATGAATGAACCTCCCTTGTCTCATTTCAACTTTCTCCGCAATCGTAAGTAGATTACGCTTAATTATAGAACATCAAAGTCCTTTTATCGTTCCGTTAATCTTATCGATAGTCTCACGAGAATTGTTCAAGAGCATTGAGTTCCTGACAAAGATGGACTGTTAACGCTAGTGAACAATACTGATATTTGTAACGCATTCTTGTACTAACGCTGATTACGAATGCTAATCAAACTCCGCCTGAATACAGAAATTAAAATCCATGATTATCAAAGGATGACTAAATGCTGATGACTAAGAAACGACTGATAAATTGTTATTTAAGGCCAAAATTTAAATCGCAGAGCTAAAATTAAGATAGCTGATAAAAGAATAAATATATGAATGGTCATTTTCCTCAATGAAGTGAAATCCATGTTCAAGAAAATTATTACAAGATTAAAAGATAGAAAAATAGAACGAAAAGATCGCAATTTATGTATATACGTAATCCGTGCTTAATATATCATAGTGAGGGGCTTAATGTAACAGGAAGATAGTAGATGAACGCATCAGGAAGCGTTATATGAAGTATGTTCAATATCCAATTCTTATTTTAACAAGATAATTAAAGGAAAAGACGGAGATGAAACAGTCGAAAACCCTGTTTTGTCCGTTTTCTCTCAAAAAAACCCGCAGCGCCTCGGGTCCACTCTCTTATCGGTCAGCGATGTCAGATACATTCTCCAACTACATTCGCTCACGTACGGTCATTCGAAATTTCCTTGGTTTTTCTTTTCAAAAGGAGAACGCATGTCGACCGTCTGTTGCGTTCCTTTGGCGGAAAGTTATTAGTTCGAACAGATACACAACTTTATTTGAGGTCGCCACTAATTTCCGGTTCTATATAGATATTTTTGACATTTTGGAAAGGCGAGATCAGACGAGTAAGGGTAAAATGATTGTCTTTTTGTGTGTGAGCTGAAATGAGAGAATCATGTCCTTCTGTTTAATTACTAACATTTTAATTCTTAAAAATTATATCAATTACTGATTTCATTATGCTCTGATATTGTACTACGAAAAACTTTACATACACTTTCCAACTATTGTAAGAATATCTATGCAACAAACGATTATTGAAATTTAACCAATATGAAATTAAAAAATCATTACATCATCATCTCTTCAAAGATTGATTGGGAATAAAATGAGATTCATTAATTGCCTCAAGTATTTCGCTTTAATGCAAAGGAATACCGACTTATATTTTTTTCTAAAATGCACCATTATAAAATTCCTTTCCCTAAACTCATTCACTATTAAAATCACAGCGCAAAATATACTTCATAGTTTATCGTACATCTAATCATCCTGGAGAAAATTGATTTAATTCTTTTCCAATGGCAAAGACTCTAATTTATAAAACTGCTGTACCCATGGATAAAACACATTCTTTAAGTACTGATGTTTCAATATGTGCGTGGTGGAATTCGTAACGCAATTTAGATAATGATATTGGCATTCAATAAAATTTTATTATATTATTTATTATATATATATATATATATATATATATAATCTGAATATACTGTATAGATTGAAACTGAAAGTATGAATAACTTAGACGATGTGATTTCTATGGTTTAGTATACATTGATCAAGTAATCGCTGATTATTAAAATGGACTTACGATCAGACTTTGGTAGACTTTGTCAAATATATAATGTCACAGAAATATAGACGTTTTAAATGAGGATGTACAATAACTCAATATTATTGCCTTTTAAGATTCAGTTCATCTTTCATATGAAATTAAATGATAAATTAATATCTTATACGTAATTTTTCTAATGAATTTGGTTTCAAAAACTTACCTTTTTAAAAATTTCATTTCATTTTACTTTGAATGAAAAAATATTTAAAGATTTAAAATTGTAACAGCAGTTTGTAACTACCTTCTGAAGCACTAAAAGCTAACTGTATTGAGAAATATTGGTATCAGTGGATCTGAATCGTAGACAATTATTCAAATTTATTAGAGGAACGAGAAATATTCACTCAGCTCAACTACCGTCGATATTAAGATTATAGTATTCAATTAGGTATCACCCAGGATTCGAACAAATTATAATCTTCACCTCTGCTTATTAAAAGAAATTGTGAATTTTAGTATTGAGAAATAGTCCTCGGAAATTAAGTAAATTTTTAAAAATATGCAACAGTTATAACAATTCGCTATCCAATTTAATAAGTAACGAGTACTCGACTTATAAAAATATATAAATCAAGCCAGAAAATTACGAATGATGTATTGTATTTCCGAAGCCAATTTCACTAATTTAATGAAACGAAACACTTGCAAATTAAATTATTCAATCGTAAAGGTTTGCGTTTTATTGGAAATAAACGTTTGGATATTTGTAGAACACTCGTTTGTGTATCAATCGTATATTAAAAGGCATTAAATGGGAGAGGTAATTGTGAAGGAATACATTTTGGACTTCACTATCTCGTTTTTACAGAAAACTTCCTTTTAGTGGTTTCCCAGCGTGATCTTACACCCCTAGTAGTTATTATAACAAGAGAGAAATAAATTTTGAGACAACCTGACCTTTTAGTTAGAAAGAAAAAACACCATTATCACCCAAAAAGTTTAAACATACATGTATTAAGACTCGTTAATATGTATTCCAATATTTTGTATAAATCGGTTATACCCATCCATCTATCTTCGTCTCATGAAGATTATTTCTTTCCCCTAAAAACATATAAAATCTAAACTTACCAATACTAAGACTCATTCAAAGTGTATAATAAAGCATTGAATATCTTGTGTTCTAAAAAGGAAGCGCGAGGAAAACAGGAGGAATCATTTTCGCGAAACATTCAATTTTCTCAATATAACACCGTATTAGCGCCACCTACGACAAAAATATTAATCGTCCTATGCAAAACGGATATCTCGTACAGTAATAACGGCAATCAAGACGCGTAAGTGATGCCGAAACAGCGCAGAGAAGCAAATCCATTTATTAATCTATCGGAAGGCGCGCAATTGCGATACACCTGAGGTTAAACCGAGCGCAGATAACAAAACGACACAGTGTTATTCAATCTCTCCGGGAGATAAATGGATTTTTCATGCTCCAGCTCGTTATTATTTAGCAATCGCTGACCTCACTCCACCCAATGATCTCCATACCGCAACAGACACCCCCGAGTTGCAACCTCCGCCCTTCTGCATACCGCCCTCGAACGCGTTGGCACGTGCCTAC
Organism: Pantala flavescens; assembly: GCA_020796165.1. Taxonomy (NCBI): domain Eukaryota; kingdom Metazoa; phylum Arthropoda; class Insecta; order Odonata; family Libellulidae; genus Pantala; species Pantala flavescens. The sequence goes on from CM036883.1 coordinate 51,604,214, forward strand.
GCGTCCTTCTCCAGTATTTTCTGCGTGGACCGCTGCCAGAACGATATTTATGGTTCCGAAAGGATTCGATTGGGAGCACTGGGTGACTCACGAGAGGGCGTTGTATGCTTAGCGGGAGGAATAAAAAAGTTGAGCAACGGCTTCCGTCTTAAGGAGACCGGGGTTTTTTATACTACGAGTGATATAGCTTTGCTAGGTTTTTCGTCTCTCGTAAAGCTGGCGTGGAATGTGGCAAATACGAGCGCTTAGTTATCGACGAATGTTATTTTAACTTGGCACTGCCGGATTGGGGTCATTACAATAGAGCTTGGGGTGTTTCGCTGCAATAATAGGATTAAATGAAAAATTTTGAATCGCTGTCTTGAAATATCGAGAGGGCGATTGCTTTGCTGCCAATTGTAAATTCTCGCTGAGCTCTATGGCTTCTTATCGAGGTTAACTACTGCGCTTTATGAATGTTGCACTGATTTTACGGTAAATCTGTTTCTTATGAAGTAATACTTTCCCTCTTCACCGATATTTTCTTACTATGCATCAACTACGACATTAGTTGGAAAGAAGATGAAAAATTCATTCCGTTTCGAGAATCCATCAAAGAAATAACTAACCAAGCTTTGCTGATTCATGTATGCGAATTATTATCTAACTCTAATTAAAAATGCAACGAAAATGATGCTGGAAAATTTAACCTCTTTCCTTTTATTACCACTCAATTCGAAAGAATTGTGTTTTACTAAAAATACTTAATTTTTGCATAAGTATCAATTGTGCCTTATAATTCAAATCTCTAATACAATATTTCACAATAAGGAGCTGATAAAGGGACAAAATTTTGATTTAGTTTCCAGAAATCAAACGATTCACAATCGCAGAACAGGAAATTTCATTCCCAACAATAAGGAAAAGAGATTATAGTCAAAAAGAACCCACTGTATCTTACAGTTAATACTCGCGATACACTTCCCATTGAGTTGAAACACTTCTCTGAGCCAAACCAGAATTCCTTCTTGATCTTATATCTGCTGCTGGCGTAATGATATATTTAATCCTTATTACGAACGTCTTTGATGACAACAGCAACAACATGGCGATAATAGCGCATATACTTCAACAAAACCAAACTGCCACTCTACGTCTCCATTAAGGTTGGAAAATTTCCGTGGAGAATCGCGATGAGAAAACGAATTTCTCTCGAATCAAAGTGTTGCGCCATCAATCTTCGCGTGATAAAGTGACCCTAAAAACGTCACTTGAAGGCCCTTTACATCAATTTAAGGCTCAGGTGATGTGGCGCGTTAACAACTCAAAGGTGGTGACTTTGGACGCAGTAACTCAAAACAACTCGCGCACAACCTATGCTCCGTCCATAATTCGCTTGTTCTCGTATTTCATTCAAAGTGTAACGCGTATGGGAGATAAATCACACGGGTGACCACTTGCCGGGACCACTGGAGCGTAAGCTTTCCGAGTCGGCATAGCAACTCCTCCAGATAAGTCGAGGACGTCGGCGCTTGAATTTTCTATTTTGGTCCACCCTCCACAGACTAGAATTTCTATCCGGTACAGAGTACGCTGGCGGTATTATAAAATCGTACAATTGCAGGAACATAATATTTTCAGAATTTTATAAATATATAATTTTTCATTCGGTACTATAAAAAGGAAGTCAATTAGAATTTTTAACTTCCGCGAAATAAATATTAACATGTGAAATATTCTCATCCCATACCTGAAACTCATTTTATGCCTATGAATTTCCTTTGGCGCGAAAACGCACATGATAACACGAACACCATTCAGGAAAGATACAGCAGTGTTTTTTTCAAAAAAGGTTAATCAAATGATGACGACAAATGAAAATTTGATTCGAGGAAATTATGAAACCAAGAGAATCCAGCGAGACGTAAAATTTAGAGTTTGCTTTCACTTGGAATCCGAAGGTCAACATTGGAAACAATGAGGATAAATCATTCTTGAGAAACTAAGAGCAAATTGGCGTCTGGTCACTTAGGATAATACCTAATTGATGCGAAGAAAACTCAAACTCTCAGAGTGACAATCACTATTGTTGATCACTTTAATCAGATCATTGTATCGGATACTGATTTTCGTAGAACTATTTTCCTCTAAAAGTATTTTTGTGAAACAGCGTACGCTTTCTCATGCTAAGTATATAAATCTATTTTTCCTTCAAATTAAAATAATTTCCCCTTTATTAAATTCCTTGTCTATAATTGGGGAAATTCATATTAAACAAATGGAAAATATTCCCCGAAGTATTAACACGATATAAAATTCAATTTAAATTTAACGGAAATGAAAAGGAAACGAGTTAGAAAGTTCTTGGAAACGATATATCTGATACGGCTCGTGTATTTTTAATAATAATAATCTTAAATCATCTGAAATAAATTGCATTAAGATAATTTAGAACTCTTCGAAAACAGGAAAACAGCGTCTCCACCATAATTATCTACGTACGTCTTCTTCCGAGATTCTGTTCCAGGAACAGCATATCTTTGTTTACATCTCGTAGTTCGCGAGAATTGCAAATCCTCCTACAATTCGAGGTCGGTAATTATAATTATAAAAGTGGAGGAATCGTGAATATCGATTCGAAATGTAAATGAAGCGTTTTCCGTGAAAACCTCGGGCGACAATGGAATACTTTCCGGTTGATGCATTTCTCTTGCTAAGACAGAAATATCTCCGTCTAAATCACACGACGCCAGAACCAATAGCGGGCGTTTACAAAACCTTTGCACTCCTCTCGTGAACTAATTAACGCCTTTGCCCCTTACAACTGGATCGAGCTCACGCCGTATAAATCTGTAGCGGGTGCGGACGCCCATCCATCCATGCAGCCAACTCGATCATCCTTACATCCGTGGATGATTTAATTAGCAGTGAATTCACAATATAGTTTATTAAATACGTATTTAATTTATTCGCTCTAATTATTCCTATACTTTCACATAAAAAAGAACATGTATTTCTAAGTTATTCTCTGATTAACTACTTTCGTGAAATTTTCCAATTCCGTATACGTGTTTCCCTCGAGATTTGGTATGATGAATACATTTTTTGAGTTTGAATATCTAAGTTTTGTCTTTCCCTTCAGAGGAAATTGCCCATTTTCTAAAAATAAATATCCTCCGATTTTTTTGACGCAAATACGAATTCATATAAGGCTATTGTCCAGTTCTGTTTCCTATATTTTAACATGGACTAAGATATTTCATTATTTTTTAAAATACTTTAAACTTCTTTGAGCAATTACTATTCTTAAATATCTGAACATGATTAAATTCTTGTATTTCCTCAACCCTTCATTAAAAAATATAAATAGCACTTGTAGCTATTAGAGATGCTATCTAAATTACATTCCGCATCATTTCGTTTACGTAATCTCATGTTGGGAAATGAACGTGAACATTCGTATTCCATTGCGGACGCTGATCTTTCTACTGCAATCTAATAGTACTTCGAGTTCAACCATTTTGCACCTCCCAAATACCAATCTCAGCATATTTCGAAACAACATATCAAAATTCCTCAGAAGAACTTAATAAGTATGGGCAGTAAATCAAATAAATAATTACGAGATCATTGTTGATCTTTGTAGAGGAACTCATCGACGATACCTGTCGTTAAATATCTGCTTTGGAAGTTACCAAGTGTTTTTCCTCCAAAGATGTGAGCCCAGAAGAATCGCCAAGTCACGCTTCTTCGAATAAACATTCATTCTCTCATATAGACAAACACTCTATTAGAACTTAGGCCGATTCGCAGCGCGTTTAGTCCATCCCCGGATAATCGGGATCGACTATTTTTCCGGAGACTTCAACGCTCGGAGCCCTTCCACTATCATTTTCTCGTGCGTCCTTCGAAGGCCTTTGTTTGTGCTGAAAACCATTTCCGAGAGTTTGCGAAGGGCGTTCGAGTGCCGATGGTGTTGCGTCAGCCGCAGCTTATCTCGGCCGTACACTCAATGTTTCCTTCGGGAGCAAGTCACGAAGATAGCCGGCGGCGGGGGGCAGCCGTGTGTCCGTACACCGTTTGACATGCCGTTTTCTCCTACGATCGCTCTTTCGCGAATGCGATAAGAGTTTGGAGGAAGGAGAGATATCCGAGTTGATGCAATTTCGGATTCCGTTCTCTAAGGTGCCGGGGCGTACATTTTTTTACCACATTCGTACTTCAGCGCCCGCAGACTCCTTGGATCCTGTTACGAGGAATTCGGTCTTTCGACACTGGACTTTTTGCACCGTTGATAACCTATTGTAGATCCTAAAATTTAATTCTTCTACTCATTCGGTGAACGGCAAGGAAATGAAACGATGTTTCGTGAGAGAAAGTTCAGTTTCTACACATTCCATAATGACTGCTTGAAGTATTTAGAATTCAACGTTACATTCCGAGATATTTTAAGGAAATTATGGCTAGGAGAGAAGAACGCATAATTTAAAATCGATAAACTCTGAGCTATGCAAAAGGTTTCGCATACTAATGGGTACTTTGATTAATATACCACCCAGCCACGAGATAAACTAGCATTTTAATAATATTATCCCTTTACATATATATGCTCTTTTTCACGAAAAACGATTTTTTTCCTATGGAGTACAAGAAGGGTACAAGGAAAACCTTCTAAAAGATCGCAGCGCTCTTTCCGAATTCGAGATTATTAATTATCAATAATCATTCCAAAAAGTTAGTGAGTTTGCTGAATCAGCCAACAAACGTAAGTTTTTGAATAGCAAAATGTATAACTCACCCTTCTTCAAGTGTTGATCCTTATGATTCCCTCCGGTTCATTTTCATGAAAATCTTCTTTTGATTAGTCATCAGTTGACTTCAATTTATATAACCATCCTTGTCGAATCAATCTTTCTGGAAAAAATTATTGATGCTCTTTTAGTTTGTCGACTTCATGAAGAATTAAATTTTATTTACTTTAATACTAATTCATTAGTTATAATTAAAATTAACACGATTAACTTTTTCTATGATCTATGAACTATTACAATTCTTACGCCATTGAGACCTTAAGAAAACGTGTTGAATCTCTACACAGATTTTCAAGGTCAGACAATAAATTCTAATTTTCTTTTTGAGTGGCAAAATCATCTTATCCAATTAAAATCTGTAAATTAACTTATTAGTATAAATTTCCGCTACATTTAATTTAAAATATCCTCCATTCCCCAGAAAAATTCAGGATGAGTCATTTAACTACAAAATATATATCTAATAAAAATATAGAATATCAATCATAGATGGTTATGCGCGAAATACTATTAATCCAACATCATTTAATTTACGGTAATTTACAACTTTTATATAATTAAATAATCTGAAACAATCAATATCTGATTATTTAAGAGATTTAAGTATCAATAATTACAGACACTCCTCAGCTAGTCTGTTCTAATATATTTTTAAAATAACAAATATATAGAAGATTTTTCTTCGCAAAATATTTCGCTTCTTGTTTCTGCTCTTTAGCTTTCTAACGCTTCGAATCGTATAAATAAGTACAAATGAGAGCAGCCCTTTGTTATTCCGATTGTCGCGCAATATTACGCAGAACACTATTAATTTATCTAAATGCAGCTGAAATGTTCGGAGTTAATGAGATTTCAAATTAAATGTACTCGTGGAAGTCGCGGAATTCCGTAATGCGCTCTCAAAATATAGAGTTGACGCCCAAGCTCTGGAGAGTTCGCGACGCCCACGAGTTTAATAAGACTTTCACCAAATTATGGACGTAATTTAGCGGGATAATGCACGCGTCTGAATCTCCAAACAGACCACCCATATTTGATTTCATGGACACGCAATTCGCTTTTACTTTCTCACCAAACAAATCAAACGATTCGGGAAGTAAAAAATAACGAGGTCGCGAATGAGTTGCCTATTCACTTAGATTGTGTTACATTCGTTTCAATGGAAGTAATTGACTGTTGCCAGTAATATAAGCATTGGAAAAAGTGGAGTACGCAGTTTTACAGTGTCTTGAGTTGCGAATGGCGCACAGATTTCCTTCGCTGTTTAAATATTTGATTAACAAAAAAAGGGAAGGTAAATTTGAAATTGCAAGAGTTTAATAATAATTTTAATGACAGTTCATACATGTGAACGATATGAAGTAACGGGTAATAAACCAGAAAAACTTTTCATTAATTCCAAGTATCAAAATTACTGTCCGAGAATAATTCAGAAGTTAAAAAATATTATGCAAAGAGAAATTGATAATAAAAATAGATACTTTGCATCATTCCATTCTTGATCAGAGAATTGTACGTAGGTAAGCCAAAAGTTCTGGTTCTGCATTGTAGGGATAACTGAAGTGATTAACATTTGAGTGTTTGGCAGTTTATGGTGTACTAAAAATTACTAACACGGCTAAAAGAAATTGAAATAACAGTTCTTAATTTGTTAGGCATATTTGAGGGTAAAAATTTGAAAAGACAAATGTTTGGCACACTATATAATTATTTGTGTTAAATCTATCGATAATTGAACGCAAAACAAACTGAAGAAATATTAATGGTTGCCTTAAGTCGACCTGCCAAGAAAGAGAACAATGGGTGCACAAGACTCACGAACTGGAGCGATAAACAAGCAACACTAGATTACGTGCTAAAGGAAGGCCAAGGCTAGCAGTAGACTAAATAGGTAAAGAATAAGGGTAAAAGATCACAGCAGTAGGAAAATATATTTGATGAACCCCTCGTACTCATTTAAAACATTCCTATCATATAAGATCTATTACTTGCTAAAGCAGCTCGTACGTCAAATACTATTTAGTCTTTTTCTCACGTTTAATACTTCTGAAAAATAATTTTCTCACATTAATATCACCCAGGGTGACCCATCAAAACGGAGAGCACCGCATCTCATGTGGACGTCTACAATCATAAGCTGAGTCCTTTAAAAAATTACCATCCTTCAGAAAAACAAACATCTCACCCCATTTATTACTACCGCCAACTTTTCCCTTTTGCCACCGCGGCATTAAAATGCTGAGAAATTATCTCATCGCGAAACAAATGACTCGCTACGAGCGCACTATTTCATCTGCCCCCTTTTGGGGACGCCGCCCACAAGTCTGCACGCCACCGCCTCCCACACCTGCCCCAAAGGGTCAAGCGTGCCCCCGGGGACATCGCGTGACGACCCTCGTACGATCTTCTTGTGGACTCTTAGGCGTGGCCCACGCACTTCCGCGAGAAACATCCACTCTGTTAACCCCTTTGGCCACTTTCTTCCGGGGTGCAGGGATCATTAGCGCTGTTAGCCACGGCGACACGCGATGGTGAAAAAAAAACTTCTGCGGGCCGAACGATGGAATTGCGGGTGGTCCACCGTTGGGAAGGTGTAATTTCTCCTCAACGTGACACTGGTTCCTTTCTTATTTATTTGGGTGGATTGGGGTGCTGCTCACCTACAACTGCCTCGTTCCGATCCTCGCATTTTCTATGAGTATTTGCGGATGACGAAACATTTTTGTTCTGATTTCGCAACAGGTGGATACATACTTTTAACAATATAACATTTTCTTTCTACACTTGTTCTAGTGATAAATTATCCATTCATTAGTTATTTAAGATATAGTAATTTAATCTATAATAATACTAAGAGGTGATTAAATTTCTGTAGTATTATATGTTTCACGACTTTTCTTTTTCAATTTTCTTATATTTCTAAAATTTTTCCTTTGTCCTTTAAAAACCTTGTACAAGTTATTTTCCTTGGTTAATCTAAAAAATTACACTGTATTTATAAGAGAAAGTATCACTTATATGGCTATTAGTTTATTGAAAGAATGTGACTCGAATAATAACAATAAAATCTGCACAACGAGAATATCTCTATACCGGCTCATGCATTTCTATGGATTTTATGCTGTTACGCTCGATTGTCCTTGGCGATATAGTTTAAAATAAATATTTTACGGTCATTTTAAATGAAAATATTTTATTTTAAAGGAGTGTTGGAATATTACGACAGCAAAGTCCTTGGAAAGAGCTCGATGGAAATCATATGGAGTATCTACGGTCTGTATTGCATTCAAGGGGCCATCTGCGAAAATGGATGTCAATACTGTAGTAATAGTTGTTACAAATAACTGTACAAATAGCTACCGAAGCCAATAATGTCGATAATGGATTTGTATAATATCTAGGGCAAGAACACGATAGTACCATGGACATTATACTCCTTTGACTCATAAATATATCACACTTCTTGGGTTAAAGATTAAATTTATGATTTAAGTAGAAGACTACGATTCGATGCATGGAAATTCCGACACCATTAATGGTGTTACAATGTCAATAAATTTACAAAATTCTGACACATTTAATTTCTTCATTCTAATATATCGTGATCTAGTTTTTTTCTGCTTCACTTTATTACAGAAATAATTGTAAAATCTCACACTCATTCAATGATTCAAGTTTTTAAAATCGCGATTACTCATAATGAAATCCAGATCTTATTCCCCAGAAGATATTTTCAGTCCAGCTTTTCCATTTACTGAATTTATTTTTATTTTCTTTGGATTCTAGAAATATCAATGCTTAATTACTTTTCTGATTTATTTTATGCCATTAGATATGAAAGTTTTTAGAAAATATATTTAATCCAACTGTGATTGAAGGTCAAACATGAGTTGGCACTATTTCTTAGCAAATAACTATAAACGAATATCATTTTGATTATAAAATACGATTCTATCGATAATCATACATTTCATATCTTGCTGTGGAAAATTTCAATTAAAAAACAGAGAAAAATATCACAAATATATTTTCAATATCAAAGTATCTGACTTCATTAAACTATTGCGTCTTTATAAACCGATAAAAGGGTACGTATTATCAGATTATTGTTATTATTTTTAAACTAGATAGAATTAAATAACAATATTCCCAATATTAACTTCTTTAGGTTATTCCGATACCATCTGAACGCCCCCTTACATAATTTTTATCGTGATCACTCATAATGCTCATCTGCTTCTCATAAGTTAATTAAGGCGATCCACAATATTCCAACCCCTGCACCATTCTTAAACGTTCTGTAAGATGACAATTGCAGCTAAATAATAGTTTTGCTCTCCCTATGCATTGGACAAATGCAACTCGATTCAAAAAGAGTACCGGTTTGAAAGTTATCAAAGCAAATTTTTTCCTTATATCTCCCATTGTTCGTAGTCTAATCTCATGGTCACTCGTATGTGATTGAGGCGTAGCTACCGGCAGAGATCGACTTTATCCATCGGTCACGAACTTTCCCGTTTCTTGATCTGAGTCCACTATATCTCCTTCCTTGCAATCACGTTAAAGGATATTCTTCCCCTAAGCAACGGCTTTGACCATAGCTAGTTTACCCTTTCCCGCTCTCATGCATAATGCAATCGAGTTGTGCACGTGGATAGAGGAAAGAGAAATGAAGCAGATGGAGGAAGGAAAAAAGGGAAATAAATGTAACACCGACGTGCTGCCATCTGACACTAGGAAGGCCAACCGCATAGAGAGAATGGTGATTCAGTAAACCTATTTAGGAGTAGAATTCTGATAAGGATTCTTATGAATCTAACAGACGAAGGAATATTAAAAAATATACCGAAGTAGTATAAGAATCTTAGTTTCAGAGAGATGGTTGAAATAGATTTTAAGTAATACCGTTAAAAAACTTTAAAATAAAGGTTTATAGTTTCATTAACCTCATTCGATCAACAATAAAGTACTATAACACTTTTTTCGCCAATAAGTTACTGGTTATTGAGTTGCTGAGTTGAGTCAATAAGGCATATATTCGATTCAAAACTAGTAGGCGGAGTGGAAAAGACCGCATTATTCTATAACAAGACTTAGGATTTTAAGTATAATTACACAGTGATAAAACCGGACTTTTTATTATATTTCTACTCATTATTCCTTCAATTCCGCAGTTCGAAGTAGTTGACCCGCATAAATAATTCTGAAACAAATTTCTATGAGAATCTTCATCGTCAGTCACAGTGTTACTTCTCTTCAATTATTTAAATAGATGAATGATAAATATTCATTTATTATTATATAGTCCAGAATATATAATTCAATCTCCTGCTTTGTAGAATGCAGTAGTAATGGGACTTTTATTGGGAAGAAAAACGAAAAAGATTATTCAAAAGCCATTTCAAACCATAACTTTTTGCTTATCCACTCAAGATCTTGAAATTATTTCAATGTGAAATGAACAAAAAAGAGCTTCTTAAAAAGAGGTTCTTGAACTGAATCCAATTCGATGCACCCTCCTCCAAGTTTGCGATCATAAAACTCCGCCTTTGTCAATGCACTGGCAAAAATGGACCAAATCGTAGATTTAAAGAGACAAAGCATCGATTGGAACCGAATCAGTGCGCCGACAAAAATGCCGCGATGAAAATTCATCACCATTGCCCTTCCGCAGCGCCACCAGAAGAGACGGGCGGCCGAAAAAAGAAGATTGGGCCGACGTGTCATTTCTGGGGAAGTGAATCTCTGCGGAAGACGACGCAAGGGCCACATAAGGAGGTGCATCTTGGGGTGGGCGCGGCGGAACAGAGGAACCATCCGGGTGTGGGGTGGGCAAGCAGAGATAAAAAGTGAAAAAGAAAAGGGGACAGAAGTACGAGCCGCTAAAGCTCGGTTCGACAGGAGTCCGCCCTCATTACCGGTGCAATGTGCAAGGGCACCGTCGGCGGCAGCAGTGTCGGAACAAAAGAAAGTCCATCTGCGATCTCACCGGTCACTCACACATGCCCCTACTCCGCACCCTTTGAGGAACTTCTTTCGCCGTGGAATCCAAATACGATATGCGCTCTCTCTGCCTTGTCTTTCGGCCAAAGAGAGGAATGACGGGACGTCCAAATACATTCTCCCTGACGTCCGTCTGTCTGAAGGGGTTAACGACTGACCCGCGCCGAGGACACCCGTTGAGAATTTGTGGACAAAAGATCCGTACACTTTCCCCCGCTGGGGGTGATGGACCACAAAGGAACTGCGTCTGGGTGCTGGAAATGTGAAAGTTATCTGTTTATTACCTTTTAATGATTCGGTTGCATTATGTAATACTTCTATGGGCGATGTATTGTTATTTATAAACGCGCAAAAAAATTAGGTGAGAAAATATCACATATCGTACATATGTCGGCATGATTAACGAACACGAAAAACCAGGCGAATATTTGTTGGAGAAAGGATAAGTAGAAATCAATTAGAGAATTCAATTCATGAATTCATTTATGAATAAATTGTGTGAACTACTTCAGTACTATTTCAAGTAAATGAATGTTCCATTTATTCTAAGATGTTTTAAAAAATATTGTCATTGCAGAATGCACGCAATTGATATTGCAATATATTTACTATGATTAAGAACTTAGAAATTCTGAATACAAAGCTTACTTAAATTTATAAATAAAGTAGAAGAGGTTCAATTGAAAGAGTGGTCTAAAAGTAATAATAAATAGAGTTGTTGTAAAATACAAACGAGTTAATAAAATTTTCTACTGAACTCATTTGATATTTAACTGAAAATTGAAGAAAGGACTTTCGATATTATGTTTCATGTTTATTTATCTCGTCCAAAGTCTGAACGAAATAAGCATAAAATGAGTATCCGCACCTAATATTTACCAAACTAAGTTACAAATAAATGCTGAATATTTGCATTATAAAAAATTTGTAGAAAAGTGTTTATAAATCAGTTAAGGCGAGGGAATGGGAATCTATTTAGAGAAATTCAGAGCGTAAGATCATTTGCAAATAGAAATAAAGGGCGATTCCACTCCAATTTCTCAAAACACTTATCGCTATTTTCATAACAATATTGCCGATGACGGGTAATGCTAATGAAAAATATTTGAGAGAGTAAGATCCAAAGGATCCAGGGTCGATAAAATGCGATAGAGAAGGCCGGAGGGTGGGCGGAGGCAGGCCCACACAATGATCTTCCACAGGGATGTGTGGGATGGGAGAGATGAGTTCCTTCAACTCGTATCACAGAGTTTGCCCACTTCCAGAAGCCGTTGAGGGTGGAAGAGTCCATCATTGGTGTGTGTGCATCTCCCTCTTCAAACCAATTTCTTTTACTCCCCCTCACTCTCTTCACACTCAACAGACATTTGTTCGAAGAACTGCTTTCCAACGATCTTTAAATGATTCACATTCCAATGCTTGTCTCACGGAGACTTAAAAGCTTTTTTTTGGGAAAAGCTGACGTACTCCGGATGGATCAAGACTTTTGAGTTTCCAATCATAACTTAGAAATACTCCAAGCTAACTTTCGACTGTTTAGCAAACATTTTTCAAATCCCCCAACGATGAAATGATAAATGATTGTAGTACGTAGAATCGTTAACTTTTGGTACTTAATTAATTTTAACTACATTCCTATCTCCTATCATTTTAATTTCAACTTTCCTTAGTTCAACCAGCTTATATACTATGGTTCCCGGGCCCTTAACTTATTCCTTCAATCGAGTACTCTGCCAGAAGTACATTCCCATGAATAAACCCTTCGCATTTAAAGTAGAGCCTAAAGATCAGACAAATTTTGAGCACCTTACTCAGGACCCTAAACAAATAAATATCCGAGGGCTCAGTCATATGCTCTATCACTTTCTCCCCCAAAACCACCCGTGCCCTCCTATTGTTCCTTTATCCCCTTCCGACTACCGTAGACTACCGCCGACGGCCTGAGTGGGAAGCCTATTGTTTGTCTTGCTTCTCAAGTTCATGCTGGACCACTGGAGGGTGCACGGGATGAGTACGAAACAGGAGGTGAGGACCTCTGACGGAATAAAAGGGAAAGCTCATGAGGCCCTTCACATTTTCACCCCGTTATCTGCCGATCCAGATCTCGCGTACTTCTCGACTCGCATTTTAGCGGATTTATAGGCCTCCGCGGGTTCCCTTTTGTGAGTCGACCTTTTTTCCTAAGTTATTGGAGTCATTTGCAGGGAAATTTTCGGGCGGTATTTGGAAGGCGAAAAACGAGGCGAAATTTATGGATCGATCGGTGAGCATTAGGGGTGCGATTACTGAAGCGGCAACGAAATTATGCAGTGATAATGGTATCTTCGCATGAAATCGGTGGCCCAAAATACGGCTGCGTTTCGCCATCCCAAAGAAGCGGGCTCTTGAAAGGAAATTCCACCGAATTGGGCAACTAAGGGATTTATACTTATCGAGCTCAAAGTTTATTGAGGCTACTCTATAAACTATGAGCGAATAGAATCGAAACATTAAACTAATTTTCGGTATTTTTCTCGAATTTTATCTTAACTCCCTTTATCATTAACCATCAAAAGTTTTAAAGGCTAAGCAGGCATTTAAAGGAATTTTGATATTCTTAAGTTTTATAGATCCACATTAAAATTAGATATGTATGAATTTTAATATTTTTATTACCTTCATAAACCTTTCAAACAAAGTTTATCTGATAGGGCTGCCTGTAATTAGCTAATATCAATGAGTAATAAAAGGCATTAGATCAGGCTTTTTGTACAGTACACTTACTTACAGTACACTCGTAAACTCCATATCGTATTATAATAAAACAATCCTTAACCAATTTTCACAGCCTATTCTTCATAATTTTAACTAGAATCATATCTAATGGCGTAAAGGGTATTTCGATCCACAATACAGACAACTCAATATCTTAATTAGGCCCTGAGACATCAAAGATATGGATAAATTTCTGTTTCCTTTATATGAAAATAATAAGTACTATTTTGACTAAACCGTTCACTTTGATCGTATTAAATCAGCAACGATTTCCGTTGAAGTGATGATTTCCTCGAATTATGAGGAAAGATTTAAGATATTTAAAACGAGGTCTTTGACCGATGAATGTCAGAAAACCAATTGATATAATTCATCGGAAGTAATCCCTTGGATCGAAATAGAGTACAAAGCGGTTACACAGAGGATATATAGACTTTTCTCTTTTTATTTTGCCCCAAAGGAACAGATTAAGAGAATCGACAGAAGGATTTCAAAGTCTCTCTTCCATTAAGGATGATTAATTCGGATTTAATTAAGAGGAAATCGAAAAATCGACACCGCTGAAATGGAAGGACATCATTGGCTTGAAATGTCAAAAAAGGGAATTGAGGTGAACAATTGAGTTCCGCCAAAAGCCATCAGATGCCTTTCTTCTTTCCATTCTTTGTGATTTTAATCGTTCGGAGAAACGCTCGAGATATCGAGGCACGAGATGGAGTCAATTATAAAAAGAGCTTTTGTTTGGATGTAATCCGATTGTTACATTGCAGATGTAACGTCAAAGTGAAATGTTTCGACTTACAATTTGTAGATATCTGAACGAGATGATACATCTTCTTTGATTTAATGTAAAACATACACCTTTAAATGATAGATGAAAAAAGATGTTGAAATTGTAAATAGACCCTTATTAACTCCAGATTAGTATAACTAATGAGAACAGAAAATAAATAAACACAGGTTATATATTTATAGAGGATTCATAATCATTTATATTTATAGAGGATAAAGTGTAATTCCCCATGAGTTGTTAATTCAATATTCAACTCCGAGTATAATATTATTAATGTAAATATAAGGATGACAAACTTATAAGTGTTACTAATTACCTTTCTGGCCCATTAAACGTATCGTATATAAAAATATGTATTCCTGTTATGTAGCGTCATATTATAAATTGAAACATTTTATATGGTAAAATATTTGCCGAACTTATTGATTTCAAACACAGTGCTCTTGATAATTGCTTACGTGATACAAAATTCTACCTGGATACGTATTTGTTAAACTAGATGGAACTTTCACCATTTACATATGAGGCATTATTTATCTATCCCTCATAACTGCAACTATTCGAGTAACCCCTCGGCATGTGAGGGGGCGGAAGGGCCGTTGGGGGAGTGGGTGTGGGAGGAAATCGAAAGAGAGCAGCCAAATCAAATTTACTCTTCGCCTGAATCCACGCATCTCTACAGATACACAAATCAGACGTCCCTTTATCGGAAATACGTGGCCGAGTGCCCTTACGATGCCCTAAGGGGCGGAAGATTACGATGCCTCCTCATCTTCGACGGGAGGATGGGAAAGGGTATGAATAGAGAATGTACGGAGCGAATAGAGATGGGATTGTAATGGAGACTCTCGTAGAAAGAATATGGGTTGAGCCAGAGCGTATTACAATTCTCCGAGGTTGTAATATTGATCAAAAGGTAGGATTGCTCCACCTATTCAGATATATATATATCCATATATAATATATTTGCCATCAAAATTAATTCAAACAATTCGTAAATAATTTTAGAATAAGTTTAAATTATAGTGGATGGGAAGGTTCTGTTTCGGCATACCAGAGGATTTTTTCATATTCATACACCCTAATATTATATATCATGGCCCGTTTCTCAAGCTGTGATTTAACAATAAAAAGTAAATATAATAATTAATTAAATTAAATAATTTTTTCATAAAAAACAATAGGTTTGGAGTTGGTGAAATTATTATTAAAATAGATATCATAATAAAAGCAACAGTATTGATTCTTTATGTAAAAAATGAAGACAATAATAAGAATTCGTCTCCAGAAGGAAGAATTGTAAGCTCCACTGCTAAAAATGGATGATGGAAGCTGGATCTATTGGAGGGGATATAATATTTGTAAGAACGAGTTCGTTGCTGGACAGAGAAAAAGAGAATAGGAAGAGGATGTGTCCCGACGGAGTTAGGTGAAGTGTAAAAGGGAGCTTTTGGGGAAAATGGCAGAGATTAAGATTGATAGGAGACTAAAGTGAGTTTGATGGGAAGAAGGGTGGAGAAACGGAGAAAGCTTCGGATGGACAGCGGAACGAATCGGAATGAAAAAGAAAGTGTAGAGAATCGGAAATGAAGAAGAGATGATTGATCGCATAACCCTACGAGAAGAAGAGTAGAACAATGCGATTATAATTGCACATTCATTTTGGACGGTGGAAGATTACGAAGTAGGGCTAAAAAAATATGAGGTGCGTTCCTAGATGATACTTATAGAATACGCTTTTAAACATTGCTTCTATCCTGAGAAATATTACAGATGTAAGAGATCTGTGAAAGATAAAGAAAATACTCTGAATGCGTTCGGGAGGTTTTGAGGGGGGGGGGGTTTCCCTCTCGACTAGGGCGAATGCCAGGCAGTATTACTTATGTCCCCCTGTAAATGTAGAGCTACCACCTGGCCTGGTGCCTATTTGTAGTTCTAATATACAATAAATAAATAAATAAATATTTCTACAATTGAACGATTTACGATTCAATTATGACAATAATCTCAGTAATTGTGAAAATTATGAAATACTTCCAATTATTTGGAAATTTAGCTCAGATTTTGCAAATTCGAAAGAAAAAATGCTACATACATACATTTATGATATGGACCGATGAGTTTCGATAAATTAGCTAAGCAATGCCAATATACGTGGAAAAATTTCTTTAAAAGGCTGCCGAAACAGCATTTCGCGGACGCCTCTGTTGAGGATAACTTCCGACTGATATTTTTCTGTCCGATCAAATGAACGACGTAACTAGGACGAGCGATGGGAAAAAAGAGCACACTGCGCATGCCAATGAGTCGATCATAAGAATGTCATTTTGCTTTGAAGGCGCCGAAGGAGATCGCAAACATCCCGTGTTTTTCCTTCGCTCCTTCTTACAAGTCGTTGTTTTGACTTACTTCGTCATTGATCAAACGTGGCGCCTTCACTTTTAGCCATCGAGAGCTGTCATGTGCATCTGACATGCACCTCCGACGAGTCCCAGTAAGGAACCGGCCTCTTTGGCAGATATGGACAATTTAGATCAATTCACTTTCGGGATTACGGAGGCGTCTCTCGTTAGATTTATTTTTCGCAGCAAAAAAATGCGATTGGATGTGATCCTACCGCTATCTTCTACAACGCGAGAGCTGTTTTAATTGCGGATACCAGATTACACCGATCAAAAGTAATTAATGTCACGAGATTTCAAAAGACACTGTGTGAGCGTTGAGATGCGAGTAAGGCAGAAGAGAGCTCGATGGATTCAATAAGAACGACCGCTCTGAATAAATACATCTCAATCAAGTGCGATGAGTTAATTGTGTCTCTCTCACTTGATTCAAAGGTGAAAAACTAGACTTTCGTTACAATTAATACAATCGAACGATATAATGACGTATTCATCAATCAGTAGAATATAATATGATTAAAATAATCTGAAATTATTATGCATTCCGAGTTATCTATATCGAGCAGATAAGTTGATAATATAATGGCTATAAGCTTTAAATCTACGAAATTAAATACTGAGAAAAGTAAAATGCATTCCTACATTTCAATAATTGATAGAATAATATATTGATAGCGAAATATTCAGTATAAACAAACACTGAGCTCATCTATGAAATAATGCTACTCTAATCACTAAAGCCTACGCGTTATTTTTTATACCCTCTGAAACTTATTTCAATCATTAAAATTGGCCGTTTTGCTATCGGAGAACATCGAAGTAACATTTTATTTTCTTTAGATAAATACTTTCAGTATATTCCATAAATTTTCCCTATGATTGATTTGATTATCTTCCCCAGAATGAGGAAACCAAGTCTTAAATTAAATAGAAAGCGTATTATAACGAAATCCAAGTTCATTTTGTCATTAATAAGTTATCAATCTTAAATTTGCAAACTCAAACTTGCAACAATTCTTTTTAAATCAGACACATATCTTTTAACATTCGTACATTTTAAAATGAACATTTAACCAGTGCGGTTTAAATAGAGCAATTAACTTTTTAATCGAATATTCCGGTGAAAGGTGGGGAAACATTAAGTGAACAAACTCTGAAAGCAGCTACAAAGTGATGTCGTAAAATGTTTATAAATATTGTAATTTCCAAGTCCAGATCTCCTTTAACCGAACGGTACTATCCGGATGGCTACGATGCACTCATTGAGTATAATGAAATGTACTTTTTACGAGAATATAGCTGGAAATAGATTCTCTTTAACGTCAGAAGCACTCAGTCTTACATTCTCTATCACAGTTACCTTTTATGAAGGAAATAATGCTACGCAAAAAAATGAGGATGGAACTGAATCGATTTCCTTGAATGTCCTCGGGAAACTATTTAGAGTACCATATCCAATTCTGGTATATGTGGAAAATATTTACGTATTATTGTACTCTTCATATGATAGTTATTGTAGATTTATTGGTTAAAGTCGAATAAATACCTCACACTCAAATCTGACTTAGACACTTAGGTATGTTTGCCACTTAATGCCTATGGACATTGACATAATATTTTGGTCGTCAACTGTGTATCGATCTTATTATTAATATCGTCTATTTTCAAATCCCAAACTGTTGAGAATCAAATTATGTTCATTTCCATTTAGTTATTCCATATATTTAATTCAAAATAAATATTCTCTTCAAAATAAAGAAATAAGATTATAAATAATTCAGGTCCCTGAACTTCCAAACCATTTCCTAAGCATGAATACAGACCAAACATTTTTAAGGATCAAGATTCCTCTAAGTAACTAAGATACCCATTCTTCCTTTCTCTAAGCAAATCTTCCACATTCCTTCTTCAGAGGAATTCCTATTTAATTAAGAGACCGCCTTCCGCCCACATATTCAACTCTTTGACCAATCACCTCATTTATTTATCACGCATTTATTCTCTCTTATTCTATTATTGCTCTTCAAATATTTTCATATTTGTACCTGGATACTGATAACATAAATTATAAAACTAATGAAATAAAAATATTAAACTTCTAGTGCCTAAATAACAATGAATTATTGTGTTGTCAATTGATGCTCAATGTTATAACTTAGAATCACCGAGTATTAATAAAAACCGTAATTGTATTTTATTAGGTTATCATTTAAATTATACTATTTTATAATATTATCATTATTTTTGTCTGCAAAAATATTGTAAATATATTGATCGTTGAAGTAAAATAATGTTGACTTTATTTTAATGACGAATCCATTTTATTCATGTTCCACAACAGGTAATTAAAATATCCCCTTCAATCATTGAAATCGGGATATCTCCTTAAATCTTTCTACCTCCAGAGACCTTCCAGTTCTTACGGACGAAGTTCCTTCAACCGCCTCTGAGGTGGTCCGCGAATCGAGTCAACGCGCCCACTCGACTCTATCTTCGGAAAAATCAGTTTCGCGATAGAAGAAGAGAAATCGCCGCGTCCGCAATCGGTTAATTGTCTGCAAGAATCCCGGCCTCAGCATTCCTCACGCCCACCGATCCCAACCCGTGAATCTCAACGCTTCAAATCCGCCCACTCAAACGAAAAAACTGAGCCATATGGATGAAAAAGTTGCCATTTCCCGAGGCCTATCGAACATTTGATTCATTCCGAAGCTCCAGAGCGCAGATCGAACTGGATGACCTCAGCTCCCGAAGTGGGGGGAGGAAATTCGATTGGTTCAACACTCTGTGAGAGCTAATTATCCCTCTGAGATAAAATCATTGAGAGGGTGCGTGTTTTGGTTTTTATACGAATTCTGCTTTCTTTAGGAGTTCTTAAGGTTCATCTAAACTAAACCTTGCTAAAAAAAATATTAGGTATAGACGTAGTATACTGTTTACTAGACGAGCGAGGAAATTATGTTATAAAATTATAAATTTAAATCATTCTGCAACTAATATATTCTAAGTATTTTTCTTGAAATTTTCGAAACTTAATTCAAAATGAGACGTGGAATTACATTTACGAGACGAATTAAAATGAATTATTCATAACTCGCAAACGTAGGTTCGTGAAAAATACTATTCCTCTATTAAAAAATAATACGTACGTAAACTTATTATCCTTTTCTTTTGCCTGAGTACATGAGTGCGAAATCTTCAAGAGACAAGATGATGGAATTCAGAATAAACAAATCACCCCAGTGGCAGGAGGTCGTAACCAATACAGGACGAAACGTCAAATGTATTGGTGAGAATGTTATAAAGACTATAAAACAGCATGAACTACAAAAACTCTGGACGATACCACTGAATTCGGACCTCCAACCATATTTACTTCTGAGTTCAACATTCTCGCCGAAACACGTCCAATTTTCCGCACTGTTTCTTCCTGCTTTCAACCTTGGCTACTGCTAAAACAGATACGAGAGATTTCCTCATAAGAAAGGGAGCTTTGGGCGCTGGTGTTATTACGTCCAAGAGGAATCTGCCCGGGGCAGACAGAAGAAGCCGACTCTCATCTGCGATATCTTGAGATAATGGCCCCGCCCGAGAGGGGAATATGAAAGCAGGATAATGACCGAGAGAGGAGCTGCACTCATAGCCAAGTATTGGGTTGCTTTCGCTAGTCCACTGATCCCGTGAAATGACGCACTAAAACAGGAGTTGCTCAACGGTGATTCAACTATGAGCCGGTTTAGTGCACCTGTTTGAGCAAACTCATGTTTATATTTTAACATCTAGTCATATTATTCCAAAAACAATAAAGGATTGAGATTTGATGATTCAAGTTTTGATTAAGCCCGATTTAGGGTTACAAAAAACATGAAATTCTAGAAATTTGGGATGACATTGAATTAATATTCATAAAATTATATACAAACGAAGTAGAAAATTTAGGGAAGTAAACAATTTTCTGTTCGTTATATGTAGGATATGGATTAGTTAATTTCAAGCGACAGAATCCAAGTGGAATCTGTGCAAGTAAATTGTGTAAATGGATAAAATATCATTGAAAAATTCATCATTACAGAAAAATCATAGTTTTGCAGAAAATAACGTCCACGTTTTCATTATATAAAAAGGAAGAAAAACTCAAGTCACTTGAATGATAGTTAACTTCACTTTTTTGAGAAATGCAATTTGCTATTCTAAATTCCATGATGCTTACAGAAGACCCTTTATTGCACAGCATTCATAATCCGACAGTTTGTAGGTAAGGTAAAACGTAACACCTTATCCAATATTTATTGCACGATTAACTTGGTATTCTTATGATAATACACAATGTCTGTTATCCTTTCTTTCATGCCAAGCATATAGGATTTATAGTTTATTTGAATGTATTTAAACAATACATAAATATGTACGAAAAATAAATGGTTACAGCTTCTTTGATAGGAAGTTTATATCAGAGATTAGTGATAATAGCTTATATTTAGGCCTTTATATTCCATTTGAAATGAGTAACTAATGTAGAATTGCATCACCATTGGTGTAGGTGACCATTAATATAGAGGAACTAAAAATGGAGCATATGGCAAGATAACTATGTAGGAAACAAGGAAAGGGTTAGCATTTACCAATAAACATGGTCATGAAACAATTTATTGTTTCTTGGTTAGAAGTTTCTGGAAAATTTCATTGTTTTAATTTTCTCCAATATCAGGCACTGATAGTAGAATTCAATAAGCAATCAAAGAAAATCACATTAAAAATTAAGAACGTTAAAAATTATATAAACGCAAATTATGAAGAAGGAGAGAGTTTATATCTGTAGTAAATCAAACAGACATAGGAGAAACGAGATTGATTAACCACAATCAAACACTACGATATACATTCAATTTATCCGTCAAGTATTACTTTATCTAATGCGGATGATGATTTCAATTCAGTGATTGCTTTCAATCCCTTTTCTAATCAAACGATTTCATTTTAGACACATAAAATATCTTCTCTGTTTTGAGCCAATTCCAGCATGAATATACCAAATGATATCCTCGCTTAGGAAATGATATTAAACCATTTCGTCAAGGTTCATCACCGCCTGCAAAACACCAATGATAAACTTGTACACATTGACGAGCACGCGCTAATAGCACGCTCGCTATTCAACCTACGTAGAGAAACGCGTCTTGAAATATTTTCTCTCATTCTCCAAATAAAAATCCTTCTCGAGATCGTAAAATATAGTACGTAGCACACACTCGTACCGTTTTAAAATTCCTCCTTAGCGCAGCTCGTGAAAGGCGCATCGCGGAGGATTAAGACGTAACGCCAGTGCAGATAAAGAGACGTTAGCATTGGAGGAGGATTGAGGCAGAAATGCTGGCAAACGGTGTAAAAATACCCAGGTCGCATTCCACAGTTTATAGGAGTCTCGAGATAGCGCTGAGCAGTTCGCAATCGATCGAATCGTATAAATTGCAAACCGAAAGCTGAAATGAGTTGAGATGCTATCGACATTTAGAGAGGAAAAGTGGAAAAGAAAAAGAACGCCTTATATGTAGTGTTTATTTATACGGATAAAATGAGTGAGATCTAAGTTTTCACAAAATTAATCGTGAATGAGAGTTGAGGATTAAATTATCTTGCGAAGAAGGAAGAGGTCGTGAGAGGTCGAATCCGATTGAGTTTCTTGTTTCATAAAATAGGTTTATTCCAGTAGGTTCCTCAATCACTCACTTTAGTTTGAATGATGATTTTTTCAGTTCATCAGCCACGTATTATTTTATCTTTTTCCTCTTTGATATGCCATCATTATTCAGAATTGAATAATAGTTCAATCATATTAATTAACAGTCGTATTGCAAAATGAAAATAAATATCAATTATCATGCTGATCTTGGAAAATAATGCTTCTTTGCCTATTAGCTTTGATATGTATTAAATATCAATGCATAAACTTAGGGAATCGGATTAAATCAAGTTCACGAGACGTATTTTTAGATAAATACTGTACACGACTGTAGGGAAATGAGTATGAATGCGGCAAAAAATAAAATTTAGACTAGATAAATAAGGCAATCAGAAATATTGACCATAGAGAAAATATTACGCTATTTAAGCCAAAAAAATAGTTCACAAGAAGTAAGCAAAAGCTATTAAATATCGTGAATCGTAAGACACTTAAAAACTATCAAAGTATGGAGAAAATGATACAAAATACGTCAACATAAGAATTCTAATAGCCAAGTAAAGCAAAACACACGGACAGAGAATGGTTACGTCTGAGGTGTAGGTAAAGCCACCTGTATTGGGCAAAGAGATGGAGGAATAATAAATAATTGTAACGAGGGATGAATAAAAAGGCGGTGGTGGGAGGAGAGGCGCCGTGTAGACTGCCCCACCCAACCACCTGCACCTCCACCCCCGCCCCCCTTATTAATTTCCTGGATCGCCCATCCTGAAGCCATCGCCCTCTGGAGGCGACCGGTGGGCGGAGGGCCCTGCGGTGGCGTGAAACGGAGGCCAATTGGGAGAAAGCGCCAGATGAAATCGAAGGAGGCGATAAATGCCTCGGGACCGAATTATCGGAATCCCCGCAGAGCGAAGAAGAAAAGTTCGGACAATGAGTTATTTCGGACGAAAGAATTACACGTGTTTACCCGTTGTCATTCGCTTCTCTCAAGTGTTAGAATGAGTGATCGCGATCTTTTTGAAGTGGAAAAATACGAGGACCATACGAATAATATTATTTTGAAGGATGCGGTCAGCAATGGATGAACGTGATGGAATGTTGTTTAAACATAAACGTAGAAACAAAATATACAAAGAGTTAAGTATGTTCCGAAAAGTAAGAACCGCAAAGATAACAAACAAGCAAAGAAATTAGGAGGAATTGAAAATTCAAATTCAGATATAGTAATTGGGATAGATATAGTAGGAATCAGCACCTCTGCGAAATAAGGATGTAATAAATGAGATTTCAAGTGCTCGCAAAGTATTAGCCAAAGGATATTGAATAAAACAACGTTCTTACAAGTAGGTTTATGTATAGAAAATGGGGTTCAAAGTTTCGATGATTCAATTCGAAATTCAAAAGATTGAATGGTATTTGGGAGATGCCTTACAAAAGAAATACTACAAAATTTTAAATTTGTGAGCTATATCTTAATTTTCTCAAACCATAGCTAGCTAGCTAATTTTATTAGAATGATTTCGGAATCAGAATCTATGTTGAAAAAAAGTGATATGGAGACCTTGATTTGTATCAATCAAAGGTAACAGAACATTTAATAAAACTAAAATATAACCAATTAAAGGAATGATATACCGTCACGTTATTATTGTTAATCAGACCATGAAGGACGATCTAGAAAGGATATTGACATTCGTAGATATCCGTAGAAGATAAGGTCAGATCATTGATAGACGCAGTGGAAGAGGGGCTCCGAATTAGTTCTAAGAGCGGCCGATCTATTTTAATTTCCTATTGACAAAAGAAGAAACGATGAATTAGGAAAAATCGAAGTCCATAATTTGAGGGTCAGAAGTGATTGGAAGAGGTCAGAACCACCGTATCCGATGCTTGACACAGCTGGGTTGATTTAAGGGATCACGACGGAGGGGGTTGAATCGTGATTTCATCAGGGTAATGGACACGTGAAAGACGAATAAAAGAAAAGCAAAAAAATTAATTCTGTGATTCGATCAAGAAAGGGTTACATACTGAGAACGATTGATCATATGTGAAGAAGGTCCTTTGACTCGTAGTCGTTGAAATCTCCGAATGAGAAATGCGGGAAGCAAACCCTGTGCACATTACGAAGTGAAGATGAGGAATGTTAGAGGTTAAATCCAAGCTTCTAAAACGATCAGCAACTTTCAAAAATATTTCTCAGGGTTTTATTTGCTAAGAAATTACTTTGATACTGGTTCATTTCGCAATGGTGTTGACACAATCGTATCACCCAATCCTTGGCCATTATGCATTCTGTATTGGGTTTGAAAAATTAAACTAACGGTTTTAGATAATCAGAATGAAAATATTATATGTATTATTTATAATTTAAACTAACAAAAAGAAGTTGGAAGAACTCCTACATCTTTCGAAATAACTAAATATGACCGATCATAAACGATCATAGCGAAGAACATGATTCAAATGAGATGTGTAAGAGTTTCTTAACTAAAACAAAAAGATCTAAGGAGGGAATACGGAGGAGAAACGTGATTCAAAGAGTCCATTAGTGTACTTTCTCCATAAGAGAACAGTGATTAATGCGTGCTCACGAGTACGTCATCATAATCATTAGTCAAGATGTAGCGATTTGGTTCCTACTTAAGGGAACAACTGTAATAACATGTCAGTAATCAGATAATTACAATCTGAAAAAAACACCGCGGAAATACAATTACGATATTATAAAAGCACACCGAAAGAGATACATTGGGAATACAGTTATATGAGCTCTGAAAACAGCACGCCCTAGGACAAATAATGGATATGAAAACTTTAAACACCTCGGTTAAACACACCAAGAAATAAAATCATTTCGACGCAACTAGCTAATAAATATTAATAATCAGTAATTTTTTAAAAAATCGCAAGTAATAATGATTAAATCGTTCTTGAATGAGAATCACCTAAAAAGAATTGGAGTACCAGTAGATAATGACGTAAGTTGAAATAGAAACCCATTTAATTGGAAATTCAGACATGGAATCGTAACAAAATACGGAAGCGGAAAGGAAGAATCTAAGAAATAGAGTTGCGTCAGTCAGTTCAAGATAATCTCTCCGTACAAAATCCGTAGCGAGAGAAACTCCCGCCAGGGATCGTTAGCGATCTAACAGCGTCTAATGATCGACCGAAATAAGACGACGTCATGGACCAATTTATCTATGAAACCGTGAATACGACCGTATTGCATTGCCACCTGCCCCGGGGCCAGACACCGTTAATAAACAAACAATTAAAATCACAACAGCCGCACTCGATTAGAAGGAACTCCCAATGCTCCACAGTGAAATTCTCTATATATCTGATGCACTACACAATTTGAAAACATCAAGAATGGCCGTTTAAGAAAATCAAGTCTGACAGCAAAGGCAACCGGTCTACGGTGATTTTGAAATGAGTGATAAACTTGCGCAGCATCTCTTGAATGGGGAGAATGGTAGTGTCACAACCCTTCACTGGAAAGAAATACAAGTGACTGGAGCAAGGGCTTCCGAATCTGTGGGAGGAACCCGAATAACAGAGAAAATACGGAAGTAAACACAATGGACCAAGCGAAGGCAATCAGATTAAAATGAATAGTCAGGACTATTAAGGTTGGGATAAACTGACAAAACGGAAGGAATAATGGTGAAACACTCTAGATTTGGCTTTAGAACGCAAAATTTCTCTTTTCCATGATATTAAAATGCCTACTTTAGAGCATGATTATATTGTACCAGGTTAAATAGGACATTGCACAGGATAAAGATTATATTATCCTTATAAATAAGATACTTGACGGTTTTTTGGGTAAGTATCCATTCAAATCCTGAACTTTAAAAAAAAGAAATCTCCAGAATCCTCAACACGCCCACTAGTGAAGAATTGGGAAAACTTATCGAACGAATGAATCGATAAACAGAGTTACAGAATGGTGGGACTTTTCAACGGAAGGCAACGGAAAGGAAAGCCCATAAAACTTCCTAAGTTATCACTTTTAGAGAATCTTAGAGATAGCGCTGAGGAATGGCGTGGAAATAGGAAAAGGAGCAGTAAAGTAGTCGAAAGGTTGACATGGAAAGATTAACGGGTTTGGATACAAAATCGAACGTATTGATGGGGCGGAATAGACATATAATATATTTAGGTGGGACGAAATAGTCATCCGGATTCTAGATAAAAGCTTTTAGGATTTATAACGTACTGTTTATACCTCAAAATACATTCTGGGTTATCAATCGAACTGTTTCGGGCATCCATGAAGGAGATGAAAAAAGATTTTCTATTTTTACTCCACTTAAAGGTTATTTTTCAAAACATTAAACTTGATGACTAGATTCGAAAAAGCATCTTGTAAATAGAAAACAGAGCATTTTATTCTAAACCTCTTTTTTACTATCTATGGGTATCTTACAATGGAAGAATGAAGACATAAAAACCACCCTTTCGAAGATTTATTTAAAATTTATATCCTAATATATATTTTTAAACAGCACCCTTAAATTAGTTTTCATCAAAATTCAAAAAAAAATTAATCTAACTTTTAAACGAAGTCAGCGCCCAATAGTTATATTATTCGATTAAAGAACTTACAGTTTATACTGCCCGCATGACCGATACTTTTGGAGGCCACACTGCATTTTTTCAAATGGTATATATACATTTTGGCCGATGGAAAGTCAGCATACTACTTCACTAGCAACATGGCACTGGGTTATAGATTCGGAAAACAGTGATTTTCCGGAACCATTTAGGTTTATGCTGGTCTTTATTGTTGCGTCGCTGGAATTTTTGTTGTTGCAAAATCAACAAGAGCACAGATTCGGAAGATATGAGAGGTAAATAAGGAGAAGCGTGGGAAAATCCTAAGGACGAGTGTGTCCCCTGAGGGCAGTGTGCTTAGCGCCGGATTCGATGCAGAGGCAGCAGATATGGAAACATTAGTGGGCGTGGAAAAAATCTCTTGGTTTGGACGGGAGTTGGCCAAGAAAAAAAAGGGCCCGTGAGTATAGATTGAGATTGTAAGGGACTGTTATTCCCCACCTATCGGAGGGCTGCATCGACAAATTCCCTTTAACCCTTTCGCCCGCATTTCTCTATCGCATCGCACACTCCATCTTTTATCGTTTCGAAATGCAGAGAGAAAGGATTGGAACAGCATCTGATTCAATGACTTCGAAATACTTGAAGCGAACGATGAAAAAGACAGTGATAAGGTGTCCATTTGGTGGGAGAGATTGAATCGTAATCTGTAAGGATTTCAAACTACTGCATGAAGTATTATGAACGTGGATTTGCTATAGATTTATATTGACCCGCATAAAACTAAACACAGTTTATTTAATCTTGATATCAATTATGAGATTTTCTCTTTTAGAAGAGAATAGAAAACCTTGTGATTTTAACCATCATGGCAGAGCATCCATCAGCTAGCATCCAACGCTGGATATCAATTCATGGCTTTATCACTATTATTCTAAGAATAATAAATGATGATAAATGGCACATTTTTATATTCATTTAGAATCGTAATAATACGGTTTATATCACATTTATATAATATGGAGAACTCACAGTGATCATGAATATTGATTAATTGATTTTCATTTATAATAGAATGGTTTTAATTGATTGATAATTATTATAGAGAGAAGATATTCTTGCTTTAAATTGTTTTTTTAATGCATTGTACATTTTATGTGCATTCTTAGAAAGTCATTTTCCGGAAAACTATACATCAGCATCTTTAATAGTGGACAATTTCAATTTCATAGACTAATGATTAGAGAATTGAAGGCATTGAATTAAGGAATGTGGAAAAAGTCGTTTGAATTGTTTTTTTGAAAGAACCGGTTGAGTGTATTATCTCAATGAGATGGTTATTCTGTGACTTAAACCGAATGTTTTCATCAATAATTAAGATCCTATCACGAATACCTGGAAATGCTTTCTCCTTTATTACGTTAGATGCCTTATCGAAGCCCAGTCATCAAATTAGCTCGGAAAAAACTAAGCGAATTACCAGATAAATTATCAATTTATGGCGAGATACGTATCTTGTGGTCGTGTTTTGTAAATAAACATAATCATCATTGGCTTTGGGTGCCCATCCAGTAATTACGAAGATCTTCACGTAAATATCTATCATCAGTTCGAGTTCAAATATTTACTTTTCACGTTTTAGATTCATCTGAGAGAAAATACGCTCTTAATTAAAACTATCATCATATCATCTTTCTAGCAAATATATAAATGATCTTTTATTTGCTATTAGTATCGTAGAATAGCAAAACACGTACTACTTTAAGGACAATGAATGATTGAATTTCGATCGAAACTAGATATTTTGGTGTAGTTATAAAGAATATTTTGCTTTAAAAGTCACTGGAATCAAATAGTATAAAAAAAAACGGATCTAAAGTCTTACATCATTATAAATCTGAACTAGAATCTATTTTGCAAGTGTTTTATGTATTCATTTATAAGAAATGTATAAATATGCTTTCTTAAAGAATTAAAGAGAATCTTTCTAAGATCATAGAAAACGAAAATGATACATTTGACACGTAAAGTAACCTATAACAATAAACAATATAAATAAATACATCTATAGTATTTATTAGAGATAATAGAAAAATTAATTTAAAATAATATTTTCGATATCCATTTTAGAAGTAACCTTGTTTTCATCTTTAACTTGAAATCTATTATTTCTTATGTACATGAAAATTCTCACAGGCCACTTTCTCCGATAGGGGCTCTAAAAGAAATCAATTTCAACCATCAATCGCACCTGCGAAATTTTCTTTTGCGGAGAGGTGTTCAAATTACGGTGAAAAAAGATTTCATCGACCACTCATTGGCCCAAAGTTAGTGATAATTCGGAGCTCAAAAGCCATCGAAGCGGAAAGATCGCAATCGAAAGGAGCGTAAAATCCACGTCTCCGCACATCTGTTAATGAGACATCTCGTTGAAGTACCGGAAAATTCCGCGTCATTAGATCCACAGAAGAAGATGCCACGTGGGTCAGCAAAACAGAGGAGAAGGCAATTTTTAAGAAGCTCTCTCATTTCGGTGGAAAAGCCCGAGAAGAGAGCGATAGCCTCCGAAAGTTGTAATTTGGTGGACAATACAATGGGATCAGAACGGAGGCAATGGGTGCAGATGGAGCGATGATGATAGCGTCCGGAATGGAGCAGTAGTTTCTGCGGAGGGGGGACGGTTCCTCGCCGCAGCGGTGGGGAGGCAGATTCCTCCACAGGCACCCACGTTCCTCCGGCCGTGGGCGCCGAATTGCTCAAGAAGCCCGCCGGTGGAAGCGAACAGGTTTTTCACACACCCCTCCCCCGCCCATTACGGTTACCATCTTCTTCCTCCGCTCCCTCCCACCGCACCTTCCAAAGAAACGTGCGTTTACCTCCGAATATGTGGGGGCAGCGTTTGTTCCTCCGGAGGCAGTGCCACCGCCCCCTTCTGACCTCGCCCACGAATCCGGAGGCCGAGGATCACGTGATGGACTCGAGGACGCGAATGCACGCGAGCACGGAATCTGTTCGGGTCGTCCGGTGCAGCGTCGTGCGGCTAATGCACGCCTCCGGGAAAATTAAGGAAGTGAACGAAAAAATTACGACCAAAGGAAGAGATTCAATGGAAACGGGAGCGGATGTGGGAAAACATATGGAAGAGGAAATTTATTAAGAGATGAAGAAAAGCAAAGGTTCGTGAGTCTAAATTAATGAAAGGTACAGTCACGAAAAAGAGAAGAAAAAAGTACGAGGAATATAGAGTTGATAATGAAAACAAAGTAACGACGGAGAAGTAACTAAATCGTGATAAAATGAGTTGCTATGAAAAATAAAGAGAATCCCTAAAGATAGCTCTGATTACGGGGAACAAAAACTCGAGGCACATCCGAAGGTAAACAAAATAAGAGAATTGACTCAAAGACGAGAAAAAGAAGGTGTATACGGAAATAATATGAGCAAAAGTAACGAAAACAAACGATGATGGAATAACAGCACACGTTCCGTTATGGAAACGGGAAAGCATACGTGCTTTCGCAAATAAATAATTTTATAGGTTACACTACATTGATACAGAATGCATTTATACATATGATGCAGAGCACCGGTGGTTGAAGGATCTTTCGTTTATTTTCGTCACGAAATGGTAGACATGTTAGAAGAATGGACTGCTCCCGATGTTGATTCGTGATCATACTAGGTTAGTAGAAAAAGGAAAGAGCTGGACTTTTGAATCGTTCTAAACAGGTATCAGTAATATCTTCGATCGATGTATTATTTCTAGACTTCTCAAAAGGCACTTCGCACTTATTATTAACACGAATAAACAGCGTAGATTGGCGATTGTTTACAAGTTAATTTAAGAAAATCAAAGAAATAATGAAACAAAAAGTTTAATTGTAGTAATTAATGAATTAAATACTTCGGAACATCATAATAAATGACACATGTAAGGTGTATAAAGTGAACAATTTGAATCTAAAATTCCCAAAAACATACTACTTCTTATCGCTTTATTTATACAATAACCAATTGAGTTTTAGTGATTGACATCTTTCCTGAACACATTAATGTATGAATATATGCATTTTATAAATAAATAAAATAACAAATGGATTGAAAGCACTGTCCAATCCGATGGGCAAACATTTTTTCCAGCCGCTTAACAAGGAGAGGTTTCTTATGGTAAATCAGAGTCAATTGCCATCGCCGCTTATAAACAACTTGAGCAGCGCTTTGAGGAGGATCTCATGTGATGCTAATGTTTGGACTCAGAGGTTGTTGGAGTGGTAATTTCCATTACTTAGGAGCCCTTCTCTTAATTGAATTTCATCAAGATTGCATATTCAAATACACCATTTTGATATCGTGCATCGGAAGAGTGCGTTACCAGAGACCGCCCGAAGGGGCAATTTGCCGTATATGGATGCGCATTTGAATTCATAAAAGGCATTGGGTCTTATTTAAGATAATGCTATTTGATGGCGAGAAGTGCATGCCTCATTTGCCTTCTAGAGGGTTGATTGAAATGTAAGAGGAAATTCCATTTAGTTTCTTTTGAACTTTCTATGGAGGAAAGTTAGAAGCAATTTTATCGTAATGGCGCGATGTGAAAAATATTATTATATAAAACGCAAATACGATTTGATAAATATTACGGAATAGTTTGTTAATTCTGCAGAGGATGAAGAATAAATATGGCATAGCTAATATTTAAATATATTGTACCTACTCCTTATATAAACGTGCGGGTCAATTCCATCCGTGAAATTAAAGACAAAATATATATTCGATACACGCTATCAGCACATATAAACAGCCTTTTTGTTATGACGGTTAATGATTATTTTTAAAGCTTTCTAATTTTTTTTCATTCGACTCCTAAGAGCAGCAATATATCCGTCCTCCAACTTGCTAAAAGAGGGTATAAATCAAGAATTCGATCCCTCGTTCGTGCATCGCCTTTCCGAAACTCGCCCAAGGAAACCCACCTGCGCTCGTGGATTCCATATTTATTCCTCAGCTACCAAACTTGTGCAACTAATGTAATGTGATTTACGACACTTGCCGCCTTCCGCGGCGGAGGCGCCACCGTCTCTCCATTCATGGACTCTTTCCCAACTCCCGCAAAAGGCAAAGGAGGGGTTCAAAGGGTAAACTAGAAAGTGAGGGTAAACGTCCTTAGGCGGAGCGACCCCATGACCTCACTCCCACGCCCTCTCCCCTCCGCCTACGTCATCGCGTATTTCCTTCGCTCAATAATCAATGGATGCACGGAAATCCTTGAACCGGGTATTCAATGCATTCGAATCAGACGAAATACTTATTTTTCTACGATATTATTTTTCGATGTGACGCACATTTTACACGTTCATTGCTTAAACAAATAGTTGCAAGAGTGAAGATATTGGCATAAGAATTATATACGGACAATAAACACAATATTATGAAATGCTTATAGAAAAGCCTTATCCAAATAAGTTGAAAGCCAATGGTGGTGAGCAATGTTATGTTGGTTCTAGGAAATATTACGAGCAATTTTCACTAAGATATTTGTTATTACCAGAAAGTTACATAATTAAGTAATCTACTTTTTTCATCCATCTGTTCCATAAAGTACGAAAATTATTGTATATTATATAATAAATATAAACCAAAGCAAAAGCTAGAGATCCCCAAGCAATAGGAGATACCTAGTCCTAGATAATAAAGTAATACTTTTATCTTTTAGACATATACGGAACGAAATTCTACTAGCCAAATACATAAACTGTAAATTATGTAACACTTATCATCCTTAAGCAAACTGAGATAGACAAATTGATATTTATAAAACTATTTAAACGGAACAGATTGCTAATATAGAAAAGAATAAATTCATTTCCAGTCGAGTGAAGCAGAGGGAATGGAAAACTACGCACGTATTGAGTGTTATTTTGAAACGAGGCAACGATAGACGTATTGTGTAAGGACGTAAGTGACTCTAAAAATAACTGACTGTCGAATATAATTCATGATTTAGTGATGGCATCATTGACCTCGAGTTGGACCTTCGGAAGAAAAAGGAAAAGTCTCGTTTGCATTCATAATCGATTCCGATGCATGAATCCGTAAGATAAAATCGTCTGAATGCACGGCCATTGACAGCTCCTTTCAAATATTCTGCGTAATATAAAAAGCCATTTTTCAGGGCTGTTCAACAACAACGCAAATAGATAAAAATAAACAACATCCGATAAAATTATTCAAATTATAGTTTACTCATCGAATTACAGTAGCCAATTGATTAGCTCTTATTCTCTCATACTTACTGCGTATGAGATATGGTGAGAATATGAAGTTAAAATGAAAATAGGAAACATTTTTGAAACAAGATAGATATTGATTTTGGAAGTATTGCATTTTAATCTTTTAGTATTGATGCAGAATAAATAATGGATATCCAAAGGTTGTAACATTCCATTTCCAAGATTTGAATTGCGATATGTTTCACAACTGAAAATCTTTTGAACAATAAAGGAGAGAATTAGTGGATCATCGTCTTTCAATAGAAAAACGAATTTCTCCATCAATGAATGACCGATACCAGATACCGTAAAATCAACCCGAACTCTTCTTCACGACTCCAAATGCACCGATTCGTAGATAAGCCCGCTGTTGGATCTGCCTACTCACGGCGTATAATTCCTATTAAGCAATCCATCTCCCGGATTAGTCGAACAACTATTAATTTCCTCCACAGGACCTTTTAATTATGACTCAAATTCGTACGTGCGTAATATTCAATTTTTAAAAACCAATAGTGGGAGATGATTGTTGAGCGATAGCGCTAAATGTATCTCGAGTGCAGATCCGTATCTCTACCGCCTTTCCCTCGTCCAAAGCGTGCTTTCTCATCAACCATAATTACGAAGAATTAAGATATCCCGATTATGAAACAATAACCATCAATTCTCGAAGCAAAACAGACTCCAGAATACCTAAGTCGTGTATCCAGACGGAGTAGAGATAAAACTAATAAAGACGTTAAAATATATCGCGAGAAGGTTTTAAATTATCATCTCATGCATGCTAACAAAACCATTACGCATCCTACTACAAGATCGTTTAAAATCGAAGAAATGGATTTTGTTCGTTCGAAAAAAGACCGTTAGCACAGCTGATACAATCTTAAAAGCAGTCCGCATAAAAAATCTTGGAATGGAAGTCACAAAAAATTAGAGAACCCAAGATCACTGCTTTGGAAACCTTGGGAAAAGGGCCTGAATGGACCATTTCACCGCAGGCAATTGTTTTGGAAGAGACAGACTATGGGAGGAAATGGAACTACGGAAGGAACATGGATGGCGAATAAAGGATGTTCAGGTTTCGTATCATGGTTCCACTCATGGGCGATGATCCTAATTAATTATCCATTAAAGAACCGCTATAAACTCATTCTGTGGAATGGCGATGTTCAATCCATGCATCAACAACTACGCATCGCAAAAAAATGAAGATAGATTCACATAATTTCTAGATTATAGTAACCTATCAAATCTTTCTTTATAATCTAGTTTGAATATTAAAATAAAATTACCCGGCTTTAATAATTTATAGCATCAAATAGAAACATTAAAAGTCTCAGATGCCGATGCGTGGTATTTTTTCAACTCCGGAGAATTTATACATGTCCGAGCATTTCAAATGATAGATCTACTAAAATAAGTAATAAATAGAAAGAATACATATATGTGAGTTCAAACTAAGTGTTATATTTAGATTTCTCTTCGTGGGAATTCTTCCATACAGTTATTTAATACAAATAATATTCGGCAAAGGGAAATGTATCTTGTGCATTAAGAATATAAAGTTTAATTTCATTGTCAGATACCTCCATTAGGGTTTCGTTTAACGAAAGAATTCAATCGAAACTCATAATAATAACAAGAAAGATACGATAATTTTTATGCAGTTTAGTATATTTATGTATACATTATTCACATCCCTCAATATTAAAAGGATGGACATGATCTTGAATATCATGCTTAGCGAGAAGAACGACCCATCATGTCCAGAAGTACCTCAACTCCACACCTCAAACCCTATACGTGGACTGACTGCTCTCCGAAGGAACCCATTCTGACATAGGCCATCATTCATAGGGAAGTTGGAAACATCGCTCGATTTAGAAAATGATCGTCGGCAGAACGAACGGTGAGTCTTACGCTTTTCGGGCATCCATCACTCGGCTTTATGAATGAAGGCAACTTTCCTCTGGAATTCCAGAACGGGACCTTCCGGAAGGCCTCCAGAATCTATGAGCCAAAAATTACCATTTTCTGTGCCGGATTTCGAACGGTCGGAAGGGAGATGAATGGCCGAACGGAGGCGTATTCTCCCGAGAGGAAAACTGGATGTGTTTCGGTGGAATCAACCTGTGTCCAACGCCCTACGGCCCATAATCACGCCTGCCCATCATCTACATCGCAGCTTCCCATGGACCGAATGCGTCATCCTCGGCACACCGCTCATTTGGGCCTCTTAAGGAGCCCAGATGGGGCGTTCCCATTGGAGGAACATAAACCGCACCTTCCGCGAAATTCGTATGAAACAGAAGGGAAAATGAGTTCCTTGAACTTGGGAAAACAGCTGGAAGAGTGAGGGCTACGTGCAGTTCGAAGTGCTTGAACCCATTTCCATTTCTACCGAATATATAACATCCTCGGTAGTATAGTGGTCAGTATCCCCGCCTGTCACGCGGGAGACCGGGGTTCGATTCCCCGCCGGGGAGAATCTTTTGAACACAAGGCAAGGTTGCCTATATGTTTTTTTAACAAAAAAAAATATATATCTATGGCAGCTTGCAACTATTGAAGTTTTTGGCAAATTAACTATATGTTATTTTAACCAAAGGTAATAAAGTTCTTAGTAACATGTATCAAACCAATATATATAAATTTAAATTCTCATTTCTGCATTGATATATTTTAGCTAAGATAGCGGGTAAATTTCCATGCGATGAGAAATAATTCTAATTTTCGTGAGCTGTCTTTCGTGGAACGACATTCAATCAAAAGCAAGGAAAAAAATCTGCATACCATACTAAAATTTCTTCTCAATTTTTCCACCAAATCCTCCACGGCCTAAACTTCTACAAAATCAGTTTCATTGAGATTATTTATCTTAGCCCAAAATATGGTCTCATTGGGAATATTTAAAAGGATTGATGAGTTTCAATTCAGTTAACGGGTACTTGTTCAACGGCCATGTTTTTGGCCGTTTCCTTATCTTTTTTTTCTCGGTTCGTCCCAATTCTTTTTTCGTTCCTTTTGTCATCTTTCTCCACTCCTTTTTGACGCTCCCGTCTATTTAAACACTCCCGCCTCACCCTTCTACGCTATTACTACGCCAATGCCTACAAAACCTTTTAACAAAACATTTGCTCACACTTCCACACAACTTTCTTCTTCTTTTCTTTTTCCCTTTGAATATACATGCCGTGTTTAGTACGTACGCGAGAAAAGCTTCCTTTCCGGAAAAATGAAAATTAGCCAAAATACACTTCGAGCTCTTGTTAGACGTACGAATTTCCTCTAAAAGCCGAAGTAGATATGTTAAGTTTGAAAGGTAATGAAGGTTATGCAAACAAAGAGTTTCCTATGTTATATTCAGTTGTTCTCCATAGGTTACATCCTTAAGTTTAGTAATTTTCTTACGTAAAACGATTGAAATTTGAACTCATAATAGTTTCGCGATTTACAAATAATGATGATATTTACCAACAACAATCGCAGGTATTCTAATCATTGTTCTTGAAACATTACATTGGCTTAAATTGTGCAATTCATATGCAATTCATCAATCACATTGACGTGTTAATGCCGAATTAGGGTTAAGAAGATATTGCCGGAATAAAAAGAAGATAAAAAAGAATAAGTCAAGAATATTTGTAAAGTTTATACTATTCTCGTAAGTAACATTTGCAGCGCTTTGAAAACTACAGGAAACCTTCAAAAGGAGAAAAGAGGCCTTCAGAATACTTCAGGAGAGAATAAACCTAATAAACATCGCTAAGTTTCTTATTTTATGTATACCATACATTCCTAAAAACTTATTGATAAAAAAAGCCTTAAATAATGACTTTTAATGCTTCATTAAATGCTACAGAGGTGTGAATTTTATTCGTTCGCCGAATGACTCTATTTAAATTGGTCATTTAAATAAGATAAACAGGAAGTGCAGCGATATAAAAAATTGGGAGGATCTCTTACGTAAGAGAGTCGAAACGCGTGAGTTGGAAGGAGCCAATCAAAATGAAAGAATTTATCTTAAACTCGAAGGCAAACAACTCATTTATCGATGAATAATTGCTTTTGAAGGGTGGGAAAATTATCGTCGGATGCAACTCCCATAATAACTCTATTATATGGGGGCTTCGAAATTGACCTTATTAAGAGATTATAATTATTTCTGCGGCCATTAAAGAAGCACAATGCATATCGATGCGTTGCATTCTTTTGTTTTTCTCGATTGTTATTTATTCCCAAGGCCGCGAGGAAGATATTACTACTCTAAGGAGAGAATAAAATCCTAATTTTGATATGTAAAACTGAGTTGACTAGAAGAATTTATTAAAGCCGTTTTTATAATAATGAACATAAGTTAATATAATGGAAACATGATCATTATAAAAACGTTGTATGATTTTTAAAATTATTAAAATATTCGATCAAGTAAGGTATGGAAAATACTTCTACGTAAAATGAATCGTTACAATTAGACAGTAAAATACTTCATATTTATTACTAATAATTTTAAATTGTTAAAATTAAATGAATCAACATTTAACGAATACATTTTCCTTAACTTAGATTCGTAATTTCTTAAGAATGTCGACAACAGAAAATCGAGTCATTATTTTAAATGAAGTTGGTAATCGATGCAAAAAGAGCAAACCTTAAATACCCTGTTAATGAAGAGAATGGATAACTCCATTATTATATCGTAATTATAAAGAGGTGATTACCGTTCAGTTAAACTACCTCATACTCAGATCAGTAAGGTATCGGGTTTGAACATAACTGGAGTAGATCTATAAATCCCCGAAAAGATTCATGAAGATGGATTGCCTTAAATGGTCTGATCGATTAATGACTTCGCTGGATAATCATTTACCATGAGGTAATAATATTTCAGGATCATACACGCTTTCCGTAGGATCGTCTGGGCCAGAAGTCCGCCTCTCCGAAGAATAATGGAAGTTATTTATCAAAATCCATCCACTTAAGTTTCTCTTTTACTATCATGGGCGCTGTTATTCTTCTATCGGTCACTCCCACTCGCTTTCTCTAAATCTATGATCGTCCTATTCTGATGTATCGAGGAGAGTGCATCGAGCAGAAGCCGTAGGATCACCTACGCCATGTTCCTTTTGGGAGTGAAAAATGAAACGTTCTTAGGACACGATTTTTAATTTTATACAGGGTGAATCCTAAGAGGATAAATAACTGAATTGGACCGTTAACTATACTTATGCGTTCTTCTACAACGTGATATATGGAAGATTTAAAAGCAATTCATTAAAATTAGAACTAAAGTCTATGTTTATCTTGACCTTTCGGAGGGTAATATTCTATAGAAGATATTTTAATCATCAAATTAACGTTTTAAAATAATTTGGAAAAATTCTTTTCGCTAAAAATTCAAGACGTAAAAAATTTATACGTTTTTTAAAACATTCCATCAACTGAGTTTAATATTTGAATTCATTCCGATTGCAATATATAGACCCTCATAATTACTTCATATGTCAAAAATGTTGAAATACGATTTCAGAATATTTATGTTGATATGTAACGGTTGCTTATAATTCGGAATTCATTCTTAGAAACACAAAATCATGGCTGAGTTAATCCGTAAAATTTCGGCTTTGACTAGGAAGCGGAAAGTGCAGAAAATGTTATCTGTAGTGGAATCGGAGACAGGGGCGGGTCCGATTCTTGTAGAAGTGTAAAAATTGCAACGAATTGTCTTCTCCGTTATTCCAGAAACGCCTCTGATAGTCGTTTGCCAAGAAAAATCGCAGCGCGAGCTAAAGC
Organism: Pantala flavescens; assembly: GCA_020796165.1. Classification (NCBI taxonomy): domain Eukaryota; kingdom Metazoa; phylum Arthropoda; class Insecta; order Odonata; family Libellulidae; genus Pantala; species Pantala flavescens. The sequence goes on from CM036883.1 coordinate 51,643,267, forward strand.
GTGGGCGCCCGTCTTATGGCAATCCGTCGCATAAATAAGACCATTTGGATTTCTTCATTTGTTTTCATATCATTCGTTTCTGTGGGGTTATCTATTGCGTCCGTCGACCGACCTCAGCCAAACCCATCGCCCCAAACAACTGCGCACCAAAACAAGACCTACGTCATGTGCCTACGGAGATACTTTAAGGCCGAACTCTAATACTTAAAATTCATATCAAATATAGTAAATTAATGTAGCAAAGGAGCTGTCCTTTAAGAACTAATATATCGGCGAAAATAAGAATAACATTCGGGCCAATATTTTTATTTCACAAGTGATTGATTTAAGCCAAACTAGCGATGCACTCAGAGAAGGTATAAGGTCATTAAGAATTATAAAACAATTTTACGAAACTAAAAAATACATTGGAGATACGTCACTCGTCCTACTATCAATATGAATCATGGGTTATTATGTATAGGTAAATATTCGTTATTTAGAAAAAATTTTGTTAGAAATAATAACTTCGTAAAGTTAATATTCGCCATCGAAAAATAAAAGCACAGAGAAACAGATAAAACTTTTTTCAGGATGTATATCATTTGATTCGAAATAGCTCTAATATTAGGTGCTTCGGAAATATTATGATAAATATAATATCAATATATTAAATCGTTCTACTAGAAATTTATGCTCCATGGAATCGCATGGAATAGAAGTAGATCGCAAACAGTTCATAAAAATTTCATAGAAAAAATAATGTGAATTAGCAAAGCATTCATAAAGGGTATTGGAAAAGGAAGTCATAAATCTTGAAATACACTAAAAATTTAAATGACTCCTACGAACTAGATTTTCAGCGAACTGAACATACGAAATAAAAAACCATTTCGCACAGCCTTGTTCTCTGCAATATTCACGGAAGCTCAAACAAATGATACCATTTCGAATGCAAAACTTATTCACTCGCGCTACATCTCCATATCAAAGGACATCTTTGATAAGAATCTATAGGACCCCCGTCGAAGAAGATTTTCTCCGAATGAAAGCCGTATCCGAAAAATTAGCTCACCTTGGCAACCGGGTGTGAGCGCTGTTTTTTCCATTACTCGTGTGATAGGGGAATTTATTAAGCGAGATCTTGAGAGACCTTTGGCGAACCTCATCTCGCCCAGAGAAGCCCCGAGGGAGAGGTCAAACTGCGGTTGGAGTGGGTGTGGGCGGGTGTGGGGGCGTGCGTCTGGATATCGATGTTGCAGGAGCACCGCCGGTGTCGAAGCATCTGCACCTCTCACAGTTGCGCACATCTCGTGTTTTAGTTTCGATTAATTAGATTTTACGATATTTGGTCAGTGGGGTTTTATTTTATATTCGGAAAATGGTTTTGACAGGGACTTTAATTCATATAAGAGAACAACTAGGATAAAGAATTCACAATACAATCGCGAATCTGTGAGGAGCTATCTCTTTTATGTCTCAACGAATGATTTAGACAACGCACCGAATTAGTTTTATTTGTGAAAAATATCTAACATTTCAATGAAATACTCAAAGACATATGTGCTTAGCAAGAATAAAAAAATAATAAATCTTAGTAAAAGTAGAAGGCTGCGAAAATAAAATATTAGACTACTAAATAAACAGGACATGCATAAAAAAGAAAAACAACTACGATTGACTGCGCTAACAATATTCTTCTCTTCAGAATTAAAATATTATTTATTATACAAATTCAGCTGCAGGCTTATCTCAGAGAAGACGAAAGATTTTCAAGAATCAATGCCCTTTTTCTTAGAAGAGATAAGAAAAGGCTAATAAATTCAATTATCAACTGAATTTACAATGATAGGGCTGACCTTCAGACAAACTGGCAATAGACAAGATTTTAACCAACTTATATGCTCATACTTCATCCCGTTTCTTTCGATGCGAAACCGCAGCTGCAATACGTGATGTATTATGTACCAACCGAGAACACCTGCTTATCATTTAAGCCTTCATAAATATATTTCAGAAAATATAGCAATATATTTGGATTTTAGTTTAAATTTAACATTATTCGGTCAACTGAATTTAGATAATTTAAAGAAACTATTGAGTATTGTTAATTGTTAAGAAATATGTGAGGAAATACAAATTCATTATAATTTTTTTTAATTAATAATTTGAGCAGCAGTTTTAAACTAGTCATCATCCAACCTGTTACTATAAATTACTCGACATTTATTTGTCGAAAGAATTTTGTAGAATAAAGGCTCAGTTTTCCTTTTCTGGACATTTTTACTGAGACACATAAAATTAGTGTTCTATCAGTAGTATAAACTTTCATCAGTATAATTTAAGGTCTGAAATATAAGTCGTAATATTCAATTCAGTTTATAAAATTTCCGATTGTGATTTTAAATATGATTTGTATTTCATTGTGAATTCTCGGAGATAAAAGTTTTTCTTGGGAAATTTCTTCTTTATCTATAGAATGAGTAATCTTTATCCTATATTTTTCATCTTTAATAGTTATTTCACAAATATCAACAATACCAACCTCTATAGATTGTAACATTAAATGTGTCTTCCTGTATTAACATTAAGCTTTTGCTTTATAGAAGTTGCAATATTTTTTGAGTAATTCACAGCAAAGAAAAAAGGATAACCCCGACTCTGTAATAAATTGACACTTAATGGTGTTATTTAAGTATAAAACTTGGCAATTATTTTATTTTTTATGTGCAATCATTCTGATACTTTATCTATTAGGAGTCGGATAATTGTTCCTTGAATACGTAGAATTAATGCCGAGGTAAATTATAAAAAAGATTTCAAGATCAAAGAGAATTTTTACGCTTATCCTGTTGATATTTAGTTGAATATTGCTCCAAGGAAACAATCGAAATAACTATAAAATAATAAAAACGCAAATAAATCAATTCTCAACCACGGATTGTTGATTGTAATTTTATAAATTTCACAAGCGAGTGTATTTCTGATACGCATAAAACCATTATCATATGACATCCTGGGGGTATTGGAAAATCAATAACTCGGGGTTTTTCATTGAGAAGGGAGAGCACCACAATCTCCGGAAAATTCCGTCGCGCTAGGAGAACGTGGGTAAGCTACCATTACATTGAGGCAGTTTCACATCATCGTCTTTCTTCGAGGGAGTATCGGATACGTGGGAGGAGTGAAGGAGGTACCTGCGGTCTGGGAATATTAGGGATATACGTTCGAGTATCGGTGTTACAAGGCATTGGAGATATTGGTGGTTAAAGGAGTGGAAAGGGTGCCAAGATCCTTGGTACGATAGTGGAAAAGGAGAGTGAGTTGAAAGGAGAGGAACGAAGGAATCTGGAAGAATGGAGTATTACTAACAGACATTAAATACGACGATTTGATGAAGACTAAGGTAAAAGATGGGCAAGCATTTACCAAAAGTGGATGGAAAAGTATCGAAATAAATTACCATTATCAAAATAAAGTTGTTAAACTCATTTACTCTTTATGATAGAAAGTAAAAGTCGTGGAATAATATATTTTATGTTATTGAATAATTTTTTCATAAAATTACTGATGGTAAAAATAACGAACTATACTTAAAGGAGAACTATATATTACGAATAAGAATTGCTAAACTGAGAGAAGGGAAGAATTGAGGCGTAAGGAGCTGAGAAGAGGAGATGGTATAAAGGGTATCGGTGGCTGGGTGGCGACATCTCTGTGGAGCGACCGCATCGCGTGAGCCGTGCGTGGGCGGGAAAGCAGTGAGGTTGCTGCGGAAGGAGATACGTGGGAGGATATGTGTGTCATGCCATCGCCATGACGTACACATTGGGGTTTCGTCACAAAGAAAAAGGAAGCGCTGCTTTTAAAAAGAGCGAACTGTTGGTGCAGAAGAAACTGCAACGTAATGACGATGTGAAATGAAAAAAATGTTAAAGGCAGTGATAGTTATTGAAATAATTAGCATTTAATATTAATTAATATATTTCAGAAACGAGTCGGAGAGTTACGAGTTTTTCATCATGAGGTAAAAGTTATTTTAATTTCGTAATTTTGTGTCAAATTTGACATAAGATTTTGAACCAAGAATACAATAAGAATATTTATCAAATCATAATAAATCTCTAAAAATTGAAACTGTAGTAATTTAAGAGACATTGGTATTTAACCGTTCCAGTTTTATCTATGTTTCAGTTTAGAAATGATTCTGCTTAATTCAGCCTATTTCTTTAGTGGTCACATATTCTAAGTCGAAGGAATTGCATTCATTTGGCGAAAGTTCTCTGAATTTTTGGAAAGCCATTCAAACTTCAATACATTCCATACCAGTTACTAATTATATTTGAAATAAGTTATAATGCTAAAGCAATAAGTTTGAAATATTATAAACATTGCAAAAACAAAGTTGTCAAATTAATCAACACGGAATTAATTTCATGAGTAATTTTTTTGTAAAGTTTTTAGTTTTTATTAAAAATGTATACCTTATCCATTTTGATGCTTTCTTGCGGAAGGTTTGATTTGGTTCCGTGAAATATTTTCCGCTTTTCCAACAGCACCTTTGCTCGTTATCTACCATCATTTTAATGTCAATATTTTTGTAACATTACCATGTTCAATGAAAATAATTCAATATCTCTCATCATAAATATACACTTTTGCAGTGAATTTAATGTTATGGTGGATATTGTCTTCTCAATATAATATACATTTTCAAGTCTTAGCTCAATATATAATAAATCAACGAAATTTCGTCAGATCTTTTAACCGACTTAAAAGACAGTATCTATAATGGAGAAGAAATTTAACTTGAATTAAAGACTAAACTCTATTGGTAAGTGAGAGCAAAGATTTTTTTAGTAAAAATAAAAAGTATACGGACACATCTTACACTGACGACGATAAGTAAACATCGTTAATTAATCACACGTCATGATTTGTTTAAGTAGCGCCCAACCTAAACGCTATAATGAATATGACGCAGGAACTTCTTAAACTAAATGGCACTAAACATTAAAAAAACATGAAATTCAGGACGTCAAATTCCAGATGGCGCCTTGGATGTAAATTCCCTCTGAAGAACATTAACTTTCCTCAGGTTTAGCGGACTGTTGACCATTTTTGCAGCCCGAATACACTCATTGTCTCCGTGAGAAAACAATAGCCCCACGGAATTCAATTTGCAACGTGAACAATGCAGACTTTGTGCTTCGAGAAGATCGCCAAACCGCTCTGGTGTGATGATCGGGAAGAGACCATTGCAAGTCCAATAAATAACTTCTTTTTCAGTGTCAAAGGGCAATCGGCGATACGTTAAACATCCGGGAAAACAATGTACCCCTAAGATTTATGCGCCGACTGCGAGCGCAACGTTTTAATGACTGCCGAACGATAAACGTATCCGAGTAATAATTCCCATAACTTTTTTTCGCCGCGAACGGTAGTAAATTTCACGCGATGAATGCAAACCGCAGACAGTCCGAGAAAGATGGGAGAGACGGGTTATCTCGTCTGACGTTAAACGACTGTGACAATCCCATTTGCATGGGAAAGGATCGATGCGTGATTTATATACGTGACCGGAGGGAGATCGACTTGCGAAGATATCGTCTTGAGGACTTTCGGAACTGCTTTTTTTCCGCGCTTACGTGGGAAACGCTCTTGACCCTAACAACCTCCCGTTTGAAGTCCACGAAATTATTACCATCCACTTCACGGATATGCACAAGTGCGACTTAACTTCCATCTATCCTTGAGGAGAGATTTAGGAGCGGTCATCTTCTTCTCTGGACTTTCCGGTAGTCTGACGCACTATGATGAGTGGCCATCGAGGAAAAATTGATTATCGAAGATCGCTAAGTGGATCGAGAGGTGCAACTCTGAATGCACCTTACGATCTTCTCGATCGCTAAGTGTTTTTTTTTTTCAGGCGCGTCTTAGCTCATTTTAATGATTCTCCGGAGAATTCCAATTGATGTCAAAGGTCGTGAAGTAGGAATGCTAAGCGTAAACAGGGAAAGGAAAGGTCTTAGAATGAGAAAAACATCTTCATTAGTGCGATGCAAATATTTCAATCGAATAGTCAATTGATCGTTATCTTAATGAAGACGATGAAATAAATTACTTGGAAATTAAATTGAATTTATGCGCTTTATTCGTAATAATTCAACGTTATTAGTCATCGAATCGTTAACTTTTCCCTTAGCAGCGTAAGATATGTAACTGAATAAAAAAGAACAGATTGGAAATAATCTATACATACGTAATAAGGATTGAGATCCACGATTGTGTCCGTGCCTTCCTTTATTGAGCTATGGGGCCAAAACGCGAGCAAGCAAGATTTTGAGTTACCATTTTCAGTAATTTAACAATTAGTTTGCATGCTTCAAAATGTATTTAAATCTGTTTTGAGACCAATAATTTCACTGCGGAGAGTCAAAATTCACAACAGAAATTTGGGTAGATTCTTATTATATTTATTATTATTATAAATATGTTGCAGTTGGAATAATCGTCCGGTAGCAACATGCATTGCATTAGAGATAATGATTAGAATGAAAAGAAAATTTAAATCTTTTATAAGCTTTTTGGCATAAAATTTACCTTAAGAAAATGATTTACAACCATATTTAAAGTTCTATCAAACAAAACTACCATATGTATTTACATGCCCGTGACAAATTTCAAAGACTAAATAGTATAAAATTTATATTATTATTATTTAGTAATTATAACAATACAATGAAATAAGAACAACGTTAAATTGAATTGAAATATTTCGTGGGATATTAACGTATTTATTATTTTGATTTTTAACAATTTTAACTTGAAATATCGTAGAATTTAAAGAGAAGAGATGAAAGTACGTGCAGAGAAATAATTCCTGCCTCACGAACAATTCGAAACAACCTACTATAAAATAACACGAATAATCGTCAAAACTGAAATTCTTTGCTGTTAGTCATTCGTTGTGTGGGCATTAACATGATACATCGCTGCTCTTCCTTCCATCTATCATCCGACATAAAATTTATGCCCGGAAAACAATGAAAGGACCGCGAGTTCTTTCGACGGCAGCGATCAAACTCCCCTCGAACGCCCACGTAAACCCCAGAAGGCGCACAAAATATCGTTATTACTCCGCCGTACAAGTACGCCTTACGGGAAATACATAACTAACACCCATAAAAATCCGCAGCCAGAGAATCCCTAATCACCCCTCCCACGCCGTGTTAAAACTCCCTCACGACTCCTAAATCTTCTCCGAGGATATACGGAGCCGCGGCTTAAACGTACCGCAGGAATATTAAGTGGAGGAAAAAAGCGGGGAATGACTTCGCCCCGCCTCACACAACGTACCGTAAGAACTAGGGTCAGATGCATTGTGGAGATTTCAATGGGCGGAATGAAAGGTGGCCGTGTCGCGGTGGTGTTGCGCTCAGTGTCTCCACACACAAAGGCGCCATTGTTTCTGGCGTCGAAAAACATTTAAGTGCCGCTTTACGTCGGCAGTGGGAGGCACGCGCGTGCACTGTGAGGGGAATGATAAGGGAAATGCGTTTGGGAGAAGAATAAATCTGTTTGATGATAAGGGAACGTTCGGAGGAAAGAATCATTCTCGATGAGAGGGATAAATGGAAGTGATGCAAAGGGAATTATTTGAGAAGCCTTTCAAGGATTTATTGCAAAGGTTTCCCGTGTTACTTCTCGCAGTTGATTTCGTAATGACACGGAGTTTGTCTCGTCTTTCTGAAATTCATTTTAGATAATTATAAATAACTGCATCGAATGAGTTTATATTAAATTTCAACCACATACATGGAGAGTATATTATTATGATAGTATCATTTATACGTATGTGGTCACGTTAGCAACTGAATCACGCGTAATCACAGTCATTAGGCATTTAGGTCAATTTATGAGCAATAAAAGGAAAATACGCATGCCTCTTTATATATAATACCTCTGTAGCACAGGAAATTTTCATCCTATTTCTATTGTAAAGTACGAAAGTGCCAAGTATTTTGGAGCGAAGGTGGAGATTCTTGAAATTTATTTAGACAACAGGATGGATGGCAATAGCTGTAAAACCAATATGACTGCTTTGAGCATCTTCCCTGAGCGACATACATATCGTGCGCAGTTAAAACTGTTATTTATTAATACTCTTACATCAATACTCCACATATATTTTCTACAGTTATAATATCGATCCTCTACGATATAAAATTAGGTAGCGAATCCTATGCATCCGTGCCCGAAAATTATACCTGTTGTAAGGAAGGAACATTGATACAAAATTACGCTTGCCCTATCTCCTTTCTCAGTTTTGGACATTAAATTTTACGAGGCATTCACTACTACTAATTCTATGCTCTCTCATGCGTCGGTCTATGATTACGGAACAATTAGCCCCTGGAAGAGAGTTCAGTTGATCGCTGCAGAAACGTCGTCATCAAACCCAGTTCAAAGCAAAATCACCCGATTCTAATTCTGGATACAAATCTCGACCATCACCACGTGGAAGCGAAAAAGAAAATTCTAGAACTTGTTTCGCACCGTAAATTTTTAGGAGGAAGTAGGAAATGTACAATTTACGGATCGTCTTTGCTGATATCTCTTCCTGTGATTCTAGTCCTAGATGTATTCACGGATGTAAGCTATGAGCCGATTCTGAGCTACCATTTCTTTGAAAATCTTTAGCGAATTCTAAGTATAATTTTGTATTTACCATTATTATTTCAATATTGATAAATGAATTGAAGGTTTTAAGTTGTTTCTACCTATAAATTATGGCCTAGGATCGAACTGGCTCAATTCTAAAAAGAGGAAAGCCAAATTTATGTTGATATTATGATCATAAATGGCAATAACAATTTTTTTCCTGTTGAAGTTTAGCTGAAACTTGATATTTTATAAGTACATTAGATTATGCAAAGGATGGGTACCGCATACTTACAATATGAGGATGTTAAAACGAGTAAAATAAATTGAAAATTATTAATTGTATTTAAGAATCTACTTTTCATGAATCAGAGTATGAAATCCAATCATCTAACAATAGATTGTATCTTTAGTTGCAAGCAGTTTACAATGAAATTCTTTGAGGAAATTTTTAGCATTAATTAGATTTCATTGCAAGTTTCGGTTAAGTATAGTTGTATAGCGGAAGATGTAGATAAGCTTCAAAACGATGGCCGTTTATATATTCTTTAATTATGATATAGAGGAACTTATCCCCCTAATGGAGCGGAATGAAAATATTGAGTTATTTCTTTGACAATATGTAACTACTTTTTTTAGTATTACAAATTAATCCTGATGTTATTACCATTTGATTGCCCTATGAAGGATTCTAGCTAGGATTTTGCTAGATGCTGTTGAGGATTTATTCTATGCAAAAAACTTCAGTTCAGCAATGATGTAGTTGCGTAAACGTTGAGCATGTAAAAGATGAGCAGAGTACGTGCGACCAACAGGTGGTTTTAGAAGGACAGCGAAAAAAGTATGGCACTCTACCTTTGCGATCAATGAAAAAAGTCACTCTGATTAAAAAAGACGTAAGTTGGAAAAAGAGGAATGTGCCACGAGGGAGAGATGGGCGGGAGTGGATGGGTGTGGGCATCTGAAGATTGACGCCGTCTCGTCGCTGCCTCTCGAAAACTCCCGAAAGAGACGCATTCCTCAAAAGGTGGAGGAGGAATTGGGCTCCGAAAAGTGTTTGAAATCGATAAAGTGCCTGTATTGAGGGAAATCGGGTCAACGGGAATGAGGAGAAAGGAAGGAGTTTTGGAAGGATTTTGGAAAAGAAGAGATGGGTGGAGTACCCTTTCAACTCCTAATATATATCGTTTGCTTCGACGGACACCTGCGCAAACACGGGAATTAAAAAAGAATGCTACCATTGTTGCCGGACATGCAACACGCTTTTGGCCTTTCAAGTTTTGTATGTTTGCGATTTGAGAAGCACCTCTTAAGAGATCGCGTTGATATACTACCATCAAGCAGAAGGATTCGTTTTTACTCAAAGTTCCGGAAATGGGGAATAGAGCCTTACGCCATATAATATAAGGTTCTTAAGCGGGTTTTCAGGGTTTCATACCTTTGTTAGGCACCTGGCAAATACAGAATTCAGTTTGCTGTGAGAAAAGAAAACTCTTCATGCAAAAAAAGGATAGGAATTTCACGAATAATTCTTAAGATGCTATCAAAATTGAGATAAAGCGAGGCTTGATATGAAGCAAAGGAATATTCATTTATAATAATAGTATATTATGCCTTCCTCCTACATTAACGAACCGAGCGAAAATTTTCTGTGTATTATGGAAAAGAGATATTTCACTTCTGATTCACGAGAAAGTATTCTGTTTCTGGGATATTTAAATATAGATATATTTAAATACAAAACGATTTGGTATGACACTCTCAGTGTCACTATAATGCTTCGATACTCGATATGATTACAAATACTACTCTATTTCTTTGAAAAAAATTCTGTGCACTTAAAGCAAAAAATAAACTATTACGAGAGAATTATAGTAAATATATATCTAATTATATCAAAATATTTTTTACATGAATCATTTATAAGATATTTCTGTGATTATAAAATAATAACTTTCGAAATGGATATTGCGTCGTGTTAATAGTGAAATAGGATGATTATTTTTCAAATATCATTAGAACCTAGAAAAATATTCTACAAAAACTAGTTATTATAAGTAATTTAAAACATTATTCCTATTTTTAATATTATTCTTTTAAATCGATGAAATTTAGATGGAAGGGAGATTTACTTACGAAACAATATTGATTTACGACTTTAATAAAACATAAACATTGGTTATTCCATCTAAAATATTTAGAAAAAATTAAATTAGCCTTCTTAAAATTAATCACATTAAGGGAAGAATCGAATTTCCTTAACCATAAACGGACGAGGCTTGTTGTCATAGAAACCTATCCTTCGGGACTTACAACCCGAAGCAAACGGAAACATCAATGCAACATCGAAAGGCAACGCGTTCGATAAAAGCGAGGAACTTGTTAAACTTTTATGGATGCTCTCGGAGAGCCGTATCCATTGAAAACGTTTGTTCTTTTCCCTTGCATTTCCTCCTTTCACACATCCCGTCCATTAACCACTCCATTCATGCACACCTCCATTCACGCAACACACAGGGTGTGGGAGAAAGTGTTCGCTTTCTCCCTTTCAGGTGTACGCCCATTCCGTGACTTTTATTTTATTACTGTCCATCTTGTTTTCGGAACGAGACACGTTCCCGTATCATCCAACAGCTCGTTACTGTTCACGTACTTTTCCTGATCTATTCACATGTTTCCTCACGAGGCGCGGCTTCGAAAATTTTCGCTCCTTCAGAAGATTCGGAGAAATAAACGGAAAAGGACTTTTCCAAGAGCTCCCGACGGATACAGAACGAGAAACATGTCAAAATTTTCGGTGATGATAAATAACGCAATAAAGTCAGGAGTCGTAACTCTACTATTGTGAGCGTATTCCCCGCTGTGAGTTGAAATGAAACGCCGCTTCGATTCCGTCGCGTGGAGTAATTTGGGACAGATTGTACTCCTTTCGAATGCGTGTGACAAAGTGGGTCACATTTCGGGGAAGTCATAAAGACGAACCAATAAACAAGATAAATCGTCCGATATAATATGGTGATTTGAAAAATGGAAAGTTGACAATGGTTCTTGCATAGTCATTCCGATAAAATATGATAGTATATATTGATGGCTATAATAACAAGAAAGATAATCATATCATACGGAAGTGAGTATATGCTATGAGAGTTTAAAATGCAACGAATTGCTATATGGATTTATAATGATAGTCCATTTCATATAATTTTTTTGGAAATTCTTAAATAAGTATATATTATATATTACTATAAATAAAAGTCCATAATGAAATACTGCTAAAAACACACCATAGTGTTTTCCTATACAAACAGAATTTACAAGATAAATTTATCTAGATTACATTATATTATTTGACAAATATGGTCTTAATTAAACTAATAAATATTAATATATGATAGGAAATAAAATTACTTATCGGCAGAAATCAATGATACAATTTTGTTCGAGAAATTTTATAAATTACGAATTAAATTTTTTACCTGAAAACTGTTTCACAAGAAAGCACGTTGTTAAAATATCGCGCTTTCCATCGGAAGAGATATTCAAATGAGGATCACGCACTGCGATCCGCGACCCCAAGATGCCCCACCGCAAAACACCCTCATGACGACGTCTTATTAAGCAATTTCCAAGAACAATACAAAGGGCGGTGTCGAGGGAGAGAGTCGTGGGTGGATGTGCCCTTCCAAAGTAAAAATCGGAAGGGGCGTGGAGAGAGGAAAAAATTATGAAGAGAACGATAATGTGCACTCCGGAGAAGAATGCGTCGTGTGGGAGTGTTCTCCGCTGTTTATACATAAATATGGCAGTGCTTTTCGGACGAGAGGTGGGCGTGGCGATGCGGTAACTTGAGTGGCGTATGAGAAAAAGATCTAATGAATGCTCGTTTCCCGATCGTAAGTATATAAACGTTATATAAATACCGAGAGATACTTCCATTTGTCCAGAAAAAGGCGATGGTGTCCGTGCGATTTTCCGAATTATTTGGTTTCGTTGAGAATACGAGTAACGGATCTGCGTTTTAACTCAGTAGAAAGAAAAATAAAGACGCTTTGAGTAAATAATGTTCGGTGTGTATTTTGGGTGAGAGCTTTGCTGTTATCGCCCAGAAGACTTTCCAGATGCAATGAAAGTGTCCGAGATACAAGGACACGATCCTAGATGGATGTATTGAGGTCGTCTTGAGACGTATTTGCATAGTCGAGAGGTTTGTCGTTTCGAGTATTAAAATATGGATTGAGCATTTCACCGTTGAAACCACGCGCAAGATCAATCTCATTTGTGAGGACAGTAAGTCCCTGAGATTCACATTCGTTTCTTAAATAAAAGTGCATCGAATGTTTCTCATATTTATTAACATTCCATTTCCAAAATATCTATGTAGATATTAGGAACCAAATTTCATTTAGTTCAACAAAACAATATTCCTCCTAATTTGGTGTGAATTTTAAATGTGATAAAGCGCATAAAATTATGTCATAAAAGGTCGTTCATAAGAAAACAAATTCATTCTTAATCAAATGTTTTCAAGTTATTATTTATTCTTTTCTTCCACGCTAATGTAGTATTTTCCATGACGAAATTCTTAACGAGAGAAAAATAAGCAATAGTTCAAATCGAATACGAACCCCTGCAACGCGTTCTTAGTTGAGCCTTATAAGTACGCATATGAGAAGGGTATGGTTTGCAGAAATATTTGCAGGTAGGGTGTTCCACTGTGCGGTAACAAAGATTTTTTTACTGCGTTAGTTCTCAAAGGGTATGCCAATGGGAAGTCTAAAATACAGACCTCTACAGGCAGTCAATACCACAGAGTTAGGTGAAAGATATAATCAAGTGAATAAACAACATTTTTCACCTGCGCCAGACACATAGTTATGTAACGAAGAGAATTATTTCCTGGTAGTTAATTTACCAAGTCCAATCACATTGTTCCATAAAACATCTTAAGCAATAAAACTTTTAAAGCCAATTTTTTGCTGCTCGAAGCATTCCTATCCAGCATCACTCCATCATAAAACGATTTCTTAAGCAAAAAAGCCGAAAGTTCATTGCGATCTTTCTTCTATATAAGGCGTGCACTGAGCAAGTCGGTCAATATAACTCCAATGTTCGTGCTTCGAATTCTTCCATCCGAAACGTTTCTTTTTATATTTGGAGAAGACATTCAAATTACACGTCGCTTTATCGCAGTCGATTGGAGGGCTTAAAAAAATTCCGCAACCGTTTTTTCGAACAAATGTATTCTCTCACATGGGTTCCATTTATGGAGCGATTTTGCGGAGTTACGACAGCCTATAGACGATTTTACGGCTAATAAAAACCTAAGAAAGAGGCTTTTTGAACCTCTAACTAGAGATTTGTTCCCGTTTCATTCTTCTTTGTTGTTGGATTTGCTGTCAATAGACCGATTTCACGAATCCATTGCCGAAAACTTAAAAATATTCACGAGCGACTTTCAGATGTGTACCTTTCGAGTAAATGTTTTTAAAAGGAGTGAATGCATTTTAGTATTTGCATGGACGGAGGTAACGGAAAAATTAGAATGTGGAAAAATAATAAAAGACTTAACTTAAGTCTTCGGCATAATAAGTTCGGAAAGTCTGAAGAGAGCTAAAAGCGACCAATGGATTGATGAATAGCAGGTGGAACTTTGCAACTTATATACAATGTCGCCTTTTGGAACTACTTCATTTTTAAATTTAAACATGCCTTGTGACTTTCACTTATATGAGTGTCAGAAGGAAGTAATTGATGTTAGTGACATAGTATGTCCTACAAACTGATTTATCTATCCTATGATTATTTTACTTCCGAAAGAAATAGATTATTGACATTAAAACTTTTTACTTTTCTCAAATTTTAAACCGGTACAGAAAACTGAAAATTAGGAGACAATGAATGGAACGGAAGGGATTTCGTTGGTATATAAACTAAAAATTGAAAACGTAAAAATCTATATGCCTCTAAGAACTACTTCAAATTTAATACATTATTTATGCACCGATTCAACAAGACCCTTTAATGTTGCAACTATAAAGAATAAGTTTCTAAATCGTAATGGAATTACGACACCTTGAGATCTTAGATGACCCTGATATAGAAACATATCTGCTAAAAACTTATAAGCAGCAAAATAATTTAGGGGAAATTAATAATCTAATCCTAAATTAATGGGCATTGTATTCTCATAAATATATCGTAGGAAAATATTCCTAATCTATTACATGAATTGCGCGTATTTTCCCAATATGTATAATTTTTATCTTTTTGTACATCAGCAAATTTTTAGGTTGCAGTGACTTGTAAGAGAATACGCGTAATAGTAATGTGTGGTAATTCGATCATAAAACATAAGATATTTAATAAGAGTTTTGGAGATTTATTTGTGATCATCCATACAAAGGCAAAGATGTAAATACTTTACGCGATGACATTGAAATTTAAAAGTAATTCTTTGTAAATATAACGCTATATCCTCAGGAACATTTCGGGACAGAATTTTAAGATCTGAGAAGCCAAGATATCCTTTAACCAAACAGTTATTGGTTTAAATGCAACTAATTTAATAAAAATCTATAGAAAAGAAAGAAATCGTACGGAAGACGAAGATACTAAAATGGAAAGAGATCAAACACAAAATGCTTTGATTGGAGAACCCTCTATGGCCAATTCCACTTTTTGCAATATAAATGTGGAGACAGGGATCAAATAAACTCCGTGCACCGGCCGTACGAAGTAAAACAATCGTTCATTTTATTGCGCTGCCCGCTACCTGAAACAGCGAATTCCCCGACGTCTGAGCAATTAATCTCCTCGAAAAAACTTCCCAACGGAAATTTACGATCCCCGCGTTGATTTTTAGCTGCACTTCTACGAATGTTACCACCAATACATCGCGAGATTTGTTAAGCCGACTTTTTGTCGCTATCAACGGCATTCCGACCGTTCTCCATTATGCATGGAGGTCCCCGTTAACTGCTCCACGGCGTTCATTGGAGAGGTCATTCCCGAGTCGATTAGGCGATATTGCCTTCCGACCAATGAAGTAGTGCCCGAGGGAGACTGCTTCTAATGAGGGGAGACCATTTGGAATCGAATCTCAGCTGCTCCTCTGCAGCTGATGTCAAAGGCCACTTTGGAAGAACGAAATATAAGGAGTTGACATCTTCGTCGTATGCGTATCCGAACCTTAATTGAATGAAAAATCGTAAGTGGTATATATCAGCTGCGATCTGTACCTATCAAACAACAATAGGCAGCCGTTAATCAAGCGGAATGCCATATCTTAGAGTCGATGTCATGACCTCACCGCTCGGATATTCTTTCCCTTTTAATGCGTTTCCGAGCCTTCATAAATATTCTGTTGCTTGGTTACGAGTTCCTCTTTGGCCTCGGTATTATCTCCATTCTCTATGAGAGAATGAACACACTCGTTTTTCATGCTTTGCTATAAGGCTAGTGCAGTGGGCATAAATATAGTTGTTCTAAAGAAGGTTAATGTTTGGACTTAACGTTCGCGCTGAGGTTTAAAATCCATATTTATAGGAAATAATGAGATTCGATAAGTCATCAAGAAGGAATATGTGCTCCCAGATCCTTTAATTAAGGTATATGAGAGGGTAAATTACAGCTGTATATGAGTTTATGCAACCTAAGCGTCACTATGAATCGATCAATGCAGAAATAAATGAGTTTCAATAATTTCGTTAGTTACCTTTAATGAAAATCTAAATCATCCTTATAAGGGTAGGAACCGTCAGGAATACGCGTCAACGGAAGCAGGTATAAATTTTCGGTCGGAACGTAACGTAAAACTTAATTGCATCAGTATGACGGAAAAGGATTTAGAATGTGAAAAATCCATTCTGCAGCGCTCGGAATGGAAGAGTCTCATCTTTATTAAAATATGAAGATGCATAAAATATCCGAGAAGGCACCTTAAATGCCCTATCCTCGCCATCGTCATTCCGGGCCACGGGAGTTTTTGAAGGTATTTCCCGGCGAAAATTCCCTTTAAGTCTCGAGCAGGAAAAAATCTTGTACTTCAAAAATGCACCCTTCGGATGGACCGCGAAAGAAAAAACTATTAAAAGATTCATGGCGGACGTCTGTCCAAAAAACGTGACTGCAATATCCTCATGGAGGAAGAGAAAAAAAACTCTAGCGCTACCGGTGGTGGATGTGGGTGGGTGATGGCGGATTATGCGAACTGCCAAGTTTGTGGAGCTAATAGAATCATCCGGGAAGAAAAATGAGGCTATGATAGTTGCCATAACTCCTCAGGCCCCATTCGACCGAGGTTCCGACATCTACCGACCGCGTAAACGATGTCGCCACCGTAGCGATCCAAAATGGAGGTTCAGCAATCAAATGGATATGATGATAGAATTCAGCCTCGTTACGAGTGATGTGTCTCTACTATCGCACGTGTACCATAGGAGAGGTTATTGATCTTTGACAATCCTATGATGTGCCTGACGACGCTGCGAAAATCAAGGCGGAGTGCAGAAGAGAGCATATGGAATGGAATGTACACACCTCCGCCCCCACAAGACTTCACCACCCAAGAAGAGCTTTAAGGAAAAAGTTCCCTTCTTGTCATTCTCCTTTCGCGGACGATGCGTGTTTTCTCTTCCTTTCTAGACTTCTTAGTATCTTCAAGTTTGCCTCTTTTCTTGTTCTTTGTAATTCTTTCTTTAACGGTCATGTATCGAAGTTTTGGATTTATCGAATGAAACATTTCTTAATGGATAAAGAGCAGTACTGATGAAGGAATCAAAGGAAATTTTTGTTGCAATAGGCAACGATTAATAGTATTTTAGTTTATGTTGTACATTAATAATTCCCTAAATTCTATATCAACTTTTGCTCCATTCTATCATGATTACTGTAATATTTGTATGATTTTGGTAAGTTTGAAATACTTATATATATATATATATATATATATATATATATATATATATATATATATATATATATATATATAAGTATTTCAATTATTCTTGTAACTCTATACATTTTAGGTTAATTCCTTATTTAGAAAAGTAAATTATAACGCAAGTGTATGTATTTATACTTTCTTGAAACTAATATTTACAACACAAATATTGATAAAAATTGGTAACTGTATACCAGATCAGAGAAATATTAATCAACAAATTTCTTTATTCAATTCGCATCTCTATTCAATATTTCTCGTAGTGAAAGACTCACAAGTTAACTTGTACTGAGTTAAGATCATAAAATTTTACAGTAACCTGATATTACCAGGCTGCAGATAGGAGATCTATTCCCACAAACAGACAAAATTACACTTATCAGTCATTAAAAGTTCTTGAAAATCAGCGAAAATTCCTTCTTAACAAAATTATTGGCTCTCATTGACCATACATAATCGTACAGATCAACGAAACATTGTTCCGCATCGAGGATCTGACTTAGCCGACTAAGTTGTGATACGTGCTTCCGCCTTCAACAATGTTACGCTGCTAACCTCACTTCCCTATCATTTCCCTTAATAACTGCTCCGTCCCACCCTCTGACCAGTTGGCGATATCGCGTCGGGCATACACAAGCGACGTAGACCCTTTTTAAAAGCCCCACTTCGCGGAATGAGAAAGTGCGTTTCTGAAGATGGTCGGAAACGGGGTTGAGGAGGAGACAGACGGGGGATGAAGGCGGTGTGGGAGGGGACTTAGTGTCCACCTAAGAGAGGAAAAGAAACGGGAAGATGAACTTGAAAACCACAAAAAGAGTACTAAGAAGGAATACAATGAATACCTCAAGTGATGTTTTAAGTTTAACGAAGAGAAAGAGAATACATATTTATTTGGTTTACACTTTCCTGGTACAAAAAATTTCCGTACGAGTTTTTATTTCGATAAGTTAAGAAATGTTATAGAAACATATCATGGAATAAAATGATCATCATAAGATACATTTTATCCGTAAATGAGACTCAGGTAAAAAATATAAAATCGCGTATAGTGGACGAGAAAAGAAAATGAACTACACACAAATTTGAAATGAAACATAGATCAAACACTATGCAATAAACCAACACTTAAATGCGTTGCCGTCAAACGAGAGGAATACTATGCGGAATTTCAATTGCATATCACGAGGAAAGACCAGTGGGTTAAAGCATGCGATGGCACTGATGCATGAAGATGAAGAAGATCTCGTGCGGCCATGGAGATTGAAATAGGGTTTCCGCGGGGACAGGTGGAGGATCCGCCGCGGAATCCCCGGAGGCAGCCGACTGCGTCGACCATGGGACATCGCGGACCGGTGAGATGTGCAGATACGCGGCGGTTGACGTCTTTCTGCGTCTGAGCAGAATGCGAATCTGATCCAGATCGCGTGAAAGTGAGAAGGGGTTTTTCCTCCACCCAGAGGCGCTAATCCTATTTAACAATTCTCTGCACGAAAGGGAAGTAAGCAGACACAATAAAATTGCAGCCATTATCCGAAGCAGCTTATGCAGAACTACGCGTTGGCAAACCACCGGGAGTCTACCAATTAAATGGCTCTGCCGATAGGAAAGTAAGAGGAGTGTCGCAACGATGGCAACTAATCCATCAATGGTCGATAATTCAAAATCCATTGTGAGGCCTTAAGAGATGATTGTCCTTAACCGCTGAGGTCTTGCGAAGGCGTCGTTTAAGGCGAAGCAGTGCGTTTAAGTCGTTATTGATAAATGGGAGAGTGACATTTGAAAAATGCACGTTGGAGTCGAAGGAGAAAGGTAATGGATATAAGATGTTGAGTGCGCAATGGGATAACAGTTGGTACTTCGAATTATTTTTTAAATCGTGAGCTGTTTCTACGCTTCCATGGTTCTATTTTATTTTGATTGGAAAATTTATTGTGCTTTTAATTGACTTAATCATCTTTAAGATATTTAATGACGAATTAGGGATCGTTTATCTAACTTTAAATTGCAAACTCCAGCAGCCTTGAATAACACTAAACATCTACTCATTTCTTTCGTGCAGATTTTCATCCTTGAAAGATGAAACAATATTTTCTAATTTTTCATTATATTATAATCTTCCTTCTCTGAACATTTTGCTTACTTCTTGCGAGGAAAAGTCTGATATTTATATCTTTAACTTCCATATGTTGCATCTATTCGATGGAGTCACTGAATAAAAACAAATAGTAAAAAGTAAAGAAATAGAAGAATGCTAAAGCGGGTTTCCTTTCCTATGTAACACAATTTTGTGTTTAAAAGGTAAAATTGTTGGATTCTTCGCTAAAAAGTCATTAAACATTTATGGAACTATTCTTAATACAGGATTGCGATTGAACCAAAGCTGAGAATACTTTTAATCAAACTGATATACCATTTAAAATTATAGGCAAATATGGCCAGAAATACTGTAAACTATTTCCTATTTACATTTAGTTTTAAAGGATCTTTCCGTCGTCTACCTATCGTCTACCTGTAATTTCTAATTTATTTCATTTTTCTATTTCTTTCTTAATTACAATACAAGAAATTTTTAAATTGCTAATGTTTACGGTAATTTAACAAATTTACAAAGCACTGGTACAGGATAAGTATAACGAAGCCAAAACAACAAAAAATTAAGAAAATTTATTACTCCTATTGCACTGGAGAAAGGAGAAAAGTTTACAATAAATATTTGCGGAAGTTCTCTTCGTTTATTAAGTAAGGCTCATTTCAACCTATGAGATATGATAAAGGAGAAAATAGCAAAAAGCGAGGGAAGAGAAATCGACGGAGAGTAAAATGGAGGGCGGGGGTGCTTTCCAGAATTCCTCCAGCCTTTATTTGTCCAGCGACGACTGCGTCTCGGGACAGTCCAAAGGAGGCATGGAGGCGGAGTATCTGACCAACAGAGATAAAGCCAGAGAGGGGAAGGCTTTCTGGTAAACACGTATGCCCAGAGGCCATCATCCGCCTTGCCCTTGGGAGGCATACGTGGTGAGGGTCTCCGGGGCTCGAACCAGGTGCATCTCGAAGGAGGGAGGAAGGAAGGGAGCCAATCGCAGATACCCATCACGTCCGTCCATTAGCATAAGGTCTGCTGCCCCATCCACCAAATCGTCAAGTGCTTGTTAAACTACGAGAGAGATTCCTTGACGAAGAAGGGAAAAACCGAGAAGGTGATCCCTAAGAATATGCCTCATATAGCGTAGTAAACAGGGAAAATATGAGAGGAAATAAAGTTTTGAATCCAGGGGCATTTTATTAACTCGTGTGGAAAGGGTTATTTTCATAGAAGGAAGTGAGGGCATCAAATAAAGCGTTCTACGTAATAATTTTGGCAAAATCCCAGAATACCAGGCACTATATCACGTAGTCTTTACTCGGCTGATGAAATTTCCTCCGTAAAGTATGTTTTAGATAAACTCGCGGCAGTAAACCTTTGTAAACTCGCGGTCATTTTGAAGGAGGTACATCTTTCGTGTGTAACCTAGTCCATTTTAACGATATGTTTATGATAAAATGTTAAATACAATACTCGATACTGCTATTATTGCTATTTTTAAATGCACCTCTCCTAAAAATAAATTTATTGAATCTTGCAATGAAACTACTGAAATAACGACTCCATTGAACTGAGAGATGAGGTGAATCTATTTTTTCCTCTTCCGATATATTCCGAGATATTACTTCAAAACTTCAACTTTCATTCTATATGAATTCTCAAATTCTCTGCATTCATTGGCTGTTCATTTATAGAAAAAAGAAATTAAATTATTTTAATTTAATATTAGGTTTTAACTGTTAAGAGTTAAACTGAATTTAAAATCAAAAAATTAATTTTTGGAGATTCGATATAAGTGACCGTAGAACGAGACTTGCACTATTAATTATTATTTGAGCTGGAGTACACTCATTTCGACGATGGAATAAATAATCTTTTATTGAATCTATGAAGAAAAATCCTTTGCTCACTATTCTTCAGCATAATGCAACATCATCAACTCAGGAAAATAACGATGCAATTTTGGAAATACAATATTCACTGATTGGTATGAGAACAAAATTAATATAAAATATTTCTAACTTGTCCTCAAGTTTGAGCTTCAAATATAATTTATTCTATTTTCAATTTTTGAAGAAATGATATCAATTATCTCATTTACAACCACAGAGAGACTTTTAGATGAACAATATATACATAGCATGACTGTTATTTTAAATCTGTAATACATTATATTGAGATTCATCGACTCCTTACATCTCTTTAATGCACAAAGTGGCATGATCCGTGCATTAATTAGATCTAAAGCATGATGCTCAGAGATGTCTGTGTTATATAATATTATATTATGACAGTATTTCATACTATTATTTCGATATATTACACGCACAAGATATTGCAAGTACGTACAAATATTAATATTGCGAGTTCTTCTGATGTGAATACGTAGTTTAGTAAGCATTTGAGTATCTAACCATCGGATCCTTAGAGTAAAACTCCTACAGAATGAGCACATCAAACATAAATATCAGCTGCAAGTTCCGAAATCAGCTTCGCATCAAATCGCTTCCGATACATTTTCCTCAAGAAAAACCACGTACTCCGTATTTCCAGACACCGCGAAAAAGGCCATCCTTTGGAAGTGCACGTGTATTTTACATCGCCTCCGCCCCCACAATCCCCTTCGACATGTAGCATAGCCTTAAAAGGCCAGCTTCCAAATCCGTGCCTCTTCAAACCACAACAATCACTCCATGACGGATTGTTGTAGCGGAGTCTGGGAAGTCCTCGAGGGAGCTCCATTTTTTAATTTCCGAATCCTTTTTTCCATGCGTCCATTGTTTGGGCTCATTTGACGTCGTGGCCAGTCGATGCACGCCGCCGATACACATCTACAACCTTTTATTCGGATGATGGGGAATCAATTAACGAGACGTGGGTTTATGAGGCGAAGCTTATATTTTAGGGACTTGTTCGGCCTTATCGACAGCATCTTCTGCTATGACCAAGTTATCGATACGAGTCTTGCTAATAACTACCGAATTTTTTGCCGATTTTTTTTGCGTAGCCTTGAGCAGATTCCTCCATCCGCAGATAAACGTATGCAGTTTATGAGCGGTGAGAACTTATCCAGACTTGCATCTCATACATGCGTCTTCCTTTGAGGTAATTCGTGAAGTAATGAAGTATTTGAAGAATTTTTAAGCATCCGGATCGTTTAAATACGCTGAAAAATCGTGCATTCTTTCATTTAAGAAGTTGAAAATATTTTAGATCCATTATCCATAAATTTCCTTTTCCAAAATGAGGGATTTTATTGCAATAATCCGGATCGGAAAAAAGACATCGCCATTAGCGTTAGAAATGATAAGTATATTTGATATCTTGAACCTTTCATAAGAATGATGTCGACTAAAATAACGAGTCTATTATCTAAACAATTCTTTCTTCAATTAATATGATAGCTTAAGTATTAATTAAAAAATACATAAACCTAAGAAATAATAAAAATAGAAATAAATTCTATTTCATGAGGTCTTGATCAAGTAATAAGCGACATTGATTCATAAAAAGCGAGATATTAAAATAAATGCTCGATTTTTTTAAATTTCGAACCTTCTACCATTGATATGACCCAAATAAACTAATATGTATAAATATTTTCCGAAATGTTTCAACCATAACTTTGATGACCATAAATACGTTTATTAAAACTTTTCAAATTATAAAATAACTTACTTTTTATTAAAAAGCACTATGTATCAATCATCTTTTAACTTTAGAAGCGTCATAATAGTTTAACTTGGGTCGAAACCAAGCAATAAAACCAACAGTTTTATCTACCGTTTCAATTTTATAAATGGCAACCTTAATATACGACTCCTTTTGACTCCTAACATTACTGAGAACCTGTATAAGACAACAAATTATTAGAACTTTCAATCTATTTCCAAGACGCGCGTTGCTGTTGAATCATAGCTTTGTTTGGCACGTCAAAGAGACTGAATGTTTAACACTTGGTCAACGCGGGCGATGGTAGGACGCAGAAATCCCATATTTTATGGGGAACATCATTTATACTCGCTACCTACGTCGGCAGCATTCGTTTCTGAATTAGAAAAAACGCGCATTTTCTCTGAGTATAAACTCTCGACATGGAATCGCGGCTTTTAACCCTACGTTTTTCCCTGAAATTCCAACGTTTACGAGGGTCAAGCAGAAAAAGACCTGCAAGTTCGGCCTTGAATCGTTGCAAGATTTGCCATTAAGCCAGAGTGGACATGCACGAACACGACTGTGATTCATGTCTTACAAAAGATCTTCGTCTAACGTCGCGGGCCGTTTAGCGTTTTCTCCTAGCGGGATAATATTCTCGAATACGAGGCTCGAGGATTTTAACTAGTATGATATACGGAAAACGACCTCCGTCTTAACAATACCATTGGAGTTGGCATCGGGGGTAGCAGCTACTTCCCATGATTCTGCGGAAGAAAGACTTCGCTAGGATGGGAGATAACAGAGTAAGTCCTTGAGGATTGATGGTATCAGATAAAGTCATGAAATTACTACTCTCTTGGGCTAACTTGATAGCATTTTTAGTGGCGGTATGTTTGATGGGCATCCAATAGCGAAATTCGTTTTAACGGTTACTTCGCCGCTTGATGGGTTATTTCGTCTTCTTGCACGATTTATCCTTGCAGTGCAATGTAAATTTTCTACTTTAAAGGTTGATCATTGCGGCAGATTTTAATGTCCACATGCCGGATGATAGAAAGAAAGATATTTCTCGTTGAGGATTAACATGCTAAGTTTAAGTTCACATTAATTGAAGAACAAAAGGATGTAAAATTTCAGCTTTAAATATCATATATATCACTTTCTTGGGTGTTATTAGAAATGTGTTCATGGTGTGATGAGTTATACTCAAGGATATATGTTTCAGAGAAGAAAGGAATTCAAAATCTAAAAGAAAACTTAAGAGTTTCACTTACTTTCCTTTTGAAATATAATTGACGCAAGCTAAGACCAATACAGAACTCGTCTAAATCAAATGCATTTAACCTACGTATTTACTCAAATTAAATAGTCTTTTACTATTAACATTTAGGAAAAAACTCAGAGAAATTCAGGAGAAATTAAGAAGGATAAAATGTGCAAGCAGGAGATCTAAAAATGGGAAATCATCATAATATTCCCATGAACATGAACAATATGAAACCAAACAATAACAAAAGACTCCATCAACAATACATTGAACGAATGAACTTCACATACAGTGAAATGGAAGCAGGTAACTAATCTGCAAGATAAATAAATAATAAAGAAACGGGGTCGTGTAATTTAGACTAAAGGCGCTAGACGCACATTTCGAGAGCGATTGAATAACGCTCCATGATGAGCTAAGGAAATAATGGCGTCATAAAAATAAGGCGATCAATAATAAGAAAACAGGAGCCGAGGAGGAAAAAAGAGGTGAACGCACTCCGTTGCACCTGACGCCTTATAAGGAGTCAGGGGGAGTATAATTGCAGGAGCGATGAGTAAATGACCAAGGGGGATGAACGGAAAGAGTCCGAAAGGGGGAATGCGTGGATGAGGGCGTTGATGGCTGTCGGAAGCAAGCCCACGAGTACTTTTCACACCTGCGGCGAAAATGGGTTGCCCCAGTACTCGTGGATATGAAGTAATGCAAGCAGGAGACTTTTAAAGGCCTACGCTACGTTGAAAGGAAAATATTTCTCGCTCGGAAAACAACATAAAGTACTGAATTTACATGTTATTTTCTCGAGGAATGAGTTGCACGGTATTTTTAGCCTAGAGAAAACAACAATGAGATAAAAAATTTGCGCAAATATATAAATTGCAGGAAACAAGGAACGAGTTATCCTCTAAATGTATTCAATCTATTATTTTTCGTTACTTGACTAAATTTTTGTCTCGGTGAGTTTCCATTTAATCTGGATTTTCCTCAATTATGGACAAATAAAAATGTGATTTTTATCTGATTTTACGTTTTTACGTATCTAACATAAATTGATAATCATACATATATTAAGGATGATATCTTACAAATTACCTGAAAAGAAAAGTAAACATTTGACATAGAGGGAATAAAACGATCTTTCTTTATATTGAAATAATAGTAAAACGCTTAACGAAAAAATATTAATCTGTGGAAGGCAATTCATGTATGTCGATAGGAAGATCATAATTAGATTTCTTCTCTATAATATCATTTTAGCAATAATATTATGGAATAACAGAGACGTTTTCCACATCCACTCTTTTACCTAAACGATATTCAATAGGATTCCCAAATTCATCTACACGTACATAATCTACGAAGAAGCTAATCAATCCAATAAAACTTTAAAAGATGGGTTTAAGGATCGCTGAAAAGAGCAGCATTCAAAGTTACTTATGAATACATTAAATCTCAAAATCTCTTATGTGGTCTTTTCTAATTTAAAATGAAATGGAAATGAATGAAAAAGGACGAATTGCTCTTCAACGCTCTGACCAACGCAACGAAAGAGATTAAAAAGAAATTAAGAGGCATTTAGAGGAAATGCGATTTGGAAACTCAATTAAGAAAATCTCCATAAGGATTCGAGGTAAACATTGAGGTGGAAACGCAGATATTTGGCATGAAAAGGATCCTTTGAGTGGGTGAAGTGACGAGTAAACCGTGACTTAAGTTCAAATCTACTGAATAGTGTTATCTCCATTGGCACGAGAGATAAAAGTAATTTATCCACGATTGAATATTCAACGCATTGGAAAGAGGATACGGAATGCAAAATAGAAAGATCGCGCATAAACAACGTCTCATGCGACAGACGAGGGACAAGATAAAAAGATACTAGAGAGAGGAAACACGTAAAGGGTATATGAGCGGAATAAGAGTGAAATACACGCGCTCAAGAATGGGAAGATATAAATAAGGCGTTGGGACGATAATTTTAAACGAAACCTTGCTGGTGTGAAAATGGAGAGTTTGCGCAGGAAGCTGCGCTAAAAACACTTTCGAAATCGGCAGTTGGAATTAGAAGTACACACAAAATGAGGCACACACGCCTATGATCCATATTGATATTGTTATAGGATATTCTAGGCTAAGTGACAATAATATCATTAAATAGAAAATCTCCGATGAAGGATTTTTGACATCTTCATCGATGACAATGTCACTGTTTTGATTTGAATATAAGCTTTGTCGCCCGTGATGCTTCATTAGCATGAAAGAGAATTTTGAATGTTAAATATTGTTATAGCAACCGAAGAGTGAAGCTGAATTAACACATTATTTGAATTTGTTTATTTAAATAAGCCAGGAAACAAGTTTGAACGAAAGCGTAGGATTTGAAGTATCTGAAGGAGTAGTCCCATTTACATCCAGCGAATAGCTTAAATTTAGCGCCATTATGTATTCTTATACTTAAGACTTCTTTCTGTTAAATAAATACGCAACGAATATAACTAACTTGAACTATCAACTTTATCATCAACAATCTCTAACGCTTATAACTTGAAGTAATATAGAATCGATTACATTTCACCGAATGAAAAGTAGCAATAGTGCAATAGCAATTTGAAAGTTCCTGTAACATTTAATAGTAATTTAATGATATAACTAATAATTATTCGGGGGTAATACGGATAAATGCTTTTTATAAACTAAAATTCGGAGCTGTTTATGTTATCAATTTATGTTCGAAATTGGATCCTTTCTCATAAAGTATATCCTAAAATATTTGAAGTATGATGTATTTCTTGACCTAATGTATTTCAAACGAACTGCAGCCATTACTAATCCGACAACGATTGAAAAAATAGTTTAAGATCCGTCACCATCGTAAACCGTTATCGTCATAAACATTGACATCCATCGTCCTTTCCCTTCGTTCTACATAATACACTATTAGAAATAATTCCACATTTTCCATTTCTATGGACAAGAAATTGATTTAAAGAGCGTACGTTCCGAAATGAGAGACATTCGAGTGTTTTCTAATGGCCCGCTAATGGTCCGTCGGCGATAATCAATTCAAAAGCATACCGATGCGGCCTTTGAGATTTTCCGCAAAGATGTTGAGTGAAGTAGGGAAACGCGGAGCGGTTGGAATGATTGAGCTGGAGAAGAAGGCGGTTGATTTATCGCTCGAGTGATTGGTTTCTTCAACTCCCGTTGCACTTTAGAAAGAGGACTCGACCTGTGCTCTTGGCGCGGTACCTGCTTTCCCTATACACGCCATTTTCTTCTCGCTACAACGTATCCAATTTCCATGTCCGCAATCCACCCACGCGGACGTAACTGATGGAAGGGAGCACAATGTTTTTGTCCCTTAAATTAATGGAACGCACCGTTCAAAGTCTCCCTTTACCGCATGCTTACATGCACGTTACAATATTAGCTGCGTTTGCTCTATTCGTTAGGGTTTTTGTTGTACGATGACCTCGTACGAACTCGTGGGATGGAAATGTTCGCAGGGGAAATATTTAGTACATTATTCCTTTTTTTATTTCTCCCCATTTCAATTGGTAAGAAGAATATTTATTATGATAATGAAGATAATAACTACGAAATCCTTGAACGAAATAAAAGTTTGAAGGAATTATATAGGATAACTGGATTTTTGGTGAGTACGTAAGTGAAATACAATACGAAAAAATTATTTGTATATTTTTCTTGTACAATGGCTAATTGAAACTCAAAGAGAGATCAAGACATACAACATATTCCAAATCATTAAATAATAATAGCCTTGTGATTGACATATTATTTTTTAAATTAAAAAGTAAAAGATTTTTTCAAAGGAAGATATTGAAATTACGTAAAGTATAGTAAAGTTTTGAATTAGACAAAGGAGAACTTTACGAATAAATTATTAAAATAATAACTCGAAAATGGTTAATTATCATTGGGATATAATGATCCTAAGATATAAAATATGCTTTGAAGATAATTATATTTATTTATCGTATGCTTTTATTAACTTCTTGAAAAATTTAATAAAATAAAATTAAAAATAATGAATTGAAAACACAATGGATTGTAATACTATTTTTCTGCAGTTAAAATGAAGAATCAATCCGACTTTCGGTTTACTTTTCTACAAAAGAAAATCTGAATTCAATTAGCGCTTCTCTCAAGTGTATTATACGTGAAAATAAACGACAAAAAGATATAATTGGGACTCATTCGTCGACAGCTTCCTTTTTCAAAATAATTCGATACGTTTTTGAAAGGCTACTGCTTCGATCGTTGATTTTTATCTCTATTAGGAGCCGAACTTATGGAATTCCTCTTATTGTTTGATTTTTATCTGTATCGAATTTTTATTACAAAATATCTTGATCAAAGTTAATAAAAGAGACTTTTTCATTATTGTCCAAAATCCGAGGAAAAGTAATATACCTAAAAAGAGCATTAATAATTAGCATTTTAAAGTTCCTGGATCGCAATATTTTCATTCTCTTCGTCTGTTCATCAAAGAAAAGATTTCTTGCGAATATAGAGACCCAATCGATCATTCGAAGACGGTTACATAATCCTCCTTTAATATGAGAATCAAACAAGAACTTTTTTATTGCGCATTTTTGTTGATAAGAATGATTCTCGCGGAATGAACACAGCGTTTGGCTGGAGTTTCGTATTCGTGAAGGACATGATCGGAATAAATGGGATCTCCTTCGAATGCGTGACAGGTGGAATAAATATTCAAGCAGAAAATTGTGGGAGTTTACTGGCCTTTCCAGAGCACTGATGCCAACGCTGATAACGGTTACGAAAGGGCGGTCAACTGATAAATCTTTGAGGGGAAAAAGCTCGAATTAAATGGATGGCAAATAAGGAATGAAACTCGAAATTCGATTGTCATTTTCGTTCAATAGATGATCTTTTTCAAGAAAGTTTTTTTTACGAGAGGGCTCCATCATCAGAATCCAATGCACCTGAATGTAACATAAAATGTTAGCAAAAGTTTTCATAGCAAACAGAAGTACAAAACTTCTATCTTATTGAAAGCTAAAGATTTCATTTTGTTGAATGACTCTAACCTACGCTGTAAATGAACATTTGAGTATCAGCAACAACAGGATATTTTATGTATAACATTTTATGTATAACATACATTTTCCTTGTGAATCCACCATATGAAGAAGTTATTGGGTGTTGTTACGTTTCTAGTGCGAAATGCATGAGCGTTTATTTAATCTAATAATTCACTGGATAAATTGCAAAGATAAATACTTTCGTTCAGCTTGGATTCAAAATAAATCTGATTGCGTTACGAGAATGAGTCTTTACGAATTCTTTAATCTCACTTACTGTCATTGATTCTGCCCCCAAACCTACTGTGCAAGAAGCGGTTTGCAAAAATGCAGCAAGTTTAGAGAAATAAATATACCATTTCCCCTTATAATTTCAAAAGACATATTTGTGAAAGAAATAAATTGTCTTCTATAAAATGTTCGTATGAGAAAAATAAGTTCCAATTCTTTCAAGCAGTTACTTATTATAAAGTTGATAATGGAAAAGTTGATTAATTACTCATAGAGTCACCCCACCAAGCAAATAAGTACGGCGTTCATTCTTAAGAAAAAGCAAAACGAGAATGTTAAATACACTCATTCCTTTGTTACAGCTTTATTCCTTTTCACGAATTTTTACATCTGCTTAATCTTGACAAATGAACTTCCGCGTTGATTTTTCATTAATTGAATCTTCTAATTCAATTTATGAATTTTAAAATGCAGTGACCATCTTGAGGTCTCGTCCATATTTGGGTCACAGCTGCTCAAAAACAAGAACGTTATCAGAAAATGAGTATTAAAATTCTAGATCCCAGTATTTTTAAGGATGTATCAGGGGTGGCCTTCCCCAACCACCACAAGATAAAGAAGGCAGATGAGTTGGGGTTGAGTCAGCGGCGAGGAGAGCAATAGGCGGAAGAGGGAATGTTGGATAGGACGTAAAATATCGCAGCGGAGGAGAGGAATGCGGTAGAGATGCAGCAGTGTGCATGGATACGAGAGACGGAACAGAATTTTCACGCTGGATCATTTTCAGGGAGAACATTCCGCATAGGAAATGATCTGAAGATGATCGCTACAAAAAATATATGGGGGACGCACAATAGCATCCATCGACCCAACAATGCGAATAAAATAACAAAAATAAAGATAAAAAACAAAGTATGCACATTCGGGAATCGTACTATAGGTGTCCAACATTTTCCTTTGGAACGTTCCTAGTAAAAATGCCATTATATACCGATGTACACATTTCATCTCAAATTTGAATACAATATGCTCACGTCTTTTGGTGTTTTACAGCAATGCATTCTAATCATAAGAAAAAACCCTCACCTCAATCAAATCTGCTTTTGTGCATATCTCCGTTTTATATTTACAAAGTTTAAGGACGGTTCGGTCGTAAGTACTTTACCATTATCCGACAAAACTTAATTTATCCATTCATTCATAACATTTTTCAGTTTCAGATACACGTTCTAATTATTTAATAGGCACACCAGGAATACTAATATTCCATAAAATCTAGAAAAATAAGATTCCTCGAATTCTCTGAATTCTAATCGCAAAAAATAAAACAAAATTGGAAGTATTTCATAAGAAAAATTTCAATTGAAAAGTTTAAGGGAGGCTTAATACGAATCCTTTGGGATGAAAATATCGCCGTTTATGTCTCTTCCTCATTTCATATTCCCGGGTTAAAAAATCAACCAAGGTATCTCTCACCAATGGACATAGATATACAAACAAAATCCAAATCGACATCAGGTGAAACACACGGCTTACATGCAATTCGATGTTTCACTCTGAGCTCATTTCATGCTCATCTCCACAGATAGCTCAATCCTTCGCACAGCTGATCCAACTTCCGATATCTCTACCTACTCCTTAAACCTTCCTTCCATCTCCTTCTGGATCATCCGCACGGCGCATTGAATCATTGCATCGAAACGGAGATATCGGCTCTACGCTCTATTCCATTACGAAATACCGTTACGGAGGTGCTTCTGCGTGAAGTTTGATCAGCATCGGTCTATTAAGGAGTAAACAGGAAAATGGGACGTATTCGATGGCTGAAAAATAACAGGAAACACTTCCACGTCGTTAATAATAAGGGCGAATGAAAAATTCCTCTTCTTTGAGGAGATTTCTCGTGAAGAAGGCGGTCTTACGGTAAGATCCTCAATCGGAGAACACCCATTACGTGTCCGGGAGAGTGTGAAGGCGCGTGTGTAGCCGCGCATTTCCGGGTGCGTCGTCTGCAGGGGATGTTAATAAGCCGCCTTCAATTTCACGGACCGGAGGAGGCGGTACGTGACACACGGCGGAGCGTGACGCTACACACTCGAGCGACCGCTAATGAGCGCAACAAAGGCGGGCAACACGGTGCAGGGACGCAAACACGATGGATTCCATCCAGGGAGTCGCCGGTTCGACGTGGATTTACTGCGACAAATTGACGAGGATCGGGGGAGGAACATGATCCGGTGGAGGAATGAGTGGGACGGCAGATGTACGTCTCCTGTGCAGAATAAGTTGAGATAGTATGACCTTGTACGTTACTGTGTTTTTATATGAACACGATGTTTAACTACTAGTTGCTTACATAAAGACATAAATAATTTCTACGAATTCGCTAAAGGTTCAATTAATTAATTTAATTTATAAGAGGAGAAAGAATAGAATTTGGATTTCTATTCTTTGATATATTCATTAATATATTTCAGTTATTGAGATGTAATTAGATTTATTTCTCATAAAAGCTATAATGTTATATTACAGCTCTTTCCTCAAAGTTTCATAATTTTATGATTTGTTCATAACTGAAAAATTTTACTTATCATCAGCTGTTTGAAAGAAATCTATTTTGTTCTTATATTTAGGAAATGTTCACATAGGAAGAGGGAGTAAATTTCACGTGACCTAAATGTGGATACCTCAGCATTAGATATGGATACGGAACGTTACCTTCTTTAACAAATATGCGCACAAAAACGGAATAAAAACTTGGAAAATCCATGCCTCGTTTCACACAAATATACTCCTACTCGATGTCGGACTTCAATTTGGAAAACATTCCGATGAAAAACCTCATATTTCACGATCGCCGGTTTTTAGGCCAGAAAATTAGATCTGGAAGCATCTAATAATTTTTTCAGGTATAAAACTTCTGTGAGATAGATGCATTCGCTTGAACGAATGGTACTTCAGCTAAATGCTGGTTTCTAGGGATTCACATTTACGTTGTAAAGATGATATAATATTTAGGAATGTTTAATATTAGATATTTTTAATAGTAATCTCGTAATTACGTTACGATATTTTTTAATCTTAAAAACTTTGAAATCATTCCCTACCTCAAATTTAAAATAAATTGATTTTTACACTGAAAATTGAGATAAATTGGAAAGGAGCCACCGTTCAAATCAATACTTTAGACGAAGAAGAATATCTTCTTCGTCGGTAATATCTACTAGTCATTATGATAGTTAATATCCCTCTTTGATTTGCTTTCAGATACTCGTCTAATAGGAGTTTGGATGGAGAGAGTTTCACTAGAGATACATTCGTACTGAGTAGAAAAGAACAAAATAGCATAGTAAAAAAAAACAAAATTTGAATCTTAGAGAGATACTGTAACACATACTAGCAAAAGCTTTACTACAAGTTTTGATATTAAAATTTCTATTGAGGGAGGTATAATGTGACGAAAGGCGAAATAAATATGATATAAACTTTAAATATAAGATGTAATTCTTTCTTATTGTTTCGTTTTATTAAAAATTTTGTATACATCTTGATCTCTCCGTCGTAGTACAATTGTGCGTATAGTCCCCATTTGGTCAAATTCTTTTTCCTTCTACTATAACAATGCTAAGGTACCCAAAACAAGGCCCCAAGTGCTAATACGCTCCTATCGCAACTGATAAAATTGCACGCATTCGCACGAGAAACCACAAATGTTTCGCTCTCGGCGTTGACCTCCGGAGAACGAATGAGATCCAAACGAGAGACGCATGACGACGAAAACAAACAGACAGAGAAAAAAGAATGGATAAGAAGTGAATCTCTCCGAATATGGAGTGCTCCCACAAAATCGCTTCATGTTGTATTGGGAAATGAGATTTGTTATAACCAGAGAGGGAAAACCGCATAACCAGCCGCGGAATGTATAATGGTACACGTAACGAGTAAGTGCGAAACCTGGGTGTTGATGATGAGACTCTTATTTGGTCGCTACGCTTAGTTATTCCCTTGACGCCCACGTGCGTGCGTCATCACTAAACTCGAGATCGCAGGTGGTAACTAGGAGACTCCATTTGAATTGCAGAATACTTGGCCCAAAATTACTTCCACAAAGAGATTCTTTGGTATATTACGTCATAAATAAGATGGGTTATATATATATATATATATATATATATATCTGTAACAATAACATCAAAAATAAGTCAACAGTTAAAAATAAAAGTTTAAGCATCCGAAACTTATTACGACTGATAGGTATTTAACGTTTTGGAACCTTGAACGTTGTTGAATTCTAAACAATGCTTATTATCCAAGTATGAAAGTGATTTTTCAGTTATTCATATTCTCGATTTCTATGCTGAAGTATTCAATAACTTTACTTATTCTCTTCTATTTTGATGAGCCTTCTTAGAATTATTCAGCGAAATAAGAAGAAATTTCCTAATGTTTCTTTCAGAAGCACAAATGAACGTCAGTGAGAGATTGCTTACCTCTCAAGAGATCTGTTTTAGGTCTGTCGAGTTAATAGCAGTATATGTATAAATAGAAAACAATACTTAATGATAGTGCTAGGTTTAAATTTATTTCAGTATGACACATTTATGCTAAATTAAGGAGGAATAGTATCTAATGGAATGATTAACTTTTATAGTTATTTGACGAAGAGTATAAAATTCTGGATTGAATTCAGTATACTATAATAAAATTTGTATAAAACATGAAACTCATTGGTTAATGCACCAGTTTGAAAATATTCGATGAATAAATACATTTTGATTGATGGATTAAAAAAATGACATATTTATACGTATTATTATAGATAGCTTTCATTTTTTAGTAAAAATACTTCCGTGTACGATACGACTAAATCCTTATTTTGACTCGTATGATTCGTTCCACATTTCTTCACATCATTCAGTAACAAACAGAAATTCTGGGAAAGTCATTCATCGAGAAAAAAATTATATTAAGAAAAAATTTCTTTTATGCTGGAATATTTTATTGCTGTCATAAAACAAGCTGCTTTAACAATTTAAAGTTATTGAACGTTAACTGTATCGGCTGATTATGATGATATAGAAGAGGAGGATCCCTGCTGAGCAATATAAAACTTGTCATCCGACAACTGATGGAGTGTTGTAAACGAATCCTGTCTCGGATTTATGAACCGAAAAAACTGGAGTCAATCCTTTGAGACAAATAAAAATCTATCAAATCCCATTTCCTCCATCACAAAACGCCGCATCGAATCCCAAATCGATCCGAATCGAGCGTGACAGAAGAAAGTGGGTAGGACTAGAAAAAAAACTCGCCCGACTCACCGATACGTGACCGAAAAAATTGCTTATTTTATGTAAAGTGTGCGCCGGGACGCGTCGTCTGTAGACTGCACGTCTTCTGAATATACCTGCTACGTCCTCCTTACCTCCGGGTTTTTATTTATTCCACAACGTGGGAGGAAACACATGAATCGAACTTGGCGCACCGTTCGAAAAAAAAAGAAACGATTCCTATTGGGTACGTTAAGGAATTCCAAGCTCCAGGGGTAAATCACGAGCACTCACCCACATCGCCACCAAAGAGAAAGAAGTACGTGACTGTGAATGTATGAGGGATTCACGATTAGCGAAGGAGGTGGTGAAGGAGTGTCGAAGAATTCGTGAGGGAAGGGGTTTGAAAGAGAGATACAGAATGGCAATGCCTGAGAATTAACGATATCGAACGATTGGGAGTCAAAAATACACAATTCGTAGGAAAATAATGAAGAAACTAATAAAAATGGATGCTGAAGCTCATAAAATTAGAGCTTTCTGATAAGACACTTTTAAAATTGAATGGTTCTCGTAAATATATAAACCCAAAGAACCGCAAATTATTTTAAAATGACCATAAGCTTTCCACAGTTATGTAAAAGATCATATTCATTAAAATGCTAAAATTTTTTAATATAAACTTAAATAAATCTGAAATTGTTGCCTGTATTTTACATGGTTATTTTTGTCTTATGGAACAGCGGTTTAAGCCATCACAGTAATATAATATAGCTCTTTCTGTAAACCTTCGGGTTAATATGTCTGTCATATATATATTGTAAAATCTCTGTAATACTGTTTGCCCAATATGACACTTACATTGTAAAATTACGGTGGGCGAGTCCACTATCCCGATATAAGGAGTCAGGAAACCTTTTAAAATCCTGTATTGATTTGAAACTTATTCATAAGGCACTAAGAACGACCTATTCTTTGTAATAATGATGGTCTCATGCTTTCGAAAATCATCAAACTTCAAAAATTTTCGCGGAATAACGCTAAAACATCGTTTGTAGCCGTAAATTCAAACGGAGTACGAAATGAATCAATGAAAAGGACAAACTTTATCCGAAGTATTTACAGTTTGAGAAAATGTGTGCCATACCCGGAACCACAGCTAGGTATTTTGAATAGCTCATTAACAAAAAGCTGGATATTTGAGTTTAAACCGATTTAAAGTTCAATGAACTGTATGGGAATGTATTTGACCTCAAAAAGACTTTGATAAGGGGGTAAACTGAATACTAAATCATACTTTTAAAGCACATATATTAGGGAAAAATAGGGGAGATACTTCACATAAATAAGTAATATTTATATATAATCGATTGCCGTATACCTAACCTGTGTACCTTATGTATTCCAGCAAAGATTTAATGATAAATATTAGACAAGTAATTGATAATTTTCACAATACATGGAACTTTTTAAAAAGAAAATCTTCATCTTGTACTTAAAGTTTTTCCAGCGGATGAAAAATAATAAATATATTAAATAAAAATAACCAGTTCAAGAAAAGGGTTCATGTTTTGCACACTTATAATACTAAGAGATAAGTAATGTATCAACAGTTTATTTGGGTAATTTATAACAGATTCAATAAATTTACTTTAAGTGCTTATTTCGATGAATGTCACTTTGAATGTGAAAGTGAACTACCGTAGAGAAGTAAACGGCAGTGAAAAGAAGTAAATTGGAATAGATATTTCCAAATAAATCTTCCAGATAATACAAATGAGTTAAATGAAAAGAGATAGAAATGCGCCAAGTATAGCACAATGGCAGTGGGTGTTAACGGATAAGGATGCAAAAAGGAAGGGCGGTAAGGGGTCACGTCAATCCGTGCATAATGGAACGGTCGTGACTTTCCAATCACAGGGAAAAACCTCTCACCTCGGCACAACGACTATCCTCACTTGTGATATCCTCGAATACGAGGAGTAATTTATCGCTTCATTTCCGATACGTCCTCGATTCGTAAGCACGACTTAAGAGGGAGCTATGAAATTAATACGACGCGATTACGTCAAAAATACAACTGACCTCGAGTTGTGCTCGTGAGCAATTTGTTTAGTGAATGAGATCGAATCAAGACAGTTAATTTCCATTTTAGGTGCACGAATGTTTTTCATAAATTACAAATCTGTAATGGCTAACTTCAACACCGATTCCTTTGATTGAAAGCTTTTCATTTATACTACAGCTAAGCAAGACACAACTGAAAAATCATACGGAAATTATTAGACCGACATTTCTGAAGATTCAGACGAGCATAATTTATGTATACAGTTGCAAAAGTAACTTGCTAAGCAGAAGCCTCGAATCCCTATGTATGAGTCCCTTACTGATTTTCAAGAGTTCTTATCTTTTGTTTATCACTCATACTTATTAATTTTAAATTACATTTACGCGTCGTTGTTCTGCCATCATCTTTAAAAATACCATTTGGTTGCTTCTTCGCTTCGTTAATAAATATAAGTCTATTTCGAACTCATTTCCATTTTTCCAAAGTTTTCAATGTATTTCAGTATAATTCTTTTTACCTAGCGATAGAAGGATCAGAATTGTAAGATAAATATTAACAAGATTGATTTCATTTTACACAGTAATGGAAAGCTTATACGGGGGCGTAGCTCAGATGGTAGAGCGCTCGCTTAGCATGCGAGAGGTACCGGGATCGATACCCGGCGCCTCCATTCACTTTTATACCATCGTTTACAATGAACAAGTAAGATTTATCATAAAGCAAAGCGGTTTTGTTGGTAAAAGAGGATATCACTAAATCAAAAGTTCGAATCTCTGGTAGACTCGATTTCAATATTAGTACTTGGCAATTTCCAAATTTAACATTTTACTCTAAATTCATTCACACGGTGAAGAACACTGAGATTGTATAAATACTATCAAACCTACACATATAAAATAATTTTATTTGATAAATACTACACGACTTTGTCTTTTATGAAATAATTCATCAAATTTCATGTGCTAAGGTTAAATAAAAGAAGAAAATCAAAGAAGGCCGCAGAATATATTGGAAGACTTATCTCAAAAATGTCTCCGCGGATTACTCGACGCAATCCGAGGTTATCCGTCACATCAGCTGGCATCGTCATCCAATTCGCAAACTATTACGATCGCTACATTTCTTTCCACAAAAGGTTTTATTTGTTTCGGATTACAGGCATTACTCTTGCCTACTCCGGCGTTGAAGTCTCTAACGGTCGACATTGGACGAATGAAAAAGCGAGGCTGATGACCTGGGCGAGGGTGGACCGATTCTTGCGGTCTTCTACCCGCAGACCCAACGTGTAATTTAGGAGCGAGTATTCCGTCATTCGCTCGTAGGATCCTTCTTTCCTAATTCCCTCCACCTCAGGTAGCAGTCTTCGGGTTTTTTCTGCCCCGCGGCCTCTCTTTATTCCTTCCAGGCCTTTCGCATCAATCTCGGGCTGTTGCCCACATACGCTATGCTTTCCGCCTCCTAGCTACTCCCTCCTCATCTTCCTTCATCCAGATGTGTGTTTCTTTCCCGATCTAGCCAATATGATCTCTCGAGGAGTTGTATTTGCCTGTATTTTATCCACTAGGTGCGAGAACGTAAACAGTGTTGTAAATTAATCGAGAAGACGTCACTTTGCTAAAACTGGCTTAATATGTTTGTGTTCTTACATCACCCAATCCACAGTTTTTTAGACCATTCCCTTTTTGAAGTGACGAAAATACTTTGGATCATTTCGCATTACATGAATCCTATCCTATTCTACTGGGAGCAAGAATTTGTAAATTGGTAAAAAAGAACGCTAATAGAAATAAATTCATCTGATAGTCGGCTTACTATATTACGGAAATCATCAACAAAAAGGTTGAATTGAGGTAAATGTATTATTTCTATGCACTTCCACTAGAGATTCATCACGGAAAATTCTAATATCTAAATATAACGAGAGTTAGCTTTGTCTTGATGTGTTAGTTTTTTTAAAGCAATTACAATTATCGAAATGACTCACCAAATATCCGAAGCTCCAGTAAGAAGAGTATAGCTTTCCTTATATGAAGAATCAACCCTTTGAAGTCGCGCTGCTTCTCCTTGAAAATAAAGAAACAACAGTACACAGTTTCCGAAGAAATTATAGCTAGGTCATTGCTCATCTATTTTTGCTCTCAGAAGAACTTATTTTGTTGATTAATTAAAATAACACTAATAATACTAATTTAGCAAGGAAATTGGTGTTTTCAATATCAAATGAAATATATACCTTTGATTCATTGAGGATAGCATAGATAAGCAGGTAATTGAAGGACGTTCTTAAAAATTTATTCGCAATTGCCATCGATATATCAATACTTACTTTAATTTATGGAAATTTTACCCCAGAAATAGAAAAAAAACCTTGTTTTCAGAAACCTAACAGCTGCAGTCGGAAATATATAGTGTACATATAAATTAAATTTTATATAGTGTTTTCGACAGTCGAAAATTACGTGTTGTATTTGAATAGCTATTATTCAATGACCATTAAAATTGTCCAATCTCGTGCCGCATTTAACTCGTTAATAGTATTCACTCATACGAGAGAAATACAAATCATCTCTTATCTTTAAACCTTGAATGAACATTTTTTAGCAAAACATATAATCAGTCTCGTTCTAACAATTCTCAACTTTGAAATGAAATAGCTCTTTTTACTGTAAATATACTACGGAGCTCTTCCTCAATCAATACATTCCGTCAAGAAAGGCAAAAAGGTAATACAATTTCGTCAGGTTTTTCGTAGACAACGACAATGTAACGGTATTAAATGGGTCGTTTCGAGGATAAGCGATCCCTTTAAATGCAAACGTTAGCTTTTAGATACTTCAGCGATGGTCAAACTAACCTTTTACGTCCATAAAAGCGCATCATACGAGGGTTTTTTGCCACAGACGACAGGTGTACGTCTCTTCGGATTCTAGAATATCATTTCCCGGAATCGATCGTTGAGAGGGAACATCGGAGATTAAAACGGTCGCAAAATAACTTTCAAGATCGTAAAAATCTACTCATAATCTAGTGAACGGCAACTGAATAGATCGTAGAATCAGTTGCACACACCCACGCACTCGGGATGCTCATTCCACAAAGGAATGTCAAAAACAAATGGCTTCCGTCGAATGGACGACCATAAACGTTTTTTCCTCTGTGCACACGTTGAGGTGGAACGGACCTATGGAATCGATCTCGGTAATAGGCGATCGAATGCTGAGCGCCGTTCGATACGGCAGTTTCCGTATTACGGCAGAACCGAAGCACATTTTTCTGCAGCGCATTTGCTGAACTAATGACGCAGTCGCTGTTGGAGACCCGTTTACGAGGCCTGCAAAAAACCGATGGTTCCACAAGCGACGGCCCCTCACTACGCTCTTCCGTAATACTACGCGCAACATTCGAGGAATGCGGGAGAAGCCTCTGATTGCATAGAATATATCGCGAATCATTAACTGAAAACAGTATTTGTGAAATGTTGCGCGATTGATGGAATAAACGGACGTTCTCCTTTTAGCATTGTTTTCCTTCCGGTTCTCGTGCGATGAAGTCTCCGAGTTCCGTGTATATTCGCTCCCCATTCCGTCCCGGTTCGAACAGGTGTATTCAGCGTCGGTAAAACATATCGCAGATAACATACAATTCAGCATTCTATAAGAATGTGGGTTCCATTAACAACTCCATTCCGGAAACTTCGACAACACAAGCAGTGATCATAATTGTCAAAGATTACAGTAAAATTCACTATAGTCTGTTCCACTTTTCTAGGCAGTATGGGGCTTATGGAGAAATCGAATAGCCTCGTACGCCAGGTCATTTTTCCGGAATATCCGCGTTATCCACAAAATTTGCCTTCGCAACGGATGAAATTAAGATTTTCAACTAAGTTTGGTGGATTTTTTTCCAATTTTTTGGTGAAATTTGGATAAGGAAGGATGGTTCTATATATTGACGGAGTTTTTTCAACATTTAAACAAAAGAAATAAATTTTACAGCGGAATTTTAAAAAAATGGTCATCTTACCAGCCGTGAACAATACTAAAACTGCCATTTCTCTCATCCTATCTAACGTAAAGTGCTAGTTTTTTCATAGATTACTCTTTATACCTTATGAATGCATAAAAGTCGACTTATATTAATCTTTGACAGATAAAATTTTAGTAAAAAATAATTTAAGTGGAACGCAACCTCCGAAAAATTGGATCGTGCAGTCAAATTTATACATCGCCTAAAAATTTTTTGTTTCTTACGTTACGAAAAACTTATCGCGAGAGAAATTGAAATAAATGTTGTTATTTTCATTTACAGGTTATTCTGAGTCGATATCTTGAATAGAACTTTAGTTTTTGAATTTTATAACTGAGAGCGGGTCCGGATCAATCCGAATTACGCTTACGGGTCTATTAGTCTCGAACAAAAAGTAACAATGATTAGCAATCGGAGCGCTAAATCAATTACTCCCTCGGTTATAAAATTCAAAAACTAAAGTTCTATTCGAGATATCGACTCAGAATAACCTGTAAATGAAAATAACAACATTTATCTCAATTTCTCTCGCGACAAGTTTTTCGTAACGTAAGAAACAAAAAATTTTTAGGCGATGTATAAATTTGACTGCACGATCCAATTTTTCGGAGGTTGCGTTCCACTTAAATTATTTTTTACTAAAATTTTATCTGTCAAAGATTAATATAAGTCGACTTTTATGCATTCATAAGGTATAAAGAGTAATCTATGAAAAAACTAGCACTTTACGTTAGATAGGATGAGAGAAATGGCAGTTTTAGTATTGTTCACGGCTGGTAAGATGACCATTTTTTTAAAATTCCGCTGTAAAATTTATTTCTTTTGTTTAAATGTTGAAAAAACTCCGTCAATATATAGAATCATCCTTCCTTATCCAAATTTCACCAAAAAATTGGAAAAAAATCCACCAAACTTAGTTGAAAATAATAATTTTATCCGTAGAAGTAACTCAAAAATAATTAACTGACTCCTTTTGGGAGGCTAGGTTGCTCCCTTATGGGAATTTACGTGCATTTATTTCCCCATAAGCCT
The DNA here is from genome assembly GCA_020796165.1 of Pantala flavescens. Classification (NCBI taxonomy): domain Eukaryota; kingdom Metazoa; phylum Arthropoda; class Insecta; order Odonata; family Libellulidae; genus Pantala; species Pantala flavescens. Next base: position 51,685,554 of record CM036883.1, read on the forward strand.
CCGTACTGCCAGCTTTTGTGGAACGGACTATAACAAGTGTAAATTAAAGAATGATTGAAAGCGATTACTGGTATTTCGAAAGTAATAGTTTCCAGTATCGTCATTAGTGTTTTCAGAATCCACGAAACTATATTCAGGAATATGAATGAACCTGAAATGGAAGAATGCTAATAGAAACACAGAAAGAAGTACCGTGGTTATCAACAATTATTGTTTTCCTTCTTCATATGTAATCAAATAGAGGTTATCATAATAAAAGAATATTTCAGAAAAAATTACTGTAGCATCGTACTAAAAACGTTAGGTTTCTCGTTTTGAGCTAGTTATATTTGTAAAATTTCTCTATTCATATATATTTCAGAACATTTTACCTAATTAATCTCTCCTTTCGACATGAAAATAGCTAAATCCGATTCAGTTATTACCTTGTTAAACCATAATTTGAATACCAATATTTATTATAGAAATACAACGACAAAAATTATTGGCTGAGAATTAAAAGTTCCTTTAGTTTCGGAGAAAATCAATGAAACATCATTATTTCTATTGCTCACGAGCTATATTTATATCATTATTTTTATTAAATATCTACCACATGTTACATGACGACTTTCCTTTCGAAAGTGATGCGAGAGTTTGAAATTGAGTTTCCAGATTAGTTCGTCAAATAAATCCAATTCCCCGCAATAATTTACTTTCTCTGAACCATAAGAGGAGATGCAATTACGACGATTAATTTTAGCGGAGAAAATCCGTCGACCGCGAAATTATTACGTTTCCGAGTTTTTCCTTCATTTCACTCCCGCGGACTTTGTTTTTCTCCGCAAGTGCAATCAACTGGAGAGTTGATCTTTTTTTTCTCTTACACTACATCATAATCCAGTTCGGCCATAAAAGTAATCCAGCGTTCCGGCTCGCGACTCCGGTCTAATTAAAATACGTTTTATTTCTCATTCTACCGAAAGAGGTCCAAGATATCTCAATAGGGTGCCTCACTTTTTAAGAATTTCCTTTCAATCATTTGTCATTCCAACGTCGAAATTAAACGTCACATAAGTTGATGAGGTTGAGATAAAACTCACAGCTCGAATGCAGAAACTGTATAATTGGTATAATTAGAACCAGTATGATATGACTGCATGATTGTTTTTACCTTTAATATCCACGAGCAATGTTTCCAATAGAGTTCTTTATAATAAGAATTCAAGCTGACATAAGTATGCTATGGTATTAGAGATATTAATATCCTATATGCTTTTATTTGTATATTCCGATGCTTATTATGGCGATCCCAACATCAGAACGTCTAAGACAGCATAATATCTCATACATATTGTAATGCGAATTTTCTTAAAATATTATCATATTTTTTACTGATTTTAGTATTTAAAACATTTTCAATCATTTTTACATAAATATAAACCACTATGAACCATTAAAATTAATAGCAAAAATAAGTGAGATTTAATGTTTTCCTTTTAATCAGCCTCAAATGCATTCTAATTGCGAATAATACATTCATTATAGTCATAGGATAGAGAGTTGGATGGGGAAGATTAAAATCATCGACTTTTCCTGTAAATAAAAACGTAAAGAGTGTCTGAATTCTAAAAGGGAAGTCGTTTTTTATGCTACGAAATATATTTTCGATGAGGATGTAAAATGCCCAAACCTGACCTCCCCTAAATGAATTACCATTTATCAACGCATTAACGGAACTCGGGGATAAACAACATCGTTTTAACATACAGCTACTCATGTTCGGAATGAAACGCATTACTCAAATTCATTCACCGTGTAGCCCGAATTGAAAAAATGTCCGAAACCAAACGCCCATTCACCGTTTCGAAAAATCTCCCCAAACTGCGTCATTCGTTAAGCCCCAAGGCAAAGGAGAAACCTCATTATTAAACCGCCTTCTTAACTCACTCCACTTGATTTTTTCCTTTAAGATTTCTTCGTATTTTAAATAATCAAATTAATTCATCCTTCACCTTCTCTTAAAATTAATTTAGTTATCGTACTTACGATTGATTGCGTTATATTAAAGAATTACTTTCCTCGAAATGTTGAGTGTCGTTTTATTTAGCGCCACAGGAAACCAATTCTATTTTATTTCTTATCAACGCTGTCCCTTCTAATATAATAAGCTGCACTGATAATAAGTGAAAATAAATTTTAGCTCGAATACATTGCTAATTATAACAATCTGAGGTGGATTCTTTGGATTATAATGTCATTAAATGAATATAATATAATTAGTCTCAAGTGATTCATCTATAATATGAAGTTGAAATAGTTTGACATCGTCCCATTAAGTATCCAAACTTTTCTACCAATTAATTTTCCAAAAATTTTAACCTGAAAACCACCTTATTTCAGCCCGAAGAATTTCAGGATCTAGTTACTTAGCCAATTTAAAGATTATTTATATTTACTAGGAAATAAAAAGATTTCTTATGCTCTCAAATACATAAATATACAAGTTTAAATAAAATATGAAAATTTTATTTCTCTCAATATACATGCTAGTAGCTAATTTTCGGTTGGATAAAGCAGTGTCCAATCCCATAAAAATACCCAAAATGTTTTCCACGTGATCGTTTAAAATCCTTGCATAGTTTTGATCATTCTCTCCAACTAACAACGCCCACCTTTCCTCCCATCCAACATACTCCTTCCATCTCCATCCAACACGTCATTAGCCTTCCTTCTACTCCCTCGACACGCACCCACTTGGCTCAATTTTCGCCCACCTGAGGGCGCAATCACCCCAACACAACCCCGTTTCATTCTAACGCCTCCCAAAGGGTGGTTGAGACTGACCAGAGGCTTGTACGAGGAAAAACAACAGACGTCGTCGACATTCCGCGGTCTCTCGCGAAGGTAATAATATTTACACTCACGGAATGGCGCGCAGTCTTCATTTTTCCTCTAAGTACCTCTCCGAGAGGTGTAAAACCTCTGATTGCATTCTTATCTTGGTGGCGGTTTGGAGATGTATAAGGCAGCGTTCTCGATAAGGAGGTGTTTTTTTCAACACGGGGGCGTCACGTCTGCGGCAATCATCATCATTGTGCGGGTCCATGCGAGGGATCAACTGCCCTCCCTCATTTCAGGGCCCATTTGATACTCCCGAGGGAATGGAGGCTCAAATACGGAGATTGAAACTCGAATGACGGAATCGTTAAAAATGGACGATAGCTTCTGCTTCGGTCTCTCCACTCCAACCGGATTTCCTGATTTTTTTCTTAAAAACTCTCAATTCAACATTTGTATTAAGGAAATCGAGAGTGACGCCATGCATCTAATTATGTAGATATTTAGAATTCGTTCATTGCGATATAATAAGTAAAACATTATTTGAATATAAATACGTAAATCATATAAAAATATACCCACCTCATATATTATCAATCAAACCTACTCATTATGGCTTTCCACGAAGTACAGCCTAGTACTATAGAATTTATAAGTAGAAATAGTTCAAATTATGAGCTAATATTTTTCCCATATCCTTAGATCACAAATATACTTTATTAGACTTTTGTTTATTTCATCGTTAGGGATAGTATTTTTTGAATCATTTATGTTTGTTTGATGAGATAATTCATTTCGATACTGTCTAATGTGAATTATTGATTGCATTATTTATGAATATTATATTCTCTTGAAGACCAAAAATTCTAAGTATCTATTCATTTGAAACTAAGATATACTTATACCATTTTTTTCGTCCAAATCTTAAGTTATTCTTTTGAAAATTCCTTACAATCAAGATCAAAATGAAGTTAACTGTTCACCCTGAGGGTATATTTTCAGTGTTACTTCAAATGAAATTGAAATAAAATCGATGAGAATTAAAAACGCTACCCTACAAAGAATAAATTGAGTAATTACCGCCATGAGAATGTTGAATAAAGAATCTACGGATTTGAAAGCGAAGGGAAAAACAAAATTAGGGCCTTTGGACAAGGTCATTGCATAAAAGTTCTCTAGCATTAGTTCTAAAATGGCCTAGTAATACTGCTTGCCGTAATACTGCAAAACACCTTTCACATCGACGTACAATTTTCACGTATTCTCCAGCTGTCACACCTGTTAATGAAACTGCTTATAAACCTTTTTTCACGGATTTCGATGCGATGTGAATTGAAATTTAAAAAACGAAAAAGTTAACTTAAATTGAGAGAAGGAAGAATGATGTTAGAGGCAAATTATGAAAGATTAAAATAGAAAAATAATTAGAAAAAAACGCTTCTTATTTTATTCTTTTTTGATACTTTTATAAAAGACTTTTGATATGTGAAACGAGTAGGGTTCAATCGACTTGAAAATGAGATCTGTCTAGCTCTAAATATAGCACATATAAAAAAAGATGAAAACATTCCGTTAAACAGTTTTTCATAAGAATTGGAAAATGGACACTCGATTTCGATTTTTGGGAGACGAGGTAACCAACTACTGACAGAAAGGCAAGCAACCAGAATGAGTTCGCATAAATCCTAAGTGTTACTACTTTGTAAAACAAGATCCAACTTCACGGGTATGAATTTTCCATCGAAGACCAGATTGTAGCCAAGGGGAAATCACATTAAATAGTCCGCTCTTAATGAAACTGTCCGATACGCCGCTCTCAGCCCTTACGTTATGAAGATATAGTCCTTTTCCGCAGAGTAAACCTTCCACAGTACATAAGCCCGGGAGACAATTGAGTTTTTTTTCTTTTTCAATAACCATTAATGAATTCCATTACTTACCCAATCCCTTTCCATACGTGTGCATTATATAAACACTCGGGCAAGCCGAAGAGGCACGCTATCTCTACTGGCGGGAATTTTTACGAGGCATGTAGGTTATTGGAATTGGATAATGGATGGGACAGTTTAGCGCGTCCACTCTGAGAGAGGGCATTCCACAGTGACATCGCTCGATATGATGCGTACAAGATGTTATTCGGAACGGGTTTCGCAATTTTTTTATCTCTGCGATTTGAACGAGGGGCAAAGGGAGCTGGTAACCATCATCTCATCGACTACTCTTTTGGACCGGGTCCAGAGCATCAGAAGATGTTCTGCCATCGCTCTCGTTCCGAAGGATTGTGTCCCATCTCGTGATTATGCCTTTATGGACTTCTTTTGGCTCGGAATCTGCCATTGCACTTACGTACGGACGGAAAAATATGCATGAATCGGATGTGGAAATAGAAAATGACATCTATGCCTACGACGCTCGCTCGTGTTCCATCGGTGGAAGCTCACGGTATTCGAATGCCTCGACTTCTTGTCGGGAATGATGAGTGTCGTTGGAAATAGCCAATCGTATCCTCTTTACAGCCGACGTAGAAGATAAATTGGGAAGTCGTGCCAAAGAATCGTGATAAGGATCTACAATGCATTTGCAGCAAACGTCGGTAGCTCAATGAGCGTCATCTTGTATAGTATTCCACCTATTTTTTATAAAAAGTTACACATAGAAGAAAACCAACATCGAGTCATTGTCAAAAGCACTTCGAATGCCGAGTTCATATTCAGCACAAAGACCTGCACAAGCAATTGAACTCTGGAACACTTTCAACATTATGCAAAAGCTCTGTCCACTTCGTTAATCAAGAGTTTACATAGTCAAGAGCTAATTCTCTTGGTAGTATGATGTTCAATCAAGTCAACCACTCTACTGATTATCAAATCGATACTTTATACATAAACATTTTATAACTTCTGTTGGTAATATATGTTAAAGAATCTATAGGCAAGTCGATGTTAATATATGGAGTAGGAACTTCATGTATCAAGATTTTAAATACTTTCTTAATTGTAGCATGACATTAAGTAAATCTTCTAATTAAATTACACACGGAACAACAATCGAACAGCTGTTGAAGAAAACGTATAGGTTTTTGCTCCTTTGCCTATCCTACGCAAACCATGCAGGATATAGTATATATATATACACACACTATAATTAGTACATGAATGCACCCCTTGATGAAATATTAATGTTACCGCGGGTAAGAATTATTCCCCGGCGTTATTCGTAGCCTCAAAACTCTCAAGTCGGTTTACGATAACTCTCTGTTTCAACTGCGATAAGACTCAAAACAGAACAAAGATTTTCTCGTTCGAATGCGCTCTCTTCACGCCTAAGGAAAAATTCGAGCATCTGCGCGAATTTTACGATCGGTGCATTTAAAAGTTCAGCTGTTATGTACACAGATCGCACCGGACGTAGAGGATATCTCAAAAGATCGCACGGAATCTGCATCAGTAAATATCTCGGATAGCTTGCGTGACAAAATATGGGCAGTAAAAACGGAGGGAAAAAAAAGAAACGAAAAAATTGCCTGGTGCGTGGAATGCAGTTTTTCACCTGCAACGTTGGGAAGGAATTCACTCTGGGCTGAAAAAAATAAGACTTGAGCGTCGGATCGTAGGTGGATTCCTCCGTGGAAATCTGCGGAAACAGTCGCGGGGCAGGGGGAGGACAACCTGTTACGAGATGAGAACCAGCTGACGTAAGGTTCGCAAAAGTGCCCTTCCGAAATTATAAAAAAGGACGATAGAGAGAAGAGAGTGGTAGAGGAAAAGTCCCATCCTTCCGGTGAATTTTTATTCCCTCGAAAACATCCACAGAGTATCTTGCTCTGTTGAAGAGGGTCTGCGGACTTGAATCGGATTACAGGTTTCAATCATAGCAGAGTGGGAGATGAGAGGCGTGTGTCAGATCGCTTTCCTCATTCTACGTTTCCGTTATGTTCTCGATACGGGGACCTCTTAAACACGTCATTTTATTAAGGGTCCGAGGCCACCTGTTGGTCCCCAGGAATGGATTACAGAGTAGTAGATGTCACTTAAAAGTATGGGAAACGAAATAGTTTAATATTCATAAGCTGGAATTAACCTACCCTCTTAAAATATTCTTCCGGGAAATTTCTACTGGTGATTTTTTTGTTTAATTTTCTAATTTGTGCAAAAGATTGCTGATATAAGTATCCATCAAATTATTTTTAGATTTTTAACTCTAAGGATTAATGATTAAAGTATAAAATTGTTTTTCTGACATGTATGCTAAAACAAGTTGCATGAAGTTGTGATAATGCATTGACGATTAAGAATATTTTTCATTACTCCTATTTTATACATGTTGGAAATCCTGGCAGTCATTTCATTAGCTGTATCCTTTCACAAGGTAATATAAGGGGAAGTTATACTGTTATTTTAATGACTTTTGTGAAAAATATGAGGTCGAAAATGATACAATGGTAGCAGATAATTTTTAAAGACAATTGTGCGTAAAAAATATATTTTTAGGGCTCGTGTAACGATCGACAAATTTCAAACCAATTACCATAATCACATTATTGGCACAAAACATATCACAAAATGGGATGAAAGTGACCACTTGTCCATTACACCGTTATTATATTTTTTCCACAATACGTACTTTCATTCGAATATAATGGTTACATGGATGTATTCCTGGCAAACTTTTAAGGAGTGTAGTAGTTTTGGGCAAAGAAACTTCTCTTTGTACCGGCACATACGATTCGTCCAATTAGTTTTTTTCGTTTAACGATGAAAAAGCGCTTTTTCGCATGGCTGGTCTTGTCGGAGGAAGTAATTTATTTTCGAAGTTTTCTAAGATAAAGCCATTGAGAAGAATTAATTCATCGGAAAACGAAAACCTTGAGCAATCATAGGAACAAAATTTCTCAAATTTAGGTACTCTGTCCCCTGCGGCTTATATCTCAATTCGTAAAACAAACTTACGAAATTATTTTGGAGAAAGAAACGTGAAAAATCGACACAGTATCAGCATTAACTTGATCGCAGCAAGTCTGTCAAAAAAATACACCTCCACCCTTTAATTTTCCGTATTTTTCTGAGCGCTAATGCCTTCTTCTCCGAAAGGAGCGTTTCGGAGCCTTACTCGTAGCGGAAATTGGTTTTAGCAGCTTAGACCATAATTTCAAGCCGTTCTCTAACATCGGACTAAAATTAAAACAACGCGTGGCGTACATATTACAAGATTAATAGCGGTGGAGAGCAAAACGCAGTTAATTAAGTTTTGAGCGCAAAAAAATAATTAATTGACCTGTAGCTACTCTTTCCATTTACTTCTAATTAAAACTGGGAGTATGGATTACAAATAATGAGCTAAGTTCGTTAAGAACTCCATCGATACGTGAGGATTTGGACAAACAAAAACCATTTTGAGTCTCAACTTCCGTAACTGTTCCATCTACAGTTAAACGATTCGGTTTAACTAAGATCGAGTCTTCTAACTATAAATGAGATGAGCCAATATGATATCTATGTTCCATCATGGTCGAAATCTAACTGCTGGCGAAGGAAACTAAATTGAAAATCGCTAATATAGTGAATTATAGCTAGATAAAAATAAAATGTCGCGATGCATATAGCCCTTCCGAACGCTACGGAGAGGGAATTAAAATTCGGCAAATAAATTTTCGATGATACCAAATATAAAAGATAGCCATGAAACCTCACCCACATAAGAGCCCATTCTTTACGACAACGGCTGACGCTAGTCCCTTCTCCGCATTAACGAAAAGTCCTCTCTATAACAACTCACGAAGGCTGATTTAACGTCTCGTAAATTCGGCTGCGAACAACTTTCTCGATTGCAAAACGAAATGGGAGTAAAGAAAAAACATGGGTGGAAAGTACGCTTCCATAAATGGAATAGATTTATGGAGTTCCGAGTTTTTTGAAGGTTAATAGCTTCAGCCATACGCGGAAATTGCGTGTATTTTTCCCCTTTTCTGCATTTCCTATGCTATCAAATGTAAGGGTAGACTTAAGAATTGATGCTATGCGTAGTTAATGTATTTCAATATCTGAAAGATTGTATTGATTTAAGTGACAAGATTTAAGCGATGGTCAACTTAATTAAAATGAGATGTTAATGTGAATATGAATTTTGCAATGATAAAGAATTTTTTGTAGATGTTTGTAGCGTTGAAGATAATTATTCTTCATCCATAATCGACATCACCTAGGAGGGTATTAAAACATTTATAGGGATTATTAATATTCACCATGATATTCAATTATTAATTGATAAATAGATGCTTATTATTAAATTACAACAGAACATATGGTATTTTAACTTTTAAGATATTTTATATACACGACACTCAATTAAACTATTTAATCTTAGGTAAAACCTTAATTTACAGTAGTTTATCCTCTCCTTTAATTTTCATGCGTACTGCGTAAATTGATTTCTTCTTTCATTTCAGAATTTAAGATTTTTGAACCATTTCAGTGATATAAGAACTTGGTCTGAATTTTATGATACACAATATTGCATACCGTTAGAATTATCTACAATTAATTGCAACGTCTGGTTCATTGTTCTCCAGGACCAATATTCGAAGGGTTATAATTCTATCCAACATGTATATCCATCAATTTATTTTATTATTTGCTAAACATCTTCTTACTGAAAATAACTTAAGTACTCTTGGTATCTATAGGCCGATCTCCACAGTTAAGAGTTCAAACGTCATCACGCAAGTTCTTCTCCAACTGATTAACCTTTGACCTTCTCCACTGTTTTGCACAACCCTCCCACACACTCCGTCCCTCTTTCTGCCCATGTTGCAAGCAGAGATCGAATTTCCTGCACGGATAGTAAGAAGCAAATATGCCACAGATGGAGAGGAGATATTTCCGTATGACTCTGCGAAAATTGAACCGTTTTCCTAATTACGCGAGGGCATTGGTACAATTCCTAATTGCACCCTTCATTCAAAGAGATTGGATTTTAAGGGCGAAACAATGGCGTCACTGATATACGAGTTATAAGCCATAATAATAAAGAAATCAACTCACAAAATCCTGAGTGACTAACACAATGGTTCATTGAAATGACTTCTGAGATTTAGAATAATTTCTATGGGTATTCATGTTATTGCTATATTCTAATGTTCATTTTTTGTTTGTACATGTACACCTTATAGTGAAAAATTTTACAGTGAGGTTAAGCAATGTATCGCGTATTTATTACAAAAGCATGCAAATAATCGAAATAAAAGATAGAAAAAGATAGATGTAAAAGAGTCATATGTACATTATAATTGAAGATAAAAGACAATACAAGTTTGGGAAAAGTAATAAAAAAAATTCGATTTAACTGGAGTAATATACAAGATAAAATACATAGTTCTCTTTTCTCGAAATACTTAATTTACAGAGAAGAAGTAAGCCCAACAGAGCACCGATCAAAATGAATAGCAAATTCGTGCTTTATTCCTTAAGCTTACTTTCACGACCTATTTCTATGACTATTGAAGGGAACCCCTACAGCTAAATCCTCGTATACTAGCGCATAATATCCATTTCTCAGCTAAAATTGCACTTACTCATCCACTACTACATAGACGTGGTGTATTCATACCATATTATTGACCGTAGTGAGCCTTCATTTCACTTCATGGTTAGTATAATAGATAGAGTGCACGCCGCTGGAGTCAAATTCTCTCTCGCAGTATTGCCTCGGAATAGACGGACTCAATTCTCGCCTCACTCATTCGGCCCACTTGAACAATGCCGGTTGTCCGGGTGACGGATGTGGACGTATCAGCTCCTAACAGCCCGATTCGTCTACATCAAAAATTCTAAAGGCCACACGTAAGTCACAGTGACGTTACTCCGGAGAATAATCAGAAATCGGTTCCGCTATCATTCCATTTATTCAGCGCGCATTTGAGGTGCAACTCAGATCATCTCGTGGGTCATTTTTCACTATTTCAACAATGCGCTTAAACTAAATGGATGCATGCGGGTTTGATTATTAATATGGAAAGATTGAATGAGACTTCCGAAGCACTAATCTCTATGGATAATTTAAGACATCGTTTTCAATTAGAAAAGAGCATATTCCTTGTAGCTGAACATCGTGTATTTGAAAACCAAAATATTATTCACCAGTAATGGCTGGAAAAGAGTGTAACATACATATAATTACGAAAGCTAAGTATTTATTCTGCTTAAAGTTCACAATCATAGGTAGGAATTCATCTGGTAAAAAAGGAATTAATATTTTAAATATAAATATTTGCAATATCACAAAAATTAATTATAGTGAAAATTCACCTTATAATAGGGAAATTAAGATCTTATGATTCCAAAAAAAACTAAATCTATGCGAATCAAATAATCCATTCCCAGCTAAAAAAAACATTTATAATTATAGAACAACGATAATTTAGTAAAAAAATTATTTGAAAATAAACGATGCTTTCAATCTAGATAGCAACCTATTTTTGGAGGTATTTGTTTTCCTACCCGAGATCCACTTATGTTGATATGTGCATGTTGAAGTTTCTTGGTAGTAATAAAAAAGTAATTTTCAACGATAGTGAATGTTATTGGAATGCTTATTTTTTCCACAATGCTTTCCTCTATCAACCCAAATTAAAGCGTTTTAAGATCCAAGTGAACTGAATCATCTGACAAGAAATTTCATCAAACGTAAGACATCAGTTTCCGGTTGCGGACTTTTTCGAATCATGTTTCCGTCATCTGCCATTTGGAGACTCAACAAAAGGGGAAATCTCGAATACCATTTTCCGAGAAGCATTTTGCTTGATTCCTTTGTTTGCAACGATCGATCTCAGGAGGAATGCCTTTTTTTCATCTCCCAATCATCTTTCTAATGCTCATAAAAAGATTCCGCGGATGCTTTATATGGGAATTTCCAAGATGCTTTCCAAAAGAATTCCTCATAAAAAATGCGAGTGGGATAAGAGTGGGCCGACGAAGAAAAAAAAGATGTTCCCGTGACTAAAAGGCGATCTGGAATGCCGTAGAATTAGATATTCACGGGATATAAATCATGCGTGATTTGAAACCGCGAGTTTTGTTTGTAAACTCGCTCGTCTGACGCCACTGAACCAGACTTTCTTAAATACATCCATAATCCATCGTGGATCGTGAGATGAGTCCCAACTGAGGCGAAATCACGTCTGGAATCTATGAAAATGACATTTTGCGGGTGATCGGACCTCTCGAAGGGCATTATATTCAGCTCAGGTTTTCTCCTTTTTTCAAATATATTTACCCAATCAATCATTCATAAAGCTGCAACATCTGATCATTCAAAAGTTATTCCCTCCTTTGAGTCATAACGTTGCACTAAAACAGCAGTCATAGAACACAAAATAAACCAGAATTAAGGAAATGCAATCTTTATTTCGTGAAAATTAAGCTGATTCCGATACTTAAAGATTATAAATGATTTTAAATTGAAACTAGATTATAATATTTTTAAATTAACAATTCGTTCATTATCATCTTGTCAGCACCCAAAGTGAGAAAACAAATTTTACTTTAGGATATTCATTCATATATTTTACGAGTAAAGGTGCGCTTGCTTACAGCAAGCAATGCAATAATTTATCTTTAGTGAATAATAAAATTTTTCGAAAGATTACTTTGCTCAAACGTTGCTAAACATTAAGTAAAGGGCATTAACGCAGCTGAAAATGCACTGAATACGATTTCCGACGTATTTCTTTCGGCAGCTAAAATCCCGCCCCGGCGTCGAACCAAGGTCATCCTGCTAAAATTATTGTAATCTTTCGTTTCAGTATGGTGGACTTTATAAACACCCCGAATTACAAAAGGAAATTCATTCAGGAAGTACCTTAAAATGAGTCCTAAATTCCCTATGTATTTCACATGGAGTATTAATTAACGCCTCCTAGCATCGAACCAACGACCTTTTACGATAATCTTAGGATAGCTTTTATATGAGAACCGTCCCCTTAATGGCTGTGTGAAATTTTGAACCTCTGCGCGTTTGGGAAGTGTTGTAAAAAGCATTCGGAAATATGGCCAATGTATTTTAAACGGGAAAAACCGAGATTACGGGTCGCTCTGGAATCGAACCCGTGACACGTAGGCAGGTTTTGATTTTTTTAGAAGTATATTATATACGTACCTATAAGTGAAAAAAATTTGAATCATCTATCTATCAGATTAAGAGAGCTACGATTTTTCGAAATTTGGAAATATTTCACCTCCTGGCATCGAACCCATGACCGGTTGCGCGTAAACAAAAACATTTTCCCTTAGATATAGATAATAGCAATAGCCACACGAATCCTCATTGTTCTAACGTAATGGGAAGTATTTTTTTAAATTGTTTGAAAAACGGCCCCATGCATTCTTACGGGGGAAAGTCGATTTTTGGGACCTCCTAGAATCGAACCCATGATAGGTAGGGTCGGTTTTCAAATTTTTCCTGAGTGAGATTTAGTGGGCCATTACGTAAAAAAATCGGCGGCTTCGTGGCCGAAGCGGTTTGGGCCTGACATTAATATCCTATATATATATATGTTATATATATCCCCCCGAAGCGTCTATATGTATAGATATAGGCTATTTAAGGGAATAAGTGTTTAAATGAAACATAAATTATACAGAATAATTGTGACGATCTTTTAAGTATGTATCGATGAAGGATGGGTGTATCCATAATAAGGAGATCAAATTTTAGGACTTGCTAAATTAATTAAATCGTTTCGAAAGATGCAGTAGTCACTTTAGAGGATAAATCAGGCCAAACAATAATTTCATCCACATCAGAGAAATGTTGCTAAAAAAGTAATGATAAAGTTTCAACCCAAATTCTTCTCAATAGCATCTTATGCAGGATGGTGGTGACCGAGAAAATTAAATCCATGCATCCCAACAAGGAAAGCATTGGGAATACAGACATAATAATGAAGGGAGTTTAATATCCAACCCCACATCTGTCGTCCTGAATAAAGCTCGTTATTCTTTCCTTCTTCAGTGGCAGAGATAAGGGAGCCTATATCGGGAAGACGAAAGAAACGCCGTATCGGAGCAAATCAACCCATTGGAGGGACAAAATGGGACAAAGGATGGAAAAGGGAACAGAGAAATCTTAAAGGAAAAAAAAAACAAGAATCGATCGAATTCACGCGTCGCCGAGTAACCGATTCGATTCGTTGTTTACGACCAAGAAAGAGGAACGCGTCGTCTCTTTTTTCCTCCCGCACGCGATGCCCCCCCCCCGCTGCGCCCACCCACGGCCCCCGATTCGACGCGGACACTCGCCTGCCAAATTGATTCCTATTGTGTGGATTTCGAGAGGCGGCGACGGAGGACCTTCCAAGGAGGAATCCGGGTTTCGTCAGAGGGTCTCAATGGAGAATGAGGTGGATTACTTTGAAGCTTTGAGAGGATGGCGTATCAGCCGTTGATGACAGTTCTATATCTGTTTAATAAAATATTTATGCATTTTCATTATGGAAAAATCTGGTTTCTCTTCTCCAGTTGTCGTCTGAGGAAATTTCATGGTATTAGATAAATTGGGGCAAATGAAAATCATGATCCACTGAATCTTATAATCGCGAATATTTCAGTTTATTTTTATTGTAAAATTAGGATTTCATCAAATGTTTTGTGTATGCTTCATTAAGCTCGTTGCTCAGGCTTCGAAGTTTAACCAGGTGCACAAATTTAGAACGTGAAAGCGTGCGCTTTTTCACTTGTATTTAATATCGTGCTTCGCCGTAATCTTATGTTTTTAAATGCCTCAAAAATACTTCCATAAAATGCTTATCTCTCTTAGACTCCTTCACAATTTTGGAAATCTTGGAGAACAGGTGTGAAATCTTTCTTAGACTTATGAATGAGCCGATAATAGGATGATATTCGCCTCTTTTAAATATATTTGATATATAGATTAGGAGTCGGATCGACAAAAACATTTCGAATTAAAATATACTTGGAAGAAAAATCAATCAATTTTTAAAATATCACACAACTCAATGATCTAAGAGCATTTATATACTTACCCTGCAAGCAACAAGAGAAGCAGAAATTATGACGTGGAAGGAATAGCTCTCCTACTATTCTAGCCATCGTTTCCTCTAATGTTTCAAACAAAAAATCCTGAATTCCTTTCCATTGCTGAGATTCCATCTTTTTTTCCAGAATTCATTTTTATCCGTTGATGCGAACGATTACCAAAGGTAATGGCTTTCTGCCTTAATCATAAAAGTTGTGACAGGGATGATAATCCTTAAGAAATTATGAACTATTTAAACAATACTTATTGAAGTGGATCAATGGATTTTCTTTTCACGGATAGAAAGGATAATAATAATAAATAAGTTAGTTCATCAGCAAGCCTAAAGATGTGTTAAGACTTACATTTAGACTTTCTTATAATAAGATTAAGTTTCATTGTACGCTGTTGATATAGATTATTTCTGAAATACAATCGTCGGTACGAGCAATTTACTGAATATCTCTCTCACCGCAGCAACATTTCTTTTATTTTATTGCTGAAGTAGTATATTTTTAGATTTCAAGATCATAATCAGCATAAAAGAATTGCGTGTGAAAATATATATACGAATTTCAAAGTGCTGTCCGTCAAGAGCAATGCGTGCCTTATAAAAGGGAGACTGGTTTAATTAAAATTTTACGGCATCGGAGCGTCGTTAGAGTGAAAGGGTAACAAAAAAGATTCGAAACGCAGTGGAAAATGAGATCGGAGAAAAAACATCAAACGGATCGGTGGAGATGAGCCACGGGGGCGGATGGCTAAGATAAGCGAAAAAATATTAGATTTCTAAACAGCTTGTATTAGCCAACGGGGATGTGTATAAAAAAGACAGCGTGGGCGTAGCAGTGCCGTGGGGAGATTCCGAAAAGGAGAAATGAGTATGATAGAGATCTTCTTTTGAGGAGAGAGCGTGGGAGTAAATATAAAGCAAAGTTGTTTTAGGGAATAAAAAAAGTGAATGTATATGGTCCAAATATTTTGCGATGGTGAGGAATTTCTCTAATTATGTTCTTATTTATAGATAGGATATTCCTCAATTTAAAGTTTGCCACATACAGATGGGATGGGCCACTCTCTCTTTGACACATGGACTATTTGGCGAAATCTTTTTTTGCAATCACTTTTACCGTTTGAGCAAACTTTCCTAACTGGATGGTATTTTTTTACGCATATTTGATTAACTCGTAAAAATGAACCCCTTTCACCATCGTTTAACTACGCGTATTTGTAAAAGATGAGTAGGGAAACGGTACCCTTCAATATGGATGTTCTGCGATACTGCAAATGTGTCATTCTCAGCATCTATTAATTCTACTACCTTTATGGAAAAAAGGAGGGATATCGAATCACCAATAACTTATCCATTTAATCACATAATAAGTTTAACTAAACTGACATGTAATTTCAATTACATTCAGTAATCGAAAATAATGAGAGGAACTAAAATTCTCTTTCATGAATAAAGACAATGATTAATATCCTGCGCATGAACTTAGGTTTATACTATATGCTAAGACTGGAAGTTACAGCTAAATATCTGAATGAAACAAGTACTTTTGTTGTAGTTCTACGAATTTGACTAAAACAGGTATTGAACCAGGACACCATTATTCCGTTTCAACTTAAAAAGCATGAAACCATTCATGATCCATGAACCAAAAATTCAGCTAAAGGCTATTTGAAGAGGAATCATTAATGTACAACGTTAAAATTACAATCACTCCACCAATAATTAGGTGGCTGTGTGAAAAGCAAACTATATAGATTACCAAAATTCAACCGAGCATTAGCAGTAGTAAGGAATTAATTAATAAAGGAGATCTTTGACTTTGGCTGATATTATCTCATTGGAAAAGAAGTTATTTATGCAGCTGTATGTTTTGGATGGAAATAGCGTCCAATCAAGAAGGCGTTCGAAGGGTCATTGGATAGAGAGCTGTCTCTCAACACGTAGATGAACCGATAAGAACAAGTTAAGATGGAAGAATCAGAAACCCGGATGTGCTGAAGAAATCAAGGTTTAAGTAGCTCATTTTCTATAAATAGGTTGCATGTACATGACATGAATAGACGTCATTTAATATCATTATAGATGCAAAACTATATATTTTAAAGAAAACGATCTTAATAAGTGCACGCCATTTAGTATTATACGATTCTACGCAAAGTAACAAGGCACAAACCTTGATGTAATTATTAAAAAATGTCTATCAAATAGCTAGATTCTTCATACACTTAGAGAGACTATAAGTGGCTACTTAATTACCGTCTCTGATTAATTATATCGAGCAGATTAAAAAGTAACCGGTTGCGTAGCTGATATCCGCCCCCGCTCAGTGGGGAGCCTTCCACTGCCTCATTTCCCGCTTATCGTCGTCATCGGTAAGGTCCATGGCGATTAAACCCGTAATAACCACAGTCTGAATCTTAGAGTACGCTACGCATTAAAATGCTATCATTAACCCACGTAACACAACTCTCATTATATACGTCATGTCGCGTTATCTCCGTAATTAATATAACACTAATTGCGTTACGATACCATCTCCATTTGATCACGAACGGTAGAAGAGCACAGTATGAATAACCATAAAAGTTGAACGTACTTCTAATCATCGTATTTAGGGAAGCAAAAATACTTCGATGGAATCAGAGCAATGGATGGACGATATTTCAAAGGGTAACGTCCCTCACTTTCGACTACAAATGATTTTCCTATCTGAGAGGTCACCATCGACTCGTTAAAAATGCTCGGAACAATCTGCCTTAATGAGATCCAGGACTTTAATTTCGCCTAATCACGGATGCTATAATTAATACACCCACTCACTCCGCAGTGATTTCAACGCCCGCTGCAAGAAACACAAAAATTAATGGCGAAGCATTTATTTACATCCGTTGAGAGGAGATCAATTAACGCATTCACTAAACCGGACGAGTAGCTTCATAGATTGCTCACTTCGAATTCTCATCACCTAATTTTTAGTGTACCGATTAGCTTTAAAGGGCCATCTTGAAGATGCACGCCTTAATTACACAGCGCGGAAACAAGGTAATTGTGGTTTAACATTCTTAATGAAAGCTTCCGCTTTTAATTGAGTTCATGAACAATTGCGCTTTGTAAAACACAGACGGTACTTTTGGTAAATTTCGACCACGTCGGTTCATTATGGCTGAAGTATTCGAATGATGCGTCTACCTTAAGCATGAACGCAACATTTCTTCATTACACGTCCACCAACGTCATTCGTAAAGAAAATCTGAACAAAAAAACCGAACAATTAGTTCAATTTATCAGTATGATTTATAAATGTGACATAAAAGAGCGAATAAAAAATTATAAATGAAAATTTTAAATTTCAGAGAAATGATTCTTGAGAGAATATTTTATTTGGAACCATTTAACCCACTGAATAAGAATGTTATTCTCAAAATTACTCAAAAAAGTCGTTTCATAATGATAAACAGCCATTAAAATAAATAGCTACTACCGATGAGTAAAATACATTTAGAAATGAATAGGCATACTGTATTTCTATGGAGGGTATTTCCGCACTTGGAACATTCCTACAATGGCTAGATTCAAGGATAAATAAAAGGATTACCATCGATAAAATAGGAAGATATTGTTCCCTCGATATCCATACAATATGAAAAAATTTGACAAATAATATAAGTGATATAATTAAAATATATTGAATAATTCAGAGCGATCAGAAAGCCAAATACTAAAAAATAAGAGGTAGCCATCCAATTCTATCGATAGGAACGAAAGGTATGGGCAACACAAAGAACTGCCACCGTAATTATCCACGTGAGCTCATCACAACTGCGACAACACCAACGCCCCCAAACGCTGCACCCATCCTCCTAATAATTGTAGGTTTTCCAAGAGCGAACACAACGTAGCCCTCAATCCCTTCTTCCCTAAACTCAAACGATTTCCGCTCCTGAATCTCGAGCATCAAAGGCAGACTTAGAATTACCGTAATACTTTCTCGAAACATGTGGATATTTCGCCGCGGAATAATGACATATCGGACAACGAAGAGAGATCGTGGGCTGCGGGGGCAAAAGCATTTAATCGAGGGCCCGGGAGCTGCGAGCCCTCGGTAATTACAGAGTGAGATGCCCTCGGGGGCCGCCGACTCCCCCACGTTCTCCCGCCGTGAGCTATTCTTTAATTCCCTTGACCTCGCTAGTAACGCGAGAGTAAGGATTTTTAATTTATTTCCTGCCTTGGGACGATTAGAACCGAAATAAACCCGATCGTTACGACAAATAGGAAAAGCGGTAGTTTGTGATTGGTGCGTGACGATTCTTTATCCGATCGTTTTGCCGCGGCATTGAGTAAATCGCGGCGGATGATGGAGCATTGTGATGCTTCCTCGTGATACTGGCAACAAATGCCGGCGATACGTAATATACAGCGTTTCCCGGGAGATAAAAAGGAATTTCCTAGGCGTCTGGAAAGCGCCTAATCACGCCTATCCCTTTTTTATTGCAATCAAGGATGGAGCGGATGTTAAATGTTTATAGATGTTTTAAAATGCTTTTAACTTAATGCGCGAGGGGACATTGATGCATAGGTATCTCGGAATCGTTTTCCTAGCTAATTTATGACTATTTGAAGTACCAGAGGGTATGCGTACGGGAGCGACTCGTTGAATGCATTAAAATGATCGAGGTAACCCAGTTCCACTTTGCTGCAGACGTTGCATTGTGGCAAAAATGCCGTCGGATTGCGTCTACATAAATTCTTTTATCGATTAAATCTCCGAATAGGCGAGTGGAGCGCGTTGCATCAAATCCCGTTCTTTACGATGGCCAAGCAGTTCTCGCAACAGAATTGCTGCTCCGGAGCAACGACTTAAGATACAGTTATGTGCTGCTTAGTATACTTTGGACAAGAATTAAGGTCTTCCTGTGTTCCACCTTATCTTCAAAGAAGCAAATTAAAGAAAGTTATTACTTTCCGAACCATTAACCTTTGACGGCATCATAAATTATGAACTGATCAAATGCTTCGATATGCTATAATAACAAACTCATGCTTGCGCTAAGCATCGTAATGACTATGAGCTAGAATCAAGGAACGTCAAACATTAACTATTGATATAATCTTCATTGATTCTAAGGAAAAAATCAAACTGTCTCTGTAGGGTGAAATTGAGACTGTTTCAACACCACTTAATCAAGATAATAAATGAAAGCGAGAGAATTTTAAAAATTAAAAAGTAAGATGAAAGTAATCGTAGTTAGGAAATTTCGAAAATCTAAACAGGAACCAAACCAACCAGTAAATCAAATCTTACGTTATAATATTGAGGCGAGCAATATCAATTCATAAGTCCAAGTTTAATACTATCTTATATACTAATATGTACTAATATCCATACTTCAATTTTCCATCTCCTAATGAGCCGAACTTTAAAATACCGAAATAGAAAATTTGATTAATAACTAACAAAATTAAATCCCTTCCCTTGAGTATCACTTGGATTACTTCAAGTTTTACATGGCAAACAAACTGAATGTGGAAAATTGGGAAACCTCATTACTTATGAAATAATAGCAATATAGAGACGAAAATTGGTAATCAAATTTAGAATTATGCGTACTAAAATTACCTTCCATCCATCACCAAGTGTTTTACTTCGCATCTCACAACCATTTAAGCTGATGTCCCCATCTTTCTCTAAATTTCCTCTCACTTATATATCTCATCTTCTCTTCGACTGGATCTCCACCTACAACGCTACGCATTACCTCAACCATTATCCTCATTCCTTCCTATTGTGTTATTCGAACCTCCATCTAGTCGCCAACTCTAGATTGGCGATTAGGCCCTTACACTTGCATTAAGGTTTCGGACGCCTATTCAATTCACCTCCCCCACGAAGATTAATATCCCATCATCCACCGCGCGACGCGAATAGCATTCAGAGCTGGATTTTTTTCTCCAGATGGAAGTTTTTGGCCGAGTCATAAATTCAACGAGGTTTTGATATGAGGAATGTCTGCTGGGATCATCTTCGAGAGGAGCGATCCACTGGTCATTCAACACTTGAGTTTTTGGGCCAAAGACTTTTCATGTTGAGGATTTGAGGTAATGAGTTTTTTCGCTCATGCCGAATGATCAAAAGGTTATGATCAGAGAAAACTTATTTAAACTTCAAGGCATCAAATAATACTTATATCAACTAAATGTAGTTAATTTTTATCAAATGTGATATTTAATTAATAACTGATTAATAAAGAAATTACATTCAAATTTTAAATAATCGCCCTACTGTTCATTTTTAGCATTAACTTTATTCAAATCAAATGATGCTATTAACTCAGCATAAGGCGTTTAAATAGAATAAAGATGATATTATTTTTAAATAGTCGCACAGTATTAATTTATCCTTTCAAAAACTTCTCATGAGCAGCCAACGTAGCACATTCTACAAAACAGGGTTTTGTTGATCTCTGATTATTTGAAACAGTACGAGGATGATTCCACGCCTTAAAATATTTTCCTGAAAGAAAACCATAATAGTTACGTCTACGTGCTCCCGTTATGGCGATATATTTCAATAGGAATTCCCCGATATAATGGACGATTAAAACCCGATCGACTTTCTTCCCTTGAATCCGCACGCACTGAAATTTAACCTCTCACTTAACCTGTGCAATCTTTCGGCCCAACCCAATTCCTTGGGAAACCACCGCCCACGCGGGAGCCGATTGGGAGATGGGCATGACGGATCGAGGGGTCAACGGGAGAGGTGAAAAAAAGAAATTAAAATCCTTGCTTTGCGGAGAAAGGGAGTAAAAAATCGGACCGAAAACAGCTCTTGATGGTGAAGGATAAAATGAAATAGTTTATGGGATGCGAGCGGGGAGAAATTTTCTGATCCCATCTCCCGGAAGATTAACGGGAGAATAGAGAGTATATGGACCACCGAGGAAGTTGCGTGGTCCGAAATTGAAGCGGAGAATAAAAGTGGAAAAAACCTTTCGCGAGAGATGGGTAATTTTCTCCGAATTGAAAACGGTAGCCATCTCCTCATTCGATTCGAAGTTGGCACGAACTATGGCGAAATATATGCGGATATGGAACACGTGTTGGCGTATGTTTGCAGAAATAACCACAATCCGTGTGAAGAGCAGTCGGGAGCTGAGAATGGAGTTCATCTACTGTTCCGTGATGGTTTTTCAGGACAAACAGAACCCTCACGTTTCATTCAACTGTTATGTGGTTAAATTTTCAATTTTAAGAAACTCGCACAGAACTGGAACCAGTGATTATCACTGTAATCTATATAATATAATGCATATTATTATATAATTTATATTATATTTATATGTAATTGATTATCATTACATGCAAGCAATTTAATTTATAACATATCGAAAACATTTGCTTATTCCAAATTCGTAAAATCTTTATTTGGAGAGTTCTTTCGGAATTTTTATAAGTTCATTACATATATTTATATAATATTATACATTTATTCTCTGAAAACAAGATAGAGATAATTTCGCAAAAACCAATAGTAAATATCACATATTTTACAAAAGTGCAGTTCTATATCCTGACGCTTATTGGAGTAAATTGGATTATTATCAAACTAACGTTCAAGAAATCCATAATTTAAGATCCTATTTCCTTTCAAAACCTTCCAGATACTCAATTTTGTTGAACAATGAGATTTACCTTAAAATTCCTCAATTATTTGAGTAAAAGCGAAAATAACGTCGATATTACTCTGGTAACATCGCAAAAAAAACAAATAGAAAATTATTTCCTTATTATTAGAGGTAAGGGGACTTCCCAGTTACGGTGCGGAAATATAATTCGAGCAAAATTTTCTTCGCTTTCAACGACTTTTTTTGTACAAACCTCTGCCAAAAAAGCGTTCGCGTTTTCCTTGGCAGGAGCAATGCTCATTTCAGAGACATCATGCGATAGAGGCAATTAAGGCAAAGCCCTCGAGCCACGGCAAAATAACACAATTGGCAGTTTAATGATCGGAGTCGGATTAAATAGTGGGAGTGGTGGCCCAGAAATGGAGAGATCGCTAAATAAGAAGCTCGAAATGAACGGGTGGGAGGGATACAAGTGCGGGATAATTTCGAAATGCATTCTGGGAGAAATGCTGGAAGTGTATCTATACGCTTCATATTGGATTCGGTTACTACGGAAGATTCCACTGCAAGGATAGCAGTGCGATCATAAAGCCTTCGCGATCGAAAAAGCTTGATATTTATATGTAATTAAACGAAACTCGATTATAAATGTTTTGAAAGAGGAGAGATATATCTGCGAAGGACGCCCCCAACAATTATTTGAGAGAAGCAAGATCACGGTTTCTCTCCCAATCAACCACGTACTTTTCTTTGAGTTTATTTCTTCTATACTTTTTATAAGTTAATCATGGCGTAATAAAAGGTTAATATATTTGTCAATCATGTATACGTTAGCAATAAAAATGTTTACTAGCTAATCGTGGTTTTTTAGGTTATTATTCGTGCGCAAACGATACAGGTATTATGAAGGGATTTGAATTCTTCTCGAAAAAACTTTCCGAAATTTATGCTGATAATGAGGTGTGATTAACTTGACTTAAATTTAAAAATAATGAGAATTTAAATATTTAAGAAGTTTGTCAAACTAGACTATAGAAGAGACTTACAACTTCCGCAATTGTTTGATTGTATTTCCTTCGATGAGAAATTAAATATGAAATTCAAAATTCGGTACTTCACTAAAACATAGAAACAGGTCAAAATATTTGCATTTTTCGAATCATGCCACAACCAGAATTTTGTATTATAATCATTCTCGTGTAGACGAAACAATTAAACTTAATGTTATACAACCACCTGATTAAAACCAAGAAGTTTATAAAGTATTAAAATCTCAAAAAATTGGGCTGCTTTAAAATATTTTCTCCCTCGTTTTTTTCATATTAATCAAGATTTAAAAGATGTGTTACCGTTTCTAATGAGTGATGTAGCAGTTTCATTTAATTCCGTATTCTGCTTTTTCTGATACAACATGATAAATCATTCATCCAGTTGTGATTCACGTATGATGCTTCATCACGTTAAAATAATTAAGAGAAAAAACAGTTAATGAGAAATGAGGTCTGAAAATCTCTCGAGCGCAATTTTTCAACGTGAAGCTTATTAGTTGATGCTGCTTAAATGTTTAATTAAGTTCAGATTTTTTAAAGAATCTCCAACAGACCCTAAAAAATTATTCAAGTTTTTGTGTGCATATATGAAAAATAACACCGCATTTATGCATTCTGTGCTCATCTGCATCGTTTCAAATTAGTAATACTTCTTAGAGCATAAAATATTAAGGCTCTATTATTTTCGAAAAGTGGTTTTAACTATGTAAATTTTAGTAGAGCACAAATTAAATAGCTCATTTACTTAATTTTGCTAAATCAAAATATTCCATCATTAAAATGATTGATCGGAAAAGGGAAGACTTTTTAAAGAATGGTTAATTAACTAAACCTAGTTTATTCAAAAAATATTATAAATAACAATCTGTTTTGCCTATGAATTCCACAAAGAAAGCGTTAAAAAGAGAATTACCTTAAATGATTATAATACGACTCTAGTTCTATCAGTATCTAAGTAAAAGTATCCGTCCAATCCACTAGTATATATAATAGGCTTAAGCTAACTAATCATATTTTTACTGAGGTCATTGAAACATCTTCCATAAGTTTGCAGAATTTCAACAAGACAATACAATACAAGAGCATTAAAAAATTATTAAATGTATTTTTAAAGGCGTAAGAAAGAAGACCGAGTACTTACCCAACAGTAAACACTCATGAGTTTACTCTAAGAGAGTATTTTCAGGATTTAATCAGTCTATTATGAATAAAAGGGATATTTACAGTTTAAATTCGACCGTATTTTCGCAAGTTGAGTTGCCACATAAATAACCAGCGTAATAATCGAATTATGTCCACGCGGGCACCGGAAACCATCAGGAATTTCGTGGAATTCGTTGTTCGCCTCCACCCACAAAATAACAGAGGGTCTGGCATTACATCATGCACCGCTCCTCGTAATGAGATATATAGCAAGATACGCCCCACTAATCAATCAAAACAATCGTTAGTTTCGAAAGTGTTCGCGGGCTGAAATAGACATGGAGAAAGCTTTGCCCGCCCCTGAAGGCTACTGAATGCTACCTCGCGAGTACAATGGAAGCCACTTCACCTGTTTGTCTACGGAAGAGAAACTCTCAACGAATTGAATTTCTCAAAACGGTGGCTAGAAATGTGAGAAATCAAGAGATATATTTCACTTAGTGAAATGGACTTTACTCTGAATGGACTCCCTGTATTAGTCAACCTGAAAATATTTTATGAGCCTATTTCATTTAGGAAATGAGTAAATCTACAATACTCCTGTGGAATGAGATATGAAAAGAATTGAGTTCTCGGGTAGAAAAAGGGCATATGTCTCTTTGATTATCAAATTGGCTAACTAACATCGAACAGATATGCCATGGGTTATTGCATACAAGTTTCACATGATGTACGAATCATGGATAATTAATTAAATGTCAAGGAATTGATGACGACTTTAATTGAAATTAATATGCTTATTGAGAACAAAGTATTATGATTGAAATCAAAATACTATTATGAAGGTAGAGAATCAATGATTTTAAAAATTTCCCTAGGTTCCTTAAGGGATATTCACGAAATAAAATGGAAAATCTGCCTGTCGATTGTTTATTTGGAAGTAATATTTTTGACTTTTATTAGCTGAAATACGGTACAAATTTTATATCGCATCTGATGCTATGTATCTGGAGGTAAATTTTTCTAATTGTAATTTAGCATTTCATATCAGTGTAGTGCAGTTACCAATCTCTTTAATTAACTTTAAAAAGAAACGAAATCACAATCGCTGAAATTCGCTCGAGGAAATAATAAAGGATAACTTCGGCGAGCGCACACTTCCTAAGGCCTCAAGGGAATCGGGTTACAAACACCGAACGACCAATAAATGTTGATATACGATTCAACGCGGGGACAGTAATTAAATCCGCGGGCAGAGGCTTCCCCGTGAATCTTACGTGTGAACGGACACGCTTAACAATTTTGGTACCTAGGATCCACGGCCGTAATCCACAAAAATGTCGCACCTCGTATGCGATAGACGGCGACACGAAACATAAAAAATCTCGATGGAGGCCGAGATTACGTCGGTGGTGAAGTGACATGTAAATAAACGCCATAAAGGGGTCCTTACGATCGACTAGAGAAGCTTTTAAACG
The DNA here is from genome assembly GCA_020796165.1 of Pantala flavescens. Taxonomy (NCBI): domain Eukaryota; kingdom Metazoa; phylum Arthropoda; class Insecta; order Odonata; family Libellulidae; genus Pantala; species Pantala flavescens. The sequence goes on from CM036883.1 coordinate 51,711,715, forward strand.
CAGACTCAAGCATTAACCCCTTTTAGCACGATGACGAAAACCCTCATCACGTGATTTCGAAAACCGAAGCGCAGAGTGAGAAATATCCATAAAAACCGAAGAACGTATATTTTATTTTTACGGTCGAATTTATCACTTGGTTTCATAATGAGCTCGGATGCTAGCCACTCTTACGTCCCTTACCGGAGCTTACTGGAGTTTCTTGTCCAGGAATTACGATATCTCTTTAAAGTTATCTCCGTTTTATTTCTTTTCTATCCCATAAAGAAACTTCGGAACGGGTTCCGCCTCTGTTGTTTTGAAATACGGGTTTATATGACGTTCGCATATTCGCCAATGTACGTGGCTAACGTTCAAACGAAATTCCGTTGATTACATTCGTTTCCATTGAAGAGAAATAATGAAAACGAGATAAAAAATTTATGATTCAATGAATTATGATAAAACGCTTCATACCCAATAATTACTCCGAAATCAATATATGATCCATTTGCAATTCTTTTGTGTATTAATAACCTATATTTGATATTTATATGCAAAAGGAATATTGGGCGCCTTTTAGTTGTATCTATACTACTCAATATCACTCGACCGTACTTGATATAGAATACAAATTCCCAAGTCTAAGGTTCTAAAATAGGCTACAATTGTTTTCGATAAGTCCGAAAATCTAACAAATATATGCGATTTTCTCATTTAAATTCTCACAATAAGGAGAGGCAACGAACTGCGACCAAACTGAATAATATTCCGGTTCACCGAAAACCGGTACTCGGATTAAATTCCCATTATAAATTCCGTAGCGACAAGAGACGTCGTTAAATCGTCAATGCCGCCAACGGGGAAACCTGCCTACGCCTTGGACATCTTTCTTATCAAAAGTCGGAGCCTCGTAAAAACATCCCGAGTGTTATAGTACCCGCTCTCGGAAGTCTCTACCCTAAGCAGCCGACGTCTCCAAGACGATGAGCCGACGAAAAAAGACAAAGGCAGAGAGGGCGCTGTATCGCTAAGGACGACCTCCCCAGAGTGAAGAAGGGAGTTGTTCCTCCGTGGTAGAAGCGAGCGTAGCTACATAGATCGGCTCCGCGATAAAAAGCGCGTGAAGGCGTCGTTAAGGCATTCCAGAAGGAAGAACCGAAAGAGTTGTTAATCACGTCTGAAATATATATCGTACAAAGAGGTTCCCGCGAAAATGATCGGGAATGTGTGTGGGTGGAGTGGGGATGTTTGGGATGAGAGCGAGTTCATACACCTGTATCACGCGAGTGTTTCGGAGCAAAAAACGCACGTAATGTATGTGCGGAGGCGGAGAGCTGTAAAGAATTGGAACGCGTCCTGAATGATGGGCAAATTGCAGGTTTAGGGCGTCGGCGGCCGGAATGGAGTTGCTTCAGGAGGGGCACTAGAAGAGATGACTAGAAACTGATTGGAGAAAAATCTGTAGGCGTTGAAGCCTGCTCCTCCGGAAATTGAGACCTCGGGCCGAAGGTGAGGTTTGGTTTTTACGACAACAGTACCATTTATGCCTTAGAAATGCAATTAATTCCAGAGTCTAACTGGAGGACGTTTGCCCCTCGCACGACCCGAATGCTTGTCCAGGAGTTTCTGGGAAAAGCACGAAGGCACGCAATACCCTTGCGGGTTCGTTAAATAGTATGTACATCTGAGTAATGAAACCTATTCTGACTTATTTCAGACTGTGGATTGAGAGGCGGAATTTTCATACTTTTTTAGAATTCTTAGTTTTCCAATCGCTATACATTCCATCAATCCATCCTGTTAAACGCTAAATATATACCTGGGTTAATTAAAATTTTCCACACATTAACCAGTAAATTATGTTGTAAATTATGAGGTCATTGGATAAAACTCCAAGTACTTGTAGTGAGACAACCGTAGCACAAAATTCAATTCAATTTCTAATTATTCATAAAGATTTACCGACAAGAATAAAATTGACTAACATTGAAACCTTGCAGCATTAAAGGCAAACTAATTGGCAAGAGGCCCTCTTCGCCAAAAATATTACTAAGTTAACCCTATACAAAATACTAGAATCTGAAAAATCTTCTCTGTTGAACGATACATGTTTTTATTTTATCTCTGCACAAGTTGGCTATCGAAAATGGTCTTACCTACGGAAAAAGGGTAATACATACTTATAGGTTTTCCAACGAAATACAATATACACAAGTACATCGATGCTTCCAGTAGATTATGCACAACAGAGTCATCATAAAAACTTTGATACAACCGTAAATAAAGTTCTCCTGGTTCCCAGTTCGAAACCAGAAATTAAAGAAAAAACTTATGACACGTCTAAGACGGTAGAATATATCCATATGATAAAAGGGAGTTCGGTAAGTGTAATTTCGAGACATGTGCATGATACAAGGCCTGAGAAGGTTATCAGGAATCAGATAAAAAGTGAATGGCGGAATACGTTCGGATCAAGAGGTGAGAAAAATGGGATACCGACTGCAAATCGGTAGCAGGCGAAGGAAAATGGATTCCAACTGTATAATTATACTTTCTTATGGAGAATCGAGCGGAAAGTATCAGGTATGTGTGAGAGGAGATAAGGATGGAAAATAACAAAAATAATCTTTTCCACCATACAGATTAAAAGAAGAACAAGTGGAGGGAATATAAATTTTTCTTTTTCCTATCACGCATCAATTGCTTCGCCGGAACACATGTGCGTTTATATCGGACGATGGGAATTTGGATGTTTCGAAAAAACGCTCGAGTGGGAGGTTTCATTTGGAACTTTTTCGGTGGAACAGTTATATCAGCGATGGAAAGCGGGAGATGTTTTTTCCTAAAATGAGACGTAAGCAAAAGATAAATTGCAGCAAAAAAGGAGATGAATTTGAAAGTTGTGAAAAGATGAGAATATCATCGTAGTATAAATATTAGATGGATAATATAAAAATACGTGAATATTGCTTAAGTCATATACTAGGATAGGTAATTGATCAATAATAACTGTTAACTAAATTACTCCACAAAATATATATTTTCTATTAATTTAAATTATTTAAATGTCTTCCCACGTCTGAAATGTATACATCAAGTTTCAGATCTCTTCTTTTCAGATCATATTCTCTTTTATTATTTACGAATGATTGAATAATCCTTGTTCCGCTAACGTTCACCATGATTGATTTTAAAATAAAAATTAATCAATGAATTCCAAATAGTAAAACTCAGCATTAAAATATTTTACTCATTATAATACATAACTTGTTTAGGTTTACGGGTCGCTATTGTAGTAACTCTATGAGTATAAACATTTCTATGTATGAATTTAACATCCGGTTCCACATAACCTTTCATAGAAATATACCACACACGCGTAGTTCAAGAAAAATTAAACGTATTCTAAATGGTCTAATCCATGCCCATGAAATAAGAATTCTGTGAATGAAATATGCATAAGAATCTATTCTTAAGAAAATAAACGACTGATTCTCGCAGATCTATGATAAAAGTTAAGAATAGGACAAAACATTTTAATTAAACGAGTAAACTAGAAATCATCCGAATCCGAGATAGACTCATAAACTCACAGAAATTTAAGCGGATTTAAAGGGAGTGGATGGACAGTTTGGGATGTGACGAAAGATGTTGACCCCTGGATAATTCCTCAATTTGTTTTTTACGAGGCTTTTCGGACAAAATTAATTCGTCTCGCAAAAAGGGGAAACTGCATGGAACACAACAGGTGTCAAGGGGAGGGAGCTTGTGGCCCATATTAAGGAGAGGAAATTCTTGCGGACGATTACGTCATTGGGAGACTACGAAAGGCGAAAGTGCCTTGAGGGTGTTCCAACGAGGAAGCTGTTATTACTCTTGGTGCGAAAAGCGGAAGGGTGTAGGCTATCGTAAGGTTAGGAAGTGATTCGAGCAGGTGAAGATAAATACGCCCTTCGCAACGGTTTATCGATAAACATTTGAAAGGCGAAAACGGAAGGCTCTATCGAGACATAAGACGTTACCATTTTGCTCATGACGCTACTGTGTCGTAGATACTCTACAAATCACCAATGTAGGTAAAACCCTGCCTATAAATCTAAGCTTAATTTTAAAATTAAAATCGACGCATTCTAGATAAACTTGGTTTGATTACAGACTAGTGAAAATATACAGCATCACGGTTTTGGCACTAAGTTATCTTTATATTCTTCTCCAAGTTAAGAGGAAAACGTAGATCTTTAAACACATCACTGGAACCTTGGTTGATTATGACATAGTAACTATGTACATAATATTTACAAAGGAATATAAAAAACAAAGAATGGTTATGGATAATTTAAACTTCATCGTTCTCCCAGTTTTTGCCCAAAATTTCATTTGGTAATTTTCACTAGCGAATTAATCAAATTAAATGTAGCATATTTTTTATGTTACGTTACATTATACACGTAACAAAAAATCTTCCTTAAATTGGGAGAGAATTAAGTGTTTTATACCCAGAAATACATATCCTTATTGTACAAAATTTTGAATTTGCGGGAAACTACTATTAACTATAAATATAAGAAATACTTTTACCTGAATGATAGTTATAAATTAGATAGTTTTACAACAATCAACAAGCTAAGTTTTTCTCTGAGGAGAGTTATTTGCTGAATATTTCTGATTTGCAAAGAGGATTATATCTCCAAGATTATTTACAGAACGCCGTCTTTGACATAGTACTCGATTAAATTTATTTATTTATTACATATGTTATATAAAAACTTCAAGAGATTTTCTTCGAAAACATATAGTGAATAATTAATATTTCTGAAGAGAAATATTTTCCTCAATCATCTATAAAGTATATTACTTTGAAAATCTATTCCTGAAATATTTCACGTATTTAATATTTCTGATTAAATTAAAGAACATTAACCAGCGGAGGTATTTATTATTATCTGTTACTAAAAATTTGCTTAAAAAGTACTCTCCTGGTGCCTATCAGAATATCACAAGAAGTTGTGAAATTGGTAAACCTTTTTGCACAGCTACAACATCGATTTATACACGAATTATTTTCGAGAGAGGCTGATGAAAATCTAAATATACGCCGCGCTAATGCAATGGCCGTAAACACGTAATTGAGAAACGTTCCTCAAACACTCGAAGAGCGGGTGCTATGAGTTTGACGTAGATTAGGGAAAGTTAATCGGTTGTGAGGAAAAAAATGGACGTAATAAGCATTATGGTAGTGATAGAAATCCTTTTAAGTTGTTTGCTCCCATACCATTTATGGTCTTCAAACCATTTTCCTTACAAATCCATTTGGATAAGAATACAACAAGGAGTAATAATAATATAAATAGACTAATCGAATGCCCACTAACTTGAGTCTTATCACTTAATGATTTTCCATTCTTTTCGAAATTATATACATATACGTCATACTTTCAGTTGATAGACATAATGTCTATTAGTTTACTATTCACATTAAAAATCTAAAATTAGCTAAAGGGTATGCTGAGACTTCTATATGTGAACACATATTTTATTTGAATTAGTTCCGTTGAAGTAATGGTTTTTAAATAATAAGTACAATGCTGAAAATTATCTACACCAATACTCATTGAATTTATATTTTTCAAGATTGAGTAAATAGGAAATAGAATGAAAATAATGTAACAATAAACCAATAGCTCCTAGTAAATAGTTAAAAAGTTCAAAATTCTATCGAAAGATAACTTTAAATCCGACCCAAATACCTCCTCGTAAAGAACTGTTACGTTAAGAATACGAATCACGACCGAGTTTATATCACATGTTAAAATATTAATTACTTAGCAACGATGGAGATGTGAAATTAAGTTACTAACGACTTCAGAATCTCACTCAGGGACTTCGATTCCGTTAATTGATAAAAATGATACTTCGGTCTCCGCCCATTCCTTTGCTTTCCTCGAATATCTTTATGTTTGCATCTTAATTGACTGAGACATAAAAATCACAACCCACTATTAATTACTTCGTTCGGATGTGTGAAAGAAATAAAAGGATGATAATTTCGATGTATCAAATTTCATGACGGTGCTCTTCATCTCGAATGCAGATCTGAAACAATTATGCTCTTTGGATCATTGAATATAAACATGCTTCATTTTAAGAACAGCTTCTTCGGGAGGACAGATTAATTACAATACAAGATCTCTTGTTGGATAAAGAGGAGAAATACGTGAGCTACATTTGCCAATGGTAGATGATCGAATGCCAATATAGAATATTTGATGGGGTACACCGTTATTTTCAGATGAATATTCAGGAACAATTTCCCAGAATATTTAATGCGGCTGTAATTTTATAGTTTTTCCGTAGAATATAATAATCTCAATTAAATCTATTCAGTTAACAAATATAAGACTCTAGCTTTTTCATTTATCCCGTGATATTCTATGAAAATGGAATTCATTTCGGATCTCATTGTCAGTAAGCTAACGTTGCTTATGAATGATTTACAACTCATCAATATCGCAAAAACATTGAAGGAATGCTTTAACATATATTGGAACTTTTGACAGAATCTATATTACTATTTATTCTGAAGAGCATCATTAACCTTCACTTGCAATGATATACACGTGTAGTTATTAATATTTACATGGCAATGAGATTCTGTTACGGACAGTACATTGGTTACTTATATTTTAATAACTCCAGTGAATGAACAGGGACGGGAGCAGTAGCTTTCTTGTCTTATATATACTAACTCATATCTATGGGACCAATACGCTGACTCTTCATACATTTCATTAAATCCTTAAAACTTAATATGGTCGCACCGAAAACGAGATAAAAATATTCGTATAATTTCTTTTATTCTTAATAATTCTTTTGCAGATGGGAATTGAAGAACGTACTACATACGCGTAATTATAAATGGAATACGTAAATGAGATGAGGTGGATGTAAACTCCCCTTCATGTTACGGTTAAACGCAGCATAAATTTTCAATTAGGTCTTGCTAATGCGGCGTATAAAATCGGGCGTCTTCACACACTCAATGATCTATTTAGGTGGTAATTATTAAATGAATTAAAACTTTTCAACTCCTTCACTCTCCCGGAAAATGAGCACCCATTCAGGCGAAAATGTTCCACGGGCCGACGTGATGCGTGAAAAGCAGCCTTAAATCCGTGATACCGTGACAGAGGATCCGTCACGCTTACCATAAAAAATGAATTTTCGTGCCATAACAAGACGCGTGGAGCGAATTTCACCTGGAATTCCACGCGAGGCATTTTGAAGAAGCGGCGAAGGATTCGCAAACTCGAGATAAACAAACAAAAAGTTGAAATTTTAATGGGTTACTATGGAAATTTTTTAGTCTATAATAAGTCTATTACATCTTCGAATGAAGGTAGAGGGCAGAAATTTGCCCTCTAGAACCTTAACGAAAGATAACACAGAGAGACCAACTAGTCAAGTTGAATTATACTTTGTAAAAGAAACGTTCATATAAAAGTGATGACAGTTATTATAGAGATATATTTAATATAAGAGATTAATTCAAAGCTATGAAATGAAATGAAAGAAATTCGAAGGTTAAAATAAGCTAATGCACGATTCCTTAGATCGAAAGTAAGCTATTCTTTCAGTAATTCTTAAATTGAGTTTCATTAAATATTGAAGATCTGTAAGAACCTAACTAAAGCTCGCATTCTTAAGCTCAACGTCGTCTCTTCTAAATAATGCAAAATGTTCGGCGACTAAACATTCTCATCTCTTTCAGAAACATTCTCCACTATAATCGATATCGTCTACTTCTGCTTTCATCCCAATATAATTCTTTTAGTTCATTTATCAATTCATCATACGGCTAAAAATTAGATTTTAAATTTAAATTTACCCTTCCACCAACATCCAACATCAGACGTATCCTAAGATGGTGGTAGAACTCAAGTAAATATCACTATGAATCCGATGTTACCGAGTCTAAATCGAAAGAGTCAACTTCCATAAACAGAGCGTGGAAGTAGAGGCGTATCTGCGATCTAAACTAAATCGTCCTCTCATAAGCGAAAATTCACGCGTTAATTTCCTTTCCGCAACGGATAGCCAATTACTCCGGTGTCGTACAAATGAAGCTTCGTTTATCAGTCGATGAGTCTTCCTCATTAACCCGAGAAGAAGACGAAAAAAACGGGCGGAAAAAGACGAGAAGAAATGGGCTGCGAAAGAAAAAAGAAGATATTTTTTTGTCCTCACGAAAAGGGGGCGTCGTGAAGGAGAAAGGGGTGATCCCGTTTAATAAAGTGAAAGGTGGGAGGAAATATTTCAATCGATTACTCTTCTCGAGTGGGAGGAATCGATCCGCCAATTAAGTTCCTTTCCAATAATGATTGTCAATTCGTTTAATGAAACGGGATCAAGATAGGGAAGGAATCAATTCGACCATGGTTTCCACGGAGAGACTAGAATGCTCGATGTCAAAATAGATAAATCCAGAGGAGGCGTAATTGAGTCATTTTTTCTAAGGCCCTTATCAAGACGAGAGTTGTGGTCATTGGAGTGGTAATGGAATTGAAATCTGTTAGCGGCGGTTAATGATTAGGTGGTGAAAAGCGTATAAGCGGGAAACCGGGAGAAGAGAGCGTTTTGCAAGATCGACTGAGATATTGATGTGTAATTGATTATGAAATATTCCAAGGGATGTTTAGGTTTCGGAAGCCGTTTCGCAGTTGACAGTTGATGCGATATTTTCTGTTCGCTCGAACGGTTGCATTTGCAAACATCTTTAATAGCAAATTGAGAGATGGAAGACATGATCAGAGAGAAACGAAGGAGATATCCAATAAAGAAAGTCATACTTCAGTTTCGGGGACTTTAAACATTCCAAAGAATTTCATTTGAAGTCAATATATCGAATGCATAATAAACGATTGATAGATTAAAATAAAATTTTTCTTAAAGGTCCGGAGATGTAAGAATAAATTCATTCGTTAAGGCTGAGATGAATATTATGAATGTCAATATAATATTATGCACACTCTATTAAGTAATAGTGTTATTCATAATAGAGAAAATATTAAAGAAACTGAAACTTATTTATTATGACATTTATTGAGATACTTTTAATTGTTAAGTCTTCCATGCTTAACTTTGTTCATGATGCGATTTTATTGAATTCCTCTAAAACGTGAAAATAGAAAAAAGTTAAGAGAAACTGGTAATTTTTTTATTTAAAGTAAATTTCATTCAACCAAAATGAAAATAAATTTGTTCAATTTGTACGCTTTGAGTGTTGAATTCATAGATTATACTCGTATAAAATAGAAGATAACAGTGTTTATTTACTAATATTATTTAATGAAAATCCATAACCTTCCTTATTTTCCAAACAGTTCGTGAATATGATTACATAAATTGTATAAATGAGCACCCAAAACGGATGACCAACATGATTATCTAGTAGAGAGCCTTATGTATTCTTATATACTAACCCTTACATTTCAAGCGCATAAAAAATCCAAAGGAATATTTCAAGGATAATTAGTCTAAAATGATGAAGAATCGAACTTGAGGACTAGTACATAAGCACTGAAACAATTCGTGTCTCAATTTAACACATTCACAGCAATATAGACTTCAAAATTAAGTTATTTTAATTAATTTTTACACGATAGAAACTTAGAACTTTGAAATTACTACCACGGTAGTTTTGTTCTTTACTCCTCGAAACTAGAAACTCATTCCTAATGACGATTCGGAATAAATACAACCGAAATTTCCTGAGCATGCTCAACACATCCTTTGTTTGATCTTCCCCTCATGAATTAATCGCAGTCGATCGCCCCTTAGAGGACATCAACACATAATCCAGCAGTTTATAATCCACCCGTACTCTCGTATCTGCACATAAAAGCGACCTCCGTCGGAATCGACAATTAGGGACAATATCCAAGTGCAGAAGACCTTTTAGACGTTGGAAATGGTCTGTAACCGAGTCGATCCGAAACACTCGAGGATTTCAAGAAAGAAGGCGGCATCCTAGCGAATTTGTATTCCGTAACATCTCTATCCCTTCCATATCTTAGGGCTGCCCATCGCCCCTTGGGAGGGACTGCGAAATCCTCCGAGAGGGGCGTACCACCGAAGGCGTGGTCGCTCTTGTTACACGCGGGTTAATTAAGAGAAGGCCATCCGAGATAGCAATCCTCTTCTCCGAAGAAGTGGAACGAACAAAGATGGTCGTTAAAAGGTGAGTCGATATAAGAAGACGAAAGCACGCGTAAGCACGCACCTCCGTATTTTATTTTCGTCTGCGGATGGAAAAAGAATTAAAATGGAGGGTCATCTATGGGTACCCGCATTAATCATTGGGCTATCTCGTAGGTGGTGAGGTCGGCCATTTTAACAAATCCATCCTCCTTGGGGTAATTACGTCTTCTCTTCACGTGCACCTCAAGTGGAGGTGTTGAGGGCTCGGGGGTGTGGGGAAGGACGAATAGAGCTTCGGGTCTTCTTCGCTAATTAAAAGGCTAAATGGTCTTTTTGTCGCGTCCCCTTGGGTGCAAAGTCCCACCGGGCTGTGTTTAATTGCTCCGGGAGAGTGTTAAATAGGCTCCGGGATGCAGATGCCACGAAGGCCGAGATTGAGCAAAAAATACCAACGGTCTCATCCCTGACTTATGCCCTTTCAGCTTCGTAATAGACCTGTAAAGAGGGTTCTTCTCTGTATCAAAGACAAGCCAGGTTTTAATTCTTCTTCCAATGAGCTACTTTCGATTCAAATGTTAATCGTGCTTCCCATTACTTCTTCCAATGAATTTGATCCGAGGAAATGGAAGATTCAAGCAGTTTTACACGCACATAGATCAATTGCAATTCAGCGGAATTTTAGTTGTTATATAGTTTGCAAGATAATAAGGTTTGCATTGTAATTATTTGTACCTTAAATTTACGTTTCTGTCACAAGGATGAATTATTCTAAACTTTGAATCTTAGAAAAAACGGATAATTATGAGTTACGGAATTTTACTATGAATTAAGCATTTCCATCTCTATGTTAATATTACATGGGTAAGATCAAGAAGAAGTTTTTTTAAAGGATTCATTCCGCTTCTATTACAATTAAATGAACTTAAAAGACAAAACAGAACTAAGTTGAGAAGGCAATGATAAAACAAGAAGTTAACACAATGAATTAAAACTTTTATGAGCGATCTAGTTGGTTTCAATAGAAAAGTAATAAAGGAGAAGTAAATAAATGATATTGGGTGTTGAAAATTCGAGTAAAAATATATGTAATTAGGCTTGATGAGTGAACAGAGAATAGGAGTATTGTATTTTTGTAATCAACAAGGAGATTTCATAGACTCAATAAGGAACTACCAAAGCCTAAATATTATTAGCTTATTGTTTCTACAAAATAAATAAAAAATGAATTAAATAAGTCGATTCTTTTACGCGACCATAAATATTTTATGATGGTACCAATGAATCTGCAATATCTCAAAGACAGTCAAAATGAGCAGAATTACTCAAAATCAGTGTTGTTTATTGAGTGCGTCTGGTTGAGAACGATCTCCTCATAAATGATGATAAAATCGCTTTTAATATTTGTAACGGAGTCTTTAGTATTGAAGATAAGTCTATGTAAGTATTCATCCATTCAAATTTTACGAACGAGCGCACTCTTAAGAAGATGAATCATCTGCTCTTAAAATCGCCTCCTTAAATCATCTCTTTTTATCGCTCAATTTTATATTCGCGTCGTCATAATTTTACGACCTAATATTCCATCGGCTTTCCTATTGGAGAACGCAAATTTCCAGTGCGATCTGTACAAGAAGTAGCGATGGATAGCTTTTAGGGAATTTTGGAACAAAGAAGTAAATGGAATGGAATTGAAACGGAGTGATTGACTCAAGGAACGGAAATGCTTTCATCTCTGCGATATCCTATTCATCTTCGAAGGCCATCTATCGACGGATACGCGCACTCGGATGCTGAGGGAACCTTCGGAGGGAAAATCTAGCGATACCGTTACCTCTACGAAAACAATGGTAGCGGAGGAAAGGAAGGGCAGCAACTGGAATAACGCCCATCGAATCTTTTAATTCCGGGCCTCTTTGAGACTACCGTAGTTTCCTGATTACGCCCCCATGCACAAGAGAGATTTGTACAGTTCTATATCTACCAATGCTCTTTAATAGTTCTATTTCTAAACATAATTGTACGAACACTAACACGTAGGAAATAAGTCCGTTATTATCTAGGCTAAAACAACACTCAGGACTAAGAAGATATGGAGGTCATAGGCTGATAATGCTAGCAGTGCTATATTCCAAAATATAATTGTCTTAAAGATTATCAACGCATTCTCTTCTTCTTACAAACCCACACTCCATTATTCCTCAGCGCTCCAAAACTCAAGTCATCTCGTCTTGCAGCGATTCCTTCTTTTTTAGAGTTGCTGAGAACCGGTCGCGGAGCAGAGTTAATCTTTTAATCGCGAAAAAATCTGACTCAATTACTCGGTAATGCTTAATAGTCTTCAAGAAGTGTAGTAACTCTTAGTAATAACGCACAATAGCACAGTATTGCATTGATAAGAAATTCATCGTCTCGAAAAGGCGTAACCAATAATGCGATGAAATTATATATTAATTAAATTGGTTTCCTTCTTTCCCTAAAGCGATAGATATTTCAACTTCAATAAAGAGGAAACAGTTTCTCATTTTACTTATAAGTTGCTCTTCCAAATACGGCTGAAGGCATTAAAACTTATTGTGCTAATTTCAAAAACAATTATAGTGGGATATAATAAAAAGTTGATAGTAAAGAACAGAAAAAACAAATACTTTCGAAACGTTTTGTTATATTGCTTATTTTGAGAATAAACATAGTGATGTCTGTATCATGCGTCGGGAATCTCTATCATGTTGTCTACATAAGATACAAGTGATATTGGAAGCACTATATATCTTAGCCATTAATAGAAAATTGTTTACGAGAAACTTTAAACATTATACTGTAACAAAAAACAAGAGAAAAATCATACTCCAATAACACATGGAGTAATTGAAATGTAGCTCATGACGAGGTAGTTTAACAATCTTTATTAACATGTTCTCTGATTCTGTGGTCACTTTAGCGGATGCTAGTGTACGCAAAATATTCGAAAGTACTGTATCTGAAGCTAATGAAGTGTAGTGGTTAATAAGGACTATAGTAGTTTGCGTGCGGAACTGGTGTAAATTAGGCACAGCTTAACAAATGAAACACAGATTAAAATGCGAAAGGAAAATAATGTGAAATAATTACCGGCTTTTTTGCGTTGAAGCTGAAAATAATGAAGTGAATTTAGAATGTGATATTATAATACAATAGAAGACTGACCTTCATTGCGAACCACTTTAGAGACGCTTATGTAATCAGCTACGCAAAAGCAAGAAATGGTCCTTAAGCTATGAAGATTGAAGTACCATTGAATTTCTTAAAAAAATCTCCTCTGAAATCCATGCTGTAGGCTCCTCGTACCTTGGTGTTAATACTTCTGAAAATTAAAAAATGGAAGACATTTTGTTAGAGAAACGGCCTATGTAAATCAAATTTAAGAAATGCGAGAGGAAATAATAAAGGAAATGAGGTTATACAAGAAGATTGTAACTGATCTTTAAAACAAGGCTTTATCGAAGCGATGATATCATTGAATTTAAATTATTTTTGTTAATCTAGACGTAAAGTTGTTACCAAATAGTGTTTCTTCACAAAAGTAATATCTTCAAAAATAATAGCAGATTCGAATGCACTGTAAACTTTTGGTTAGTAAATACATTTCATTAGTAAATATATTATTATATTATAAAATAATTTGGAAGTAAAAATAGCTTCATAAAGTAAAAAATGAATTATTTTAAAAATTAAAAAAAAATTCCTTTTTGTAAGACGACTGGAAGGTATTGTCACTTCACATTTAATTACACTTCCTTTATTATTCCTTTCTTTTATATTTTTACATTGGCAAAATATGTCAGTTCATATAATGAGTGATGCATAGATTTTTTAAAAATGAAATGGTATAGTGACATCAATATGAGCTACACTTATGCTATACATTTATTATAATATTACTAATGTCACACAAGCCTCACATTATTTTACGGGTGTTGCATAAACTCCAGGATTAACACAGAGTTGTATATATACATTTACCGTTCTGAAACACGGTTACTCTTTAATGGAACTCCGCTTTCAGACTTCCTAAGCTTTCTCACGGATCCGAATCATCTCCACCCCCAAACTCTGAAGGATAAAATAAATACTTTCATTAGATCTCATAATGAGATCCTTCGTTAAGAGAACATGGGCGCAACTGATAGCGACCGCCTATTACATTCAACCGAGCGAAACTTCGCCTTATCAACGGGATTTATAAAAAAGGACGAATGTTGATGGAATGAACGACAATGCTCTGGTCAGGTATACCGTTATAATTAGGTCGATTTCTAATGGCAAACCTCTGTCCGTGCTTAGGAATGGCTGTGTGGTCAACCTCCCTTCAAAACTATGCCCACCACTCTGCTTCTTTGGAAGCTAATGCCCATTCGCCCACCCACTAATACCCTCCCTTTTCGGGAGTTGGAATCTCCGCGTCATTTCACTTCCACAATCTCATTCCATCAATCTTTGGTTCATCTTCTCCATCTCATTTGTCTTACGTGACTTTCGTAATATCATAAATTCAGTACCTTTATGGGAGTCACTCTTAATTCGCTAAGTAATATCTCTGAATCATTTCACGTCCGTGTATAACTACGCGTGGTGGGTATTTTTAAATTCAACCTTATTGCCAACAGGTAGCAATTTCTATCAAATACTTTTTCTTTCATATCTAAAATCTAAAATTATCTGGGTCAAGCACTTTTTTCTGCTCGTGTTGACCTCATATCCTGTTTTTACTTTTGTCTGTTTTTACTGTAAGGCATACTTTTTTAGTTTTATCATTATCTTCAAATCAAACGAATAAAAAAGATAAAAAGATATCTTCACATTCTATTCTAAATTTATATTTTTCTTTATATTTACATATAATATATTTTCCAATCATTCTTTCCGAATTTCATCTTCTTTCTCGTTAGTCTAATTTTTGGGAAGTTTAAAAAGGTTTTAAAGTCCGAAGTTCCGTAAGATTAAAAGTATCAACAAAAACGCCTTCCAAATTCATCAAAACTCTCATATATATAAAATGAAATAAAGTATATCCAATGAAAGCTCTCTCCAGACCTCAACTCATCATAGGCCCTTAAATAAATATTTTAATTATGAATAAAAGAACTTTGTACCAAGCAAAGAGAGTATTTAGTGGAGAAGAATTATTAGTAAATGGAGTATCTGCTATAAATCTTTCAAATTTAAAGAACGTTTAGTCATAACAGAATAAACATCCACTTGTGCAAGTTTCTATGCATAAAAAATACACTATTTATGACCCATAATTTTTCAAACCTTTATTACTTGAGGCTATATTTCTGATACTTAGTCAATGACGCTCTTATTAAAACAGCGATAAAAAATTATTGCGAAAAAAGTGCAACTCTTTTCTCGATCATCGTGATGTATTTCCACAAAAAATCGCAAGCGTCTGTGAATTTTATGACTCTTCTTTTCATGCCGTTCCTGGTCACCTAAGTTCTCAATGCATTTCTTCACTTAATACGCTCTCATCCATTCACATTCTAGCCGACGCATTCATCCAGTTCCATCAACCTCATTTCGTAACCACCGCACCATCCCTTTAATAGACGTGATTTATTTCCCTCTTCACACGTTCCTTCACGAATCCCTAATGCTCCCGTAGGACATTAATCGCCGTCCACGACACGTAATGAGCCTCCGATTAATCGAAAGCCTCCGACACCTCCTTCCCTCCCACACCCGACGACTCTGCCCTCTCTCGAGATGATATACATTTTTTCGGAGCGGTCGTCTTTTGTTTCGATGGAAAGGATGGGATTATTACGTTTTTTGTGTTACGTGCGAATCTTCGACTTGATGACGTATCAAAGCTCAATTTGTACCTGTCTTGGAAGGATGCATCAAGTGATTCTCGCGTAAATTGGGGTTATTTTCGTGCACTGAGACGTATTTCATTTTCTGTTTTTATTTTACTAGAAACGATAGAAATGTTATACCTTATGAAAGTACAAATAGGATTAAGATAAGATCAATGAGAGGGATTTTTAAAGTACAAATTTTATACGTTTTAAAAATTTTAAAAGCAAATATAATTAAAATACATGAACTTTAATAAAAATTATTTGCTTTTTCATGAAGACAAGTAAGATATTAACCGGAAATATAAGTTTTTAATAAATTATAAACAGCAATAGATGGGTGTCGCGTATTCTAAAGACAAAATAATCGGATGAATAGAAATAGTTGGAGTTGCTCTATTAGATCTATTTGCCAAGATATTTTAGCGAATACTTATGGGGCATCTTGATTACACTGATACACCTCACTTCTTAGACGTAGAGCCCAACTGATATCCTACACTAAGAAAATATTACTTAAATGGTTACTCTAAACTGGAGCCAATGTTAAAGGATTCAGTTTCTTAAAGATGCTAAAATATTTTATCTAACACGCTTAGTTCGCGATTAAGTTTTTCTCCTATCACAATCATCAAAGCAAGTCAATGATTAAATAACATCACCTTATTATATAATCAAATCATGCCCAGATGTAATTTAATGAACATGATAGCGTTATTAAACGTAACTGCTGAATAATGAGCTCCAAAACTTCGAAAGAAAAGAGAGTTATTCATAATCTTAATCTCAACTGCATCAGGTTATCCTATCTGTATTTTAAAAAATCGACGAATGAAACTATCAATGAATCTCTAAAAGCGAAGATGAATATGCCATTCATCTTCGCTTCTTCATATTTATTCATAATATGAATTCAATTCTATCTTTTTAATTCAGTTTTTTAAGAGAAGAAGTTTACATCAGAAAGAGTATACAGCTGATATTAATTCATATCAGTGAGTAGCTTTAATGTCGTAACATGAATGATACTATTACTGATGCCTACTCGAGATGAATAATTTGGCTTTAACTTGTACCACAATTTTTTTCACGCCAAAGGTTGACACTTGTTCGGAGAACCTCCGGAATTCTCACTGAAATCGCGCTGCGGTTTTGTCAGCAGAAAAAGAAGGGGCGAAGGGATAGGGTTTCGTTATGAGAAACAAAGAGGAAAAAGAGATGAACGCAATTAACGCCTCGGAAGTCTTGTCGCGACAAATCTTCCCGTAAAATGAGCTGCTCAACACCTCCATTGAACTCCATTCACTTATTCGTGGGAATTGGGCGGAAAAAGTGTGTGGGCAATTGGGGTAACCGCCTCAGGGCGGATCGATCGATTGGGGCGTCAATCATTCATTATTCGATTGAGATATAAGCGCCTCTATCGATGACGATTGGGATTATTGATGTTCTAATTATCTCTAGAATTGGTATCTTTCGAATGAACTTCTTAATTATTCGAAATCGATTCCAATGCGAATGTAACATTTAAAAGTTATCGATCGAGAAGTAATTGGTAAACAATAGTTAATTGCCACGTGCATCGCACTAAGGAAAATAAATAGATATTCCTGGAATGACAGCGTAAGTGAACGAATCAATAAGTTAGAGTCGTGAAGTTAAGGACTGCTTTTAACTAGCTAACGTGAATACTGAGGACTATTCTTCAATGACTTCTAGGCAAAACAAACGAGCATTAAAGGATATTTTCATTAGAGCTAAAGCCCTCTTAATCTATTTATTCCATAATATTATTATATGGAAAAGTATAATGAAAATAATTATAAATAGCATATTTGTTAATGAAATATTAATTACTACCATACTGAAATAAGCATTATTTTTCAAGCAATTCCATGCTTAATCATTCTTTGAAAAGAAGACATATCAGAACATTTTTTCTGTAATCCTTTCGTAAGAGAGAAGAACTTGGTTAATTTTCTATAATTTGCAATTCATAAATTTACTACTGACTATTTCTTTTACCTTTGTTTGTGAAAATACTTAATGAAATGATTTATTGGTTTGAAATAAAATGAGACTTCTTTATTGTATACTCTCCAATGAAAAACTTCCGGCTTGATCAATAATCAGCTACATAACTGTCCCCACGTAGGAGGAATGTATCTAAGCCATAAACTTTCTCAAATAATTCTCAAAATAGGGCACGTGGGCATCGCTGATCTAAGTCAATGATCAACCGGTCTATTCCACAGATCAAGTTTCATCACCTCCGATAGAGTGACTGACTTAGGCATAGAGCTGTTGCCAAGTTAAAACATACCATAAATCACAAAGCCTACGCTTACGCTACGCCACACAACTTAAACATTTTAGAAAACAAATCTCTAAACATTCAGATATAAGGAATTCGAGTAGGAAGACATAATGATACAATTGATGAGGTCCTTAAGTAGGCTTGTATCGCAATACACGAGGCGTATAACCATAAATAGAACTTGATGGGCATAAGGTTAGCCCTTCTACTTTATTCTTCCATATTTAAAATATCCATCTGCAATCATAATTCAACCCCGAAGCAAAGTTTATCGAGAGAAACTAAAGCAATCAACGTCTTATTTGCGAAGTCAAGTGGCCATCCCAAGAGCATACGAACAGGTCTTTGAGTGCCTTCAGGGAAAGGATTGAGAATCAATTACTCAAGGAGAACGTGATAATATGACTCGGTTTATCAAGGCAGAGAATGCTAATTCATCCCAGAACACGAATATAGCTCGATCCTCAAAGCCATTCGTCATTATCGTACCTCCACGATATCTTCTTTTATCCCTCCGAAATGTTTACATCGGCACGTCCTTGGAGATCGCCTCTGATTAGGACGATACATTGGGATGATCGAGTTAGCGAACTGTTTTAAAAACTCGGCTAGACCAAAGAATGGGAAAATAGAGCCGTTTTCCTAATCTAATTTGTGGATCAATGGGCAGCCTCGATGTTAAACACGCTCCTCCGGCAAAGCTCTCCCGAGTGAAGAGGATAAGGATTTTGCGTCTTTGTTCCTTGATTATACACCGACGGAATAATCAGCGACTCTTGCGTTTTGAGCCGATTCATTTAAATAACACTGAAAACCAAACGAATTCTTCCATTACAGCGCCGCCCTAATGAAGCTAATGAGCGGGTACCAGATAACGATAAGCGTTCTTCACTTTCCCCGTTAATTGGAGGTTCTGCCCATTATAATTCAAAACGCGGGAGGAAATGCTCGCGCGTCCGCCGAAAAATCCTCCGCGTTAATTATACTAATAGATGAATTATTCATCGGAAGAAGGATCTCCGGGGACAAGAGATCTTTTCAGTATCCCCTAAGAGATCGGCCTTTTTCCTGTCGTTCCCTCCTCTTTCCATTACCTCCGTGGCCACTTCATATCCTCAATACCGTTACCGAAGAAAGCAAACACCCATCGACAGCCATTAGCATCCTTTCGGAAAAAAACCACTCCGCCACTCCTCGCATTTTTTTCCAGCCATTCTTCTAACAATCCATTAACTCGAGATGCGGAGGAGGTCCTCACGTGGGTGGAGAGAGAGAGCGACGCATAACGTGAATCAATATGCTTCGATTATTATCGGGAGTACGCGAGCTTTTTCTCTGAACTTCTCGAAATTTCCTCGATATTATATGTTACGCCCTTTCGTAAAGGCTTTCAAATGTGTCCGCACTCTAGCAAAGAAAACGGCAACGATATACGATGGTGTTAACGCGTGAGGCTTGTTTGTTGTTGTCCAAGAATAGTTCGGGATAGCTTTTTGAAGTGGTTCTACCATTTCAAGAGGAACAAGTCTTAGCGTCCGGGTAATGGTATGTAAAATTAGCTGCTCGGTTGAATATGAAATTCGAGCTTCTTTTTTTAAATATAAGGACTGTACCATGTTCAAATTGATACATGTTTATGAATTTGATATTAAAATATCAACTAGTGCGGAAGAGAGTATACCTTCTTTCTACGCTATGTTTATCGACGTAATATCCTTATATATCATACTCATTCGGTAATATGTAATAGTTTGATTATATGTCCGCTCGTAACAGAATTCGTACGATTACGAAGTCAGATGTCAACTTCAACTATTTCTATATTTCCTCCAACAGTGTTTCATCGCATTAGTTGGTTTCATCACTTATAAACTCCACAATATCAAAATGAAAACAGCTGAATTATTCCTTCATCTTCTCGTCTTTGAATGAGGGAGTTCTATACAGTTGTTAATATTCGTACATTGATATATTTTCTTCCATTCCTCACAATCATCAGATCTATTCCATCATTTCAGCAATAGTTCTCCATTTAAGGATATCGATTGTTGAAGTATCTGAAACTGGAAAATCTGAATCGACAAAATGAATATGAAGATGGCATTGGCCTCAGTGCGGATGACCTTGTCAATATCGCGAGGGTGACTCGAGCCCTGCAGGTGTATGTCTCCCGGGGCTGGAGTGGGTGTTTCCGGCTGCGAGTAATCCAGGGGCGGAAATGGTACATCAGGGTGTCAGATGGAAGGGCAAGAAAAGATGCATTATATGAGAGCTAATTGAGAGGAAGTGACCGCGAATTAGGTAACGGTGTCCGTAACCGAGGAATTAATGGAAGAATCACGTGCGGTTGGAATCAAAGGGCGGACACGAGGCTCTTCAAAATTTATGTACTGAGAGTTTAACCTCGGAAAAACTGGACACATTTCGAATCCATCTTCATTTGCAAAAACTAGTCGGCCGTGTCTTTCCAATTTCGCTATCCGCGAAGTGCAGAATGAATTTCCTTGGAGAGATTAACGACCGAGCGGTTATTCCTTCTCCCACATCGAAATTGATTTTTTTATTATCGCGTATCGGATAATTGAAATTAATTAAAATCGCGGCGCCTCTTTTTATGCGAAGTCTGCGGTGGAAAACTGTTTCTTCCGATTTTCTCACGCAGTTCTCCTTTGCATTGGAATACGCCAATAAACAGATTGATTGAATTGATGATCGATCTATAAAATAATAAAACGGAAGATTAAGATGAATGATAATTGCAAATTCAATCAGAACCTAATTTAAAGTAAAAAATAATGAAATGCTCACTCATAAGGGACATTAGTTGAAATTTATTGCCGAAGGGAATGTTTGAAATTATCAGACTAGTCATGATTTTCATACGAATATTATGCTTCAATAGTGATTCATAGGCTTGATTCCCCTAACTTTCTGATGATTAAGATAAGATGAATGACTTAAGAGAAATAAGATGCCATGAATCTCAAAATCTATCGCGTTCATTCAATGCAGTTCACATCCTTACAAGAAGTGTGCGAAATGAAATTGTAAAAGGAAAGTGTGAACTCACTTTCGCACACAATTCCCACCCTGATTCAATAATCAGTGAAATATCACACTTCAAACTTGAGGATACACGAATGTTACACCAAAAGAAAAGAAACGGATATGTAAGGTAAGTTACCGAGTAACTTCAATTCTCAATTGAGAAATGCGATCCCGATTTCATTTCCTTTCGTGAGTTACCTCATATTCCCACGGTGTCTCTCCCAATCCGATATTTATCTTTTTCCGCTTTCTGCCATTCTCTTTCCCGTTACGTATTCGACGACATAAGGCTCCCACTCGACCCGACCGCACCCACTCCTAGACACCACAGTTTCCTTTATAGCACAAGAAGTGCCATTTCTGCTTTTTCCTACTCTCCATCGACAACTCATTTACCAATCCCATGGGTCTCTTCCTTGTGATACATCACTCCGCGTAAGGCCTAAAACGTGTTTCCTTTCTCACTGCTTTGCATTTTTATCGCACCTCCGTAGACGTCCTTGTGAGTTTAAAAGGCGTTTTGCCTGAAATCTCCGTCACTACAGACTCATTCCCAGTCGAACGCGTTAATTACGGGAGGTTAATTTCGGATCCATCAGCATAAACAAGAGAGGTTGGAATGGGGTGGTCAACGCGAGATTAGAACTGTTGCTTTACTATCACACCCAATTTTCAATACATTGAAACTTCTAAATAGAATAGAGTCATCCTGATGGCATAAGAGAGACAGATTTACGTTCACTTAGAATATCGAAAGTATAAGACACCGTTCTATGAATAGATAAATGTATTTCAAGCTCAATTTCTATGCTTCAGTTAATGGGTAATCAAGAAATAAATCTAAAATATAAAAGAACATATATCTTTTAATTTATCTGCTCACATTTCCCTTAAAAGTTTTAATAACTTACGATAATATTAACTGAGTGAGCATAAAAATATATCTAATTAGAGAAATATTCTGATAATAAATCATTTGAAAAAATAAATATATACTGTTATAATATAACATCGAGTCATACTTCCTTTTCTCTAGCCTTATAAGAATTAGACCGTGGTTCATTGTGTTTTCCAATGACTAAGTATCCTCATTTTTATAAATGATTGTCTGTCTGTCTATGCCTTACTATGTCTATCCTTAATCCTGAATTATATTATATAAAATATATTTTGTGAATGTTTACTCAATTCATCAATTTGTTCAACTATAGATGAATCACTTTTATCTTAAGGAAATTCCTTTGTTCAGAAGGAGAAATTAACAGTTATACTTAGTTACCGTAAGGAGTATTTTTTTGGAGAAAGTTAACATAACGATTTGTCCGCCTTGGATGGTCGATGGTAATGCTCTTTGGTAAGTATGTGAAATGTTGGAATACCAATGCGTATTGAAAAACATTCCTGGGAACCTGAAGTTACCACGCCGCACCTTAAATAAAAGGTAAATGAGCTCACATCTTCATATCTTGTCATCGGGTTCGAACCTTCCCGGGGGAAAGGCAAAAAAACTTCCATTTTTCGCATAGCCGCTAACGGAGTTTCGAGGGAAAGACTTAAAAACGTCTACAACGCTGGATGAGAGCATTAAATTTCCTCTGAATTGCCCCTCATATTGCGTGGGAATGCCGAAAAGGCTCGTGGTTACCGGATTAAAAAAGTGCGCTTTGCTAAATCCACCCGTAGCTATGGGAAAGGGATAATTACTTGGGATATTCATTTAACGGTTCAGCAACTAGCTTCATAACCTTAAATTAACACGCGCCTCAGGTGAGCAGTATTTATTAATATCCAATTTTGAGTCCCTTCTAATTATATACGTTAAACGAGGATGCGTTCTTTCATTTTTTTAACTTATGACTCATCCAATGCGTGGTAGCCTCGTTGCAGGTGGAATATATAGGAAGCCAATTACTTTTTGCATTTTTAGACTCTTGATAAGCTATTACAGAGTCTTTCTTTTTAATGAATGGCGAAAAGGTGTTCAATAATTGTATCCTTATCAGCCTCTAAACTTAATTATAAAGGGAAATATCGTTTGTAACTCCAGCATCTCACGGATGCTTATCTTCCTGAGGCTTGAAACTTTCTAGCGAACTAATACTGCAATTAACAGTAACCGCAAATATAGGTGTATTCCCCATAATGTATGAAGAATAATTAAAATTTATATTCCAGATAATATTAACTTCTCATGGTGGGAAAACGTGATTCTCTCAGAAAATAATTTAAACATTACTTAAATCAAAGGGATGCAGACATAAGCATATATATGTTATAGGAATTAATTTCTTACGGAATAAAAATTGTAAATCGTAGCTTTTATACCTTTTTCAAGTAAAAAGGAGCGTATTTTTGAATCCGCGACATATATTCTTACACATAAAAGATACAAATATGGTATTGCTATAATTCTAAAATTAGCATGACAACCTAAAATAGCCATAGTGACAGTATATGAATCATTTACGAACATTCCGCGGATGCCTTTGGGGAAAACGCAGTTTCATTTCAAACTTTCGTTACAATTGAGATATCACTCGGAATTTGGCAACGCTTTCATTTATTTTACACTGCCTTCGATCACTATCACCAAGTACCTTTAACCAAACGATCTTTACGCCGCATATATAACGAGTTTTCGTTTCCCAAACAGTGCGATCTATTTATCAATTAATCTCGAATTATATTACACGCTGTGCCCATTCTCTTGCAACAATTCGCATCGAATCTCTGCACGAAATCTTTCTCTTTCGCAACTGTGCAATTAACGTTTTTCGAGAGGTGCGGATTTTCGAATGGAAATTTCACTGAAAACTTCGGTTCCCTTTGAGAGAATCATCTATATCTAAAAATTCATTCATGAAAATTATAACAATGAATTACGCACACAAAACAATTGGTTGCTATAGAATGTGTTCGGAGATTTGAAGGCTAAATATTATCGCTAATTTTTTTAAATGTTTCATTCATCAACAAATTTGTAAATTAAAAACTAGAAATACTATAAATAAAACTGCGAGTTCCTTATATATCAGTTGATTTACGTAAAACGTTTTAATACTAAGTTCCACTTCACACCATTGTATGTTACTTCTGTTTACGGTGAATATGAATCTATAAAAGACGTTCGGAATCCTCCCATGTACTGATTATAAAAGGTGATTCACCACAATCATTCTCTGAGAAAAACGCTTTTATACTTCTGAATAACGGCGGCCGTTTATTCGATCTTTTTTAACTCCAATTATTTTATTCCAAATGGGAAACTCCCCTCACTTCCGACGAGATACACTGAGTGCCTTTGGACGGGAGCTGATTTATGCGAAGAATAAAACGGTGGTATTGAACTGAATGGATAAAGGAAAGAAAACGAAGGATGATGAGGAATGGGTGAGAAGAGGATGAGAGCGAATGAGGAAGTGAGGGTTTGAGGAAGAGATCGGAAAAAAGGGGTTGAGTTCCGTAAGATAGGTGAAGTATGTACAGTATGGCAAGGAAGTCGCGGAATTTGGAACTCAAAGAATGATGGCTTTAAATAATCGTATAAAGAAGTTATTGAAATGGAAAATTTTAAGGGAATATTAAGTTTACTTTTTAGTTCATCATAAAACATCTGTGGGATGGAAGCATTTACCGAATTTCCCGAGTTCTATCACCTAACAATCGATATATTTATACTTTCGCTACTGATATCGAGTGCAAAAAGAATAATGTGAACATGTGAATTTTGTATATGTGGTTTTTGTATTATGGAATTGCTAAAATAAACATTATTTATCTTTATTCGTCGTCAATAAATATCTTTATAAAATTACAATGAACAATCACGCAATATCGGCTAACTTTCGTATTTGAATTTAAAGTTTCTTTCATTTTTTTGTTGAACTGCGAATTTCTGATAAGAGTTCGGCAGTCGGCAAAGGACGAATGTGAAAGAAACAATGTAAGGGAAAAACCAATCGAAAAATGAAATCATAATCCCAAACAGGAAGGCCACGTAACGGAAAATTCAACGAGCGAGCCTTTCGTTCAGTTTCCTCTCAACTATTGTCTCAGTGATTGAGTAACTTCATTTGGTATCACTTATTCCACCACTTTCTCCATATTAATCCAATTTCCGCTTCAAAAGTTTAAGGTCACATAACTCCGAATGAGAGATATAAGAAAACTAGAGTTTTTTTGAATTTATACGTTTTCTTTTTATTAAGACTATTTACCGTCCAACTTCCCAAACCCTTAAGAAGACAATAAATTAGATTGCTCAGATCGACTTATCTCTAAGCGAGGATATCCTTTGCTCAAGGAAAAAGATCTCAATTTGTGTATTTATACACTATCTAATACTACATGCCAGCAAAATTGAATGAAAGTATAATATGATATTAATCATATTTATATAAGTAAAGAGATAGAATCATCTTCATTGTTACTTCCAGTAAAACTTTTCAAAGTATTCACAACTATTAAATTTATCTATTGATACAATCATTCTTTCTAAGCATTCTAATGCTTTTTGTAATTACGTTACATTACGTAAACCTTGTTTACATCTTCCACCACATATAGGTCATAAGTTATAAGGCGCAGAGAACACACAATAGATGAAAATAACAATTATCAAAAACCTCTAAGGAAAAGTGAATGACTCTCAATCAAGGCTATCGGAAGCTGTAGCAAAAATGTGAGCAAAAAAAACCGAGTGCTCCAACGCAACAGTTGGTGAAAGTCATTTCCGTCTGAATCACTGCAGTGGAAGATGAGTTTGAGGGGAGAAATCCGCAAAACGCGTTATTAACATAAGAGGCTAACGGTAAAAGTTGGCGATCGAATTAAGAGATAGAAAAATTACATTTTGCCGAAAGAGTGATACAGCGAAGGAAAAAAACATGTCTACGGACGCAAGTTGAGGAGATTCAGGTGCTGCGGAAGAAATTAAAAAAGGACGAAAAGGAAGGATGTGCGCTACAGAGGGAGATTGTAAGATGGAACGGTACAGAGGGTTGAAGGATGCTGGGGAAAAAGAAAGATGCGGTGATATAAGATAAGGGAGGTAGGTGGGGGAAAATTAACGGATATGTTCTTTTCCGGGAGATGGTTCAAAGGAATTGATCAATCTGTCAGTATAGCATTCGCTTCAAAAGGAACATCTAATCTTCGTATTCTTCATAGTCATAGCTCATTGTATTGGATAAAGACTTATTTGATAAGAAGTTCTCTTAATTTATCTTCCCTAATCAATCTATATGGTGTAGAATATGATTCAATAGCTTACGAAATTATTGTTTTTAGGGAGTCAAGCTCTTAGAAGTTGAGAAGACCAATAGGTCTTAAATAATCGGTCGAAAAGATCTTCGAAAGACACAAATTCGTATTTTGAAGTTGCCGAAGAATTTTATGAACTAAATAATTTAGCAAGATTTTTTACACAATGAAGTCCACAATGCATGTATGCGTTGAAGACAATGAAAAAGTAAATTTCGATACGAATAGTATTTTCATCAGAAAGTATGTTGAGTACGGGCAAAAATTACGGAGAGTCTCAATGGATAAGAATTCCTTTTAAAAACTTTCGAGACAGTGCCTCATCCGATGCACGAGTGCATCGATAAAAAGCAACTTCACATGAAGCTAATAAATTAAAGAGATAAGTATTAGAAAAAAGAGGAGGAAGAGCGGATATCAGAGGAGTTGAAAAAGAGCGCCCGAAGGCCCTCGTGTAAGAGGGGAGTATGGAATAGATGGAGAGGTTCTTCGAGGTTCAAGGTGAAGACTGCCATCAATTGTTCTCGCAAAATAAAAGAGGCTGTGGGGAGTGTTTGCATCTTCTGCTCCATCTCCCGACCGACACCTCCATAAAAAAACACCCCTCCCCCGAGGGCGCAGAAGATGATGAAGGGCTTTGAGGAATTCCTCGCTACTGCAGCCGAGATTTTTCGGGGAGCGATTAAAAATTCAGATTGGGAAAAATAAATTGACTTCCATTACCATAAGTAGGCCCGTAATCCGACGATTTATTTCCGTTTATGATACCAAAAAAGTGGGACTCTATACGGACTGACGGAATCCGAGCGGCGGCATAAATCAAATTTAAGAGGACGATTCTTTGGGCCAACATTGTTATGATTTAGCGGTGCGATTAATTCTTTCCCACGTGATTTCGGTGTAGTGATTTCAACGGCTGGAGGCCCCGCCACGGGTTACTGTACTGGTTTGTGGGTGACCTCTCGTCCAGGTCACGGATAGAATATCATACGGATATACGAAATTGATTTCTGCTGATTAAGCGTACGATGAATAACTTTCATTCCTCTCTGCGTATATGGATAAATCGATTTTTCATACTTCGGTCTCATATTGTGTATCCTTGCAAAGATGATACTATGAATGATATTGATTGAGATTCGATTTCATAACGCGTTCTTAAAAAATTATTTATCGATGTAGGATTTTATAGATGATGATAAATTTCAGTTCCTTAAACTAAAATATGAAACAGTGTACTAGAAGGGTAATGCATTCTCCATTAGCCATAGAGAGATACGTAACCTGAAAAATTGTTCTAAATTAATCGAATACTGGAAAACTGATAGAATAAAACATAAATGAAAATGAATTGTGACCAAAAAACCTCTGCTGAAAGATTACTCTGTTTCATGGAAACTTTCGCAATATGAAATACAAGATAATAAAAAAATCTTCATAAATAGACTCAATTTTTAATCGATGCAATTAAAATATACTCAGATAAAAATTAATATTTCTAACAGATAATTACTAAACCTTATGGTAAAACAGTTAGAGCTAAAACCTCAATTCTTTCATCACTTTTGAGAATACTTTTATCTTATCACAAATAAATTTATTTATTTAAGGTAAGGAGACTAAAACGTATCGATATCGAACGTAGAAATATTTTGCATGTCTGTCAATTTGATCTTTCATCGAACCCGAGCACCAGAAATTTTTTTAAAAGACAATTGCACACCATCTGATGTCTAGCGTATTTTTTAAACCGTGCGAGACCAAAAGGAATTAAAACATCACGCAAGGGCCCGCATGAGTATACATTACCACTTCCGGCACAGTTACCGATCTTGTATATCCCGTAGGGCGAAGGAATCAATCGAAGCGAGCAAAGCGCACCATCATGACAATTCAATCATTTTCGCAGACTCGTACGAGGTCCATGTTGATTTCAACACGTATTACTAATACGGGCACGCATCGATACCGATTTTCGATCGCCATTTGTCATCTTTTTCCGCACGAAAAAAAGGGAATCACGCGGAAACGGACTCGACGCCCGAGGCCGTGAAAGGATTCGTGGGAGATGACGTCACCGTAGTGGGAGTCTGCGATACACCTGCAACCGGACGGAGGCCGCTGAGGTGTTAAGCGGGAGAGGGTTAAGGGGTCACAGAGCTCCGTCTTTATCGACCCGATCGAATCGCTTCCTGCGATAAATCAGACGCGAGAATTATACAAAAAGGCTATCAAAGGAGGAATGGCGTATCCACGTCATTTAGGAATATCGCGTTATTAACAGCTGTCAGACAGTATCTATACCTCTTTAGAGTTTGGAACTAAAAAGGGTTTCAGGTGTTTTTTGTGGGCTGGGTTTTCTAATTTTGGGATACTCCGAAGAAGGAGGGATATAGGGTTTCTATGAATGTTGTTGTTGTTCAATACGTCAAGTTAATCATTTTTCCTTCATAGAGATATTTGAAAAAGTCTATCTCATTCAATATTTTAAGGTTGTATTAAAATAAATTTTAGAGACATTTTATAACTTATTACATCAACTATAAATCCATATATTTCTAAATCTCTTTCGAATAAATTGAATAAATATGTAACGGTACATCGCCTTAGACACTATAATGAATAATTAAAATTAAAATACTCTTCAATAAACTAAATGATTAAAGAGAATAGAGTAAATTCCACAGGTATAAGGAATATACAGTCATAAAACCTGCAACACTTTTAGGAATGTTTCTGTGTGTGATATTTTTTAATTGTTGAACGGCTCCTATTAAAAAATTTAACTTGATCATATCAGATTTTAATTAAGGAGATATTTAGAATTATAATTTAGTTAAGTTTAAAATATTTGGCATTGGTATAAGCATTATTTATCATCGCAAATTAATTTTGGCACCATATTAGTAGAGAGGACACATTGCTGTATTTGCGGGGGAAAGTCGTTTCTATAAATAGCCAATTGGCGCTGCGATTAAATTAGTAAACATTCATTGAGATACATAAGGTCCTTTCCACAGCAATTACGAGGCAATCGATTAGAAAGATCGCAGAAATTATCGTCTACTCACTTTCACGTGTATTCATTTTTGGATAGCTATTATTAGATATTAATTTTTTACATCTCTAAATACTCACTCGGCTTTGACTTCGTGGTAGTTTTCCATAGTGAAAGGGGGAGCAATCAGTAACTTATACCTTTACCACGATTCCATTTTTTAATTTTTTATATTTTCTCCTGAAAATGATCTAATAGATCGAAATCATGGTCGTGAAGAATAAAAAAATTGTGGTAAAGGTACAAGTCAATGATTGTTCCCCCATTTCATTACACCATTGGAATTCTAATTCAACCCATTATAGTCGACTATTGGTAGTGAAAGCATAATTAAAATTTTAGAAAGGTTTTTTGTTGAAATTATTCGGGATGAATCGAAATGCTTATACCATTGACCTCTCAAAGTAAAAGAGTAGACTCAAGCATCCTTCTGCATTTCAATTTACTCACAATTACGATACTGCAATTCCCAAACAATGCCGAATTCACTCTTTCTGATTTAAACATTCTACAAACCTAATTTATTATAACATCTTACATAACTTATCCTTTGGTACCTTTCAAACAATAAATTAAGAATAAATCAGGATCTGAATAAAAAAATTCATAAGAATACAAAGCGAAAACTGACTGACTGACTTGAACTGACCAAATTATATTGTGTATGTAAAAATATTGAAATTTAATTGATGTTTTGATCGCAACCATAGAATAAATATATTGGACTGAGTCGTGCAGTGATTTTCAGGCACATCCGTCCGGAGAAGGAAGAAAAACAAACATCCTTTCCACAAAACCCATTCAAAAAATTACGATAATGGAGGAGAAAAGATATTTGGAAAATCTCACAGTTAAAAGGAAATGTGCCAATGAGATCATGGCGAGAGGTCATAAGGTTACTCCCCTTCGCCTCGAGAAACATTCCTCGTCCACAAAGACCCCTCCTACCTCTGGGTGGTCCATTCTTCAAAGCGAAAAGAGCTAACGGTACACACGCCGAGCATTTTGGCACCCTGAGGCTTTTAATCGCTAAAGAAACTTCAGATCTTAATAACTCATCCTTTTTTGTCTCCCTATATATCCTCACATTGGCGTGGTTTAAGCATCGCATAATAAGAAATAATGGAGATTTACTCAATCTTCCTTGGCTTTTAACGATTTCTCGCCTTCACACGATTTTCTTCGTTAAGTCGCAATTACCGCATTCTCTCGCGGGAAGAGGGTGATTCACGGATGACAGAGCGCTTCTGACGTCACGAGCGGGGATTTAAAAATCACGAAGAGATAAAACCCTCGGATTCTGAACCGTTTGTTGTTTTGGATCACTTCCGGTGGAAAACCAGGAAAGCATGAGATCGAGATTTTGATAGGGCTGTTTATAATCGGAAACCTATTATAAAACGTTGTATTTCCTGGAAATAACGAGCTTTTCACGAAAGGAATCAGTTCAGTGATCTGTGGAACTTACTCCCGAAGAATAATACCCAGATCATCTTTTTCTATAAAATTTTTTGAAGAAAGGAATGATTTAACAAAATAACTTTCTCATATCTGAGTAGGAGTGATATTTCATAAATTTCTTAAAGTTTTCGTGAAAAATTTATTTCACAATGAATTAATGCTATTACATTTATGTAAATGAGACAAAAAGGCAGATTCAGTGCCAGATCTCATATCAGTAGATAATCTTCGATTATGGCTCCGTAACTTGTTCAGATGAAGAGACACGAAGACCTGTGCAAATGAACGCCGCATCTCTTCGAATGCGATGATGAACAAGAGTTACTCGTATCTACGAGATGAAGATAACGGAAACGTGCAGTAAAATAGAGAACAGAGACAAACGGACTGACACGCGATGACACGCAACGCCATTTTAATATAATATTTTACGACTTCCGAGCGCCTTTTATGGAACTGCGAAGTGATCTGTGAAAAACACATCTGATGTTAACGTTTCATTTTCCGCGGAACGAATATCCTTTATTTTACGAGAAAAGGAAACAGTAAAAATGCATCGCCGCGAGGGCGAAGCATTCATTATGGCTTACAAGAGGCTAATTAGCAAACGAATTTTAGGGTCCGGATTATCTCCTTAATTTTCGCGGAATAAACTGCGTATCCAAAATCTCCATAGAAACAATGGTGTGCGTTGCATTGTTTGAAATTTCTTTCTAATGAAGCTCATTTCCCTTTTCTGATATAATATCCTCAACCTTGAGGCAATTTGCAGAATGGAAAATTTACTCTTATACGTTAATTTTAATCTATTTAATAAGTTATTTACAGGAAAGGAAAGGTGAAGTTCCAAACTGAATTTACCTAAAAAAACCTTACAGAAAATGAGATTTTAGACTTGATTCCATACTTTTGGGTCTGAACAAAAGGAAAACATTATAATACAAGCGACTACCCTATTAATAAGCATTCTCAGAAAACATCGCAACATCTTTATACGATAAATATAAACCTCTCGAAAGATTAAAATCCATTAAAATAACATCATTAAACAAAACATTCATCCTCCGGACATATTCATTCCCCTCAAAAACGCAATATTTTCGCAACGAACACTTTTAAAACAAATTTCATCGGAATTATTTAAAACCCACCTGGAGAAGAACTGCGTCGCCATTCGATTACGGAGACGGGAAGATTAAAACACATCGGCCCGAGAAGTTCATGAATGGCAATAAAAAACGGATAAGTAATACTTCATTCCCCGCCAAGAATTTACGGCCTCCGGATGCATTGCCCCCTATCGGGCAGACACTGGCGGCGGTCACGCAACCTCGCCCCCGCCTCCTTCCGGACCCTGGGGACGCGAAAAATTACCACTTTCTAAGGCGGGATCAACAGGTGCAGATCACTTAGAAATCAGGACGACCCCAACGGGCTGCGTTCTTCAGGAAAGCGCATGCGTGAGGATACCCGAATTATACTCTATCAAGACGATAGTCTATCCAATGAGAATCTCCATAAGAATTTAGCTCGTGGTAAGTAGTTGCTTGATCTTATGACTGCCAAATTATTATCCGTGTATCGCTTTCCTTTTGATTTGAAGGAAAGGAAAATAGTACCTATTCATCAATCAAATCAAATCGTCTCAAAAATAACGATGTTGATACGAATTCAGCTGAGATAGGATGAAATTATATCTATCATTTAAGAATATCATACCTTATTATCCGAAAAGATAAGTTCTCCTTCTCAGGAGAAAAGTAGATTTAGGGGCCGGATCATAACGTGATTCGTAAGTGAGGCAGTCATATCAGGAGACAAGTGTAAAATAGAGGGAAAAATATTACTTTTTCGTAGCTGTGGACAATTTTGTATATTATTACAAGTATAAGGTTAAAATAACTAGTCATAAAGGTATGTATTATTCATGAAGTTATTCATATGCTACGATCAAAGGAATCGATGGGTATCGATTTGTAAATGAAAAATTTATCGAAGATGGAGTTCCCCTAAACTACGCCTTCCTCTGTGGAAATGTATTTTGGTAAATAACTCTCATTAAAGGATAAGGAAAATTATGTTTCCAAAAACTTTTAATTGATATTTCTCTCTTTTTACTTTTGCTTGATAAACGTAATTTTTTATCTCAGGGAAATATTTGCTATTATAGAAAAAGATGATGATAAAAAATAGTAATTTTTTATCATTCTATAATTTTTCGGTAAACTTGAACTCAAAAAAGATCATAAATTTATTTCAGTTGAACCTAGAGCGCTTTCGTCATTCATTTCATTATTTGCATCAAAACGGACAATTCTTCAAAAAATAATAATGAAATTTTTAATAACAAAGTCAATGGTCCCATTTTTCTTAATTATGTAAATTAAAAAGTGTTTTAAAAACGTAAATAGAGTGACTTCGGATAAGATTAATCGTACGATTTAATTAAAAGTATGCAATTATAGAAGGCGCGTAATAGCCCTTACATACAGAAATTCTCTGATTCTTCTTCCTTGTTTTTCTTTTCTCAATAAATACGTCAGATAGATATTTTTCGCATCAATGGAAAACCTAGCTCAGATCCCTCTTAAGCGGACACATCGCCCATAATCCTTTGCGCATCACTTAAATCCCCAATAATCTGTCATTTACTCTTCCATAATCCTCAACCGATCTCCTTTTTTATTCAACAATCGCAGACTCCGCCTAATGCAGTCAAACGGAGGCAACCAATCCCAACTTTTTCCCAACCTCATTTCTACATGGCTGACTCTCCTCCGCTTCACCCATCAATCAAAAAAACTTTGATCCGGAGCCGCAGTCTCAGGGCGAAGGAGCAATCTTGCCCGCGGCGAACATTTCGCAAATGTTTCTGAACTCGGCGGGAGGTGATTGTCAGCTTTTTTTAACCCTTCGGCAACCATTTTGGCAGAGGCCGGGGTTGTACAGGAATCGCTAAAAGGATAACGGATTTGTTTATTGCTGAGGTCGTCCGTTCGTTGCACTTCATGAGTTGAGGGTAAGGCGCCTGAGAAATCATCCATTACCCATGTGTGCGTTTGTTATCAAAGTTTGGAGAGTCCTTTTTAAGAAGATGCAGCATTTATTTTTGATAGTTTAAGACTCGAGCTTTCGCGTTTGTAAGATCATAGGATTATTAGAGTCGGCTTCAAAAAGCAGCGCTTTACCTGAATAAATAAATAAGTCATAAAAATTACTGAGTTTTATTGCTGAGAATTACCACAGAAAATATTTCCATTTCATTTCCCTAATTTGGATGTACATAATTTCCCTCTTTACACTGAAATATTTACATGTATCGGTAAATATAAACTAATACCCCATCGTTCACTATAAAAATTCAATCGCACCTTCCAATGTAACGACTAACCTTACGTTTTAAAAGAAATTGACGCTTCGTTCACAAATATAGTTTGAACGAAGCTTTTAAGCATTTATTTACATAGAGTACTCGTAAGTGCAACCAATCGTCACCAATGAGTACAGTTATGCGGAAATTACAAAAAAATCGTACAAGAAAGAGTTGGTGTCATAGTTAACGGTCTCTAGTGTAGACATTAGAACTTCCTTTCGACAAATCAAAGTTTATAATTGAAAATAATCGAGAATTTAGAAAATATTTAATAATGATTTTAGGTATTTCCACGTTTTAATCATAACCACGTGATTGAAATATTTATAAGAAAATTCGCTAAAGTATTACATTTAAATTGCAATTTCCGAGAAAATTCAATAATTTAACATACAATTTCAAAATATCTTGGCTATATAAAGCCTGGAATGCTTATCTTAATATTATAGTAGTTCCTTTATTGTATATGATGGTAATTTCTACGAAAATTCAAGAGGTGTTCACAAGTCTCTAACAGAACGCAAGATAGGAAACAGAACAGTAAAATATTCATAAAACATTCCTGTATTCGAAGAAAAATTACATCCGGCGTTCGCAATCAGTTCCAAAAACGCAATTCTACTTGTTCAACAGCATCGCTCTCACAAAAGAGAACAGAGATTTAGAGACGAGGAATTCTAGCAAAAGAATCATTGTTAACGGTCTTGAGGAGGAAACAAAAATGAACTAATACGGAAGTAGCAGCGGAGCATAAATCATTTCGAACAGAGGTTCCACTTGTGACAGCGGCCGTTACGACTTTATGCTTCGGCCGAAAACATTTTATTAAAATTAATCACCTGCAAAAAGAACCTGAAGATCCGCCGGTCTTCCTTTCTCTACCAAACAACGCCTCGATACCAATTCCTTAATGCATCCTCGCTACATAATCCCATCGGCGTTTGAAATAAAAGCGCGTGATTGACAGTAATGGTTTTAATAGATGAATCGAAGGCGATATCGCTGGAGAGGGAAAACCGGACGAATTAACTCGTCTCCTAAGTCAGCGTTTTGACGCGATGTTAATTCACCCCTTCGATAAAAAGGGGTAACAATCTAGTCGCGGTGAAGAGATAAGCCAAAGGATATCACCTCGAAGAACCTCCTAACGGTTAATTAAAATTAGCCGTGCAAAAAGAACGATCTGGATACGCTATTTAGATAGTAAAGGCGCGAAAAAACTCGAATATGGCTGTATAATGCTTGCGAACTCTTTTAAAATATCTGCCGAGATTGTACGTGGGAGGAAGATAGGCGTTATACGAGCGGAGATGCAACAGACAAGCCTTCGCCCACGCCGCGTGGTGTCCCGGAGGTGCCCGAGTCCATGTATGGTGAGTGCCGCGTGACAGGTGTTATGGTTGCCAAGGGGAGGCGGGGGTTCGAGTCCCGAGGGAAGGCGTGTCACACGCGGATGTCCTTTTTATAAAGGTCGCGGGGTGGATGGAGTTGAAGCATGTAAGAGTGGTGTGCAGGAAGATTTCACGCCGCTAACACTCGTGGGGGAGGGCATACGGATATGTACTCGCTTTCAATTTACTGTCGGGGGAACTCTTTTGTGTAACTCTCGACTGAATTTATATCCGAGGAGAGTAATTATTTCACTGACGACAATCCGACGAGTTTCTATAATCTTATCATCTGCACTGCAGATAATCTCCGGATAATACATTTGAATATCATCGGTCTTTTAACCAACTACAAGATGATAAAAAGAATTTAACTCTAATCAGAAGTAGCTAAAAATGTTGAGTAGATTGTATTTTCAACACCGCATGTTCTAGCTTAACATAATGTTAAGCGTGCTCATGAATCATTAATTACTTTTACATGAAGGGTGATTGATATCTATATCGAACAACATTATGAAAAAATAATGATTATCCAGTATATAATTATATACCAAAGAAATTGTGTTCCTACGTGTAACAAGAGAAAAATGTCAGACATTGATAAAGCAAGATATACTCAACTAAAGGTACCCTAGCAAGATAAAGAGATGAAAATATGGTAAGATTTCACAGCAAATATAAGGATTGATTTAAATTAAAATTCATGAAAACATAGGATAGCGCATTGTATCTCGTACTTGGACCTCGCATAAAACATGCATGCGATCTAACTTTCAGGCGTAATAGCAGAGTACCAAGAGTCAATTTATTAAACTTGTTTTATTGTTTACAATTCGTGCAATATAAAAATAACTTTTATCCAAACCTTAAGAAATTTCTCACCTATAGAATTTCCATCGATTTTAGATAGATTTTAACTATCCCGACATCTTGATCGGATCTTGCACTAATTTAGTCTCAAGATCATTAAACAAACATATACTTGTAAATCTCTATTCCTTCGAATCCTGCATCTCTGTCACTGAGGTGAGGGATATGATGATACGTTACGGATTTTTTCCCTTTAATTGGGATTAACTTTAAGTCTTATGGTTCAAGGATTTAACATACTATTTCCTGAACTAACAACGGTCGATTGCGTCAAGATGAAAACATATTTTGAATACTTTAAATTTAAGATGGAATGATTGATACTTAAATAACAAACGATATTCATATAATATACATCTTGATCAGTAAAAATTTATATTATTTGTCATACTAATGATTTTATTCCTATTCCCGACACAATTATTATATATTTTACGTTGAAACAGAGCCAAAACTATAGCTTTTTTCTGAGTTTTTTATTCAACTTAAAATAAGCAGAGAGTTATCATGTGTAGAGGAAATCCTAATTACGGCGACATTTAAATTATTCCGTATGCTTTTTACCTGCATTTGGAATCTGTTCGACCACAATCCTTTTTATCACTTAGATAAATCCTCCACATCGCAGCGAAGGGTGAATAACGCGACCTTAGAACCAGATTGATGAGGTATTTGCGAAGGAATATTCTCTCGCCAAAAGAGCGAAGAGAAACGACGAAGAAAAAGTTACTGCGAGGGACTGACCATGTACGCTGTCACGCGCGCCCCTCGCGGACACTTTTGTAATCGCGAAAACGGAAGCTACGTTCGATGGTCGGACATTTTTTTCTCGGTACGGAAACCTTCTTCGCACGCAACCTCCGAGATCGAACACGAGTTCTTCTCCAGGATTCCCTCAGTTGGCAGAGGCGAAGGAAAAATTGCGCTCCTAAGGACGGGGGTTCGGAAAAGTGCATCGCGTGTCGCGAGCAGTGGAAAGAGGTTGAAACATAATATTTTGAAGACACATTTAATGCGGGGCGGGCGATTTATGCGTGGGTGGAGCGTCGTTTATATTAAGAAGGGCCACGCTTCTCTCCGTCGCTAACTACGCGATGACACCGGCACGCTCCGCTAGAGAGGCGTTCGCCTGCATTATCCTCGGATTATATATAGTGAGTGAAATAGCTCAGTATACGTTTCCTGGACAACGCAGATGACTCAGACGCGCTATAGGCGTTGCTTCTAATTATTTTCATCTCCAGACGCAAGAACTTTCTTATGGTGTCGTAATTATTTATGAATTTATTACGATGCAAATGGAATTCGTTACTGTAAACCATTTCAGCGTTAATGCGTTACAATAATCTAAATTAATGGAATTTAAAGCCATAATATTTTAATTAACCTAATCATAATCATAAAAAACGGGAAAAGCTTTAATAGAATTCTAAGAGAAGTTAAAATAATTTGGAAGAGGAATATGGAAAAAATTGATATATCATAATTGCACAGAAATTCTTCTCTTACACCAATTTCCATGAATATTATTGGGCCTGTTTCTTTTACTTATTGTCGTTTCACCGTTTGATAATGGATTCATCCAAGAAGATGGAGGATAAAAGAAATTGATACAATTCCTTATAATTTATAAAAATTGTAGTATTAAATCAATGGACTTATTGAAAGATGGTACAGTTAGAGGCAAATATAAGTAACTAATATAATAAGTACTGGTGTTAGTATTACTTATTAGCGCTATTGGAAGGTGAGTAGTTTATCATTAACACATTGGAAGTTTTATTAATATTGACGATTCAACATAATAAAGTAATAAAAAAAAATATTTTACTGTATTCATGGAAAGTTTGATAATTGTAAAATTCTTCTACCACCGTCCATACTGATTTTACCATTGAATGTGGAAATAAAATCCTTGGAACTGCAAAGTTTGCACACATGTATCGATCAAAAATGAAATGCATGGAAGATAAAAAACATAAATATTTTCAGAAAATATGTGTAAGGGAAGTGAATTTAGCATTCACTCGTGGAATTCCGCAGAAAACATGCATTACTTAAGTGGAAGAGATATATTTTATGGGATCAGAAATGATTTATAGAACAAGTCAGATTTTAGAAGAGGAGCAGGTAAATATTTAATCCTTAAGAGGTAAATTGAGAGCCAACGGACCAGTGGATTTATTCTGGTGAGCGCACACAACTACCTTCAACATATATTTCATACATATCAAATTTCCGGCAATACAAAATATAGTCTACATTATAAATGTTGAATATTGGTTAATGCAGGAATAAATTCTTTAATTATGCCATCTTTTATTTGAAATATTGCGAAGATCAATAAATTCACGTAACTACATAATACACGTGTATTATTCACTTTACAAAAAATTTAGGCATGATAGCTGTGTTTAGCGGTTTATGTTTTCTGAAATATATCAAACAAATTTCAAGTAGTGTACAAACATAAAGCATTATTTAATACGGGAGTCTGTTGTATTTTTATTTTTAAGTTATGCTTCTGACAAAGGGACGAAGCTTGTAAAATAAAACTTTTTTGGAATTAAATATATATTAGATACGAAGTTGTGCAATGTTAGAAAATAAACATAATGCCCAGCATGAAGATAAACGAATCAGAAACTATTCCTGCATACATTAGCCACCCGCTGCGAAGGGAGACATACACTCGAATTCGGGAGAATACCGAATTTTTTTGGACAGTCCCATTAATTAGGTCGAAGGAGGCGATGTTAACATGGAGTAAGGGAGTTTAAAAGTGGAAAATAAACAGCAATATGTCTCCATCATCGTTTTGTATCAAAGACGATGCAAAGCAGCATATTTAGCTTATTATGCTTATTAATATATAGAAAAAATTAAGTAATCTGACTTTTATGATTTAGCTAGATTTGATCGTAACAATATGGGTACAGATTAGTTAAGAGTTAGCATTAAATCCTTATCTAATTAACTCAATATTATAAAAATTTTAGTACGAAATATAGTAGAAATAACACAAGTAAATCCACTACTAGTTACCGCTTGTCGTATGGAAATAATGGATTAAATATGTTATGGATCCTTCAGAAAGATGAATAGAGAAGTAATTTCTATTTTCCTCTCAGAAGATAGAAGGAATTTATTAATTGCCACATTGTAGACGTAATAAAAACAATGCTTAGATATTTTCAAACCATGCAGAATACCGCGACAAAACTAAAATCACGCCTTTCTAAATCAAGTCATTCTTCCACCAGATATTAATACAATTTTAAAAATCAGCATTTATACTCAAATACAGATTAAAATATTCCATATGCTATTAAACGTTCAACAGAGTTAGAGGGAATGAAGGGTAAAGTTTATCTTACATTCCTTCCCCCTTCTGCAGGCTTACGTTAAAACCGATTCGAGAATTTCCTATGGACAATTTAGATCAGTTCGGTCTCCATACGATATTACATTAAATTATTCAGCAAATGGAAACCGTTAGATTACGTTCTATTTCGCGCTTCAAGACAGAAGAACACGCTGAAATGATCGGAGAAGTAACTCAAGAGAAGCCCTGCTCTTCCATTTGGAAAAGTTTCTGCAGATTAACCCATGTTAAGTTTTTACTCTCTTTACACTCAAAACGTGCGCTATCCTTGGTGTCCATTCTCCCGTCTTCCAATGTTCGCATCCTTAGACAAGAACGCTTCTTTGCCTACGGATTCACGAGAAGCAGTGATAAACGCCGTAAAGTAGCGTAAGTAACACGTATTATGCTCCATTGCCCTTTCTTTTAAACTCGCTCCCTTTTTTCCGATGGCAACGATTCGCAGTGACCAGTCAAGGTGTGTTCCTGTTAATACTGCGGTCTCGTTGAGTGTTGTAGGGTCATGCACCTCTCCAAAGGAGCAATTGAAGCGTAAAGATCTAAGCATTATCTGCTGATGTAAGAATCGGAGGATATAGAATGATAAATTCGATTCTTTGGAGAATGGTCATTGAGCCGGAAAGAATTTTTCATGACTCAACTACACATGAAATACTTTCGCACGAAGTAAAAAAAATATTATTATAAAGATAAGGAAAATGTTAATTAAATCGAATTACTTTGAATACCGCAGTTTCTTATTATGTAGAGCAAAATGAGCCGGTGAATTTTTTTCGAACAAAAATACGTATTATCATTACTACTTTATAGAGATGTATACCAATAAACACTATCTCAATTGAAAGTGTGAGACAAAAAATTGCGGAGTAATTGTAAATCATTTTACTAAATTTAGTTCCTGTTTGGTCCAATTCATAGAAAAAAGCAGGTGCTAATTTTTTCCAGGTGTTTCTCAGCCTCACCTTGAGTTCAAAAAAGAATCTCAGGTAAAATATAATACATTCATTAGATATGTTTAACTGTACATCGGCTGAAAAATGGGGACTGATTCGCAAATTACGAGGAAGAGTTTGTGTTGATACAGATTAACGTATTAGATAAGAATCCTGAAATATATAAGGGAACGGAATAATAAATATATCTCCAGTTTACGACTTGAACTCAATTATTTTCAACAGAATTTTTAAAGGTAAAATAATTTTATTTTCTCGTTGAAAAGTGTCTGAAATAAAGTATAAAAGTGAGTTCTTAAAAGTCGGCCGACAAAAGATATTTTAATAATAATGAGAAAATTCGCATTTTTTTATTTTTAAAAACTTAAATCCAAACGGAAGAAAAATTATTTTTAATGCGTAAAATAACATCAAATATA
Organism: Pantala flavescens; assembly: GCA_020796165.1. Classification (NCBI taxonomy): domain Eukaryota; kingdom Metazoa; phylum Arthropoda; class Insecta; order Odonata; family Libellulidae; genus Pantala; species Pantala flavescens. The sequence continues at coordinate 51,753,271 of CM036883.1, forward strand.
AAATCTTTTGCTGGGTATCTTTACATAATCTATATATGAATTAAATTCGTAGAATGTGAGCTCGTGGGAACATCGTTTAAATTCGCCGAAGTTGAATTGGGCTATTATTTTCAAGAAAGAAAGAAAAACAACATAGCAACATTTAGATAAATAGCAATGTTTAGATAAACAATAATAATATCATGTGTTTGATCATCTATGTACTTAAAGATTATAAATATAAAAATGGATCAATAAACATTTACATAACAATCTTGAAAGAAGAAAATAAAATTTCTGGGCTTCACATAACATATCTCGACTCTATATTACCTACAAAGAAGAGAAAATTAATCACTCGTGTGTCCCAATAGAATGTACCATGCTTTCCGATAAATACGTCGGGTTTTGATTTACAACCGGCAGCAATCACATGATGTTATATTTACAGCCGACTTGTATTTCTTACGACGGTGGCAGAACATTGATCGAATTCCGCCAAAAACATCCACTGGAGCAATTTAATTCTTCCCGACGTGTAAATCTAAACCCATACATTTTTGATAGCATCGTTCTGCGGAACTTTTCCGACGTTTAAAGAGCCGACGGGTTTCCTCCATCAACGAGCATCATTTCGTCACCTCGGTCCGTCACAAGGCGACCTCCTTTCTTCCGAGCCATCGCCCCTCGTTACCGTCCATCGCACCCTCCACCCACCGAACACTCCCACGCACCACGCGGATCTTTCTTCTGGGAAAAAATGTTATGAAAAAGGAACAAGGGGCCCACCGAGTGTGTCCGGCCGCAGCCATCACCTCCTTAAAACCGCAAAATATTTCTCGCGTATCTTCGACCTCACTCCAATCTTTTCGCCTCCCCAAAAAACCGCAAATAAAACATCTACCTGTTGTCGGAGAAAGCTGGAGGGAAGGCGGTTTTTTGTCCTCTTCCGGCAACGGCGTGATAAATGAAGCGGCGTAGACGCGGCGATGTCGCTAAGCAAAGTCCGTGACACACTTGCCATCTTCCACTCGCGGAACATTAATAAGCCCCGATGCGCCGAGAGAAGGTATAACTTAAGCAGAAGAGTAAGGGGAGATTGTTTATGATTTACCTCCCGCATCAACTCCTTACTTTTTCATTCCGTCCAGAGTTTACACGGAAAAGCTTAATTTTGAAGCGAAAGAAGTGAGCGGGTGGGAAAAAGGCGATGGAAATATCACTTGGAACCGTCTTATACTCCTTTGAAGTTTCCTGAGTTGGCACCACTGAAGTGACTAACTATTGCCTGGAGTATAGGTTAGCGAGTTTTGCTATTATATGCTATACATTAAGGATTCGATCTTATCAATAATGAGGGATGATGCTAAATCTGCTAATACTTAAATTTTATAACAAATTAAGAATGGAATTCGTACTAAAACAAAGCCATATAAGAGGAATTTCAGAGAATTTTAAAGCACGATATTATTTTTTTGCATTCCAGAAAGACGAAGCTAATTTTAGAATAGTTAATGATGTTGTTGTTGCATTTTATTAATGCAATATTTTCTTCACTCAGCCTTTACTGCCTTTTAATTTTCTCGAGCAAACTTAGCAAATACCGTAAGCGTAGAAAATGATTGAATTAAAACGCATTTCTAAAACCATTACCAATGCAAATTTCGATTCCTCTAGAGTAATGGATGGCGCCATTATTACAGGAACGAGATTGCCTTCATGCGTTACCTCCATCGTTTTAATGGATTTGGAGTAAGAGAGAACCTCCTTTCACGCAGCTTAAATACTACTACGCAACGATGAAGGTAAACGTGTTGTAAAATCCTCCTTCGATTTATAGATGCAATTTTCAAAGCCTACATTTTATGTACAACTTCGGACTTAAAGAGGAATCACATCGGAAGAACAAGATGCAACGATTCCTCTACGTCCATTTTAATACAGTTTCGCCTCCAAAAGGATCATGTTCATGAAAGTAATCTACACTTTATTTCCGAAAAAGGGCGGAGCTTTAAAATTATCATAAAATAAATTAGATTAATATAACAAGTAAGCTATTGCTGGGAAATTAATGAATAAATCGCTATCTTATGAATCGTTTAAAAAATCTCATTTTCAAGGCTTTATAGAGTTTGATAATATAGATTCGTAAAAAATTCGACTGATACTGATAGATATATAAATATAATAATACTCAATTCTCAATACTCAAAACTCAATAACAAATTCAAATCGATTGACTGTTTCTCTTGATGACAACACAAAACGAAAAGAAGAATCACACATATGATAAATTAATAATGATACACTTAGAGGTATAATTGAAAGATTTTTTGGGAGATAATTTATATTTCTCCTATAATATATAGCTGAATGAGTCAAAAATTATACACGAACATCTAGAAAACTTTAACACGATAATAGGAATCAACCAAACATTTCTAAATCAAACCTTGGGTAAGCCATACTTATGCTATCCGTTATATGTATAGCGAAAAATATTAGTCATCCCCCTGCAGACATGCTTACAATGATGGAATGCTCGAACTGCATAACATATTCCATTCCCGCTCCATTACTTCAAAGGTGACAAAATATCCTCCGAGATAAATTAAATAAATTGAATCTCCCTGAAAGATCCTTTACTCGATATCCGATGAACTTTCCAATGGATTTATTGGGATCATAAGAGCGCATGGAACGAGGCACCAGTTTCCCTCCCTCAACACATGCGCCTCGGACACGCAACTGCTTTCCTGAAATGCTCAATGACCGGTGACGATCGAATACCAGTGGTCACTGAGGTGATTGCATTTGCGAAAGGATTTAACGGTCGATTTAAGTTGCGCAGAATATTTCCAATGGTCTGTCTCTGGAACGAAATCGGTTTGATCCCCTGTAACCTATTACGGATTGGATTAAAGGAGTAACTACGATGGTATAAGGATCAGTGGACGAAGATGATATTGCTACCTATACACTCACGGTCAGATTGTCACATTGTCAGACTGATATTGAACCGAACTTCTCATTTCCATTCCTATAAACATTTAATTCAGTTTAATTCATTCTTCTTTCATGAAAACTCAATTAAATTGTTTAATTATTACGCCTTTTGGAGTAAAATTAATTACAAACAAATATAATCAGAATAGGTATTACTATAACACTGTACACATAGATATGTATACTGTAATACATGGAGTGTAGCCCAGTGATAGAGCGTCAACTTCGCAAGTGATGGGTAGTCTCGATCCCTGGCAACTCAATCTTAACTCTGAATAGAGTTTAGACGTACATAAAAAAATAGAACGGAAAAACAAATTTTGGCTTTTATTAATAATGTATTACAATCGGAAATGCTTTTCTCTGTTGCTGTATGAAAATTAATAATAGTAATACCATTCGGATTTAATGAAAGCAATTCTGAGTCATTTTAATTTCGTTTCAATATATTTTGCGTATTTAATAGTGCCTCTGAACAAATTAATTCATATAATTTATTTTAAAACGATTCAGCCCACAAATTAATAGAGTATTAGTAAAATCTGAGTTTCAATAATGTTAGACTGAATTAGTAGCAGAGGAATAGCCTTAAAAATAAGTTAACAACCAGAATGTTAGTAAAAAAATGATTTTTCAAAAACAGTCCAGGATTTAAACTCCTAATTAACATTTTTGTGGGAAATTTGGGGCACTGAGTGATGAGGAAAGATTTGGATTTGGCAATTTGGTCAGCAGCAGCTTCTATCGGAACAAACAGAAGATGAAAAATCTTAGATCTTCCAGCAACACAATTTAATGCTCGATATCTTTTCACTTTTCTCAAAAAAATTAAATATTTCGATTATTCTAAATTATACACTGCTGGGTAAAATGGAATATGAAACATTCTGTACTTTTGCCAACGTAAATTCATAAAATTACGATTCCATCTACTCGAGATCCGTGTGATGATTCGTGAAGGACAGAAAGTAACAAACACGTGGTCTTAGATGGATTAAGAAGGCCTTCCCTCCGGTGGATAGATTGTTCCGCTCTGGTGCTTCTGAGGTCCATTTCACGCCGCGTAAAATATTCGGGATCCTCCCTCACACTACGCCTTAAAAAGAATCAACGGTTTCTGCCAATGATGGGAGCATACACAGGATGGCCTCCGAATAGATCTAGGAGAGTGATCGTAAAATAACTTTTATTTCCTTCCGAGATACGGGTGGGATGGACCAGAGATGATAAAAAATTGATGACGCGAGAATGTGTATCGCAGATGGAAGATTTGAATTTCTTGAAAGGTTGCCGTAAAGAACATATTTATGCGAGAGTTTATTTCGGTTCGGAAAATATCCGCGTGTTAACTGAATGAAATAGTGGTATTATTTGGAGATTATTTATAGGATGAGTTTTTTTCAAATTTGAAACCATAAAAAAGGGAGATTCAGAAATCTCATTCTTACATTTTTACGCCTGTTGATTGTTCATTTCAAAGGTCACGTGACGTGCGCGGAGTGAAAATATGGCAACGATATACAAAGCGTAGATTGAGTTTCCAGGCGATACATATCTATATTGAAAGATAAAATACCTCAGTTGAAAGTTATCAGAAGATCAAATTATATTCAAAGTTATTTTTAGTAACTTTTTGTGCGTTTTAAATTGAGAGGGTGGACCTTTTTAAATCTCAAGTTGAAACGTTCATTTTTTGTATCATAATCTAATATTACGTAGTAGAAGAAGAATAGTTTTAGTTGAAAAAGGATGAAATTGTAAGCATTATTCTTAGATAATTCGTTCATTATCAATATAATATTACCTCCATGATACATCATCTTTTTAAAAGAAATACACAATAACAAGATTAAAAGGATGCCAATAATTCCTTCATGCCAGCCTACCCCATTAAGTATTCCATAGATTCCTACATTTCCAAGCGTATGCATGTGTTTGCATCCCAAACATCAAATCGCAGTAAGCAAGCTGATGTGAGAGCGCAACAGGTGAGCTAACTAAGAAGCATTGATCTCAATTAAAAAAAAACCTCGGCACTTGCCCTGTCTAGGCAGATGTTTGATCAGAACAAACCACGCGACTTAATAAGCTGCCTTTCCGAGGAAAAAGTGCATAGCTTTCAATGACCATATTGAATACAGATCCATATTTCATTTCTTCATCTGTAGTTATATATATTCACTTTTTTACTGTCAGGACTTACATAAATATCTCTAAAAACTTTAGCAGGTGTGAGCAATTTTATTGTATAATAATATACGATTTTTTTATTGGATACACTAAAGATTTTCTCATCAGCTTCAATGTGAATAATATATAAAACTCCGAACAAGTTTATATATATAAAGGGACCGAGTGTAAATGGTCAGAGAACTTCCCGATTTTAGAAACTGAGAAAATGTAGAATGATCGTATTATTAATCTTAAACTCATCCAAAAGAGGAGATAACATAGTTTACACCTCTTGTTAATTAACCCCTCTGATCAAACAATCCTATTAGGGAGACAATAAATTCTTACATTTTAAACCACATGCATGCTTTCACATCTTAAACACCAAATCAGGAGAAGCAAGCTGATACGGGAGCGCAACAGGTGAGCTAACCAAGAAACATCGATTTCCATCCAAAAATGAAGCTCTGCACTTATTTCGCTTAGGCAGATGTTAGATCAAACACAAAGCAACTAGAAGGTGCGAGGAAGCCGTCCATCTCTTGGCACTGCCATATTGAGCTCCATATTCAGTTCGGCAGATGGTCCCAGTGAAGGTGAACGGACATAATTCACGTCTGTAATTGTCGGAATTGCACGAATGTCTGATGGGCGAAGCACTCCAACGAATGCCCACAAACGATCGCCCAACGGAGTCGCAGCAAACGAGCCGTGTAGCGAGATGCCAACGTGCTATCTGCAAAAGGCGTATCGGATTTTTATACCGTGCACGTGCGTCTTACAGAAGTAAGGGATCGCAAGATTCCCCGATCAAACCTGAACAATCTATGAAAAATTGTCTTAGATATTTCACATATGTAATCCTCCCTACATATATTATTCTTTTGTATTTCTTTGATTAGATGATCTTTTTTTTGATTAATTTCATCTTACGTAAGTGCCTAGTGTTATGTAGGTAAATATATAGTTCTTTATAAGAAAAAGGATACTTAAATTTTTCCCAATAACTTATCATGTGAAGCCAAATACTTTTATGCAATAAAAAGATAAATCATAAATAAATAAAAGAGCGGATCGAAAATAACTTGCAAAATAAACGATTAATCATTAAATAACACATTTAATAATCTTTAAATCTATAAATATAAAATTTTCTAATCAACGCTACCTAAAAAAGAAGATTCAGTCATCATTTTTACGTGGAAATCGAAAAATCAAGAACAGTAAATAATCAAGAATTTAAAAATATATACTTATTTATTACTGAGATTATTTTTCTAAGATAACATCGTTGGGATTAAAGTAAAATCGTTTAAGTTCTTTAATAATTAAGGACTGGTGTTTTATTCAACGACATGACTCGATTTAAAAATAGCTGAATTCTTCACCTCCATTTCTAAATTTATGACTCTCCATCTCATTAACTCATGTTCAAACTGCTGCATTACTAACTAGGCGTTCAATAAAGACCTTTTCCCGTGGCTAAGATGTCGTATGAGAGGAGATTCGATGAAATTTAAAACCGAGATGAACATCATCTGATTCTCCTTCCTCACAAATTGTTGCAAAGATATCTATTACTCGAGAGATTAATAAAAATACTTAAATTCCGAGGGTACGAGACCGCGTTAATCATCAAGTCTTCCCTCGCAGTTAAAACTTCCCGTTCTGTAATCATCCCCGAAAATTATTTTTTACCGCAGGATGGAGTCATTAAACACCAGGGTTAAAACATTATTACCCAAGTTAAGGGAGGGTGGGAATACGAGATGGTCATTCGTTTTTATTAAAGGAACACACTCTCCGGGGTACGAGGGCATTAAGAATGAAATAACCTCTACGCAAAATCTTTCGGGAGAGATAAGTGTCCTTGAAAAATATCAATGGCGTTGACCTTCCCAATGTGTGTTTTTAAAAAGTTTTTGCTCCCATCCGTTCTCCATCCTCGTGTAGCAGTCTCACATTTCGATCCACTAAAAAAATACGCCGCCTTCCATTTCCACTTGGATTGTGGGTGCAATTGAGGTGATTAAGGGAGTATTCAGGAGTGATTTGGTTTGCATTGTGAATCAAGAAACTATCAAAAGTCGTTATGTAAGAGTATTATATACTATATTTTGGTTCCATTGTTTACCATTAAGTTTCAGTTAAAATTGAGTCTGGATGGTTTAATGCACCATTTATTCAACTTTTTTATCATTCACGTATTTCGATATGTTAGCTGCAGCATAGTTTTACTGTTAACCTATCGTGTTCATTAATATATGTTATATGAAATAAAGCAATCCAAATGCTATGAATAATATATCATCATTTTATTTCTGATCATAAAGGGGATAATTACAAAGAGTTTGCGATTCTTCCTCAACTGGATATTGAAATCATAACGGAAAATTGTATGGATGTACATGTCTATAATAGCTAAACCTAAGAAAACTCTGAAACAGAAGTATTGAAATCGTGAGAAAATCCTTGAATTCACAGTGTCATATTTTCAAAAATATTCCATAAAAATGCAAAGTGTATGATTTTAGGTGTTTGCGTAATAAAATGTTATTTTTTACACCTTTAAAGTTTTAGCATCAATTCCCTTCCTTCCGAAAGACTAAAATATATATATCGCTCCAGGAATCCGAAAAAAGAACGGTTTTTGCGTAGCGAAAAAGCGGCCTCTTCCAAACACACGAATTTCCATCCGAAGGCAAAACGATTCGTGCTAATAATGACCCCAATGAGTCCGGTGATTGCCTTTTTCCTTCTTTTTCCTCTCGTCCCAAAGTTGGATTCTTTCCTCAGACCCGTTCCACAATTCACTCCATTTTATTTTTACCTTTTCATTCCGCGAAAATAATGTCTCCCAGCTAAACGTGTTCCCTTCCCTCTCAACTAACTGCGCATTTAAGTCTTTATCTCCACTATTTATTTTCCCGTATTGATACATTGACTGCGTCGACTGCTCGAGCCCAATATTGATTAACAACGACACCGGAACAAATTGTGAAGAATGTATAAACATATTGTGCGATATCGTGTACCCATGGAAAAGTATGCGTTAGGGCATATATTTTGAGATGACATTAATTGTCGGATTACCTTTGATTAAATAAAGATTTATAAAATAACGGATAGCTGCATTAAGTGCATAATACTGAGAGTTTTACTATTTAAAGTTCCCAAAAACGCTAAATACTTCTGAAGATGAAGTCATGAAAATAGAATAACAATTTGAAAATTGAAACTATGGTTTACACTTTACTAAATGGCGTTCCAAGAAGTAAAGGCAAATCTACTACTTGTTAAATGTGTAATACATCCTTTTTTAAAAATAAACCACAATTTGAATAGATAGATAGATAGATAGACTTCTTTTGGCGAATGAATATAATGTTACGTAACATAAAAACATACACGAGAGATGTTGTGGCTTTAAAAATCTATATATTTCGCCGCTGGACGTAATATAACTCTCCGTTACGCTCAAAAGTGTAATGACCTAACAAATCTCTAAACATGTACATATTTGTATCAAACAGCGAATAGTAAATCAGATTTCTTTGAAAGAAACACCCACGAACATCGTCGACACCCATCGGAACACCAGGACGACAGACAGTAATCCAACTATACGACCGATGGTGCTAGAATTTCGTCCGAGTTTTTTAATTTGCTCTCATTATGAGCGAAGATGTGTTGGGCGACTGATGAGACACTTTTTCCTAATCCCTCCTGTGGACCAGATGTAAACGTAGTTTATCGCCCAAAGTTTCCCTTCCTCCGACAGGAGTAATAGATTCGCCGTTCGCTGACCTCTTCTCCCACAGCCCTCGGGTCATTCCGACCTTTTCCCTCAAACGACTATGTTTCCTCACTTATCTCAGTCATTCATCCTGCGTCTCCCATTAAAAACCACGGGTCCTCCTCGCAAATGGACCCCGTGAGTTATTAATGAATCGAAGCATTCATTAAATTATGAGCGAATGTAAAAAAGCGCGCGTTTAAATCCCTAATTTATTGCAGGCTGATTAATTTTTAAGAAACTCATTGGTGGCCGTTCTTTTTAATCACGGAGGAATTCCTCTCTCCCACACTTTAAGTGACAGATTGTGAATGAAGGTGTGGTCAACAGATTTCCATTAGAACTCATTTCGGACTTTATTTCCTTATCAATCCGTTTAGTCTTATTCATCGTTGGCGAAAGGGTACTTATTCAAACAAAATATACTGTATCGTACTTCAGTTTCACACGAAATTCCAACGAGATCGTCTTACGATTCGCCAAGAAGTATATGGAATCATTTATCACCTGTTATAATCGTATTTTATCTGAATAAAGTATTCAAAACGTAGCTTCCACTCTACAGATCTCGTGGCACAGATTACATAATGATTCGTCATTTCTTCTGGTAAAAACCCAGCTTAGTTCTCAGCTGTTTCGAGATGAAAATACATCGCACTTTCTCAAAAATTACCAATGCGGCAAAACAGAATAAAAGTGCATGTTTTTCAGTAAATAAATGAACAAATTTATTATGAATATCAAGTTTATCGACTTGATTCATATATCATGGATTTTTAAACAACTTTCTCATAATTATTGATGATTTCATTCATAATGATAGTGATGAAGGACATTGTACGACCATTTGCAACACTATTAATCGTATCAATCAAACCTTTGGGGAAGTAATGGCACAGAAACATTTGCAAAGAATAAAATGATTAATAGAACTTAAAAAAAATATACTTATTCCTAGCCTTAAATCCTTAGAAAAAGGCCCCATACCCATTTCCTCCAATATGGCAATCGTTTCGTATGAATGTTATTTATTCTCTATCATCAATGTAATGAATAATAATACATAATTCTTTCCCTAGGAAATTACAAATCGAAGTATAATTAATAGTAACATATTTAATACCCAAGAGATCGTAAATAATGTGAGATAACGTCACACGATATGCCAAACGAAATTTTCTATCCAAGTAACAAACTTATCGATTTGAAGGTTAGTGTGATCACTTAGGTTGATACGACGCTTCTAAAAGGATCGTGATTCCTGAGTTATCATTCACTTACACCACTCGTTCTGGAATGTGTTTTTGTGTCGGACGCCCGAGGGCTTCTTTATTGGTGTGTCAATATAACTTCTTCATTCTCCGTTTTTTGTGGGCTGAGTAATGAAGGCTGATATATTTTATTAACGGCAATCTTCCAACGATGGAAATGAAATCCTACATTATCATAAATACATTAATCAATCCATAGCTGATCGGAGAGAACATCAGTCTCTATCATTATAAAAAGCTTTCAGCTCGAGTGTCATATTTAGTTACTGAGAGAGTCATTCTTTGGAGACATTAATGGCTGTTATCTCCAACGCACTTTTTTTATCTAATTTGAGCATATCGCGTTTCTATCTGAATCAGCCACTCCGACCAATTAATTTTCAGATCTTTAACAGTGCCATTCTGTCATAGTTATTTAACCTTTGTCTTTTTTTAATATCCACTTCTTTGATTAATGCAATTAACGTAAATTATATATTAACACAATTGGAATCTCAGTCGTATATTGTTTTTTCTACGTGAATCGAACTAATTGAACATGCGTATTCTTGCCTAACACTAATAAGGCCAAATAAAAGTAATCTACGCAGTTATATAATATATCTGTGTCCTTAAATTGCGTCTGTTTACTAGATTTTCGTGATATTATTAAAACTATACAGCCTCATCGACTAAATGTTTTTCTTTCGGAAAAGTTGTTGGAGATAACTTCAAATGCAAGAGACTCTCGTACAATTCTTCTAATACACTTTTTCCGCATTGCTTCCCCTTCCCGTTTCTCCCAATCGTTTCCACACGAACACCGCCCTCACGCACGTTGGTGGGGCAACGGACCGGCCCCCGGCGGGGGTGGGCGCCTTGCACGCGATCCCCCCCTTGTGCTGCCACCACTCGGCAGCTAAGGAACGCAGCGGAAGATATAGTGTAGGTCTCGGCGACCCCTGGGAATCATTCCAGACAAGGGTTACCTACTGTAAGACATTCTCAACCCGGAGAATTTAAAATGGATGGATTTTGATTTTCAGTCATTAGAAATAAAGAATCAGGTTTACTCAGCCTAAGAAGCTATGTTTTTTCATAACTATTTAGCGCAAATAGCTTTCAACGTCTTAGAGACGTCCTAGAGACTTTCCAAGAATTCACTTCACAAAAAATGGAAAGTTGGTGCGAATTTAAGTAGCTTGTTCCTCTATGATGAAAACTACGTGTGAATCTAAACTGACAGAAGAATTACAAGAGAGTTTCACTTATGAATGCAAGTGATGCCAGAGAAAGGTTAAATGTTTTCTTTTAGTTGAAATAATAAATAACAGGGTTCGTTATTTGGTATTTATTATATAAGGTAATAAGGGCGATACGTAAAATATATTAGGAACAAAAAACTACGCGAGCCTTCAAAAATGCAATTCCCGAACTGTTTAAGAGACGATTTTAGGAATGTAAGATATAACTAGGGTACATTTACAATGAAGCTTGCTATGAATTTAATAAATTTAAGAGAACATCAACAATAATTAATGCTTATTCATTAATTATCCACATGAAATACATCAAAAATGTTCGACGATAAAAGGTAAAAATAAAGTTAATAACTGTTGTGTTTAAGCACTTGGTAAGAAATGAAAGTGGTAAATTAAAATACATGTAACTAAAACTGAATTAAATGACTTATTTAGAGCTATGATTTTACACACATGCACCGCATTTAATTAATTCTTTTTTTGAGAGACTTATTAAAGATACCGTCATTCAATCAAAGGGGAAAATCGGAAATGATTTTATTTTAGGTCAAAGACCTACGATTTTTAACAAAGGGTTGAAAACAAGTGTGAATTTTGGAGGCTACAGAGGGGTGCATAAGCATTGAACTTCGTGGGCTGTAAAACATTGCAGCCACAAAGCTACTTTGTCATTACTCATACGAGATATTTATCTGAACAAGATAGCTAAAATCCATATCTCAAATTGCCTTACAACTATATGATGCATCGTTTACTCATATTCTCTCGTCACGCTGCGAGTCAGACGAACACCTTGCAGAGTTCAACCAACTTTCTCATGAAATTCGTTGCCCATGAGGGCTGACGGAGATACGATTGCGTACTGAAATTAGTATTGCTACTATTTACACTATAATAAACTATTGCTGATCTATTTCTTTTTGCTATTTCGACATAGTCTAGAAAATATAATAAATATAATCAATACAGATAAGAAAATTTAATCAATAGTTGGTCGGAAACAGAGTTGGAGACGTTAAAAAAAGCTTTCTAAACTGGAGTTGTTCTAAGGCATTACTTCAGAAAATCATAGGGACTCTAATTAAGATAGATAATGATGACGTAACGAAAAAAAATTAAATACCTTGGTTACTAATCTCAGCTGATTATCAGTCATAAAATAACATACTTAAAATACCGTAGGTACTAAATCTAACACGGTAAAGATATTTAATTATATCATGCATCTAATACTAGTGGTATTCGATTCTGAAATATTTATTCTGATGGGTAAATAAAAGTTGTTAAGTTTTACTCATGAATATTTGAACAAATCGAGGGAATTTTAATCTTTATCAATTTTTAAAATCTGAGATTTCTGAAACAGAATCACGTTTTTTTACGTTCAAAAGTATTAGACCTTAATCAATAATGCATATGGAATCAATTTCAGTTTTATATTTGAAATATATTCCTCCAAGTTATTTAAATACACGTCTGTTCCTTTCCCTTATTTCCAATTAGTCCCAAATCGAGAGCAGGAAAAAAGCGTTTTAAATTTGACTGATTTCCATCTGATTATCCCTACCGGTCTCGAACCTTTTATTGTGAAATAAACGTCCGAGGAAAATGAACGGCTTGTAAACTTATACGAGCGTGCTCTCGTGCGTGGACCTAATGATTCATCTGCAGCGTTTGGGAAACGACTATCACGACAACAGCCTTACTCCAATTTCAAATATGAAAAGGAAAAATAACGACAGCGAACACCCCCTCACAGAATGTTGAACTCTGGGAAATTAAAAGATATGTAAGAAAAGAACCATTCCTCTCTATCTTATTGCGTGACGAAATCTGCGAACTTATAAAAACGTTTCCACGGCGGACTTTAAAACGTCTAAAAGTCGTTAATGCAAATTCCCTTTACGACTTTTATACAGCGTTTGATATTGTGGATGAAATGAGATAGCGTTCGAATGAAGGTTCGTTCGTTGAGAGACGTTTTGCGCTTTCGTGAAATCAACTACATTATATTTGCTTGGAAGTTATCAGTCATAGATATATCGGATGAGAATTAACTACCAGAAAAATAATTAGTTATAGTTAAAGATTCTTTTATAAATTATTTACATGGAATATTTTCTTATCATTGATCCAAAGCGATTTTTCTGTTATAGTGGATTCTGTTTAGTGGATTTGAACCAACATAATTAATAAAACTTACCGAAACCATTACAAACTGTTTGAAAAACTAAAGGTATAATAAATACAGAAGCAATGTTGCATATAATACAGAATAAGTAAGCATAGCCTACTAAAGTATTGAGTAGTTTTAATAGTGCTTTTACCGGTAATAGAGCTTATCCTCTTGTGATTAATACTTTGTTATCCAAACACAAAAAATATTTTTGGGTGAGAAGAAATTACTAAATAATAGAAATTAATGAAATACTTTGATTAAGGAATAAGGTATCCCATTTAGATAGATATTGAAACATTGCATCTATACGTAAAAGTACTACGGAAAGTTTCTGAATAAGATCATATTCAGATATTTTACTCATTGAAAATTCATAGCTGATATTTAAATTAATAATTTTATTATAAAAACAATTGAATAACAGTCCTTAAAAAAAATTTCTAAAAATTCAAGTATTTTTTATAAGTTACGGCACTCAATAATGCAAACTAGTCAAAACGGTAAGGCATAGAAAACCTACGTTAACACCGAAACTGCTTAAAACAGGCGATCATCATGCGAATGCAACATCAATCATTCGAAGAATAGTTTCAGGACATAGATTCTTTTAAGGTCAAATTCTTTTCTAAGTGAATCCGACACGACTTTCTTTTCATCCGAAACCCACTTTGTCATCGAACACCACTAATTTGAAAGGTATATAACGAATGGCTCTGTTCTTTAGTATAAAACGAAATGCACCTTTCATTTAAATCAACTGTGAGTGGTGCTGAAGGATAGAACCGTTCATTGGCGATGATTTATCGAAACACCTAACCATTTTCGTCTAATTGATCGCAAGTTTTATTTCTATTTTTGTACCTGTTTATCGAATTCCAACTCTGTATATTTACATATAAACACCGTCAACATGAAAATATAACGATTTAAAACAAAACAAAATATAACTGTTTAGCATTTCGTTAGTTGTGATGTGGAATTTGCAAAATAATTAGCTCTTAATAACCGAGAAAATCTGTCACTATTCAATAAGCAGGTAATGAATAAAAAAGTATGAATTACTCGATCAGGTATAAATTTAATCATTGTATAGCATTTATTACTTACATCTTCCAAACTTTTGAACTGCATATTTATATGATAAGTAAATCGTAAAATAATGGGATGAGATTTTTGATTTTTTAAATGCCTCCTTCACACAAGACATATTTAAGCAAATAAAGTACAATCCTTGAAATATCTCATTGGCTTTTTCCATAGACCTTAGATTTATATACGAAATTTTGACCGTAAATCAAAAAAACCTAAAACAAAACAAGCTGATTCCTAACGTATCAAGGGCATTTTTGCGTATCACCTAAAATAAAAGCTGGATGTGTCCTAATTTGTACAGGAGGCCTTTATCTGGCACAAGCGTTTGATGAACGAGCCTCACAACACATGAACAAATGAATCCACATTAAAATTTCCATTATACAATCCTCCCTATAGCCCATTCATCTCACTCAACTATTCAGCCTCTTTGTACAATTACCGTGGCGCTATTTGTGCCTGAGGAAGTCACGGACGAATTTAGCTTCGCGTGTACGGAGTCAAAGAGATGCTGCGTACACCTGCTCTCGTCAGCAGCCATCTTCGGTAGTCGAGGATGGCCATGGAACCCGAGGCTTCCGAGAAGCACAATCCCTCATCACTCATCATCTTGGTCCATACAAATCGGGGCCGTAATTAATTACTCCGATTAATAAAAATTAACCATTTCCGAGGATAAAAGTGCTGACCTCACTGCCGTCTTCTTTGTTGCGCATTCTTCCTCAATGGTAAACACGACCGTCTGCAGGAATTTCGGTCTCTATCGATGACAGATCAGCTACTTGAGGAGTGATAGGCGTCGTAAACTGCTGGACGCGTATGTCACTTACCGGACTCTATGGCCATTGTGGAGGAAAGGCACCCGTGAGCTTTTGGTGAGTCCCGCCGTTGACGTGTTTGATTAGTAGGCCGCATTTTATGAGCATAGGTGGTCACTTATAACCCTGGAGGAGTGATTAATCATCCTGTCTCCTCCAAAACCCTCCACCGTTTCTACGTCCTCGTTTCTTTACAGAGATACTCTCCCCATAGGTATGTTTACCGCTCATTAAGAGGGTACATAGTAAGAATGCTGGATTGTGGGAATTCTTGGGAGAGTTACGCTGCTTAAGAATTATCCTGAGCTCAAAGTACTGCCTAGATACCGAGATACTCGGAGAATAATTTGCGAATGTAACTGCGTGGAATACGGAAATGAAACTTATAGGTTTCTTAGAGGAGAGTATTCCTATCTTGGGGTGAAATGCTGTAATTAATTGGAATAAAGTATTCTTAGTTCTTTCCTTAAATTTCCATACCACCTATTTCCATATTCAGCATCTCCGATAGCAGAGTGGACAGTATGCTAGTTCTAGTGTCCATGGATCGAATATTAACAGAGCAAATTTTTCTAATGCTGGAAGAGTAATATTTTTAAGAAAATAAGAATCATTAAATTCATCTAGAAAAGTATAATATTTTAGGAGGAAGGAGTTGCACCCATTAGATTTTCTCCTATTATTTATGTTACTAGTGATTATAACTGAGTATTACATACTATTTTACTTAGCTATTTTTTGAATGTATTTAATTACACAATTCAGATTTATTCAGCATCGCTTATAGTTAAAATTCTTCCTTCTACGATTTTCTTACATCGAATGCAAAGAAAGACTTCCAGAGAATCCACAGAAAAAAATAATTTCTGAATGGACCAATCTTAACAGTCCAAGATATAATTTATCCAAACCGTTTTAAGTGAAACCACGATTTACATTTACGTTCAGGAGAAAATTTCAAAAAGAAATAAGCTGTGAGCCTGGCATTGAATTTTTCTATTAGTCAAAAATCGTACAAGTCTGCTATGTTCATATGAGCGTACCAATCCATTGAATCAATACCATTGCGTGATAACACCAATAACCATTGCCATGAGAAGGGATCAAGTTGGCCACTAACAGGATCGGAGGAAAAGCATAAATTCCCGTCAGCCACGATCGGCGCGGGGGAGGAACAAGGAAAATATCTTCCACGAATATTCGCAAGGCCCAAAAGAGAAACAAATCATTTCCTGTGGACGAATATTTCTCAGGAATCCTCTGACAATATTCCCTATGATTCACGATTCTGAAAAGGAATCTATAGGGGTCTATAAATTAACGCTCTCCGTAATCCAACCCCCAGAGAGGCGAATCTCATTGACGTGCGAAAGCTGTCCCCCTGAATTCATCGCGGACGGTCCAAAACAAACGATTCATCAAACGGAGTCCCGCCGGTCACTAATTGGAGGGAAAATATTACCGATTGGCTGAAATCCTCGGTGGAGAAATGAAAAATGCGCCTCCATGGACCATTCATCTCTCCCCGCTGTGGGACTCTGCTCTAGTCTGTTCGCGTTCCTGAGGTGGGCGCAACGGAGATATACTACAAGTGGGAGTAACTAAGAGTAGGATCTCGAATGTCGAGAGGAAGTCGGGGTGTAGATTTCATCAGAAGGCTAAGATTTGCTAAGAGATTAGAATTTTGTAAAGTTAGCGAACAATCAGAATTAATTCAGATGAAATCAGTTATGAATATTTGCCTTTTATAATCTAATAAGGGGTGAAAGGGAAATCTATGTGAATAGAATAAAAAGGAGCGGGAGTCGATTTCGTATTCTTAATAAATTAAATTTTAGTTATTCTCTATTTAAAGGGACTAAAGAGAAACATTACTATTAGGGAATCTTCAAACTACCCTAGAGGTAATCCGTATTTCAAACATTAAATGTCGCTCTTATCATTAAAAAGAGTTTCTCGTAAACTCTTTGCTACTTTTCCAAACGAACTGTGTATCGTACATTAGTTAATTGTAGAACTTTTTCTTTTTAAAAAATTGGAATTAAGTCTCACGATTTCAATTGAAACCGAAGTAAACTAACCGAACATATACAATGACTTAAAAATATCACGTATGTTTGCTAAATAAAATATAATTTAATATTGAAACTCCATCTCTCATGGAGTCCATAGAAGTTTATTTATTCCTACCACCTACAACATTATAGGTTTTAATATTTACTTCATTAGGAGCTTTTTGCTCCTAGCGTGAAAAATTACTTATATATTATTGAAATTGGTATCCAAACACGTGAACTTCTAAAAATTAAATATAGCGATAAATGATTAGAATATTTCGCATATCCCGTCCTCCAGACAGTGAACCTTCTAGACCAAAAGCATGCCTATCCCTATTTCTCCAACATTAAAGCATCCTCCATTGAATGTCTATGGAGAGCAAAACCGCTGTCCTTTGGCCGTGGACAATGGTCCATGAACCGAAAGATAAAAGGCTCATTTCCGGATAGCGCTCACCCTATCAATATCTTTTAACGAAGGCATGTCTGGACGCCCCGCGATGCGACATTGTCTCCATAATTGAAGCCGAGGAGGGCGTAATTCACCTCCGTCCCAGAAGGGGGCATTCGGACGCCGCTTTTGTCGCCTCCACCCACGCACCCTTTCAACAATCGGTAAAAAGGCCATCGCCCCGCACTCGCATGAAAAATAGCGCATCCGTTGATAACGGTCCGTTTCCCTGGTGATGTATAGCTCTACCGCGTTCGCGTGTTCCCGCCATCTAATTCACTTCTCGGAATGATTTCTTAGGTGCAATACGCATGGGATTTAATGCATTCCACGCGTCTCACCGGACTCTGGTCTTAATGCCGTCTTCGAGTGCTTCCTCACACGTAAATACGGTCATTAGTTTTAAGGAGAGGAGTTTAGACGAATGCGATGCGTCCATTTAATCCGCACAAGGCCATGGATTACGCGCGCGCCAACGGGTAACGAATTCATCAGCAGTGATTTATGATCCCACGATTTTATTAAGTACCAACATCAAAAGAAAGAACCAAAATTTATTTCCAAAATAAGAGTTTTTTACGCTGAATCAAGAAATTAGTTTATTAGCTATTTTTTATGATAAAATAACTCGAACTTGTTGTTTTATAAATACGGTTACATCTCAGTATCCTAACATTTATATTTCTTCTTTCAGTGATTTCTAGTACTCAAAATTATCAAATCTTGCAGGTATGTAGCAAAATGAACCTTTAAAAAGTAGGAAATTTTATTTAGCCGAATCAAAAAAAAATATTTCGCATATAAATTACACATTAAGCAGATTGCCTGGTACAGCGACATTCCTGAATGATGAATATCTCGGTAAATACAATTTTATCATAAACCCCTGTGAGGTAATTATGTTATCCATAGAATTAAATGATTTAGAAATAGACGTATCCAGATATTTATATCTCATACATGATTGGATTTAGTGACAATATCCCTACAAGATGCAATCAAAATTATATCGTAATGATTACGATGTAAGTTCTTATGATATTTTCTAAACCTCATCTAACGTCATAGTATTAGTTCTATTTCCATTTCAAAATACAACTTATAAATTAATTTAAACAAAATAAAATTCGCCTCTTTGCATAGAGAAACAAATAAACCTATCAGCGGCGAGTGATACACAATCTCTTATAGAAATGGCGACGGTAAAACGGAGACTAATACTTCCTTTTGGACCAACTTGCTGTAAGCAGGCAATTTTCTTTCCAACATAATCCTATGTCTGAGAAGGTGGATTAATGACGCGACTAAAATTAGAGGCCACCCTTACAAATAGTTAGCCACTCAACCGAGATCCCGGAAAGGGAAGAAAAAACAGGAAGAATTGCGATCGTGGAATTAATACGCGTTGTGTGCATCAATGAGGATTCGCAGAATATAAATGGGCAGACACGGGAAATCGCGTGCAGACGAAGGGAATTCTACGGTGGCGACTGTTAAGAACGACCGTTTCTTAGGCGACGGCGAGAAGTGGTTCCGAGGGGGGGGGAGAGAGTCTTGGCAGATATCGCTGGACCAGGAGTCTGCGAGTGCGCTGATGGAGAGAACATGGCTCCATATCGCCCGCGAGATGAGAACGAACTCGATATCCCAGCGAAAGACACCCACGCGACCTTTAAACTCCGGAGAGTTACGCCCTAAGGTGCTGCAACACAGCCACCGTTCCACGCGCTATGGTCGCCAAGCACGGAAGATCTGCTCGCGAGAGAAAGAAAATGTGTGCATGATGACTTTTTTTTACTCCTTCGGGGAATATTTTGTCGCGATCCGTGTCGATTAGAGGTAAATTTACGACGTTCGGGTTGATTTTATCGGTCGTAATTCATCCTATCGATGAGAAGGTTTCCGATGTTCGTGAGGAAGGTGGTAATTTATCCATCGAAGAAGGAAAAATAGTGGTACAGATGTGCTTTTTACTTCGGGAGGTTAACACTTTTGCATTCATTCGATGGATCGATTGATGGATTTATTGCTGAACATTCATGAAAAATCGAATGTCGTGCATTCTTGTTATTACGAGCTACTAATTGCTATATTATTTTAAGAGAATGGTGTATGAATATGATTGAGCATTATAAATATATATATTTTGAATTATTTATCCCTCGATGATCATACAACTGTTTTAATCGCTTCAATATTTTAATTCATCAACTTTTGAACAGATTTGGCATATTTAAATAACTTTTCCTAATCAATAAGAATATCAATGATATTGTACTGGCAGGTTATCAGTGATTGTAAATACGAGTATCGTTGGAATACAGAAAAGAATTTGGAATATGGAATCCAAATAACTACAAAGAGTAGTAGCAGGTGGGTAGGCAGTACTAAACTTCTTTTCTTAGGTGGGTAGGCAGTACTAAACTTCTAACAAAAAATTAACATGTACGCAATATATAATCAATTTGATTACCTTTAGATTGGATAATAAATACTATTGAACTACAGCTATGCCAAATCAAAACAACAGATAATATGCAATACTTAAAATGCCTTATCATTCTACCCATTTTGAGATCTAATCCTTCCGAAAGACTTTAATAACTCAATCCATCGAAAACAATATTTGGTCATTACATCCAAATCAATTCAAATAATGGTCCAGTTATAATTATAATATTATAGAAAATATTACTTTCTAACGCAGTATATTTTATAATGTTGCAGTAAAAAGATCAACATATTTCCTGGAAGTCAAGGTAGAATGAAAACTGTAGTGATCTTAGAATTAAGGGCGGAGTTGTGGTTATTCTCACCCAATCACTATTTCTGAAATGTGACAGTTGGGTCTCTTACGACATTCATTCAAAGGAAAGACCGACCGGTTCCTTAACCTTTTCACTGCACTCTCTCTTTTTTCCATCCAGGAATCGATCTCGTTATTTCGTCGCTAATTCACTTAGACATTCCAAATCATAGAATTAGTCTCTTGTTTACGGCCTCCGCACAACACACACTTATCGCTACAGATGAAGATATATTTCCATTCTATTGAGGGCCCGAACAAGCTATAGAATGTTTGATTAGAATAGAGAAAAGAAGTTTTTGAGACCATTTAAATACGGATCTGTTGAAATAAAAATACTTTTTAAACTCAATTTTACGCGAATATTGAATCTAAAGAATTCGTAAACCAAATAATAGCACTGCGAATGATGACAAAGAAATGAACCACTTTAATTAATGTTAGAAGCATTCTCTTAGAACAGTGTACTTTTTTAATAGCCTAAGGATTTTCATTATTGATTTCCACGAATTCAGTCGCCGTATAATCTCCTTCGGAGAAAACTTCCGACAACCACTGATGAGTAATGACCGCCTTTACATCTCGCGTTTTTACGACCTCACAACTTTCCTTTCTAAACGCCATAGGAAGAGCTAATTGAAAAATTTTGCATCCATCATTACTCTAAACACCCCGTATATTTTAGTGGTTATCCCGTATGAGCGGTGGTGGGAACACGCAACCACGATGACATTAATTCCATCGCACGATGGCAGCCCGCGGCTATTTGCGTATGTTGTCTTAGGCTGCGGAAGATTTAAAACAAACATACGCATTCAATAAGCAAAGGCGCGATAAAATTGCGTGGAATTAAGTCTGCAGAAATTAAACAGAAGTTTTATTGGTGAGCAACTGAGAGACGGAACATAACTGCGCAAAAGATAATTACGGTAAAGATTGATTCATAACTGCGAAAGAATATAACGGAATTTTTTTCTGTTTTATTCACTGCAGATCACAGCGTTAATGTCTAATTTTCGGTAGCGATCAAAATGCGGTGTTTCTGATTCCTAAGTACGGTTCCAACTGAATTATTGTGCTACGTATTCACTTCATTCAAAAGAGAAAGAGTAATTTATAATCACCTTCGCCTAGTTCAGTGTATACACCATTAATATATCTGAGATGGTGGCAGCTAAAATAAAATATCTAAATCAAGTTCAAATATTTATCCAAACCCAATTATGTATCCTAGGTTTCTTAAATTACTTCTAAATGCATACATACCTTTGGAAGGCTTTTGTGGACACAGACAGAGGAAAATCAAGCTTAAAATCAGTGGATTCGAATAGTATATACTAACGTTTCATTTTCTGGTATTATAAACCTCAAAGAAGGTGGCAGAAAGTTATTGTTCCCTCTCTTAAAGTCTAGCAATCAATTTATACATATAATTTAATCTCATTTATTCAAACTATACTCATCCCATGTTAAAGGGAAAATCAATGTACATTATATATTCGTACTTTAAATTTTTTCAAAAGGGCTCGGACAAATTTACACCTGATTAATCTTCTATCCATATAGATTCCAAGAATCAAAACGTCAGATATCAAACAACTGATCCTAAAAGTTCAAAATGATGAGATGAAACATAAAAACATTGAAATCGATCGAAAAAATTTTTAAATTTACAAAAAATATGTGATTTCATATCTTAAATTTACATTTTAAATCAAATATACTCTATTTCAATTAGAGCACAAGTTTTTTTAGTTTAAGCATTTAGAGAACTTCAAACGTCCTTTCTCCTCGGCAATAAGTTTCCTCGGACCGCCCTGTTTTCATTTCGCCCTGGCTTCCAGCCAAAGGCTTGTTCCCGAGCGAATTCTAAGGAATGAGAGGGAGGAATTCAGTCTGTGCCCAATTAAGGGTGCGCATGTTTGGCTACAGGCTGAAAAGCACGCTGGACTTTGCATTACAAATACGTTCGGAAAAAATCATAAACACCGGGATGTGAAGGCTATTACCTGATACGTTTCGACTGGTTTCGGAGTCTAACTTGATCCTTCCGGCATGGTAATTTAATGAATTCCCCCCAAAGTGTACGTGTGGCGATGGATAAATCGACCGGAGTTCTGTTATTAAATTTCTCACCGACTGGAAATTCCTTGGGGACAACCAATCTTGAAATTTGGGTTTTGCGGCGAAATTTCGTCTCAGGGAAAACGGCTGTCATATCACCTCTCGTAAAATCCAACTCAGGAGAGTAAAGGAAATGAGTTGCTCATTCCGGAGGTAAATTCTGATTGAGGAAACTGTATTCAAATTGCATTGAGAAAACACTCTAAAAGGCAAAGTTAAACTAATAAAATAGCGGTGACTGTAGCTGCTAAATGTGATTACTTTCTGTCTAGTGATATACAATCGAATACGTCTATATATGAAAATAAAGGAAGTGAATGAATTTTCTTTTAGAAAAGTAATGAGTAATGTAATTTAGTAGTAATGTGGTTTTCGCTGGACTTTGGTTCGATTCATACGTAGAAGTCATGGGAAAGTCTCCTTTAGACCCGTGTACGCATCGTCGTCGAAGGTCTATAATTATTTCCAAGGTAACGAACAATCACAAAAGTGACCACAATGTTAACATTGTTATAATGATACCTTCCATACATTCCAGTGCAGTGGACGCTCTTAAAATATCTGAGAGGATCCCTCATATACAAAATTTTCGAGCATCATCTCATATTTTCTATATTCATGATCCTGAATTGATCTGCGACAATTGAAAAGTATTTATCGTATTACTACAAAGGAGTTCCTATGGAAGACACTCATTTCAACCGACAAAACTGTAAGGGTTAATCCTGAAAGGATGCATGATTTGGACAAGATTTGGTCTAGATACGCCACGAAGAAGCTATTCTAACACTTTTAATGGAACGATCCTCCGTGAACACACCCATCTGGTCGAAAGTTCAATTTCACGCGTGATAACGACCGCTTTCGACTCCAACCGAGGGTGGCGCTAACAACCTGCCATTTAAACGATCACCTGTTGTAACAAGGCGCCGCACCGAGTCTACGCATCGCCGCAAGAAAACAATCATTAACGCAGAATAGGTGAGAAGAATCACTATGGGAGGACGTGATCGCCAAAGGGCAGTGTTCGCATTCGCCTACAATAGTACAGCGATGGATGGATTTCGTGTAGGGGCATTTCACGGCGGC
The DNA here is from genome assembly GCA_020796165.1 of Pantala flavescens. Classification (NCBI taxonomy): domain Eukaryota; kingdom Metazoa; phylum Arthropoda; class Insecta; order Odonata; family Libellulidae; genus Pantala; species Pantala flavescens. The sequence goes on from CM036883.1 coordinate 51,777,352, forward strand.
CATTGTGAAAGGCGTGTGTTGAAGGATGAATCGTGACCCGAACGTAAGAATGTCTAGCGATGGTCACCTAATGCGACAGGTGGCAGCTCTTGCAGGTGGACTCTGTCTATGAGGAGATGGGGAAAGATTCCTCCATTAATTCGTCTCTTAAAAAATCCTGGCGACTAAGGAAACGGCTAATTGAGGAATGTCAAGGAGGTTAATTTACGTGCACTTGCTAAGTAACATTTTAAGAGATTAGTCGAAAAGGGATTAGGGATTCCAATGCATTCGTCTTTCCTAAGGGCAAGTATACGAGTTTTAAAGATTCCAGAAGTGCAAAGCAAGATTAATTTGTGGAGATCGAGGTAAAGGAGGAGCTCGATGCATTGATTGCGTCTTCCTGTTAATTCCTGTCATTATTTCACTCCTTCTAAGTAGGTACGTAAGAAATGCAGGTATGCATATCTGTCATAATGCATAAATTATGAGAACAGATAAAATATGCGGTGGATTATTTAATGAATAATTACTTAGCAGGTTTATAAAAGAAGAAGACAAAAAGAAGAAGTAAAATCCGTGTTTCTAGAGACTTCTGAAGCTAAATTTTTGCTTTCAGATGAAGAATTAGAGGAAATTTTTATATAATTATTAAACTCAATAAGTCTATGCCTAAATCATCTTACCAACATCTAATTACAAATCATACCTAATAATTGAAAAAAAACTTTGCAATTAAGAAGAAAATATTACATTTTCAGTAAGAATACTTACATCTCCATGTACAAATATCAAGAATATATTTTAAAGAGTCTAGGAATAGGAATATTTTATTAAATCTAAGATAGATCTACGATAACTTTTTGAATTCTCACTTAATTATGATCATTTAAAAGAGATGAGCTATTCATTCATTCGATATAAAACCATAAATACCCCCCATTTCAAAAATGGAAAACATTGACAGGAATATTAGAGATAAGAAAAGCATCTGGTTGAATATTATCGTGGATAATCTCAATAAAGGCAAAGATATCACTTCAAAATTCATATCTCGAAGAGTGGTCGACATGATTCTTCCCTAAAAAAGCGAAACAATCCACGTAAAGGATGAGAACGAAGGGAATGAAGACATAACAGTACGTCATACAAGCCATTCAATGGAGGGCCAAAGAAGACTTGAATGATACCCTCAGATTCCCAACCCCCAAAAGCAACCCCCGCAGAGACACGAGAAAAAATATATATCCTAATCCAACCCTTGAAAATCATTATGATGCGTGTTATATGATTCGGGCGCTTTGATGACGCGGAATCGAGGGTTCTTTCCTTTCTTAAGCAACCAGAAAAGTTTATGAAAGGCCTTAAAAAGGTCGTCCACTCTGCCGATAAACCTCTGAAATAACGAGCCACGGAGGTGTAATGAATCGTGGAGGCGAGTATGGGTGTGAAAGGACAGCCTTAAGTGAGTCAGGGTGAAAAAAAAGAAGGCGGACCGGAGCCTGAAATCAAAGGAAAAGTACGGATAAAAAAAAGCATTCTACCGCCTCCACCACGGGTTGCGCAACTCCTGTCGTAGATTAGCATCATCGAGATGTCGGAAGAGGGCAGCTTGAAGAGAATGGCATAAGGACAGATTCATGCACGAGGGAAAGAGGGAATAAAATGCGAAGGTGTAAATCAGAATTAGAATGGCCGAGTCTGGGATTTGTTGTCGTGTTAAGGTGTGCGGGGGAGATAAGTCTCTGCTGGGATCGGTTTCGTTGTTGTGGATTGTAAGGGGACTTCGTGTCACCTATTTTTATCCTCACGACCTGTGTCATTTTTTCTCGCGAACGTTTGCTCTCGAACGCGTTCGGATGGGAAATATTTCCTCGTTTCATAAATGGGATATCAGAGAGAAAAATATTGGCGACTGGATTTACTTTGGAAGTGCTTCTTTGTAAGCCCAACTCCAGGATGTTTGCTCGAGCGATTCTTTTCTCTGGTTGCGTGTTTTTTTTGTCCGTGGCGAGTATTTCCGCGTTCAGCATCTCATAACGACTATCTTATGGGGGTTTCACATTCGTGAAGATAAACATTATTCGACAAAACTTAAGAGAATTTAGTGATTTTCAACTCATCAAGCACTGCAATATCAACAAGAGTATCCCATCATTATAAGATTTACAATTTAAGGAAAGGTAACAATTAATAAGTGAATACCGAAAAAAATCTACAAATGAAACCCGTAACTACGGATATCTACATCACATAGATTGACTTCATAACATTTGATTAATACAGTCTTCTCTTTCCTGCACTCATTACTAATAAGTTTCGCACTCAGAATCTCGGCTGAAAAATGTAATACTATTCCGTAAAAAAGAAAGGTCTAAACTCGATTATCGCTCACGTACTATAGTATTCATTCTATCCCATAGGCATATTATATACATTTCCTCATGATGCATTTCCTTTACCATTGATAGAGGTGAAAAAATAGAATGGTTCTCGATTATAAGCTTTAATAACATCAGTTATAACATAATTACGTGAAATATAATCAGTGTGCGAGAAGAGTATCATAAAAATGAAATATAGGACTTCTTGGTAAAGAATTAAGGAGAAAGCAGGATGTAGAAAACAGGATCCTAGTTTCTTAGAAAGTACCTCTTCCTTCTAATAAATTATTGGCAATTAAGGCCCTTAGCGTTTCGGTTAATGTGGGTAATTGAAATAAGATCTAGGATAGTTAGAATTATTGGCTATTTACCACCTCTAACCAGCTGCTTGTATTTAGAAAAGTCATAGGCGGCTCGAGCTCGACCAAAACCTGTTTAACTGAAATAAATTGATTCCGTGGTAAGAATCTGCTTCAAATGCACGAAGCTCCAACTCGAATTTCAATGGCCGATGATGTACATTAGAGAAATATGATACGGTAATTGAGCGGCCTTGGAAAAGGGAGAAAATGAATCATCGAATACATTATGAATATAACGTTGAAAATCTCATACTAGGAAACTGCAAACAGCTGATCTTTAAAATAATATATCTGCTACACTTGGGTCAAATATGCGGAATGATAAAATTATGTAAATACGTACTTACATTTTCAATTTTCTTGTATGATGCAATATTATTACAAATATTCTGTATTCAAAAATGTCTAGACTCAAATCCATTTTACCCGAAATATTTTTGTCGATTTATTACTAACCTCACATATCTTCAACTTCTTATCTCTAAGAAGGTTAAATACCTTGAAAGACCGCTAAACAATTTTTCTTTAAATGTATAATATGATTATGAAAATTATTAGCGTGTATTCATGCAAAAATTTAGTAAGCTTAAGTATTTATTTTGAAATATTAGCGTCTTCACGGAACGGAATGATATAGAGCAGGCACCTTAAGTAAATTAGCAGTATTAGCGATTCGTTGGGTTAACCTCGTTGATGAAATTCATTAATGCAATCAACGACTTAGTGTTAATAAGGAATCGGTAAGTCGATAATCCGATTCGACTCCCGTTTATCGTCGGCAAATCTTGGATTCCGGTTTTCATCTTTAATGATTTTAAAGAGTTAATACCCATCAGCTATATAAGAAGAAACGTATTTAGCGTAATATACTCTTGGAGAAGATTTAACGTTACATTTTCTCAACTTTACAGCGGTGATAACAGCATGTGAAAATGAAACCTCGAAATGAGGGTTCAAATTAATAAAAACACTACTGTAATTGTACCAAAAGTAATCAAATATACATTTTAGTACCTTGTATTTGGTATGCGAAGGGATTTCATTCAAAAATTACACTCTTATATCTCAAAACGAACCTTTTCGATAATTCATTCTTACGATAATAAACGCGCCGAGGTCCGCAATAAAAATATACAGTTTCCATGGAATATAATGATTTTAATTTACTATACATTTAGATGAATATTTTAAGAGCGTTTACTATAATCTATTCTTTTAAGGAATTGATTTATAATTTTTTAAATCGTTTTAAAATTGTCACGGGGCCACTTTTCAATAGATTAGAAAACGTTCGAGATTCGAGTGGTTTTTTCAAAATGTCAGTTAAGAGTGATAACAGAAAGGAAACGAAAAAAGGCATCGGCTAGTGTCATAATGCAATAAATCCGTGATTGCAGTATTCTCGGAAGTTCGACAAAGTAACAAATCACGCGATCGGTTGCAATGCGTCCATCCGCGTACAGATGACAACGGTAGATTAAATAAAAAGCCCCACTATATCTTCGGCGCGTTCCTCACAGATAAAAAAAGGAAACTAGAGGTGGAAAAACGGGAAAAATCGTAAATAGAGGCAGTAAAAGGAAAACACGAGGACCATTAGCTCGCGACGTGAAGAAGTCCACGGAATAGTTGCGCGTGCATGCGTGTGCGTGCTTGTGGGTGGGAGCAGCAGATGGGCAGAGGAACGGTAGGAATGGGTAGAAGGAATCCATTCTCCGAAGAGACCTTAATTCCTCGCTATACGAAGAGGTCGCAATTATATTAAATTCTCGTGAACTCTTCATTTTTTGTGCTTTCCTCTTCTGCCATCTATTTATCTCTCCCATCATTGTATTCCCATCCTTTTATGGACTGATTTTTTCCTCAAATGTTATCCTCATTTTTTACGTTATATCTTTGCAATTATGATGAATCCACCGATGCCAATTCGCCGTTTTATTGTAAAGGATCGGTGGGCATGTTTTTTATCGAATTTAGATCGCTAATTAGCAAATAGTTGTTTAACCCTTTTTACTCTATATCAATTTATCCTATTTAGTATTTAAATCAAAAACATTTATGCCTATTTGATCGAATTGATGGGTAACTGAGAGAAGATATCACATTGGAATTAGATAAGGATAACCGATGCTTTCTTTCTTTGAACATTCCTCATTTTATCACTTAATAAATACATAGTATTACTCTATATCTTCTAATATTAATAGTATTTAACCATGCTCATGATACAGCCTATTGTCTTTAAACTAAGACAAAATACGGTTGGGTAATATTTAATATAAGCAATATCTTATATGAATATACAATATCAATATGAAAATTACATCCAAAATGAAGACCTTAATATCTTGAACTAAAACCTATCATGATTTTTAAAAGTTCTTTAGACTCCATATATTTTAATGTACCGTTTTGTGTACCTTGTCATTTATTAGAAGAACCGAACTAGAAAATAATCAACGAAAATTATTACTGAAGTTTGTAAGTTGAAAAAATGCCGTTTAAAATTTTTACATCCACATTGCATTGCAAGTTAATTAAAAAGGAATAGAAAGTATTGGAATTTGGATTATACATTGAAAAAAGAATGTAAAATATTGATATAATTTACGAAATATAAACAAAAATTAAATCATCTCTGTTCATTCAAAATAGCTCAAAATAACCAACGACGGATAATCCATTTAATTGAACTGTCAAAAGATAAGTCAGGTCTCTTTGGTACGTTTCCAAAAAGAGTTGAGAGTACACTTCCAAACTCATTACGTTAACATCCGAATTTTGGCTCGCTTAAAACGTACATCTACCGAATACCGCAATATCACATGCATCGTCAAATAAACAGCCCATAAAACAGTCGTTCTCGGAGAATGAAGTGGCATCTGCATCTCGAACCGCGATTTTCTCCATTTCACGGCCCATTTAGAGCGACAAAGAGAATGGTTTGGCAACGCTGACGGAATCCATAATAAATATCTCTAGGAAAAGAGGTCCGGAATGCGGTAATATAAGCGTGGGAGGGAAGACTGAAATCCAAACCGCAACTTCTTAAGAAAAGAATTTTTCGACGCACGTCAGCGAGTTAATCGCCCAAAGAAGGACAATAACAACCGATGCAACGAAGGTTATAAAACAGCGAGACAAGAACAATCTAATGGAGGGAATATGTTTCGGTATGAGAGGGAGATTTAAGATGGTGAAAAGCGAGTATATTATGCGCAGGTTTACTGCTGGCGCCGTAGAGAAAGCCCCCCCCAATGGCATATCGTTTCCAGTCCGAGTTCTTACAATGTGACGTCAGCCAATATTTTCGTGCCCTCTGACCTCTCTACCTTTGAGATATCAGTGGGGAGCTTTTCCGAAGACGATTGTGTTCGATGGCACTTTTTCACTCGCATATGCGGACATTTTTTATGTTCTATGCTGGATTCCTTAAATGACACATCCAAGTACATTTCGTAGAGCAACTTCCTAGTTAATTTAACGGACATTTAAAGAAAATTCAACAATGAAATTGAGTTTTAAAGTATAACATTCATACATACCTTAATTCCTGATCGATGACCTCTGTTCCAGTCCCGTCTAGACTCCAATCCGCCGTTACATTGCAGCAACAAAAGTTGATTAAAATCCGATCTATAATTCAAAAGAAGAAAACTGTATAAAACACTAATATCTGTAATATACTCAATCCTAAAACGAGTGAAATCAGTGAACAGTTTTGATAAGCTTTTTTACTCCGTTGTAGCAGCTTACTATATTTTTATATTTAAAAGTTTTGCTCTTACTATTCACTCGCCAAAAGTTACAAAGTTAGGAGGATATTAAGAATCAGTTTATAAAATAATTAATATAGTATATTCAGAATTTATCGGTGATAATCGTTATTCATTTATAGGCAAATCTACATTTAAGAATACATCTATTAAATTCATTGAAAATGATAATAATCATTAGAGTAACTTAAAAAGGCAGTTAAATTAATGATTATTATAAGTTAAACCACTCTAAAAGAGTTTAAGATCAGTTTAAATGTACATAGCTTCTTGAATAAATGTTAATACACACATCAAATGAGTAGAGCTTCCAGTTGCTTATGTTAACCTATGCAAACGAAGGAAAAGTTTTTATGAAAATACTAGCAATTCCACGACGTTATGAGGAATGATTGGTCACTTCCGGCAGCTCATCTCAATGGTATTTTGACGGATAATCATATTTTACCGAATTATTCCAATTCAATGCTTAAATTGCCATTAAAATACGACGATTGCTCATTTACATTTGAAATTTTCGCATGAATTAGTCACATTCTATTTTTAATACGGCAAGGAAATTACAGAATAACCGCAAGAATTTTTATTTTCAAAATCCTCTATAGATATGGAATAAAAAGATTCTAATGTGTCTGTGAGTAGCGAGGAAACAGTAATCTGAAAACAAGAAAAGGCGGGATGACAGTGGAGTGTTTTGAAAAGAGAGTTAAAATGCTAAAATCGTGTTTGGAAGGAATCGGGTGGGATGGGGATTTAGTTTCAGAATACCTACGCAAAAGCACGTGTCCGAAGAGAGAATATCCAGGAAGAAAATTAACATACAAGCGTAAATGATACTTGCTTTTGCAAGAATACAATAAAATTATTGCGTGAAAATCTCCCGTAAACAATGCTGATGTTTTTCTCAGGTTCGCCTATGGAATTATTTTTAGAAGAGTGTGTAGTGATGTAATTCTTATTTCCAGCCCACAATTCTCGAGAAAAAATACGTAAAATAAAATTCAATGTAATCATGATGTACAAGTATCTTAAATTTCCATTATTGAAAACAAACACTTCAAAAAATCACCTTCTGCATATAAAAGAGAAAATTAGGTTTATAAACATCAACAATCAGGGATGAATTAAATAATGGATTACATAAAGTTTCGAAGTTTATCACCAACATAAATAGTCCACATAAATAAATGAATACTTGAGATACTTGATTCAGTACTTCGTTCAGTGTCACGTCTTTAAAAACTGAAAATAATTGGAATATACTTATAAATATAACCTTTATTTCAATGAACTACGCTTCAGCAAATGATGATACCTAACCACGTTCCTCCGTATTTGGAAATATTTCCGGCTGCAATCCTCTCATTGCAGATGATGTCTCATAGTACGAATACTTGACAGAATAACGCCGAGGGCTGAGGATGATTTCTAAATATTCATCTGCTTTCTCCAACATTTTTGCTTTGCATTCTTCGCCATTACGTGGAAATCTAAGCGATAGCTGATTCGGCCCATGAAAAATCGACGGAAATGGTATCGCTTATGGTTGGGCAACGTCCCGAAACGCACTATTAAGGAGGTGAGTGATACCTCCACAAAAAATGATGTTTTCGTGATGAAAGGTACACAAATGGGAATAATAAATGGCTTTAATCAACACGAGGGAAAAAAAGCGAGAATTCCATCGAGTGCATAAAAAAGGAGTCCATTTTCCTAGCGCCCACGTTATCGAAACAGGAAACGTAGGCGGCACAAAACACTTAGGATAAAAAAACAGATGGAGAGATAGGATGGACTGAGAGTAAATTGAGATTTGCGGGTGAAAGAAAAGGTACAAGGTCCAGAAGAAACAAAAGACAGATGACAGAGGTGATACAAGGGGAAAACAGAGTGAAGGCAGATGCGATTGGGGAAAAAGAGTGGAAAATCAACGTCTGAAGATGGAGTGGATGGGGATGGTGGTGTGGGAGAGAAAGGAAGGAAAATCATGGAATGCCAAAGAAAGTAGAAGGTTGAAGGGAAATAATTAAATTAAATATTCATAATCTTACTATGAGCATATTATACTCGTAGCTCAATAACACAACTCTTAGGTAATTATATATGCTATCTCAGAAAAATAACGGAGATAATTGTAGAAAAATATGTGAAGTGAAAATGAAGTTTATTATTACAGAAGTAAACTCTACTTTCAAGAGTGCTTGAGTCTAAGAAATATGTTACGTAATCAGTTGAAATTCCTAATAGTTTTCGAGTTCATTGATGTCATATGAATAAGAAAAACCTAAAAGTAAACATAATATTAAAATTCCCATCATTGAAAACACAGCAACCAAGTAATAACATATAATCGTTTAATTAATTATTTTATATCTTGGGTTGAAAAATAAAATAAGAGAGGTGAGCAAATGTTAGACGTCCACACCACTCTGTCTTAAGAACCTTAGACGGATTTTGGATGTTTCCAATCGTTTTTCTGATGGAGAGTGTATAAATAATCATATCTTTCCCTTCCAGAATTGTGCACATTATTACATTTAGCATGTAATTCTTACTTAAGAGAGAGACCGAAGAATTCATATTATAACCCATTTAAATCTTCGGATATAACTAATAGCATGGTGGTTATAGTGAATTCTCAACGTCTATATCTACATGTACCATTCTAGTGAAATGTTGATAGCAAGTGAAAACTAACTCACTTCTCATTCTCCTGGCATAACTAATTCTTTCTTAGAAACCTTCAATAGCTAATGAGGTAGGAGATTGAGGTTAAAAACCACCAGTACGAATAATCAACCATGGTATCATCAAAGTAACAGGAGGAAGCGAGAAGAAAGCTGATGGAGGAGGTTATAAACAGGGAAGGGAGAGATGGAGTAGCCCCGAGTGATGGTTGGGGGCGGAATTCCCTCGTCATCCTTCGGCTGCTTCTTTCCACATTCTCGGGTGGTGGGCGGTGTGGGGGAGGTCGCCCCACCTAAAACACCTCCCTTTCAGTGCAAATCCTTCCCACTTTTATTTATCTTTCCCCGTTTCCACGACTCCTCTTACGCTCTTGCATTCTCGGCTTTTATACTTCGAGATGCCTGTCCTCGGCGATTGTCGTTGCCCGCGAGTTATGGTGCATCATAAAGTTTTCGGAGTCTCTCTCTTCCACAAATTGAATGTCCTCCATGGTTCTCTTATTCGCTGCTGCATCAGAAAGGAAAGGAAGCTATAGCGAGGGCGTATGACGTGGGATGAGGAAAATAAGGGTGATCTAAGTTCAAAATTTATGCATAGCTATTCTTTCTGTATGCAGCATTTGATATTCACAAGAAGTCGTAACGACACAAAATGATACGCTATTATAGCGACTGAGCGATCAATGGTTTAAGACTATATTATAACCAATCGTTACTCCAGGATAGCAAATCAGTGTAGATTATTTCAGTAAAACATACATATCTATATATATTATGAGTTTTATTATAGTAGAGCGACATATCATGGAATTCAGTTTATTATATAGTATTTTAGCCAGTAATTAACCCAAAATTCATTGTTCTGTGCAAGTACTAAATTAAATATATTTGAAGACCTATTAATCATAGACTTTTTCCAACCTAAAGTAAGCATTTTCAAATACTCTACAGCAAAGCATTCACTGATATGGAGTCAAACTATGTTAAACGGATCTTGCTCTGAGTTTCTCTCCACGTCTTCTCTATTTCTTCTCTTGTAAATATATCAAATCCCGCGGCTAGAAATATTCCACGCGCTACATGAACGTGACGTGCCATAAGCCAGAAAAACATGTAAAGCGGATACATTCTCTATATGGCAGAGTATTTATTTTCGCGAGTCATTTGGTAGTTTATTTTTCGGTAGCCGCCTTTGGGGTCCTCTTCATTTTCGGCAGCAAAAAAGCATCCGCCCTTTTGTAGCAACCACATATAAACTTAACTGGTCCTATAAAATTTTCCAAAAACCTCTTTAAAGCGGTGGGAAGGATTTTTTTTCGAGCGTGTAAAATTGAGACAAAGAAAATGATATGGATAATTATTATCTCCTCACTGTAAAGATGAGCTTTTTTTACTACAGTTTTTTGATGCAACTGACTTTTAGTTTGTAACCCTCATAATATATATATGTAGGTAGTAACCAAAAAATTATGGAGTTTATGAATCCGCAGCTGGGTAACGGTAAATTCCTCGTTAGGCACCTGTTCCTTTTTACACGACGTCTACGCACTCTTTCTTTAATTCATTACTTTTATACTTCACATTTACTGTTACTCTTCAAACATAAAAAAAAATTATTTACCATTTTGTCATTTACATATATGTGTAACTAGATTATTTAAATCTTTAATGTTTATTGGAAAATATTCCAGATATAACGTACATTATATTTGATTATTCTAGAATAAATTCGAAAGGGTGAAACGTAATGTAGCAGCAATTAAATATAAAAAGTAAACCACAATAATAATCCTTGGCTAAGGAAAGCTACGACTCTGATTATCATCTGGATGTAATAAGTAATGAAAATGTATTTGATGAATGCAAATAAATTGGATTGTTATATGTTCAAATTAATTGTATTAAACATTAAAATAGATTAAACAACTAAGAAGTATTATCGTAAATCAGAAAATGGAATCCATCTGAAATTTTGAACGAATATATAAAGTTACATAATATCTATCCAATTAGCGAATTAATTATATTATTTACAAGCCTGCATATTATATAATTATTTTATCTCCCTCATTTCAATTTATAAAAGGGTATTCATACATAGAGCATCTATTTAGTATAGCCTTCTCATTTCATCTCCCTCCATTGTCCTTACTCAAAAATAGATATCGTTATTCGCTCCAAAAAAAACCTTTCGATACCCGAAAACACGGTTCGCATCGATTTCAGGGCAAAAGAGATCTTTCCAGCATCCTTCCAGACCTTACCTTATGTAGCCATCGCGGAAGGATCTACAAACAAAGGCGGACCAGTTCCCACCACCCAATTTCTCCCAAAATGGGAAGATGCATCGAGTGCAGTCTTTTGAAAGAGCGATGCATCCGTTCCCACGCGATTCAGAAAAAGGCGCAGGTGGAGGGCGAGTTGGTCGAATTCCGACGCGGGTTTCTTCATCGCCACCTTAGGGGTTGGAAACCAATTATGAACCTTTATTTATCTTCTTAGGTACACTGACCCCCTCCGCGACGTGGAATCTCGATTAAAAAGTTAGAAAAATGATAAGATCGTTTGGATGAGCGATTAGCAAAGTTCGTTTCTAGACTACTCACTCCATCTAACGTTACGTCCCATCATCTTCGAGATTCAAAGAAGAAGATGCCTCTGCTATTGTTCCACGATTCCTTAGTTGTGTAGCATTCTTATCATTTATGGGTGTGAATGATTTAAAATGTAATCTTCCCCAAATCAGATTAGGAGAATGAATAAGAACCAAATACTAACGGATGTTAGTATCCCAAACGATAATAATGAAGAAGAAAAAATTAAAATTTCAATGTTAATTTAGAATTAAAAATATAATTGTTATTCTATTACAAATTGTAAACTTGCTAGATTTGAAATAATGCAAGCCAACTCTCTAGGATTATCACCTGCATTTAGAATCGCTCTTCCTTACATTGTTAACCAATGTCTGGGTAATTGAATTTTAACCATTCATCATAAAAATTATTTCACAAGAAATTAATTATTCATGGCACATATTATAATTAATAGAATAAATAGTGATAATTATCATAATTAAATAATCTACAAATATTTATACCTCTCGACCTTAAAGTATTTATTGTTCGAACTTAAGGATCTATCATAAGCAAATACGTCTGGTTGGTATTCACAATCGAGTAAATTATTGTAAGTAAAAATTACTTTTATTTTGACTCAAAGATAACAAGTTTCCATCCTTCTGAAGAACTTTATTCGCTCACTCTACACTCCCTATTTTAAACCCTCTTTGCTCGTGAAACACTTTTATGATCTTTGAACATTAAAGAGTATCTCGACTCACGAAGAGGTCAAGATTTCGATCATTATTAGCAAGATGGTTGATTTATATACGTTTCCTTATTCATTCAAAAGCGACTTAAAGAGACTTAATTGTCCTTCCATCAAATCGCCAGCCGATCACAATCACCCACCACTTCCCATTGTGTTGTACACTAATTCTTTCGTGCGCAGCGGAGCTTCTTTATTAGCGCCTAATTTTTCCATTGCCACTTTGCGATCGCGTGTAAATCTCTCCCACAAACTCCTAACATTTCTCTATTCCGCAACACAACCGCCGTCGCCTGAGAAACGGCCGGATTCCTAGAAAAGCCGTGCAATATAAAAGACTCGCAATTAAGATGCACCTCCAGAGGGAGTTCTTTCGCACCAGGTGATAAACGGTGCAATTAGTCGTGAGATGGGTAATGAAAATGCCGGCTGAGATTCAACATGCTCACGGACAGAAGAGCGCTCTCTCAAACCTTTTAAAAGGCGTTCGAACCGAACGTCGATTCCCGTTCAAACAGAATGCATGTATTCCTCACTATTCTCTCTTTGAAAAATACAGTTAAATCATCACTACTTATTATATTAGGTACCATTTTGTTTCATCTCGCGATTTCAGTTTCTTCTAAATAAAAGTTATGGAATACACAGCTCTAAGTAATAATAAGTCCGGAGTGATGCTTATGTAACCTGAAAAATGATCTGATACATAAGGTATTAAAATATTAAAGCTACCTTCCGGAAATAAATCTAGAATCAAACAGTTTAATTTGAGAACTGGGCCTAAACTTTGCACGGTCTATATAAAAATAATCGGTAAAATGTAATTCTCTAACATAAAATTATTAAATTACAACTTATCATTAAATATATACTAAAATAAATTAAAAGCTAATACTTACGATAATTCGTATTTAATAGTCGTGAAGAGTCAAAAACTGAATTCACATCTCTTAAATTATCATCATCTAAAAATTTAATTAAATTATTACTAAATCTCGCCTTTGAATAATGTTGTTAAAATCCAATAATATCGACTTCCTAAATAGAAAACAACTATATTACGATCCACTGTTCTCTAAAATATTCCGAAATAAAGTTAATTGCAAAGTGAATGGGAACGAATTTATCCTCTCTTTTCATAAGATGCTTAAATGAACTCATACACTTAAATGCTTAATGGCGATATAGATCATTATATTTGGAGATATTGAAAATCAAATTCAATGGAATCGTAATGGATTTAACAGAAATATATCTCTAGTTTATAGCATCTTTTGTAATTGCATTCAGATAATTCATCACATGCCAAGCTATCACTTCCTCCGATGACACTTCTGTAATAGATTTCCTTTATAGATAAATTAGAAGCCATTAATTTCTTCAATTGCAGTTCAATGGCCATTCCTTTGAGCGGCGAATTTAAATTACAGAGCATTCACGATTCTCCACAAAAAAGGATTAAAAAAACACGAAACAGATGCATTCGATATGCGTTAATTACCAGCAGTTAATATATAATCGACTCCATTAAATGCGAATTCGGACACTCGGTTCTGTTTTAATTCTTCTCATTCTTCGATATCATCACCTAATGTTCGATATCGCGCTTCGAGATCCGATTAATATCGATCCTTAATCGAGATAAAAAAATCGGCGATTCTCCTCAGAGCAGTACCATTAAATCATCGATTATAAATGCGGTGTAAAACGAGTCTAATGTCCTCCTGAAGGCGGATTTTCATCCCTCGAAAACTGCTTAACGCAGATAAATCGGCCGTTTTTTATTTTCTCGTGAAGCAAAAAAATGATGGCTTCCATGTGTCGGTGGATTGGGAATCGATCGACGTTTTTAATCACTCTATTAACATAAAATGTGTCGAATCACGGTGAGTGGTTGGACTCGAGGAGGGCATTCATTAAGAAATCCGTCCGAAGGGGACTAATTGAATTCGGAGCACAAAAAGCGAGAGAAAGTCGAAGGGAAAAAATGTCAGACGGACAGGAAGTGACGTCACCGCGAGGCGTGTCCGATGAAGACAAACTGGTATAATATTCTAGGAGCATAATTACGAAAAAAAGATGTGCATTTCCTCCGCTTTTTCTCTTTCGTCTGTCGTGTGTTTGCATTTCCTCCTCCGGTTTCTTTTCCGGAGGCGGAATTCGTAATGAAGGATCAATCAAATGCCGAAGCAGTGGTCAAAACACGATGATGGATGTAAGCTCGACATCAAAATGCTAAGTAATACAAATAATACGTGACGGAAATATGTCACTCGCCATTCCGATTTAACATCCAAATCTATCGAACGAATGATAGAAAATTTAGGCAAAACTTTGGAACACAAAAAAAGAATGACGATAATCGATGTGCGTATCATTTAACTGTCAATCGAATGGAAAGAGAAACCTCATCAATAGAATGAGTTCCATTACTGGGTTTCCTCAAGTTTCACCAAACATAATTTTACAAACAAATTTTATTTTCAGTACTAAAAAGTAAAGCGAAAGAATATATGTACTTGGGATATTAATTTTAAATACCAATTTAATATATTCTTAAGGATATCTTTATTTATGAACCCTAGAAAAATTTCCCTAGTAAAATGGGAGTAATAGAAACGAAAAAAGGTTAAACGATAAGTCAAGTCAATATGTTTCATCTCTTATGTATTTTGCAAATGAATATGATTGAATTCACTTAACTCTTTCAGGACTCAGATAAGTAGAATTCCTTAATGAAATGTCATGTAAGAAAATCTTTAATGATTATATTATATACTAATTCATTTTGTATGAAAGCGCTATCGACCAATACGTATCAGCTTCGTAAGTTGGAAAGATATATCCTGAGAGGAAATTCCTCCAAATTAATCTAATATTAAAATAATTTGATATCGTTAACGATATGGAATCCATACAGTTTTGTAAATTCACTTCGCAAAAAGCTGAAAATCAATTCAGTCCGAAGAGAAGAACAACTGATTGAATCGTCAAAGATATTATAGTATCGAGTTCTAATCAAGGACGAAGTTTTAACAACCATTTATTCCTCTATTAAATTCCACACAAAATATTACTGGAAACTCTTCTATAGAAAAGAAGACAAATCACAAGCTATATTAGCATTCCAATAACAACGTGCCATATCAGATGGACGACTAAAGTTAAATATATCCCAAACACATCATAAAACTTTCTCTTTGCGGCTATTGGACATTTAAATTAACTCTCCATTTTCGTAAACTAATAAAGCACTTACGTCCTGTCTTTTAAACCGCATTAAAACGGTACAAAAACGAATAAACTCACTCCACTTCGCGAGATCAAAAAAGCAGAAGAAGAATGAAAATATATGAAGCAGGAACAGTGGAAAGAACAATAAATCAGTAGGAGGGCTTAGATCTCCGCAATTGGCAACAGAATCACTGAATTATGGAGCGGGAAATAACGCCTTGGATAAATGGAAAGCCTTTTAGGACCGAGTGCTTTCTTTTCTCCCACGCCTTTTTCGTTCTTTTCTCCGGGGACTCCTTGTGGATGCGCCATGGGGCACAAAAAGCGGAAAAGCAGGTGAATGAAAAATTAACGTACGAGCGAGCGAATGGGAATTTCAATGCAAACACATTTTTAAGGCGCTGTGGACGGATGAAACGCAAAGGTTTATCATAATAGTTCAACTACTCTCGATGGTATGCGAATATGAAATGGGTAAATTTTAAGGGTCATCAACCAGCAGACGTTTATTATATCTGCATCGTATCTTTAAGGCGCTGATATGAAGAGATTTCAACCTCTCCGTAAATTTACATGATAGTTTTACCGTGAATAGCTTAGGATGAACGCATTCTTCTATAACTGTATCATATACTGTAAATAAAAATCTGAATACATGATTATAAATATTACCGTTGTGTTATTGTGAATTGTGTGTAAAGGTCGATGAACTGCTGATGGCAATAAACAAGTCTGTATATTAGATGTGTCTTTAGTACTTTTTAATAACACAAGCCATTTCGATCGAAGTAATTTTCGAACAAATATATGATTTGCAGTTATTTTAAATAAATAATGCAAATACGAGATGATATTGGAAATTTTTCTCTTGAAGAGAAAATATATTTGTAAAAATATTTGTAATAAATTAACAAAACTTTCTCCTGTCATATTTCTACGCCTTAAACACAAATTGAGTTTTTTTCCTTTTTTATTTCCAGAGGAGTTCTTGTTTGAATTTCTAAAATAAGGCTTTAAAACCATGACCCAATTCCAGTACTTCGAATTTAACTAAGTAAAGCATGATAAGGATAATCCATATATACTCTTGTGAAGAATGAAAAATAAATCATTGTTTGTGCCTGCTAATTCTGGAGCTCTACTTTCATTCTTCTCTTGCCTCGTTTATCTATGTTGTTCTAAGATGTAGAATCGGTTCACTGTTACTGAGAACCAACCAGGAAAGGCAAAACATGAATTATTGTCCGGAATAATCCTCTCACACATACACAAGCATCGAATTTGATAACTGAAGCAATAAAGCAAATAAGGAAATCACGTTCAAGGTGTTTTAGTATTGAAAAGCTTGTAAGTACAGTACAAAATCCTGATAAACCTCCGCAGACAATCCAACTTTCAGAAACGTTGAGACAATGAGTATCTCTTTCCATCAAAGCAATGGAATTAATACCGACAACAGACTTACATTTTTTTTCATCAGTAGGATATATTGAGTCTTCAATCCTACCTGACCGTGCTACAAGGTTTTCACATTCTATTCCAAAGAAAAAACGTAGTTGGCGTGAGAAAATTAATGTATCAAGATAAGAGTGGATATAAAGCCTTGAAAAGTAACGCCCCGATTAGGAAAGCAAAAAACTTTGAAGCGGAATGAACGAGTCGTACGGGAGAAGAAAATTTTTGGGTTTTCAGATAAGAGATAGACAAAAGGCGGAAGATGAAGAATGGCGTTGAGACGAAGAGATGTTGAGGAACGCCGTCAGAGACACGCGTTCTCGCACCGATTCTACAACCTGCGTTCAGGTTTTCTTTTGGACCACCGCCGAGGGTAGAGAATAGCGGAGGAAGATGAATGTCCATGGCTTTTGCCTTTGGGAACAAGCGATGCCCCCGAGGGCATCGTGACGTAGATTCCGGGGTCAGATAAGCACAAATATATTTATATACGTTCGCGAAGGGAGAAATAAGTAGAGAAGAATGAATCGGCAAAAAGGCAGAGACACCGCTATGATTCGGAGAGAGGTTGGAAACTATTGGTTCTGAAGAAGCGATTGAGTTAATGTGGAAGGAACTGTCTTCGTGAAGGTGCTGTTGGTGATGGTATGCCCTTCATTATCACATAAGCCTTCGATGTATTAGGTAGAAAATTGATTTTTATGAGAAAAGCCTTACACGAAAGTAACACTAAACGTAAATAACTGTTTTAACGTAATCCCAGGCTATATATAAACATGATCTATTAAAAGAATTTACATGGTTGCACATTTTACATTATTTACTCTTCCTTGAAATTATTTTAGACTTGGAAGGACAATAAAATATGAAATAAATGACAATTTATGCTCCTTTTATAAGCTCTTCTTCGAATTTCGCTCATTGTTTCAATGTGAACTTCGGATTAAACAACCATCGATTATCTTTATCTTAATTATGTAAAAAGTAAAAAACACATTTTTATATATATTTCAAGGATTCCTCTATACTTCACACGGATTTAACTTGAATATAAAGAAGTTATCAGTTTTTCAAACGAGCGTTAATGATCAATGTGTCGAAACGGCCCACTGCAGGTAAGCACAAAAAATGGAATATTCAATGAAGCAAATGAGATATCTTCATCGAGATAAAAAATGAATACTTCGATAAAACATTAGGCTACGGAAAAATCTAAATTAATCTGATTTAAATGCAACTTTCGAGAAGCACATTAATATGTTTATTAGCTCCAATTCGTTGAATAAATCAAGATCTTGGTTTCAAATTCCAATTATATGCGTCTCTGATATTTATTGGGCTCATTCATTCGAATCAAACCATGCAAGTTGTCTCTTACATCCTCATTATGAACGTGAAAAATGGCGTAAAGAAAAGAATTCGTAAACGCCGCCGGATAAATATTTTAATGATGGAAAAAAGACTCCGTTTTGAATAAACTCTTCGAATTAATAACGGAGTTTCATGAAGATAATGCTAAATCGTTTATCTTTCGGCACGTGAGAGGAAAAAAAGGGCCTACGAGCTTGTCTTAAATCCCCTGGGAATTGATGACCGCGATTAATACTGCATGCATATAAAGCTCGTAGATTCCGCCACTGAAAAAATGGAATCGTTGAAAGATACAGTTGCTAATGCTCTTAGAATGCGATACCGACTAATATGATGCATTTTCCCGCCTTATCTCGCAAAGATGGCGCTGTTTAGCTGACAGCGTCGTTTAGACGGTATTACTAATGAGATTCGCAGGGGAAAGAAATCTAAAAAGCGTATTCTCGTGGTAAAAAATCGATCATGCATATCTTGAGGGTGAATCCTCGTATGATTCGAGATGTTATTAAAGCGAAGTACATGCTGGCGGGGAGAAGAAAGTGCCCAAGTGGTCGCTCACTCCCACGCCATCTATTAGCTGAGGAGGAAACGATGGAGTAGAGATGGGATGAGTGGAACAACACCTCGAGAGATATGCTTATCTCAAGATCTTTCGGCCTCTCTCCATCTTGGCTTAGATGGTATCGAGACAGCAAACAAAATGCGACTGCAGCTCTTACAACTCTTCTTCCTCCCACTCAAAGGCACCACTTTTCTTTCTCTCACACTCCTTCCTCGCAGCACTTACGAGAGAAGTTCTTTCCGCTCACATGCTCAATCTTAGTTACGTCTCGGTTTCGTACACGCACAGCTTTCTTCTTCAAATCATAGCGACTTTTTTCCTCGACTTAACCTTTTCCTTCAATTTCTAAAGCCCACCCTCGTATTTGACGTTTGGTATTTTCGAATCATTTCGAAATGGGAACAGCGCTTTGTTTATTTGCTACATGCTCATGTAAACATCGACTCCAACATCGAAAGTGCTTTAGGAATTAAGAAACTTGTTTTAAAAATTACGAAACTACAAAAGATCTTCGCGAAACCTCTCCGAATATGGGAAGATGAAATGGTAGAAATGTAGGCGTGTGAAAAAACTCATGTTCCACAGAGTTCATCCATGGGCGTGACGAGAAACTTGTCAAAGAAGTGGGTAAAGCGATTTTCATGTAAGCTTACGTAATTGATTAAAGGACTCAGTTGATATTGATTGAGGTAAAATGAATTGTTCTATGTAAAATATTGTGAACATTGTTGCATTTAAATTCTATGATTTCCGTAAACCAAAACAACGAATTTTATTTGATCAAATATATCATAAATATAGGGATAGAGTTTCCAGAAATTTTATAATAACATTTGGGTATAATATGTATTCGTCCAAAGTTGTTAAGCTCAAAATATTGCTAAATTAGTTGAATCAAGCATCTTATATATAGTTTTTTTAAAGAAAGAAAATAAAGAAAACATAAGATTAGTGATATGAGAAGTAAATAGTTCGAAACGAATTTGAATATTTTTGATTAAGCTACAGCAAGTTTTCTGAGAAACGAATCAGGAGGATGTAAATAAACGAGGGTTGTTAAAAATAAGAGATCACTTCCATAGAAATCAGAATAATATTTTCATGAACATGGCCCAAATGGCTTGAGTATATTCGAGAGCCATTAGTTATACATCCAATTTGCACTTTTATTTTGACATAAGTGATACTGAAAAAATCTTTCTTACTGTTGAAAATTAAAATTTCGACTTCACTGCTAATTTTAAATCAACGCATAAATGTACCGTTTCATTTCATTTAATAATTGATACACTAATAAAAATATAATCTCAAGAGCAAGAAGTTTGCATTTTCAATGACTTCAAGAGTATTTTTTGCATCATTCTTCATCTACATCTGATCACTTTCCCACGCTTTCATAGTGAATCGAAGTCAATCTGCGGACAACGAAAGATGTTCACTTTTATCTCTTCTATTATACGAAGGCGAGCTTAACGAATTAAACGGACAAAAAAAGCCTTCGAAATCTTCCGTCACAAAGGAGCTGACCATCCATTCTCAGCCATCATCCATCACTCCTTTTGTTTCATTTAATCAAATATTTATTTCTCTGCTCACGCACCTGTCTGCATGCGAAGCGCTGAAACTCGAGATATGAATGCACATCCTGCTTCAAAGTAATTAATGAATATCAAACGGAGAAAAAGTCACGCATACTAACCGAGGCCCGTCTTAAATTCGCACAGGATAATATTCCATTAAAAAATTTAAATTTCCTTGTTGTGCTAATTTATTTCGGGCATTAAAATATCCGTCAGAACAGTCAACGCCCTAAAGTATGGGGGGAGCATAAACGCTTTCATGTCTGACTTTTAAGAAAGTGAACTTTTTAAAATCATTATATAAAACTTGATAGCGACTGATATTTCTAGTTTATGCTAAAAATTACTGATCAATGAGCATATGATTACTTCTGTATAGATAAAGATGCAATGGAAATCATTTTCTGAATTACTTATGGTAATGAGGAACACACTCAAATAACGTCAATAATATTTTTTAGCTTCCTATATTATATTATCATTATTATCCATTATTTATACTTATAATATTGATTTCATTTTCAATTTATTAGTTTATAATCGAATTAAAAATAATATTTCGCTAAAGCAAATATACTAAGATAACTGTAAAAACGTATGCCTCACCAAGTACAAGGAATCCTTTTAGACTGAAGAGCCACCATCCCACCTAATCAAAAAAACCTTCCCAGAAAATGATTAACTATACAAAAAAGACACCTTTTTGTTGTTACTCTGGACCGACATCATCATAAGAGCTTTTGCGCAACAATCTTCAAGCACGAAACGAAATTTTTCCCAGAAAAACTTTCCCACACTCCTTCGTTAAATATTCAATCCTATAGATATGTATCAGATAGATATTCCAAAATTCCCTCGCAAAAGTCCCCAGACTTACATCAGCGTAAATCCGAACCTTTCAGCGTGCCGTACGTGAAGAATAGCAACTACAAGATGGGTCGTAAACTACCTTAAAGGCAATAACTCCCGACAGGTTACATGGTTACTTAGCGGCCATTTGGTATCTGACAAACGAAATCCGTGTGGACGGGGGAAAACTTCCAAATTTATGAACAATTCCGCATCCCGGAAACACGGCACGCACGCCCGCTTAGGATCGCATAGCCAAATCTCCTTCGGCCGAGCCAAAACCGAAAGCGGATTTCCTACGGAGCAACTTTGAAAATCGACGATTTCGGACAAAGAATCCGTGGAGCGGATCGGCCATTAAAATCTCCGGTGTCGTTTTCAACAATGGGGCTTAAACTAACATCTCGCACGCCTCTATTTTGCCTCTCGATCACTCACGTCCACTTTGATGTCTCAATCAGCTAATCCCTGAATCACGACTCCTCGTCCATCAAAATCGCGATCTATAGATGGGACAGCATGAATCGGTACCTCACCCCGTGGGAGTAGAGAGCTCGTTTAAAAAGGCGGGGTCCAATTGAGAGGTCTCCCGAGAATGACAGGTGGAAAGGTGATTTCTTCTGTTTCGCCCGTCCCTGTTGTCACGTTTGGCTTATCCATATGCCAATCTCGTCGAATAATTCGGCGATAACAAGAGGGATAATAAGAAAAATCGGTTCCTTACCTTTCAAAGGAAATCTCGAATGTTTGCTGCAACGAGCATCGTCTAATTTAAAAGGCAAGGCCCGGAGCTATTTCCAAATGCGGAGCACCAACGGACTGATTGATCCAAAAGGGCATGTGAGAGTCTGTTTAAGTCCAATGAAGTGACTGCTTTAATTTAGCGATGCTTGTAAGACAGAATAATGGACATTGGTTGCGTACCCACGTTAGAAGGATACCTATGCATAAATGTCAAGTTTTCTTTTCAGCAATCAGAAAGTGGACAACTGAACAGTCCTTGACACTGTATCGACTGAAAATAAACAATGACCGTTAGAATTTCAGTTAGATAGAGAAAGATAGATTGCTACATAGAATTTGATTCTTTTAGCGTTATTGAAATTTCTTAGAGTACTCTTTCTTTTCACATAATCCTTAACAATTTGATTTGATGAATCCTAGAAGCTATAAAAAATCCTTTAAACCTTATAACCTTAAAATATCGATATTCGAAGTAAATAGCTCTATATCGTACTTTGAACGAGATATTATAAGAATTTACCTTTCCATTAACTACCTTCTTTTCCATGCAACAAAGCTTTTACCTTATGTCTTTTTTACCTTACGAATGAAGTAAAGGAAGCACAAAAGTTTTAGCTTAGAATCCACTCAGAAAAGGAAAAATGTCCACGTATTCCAAAAGAGGAGGCAAATCTACGGGAAAACCCATTTCTTCATCATCATCGATGTAATATTCGTGGGATCCGTGAGAAGCGACACGCAAAATAAATCGAAATATCGCCACATTTCAATTAATCGAGAAATTTGATTTCTAGACTTCAGCCACGCTAATTCTTTCGCCAAAATTTATTCAAATTAGCATCCCAATGAATAAAATTATTCACTGAACCCATATTAAGGAAAACCATATTAGGCGAGTTTATTTCCCAGAAATAAACCTCCTCGAGCTTTCCAATAAAATTCTCGGTAGAAATTAATTTCCTGCACGAACGTTACGTCATTATGAAAATTTCCCAACTGTTGCATTCCTCAGCGTTGGTCGTCCGTACAAAAAAGACGATAATTAAAGGAGTAAAACCCCGTCGCATGAATAGATTAGACTCTGAGGGGCATACGAAACGTCTAACCGTATGATAAACTTCTAAAAGAAGACTCTCGTCAAATATATTTTATTCCACTTGGCTCCGCTTTTGAATTTCCGATCGTCTTACGTAAATCTTCAAAGTTGACCGAAGGAATTCTCCAGTAAATCTCCAATCAAAAAAACGACTGGAATCGTCCAAAGCTCGCCAGAAAGCGTCATTTGCATCTCGGAGCCGGGCACACAAGGGCGCCGTTCCTGGCAGAGGCCAATCCTAGCGAACCATCGGCCATTACCACAAATGTAAAGCGATGAGAAAGCACCCTTAAGGACACCTGAACGGTTTATCAATTGCGTTCCACCCTCCTTTGGAAAAACTGCCGAGGCACCCACGAGGCCGAGCAAGCCGCCTCGTCTGAATGGAAACATCCTAATTTACCTCTATTTGAGGAATAGTTTAGGAAACAAAAGAAGTCCGACGCCCCTCCCGCATTACTATTCCGTGAATCTAATTCTTCATCTGCCCAATACAAAGTTGGCTAGACGCCGTGGAGTCGGGCGCCAATAAGGCACGGGGTCCCCTCCCCCGCCTTCGACTACAATCGGTGCATTCCGCTGCATTCGCTCGTATTCGGCGAAGTTGCGTGACTCTTTAGAGAGCACGACTTTGTTTGAGAAAAAGGAATCGGTGACTCGGAGCTGAGAATTCGAGCGTTCGATTAATTTCTCAAATGTACAAATTTAACGGTGTTTAATAGACATTCTCGTTTGAAAGTAGGTTCTCCAGACGTACAACTCGTGAATCATATGGTTACCACTATTTGCTTCGTTTTCAAATTTTGAACGGAAAATATTTCAATCAAACTTCTAGCAATTGTCGTCTTATTATAAGGAAATTGAAGCTAAATACCTCACATGTTCTCTTATTCAATAATAAATGTGTCAAAATAAAGAATCTCTCAATTTTCAAGTATTACGGAGAGAGTATCACGTACAGGCTATAAATTTTTATTTTGTAATAACATTATCTAAATTATCCATTATCATATCTATATTATCATGTAATCTAATAAAACAATTTTAAAAACATTATCTAAAGTAGAAGGTAATTGTGTGTGAACATTTTAATTGAATATTGTGAATGAAAGATAAAATTATCATATTGTACATCGGAGTAAAATATACAGCCATATACAGACTTATTCAGCAATCATTTTTAGATATGACGTGAGAATTTTTTCAATCCAGAAATACTTAATATATACCCTATCTAATTTTTATTCGCGTCGCACGCGATGGATATATTTATATACGTAAGCGCATACGAAAAAACGTTTAAACCGCGAAGCGAATTTGCCTGATATCTCATCCCACTTACGCATCCACGCATCGCTGATCCATGTAATTAAAGCCTTCGATAAATTATTCTCCGACCGCTCGCCATTGTCACCATTGAAGGAAGCGTGCTTTTAGGCATTCGAGATGCCGTTTCAAAGGGTTTCTCTGAGTTTCAAGAGGCATACGAAATCGATTCGATCGGAATTGAACATCTAAAAGCGATAGATTCGGTCCGAGGAAAGGAAGTTTACGGTCGGAATAACAGAAATATCTAATTGAAAATTCTGTTAATATAACTATCTACACTTTAACTTAAAATGTGTGCTCTTTAATGGCCATGAGTTATAATCGCTCCAATGTATTCTAATATTTCAACGCAAAATTTATTTACTTAGCAAAATTATTTAAAAAAACCTATTTGAGCTCATCGTTGAAGCTATCCTCTTCACCCTCCTACAGTTGAAATGAAAACAATAATTTGCTTTCATTTCTAAAAGTTATAAGGCCTCTGACTTATTAAATATTCATTCTTGAGGTAAAGATTAAAAAAGAAATGACAGTGAAAGCAGAGATTTGAGTTCTATTTAGAACTTAATCAAATAAACTCCTTCACATGAGAGTAAGATACAAAATTTAAAAGCCTCTTATAGTACATAACTTATTTTCTATGGAAGAGAATCTTAATATATGATACGCTATGTTTCTATATTTCCTTTTTGGAGGTATATTAATTAGTAGAAATATTCATGAATGCTGCAAAAAAATTCCAAATGAATGATATTTGTAATGTTGGCAGTAAGGTTTTCCAAGTATAGTAAGATACAAAATCTATAGTTGATTGGACAAACACGATGGAATTGTGACGTCAAAGAATAAAACATTGCTGCCTTTTTTTTCTAGTAAACTGAAGAAATATCATTATTTATCATATAGAGAGGCGTATATAATTCTTTGGCTTCGAGTATGAAGTTTTTGATTTAATCTTCGATTTATAGCGACTGTCGGATTATGCATATAAATTGTTTTTTACCATTGAGATAGATAACACTGCTTCTGGGCGATCGAGATACTGTTTGAAGAATAGACGTACGAAGGGATAACAATACGCTTCGACGACAAGAACATAGCAACGCACGTTTAATTACTTTTAATGGGATGAATTTACAACCGCCCGAGCGGAAGAATTACATTTCTTTGTTAAACGGTCGGCAACCCAACAGCGTACATCAAATGAGAACAAGAGACCATTAAAAAGGCACCTCCGCGAAAGCAAATATGTATCAAAAGGGTTGATTTATTTGGCACAGTCGGGAGATGATTGGTGGACCAATTTAAAGCGGGATCTCCGGACGGAATCCTACTTTAAAAGTTCGCTCAGAGGCTTGTGCCGGACTCTAGATTTACGGCCAATCAGCCGACAGACAAAGTTTTAGCCTTTTATAATCGAATCAATTAAAACTGTATCGTGGAATTTTTAAATTGAATGTTGAAACACGGAGGTCAGTGGAAGGTACACTCCCAAAGGGATGGTCCAAACCGCGAGATAAACAACTAATTAACGAATTGCGAATGGTTTTTTATTTCCAGAACATCATCACTGCGTAGGTCATCCCGCTTTTATGAGATGATAATGACGATACGTGATGAATGGTTGTAAAACAAACAAAGCTAATTTCTGAAGAATAAGAGCTCGTGCCTGATACCATGGCGATCCGTTGCTTCTCAACCAGAACATCATTATTATCGATTATTTAATCTGAATTGGTCATAAAAGTAAAATTAAGATAGCTCTCGACCGATAGCATTCCAAATAGTATCCAAACAATTATCCCTTCACAAACATCGTTAAAACCAGTCCAAAACAAAACAGCTTTGTATTTAATGTGCAGTGGGTTATTTTAAAGAATTACCCATTCGCAGTGATAAAATCTTGGTATTCGTGTAATGTTTTCCTGCTTCAGCGATTCAGTAACTTAATAGCAGCACAACTTCAGGATATCACGTAACAATAGAATGGTCTAGTTTAAATAGATAACCTTTTTAATATTTTGATCAAAGAGAATGGAAAGATTTTATTCCAAAATTAAAATCATCATTTTTGCCTTTACTCAATGTTATGAATTCATGAAATAAAGCTAGGTAAAATTAATAAGTAATTAACAATAGATATTTAATAAATATAAATTTAAAAATCGACAGAGTAATGCTATAGAAGATACTAAAATTGTATAAAGATCTTCATTATCCTAAGAATATTCCCGTCAACAAATATACATATGAAAATATATTCTCAGATTTTGTTTTGGAAACCTGCTCGCGAATTTGTTTGATATCTAAAGTTTACAGAGATATTCAAGCTCTCGATGTTAAATTTCAAAGAATTCAGGGGAATATTTCGTTTGCTTTAGAAGAATTGAACGTTTGAGGTAGTCAATACCACTTATTGCTCATTCGAGTAGCCCTTAATAAGCCTATTTAGACCAAATTGAGAAATAATACTTCCTGTCAGGAAACATTATTTACCGGTAGTCATACGAGATTACAAACATCTATTTTCAGTGGACCTCGAGGGCTGTTTGATTGCCCACGGAAAGCGACGCCCGCTTTAAATTCCCACGGAGAACCCGGCATCCATCGTGCATGGACAGTGGTTTTAGCCCCGAGAACAACGTAAAAGATCCAATCAGTTCCCGGAATGACAAGTTATAGGGGATGGGAACACTGCCTCGA
Source organism: Pantala flavescens (assembly GCA_020796165.1). Classification (NCBI taxonomy): domain Eukaryota; kingdom Metazoa; phylum Arthropoda; class Insecta; order Odonata; family Libellulidae; genus Pantala; species Pantala flavescens. Next base: position 51,804,793 of record CM036883.1, read on the forward strand.
GACGGTATAAGGAAGCTGACTACCACCAACTACTGGAACGGCTTCCAGTCGCCCCCAAAACAACCGCATTTGCAGCCACTCCCATCGGAATAACGCGAGATAGGTCATAGAATGGTGCGGAGATAGCACTGCAATGCCCGAGGGAGGTGGGTGGATCACCCACGCCGACACACCCACGGATGAACCACGACCTACGTCGAAGGCAGATGCTATCGGATGGGAAAGGAGTTATTAAGAGAGGGAATTCATAAAGCGAAGGCGGGAGGAGGGCCTCTAAGGGATCGCTTATCGGCGACAATGGAAGGCCCATTCGTGCTCAGGCGTTTAACCGCGTGCGTTGCCCACCAACAGATGTACTTCATGTGATGGCCTTCTCGAGCTATAGTTTTAATTTGGTACAAACGCTTCCCATTCAAAGTATCCCAATTTAAATCAAGGGCAGATAGTTATGAGTAGTGCAGTACAATATAGTATTACATTATTTAACGACTGAGGATAATTTCCCACATTTTACTCCAACAATCGAACCCGGGACTGATGTTGTTAAAGGTGAGCGCACATGCGTAATAGGAGGCCAAAGAAAAGTAATGTTTGACGAGATGGATTACAACAAGGATTCGCCATATCTGATTAATATCGTCATTTGATTCAAAATTAGATTAACTTGAATGGAAAATGCCAAAATAGACACAGTATAAAACAGTACGCACCTTTTTATTTTTTTATATCGGAGGAGATAGGAGGAGGAGGAGGCAAACGAAAGAAATAACTCCGTTTATCTATACTATGCGTCAAGAAAATTTAAATTAAGGACTTGTTTTAACAAATAAACTGCCAGTCTCTAGATCGAGGAAAATTGTACTATCATGTGTTTTAACACGATATGCATCGGCATTCAGCATTGTGCACTCAATTTTAAAATACAAGATTAAATAAAATAAATTTGAATATTGTTTTATAGATCATAGTTTAATAAAATTTATTAGTAGGTGAGTTACGTGAGTTGAATTATGCAGGGAGGTGCATTAGAATATCTTTTACTATTGAAGGGAAGAAAATTAACTTAAAAGTTATAGAGCTTCGTGGTTAATACGTAAGTGTTAAAATATATGTGAAAAACTCAAAATGATACCTAAATGCAATTAAAATAATAACAATCAGCAGTAGACAAATAGGGCATGATATTCCGCTAAAGGTGTAGTAAGAGATGAATGGAGGATTTTCACAACATCGGAGGCGATTGAAAACAAGAAATCCTCAACAACCGTGTGTGTTCAGTAGACCGAGTCGAGGGCGCATTTCCCTATGACCATGCGATCGTCTCTAACCATTCAGGAAGCACTATCACTCATCCCTAGTGCTATTACACCTCAGCAAACCAAATCGTGACTTTTCTTAAATAGGCCCAATTTATGCTTCGCGTGTATCCACAATTTTGATTTCCGTTGTCGGCTTTTAGGATCGCTGAGGATCGTTAAATAGCCAACGAATGCCTATAAAACAATATGGGTCGATGGTCTTTAAACGGCTGCTTAACATCGACCGGAGAACCGTTTTTTATCGCTCTTTGATGTGGCATCACGTGCGTTGCTAGGGCGTTCCTAGTTTGCGGCTAATGTGCGACCGTTGCATAGTTGAGATAATGTATGCCGCTCTACGAAACAAGGCGGAAAGTGCTGGGATTTGCATGCCAAATGAATTGCTTTCTGCTCCATAAACGGTGTAGAATTACTTTGTAAGTACAAGGTCCGATTCTAAAATAGAGACTCGAAAAGTAAATTAAAGCAGAGTTTCGTACCACCGTGAAACTTGGACTGAACCTGTTCCAATTACATGTGTAGAGTAAATAACCTTCAAGGCAACTAAACATTTTCTTGTTGTGATAATAAAGTCAATTGTGAAGAAAATTAAAAACTGCAATAATAAAGTAGGAGCTATATCACTAAAACGATATTTTACTTTATCGATAGTTTTCTATTTGATTGGATTTGCATGCAAACTGCTATTTAATGACGGGAATTCAGATATCTGGGAAAAGCAAATCTATTATTTAGATATAGAAAAATATAAATTTTTAATTCATGCGCAAAATTTTTTCATATTCCGACATAAATATTAAAATGCTGGTGTAATACGGTTCTGGATCAGGTCCGTGGAGCGAAATAGAATTTTAATATTAAAACATTAATAACAGTACAAGAATAAATAGTAAAAGATAATTATATAAATAAGAATTCCAGATTGATCAAATCTCCGATCGACAATATTACATTGACAAAATATATCAATCGATGACTAAAAATTTCTTAAAAATCTTAATTGTGGAACCAATATTTTGGAAATATTTTTATGTAAGTTCTAATGTGCGAGTATCATTTTCCCCAATGTTAAAGCGTTATAATGCATCCGCTCATTTCATGGCATTTGAACTAAAGCGCTACTTGATCACTTATCATATGTTTTGTATTCTCATTTTAAAAGAGGGAAATTTAAATTCGCAGCAAACCTGACCATCGTCTCCATCCAAATCCTTGTGTATACGCTTCAAAAGATCCTTCAGAAACGTGAATCGCTAGGCCTTCGAGAAAACAGGAAATGAAAGAAACATGCAAATAGCATCACGTGCAGTCGGAGGTTAATGAAACGAGAAGTTACAAAACGGGAGGAAAAAGAAGTGGAATCACGACCGATGAAAGAATCGCGCTAAGTTAGTTAAGAGAGTGATAAATAAAGCCAATGGGATAAATTGATAGGGCGAAGTTTGGCTATAATGTGAAATACTAATGATGAGTAGATAGAGAAGGATTCCAAGAGGACATTGGAAGGGGGAATATGAGAGGTCAAGAAACAAAATTTTGAGATAAAAATAAATGTGAGTAATCCCAAAAATTGAGATAATTCAATTAATAGTTGACTTTCAATGAAAATGATATTTAAGTTGCTTGAATAAAATACCTAACTATACATTGTTCCTCCTTTGATTAAAAGTTATTGCAAAGTAAAAATTTAGAAAAATTAAAATCGATGATAATTGTGTATATACAGTGGTACCTTGAGTTACGAGCAGCCCGACATACGAGTTTTTTGAGATGCGAGCTGGAGCTCGGGTCATATTTTTATTCGAGATACGAGCCCAAATTCGACATACGAGCGCGAATTCGTGTTTCCGGAGCGTCCAGCTATTTGGGGCGCTGGGACAAGCATCATCCGAGAAAATCTCTCACTCATTCGCACGTGTTACCCGCTTGAATCGAAGTGTATCTTGTGCGCTGTAATCATTTTTTCGTGATTACTGTACTTTTTTTACAGTACAGAAAGTGCAGCCAAGAAGGCAGAAATAAGTGATAGTTAAATTTACGTTAATGTTAAGGTTAGTTTAAGTTTAAAGTTAAGAGCATTGTTCTAATTATTTTCTTTTATTTGAGAGAAATAAAGTGTAGTTTTAGTTTAAAGTTAAGAAAATAGTTTTAAGTTTTCAAAAAGCGTCGTTTATGTATGTGTCTTGAGTGCCTACACTCCTTCCCTCCTCCTCGCCGTTCACCTTCGTTAGCCGAACTTGTCCGTCACCAAAGTAAGACTATTATTCTAAATAACTCTTTCATTTCTTAGCTTCATAATTTTGTTACGTATTTGTTAATTATACATGTTTACTTGTTAATTAAAAACGTATCTTTATTCATAATTTACAATGTTTTGGGGATTTTTCATAGGTCCGGAACGGATTAATGGCATTTTCATTACTTTCAATGGTGAAAAATGATTCGAGATACGAGCAATTTGACATACGAGCAAGTTTACAGAACGAATTAAACTCGTATCTCGAGGTACCACTGTATATGAATATCTACGTAAAATTAACCCTCAAATATATTAACAACTCCTTCAGTTTTGATAATAACTAATATGGTAGTTAAATATAATTTTCTACGAATTTTATCCAACCATAGAATTGGGCAGATTAATATAGGAACTGATTTCGAGCTTTGGAAAAATTATCGCTCGATATTCATAAATATTTAAATTTGATATTCTTATCTGCAAATAACAGCCAGGAATCAAATACTCTGATGAGGATGGCCTTATAGAAATATTCTGAACGTTCATATCTACTAGAAAATGACTAAACTATTTTCATATTCTTCTTTATTTTCAATTATCTCATTAGAGATAAATCTGGCTGTACATGGAGGAAAGAAAATTCGGAAAATCCTTATTGTATAAAAGAGAGAACCCCATCCCAGAAAAGGCGTAAATTTTTCAAGAGGCAGTTACGTGCACCTCCTGCAGATCTTCCGAAAAAAAGCACCAGTAGAGGGTGGCAGAAGGCGAAAACATAAAAGATACGAGCCTTCAGGAAGGGGAGCGAGGGCCTTCGAAAAAATTGAAAGGTAAACAAGATTCGTATCTCTCGAGGCAAGAATTAGTTCCTATAAGTTGAGGGAGGAGGGCGTGGTTGCAGCGCCTTTATTATCCCGACTAACTATGGAGAGACGGCGGGGGAGGTTATTATCTAATGAGCGAGTTCATCTTCGCGGGATTAATGCTCGAGATCGACCAAATGAAAAACGCTCTCGAAGTCTGTTATCTGCGAGAGTTACTTCCACCGATTCCTCGCCTTCATTTGTTTTCCAGTTAAGCGCAATTATGGTGCTTCTTATTTCTAGATTAGGTGTCCGCTAATAATTCGTTTGAGATGTTTCGCCAGATAGTGACAGCGCCGAGGGCGGCTTCGGAAGGTACTTTGGGGAGATAAGTTCGTTCGTTGAACTATTCAAGGAGCAAGGGCGGTGGTTGTATGGTTAAATGTGTTTTGTGAGGGCGCACATACGGTTACTCTTCCGAAGAAGCCCAAGGCGAGTGCGCTACTCACTTCGCCATTACGGAGCTCCTGAAGGAGCAAGTCTAATCCTGAAGAGAAATTGAACGTAAACATGTCTAACATCAATATACATTGTCTCTTTGAGAGCAGGCAAGATGACGATATGGCGATAACTTTAAAGTACTAGGTAGTTTATCCGTAATCCGCATCTGGTGGCACTCTTAATTTTCGTGTGTTTTTTATATTAAAATAGCCTTTCTGTTAAACCTCATTGACTATAATATCCATATTATTTACCTGGATATCTCTTATCTCATAAATATACCTCCTTCCTCTTCCCAGCTCTACTGTAAAAAATAAATCAAAAATAAACAGAAACGAGCATCATACTCACAACACCATGGCATTGAAAAGTTTTGACCCGTAGAAATGTATGAACGACTTCTTAGAGAAAGAAGTTGATATGACGAAATTAATTGAAATTAGAAATTTTCAATGCTTAATATTTTCTTTAAAAAAAAAGGTTCTGATAAATTATCAGAGATATCTTTAGAAGCGGCATACGCCTTTAATTTTTTTCCTTTTTCATTTTAAAATTTAATCCTTCCAAAGTAAAATATCCATAAATAAATTTACTCGAATCTTAAAAATCAAACTCTTGAATAAAAAAGATGGCTCGAACTTTGTCCCTGATTTTGAAATATGAGAGAATAAGGCGAAAATGATCAATGAAAACCCAATCACGGCTATTATTGTAACAAAAAGAGATGAATCCTCACTTCCAGCTCCGGAGTCGTTCTTTGAAATTTGTGTGTTCTGACAGCTTCCTCACGTTTTCGCTCAGTCCACTTCCCGAACGAAAAAAAGAGGTCAAATCAATTAACAAAGGGAAGTTTCCCTAAATTTAGCTCCATTCTGATACAGATACGTTTTTCGCTCGGATGCCACATGTGAGTGGAAAGAAGATGAAATTTATTGCTGGAGCCGTTAAATTTTTCCTTCATCCGATTGAAAAGACGGTCGGAAAATATATGGGATCTTCAAGATTGGCCCTTTCGTAATCTATAGCACGATATTAAAAAATAAAACTACTCCCATTTGACGAGACCACAGAGGAAGCCTTACTTCTAGTCATCAAGAGAGAGTAAGTAAAATTTATGGCCGTGAGAATAGATAAGTAAGGGGCATGTCCCACTAAATACTGACATTTTGGCTGAGCAACTATAATTCCGACTCCAAAATCTACGTCTACGACTTGGAGAGTGAAATTTGAAACGGTTGATATATGGGAATAAGATGCCATAGTCGGATAGTAATTGGAAAAAGCGTAACTTCGTCGCGGTGTATGTTGTATTGATTTTTCAAATTAAATATTTTTTTATCAAACTGGAAATTCGAGAGTCACTGTTAACGATTAGAATATGCTTGATTTCACAAAAATGAAAGAGAAATTAAGCTACTAAGAAAACCTTCATTGCAGTGTGTAAACGATTACTACATTTCTTACTCAAAGATCTCGCTACAAGATGATCAACGGTTAAGCATGTTTAATATTACTTGCATTTTATGCTTTAATTTGAAATATTTCTATTACTTTTGGAATAATGAATATCAACAAATTTTTATAAAAAATTGAACTGCAAATAATATCTTTTTGATGAATAATCAAACACGGAAGGATATAATGCATAGAATTAAGTCTGTAGAATTTATTTTTGTAATCTTATCTTTCTTTGCCTCATATATTTCGCGATTTTTTTAAGCTTCGAATTTAGTATTTAGATGATGGTGGAACCCAACGAGCGGAAACGGGAAGAACGATCAAATGTAAGTGGAATCTAGATACACTTCTTAATAGCCTCTCAAAGTAGGAAGTTAAAAGCGCCGTTAAGATTGCAAGCTGATTTAAAAGAAACCTGCGATGTGCGGGAGAAAGAAACTAACTGAAAGGACAATGGGAGAACATCATCCGGTTAGCTAGTATTCCACCGTGTCTTAATGGCCGCTGACCTCAGAGGTTATCTCAACATGAAAGGGAGCCGGCTACGAGATCTCCTACATTCTTTTTTCCGGGAGCTAAAAACCCAGTGGTCGCGTTCATTTCCAAGCGATTCGATCCACGCGGAGTTCTGCGCCTGTTAAAGATCGTTTTTCAATTTAAGAGTTGATTCTTCACCCTTTTCGGGCTCTTGATTATGGATTTTGCAGTCTCCGTACTATTTCACTCTTGGATCCGTCGCTCGGCTATGATATAGGGAGAATAATCACTTCGGGAGATGAAGATTACTGTCGAGATGAGCACTAAATCAGTCGAGGCGATCACTAAAACGCTACGATTCCATATAAATCAAACGGAAAAATAGAATTTCCCAACTGAATCCATCTGTTAGTAATAGATTCCGGAGTCATGAGAGTTTTTCCCATGGGAATTCCAAAGATCAATAACCTTCGTTTATTTATACTTGTAACGTCTTATTCGCAATGCATTAGAGTTCATCAAACAGCTCTATTGCCAGTTTGATGGTTCGCTTTTCATTCAGCTGTACAAGAGCAGAGATAATATTTTCAAGCAACTAACATTTTAGATTCAGCACGAAACAACTACTAGAAGAGCTACTCCATTATTTACCATCGCAACGGTGAGTTGACATTGTTTATCTATACGCGATTTCCATTTAAGTTACACAATTTTTCTGAGCTATTTCTCTCGTAGTCATCCTTTCGAGATCAAAAGATAAGGAAATCATAAAACATATTAAGAGAAAATAAGAGTTGAATTACATCTGAATCGATAGATAACAAGCTGAATATCAACGACAATGAGAAACGGCTTGTCACCATGGAGTCTGACATGGACAAGTAAACGTTGAAGGATGTTCATCATTACGAATTGACCCTATCTCGGGACTGGTTTCATATGCGCATTTTCCTATTCTTTTCATTCTGTGTCCCTAAATGTTTACTTCGTTTTATTAACAGATAAGCGAGGAATTGAATGCTTTAATTTTAAATAACTTCTTTCTTTAGGCAGATTTTTTTTCATTTTTCGCATAATGGCCTTATTCATCAAGCACTCAATTTTCATAATTTTCGAAGTATTCATAATGTTCGATCATTTTTCTCTAAATTATCATACTGGATTAGCTATTGATAATTCTGAAATCCAACAACTCTTATAGAATAACAGGGGAAATAATTAAGTATTCAATCATTACTCATACAATGATGAGTATGGTTGGATAAATGAACGAAATCGGAATAATATGATAGCTAAAAAAAAATTTCCACACAGAAATGAGCTGAATTTATTTCTGCAGGGAAGAACCATTTATTTCTTTACGTTATTTTAAAGTATCTCATATCATTGCAATAATATAATTCTTTAAAAAGTGTTCCCTAGTAATTAGTAAGGCAAAACCGCTATTAGAATACATATTTCAATAGAATAGATGCTAAAATAAAGGGATCTCGATTTATAAAAGAAGATGCAAACAATCCTCGTTTGTATTACGTTGAACAGGGGAGAAAAAAGCTTATTCAGTTGCAACTGACGCTCTTCACACGATACACTTAAATATATCCTTCAATTTGTTCCATATGTCCGATGAAACGAGTTCATCTTTCCCACGCGATTTAACTGGCGCGCGTTTGAGAAGGTAGATGCGCGCGAAAACGAAGCTGTTGCGAACACCTCCTACCGCTTCATACTCTACGGATCCACTGCGCTGCAAGTTTAGCCCTCCGCTCCACCGATGGAGGGGATGGAACTCTTTCCTGGTGTAGAGTCGCTTCCCAGCTACACTTTTTAAGTTCTACCTCCAACGTGTAAAATTTTGAGGTAAATCATACTGAACACTTAAAGATAAATAACAATCTGATTTAATACGAAGATAAGGATAAATCGATTACGATAGAAAGCTGATAAATATTCGTAATATATTATACGTCTTCCCATAGGAGGAAATTTTCAGAGGGCGCCAAATTCAAAATATTTACGTGTTAAGGAAAGGATGGAATCTCTCTGTTCATGAAGTACATAAATTCCTGTCAGGCGGCTCAAAAATAGTAAATATTTTCGGTACATTTGGCCCAAATGATTTGAAGCTCGAACTGGCTAATTAGTTTATTTTATCTTATCTTTTCGATCATTTTAATTAGAGAAAGAAGGGTAAAAGAGACACTTTCAAGTTAAAAAAAAAACTAAAGAATGGTCACAAGCTGAGTAAGATCTGATTACGAGAACCAAAAAAAATTAATAAAAACAAGCCAGAATTAGGGAAACAATTTTATCTCAAAATTAAATATTTTAATAAACTATTACATTACGTTACCCGCAAGTAAATATCAAGTTAACGTACGAGTACCAATGTTTGTTCTATGGATTTCCAAGCAAATGGAAAACACGAAGGAATGAAGGAGTTGATGACGAGAGAAACAAACGAGGGATGTGATCATCGTATGTTGCAGGCGATTCATTAACCGCACACGACAACATCCCTTTGTTCCACAATGGGATGTCCACCGCAGCGGAACGAACTGCAATGCGTTAATGAACATCTCTCTATCCACGTTTAGAAAGATACGGATTATGAAGCTAATTGCGGGAGCAAGGTGGGATTTGCTTCTGAGAAGAGAATGAAAAGGCTGATTAGTGAAGACGATGATTAAATTATTAAATCCGAGGAAACTCAGATGGACTTCAGACGATTATGATGTTGACAGAATAATTGAAATAAAGTTATGAAGTGCAAAAATGAAAGGATACTGTATGAAAAATTGCCGAGTGAGGAAACTGATTGTTAGCATGATTCTTGTTCCACTGATATGAAAACTTAATAAAAGAAGGAGATTAAAAGATTCACAATGGACCTCATTTATCTAATTTGATACTTGCTAGATATTACCGCCCAGTTAAACATCTTTATATATTATCGATATAATATCACTTTATCAAGATTGAATTTGAATAAAATTAGGGAAAGAAGTGAGTTTGGTTTCCTGTCCATTTCAAACATCGATACAAAATTATCGGAAGATGAATACTGAAACACCAGTATTTTTACTATCATCTAGGCAATATAAAAAAATACTCTCCATTTTTTACAGATAGTTTAAATAACAACTATGGTGAAATATCACAGTAGTTAGAGAACAAATAGCTTTTATCAAAGATAGCAGGAGAAAATCCGACCATAAGAATCAAATACGAGAGATCCTCACCAGAAAAAAAAGTTTGGTTACTCATTCATAATATTAAGACCTCTTATTTTAATCAAAAGAGAATTTCGTCTCAGAGTTTTTTATAGAATAAAAAATACATGTCAATGGAGCCCTCTCAGACCAATGACCCAGGATACAGATGACTACTAATGTCTGTACATTAAGAAATATCGTATTTCCGCGCATGTTCCAATTCCAATCAGTTTATAACTCCCTCGATCTCTAACACAGCAGATGGTGGGACAGTATTAATCGCTCCAGAAGATAGCATCTGCGCCATCCTTCATCGTAATTCACTCTGCCAACGTCAAAACCCTGCATCCTGCACCGTGGATCGATCCGATAGAAACAAAAGCTTTTGTTTACAAAACATTTAATGCATGTAGAGATCGACTCGTGTTTCATCCGGTCGTGTTCTGTCTCCCGTGCCGTACGACATTCCTGCAGAAGCCTTCGCAGACGGCCAGTAACACGCTGCGCCCTGTCATCCTAAGCGTCGCATAGCAATGCAGTACCAGTTCGACCACTTGCTCTGCAATATTCCGATGCTCATTCCGCTGCATTAATTTAAATAAATTCAATAGATTCCCGACGGCCATCAATCTTCCTGGCAGCTCACGGATTCACTCAGCTATGAAGAGGTTTCTTCGAACGCATCTACGATCGGAAAGAGCTAACCTAACACCTGTTGCCTGCGATGATGGCGAAATCAACGGGCGCGTTAATAAATCAGGATACGGCTGCTCTTCAAGAGTCGACTGGTACAGCCGTGGCGCATTAAGACCTGCAGATGTCAGGGGCTAAAATTAAGTCTCTATAAGAGAACGACTATAACCTTTGCCACTGAAGGCTCAATTGAAGATTTGATCAGTTTCCAGAATAACGCGTGAATACGTACGTAATTGCCATAAAAAGATGATTCTGCTGAAAATTTATAACACAAGGGAATGCTGCCAACGTAGAGAAAATATCTACTCTTAGAGGATACTGTATTTTCTTAAAATAACTAAGAGACAAAATCTCGTAGCAAAAACAGCAAATTACGTTGAATCTGAGAGTATTATTTAATTAGGGGTTCCAGAATTTTGGAGGGAATAATGAGTTGGAGGGTTACAAATTTTATGCATTATTGTGCGTTCTATGGAGTTGAAGTCTAATAAATAGTAAGGGTTCAAATAAAATTGTTCGAATATAGAAAAGACAGGATACTCAGTTGACCGCTAAGATATGAGACATTCTATACATCAGTACACATACCAAAGCAGCTTAAAAAACAAAAATTATTCGACTCAATCAAAAATTTATAAATTTTAATATTGTTACGTCAAAGAATTTTTATTATTCTTAATTTATGAATCACACAATAAAACTTATATCACTTTATTTAATTATCGATGCCCTGTCGTTAAATTAGTATCAAATATAAACCGTAACTGAGGGAATTTTCATAGACGGCTGTAGACAGAAGAGTGTCATCCGAAAATATTCGGACGTTGAGGAATGCACCAAATATGATGAGAAAGATACGTCAGTTGGCGAGAGTTGGGCGGATTTTTGGGATGCATTCTTCCGTCACAGACCTACGGGATTGAGTCGCCAGTTGGAAGCTCAGAAACAAAAGAACCGCTTCCTTTGAATTCCGCGCAGATTCCGAAGGAGAAAGTTTTTCAAAAGAAAGAAATAAAACAGTAGCGCTCTTTTTCAGAAATTGAAGACATTTTTAAGATCCTTTGTGATGACGACGTGTGCACGCAGCGGTCAATCAAAGCCTCTGATTTTACGAGTTCCGAAAAGAATCTCAGGTGGACACAGAGCCACCCATCATGTAAATGAGACACGCTTACAGTGATACGTGAATTTTGGGGGCTGTAATGTATAGAGCGAGCAATATTACAAATTAAAAAATATTAAAAATGTATACTTTTGTGTACATTATGAGACTTTCTGATGTCACGATTTGAATGGTTAAAGAGAAGAATTCATTTTTGAAATTAAATATACTTAGCATTGTGAGAGTACATAGCAATGGAATAGTAAGGTATCGAATCTGGTGGATTTTTTTTCTTTGTATTCCTCAAAACTTATGATTTAAAGTAAATGTAATTTATTTTTGAATTTAAGTAAAGCACTTTAAATTTAAGTTTCCTGAAAAAAGCGTATTTTAAGTTTGTTGAGACGTGTGTTTCGACCGTAGGTCTTAAATTAATTTCCACAGTCCCTAGCATTGAACATTAGTTTTCTTTTGAAACATTGTTACTTTTCCTCGTCGTCGGATGGACATATGAAAAGATTACAAAATATGAAACAAAGCCATACAAACATAGACATTCATACATCATCTTGATCAAACACTTTTGTACGTAAATAAGGAACTGTAAACAAATGCTTTCATTTACCTTCATATTCATTAAAAAATTTTGCGACATTATTCGTGTACGGAACGCTTTAGAACAATGGAATATCAATAGAAAACTTGGGAAGTATTACCTGAGAAAGGAACGGTTAAATAAGACATAGAATTCCGAAGGAGCGGTCGCCCGGAGGCTGCCAAAGAGAGAAAGATGATCGATACGGGACTCAACTTCGAAAGGTTTGTTTTCGGATGATTAATTCATCGTGACTCGATAATGGTGCAGATGATGGCGGCGATAAAAGGTAAGGAGGTGAAAGAGGGCAACGGGTAAAGAGTTGGGCGACTGTGAGACATTAATGGTCTGCCCTCTGCTTGACAATGGAAAGGAAAAGAATACAGTGGCCTTTAGCACCGTCAGAGGAGTTCTCTTTTCAACACAAAGCGAGGCCCGTGTGTGAGTGATGCAACATGCCGAAACACTGTCTTTGCGCTAGGAATTGATGGTCCGTCGAGAAAAAGATAGACATACCAATAGCACTCGGTCATTGACAGTTACTATGAATAGCGACATTGGCTAAAATATCATCGCTGAACGTTTGGATGATTTCCTCAACTGTCTTTGATTCCGTTTGAAAAAAATCTAAGGTAATATACGTGCTTAATTACTACACTATTTAATGATTACGTTAACACATCTTCTTTAATAATTATCTTTTAACTTATTCTCATGGTTGACAAAAACCTTAATTCAAAAGTCTATTCTTAATTCATTCGTGCAGTATTTTTAAAATTTGAATTGGATGATTTGGAAGAGAATGAGATTCAAAAAAGTAGTGTCTTAGTAATCGATTAAATCTAATTATGAGAGAATCAATATTAAATATATTCTCTTAATCAGATTTCACTAGCTGCAACAACTAAGAAATTTATTTAATTAAGAGTTTTGTTTTGAAGAGCATTTGAAGAATTCTTATGATAATAGATTTATATTCATTATCAAGGCTTACAATCTAAAAAACAAACTATTAATTAGGATAATTAAAGTACATGGCGTCTGTTATTTCTCGCTTTCTTAAAAAGCTGGGAATGAACTATTATTCTTAATACTGCTCTACAACACACTCATCGATAAAAATGTTTAACAATTTAATATAACAGTAAAAAAATCTTTATTAGACTTTAGAATCATTCCTTGGAGAGAAATGTATTGCAAAGAAAAGACAATGCTTCGGGTGGACATAAAGGCATACCAGAGATAATTTCGAAATGATGGAAACTAAATGGACAATTAAACGCATTGAATTCATTCCGATGTACATTAACAATCTGTGTCCAGCAGGAGTTTTATAATTGCTGCACATAATTTCATTCGCTTAAGAAAGAATGTATCGGAAAAGCGGAATAAGATAAGTATTTCTTCTCTTTTTAAATCCAAGTGCTGTAAATTGCTTCGTAAATATAATGCGTATGATCCAAATTTTGGTGTCAATGTCTTCTATTCCTTTTAAAGATCTTAACGTCGTGAGATTTTACTCTTCTTCAAAAAGATTAAAGTTAAATATATTAAATATTTTTGAGTATAGCCTCTATTCAGCGATATATTAAATTAATGATGTCCATAAATATTCACAAAATGAAGGTAACTTAAGGGAAATACTGTAAAATAAACTTCAAATAACAACATTTTCTTAGTTCATTCTTCAGTTTCGATGGTTTCTAAAAAAGATTAAGTAATATTTTAAAGGATTTTAATTTAAAAAATTATTGCTTTCCCTCAGAAATAGTATATCTTCATTTAAGGTTTCAATTCAATGGTTTTGTGAAAATAAAACCCCTAAACATGAAAAAGTTGTGCTAATCCAAAATTGGATCACAAATATCCGAAATTAATCTATTTCATATCAAGGTACGTTAATTACCTATAAAGATCTTTATCGCACGTACCGGAAGTCAATATAACTTCATTTTATTTACAGAACATTGCTTAAAAGCCTTCAGCTTTATCATCAATTCGCATATACACACAACTGCATTAGTACACTCATAACGCTTTCATAGAATAGAGAGCAACAGTTAAAATACGTCTCATTTATTTAACACACATTGTCATTCCCAACATTTCCGAACTTGGCCCATTTGCGACGCAAAAAGAAGTTAACCGACGAGTTTTTTTTCTAGCTGCGTCATAGTTGAGGCGAACGGAGTCATCCCTTCTTCTTTTTATAAAAGAAAGCGACCACTCTCCACATACTTTGAAAGTCTAACAATTACACCCACGACTGCGCGGATTAAAAACGGCGTAGGGTTTTTATCGAGTCAATCGAGAAGAATTCCTCCGTCATCCTCCCACGATCGCGAGGAATTTAAATCGGCCGAATCTTTGGATTGTACGCATCAGAATGCGGGTGAAACAGAAATGCTCATTACGGCTGAGATTCCACAGTTTACGGATTCTAAGAGGTTTTGCGAGAAAGTGAATGTCCGTGAAAAGACAAGAAAAACGTCCGCAGAAGAGAAATTAAGTATTTAAAGAGAGTGAATCGACGACATTAAGATCTCTCGGATAAGATAAACGGATGGATTCATAACATATCTAACATCCATAAAAATATAAAACTTGCTGAAACGTATAGACAT
Organism: Pantala flavescens; assembly: GCA_020796165.1. NCBI lineage: Eukaryota > Metazoa > Arthropoda > Insecta > Odonata > Libellulidae > Pantala > Pantala flavescens. Next base: position 51,819,822 of record CM036883.1, read on the forward strand.
ATTTGATATTTGAAAATATCAATTGTAGTAAGATATTCTAATTGCCGACATATTTGTCGAACTGAAAACAAGCTTATTTTATAGCTGGCGTTTTATTTAGAATCTCTAAAACGCTTCTTCGTTTACTTGATCAGATATGAAGACGCTCAATGCTTCTATATACAAGCAGATTTCATGATTAAAAATAAACATTATAACGACTCTTTTCACATAACTTTGGTGGGCTTAAGTCAAGGATATTAATTCAAACCTATCTCTGATTTAGGTAAGTTTTAATATGTTGGTGCGACACCGATGTTTACGTACCTGTTTAGTTATAACAACTTAGATGTAGAGCAACTATTTGTACCTAAACATTATTTGTTTGATTAACACTTACAAGCACCATTGCTGATCGTAATAAAAAGTGATGAATTTATCTAATCTCTAATTCATCAATGAGGATTATTTTAAATATAGCTAAAAATAGAAAAATTGAGGACAAATTTCTTAGTGATCGTATGAATCATAAGTATTTTAAGTATTAGTCCACTTACAGTGCTAAACAAAAAAGAACATTTCATTATGAGGATGCTATAACATGACGGATTCAAGGACTTTTCTTAAGTTACGTAAACATTATACAATTGTTTAACATAAATGGATTCCCAGTAAGACTTTGGGTGTTAAAATGATTATATTTATTATCTAAGAATTTCATAAATACTTTGAAAGTAAACATTGATATTTAAATGAATATGAAGTTACTAAGAAAGATAGGGAACTGAAACAGATGAATGTCGCTTAAATGGTCTGATGAAATGAGAAATCCGCGACAGAGATGAAGTAATTGAATATGGCATTAAGGAGAGTAATTACAAATGGAAAATGACATTTAAAATACGGATAATAGACATTAATAGGGTCAACATAAATTATATAAATATAGAAGCCAGATGACGATGCTGATAATATGGGTCAGGGCTGTTGAACGATTTAGGCCTCAAGGTAACATAAAAAGAAATTTCAAAATTTCGTTAAATATGCTCGTCTCAAGAAAAAATTGTTAGTAAGCAAGGTTCATTAATATTCGCTCACCTATTTCTATGTACTTAGTTAACCCTAAAAAGCGTAAAATTATAAAAAATACTAATACTATTTTACTGAAAAATTATGAAAAGAAGTTGAAGCCGATTACAATCTTCGGTAAATACCCAACATCTATTTGGACAAAGAAGAAAGAGAAAAGATATTTAACGGAGTGAGAGAGGTGGGACATTGGCCTCTGCATTTGGAAAAATTGGGTTTCATCAATTGATAAGTATAACAGGCAAATCATCGGCTGACGCACCTTTGCATTCCTCTACATCACCAACAGAACTCGTTCCCGCAATTTTCAGCACGGCCACGCCTTAAAAGTGTTTAAAAACCTTTTGACCGAGCTATAATCACACGCCCTCAAAAACAAAGAGTCGCGACCGCCCCCCCCTCTATCATTCCACCGAAATCCCAAACCGTTCCGGTCCTATCAACCCGGTTATCCGCCCCTCACAATTATCCCTCTCTCACCTCCCCATTTAATATCCAAAAAAACGGTGTTCCGTTCATTCCACAGCTCTCCATCGGTTCCTTTTTCTAAACGATTCGCCGAATCTCTCTCTGGATATCCCACAGATTTCCGCTTTTTTGCTAACTCTTCATTCTCCCAACTACACCCCGCGGCGCTGCGATCGGTCGGGTTTTATTTACTTAGAAAAATCAAGGGAATTAGCATATTTTATGGACCGCCTCACGCGTACGACATGTAAAATAAAGTACAATTTGATCATCTTCCTACATTTCCCTCTTTTTTCATTTGCGGGAAAAGCTTTCTTATTGAGACATTATGGCAAAAGATATTTTAATGATGCTATAATGCGTGGAACAAGCGAGACTAATGTAAAGATTACTTTTGTCTCATCGCGGGAGTTTCAAAACAGGCAATAAAAAATCTAATGACTAAAGTGCTCAATGAATTCAAATAATTTTGAGACTTACATTATGGATGTATGCTATCGAACATATTTACATATACTTAATTTATTTTAGATACCCCGTCACACTAAATTGTCATTGTCATTTTTAGGAAAATGAAATGGAAGTAAAAAATTGGAATGAAAATTAGCAATTTCAAATCAATCCATGCTCTTCGTTCACATGCGTTTTCAGAAAGTAAACTTCAATGAGAAAGTCAACTTTAGATATGACGTAAATCATATTAGAGAAGAAGTGAACTCCCTTTAGTTTAGGAATCACGCACTTAATTCAAGCGTAATAAAAAATTAAAGCTCGCCAAATTATCTAATACAAGTGATATCGATGTTTACAAATTTATTCGGTACGAATTTTAAAATGTTTCATCAGTTATTAGGATTCATATTCATTATCATCCATTTAAATATTTGGCATTGATTTCAATTTATAATTTACATTAAATTTTTCCGTATTTTTTTAAATTTTTGATCAATAAAAACCCGTCTTTCATACTCATCCTCATAAATTTCATTCCGTTTCGGTTCTTATTTTTACCGAAGAGGATAATATCAATCACTAAATACTCATGAAGAATTACGACCTTCAGTCTAACTATGGTTTGAATTCGATGCCATAGGTGTTCATGCAACAAAGCCTTCAAAAGAATTCTTTAACTCCCGTAGAATCTAAAGAACTCAAATCTTGTTAGAGGAGGAAATAATAATTAGGTGTTTTTATTCAAATGTTACGAAATATCAATCCTGAAGAGAACGATAATTATCTAGGTCCTAACGGTATTTCCAGACCCATCCACAATTCTGATATTTTTTTGCGAAAATATTTCTTCGCTGATATAATCGACTCTCCGTGAATTCGCTTAGAATGAATTACGCACAAAATTTGCAAGAAGTTAGAGGAAGCCGATGAAATCGGACGATCTCGATTCGGATCACGCATATTTATTTTCGTAATTTGAATACACGGAAATGCTTAAGTAAGCTACGAGTGAGAGCATGCACATGGGATTCGATGAGGAAGATATTAAGGGACAAATATCATGAGATTGAGAGAAAATTACAAATAAATATATTTCTCCGAATGTAATGTTCATACAAATCGTATGGTTCCGCAAAACGTACGCGAGTGTAACCAATTAACAATGAAAACCAACAAGGTACATTGAGATAACGGTATTTACCGTCAGTAGTTATATTTATTTTTCAAAAACGCAGTTTATAATTGGATATATACAAATATCATTCACGTTTAGTCCATTCCAAGTGTCAATCATAAAGATTACGAAACTCTAATGATAACAATTGTAAATAAGAGATTCTTTTTCTTGTGGGAAAAAGCACAGCCCTACGACCATCCAAATTTTCTCTGATACTCCGAGAAAAGTTCTCAACCTGTCCGCTCTCTAGACACACCTGCACTCTCCTAAACATTTAAAGGCAAAAGCTTCACGGTCAATCTCCTCCCAACCTAATCTACACTCGACCATGCGGCCCATGCATCTTTCGGACAGGACCATTCCTTTATACCGGAGACCCCTTTATTCTCCAACACGAAAGAAAGGGGCAGATTGAGCAGAGACAAGGAAATAGAGCGGTGAAAAAAATAGCGTATCTCTGTTTTTTCCTAGAAAAGATGAAGCGCATCCATCTTACGTGATGAACGGAGAAGAAAGGTTTTATGGATTGGTATCGCTGGAAAGGCATTTTTATGGAGCCAGCGGGAACATTTAATTGATCCGATTTCTCCTCTTGTAAGTCCTGAACCTGTGCGGGATGTTTATTTATCTCCAAAGATTAAAAGGAAATTTAGAGACGTAATGTGAGCAATATTTTTATCTGTCATTTGCCCATTCAAAGTAATCTTGGGCATACACATACCACAGTGACTCCTAGATTTATTTAGAAAATTAATCCAACAGAAATGCATGTAAAAGACATTTTGTATTTACGATAAGGGAGAATTTAAAAGTTTTTACATGATATATTCCTCTTTTTGATCTTTAATACAGATCTTACACTACATTATTATGAACATTTATTTGATTAGATAAAATTATTTCCATTATAACAACATCGTTTCTGACATAAGATACTTAAGAATGTACACTGCGAATACCATAAAAAGGTACTACGAGTGTGTCAGAGCTGAGGAAATTGCTTTTCAATTAATGCAGGCCAATCTTTAGTCTATTTAATAATATTAGTTAGCACATGCTAATGAATCTGCATAAAATAAATTTAGAAAAGGTGTGGATGAGAAGTTAGAATTAAGGACAAACCTTCCTCCTGGAAAAAAAGTTTTCTGTACCTGAGTCATAATTTTACCGCATATCGTATTGTCACATCGATAAAGAATGATAAATTAAGATAATGATTAGCAAGAAAAAGTAACATTACCCCTTTCAGCAGCACAGAGAGGCAGTCAGATGATTTGAACTGCAATCAGCCGCTGATTCAGATCCACGCTGAAGGAAGTACTCTCTTTCGGGAAACTCATTCGACAAAATCCAGCGAAAACCTAATAAAGCAATAGAAAATCCCGTATATTAATATTTAATGTTACTATGAAAACAAGGTCTGAAATTATTTTTCAAACAAAAAATAATTGAATAGAAAATTATAGATAGATATAATGGAAAGATATAATTCCAATTTATATATTATTATAGTTTGTTGTATGATTCCCTGTGTTCTTGAAGGATTTTTATCTCATTATCAACACAAAATATCTTTTTATGTTCACATCCATTGCGAATGAGATGTTATTTTACAAGTAAGAGACGATTTTATCAATTAATGTAATAGCTGCTGAAATATGATGAAAATGGTGCGTAAGATTACAAAAAGCGCCGCTGCTTGTCAAGTGCCTTTGAAACCAAATGGAAAAGCATAGTTTATGCAATACACAAAGCTATGAAAATTGTTCGTCTCTAGAGATATAATTCCTTCCAATTTTCAATTACTTCCTTCTTCATATCGAAAAAAGTGGAACAAATAACATAAGACGGCCGTTTTCCGCAACAATACAGCGCATCTAAGGCGCCTTCAACAAATCTCCGTAAACGGTCAAGACGTCGCAAAGGGAAACGAAAAAAGCGGTAAAAAGCGCGACGATATGTCGAGAGAAACGAGGATTTCAAGAGAAATAGAGGCTGCAGAAGTGGGTCGGTGGGAGAGAGGAAAAAAAGGCTGAGATGACGAAGCACACTAGATTCGGTGGGACGCGTGGGAGGGGTGAAATGGAAGAATCTCGCCCACGCAAGAATCCACAATGAAAGGAGAAAGAATCGCTGCCAATTAAAGTGATTAGTTCGATTCGAAACGCTTTTCAGGGGCAGAGCAAATAATACCTATTTTTCTCCCGTTATACGAGGCATTACGTGTATCAGATGGGAAGAGCCATTACAAAAATGCGCAATGGAAGATTGTTGTCGTTTTAATTGGAGTGGGGTTTGAAAAAGTGGTCATTAAACGCTGTTATTATATGTTTAGCTCTTATTTCTTGGTCGGGGGAATGATTTATTTGCTGTGGTCTCGTTTCAACGGAGGGAAGAAGAATTTTATAGCTCGCTCGCGGATTCTATGCTCTGAGCTTGATTCGAGATCTCCTTTTAGAGGAACGAATCATATAAATATGGAGCAATTTATACGTATTTATCAAAAGAATGTCCTCAAATGTTATTCTTGATGATACGCAAACTTTTTAGAGAGTTTTATGGAAGAGAAATCGATCTCCTTCCGAAATTGTGTACGTTACTGTTTCTAGTAAGAAATTCTTACGAGTTATTCTTTGAAAGAAGTGTTTTAATTCTATATGAATAAGACAATTTATTAAAGCCATGTAACACATAGTAAAGTTTAACATATAAGCATTGAGTTCTTGAGGGTTCAGAAATGTTAAATCATGCTGAATACTATTATATTAGTAAAAAAATATATATAATACATTAGTAAAATGCATCATTGAATGCTGAGTCAAGTATCAAAAACCTTAATTCATTTATGCGAGTAAACATAAATAAAACCAAGTTATCTATGCTGTTTATGTCATGTATGAGGGATTTACAGACAGTCAACGATGTTTCATAGTGTTAAAGAAATATTGAATTTAAATACTAAATTACGTACAATATCTAGGACGGCTAGAAAAATCGCGGTGCGGAATCGTAAGATACAGAATCAGGAAGTGATAATGGAGAATTCTGGGTCTGAGAGGATGAGAGCGTAAAACTGGATTTGAAAGAAAAGGAAAAAAGAGAAAATACATTGCGATGGGAAGAATTTCAAAGAAAAAGGCGCATGAGAATGTATGTCCCAGATTGCCCCAGACATACACCATTTGGGTTCCATTTGAATCTTCGTGATCGATTTCAAAGGAACACGTTCACATGTGAGACACTACGTCTAAATTACGAGATAAAACTCAATATTCCGAAGGAATATCTTTTCTGATTAAAATCAGACAGACGTAAAGGGTGTACATATTAGGATTGCTATACTACACTTCGACTCTAAGATTATGGAACGAGATTATGCTATGTCACAAATCAGCTGATCTTCATTACAAATACCATAACTCTTGCACAAACAATTTCCATTATTTTTTATGAAGTATGAAGATAGAAAGGATAGAGAAGTAAGGCAACTCTGCTGGTTGTTTAAATGGATCCTTAGAAGTAAGAGTGAACGACTTCATGAGAGACTGTAGGTGTACAAACACGCAATAAAATTATTACATATGTGAGCCAGTTATTGTTTATTTCGCTATAATACGAAAAAATATTCCATAAGTATGTTCATAAAAACTATCAGGATTTCTCTTACCGTCTTAGGAATAATTATAACTGAAATGATTTAGCTCCATTTATCATCGTAAGTTATACAAAGATAAGCAAGCTAACTGGAATACACCACGTGACTCAAACTCTTTAATATTTCCTTTCCGGAGATAAAAATGACGATATAACAATATGATAGTAATGATTTTTCTCACTTATTATAGTTTGGTCGATTCAAATTTAATCACATATATTAAAAGAAAATTGTAGGATAGATAAATCGGATCAAAGTCGATGTAATTAATATTTAATTGAATTTGGTAACGTTGGATTCTGTGGCATAGAGTTCAACGATTTAGATAAGGACCGTGAGCCATTAACTTATGAGACCAATCGGTTCTTAATTCATGTAATAGAAGATACTATAATCTCAATACTAAATCGCACATATAAGATCGTTTCGCGAAATAAATATATAATCGTCGCTCTCGTACAATTTCATGTTTTAGAAGTAAAGAATTTAAAAATGGATTCATTTCACACGCGTTTTTGCTACATTTCGATGAATGTCTGCTTCTATTGACCTTCCAAGGTTTATTTAGCCTTATAGTAGAAAATTACGACCCATTTTATAGCCTCATATTTCATAATTTACTACATAATTTTGGTGAAAATTAAAATAAGCTAAAAAAACTTTTTAGTTTAAAACTTATATACTGATTCAAGATAATTTTCAATTATTCAAGTTAAACATTTTGAAAATATTACCGGAATCATCTTTGGAATATTTTAATGCAGCTAAACATTTTTCGTGGCTTAAGTATCGTGTTTCTCTTTCTCTCACATATTAAAATCAAACAGTTCGGTGCAAAGAAGATTAGAAAATAAATAAATTTCCTTATTCCTTATCAATATATTTCCTTTCCTTTCCAAAAACCTTAATATTTTTTTCCAAATACTCTACGAGATTCGTAAGCATTACTTTACGGTTTTTTATGGGGTTCTAAATGAAGAAGTTTCATTTTTTCCAAAAGTATTGCTTTTCCCTCAAAAAATTGCTTTTTAAGTCATCAGCAATTATTTTCTTTATGTTTTATTGCGGCCGTTTTCTCATTTCACCTGTTCGAAATCTTCAAACTTCATCATTCACGAACATAATCATATGAATTGTTACTTCCCATGTTTCACAGCTTATATGCTGAGTAGCGATATATTTTACCAAAATTAAGCACGGAATAAACTATTCATTTTAATGCATTTGCTTACTTTGGCCGTTCGTTTCAATTATAGATAAAAATATTTTATAGATCGTAAATGATTAATTACTGACTATACGATCCGTAGAAATGCATAGTGATTCTTACATTTAAAATTACGTATGAGCTACTTTAAGTTGAAATGCAGAGGAAGATGAAGCTATTTAGTGATTTAAAAAAGAAATATAAGATAAACTTCCTTCTTAATCATCCTTTCCGATTCAACCCGAAATGCATAATGAACTTGCCATACCAAAGTCCGTAAGAAATCGCAGTATTAGACAGCAAAAAACTACGCAATAGGAAACAGGCGAAGTTACGAAGTAATAAGCAGAGGAGAAATTGCATCGGAGGGAGTGTGGGCGGTTTTTCGAAAACGCGCCATTTCACCTTCCCACGTCCGAAAAACATCCGACGGAGAAATCGCGGGTCAGGGGAACAAGAAGCTGCTGGATGACAGGCGGTTGAGCGGGTGGAAAAAAAAGATTCGAAAGTTCCGAGGAGTTGGGGGTGGCTGTGGAATTCTCCTTTTGAAACCGCCTACGACTCATTCGGCCGTTTTTCCCTCATATTCCCGGTGACCGGAAAGAGAAGCGTGCGACATCTAACGTCGGGAGACGGAGTCGACGACAAAGAATGAAAAAGGTCGCTTTAGGCGATGTCGGCTCCTTTCATCGGATGCTGGGAAAGAGGATGAAGAAAGGATGTGCGGGGGCGGAAAATCCCACGGAGAATATCTAGATTTAAGGAAGCATCCAGTGGAGTAATTTTACACATCCGTGGGAATGATTTTTCTACCTGTGAGGGATTGGTTATTTCCTTGCGATTGAGTTGGTGAAAGATCTTTCACAGAACAGCGGATGTGAGCCTTTCTTATGATTCGTATAATGACGAAATTGGGCATGTTCTAGTTAGTGTTATGACTATAAACGAAATCCTGAAAAACATATCAAGGTAGTGCACGTAAGAAAAATTAATCCTCCAAGATAGATTGAATACAGACGAAAGTAAACTCGTAACAGACATTGAATAACGTAATGATGCACAATTATTCATCATGATCAACTCTCTCAATTCCAACTGAATCTTCCTGAGCATCAATAAACGTGGACGACTTATGCTCTCAACGCTCAAGATCGCTGAATTGATTAACATCCAAAAACAGGGACTGAAGTGCGCAAGTTTACGTGAAGGTTAAAAGTGATTGCATGCCTTCAAACCTTCTCTTTAGCTACTGAGGACGGGACGATGGGTGACAGCGAAACGGAACTGTGTCAGAAAATGGGATGGAGTTTCGTGGAATCTAATCGCCCAAATCACATGCGATGACATCTCCCTCATGCATGAGGAATCCCTTACGTATTGAGAGTACGATGGGGTCCTTAAGAGGATAAATCCCTGCCGGAATAACCGATCGTGTCATTTAGAATTGGGATGGTATGAAATTTATACCCGAGGAGTTGTAACCTTTATTTACGGCATGATTTGAATCTCACTTGGAGTGTCAGAGAAATAAACTAATGTTCTAGGTAGCTTTATGTAGATATCATTGCATAATACAACTTATAGGAACCGACTCGCATAATGATGCACGTCCCTTTATTTCAAATAATATATACTCCAAATATAATTTTCTATTAGTGAAGTGAGGACTGAATTGTCAGATTCTAATATCAGAATACGCTGTTGCCTACCTTTATACAGGACATATAAATAAAAAGCTACTTAAGAAAAATGAAAGTGTTGATAATTTACTATATTTCGGTATATTGTTTCTCACTTAGTTATTCTTTTATATCCATATTTTCTAATCAACATGTTTGCGAGAATTTCCACTCCACATTCGATGAAAACGTGTATAGTTCAGATTTACTTTCTCTTAGAGTGGATGCAATCCAATCCGTATAATGTTGAGCTCGCACTTAAGTAATGAGTGGTGTTTATTCCCCATCGGTTGCACTGTTCATTAGATCCATAAATTCGTTTTAAATATTTAATGAAATGAAAAATTAATAATTTTCAAGTTTCAGTTTAACACTTGCTGTCCTAAAATAATTCACCAGCTGTATTATTAAAACAATACGAATAAATATATTAATGAGAAATGAAATAAATTAGAAGATTAATGCGAAACCAGAATATTGAATCCAGATTCTTCTTCGCTATAAGTGCACAAAAAAATAAAACCCTCCATCAGTTCCGAAAGCCGAAAAAGAACTGAATTCGATCGGACAATCGCAAATCCTCGGAGGGCATTGCCCAATATCTTCTGTCGTAACAATCGACCGCTGTGTTTCCAAAACGCGTGAGTTTTAAAATAGACGAGTGTGGCAACACTTTTTCAGGACATGGGTTTTTCCAAGGGCAGTGGAGCAGTTGATATGCGAGGGGAGAGACAAAAGGACAAATGATCTGTGCACTGCGAGAGGCTAAAACAGGAGATGCATCATGGGAGATGGATGAGATTATTGCAGCGGATTTACCCCGTGAAACAGTGTGCCATTTACTCCTTCCATTCGTGGAAAATTTAGAGACGAGTAAATCGGGACATGCGTGGAAGTCCCGATTCACGTAGGATGCTTACAAGACGCAGTTGTGCACACACGGAAATGGTAAGTGAAAAGAAGAAGAAAATAAATGGGTCAACTACGAATGGTTTCTTAAATGTAATTTATGAAAGGTAATTTACCATATGATTAACTGCAGCAAGGTACATTGGATGTTACGTATAGCTCATAATGAAACCACAATTAGATTGTTTACTCCTCATTTAAGTTCGCTGCGGAGGTTATGTACAAGAACTTAGGCGATTAGAAACTTATGAGTTTTTTTTTAATCTCCCTTCTCATCTAATCCTTGTGCCAATATTTTAAAGTCTTCTAATTCACTTCAACCCTACATCATTACTGCTGAAAGATGAGTGATTTTATGACTGAGGAGTTGATGAAAAATATTTCCTCGGAAATAAACAAAAGAATGAAGATAAATATTCATTAGACAATATTCCTAAACGAATTTAAATTAGTTAAAATGGACAAGCAAATATATCTTTAGTTAAGGTAGATTCCACTTTCCAATTAAGATGTTATTTTTAATCAAAATAGGTATCATAGGTAAAATAAATTAGAGTTGGCGACTAAAATCTAAATACGTATTTTAGGAAACACAGCGAATTTCAAAGGTTTAGATGATCTCCAAAGATTATCCTATTAAATAAAATAATATAATCATAAAAGTAATAGTCTTAGATAATATTAGAATCTTCATTCGAAGTAACTGGAATTAATTTCTTTCTTTCAACATTATACCCTCTTTCTCTAAATCAATGTAAAAATCTTTATTATCTCTATCACATATTTTCCCATATTTTAGTTACATTGCTATGAAACCGTTTTACGTGTTCTTCTACCCTTTTCTCAAGTTTTAGATTTCTGAATGGATTGAATTATGAGTGCGTTTATATAAAGAAACAATGAAGTAGAATACTAATTTATTTTTCAGTCATCTGCTCTTTGTAACTTATTAATAGACTAAAAAAAGGAAGGCTCATTGAATTACAGGGACTCCTAGATGTCAGCATTAGATGTAATTCAATGGAAAGGTATCATACCTGGAGTCTGCCGTTTCTATTTCTTACCCACGGGAGCACATAAAAACAAATATCTCATCATCAACTTAGGAGTCGTTAAATATAAAAATATGACGTAACGGTATCATGATATGGGATGGGAATATAACCACTGCATAAAGAGGCTTTATGAAGGAACGGCAGAATGATGTCTCAGACTTAAAAATTAGCGCCTACGTGGTACGTTTTATGGTTGGGTCATATTCGATCGAACATTCATGCAAGTTTAAGAGTGCTGGTGGAAAAATATTTCATCTTAACGTTCATGGAGAAAATTATCCACTCATGTTACTTGATAAAAAGTCTCGTTGCTTAATTAGTACATCTAAATGGCATTTACGACGTATACGAAGAGTGGCGTTAATTTAATCACCCTAGAATATAATATGAAAATTAATAATAGTTAAAGGAGAAAGTTGATTATGATATAATGCATTTGTTCTTCATTAGACTTTAACAACGATAGCTTTTCACCGTAAAATTCGATTACGTACGGACATGCATTTCTCTCTCAGTTGAATCAAATAGTTTAAGTTCCTTTTTAATAAGTTCCTGTATACTTCAAAGTGCTTATAAAGGATTCAAGCCATATAGTAAATAGATGGAATGGAAGAGAACATTTCGTTATAACACATTCTTCTATTCATCAACTTTGATTAACCTCGCAGTAACCTAGATTTATTTGTTCCAAATAAAAAGCAAAACTCATCAAAATTATAATAAATATCTCTTTCGAATTTAGCAGCTTCTTCTTTAATTCATTCTACAGATTTTAGGAATCCTTTCGAATTCTCAAAACTCCAACTGTTACAATTTTTTTGCAAAGAAACTAAGAAGTAATTTAAAACAGATTAAAATTATTTTGGAGATTTTATATTTCGAATCAATTTATTTCTGTAGATACATATAATGTAAAACTTTAATTATGCTATGTAAATTCTTTTTAGAAATAATTCAAATCACGAATCGGTTAATATCTATAGTTGGAACCGTAAACACCTAAAATTCCATTCCCCTGAAGATTTTCAGAATTTCGATACTAAGGGTCAGTATTTTACATTCCCCTGCTACCACTAAAGGTATTATGGAAGCGTAAATATATACTCGGCCATTCAAAATTTGAGCTAAGAGGGAAAATAACGTGCTCTAGCGGTTCCATCGACCGAAGCATGTTGCACTGAGAAACGGCACATAACCCACCGCGATGCACAGTTAAAACGTAATAAAACATGAAAAGTTCGTAAAATTTTCCGGTTGTTTTAATGGGATTATTCCCCAACTTGGCATTTACGCTATGAAACGAAAACGTATTAGGTAAGTTTGCAGTCGCCTTGGGAGCGATGGCTGAAAACTACTTCCTCCTACACCGCCATCAAACTTTTAGGCGCCATAACTCCCCTAAAAATACAAACAATAACCGCTCCGATGGCTAGAGCGGCAGTGTTTTTATTCCGTCGATTACTCAGTAAATAACGAAATTCCTATCGTAAAAGTCCGACCAATTTCTCCTCAGCGTCTTAGGATCAGCGTGTTTCCAAGGTTACGGACATCTCCGGAGTGACCACTTCGCCCTTCCCACCCAGAAACATCTCTAAAATACTTGTTTGATGAAAATGAATCCCTTTATTTTACAGGTTTCGTCATAAAATAACGCACTGGTTCACAAAGTGCCCTCTTTGAACCTTTGATGTCCATTATGTCGTGCAGGGGGCCTATGATAATCCTGGACCTAAACAGGGTCTGTGAGGGACCTATTGGTTTCTATAAACCTACAGCGGCCCACGACTTATCGCCATGAATAATGAATTCTCCTGTCCAAATTTATGATCTAATGTGTTAACATGAGGACAAATTGTTTCTTCATCTGAGAGCTTAAATTCCTCTATTAAGAGATAATGTTTTAAGAATCACGAGAAGATAAACTTTGAGCTAACTTTGCTTTACAATGACGATGAAAAATCCTTTGCCAATTAATTATTATCTCTAACTCCATCCTCACTTAATCACTTATTTATCCTCATTTCATCCTCCTATTTAATCTTAAAATTTGACCCGATGTTCATTTGTTATCATATTTTACGAAGAAGCATAGCAGTATTTACAGATTCGTCGTGCTAATAATTATTTGTACTTTCTGAATCACGCCATGCGTTTCTAAATTAATCACGACAGTTATTGATATGAAAACTTTCTGAGTAAAAAAACCCTGACAGTCTAAATCGAGACGAATTTCAATTGAAATCCTTCCTCTTTACAACTATATATCGCCACAGTTACAATTCTCATTCGTCAAACATTTACCGTGCTTGAAGTGCATATCTATAAGTGTTTCAACGTATGGTCCAGATAGGAGTGGAAAGGAAGAGAGATCGTAAGAAAAAGAGCCATTGAGGATGATTGAACATTTCCCCTCCGAAAAAATCAGAATCAATACAGACAAATGAGCCAATCGGAAGGGAGAAATTGGAGTCTGTGAAAAAAACAAGGGGATGATGAAATTATTTCCGCATGCCAAGGCGACTGGGAGGCGGGCAGGATGCATCATGGGAAGAAATTAATAGACAAAGGAATGGCGATTATGCACGCATCATGCGCGCAGTGGTCTTTTCCTTGATTCGGATGCAGAGAATGACGGGAATTGATTGCTAAGGGAATAGGCGGTGACTAACTGTTCGGCAGCTGTGGTAATCAAGTGTGAACACGGAGGACTTGATGGGCGAGAACGCGGTGATAATATGATGAGGTACAATAACAAATGGATGCAGAAGAGGCTAACGATTATGATCATTACGAGAGTGCAAACCACAGTTCGACAGTTACATGTATTTGACGAAAGGCAATGAATGAATGTGAATGGATACTCAGGAACTATTTCTCTGTACCTCTTTCACTTCTTTTATTTGGTTTAAGTTTTAACCGACTTATGATGAAGAAATGAAAGTGCTCGGTAACTGTGGAGAAATTTCTTGGTAACGATTAACAGGCGATAACAAAACAAATCCAAAATTCTATTGGAAATAAGCTCAGATATTTGTATGGATGCAGGGTACACTCATAAGTACCTTATTTATCATTGCAAGCACATATATACGCCTAATTGTTAAATCATATCTATATTCTCGTGTACAGATATGATCTAACAATATGTGTGGTTCTTTCAATGACGCAACAAAGATTATATTTTATAATTATTTTCCGTCATTAAACTTCTTATTTCGAACGCGTTCATCATTACCCAAATTAAATTGAATATAATAATATAATTGTTATATTTTCATGGCAAGAAAAAGTAATTATCACTCATATCAACACTTATTTTCGAATTTGATCGCATATTAAATACATACCGCCAAATATGGGGGGAAAATATTGGACCCTTTTTTTGATTTGAAGCCAAAAAATAGAAAATATTTGTATCGAGAAACCGCAATATTCATAACATCGTCCAATCTCTTCCTTTCTTCGAACGCCCTAATTCATTTTAATCCCTCAAATTCTCCGTTAGCAGTAACGAAGGCAACCACCTCCAACTCATGCTTGATAATCTCGTTGCTTGGTAACATCCCTTCTTATTAACGCCGCACACTAACATAGGTGAGCCGGCGTCTTATCCGAGCTCTCATTTTGTTTTGAAGAATGCGCAACTTTGCCATATCGTGATGAAGCCTTTCTTACGCCGTGAAAAGTGACTGCGACAACCCAATCTGCTTGGATTGCCTTCACATGCCTTCGCCTCGAGGGCCTTCCCAGAACGCGGTACGTCACTAGCAATCATCCTTGCACTTTCTGGAGTCTTAATACGACTGCACCGGAGGTAAAAAGATCAAAAGACTCCCAAAAATGCATTTAAGTACGTCCTGAGAGGAAATGAACTTTGAAGAGATGTGCGTTTTACCTTCGTGTTTGTAACACCCTTCAGTCTTACGACAGGGACACACAAGACGGGCGCACAGCTGAAGTAATACAAAGGGTGACTTGAGAGGAAATGCAAGGAAAAGAAGGCAAAGAAAGAACCGGACGAGTGATGTACGAAGACGTTACGTCAAAACTCTTTCAGATAACGTGCGATAAGCTAACCACTGTGCTCAAATTCACATTATGAAATCATTCGAAAAAGATCTAATTACGTTTTATTTTGAATTGATTCGGTAATTTAATGTTGAAGAGCTTATTTTTTTAATAAGGCACTTTTAATAATAATACTAATTGTCTCTATTTCGGGCGAGTTGGATCCTAACTGAAATTAACCCCTAAGCGATTTAGAAGTTCATTCTATCACATTAGGAATTATAAATTTTAATAATGAAACTCAAACATATGGTAAGAATTTTACTTTTTCTTATGAAAATTAACTTTGGTCTGAGTATGGTCGGTACGATAGGATTTCAATAACAAAATAATTCCAATGTAATATAGTATATGATAAAAAATACATGAATTCAAGGATGGCTAGAAAGAATTACAGAAATATTTAATTAATATACATCATTGCCGTTTCCGAGGAGACTTTTGAACATTATAAAAGTGGTCACTTGAAAAGGCTTCAAGGGTTTCAAAATATCTCATTATAGATTAAATATTATCAAAACAAAGTGATGTTTGACGTACGTTTAACAAAGATCATGAATTACTCCTTTTCCTGTTCTACTTGGAATCAAATGCAAATGTGATCTTTTTCCCAAATAAATATGATATCGCCAACATAATATGGAGTCCAGGATTACTAAAAAGTATAGAAATTATTGAATATAAAGAAAGTTAAAACTGGAAATGAAATTTTATCTTTCAAATATCCAAATTATACTACCCCAATTACGCATAATTTTAATGCCTCGAACGTGCAAGGTTAAAGAGGAAGTTTACTACACAAGATGAAAGAAAATATTTTCAATCAATTTAAAAAGGATCTGAATCATATTCCGCACGTTATTTTATCAAGTGAATTTCATCCATGATTACGAAACTTTCCTTTCAGCCCAAAAGTTCCTTTTAGCCTAAAAACGCACAACGAAACATATCATCTATAAATCTTACGATACAAACACCGCTATTAAAACATCTCAGGAATATAACATCACATGTCCACATTAATATGTGAGGCATTCGTTGGAATTCCATTTTTGGCCTCGTGAACGCATGAGCCTAGAGCTTCAAATCACGTACGCGATTACTATTTCACGTATCGCTTACCCTTTTCGCAACGTTCTATTTATATAAGGAAACCACGGATGATTAATTAGTTGGATTAGGCCTTTATAGTACCCATTAAACGAATCTTCCCCAAGTCTAATTCTTCTCCAATCTTACTTCATCCCTTCCCATCACTTCCACCCCCGCCTCCTTCCACATCTACAAATGTATCTGAAGCCATCTCTCGGAGAGTAAACTACAAAGAAACCCTCCGCTGAGCCGCGGCGCCAACTTCAGCTACGTGAGTACCTTCATAACTGTTTTTCTCCACAGAATCCTTATCTTACTTTCCTTCTATGGTCATTTGCTCCTTACAGCGTCTCATTACTCCTTTCGCGGCAGATTTCGCGATATATAAATAGCACACTAAGACGAAACCTAATTATTACCATCTTCAGAATGGGATACTTCACTATGTGATTTTTGCTTGATATAGTTTCATCTATGTATAAACAACTCATCCAAAATGCTCCTTTTAGTAATTAGAAAGAGCGTGAAATGATATAAATGGTGGTTTTCAACGTTCCTCTTAAATAATTATTAGAACCATAAGCATCGTTACCATAAATTACGAAGGATTCATTCTGCCTAACCCCCTACCCTATAAGAGGCGATGAAAAAGTAAATTTTACTCAAAAATAACCGAAAGAAAGATATCAATCCTCTTCCAACCCCCGCTTAACATCAAACGACGGATGTTGGTGACATAACAATTGTGCCAGAAATAGTCAAGTGCCTCCGTGGACTCGGATATACTTCCGGAACCCAATTGAGATGTGTGAGAATCCGCGGTCGACCGGACACGTGCTATCAGTCCCACATCCAGACGCCCCCTCCTCCGCTGACCACTTCCTCTTCGCAGTAAACAACCAATCGGACGCTCTGATAAGACGCCCTTTGCGGAAGAGGATGGCGCCGGCTCATTAAAAATGTTAGGAGAGACGTTTTATCTACCAGATGAGGAAAAGTGCATTCAGTCCAATTTGGCATTTTCACGATCAAAAACAATTAAATTAGGTTGATATAATTCTGAACGGAACGGTATTTCCTTAATTAGATGTGCAAGAAAGTTTGTAGGCCTAACGAGGAGTAAATTTCAGATTGATGTATACGAAATACGATGAGATACATTCTAAAAAAAATGCTTATTAAAAAAAAACTGGGGCAGAAGATTGATAGGTACAATATTATTCAGAATATTACGTTTAATATACATTGCAGTTGCAATTTTTCTCTCGACAAACATTAAAATATTCAATCATAGTCGTGCAATATTAATTCAAAAATTGTTATAATAAGTTATATTTTTTATAATATAAATTTTTAAAATAATTTTTGAAATTAGTGTAAAAAATTATTTTAAAAATAGGAATAGAAAAAGGAGAAAACAAATTGATGAAAATAAATAACATAACTATATACGATACATAACTCTTCAACCTAAACTTAATGCCTTTAATATTTTCTGTTGGCTTCAGCTGGAAGATTTATAAATATCACAACTATCTATTTTGTATCGACTACGATCTTTGTAAAACATATTTCCTCAGTAGTCGCTGTGAAGTGCTAAGTCTCCTACCAATAAAACTTGTTTTATTATATAATAGAATTGTTTTATTTTAACAATTATTTGGTTCATTTAATTGTATTCATTTAATTTAAATATAGCCATATATTTAAACACTGAGCAATTTCTAAATATTGATTCTAAGTTTAATACTTAATATCTCTCGCAAACAGCTTTCATTATTTTTACTCTGAATTCCTAAAAGATCTGAAAAGAAATCAGCAAAGCTAAATCTATGATACATAGAATATTGAGGGCATTTTTGTAAATATTCATGTACATTTTAAACGAAGGGATATATACGCGAAATACTGGTCAACATATATTTTATTTCTCCTTTTTTTTCAAAATTAAAGAATCAGATAAATAAGAGAGATGGGAAAGGTGCTTTTCTAGACAACTCTATTAACTTGAACCTTGGACATCTGTAACTTAATGTTTAGTCCTCTTTACTTATCTTTTTTCCAAGATCTACGTGAGATCTTTGAGACAAGACTTTAAAGAATTATTTTTCATATGTATTTTCTTAACGGTTGCCTCATTTAAAACCGAATCGCATTGCATTCAGCTCCATAAGGTAAATTCACATAGATGATTGAATACTGCAGCTGCATTTTCTGCCAAATCTGCTTGATTCGCATATATATAGCGCTTTTGTTTGACTTTATAACAATGGTGCACCTAACAAGTCTCTTGTAATTCCTTTACTCTCTACCACATGAGACTCAAGCATTTGCAAACAGATTGAGCAACAAAAATTTAGGACGAAAAACGCTTTCCAACACATCTTCCGCAAATCTTTAGGGTACTCATTTAAATATATGCTGCAACCCAACGGTTACCATAATCCGTTGTTCGCTTATTTTTATTTTATGTCGCTAAGACGAGGAATGTCAGAGAGGAAAGTATAAGAATAAAGCCTTCCCCGACATAGTGTCCTTCATTGTCTTATCAAGTCTCATATCTCGAACATTAATTTCAATGGGAATGTCTTACGGAAATGGGAAAACCTGAAAGAAACCGTTAGCATGGATGGATTATGAATTCGTAATATGCGGGAACTTTGCACGTTTCCAGTCATTGTAACTCAGAAGGAAGGGTTAAACCCGTTGTTTCCAACTCTCGTAAAGATGTTCTTCTAAATTTATATGGCTCTGTTACTCTATGTATTCACGTCTAGAATCAATTCCTGGGAGGAAATTCAACTCTCGAGTATGCGGAAAATTTAACCTTCCAGACAAGACGATAATTTCGCATGCTCAAGGGACACAAAAGCAGAAATAATTACGGTGAATTGGTGAGTCGTTTGAAGCATTCGTAGAATTCTTAGTCACCAGAAAGATCTTTTGTGTTAATTATAGAGATATTGATGTATTCATATCGCTTAATAAATGGGAAGTAATGTGTCTTCTCTAATGAAATCACACAAAGAATATT
Organism: Pantala flavescens; assembly: GCA_020796165.1. Classification (NCBI taxonomy): domain Eukaryota; kingdom Metazoa; phylum Arthropoda; class Insecta; order Odonata; family Libellulidae; genus Pantala; species Pantala flavescens. Next base: position 51,839,687 of record CM036883.1, read on the forward strand.
AAAAATAAGGTTTTATGCAAATGTTCCCCATCTTAGATTTACTATCAACTAAGAAAATCTAGAAATAGAGCATTTATAGATAGCTTATTCAGTCATGACAAAGAAGATATGTTATATTAAAGAAGCCAAATTCAAAATTCGGAATCCCTGCAGGAGTGTTGATCACAATCAAAGTGGTGTGGTCTTTGAATATTGTAGGACAAACGGGAGAGAGAAGAACTCACTTCTAAATTCCTTTAGCTTCCATATTACCATTTTTACTTTTTTTCAATAACTTTTGGTAAGAGGTTTTAAATCCGCTCGTATGGGAATGGAATGATCGATTTCTTCGGCCAACTTTCACTTTTGACGTAATGGCGCCGTGGCTTAGTTGGTTAAAGCGCCTGTCTAGTAAACAGGAGATCGTGAGTTCGAATCTCGCCGGTGCCTAACTTTTTCTTTCGCTAAATAATTAAAGTTAAGCAAATAATCAGCGATAAATGCAAGTATATTACATTTAAAATGGTTCTATTTTTCAATGTAAAAATAAAAAAAAACCTTTGATGGATCGAGAAATTATAGATTCAAATCTATAACTCGATAAAAAACGTATTGAGAATTCAGGTCAATAACATTTACGAGTTAAAGATAACGAAGATATAATTGAGTCGCGCAAATCAATATATTCCTTTTACATACTCGAGAACGTCATTTAAAATCGCAACTTACTTATGAATGGGAGATAAACAGGTTAAAAACTTAAACATCTTTTCTATCATTAAAATTATCCAATGACTTTATACTTCCTGTTCCTTACATCCATTTTCTTTATTTAATATTAAAAAAGTTTGTATCGACCAGATAAAACCATATCCTCGGGAGTTAGAATTCACTTACTTTAACCGCTCGATTCTAAACGTTTAATTCTAAAGACATCAGCTGGTATACTACCAAGTACTTGCACTTGTCTCGGTCGTAAAATAAGTAACGGGTCTTTTATTTTACTAACACTTAACTAAAACGGGTTAAAATGAAAGTAGAGGAATAACTAATGATGTGAAAGAGAGTGGTACTATGGCTCAAGATACGCGATTCTTGATACAAGAATTTTTCATGTTCTACTTTATTGGGTGATAAACCGAAACTTGTATTCACAAGCTTCCCAAAAATGTTTCGTAGCCAATAAACCTCAAACGCTTTGGAAGTCTTATAGCGTGAAGTATTCAAAAACGTGACGAGCGAAATCATAATGTGTGAGAATCCGAAGAAGTTCGATTCGTTATCGAAAAGGCTATAACATATGCGTTTCATTTTACACCCCCTTCCGACGTCATGGATACTCGAAGTTTTAAACGGTACTTTGATGGAAGGAGTGTAACTAATGATTAACATCAGATCATTGTACATTCACCTTAACATCATTCTATATTTTTTCAAATATGATATTCTTAATAATGAATCTCTGAATTCACGTGAAAAATTATTCATTTTAATTAAGAAATATCACGTTTTCCCACCTTAAATTTCTCTCGCCTAAAGTACGGCGGTATATTCGAACTATATTAAAATAAAACAACGTTTATTCTAACGTTTGAAGAGATTTATTTATTAGAACGAGTGTTATTAATTACAAATACGTGATAAATTAACTATTAATGATAAAACATATAAATATCTCCATAAATCAATGACGAAAAATTGATGGAAGTAAGTCAACCAGTTTTTATATATATAGTTCTTAGACAACAGTTGACAATAAGGTATTTTTAATTTAGAGATCTAAAATTAAATTCAATAATGCGATCTAAATTATGTGAAATCAATGTCTATCCTTAAAAATAAATTCCGTTTGGTGTGTGTCCGGTGTTTACGGTGTTCTCATAAGAAATACCTGTAAACTTAGATTTTATCACTTTGCATGCTTCCTTTCTTTTGCAAAATTAAATAAGAGATAACCCACGTAAAGATTTAAAATTTAAAATTTTATATATATATATATAAAATTTTATTAAGGAAGAAACCTTTCCTAATTCGACGTCTTTCATCTCTTTCTCACTTGTCAAGTTATTGCCTTTAAATTCGCGAAAACACTCTGTACAACGGGGTCATCCACATTCATTAAAAGAGAGAGATTTTCTTACAATAATCCGTTTATAGAAGTCATTAACCCTCGAAAGGGTTCATTCCTTAATAGCATTCCTTCCTTCATTAGTTCCTTTTTCAAGAAAAGAGATATCTCCTCGAAAAGTATTTTGAGGCGGAATGCAACTCGATCAAACTAGAATCTTCGTAGAAGCGAATCCGCACAGAGCTTTGAACGTAAAGATTCTCCTCGCAGATTTTAGGAAAGGTTGAAACAGAGCGACGTTTCTCGTCACACCGAAAACATTCGAAATCCGACAGAGGGCCAGGTTATCGTTCCGGTGTCGCCTCAGTAGGCGGCTATCGTTATCGCGGAGCAGTCTTTGTTCCAGTGACATGTGAATCGAGTTTCCCCACGCTTTTGCTACGCAGTTCTCCATCAATCGAATGGCTATCACATCTCTAAGATTTTCCCTGGATGAAGTGGTTGCGCCAGTGTTATTTTGTGCTGTGGTTAGCGGTGCACGTTAAAGATCGATTAGATTGCCGGCAGCTTCGAAGAGGACGGCAATGCGACATCGTCATCCCAGTGCAGGTCAAGCAGTACACCTTTTTGCGAGGATGCAAGGTTCATTCGAAAAGCTAAGCAAGGTAAGAAACGTCCCATTGTAATATATTTCTTTTCCCTCGACGACAACACTGTGCCCCGGAATTTTATTTGCCGATTGCTTCCGAGCGAAGCGCTTGGAATACCTAGATTCCCATTCAAGATATCTTGACCACCTTAAAAAAGACTAGATTCGTACTAATAACAATCATATTGAACGAATGCACCAATATCTCTCGGCTGCATCCTGCATATGGGCTGGTAACTTATCGTTACAATGCGGCCTTTATTAAGTTTCCGAAGCAGTGCATTGAGTAATCCACTTTCTTTCATTTCAGGCAAGGGACTTTGGCCCTAAATCTGACTGAGGAGAATTTGCAAAGGTGGCTTGGACTTCTAGAGGTTGACAAAGGATACGTTACGCCTGCTACAATAAACAACGCATATAGCTCGTGCTATCATGATGTCAAAGGATTGTATAACTTGCTATGTAATTGATGGTTTAGTTGCAATAAAATTTTTCTTGGAAACCTACAAACTGTCTTTCTGTACACATGGCCTTCAACCGTTAAGGGCATTCGCAAACTCTTCCTATCTCACCCAATTTCCACTAACGATAGGACATTCATATAGAAAATGCTGTAATATATATTCATCATAGCTAAATTTCTTGATTAATTTTAAGAATTTTTTCCAATCGAACCAAATGAACCAGATTTTAAGAGTTCATGTGCCTTACACATAACTCTCCTCCTTTATATTTGGGGAATGCAGAGAAATTCATTTTTAAAGCCTCGTAATAGTGACAAAGTATCATTCCAACTCAGCCGCTCTGCTCCGTTCTTTCGTCATCCATTGGGGAAACTACTCCTTATGTCCACCCTATCTTTTAGTCCTTAGAAGGAATCGCGTGCATACGAGCCCATAATAAAAGGAAAATCACCAGCCTCGAAAGAGATTTTACTACATTAGCATTTTTATGAGGAATCTTAACGTGAAATTCGTCCAAAAGATTATCTTTATAATTACGAATATTGTCGACGAGGTACTCGAATTGTAATTTTTGAAGGAGGTTTATTGAAATATGCTCCCGTAGCAAGAGACTTTCACAGGTTATTATCATACGCATTGTGATCAAGGTAGTGTAAATGGAGCAAAAGGGAAGGTGGTTAGCCGCGGACGATAATTGTCCTGTCGGAGGATACGCAATGACTTCCCGCTGAAAAATGGGTACGCTCTAAACCTGGCACATTGAGAGTGGCGAAAACGCTCCGGACCGCGGGGTCATCTGAAGGCATTCGTACACAGAGAGAGATTTTCTGAAAATGTTTCCGCCTCGAAAGGGTTAATCATTTCCCCACTCATTGGGTCATCGAGATTTAATTTCATATCCTTTTCGAGGAACGAGACATCTCCTCGAAAAGTATTTTGAGGCGGAATGCAACCCGATCAAACTAGAATCTTCGTAGAAGCGAATCCGCACAGAGCTTTGAACGTAAAGATTCTCCACGCAGATTTTAGGAAAGGTTGAAACAGATCGACGTTTTTCGTCATACGGAAAACATTCGAAATCCGACAGAGGGCCAAGTTATCGTTCCCGTGTCGCCTCAGCAGGCGGCTATCGTTATCGCGGAGCAGTCTTTGTTCTAGTGACATGTGAAACGAGTTTCCCCACGCTTTTGCTACGCAGTTCTCCATCAATCGAATGGCTATCACATCTCTAAGATTTTCCCTGGATGAAGTGGTTGCGCCAGTGTTATTTTGTGCTGTGGTTAGCGGTGCACGTTAAAGATCGATTAGATTGCCGGCAGCTTCGAAGAGGACGGCAATGCGACATCGTCATCCCAGTGCAGGTCAAGCAGTACACCTTTTTGCGAGGATGCAAGGTTCATTCGAAAAGCTAAGCAAGGTAAGACGCGTCCCATTGTAATATATTTCTTTTCCCTCGACGACAACACTGTGCCCCGGAATTTTATTTGCCGATTGCTTCCGAGCGAAGCGCTTGGAATACCTAGATTCCCATTCAAGATATCTTGACCACCTTAAAAAAGACTAGATTCGTACTAATAACAATCATATTGAACGAATGCACCAATATCTCTCGGCTGCATCCTGCATATGGGCTGGTAACTTATCGTTACCATGCGGCCTTTATTAAGTTTCCGAAGCCGTTTCTTCGAACAGAGGGCTCGGGCGCAACTTCATAGTTTTTATGAGGATGATTATATCTTCAACAGAGGGCATTAAATTAGAAAAAAGGGAAAATGAATGACTGGTGAAAGGGAGGATGTTGACACGGTGAGGTCGCTGTGGAAAGTGCCTAACGCGCGGCGGTATTTCGAGGCGCGATTGTCACCGACGGGAATCTAAAATCAGGGAAGGATTTTTGAAAATAAACCTAAGGTTAGTCGTTACCGATTAAAATTTAATGAAGATTAGTATTTATTATGACTTTTTGCCTACTACGTGAGTCTTACCGAGCACAAATACTGATTTCATAAGCATCGAAAACTTATTCCTTCCGATTTCAAGAAAACCGCCATTGCTCGCGGTCGACATAAAATAAGAGAGGAATTTTGGCGATATTCGATCGGAAATCGCATGAAGATATCTTTGGCATAATGTTTAATAATACAGCTTCTGCACTGACAGCGGTGGTATTTCTCTCAGCCAATCAGAAGCGAGAAAAATGTTTAGCGGTACTTCAAAAGTTATAAATTTTTTTTTTCAACATTTAATTTAGAAAAGAGCTAATCTCCGGCTACTGGAACGAGCCAAAGCTAGGGTTTGTCAATCTTTTCCATCTTCTCACTTTATGTTCCTTTATTTTACGATGAAAGTCTTAGCCACAGTCAGTATATATGTTCATAAACATACGCCTGCCATAACCTCCTCCAACACGAGATGTTAATTTTTACTAATTTCAAGAGTACGACACGTGAAACAATAACCAAACATAGTTATAAATCAATAAAACAGCCTTGACAGTGTCAGTCTAGTGGAAGTGAGCCTCGGTTCTGGATGTTGGCTACTTGTTTTAATTAATTCATCACACTTCAATTCTAGGATGCCATTGAATCGAGAACGTTCGCCGTCCTATCCGCGAGCAGAGCGATGAGTCTTCACGGGATGGATTGCCGAGCACATTCTTGGAAGATGGAATGGATTGACTGAACCTTCGAGTTTGTGAGCAGATAACATTTTTACGGTATGACTTCTAACTGTTCCTATTTTTCCTCACACTCAATTGAATCGAATCTATTCTTCGATGCAAACCGAGCATAGTTATGCAATGGACGCTCCCATATTTGCAAAGGAAAAACAAATTACTTTTTGATACAAATCATTACGAACGACAAGAAGGGCCCATGAGCATTATCATCATCAGTGTCCATTCTATCTGCAGTAAGGACCTTCTTTCTCGTCAAACTGCTCTATTTATCCTCTCTCTCTCTTTTGTTACTCCTCCCTTCATTTTTCCATGGAGAACATTGGGAGCAAATTCAGAGCTTTTCAGCAGGATACCATTCTTTATGGATGATTTTGTGTGTCCTTGGACCTTCCATTGCCTTCGCTTGTCTCTGACCCTAACTAAGCATCTTATTTCCAGTGTTTTCAACCGCCAAAAGGTCTCCACGCCTTGAGTGTTTCATCTGAATTATTTTCTGTGAACAGTGGCAAACTTCTGCAGACTTCCATCATGTCTCCGAGCGATTTCAGGCTGAATTTACTGATAGCTTGTTTACTTCTTCACTCATTCAACCATTCCTGAGCTTCAAGCATTCGCTCATGGAGCATAGAGGTGGCAACTCCTTGTTGATTATTTCATATTGTTCTAGGTATTCCGGTTTATGTTATGCTACCTTGATGACACCGCAATAAGGTAACTTGCAGTATCATAATTCTTCCACATGTTTCATGGGCAGCGGTGAACTTTACTTCATTCTTAAGGATTTCCATTTTAATGATTCCTGTTATTGTGTGACTTGTAAACGCCTTCGTTCAGTCTGTGCAACGATGATTCCATGGTGTCCTTATTTTCTAATTTGACATCCATTTTATCTCTGAGATTTCCCTCCCCAAAATAAAGTTAATCCCTTATTCTGATTACCAAATGGAAACGTTGGCATTGAATGCTGCAAGCATAATCCATCTCCAAGGCCTCCAATCCACCTCTTCCCTTACTCCTTGCTTACAATCAAATGATTTTGGAATCCTTTTATTTCCTCACTCCCTTTGATGCTATGAATCTTCCCCGATGTGAAAATATTTAATCCATGACCTATTATATTCCCAATTTAAAATTTTGGGAACCCTACTGAGGCTTTCTCTATGATTACACAACATTTGCTGCAGTGCATTGAGTAATCCACTATCTTTTATTTCAGGCGAGGGACTTTGGCCCTAAATCTGACTGAGGAGAATTTGCAAAGGTGGCTTGGACTTCTAGAGGTTGACAAAGGATACGTTACGCCTGCTACAATAAACAACGCATATAGCTCGTGCTATCATGATGTCAAAGGATTGTATAACTTGCTATGTAATTGATGGTTTAGTTGCAATAAAATTTTTCTTGGAAACCTACAAACTGTCTTTCTGTACACATGGCCTTCAACCGTTAAGGGCATTCGCAAACTCTTCCTATCTCACCCAATTTCCACTAACGATAGGACATTCATATAGAAAATGCTGTAATATATATTCATCATAGCTAAATTTCTTGATTAATTTTAAGAATTTTTTCCAATCGAACCAAATGAACCAGATTTTAAGAGTTCATGTGCCTTACACATAACTCTCCTCCTTTATATTTGGGGAATGCAGAGAAATTCATTTTTAAAGCCTCGTAATAGTGACAAAGTATCATTCCAACTCAGCCGCTCTGCTCCGTTCTTTCGTCATCCATTGGGGAAACTACTCCTTATGTCCACCCTATCTTTTAGTCCTTAGAAGGAATCGCGTGCATACGAGCCCATAATAAAAGGAAAATCACCAGCCTCGAAAGAGATTTTACTACATTAGCATTTTTATGAGGAATCTTAACGTGAAATTCGTCCAAAAGATTATCTTTATAATTACGAATATTGTCGACGAGGTACTCGAATTGTAATTTTTGAAGGAGGTTTATTGAAATATGCTCCCGTAGCAAGAGACTTTCACAGGTTATTATCATACGCATTGTGATCAATGTAGTGTAAATGGAGCAAAAGGGAAGGTGGTTAGCCGCGGACGATAATTGTCCTGTCGGAGGATACGCAATGACTTCCCGCTGAAAAATGGGTACGCTCTAAACCTGGCACATTGAGAGTGGCGAAAACGCTCCGGACCGCGGGGTCATCTGAAGGCATTCGTACACAGAGAGAGATTTTCTGAAAATGTTTCCGCCTCGAAAGGGTTAATCATTTCCCCACTCATTGGGTCATCGAGATTTAATTTCATATCCTTTTCGAGGAACGAGACATCTCCTCGAAAAGTATTTTGAGGCGGAATGCAACCCGATCAAACTAGAATCTTCGTAGAAGCGAATCCGCACAGAGCTTTGAACGTAAAGATTCTCCACGCAGATTTTAGGAAAGGTTGAAACAGATCGACGTTTTTCGTCATACGGAAAACATTCGAAATCCGACAGAGGGCCAAGTTATCGTTCCCGTGTCGCCTCAGCAGGCGGCTATCGTTATCGCGGAGCAGTCTTTGTTCTAGTGACATGTGAAACGAGTTTCCCCACGCTTTTGCTACGCAGTTCTCCATCAATCGAATGGCTATCACATCTCTAAGATTTTCCCTGGATGAAGTGGTTGCGCCAGTGTTATTTTGTGCTGTGGTTAGCGGTGCACGTTAAAGATCGATTAGATTGCCGGCAGCTTCGAAGAGGACGGCAATGCGACATCGTCATCCCAGTGCAGGTCAAGCAGTACACCTTTTTGCGAGGATGCAAGGTTCATTCGAAAAGCTAAGCAAGGTAAGAAACGTCCCATTGTAATATATTTCTTTTCCCTCGACGACAACACTGTGCCCCGGAATTTTATTTGCCGATTGCTTCCGAGCGAAGCGCTTGGAATACCTAGATTCCCATTCAAGATATCTTGACCACCTTAAAAAAGACTAGATTCGTACTAATAACAATCATATTGAACGAATGCACCAATATCTCTCGGCTGCATCCTGCATATGGGCTGGTAACTTATCGTTACCATGCGGCCTTTATTAAGTTTCCGAAGCCGTTTCTTCGAACAGAGGGCTCGGGCGCAACTTCATAGTTTTTATGAGGATGATTATATCTTCAACAGAGGGCATTAAATTAGAAAAAAGGGAAAATGAATGACTGGTGAAAGGGAGGATGTTGACACGGTGAGGTCGCTGTGGAAAGTGCCTAACGCGCGGCGGTATTTCGAGGCGCGATTGTCACCGACGGGAATCTAAAATCAGGGAAGGATTTTTGAAAATAAACCTAAGGTTAGTCGTTACCGATTAAAATTTAATGAAGATTAGTATTTATTATGACTTTTTGCCTACTACGTGAGTCTTACCGAGCACAAATACTGATTTCATAAGCATCGAAAACTTATTCCTTCCGATTTCAAGAAAACCGCCATTGCTCGCGGTCGACATAAAATAAGAGAGGAATTTTGGCGATATTCGATCGGAAATCGCATGAAGATATCTTTGGCATAATGTTTAATAATACAGCTTCTGCACTGACAGCGGTGGTATTTCTCTCAGCCAATCAGAAGCGAGAAAAATGTTTAGCGGTACTTCAAAAGTTATAAATTTTTTTTTTCAACATTTAATTTAGAAAAGAGCTAATCTCCGGCTACTGGAACGAGCCAAAGCTAGGGTTTGTCAATCTTTTCCATCTTCTCACTTTATGTTCCTTTATTTTACGATGAAAGTCTTAGCCACAGTCAGTATATATGTTCATAAACATACGCCTGCCATAACCTCCTCCAACACGAGATGTTAATTTTTACTAATTTCAAGAGTACGACACGTGAAACAATAACCAAACATAGTTATAAATCAATAAAACAGCCTTGACAGTGTCAGTCTAGTGGAAGTGAGCCTCGGTTCTGGATGTTGGCTACTTGTTTTAATTAATTCATCACACTTCAATTCTAGGATGCCATTGAATCGAGAACGTTCGCCGTCCTATCCGCGAGCAGAGCGATGAGTCTTCACGGGATGGATTGCCGAGCACATTCTTGGAAGATGGAATGGATTGACTGAACCTTCGAGTTTGTGAGCAGATAACATTTTTAAGGTATGACTTCTAACTGTTCCTATTTTTCCTCACACTCAATTGAATCGAATCTATTCTTCGATGCAAACCGAGCATAGTTATGCAATGGACGCTCCCATATTTGCAAAGGAAAAACAAATTACTTTTTGATACAAATCATTACGAACGACAAGAAGGGCCCATGAGCATTATCATCATCAGTGTCCATTCTATCTGCAGTAAGGACCTTCTTTCTCGTCAAACTGCTCTATTTATCCTCTCTCTCTCTTTTGTTACTCCTCCCTTCATTTTTCCATGGAGAACATTGGGAGCAAATTCAGAGCTTTTCAGCAGGATACCATTCTTTATGGATGATTTTGTGTGTCCTTGGACCTTCCATTGCCTTCGCTTGTCTCTGACCCTAACTAAGCATCTTATTTCCAGTGTTTTCAACCGCCAAAAGGTCTCCACGCCTTGAGTGTTTCATCTGAATTATTTTCTGTGAACAGTGGCAAACTTCTGCAGACTTCCATCATGTCTCCGAGCGATTTCAGGCTGAATTTACTGATAGCTTGTTTACTTCTTCACTCATTCAACCATTCCTGAGCTTCAAGCATTCGCTCATGGAGCATAGAGGTGGCAACTCCTTGTTGATTATTTCATATTGTTCTAGGTATTCCGGTTTATGTTATGCTACCTTGATGACACCGCAATAAGGTAACTTGCAGTATCATAATTCTTCCACATGTTTCATGGGCAGCGGTGAACTTTACTTCATTCTTAAGGATTTCCATTTTAATGATTCCTGTTATTGTGTGACTTGTAAACGCCTTCGTTCAGTCTGTGCAACGATGATTCCATGGTGTCCTTATTTTCTAATTTGACATCCATTTTATCTCTGAGATTTCCCTCCCCAAAATAAAGTTAATCCCTTATTCTGATTACCAAATGGAAACGTTGGCATTGAATGCTGCAAGCATAATCCATCTCCAAGGCCTCCAATCCACCTCTTCCCTTACTCCTTGCTTACAATCAAATGATTTTGGAATCCTTTTATTTCCTCACTCCCTTTGATGCTATGAATCTTCCCCGATGTGAAAATATTTAATCCATGACCTATTATATTCCCAATTTAAAATTTTGGGAACCCTACTGAGGCTTTCTCTATGATTACACAACATTTGCTGCAGTGCATTGAGTAATCCACTTTCTTTCATTTCAGGCGAGGGACTTTGGCCCTAAATCTGACTGAGGAGAATTTGCAAAGGTGGCTTGGACTTCTAGAGGTTGACAAAGGATACGTTACGCCTGCTACAATAAACAACGCATATAGCTCGTGCTATCATGATGTCAAAGGATTGTATAACTTGCTATGTAATTGATGGTTTAGTTGCAATAAAATTTTTCTTGGAAACCTACAAACTGTCTTTCTGTACACATGGCCTTCAACCGTTAAGGGCATTCGCAAACTCTTCCTATCTCACCCAATTTCCACTAACGATAGGACATTCATATAGAAAATGCTGTAATATATATTCATCATAGCTAAATTTCTTGATTAATTTTAAGAATTTTTTCCAATCGAACCAAATGAACCAGATTTTAAGAGTTCATGTGCCTTACACATAACTCTCCTCCTTTATATTTGGGGAATGCAGAGAAATTCATTTTTAAAGCCTCGTAATAGTGACAAAGTATCATTCCAACTCAGCCGCTCTGCTCCGTTCTTTCGTCATCCATTGGGGAAACTACTCCTTATGTCCACCCTATCTTTTAGTCCTTAGAAGGAATCGCGTGCATACGAGCCCATAATAAAAGGAAAATCACCAGCCTCGAAAGAGATTTTACTACATTAGCATTTTTATGAGGAATCTTAACGTGAAATTCGTCCAAAAGATTATCTTTATAATTACGAATATTGTCGACGAGGTACTCGAATTGTAATTTTTGAAGGAGGTTTATTGAAATATGCTCCCGTAGCAAGAGACTTTCACAGGTTATTATCATACGCATTGTGATCAATGTAGTGTAAATGGAGCAAAAGGGAAGGTGGTTAGCCGCGGACGATAATTGTCCTGTCGGAGGATACGCTATGACATCCCGCTGAAAAATGGGTACGCTCTAAACCTGGCACATTGAGAGTGGCGAAAACGCTCCGGACCGCGGGGTCATCTGAAGGCATTCGTACACAGAGAGAGATTTTCTGAAAATGTTTCCGCCTCGAAAGGGTTAATCATTTCCCCACTCATTGGGTCATCGAGATTTAATTTCATATCCTTTTCGAGGAACGAGACATCTCCTCGAAAAGTATTTTGAGGCGGAATGCAACCCGATCAAACTAGAATCTTCGTAGAAGCGAATCCGCACAGAGCTTTGAACGTAAAGATTCTCCACGCAGATTTTAGGAAAGGTTGAAACAGATCGACGTTTTTCGTCATACGGAAAACATTCGAAATCCGACAGAGGGCCAAGTTATCGTTCCCGTGTCGCCTCAGTAGGCGGCTATCGTTATCGCGGAGCAGTCTTTGTTCTAGTGACATGTGAAACGAGTTTCACCACGCTTTTGCTACGCAGTTCTCCAGCAATCGAATGGCTATCACATCTCTAAGATTTTCCCTGGATGAAGTGGTTGCGCCAGTGTTATTTTGTGCTGTGGTTAGCGGTGCACGTTAAAGATCGATTAGATTGCCGGCAGCTTCGAAGAGGACGGCAATGCGACATCGTCATCCCAGTGCAGGTCAAGCAGTACACCTTTTTGCGAGGATGCAAGGTTCATTCGAAAAGCTAAGCAAGGTAAGAAACGTCCCATTGTAATATATTTCTTTTCCCTCGACGACAACACTGTGCCCCGGAATTTTATTTGCCGATTGCTTCCGAGCGAAGCGCTTGGAATACCTAGATTCCCATTCAAGATATCTTGACCACCTTAAAAAAGACTAGATTCGTACTAATAACAATCTTATTGAACGAATGCACCAATATCTCTCGGCAGCATCCTGCATATGGGCTGGTAACTTATCGTTACCATGCGGCCTTTATTAAGTTTCCGAAGCCGTTTCTTCGAACAGAGGGCTCGGGCGCAACTTCATAGTTTTTATGAGGATGATTATATCTTCAACAGAGGGCATTAAATTAGAAAAAAGGGAAAATGAATGACTGGTGGAAGGGAGGATGTTGACACGGTGAGGTCGCTGTGGAAAGTGCCTAACGCGCGGCGGTATTTCGAGGCGCGATTGTCACCGACGGGAATCTAAAATCAGGGAAGGATTTTTGAAAATAAACCTAAGGTTAGTCGTTACCGATTAAAATTTAATGAAGATTAGTATTTATTATGACTTTTTGCCTACTACGTGAGTCTTACCGAGCACAAATACTGATTTCATAAGCATCGAAAACTTATTCCTTCCGATTTCAAGAAAACCGCCATTGCTCGCGGTCGACATAAAATAAGAGAGGAATTTTGGCGATATTCGATCGGAAATCGCATGAAGATATCTTTGGCATAATGTTTAATAATACAGCTTCTGCACTGACAGCGGTGGTATTTCTCTCAGCCAATCAGAAGCGAGAAAAATGTTTAGCGGTACTTCAAAAGTTATAAATTTTTTTTTTCAACATTTAATTTAGAAAAGAGCTAATCTCCGGCTACTGGAACGAGCCAAAGCTAGGGTTTGTCAATCTTTTCCATCTTCTCACTTTATGTTCCTTTATTTTACGATGAAAGTCTTAGCCACAGTCAGTATATATGTTCATAAACATACGCCTGCCATAACCTCCTCCAACACGAGATGTTAATTTTTACTAATTTCAAGAGTACGACACGTGAAACAATAACCAAACATAGTTATAAATCAATAAAACAGCCTTGACAGTGTCAGTCTAGTGGAAGTGAGCCTCGGTTCTGGATGTTGGCTACTTGTTTTAATTAATTCATCACACTTCAATTCTAGGATGCCATTGAATCGAGAACGTTCGCCGTCCTATCCGCGAGCAGAGCGATGAGTCTTCACGGGATGGATTGCCGAGCACATTCTTGGAAGATGGAATGGATTGACTGAACCTTCGAGTTTGTGAGCAGATAACATTTTTAAGGTATGACTTCTAACTGTTCCTATTTTTCCTCACACTCAATTGAATCGAATCTATTCTTCGATGCAAACCGAGCATAGTTATGCAATGGACGCTCCCATATTTGCAAAGGAAAAACAAATTACTTTTTGATACAAATCATTACGAACGACAAGAAGGGCCCATGAGCATTATCATCATCAGTGTCCATTCTATCTGCAGTAAGGACCTTCTTTCTCGTCAAACTGCTCTATTTATCCTCTCTCTCTCTTTTGTTACTCCTCCCTTCATTTTTCCATGGAGAACATTGGGAGCAAATTCAGAGCTTTTCAGCAGGATACCATTCTTTATGGATGATTTTGTGTGTCCTTGGACCTTCCATTGCCTTCGCTTGTCTCTGACCCTAACTAAGCATCTTATTTCCAGTGTTTTCAACCGCCAAAAGGTCTCCACGCCTTGAGTGTTTCATCTGAATTATTTTCTGTGAACAGTGGCAAACTTCTGCAGACTTCCATCATGTCTCCGAGCGATTTCAGGCTGAATTTACTGATAGCTTGTTTACTTCTTCACTCATTCAACCATTCCTGAGCTTCAAGCATTCGCTCATGGAGCATAGAGGTGGCAACTCCTTGTTGATTATTTCATATTGTTCTAGGTATTCCGGTTTATGTTATGCTACCTTGATGACACCGCAATAAGGTAACTTGCAGTATCATAATTCTTCCACATGTTTCATGGGCAGCGGTGAACTTTACTTCATTCTTAAGGATTTCCATTTTAATGATTCCTGTTATTGTGTGACTTGTAAACGCCTTCGTTCAGTCTGTGCAACGATGATTCCATGGTGTCCTTATTTTCTAATTTGACATCCATTTTATCTCTGAGATTTCCCTCCCCAAAATAAAGTTAATCCCTTATTCTGATTACCAAATGGAAACGTTGGCATTGAATGCTGCAAGCATAATCCATCTCCAAGGCCTCCAATCCACCTCTTCCCTTACTCCTTGCTTACAATCAAATGATTTTGGAATCCTTTTATTTCCTCACTCCCTTTGATGCCATGAATCTTCCCCGATGTGAAAATATTTAATCCATGACCTATTATATTCCCAATTTAAAATTTTGGGAACCCTACTGAGGCTTTCTCTATGATTACACAACATTTGCTGCAGTGCATTGAGTAATCCACTATCTTTTATTTCAGGCGAGGGACTTTGGCCCTAAATCTGACTGAGGAGAATTTGCAAAGGTGGCTTGGACTTCTAGAGGTTGACAAAGGATACGTTACGCCTGCTACAATAAACAACGCATATAGCTCGTGCTATCATGATGTCAAAGGATTGTATAACTTGCTATGTAATTGATGGTTTAGTTGCAATAAAATTTTTCTTGGAAACCTACAAACTGTCTTTCTGTACACATGGCCTTCAACCGTTAAGGGCATTCGCAAACTCTTCCTATCTCACCCAATTTCCACTAACGATAGGACATTCATATAGAAAATGCTGTAATATATATTCATCATAGCTAAATTTCTTGATTAATTTAAAGAATTTTTTCCAATCGAACCAAATGAACCAGATTTTAAGAGTTCATGTGCCTTACACATAACTCTCCTCCTTTATATTTGGGGAATGCAGAGAAATTCATTTTTAAAGCCTCGTAATAGTGACAAAGTATCATTCCAACTCAGCCGCTCTGCTCCGTTCTTTCGTCATCCATTGGGGAAACTACTCCTTATGTCCACCCTATCTTTTAGTCCTTAGAAGGAATCGCGTGCATACGAGCCCATAATAAAAGGAAAATCACCAGCCTCGAAAGAGATTTTACTACATTAGCATTTTTATGAGGAATCTTAACGTGAAATTCGTCCAAAAGATTATCTTTATAATTACGAATATTGTCGACGAGGTACTCGAATTGTAATTTTTGAAGGAGGTTTATTGAAATATGCTCCCGTAGCAAGAGACTTTCACAGGTTATTATCATACGCATTGTGATCAATGTAGTGTAAATGGAGCAAAAGGGAAGGTGGTTAGCCGCGGACGATAATTGTCCTGTCGGAGGATACGCAATGACTTCCCGCTGAAAAATGGGTACGCTCTAAACCTGGCACATTGAGAGTGGCGAAAACGCTCCGGACCGCGGGGTCATCTGAAGGCATTCGTACACAGAGAGAGATTTTCTGAAAATGTTTCCGCCTCGAAAGGGTTAATCATTTCCCCACTCATTGGGTCATCGAGATTTAATTTCATATCCTTTTCGAGGAACGAGACATCTCCTCGAAAAGTATTTTGAGGCGGAATGCAACCCGATCAAACTAGAATCTTCGTAGAAGCGAATCCGCACAGAGCTTTGAACGTAAAGATTCTCCACGCAGATTTTAGGAAAGGTTGAAACAGATCGACGTTTTTCGTCATACGGAAAACATTCGAAATCCGACAGAGGGCCAAGTTATCGTTCCCGTGTCGCCTCAGCAGGCGGCTATCGTTATCGCGGAGCAGTCTTTGTTCTAGTGACATGTGAAACGAGTTTCCCCACGCTTTTGCTACGCAGTTCTCCATCAATCGAATGGCTATCACATCTCTAAGATTTTCCCTGGATGAAGTGGTTGCGCCAGTGTTATTTTGTGCTGTGGTTAGCGGTGCACGTTAAAGATCGATTAGATTGCCGGCAGCTTCGAAGAGGACGGCAATGCGACATCGTCATCCCAGTGCAGGTCAAGCAGTACACCTTTTTGCGAGGATGCAAGGTTCATTCGAAAAGCTAAGCAAGGTAAGAAACGTCCCATTGTAATATATTTCTTTTCCCTCGACGACAACACTGTGCCCCGGAATTTTATTTGCCGATTGCTTCCGAGCGAAGCGCTTGGAATACCTAGATTCCCATTCAAGATATCTTGACCACCTTAAAAAAGACTAGATTCGTACTAATAACAATCTTATTGAACGAATGCACCAATATCTCTCGGCAGCATCCTGCATATGGGCTGGTAACTTATCGTTACCATGCGGCCTTTATTAAGTTTCCGAAGCCGTTTCTTCGAACAGAGGGCTCGGGCGCAACTTCATAGTTTTTATGAGGATGATTATATCTTCAACAGAGGGCATTAAATTAGAAAAAAGGGAAAATGAATGACTGGTGAAAGGGAGGATGTTGACACGGTGAGGTCGCTGTGGAAAGTGCCTAACGCGCGGCGGTATTTCGAGGCGCGATTGTCACCGACGGGAATCTAAAATCAGGGAAGGATTTTTGAAAATAAACCTAAGGTTAGTCGTTACCGATTAAAATTTAATGAAGATTAGTATTTATTATGACTTTTTGCCTACTACGTGAGTCTTACCGAGCACAAATACTGATTTCATAAGCATCGAAAACTTATTCCTTCCGATTTCAAGAAAACCGCCATTGCTCGCGGTCGACATAAAATAAGAGAGGAATTTTGGCGATATTCGATCGGAAATCGCATGAAGATATCTTTGGCATAATGTTTAATAATACAGCTTCTGCACTGACAGCGGTGGTATTTCTCTCAGCCAATCAGAAGCGAGAAAAATGTTTAGCGGTACTTCAAAAGTTATAAATTTTTTTTTTCAACATTTAATTTAGAAAAGAGCTAATCTCCGGCTACTGGAACGAGCCAAAGCTAGGGTTTGTCAATCTTTTCCATCTTCTCACTTTATGTTCCTTTATTTTACGATGAAAGTCTTAGCCACAGTCAGTATATATGTTCATAAACATACGCCTGCCATAACCTCCTCCAACACGAGATGTTAATTTTTACTAATTTCAAGAGTACGACACGTGAAACAATAACCAAACATAGTTATAAATCAATAAAACAGCCTTGACAGTGTCAGTCTAGTGGAAGTGAGCCTCGGTTCTGGATGTTGGCTACTTGTTTTAATTAATTCATCACACTTCAATTCTAGGATGCCATTGAATCGAGAACGTTCGCCGTCCTATCCGCGAGCAGAGCGATGAGTCTTCACGGGATGGATTGCCGAGCACATTCTTGGAAGATGGAATGGATTGACTGAACCTTCGAGTTTGTGAGCAGATAACATTTTTAAGGTATGACTTCTAACTGTTCCTATTTTTCCTCACACTCAATTAATCGAATCTATTCTTCGATGCAAACCGAGCATAGTTATGCAATGGACGCTCCCATATTTGCAAAGGAAAAACAAATTACTTTTTGATACAAATCATTACGAACGACAAGAAGGGCCCATGAGCATTATCATCATCAGTGTCCATTCTATCTGCAGTAAGGTCCTTCTTTCTCGTCAAACTGCTCTATTTATCCTCTCTCCCTTTTGTTACTCCTCCCCACATTTTTCCATGGAGAACATTGGGAGCAAATTCAGAGCTTTTCAGCAGGATACCATTCTTTATGGATGATTTTGTGTGTCCTTGGACCTTCCATTGCCTTCGCTTGTCTCTGACCCTAACTAAGCATCTTATTTCCAGTGTTTTCAACCGCCAAAAGGTCTCCAAGCCTTGAGTGTTTCATCTGAATTATTTTCTGTGAACAGTGGCAAACTTCTGCAGACTTCCATCATGTCTCCGAGCGATTTCAGGCTGAATTTACTGATAGCTTGTTTACTTCTTCACTCATTCAACCATTCCTGAGCTTCAAGCCTTCGCTCATGGAGCATAGAGGTGGCAACTCCTTGTTGATTATTTCATATTGTTCTAGGTATTCCGGTTTATGTTATGCTACCTTGATGACACCGCAATAAGGTAACTTGCAGTATCATAATTCTTCCACATGTTTCATGGGCAGCGGTGAACTTTACTTCATTCTTAAGGATTTCCATTTTAATGATTCCTGTTATTGTGTGACTTGTAAACGTCTTCGTTCAGTCTGTGCAACGATGATTCCATGGTGTCCTTATTTTCTAATTTGACATCCATTTTATCTCTGAGATTTCCCTCCCCAAAATAAAGTTAATCCCTTATTCTGATTACCAAATGGAAACGTTGGCATTGAATGCTGCAAGCATAATCCATCTCCAAGGCCTCCAATCCACCTCTTCCCTTACTCCTTGCTTACAATCAAATGATTTTGGAATCCTTTTATTTCCTCACTCCCTTTGATGCCATGAATCTTCCCCGATGTGAAAATATTTAATCCATGACCTATTATATTCCCAATTTAAAATTTTGGGAACCCTACTGAGGCTTTCTCTATGATTACACAACATTTGCTGCAGTGCATTGAGTAATCCACTATCTTTTATTTCAGGCGAAGGACTTTGGCCCTAAATCTGACTGAGGAGAATTTGCAAAGGTGGCTTGGACTTCTAGAGGTTGACAAAGGATACGTTACGCCTGCTACAATAAACAACGCATATAGCTCGTGCTATCATGATGTCAAAGGATTGTATAACTTGCTATGTAATTGATGGTTTAGTTGCAATAAAATTTTTCTTGGAAACCTACAAACTGTCTTTCTGTACACATGGCCTTCAACCGTTAAGGGCATTCGCAAACTCTTCCTATCTCACCCAATTTCCACTAACGATAGGACATTCATATAGAAAATGCTGTAATACATATTCATCATAGCTAAATTTCTTGATTAATTTTAAGAATTTTTTCCAATCGAACCAAATGAACCAGATTTTAAGAGTTCATGTGCCTTACACATAACTCTCCTCCTTTATATTTGGGGAATGCAGAGAAATTCATTTTTAAAGCCTCGTAATAGTGACAAAGTATCATTCCAACTCAGCCGCTCTGCTCCGTTCTTTCGTCATCCATTGGGGAAACTACTCCTTATGTCCACCCTATCTTTTAGTCCTTAGAAGGAATCGCGTGCATACGAGCCCATAATAAAAGGAAAATCACCAGCCTCGAAAGAGATTTTACTACATTAGCATTTTTATGAGGAATCTTAACGTGAAATTCGTCCAAAAGATTATCTTTATAATTACGAATATTGTCGACGAGGTACTCGAATTGTAATTTTTGAAGGAGGTTTATTGAAATATGCTCCCGTAGCAAGAGACTTTCACAGGTTATTATCATACGCATTGTGATCAATGTAGTGTAAATGGAGCAAAAGGGAAGGTGGTTAGCCGCGGACGATAATTGTCCTGTCGGAGGATACGCAATGACTTCCCGCTGAAAAATGGGTACGCTCTAAACCTGGCACATTGAGAGTGGCGAAAACGCTCCGGACCGCGGGGTCATCTGAAGGCATTCGTACACAGAGAGAGATTTTCTGAAAATGTTTCCGCCTCGAAAGGGTTAATCATTTCCCCACTCATTGGGTCATCGAGATTTAATTTCATATCCTTTTCGAGGAACGAGACATCTCCTCGAAAAGTATTTTGAGGCGGAATGCAACCCGATCAAACTAGAATCTTCGTAGAAGCGAATCCGCACAGAGCTTTGAACGTAAAGATTCTCCACGCAGATTTTAGGAAAGGTTGAAACAGATCGACGTTTTTCGTCATACGGAAAACATTCGAAATCCGACAGAGGGCCAAGTTATCGTTCCCGTGTCGCCTCAGTAGGCGGCTATCGTTATCGCGGAGCAGTCTTTGTTCTAGTGACATGTGAAACGAGTTTCCCCACGCTTTTGCTACGCAGTTCTCCATCAATCGAATGGCTATCACATCTCTAAGATTTTCCCTGGATGAAGTGGTTGCGCCAGTGTTATTTTGTGCTGTGGTTAGCGGTGCACGTTAAAGATCGATTAGATTGCCGGCAGCTTCGAAGAGGACGGCAATGCGACATCGTCATCCCAGTGCAGGTCAAGCAGTACACCTTTTTGCGAGGATGCAAGGTTCATTCGAAAAGCTAAGCAAGGTAAGAAACGTCCCATTGTAATTTATTTCTTTTCCCTCGACGACAACACTGTGCCCCGGAATTTTATTTGCCGATTGCTTCCGAGCGAAGCGCTTGGAATACCTAGATTCCCATTCAAGATATCTTGACCACCTTAAAAAAGACTAGATTCGTACTAATAACAATCATATTGAACGAATGCACCAATATCTCTCGGCTGCATCCTGCATGTGGGCTGGTAACTTATCGTTACCATGCGGCCTTTATTAAGTTTCCGAAGCCGTTTCTTCGAACAGAGGGCTCGGGCGCAACTTCATAGTTTTTATGAGGATGATTATATCTTCAACAGAGGGCATTAAATTAGAAAAAAGGGAAAATGAATGACTGGTGAAAGGGAGGATGTTGACACGGTGAGGTCGCTGTGGAAAGTGCCTAACGCGCGGCGGTATTTCGAGGCGCGATTGTCACCGACGGGAATCTAAAATCAGGGAAGGATTTTTGAAAATAAACCTAAGGTTAGTCGTTACCGATTAAAATTTAATGAAGATTAGTATTTATTATGACTTTTTGCCTACTACGTGAGTCTTACCGAGCACAAATACTGATTTCATAAGCATCGAAAACTTATTCCTTCCGATTTCAAGAAAACCGCCATTGCTCGCGGTCGACATAAAATAAGAGAGGAATTTTGGCGATATTCGATCGGAAATCGCATGAAGATATCTTTGGCATAATGTTTAATAATACAGCTTCTGCACTGACAGCGGTGGTATTTCTCTCAGCCAATCAGAAGCGAGAAAAATGTTTAGCGGTACTTCAAAAGTTATAAATTTTTTTTTCAACATTTAATTTAGAAAAGAGCTAATCTCCGGCTACTGGAACGAGCCAAAGCTAGGGTTTGTCAATCTTTTCCATCTTCTCACTTTATGTTCCTTTATTTTACGATGAAAGTCTTAGCCACAGTCAGTATATATGTTCATAAACATACGCCTGCCATAACCTCCTCCAACACGAGATGTTAATTTTTACTAATTTCAAGAGTACGACACGTGAAACAATAACCAAACATAGTTATAAATCAATAAAACAGCCTTGACAGTGTCAGTCTAGTGGAAGTGAGCCTCGGTTCTGGATGTTGGCTACTTGTTTTAATTAATTCATCACACTTCAATTCTAGGATGCCATTGAATCGAGAACGTTCGCCGTCCTATCCGCGAGCAGAGCGATGAGTCTTCACGGGATGGATTGCCGAGCACATTCTTGGAAGATGGAATGGATTGACTGAACCTTCGAGTTTGTGAGCAGATAACATTTTTAAGGTATGACTTCTAACTGTTCCTATTTTTCCTCACACTCAATTGAATCGAATCTATTCTTCGATGCAAACCGAGCATAGTTATGCAATGGACGCTCCCATATTTACAAAGGAAAAACAAATTACTTTTTGATACAAATCATTACGAACGACAAGAAGGGCCCATGAGCATTATCATCATCAGTGTCCATTCTATCTGCAGTAAGGTCCTTCTTTCTCGTCAAACTGCTCTATTTATCCTCTCTCTCTTTTGTTACTCCTCCCTTCATTTTTCCATGGAGAACATTGGGAGCAAATTCAGAGCTTTTCAGCAGGATACCATTCTTTATGGATGATTTTGTGTGTCCTTGGACCTTCCATTGCCTTCGCTTGTCTCTGACCCTAACTAAGCATCTTATTTCCAGTGTTTTCAACCGCCAAAAGGTCTCCACGCCTTGAGTGTTTCATCTGAATTATTTTCTGTGAACAGTGGCAAACTTCTGCAGACTTCCATCATGTCTCCGAGCGATTTCAGGCTGAATTTACTGATAGCTTGTTTACTTCTTCACTCATTCAACCATTCCTGAGCTTCAAGCATTCGCTCATGGAGCATAGAGGTGGCAACTCCTTGTTGATTATTTCATATTGTTCTAGGTATTCCGGTTTATGTTATGCTACCTTGATGACACCGCAATAAGGTAACTTGCAGTATCATAATTCTTCCACATGTTTCATGGGCAGCGGTGAACTTTACTTCATTCTTAAGGATTTCCATTTTAATGATTCCTGTTATTGTGTGACTTGTAAACGTCTTCGTTCAGTCTGTGCAACGATGATTCCATGGTGTCCTTATTTTCTAATTTGACATCCATTTTATCTCTGAGATTTCCCTCCCCAAAATAAAGTTAATCCCTTATTCTGATTACCAAATGGAAACGTTGGCATTGAATGCTGCAAGCATAATCCATCTCCAAGGCCTCCAATCCACCTCTTCCCTTACTCCTTGCTTACAATCAAATGATTTTGGAATCCTTTTATTTCCTCACTCCCTTTGATGCTATGAATCTTCCCCGATGTGAAAATATTTAATCCATGACCTATTATATTCCCAATTTAAAATTTTGGGAACCCTACTGAGGCTTTCTCTATGATTACACAACATTTGCTGCAGTGCATTGAGTAATCCACTTTCTTTCATTTCAGGCGAGGGACTTTGGCCCTAAATCTGACTGAGGAGAATTTGCAAAGGTGGCTTGGACTTCTAGAGGTTGACAAAGGATACGTTACGCCTGCTACAATAAACAACGCATATAGCTCGTGCTATCATGATGTCAAAGGATTGTATAACTTGCTATGTAATTGATGGTTTAGTTGCAATAAAATTTTTCTTGGAAACCTACAAACTGTCTTTCTGTACACATGGCCTTCAACCGTTAAGGGCATTCGCAAACTCTTCCTATCTCACCCAATTTCCACTAACGATAGGACATTCATATAGAAAATGCTGTAATATATATTCATCATAGCTAAATTTCTTGATTAATTTTAAGAATTTTTTCCAATCGAACCAAATGAACCAGATTTTAAGAGTTCATGTGCCTTACACATAACTCTCCTCCTTTATATTTGGGGAATGCAGAGAAATTCATTTTTAAAGCCTCGTAATAGTGACAAAGTATCATTCCAACTCAGCCGCTCTGCTCCGTTCTTTCGTCATCCATTGGGGAAACTACTCCTTATGTCCACCCTATCTTTTAGTCCTTAGAAGGAATCGCGTGCATACGAGCCCATAATAAAAGGAAAATCACCAGCCTCGAAAGAGATTTTACTACATTAGCATTTTTATGAGGAATCTTAACGTGAAATTCGTCCAAAAGATTATCTTTATAATTACGAATATTGTCGACGAGGTACTCGAATTGTAATTTTTGAAGGAGGTTTATTGAAATATGCTCCCGTAGCAAGAGACTTTCACAGGTTATTATCATACGCATTGTGATCAATGTAGTGTAAATGGAGCAAAAGGGAAGGTGGTTAGCCGCGGACGATAATTGTCCTGTCGGAGGATACGCAATGACTTCCCGCTGAAAAATGGGTACGCTCTAAACCTGGCACATTGAGAGTGGCGAAAACGCTCCGGACCGCGGGGTCATCTGAAGGCATTCGTACACAGAGAGAGATTTTCTGAAAATGTTTCCGCCTCGAAAGGGTTAATCATTTCCCCACTCATTGGGTCATCGAGATTTAATTTCATATCCTTTTCGAGGAACGAGACATCTCCTCGAAAAGTATTTTGAGGCGGAATGCAACCCGATCAAACTAGAATCTTCGTAGAAGCGAATCCGCACAGAGCTTTGAACGTAAAGATTCTCCACGCAGATTTTAGGAAAGGTTGAAACAGATCGACGTTTTTCGTCATACGGAAAACATTCGAAATCCGACAGAGGGCCAAGTTATCGTTCCCGTGTCGCCTCAGCAGGCGGCTATCGTTATCGCGGAGCAGTCTTTGTTCTAGTGACATGTGAAACGAGTTTCCCCACGCTTTTGCTACGCAGTTCTCCATCAATCGAATGGCTATCACATCTCTAAGATTTTCCCTGGATGAAGTGGTTGCGCCAGTGTTATTTTGTGCTGTGGTTAGCGGTGCACGTTAAAGATCGATTAGATTGCCGGCAGCTTCGAAGAGGACGGCAATGCGACATCGTCATCCCAGTGCAGGTCAAGCAGTACACCTTTTTGCGAGGATGCAAGGTTCATTCGAAAAGCTAAGCAAGGTAAGAAACGTCCCATTGTAATATATTTCTTTTCCCTCGACGACAACACTGTGCCCCGGAATTTTATTTGCCGATTGCTTCCGAGCGAAGCGCTTGGAATACCTAGATTCCCATTCAAGATATCTTGACCACCTTAAAAAAGACTAGATTCGTACTAATAACAATCATATTGAACGAATGCACCAATATCTCTCGGCTGCATCCTGCATATGGGCTGGTAACTTATCGTTACCATGCGGCCTTTATTAAGTTTCCGAAGCCGTTTCTTCGAACAGAGGGCTCGGGCGCAACTTCATAGTTTTTATGAGGATGATTATATCTTCAACAGAGGGCATTAAATTAGAAAAAAGGGAAAATGAATGACTGGTGAAAGGGAGGATGTTGACACGGTGAGGTCGCTGTGGAAAGTGCCTAACGCGCGGCGGTATTTCGAGGCGCGATTGTCACCGACGGGAATCTAAAATCAGGGAAGGATTTTTGAAAATAAACCTAAGGTTAGTCGTTACCGATTAAAATTTAATGAAGATTAGTATTTATTATGACTTTTTGCCTACTACGTGAGTCTTACCGAGCACAAATACTGATTTCATAAGCATCGAAAACTTATTCCTTCCGATTTCAAGAAAACCGCCATTGCTCGCGGTCGACATAAAATAAGAGAGGAATTTTGGCGATATTCGATCGGAAATCGCATGAAGATATCTTTGGCATAATGTTTAATAATACAGCTTCTGCACTGACAGCGGTGGTATTTCTCTCAGCCAATCAGAAGCGAGAAAAATGTTTAGCGGTACTTCAAAAGTTATAAATTTTTTTTTTCAACATTTAATTTAGAAAAGAGCTAATCTCCGGCTACTGGAACGAGCCAAAGCTAGGGTTTGTCAATCTTTTCCATCTTCTCACTTTATGTTCCTTTATTTTACGATGAAAGTCTTAGCCACAGTCAGTATATATGTTCATAAACATACGCCTGCCATAACCTCCTCCAACACGAGATGTTAATTTTTACTAATTTCAAGAGTACGACACGTGAAACAATAACCAAACATAGTTATAAATCAATAAAACAGCCTTGACAGTGTCAGTCTAGTGGAAGTGAGCCTCGGTTCTGGATGTTGGCTACTTGTTTTAATTAATTCATCACACTTCAATTCTAGGATGCCATTGAATCGAGAACGTTCGCCGTCCTATCCGCGAGCAGAGCGATGAGTCTTCACGGGATGGATTGCCGAGCACATTCTTGGAAGATGGAATGGATTGACTGAACCTTCGAGTTTGTGAGCAGATAACATTTTTAAGGTATGACTTCTAACTGTTCCTATTTTTCCTCACACTCAATTGAATCGAATCTATTCTTCGATGCAAACCGAGCATAGTTATGCAATGGACGCTCCCATATTTGCAAAGGAAAAACAAATTACTTTTTGATACAAATCATTACGAACGACAAGAAGGGCCCATGAGCATTATCATCATCAGTGTCCATTCTATCTGCAGTAAGGACCTTCTTTCTCGTCAAACTGCTCTATTTATCCTCTCTCTCTTTTGTTACTCCTCCCTTCATTTTTCCATGGAGAACATTGGGAGCAAATTCAGAGCTTTTCAGCAGGATACCATTCTTTATGGATGATTTTGTGTGTCCTTGGACCTTCCATTGCCTTCGCTTGTCTCTGACCCTAACTAAGCATCTTATTTCCAGTGTTTTCAACCGCCAAAAGGTCTCCACGCCTTGAGTGTTTCATCTGAATTATTTTCTGTGAACAGTGGCAAACTTCTGCAGACTTCCATCATGTCTCCGAGCGATTTCAGGCTGAATTTACTGATAGCTTGTTTACTTCTTCACTCATTCAACCATTCCTGAGCTTCAAGCATTCGCTCATGGAGCATAGAGGTGGCAACTCCTTGTTGATTATTTCATATTGTTCTAGGTATTCCGGTTTATGTTATGCTACCTTGATGACACCGCAATAAGGTAACTTGCAGTATCATAATTCTTCCACATGTTTCATGGGCAGCGGTGAACTTTACTTCATTCTTAAGGATTTCCATTTTAATGATTCCTGTTATTGTGTGACTTGTAAACGCCTTCGTTCAGTCTGTGCAACGATGATTCCATGGTGTCCTTATTTTCTAATTTGACATCCATTTTATCTCTGAGATTTCCCTCCCCAAAATAAAGTTAATCCCTTATTCTGATTACCAAATGGAAACGTTGGCATTGAATGCTGCAAGCATAATCCATCTCCAAGGCATCCAATCCACCTCTTCCCTTACTCCTTGCTTACAATCAAATGATTTTGGAATCCTTTTATTTCCTCACTCCCTTTGATGCTATGAATCTTCCCCGATGTGAAAATATTTAATCCATGACCTATTATATTCCCAATTTAAAATTTTGGGAACCCTACTGAGGCTTTCTCTATGATTACACAACATTTGCTGCAGTGCATTGAGTAATCCACTATCTTTTATTTCAGGCGAGGGACTTTGGCCCTAAATCTGACTGAGGAGAATTTGCAAAGGTGGCTTGGACTTCTAGAGGTTGACAAAGGATACGTTACGCCTGCTACAATAAACAACGCATATAGCTCGTGCTATCATGATGTCAAAGGATTGTATAACTTGCTATGTAATTGATGGTTTAGTTGCAATAAAATTTTTCTTGGAAACCTACAAACTGTCTTTCTGTACACATGGCCTTCAACCGTTAAGGGCATTCGCAAACTCTTCCTATCTCACCCAATTTCCACTAACGATAGGACATTCATATAGAAAATGCTGTAATATATATTCATCATAGCTAAATTTCTTGATTAATTTTAAGAATTTTTTCCAATCGAACCAAATGAACCAGATTTTAAGAGTTCATGTGCCTTACACATAACTCTCCTCCTTTATATTTGGGGAATGCAGAGAAATTCATTTTTAAAGCCTCGTAATAGTGACAAAGTATCATTCCAACTCAGCCGCTCTGCTCCGTTCTTTCGTCATCCATTGGGGAAACTACTCCTTATGTCCACCCTATCTTTTAGTCCTTAGAAGGAATCGCGTGCATACGAGCCCATAATAAAAGGAAAATCACCAGCCTCGAAAGAGATTTTACTACATTAGCATTTTTATGAGGAATCTTAACGTGAAATTCGTCCAAAAGATTATCTTTATAATTACGAATATTGTCGACGAGGTACTCGAATTGTAATTTTTGAAGGAGGTTTATTGAAATATGCTCCCGTAGCAAGAGACTTTCACAGGTTATTATCATACGCATTGTGATCAATGTAGTGTAAATGGAGCAAAAGGGAAGGTGGTTAGCCGCGGACGATAATTGTCCTGTCGGAGGATACGCAATGACTTCCCGCTGAAAAATGGGTACGCTCTAAACCTGGCACATTGAGAGTGGCGAAAACGCTCCGGACCGCGGGGTCATCTGAAGGCATTCGTACACAGAGAGAGATTTTCTGAAAATGTTTCCGCCTCGAAAGGGTTAATCATTTCCCCACTCATTGGGTCATCGAGATTTAATTTCATATCCTTTTCGAGGAACGAGACATCTCCTCGAAAAGTATTTTGAGGCGGAATGCAACCCGATCAAACTAGAATCTTCGTAGAAGCGAATCCGCACAGAGCTTTGAACGTAAAGATTCTCCACGCAGATTTTAGGAAAGGTTGAAACAGATCGACGTTTTTCGTCATACGGAAAACATTCGAAATCCGACAGAGGGCCAAGTTATCGTTCCCGTGTCGCCTCAGCAGGCGGCTATCGTTATCGCGGAGCAGTCTTTGTTCTAGTGACATGTGAAACGAGTTTCCCCACGCTTTTGCTACGCAGTTCTCCATCAATCGAATGGCTATCACATCTCTAAGATTTTCCCTGGATGAAGTGGTTGCGCCAGTGTTATTTTGTGCTGTGGTTAGCGGTGCACGTTAAAGATCGATTAGATTGCCGGCAGCTTCGAAGAGGACGGCAATGCGACATCGTCATCCCAGTGCAGGTCAAGCAGTACACCTTTTTGCGAGGATGCAAGGTTCATTCGAAAAGCTAAGCAAGGTAAGAAACGTCCCATTGTAATATATTTCTTTTCCCTCGACGACAACACTGTGCCCCGGAATTTTATTTGCCGATTGCTTCCGAGCGAAGCGCTTGGAATACCTAGATTCCCATTCAAGATATCTTGACCACCTTAAAAAAGACTAGATTCGTACTAATAACAATCATATTGAACGAATGCACCAATATCTCTCGGCTGCATCCTGCATATGGGCTGGTAACTTATCGTTACCATGCGGCCTTTATTAAGTTTCCGAAGCCGTTTCTTCGAACAGAGGGCTCGGGCGCAACTTCATAGTTTTTATGAGGATGATTATATCTTCAACAGAGGGCATTAAATTAGAAAAAAGGGAAAATGAATGACTGGTGAAAGGGAGGATGTTGACACGGTGAGGTCGCTGTGGAAAGTGCCTAACGCGCGGCGGTATTTCGAGGCGCGATTGTCACCGACGGGAATCTAAAATCAGGGAAGGATTTTTGAAAATAAACCTAAGGTTAGTCGTTACCGATTAAAATTTAATGAAGATTAGTATTTATTATGACTTTTTGCCTACTACGTGAGTCTTACCGAGCACAAATACTGATTTCATAAGCATCGAAAACTTATTCCTTCCGATTTCAAGAAAACCGCCATTGCTCGCGGTCGACATAAAATAAGAGAGGAATTTTGGCGATATTCGATCGGAAATCGCATGAAGATATCTTTGGCATAATGTTTAATAATACAGCTTCTGCACTGACAGCGGTGGTATTTCTCTCAGCCAATCAGAAGCGAGAAAAATGTTTAGCGGTACTTCAAAAGTTATAAATTTTTTTTTTCAACATTTAATTTAGAAAAGAGCTAATCTCCGGCTACTGGAACGAGCCAAAGCTAGGGTTTGTCAATCTTTTCCATCTTCTCACTTTATGTTCCTTTATTTTACGATGAAAGTCTTAGCCACAGTCAGTATATATGTTCATAAACATACGCCTGCCATAACCTCCTCCAACACGAGATGTTAATTTTTACTAATTTCAAGAGTACGACACGTGAAACAATAACCAAACATAGTTATAAATCAATAAAACAGCCTTGACAGTGTCAGTCTAGTGGAAGTGAGCCTCGGTTCTGGATGTTGGCTACTTGTTTTAATTAATTCATCACACTTCAATTCTAGGATGCCATTGAATCGAGAACGTTCGCCGTCCTATCCGCGAGCAGAGCGATGAGTCTTCACGGGATGGATTGCCGAGCACATTCTTGGAAGATGGAATGGATTGACTGAACCTTCGAGTTTGTGAGCAGATAACATTTTTAAGGTATGACTTCTAACTGTTCCTATTTTTCCTCACACTCAATTGAATCGAATCTATTCTTCGATGCAAACCGAGCATAGTTATGCAATGGACGCTCCCATATTTGCAAAGGAAAAACAAATTACTTTTTGATACAAATCATTACGAACGACAAGAAGGGCCCATGAGCATTATCATCATCAGTGTCCATTCTATCTGCAGTAAGGACCTTCTTTCTCGTCAAACTGCTCTATTTATCCTCTCTCTCTTTTGTTACTCCTCCCTTCATTTTTCCATGGAGAACATTGGGAGCAAATTCAGAGCTTTTCAGCAGGATACCATTCTTTATGGATGATTTTGTGTGTCCTTGGACCTTCCATTGCCTTCGCTTGTCTCTGACCCTAACTAAGCATCTTATTTCCAGTGTTTTCAACCGCCAAAAGGTCTCCACGCCTTGAGTGTTTCATCTGAATTATTTTCTGTGAACAGTGGCAAACTTCTGCAGACTTCCATCATGTCTCCGAGCGATTTCAGGCTGAATTTACTGATAGCTTGTTTACTTCTTCACTCATTCAACCATTCCTGAGCTTCAAGCATTCGCTCATGGAGCATAGAGGTGGCAACTCCTTGTTGATTATTTCATATTGTTCTAGGTATTCCGGTTTATGTTATGCTACCTTGATGACACCGCAATAAGGTAACTTGCAGTATCATAATTCTTCCACATGTTTCATGGGCAGCGGTGAACTTTACTTCATTCTTAAGGATTTCCATTTTAATGATTCCTGTTATTGTGTGACTTGTAAACGCCTTCGTTCAGTCTGTGCAACGATGATTCCATGGTGTCCTTATTTTCTAATTTGACATCCATTTTATCTCTGAGATTTCCCTCCCCAAAATAAAGTTAATCCCTTATTCTGATTACCAAATGGAAACGTTGGCATTGAATGCTGCAAGCATAATCCATCTCCAAGGCCTCCAATCCACCTCTTCCCTTACTCCTTGCTTACAATCAAATGATTTTGGAATCCTTTTATTTCCTCACTCCCTTTGATGCTATGAATCTTCCCCGATGTGAAAATATTTAATCCATGACCTATTATATTCCCAATTTAAAATTTTGGGAACCCTACTGAGGCTTTCTCTATGATTACACAACATTTGCTGCAGTGCATTGAGTAATCCACTATCTTTTATTTCAGGCGAGGGACTTTGGCCCTAAATCTGACTGAGGAGAATTTGCAAAGGTGGCTTGGACTTCTAGAGGTTGACAAAGGATACGTTACGCCTGCTACAATAAACAACGCATATAGCTCGTGCTATCATGATGTCAAAGGATTGTATAACTTGCTATGTAATTGATGGTTTAGTTGCAATAAAATTTTTCTTGGAAACCTACAAACTGTCTTTCTGTACACATGGCCTTCAACCGTTAAGGGCATTCGCAAACTCTTCCTATCTCACCCAATTTCCACTAACGATAGGACATTCATATAGAAAATGCTGTAATATATATTCATCATAGCTAAATTTCTTGATTAATTTTAAGAATTTTTTCCAATCGAACCAAATGAACCAGATTTTAAGAGTTCATGTGCCTTACACATAACTCTCCTCCTTTATATTTGGGGAATGCAGAGAAATTCATTTTTAAAGCCTCGTAATAGTGACAAAGTATCATTCCAACTCAGCCGCTCTGCTCCGTTCTTTCGTCATCCATTGGGGAAACTACTCCTTATGTCCACCCTATCTTTTAGTCCTTAGAAGGAATCGCGTGCATACGAGCCCATAATAAAAGGAAAATCACCAGCCTCGAAAGAGATTTTACTACATTAGCATTTTTATGAGGAATCTTAACGTGAAATTCGTCCAAAAGATTATCTTTATAATTACGAATATTGTCGACGAGGTACTCGAATTGTAATTTTTGAAGGAGGTTTATAGAAATATGCTCCCGTAGCAAGAGACTTTCACAGGTTATTATCATACGCATTGTGATCAATGTAGTGTAAATGGAGCAAAAGGGAAGGTGGTTAGCCGCGGACGATAATTGTCCTGTCGGAGGATACGCTATGACATCCCGCTGAAAAATGGGTACGCTCTAAACCTGGCACATTGAGAGTGGCGAAAACGCTCCGGACCGCGGGGTCATCTGAAGGCATTCGTACACAGAGAGAGATTTTCTGAAAATGTTTCCGCCTCGAAAGGGTTAATCATTTCCCCACTCATTGGGTCATCGAGATTTAATTTCATATCCTTTTCGAGGAACGAGACATCTCCTCGAAAAGTATTTTGAGGCGGAATGCAACCCGATCAAACTAGAATCTTCGTAGAAGCGAATCCGCACAGAGCTTTGAACGTAAAGATTCTCCACGCAGATTTTAGGAAAGGTTGAAACAGATCGACGTTTTTCGTCATACGGAAAACATTCGAAATCCGACAGAGGGCCAAGTTATCGTTCCCGTGTCGCCTCAGCAGGCGGCTATCGTTATCGCGGAGCAGTCTTTGTTCTAGTGACATGTGAAACGAGTTTCACCACGCTTTTGCTACGCAGTTCTCCAGCAATCGAATGGCTATCACATCTCTAAGCTTTTCCCTGGATGAAGTGGTTGCGCCAGTGTTATTTTGTGCTGTGGTTAGCGGTGCACGTTAAAGATCGATTAGATTGCCGGCAGCTTCGAAGAGGACGGCAATGCGACATCGTCATCCCAGTGCAGGTCAAGCAGTACACCTTTTTGCGAGGATGCAAGGTTCATTCGAAAAGCTAAGCAAGGTAAGAAACGTCCCATTGTAATATATTTCTTTTCCCTCGACGACAACACTGTGCCCCGGAATTTTATTTGCCGATTGCTTCCGAGCGAAGCGCTTGGAATACCTAGATTCCCATTCAAGATATCTTGACCACCTTAAAAAAGACTAGATTCGTACTAATAACAATCTTATTGAACGAATGCACCAATATCTCTCGGCAGCATCCTGCATATGGGCTGGTAACTTATCGTTACCATGCGGCCTTTATTAAGTTTCCGAAGCCGTTTCTTCGAACAGAGGGCTCGGGCGCAACTTCATAGTTTTTATGAGGATGATTATATCTTCAACAGAGGGCATTAAATTAGAAAAAAGGGAAAATGAATGACTGGTGAAAGGGAGGATGTTGACACGGTGAGGTCGCTGTGGAAAGTGCCTAACGCGCGGCGGTATTTCGAGGCGCGATTGTCACCGACGGGAATCTAAAATCAGGGAAGGATTTTTGAAAATAAACCTAAGGTTAGTCGTTACCGATTAAAATTTAATGAAGATTAGTATTTATTATGACTTTTTGCCTACTACGTGAGTCTTACCGAGCACAAATACTGATTTCATAAGCATCGAAAACTTATTCCTTCCGATTTCAAGAAAACCGCCATTGCTCGCGGTCGACATAAAATAAGAGAGGAATTTTGGCGATATTCGATCGGAAATCGCATGAAGATATCTTTGGCATAATGTTTAATAATACAGCTTCTGCACTGACAGCGGTGGTATTTCTCTCAGCCAATCAGAAGCGAGAAAAATGTTTAGCGGTACTTCAAAAGTTATAAATTTTTTTTTTCAACATTTAATTTAGAAAAGAGCTAATCTCCGGCTACTGGAACGAGCCAAAGCTAGGGTTTGTCAATCTTTTCCATCTTCTCACTTTATGTTCCTTTATTTTACGATGAAAGTCTTAGCCACAGTCAGTATATATGTTCATAAACATACGCCTGCCATAACCTCCTCCAACACGAGATGTTAATTTTTACTAATTTCAAGAGTACGACACGTGAAACAATAACCAAACATAGTTATAAATCAATAAAACAGCCTTGACAGTGTCAGTCTAGTGGAAGTGAGCCTCGGTTCTGGATGTTGGCTACTTGTTTTAATTAATTCATCACACTTCAATTCTAGGATGCCATTGAATCGAGAACGTTCGCCGTCCTATCCGCGAGCAGAGCGATGAGTCTTCACGGGATGGATTGCCGAGCACATTCTTGGAAGATGGAATGGATTGACTGAACCTTCGAGTTTGTGAGCAGATAACATTTTTAAGGTATGACTTCTAACTGTTCCTATTTTTCCTCACACTCAATTGAATCGAATCTATTCTTCGATGCAAACCGAGCATAGTTATGCAATGGACGCTCCCATATTTGCAAAGGAAAAACAAATTACTTTTTGATACAAATCATTACGAACGACAAGAAGGGCCCATGAGCATTATCATCATCAGTGTCCATTCTATCTGCAGTAAGGACCTTCTTTCTCGTCAAACTGCTCTATTTATCCTCTCTCCCTTTTGTTACTCCTCCCCACATTTTTCCATGGAGAACATTGGGAGCAAATTCAGAGCTTTTCAGCAGGATACCATTCTTTATGGATGATTTTGTGTGTCCTTGGACCTTCCATTGCCTTCGCTTGTCTCTGACCCTAACTAAGCATCTTATTTCCAGTGTTTTCAACCGCCAAAAGGTCTCCACGCCTTGAGTGTTTCATCTGAATTATTTTCTGTGAACAGTGGCAAACTTCTGCAGACTTCCATCATGTCTCCGAGCGATTTCAGGCTGAATTTACTGATAGCTTGTTTACTTCTTCACTCATTCAACCATTCCTGAGCTTCAAGCATTCGCTCATGGAGCATAGAGGTGGCAACTCCTTGTTGATTATTTCATATTGTTCTAGGTATTCCGGTTTATGTTATGCTACCTTGATGACACCGCAATAAGGTAACTTGCAGTATCATAATTCTTCCACATGTTTCATGGGCAGCGGTGAACTTTACTTCATTCTTAAGGATTTCCATTTTAATGATTCCTGTTATTGTGTGACTTGTAAACGCCTTCGTTCAGTCTGTGCAACGATGATTCCATGGTGTCCTTATTTTCTAATTTGACATCCATTTTATCTCTGAGATTTCCCTCCCCAAAATAAAGTTAATCCCTTATTCTGATTACCAAATGGAAACGTTGGCATTGAATGCTGCAAGCATAATCCATCTCCAAGGCCTCCAATCCACCTCTTCCCTTACTCCTTGCTTACAATCAAATGATTTTGGAATCCTTTTATTTCCTCACTCCCTTTGATGCCATGAATCTTCCCCGATGTGAAAATATTTAATCCATGACCTATTATATTCCCAATTTAAAATTTTGGGAACCCTACTGAGGCTTTCTCTATGATTACACAACATTTGCTGCAGTGCATTGAGTAATCCACTATCTTTTATTTCAGGCGAGGGACTTTGGCCCTAAATCTGACTGAGGAGAATTTGCAAAGGTGGCTTGGACTTCTAGAGGTTGACAAAGGATACGTTACGCCTGCTACAATAAACAACGCATATAGCTCGTGCTATCATGATGTCAAAGGATTGTATAACTTGCTATGTAATTGATGGTTTAGTTGCAATAAAAGTTTTCTTGGAAACCTACAAACTGTCTTTCTGTACACATGGCCTTCAACCGTTAAGGGCATTCGCAAACTCTTCCTATCTCACCCAATTTCCACTAACGATAGGACATTCATATAGAAAATGCTGTAATATATATTCATCATAGCTAAATTTCTTGATTAATTTAAAGAATTTTTTCCAATCGAACCAAATGAACCAGATTTTAAGAGTTCATGTGCCTTACACATAACTCTCCTCCTTTATATTTGGGGAATGCAGAGAAATTCATTTTTAAAGCCTCGTAATAGTGACAAAGTATCATTCCAACTCAGCCGCTCTGCTCCGTTCTTTCGTCATCCATTGGGGAAACTACTCCTTATGTCCACCCTATCTTTTAGTCCTTAGAAGGAATCGCGTGCATACGAGCCCATAATAAAAGGAAAATCACCAGCCTCGAAAGAGATTTTACTACATTAGCATTTTTATGAGGAATCTTAACGTGAAATTCGTCCAAAAGATTATCTTTATAATTACGAATATTGTCGACGAGGTACTCGAATTGTAATTTTTGAAGGAGGTTTATTGAAATATGCTCCCGTAGCAAGAGACTTTCACAGGTTATTATCATACGCATTGTGATCAATGTAGTGTAAATGGAGCAAAAGGGAAGGTGGTTAGCCGCGGACGATAATTGTCCTGTCGGAGGATACGCAATGACTTCCCGCTGAAAAATGGGTACGCTCTAAACCTGGCACATTGAGAGTGGCGAAAACGCTCCGGACCGCGGGGTCATCTGAAGGCATTCGTACACAGAGAGAGATTTTCTGAAAATGTTTCCGCCTCGAAAGGGTTAATCATTTCCCCACTCATTGGGTCATCGAGATTTAATTTCATATCCTTTTCGAGGAACGAGACATCTCCTCGAAAAGTATTTTGAGGCGGAATGCAACCCGATCAAACTAGAATCTTCGTAGAAGCGAATCCGCACAGAGCTTTGAACGTAAAGATTCTCCACGCAGATTTTAGGAAAGGTTGAAACAGATCGACGTTTTTCGTCATACGGAAAACATTCGAAATCCGACAGAGGGCCAAGTTATCGTTCCCGTGTCGCCTCAGCAGGCGGCTATCGTTATCGCGGAGCAGTCTTTGTTCTAGTGACATGTGAAACGAGTTTCCCCACGCTTTTGCTACGCAGTTCTCCATCAATCGAATGGCTATCACATCTCTAAGATTTTCCCTGGATGAAGTGGTTGCGCCAGTGTTATTTTGTGCTGTGGTTAGCGGTGCACGTTAAAGATCGATTAGATTGCCGGCAGCTTCGAAGAGGACGGCAATGCGACATCGTCATCCCAGTGCAGGTCAAGCAGTACACCTTTTTGCGAGGATGCAAGGTTCATTCGAAAAGCTAAGCAAGGTAAGAAACGTCCCATTGTAATATATTTCTTTTCCCTCGACGACAACACTGTGCCCCGGAATTTTATTTGCCGATTGCTTCCGAGCGAAGCGCTTGGAATACCTAGATTCCCATTCAAGATATCTTGACCACCTTAAAAAAGACTAGATTCGTACTAATAACAATCTTATTGAACGAATGCACCAATATCTCTCGGCAGCATCCTGCATATGGGCTGGTAACTTATCGTTACCATGCGGCCTTTATTAAGTTTCCGAAGCCGTTTCTTCGAACAGAGGGCTCGGGCGCAACTTCATAGTTTTTATGAGGATGATTATATCTTCAACAGAGGGCATTAAATTAGAAAAAAGGGAAAATGAATGACTGGTGAAAGGGAGGATGTTGACACGGTGAGGTCGCTGTGGAAAGTGCCTAACGCGCGGCGGTATTTCGAGGCGCGATTGTCACCGACGGGAATCTAAAATCAGGGAAGGATTTTTGAAAATAAACCTAAGGTTAGTCGTTACCGATTAAAATTTAATGAAGATTAGTATTTATTATGACTTTTTGCCTACTACGTGAGTCTTACCGAGCACAAATACTGATTTCATAAGCATCGAAAACTTATTCCTTCCGATTTCAAGAAAACCGCCATTGCTCGCGGTCGACATAAAATAAGAGAGGAATTTTGGCGATATTCGATCGGAAATCGCATGAAGATATCTTTGGCATAATGTTTAATAATACAGCTTCTGCACTGACAGCGGTGGTATTTCTCTCAGCCAATCAGAAGCGAGAAAAATGTTTAGCGGTACTTCAAAAGTTATAAATTTTTTTTTTCAACATTTAATTTAGAAAAGAGCTAATCTCCGGCTACTGGAACGAGCCAAAGCTAGGGTTTGTCAATCTTTTCCATCTTCTCACTTTATGTTCCTTTATTTTACGATGAAAGTCTTAGCCACAGTCAGTATATATGTTCATAAACATACGCCTGCCATAACCTCCTCCAACACGAGATGTTAATTTTTACTAATTTCAAGAGTACGACACGTGAAACAATAACCAAACATAGTTATAAATCAATAAAACAGCCTTGACAGTGTCAGTCTAGTGGAAGTGAGCCTCGGTTCTGGATGTTGGCTACTTGTTTTAATTAATTCATCACACTTCAATTCTAGGATGCCATTGAATCGAGAACGTTCGCCGTCCTATCCGCGAGCAGAGCGATGAGTCTTCACGGGATGGATTGCCGAGCACATTCTTGGAAGATGGAATGGATTGACTGAACCTTCGAGTTTGTGAGCAGATAACATTTTTAAGGTATGACTTCTAACTGTTCCTATTTTTCCTCACACTCAATTAATCGAATCTATTCTTCGATGCAAACCGAGCATAGTTATGCAATGGACGCTCCCATATTTGCAAAGGAAAAACAAATTACTTTTTGATACAAATCATTACGAACGACAAGAAGGGCCCATGAGCATTATCATCATCAGTGTCCATTCTATCTGCAGTAAGGTCCTTCTTTCTCGTCAAACTGCTCTATTTATCCTCTCTCCCTTTTGTTACTCCTCCCCACATTTTTCCATGGAGAACATTGGGAGCAAATTCAGAGCTTTTCAGCAGGATACCATTCTTTATGGATGATTTTGTGTGTCCTTGGACCTTCCATTGCCTTCGCTTGTCTCTGACCCTAACTAAGCATCTTATTTCCAGTGTTTTCAACCGCCAAAAGGTCTCCAAGCCTTGAGTGTTTCATCTGAATTATTTTCTGTGAACAGTGGCAAACTTCTGCAGACTTCCATCATGTCTCCGAGCGATTTCAGGCTGAATTTACTGATAGCTTGTTTACTTCTTCACTCATTCAACCATTCCTGAGCTTCAAGCCTTCGCTCATGGAGCATAGAGGTGGCATCTCCTTGTTGATTATTTCATATTGTTCTAGGTATTCCGGTTTATGTTATGCTACCTTGATGACACCGCAATAAGGTAACTTGCAGTATCATAATTCTTCCACATGTTTCATGGGCAGCGGTGAACTTTACTTCATTCTTAAGGATTTCCATTTTAATGATTCCTGTTATTGTGTGACTTGTAAACGTCTTCGTTCAGTCAGTGCAACGATGATTCCATGGTGTCCTTATTTTCTAATTTGACATCCATTTTATCTCTGAGATTTCCCTCCCCAAAATAAAGTTAATCCCTTATTCTGATTACCAAATGGAAACGTTGGCATTGAATGCTGCAAGCATAATCCATCTCCAAGGCCTCCAATCCACCTCTTCCCTTACTCCTTGCTTACAATCAAATGATTTTGGAATCCTTTTATTTCCTCACTCCCTTTGATGCCATGAATCTTCCCCGATGTGAAAATATTTAATCCATGACCTATTATATTCCCAATTTAAAATTTTGGGAACCCTACTGAGGCTTTCTCTATGATTACACAACATTTGCTGCAGTGCATTGAGTAATCCACTATCTTTTATTTCAGGCGAAGGACTTTGGCCCTAAATCTGACTGAGGAGAATTTGCAAAGGTGGCTTGGACTTCTAGAGGTTGACAAAGGATACGTTACGCCTGCTACAATAAACAACGCATATAGCTCGTGCTATCATGATGTCAAAGGATTGTATAACTTGCTATGTAATTGATGGTTTAGTTGCAATAAAATTTTTCTTGGAAACCTACAAACTGTCTTTCTGTACACATGGCCTTCAACCGTTAAGGGCATTCGCAAACTCTTCCTATCTCACCCAATTTCCACTAACGATAGGACATTCATATAGAAAATGCTGTAATACATATTCATCATAGCTAAATTTCTTGATTAATTTTAAGAATTTTTTCCAATCGAACCAAATGAACCAGATTTTAAGAGTTCATGTGCCTTACACATAACTCTCCTCCTTTATATTTGGGGAATGCAGAGAAATTCATTTTTAAAGCCTCGTAATAGTGACAAAGTATCATTCCAACTCAGCCGCTCTGCTCCGTTCTTTCGTCATCCATTGGGGAAACTACTCCTTATGTCCACCCTATCTTTTAGTCCTTAGAAGGAATCGCGTGCATACGAGCCCATAATAAAAGGAAAATCACCAGCCTCGAAAGAGATTTTACTACATTAGCATTTTTATGAGGAATCTTAACGTGAAATTCGTCCAAAAGATTATCTTTATAATTACGAATATTGTCGACGAGGTACTCGAATTGTAATTTTTGAAGGAGGTTTATTGAAATATGCTCCCGTAGCAAGAGACTTTCACAGGTTATTATCATACGCATTGTGATCAATGTAGTGTAAATGGAGCAAAAGGGAAGGTGGTTAGCCGCGGACGATAATTGTCCTGTCGGAGGATACGCTATGACATCCCGCTGAAAAATGGGTACGCTCTAAACCTGGCACATTGAGAGTGGCGAAAACGCTCCGGACCGCGGGGTCATCTGAAGGCATTCGTACACAGAGAGAGATTTTCTGAAAATGTTTCCGCCTCGAAAGGGTTAATCATTTCCCCACTCATTGGGTCATCGAGATTTAATTTCATATCCTTTTCGAGGAACGAGACATCTCCTCGAAAAGTATTTTGAGGCGGAATGCAACCCGATCAAACTAGAATCTTCGTAGAAGCGAATCCGCACAGAGCTTTGAACGTAAAGATTCTC
Organism: Pantala flavescens; assembly: GCA_020796165.1. NCBI lineage: Eukaryota > Metazoa > Arthropoda > Insecta > Odonata > Libellulidae > Pantala > Pantala flavescens. The sequence goes on from CM036883.1 coordinate 51,880,297, forward strand.
CACGCAGATTTTAGGAAAGGTTGAAACAGATCGACGTTTTTCGTCATACGGAAAACATTCGAAATCCGACAGAGGGCCAAGTTATCGTTCCCGTGTCGCCTCAGTAGGCGGCTATCGTTATCGCGGAGCAGTCTTTGTTCTAGTGACATGTGAAACGAGTTTCCCCACGCTTTTGCTACGCAGTTCTCCATCAATCGAATGGCTATCACATCTCTAAGATTTTCCCTGGATGAAGTGGTTGCGCCAGTGTTATTTTGTGCTGTGGTTAGCGGTGCACGTTAAAGATCGATTAGATTGCCGGCAGCTTCGAAGAGGACGGCAATGCGACATCGTCATCCCAGTGCAGGTCAAGCAGTACACCTTTTTGCGAGGATGCAAGGTTCATTCGAAAAGCTAAGCAAGGTAAGAAACGTCCCATTGTAATTTATTTCTTTTCCCTCGACGACAACACTGTGCCCCGGAATTTTATTTGCCGATTGCTTCCGAGCGAAGCGCTTGGAATACCTAGATTCCCATTCAAGATATCTTGACCACCTTAAAAAAGACTAGATTCGTACTAATAACAATCTTATTGAACGAATGCACCAATATCTCTCGGCAGCATCCTGCATATGGGCTGGTAACTTATCGTTACCATGCGGCCTTTATTAAGTTTCCGAAGCCGTTTCTTCGAACAGAGGGCTCGGGCGCAACTTCATAGTTTTTATGAGGATGATTATATCTTCAACAGAGGGCATTAAATTAGAAAAAAGGGAAAATGAATGACTGGTGAAAGGGAGGATGTTGACACGGTGAGGTCGCTGTGGAAAGTGCCTAACGCGCGGCGGTATTTCGAGGCGCGATTGTCACCGACGGGAATCTAAAATCAGGGAAGGATTTTTGAAAATAAACCTAAGGTTAGTCGTTACCGATTAAAATTTAATGAAGATTAGTATTTATTATGACTTTTTGCCTACTACGTGAGTCTTACCGAGCACAAATACTGATTTCATAAGCATCGAAAACTTATTCCTTCCGATTTCAAGAAAACCGCCATTGCTCGCGGTCGACATAAAATAAGAGAGGAATTTTGGCGATATTCGATCGGAAATCGCATGAAGATATCTTTGGCATAATGTTTAATAATACAGCTTCTGCACTGACAGCGGTGGTATTTCTCTCAGCCAATCAGAAGCGAGAAAAATGTTTAGCGGTACTTCAAAAGTTATAAATTTTTTTTTCAACATTTAATTTAGAAAAGAGCTAATCTCCGGCTACTGGAACGAGCCAAAGCTAGGGTTTGTCAATCTTTTCCATCTTCTCACTTTATGTTCCTTTATTTTACGATGAAAGTCTTAGCCACAGTCAGTATATATGTTCATAAACATACGCCTGCCATAACCTCCTCCAACACGAGATGTTAATTTTTACTAATTTCAAGAGTACGACACGTGAAACAATAACCAAACATAGTTATAAATCAATAAAACAGCCTTGACAGTGTCAGTCTAGTGGAAGTGAGCCTCGGTTCTGGATGTTGGCTACTTGTTTTAATTAATTCATCACACTTCAATTCTAGGATGCCATTGAATCGAGAACGTTCGCCGTCCTATCCGCGAGCAGAGCGATGAGTCTTCACGGGATGGATTGCCGAGCACATTCTTGGAAGATGGAATGGATTGACTGAACCTTCGAGTTTGTGAGCAGATAACATTTTTAAGGTATGACTTCTAACTGTTCCTATTTTTCCTCACACTCAATTGAATCGAATCTATTCTTCGATGCAAACCGAGCATAGTTATGCAATGGACGCTCCCATATTTACAAAGGAAAAACAAATTACTTTTTGATACAAATCATTACGAACGACAAGAAGGGCCCATGAGCATTATCATCATCAGTGTCCATTCTATCTGCAGTAAGGTCCTTCTTTCTCGTCAAACTGCTCTATTTATCCTCTCTCTCTCTTTTGTTACTCCTCCCTTCATTTTTCCATGGAGAACATTGGGAGCAAATTCAGAGCTTTTCAGCAGGATACCATTCTTTATGGATGATTTTGTGTGTCCTTGGACCTTCCATTGCCTTCGCTTGTCTCTGACCCTAACTAAGCATCTTATTTCCAGTGTTTTCAACCGCCAAAAGGTCTCCACGCCTTGAGTGTTTCATCTGAATTATTTTCTGTGAACAGTGGAAAACTTCTGCAGACTTCCATCATGTCTCCGAGCGATTTCAGGCTGAATTTACTGATAGCTTGTTTACTTCTTCACTCATTCAACCATTCCTGAGCTTCAAGCATTCGCTCATGGAGCATAGAGGTGGCAACTCCTTGTTGATTATTTCATATTGTTCTAGGTATTCCGGTTTATGTTATGCTACCTTGATGACACCGCAATAAGGTAACTTGCAGTATCATAATTCTTCCACATGTTTCATGGGCAGCGGTGAACTTTACTTCATTCTTAAGGATTTCCATTTTAATGATTCCTGTTATTGTGTGACTTGTAAACGCCTTCGTTCAGTCTGTGCAACGATGATTCCATGGTGTCCTTATTTTCTAATTTGACATCCATTTTATCTCTGAGATTTCCCTCCCCAAAATAAAGTTAATCCCTTATTCTGATTACCAAATGGAAACGTTGGCATTGAATGCTGCAAGCATAATCCATCTCCAAGGCCTCCAATCCACCTCTTCCCTTACTCCTTGCTTACAATCAAATGATTTTGGAATCCTTTTATTTCCTCACTCCCTTTGATGCTATGAATCTTCCCCGATGTGAAAATATTTAATCCATGACCTATTATATTCCCAATTTAAAATTTTGGGAACCCTACTGAGGCTTTCTCTATGATTACACAACATTTGCTGCAGTGCATTGAGTAATCCACTTTCTTTCATTTCAGGCGAGGGACTTTGGCCCTAAATCTGACTGAGGAGAATTTGCAAAGGTGGCTTGGACTTCTAGAGGTTGACAAAGGATACGTTACGCCTGCTACAATAAACAACGCATATAGCTCGTGCTATCATGATGTCAAAGGATTGTATAACTTGCTATGTAATTGATGGTTTAGTTGCAATAAAATTTTTCTTGGAAACCTACAAACTGTCTTTCTGTACACATGGCCTTCAACCGTTAAGGGCATTCGCAAACTCTTCCTATCTCACCCAATTTCCACTAACGATAGGACATTCATATAGAAAATGCTGTAATATATATTCATCATAGCTAAATTTCTTGATTAATTTTAAGAATTTTTTCCAATCGAACCAAATGAACCAGATTTTAAGAGTTCATGTGCCTTACACATAACTCTCCTCCTTTATATTTGGGGAATGCAGAGAAATTCATTTTTAAAGCCTCGTAATAGTGACAAAGTATCATTCCATCTCAGCCGCTCTGCTCCGTTCTTTCGTCATCCATTGGGGAAACTACTCCTTATGTCCACCCTATCTTTTAGTCCTTAGAAGGAATCGCGTGCATACGAGCCCATAATAAAAGGAAAATCACCAGCCTCGAAAGAGATTTTACTACATTAGCAGTTTTATGAGGAATCTTAACGTGAAATTCGTCCAAAAGATTATCTTTATAATTACGAATATTGTCGACGAGGTACTCGAATTGTAATTTTTGAAGGAGGTTTATAGAAATATGCTCCCGTAGCAAGAGACTTTCACAGGTTATTATCATACGCATTGTGATCAATGCAGTGTAAATGGAGCAAAAGGGAAGGTGGTTAGCCGCGGACGATAATTGTCCTGTCGGAGGATACGCAATGACTTCCCGCTGAAAAATGGGTACGCTCTAAACCTGGCACATTGAGAGTGGCGAAAACGCTCCGGACCGCGGGGTCATCTGAAGGCATTCGTACACAGAGAGAGATTTTCTGAAAATGTTTCCGCCTCGAAAGGGTTAATCATTTCCCCACTCATTGGGTCATCGAGATTTAATTTCATATCCTTTTCGAGGAACGAGACATCTCCTCGAAAAGTATTTTGAGGCGGAATGCAACCCGATCAAACTAGAATCTTCGTAGAAGCGAATCCGCACAGAGCTTTGAACGTAAAGATTCTCCACGCAGATTTTAGGAAAGGTTGAAACAGATCGACGTTTTTCGTCATACGGAAAACATTCGAAATCCGACAGAGGGCCAAGTTATCGTTCCCGTGTCGCCTCAGCAGGCGGCTATCGTTATCGCGGAGCAGTCTTTGTTCTAGTGACATGTGAAACGAGTTTCCCCACGCTTTTGCTACGCAGTTCTCCAGCAATCGAATGGCTATCACATCTCTAAGCTTTTCCCTGGATGAAGTGGTTGCGCCAGTGTTATTTTGTGCTGTGGTTAGCGGTGCACGTTAAAGATCGATTAGATTGCCGGCAGCTTCGAAGAGGACGGCAATGCGACATCGTCATCCCAGTGCAGGTCAAGCAGTACACCTTTTTGCGAGGATGCAAGGTTCATTCGAAAAGCTAAGCAAGGTAAGAAACGTCCCATTGTAATATATTTCTTTTCCCTCGACGACAACACTGTGCCCCGGAATTTTATTTGCCGATTGCTTCCGAGCGAAGCGCTTGGAATACCTAGATTCCCATTCAAGATATCTTGACCACCTTAAAAAAGACTAGATTCGTACTAATAACAATCTTATTGAACGAATGCACCAATATCTCTCGGCAGCATCCTGCATATGGGCTGGTAACTTATCGTTACCATGCGGCCTTTATTAAGTTTCCGAAGCCGTTTCTTCGAACAGAGGGCTCGGGCGCAACTTCATAGTTTTTATGAGGATGATTATATCTTCAACAGAGGGCATTAAATTAGAAAAAAGGGAAAATGAATGACTGGTGAAAGGGAGGATGTTGACACGGTGAGGTCGCTGTGGAAAGTGCCTAACGCGCGGCGGTATTTCGAGGCGCGATTGTCACCGACGGGAATCTAAAATCAGGGAAGGATTTTTGAAAATAAACCTAAGGTTAGTCGTTACCGATTAAAATTTAATGAAGATTAGTATTTATTATGACTTTTTGCCTACTATGTGAGTCTTACCGAGCACAAATACTGATTTCATAAGCATCGAAAACTTATTCCTTCCGATTTCAAGAAAACCGCCATTGCTCGCGGTCGACATAAAATAAGAGAGGAATTTTGGCGATATTCGATCGGAAATCGCATGAAGATATCTTTGGCATAATGTTTAATAATACAGCTTCTGCACTGACAGCGGTGGTATTTCTCTCAGCCAATCAGAAGCGAGAAAAATGTTTAGCGGTACTTCAAAAGTTATAAATTTTTTTTTTCAACATTTAATTTAGAAAAGAGCTAATCTCCGGCTACTGGAACGAGCCAAAGCTAGGGTTTGTCAATCTTTTCCATCTTCTCACTTTATGTTCCTTTATTTTACGATGAAAGTCTTGTTCATGTTCATAAACATACGCCTGCCATAACCTCCTCCAACACGAGATGTTAATTTTTACTAATTTCAAGAGTACGACACGTGAAACAATAACCAAACATAGTTATAAATCAATAAAACAGCCTTGACAGTGTCAGTCTAGTGGAAGTGAGCCTCGGTTCTGGATGTTGGCTACTTGTTTTAATTAATTCATCACACTTCAATTCTAGGATGCCATTGAATCGAGAACGTTCGCCGTCCTATCCGCGAGCAGAGCGATGAGTCTTCACGGGATGGATTGCCGAGCACATTCTTGGAAGATAGAATGGATTGACTGAACCTTCGAGTTTGTGAGCAGATAACATTTTTACGGTATGACTTCTAACTGTTCCTATTTTTCCTCACACTCAATTGAATCGAATCTATTCTTCGATGCAAACCGAGCATAGTTATGCAATGGACGCTCCCATATTTGCAAAGGAAAAACAAATTACTTTTTGATACAAATCATTACGAACGACAAGAAGGGCCCATGAGCATTATCATCATCAGTGTCCATTCTATCTGCAGTAAGGACCTTCTTTCTCGTCAAACTGCTCTATTTATCCTCTCTCTCTCTTTTGTTACTCCTCCCTTCATTTTTCCATGGAGAACATTGGGAGCAAATTCAGAGCTTTTCAGCAGGATACCATTCTTTATGGATGATTTTGTGTGTCCTTGGACCTTCCATTGCCTTCGCTTGTCTCTGACCCTAACTAAGCATCTTATTTCCAGTGTTTTCAACCGCCAAAAGGTCTCCACGCCTTGAGTGTTTCATCTGAATTATTTTCTGTGAACAGTGGCAAACTTCTGCAGACTTCCATCATGTCTCCGAGCGATTTCAGGCTGAATTTACTGATAGCTTGTTTACTTCTTCACTCATTCAACCATTCCTGAGCTTCAAGCATTCGCTCATGGAGCATAGAGGTGGCAACTCCTTGTTGATTATTTCATATTGTTCTAGGTATTCCGGTTTATGTTATGCTACCTTGATGACACCGCAATAAGGTAACTTGCAGTATCATAATTCTTCCACATGTTTCATGGGCAGCGGTGAACTTTACTTCATTCTTAAGGATTTCCATTTTAATGATTCCTGTTATTGTGTGACTTGTAAACGCCTTCGTTCAGTCTGTGCAACGATGATTCCATGGTGTCCTTATTTTCTAATTTGACATCCATTTTATCTCTGAGATTTCCCTCCCCAAAATAAAGTTAATCCCTTATTCTGATTACCAAATGGAAACGTTGGCATTGAATGCTGCAAGCATAATCCATCTCCAAGGCCTCCAATCCACCTCTTCCCTTACTCCTTGCTTACAATCAAATGATTTTGGAATCCTTTTATTTCCTCACTCCCTTTGATGCTATGAATCTTCCCCGATGTGAAAATATTTAATCCATGACCTATTATATTCCCAATTTAAAATTTTGGGAACCCTACTGAGGCTTTCTCTATGATTACACAACATTTGCTGCAGTGCATTGAGTAATCCACTATCTTTTATTTCAGGCGAGGGACTTTGGCCCTAAATCTGACTGAGGAGAATTTGCAAAGGTGGCTTGGACTTCTAGAGGTTGACAAAGGATACGTTACGCCTGCTACAATAAACAACGCATATAGCTCGTGCTATCATGATGTCAAAGGATTGTATAACTTGCTATGTAATTGATGGTTTAGTTGCAATAAAATTTTTCTTGGAAACCTACAAACTGTCTTTCTGTACACATGGCCTTCAACCGTTAAGGGCATTCGCAAACTCTTCCTATCTCACCCAATTTCCACTAACGATAGGACATTCATATAGAAAATGCTGTAATATATATTCATCACAGCTAAATTTCTTGATTAATTTTAAGAATTTTTTCCAATCGAACCAAATGAACCAGATTTTAAGAGTTCATGTGCCTTACACATAACTCTCCTCCTTTATATTTGGGGAATGCTGAGAAATTCATTTTTAAAGCCTCCTAATAGTGACAAAGTATCATTCCATCTCAGCCGCTCTGCTCCGTTCTTTCGTCATCCATTGGGGAAACTACTCCTTATGTCCACCCTATCTTTTAGTCCTTAGAAGGAATCGCGTGCATACGAGCCCATAATAAAAGGAAAATCACCAGCCTCGAAAGAGATTTTACTACATTAGCATTTTTATGAGGAATCTTAACGTGAAATTCGTCCAAAAGATTATCTTTATAATTACGAATATTGTCGACGAGGTACTCGAATTGTAATTTTTGAAGGAGGTTTATTGAAATATGCTCCCGTAGCAAGAGACTTTCACAGGTTATTATCATACGCATTGTGATCAATGCAGTGTAAATGGAGCAAAAGGGAAGGTGGTTAGCCGCGGACGATAATTGTCCTGTCGGAGGATACGCAATGACTTCCCGCTGAAAAATGGGTACGCTCTAAACCTGGCACATTGAGAGTGGCGAAAACGCTCCGGACCGCGGGGTCATCTGAAGGCATTCGTACACAGAGAGAGATTTTCTGAAAATGTTTCCGCCTCGAAAGGGTTAATCATTTCCCCACTCATTGGGTCATCGAGATTTAATTTCATATCCTTTTCGAGGAACGAGACATCTCCTCGAAAAGTATTTTGAGGCGGAATGCAACCCGATCAAACTAGAATCTTCGTAGAAGCGAATCCGCACAGAGCTTTGAACGTAAAGATTCTCCACGCAGATTTTAGGAAAGGTTGAAACAGATCGACGTTTTTCGTCATACGGAAAACATTCGAAATCCGACAGAGGGCCAAGTTATCGTTCCCGTGTCGCCTCAGCAGGCGGCTATCGTTATCGCGGAGCAGTCTTTGTTCTAGTGACATGTGAAACGAGTTTCCCCACGCTTTTGCTACGCAGTTCTCCATCAATCGAATGGCTATCACATCTCTAAGCTTTTCCCTGGATGAAGTGGTTGCGCCAGTGTTATTTTGTGCTGTGGTTAGCGGTGCACGTTAAAGATCGATTAGATTGCCGGCAGCTTCGAAGAGGACGGCAATGCGACATCGTCATCCCAGTGCAGGTCAAGCAGTACACCTTTTTGCGAGGATGCAAGGTTCATTCGAAAAGCTAAGCAAGGTAAGAAACGTCCCATTGTAATATATTTCTTTTCCCTCGACGACAACATTGTGCCCCGGAATTTTATTTGCCGATTGCTTCCGAGCGAAGCGCTTGGAATACCTAGATTCCCATTCAAGATATCTTGACCACCTTAAAAAAGAAGATTCGTACTAATAACAATCATATTGAACGAATGCACCAATATCTCTCGGCTGCATCCTGCATGTGGGCTGGTAAATTATCGTTACCATGCGGCCTTTATTAAGTTTCCGAAGCCGTTTCTTCGAACAGAGGGCTCGGGCGCAACTTCATAGTTTTTATGAGGATGATTATATCTTCAACAGAGGGCATTAAATTAGAAAAAAGGGAAAATGAATGACTGGTGAAAGGGAGGATGTTGACACGGTGAGGTCGCTGTGGAAAGTGCCTAACGCGCGGCGGTATTTCGAGGCGCGATTGTCACCGACGGGAATCTAAAATCAGGGAAGGATTTTTGAAAATAAACCTAAGGTTAGTCGTTACCGATTAAAATTTAATGAAGATTAGTATTTATTATGACTTTTTGCCTACTACGTGAGTCTTACCGAGCACAAATACTGATTTCATAAGCATCGAAAACTTATTCCTTCCGATTTCAAGAAAACCGCCATTGCTCGCGGTCGACATAAAATAAGAGAGGAATTTTGGCGATATTCGATCGGAAATCGCATGAAGATATCTTTGGCATAATGTTTAATAATACAGCTTCTGCACTGACAGCGGTGGTATTTCTCTCAGCCAATCAGAAGCGAGAAAAATGTTTAGCGGTACTTCAAAAGTTATAAATTTTTTTTTTCAACATTTAATTTAGAAAAGAGCTAATCTCCGGCTACTGGAACGAGCCAAAGCTAGGGTTTGTCAATCTTTTCCATCTTCTCACTTTATGTTCCTTTATTTTACGATGAAAGTCTTAGCCACAGTCAGTATATATGTTCATAAACATACGCCTGCCATAACCTCCTCCAACACGAGATGTTAATTTTTACTAATTTCAAGAGTACGACACGTGAAACAATAACCAAACATAGTTATAAATCAATAAAACAGCCTTGACAGTGTCAGTCTAGTGGAAGTGAGCCTCGGTTCTGGATGTTGGCTACTTGTTTTAATTAATTCATCACACTTCAATTCTAGGATGCCATTGAATCGAGAACGTTCGCCGTCCTATCCGCGAGCAGAGCGATGAGTCTTCACGGGATGGATTGCCGAGCACATTCTTGGAAGATGGAATGGATTGACTGAACCTTCGAGTTTGTGAGCAGATAACATTTTTACGGTATGACTTCTAACTGTTCCTATTTTTCCTCACACTCAATTGAATCGAATCTATTCTTCGATGCAAACCGAGCATAGTTATGCAATGGACGCTCCCATATTTGCAAAGGAAAAACAAATTACTTTTTGATACAAATCATTACGAACGACAAGAAGGGCCCATGAGCATTATCATCATCAGTGTCCATTCTATCTGCAGTAAGGTCCTTCTTTCTCGTCAAACTGCTCTATTTATCCTCTCTCTCTTTTGTTACTCCTCCCCACATTTTTCCATGGAGAACATTGGGAGCAAATTCAGAGCTTTTCAGCAGGATACCATTCTTTATGGATGATTTTGTGTGTCCTTGGACCTTCCATTGCCTTCGCTTGTCTCTGACCCTAACTAAGCATCTTATTTCCAGTGTTTTCAACCGCCAAAAGGTCTCCAAGCCTTGAGTGTTTCATCTGAATTATTTTCTGTGAACAGTGGCAAACTTCTGCAGACTTCCATCATGTCTCCGAGCGATTACAGGCTGAATTTACTGATAGCTTGTTTACTTCTTCACTCATTAACCATTCCTGAGCTTCAAGCATTCGCTCATGGAGCATAGAGGTGGCAACTCCTTGTTGATTATTTCATATTGTTCTAGGTATTCCGGTTTATGTTATGCTACCTTGATGACACCGCAATAAGGTAACTTGCAGTATCATAATTCTTCCACATGTTTCATGGGCAGCGGTGAACTTTACTTCATTCTTAAGGATTTCCAATTTAATGATTCCTGTTATTGTGTGACTTGTAAACGCCTTCGTTCAGTCTGTGCAACGATGATTCCATGGTGTCCTTATTTTCTAATTTGACATCCATTTTATCTCTGAGATTTCCCTCCCCAAAATAAAGTTAATCCCTTATTCTGATTACCAAATGGAAACGTTGGCATTGAATGCTGCAAGCATAATCCATCTCCAAGGCCTCCAATCCACCTCTTCCCTTACTCCTTGCTTACAATCAAATGATTTTGGAATCCTTTTATTTCCTCACTCCCTTTGATGCTATGAATCTTCCCCGATGTGAAAATATTTAATCCATGACCTATTATATTCCCAATTTAAAATTTTGGGAACCCTACTGAGGCTTTCTCCATGTTTACACAACTTTTGCTGCAGTGCATTGAGTAATCCACTTTCTTTCATTTCAGGCGAGGGACTTTGGCCCTAAATCTGACTGAGGAGAATTTGCAAAGGTGGCTTGGACTTCTAGAGGTTGACAAAGGATACGTTACGCCTGCTACAATAAACAACGCATATAGCTCGTGCTATCATGATGTCAAAGGATTGTATAACTTGCTATGTAATTGATGGTTTAGTTGCAATAAAATTTTTCTTGGAAACCTACAAACTGTCTTTCTGTACACATGGCCTTCAACCGTTAAGGGCATTCGCAAACTCTTCCTATCTCACCCTATTTCCACTAACGATAGGACATTCATATAGAAAACGCTGTAATATATTCATCATAGCTAAATTTCTTGATTAATTTTAAGAATTTTTTCCAATCGAACCAAATGAACCAGATTTTAAGAGTTCATGTGCCTTACACATAACTCTCCTCCTTCATATTTGGGGAATGCAGAGAAATTCATTTTTAAAGCCTCATAATAGTGACAAAGTATCATTCCATCTCAGCCGCTCTGCTCCGTTCTTTCGTCATCCATTGGGGAAACTACTCCTTATGTCCACCCTATCTTTTAGTCCTTAGAAGGAATCGCGTGCATACGAGCCCATAATAAAAGGAAAATCACCAGCCTCGAAAGAGATTTTACTACATTAGCATTTTTATGAGGAATCTTAACGTGAAATTCGTCCAAAAGATTATCTTTATAGTTACGAATATTGTCGACGAGGTACTCGAATTGTAATTTTTGAAGGAGGTTTATTGAAATATGCTCCCGTAGCAAGAGACTTTCACAGGTTATTATCATACGCATTGTGATCAATGTAGTGTAAATGGAGCAAAAGGGAAGGTGGTTAGCCGCGGACGATAATTGTCCTGTCGGAGGATACGCTATGACATCCCGCTGAAAAATGGGTACGCTCTAAACCTGGCACATTGAGAGTGGCGAAAACGCTCCGGACCGCGGGGTCATCTGAAGGCATTCGTACACAGAGAGAGATTTTCTGAAAATGTTTCCGCCTCGAAAGGGTTAATCATTTCCCCACTCATTGGGTCATCGAGATTTAATTTCATATCCTTTTCGAGGAACGAGACATCTCCTCGAAAAGTATTTTGAGGCGGAATGCAACCCGATCAAACTAGAATCTTCGTAGAAGCGAATCCGCACAGAGCTTTGAACGTAAAGATTCTCCACGCAGATTTTAGGAAAGGTTGAAACAGATCGACGTTTTTCGTCATACGGAAAACATTCGAAATCCGACAGAGGGCCAAGTTATCGTTCCCGTGTCGCCCCAGTAGGCGGCTATCGTTATCGCGGAGCAGTCTTTGTTCTAGTGACATGTGAAACGAGTTTCCCCACGCTTTTGCTACGCAGTTCTCCATCAATCGAATGGCTATCACATCTCTAAGATTTTCCCTGGATGAAGTGGTTGCGCCAGTGTTATTTTGTGCTGTGGTTAGCGGTGCACGTTAAAGATCGATTAGATTGCCGGCAGCTTCGAAGAGGACGGCAATGCGACATCGTCATCCCAGTGCAGGTCAAGCAGTACACCTTTTTGCGAGGATGCAAGGTTCATTCGAAAAGCTAAGCAAGGTAAGAAACGTCCCATTGAAATATATTTCTTTTCCCTCGACGACAACACTGTGCCCCGGAATTTTATTTGCCGATTGCTTCCGAGCGAAGCGCTTGGAATACCAAGATTCCCATTCAAGATATCTTGACCACCTTAAAAAAGACTAGATTCGTACTAATAACAATCATATTGAACGAATGCACCAATATCTCTCGGCTGCATCCTGCATATGGGCTGGTAACTTATCGTTACAATGCGGCCTTTATTAAGTTTCCGAAGCCGTTTCTTCGAACAGAGGGCTCGGGCGCAACTTCATAGTTTTTATGAGGATGATTATATCTTCAACAGAGGGCATTAAATTAGAAAAAAGGGAAAATGAATGACTGGTGAAAGGGAGGATGTTGACACGGTGAGGTCGCTGTGGAAAGTGCCTAACGCGCGGCGGTATTTCGAGGCGCGATTGTCACCGACGGGAATCTAAAATCAGGGAAGGATTTTTGAAAATAAACCTAAGGTTAGTCGTTACCGATTAAAATTTAATGAAGATTAGTATTTATTATGACTTTTTGCCTACTACGTGAGTCTTACCGAGCACAAATACTGATTTCATAAGCATCGAAAACTTATTCCTTCCGATTTCAAGAAAACCGCCATTGCTCGCGGTCGAATAAAATAAGAGAGGAATTTTGGCGATATTCGATCGGAAATCGCATGAAGATATCTTTGGCATAATGTTTAATAATACAGCTTCTGCACTGACAGCGGTGGTATTTCTCTCAGCCAATCAGAAGCGAGAAAAATGTTTAGCGGTACTTCAAAAGTTATAAATTTTTTTTTCAACATTTAATTTAGAAAAGAGCTAATCTCCGGCTACTGGAACGAGCCAAAGCTAGGGTTTGTCAATCTTTTCCATCTACTCACTTTATGTTCCTTTATTTTACGATGAAAGTCTTAGCCACAGTCAGTATATATGTTCATAAACATACGCCTGCCATAACCTCCTCCAACACGAGATGTTAATTTTTACTAATTTCAAGAGTACGACACGTGAAACAATAACCAAACATAGTTATAAATCAATAAAACAGCCTTGACACTGTCACTCTAGTGGAAGTGAGCCTCGGTTCTGGGTGTTGGCTACTTTTTTTAATTAATTCATCACACTACATTTTTAGGATGCCATTGAATCGAGAACGTTCGCCGTCCTATACGCGAGCAGAGCGATGAGTCTTCACGGGATGGATTGCCGAGCACATTCTTGGAAGATGGAATGGATTGACTGAACCTTCGAGCTTGTGAGCAGATAACATTTTTAAGGTATGACTTATAACTGTTCATATTTTTCCTCACACTCTATTGAATCGAATATATTCTTCGATGCAAACCGAGCATAGTTATGCAATGGACGCTCCCATATTTGCAAAGGAAAAACAAATTACTTTTTGATACAAATCATTACGAACGACAAGAAGGGCCCATGAGCATTATCATCATCAGTGTCCATTCCATCTGCAGTAAGGTCCTTCTTTCTCGTCAAACTGCTCTATTTATCCTCTCTCTCTTTTGTTACTCCTCCTCACATTTTTCCATGGAGAACATTGGGAGCAAATTCAGAGCTTTTCAGCAGGATACCATTCTTTATGGATGATTTTGTGTGTCCTTGGACCTTCCATTGCCTTCGCTTGTCTCTGACCCTAACTAAGCATCTTATTTCCAGTGTTTTCAACCGCCAAAAGGTCTCCACGCCTTGAGTGTTTCATCTGAATTATTTTCTGTGAACAGTGGCAAACTTCTGCAGACTTCCATCATGTCTCCGAGCGATTTCAGGCTGAATTTACTGATAGCTTGTTTACTTCTTCACTCATTCAACCATTCCTGAGCTTCAAGCATTCGCTCATGGAGCATAGAGGTGGCAACTCCTTGTTGATTATTTCATATTGTTCTAGGTATTCCGGTTTATGTTATGCTACCTTGATGACACCGCAATAAGGTAACTTGCAGTATCATAATTCTTCCACATGTTTCATGGGCAGCGGTGAACTTTACTTCATTCTTAAGGATTTCCATTTTAATGATTCCTGTTATTGTGTGACTTGTAAACGCCTTCGTTCAGTCTGTGCAACGATGATTCCATGGTGTCCTTATTTTCTAATTTGACATCCATTTTATCTCTGAGATTTCCCTCCCCAAAATAAAGTTAATCCCTTATTCTGATTACCAAATGGAAACGTTGGCATTGAATGCTGCAAGCATAATCCATCTCCAAGGCCTCCAATCCACCTCTTCCCTTACTCCTTGCTTACAATCAAATGATTTTGGAATCCTTTTATTTCCTCACTCCCTTTGATGCTATGAATCTTCCCCGATGTGAAAATATTTAATCCATGACCTATTATATTCCCAATTTAAAATTTTGGGAACCCTACTGAGGCTTTCTCTATGATTACACAACATTTGCTGCAGTGCATTGAGTAATCCACTTTCTTTCATTTCAGGCGAGGGACTTTGGCCCTAAATCTGACTGAGGAGAATTTGCAAAGGTGGCTTGGACTTCTAGAGGTTGACAAAGGATACGTTACGCCTGCTACAATAAACAACGCATATAGCTCGTGCTATCATGATGTCAAAGGATTGTATAACTTGCTATGTAATTGATGGTTTAGTTGCAATAAAATTTTTCTTGGAAACCTACAAACTGTCTTTCTGTACACATGGCCTTCAACCGTTAAGGGCATTCGCAAACTCTTCCTATCTCACCCTATTTCCACTAACGATAGGACATTCATATAGAAAACGCTGTAATATATTCATCATAGCTAAATTTCTTGATTAATTTTAAGAATTTTTTCCAATCGAACCAAATGAACCAGATTTCAAGAGTTCATGTGCCTTACACATAACTCTCCTCCTTTATATTTGGGGAATGCAGAGAAATTCATTTTTAAAGCCTCATAATAGTGACAAAGTATCATTCCATCTCAGCCGCTCTGCTCCGTTCTTTCGTCATCCATTGGGGAAACTACTCCTTATGTCCACCCTATCTTTTAGTCCTTAGAAGGAATCGCGTGCATACGAGCCCATAATAAAAGGAAAATCACCAGCCTCGAAAGAGATTTTACTACATTAGCATTTTTATGAGGAATCTTAACGTGAAATTCGTCCAAAAGATTATCTTTATAATTACGAATATTGTCGACGAGGTACTCGAATTGTAATTTTTGAAGGAGGTTTATTGAAATATGCTCCCGTAGCAAGAGACTTTCACAGGTTATTATCATACGCATTGTGATCAATGTAGTGTAAATGGAGCAAAAGGGAAGGTGGTTAGCCGCGGACGATAATTGTCCTGTCGGAGGATACGCTATGACATCCCGCTGAAAAATGGGTACGCTCTAAACCTGGCACATTGAGAGTGGCGAAAACGCTCCGGACCGCGGGGTCATCTGAAGGCATTCGTACACAGAGAGAGATTTTCTGAAAATGTTTCCGCCTCGAAAGGGTTAATCATTTCCCCACTCATTGGGTCATCGAGATTTAATTTCATATCCTTTTCGAGGAACGAGACATCTCCTCGAAAAGTATTTTGAGGCGGAATGCAACCCGATCAAACTAGAATCTTCGTAGAAGCGAATCCGCACAGAGCTTTGAACGTAAAGATTCTCCACGCAGATTTTAGGAAAGGTTGAAACAGATCGACGTTTTTCGTCATACGGAAAACATTCGAAATCCGACAGAGGGCCAAGTTATCGTTCCCGTGTCGCCTCAGTAGGCGGCTATCGTTATCGCGGAGCAGTCTTTGTTCTAGTGACATGTGAAACGAGTTTCCCCACGCTTTTGCTACGCAGTTCTCCATCAATCGAATGGCTATCACATCTCTAAGCTTTTCCCTGGATGAAGTGGTTGCGCCAGTGTTATTTTGTGCTGTGGTTAGCGGTGCACGTTAAAGATCGATTAGATTGCCGGCAGCTTCGAAGAGGACGGCAATGCGACATCGTCATCCCAGTGCAGGTCAAGCAGTACACCTTTTTGCGAGGATGCAAGGTTCATTCGAAAAGCTTAGCAAGGTAAGAAACGTCCCATTGTAATATATTTCTTTTCCCTCGACGACAACACTGTGCCCCGGAATTTTATTTGCCGATTGCTTCCGAGCGAAGCGCTTGGAATACCAAGATTCCCATTAAAGATATCTTGACCACCTTAAATAAGACAAGATTTGTACTAATAACAATCATATTGAACGAATGCACCAATATCTCTCGGCTGCATCCTGCATATGGGCTGGTAACTAATCGTTACAATGCGGCCTTTATTAAGTTTCCGAAGCCGTTTCTTCGAACAGAGGGCTCGGGCGCAACTTCATAGTTTTTATGAGGATGATTATATCTTCAACAGAGGGCATTAAATTAGAAAAAAGGGAAAATGAATGACTGGTGAAAGGGAGGATGTTGACACGGTGAGGTCGCTGTGGAAAGTGCCTAACGCGCGGCGGTATTTCGAGGCGCGATTGTCACCGACGGGAATCTAAAATCAGGGAAGGATTTTTGAAAATAAACCTAAGGTTAGTCGTTACCGATTAAAATTTAATGAAGATTAGTATTTATTATGACTTTTTGCCTACTACGTGAGTCTTACCGAGCACAAATACTGATTTCATAAGCATCGAAAACTTATTCCTTCCGATTTCAAGAAAACCGCCATTGCTCGCGGTCGAATAAAATAAGAGAGGAATTTTGGCGATATTCGATCGGAAATCGCATGAAGATATCTTTGGCATAATGTTTAATAATACAGCTTCTGCACTGACAGCGGTGGTATTTCTCTCAGCCAATCAGAAGCGAGAAAAATGTTTAGCGGTACTTCAAAAGTTATAAATTTTTTTTTTCAACATTTAATTTAGAAAAGAGCTAATCTCCGGCTACTGGAACGAGCCAAAGCTAGGGTTTGTCAATCTTTTCCATCTACTCACTTTATGTTCCTTTATTTTACGATGAAAGTCTTAGCCACAGTCAGTATATATGTTCATAAACATACGCCTGCCATAACCTCCTCCAACACGAGATGTTAATTTTTACTAATTTCAAGAGTACGACACGTGAAACAATAACCAAACATAGTTATAAATCAATAAAACAGCCTTGACACTGTCACTCTAGTGGAAGTGAGCCTCGGTTCTGGGTGTTGGCTACTTTTTTTAATTAATTCATCACACTACATTTTTAGGATGCCATTGAATCGAGAACGTTCGCCGTCCTATACGCGAGCAGAGCGATGAGTCTTCACGGGATGGATTGCCGAGCACATTCTTGGAAGATGGAATGGATTGACTGAACCTTCGAGCTTGTGAGCAGATAACATTTTTAAGGTATGACTTATAACTGTTCATATTTTTCCTCACACTCTAATGAATCGAATATATTCTTCGATGCAAACCGAGCATAGTTATGCAATGGACGCTCCCATATTTGCAAAGGAAAAACAAATTACTTTTTGATACAAATCATTACGAACGACAAGAAGGGCCCATGAGCATTATCATCATCAGTGTCCATTCCATCTGCAGTAAGGTCCTTCTTTCTCGTCAAACTGCTCTATTTATCCTCTCTCTCTTTTGTTACTCCTCCTCACATTTTTCCATGGAGAACATTGGGAGCAAATTCAGAGCTTTTCAGCAGGATACCATTCTTTATGGATGATTTTGTGTGTCCTTGGACCTTCCATTGCCTTCGCTTGTCTCTGACCCTAACTAAGCATCTTATTTCCAGTGTTTTCAACCGCCAAAAGGTCTCCACGCCTTGAGTGTTTCATCTGAATTATTTTCTGTGAACAGTGGCAAACTTCTGCAGACTTCCATCATGTCTCCAAGCGCTTTCAGCCTGAATTTACTGATAGCTTGTTTACTTCTTCACTCATTCAACCATTCCTGAGCTTCAAGCCTTCGCTCATGGAGCATAGAGGTGGCATCTCCTTGTTGATTATTTCATATTGTTCTAGGTATTCCGGTTTATGTTATGCTACCTTGATGACACCGCAATAAGGTAACTTGCAGTATCATAATTCTTCCACATGTTTCATGGGCAGCGGTGAACTTTACTTCATTCTTAAGGATTTCCATTTTAATGATTCCTGTTATTGTGTGACTTGTAAACGCCTTCGTTCAGTCAGTGCAACGATGATTCCATGGTGTCCTTATTTTCTAATTTGACATCCATTTTATCTCTGAGATTTCCCTCCCCAAAATAAAGTCAATCCCTTATTCTGATTACCAAATGGAAACGTTGGCATTGAATGCTGCAAGCATAATCCATCTCCAAGGCCTCCAATCCACCTCTTCCCTTACTCCTTGCTTACATTCAAATGATTTTGGAATCCTTTTATTTCCTCACTCCCGTTGATGCTATGAATCTTCCCCGATGTGAAAATATTTAATCCATGACCTATTATATTCCCAATTTAAAATTTTGGGAACCCTACTGAGGCTTTCTCCATGTTTACACAACTTTTGCTGCAGTGCATTGAGTAATCCACTTTCTTTCATTTCAGGCGAGGGACTTTGGCCCTAAATCTGACTGAGGAGAATTTGCAAAGGTGGCTTGGACTTCTAGAGGTTGACAAAGGATACGTTGCGCCTGCTACAATAAACAACGCATATAGCTCGTGCTATCATGATGTCAAAGGATTGTATAACTTGCTATGTAATTGATGGTTTAGTTGCAATAAAATTTTTCTTGGAAACCTACAAACTGTCTTTCTGTACACATGGCCTTCAACCGTTAAGGGCATTCGCAAACTCTTCCTATCTCACCCTATTTCCACTAACGATAGGACATTCATATAGAAAACGCTGTAATATATTCATCATAGCTAAATTTCTTGATTAATTTTAAGAATTTTTTCCAATCGAACCAAATGAACCAGATTTCAAGAGTTCATGTGCCTTACACATAACTCTCCTCCTTTATATTTGGGGAATGCAGAGAAATTCATTTTTAAAGCCTCATAATAGTGACAAAGTATCATTCCATCTCAGCCGCTCTGCTCCGTTCTTTCGTCATCCATTGGGGAAACTACTCCTTATGTCCACCCTATCTTTTAGTCCTTAGAAGGAATCGCGTGCATACGAGCCCATAATAAAAGGAAAATCACCAGCCTCGAAAGATATTTTACGACATTAGCATTTTTATGAGGAATCTTAACGTGAAATTCGTCCAAAAGATTATCTTTATAATTACGAATATTGTCGACGAGGTACTCGAATTGTAATTTTTGAAGGAGGTTTATTGAAATATGCTCCCGTAGCAAGAGACTTTCACAGGTTATTATCATACGCATTGTGATCAATGTAGTGTAAATGGAGCAAAAGGGAAGGTGGTTAGCCGCGGACGATAATTGTCCTGTCGGAGGATACGCTATGACATCCCGCTGAAAAATGGGTACGCTCTAAACCTGGCACATTGAGAGTGGCGAAAACGCTCCGGACCGCGGGGTCATCTGAAGGCATTCGTACACAGAGAGAGATTTTCTGAAAATGTTTCCGCCTCGAAAGGGTTAATCATTTCCCCACTCATTGGGTCATCGAGATTTAATTTCATATCCTTTTCGAGGAACGAGACATCTCCTCGAAAAGTATTTTGAGGCGGAATGCAACCCGATCAAACTAGAATCTTCGTAGAAGCGAATCCGCACAGAGCTTTGAACGTAAAGATTCTCCACGCAGATTATAGGAAAGGTTGAAACAGATCGACGTTTTTCGTCATACGGAAAACATTCGAAATCCGACAGAGGGCCAAGTTATCGTTCCCGTGTCGCCTCAGTAGGCGGCTATCGTTATCGCGGAGCAGTCTTTGTTCTAGTGACATGTGAAACGAGTTTCCCCACGCTTTTGCTACGCAGTTCTCCATCAATCGAATGGCTATCACATCTCTAAGCTTTTCCCTGGATGAAGTGGTTGCGCCAGTGTTATTTTGTGCTGTGGTTAGCGGTGCACGTTAAAGATCGATTAGATTGCCGGCAGCTTCGAAGAGGACGGCAATGCGACATCGTCATCCCAGTGCAGGTCAAGCAGTACACCTTTTTGCGAGGATGCAAGGTTCATTCGAAAAGCTTAGCAAGGTAAGAAACGTCCCATTGTAATATATTTCTTTTCCCTCGACGACAACACTGTGCCCCGGAATTTTATTTGCCGATTGCTTCCGAGCGAAGCGCTTGGAATACCAAGATTCCCATTAAAGATATCTTGACCACCTTAAATAAGACAAGATTTGTACTAATAACAATCATATTGAACGAATGCACCAATATCTCTCGGCTGCATCCTGCATATGGGCTGGTAACTAATCGTTACAATGCGGCCTTTATTAAGTTTCCGAAGCCGTTTCTTCGAACAGAGGGCTCGGGCGCAACTTCATAGTTTTTATGAGGATGATTATATCTTCAACAGAGGGCATTAAATTAGAAAAAAGGGAAAATGAATGACTGGTGAAAGGGAGGATGTTGACACGGTGAGGTCGCTGTGGAAAGTGCCTAACGCGCGGCGGTATTTCGAGGCGCGATTGTCACCGACGGGAATCTAAAATCAGGGAAGGATTTTTGAAAATAAACCTAAGGTTAGTCGTCACCGATTAAAATTTAATGAAGATTAGTATTTATTATGACTTTTTGCCTACTACGTGAGTCTTACCGAGCACAAATACTGATTTCATAAGCATCGAAAACTTATTCCTTCCGATTTCAAGAAAACCGCCATTGCTCGCGGTCGAATAAAATAAGAGAGGAATTTTGGCGATATTCGATCGGAAATCGCATGAAGATATCTTTGGCATAATGTTTAATAATACAGCTTCTGCACTGACAGCGGTGGTATTTCTCTCAGCCAATCAGAAGCGAGAAAAATGTTTAGCGGTACTTCAAAAGTTATAAATTTTTTTTTCAACATTTAATTTAGAAAAGAGCTAATCTCCGGCTACTGGAACGAGCCAAAAGTAGGGTTTGTCAATCTTTTCCATCTACTCACTTTATGTTCCTTTATTTTACGATGAAAGTCTTAGCCACAGTCAGTATATATGTTCATAAACATACGCCTGCCATAACCTCCTCCAACACGAGATGTTAATTTTTACTAATTTCAAGAGTACGACACGTGAAACAATAACCAAACATAGTTATAAATCAATAAAACAGCCTTGACACTGTCAGTCTAGTGGAAGTGAGCCTCGGTTCTGGATGTTGGCTACTTTTTTTAATTAATTCATCACACTACATTTTAGGATGCCATTGAATCGAGAACGTTCGCCGTCCTATACGCGAGCAGAGCGATGAGTCTTCACGGGATGGATTGCCGAGCACATTCTTGGAAGATGGAATGGATTGACTGAACCTTCGAGCTTGTGAGCAGATAACATTTTTAAGGTATGACTTATAACTGTTCATATTTTTCCTCACACTCTAATGAATCGAATATATTCTTCGATGCAAACCGAGCATAGTTATGCAATGGACGCTCCCATATTTGAAAAGGAAAAACAAATTACTTTTTGATACAAATCATTACGAACGACAAGAAGGGCCCATGAGCATTAATATCATCAGTGTCCATTCTATCTGCAGTAAGGTCCTTCTTTCTCGTCAAACTGCTCTATTTATCCTCTCTCTCTTTTGTTACTCCTCCTCACATTTTTCCATGGAGAACATTGGGAGTATATTCAGAGCTGTTCAGCAGGATACCATTCTTTATGGATGATTTTGTGTGTCCTTGGACCTTCCATTGCCTTCGCCTGTCTCTGACCCTAACTAAGCATCTTATTTCCAGCGTTTTCAACCGCCAAAAGGTCTCCAAGCCTTGAGTGTTTCATCTGAATTATTTTCTGTGAACAGTGGCAAACTTCTGCAGACTTCCATCATGTCTCCGAGCGATTTCAGGCTGAATTTACTGATAGCTTGTTTACTTCTTCACTCATTCAACCATTCCTGAGCTTCAAGCCTTCGCTCATGGAGCATAGAGGTGGCATCTCCTTGTTGATTATTTCATATTGTTCTAGGTATTCCGGTTTATGTTATGCTACCTTGATGACACAGCAATAAGGTAACTTGCAGTATCATAATTCTTCCACATGTTTCATGGGCAGCGGTGAACTTTACTTCATTCTTAAGGATTTCCATTTTAATGATTCCTGTTATTGTGTGACTTGTAAACGCCTTCGTTCAGTCAGTGCAACGATGATTCCATGGTGTCCTTATTTTCTAATTTGACATCCATTTTATCTCTGAGATTTCCCTCCCCAAAATAAAGTCAATCCCTTATTCTGATTACCAAATGGAAACGTTGGCATTGAATGCTGCAAGCATAATCCATCTCCAAGGCCTCCAATCCACCTCTTCCCTTACTCCTTGCTTACATTCAAATGATTTTGGAATCCTTTTATTTCCTCACTCCCGTTGATGCTATGAATCTTCCCCGATGTGAAAATATTTAATCCATGACCTATTATATTCCCAATTTAAAATTTTGGGAACCCTACTGAGGCTTTCTCCATGTTTACACAACTTTTGCTGCAGTGCATTGAGTAATCCACTTTCTTTCATTTCAGGCGAGGGACTTTGGCCCTAAATCTGACTGAGGAGAATTTGCAAAGGTGGCTTGGACTTCTAGAGGTTGACAAAGGATACGTTGCGCCTGCTACAATAAACAACGCATATAGCTCGTGCTATCATGATGTCAAAGGATTGTATAAGTTGCTATGTAATTGATGGTTTAGTTGCAATAAAATTTTTCTTCGAAACCTACAAACTGTCTTTCTGTACACATGGCCTTCAACCGTTAAGGGCATTCGCAAACTCTTCCTATCTCACCCAATTTCCACTAACGATAGGACATTCATATAGAAAACGCTGTAATATATAATCATCATAGCTAAATTTCTTGATGAATTTTAAGAATTTTTTCCAATCGAACCAAATGAACCAGATTTTAAGAGTTCATGTGCCTTACACATAACTCTCCTCCTTCATATTTGGGGAATGCAGAGAAATTCATTTTTAAAGCCTCATAATAGTGACAAAGTATCATTCCATCTCAGCCGCTCTGCTCCGTTCTTTCGTCATCCATTGGGGAAACTACTCCTTATGTCCACCCTATCTTTTAGTCCTTAGAAGGAATCGCGTGCATACGAGCCCATAATAAAAGGAAAATCACCAGCCTCGAAAGATATTTTACTACATTAGCATTTTTATGAGGAATCTTAACGTGAAATTCGTCCAAAAGATTATCTTTATAATTACGAATATTGTCGACGAGGTACTCGAATTGTAATTTTTGAAGGAGGTTTATTGAAATATGCTCCCGTAGCAAGAGACTTTCACAGGTTATTATCATACGCATTGTGATCAATGTAGTGTAAATGGAGCAAAAGGGAAGGTGGTTAGCCGCGGACGATAATTGTCCTGTCGGAGGATACGCTATGACATCCCGCTGAAAAATGGGTACGCTCTAAACCTGGCACATTGAGAGTGGCGAAAACGCTCCGGACCGCGGGGTCATCTGAAGGCATTCGTACACAGAGAGAGATTTTCTGAAAATGTTTCCGCCTCGAAAGGGTTAATCATTTCCCCACTCATTGGGTCATCGAGATTTAATTTCATATCCTTTTCGAGGAACGAGACATCTCCTCGAAAAGTATTTTGAGGCGGAATGCAACCCGATCAAACTAGAATCTTCGTAGAAGCGAATCCGCACAGAGCTTTGAACGTAAAGATTCTCCACGCAGATTTTAGGAAAGGTTGAAACAGATCGACGTTTTTCGTCATACGGAAAACATTCGAAATCCGACAGAGGGCCAAGTTATCGTGTCGTTACCGTGTCGCCTCAGTAGGCGGCTATCGTTATCGCGGAGCAGTCTTTGTTCTAGTGACATGTGAAACGAGTTTCCCCACGCTTTTGCTACGCAGTTCTCCATCAATCGAATGGCTATCACATCTCTAAGATTTTCCCTGGATGAAGTGGTTGCGCCAGTGTTATTTTGTGCTGTGGTTAGCGGTGCACGTTAAAGATCGATTAGATTGCCGGCAGCTTCGAAGAGGACGGCAATGCGACATCGTCATCCCAGTGCAGGTCAAGCAGTACACCTTTTTGCGAGGATGCAAGGTTCATTCGAAAAGCTAAGCAAGGTAAGAAACGTCCCATTGAAATATATTTCTTTTCCCTCGACGACAACACTGTGCCCCGGAATTTTATTTGCCGATTGCTTCCTAGCGAAGCGCTTGGAATACCAAGATTCCCATTCAAGATATCTTGACCACCTTAAAAAAGACTAGATTCGTACTAATAACAATCATATTGAACGAATGCACCAATATCTCTCGGCTGCATCCTGCATATGGGCTGGTAACTAATCGTTACAATGCGGCCTTTATTAAGTTTCCGAAGCCGTTTCTTCGAACAGAGGGCTCGGGCGCAACTTCATAGTTTTTATGAGGATGATTATATCTTCAACAGAGGGCATTAAATTAGAAAAAAGGGAAAATGAATGACTGGTGAAAGGGAGGATGTTGACACGGTGAGGTCGCTGTGGAAAGTGCCTAACGCGCGGCGGTATTTCGAGGCGCGATTGTCACCGACGGGAATCTAAAATCAGGGAAGGATTTTTGAAAATAAACCTAAGGTTAGTCGTCACCGATTAAAATTTAATGAAGATTAGTATTTATTATGACTTTTTGCCTACTACGTGAGTCTTACCGAGCACAAATACTGATTTCATAAGCATCGAAAACTTATTCCTTCCGATTTCAAGAAAACCGCCATTGCTCGCGGTCGACATAAAATAAGAGAGGAATTTTGGCGATATTCGATCGGAAATCGCATGAAGATATCTTTGGCATAATGTTTAATAATACAGCTTCTGCACTGACAGCGGTGGTATTTCTCTCAGCCAATCAGAAGCGAGAAAAATGTTTAGCGGTACTTCAAAAGTTATAAATTTTTTTTTTCTACATTTAATTTAGAAAAGAGCAAATCTCCGGCTACTGGAACGAGCCAAAAGTAGGGTTTGTCAATCTTTTCCATCTTCTCACTTTATGTTCCTTTATTTTACGATGAAAGTCTTAGCCACAGTCAGTATATATGTTCATAAACATACGCCTGCCATAACCTCCTCCAACACGAGATGTTAATTTTTACTAATTTCAAGAGTACTACACGTGAAACAATAACCAAACATAGTTATAAATCAATAAAACAGCCTTGACAGTGTCAGTCTAGTGGAAGTGAGCCTCGGTTCTGGATGTTGGCTACTTTTTTTAATTAATTCATCACACTTCAATTTTAGGATGCCATTGAATCGAGAACGTTCGCCGTCCTATACGCGAGCAGAGCGATGAGTCTTCACGGGATGGATTGCCGAGCACATTCTTGGAAGATGGAATGGATTGAATGAACCTTCGAGTTTGTGAGCAGATAACATTTTTAAGGTATGACTTATAACTGTTCATATTTTTCCTCACACTCTATTGAATCGAATATATTCTTCGATGCAAACCGAGCATAGTTATGCAATGGACGCTCCCATATTTGAAAAGGAAAAACAAATTACTTTTTGATACAAATCATTACGAACGACAAGAAGGGCCCATGAGCATTAATATCATCAGTGTCCATTCTATCTGCAGTAAGGTCCTTCTTTCTCGTCAAACTGCTCTATTTATCCTCTCTCTCTTTTGTTACTCCTCCTCACATTTTTCCATGGAGAACATTGGGAGTATATTCAGAGCTGTTCAGCAGGATACCATTCTTTATGGATGATTTTGTGTGTCCTTGGACCTTCCATTGCCTTCGCCTGTCTCCGACCCTAACTAAGCATCTTATTTCCAGCGTTTTCAACCGCCAAAAGGTCTCCAAGCCTTGAGTGTTTCATCTGAATTATTTTCTGTGAACAGTGGCAAACTTCTGCAGACTTCCATCATGTCTCCGAGCGATTTCAGGCTGAATTTACTGATAGCTTGTTTACTTCTTCACTCATTCAACCATTCCTGAGCTTCAAGCCTTCGCTCATGGAGCATAGAGGTGGCATCTCCTTGTTGATTATTTCATATTGTTCTAGGTATTCCGGTTTATGTTATGCTACCTTGATGACACAGCAATAAGGTAACTTGCAGTATCATAATTCTTCCACATGTTTCATGGGCAGCGGTGAACTTTACTTCATTCTTAAGGATTTCCATTTTAATGATTCCTGTTATTGTGTGACTTGTAAACGCCTTCGTTCAGTCAGGGCAACGATGATTCCATGGTGTCCTTATTTTCTAATTTGACATCCATTTTATCTCTTAGATTTCCCTCCCCAAAATAAAGTTAATCCCTTATTCTGATTACCAAATGGAAACGTTGGCATTGAATGCTGCAAGCATAATCCATCTCCAAGGCCTCCAATCCACCTCTTCCCTTACTCCTTGCTTACATTCAAATGATTTTGGAATCCTTTTATTTCCTCACTCCCTTTGATGCTATGAATCTTCCCCGATGTGAAAATATTTAATCCATGACCTATTATATTCCCAATTTAAAATTTTGGGAACCCTACTGAGGCTTTCTCCATGATTACACAACTTTTGCTGCAGTGCATTGAGTAATCCACTTTCTTTCATTTCAGGCGAGGGACTTTGGCCCTAAATCTGACTGAGGAGAATTTGCAAAGGTGGCTTGGACTTCTAGAGGTTGACAAAGGATACGTTACGCCTGCTACAATAAACAACGCATATAGCTCGTGCTATCATGATGTCAAAGGATTGTATAACTTGCTATGTAATTGATGGTTTAGTTGCAATAAAATTTTTCTTCGAAACCTACAAACTGTCTTTCTGTACACATGGCCTTCAACCGTTAAGGGCATTCGCAAACTCTTCCTATCTCACCCAATTTCCACTAACGATAGGACATTCATATAGAAAATGCTGTAATATATATTCATCATAGCTAAATTTCTTGATTAATTTTAAGAATTTTTTCCAATCGAACCAAATGAACCAGATTTTAAGAGTTCATGTGCCTTACACATAACTCTCCTCCTTTATATTTGGGGAATGCAGAGAAATTCATTTTTAAAGCCTCATAATAGTGACAAAGTATCATTCCATCTCAGCCGCTCTGCTCCGTTCTTTCGTCATCCATTGGGGAAACTACTCCTTATGTCCACCCTATCTTTTAGTCCTTAGAAGGAATCGCGTGCATACGAGCCCATAATAAAAGGAAAATCACCAGCCTCGAAAGAGATTTTACTACATTAGCATTTTTATGAGGAATCTTAACGTGAAATTCGTCCAAAAGATTATCTTTATAATTACGAATATTGTCGACGAGGTACTCGAGTTGTAATTTTTGAAGGAGGTTTATTGAAATATGCTCCCGTAGCAAGAGACTTTCACAGGTTATTATCATACGCATTGTGATCAATGTAGTGTAAATGGAGCAAAAGGGAAGGTGGTTAGCCGCGGACGATAATTGTCCTGTCGGAGGATACGCTATGACATCCCGCTGAAAAATGGGTACGCTCTAAACCTGGCACATTGAGAGTGGCGAAAACGCTCCGGACCGCGGGGTCATCTGAAGGCATTCGTACACAGAGAGAGATTTTCTGAAAATGTTTCCGCCTCGAAAGGGTTAATCATTTCCCCACTCATTGGGTCATCGAGATTTAATTTCATATCCTTTTCGAGGAACGAGACATCTCCTCGAAAAGTATTTTGAGGCGGAATGCAACCCGATCAAACTAGAATCTTCGTAGAAGCGAATCCGCACAGAGCTTTGAACGTAAAGATTCTCCACGCAGATTTTAGGAAAGGTTGAAACAGATCGACGTTTTTCGTCATACGGAAAACATTCGAAATCCGACAGAGGGCCAAGTTATCGTTCCCGTGTCGCCTCAGTAGGCGGCTATCGTTATCGCGGAGCAGTCTTTGTTCTAGTGACATGTGAAACGAGTTTCCCCACGCTTTTGCTACGCAGTTCTCCATCAATCGAATGGCTATCACATCTCTAAGATTTTCCCTGGATGAAGTGGTTGCGCCAGTGTTATTTTGTGCTGTGGTTAGCGGTGCACGTTAAAGATCGATTAGATTGCCGGCAGCTTCGAAGAGGACGGCAATGCGACATCGTCATCCCAGTGCAGGTCAAGCAGTACACCTTTTTGCGAGGATGCAAGGTTCATTCGAAAAGCTAAGCAAGGTAAGAAACGTCCCATTGAAATATATTTCTTTTCCCTCGACGACAACACTGTGCCCCGGAATTTTATTTGCCGATTGCTTCCTAGCGAAGCGCTTGGAATACCAAGATTCCCATTCAAGATATCTTGACCACCTTAAAAAAGACTAGATTCGTACTAATAACAATCATATTGAACGAATGCACCAATATCTCTCGGCTGCATCCTGCATATGGGCTGGTAACTTATCGTTACAATGCGGCCTTTATTAAGTTTCCGAAGCCGTTTCTTCGAACAGAGGGCTCGGGCGCAACTTCATAGTTTTTATGAGGATGATTATATCTTCAACAGAGGGCATTAAATTAGAAAAAAGGGAAAATGAATGACTGGTGAAAGGGAGGATGTTGACACGGTGAGGTCGCTGTGGAAAGTGCCTAACGCGCGGCGGTATTTCGAGGCGCGATTGTCACCGACGGGAATCTAAAATCAGGGAAGGATTTTTGAAAATAAACCTAAGGTTAGTCGTCACCGATTAAAATTTAATGAAGATTAGTATTTATTATGACTTTTTGCCTACTACGTGAGTCTTACCGAGCACAAATACTGATTTCATAAGCATCGAAAACTTATTCCTTCCGATTTCAAGAAAACCGCCATTGCTCGCGGTCGACATAAAATAAGAGAGGAATTTTGGCGATATTCGATCGGAAATCGCATGAAGATATCTTTGGCATAATGTTTAATAATACAGCTTCTGCACTGACAGCGGTGGTATTTCTCTCAGCCAATCAGAAGCGAGAAAAATGTTTAGCGGTACTTCAAAAGTTATAAATTTTTTTTTTCTACATTTAATTTAGAAAAGAGCAAATCTCCGGCTACTGGAACGAGCCAAAAGTAGGGTTTGTCAATCTTTTCCATCTTCTCACTTTATGTTCCTTTATTTTACGATGAAAGTCTTAGCCACAGTCAGTATATATGTTCATAAACATACGCCTGCCATAACCTCCTCCAACACGAGATGTTAATTTTTACTAATTTCAAGAGTACTACACGTGAAACAATAACCAAACATAGTTATAAATCAATAAAACAGCCTTGACAGTGTCAGTCTAGTGGAAGTGAGCCTCGGTTCTGGATGTTGGCTACTTTTTTTAATTAATTCATCACACTTCAATTTTAGGATGCCATTGAATCGAGAACGTTCGCCGTCCTATACGCGAGCAGAGCGATGAGTCTTCACGGGATGGATTGCCGAGCACATTCTTGGAAGATGGAATGGATTGAATGAACCTTCGAGTTTGTGAGCAGATAACATTTTTAAGGTATGACTTATAACTGTTCATATTTTTCCTCACACTCTATTGAATCGAATATATTCTTCGATGCAAACCGAGCATAGTTATGCAATGGACGCTCCCATATTTGAAAAGGAAAAACAAATTACTTTTTGATACAAATCATTACGAACGACAAGAAGGGCCCATGAGCATTAATATCATCAGTGTCCATTCTATCTGCAGTAAGGTCCTTCTTTCTCGTCAAACTGCTCTATTTATCCTCTCTCTCTTGTGTTACTCCTCCTCACATTTTTCCATGGAGAACATTGGGAGTATATTCAGAGCTGTTCAGCAGGATACCATTCTTTATGGATGATTTTGTGTGTCCTTGGACCTTCCATTGCCTTCGCCTGTCTCCGACCCTAACTAAGCATCTTATTTCCAGCGTTTTCAACCGCCAAAAGGTCTCCAAGCCTTGAGTGTTTCATCTGAATTATTTTCTGTGAACAGTGGCAAACTTCTGCAGACTTCCATCATGTCTCCGAGCGATTTCAGGCTGAATTTACTGATAGCTTGTTTACTTCTTCACTCATTCAACCATTCCTGAGCTTCAAGCCTTCGCTCATGGAGCATAGAGGTGGCATCTCCTTGTTGATTATTTCAAATTGTTCTAGGTATTCCGGTTTATGTTATGCTACCTTGATGACACAGCAATAAGGTAACTTGCAGTATCATAATTCTTCCACATGTTTCATGGGCAGCGGTGAACTTTACTTCATTCTTAAGGATTTCCATTTTAATGATTCCTGTTATTGTGTGACTTGTAAACGCCTTCGTTCAGTCAGTGCAACGATGATTCCATGGTGTCCTTATTTTCTAATTTGACATCCATTTTATCTCTGAGATTTCCCTCCCCAAAATAAAGTTAATCCCTTATTCTGATTGCCAAATGGAAACGTTGGCATTGAATGCTGCAAGCATAATCCATCTCCAAGGCCTCCAATCCACCTCTTCCCTTACTCCTTGCTTACATTCAAATGATTTTGGAATCCTTTTATTTCCTCACTCCCGTTGATGCTATGAATCTTCCCCGATGTGAAAATATTTAATCCATGACCTATTATATTCCCAATTTAAAATTTTGGGAACCCTACTGAGGCTTTCTCCATGTTTACACAACTTTTGCTGCAGTGCATTGAGTAATCCACTTTCTTTCATTTCAGGCGAGGGACTTTGGCCCTAAATCTGACTGAGGAGAATTTGCAAAGGTGGCTTGGACTTCTAGAGGTTGACAAAGGATACGTTGCGCCTGCTACAATAAACAACGCATATAGCTCGTGCTATCATGATGTCAAAGGATTGTATAACTTGCTATGTAATTGATGGTTTAGTTGCAATAAAATTTTTCTTGGAAACCTACAAACTGTCTTTCTGTACACATGGCCTTCAACCGTTAAGGGCATTCGCAAACTCTTCCTATCTCACCCTATTTCCACTAACGATAGGACATTCATATAGAAAACGCTGTAATATATTCATCATAGCTAAATTTCTTGATTAATTTTAAGAATTTTTTCCAATCGAACCAAATGAACCAGATTTCAAGAGTTCATGTGCCTTACACATAACTCTCCTCCTTTATATTTGGGGAATGCAGAGAAATTCATTTTTAAAGCCTCATAATAGTGACAAAGTATCATTCCATCTCAGCCGCTCTGCTCCGTTCTTTCGTCATCCATTGGGGAAACTACTCCTTATGTCCACCCTATCTTTTAGTCCTTAGAAGGAATCGCGTGCATACGAGCCCATAATAAAAGGAAAATCACCAGCCTCGAAAGATATTTTACTACATTAGCATTTTTATGAGGAATCTTAACGTGAAATTCGTCCAAAAGATTATCTTTATAATTACGAATATTGTCGACGAGGTACTCGAATTGTAATTTTTGAAGGAGGTTTATTGAAATATGCTCCCGTAGCAAGAGACTTTCACAGGTTATTATCATACGCATTGTGATCAATGTAGTGTAAATGGAGCAAAAGGGAAGGTGGTTAGCCGCGGACGATAATTGTCCTGTCGGAGGATACGCTATGACATCCCGCTGAAAAATGGGTACGCTCTAAACCTGGCACATTGAGAGTGGCGAAAACGCTCCGGACCGCGGGGTCATCTGAAGGCATTCGTACACAGAGAGAGATTTTCTGAAAATGTTTCCGCCTCGAAAGGGTTAATCATTTCCCCACTCATTGGGTCATCGAGATTTAATTTCATATCCTTTTCGAGGAACGAGACATCTCCTCGAAAAGTATTTTGAGGCGGAATGCAACCCGATCAAACTAGAATCTTCGTAGAAGCGAATCCGCACAGAGCTTTGAACGTAAAGATTCTCCACGCAGATTTTAGGAAAGGTTGAAACAGATCGACGTTTTTCGTCATACGGAAAACATTCGAAATCCGACAGAGGGCCAAGTTATCGTTCCCGTGTCGCCTCAGTAGGCGGCTATCGTTATCGCGGAGCAGTCTTTGTTCTAGTGACATGTGAAACGAGTTTCCCCACGCTTTTGCTACGCAGTTCTCCATCAATCGAATGGCTATCACATCTCTAAGCTTTTCCCTGGATGAAGTGGTTGCGCCAGTGTTATTTTGTGCTGTGGTTAGCGGTGCACGTTAAAGATCGATTAGATTGCCGGCAGCTTCGAAGAGGACGGCAATGCGACATCGTCATCCCAGTGCAGGTCAAGCAGTACACCTTTTTGCGAGGATGCAAGGTTCATTCGAAAAGCTTAGCAAGGTAAGAAACGTCCCATTGTAATATATTTCTTTTCCCTCGACGACAACACTGTGCCCCGGAATTTTATTTGCCGATTGCTTCCGAGCGAAGCGCTTGGAATACCTAGATTCCCATTCAAGATATCTTGACCACCTTAAAAAAGACTAGATTCGTACTAATAACAATCATATTGAACGAATGCACCAATATCTCTCGGCTGCATCCTGCATATGGGCTGGTAACTTATCGTTACAATGCGGCCTTTATTAAGTTTCCGAAGCCGTTTCTTCGAACAGAGGGCTCGGGCGCAACTTCATAGTTTTTATGAGGATGATTATATCTTCAACAGAGGGCATTAAATTAGAAAAAAGGGAAAATGAATGACTGGTGAAAGGGAGGATGTTGACACGGTGAGGTCGCTGTGGAAAGTGCCTAACGCGCGGCGGTATTTCGAGGCGCGATTGTCACCGACGGGAATCTAAAATCAGGGAAGGATTTTTGAAAATAAACCTAAGGTTAGTCGTCACCGATTAAAATTTAATGAAGATTAGTATTTATTATGACTTTTTGCCTACTACGTGAGTCTTACCGAGCACAAATACTGATTTCATAAGCATCGAAAACTTATTCCTTCCGATTTCAAGAAAACCGCCATTGCTCGCGGTCGACATAAAATAAGAGAGGAATTTTGGCGATATTCGATCGGAAATCGCATGAAGATATCTTTGGCATAATGTTTAATAATACAGCTTCTGCACTGACAGCGGTGGTATTTCTCTCAGCCAATCAGAAGCGAGAAAAATGTTTAGCGGTACTTCAAAAGTTATAAATTTTTTTTTTCAACATTTAATTTAGAAAAGAGCTAATCTCCGGCTACTGGAACGAGCCAAAAGTAGGGTTTGTCAATCTTTTCCATCTACTCACTTTATGTTCCTTTATTTTACGATGAAAGTCTTAGCCACAGTCAGTATATATGTTCATAAACATACGCCTGCCATAACCTCCTCCAACACGAGATGTTAATTTTTACTAATTTCAAGAGTACGACACGTGAAACAATAACCAAACATAGTTATAAATCAATAAAACAGCCTTGACACTGTCAGTCTAGTGGAAGTGAGCCTCGGTTCTGGATGTTGGCTACTTTTTTTAATTAATTCATCACACTACATTTTAGGATGCCATTGAATCGAGAACGTTCGCCGTCCTATACGCGAGCAGAGCGATGAGTCTTCACGGGATGGATTGCCGAGCACATTCTTGGAAGATGGAATGGATTGACTGAACCTTCGAGCTTGTGAGCAGATAACATTTTTAAGGTATGACTTATAACTGTTCATATTTTTCCTCACACTCTAATGAATCGAATATATTCTTCGATGCAAACCGAGCATAGTTATGCAATGGACGCTCCCATATTTGAAAAGGAAAAACAAATTACTTTTTGATACAAATCATTACGAACGACAAGAAGGGCCCATGAGCATTAATATCATCAGTGTCCATTCTATCTGCAGTAAGGTCCTTCTTTCTCGTCAAACTGCTCTATTTATCCTCTCTCTCTTTTGTTACTCCTCCTCACATTTTTCCATGGAGAACATTGGGAGTATATTCAGAGCTGTTCAGCAGGATACCATTCTTTATGGATGATTTTGTGTGTCCTTGGACCTTCCATTGCCTTCGCCTGTCTCTGACCCTAACTAAGCATCTTATTTCCAGCGTTTTCAACCGCCAAAAGGTCTCCAAGCCTTGAGTGTTTCATCTGAATTATTTTCTGTGAACAGTGGCAAACTTCTGCAGACTTCCATCATGTCTCCGAGCGATTTCAGGCTGAATTTACTGATAGCTTGTTTACTTCTTCACTCATTCAACCATTCCTGAGCTTCAAGCCTTCGCTCATGGAGCATAGAGGTGGCATCTCCTTGTTGATTATTTCATATTGTTCTAGTTATTCCGGTTTATGTTATGCTACCTTGATGACACAGCAATAAGGTAACTTGCAGTATCATAATTCTTCCACATGTTTCATGGGCAGCGGTGAACTTTACTTCATTCTTAAGGATTTCCATTTTAATGATTCCTGTTATTGTGTGACTTGTAAACGCCTTCGTTCAGTCAGTGCAACGATGATTCCATGGTGTCCTTATTTTCTAATTTGACATCCATTTTATCTCTGAGATTTCCCTCCCCAAAATAAAGTCAATCCCTTATTCTGATTACCAAATGGAAACGTTGGCATTGAATGCTGCAAGCATAATCCATCTCCAAGGCCTCCAATCCACCTCTTCCCTTACTCCTTGCTTACATTCAAATGATTTTGGAATCCTTTTATTTCCTCACTCCCGTTGATGCTATGAATCTTCCCCGATGTGAAAATATTTAATCCATGACCTATTATATTCCCAATTTAAAATTTTGGGAACCCTACTGAGGCTTTCTCCATGTTTACACAACTTTTGCTGCAGTGCATTGAGTAATCCACTTTCTTTCATTTCAGGCGAGGGACTTTGGCCCTAAATCTGACTGAGGAGAATTTGCAAAGGTGGCTTGGACTTCTAGAGGTTGACAAAGGATACGTTGCGCCTGCTACAATAAACAACGCATATAGCTCGTGCTATCATGATGTCAAAGGATTGTATAAGTTGCTATGTAATTGATGGTTTAGTTGCAATAAAATTTTTCTTCGAAACCTACAAACTGTCTTTCTGTACACATGGCCTTCAACCGTTAAGGGCATTCGCAAACTCTTCCTATCTCACCCAATTTCCACTAACGATAGGACATTCATATAGAAAACGCTGTAATATATAATCATCATAGCTAAATTTCTTGATGAATTTTAAGAATTTTTTCCAATCGAACCAAATGAACCAGATTTTAAGAGTTCATGTGCCTTACACATAACTCTCCTCCTTCATATTTGGGGAATGCAGAGAAATTCATTTTTAAAGCCTCATAATAGTGACAAAGTATCATTCCATCTCAGCCGCTCTGCTCCGTTCTTTCGTCATCCATTGGGGAAACTACTCCTTATGTCCACCCTATCTTTTAGTCCTTAGAAGGAATCGCGTGCATACGAGCCCATAATAAAAGGAAAATCACCAGCCTCGAAAGATATTTTACTACATTAGCATTTTTATGAGGAATCTTAACGTGAAATTCGTCCAAAAGATTATCTTTATAATTACGAATATTGTCGACGAGGTACTCGAATTGTAATTTTTGAAGGAGGTTTATTGAAATATGCTCCCGTAGCAAGAGACTTTCACAGGTTATTATCATACGCATTGTGATCAATGTAGTGTAAATGGAGCAAAAGGGAAGGTGGTTAGCCGCGGACGATAATTGTCCTGTCGGAGGATACGCTATGACATCCCGCTGAAAAATGGGTACGCTCTAAACCTGGCACATTGAGAGTGGCGAAAACGCTCCGGACCGCGGGGTCATCTGAAGGCATTCGTACACAGAGAGAGATTTTCTGAAAATGTTTCCGCCTCGAAAGGGTTAATCATTTCCCCACTCATTGGGTCATCGAGATTTAATTTCATATCCTTTTCGAGGAACGAGACATCTCCTCGAAAAGTATTTTGAGGCGGAATGCAACCCGATCAAACTAGAATCTTCGTAGAAGCGAATCCGCACAGAGCTTTGAACGTAAAGATTCTCCACGCAGATTTTAGGAAAGGTTGAAACAGATCGACGTTTTTCGTCATACGGAAAACATTCGAAATCCGACAGAGGGCCAAGTTATCGTGTCGTTACCGTGTCGCCTCAGTAGGCGGCTATCGTTATCGCGGAGCAGTCTTTGTTCTAGTGACATGTGAAACGAGTTTCCCCACGCTTTTGCTACGCAGTTCTCCATCAATCGAATGGCTATCACATCTCTAAGATTTTCCCTGGATGAAGTGGTTGCGCCAGTGTTATTTTGTGCTGTGGTTAGCGGTGCACGTTAAAGATCGATTAGATTGCCGGCAGCTTCGAAGAGGACGGCAATGCGACATCGTCATCCCAGTGCAGGTCAAGCAGTACACCTTTTTGCGAGGATGCAAGGTTCATTCGAAAAGCTAAGCAAGGTAAGAAACGTCCCATTGAAATATATTTCTTTTCCCTCGACGACAACACTGTGCCCCGGAATTTTATTTGCCGATTGCTTCCTAGCGAAGCGCTTGGAATACCAAGATTCCCATTCAAGATATCTTGACCACCTTAAAAAAGACTAGATTCGTACTAATAACAATCATATTGAACGAATGCACCAATATCTCTCGGCTGCATCCTGCATATGGGCTGGTAACTAATCGTTACAATGCGGCCTTTATTAAGTTTCCGAAGCCGTTTCTTCGAACAGAGGGCTCGGGCGCAACTTCATAGTTTTTATGAGGATGATTATATCTTCAACAGAGGGCATTAAATTAGAAAAAAGGGAAAATGAATGACTGGTGAAAGGGAGGATGTTGACACGGTGAGGTCGCTGTGGAAAGTGCCTAACGCGCGGCGGTATTTCGAGGCGCGATTGTCACCGACGGGAATCTAAAATCAGGGAAGGATTTTTGAAAATAAACCTAAGGTTAGTCGTCACCGATTAAAATTTAATGAAGATTAGTATTTATTATGACTTTTTGCCTACTACGTGAGTCTTACCGAGCACAAATACTGATTTCATAAGCATCGAAAACTTATTCCTTCCGATTTCAAGAAAACCGCCATTGCTCGCGGTCGACATAAAATAAGAGAGGAATTTTGGCGATATTCGATCGGAAATCGCATGAAGATATCTTTGGCATAATGTTTAATAATACAGCTTCTGCACTGACAGCGGTGGTATTTCTCTCAGCCAATCAGAAGCGAGAAAAATGTTTAGCGGTACTTCAAAAGTTATAAATTTTTTTTTTCTACATTTAATTTAGAAAAGAGCAAATCTCCGGCTACTGGAACGAGCCAAAAGTAGGGTTTGTCAATCTTTTCCATCTTCTCACTTTATGTTCCTTTATTTTACGATGAAAGTCTTAGCCACAGTCAGTATATATGTTCATAAACATACGCCTGCCATAACCTCCTCCAACACGAGATGTTAATTTTTACTAATTTCAAGAGTACTACACGTGAAACAATAACCAAACATAGTTATAAATCAATAAAACAGCCTTGACAGTGTCAGTCTAGTGGAAGTGAGCCTCGGTTCTGGATGTTGGCTACTTTTTTTAATTAATTCATCACACTTCAATTTTAGGATGCCATTGAATCGAGAACGTTCGCCGTCCTATACGCGAGCAGAGCGATGAGTCTTCACGGGATGGATTGCCGAGCACATTCTTGGAAGATGGAATGGATTGAATGAACCTTCGAGTTTGTGAGCAGATAACATTTTTAAGGTATGACTTATAACTGTTCATATTTTTCCTCACACTCTATTGAATCGAATATATTCTTCGATGCAAACCGAGCATAGTTATGCAATGGACGCTCCCATATTTGAAAAGGAAAAACAAATTACTTTTTGATACAAATCATTACGAACGACAAGAAGGGCCCATGAGCATTAATATCATCAGTGTCCATTCTATCTGCAGTAAGGTCCTTCTTTCTCGTCAAACTGCTCTATTTATCCTCTCTCTCTTTTGTTACTCCTCCTCACATTTTTCCATGGAGAACATTGGGAGTATATTCAGAGCTGTTCAGCAGGATACCATTCTTTATGGATGATTTTGTGTGTCCTTGGACCTTCCATTGCCTTCGCCTGTCTCTGACCCTAACTAAGCATCTTATTTCCAGCGTTTTCAACCGCCAAAAGGTCTCCAAGCCTTGAGTGTTTCATCTGAATTATTTTCTGTGAACAGTGGCAAACTTCTGCAGACTTCCATCATGTCTCCGAGCGATTTCAGGCTGAATTTACTGATAGCTTGTTTACTTCTTCACTCATTCAACCATTCCTGAGCTTCAAGCCTTCGCTCATGGAGCATAGAGGTGGCATCTCCTTGTTGATTATTTCATATTGTTCTAGGTATTCCGGTTTATGTTATGCTACCTTGATGACACAGCAATAAGGTAACTTGCAGTATCATAATTCTTCCACATGTTTCATGGGCAGCGGTGAACTTTACTTCATTCTTAAGGATTTCCATTTTAATGATTCCTGTTATTGTGTGACTTGTAAACGCCTTCGTTCAGTCAGGGCAACGATGATTCCATGGTGTCCTTATTTTCTAATTTGACATCCATTTTATCTCTTAGATTTCCCTCCCCAAAATAAAGTTAATCCCTTATTCTGATTACCAAATGGAAACGTTGGCATTGAATGCTGCAAGCATAATCCATCTCCAAGGCCTCCAATCCACCTCTTCCCTTACTCCTTGCTTACATTCAAATGATTTTGGAATCCTTTTATTTCCTCACTCCCTTTGATGCTATGAATCTTCCCCGATGTGAAAATATTTAATCCATGACCTATTATATTCCCAATTTAAAATTTTGGGAACCCTACTGAGGCTTTCTCCATGATTACACAACTTTTGCTGCAGTGCATTGAGTAATCCACTTTCTTTCATTTCAGGCGAGGGACTTTGGCCCTAAATCTGACTGAGGAGAATTTGCAAAGGTGGCTTGGACTTCTAGAGGTTGACAAAGGATACGTTACGCCTGCTACAATAAACAACGCATATAGCTCGTGCTATCATGATGTCAAAGGATTGTATAACTTGCTATGTAATTGATGGTTTAGTTGCAATAAAATTTTTCTTCGAAACCTACAAACTGTCTTTCTGTACACATGGCCTTCAACCGTTAAGGGCATTCGCAAACTCTTCCTATCTCACCCAATTTCCACTAACGATAGGACATTCATATAGAAAATGCTGTAATATATAATCATCATAGCTAAATTTCTTGATTAATTTTAAGAATTTTTTCCAATCGAACCAAATGAACCAGATTTTAAGAGTTCATGTGCCTTACACATAACTCTCCTCCTTTATATTTGGGGAATGCAGAGAAATTCATTTTTAAAGCCTCATAATAGTGACAAAGTATCATTCCATCTCAGCCGCTCTGCTCCGTTCTTTCGTCATCCATTGGGGAAACTACTCCTTATGTCCACCCTATCTTTTAGTCCTTAGAAGGAATCGCGTGCATACGAGCCCATAATAAAAGGAAAATCACCAGCCTCGAAAGAGATTTTACTACATTAGCATTTTTATGAGGAATCTTAACGTGAAATTCGTCCAAAAGATTATCTTTATAATTACGAATATTGTCGACGAGGTACTCGAATTGTAATTTTTGAAGGAGGTTTATTGAAATATGCTCCCGTAGCAAGAGACTTTCACAGGTTATTATCATACGCATTGTGATCAATGTAGTGTAAATGGAGCAAAAGGGAAGGTGGTTAGCCGCGGACGATAATTGTCCTGTCGGAGGATACGCTATGACATCCCGCTGAAAAATGGGTACGCTCTAAACCTGGCACATTGAGAGTGGCGAAAACGCTCCGGACCGCGGGGTCATCTGAAGGCATTCGTACACAGAGAGAGATTTTCTGAAAATGTTTCCGCCTCGAAAGGGTTAATCATTTCCCCACTCATTGGGTCATCGAGATTTAATTTCATATCCTTTTCGAGGAACGAGACATCTCCTCGAAAAGTATTTTGAGGCGGAATGCAACCCGATCAAACTAGAATCTTCGTAGAAGCGAATCCGCACAGAGCTTTGAACGTAAAGATTCTCCACGCAGATTTTAGGAAAGGTTGAAACAGATCGACGTTTTTCGTCATACGGAAAACATTCGAAATCCGACAGAGGGCCAAGTTATCGTTCCCGTGTCGCCTCAGTAGGCGGCTATCGTTATCGCGGAGCAGTCTTTGTTCTAGTGACATGTGAAACGAGTTTCCCCACGCTTTTGCTACGCAGTTCTCCATCAATCGAATGGCTATCACATCTCTAAGATTTTCCCTGGATGAAGTGGTTGCGCCAGTGTTATTTTGTGCTGTGGTTAGCGGTGCACGTTAAAGATCGATTAGATTGCCGGCAGCTTCGAAGAGGACGGCAATGCGACATCGTCATCCCAGTGCAGGTCAAGCAGTACACCTTTTTGCGAGGATGCAAGGTTCAT
Organism: Pantala flavescens; assembly: GCA_020796165.1. Classification (NCBI taxonomy): domain Eukaryota; kingdom Metazoa; phylum Arthropoda; class Insecta; order Odonata; family Libellulidae; genus Pantala; species Pantala flavescens. The sequence continues at coordinate 51,921,144 of CM036883.1, forward strand.
TCGAAAAGCTAAGCAAGGTAAGAAACGTCCCATTGAAATATATTTCTTTTCCCTCGACGACAACACTGTGCCCCGGAATTTTATTTGCCGATTGCTTCCTAGCGAAGCGCTTGGAATACCAAGATTCCCATTCAAGATATCTTGACCACCTTAAAAAAGACTAGATTCGTACTAATAACAATCATATTGAACGAATGCACCAATATCTCTCGGCTGCATCCTGCATATGGGCTGGTAACTTATCGTTACAATGCGGCCTTTATTAAGTTTCCGAAGCCGTTTCTTCGAACAGAGGGCTCGGGCGCAACTTCATAGTTTTTATGAGGATGATTATATCTTCAACAGAGGGCATTAAATTAGAAAAAAGGGAAAATGAATGACTGGTGAAAGGGAGGATGTTGACACGGTGAGGTCGCTGTGGAAAGTGCCTAACGCGCGGCGGTATTTCGAGGCGCGATTGTCACCGACGGGAATCTAAAATCAGGGAAGGATTTTTGAAAATAAACCTAAGGCTAGTCGTTACCGATAAAAATTTAATGAAGATTAGTATTTATTATGACTTTTTGCCTACTACGTGAGTCTTACCGAGCACAAATACTGATTTCATAAGCATCGAAAACTTATTCCTTCCGATTTCAAGAAAACCGCCATTGCTCGCGGTCGACATAAAATAAGAGAGGAATTTTGGCGATATTCGATCGGAAATCGCATGAAGATATCTTTGGCATAATGTTTAATAATACAGCTTCTGCACTGACAGCGGTGGTATTTCTCTCAGCCAATCAGAAGCGAGAAAAATGTTTAGCGGTACTTCAAAAGTTATAAATTTTTTTTTTCTACATTTAATTTAGAAAAGAGCTAATCTCCGGCTACTGGAACGAGCCAAAAGTAGGGTTTGTCAATCTTTTCCATCTTCTCACTTTATGTTCCTTTATTTTACGATGAAAGTCTTAGCCACAGTCAGTATATATGTTCATAAACATACGCCTGCCATAACCTCCTCCAACACGAGATGTTAATTTTTACTAATTTCAAGAGTACTACACGTGAAACAATAACCAAACATAGTTATAAATCAATAAAACAGCCTTGACAGTGTCAGTCTAGTGGAAGTGAGCCTCGGTTCTGGATGTTGGCTACTTTTTTTAATTAATTCATCACACTTCAATTTTAGGATGCCATTGAATCGAGAACGTTCGCCGTCCTATACGCGAGCAGAGCGATGAGTCTTCACGGGATGGATTGCCGAGCACATTCTTGGAAGATGGAATGGATTGAATGAACCTTCGAGTTTGTGAGCAGATAACATTTTTAAGGTATGACTTATAACTGTTCATATTTTTCCTCACACTCTATTGAATCGAATATATTCTTCGATGCAAACCGAGCATAGTTATGCAATGGACGCTCCCATATTTGAAAAGGAAAAACAAATTACTTTTTGATACAAATCATTACGAACGACAAGAAGGGCCCATGAGCATTAATATCATCAGTGTCCATTCTATCTGCAGTAAGGTCCTTCTTTCTCGTCAAACTGCTCTATTTATCCTCTCTCTCTTTTGTTACTCCTCCTCACATTTTTCCATGGAGAACATTGGGAGTATATTCAGAGCTGTTCAGCAGGATACCATTCTTTATGGATGATTTTGTGTGTCCTTGGACCTTCCATTGCCTTCGCCTGTCTCTGACCCTAACTAAGCATCTTATTTCCAGTGTTTTCAACCGCCAATAGGTCTCCAAGCCTTGAGTGTTTCATCTGAATTATTTTCTGTGAACAGTGGCAAACTTCTGCAGACTTCCATCATGTCTCCGAGCGATTTCAGGCTGAATTTACTGATAGCTTGTTTACTTCTTCACTCATTCAACCATTCCTGAGCTTCAAGCCTTCGCTCATGGAGCATAGAGGTGGCATCTCCTTGTTGATTATTTCATATTGTTCTAGGTATTCCGGTTTATGTTATGCTACCTTGATGACACAGCAATAAGGTAACTTGCAGTATCATAATTCTTCCACATGTTTCATGGGCAGCGGTGAACTTTACTTCATTCTTAAGGATTTCCATTTTAATGATTCCTGTTATTGTGTGACTTGTAAACGCCTTCGTTCAGTCAGGGCAACGATGATTCCATGGTGTCCTTATTTTCTAATTTGACATCCATTTTATCTCTTAGATTTCCCTCCCCAAAATAAAGTTAATCCCTTATTCTGATTACCAAATGGAAACGTTGGCATTGAATGCTGCAAGCATAATCCATCTCCAAGGCCTCCAATCCACCTCTTCCCTTACTCCTTGCTTACATTCAAATGATTTTGGAATCCTTTTATTTCCTCACTCCCTTTGATGCTATGAATCTTCCCCGATGTGAAAATATTTAATCCATGACCTATTATATTCCCAATTTAAAATTTTGGGAACCCTACTGAGGCTTTCTCCATGATTACACAACTTTTGCTGCAGTGCATTGAGTAATCCACTTTCTTTCATTTCAGGCGAGGGACTTTGGCCCTAAATCTGACTGAGGAGAATTTGCAAAGGTGGCTTGGACTTCTAGAGGTTGACAAAGGATACGTTACGCCTGCTACAATAAACAACGCATATAGCTCGTGCTATCATGATGTCAAAGGATTGTATAACTTGCTATGTAATTGATGGTTTAGTTGCAATAAAATTTTTCTTCGAAACCTACAAACTGTCTTTCTGTACACATGGCCTTCAACCGTTAAGGGCATTCGCAAACTCTTCCTATCTCACCCAATTTCCACTAACGATAGGACATTCATATAGAAAATGCTGTAATATATAATCATCATAGCTAAATTTCTTGATTAATTTTAAGAATTTTTTCCAATCGAACCAAATGAACCAGATTTTAAGAGTTCATGTGCCTTACACATAACTCTCCTCCTTTATATTTGGGGAATGCAGAGAAATTCATTTTTTAAGCCTCATAATAGTGACAAAGTATCATTCCATCTCAGCCGCTCTGCTCCGTTCTTTCGTCATCCATTGGGGAAACTACTCCTTATGTCCACCCTATCTTTTAGTCCTTAGAAGGAATCGCGTGCATACGAGCCCATAATAAAAGGAAAATCACCAGCCTCGAAAGAGATTTTACTACATTAGCATTTTTATGAGGAATCTTAACGTGAAATTCGTCCAAAAGATTATCTTTATAATTACGAATATTGTCGACGAGGTACTCGAATTGTAATTTTTGAAGGAGGTTTATTGAAATATGCTCCCGTAGCAAGAGACTTTCACAGGTTATTATCATACGCATTGTGATCAATGTAGTGTAAATGGAGCAAAAGGGAAGGTGGTTAGCCGCGGACGATAATTGTCCTGTCGGAGGATACGCTATGACATCCCGCTGAAAAATGGGTACGCTCTAAACCTGGCACATTGAGAGTGGCGAAAACGCTCCGGACCGCGGGGTCATCTGAAGGCATTCGTACACAGAGAGAGATTTTCTGAAAATGTTTCCGCCTCGAAAGGGTTAATCATTTCCCCACTCATTGGGTCATCGAGATTTAATTTCATATCCTTTTCGAGGAACGAGACATCTCCTCGAAAAGTATTTTGAGGCGGAATGCAACCCGATCAAACTAGAATCTTCGTAGAAGCGAATCCGCACAGAGCTTTGAACGTAAAGATTCTCCACGCAGATTTTAGGAAAGGTTGAAACAGATCGACGTTTTTCGTCATACGGAAAACATTCGAAATCCGACAGAGGGCCAAGTTATCGTTCCCGTGTCGCCTCAGTAGGCGGCTATCGTTATCGCGGAGCAGTCTTTGTTCTAGTGACATGTGAAACGAGTTTCCCCACGCTTTTGCTACGCAGTTCTCCATCAATCGAATGGCTATCACATCTCTAAGCTTTTCCCTGGATGAAGTGGTTGCGCCAGTGTTATTTTGTGCTGTGGTTAGCGGTGCACGTTAAAGATCGATTAGATTGCCGGCAGCTTCGAAGAGGACGGCAATGCGACATCGTCATCCCAGTGCAGGTCAAGCAGTACACCTTTTTGCGAGGATGCAAGGTTCATTCGAAAAGCTTAGCAAGGTAAGAAACGTCCCATTGTAATATATTTCTTTTCCCTCGACGACAACACTGTGCCCCGGAATTTTATTTGCCGATTGCTTCCGAGCGAAGCGCTTGGAATACCAAGATTCCCATTAAAGATATCTTGACCACCTTAAATAAGACAAGATTTGTACTAATAACAATCATATTGAACGAATGCACCAATATCTCTCGGCTGCATCCTGCATATGGGCTGGTAACTTATCGTTACAATGCGGCCTTTATTAAGTTTCCGAAGCCGTTTCTTCGAACAGAGGGCTCGGGCGCAACTTCATAGTTTTTATGAGGATGATTATATCTTCAACAGAGGGCATTAAATTAGAAAAAAGGGAAAATGAATGACTGGTGAAAGGGAGGATGTTGACACGGTGAGGTCGCTGTGGAAAGTGCCTAACGCGCGGCGGTATTTCGAGGCGCGATTGTCACCGACGGGAATCTAAAATCAGGGAAGGATTTTTGAAAATAAACCTAAGGTTAGTCGTCACCGATTAAAATTTAATGAAGATTAGTATTTATTATGACTTTTTGCCTACTACGTGAGTCTTACCGAGCACAAATACTGATTTCATAAGCATCGAAAACTTATTCCTTCCGATTTCAAGAAAACCGCCATTGCTCGCGGTCGACATAAAATAAGAGAGGAATTTTGGCGATATTCGATCGGAAATCGCATGAAGATATCTTTGGCATAATGTTTAATAATACAGCTTCTGCACTGACAGCGGTGGTATTTCTCTCAGCCAATCAGAAGCGAGAAAAATGTTTAGCGGTACTTCAAAAGTTATAAATTTTTTTTTTCAACATTTAATTTAGAAAAGAGCTAATCTCCGGCTACTGGAACGAGCCAAAAGTAGGGTTTGTCCATCTTTTCCATCTTCTCACTTTATGTTCCTTTATTTTACGATGAAAGTCTTAGCCACAGTCAGTATATATGTTCATAAACATACGCCTGCCATAACCTCCTCCAACACGAGATGTTAATTTTTACTAATTTCAAGAGTACGACACGTGAAACAATAACCAAACATAGTTATAAATCAATAAAACAGCCTTGACAGTGTCACTCTAGTGGAAGTGAGCCTCGGTTCTGGATGTTGGCTACTTTTTTTAATTAATTCATCACACTTCAATTTTAGGATGCCATTGAATCGAGAACGTTCGCCGTCCTATACGCGAGCAGAGCGATGAGTCTTCACGGGATGGATTGCCGAGCACATTCTTGGAAGATGGAATGGATTGAATGAACCTTCGAGTTTGTGAGCAGATAACATTTTTAAGGTATGACTTATAACTGTTCATATTTTTCCTCACACTCAATTGAATCGAATATATTCTTCGATGCAAACCGAGCATAGTTATGCAATGGACGCTCCCATATTTGCAAAGGAAAAACAAATTACTTTTTGATACAAATCATTACGAACGACAAGAGGGGCCCATGAGCATTATCATCATCAGTGTCCATTCTATCTGCAGTAAGGTCCTTCTTTCTCGTCAAACTGCTCTATTTATCCTCTCTCTCTTTTGTTACTCCTCCTCACATTTTTCCATGGAGAACATTGGGAGCATATTCAGAGCTTTTCAGCAGGATACCATTCTTTATGGATGATTTTGTGTGTCCTTGGACCTTCCATTGCCTTCGCTTGTCTCTGACCCTAACTAAGCATCTTATTTCCAGTGTTTTCAACCGCCAAAAGGTCTCCAAGCCTTGAGTGTTTCATCTGAATTATTTTCTGTGAACAGTGGCAAACTTCTGCAGACTTCCATCATGTCTCCGAGCGATTTCAGGCTGAATTTACTGATAGCTTGTTTACTTCTTCACTCATTCAACCATTCCTGAGCTTCAAGCCTTCGCTCATGGAGCATAGAGGTGGCATCTCCTTGTTGATTATTTCATATTGTTCTAGGTATTCCGGTTTATGTTATGCTACCTTGATGACACAGCAATAAGGTAACTTGCAGTATCATAATTCTTCCACATGTTTCATGGGCAGCGGTGAACTTTACTTCATTCTTAAGGATTTCCATTTTAATGATTCCTGTTATTGTGTGACTTGTAAACGCCTTCGTTCAGTCAGGGCAACGATGATTCCATGGTGTCCTTATTTTCTAATTTGACATCCATTTTATCTCTTAGATTTCCCTCCCCAAAATAAAGTTAATCCCTTATTCTGATTACCAAATGGAAACGTTGGCATTGAATGCTGCAAGCATAATCCATCTCCAAGGCCTCCAATCCACCTCTTCCCTTACTCCTTGCTTACATTCAAATGATTTTGGAATCCTTTTATTTCCTCACTCCCTTTGATGCTATGAATCTTCCCCGATGTGAAAATATTTAATCCATGACCTATTATATTCCCAATTTAAAATTTTGGGAACCCTACTGAGGCTTTCTCCATGATTACACAACTTTTGCTGCAGTGCATTGAGTAATCCACTTTCTTTCATTTCAGGCGAGGGACTTTGGCCCTAAATCTGACTGAGGAGAATTTGCAAAGGTGGCTTGGACTTCTAGAGGTTGACAAAGGATACGTTACGCCTGCTACAATAAACAACGCATATAGCTCGTGCTATCATGATGTCAAAGGATTGTATAACTTGCTATGTAATTGATGGTTTAGTTGCAATAAAATTTTTCTTCGAAACCTACAAACTGTCTTTCTGTACACATGGCCTTCAACCGTTAAGGGCATTCGCAAACTCTTCCTATCTCACCCAATTTCCACTAACGATAGGACATTCATATAGAAAATGCTGTAATATATAATCATCATAGCTAAATTTCTTGATTAATTTTAAGAATTTTTTCCAATCGAACCAAATGAACCAGATTTTAAGAGTTCATGTGCCTTACACATAACTCTCCTCCTTTATATTTGGGGAATGCAGAGAAATTCATTTTTAAAGCCTCATAATAGTGACAAAGTATCATTCCATCTCAGCCGCTCTGCTCCGTTCTTTCGTCATCCATTGGGGAAACTACTCCTTATGTCCACCCTATCTTTTAGTCCTTAGAAGGAATCGCGTGCATACGAGCCCATAATAAAAGGAAAATCACCAGCCTCGAAAGAGATTTTACTACATTAGCATTTTTATGAGGAATCTTAACGTGAAATTCGTCCAAAAGATTATCTTTATAATTACGAATATTGTCGACGAGGTACTCGAATTGTAATTTTTGAAGGAGGTTTATTGAAATATGCTCCCGTAGCAAGAGACTTTCACAGGTTATTATCATACGCATTGTGATCAATGTAGTGTAAATGGAGCAAAAGGGAAGGTGGTTAGCCGCGGACGATAATTGTCCTGTCGGAGGATACGCTATGACATCCCGCTGAAAAATGGGTACGCTCTAAACCTGGCACATTGAGAGTGGCGAAAACGCTCCGGACCGCGGGGTCATCTGAAGGCATTCGTACACAGAGAGAGATTTTCTGAAAATGTTTCCGCCTCGAAAGGGTTAATCATTTCCCCACTCATTGGGTCATCGAGATTTAATTTCATATCCTTTTCGAGGAACGAGACATCTCCTCGAAAAGTATTTTGAGGCGGAATGCAACCCGATCAAACTAGAATCTTCGTAGAAGCGAATCCGCACAGAGCTTTGAACGTAAAGATTCTCCACGCAGATTTTAGGAAAGGTTGAAACAGATCGACGTTTTTCGTCATACGGAAAACATTCGAAATCCGACAGAGGGCCAAGTTATCGTTCCCGTGTCGCCTCAGTAGGCGGCTATCGTTATCGCGGAGCAGTCTTTGTTCTAGTGACATGTGAAACGAGTTTCCCCACGCTTTTGCTACGCAGTTCTCCATCAATCGAATGGCTATCACATCTCTAAGATTTTCCCTGGATGAAGTGGTTGCGCCAGTGTTATTTTGTGCTGTGGTTAGCGGTGCACGTTAAAGATCGATTAGATTGCCGGCAGCTTCGAAGAGGACGGCAATGCGACATCGTCATCCCAGTGCAGGTCAAGCAGTACACCTTTTTGCGAGGATGCAAGGTTCATTCGAAAAGCTAAGCAAGGTAAGAAACGTCCCATTGAAATATATTTCTTTTCCCTCGACGACAACACTGTGCCCCGGAATTTTATTTGCCGATTGCTTCCGAGCGAAGCGCTTGGAATACCAAGATTCCCATTCAAGATATCTTGACCACCTTAAAAAAGACTAGATTCGTACTAATAACAATCATATTGAACGAATGCACCAATATCTCTCGGCTGCATCCTGCATATGGGCTGGTAACTTATCGTTACAATGCGGCCTTTATTAAGTTTCCGAAGCCGTTTCTTCGAACAGAGGGCTCGGGCGCAACTTCATAGTTTTTATGAGGATGATTATATCTTCAACAGAGGGCATTAAATTAGAAAAAAGGGAAAATGAATGACTGGTGAAAGGGAGGATGTTGACACGGTGAGGTCGCTGTGGAAAGTGCCTAACGCGCGGCGGTATTTCGAGGCGCGATTGTCACCGACGGGAATCTAAAATCAGGGAAGGATTTTTGAAAATAAACCTAAGGCTAGTCGTTACCGATAAAAATTTAATGAAGATTAGTATTTATTATGACTTTTTGCCTACTACGTGAGTCTTACCGAGCACAAATACTGATTTCATAAGCATCGAAAACTTATTCCTTCCGATTTCAAGAAAACCGCCATTGCTCGCGGTCGACATAAAATAAGAGAGGAATTTTGGCGATATTCGATCGGAAATCGCATGAAGATATCTTTGGCATAATGTTTAATAATACAGTTTCTGCACTGACAGCGGTGGTATTTCTCTCAGCCAATCAGAAGCGAGAAAAATGTTTAGCGGTACTTCAAAAGTTATAAATTTTTTTTTTCAACATTTAATTTAGAAAAGAGCTAATCTCCGGCTACTGGAACGAGCCAAAAGTAGGGTTTGTCAATCTTTTCCATCTTCTCACTTTATGTTCCTTTATTTTACGATGAAAGTCTTAGCCACAGTCAGTATATATGTTCATAAACATACGCCTGCCATAACCTCCTCCAACACGAGATGTTAATTTTTACTAATTTCAAGAGTACTACACGTGAAACAATAACCAAACATAGTTATAAATCAATAAAACAGCCTTGACAGTGTCAGTCTAGTGGAAGTGAGCCTCGGTTCTGGATGTTGGCTACTCTTTTTAATTAATTCATCACACTTCAATTTTAGGATGCCATTGAATCGAGAACGTTCGCCGTCCTATACGCGAGCAGAGCGATGAGTCTTCACGGGATGGATTGCCGAGCACATTCTTGGAAGATGGAATGGATTGAATGAACCTTCGAGTTTGTGAGCAGATAACATTTTTAAGGTATGACTTATAACTGTTCATATTTTTCCTCACACTCAATTGAATCGAATATATTCTTAGATGCAAACCGAGCATAGTTATGCAATGGACGCTCCCATATTTGCAAAGGAAAAACAAATTACTTTTTGATACAAATCATTACGAACGACAAGAGGGGCCCATGAGCATTATCATCATCAGTGTCCATTCTATCTGCAGTAAGGTCCTTATTTCTCGTCAAACTGCTCTATTTATCCTCTCTCTCTTTTGTTACTCCTCCTCACATTTTTCCATGGAGAACATTGGGAGCATATTCAGAGCTTTTCAGCAGGATACCATTCTTTATGGATGATTTTGTGTGTCCTTGGACCTTCCATTGCCTTCGCTTGTCTCTGACCCTAACTAAGCATCTTATTTCCAGTGTTTTCAACCGCCAAAAGGTCTCCAAGCCTTGAGTGTTTCATCTGAATTATTTTCTGTGAACAGTGGCAAACTTCTGCAGACTTCCATCATGTCTCCGAGCGATTTCAGGCTGAATTTACTGATAGCTTGTTTACTTCTTCACTCATTCAACCATTCCTGAACTTCAATCCTTCGCTCATGGAGCATAGAGGTGGCATCTCCTTGTTGATTATTTCAAATTGTTCTAGGTATTCCGGTTTATGTTATGCTACCTTGATGACACCGCAATAAGGTAACTTGCAGTATCATAATTCTTCCACATGTTTCATGGGCAGCGGTGAACTTTACTTCATTCTTAATGGATTTCCATTTTAATGATTCCTGTTATTGTGTGACTTGTAAACGCCTTCGTTCAGTCAGTGCAACGATGATTCCATGGTGTCCTTATTTTCTAATTTGACATCCATTTTATCTCTGAGATTTCCCTCCCCAAAATAAAGTTAATCCCTTATTCTGATTACCAAATGGAAACGTTGGCATTGAATGCTGCAAGCATAATCCATCTCCAAGGCCTCCAATCCACCTCTTCCCTTACTCCTTCCCTTCATTCAAATGATTTTGGAATCCTTTTATTTCCTCACTCCCTTTGATGCTATGAATCTTCCCCGATGTGAAAATATTTAATCCATGACCTATTATATTCCCAATTTAAAATTCGGAACCCTACTGAGGCTTTCTCTATGATTACACAACTTTTGCTGCAGTGCATTGAGTAATCCACTTTCTTTCATTTCAGGCAAGGGACTTTGGCCCTAAATCTGACTGAGGAGAATTTGCAAAGGTGGCTTGGACTTCTAGAGGTTGACAAAGGATACGTTGCGCCTGCTACAATAAACAACGCATATAGCTCGTGCTATCATGATGTGAAAGGATTGTATTACTTGCTATGTAATTGATGGTTTAGTTGCAATAAAATTTTTCTTGGAAACTTACAAACTGTCTTTCTGTACACATGGCCTTCAACCGTTAAGGGCATTCGCAAACTCTTCCTATCTCACCCAATTTCCACTAACGATAGGACATTCATATAGAAAATGCTGTAATATATTCATCATAGCTAAATTTCTTGATTAATTTTAAGAATTTTTTCCAATCGAACCAAATGAACCAGATTTTAAGAGTTCATGTGCCTTACACATAACTCTCCTCCTTTATATTTGGGGAATGCAGAGAAATTCATTTTTAAAGCCTCGTAATAGTGACAAAGTATCATTCCATCTCAGCCGCTCTGCTCCGTTCTTTCGTCATCCATTGGGGAAACTACTCCTTATGTCCACCCTATCTTTTAGTCCTTAGAAGAAATCGCGTGCATACGAGCCCATAATAAAAGGAAAATCACCAGCCTCGAAAGAGATTTTACTACATTAGCATTTTTATGAGGAATCTTAACGTGAAATTCGTCCAAATGATTATCTTTATAATTACGAATATTGTCGACGAGGTACTCGAATTGTAATTTTTGAAGGAGGTTTATTGAAATATGCTCCCGTAGCAAGAGGCTTTCACAGGTTATTATCATATGCATTGTGATCAATGTAGTGTAAATGGAGCAAAAGGGAAGGTGGTTAGCCGCGGACGATAATTGTCCTGTCGGAGGATACGCTATGACATCCCGTTGAAAAATGGGTACGCTCTTAACCTGGCACATTGAGAGTGGCGAAAACGCTCCGGACCGCGGGGTCATCTGAAGGCATTCGTACACAGAGAGAGATTTTCTGAAAATGTTTCCGCCTCGAAAGGGTTAATCATTTCCCCACTCATTGGGTCATCGAGACTTAATTTCATATCCTTTTCGAGGAACGAGACATCTCCTCGAAAAGTATTTTGAGGCGGAATGCAACCCGATCAAACTAGAATCTTCGTAGAAGCGAATCCGCACAGAGCTTTGAACGTAAAGATTCTCCACGCAGATTTTAGGAAAGGTTGAAACAGATCGACGTTTTTCGTCATACGGAAAACATTCGAAATCCGACAGAGGGCCAAGTTATCGTGTCGTTACCGTGTCGCCTCAGTAGGCGGCTATCGTTATCGCGGAGCAGTCTTTGTTCTAGTGACATGTGAAACGAGTTTCCCCACGCTTTTGCTACGCAGTTCTCCATCAATCGAATGGCTATCACATCTCTAAGATTTTCCCTGGATGAAGTGGTTGCGCCAGTGTTATTTTGTGCTGTGGTTAGCGGTGCACGTTAAAGATCGATTAGATTGCCGGCAGCTTCGAAGAGGACGGCAATGCGACATCGTCATCCCAGTGCAGGTCAAGCAGTACACCTTTTTGCGAGGATGCAAGGTTCATTCGAAAAGCTAAGCAAGGTAAGAAACGTCCCATTGAAATATATTTCTTTTCCCTCGACGACAACACTGTGCCCCGGAATTTTATTTGCCGATTGCTTCCTAGCGAAGCGCTTGGAATACCAAGATTCCCATTCAAGATATCTTGACCACCTTAAATAAGACTAGATTCGTACTAATAACAATCATATTGAACGAATGCACCAATATCTCTCGGCTGCATCCTGCATATGGGCTGGTAACTTATCGTTACAATGCGGCCTTTATTAAGTTTCCGAAGCCGTTTCTTCGAACAGAGGGCTCGGGCGCAACTTCATAGTTTTTATGAGGATGATTATATCTTCAACAGAGGGCATTAAATTAGAAAAAAGGGAAAATGAATGACTGGTGAAAGGGAGGATGTTGACACGGTGAGGTCGCTGTGGAAAGTGCCTAACGCGCGGCGGTATTTCGAGGCGCGATTGTCACCGACGGGAATCTAAAATCAGGGAAGGATTTTTGAAAATAAACCTAAGGTTAGTCGTCACCGATTAAAATTTAATGAAGATTAGTATTTATTATGACTTTTTGCCTACTACGTGAGTCTTACCGAGCACAAATACTGATTTCATAAGCATCGAAAAGTTATTCCTTCCGATTTCAAGAAAACCGCCATTGCTCGCGGTCGACATAAAATAAGAGAGGAATTTTGGCGATATTCGATCGGAAATCGCATGAAGATATCTTTGGCATAATGTTTAATAATACAGTTTCTGCACTGACAGCGGTGGTATTTCTCTCAGCCAATCAGAAGCGAGAAAAATGTTTAGCGGTACTTCAAAAGTTATACATTTTTTTTTCAACATTTAATTTAGAAAAGAGCTAATCTCCGGCTACTGGAACGAGCCAAAAGTAGGGTTTGTCAATCTTTTCCATCTTCTCACTTTATGTTCCTTTATTTTACGATGAAAGTCTTAGCCACAGTCAGTATATATGTTCATAAACATACGCCTGCCATAACCTCCTCCAACACGAGATGTTAATTTTTACTAATTTCAAGAGTACTACACGTGAAACAATAACCAAACATAGTTATAAATCAATAAAACAGCCTTGACAGTGTCAGTCTAGTGGAAGTGAGCCTCGGTTCTGGATGTTGGCTACTCTTTTTAATTAATTCATCACACTTCAATTTTAGGATGCCATTGAATCGAGAACGTTCGCCGTCCTATACGCGAGCAGAGCGATGAGTCTTCACGGGATGGATTGCCGAGCACATTCTTGGAAGATGGAATGGATTGAATGAACCTTCGAGTTTGTGAGCAGATAACATTTTTAAGGTATGACTTATAACTGTTCATATTTTTCCTCACACTCAATTGAATCGAATATATTCTTAGATGCAAACCGAGCATAGTTATGCAATGGACGCTCCCATATTTGCAAAGGAAAAACAAATTACTTTTTGATACAAATCATTACGAACGACAAGAAGGGCCATGAGCATTATCATCATCAGTGTCCATTCTATCTGCAGTAAGGTCCTTCTTTCTCGTCAAACTGCTCTATTTATCCTCTCTCTCTTTTGTTACTCCTCCTCCCATTTTTCCATGGAGAACATTGGGAGCATATTCAGAGCTTTTCAGCAGGATACCATTCTTTATGGATGATTTTGTGTGTCCTTGGACCTTCCATTGCCTTCGCTTGTCTCTGACCCTAACTAAGCATCTTATTTCCAGTGTTTTCAACCGCCAAAAGGTCTCCAAGCCTTGAGTGTTTCATCTGAATTATTTTCTGTGAACAGTGGCAAACTTCTGCAGACTTCCATCATGTCTCCGAGCGATTTCAGGCTGAATTTACTGATAGCTTGTTTACTTCTTCACTCATTCAACCATTCCTGAGCTTCAAGCCTTCGCTCATGGAGCATAGAGGTGGCATCTCCTTGTTGATTATTTCATATTGTTCTAGGTATTCCGGTTTATGTTATGCTACCTTGATGACACAGCAATAAGGTAACTTGCAGTATCATAATTCTTCCACATGTTTCATGGGCAGCGGTGAACTTTACTTCATTCTTAAGGATTTCCATTTTAATGATTCCTGTTATTGTGTGACTTGTAAACGCCTTCGTTCAGTCAGGGCAACGATGATTCCATGGTGTCCTTATTTTCTAATTTGACATCCATTTTATCTCTTAGATTTCCCTCCCCAAAATAAAGTTAATCCCTTATTCTGATTACCAAATGGAAACGTTGGCATTGAATGCTGCAAGCATAATCCATCTCCAAGGCCTCCAATCCACCTCTTCCCTTACTCCTTGCTTACATTCAAATGATTTTGGAATCCTTTTATTTCCTCACTCCCTTTGATGCTATGAATCTTCCCCGATGTGAAAATATTTAATCCATGACCTATTATATTCCCAATTTAAAATTTTGGGAACCCTACTGAGGCTTTCTCCATGATTACACAACTTTTGCTGCAGTGCATTGAGTAATCCACTTTCTTTCATTTCAGGCGAGGGACTTTGGCCCTAAATCTGACTGAGGAGAATTTGCAAAGGTGGCTTGGACTTCTAGAGGTTGACAAAGGATACGTTACGCCTGCTACAATAAACAACGCATATAGCTCGTGCTATCATGATGTCAAAGGATTGTATAACTTGCTATGTAATTGATGGTTTAGTTGCAATAAAATTTTTCTTCGAAACCTACAAACTGTCTTTCTGTACACATGGCCTTCAACCGTTAAGGGCATTCGCAAACTCTTCCTATCTCACCCAATTTCCACTAACGATAGGACATTCATATAGAAAATGCTGTAATATATAATCATCATAGCTAAATTTCTTGATTAATTTTAAGAATTTTTTCCAATCGAACCAAATGAACCAGATTTTAAGAGTTCATGTGCCTTACACATAACTCTCCTCCTTTATATTTGGGGAATGCAGAGAAATTCATTTTTTAAGCCTCATAATAGTGACAAAGTATCATTCCATCTCAGCCGCTCTGCTCCGTTCTTTCGTCATCCATTGGGGAAACTACTCCTTATGTCCACCCTATCTTTTAGTCCTTAGAAGGAATCGCGTGCATACGAGCCCATAATAAAAGGAAAATCACCAGCCTCGAAAGATATTTTACTACATTAGCATTTTTATGAGGAATCTTAACGTGAAATTCGTCCAAAAGATTATCTTTATAATTACGAATATTGTCGACGAGGTACTCGAGTTGTAATTTTTGAAGGAGGTTTATTGAAATATGCTCCCGTAGCAAGAGACTTTCACAGGTTATTATCATACGCATTGTGATCAATGTAGTGTAAATGGAGCAAAAGGGAAGGTGGTTAGCCGCGGACGATAATTGTCCTGTCGGAGGATACGCTATGACATCCCGCTGAAAAATGGGTACGCTCTAAACCTGGCACATTGAGAGTGGCGAAAACGCTCCGGACCGCGGGGTCATCTGAAGGCATTCGTACACAGAGAGAGATTTTCTGAAAATGTTTCCGCCTCGAAAGGGTTAATCATTTCCCCACTCATTGGGTCATCGAGATTTAATTTCATATCCTTTTCGAGGAACGAGACATCTCCTCGAAAAGTATTTTGAGTCGGAATGCAACCCGATCAAACTAGAATCTTCGTAGAAGCGAATCCGCACAGAGCTTTGAACGTAAAGATTCTCCACGCAGATTTTAGGAAAGGTTGAAACAGATCGACGTTTTTCGTCATACGGAAAACATTCGAAATCCGACAGAGGGCCAAGTTATCGTTCCCGTGTCGCCTCAGTAGGCGGCTATCGTTATCGCGGAGCAGTCTTTGTTCTAGTGACATGTGAAACGAGTTTCCCCACGCTTTTGCTACGCAGTTCTCCATCAATCGAATGGCTATCACATCTCTAAGATTTTCCCTGGATGAAGTGGTTGCGCCAGTGTTATTTTGTGCTGTGGTTAGCGGTGCACGTTAAAGATCGATTAGATTGCCGGCAGCTTCGAAGAGGACGGCAATGCGACATCGTCATCCCAGTGCAGGTCAAGCAGTACACCTTTTTGCGAGGATGCAAGGTTCATTCGAAAAGCTAAGCAAGGTAAGAAACGTCCCATTGAAATATATTTCTTTTCCCTCGACGACAACACTGTGCCCCGGAATTTTATTTGCCGATTGCTTCCTAGCGAAGCGCTTGGAATACCAAGATTCCCATTCAAGATATCTTGACCACCTTAAATAAGACTAGATTCGTACTAATAACAATCATATTGAACGAATGCACCAATATCTCTCGGCTGCATCCTGCATATGGGCTGGTAACTTATCGTTACAATGCGGCCTTTATTAAGTTTCCGAAGCCGTTTCTTCGAACAGAGGGCTCGGGCGCAACTTCATAGTTTTTATGAGGATGATTATATCTTCAACAGAGGGCATTAAATTAGAAAAAAGGGAAAATGAATGACTGGTGAAAGGGAGGATGTTGACACGGTGAGGTCGCTGTGGAAAGTGCCTAACGCGCGGCGGTATTTCGAGGCGCGATTGTCACCGACGGGAATCTAAAATCAGGGAAGGATTTTTGAAAATAAACCTAAGGTTAGTCGTCACCGATTAAAATTTAATGAAGATTAGTATTTATTATGACTTTTTGCCTACTACGTGAGTCTTACCGAGCACAAATACTGATTTCATAAGCATCGAAAACTTATTCCTTCCGATTTCAAGAAAACCGCCATTGCTCGCGGTCGACATAAAATAAGAGAGGAATTTTGGCGATATTCGATCGGAAATCGCATGAAGATATCTTTGGCATAATGTTTAATAATACAGCTTCTGCACTGACAGCGGTGGTATTTCTCTCAGCCAATCAGAAGCGAGAAAAATGTTTAGCGGTACTTCAAAAGTTATAAATTTTTTTTTTCAACATTTAATTTAGAAAAGAGCTAATCTCCGGCTACTGGAACGAGCCAAAAGTAGGGTTTGTCCATCTTTTCCATCTTCTCACTTTATGTTCCTTTATTTTACGATGAAAGTCTTAGCCACAGTCAGTATATATGTTCATAAACATACGCCTGCCATAACCTCCTCCAACACGAGATGTTAATTTTTACTAATTTCAAGAGTACGACACGTGAAACAATAACCAAACATAGTTATAAATCAATAAAACAGCCTTGACAGTGTCACTCTAGTGGAAGTGAGCCTCGGTTCTGGATGTTGGCTACTTTTTTTAATTAATTCATCACACTTCAATTTTAGGATGCCATTGAATCGAGAACGTTCGCCGTCCTATACGCGAGCAGAGCGATGAGTCTTCACGGGATGGATTGCCGAGCACATTCTTGGAAGATGGAATGGATTGAATGAACCTTCGAGTTTGTGAGCAGATAACATTTTTAAGGTATGACTTATAACTGTTCATATTTTTCCTCACACTCAATTGAATCGAATATATTCTTCGATGCAAACCGAGCATAGTTATGCAATGGACGCTCCCATATTTGCAAAGGAAAAACAAATTACTTTTTGATACAAATCATTACGAACGACAAGAGGGGCCCATGAGCATTATCATCATCAGTGTCCATTCTATCTGCAGTAAGGTCCTTCTTTCTCGTCAAACTGCTCTATTTATCCTCTCTCTCTTTTGTTACTCCTCCTCACATTTTTCCATGGAGAACATTGGGAGCATATTCAGAGCTTTTCAGCAGGATACCATTCTTTATGGATGATTTTGTGTGTCCTTGGACCTTCCATTGCCTTCGCTTGTCTCTGACCCTAACTAAGCATCTTATTTCCAGTGTTTTCAACCGCCAAAAGGTCTCCACGCCTTGAGTGTTTCATCTGAATTATTTTCTGTGAACAGTGGCAAACTTCTGCAGACTTCCATCATGTCTCCGAGCGCTTTCAGGCTGAATTTACTGATAGCTTGTTTACTTCTTCACTCATTCAACCATTCCTGAGCTTCAAGCCTTCGCTCATGGAGCATAGAGGTGGCATCTCCTTGTTGATTATTTCATATTGTTCTAGGTATTCCGGTTTATGTTATGCTACCTTGATGACACCGCAATAAGGTAACTTGCAGTATCATAATTCTTCCACATGTTTCATGGGCAGCGGTGAACTTTACTTCATTCTTAAGGATTTCCATTTTCATGATTCCTGTTATTGTGTGACTTGTAAACGCCTTCGTTCAGTCAGGGCAACGATGATTCCATGGTGTCCTTATTTTCTAATTTGACATCCATTTTATCTCTGAGATTTCCCTCCCCAAAATAAAGTTAATCCCTTATTCTGATTGCCAAATGGAAACGTTGGCATTGAATGCTGCAAGCATAATCCATCTCCAAGGCCTCCAATCCACCTCTTCCCTTACTCCTTGCTTACATTCAATTGATTTTGGAATCCTTTTATTTCCTCACTCCCTTTGATGCTATGAATCTTCCCCGATGTGAAAATATTTAATCCATGACCTATTATATTCCCAATTTAAAATTTTGGGAACCCTACTGAGGCTTTCTCCATGATTACACAACTTTTGCTGCAGTGCATTGAGTAATCCACTTTCTTTCATTTCAGGCGAGGGACTTTGGCCCTAAATCTGACTGAGGAGAATTTGCAAAGGTGGCTTGGACTTCTAGAGGTTGACAAAGGATACGTTACGCCTGCTACAATAAACAACGCATATAGCTCGTGCTATCATGATGTCAAAGGATTGTATAACTTGCTATGTAATTGATGGTTTAGTTGCAATAAAATTTTTCTTCGAAACCTACAAACTGTCTTTCTGTACACATGGCCTTCAACCGTTAAGGGCATTCGCAAACTCTTCCTATCTCACCCAATTTCCACTAACGATAGGACATTCATATAGAAAATGCTGTAATATATATTCATCATAGCTAAATTTCTTGATTAATTTTAAGAATTTTTTCCAATCGAACCAAATGAACCAGATTTTAAGAGTTCATGTGCCTTACACATAACTCTCCTCCTTTATATTTGGGGAATGCAGAGAAATTCATTTTTAAAGCCTCATAATAGTGACAAAGTATCATTCCATCTCAGCCGCTCTGCTCCGTTCTTTCGTCATCCATTGGGGAAACTACTCCTTATGTCCACCCTATCTTTTAGTCCTTAGAAGGAATCGCGTGCATACGAGCCCATAATAAAAGGAAAATCACCAGCCTCGAAAGATATTTTACTACATTAGCATTTTTATGAGGAATCTTAACGTGAAATTCGTCCAAAAGATTATCTTTATAATTACGAATATTGTCGACGAGGTACTCGAGTTGTAATTTTTGAAGGAGGTTTATTGAAATATGCTCCCGTAGCAAGAGACTTTCACAGGTTATTATCATACGCATTGTGATCAATGTAGTGTAAATGGAGCAAAAGGGAAGGTGGTTAGCCGCGGACGATAATTGTCCTGTCGGAGGATACGCTATGACATCCCGCTGAAAAATGGGTACGCTCTAAACCTGGCACATTGAGAGTGGCGAAAACGCTCCGGACCGCGGGGTCATCTGAAGGCATTCGTACACAGAGAGAGATTTTCTGAAAATGTTTCCGCCTCGAAAGGGTTAATCATTTCCCCACTCATTGGGTCATCGAGATTTAATTTCATATCCTTTTCGAGGAACGAGACATCTCCTCGAAAAGTATTTTGAGGCGGAATGCAACCCGATCAAACTAGAATCTTCGTAGAAGCGAATCCGCACAGAGCTTTGAACGTAAAGATTCTCCACGCAGATTTTAGGAAAGGTTGAAACAGATCGACGTTTTTCGTCATACGGAAAACATTCGAAATCCGACAGAGGGCCAAGTTATCGTGTCGTTACCGTGTCGCCTCAGTAGGCGGCTATCGTTATCGCGGAGCAGTCTTTGTTCTAGTGACATGTGAAACTAGTTTCCCCACGCTTTTGCTACGCAGTTCTCCATCAATCGAATGGCTATCACATCTCTAAGATTTTCCCTGGATGAAGTGGTTGCGCCAGTGTTATTTTGTGCTGTGGTTAGCGGTGCACGTTAAAGATCGATTAGATTGCCGGCAGCTTCGAAGAGGACGGCAATGCGACATCGTCATCCCAGTGCAGGTCAAGCAGTACACCTTTTTGCGAGGATGCAAGGTTCATTCGAAAAGCTAAGCAAGGTAAGAAACGTCCCATTGAAATATATTTCTTTTCCCTCGACGACAACACTGTGCCCCGGAATTTTATTTGCCGATTGCTTCCTAGCGAAGCGCTTGGAATACCAAGATTCCCATTCAAGATATCTTGACCACCTTAAATAAGACTAGATTCGTACTAATAACAATCATATTGAACGAATGCACCAATATCTCTCGGCTGCATCCTGCATATGGGCTGGTAACTTATCGTTACAATGCGGCCTTTATTAAGTTTCCGAAGCCGTTTCTTCGAACAGAGGGCTCGGGCGCAACTTCATAGTTTTTATGAGGATGATTATATCTTCAACAGAGGGCATTAAATTAGAAAAAAGGGAAAATGAATGACTGGTGAAAGGGAGGATGTTGACACGGTGAGGTCGCTGTGGAAAGTGCCTAACGCGCGGCGGTATTTCGAGGCGCGATTGTCACCGACGGGAATCTAAAATCAGGGAAGGATTTTTGAAAATAAACCTAAGGTTAGTCGTCACCGATTAAAATTTAATGAAGATTAGTATTTATTATGACTTTTTGCCTACTACGTGAGTCTTACCGAGCACAAATACTGATTTCATAAGCATCGAAAAGTTATTCCTTCCGATTTCAAGAAAACCGCCATTGCTCGCGGTCGACATAAAATAAGAGAGGAATTTTGGCGATATTCGATCGGAAATCGCATGAAGATATCTTTGGCATAATGTTTAATAATACAGCTTCTGCACTGACAGCGGTGGTATTTCTCTCAGCCAATCAGAAGCGAGAAAAATGTTTAGCGGTACTTCAAAAGTTATAAATTTTTTTTTTCTACATTTAATTTAGAAAAGAGCTAATCTCCGGCTACTGGAACGAGCCAAAAGTAGGGTTTGTCCATCTTTTCCATCTTCTCACTTTATGTTCCTTTATTTTACGATGAAAGTCTTAGCCACAGTCAGTATATATGTTCATAAACATACGCCTGCCATAACCTCCTCCAACACGAGATGTTAATTTTTACTAATTTCAAGAGTACTACACGTGAAACAATAACCAAACATAGTTATAAATCAATAAAACAGCCTTGACAGTGTCAGTCTAGTGGAAGTGAGCCTCGGTTCTGGATGTTGGCTACTTGTTTTAATTAATTCATCACACTTCAATTTTAGGATGCCATTGAATCGAGAACGTTCGCCGTCCTATACGCGAGCAGAGCGATGAGTCTTCACGGGATGGATTGCCGAGCACATTCTTGGAAGATGGAATGGATTGAATGAACCTTCGAGTTTGTGAGCAGATAACATTTTTAAGGTATGACTTATAACTGTTCATATTTTTCCTCACACTCTATTGAATCGAATATATTCTTCGATGCAAACCGAGCATAGTTATGCAATGGACGCTCCCATATTTGAAAAGGAAAAACAAATTACTTTTTGATACAAATCATTACGAACGACAAGAAGGGCCCATGAGCATTAATATCATCAGTGTCCATTCTATCTGCAGTAAGGTCCTTCTTTCTCGTCAAACTGCTCTATTTATCCTCTCTCTCTTTTGTTACTCCTCCTCACATTTTTCCATGGAGAACATTGGGAGTATATTCAGAGCTGTTCAGCAGGATACCATTCTTTATGGATGATTTTGTGTGTCCTTGGACCTTCCATTGCCTTCGCCTGTCTCTGACCCTAACTAAGCATCTTATTTCCAGTGTTTTCAACCGCCAAAAGGTCTCCAAGCCTTGAGTGTTTCATCTGAATTATTTTCTGTGAACAGTGGCAAACTTCTGCAGACTTCCATCATGTCTCCGAGCGATTTCAGGCTGAATTTACTGATAGCTTGTTTACTTCTTCACTCATTCAACCATTCCTGAGCTTCAAGCCTTCGCTCATGGAGCATAGAGGTGGCATCTCCTTGTTGATTATTTCATATTGTTCTAGGTATTCCGGTTTATGTTATGCTACCTTGATGACACAACAAAAGGTAACTTGCAGTATCATAATTCTTCCACATGTTTCATGGGCAGCGGTGAACTTTACTTCATTCTTAAGGATTTCCATTTTCATGATTCCTGTTATTGTGTGACTTGTAAACGCCTTCGTTCAGTCAGGGCAACGATGATTCCATGGTGTCCTTATTTTCTAATTTGACATCCATTTTATCTCTTAGATTTCCCTCCCCAAAATAAAGTTAATCCCTTATTCTGATTGCCAAATGGAAACGTTGGCATTGAATGCTGCAAGCATAATCCATCTCCAAGGCCTCCAATCCACCTCTTCCCTTACTCCTTGCTTACATTCAAATGATTTTGGAATCCTTTTATTTCCTCACTCCCTATGATGCTATGAATCTTCCCCGATGTGAAAATATTTAATCCATGACCTATTATATTCCCAATTTAAAATTTTGGGAACCTTACTGAGGCTTTCTCCATGATTACACAACTTTTGCTGCAGTGCATTGAGTAATCCACTTTCTTTCATTTCAGGCGAGGGACTTTGGCCCTAAATCTGACTGAGGAGAATTTGCAAAGGTGGCTTGGACTTCTAGAGGTTGACAAAGGATACGTTACGCCTGCTACAATAAACAACGCATATAGCTCGTGCTATCATGATGTCAAAGGATTGTATAACTTGCTATGTAATTGATGGTTTAGTTGCAATAAAATTTTTCTTCGAAACCTACAAACTGTCTTTCTGTACACATGGCCTTCAACCGTTAAGGGCATTCGCAAACTCTTCCTATCTCACCCAATTTCCACTAACGATAGGACATTCATATAGAAAATGCTGTAATATATAATCATCATAGCTAAATTTCTTGATTAATTTTAAGAATTTTTTCCAATCGAACCAAATGAACCAGATTTTAAGATTTCATGTGCCTTACACATAACTCTCCTCCTTTATATTTGGGGAATGCAGAGAAATTCATTTTTTAAGCCTCATAATAGTGACAAAGTATCATTCCATCTCAGCCGCTCTGCTCCATTCTTTCGTCATCCATTGGGGAAACTACTCCTTATGTCCACCCTATCTTTTAGTCCTTAGAAGGAATCGCGTGCATACGAGCCCATAATAAAAGGAAAATCACCAGCCTCGAAAGAGATTTTACTACATTAGCATTTTTATGAGGAATCTTAACGTGAAATTCGTCCAAAAGATTATCTTTATAATTACGAATATTGTCGACGAGGTACTCGAATTGTAATTTTTGAAGGAGGTTTATTGAAATATGCTCCCGTAGCAAGAGACTTTCACAGGTTATTATCATACGCATTGTGATCAATGTAGTGTAAATGGAGCAAAAGGGAAGGTGGTTAGCCGCGGACGATAATTGTCCTGTCGGAGGATACGCTATGACATCCCGCTGAAAAATGGGTACGCTCTAAACCTGGCACATTGAGAGTGGCGAAAACGCTCCGGACCGCGGGGTCATCTGAAGGCATTCGTACACAGAGAGAGATTTTCTGAAAATGTTTCCGCCTCGAAAGGGTTAATCATTTCCCCACTCATTGGGTCATCGAGATTTAATTTCATATCCTTTTCGAGGAACGAGACATCTCCTCGAAAAGTATTTTGAGTCGGAATGCAACCCGATCAAACTAGAATCTTCGTAGAAGCGAATCCGCACAGAGCTTTGAACGTAAAGATTCTCCACGCAGATTTTAGGAAAGGTTGAAACAGATCGACGTTTTTCGTCATACGGAAAACATTCGAAATCCGACAGAGGGCCAAGTTATCGTTCCCGTGTCGCCTCAGTAGGCGGCTATCGTTATCGCGGAGCAGTCTTTGTTCTAGTGACATGTGAAACGAGTTTCCCCACGCTTTTGCTACGCAGTTCTCCATCAATCGAATGGCTATCACATCTCTAAGATTTTCCCTGGATGAAGTGGTTGCGCCAGTGTTATTTTGTGCTGTGGTTAGCGGTGCACGTTAAAGATCGATTAGATTGCCGGCAGCTTCGAAGAGGACGGCAATGCGACATCGTCATCCCAGTGCAGGTCAAGCAGTACACCTTTTTGCGAGGATGCAAGGTTCATTCGAAAAGCTAAGCAAGGTAAGAAACGTCCCATTGAAATATATTTCTTTTCCCTCGACGACAACACTGTGCCCCGGAATTTTATTTGCCGATTGCTTCCTAGCGAAGCGCTTGGAATACCAAGATTCCCATTCAAGATATCTTGACCACCTTAAAAAAGACTAGATTCGTACTAATAACAATCATATTGAACGAATGCACCAATATCTCTCGGCTGCATCCTGCATATGGGCTGGTAACTTATCGTTACAATGCGGCCTTTATTAAGTTTCCGAAGCCGTTTCTTCGAACAGAGGGCTCGGGCGCAACTTCATAGTTTTTATGAGGATGATTATATCTTCAACAGAGGGCATTAAATTAGAAAAAAGGGAAAATGAATGACTGGTGAAAGGGAGGATGTTGACACGGTGAGGTCGCTGTGGAAAGTGCCTAACGCGCGGCGGTATTTCGAGGCGCGATTGTCACCGACGGGAATCTAAAATCAGGGAAGGATTTTTGAAAATAAACCTAAGGTTAGTCGTCACCGATTAAAATTTAATGAAGATTAGTATTTATTATGACTTTTTGCCTACTACGTGAGTCTTACCGAGCACAAATACTGATTTCATAAGCATCGAAAAGTTATTCCTTCCGATTTCAAGAAAACCGCCATTGCTCGCGGTCGACATAAAATAAGAGAGGAATTTTGGCGATATTCGATCGGAAATCGCATGAAGATATCTTTGGCATAATGTTTAATAATACAGTTTCTGCACTGACAGCGGTGGTATTTCTCTCAGCCAATCAGAAGCGAGAAAAATGTTTAGCGGTACTTCAAAAGTTATACATTTTTTTTTCAACATTTAATTTAGAAAAGAGCTAATCTCCGGCTACTGGAACGAGCCAAAAGTAGGGTTTGTCAATCTTTTCCATCTTCTCACTTTATGTTCCTTTATTTTACGATGAAAGTCTTAGCCACAGTCAGTATATATGTTCATAAACATACGCCTGCCATAACCTCCTCCAACACGAGATGTTAATTTTTACTAATTTCAAGAGTACTACACGTGAAACAATAACCAAACATAGTTATAAATCAATAAAACAGCCTTGACAGTGTCAGTCTAGTGGAAGTGAGCCTCGGTTCTGGATGTTGGCTACTCTTTTTAATTAATTCATCACACTTCAATTTTAGGATGCCATTGAATCGAGAACGTTCGCCGTCCTATACGCGAGCAGAGCGATGAGTCTTCACGGGATGGATTGCCGAGCACATTCTTGGAAGATGGAATGGATTGAATGAACCTTCGAGTTTGTGAGCAGATAACATTTTTAAGGTATGACTTATAACTGTTCATATTTTTCCTCACACTCAATTGAATCGAATATATTCTTAGATGCAAACCGAGCATAGTTATGCAATGGACGCTCCCATATTTGCAAAGGAAAAACAAATTACTTTTTGATACAAATCATTACGAACGACAAGAGGGGCCCATGAGCATTATCATCATCAGTGTCCATTCTATCTGCAGTAAGGTCCTTCTTTCTCGTCAAACTGCTCTATTTATCCTCTCTCTCTTTTGTTACTCCTCCTCACATTTTTCCATGGAGAACATTGGGAGCATATTCAGAGCTTTTCAGCAGGATACCATTCTTTATGGATGATTTTGTGTGTCCTTGGACCTTCCATTGCCTTCGCTTGTCTCTGACCCTAACTAAGCATCTTATTTCCAGTGTTTTCAACCGCCAAAAGGTCTCCAAGCCTTGAGTGTTTCATCTGAATTATTTTCTGTGAACAGTGGCAAACTTCTGCAGACTTCCATCATGTCTCCGAGCGATTTCAGGCTGAATTTACTGATAGCTTGTTTACTTCTTCACTCATTCAACCATTCCTGAGCTTCAAGCCTTCGCTCATGGAGCATAGAGGTGGCATCTCCTTGTTGATTATTTCAAATTGTTCTAGGTATTCCGGTTTATGTTATGCTACCTTGATGACACCGCAATAAGGTAACTTGCAGTATCATAATTCTTCCACATGTTTCATGGGCAGCGGTGAACTTTACTTCATTCTTAAGGATTTCCATTTTAATGATTCCTGTTATTGTGTGACTTGTAAACGCCTTCGTTCAGTCAGTGCAACGATGATTCCATGGTGTCCTTATTTTCTAATTTGACATCCATTTTATCTCTGAGATTTCCCTCCCCAAAATAAAGTTAATCCCTTATTCTGATTACCAAATGGAAACGTTGGCATTGAATGCTGCAAGCATAATCCATCTCCAAGGCCTCCAATCCACCTCTTCCCTTACTCCTTCCCTTCATTCAAATGATTTTGGAATCCTTTTATTTCCTCACTCCCTTTGATGCTATGAATCTTCCCCGATGTGAAAATATTTAATCCATGACCTATTATATTCCCAATTTAAAATTCGGAACCCTACTGAGGCTTTCTCTATGATTACACAACTTTTGCTGCAGTGCATTGAGTAATCCACTTTCTTTCATTTCAGGCAAGGGACTTTGGCCCTAAATCTGACTGAGGAGAATTTGCAAAGGTGGCTTGGACTTCTAGAGGTTGACAAAGGATACGTTACGCCTGCTACAATAAACAACGCATATAGCTCGTGCTATCATGATGTCAAAGGATTGTATAACTTGCTATGTAATTGATGGTTTAGTTGCAATAAAATTTTTCTTGGAAACTTACAAACTGTCTTTCTGTACACATGGCCTTCAACCGTTAAGGGCATTCGCAAACTCTTCCTATCTCACCCAATTTCCACTAACGATAGGACATTCATATAGAAAATGCTGTAATATATTCATCATAGCTAAATTTCTTGATTAATTTTAAGAATTTTTTCCAATCGAACCAAATGAACCAGATTTTAAGAGTTCATGTGCCTTACACATAACTCTCCTCCTTTATATTTGGGGAATGCAGAGAAATTCATTTTTAAAGCCTCGTAATAGTGACAAAGTATCATTCCATCTCAGCCGCTCTGCTCCGTTCTTTCGTCATCCATTGGGGAAACTACTCCTTATGTCCACCCTATCTTTTAGTCCTTAGAAGAAATCGCGTGCATACGAGCCCATAATAAAAGGAAAATCACCAGCCTCGAAAGAGATTTTACTACATTAGCATTTTTATGAGGAATCTTAACGTGAAATTCGTCCAAATGATTATCTTTATAATTACGAATATTGTCGACGAGGTACTCGAATTGTAATTTTTGAAGGAGGTTTATTGAAATATGCTCCCGTAGCAAGAGGCTTTCACAGGTTATTATCATATGCATTGTGATCAATGTAGTGTAAATGGAGCAAAAGGGAAGGTGGTTAGCCGCGGACGATAATTGTCCTGTCGGAGGATACGCTATGACATCCCGTTGAAAAATGGGTACGCTCTAAACCTGGCACATTGAGAGTGGCGAAAACGCTCCGGACCGCGGGGTCATCTGAAGGCATTCGTACACAGAGAGAGATTTTCTGAAAATGTTTCCGCCTCGAAAGGGTTAATCATTTCCCCACTCATTGGGTCATCGAGATTTAATTTCATATCCTTTTCGAGGAACGAGACATCTCCTCGAAAAGTATTTTGAGGCGGAATGCAACCCGATCAAACTAGAATCTTCGTAGAAGCGAATCCGCACAGAGCTTTGAACGTAAAGATTCTCCACGCAGATTTTAGGAAAGGTTGAAACAGATCGACGTTTTTCGTCATACGGAAAACATTCGAAATCCGACAGAGGGCCAAGTTATCGTTCCCGTGTCGCCTCAGTAGGCGGCTATCGTTATCGCGGAGCAGTCTTTGTTCTAGTGACATGTGAAACGAGTTTCCCCACGCTTTTGCTACGCAGTTCTCCATCAATCGAATGGCTATCACATCTCTAAGATTTTCCCTGGATGAAGTGGTTGCGCCAGTGTTATTTTGTGCTGTGGTTAGCGGTGCACGTTAAAGATCGATTAGATTGCCGGCAGCTTCGAAGAGGACGGCAATGCGACATCGTCATCCCAGTGCAGGTCAAGCAGTACACCTTTTTGCGAGGATGCAAGGTTCATTCGAAAAGCTAAGCAAGGTAAGAAACGTCCCATTGAAATATATTTCTTTTCCCTCGACGACAACACTGTGCCCCGGAATTTTATTTGCCGATTGCTTCCTAGCGAAGCGCTTGGAATACCAAGATTCCCATTCAAGATATCTTGACCACCTTAAATAAGACTAGATTCGTACTAATAACAATCATATTGAACGAATGCACCAATATCTCTCGGCTGCATCCTGCATATGGGCTGGTAACTTATCGTTACAATGCGGCCTTTATTAAGTTTCCGAAGCCGTTTCTTCGAACAGAGGGCTCGGGCGCAACTTCATAGTTTTTATGAGGATGATTATATCTTCAACAGAGGGCATTAAATTAGAAAAAAGGGAAAATGAATGACTGGTGAAAGGGAGGATGTTGACACGGTGAGGTCGCTGTGGAAAGTGCCTAACGCGCGGCGGTATTTCGAGGCGCGATTGTCACCGACGGGAATCTAAAATCAGGGAAGGATTTTTGAAAATAAACCTAAGGTTAGTCGTCACCGATTAAAATTTAATGAAGATTAGTATTTATTATGACTTTTTGCCTACCACGTGAGTCTTACCGAGCACAAATACTGATTTCATAAGCATCGAAAACTTATTCCTTCCGATTTCAAGAAAACCGCCATTGCTCGCGGTCGACATAAAATAAGAGAGGAATTTTGGCGATATTCGATCGGAAATCGCATGAAGATATCTTTGGCATAATGTTTAATAATACAGCTTCTTCACTGACAGCGGTGGTATTTCTCTCAGCCAATCAGAAGCGAGAAAAATGTTTAGCGGTACTTCAAAAGTTATAAATTTTTTTTTTCAACATTTAATTTAGAAAAGAGCTAATCTCCGGCTACTGGAACGAGCCAAAAGTAGGGTTTGTCAATCTTTTCCATCTTCTCACTTTATGTTCCTTTATTTTACGATGAAAGTCTTAGCCACAGTCAGTATATATGTTCATAAACATACGCCTGCCATAACCTCCTCCAACACGAGATGTTAATTTTTACTAATTTCAAGAGTACGACACGTGAAACAATAACCAAACATAGTTATAAATCAATAAAACAGCCTTGACAGTGTCACTCTAGTGGAAGTGAGCCTCGGTTCTGGATGTTGGCTACTTTTTTTAATTAATTCATCACACTTCAATTTTAGGATGCCATTGAATCGAGAACGTTCGCCGTCCTATACGCGAGCAGAGCGATGAGTCTTCACGGGATGGATTGCCGAGCACATTCTTGGAAGATGGAATGGATTGAATGAACCTTCGAGTTTGTGAGCAGATAACATTTTTAAGGTATGACTTATAACTGTTCATATTTTTCCTCACACTCAATTGAATCGAATATATTCTTCGATGCAAACCGAGCATAGTTATGCAATGGACGCTCCCATATTTGCAAAGGAAAAACAAATTACTTTTTGATACAAATCATTACGAACGACAAGAAGGGCCATGAGCATTATCATCATCAGTGTCCATTCTATCTGCAGTAAGGTCCTTCTTTCTCGTCAAACTGCTCTATTTATCCTCTCTCTCTTTTGTTACTCCTCCTCCCATTTTTCCATGGAGAACATTGGGAGCAAATTCAGAGCTTTTCAGTAGGATACCATTCTTTATGGATGATTTTGTGTGTCCTTGGACCTTCCATTGCCTTCGCTTGTCTCTGACCCTAACTAAGCATTTATTTCCAGTGTTTTCAACCGCCAAAAGGTCTCCAAGCCTTGAGTGTTTCATCTGAATTATTTTCTGTGAACAGCGGCAAACTTCTGCAGACTTCCATCATGTCTCCGAGCGCTTTCAGGCTGAATTTACTGATAGCTTGTTTACTTCTTCACTCATTCAACCATTCCTGAGCTTCAAGCATTCGCTCATGGAGCATAGAGGTGGCAACTCCTTGTTGATTATTTCATATTGTTCTAGGTATTCCGGTTTATGTTATGCTACCTTGATGACACAGCAATAAGGTAACTTGCAGTATCATAATTCTTCCACATGTTTCATGGGCAGCGGTGAACTTTACTTCATTCTTAAGGATTTCCATTTTAATGATTCCTGTTATTGTGTGACTTGTAAACGCCTTCGTTCAGTCAGTGCAACGATGATTCCATGGTGTCCTTATTTTCTAATTTGACATCCATTTTATCTCTGAGATTTCCCTCCCCAAAATAAAGTTAATCCCTTATTCTGATTACCAAATGGAAACGTTGGCATTGAATGCTGCAAGCATAATCAATCTCCAAGGCCTCCAATCCACCTCTTCCCTTACTCCTTCCTTTCATTCAAATGATTTTGGAATCCTTTTATTTCCTCACTCCCTTTGATGCTATGAATCTTCCCCGATGTGAAAATATTTAATCCATGACCTATTATATTCCCAATTTAAAATTTTGGGAACCCTACTGAGGCTTTCTCCATGATTACACAACTTTTGCTGCAGTGCATTGAGTAATCCACTTTCTTTCATTTCAGGCGAGGGACTTTGGCCCTAAATCTGACTGAGGAGAATTTGCAAAGGTGGCTTGGACTTCTAGAGGTTGACAAAGGATACGTTACGCCTGCTACAATAAACAACGCATATAGCTCGTGCTATCATGATGTCAAAGGATTGTATAACTTGCTATGTAATTGATGGTTTAGTTGCAATAAAATTTTTCTTCGAAACCTACAAACTGTCTTTCTGTACACATGGCCTTCAACCGTTAAGGGCATTCGCAAACTCTTCCTATCTCACCCAATTTCCACTAACGATAGGACATTCATATAGAAAACGCTGTAATATATATTCATCATAGCTAAATTTCTTGATTAATTTTAAGAATTTTTTCCAATCGAACCAAATGAACCAGATTTTAAGAGTTCATGTGCCTTACACATAACTCTCCTCCTTTATATTTGGGGAATGCAGAGAAATTCATTTTTAAAGCCTCATAATAGTGACAAAGTATCATTCCATCTCAGCCGCTCTGCTCCGTTCTTTCGTCATCCATTGGGGAAACTACTCCTTATGTCCACCCTATCTTTTAGTCCTTAGAAGGAATCGCGTGCATACGAGCCCATAATAAAAGGAAAATCACCAGCCTCGAAAGATATTTTACTACATTAGCATTTTTATGAGGAATCTTAACGTGAAATTCGTCCAAAAGATTATCTTTATAATTACGAATATTGTCGACGAGGTACTCGAGTTGTAATTTTTGAAGGAGGTTTATTGAAATATGCTCCCGTAGCAAGAGACTTTCACAGGTTATTATCATACGCATTGTGATCAATGTAGTGTAAATGGAGCAAAAGGGAAGGTGGTTAGCCGCGGACGATAATTGTCCTGTCGGAGGATACGCTATGACATCCCGCTGAAAAATGGGTACGCTCTAAACCTGGCACATTGAGAGTGGCGAAAACGCTCCGGACCGCGGGGTCATCTGAAGGCATTCGTACACAGAGAGAGATTTTCTGAAAATGTTTCCGCCTCGAAAGGGTTAATCATTTCCCCACTCATTGGGTCATCGAGATTTAATTTCATATCCTTTTCGAGGAACGAGACATCTCCTCGAAAAGTATTTTGAGGCGGAATGCAACCCGATCAAACTAGAATCTTCGTAGAAGCGAATCCGCACAGAGCTTTGAACGTAAAGATTCTCCACGCAGATTTTAGGAAAGGTTGAAACAGATCGACGTTTTTCGTCATACGGAAAACATTCGAAATCCGACAGAGGGCCAAGTTATCGTGTCGTTACCGTGTCGCCTCAGTAGGCGGCTATCGTTATCGCGGAGCAGTCTTTGTTCTAGTGACATGTGAAACGAGTTTCCCCACGCTTTTGCTACGCAGTTCTCCATCAATCGAATGGCTATCACATCTCTAAGATTTTCCCTGGATGAAGTGGTTGCGCCAGAGTTATTTTGTGCTGTGGTTAGCGGTGCACGTTAAAGATCGATTAGATTGCCGGCAGCTTCGAAGAGGACGGCAATGCGACATCGTCATCCCAGTGCAGGTCAAGCAGTACACCTTTTTGCGAGGATGCAAGGTTCATTCGAAAAGCTAAGCAAGGTAAGAAACGTCCCATTGTAATATATTTCTTTTCCCTCGACGACAACACTGTGCCCCGGAATTTTATTTGCCGATTGCTTCCGAGCGAAGCGCTTGGAATACCAAGATTCCCATTCAAGATATCTTGACCACCTTAAAAAAGACTAGATTCGTACTAATAACAATCATATTGAACGAATGCACCAATATCTCTCGGCTGCATCCTGCATATGGGCTGGTAACTTATCGTTACAATGCGGCCTTTATTAAGTTTCCGAAGCCGTTTCTTCGAACAGAGGGCTCGGGCGCAACTTCATAGTTTTTATGAGGATGATTATATCTTCAACAGAGGGCATTAAATTAGAAAAAAGGGAAAATGAATGACTGGTGAAAGGGAGGATGTTGACACGGTGAGGTCGCTGTGGAAAGTGCCTAACGCGCGGCGGTATTTCGAGGCGCGATTGTCACCGACGGGAATCTAAAATCAGGGAAGGATTTTTGAAAATAAACCTAAGGTTAGTCGTCACCGATTAAAATTTAATGAAGATTAGTATTTATTATGACTTTTTGCCTACTACGTGAGTCTTACCGAGCACAAATACTGATTTCATAAGCATCGAAAACTTATTCCTTCCGATTTCAAGAAAACCGCCATTGCTCGCGGTCGACATAAAATAAGAGAGGAATTTTGGCGATATTCGATCGGAAATCGCATGAAGATATCTTTGGCATAATGTTTAATAATACAGCTTCTGCACTGACAGCGGTGGTATTTCTCTCAGCCAATCAGAAGCGAGAAAAATGTTTAGCGGTACTTCAAAAGTTATAAATTTTTTTTTTCAACATTTAATTTAGAAAAGAGCTAATCTCCGGCTACTGGAACGAGCCAAAAGTAGGGTTTGTCCATCTTTTCCATCTTCTCACTTTATGTTCCTTTATTTTACGATGAAAGTCTTAGCCACAGTCAGTATATATGTTCATAAACATACGCCTGCCATAACCTCCTCCAACACGAGATGTTAATTTTTACTAATTTCAAGAGTACGACACGTGAAACAATAACCAAACATAGTTATAAATCAATAAAACAGCCTTGACAGTGTCACTCTAGTGGAAGTGAGCCTCGGTTCTGGATGTTGGCTACTTTTTTTAATTAATTCATCACACTTCAATTCTAGGATGCCATTGAATCGAGAACGTTCGCCGTCCTATACGCGAGCAGAGCGATGAGACTTCACGGGATGGATTGCCGAGCACATTCTTGGAAGATGGAATGGATTGACTGAACCTTCGACCTTGTGAGCAGATAACATTTTTAAGGTATGACTTATAACTGTTCATATTTTTCCTCACACTCTATTGAATCGAATATATTCTTCGATGCAAACCGAGCATAGTTATGCAATGGACGCTCCCATATTTGCAAAGGAAAAACAAATTACTTTTTGATACAAATCATTACGAACGACAAGAGGGGACAATGAGCATTATCATCATCAGTGTCCATTCTATCTGCAGTAAGGTCCTTCTTTCTCGTCAAACTGCTCTATTTATCCTCTCTCTCTTTTGTTACTCCTCCTCACATTTTTCCATGGAGAACATTGGGAGCAAATTCAGAGCTTTTCAGCAGGATACCATTCTTTATGGATGATTTTGTGTGTCCTTGGACCTTCCATTGCCTTCGCTTGTCTCTGACCCTAACTAAGCATCTTATTTTCAGTGTTTTCAACCGCCAAAAGGTCTCCACGCCTTGAGTGTTTCATCTGAATTATTTTCTGTGAACAGTGGCAAACTTCTGCAGACTTCCATCATGTCTCCGAGCGCTTTCAGGCTGAATTTACTGATAGCTTGTTTACTTCTTCACTCATTCAACCATTCCTGAGCTTCAAGCCTTCGCTCATGGAGCATAGAGGTGGCATCTCCTTGTTGATTATTTCATATTGTTCTAGGTATTCCGGTTTATGTTATGCTACCTTGATGACACCGCAATAAGGTAACTTGCAGTATCATAATTCTTCCACATGCTTCATGGGCAGCGGTGAACTTTACTTCATTCTTAAGGATTTCCATTTTAATGATTCCTGTTATTGTGTGACTTGTAAACGCCTTCGTTCAGTCAGTGCAACGATGATTCCATGGTGTCCTTATTTTCTAATTTGACATCCATTTTATCTCTGAGATTTCCCTCCCCAAAATAAAGTTAATCCCTTATTCTGATTGCCAAATGGAAACGTTGGCATTGAATGCTGCAAGCATAATCCATCTCCAAGGCCTCCAATCCACCTCTTCCCTTACTCCTTGCTTACATTCAAATGATTTTGGAATCCTTTTATTTCCTCACTCCCTTTGATGCTATGAATCTTCCCCGATGTGAAAATATTTAATCCATGACCTATTATATTCCCAATTTAAAATTTTGGGAACCCTACTGAGGCTTTCTCCATGATTACACAACTTTTGCTGCAGTGCATTGAGTAATCCACTTTCTTTCATTTCAGGCGAGGGACTTTGGCCCTAAATCTGACTGAGGAGAATTTGCAAAGGTGGCTTGGACTTCTAGAGGTTGACAAAGGATACGTTACGCCTGCTACAATAAACAACGCATATAGCTCGTGCTATCATGATGTCAAAGGATTGTATAACTTGCTATGTAATTGATGGTTTAGTTGCAATAAAATTTTTCTTCGAAACCTACAAACTGTCTTTCTGTACACATGGCCTTCAACCGTTAAGGGCATTCGCAAACTCTTCCTATCTCACCCAATTTCCACTAACGATAGGACATTCATATAGAAAATGCTGTAATATATATTCATCATAGCTAAATTTCTTGATTAATTTTAAGAATTTTTTCCAATCGAACCAAATGAACCAGATTTTAAGAGTTCATGTGCCTTACACATAACTCTCCTCCTTTATATTTGGGGAATGCAGAGAAATTCATTTTTAAAGCCTCGTAATAGTGACAAAGTATCATTCCAACTCAGCCGCTCTGCTCCGTTCTTTCGTCATCCATTGGGGAAACTACTCCTTATGTCCACCCTATCTTTTAGTCCTTAGAAGGAATCGCGTGCATACGAGCCCATAATAAAAGGAAAATCACCAGCCTCGAAAGAGATTTTACTACATTAGCATTTTTATGAGGAATCTTAACGTGAAATTCGTCCAAAAGATTATCTTTATAATTACGAATATTGTCGACGAGGTACTCGAATTGTAATTTTTGAAGGAGGTTTATTGAAATATGCTCCCGTAGCAAGAGACTTTCACAGGTTATTATCATACGCATTGTGATCAATGTAGTGTAAATGGAGCAAAAGGGAAGGTGGTTAGCCGCGGACGATAATTGTCCTGTCGGAGGATACGCAATGACTTCCCGCTGAAAAATGGGTACGCTCTAAACCTGGCACATTGAGAGTGGCGAAAACGCTCCGGACCGCGGGGTCATCTGAAGGCATTCGTACACAGAGAGAGATTTTCTGAAAATGTTTCCGCCTCGAAAGGGTTAATCATTTCCCCACTCATTGGGTCATCGAGATTTAATTTCATATCCTTTTCGAGGAACGAGACATCTCCTCGAAAAGTATTTTGAGGCGGAATGCAACCCGATCAAACTAGAATCTTCGTAGAAGCGAATCCGCACAGAGCTTTGAACGTAAAGATTCTCCACGCAGATTTTAGGAAAGGTTGAAACAGATCGACGTTTTTCGTCATACGGAAAACATTCGAAATCCGACAGAGGGCCAAGTTATCGTGTCGTTACCGTGTCGCCTCAGTAGGCGGCTATCGTTATCGCGGAGCAGTCTTTGTTCTAGTGACATGTGAAACGAGTTTCCCCACGCTTTTGCTACGCAGTTCTCCATCAATCGAATGGCTATCACATCTCTAAGATTTTCCCTGGATGAAGTGGTTGCGCCAGTGTTATTTTGTGCTGTGGTTAGCGGTGCACGTTAAAGATCGATTAGATTGCCGGCAGCTTCGAAGAGGACGGCAATGCGACATCGTCATCCCAGTGCAGGTCAAGCAGTACACCTTTTTGCGAGGATGCAAGGTTCATTCGAAAAGCTAAGCAAGGTAAGAAACGTCCCATTGAAATATATTTCTTTTCCCTCGACGACAACACTGTGCCCCGGAATTTTATTTGCCGATTGCTTCCTAGCGAAGCGCTTGGAATACCAAGATTCCCATTCAAGATATCTTGACCACCTTAAATAAGACTAGATTCGTACTAATAACAATCATATTGAACGAATGCACCAATATCTCTCGGCTGCATCCTGCATATGGGCTGGTAACTTATCGTTACAATGCGGCCTTTATTAAGTTTCCGAAGCCGTTTCTTCGAACAGAGGGCTCGGGCGCAACTTCATAGTTTTTATGAGGATGATTATATCTTCAACAGAGGGCATTAAATTAGAAAAAAGGGAAAATGAATGACTGGTGAAAGGGAGGATGTTGACACGGTGAGGTCGCTGTGGAAAGTGCCTAACGCGCGGCGGTATTTCGAGGCGCGATTGTCACCGACGGGAATCTAAAATCAGGGAAGGATTTTTGAAAATAAACCTAAGGTTAGTCGTCACCGATTAAAATTTAATGAAGATTAGTATTTATTATGACTTTTTGCCTACCACGTGAGTCTTACCGAGCACAAATACTGATTTCATAAGCATCGAAAACTTATTCCTTCCGATTTCAAGAAAACCGCCATTGCTCGCGGTCGACATAAAATAAGAGAGGAATTTTGGCGATATTCGATCGGAAATCGCATGAAGATATCTTTGGCATAATGTTTAATAATACAGCTTCTTCACTGACAGCGGTGGTATTTCTCTCAGCCAATCAGAAGCGAGAAAAATGTTTAGCGGTACTTCAAAAGTTATAAATTTTTTTTTTCAACATTTAATTTAGAAAAGAGCTAATCTCCGGCTACTGGAACGAGCCAAAAGTAGGGTTTGTCAATCTTTTCCATCTTCTCACTTTATGTTCCTTTATTTTACGATGAAAGTCTTAGCCACAGTCAGTATATATGTTCATAAACATACGCCTGCCATAACCTCCTCCAACACGAGATGTTAATTTTTACTAATTTCAAGAGTACGACACGTGAAACAATAACCAAACATAGTTATAAATCAATAAAACAGCCTTGACAGTGTCACTCTAGTGGAAGTGAGCCTCGGTTCTGGATGTTGGCTACTTTTTTTAATTAATTCATCACACTTCAATTTTAGGATGCCATTGAATCGAGAACGTTCGCCGTCCTATACGCGAGCAGAGCGATGAGTCTTCACGGGATGGATTGCCGAGCACATTCTTGGAAGATGGAATGGATTGAATGAACCTTCGAGTTTGTGAGCAGATAACATTTTTAAGGTATGACTTATAACTGTTCATATTTTTCCTCACACTCAATTGAATCGAATATATTCTTCGATGCAAACCGAGCATAGTTATGCAATGGACGCTCCCATATTTGCAAAGGAAAAACAAATTACTTTTTGATACAAATCATTACGAACGACAAGAAGGGCCATGAGCATTATCATCATCAGTGTCCATTCTATCTGCAGTAAGGTCCTTCTTTCTCGTCAAACTGCTCTATTTATCCTCTCTCTCTTTTGTTACTCCTCCTCCCATTTTTCCATGGAGAACATTGGGAGCATATTCAGAGCTTTTCAGCAGGATACCATTCTTTATGGATGATTTTGTGTGTCCTTGGACCTTCCATTGCCTTCGCTTGTCTCTGACCCTAACTAAGCATCTTATTTCCAGTGTTTTCAACCGCCAAAAGGTCTCCAAGCCTTGAGTGTTTCATCTGAATTATTTTCTGTGAACAGTGGCAAACTTCTGCAGACTTCCATCATGTCTCCGAGCGATTTCAGGCTGAATTTACTGATAGCTTGTTTACTTCTTCACTCATTCAACCATTCCTGAGCTTCAAGCCTTCGCTCATGGAGCATAGAGGTGGCATCTCCTTGTTGATTATTTCATATTGTTCTAGGTATTCCGGTTTATGTTATGCTACCTTGATGACACAGCAATAAGGTAACTTGCAGTATCATAATTCTTCCACATGTTTCATGGGCAGCGGTGAACTTTACTTCATTCTTAAGGATTTCCATTTTAATGATTCCTGTTATTGTGTGACTTGTAAACGCCTTCGTTCAGTCAGGGCAACGATGATTCCATGGTGTCCTTATTTTCTAATTTGACATCCATTTTATCTCTTAGATTTCCCTCCCCAAAATAAAGTTAATCCCTTATTCTGATTACCAAATGGAAACGTTGGCATTGAATGCTGCAAGCATAATCCATCTCCAAGGCCTCCAATCCACCTCTTCCCTTACTCCTTGCTTACATTCAAATGATTTTGGAATCCTTTTATTTCCTCACTCCCTTTGATGCTATGAATCTTCCCCGATGTGAAAATATTTAATCCATGACCTATTATATTCCCAATTTAAAATTTTGGGAACCCTACTGAGGCTTTCTCCATGATTACACAACTTTTGCTGCAGTGCATTGAGTAATCCACTTTCTTTCATTTCAGGCGAGGGACTTTGGCCCTAAATCTGACTGAGGAGAATTTGCAAAGGTGGCTTGGACTTCTAGAGGTTGACAAAGGATACGTTACGCCTGCTACAATAAACAACGCATATAGCTCGTGCTATCATGATGTCAAAGGATTGTATAACTTGCTATGTAATTGATGGTTTAGTTGCAATAAAATTTTTCTTCGAAACCTACAAACTGTCTTTCTGTACACATGGCCTTCAACCGTTAAGGGCATTCGCAAACTCTTCCTATCTCACCCAATTTCCACTAACGATAGGACATTCATATAGAAAATGCTGTAATATATAATCATCATAGCTAAATTTCTTGATTAATTTTAAGAATTTTTTCCAATCGAACCAAATGAACCAGATTTTAAGAGTTCATGTGCCTTACACATAACTCTCCTCCTTTATATTTGGGGAATGCAGAGAAATTCATTTTTTAAGCCTCATAATAGTGACAAAGTATCATTCCATCTCAGCCGCTCTGCTCCGTTCTTTCGTCATCCATTGGGGAAACTACTCCTTATGTCCACCCTATCTTTTAGTCCTTAGAAGGAATCGCGTGCATACGAGCCCATAATAAAAGGAAAATCACCAGCCTCGAAAGATATTTTACTACATTAGCATTTTTATGAGGAATCTTAACGTGAAATTCGTCCAAAAGATTATCTTTATAATTACGAATATTGTCGACGAGGTACTCGAGTTGTAATTTTTGAAGGAGGTTTATTGAAATATGCTCCCGTAGCAAGAGACTTTCACAGGTTATTATCATACGCATTGTGATCAATGTAGTGTAAATGGAGCAAAAGGGAAGGTGGTTAGCCGCGGACGATAATTGTCCTGTCGGAGGATACGCTATGACATCCCGCTGAAAAATGGGTACGCTCTAAACCTGGCACATTGAGAGTGGCGAAAACGCTCCGGACCGCGGGGTCATCTGAAGGCATTCGTACACAGAGAGAGATTTTCTGAAAATGTTTCCGCCTCGAAAGGGTTAATCATTTCCCCACTCATTGGGTCATCGAGATTTAATTTCATATCCTTTTCGAGGAACGAGACATCTCCTCGAAAAGTATTTTGAGTCGGAATGCAACCCGATCAAACTAGAATCTTCGTAGAAGCGAATCCGCACAGAGCTTTGAACGTAAAGATTCTCCACGCAGATTTTAGGAAAGGTTGAAACAGATCGACGTTTTTCGTCATACGGAAAACATTCGAAATCCGACAGAGGGCCAAGTTATCGTTCCCGTGTCGCCTCAGTAGGCGGCTATCGTTATCGCGGAGCAGTCTTTGTTCTAGTGACATGTGAAACGAGTTTCCCCACGCTTTTGCTACGCAGTTCTCCATCAATCGAATGGCTATCACATCTCTAAGATTTTCCCTGGATGAAGTGGTTGCGCCAGTGTTATTTTGTGCTGTGGTTAGCGGTGCACGTTAAAGATCGATTAGATTGCCGGCAGCTTCGAAGAGGACGGCAATGCGACATCGTCATCCCAGTGCAGGTCAAGCAGTACACCTTTTTGCGAGGATGCAAGGTTCATTCGAAAAGCTAAGCAAGGTAAGAAACGTCCCATTGAAATATATTTCTTTTCCCTCGACGACAACACTGTGCCCCGGAATTTTATTTGCCGATTGCTTCCTAGCGAAGCGCTTGGAATACCAAGATTCCCATTCAAGATATCTTGACCACCTTAAATAAGACTAGATTCGTACTAATAACAATCATATTGAACGAATGCACCAATATCTCTCGGCTGCATCCTGCATATGGGCTGGTAACTTATCGTTACAATGCGGCCTTTATTAAGTTTCCGAAGCCGTTTCTTCGAACAGAGGGCTCGGGCGCAACTTCATAGTTTTTATGAGGATGATTATATCTTCAACAGAGGGCATTAAATTAGAAAAAAGGGAAAATGAATGACTGGTGAAAGGGAGGATGTTGACACGGTGAGGTCGCTGTGGAAAGTGCCTAACGCGCGGCGGTATTTCGAGGCGCGATTGTCACCGACGGGAATCTAAAATCAGGGAAGGATTTTTGAAAATAAACCTAAGGTTAGTCGTCACCGATTAAAATTTAATGAAGATTAGTATTTATTATGACTTTTTGCCTACTACGTGAGTCTTACCGAGCACAAATACTGATTTCATAAGCATCGAAAACTTATTCCTTCCGATTTCAAGAAAACCGCCATTGCTCGCGGTCGACATAAAATAAGAGAGGAATTTTGGCGATATTCGATCGGAAATCGCATGAAGATATCTTTGGCATAATGTTTAATAATACAGCTTCTGCACTGACAGCGGTGGTATTTCTCTCAGCCAATCAGAAGCGAGAAAAATGTTTAGCGGTACTTCAAAAGTTATAAATTTTTTTTTTCAACATTTAATTTAGAAAAGAGCTAATCTCCGGCTACTGGAACGAGCCAAAAGTAGGGTTTGTCCATCTTTTCCATCTTCTCACTTTATGTTCCTTTATTTTACGATGAAAGTCTTAGCCACAGTCAGTATATATGTTCATAAACATACGCCTGCCATAACCTCCTCCAACACGAGATGTTAATTTTTACTAATTTCAAGAGTACGACACGTGAAACAATAACCAAACATAGTTATAAATCAATAAAACAGCCTTGACAGTGTCACTCTAGTGGAAGTGAGCCTCGGTTCTGGATGTTGGCTACTTTTTTTAATTAATTCATCACACTTCAATTTTAGGATGCCATTGAATCGAGAACGTTCGCCGTCCTATACGCGAGCAGAGCGATGAGTCTTCACGGGATGGATTGCCGAGCACATTCTTGGAAGATGGAATGGATTGAATGAACCTTCGAGTTTGTGAGCAGATAACATTTTTAAGGTATGACTTATAACTGTTCATATTTTTCCTCACACTCAATTGAATCGAATATATTCTTCGATGCAAACCGAGCATAGTTATGCAATGGACGCTCCCATATTTGCAAAGGAAAAACAAATTACTTTTTGATACAAATCATTACGAACGACAAGAGGGGCCCATGAGCATTATCATCATCAGTGTCCATTCTATCTGCAGTAAGGTCCTTCTTTCTCGTCAAACTGCTCTATTTATCCTCTCTCTCTTTTGTTACTCCTCCTCACATTTTTCCATGGAGAACATTGGGAGCATATTCAGAGCTTTTCAGCAGGATACCATTCTTTATGGATGATTTTGTGTGTCCTTGGACCTTCCATTGCCTTCGCTTGTCTCTGACCCTAACTAAGCATCTTATTTCCAGTGTTTTCAACCGCCAAAAGGTCTCCACGCCTTGAGTGTTTCATCTGAATTATTTTCTGTGAACAGTGGCAAACTTCTGCAGACTTCCATCATGTCTCCGAGCGCTTTCAGGCTGAATTTACTGATAGCTTGTTTACTTCTTCACTCATTCAACCATTCCTGAGCTTCAAGCCTTCGCTCATGGAGCATAGAGGTGGCATCTCCTTGTTGATTATTTCATATTGTTCTAGGTATTCCGGTTTATGTTATGCTACCTTGATGACACCGCAATAAGGTAACTTGCAGTATCATAATTCTTCCACATGTTTCATGGGCAGCGGTGAACTTTACTTCATTCTTAAGGATTTCCATTTTCATGATTCCTGTTATTGTGTGACTTGTAAACGCCTTCGTTCAGTCAGGGCAACGATGATTCCATGGTGTCCTTATTTTCTAATTTGACATCCATTTTATCTCTGAGATTTCCCTCCCCAAAATAAAGTTAATCCCTTATTCTGATTGCCAAATGGAAACGTTGGCATTGAATGCTGCAAGCATAATCCATCTCCAAGGCCTCCAATCCACCTCTTCCCTTACTCCTTGCTTACATTCAATTGATTTTGGAATCCGTTTATTTCCTCACTCCCTTTGATGCTATGAATCTTCCCCGATGTGAAAATATTTAATCCATGACCTATTATATTCCCAATTTAAAATTTTGGGAACCCTACTGAGGCTTTCTCCATGATTACACAACTTTTGCTGCAGTGCATTGAGTAATCCACTTTCTTTCATTTCAGGCGAGGGACTTTGGCCCTAAATCTGACTGAGGAGAATTTGCAAAGGTGGCTTGGACTTCTAGAGGTTGACAAAGGATACGTTACGCCTGCTACAATAAACAACGCATATAGCTCGTGCTATCATGATGTCAAAGGATTGTATAACTTGCTATGTAATTGATGG
Organism: Pantala flavescens; assembly: GCA_020796165.1. Lineage (NCBI taxonomy): Eukaryota > Metazoa > Arthropoda > Insecta > Odonata > Libellulidae > Pantala > Pantala flavescens. Next base: position 51,964,287 of record CM036883.1, read on the forward strand.
TTTAGTTGCAATAAAATTTTTCTTCGAAACCTACAAACTGTCTTTCTGTACACATGGCCTTCAACCGTTAAGGGCATTCGCAAACTCTTCCTATCTCACCCAATTTCCACTAACGATAGGACATTCATATAGAAAATGCTGTAATATATATTCATCATAGCTAAATTTCTTGATTAATTTTAAGAATTTTTTCCAATCGAACCAAATGAACCAGATTTTAAGAGTTCATGTGCCTTACACATAACTCTCCTCCTTTATATTTGGGGAATGCAGAGAAATTCATTTTTAAAGCCTCATAATAGTGACAAAGTATCATTCCATCTCAGCCGCTCTGCTCCGTTCTTTCGTCATCCATTGGGGAAACTACTCCTTATGTCCACCCTATCTTTTAGTCCTTAGAAGGAATCGCGTGCATACGAGCCCATAATAAAAGGAAAATCACCAGCCTCGAAAGAGATTTTACTACATTAGCATTTTTATGAGGAATCTTAACGTGAAATTCGTCCAAAAGATTATCTTTATAATTACGAATATTGTCGACGAGGTACTCGAGTTGTAATTTTTGAAGGAGGTTTATTGAAATATGCTCCCGTAGCAAGAGACTTTCACAGGTTATTATCATACGCATTGTGATCAATGTAGTGTAAATGGAGCAAAAGGGAAGGTGGTTAGCCGCGGACGATAATTGTCCTGTCGGAGGATACGCTATGACATCCCGCTGAAAAATGGGTACGCTCTAAACCTGGCACATTGAGAGTGGCGAAAACGCTCCGGACCGCGGGGTCATCTGAAGGCATTCGTACACAGAGAGAGATTTTCTGAAAATGTTTCCGCCTCGAAAGGGTTAATCATTTCCCCACTCATTGGGTCATCGAGATTTAATTTCATATCCTTTTCGAGGAACGAGACATCTCCTCGAAAAGTATTTTGAGGCGGAATGCAACCCGATCAAACTAGAATCTTCGTAGAAGCGAATCCGCACAGAGCTTTGAACGTAAAGATTCTCCACGCAGATTTTAGGAAAGGTTGAAACAGATCGACGTTTTTCGTCATACGGAAAACATTCGAAATCCGACAGAGGGCCAAGTTATCGTGTCGTTACCGTGTCGCCTCAGTAGGCGGCTATCGTTATCGCGGAGCAGTCTTTGTTCTAGTGACATGTGAAACTAGTTTCCCCACGCTTTTGCTACGCAGTTCTCCATCAATCGAATGGCTATCACATCTCTAAGATTTTCCCTGGATGAAGTGGTTGCGCCAGTGTTATTTTGTGCTGTGGTTAGCGGTGCACGTTAAAGATCGATTAGATTGCCGGCAGCTTCGAAGAGGACGGCAATGCGACATCGTCATCCCAGTGCAGGTCAAGCAGTACACCTTTTTGCGAGGATGCAAGGTTCATTCGAAAAGCTAAGCAAGGTAAGAAACGTCCCATTGAAATATATTTCTTTTCCCTCGACGACAACACTGTGCCCCGGAATTTTATTTGCCGATTGCTTCCTAGCGAAGCGCTTGGAATACCAAGATTCCCATTCAAGATATCTTGACCACCTTAAATAAGACTAGATTCGTACTAATAACAATCATATTGAACGAATGCACCAATATCTCTCGGCTGCATCCTGCATATGGGCTGGTAACTTATCGTTACAATGCGGCCTTTATTAAGTTTCCGAAGCCGTTTCTTCGAACAGAGGGCTCGGGCGCAACTTCATAGTTTTTATGAGGATGATTATATCTTCAACAGAGGGCATTAAATTAGAAAAAAGGGAAAATGAATGACTGGTGAAAGGGAGGATGTTGACACGGTGAGGTCGCTGTGGAAAGTGCCTAACGCGCGGCGGTATTTCGAGGCGCGATTGTCACCGACGGGAATCTAAAATCAGGGAAGGATTTTTGAAAATAAACCTAAGGTTAGTCGTCACCGATTAAAATTTAATGAAGATTAGTATTTATTATGACTTTTTGCCTACTACGTGAGTCTTACCGAGCACAAATACTGATTTCATAAGCATCGAAAAGTTATTCCTTCCGATTTCAAGAAAACCGCCATTGCTCGCGGTCGACATAAAATAAGAGAGGAATTTTGGCGATATTCGATCGGAAATCGCATGAAGATATCTTTGGCATAATGTTTAATAATACAGCTTCTGCACTGACAGCGGTGGTATTTCTCTCAGCCAATCAGAAGCGAGAAAAATGTTTAGCGGTACTTCAAAAGTTATAAATTTTTTTTTTCTACATTTAATTTAGAAAAGAGCTAATCTCCGGCTACTGGAACGAGCCAAAAGTAGGGTTTGTCCATCTTTTCCATCTTCTCACTTTATGTTCCTTTATTTTACGATGAAAGTCTTAGCCACAGTCAGTATATATGTTCATAAACATACGCCTGCCATAACCTCCTCCAACACGAGATGTTAATTTTTACTAATTTCAAGAGTACTACACGTGAAACAATAACCAAACATAGTTATAAATCAATAAAACAGCCTTGACAGTGTCAGTCTAGTGGAAGTGAGCCTCGGTTCTGGATGTTGGCTACTTTTTTTAATTAATTCATCACACTTCAATTTTAGGATGCCATTGAATCGAGAACGTTCGCCGTCCTATACGCGAGCAGAGCGATGAGTCTTCACGGGATGGATTGCCGAGCACATTCTTGGAAGATGGAATGGATTGAATGAACCTTCGAGTTTGTGAGCAGATAACATTTTTAAGGTATGACTTATAACTGTTCATATTTTTCCTCACACTCTATTGAATCGAATATATTCTTCGATGCAAACCGAGCATAGTTATGCAATGGACGCTCCCATATTTGAAAAGGAAAAACAAATTACTTTTTGATACAAATCATTACGAACGACAAGAAGGGCCCATGAGCATTAATATCATCAGTGTCCATTCTATCTGCAGTAAGGTCCTTCTTTCTCGTCAAACTGCTCTATTTATCCTCTCTCTCTTTTGTTACTCCTCCTCACATTTTTCCATGGAGAACATTGGGAGTATATTCAGAGCTGTTCAGCAGGATACCATTCTTTATGGATGATTTTGTGTGTCCTTGGACCTTCCATTGCCTTCGCCTGTCTCTGACCCTAACTAAGCATCTTATTTCCAGTGTTTTCAACCGCCAAAAGGTCTCCAAGCCTTGAGTGTTTCATCTGAATTATTTTCTGTGAACAGTGGCAAACTTCTGCAGACTTCCATCATGTCTCCGAGCGATTTCAGGCTGAATTTACTGATAGCTTGTTTACTTCTTCACTCATTCAACCATTCCTGAGCTTCAAGCCTTCGCTCATGGAGCATAGAGGTGGCATCTCCTTGTTGATTATTTCATATTGTTCTAGGTATTCCGGTTTATGTTATGCTACCTTGATGACACAACAAAAGGTAACTTGCAGTATCATAATTCTTCCACATGTTTCATGGGCAGCGGTGAACTTTACTTCATTCTTAAGGATTTCCATTTTCATGATTCCTGTTATTGTGTGACTTGTAAACGCCTTCGTTCAGTCAGGGCAACGATGATTCCATGGTGTCCTTATTTTCTAATTTGACATCCATTTTATCTCTTAGATTTCCCTCCCCAAAATAAAGTTAATCCCTTATTCTGATTGCCAAATGGAAACGTTGGCATTGAATGCTGCAAGCATAATCCATCTCCAAGGCCTCCAATCCACCTCTTCCCTTACTCCTTGCTTACATTCAAATGATTTTGGAATCCTTTTATTTCCTCACTCCCTATGATGCTATGAATCTTCCCCGATGTGAAAATATTTAATCCATGACCTATTATATTCCCAATTTAAAATTTTGGGAACCTTACTGAGGCTTTCTCCATGATTACACAACTTTTGCTGCAGTGCATTGAGTAATCCACTTTCTTTCATTTCAGGCGAGGGACTTTGGCCCTAAATCTGACTGAGGAGAATTTGCAAAGGTGGCTTGGACTTCTAGAGGTTGACAAAGGATACGTTACGCCTGCTACAATAAACAACGCATATAGCTCGTGCTATCATGATGTCAAAGGATTGTATAACTTGCTATGTAATTGATGGTTTAGTTGCAATAAAATTTTTCTTCGAAACCTACAAACTGTCTTTCTGTACACATGGCCTTCAACCGTTAAGGGCATTCGCAAACTCTTCCTATCTCACCCAATTTCCACTAACGATAGGACATTCATATAGAAAATGCTGTAATATATAATCATCATAGCTAAATTTCTTGATTAATTTTAAGAATTTTTTCCAATCGAACCAAATGAACCAGATTTTAAGATTTCATGTGCCTTACACATAACTCTCCTCCTTTATATTTGGGGAATGCAGAGAAATTCATTTTTTAAGCCTCATAATAGTGACAAAGTATCATTCCATCTCAGCCGCTCTGCTCCGTTCTTTCGTCATCCATTGGGGAAACTACTCCTTATGTCCACCCTATCTTTTAGTCCTTAGAAGGAATCGCGTGCATACGAGCCCATAATAAAAGGAAAATCACCAGCCTCGAAAGAGATTTTACTACATTAGCATTTTTATGAGGAATCTTAACGTGAAATTCGTCCAAAAGATTATCTTTATAATTACGAATATTGTCGACGAGGTACTCGAATTGTAATTTTTGAAGGAGGTTTATTGAAATATGCTCCCGTAGCAAGAGACTTTCACAGGTTATTATCATACGCATTGTGATCAATGTAGTGTAAATGGAGCAAAAGGGAAGGTGGTTAGCCGCGGACGATAATTGTCCTGTCGGAGGATACGCTATGACATCCCGCTGAAAAATGGGTACGCTCTAAACCTGGCACATTGAGAGTGGCGAAAACGCTCCGGACCGCGGGGTCATCTGAAGGCATTCGTACACAGAGAGAGATTTTCTGAAAATGTTTCCGCCTCGAAAGGGTTAATCATTTCCCCACTCATTGGGTCATCGAGATTTAATTTCATATCCTTTTCGAGGAACGAGACATCTCCTCGAAAAGTATTTTGAGTCGGAATGCAACCCGATCAAACTAGAATCTTCGTAGAAGCGAATCCGCACAGAGCTTTGAACGTAAAGATTCTCCACGCAGATTTTAGGAAAGGTTGAAACAGATCGACGTTTTTCGTCATACGGAAAACATTCGAAATCCGACAGAGGGCCAAGTTATCGTTCCCGTGTCGCCTCAGTAGGCGGCTATCGTTATCGCGGAGCAGTCTTTGTTCTAGTGACATGTGAAACGAGTTTCCCCACGCTTTTGCTACGCAGTTCTCCATCAATCGAATGGCTATCACATCTCTAAGATTTTCCCTGGATGAAGTGGTTGCGCCAGTGTTATTTTGTGCTGTGGTTAGCGGTGCACGTTAAAGATCGATTAGATTGCCGGCAGCTTCGAAGAGGACGGCAATGCGACATCGTCATCCCAGTGCAGGTCAAGCAGTACACCTTTTTGCGAGGATGCAAGGTTCATTCGAAAAGCTAAGCAAGGTAAGAAACGTCCCATTGAAATATATTTCTTTTCCCTCGACGACAACACTGTGCCCCGGAATTTTATTTGCCGATTGCTTCCTAGCGAAGCGCTTGGAATACCAAGATTCCCATTCAAGATATCTTGACCACCTTAAAAAAGACTAGATTCGTACTAATAACAATCATATTGAACGAATGCACCAATATCTCTCGGCTGCATCCTGCATATGGGCTGGTAACTTATCGTTACAATGCGGCCTTTATTAAGTTTCCGAAGCCGTTTCTTCGAACAGAGGGCTCGGGCGCAACTTCATAGTTTTTATGAGGATGATTATATCTTCAACAGAGGGCATTAAATTAGAAAAAAGGGAAAATGAATGACTGGTGAAAGGGAGGATGTTGACACGGTGAGGTCGCTGTGGAAAGTGCCTAACGCGCGGCGGTATTTCGAGGCGCGATTGTCACCGACGGGAATCTAAAATCAGGGAAGGATTTTTGAAAATAAACCTAAGGTTAGTCGTCACCGATTAAAATTTAATGAAGATTAGTATTTATTATGACTTTTTGCCTACTACGTGAGTCTTACCGAGCACAAATACTGATTTCATAAGCATCGAAAAGTTATTCCTTCCGATTTCAAGAAAACCGCCATTGCTCGCGGTCGACATAAAATAAGAGAGGAATTTTGGCGATATTCGATCGGAAATCGCATGAAGATATCTTTGGCATAATGTTTAATAATACAGTTTCTGCACTGACAGCGGTGGTATTTCTCTCAGCCAATCAGAAGCGAGAAAAATGTTTAGCGGTACTTCAAAAGTTATACATTTTTTTTTCAACATTTAATTTAGAAAAGAGCTAATCTCCGGCTACTGGAACGAGCCAAAAGTAGGGTTTGTCAATCTTTTCCATCTTCTCACTTTATGTTCCTTTATTTTACGATGAAAGTCTTAGCCACAGTCAGTATATATGTTCATAAACATACGCCTGCCATAACCTCCTCCAACACGAGATGTTAATTTTTACTAATTTCAAGAGTACTACACGTGAAACAATAACCAAACATAGTTATAAATCAATAAAACAGCCTTGACAGTGTCAGTCTAGTGGAAGTGAGCCTCGGTTCTGGATGTTGGCTACTCTTTTTAATTAATTCATCACACTTCAATTTTAGGATGCCATTGAATCGAGAACGTTCGCCGTCCTATACGCGAGCAGAGCGATGAGTCTTCACGGGATGGATTGCCGAGCACATTCTTGGAAGATGGAATGGATTGAATGAACCTTCGAGTTTGTGAGCAGATAACATTTTTAAGGTATGACTTATAACTGTTCATATTTTTCCTCACACTCAATTGAATCGAATATATTCTTAGATGCAAACCGAGCATAGTTATGCAATGGACGCTCCCATATTTGCAAAGGAAAAACAAATTACTTTTTGATACAAATCATTACGAACGACAAGAGGGGCCCATGAGCATTATCATCATCAGTGTCCATTCTATCTGCAGTAAGGTCCTTCTTTCTCGTCAAACTGCTCTATTTATCCTCTCTCTCTTTTGTTACTCCTCCTCACATTTTTCCATGGAGAACATTGGGAGCATATTCAGAGCTTTTCAGCAGGATACCATTCTTTATGGATGATTTTGTGTGTCCTTGGACCTTCCATTGCCTTCGCTTGTCTCTGACCCTAACTAAGCATCTTATTTCCAGTGTTTTCAACCGCCAAAAGGTCTCCAAGCCTTGAGTGTTTCATCTGAATTATTTTCTGTGAACAGTGGCAAACTTCTGCAGACTTCCATCATGTCTCCGAGCGATTTCAGGCTGAATTTACTGATAGCTTGTTTACTTCTTCACTCATTCAACCATTCCTGAGCTTCAAGCCTTCGCTCATGGAGCATAGAGGTGGCATCTCCTTGTTGATTATTTCAAATTGTTCTAGGTATTCCGGTTTATGTTATGCTACCTTGATGACACCGCAATAAGGTAACTTGCAGTATCATAATTCTTCCACATGTTTCATGGGCAGCGGTGAACTTTACTTCATTCTTAAGGATTTCCATTTTAATGATTCCTGTTATTGTGTGACTTGTAAACGCCTTCGTTCAGTCAGTGCAACGATGATTCCATGGTGTCCTTATTTTCTAATTTGACATCCATTTTATCTCTGAGATTTCCCTCCCCAAAATAAAGTTAATCCCTTATTCTGATTACCAAATGGAAACGTTGGCATTGAATGCTGCAAGCATAATCCATCTCCAAGGCCTCCAATCCACCTCTTCCCTTACTCCTTCCCTTCATTCAAATGATTTTGGAATCCTTTTATTTCCTCACTCCCTTTGATGCTATGAATCTTCCCCGATGTGAAAATATTTAATCCATGACCTATTATATTCCCAATTTAAAATTCGGAACCCTACTGAGGCTTTCTCTATGATTACACAACTTTTGCTGCAGTGCATTGAGTAATCCACTTTCTTTCATTTCAGGCAAGGGACTTTGGCCCTAAATCTGACTGAGGAGAATTTGCAAAGGTGGCTTGGACTTCTAGAGGTTGACAAAGGATACGTTACGCCTGCTACAATAAACAACGCATATAGCTCGTGCTATCATGATGTCAAAGGATTGTATAACTTGCTATGTAATTGATGGTTTAGTTGCAATAAAATTTTTCTTGGAAACTTACAAACTGTCTTTCTGTACACATGGCCTTCAACCGTTAAGGGCATTCGCAAACTCTTCCTATCTCACCCAATTTCCACTAACGATAGGACATTCATATAGAAAATGCTGTAATATATTCATCATAGCTAAATTTCTTGATTAATTTTAAGAATTTTTTCCAATCGAACCAAATGAACCAGATTTTAAGAGTTCATGTGCCTTACACATAACTCTCCTCCTTTATATTTGGGGAATGCAGAGAAATTCATTTTTAAAGCCTCGTAATAGTGACAAAGTATCATTCCATCTCAGCCGCTCTGCTCCGTTCTTTCGTCATCCATTGGGGAAACTACTCCTTATGTCCACCCTATCTTTTAGTCCTTAGAAGAAATCGCGTGCATACGAGCCCATAATAAAAGGAAAATCACCAGCCTCGAAAGAGATTTTACTACATTAGCATTTTTATGAGGAATCTTAACGTGAAATTCGTCCAAATGATTATCTTTATAATTACGAATATTGTCGACGAGGTACTCGAATTGTAATTTTTGAAGGAGGTTTATTGAAATATGCTCCCGTAGCAAGAGGCTTTCACAGGTTATTATCATATGCATTGTGATCAATGTAGTGTAAATGGAGCAAAAGGGAAGGTGGTTAGCCGCGGACGATAATTGTCCTGTCGGAGGATACGCTATGACATCCCGTTGAAAAATGGGTACGCTCTAAACCTGGCACATTGAGAGTGGCGAAAACGCTCCGGACCGCGGGGTCATCTGAAGGCATTCGTACACAGAGAGAGATTTTCTGAAAATGTTTCCGCCTCGAAAGGGTTAATCATTTCCCCACTCATTGGGTCATCGAGATTTAATTTCATATCCTTTTCGAGGAACGAGACATCTCCTCGAAAAGTATTTTGAGGCGGAATGCAACCCGATCAAACTAGAATCTTCGTAGAAGCGAATCCGCACAGAGCTTTGAACGTAAAGATTCTCCACGCAGATTTTAGGAAAGGTTGAAACAGATCGACGTTTTTCGTCATACGGAAAACATTCGAAATCCGACAGAGGGCCAAGTTATCGTTCCCGTGTCGCCTCAGTAGGCGGCTATCGTTATCGCGGAGCAGTCTTTGTTCTAGTGACATGTGAAACGAGTTTCCCCACGCTTTTGCTACGCAGTTCTCCATCAATCGAATGGCTATCACATCTCTAAGATTTTCCCTGGATGAAGTGGTTGCGCCAGTGTTATTTTGTGCTGTGGTTAGCGGTGCACGTTAAAGATCGATTAGATTGCCGGCAGCTTCGAAGAGGACGGCAATGCGACATCGTCATCCCAGTGCAGGTCAAGCAGTACACCTTTTTGCGAGGATGCAAGGTTCATTCGAAAAGCTAAGCAAGGTAAGAAACGTCCCATTGAAATATATTTCTTTTCCCTCGACGACAACACTGTGCCCCGGAATTTTATTTGCCGATTGCTTCCTAGCGAAGCGCTTGGAATACCAAGATTTCCATTCAAGATATCTTGACCACCTTAAATAAGACTAGATTCGTACTAATAACAATCATATTGAACGAATGCACCAATATCTCTCGGCTGCATCCTGCATATGGGCTGGTAACTTATCGTTACAATGCGGCCTTTATTAAGTTTCCGAAGCCGTTTCTTCGAACAGAGGGCTCGGGCGCAACTTCATAGTTTTTATGAGGATGATTATATCTTCAACAGAGGGCATTAAATTAGAAAAAAGGGAAAATGAATGACTGGTGAAAGGGAGGATGTTGACACGGTGAGGTCGCTGTGGAAAGTGCCTAACGCGCGGCGGTATTTCGAGGCGCGATTGTCACCGACGGGAATCTAAAATCAGGGAAGGATTTTTGAAAATAAACCTAAGGTTAGTCGTCACCGATTAAAATTTAATGAAGATTAGTATTTATTATGACTTTTTGCCTACCACGTGAGTCTTACCGAGCACAAATACTGATTTCATAAGCATCGAAAACTTATTCCTTCCGATTTCAAGAAAACCGCCATTGCTCGCGGTCGACATAAAATAAGAGAGGAATTTTGGCGATATTCGATCGGAAATCGCATGAAGATATCTTTGGCATAATGTTTAATAATACAGCTTCTTCACTGACAGCGGTGGTATTTCTCTCAGCCAATCAGAAGCGAGAAAAATGTTTAGCGGTACTTCAAAAGTTATAAATTTTTTTTTTCAACATTTAATTTAGAAAAGAGCTAATCTCCGGCTACTGGAACGAGCCAAAAGTAGGGTTTGTCAATCTTTTCCATCTTCTCACTTTATGTTCCTTTATTTTACGATGAAAGTCTTAGCCACAGTCAGTATATATGTTCATAAACATACGCCTGCCATAACCTCCTCCAACACGAGATGTTAATTTTTACTAATTTCAAGAGTACGACACGTGAAACAATAACCAAACATAGTTATAAATCAATAAAACAGCCTTGACAGTGTCACTCTAGTGGAAGTGAGCCTCGGTTCTGGATGTTGGCTACTTTTTTTAATTAATTCATCACACTTCAATTTTAGGATGCCATTGAATCGAGAACGTTCGCCGTCCTATACGCGAGCAGAGCGATGAGTCTTCACGGGATGGATTGCCGAGCACATTCTTGGAAGATGGAATGGATTGAATGAACCTTCGAGTTTGTGAGCAGATAACATTTTTAAGGTATGACTTATAACTGTTCATATTTTTCCTCACACTCAATTGAATCGAATATATTCTTCGATGCAAACCGAGCATAGTTATGCAATGGACGCTCCCATATTTGCAAAGGAAAAACAAATTACTTTTTGATACAAATCATTACGAACGACAAGAAGGGCCATGAGCATTATCATCATCAGTGTCCATTCTATCTGCAGTAAGGTCCTTCTTTCTCGTCAAACTGCTCTATTTATCCTCTCTCTCTTTTGTTACTCCTCCTCCCATTTTTCCATGGAGAACATTGGGAGCAAATTCAGAGCTTTTCAGTAGGATACCATTCTTTATGGATGATTTTGTGTGTCCTTGGACCTTCCATTGCCTTCGCTTGTCTCTGACCCTAACTAAGCATTTATTTCCAGTGTTTTCAACCGCCAAAAGGTCTCCAAGCCTTGAGTGTTTCATCTGAATTATTTTCTGTGAACAGCGGCAAACTTCTGCAGACTTCCATCATGTCTCCGAGCGCTTTCAGGCTGAATTTACTGATAGCTTGTTTACTTCTTCACTCATTCAACCATTCCTGAGCTTCAAGCATTCGCTCATGGAGCATAGAGGTGGCAACTCCTTGTTGATTATTTCATATTGTTCTAGGTATTCCGGTTTATGTTATGCTACCTTGATGACACAGCAATAAGGTAACTTGCAGTATCATAATTCTTCCACATGTTTCATGGGCAGCGGTGAACTTTACTTCATTCTTAAGGATTTCCATTTTAATGATTCCTGTTATTGTGTGACTTGTAAACGCCTTCGTTCAGTCAGTGCAACGATGATTCCATGGTGTCCTTATTTTCTAATTTGACATCCATTTTATCTCTGAGATTTCCCTCCCCAAAATAAAGTTAATCCCTTATTCTGATTACCAAATGGAAACGTTGGCATTGAATGCTGCAAGCATAATCAATCTCCAAGGCCTCCAATCCACCTCTTCCCTTACTCCTTCCTTTCATTCAAATGATTTTGGAATCCTTTTATTTCCTCACTCCCTTTGATGCTATGAATCTTCCCCGATGTGAAAATATTTAATCCATGACCTATTATATTCCCAATTTAAAATTTTGGGAACCCTACTGAGGCTTTCTCCATGATTACACAACTTTTGCTGCAGTGCATTGAGTAATCCACTTTCTTTCATTTCAGGCGAGGGACTTTGGCCCTAAATCTGACTGAGGAGAATTTGCAAAGGTGGCTTGGACTTCTAGAGGTTGACAAAGGATACGTTACGCCTGCTACAATAAACAACGCATATAGCTCGTGCTATCATGATGTCAAAGGATTGTATAACTTGCTATGTAATTGATGGTTTAGTTGCAATAAAATTTTTCTTCGAAACCTACAAACTGTCTTTCTGTACACATGGCCTTCAACCGTTAAGGGCATTCGCAAACTCTTCCTATCTCACCCAATTTCCACTAACGATAGGACATTCATATAGAAAACGCTGTAATATATATTCATCATAGCTAAATTTCTTGATTAATTTTAAGAATTTTTTCCAATCGAACCAAATGAACCAGATTTTAAGAGTTCATGTGCCTTACACATAACTCTCCTCCTTTATATTTGGGGAATGCAGAGAAATTCATTTTTAAAGCCTCATAATAGTGACAAAGTATCATTCCATCTCAGCCGCTCTGCTCCGTTCTTTCGTCATCCATTGGGGAAACTACTCCTTATGTCCACCCTATCTTTTAGTCCTTAGAAGGAATCGCGTGCATACGAGCCCATAATAAAAGGAAAATCACCAGCCTCGAAAGATATTTTACTACATTAGCATTTTTATGAGGAATCTTAACGTGAAATTCGTCCAAAAGATTATCTTTATAATTACGAATATTGTCGACGAGGTACTCGAGTTGTAATTTTTGAAGGAGGTTTATTGAAATATGCTCCCGTAGCAAGAGACTTTCACAGGTTATTATCATACGCATTGTGATCAATGTAGTGTAAATGGAGCAAAAGGGAAGGTGGTTAGCCGCGGACGATAATTGTCCTGTCGGAGGATACGCTATGACATCCCGCTGAAAAATGGGTACGCTCTAAACCTGGCACATTGAGAGTGGCGAAAACGCTCCGGACCGCGGGGTCATCTGAAGGCATTCGTACACAGAGAGAGATTTTCTGAAAATGTTTCCGCCTCGAAAGGGTTAATCATTTCCCCACTCATTGGGTCATCGAGATTTAATTTCATATCCTTTTCGAGGAACGAGACATCTCCTCGAAAAGTATTTTGAGGCGGAATGCAACCCGATCAAACTAGAATCTTCGTAGAAGCGAATCCGCACAGAGCTTTGAACGTAAAGATTCTCCACGCAGATTTTAGGAAAGGTTGAAACAGATCGACGTTTTTCGTCATACGGAAAACATTCGAAATCCGACAGAGGGCCAAGTTATCGTGTCGTTACCGTGTCGCCTCAGTAGGCGGCTATCGTTATCGCGGAGCAGTCTTTGTTCTAGTGACATGTGAAACGAGTTTCCCCACGCTTTTGCTACGCAGTTCTCCATCAATCGAATGGCTATCACATCTCTAAGATTTTCCCTGGATGAAGTGGTTGCGCCAGAGTTATTTTGTGCTGTGGTTAGCGGTGCACGTTAAAGATCGATTAGATTGCCGGCAGCTTCGAAGAGGACGGCAATGCGACATCGTCATCCCAGTGCAGGTCAAGCAGTACACCTTTTTGCGAGGATGCAAGGTTCATTCGAAAAGCTAAGCAAGGTAAGAAACGTCCCATTGTAATATATTTCTTTTCCCTCGACGACAACACTGTGCCCCGGAATTTTATTTGCCGATTGCTTCCGAGCGAAGCGCTTGGAATACCAAGATTCCCATTCAAGATATCTTGACCACCTTAAAAAAGACTAGATTCGTACTAATAACAATCATATTGAACGAATGCACCAATATCTCTCGGCTGCATCCTGCATATGGGCTGGTAACTTATCGTTACAATGCGGCCTTTATTAAGTTTCCGAAGCCGTTTCTTCGAACAGAGGGCTCGGGCGCAACTTCATAGTTTTTATGAGGATGATTATATCTTCAACAGAGGGCATTAAATTAGAAAAAAGGGAAAATGAATGACTGGTGAAAGGGAGGATGTTGACACGGTGAGGTCGCTGTGGAAAGTGCCTAACGCGCGGCGGTATTTCGAGGCGCGATTGTCACCGACGGGAATCTAAAATCAGGGAAGGATTTTTGAAAATAAACCTAAGGTTAGTCGTCACCGATTAAAATTTAATGAAGATTAGTATTTATTATGACTTTTTGCCTACTACGTGAGTCTTACCGAGCACAAATACTGATTTCATAAGCATCGAAAACTTATTCCTTCCGATTTCAAGAAAACCGCCATTGCTCGCGGTCGACATAAAATAAGAGAGGAATTTTGGCGATATTCGATCGGAAATCGCATGAAGATATCTTTGGCATAATGTTTAATAATACAGCTTCTGCACTGACAGCGGTGGTATTTCTCTCAGCCAATCAGAAGCGAGAAAAATGTTTAGCGGTACTTCAAAAGTTATAAATTTTTTTTTTCAACATTTAATTTAGAAAAGAGCTAATCTCCGGCTACTGGAACGAGCCAAAAGTAGGGTTTGTCCATCTTTTCCATCTTCTCACTTTATGTTCCTTTATTTTACGATGAAAGTCTTAGCCACAGTCAGTATATATGTTCATAAACATACGCCTGCCATAACCTCCTCCAACACGAGATGTTAATTTTTACTAATTTCAAGAGTACGACACGTGAAACAATAACCAAACATAGTTATAAATCAATAAAACAGCCTTGACAGTGTCACTCTAGTGGAAGTGAGCCTCGGTTCTGGATGTTGGCTACTTTTTTTAATTAATTCATCACACTTCAATTCTAGGATGCCATTGAATCGAGAACGTTCGCCGTCCTATACGCGAGCAGAGCGATGAGACTTCACGGGATGGATTGCCGAGCACATTCTTGGAAGATGGAATGGATTGACTGAACCTTCGACCTTGTGAGCAGATAACATTTTTAAGGTATGACTTATAACTGTTCATATTTTTCCTCACACTCTATTGAATCGAATATATTCTTCGATGCAAACCGAGCATAGTTATGCAATGGACGCTCCCATATTTGCAAAGGAAAAACAAATTACTTTTTGATACAAATCATTACGAACGACAAGAGGGGACAATGAGCATTATCATCATCAGTGTCCATTCTATCTGCAGTAAGGTCCTTCTTTCTCGTCAAACTGCTCTATTTATCCTCTCTCTCTTTTGTTACTCCTCCTCACATTTTTCCATGGAGAACATTGGGAGCAAATTCAGAGCTTTTCAGCAGGATACCATTCTTTATGGATGATTTTGTGTGTCCTTGGACCTTCCATTGCCTTCGCTTGTCTCTGACCCTAACTAAGCATCTTATTTTCAGTGTTTTCAACCGCCAAAAGGTCTCCACGCCTTGAGTGTTTCATCTGAATTATTTTCTGTGAACAGTGGCAAACTTCTGCAGACTTCCATCATGTCTCCGAGCGCTTTCAGGCTGAATTTACTGATAGCTTGTTTACTTCTTCACTCATTCAACCATTCCTGAGCTTCAAGCCTTCGCTCATGGAGCATAGAGGTGGCATCTCCTTGTTGATTATTTCATATTGTTCTAGGTATTCCGGTTTATGTTATGCTACCTTGATGACACCGCAATAAGGTAACTTGCAGTATCATAATTCTTCCACATGCTTCATGGGCAGCGGTGAACTTTACTTCATTCTTAAGGATTTCCATTTTAATGATTCCTGTTATTGTGTGACTTGTAAACGCCTTCGTTCAGTCAGTGCAACGATGATTCCATGGTGTCCTTATTTTCTAATTTGACATCCATTTTATCTCTGAGATTTCCCTCCCCAAAATAAAGTTAATCCCTTATTCTGATTGCCAAATGGAAACGTTGGCATTGAATGCTGCAAGCATAATCCATCTCCAAGGCCTCCAATCCACCTCTTCCCTTACTCCTTGCTTACATTCAAATGATTTTGGAATCCTTTTATTTCCTCACTCCCTTTGATGCTATGAATCTTCCCCGATGTGAAAATATTTAATCCATGACCTATTATATTCCCAATTTAAAATTTTGGGAACCCTACTGAGGCTTTCTCCATGATTACACAACTTTTGCTGCAGTGCATTGAGTAATCCACTTTCTTTCATTTCAGGCGAGGGACTTTGGCCCTAAATCTGACTGAGGAGAATTTGCAAAGGTGGCTTGGACTTCTAGAGGTTGACAAAGGATACGTTACGCCTGCTACAATAAACAACGCATATAGCTCGTGCTATCATGATGTCAAAGGATTGTATAACTTGCTATGTAATTGATGGTTTAGTTGCAATAAAATTTTTCTTCGAAACCTACAAACTGTCTTTCTGTACACATGGCCTTCAACCGTTAAGGGCATTCGCAAACTCTTCCTATCTCACCCAATTTCCACTAACGATAGGACATTCATATAGAAAATGCTGTAATATATATTCATCATAGCTAAATTTCTTGATTAATTTTAAGAATTTTTTCCAATCGAACCAAATGAACCAGATTTTAAGAGTTCATGTGCCTTACACATAACTCTCCTCCTTTATATTTGGGGAATGCAGAGAAATTCATTTTTAAAGCCTCGTAATAGTGACAAAGTATCATTCCAACTCAGCCGCTCTGCTCCGTTCTTTCGTCATCCATTGGGGAAACTACTCCTTATGTCCACCCTATCTTTTAGTCCTTAGAAGGAATCGCGTGCATACGAGCCCATAATAAAAGGAAAATCACCAGCCTCGAAAGAGATTTTACTACATTAGCATTTTTATGAGGAATCTTAACGTGAAATTCGTCCAAAAGATTATCTTTATAATTACGAATATTGTCGACGAGGTACTCGAATTGTAATTTTTGAAGGAGGTTTATTGAAATATGCTCCCGTAGCAAGAGACTTTCACAGGTTATTATCATACGCATTGTGATCAATGTAGTGTAAATGGAGCAAAAGGGAAGGTGGTTAGCCGCGGACGATAATTGTCCTGTCGGAGGATACGCAATGACTTCCCGCTGAAAAATGGGTACGCTCTAAACCTGGCACATTGAGAGTGGCGAAAACGCTCCGGACCGCGGGGTCATCTGAAGGCATTCGTACACAGAGAGAGATTTTCTGAAAATGTTTCCGCCTCGAAAGGGTTAATCATTTCCCCACTCATTGGGTCATCGAGATTTAATTTCATATCCTTTTCGAGGAACGAGACATCTCCTCGAAAAGTATTTTGAGGCGGAATGCAACCCGATCAAACTAGAATCTTCGTAGAAGCGAATCCGCACAGAGCTTTGAACGTAAAGATTCTCCACGCAGATTTTAGGAAAGGTTGAAACAGATCGACGTTTTTCGTCATACGGAAAACATTCGAAATCCGACAGAGGGCCAAGTTATCGTTCCCGTGTCGCCTCAGTAGGCGGCTATCGTTATCGCGGAGCAGTCTTTGTTCTAGTGACATGTGAAACGAGTTTCCCCACGCTTTTGCTACGCAGTTCTCCATCAATCGAATGGCTATCACATCTCTAAGATTTTCCCTGGATGAAGTGGTTGCGCCAGTGTTATTTTGTGCTGTGGTTAGCGGTGCACGTTAAAGATCGATTAGATTGCCGGCAGCTTCGAAGAGGACGGCAATGCGACATCGTCATCCCAGTGCAGGTCAAGCAGTACACCTTTTTGCGAGGATGCAAGGTTCATTCGAAAAGCTAAGCAAGGTAAGAAACGTCCCATTGAAATATATTTCTTTTCCCTCGACGACAACACTGTGCCCCGGAATTTTATTTGCCGATTGCTTCCGAGCGAAGCGCTTGGAATACCAAGATTCCCATTCAAGATATCTTGACCACCTTAAAAAAGACTAGATTCGTACTAATAACAATCATATTGAACGAATGCACCAATATCTCTCGGCTGCATCCTGCATATGGGCTGGTAACTTATCGTTACAATGCGGCCTTTATTAAGTTTCCGAAGCCGTTTCTTCGAACAGAGGGCTCGGGCGCAACTTCATAGTTTTTATGAGGATGATTATATCTTCAACAGAGGGCATTAAATTAGAAAAAAGGGAAAATGAATGACTGGTGAAAGGGAGGATGTTGACACGGTGAGGTCGCTGTGGAAAGTGCCTAACGCGCGGCGGTATTTCGAGGCGCGATTGTCACCGACGGGAATCTAAAATCAGGGAAGGATTTTTGAAAATAAACCTAAGGCTAGTCGTTACCGATAAAAATTTAATGAAGATTAGTATTTATTATGACTTTTTGCCTACTACGTGAGTCTTACCGAGCACAAATACTGATTTCATAAGCATCGAAAAGTTATTCCTTCCGATTTCAAGAAAACCGCCATTGCTCGCGGTCGACATAAAATAAGAGAGGAATTTTGGCGATATTCGATCGGAAATCGCATGAAGATATCTTTGGCATAATGTTTAATAATACAGTTTCTGCACTGACAGCGGTGGTATTTCTCTCAGCCAATCAGAAGCGAGAAAAATGTTTAGCGGTACTTCAAAAGTTATAAATTTTTTTTTTCAACATTTAATTTAGAAAAGAGCTAATCTCCGGCTACTGGAACGAGCCAAAAGTAGGGTTTGTCAATCTTTTCTATCTTCTCACTTTATGTTCCTTTATTTTACGATGAAAGTCTTAGCCACAGTCAGTATATATGTTCATAAACATACGCCTGCCATAACCTCCTCCAACACGAGATGTTAATTTTTACTAATTTCAAGAGTACGACACGTGAAACAATAACCAAACATAGTTATAAATCAATAAAACAGCCTTGACAGTGTCACTCTAGTGGAAGTGAGCCTCGGTTCTGGATGTTGGCTACTTTTTTTAATTAATTCATCACACTTCAATTCTAGGATGCCATTGAATCGAGAACGTTCGCCGTCCTATACGCGAGCAGAGCGATGAGACTTCACGGGATGGATTGCCGAGCACATTCTTGGAAGATGGAATGGATTGACTGAACCTTCGAGCTTGTGAGCAGATAACATTTTTAAGGTATGACTTATAACTGTTCATATTTTTCCTCACACTCAATTGAATCGAATATATTCTTCGATGCAAACCGAGCATAGTTATGCAATGGACGCTCCCATATTTGCAAAGGAAAAACAAATTACTTTTTGATACAAATCATTACGAACGACAAGAGGGGCCCATGAGCATTATCATCATCAGTGTCCATTCTATCTGCAGTAAGGTCCTTCTTTCTCGTCAAACTGCTCTATTTATCCTCTCTCTCTTTTGTTACTCCTCCTCACATTTTTCCATGGAGAACATTGGGAGCATATTCAGAGCTTTTCAGCAGGATACCATTCTTTATGGATGATTTTGTGTGTCCTTGGACCTTCCATTGCCTTCGCTTGTCTCTGACCCTAACTAAGCATCTTATTTCCAGTGTTTTCAACCGCCAAAAGGTCTCCACGCCTTGAGTGTTTCATCTGAATTATTTTCTGTGAACAGTGGCAAACTTCTGCAGACTTCCATCATGTCTCCGAGCGCTTTCAGGCTGAATTTACTGATAGCTTGTTTACTTCTTCACTCATTCAACCATTCCTGAGCTTCAAGCCTTCGCTCATGGAGCATAGAGGTGGCATCTCCTTGTTGATTATTTCATATTGTTCTAGGTATTCCGGTTTATGTTATGCTACCTTGATGACACAGCAATAAGGTAACTTGCAGTATCATAATTCTTCCACATGTTTCATGGGCAGCGGTGAACTTTACTTCATTCTTAAGGATTTCCATTTTAATGATTCCTGTTATTGTGTGACTTGTAAACGCCTTCGTTCAGTCAGTGCAACGATGATTCCATGGTGTCCTTATTTTCTAATTTGACATCCATTTTATCTCTGAGATTTCCCTCCCCAAAATAAAGTTAATCCCTTATTCTGATTGCCAAATGGAAACGTTGGCATTGAATGCTGCAAGCATAATCCATCTCCAAGGCCTCCAATCCACCTCTTCCCTTACTCCTTGCTTACATTCAATTGATTTTGGAATCCTTTTATTTCCTCACTCCCTTTGATGCTATGAATCTTCCCCGATGTGAAAATATTTAATCCATGACCTATTATATTCCCAATTTAAAATTTTGGGAACCCTACTGAGGCTTTCTCCATGATTACACAACTTTTGCTGCAGTGCATTGAGTAATCCACTTTCTTTCATTTCAGGCGAGGGACTTTGGCCCTAAATCTGACTGAGGAGAATTTGCAAAGGTGGCTTGGACTTCTAGAGGTTGACAAAGGATACGTTACGCCTGCTACAATAAACAACGCATATAGCTCGTGCTATCATGATGTCAAAGGATTGTATAACTTGCTATGTAATTGATGGTTTAGTTGCAATAAAATTTTTCTTCGAAACCTACAAACTGTCTTTCTGTACACATGGCCTTCAACCGTTAAGGGCATTCGCAAACTCTTCCTATCTCACCCAATTTCCACTAACGATAGGACATTCATATAGAAAATGCTGTAATATATAATCATCATAGCTAAATTTCTTGATTAATTTTAAGAATTTTTTCCAATCGAACCAAATGAACCAGATTTTAAGAGTTCATGTGCCTTACACATAACTCTCCTCCTTTATATTTGGGGAATGCAGAGAAATTCATTTTTAAAGCCTCATAATAGTGACAAAGTATCATTCCATCTCAGCCGCTCTGCTCCGTTCTTTCGTCATCCATTGGGGAAACTACTCCTTATGTCCACCCTATCTTTTAGTCCTTAGAAGGAATCGCGTGCATACGAGCCCATAATAAAAGGAAAATCACCAGCCTCGAAAGAGATTTTACTACATTAGCATTTTTATGAGGAATCTTAACGTGAAATTCGTCCAAAAGATTATCTTTATAATTACGAATATTGTCGACGAGGTACTCGAGTTGTAATTTTTGAAGGAGGTTTATTGAAATATGCTCCCGTAGCAAGAGACTTTCACAGGTTATTATCATACGCATTGTGATCAATGTAGTGTAAATGGAGCAAAAGGGAAGGTGGTTAGCCGCGGACGATAATTGTCCTGTCGGAGGATACGCTATGACATCCCGCTGAAAAATGGGTACGCTCTAAACCTGGCACATTGAGAGTGGCGAAAACGCTCCGGACCGCGGGGTCATCTGAAGGCATTCGTACACAGAGAGAGATTTTCTGAAAATGTTTCCGCCTCGAAAGGGTTAATCATTTCCCCACTCATTGGGTCATCGAGATTTAATTTCATATCCTTTTCGAGGAACGAGACATCTCCTCGAAAAGTATTTTGAGTCGGAATGCAACCCGATCAAACTAGAATCTTCGTAGAAGCGAATCCGCACAGAGCTTTGAACGTAAAGATTCTCCACGCAGATTTTAGGAAAGGTTGAAACAGATCGACGTTTTTCGTCATACGGAAAACATTCGAAATCCGACAGAGGGCCAAGTTATCGTTCCCGTGTCGCCTCAGTAGGCGGCTATCGTTATCGCGGAGCAGTCTTTGTTCTAGTGACATGTGAAACGAGTTTCCCCACGCTTTTGCTACGCAGTTCTCCATCAATCGAATGGCTATCACATCTCTAAGATTTTCCCTGGATGAAGTGGTTGCGCCAGTGTTATTTTGTGCTGTGGTTAGCGGTGCACGTTAAAGATCGATTAGATTGCCGGCAGCTTCGAAGAGGACGGCAATGCGACATCGTCATCCCAGTGCAGGTCAAGCAGTACACCTTTTTGCGAGGATGCAAGGTTCATTCGAAAAGCTAAGCAAGGTAAGAAACGTCCCATTGAAATATATTTCTTTTCCCTCGACGACAACACTGTGCCCCGGAATTTTATTTGCCGATTGCTTCCTAGCGAAGCGCTTGGAATACCAAGATTCCCATTCAAGATATCTTGACCACCTTAAATAAGACTAGATTCGTACTAATAACAATCATATTGAACGAATGCACCAATATCTCTCGGCTGCATCCTGCATATGGGCTGGTAACTTATCGTTACAATGCGGCCTTTATTAAGTTTCCGAAGCCGTTTCTTCGAACAGAGGGCTCGGGCGCAACTTCATAGTTTTTATGAGGATGATTATATCTTCAACAGAGGGCATTAAATTAGAAAAAAGGGAAAATGAATGACTGGTGAAAGGGAGGATGTTGACACGGTGAGGTCGCTGTGGAAAGTGCCTAACGCGCGGCGGTATTTCGAGGCGCGATTGTCACCGACGGGAATCTAAAATCAGGGAAGGATTTTTGAAAATAAACCTAAGGTTAGTCGTCACCGATTAAAATTTAATGAAGATTAGTATTTATTATGACTTTTTGCCTACTACGTGAGTCTTACCGAGCACAAATACTGATTTCATAAGCATCGAAAACTTATTCCTTCCGATTTCAAGAAAACCGCCATTGCTCGCGGTCGACATAAAATAAGAGAGGAATTTTGGCGATATTCGATCGGAAATCGCATGAAGATATCTTTGGCATAATGTTTAATAATACAGCTTCTGCACTGACAGCGGTGGTATTTCTCTCAGCCAATCAGAAGCGAGAAAAATGTTTAGCGGTACTTCAAAAGTTATAAATTTTTTTTTTCAACATTTAATTTAGAAAAGAGCTAATCTCCGGCTACTGGAACGAGCCAAAAGTAGGGTTTGTCCATCTTTTCCATCTTCTCACTTTATGTTCCTTTATTTTACGATGAAAGTCTTAGCCACAGTCAGTATATATGTTCATAAACATACGCCTGCCATAACCTCCTCCAACACGAGATGTTAATTTTTACTAATTTCAAGAGTACGACACGTGAAACAATAACCAAACATAGTTATAAATCAATAAAACAGCCTTGACAGTGTCACTCTAGTGGAAGTGAGCCTCGGTTCTGGATGTTGGCTACTTTTTTTAATTAATTCATCACACTTCAATTTTAGGATGCCATTGAATCGAGAACGTTCGCCGTCCTATACGCGAGCAGAGCGATGAGTCTTCACGGGATGGATTGCCGAGCACATTCTTGGAAGATGGAATGGATTGAATGAACCTTCGAGTTTGTGAGCAGATAACATTTTTAAGGTATGACTTATAACTGTTCATATTTTTCCTCACACTCAATTGAATCGAATATATTCTTCGATGCAAACCGAGCATAGTTATGCAATGGACGCTCCCATATTTGCAAAGGAAAAACAAATTACTTTTTGATACAAATCATTACGAACGACAAGAGGGGCCCATGAGCATTATCATCATCAGTGTCCATTCTATCTGCAGTAAGGTCCTTCTTTCTCGTCAAACTGCTCTATTTATCCTCTCTCTCTTTTGTTACTCCTCCTCACATTTTTCCATGGAGAACATTGGGAGCATATTCAGAGCTTTTCAGCAGGATACCATTCTTTATGGATGATTTTGTGTGTCCTTGGACCTTCCATTGCCTTCGCTTGTCTCTGACCCTAACTAAGCATCTTATTTCCAGTGTTTTCAACCGCCAAAAGGTCTCCACGCCTTGAGTGTTTCATCTGAATTATTTTCTGTGAACAGTGGCAAACTTCTGCAGACTTCCATCATGTCTCCGAGCGCTTTCAGGCTGAATTTACTGATAGCTTGTTTACTTCTTCACTCATTCAACCATTCCTGAGCTTCAAGCCTTCGCTCATGGAGCATAGAGGTGGCATCTCCTTGTTGATTATTTCATATTGTTCTAGGTATTCCGGTTTATGTTATGCTACCTTGATGACACCGCAATAAGGTAACTTGCAGTATCATAATTCTTCCACATGTTTCATGGGCAGCGGTGAACTTTACTTCATTCTTAAGGATTTCCATTTTCATGATTCCTGTTATTGTGTGACTTGTAAACGCCTTCGTTCAGTCAGGGCAACGATGATTCCATGGTGTCCTTATTTTCTAATTTGACATCCATTTTATCTCTGAGATTTCCCTCCCCAAAATAAAGTTAATCCCTTATTCTGATTGCCAAATGGAAACGTTGGCATTGAATGCTGCAAGCATAATCCATCTCCAAGGCCTCCAATCCACCTCTTCCCTTACTCCTTGCTTACATTCAATTGATTTTGGAATCCTTTTATTTCCTCACTCCCTTTGATGCTATGAATCTTCCCCGATGTGAAAATATTTAATCCATGACCTATTATATTCCCAATTTAAAATTTTGGGAACCCTACTGAGGCTTTCTCCATGATTACACAACTTTTGCTGCAGTGCATTGAGTAATCCACTTTCTTTCATTTCAGGCGAGGGACTTTGGCCCTAAATCTGACTGAGGAGAATTTGCAAAGGTGGCTTGGACTTCTAGAGGTTGACAAAGGATACGTTACGCCTGCTACAATAAACAACGCATATAGCTCGTGCTATCATGATGTCAAAGGATTGTATAACTTGCTATGTAATTGATGGTTTAGTTGCAATAAAATTTTTCTTCGAAACCTACAAACTGTCTTTCTGTACACATGGCCTTCAACCGTTAAGGGCATTCGCAAACTCTTCCTATCTCACCCAATTTCCACTAACGATAGGACATTCATATAGAAAATGCTGTAATATATATTCATCATAGCTAAATTTCTTGATTAATTTTAAGAATTTTTTCCAATCGAACCAAATGAACCAGATTTTAAGAGTTCATGTGCCTTACACATAACTCTCCTCCTTTATATTTGGGGAATGCAGAGAAATTCATTTTTAAAGCCTCATAATAGTGACAAAGTATCATTCCATCTCAGCCGCTCTGCTCCGTTCTTTCGTCATCCATTGGGGAAACTACTCCTTATGTCCACCCTATCTTTTAGTCCTTAGAAGGAATCGCGTGCATACGAGCCCATAATAAAAGGAAAATCACCAGCCTCGAAAGAGATTTTACTACATTAGCATTTTTATGAGGAATCTTAACGTGAAATTCGTCCAAAAGATTATCTTTATAATTACGAATATTGTCGACGAGGTACTCGAGTTGTAATTTTTGAAGGAGGTTTATTGAAATATGCTCCCGTAGCAAGAGACTTTCACAGGTTATTATCATACGCATTGTGATCAATGTAGTGTAAATGGAGCAAAAGGGAAGGTGGTTAGCCGCGGACGATAATTGTCCTGTCGGAGGATACGCTATGACATCCCGCTGAAAAATGGGTACGCTCTAAACCTGGCACATTGAGAGTGGCGAAAACGCTCCGGACCGCGGGGTCATCTGAAGGCATTCGTACACAGAGAGAGATTTTCTGAAAATGTTTCCGCCTCGAAAGGGTTAATCATTTCCCCACTCATTGGGTCATCGAGATTTAATTTCATATCCTTTTCGAGGAACGAGACATCTCCTCGAAAAGTATTTTGAGGCGGAATGCAACCCGATCAAACTAGAATCTTCGTAGAAGCGAATCCGCACAGAGCTTTGAACGTAAAGATTCTCCACGCAGATTTTAGGAAAGGTTGAAACAGATCGACGTTTTTCGTCATACGGAAAACATTCGAAATCCGACAGAGGGCCAAGTTATCGTTCCCGTGTCGCCTCAGTAGGCGGCTATCGTTATCGCGGAGCAGTCTTTGTTCTAGTGACATGTGAAACGAGTTTCCCCACGCTTTTGCTACGCAGTTCTCCATCAATCGAATGGCTATCACATCTCTAAGATTTTCCCTGGATGAAGTGGTTGCGCCAGTGTTATTTTGTGCTGTGGTTAGCGGTGCACGTTAAAGATCGATTAGATTGCCGGCAGCTTCGAAGAGGACGGCAATGCGACATCGTCATCCCAGTGCAGGTCAAGCAGTACACCTTTTTGCGAGGATGCAAGGTTCATTCGAAAAGCTAAGCAAGGTAAGAAACGTCCCATTGAAATATATTTCTTTTCCCTCGACGACAACACTGTGCCCCGGAATTTTATTTGCCGATTGCTTCCTAGCGAAGCGCTTGGAATACCAAGATTCCCATTCAAGATATCTTGACCACCTTAAATAAGACTAGATTCGTACTAATAACAATCATATTGAACGAATGCACCAATATCTCTCGGCTGCATCCTGCATATGGGCTGGTAACTTATCGTTACAATGCGGCCTTTATTAAGTTTCCGAAGCCGTTTCTTCGAACAGAGGGCTCGGGCGCAACTTCATAGTTTTTATGAGGATGATTATATCTTCAACAGAGGGCATTAAATTAGAAAAAAGGGAAAATGAATGACTGGTGAAAGGGAGGATGTTGACACGGTGAGGTCGCTGTGGAAAGTGCCTAACGCGCGGCGGTATTTCGAGGCGCGATTGTCACCGACGGGAATCTAAAATCAGGGAAGGATTTTTGAAAATAAACCTAAGGTTAGTCGTCACCGATTAAAATTTAATGAAGATTAGTATTTATTATGACTTTTTGCCTACTACGTGAGTCTTACCGAGCACAAATACTGATTTCATAAGCATCGAAAAGTTATTCCTTCCGATTTCAAGAAAACCGCCATTGCTCGCGGTCGACATAAAATAAGAGAGGAATTTTGGCGATATTCGATCGGAAATCGCATGAAGATATCTTTGGCATAATGTTTAATAATACAGCTTCTGCACTGACAGCGGTGGTATTTCTCTCAGCCAATCAGAAGCGAGAAAAATGTTTAGCGGTACTTCAAAAGTTATAAATTTTTTTTTTCTACATTTAATTTAGAAAAGAGCTAATCTCCGGCTACTGGAACGAGCCAAAAGTAGGGTTTGTCCATCTTTTCCATCTTCTCACTTTATGTTCCTTTATTTTACGATGAAAGTCTTAGCCACAGTCAGTATATATGTTCATAAACATACGCCTGCCATAACCTCCTCCAACACGAGATGTTAATTTTTACTAATTTCAAGAGTACTACACGTGAAACAATAACCAAACATAGTTATAAATCAATAAAACAGCCTTGACAGTGTCAGTCTAGTGGAAGTGAGCCTCGGTTCTGGATGTTGGCTACTTTTTTTAATTAATTCATCACACTTCAATTTTAGGATGCCATTGAATCGAGAACGTTCGCCGTCCTATACGCGAGCAGAGCGATGAGTCTTCACGGGATGGATTGCCGAGCACATTCTTGGAAGATGGAATGGATTGAATGAACCTTCGAGTTTGTGAGCAGATAACATTTTTAAGGTATGACTTATAACTGTTCATATTTTTCCTCACACTCTATTGAATCGAATATATTCTTCGATGCAAACCGAGCATAGTTATGCAATGGACGCTCCCATATTTGAAAAGGAAAAACAAATTACTTTTTGATACAAATCATTACGAACGACAAGAAGGGCCCATGAGCATTAATATCATCAGTGTCCATTCTATCTGCAGTAAGGTCCTTCTTTCTCGTCAAACTGCTCTATTTATCCTCTCTCTCTTTTGTTACTCCTCCTCACATTTTTCCATGGAGAACATTGGGAGCATATTCAGAGCTGTTCAGCAGGATACCATTCTTTATGGATGATTTTGTGTGTCCTTGGACCTTCCATTGCCTTCGCCTGTCTCTGACCCTAACTAAGCATCTTATTTCCAGTGTTTTCAACCGCCAAAAGGTCTCCAAGCCTTGAGTGTTTCATCTGAATTATTTTCTGTGAACAGTGGCAAACTTCTGCAGACTTCCATCATGTCTCCGAGCGATTTCAGGCTGAATTTACTGATAGCTTGTTTACTTCTTCACTCATTCAACCATTCCTGAGCTTCAAGCCTTCGCTCATGGAGCATAGAGGTGGCATCTCCTTGTTGATTATTTCATATTGTTCTAGGTATTCCGGTTTATGTTATGCTACCTTGATGACACAACAAAAGGTAACTTGCAGTATCATAATTCTTCCACATGTTTCATGGGCAGCGGTGAACTTTACTTCATTCTTAAGGATTTCCATTTTCATGATTCCTGTTATTGTGTGACTTGTAAACGCCTTCGTTCAGTCAGGGCAACGATGATTCCATGGTGTCCTTATTTTCTAATTTGACATCCATTTTATCTCTTAGATTTCCCTCCCCAAAATAAAGTTAATCCCTTATTCTGATTGCCAAATGGAAACGTTGGCATTGAATGCTGCAAGCATAATCCATCTCCAAGGCCTCCAATCCACCTCTTCCCTTACTCCTTGCTTACATTCAAATGATTTTGGAATCCTTTTATTTCCTCACTCCCTATGATGCTATGAATCTTCCCCGATGTGAAAATATTTAATCCATGACCTATTATATTCCCAATTTAAAATTTTGGGAACCCTACTGAGGCTTTCTCCATGATTACACAACTTTTGCTGCAGTGCATTGAGTAATCCACTTTCTTTCATTTCAGGCGAGGGACTTTGGCCCTAAATCTGACTGAGGAGAATTTGCAAAGGTGGCTTGGACTTCTAGAGGTTGACAAAGGATACGTTACGCCTGCTACAATAAACAACGCATATAGCTCGTGCTATCATGATGTCAAAGGATTGTATAACTTGCTATGTAATTGATGGTTTAGTTGCAATAAAATTTTTCTTCGAAACCTACAAACTGTCTTTCTGTACACATGGCCTTCAACCGTTAAGGGCATTCGCAAACTCTTCCTATCTCACCCAATTTCCACTAACGATAGGACATTCATATAGAAAATGCTGTAATATATAATCATCATAGCTAAATTTCTTGATTAATTTTAAGAATTTTTTCCAATCGAACCAAATGAACCAGATTTTAAGAGTTCATGTGCCTTACACATAACTCTCCTCCTTTATATTTGGGGAATGCAGAGAAATTCATTTTTAAAGCCTCATAATAGTGACAAAGTATCATTCCATCTCAGCCGCTCTGCTCCGTTCTTTCGTCATCCATTGGGGAAACTACTCCTTATGTCCACCCTATCTTTTAGTCCTTAGAAGGAATCGCGTGCATACGAGCCCATAATAAAAGGAAAATCACCAGCCTCGAAAGAGATTTTACTACATTAGCATTTTTATGAGGAATCTTAACGTGAAATTCGTCCAAAAGATTATCTTTATAATTACGAATATTGTCGACGAGGTACTCGAGTTGTAATTTTTGAAGGAGGTTTATTGAAATATGCTCCCGTAGCAAGAGACTTTCACAGGTTATTATCATACGCATTGTGATCAATGTAGTGTAAATGGAGCAAAAGGGAAGGTGGTTAGCCGCGGACGATAATTGTCCTGTCGGAGGATACGCTATGACATCCCGCTGAAAAATGGGTACGCTCTAAACCTGGCACATTGAGAGTGGCGAAAACGCTCCGGACCGCGGGGTCATCTGAAGGCATTCGTACACAGAGAGAGATTTTCTGAAAATGTTTCCGCCTCGAAAGGGTTAATCATTTCCCCACTCATTGGGTCATCGAGATTTAATTTCATATCCTTTTCGAGGAACGAGACATCTCCTCGAAAAGTATTTTGAGTCGGAATGCAACCCGATCAAACTAGAATCTTCGTAGAAGCGAATCCGCACAGAGCTTTGAACGTAAAGATTCTCCACGCAGATTTTAGGAAAGGTTGAAACAGATCGACGTTTTTCGTCATACGGAAAACATTCGAAATCCGACAGAGGGCCAAGTTATCGTTCCCGTGTCGCCTCAGTAGGCGGCTATCGTTATCGCGGAGCAGTCTTTGTTCTAGTGACATGTGAAACGAGTTTCCCCACGCTTTTGCTACGCAGTTCTCCATCAATCGAATGGCTATCACATCTCTAAGATTTTCCCTGGATGAAGTGGTTGCGCCAGTGTTATTTTGTGCTGTGGTTAGCGGTGCACGTTAAAGATCGATTAGATTGCCGGCAGCTTCGAAGAGGACGGCAATGCGACATCGTCATCCCAGTGCAGGTCAAGCAGTACACCTTTTTGCGAGGATGCAAGGTTCATTCGAAAAGCTAAGCAAGGTAAGAAACGTCCCATTGAAATATATTTCTTTTCCCTCGACGACAACACTGTGCCCCGGAATTTTATTTGCCGATTGCTTCCTAGCGAAGCGCTTGGAATACCAAGATTCCCATTCAAGATATCTTGACCACCTTAAAAAAGACTAGATTCGTACTAATAACAATCATATTGAACGAATGCACCAATATCTCTCGGCTGCATCCTGCATATGGGCTGGTAACTTATCGTTACAATGCGGCCTTTATTAAGTTTCCGAAGCCGTTTCTTCGAACAGAGGGCTCGGGCGCAACTTCATAGTTTTTATGAGGATGATTATATCTTCAACAGAGGGCATTAAATTAGAAAAAAGGGAAAATGAATGACTGGTGAAAGGGAGGATGTTGACACGGTGAGGTCGCTGTGGAAAGTGCCTAACGCGCGGCGGTATTTCGAGGCGCGATTGTCACCGACGGGAATCTAAAATCAGGGAAGGATTTTTGAAAATAAACCTAAGGCTAGTCGTTACCGATAAAAATTTAATGAAGATTAGTATTTATTATGACTTTTTGCCTACTACGTGAGTCTTACCGAGCACAAATACTGATTTCATAAGCATCGAAAAGTTATTCCTTCCGATTTCAAGAAAACCGCCATTGCTCGCGGTCGACATAAAATAAGAGAGGAATTTTGGCGATATTCGATCGGAAATCGCATGAAGATATCTTTGGCATAATGTTTAATAATACAGTTTCTGCACTGACAGCGGTGGTATTTCTCTCAGCCAATCAGAAGCGAGAAAAATGTTTAGCGGTACTTCAAAAGTTATACATTTTTTTTTCAACATTTAATTTAGAAAAGAGCTAATCTCCGGCTACTGGAACGAGCCAAAAGTAGGGTTTGTCAATCTTTTCCATCTTCTCACTTTATGTTCCTTTATTTTACGATGAAAGTCTTAGCCACAGTCAGTATATATGTTCATAAACATACGCCTGCCATAACCTCCTCCAACACGAGATGTTAATTTTTACTAATTTCAAGAGTACTACACGTGAAACAATAACCAAACATAGTTATAAATCAATAAAACAGCCTTGACAGTGTCAGTCTAGTGGAAGTGAGCCTCGGTTCTGGATGTTGGCTACTCTTTTTAATTAATTCATCACACTTCAATTTTAGGATGCCATTGAATCGAGAACGTTCGCCGCCCTTTACGCGAGCAGAGCGATGAGTCTTCACGGGATGGATTGCCGAGCACATTCTTGGAAGATGGAATGGATTGAATGAACCTTCGAGTTTGTGAGCAGATAACATTTTTAAGGTATGACTTATAACTGTTCATATTTTTCCTCACACTCAATTGAATCGAATATATTCTTAGATGCAAACCGAGCATAGTTATGCAATGGACGCTCCCATATTTGCAAAGGAAAAACAAATTACTTTTTGATACAAATCATTACGAACGACAAGAGGGGCCCATGAGCATTATCATCATCAGTGTCCATTCTATCTGCAGTAAGGTCCTTCTTTCTCGTCAAACTGCTCTATTTATCCTCTCTCTCTTTTGTTACTCCTCCTCACATTTTTCCATGGAGAACATTGGGAGCATATTCAGAGCTTTTCAGCAGGATACCATTCTTTATGGATGATTTTGTGTGTCCTTGGACCTTCCATTGCCTTCGCTTGTCTCTGACCCTAACTAAGCATCTTATTTCCAGTGTTTTCAACCGCCAAAAGGTCTCCAAGCCTTGAGTGTTTCATCTGAATTATTTTCTGTGAACAGTGGCAAACTTCTGCAGACTTCCATCATGTCTCCGAGCGATTTCAGGCTGAATTTACTGATAGCTTGTTTACTTCTTCACTCATTCAACCATTCCTGAGCTTCAAGCCTTCGCTCATGGAGCATAGAGGTGGCATCTCCTTGTTGATTATTTCAAATTGTTCTAGGTATTCCGGTTTATGTTATGCTACCTTGATGACACCGCAATAAGGTAACTTGCAGTATCATAATTCTTCCACATGTTTCATGGGCAGCGGTGAACTTTACTTCATTCTTAAGGATTTCCATTTTAATGATTCCTGTTATTGTGTGACTTGTAAACGCCTTCGTTCAGTCAGTGCAACGATGATTCCATGGTGTCCTTATTTTCTAATTTGACATCCATTTTATCTCTGAGATTTCCCTCCCCAAAATAAAGTTAATCCCTTATTCTGATTACCAAATGGAAACGTTGGCATTGAATGCTGCAAGCATAATCCATCTCCAAGGCCTCCAATCCACCTCTTCCCTTACTCCTTCCCTTCATTCAAATGATTTTGGAATCCTTTTATTTCCTCACTCCCTTTGATGCTATGAATCTTCCCCGATGTGAAAATATTTAATCCATGACCTATTATATTCCCAATTTAAAATTCGGAACCCTACTGAGGCTTTCTCTATGATTACACAACTTTTGCTGCAGTGCATTGAGTAATCCACTTTCTTTCATTTCAGGCAAGGGACTTTGGCCCTAAATCTGACTGAGGAGAATTTGCAAAGGTGGCTTGGACTTCTAGAGGTTGACAAAGGATACGTTACGCCTGCTACAATAAACAACGCATATAGCTCGTGCTATCATGATGTCAAAGGATTGTATAACTTGCTATGTAATTGATGGTTTAGTTGCAATAAAATTTTTCTTGGAAACTTACAAACTGTCTTTCTGTACACATGGCCTTCAACCGTTAAGGGCATTCGCAAACTCTTCCTATCTCACCCAATTTCCACTAACGATAGGACATTCATATAGAAAATGCTGTAATATATTCATCATAGCTAAATTTCTTGATTAATTTTAAGAATTTTTTCCAATCGAACCAAATGAACCAGATTTTAAGAGTTCATGTGCCTTACACATAACTCTCCTCCTTTATATTTGGGGAATGCAGAGAAATTCATTTTTAAAGCCTCGTAATAGTGACAAAGTATCATTCCATCTCAGCCGCTCTGCTCCGTTCTTTCGTCATCCATTGGGGAAACTACTCCTTATGTCCACCCTATCTTTTAGTCCTTAGAAGAAATCGCGTGCATACGAGCCCATAATAAAAGGAAAATCACCAGCCTCGAAAGAGATTTTACTACATTAGCATTTTTATGAGGAATCTTAACGTGAAATTCGTCCAAATGATTATCTTTATAATTACGAATATTGTCGACGAGGTACTCGAATTGTAATTTTTGAAGGAGGTTTATTGAAATATGCTCCCGTAGCAAGAGGCTTTCACAGGTTATTATCATATGCATTGTGATCAATGTAGTGTAAATGGAGCAAAAGGGAAGGTGGTTAGCCGCGGACGATAATTGTCCTGTCGGAGGATACGCTATGACATCCCGTTGAAAAATGGGTACGCTCTAAACCTGGCACATTGAGAGTGGCGAAAACGCTCCGGACCGCGGGGTCATCTGAAGGCATTCGTACACAGAGAGAGATTTTCTGAAAATGTTTCCGCCTCGAAAGGGTTAATCATTTCCCCACTCATTGGGTCATCGAGATTTAATTTCATATCCTTTTCGAGGAACGAGACATCTCCTCGAAAAGTATTTTGAGGCGGAATGCAACCCGATCAAACTAGAATCTTCGTAGAAGCGAATCCGCACAGAGCTTTGAACGTAAAGATTCTCCACGCAGATTTTAGGAAAGGTTGAAACAGATCGACGTTTTTCGTCATACGGAAAACATTCGAAATCCGACAGAGGGCCAAGTTATCGTGTCGTTACCGTGTCGCCTCAGTAGGCGGCTATCGTTATCGCGGAGCAGTCTTTGTTCTAGTGACATGTGAAACTAGTTTCCCCACGCTTTTGCTACGCAGTTCTCCATCAATCGAATGGCTATCACATCTCTAAGATTTTCCCTGGATGAAGTGGTTGCGCCAGTGTTATTTTGTGCTGTGGTTAGCGGTGCACGTTAAAGATCGATTAGATTGCCGGCAGCTTCGAAGAGGACGGCAATGCGACATCGTCATCCCAGTGCAGGTCAAGCAGTACACCTTTTTGCGAGGATGCAAGGTTCATTCGAAAAGCTAAGCAAGGTAAGAAACGTCCCATTGAAATATATTTCTTTTCCCTCGACGACAACACTGTGCCCCGGAATTTTATTTGCCGATTGCTTCCTAGCGAAGCGCTTGGAATACCAAGATTCCCATTCAAGATATCTTGACCACCTTAAATAAGACTAGATTCGTACTAATAACAATCATATTGAACGAATGCACCAATATCTCTCGGCTGCATCCTGCATATGGGCTGGTAACTTATCGTTACAATGCGGCCTTTATTAAGTTTCCGAAGCCGTTTCTTCGAACAGAGGGCTCGGGCGCAACTTCATAGTTTTTATGAGGATGATTATATCTTCAACAGAGGGCATTAAATTAGAAAAAAGGGAAAATGAATGACTGGTGAAAGGGAGGATGTTGACACGGTGAGGTCGCTGTGGAAAGTGCCTAACGCGCGGCGGTATTTCGAGGCGCGATTGTCACCGACGGGAATCTAAAATCAGGGAAGGATTTTTGAAAATAAACCTAAGGTTAGTCGTCACCGATTAAAATTTAATGAAGATTAGTATTTATTATGACTTTTTGCCTACTACGTGAGTCTTACCGAGCACAAATACTGATTTCATAAGCATCGAAAACTTATTCCTTCCGATTTCAAGAAAACCGCCATTGCTCGCGGTCGACATAAAATAAGAGAGGAATTTTGGCGATATTCGATCGGAAATCGCATGAAGATATCTTTGGCATAATGTTTAATAATACAGCTTCTTCACTGACAGCGGTGGTATTTCTCTCAGCCAATCAGAAGCGAGAAAAATGTTTAGCGGTACTTCAAAAGTTATAAATTTTTTTTTTCAACATTTAATTTAGAAAAGAGCTAATCTCCGGCTACTGGAACGAGCCAAAAGTAGGGTTTGTCAATCTTTTCCATCTTCTCACTTTATGTTCCTTTATTTTACGATGAAAGTCTTAGCCACAGTCAGTATATATGTTCATAAACATACGCCTGCCATAACCTCCTCCAACACGAGATGTTAATTTTTACTAATTTCAAGAGTACGACACGTGAAACAATAACCAAACATAGTTATAAATCAATAAAACAGCCTTGACAGTGTCAGTCTAGTGGAAGTGAGCCTCGGTTCTGGATGTTGGCTACTTTTTTTAATTAATTCATCACACTTCAATTTTAGGATGCCATTGAATCGAGAACGTTCGCCGTCCTATACGCGAGCAGAGCGATGAGTCTTCACGGGATGGATTGCCGAGCACATTCTTGGAAGATGGAATGGATTGAATGAACCTTCGAGTTTGTGAGCAGATAACATTTTTAAGGTATGACTTATAACTGTTCATATTTTTCCTCACACTCAATTGAATCGAATATATTCTTAGATGCAAACCGAGCATAGTTATGCAATGGACGCTCCCATATTTGCAAAGGAAAAACAAATTACTTTTTGATACAAATCATTACGAACGACAAGAGGGGCCCATGAGCATTATCATCATCAGTGTCCATTCTATCTGCAGTAAGGTCCTTCTTTCTCGTCAAACTGCTCTATTTATCCTCTCTCTCTTTTGTTACTCCTCCTCACATTTTTCCATGGAGAACATTGGGAGCATATTCAGAGCTTTTCAGCAGGATACCATTCTTTATGGATGATTTTGTGTGTCCTTGGACCTTCCATTGCCTTCGCTTGTCTCTGACCCTAACTAAGCATCTTATTTCCAGTGTTTTCAACCGCCAAAAGGTCTCCAAGCCTTGAGTGTTTCATCTGAATTATTTTCTGTGAACAGTGGCAAACTTCTGCAGACTTCCATCATGTCTCCGAGCGATTTCAGGCTGAATTTACTGATAGCTTGTTTACTTCTTCACTCATTCAACCATTCCTGAGCTTCAAGCCTTCGCTCATGGAGCATAGAGGTGGCATCTCCTTGTTGATTATTTCAAATTGTTCTAGGTATTCCGGTTTATGTTATGCTACCTTGATGACACCGCAATAAGGTAACTTGCAGTATCATAATTCTTCCACATGTTTCATGGGCAGCGGTGAACTTTACTTCATTCTTAAGGATTTCCATTTTAATGATTCCTGTTATTGTGTGACTTGTAAACGCCTTCGTTCAGTCAGTGCAACGATGATTCCATGGTGTCCTTATTTTCTAATTTGACATCCATTTTATCTCTGAGATTTCCCTCCCCAAAATAAAGTTAATCCCTTATTCTGATTACCAAATGGAAACGTTGGCATTGAATGCTGCAAGCATAATCCATCTCCAAGGCCTCCAATCCACCTCTTCCCTTACTCCTTGCTTACATTCAATTGATTTTGGAATCCTTTTATTTCCTCACTCCCTTTGATGCTATGAATCTTCCCCGATGTGAAAATATTTAATCCATGACCTATTATATTCCCAATTTAAAATTTTGGGAACCCTACTGAGGCTTTCTCCATGATTACACAACTTTTGCTGCAGTGCATTGAGTAATCCACTTTCTTTCATTTCAGGCGAGGGACTTTGGCCCTAAATCTGACTGAGGAGAATTTGCAAAGGTGGCTTGGACTTCTAGAGGTTGACAAAGGATACGTTACGCCTGCTACAATAAACAACGCATATAGCTCGTGCTATCATGATGTCAAAGGATTGTATAACTTGCTATGTAATTGATGGTTTAGTTGCAATAAAATTTTTCTTCGAAACCTACAAACTGTCTTTCTGTACACATGGCCTTCAACCGTTAAGGGCATTCGCAAACTCTTCCTATCTCACCCAATTTCCACTAACGATAGGACATTCATATAGAAAACGCTGTAATATATATTCATCATAGCTAAATTTCTTGATTAATTTTAAGAATTTTTTCCAATCGAACCAAATGAACCAGATTTTAAGAGTTCATGTGCCTTACACATAACTCTCCTCCTTTATATTTGGGGAATGCAGAGAAATTCATTTTTAAAGCCTCATAATAGTGACAAAGTATCATTCCATCTCAGCCGCTCTGCTCCGTTCTTTCGTCATCCATTGGGGAAACTACTCCTTATATCCACCCTATCTTTTAGTCCTTAGAAGGAATCGCGTGCATACGAGCCCATAATAAAAGAAAAATCACCAGCCTCGAAAGAGATTTTACTACATTAGCATTTTTATGAGGAATCTTAACGTGAAATTCGTCCAAAAGATTATCTTTATAATTACGAATATTGTCGACGAGGTACTCGAGTTGTAATTTTTGAAGGAGGTTTATTGAAATATGCTCCCGTAGCAAGAGACTTTCACAGGTTATTATCATACGCATTGTGATCAATGTAGTGTAAATGGAGCAAAAGGGAAGGTGGTTAGCCGCGGACGATAATTGTCCTGTCGGAGGATACGCTATGACATCCCGCTGAAAAATGGGTACGCTCTAAACCTGGCACATTGAGAGTGGCGAAAACGCTCCGGACCGCGGGGTCATCTGAAGGCATTCGTACACAGAGAGAGATTTTCTGAAAATGTTTCCGCCTCGAAAGGGTTAATCATTTCCCCACTCATTGGGTCATCGAGATTTAATTTCATATCCTTTTCGAGGAACGAGACATCTCCTCGAAAAGTATTTTGAGGCGGAATGCAACCCGATCAAACTAGAATCTTCGTAGAAGCGAATCCGCACAGAGCTTTGAACGTAAAGATTCTCCACGCAGATTTTAGGAAAGGTTGAAACAGATCGACGTTTTTCGTCATACGGAAAACATTCGAAATCCGACAGAGGGCCAAGTTATCGTGTCGTTACCGTGTCGCCTCAGTAGGCGGCTATCGTTATCGCGGAGCAGTCTTTGTTCTAGTGACATGTGAAACGAGTTTCCCCTCGCTTTTGCTACGCAGTTCTCCATCAATCGAATGGCTATCACATCTCTAAGATTTTCCCTGGATGAAGTGGTTGCGCCAGTGTTATTTTGTGCTGTGGTTAGCGGTGCACGTTAAAGATCGATTAGATTGCCGGCAGCTTCGAAGAGGACGGCAATGCGACATCGTCATCCCAGTGCAGGTCAAGCAGTACACCTTTTTGCGAGGATGCAAGGTTCATTCGAAAAGCTAAGCAAGGTAAGAAACGTCCCATTGAAATATATTTCTTTT
Organism: Pantala flavescens; assembly: GCA_020796165.1. Lineage (NCBI taxonomy): Eukaryota > Metazoa > Arthropoda > Insecta > Odonata > Libellulidae > Pantala > Pantala flavescens. Next base: position 52,002,166 of record CM036883.1, read on the forward strand.
CCCTCGACGACAACACTGTGCCCCGGAATTTTATTTGCCGATTGCTTCCTAGCGAAGCGCTTGGAATACCAAGATTCCCATTCAAGATATCTTGACCACCTTAAATAAGACTAGATTCGTACTAATAACAATCATATTGAACGAATGCACCAATATCTCTCGGCTGCATCCTGCATATGGGCTGGTAACTTATCGTTACAATGCGGCCTTTATTAAGTTTCCGAAGCCGTTTCTTCGAACAGAGGGCTCGGGCGCAACTTCATAGTTTTTATGAGGATGATTATATCTTCAACAGAGGGCATTAAATTAGAAAAAAGGGAAAATGAATGACTGGTGAAAGGGAGGATGTTGACACGGTGAGGTCGCTGTGGAAAGTGCCTAACGCGCGGCGGTATTTCGAGGCGCGATTGTCACCGACGGGAATCTAAAATCAGGGAAGGATTTTTGAAAATAAACCTAAGGTTAGTCGTCACCGATTAAAATTTAATGAAGATTAGTATTTATTATGACTTTTTGCCTACTACGTGAGTCTTACCGAGCACAAATACTGATTTCATAAGCATCGAAAACTTATTCCTTCCGATTTCAAGAAAACCGCCATTGCTCGCGGTCGACATAAAATAAGAGAGGAATTTTGGCGATATTCGATCGGAAATCGCATGAAGATATCTTTGGCATAATGTTTAATAATACAGCTTCTTCACTGACAGCGGTGGTATTTCTCTCAGCCAATCAGAAGCGAGAAAAATGTTTAGCGGTACTTCAAAAGTTATAAATTTTTTTTTTCAACATTTAATTTAGAAAAGAGCTAATCTCCGGCTACTGGAACGAGCCAAAAGTAGGGTTTGTCAATCTTTTCCATCTTCTCACTTTATGTTCCTTTATTTTACGATGAAAGTCTTAGCCACAGTCAGTATATATGTTCATAAACATACGCCTGCCATAACCTCCTCCAACACGAGATGTTAATTTTTACTAATTTCAAGAGTACGACACGTGAAACAATAACCAAACATAGTTATAAATCAATAAAACAGCCTTGACAGTGTCAGTCTAGTGGAAGTGAGCCTCGGTTCTGGATGTTGGCTACTTTTTTTAATTAATTCATCACACTTCAATTTTAGGATGCCATTGAATCGAGAACGTTCGCCGTCCTATACGCGAGCAGAGCGATGAGTCTTCACGGGATGGATTGCCGAGCACATTCTTGGAAGATGGAATGGATTGAATGAACCTTCGAGTTTGTGAGCAGATAACATTTTTAAGGTATGACTTATAACTGTTCATATTTTTCCTCACACTCAATTGAATCGAATATATTCTTCGATGCAAACCGAGCATAGTTATGCAATGGACGCTCCCATATTTGCAAAGGAAAAACAAATTACTTTTTGATACAAATCATTACGAACGGCAAGAAGGGCCATGAGCATTATCATCATCAGTGTCCATTCTATCTGCAGTAAGGTCCTTCTTTCTCGTCAAACTGCTCTATTTATCCTCTCTCTCTTTTGTTACTCCTCCTCACATTTTTCCATGGAGAACATTGGGAGCAAATTCAGAGCTTTTCAGCAGGATACCATTCTTTATGGATGATTTTGTGTGTCCTTGGACCTTCCATTGCCTTCGCTTGTCTCTGACCCTAACTAAGCATCTTATTTCCAGTGTTTTCAACCGCCAAAAGGTCTCCAAGCCTTGAGTGTTTCATCTGAATTATTTTCTGTGAACAGCGGCAAACTTCTGCAGACTTCCATCATGTCTCCGAGCGCTTTCAGGCTGAATTTACTGATAGCTTGTTTACTTCTTCACTCATTCAACCATTCCTGAGCTTCAAGCATTCGCTCATGGAGCATAGAGGTGGCAACTCCTTGTTGATTATTTCATATTGTTCTAGGTATTCCGGTTTATGATATGCTACCTTGATGACACCGCAATAAGGTAACTTGCAGTATCATAATTCTTCCACATGTTTCATGGGCAGCGGTGAACTTTACTTCATTCTTAAGGATTTCCATTTTAATGATTCCTGTTATTGTGTGACTTGTAAACGCCTTCGTTCAGTCAGTGCAACGATGATTCCATGGTGTCCTTATTTTCTAATTTGACATCCATTTTATCTCTGAGATTTCCCTCCCCAAAATAAAGTTAATCCCTTATTCTGATTACCAAATGGAAACGTTGGCATTGAATGCTGCAAGCATAATCAATCTCCAAGGCCTCCAATCCACCTCTTCCCTTACTCCTTCCTTTCATTCAAATGATTTTGGAATCCTTTTATTTCCTCACTCCCTTTGATGCTATGAATCTTCCCCGATGTGAAAATATTTAATCCATGACCTATTATATTCCCAATTTAAAATTTTGGGAACCCTACTGAGGCTTTCTCCATGATTACACAACTTTTGCTGCAGTGCATTGAGTAATCCACTTTCTTTCATTTCAGGCGAGGGACTTTGGCCCTAAATCTGACTGAGGAGAATTTGCAAAGGTGGCTTGGACTTCTAGAGGTTGACAAAGGATACGTTACGCCTGCTACAATAAACAACGCATATAGCTCGTGCTATCATGATGTCAAAGGATTGTATAACTTGCTATGTAATTGATGGTTTAGTTGCAATAAAATTTTTCTTCGAAACCTACAAACTGTCTTTCTGTACACATGGCCTTCAACCGTTAAGGGCATTCGCAAACTCTTCCTATCTCACCCAATTTCCACTAACGATAGGACATTCATATAGAAAACGCTGTAATATATATTCATCATAGCTAAATTTCTTGATTAATTTTAAGAATTTTTTCCAATCGAACCAAATGAACCAGATTTTAAGAGTTCATGTGCCTTACACATAACTCTCCTCCTTTATATTTGGGGAATGCAGAGAAATTCATTTTTAAAGCCTCATAATAGTGACAAAGTATCATTCCATCTCAGCCGCTCTGCTCCGTTCTTTCGTCATCCATTGGGGAAACTACTCCTTATATCCACCCTATCTTTTAGTCCTTAGAAGGAATCGCGTGCATACGAGCCCATAATAAAAGAAAAATCACCAGCCTCGAAAGAGATTTTACTACATTAGCATTTTTATGAGGAATCTTAACGTGAAATTCGTCCAAAAGATTATCTTTATAATTACGAATATTGTCGACGAGGTACTCGAGTTGTAATTTTTGAAGGAGGTTTATTGAAATATGCTCCCGTAGCAAGAGACTTTCACAGGTTATTATCATACGCATTGTGATCAATGTAGTGTAAATGGAGCAAAAGGGAAGGTGGTTAGCCGCGGACGATAATTGTCCTGTCGGAGGATACGCTATGACATCCCGCTGAAAAATGGGTACGCTCTAAACCTGGCACATTGAGAGTGGCGAAAACGCTCCGGACCGCGGGGTCATCTGAAGGCATTCGTACACAGAGAGAGATTTTCTGAAAATGTTTCCGCCTCGAAAGGGTTAATCATTTCCCCACTCATTGGGTCATCGAGATTTAATTTCATATCCTTTTCGAGGAACGAGACATCTCCTCGAAAAGTATTTTGAGGCGGAATGCAACCCGATCAAACTAGAATCTTCGTAGAAGCGAATCCGCACAGAGCTTTGAACGTAAAGATTCTCCACGCAGATTTTAGGAAAGGTTGAAACAGATCGACGTTTTTCGTCATACGGAAAACATTCGAAATCCGACAGAGGGCCAAGTTATCGTGTCGTTACCGTGTCGCCTCAGTAGGCGGCTATCGTTATCGCGGAGCAGTCTTTGTTCTAGTGACATGTGAAACGAGTTTCCCCTCGCTTTTGCTACGCAGTTCTCCATCAATCGAATGGCTATCACATCTCTAAGATTTTCCCTGGATGAAGTGGTTGCGCCAGTGTTATTTTGTGCTGTGGTTAGCGGTGCACGTTAAAGATCGATTAGATTGCCGGCAGCTTCGAAGAGGACGGCAATGCGACATCGTCATCCCAGTGCAGGTCAAGCAGTACACCTTTTTGCGAGGATGCAAGGTTCATTCGAAAAGCTAAGCAAGGTAAGAAACGTCCCATTGAAATATATTTCTTTTCCCTCGACGACAACACTGTGCCCCGGAATTTTATTTGCCGATTGCTTCCTAGCGAAGCGCTTGGAATACCAAGATTCCCATTCAAGATATCTTGACCACCTTAAATAAGACTAGATTCGTACTAATAACAATCATATTGAACGAATGCACCAATATCTCTCGGCTGCATCCTGCATATGGGCTGGTAACTTATCGTTACAATGCGGCCTTTATTAAGTTTCCGAAGCCGTTTCTTCGAACAGAGGGCTCGGGCGCAACTTCATAGTTTTTATGAGGATGATTATATCTTCAACAGAGGGCATTAAATTAGAAAAAAGGGAAAATGAATGACTGGTGAAAGGGAGGATGTTGACACGGTGAGGTCGCTGTGGAAAGTGCCTAACGCGCGGCGGTATTTCGAGGCGCGATTGTCACCGACGGGAATCTAAAATCAGGGAAGGATTTTTGAAAATAAACCTAAGGTTAGTCGTCACCGATTAAAATTTAATGAAGATTAGTATTTATTATGACTTTTTGCCTACTACGTGAGTCTTACCGAGCACAAATACTGATTTCATAAGCATCGAAAACTTATTCCTTCCGATTTCAAGAAAACCGCCATTGCTCGCGGTCGACATAAAATAAGAGAGGAATTTTGGCGATATTCGATCGGAAATCGCATGAAGATATCTTTGGCATAATGTTTAATAATACAGCTTCTTCACTGACAGCGGTGGTATTTCTCTCAGCCAATCAGAAGCGAGAAAAATGTTTAGCGGTACTTCAAAAGTTATAAATTTTTTTTTTCAACATTTAATTTAGAAAAGAGCTAATCTCCGGCTACTGGAACGAGCCAAAAGTAGGGTTTGTCAATCTTTTCCATCTTCTCACTTTATGTTCCTTTATTTTACGATGAAAGTCTTAGCCACAGTCAGTATATATGTTCATAAACATACGCCTGCCATAACCTCCTCCAACACGAGATGTTAATTTTTACTAATTTCAAGAGTACGACACGTGAAACAATAACCAAACATAGTTATAAATCAATAAAACAGCCTTGACAGTGTCAGTCTAGTGGAAGTGAGCCTCGGTTCTGGATGTTGGCTACTTTTTTTAATTAATTCATCACACTTCAATTTTAGGATGCCATTGAATCGAGAACGTTCGCCGTCCTATACGCGAGCAGAGCGATGAGTCTTCACGGGATGGATTGCCGAGCACATTCTTGGAAGATGGAATGGATTGAATGAACCTTCGAGTTTGTGAGCAGATAACATTTTTAAGGTATGACTTATAACTGTTCATATTTTTCCTCACACTCAATTGAATCGAATATATTCTTCGATGCAAACCGAGCATAGTTATGCAATGGACGCTCCCATATTTGCAAAGGAAAAACAAATTACTTTTTGATACAAATCATTACGAACGGCAAGAAGGGCCATGAGCATTATCATCATCAGTGTCCATTCTATCTGCAGTAAGGTCCTTCTTTCTCGTCAAACTGCTCTATTTATCCTCTCTCTCTTTTGTTACTCCTCCTCACATTTTTCCATGGAGAACATTGGGAGCAAATTCAGAGCTTTTCAGCAGGATACCATTCTTTATGGATGATTTTGTGTGTCCTTGGACCTTCCATTGCCTTCGCTTGTCTCTGACCCTAACTAAGCATCTTATTTCCAGTGTTTTCAACCGCCAAAAGGTCTCCAAGCCTTGAGTGTTTCATCTGAATTATTTTCTGTGAACAGCGGCAAACTTCTGCAGACTTCCATCATGTCTCCGAGCGCTTTCAGGCTGAATTTACTGATAGCTTGTTTACTTCTTCACTCATTCAACCATTCCTGAGCTTCAAGCATTCGCTCATGGAGCATAGAGGTGGCAACTCCTTGTTGATTATTTCATATTGTTCTAGGTATTCCGGTTTATGATATGCTACCTTGATGACACCGCAATAAGGTAACTTGCAGTATCATAATTCTTCCACATGTTTCATGGGCAGCGGTGAACTTTACTTCATTCTTAAGGATTTCCATTTTAATGATTCCTGTTATTGTGTGACTTGTAAACGCCTTCGTTCAGTCAGTGCAACGATGATTCCATGGTGTCCTTATTTTCTAATTTGACATCCATTTTATCTCTGAGATTTCCCTCCCCAAAATAAAGTTAATCCCTTATTCTGATTACCAAATGGAAACGTTGGCATTGAATGCTGCAAGCATAATCAATCTCCAAGGCCTCCAATCCACCTCTTCCCTTACTCCTTCCTTTCATTCAAATGATTTTGGAATCCTTTTATTTCCTCACTCCCTTTGATGCTATGAATCTTCCCCGATGTGAAAATATTTAATCCATGACCTATTATATTCCCAATTTAAAATTTTGGGAACCCTACTGAGGCTTTCTCCATGATTACACAACTTTTGCTGCAGTGCATTGAGTAATCCACTTTCTTTCATTTCAGGCGAGGGACTTTGGCCCTAAATCTGACTGAGGAGAATTTGCAAAGGTGGCTTGGACTTCTAGAGGTTGACAAAGGATACGTTACGCCTGCTACAATAAACAACGCATATAGCTCGTGCTATCATGATGTCAAAGGATTGTATAACTTGCTATGTAATTGATGGTTTAGTTGCAATAAAATTTTTCTTCGAAACCTACAAACTGTCTTTCTGTACACATGGCCTTCAACCGTTAAGGGCATTCGCAAACTCTTCCTATCTCACCCAATTTCCACTAACGATAGGACATTCATATAGAAAACGCTGTAATATATATTCATCATAGCTAAATTTCTTGATTAATTTTAAGAATTTTTTCCAATCGAACCAAATGAACCAGATTTTAAGAGTTCATGTGCCTTACACATAACTCTCCTCCTTTATATTTGGGGAATGCAGAGAAATTCATTTTTAAAGCCTCATAATAGTGACAAAGTATCATTCCATCTCAGCCGCTCTGCTCCGTTCTTTCGTCATCCATTGGGGAAACTACTCCTTATATCCACCCTATCTTTTAGTCCTTAGAAGGAATCGCGTGCATACGAGCCCATAATAAAAGAAAAATCACCAGCCTCGAAAGAGATTTTACTACATTAGCATTTTTATGAGGAATCTTAACGTGAAATTCGTCCAAAAGATTATCTTTATAATTACGAATATTGTCGACGAGGTACTCGAGTTGTAATTTTTGAAGGAGGTTTATTGAAATATGCTCCCGTAGCAAGAGACTTTCACAGGTTATTATCATACGCATTGTGATCAATGTAGTGTAAATGGAGCAAAAGGGAAGGTGGTTAGCCGCGGACGATAATTGTCCTGTCGGAGGATACGCTATGACATCCCGCTGAAAAATGGGTACGCTCTAAACCTGGCACATTGAGAGTGGCGAAAACGCTCCGGACCGCGGGGTCATCTGAAGGCATTCGTACACAGAGAGAGATTTTCTGAAAATGTTTCCGCCTCGAAAGGGTTAATCATTTCCCCACTCATTGGGTCATCGAGATTTAATTTCATATCCTTTTCGAGGAACGAGACATCTCCTCGAAAAGTATTTTGAGGCGGAATGCAACCCGATCAAACTAGAATCTTCGTAGAAGCGAATCCGCACAGAGCTTTGAACGTAAAGATTCTCCACGCAGATTTTAGGAAAGGTTGAAACAGATCGACGTTTTTCGTCATACGGAAAACATTCGAAATCCGACAGAGGGCCAAGTTATCGTTCCCGTGTCGCCTCAGTAGGCGGCTATCGTTATCGCGGAGCAGTCTTTGTTCTAGTGACATGTGAAACGAGTTTCCCCACGCTTTTGCTACGCAGTTCTCCATCAATCGAATGGCTATCACATCTCTAAGATTTTCCCTGGATGAAGTGGTTGCGCCAGTGTTATTTTGTGCTGTGGTTAGCGGTGCACGTTAAAGATCGATTAGATTGCCGGCAGCTTCGAAGAGGACGGCAATGCGACATCGTCATCCCAGTGCAGGTCAAGCAGTACACCTTTTTGCGAGGATGCAAGGTTCATTCGAAAAGCTAAGCAAGGTAAGAAACGTCCCATTGAAATATATTTCTTTTCCCTCGACGACAACACTGTGCCCCGGAATTTTATTTGCCGATTGCTTCCTAGCGAAGCGCTTGGAATACCAAGATTCCCATTCAAGATATCTTGACCACCTTAAATAAGACTAGATTCGTACTAATAACAATCATATTGAACGAATGCACCAATATCTCTCGGCTGCATCCTGCATATGGGCTGGTAACTTATCGTTACAATGCGGCCTTTATTAAGTTTCCGAAGCCGTTTCTTCGAACAGAGGGCTCGGGCGCAACTTCATAGTTTTTATGAGGATGATTATATCTTCAACAGAGGGCATTAAATTAGAAAAAAGGGAAAATGAATGACTGGTGAAAGGGAGGATGTTGACACGGTGAGGTCGCTGTGGAAAGTGCCTAACGCGCGGCGGTATTTCGAGGCGCGATTGTCACCGACGGGAATCTAAAATCAGGGAAGGATTTTTGAAAATAAACCTAAGGTTAGTCGTCACCGATTAAAATTTAATGAAGATTAGTATTTATTATGACTTTTTGCCTACTACGTGAGTCTTACCGAGCACAAATACTGATTTCATAAGCATCGAAAACTTATTCCTTCCGATTTCAAGAAAACCGCCATTGCTCGCGGTCGACATAAAATAAGAGAGGAATTTTGGCGATATTCGATCGGAAATCGCATGAAGATATCTTTGGCATAATGTTTAATAATACAGCTTCTGCACTGACAGCGGTGGTATTTCTCTCAGCCAATCAGAAGCGAGAAAAATGTTTAGCGGTACTTCAAAAGTTATAAATTTTTTTTTTCAACATTTAATTTAGAAATGAGCTAATCTCCGGCTACTGGAACGAGCCAAAGCTAGGGTTTGTCAATCTTTTCCATCTTCTCACTTTATGTTCCTTTATTTTACGATGAAAGTCTTAGCCACAGTCAGTATATATGTTCATAAACATACGCCTGCCATAACCTCCTCCAACACGAGATGTTAATTTTTACTAATTTCAAGAGTACGACACGTGAAACAATAACCAAACATAGTTATAAATCAATAAAACAGCCTTGACAGTGTCACTCTAGTGGAAGTAAGCCTCGGTTCTGGATGTTGGCTACTTTTTTTAATTAATTCATCACACTTCAATTCTAGGATGCCATTGAATCGAGAACGTTCGCCGTCCTATACGCGAGCAGAGCGATGAGACTTCACGGGATGGATTGCCGAGCACATTCTTGGAAGATGGAATGGATTGACTGAACCTTCGACCTTGCGAGCAGATAACATTTTTAAGGTATGACTTATAACTGTTCATATTTTTCCTCACACTCTATTGAATCGAATATATTCTTCGATGCAAACCGAGCATAGTTATGCAATGGACGCTCCCATATTTGCAAAGGAAAAACAAATTACTTTTTGATACAAATCATTACGAACGACAAGAGGGGACAATGAGCATTATCATCATCAGTGTCCATTCTATCTGCAGTAAGGTCCTTCTTTCTCGTCAAACTGCTCTATTTATCCTCTCTCTCTTTTGTTACTCCTCCTCACATTTTTCCATGGAGAACATTGGGAGCAAATTCAGAGCTTTTCAGCAGGATACCATTCTTTATGGATGATTTTGTGTGTCCTTGGACCTTCCATTGCCTTCGCTTGTCTCTGACCCTAACTAAGCATCTTATTTCCAGTGTTTTCAACCGCCAAAAGGTCTCCACGCCTTGAGTGTTTCATCTGAATTATTTTCTGTGAACAGTGGCAAACTTCTGCAGACTTCCATCATGTCTCCGAGCGCTTTCAGGCTGAATTTACTGATAGCTTGTTTACTTCTTCACTCATTCAACCATTCCTGAGCTTCAAGCCTTCGCTCATGGAGCATAGAGGTGGCATCTCCTTGTTGATTATTTCATATTGTTCTAGGTATTCCGGTTTAAGTTATGCTACCTTGATGACACCGCAATAAGGTAACTTGCAGTATCATAATTCTTCCACATGCTTCATGGGCAGCGGTGAACTTTACTTCATTCTTAAGGATTTCCATTTTAATGATTCCTGTTATTGTGTGACTTGTAAACGCCTTCGTTCAGTCAGTGCAACGATGATTCCATGGTGTCCTTATTTTCTAATTTGACATCCATTTTATCTCTGAGATTTCCCTCCCCAAAATAAAGTTAATCCCTTATTCTGATTACCAAATGGAAACGTTGGCATTGAATGCTGCAAGCATAATCCATCTCCAAGGCCTCCAATCCACCTCTTCCCTTACTCCTTGCTTACATTCAAATGATTTTGGAATCCTTTTATTTCCTCACTCCCTTTGATGCTATGAATCTTCCCCGATGTGAAAATATTTAATCCATGACCTATTATATTCCCAATTTAAAATTTTGGGAACCCTACTGAGGCTTTCTCCATGATTACACAACTTTTGCTGCAGTGCATTGAGTAATCCACTTTCTTTCATTTCAGGCGAGGGACTTTGGCCCTAAATCTGACTGAGGAGAATTTGCAAAGGTGGCTTGGACTTCTAGAGGTTGACAAAGGATACGTTACGCCTGCTACAATAAACAACGCATATAGCTCGTGCTATCATGATGTCAAAGGATTGTATAACTTGCTATGTAATTGATGGTTTAGTTGCAATAAAATTTTTCTTCGAAACCTACAAACTGTCTTTCTGTACACATGGCCTTCAACCGTTAAGGGCATTCGCAAACTCTTCCTATCTCACCCAATTTCCACTAACGATAGGACATTCATATAGAAAACGCTGTAATATATTCATCATAGCTAAATTTCTTGATTAATTTTAAGAATTTTTTCCAATCGAACCAAATGAACCAGATTTTAAGAGTTCATGTGCCTTACACATAACTCTCCTCCTTTATATTTGGGGAATGCAGAGAAATTCATTTTTAAAGCCTCATAATAGTGACAAAGTATCATTCCATCTCAGCCGCTCTGCTCCGTTCTTTCGTCATCCATTGGGGAAACTACTCCTTATGTCCACCCTATCTTTTAGTCCTTAGAAGGAATCGCGTGCATACGAGCCCATAATAAAAGGAAAATCACCAGCCTCGAAAGAGATTTTACTACATTAGCATTTTTATGAGGAATCTTAACGTGAAATTCGTCCAAAAGATTATCTTTATAATTACGAATATTGTCGACGAGGTACTCGAATTGTAATTTTTGAAGGAGGTTTATTGAAATATGCTCCCGTAGCAAGAGACTTTCACAGGTTATTATCATACGCATTGTGATCAATGTAGTGTAAATGGAGCAAAAGGGAAGGTGGTTAGCCGCGGACGATAATTGTCCTGCCGGAGGATACGCTATGACATCCCGCTGAAAAATGGGTACGCTCTAAACCTGGCACATTGAGAGTGGCGAAAACGCTCCGGACCGCGGGGTCATCTGAAGGCATTCGTACACAGAGAGAGATTTTCTGAAAATGTTTCCGCCTCGAAAGGGTTAATCATTTCCCCACTCATTGGGTCATCGAGATTTAATTTCATATCCTTTTCGAGGAACGAGACATCTCCTCGAAAAGTATTTTGAGGCGGAATGCAACCCGATCAAACTAGAATCTTCGTAGAAGCGAATCCGCACAGAGCTTTGAACGTAAAGATTCTCCACGCAGATTTTAGGAAAGGTTGAAACAGATCGACGTTTTTCGTCATACGGAAAACATTCGAAATCCGACAGAGGGCCAAGTTATCGTTCCCGTGTCGCCTCAGTAGGCGGCTATCGTTATCGCGGAGCAGTCTTTGTTCTAGTGACATGTGAAACGAGTTTCCCCACGCTTTTGCTACGCAGTTCTCCATCAATCGAATGGCTATCACATCTCTAAGATTTTCCCTGGATGAAGTGGTTGCGCCAGTGTTATTTTGTGCTGTGGTTAGCGGTGCACGTTAAAGATCGATTAGATTGCCGGCAGCTTCGAAGAGGACGGCAATGCGACATCGTCATCCCAGTGCAGGTCAAGCAGTACACCTTTTTGCGAGGATGCAAGGTTCATTCGAAAAGCTAAGCAAGGTAAGAAACGTCCCATTGAAATATATTTCTTTTCCCTCGACGACAACACTGTGCCCCGGAATTTTATTTGCCGATTGCTTCCGAGCGAAGCGCTTGGAATACCAAGATTCCCATTCAAGATATCTTGACCACCTTAAAAAAGACTAGATTCGTACTAATAACAATCATATTGAACGAATGCACCAATATCTCTCGGCTGCATCCTGCATATGGGCTGGTAACTTATCGTTACAATGCGGCCTTTATTAAGTTTCCGAAGCCGTTTCTTCGAACAGAGGGCTCGGGCGCAACTTCATAGTTTTTATGAGGATGATTATATCTTCAACAGAGGGCATTAAATTAGAAAAAAGGGAAAATGAATGACTGGTGAAAGGGAGGATGTTGACACGGTGAGGTCGCTGTAGAAAGTGCCTAACGCGCGGCGGTATTTCGAGGCGCGATTGTCACCGACGGGAATCTAAAATCAGGGAAGGATTTTTGAAAATAAACCTAAGGTTAGTCGTTACCGATTAAAATTTAATGAAGATTAGTATTTATTATGACTTTTTGCCTACTACGTGAGTCTTACCGAGCACAAATACTGATTTCATAAGCATCGAAAACTTATTCCTTCCGATTTCAAGAAAACCGCCATTGCTCGCGGTCGACATAAAATAAGAGAGGAATTTTGGCGATATTCGATCGGAAATCGCATGAAGATATCTTTGGCATAATGTTTAATAATACAGCTTCTGCACTGACAGCGGTGGTATTTCTCTCAGCCAATCAGAAGCGAGAAAAATGTTTAGCGGTACTTCAAAAGTTATAAATTTTTTTTTTCAACATTTAATTTAGAAATGAGCTAATCTCCGGCTACTGGAACGAGCCAAAGCTAGGGTTTGTCAATCTTTTCCATCTTCTCACTTTATGTTCCTTTATTTTACGATGAAAGTCTTAGCCACAGTCAGTATATATGTTCATAAACATACGCCTGCCATAACCTCCTCCAACACGAGATGTTAATTTTTACTAATTTCAAGAGTACGACACGTGAAACAATAACCAAACATAGTTATAAATCAATAAAACAGCCTTGACAGTGTCACTCTAGTGGAAGTAAGCCTCGGTTCTGGATGTTGGCTACTTTTTTTAATTAATTCATCACACTTCAATTCTAGGATGCCATTGAATCGAGAACGTTCGCCGTCCTATACGCGAGCAGAGCGATGAGACTTCACGGGATGGATTGCCGAGCACATTCTTGGAAGATGGAATGGATTGACTGAACCTTCGACCTTGCGAGCAGATAACATTTTTAAGGTATGACTTATAACTGTTCATATTTTTCCTCACACTCTATTGAATCGAATATATTCTTCGATGCAAACCGAGCATAGTTATGCAATGGACGCTCCCATATTTGCAAAGGAAAAACAAATTACTTTTTGATACAAATCATTACGAACGACAAGAGGGGACAATGAGCATTATCATCATCAGTGTCCATTCTATCTGCAGTAAGGTCCTTCTTTCTCGTCAAACTGCTCTATTTATCCTCTCTCTCTTTTGTTACTCCTCCTCACATTTTTCCATGGAGAACATTGGGAGCAAATTCAGAGCTTTTCAGCAGGATACCATTCTTTATGGATGATTTTGTGTGTCCTTGGACCTTCCATTGCCTTCGCTTGTCTCTGACCCTAACTAAGCATCTTATTTCCAGTGTTTTCAACCGCCAAAAGGTCTCCACGCCTTGAGTGTTTCATCTGAATTATTTTCTGTGAACAGTGGCAAACTTCTGCAGACTTCCATCATGTCTCCGAGCGCTTTCAGGCTGAATTTACTGATAGCTTGTTTACTTCTTCACTCGTTCAACCATTCCTGAGCTTCAAGCCTTCGCTCATGGAGCATAGAGGTGGCATCTCCTTGTTGATTATTTCATATTGTTCTAGGTATTCCGGTTTAAGTTATGCTACCTTGATGACACCGCAATAAGGTAACTTGCAGTATCATAATTCTTCCACATGCTTCATGGGCAGCGGTGAACTTTACTTCATTCTTAAGGATTTCCATTTTAATGATTCCTGTTATTGTGTGACTTGTAAACGCCTTCGTTCAGTCAGTGCAACGATGATTCCATGGTGTCCTTATTTTCTAATTTGACATCCATTTTATCTCTGAGATTTCCCTCCCCAAAATAAAGTTAATCCCTTATTCTGATTACCAAATGGAAACGTTGGCATTGAATGCTGCAAGCATAATCCATCTCCAAGGCCTCCAATCCACCTCTTCCCTTACTCCTTGCTTACATTCAAATGATTTTGGAATCCTTTTATTTCCTCACTCCCTTTGATGCTATGAATCTTCCCCGATGTGAAAATATTTAATCCATGACCTATTATATTCCCAATTTAAAATTTTGGGAACCCTACTGAGGCTTTCTCCATGATTACACAACTTTTGCTGCAGTGCATTGAGTAATCCACTTTCTTTCATTTCAGGCGAGGGACTTTGGCCCTAAATCTGACTGAGGAGAATTTGCAAAGGTGGCTTGGACTTCTAGAGGTTGACAAAGGATACGTTACGCCTGCTACAATAAACAACGCATATAGCTCGTGCTATCATGATGTCAAAGGATTGTATAACTTGCTATGTAATTGATGGTTTAGTTGCAATAAAAATTTTATTGGAAACCTACAAACTGTCTTTCTGTACACATGGCCTTCAACCGTTAAGGGCATTCGCAAACTCTTCCTATCTCACCCAATTTCCACTAACGATAGGACATTCATATAGAAAACGCTGTAATATATTCATCATAGCTAAATTTCTTGATTAATTTTAAGAATTTTTTCCAATCGAACCAAATGAACCAGATTTTAAGAGTTCATGTGCCTTACACATAACTCTCCTCCTTTATATTTGGGGAATGCAGAGAAATTCATTTTTAAAGCCTCATAATAGTGACAAAGTATCATTCCATCTCAGCCGCTCTGCTCCGTTCTTTCGTCATCCATTGGGGAAACTACTCCTTATGTCCACCCTATCTTTTAGTCCTTAGAAGGAATCGCGTGCATACGAGCCCATAATAAAAGGAAAATCACCAGCCTCGAAAGAGATTTTACTACATTAGCATTTTTATGAGGAATCTTAACGTGAAATTCGTCCAAAAGATTATCTTTATAATTACGAATATTGTCGACGAGGTACTCGAATTGTAATTTTTGAAGGAGGTTTATTGAAATATGCTCCCGTAGCAAGAGACTTTCACAGGTTATTATCATACGCATTGTGATCAATGTAGTGTAAATGGAGCAAAAGGGAAGGTGGTTAGCCGCGGACGATAATTGTCCTGCCGGAGGATACGCTATGACATCCCGCTGAAAAATGGGTACGCTCTAAACCTGGCACATTGAGAGTGGCGAAAACGCTCCGGACCGCGGGGTCATCTGAAGGCATTCGTACACAGAGAGAGATTTTCTGAAAATGTTTCCGCCTCGAAAGGGTTAATCATTTCCCCACTCATTGGGTCATCGAGATTTAATTTCATATCCTTTTCGAGGAACGAGACATCTCCTCGAAAAGTATTTTGAGGCGGAATGCAACCCGATCAAACTAGAATCTTCGTAGAAGCGAATCCGCACAGAGCTTTGAACGTAAAGATTCTCCACGCAGATTTTAGGAAAGGTTGAAACAGATCGACGTTTTTCGTCATACGGAAAACATTCGAAATCCGACAGAGGGCCAAGTTATCGTTCCCGTGTCGCCTCAGTAGGCGGCTATCGTTATCGCGGAGCAGTCTTTGTTCTAGTGACATGTGAAACGAGTTTCCCCACGCTTTTGCTACGCAGTTCTCCATCAATCGAATGGCTATCACATCTCTAAGATTTTCCCTGGATGAAGTGGTTGCGCCAGTGTTATTTTGTGCTGTGGTTAGCGGTGCACGTTAAAGATCGATTAGATTGCCGGCAGCTTCGAAGAGGACGGCAATGCGACATCGTCATCCCAGTGCAGGTCAAGCAGTACACCTTTTTGCGAGGATGCAAGGTTCATTCGAAAAGCTAAGCAAGGTAAGAAACGTCCCATTGAAATATATTTCTTTTCCCTCGACGACAACACTGTGCCCCGGAATTTTATTTGCCGATTGCTTCCGAGCGAAGCGCTTGGAATACCAAGATTCCCATTCAAGATATCTTGACCACCTTAAAAAAGACTAGATTCGTACTAATAACAATCATATTGAACGAATGCACCAATATCTCTCGGCTGCATCCTGCATATGGGCTGGTAACTTATCGTTACAATGCGGCCTTTATTAAGTTTCCGAAGCCGTTTCTTCGAACAGAGGGCTCGGGCGCAACTTCATAGTTTTTATGAGGATGATTATATCTTCAACAGAGGGCATTAAATTAGAAAAAAGGGAAAATGAATGACTGGTGAAAGGGAGGATGTTGACACGGTGAGGTCGCTGTGGAAAGTGCCTAACGCGCGGCGGTATTTCGAGGCGCGATTGTCACCGACGGGAATCTAAAATCAGGGAAGGATTTTTGAAAATAAACCTAAGGTTAGTCGTCACCGATTAAAATTTAATGAAGATTAGTATTTATTATGACTTTTTGCCTACTACGTGAGTCTTACCGAGCACAAATACTGATTTCATAAGCATCGAAAAGTTATTCCTTCCGATTTCAAGAAAACCGCCATTGCTCGCGGTCGACAAAAAATAAGAGAGGAATTTTGGCGATATTCGATCGGAAATCGCATGAAGATATCTTTGGCATAATGTTTAATAATACAGTTTCTGCACTGACAGCGGTGGTATTTCTCTCAGCCAATCAGAAGCGAGAAAAATGTTTAGCGGTACTTCAAAAGTTATAAATTTTTTTTTTCAACATTTAATTTAGAAAAGAGCTAATCTCCGGCTACTGGAACGAGCCAAAAGTAGGGTTTGTCAATCTTTTCCATCTTCTCACTTTATGTTCCTTTATTTTACGATGAAAGTCTTAGCCACAGTCAGTATATATGTTCATAAACATACGCCTGCCATAACCTCCTCCAACACGAGATGTTAATTTTTACTAATTTCAAGAGTACGACACGTGAAACAATAACCAAACATAGTTATAAATCAATAAAACAGCCTTGACAGTGTCACTCTAGTGGAAGTGAGCCTCGGTTCTGGATGTTGGCTACTTTTTTTAATTAATTCATCACACTTCAATTCTAGGATGCCATTGAATCGAGAACGTTCGCCGTCCTATACGCGAGCAGAGCGATGAGACTTCACGGGATGGATTGCCGAGCACATTCTTGGAAGATGGAATGGATTGACTGAACCTTCGAGCTTGTGAGCAGATAACATTTTTAAGGTATGACTTATAACTGTTCATATTTTTCCTCACACTCTATTGAATCGAATATATTCTTCGATGCAAACCGAGCATAGTTATGCAATGGACGCTCCCATATTTGCAAAGGAAAAACAAATTACTTTTTGATACAAATCATTACGAACGACAAGAAGGGCCCATGAGCATTATCATCATCAGTGTCCATTCCATCTGCAGTAAGGTCCTTCTTTCTCGTCAAACTGCTCTATTTATCCTCTCTCTCTTTTGTTACTCCTCCTCACATTTTTCCATGGAGAACATTGGGAGCAAATTCAGAGCTTTTCAGCAGGATACCATTCTTTATGGATGATTTTGTGTGTCCTTGGACCTTCCATTGCCTTCGCTTGTCTCTGACCCTAACTAAGCATCTTATTTCCAGTGTTTTCAACCGCCAAAAGGTCTCCACGCCTTGAGTGTTTCATCTGAATTATTTTCTGTGAACAGTGGCAAACTTCTGCAGACTTCCATCATGTCTCCGAGCGCTTTCAGGCTGAATTTACTGATAGCTTGTTTACTTCTTCACTCATTCAACCATTCCTGAGCTTCAAGCCTTCGCTCATGGAGCATAGAGGTGGCATCTCCTTGTTGATTATTTCATATTGTTCTAGGTATTCCGGTTTATGTTATGCTACCTTGATGACACCGCAATAAGGTAACTTGCAGTATCATAATTCTTCCACATGTTTCATGGGCAGCGGTGAACTTTACTTCATTCTTAAGGATTTCCATTTTCATGATTCCTGTTATTGTGTGACTTGTAAACGCCTTCGTTCAGTCAGGGCAACGATGATTCCATGGTGTCCTTATTTTCTAATTTGACATCCATTTTATCTCTGAGATTTCCCTCCCCAAAATAAAGTTAATCCCTTATTCTGATTGCCAAATGGAAACGTTGGCATTGAATGCTGCAAGCATAATCCATCTCCAAGGCCTCCAATCCACCTCTTCCCTTACTCCTTGCTTACATTCAATTGATTTTGGAATCCTTTTATTTCCTCACTCCCTTTGATGCTATGAATCTTCCCCGATGTGAAAATATTTAATCCATGACCTATTATATTCCCAATTTAAAATTTTGGGAACCCTACTGAGGCTTTCTCCATGATTACACAACTTTTGCTGCAGTGCATTGAGTAATCCACTTTCTTTCATTTCAGGCGAGGGACTTTGGCCCTAAATCTGACTGAGGAGAATTTGCAAAGGTGGCTTGGACTTCTAGAGGTTGACAAAGGATACGTTACGCCTGCTACAATAAACAACGCATATAGCTCGTGCTATCATGATGTCAAAGGATTGTATAACTTGCTATGTAATTGATGGTTTAGTTGCAATAAAATTTTTCTTCGAAACCTACAAACTGTCTTTCTGTACACATGGCCTTCAACCGTTAAGGGCATTCGCAAACTCTTCCTATCTCACCCAATTTCCACTAACGATAGGACATTCATATAGAAAATGCTGTAATGTATATTCATCATAGCTAAATTTCTTGATTAATTTTAAGAATTTTTTCCAATCGAACCAAATGAACCAGATTTTAAGAGTTCATGTGCCTTACACATAACTCTCCTCCTTTATATTTGGGGAATGCAGAGAAATTCATTTTTAAAGCCTCATAATAGTGACAAAGTATCATTCCATCTCAGCCGCTCTGCTCCGTTCTTTCGTCATCCATTGGGGAAACTACTCCTTATGTCCACCCTATCTTTTAGTCCTTAGAAGGAATCGCGTGCATACGAGCCCATAATAAAAGGAAAATCACCAGCCTCGAAAGAGATTTTACTACATTAGCATTTTTATGAGGAATCTTAACGTGAAATTCGTCCAAAAGATTATCTTTATAATTACGAATATTGTCGACGAGGTACTCGAATTGTAATTTTTGAAGGAGGTTTATTGAAATATGCTCCCGTAGCAAGAGACTTTCACAGGTTATTATCATACGCATTGTGATCAATGCAGTGTAAATGGAGCAAAAGGGAAGGTGGTTAGCCGCGGACGATAATTGTCCTGTCGGAGGATACGCTATGACTTCCAGCTGAAAAATGGGTACGCTCTAAACCTGGCACATTGAGAGTGGCGAAAACGCTCCGGACCGCGGGGTCATCTGAAGGCATTCGTACACAGAGAGAGATTTTCTGAAAATGTTTCCGCCTCGAAAGGGTTAATCATTTCCCCACTCATTGGGTCATCGAGATTTAATTTCATATCCTTTTCGAGGAACGAGACATCTCCTCGAAAAGTATTTTGAGGCGGAATGCAACCCGATCAAACTAGAATCTTCGTAGAAGCGAATCCGCACAGAGCTTTGAACGTAAAGATTCTCCACGCAGATTTTAGGAAAGGTTGAAACAGATCGACGTTTTTCGTCATACGGAAAACATTCGAAATCCGACAGAGGGCCAAGTTATCGTTCCCGTGTCGCCTCAGTAGGCGGCTATCGTTATCGCGGAGCAGTCTTTGTTCTAGTGACATGTGAAACGAGTTTCCCCACGCTTTTGCTACGCAGTTCTCCATCAATCGAATGGCTATCACATCTCTAAGATTTTCCCTGGATGAAGTGGTTGCGCCAGTGTTATTTTGTGCTGTGGTTAGCGGTGCACGTTAAAGATCGATTAGATTGCCGGCAGCTTCGAAGAGGACGGCAATGCGACATCGTCATCCCAGTGCAGGTCAAGCAGTACACCTTTTTGCGAGGATGCAAGGTTCATTCGAAAAGCTAAGCAA
Source organism: Pantala flavescens (assembly GCA_020796165.1). Taxonomy (NCBI): domain Eukaryota; kingdom Metazoa; phylum Arthropoda; class Insecta; order Odonata; family Libellulidae; genus Pantala; species Pantala flavescens. The sequence continues at coordinate 52,022,371 of CM036883.1, forward strand.
GGTAAGAAACGTCCCATTGAAATATATTTCTTTTCCCTCGACGACAACACTGTGCCCCGGAATTTTATTTGCCGATTGCTTCCTAGCGAAGCGCTTGGAATACCAAGATTCCCATTCAAGATATCTTGACCACCTTAAATAAGACTAGATTCGTACTAATAACAATCATATTGAACGAATGCACCAATATCTCTCGGCTGCATCCTGCATATGGGCTGGTAACTTATCGTTACAATGCGGCCTTTATTAAGTTTCCGAAGCCGTTTCTTCGAACAGAGGGCTCGGGCGCAACTTCATAGTTTTTATGAGGATGATTATATCTTCAACAGAGGGCATTAAATTAGAAAAAAGGGAAAATGAATGACTGGTGAAAGGGAGGATGTTGACACGGTGAGGTCGCTGTGGAAAGTGCCTAACGCGCGGCGGTATTTCGAGGCGCGATTGTCACCGACGGGAATCTAAAATCAGGGAAGGATTTTTGAAAATAAACCTAAGCTTAGTCGTCACCGATTAAAATTTAATGAAGATTAGTATTTATTATGACTTTTTGCCTACTACGTGAGTCTTACCGAGCACAAATACTGATTTCATAAGCATCGAAAAGTTATTCCTTCCGATTTCAAGAAAACCGCCATTGCTCGCGGTCGACATAAAATAAGAGAGGAATTTTGGCGATATTCGATCGGAAATCGCATGAAGATATCTTTGGCATAATGTTTAATAATACAGTTTCTGCACTGACAGCGGTGGTATTTCTCTCAGCCAATCAGAAGCGAGAAAAATGTTTAGCGGTACTTCAAAAGTTATAAATTTTTTTTTTCAACATTTAATTTAGAAAAGAGCTAATCTCCGGCTACTGGAACGAGCCAAAAGTAGGGTTTGTCAATCTTTTCCATCTTCTCACTTTATGTTCCTTTATTTTACGATGAAAGTCTTAGCCACAGTCAGTATATATGTTCATAAACATACGCCTGCCATAACCTCCTCCAACACGAGATGTTAATTTTTACTAATTTCAAGAGTACGACACGTGAAACAATAACCAAACATAGTTATAAATCAATAAAACAGCCTTGACAGTGTCACTCTAGTGGAAGTGAGCCTCGGTTCTGGATGTTGGCTACTTTTTTTAATTAATTCATCACACTTCAATTCTAGGATGCCATTGAATCGAGAACGTTCGCCGTCCTATACGCGAGCAGAGCGATGAGACTTCACGGGATGGATTGCCGAGCACATTCTTGGAAGATGGAATGGATTGACTGAACCTTCGAGCTTGTGAGCAGATAACATTTTTAAGGTATGACTTATAACTGTTCATATTTTTCCTCACACTCTATTGAATCGAATATATTCTTCGATGCAAACCGAGCATAGTTATGCAATGGACGCTCCCATATTTGCAAAGGAAAAACAAATTACTTTTTGATACAAATCATTACGAACGACAAGAAGGGCCCATGAGCATTATCATCATCAGTGTCCATTCCATCTGCAGTAAGGTCCTTCTTTCTCGTCAAACTGCTCTATTTATCCTCTCTCTCTTTTGTTACTCCTCCTCACATTTTTCCATGGAGAACATTGGGAGCAAATTCAGAGCTTTTCAGCAGGATACCATTCTTTATGGATGATTTTGTGTGTCCTTGGACCTTCCATTGCCTTCGCTTGTCTCTGACCCTAACTAAGCATCTTATTTCCAGTGTTTTCAACCGCCAAAAGGTCTCCACGCCTTGAGTGTTTCATCTGAATTATTTTCTGTGAACAGTGGCAAACTTCTGCAGACTTCCATCATGTCTCCGAGCGCTTTCAGGCTGAATTTACTGATAGCTTGTTTACTTCTTCACTCATTCAACCATTCCTGAGCTTCAAGCCTTCGCTCATGGAGCATAGAGGTGGCATCTCCTTGTTGATTATTTCATATTGTTCTAGGTATTCCGGTTTATGTTATGCTACCTTGATGACACCGCAATAAGGTAACTTGCAGTATCATAATTCTTCCACATGTTTCATGGGCAGCGGTGAACTTTACTTCATTCTTAAGGATTTCCATTTTCATGATTCCTGTTATTGTGTGACTTGTAAACGCCTTCGTTCAGTCAGGGCAACGATGATTCCATGGTGTCCTTATTTTCTAATTTGACATCCATTTTATCTCTGAGATTTCCCTCCCCAAAATAAAGTTAATCCCTTATTCTGATTGCCAAATGGAAACGTTGGCATTGAATGCTGCAAGCATAATCCATCTCCAAGGCCTCCAATCCACCTCTTCCCTTACTCCTTGCTTACATTCAATTGATTTTGGAATCCTTTTATTTCCTCACTCCCTTTGATGCTATGAATCTTCCCCGATGTGAAAATATTTAATCCATGACCTATTATATTCCCAATTTAAAATTTTGGGAACCCTACTGAGGCTTTCTCCATGATTACACAACTTTTGCTGCAGTGCATTGAGTAATCCACTTTCTTTCATTTCAGGCGAGGGACTTTGGCCCTAAATCTGACTGAGGAGAATTTGCAAAGGTGGCTTGGACTTCTAGAGGTTGACAAAGGATACGTTACGCCTGCTACAATAAACAACGCATATAGCTCGTGCTATCATGATGTCAAAGGATTGTATAACTTGCTATGTAATTGATGGTTTAGTTGCAATAAAATTTTTCTTCGAAACCTACAAACTGTCTTTCTGTACACATGGCCTTCAACCGTTAAGGGCATTCGCAAACTCTTCCTATCTCACCCAATTTCCACTAACGATAGGACATTCATATAGAAAATGCTGTAATGTATATTCATCATAGCTAAATTTCTTGATTAATTTTAAGAATTTTTTCCAATCGAACCAAATGAACCAGATTTTAAGAGTTCATGTGCCTTACACATAACTCTCCTCCTTTATATTTGGGGAATGCAGAGAAATTCATTTTTAAAGCCTCATAATAGTGACAAAGTATCATTCCATCTCAGCCGCTCTGCTCCGTTCTTTCGTCATCCATTGGGGAAACTACTCCTTATGTCCACCCTATCTTTTAGTCCTTAGAAGGAATCGCGTGCATACGAGCCCATAATAAAAGGAAAATCACCAGCCTCGAAAGAGATTTTACTACATTAGCATTTTTATGAGGAATCTTAACGTGAAATTCGTCCAAAAGATTATCTTTATAATTACGAATATTGTCGACGAGGTACTCGAATTGTAATTTTTGAAGGAGGTTTATTGAAATATGCTCCCGTAGCAAGAGACTTTCACAGGTTATTATCATACGCATTGTGATCAATGTAGTGTAAATGGAGCAAAAGGGAAGGTGGTTAGCCGCGGACGATAATTGTCCTGCCGGAGGATACGCTATGACATCCCGCTGAAAAATGGGTACGCTCTAAACCTGGCACATTGAGAGTGGCGAAAACGCTCCGGACCGCGGGGTCATCTGAAGGCATTCGTACACAGAGAGAGATTTTCTGAAAATGTTTCCGCCTCGAAAGGGTTAATCATTTCCCCACTCATTGGGTCATCGAGATTTAATTTCATATCCTTTTCGAGGAACGAGACATCTCCTCGAAAAGTATTTTGAGGCGGAATGCAACCCGATCAAACTAGAATCTTCGTAGAAGCGAATCCGCACAGAGCTTTGAACGTAAAGATTCTCCACGCAGATTTTAGGAAAGGTTGAAACAGATCGACGTTTTTCGTCATACGGAAAACATTCGAAATCCGACAGAGGGCCAAGTTATCGTTCCCGTGTCGCCTCAGTAGGCGGCTATCGTTATCGCGGAGCAGTCTTTGTTCTAGTGACATGTGAAACGAGTTTCCCCACGCTTTTGCTACGCAGTTCTCCATCAATCGAATGGCTATCACATCTCTAAGATTTTCCCTGGATGAAGTGGTTGCGCCAGTGTTATTTTGTGCTGTGGTTAGCGGTGCACGTTAAAGATCGATTAGATTGCCGGCAGCTTCGAAGAGGACGGCAATGCGACATCGTCATCCCAGTGCAGGTCAAGCAGTACACCTTTTTGCGAGGATGCAAGGTTCATTCGAAAAGCTAAGCAAGGTAAGAAACGTCCCATTGAAATATATTTCTTTTCCCTCGACGACAACACTGTGCCCCGGAATTTTATTTGCCGATTGCTTCCGAGCGAAGCGCTTGGAATACCTAGATTCCCATTCAAGATATCTTGACCACCTTAAAAAAGACTAGATTCGTACTAATAACAATCATATTGAACGAATGCACCAATATCTCTCGGCTGCATCCTGCATATGGGCTGGTAACTTATCGTTACAATGCGGCCTTTATTAAGTTTCCGAAGCCGTTTCTTCGAACAGAGGGCTCGGGCGCAACTTCATAGTTTTTATGAGGATGATTATATCTTCAACAGAGGGCATTAAATTAGAAAAAAGGGAAAATGAATGACTGGTGAAAGGGAGGATGTTGACACGGTGAGGTCGCTGTGGAAAGTGCCTAACGCGCGGCGGTATTTCGAGGCGCGATTGTCACCGACGGGAATCTAAAATCAGGGAAGGATTTTTGAAAATAAACCTAAGCTTAGTCGTCACCGATTAAAATTTAATGAAGATTAGTATTTATTATGACTTTTTGCCTACTACGTGAGTCTTACCGAGCACAAATACTGATTTCATAAGCATCGAAAACTTATTCCTTCCGATTTCAAGAAAACCGCCATTGCTCGCGGTCGACATAAAATAAGAGAGGAATTTTGGCGATATTCGATCGGAAATCGCATGAAGATATCTTTGGCATAATGTTTAATAATACAGCTTCTGCACTGACAGCGGTGGTATTTCTCTCAGCCAATCAGAAGCGAGAAAAATGTTTAGCGGTACTTCAAAAGTTATAAATTTTTTTTTTCAACATTTAATTTAGAAAAGAGCTAATCTCCGGCTACTGGAACGAGCCAAAGCTAGGGTTTGTCAATCTTTTCCATCTTCTCACTTTATGTTCCTTTATTTTACGATGAAAGTCTTAGCCACAGTCAGTATATATGTTCATAAACATACGCCTGCCATAACCTCCTCCAACACGAGATGTTAATTTTTACTAATTTCAAGAGTACGACACGTGAAACAATAACCAAACATAGTTATAAATCAATAAAACAGCCTTGACAGTGTCACTCTAGTGGAAGTGAGCCTCGGTTCTGGATGTTGGCTACTTTTTTTAATTAATTCATCACACTTCAATTTTAGGATGCCATTGAATCGAGAACGTTCGCCGTCCTATACGCGAGCAGAGCGATGAGTCTTCACGGGATGGATTGCCGAGCACATTCTTGGAAGATGGAATGGATTGACTGAACCTTCGAGCTTGTGAGCAGATAACATTTTTAAGGTATGACTTATAACTGTTCATATTTTTCCTCACACTCAATTGAATCGAATATATTCTTCGATGCAAACCGAGCATAGTTATGCAATGGACGCTCCCATATTTGCAAAGGAAAAACAAATTACTTTTTGATACAAATCATTACGAACGGCAAGAGGGGCCCATGAGCATTATCATCATCAGTGTCCATTCTATCTGCAGTAAGGTCCTTCTTTCTCGTCAAACTGCTCTATTTATCCTCTCTCTCTTTTGTTACTCCTCCTCACATTTTTCCATGGAGAACATTGGGAGCATATTCAGAGCTTTTCAGCAGGATACCATTCTTTATGGATGATTTTGTGTGTCCTTGGACCTTCCATTGCCTTCGCTTGTCTCTGACCCTAACTAAGCATCTTATTTCCAGTGTTTTCAACCGCCAAAAGGTCTCCACGCCTTGAGTGTTTCATCTGAATTATTTTCTGTGAACAGTGGCAAACTTCTGCAGACTTCCATCATGTCTCCGAGCGCTTTCAGGCTGAATTTACTGATAGCTTGTTTACTTCTTCACTCATTCAACCATTCCTGAGCTTCAAGCCTTCGCTCATGGAGCATAGAGGTGGCATCTCCTTGTTGATTATTTCATATTGTTCTAGGTATTCCGGTTTATGTTATGCTACCTTGATGACACCGCAATAAGGTAACTTGCAGTATCATAATTCTTCCACATGTTTCATGGGCAGCGGTGAACTTTACTTCATTCTTAAGGATTTCCATTTTCATGATTCCTGTTATTGTGTGACTTGTAAACGCCTTCGTTCAGTCAGGGCAACGATGATTCCATGGTGTCCTTATTTTCTAATTTGACATCCATTTTATCTCTGAGATTTCCCTCCCCAAAATAAAGTTAATCCCTTATTCTGATTGCCAAATGGAAACGTTGGCATTGAATGCTGCAAGCATAATCCATCTCCAAGGCCTCCAATCCACCTCTTCCCTTACTCCTTGCTTACATTCAATTGATTTTGGAATCCTTTTATTTCCTCACTCCCTTTGATGCTATGAATCTTCCCCGATGTGAAAATATTTAATCCATGACCTATTATATTCCCAATTTAAAATTTTGGGAACCCTACTGAGGCTTTCTCTATGATTACACAACTTTTGCTGCAGTGCATTGAGTAATCCACTTTCTTTCATTTCAGGCGAGGGACTTTGGCCCTAAATCTGACTGAGGAGAATTTGCAAAGGTGGCTTGGACTTCTAGAGGTTGACAAAGGATACGTTACGCCTGCTACAATAAACAACGCATATAGCTCGTGCTATCATGATGTCAAAGGATTGTATAACTTGCTATGTAATTGATGGTTTAGTTGCAATAAAATTTTCCTTGGAAACCTACAAACTGTCTTTCTGTACACATGGCCTTCAACCGTTAAGGGCATTCGCAAACTCTTCCTATCTCACCCAATTTCCACTAACGATAGGACATTCATATAGAAAATGCTGTAATGTATATTCATCATAGCTAAATTTCTTGATTAATTTTAAGAATTTTTTCCAATCGAACCAAATGAACCAGATTTTAAGAGTTCATGTGCCTTACACATAACTCTCCTCCTTTATATTTGGGGAATGCAGAGAAATTCATTTTTAAAGCCTCATAATAGTGACAAAGTATCATTCCATCTCAGCCGCTCTGCTCCGTTCTTTCGTCATCCATTGGGGAAACTACTCCTTATGTCCACCCTATCTTTTAGTCCTTAGAAGGAATCGCGTGCATACGAGCCCATAATAAAAGGAAAATCACCAGCCTCGAAAGAGATTTTACTACATTAGCATTTTTATGAGGAATCTTAACGTGAAATTCGTCCAAAAGATTATCTTTATAATTACGAATATTGTCGACGAGGTACTCGAATTGTAATTTTTGAAGGAGGTTTATTGAAATATGCTCCCGTAGCAAGAGACTTTCACAGGTTATTATCATACGCATTGTGATCAATGTAGTGTAAATGGAGCAAAAGGGAAGGTGGTTAGCCGCGGACGATAATTGTCCTGCCGGAGGATACGCTATGACATCCCGCTGAAAAATGGGTACGCTCTAAACCTGGCACATTGAGAGTGGCGAAAACGCTCCGGACCGCGGGGTCATCTGAAGGCATTCGTACACAGAGAGAGATTTTCTGAAAATGTTTCCGCCTCGAAAGGGTTAATCATTTCCCCACTCATTGGGTCATCGAGATTTAATTTCATATCCTTTTCGAGGAACGAGACATCTCCTCGAAAAGTATTTTGAGGCGGAATGCAACCCGATCAAACTAGAATCTTCGTAGAAGCGAATCCGCACAGAGCTTTGAACGTAAAGATTCTCCACGCAGATTTTAGGAAAGGTTGAAACAGATCGACGTTTTTCGTCATACGGAAAACATTCGAAATCCGACAGAGGGCCAAGTTATCGTTCCCGTGTCGCCTCAGTAGGCGGCTATCGTTATCGCGGAGCAGTCTTTGTTCTAGTGACATGTGAAACGAGTTTCCCCACGCTTTTGCTACGCAGTTCTCCATCAATCGAATGGCTATCACATCTCTAAGATTTTCCCTGGATGAAGTGGTTGCGCCAGTGTTATTTTGTGCTGTGGTTAGCGGTGCACGTTAAAGATCGATTAGATTGCCGGCAGCTTCGAAGAGGACGGCAATGCGACATCGTCATCCCAGTGCAGGTCAAGCAGTACACCTTTTTGCGAGGATGCAAGGTTCATTCGAAAAGCTAAGCAAGGTAAGAAACGTCCCATTGAAATATATTTCTTTTCCCTCGACGACAACACTGTGCCCCGGAATTTTATTTGCCGATTGCTTCCGAGCGAAGCGCTTGGAATACCAAGATTCCCATTCAAGATATCTTGACCACCTTAAAAAAGACTAGATTCGTACTAATAACAATCATATTGAACGAATGCACCAATATCTCTCGGCTGCATCCTGCATATGGGCTGGTAACTTATCGTTACAATGCGGCCTTTATTAAGTTTCCGAAGCCGTTTCTTCGAACAGAGGGCTCGGGCGCAACTTCATAGTTTTTATGAGGATGATTATATCTTCAACAGAGGGCATTAAATTAGAAAAAAGGGAAAATGAATGACTGGTGAAAGGGAGGATGTTGACACGGTGAGGTCGCTGTGGAAAGTGCCTAACGCGCGGCGGTATTTCGAGGCGCGATTGTCACCGACGGGAATCTAAAATCAGGGAAGGATTTTTGAAAATAAACCTAAGCTTAGTCGTCACCGATTAAAATTTAATGAAGATTAGTATTTATTATGACTTTTTGCCTACTACGTGAGTCTTACCGAGCACAAATACTGATTTCATAAGCATCGAAAACTTATTCCTTCCGATTTCAAGAAAACCGCCATTGCTCGCGGTCGACATAAAATAAGAGAGGAATTTTGGCGATATTCGATCGGAAATCGCATGAAGATATCTTTGGCATAATGTTTAATAATACAGCTTCTGCACTGACAGCGGTGGTATTTCTCTCAGCCAATCAGAAGCGAGAAAAATGTTTAGCGGTACTTCAAAAGTTATAAATTTTTTTTTTCAACATTTAATTTAGAAAAGAGCTAATCTCCGGCTACTGGAACGAGCCAAAAGTAGGGTTTGTCAATCTTTTCCATCTTCTCACTTTATGTTCCTTTATTTTACGTTGAAAGTCTTAGCCACAGTCAGTATATATGTTCATAAACATACGCCTGCCATAACCTCCTCCAACACGAGATGTTAATTTTTACTAATTTCAAGAGTACGACACGTGAAACAATAACCAAACATAGTTATAAATCAATAAAACAGCCTTGACAGTGTCACTCTAGTGGAAGTGAGCCTCGGTTCTGGATGTTGGCTACTTTTTTTAATTAATTCATCACACTTCAATTCTAGGATGCCATTGAATCGAGAACGTTCGCCGTCCTATACGCGAGCAGAGCGATGAGTCTTCACGGGATGGATTGCCGAGCACATTCTTGGAAGATGGAATGGATTGACTGAACCTTCGAGCTTGTGAGCAGATAACATTTTTAAGGTATGACTTATAACTGTTCATATTTTTCCTCACACTCTATTGAATCGAATATATTCTTCGATGCAAACCGAGCATAGTTATGCAATGGACGCTCCCATATTTGCAAAGGAAAAACAAATTACTTTTTGATACAAATCATTACGAACGACAAGAAGGGCCCATGAGCATTATCATCATCAGTGTCCATTCCATCTGCAGTAAGGTCCTTCTTTCTCGTCAAACTGCTCTATTTATCCTCTCTCTCTTTTGTTACTCCTCCTCACATTTTTCCATGGAGAACATTGGGAGCAAATTCAGAGCTTTTCAGCAGGATACCATTCTTTATGGATGATTTTGTGTGTCCTTGGACCTTCCATTGCCTTCGCTTGTCTCTGACCCTAACTAAGCATCTTATTTCCAGTGTTTTCAACCGCCAAAAGGTCTCCACGCCTTGAGTGTTTCATCTGAATTATTTTCTGTGAACAGTGGCAAACTTCTGCAGACTTCCATCATGTCTCCGAGCGCTTTCAGGCTGAATTTACTGATAGCTTGTTTACTTCTTCACTCGTTCAACCATTCCTGAGCTTCAAGCCTTCGCTCATGGAGCATAGAGGTGGCATCTCCTTGTTGATTATTTCATATTGTTCTAGGTATTCCGGTTTATGTTATGCTACCTTGATGACACCGCAATAAGGTAACTTGCAGTATCATAATTCTTCCACATGTTTCATGGGCAGCGGTGAACTTTACTTCATTCTTAAGGATTTCCATTTTCATGATTCCTGTTATTGTGTGACTTGTAAACGCCTTCGTTCAGTCAGGGCAACGATGATTCCATGGTGTCCTTATTTTCTAATTTGACATCCATTTTATCTCTGAGATTTCCCTCCCCAAAATAAAGTTAATCCCTTATTCTGATTGCCAAATGGAAACGTTGGCATTGAATGCTGCAAGCATAATCCATCTCCAAGGCCTCCAATCCACCTCTTCCCTTACTCCTTGCTTACATTCAATTGATTTTGGAATCCTTTTATTTCCTCACTCCCTTTGATGCTATGAATCTTCCCCGATGTGAAAATATTTAATCCATGACCTATTATATTCCCAATTTAAAATTTTGGGAACCCTACTGAGGCTTTCTCTATGATTACACAACTTTTGCTGCAGTGCATTGAGTAATCCACTTTCTTTCATTTCAGGCGAGGGACTTTGGCCCTAAATCTGACTGAGGAGAATTTGCAAAGGTGGCTTGGACTTCTAGAGGTTGACAAAGGATACGTTACGCCTGCTACAATAAACAACGCATATAGCTCGTGCTATCATGATGTCAAAGGATTGTATAACTTGCTATGTAATTGATGGTTTAGTTGCAATAAAATTTTCCTTGGAAACCTACAAACTGTCTTTCTGTACACATGGCCTTCAACCGTTAAGGGCATTCGCAAACTCTTCCTTTCTCACCCAATTTCCACTAACGATAGGACATTCATATAGAAAATGCTGTAATGTATATTCATCATAGCTAAATTTCTTGATTAATTTTAAGAATTTTTTCCAATCGAACCAAATGAACCAGATTTTAAGAGTTCATGTGCCTTACACATAACTCTCCTCCTTTATATTTGGGGAATGCAGAGAAATTCATTTTTAAAGCCTCATAATAGTGACAAAGTATCATTCCATCTCAGCCGCTCTGCTCCGTTCTTTCGTCATCCATTGGGGAAACTACTCCTTATGTCCACCCTATCTTTTAGTCCTTAGAAGGAATCGCGTGCATACGAGCCCATAATAAAAGGAAAATCACCAGCCTCGAAAGAGATTTTACTACATTAGCATTTTTATGAGGAATCTTAACGTGAAATTCGTCCAAAAGATTATCTTTATAATTACGAATATTGTCGACGAGGTACTCGAATTGTAATTTTTGAAGGAGGTTTATTGAAATATGCTCCCGTAGCAAGAGACTTTCACAGGTTATTATCATACGCATTGTGATCAATGTAGTGTAAATGGAGCAAAAGGGAAGGTGGTTAGCCGCGGACGATAATTGTCCTGTCGGAGGATACGCTATGACATCCCGCTGAAAAATGGGTACGCTCTAAACCTGGCACATTGAGAGTGGCGAAAACGCTCCGGACCGCGGGGTCATCTGAAGGCATTCGTACACAGAGAGAGATTTTCTGAAAATGTTTCCGCCTCGAAAGGGTTAATCATTTCCCCACTCATTGGGTCATCGAGATTTAATTTCATATCCTTTTCGAGGAACGAGACATCTCCTCGAAAAGTATTTTGAGGCGGAATGCAACCCGATCAAACTAGAATCTTCGTAGAAGCGAATCCGCACAGAGCTTTGAACGTAAAGATTCTCCACGCAGATTTTAGGAAAGGTTGAAACAGATCGACGTTTTTCGTCATACGGAAAACATTCGAAATCCGACAGAGGGCCAAGTTATCGTTCCCGTGTCGCCTCAGTAGGCGGCTATCGTTATCGCGGAGCAGTCTTTGTTCTAGTGACATGTGAAACGAGTTTCCCCACGCTTTTGCTACGCAGTTCTCCATCAATCGAATGGCTATCACATCTCTAAGATTTTCCCTGGATGAAGTGGTTGCGCCAGTGTTATTTTGTGCTGTGGTTAGCGGTGCACGTTAAAGATCGATTAGATTGCCGGCAGCTTCGAAGAGGACGGCAATGCGACATCGTCATCCCAGTGCAGGTCAAGCAGTACACCTTTTTGCGAGGATGCAAGGTTCATTCGAAAAGCTAAGCAAGGTAAGAAACGTCCCATTGAAATATATTTCTTTTCCCTCGACGACAACACTGTGCCCCGGAATTTTATTTGCCGATTGCTTCCGAGCGAAGCGCTTGGAATACCTAGATTCCCATTCAAGATATCTTGACCACCTTAAAAAAGACTAGATTCGTACTAATAACAATCATATTGAACGAATGCACCAATATCTCTCGGCTGCATCCTGCATATGGGCTGGTAACTTATCGTTACAATGCGGCCTTTATTAAGTTTCCGAAGCCGTTTCTTCGAACAGAGGGCTCGGGCGCAACTTCATAGTTTTTATGAGGATGATTATATCTTCAACAGAGGGCATTAAATTAGAAAAAAGGGAAAATGAATGACTGGTGAAAGGGAGGATGTTGACACGGTGAGGTCGCTGTGGAAAGTGCCTAACGCGCGGCGGTATTTCGAGGCGCGATTGTCACCGACGGGAATCTAAAATCAGGGAAGGATTTTTGAAAATAAACCTAAGCTTAGTCGTCACCGATTAAAATTTAATGAAGATTAGTATTTATTATGACTTTTTGCCTACTACGTGAGTCTTACCGAGCACAAATACTGATTTCATAAGCATCGAAAACTTATTCCTTCCGATTTCAAGAAAACCGCCATTGCTCGCGGTCGACATAAAATAAGAGAGGAATTTTGGCGATATTCGATCGGAAATCGCATGAAGATATCTTTGGCATAATGTTTAATAATACAGCTTCTGCACTGACAGCGGTGGTATTTCTCTCAGCCAATCAGAAGCGAGAAAAATGTTTAGCGGTACTTCAAAAGTTATAAATTTTTTTTTTCAACATTTAATTTAGAAAAGAGCTAATCTCCGGCTACTGGAACGAGCCAAAAGTAGGGTTTGTCAATCTTTTCCATCTTCTCACTTTATGTTCCTTTATTTTACGTTGAAAGTCTTAGCCACAGTCAGTATATATGTTCATAAACATACGCCTGCCATAACCTCCTCCAACACGAGATGTTAATTTTTACTAATTTCAAGAGTACGACACGTGAAACAATAACCAAACATAGTTATAAATCAATAAAACAGCCTTGACAGTGTCACTCTAGTGGAAGTGAGCCTCGGTTCTGGATGTTGGCTACTTTTTTTAATTAATTCATCACACTTCAATTCTAGGATGCCATTGAATCGAGAACGTTCGCCGTCCTATACGCGAGCAGAGCGATGAGTCTTCACGGGATGGATTGCCGAGCACATTCTTGGAAGATGGAATGGATTGACTGAACCTTCGAGCTTGTGAGCAGATAACATTTTTAAGGTATGACTTATAACTGTTCATATTTTTCCTCACACTCTATTGAATCGAATATATTCTTCGATGCAAACCGAGCATAGTTATGCAATGGACGCTCCCATATTTGCAAAGGAAAAACAAATTACTTTTTGATACAAATCATTACGAACGACAAGAAGGGCCCATGAGCATTATCATCATCAGTGTCCATTCCATCTGCAGTAAGGTCCTTCTTTCTCGTCAAACTGCTCTATTTATCCTCTCTCTCTTTTGTTACTCCTCCTCACATTTTTCCATGGAGAACATTGGGAGCAAATTCAGAGCTTTTCAGCAGGATACCATTCTTTATGGATGATTTTGTGTGTCCTTGGACCTTCCATTGCCTTCGCTTGTCTCTGACCCTAACTAAGCATCTTATTTCCAGTGTTTTCAACCGCCAAAAGGTCTCCACGCCTTGAGTGTTTCATCTGAATTATTTTCTGTGAACAGTGGCAAACTTCTGCAGACTTCCATCATGTCTCCGAGCGCTTTCAGGCTGAATTTACTGATAGCTTGTTTACTTCTTCACTCGTTCAACCATTCCTGAGCTTCAAGCCTTCGCTCATGGAGCATAGAGGTGGCATCTCCTTGTTGATTATTTCATATTGTTCTAGGTATTCCGGTTTATGTTATGCTACCTTGATGACACCGCAATAAGGTAACTTGCAGAATCATAATTCTTCCACATGTTTCATGGGCAGCGGTGAACTTTACTTCATTCTTAAGGATTTCCATTTTAATGATTCCTGTTATTGTGTGACTTGTAAACGCCTTCGTTCAGTCAGTGCAACGATGATTCCATGGTGTCCTTATTTTCTAATTTGACATCCATTTTATCTCTGAGATTTCCCTCCCCAAAATAAAGTTAATCCCTTATTCTGATTGCCAAATGGAAACGTTGGCATTGAATGCTGCAAGCATAATCCATCTCCAAGGCCTCCAATCCACCTCTTCCCTTACTCCTTGCTTACATTCAAATGATTTTGGAATCCTTTTATTTCCTCACTCCCTTTGATGCTATGAATCTTCCCCGATGTGAAAATATTTAATCCATGACCTATTATATTCCCAATTTAAAATTTTGGGAACCCTACTGAGGCTTTCTCCATGATTACACAACTTTTGCTGCAGTGCATTGAGTAATCCACTTTCTTTCATTTCAGGCGAGGGACTTTGGCCCTAAATCTGACTGAGGAGAATTTGCAAAGGTGGCTTGGACTTCTAGAGGTTGACAAAGGATACGTTACGCCTGCTACAATAAACAACGCATATAGCTCGTGCTATCATGATGTCAAAGGATTGTATAACTTGCTATGTAATTGATGGTTTAGTTGCAATAAAATTTTTCTTCGAAACCTACAAACTGTCTTTCTGTACACATGGCCTTCAACCGTTAAGGGCATTCGCAAACTCTTCCTATCTCACCCAATTTCCACTAACGATAGGACATTCATATAGAAAATGCTGTAATATATATTCATCATAGCTAAATTTCTTGATTAATTTTAAGAATTTTTTCCAATCGAACCAAATGAACCAGATTTTAAGAGTTCATGTGCCTTACACATAACTCTCCTCCTTTATATTTGGGGAATGCAGAGAAATTCATTTTTAAAGCCTCGTAATAGTGACAAAGTATCATTCCAACTCAGCCGCTCTGCTCCGTTCTTTCGTCATCCATTGGGGAAACTACTCCTTATGTCCACCCTATCTTTTAGTCCTTAGAAGGAATCGCGTGCATACGAGCACATAATAAAAGGAAAATCACCAGCCTCGAAAGAGATTTTACTACATTAGCATTTTTATGAGGAATCTTAACGTGAAATTCGTCCAAAAGATTATCTTTATAATTACGAATATTGTCGACGAGGTACTCGAATTGTAATTTTTGAAGGAGGTTTATTGAAATATGCTCCCGTAGCAAGAGACTTTCACAGGTTATTATCATACGCATTGTGATCAATGTAGTGTAAATGGAGCAAAAGGGAAGGTGGTTAGCCGCGGACGATAATTGTCCTGTCGGAGGATACGCAATGACTTCCAGCTGAAAAATGGGTACGCTCTAAACCTGGCACATTGAGAGTGGCGAAAACGCTCCGGACCGCGGGGTCATCTGAAGGCATTCGTACACAGAGAGAGATTTTCTGAAAATGTTTCCGCCTCGAAAGGGTTAATCATTTCCCCACTCATTGGGTCATCGAGATTTAATTTCATATCCTTTTCGAGGAACGAGACATCTCCTCGAAAAGTATTTTGAGGTGGAATGCAACCCGATCAAACTAGAAACTTCGTAGAAGCGAATCCGCACAGAGCTTTGAACGTAAAGATTCTCCACGCAGATTTTAGGAAAGGTTGAAACAGATCGACGTTTTTCGTCATACGGAAAACATTCGAAATCCGACAGAGGGCCAAGTTATCGTTCCCGTGTCGCCTCAGTAGGCGGCTATCGTTATCGCGGAGCAGTCTTTGTTCTAGTGACATGTGAAACGAGTTTCCCCACGCTTTTGCTACGCAGTTCTCCATCAATCGAATGGCTATCACATCTCTAAGATTTTCCCTGGATGAAGTGGTTGCGCCAGTGTTATTTTGTGCTGTGGTTAGCGGTGCACGTTAAAGATCGATTAGATTGCCGGCAGCTTCGAAGAGGACGGCAATGCGACATCGTCATCCCAGTGCAGGTCAAGCAGTACACCTTTTTGCGAGGATGCAAGGTTCATTCGAAAAGCTAAGCAAGGTAAGAAACGTCCCATTGAAATATATTTCTTTTCCCTCGACGACAACACTGTGCCCCGGAATTTTATTTGCCGATTGCTTCCGAGCGAAGCGCTTGGAATACCTAGATTCCCATTCAAGATATCTTGACCACCTTAAAAAAGACTAGATTCGTACTAATAACAATCATATTGAACGAATGCACCAATATCTCTCGGCTGCATCCTGCATATGGGCTGGTAACTTATCGTTACAATGCGGCCTTTATTAAGTTTCCGAAGCCGTTTCTTCGAACAGAGGGCTCGGGCGCAACTTCATAGTTTTTATGAGGATGATTATATCTTCAACAGAGGGCATTAAATTAGAAAAAAGGGAAAATGAATGACTGGTGAAAGGGAGGATGTTGACACGGTGAGGTCGCTGTGGAAAGTGCCTAACGCGCGGCGGTATTTCGAGGCGCGATTGTCACCGACGGGAATCTAAAATCAGGGAAGGATTTTTGAAAATAAACCTAAGGTTAGTCGTTACCGATTGAAATTTAAGGAAGATTAGTATTTATTATGACTTTTTGCCTACTACGTGAGTCTTACCGAGCACAAATACTGATTTCATAAGTATCGAAAACTTATTCCTTCCGATTTCAAGAAAACCGCCATTGCTCGCGGTCGACATAAAATAAGAGAGGAATTTTGGCGATATTCGATCGGAAATCGCATGAAGATATCTTTGGCATAATGTTTAATAATACAGCTTCTGCACTGACAGCGGTGGTATTTCTCTCAGCCAATCAGAAGCGAGAAAAATGTTTAGCGGTACTTCAAAAGTTATAAATTTTTTTTTTCAACATTTAATTTAGAAAAGAGCTAATCTCCGGCTACTGGAACGAGCCAAAAGTAGGGTTTGTCCATCTTTTCCATCTTCTCACTTTATGTTCCTTTATTTTACGATGAAAGTCTTAGCCACAGTCAGTATATATGTTCATAAACATACGCCTGCCATAACCTCCTCCAACACGAGATGTTAATTTTTACTAATTTCAAGAGTACGACACGTGAAACAATAACCAAACATAGTTATAAATCAATAAAACAGCCTTGACAGTGTCACTCTAGTGGAAGTGAGCCTCGGTTCTGGATGTTGGCTACTTTTTTTAATTAATTCATCACACTTCAATTCTAGGATGCCATTGAATCGAGAACGTTCGCCGTCCTATACGCGAGCAGAGCGATGAGTCTTCACGGGATGGATTGCCGAGCACATTCTTGGAAGATGGAATGGATTGACTGAACCTTCGAGCTTGTGAGCAGATAACATTTTTAAGGTATGACTTATAACTGTTCATATTTTTCCTCACACTCTATTGAATCGAATATATTCTTCGATGCAAACCGAGCATAGTTATGCAATGGACGCTCCCATATTTGCAAAGGAAAAACAAATTACTTTTTGATACAAATCATTACGAACGACAAGAAGGGCCCATGAGCATTATCATCATCAGTGTCCATTCCATCTGCAGTAAGGTCCTTCTTTCTCGTCAAACTGCTCTATTTATCCTCTCTCTCTTTTGTTACTCCTCCTCACATTTTTCCATGGAGAACATTGGGAGCAAATTCAGAGCTTTTCAGCAGGATACCATTCTTTATGGATGATTTTGTGTGTCCTTGGACCTTCCATTGCCTTCGCTTGTCTCTGACCCTAACTAAGCATCTTATTTCCAGTGTTTTCAACCGCCAAAAGGTCTCCACGCCTTGAGTGTTTCATCTGAATTATTTTCTGTGAACAGTGGCAAACTTCTGCAGACTTCCATCATGTCTCCGAGCGCTTTCAGGCTGAATTTACTGATAGCTTGTTTACTTCTTCACTCGTTCAACCATTCCTGAGCTTCAAGCCTTCGCTCATGGAGCATAGAGGTGGCATCTCCTTGTTGATTATTTCATATTGTTCTAGGTATTCCGGTTTATGTTATGCTACCTTGATGACACCGCAATAAGGTAACTTGCAGTATCATAATTCTTCCACATGTTTCATGGGCAGCGGTGAACTTTACTTCATTCTTAAGGATTTCCATTTTCATGATTCCTGTTATTGTGTGACTTGTAAACGCCTTCGTTCAGTCAGTGCAACGATGATTCCATGGTGTCCTTATTTTCTAATTTGACATCCATTTTATCTCTGAGATTTCCCTCCCCAAAATAAAGTTAATCCCTTATTCTGATTACCAAATGGAAACGTTGGCATTGAATGCTGCAAGCATAATCCATCTCCAAGGCCTCCAATCCACCTCTTCCCTTACTCCTTGCTTACATTCAAATGATTTTGGAATCCTTTTATTTCCTCACTCCCTTTGATGCTATGAATCTTCCCCGATGTGAAAATATTTAATCCATGACCTATTATATTCCCAATTTAAAATTTTGGGAACCCTACTGAGGCTTTCTCCATGATTACACAACTTTTGCTGCAGTGCATTGAGTAATCCACTTTCTTTCATTTCAGGCGAGGGACTTTGGCCCTAAATCTGACTGAGGAGAATTTGCAAAGGTGGCTTGGACTTCTAGAGGTTGACAAAGGATACGTTACGCCTGCTACAATAAACAACGCATATAGCTCGTGCTATCATGATGTCAAAGGATTGTATAACTTGCTATGTAATTGATGGTTTAGTTGCAATAAAATTTTTCTTCGAAACCTACAAACTGTCTTTCTGTACACATGGCCTTCAACCGTTAAGGGCATTCGCAAACTCTTCCTATCTCATCCAATTTCCACTAACGATAGGACATTCATATAGAAAACGCTGTAATATATATTCATCATAGCTAAATTTCTTGATTAATTTTAAGAATTTTTTCCAATCGAACCAAATGAACCAGATTTTAAGAGTTCATGTGCCTTACACATAACTCTCCTCCTTTATATTTGGGGAATGCAGAGAAATTCATTTTTAAAGCCTCGTAATAGTGACAAAGTATCATTCCATCTCAGCCGCTCTGCTCCGTTCTTTCGTCATCCATTGGGGAAACTACTCCTTATGTCCACCCTATCTTTTAGTCCTTAGAAGGAATCGCGTGCATACGAGCCCATAATAAAAGGAAAATCACCAGCCTCGAAAGAGATTTTACTACATTAGCATTTTTATGAGGAATCTTAACGTGAAATTCGTCCAAAAGATTATCTTTATAATTACGAATATTGTCGACGAGGTACTCGAGTTGTAATTTTTGAAGGAGGTTTATTGAAATATGCTCCCGTAGCAAGAGACTTTCACAGGTTATTATCATACGCATTGTGATCAATGTAGTGTAAATGGAGCAAAAGGGAAGGTGGTTAGCCGCGGACGATAATTGTCCTGTCGGAGGATACGCAATGACTTCCAGCTGAAAAATGGGTACGCTCTAAACTTGGCACATTGAGAGTGGCGAAAACGCTCCGGACCGCGGGGTCATCTGAAGGCATTCGTACACAGAGAGAGATTTTCTGAAAATGTTTCCGCCTCGAAAGGGTTAATCATTTCCCCACTCATTGGGTCATCGAGATTTAATTTCATATCCTTTTCGAGGAACGAGACATCTCCTCGAAAAGTATTTTGAGGCGGAATGCAACCCGATCAAACTAGAATCTTCGTAGAAGCGAATCCGCACAGAGCTTTGAACGTAAAGATTCTCCACGCAGATTTTAGGAAAGGTTGAAACAGATCGACGTTTTTCGTCATACGGAAAACATTCGAAATCCGACAGAGGGCCAAGTTATCGTTCCCGTGTCGCCTCAGTAGGCGGCTATCGTTATCGCGGAGCAGTCTTTGTTCTAGTGACATGTGAAACGAGTTTCCCCACGCTTTTGCTACGCAGTTCTCCATCAATCGAATGGCTATCACATCTCTAAGATTTTCCCTGGATGAAGTGGTTGCGCCAGTGTTATTTTGTGCTGTGGTTAGCGGTGCACGTTAAAGATCGATTAGATTGCCGGCAGCTTCGAAGAGGACGGCAATGCGACATCGTCATCCCAGTGCAGGTCAAGCAGTACACCTTTTTGCGAGGATGCAAGGTTCATTCGAAAAGCTAAGCAAGGTAAGAAACGTCCCATTGAAATATATTTCTTTTCCCTCGACGACAACACTGTGCCCCGGAATTTTATTTGCCGATTGCTTCCGAGCGAAGCGCTTGGAATACCTAGATTCCCATTCAAGATATCTTGACCACCTTAAAAAAGACTAGATTCGTACTAATAACAATCATATTGAACGAATGCACCAATATCTCTCGGCTGCATCCTGCATATGGGCTGGTAACTTATCGTTACAATGCGGCCTTTATTAAGTTTCCGAAGCCGTTTCTTCGAACAGAGGGCTCGGGCGCAACTTCATAGTTTTTATGAGGATGATTATATCTTCAACAGAGGGCATTAAATTAGAAAAAAGGGAAAATGAATGACTGGTGAAAGGGAGGATGTTGACACGGTGAGGTCGCTGTGGAAAGTGCCTAACGCGCGGCGGTATTTCGAGGCGCGATTGTCACCGACGGGAATCTAAAATCAGGGAAGGATTTTTGAAAATAAACCTAAGGTTAGTCGTTACCGATTAAAATTTAATGAAGATTAGTATTTATTATGACTTTTTGCCTACTACGTGAGTCTTACCGAGCACAAATACTGATTTCATAAGCATCGAAAACTTATTCCTTCCGATTTCAAGAAAACCGCCATTGCTCGCGGTCGACATAAAATAAGAGAGGAATTTTGGCGATATTCGATCGGAAATCGCATGAAGATATCTTTGGCATAATGTTTAATAATACAGCTTCTGCACTGACAGCGGTGGTATTTCTCTCAGCCAATCAGAAGCGAGAAAAATGTTTAGCGGTACTTCAAAAGTTATAAATTTTTTTTTTCAACATTTAATTTAGAAAAGAGCTAATCTCCGGCTACTGGAACGAGCCAAAAGTAGGGTTTGTCCATCTTTTCCATCTTCTCACTTTATGTTCCTTTATTTTACGATGAAAGTCTTAGCCACAGTCAGTATATATGTTCATAAACATACGCCTGCCATAACCTCCTCCAACACGAGATGTTAATTTTTACTAATTTCAAGAGTACGACACGTGAAACAATAACCAAACATAGTTATAAATCAATAAAACAGCCTTGACAGTGTCACTCTAGTGGAAGTGAGCCTCGGTTCTGGATGTTGGCTACTTTTTTTAATTAATTCATCACACTTCAATTCTAGGATGCCATTGAATCGAGAACGTTCGCCGTCCTATACGCGAGCAGAGCGATGAGTCTTCACGGGATGGATTGCCGAGCACATTCTTGGAAGATGGAATGGATTGACTGAACCTTCGAGCTTGTGAGCAGATAACATTTTTAAGGTATGACTTATAACTGTTCATATTTTTCCTCACACTCTATTGAATCGAATATATTCTTCGATGCAAACCGAGCATAGTTATGCAATGGACGCTCCCATATTTGAAAAGGAAAAACAAATTACTTTTTGATACAAATCATTACGAACGACAAGAAGGGCCCATGAGCATTATCATCATCAGTGTCCATTCCATCTGCAGTAAGGTCCTTCTTTCTCGTCAAACTGCTCTATTTATCCTCTCTCTCTTTTGTTACTCCTCCTCACATTTTTCCATGGAGAACATTGGGAGCAAATTCAGAGCTTTTCAGCAGGATACCATTCTTTATGGATGATTTTGTGTGTCCTTGGACCTTCCATTGCCTTCGCTTGTCTCTGACCCTAACTAAGCATCTTATTTCCAGTGTTTTCAACCGCCAAAAGGTCTCCACGCCTTGAGTGTTTCATCTGAATTATTTTCTGTGAACAGTGGCAAACTTCTGCAGACTTCCATCATGTCTCCGAGCGCTTTCAGGCTGAATTTACTGATAGCTTGTTTACTTCTTCACTCATTCAACCATTCCTGAGCTTCAAGCCTTCGCTCATGGAGCATAGAGGTGGCATCTCCTTGTTGATTATTTCATATTGTTCTAGGTATTCCGGTTTATGTTATGCTACCTTGATGACACCGCAATAAGGTAACTTGCAGTATCATAATTCTTCCACATGTTTCATGGGCAGCGGTGAACTTTACTTCATTCTTAAGGATTTCCATTTTCATGATTCCTGTTATTGTGTGACTTGTAAACGCCTTCGTTCAGTCAGGGCAACGATGATTCCATGGTGTCCTTATTTTCTAATTTGACATCCATTTTATCTCTGAGATTTCCCTCCCCAAAATAAAGTTAATCCCTTATTCTGATTGCCAAATGGAAACGTTGGCATTGAATGCTGCAAGCATAATCCATCTCCAAGGCCTCCAATCCACCTCTTCCCTTACTCCTTGCTTACATTCAATTGATTTTGGAATCCTTTTATTTCCTCACTCCCTTTGATGCTATGAATCTTCCCCGATGTGAAAATATTTAATCCATGACCTATTATATTCCCAATTTAAAATTTTGGGAACCCTACTGAGGCTTTCTCCATGATTACACAACTTTTGCTGCAGTGCATTGAGTAATCCACTTTCTTTCATTTCAGGCGAGGGACTTTGGCCCTAAATCTGACTGAGGAGAATTTGCAAAGGTGGCTTGGACTTCTAGAGGTTGACAAAGGATACGTTACGCCTGCTACAATAAACAACGCATATAGCTCGTGCTATCATGATGTCAAAGGATTGTATAACTTGCTATGTAATTGATGGTTTAGTTGCAATAAAATTTTTCTTCGAAACCTACAAACTGTCTTTCTGTACACATGGCCTTCAACCGTTAAGGGCATTCGCAAACTCTTCCTATCTCACCCAATTTCCACTAACGATAGGACATTCATATAGAAAATGCTGTAATATATATTCATCATAGCTAAATTTCTTGATTAATTTTAAGAATTTTTTCCAATCGAACCAAATGAACCAGATTTTAAGAGTTCATGTGCCTTACACATAACTCTCCTCCTTTATATTTGGGGAATGCAGAGAAATTCATTTTTAAAGCCTCATAATAGTGACAAAGTATCATTCCATCTCAGCCGCTCTGCTCCGTTCTTTCGTCATCCATTGGGGAAACTACTCCTTATGTCCACCCTATCTTTTAGTCCTTAGAAGGAATCGCGTGCATACGAGCCCATAATAAAAGGAAAATCACCAGCCTCGAAAGAGATTTTACTACATTAGCATTTTTATGAGGAATCTTAACGTGAAATTCGTCCAAAAGATTATCTTTATAATTACGAATATTGTCGACGAGGTACTCGAGTTGTAATTTTTGAAGGAGGTTTATTGAAATATGCTCCCGTAGCAAGAGACTTTCACAGGTTATTATCATACGCATTGTGATCAATGTAGTGTAAATGGAGCAAAAGGGAAGGTGGTTAGCCGCGGACGATAATTGTCCTGTCGGAGGATACGCTATGACATCCCGCTGAAAAATGGGTACGCTCTAAACCTGGCACATTGAGAGTGGCGAAAACGCTCCGGACCGCGGGGTCATCTGAAGGCATTCGTACACAGAGAGAGATTTTCTGAAAATGTTTCCGCCTCGAAAGGGTTAATCATTTCCCCACTCATTGGGTCATCGAGATTTAATTTCATATCCTTTTCGAGGAACGAGACATCTCCTCGAAAAGTATTTTGAGGCGGAATGCAACCCGATCAAACTAGAATCTTCGTAGAAGCGAATCCGCACAGAGCTTTGAACGTAAAGATTCTCCACGCAGATTTTAGGAAAGGTTGAAACAGATCGACGTTTTTCGTCATACGGAAAACATTCGAAATCCGACAGAGGGCCAAGTTATCGTTCCCGTGTCGCCTCAGTAGGCGGCTATCGTTATCGCGGAGCAGTCTTTGTTCTAGTGACATGTGAAACGAGTTTCCCCACGCTTTTGCTACGCAGTTCTCCATCAATCGAATGGCTATCACATCTCTAAGATTTTCCCTGGATGAAGTGGTAGCGCCAGTGTTATTTTGTGCTGTGGTTAGCGGTGCACGTTAAAGATCGATTAGATTGCCGGCAGCTTCGAAGAGGACGGCAATGCGACATCGTCATCCCAGTGCAGGTCAAGCAGTACACCTTTTTGCGAGGATGCAAGGTTCATTCGAAAAGCTAAGCAAGGTAAGAAACGTCCCATTGAAATATATTTCTTTTCCCTCGACGACAACACTGTGCCCCGGAATTTTATTTGCCGATTGCTTCCTAGCGAAGCGCTTGGAATACCAAGATTCCCATTCAAGATATCTTGACCACCTTAAAAAAGACTAGATTCGTACTAATAACAATCATATTGAACGAATGCACCAATATCTCTCGGCTGCATCCTGCATATGGGCTGGTAACTTATCGTTACAATGCGGCCTTTATTAAGTTTCCGAAGCCGTTTCTTCGAACAGAGGGCTCGGGCGCAACTTCATAGTTTTTATGAGGATGATTATATCTTCAACAGAGGGCATTAAATTAGAAAAAAGGGAAAATGAATGACTGGTGAAAGGGAGGATGTTGACACGGTGAGGTCGCTGTGGAAAGTGCCTAACGCGCGGCGGTATTTCGAGGCGCGATTGTCACCGACGGGAATCTAAAATCAGGGAAGGATTTTTGAAAATAAACCTAAGGCTAGTCGTTACCGATAAAAATTTAATGAAGATTAGTATTTATTATGACTTTTTGCCTACTACGTGAGTCTTACCGAGCACAAATACTGATTTCATAAGCATCGAAAAGTTATTCCTTCCGATTTCAAGAAAACCGCCATTGCTCGCGGTCGACATAAAATAAGAGAGGAATTTTGGCGATATTCGATCGGAAATCGCATGAAGATATCTTTGGCATAATGTTTAATAATACAGTTTCTGCACTGACAGCGGTGGTATTTCTCTCAGCCAATCAGAAGCGAGAAAAATGTTTAGCGGTACTTCAAAAGTTATAAATTTTTTTTTCAACATTTAATTTAGAAAAGAGCTAATCTCCGGCTACTGGAACGAGCCAAAAGTAGGGTTTGTCAATCTTTTCCATCTTCTCACTTTATGTTCCTTTATTTTACGATGAAAGTCTTAGCCACAGTCAGTATATATGTTCATAAACATACGCCTGCCATAACCTCCTCCAACACGAGATGTTAATTTTTACTAATTTCAAGAGTACTACACGTGAAACAATAACCAAACATAGTTATAAATCAATAAAACAGCCTTGACAGTGTCAGTCTAGTGGAAGTGAGCCTCGGTTCTGGATGTTGGCTACTCTTTTTAATTAATTCATCACACTTCAATTTTAGGATGCCATTGAATCGAGAACGTTCGCCGTCCTATACGCGAGCAGAGCGATGAGTCTTCACGGGATGGATTGCCGAGCACATTCTTGGAAGATGGAATGGATTGAATGAACCTTCGAGTTTGTGAGCAGATAACATTTTTAAGGTATGACTTATAACTGTTCATATTTTTCCTCACACTCAATTGAATCGAATATATTCTTAGATGCAAACCGAGCATAGTTATGCAATGGACGCTCCCATATTTGCAAAGGAAAAACAAATTACTTTTTGATACAAATCATTACGAACGACAAGAGGGGCCCATGAGCATTATCATCATCAGTGTCCATTCTATCTGCAGTAAGGTCCTTCTTTCTCGTCAAACTGCTCTATTTATCCTCTCTCTCTTTTGTTACTCCTCCTCACATTTTTCCATGGAGAACATTGGGAGCATATTCAGAGCTTTTCAGCAGGATACCATTCTTTATGGATGATTTTGTGTGTCCTTGGACCTTCCATTGCCTTCGCTTGTCTCTGACCCTAACTAAGCATCTTATTTCCAGTGTTTTCAACCGCCAAAAGGTCTCCAAGCCTTGAGTGTTTCATCTGAATTATTTTCTGTGAACAGTGGCAAACTTCTGCAGACTTCCATCATGTCTCCGAGCGATTTCAGGCTGAATTTACTGATAGCTTGTTTACTTCTTCACTCATTCAACCATTCCTGAGCTTCAAGCCTTCGCTCATGGAGCATAGAGGTGGCATCTCCTTGTTGATTATTTCAAATTGTTCTAGGTATTCCGGTTTATGTTATGCTACCTTGATGACACCGCAATAAGGTAACTTGCAGTATCATAATTCTTCCACATGTTTCATGGGCAGCGGTGAACTTTACTTCATTCTTAAGGATTTCCATTTTAATGATTCCTGTTATTGTGTGACTTGTAAACGCCTTCGTTCAGTCAGTGCAACGATGATTCCATGGTGTCCTTATTTTCTAATTTGACATCCATTTTATCTCTGAGATTTCCCTCCCCAAAATAAAGTTAATCCCTTATTCTGATTACCAAATGGAAACGTTGGCATTGAATGCTGCAAGCATAATCCATCTCCAAGGCCTCCAATCCACCTCTTCCCTTACTCCTTCCCTTCATTCAAATGATTTTGGAATCCTTTTATTTCCTCACTCCCTTTGATGCTATGAATCTTCCCCGATGTGAAAATATTTAATCCATGACCTATTATATTCCCAATTTAAAATTCGGAACCCTACTGAGGCTTTCTCTATGATTACACAACTTTTGCTGCAGTGCATTGAGTAATCCACTTTCTTTCATTTCAGGCAAGGGACTTTGGCCCTAAATCTGACTGAGGAGAATTTGCAAAGGTGGCTTGGACTTCTAGAGGTTGACAAAGGATACGTTGCGCCTGCTACAATAAACAACGCATATAGCTCGTGCTATCATGATGTCAAAGGATTGTATAACTTGCTATGTAATTGATGGTTTAGTTGCAATAAAATTTTTCTTCGAAACCTACAAACTGTCTTTCTGTACACATGGCCTTCAACCGTTAAGGGCATTCGCAAACTCTTCCTATCTCACCCAATTTCCACTAACGATAGGACATTCATATAGAAAATGCTGTAATATATTCATCATAGCTAAATTTCTTGATTAATTTTAAGAATTTTTTCCAATCGAACCAAATGAACCAGATTTTAAGAGTTCATGTGCCTTACACATAACTCTCCTCCTTTATATTTGGGGAATGCAGAGAAATTCATTTTTAAAGCCTCGTAATAGTGACAAAGTATCATTCCATCTCAGCCGCTCTGCTCCGTTCTTTCGTCATCCATTGGGGAAACTACTCCTTATGTCCACCCTATCTTTTAGTCCTTAGAAGAAATCGCGTGCATACGAGCCCATAATAAAAGGAAAATCACCAGCCTCGAAAGAGATTTTACTACATTAGCATTTTTATGAGGAATCTTAACGTGAAATTCGTCCAAATGATTATCTTTATAATTACGAATATTGTCGACGAGGTACTCGAATTGTAATTTTTGAAGGAGGTTTATTGAAATATGCTCCCGTAGCAAGAGGCTTTCACAGGTTATTATCATATGCATTGTGATCAATGTAGTGTAAATGGAGCAAAAGGGAAGGTGGTTAGCCGCGGACGATAATTGTCCTGTCGGAGGATACGCTATGACATCCCGTTGAAAAATGGGTACGCTCTAAACCTGGCACATTGAGAGTGGCGAAAACGCTCCGGACCGCGGGGTCATCTGAAGGCATTCGTACACAGAGAGAGATTTTCTGAAAATGTTTCCGCCTCGAAAGGGTTAATCATTTCCCCACTCATTGGGTCATCGAGATTTAATTTCATATCCTTTTCGAGGAACGAGACATCTCCTCGAAAAGTATTTTGAGGCGGAATGCAACCCGATCAAACTAGAATCTTCGTAGAAGCGAATCCGCACAGAGCTTTGAACGTAAAGATTCTCCACGCAGATTTTAGGAAAGGTTGAAACAGATCGACGTTTTTCGTCATACGGAAAACATTCGAAATCCGACAGAGGGCCAAGTTATCGTGTCGTTACCGTGTCGCCTCAGTAGGCGGCTATCGTTATCGCGGAGCAGTCTTTGTTCTAGTGACATGTGAAACGAGTTTCCCCTCGCTTTTGCTACGCAGTTCTCCATCAATCGAATGGCTATCACATCTCTAAGATTTTCCCTGGATGAAGTGGTTGCGCCAGTGTTATTTTGTGCTGTGGTTAGCGGTGCACGTTAAAGATCGATTAGATTGCCGGCAGCTTCGAAGAGGACGGCAATGCGACATCGTCATCCCAGTGCAGGTCAAGCAGTACACCTTTTTGCGAGGATGCAAGGTTCATTCGAAAAGCTAAGCAAGGTAAGAAACGTCCCATTGAAATATATTTCTTTTCCCTCGACGACAACACTGTGCCCCGGAATTTTATTTGCCGATTGCTTCCTAGCGAAGCGCTTGGAATACCAAGATTCCCATTCAAGATATCTTGACCACCTTAAATAAGACTAGATTCGTACTAATAACAATCATATTGAACGAATGCACCAATATCTCTCGGCTGCATCCTGCATATGGGCTGGTAACTTATCGTTACAATGCGGCCTTTATTAAGTTTCCGAAGCCGTTTCTTCGAACAGAGGGCTCGGGCGCAACTTCATAGTTTTTATGAGGATGATTATATCTTCAACAGAGGGCATTAAATTAGAAAAAAGGGAAAATGAATGACTGGTGAAAGGGAGGATGTTGACACGGTGAGGTCGCTGTGGAAAGTGCCTAACGCGCGGCGGTATTTCGAGGCGCGATTGTCACCGACGGGAATCTAAAATCAGGGAAGGATTTTTGAAAATAAACCTAAGGTTAGTCGTCACCGATTAAAATTTAATGAAGATTAGTATTTATTATGACTTTTTGCCTACTACGTGAGTCTTACCGAGCACAAATACTGATTTCATAAGCATCGAAAACTTATTCCTTCCGATTTCAAGAAAACCGCCATTGCTCGCGGTCGACATAAAATAAGAGAGGAATTTTGGCGATATTCGATCGGAAATCGCATGAAGATATCTTTGGCATAATGTTTAATAATACAGCTTCTTCACTGACAGCGGTGGTATTTCTCTCAGCCAATCAGAAGCGAGAAAAATGTTTAGCGGTACTTCAAAAGTTATAAATTTTTTTTTTCAACATTTAATTTAGAAAAGAGCTAATCTCCGGCTACTGGAACGAGCCAAAAGTAGGGTTTGTCAATCTTTTCCATCTTCTCACTTTATGTTCCTTTATTTTACGATGAAAGTCTTAGCCACAGTCAGTATATATGTTCATAAACATACGCCTGCCATAACCTCCTCCAACACGAGATGTTAATTTTTACTAATTTCAAGAGTACGACACGTGAAACAATAACCAAACATAGTTATAAATCAATAAAACAGCCTTGACAGTGTCACTCTAGTGGAAGTGAGCCTCGGTTCTGGATGTTGGCTACTTTTTTTAATTAATTCATCACACTTCAATTTTAGGATGCCATTGAATCGAGAACGTTCGCCGTCCTATACGCGAGCAGAGCGATGAGTCTTCACGGGATGGATTGCCGAGCACATTCTTGGAAGATGGAATGGATTGAATGAACCTTCGAGTTTGTGAGCAGATAACATTTTTAAGGTATGACTTATAACTGTTCATATTTTTCCTCACACTCAATTGAATCGAATATATTCTTCGATGCAAACCGAGCATAGTTATGCAATGGACGCTCCCATATTTGCAAAGGAAAAACAAATTACTTTTTGATACAAATCATTACGAACGACAAGAAGGGCCATGAGCATTATCATCATCAGTGTCCATTCTATCTGCAGTAAGGTCCTTCTTTCTCGTCAAACTGCTCTATTTATCCTCTCTCTCTTTTGTTACTCCTCCTCACATTTTTCCATGGAGAACATTGGGAGCAAATTCAGAGCTTTTCAGCAGGATACCATTCTTTATGGATGATTTTGTGTGTCCTTGGACCTTCCATTGCCTTCGCTTGTCTCTGACCCTAACTAAGCATCTTATTTCCAGTGTTTTCAACCGCCAAAAGGTCTCCAAGCCTTGAGTGTTTCATCTGAATTATTTTCTGTGAACAGTGGCAAACTTCTGCAGACTTCCATCATGTCTCCGAGCGATTTCAGGCTGAATTTACTGATAGCTTGTTTACTTCTTCACTCATTCAACCATTCCTGAGCTTCAAGCATTCGCTCATGGAGCATAGAGGTGGCAACTCCTTGTTGATTATTTCATATTGTTCTAGGTATTCCGGTTTATGATATGCTACCTTGATGACACCGCAATAAGGTAACTTGCAGTATCATAATTCTTCCACATGTTTCATGGGCAGCGGTGAACTTTACTTCATTCTTAAGGATTTCCATTTTAATGATTC
This sequence comes from Pantala flavescens, assembly GCA_020796165.1. Lineage (NCBI taxonomy): Eukaryota > Metazoa > Arthropoda > Insecta > Odonata > Libellulidae > Pantala > Pantala flavescens. Next base: position 52,052,767 of record CM036883.1, read on the forward strand.
CTGTTATTGTGTGACTTGTAAACGCCTTCGTTCAGTCAGTGCAACGATGATTCCATGGTGTCCTTATTTTCTAATTTGACATCCATTTTATCTCTGAGATTTCCCTCCCCAAAATAAAGTTAATCCCTTATTCTGATTACCAAATGGAAACGTTGGCATTGAATGCTGCAAGCATAATCAATCTCCAAGGCCTCCAATCCACCTCTTCCCTTACTCCTTGCTTACATTCAAATGATTTTGGAATCCTTTTATTTCCTCACTCCCTTTGATGCTATGAATCTTCCCCGATGTGAAAATATTTAATCCATGACCTATTATATTCCCAATTTAAAATTTTGGGAACCCTACTGAGGCTTTCTCCATGATTACACAACTTTTGCTGCAGTGCATTGAGTAATCCACTTTCTTTCATTTCAGGCGAGGGACTTTGGCCCTAAATCTGACTGAGGAGAATTTGCAAAGGTGGCTTGGACTTCTAGAGGTTGACAAAGGATACGTTACGCCTGCTACAATAAACAACGCATATAGCTCGTGCTATCATGATGTCAAAGGATTGTATAACTTGCTATGTAATTGATGGTTTAGTTGCAATAAAATTTTTCTTCGAAACCTACAAACTGTCTTTCTGTACACATGGCCTTCAACCGTTAAGGGCATTCGCAAACTCTTCCTATCTCACCCAATTTCCACTAACGATAGGACATTCATATAGAAAACGCTGTAATATATATTCATCATAGCTAAATTTCTTGATTAATTTTAAGAATTTTTTCCAATCGAACCAAATGAACCAGATTTTAAGAGTTCATGTGCCTTACACATAACTCTCCTCCTTTATATTTGGGGAATGCAGAGAAATTCATTTTTAAAGCCTCATAATAGTGACAAAGTATCATTCCATCTCAGCCGCTCTGCTCCGTTCTTTCGTCATCCATTGGGGAAACTACTCCTTATATCCACCCTATCTTTTAGTCCTTAGAAGGAATCGCGTGCATACGAGCCCATAATAAAAGAAAAATCACCAGCCTCGAAAGAGATTTTACTACATTAGCATTTTTATGAGGAATCTTAACGTGAAATTCGTCCAAAAGATTATCTTTATAATTACGAATATTGTCGACGAGGTACTCGAGTTGTAATTTTTGAAGGAGGTTTATTGAAATATGCTCCCGTAGCAAGAGACTTTCACAGGTTATTATCATACGCATTGTGATCAATGTAGTGTAAATGGAGCAAAAGGGAAGGTGGTTAGCCGCGGACGATAATTGTCCTGTCGGAGGATACGCTATGACATCCCGCTGAAAAATGGGTACGCTCTAAACCTGGCACATTGAGAGTGGCGAAAACGCTCCGGACCGCGGGGTCATCTGAAGGCATTCGTACACAGAGAGAGATTTTCTGAAAATGTTTCCGCCTCGAAAGGGTTAATCATTTCCCCACTCATTGGGTCATCGAGATTTAATTTCATATCCTTTTCGAGGAACGAGACATCTCCTCGAAAAGTATTTTGAGGCGGAATGCAACCCGATCAAACTAGAATCTTCGTAGAAGCGAATCCGCACAGAGCTTTGAACGTAAAGATTCTCCACGCAGATTTTAGGAAAGGTTGAAACAGATCGACGTTTTTCGTCATACGGAAAACATTCGAAATCCGACAGAGGGCCAAGTTATCGTGTCGTTACCGTGTCGCCTCAGTAGGCGGCTATCGTTATCGCGGAGCAGTCTTTGTTCTAGTGACATGTGAAACGAGTTTCCCCACGCTTTTGCTACGCAGTTCTCCATCAATCGAATGGCTATCACATCTCTAAGATTTTCCCTGGATGAAGTGGTTGCGCCAGTGTTATTTTGTGCTGTGGTTAGCGGTGCACGTTAAAGATCGATTAGATTGCCGGCAGCTTCGAAGAGGACGGCAATGCGACATCGTCATCCCAGTGCAGGTCAAGCAGTACACCTTTTTGCGAGGATGCAAGGTTCATTCGAAAAGCTAAGCAAGGTAAGAAACGTCCCATTGAAATATATTTCTTTTCCCTCGACGACAACACTGTGCCCCGGAATTTTATTTGCCGATTGCTTCCTAGCGAAGCGCTTGGAATACCAAGATTCCCATTCAAGATATCTTGACCACCTTAAAAAAGACTAGATTCGTACTAATAACAATCATATTGAACGAATGCACCAATATCTCTCGGCTGCATCCTGCATATGGGCTGGTAACTTATCGTTACAATGCGGCCTTTATTAAGTTTCCGAAGCCGTTTCTTCGAACAGAGGGCTCGGGCGCAACTTCATAGTTTTTATGAGGATGATTATATCTTCAACAGAGGGCATTAAATTAGAAAAAAGGGAAAATGAATGACTGGTGAAAGGGAGGATGTTGACACGGTGAGGTCGCTGTGGAAAGTGCCTAACGCGCGGCGGTATTTCGAGGCGCGATTGTCACCGACGGGAATCTAAAATCAGGGAAGGATTTTTGAAAATAAACCTAAGGCTAGTCGTTACCGATAAAAATTTAATGAAGATTAGTATTTATTATGACTTTTTGCCTACTACGTGAGTCTTACCGAGCACAAATACTGATTTCATAAGCATCGAAAAGTTATTCCTTCCGATTTCAAGAAAACCGCCATTGCTCGCGGTCGACATAAAATAAGAGAGGAATTTTGGCGATATTCGATCGGAAATCGCATGAAGATATCTTTGGCATAATGTTTAATAATACAGTTTCTGCACTGACAGCGGTGGTATTTCTCTCAGCCAATCAGAAGCGAGAAAAATGTTTAGCGGTACTTCAAAAGTTATAAATTTTTTTTTCAACATTTAATTTAGAAAAGAGCTAATCTCCGGCTACTGGAACGAGCCAAAAGTAGGGTTTGTCAATCTTTTCCATCTTCTCACTTTATGTTCCTTTATTTTACGATGAAAGTCTTAGCCACAGTCAGTATATATGTTCATAAACATACGCCTGCCATAACCTCCTCCAACACGAGATGTTAATTTTTACTAATTTCAAGAGTACTACACGTGAAACAATAACCAAACATAGTTATAAATCAATAAAACAGCCTTGACAGTGTCAGTCTAGTGGAAGTGAGCCTCGGTTCTGGATGTTGGCTACTCTTTTTAATTAATTCATCACACTTCAATTTTAGGATGCCATTGAATCGAGAACGTTCGCCGTCCTATACGCGAGCAGAGCGATGAGTCTTCACGGGATGGATTGCCGAGCACATTCTTGGAAGATGGAATGGATTGAATGAACCTTCGAGTTTGTGAGCAGATAACATTTTTAAGGTATGACTTATAACTGTTCATATTTTTCCTCACACTCAATTGAATCGAATATATTCTTAGATGCAAACCGAGCATAGTTATGCAATGGACGCTCCCATATTTGCAAAGGAAAAACAAATTACTTTTTGATACAAATCATTACGAACGACAAGAGGGGCCCATGAGCATTATCATCATCAGTGTCCATTCTATCTGCAGTAAGGTCCTTCTTTCTCGTCAAACTGCTCTATTTATCCTCTCTCTCTTTTGTTACTCCTCCTCACATTTTTCCATGGAGAACATTGGGAGCATATTCAGAGCTTTTCAGCAGGATACCATTCTTTATGGATGATTTTGTGTGTCCTTGGACCTTCCATTGCCTTCGCTTGTCTCTGACCCTAACTAAGCATCTTATTTCCAGTGTTTTCAACCGCCAAAAGGTCTCCAAGCCTTGAGTGTTTCATCTGAATTATTTTCTGTGAACAGTGGCAAACTTCTGCAGACTTCCATCATGTCTCCGAGCGATTTCAGGCTGAATTTACTGATAGCTTGTTTACTTCTTCACTCATTCAACCATTCCTGAGCTTCAAGCCTTCGCTCATGGAGCATAGAGGTGGCATCTCCTTGTTGATTATTTCAAATTGTTCTAGGTATTCCGGTTTATGTTATGCTACCTTGATGACACCGCAATAAGGTAACTTGCAGTATCATAATTCTTCCACATGTTTCATGGGCAGCGGTGAACTTTACTTCATTCTTAAGGATTTCCATTTTAATGATTCCTGTTATTGTGTGACTTGTAAACGCCTTCGTTCAGTCAGTGCAACGATGATTCCATGGTGTCCTTATTTTCTAATTTGACATCCATTTTATCTCTGAGATTTCCCTCCCCAAAATAAAGTTAATCCCTTATTCTGATTACCAAATGGAAACGTTGGCATTGAATGCTGCAAGCATAATCCATCTCCAAGGCCTCCAATCCACCTCTTCCCTTACTCCTTCCCTTCATTCAAATGATTTTGGAATCCTTTTATTTCCTCACTCCCTTTGATGCTATGAATCTTCCCCGATGTGAAAATATTTAATCCATGACCTATTATATTCCCAATTTAAAATTCGGAACCCTACTGAGGCTTTCTCTATGATTACACAACTTTTGCTGCAGTGCATTGAGTAATCCACTTTCTTTCATTTCAGGCAAGGGACTTTGGCCCTAAATCTGACTGAGGAGAATTTGCAAAGGTGGCTTGGACTTCTAGAGGTTGACAAAGGATACGTTGCGCCTGCTACAATAAACAACGCATATAGCTCGTGCTATCATGATGTCAAAGGATTGTATAACTTGCTATGTAATTGATGGTTTAGTTGCAATAAAATTTTTCTTCGAAACCTACAAACTGTCTTTCTGTACACATGGCCTTCAACCGTTAAGGGCATTCGCAAACTCTTCCTATCTCACCCAATTTCCACTAACGATAGGACATTCATATAGAAAATGCTGTAATATATTCATCATAGCTAAATTTCTTGATTAATTTTAAGAATTTTTTCCAATCGAACCAAATGAACCAGATTTTAAGAGTTCATGTGCCTTACACATAACTCTCCTCCTTTATATTTGGGGAATGCAGAGAAATTCATTTTTAAAGCCTCGTAATAGTGACAAAGTATCATTCCATCTCAGCCGCTCTGCTCCGTTCTTTCGTCATCCATTGGGGAAACTACTCCTTATGTCCACCCTATCTTTTAGTCCTTAGAAGAAATCGCGTGCATACGAGCCCATAATAAAAGGAAAATCACCAGCCTCGAAAGAGATTTTACTACATTAGCATTTTTATGAGGAATCTTAACGTGAAATTCGTCCAAATGATTATCTTTATAATTACGAATATTGTCGACGAGGTACTCGAATTGTAATTTTTGAAGGAGGTTTATTGAAATATGCTCCCGTAGCAAGAGGCTTTCACAGGTTATTATCATATGCATTGTGATCAATGTAGTGTAAATGGAGCAAAAGGGAAGGTGGTTAGCCGCGGACGATAATTGTCCTGTCGGAGGATACGCTATGACATCCCGTTGAAAAATGGGTACGCTCTAAACCTGGCACATTGAGAGTGGCGAAAACGCTCCGGACCGCGGGGTCATCTGAAGGCATTCGTACACAGAGAGAGATTTTCTGAAAATGTTTCCGCCTCGAAAGGGTTAATCATTTCCCCACTCATTGGGTCATCGAGATTTAATTTCATATCCTTTTCGAGGAACGAGACATCTCCTCGAAAAGTATTTTGAGGCGGAATGCAACCCGATCAAACTAGAATCTTCGTAGAAGCGAATCCGCACAGAGCTTTGAACGTAAAGATTCTCCACGCAGATTTTAGGAAAGGTTGAAACAGATCGACGTTTTTCGTCATACGGAAAACATTCGAAATCCGACAGAGGGCCAAGTTATCGTGTCGTTACCGTGTCGCCTCAGTAGGCGGCTATCGTTATCGCGGAGCAGTCTTTGTTCTAGTGACATGTGAAACGAGTTTCCCCTCGCTTTTGCTACGCAGTTCTCCATCAATCGAATGGCTATCACATCTCTAAGATTTTCCCTGGATGAAGTGGTTGCGCCAGTGTTATTTTGTGCTGTGGTTAGCGGTGCACGTTAAAGATCGATTAGATTGCCGGCAGCTTCGAAGAGGACGGCAATGCGACATCGTCATCCCAGTGCAGGTCAAGCAGTACACCTTTTTGCGAGGATGCAAGGTTCATTCGAAAAGCTAAGCAAGGTAAGAAACGTCCCATTGAAATATATTTCTTTTCCCTCGACGACAACACTGTGCCCCGGAATTTTATTTGCCGATTGCTTCCTAGCGAAGCGCTTGGAATACCAAGATTCCCATTCAAGATATCTTGACCACCTTAAATAAGACTAGATTCGTACTAATAACAATCATATTGAACGAATGCACCAATATCTCTCGGCTGCATCCTGCATATGGGCTGGTAACTTATCGTTACAATGCGGCCTTTATTAAGTTTCCGAAGCCGTTTCTTCGAACAGAGGGCTCGGGCGCAACTTCATAGTTTTTATGAGGATGATTATATCTTCAACAGAGGGCATTAAATTAGAAAAAAGGGAAAATGAATGACTGGTGAAAGGGAGGATGTTGACACGGTGAGGTCGCTGTGGAAAGTGCCTAACGCGCGGCGGTATTTCGAGGCGCGATTGTCACCGACGGGAATCTAAAATCAGGGAAGGATTTTTGAAAATAAACCTAAGGTTAGTCGTCACCGATTAAAATTTAATGAAGATTAGTATTTATTATGACTTTTTGCCTACTACGTGAGTCTTACCGAGCACAAATACTGATTTCATAAGCATCGAAAACTTATTCCTTCCGATTTCAAGAAAACCGCCATTGCTCGCGGTCGACATAAAATAAGAGAGGAATTTTGGCGATATTCGATCGGAAATCGCATGAAGATATCTTTGGCATAATGTTTAATAATACAGCTTCTTCACTGACAGCGGTGGTATTTCTCTCAGCCAATCAGAAGCGAGAAAAATGTTTAGCGGTACTTCAAAAGTTATAAATTTTTTTTTTCAACATTTAATTTAGAAAAGAGCTAATCTCCGGCTACTGGAACGAGCCAAAAGTAGGGTTTGTCAATCTTTTCCATCTTCTCACTTTATGTTCCTTTATTTTACGATGAAAGTCTTAGCCACAGTCAGTATATATGTTCATAAACATACGCCTGCCATAACCTCCTCCAACACGAGATGTTAATTTTTACTAATTTCAAGAGTACGACACGTGAAACAATAACCAAACATAGTTATAAATCAATAAAACAGCCTTGACAGTGTCACTCTAGTGGAAGTGAGCCTCGGTTCTGGATGTTGGCTACTTTTTTTAATTAATTCATCACACTTCAATTTTAGGATGCCATTGAATCGAGAACGTTCGCCGTCCTATACGCGAGCAGAGCGATGAGTCTTCACGGGATGGATTGCCGAGCACATTCTTGGAAGATGGAATGGATTGAATGAACCTTCGAGTTTGTGAGCAGATAACATTTTTAAGGTATGACTTATAACTGTTCATATTTTTCCTCACACTCAATTGAATCGAATATATTCTTCGATGCAAACCGAGCATAGTTATGCAATGGACGCTCCCATATTTGCAAAGGAAAAACAAATTACTTTTTGATACAAATCATTACGAACGACAAGAAGGGCCATGAGCATTATCATCATCAGTGTCCATTCTATCTGCAGTAAGGTCCTTCTTTCTCGTCAAACTGCTCTATTTATCCTCTCTCTCTTTTGTTACTCCTCCTCACATTTTTCCATGGAGAACATTGGGAGCAAATTCAGAGCTTTTCAGCAGGATACCATTCTTTATGGATGATTTTGTGTGTCCTTGGACCTTCCATTGCCTTCGCTTGTCTCTGACCCTAACTAAGCATCTTATTTCCAGTGTTTTCAACCGCCAAAAGGTCTCCAAGCCTTGAGTGTTTCATCTGAATTATTTTCTGTGAACAGTGGCAAACTTCTGCAGACTTCCATCATGTCTCCGAGCGATTTCAGGCTGAATTTACTGATAGCTTGTTTACTTCTTCACTCATTCAACCATTCCTGAGCTTCAAGCATTCGCTCATGGAGCATAGAGGTGGCAACTCCTTGTTGATTATTTCATATTGTTCTAGGTATTCCGGTTTATGATATGCTACCTTGATGACACCGCAATAAGGTAACTTGCAGTATCATAATTCTTCCACATGTTTCATGGGCAGCGGTGAACTTTACTTCATTCTTAAGGATTTCCATTTTAATGATTCCTGTTATTGTGTGACTTGTAAACGCCTTCGTTCAGTCAGTGCAACGATGATTCCATGGTGTCCTTATTTTCTAATTTGACATCCATTTTATCTCTGAGATTTCCCTCCCCAAAATAAAGTTAATCCCTTATTCTGATTACCAAATGGAAACGTTGGCATTGAATGCTGCAAGCATAATCAATCTCCAAGGCCTCCAATCCACCTCTTCCCTTACTCCTTGCTTACATTCAAATGATTTTGGAATCCTTTTATTTCCTCACTCCCTTTGATGCTATGAATCTTCCCCGATGTGAAAATATTTAATCCATGACCTATTATATTCCCAATTTAAAATTTTGGGAACCCTACTGAGGCTTTCTCCATGATTACACAACTTTTGCTGCAGTGCATTGAGTAATCCACTTTCTTTCATTTCAGGCGAGGGACTTTGGCCCTAAATCTGACTGAGGAGAATTTGCAAAGGTGGCTTGGACTTCTAGAGGTTGACAAAGGATACGTTACGCCTGCTACAATAAACAACGCATATAGCTCGTGCTATCATGATGTCAAAGGATTGTATAACTTGCTATGTAATTGATGGTTTAGTTGCAATAAAATTTTTCTTCGAAACCTACAAACTGTCTTTCTGTACACATGGCCTTCAACCGTTAAGGGCATTCGCAAACTCTTCCTATCTCACCCAATTTCCACTAACGATAGGACATTCATATAGAAAACGCTGTAATATATATTCATCATAGCTAAATTTCTTGATTAATTTTAAGAATTTTTTCCAATCGAACCAAATGAACCAGATTTTAAGAGTTCATGTGCCTTACACATAACTCTCCTCCTTTATATTTGGGGAATGCAGAGAAATTCATTTTTAAAGCCTCATAATAGTGACAAAGTATCATTCCATCTCAGCCGCTCTGCTCCGTTCTTTCGTCATCCATTGGGGAAACTACTCCTTATATCCACCCTATCTTTTAGTCCTTAGAAGGAATCGCGTGCATACGAGCCCATAATAAAAGAAAAATCACCAGCCTCGAAAGAGATTTTACTACATTAGCATTTTTATGAGGAATCTTAACGTGAAATTCGTCCAAAAGATTATCTTTATAATTACGAATATTGTCGACGAGGTACTCGAGTTGTAATTTTTGAAGGAGGTTTATTGAAATATGCTCCCGTAGCAAGAGACTTTCACAGGTTATTATCATACGCATTGTGATCAATGTAGTGTAAATGGAGCAAAAGGGAAGGTGGTTAGCCGCGGACGATAATTGTCCTGTCGGAGGATACGCTATGACATCCCGCTGAAAAATGGGTACGCTCTAAACCTGGCACATTGAGAGTGGCGAAAACGCTCCGGACCGCGGGGTCATCTGAAGGCATTCGTACACAGAGAGAGATTTTCTGAAAATGTTTCCGCCTCGAAAGGGTTAATCATTTCCCCACTCATTGGGTCATCGAGATTTAATTTCATATCCTTTTCGAGGAACGAGACATCTCCTCGAAAAGTATTTTGAGGCGGAATGCAACCCGATCAAACTAGAATCTTCGTAGAAGCGAATCCGCACAGAGCTTTGAACGTAAAGATTCTCCACGCAGATTTTAGGAAAGGTTGAAACAGATCGACGTTTTTCGTCATACGGAAAACATTCGAAATCCGACAGAGGGCCAAGTTATCGTGTCGTTACCGTGTCGCCTCAGTAGGCGGCTATCGTTATCGCGGAGCAGTCTTTGTTCTAGTGACATGTGAAACGAGTTTCCCCTCGCTTTTGCTACGCAGTTCTCCATCAATCGAATGGCTATCACATCTCTAAGATTTTCCCTGGATGAAGTGGTTGCGCCAGTGTTATTTTGTGCTGTGGTTAGCGGTGCACGTTAAAGATCGATTAGATTGCCGGCAGCTTCGAAGAGGACGGCAATGCGACATCGTCATCCCAGTGCAGGTCAAGCAGTACACCTTTTTGCGAGGATGCAAGGTTCATTCGAAAAGCTAAGCAAGGTAAGAAACGTCCCATTGAAATATATTTCTTTTCCCTCGACGACAACACTGTGCCCCGGAATTTTATTTGCCGATTGCTTCCTAGCGAAGCGCTTGGAATACCAAGATTCCCATTCAAGATATCTTGACCACCTTAAATAAGACTAGATTCGTACTAATAACAATCATATTGAACGAATGCACCAATATCTCTCGGCTGCATCCTGCATATGGGCTGGTAACTTATCGTTACAATGCGGCCTTTATTAAGTTTCCGAAGCCGTTTCTTCGAACAGAGGGCTCGGGCGCAACTTCATAGTTTTTATGAGGATGATTATATCTTCAACAGAGGGCATTAAATTAGAAAAAAGGGAAAATGAATGACTGGTGAAAGGGAGGATGTTGACACGGTGAGGTCGCTGTGGAAAGTGCCTAACGCGCGGCGGTATTTCGAGGCGCGATTGTCACCGACGGGAATCTAAAATCAGGGAAGGATTTTTGAAAATAAACCTAAGGTTAGTCGTCACCGATTAAAATTTAATGAAGAATAGTATTTATTATGACTTTTTGCCTACTACGTGAGTCTTACCGAGCACAAATACTGATTTCATAAGCATCGAAAACTTATTCCTTCCGATTTCAAGAAAACCGCCATTGCTCGCGGTCGACATAAAATAAGAGAGGAATTTTGGCGATATTCGATCGGAAATCGCATGAAGATATCTTTGGCATAATGTTTAATAATACAGCTTCTTCACTGACAGCGGTGGTATTTCTCTCAGCCAATCAGAAGCGAGAAAAATGTTTAGCGGTACTTCAAAAGTTATAAATTTTTTTTTTCAACATTTAATTTAGAAAAGAGCTAATCTCCGGCTACTGGAACGAGCCAAAAGTAGGGTTTGTCAATCTTTTCCATCTTCTCACTTTATGTTCCTTTATTTTACGATGAAAGTCTTAGCCACAGTCAGTATATATGTTCATAAACATACGCCTGCCATAACCTCCTCCAACACGAGATGTTAATTTTTACTAATTTCAAGAGTACGACACGTGAAACAATAACCAAACATAGTTATAAATCAATAAAACAGCCTTGACAGTGTCAGTCTAGTGGAAGTGAGCCTCGGTTCTGGATGTTGGCTACTTTTTTTAATTAATTCATCACACTTCAATTTTAGGATGCCATTGAATCGAGAACGTTCGCCGTCCTATACGCGAGCAGAGCGATGAGTCTTCACGGGATGGATTGCCGAGCACATTCTTGGAAGATGGAATGGATTGAATGAACCTTCGAGTTTGTGAGCAGATAACATTTTTAAGGTATGACTTATAACTGTTCATATTTTTCCTCACACTCAATTGAATCGAATATATTCTTCGATGCAAACCGAGCATAGTTATGCAATGGACGCTCCCATATTTGCAAAGGAAAAACAAATTACTTTTTGATACAAATCATTACGAACGGCAAGAAGGGCCATGAGCATTATCATCATCAGTGTCCATTCTATCTGCAGTAAGGTCCTTCTTTCTCGTCAAACTGCTCTATTTATCCTCTCTCTCTTTTGTTACTCCTCCTCACATTTTTCCATGGAGAACATTGGGAGCAAATTCAGAGCTTTTCAGCAGGATACCATTCTTTATGGATGATTTTGTGTGTCCTTGGACCTTCCATTGCCTTCGCTTGTCTCTGACCCTAACTAAGCATCTTATTTCCAGTGTTTTCAACCGCCAAAAGGTCTCCAAGCCTTGAGTGTTTCATCTGAATTATTTTCTGTGAACAGCGGCAAACTTCTGCAGACTTCCATCATGTCTCCGAGCGCTTTCAGGCTGAATTTACTGATAGCTTGTTTACTTCTTCACTCGTTCAACCATTCCTGAGCTTCAAGCCTTCGCTCATGGAGCATAGAGGTGGCATCTCCTTGTTGATTATTTCATATTGTTCTAGGTATTCCGGTTTATGTTATGCTACCTTGATGACACCGCAATAAGGTAACTTGCAGAATCATAATTCTTCCACATGTTTCATGGGCAGCGGTGAACTTTACTTCATTCTTAAGGATTTCCATTTTAATGATTCCTGTTATTGTGTGACTTGTAAACGCCTTCGTTCAGTCAGTGCAACGATGATTCCATGGTGTCCTTATTTTCTAATTTGACATCCATTTTATCTCTGAGATTTCCCTCCCCAAAATAAAGTTAATCCCTTATTCTGATTACCAAATGGAAACGTTGGCATTGAATGCTGCAAGCATAATCCATCTCCAAGGCCTCCAATCCACCTCTTCCCTTACTCCTTGCTTACATTCAAATGATTTTGGAATCCTTTTATTTCCTCACTCCCTTTGATGCTATGAATCTTCCCCGATGTGAAAATATTTAATCCATGACCTATTATATTCCCAATTTAAAATTTTGGGAACCCTACTGAGGCTTTCTCCATGATTACACAACTTTTGCTGCAGTGCATTGAGTAATCCACTTTCTTTCATTTCAGGCGAGGGACTTTGGCCCTAAATCTGACTGAGGAGAATTTGCAAAGGTGGCTTGGACTTCTAGAGGTTGACAAAGGATACGTTACGCCTGCTACAATAAACAACGCATATAGCTCGTGCTATCATGATGTCAAAGGATTGTATAACTTGCTATGTAATTGATGGTTTAGTTGCAATAAAATTTTTCTTCGAAACCTACAAACTGTCTTTCTGTACACATGGCCTTCAACCGTTAAGGGCATTCGCAAACTCTTCCTATCTCACCCAATTTCCACTAACGATAGGACATTCATATAGAAAATGCTGTAATATATATTCATCATAGCTAAATTTCTTGATTAATTTTAAGAATTTTTTCCAATCGAACCAAATGAACCAGATTTTAAGAGTTCATGTGCCTTACACATAACTCTCCTCCTTTATATTTGGGGAATGCAGAGAAATTCATTTTTAAAGCCTCGTAATAGTGACAAAGTATCATTCCAACTCAGCCGCTCTGCTCCGTTCTTTCGTCATCCATTGGGGAAACTACTCCTTATGTCCACCCTATCTTTTAGTCCTTAGAAGGAATCGCGTGCATACGAGCACATAATAAAAGGAAAATCACCAGCCTCGAAAGAGATTTTACTACATTAGCATTTTTATGAGGAATCTTAACGTGAAATTCGTCCAAAAGATTATCTTTATAATTACGAATATTGTCGACGAGGTACTCGAATTGTAATTTTTGAAGGAGGTTTATTGAAATATGCTCCCGTAGCAAGAGACTTTCACAGGTTATTATCATACGCATTGTGATCAATGTAGTGTAAATGGAGCAAAAGGGAAGGTGGTTAGCCGCGGACGATAATTGTCCTGTCGGAGGATACGCAATGACTTCCAGCTGAAAAATGGGTACGCTCTAAACCTGGCACATTGAGAGTGGCGAAAACGCTCCGGACCGCGGGGTCATCTGAAGGCATTCGTACACAGAGAGAGATTTTCTGAAAATGTTTCCGCCTCGAAAGGGTTAATCATTTCCCCACTCATTGGGTCATCGAGATTTAATTTCATATCCTTTTCGAGGAACGAGACATCTCCTCGAAAAGTATTTTGAGGTGGAATGCAACCCGATCAAACTAGAAACTTCGTAGAAGCGAATCCGCACAGAGCTTTGAACGTAAAGATTCTCCACGCAGATTTTAGGAAAGGTTGAAACAGATCGACGTTTTTCGTCATACGGAAAACATTCGAAATCCGACAGAGGGCCAAGTTATCGTTCCCGTGTCGCCTCAGTAGGCGGCTATCGTTATCGCGGAGCAGTCTTTGTTCTAGTGACATGTGAAACGAGTTTCCCCACGCTTTTGCTACGCAGTTCTCCATCAATCGAATGGCTATCACATCTCTAAGATTTTCCCTGGATGAAGTGGTTGCGCCAGTGTTATTTTGTGCTGTGGTTAGCGGTGCACGTTAAAGATCGATTAGATTGCCGGCAGCTTCGAAGAGGACGGCAATGCGACATCGTCATCCCAGTGCAGGTCAAGCAGTACACCTTTTTGCGAGGATGCAAGGTTCATTCGAAAAGCTAAGCAAGGTAAGAAACGTCCCATTGAAATATATTTCTTTTCCCTCGACGACAACACTGTGCCCCGGAATTTTATTTGCCGATTGCTTCCGAGCGAAGCGCTTGGAATACCTAGATTCCCATTCAAGATATCTTGACCACCTTAAAAAAGACTAGATTCGTACTAATAACAATCATATTGAACGAATGCACCAATATCTCTCGGCTGCATCCTGCATATGGGCTGGTAACTTATCGTTACAATGCGGCCTTTATTAAGTTTCCGAAGCCGTTTCTTCGAACAGAGGGCTCGGGCGCAACTTCATAGTTTTTATGAGGATGATTATATCTTCAACAGAGGGCATTAAATTAGAAAAAAGGGAAAATGAATGACTGGTGAAAGGGAGGATGTTGACACGGTGAGGTCGCTGTGGAAAGTGCCTAACGCGCGGCGGTATTTCGAGGCGCGATTGTCACCGACGGGAATCTAAAATCAGGGAAGGATTTTTGAAAATAAACCTAAGGTTAGTCGTTACCGATTGAAATTTAAGGAAGATTAGTATTTATTATGACTTTTTGCCTACTACGTGAGTCTTACCGAGCACAAATACTGATTTCATAAGTATCGAAAACTTATTCCTTCCGATTTCAAGAAAACCGCCATTGCTCGCGGTCGACATAAAATAAGAGAGGAATTTTGGCGATATTCGATCGGAAATCGCATGAAGATATCTTTGGCATAATGTTTAATAATACAGCTTCTGCACTGACAGCGGTGGTATTTCTCTCAGCCAATCAGAAGCGAGAAAAATGTTTAGCGGTACTTCAAAAGTTATAAATTTTTTTTTTCAACATTTAATTTAGAAAAGAGCTAATCTCCGGCTACTGGAACGAGCCAAAAGTAGGGTTTGTCCATCTTTTCCATCTTCTCACTTTATGTTCCTTTATTTTACGATGAAAGTCTTAGCCACAGTCAGTATATATGTTCATAAACATACGCCTGCCATAACCTCCTCCAACACGAGATGTTAATTTTTACTAATTTCAAGAGTACGACACGTGAAACAATAACCAAACATAGTTATAAATCAATAAAACAGCCTTGACAGTGTCACTCTAGTGGAAGTGAGCCTCGGTTCTGGATGTTGGCTACTTTTTTTAATTAATTCATCACACTTCAATTCTAGGATGCCATTGAATCGAGAACGTTCGCCGTCCTATACGCGAGCAGAGCGATGAGTCTTCACGGGATGGATTGCCGAGCACATTCTTGGAAGATGGAATGGATTGACTGAACCTTCGAGCTTGTGAGCAGATAACATTTTTAAGGTATGACTTATAACTGTTCATATTTTTCCTCACACTCTATTGAATCGAATATATTCTTCGATGCAAACCGAGCATAGTTATGCAATGGACGCTCCCATATTTGCAAAGGAAAAACAAATTACTTTTTGATACAAATCATTACGAACGACAAGAAGGGCCCATGAGCATTATCATCATCAGTGTCCATTCCATCTGCAGTAAGGTCCTTCTTTCTCGTCAAACTGCTCTATTTATCCTCTCTCTCTTTTGTTACTCCTCCTCACATTTTTCCATGGAGAACATTGGGAGCAAATTCAGAGCTTTTCAGCAGGATACCATTCTTTATGGATGATTTTGTGTGTCCTTGGACCTTCCATTGCCTTCGCTTGTCTCTGACCCTAACTAAGCATCTTATTTCCAGTGTTTTCAACCGCCAAAAGGTCTCCACGCCTTGAGTGTTTCATCTGAATTATTTTCTGTGAACAGTGGCAAACTTCTGCAGACTTCCATCATGTCTCCGAGCGCTTTCAGGCTGAATTTACTGATAGCTTGTTTACTTCTTCACTCGTTCAACCATTCCTGAGCTTCAAGCCTTCGCTCATGGAGCATAGAGGTGGCATCTCCTTGTTGATTATTTCATATTGTTCTAGGTATTCCGGTTTATGTTATGCTACCTTGATGACACCGCAATAAGGTAACTTGCAGTATCATAATTCTTCCACATGTTTCATGGGCAGCGGTGAACTTTACTTCATTCTTAAGGATTTCCATTTTAATGATTCCTGTTATTGTGTGACTTGTAAACGCCTTCGTTCAGTCAGTGCAACGATGATTCCATGGTGTCCTTATTTTCTAATTTGACATCCATTTTATCTCTGAGATTTCCCTCCCCAAAATAAAGTTAATCCCTTATTCTGATTACCAAATGGAAACGTTGGCATTGAATGCTGCAAGCATAATCCATCTCCAAGGCCTCCAATCCACCTCTTCCCTTACTCCTTGCTTACATTCAAATGATTTTGGAATCCTTTTATTTCCTCACTCCCTTTGATGCTATGAATCTTCCCCGATGTGAAAATATTTAATCCATGACCTATTATATTCCCAATTTAAAATTTTGGGAACCCTACTGAGGCTTTCTCCATGATTACACAACTTTTGCTGCAGTGCATTGAGTAATCCACTTTCTTTCATTTCAGGCGAGGGACTTTGGCCCTAAATCTGACTGAGGAGAATTTGCAAAGGTGGCTTGGACTTCTAGAGGTTGACAAAGGATACGTTACGCCTGCTACAATAAACAACGCATATAGCTCGTGCTATCATGATGTCAAAGGATTGTATAACTTGCTATGTAATTGATGGTTTAGTTGCAATAAAATTTTTCTTCGAAACCTACAAACTGTCTTTCTGTACACATGGCCTTCAACCGTTAAGGGCATTCGCAAACTCTTCCTATCTCATCCAATTTCCACTAACGATAGGACATTCATATAGAAAACGCTGTAATATATATTCATCATAGCTAAATTTCTTGATTAATTTTAAGAATTTTTTCCAATCGAACCAAATGAACCAGATTTTAAGAGTTCATGTGCCTTACACATAACTCTCCTCCTTTATATTTGGGGAATGCAGAGAAATTCATTTTTAAAGCCTCGTAATAGTGACAAAGTATCATTCCATCTCAGCCGCTCTGCTCCGTTCTTTCGTCATCCATTGGGGAAACTACTCCTTATGTCCACCCTATCTTTTAGTCCTTAGAAGGAATCGCGTGCATACGAGCCCATAATAAAAGGAAAATCACCAGCCTCGAAAGAGATTTTACTACATTAGCATTTTTATGAGGAATCTTAACGTGAAATTCGTCCAAAAGATTATCTTTATAATTACGAATATTGTCGACGAGGTACTCGAGTTGTAATTTTTGAAGGAGGTTTATTGAAATATGCTCCCGTAGCAAGAGACTTTCACAGGTTATTATCATACGCATTGTGATCAATGTAGTGTAAATGGAGCAAAAGGGAAGGTGGTTAGCCGCGGACGATAATTGTCCTGTCGGAGGATACGCAATGACTTCCAGCTGAAAAATGGGTACGCTCTAAACTTGGCACATTGAGAGTGGCGAAAACGCTCCGGACCGCGGGGTCATCTGAAGGCATTCGTACACAGAGAGAGATTTTCTGAAAATGTTTCCGCCTCGAAAGGGTTAATCATTTCCCCACTCATTGGGTCATCGAGATTTAATTTCATATCCTTTTCGAGGAACGAGACATCTCCTCGAAAAGTATTTTGAGGCGGAATGCAACCCGATCAAACTAGAATCTTCGTAGAAGCGAATCCGCACAGAGCTTTGAACGTAAAGATTCTCCACGCAGATTTTAGGAAAGGTTGAAACAGATCGACGTTTTTCGTCATACGGAAAACATTCGAAATCCGACAGAGGGCCAAGTTATCGTTCCCGTGTCGCCTCAGTAGGCGGCTATCGTTATCGCGGAGCAGTCTTTGTTCTAGTGACATGTGAAACGAGTTTCCCCACGCTTTTGCTACGCAGTTCTCCATCAATCGAATGGCTATCACATCTCTAAGATTTTCCCTGGATGAAGTGGTTGCGCCAGTGTTATTTTGTGCTGTGGTTAGCGGTGCACGTTAAAGATCGATTAGATTGCCGGCAGCTTCGAAGAGGACGGCAATGCGACATCGTCATCCCAGTGCAGGTCAAGCAGTACACCTTTTTGCGAGGATGCAAGGTTCATTCGAAAAGCTAAGCAAGGTAAGAAACGTCCCATTGAAATATATTTCTTTTCCCTCGACGACAACACTGTGCCCCGGAATTTTATTTGCCGATTGCTTCCGAGCGAAGCGCTTGGAATACCAAGATTCCCATTCAAGATATCTTGACCACCTTAAAAAAGACTAGATTCGTACTAATAACAATCATATTGAACGAATGCACCAATATCTCTCGGCTGCATCCTGCATATGGGCTGGTAACTTATCGTTACAATGCGGCCTTTATTAAGTTTCCGAAGCCGTTTCTTCGAACAGAGGGCTCGGGCGCAACTTCATAGTTTTTATGAGGATGATTATATCTTCAACAGAGGGCATTAAATTAGAAAAAAGGGAAAATGAATGACTGGTGAAAGGGAGGATGTTGACACGGTGAGGTCGCTGTGGAAAGTGCCTAACGCGCGGCGGTATTTCGAGGCGCGATTGTCACCGACGGGAATCTAAAATCAGGGAAGGATTTTTGAAAATAAACCTAAGGTTAGTCGTTACCGATTAAAATTTAATGAAGATTAGTATTTATTATGACTTTTTGCCTACTACGTGAGTCTTACCGAGCACAAATACTGATTTCATAAGCATCGAAAACTTATTCCTTCCGATTTCAAGAAAACCGCCATTGCTCGCGGTCGACATAAAATAAGAGAGGAATTTTGGCGATATTCGATCGGAAATCGCATGAAGATATCTTTGGCATAATGTTTAATAATACAGCTTCTGCACTGACAGCGGTGGTATTTCTCTCAGCCAATCAGAAGCGAGAAAAATGTTTAGCGGTACTTCAAAAGTTATAAATTTTTTTTTTCAACATTTAATTTAGAAAAGAGCTAATCTCCGGCTACTGGAACGAGCCAAAAGTAGGGTTTGTCCATCTTTTCCATCTTCTCACTTTATGTTCCTTTATTTTACGATGAAAGTCTTAGCCACAGTCAGTATATATGTTCATAAACATACGCCTGCCATAACCTCCTCCAACACGAGATGTTAATTTTTACTAATTTCAAGAGTACGACACGTGAAACAATAACCAAACATAGTTATAAATCAATAAAACAGCCTTGACAGTGTCACTCTAGTGGAAGTGAGCCTCGGTTCTGGATGTTGGCTACTTTTTTTAATTAATTCATCACACTTCAATTCTAGGATGCCATTGAATCGAGAACGTTCGCCGTCCTATACGCGAGCAGAGCGATGAGTCTTCACGGGATGGATTGCCGAGCACATTCTTGGAAGATGGAATGGATTGACTGAACCTTCGAGCTTGTGAGCAGATAACATTTTTAAGGTATGACTTATAACTGTTCATATTTTTCCTCACACTCTATTGAATCGAATATATTCTTCGATGCAAACCGAGCATAGTTATGCAATGGACGCTCCCATATTTGAAAAGGAAAAACAAATTACTTTTTGATACAAATCATTACGAACGACAAGAAGGGCCCATGAGCATTATCATCATCAGTGTCCATTCCATCTGCAGTAAGGTCCTTCTTTCTCGTCAAACTGCTCTATTTATCCTCTCTCTCTTTTGTTACTCCTCCTCACATTTTTCCATGGAGAACATTGGGAGCAAATTCAGAGCTTTTCAGCAGGATACCATTCTTTATGGATGATTTTGTGTGTCCTTGGACCTTCCATTGCCTTCGCTTGTCTCTGACCCTAACTAAGCATCTTATTTCCAGTGTTTTCAACCGCCAAAAGGTCTCCACGCCTTGAGTGTTTCATCTGAATTATTTTCTGTGAACAGTGGCAAACTTCTGCAGACTTCCATCATGTCTCCGAGCGCTTTCAGGCTGAATTTACTGATAGCTTGTTTACTTCTTCACTCATTCAACCATTCCTGAGCTTCAAGCCTTCGCTCATGGAGCATAGAGGTGGCATCTCCTTGTTGATTATTTCATATTGTTCTAGGTATTCCGGTTTATGTTATGCTACCTTGATGACACCGCAATAAGGTAACTTGCAGTATCATAATTCTTCCACATGTTTCATGGGCAGCGGTGAACTTTACTTCATTCTTAAGGATTTCCATTTTCATGATTCCTGTTATTGTGTGACTTGTAAACGCCTTCGTTCAGTCAGGGCAACGATGATTCCATGGTGTCCTTATTTTCTAATTTGACATCCATTTTATCTCTGAGATTTCCCTCCCCAAAATAAAGTTAATCCCTTATTCTGATTGCCAAATGGAAACGTTGGCATTGAATGCTGCAAGCATAATCCATCTCCAAGGCCTCCAATCCACCTCTTCCCTTACTCCTTGCTTACATTCAATTGATTTTGGAATCCTTTTATTTCCTCACTCCCTTTGATGCTATGAATCTTCCCCGATGTGAAAATATTTAATCCATGACCTATTATATTCCCAATTTAAAATTTTGGGAACCCTACTGAGGCTTTCTCCATGATTACACAACTTTTGCTGCAGTGCATTGAGTAATCCACTTTCTTTCATTTCAGGCGAGGGACTTTGGCCCTAAATCTGACTGAGGAGAATTTGCAAAGGTGGCTTGGACTGCTAGAGGTTGACAAAGGATACGTTACGCCTGCTACAATAAACAACGCATATAGCTCGTGCTATCATGATGTCAAAGGATTGTATAACTTGCTATGTAATTGATGGTTTAGTTGCAATAAAATTTTTCTTCGAAACCTACAAACTGTCTTTCTGTACACATGGCCTTCAACCGTTAAGGGCATTCGCAAACTCTTCCTATCTCACCCAATTTCCACTAACGATAGGACATTCATATAGAAAATGCTGTAATATATATTATCATAGCTAAATTTCTTGATTAATTTTAAGAATTTTTTCCAATCGAACCAAATGAACCAGATTTTAAGAGTTCATGTGCCTTACACATAACTCTCCTCCTTTATATTTGGGGAATGCAGAGAAATTCATTTTTAAAGCCTCATAATAGTGACAAAGTATCATTCCATCTCAGCCGCTCTGCTCCGTTCTTTCGTCATCCATTGGGGAAACTACTCCTTATGTCCACCCTATCTTTTAGTCCTTAGAAGGAATCGCGTGCATACGAGCCCATAATAAAAGGAAAATCACCAGCCTCGAAAGAGATTTTACTACATTAGCATTTTTATGAGGAATCTTAACGTGAAATTCGTCCAAAAGATTATCTTTATAATTACGAATATTGTCGACGAGGTACTCGAGTTGTAATTTTTGAAGGAGGTTTATTGAAATATGCTCCCGTAGCAAGAGACTTTCACAGGTTATTATCATACGCATTGTGATCAATGTAGTGTAAATGGAGCAAAAGGGAAGGTGGTTAGCCGCGGACGATAATTGTCCTGTCGGAGGATACGCTATGACATCCCGCTGAAAAATGGGTACGCTCTAAACCTGGCACATTGAGAGTGGCGAAAACGCTCCGGACCGCGGGGTCATCTGAAGGCATTCGTACACAGAGAGAGATTTTCTGAAAATGTTTCCGCCTCGAAAGGGTTAATCATTTCCCCACTCATTGGGTCATCGAGATTTAATTTCATATCCTTTTCGAGGAACGAGACATCTCCTCGAAAAGTATTTTGAGGCGGAATGCAACCCGATCAAACTAGAATCTTCGTAGAAGCGAATCCGCACAGAGCTTTGAACGTAAAGATTCTCCACGCAGATTTTAGGAAAGGTTGAAACAGATCGACGTTTTTCGTCATACGGAAAACATTCGAAATCCGACAGAGGGCCAAGTTATCGTTCCCGTGTCGCCTCAGTAGGCGGCTATCGTTATCGCGGAGCAGTCTTTGTTCTAGTGACATGTGAAACGAGTTTCCCCACGCTTTTGCTACGCAGTTCTCCATCAATCGAATGGCTATCACATCTCTAAGATTTTCCCTGGATGAAGTGGTTGCGCCAGTGTTATTTTGTGCTGTGGTTAGCGGTGCACGTTAAAGATCGATTAGATTGCCGGCAGCTTCGAAGAGGACGGCAATGCGACATCGTCATCCCAGTGCAGGTCAAGCAGTACACCTTTTTGCGAGGATGCAAGGTTCATTCGAAAAGCTAAGCAAGGTAAGAAACGTCCCATTGAAATATATTTCTTTTCCCTCGACGACAACACTGTGCCCCGGAATTTTATTTGCCGATTGCTTCCTAGCGAAGCGCTTGGAATACCAAGATTCCCATTCAAGATATCTTGACCACCTTAAAAAAGACTAGATTCGTACTAATAACAATCATATTGAACGAATGCACCAATATCTCTCGGCTGCATCCTGCATATGGGCTGGTAACTTATCGTTACAATGCGGCCTTTATTAAGTTTCCGAAGCCGTTTCTTCGAACAGAGGGCTCGGGCGCAACTTCATAGTTTTTATGAGGATGATTATATCTTCAACAGAGGGCATTAAATTAGAAAAAAGGGAAAATGAATGACTGGTGAAAGGGAGGATGTTGACACGGTGAGGTCGCTGTGGAAAGTGCCTAACGCGCGGCGGTATTTCGAGGCGCGATTGTCACCGACGGGAATCTAAAATCAGGGAAGGATTTTTGAAAATAAACCTAAGGTTAGTCGTCACCGATTAAAATTTAATGAAGATTAGTATTTATTATGACTTTTTGCCTACTACGTGAGTCTTACCGAGCACAAATACTGATTTCATAAGCATCGAAAAGTTATTCCTTCCGATTTCAAGAAAACCGCCATTGCTCGCGGTCGACATAAAATAAGAGAGGAATTTTGGCGATATTCGATCGGAAATCGCATGAAGATATCTTTGGCATAATGTTTAATAATACAGTTTCTGCACTGACAGCGGTGGTATTTCTCTCAGCCAATCAGAAGCGAGAAAAATGTTTAGCGGTACTTCAAAAGTTATAAATTTTTTTTTCAACATTTAATTTAGAAAAGAGCTAATCTCCGGCTACTGGAACGAGCCAAAAGTAGGGTTTGTCAATCTTTTCCATCTTCTCACTTTATGTTCCTTTATTTTACGATGAAAGTCTTAGCCACAGTCAGTATATATGTTCATAAACATACGCCTGCCATAACCTCCTCCAACACGAGATGTTAATTTTTACTAATTTCAAGAGTACTACACGTGAAACAATAACCAAACATAGTTATAAATCAATAAAACAGCCTTGACAGTGTCAGTCTAGTGGAAGTGAGCCTCGGTTCTGGATGTTGGCTACTCTTTTTAATTAATTCATCACACTTCAATTTTAGGATGCCATTGAATCGAGAACGT
This sequence comes from Pantala flavescens, assembly GCA_020796165.1. Classification (NCBI taxonomy): domain Eukaryota; kingdom Metazoa; phylum Arthropoda; class Insecta; order Odonata; family Libellulidae; genus Pantala; species Pantala flavescens. Next base: position 52,076,180 of record CM036883.1, read on the forward strand.
TCGCCGTCCTATACGCGAGCAGAGCGATGAGTCTTCACGGGATGGATTGCCGAGCACATTCTTGGAAGATGGAATGGATTGAATGAACCTTCGAGTTTGTGAGCAGATAACATTTTTAAGGTATGACTTATAACTGTTCATATTTTTCCTCACACTCAATTGAATCGAATATATTCTTAGATGCAAACCGAGCATAGTTATGCAATGGACGCTCCCATATTTGCAAAGGAAAAACAAATTACTTTTTGATACAAATCATTAGGAACGACAAGAGGGGCCCATGAGCATTATCATCATCAGTGTCCATTCTATCTGCAGTAAGGTCCTTCTTTCTCGTCAAACTGCTCTATTTATCCTCTCTCTCTTTTGTTACTCCTCCTCACATTTTTCCATGGAGAACATTGGGAGCATATTCAGAGCTTTTCAGCAGGATACCATTCTTTATGGATGATTTTGTGTGTCCTTGGACCTTCCATTGCCTTCGCTTGTCTCTGACCCTAACTAAGCATCTTATTTCCAGTGTTTTCAACCGCCAAAAGGTCTCCAAGCCTTGAGTGTTTCATCTGAATTATTTTCTGTGAACAGTGGCAAACTTCTGCAGACTTCCATCATGTCTCCGAGCGATTTCAGGCTGAATTTACTGATAGCTTGTTTACTTCTTCACTCATTCAACCATTCCTGAGCTTCAAGCCTTCGCTCATGGAGCATAGAGGTGGCATCTCCTTGTTGATTATTTCAAATTGTTCTAGGTATTCCGGTTTATGTTATGCTACCTTGATGACACCGCAATAAGGTAACTTGCAGTATCATAATTCTTCCACATGTTTCATGGGCAGCGGTGAACTTTACTTCATTCTTAAGGATTTCCATTTTCATGATTCCTGTTATTGTGTGACTTGTAAACGCCTTCGTTCAGTCAGTGCAACGATGATTCCATGGTGTCCTTATTTTCTAATTTGACATCCATTTTATCTCTGAGATTTCCCTCCCCAAAATAAAGTTAATCCCTTATTCTGATTACCAAATGGAAACGTTGGCATTGAATGCTGCAAGCATAATCCATCTCCAAGGCCTCCAATCCACCTCTTCCCTTACTCCTTCCCTTCATTCAAATGATTTTGGAATCCTTTTATTTCCTCACTCCCTTTGATGCTATGAATCTTCCCCGATGTGAAAATATTTAATCCATGACCTATTATATTCCCAATTTAAAATTCGGAACCCTACTGAGGCTTTCTCTATGATTACACAACTTTTGCTGCAGTGCATTGAGTAATCCACTTTCTTTCATTTCAGGCAAGGGACTTTGGCCCTAAATCTGACTGAGGAGAATTTGCAAAGGTGGCTTGGACTTCTAGAGGTTGACAAAGGATACGTTGCGCCTGCTACAATAAACAACGCATATAGCTCGTGCTATCATGATGTCAAAGGATTGTATAACTTGCTATGTAATTGATGGTTTAGTTGCAATAAAATTTTTCTTGGAAACTTACAAACTGTCTTTCTGTACACATGGCCTTCAACCGTTAAGGGCATTCGCAAACTCTTCCTATCTCACCCAATTTCCACTAACGATAGGACATTCATATAGAAAATGCTGTAATATATTCATCATAGCTAAATTTCTTGATTAATTTTAAGAATTTTTTCCAATCGAACCAAATGAACCAGATTTTAAGAGTTCATGTGCCTTACACATAACTCTCCTCCTTTATATTTGGGGAATGCAGAGAAATTCATTTTTAAAGCCTCGTAATAGTGACAAAGTATCATTCCATCTCAGCCGCTCTGCTCCGTTCTTTCGTCATCCATTGGGGAAACTACTCCTTATATCCACCCTATCTTTTAGTCCTTAGAAGGAATCGCGTGCATACGAGCCCATAATAAAAGAAAAATCACCAGCCTCGAAAGAGATTTTACTACATTAGCATTTTTATGAGGAATCTTAACGTGAAATTCGTCCAAAAGATTATCTTTATAATTACGAATATTGTCGACGAGGTACTCGAGTTGTAATTTTTGAAGGAGGTTTATTGAAATATGCTCCCGTAGCAAGAGACTTTCACAGGTTATTATCATACGCATTGTGATCAATGTAGTGTAAATGGAGCAAAAGGGAAGGTGGTTAGCCGCGGACGATAATTGTCCTGTCGGAGGATACGCTATGACATCCCGCTGAAAAATGGGTACGCTCTAAACCTGGCACATTGAGAGTGGCGAAAACGCTCCGGACCGCGGGGTCATCTGAAGGCATTCGTACACAGAGAGAGATTTTCTGAAAATGTTTCCGCCTCGAAAGGGTTAATCATTTCCCCACTCATTGGGTCATCGAGATTTAATTTCATATCCTTTTCGAGGAACGAGACATCTCCTCGAAAAGTATTTTGAGGCGGAATGCAACCCGATCAAACTAGAATCTTCGTAGAAGCGAATCCGCACAGAGCTTTGAACGTAAAGATTCTCCACGCAGATTTTAGGAAAGGTTGAAACAGATCGACGTTTTTCGTCATACGGAAAACATTCGAAATCCGACAGAGGGCCAAGTTATCGTGTCGTTACCGTGTCGCCTCAGTAGGCGGCTATCGTTATCGCGGAGCAGTCTTTGTTCTAGTGACATGTGAAACGAGTTTCCCCTCGCTTTTGCTACGCAGTTCTCCATCAATCGAATGGCTATCACATCTCTAAGATTTTCCCTGGATGAAGTGGTTGCGCCAGTGTTATTTTGTGCTGTGGTTAGCGGTGCACGTTAAAGATCGATTAGATTGCCGGCAGCTTCGAAGAGGACGGCAATGCGACATCGTCATCCCAGTGCAGGTCAAGCAGTACACCTTTTTGCGAGGATGCAAGGTTCATTCGAAAAGCTAAGCAAGGTAAGAAACGTCCCATTGAAATATATTTCTTTTCCCTCGACGACAACACTGTGCCCCGGAATTTTATTTGCCGATTGCTTCCTAGCGAAGCGCTTGGAATACCAAGATTCCCATTCAAGATATCTTGACCACCTTAAATAAGACTAGATTCGTACTAATAACAATCATATTGAACGAATGCACCAATATCTCTCGGCTGCATCCTGCATATGGGCTGGTAACTTATCGTTACAATGCGGCCTTTATTAAGTTTCCGAAGCCGTTTCTTCGAACAGAGGGCTCGGGCGCAACTTCATAGTTTTTATGAGGATGATTATATCTTCAACAGAGGGCATTAAATTAGAAAAAAGGGAAAATGAATGACTGGTGAAAGGGAGGATGTTGACACGGTGAGGTCGCTGTGGAAAGTGCCTAACGCGCGGCGGTATTTCGAGGCGCGATTGTCACCGACGGGAATCTAAAATCAGGGAAGGATTTTTGAAAATAAACCTAAGGTTAGTCGTCACCGATTAAAATTTAATGAAGATTAGTATTTATTATGACTTTTTGCCTACTACGTGAGTCTTACCGAGCACAAATACTGATTTCATAAGCATCGAAAACTTATTCCTTCCGATTTCAAGAAAACCGCCATTGCTCGCGGTCGACATAAAATAAGAGAGGAATTTTGGCGATATTCGATCGGAAATCGCATGAAGATATCTTTGGCATAATGTTTAATAATACAGCTTCTTCACTGACAGCGGTGGTATTTCTCTCAGCCAATCAGAAGCGAGAAAAATGTTTAGCGGTACTTCAAAAGTTATAAATTTTTTTTTTCAACATTTAATTTAGAAAAGAGCTAATCTCCGGCTACTGGAACGAGCCAAAAGTAGGGTTTGTCAATCTTTTCCATCTTCTCACTTTATGTTCCTTTATTTTACGATGAAAGTCTTAGCCACAGTCAGTATATATGTTCATAAACATACGCCTGCCATAACCTCCTCCAACACGAGATGTTAATTTTTACTAATTTCAAGAGTACGACACGTGAAACAATAACCAAACATAGTTATAAATCAATAAAACAGCCTTGACAGTGTCAGTCTAGTGGAAGTGAGCCTCGGTTCTGGATGTTGGCTACTTTTTTTAATTAATTCATCACACTTCAATTTTAGGATGCCATTGAATCGAGAACGTTCGCCGTCCTATACGCGAGCAGAGCGATGAGTCTTCACGGGATGGATTGCCGAGCACATTCTTGGAAGATGGAATGGATTGAATGAACCTTCGAGTTTGTGAGCAGATAACATTTTTAAGGTATGACTTATAACTGTTCATATTTTTCCTCACACTCAATTGAATCGAATATATTCTTCGATGCAAACCGAGCATAGTTATGCAATGGACGCTCCCATATTTGCAAAGGAAAAACAAATTACTTTTTGATACAAATCATTACGAACGGCAAGAAGGGCCATGAGCATTATCATCATCAGTGTCCATTCTATCTGCAGTAAGGTCCTTCTTTCTCGTCAAACTGCTCTATTTATCCTCTCTCTCTTTTGTTACTCCTCCTCACATTTTTCCATGGAGAACATTGGGAGCAAATTCAGAGCTTTTCAGCAGGATACCATTCTTTATGGATGATTTTGTGTGTCCTTGGACCTTCCATTGCCTTCGCTTGTCTCTGACCCTAACTAAGCATCTTATTTCCAGTGTTTTCAACCGCCAAAAGGTCTCCAAGCCTTGAGTGTTTCATCTGAATTATTTTCTGTGAACAGCGGCAAACTTCTGCAGACTTCCATCATGTCTCCGAGCGCTTTCAGGCTGAATTTACTGATAGCTTGTTTACTTCTTCACTCATTCAACCATTCCTGAGCTTCAAGCATTCGCTCATGGAGCATAGAGGTGGCAACTCCTTGTTGATTATTTCATATTGTTCTAGGTATTCCGGTTTATGATATGCTACCTTGATGACACCGCAATAAGGTAACTTGCAGTATCATAATTCTTCCACATGTTTCATGGGCAGCGGTGAACTTTACTTCATTCTTAAGGATTTCCATTTTAATGATTCCTGTTATTGTGTGACTTGTAAACGCCTTCGTTCAGTCAGTGCAACGATGATTCCATGGTGTCCTTATTTTCTAATTTGACATCCATTTTATCTCTGAGATTTCCCTCCCCAAAATAAAGTTAATCCCTTATTCTGATTACCAAATGGAAACGTTGGCATTGAATGCTGCAAGCATAATCAATCTCCAAGGCCTCCAATCCACCTCTTCCCTTACTCCTTCCTTTCATTCAAATGATTTTGGAATCCTTTTATTTCCTCACTCCCTTTGATGCTATGAATCTTCCCCGATGTGAAAATATTTAATCCATGACCTATTATATTCCCAATTTAAAATTTTGGGAACCCTACTGAGGCTTTCTCCATGATTACACAACTTTTGCTGCAGTGCATTGAGTAATCCACTTTCTTTCATTTCAGGCGAGGGACTTTGGCCCTAAATCTGACTGAGGAGAATTTGCAAAGGTGGCTTGGACTTCTAGAGGTTGACAAAGGATACGTTACGCCTGCTACAATAAACAACGCATATAGCTCGTGCTATCATGATGTCAAAGGATTGTATAACTTGCTATGTAATTGATGGTTTAGTTGCAATAAAAATTTTATTGGAAACCTACAAACTGTCTTTCTGTACACATGGCCTTCAACCGTTAAGGGCATTCGCAAACTCTTCCTATCTCACCCAATTTCCACTAACGATAGGACATTCATATAGAAAACGCTGTAATATATATTCATCATAGCTAAATTTCTTGATTAATTTTAAGAATTTTTTCCAATCGAACCAAATGAACCAGATTTTAAGAGTTCATGTGCCTTACACATAACTCTCCTCCTTTATATTTGGGGAATGCAGAGAAATTCATTTTTAAAGCCTCATAATAGTGACAAAGTATCATTCCATCTCAGCCGCTCTGCTCCGTTCTTTCGTCATCCATTGGGGAAACTACTCCTTATATCCACCCTATCTTTTAGTCCTTAGAAGGAATCGCGTGCATACGAGCCCATAATAAAAGAAAAATCACCAGCCTCGAAAGAGATTTTACTACATTAGCATTTTTATGAGGAATCTTAACGTGAAATTCGTCCAAAAGATTATCTTTATAATTACGAATATTGTCGACGAGGTACTCGAGTTGTAATTTTTGAAGGAGGTTTATTGAAATATGCTCCCGTAGCAAGAGACTTTCACAGGTTATTATCATACGCATTGTGATCAATGTAGTGTAAATGGAGCAAAAGGGAAGGTGGTTAGCCGCGGACGATAATTGTCCTGCCGGAGGATACGCTATGACATCCCGCTGAAAAATGGGTACGCTCTAAACCTGGCACATTGAGAGTGGCGAAAACGCTCCGGACCGCGGGGTCATCTGAAGGCATTCGTACACAGAGAGAGATTTTCTGAAAATGTTTCCGCCTCGAAAGGGTTAATCATTTCCCCACTCATTGGGTCATCGAGATTTAATTTCATATCCTTTTCGAGGAACGAGACATCTCCTCGAAAAGTATTTTGAGGCGGAATGCAACCCGATCAAACTAGAATCTTCGTAGAAGCGAATCCGCACAGAGCTTTGAACGTAAAGATTCTCCACGCAGATTTTAGGAAAGGTTGAAACAGATCGACGTTTTTCGTCATACGGAAAACATTCGAAATCCGACAGAGGGCCAAGTTATCGTTCCCGTGTCGCCTCAGTAGGCGGCTATCGTTATCGCGGAGCAGTCTTTGTTCTAGTGACATGTGAAACGAGTTTCCCCACGCTTTTGCTACGCAGTTCTCCATCAATCGAATGGCTATCACATCTCTAAGATTTTCCCTGGATGAAGTGGTTGCGCCAGTGTTATTTTGTGCTGTGGTTAGCGGTGCACGTTAAAGATCGATTAGATTGCCGGCAGCTTCGAAGAGGACGGCAATGCGACATCGTCATCCCAGTGCAGGTCAAGCAGTACACCTTTTTGCGAGGATGCAAGGTTCATTCGAAAAGCTAAGCAAGGTAAGAAACGTCCCATTGAAATATATTTCTTTTCCCTCGACGACAACACTGTGCCCCGGAATTTTATTTGCCGATTGCTTCCGAGCGAAGCGCTTGGAATACCAAGATTCCCATTCAAGATATCTTGACCACGTTAAAAAAGACTAGATTCGTACTAATAATAATCATATTGAACGAATGCACCAATATCTCTCGGCTGCATCCTGCATATGGGCTGGTAACTTATCGTTACAATGCGGCCTTTATTAAGTTTCCGAAGCCGTTTCTTCGAACAGAGGGCTCGGGCGCAACTTCATAGTTTTTATGAGGATGATTATATCTTCAACAGAGGGCATTAAATTAGAAAAAAGGGAAAATGAATGACTGGTGAAAGGGAGGATGTTGACACGGTGAGGTCGCTGTGGAAAGTGCCTAACGCGCGGCGGTATTTCGAGGCGCGATTGTCACCGACGGGAATCTAAAATCAGGGAAGGATTTTTGAAAATAAACCTAAGGTTAGTCGTTACCGATTAAAATTTAATGAAGATTAGTATTTATTATGACTTTTTGCCTACTACGTGAGTCTTACCGAGCACAAATACTGATTTCATAAGCATCGAAAACTTATTCCTTCCGATTTCAAGAAAACCGCCATTGCTCGCGGTCGACATAAAATAAGAGAGGAATTTTGGCGATATTCGATCGGAAATCGCATGAAGATATCTTTGGCATAATGTTTAATAATACAGCTTCTGCACTGACAGCGGTGGTATTTCTCTCAGCCAATCAGAAGCGAGAAAAATGTTTAGCGGTACTTCAAAAGTTATAAATTTTTTTTTTCAACATTTAATTTAGAAATGAGCTAATCTCCGGCTACTGGAACGAGCCAAAGCTAGGGTTTGTCAATCTTTTCCATCTTCTCACTTTATGTTCCTTTATTTTACGATGAAAGTCTTAGCCACAGTCAGTATATATGTTCATAAACATACGCCTGCCATAACCTCCTCCAACACGAGATGTTAATTTTTACTAATTTCAAGAGTACGACACGTGAAACAATAACCAAACATAGTTATAAATCAATAAAACAGCCTTGACAGTGTCACTCTAGTGGAAGTAAGCCTCGGTTCTGGATGTTGGCTACTTTTTTTAATTAATTCATCACACTTCAATTCTAGGATGCCATTGAATCGAGAACGTTCGCCGTCCTATACGCGAGCAGAGCGATGAGACTTCACGGGATGGATTGCCGAGCACATTCTTGGAAGATGGAATGGATTGACTGAACCTTCGACCTTGCGAGCAGATAACATTTTTAAGGTATGACTTATAACTGTTCATATTTTTCCTCACACTCTATTGAATCGAATATATTCTTCGATGCAAACCGAGCATAGTTATGCAATGGACGCTCCCATATTTGCAAAGGAAAAACAAATTACTTTTTGATACAAATCATTACGAACGACAAGAGGGGACAATGAGCATTATCATCATCAGTGTCCATTCTATCTGCAGTAAGGTCCTTCTTTCTCGTCAAACTGCTCTATTTATCCTCTCTCTCTTTTGTTACTCCTCCTCACATTTTTCCATGGAGAACATTGGGAGCAAATTCAGAGCTTTTCAGCAGGATACTATTCTTTATGGATGATTTTGTGTGTCCTTGGACCTTCCATTGCCTTCGCTTGTCTCTGACCCTAACTAAGCATCTTATTTCCAGTGTTTTCAACCGCCAAAAGGTCTCCACGCCTTGAGTGTTTCATCTGAATTATTTTCTGTGAACAGTGGCAAACTTCTGCAGACTTCCATCATGTCTCCGAGCGCTTTCAGGCTGAATTTACTGATAGCTTGTTTACTTCTTCACTCATTCAACCATTCCTGAGCTTCAAGCCTTCGCTCATGGAGCATAGAGGTGGCATCTCCTTGTTGATTATTTCATATTGTTCTAGGTATTCCGGTTTATGTTATGCTACCTTGATGACACCGCAATAAGGTAACTTGCAGTATCATAATTCTTCCACATGTTTCATGGGCAGCGGTGAACTTTACTTCATTCTTAAGGATTTCCATTTTCATGATTCCTGTTATTGTGTGACTTGTAAACGCCTTCGTTCAGTCAGGGCAACGATGATTCCATGGTGTCCTTATTTTCTAATTTGACATCCATTTTATCTCTGAGATTTCCCTCCCCAAAATAAAGTTAATCCCTTATTCTGATTGCCAAATGGAAACGTTGGCATTGAATGCTGCAAGCATAATCCATCTCCAAGGCCTCCAATCCACCTCTTCCCTTACTCCTTGCTTACATTCAATTGATTTTGGAATCCTTTTATTTCCTCACTCCCTTTGATGCTATGAATCTTCCCCGATGTGAAAATATTTAATCCATGACCTATTATATTCCCAATTTAAAATTTTGGGAACCCTACTGAGGCTTTCTCCATGATTACACAACTTTTGCTGCAGTGCATTGAGTAATCCACTTTCTTTCATTTCAGGCGAGGGACTTTGGCCCTAAATCTGACTGAGGAGAATTTGCAAAGGTGGCTTGGACTTCTAGAGGTTGACAAAGGATACGTTACGCCTGCTACAATAAACAACGCATATAGCTCGTGCTATCATGATGTCAAAGGATTGTATAACTTGCTATGTAATTGATGGTTTAGTTGCAATAAAATTTTTCTTCGAAACCTACAAACTGTCTTTCTGTACACATGGCCTTCAACCGTTAAGGGCATTCGCAAACTCTTCCTATCTCACCCAATTTCCACTAACGATAGGACATTCATATAGAAAATGCTGTAATGTATATTCATCATAGCTAAATTTCTTGATTAATTTTAAGAATTTTTTCCAATCGAACCAAATGAACCAGATTTTAAGAGTTCATGTGCCTTACACATAACTCTCCTCCTTTATATTTGGGGAATGCAGAGAAATTCATTTTTAAAGCCTCATAATAGTGACAAAGTATCATTCCATCTCAGCCGCTCTGCTCCGTTCTTTCGTCATCCATTGGGGAAACTACTCCTTATGTCCACCCTATCTTTTAGTCCTTAGAAGGAATCGCGTGCATACGAGCCCATAATAAAAGGAAAATCACCAGCCTCGAAAGAGATTTTACTACATTAGCATTTTTATGAGGAATCTTAACGTGAAATTCGTCCAAAAGATTATCTTTATAATTACGAATATTGTCGACGAGGTACTCGAATTGTAATTTTTGAAGGAGGTTTATTGAAATATGCTCCCGTAGCAAGAGACTTTCACAGGTTATTATCATACGCATTGTGATCAATGCAGTGTAAATGGAGCAAAAGGGAAGGTGGTTAGCCGCGGACGATAATTGTCCTGTCGGAGGATACGCTATGACTTCCAGCTGAAAAATGGGTACGCTCTAAACCTGGCACATTGAGAGTGGCGAAAACGCTCCGGACCGCGGGGTCATCTGAAGGCATTCGTACACAGAGAGAGATTTTCTGAAAATGTTTCCGCCTCGAAAGGGTTAATCATTTCCCCACTCATTGGGTCATCGAGATTTAATTTCATATCCTTTTCGAGGAACGAGACATCTCCTCGAAAAGTATTTTGAGGCGGAATGCAACCCGATCAAACTAGAATCTTCGTAGAAGCGAATCCGCACAGAGCTTTGAACGTAAAGATTCTCCACGCAGATTTTAGGAAAGGTTGAAACAGATCGACGTTTTTCGTCATACGGAAAACATTCGAAATCCGACAGAGGGCCAAGTTATCGTTCCCGTGTCGCCTCAGTAGGCGGCTATCGTTATCGCGGAGCAGTCTTTGTTCTAGTGACATGTGAAACGAGTTTCCCCACGCTTTTGCTACGCAGTTCTCCATCAATCGAATGGCTATCACATCTCTAAGATTTTCCCTGGATGAAGTGGTTGCGCCAGTGTTATTTTGTGCTGTGGTTAGCGGTGCACGTTAAAGATCGATTAGATTGCCGGCAGCTTCGAAGAGGACGGCAATGCGACATCGTCATCCCAGTGCAGGTCAAGCAGTACACCTTTTTGCGAGGATGCAAGGTTCATTCGAAAAGCTAAGCAAGGTAAGAAACGTCCCATTGAAATATATTTCTTTTCCCTCGACGACAACACTGTGCCCCGGAATTTTATTTGCCGATTGCTTCCTAGCGAAGCGCTTGGAATACCAAGATTCCCATTCAAGATATCTTGACCACCTTAAATAAGACTAGATTCGTACTAATAACAATCATATTGAACGAATGCACCAATATCTCTCGGCTGCATCCTGCATATGGGCTGGTAACTTATCGTTACAATGCGGCCTTTATTAAGTTTCCGAAGCCGTTTCTTCGAACAGAGGGCTCGGGCGCAACTTCATAGTTTTTATGAGGATGATTATATCTTCAACAGAGGGCATTAAATTAGAAAAAAGGGAAAATGAATGACTGGTGAAAGGGAGGATGTTGACACGGTGAGGTCGCTGTGGAAAGTGCCTAACGCGCGGCGGTATTTCGAGGCGCGATTGTCACCGACGGGAATCTAAAATCAGGGAAGGATTTTTGAAAATAAACCTAAGCTTAGTCGTCACCGATTAAAATTTAATGAAGATTAGTATTTATTATGACTTTTTGCCTACTACGTGAGTCTTACCGAGCACAAATACTGATTTCATAAGCATCGAAAAGTTATTCCTTCCGATTTCAAGAAAACCGCCATTGCTCGCGGTCGACATAAAATAAGAGAGGAATTTTGGCGATATTCGATCGGAAATCGCATGAAGATATCTTTGGCATAATGTTTAATAATACAGTTTCTGCACTGACAGCGGTGGTATTTCTCTCAGCCAATCAGAAGCGAGAAAAATGTTTAGCGGTACTTCAAAAGTTATAAATTTTTTTTTTCAACATTTAATTTAGAAAAGAGCTAATCTCCGGCTACTGGAACGAGCCAAAAGTAGGGTTTGTCAATCTTTTCCATCTTCTCACTTTATGTTCCTTTATTTTACGATGAAAGTCTTAGCCACAGTCAGTATATATGTTCATAAACATACGCCTGCCATAACCTCCTCCAACACGAGATGTTAATTTTTACTAATTTCAAGAGTACGACACGTGAAACAATAACCAAACATAGTTATAAATCAATAAAACAGCCTTGACAGTGTCAGTCTAGTGGAAGTGAGCCTCGGTTCTGGATGTTGGCTACTTTTTTTAATTAATTCATCACACTTCAATTTTAGGATGCCATTGAATCGAGAACGTTCGCCGTCCTATACGCGAGCAGAGCGATGAGTCTTCACGGGATGGATTGCCGAGCACATTCTTGGAAGATGGAATGGATTGAATGAACCTTCGAGTTTGTGAGCAGATAACATTTTTAAGGTATGACTTATAACTGTTCATATTTTTCCTCACACTCAATTGAATCGAATATATTCTTCGATGCAAACCGAGCATAGTTATGCAATGGACGCTCCCATATTTGCAAAGGAAAAACAAATTACTTTTTGATACAAATCATTACGAACGGCAAGAAGGGCCATGAGCATTATCATCATCAGTGTCCATTCTATCTGCAGTAAGGTCCTTCTTTCTCGTCAAACTGCTCTATTTATCCTCTCTCTCTTTTGTTACTCCTCCTCACATTTTTCCATGGAGAACATTGGGAGCAAATTCAGAGCTTTTCAGCAGGATACCATTCTTTATGGATGATTTTGTGTGTCCTTGGACCTTCCATTGCCTTCGCTTGTCTCTGACCCTAACTAAGCATCTTATTTCCAGTGTTTTCAACCGCCAAAAGGTCTCCAAGCCTTGAGTGTTTCATCTGAATTATTTTCTGTGAACAGCGGCAAACTTCTGCAGACTTCCATCATGTCTCCGAGCGCTTTCAGGCTGAATTTACTGATAGCTTGTTTACTTCTTCACTCATTCAACCATTCCTGAGCTTCAAGCATTCGCTCATGGAGCATAGAGGTGGCAACTCCTTGTTGATTATTTCATATTGTTCTAGGTATTCCGGTTTATGATATGCTACCTTGATGACACCGCAATAAGGTAACTTGCAGTATCATAATTCTTCCACATGTTTCATGGGCAGCGGTGAACTTTACTTCATTCTTAAGGATTTCCATTTTAATGATTCCTGTTATTGTGTGACTTGTAAACGCCTTCGTTCAGTCAGTGCAACGATGATTCCATGGTGTCCTTATTTTCTAATTTGACATCCATTTTATCTCTGAGATTTCCCTCCCCAAAATAAAGTTAATCCCTTATTCTGATTACCAAATGGAAACGTTGGCATTGAATGCTGCAAGCATAATCAATCTCCAAGGCCTCCAATCCACCTCTTCCCTTACTCCTTCCTTTCATTCAAATGATTTTGGAATCCTTTTATTTCCTCACTCCCTTTGATGCTATGAATCTTCCCCGATGTGAAAATATTTAATCCATGACCTATTATATTCCCAATTTAAAATTTTGGGAACCCTACTGAGGCTTTCTCCATGATTACACAACTTTTGCTGCAGTGCATTGAGTAATCCACTTTCTTTCATTTCAGGCGAGGGACTTTGGCCCTAAATCTGACTGAGGAGAATTTGCAAAGGTGGCTTGGACTTCTAGAGGTTGACAAAGGATACGTTACGCCTGCTACAATAAACAACGCATATAGCTCGTGCTATCATGATGTCAAAGGATTGTATAACTTGCTATGTAATTGATGGTTTAGTTGCAATAAAAATTTTATTGGAAACCTACAAACTGTCTTTCTGTACACATGGCCTTCAACCGTTAAGGGCATTCGCAAACTCTTCCTATCTCACCCAATTTCCACTAACGATAGGACATTCATATAGAAAACGCTGTAATATATATTCATCATAGCTAAATTTCTTGATTAATTTTAAGAATTTTTTCCAATCGAACCAAATGAACCAGATTTTAAGAGTTCATGTGCCTTACACATAACTCTCCTCCTTTATATTTGGGGAATGCAGAGAAATTCATTTTTAAAGCCTCATAATAGTGACAAAGTATCATTCCATCTCAGCCGCTCTGCTCCGTTCTTTCGTCATCCATTGGGGAAACTACTCCTTATATCCACCCTATCTTTTAGTCCTTAGAAGGAATCGCGTGCATACGAGCCCATAATAAAAGAAAAATCACCAGCCTCGAAAGAGATTTTACTACATTAGCATTTTTATGAGGAATCTTAACGTGAAATTCGTCCAAAAGATTATCTTTATAATTACGAATATTGTCGACGAGGTACTCGAGTTGTAATTTTTGAAGGAGGTTTATTGAAATATGCTCCCGTAGCAAGAGACTTTCACAGGTTATTATCATACGCATTGTGATCAATGTAGTGTAAATGGAGCAAAAGGGAAGGTGGTTAGCCGCGGACGATAATTGTCCTGCCGGAGGATACGCTATGACATCCCGCTGAAAAATGGGTACGCTCTAAACCTGGCACATTGAGAGTGGCGAAAACGCTCCGGACCGCGGGGTCATCTGAAGGCATTCGTACACAGAGAGAGATTTTCTGAAAATGTTTCCGCCTCGAAAGGGTTAATCATTTCCCCACTCATTGGGTCATCGAGATTTAATTTCATATCCTTTTCGAGGAACGAGACATCTCCTCGAAAAGTATTTTGAGGCGGAATGCAACCCGATCAAACTAGAATCTTCGTAGAAGCGAATCCGCACAGAGCTTTGAACGTAAAGATTCTCCACGCAGATTTTAGGAAAGGTTGAAACAGATCGACGTTTTTCGTCATACGGAAAACATTCGAAATCCGACAGAGGGCCAAGTTATCGTTCCCGTGTCGCCTCAGTAGGCGGCTATCGTTATCGCGGAGCAGTCTTTGTTCTAGTGACATGTGAAACGAGTTTCCCCACGCTTTTGCTACGCAGTTCTCCATCAATCGAATGGCTATCACATCTCTAAGATTTTCCCTGGATGAAGTGGTTGCGCCAGTGTTATTTTGTGCTGTGGTTAGCGGTGCACGTTAAAGATCGATTAGATTGCCGGCAGCTTCGAAGAGGACGGCAATGCGACATCGTCATCCCAGTGCAGGTCAAGCAGTACACCTTTTTGCGAGGATGCAAGGTTCATTCGAAAAGCTAAGCAAGGTAAGAAACGTCCCATTGAAATATATTTCTTTTCCCTCGACGACAACACTGTGCCCCGGAATTTTATTTGCCGATTGCTTCCGAGCGAAGCGCTTGGAATACCAAGATTCCCATTCAAGATATCTTGACCACGTTAAAAAAGACTAGATTCGTACTAATAATAATCATATTGAACGAATGCACCAATATCTCTCGGCTGCATCCTGCATATGGGCTGGTAACTTATCGTTACAATGCGGCCTTTATTAAGTTTCCGAAGCCGTTTCTTCGAACAGAGGGCTCGGGCGCAACTTCATAGTTTTTATGAGGATGATTATATCTTCAACAGAGGGCATTAAATTAGAAAAAAGGGAAAATGAATGACTGGTGAAAGGGAGGATGTTGACACGGTGAGGTCGCTGTGGAAAGTGCCTAACGCGCGGCGGTATTTCGAGGCGCGATTGTCACCGACGGGAATCTAAAATCAGGGAAGGATTTTTGAAAATAAACCTAAGGTTAGTCGTTACCGATTAAAATTTAATGAAGATTAGTATTTATTATGACTTTTTGCCTACTACGTGAGTCTTACCGAGCACAAATACTGATTTCATAAGCATCGAAAACTTATTCCTTCCGATTTCAAGAAAACCGCCATTGCTCGCGGTCGACATAAAATAAGAGAGGAATTTTGGCGATATTCGATCGGAAATCGCATGAAGATATCTTTGGCATAATGTTTAATAATACAGCTTCTGCACTGACAGCGGTGGTATTTCTCTCAGCCAATCAGAAGCGAGAAAAATGTTTAGCGGTACTTCAAAAGTTATAAATTTTTTTTTTCAACATTTAATTTAGAAATGAGCTAATCTCCGGCTACTGGAACGAGCCAAAGCTAGGGTTTGTCAATCTTTTCCATCTTCTCACTTTATGTTCCTTTATTTTACGATGAAAGTCTTAGCCACAGTCAGTATATATGTTCATAAACATACGCCTGCCATAACCTCCTCCAACACGAGATGTTAATTTTTACTAATTTCAAGAGTACGACACGTGAAACAATAACCAAACATAGTTATAAATCAATAAAACAGCCTTGACAGTGTCACTCTAGTGGAAGTAAGCCTCGGTTCTGGATGTTGGCTACTTTTTTTAATTAATTCATCACACTTCAATTCTAGGATGCCATTGAATCGAGAACGTTCGCCGTCCTATACGCGAGCAGAGCGATGAGACTTCACGGGATGGATTGCCGAGCACATTCTTGGAAGATGGAATGGATTGACTGAACCTTCGACCTTGCGAGCAGATAACATTTTTAAGGTATGACTTATAACTGTTCATATTTTTCCTCACACTCTATTGAATCGAATATATTCTTCGATGCAAACCGAGCATAGTTATGCAATGGACGCTCCCATATTTGCAAAGGAAAAACAAATTACTTTTTGATACAAATCATTACGAACGACAAGAGGGGACAATGAGCATTATCATCATCAGTGTCCATTCTATCTGCAGTAAGGTCCTTCTTTCTCGTCAAACTGCTCTATTTATCCTCTCTCTCTTTTGTTACTCCTCCTCACATTTTTCCATGGAGAACATTGGGAGCAAATTCAGAGCTTTTCAGCAGGATACTATTCTTTATGGATGATTTTGTGTGTCCTTGGACCTTCCATTGCCTTCGCTTGTCTCTGACCCTAACTAAGCATCTTATTTCCAGTGTTTTCAACCGCCAAAAGGTCTCCACGCCTTGAGTGTTTCATCTGAATTATTTTCTGTGAACAGTGGCAAACTTCTGCAGACTTCCATCATGTCTCCGAGCGCTTTCAGGCTGAATTTACTGATAGCTTGTTTACTTCTTCACTCATTCAACCATTCCTGAGCTTCAAGCCTTCGCTCATGGAGCATAGAGGTGGCATCTCCTTGTTGATTATTTCATATTGTTCTAGGTATTCCGGTTTATGTTATGCTACCTTGATGACACCGCAATAAGGTAACTTGCAGTATCATAATTCTTCCACATGTTTCATGGGCAGCGGTGAACTTTACTTCATTCTTAAGGATTTCCATTTTCATGATTCCTGTTATTGTGTGACTTGTAAACGCCTTCGTTCAGTCAGGGCAACGATGATTCCATGGTGTCCTTATTTTCTAATTTGACATCCATTTTATCTCTGAGATTTCCCTCCCCAAAATAAAGTTAATCCCTTATTCTGATTGCCAAATGGAAACGTTGGCATTGAATGCTGCAAGCATAATCCATCTCCAAGGCCTCCAATCCACCTCTTCCCTTACTCCTTGCTTACATTCAATTGATTTTGGAATCCTTTTATTTCCTCACTCCCTTTGATGCTATGAATCTTCCCCGATGTGAAAATATTTAATCCATGACCTATTATATTCCCAATTTAAAATTTTGGGAACCCTACTGAGGCTTTCTCCATGATTACACAACTTTTGCTGCAGTGCATTGAGTAATCCACTTTCTTTCATTTCAGGCGAGGGACTTTGGCCCTAAATCTGACTGAGGAGAATTTGCAAAGGTGGCTTGGACTTCTAGAGGTTGACAAAGGATACGTTACGCCTGCTACAATAAACAACGCATATAGCTCGTGCTATCATGATGTCAAAGGATTGTATAACTTGCTATGTAATTGATGGTTTAGTTGCAATAAAATTTTTCTTCGAAACCTACAAACTGTCTTTCTGTACACATGGCCTTCAACCGTTAAGGGCATTCGCAAACTCTTCCTATCTCACCCAATTTCCACTAACGATAGGACATTCATATAGAAAATGCTGTAATGTATATTCATCATAGCTAAATTTCTTGATTAATTTTAAGAATTTTTTCCAATCGAACCAAATGAACCAGATTTTAAGAGTTCATGTGCCTTACACATAACTCTCCTCCTTTATATTTGGGGAATGCAGAGAAATTCATTTTTAAAGCCTCATAATAGTGACAAAGTATCATTCCATCTCAGCCGCTCTGCTCCGTTCTTTCGTCATCCATTGGGGAAACTACTCCTTATGTCCACCCTATCTTTTAGTCCTTAGAAGGAATCGCGTGCATACGAGCCCATAATAAAAGGAAAATCACCAGCCTCGAAAGAGATTTTACTACATTAGCATTTTTATGAGGAATCTTAACGTGAAATTCGTCCAAAAGATTATCTTTATAATTACGAATATTGTCGACGAGGTACTCGAATTGTAATTTTTGAAGGAGGTTTATTGAAATATGCTCCCGTAGCAAGAGACTTTCACAGGTTATTATCATACGCATTGTGATCAATGCAGTGTAAATGGAGCAAAAGGGAAGGTGGTTAGCCGCGGACGATAATTGTCCTGTCGGAGGATACGCTATGACTTCCAGCTGAAAAATGGGTACGCTCTAAACCTGGCACATTGAGAGTGGCGAAAACGCTCCGGACCGCGGGGTCATCTGAAGGCATTCGTACACAGAGAGAGATTTTCTGAAAATGTTTCCGCCTCGAAAGGGTTAATCATTTCCCCACTCATTGGGTCATCGAGATTTAATTTCATATCCTTTTCGAGGAACGAGACATCTCCTCGAAAAGTATTTTGAGGCGGAATGCAACCCGATCAAACTAGAATCTTCGTAGAAGCGAATCCGCACAGAGCTTTGAACGTAAAGATTCTCCACGCAGATTTTAGGAAAGGTTGAAACAGATCGACGTTTTTCGTCATACGGAAAACATTCGAAATCCGACAGAGGGCCAAGTTATCGTTCCCGTGTCGCCTCAGTAGGCGGCTATCGTTATCGCGGAGCAGTCTTTGTTCTAGTGACATGTGAAACGAGTTTCCCCACGCTTTTGCTACGCAGTTCTCCATCAATCGAATGGCTATCACATCTCTAAGATTTTCCCTGGATGAAGTGGTTGCGCCAGTGTTATTTTGTGCTGTGGTTAGCGGTGCACGTTAAAGATCGATTAGATTGCCGGCAGCTTCGAAGAGGACGGCAATGCGACATCGTCATCCCAGTGCAGGTCAAGCAGTACACCTTTTTGCGAGGATGCAAGGTTCATTCGAAAAGCTAAGCAAGGTAAGAAACGTCCCATTGAAATATATTTCTTTTCCCTCGACGACAACACTGTGCCCCGGAATTTTATTTGCCGATTGCTTCCTAGCGAAGCGCTTGGAATACCAAGATTCCCATTCAAGATATCTTGACCACCTTAAATAAGACTAGATTCGTACTAATAACAATCATATTGAACGAATGCACCAATATCTCTCGGCTGCATCCTGCATATGGGCTGGTAACTTATCGTTACAATGCGGCCTTTATTAAGTTTCCGAAGCCGTTTCTTCGAACAGAGGGCTCGGGCGCAACTTCATAGTTTTTATGAGGATGATTATATCTTCAACAGAGGGCATTAAATTAGAAAAAAGGGAAAATGAATGACTGGTGAAAGGGAGGATGTTGACACGGTGAGGTCGCTGTGGAAAGTGCCTAACGCGCGGCGGTATTTCGAGGCGCGATTGTCACCGACGGGAATCTAAAATCAGGGAAGGATTTTTGAAAATAAACCTAAGCTTAGTCGTCACCGATTAAAATTTAATGAAGATTAGTATTTATTATGACTTTTTGCCTACTACGTGAGTCTTACCGAGCACAAATACTGATTTCATAAGCATCGAAAAGTTATTCCTTCCGATTTCAAGAAAACCGCCATTGCTCGCGGTCGACATAAAATAAGAGAGGAATTTTGGCGATATTCGATCGGAAATCGCATGAAGATATCTTTGGCATAATGTTTAATAATACAGTTTCTGCACTGACAGCGGTGGTATTTCTCTCAGCCAATCAGAAGCGAGAAAAATGTTTAGCGGTACTTCAAAAGTTATAAATTTTTTTTTTCAACATTTAATTTAGAAAAGAGCTAATCTCCGGCTACTGGAACGAGCCAAAAGTAGGGTTTGTCAATCTTTTCCATCTTCTCACTTTATGTTCCTTTATTTTACGATGAAAGTCTTAGCCACAGTCAGTATATATGTTCATAAACATACGCCTGCCATAACCTCCTCCAACACGAGATGTTAATTTTTACTAATTTCAAGAGTACGACACGTGAAACAATAACCAAACATAGTTATAAATCAATAAAACAGCCTTGACAGTGTCACTCTAGTGGAAGTGAGCCTCGGTTCTGGATGTTGGCTACTTTTTTTAATTAATTCATCACACTTCAATTCTAGGATGCCATTGAATCGAGAACGTTCGCCGTCCTATACGCGAGCAGAGCGATGAGACTTCACGGGATGGATTGCCGAGCACATTCTTGGAAGATGGAATGGATTGACTGAACCTTCGAGCTTGTGAGCAGATAACATTTTTAAGGTATGACTTATAACTGTTCATATTTTTCCTCACACTCTATTGAATCGAATATATTCTTCGATGCAAACCGAGCATAGTTATGCAATGGACGCTCCCATATTTGCAAAGGAAAAACAAATTACTTTTTGATACAAATCATTACGAACGACAAGAAGGGCCCATGAGCATTATCATCATCAGTGTCCATTCCATCTGCAGTAAGGTCCTTCTTTCTCGTCAAACTGCTCTATTTATCCTCTCTCTCTTTTGTTACTCCTCCTCACATTTTTCCATGGAGAACATTGGGAGCAAATTCAGAGCTTTTCAGCAGGATACTATTCTTTATGGATGATTTTGTGTGTCCTTGGACCTTCCATTGCCTTCGCTTGTCTCTGACCCTAACTAAGCATCTTATTTCCAGTGTTTTCAACCGCCAAAAGGTCTCCACGCCTTGAGTGTTTCATCTGAATTATTTTCTGTGAACAGTGGCAAACTTCTGCAGACTTCCATCATGTCTCCGAGCGCTTTCAGGCTGAATTTACTGATAGCTTGTTTACTTCTTCACTCATTCAACCATTCCTGAGCTTCAAGCCTTCGCTCATGGAGCATAGAGGTGGCATCTCCTTGTTGATTATTTCATATTGTTCTAGGTATTCCGGTTTATGTTATGCTACCTTGATGACACCGCAATAAGGTAACTTGCAGTATCATAATTCTTCCACATGTTTCATGGGCAGCGGTGAACTTTACTTCATTCTTAAGGATTTCCATTTTCATGATTCCTGTTATTGTGTGACTTGTAAACGCCTTCGTTCAGTCAGGGCAACGATGATTCCATGGTGTCCTTATTTTCTAATTTGACATCCATTTTATCTCTGAGATTTCCCTCCCCAAAATAAAGTTAATCCCTTATTCTGATTGCCAAATGGAAACGTTGGCATTGAATGCTGCAAGCATAATCCATCTCCAAGGCCTCCAATCCACCTCTTCCCTTACTCCTTGCTTACATTCAATTGATTTTGGAATCCTTTTATTTCCTCACTCCCTTTGATGCTATGAATCTTCCCCGATGTGAAAATATTTAATCCATGACCTATTATATTCCCAATTTAAAATTTTGGGAACCCTACTGAGGCTTTCTCCATGATTACACAACTTTTGCTGCAGTGCATTGAGTAATCCACTTTCTTTCATTTCAGGCGAGGGACTTTGGCCCTAAATCTGACTGAGGAGAATTTGCAAAGGTGGCTTGGACTTCTAGAGGTTGACAAAGGATACGTTACGCCTGCTACAATAAACAACGCATATAGCTCGTGCTATCATGATGTCAAAGGATTGTATAACTTGCTATGTAATTGATGGTTTAGTTGCAATAAAATTTTTCTTCGAAACCTACAAACTGTCTTTCTGTACACATGGCCTTCAACCGTTAAGGGCATTCGCAAACTCTTCCTATCTCACCCAATTTCCACTAACGATAGGACATTCATATAGAAAATGCTGTAATGTATATTCATCATAGCTAAATTTCTTGATTAATTTTAAGAATTTTTTCCAATCGAACCAAATGAACCAGATTTTAAGAGTTCATGTGCCTTACACATAACTCTCCTCCTTTATATTTGGGGAATGCAGAGAAATTCATTTTTAAAGCCTCATAATAGTGACAAAGTATCATTCCATCTCAGCCGCTCTGCTCCGTTCTTTCGTCATCCATTGGGGAAACTACTCCTTATGTCCACCCTATCTTTTAGTCCTTAGAAGGAATCGCGTGCATACGAGCCCATAATAAAAGGAAAATCACCAGCCTCGAAAGAGATTTTACTACATTAGCATTTTTATGAGGAATCTTAACGTGAAATTCGTCCAAAAGATTATCTTTATAATTACGAATATTGTCGACGAGGTACTCGAGTTGTAATTTTTGAAGGAGGTTTATTGAAATATGCTCCCGTAGCAAGAGACTTTCACAGGTTATTATCATACGCATTGTGATCAATGTAGTGTAAATGGAGCAAAAGGGAAGGTGGTTAGCCGCGGACGATAATTGTCCTGTCGGAGGATACGCTATGACATCCCGCTGAAAAATGGGTACGCTCTAAACCTGGCACATTGAGAGTGGCGAAAACGCTCCGGACCGCGGGGTCATCTGAAGGCATTCGTACACAGAGAGAGATTTTCTGAAAATGTTTCCGCCTCGAAAGGGTTAATCATTTCCCCACTCATTGGGTCATCGAGATTTAATTTCATATCCTTTTCGAGGAACGAGACATCTCCTCGAAAAGTATTTTGAGGCGGAATGCAACCCGATCAAACTAGAATCTTCGTAGAAGCGAATCCGCACAGAGCTTTGAACGTAAAGATTCTCCACGCAGATTTTAGGAAAGGTTGAAACAGATCGACGTTTTTCGTCATACGGAAAACATTCGAAATCCGACAGAGGGCCAAGTTATCGTTCCCGTGTCGCCTCAGTAGGCGGCTATCGTTATCGCGGAGCAGTCTTTGTTCTAGTGACATGTGAAACGAGTTTCCCCACGCTTTTGCTACGCAGTTCTCCATCAATCGAATGGCTATCACATCTCTAAGATTTTCCCTGGATGAAGTGGTTGCGCCAGTGTTATTTTGTGCTGTGGTTAGCGGTGCACGTTAAAGATCGATTAGATTGCCGGCAGCTTCGAAGAGGACGGCAATGCGACATCGTCATCCCAGTGCAGGTCAAGCAGTACACCTTTTTGCGAGGATGCAAGGTTCATTCGAAAAGCTAAGCAAGGTAAGAAACGTCCCATTGAAATATATTTCTTTTCCCTCGACGACAACACTGTGCCCCGGAATTTTATTTGCCGATTGCTTCCGAGCGAAGCGCTTGGAATACCAAGATTCCCATTCAAGATATCTTGACCACCTTAAAAAAGACTAGATTCGTACTAATAACAATCATATTGAACGAATGCACCAATATCTCTCGGCTGCATCCTGCATATGGGCTGGTAACTTATCGTTACAATGCGGCCTTTATTAAGTTTCCGAAGCCGTTTCTTCGAACAGAGGGCTCGGGCGCAACTTCATAGTTTTTATGAGGATGATTATATCTTCAACAGAGGGCATTAAATTAGAAAAAAGGGAAAATGAATGACTGGTGAAAGGGAGGATGTTGACACGGTGAGGTCGCTGTGGAAAGTGCCTAACGCGCGGCGGTATTTCGAGGCGCGATTGTCACCGACGGGAATCTAAAATCAGGGAAGGATTTTTGAAAATAAACCTAAGGTTAGTCGTCACCGATTAAAATTTAATGAAGATTAGTATTTATTATGACTTTTTGCCTACTACGTGAGTCTTACCGAGCACAAATACTGATTTCATAAGCATCGAAAACTTATTCCTTCCGATTTCAAGAAAACCGCCATTGCTCGCGGTCGACATAAAATAAGAGAGGAATTTTGGCGATATTCGATCGGAAATCGCATGAAGATATCTTTGGCATAATGTTTAATAATACAGCTTCTGCACTGACAGCGGTGGTATTTCTCTCAGCCAATCAGAAGCGAGAAAAATGTTTAGCGGTACTTCAAAAGTTATAAATTTTTTTTTTTCAACATTTAATTTAGAAAAGAGCTAATCTCCGGCTACTGGAACGAGCCAAAAGTAGGGTTTGTCCATCTTTTCCATCTTCTCACTTTATGTTCCTTTATTTTACGATGAAAGTCTTAGCCACAGTCAGTATATATGTTCATAAACATACGCCTGCCATAACCTCCTCCAACACGAGATGTTAATTTTTACTAATTTCAAGAGTACGACACGTGAAACAATAACCAAACATAGTTATAAATCAATAAAACAGCCTTGACAGTGTCACTCTAGTGGAAGTGAGCCTCGGTTCTGGATGTTGGCTACTTTTTTTAATTAATTCATCACACTTCAATTTTAGGATGCCATTGAATCGAGAACGTTCGCCGTCCTATACGCGAGCAGAGCGATGAGTCTTCACGGGATGGATTGCCGAGCACATTCTTGGAAGATGGAATGGATTGAATGAACCTTCGAGTTTGTGAGCAGATAACATTTTTAAGGTATGACTTATAACTGTTCATATTTTTCCTCACACTCAATTGAATCGAATATATTCTTCGATGCAAACCGAGCATAGTTATGCAATGGACGCTCCCATATTTGCAAAGGAAAAACAAATTACTTTTTGATACAAATCATTACGAACGACAAGAGGGGCCCATGAGCATTATCATCATCAGTGTCCATTCTATCTGCAGTAAGGTCCTTCTTTCTCGTCAAACTGCTCTATTTATCCTCTCTCTCTTTTGTTACTCCTCCTCACATTTTTCCATGGAGAACATTGGGAGCATATTCAGAGCTTTTCAGCAGGATACCATTCTTTATGGATGATTTTGTGTGTCCTTGGACCTTCCATTGCCTTCGCTTGTCTCTGACCCTAACTAAGCATCTTATTTCCAGTGCTTTCAACCGCCAAAAGGTCTCCAAGCCTTGAGTGTTTCATCTGAATTATTTTCTGTGAACAGTGGCAAACTTCTGCAGACTTCCATCATGTCTCCGAGCGATTTCAGGCTGAATTTACTGATAGCTTGTTTACTTCTTCACTCATTCAACCATTCCTGAGCTTCAAGCCTTCGCTCATGGAGCATAGTGGTGGCATCTCCTTGTTGATTATTTCATATTGTTCTAGGTATTCCGGTTTATGTTATGCTACCTTGATGACACCGCAATAAGGTAACTTGCAGTATCATAATTCTTCCAAATGTTTCATGGGCAGCGGTGAACTTTACTTCATTCTTAAGGATTTCCATTTTAATGATTCCTGTTATTGTGTGACTTGTAAACGCCTTCGTTCAGTCAGTGCAACGATGATTCCATGGTGTCCTTATTTTCTAATTTGACATCCATTTTATCTCTGAGATTTCCCTCCCCAAAATAAAGTTAATCCCTTATTCTGATTACCAAATGGAAACGTTGGCATTGAATGCTGCAAGCATAATCCATCTCCAAGGCCTCCAATCCACCTCTTCCCTTACTCCTTGCTTACATTCAATTGATTTTGGAATCCTTTTATTTCCTCACTCCCTTTGATGCTATGAATCTTCCCCGATGTGAAAATATTTAATCCATGACCTATTATATTCCCAATTTAAAATTTTGGGAACCCTACTGAGGCTTTCTCCATGATTACACAACTTTTGCTGCAGTGCATTGAGTAATCCACTTTCTTTCATTTCAGGCGAGGGACTTTGGCCCTAAATCTGACTGAGGAGAATTTGCAAAGGTGGCTTGGACTTCTAGAGGTTGACAAAGGATACGTTACGCCTGCTACAATAAACAACGCATATAGCTCGTGCTATCATGATGTCAAAGGATTGTATAACTTGCTATGTAATTGATGGTTTAGTTGCAATAAAATTTTTCTTCGAAACCTACAAACTGTCTTTCTGTACACATGGCCTTCAACCGTTAAGGGCATTCGCAAACTCTTCCTATCTCACCCAATTTCCACTAACGATAGGACATTCATATAGAAAATGCTGTAATGTATATTCATCATAGCTAAATTTCTTGATTAATTTTAAGAATTTTTTCCAATCGAACCAAATGAACCAGATTTTAAGAGTTCATGTGCCTTACACATAACTCTCCTCCTTTATATTTGGGGAATGCAGAGAAATTCATTTTTAAAGCCTCATAATAGTGACAAAGTATCATTCCATCTCAGCCGCTCTGCTCCGTTCTTTCGTCATCCATTGGGGAAACTACTCCTTATGTCCACCCTATCTTTTAGTCCTTAGAAGGAATCGCGTGCATACGAGCCCATAATAAAAGGAAAATCACCAGCCTCGAAAGAGATTTTACTACATTAGCATTTTTATGAGGAATCTTAACGTGAAATTCGTCCAAAAGATTATCTTTATAATTACGAATATTGTCGACGAGGTACTCGAGTTGTAATTTTTGAAGGAGGTTTATTGAAATATGCTCCCGTAGCAAGAGACTTTCACAGGTTATTATCATACGCATTGTGATCAATGTAGTGTAAATGGAGCAAAAGGGAAGGTGGTTAGCCGCGGACGATAATTGTCCTGTCGGAGGATACGCTATGACATCCCGCTGAAAAATGGGTACGCTCTAAACCTGGCACATTGAGAGTGGCGAAAACGCTCCGGACCGCGGGGTCATCTGAAGGCATTCGTACACAGAGAGAGATTTTCTGAAAATGTTTCCGCCTCGAAAGGGTTAATCATTTCCCCACTCATTGGGTCATCGAGATTTAATTTCATATCCTTTTCGAGGAACGAGACATCTCCTCGAAAAGTATTTTGAGGCGGAATGCAACCCGATCAAACTAGAATCTTCGTAGAAGCGAATCCGCACAGAGCTTTGAACGTAAAGATTCTCCACGCAGATTTTAGGAAAGGTTGAAACAGATCGACGTTTTTCGTCATACGGAAAACATTCGAAATCCGACAGAGGGCCAAGTTATCGTTCCCGTGTCGCCTCAGTAGGCGGCTATCGTTATCGCGGAGCAGTCTTTGTTCTAGTGACATGTGAAACGAGTTTCCCCACGCTTTTGCTACGCAGTTCTCCATCAATCGAATGGCTATCACATCTCTAAGATTTTCCCTGGATGAAGTGGTTGCGCCAGTGTTATTTTGTGCTGTGGTTAGCGGTGCACGTTAAAGATCGATTAGATTGCCGGCAGCTTCGAAGAGGACGGCAATGCGACATCGTCATCCCAGTGCAGGTCAAGCAGTACACCTTTTTGCGAGGATGCAAGGTTCATTCGAAAAGCTAAGCAAGGTAAGAAACGTCCCATTGAAATATATTTCTTTTCCCTCGACGACAACACTGTGCCCCGGAATTTTATTTGCCGATTGCTTCCGAGCGAAGCGCTTGGAATACCAAGATTCCCATTCAAGATATCTTGACCACCTTAAAAAAGACTAGATTCGTACTAATAACAATCATATTGAACGAATGCACCAATATCTCTCGGCTGCATCCTGCATATGGGCTGGTAACTTATCGTTACAATGCGGCCTTTATTAAGTTTCCGAAGCCGTTTCTTCGAACAGAGGGCTCGGGCGCAACTTCATAGTTTTTATGAGGATGATTATATCTTCAACAGAGGGCATTAAATTAGAAAAAAGGGAAAATGAATGACTGGTGAAAGGGAGGATGTTGACACGGTGAGGTCGCTGTGGAAAGTGCCTAACGCGCGGCGGTATTTCGAGGCGCGATTGTCACCGACGGGAATCTAAAATCAGGGAAGGATTTTTGAAAATAAACCTAAGCTTAGTCGTCACCGATTAAAATTTAATGAAGATTAGTATTTATTATGACTTTTTGCCTACTACGTGAGTCTTACCGAGCACAAATACTGATTTCATAAGCATCGAAAACTTATTCCTTCCGATTTCAAGAAAACCGCCATTGCTCGCGGTCGACATAAAATAAGAGAGGAATTTTGGCGATATTCGATCGGAAATCGCATGAAGATATCTTTGGCATAATGTTTAATAATACAGCTTCTGCACTGACAGCGGTGGTATTTCTCTCAGCCAATCAGAAGCGAGAAAAATGTTTAGCGGTACTTCAAAAGTTATAAATTTTTTTTTTCAACATTTAATTTAGAAAAGAGCTAATCTCCGGCTACTGGAACGAGCCAAAAGTAGGGTTTGTCAATCTTTTCCATCTTCTCACTTTATGTTCCTTTATTTTACGATGAAAGTCTTAGCCACAGTCAGTATATATGTTCATAAACATACGCCTGCCATAACCTCCTCCAACACGAGATGTTAATTTTTACTAATTTCAAGAGTACGACACGTGAAACAATAACCAAACATAGTTATAAATCAATAAAACAGCCTTGACAGTGTCACTCTAGTGGAAGTGAGCCTCGGTTCTGGATGTTGGCTACTTTTTTTAATTAATTCATCACACTTCAATTTTAGGATGCCATTGAATCGAGAACGTTCGCCGTCCTATACGCGAGCAGAGCGATGAGTCTTCACGGGATGGATTGCCGAGCACATTCTTGGAAGATGGAATGGATTGAATGAACCTTCGAGTTTGTGAGCAGATAACATTTTTAAGGTATGACTTATAACTGTTCATATTTTTCCTCACACTCAATTGAATCGAATATATTCTTCGATGCAAACCGAGCATAGTTATGCAATGGACGCTCCCATATTTGCAAAGGAAAAACAAATTACTTTTTGATACAAATCATTACGAACGGCAAGAGGGGCCCATGAGCATTATCATCATCAGTGTCCATTCTATCTGCAGTAAGGTCCTTCTTTCTCGTCAAACTGCTCTATTTATCCTCTCTCTCTTTTGTTACTCCTCCTCACATTTTTCCATGGAGAACATTGGGAGCATATTCAGAGCTTTTCAGCAGGATACCATTCTTTATGGATGATTTTGTGTGTCCTTGGACCTTCCATTGCCTTCGCTTGTCTCTGACCCTAACTAAGCATCTTATTTCCAGTGTTTTCAACCGCCAAAAGGTCTCCACGCCTTGAGTGTTTCATCTGAATTATTTTCTGTGAACAGTGGCAAACTTCTGCAGACTTCCATCATGTCTCCGAGCGATTTCAGGCTGAATTTACTGATAGCTTGTTTACTTCTTCACTCATTCAACCATTCCTGAGCTTCAAGCCTTCGCTCATGGAGCATAGTGGTGGCATCTCCTTGTTGATTATTTCATATTGTTCTAGGTATTCCGGTTTATGTTATGCTACCTTGATGACACCGCAATAAGGTAACTTGCAGTATCATAATTCTTCCAAATGTTTCATGGGCAGCGGTGAACTTTACTTCATTCTTAAGGATTTCCATTTTCATGATTCCTGTTATTGTGTGACTTGTAAACGCCTTCGTTCAGTCAGGGCAACGATGATTCCATGGTGTCCTTATTTTCTAATTTGACATCCATTTTATCTCTGAGATTTCCCTCCCCAAAATAAAGTTAATCCCTTATTCTGATTGCCAAATGGAAACGTTGGCATTGAATGCTGCAAGCATAATCCATCTCCAAGGCCTCCAATCCACCTCTTCCCTTACTCCTTGCTTACATTCAATTGATTTTGGAATCCTTTTATTTCCTCACTCCCTTTGATGCTATGAATCTTCCCCGATGTGAAAATATTTAATCCATGACCTATTATATTCCCAATTTAAAATTTTGGGAACCCTACTGAGGCTTTCTCCATGATTACACAACTTTTGCTGCAGTGCATTGAGTAATCCACTTTCTTTCATTTCAGGCGAGGGACTTTGGCCCTAAATCTGACTGAGGAGAATTTGCAAAGGTGGCTTGGACTTCTAGAGGTTGACAAAGGATACGTTACGCCTGCTACAATAAACAACGCATATAGCTCGTGCTATCATGATGTCAAAGGATTGTATAACTTGCTATGTAATTGATGGTTTAGTTGCAATAAAATTTTTCTTCGAAACCTACAAACTGTCTTTCTGTACACATGGCCTTCAACCGTTAAGGGCATTCGCAAACTCTTCCTATCTCACCCAATTTCCACTAACGATAGGACATTCATATAGAAAATGCTGTAATGTATATTCATCATAGCTAAATTTCTTGATTAATTTTAAGAATTTTTTCCAATCGAACCAAATGAACCAGATTTTAAGAGTTCATGTGCCTTACACATAACTCTCCTCCTTTATATTTGGGGAATGCAGAGAAATTCATTTTTAAAGCCTCATAATAGTGACAAAGTATCATTCCATCTCAGCCGCTCTGCTCCGTTCTTTCGTCATCCATTGGGGAAACTACTCCTTATGTCCACCCTATCTTTTAGTCCTTAGAAGGAATCGCGTGCATACGAGCCCATAATAAAAGGAAAATCACCAGCCTCGAAAGAGATTTTACTACATTAGCATTTTTATGAGGAATCTTAACGTGAAATTCGTCCAAAAGATTATCTTTATAATTACGAATATTGTCGACGAGGTACTCGAGTTGTAATTTTTGAAGGAGGTTTATTGAAATATGCTCCCGTAGCAAGAGACTTTCACAGGTTATTATCATACGCATTGTGATCAATGTAGTGTAAATGGAGCAAAAGGGAAGGTGGTTAGCCGCGGACGATAATTGTCCTGTCGGATGATACGCTATGACATCCCGCTGAAAAATGGGTACGCTCTAAACCTGGCACATTGAGAGTGGCGAAAACGCTCCGGACCGCGGGGTCATCTGAAGGCATTCGTACACAGAGAGAGATTTTCTGAAAATGTTTCCGCCTCGAAAGGGTTAATCATTTCCCCACTCATTGGGTCATCGAGATTTAATTTCATATCCTTTTCGAGGAACGAGACATCTCCTCGAAAAGTATTTTGAGGCGGAATGCAACCCGATCAAACTAGAATCTTCGTAGAAGCGAATCCGCACAGAGCTTTGAACGTAAAGATTCTCCACGCAGATTTTAGGAAAGGTTGAAACAGATCGACGTTTTTCGTCATACGGAAAACATTCGAAATCCGACAGAGGGCCAAGTTATCGTTCCCGTGTCGCCTCAGTAGGCGGCTATCGTTATCGCGGAGCAGTCTTTGTTCTAGTGACATGTGAAACGAGTTTCCCCACGCTTTTGCTACGCAGTTCTCCATCAATCGAATGGCTATCACATCTCTAAGATTTTCCCTGGATGAAGTGGTTGCGCCAGTGTTATTTTGTGCTGTGGTTAGCGGTGCACGTTAAAGATCGATTAGATTGCCGGCAGCTTCGAAGAGGACGGCAATGCGACATCGTCATCCCAGTGCAGGTCAAGCAGTACACCTTTTTGCGAGGATGCAAGGTTCATTCGAAAAGCTAAGCAAGGTAAGAAACGTCCCATTGAAATATATTTCTTTTCCCTCGACGACAACACTGTGCCCCGGAATTTTATTTGCCGATTGCTTCCGAGCGAAGCGCTTGGAATACCAAGATTCCCATTCAAGATATCTTGACCACCTTAAAAAAGACTAGATTCGTACTAATAACAATCATATTGAACGAATGCACCAATATCTCTCGGCTGCATCCTGCATATGGGCTGGTAACTTATCGTTACAATGCGGCCTTTATTAAGTTTCCGAAGCCGTTTCTTCGAACAGAGGGCTCGGGCGCAACTTCATAGTTTTTATGAGGATGATTATATCTTCAACAGAGGGCATTAAATTAGAAAAAAGGGAAAATGAATGACTGGTGAAAGGGAGGATGTTGACACGGTGAGGTCGCTGTGGAAAGTGCCTAACGCGCGGCGGTATTTCGAGGCGCGATTGTCACCGACGGGAATCTAAAATCAGGGAAGGATTTTTGAAAATAAACCTAAGGTTAGTCGTCACCGATTAAAATTTAATGAAGATTAGTATTTATTATGACTTTTTGCCTACTACGTGAGTCTTACCGAGCACAAATACTGATTTCATAAGCATCGAAAAGTTATTCCTTCCGATTTCAAGAAAACCGCCATTGCTCGCGGTCGACATAAAATAAGAGAGGAATTTTGGCGATATTCGATCGGAAATCGCATGAAGATATCTTTGGCATAATGTTTAATAATACAGCTTCTGCACTGACAGCGGTGGTATTTCTCTCAGCCAATCAGAAGCGAGAAAAATGTTTAGCGGTACTTCAAAAGTTATAAATTTTTTTTTTTCAACATTTAATTTAGAAAAGAGCTAATCTCCGGCTACTGGAACGAGCCAAAAGTAGGGTTTGTCCATCTTTTCCATCTTCTCACTTTATGTTCCTTTATTTTACGATGAAAGTCTTAGCCACAGTCAGTATATATGTTCATAAACATACGCCTGCCATAACCTCCTCCAACACGAGATGTTAATTTTTACTAATTTCAAGAGTACGACACGTGAAACAATAACCAAACATAGTTATAAATCAATAAAACAGCCTTGACAGTGTCACTCTAGTGGAAGTGAGCCTCGGTTCTGGATGTTGGCTACTTTTTTTAATTAATTCATCACACTTCAATTTTAGGATGCCATTGAATCGAGAACGTTCGCCGTCCTATACGCGAGCAGAGCGATGAGTCTTCACGGGATGGATTGCCGAGCACATTCTTGGAAGATGGAATGGATTGAATGAACCTTCGAGTTTGTGAGCAGATAACATTTTTAAGGTATGACTTATAACTGTTCATATTTTTCCTCACACTCAATTGAATCGAATATATTCTTCGATGCAAACCGAGCATAGTTATGCAATGGACGCTCCCATATTTGCAAAGGAAAAACAAATTACTTTTTGATACAAATCATTACGAACGACAAGAGGGGCCCATGAGCATTATCATCATCAGTGTCCATTCTATCTGCAGTAAGGTCCTTCTTTCTCGTCAAACTGCTCTATTTATCCTCTCTCTCTTTTGTTACTCCTCCTCACATTTTTCCATGGAGAACATTGGGAGCATATTCAGAGCTTTTCAGCAGGATACCATTCTTTATGGATGATTTTGTGTGTCCTTGGACCTTCCATTGCCTTCGCTTGTCTCTGACCCTAACTAAGCATCTTATTTCCAGTGTTTTCAACCGCCAAAAGGTCTCCAAGCCTTGAGTGTTTCATCTGAATTATTTTCTGTGAACAGTGGCAAACTTCTGCAGACTTCCATCATGTCTCCGAGCGATTTCAGGCTGAATTTACTGATAGCTTGTTTACTTCTTCACTCATTCAACCATTCCTGAGCTTCAAGCCTTCGCTCATGGAGCATAGTGGTGGCATCTCCTTGTTGATTATTTCATATTGTTCTAGGTATTCCGGTTTATGTTATGCTACCTTGATGACACCGCAATAAGGTAACTTGCAGTATCATAATTCTTCCAAATGTTTCATGGGCAGCGGTGAACTTTACTTCATTCTTAAGGATTTCCATTTTAATGATTCCTGTTATTGTGTGACTTGTAAACGCCTTCGTTCAGTCAGTGCAACGATGATTCCATGGTGTCCTTATTTTCTAATTTGACATCCATTTTATCTCTGAGATTTCCCTCCCCAAAATAAAGTTAATCCCTTATTCTGATTACCAAATGGAAACGTTGGCATTGAATGCTGCAAGCATAATCCATCTCCAAGGCCTCCAATCCACCTCTTCCCTTACTCCTTGCTTACATTCAATTGATTTTGGAATCCTTTTATTTCCTCACTCCCTTTGATGCTATGAATCTTCCCCGATGTGAAAATATTTAATCCATGACCTATTATATTCCCAATTTAAAATTTTGGGAACCCTACTGAGGCTTTCTCCATGATTACACAACTTTTGCTGCAGTGCATTGAGTAATCCACTTTCTTTCATTTCAGGCGAGGGACTTTGGCCCTAAATCTGACTGAGGAGAATTTGCAAAGGTGGCTTGGACTTCTAGAGGTTGACAAAGGATACGTTACGCCTGCTACAATAAACAACGCATATAGCTCGTGCTATCATGATGTCAAAGGATTGTATAACTTGCTATGTAATTGATGGTTTAGTTGCAATAAAATTTTTCTTCGAAACCTACAAACTGTCTTTCTGTACACATGGCCTTCAACCGTTAAGGGCATTCGCAAACTCTTCCTATCTCACCCAATTTCCACTAACGATAGGACATTCATATAGAAAATGCTGTAATATATATTCATCATAGCTAAATTTCTTGATTAATTTTAAGAATTTTTTCCAATCGAACCAAATGAACCAGATTTTAAGAGTTCATGTGCCTTACACATAACTCTCCTCCTTTATATTTGGGGAATGCAGAGAAATTCATTTTTAAAGCCTCATAATAGTGACAAAGTATCATTCCATCTCAGCCGCTCTGCTCCGTTCTTTCGTCATCCATTGGGGAAACTACTCCTTATGTCCACCCTATCTTTTAGTCCTTAGAAGGAATCGCGTGCATACGAGCCCATAATAAAAGGAAAATCACCAGCCTCGAAAGAGATTTTACTACATTAGCATTTTTATGAGGAATCTTAACGTGAAATTCGTCCAAAAGATTATCTTTATAATTACGAATATTGTCGACGAGGTACTCGAATTGTAATTTTTGAAGGAGGTTTATTGAAATATGCTCCCGTAGCAAGAGACTTTCACAGGTTATTATCATACGCATTGTGATCAATGTAGTGTAAATGGAGCAAAAGGGAAGGTGGTTAGCCGCGGACGATAATTGTCCTGTCGGAGGATACGCTATGACATCCCGCTGAAAAATGGGTACGCTCTAAACCTGGCACATTGAGAGTGGCGAAAACGCTCCGGACCGCGGGGTCATCTGAAGGCATTCGTACACAGAGAGAGATTTTCTGAAAATGTTTCCGCCTCGAAAGGGTTAATCATTTCCCCACTCATTGGGTCATCGAGATTTAATTTCATATCCTTTTCGAGGAACGAGACATCTCCTCGAAAAGTATTTTGAGGCGGAATGCAACCCGATCAAACTAGAATCTTCGTAGAAGCGAATCCGCACAGAGCTTTGAACGTAAAGATTCTCCACGCAGATTTTAGGAAAGGTTGAAACAGATCGACGTTTTTCGTCATACGGAAAACATTCGAAATCCGACAGAGGGCCAAGTTATCGTTCCCGTGTCGCCTCAGTAGGCGGCTATCGTTATCGCGGAGCAGTCTTTGTTCTAGTGACATGTGAAACGAGTTTCCCCACGCTTTTGCTACGCAGTTCTCCATCAATCGAATGGCTATCACATCTCTAAGATTTTCCCTGGATGAAGTGGTTGCGCCAGTGTTATTTTGTGCTGTGGTTAGCGGTGCACGTTAAAGATCGATTAGATTGCCGGCAGCTTCGAAGAGGACGGCAATGCGACATCGTCATCCCAGTGCAGGTCAAGCAGTACACCTTTTTGCGAGGATGCAAGGTTCATTCGAAAAGCTAAGCAAGGTAAGAAACGTCCCATTGAAATATATTTCTTTTCCCTCGACGACAACACTGTGCCCCGGAATTTTATTTGCCGATTGCTTCCTAGCGAAGCGCTTGGAATACCAAGATTCCCATTCAAGATATCTTGACCACCTTAAATAAGACTAGATTCGTACTAATAACAATCATATTGAACGAATGCACCAATATCTCTCGGCTGCATCCTGCATATGGGCTGGTAACTTATCGTTACAATGCGGCCTTTATTAAGTTTCCGAAGCCGTTTCTTCGAACAGAGGGCTCGGGCGCAACTTCATAGTTTTTATGAGGATGATTATATCTTCAACAGAGGGCATTAAATTAGAAAAAAGGGAAAATGAATGACTGGTGAAAGGGAGGATGTTGACACGGTGAGGTCGCTGTGGAAAGTGCCTAACGCGCGGCGGTATTTCGAGGCGCGATTGTCACCGACGGGAATCTAAAATCAGGGAAGGATTTTTGAAAATAAACCTAAGGTTAGTCGTCACCGATTAAAATTTAATGAAGATTAGTATTTATTATGACTTTTTGCCTACTACGTGAGTCTTACCGAGCACAAATACTGATTTCATAAGCATCGAAAACTTATTCCTTCCGATTTCAAGAAAACCGCCATTGCTCGCGGTCGACATAAAATAAGAGAGGAATTTTGGCGATATTCGATCGGAAATCGCATGAAGATATCTTTGGCATAATGTTTAATAATACAGCTTCTGCACTGACAGCGGTGGTATTTCTCTCAGCCAATCAGAAGCGAGAAAAATGTTTAGCGGTACTTCAAAAGTTATAAATTTTTTTTTTCAACATTTAATTTAGAAAAGAGCTAATCTCCGGCTACTGGAACGAGCCAAAAGTAGGGTTTGTCCATCTTTTCCATCTTCTCACTTTATGTTCCTTTATTTTACGATGAAAGTCTTAGCCACAGTCAGTATATATGTTCATAAACATACGCCTGCCATAACCTCCTCCAACACGAGATGTTAATTTTTACTAATTTCAAGAGTACGACACGTGAAACAATAACCAAACATAGTTATAAATCAATAAAACAGCCTTGACAGTGTCACTCTAGTGGAAGTGAGCCTCGGTTCTGGATGTTGGCTACTTTTTTTAATTAATTCATCACACTTCAATTTTAGGATGCCATTGAATCGAGAACGTTCGCCGTCCTATACGCGAGCAGAGCGATGAGTCTTCACGGGATGGATTGCCGAGCACATTCTTGGAAGATGGAATGGATTGAATGAACCTTCGAGTTTGTGAGCAGATAACATTTTTAAGGTATGACTTATAACTGTTCATATTTTTCCTCACACTCAATTGAATCGAATATATTCTTCGATGCAAACCGAGCATAGTTATGCAATGGACGCTCCCATATTTGCAAAGGAAAAACAAATTACTTTTTGATACAAATCATTACGAACGACAAGAGGGGCCCATGAGCATTATCATCATCAGTGTCCATTCTATCTGCAGTAAGGTCCTTCTTTCTCGTCAAACTGCTCTATTTATCCTCTCTCTCTTTTGTTACTCCTCCTCACATTTTTCCATGGAGAACATTGGGAGCATATTCAGAGCTTTTCAGCAGGATACCATTCTTTATGGATGATTTTGTGTGTCCTTGGACCTTCCATTGCCTTCGCTTGTCTCTGACCCTAACTAAGCATCTTATTTCCAGTGTTTTCAACCGCCAAAAGGTCTCCACGCCTTGAGTGTTTCATCTGAATTATTTTCTGTGAACAGTGGCAAACTTCTGCAGACTTCCATCATGTCTCCGAGCGCTTTCAGGCTGAATTTACTGATAGCTTGTTTACTTCTTCACTCATTCAACCATTCCTGAGCTTCAAGCCTTCGCTCATGGAGCATAGAGGTGGCATCTCCTTGTTGATTATTTCATATTGTTCTAGGTATTCCGGTTTATGTTATGCTACCTTGATGACACCGCAATAAGGTAACTTGCAGTATCATAATTCTTCCACATGTTTCATGGGCAGCGGTGAACTTTACTTCATTCTTAAGGATTTCCATTTTCATGATTCCTGTTATTGTGTGACTTGTAAACGCCTTCGTTCAGTCAGGGCAACGATGATTCCATGGTGTCCTTATTTTCTAATTTGACATCCATTTTATCTCTGAGATTTCCCTCCCCAAAATAAAGTTAATCCCTTATTCTGATTGCCAAATGGAAACGTTGGCATTGAATGCTGCAAGCATAATCCATCTCCAAGGCCTCCAATCCACCTCTTCCCTTACTCCTTGCTTACATTCAATTGATTTTGGAATCCTTTTATTTCCTCACTCCCTTTGATGCTATGAATCTTCCCCGATGTGAAAATATTTAATCCATGACCTATTATATTCCCAATTTAAAATTTTGGGAACCCTACTGAGGCTTTCTCCATGATTACACAACTTTTGCTGCAGTGCATTGAGTAATCCACTTTCTTTCATTTCAGGCGAGGGACTTTGGCCCTAAATCTGACTGAGGAGAATTTGCAAAGGTGGCTTGGACTTCTAGAGGTTGACAAAGGATACGTTACGCCTGCTACAATAAACAACGCATATAGCTCGTGCTATCATGATGTCAAAGGATTGTATAACTTGCTATGTAATTGATGGTTTAGTTGCAATAAAATTTTTCTTCGAAACCTACAAACTGTCTTTCTGTACACATGGCCTTCAACCGTTAAGGGCATTCGCAAACTCTTCCTATCTCACCCAATTTCCACTAACGATAGGACATTCATATAGAAAATGCTGTAATGTATATTCATCATAGCTAAATTTCTTGATTAATTTTAAGAATTTTTTCCAATCGAACCAAATGAACCAGATTTTAAGAGTTCATGTGCCTTACACATAACTCTCCTCCTTTATATTTGGGGAATGCAGAGAAATTCATTTTTAAAGCCTCATAATAGTGACAAAGTATCATTCCATCTCAGCCGCTCTGCTCCGTTCTTTCGTCATCCATTGGGGAAACTACTCCTTATGTCCACCCTATCTTTTAGTCCTTAGAAGGAATCGCGTGCATACGAGCCCATAATAAAAGGAAAATCACCAGCCTCGAAAGAGATTTTACTACATTAGCATTTTTATGAGGAATCTTAACGTGAAATTCGTCCAAAAGATTATCTTTATAATTACGAATATTGTCGACGAGGTACTCGAATTGTAATTTTTGAAGGAGGTTTATTGAAATATGCTCCCGTAGCAAGAGACTTTCACAGGTTATTATCATACGCATTGTGATCAATGCAGTGTAAATGGAGCAAAAGGGAAGGTGGTTAGCCGCGGACGATAATTGTCCTGTCGGAGGATACGCTATGACTTCCAGCTGAAAAATGGGTACGCTCTAAACCTGGCACATTGAGAGTGGCGAAAACGCTCCGGACCGCGGGGTCATCTGAAGGCATTCGTACACAGAGAGAGATTTTCTGAAAATGTTTCCGCCTCGAAAGGGTTAATCATTTCCCCACTCATTGGGTCATCGAGATTTAATTTCATATCCTTTTCGAGGAACGAGACATCTCCTCGAAAAGTATTTTGAGGCGGAATGCAACCCGATCAAACTAGAATCTTCGTAGAAGCGAATCCGCACAGAGCTTTGAACGTAAAGATTCTCCACGCAGATTTTAGGAAAGGTTGAAACAGATCGACGTTTTTCGTCATACGGAAAACATTCGAAATCCGACAGAGGGCCAAGTTATCGTTCCCGTGTCGCCTCAGTAGGCGGCTATCGTTATCGCGGAGCAGTCTTTGTTCTAGTGACATGTGAAACGAGTTTCCCCACGCTTTTGCTACGCAGTTCTCCATCAATCGAATGGCTATCACATCTCTAAGATATTCCCTGGATGAAGTGGTTGCGCCAGTGTTATTTTGTGCTGTGGTTAGCGGTGCACGTTAAAGATCGATTAGATTGCCGGCAGCTTCGAAGAGGACGGCAATGCGACATCGTCATCCCAGTGCAGGTCAAGCAGTACACCTTTTTGCGAGGATGCAAGGTTCATTCGAAAAGCTAAGCAAGGTAAGAAACGTCCCATTGAAATATATTTCTTTTCCCTCGACGACAACACTGTGCCCCGGAATTTTATTTGCCGATTGCTTCCGAGCGAAGCGCTTGGAATACCAAGATTCCCATTCAAGATATCTTGACCACCTTAAAAAAGACTAGATTCGTACTAATAACAATCATATTGAACGAATGCACCAATATCTCTCGGCTGCATCCTGCATATGGGCTGGTAACTTATCGTTACAATGCGGCCTTTATTAAGCTTCCGAAGCCGATTCTTCGAACAGAGGGCTCGGGCGCAACTTCATAGTTTTTATGAGGATGATTATATCTTCAACAGAGGGGAATTAAATTAGAAAAAAGGGAAAATGAATGACTGGTGAAAGGGAGGATGTTGACACGGTGAGGTCGCTGTGGAAAGTGCCTAACGCGCGGCGGTATTTCGAGGCGCGATTGTCACCGACGGGAATCTAAAATCAGGGAAGGATTTTTGAAAATAAACCTAAGGTTAGTCGTCACCGATTAAAATTTAATGAAGATTAGTATTTATTATGACTTTTTGCCTACTACGTGAGTCTTACCGAGCACAAATACTGATTTCATAAGCATCGAAAACTTATTCCTTCCGATTTCAAGAAAACCGCCATTGCTCGCGGTCGACATAAAATAAGAGAGGAATTTTGGTGATATTCGATCGGAAATCGCATGAAGATATCTTTGGCATAATGTTTAATAATACAGCTTCTGCACTGACAGCGGTGGTATTTCTCTCAGCCAATCAGAAGCGAGAAAAATGTTTAGCGGTACTTCAAAAGTTATAAATTTTTTTTTTCAACATTTAATTTAGAAAAGAGCTAATCTCCGGCTACTGGAACGAGCCAAAAGTAGGGTTTGTCCATCTTTTCCATCTTCTCACTTTATGTTCCTTTATTTTACGTTGAAAGTCTTAGCCACAGTCAGTATATATGTTCATAAACATACGCCTGCCATAACCTCCTCCAACACGAGATGTTAATTTTTACTAATTTCAAGAGTACGACACGTGAAACAATAACCAAACATAGTTATAAATCAATAAAACAGCCTTGACAGTGTCACTCTAGTGGAAGTGAGCCTCGGTTCTGGATGTTGGCTACTTTTTTTAATTAATTCATCACACTTCAATTCTAGGATGCCATTGAATCGAGAACGTTCGCCGTCCTATACGCGAGCAGAGCGATGAGACTTCACGGGATGGATTGCCGAGCACATTCTTGGAAGATGGAATGGATTGACTGAACCTTCGAGCTTGTGAGCAGATAACATTTTTAAGGTATGACTTATAACTGTTCATATTTTTCCTCACACTCTATTGAATCGAATATATTCTTCGATGCAAACCGAGCATAGTTATGCAATGGACGCTCCCATATTTGCAAAGGAAAAACAAATTACTTTTTGATACAAATCATTACGAACGACAAGAAGGGCCCATGAGCATTATCATCATCAGTGTCCATTCCATCTGCAGTAAGGTCCTTCTTTCTCGTCAAACTGCTCTATTTATCCTCTCTCTCTTTTGTTACTCCTCCTCACATTTTTCCATGGAGAACATTGGGAGCAAATTCAGAGCTTTTCAGCAGGATACCATTCTTTATGGATGATTTTGTGTGTCCTTGGACCTTCCATTGCCTTCGCTTGTCTCTGACCCTAACTAAGCATCTTATTTCCAGTGTTTTCAACCGCCAAAAGGTCTCCACGCCTTGAGTGTTTCATCTGAATTATATTCTGTGAACAGTGGCAAACTTCTGCAGACTTCCATCATGTCTCCGAGCGCTTTCAGGTTGAATTTACTGATAGCTTGTTTACTTCTTCACTCGTTCAACCATTCCTGAGCTTCAAGCCTTCGCTCATGGAGCATAGAGGTGGCATCTCCTTGTTGATTATTTCATATTGTTCTAGGTATTCCGGTTTATGTTATGCTACCTTGATGACACCGCAATAAGGTAACTCGCAGTATCATAATTCTTCCACATGTTTCATGGGCAGCGGTGAACTTTACTTCATTCTTAAGGATTTCCATTTTCATGATTCCTGTTATTGTGTGACTTGTAAACGCCTTCGTTCAGTCAGGGCAACGATGATTCCATGGTGTCCTTATTTTCTAATTTGACATCCATTTTATCTCTGAGATTTCCCTCCCCAAAATAAAGTTAATCCCTTATTCTGATTGCCAAATGGAAACGTTGGCATTGAATGCTGCAAGCATAATCCATCTCCAAGGCCTCCAATCCACCTCTTCCCTTACTCCTTGCTTACATTCAATTGATTTTGGAATCCTTTTATTTCCTCACTCCCTTTGATGCTATGAATCTTCCCCGATGTGAAAATATTTAATCCATGACCTATTATATTCCCAATTTAAAATTTTGGGAACCCTATTGAGGCTTTCTCCATGATTACACAACTTTTGCTGCAGTGCATTGAGTAATCCACTTTCTTTCATTTCAGGCGAGGGACTTTGGCCCTAAATCTGACTGAGGAGAATTTGCAAAGGTGGCTTGGACTTCTAGAGGTTGACAAAGGATACGTTACGCCTGCTACAATAAACAACGCATATAGCTCGTGCTATCATGATGTCAAAGGATTGTATAACTTGCTATGTAATTGATGGTTTAGTTGCAATAAAATTTTTCTTCGAAACCTACAAACTGTCTTTCTGTACACATGGCCTTCAACCGTTAAGGGCATTCGCAAACTCTTCCTATCTCACCCAATTTCCACTAACGATAGGACATTCATATAGAAAATGCTGTAATGTATATTCATCATAGCTAAATTTCTTGATTAATTTTAAGAATTTTTTCCAATCGAACCAAATGAACCAGATTTTAAGAGTTCATGTGCCTTACACATAACTCTCCTCCTTTATATTTGGGGAATGCAGAGAAATTCATTTTTAAAGCCTCATAATAGTGACAAAGTATCATTCCATCTCAGCCGCTCTGCTCCGTTCTTTCGTCATCCATTGGGGAAACTACTCCTTATGTCCACCCTATCTTTTAGTCCTTAGAAGGAATCGCGTGCATACGAGCCCATAATAAAAGGAAAATCACCAGCCTCGAAAGAGATTTTACTACATTAGCATTTTTATGAGGAATCTTAACGTGAAATTCGTCCAAAAGATTATCTTTATAATTACGAATATTGTCGACGAGGTACTCGAATTGTAATTTTTGAAGGAGGTTTATTGAAATATGCTCCCGTAGCAAGAGACTTTCACAGGTTATTATCATACGCATTGTGATCAATGCAGTGTAAATGGAGCAAAAGGGAAGGTGGTTAGCCGCGGACGATAATTGTCCTGTCGGAGGATACGCTATGACTTCCAGCTGAAAAATGGGTACGCTCTAAACCTGGCACATTGAGAGTGGCGAAAACGCTCCGGACCGCGGGGTCATCTGAAGGCATTCGTACACAGAGAGAGATTTTCTGAAAATGTTTCCGCCTCGAAAGGGTTAATCATTTCCCCACTCATTGGGTCATCGAGATTTAATTTCATATCCTTTTCGAGGAACGAGACATCTCCTCGAAAAGTATTTTGAGGCGGAATGCAACCCGATCAAACTAGAATCTTCGTAGAAGCGAATCCGCACAGAGCTTTGAACGTAAAGATTCTCCACGCAGATTTTAGGAAAGGTTGAAACAGATCGACGTTTTTCGTCATACGGAAAACATTCGAAATCCGACAGAGGGCCAAGTTATCGTTCCCGTGTCGCCTCAGTAGGCGGCTATCGTTATCGCGGAGCAGTCTTTGTTCTAGTGACATGTGAAACGAGTTTCCCCACGCTTTTGCTACGCAGTTCTCCATCAATCGAATGGCTATCACATCTCTAAGATATTCCCTGGATGAAGTGGTTGCGCCAGTGTTATTTTGTGCTGTGGTTAGCGGTGCACGTTAAAGATCGATTAGATTGCCGGCAGCTTCGAAGAGGACGGCAATGCGACATCGT
Organism: Pantala flavescens; assembly: GCA_020796165.1. Lineage (NCBI taxonomy): Eukaryota > Metazoa > Arthropoda > Insecta > Odonata > Libellulidae > Pantala > Pantala flavescens. The sequence goes on from CM036883.1 coordinate 52,119,462, forward strand.
CATCCCAGTGCAGGTCAAGCAGTACACCTTTTTGCGAGGATGCAAGGTTCATTCGAAAAGCTAAGCAAGGTAAGAAACGTCCCATTGAAATATATTTCTTTTCCCTCGACGACAACACTGTGCCCCGGAATTTTATTTGCCGATTGCTTCCGAGCGAAGCGCTTGGAATACCAAGATTCCCATTCAAGATATCTTGACCACCTTAAAAAAGACTAGATTCGTACTAATAACAATCATATTGAACGAATGCACCAATATCTCTCGGCTGCATCCTGCATATGGGCTGGTAACTTATCGTTACAATGCGGCCTTTATTAAGTTTCCGAAGCCGATTCTTCGAACAGAGGGCTCGGGCGCAACTTCATAGTTTTTATGAGGATGATTATATCTTCAACAGAGGGGAATTAAATTAGAAAAAAGGGAAAATGAATGACTGGTGAAAGGGAGGATGTTGACACGGTGAGGTCGCTGTGGAAAGTGCCTAACGCGCGGCGGTATTTCGAGGCGCGATTGTCACCGACGGGAATCTAAAATCAGGGAAGGATTTTTGAAAATAAACCTAAGGTTAGTCGTCACCGATTAAAATTTAATGAAGATTAGTATTTATTATGACTTTTTGCCTACTACGTGAGTCTTACCGAGCACAAATACTGATTTCATAAGCATCGAAAACTTATTCCTTCCGATTTCAAGAAAACCGCCATTGCTCGCGGTCGACATAAAATAAGAGAGGAATTTTGGCGATATTCGATCGGAAATCGCATGAAGATATCTTTGGCATAATGTTTAATAATACAGCTTCTGCACTGACAGCGGTGGTATTTCTCTCAGCCAATCAGAAGCGAGAAAAATGTTTAGCGGTACTTCAAAAGTTATAAATTTTTTTTTTCAACATTTAATTTAGAAAAGAGCTAATCTCCGGCTACTGGAACGAGCCAAAAGTAGGGTTTGTCCATCTTTTCCATCTTCTCACTTTATGTTCCTTTATTTTACGATGAAAGTCTTAGCCACAGTCAGTATATATGTTCATAAACATACGCCTGCCATAACCTCCTCCAACACGAGATGTTAATTTTTACTAATTTCAAGAGTACGACACGTGAAACAATAACCAAACATAGTTATAAATCAATAAAACAGCCTTGACAGTGTCACTCTAGTGGAAGTGAGCCTCGGTTCTGGATGTTGGCTACTTTTTTTAATTAATTCATCACACTTCAATTCTAGGATGCCATTGAATCGAGAACGTTCGCCGTCCTATACGCGAGCAGAGCGATGAGACTTCACGGGATGGATTGCCGAGCACATTCTTGGAAGATGGAATGGATTGACTGAACCTTCGAGCTTGTGAGCAGATAACATTTTTAAGGTATGACTTATAACTGTTCATATTTTTCCTCACACTCAATTGAATCGAATATATTCTTCGATGCAAACCGAGCATAGTTATGCAATGGACGCTCCCATATTTGCAAAGGAAAAACAAATTACTTTTTGATACAAATCATTACGAACGACAAGAAGGGCCCATGAGCATTATCATCATCAGTGTCCATTCCATCTGCAGTAAGGTCCTTCTTTCTCGTCAAACTGCTCTATTTATCCTCTCTCTCTTTTGTTACTCCTCCTCACATTTTTCCATGGAGAACATTGGGAGCAAATTCAGAGCTTTTCAGCAGGATACCATTCTTTATGGATGATTTTGTGTGTCCTTGGACCTTCCATTGCCTTCGCTTGTCTCTGACCCTAACTAAGCATCTTATTTCCAGTGTTTTCAACCGCCAAAAGGTCTCCACGCCTTGAGTGTTTCATCTGAATTATATTCTGTGAACAGTGGCAAACTTCTGCAGACTTCCATCATGTCTCCGAGCGCTTTCAGGTTGAATTTACTGATAGCTTGTTTACTTCTTCACTCGTTCAACCATTCCTGAGCTTCAAGCCTTCGCTCATGGAGCATAGAGGTGGCATCTCCTTGTTGATTATTTCATATTGTTCTAGGTATTCCGGTTTATGTTATGCTACCTTGATGACACCGCAATAAGGTAACTCGCAGTATCATAATTCTTCCACATGTTTCATGGGCAGCGGTGAACTTTACTTCATTCTTAAGGATTTCCATTTTAATGATTCCTGTTATTGTGTGACTTGTAAACGCCTTCGTTCAGTCAGTGCAACGATGATTCCATGGTGTCCTTATTTTCTAATTTGACATCCATTTTATCTCTGAGATTTCCCTCCCCAAAATAAAGTTAATCCCTTATTCTGATTACCAAATGGAAACGTTGGCATTGAATGCTGCAAGCATAATCCATCTCCAAGGCCTCCAATCCACCTCTTCCCTTACTCCTTGCTTACATTCAAATGATTTTGGAATCCTTTTATTTCCTCACTCCCTTTGATGCTATGAATCTTCCCCGATGTGAAAATATTTAATCCATGACCTATTATATTCCCAATTTAAAATTTTGGGAACCCTACTGAGGCTTTCTCTATGATTACACAACTTTTGCTGCAGTGCATTGAGTAATCCACTTTCTTTCATTTCAGGCGAGGGACTTTGGCCCTAAATCTGACTGAGGAGAATTTGCAAAGGTGGCTTGGACTTCTAGAGGTTGACAAAGGATACGTTACGCCTGCTACAATAAACAACGCATATAGCTCGTGCTATCATGATGTCAAAGGATTGTATAACTTGCTATGTAATTGATGGTTTAGCTGCAATAAAATTTTCCTTGGAAACCTACAAACTGTCTTTCTGTACACATGGCCTTCAACCGTTAAGGGCATTCGCAAACTCTTCCTATCTCACCCTATTTCCACTAACGATAGGACATTCATATAGAAAACGCTGTAATATATATTCATCATAGCTAAATTTCTTGATTAATTTTAAGAATTTTTTCCAATCGAACCAAATGAACCAGATTTTAAGAGTTCATGTGCCTTACACATAACTCTCCTCCTTTATATTTGGGGAATGCAGAGAAATTCATTTTTAAAGCCTCGTAATAGTGACAAAGTATCATTCCAACTCAGCCGCTCTGCTCCGTTCTTTCGTCATCCATTGGGGAAACTACTCCTTATGTCCACCCTATCTTTTAGTCCTTAGAAGGAATCGCGTGCATACGAGCCCATAATAAAAGGAAAATCACCAGCCTCGAAAGAGATTTTACTACATTAGCATTTTTATGAGGAATCTTAACGTGAAATTCGTCCAAAAGATTATCTTTATAATTACGAATATTGTCGACGAGGTACTCGAATTGTAATTTTTGAAGGAGGTTTATTGAAATATGCTCCCGTAGCAAGAGACTTTCACAGGTTATTATCATACGCATTGTGATCAATGCAGTGTAAATGGAGCAAAAGGGAAGGTGGTTAGCCGCGGACGATAATTGTCCTGTCGGAGGATACGCTATGACTTCCAGCTGAAAAATGGGTACGCTCTAAACCTGGCACATTGAGAGTGGCGAAAACGCTCCGGACCGCGGGGTCATCTGAAGGCATTCGTACACAGAGAGAGATTTTCTGAAAATGTTTCCGCCTCGAAAGGGTTAATCATTTCCCCACTCATTGGGTCATCGAGATTTAATTTCATATCCTTTTCGAGGAACGAGACATCTCCTCGAAAAGTATTTTGAGGCGGAATGCAACCCGATCAAACTAGAATCTTCGTAGAAGCGAATCCGCACAGAGCTTTGAACGTAAAGATTCTCCACGCAGATTTTAGGAAAGGTTGAAACAGATCGACGTTTTTCGTCATACGGAAAACATTCGAAATCCGACAGAGGGCCAAGTTATCGTTCCCGTGTCGCCTCAGTAGGCGGCTATCGTTATCGCGGAGCAGTCTTTGTTCTAGTGACATGTGAAACGAGTTTCCCCACGCTTTTGCTACGCAGTTCTCCATCAATCGAATGGCTATCACATCTCTAAGATTTTCCCTGGATGAAGTGGTTGCGCCAGTGTTATTTTGTGCTGTGGTTAGCGGTGCACGTTAAAGATCGATTAGATTGCCGGCAGCTTCGAAGAGGACGGCAATGCGACATCGTCATCCCAGTGCAGGTCAAGCAGTACACCTTTTTGCGAGGATGCAAGGTTCATTCGAAAAGCTAAGCAAGGTAAGAAACGTCCCATTGAAATATATTTCTTTTCCCTCGACGACAACACTGTGCCCCGGAATTTTATTTGCCGATTGCTTCCGAGCGAAGCGCTTGGAATACCTAGATTCCCATTCAAGATATCTTGACCACCTTAAAAAAGACTAGATTCGTACTAATAACAATCATATTGAACGAATGCACCAATATCTCTCGGCTGCATCCTGCATATGGGCTGGTAACTTATCGTTACAATGCGGCCTTTATTAAGTTTCCGAAGCCGTTTCTTCGAACAGAGGGCTCGGGCCCAACTTCATAGTTTTTATGAGGATGATTATATCTTCAACAGAGGGCATTAAATTAGAAAAAAGGGAAAATGAATGACTGGTGAAAGGGAGGATGTTGACACGGTGAGGTCGCTGTGGAAAGTGCCTAACGCGCGGCGGTATTTCGAGGCGCGATTGTCACCGACGGGAATCTAAAATCAGGGAAGGATTTTTGAAAATAAACCTAAGGTTAGTCGTTACCGATTAAAATTTAATGAAGATTAGTATTTATTATGACTTTTTGCCTACTACGTGAGTCTTACCGAGCACAAATACTGATTTCATAAGCATCGAAAACTTATTCCTTCCGATTTCAAGAAAACCGCCATTGCTCGCGGTCGACATAAAATAAGAGAGGAATTTTGGCGATATTCGATCGGAAATCGCATGAAGATATCTTTGGCATAATGTTTAATAATACAGCTTCTGCACTGACAGCGGTGGTATTTCTCTCAGCCAATCAGAAGCGAGAAAAATGTTTAGCGGTACTTCAAAAGTTATAAATTTTTTTTTTCAACATTTAATTTAGAAAAGAGCTAATCTCCGGCTACTGGAACGAGCCAAAAGTAGGGTTTGTCAATCTTTTCCATCTTCTCACTTTATGTTCCTTTATTTTACGTTGAAAGTCTTAGCCACAGTCAGTATATATGTTCATAAACATACGCCTGCCATAACCTCCTCCAACACGAGATGTTAATTTTTACTAATTTCAAGAGTACGACACGTGAAACAATAACCAAACATAGTTATAAATCAATAAAACAGCCTTGACAGTGTCACTCTAGTGGAAGTGAGCCTCGGTTCTGGATGTTGGCTACTTTTTTTAATTAATTCATCACACTTCAATTCTAGGATGCCATTGAATCGAGAACGTTCGCCGTCCTATACGCGAGCAGAGCGATGAGTCTTCACGGGATGGATTGCCGAGCACATTCTTGGAAGATGGAATGGATTGACTGAACCTTCGAGCTTGTGAGCAGATAACATTTTTAAGGTATGACTTATAACTGTTCATATTTTTCCTCACACTCTATTGAATCGAATATATTCTTCGATGCAAACCGAGCATAGTTATGCAATGGACGCTCCCATATTTGCAAAGGAAAAACAAATTACTTTTTGATACAAATCATTACGAACGACAAGAAGGGCCCATGAGCATTATCATCATCAGTGTCCATTCCATCTGCAGTAAGGTCCTTCTTTCTCGTCAAACTGCTCTATTTATCCTCTCTCTCTTTTGTTACTCCTCCTCACATTTTTCCATGGAGAACATTGGGAGCAAATTCAGAGCTTTTCAGCAGGATACCATTCTTTATGGATGATTTTGTGTGTCCTTGGACCTTCCATTGCCTTCGCTTGTCTCTGACCCTAACTAAGCATCTTATTTCCAGTGTTTTCAACCGCCAAAAGGTCTCCACGCCTTGAGTGTTTCATCTGAATTATTTTCTGTGAACAGTGGCAAACTTCTGCAGACTTCCATCATGTCTCCGAGCGCTTTCAGGCTGAATTTACTGATAGCTTGTTTACTTCTTCACTCGTTCAACCATTCCTGAGCTTCAAGCCTTCGCTCATGGAGCATAGAGGTGGCATCTCCTTGTTGATTATTTCATATTGTTCTAGGTATTCCGGTTTATGTTATGCTACCTTGATGACACCGCAATAAGGTAACTCGCAGTATCATAATTCTTCCACATGTTTCATGGGCAGCGGTGAACTTTACTTCATTCTTAAGGATTTCCATTTTAATGATTCCTGTTATTGTGTGACTTGTAAACGCCTTCGTTCAGTCAGTGCAACGATGATTCCATGGTGTCCTTATTTTCTAATTTGACATCCATTTTATCTCTGAGATTTCCCTCCCCAAAATAAAGTTAATCCCTTATTCTGATTACCAAATGGAAACGTTGGCATTGAATGCTGCAAGCATAATCCATCTCCAAGGCCTCCAATCCACCTCTTCCCTTACTCCTTGCTTACATTCAAATGATTTTGGAATCCTTTTATTTCCTCACTCCCTTTGATGCTATGAATCTTCCCCGATGTGAAAATATTTAATCCATGACCTATTATATTCCCAATTTAAAATTTTGGGAACCCTACTGAGGCTTTCTCCATGATTACACAACTTTTGCTGCAGTGCATTGAGTAATCCACTTTCTTTCATTTCAGGCGAGGGACTTTGGCCCTAAATCTGACTGAGGAGAATTTGCAAAGGTGGCTTGGACTTCTAGAGGTTGACAAAGGATACGTTACGCCTGCTACAATAAACAACGCATATAGCTCGTGCTATCATGATGTCAAAGGATTGTATAACTTGCTATGTAATTGATGGTTTAGTTGCAATAAAATTTTTCTTCGAAACCTACAAACTGTCTTTCTGTACACATGGCCTTCAACCGTTAAGGGCATTCGCAAACTCTTCCTATCTCACCCAATTTCCACTAACGATAGGACATTCATATAGAAAATGCTGTAATATATATTCATCATAGCTAAATTTCTTGATTAATTTTAAGAATTTTTTCCAATCGAACCAAATGAACCAGATTTTAAGAGTTCATGTGCCTTACACATAACTCTCCTCCTTTATATTTGGGGAATGCAGAGAAATTCATTTTTAAAGCCTCGTAATAGTGACAAAGTATCATTCCAACTCAGCCGCTCTGCTCCGTTCTTTCGTCATCCATTGGGGAAACTACTCCTTATGTCCACCCTATCTTTTAGTCCTTAGAAGGAATCGCGTGCATACGAGCACATAATAAAAGGAAAATCACCAGCCTCGAAAGAGATTTTACTACATTAGCATTTTTATGAGGAATCTTAACGTGAAATTCGTCCAAAAGATTATCTTTATAATTACGAATATTGTCGACGAGGTACTCGAGTTGTAATTTTTGAAGGAGGTTTATTGAAATATGCTCCCGTAGCAAGAGACTTTCACAGGTTATTATCATACGCATTGTGATCAATGTAGTGTAAATGGAGCAAAAGGGAAGGTGGTTAGCCGCGGACGATAATTGTCCTGTCGGAGGATACGCTATGACATCCCGCTGAAAAATGGGTACGCTCTAAACCTGGCACATTGAGAGTGGCGAAAACGCTCCGGACCGCGGGGTCATCTGAAGGCATTCGTACACAGAGAGAGATTTTCTGAAAATGTTTCCGCCTCGAAAGGGTTAATCATTTCCCCACTCATTGGGTCATCGAGATTTAATTTCATATCCTTTTCGAGGAACGAGACATCTCCTCGAAAAGTATTTTGAGGCGGAATGCAACCCGATCAAACTAGAAACTTCGTAGAAGCGAATCCGCACAGAGCTTTGAACGTAAAGATTCTCCACGCAGATTTTAGGAAAGGTTGAAACAGATCGACGTTTTTCGTCATACGGAAAACATTCGAAATCCGACAGAGGGCCAAGTTATCGTTCCCGTGTCGCCTCAGTAGGCGGCTATCGTTATCGCGGAGCAGTCTTTGTTCTAGTGACATGTGAAACGAGTTTCCCCACGCTTTTGCTACGCAGTTCTCCATCAATCGAATGGCTATCACATCTCTAAGATTTTCCCTGGATGAAGTGGTTGCGCCAGTGTTATTTTGTGCTGTGGTTAGCGGTGCACGTTAAAGATCGATTAGATTGCCGGCAGCTTCGAAGAGGACGGCAATGCGACATCGTCATCCCAGTGCAGGTCAAGCAGTACACCTTTTTGCGAGGATGCAAGGTTCATTCGAAAAGCTAAGCAAGGTAAGAAACGTCCCATTGAAATATATTTCTTTTCCCTCGACGACAACACTGTGCCCCGGAATTTTATTTGCCGATTGCTTCCGAGCGAAGCGCTTGGAATACCTAGATTCCCATTCAAGATATCTTGACCACCTTAAAAAAGACTAGATTCGTACTAATAACAATCATATTGAACGAATGCACCAATATCTCTCGGCTGCATCCTGCATATGGGCTGGTAACTTATCGTTACAATGCGGCCTTTATTAAGTTTCCGAAGCCGTTTCTTCGAACAGAGGGCTCGGGCGCAACTTCATAGTTTTTATGAGGATGATTATATCTTCAACAGAGGGCATTAAATTAGAAAAAAGGGAAAATGAATGACTGGTGAAAGGGAGGATGTTGACACGGTGAGGTCGCTGTGGAAAGTGCCTAACGCGCGGCGGTATTTCGAGGCGCGATTGTCACCGACGGGAATCTAAAATCAGGGAAGGATTTTTGAAAATAAACCTAAGGTTAGTCGTTACCGATTGAAATTTAAGGAAGATTAGTATTTATTATGACTTTTTGCCTACTACGTGAGTCTTACCGAGCACAAATACTGATTTCATAAGCATCGAAAACTTATTCCTTCCGATTTCAAGAAAACCGCCATTGCTCGCGGTCGACATAAAATAAGAGAGGAATTTTGGCGATATTCGATCGGAAATCGCATGAAGATATCTTTGGCATAATGTTTAATAATACAGCTTCTGCACTGACAGCGGTGGTATTTCTCTCAGCCAATCAGAAGCGAGAAAAATGTTTAGCGGTACTTCAAAAGTTATAAATTTTTTTTTTCAACATTTAATTTAGAAAAGAGCTAATCTCCGGCTACTGGAACGAGCCAAAAGTAGGGTTTGTCCATCTTTTCCATCTTCTCACTTTATGTTCCTTTATTTTACGATGAAAGTCTTAGCCACAGTCAGTATATATGTTCATAAACATACGCCTGCCATAACCTCCTCCAACACGAGATGTTAATTTTTACTAATTTCAAGAGTACGACACGTGAAACAATAACCAAACATAGTTATAAATCAATAAAACAGCCTTGACAGTGTCACTCTAGTGGAAGTGAGCCTCGGTTCTGGATGTTGGCTACTTTTTTTAATTAATTCATCACACTTCAATTCTAGGATGCCATTGAATCGAGAACGTTCGCCGTCCTATACGCGAGCAGAGCGATGAGTCTTCACGGGATGGATTGCCGAGCACATTCTTGGAAGATGGAATGGATTGACTGAACCTTCGAGCTTGTGAGCAGATAACATTTTTAAGGTATGACTTATAACTGTTCATATTTTTCCTCACACTCTATTGAATCGAATATATTCTTCGATGCAAACCGAGCATAGTTATGCAATGGACGCTCCCATATTTGCAAAGGAAAAACAAATTACTTTTTGATACAAATCATTACGAACGACAAGAAGGGCCCATGAGCATTATCATCATCAGTGTCCATTCCATCTGCAGTAAGGTCCTTCTTTCTCGTCAAACTGCTCTATTTATCCTCTCTCTCTTTTGTTACTCCTCCTCACATTTTTCCATGGAGAACATTGGGAGCAAATTCAGAGCTTTTCAGCAGGATACCATTCTTTATGGATGATTTTGTGTGTCCTTGGACCTTCCATTGCCTTCGCTTGTCTCTGACCCTAACTAAGCATCTTATTTCCAGTGTTTTCAACCGCCAAAAGGTCTCCACGCCTTGAGTGTTTCATCTGAATTATATTCTGTGAACAGTGGCAAACTTCTGCAGACTTCCATCATGTCTCCGAGCGCTTTCAGGTTGAATTTACTGATAGCTTGTTTACTTCTTCACTCGTTCAACCATTCCTGAGCTTCAAGCCTTCGCTCATGGAGCATAGAGGTGGCATCTCCTTGTTGATTATTTCATATTGTTCTAGGTATTCCGGTTTATGTTATGCTACCTTGATGACACCGCAATAAGGTAACTTGCAGTATCATAATTCTTCCACATGTTTCATGGGCAGCGGTGAACTTTACTTCATTCTTAAGGATTTCCATTTTAATGATTCCTGTTATTGTGTGACTTGTAAACGCCTTCGTTCAGTCAGGGCAACGATGATTCCATGGTGTCCTTATTTTCTAATTTGACATCCATTTTATCTCTGAGATTTCCCTCCCCAAAATAAAGTTAATCCCTTATTCTGATTACCAAATGGAAACGTTGGCATTGAATGCTGCAAGCATAATCCATCTCCAAGGCCTCCAATCCACCTCTTCCCTTACTCCTTGCTTACATTCAAATGATTTTGGAATCCTTTTATTTCCTCACTCCCTTTGATGCTATGAATCTTCCCCGATGTGAAAATATTTAATCCATGACCTATTATATTCCCAATTTAAAATTTTGGGAACCCTACTGAGGCTTTCTCCATGATTACACAACTTTTGCTGCAGTGCATTGAGTAATCCACTTTCTTTCATTTCAGGCGAGGGACTTTGGCCCTAAATCTGACTGAGGAGAATTTGCAAAGGTGGCTTGGACTTCTAGAGGTTGACAAAGGATACGTTACGCCTGCTACAATAAACAACGCATATAGCTCGTGCTATCATGATGTCAAAGGATTGTATAACTTGCTATGTAATTGATGGTTTAGTTGCAATAAAATTTTTCTTCGAAACCTACAAACTGTCTTTCTGTACACATGGCCTTCAACCGTTAAGGGCATTCGCAAACTCTTCCTATCTCACCCAATTTCCACTAACGATAGGACATTCATATAGAAAATGCTGTAATATATATTCATCATAGCTAAATTTCTTGATAAATTTTAAGAATTTTTTCCAATCGAACCAAATGAACCAGATTTTAAGAGTTCATGTGCCTTACACATAACTCTCCTCCTTTATATTTGGGGAATGCAGAGAAATTCATTTTTAAAGCCTCGTAATAGTGACAAAGTATCATTCCATCTCAGCCGCTCTGCTCCGTTCTTTCGTCATCCATTGGGGAAACTACTCCTTATGTCCACCCTATCTTTTAGTCCTTAGAAGGAATCGCGTGCATACGAGCCCATTTTAAAAGGAAAATCACCAGCCTCGAAAGAGATTTTACTACATTAGCATTTTTATGAGGAATCTTAACGTGAAATTCGTCCAAAAGATTATCTTTATAATTACGAATATTGTCGACGAGGTACTCGAGTTGTAATTTTTGAAGGAGGTTTATTGAAATATGCTCCCGTAGCAAGAGACTTTCACAGGTTATTATCATACGCATTGTGATCAATGTAGTGTAAATGGAGCAAAAGAGAAGGTGGTTAGCCGCGGACGATAATTGTCCTGTCGGAGGATACGCTATGACATCCCGCTGAAAAATGGGTACGCTCTAAACCTGGCACATTGAGAGTGGCGAAAACGCTCCGGACCGCGGGGTCATCTGAAGGCATTCGTACACAGAGAGAGATTTTCTGAAAATGTTTCCGCCTCGAAAGGGTTAATCATTTCCCCACTCATTGGGTCATCGAGATTTAATTTCATATCCTTTTCGAGGAACGAGACATCTCCTCGAAAAGTATTTTGAGGCGGAATGCAACCCGATCAAACTAGAAACTTCGTAGAAGCGAATCCGCACAGAGCTTTGAACGTAAAGATTCTCCACGCAGATTTTAGGAAAGGTTGAAACAGATCGACGTTTTTCGTCATACGGAAAACATTCGAAATCCGACAGAGGGCCAAGTTATCGTTCCCGTGTCGCCTCAGTAGGCGGCTATCGTTATCGCGGAGCAGTCTTTGTTCTAGTGACATGTGAAACGAGTTTCCCCACGCTTTTGCTACGCAGTTCTCCATCAATCGAATGGCTATCACATCTCTAAGATTTTCCCTGGATGAAGTGGTTGCGCCAGTGTTATTTTGTGCTGTGGTTAGCGGTGCACGTTAAAGATCGATTAGATTGCCGGCAGCTTCGAAGAGGACGGCAATGCGACATCGTCATCCCAGTGCAGGTCAAGCAGTACACCTTTTTGCGAGGATGCAAGGTTCATTCGAAAAGCTAAGCAAGGTAAGAAACGTCCCATTGAAATATATTTCTTTTCCCTCGACGACAACACTGTGCCCCGGAATTTTATTTGCCGATTGCTTCCTAGCGAAGCGCTTGGAATACCAAGATTCCCATTCAAGATATCTTGACCACCTTAAAAAAGACTAGATTCGTACTAATAACAATCATATTGAACGAATGCACCAATATCTCTCGGCTGCATCCTGCATATGGGCTGGTAACTTATCGTTACAATGCGGCCTTTATTAAGTTTCCGAAGCCGTTTCTTCGAACAGAGGGCTCGGGCGCAACTTCATAGTTTTTATGAGGATGATTATATCTTCAACAGAGGGCATTAAATTAGAAAAAAGGGAAAATGAATGACTGGTGAAAGGGAGGATGTTGACACGGTGAGGTCGCTGTGGAAAGTGCCTAACGCGCGGCGGTATTTCGAGGCGCGATTGTCACCGACGGGAATCTAAAATCAGGGAAGGATTTTTGAAAATAAACCTAAGGTTAGTCGTTACCGATTAAAATTTAATGAAGATTAGTATTTATTATGACTTTTTGCCTACTACGTGAGTCTTACCGAGCACAAATACTGATTTCATAAGCATCGAAAACTTATTCCTTCCGATTTCAAGAAAACCGCCATTGCTCGCGGTCGACATAAAATAAGAGAGGAATTTTGGCGATATTCATCCGGAAATCGCATGAAGATATCTTTGGCATAATGTTTATAATACAGCTTCTGCACTGACAGCGGTGGTATTTCTCTCAGCCAATCAGAAGCGAGAAAAATGTTTAGCGGTACTTCAAAAGTTATAAATTTTTTTTTTCAACATTTAATTTAGAAAAGAGCTAATCTCCGGCTACTGGAACGAGCCAAAAGTAGGGTTTGTCCATCTTTTCCATCTTCTCACTTTATGTTCCTTTATTTTACGATGAAAGTCTTAGCCACAGTCAGTATATATGTTCATAAACATACGCCTGCCATAACCTCCTCCAACACGAGATGTTAATTTTTACTAATTTCAAGAGTACGACACGTGAAACAATAACCAAACATAGTTATAAATCAATAAAACAGCCTTGACAGTGTCACTCTAGTGGAAGTGAGCCTCGGTTCTGGATGTTGGCTACTTTTTTTAATTAATTCATCACACTTCAATTCTAGGATGCCATTGAATCGAGAACGTTCGCCGTCCTATACGCGAGCAGAGCGATGAGTCTTCACGGGATGGATTGCCGAGCACATTCTTGGAAGATGGAATGGATTGACTGAACCTTCGAGCTTGTGAGCAGATAACATTTTTAAGGTATGACTTATAACTGTTCATATTTTTCCTCACACTCTATTGAATCGAATATATTCTTCGATGCAAACCGAGCATAGTTATGCAATGGACGCTCCTATATTTGCAAAGGAAAAACAAATTACTTTTTGATACAAATCATTACGAACGACAAGAAGGGCCCATGAGCATTATCATCATCAGTGTCCATTCCATCTGCAGTAAGGTCCTTCTTTCTCGTCAAACTGCTCTATTTATCCTCTCTCTCTTTTGTTACTCCTCCTCACATTTTTCCATGGAGAACATTGGGAGCAAATTCAGAGCTTTTCAGCAGGATACCATTCTTTATGGATGATTTTGTGTGTCCTTGGACCTTCCATTGCCTTCGCTTGTCTCTGACCCTAACTAAGCATCTTATTTCCAGTGTTTTCAACCGCCAAAAGGTCTCCACGCCTTGAGTGTTTCATCTGAATTATTTTCTGTGAACAGTGGCAAACTTCTGCAGACTTCCATCATGTCTCCGAGCGCTTTCAGGCTGAATTTACTGATAGCTTGTTTACTTCTTCACTCGTTCAACCATTCCTGAGCTTCAAGCCTTCGCTCATGGAGCATAGAGGTGGCATCTCCTTGTTGATTATTTCATATTGTTCTAGGTATTCCGGTTTATGTTATGCTACCTTGATGACACCGCAATAAGGTAACTTGCAGTATCATAATTCTTCCACATGTTTCATGGGCAGCGGTGAACTTTACTTCATTCTTAAGGATTTCCATTTTAATGATTCCTGTTATTGTGTGACTTGTAAACGCCTTCGTTCAGTCAGTGCAACGATGATTCCATGGTGTCCTTATTTTCTAATTTGACATCCATTTTATCTCTGAGATTTCCCTCCCCAAAATAAAGTTAATCCCTTATTCTGATTACCAAATGGAAACGTTGGCATTGAATGCTGCAAGCATAATCCATCTCCAAGGCCTCCAATCCACCTCTTCCCTTACTCCTTGCTTACATTCAAATGATTTTGGAATCCTTTTATTTCCTCACTCCCTTTGATGCTATGAATCTTCCCCGATGTGAAAATATTTAATCCATGACCTATTATATTCCCAATTTAAAATTTTGGGAACCCTACTGAGGCTTTCTCCATGATTACACAACTTTTGCTGCAGTGCATTGAGTAATCCACTTTCTTTCATTTCAGGCGAGGGACTTTGGCCCTAAATCTGACTGAGGAGAATTTGCAAAGGTGGCTTGGACTTCTAGAGGTTGACAAAGGATACGTTTCGCCTGCTACAATAAACAACGCATATAGCTCGTGCTATCATGATGTGAAAGGATTGTATTACTTGCTATGTAATTGATGGTTTAGTTGCAATAAAATTTTTCTTGGAAACTTACAAACTGTCTTTCTGTACACATGGCCTTCAACCGTTAAGGGCATTCGCAAACTCTTCCTATCTCACCCAATTTCCACTAACGATAGGACATTCATATAGAAAATGCTGTAATATATATTCATCATAGCTAAATTTCTTGATTAATTTTAAGAATTTTTTCCAATCGAACCAAATGAACCAGATTTTAAGAGTTCATGTGCCTTACACATAACTCTCCTCCTTTATATTTGGGGAATGCAGAGAAATTCATTTTTAAAGCCTCATAATAGTGACAAAGTATCATTCCATCTCAGCCGCTCTGCTCCGTTCTTTCGTCATCCATTGGGGAAACTACTCCTTATGTCCACCCTATCTTTTAGTCCTTAGAAGGAATCGCGTGCATACGAGCCCATTTTAAAAGGAAAATCACCAGCCTCGAAAGAGATTTTACTACATTAGCATTTTTATGAGGAATCTTAACGTGAAATTCGTCCAAAAGATTATCTTTATAATTACGAATATTGTCGACGAGGTACTCGAGTTGTAATTTTTGAAGGAGGTTTATTGAAATATGCTCCCGTAGCAAGAGACTTTCACAGGTTATTATCATACGCATTGTGATCAATGTAGTGTAAATGGAGCAAAAGGGAAGGTGGTTAGCCGCGGACGATAATTGTCCTGTCGGAGGATACGCAATGACTTCCCGCTGAAAAATGGGTACGCTCTAAACCTGGCACATTGAGAGTGGCGAAAACGCTCCGGACCGCGGGGTCATCTGAAGGCATTCGTACACAGAGAGAGATTTTCTGAAAATGTTTCCGCCTCGAAAGGGTTAATCATTTCCCCACTCATTGGGTCATCGAGATTTAATTTCATATCCTTTTCGAGGAACGAGACATCTCCTCGAAAAGTATTTTGAGGCGGAATGCAACCCGATCAAACTAGAAACTTCGTAGAAGCGAATCCGCACAGAGCTTTGAACGTAAAGATTCTCCACGCAGATTTTAGGAAAGGTTGAAACAGATCGACGTTTTTCGTCATACGGAAAACATTCGAAATCCGACAGAGGGCCAAGTTATCGTTCCCGTGTCGCCTCAGTAGGCGGCTATCGTTATCGCGGAGCAGTCTTTGTTCTAGTGACATGTGAAACGAGTTTCCCCACGCTTTTGCTACGCAGTTCTCCATCAATCGAATGGCTATCACATCTCTAAGATTTTCCCTGGATGAAGTGGTTGCGCCAGTGTTATTTTGTGCTGTGGTTAGCGGTGCACGTTAAAGATCGATTAGATTGCCGGCAGCTTCGAAGAGGACGGCAATGCGACATCGTCATCCCAGTGCAGGTCAAGCAGTACACCTTTTTGCGAGGATGCAAGGTTCATTCGAAAAGCTAAGCAAGGTAAGAAACGTCCCATTGAAATATATTTCTTTTCCCTCGACGACAACACTGTGCCCCGGAATTTTATTTGCCGATTGCTTCCTAGCGAAGCGCTTGGAATACCAAGATTCCCATTCAAGATATCTTGACCACCTTAAAAAAGACTAGATTCGTACTAATAACAATCATATTGAACGAATGCACCAATATCTCTCGGCTGCATCCTGCATATGGGCTGGTAACTTATCGTTACAATGCGGCCTTTATTAAGTTTCCGAAGCCGTTTCTTCGAACAGAGGGCTCGGGCGCAACTTCATAGTTTTTATGAGGATGATTATATCTTCAACAGAGGGCATTAAATTAGAAAAAAGGGAAAATGAATGACTGGTGAAAGGGAGGATGTTGACACGGTGAGGTCGCTGTGGAAAGTGCCTAACGCGCGGCGGTATTTCGAGGCGCGATTGTCACCGACGGGAATCTAAAATCAGGGAAGGATTTTTGAAAATAAACCTAAGGTTAGTCGTTACCGATTAAAATTTAATGAAGATTAGTATTTATTATGACTTTTTGCCTACTACGTGAGTCTTACCGAGCACAAATACTGATTTCATAAGCATCGAAAACTTATTCCTTCCGATTTCAAGAAAACCGCCATTGCTCGCGGTCGACATAAAATAAGAGAGGAATTTTGGCGATATTCGATCGGAAATCGCATGAAGATATCTTTGGCATAATGTTTATAATACAGCTTCTGCACTGACAGCGGTGGTATTTCTCTCAGCCAATCAGAAGCGAGAAAAATGTTTAGCGGTACTTCAAAAGTTATAAATTTTTTTTTTCAACATTTAATTTAGAAAAGAGCTAATCTCCGGCTACTGGAACGAGCCAAAAGTAGGGTTTGTCCATCTTTTCCATCTTCTCACTTTATGTTCCTTTATTTTACGATGAAAGTCTTAGCCACAGTCAGTATATATGTTCATAAACATACGCCTGCCATAACCTCCTCCAACACGAGATGTTAATTTTTACTAATTTCAAGAGTACGACACGTGAAACAATAACCAAACATAGTTATAAATCAATAAAACAGCCTTGACAGTGTCACTCTAGTGGAAGTGAGCCTCGGTTCTGGATGTTGGCTACTTTTTTTAATTAATTCATCACACTTCAATTCTAGGATGCCATTGAATCGAGAACGTTCGCCGTCCTATACGCGAGCAGAGCGATGAGTCTTCACGGGATGGATTGCCGAGCACATTCTTGGAAGATGGAATGGATTGACTGAACCTTCGAGCTTGTGAGCAGATAACATTTTTAAGGTATGACTTATAACTGTTCATATTTTTCCTCACACTCTATTGAATCGAATATATTCTTCGATGCAAACCGAGCATAGTTATGCAATGGACGCTCCCATATTTGCAAAGGAAAAACAAATTACTTTTTGATACAAATCATTACGAACGACAAGAAGGGCCCATGAGCATTATCATCATCAGTGTCCATTCCATCTGCAGTAAGGTCCTTCTTTCTCGTCAAACTGCTCTATTTATCCTCTCTCTCTTTTGTTACTCCTCCTCACATTTTTCCATGGAGAACATTGGGAGCAAATTCAGAGCTTTTCAGCAGGATACCATTCTTTATGGATGATTTTGTGTGTCCTTGGACCTTCCATTGCCTTCGCTTGTCTCTGACCCTAACTAAGCATCTTATTTCCAGTGTTTTCAACCGCCAAAAGGTCTCCACGCCTTGAGTGTTTCATCTGAATTATTTTCTGTGAACAGTGGCAAACTTCTGCAGACTTCCATCATGTCTCCGAGCGCTTTCAGGCTGAATTTACTGATAGCTTGTTTACTTCTTCACTCGTTCAACCATTCCTGAGCTTCAAGCCTTCGCTCATGGAGCATAGAGGTGGCATCTCCTTGTTGATTATTTCATATTGTTCTAGGTATTCCGGTTTATGTTATGCTACCTTGATGACACCGCAATAAGGTAACTTGCAGTATCATAATTCTTCCACATGTTTCATGGGCAGCGGTGAACTTTACTTCATTCTTAAGGATTTCCATTTTAATGATTCCTGTTATTGTGTGACTTGTAAACGCCTTCGTTCAGTCAGTGCAACGATGATTCCATGGTGTCCTTATTTTCTAATTTGACATCCATTTTATCTCTGAGATTTCCCTCCCCAAAATAAAGTTAATCCCTTATTCTGATTACCAAATGGAAACGTTGGCATTGAATGCTGCAAGCATAATCCATCTCCAAGGCCTCCAATCCACCTCTTCCCTTACTCCTTGCTTACATTCAAATGATTTTGGAATCCTTTTATTTCCTCACTCCCTTTGATGCTATGAATCTTCCCCGATGTGAAAATATTTAATCCATGACCTATTATATTCCCAATTTAAAATTTTGGGAACCCTACTGAGGCTTTCTCCATGATTACACAACTTTTGCTGCAGTGCATTGAGTAATCCACTTTCTTTCATTTCAGGCGAGGGACTTTGGCCCTAAATCTGACTGAGGAGAATTTGCAAAGGTGGCTTGGACTTCTAGAGGTTGACAAAGGATACGTTTCGCCTGCTACAATAAACAACGCATATAGCTCGTGCTATCATGATGTGAAAGGATTGTATTACTTGCTATGTAATTGATGGTTTAGTTGCAATAAAATTTTTCTTGGAAACTTACAAACTGTCTTTCTGTACACATGGCCTTCAACCGTTAAGGGCATTCGCAAACTCTTCCTATCTCACCCAATTTCCACTAACGATAGGACATTCATATAGAAAATGCTGTAATATATATTCATCATAGCTAAATTTCTTGATTAATTTTAAGAATTTTTTCCAATCGAACCAAATGAACCAGATTTTAAGAGTTCATGTGCCTTACACATAACTCTCCTCCTTTATATTTGGGGAATGCAGAGAAATTCATTTTTAAAGCCTCATAATAGTGACAAAGTATCATTCCATCTCAGCCGCTCTGCTCCGTTCTTTCGTCATCCATTGGGGAAACTACTCCTTATGTCCACCCTATCTTTTAGTCCTTAGAAGGAATCGCGTGCATACGAGCCCATTTTAAAAGGAAAATCACCAGCCTCGAAAGAGATTTTACTACATTAGCATTTTTATGAGGAATCTTAACGTGAAATTCGTCCAAAAGATTATCTTTATAATTACGAATATTGTCGACGAGGTACTCGAGTTGTAATTTTTGAAGGAGGTTTATTGAAATATGCTCCCGTAGCAAGAGACTTTCACAGGTTATTATCATACGCATTGTGATCAATGTAGTGTAAATGGAGCAAAAGGGAAGGTGGTTAGCCGCGGACGATAATTGTCCTGTCGGAGGATACGCAATGACTTCCCGCTGAAAAATGGGTACGCTCTAAACCTGGCACATTGAGAGTGGCGAAAACGCTCCGGACCGCGGGGTCATCTGAAGGCATTCGTACACAGAGAGAGATTTTCTGAAAATGTTTCCGCCTCGAAAGGGTTAATCATTTCCCCACTCATTGGGTCATCGAGATTTAATTTCATATCCTTTTCGAGGAACGAGACATCTCCTCGAAAAGTATTTTGAGGCGGAATGCAACCCGATCAAACTAGAAACTTCGTAGAAGCGAATCCGGAGGAGGTTGAAGGAGGTTTATTGAAATATGCTCCCGTAGCAGGAGACTTAGTTGACATTCAAATGGTATTATCATAAATATGGTAAAAAATCCCCCTATATCTGTTACTTTTCTGTATGATCATAAATGTTTGCTTGTTAAACATCAACGTAATTCGTTGTATTCCTGGAATTCTCATTGAGGTAAATTAATCATCGTTCGTTCAATGATTATCATTTTCTGGATGAGATTGTGTTGGATTTTTCCTTTGCTATGTTTTAAATGCTGTCGTTGTCTCTAAAGGCCACCATAAAATATCTCAGTTAAGGAGCTATAGAATAAACTTGAATACATTGATTCTCTTCTAGAGACTGTTACGGTGGCTCAAAGGGATAATTTGTGAACCATTTTCCCTTAATTTCGAAACCACCCATACGTTGTTCTCAATATTTTACTTCCGCAATATATTTTACCAAACATTTGAACATCGAAATTCATTATCATTAAAAAATACTTAAATAACGTATTAAAATTTAATCACATCCAATAGAAGACAATTTTTGTAACTCATCTAAATGTACATTGGAATTCAACAAAAATGTATCGATATTCTTCCTACATCATATTTATATATTATTTTCTATCAACTAGATCTATATCTTTTACTGTAGTTGAAAATAACACTTTTTCAGCCCTTCCCTTCGTTTTGTCCATTTCATCATCCTTTCGTGAGTTCTCTGTGAGGATTTAAGATGATCATACCCTCTTTATCCCATCTCCGTTGTCGTTTCCCATCCTGTTAGAACATATTCATGTTTCAATTTTTATTCTCCGTACTCCAGCGAATATGTTTCATCAAACTTCTTGCTTGGGAAATAAAGGGAACCCATGGCGTATGTCAGGAGATGGAAAGTCATGTCTCCATCTGCACGAAGATAAACCCCCTGCCGGCACAGTTGCTGTGATGTGTATACTACGAGGAATCGGAAAAAGGCCGAGCTGAGACGATTATAGTCAAAGACAAGGGAAGAAAATGGGAATATGAAGAACACAGGAATAGATGGGAATGTTTCATTCCCATCTATTCCTGTGTTCAGCCATTATATTCCCCGATCGAATGTATTAAAAACTTGAGTAACTGTTCGTTCTAAAATTAGTTCCTTTGGTTTGTGCTTGCAGGGAGGCTAAAGGAACACCTTGCCTTTATCAATCATCCTTGCTTTGCGGGAAGGATGTAGCGGGGTAGGTTCTTTTTTGAATTACGTGAAATATGAAGGTTAGAGAAAAAATATCCATTTGTGAGAGCTCACCTTCCTCTTAAGACTCATTTGTGCTTTTTTAAGTAAACCAAGTAATAGCATGACTATATATCAAAATGAAAAACATGGAATTGGACACCCTTTGGTTGGCGTTCCAAAAGTAAGACGGTGCAGATAAAAACTCAACTCACGTTATTATGGAATTATAAAAATAATGAGGCACAAAACTAATAGAATTTTTAGCATGTGTGAGGCTAATAATTGTTTAATAACTTATGAAATAAATTATCATGTTGAGCCTCAATATTATTAGGGATTGCCTTCATTAGAAAAAATTGAATCGAAGGATTAAAATCGCAATCGCATGAAGTCAAATTTTGACATTTAGAATACAATGGGTATTGAAACCTTCACTCGTTCTATAAGAAAAATCTGAATGCACAGTCTATAATTTTAGAGGACGAACTTTAAAAAGGAATCAAACTAAAAACTAGCTACAATGCAGGAAATAAAAGAATACGCAAGAATTCTTCGCAATAAAAGACCTCAACACGAAGTAAATTAAAATCATCAGCCATGAAGACAACCGCGTAAAATTATTAGTAGCAACGGATTTTAAAGTGAATAAACGCTCGTCTGAACATCCATGTTTCAGAGTAAAATGCTAATCAATGAATATATATACCCACCGAGAGCCGGTGTAAGACACGGAGACATGACAGATGACCATTCATTAATCAAACGAGACTCCATTCAAAAACGCAAATAAATAATAAATCGAGTATTGAGCACCCAATAATGGCATCTTCTTTTATTTTCAACGGAGGACACGGGGTGGTCGCGAGGTCACTGGTGGAGAACGGGGGATCTGTGGGCGCCCCCGTAGGCAGAGCGAGACAAATGGCTATGCGAGTATAACACGGTGCCCACCACTCACGACGGTCCACGCAAAATAAAACACGCGCCTCGTGAGCTTACGTATCGCGGGAGTGCCTCTGAGAAAGTATGTTCAACACCGCCAAACACAGAGGACTTATTCTCCAGATTCGTTTTTTTATTTTCGTGTTATAGAACGGGAGGAAAGAGTGTTGGAGTAATGGACTGCAGAGGAGAATCGTTGTACTGGAGGGAGATATATGAGGGAAATGATTGAGGTGAATGGAGCTTTGGAAAATAGGTGTGATGGATGCTGAAGAATTAAGTAAAACATAAGATGAGGTGCAGATTATAAAAGGGTAAAAAGAATAAATTTCACTGACTTAATGGATCGGTTAAATTACAATCGCTTTAAAAATAAAATCAGAGAATAAGTGATGAAGAAAAGTGACAGATATTGAGAAAATATACTTCCATTATTTAGCATTAAATAATTGCTAAACATACAGTTTAACCTTTTTAATGGAGATATAAGGATAGTAATAAGGAACTTCAGAAACATTTAATCTATAACATCATAAAGTATTTTAAAAGATAAGAGTGAAACTTATATATATTAACTTATACTTCTGAATAATTGTCTGTTTCTAATTTTCCTGGTAATAAAATTTCGATAAATTAGGAGGTCATGAATATATGATCCTCATTATGCTTTGGAAGACATATTTTGGATTTACGCAATGAATTCAGTGTGCAAAAATCTAACCAATACCAAAGCTATTAATTGAACCGGTGTTCAAGTTTACATTTTTTCCTCCTCTCTCTTTAATTTGAGTAAGCTTAATATTATTTCATCACGTAAGTGAAGTGAGAATTAACCATTTTTATTATATAATAAAATCGTTTCGAATAAATATATATCACGACTACTAAGCAAGATGATATAGAAATTATTCTTTTAGTTGCCGGAAGATGAATTCAAAGATCTCTTAATTAACATCTTTTTATACTACGATTTCTCGGTAAAACATTTTAATATGAAATTACAGAAGTAATAAAGAAGTTGCGTAAAAGTTATTTCTCTGTTAATTAACTACGACCCTGAGTCATAGTTTTCAGAAATATCAAACACAACCTTGATTACGTTGAAGATTCTGCGGACGGTGTAATCAAAGGCACGATATAAAGGTCTCAAATACGAAACCACAAAGACGGAAAACTGATAAATAGTGAGGAAAATTGATCATTCATTTGGATGTGCATCGTCGGAATTTTGCGGTGTTATTCCACATGAATAATGCAAACGCGGACATAGAGGCAATGCGACAGGTGGAAGACATCGCAGTGGTCGAAGAAGGGGAAATTATGAAAAAGTGCATGAACGAAGGAAGGAGTAATGCACCACTGAAGAGAAATATTCAAAAGAAAGCAGAAGTCACCAGATGAAGAATTTAAACTCACCAGTTTTTGCTGCTCATTTGGTGATATGCAAAGACGAATTATTCCAGGATTGTCGGATTCTAAAGTAAGTTTTCAACTGCCAAGTGATAAAAGTATCGCAAATATTCAACAGATATATAATTAATACGTAATCTCGAATGAAATTACACTTCAAAATCATCGCCAGTTTCCTTTAAACGCTCCTTATGCATATTTAATTTGAAAAAGAAAAACCGATCATTCTTCAATTATCGCCCAAATTTAGATTACAAACTTTTACATCAATATCTATTAAGTATTTCATTTACCGGAGACAGGGAATTTAAAATCAGATTAAAATAAAAGTTTGAATATTACTGCTACTGAGAGGTTAATTATAGACGAATCGATTTGAAGGCCACCCTTTAGCATTATTACAAGTTTCAAGATCTTCCTCGTAATGAATGATTTACCACCTTAACGGAGATGGAGCAATAAACTTGGCTGAAATAATGGAGAGTGGGAGTGTGTGCGCAGGTCAGGAACACGTCGGAGATGCATTCTCCGCTAAGACGTCACCTCCGATGATACACGAAAGGAGGTACAGCAATACACATCAACGAAGGAGAATAGGAAGAAAGAGATGGATTCGTGTAAACTCTTTTAACAAAATATCCTGATTGCAATTAATGTTTACGCACATACTTCTATTGAAAAATCTTCACCTGCTGCGATAATATCAATGTCTTGGGTACGAAACTAAAACTGAAATGAATAAATTTCTTAGATTTTAAAATATATTCGATATTTTAGGGAATAAAATATGTTTGTATAAATGCAAGTTATGAATGGAACGTTGTATTTTAAAAATAGCTGGAATTTCAAACAATTTGCAAAGCATTGCGTATATATTCTATTTAAGGTCATGAAGATTAAATTAAAATTTTTTAAAAATTACCTATTCAAAGATTTGTAAAAGTCTTTGAAAATCATTCAAGTTCTGTACCTTATTGTCAGAATTATAGGTATGAAGAAGTGATAATAAAACAATATAATAAAAAGTATGTATTGAAATGTGAAGAAAAATAAATATGATCGAATTTTCCAAAGTACAATGCTATAAAACAGAGAGATAAAGTAATAAAATACAGTGAAATTAAGGATAGCTAAGGACCTTTATAATTTCCTTACTTTTTTGATCATCTAAGATGAAAAAAGTGGTGAACATATTTTGCAGGAATCATTGCAGAGAAATCTCAATCCCTTAACTACAGTGAGAAAACTACGACAGCGTCTAAGCGATGGAGAGGGAATGAAAGGAGCTAAGAATCACGAGGTTGTAACAAGGAGAAACGAGAGAGGGATAATAGCACATCATTCTCCTAACACACAAGACACCCCTAATACGCGCCCCTTGTTTCCGGGGCCCCCTCTTGTAAGTCACCCGAAGAAGTCGAAGGAAAAACACTCGGGGATATTGATATTTACACACAAAACGCATTCACGGAACCCACGCACTCCCACACCTCGAGCACGCACCCGTCCCCACAAACCACTTCCTCCCCCGGACCCTTCTCAGAAGACAAGAGTCACAACAACGAGCCATGGAAACCCTGCTGCTTTTGTCTCTTCCGCGGAGTCGAACCGGCGACCTCCCACGGAGGGAAGGGAGCACACGGTTATTCGCCGCGGGGAGTCTGGTCAATCGTTCCTGTGTCTCCTCCCACGACCCTTCCTTGCGTAGGCGTAACATACCATGCCGGATAAAAATCCATTAAACAGTCAGATCCCCTTAGAGGCTGGTAAAGACTCGCTCCGCGCCGTTCTTTTTTTTACTGCGCACTTTTACGACCCGGCTACTTTTCGGGGATTTCTCCCTTCTGCCGAAGTTTACGCGCGCGATATCTTTCCGTAAAAAAAGTGTAGGAGTTTACGGTTCCAACCGCGGTTCCAAAGGTGAACCGTAAAAGTTTTGCCGGACTTTATTCGTGGAGAGATGGAGGTCCAAACAAGTTCCCGGGATCTTTCAGAGCGAGGACCATTTTTACGAGTGCGTGTAAAAGTACGAATGAAAAAATTCACGTCCCCAGTATCTCATTTTGGAGAGGTTTCTTTTTCAATGTGAGGGTGGATTTTATCAGAAAATATGTCCCTCGTTATTGAAGGCAAAAGTTATCCCTCAGAATTAAAGGAAGTAGATTCTATACGCATAATGTTTTCCTTATTTGTAAAAAGATGAATTGCGATAGTAAAATGATTAAAAACGGTGAACCGTTTACAAACGTTAGTTGATGAATAATAAATAAATTATCATAACACTGAGTATAAAAATAAAAAATAATGAGTGTAATAGTACAAGACAATAGGAAATTCGATGACCCCAAGAAAAACAAAGAATTGAATTGTGTGAAGACGTAATTTTTATATAAGTCCATAATTGTTACTGATGTTCATTTTCCCTCATATAAGTAAGCATAATAAGAGTTAGTTTACCATGAATAGTTATTTTTTTAATAAAAAGATCTAGAAGTTCCGAAGCAGGATATACTTTTTCACACTCCAATTCCAATGACATTAATTACTTATATATAATTATTATATAAAATAAATAAATATAAAATGTACATGAGCCGAATCGATTTCCGCAGTATAACTATTTACTTTAATGTCACTGGCACATTTTCTCTTATTTATATCTTATAGATTTCGTTTCCTAAAAATTTTCTTGCGATTTGTACAAACGTGATTCTGAATTACCGCACATTTAGTTATTCAACTTTAAAACAAAAATATTTCTTAAAGTTTTGCTCTTAATGCTGGAATATGAAGTATTTATAAGGAATAAATGAACATATTGGGTACATTTTGTTCAAGAAATAAAGAAGATAATAATAATCTTCAAGAATTTACTTCAGGAAGCGAGTGATAATTATAAATTATATAAATAAAAACAACCAAAAAAGACAGAAAAATGGAAATGAAATTTTAAATGCCACAGGTAATATTTTACGTAACTTTGAATCACTCTAACATTTGTGAATATAAAGTTATCCTTCTTCTTGGCTGGAAAACTTGAAGTTTAAAAGGGAGGATATTTTATAAAAAATAATGAAAAGAGTAATAATGATTCTGCCTGTTTTATATTCTTTAGAGAGACAATTCTCCCACGAATTTCAGGCAACAAACATCGTGAGTTAGTTAAAGAGTTTAGCGCTATAATGTGATCGCTCCTCCCTTTCTCTGTGAAGAGCTAAACAAGAAAAAAGATGTTTTCCACGCCGTCCTGGAAAAACTCCCTCAACACCAACCCTCACGGCAGAAAAGGCTTGTTTTGTCATCACAACACCAACTCACATTAAACGAAACATGAATTTTCAAAGAAGTCTCGACTTGTACATTTTTTCTCATTGTCATTCACCCACTCGCCTTCTGCAACGATCCATTATAAAAGTGCACATTCTCTCGTATATATGTACTCTATGGGTATGTAAGGCGACACCTTTCGTTCACCCATTCCACATCCCTCCCCCGCGCTTTCCAATAGCCCGCCTCCGCGACACCCACCTTCAACGACAACTGACTTCGTTTCCGAGCCCAAAAAAAGCTTTCCTTATCTCCTTCGCTGCAATGATTATTCCAGAGCTCATAAAGAACGAAAAGAAAAAAGATTCCTCCCATTCTTCCCTCAAAACTCAAACATCACCCCTCCCCGCTTTCTTCCATTCACTTGTTTTCGTTCCATTTCATCTCGCCCTTTATTCGCTCGCATTTTTTATCCTTAACCCTTTTCTCTCTCACGACCCCTCATCCGAAAACCTCTTTTAACCCCTTTTGCTTCTTTAGCCCTCTTCGGGATGTTTTTTTGTACGGCTTGTTTGTGAGACTGTTTCTTTTTTGTTTTCCCTCGTTTTTTTACGAATCCGTTACCTGTCTTTTCTCGTTTCTTCGCCGGTTTTTTTTTTCATCTCCCTCCAACGCCTCTTCTTCTGTTCATTATTCATGCATCACTACCCTTGGGTGCACATGAGAGGAAGATGCGCAAACAGTGATGGGCAATGAGAGGGGACGAATGGTTGGCATTCGAGAACGAAATGAGGATTAACGTCGTTAAGATACGCTGCGCAATTCTATTTCCTTATCCATTCAATAGCCTTAAATTCTCTATTTAATTAAAGGGTCAATTCATAAGTAACTTCGCGGGTTTTATACTCAGCATCCTTTCAATGCAAAGAAATATGTGCTTCGATGCTACGTATTTAATTTTAATTCAAATACCCTATCGAGCCCTAACTAAGATATATGGCTATATTAGCACCCTATCTATTTGTCACTCTCGGAATTTCGGTTTCAAAAAATCGACCGAAAAATTATCTACGAAATAAAATATGTACATATTATTTGAGGAAACCTTAATGGTCATAACTAGTCCATTGAATATTTATTCAGTGTTGGACATTTTGGACAGGCGTGATTAAATAGATAATTATTTAATAATTAAAATAATTATGAATATTTTAATATTAAGATTATTTAAATAATTTATGAATAGTAGTTGAAAGTCGTATCTCTGTAATTCAACACTATGATTAACATTGGGATGGAACTGAAATATTGCAATTTCCGTCAATATCCTAAATTATAAGAATACAAAAAAGTTGTAACATGTGGAGGTTGTATTTCTGTCAGAATCTACGCAAACCTTCAATGTTAGAATGTTGAATTTATTGAAAAATATTTTGAGAATTTTTCAGAAGATTAAACGGAAATTTTCAAATTGACTGTATTATAGCTTTAATGCATTAGCTTATATCATTACTGCACAGAGCGGTTGAAATGACGAAAACTTTTAACCAAATATGAAGAATAAACATTCCCGTTTAACAAATATTTAGCTTTTTAAACACCAATCAAGATAAAGAGCTACAAAATAAATTGGATCTGATTTAATAAGAACCTTGTCTTAAAAAGTTCAAAAAAGAAGCTCTAATGAGCTGTCTCTTTGTAAAAATACTTATTTAAGTAGGCCTTCCGTATAACCTAGATTTTTTCCATCCCAATCCACTTGTAAGATTTCAGCTACTACTCTACTACTAAAGAATGGTCTTATATCGCTAAGATCTCTAATGGGTCTAAACCACATCATCGAAGTTTTATGTAGCGTTATTCGGTCAAAAATATGCAAAGGATTCCAATAACACTTGAAAGGGTATTATCGTTAAGGAGATTTTAGGGGTATTTCCTGAAAATAAACCTGCCATAACGGAATTCTCATGTCGGAGAAGGAAACAAGTTGCCATTTAAATTTCATTCTAAGGAATTTCCTACTCTTCTTGACCTTTCCATTCGAAATTATGGTAACGGTATCTGAGATTTAATCAGTCCATCCTAAATAAGATTACCTTACGAATTGACCTTTTTTCGCCGTGACAATTGTTCCAATGGATTCATTATCCCAAGAATAAAACTAAGATATTATTTACCCGGTAGAAATGGTGGAGAAATCACCATGTCTATCTTATTAGTCTCAGTTAGCTTTATCCATCCATACAAACTTCAAATTTAGATTTTATCTTTTTAGTGATGGATAATTTTCTTACTTAAGTGAGCTTAAATGCACATAGGCTTAACACTTCAGCAGCAGTTACTTAGAATTATGTGATTTTGAATCCACTGCTTCATTTAAATTCTGATCTTACTGGTGAAGTGGCAAATACGACTAAAATCTACGGCATTAAAAGATCCTGTCCTATCAAATTTTAAAACCTTAAAGAAATGCTTCAAATCTAAATAAGATATTAGATTAAAAATGCAAATGGTATCGCCCATAAGATCAAAGAAGTGTGCGACAGAAATAACTATGGCCGGATAAAATTGAAAGAAAGAATAGAAAGCTATGAAATTGATCGAAACTTCACACAGAAAGAATTTCTGATTGTACTAAATTTAATCCTGCATTCCGATCATTTAGAAATTTTTTATCATACTTCACCTAAATTGGCGTAAAATTTGTACTTTATTATCGAGTCACTAGTACTTAGAGTACTTCACTTGATTAACTGTATGGCATCATCAGATTTTAATACCTTATGAATTAATTCCAATTTGATTCAAGGCGTATCATAGAACAAAAAAGGTGCAGATGTATGATTGAGGTTACTAAAGGTTATCTGGGATTAAATTTCTCTGTGAAAAATTCTTAATTAAATTTGCTAAATCAATCTTTCATCCAATTAATTTAATACAATAAACTTTCAACGGGTGCGTGGGATTAAAATGACATCAACTTCTGCCCCAAAGCAGAGCTGTTAAATATCCTTAATAGAAATAAAATAACCCTCTCCTTAAAAGTCTATTAACATAGGCTTTGACCGTTGACCCTGAGACACGCAAGAGACTCATTTACAAAAATAATTAAATGAACACCAATTAAAACAGCATTCGGCTTAACACGCAGAGTAAGTCAGGAGGGTGCTAAGTGGGTATTCTACCCACCATCTCCCACGTCAGTTAGCGCCTCAATAAACAAGTCTGGGGATAAAAATTAGCCGAATTATCGTTACTAGGAGACGGATAAAAAAGTAGCTACGCAAACAGGAGAGAAACTTCAACACGGTACCGTTTCTTAGAAACGTAACATAGCTTCAAAAGATCAATCTCAGCTTAAGAATATGTATTGCTGCGATCGCGCTACGTCATACTCACGATAAAAAAATCGGGCGGAAATCCTTCGGACCCGAGGCTCTTAAGTCTCGGGTCGTAAAAAGGAATGGATAATGATGGTGTCACCACGGAGATCGGAGATAATCAAGGGACGGATGGAAAGCGCGTATAAAAATAAACGACTGGAAAAAATCTGCGATTTAAGACTGTTTCGTTCGTGCTGCGGTTCACGGCGTGAAGGCGGCACACATCAGAGGGCAGTCACTTAGCACCATCGCTCTCTAATCCCGTCCTCAGCATCACGACAATCTCCATCGTTCAAATCCCCACTCGTTCTAGAAGCTAATTCTCCTACGCCGCCCTCGCCTACACCCAAAGGAATTCCTGCGTTGTTCGAATTCCCGCCTTCTTTTTTCGTCTCACCGATCGTACGTCCCACATAAACACTCGCTTCTCTCTCGGAGATTCTTTTCATTCGGAAGACAGATATTCACTATATTCCCAAATGCGAAAATATTTTTATGTGTAATTGATTCAGAAGTTTAATAATGTCACAAGCAAAGGATCTTAAAGTTGCATAACCAAAAATGGTAATCAGCTATAATGATATGATGTGATATATATGATAATTGTACATTTTTAGTATATACATATACTATATATATACATATGAAACTAATTGATAAGTTTAATGTAATGTAATTATAGTTTAAAATGCCCTAGTTCATCAGCATTTTTTAGATTAAGTAACAACTTTAATTTCCAACATTTATAACAAATAGCACTTGTTAACGAAATTAAAGAAGCTGACACTCGAAAATAGCATACCACTACATATATTTTGACGATAATAAACCCTTAAGGGATAGAAAATATACCTTATTCAGGAAGGACCATATGCGTTTCACCGTTACCCCTCTATTTACTTGTGTTATAATACGATACATACTATAAACACCTCAAAAGCGATTACTTGAAGAGGCTACGGATAATATTCGTCCAACGATGTCTATCAACAAACAATTTCATATTCTCTCGTAAATGCAAGCGCAGAATGCTCTTTTTTATGATCCATTCTGCGGTGGGAAAATCAAAAGAGGAAAAAAGCTCTAAATCCGTCGGTTTCGAAAGGAATCGTAAAAAGATGAGAAGCGGGGAAACTACGTTGCCTTACACGGATGCATACTTGCGTAAGCTCAAAATAAAACTTCCGCGGGATGCGTGTTCTTTTATTGCATCGCGGATTTATCTATTCCTTAGCACAAAATTTTATTCCTTTTTCCTGCATTTTTTTAGAAGAAGAGTTTTATGGGGAGAGTATACATCTAAGATGGTGTAATAAGAAAGAAAAAAAACTGTGAAATATGGCAAAGGAAAGGAAGTGAGGATTAGGGATTTGAAAGTTAAATAGGAATCATTACAATTAATTTATTTATTCCAAAAGCATGAGAATAATGCTGAAAGACACGGAAGATTTTTAAAACTAAATGTTATTATAATGGGATATGACGACGAAAGGTCATAATAAGAAAAACATGTAACATGTTATTAATCTTAATTGTGAAATATTTGCAAAAGTTATAAGAAACGAGATCCTTAAGAATTGAGGCTTTCTATTATTTTACATAAGAAACACGATGTGTCAGGAGAAAATTGAAAGTAAAAATAAGATCGGTTATACGGCTCATTTCTTCAATGGAGCACTTAATAGCAGGAGGAAAATCTCCTAAGGGCTCGTACCGAAACTTCGATATGTTTTCGAGTTTAAGATAGAATAAATACGAGAAAGGAAAAGAAAGATAAGTGTTCGGAACTGATGAATCTTAACTAATTTGGATAGTTACTGCATAAAAAAATCTTCAATAGCAATTTCAAACAGGCTATGCCATGGAGAGAAGATCAAGTCCTGTGTGACAATTAATGGACTCACATCACGAATTTTAAGAGCATTTTTAGTGTTCTTAAGATTCGTGATACGAGGCAAGAAACAAAAAGATTCACCTCGGAGAGTTCAGTATCCATTTCAAATTCGTCCAAACGCATTATGTTGCGGCCAACCGCAGATTTCAGTTTTTCTCTCGTCGCTGTGCGCTTCCTTGGAATTTGAGCAAATCCATCTCTCGCAGTTGACTCTATGATCTTAGCATGCAAAAGTTTACATTGAGAGACCTCAAGTAATTCTTTGCATGTATGATACTAATGAAGGTTAGACAGTTTAGTAGATCTCCAACTACTCTAAACAAATCGATCCGTTTTTCATGATCCTTCTAATCATTTCCTCTAATTTAAATCCTTTTCACAATAAAGATTTGGACGATTTCCTTTTAACTTCGAAGTGACGAATTTCGAATAAATATTTATTCTTCTAATAAATAAACTTCAATGGGTAGGTATATATGAAATTTCTGCTCAGCAATATTTCTAATTATTGTGATACAATAAAAGATTGCCAAAATTTCAATCTCCTTAAGCCTTAAATAGTTGCTAAAGTGGAATCTAAAGTTGTATATAATCTTTCATTTTTGCTTGAAATTTAATAATGAAAAAGTTCAGAATCATCATATTCTATTTTAAAACTGCATTTATTTTATGTGATACTATTTAGAGCAAATATTTTCCGTAAAAACTATTCCACTTTACTTTAAATTCAAATTTTATTTAGTTTAATAACACATTACTCTCAAATAGCGACATCAACAAGTCAATGAAAAATTTGTACACGTGCTGATGGTAAATGCTTCTGTGCCAAGAAGCAAAAACAACCAAAACAACACGAGATTTCAATAGAGAGAATGAGTTCACCTGAGCCAGAGATAAATTTATTTAACTCCATCGAGAAAAAAAAATTCGAAACAAAAAAGGAACAATCGATTGTTCAGAACACAAAGACCCGATTTTTACCGTTTCGATTGCGAACAACAAACGTTGGCAATCCTTCTTCCGCACGAAAAACACGTGTGAAACTGCAATAGAACGGTTTCAACTTACTTGCCCAATGGTTTATAAGGGTAATCCGTCCGATTTCATGCACGAACTACGCAACGGCCCTCCCTTCGCCATCTACCGACCTCAAAGAGCGGCAAAAGGAAGACACAATACGATAAATAAACCCCTCTTATTCCTTGCTCCCGCCAATTTCCCGTTACCTTGGCCATCCTCCAACCCTTTCGGACCTCCCCTCCCCATAACCACCACTTACCATCGAATCCCATCCCATCGCAGTCTGCACACGTACCCGAGAGCACGGAGGGATTGGTGGAGGGCGCGAGTGTATGTACCGGAGAATAAAAAGAAAAAGCACACACTGCTTTTTACACTCGAGTCTGTTGGCACCCTAAGCAAGGTGGGCAGGTGGACGGCAAACGAAGGGCAGAGCACATCCCCCCGCCCTCCGGAGACCTTGACCGTGGTACCTGAAGGACGCAGGACATCGGTTTGACCTTTCCCAGCATACCATGGAGGATTTTTTGGCACGACTGGTCTCGCAGACGTCCAGAGAGTGCATCGAGGGAGTTTTAAAAAAAGAACGGGGGATTCCCTTGGGGAAGATTCTCCCACGAAGAGAGGGACAGTTCGCGCATGTGTGAGCCTATGGAGAGTGATAGCTCTCGGACACGAGTTAGCGCGTGCTTTATCTCCTTCCTAGGAGATACGCATCTCTTTCCATTTCTTCGTAATCGGAAGGAGAACTATTTGTGAGTGAGGCTAGGAGCATTCCGAGGCTATCTGCCATCTATATTGGGCCTTTTCTAGCATAAGTAAGCGTTAGACTTGTAAAATATACGAAAAAGATATGTATCTTTCGAAAGAAGCAATGCTGTATTCAGGGAAAGAATAAAACCTACCTGGCCTATGAATAAGACAATTTTTCATATTTAACATAAAAAAATTCAAAAACCGTTTGTTCACTGTCGTTTCACTAATACCTAAAAATGAACGATAAACTGCTTCACGGCAAAAAATGAATAACCGTGTAATATCAATTTTATAAGGGTGTTTACATTTTACGTTAAAGTAAGTTTTTCACGAGGAGCGGAAAGGACATAAATTGAGAGGCAATATTAATTTTTGGAAACGAACTTTTTCAAAATATACTTAAGGGTAGAAGGAATTGAACTATTATAGTACAATTGAAGAGAGATACTTTTATTCAAACATAATTTCAGTCTACAACTTCACAAAAATTTGAAGTAATTTATCTAATTATTTAATTTAATAATTAAATATCGTGTATAATTATTGTTTAAAATCAACTATGGATGAATACTTTCAAAGAAAAATCATAAAATTGTATGATTTTTCTATTTTATTTTATATACCCTGATTTTTGCATAATAATTGTATTCTTATTTTAAGCAAGTTATAAAAAGTCTTTAATTTTACTCAACTAAATACTTAATTAGAAAAAACAATCCTTCGGCATGAATGCTTAAATTTAATCTTTTTTTACTAATTTCATTCAGTTTATACTGAGAACATTATTTCTTAGATTTGGAAAAAGTTACTTGCACTGAGTCTCTTATTAGTCTGGTCTCTATCCAAGTAGTGCTATATCTATTCTCGCTATCTTTAAGTTTCTTCCGAACCTACGTCCTAGGCAGGAATTTCAATCACCTATTTCTACAAGAGGTGGTACAAAAATTTTATTGGAAATTGAAAGTAATATTTTCAAACAATATCTTCAATTTCTAATCTAAGAAAGGAAATCTTAGTCCATTTATTTTTCCTTTGTGAATTTTTGTCTCCATTTCGATGTACCGATTGCTTCGTGAATAATTATTCTCAATACTCTCATATTTATGAACAGATTAACAAAATAATATAGAGGATTCCGGAAATACAACACAATTAGTAATCGCAGGAACGCAAAGATGCACTACTTGAGAAGTAGCAGTGATTTGCGATAACAGTTGGAGTCAGATTATACCTTGAATGGTTAGAAACAGTGTTTACGTTTCTCAAGTAGATTGACGGAAGCTTCGGAAAGCATAAATGAAATGATGAAATCATAACGATATTTTGTACCTTGTAATAAGAATGAGTTATTCTTCGATTGGGCTTATCGTAGCTATACAATTATATTTTATTATAAATAGACATATTTCTTGAAACTATGAGAAGCAACTCTTTACTAATTGGAATGAGTTGGAGAAACAATCGCTCTCATTAACTTCTTAGAGTAAAAAATTCTAATATATTTAATATTCCATTTGACAATACATTATAATCAATTTCCTAATGACCCAAGAATGACATTTGATACCCCATTAGATTCAATGAACCTGAAAAATTAGGGAATTTATTTGGGAAGATCCAAATAACCTCCTGATGTATCTAAATCGGCGCCCCGCTGCTAAGATACCACTGTTTAACGTGATTCCGGGACAGCCATAATCGGACGGACGAAGAACAGCTTTGAAACCGTATTTATTATTCCGTTCAAAAAACAAGTTTCAGTCCACGAATTTCTGAATATTTTTTGCAATTTATGAAAGCACAGAATCCGACTAAAAGGGTTTGGCTTAGGCGTAGTCTTCCTGTGATGGGTGGATCCCACCTGACGGCTAAAAAAAACTTTATTTATTTATTCCCTTCATAAAGAGAGAAATCTTCAAATTTCTCTTTTATCTCTTAAAGATTTGAGCTTTACATTTTATATGAACGAGAAATGCTACTTTATTAATGAAGGATATAAATTTTATTTTCAGACATACCGACTGTTACCTAAGTCTTCTAAATATTGATAATATGTTTTATTGGCCAGCAAATCAATCAATTGCAACAAGAATGGAATATGTGCATTCACAATTGCTTCAATTTCTCTGTTTCCTGTTCATATTCAACTGTGCGTTGAATGCAAGTGGTTGGCTTGAATCGCGACCCAAGCAAAATGCTGAAGGCGGAAATGCCTCAGCCTTGTCAGCGTGAAGAGGTCAAGGCGGGGACAGTAACCCTGCCCGGAATCCTTCGGTGACATCACGGAGACCGTTCCGTCTCACTACTCCCACGCTTCCACACATACTCACGCGTCTTCCCCCTCCTCATACCTCCACATTCTCCCTCCACCTTCTTTAAATCTGACTTTCGCGTCATTAAGGGAGACTTCTACACTCAGACCCTCAGCTGCCGCCACGTTACGAAAATTTACGACATTTTTCAAAATCTGGTTCCCACCATCGACAAGACAGTTCAATCACTCTGTTTTCTTTATATACGCGATCCGTAGTTGATGTAAGCGGTCGATTTGAATTCTCACTCCGTGACGTGGTGTTTATTGGCCCTAGAAGCGGAGGTTTCGTCTCTAATGGTTTTCCGTCACCTTCGACTAGGTTATTATACAGAGGTAATTGGCAGCAAAGCTGTCACAGGGTGTAGATTAGTTTCTAAAAATAACTGAGGGGAAACAGAATATTTTTTAGCTTAGCTATTCAACGGTTCTTGGACAGAATTTTTACGCATATTAGAGAATCGAAATTGGGTCGTTTGCATGTAAACGAACTATCTAACTCGAGATTGTATTTAATTCTTATTTTAGACCTTTAAACTTTTAAACCTTACTATCGTACATAAATCTTTAATTAGTTTCTTCTATAAACATTTATGCATATAATTCTATGCTGATTACTTTGTAAAATCCCATGCTATAGAAAGTCTATTCATACTATCATATATCTAGGGTAGAACATCGTTTTCAGATTGTCTTTTAGACAAAAAATAATATGCATAATAAGTAATAGTTATTATACCAAGAAAGATCGTATTGTCTCCAAAAAGGAATATTGTTTTTTAATCATAAGAGTAAAATTTTAAGAATTATTTTTCAAAGAAAGACAGCGATTCAATCCGAGGATTTTAATGATCTTCTCTTCTTTCGATAATCTTAAGAATATGCAGAAAAAAGAAGTATCTCTCGATTCAGTAATGTTTCCAATGAACTCATCCCATATATGATTAATCAGCAAAATGTATGTTTGTGCATAACTTAAAACAATAGTTTTTTATCAATATTAAAGTAATTTATCTACAAAGGAGTCGAAAAAATTCATTCAGGAATAAAATACCTTAAACTCATTCTGGAGCAGAATAAATTCATTAATTAACAAAAAGTTCTCCTAAAATTATTCTCATTGCAATTTCAAAACAAATACAAGGTACTTTATGTTAAGTATTTACGTAATAAGGATCTGTATCTTTAGATCTAAAACCACTCTTTCTGCTCACGAAAATTCCTCCGGTACACTGCTTATGCGATACTCTCCGTTAGCAATGGAACCAGCGATCAGAAACCCATAACGCATCGCGAACCTTAAATCCACTCCCCCGATGCACTTTAAATTACTCTCCCGTACATTTTATCTCTCGCATCTCAGCGACGTAAATTTCCCACGCGAAAAAAGAGACCATCCCACCACACTTTTATTTCCCATCTGAAAGGCCATGTCAACAGGAACCACTTCCCGAAATCGTCTCCCACGCACTTCAGAAAAAGGAAATGTTCGCTGATATGAGCAACGGAAAATAATCGACGATTTTCCCCAAAACGAATGGATTTTTCGTCCGAGGAGATCGTTAAAATTCGTCTTTATGCGTTCCTCCAACTCCCTATTCTTTTTGGGGGAATCTTCGCTGACCTCCCGACATCCAGAGTGGGCTTTCTCTGCAGGGTGTCCGCGCTGGAATTCAACTCGGAATCTGACGGCGAAGGAGTAAGTTTCCGTACCCATTCAACGAGAAGTTATTGCGTAATTAGCACCGACAGGATAATGCGTTGCAAAGGGTTCAAAGAAACACCGACCTTTTCCCCAAGAAAAAGTGAGTGATGTACGGTGAGATGGGTTCGAAATACCTTCGCCCAGAGTTAACGTTCGGATATCGTGAATAAACAAACTAAACTGACTTCCATCGAGAATTAAGCATTGGAGAAATGAATAGCTCCCTAGAGCCTTCGTTTCTAAGAATCGAAGTCACGGTCCATGGGGATGGATGATCTCACGACGGGAAGATTCGCTTTTTTGGTGCATTTCCTCCTTTCACATTATCCGGTAATGTATCTCCGTCGATTCAATCCTAATAACATTTCAGTCCTAATCAAATTATGCTCGAAGGAATAAATTTTGGATGAAAAACGTTCCGTGGGTGTTGAGAAATTGAATTCCAAGAGGTACTTCTTTCGAAATCCGATGTTTTTGTTCAGAAGTCACGCGAAACTGCAGCTCACGAAATCTTCTGAAATTCGAAAATGAAACACGATTTTCGAATGCGATAATATTATTAACTGGAACTGAGCAAACTTTTAACAAAGGACGAAAATATTGGCTGGATTATACAGATTAAGAACGCACATAACACTTTATATATAACTGATCATACGCATGAAAATGGATATTCATTACCATCTTCATTTATTAAACATTGATATACCAAGCGTAAATACTCTACTTATCATTCAGCGCCAAGATTTTGTAGGATCAATAATATACATTACTGAAATACGTTACTGAATGGGTTATGATGGAAACTAGGAAATTGAGATCTCAGAATAAATTATTTGGTAACTAGAAATTCATCAATAATATATACAAATCTACTAATCAACTTCGTGTTTTTAAACAGTCAATGATTTTACAAAAATGCTCCTAAAGAATAAAATAACCGAATCCGACGATTACTCACAACTTCCACAACGGTATCTTAAACTGAAGGCGCCTCAAGTATGTCACATTTCATGCATCAATCCAAAAATCGTGAAATCAAACGCATGTTGCCTAATGAAAATTCACAGCAACTCTTCTTAGCCATTAACCACTTCCCGCGGACTCAACAAAGAAAACAATAAGAGATATTCTGAAATGACGAATTATTAAACGATCATCTAACACAATGGACCAACCACAGATCAAGATAAAAGGCAGGTGAGGAAAATGAACAAATGAAGAGAGTTCAAAAAAATTGAAAATTACTCTCAATTCCGATAAAAGTTTAAGATCAATTGTTCACAAATGATTCATCTTATTCAACGAATTAATTAATTAATCTGAAAAACGCATACCTTCTACGTAGGAAGTTCGAACACATATTAGCTTTATTATGCATGATTATTGTCCCATATTAAACCCATATTTAAGGTTTATTTGAGAAGGATACAAGTTAGACCAATTTCTCTAGAATTACTATGAATTGTCGGAGTGACCTTTGAAAGGTATTTAATACTGTTATCCACTAGTTAGAGTTTAAAATTATTCAATTGGGGATTTATTAGAGCTCTCCTAAATATGGACAAATAATATTCACAACGTCCAGGTGAATTTGGTACATTCTTCATAATTGTATTTGTATGTACTATTTTAATAGATCAGATCTCTCATAGGAACAAGTTACTAACAGAAAATTCAATGATCAATGAAAAATATTACATTCACTCCTTAAAAAACTCCCAGACAGGTAACTCCTAGCAACCATAAATCCAACCTTATCATTGGAGAGAGGACTTTTTCTTTCACACACACAAAATCCAATCACTTGATATCCGTTTCCGAGATCTATACGATGCCGCCTACACAAATCTCATTTATGGAAACCAAAATCCCGACTATTTCCGAAGAATTGGGATTCATATTCGGTTCCTGACTTGTCACCAAGGCGCCCAGCACCTTCCGCCCTCTCAATCATCCAAGTAAGGGCTAAATCGTGGCCCTTTTTCTTCACCGACAGGCGTCACGTGCGAGCTTCCGTGGCCCACCGCCGTGGCGCCACTTTCATATGACGGCGCCAAGTTAACGACTCTAGCGACACGGAGGTTGCGTTTTGATTAGAAGGCGGTCTCTTTTGTAATTCCTTTGGAATTTTCGTTTTATCTGTCGTGCGATAGGGACCGGATGGGATTATAAAATATTTTTGAATTCTTCCCATTCGGAAATTCTTTTTCTTTTTTCGAGAAACCGTGGGGCTATCAAAAGGTGTCGCTTTGGGATTCAGACGTCAAAATTACGAGGGAATCCGTTATGAAAGTCGCTGTCGAGTTTTAATATCAACGCATTTTATTTTCTATGATCATATTTCAGGGAAACCTGTGCAAAAGGTATTTGGCTGCAACTTCCAGCTCAGAAAATCTATCAAGGATTAAAATCGAGCCTTTTACTAAAGCAAGAAATCCTTTGACTAAGTAAAAACAGGATTCCACAAAAAAATTACCCATATCGTTCTTAATCTTAACATATCTATCTTTATCCGGTTACTTTACTCCCAAAATCATTATCATTTCTCTTTGGCTCACGATGACTACGTTTCTATTATAATAAAACTGTCTTTTTGTGTATTTAAAATTTTATGAAATATAATTTTATCGAAATAAGTTCGAATCGGCCCAAATTTTTCAAAATCAAAATACGCAAAAGTTTTGCTCCTATCAAACTAAAAAGACAAAAAGTTTATTTCCTAAAACCTAATTCAAAGCATTAAATATTCAATAAAGATCTTATCCAACGAGTATGGTTAACTTTTAGAATCAATGCATATACCGTCTAAGTATACATTTGCATGAATTTTTAAATAATTGACTTTTTTAAATTTTGTATACTTGAAGTTCCTATCTGTTTCTGTTAAAAAGTAACAGTGAACTACCTATAAATTTTATTTAAGATCCTGCATTCATATTGCATATAATTAGATAGGATAAAGATATTCCAATAATCCAACAGATGGATTTAAATAAAGCATATGTTTCTATTCCTATAATCGAATATCTTCCGATACATCATCATCCAAGGAACACGCGAACACCAATTTCGTTAATTAGAGGAGCACATCGACATTCTTATTTAATCATCGCTAAGAAACGATAATTTCTAATTAACACCCACTGTTTCTTAACAAGTTTTGTGATCTGCGAATCAAAACACTCAACCGCGTGGATAGTTCATCAACCCAAGAGGAGAAATTCATTGGATAAAAATGTTATTGGATAATTATGAACTCACGAAACGAAAGTCTTAAAAAAAAACTGGAATAAAATGGGAAAATTTACTTAAGTAGTTAACTAAGATTATTAACGTCAAAATTCGTAGAATAAATATTAGAACTTTAAAAGATCTGGAGATTAAAATTTCATCTAAATAACAATTCAATTAAACTTAAGTATATCGAGCTGATTTATATCACTACTGAACAACAGTATCAGAATACCTATCATGGAAAGAAAGTTCTTGAATCGACTACTACAACATACATTCATAAGATATATGCCAAATTTTATCATCACAGAAAAATTCTAAATTCGAATAAATGTTCAACGCTGGAGAGAGTGAGAAAACTTGGTCAACCTAATGCTAAACGGCAAAATTTTAAAAATCCACGGTAAATAAACGCTTGTTAGGAGTCACGAAAATGTAAAAATATTACTTTCGTCTTAATAATTACGTTACTTCACGTCACAAACGATACACAATGTGTCACTTAATACCAGCAATGACAACCCAAATCCCTCCCTCGTTAAAGAACACTCATAACTCACAGCGTAATTGGCATTCGATTGGTCGAATCTTGGCTCAACCCGAGAAAATATTCATAAACACTCCTTGAGAATTCAGCACGCTTAGCGGTTAATTCTGCAACGTGGGCTGCGTCGAACAAACTCGTGTTTCCCTCATCCCCAACTAATAATTGGACCCTTATGGTGAGAGGACGCGGAAGGAACCAATCCGTCCAAATAAAGTCATAATTCGAGCTATAATAACCCCAATATCCCGCCGCAGGTGAAAAAAGCTATAAAGAATCTTCTTAACGAGACGCGCTATCGGAGATTTAGACTCCCGATCGGAGATATCGAACCCGATTGCTTTTCGCTGCAAAAAATTCCGATTCGTATTTACCGAAGCCTCGGAGGCCTAAATCGACTCTTCCCAGTTATGGGCCGAGTCCTCAACACCATCTATTTTCCCGAAAACGTCGCCGACAGAGGAACGCTCTCCCGGAGAGGAAAAAAAAGGAGAGCGCGGCTTGGAAACGGCCTATGTTTTATTCATCGCGAAATAAATCACCGCCTTTCCTTGATCTCGCGATATATAATTTTCTCGCTGAATTTTAATTTACGAGATCTGGAAGAGGCGGTGATAAAATTCGTCCCCGATGTATCGGAGAGAGAGTTTCCACGCCCGCGTTTTTTCCGACTACTAATTAGCGTCGCGTTCATCACTCATTGCGACTTTTTTGCCAATCCTCTGCTTCGATGGACGTCGACACGCAAACTTCGAACTCCTCAGCGTCGGCACCATCCGTGGATGATTGGTGCTGAATCTCTTTGGGA
Source organism: Pantala flavescens (assembly GCA_020796165.1). Classification (NCBI taxonomy): domain Eukaryota; kingdom Metazoa; phylum Arthropoda; class Insecta; order Odonata; family Libellulidae; genus Pantala; species Pantala flavescens. The sequence goes on from CM036883.1 coordinate 52,161,836, forward strand.
GGAAAAGATTTAACGTTGGATGATCGCGCCTAATGACTCCACGGGGGAGGGCAATTCTTCCGTCCAGACCTTCCGGAAGCCGCCGGAGCGACTCCGGTTGCGTCCTCCGACGCCCACGGAGCAATTGACGACGCGGTCTGCGGTTAAGGCTGCTTAATTGACGAGGAACTGCGTATGAGCGGGTTAACACGCGGTGGAAAATTATTTCATGAGCCTTTAGCTCGTTCGGTAGGCGATCGCTTAAGGTTTTAATGTTACCTGATCACGTATAGAATACCGAAGCGAAGTAGATTTAAGCATCTTGAATAAAATTCCTCCCTTTCTTTTCTAATGAATGTGCTATTAGTGTTGGCAATATAGGGTGCTAAGTAGTGCCATATAATTTAGTTATTGATTGCTCGTTATAGATTATTGAAGTATAGAGAATTATACCGAGCTTAGAGAAAATAAAGAGAAAATTACTGTCCACTAAATTAGTAATTAGTAACCTTCATTGATGATAAATAGGGTCTATATACATTTCTCACTCCATTCTAAAGGTAGATACTATAATAGTGATATTTTCAAGTATAGTTACTTCGAAAAACTTTCCTTATTCCCAAGAATATCAAGGAATAATCTTAATCATAAAAAATGTTTTAGAGTAAATAAAATAGTGTCAAGCGCCTTCAACTGACTAGATATTCAAATATCGGAACTGAAATGCACTTTCCATCTACCATTCTTCAGTTAATTCCGCAGTTCTTAAGTTAGCTTCCACAGGTTCACATTTCCTCAGATTAATAACTATTATTCATAGTAGTATAACATAACCTTCAACCTTGAGATGAAAAATGCAAATTTTGCAATCTATTCAACGAAAAACAATTTAGATCACGAATTCCTTCAGTCGAAAACCAAGATTCTAAACGAAGAGAATCGATATCTTTTTTATAACATGAAAAATGTACGCCTTCAAAATATATATCTGTACGAACTCTTCTTATGCGCTACTGTCTCTTTCCCGTACTCTCAGAAAAATGCTTGCAATAACTAAGTAGCTAAGATCACGATACTATTCAAACCGGTACACTACGATATAGTTCATAAATATTTAAGTACTTAACATATATACATTTGTTGAGTAATCAAAATACGTATATCGTGAACAACTGACCGTGTCTGAAGGATGACTTATGAGAGTAATCATTCCCTCCGAATAATAATCGATCTATTGGATTGAATTCAGTCAACTTCGAATTAGGAAAATTAAATTGATCTTCTCTTCGTTTTTCTTCTGATACATTACCCGTCCATAATACACTTTCTGATCTATATCGTCTTAAGAAAATACTCAGCTAAAGGAAAAGAGCGAACGACACGTACGAAGCTCACTCGTATGGATCACATCAAAGATGGCGAAACAAGTGCGACCCCTTCGTAACTATAAGGTCATCCATTCATACGGAGGAATTCAGCGGAGAATCCGCAGCGACCTTGACGATGCACCGTTAGATCGGTCAGTCACCGGCGTTATCCACCCTTGCGTACGGGATCCAACCCCATCCATTCAAACTAACGAGCAACTCCACCCAATCATATTCACAATAGACACGTTAACTGTTATTCTTTTCCATCGATGTACCATTCATATTGATCTTTCCAAGTCACAGTTACGCTGGAGTCACGCGTGTGCCGGATGTTTGTCTTTCGTTATTACCTATTGATTGGAGGCGTTTGGAAACTCCATAGTTACGGGCTGTTTCCAGTTAGAGAAGTTTACGATCCTAAAATCTCTGAATTGGAAATGAGTAAAAAGGAATTTCTGAATTTAGGATTCCACTTAATGCAATGCATACGAATTCAAAATTTGATTTCTCTCGGGTTTCCTGTCTGTGAGGCATTTGGGTCGTGCTAAGATGGACTAAAACTACTCAATAGCTAACAAAGTACTCAATGAATGTTATGCCCATAATAAATGCTGAAAATCGTGCTTAGTAAAGTCACAGCAAGAATAAAAGTGATGAGAAATATTTTGGAAAGCAAAGCATTATAAAAGAAAAAGGTAATAATGGATAGCAAGGAAACTAGGCAACTGCTTTCGACAGCAACTCTTTCTTAGAGTTAGATACATGAAACGTATCCAACTCTTTACCAATTTTCTTTTATTTGCGGAAAGAGACATCCATTCCGCTCAATATGCAATCCATAGAATACTTTCGGCAATCTTCGCATACATCCATTTCTTTCAATTCGTATCCCTTGTTATATTTTAGATAATCTTGTTAAATATGTGCATGACAAATTACAAACTCGGTTTCAAGTCATTAAAATTGACTACAGAAAGATACATCAATTCTTTAATTTACCATGGGTGATTAATCCCAAAAAGTGGGAATTTTAAAATTCAAAGAATTCTGTAAAATATATATTAATAATTGAATAAATAGACATTGCGTTAAAGCAAATTTCATTAATAAGATTTATAATTTAAGTAAACAAAGAACAGGAGGTACAAAGTAAGTTATAGAAGCGTCTTTTGACTGAGATACTTACAATCTTTACAAATTTTGAAGTATTTCTATAGTTCTACGAAATGCATGTTATTCTAATCTTCCCTGTTTCAATGAAATTCAATGATTACGTAATGATTCAGAGCATAGTTTACGTTACGAAAATTCCGAAAGAAAATCTTAGATATTAAACATCTGCCACAGTACGCCGCCATTATTCTTGCGAGATTAAATGTTAACATTCACTTTTGCACTCGTAAATCTCGTATGATTTATATCTTTTCGCGAAACCCAATTAAAAAGTCGATCCTCAAATGAAAGTCTCTTCATTCTTTCATTCCGCCAGACAATAAGAATTCATACTTTTTCTTTTACGAAATAATTCCCGGCTATATATTTTAATCTATTCGAATGGAATTCTTACCCCTCGTAATAAAAGTACAGCGTGCGCGTGAGTGGGAGATAATGTTCTGGAGAAAATTTAACTCTAAAAGACCTTCAATCATCTTCCTTTCTGTGTTCTTAGACGTACGGTCCGTTAGGCCGTTCTGTACATCCCTACCCTCTGACTCTTTCGAAATTTATATTATACTATTAATACAATCTTATTTAAGCCCGTCGCGCCTCTTATGAATTATTTTACAGCTCGAAATGAATTACCCCTCTCCTTTGCCACTCTCTGCAGTTTGTTCTCTTGCACACCTGTTACGTTGAAAATTAACACGTGTCTCCACTTTTTAAGCAAGAAAACATCGAAGAGCGTATTATATTTCCTCTGCTAAGCAACTGCAAGAACTATTTGCGAACTATTACAGCAACGAAAGAATGATGGGAGATATTTCTTAATCAATCATTCCAGTTTGAACATAAGTTGTGAATTTTCATTCAGACGAGATTGATACTCAAAGCCATTTCCACTTGGCCTATGTTCTTTCGGTAAAGTTAAAAAATATTAGGAGAAAATAAGAAACAGGATATTTCTACTAGTCAGGTCCTAAATTCTTCAAACATACTTCCTTCCACGTGAATGATATTCATGTTTATTGGAATTATAAGTGATAAACGGAATTATAATAACATACTTTTATGTAATATATTATTCTAATTCAATATTCGCCGGGGATCTGATTACTGTACACTAACTTAAGATCCAATGTAACGAAAAATGATTTGCATGCCATCACAATTAAGCACGAATACCACTAATAATTATGATTCTAACATTCTCAAAACTCGATAACAACCAGTAATTATCACACATGCATAGTTACGTATAAAATCCTATTCAAAATGTAAAAGTCACACTATGATCTGAGTAAGCAAATCGCATTTGGAATCTGAGAGACGGCGCAGGAGCCACTTCTTAAAGAGACCGTTTATTACGGAGTGAAATAGGAAGTCCACTTACTTGCTCCGTGTTTATTCACACCCCTGAGAGCTTCGGGTGTTTTTCATTCCCTACCGCGCTTACACCTACGAACGTATCATTTGCGATAATGGTTCGACGTTGAAATTGTCGGTTCCGTAAAGAAAAAATGAAGATCGCGAGGAGAGCTTTTTTCAGTCTCGAAAAAAGCGCCTCCTGAGGGTGGAGGCGCCACGCCCACAAGAGCAGTCCCTTCGACATTGACACTCGAATTAGAATTAATGCGCATCGAAATTTATTCCGTTGTGCGATGAGAGGATTCGTGTGCAAACGATTCCAAAAGCGACATTAATCTCTCTGATCGGTTCTTTGACTTAAGGGATGGTTAATGGATTGGATGTCTCAGGTGTTCATCCATCAAAATGGAGTCGCCCGCAATTGCGTGAGAATGTTTACGAAGGGTTCCTCTGACCGATTTAAAATGGGAGATGATTTCGAGGTATGACGAAACAATTAAGCTCGGCAATCCTCAACAATCTACTTTTGTAGATTAAAAATATCACTGATGTAATATTACCAACAAATTTTAAATAAATGTACGTTGTTTAGATTATATCCAAACTTTCTGTGTTTTAAATCTATATATGATTTCGCGAAAGCATCTCATTAAAATAACAACACCAAGAAAATAGCAATTAATTCGTAATATTTACAAATCAAATTTAAAAGTCGTACAATTAATGAAATGGCGATGTAGTGCTCTATTTCCCAGAGGAAGTATCAAATTCATGTGGATATTGAAATGATAATGGATGAAGATTTTAATTACATCAACAAATATGAACAAACTGAGTAGAGCGGGCCTAACTTCATCAATGAATTTAACCTTCATTATATTGATACCGTGTCAGATTTAAAAAGTAAAATATTAAAGGTGTACATAAATTATTTGAACGATTTTAAACTTTAAAGAAATGAAAGTTACGTAATGAGGTTATGAAATATATTAAAAATATCCGAATGAAGTTTAAAAAAGTTTCCAAAGTGATGAATCAAGAATAGTAATCCAGTGAGAGTCATTTTTTAACTCATTTAAGGAGACTTTAACGTTGATCGAGCACGTAGGAAGCTTTTCCAAATGTAGAAGTGATAATTTATTGAGCAAATTAAATCGTTCCGTCGTTAAATGAAAATTAAAATAATTCGTGATGAAATTTGAGCAACTGTGATTATTCAAACGACCTAAAACCTGTTCAATTGAAACATTTTGCTCGTTTCCTTTACTGGGCATATGAAAATCTGCTGCGATGGGGTGAAATTTTCTCTTGAATATAATTGGTTTCGTTTTACATAGTTGTGCAATTTATTTCTCGTAAATCAATGCAACTTTTCTCTATTCGTACACTTTTCGCAAACCAAACATCCGGAGTTATGGTATTTGCAATTTTTAATTAATTTGGATATGAATTAAAATACCATTTAATAATTTACTTAACTATCCAAAAACCAACGGTTTATCTTCTGGTGTTGATCGACTCAATATCTTTTCAAGCCCGAGGCATAGCTCAAGAAAAATCTCCTTTTAAGTATTATTCATTTATCTTTGAGCTCCTTCAGAATAAATTTGTGAAAACTCAATGAATTTAATGTATCGCTGATGATCTTTAAGCAACGATGATATTCTCGTTGAATTAAATCTGACATATTCAATGATGAGATTCCCGTACGGAGTGATTCGTTATTAATTATTACCGAAATCGAAACTTTGATTGGCTGACTTCCATTCGATTTTCTAACGGGGCATTTTCCAAACAAGATAGCATAATATATTTTGCGAATTTAAGATTATATTCAAGATATTTATAATAAGTAATCAAGGACCCAAGATTTATTCCCAAGCATAAATCATAGGCCCTTTTTGTCATCAGCTCAATTTAATTTCAAGAAATATTAGGGTTGATAATTTCTTTAAAGTGAAAAATCTCTAATGATTATTAGCATCTATCAGGTTTTAACTTTGCCTTTACGAATTAAAATCACTTTGATTCACAACCATATCAAAGTTAGAAATGGTATATTATACCAACTATACTGAGGCTGAGAAACTAAATTTTAGTTAGTATCTTATTCTTCAATTTCATTTTGCTTTACTTTCTGTGGAGTGTGGAACTGATCAAACTAACAACATAATCTTTATTACCGTGAGCGCATTAAGACACAAAGAACCAAAAAAACATAAAGATGCGGTTCATTACTAGACGAGAGCTGATCGTCACATGATTTATGCCGTCCTGAATATAAAGTCCCATTATCTTTTAATTGGAGGGAAAGTAATTTCGTCTCCACTGCCAATTGTGTACCCACTCTCTGCTTTCTTTTTTGCACGAGCCATTGAGATACGGCCCTTATCCGCTTTCCATCTGTAAAGACGTAGGAGGAAAGACGATTTCTCTTTTAGCCATTGCGGATTGCCCTTTTAAGATGTTATGGCTCGTTCTAGGAAGTCAAAAGGACAGAAGCACAAGTTCTTGACGGAAGGAAAAAAATCTTCAGTTAGAAAAATGGAGAGTGAATTGCGAAAAAATGAGAAGGTCGGAAGAAAGTAAGAAAAGAACTTGAGTTAACTAAGAAAAGCTTAGGATGATAAATGTAAATATTTCTTTAATGTAAAACGATATTTGTACCTCCAAATACCTCATTGTTTTAGCACAAAACCACTTGTGAAATCTACAAGAAATTCTTGACGAATTATTATGACGGAAAATGCTCGACAAAAGTTGAGCTAAACAAAATATGTCCCATGAGGAACTAATAAGGGACTAAAGGTTATGAAAGTTTCCTGTATCTCAAGTTTTTTCTAAATAATCATTTTCGCATGTTTTTTAGTATGATAATTTTATTCAGCGATGAGACGTAAGTTTTGGGAAATAATAGATTAGAAAGACTGAGTTGTCCACAGAAAAGAATACTGAACTCCAACATATGAATTTCTCTCATAAAAAATCTAGCAGGAGGACGTAACAAGCCATGGTTTAATAAATATCAAAGCCAAAAAATGTTATTAGTAGCTAAATAAGTAAACGAAAACTATTAATTCGTTTGAAATAGAATCGCACAAATAAAGAAATAATTTTCTCTCATTCGTTTTACTAATTTTCAACTAATTCTGTAGCAAATTAAGTATTCTTTTATCGTTCACAAAAAATGAATAAGCTTCTTATTAAAAAATAAAAAACATACAATTGAAGATATATTAAGAAAACAGTTTCTAAAATAACACCTTGAGGTACAAATAAAAATTCATTGGGAGTACATAGTTTATATTAATTCCTTAAACACTAATATTTCTATAAAATGATACCCGTGAATTGCGAGTATATTCTTTGTCGTATCGAGAAGGCTTATTTAAATTAATCGAGTATAGTTTACACCGAAAAAAGAAGATTTTTATCATTAAAAGCGTGAATCGCTATCTTTCATATCTGAAGAGAGACGATCCGTTATAAAAAATCCTTAAAAGGTTGTCCGGGCGTTTGGTCCCCTTTTTTAGCACGAGGAATTAATAACACTCATTTCCAATCGTTTCTCCTATACATCATACACCCCATTAACATCTCGCCCATTAAAAAAAATTGACTGATACGAGGAGCACTTCATCCATCATCAAGCGTGTTGACCAATACATGTACCAAATTACACCCGCTTTGAATAAATCCATATTTAAGTTTTACAAGATAACCAGTCCTCTCGCTAGATTATGAGTCGGCTGGTCTGGTTGGAGGATCTTTAGCAAACCAAAAAAGGAACAAAATATAAATAATTGTGGTCCCTTGTTACCGTTATTAAATCGAGTCCAACTAGACCGATGCTGTTTTTGCTTCCTTTTACCTGCTGTTGTTTCATTCTTTTTTCACTTCCATGTATTTCTTTAGATCCTTTTAAGCTTTTCCTTTACTTAGCTTTGCTCCTTATTCGTAGTGTTTACAACTTCACCATCTCCAATTGTAAGACGCTTAGCTATTTTATTTTTACCGTCATTCGTCAAATTTTTGTCATTCCAATAATTTCGTATAATAATTATCAAACAAATTCAGAAAAAATACTAAATAATTCAATTGTATAAGAATTAAAAGGAATATTTCGAACTAGGTTATCTATACGAAATAAATTCGAATACTTCAGAATTCTAAAACATATTAAGATAGCAATAGAAAATAATTTGGAGAGCTAAAAGCTAATAACCTATAGCTATAGCTAGTTATTAAAAGCTAATAATAAGAACTAGCTGTAGCTAATGATAGAGGATATTTAATCATACACTTAATAATCATTATAAAAAATAATAATTCTTATGAATAAGGAAAATTTTCAAAATTAAGTATTTCATCGATCAATTTGACCTATAAATAGGTGGAATAGGAAGAATTAATTTCCGAACCACTAATCCGCCAAATAATTCTTTTTATGTAATAAACACCCAAATATTAAGTTTTATTAACGACAAAATTGAGAAAAGAAGTAATATTTCAATATCTATTCATATTCTGTAGGATTTTTTGGGTTTATCATTGTTTTAAAAGTTCAATTCCCTCTTGATTTTGTCAGGTAAATCTATGTGATTATTCTATTGTTTAGTTGGATAAAATAATTGGATTCTTCTTGTTAGCCCAATTCAACGCTACTCGATAAATTCATACTTTATCAAAACAATTGTGGAAAGAAAAAGAGCAATAATATTTAAATAAATTTAAAATAATAATATTTAAATAATCTCTAATACGATGTTATCAATTCTATGATGAGTTATTCTATGTCAAACTCCAAAATGAAAACCTATCTATACAAAACACATAGCATAAAACAGAAAATATGCTAACTTTGTGACAAAAACATCTTTGCAAAACAATCGGATGTGAAGGAAAGAATGAGGGCATGAACTTAAGAGTAATATCAGCTGGCTTCGTTGCAACGTGAATGACGATTTGGAACGATTAACAAACATTGGAAAAAGAAGCTGAAAGCGTATCTATTGACTGACGAAATCTTATCATAGATAACATTCTAGGGAGACATTGAAGGATGACGAATCCAGATGCCCAGTCCAAAGTCGTCGCTTTCACCTTGTGTGCCAACCACACCTGACACCTCCTCCCCCGGCACCACCATTTTCGCCGCATCCCTCAACTTTCTCCATCTCTCCTTCAGTCTCTTTATACCCTTTCTTGCACTCCGCATACTTGTAATGTACCCTCTTATGCTGGCATCCGTAAGAGGGAGTGAAGGATGTTGTGTGCCGGAAAGGAATAGATTGCTTCTCCGTGTACGCATGAAGACGCGTTACCTGGAGAGCACAGGCGAATACAGAATAGGGAGCGACGGGGGTGGGTTGTTGGTGGGCGGTGGGGGAGGGTCGCCAAGGAGAAATGCCGCGTCGAATGCCTCGGAATAGCGAAGAAATTATTGTTTCATAATTGATACTTTTAGATGCGCAAATATTTGACGAATTCTCATTGGAAGGAATTAACGGAACCTAATGATATGGTTGACTCATTGACAATTCCATTTTTGGTCAATATTGGCTATATTTTTCTAGCTTTTTTCCTTTAAGTTACCAATTATACCCCTCCATTTTATTTTATGGTACCATGTTTAATGAATGATATCCTTTTTGTGCTTAATCGTGCTGAATTCCTGTCTTTGATCGATTTTGAAATAACGTCGTCAAAAATAATTGGACGAGATAATTTCCCATTATTTATTTTTTCGAGGTATAATTTGAAATAATTGACTGTGCTATTAATGAAAATAATGAGGATAAAAATAGCTCTCGTTTGCTGAGAATACTTCCCACAATGCTACAGAAAAGCCTCGAGTTAAGAACCATACATTTTTACTTTCTTTATTTCATCGCTTCCTAAGTTGAGAATATTTAAAAAATTCATACCCTCATCTAGCTGATACTCGATTTTTATAATTTTCTTTTAATATTTTAGAAATCGCCATAATGAAAATTAGTTCAAACTTTTGAAGAAAATGAGAATCACATAATTTTCCTTACGATGATAAATTTTACACCACTTCCAGATTTTTTACCTCTCTCAAAATGTATTCGTCGAAATACTCTCTTTCTAATACGTTTATTTTTATTATATAAGTATAATAACCTAGTATTTTCAGGTTGTTATAAGTAATACCTAAGCTACACATCCATACCGGTCTTATTCAATATCCCGTGTCGCAGTCCTAAAGGTCCCCTTGTAAGATAGCTCTTACTTACTATTTAAAAAAATAAGACTATAGAATTAACTAGGCGAGGGAAAAGATCCTAGTAGCTAGGCTATCAAAGGTAAACTTTGGGAAGTCATTAAAGACATAGCTTCTAAGAGATGTATTGAAATTCAATTCTCAAATAAATGCAAATCTCTTTTCATTATCTACCTTACACTATCGACATCGACAACGTGAACCATGCAAGCCTACGAATTAAGGAAATTACAGAGAAAACCTTTTATCTTGGAAAGTAACCACTGAGCAGAGCTCCCGCATTGAAATCTCCTCCGAGGTGATAAAGTACTCTCTCTACAACCCGGATAAACGATCCTTTCAACCTCCCTTCCGGTCCCATTTCACACCCACCGTCGACCCCCGAAGAAGCAAGAATGGTGGGCGAAACTCCAGCAGGGCGGACCACAGAAGGATGACCTTTTTTTTTAACTGGAGAAATGAGACGCTTTGTGCTGCACATCCACGCAAGGGTGAAAGCCTCGAGGTCTACGCACGCCTGGGGACGGGTGGGTCAAGGTCCCGGCGTGACCTCGGGCATATGAAAATGGTGGGCACGACACGCCCCTGCGTCACTGCGCCCACCTGTACGGTCGATCATTCCATTGGCAGCCGGAAGAGGGAGGGGAATGCACTCTCAGAATTCCACCCTTTCTCTCACATGGAGAGTAATTTGGCAATGTCTCCACGGTGACGCGGGGTGGCAGCCTTCCTCGTGCCAAAAGGGGTATTTTTAACAATTTAAATTTCGTCGATCCCAGGGATTACGGATGCTAAAATGCGGACGCGGAGTGCCTTATTCATGCGCCCTTAAATTAGACTCATGCTTCACTTCCGTGTATGCGCTTAAACGATCCTCCCTAAGGTGAAAGTCTGAGGAAACGGAGCTCAACCACGATATCCTCCTCAACATTCATACGGGAATTCTTGATTATTTAAATCGTTACAATTTAACCGAAACCTTACACAAACTGAATCATACTAAACATATATTCATACTATCCGATTTATGAGCTCTTAACTATCAGTTAAGGAATAAGGAGTTAAGGAATGATAATAACGTATTCTCATCAAATCCTGCACAATCTGATTAGGCTAATTTCGAAAACTTAATAATTATTAGAATCGGCCCTCGCCTACGAATAATTTTTGTATACTTTCTAGTGTTGCGATTTTCTACCCACAAGGTAAAACCTCACCTTCCATCCACGGAAAAAAAGTTTAATTTTGCCACCACCCAGAAATGTAAATATGATATAAATATATAATATATTGACATTATAAGAGAGAATAATTCGGCAATTACATACTATTTTGCAAAATAAATCAATGACTCATAGCTATAAGAGTCTGCTTTCCAATGTTTCGGAAAAAGTGGGTTAAGACGCACAAAAAACTTGATCGCGGTTCAAATATAATTTAAACTCCCTTTCGGTCCATCATCAAAACAACACGCATCGCACAAATTTCATCCCAAAAATTCCGAATGGTAAAAACTCACGGATACGAGGAAGTAGCAATATCAGCAACACGCCTGACCCGAAACTGTACGAAAAAGCTAAACATACATTCATTTTGACCAGGAAACAGTCCGTTTCTTAAATTAAAAGGAGACCGCCCTGTGGGTATCAGAAAGGTCAATCTGCCCCCGTAATGGGACGACTTTGGTTTCCGGGACAAGAACGCTACCGGGAGCTGGTCTTTAGCGTCTCCGGGGTATTTTTAATGAATGGAAAGAACTGAGAGATCCCATTTCCATTATATACGACTCTCTAATTGGATTTCCAAGAATGCGGGGTAATAGTAGCATTCCAGAGGCATGACGTGAAATATTGCTTCCTAATGCATCGTGAAAATTTCTCAGGAAAGTGGGAATAACAGGACAATATGTTTGATAATGGTGTGTTTATCTTGGTAAAATTTTAATTGAGCTTTTCATTAAAATCAGATTCACATTTTTCTTTTTTCCCAAACAATGGAAATTCAATCATATTTTTCAACAAACTACACACAAATCGGTGGAATACAACTGAAGTATAAGTTAAAATACTGATTATTTAACATTAACTTTTTAATTCTTATGTACTGAAATAACCTTATGTACTAAAGAAAGACGTCCGTTTCTGTAACGTAGGCATATTCTGATGAACACTACGTAGAACATTCGAGCTCAAATTATGCAAATATAAATTTAATGAGTATCAAAATTTCCCCCTCCTATCCTATCGAGGTATTTCGTATTGATTATAGACGTATAACAAGATGAAATAAAGGAATTATAATAAGTTCCCGAGAAAGTGTTTCCCGGGAATATTATTCTGAAGGACACTTAGGTATTCATTAAAGGTTCCGATGAACGTATCATCTAGATTTTCTACTTTTAACCGCTCATCCGTAACCAAACGTTTCTTTTCCGTTCTAAAGCTTATCCGAGTGACTCGACGCTTAAACTTCCTTTAGGTGCGTGTTTTGAATGCTAAATGCGTGTCGGGTGATGCTGCTGTGCATCATATGTAACGCAGGATGCGTCATGCACGCTGCATCAAGTAAAACGTGCACTGCTGCTATTTTTTTCGCGAAGTCTTTAGGAAAGGGTGAAATAGGAATATTTCACAAGAACAAGAATCTCTTTCCTATACTATATGTTTTTAAGGTTTTCTACTTGGACTTGGCAAAATAAATCTATGTAAAATGATGCTATGTATCGGTATCAGCTCTAATAATATTTTGATTGAATTTGAGAATTTGATTGAATTATGCTGAATTACAACTAAATTCTATGATTCCATGAGTTTAAAAGAACATTTTATTTCCGTTTAAATTCTTCTATTTCATTATAAAGAAGAAAATGCTGCAATTATGTGATAATACGTCTCAGAAATTGTACAACTATAAGCTAAAAATCATTTAAACAACATGATAAAATTCCAAATAAAAAATACCTTGGAAAAGTTTATTTGATTAAGTTTCTCAAATAGCTGTGAAATGAAATACAGAATTACTACCTCTAAATAATTCAAACCTGATTTCCTACTGATTCATTATATCTGATTATATTACATTAATTACCTAACGAATATTTTCTTAAAACCAAGATACATAAATCGTATTCAATATCAACTAAAGAATTTTTTTTCGAATTGAAAGAGAAAGTAAAAATGTACATTAAAATAATAGAAGAAAAATTAATTAATCGTTAATTTATTCTAGCCGAAATGTAAAATTATCCTCTACGTACAATTTTAAAAGTTTAAATCAAGATCTGCATTACAACTTGATTAAAAAGGCGATAACATTTTTAGTAAATAAAACAAATATTCAAAATATTTTTAACAGGGACCTTTACTTTCAAAACTGATTTAATGTGGATCTACCGATTAGAATATCTCAAGACCAACCCAACAAGCTTTCATTCTTAACGATGATGGAGAAATCAAAAACGTTACGCAACCTCCCTTCAGTCATTCTCTTAAATGAGGAGCATTTGTCACCTACTTAAGCACCTTTCTATATCCGGAAGTGCGCGTTCCCTTGGAGACGCAATCACACGCCCATCTCCTCGAATTATTCACTCCATAACGGAGTAGCCATTAATCCCGCTTGAGCACACAATTAAAGAGGAAGGCGAATATTAATTTGCTCATTCTGTTTCGCACGGACCTGAGTGATCGCGGCGGGAATCCGCGTGAATTATTCAGCGATTATAATATTTAGCAAGGTTAACAGCCAGCCCGAAGGTCGAGGGGGTGAACAATGCACGGTGAACATGGAATATGAAAGTGGTGGTTGAGATGTATGGAGGAGGAAGAGATGCTTCACGATAGGGACGTATATGAATATGTGAAAGATTCGGGTTTGAGGAAATGTTCTCGAGAAGAAACCGCAGGTGGCTATCCTCAGCCGATTCTTTAGCGTCTATTCTATGCTGATGAGTTCGGAGGCTGTGAGGGAGTGGAAATTATATGCGAATGAGAGAGACGTTAAACTCAGAGTTATCACTTTGTAATATAATAGTTGGGAATACGATTACACTGCCGATTACTGTTTGCTTAGCGTTGGAATTCGCTAAGAGACGTCTTTGCTTAATTTGTTTGAAGGAAGAGCTGTCATGCGTAATTACTACTCTCTGCGTATAATGGTTGGCGTTTCAGGATGGGATTTAGCACGTATGTATTTCTCTAGGCATTAGAAATGAGATAAAATATTTATCTGCTTATCCCACCTTTGATAGCGCACCAAAGAATATTTATTTTAACAGCAGAAATATAGATTTTTTAAATAACCTCTCCTGATGTCAAAGTATTAAAAATAAATTTTAAATAGTTATAAAATAAGGTAGCTCCATTCTTCTAAAATTTTCTATAAATTGCCAAAAACAATATAAACATTAATAAATCCTATTGCGTTTCGCTTAATAGCGTTCATGCGGAATTAAAAATTACTCAACTTTATCAAACATTTAAATACTGACTTTTTATTTAAATTAACCAGACTAAACAGCGAAACTAAAACTATTCGCATAAATTATAATGACCATATTTACATGAGGAATAACAAGATGAACACGTTTGTCGCTTCGACTAAGCGGTGGAATAAACATCGCCTTTTCCGACGACGAAATAAAAAAGAAAAATGTCATTTCGCACACACGAGCACAAAGCTACACAACCTCTGGGGCGTGGAGATGAAGGGGTGCTAAAAAAAGAGGAGTGGCGAGAGGAACAGCTTGTCGCGAAGAGGGATGGTAATTGGCATCGCGAATAAAAAAATACGTATAAAAGATGATATTCGAAGGCACAATGGGTGAAGAGGAGGTAAACAAAGGGCGGGGAATGGTAGCAGAAGGGTTTGGAGAGAGGGCAATGGAGCCTTGGGGAGAGTGGGCGGAAGATTCTTAAGGGTTGTACAAAGAGTGGGAGACTCCTTTTTCTGCATCGTGATTAAAGGGAGTCGCTATGCAGAGTAAAAAGCGAGGAATTTTCTAGGATCTGTCTCCGTGTGCAAAGTGGGAAGATGTGAGAAAAGACTCTGAGAAATGGCTAATTATGACTGATGACAGCGGAGGCGTCATAAAATATAGGGCTTTTGTTATATGGTTATTTCTGAAAAATTTACGGATGTATTACATTATTTGGTGAACTGTCCTGTACGTCTTATATAACTTGAATTAAGCATTAAGTCACAACTTTTTTCACCCAGAAATAAATTTCTCTGTAAAATATTTCATCTCTACTCTCAAGGTACTAATCTATGTGGTGATTGTCAAGGATTCCTAGAGAGTTATGCATGAGATGACCCATTTATTTACAATTAATGAAGGCAAATACTGTGATACTAGCAACTTAAAGTACCTTGTTATTTAACTGTTCTTTGCATCAATTCACTTCATCAACATTATCTAGCTCTTATGAAATCCTAAGTTACTATTATACTAAAAAAATAGGTTGGACATTTAAAGATAATTTGGAATAATTACTAAATTCAACGGATAATTTTGATTAAATCCAAATGCCATTCAATTTTTTTTCACATTCAAAAACGCCCGACGAATTCTTCACTTACTGGTGACAATAACACATGAAGATGTCTCCTTACTGTTGGCAATTTGAGTAGATATATAATAAGCGGTGCTAATTCAAGCTGCATAGATTACTATCATTGTTTCACCAAACTTAAGTTGCATTCAAAAAAATTGATAAAAATCCTTTAAAAAATTTCAACGATTAGTTTTGAATGAAATAAAAATATATACTAAGCAAAGATCGATACAACCCGATTACATAAAATACAATCCAAAAAAAAACAAAAAATATCCGGATGAATTAATAACCACTTCTTAGATATGCATCCACGAGAAGAAAAAATATTCATGATAAACCCATTTTTTATATTCCCCTAGCACTCAATCATTTACGCGTATTTGTAGAAGACGCAGGTTTCGAGCAACGATACACAGCCTACGCATAGATATATGTTCGCCTCTCCTAAAGACAAACACCACTACCTGTGGGTAGTCGGGGGCGATTGATGTCTCCGTGTGCTCAGATGGCGCGTGCTGAAGGAAGGGTGGAAAAAAGAGACGATGAATATTTGAAATCTCTTTTTCGTTGAAGAAAGAGCATCTTACGCTGGAAGCGAAAAAAAGACGACGGGGAAATGTTTGCAGAATCCTCCTTTCTCAAGCTTCAACTTTATGCTCTTTTCTCTTGCGATTCCCAAAATGGCTGACGCCCCCTCTAGTTTCGAGCTTCTTTTGTCTTTAACTCGCGTGTTTACTCAAACGAGCTTCTTTTTCTGTGCGGAGGGGAATTTTCTTGAAACGTATGTCCGGAAAGATACCAACGGCCCTTAATACATCGCAAAGGAAAGGAAGTATTGTTCTTATTTTCAAAACTAGGGGTCTACAAACATTCTCGTAAAAAATAAAAATCTTGCCTTTTGAATAAATGTTCAAATATGTGAAAATACCTGATGGAAATTTATCTTAATGGAGGAGAAAAAATAAATACTGAGGATTTAGATCCATCAAAGTTTGTTTCGATATTATAATGCATTTTTAATCTATACAAATATATATCTAGCTATTTTTCGGGAAGGAAAGAATTAAAATTAATTATAACTAAATAAGTTGAATTAAGGGAATGATGGTTCAAGGATAATTAAAATACTGTGATAAATATCCCGAAATCGTGATAAAATCATTCATATTTATATTCTTAAATAGTATCATTCCCCATTTTTGTTTAATTAATTTCCTATTGGAATTTTTTAAATCGAGTATTAAATATTCCGGTTCGAATTTATGATGAGTTAGGATCTTATATTAAATAAACTTTTACGGTTATTCTTAAACAGATAACTATACACATTTCTAGAATTTAATTCATTTCCCGAGATGTTTGGTCTTATTGTCTAAGTGAGAGACCAGCTATCCAATGCGAGAAATCAAATGCAAAATCTTTTGACGAAAAAAATTAATATGGACTGGAAATAGACTAGTATTATGAAATAAAATCAAGAAAAGAAGTAATCGTTAAATTATTTTATGAATTCAAATGCGTAAGAAATCAAACGAACATCCATTTTTAAAATTAATAAATCTAGAGAAAAGTAAATGAAAAACCTTCTAGTTCCCAAAACGCAGATCAAAATATAAAAATTTTCTAAACAAACAATCCCTCCCTTTGCAAAATGATTCAGCAAACCTCCATCGCTAAACTTCCCAAGAGATCAATTTAACCGTATTACCTCTCATTCCCACGCCTTCGAAAGTAATCCAATGAACTCGGAACGAACGCAATTCGCAGTAAATCGGTTTCCGTCGCTAACACACCCGTGCAAACTTTGCAAACACAAAGAGAGTCCTGTAAGATTAATTATTCAGGAACGCGACAGCTTCGGTTGGCGATGGATCATTTTTTCACCACTTTATCTCCCTTTGTTACCACGCCCATAAATATCGGCTATCGATAATAAGCTGGAATCGAACTACCCGCTGAGACAGTGCCTTCGTTGGAAGAGGATAAAAACTATCGGATTATATTAATCCACGTCACGGATGGAAAATTACCATCGTCATTTTTCATTAGGCGCTGGCACATCAAACAAAAGGGCTAAAATCCCTTAAGGCTCCGAAGTTGCTACCCGGATGGAATTCAGTGACGCTGCATGTTTACTCGAAGCTTACGTTCATGAGTATATACTCCGGGGAATATTTGCGGAAACATTTGAAATCCACGTGTTCCCTCAAAACTGAAACGGTAGAGTAAACGTTGCGTGTAAAATAATCACGACTCTCACACGGCTGATGACCGTTCAAATTAAACGAGATAGTCCAAGGACGAATGGAAATTAGCTTGAAGCTAGTCGTGCGGTTTTTTACATTCGAAACGTAAAAAATGTATTTCTATCGACAAACAATGACAGACGAAATCCTAATTGTTCACACTGTCGATTTACTCCCAGCTATATCTACAGCCTCTTTAGCGTGACTTCGACACGACAAATGATTACCGTTAGTATAACACCGATGTTGTTTGCCTATGAGGTTCAAAACAAGGTATCTGACAAGTATGAACTTCCTTTAGATAGAATAATTTAAAGGAGTGCAAACATTCTATTTTAGATTAGATTTCTAATAAATTTGCTATATATACATACATACACACATACATAGAATACCGAATCGATGAAAACATTGATTTTTACATGATGACTCTAGCATAGGAAATGATGTCCTACTTTATTCTTAAGAAAAATATTTAGAGGACAGACGAGTCAATAAGTATTAAAATATATTGGTAATGAATGATTAAAATTCATTATACTTCGGAGTGAAACTTCAAACTGAGCCTAATATACCTAGCTTGAACTATCGATTGACGATAGATTAGAATAAGTAATTCTATGACAATAAGAACCATTAGAAAACAAATACGAAGACCTTCGATCCTTGAAATAAATAATCAACTATTTTTAATTATGGTCAATTTCTCTGTGAGAAGATGAATAGAAATTCAAAAAAAAACCTTCCCTAAATTAATATCTAAATAACCTAGGCCAAATTTTCACTTTTCTTCGAGATTATAGTTTACTAAAGTACCGTTTCGTGAGATTGTCTGGATAGATTCTCAAAGATGATACAACATTCCGAATGGTATGAAAAGGATGTAAACGCAGTACTTACGAGCAAGATCCTTTACTCCTTCAGAGTATCACATTACGTCTGAATATTTTGAACCTGGGCCAGATTAAGATCAAATCACCATGACACGCGATAGAATGTGTAAAAATGGATGGAGCACATTTTCTCTCTCATGATGGCATGGTCTCTCGAAAGATGGGAATGGAATCAGATGCAGCACAATAAAATAGATGTAAACTAACTATGCCAAATGACCGCTTTCGAATTCTCGCATAAGGATTTCGACAGTTGAGTACTTTTATGCCGTCGTTCGTTTGAGTTTGAAGAGATCAATGTTCAGATACAAAACACTCATTTATTTATAATGAAATGTAAATTCACACATAGAAACCGGTGGTGCAGAAGTGGGAGCTCGCATTTTCTGATGAACCCCTAACGTTAATAGCTCTATTTGGAATTTAAATAGAATATTAAGTTTCCGAAAACTTGCGGAAAGATCGAAACACGTTTAAAATACAAATTAAAATCGCATACGAAATACTATTGCTCCATTGATCTATTTAAAGATAATTTCAATGTGAAAATAATACAAGATCCGCCTCTTACTATAAATATATTTACAAGTGTATGAATTTAATTTTAAAATGCTTACTTTACGTAATTCCACATTAATTATTTATCGTATAAGGATAAGAAATAAAATAATCATAATTAGAAACTGAATTAACTAGCTTAAGGTTTTCTAATTACTTAAAATGTCAGAAAATTTAATTATAAATAATAAAATCAATTTCGGAATACTCTCAAATAAAAGAATTGGTTCGCAGTCATCCTTCGCCTAATCTTTGCTCCTTTTAGAACTACTTCATAATAAATTCTTAGTAATTACCAAAGCAACTCTCCCCACCACTTGAGCAAAGATCCATCGGCAAATGTATTTGGGGATGTTTTCCCTTTGGAAATCCAAACGCGCTAATGATATGTTGATTCCCATTGTCCAATGCTCGGATTCATTGTTTATTCCCGAGTAATTTAACCCCGTCAACTTCTTTATGTTTTCCGCGTTACGCCCACTCTAATCCGCTATCAAAGAGATCTTTTTTCGGCAAAGTCACGCACGGCTCAGGAATTCTGCGGGACAGGTGTAGTGGGAGGCGGGGGAGGCACGTGTGGGGGAAGTTTTGGAGGTCAGCTGACCCCAGCCTCCGAGGGAGCATCCTTTCCCACGCTCGTGTCTCTCACTCATAAACCACTGCCGCACTGAAAGAATCTAGCGTTTTCCTCCGTCTGAAATTTCTACCCTTAACCGGAGGTTGAAACGAAGTCTTGGCACTAGTGCATGAAAGTTGCGGACCTTAGTTGAAAGGGGTGATGAAGATACTGGGATACATACAACATGATGAAGAGATTCCACTACCTGTCAGGTTTTCTCTTACAGGTCTTGTTCTATTTCAATCAAGTTACTCAAGCCATATGTTGGCATACTCTTAGAATGGGAAGAGTTACTTTTAAGAAATTTTTAGAACTTCACATAACTGTACTAAACAAACATGTTGATGTTTAACATAATTTAAAATCATCGCACCAAATTTAATGTGCATGAAGAATAAGGTGTGTACATTTTATTTCCTCTTTATTGACCTCTATTCTAAAATATGCTAATAAGACACGTTCTAAAGATATCCTCCATTTAATGTTAACTTTTGAACACACTTGAATAATTTATTTTCCAAGATGTAAACAACATGTACTATTAGGTATTTAAATTTTTAAATCGCTGCAAGAAAGGCAGACTAATTCTAAATAAATTTTAATTTGTATCAAAAACGTATGAGGAGAAACTCTCTCTCTTTAGTTACTTTGCCGCTATGTGAAGATCGTTTCTACGAATTATTACGAAAACTTAAGAAGAATTTAATTGGATTATTTTGGGAAACTTAATTGTACAGGAGCATTTGCAAAAGTTGCGCTAGCAGATAGATATCATCGTCAGAATATGTTTCATTTACAAACATGAGAAATAAAAAACACTTTAAAAGGCGTAAGAGTTTTCAACGCATTACAAGTTCTTCACCAGTTTCACAGCCACAACTTCAAACAAATTATCAGTAAAAATAAATTAAATTTCAATGTGTAACTTTTTAACTACGAATACAAGAGAGATCGATGTAATTTCTAGAATTTGAACTTACTTTCAGTATATTAATATTTATCTAATTAATATGAATATAGATACGAGATTCATTCTCTATCTAAATGCATCGCCAAGCAACTTTAATCAACAAAACGATAAAACGGAAAGAAGACTATCGTATAAAACGTTCAGCTAACAAGATGAGAATAAACCGAACAGCTCAACAGTGAAACTACTTTATGATATCCGAATGGATTCTGCGGCCCGAAATATCTCCATCTCCCTCGAGTCCTGTATTCCCATTCCATACCTCCCCCGCATCAGAGTGAATCCGTGCACTGCATTCGAGAGCTCCAAAACCCTTTTTCCAACGGGTCGTTTCACCCGGATACGCGTATGACCCCAAATGGAAAATAGCCCCTTTTTATCATTTCCGAGAAGTTCTCGAGTGATTCAGTGTTGAGTATTTCTTTAGCTCTCTGAAACTAAGTGGCGATTTATGGCTGCTTTTTCTGTGCGAGACCGTTTACGAAAAGTTCGCGAACCTCTTAAAAACTCATTCACGTTAAGTCGCAAAGTTTGCGCGAAGATTATTTGCTTAAATGATAAATATTATTTAATAGCTTTTAAGTGGGATCTCATCCGAATCGTCGTGAAATTTCACGCATTGTAGAGATGGAAGCTTAAAAACCTTCTTCCCCATTCGTTTGGATGTTGTTATTTTTTAAGTCGATGTACTAACTTAGACTTATTATATAATTATAGTGGATACTTTGATCTTCAAATTAATATTTAAGGCTTACAACTATATATTTCCACTGAGTATGTATGAATGATAATAATTTAAATGATTTTAATAATAATCACTCTACATTACTTAGTATTAGATCGACAGCTGTGCCATGTATATACAATTCTATTTTAATTAATAAACAATATTATTTTGATATTTACAAACGCGAAACAAATGGTGTATAGATATGTATATAATGGAATAACGAGTTGAAATCAAACTCTCTTAAAAAGATTAGGAATTAATAGAAACGATATCGAATAGAACTCATATATTACGCTTTAGATTTTCCATAGTTGGGTGATTGCTCAATAATTTATTAATTTTCTTTGGTCCTTTTGCGTTTAAAATGTGAATTATGATATGCATTCCGATACATATTACTTGAAAATTACTTAAATCCACTGTAACCTTATATTGATATAAATAATGACCACACTTTTATCAGCAAATACTATTATGTAGGTCCTTAAAAGACACACTGTATATATTTCGTAATACTTCATTTAGATAATTATGGAACTTTTTTACTTCAAATTTATCAAATTTATCTCTAATTTTCCTAAAATATTATTTCAAATTTTTCTGCGATATAATATCATTTATTCAGACCAATTTTCATATTTCAGCTTCAGAGGAAAACTAAAAAAAATAAATCTCACATCTTACAATGTTAAATTTAAACTAAAAAAATATATTTGAGATATCATTGTTAAACCAGCAAATAGAATAAATTTTAACATTAAATTTTAATATCAAAACTCGTCTTTTAAAAATTTTAGAGTATTTAAATCAAATCGATTGAAATTCTCTCGAATGAATCGGATGGTTGGGAAAAGAAGTCGAAATTTCAAATAAAGTCTTTAAAGGGAAAAAATGTTCAGTTATTTCTGATCGAAGATACGGAGAAGCAGAGAGATACATTCCAAGATGCGACAGAATGAACTTAAAGAATCCCAACGAATAAAAACACCGAACTCCTGAAGAAGGCAGAATAATGACCCTCAATAGGTGACAGAGGTCCGTGAAATTTATCCTCTGCTCCAGAAAATCCAAGATATCCTCATTTATAGATCCAAAAAAGGAGCGGTTGAATAGAAAATTCGGAGATTGAGTGATAAAAGAAACGAAGATGCAAAGGAAGTTTATAGGAAACGGAAAATAGACCTTAAAAATGGCGAGATTTCTATTCCCACGGTCACCGAACCTTTCTTTAACGAACCATCCACTTCTAACAGGCATTAGAGGGAATTCGGAGTAGACAAAAACCTCGTCTCCAATCACACGTGCTCAAACCACAACTTCTATTCCACACAAACCGATCGATCAATCTTCACGTCGCCCGCGAACTTCGCCGCGATTATTTTCTTTCCCTAACGAACGCACGAAAGAGTGTACAAGTGCGCGGATGAAAGTAATTGGTCCGCGTCTTAGTACTCGCTGAAGAGTAAACAAAAGAGAGGCCAAAAAAAACAACGGCGAGACAAAAAGAGACCGTTACCTCGGAGACGTGAGGATTATGCTAATACGGAGTGTCACTTATGGCAGGAGGTGGTCTTGTATGCAGAAGATGAATAAACTGCGAGGGGAAGGGTGGGGGAGGGAATCACACAAGTGGCCGTTCGTCGAACTTTCAAGAATGAATCGTAAAATGAAGGTTTTTGGTTTTTAGGTTTGAATTGCGACGATATTTCGTACCTTAAGTAGAGTTCCGGGAGAGATGGCTCGAGTTAAAATTCATAGCATACCATATAAAAGTACGAAAGTAAAACAACAAAAGGAAATTTGAATTCTCCATATCGTATCAGGAGTTTCAAAATAATCAAACGTTGTAAAATAGTTCCTTTCTCAAATACATTAAAAATATAAAACGATATTTGATAAGAAATAAACGCAAATTTGAAACAATCCATTCACTCAAATCGGTAACTGCAAAGGAACTAGTTAATGAATATTAAGAGCAAAATGTAAAGTAAAACTAAATCATCCCAGTCTATAATCGAGCGATAACCTTTTCTTTAACTTCAAACCTTCATTAAATAGTGATCTTTTAAGTTCTTGAAGATATATAATTATAAGACATCGAGTCATATTAAAAATTTTTCTATATAGTAATAATATTATCTACCTTGACAGCTTATTTAATTTATTGGAATTCATTTCTCATTTTTCTATACCCAAAATATACGTAGTTTATACCTATTATAGTAGAGTTTATTCTTCTATATTCTTTCTCTAAACTTCCTTTCTTAGTGGGACAGAGAAAAATAAAGTGAAACTACTTATGAAAATGTTATGAAAAAAACAACAGTCAATGACAAAACAAAGTTCATCTTGTTAGTCCAACGATAAGCAGAACTGGCAGAGCTACAATTACCCCGACGACCAAAACAATAAAAGTGCTTAGCATCGATTGTGGTAACAGAATCAAAGCCTCAGTTCACAAAAATCACCCACAGTATTCATCATCGGAAAGTTCGGTCACGAATACCATGAATATACATAAGGGGAAAAATTTCTGATTCATTGAATCCGGATTCATAAAAATATATTTAATTGTAGCATCTTCTCTGCTCTTATGCAATTGATAGGGTTTTAAATATTTCGTGAATAGTAAATTCGTAAATTATACATTAAAAACGCGAATTCTAGCATCTAAACCTTCAAATAAATATTTTCTAATTTAAACGCAATCAAACATATTCAGTGCACGTATTCCCTAAGATCGTTAGAAAGCATGACGAGCAATTTTCAATGCTCCAGCATAAATAAAGTACTTCAAACAGATATCTAATAATGAACTAAGGTGTAGACAATGCCCGTATAAAATATTACGTAAATTTCTTTGTGCCCGATGTTTGTAAACGACGGAGAAAGACAAGTTTTCCATTTCCATATAAAGCCGCGTTACTTTTGTTTTTCCTTCAGATCAACCGAGAGCTATAATCCGCTATGTGCTTTTCCAAAAATTTACTCCAGCACTTTGGAACCAATGCCTCGGAATTTAGGCAAATACGAACTGTTGACCGACTGGGAATTCTATAGCAAACAGAATCACTCGAGGTGGAAGTGGACATGTTTGCAGACAATTACGATCTCAATTCTCCCATCGGATTGAAATCTAGATAAATATTAACAAAAGACGGAGCTTCTGGTTTCCAATTCTAAAAATAAGGCATACGGTCATAACCTACGTAGAATTTCCATCTGAAGTAAATTGAAAATTTATTTTTACCTGAGTGAAATACCACATATTCTTCTGGTTTGAACAATTTATTCATTTAAAAGCGGAATATTATATTACAACTTATTTATATTGTGCATTCCCTTGATGATAATAGCACTATTATACATACATATTTAAAAAATCCGAGAGTATAAAAAGTTTAAATTTGGAAAGTAACTTAATTATAGTATTTTAACTTTGTAATGGACTAAATATTTATATATTTTATTCACGAATTATATAAAAGGTTACTCAATGCTTGAATAGCAATAATTAAGTAAAATATAAAAAATAATACAATATCAAGTCTTTTTTATTTTTGAAGTTCATTCTATGACTTTATAAATTTATTATTTCGGATTTCTATTTCATTTTTCTAGGGAAAAACTCAAGGAACATTTAATTCCAATAATACAATTTTAGATTCTCAAGTTCCAAGATGTTGAAAGCTGTCATTCAAAGTTTAATCTCTCTTTCGAAAACAACAGTAGCTAATGCTAAAGCTACGATAAAAAAGTTATGACATATAAAGCAAAAGATACCATAAATGGACAGCGGAATCTCCATAAAACAAATTCATTGGCGTAAATAATACTTCAAAATCAAAAATGATAATTAGGTATGAAATTTTTCTCATTATTCAAAAATACGATGCAACTATTTCTTAAGAATTACGAAACACTGTTAAATATAATATATAATACCATGACACTCTGAGATGTACTTCTTTCACTAAAACTCAATCGGAACACCTATACGGAAGCTAAATTCCAGCTTGGAACACCGTAAATTCCTTTGATACAACTATACCCTAAAAAGTATGCTTCTAGATACAGATCAACATAAATAACATCTTGATCTCCTGATTTACATCTAACACGCATATATATATTTATATACATCGATACATTCTTACTTCTCGAGGATTAATCTCCTAATAACGGAAGGCGATAAACAAACCAGAGATTTATCCATCGACGCTTCCCGTTGCGAAACCTTCTTTGCCGCCCTTCGCATACATCACCCCACGTGACGGCGACAGAACGTGCTTCTCTCGGCGAAAAAAGAAGGAACGAAACGCCCTCCAAATAGATCTATGTCGATATGACAATCGCGGGCCCGATCGGCAGACAACGGCCGATGGAATATTAGGAATGGTAAGGAAGGGGGTTATGGGAACAGGGTGTAGCAGAGTGGGTGTTACGGGTGACAGCGGAAACAAACGGATGGGAGATATATGAGCGTAGGAGCGGCTTTCGAAAGAGACTCCGCGATGATAATGACAAAAGTGCTTTGGGCGGCATTTGGTATTCCGGCTGCTCGCGGAAGGTCGTCCATTCGCCCTTGAGGACGTGATGCGTGGTTCTGAGGTCGGCCAAAAAGGAGAGTAGAGGGGGATGCAGAGGTGAATTGGGCAGATTGTTTGGAGGTGGGAAAGAGGAAATGGTGTGAGGGCATATGCCAATAACCTTTTGCGTTACAATGGGTTAGGTGATAGTGGGTAGCGATACATCCGTGTAAATGGTAACATTCCCTGTTATCTCGAGTTAGATACCAACCCTTTCGTTGAATTTAGAGAAGAGTTTCTCAATCACTGTTTATATGCGCTACATTTAGGAAAATGAACTAGAAACATTTCTTAACTTGGCTAAATCGGGTGTAAAACTGAAGAATTTCCAATAAAAAATTGGAATTAAAATAAAAAGTTTACTTCTACTCGTATTCTGGCACTTTCATTCATGAAGGAGCTTAGCAGATTAATAGTTGCTGAAGGCATCTTCCTTGTGAAACCAAATACTGTAGTCGCTCACCATCGATTTTTTTAATGAAGCATTTAAATTATCTCATGATCAAAAGATGACAAGAATAGATAAATGGTTTAACGATCTGGAATATAGAACTATTTTCTTTTAGAATTTTAAACAATGGGTACATGTAACTTCCAGCTCAAATTTCGTTATAAACATACAAAAGCTAGTAAACATATAGATAAATACAAGTTGCCCTTCAGAGAGAGGCATAGTGAATGAATCAAAGCAAAAATGAAAATTATTTTTTAAAGCTCTCGCAAATAATTGTTTCCATGATTTTCAAAATTATTGTAGAAGAAGACAGACATGTAAGGATGTAAAGAAACTTAAAAATAATATCATACAAATCCAAAAGAATATTCTTGTGACCAGACTTAATTAAAATACATACAATGCTTCAATGATTACTGCCTTATGATTTGATGGATGTCTAACGGTGCACACAAGTACGTGATTTTGCATGCTATGTTCCTTCGCACATTAAGTTTCTCGGCCTCACTCATTCAACTATATGTTAGCTAAGAGTTTTTTCATTTAGTTGATTCACAAATCCCCAATACTTCCTCAAAATTTACTGCTAGAGTTTACTCTGAAACTAAATACGAGTTTTAAGTCCAAAATAATTTCAGATTGCTCTCCGTAATACACCTCAACTACATCTTTAGAAAGCTTAGCATAAAATTTCCACCTAAACAGAATAATTCACGCTGATATTATTGAACAAATCAGTGAAGTGTTCCTTAAACATGGCATTTTTCATAAATAAAATCGAGCAACTATATCGCATGACTAATATGGGACAGTCTTGGATACAACCCCACAATAAAATTTCATACATTTATAGTTTACATTTTCTATACCTAGATATCAAATTATACATTAAATTTACAGTGCCTCTACTCTTACATGTATCGATTGCGTGTAAGAAATGGTTTTTGTTCGAATCGAATATCGGATATACGCAATCGTATTTTAAAAACTTCATATGCGCATTTTAATACCTATGATATAAAAAAATGAAAACATTAAGCATTTCACTAGTTTATAAAAATATTCCGCAGTATTTCGTTTTTCTATTTCAAAATTCTTATTAAAAAGCAAAAAAGATCAAGTTTTACATCGATTAGATTTCCTCACAAGCCGCATAGAAGCTAGTTAATGTTAACAACCATCTCCTCTTTCCAATGGCACGCAGTACTTCCATTTTCATTAACATGCCGAAAGCATACGCGACCAGAAGCTTTATGGGAGCTGATTACAACGCTCCCTATTGATACGGGAGAGCCGAACAACTGCCGAAGACCTCGTTACCCTTCTCTAAGCAAAAGGAAAGAAACGGACAAATAGATTCAGGGTGCGTACCTCTTCGAGATTAAAAGCACCTCGATTGTGGCGACGAAACGCTGCTCATCGCGAGTAATTATTCACCGACCAACTATTAGCGTCCGCGTTGCGTAGGAGACCGCAGATATCTGTTGAGAATAGGAAGACCCACCGTGAGAATTTATAGGAATGCGAGCTCTGGCAGAAGGATAGGCGTGAGAGAGGGATGTAAGAAGACGAGATAGGTAGCGATAGATGGCATTCGACTGAGTTACTATTGACAAGGAGAGGTTCTGGCGACCAGGTTGTGTGCGGGGGAATGACTCCAGAGGCGCTTCTTATGCGGGGCATGTTCAGGTCGTGGAAGTAGTCTTCCGCCTCCGCAAATACTTTCTTCGGCAGATAACGCCTCAAGGACGCTACGTGTTAAAACATTTACGAATCACGAGAGGTTAGCGGTCCAACGATTTGATGGCTGTAGAGCCAAGAGGTCTGCTGCTTCGTGGTTAGGTTTGAAGAGCGAGAGGGTGGAGGGGTAACGTGCGGGGCGATAGAAAAATACAGCAGACTGAGAATAAAAAGGCTCCAGAACAGCTACGGATGTTTTATGAATAAAAAAGGTGAAATATAGCTATTTGATAATATATAGGTTCGGTACTAGTTCGATTCTGTAATCACTATAAAATTAAGGTGTTAATTTATACGTATTTCCCATTTAAAATTCTGTTTTATTGTTAAATTACAACATATTCAGTCTACCGTAGCGTAAGAGTAAAATATATATTTTTGGTGACCTATTTAATTTCGAGTGAGAGCGATTAATATTCATGAACCTTCATACGATCAACTGTAGTAAAATAATCAAGCTCATTGAAAAAATAAAATTTAAATACAATTTTGGATGTTTACTTGCATTTATCTCTACTGAAACGAACGTCATACGGATTCGATTTTAAGTAGTTTCTTCGGTTTTCCATATAACATAATTTTTCACATGATAGCATACATCAAACATCGAATAGATTGAATCTTAAATCAGATGAGATCCGTAATTCAGTAGAAACCATAAGAAAAATCCATAAAAATTATTCGAAATAAAAGAATTGGCATAATATTTCCAAAGATACATATAAGAATATATATTATTCGTATTAGTAAGCGTCCAGGGAGAAATTAAAATACGAATACAAATATCAAGGTAAGCACAAGAAAACATATCAGAGTTTGTTCACCTTCAGCATAATCGGATTAAACCTAAGAAAATTACCATCATAATTATTCATCCTTATTGAAAGTTTTGCACAAGAAAAATTGTATACACAATTCAGAAAAATATATTCAGGGAGTATGAATATCCCGTTCGCAGTAAAAATAAACGGCAAGGATAGCCAAGAGGTCAAACGTGACCACACTATATTTCAAGGAATATAATCGGTCCATTCTGGCACAGCTTTTTGGCCAAATGATAAAAACAACAACATATTCCGAACGAATTTAAATCTTAGATATCACATTGAGAGGAATACATTTCAAAAAGCTTCTATCGATAATTACTTAGAGAATTGGAATTATTGAACGCATTACTTCAAACTCAATAGGAACGATTTAAGCAAGAAAGCGAAATAAACGGTGAAGTTATCCTAGATATCTCTGAAAAGTTATTGTATTCCTAAAATAGAGTTCAGAAGATATGAATTCTTTCACGTAGGAGGAGCTGAAATTCTAAAAGAGCAATAAACAGCGTTGGGTCAAACTATTCCTCGTATTACATCTCCTATTACACACAAAGTGAAAATAATGGAAGGAAAACATTCACTCTACCTTCCACTGAAGTCTTCTGCAGCCGCCGTTCCGTTGCTTTGGTAATCCGTTTTCTTATCCTTAATTCACACGATTAGATCACGAATCCTCTTCCAATCCACAGATTATCACTTTTATCACTTTTCTGCCAAATTAAATAAAAGAAAAGTCGATGTCAACATTTAAGGTGAAAAATAGTAATACACAAATAAATTAAAATAGAATTTAAATAAATAAAAAGGTATTGATTGAAATATTGATACCAAAGGCTTATATTTACAAAATAATTTAGGAATTTGAGCTCAGAATCAGTAATTAAAAACGATAATGTAACAAACAGTCTTATGAGCAGTATTTGTTATGTATTGCATTGAATACGAATCTTTTATGCATTAAACCTTTATACATAAACATGAGCTGGCGATTGCTCAAGAAAACTAAATAACTAACTACAATTCTCAATTACAAAAGAATCTTTAACTTCCTTTGTATGTATAGCGCTTATTTAAAGTACTTTCTTTAAATTGCTTTTTACTTTTATATGAAACTAAGAAAATTGGGATACAGGGATTTAAACATAATGAAAATTTTTATTTCTCATTCTGTAAAAATTAGAATCATATATATGAGTGGACTATATTCCTTCTTGATATAATTATGTGAGATTGTAGTAGCAAGTCTCACTTTCCAAGTAAGAGTAGGATTCGTTACTTTAGTCGTACTTAATACTTATTTTCATAGTACATTAAATAATACATTTATTCTCAATTTAATACTTATATAAATGAATGGAGACATGACTGATGCCTTCGGGCATAATTAAGCATTCCATACATAATTTACTTCTTAGTAGGAATTCACTATACTTGTTAATAGAAGAACTTTTTCTTCCATTTCCGTTAAATATCTACAAAAAAGATAAAGGAAGCGACAATCTACATGCAAATTATAATTCTGCGTAGATGGCCTAAAATTCTTGGACATGAGAAAACCCACTCTTCAATAAAAATGAGAAAAAGACGCCATTAAATCCTCTCCACGGAATCAAAGAAGCCGTCTAGTATCGTGGGGCGAAATCGATAATGGAGAACAAAAAAGAAGCTGTGACGTCAAAAACAAAAATCGCCGTTTCTATGGTATCTCTTGGGAGGAGTTAATGCACCAACCAAAGCTCAAGTGCCGCTCATTACCCTATCCGGTAAAAAATAAACTGGTCCTGTGTGTCGAGCGTTCCATAAATGGTACGCATTTCCAAAGAAAGATTTCATCGCCTCTGCACCCACGAGAGTGATCGAACTCGTTAAGCTTTCCTCCGTAGGCTGTTAAAATTTCAGCCGTATTCATTCAACAGATACTAACTAACCCAGAGACCTTCCACTTAACATACTAATCACCAATATATACCCACAACCATCGCCGTTTCGAGTTCCAGTGGAAGCGATTCTCGTCTAGAAAAAGATTTTTAAATCCTCCACCATTCCACCTTAAGATGCCGATGGTCTCATAAAGAGGACGCCGTATTTTGTCCTCTTTGAAAAGTGCGCCCCCTTCTTCACGATTTAGCTGCGGACCCCCCAAATTAAACGGAGGAGGATGAATCGAGCCATGGACGAGAGCACTTAGCATACAAATCGATTGCTGTGGAGGAAAACGTAAAATAAAGAAGACCACCGCGGCTGCCGGGACCTGTCCGACGAAATGTCTCTACTTCCGAATGCTCATCATTAGCATGTCATCATGTAGAAAGTTGGAGCTTTGTAATCAGCGTCATAATTTTGGAAGGATACGTCTACGGGAATCTAGAATAATCTTAGGGAGAGCTAAATTTAAGGTTAAAATAATTCTCCAGTATACTCAGCTCTATAAAAACACGCAGTTCAACTACCATATTTAGTTTATATTTCAAATGACTTGGAGCAAAAGTGTACATCTCTTTTAATTTTATCTTTTAAGTAATGACGAGAAAGAAATAATGTAAAGTAAACTATCTTATTATTGAGTTCTACAGTAACATATTTCGAATTATTTACATCCAAAGGAAAATTCTGTAAATTATCGATGGTGGTAGAGGTAATTATCATCCAATTTCAGAATATCTACTTCTACAAATCAATAATTCTGAGATCTTGCTTTAAAATAACACTCTACGCTCTTGAATTTTTATGTTTAAGAGTTTTTTTGTCGATCATCAATTAATATAACAAACAAAAGTAGGAAAATCTCATTTAATCATTTATTATGATTAACTTTCAGCAAAAAACCATGAATTTTACCGATGCTGTAAATTCTTTGCTCCGCCTTTTACTTGAAAGCTAGAGTTGAATGCCAAAACATGCACAACATTCACCTACTGTATCAATAAGGAAAATAAACATGTGAGAATATAAATCCCTGCCATTAAAATGCCAAAGAATGTTTACTACCGCTTTTTCAGGTATAACTGAATCAGGTACACGCTTGGTTACTAAATCATAACAACATAGTAACCGCGCGACCTGTCCGGCAACGCGTAATAACTTCATTAATTACTGGACACTCGCTGGCGCGGACTTTGAAGAAGTGTTTCGTTGGACACCCCAAGAATAAGAAATGGGAGGAGAAAGGTCGTGGGTGGTGATGGTATTTGCGGGACTAATGGAGAGAATGCAACCGCTTGGACTGAGTTTATAGCGCTTGTAACCTGCCGAGGGGTCACTTCGGTCGCATGTCCTGATTTGGCCCATGTCGCAAGCCAAGGAGGAGAGAGTTGCTGCGTAACTCGGTTGGAAAAGGTGGGCGGAATTCTTCTTAACAGCGTTTGTACACTAACATTCACAGCTAAGCTGTTCTCAGATTTTATAGTGACTATAATTTATTTATTGCAGCAGTGGTTTTTTTCGCAATTAAAGCAGTTGGCAAACGCTCTTGGCCGGTATCGTAGCAAACAACTGATGAATGCACTCCTCGATGTTTACAATAGATCACATTTTACGTAAATTGTTGCAACGTCCATTAGCTTGGTCAAACATCACATGTCATTGTGAATAAATAGAATACAAGAAATAGAACCAATTAAGAAAAGCTCATAAAACTTCATTGATGTTATTTATTCCTTTACTTGAGTAGATGAAGCAGAGATGAGTGAGCATTTGTCAGAAATCGGGTGTTCCAATTGTAGACTTCGATATTAATATTTTCTTTCTACCATTGGTAAATAAAAGTAAATAAAATATTGCGATTTTCAACGTATAAATAAATATGATTTTTCAATAAATATATGTAAGAAAAAGAGACTGACATAATTCCTACAAAATAATTTGAATTTTCCACGAACATTTAATTTTATAATTCTACATTTTTTATATTCTTGGCCTTTTAATTCTTCATATATTTAGTTGAACATCTTTAACTTGAACATAATTACTGTTCATGCATCACAGCGATGAATTAAGAGTATAAAGAATAATTTTTTAAATAATTCTTTAATTATTCTCAATCGATGAAAATTTGGTTTGGCTACTTTTCTATGGTTAAAAAAATATTAATGAGGTTGAAAAAATAACTCCTTTGAAACCAAATCAAAGCGGGACAGGAAAAAGTCTCGGAAGAAATGCAAATTATTCCCCCTCTATTCCGTTTCGCTACCATAAAAAAGTTTGAAGGAACCACTTAGCGTTCTTAGACGTGATATTTTCCACTTTCTCCAACTCGAAGCAGATTGAAACGTGCGTACAATCTAGACCGCATTCTCAACGCGTATTCTTTTCATTTCACCTCCTAAAAACACCCATAATCCGCATCGTGAGACGCTTTTGTTTTCCCAAAGGGCATTAACGCGCCACATTATACTCGGGCAATCTTAATCCGCAATGTATTGGATGGTAATCCTCGGGAAACAACGGCAGGTAGATTACTCACGTGAATGCTCTTGCGATGGTTTATAATCCCTCACTCCGGTGGCCTTCGAGTCTTACAACTCCCTCAAGTGGCAATAATCGTTAAGATACGTGCCAAGGAGTCCTCGTCGTTTTTTTACACTCCATTCTTTCGCGAAACTGATTGAAGAGATGGATAATAAATCCCGGCGCTCCTTAACTTTTGAACGATCCCCTTCCTTACTCTTTCATTACTTTTAGTACTTAAAACATAACGTCCGGTGATTTCTGTTTCCTATCCCTCACGTTCATCACGCGTTGGCTGTGTTTGATGAATCCATATGAGTCCTTTGCTCATATCCCAAGATTTCGTTCGCTTCCATTATGAGGTATTTGAAAATATAAATCATCTTTGAGATGAGATCTTTTCAAGCCTTTAAGATACTTTCGGTCCACAAATGATAGCGATGAAAAAGAGCTACAGAAATGACGTAGCATTCATAGAACTCCATAAATTAAGAGACCTAAGTTTGTTTCCATCCACTTACAATCTACGCATCAGCAAGATTAATACTGTAATGACTATTATACTTTCAGTAGTAACTTTTCCATGCACCATATCGAATTCATATTACTACTTGACTTTATAACCTATTTCTCAGATTATTTTTTTAAAAGAATTAAATAGAGTATCTTTATACTGATTAGGACCACAACGACATTCCTAAAATGTAGATAAATAATATTGCATTCATAAAAGGCTACGTTAAGATTAAGTACATAAAAATAACAAGAGAATTCCAAATGGTTGTTATAAATCCTCCATGCACAATTAGAAGGAAACCCCCAGGTTCTATGGTGTATTATTGAAATAATACTATTAATACAAAATTATTGTATTGAATAATTAGATATAAATAGACAAACAGATTATATCTAAAACTGAATAAAACTAATGCCTCCATTTTAAAAGAAAAAACGTTGTTATAGATACCGTTAACTTCTACAGAGTCAATAAATTCACGATTTAAACACAATAGCTTAAAAGGTCATAATGGTAATTTTGTTCATAACTCAGGAAATTCATCCCCTATAGAATGAATGAGATGAGTCATAACGCATATGTAAAAAATAAACAGCCTTAGTCCATACAGTTTCCCGTCGGATACAGAATTAGCAATCCAATTCCCAGTATCCTTAATCGTATGCAACCCGCGGGGCTATCTCATATTCCCGTGACGTTTGACATCCGCCAACGTGGAACGACTGCAGCAATCCGACGGGGCGGTGGGAAAGAAGTGAAAGGTGGATGGAATGGCCCAGAAATCGGCCACCACAAAGCCATATCAGACCCACTTACTGCTCGATCACCTCCGTTGCATATGGATGTCTGACGTCAATACGGCTTACACGAACCACTCGCACATAACAACGTTTCCAATAGAGAGTCATGAGCTTTCACGTCATACGTAACGATATTTTCGTACAGCCGGAAGGAGAAAAAATGAAGGAAGAAAATCGACTTGCTTCACTTTTTAATTTCAATTGCATAACGATAGAAAGGGTTGGAGGAATCGGCTTCAGAATTATAGCTGACAGGTAGTTTAATATTCAAGAAAAGGTATACGTTAACAGAGTTTAAAAGCATAATTAGACATTGAATAAATACAGTGAAAGAACAAAGAGTTCACAATTTTAGTTACGTTCTTATCTATGCATCTAAGAAAGCGAAAAAGGTAACAACGGTAGTTGTTAGTTCATTGATAGCAAGCAAAGAATATATAAAAATGAAATTTGATCTAAAGAAACATATTTGTTAATATATGACCTTATAATTATTAATAATTAGTCTTATCATCGCCCGCTAAATAAAGATAATAATATACTAACGGTTCCGTCGGTCAGGATTCGAAATTTTACTTGGATATTATTAGAAGTTATCTTATTCTAATTCCTCGACTGGTGATAATTCCAACCGAATTTCTATCGCAAAAAAACAAACAAATGTATTTTCCTTGGAACTGCTTTCGAACAGGTAATGAAGTTGAAAGTATGGAGAAAATAAGAATATCATGACCCTCACCAAGGAATAAGAATATGACGTTATGAATATTTCGATGCAAATTCAATATTCCCGATTCTAATCCGAAAATAACCCTGGTTACAATTTTTATTAAAAACAGTAGACACTAAAGAATAAATATTTAATCAAACTGATTAAGATTTTATGAAAAATATAAAACGAAAATATTACGCTTTTTTACTTAAAAACTTCAAGGTAATGCTGAGCTCCATTTAGGAAATACCACGGATTTAATACTATTTTAGACGTAAATATGATGATAATCTAAGAAGAAACTAAAAAAACAACGCGTATGCATAAGATATAATGTAAAATTTAACTTTCTGAAGACGATAAAGCATTTAAATATTTAGCAGAACTGTGATATCAGTTATTCAAATCCCAGTTACCTCACCCGTAGCTAAATGTATCATAATTACAAATTCGGTTATCCAAAAATTTTCAAGGATATTTTAAGAATTCTAATAGTCTTGAATCGGTTAAAACCTTTTTACAAGTCCATGTTTCAAAACGAAATGAACACCGGCATTTAAAGCTAAGATTTGAGGCTGAGAAATTGATATTGGAAAAGTTACCGTTGGCAAAAACTAAAAAACTTGGAGGTGCCGGGGATCGAACCCGGGACCTTTCACATGCAAAGCGAACGCTCTACCACTGAGCTACACCCCCACTGTCTCCACCTAACTAATTTAATATTTTTTGTTCAATTCTGATGTCAATACGAAATGTATACCGATTTTACGAACTTCTTAACTTCAAAATATCACATTCAATAGTACATAGAATCACTCATGACCCTCACCAAGGAATAAGAATATGACGTGAACACGAAGTTGTCGGAAGTTACTTTCACTTTCTTTAGGCGTATTGGACATCATT
Organism: Pantala flavescens; assembly: GCA_020796165.1. Classification (NCBI taxonomy): domain Eukaryota; kingdom Metazoa; phylum Arthropoda; class Insecta; order Odonata; family Libellulidae; genus Pantala; species Pantala flavescens. Next base: position 52,198,523 of record CM036883.1, read on the forward strand.
AAAAGAGAATTATTTTATGAATGATAAATGATCCAGAATAAAGTTAACTTATCCTTTCAATTGGTTCTATATCCAATAAGCAAAAACGTTCAGAATCTATTATATATAGAAATGAATAATTAGTTAGAATAATTGAATAGTTAAAATAGAATCAGCCATTTGAGGAAGAAATATCGAACAAACTCATGTTTATTATAACTTATCTACGGAAGAGAGGAATATTATAAGAAGTGCGTATGTTGACAAGAAAAATCGCGTCGATAAATAATGAGCTTCCTTTGCCAGTTAAAGATAAACCATGGATTCGAAGAAACCGTATTTTTGTATGAGAGGCATATATACTATTGTATACTATATTAACTCATTTATGAATTTTCGATTTCAGGATTATCAGAATAACAAAAAGTTTCTTCTAGGAACAACTGAAAGCTGAAGCGTGAGGATCAACGAACAACCTTTCAAACTTAGACACCAAAGCACATTCTCAAATGAGTGCTCCGACATAGAAAGACATAAAAAGGAAAGGCGCAGCTTTAAAAATGCGGCACTTTGTATGCGATTTATTAAACGCAGACGTGGCTTGCAAACTGGAGGTTCGTAATAGAGAGAAGATGAGGTCGGAAAAAATGACATCTTCAGACGATCGGAAATCAATCTTTTGCGGTCATTAACGAGAGATCCGGAATGAAATAACGAGTTCCACTCCGAACACCCGGACGCACTGAGTAGAATTCGATCCATATATTCTGTGAAACGTGTAGCACATTCCGTCACGAGTGATTTTAATGCCATCTTTACGGTCGTATTTTTTCGCAGACCTCTCAATAAGCCTCGTCTTCCGATGACTAAAGGAATGTTATGGATGTCGGAGATGAAAGGTAGGCGATCGCTTTCGAACAAGACAAATGAACGCTAAATGTCCGCGCCTGTCGATACTCGCTTGTTTTTACTCCTCTTTCAGTGCACCGACGATGATGCCTTTTCTATGAAGCGAGGCTTTCCAGAAGTTCCGTTTAAGTCTTAGAGATATACCGACAAATGACTTTGAGGCAAGGTTGTGAATTTAAGTGATACGACTGAAGTGCGTTTTTATTCAAAATCACCTTCGTTGACATCAGGTACTTAAAGAGCCGTAAATAAACAGCCTTTATAGGATTGAGTGAGGAATATACAATATATAGAGTCAATCTTCCTTCGAGGAAATACAAAAATCGTTCAAATCTATCCCCTCGGAGTAGCAATAGCTAATTAAACTATGAGATGTCTCTCTTATATATTAAGAGTGAACATTTATAAATAAATCAATAATTTATTCGACAGTTTCACCATTTGATATCGCTAATCTTCAATCCTTGGTTACATTATATTTCATTAGCTGATTTACAATTTAAAGACTTATAGCTTACTAGTTTCCTCATGGGTGAAAACTTATTGGCATAGAATAAGAAACATGACTATCGCAAAGAAAATTATTTAGATGTATTCTTTCTTCTTTAGATAAATAAAGTGACATAATTATAGGTAAATTATGATGATTCCTATAAAATTCCCTCGATATCAATTCCGACGATAATAAGAGAGTAAAAAAATAATTTAATCCATATATATACTTTAAACGCTTCTATTTTAGTATTTTCTTCCTTCCTGTTGTTGAATTAATAGGAAATAATATAGCATTGTGAAGTTAATAGCAATATGTAGAATCCACAAGCTGAATGACGTATTAGAGCTGTAACGATGAGGCTAAATGACACATTAGAGTCATCAACGTCATGACTGTGCTACCTCAGAATAAGTAGTTGGATAATATTTTTTTTCTTTATCTTAATTTCTCTCTTAATCATTCATATAAGAGGGAAACATTTTAAAGTTGATGGTCTCTATTTCGAAGGGAAGTTTTATCCCGCAAACGACTGTTTGCTAAACACAATTTACAAAAGAATACATATTCATCTTAAGTGGTGAATTCTCCATTGTAATTAAAAAAGAGGAAATAACAGCACACAATGTAATTAACTTTCAACTTTGCCACGAAAATAAGAGCAGATAAAATGTTTTAGATCTAGAATAATACGTGAAACTTGATTAGAACGAAAATTTTGCTAAATATGTGTGCTTATAAAATTTGAAATTTTAAATACTATGATGATATGAGTAAACATACACTTTTAATAATTTAATATACCGAGTCTAACTATCTTAGCAGTCCTTTGAGTATTACTCCAACACTCATCTTCGAATCCACGCATCCTACGTGTCTACTTCATCTCCCCCTCTACTTTCTCTCCCACTTGGACCCCATCCTAGTTCTTACATACTCAATCTGCATAGTAATGGGTTTGTCGCCCTCTATCGCACGAATCTGTCCCTTTGGTACAGCAACTGCACGTTGTATGGAGGTGTAGAGAGTAATATGTGTCCCCGTTAATCTACCCATGCAACCAGACGAATGGATTCGACAATTTTAATCGCATAGAGATTGATCGAAGCTGGTTTATGCACTCCGAACCATTCTAAAACGGTTCCTTATCAAAGCAGAATGTACGAGAATGTTACGATAAAGTTTATGGTGTATCGCCGGACGGGTGAAGTTAACATGTTACCAAGGAAAGATAGTGGGTTGGTAATAAATCCGCTTCGTATAGTAATTAATATTCCTCAGATACGAAAGAGAAAAGCTATAAATTTTGAAATATCGATTTTGAAATACCTCTCATTGAAAAATAGTTATTTATACCATCTCTTGTATAATTAATCAAATATTCCTAACCAAATATGTAGCTACACATATATTTGTAACTTCTTTGAGTATTTTCCAAAAGCTTTTCAATATATAGCCGTTTCTCTATCATCAATAAATCCTAAGAGGATTTAAATTACAAGTACAAGAACATAAGATGAAAGCGATCAAATATAGGAATTGGCATACACTGGGTCTAATTTTATATACATTTCCTTAGATAATTTAAATGTTATATGTTATTTATTTTTAAATTTGTGTTCCCGAACTACGTAAAATTTCTACAACTAAAATACAAGTCATTGATAAATATCTATCACATAATAAAATTTTTTCTCATATTTTCCTACATTTTCCTGAAATATACATTGAAACTTCTGTCTCAAAAACTCCTCTTCCTCTTCACTTTGGAATCTAGGGAAATGTAGTAATCACGGAAACATTTTTATTTGTCATAAGAATAGGGCTTATTTTGATTTACTAGCCTGAGCAAATTTTTAATCCAAAAGAAATTTTAAAATTATTTTTGAGGTCAGGTAAGTTTTACCCCACTACCCTAGATATTCATTTCGTATAAAATAATTTCCAACAAAGCACTGCTAGCTGAGTTTACATTAACATGGTCGACAACTCCATTCCGTAACAATTTGAAAATATTAATCTCCTAGGACAACCAAAAACGTACGTCAATAAAATAAAAAAACTGTGCCTCTTCCTGGGTACGAACTCAATACCGAGCGTTCAACCTCCGTTTGCCATCATCTCATTCGTTAAATCCCAACAGAACGCAATGTAATACGGCTGCATCTAATGAGTCCACGTGTCGGCTGCAACGTAATACATTTCCTATCCTCGTCCCGAAGGATTCAACGGAGGAGATGTCGTGGAAGGAAGTGTAGGAGGGGAGCAGACCTGCAACTGCAAGGTCCCTATGGTGAAGGAAGCGTCTATCCGGTAGAGGGAAAACTTTCGTCGGTAACGCGATTCGATGTAGAAGCTAAAACATTTGCCTCGTGTAATTACGCAGGAGTGCCTCGTCTGCGAAACCCCTCAGCGACGCAATCTGCATGACCCTTTTTTCTCTCTGTGGCGACCTCGGGGTCTGTCCGCATGACCTACGCAGGTGAAACCACCTCTTCCTTAACACGGTCTTCTGCAGTCCCTTTTTGTTATTCACCTCCATTGTCTCGTGCATCTGCTGAGTTCACTGGCCTTTCGGAGAACACAGTCTGGAATTCGGATTGACTCTGAAAATTAACTACTTCTAATTTTTACGTTTTATTATTATTGTTTTATTCTTTTATCCAAATATACTTGATTACTGAGATTAAAACTTAGTTAACACAAAACTTCAAGGGATTTTGACTTACGAAATATTTTTGCTTTGATATTCTAAATAATAAATGAGTCTACTTCCAAACTTAGGTAGTTAACAATGGACTGCATGGCCAAAGATTTCAAACATAATAAGGAAAAAAACTTGAATTTATCAACATACTCGATTTCATCATATCCATAACTGTAAATTTTCCGCGTACGAGCTAAGTATATATATCAAATTCGCAACGATCAAATACGATGCCTTCGACTTATAAAATATTCTCAACCGTTCTTCGAAGTAATGAATTGTTAGCATTTATAAATACCAAAAGTTCATGATAGCATAAAAACCTAGATCAGAAGTTATTTCTAGACACTTATACACTTGAAAACAAAATTATGAGAAGAGAGGGCTTATTGCTCTCCTTTGTTGATAATAACATATTACTATCGTTAGTTGATGGTACACGTTAGTATTTAAATAAATTTATGTACACATCTTATTCATCTGCCATTTTCACAGCATTTGATTCGAAATCCGCTCCTTGAAAAAGGAAAAACTTCTAGGAATTCTCGAAAAAATCATTTAATCTTATCGGTTAATATGTTGTTAATTGTGACAGCAAATAGTTGATTTCAAATTAATTTGTTCTTTAATCCACACGAAACATTATCTAAAACATACATATTCTCTTAAAGACTTCCCTCATAAATTAAAAACTCTCTTAAATATTAATCTTGCTTTATAATTAAACTCCACCGTAATTTTCCCAGAAATCGATAATCAACATCCCCCGAGAAACGCGAGGAAATGTAGGCTGGAGTTCTTAGTTTCTGGTTTGCAAACTGTAACAGGATACCCGTGCACTCTACGGCTTCCCGTACATCGTGTTATTTGCAGGCGTGATTACTTCGCAGTTCAACCCAATCGTGCAGAGGCACGTGGTGTAGACGATTCGAACTCTCTCCGTAAATGAGGGAAGCTGAGAGGACGTATGAACTCGACCGTATTACACCCTTCCATCGTAAAAACCCATTAGCGATGCGGTTACGCCGCCTTTGCATGGTTGCAAATATTGTCATCGCACCTGTCGGAAACATATTCACGTAAACCGATATTATTTACGGCTTTGAGAAAAAAAGAGATTCGTCTCGTGTCAATTATTTCTATTTGAATGTTTTCCGAATATCACGCAATCCATTAATTTGAGTTGCAGTTTCTCGTAAAACGGTGTATGGAGCGGACACCTGTAAACCGCCAAATTTCCGCAAACTAAATTAGAATCCAAAATGTGTGTTAGTCAATTAAGCGAAACGGAGATTTTTTAACTGCTACAGCAGGTTGCAATTTATTGTATGAAGCAATGGAAATTATTTAATTTTATTGATTTACCGCAAACATTTAACCTTTTTCATAGCCACGTTTGCAAAGCGTTTAGGTACAACACTGCAAACAATTACAAAATGCAAATTGGATCTACAACTCAATCGGGCTATTTATTTCAAAATGTATTAATTTACTCGCATATTGAGGATGGATTGCAGAAAAATAAATTTCAAGAAAATTATTAGCAGAATATTCATATAAATGTAATGCTACCAAACTCATTTGAGACGTAAAATAAATAAACTGCAACCAATTTCAATTTCAGAATATGCATAGAATAGCATTTCCAAGGGGGTTTAGAGCTTGCAAGACTTATTTAAGCTTAATAATTGTTTGTCTAGACTTTTAAATTAAATAAGCAACTAAAGGTTCACTACAAAAACTAGAGTTGATCAAAGCTTAATACTTTTTTATCCAAATAAGCATTTCTACTAAGCCTTTGAGAAATTAAAGATTCATCATTTTTATCATAAGTGATACTGATAAAAGAGTGATTCATCTAAAAATCTGAATGATATGCTGATTTTTCTAAATGTTACTGAAAAATAACAAAAGCAGAAAACAAATCCCCAAGTTTAGGGAAAATATAACCTCTGTACCTCACTTCGGTAAAATAGAGGCTAATTTCAAACATTTTCACTATCTATGTTTTTATAGAACCTAAAGTCCACCTAAAAGAACTGAAGTTTAATAAAAACCGTTTTATTAAATTTCAGTTCTAATGATTTTTTAAAAAATAGTAAACATCATTCATCAAGAGAAAGATTTAACTGCAGCGATCGCTGTCAACCAGTATCTTTAGATCAAGTGATTATTTACTCCTATAAAATATTCGTGCATGCAACTTAATATAAAAATAAATAGATAACATAAAATGCTTATGTAACAAACAGATTGTATTTGACTTAACATTTCTTTCATATTAAAACAACGAAAATACTTCATCTCTCTGAGTATATAAAAATAATATTAATACGTGAATTCGCAGTTATATTCCATCATTATAAATTTATTCGCGATTCGAAATTCATTGTAATATTCCCATTACTGAGGAAAGATAAATGGCCTTTCTATCAAAATAATTATATTGCGTGCTAATTTAAATAAATAATATTACATTGAATATTATTGAATAAAAATTGCTCATTTGTTTTATACCTCTCTCATATTTCATATCTATAATTGGGAATGAAAATGTTGGATGAAACTAGGCATAAAACAGCAACATTCAGAAAATGCGTGAACCTTATTTCTCCACTGCAATTTCAAATTGTAGTTTACAAAGTTTCTCATGTTTTTCGGTAATTTAAGGAAGAGGTCCTTAGAGAGCGCACATTCGTATAATTGCATGAATAATCTCAGAGCTGCAATATCTACTGAAAGAGATTTGCATGACATCCACAATTCAAAATTATATTTGATTCGAAAAAATCAGAAACCTAATTAAAGCAGTCTTACGAAGAGAATAAATTGAGTATGACTTCCATAGAACCTTAGAAACGCTCGTCTCCCGCTTCATCAAGCGCCCGGACACTCGGGAGGTGGGAAAGGTTTAATTTAGAGATAAACCATTCGCTAACGCAATAAAAACCGGAGAATAAAAAGGCAATCTACAACTGTCTCTCGAAGTGATTAGCAATGGGATGGACTGCGGTGAGGACAGTCCGTTGTAGGAGCTCTCCCTCGGAGAGTTTTGCAGACGAAAGAGATGAAAACAAATGAAACTGAAAATTACCTCTCATTCCCAATTCCCAACTGGTGCAAAGTTTGATGGCTTCAAAGTTTACTATACATACGCTTCGGAAACGGTATACGTGTAAACGAAGGAGGGAAGAAGTGGGACTGAATTGGATTCTCCGAAGAGGGGTTTACGGTAGGGGGTCGTGTAATCAAGCGATGCAGGAGAGGCCCTACGGGATTTTGCCAGAGCTACTGTTTCACGAAATACCACGCGTGGATGCAGGTGAGAAAAAGAAGATTTTCAACTTGGTCGCCTGCAATGGCAAAGGGGTCAGACCAACGCTTTTTATCTCCTCTTTCATTAAACATTTGCACGAGAGAGAGCAATTATTCGCGCGCCCGATTTATTTCTGCACTTCTCGTCAAATTACAAGGGCTTCCCGGTGGTGGAGTCTTGCAGTAATAGAGATGACACTGTTAAATTCAACTCCTGAGTGGATTTATTTATTCAGTCTAAACAATATGTAAAATTACGAACGGAATTAAATATCCTTTGTTTTCTAAATAAATGTAGTCACTAAACATACTCAATAGATGATATCAATCATAATCCTTCCATATTTGTAATTTCTTCCGACTTATTAAATGCATTTATATTGCGAGAAATATTAATAAGGCATAAAAGTTTTTTATGTCCATTCTTCTCATTCATTAAACTTGTTCGATAATCCTAAAAGTAATTTGGAAGTTCACTTTTGAACTTTCATGAGCTTTATTGTCGGATGCCTTTTTGCGATAGAAAAACTACAACTTACAACGATAACTTCAATAAGACGCGGATTCTTACACTGACTCTTAAAATATTTTAATTTTCCACTCCTTAATTATTATAATCACAGTTTAACGTGAAACATTATTCCATGATATAGCTCATGAAAATTGGGAAGATAAACTACAAGACATAACATATCGTGACCAACTGGAAAACTTATCAAAGCATGATCAAATGTAAGTTATTAGGTGTAAATCATGTAATTTTTCAAAGGAACATATATTAATGTGAAATTTGCAATTACAGAATCAAACACACTGCATGTATGTACCTCATACGTTAAGAGTATCGGTCCAAAGGGACTAGCAGTTGATTCCATGATCGATTCATGCAAGATTTCCACATTAATCGGAAAGTGAACGAAGGGTAATAGGCTTTCATGCATGATAACCGTTTCGAGGTGAACATGCAGGAAAAGGTAAAATGTAAACCTATATACACAACTCAATTTCTTTCCCCTTATGTTTCGCTTGGACCTTTCAATTTAATCTCAGCGTAAATTAGATTTCACATCCCGCATACGTATGAATAAGACTAAAGCAACAGTGTGAATGTCCACTTTCGCATTTCTTTTCCTTCAAAAAGTGCTGTCGTGTAGATAGTAATTGGATTATTCTCACGGACTCAGCGTAAATTCTGTGTAATACAGCAGCTCTGCTTGTTCGGCCAAATTCTTCATTTACTTTTCTTCTTCTTTCGTGCAGTTCATTTACGCGTCGCGCATGTAATTCAGTTATAGTACGAGAGCACCTGAGACATACTCGATTTTAAATATTTATACCTCACTACTAACCTATATTTTTCATTGATATGACATGCATATACCACGCTGAGAATTATTAAATCGATACAATTTTAACTATAATATAACTAGAATATAATTTTTTAATTTGTCCTTACAGGTGTATGAATAACACATTTTAACACACATTCCTTCAAATTGAATTGAACTTGTAGATTCTAAATATCTCCCTTTTCTAATTAATATGTCCTTAAAAACACGAAAAGACATGTTAATGAAAAGATAGACGAAGATTAGCCTCTGGCATATTGGTCAGGTGTGGTTTAACCAGATTTTTCAGTTATGTGAACTTAATTAGGGATGTCTCATTGTGAATTTAGTCTTCGTGGCAGGGAAATTATACGACAAAACGAGAAATTCCTCAGACGGAAAAAATAATTAAAAACTGTTAAACTAAAAAATTTAAGTTTTTACAAAGTAAACACAAGTGAATACATAATAGAGAAATCCTCGAAGATCGACTTATGATGCCGAAATTTCTCTGAAAATGGAACTAAAACAAAAAAAATTCCTTCGGGCCGGATTTGAACCAGCGACCTATGGATATCTGCTTGCATTTCCTCTACAGTCCACCGCTCTACCAACTGAGCTACCGAAGGCGATATAAACTTCACTGAAAGAGAAAATACTTGTGTAGCTGGAATGATGAAAGTGGGTGAAACTTTCTCTTCCGATCTGGATCACGGATTTGGTCCTTTTTCCTCGACCGCGTTATCGCGTCATATGCTGATTGCCCGAAAATTTGAGGGCCCTTGATTTTCCTGATATAATTGTTAACTTTGATACACTATGAATAAGTGTAGTTCCATAGATAATTAGATCAGAATGATTTTATGACTAAAAAGCGTAATCAATTGCACGCGAGAACAATTTGAAAGTTTAAGATTTTTGAACCAGAAAAATTTTGATTGGAAAAACTTTAATATTTAAATATCACCATTTAATAATCTGTATTTCATCCATGAATATGTTCGTAATTAAAACGTTCTTTAAATCTGAATACTTGTGGACACTATTATCTAAACTCTTGATGATTTATGATAGGTATAAATCGTAAATATACGTTTAAAGAAGAGTCGATCATAGCGAAATAATGAGAAAAATAACTATAATGAATAAGTTAATTCAATGGTACAATGACTTTCTCTTTAAAGGAAAGTCTTTAACATAGAAATGGTTAGTTTTAAGTTTATGTCGGTACATAGAATTACAATTGCTTTCAAGAATAAAGAACGTCAAAATATCGGTCGATGATAAAATATGTATAGACATTTTCATTGGAAAATTAATTATAAATAATAATCGTGTTGAAATATTATTTCTTTCGGACCGGATTTGAGCCAGCGACCTATGGATATCTGCTCACAATTCCTCTACAGCCCATGGCTCTAGGAATTGCCCAATTTTCGATTGATTATGAAAAATATTAACTTATTAGAGTTTTCTTTTTATTGAATTATAATTTCCTTGGTTAAATAAAGATTCAACCATATAGTTTCATTATTGCAGTTCATTAGCGTGTGGTATGTTTTTAAATCAATATTTTAAAGTCTGATGCTTCATTAAATTTTAAGTCTCATCTTTATTATAACGAAGAATGACTCAGTGGAAATTCTCCAATCCAAAGTCCAATCTAAAAAGGGCTTTTTTTATTTCAATGGGGAGTACATTCGTCAATTTCTGCATTATACGGCCAAAAATATAGTCCGGAGATAATTTGTATATAGGCATAGATACTGATTAATTAATTAGAGACAACTAATAATATATTTTTCAGAGGCAGAAAAAAGGTATCTTTGAGTGACGATACTTGTTGGAGAGAATCCTAAAGATGAAATGTAGAATTTGTCAAAACCTACACAACAAAAAACTTGTAAACCATGATATGTTGAAATTGAAAATAAACCAGTCATTGTGAAAACATTCCTCAAATTACGAAAAAATGACATTCCAAAAACTTTCAAAAAATAGCTGGATTTTCTCAATGTTAAGTAAATAGAATATATAATTCAGTAATTAATACAATTTCCTCACAAGTATTTCTAGTTAAACAAAATACTAAATTGTCGCAGATTAATAAAAAATTCCTTCGGGCCGGATTTGAACCAGCGACCTATGGATTTCTGCATACAATTCCTCTACAGTCCACCGCTCTACCAACTGAGCTACCGAAGGAGATATTCGGGCGGACGAAAGAACTTACCTTAAAATGGAAACTTTCTCCAGTGATCTAGATCGATCCAACGCTTTATTCGGGTGAAACAGTGTGGGAGTAACTGATGGTTAATGCTGAAGGGGATGTCAATGTTCTTAATGACATTCCGTCTCGTTGACCGAAGTCTCTCTTAACATTACACTACTACACTTTAAACACGTTACAGAGGAAAAGTAATTTGATTGCAAATCGAAAATTCACATTGCATCTCATTTTTTATAACATTTTTCTCTTAAATTGTATCTTCTGGTAATAAATATTTTAGTCAAATAGGCAAAATAGTCTACATTGATTTGACACAGGTAAACATTAACGATAAATTTAAGTCTTACAGCAATATTCCTAGAGATGAGACTAAAAAATATAAAAATATTGTATTAAGAGAATAAAATCTTATTTGGAAGAAATATTTCATAACACAAGTTAATAAATTAGTCATAAATATCAGCGACAGCATAAAATGTTTTAGGAAAAGACAAAAATTTGATTTTTCTATTTTGGAGAATCTTTCTAAAGAAAGGGTTGAGGAAGCACGTAATATCAGAGTATCGAGGTGGGAGCAGGCGTGGGAAAATACCTAGCAACATTGCAGAATGCAATGGAATGTCTCGAATTTAAGAGAGTTCTCCATTAAACTCGGCATCCGATGCTGAGTAAGCGATACAGATGTTGGACATCCTTCGGCCGCCAACGCATTGTTGCGAACCCGCGTTCAACGAACGCTTCTTGGAATCCATGAGAGATCACGATATCCATCTAGCTACTTCGCGAGGAGCATCTTCCTATTTTTCTATCCACATTCTCTAAGTCACTTCGATTGATGGCAAATCAAGTCCGCAGAGAGCAGTGTAGGGTGCAAATGGATGGAATTTTCCTCGAATTAAGCCCGAGATATCTTTCTGAGGGTGTTCTAGCCATCGCTTTGGAAAATGGTACGGTATCGACATCCACAAAGGTTCGTGTCTAAACTCTTAATCTGAAATGTGAACAATCTAGAATACATTATTTTTCAAAGTAGACATGAAAATTTGTATGAGTCCTTTGATAGAGATAAACACTTAAGAGAATAACTTAAACCGTCTAAATATAATAAATTTCAGAGTTAATAAAGTAATAATTTTTAGCACTCACTATCTTGAAGATCGAAATTATTTTAATGACAATTATAAGGGGTATATTAATAAAATATTAAATCAATAATATTCCATCTTATTACGAATCCGTAATTTCAAACGAATAATCAGGCACTTAACAGAATGGAGATCCTTCTAGTTAGTAATCTATTTCTCGATCTAGTCAAACGATGGACTATTGAACTCCCTCACTTAAAGTTGTATTAAAATTTTTTAAATTTAATTTCTCATTTCAATAGATATATACTTAATTTGGATACACAACCAACATTGCAATATAGCTTAAAAACTAATTAAAGAGCAGAAACTCATGCACAAGTGAGTCGTTTTGAATTACCTTGGCGTAGTAAAAATCTCTTACGTCATCGACGGGGTCGAATCTTTCCTTCGTTAGAATCCAAATAAGTTATTAGCTTAGAATAGAAACTATAGAAACAGGTGAATGAATAGTGGACTTCGAAAGCTATGCTGTGGACTAAAAAATAAAATTAACTTCTGTTCGCCTGACGGCTTGCAATTGCCAAGAACAACCCAAAAATTCAAGATAACCGCAAATTAAAGATTTTCCACTAATCCGCAAAGCCAGTATATGATAGAATAAAATAAAATAAAGTATTCAATAAAAATTGAAGTTGAAAATCTAATACGCACACTATTATTTCATAAACAAATATCTTGAAAAAGATGTTAAGCTTAAGCTGTAATTTATTAACTTCGTTGAAAAGTCATCGTAATCACTGAATTATACTATAGATAAGTTTTTCGCTCCTTGAAAATCATTTTATGATATGAACAAGTTCTTAGAGTGTACAGAGTAGAATTTTTTTTATAAATTTACTCCATTATTCCTTAAGTACATCGAGTTAAAAGATGTGCATGTTTAATGTGCAGTGGTTAGATGAAGAACAGAAAGATATGAATGAATTTTAATATTCCAAAGAAATTTTAAGACTAAAGCATGTATTTTAAAGTATAAATCAGTATTGATTGAGCATTTACAGCTAAAAATAATTTTTTGATTAATCAAAGAAGATTCAAAATATTTTAAATTAATGCAAGATATTATTTTCTATTCCGAAGTAGAAACAGTTTAACCGGTACTCGAACTGTGAATCTGTTAAAAGACCTATTCTAAGTCAATCTCACAATAAAACCCCAAATATCCATTAGCATTTATAGTTCCAGCAGTTTTAACTTCAGATTGGAGAAAGGCTGGGGATTATGAATCATGTTTACTATGAAAAAGTCTAAGCATTTAAATGATTTCTCTTTCGAGTCTATAATAGAAAGAACTCCATAATTCGCGTGAAATTTCGACCTATTAAATACTTAGAGTCCCCTGAATTTAACATTTTGGACCTTTCACGCTTCTCCTAGAAATCAGAATCCAGGGCGTTAGCACTCGTACGTTAACTCATTCGGGCACATCCAAAACGTTTCCTGTCACAACAGCCACCGATAACTTGATGTCGAAAGGAGCACCTGCCCCTTCGACCACATTCATGCGCGAATTAAATAGCAGACGTCTGTTCGCATCCAAAGGCCTTCCGCCCCCGAACAGAGTGGGCTCAACGAATATTTCACTCCCGTGATACTAAGCAGAAATTATTAGGGATTCGGTTATTCGAATATGCGAAGGATTCTGAAAACGCCTCTGCCCCGTGTCATCGACTCCTACAGGAACCCTTTGGTCATTGAATTGTTCCGCTGAGTTGTTGCCCATTCCTGTGAGCTGCAAATTCAAACGAAACCCTCTAGATGGCAGCACGCACCGCGGTCGTGAGCAACAAGTGTTTTCCCGTCCCTTTCCCAAGCCTCCCCCACATCCACCCACAACGAAACGGCTTTCACCCACAATGGGGAGCCAACAGGTGGCTGGGAAGAAGGGGTGGGTAGGAAATCCCAGCTTCTGGATAGATTAAAGGGAAAGAAAGGGATCAAGATTAGTCTGCAGTGGAACGCCTACAGACATCAGAGATCGAATTCTAATCACGAATTCCTTCAAATATTTCTTTCTGCAATAACAGAATTTATACCCGAACAGAAAGCGGCAGGTTGTTATTATTATATACTATCAATTAAAAATAAATGCTGGGACCATTTGATTTTAGGACCATTCAAAATACTTAGATATTTGTTTTAGGTTTTAAAATTCACAAAAATATTAGTGGGGTTTAAGAGGTATGGGGAAGGAAATCGTTAATATATATAAATGAATATATATGGATAAGCGAAAAACATAAAACAGATATATAATTAAAAAAGTTAATTAGAATAAAAAGATCGAGAAAATAGCGATTGAATATAATTAATATTATTTATTTAACACGTACAGATTAAATTGCCGCTAAAAACTATTAGTAGGAAGAGAAAAGTGTTCATTTAAGTTAATCTAAAGTAATATTCGAATTAAAAAGAAAAAGGCGATAATAATATGACGATTTATCTTCCTCTTTATATAATTAAAGCTAATAATACAATAGGGACATTAACCACATAGAAAGCTTAGTATACTCTTAGTCTTAGTAAACTCGGTAGAAGTTATGGAACACTATTGCTCACATAAAAATTTATTCTAGAATTTACATCTTAGTATTTGTATCCCAAACTGAGTCGATATTTGGATTTTAGATTGGAATATCGATTTTAAATCTCAGATACAACATTACTACCATTGATTCAAATGTCACTCGAAATAAATTTACAGTACATTCAATGCATGAATTTCTTGAAATAATTTAATAATGAACAATTATGCAAATGGTAATCCGAAACAACTTTATCATAATGCTAATAATATACTATAAATATTATTAGTGAATATAAATACAAAATAAATACCGTACACATTAAGAAATTATATGTTCTTAAATAATAGAGGAATTCCTATTCATTCGATTAATCTACTTTCAATACTTATAGGAAATCGTACGAAATATTTTCGCAAAATTCAATTAGTTCGTAAGTTCCAGCATTCAATTCAACTTTCGCGAAAATAACGAGCGAATCCACCCGAAAATGATGCAGGCGAAATGAAAAATAAATCCGGGCTCTTGGGTAAGAATTATGATCTCAGCAGGATAGGGCGGTGACACAACAGTTAAGCAACACGGATATGATCCAGATATGGCGGAGCGGCGAAAATACTAAACCCGTTATTTTGGCCAATTACATCCCAACGCTGACAAATTAAATGATCTCGTAATCCACAGAGGATATGATGCGATTTGGTGGTGTAATTATCCAAAGCGGAATATCGCCGCGGAAATGGAGTTAATCGCTACATGTGCGAATTACGGACACTTGATTGCGAATTGGACATTGGATACGATCAAATTTTCAATTTCGAAATAATGTAACCAGTATTCCATTTTTCGTCTTTTTAATCAATTTCATCCACAGATCTTATTGGGTAATTAGGGAAAAAGCTAACGCTCAGGGGAAAATTTCTCCATAATTACTGTTCACATGCTTGCAAGTCTTGTCCGATCGTAGTATACGTACTGTAAAATTTACAATTTATTTATTATTGATATAGGGAGAATATTTTTAAACTGTTACAATCAACGAGACACATTTCAAATTACACCAGAATTTTGCTCCAAGTTATGGGAAACAATATTTTAATCTACCTAATCTTGAAGGGAAATTCAATCTCTTTCTCTAAATATTATACATTCTTCGATATTTAATACCTACAAATCTTATACGGTAAAATACTCATAAAGAATTGTTGGCTAAGGTTGATTACCAGACAAGTAAATAGACATGAAACTATGTAAACCCTCCCCATCTCAATTAGGACGCTTTTTAGGACCCAAGTTACAAAATGGGAGTCGAATCTTGATCGATCAACATTACTCGGATAATCTTCTTTCAAAATCTTGGGTAATTTATGTGAACGCTGGTTCTATCATCGATATTACGCTAAGGTTCCCCCGTTATTATAAACTAATGACACGTTTCCGAATTCTGCCCTCTATTATTGTTTGGGAAACCGCGATAAATTCTCCGTAAAATTTGCTACATATTCAAGATGGGATAACACGCCCATAAAAAACCAAGTATTCACTTCACGAACTACAGTTACGCGTATATCAAGAAAGTTGGGATCGATCTTTTGGATACGCAGTCACGGGAATTGATTTCAACGGGTAACAACATATCATTATCATGCATAAATGAGAATCCACACCCACTACAGCCAGTTTAGCATGAAATTTATGAGAGACCGATCTTAAAGGGGCCCTTAAGTACGAATATACATATTTTAGCGACTCTAAGTTATTCAGAGATTGTCATAGTCCGTTGTGAAAGACATAACTTGAATTATAAAAAAATGAATAAAAAACAATTAATCGCAGAGTAGTAAAATTCAATTTTTATCCTACGATTAACCTTCAATACTTAAATAAATTATAAAACTTTCACAAAAATTTTTCGTGACCTGTAGAATCCTTTTCATCGTTTATCATTATCATATTTATTATAAAATGATGGGGTACCAAAGATATAAAGCAAGCAGCTGCCAAACTTAATATTTTAACAACTTTTTATCTCATTATACTGCCTTAAAGACAATCACTAATAGTTACTTAACCTTACTTACAAATAAAAACCAAAAATTACAAATTAGCTTCTCAGAAAAAAATAATAACAAAATTTTTTATTTATCCATGATGAGATTTGATCCAATCACTTAGTAATTGTTTTGTGTTTAGCATTTGCCCATAGTTAATGACCCGGGTTCGATTGATAGGTAAATAAAAACTATCGCGTTGACTGAAGCATCTCCTAACTCAATACTTATGTATGAATTGACTCATTTAAATTAGTTTATTTACTTTTGATAAGGCTATAATTGTTCAATCAAAATAGAAAACGTTTTTGATACCCTATACTTAATGCATAACCAAATACTATCCATAATAAATCTCAAGTAAAATCAAGAACGCCGAAAATTTTAGTAAATAAATTTGGGAGAAAGAGAACGATTATTTACTTGAACAAATAGCATAAACAAACACCGGCAATAATTCTGTTTAGGAAGAACCAGAAATATTTTCTGATGTTCGAACGACCATTCTAACTCTCTTAAGAAACATAACCAGAGCCCATGAGCCACATCAAATGAAGGGGTGTAGTCTCGATCGGTACTTCAGAAGAAACATATCCCACGGAGAGAAGCATCGAATTTTTATAGACCACCAGAAGGGAATCGGCGTAAAAGTCGAGGCAAGATTGCTATATTTCGAGCATAAAGCGAGCAATATACTCGAGAGAGACGTTCCGTTTCATTCGCCCGTTAAAATCTCCCGAATCCATTGGCGCGTTAATTACGATCTCCGTGGCCTTAACATCGAAACGCAAATCGACAACGTCCGGGAAAGCACGTGGCGAGAGATGGAGGCTCTGACATTCCTTTGACAAAAAATAAATTAGGGGATCTCTTTTTCCGGGCCCCGCCCGACACCCACGCAGCGCGACAGGGGCCAACACGCGATGTTCATAAATCCGGAGTCTTTTTTCCGTCGCACCCCACGGAGAAGGGTCTCCGAGGTACGCCCAACAAGGACGTCTCTACATCGCCTTCGATTGTTTCTTCTGCGGGAAACGAATCGGACATCGGCCGATGAAATCGACGGGAATCTTGCCTCGTTTTAATTGACATGGGGAAAACGATGTAAATAATTAATGAAAAGGATCGGAGGCTAACGAACCTAATTAAAATTTACGCGGTAGCAGGAATCCCTATCTTTCCATTTTTTATGGGAAAGGATGAAGTCGTAGAAGATTTTTGATCGCCCTTGTGGTTGCTTTAATTAATTCCCGGTGCTGATATGTGCGCTCCGTTTGAGTATCTACTCCGCTCTCAATTAATGCATTTGGAAGAGGTCGTTAGTGAAGGAGTTATGCGAGATTTACTAAAACGGATATCCATCGTATATACGACTTATAATTTGCGCAATTCGTTAAACAGATAATGATATTCCAACTTATACGCGACTCAAAAGTCATTGCAAAAAAATAATAACGTAGTATGAACAAGTGTGACCAAAATACAGTAAATTTCAATTGCTAGTTCATTCTACTCTTTGTACATAATCGTTCTAACACTAGAATATCAACATTAATTATGTTTAAGTAAAATAATCTCCACTTACAAGTATTTAAATTTGCTACGGTAATAGTCATATGTCAAGCTCTACTAAAAAATAAATCCACTAGTTCCCAAAATTATCAAATAATGTAACTAATATGATAGAATATCGCATTTTCAATGCAATACGAAAATTTACAACCCGAATTCTAAAAGGATTATATAATTCTGAATGCATGAGATACCCGAGGATGTTCATCAATCCCATACAACTAAAATAATCGCAAAATATGAAAAGATAATATATAATCATGAACTACTAGGAAGCGGGAATAAACAAAGTTGTTCATTATTGCATGCTCGTGATAACAGCAATTTAATCTTCAAATAGATTCCCTTTAAACTTTGACGTAATCATCTGCGCCTGAGGAAATTGGGCGTTCTCTATCGATTTTCTGATTCCCTGGGAAATACCAAAAAAAGACAAGGAATGAGAGCTTGCAGTTAGATAAAGCCATGCGAAACCACTTATACGATAAAATTTTGCACTAACCACTTTAACAAAACGAGCGTGTCTTGATTTTTTAGCTTTTTGAAAGTAATTCTGTTTACTATCAGTACGTGATTATATAGAAAAATCAATTTCCATTTAAATTTAAACTTGCAGAAATAGATAGACTAGATAGAATAGAACAGGAGATAGAAATTTATAACTTCGATTCCGTCTTAAATTCTGGAATTACTCCTGTAGTGGGAGCTATATAATTTTATTATATAATACGTAGATAATGGCTCTTAGCCAGCCAGTCAGGTTTATCTCTTTCTAATTCTTTATCTTAGCATCGCTTCCATGATTTCAATTCTCTGCAAAGAAACAATTAAAATATTTCACAAAAACCGATTCCTATAATAACCCCCAACTCAATCAATATTATAAATTTTTTCTAAATACTTTTCACAGTACTATAAAGATAAAATTTAGTCCTTAACACAATATAGTGTGTGTTCACATCCTGAGCGTACACTAGTTTCGATTAACTTTTTATATTTATATTCTTATATATAAATCTTCCTATATTATATAATTACATGTATTTACGATGGAAATGACTCAAAGATTACAAGTAGCATAACATTTCAATTCTTCTCTTCTCAAATCATAAGCGCGCTGTACTTTTTCAGTACAACGTAAGAGAATTCCTTACACTAAAAAGGCGAATTTTAGGTCACCAAATACAGTGCGAACGAATGTTAAATAACAGATTTCTAGAGCAGAAGCAAAGAAAGTATAAGGACCAATGACTAACTAGAAACCCATGGGAGACGAAACTGTCCGCTGAATCGCAACTAACAAATCAACGAAAGTAATGTACCGATTCATTCAATAAAACCCACTATAAAACTCAAGTACGAAGATCTCTCTCTCCTATAACAAACCGTAAAACAACCGTAAAACTTAAATTTGAAGATGGAAATTGCAGAAATAGCAGTAAAAAACGGAGAATTTAGAGATAATGTCCCTCCACCATGGCCGTTCCCTATGCTTGCGGTCGTTACCTTAATATTCTAATGTCCTCTGTCACATCTGAATGCAAGCGCCAAACAGATCACATTTAGTGGAAGGGTGAAATAGAGTTCAGTTTCAACATATGTTTCTATCTTCTTGTGGGTGAAATGTAAATCGCCCTTTCCAAAAGAGGTCACTTAAAAACACATGCGAACTCGATAACACAAGTAATTATTATTCCTTTTCATAGAAAATACTTTTCATAAGCAAACGAGTAATGAGATAAAAAATCAAAGACGTGTATTCGTGACGCCTTACTAGAAAATTGCGAAATTGAAAATATGAGCGGCAATTGCACAGATAAAAAAGATCTCGCATTGTAAGATTGGCAATATCCCTCTAGTTGAGTTCTTTGTTACCTGGTTGTTATGAAGATGTATCATTCAATAAATCATCATTTATATGCTATGATTCAAGATAAAATTTTCCGTCACATCTAATTTTACTTGATTATTGTCGCAGTGAACTCTATATATATTTACTTTGGGAAAAATATGAGTCCTCCAGACATGAACAATTACTTTTTACTTCGATAGTAGAAAAGTAAATCAATTATAAAGGATTGGTATAAGACGGATGAACGTACATCCGATGAAGTGAAAATTATTTTACCAAATCACAAACATCAGTTTAATTCATTTTCATCCGATTCCTAGGAAAAGATGATAAATTTCTGTTTTACGAATTCCAAATGCGGAACTGTTCTGCCTTAACTATAACGGGAGGTAAACTTTTGATATTATGCAATACCATCAATGTATCTTTGGTTAATTAGGAATCATTGATTGGAAAAATTAGCGTTTGATATTAAGGAAACATTGGGTAATACAATTACTTTACAATTATCATTCATTTCATATTGAATTGCTATGAAATGAAATCGTCGGTTAAGCACCTATAATGGATTTTAAGATCGAGGCTCAATCCTCTTGGTCATAATCAAACTAATATAATATGTATAATCTAATAATGAGGGTAAAACCTACTACACAGAGTGAATAAGCGAAAATTTTAAAATGCTATTTGTTTGTTTGTGACGTGATGCAACTTCCCAGGCCACCACTTCTAAATGCATCAATATGCATCATCTGATAAGATAACGGGTCGCAAATCATCGTAACGACAAAAATATTAGGTGGAGTGGAACATTTGCAGGTTCAGAGAGACTAATTTTTCAGTTAATTGTACGTTTGATTCCTGACACAAAATAAATGCATTTATATAAAACTAATTAGAAGAAATATCTTTATCCTTAGAAATGAGTGAATCGATATGAAAAATAATGAATTTCTTGATTCTAACAAAAGAAAAATTCTAACAGACCGAACTTTCAAACCCTCCCTATTTCTTATGGGGGAGAAATGAAACCTTAGGGAAGGATCCAGCACGGGACCGATGCCCTCGTTAAAAAAAGTGGACGTCGGCGTGGGAGTAATGCTATGGCACCATCAGGGCAGGGCAACACGCGATGGGCCGAATTCAAAAGGTAAGAGGAAGGGGCGTATCGCCCTCGTAATTGGTGGAAGGAGGAGGAACATCTGACGGGAGAAATATTAAGTGATATCAGACGTCCAGGAAATATTTTAGGACCCATTTGAGGTCTAATTTACGAGCCATAAAAATTTCGTAGATTTCTCGGTGGAACTTGTACGGCAATGAGACGTAACGTAGTCGATAAATAACGTGGCGATAGTCGAGCAAAAGGATCGATATAATTTATAAGCGATACGCTCTTCTCAATGGACCACAACGGAGAACGCTAATTATCGATTTATACATATTCGGAAGGTCATCAGACGGAGACAGCCGTAACATTGAGTCACTCACTTCATTTTGATACGATTTTCTTATTCTGAGATGAAGATAAAGTTTGATTTAATTTGGTAATTCTATCAGGAGTTCGGTACGGTTATGCAGAGGTGCTGAGGGAGGTTAAGATATTTCATGGAGATGAAATTGAGAATTCTTACTAACCGTATATTCTTTTTCTATTGCTGGGGAATTGCCTACCGCTGGGAGGTTAAATATGATATCTTTGAATAACTTTTATAGGAGATCTCATTTTATTGAGATATGATTATGGAGTTACACTGAGAATTACAACTTGAGGAGACTATAAGCTCTCCTTCAATATCAACGTAAAATTATGAGCATTAAATAAATTATAATTTTTCCTATCTACCTCCTGAGAAAAATTATACAGGCTTGGTTTTCAATTCGATCCTTCATTATTAATATTTTATTTTTTTCAAGGTTTATAGGGATACTTCTCAATCTGGCGGGTCCATTTTTGTTCTATTAGGTTTACTTTCTTTCAATGTCTTATTTTGAGTGGTAGCTATTCCTGTATTTCCTGACTGAATTCTTTCTATAATAACCTGCAAACATTTTTAATTACATTATAGTGACAGCGATTTTTAGATAGCATGCGCCTACTTATTTTAATGTCCACTTAGATCATAGTTATAAAATATTACTGATAGAGAGTAATAATCATTCATGCAAAATCAAAATTACAAATGGGAATTAATTACAGCTAATCATCAAACTTATTTTCCTTACTCTTATTTGATCATTTTTTAAAGCTTTGCATTGGTAAGTTTGATATACAAAAATTTCCGATGTAAAATATATTCCACATGTTGGGAAATCAATTAAATGAATTCCACGACTCAAATACGAATTTATGTACCGATAACTAAAAACCAAAATCGTAAAACATTCTTGTAATAGCCAGTGGGCTATTAATTAGCTCTTGGATGTCACAGTGAATAAGGCTAAATATGCGCATAAAATAAGCGAAATAGAGTTTATCAGGCAGTGAAAGTAGAAATAAATTAAGGTTTTTAAGCAAAAAATAATAATGGCTTTTCTAATTAGTTGATAGTATAAGTTAGAATTTCATATTACTGCTGAAGACTTAATTTTGCTTGATGTGTTTTCTTATGTAAATTCACTCTAACGCTAATCCCCATGAGAATGAGAAGAGCTAGAATTACTTCAATCCAGCACTGATAACGTATCACAGCTCCGAAACATACCCTTCCATCTTCTGAGCTATTAAAGCCAAATAGAACTCACACAAAATCATTGGGGAGGATTAATTCATTTACTCCCATCTAAACGAAAGCTATTTCGGAGAAGATCCATACAGATGAACTTCCTCTAAAGGGAACGCCAAAATCCTTTCGGTCATCATCTTTACTACACTCCATTCACTGAGCGTGGACCACAATAATATCTGGTCCACCTTCGACATGGAAAAGATGAGAAAGGTTCCTCACAGTATGGGGTTAAACAAAATGGAGGACGCAGAACAAAAAAAATTATTATGTTCTCCCGTTCTCACAGTCACGCATGGAAAGCCTTTTCACGGGGGTCCTTTAACATATTTGGAGTGTGGGAGGGATACGCAACCATAAGGTTTATGTCGCGAGAGAAGTAAGAAAAGGAAATAAATTCATACTTATAATAATGGAAGAATTTTCTTTCGGTTTATTTACGACCTGAGGAAGGATATATGTAACTCTTTCCCTCGCTATCGTAGACAGGGTCACGTAGTGGCGTTTGAAAAGACGGAAAAAATATGAGACTAAGAGTTATGTGACTGATGTCTTTTTGTTTAAGATAAGTCAAAGAACACGAGTGGAGGAATCGAAAAGGAGATGTTAAAAGAAGGTAGAAGATGAAAATGCTTCTTTAAATTTGGTTACCCATACACACGAACTTTTCAAAACCTTATTACTCTAATATTAACTGTGATGACGACTGACTATAATAATAAATATTGATCTTGGAATTGAACTTGAATTCCATGTGCTCGAAATGATTAAGAGTCAGTGACAATAACATGAAAAGATTAAGAGTAGAGGACTTCGTATTCTTCAAAAATTATTTTTTTTTAATTCGACCGATGATGGGATTTTTTGAAACTTATGGTGCACTAATAGGACAGAATACGTTTATGCCCTTTTTAGCAAAAATATGATAATTATATATTCCTGATGGTAAGGAGCCAATAAATAATCCACCAAACTGTTTTTGAAGTTGACATTGAGAGGTTTTCAACTACTCAGTAATTTAAATTAGAAGAGAATTTATAAATTACATTATACAGTAATTGGAAGCCTCTCCTCAACCAATTCTAATGATGCTATAATTATCCTGTGCAAGATAATATAAGAAACCTATGCATTCAATTAAGTCGTCAAGGTGTACATGCATTCTCATGATAAATCAAATCAAATTTTCAGCAGAATAAGGAGATGTTATAATTTACTTTGGAGATAACACCATGTAATAAATTCTGAAGTGAAATTGGAGTGAATAACACCCAAAAATAGCCTTAAAAGGTTAATCCCTTTCAAAAATCTAAAATGAAATAGAACCAGAGAAATATAAATAGAGATAAAACAAATGTGAAAAAGAATCAAGTACAACTTTCAGGGATCCAAGGAATTTTAAATGGCAATAATGAGATAAAGTGGATATAGGTAAAAAGAAGTAAATATACGATGAACATTGGCAATAATAAAGAAAAATAGAATTAACATCTTACAATTTTTCATCAAAATATTAATCCGAAAAACTTCAATTAATTAAGGAAGCATGATTAGCTGTTTTTCTCTGTCAGTAAAAAGTACATATGAGACTAATGCATGAGAAAAACTAAGGTCAAAGAGAAAATTAGTTGTTGGCTTGCATGATTATGATGGTTTAAAAAAGAAAAGTTACTGAGAATTTTTTAATACTCAGGAAAGATGAAAAGTAAGCATTGCATTTCAAATATGGATTGAAAAGTACACGATGATCATAACCTAACAAATATTTGGCCCATATTTCATAATAACCAATATGAATCAATGTTTTGAATAAAAAAAATAAGTAAGACCTACAAAACAGATTCAGATGTTGGGTAAGATAGTATCAATACTATACTCATAATAGTTGGAAGAAAATTATGCCATGTTTAATTCAAATTTCTCTACCAACAGAAATAACAGAGAAGATTATACACCATCTATGAATTCTCGGTAACATTGGAGAAGGTTAATGACAAGGTACTGAAGAAAAACACTGAAATCTTAATTGGCTATTTTAATGCACAAGGTGGTTGTAGAAAAAACACACAGAAAAATCAATACACCACTTTAAAAATTCACAATATGAAACAATAATATGTTCATAATACAATACCAACAGAAAAATAGAAATATAATGTCAACATCAATGAGCAAATTCCAATAAAAGAGAGGACATGGTTCCTACATCAAAGAGGAATAGGAAAAATGACAAGTAAACATTCAAAAAATTATATGCAAAACTCACTCATAGAGCAGATAAAGATATTCTATTGAGAAATAACATAAAATACCCTTGGTACAATAAAGATTGCAAAAATGAACCACAGAAAGCATCTATGATCCTGCTGGGAACCTAGTAGAAAGAAATACTTGGATATACAATATCTTTTTCGTGGAGCTAGGAGAGAGTTTGCCAAAATGATCAGGCTAACTAAAAGGAAATAGGTGAAGAAACAGTGTTTCACAGAAGAAAATTGCTATAACTACAAGAAACTTTTGCAGAGAAAATCAAAAAATACACACCAACAAATTCATCTTCAAGATAAGAAATGGGAAATTAGTCCAAAAAAAATTAGGAAAACTATCAGTCAATAGTGCAGCAATTCTCTATTCTCATTAATTGCCCTGATTCTAGCATAAGTTTTTCAAGGATAATTACACCTATATTCACTCAGAATTTACATTATCAATAACGGTAGAGATCCAAGGACAAACGAAAAACTGAAAAGTAATAGGATATCCAGTGAAGATGGTACCATTGTAACGTTACTAGAAGAACCTCAGACTAAATTATCTACAGGAATCAACACCGATAACCACAAACATATGGCAAATAGAAAACTAAGCAAAGAACTAGATAAATACTCACCAACGTCCATTAAATGAGAATAGTTACAGAAGAAATGTTGATAACTGCAGAGGAATTTTCCTATTATAAATTTCCTTTCTTTTTTATTCCTTCCAGATGTATTCTCAAAAGGAATAAAATATGAAAATGCCTGGCAGAATTCTGTCCTAGTCACAGGGACTTGATCCAAAAGTACATTAACTGATCAAAAAGACTTCGACACATAGAACATTATAAGTAAAATTTAAGGGTGAATTTTCTGAACCTTACCACATCAAAACTGGAGTGCACCAAGGAGACTAATCCCTTACTTTTCAATCCCAACTTTTCCAGAACATAGTTTATGAGGAAAGGCAATAAGATATGAAAACCCAAGAACATTGAAAGAAAACAGAAAATTCTTGATGAGTCTTCTTGGACTTACGTACTTATTGTTAGACATATTTAGAGTCAAAAAGAACAGGAATTTATAAAGGAATCTGCAGAGAAATTCTGCCAATCCTTTCATGAAACTTCGGCATTAAATAAGATATCCAAACACAAAACAACAAATAAGATTAGATAACATAAGTATCACAATATAAATATATATATATGAGATCCTTGATTGTATAAGATTAGGGAGAACACATTTTCAGAAATTCATAATTTTTAATTTTATGCATTTTATCTTTTATCCAAAAATGTTATTGAATAATTTTTTTTCTTGGTCTCGTTTTAACAGAATACAGTCACAATAATTCATAATTGTCTCATATTAATAGATTAATACTGAATATGTAAACTAACCTAAAAAATCAACTCTTAAACTTAACTCTTATAAAGTGTTAATATTATTAAGAGCTTGAAATGTATAGATTTAAATAATTTATTAGTAAAATAATATACTCATGTGGAGATAATTAATAAAGTATGGCTAATATCAAATCAATAACTACATGAAAGGATGGATGGCTGGAGAACATAATGAAGACTGGGAAGGAAACTTGCTGGTAATGAAAGGACAAAGTCTTCTAGGAATATGAGATGCTGTGGAAAAGTGCAGAACAGAAGAGAATGGATTGCTATCTTATTTGTTGATTTTCAATCTCTCATTCATTCAACTCAAGTTGGAAACCTTATTGACAGCATTATTAGCGTATTGCATCCATTAAATATCAATTGAAATTAGCACTAACTACATCACATCAAATTTTATATTAATTTTCTTAAGTAAATCCAAAAAAATTGCATATATTTTACTCGGGATTCATAATAATATAAACTTTAAAATCAAACAGTAGAAAGTAATATATTTTTTATTCCATAATGATAGACATATTGAGTTATTTCCCAGGATTTTAACAGAGACAAGAAAAGTCTTTCATAACAATTTTTAGGTCAACTAAAATCCAAGAGATTGGAGAAAATTCCAGCTATGATCATGAGCTATGTGTGCAAATTTCACCTTTGCTGCTTCATTTTTATTTATTTTACTAAAACTTTGAGCGGAAAAATAAGACTAAATTGTGTAGAAATGTTTCACGGGTTTCTACATCAGTTACGCCGGGAAAGACCGAGATCTTTTCTAAGACTAAATTAATTTTTCCAAAACAACTGGTTCTCCATTACAATATATTTCATTTATCTAACAATAAGTCATCACCTTACCTTAGTCCTTAATCTGAGTTAAACTAGTTCATATGCTGAATAATGAAAATTTCAATGGGAAAAATCAATTTGCCTACATTTTAATCCAAAGGTAATGTCAACTAATTCATAAAATAGAAACAAGAAAGTTGAAAAATAAGAAATAATCGTTATCTTTTTCAAATACTCGGATTTTATGAATACGCATTTTTCTACATCTACATCTACATCTACATAAGTACCCTGCAAGCCGCCTTTCGGCGTGTGGCAGGGGGTGTAAACACCTATTCTATTTTACCGCGTATTTTAATCTATTATTGTCGCATATCGTGCGCGGGAAAAAGGAATTCTTAAAACGATTCGTCCTAGCATCTATTTCTCGTATTTTACGCGCATTATCGAATCGGCCTAGATAGCAGGGGGGTCGCATAATTTCAATTACGTCTTCCGAAAACGTACTTTCTCTAAACTTATCTAATAAACGCAATCTGGCTGCTAATCTTCTATCTGCTAATGTTTCCCAACCTGCGTCTGATAATAGTTTCGTTACGCTTGCCTTTTTATCGTAGCAATTCTTTACAAATCTTATTGCTTTTCGTTGGACCTTTTCTAGTTCGCGGGTACTAATTTCGTCCGCGGGATCCCAAATACTAGATGCGTATTCTAGTTGTGGTCTTACTAACGCGAAGTAACAACGCTCTCTCACTCTTTCGTCGCTTTTACCTACGATACGCCTAATGAAGCCGAGTTTTCTTTTTGCTTTACCGCAAATATTCCGTATGTGTGTGCTCCAATTTAAGTTATTTGCGAGAGTAATTCCGAGATATTTAACCGAGTCTACTACATTAACATCTAGTTCGTTAATTTGATACGCTTTATTCATACGCATTTGTTTTCTTTCGAAGAAATTTACTACGGAGCATTTACTAACGTTAAGGTCAAGTTGCCATTTTTCGCACCAACGTTGGATACGAATTAAATCTCTTGACAAAGACACACGATCCTCCTCGGTGGATATTTCTCTATAAATCACCGTATCATCCGCAAATATTCGCACTTTACTTTCGATATCGAAGCTCAAGTCGTTTATATATATTAAGAATAGAAGTGGCCCAATTACGCTGCCCTGTGGAACGCCCGAGGTAACTTTGACTTTGTTTGAAGTCACGCCATCAAGTAAAACTTGTTGTTCCCTATCGCGGAGAAAATCCCTTATCCAGTCAATTATTTCTTTATTAATACCGATTAATTTTAGCTTGTAAATTAATTTGTTGTGCGGGACTGTGTCGAAAGCGTTCTTAAAATCGAGGAAGATAGCATCTACTTGCTTCAAATTCTCGGCTGATTTTAGGATATCGTGAACGAATAACGCTAGCTGAGTTTCGCATGATCTAAATTTTCTGAAGCCATGTTGGTTCTTATCGAAAAAATTAACTCTATCTAGGAATTTCATAAGTGAGCTGACAACGATATGCTCCATCACTTTTCCCGACAGTGAAGTTAACGATATTGGTCTATAATTACTTGGGTCCTCTTTAAGTCCCTTTTTATAAACGGGCGTAACGTTAGCTATCTTCCAATCTATTGGTACGCTGGCTTCGTTAATTGATTTACAAAAGACGATTTGGAGGTAAGGGGCTACACTACTTGCGAGTTCTTTTAACACTCTGGCCGGGATACCTTCGGGACCTGGGGATTTATTTGGGTTTATTTTGCGCAAGAGTTTAATGATTCCGTCTACAGAAAAACTAATATCCGACATCTCCGTTACTGTTTTTATTTCCGGTAGGGTATTAACACTGTTATCAGATTTAAAAACGGTTTGATAAAACTTGTTCAAGACATTCGCTTTCGTCTTCGGATCGCTAGCTACATTTCCGTCGGTGTCCTTTAATGAAGTTACGGTTTGAGGTTTTCCTTGCGTTTCTCTAACGTATGACCAGAACGCTTTAGGATCTTCTGTTAAACTATCTCCGAGAAATTTTTGCTTAAAGTTACGAAGGGCATTACGCATGACACGTTTTGTTTCGGATTTCGCCTGTTTATATTTATCTAATAATGACGATATAACTGCGTTCTGTTCCGACTGTTCTATTCCTATGTGGGCCCTTGCTTTTCTATGGAGAGTTCTCTGTTTCCGCAGAGCTTTTCTAACCTCTTTGTCATACCACCTTGGTTCGCAGTCATTTTTTGAAAATTTCGACGGTATATATGAATCTATAAAATTACGCATTGTTTCCACGAAGGCGTTCCAAGTTTCGTCGGGAGACATATTAGTTACTCGCGATTTAAATGAATGAAAATTACTTTTAAGAGCCTCGTCGAAGCCTTCATAATTTGCTTTTGAGAAAAGGTAAATTTTCCGTTTAGGCTTCTTATGTTTAATTAATTCAATGTCTATATTTACGAATACGCCTTTATGGTCACCAAGTCCTTCGTCGATGGAAACGTTTTTCACCCGCTCTGGAAAGTTGATCATGAAAAGATCGAGAATACTTTCTTCTCTGGTTGGTGATTATACCGCTTGACTGAGAGAATTCTTTTGCATCATATTTAGCATTTTTATGAAATATTATCATTATTTACATAAAATATATCTACCACTTAGCACGTCTACAAACTGTACCATTTACATGCAAGATAAAAAGGCTGTAAATTAAAACCGTCCTTTCTTGGAATATCTTTCAGCTATTTTTACGCATACATGTTTTACATATTTCAAAATGTTTTTCATAAAAAATAAAAGATAACTGGTAGAAACGCAAAATTTAACGAGGGAAGGTTTCGTTAAATGCGCGTTCATTTCTTCATCTCGATAGTCAATTTACACTTCATCTCAATGCACCACTATTTTATTTTCCTCTTACCACCAACCGAATGCATTCAGATATGTACCCTAAGGGGAACTGCAGTTATTACGACATTTTCATCGCCCTTTGGGACTAATCAGCAGCTCTTCATATTTCCCACATAAAAACAAACTTCTCCCTCTCCTACTACCTTCAAGCCACTTTTATCTTTCCACTAACTATTGCCCTTTGGGCAGTCTCAGATATCTGGTTTTCGATAGATATAGGACTTCTTGAGAGTACGTAAAACAATGGAGATCCGTTTTTTTAGGATGGGTACAATAACATCGGAGACGCCAATCTTAAGAAATTGTCTTTTCAATTAATCCTATCTAAATCCTTATAGATAAATACTATTCTACACAGTAAGATCATTTCTTCTAATTTTTCTCCACAAATGAGATCGTTAACCAAAATGTTTTTGTTCTGTGAACATGAAATGCTCATATAACAACAAATTACTTTGTGTGTAATGTTTTTTCTCAGATCTCCGGAAAAACTCTACATTCTCTACTTCCATTACGCTCAAAAGTATTCCTAGATTTTTAAGATCATTATTAATTATGTTACCTCCAAAGTTTTTCAAAAAGTTAAGAAATAAATTTAAAATATTAACACAATATTTTGTATCGTGTATGTATTTAAAGAAGATTTTACAGACCGTCTTCATAGATTGCATATATTTCTATCCCTCATCAAACAGGAAGACGTGACGCTAGAATTCATAACCGAAAATTAGTCGACGGCATTGCAAGTGCTTATCGCTGTTCCACTTTCTTCTGAAAAAGACTGAAAATTAAAAGACCTTTGCTCCCAAGAATTTTGATCTAAAGAATGCATTTTCCCCTGCAGGAGTTGATAATACTCCGAGGGACTCGGTATATCCCAATATGAGTTTTTCGATGATATTGGGTCCATGTAATCATGGTATCCATACAACCCTAGGGAATTATTTTTGTGCCAAATATCCGATCGATTAGTCGAAAAACAGCTGCAGCTGGGGATGAACAGTATGCTGCAGATACAAAAATATATGTGGATGGATGTTTGTTATTGTATTTGATTTGAATGTTAAGACTACACGAGACGGCATTCATCCGCCAATTTCTTTTCATGCTTTGGTCCTTCAAAAACCAAATCGAATGACTTCTAACGATTCCCAGCGAAAGGAAGTTTTCTTTCTAATATTAGTTAGCTTCAAACTCATCCCGAGATTCTTAAGGTCAGTTTGACTTAAGGCACTGAAGCATTTTCCGAGCATATTCCATTCTAAGTGAAATGATTGGAATGCATATTTCAAAGGGTTAGAGATGACAGCTGAATTTTTTTAACAGCGTCTTTCCGTCTAAACCAATTTTTCTCGGCCGTAGCTAAGATTACCACTAGATTCACATTCGTAGTAACGGTAATGGCAATTCAATGATGATTTCTACTAAAATTCTACAAATTTCTACAAATACTGCACAGAATTACGCTTGTTTTCCTATTTATCTTTCATATTGCATCAGACTCGAGAGCAATTTTTATTTTTAACGTCTAAATAACGCTTTGTGAAAATATATCACAAATACAGGAAAGCATTTCGTATATTTTATAGAATTTACCCACTATCAAGAACTTATAATGTTTGTAAATAACTACATTTTAACGTTCTCAAAGTCAGATTATCCCTCGAATATCGTCGGTTTCAACAAATACTAAAAGCGGTATTTATCGTCTCCTAAAATAACACATTTTCTCAGTAAATCGATCTATTCAAAGGTCAATTTTAATACCGAAAACTCAAGAAAGAAAGTCAAATAAAGTAAAAGACAATAATTAGGTTCTACGGAGAGAAATCAGCCCAATAGTCGACAAGAGACGAGGAACTCAACAGATGCACAGAGAGGGTATTGAGGACAAATTCACATTCGTAAGGGCAATCAGAGAGGTGCTGCAAATTAATGGAAACCCTCAGAAAGGGGATGGTTTTGACTGGAAGGCCCTTCTATGAACTGCTCCTCCCCCAGGGACGAAACAGACGTCAAACGAAGCCGGGTGGAGGCGTCTAGTTACTAAGAAAGGAAAATCGAATACTGCAGTGCGAATGGATGTATGGAACGTCAACTACAATGATTGGGGAAAACGATATTAATGCTCAGAATTCGAGTTCTCGTAGAATGGAGGTTTAAATGAGCCCATTCGTATACTTCATTAAAAATTACTATAATTTGCATAGGAATCTTCTTAAAAGAATCTTCAAACATTTAAATTGCTCACTTTTTAGTTATTGTATGGCAGGTTCTGAAAGATATTTTACCCACAGATAAATATATTGTTGACTCAAAAATAATTAGATTGAATGCAATTAGGCCTGTAAGTTTCAGCATTCAGGTTAAATATAATCTTAAGGTTAAAGTAGGAATTCGATGGAAGAAGTGAATTAAAAATCCTTAATACCGAAATCTACCGCATCTTTAGCCTAACTTACATTTAATACGTGTATATCCCTAAGGCTCCATTGCATTCTCTACTTCGAAAAAGGCAAGAGTATCATGACCGTGGGAATGGAATGATGATTTGTGAGATATCTTATCTTCTTTTCAACCAAGAGAACTTCTACGAACTGCCTCAGACCAGTGTATGGATCAAATTTCGTAAGGTAGCCTCTTGCTGGCCGCTCGGCGTTCTCTCACTGCTGTCCAGCACATTAACCATCTAAATGCCTTCACAGTAAAACAGTTCAAAATCGATATTTCATTTTTTTGCGCTAATATTCTATATTCAACCTATCCCTTCGATTATTCTGGTCGCAATGAAGGCTTATTTCATTGTCGTACCGTATACTTGCAACCGATTTCAAGCGCACATGAAAATAGGAGAGACAGGGAAAATAGCTCGGAGTGTACGGAGTTTTTCGCCAAAGGCTAATTCCCACTCTTGCTAAGTAACGCTGGAGGTGTGGACTATCACAGCCTCCATAGGAAGGAAACAAAGGAATCGAAATGAACATTCTTCTCCCTCGCTAATGAAACCGACTCCTCACCATGCAATTTACTCATTTCCGACTCCCACATTATATCCTTCCTCAACCACCCTCTCACATTCTATTAGCATCTTTCTTGTCTTCGGGATTGGATGCATCCCACCCACGGGCCTGCAGCCACACACGTCGCGGTCCTACCCCTTGAATCGGGAGCACTAACACAAGGGTCGTTGCACCGTCTCATTTGGTCGTCTGCGTTGATTGCGAAAGGAGAACCATTGAAATGTGGCGCCCGAGGGAAGACTGCAGCGGCCTGCAACTTGAGGTAGCTGGGGGAGAACCCGAGGGGCTTCAAGAACTGCATCGGTGAATAGGAGAGGATCTCCGAGGGGTAATTTCGACTACCATCCGATGATGGCACCCTAGGGGTGTCGTGAACGCGTAGACTGAGTAAGACAAGTTCGAAGAAAAGCACCACCACAAGCTAACCACTCCAAATTATCTCTAAGATATTTTCCGCTTCTTCAAGAACAGAATTCCATAAAAACAAATCAGCGAATAAAATGTATGTTTCATAAGAGAATTCAAGCATTAAAAATAAATATAAACGGAATGTTCCGTAGATTTTTTCTTTCTATAAAATTGTAATAAAATTCAGCAGAAATTCAGATTTCAGCGGATAAAATTAATACTTTTACTTTACTTTGGTTTTATTTAAATTATGGTGAAATTTTAATGATAATTTCTCCAGAAATTTTCAAAGATTTAAAGACTTTATAATGAAGGAAATAAACGAAAATGAAACGAATGGCTGCGTTTTCAGAGCGAGAACATTATCAAAACTGCCATTTATCCTAAGTAACATAATATGCTAGTTTTTAGTAACAAAATAAAATTGAGATTTTTTTTCATTTCTAGGTTGTTCAAAGTCAGTATCTTGAATATAACTTTAGTTTTTGGTTTTTAAACCCGCGAGCGAGTTTCGGATCAATCTGAATTACGCTATTGGGTCTACGTGTCTTGAGTAAAAAGATAATAATGATTAATAATCTAAGTTCTAAGTCAATTACACTCTCAGGTATAAAAGTCAAAAACTACATTGATGAGAGGCTGAGTTTGAGATGGTGAAATATTGATGGATCGAAGGCTCGATTCTTTATTCAAGAAAGAGAATTTCTAAAAAAAGAGATTCAACTGTAATTACGGTGGACATTTTGTAAGTAATTCAGATCCGACTGCCCTAACTTCCCCGTGCCTTCAGGAGAATGAGTAAATAAAGAATTTTCTTTACTCGAGTGATAAGTATGCTTTATGACCAAGGAAAACTTAAGTTGCACGATAATATTAATAAAAATTTTAATACATCTACTAAGCTAATTGAAGTATATGTAATATAATGTAATGCGACATTACTGAAAGAATGCAAATGAAAGGAAGATCATAATGCTTAAAATTGGCCTAGAACTTGGAGGAACGTCCGCGGGCAGGAAGAAAATGGGTACCTTATTTTAGGATTTTAACTAGCTAAGTGTCTCTTAAAAGATTAACTCTCTAATGTCAATAAAATGCACGAAAACAGACAACTTTAAATCAGCAGCCGTCATTATTCACCTGAAAGTCATCCAGCGAAGAATAAATCTCTCGGTGAACTCATAAGAATATTTTTCGGAACAACTCATGCCTTGTACTTCGAATCTGCGATGATCTTCGCCTGCGAGACAACCATCCTCTTCCGATGTCTTCTCACTTCCCATAAAAACATTGGTTGGGTATGCATTTTCTCTAGAAAACTGCCAGCTTCTCAAGTCGTATCCGTGATTGATCTTCTGCGTCTAATGGCGTACGGCTAGGCAAACCGAGGCTGCTGACTTAAGTTTTGTTGGCCTATTTCATAACTTACAAGTGTTTATCACTTCCTTCTTAATTGCTTGAAACCACTCATATTTCCACTTATATGAGTTTTTATACATCTGAAACCCAATCATGATACGTAGTTACCCATAACCGCTCGTTCGTATTTTAGTCAGGTATCGGATTTAATTAATTTACAGTTGATAGTAAATTCCAGACTTGGTGTCTCTTAAAGAAGGCAAAGATTTTCACCGATTACAATGCACCTTAATAGCCTTTCAAATTGCAAAATGTTAATTTTACATTTTACAATGCATCGACATTTGTCACACACCAGAAATACCATTAAATGCAACCATTCGGCTATAGTCACTTTTTAAGTAAGTCTAGTTATCTTCAACCACAAGCAAGTAAGGTCCGAATGAAAATACGTCTTTTGCAATCGGAATTTCAGGAATCCCGGGTACCTTCTAGTTGCAAAGGCCAACTTGTTGTCGCGCCATAAGCCTAGTCAATAGTTGAGAGAAACGGAAACGACGCTGATGAACAAGTACTCTGACAAAACATATATCTATTAACTGCCCATAAAAGTTTTAAATTTAGTGTTAAATTTTATTTTAAAATTTAAATAGCAATAATAATTATCAACTATTTGTCCTCATCATCCAAGTTATTCCTATACACTCGAATTGCGTAGTATCCTGGCGATAGCGCATTGAAGCCTTGCAGTGAATTTGACTTATAACATGATGAATAGTACGCGATGATCATCCTCTTTAATCGTTAATACTATCTTATGCCTTTTACATAGCTCATTAAAAAAAACTACGAATGCCAAAATACTCATTAATGGAATTTCCCATCTTTAAATGCTTCGGTATTATTAATTGGAACATTATTGATGTACCCTTATTTCTGAAAGCTTTTTCATACATCAAAATGAGACCAACAAGCATAGGATTCGCATCATCAATTGAGTCTCTTTCCTTGAATGTGCAATGAAATTATGAATAGAAGAATTAAAAATTTCTTGATAAATGACGATTATAAATCCTCCGAATCTGCATAGAAGTAATAGACAAGTTTTGTTATTCCTGGATTGCCATATATGTGTTTTAAATCCAAATTGAGTTGAATTGAAGTTGACCTAATCAAGTAGATATTACTGATCCACTCAATTTTGACTACAGAAATCTGGTTAGAGGATTTTATTCACCAAAAAATCTAAAGCTTTCCTGTAGATTTTGTGAAGATGGAATTCTTGGGTTTCCTTCATCCAAGATATTGATAACTGACTCATGGGTCTGCCTCCTAAACTCACCTGGTTAGAAACCTGAAATTCCAGCTTAAATAAAAATGTATATCATAAAACTAGCAAATAAAAACTGCTACCATTTTAGAATTAGACCTACATAGAAAAAATCCTCTCTGCCAACATTTATAACTAAAAATTTCTAGTTCTACATATATATGAACATGCTTCAAAATAAAATATTGACTTATTAAAGAGCTAAACTAAAAAATAATAATTGAAATCATAGGGAAAAGTGCAAAATACTTACAAAAACTAACTAGGAAATATGATTGATGGTAAAAATCAAATAGGTATTAAAAGCATTAAATGGTGCTTTGAATACATTTATTTTATCCACAGATGATATAGATACCATTGTCCCAGAGATGGAGTACATATATGTCATAACATCTATGCGGTTTTGAAACATTTATGCCAGAGACAGGTAAAATACAAAGTTAACAAAAAACAACAAAAACAAATATACATTAAGACAGACATTATTAGCCTAAAAATTAAGGAAATTATATTATATTCATAATTCAGGCTTTATTTGTATTATATTAAACATCACATTTAAAAGATAAGATAAAAAGCATATATTCAATGGAATATTTAAGTCATTCTAATATATAAAATGGCCTATCACATTTCAATTTTCTACTAAAATTAATATTGCATACTTTAAGGCTACATTCAAATGCATGAAATGTAACCATATTAACGTGCTGGAATAAAAATATCAACAGAAGAAACTTAGTAGTTTATCATTGGCCCACACCTAGCAAAATAAATTTAACTCCTATGTCAAAAGTAAGAGGGTACAACTAATTTGAGTACATTATGTAATACAGCAACTGTAATATCCACCAAGTTAAATGCACTCATAAACTGCAATCAAGCAAAGTAATAATTACTTTAGTGAAAACGGTTACACTGAGCTTGAGGTTTTATTGACATTTATTTTGATGTAATCAGAATTGATAATACATCTTAAACTTTAATACTATGACTGACTGATTTTCCACAAGATTGACACCAAAAGGAATTTTAATCCTTTTTAAGTTGTAAAAGTTACTTAAGCTGAGTTATTACATGATTATTTCATGGGACAATGGAAAAAGTGAAACTGAAGAGAGAAATGAAATTAATTTTGGCGGTCGAGCAGCAATTCAACAACTTCGGCAATGTTGTGGTTGTGAACTCGCAGCAAAGCCTCATTCAATTCTATGTTGCAGAATCCCATGCTTGTGAGTTGGGATAAATCTTCAACCATTTTAGGGTCCCTTGGATTTTCTTGCTGAGTTTCACTGGTAGGTGTACTATACACGCATCCAGGTGAGACCTGAGAGGGAACACAAGAATAAGTCATGTATAATAATGATATGTCTACAGATTATAATTAAGTGATACACATGAAACTGCTATTGAAATGCAAGACTTAACCCATCAAAGCTATGTTGAAAAATCTGATACAATGATGATTTGTTTTATCAAAGAAAATTCAATTAATTAAAACCTTCATAATTGCAAAAATTAATTCATATGCAAGCTAAGACAGAATCATTTTTGTTAAAAAATAATGAAACTACAGAAGTATTTTAACAGGAGTTTAATTTATTGATAAATTATTATTAATAAGGAAATAATTTATCAAATATTCGAAATACTATAAAATTAAAAGTATTATCTTTTTTTGTTTCCAAGGAAGTTTTTAATATAATTCAGCAAAGCCTTATTTTGCTCTGCAAGTCCATGACAGAAGTAATTTATAAAGAACAACAAAACCCACTGGAGATTCAAAATAAGAACAGAAGATTTTCATCGTAACACTCAATGCTGATTTAGTGTTACCAAAATAAACATTAAAACAGCCATTTACACCTTTGATGAAATATATAATGTTCTTGATAAAGAGGAAAATCAAAAATGATCAATACAAAACTAATAATAATAAAATTTTCAGATGAACTTTGAGCTGAACTTCAGTCATTACTGAACTACTGTTAAGATAAAATAAATCGAGAAAAACTCAGTGGCTCAGATTATATTCAATATTTTCTATGTACCAATGGAGACTCATTTTCTTTAAGATTTCCTTACAAAAATAAAGTCATGGTAGATAAGTTTAACAGGTACTTGAAAATTTTCTATTAATGAACTCCTGTTTAGGCTCAGGAATTTAGGATGTGAAATACGTTACTAAATTTTTTAAAGAGTAAACTGAATATAAATACACAAAATCTGAAAGTTAAAAAACAAACAACGCGTTTGACCTGACAATAAATTGATATAATATAAACAATATAGTTGAGGAAAATTCTAACAGTAAAAAACATTGAGTTATGAAATATCAAAATATAAATTTACAATAATAAACACGATAAGCAAGTATGCTAGAGCAGATGTAGCATATGAGTCTAAGAAACTGCTCTGAATCTCTGTAACAGCAGTTTAGTACCATGTGACAAATGATTAGGTGAAGATTTAATCTGTTACAATTTCATTAGGTAAGATGTTTGGTATTCAAGGTTATTCTATTTCATCTTTAATGATTCTTCTTTAAGGTCAAATTTTCCTCTAAAAAATTTTGGTAAGAATTAAGCCTACAAGCTGGTTATCTATTAAATTTTTTATTTTTTATGATAAAATATCCATAAATGTTTAACTCAACTGACAAGATCATTTTTTTATAAAATAGCTAAGAGAAATTAAATTCATAAGAAATTGAAAACTAAGCACTTGAACTCAACAATACTTTTATTACTACTATTATTAATACTAATTTTATTCCTATGAATCAAATATTCATGTGAATGACACAGATTATTATACCTGATGACTTAGGTTGAAACCTAACAAGTACCTCATAAGCATTGAAAAGCTTAATGAGAAATTGATAATAGTAAAGTAATACATATATCAAAGAAAATTTCTTCGTATTTTTAATTATCAAATTTTTAAATGTACAATTGTTTTCATTTTCTCAGTTTTAACTTTAAAGCTTGTTTTTACTTTCTTCATAGTCACAGAGAATCTGAACAATAATATTGGCAATGGATCCAAGTTTATTTTAATTGAAGAATCTATCAGAAAAGTATGACATTAAAAATTTCCTTATAGAATTTGGAAACAAAAAATTTTACGATTGCTACGATAAAACTGTGAGCGTAACACAGATGCTAAAGGACACCAGTTGGGAATCATTCAGGAAAGAAGGTCGAAACAAAGAATTAAGAGATAAATTCAGAGAGAGCTCCTTTATAGTAAAGGTAGAAAGTATAATGCATCCTTTGTGTTATATAGGTCGATCTGATAATGCGCAAAAGAGCAGGGATATAGATGCGCAAACAGGTCATTTCGAAAATTCATTTTTTACACAAACTATATACAAAAATAATCATAGGGAAATAGAGACATGGTGCATGCACCCCCTACCAATTGCCTAAAGGTGGCTTGCAGGGTAAATATGTAGATGAAAGGTATCTTCAGTTATTCCTCAAAACTTTAACATTCCTTTAGTGTAAATACCTTCTTCCACATAAATGACCTACTCCAGACAGCAAGGTTTAGTATTCTCTTTTGGCAGTATAAAATGACAGTTACTTACAGAGGGTCCTAAAATTGAGTCAAGGGCTGTAAAGGCTGTATTCAGGGCAGTAGTAGTGGCATTCATAGCTTCGGTCCATACCTCAGTTAACGCTGGAGGCATGAGATCAATGGGCCTTGGTCTTGCCTGAGAAGTTGGAATGTTGGTCGTTGTTGTTGATGGTCCTCCATTTTGTGAACTTCCATTTAATCTGCTAGATGGATTTTTTGGTGCATGATCACTTGCAGGAGTAGCATTGGATTGTACAGCTACTGGTGCTGGTCTGGAATTAGGAGCAGGTGCTGGAGTAGGCATCAAAGGAGGAGGCAAATCAGGTTCCTCACTCTTAATTTGAGTGCTTGAAACCTCAGGTGGCTCTGACACATTGAGCTGCTTCAAGTCGGCAATCAGTGGCATCTCAAATGGAGTGGCTTGTTTAGAGATAACTTCCCCAGTATCACAAGACACTTCATTTTGTTCCTGCATAGGAGTTCCATGGCTTGGGCTAGCAGTTTCCAGGGTTTCAACATTCTCATCAGAAGATGTGCATGACTGGCTAGTTAATCGAGCATTGCCAAATGTTATTCTTTTACAGTCAATATTTTTTAACATAGGACCATCTTTAGCCACAAATCCATCCCCTAGAATAGAAAAAGTACTTAATTAGTTCTTTAAATCATTAAGAGTCTAAAAAACTATGGGCCAAAACAAAGTGATTATAAGCAGTACTTGAATTGCCTAAAGTCCAATAATTGGGTGATTTCTTTTTTGGACATCTCTTAGGTGTAAACCAAGAGTTATGGATGATTTTTTTCTTTAATTAATCACATTCATCACACAAAATGGTAAATAATTGATTTTCACAATTTTTATGGTGAAAATTAATTATTTAAAGTTTCACGATGAGAAATAATGTATTCAGGATGCAAAAATATGGTACATTTATGGCAAAAATGGGTAATTCTGGCACTACATACATAATTTGTACTTTGAGGATGCTTTAGTAATAAAATTATCCAAGAGATATCTTTCTACATCAGACAATATATTTGATGAATGTCCTTGTCCACATCATAATAATAATTATATAACATTTTAAGCAATTAAATTTGAATTTTGAAATCTTTTGGGAGCTGGACTACCTAAAGAACCTTTTCCTGGGCTTCATTTTTCTTTAGTATCTCTACTGTTCTAATATTTTTTTTACTTCTCACTATTATTAAAAATTGCTTACTACTAACAACTATTCTACTGTCAAAGTTCCACTATTTCATCGAATAATGAAAATGATTACATTCTAATTAAAACTTTGATTGAATGTTAATATTACTGCTTTATCTGCAATAATAAACTTGTCTATTTAATTGAATAGGAGCATTTTGTTTAAAAAATCTTAATAAGTTTTTAATAGAAATCTCAATCAGTAAACCCATCAAATAATTGTAAATAGGTCCAAAAATTTGGTTACAATATATATAAATAAGACTATTAGTTGTTTTATTCCATATAACTCTAGCTTACTCCATATAACTCAGGAAAAGACAAAATTTTTAGATAGAAATGAGAAAATACAACTTCTTTTATAATGCAGATTAAGTAAATTATAACAGAATTGGAAAGCAAAATAGCTACGGATGTTAAACTTACCTGGACACAATGGTACGTCAATTCTAAAGCAAGGAGGCATAGGAACTACAACAAAGTTGTCATCTGAATCTGATCCTGTGCTTGAAAAGCTACTATTGAACTCATAAGTGTGCACAATCTCACACTCTCCTCCTTTCTTAATTTTGTTCTCTTCTTTCTCATCGTCTTCTTCATCATTCTCTTCATCTTCATCATTATCCAAAGACTCCCAAGTGCTATTCATTTCATATGTTTTGAATGGTGAAAATATTTTTTCTACTAGAGGAGATACTTCTCTAGTGGGCATCAAAGCTATTGAACCTTTTTTTCCTGATTCATCGTCTCGAACTAAAGGGAGAGAAAGGAAATATTTAAGTCCTCATGCAAAATGACAAAGAAAATATGACAGAAAAATCCGAGTTCATACATCTCAATCAAACTTTGATTTATTTTTTCAACAAATGAACTTTAAAAAATTATTTTATTTTCAGCAACAAATTTACCACATGAAAACAGTATGTGAATGAAGAAACCATGTATTTTATCTATCAAAATATCAAATCATGTTTTAAAATTTCAGCAAATTTGACTCAATTTTATATAGAGTACTTTCTTTTTCAAAAACTTTGAGAAATAAATAAGCTTCATCCTTATATTTACTCATTAATAAAAAATGTAACTATATTGTAGGAATAACGAACAACTTGCTGACCTGTCCAAGTATAGGCTCTTCCATGGTAAGCTATTTAAATGATTAAATATTTCAATGAGTGTAACTGAAAAAAACTTTTAGGCATAAAATAGGCCTTAAGATGATACTCTTAACTAAAGAGATAATCTAAGACATAGATAGAGTTTCTAAGTACAGATCATTTAAATAAGGTTCAAGTATATAGGACTAAAGGACTAAAAAAAACATTCTGCAATGGAATCATTGAGAATCAGGAGAGCCAATCTTACATTAATAACAAGGATAATAAGCTCTGTTTCTTAAAAATACTCTGAGATAACAAGTCAGTCTATATCTTTATCAGATAAAAAGAACAATAGAAGAGACTTTTTCTACTTCCACAGAAACTAGACCACACAACCTAGCTTGAACTGATGAATTTATTAGAGACAGAACTTGACCAACCTTCAGTATACTGAGTAATAGCTGGCTGGGAACAAAAGGTGATTCGCTCTTTTGTAATTACAGGCTGAAAATGAATTAAAATAATGTATTACACAGAAATTAACTAGGAACTTATTCTATCAATATTATTTCCATAACATTTAGTACCTCATCATCAGAACTTGTTATTAAATCCACAGCAATGACTACTCGTATTCCCTCACCAAATCTAACATTTTTGTGAAAGAGATTCCAATGAGACTCAAATATACCTGGAAAATCTGTAGGAAGACACAATGAAATTAAATAGCTTAGCCATTGTATATTAAAATTCACTGATGAAAAAATATGCTAACAAATTGTACAATACCTGGGGCATGGAATTTAATAACTATTTCACCCTCTTCTCCAGGCTGTAGAGGAGGACATTTCCATAATAGGCTAGCAGGTTCAAGTCCAGCATTTCCCCAAGATAGTTTCACTTCTGTCTAAAATGCAAACAATTAGATATTATTCTAAGTAATTTCAAGAAAAAATCTTAGAAAATACAAGGGAAAAAGAACCTGTGATTATATACCTCATCAGTCCATGGAACATTCCCGGTATTCATCACCTTCCACTTCTTGAGAAATCTACAGCCTCTCTTCAATTTATGAGTACGCTTTTCATTAGACAACACCTTGAATGCCAAAATAGGTTCCTCTGGTTCTTCAGGAGTAACTACTGGAGTTTCATTCACTAATAACTTCTTTTGTCTTATCTTTTCTGCTTCTTTATATTTTCGGATAAATCCATCACAGTGTGGTCTCTTGCATCCTGCCCGTTCCAGTCTAATTTTGGAGAGAAACTCTTTTTCTTTCCTTTCAGCAATTTTCTTAGATTTTTGCTCCAATTTTTCTTTCTTATAGTCCAATTTTTTCTCTCTTCTACGAAGCTTTTCAATCTTTTTCAGAAGTTTCTTATCCCTTTTTGTGAGAATTCAATTGATGAAATCATAAGATGTCCTAGCCAAACTTTATAATATTTTCAATCAAGGTAAGTTACACTCCTCAAATTCCTTAAGAGTACAGCTTACAACAATTAAAGTACATCATATATTTTCAACAATTTGCAAATTCAAAACATTCATTATTCTTATAGGAAATAGTAATCTTGTGAGGATTGAATCAAAATTATATATACATATATACATGCATACATATATAAACTTTCAACTATTTCTATTTTGAAATCAATCTGCTGAGAAAGTTTGACTTGGAATTCCATCCTGGTAATAGGGGTGAAATAACAAAATTTCACTGTTTAAAAACTTATTATCTCTCTGATAGGTTTCCAACATTAGAAAGATTTCAAGCACAATAATATTGACAAGAGTGCATATATGCATAAAAAGTGTTCATCATCAACATAAAAGTCAAAGCAAAGTAGATGAGGTTGAAGAGAGGAGGAAGAAGGGGAAGCATGTTAATCATTGAGCTTTTGAGATATAAGCTTATAAAGAAAATAAACTTTCAGACCAAACTTTTGAAAGAAGCATTCTGTACATGAGGTACTTCTATAAAATTTTATTTCCAACACTTTTTCAAGTTAAATTTTTAACTAGTGAAAGATGAAATTTAATTTTTTCATAGAACTTCATAGAATGATTTTCTTTGTAAATATGAAAAAGTTGTCATGAA
Organism: Pantala flavescens; assembly: GCA_020796165.1. NCBI lineage: Eukaryota > Metazoa > Arthropoda > Insecta > Odonata > Libellulidae > Pantala > Pantala flavescens. The sequence goes on from CM036883.1 coordinate 52,242,826, forward strand.
ATGCACAAAGTAGCTGATCATTTGATTTCAATATTAAACTTTTGAATTTTTAGCCAAGAAAATTTATCATAACGGTATGATATGGCTTACTTTTACCTAATCTATCGATACCAAGCAAGGACAAAAGTAAGCAAATCTTACTGAAATACAGTTTATCTTCCTTAGTTAAAAAACAAAATCACAATAATTATTATAAAAACCTCACATTGGTAATTGACAATATTTATTAATTAAAAGTAGCTCAACCCAAAGATATTAATAATTTAATAATTTCCTTAATATTGATGGGAAACTGAGTTTGCTTGTTGCTAACAATATAATCATAATATGGGTTTATATCCTGACAAGATAATAATAACGGTCTTCAGTACAGAAATCATGAACAGAATATAGCTCACAATCAGTCTTAGTTAGCCTCAAGTATGAAAATGCTAATTCACATAGATAACTAAATTGGAAACAAAAAGAGATATATTGCTAAATTTGATGATACTGGAGTATTTTACTCAGTTTTTTCTTGCTAAGAGATAGCTTACTTTGAATGATTCAGTAGTTTATACTTAGCACTTAAAGCTTGGCATTTTAAAAACTGATTGGCTAATTGAGTTCTAAGATCCCTAATATTATGTTTTCTCAGTGTAGAATTTGGTGGATAATGTTTGATATCTCTCTTATGCTAAGCTAAACTGTCTCTCCTGATTACCCCTTTTCTGTACGGCTAGCAAAGCAAGGCATATTAAACAGCAACGTTTATCATTCAGCATTTAAAAAAGTAATCAAGTTGCCATTCATCAATAGTATTAAGTTTTCAATTTCTCTGGTTCAATACACATTTTCTTGGGTACAATATTTACAAAAATGATGTTAAAGTGACATCAAATTTGTTGTAATTCACACTACTGAATTCAGAATTTAAATTCAATTATTACCGTTTCTAAATTATTATTAATACTGCACATCATGGTTCTCTCAGTGCAATAACCTCAGTTTAAAGATCTGTTGCTGAGAATGCCTCTAATCAAGTTGATAAATAGGCAAGAAAAAAATTTAATCTAAAACAAAGAAAATTACTTACATTATCAACAATAGAAAATTAAAACAAAATGCAGTCATCAAGGATAAAAATTATTGATTAAAAGTACTATTAATAATAAAAGAATCTACTATAATACTAAAAAATATTCAAGTTAACATACTCTACAATACTCAGCTAAGAACAGTGTCAGGGAGTCAACGTTCGAAGAATTTCATTCAATTCAATGATGAATTCCAAGAATGTATGTAACTATTGTTAGAAAGTTTTGCCATCAATAATCACTTCAAAGTCCATGATACACTGAATTCCACTCCAAACATTGTGAGCAATTGACAAAAGACCAAATTGCCCTCATTTTTAACTTCTTGGCCACTCCTATTATATACAATACTTTATCTTCTCCCTCTCTCATACTCTGATGTTAAACTGGTTATATGCATTAATTCACTCTTGTCAATTTAATTGCGCTTGAATATCTACTAAGGTCCAAAACCATTTCTGTTCTGTTATCATATTCATAACTCTTTTCCTCCATCTAATCTATTGTCTTCCATGGTTAAAAGTTTACAGTACATTGAAACAGAAATAAAACTTACATGAATGGTTTATATGTGAAAGAAAAACAAATAGCACACTCTAAGTTGAAAATAGAACACCAATCAACATAATTTAATACTCAAGAAAATATAAAATACATTTGATGTTTAGCAAGAAAATTATTTATCCCACGGGACTGAAATCTCAATGAGTATTAAACACCTGATGGAATTCCCATAAAATATAATGTAACTGCAGAAATAAGGGAGGATTTTCTAAGAATCTCACTTAAATGAAAACATATGTACCTATGTATGTGTGAGTGTATGTTTAAATATATATATACACGCAATGTATATATACATCTCACTGAGATCAGAGGGGATAGCAGTCCCTTGCGCTTTAGTCTCTATATTCTACTTAAATTTGAGAGAGATTGTAAGCAACTTTTCCTTGTCCTAAGCTGAAAAACTAAATAAGAAATAACTGTCTATAAGACCAACCTTATTTCTATTTTCCCCGGCTCTGGAGCACTCTCTTCTGTGACCTTTTTTGTGCTTTTGTCAACGGTTACATCCATGGCACAAGCCTCAGATGTCTCAGGGGTAGAATCAGCAGGTGTCGGAGATATTTCTTTCAGCTTAATATCAAGCATCTCAGAGAAATATATTGTGAGATTCCCTGTTACCTCATCAACAATTTCCCTCTTCATCTATCACAGAAATAAGATATAAGAAGATTGAAATTTATACCTATTGAAGAAGAAATCGATGAAAACCAAGAAAAATCTACATTCCATACCTTTTGCATGTATTTTTTAAACCAAGGAGGAGGGGTTGTATCAGAATTTTTGCTTTGTTTGGTTGACTCAGAGGCTTTGGCTTTGCCCTTCACTTTTGCATTGCCAATATCCATAGGTGTTTCACTGGCAAACATATGAAATGGGTCCTCATTCTTTGTGGTATTCATTTTCAACTTATCTTTAAAGAAGCTTCCACAAATAGGACTGCATGATCTTATAACTCCACTACACTTTGAGTGTGATGGAAGTTCTTCCACTTTCTCAATCTTTAAAATAAGCTTTTCTCCCCTAGCTGCCTTCTTTCTAGCATACTAAACAAACATGAAAAATACAGGAAAAAGTATTAAAATCGTCATGATTTGAAAAAGAAGAGTAATATATTGATAAAATGTATTTTAACTGCCACATATTAAACTACATTTAATTTATTACAAAATAAAAACCTGATAAGAAGGCAAAAAATAATTGGAATATATTTTTATTTCCTATGAATGTTGGGCATAGAATAGAATATAATGCATAAAATAGAGGTATTTCTGAGCATTCCTAGTCTTAAGACACAAAAAGGATTAAAAACAAAGCATCACCATGTACAGAAAACATAATAAATAGATCATATAATTTCAAACTGTAGAAAGGCATTAATTCCATAAAAAAGGATCTATTTACATGGAACCATTGAAGAAATAAATTTTGCAATATCATGGTTAAGTGAACAGTGAATACAAGATATATTTCATCCCAATTTGTTGATCAATATAGTGTAAGCTGTAAGGTTGCCCGTGTTCTTAGATGATTTTAAACTTCAATTAAATGGAGTTCACTCAAAATATAGTAAAATACTAACCAGCAAAAGTCAAAGCCCTGAAGTACAAAATATTTTTGCTTAGATGAGCAATAAAAGCACTTTGATTTACGAAATTTTTATCATAGAGCTAATCAAAAACAATTCTTTATGATGAAAAAAATCTAAATGATTGTAGCTTAATGGCAAATAAAAGGTAAACTCTCAAAATTTATGGATTATGGTTTACTTCGTTCAATTGTTATGCCTCTAAACCACGATTGACAGTTGTTGGTTTTGATAAGTCGAATCTAAAGTAAAGTAAATTATATTTTCAAAAGTGAAAAGAGTATAAAAATTATAGCTAATTACCTTCAGTGCTTCTTGGAACTCGCAGTCACTTTCTATCGGAATCTGAAAACATATTAATCATATGCATCATTATTAATGAAATTATTTTTCAACAAATACTAATGAAAGAATTATCTTACCAAATCACCATCGCTATCCAGGTAGGACACCGCCAGATTTTCCACATTTCCAAGAGATTGGCACTGTATATAAAACAAATAATAGATTAAATATTTCAGGGTTAGTAAACATTATGACTTTACAATAGAAATCTTCGCTTCGCATGAAGATATTAAAAATACGTAATGATGTTTTGGATTAATATATTTGTTTTCTTTCTTCATTGTTATGGATTACCGCGGAATAGCAGCACCATACTGCATAAAATTTATATAGGCATTATTTAAATTGAATAATAACGCTTTGTAAATTACTTGGAATGATTCATAGTAAAATACTTCAAATCGAGCAAGATATAACGAATGACGATAAAATTTCAACGCAAGAATGCAAAAAAGAATCTATGTTACATCATAGTATGATAACAATTCCATATATTATCTGAGCAATAATTAGTAAATATAATGAACCAATATAGAAACTGAATTAATACCTACCAAGTAAGGCTTGAAATTAGTCCAATCCAAAGAGGTATCTTCAACTTCCCAGATGCCAATGCTTGCGAATTCTTCTCCGTTGGTTATTATATTTCCTGTTTTCCACTGTAGCTCAAAAACTATCCCTTTCTTTTCCATATCTTCGAACATAATTAACAGCTAGGACGCATTAATTTACACTTTCAAACCGAGAATTTAAAGGGATGCACTCACTCTGCCAGCAGCGACGATTATGTGCGTCGCAATCAGCTGACGAATGCCTGGATTCCTGGGTAAAACGTATGTCCAAAGTCGAAACCGGTCGAAACCTTGGAAACTACAGTCAAAATAAAAACAGACAAATTAATTATTATCCGATTGAGCCATAGACTAAATACTTAATAGTCAAATTACAATCACCTGCGCTTAAACTCGTATCGCAGAATATGATAGAGAAGATCAATAAATGTGGTGTATCAATGTACTAGTTTCACGAACTTTAACACTTCACTTCACCGCTGCTCTAAAATGGCGTTATAATCAATTCAGCAACATCATGTTTTGTTGTCGTACTTGCAGCAGGTGGCAATGACAATTATCTTCGCATATTCATGGATACTTTTATCGCAGAGAGCGGCGAAATGAGGAGGAATTCATGGACTGGAATCGTTCACGGAAAACCAAGAAGATCGTTATTTTTAAAGCAATATCCTGTTAGTTAAAATGTATTGTATCTGCTCGCAAAGTAAGCCTTCATACCTTCCAGTTTTCGTCTAATTAATCATAATATATCGAAGTTTGGTAATTTAATGTTGAAAGATGTCATCTTAGTCATGTCCTATGTGATCACAGCATCAATATGTTTCCTCATTATAATCTTCAAAAAATATAGTATTCATTAATTCTTGAAGTTTCAATGAGAAAAGTTTGTCAAACATTCAATTTGCACGTCAATTTCCATTATTAGAGTAAAAACTGATTTCCTCTTCAATGCTCGAACTTACCATCCTTTCTTTGATTACTGAACAAAATTTAGAACTAAATGTTTATAGATAACTAAATGTAAATAGAAATATTTCATGGCTCATAGTTTAAGGTTTTGGCAAGATAAGGGAGATGACACAATCTTATATATCATACTGTTGTTACAGTAATATTATATAAAATGTAGAAGATTTAATAATGGTTTTCTTGCCGCAACATACGACCTGAGAATATATCAAGCTTCAAGAAATTCTTCGAATCGTTTCTGATGTCTATGCCCAACACTCCCTACATAATAATGTCATAGTCTATGTTTCAGAGATATTGTGGTCACGTAACATTTGTGGTCTGCGGCGTTATTTAACACACTACATTTTGGCGGTGAAACGGAGAATAATTTACCGAATCTAACGTTCTCAAGATTTTAGCCAACAAAGCGTATACACACGTAGTACAAGCTGTAATATAGGAAGCACAAAAAAGACCTTAAAATTCTGTGTTCATGTAATTTTAACAATATTGTAAGTTTTAATTCATCCTATTTTATATTTACTCATCTATCGCTCGTTTTAGAAATTTAAAATAGATATGAAGTCCTAACTTTCGAAGCTAATTTGTTATTAATTATTTAGAATTTTAGCTGAAAGAATGGGTTTTGTGTATCATAGGCATTCAAGATTTGTGTGGTGCATTTAGTTAACTATAGACAATAGAGAAAAGTATTTTAAGAAGTATATTGATGAGAAATCAAATAGCTTGAACAATACAAAAGCTATCTTATTTTGTGAACTGGAATTGTAATGCAAAGGAAAACTATTGAGAGAAGATTAGCTTATGTACATAAGACTATTCAAAATGAAGAGCTTCAATAAAATAAATATAAGTTTTTATAAAATAGAATGAAGGTGATTTAGATTGTAATTTTAGTGTACATTAAATAAATAGGTTGAGGATATACGATGGAAATTGTATGATAAAATAGAAGTAGATCATATTAACAATAATTTTTTGATGTGATCATTGTAGAAACATTAAGGAATGCTATGACCTTCAGTTAGGCATTTTTTAGAGATGTGTTGAAACAGCCAAAGAATTTAACATTTTTATTTGTGATTAAAGGTTACAAAAGTAAAAATTATCATAAAATTATTTATAAATTAAATACAGTAATGAAATGATACACTGGCTACTTTCATACGGTACCAAAATATGAAGATAACACAGAGAGATGATACAGATAATATCTAAAAGTCCTACTTTAATGAAAAAAATCCTTGTTGCATTTATCTCCCATTGCTTATTTTTTCTGTTCAATACATTTTTAAACATGACTACTTGTAAAGAAATGTCAGGGAGTAATGAATGGGTCAGGAGGAAACAATAATTTTTAGTAAGAACTAAAAAAATAGATAGGGTTTAGGTATGTTCCAGAGAAGCGAAGAAAGATTCCTTTAATGAAGAAAACATTTCAGTCTCCCATTCTAGAAACGTAACTCAGAATTATTCAAAGATTTTAAATGAAAAGCTTTCTTTATCTTAACCTATTTTTTACATATATATGCAACCTTTTTACATCAATTTTCAAATCTTGTTTATATTAAATCAGTATAATCACTATGTACATAAAAATTAACACTTATTTTCACGAGGTACATCAAAATAGCATGGTAATAACATGACAGTTTTTCAACATTTAGTTCACAGATATACAAATGAACTACTATTATGTAAACAATATAACAATCACAACAATATGCTTGTGAATGTGGTCTTAATAATTGGACCCATTAACATTGCTGCTGTGTTTTCTTAAAACATTTATGCCCACATTTCATCATGAATAAAAATATCCCTATTTTACTCATGAATCAGGTGGTTATTACCCTGAGAAGACCCAATGGCTGTTTGGGCCTACTCAATGTTGAAGACTTACAGTAATGTTTTACAATTCTTGTTATTCAATGATGATATGATATCAATCGATTAACACACAAATGTCAACTATATTCTTGTCTATTTTTATAAAATGCATCTCCATCTTAAAAAAGCAATAAATTGAGTATCAAACATTGATGTTTGTATTATCCACCCTGTACAATTTGTCATGTCTAAATCATTAGCAAAATTTTAACATCAATGTACAACATTGTATAATCAGTATTATTTTAGATATAGCTTGCTTGGAGCTTCAATCTTATATCTAACAGTAAAGCTTACTTTGCCATGGCCATTGGTAGGTCATAATATTAATGTCATGAATATCGCCCCCTTTACTTTAAATAGCATAGCCTTCTAAGTTTTAAGTAATTATATCATATTTAGGAATATTGATGCTAGCATCATAAAAAAGAAAAAAGGCTGATTTAGTAGTTTTCTTTGCAAATATCATAGGTATGTCCTCAAGTTTCTTGGGAAATTTTTCATTAGTATTTAGTTTTACATAAAGAATTTTATCTTCCAATTTCTACAAAGTTGCTATCAGCTGAATCTTTCACAGCAAATATTTGATCTTTGCATTATATTATTTAAACTTTATCAAATATAAATGTAATAACTGGGATAATTCATCATAATAAATTAAAGACATTTACTTGAGAGAAAACACTATTCATGCCATTGTAAATCTCATGCATCACCAATAAATTGGTATTCAAAGGATTGTTCCATTTTTCCAAAATAATCTTAAACATATAAATAAGAAAGATTAATCAAACACTTTCTGCCATAGGAGTAGGTACCATTCTTATGTGAGTGGCATCTGCTTGAACCCCATTCATATTAGCTACCTGCTGATCTCTCCATGGTGTTGTTAGTGTTTTGATGCGCTGTAGGAGAAGGAAATTGCTATTTTAGATCACAATTTAACATTTTAATGTTTATCTATTTATTCCCCTATCAAGTATTTTAGAAAAGCATTTCTTAAAGTTAGTAAACAATTTCTCAAAGAATGGCCATAAAATCATGTTTTTTGGAAAATCGGACAAAAAATGAATTGGAAATTGAAAAAATTAAGCTCCAGAATGATAAAATACATTATTGTAATTTTTCAATACTGCTCATTAATTACTATCTGAAGCTTTAATTTCTCTCTCTATTTACCTTCTTGTCATTTTCATAATAGTAAATAATGTGAATACAAGTTTATTTTCTAATTAAATTTCTACCGAATTTCATTACAAATTGACATCATATAGATGAAGACTATTATTATACTATTATTTTGATTATTACATTTACACTTATTATGTAGCAAACATTATTATAAGGGTATAATAAATCCTATTTATTAAACACAAGTGTTTTGCATTGCATGAAACTAAGTAAAAATTAATCACTTCTTTTCGTAGTTATGTACTTATTTTGTACTTATCTTAGATTTACTTTTAATGAACAATTCAAAATGAAATTACTATGGTTAATGTCCATTGTAAATTCAATGAAAGCAATTCAAATGTTCAGTAAAACAATATCTTTAATTAATGTGAATATTATTATAAAACAATTGTCACACTAATATGAGTATGACTTGAAAATACCCAAAAAATTGAGAGTTATGGAATATATAAAATAAATGTACAGCACATATTTAATTAATACTGATAGCTCAAAATAGTTACTTTTTATTGACTAAAAACCATTTCATTCAACACTTAAAATTACTTTGTCCAAATTAGAAGTGATAACTAAAAAAGAATTTATTAAGTTTCAGGTAATAAATTGGTAATATTTTTTAAAAAGTAATGAAATTCTTGTTAGATACATTTCAATGAATATTATTTGGTATATTTGAAAAGCTTTAGGTGAGGTAGAATGAAATGACTCTTGTTTGTCTTATAACTATGGGCACTCTGTGGGAACTTATTATTTCATTTATGTCAAAAATGTAATAATATAACATTTTACATCATATCTTATACCTCTTGAGGATAGAAATAGAAAATAAACACTGCTTTCAGGTAATTGTTTCATTTAAAGTGAAGGAAAACCTCCTGAACATATATGAATGTAAATTCCAGTGTTTAAGGCATAATGAATCTAGTAAATAATCATGTCTAAAATATTGGGAATTCTTTGAGTATTAGATTTGGGGATTGGTTTTAAATTAGATTAGTAAAATTACCTGTAATAATGTTCCTGGTGTTACTATTATTTTATAAATGGCCATTGCAGGTATCATCATGACGCTTGAACCAGCTATTACCCAGCCAAGTACATTAGCCCAAAGTGGGTAAACATAATCACCATATGTCAAAGGTTCATAACCTATGAGACCATAGACTATGATGAACTGAAATATGAAAAAAATGTCTGACTTTGAAATCATTTTTGAATGAGAAGCTTTGATAATTCTTAAAATTAGCAAGGAAAATCAAGTATATGCTTTTACTCATTGATGATTTGGAATACTAAGAATATTGTTATCAATAACTAAAAGCAGTCAACACAATTTACTGCCATATTAATTAGCATTATAAGATTGATTGTTGAAAATTGACAGAAAAGATATAAAAGACCAAAATTTTCATAGCTTTTGATATTTAATAAACTTCATCATTACTTACATACTGAATTTAGAAAAATGAAAAATTAATTGGTAATAACAGAGGAAAAGCAACAAAATGATTTTTTAGTTATTTGATATTTTAAAAAATAAAATATAAAGAAGAAAATATTTAAAGCATAACACTCATATATAATTAAGAAAATGGAAGGAAGAATCACCATTAAGAAAAGGGGAGCAACAAAACGCCAGCACACCCTCCAGTAGATTCCAGGAGAAAAGCCAAGCATCATTTTGATGTCATCACAAAATCTGTCAATACCTAAAAAATTAGAAATTATATAATTTCACTATCATAGTTTAATTTATATAATAATCCAGATATTGAGTATGATTTACCCATAAGTAATCAGAGTTTGATTTCAATTGAGGTTTTAATCCTTAAAGAGAGTAAAATTTAGTGCATTAAGAGTTTTTTATATTTTGATCCTGAATTAAGGTATTACAGAAAAAAACTTTGTACCCTGAAATATTACTCCTCCCATTGTAAATTTAAACATAGTCACTCTTTAATTAACACTCCCTTTCTTGTTCTCAATAATTTTATTGAACATTCATATTTGATAAGTGATACGCTAAAATAATTTTAAAAGGAGCAGTACAGTTTATTTATCATTGATAAAAAGCCTACCATATATCCAAGAAACTGCTATAGACTCAAAAAGCACTGCAAATAACATGGAATAACCAGCTGCATATCTGTCCAGCAAATGAAAGAAATAAAATCCACCCTGCAAAAGAAAGTCATTCATTCATTTTATGTTCATCATCAACTTCAAAAAAGAAATTAAAGGAAAAGAAAAATTACAAATATATAATGATAAAATTGAGCCATTACTTCTGATACAATAGAAAATTATAAGTTATGCTTGCAAATACATGAATTTATCAGTTAAGAAGGAATTAAATTATGTCTAGCCAGGTTAATTTCATCGTACAAAGATAATGATTATTTACTATTGGAGATGCTTAATCAATTATTGGAATGCCATATGTATGAGAATTATTAAATAGAATTGCTATATTTGCAAGTAAGATTTCAAAACAGCAATTTATTACAAATTTAGTTTGAAAATCAAATAAATTCTATTAGAAGAATTTACCTGGGTACATGATGCTAGACCAACTAAAAAATAAAGTGAGAAGAGGCCTGCAACAAATATTTCTCTATTCCTCCCAATAGTAGGAAACTCATCACTCAAAGCTGTAATTATGGCCTCAGATCCTCCAAACTGAAATAATGAAAAACTCTTTAGAAAAATTGGAAGTAAATATGCTCTCATATAACAGAGCAATAATAGATTAAATTTAATCCCTGATATTATGTGCAGATAGTACTAAAGTTCTCAAAACATTTTGAAATTGAGGTATGCATGAAAAAAAATTGAATTGAAAGTAGTGTAGTATTTATTCCAATGAATATTTCAGTAGCAATAAAAAATATTATGAATATTGCAATTTAAGGTTTGCATACCTTTTCCTCACAACCAGAAAGAAGCGGCACCATAATCAACAGAGAGTTATTCATTGAAAACGAATCATCAAATTAATTACTGAAATATGGAAAAGGGTGACTCAGAAATTGGAATAATTATAAAATCGGGTTATTTTTCAACGCACCGAACTGTCAAGCCCTAACGTTAACAGCATCATGAAAAATATTAGAGCCCAGAAGATTGAACCAGGCATAGTTGCGATAGCTTCTGGGTACACGACGAACACCAGACCAGGACCTTCTGTTGCTACTTCCTCAATCGGTTTGTTGGACGCGTGAGCCATGTAACCAAGGACTGAGAAGATGACGAATCCAGCGATGAAGCTTGTGCAGGAATTGATGATGGAAGTGATTAATGCGTCCCTATAATTGAAGAAAAGATTTTAATTCCGATTCATTTATCTCAAAGGTTAGAAAAATACATCTTTTACCGTCTTTTAGATCCTACAACTACGAATCGAGTAACGTACTGCCAATATCAATATTCATCTTAATGATTATAAATAAAATGATAAAAAACTTTTGAATCGTCAATAAAAAAGGACCCAAATGAGGTCGTAGCGTCGTAAATAATAACCCGAGGACATGGAAGTACCAATATAATTCACGAATCATTTACAATGCATACACTAATGACTGTATAAGCTATTTGTGATGCATGTATTAATTCCTTGACCGGATTACTATGTGCCCACCGGTATTTAAGATCTTAACAATATTTAATTATAGGACATAATTAACACACTACTCAAATTGGTGTTAGATGGGATTGACAAGCATTTTTTGGAAGTTTCTAAATTTTACTGAAATATCAATTCTTTTCGAAGAGGTGCTCGAAAACCCTAATGAAGCTCAACGAATAAGGACGAGAAATGTTCAAATCCACTCACTTGTAAACATTGTTGTGGAATTTATTATAAGATGCAAATGCCAACAGGACACCGAATCCAGGACCCAGAGAGAAGAATACTTGTGTAGCTGCGTCCACCCAAACCTATCAAAAAACGTGTGATAAGAGACAAACCAACATTATTCAAAAGAAAAGGTTAATATTATTAACGAGAGAAAGATATAAATATTAAATATTTATGAAGAGGGCTATTCGGAGTTCAAATTACGCATGAGTTTTTTTATTTTCATAAACGTCATCTAATAGATTAAAAATAAATTGTTCGAAGATGCATTACAAAGTATTTCTTATTCTACGCATGCGAATACATTTTTTCACAATAAAATCAGCACGTATGTACAGAAAGCGGTCGAGTAAACCGTTTACCATGATTTTTAACTACTTCTCGATCCAAATTTAATCAATTTCTCATATTTATTCATTACTGTATTACATTACAGTGGCAGATGAAGATTTACGCACCTATTAAATTGCCTCGGCTTATGGTGGAATTTTCCTTAAGATTTCGCAAGGAATAATGCAATTAATTCACGATTTTAGCCAAGAATGGCTTTCGTATTTTCCACAGAAAGTTAATCAATTTTTCCTATTTTATATACAGGCAGGTTCTTCTATTTCTACCACTCAATTCTGATATTTCTTATTGTCACCTACCACAGCTGGGTGATGTGCTGGGTAGCAATACTCCAAAACGGCAAAATTTAAGTACATAATGCTAGATTGCATGGACTACTACAATTGCTATGGATGAGGTATCTCTCCTGACTGTCGGATCTGATACAGTCCAACTAGTAATAATTAAGGATCTTTGAAGTAATTCTATCCCTTCATTAAGTCACTTTGTTGCGTATAAATTACATTACTTTGAGTATGAATGATAGAATGAGAATGATATAATATTCTCATACTTTAGATTATTTAAAGTTTAGTCAGAAAATCGTCTCTAAGAATGAAGCAAAAAATGTATTTCAATTCCTCCTATCCATTACTCCTGAAGTAGAGATATAAATAAATCATGTTTATATTAGCAATATCAATGATAAGCAAGGCATGAAAATCGATAATTTTTGAAAAAGGAAAGCATTGCTGTTGAACCATTGAGGAGTAAAATAATATTTTTTATTCGTTAATGGTTCAACAGAAGTTTATTTTATTGCCTTTCACAAAAAATGAAGCTTCCATTTAAATAATATATTGAGGTTGATTCCAAGTGAAATTCGATGAATATAATTATATATAACGAGCGAATTAAATGTAATGCGCTTTATCAAGGGCTAGTACAAATATGGAAAACACTATTATAGATTCCGTCGGAAATGGCCTCAAGGACGTCTCATGTTTTGCACTTATTCGATGCAGTCGTGTAACTTGCATTTATTTTGACCACCATCGATAAATAGGTATAAGATGTCAAATCTAAAATTACTTTAGTATAGATTCAGATTTATCTTTCAAACAGTAATTGGTAACAAAGCACTCGATAAATTACGCGTCTATAAGGGTGGTAAGCTATTTCTTTTCGAGGGGAAAGAAATATCAATATGCAGAAAATTATGCTGAAATTGTTTATAAAACGTGAGGATAGTTCCGTCTGAAGGAAGTTGCACTGTACTTAAGAGAGCAGTGCAGCAGAGAGAGATTGAATCCAATCCGCAGCTATTCCAGAAGAGGATATAAATCATTCAAGTTTTATGTATGCAGCTTACGAATGATGTTGAACAATTTAATTCTTTAATAGGATCTCTTTTGCGTTTAGATTTAGAAGTAAGTAACGTTACGTTCCTTATATGAAATCAAAAATAGATACCAAAACTCTATTAAAATTTGATATAGTTTGTATCTCAATATATTCACTGCTTCCATCAGAAGCAGTCGTGGCCGAGTGGTTAAGGCGTCTGACTAGAAATCAGATTCCCTCTGGGAGCGTAGGTTCGAATCCTACCGACTGCGAACTTTTTTACATTATGTTTTCTGCACACGTGAGCAATTCAAATCGAACAATTTTGTTGATCTTGTATTCGCAAAGATATAGAGCTTCCAGAAGTTTATTAATAGTAAAATTTCGTTCGCACTTGCAAGATAAAATTGCAAAAATAAATATTATACTCGAGAAAGGCTGGAAGTTAATAGTTCCTTACACCTCAAAGAATACCTACAATATACCTATATGCGTATATCAGGTGTTGTAAGCGTCGAAAATTATTTTTCATTCAATCTGTGCAAATTGTGAATAAAATCATATCGATTCATGCTTTCGTTGCTCCAACAAAACTCAGGATTAAAACTCATAATTATATCCTACATCCCTAGAAACAACCACAATATATATATATATTCATATATTAGTAATTAATTAATATAAACATTAATCAATATTTTGAATAATTGAAGCGTTAGGTTGTTAACCTCTGAATACAATTGGATATATTTATTTAAGTTTGTAATGGTTAATCTTTACACCTTAAAATGTCTGAATCTACCGTTTTTGCTTCTTGTAATCATAAACATTTTGATAGTTCCATCAAGTACGTAAATTTCGATATTTTCGATCATTAAATCCTAATCATCCTCGTTTGTGCACACCTTAAAAATTATTTTTTTCCGTGAATTACTTTATAAGAATAAAGAATGAGTGCTACGGATTTAATTCTCAATTACCTAAATTCTCAACAGCCAATGACAATTCGTTTATATAAAAAAGAACTTGCTCGTGATTCTATTCATTAATGGTCCTTTTTGTATTTGAAAATGGATTAAGAAACAGCTGTTGATTCGGTTTGGAAAATTAAAATTCGGTATGATACTTTCGGATAAGAATATTTCTTAATGAATTTTTTTGACCATCATATGTTAGGCAAACCTTTGACTTTATGTATGCTTTTCCTTTTTATTCGCATTCTAAGAAAACCAATCACTTACCTCCGCTTTTGTTATAGCCGAAAAATTAGGAGAAAGATAATAGCGTATCCCTTCGTCGGCTCCAGGTAGGGTCACTCCACGGATCAAGAGGATGAGTAGAACCGCGTAAGGGAAGAGAGCCGTAAACCACACGACCTAATGAATTAGGTGAAAATAAGGAATTCATACATAGAAAGTACTCTGTTAAAAACTATCGGGAACTAAAAACATGAAAATAATAATTTATGGAAATAATGCGTATCGAGTACTCGGCTAATCTTTGTAAATAAAGAGTTCAGCGTTCGTTGATGCCAGTTGGCTCAAATAAGGATAAATAATATGAATAAATCATACATTAGATCATTACATTTACATTGTATCATATATTTGAATGGATCGATCAATACGGTTATAATATTATACCGTATTATATATTTATTTTATTGTAATATATAATTTTACTAGTAAGGTCACGTCATGAAACATCAAAGTAAGAATTCTATGATTTAAAATCTCATCATCAGAGTATGACTGAAGGTGCGCGCCCTGTAAAGTTTCAAACTCGGAAAGTTTCAAATTACTCCATCAGAAATCCGAGGCACACAATATTGACTGTATTTCTAGATGATATGTTAAATTAATCTTGGCAGAGCTTTTGTCTTAATTACCGTAGAATGAATTTAAAGCTCTTAAAATCTCAGATAATTTCTAAACATCTCACAAGGTTAAACATTTTATTATTGTTAACTATCATATAAGGACGCTGAATGTGAGCAATTCCGTTGCTAATGTCCTGAAGTAGGTTTTTTTTATTCTACTATTGGGCATTCTTAAGGACTAGTAGATACATGGAACAATAAATTTCAATCGATTTATCAGTTATATCCGCTTGTTATTCTCACGGTATATTAAGACCATGGCCATTCATGACAATCGATGGTAATTTTACTCAATATGTTTTGTACCTTTCCTGAAGTGGAAATACCCTTCCAAAGACTGAAGTAGCAGATGAGGTAGACAGCCAAAAGACACAAAGCGAGGTCCCACTTGATTTCTCCGAGATCATGTAGCCCTGAACTCTTGTCCATTTCTAAGATCGCTCGGCTGGAACAATTAGTTTTGAATCGTTGAATATAGGTTGGAACCAAATCGTTATGTAAACACCATCATTAATGAATTTCCATTAAATTTTTTGCTTACTGTGAGTCTAACACAATATTAATTATTCACTCATAGCAATTCACTTTACTTACTTGAAGTATTCTGTAGCTGCAGATGTAAACATGGTAGCATTAGCAGGTGTCATTCCATATCCCATGTCTTCCGGTGGATAAGGCGAGTCCATGTCTCCGACCGAAGAATAGGAAAATAAGGAAGTGTCTGAAGTGTTCATATCCATCTCCATACTCGAATTCAATTTCTCTCCGTCTTTTCCAATGTTTAGCTAAGGTCCATGAAATAGAAGGAAATGAAAAAATAATGTACAGATTAAAAGCAAGGATAAGATATCACTTTTCTTTCCATAAATATGTAATGTATGCATTCAAATAAGATAGAAAGAAATAGTGTTTATATTCTGAAAAATTATGCACGTTGTTATGTTTGTATGAAACTCAGTAGTTTCTGCTAATAAATAATTTGAACTTGCAATACGTCCATTTAAAGTACATTTATCGCTTTAGTTTTTAGACAGCTGATTATAAGTAAATTTGATGATCCTCATCAAATTTACTCATCTTCAACGAATTAGAAATTAATAATCCCTTAAAATCAAATAGACTTATAAAAAATATCGCCAAAAAGTGAATTTTTAGCATAATGACAAAGAAATTGATTGGATTTTTAAATGAATGAGAAACAGTAAATTTTGCACCTACATAAAAAATCGTAAATACTCTTTGGATGTTAATAAAAGTATCCTGTTTAAAGATATGACTCTTTTCAACCCAATTTGTTCTCAGGGTTAGCTATATTACGAGTTCTTGATATCAGTTACGATGAAATGTCTTCTTACCGGCCGACATCGCGGCGTGTTCCATACGTTGTCACAAGTGGTCCATGGAAGCATGCTTGTGAAGGAGGCGAAGAAGTATCTCAAAGACCAGGCAATGATCACATTGTAATAGAAATCCACGTAGAATGCGATGAGAACGACTGAGTAACCAATACCTGAAAAAATGTACAGTTATTACATCTCTGTGTTTTACTCGATGGTCGAAGCACCTCCGCCTTTATTTGTTTAAGGTAAATAAAAGTTTACGAGAAATGAAACAAGGTTTTTCTGTAAAGCACAGTATTGTAATCACTAATTAGTAAGTTCAAGGTTAAAATAAAGGTATCATTGCTAGTATGTGCGCTATTATTTATGTAAAATAAGTGATCATTGACAATTAAATAAGGAAAACACTCTGCAACGTATTACGATAGAATGAATTCAAAAGATATTAACTAATTATGATACTGAACTAAATTTATGTACTATTAACTATCCGTTGCATTATAGATCAGATACTAAATTTTAATAAGCGAAAAAAGCTGGGGTATCGGTTTTGAATGGACCCATATTTTGTTAGCATATTGTGCAGAGCTATAGAAAACTTCAATATTTTCTTTTACTACTGTTTTTCTGTACTACTGACTATTGTTGGACTTATTTAGAAGATCATGATCATTCTTTCGCTAATATGCATCTGCTGAAATTGAGAAAGAAAATATATTATTATGTATTTTATAATTATATTATATAATAATATATTTTAGAATTTGTTTATGAAAACAGGAGCAGTCATGGCCGAGTGGCTAATTATAAAATGAATGCTAATAGATTATGCACATTTTATTAACAACATGACACCTTTCGTCCTTTCTCTGAAAAATGAAACACCGTAAGGATGATGGTTTTATACCTTCTTCCTCATGAGAAGTACAATTTAGACATTCTTTTTAAATATCAAAATGTGAACCCGCTCCTTTCACATTTTTGTTTACGATTGTTGCCGTCTTAACGTAAGAAAAGAAATACGTTCTTTTTCGTGTTTCACTTTTAGGATTCTATCGTAACATCAAATCTTGATTGGAATTTTCAACGAATATCTTTCTAAGGAAACTTCTTCGTGAGACCTCGCGTTATAACAGCGGATCTCTCAGGGACGTGACTGGAATAATCTCTTCATAGTATATTTTGAAAATTCTTTGCTGAGTTAATCATAATTAGACTGATTGATATGTTAATTTCTCCTTTAGAATTAAAATTATTTTTGATTTATTATTGCGATATCTTTTATTTGTCCATGCAAATACTAAAATCTCCTAAATATGTTCGTGGAAGAAATAAGACTTGTTTCAGATAATAACAAAATTTACACTTGTTTTCGTATTATATTTAAGATTTAAGCAATTGTTATTGAAAGTGAGGAAACGATTGACGAATCAAGTTTGTTTTCCCTAAAATATACGTGAGTTTCAATTTAGAGACGATGAAAAACTACAACGAAATAAAGGAAGTCTAAGTGATCTTTGGGTTCATTGCAAGAAAACGGCGAACTACTCCCATTTTAATTGATAGCAATCATCATAAATCCCTTTAATGGCCCAATCGAATTTCTCGTATCTCAGACACGTGCGCTGTATCGATAATACTTTTAATAAATAATAATAAACATTTCTTTTCATAGCCTTACATGTATTTCTAGGTAAACAAGAATTACAGTTGAATACTGTTTAAGGCAATAATTAAAGTAAATCAACCCAATCGAACGTATGCATGAGGTTGGTTAAGGGAATTAGGAGTATTTTGGTTTAAGTGTCTGAGGTTCTGAGACACAACTAATATGCACGATCTCAATTTTTAATTAGTTAAAATTAATAATTATCATTTTAATTATGATAAGAATTAATTATAATTACGCAACTATTATCGCTGAAATATCTTGAATCTACGAAAATGTGTACATAGAATGATAACGGAATTTTCTGGTGTTTGTAAGTTTATCTATATTTTTACTAATCTTAAACATTTTACTAAACTTTAAGTAGATTGTTCACACGTACAGTAGTAGTATTTATAGATATTTTCCTTCTGCTTAAAGCTAAAACTGAAACTAATTG
The DNA here is from genome assembly GCA_020796165.1 of Pantala flavescens. Classification (NCBI taxonomy): domain Eukaryota; kingdom Metazoa; phylum Arthropoda; class Insecta; order Odonata; family Libellulidae; genus Pantala; species Pantala flavescens. The sequence goes on from CM036883.1 coordinate 52,261,887, forward strand.
ATGGAAGTCTGTTAGAGATATCAACCCTTTGAGTTCATTAGGAAATTTTATTGAAAAAAGGGTTTTATACGTTTAAAAAGATGCTGTTACCGCAAAGAAAAGTAGATGTAGCGTAATGCATCGCAAAAGACAGTTCATGTGAAAAACGTGATACCCAGGAAACGAGGAGAGACTTCGTCGCAATAATTTATGAAAAATATATGTTTAATTCTAGTTATTAAATTTTCTTTTAATTTTTTACAAAACAAAAAAATAAGTCTTGCATTATATTTATGAAGCTATTCTTCTATTAAGTAATTAAAATATAAAACTGAAATGATAGACATTAAAATTTTCATTTCCATTTGATCAATAAAATTCATTTGGAATTCTATGTTACTATTTGGGTGAAAATTTCTTAAAGGCTATCGTTTAGATTAAAATTAAATAAGACAATTGTTTCATTAAGGTTCTTCCCCATAGTGTCCCACATTATAATTTGCGATTAGGAGATTCCCAACTTTTAAACAACGATGGAAATACATGAGTGATGATGGAAACATGTGAGTGAAATTCATTCCATCAAGTCTTCGCTTATTGATGTTCGTATGCAGAATTTAAAGCTACGAAAAGAACTTTTAGGAAGATAACATGGGATTTTTTCCGACGTCAGCGGAGAAACATCTTCATTTAGTTCTCCTTTAAAACTCGTTCCTCGAGATGAACGGCAGAAAGACCAAAGGATAATTGGGTTCGAGGAAAAGAACTTGTCTTCACAAAAGCTTCTCTTGTTTAGTTTCCATGCGCCGACTTCATTAAAAACGCTGACCAAAGTTAGGATTTGTTAAACTTTTAAATATCAAATGACTCGAAACCGAAAAACTCAATACGAAGTGAAACTATGAACCACAAGGAATTGTAGGGTAACTCGTCTTAGATTAGAGAGGAAGAGATTTAGGATAAAATAAATCATTTTTTCAACTGTCAGATTCTTTAAGCAATGACATTAGCAAAAATGGCTAAAAATTTACGAAACTACACATGACGAGCATATCCCAAAATAGAAATTAAAAACTAATTTCTTATTCATCAACTCATACTCGACATTCTTCAAAATCAAAATTTGTCATTCTGTTCAATACAAACTCACCGAAAAGCTATAAGTAACTAATATAAATTAATCAACATTTAGTTGTATTAAGAATGCGATTATTTTTTTAATACGATTGTTTTTTATAAGGCAAGGATATAGCTTTGAGAAATGTTATTTCTTTATTCCTCTAATTATCTCGTCGAATTGACCTCTAGTTTAATACTTATCAGATCCTTAAAAAGAATATAATTAGTCAAAAATTGAATTCATTGATTCTTTGAATTCCATTGATGGTGAAAAAACTTTGCAAAAGCTTCATCATCGAATTTCTAACTTATCAATGTTCAATATGAGAAGGCGTTACTTAGGGGAAAGCTATAGTATATTTGAAAAACTTTTTAATTAATTTTAATAAAATTTGCTTTACTAGTGACCAATTACGTTATGTTCAAAATGAAGATGTTATTTAACATTTCGAAACAGCTCGCTAGGAAAGCAAATTTTCTGTGGAAAACAAAATGAAAGTTTTTCCATTATATTATCAATATTCCTTTTCTATATTATATTTTCCTGGAAAGCTCTTACGTATAGTTTTACATAGGACCTAAAATTCAGAGATTCTGTGAAATCAATAATATGGCAGACATTACTTACTTTTGAAGTTTATGCTCATTTTGCAACCACACTAACAACGTTTGAAGTAACCGATGCCTTATAAGTCTTCACATAAACTGCCTAATTATTCAGATTAATTTAAAGCAAGCAGGCTTTGTTATATAATTAAATTAAAAACCTTCAATAATTCATGATACCGCTAAGTAATGGTTTAAGAATCTTTTAATTTCATAGAGCATTTCAATAACAAGCTATTTAAAAATTAGCTTTAAATAAATTGTATTCAATAGCAGTACTCGTAAACTAAACGGTTTACATTAGATAAATCAATTTCTAACTACTTATGGATTCTCCCAAGTTGCTTTGATTCCTCTGTCCCCATCCCACCCCAACTCCCCCATTCTTCTGCATTCGCCTCCCGGAATCCCTCCGGTCGGAAACTACGGCCTTCTAGTCGTCCCAGCACCGGAAATGTTATTCAGAGCCCTCTATCGATAGTAAAAGAGAGTGAAAAGGGTGCGAACGAAATGAAGAAGTAGTTGAGTGGAACCAATAATGGCTTCGGAAGCGAGGAAAGGAGATAATAGAAATATCGATCGAAGAAGACTGATAAAGGAAAGAAAAAAGAGAAATTCATAAATCCCGTAGAGATACGTTAAATCGAAACGATTTTTTGAAAGAAATGTATGAAGTTATTTAGCGCGCATGATTTTCATCGAGGAAGACTCCCGCAGATGAGAAACGTTCTTAAAATTGAATTTTACGGTTGGTTTCTCCTCCAAAATCAAATTCCAGGAGATTGCCATATTTCTTTCCAGTGGCATGTTTTTTATTGCTGATAATTTAAGGACGAACAGCCCACGATTTTTAAAAAGAGAAAGATGATCGTAAATTCGTACTTTTACATCAAATGAAGACTTGATGATTACTTAGATTTTTAAATGAACCTCTTCTGAGATGCTCTTATGTCCCACTTCTACTATACATCTCTCAATTCTCGCTTAAATTAAAACATTCACCTCCATTCCTTCTATCGTTTTCATAGTCTCTTCGTAAAATAAAAGTTCGCATGTGAGGGTTCTTTCTTATCTCATGGGCGTAAAATATCGTGATAAATACGGTAATTTAACACTGTATTTATCATAAAGTTCTCATTCTGATGAACTTGAGAAGAGAACCAAAAATTTAAAAACGGAATGAATAAATTATTAGTACAAACTTTTCATAGGATGGGAGTAATTAAAATTAATGCAGTTTTTTGGATGAAAATTTGCGGTAATATATTATTATCATTTATTACCTATGCATTAATTCGTGCTAAATTCTCTAATATAAAGCCAACAAAGGAGAGCTATGGAAATATCTGGAGGAAGTAAGTTTTCCACATATTTCAAAGGGAACAAAACACCAAATATTCACCGCCCATTTCATTAAATGAATGCGTTTATATACTTTGAAACAATAGCTTCAGTGTTTGAACATATCGATCTCTTCGGGAATGTAGATAAATTCGTAAACTAATGGACAGATTACAACACGAAGAAGATAATATAAAAGTGAGAGGCAATAATAGGATTCGTGGATAAGGCGAAGAAAGAGAGAAAGATGACAGCAAAATGAGGCACACTTCCTTAAAGAAATGGCCATTTGGAGCACAATGGGTCGTGCAATTGAATGGGCTAATTAGTGTGGCAGACGTCTCTTGATCGCGATTTCCTCTTTTAATCGATGGCAAATGATCTTCTTATTTCCTGTCGAAACATCGTCTTCATGACCCATTCATACCCGAGGTCAATCCACCCGTTCGTAATTGATCATCATTTGAAGGAAAACGTTCGATATTTACAAGAGTCCATCGATTGTAATTCATCGAAAGAATGCATTATCAAAGCCGTTCCTCAATATCATCTTCTAAAACTATTTGCTAAACTAGTGCTTAATGATACGTAATAGATCACCAGCTTATTCTACCTCGCATTATAAACTTTCTTCTGATTGAATTAAACTGATAAAAGTTGACTCTTATTTTATAATATGTACTTTCTATCGAAAGCCTTATTTTACCATTACAGACGTATTGAGTTATTTTATTCTCATGAACTCACCTTTAAAGAGAGGAACAAGTCGTCCCCAACAGGTAATAGCCCCTTTGCGGTTGAACTGACCCAAAGCCAACTCCATGTAGAACAGAGGTATCCCTCCGACAATCAACATGATGCAATACGGCACGAGGAAAGCACCTGGAATAAAGCAAAGAATGTATGAAATTAAATTGTTTTTATTAGAGAAATACCTAAAAAGAAAGACAATAAATAAACCATAAATATAATTCCCTGTTTGTTTGGTTAAAAATTAAATCCACCTTTGAGAAAATGTATGTTGTTATGCGGTACTTATTCTGATATCCATCCTTGAAACATACTCATCTATAAAGTCATGAAATCGTTTGAGCTGTAGAATTTTCAAAATCGTCAGAGTTGTCGTTTATCGTCGTGTTAATTCACGAGTTTTCGGTAAATGTGCGTGAAAACATGAAGTAAAAATGTTAAAATTCATTGGTTTGAGGTAACGAGAAATTTATAATAAAATATCAATGAAATAAAAATAGTTTACAATCGTTTTCTTCTTTGTTTTTGTTGTCTGTTACGGCTAAATTTCACTCTAAATAACGATTATTGTTATCATTATATTTAAGTGTTGATGGAAATATTTCCAGGATATCTGAGTAAGAACAGGTGGTATGGCATTGCCCTTCGAATAAAACCAAAGCGAAAAGATGGGATGAGGATCCAATCTCGTGTAGGAATCTATAAGATGACTTAGGTAAGTCTTTCCGATACCCTTGGGGAGCCGAGATAATGGTCCACAGAGGGTGGGGTCGTGCGGGTGGCTGCTGGTGGGAATTAAATTGGGAGGAAAGAGGAATTTCTAGTAACAGTTCGTTTCATTTCTCTTCCGATGTCTCCGAAGTAATCCGCGACATCTCGAAATGCGTGTGTTCTCCCAGATTTTCATTTATTATGAAGAGGCCTCATATCATCTAGTTCAATAACTGAAGTAGTATCAGTACGCTTGTGAAGGTAAATTTTATTTAAACATAGATAACATTGTATCTAATTAAGTTATGTATCTAGATAAACCCAATCACTCACTTCTTATTCTCAACTATCCAACTCCTCAAATAATATGTTTCCTTAGCGCAGTGAAATTTTAAGGACTGATAAATAAATAAAACTCCTATTAAAATATATTTCGTTCGTATATTTTTTATATTCAGCAAATCAATCTTAAATAAGGATTTTCTCCAGAATAGGATAAGACCTCAATTCCAAGTAAAGATCAATAGCCTTATACATAGACAGATGGATAATTTAAACTTGAAAAGCCTGTTCTATAAAATATATATTGGATGCCAAGCAAAGTAGAGTACTTAGATAGAGAACGGGGCCAGATACATCTTAATTTAGCTTTCATTGCAAACCTCTTGTTATATAACGATTGATTGTCGCATTTGGGCCAAAAGGAAAAGTTCCGTTACCGTTTCTCGTCATCCGTATCAAAGGGTAACACTTACCTTGTTTATTAATAACAGCGATCGGTGATATGGAAACTCTGATAAAAATTAATCTATTATTATGATGAAGTAATGAATAAAATAAATGTTAGCCACTATCACTCAAACTATCAAAATAATATAATCGATTTGAATATTATATTCATCTAAAAGGGGAAGTAATGAACGTGTTCATTCCAAGTAAAGTGCACAGCAAATTTATCTATCACTTCAAGTGCTTACATTTCGACTCTACGGAGTGCATTGGAGTATTTCATCAGACACCATTCTTAATAGATTACAGTGATTTTTTTATATTAAGTGTTAAGGTTTAATTATTATTCTTTATATGTTAACTTAATTCACAATAACATTGTAATTATTAATAAATTCTATCTTGGATGGCCGCACTTCGTGGAACGACATTTTCAGTTGAAGGAAAAAAAGTACTTCGTATTTTCCGTAGGATATTTTTCATTGAACGACCGGTGTTGGCTCATATGCCATCATCAGGTCAAAACCTGATACTACTTTTACTAAGAAAGTACTTTTTTCCTTCAACTTAAATTGTAATTATTACTTATTTATCATCGAATAGGAAATAAAAAAGGTTATAATTGATGAAATTTAAAATCTATTATGATGGTCAAACGAGAACTCAAACGAAGTAAAAAATTTAAAGTTTAAAGTCCAAATCTTTTCAAATAAAAGCTTTTCCATTACCTAGAGCAATATTGAATGAATGTAGAAAATACAAATTTTTAAATTGGTACATTACAGTTCATTCACCCGAAGAAATTTAAAATAAAATATAATAGATTTTATAAGTTTATTCTCTGTCCAATTCAATTCTTTGTCTAAAATAAAAACATCAAAGAAATGTATCTCTTTAAGAATTAAAGGAAAGGTAGTTATAGAATACGGAGTAGAGAATCATCTTATTATGTTGATATTGTAGTAATAAAAGTTTAAATTATGTTTAATGTCTTGAAAGTACTTTCGTTAACTTTAAATCATATCTGTATTTGATAACTCGCACTTATAGCGAATCGTGTAAGAGGTTGACCTCCACGTATGGTATACGATGTTTCGTTCGATACCAGCGATGAATGTTATTTCTAGGTTAACTTCCCGAGACATGGTAATATGATGGCAGATATCGAAAGTATGTGTTCGCTGAAACAGGTCCCATTAAACTTGGCAAATGGGGCATAAGCCATCCATCGGCAGATCAAAGGGAAAGTGGTCAGTCTGAGAAGGCGATTACAGAGAATGAAGAGGCGTTCTTGCTTTTCGATCGTCCGATTGCCGTGTACTTCAACGACCTCACACGCTCTGTTTACGTAACAGTTCCCTTTGTGAATGTGGTCGAGGCCTGTATTTTCTCCGCGGACGTCCGGCAATTAATCTTACGGGTTTATCCGCGGAATCTTGGAAAGAAGAAATTCACCCGACTGCTATGTTTAGACCATATATATCATCATCGCAAGGTAAACGTTTTAGAAATACCCAGGAAAAGCTATTATTTCACTTCACAGTCATTTACCGATTGCTTTTAAAATATCTTATGTATGGGTGAAAGAATTTGCACTATTTAAAATAAATAGTTTTAATTACTTTTCTTACTTTTTTATGCCAAAGAAAGTTGTTCGACTGCTGAGTAAATTTAGCTCAAATACAACATATCCTTATAAAATATATCCATATTATTTAGTAACTAATAAAAAGAAGATTTTTTGCTACCATTTACATTTCGCATCGTTCTGTTAGCCTCATTTCCTCTCCAAATCTTTTCCTTTCTTCCTAATGCATTGATTATTCCGGAATTTTCATAGTAAGGTTTCTCTCGTCTAATATTCTATATGTTATATTCACAGTTCTAATTTCTTCCTCATTCGCTGACACCAAACTGACTGACAACATTTGGTTCGAGTCCTAGTGCCCTCATTCCTTTTTTATTAGCTCTAAAGACAGTTAATTTCTTAATTTCCATGTTTTCATAAAGATATATAAATATAATCCTCCCTGAAATCTGTTTCATTTGGAATCAAATATTTTACGAAAACGATTTATTTATCCATGCAGGATACTTTGTCATCCTAGGGAAAAGTTGCTCATTCCATCCTGTATCGATTCTGTAAATCGACTTAATCCGTTAATAACCCTGAAATTAATTCAAATGTCAAAGTCAAGGGTGCAATGAAGAGATTAAACAAAGTTGTAAAGGATATGCGGGTTCGCGCCCGTTGGTCCATTGGGAAAAGGAAAGAGCTCTTGGAGACAATTGTAAAGGAGTTGTGGAACAATGGAACGATATTGGGATTCCGATGGATCATTGGGGAGGAAGTGGCTTCTTGAGAAGGGAGACAATTGGAGAAGCATTTTGATGGATGCGGGAGATGAATATGCAGATGATGAGGGGAGCAAAAAGCAATTGGAAGGTAAAGCGGGAGAAATATCGACTGAAAAGAAATTACAACAGATGTAGAGGGAATCTTGGATCTGAGTGGAAATCAAGTGGATGTATTAGGATTCGATAAACGTTTCTCCAACTATACGAAGCTCTCGTAAACAATCTTTCTTTCTTTTAATGTACTTTTTATTACTATTTTACATTAAGTGATATCTTCGACATTCAGGTTTAGGTCTTAATTTATCTGCTTTTCGATTTACCCAAGATTACGATTCGATGTAAGTTGTTTATGTATTTTTTCTGGAATCATGTTACCTAGAGACCACTATAATTTACTTCTATGCGCTTTCCTTTATTTTGTTTTCCTACATCTAATACATGCTTCCTGCTCGAACTAGTAATTATACTCTTGTGTTCCATTTTGAAATTTATTTAATACTAACCTTCTCCTTTTCTATTCTCCATAATTGTCGATACAAATCTCAGAGGTTCATACGCTTCAGATGGAATTTATTCTACTCTATCATAAATTCATTACAACAAATAATAAACATATCCATTAAATCAATACAAAACTAAGAATTAGTTTTAATAGATTAAACTGTATGTAAACAAAATCATAAGATTTACACATACCCTTTGTCAGAGGTAATTATAATAACTAAATTCAAATTTATAATCTTTTCATCACTCATAATCAGCCTCCTTTAATCCAAATTCTTTCCATGTAAAATCTTTACCGCTCTTATGACACACGTCTTTTCTTTCATTCCTTTAAAAACGATTTCCATTCCAAGGCACTCTATCCCTCCTCCGAAGAAAAAGGGAATGTAAGAGTGGGTAAAAGGAATTGAGGGTCTTTTCCAAGGGTTAAGTGAGCAAAGGGTTTTTAGAGGACCTGAAAACGCGTACGTGCGAAAGAAAAGTATTGAAAATGTTTCAGAGTTTGTTTTATTTTCTTCAACCCGAAGTCTTAGGTGAAAGGAGAAAATTCACCAAAAATGGAAATGGTGGAAAAAATAGAGATTCTCATAATCGTTGGATCCTTTTATTCCACTTTTATTTCCCTTTTCTCCGAATTAGACGCTTTCAATGACAGAGTTCTTTAAGAAACAGAAATCCACGTTCAGAAGGGAAACTTTTTGAGGGAATTTCTTTTGACTGTCTTAGAGGAGACATTAGCAACAAAAATTTTCATAAAAGCTAATTTATATGGAGCCTTAATCATCCTGAATTTCATGTGGTTCACGCCCCGGAATTTTAAATATATTTAGGTAGTAAGATGTAAAAATTAAACATTTGAAAACGGACAGAATTTTAAGACGTATAAATAATATATGTAGCCATTGAATTGGTTGCATGTTAATTCAATCGGATTCGGGAATAATATAATTAAATAAGTATATAAGAATTAGATTTTTATCAAAATATTGAAAAATTGTATCTTTCCGTCTATATACAAAAATTTACAATTATCATGATAGTGAAATAAAATAGTTTTTCAAAATATTTCAAGGAAATCCTTCCAAAAGTTAACAAAGAAATCCAAGTTTTAAGTAATTGTTTATTTTAATCTGAGTATGAAGCTATTTTTGTCACAAGATAATACACCCTTAACTAAGTTTCGCAAAATTTACCTCATAATTAGCATCATTATCAGATAACACTATGGTTCTAACAGGTAAATATTAGGATAATATTATTTTTATTTACATTCACTTCAATGAACTGCAGGTTACAGATTTTACGCTGCCGCAGTGTACTAAAATGAACTAGTTTTATCACCGCTATTACAAAATGAATTATGCTTATTTATCATTACGGAATTTTAGATACACTTGTCTAAAGAAAATTCCTAATCGATTAACAGTATACTATAATAAACGAATTCAAAAGATGGGTAAGAAGTGATGTCTTCACAAGTCAATATGAAACCTCGAAGTTAATTTATCTGGGTCACTAAACGAAATTTACATAATTTCTTCTCTACCTTCTCTTTTGAACGGATTTCACCTTTAACTCATGAAGGTCTGCAGTCATTACATTTTCCTCTTCGAACCCCATCGTCACGGTAATACGAAGTCTTTAAGTAAGAAGCTTAAGGGAGTAAATTTTCTTGCTTTAACTTTCGTCATTCATTTGTACTTTTACATTTATACATTTGATTTAAATATACTCCGTGTACTCATATTTTTATTTTATTTCCATTCCATATGAAGAGGGTTAATCTAAACTATAATAAATATGCATGTAGTTTATTTAATTAGAATTATAATAAAATATTGTAGTTTTCAAACGCGATTCATTCCTCTGTATAGATTAGCAGATTTCACAATATTCTTTACGCAAATTTTGAATAGCAACTTTTGTGAAATGGTTTAATTTGAACCATCCTTGCAGTTAAAAGAAAGAATCTTTTTCATTGAATTTTACGGCATGATTAGCACACTTTTAATAACAAGTTATAATTGGGAAAAGAGGGAAGCTGATTATGTTAATAATTGGATAAATCGATGCTTTCAATTCTCCAAATAACTCATTATAACATTTTGTTGATTAAATTAATCTAAAGTATTAAAAATACGTTTAAACTCTGAAAATAATCATATATGTCTTTTGTCCAATCAGAACCATCTTTAAAGCCTAAGTTAAAATCTTATATAACTAAGAATTGGGAATTGGAACCTGTACAATGATATGAAATATTGAGCAGGCCGAGTGGTTAAGGCGTCTGACTATAAATCAGATTCCCTCTGGGAGCATAGGTTCGAATACAATCATCAATTTATCATCTCTAAATTACAATTTATAATAAAAGTTACGGGAATTCAACCGTTTAAATTATTGCTCGTATTTAATTATAACCTTTTATTTATGCCCAACTAGTGTTTTTTAATATTATGGGTCCAGGAGTAGTATAATATAAGAAACTCTATAAAATTTTAATAAGCTATCTCTCTCTCTCTCTATTATCAAATATAAATCATTTATAATAAAATAAATTCGTATAATTTAGAATTCGAGGAATTGCAAATAAACGATAAAGAAATCAGCCTTAAAGTACAAGATTAAATTAATACAATTAAAGATAATATTTCTTCTCTGTTTATAATAATACTTATAGTATATATTTGGTAAAAATCACAAGGAAATGGTTCTTTTTTGAGATATCAATTCTCAAATTTTGTTAATAGCGACTATATTAAGGCAATGTTCTATTTAATTCCAGTTCTAAATCACTCATGCTGAAAATTTTTAGTGTTTACACCCTCTACCACACGCCGAAATTTTATTTGAAAATTTATATAAATGTTAAATTTTAATTGTTCAAGTTAACTATTTGAAGGTATCTTCATCAATTACTTTGAACTGAGATACCAACCTCTAATACTGAATTTTAAAAATCTATTTTTGTTGGTTAATGCACGATTTGCTTTTCATTGAGCTATGAATGTCGTCTAAACAGCAATAAATCACAGGATATGTCTCAACAAGTGCAACGTACACGATTTCAACCATCTGAATATGGTGAGCAAAAGTATTGAGATTTCTAATTGGACAATTGATGCCGATTGGGGGTTGTTAAGGTGATTTCCTCGATAGATGCATAATCACAGTGGATGGACGACCTCCTGCGATGAGTTGGCATTCTCTCAAGAACAGAAGGGAGATTCATTTGATCTCCCTTTACTTCTGTGCTTACTATGGATGGTTGTAGACAATTTTTATAGTGAATAGAAGTCTATTTCAACAATATATCAGCTATTGAAAAGTAATAAAATTTTGTTGCTAAGAATTTTCAAGTAATCCCAAAACACTCTCATTATTTCATTTTCATATCCTCTTATTTTTATATTAAAATAATTTTCGTATTTTAGATATAAAATCTCTTCTCTAACATCGAGCTGTTATTTCCCTTCTTTGCATATTAACTTTTTACTTTCTTTTTGGTCTGTATTTTCACATTTTCAACAAATCCAACAGTTTCTTAACATACTACACAAAGTTTAAAATTCACTAAAACAAAAAAATCTAGAGAATAATCCATTTTTATTCGTTACCTAACATTAAATCCATCAACTAAATAACTAATCCTAACCCCTTCAGTTTGGAGCAAAATTTTTAAGAACCCCTTAAACACATACGACTGGAAATAGTAAATATCACAGTTTCTTTTTATTCCATTAAACACTTATAGTTTTATCGATAGCAATACACCATGATATAAATTAAACTTCCTGTGATGTATTTATTTTATACCCAGAGGATCTCGGGATTCAAAGATTCGTGCAATGGCAACGAACTCCATTTGTAGATTCAAGAAAAGAGAAAATTTAAAAGAAAATTCCCTATCGCATTTTTTAATGATGCCTTGACTCATTTTATACTCTTACACAGATCTATAATGATTGAGCGTAATAAACATTTCAACGCAGATTACGGACCAATTCTAAATAAGTAAATTAACATAGCGTGCATAAAGAATGGAGACATAAAATATCATACGAGAAAATTTCGCTCCTTAATTTTTATTTATTTCAAAATTTAGCGCAAAACCTTGGAAAAGAAATTCTACCTATATGTTGCACCACTGGAAATGCACTTATCTTGAAGTAATCACGTCAAGAAAACGTGTTCAGGTATCATAATTCTGTAAAATCTTAGGAATTCTGTTTTATAGTTTTGAATTCTCCTATAATTCTTATACATGACTGAATAGTTGTCGGATTTGAATTATCCACCCCCGAGACATTTTCATTTTGGACCCATCCTCTATTTCTCATAATCGACTCCATCCCAAGGGAAGAAGAAGACAATCTCCTGGAAAGAAGTGGCCCAGGATTCGGGCTCAACAGGTTTCCATGGGGAAAGATTTGGACTTGTTGAGTCCCTAATCCAATCTCTCTGCATTCCACTGCCATCCCAAAGGCCCTCTCCGCGAAAATTGGAAAGTCCGGAATGATTCATTTTTATGCAGCCGCAGAGAGCTTCCACGCCGATTTTCCAGAGCGATCTTTCCCCCTCTTAAGTGCTTTCTGCAGACGGATAATGGACTTCGGCTTTTATTCCGAGAGTGCGAACGGAAAACCGCCATCGAGGGATACTCCAGACCTTTCATGCTGGATTTTTTATTCGAACCATTTCCCTGTTTCCTTTGCCTTCAAAATGTGCTACGAACGCATATAATTCGATGATTTGACCTTATTCATTACCATTAGCTTATTCTTTCTGTTGAAAGTTGACTTTGTACCGAATTTATTTCGACTGAAGACACTCCGTACATCTTTCTGGCACACGTGGTGAATTAGATCAAAAATTGTGTACTACTAAAATTGTTAATACATTTTTATTTATTTCAGACTTTTTTCACTGATATTTAGATATTTGTCGACCTTTTAATTATTAATACGTTCTAGGCTAAAAGATTAATATATAAATCATTAGATAAAATTTATATTATGGATATAATCAAATACATGTAAGTACTTCAAAGAAACTGAAACTGCTCGGACTGAGAATTCTAAGTTAAAATACCAAAGTAACGACATATCTAACGTCAAGTATAAATTTGATTTCATTCGATTGTTGCAAATCGACCTGGACAGCTATTGACAAGTATAAGATCGGTATTTATAATTTATTATTAATTTAATTAAATAGGAAAGAAAGCGTAATTATGACGAATTTATAAGTAAGCTATCAATCATCGAGAAAATTAATCGTTAGAATCAGGAAAAAGTTATGCGCCATTGTCTTTCAGATAATACACTTCGAGAATATTTAATTTAATTTTCATTTTATAACTTGTTAAACATTATCGAAGAATTTATTTTAAATTTTAATGAATGTCTTTTAGTAGAAAATCTTTGTTTCTTTGAAAGAATGAATCTTTTAGTGAAATTTAATTGATCAACATTTTTACGATCTCGACTCATTGCAACAGAAGAAGACGAAATCGCTTCCCAAATTTACTAGTTAATTGGGCCAAATCAGGCGTTGAAAGGGTCAATCAAACACATTTCATTCTAAACTGCTTCTAAACAACATTAAACATGTGCTCGATCGAAAACTGTTCAGAGTGCATGTCATTTATTCGCGATTAGTTTATATTTAATGCACCTTTGTTAAACTCCTATGCCCAAGTCCTTCAATTGCTCTTATTTCTATACCGAATGCATTTCTACCACCTCTGCTGACACTTCTCATAGTTACCCCAAAGTCTTTGCAACTGCTCTGAGACGCAAAAAGATTCGGGTCCTTGGACAACCTTCAAAAGCCGTGAGAGGGACCACTCTTCGCGTTGAAAATGGGAGCGCAAATTTAATTTACTCCCCTTGTAAGCGCCTTGCAGCTCCAAGTCGATCGATTCTTCCCTCCGCCGCAGTTTTGAGCGGCGGTGCTAGTGTCGCTCGACGTTGAAGGGTTGTAGCCACTCGCTGTCGATTAATTAGGACCATCGAGAGGTTCGGAAGTGGTCTCATGGATTAATTAACGGCGCTGCCCTCTCCTGATAGATCGGGGGAAAAGAGAGCTTAAATATAAACTGATTTGATTGGTTCGTGAAGCTTAGGGGGTGAACAATGTGACGAACGTGTTGCCAGGTTACACGTGTTACTTCTTTTACTATGATCGTGTTTCCTATGGGTGAAAACGGTGGTTGTTGACCTAAATTCCATGGCTAGAGAGAGGGGGAAAAGTATTTACTGAAAATACGCTCATTAATCAAATCAAAATCAAAATTGTTTCTCCATAATCTAAATTGTATAGCGACGATTTTCTTAGAAATTGCCGTCCGAATAAAGGATAATTATTCTTATTAGTCCATTAAGACAAAATAAAATTATGCTTGAAGCGATCAAGTGGAATTCCAATCAGATTAATCACAAGACGTTTCAAAGAAATCAATTCTCAACAGAGTTATTTCACGTTGTATGGGATTGTATTGGCAAATGGGATTGTAAAGGCAAAATATTTATTTACAGAAGTCTTCATCTTCTACATACGAAGAGAGATCCAAAAACAGAGCAAAAGTAAATAAGGAAAACAAACAAACCGCAATCTTACGTGGGCCTTTCTGTCCCACAAGGGAACCCCTTGGGTCCCCCCTTTTTATCACTGATTTTTTTTAATGGGTCGACCACAGTCGTTCGTTCGGCATTAAGCCAATAAGTTCTATCGAACAGCGGAAGACCCCTTAGAAATGCATGAAGAAAGAGGGAGTGATTGAATGTTGGTAACACTCTTCAGCTGTCGGGAAACATTCGGTCGCTTTGTTTGACGCCTTCGATGGAGATGTGAAGAAAGAGTTAAGCGATTGAATTACACGACGTTTGGACGCACTCTTATGGGTTTGGATGGCGAAATCGCCGAGACATTATGCAAAGAAGGAAGGGGCGTAAAGCTCGTTAAGCAGACAACAGGTTGAGAAGATTTGCAAGGAAGCCGTCCAACTCGAGCTCCACGCTTTTCCCATCGTTCTGTAACATTTGAAAAGGAATGCGAGTTTAGTTGCCCGGATGCGCCCATGCATCGGTGCTAAGAAAACAACTCGTTTGTAAAAGAAATGAATAAGGGATAGTGATCCACCACTGCTAGGTGCTTCTTTCACCACTAAGCGATTGTTTTAGAGGAACAATATTCCAAGAATTATTGTCAATATTTCTTAAAATTTTGTAGAAAAATTAATTTTAATTTGAATTCTGTTGAGGGTGGATATTCTTAGTGGCCCAAAAAAGTCACTCGGCGCTTTTCAAAATCATTAATCTAATTTTAATGGCTTAAGAATACAATCGATGTTTGGAATAGAAAAACTCATTTCAGGCGGCTTCGGGAGCGTATATTTTTTTACATCTTGATTGATCATGAGGCAATTGTTTTTTCTACTCTTCACCCTTTTATCGACTTGAGAAAAGGCGCATTAGGGAAGAAATATTCCTAATTGGATGATTTATGAACGTGTATCGGTTAGCCTTAGAATTAATCGATAAAAGGTAAGTAACTTTTCGGTGGTCATCATGCTTTAAGTAATAGATCTTTTATGGTTGTTTTTGGAATATTAAGACAGTAAACCTTCCACAATTAGGTTACCCTTCACATTCGCAAAACTTAAATTCGCGAAAGTTATTTTAAAACTACTATTATAGGGGAATAAATGTTTAAAGTTTAACATAAAAAGCGTATTTGAAAATAAGGTGGGCTATAGGTATAAAGTGGACTATAGGAATGTGAAAATTCACTTAATTTATTGATATTAAAATTTAAATTGTCGGCTTAGTGAATCGTACATTTCGTAAGAAAATTTCGTAATTTAAATGAAAATGATTCAGCTGTTTGGCTCATATAGAGTAGTAATAAGCTTTTTAAACTAAAATTCTCAACCCTATATCATTCAATATTAAAACTTTATATTATATATCTAATATATTATAAATATAAAAAAAAATATTATGGTATCATGTTACTATTTCTTGTAAAGATTTACTTCTCTGAGGTACAGTATCAAGCTCCACCTCGGTAGTTATAGTGTAACTACTTTGATCTCTCATCAACTATCGAAAGAAACTCTGAACGCAGTTATGTTACTATTGAATCCGTGTACAAGAAAATGTTCATCATAATACCATTAGAATACTTATATAGCCGGTAAAGGATACTCAACTTTTGCAGGCTGGCGTAAATTTTAATAATTACAATTACCTCTCTGATATTCTAAGGGTGAATCGCTGGATAGTTATATATGTGTTTTCACTTTTCGATGTTATTTAGCCACTAATATTCAACCATGTTGAATATATTTAAAGAACTCGGTGCATTTGTAAAATTTATCAAATATATAAAAAATATCCTGATATTGAAAAAAATTTTTGTACTAATTTCGGGTTATATTTTTACCATTGAATAATCTTAAATAAGGATAAAATAAACTACCAATACGAATTGCAGAAAATGGAATATATTAAATTATATTAGTCATATTTGAATAACACTCGAATTCAGTCTTTTATTCCTAGTATTTATTCAATCTCCATCCCCCAACTTCTGAATCCCTGCATTCACTTCTGAAATCCTTTACTCGGAACATATTCCTTTCCCTTAAGAGTAGGCCCTAGTTCCTGTTACGGCCTAAGGTCAACTGATTGATGACCTCCCTTTATAAGGGCCTCTCTTGGGGGAGAAAGCTAAGAGCACTGAAGATGTGGAAGGGAAATTTCGCGAAAGAAATAAAGTGCTCCTGATCTTATGGCTTTAATACTACGACAAAAAATTCACATGTAGACAAACTTTTTTAAAAACTGATATTGACTAATAAATAATAATTTTACCCATAATTTTTTTGATAAATTGTGAAAATAATAAATGGGTTATGTAGAAAAAGGATATAAGTTTTTGGAAAATGGATTTGGTAGAACCCGAAAGAAATGTTAAACATAAGTTAAATCACAAAATCTTGTGGTCTATTAGCTATTGAACTCATAATCAATAAGAGTTTCGTGAGATGTTTAAAAGAATTGGTAAATAAACTGGATGTAAAAAGTATATAATTCTAATAAAATATATTTATAATAATTCTAGTCAGGCAATTCATAGGGGTTTTTTTAATGTAATATAAACATTTGCAATATTATTGCAATTTCTCTAACTCCTGTATTTATGAACTCCACAGCTTAGTATTACTGTTTATCTTTTGGGATCAAAACCAAAATTTTCTTTAACCGAGATTTAAATGCACATACAAAGAATCCAGCTTGCTAGATTGTGAACTTTAAAAATGGTGATGAGTTTACCGAATATAGACCTGAATCCATATTTTAATTTAGTTTGCTAGATTGCACCCGCAAGAGTAAACAAAATAAATTCCAATGTGCTCCACTAGCAAGATGCAGTGTCCCATGTGGTCTAGTGGCTAGATAGATTTTTTCTCTCGATGCAAATTATAATGAAGATCATTTTAGCATGAATCAGGTGAAGATAATATTTATTCTCTCGAAAATTCTGGTTTAGCCTTTAAAGAATAACATTCCCAGATAGAGGGTGTAAAATTTAACTATAATGTAACTTTAAAATTTTCTGTCATTAATAATGAATTTTTAAAAATTACATGATGCAAACAAATCACGCTTTTGAGGAGCTGAAATTTTTTTTGATTATTAAAATATAATATTTATTTTAATGTAAAATATTTCTATATTAAGAGGTGCTATATTATTTTTTACTTATATATTAAGAGCTAAAGCTCGAAATTCACGAATCCAAGTCAATGAGTAGAATTCTTTTCACCATATGAATATATGGCAGTCATGAGGAGGAATGATCATAGGGACACGTCTCGAAATATGATCGGTTCTGTTCATTTCCGTTCTCTTTGGGAAAGCGTCTGCACCGGTGTCGTCTGCATAAAGGCGAGGATGCGAATGATTCGTTCGGAAATACCACTATCATCACCAGAAGACTTCATCTTCATGCTCAACCCTAAAGGCCTTAGGAGTTCATCCCTTTGTCACACACTTTCCTCGGATCAAAATCCTATTATAAGCCACACACGGAGTGAGAGCCTTTTTGATGGAACCTCAAAAACCATTTAAACAGAAGCGACGCGAAAACCGCCTTCTGGTTCGCCTTTGAACGACATAGAGAGTGTGAAAAGCTGTAAATGTGATATATTTAGGATTTTTCAAGGCATATAGAAGTCATATTAGATGATAGCCTCATTATAACTATAGATATTCTATGGTAACATAAAAATATTTGAGTCTGATATTCATAGAAAAATCACTTCGTATAGAAAACACTGCGAGGAAATTTTGTAATATTGTTGTTGAATATATAAACCCAGACAAATTGAAATCTCTTGAAAACTTCTGAATTTAGACAATTTATTATCGAGTTATTCTGTTGTTAGAAGTATTTTTATTAGAAGGAAAAGAAAGGCTTCTCAAGAAGGAGTAAATATCCTTCCAGATGTTTTTACATAGGTTACACTCTGAAATCCTATGCTCGGATTGAAAAATTATCCTTGTTAATTCAATCAATATAACTCATTGTCAGTCACATCATTCCTTAATAATTTTATGCTTCATTGTACCTTTGAGTTTATTTGCTGCCCTTTCAGTTATATTTTATAATTTTTTACACGAATATTTTATTTTTCAATCGCATTTTACTTCCGTCAGTAAAATATATTGCATTCCTATAAAATATGAGGACTTCATAACAATGGAGACAACGGACCAATTTTCCCTAATTGTTATATCCGTCCTGATCAACATTTTTAAATTAAGAACAAATACGTTCGTTTTAAACTAATTCTGCCGTTAAAAGGAACCTTGAAAATTATATTTAGAAAATTACTAGCATTAAGAGCCACAGTAATAATTTTACGGATCATTGATCGACTTTTATCCTTTCAGTGTGGATTTTAATTCTCTTCGAACTAATTATTCTTTATTCTGTTACCATAGAATGTTGGATTTCACAGCAGAAGAGAGATGAAAGGTGCATAGAGTGGATCTATCAGAAGGGAGGGAAAAATGGGCGACGCCTGGAAGCAATTAAGCACAGCGTGAAATTGAGTTAAAAGGTACGATCAAACGATACGACGACAAAGGGGTCTCCCCTTCGCAAAGTAGCGGCCCGCGAAATGGAATCTTCAGACCCAAATACGCTCTTCGATACGTCTTTTCTTTAACTAATTGGGGACAAGTTAAGGGTTATTTTGTAGGTACTGAGAGGCTTATATTTCCAGAAGTTTCGTATTCTTTCTCAAATGATAATATATAAGTTCGATTCCTCTTCAGAGAATTAACTGTAGTGTCACTGAACATTTTGGAAAGTCCAAGATTATTTGGA
The DNA here is from genome assembly GCA_020796165.1 of Pantala flavescens. Lineage (NCBI taxonomy): Eukaryota > Metazoa > Arthropoda > Insecta > Odonata > Libellulidae > Pantala > Pantala flavescens. The sequence continues at coordinate 52,281,387 of CM036883.1, forward strand.
TTCAGAAAAAATTCTGAATTAGACCTGAATTTAAGAAAATTAATTTTATGAATGTCGTTGCTACTTTAGATCACGTTTTTACGTGCTACTTATGTGATTTAATCGTGCTGCGTCGCGCCATCTACGTAAATATTTAAGTGATCTCATATTTTCATCTTATTCTCATATCATTGTTCTTAGTAGCGTAATTCAATATCTTTAACTTAAGTACTATTATAGACAATTACAGGTGAAGACTTAAGCGGAAGTTTCTTAGTTCGTTATCAGCTATGAGTAAAAATTACCAAACTTATCTTTAAGTTATTTAAGTTACCAAATGTTATCTTATAGTATATATTTTTTCTCTTCGATATGTTGAGTCCCGTATGGAATTAGAAACTGCGAATTAAATTAATATAACACTTTATTTATAATAAGATAATCAAATAATTAAATTTTATGGTGGAATCATCATCATCTCATGTGGTCTACTGGTTGAGCTAACATCCAGAAGGCCCGGGTTCTATTATCGGCAAGGGAAATTTTTGCCCGATACTTTTTTATACACTAAAATATTTTAGATGCCATAATGGTCCATATTCAATTGGCATCGAATTTTTATTTTAAAAGTAGTTTACGAAGAAGCGAACTACCTTCCTTTTGATATCTTAATGAACAAAGTGTTTCGACTCAGTACTTCAACAAGAATCTCATGTAAGTATTTTATATATTCACTAATCTAAGTTTAAAAGTCACCACTTAATCATATCATACGATTCATATTTTTAATATCGGCATCTAAAAATAAACATAACTGTAACACACTACATTCCCTAATTGATTTACCCATATTTCAATAAGAGTAAATACATTGAAGGTATTAAAAGCAATTCTTACAAAAACAATAAAAAAATATCGATATTCTTTATCAATGAAACAATTCATGTAACTCCTAAATTCAGAAATTAAAGTTTAAGTCATTCTCCTCTATTTTAACACATTCTTCCCGAGAAAATTGTTGGTGAACTTTGGCAGAGACCTTGAAACAAGCGGTCAGCTACATTATCCATCCCCAGCAGATTTATTTTAAATAAGTAGAGCATTAAAAACCCACAGCGCCTTTAATTGGGGAATGATCACACGCATTATCGCAGAAGTTAACTCTTCCCTTCCAAGTCATCTGCTGTAGGATTCCATTAGGAAGGTGGATAATCCAACTATAAGCCAACGCTGATCCCATTTCTCATTTTAACGCGATGCTCTTCCATTACCATCGCCATCAAGAAGCTGTTTCCGACGTAAACTGATTTGAAAGCCATTCTTTTCTAATAAACACATTTTCCGAATCAAAATACTCTCAGGAGATTCAATCTATGCAAACACTGGCCTTGAAGTTGCTTATTATAGATAATCTACTTCCTTATCATCACCCTCATAAAATTTGAGCATCAAATCAATCATAGGAAACGTATTTAAGTATAAGTAAATAATTGAATATTTTCTCAATCATGTTGATTACGTGGAAAAATAACAATGTCTGTTATTTTATATAGTAATTATTATGTGGCTGAACTAATTAAACTGCTTACATTTCAAGAGATTATCATTATTATATCATTGAATTAAAACCACTATTATTTTAAATTATGAAAACTAGAGCAATAGTGTTTGTTGAGAGTATTTTCTCAACTTTTTTGTATTTTCAAGATTCCTTATCTTTTGGAGAAAGATTTTAAAACGCAATTATTTTTAGAAGGCAAGATTGACGTACCAATAAATATATACTGAAATAAGGGGAATATATGCTATTACATGCCTAAATTTGTCCGAGTTTACCAATGTCACCTTCTATCTAACGAGTTATTTCCTCCTCCCTACGAATTATTCGCATGTGATATGACGCTTTATAAGTATAGGTACCTTTTTAGGAATTACACTAGAATAAGAAGAGTAACTTAGTGAAATAATTTGTGATAGTTTTAGAACTGGAGATGCTTTACTTTCTACAGTCCACAGCTAGATGATATTTGAAGAAAGTACGAGTACGAGTAACAATATTAATAGAAATATTTTGATGTATATAAAATTACAAAAAATGAGGAATTCAAACGGCCTAAAAGGAATAATGCTCGACGATATAGTACATCCAGCGAGCTTTTCTTTTTGATCCAATTGATCGCACGGCTAATTAGGACTGTGCGTGATTGATCTGCAAGCATCCACTCTGTAGCTGAAAGAATATGTTTTCCTATTCCTAATAAATAGATCTTGAGCATTTTTACTATAGTCAACGATAGTCCTTAATAAACTATTAAAAGAAGCAATTCCAGGGTTAATGAAACAGTATGAGCAACTCATGAGGGACAACGCAGCGACATCTGGTTCGACCACTTCAAATTTATGGGCGGAGAACATTTAGAAGATGATTATGAACAACTCATCAGCCATCTAATAAAAGGGGTTTCAGAGGATTTTGCGAAACTAAATCACCCCATCCCCCTTCCAATCGGGACGATATATATTTTTTCGCAAAATTCGCACTATTAAAAGGAGTCCTTTTCAATATCTCCCATGGAAACCAGGTTACGACATTTTAATGACGTAAAGTGGAACGGGTTTATTCGATTCCCTCCCCTTATTCTTTCGCCCCCATGACACCTCTCATCCCATTGGGCCGATTGATCCGTGCATGCACATGACAACGCCCGCTCTATTGGAAAAAAGAATGGGACGCGTTGGATTGACAGACGACTCGAGCGAAATCAATCGAAGGGATATAATTAGAGAGAATCCCAATTGGAAAGAAAAACACCGATCTCGCGCGACTCGTTCCGAATCCGTTAATGTCGTCTGTACGACTTCGCGAGTTTATTTGGAAAGAATCCGTTTGTTTCCTGTTCTTCAAAGAGAAGATTGTTATAGAGTGTAGTGATATGACAGTCGATTATCTGTTCATCCCCTATCAATTCATGCTCAACTTCAAATGGAGGAATCATATACAAAAGTTAATCAGATTAACTTTTAGATATTTATTTCCATGTATGTTCTCAAGTGTTCAGAAAAGGGCATAAGACATTTATTATTATTAATCTAGATCTATCAATCGTTCTAGAACGATCCACAAATGTATTTTCATTGAAATCTTTTCTACGATGGTTTAAAGCTATGAATTTTTTATAAGAGATGAGTTATAAATTACTCCTCTTTATTAGATAAAAATTATAACTATTGTTATTTAAGTTAATAATAATAATAATAATCTTGTTTAACCATAAAATATAACAATAAAAATATACAGAAAATTTTCATCTTCCTTTTTTTGAAATTAAAAATATTCTCATCATATATTGAAAATGAACAGACAATTCAATTTTGTTTTTACCTAAGATTTTCTGATATATTTGTTCGTGATATATTAGGAGCATCAATAATTTGGGTTCTTATTTTTATCTTAAGATTTAACTACTCTCCATATTTGGTTAATAACATTCTTTTACCATCTTTAAAACAGAAAGAAAATAAAATGAATCGAGCAATGAATATCAAGGCTAAAATAACCTTATAATATGTCACAAATTTCGACTTATATTTCCCTAGTTTAACGTATTAAGAAGAATTTTAAAACCATAAAAATGAACTCGGCTGATAGCCTAAAGGGAAGAATTTTTAAAATTAGTTTGTAATGAAAAGAGTTTGTGTGATTCTTGAAATATTACCACAGAAGTAACATGGAAGATATGAAAGTAAAGGCATCTTTATTGCGCAAACAATCCATCCCATGCCATACACTGATAGAATGTATCGAAAACCGCAGTGTGGTTTATAAATCTGCGGTTAGAAAGGTTACAGTAACGGCTGATCACTTTCACTAAATTCAGATGAATGGGAAAGAAAAATGTACATTGATATACTTCATTGTATCTTTCATCTTACATTTTATGAGGGAAGATATTTCTTCGAGGAGATTTCAATGACCAAAAATATACCGCTCTGTTAGAAAATGAAGGATTTTGCCTTATTACCTCAAATACGACTGTTCCTATAATAATTAAGGAAAATTGCGTCTTTAAAAGATACTGAAAAGATAGTCTGCAAAATTCGACTCCGAAAAAAATAATTTTTTATATAAATAGAATTGGCGTAAAACATTGGTTTTACTCATTTACAGATATGGTCTTTGGAGTAATTAGTCTCTACTAACTAACTCTAACTCTAGTAATTTTCATTTGAACCAATTCGATGTAAGTATAGTTAAGATCGGTACGGTATGGCTAACTGTTATTTATTTTTAATAATTTTCATTATCTCCTGATCAACGTCATTCCAAAATGAGAATCACTGTAGAATTCTCTCAAGCTGCCTTTGAATTTATATTTAACACATCATTAAAGAAGACAATGAAGAACAAACCAAGAATGCATACAAGTTAGAATGAGTTTATAATTTCTGAAATCATCGATAGTGAAAGGCCAATCTAAAAATACAGAAAAGACCATAAAGAGATACCATCTGATCTACGTGGATTATTCTCTTTGTTGCTCGTCGAAAGATGTTGGTATAAAAGAATTATTGTTCCTTCCACACCTTAACACATAATGTCTTAACTTGTGCGCATAGACAATAGTTCTGCCTGAACTTCGACCTTTCCATCGGCTGGTTTTCGGCCTCGTCTGGAAGTACGAAGACGCCGTTGGTTGTGCAGGTTCTTCGCGACCTAATTCTGCCGACTGGTTTCACAGATAGCCACATAAAAGAACACTGCTACACCACATTGACCCTGAATATTCTTCGATACTTAAAACGAACCTTTTCGTAACGAATATCGTTGGGCTGAATCCCCTCAATCTATCCTCACGCCTTCATTACTAATTATGCTAATGACAAAATTATTTTTTGTAGAAACCTATAAGGTCGGTCATGCATGAAAAGTGAAAGCCGGTTATCTTCTATGATCACCCCCTCCTGAAAGTGAAAGGGAAACTTGTGAAGGCATTATAGTCGAAGGGCCTCCAACTCTCTGCGGAAGCAGAATATATACAATGCAGAAGTTTTCGGTGAATTCTTGTGCCAATTACGAGAGTTGAGTGGCCTACGTATTCTATTTGGATGAAAGCGGACTCGTTATACTTTTTTTCTTCCCATTTCATTCCCAAGCTCATAATTAAGATGTACTTTTAAAATGGTTGCTCTAGGATATTGAATTTATTATTCATAATTATTTGAAAACTGAATCAACACCTGTGTTGGTTATAAACACTAGGGTTTAGGATTTTAACTTTATTCTTAGCATGACAAATTTAAACAGCTTTAGAAATAGCAACGAATTCATTAATTAACATCCGTACGTTATCTTAATTTACTCGCTTCTTTTTCATTACGTACAATTTTTTGAAGAAAACTTATGAATATAGAACTAACAAATGAAAAGGAATACTCTTATAGTTTACCCAAGAATAATTCACTTGGATACTTAATAAGTTATAAAAAGGAGATTTATTAGTTATTATTTTCTAATCTTCTTATTTTTGTTGGTCCTACATTAACTTCTGAGATGTAATAATCAAATGTGTAGAAGAATATATCTAATTAATATGAACTTCATTTTCATTATTATATATGGTTGCTAGTTTGAAATAGTATTATAAAAAGTGTTGATAATTAGAAAGGCCAACTCAATGGATTTCAAAGAACTAAATGATAGCTAAGATCTCTTACTGATGAAATCAATATGAGAAGGCGTGACTTCGTGGAATGTCATAGTAATAAAAACAACTTTGTAAATTTCCACAGAAAAAATTGGTGTATTCGCGATCGGTTTCGTAATATAAAATTATATTTTAAAATATTAAAATTCTGAATATGTAATTCAGATTTTGAACTAGTTTTGGGGAATATCTTGTTATAACAAGTGTCAAAGTCACTGAGGTATGCCTTTTAGACATTAAAATGGACAAACTCCATTAAATACGAAACTTCACTCTTATATACCGATTAATCTATTTCAATTGAAGAAATTATGCACTCCAACAAATTCATTCAAGTTTACCTTCATAGGCATGTTGAGTAACGCACTCAAGTAGGGAACTTCACAATGGAAGTTGAGGTAGGAAAAATAATTGAACCAATACTTTTATGGGATTGACATGAAGATATTGCGAAATAATTTGCGTCACTGAAAGTACTTCCGCGCATGAATTCTTAGAAGTAAAGGCCAATTATTCTGTTTTGAATGCATTGGTCCTTGGAATCATTAATCGAGTTACTGCTTAACTGAATAATGCATTAATCTGATGATTTCAAAAATGAATTTCTCAATTAACTAAAATATTTTCTTATGTAATAATAATTTTTACCTTTTCTAACAAATTTTATTTAAAAAAATTATGGAAAATACAAATTGTAGCAAGAAGGAAAGAATCCATTAAAAATGTTAATTTTTCACATTTATGCTATCAAAATAAGGATTCATACAGCTGTTACAATCGAAAGCAATGTCCATCCAAAAATTCACAACCTTTTTGATATCAGGTGTGAGTATTGCATAATGGACTCATAATTCTCTCTTTTGCTTTTTTGCTACTCTTGATCAGCGAGTGTGGGAAAACTTTCCAATCGACAGTAAAAGAGAAACAAACAAAACCTAGGTCGTTTGGGAGGATTAATTTACTCAGGCATTGCTCCCACCACGTTCGAAATATTTAGATCAAATTACTGAAAAAAATCATATTGAGAATTTAACTCTCTTAATCGACCTTCGTTTATTTTCAAACGATAATTGCCTGTCAATTCTTCACGGATCTCGAGTGTCGTGGGAAGACATAAAAGGTAGAATAATTTCCACTTTGATGTGATGCAATCGTTCATGTCTCCCGTATCATCGCAAAATGAACAAAAGAAAACTGGATCAGGGATAGCAGGTGAGCCTGGGAAGGGGTGCTGTGAAAAATGCATGTATATCTACACCTCCGATGGATAGGGAAATGCCGGTTTGTTGCAAACGAACCCGTTGCGGCCGGTATGTCAACTCCTTTCACGCAGAGTTACCTCGAAAACCTTTTCGGAGAGTTTAACATCGCCGAAAAAAGCTCTTATGATTGGAATTTTCTGTCCCTGATCTACCTTCTCCTAAATCTCAAGGCACCGCGAGATAAAAACCTGGACCTATAACCACATCTCACGGTGTGTCAGCCTCAAGTTTTACGATGATGTTGAGGAACAGAAAGTACCTGTCGTTCATTGAAGTTTGATGGACCCATTAAATGCGAATAGTACTTATTAGTAGAAATCATCTAGAAGATGTAATTCCATGACAAAGTCTGTTCATTTCGCCTTCAGAGAGTGAATAAAGCAACGTAGTATTTTATTTAAACAATCAACATCTGAATAGTTATGCTGGCGGTCGCCTAAGGCTCTGAAACACGCATTAGGAGTGGGTGTAAATACCGTACGATCAAGGTTCCCTTATCTCTCGTATCTTGGAGAAAAGAATGTGTACTTGAAAGTATCTGCAAAATATCTCGGAATCACATATTCAAGATTGTAGATCGAATCTCTTTTCTGTAGTTGGATTTATGAAACGGAATGTTAATTCACATCCTTTGATGTGAGGTATTATTCTGTCGCTGTCTGATTTATATTTCTCCACACAACTCCGACGCTTTATCCGCAACCATGGATCCAAACGGGGATCTTTTACTGTTAGTAGACCTTCATTTTTGACTCTGCCGGCACAAGTATTTATTCACATTTATGTACAAATGTCAATTCTGATGTCATCAACTACGTACACGACCTTTTCAAAGATTTTTATCTATATAAGTAATTTATCAAAAATATAAATAGCAAAAAGGATTTTATTTAGCAATTTATCGCCTACATAAAATATACTTAACTTACAACCAAGATCATTGGATGTAGAATAAATATTGGAAATATGAAAAGAAATATTGTAAAAGTGAAATATGTACCATTAAAATTCAACATTTATTTATGCAGCACTAGATATATTTGTCTCTCTGTTCATATTCATTCAACCAGAGAATATGAACATCTTCTTGTTATTCATCTGTTGATATCTCCTCGTCTTTTTTCATTGGACTCCTTTCGGATCTTCAGATTCAACCGCACATTTAGTTTCTTAATCATTATTACACAGATCGTTTTTGGGGATTCCTTTCCATTTTATAGTTGTGGTTGAGTCGAGGTCGACGGCTGATATTTCATCGCGATGTTCGTCATTTCTTCAATCCGTTTACTTTATCGCGTTTATTTATTTGCTTCGAAAGGAGATCACGTGCTATTTATTGCACTGAGTGTGATTTGTGTGAAATACTTTCTCCTATCTTATAATTTTATAAAAACATTCATCGTTGTGAGTACATTAATCCTTTTTCCAAAGTAAATATTTCCTTTTTTAACTTTTGATCAAGTGATAACCATTAATCAAACTATTTTCTACATTCATAGATGTGCAATAGAGAATTATTTATAGATCGTTAAAATTATATGTAATGATTTCAGAGCATTTTATATGGTTAAGAAAATTAAAAAATTAATCTGTTCTCTTTACTGTGCTCATTCAATATAATCTAATATAGCTCTCTATGACAAGGGAAGGTGAGCAAGAAACATAGTTACCCAATTCAGTTTTATGAAACGTTAACTCAAGCGTTACATAAGTCATCTCATGGGAATTGAAAGTTAAGTTTGCTACAATATATCTAAACAGAAACCTTCTTTATTATTACAAAATTATTGAGAAATACCATAACAACTGCATATTCATTGGAAAATTACAATATCTTGCATAAAAATCAACAAAAAAGCATGTAAATATCAAGTCATAAAAGTCAGAATCCGAACCCAAGACCTTGGGATCAGATTAACAACCAAAGCGACTATTGATTTAAAGAAGGAATTGACATTTAACCGGATCGACTTCCATTTGAGGTAAAAATCCATAAAAAAACCTTCAATAGACCGTTAAAGTGTATAAATAAATTTTCGTCCAAATAGGGGCATTGCGAACTGAAAGATTTACGGGTGTTTACGAGTATTTCTCGATGAGAGAACAAAGTGTTGAGGAGAAAGCACCGTTGGCTGCTTTGCAAAATATGAACATACGTCAGAGAAATCCGTAGTAGGGAATTGATAAAATACTATACCGAGTCAACTGTAGATTATACCTTCTAAGCACGAAATTTAAGTATAAAGGTAAATAGTTTGAAATAGAACACGGCTATCGACACTTGCTCAAGTTATACATGAATAAATCGATAAGAACTGTTTCTTGAAGCACAGTTTTTCTCAAGGAATTGATTTAGATGTTAGGATTGGAGAATGATTCAAGTTCATTAATGTAATTATTAAGAAATAAACATTTCCTTTAAGCATAAAACCTAGATAAAAAATAGAATACTTGAAATTCCGTTCTGTACCTGCATTAAATTCTTCTCCTGATTACTTATCCTGATAATTTAATTAAAAGTGAGCGTGGTTCAAGTTTGCGTTAAAACATTTTGAAATAAGGTTAAGATAAATATCATGAGTGAGGTAACATTCCTCGAATGAAGAATAGCATGATTCCTACGAAACAAATTAATAACGTACAAAAAAATTACATTAAAATTAAATCAATATAGTACCTTACGAGATTTAAAAGATTTTTAGTTTGCAAATGCCAAATAAAACTCCTGAAAAATAAGAGATGAATTGGAAAAAATGTATTCAGACCTGATAGACATTTCTTTTTCTTTTCTCCAGAAAATTTCCATGTAAAACGTTTCTCTCAAAATGAGAATTTCATTTTGGCAACTATACGAGGGACTATACTATACTGGGTGTGACTATGTTAAGTCATCTCTCGAGATAAACGCCAAGGCTCGTGTCACTTGTTAGGAAATGGTGGCAAAGACTCGGGTTCTTCTACATTGTATAACAACTAAAACACTTTAATCTTATAATATTAAAATTATAAAAACGCGTATTTTGAACGAACAGGACAAAATAAAAAATTGTCAATATCGTAAAATTTAAAATAAAACATAAAATGTACCCAAAATTAACCCAGATAAAATTGTGAAATAGTAAATTTGTCAATTTAATCTTCTAAAAAGATAAAATTCTTGTTACCCTTCTATTAATCATAATGTGTATAATTTACTTAATAATATATAATTTTACATCTCTTTTATTCGCACGCAAAAAGTTACAATGTTACGGAATCGCGAAAAACCGGCATTTCATTGTGAAAATTAACAAATATCGAGGAAAATCAATCTCAATGAAAAGAGGTGGACCTCAATTAAGTTTCAAAATGTTCTCCTGGTCCACATGTTATCCTTGAACTGACCCACGGAGTATCCAACTGTGGAAGGTCAGGCAAGTTTACATTCGGACAGCGGAAAGATGCTGATTCGGCCAAGTAGATTGCCCATCCAAGTGTACTGATCTTTTTACATCGTTATTATTACTTGTCCTTTTTTCCAAAACTTCCCGGCGACCATGCCCTCGTTTATGTTTCCCTCAAAACATTCTTCAATGATTTAGATGACAACGCCCACTTTTTATATCCAATACATTTCTGATTCGCAAATTTCCTTAATTCCTCTTCTAAGACTTTTCAAGTATTACCCTATTCTCAATGGAAAATGTAAGATAGTCGTCAAATCAGTTAATATTTCTTTTAAAGTCAGTTTATGCAAAAAGATTTGGTGCAAAACCCCTTTCGAACCGAATCAGTGAAATTATCTCGAATGATTTCTCGATTAAAATTATAGTAATTAGAAAATGGAATTTCAGGGAATTTTAGAAATAAGATTATCACAATTTTTTGTTGCAACTCCGATATTCCGTTGGATACAAAATAGATTCCTAGAGAATTCCTAGAGTGTTCTACGATAGAACAGTAACGTACATTCAACTGACACTTCAAAAAACAAGTGAACATTTTGCTAGTGATTAGAATGAATTATTTCAAATAAATTGTCTGCTTCTATAAAGAAAATTTAATAAATTTAAATTTCTTGTTGCATTTATTCTCACTTTCTTAGTAAGCCAAAAATTGATCATTAATCAATAGATATAGACCCGGATATCTTTTCAGATTAAAAATTAAAATATATGTGCAAAAGAAATATAATAAACAAGTAAAAAAGATCATACAATGTAAATGTTATGAACGTTGAAAACAGCATGTCAACAAACATTATGTAATGTGTACGGGTCAATAAAGTTCATGATACGTGATACGTGAAAAATGTACGATATAAGTCATGTATAAGACTGGAAAGAAAATAGATGTGACATACTGGTATGTATATAAATATAACATTTTTAGAGAAAGGAATCATTTATTATTGAATTGAATGTAGTCTTTAAATTTATTCTTCAATTATATTTGAAATGTTAAAATTTATATCTTAAAATAGCTGATAATAAATTTTATATTACAAGTAGAAGTTAAAGAATATTATGATATACAAGAATCTGTAAAAGATTTGAGTATATGATCCAAAATTTGAATTTTTTAAGAAAGAAAAGGTCTTTGCAATTTGCAAACGCCAAAAAATAAAGTAGCTTAAATATCTTTCAGAAAGAATTACTTTATCTCTTATATTGAGATTGAAATTTACAGTCTTTAAGAATTCCTCCATCGAAGGAAATAAACACATGAATATTTCATGCAACGGAGGCAAAAATAAGACAGCGACTCTTTAGGGGAAAGATTGAATGGAATGACAAATTTCCTTTTCAAGATCACAAAATATTGACACGCTGTTAAGCGTGGAGTTGAGAATCCGGGTGTGTGAATTCAGAGATGGTTTCAGGCAATTTATAACTTCGACTGGACCTTTTTTATGAGAGTTCTACAATAAGTAAACATATCATGTTTTTATGAGTTCACTTTCCTGGAAAAATAACTCCTTATACTCAGTCCTGCATTGATTAGTAAGATATTTCCCCTTCTTGGCCGTTCAACCTGATGCAATCATTTTCCTTTGTCCTTCGATTTATACCATTTGTTGAGATATTTTCTACATTTCTTTCTGAAATAATATTCTTAAGAGTTACCTATAGATTCAATACGAAATCATACTCGTAGAAATCAATTATTACAGCAGAAAATTTGTTGAACTACAGTTCAATCCATAAGTATTACGTACGGAAATGAAGCCTAAGATTTAAGCATAATTATAGAACTTAAATATATGATTCTTCTTTATATTTTACAGAGAATTCCACTGCCTCCAAGAAAGATAATACAACATTTAAATTAATATTATTTATGATCTTTTGCAATTTATCGTGTTTCTGGGAGCGTAATACGGGTAATAGGGGACTTAATAGTCTTATAATCGTTTCTCTCGTCTCACAATAAAGACGAATATTATTATTGAATAAGACCCCAAAATCATCTATTACATTATGATATGGCTTTCTGCAACAACGAAAATCGATTTAACCAAAGATATCCAGTCTACTTCATCTGAATTTTTTAATTACAAAATTTTTCTAGAAATTGTGTTGCTTCCGTTTTCAATAACATGGGTATCGTTTTATCTTAATTAATCGTTATCTTAATGTTATGATATTCTTCGTTAAATATACCGGGCGATTTTCAAACTCTTTTATCTTTACGCATATTGATTTGCAGAATTTTAATCCTTCCACAACTTGAAAGAGGTCATAATCCAGAGGATGCAATTAACTCCGTAGGATAGCTTAATTACTCTATGAAAAATACGGCTCAACTCACCCCCTCCGTTTTTGTAGCAAAGGTACGGGAACCTCCATACATTGGCCAGGTCCACTGCGAACCCGATGACCGAGAGCAGAAAGTCCACCTTCTTTCCCCATGTCTCCCTTTCCTCCGTGGACGGGCATCCGGTCGCCGGGTCCGCGGCGCCTCCCACCTGCGTGTTGTTCGACGTCGGGGTGGGCGTCGTAGGCGTCGGCGAAGTGGGCGACGTGCCGTTCCGTTGGGCGCCGGTCGGCGCCGTCTTCGACTCGGGGGCCATTTTCAATCGCCGAAGAGACTCCGCGTCAGTGGATCAGAGTCGGCTTGAGCGGTCTTGCACCGGAGAGAGAGTGCGGCCACGAAGTCCCGATCGTTCCATAGCGAACGGCGTCCTTGGAAGAGGGTGCTGTCCTATTTCTTAGACCCCCGGCGTGCGGAGGGTAGAGGGGACGAATTCCTCCGTCCTTTGGGGAGAAAGGTGCAGCTGATGATTATTTGAATCAGAAGCGGTTTGGATTAATGAAATATAACACCAATCAAAAAAAGATCTCAATCAAATATCTATCAAAAGAAAGGAGTCCGAAAAATTCCTATAATTTGTTTTTCTATCTAGATTTAATTTCCGCTGCAATATCTGAATTAGTATTGAGAGAATGTGTATCTAAATCTTAGGTTGGTTATCAATGATTCTCATTTTGAATTTTTTTCCACTTTTCCTTTCACATTTTCTCAATAGAGCAGCTGAAATATCGAGACTTAAAAGAGAAAATAGATATTCAGGGATAAAAATTAAACCTCACACGTTGTTAAACTTGTCGGATTTAAGTTAGCGTTTCACGATGCTATCGATATCTAGTTATATTCCTCTGAACAGGAAACACATTTATTTTTTTGGATAGATGTTATTCGGGAGAAGTGTCATGCATTCATTTAAAATGTAACATGAAGATTCCTGTAACATCAATTGTTTCTTGATGGGTAAATAATGGGCTCAAAACGACAGAAATATTTTTAGCATCATTGCTGCATTTAATAGATATTTTGATTTACTTTCAAAGGAATTCAAGATTCAATTATCTTGAATTCTTAAATTTTCACTCATCCATGACCTGAACCAAACCAGAAACGTTCAATTACCTTCCTCAACCGGCGATGTTATGTAAAAGAAGGCGTTGTGCCCAAGTAATTCATTGCGTCAACATTGACATGTAATGAACGCAAACAAAGTCCTCATAATTCAGCCAGTAATAAAGAGTTAATCGAATTCTTTAATTGGCAATTAATTAACGGATAGTTAGAAGTAAGAAAAAATATTATTCTGTTCATCGTTAAAGTACGTTGGTCTATTGCTTTCCTGCTTAGGTTTGTATCTTCTTTTTTGATTTTATCGATTTTAAACTACTGTCATCTTTCTCTAGATGGACCTTTTGTATGCGTGTTTTAGGCTAAAATAAAAAACTGAAGACCTATGTCTTTCTTCCATAGCTCAAATATTTCATCACTTTATACAGCGATATTTAGAGTGAATAAAGTCTAATTTCAAGTAACCCTTAATAAGTTACACTGAAATTAATAACGTACAGACTGATAATTTTTTATAATAAATTGAAAGATAAAAATTTCTTTCCTAAACGTTGTAGGAATTACCTCTTTAATTTTCCATTTCCAATGAAAGATTGTTTATTTCAAATATCTGCAAAAATTTTTAATATGATATCAATCAGTTGTCATACAAGTGTTTGGTTGCCAATCGACTTAATTCACAATAATTAATTCTCTTTCTTATTTTGCTTAGTCTCACCTAAAAAAAAATAAATTTTAAGTGAGCTCTTTACTTTTATTTTATTACGAAGGTCCAGATAGGGAATTTGTCTCGGACCGGTTCCAAAAATGCAAATTAGCTTGTTTGGGGAATTAAATGGGTTAATTGTAAATCAAATCTGCTTCGTAACTCAAGAATTATAATCAAATATTCAAGCAGATGTCATTGGGATGATGGATTAGTAACTTGACACTTAATCTAACGATGACCGAGTTTAGTTAAAATGAACTAGTTTCTTAAAGAATAAGAATTAAGCTCATAATCTATTATTTTACGAGATAATATGAAACCCGAGAAAGTAATTTGAGAGACGGCAAAATGATCGCTCCCTTCTTAAAATCCAAAAAAAAATTCGACTAGAAATGTGAAGACATTAATTCTGTTTAAATCAGGAATCATCTTTCCATCATATTAGGGACACGTTATTTTTTATAGGGGACACTATACTCCATCTTTTTCGTTTGTATTTCCCGCCATCTCTACGTTATTTCCCTATCCTCAGAAAATATTATTTTCAAGGACAGATAAAGACCGGTTTTCCAATATAGGAAGAAATAGATGGCTTTATTATAAGCGTTATAGCATAAGACGATAGAAGAAAATTAAAAATCTTTATTAGTTCGTCAGTTTCATCGAGTAACTAACTCAAAGCAAACAAAATTGCTTCAGAATATGCACTAAAGGTACATTTTGACTTTCCTACTGATGTTATTTGCAAGACTGTGACATACACAGCTAGAGAGACAAATATTATATTCTCACACAATATGGTTAAGTTACCTTACACTAATTTTTTGCATGAGTACTCATTAAAATAGGTAAAGTATTAAAAACTGACCATTCCGCAAGAAGCACTTTATAACAGAGTGAATTATAGATTCTTTAATATAAAAATGATAATTTTACATCCAATTCCAAAAAGGCTTTTTATTCTCCGTAAATTCAACCCGCGCAGGTAAAAAATAATCGATCCGGAGTCGTATTTATATTTCGCAACCACCAAAACACATTACGAGCAAAAAACCCGAGATTTAATGTCTTTCGGAAGGAGTATAATAAGATTACGACACGATCGGGGCGCTTTGCGAACTATATTTAGGGAACCCGCCATTTCGCGATACCTGTTCAGTAAAAACAAAAACAAAACATTCCATCGAAGCACACGAAACACCAATCACTGCCAAGGCTCCACTCACCTCGATTGTCTTGCGGAAGGTCTCACAACAACTCAATCCCCAAGGAAAGTCTTATTTCACTTCACTAAGTTCACCGATCCTACAGTACTCGCGAGCGATATGAAGCCACTCTTGGTCGCATAGAAGAACGAAGGCGTGGACCGCGAGGTGCCGCCAAGAGATCCAGCAGCTGTTGTGAAGGGGAAAACGCTTTCTCCCGCCGTCGAGAGGCCCCTCGGACCCATAGAATCCGTCCTCTTAGGCGATTGGCACACAGCGCTCAACCGCTAAAAATGTGGATGAATCTGCGGGGGGTTGTTGACTCGCGTTTTTCTACCCTATATACATTGATGCTCGGAAAATGCGTTGACCTAATTCTCATAGATGTGTTGGGAATGAGGGATTATGATTCATTATAGATGTTGCAGATACCACAGATCATTATGGGTATCTATAAGAGGGCTATAACGAGCTCTTATATAAGAGCTCTTCATTCATTCATTCATCATTCTGATTTCTTAAGCTAATTCTTAAGGAAGAAGTGGAAATGAATTCCCATCAAATGATGGCCCTAGAACTATATTTTTACAACTTAATATCATGTTTACTGTAAATAAATTTTCACTGTATGCGTAGTTTTAAAGATATCAGCTTTAATAATTCATACGCAACTTTACGATTGCTCAAATAAAAACGTCACTACAAGCTCATTTTGTAATATCTATGAATCAGTTTCAATGACGCAATGAATAGTGCATTTCATTAATATTTATAACCGCGAACAACGGAAAGATATATCTTCAAACGCAGAAGTGAACAAAGCTTTCCTTTGGCGACACGTGGCTATTCAAGACAAGCAGTTTTCAATGAACGATACCTGGAGGATCATCAATGGCCATTTTTGTATTTCCACTGTAGTTTAACATACATACTTTAGGTAAACCACTTGTGGGTGTGAATATCTCTTTGTGGTTATACTCGGTTTCCTGCGGTGGAATTATTGAGTGATATCGTTGGACATCTGTCTTTATGCTTATTACATTCCAAAAAGTTTATGGACCCATTATAAGGAAGTCGTGCCGGCCATAAAATTCATGCGCGCTATATTCTTTCATATTCATGGCGAAGTAATCTCGTTACACTTGGAAGGTTTGAATGTGCGTAACAGAAAACAAAAAAAAATATATTTATCGCTACCAGTTATCATCACTAGCCTCAATGGATGAGATACATTTCCGTGATGTGAAAACACCATGTTTTTTGCGTCTTCAACGATAAAATGAACCTCGCATATTGAGTCCTAAATTAGATCTGATAAGTGGTAAATGTGAGAAGAGACCTTCAAATTTAACTACTCCAGCATGCGCCCTTATAGGCCGATTGAAATTATAATATATAAGAGATAATATGGAGATTTGAGCACTCAGTAGGAACGTGAATTATAAAATATCATAAAAGAAGCCTATAATTCAGGCATTAAATAAAAACATGCGATGAATAGTTTAAAACTGCGGAAAATTTCAAGCTTCCAAGTGAGACAAACATCTTGTTTCATATCAAAACAAAGGAAGGCAGCGAAACCGTGATGTAAGAGGTAGTATAGAGTTCTTAAGGAGCGTTTTAAATTTAAAGAGCATGCAATGCCGTCATTCCATTGTGTGCTGACGGGAGCCGGTTTTCATTGAGTAAGCCAACCTCAGAAGGGAAAGTAAAGAGGTACGTTGCTTCTCTAACAACACAACGCCATCCACTAGAGCTTCGGTACCGCAAGGTGTATGAGTTAGTATACATATACATCTTTATTTTTATCGCAACGAAATTTTAGTTAAGTTTCCAATTCCTCGTTTATTCTAACCTATGTTTTATCATACAATTTCTGATTCACTGATTCATTTTGGATTTGAAGCGGCAGGAATCGAATATTTAAAAGAAACGTTATTTCGCATTTCAAAAATATATTGTATTACCAATATAAAATGCATTTCTATGGCAAATAATCGCCCTGATGGCTGAAAACTATAGTTTCAGCGAACTCATTCAATGAAGCGATTATTTCTAAAGATGATCAAGGCTTCAAAATTTGGAATCTACCCATATGCTTTTAAAGAAAGATATTAAATTGAAAACAGAAAAAATAGATTGAAGGAAGAATCGTTAGTAGGAAAAGGAGAATGATTCTTAAATGAAAAAATTATTACGGATTTGCGGAATGAAATTTTTAAAATTTTATCTCGAAAATTTCAGGGACATAAATTGAAATAATTTATGAATAATCGTCCATGAATTTATATTTCTGCAGACTATCGTTGAGAAACCATGTTTCAAGATCTATTAACATATCCTATTAATTTTAGATACTTAATCTAGACTCTTGTAAGCTTCTGGAATACAATAGGTAATGAGAAAGTTCAAACCTGTCTGTTAAATTCAGAAATACTCCGACTATAAGTTATAGGAACATAATATGTATTTGAAAAAGACATAATCCAAATGCTCTCATAGATCATCGCCATACTTAAGAACATAATTTATAAATATCATCACAAAAAAATTCATTTTTCCAAATGAAATGGCATTATTTTATCATACATTTTCAACAGAACCGTTGATTTTTTTATTTAAATAACTTTTAATATGAGAATGTGTAATTATTCGTGATCTTTAGTGATTTGAGTGAACTGGAATTATCAGTGTTCAAGGCCTCAAGGTGTCAGGAGCAGTGAAAGTGTTGGGCGGGTCAGCGTAGGCGAGGGAACCTGCGGTTGGCCGATTGATACAAACTTGAGAACGTGGTATCAAGAATGTCGACTACAAGAAGGGGCTAAACATAAAGATCATTCGTCTCCCGGCAGTATAATAAAATGAAATGAGTTTGATAGTGGAATTTTAATTTCTCTTTATCTAATTTTATCGTGGTTAGATTTATAAATTATAGTTGTATATTTTAGCAGAGGAATATGGCTTTTCCTGATGGTTCATAAGCGGTTATGTTGCATTTAATGCTAACTGCTTCGGCGCTCATGAGTTCACATCCATTCGCATTATTTTATTTTCCCTTTTCGCAAATTTTACGTATTCCCTCTCTTTTCTACGTAACTTTCCCTTCTCTGTATATCGTTATACCTCATCTCTAATGTTTGCGAATGCTAAATAAAACTTATCTGCATGACTGTTTATAAGTCCCATGTGGTCTAGTGGATATCTGGCTTTCACCCGGTTCGATTCCCGGTACTGGAATAATTTTGCTAGTTCTCAATCCCTCAAAATCATTTTGGAAACAACTTAACGAGTTTGAAAATGAAAGTTAAAAGGTGATTGCTACACGATAAACATTTAGCAATAAATGAGTGATGGAGCATATTCTGATTTAATTTAAGTGTAAAAGTTTGTGAGGGTATAAGAAATTGATTCAAAATACTTCAATTAAAACATTAGTATTATGAATGTATTATATTTTCTCTAAATTTATCTTTTCGTCGAGCCACGCTTTGTTTTTAAAAATTGAAAATTCTCAACCATTGAAATTAATCCTAAGACTTAGTACAGTAATAATTCGAAAAAGGAGTACAGGCGTAGATTAAAGTAATCTTGGTTTCATCGAAAGGATCATTATAACAAATACCTTCATTTTCACTCATTTTAGAGTATTTTTAATTATAAAAACCCTTTTTTCTCTATGAAGTGAAATAAGAAAGATTTTATGGAGTTTGAGCATTTATATTTACCTAGTATCTCATAGGGGAAAAACATTTTTTAGGAGTTTCTCCAGTTCGTCATGAAAATTCACGAATTTTATCGCAAATAGACATAAATCATTAGCTCTAATGAATTCCTCATGAAAACAACCTTTGACCCGATGAGTTGACCTCCTACCCAAAATGAATAATTTTAGGGGACTTGGATAACCTCTTGACATATCAAGAATGATTATTAGTCAAATATATCGGTCTGTGATAAATTATCTATATTTTTAAATAACAAACGGAGGACTATTGAATCCCACCGTCAATAAATTATTATAATAATGTATTGAGTAGTGTGTTATGATTTCTTAACTCAATTATAAAACTAATTTAAAGAATGACATTTGTTCTGGAATTGTTTTTGGAAAACCTCCATTTTCTTTAATTTTAGTACTTGAGAAGAAATTTGTTAATGAGTAGTACAAATATTACAGATATAAATCCACAAACATTCTAAGTCTTAGGAAGATTTAATATTTTATTTTATCTTTAACAAATTTACCAAAGTTTATTGAATTTGTTATCACCTATTTCAGTATAATTAACTAATTTCCATAAATTTTCATAAATGCTATTAAATGTAAAATGGTTTATTAGCTCTATTTTTTGGTATATTTAATAGCTCTTTAGTGGATAGAATAGTTTGTATTACTGAATAACGAGAAACGAAGGAGATTATGCAATAGTCTTTTACTACGGAGAGACTTTCTCTTTGTATTAAAAGGGAAATTCCTTAATTAAACAACAAAATCGTACGCACCCAACCATTCGCATTTTAAATTAAATTCACTTTTACAATGAGCGTGACGGAAATGAGATGTCTTGTTTAGTTTTTTATTCTTATTTTCAAGATTGTTATCTTTTGGCATTATGTAAGATTAAATGAAGTTTCTGAAAGCGGCCATAGGGAAAATTTTGGCGCAATCATTTTCATTTGCCATTATTTTCCATTGCTTTATAATCCTACTCAAATTTATTTACATGGTATATAAGACTTCTATACCAATATTCTCTTTCTTTTTCATATAACTATTTTATCAATTTTTACAAAAGAAATAGTTTAGTTAAAATATATTTAGAACAACCTTTAAATGCAAATGAACCTAATGTTTTTCTACTGGTTCAATTAAACTCAGATATACTCTAGGAAAGAGCTATCTATTCTGAACGGCTGATTATTCATCACATTTAAAATTAACACCTATTTTTATGTACATGTTTAAGTTATCGCAAGCGAAGTCTAGATTCTTAATGCTCGGAAGAGCTCCTTAGAAATATCAGCGCAATTCTCGGCTGCTCAGAATCTTTCGAAAATTAAGAAGCATCCGTAATTCCGGAAAATTTAAAAGCATCTCATCGAGCTAAGGAGGGTATTCTTCTTTTTCAAAGAAGTTTAACCATTCTTTCGCGGTCCGTCCGTCGCTCCTGTAGCAGTCTAAGGGAGTTGGTTTTTTTTATATCTCACCAGCATCCTCCTCATTGTGGTGCGTTTGTTGGAATTTCGACAAAAAAGTCCGAAAGAGTGAGAAGTGGAGTAAACCATCTCTGGCGATGTGCCAAAGAAGAGCCATTCACCGCCAAAGAGAAGAACGAATGTCCTTGGCACAGTGCGATGCTAGTGGGTGGATAGTTCCAATTTACAGAAACGAGGAAGGTTTTTGAACCCGCACAAGCGTTTTCCTCGCATTCCACGCGTCCATGTGCATTGCCCAAAGATGTATGCGAGGCGGTGAGAAATTAACGGCCATTTAGGCAATGTTTTCGCAACTCGTACCTTCTCGCCGACGAATGTTTTGATTTCTGATTTTAACTCTATTTTAATATACACTTGTATACATTAGTGAGGAATTTGATAATCTCCGTTTCTAATCTTGGAGTTTACATTCTATTTTTTTGGAGAAATATTCTTCATCCCTGATTTCAATTAAATGTAATCGCTGTGGAGAATCTCGAATTACGAAAATCGAAACTGTTCGGTTTTTACCGAAGTTACCAAGGTACTAAAAAATTAAAAGGAAAGTGTTATAAAAGATAATGAATAATTTTCAAAATTGGATACGTAAATCACTTCGAATCCATCTAGAAGATTTTAATCACGTCCTCAAATACAAACTTCTCCTTTCAAATCATAGTTTGTCTATTTATCCCCATGAAAGCAAACAGTGTAAATGATTTTAAATTCTGCATCTTTGATACAAAATGATTCGGCAGCTCTTTGGTTACTGTAACTCGAGTTGTGATTAGGTTTATTATTACGGAATATTTCTGCACTTATTAATAATCGTGAGTAACCTTTTGTTCATATATTTTTAAAGATTATTTTATAAAGAAGATATTCAAATGAAATCAAGTCGTATAAACAGGCTTACTTTGCAGCGGGTTGATATTGTGCATTAGCTTCCAGTTGAAATTAACTTAAAACGAATCAAGTAATGCATTCTGATTAGTGGAGTTACAATTTGCATTACATCTTAGTACTGTTTAATCAAACGTTCTTCTCTCGCAATTCCAACTCATGACGATTACTGTGGTTTTTCAGAGCATATTTGCGGAAGTATATGGGCCAAATGTTTCCCATAGGAATATCGCGTCGTTCCGGCTATTCACGATCTTGTACGGCATCCGCTAAATCCTACGCCGTGAAAGGAAACCTTGCAATTTCCGCGTAGTAAAAAATGGACTGACAGACAAGTGCTTGTTGTTTAGATAGTCAATGTTTATGGAATTCCGGGGATTTTTTGTTGGCTGCGATGAAGGATTTCAAGTTATTGGCATATGAACGAATTCTTTTGAGTATCTACCAAAACCAAAGCTTAATCTATGGATGAATAATAGATGATGGATGTGTTATAATATATATGAATGTGATTTCGTCTCTATTCCTTAGTAATAGGATTATCGGTGTCATTTAACACTTATTTTAACTAGAGAGAACGTTTAACTACCACAATATAAATAGCAGATTTATCTTCAGAAACAGAGAAGATGAATGCTTGAATATTGAGTAATGAGTGGTCCAACAGTATTTGTAACATATTTCGCATCGGATTTGAATTCTCTTCATGCAAATTTGGTTTTAAAGGACCATAGAGAAAAACGAAGAAAAATTAAACCACTCCTCTTTAATCAAAGTTGACTCTGCCAACGTTGCAATGTTTGAAGTTTTCTTTACACCTGTGGATGCAGACTTGGGTAGCCAGGTTTCGTAATTCCTAAATAAGATGTACTCGAGCTCAGGTTTGTGGAAGAAAGCCATACTAAATAATCGAAGATCACTTGAAAAATTCCACAGAAAATCCATGCAGTTTATTTATTTATTGCTACAATTGTAGCACTCGTATTCAATTATGTCTCTTTTTGGATAGAGAAAATTAAAACAGCATTACAATGTTTTCCTTAGAAAATTGCTGCATATTTTATTTGTGTATAGAATGAAGATGATTTACCAGGAATTATTTTCTATTGTTGTATATTATATTTTTTTATTCTTTCCAGTAAAAATTGATCCTATAATCAGCATACCGATTCTTTGGTACCGAGATCAATTCGGAAACAATTTATACTATAATTATATCCGATTTAAATGACCGAAGTGCACAAATTGATAACTTTCTCCCGAAACTTAGGAAAATAGGATTCCAAAAATAGCAATAATAAAATGTAATTATTTTGAATGCTGTTTCTCTTGCAGTGGCTTCCTTTATGACAAGGGTCTTTTTTAGCCATCAGAAGTTACGTTTGAAGTATTGCTGCTAGGATTTAAATCATAAAAACGGCCATATGTATGTTTTGTTTTTCTTGAGACCATTAAAATAGTTCCTTGAACCCTTAGAATGTTGTGAAAATGTCAGGAGAAAAGCTAACAAACGGCTGAATGAAAGAAAGTAATATATAGACATTGGAGCGGTGCAGTATGGAGGAAAACTTCTCAATTCGCGTCGCAAACAGCTGTCTCTCGAATCCATAACACTCCGGGCAAATGCGTCCTAATGCGTATGAGATAAAAACAGAAAGTTTCGTCACTCACAGTAAATCCGTATGCACTCGCATTCCGATGAAATCGTATCGCTCTGTTAGAAAGATGCATACACCGAGTGACGGCACAAGATAGTCGCAAGAAACTGTTGGTGCTCTTGTGTTCAGCGGCACTGGGCCAATGCCAGGAAAGTTAGCCTATAGTGCGGACTCGAGTGGCCCTCTGGTGTTTATCTTCCACGCGCATGAAGGAGTTGATGGATCTTGCAAGAAGGGCGATTACTCAACACACGACGCCAGTCCATTAAGAATCCTTCAAAGAGATGCCTAATGAATCGAGTGCTTTATTCTGCTTTCGGTTCGAGAACTAGCGCGTGTCAAGATGTTTTCAGCAATTCCATACTAAATATAGATACATTTCATCAAATACGATTGCAAGTAATAATGAAATGTGTTTATAACCACCAAGTTAAACGTGTTTTAAATCTTATATTATTTCATACTCGAGAATCCACAGATCATATTGTAATAAAATGTAATTTTACCTCATTTTTCCATTGCATCGCACACTTTCTCAGAAACAACAGTAAATTTCTACTTTTCTTCATCATCAGCAAAAAGTTATTTTAAAAATAATAAAATCGCTTTATTTCATAATTTTGGGAGCGGAATATATAATCTAAAAACAATTGAGGTCCGTAGAGGTAACCCATATTCTCTGGAACATGAACTTCATTAGGATTCATTCAAAACTTTTCAATAGAAAAGCTTTGAATGATTCTATTAAACATAAAAGAATAGTCCAAATTCCTTAAGGAATTATTCATAATTTTTCTCTTTATATTGTGTAATTTCCCATGACTTTAGAAAACAACCCCAAACGAAATAAATGTTATACATTTAGAATAATGCGTGTATTAATCTTACTTACTTGCACCAAATCCACTTAAAGATAATTTATGTTTTTCCAGAATTATAATAAACATTCGTGCAAGGATATAATCGCAGTCCTCAATTGTTACTTTGCTTTTAACTGACGATTTATCACTTTGGACGATAGCCTCTACCTCTCAAATACGCATCTTACTTATTTACAATATAATATACTAGAATAGCAAGTGAATAATGAATTTCTACCGCATTCTATAGCTACTTTAATAGTAAAAGGGATGCAGTGCGAGTTGAGATGATCAATTTTTATATACTGCACTAACAGGGAATTGGACCCTA
This sequence comes from Pantala flavescens, assembly GCA_020796165.1. Lineage (NCBI taxonomy): Eukaryota > Metazoa > Arthropoda > Insecta > Odonata > Libellulidae > Pantala > Pantala flavescens. The sequence continues at coordinate 52,306,050 of CM036883.1, forward strand.
TAATTTTATTCAATGTTAGATTCGAAATTATATAGTTTAAACAAAAACTTTCGGTCCATCACAGTTGGGAGGGTTTTCACCCTTTGATTAATGATTCCTGCAAATAGCCAGCTAATAGGTCAGCTAATAGCCAAAGGCTATTAGCTGACCTTAGACAATGGTTAGTGAATGGCAAGCTTTACTGCAAAAGCTGCAAATTCAACTTGCTATTCTTCATGAACGTTCAATCATATGTAATTTAAAGTACTCTCCGATTAAGACAAATTATGTGATTGGAATAGATTAAAAAGGGATATCTATAACGAGTTATGAGTCCAAGAATACTGGAAAAACTGGAATAATTCAATGTCACATATTTTTCCGGTTGGATTGTCAGAGCGTATTTAGTGCGAGACCAAGTTTTTCCCAACCATTGGAAGAATAACACCTGAAAACCATGCTAGAGCTGTATGAAAAACAGCTTTTCAGGTATATGAATGAAATAGTAAGTGTACATTAAGTAGACGAACTTGAACTACTTACATTTAATTAAGGATTTATTTGGATCGATCATTTTACATATTCACCAAATAAATGTTGATCAATGTACAAATTTCTTCTTTGGTAGCATAAATTAAATAGATAAAATAATAATGAAATAACTCAGCCGTAACATTGGTAACTATAAAATAATCTCAAATGCAATATCCATTGGTGTATTATGGCTCATGATACATAGAAATTAAACTAAAGTCGAAGTCCGGCAACTTGGTATATTTTTTACAAGGATCATTAAATCTAATCGATAACATATCTCGAATGAAATGCCAACCTTTCTCATCAAAATTTTAGTTGGTCTTACAACTTCAGAGTTTTATTCACGTCTACATATCACGTGAGAATTCTTTTTAAGAGGTATTATCTTTTAGACATCAATTTTCAAGTAAGAAATGCAATCATTCATCTGACATACCGAGCAATTAAAAATCTTTAATGGTTGCCTTTCCGTTCTAGATATTAAATAAGACTCCCATAGAGATTGGTTAGCTGTGAGACATTTTTAAATGTAATCCTAAGATTTTGAGATTCAGTGATAAGGATTTGTTTATTTTCGATGAACTAATAGAAATTTTTACTGTGTAGTTATAAGTTATGTTAAAATTTCTTTGCTTTTTATAAAATTAACTACAAATATTGACATTGTAACTGTGTATGTGATAATTTATCCTCTTCACAATATATTTAAGTTTCCCTATCTCACAAAGAGAAATCGAGTGCTGATCTAAATGGATTGAGGTGAGGTCACTTTGATGAAGGTTGATGGCTTCCGAATGTCATATTTTTCGGACTCATTGGAGTAAGTCTCATGGCAATGCACTCCGATGAATTCCTTATTTACTCTCTTCAACTTTTACTTCTGATTCCGTTAGGAAATCAAGGACGATGGCGAATCAAGGCAAACGATCTCGTGTGGGATCCGTTCAGAATTTAAACCAACTTTTAGAGATCTTTTGTTTTACTTTCAGTGAATACCTTTTACAGTTAGGCCTTTTTGAGGTAGTGCAATATAGGTGAATTTACATTTGGGCATTAAATTATGGTTTGAGTGCCTCATAATACGGAATACCATAATTTACGGAGCAGATTAACAGAGCAGAAGGAAGTGATCGCGAAGGCCAGGTTGTGCTATTATTAGTTATTTTTAATCCAGTTTCCGTATTTTTTGCTATGATATTAAAGTGTATTTAGTAAGTGTGTTAATGAAATCTATTTTCTAATATCTAATTGACTTTTTAAAAATTCTTTTACATTGTCTATTTAATTCTTAGCCAGACAAAATTGCATTGTAATTTCCATAAGAAATTACTATACATCTCATTGGTTTCAGTGCCCAGTGGTTAAAATCAGCTACTTGCTTCACTCTTAATTGAGTTAATTACTCATGTGCATTTATATCCGTGTAAACACCATAACACATAATAATTTATTATAGTTTCACAATGAAAATATTCAATTGAATATGCATTACATATATTATTTGAAACCGTTTGGATATAAAAAGAGGTTTCATTTCGCGGGTTATGCACTATTAAATGCAGGGAAGGATATCCAGCTCTTTAATTTAATGCTTTTGTTGCATGCAAAATTCCGTTTTACGAAAATTAAACTAACGAACCCGAATGTCCAAAATCATGTTTGGTTTATGTTGAGCAAATCCTTTACCTTTACAATATCTACAAATTTTACCCCAGAAATTTTAAATTTTTGAAAAACAGCTTTAATTTTCAGTGTTGGTGCAAACCTAAATAAAGTTCAATATTATTAAAAATATTTCATAATCATGAAAATTATCTATTTTAACGAACAGTGAAGTTTAAAACAGCTATTTTTTGTTAAAGTAATATTATAAGTTTGTTAAAAATTTAATTATTCATTTCTTCTATGTATTATCTTGTTAGAAATAATTTCCTTCCCTAAAGCCTAGTGTTATTCTGTATTTGAGTAAAACTATTTAAGTATCTATGCCACGTATAACTTAGCCTTAGTTGATATCTAATGATTTTTGAAACATAAGAAGGAGTTGCTTCTACGAATTTAGAATATCAATGTGATTAGATATTAGAAAACGTGTGGAGCACCACTACCGGACCTGCGCAAATGTTCTTCCTTAATTCATCTTATATTTTGGAAGAAAAGGGGAAACTAATCCATAATCGTATTAACTTCTGTCCTAAGCCCCAATCCGTAGAACGGAATGAGAATTTTCGGAGCCTCTTTAAGAGGACGATTTTGAGGGTTTTCCTTGAAGCAACATTTCACAAAATCGCGTTTTCCTTCTTTGTGTGGTTTTGAATGCAAAATGGAGTCAAACGTCTTATTCCTCTTGGTTTCACCTCGTTTCACTGATAGAGGAAGGATTCGCGGAATATCTATGGGATCAAATGCATATTCAAAATATAAACAACACTTTGTCATAGAAACTTCGATAGCATGGACTATCAAAACGTTTATTCCAAATTCTCATATTCATGAGGTCATTCAAAAGAAAACAGAAAAACAATCGTAAAACTAGGATAAATAACCTTGTTTGGTTATACAGTTTGTTTCGTATTTGATCTTGATCATCATGCATTTGTTATCTCCTATCCCGTAACACAATATTAAAATGTAAGATTAAATTATAATTTTTGAAGCCAATAAGATCTTTAAATAACAGAGGATGACCATAATTTAAAATGGATCATGGTTTAATTCCACCTATCTTTCTATCAATTTTACTATCCCGCTAAGAGGATACAATTTCTTGATATAATTCGTGTCATAAGTATAATATATAAGTGTATTTTTCTTTTAATAGCAGTGTATTATATTGTAAATACATTGAAAATTTACCTATAGTACATAAATATATATTAGCAGAATAAAAATATACCATTCAAATTCTTGTTATGCTTCAGATTCAATGCAATTTTATGACCCTTGAATGCTTTGTTGTAAAAAAGATTTAATTCTCCTGGATGAAAATGAAAAAAATTCCTTCGGGCCGGATTTGAACCAGCGACCTATGGATATCTGCTAATAATTCCTCTACAGTCCACCGCTCTACCAACTGAGCTACCGAAGGTGTGTTTTGTGTTTCGTAGGTGAAAGAGTTTTACATCCGTTTGTGAATGAAACTTTCTCTTCCAATCTGGATCAGCCAAACCCTCGACTTCACTGAGTTAATGCTGTATGGACTATACTTATAATGTCTCGCAAGATAGAAATCTCAAAGCGGTTTGAAATCAAGTAAAGGTTGGTATACCAATAAACTAAAACATCAAAAGATGAGTATCTAATTCAACGGCACGGGTCAGATAACGGCTCTCGTCCCATGTAATGTTATTGCTCTTTCATGTTATCTGCCTTTACAGACAAGAATGGCTCAATTCAAATCTCCATTAATAAATGTATGAATATTAAATATTTTTTCCTAATTGCTAATAGATATTGACTTTCATTACTATTTAAATAACGTTAACTCTTTTACTTATCATATTTTTTAAATTTTTTACATGACCTTATCATTTATCCTTAAATTTCGGTTTCCTATTGTCTTATATTTAGTAGAATTGCTGCGGAATTATTTTTATATAAGGAATTTATAACTCTTGAAAGTGAAGTTGTTTTCAACTATACCTACATAAGTACCTTGCTAGCTGCTTTTCGGTGTGTGGCACGGGGTGTAAACACCTATTTTATGTTATCGCGTTTTTTGTCTATTACTATCGCATAACGTGAGCGAGTAATTGAGTATTACATTAATACATTTCTTCCACAAATGCATTGGTTTTGCAATTTTAAAAAGGTAATGTTCTTTAACTGTCCGTACTAGGTGTTTCGAATAACTCCGATAGTAAATAGCTTTCCGGATTTTATATCTTTTGGGAGAAATATCTCAGCACTTTTAATTTCTCGAATTGGACCGTTATTTTAGTTTACCAAGTAATCGTCGCCTTTCATTGCATCATGCCATATCACTCGATTGATGGCTTTTCTAATGTTTTAATATACAAATTCTTCACATTTATGGATTCTGAAAAAAGGAAAAGATACCGTTTTTTGAGAGGGAAAAATTATTTTTACGTACTTACATAAGCTTAATAGATCATTTTGAAGAAACTAAACACATGTTGCTATTATTTAAGAATGAAAAGGTTTCCAATATAATTAGTCATAACAGTAATACGCCTCCCTCGTATCATAACATCGTAATATTTCTTTCTTTCAACCGTTCCTCCTGTTGTCAATTCTAGGATTTTATTTGTAAATAGAGAAACGCTTCCTTTTACTAACTGCTGAAGCAAATACTTTCCGAAGCAGTGAAACAAATGAACCAAAATTGCTATCGTGCAGAATGCAACACCTTCGGTAGCTCAGTTGGTAGAGCGGTGGACTGTAGAGGAAAGTAAAGCAGATATCCATAGGTCGCTGGTTCAAATCCGGCCCGAAGGAAATTTTTATAGATTACGAATGATGTACATCTTACAAGAAGGCAGTCAATATTAACAGAGATAAATGTGTTTGTCCTAAAGGCCAAAATCTGCGTAGAATGTTATTAATTTTAATCGGAAAGATAACCAGGTAAAGATGTTCCATGGATTACTTCTGACACACTCGATTTAATTAATGATAGCCTATTATTCTAATTTATGCAATAAAAAACATAAGAGGAATTGAATATATAAACCATTATTATATTCACCTAAATCAGCCCATATTTTTATTAAGGAAAATTCTCTCGAATATCGACTAATTCATTTGGTCAAACCTGGAAACTTTAGTATCGTTTAAAAATAAGATTATCTCATCATATTATATTATATGATGAGATTTATGAATAACTATAATTGGAGTTATATTTGCAGGGATATTGCACCTGAAATTATTGATGAATCAATATGTTCTTTTAATAAAGAAAGAATGAGTCCGATTCAACCACCTTTAACAATTTTCAAATCTCCCTCCAAAGAATTGAATTGCTCTTAATAATGTAAGCAAACGTTGATAGTAAATTCTATATATTGATGATATCGTAAAGTAAGAATAATAACAAAAATATCCAAGAACTTATACATTTAGTGGCCTTAATTACTTTGGGAACCTGTCACGCATACATTCAGAAAATCTACGGACTTCGATGATCCAGATCAAAAGAGAAAGTTTCTCCCGCTTTCCTTTGCTCAGCTTCGACAAGTATTTTCTCTTTCATCAAAGTTTATATCGCCTTCGGTAGCTCAGTTGGTAGAGCGGTGGACTGTAGAGGAAAGAAAAGCAGATATCCATAGGTCGCTGGTTCAAATCCGGCCCGAAGGAATTTTTTTCATTATTTTGATTTGAGATCGAAAAAATCGAAATTATATTTTTAGGTTCATCCGGTTGGACATAATTCATTTACTCAGGATAACCTTTGTTTAATGTTTACGCGCAGTTCCTAAATTTAGATTAACGTTTTTTGTCTTGAGGTTTTTGAGGTCCGTCATAAAACTGAAAATATGTATTTTCATATACTAATAGATAGGTTCCTAGCATTCCATCAGCCACTATAAAGGAGTATTCACTCTCTACACATTCATTCTATCCGATGCAGTGTAATGTTTCCTTTTTTAGTATCAATGTGTATGTTTTACTCTGTATATATGTATAAATTAAAATAATAGAATTAATTTTATGAATATTTTATGATCACCCATTGTATTTCAACTTAATTCCAAGGGAATTTTAAAGCTGAGTAAGTGTGATATATAATTTAGAATATCTCCATTTAAAGTTAAATATTTTGATAAAACTTTTCGGTTCTCTGAAATACGTTATACTCGCTCGGTATATAATTCGTATTTCTGATAAATATTTTATGTTATTATAAAAAAAATTATATATATTTCATAGATATGAATCGACAAAGGGTATTAATCTGGTAATTAATTTAAACGTAAAATCCACGCAATCGTAATTGAAATCAGATTAATTGTTTTATAATTATGTAAATTTAAATATTTAAATTATAAATAAATATTTATTCGACTTTTTATGTGGGAAAATTTGAACATAACATGGAAGAACGCTTTGATAACTTCTTCATGAGCCGTTAAATACATGATAAGAAGCATGAACTGATATTGTCCGAAACATCTCAGTGTATTTTGATAAATGAACAAACTATTACTACTACTATTAATACAAACTATTACAAAATATTTTCAGACTTGTTTAGAGGGACCTTCAATATGTGAAAGACATAACTAGATTTAGCATGTGATACGAAGTCAAAAGGATTGTTTTACCTTCGCCAATTGTGAAGAATATCAAATCATTAAAAGGAAATTATCATCACTGCATTGAGTAGCGATGAGGTTGTAAGATTGTTATATAAGTATCACTGATAGCACGATACTTTCGCTATCCATTGAAACAAACGGGGTACTTCAGATAACCTCGATATATGACGTGGATTGATCATAAAGGCCTTCATGACAAGGAATAGATAAAAAAACAGCCTTGAAGCCTTCTTGAATTTTAATCTTTCTCGAATATACAACGATATTCCGCACATTTCTATAAGATTCATCTTTTCTCTTTTATAATGCTATTAGATCAAAATGGATAGTCATAGAAAACATGCAAAATGAATTAAAAACCATACTCAGCTCTTCCATTTAATATTTTATTGCTTGCTTCATTTTTTCATTTTCATTCTTTAAACTATGAATTGTATAAAATTCCCTCTGTAAATATTTATGAATTAATCTGGACTGTCAGTAAGCATAAAGAGAAAACAAAGGATTTGCACACACATTCGGATATGTTAATCTCTTACATTAAATCAAATGCACCTTTCTCAAGATTCATCAATATTAGAATGTTACGCGTAGCGGTCGGTATACCACTGACAAACATAATAACGCCATTTCCCATTCTGAAAAGTGGCTCTAAAAAAAACGGGTGACGAATTTAGAATCCGCATACATGAATGGAGCGTGGGAAAAGAAAAACTCGCCTCGACCGATAAAACAAAAAATATAAATGCAGCCATCAGCGGTCCACTTCATTTCGATTCCACTGTCCACCCACGCTCGGCATTCTTCTGCAATTCTGGAGGTTCCAAATGAAGGGCGTGGAAGCGTCGGAAATTAGTTTTTGTTCGGAACGAAGGGCGTTGAAAATAAACCGAGCACTCGAGATGTTCTGGACCGATTTTCAACTTGCGTTATGCGCGTGTCTGCATAAAAATGTTGGACGAAGTCCACGGGCGAAAAAGCTACGTTTGCAAAACGAGGAATGTTGAGAAATCGGTTCTGCATCTAAGATTGTGTGTGTACTCATAGAATTTTGTTGTACGCATTCATGTAATCTGAAGTTTTTATTTCACACTCCTTTGAAGTTAACCATATTCCGTTCGTTAACATTTTGTAACGATTAATAATGTGAATAAGTTTTCGCGGAACATAAATATTTTACATATATTTTGTGATATAGATTTTTATTCTCTAACCTTAGATGAACTTAAATATTCTGAGAGTAATTGTGATATAGTCTACTAGTTCCATTGTTTTATCGTTGCTTTTATAAAATGACCATAATATTGAGTCTAAACTTATAAATTCGAGCACGAAGAATTTAATGTTAATATGTAATAATTACGTAGAAATTTCATTATGGATGGGCTCTTTATGAAATGTATCGCACAAAAGAAAAAGAAGGAAACCATTCTACAATCGGAAATTCGGTGAAGTGGAACCATCTATGATAGATCATCCAAAGGATGAGGGTAAAAAAATTCCTTCGGGCCGGATTTGAACCAGCGACCTATGGATATCTGCTTTATTATCCTCTACAGTCCACCGCTCTACCAACTGAGCTACCGAAGGCGACGTTCCTTGAGCGGATATTGAAAAACCAAATCAAGATATCCATTGTACAGAAAAACACCAGCGTTATAAATTATTTAAACTCCCAATTACCGAAATATTGCACATATGGTTTCAAAAAGATGAAATCTTCGTATATAGCTATAAAATTCGTAAAAACCTGAGTGAAGCAACATTGTAATACCCCTTAAAGGAAATGTAATATTGCAATAATTCTGTAAAAATAACGTAATGTTTCATTCCCCATAATATAATAAAGACTTTACCTTAGGTTGCCACTTGGTTTTTTTGTAGGGCATATGGATACAACATAAATTAAAATCTCAGAATATGACATTCTTTTATTTGACATTTATTTTATTCTAATTCATTTTATACTTAATCTAATGTATGAGATTTTATGAAACAGAATTTAGGGAAATTAGATACAAGAAGAGAAAGGAGCAATATCAGATCATCTGAGGATGAATTTCAATTAATATAGATTGTATCGAACCAGCGGCCTATGGCTTGAGATGCCGCTGCACTGAGTTACCGAGGCACGCTGGGGAATGAAAAACTTTTGACTTTACCTTACTAATAGGATATAATTCTCCAAAAGAGTATGAAATTGAATTGTAAATAGCTGAAGAGAGATGCTATTAGTTAATATCAGAGTTCTTAGCACACAATTTAAAAACTCACTTATGAACATCAACAGTCTACAGAACTACCTAATACTTATTAGCAATTAACAACGACGATTAATTAATTATGAAATAATTAGAAAAAGCAATAAATTTTATCGTATTTTTTAATAACCAAATAAGGAAAGAAATGACGGCTCATTTTGATATAAATTAAATAAAAAATTCCTTCCAGCATTAAACCAATTCTCTTTTGAAAAGAGTCTAGGTGTAACAAAACAATAATAATATTAGAAATAAAATTGGTATTTGATTAGAAATACAATTAAATCATATAAAGAAAATGAGTTATTAAATCTGATTAAGGATTGATAGTTACAACCACATGGGAAAAATTATAGATATTGGTAACTGAACACACTCTCGCTAAAAATTAAAATTAGTATGTTTAAATGATGTTGATAAAGACCCTTTTCTCATACAAACTACTTTTTGGCTATCGGAATACATATTGATATAGTTGAGTTGATAAGCAAAATAGAATGAAATGCACAATGGCATTCGATTCCCAGTAAATTGCCATCGAATTCTGATCTATAACAAAAACGATGTCACTTCTTCGTTAATGATAAAAAAATTCCTTCGGGCCGGATTTGAACCAGCGACCTATGGATTTCTGCTAATAATTCCTCTACAGTCCACCGCTCTACCAACTGAGCTACCGAAGGAGGTGTTTCAACAACCGAGAGTTAAAAAACTGAATCGCGCTCCACCAGAGAGAAACTTTCTCCTCTAAAATGAATCTACCTTATTTGTGGGAATACACTGCCCTACGTGAAGTCCAACATTGGCTTTTGAATCAATCTTGCACGTACTTAGTTTGAGAGACAAAGCAGCTTCGTTACTTCATGCAATATACTGAAGCGGTTACCCTGACATCGCCTGTTTAGTAGACAATTCTTTGAGCCCCATATACACGTATAACCGGTCACGTCAGTACCTCAAATGAAAGAAAAGCAATCTCAAGTAAAGACTGATGTTGACTAAACTCGCTTTAATTCAATCAAACATTAGTTTACTTCTAAATAAGGAGTTCCCTGTAATTGTCTGTTAATTCCGTGAATGTTCTGTGAATATTTTAATTCCGAAAATAATTATCATTTTTTATGAAAGCCTAAATATTGGTATGTATCTTTAATGTACACACACACATATGTATGCACGTGGTTTGATAAAAAAGGGAAATTTATAAATATTGCGCGTTTGGAGGGTCCGATATTCCAAACATTTTTTTAAAAATGTCGGTACATATATCCCTAGTTTAAAATTTTCAATTTTGTTTGAAGCTTACTTTAATTGTACCAGCCGCTAAGGTAAGACGTGTTCCTATGAGCTCGGCGATTTTTATTTGTCAAAAAAATATACATATATATATATGGTAATCTTAAACATTTGGGGTGAAAATGGGTTAAAATATATATTTTATATCAATATCAAATACTCTACAATCATCATTTTCAAAGCAATACGAGTCTGTAATTTCTACAACTAAATATGGCCATTCTGAAAATGGCATTCATATAACTCATTTTAACTTGACTCTATCATTCCGAGACTTAAATCTCCAATGCACCGATTATGCACTTGAACTTGAAACTGCAACAGTGAATACTTGTCTTCAGCTGTATTTGAACCCTTTAATGTTCGTACAATCGTACTTTTTCGATTTCGCACCGCGAGAGAGATGTGCTTGATCACGTGGAGATGAAGGGCTCGTGTTGGGGCAAACGAATCCCGCACATCCACTCGACAGAGCCGTGAATATAATGCCCAAAAGGGCGCGTGTAACTCTGACTCCAGCAGACGCGCAGTGCGAAATTTACTTTAATCATATCTCGCCCAACAACAGTGCTATTTTATTTTCCGTTAACCCTAAGGACCTCTCAGAATAGTTAACATGCCTCCAGGTTATGAACAAAATATTGCTACCTTTTCACATTAGTTAATCCCTTAATTAGTTGACTGAAGTGAGTGAATGTATGAATTACATTTTCTGTTTGCATTATTTATTCAGGACAATCTCATTAACACCTGATACTGTCAATCATACGGAAGAGTTTCTTATCCTAAATTACTACAAGTTTAATGCGATAGAATGACCTTCTAGGAAAGTTTTTAAAGAAAAAGAAGTCAAGTAGTATATTACTTTGAAACTGTAACTGTGGATTAAAAGATTGAACTTGAAAAAAGGTTCAGAGGATTCAGGACGTTAATGGGACAAAATTTATAACAGTGAAATGTACTGATTTCCACGACTTTTGCTGGTCTTGAGAACTTTCAGATTTGCTAAGAACATAAGTAACAAGGTATGGGTGTTGCAAAGATACGCTGTGCGCCGAGGATAAATTTCCAAGGTAGAATCGACTTGAAAAAAGTCTGACGGGACTGGGAATTTTACCAAAAGAGAATAGAAAAACATATTTGGAAAATCGGGAAATAATTTAGATGAAGTTAACGATTAAGGGTTCAAGATTCTTGGCGTAGTAGTTCCTCGTTTCCATGATATAGACCTTAATATTAATTCATTACAGGACGACAAGAAATCCTCCATTTCAATGAAATCTATGACAATAATCTAATCCTACATTCCAAATAACAGTTCAAAATCCGACATTTTTCCAACAACCCCAACAGTCCTACGTTCGTCGAGCAGTCGTACATCTGTCTTCAATTGCAGCTCTTTTTTTCATATTCCACTCTGTGTTTCAAAAGTTTTGCAAAACACGGGCGTGGAGAGATGGTCAGGATATCGAGCGGTGAATATCTCGCCCTCTCTTTGCAGGAATAAGGGAAAAGCCTCTCTAAGCTCCAAGTTAATACCGAAGTTATGAACCAAGGAGCACACAGTCAATCTGAAAGAGATAAACAAATACTCCGCCACTAAATGAGAAGGTAATTTTGCCTATTTCCTTCAATCATATTTCTCATAGAGATAGACTTCCACACTAACAAAGAAGATTGGAGCTTTCAGAATCGATAGCATTATGAAGGAAGAGTTCAGTTCATAATCACTTTTAAATTTTTAATGAGGAGCATTTGATATAGAAAAATATTCGACTGAAATATGTCTCAAAAGGAAATTTCTATCTAAATGAATGATAGATTAATGAGAAATTCACGATGGATGGATAAATGGAAGTTCGGTAAGAAAAGGAAATACTGGAGGAATCGGATGTAACTAGTAGGCTAATTAACTCTGACATCACCGGAAGAAGTCTAAAAACTTGACGAGACTTCGAAAGACGATGATTACCGAGTTCCAATTATAGAAAATATTACGAAATGATAGAAATGTTAATATTGGAAGATTTCTAAGAATACGTAAAAATATCTTTTAATAATTAAAAATTCAGATTAATTTTATAAGAAACTTCCTAAAAATAGTAAGACCATTTTTATTATTTACAGCATATTATTTAAGTTACATTGCCAAATCTATGTATTTAAATAAAATAATTTGAAAAATTACATTTCTCGTGCGCTTATTGAGTATTTTACATTCATACTATTTTTATAAAATACTATGAAAGAAGAAAACTACCAGTACAGCTAAAAATTCCATATTTTCTTATACTGCGATCTATACCATCACAAATATAGTCGCAAAATACACTTGGTTCGCAATTTAAGAACTTTTTATTTTAAACCGAAAATATCGAAAATTTAATCGATGAAACAATTTTTCGGGAAACTTGAAATAAGCATTTCATTTTGATACAATATTAAGGTCTTAATCATCACAAAAATCAAGTTCCTTATAATTAAATATACAGAACACCTAACGTATAGAATTTTATCAATAGCAGCAACGGATGGAAATGAAACCGACTAAATATTGCTTCCAAATGTCAAAAATAGGGGATCAGATATGGGAGCGAACCTAGAAAGAACTGCAATTTAAAATTTGCCAAAAGATACATTGATTTAAGTTTTATGTAAATCCTTGTACGAGAAGAATATATTCGGAAAAATACTGTACATACTTTTCCATTTGAATCAAAAGATGAAATATTTTTAAAATAGGGTGAAGGAAATATGAGGGAAGGTTATCAAGGATAAAAAATTTAACGCAGTCGGTAGGATTCGAACCTACGCTCCCAGAGGGAATCTGATTTCTAGTCAGACGCCTTAACCACTCGGCCACGACTGCTCCCTATATCATGAACAAGTGTCCCTGAAGATTTCTGGAAAAACATACTTTAAGGATGCCATTCTATTTAATAGCCAGCTAATTTTGCTAGCCTCTTTGGCTACTTCCCACCAAGGAGTTTATAGTTTAAAAATAATTTCGAGTGAAGCCAAATGTGTCTAAAATTATCAGATCCTCTCCACGTTTCAATATTGGTAGCAAAAGTCAGTATCTTTGCAGCTGAGTTTATCTCCCAAAGCAATGCCTAATTATAAGTACTATACCTATTGCTTTAACAGAACGGATTACTAGAATTCCTATGGGTGTAATTTTTTTCTTAAAAAATATATGTGAATATGTCATTCGCAAACAATGAAGAGCTAAACAAAAGAATAGGACTCTAAATGAATACTGGTGAGGGACAATAGAGAAAAGGTCACTTAAGTTAGGTTTTAATAATATACCCTTGGTTTCAACGGAATTTCTCTTTCCTAAGTGGGTAAGCTACTAGTTATGGTAACAACTTAAATGTGAGATTGCATCATGAACGAGCAGGACTGGTTTAATTAGAAAAGAAAGAAAATGGAAAAACACGTTACAGAATATGAATTCAAATAAATCCGAGATAGATTTCGTCATACGAAGAAAAAAAGTCAAGGAAAAAGTCATAGGATTTAAGGCCAAAATACAGAATTTTCTTCCTAAGAAATACTTAAATATTTTGTACAATCGCTTTATAGGTTTGTAGAAGTAGCAGTTCGTTAATAGTAAGAAGAAATTACAAAGAATGAAGCTTATATGGTGTTACAAAAATTATTCTCGAGCAAAGCTTGTAGAACCCTGCTATAATATTCAAAATGGAATGAAAATAAATTAATTGTGCGCTCGGAAGTATCCTGAAGGAAAAAAATGAGCAAAACAAAGAACGAAGGAAATTCTCCCAGATTTATACTGATAGAAGCGTAATGACACAGTACGATGTGGAATACAAATATAACCGCTGTTGAATTCAAACCCTTACTCTCAGATGGAATCTGTTTAGTCCTCGTAAGAGATAGTGCCTCTATTTACTTTATCGTTTCCTATGCGATTCCGAAATAGTTAATATTGCACAATATTTTCCACGAGTAAGTTGTCTCGCAAGCATATTGTTCTTATAGATATGTTGCAATCCTTTTAATACCGATTCGTTTAACAATTCTAAATATGTATGGAAAAATCTAAATCGATTTCTTTTAATGCGATGATGAAATTCACTCTTGTTGTAAAAGCTAATAAGCATCTACTCTTTCCCCATTCACTTAATCAATATTCACCTAACAGTTACGCTGTGCCATTATATGGACTTACTTTAACAAAGATTACTTATTGAAGAATGCATTAACATCCGCTGTCTCAGAATCAACTCGCAAGTAGCAACTCATTGAGTTCATTACTAATTCTCTTCTACCAATCGTTTGAACTTTCAGCACAGGAATGAAAAAGAGCCGGAATTGTTCAATTGACGTTGACGACTAATAACTAAAAGTAAATGAAGCAAAATATCTGTTCAGCATTACGCTTAAGTGTCCACTGATTCAGTGTTCTTCGTCATAAATCATTGGTATCCTTTTTCTTCCTTATTTTCATGGCAATCGGGGTCGAAAATATATAATAATAACATGTATCAAAATGACCATATATAGTGTAAATGGTATGCTAGTACTTGTTGGGCCGTGGAATACTATGGCATATAATTTGACAAGATGAAAGAGTAGAATAACAGCCGTGTGGTAGTTTTAGTTCACTTATTTGCTAAGCATATTATTTCCTATTCCACGTAACTCTCAGCTTGCACCTAAATAAAATTCTTCTTATACTAATTTCCTTTGTACAACATTAATCCTAAAAATAATCCAACCCATCCAATCTTTGCGTTCTTTTCTAAAAGGCAAGTTAACTCGATATTCATGAATAGCATTCACATACTCTCTCAAATAGTTTTTCGGTATGATCTTAGGCGGCTGTAGCATTAATTCATCTACTGGAGAATTCTATCTGAATACGTGGCAATATACTTTGGAAGAAGAGACTCACCATTGGCCCTGTTTGTCCGGAGTGTCCATGGAGTGGAGACAGAATGCCGCCATAACTTTGTTAGAAGTGTCGGCACCCCGAGGTAGTGCCGATGGCTGCTGGACGCGGAGTGCGGTGGACGAGTGCAGCAGCGGGTAGAGAAAGAACGGGAGCAGGAGTAGGAAAGTGGAAGAAGGGTGCGGAAATGGATGGTGCGGGGTGTGGAGGAAAAGGCTTCCGGTGCTCAGAAGGAATCTCCAAAGGGTTATGAGAACAGCAAAACTGGAATCACTATGTCCCATGCAGCGATGGACGAGCCTCTTTCCTTGAAATGGAATTTGGAATCTCGTAAAAATTAAAGATCGTTATAAAAAGTGTGGTACTCGTTTTTAAAAACGATTGAAAATAATAGTACTTTTAATTTCCTTTGATGAATGGCGCAATATTTAATGTCATTGGTTAGAGCTGTCTGTTAATTGTTAAAAGGTAAAATTTAAAAAAATATTCATTTTTACTTTGCGTAAAAATAATTTTTTCGTATATTCAAGGTGTGTTATATTCAAACTCTATTGGAGACAATTTAATCCTACCTATCCTTATTATTTGAACCAATTTTATTCTTAGTACAATCATTATTTAATATTGCAATATATTATAGATAGTGTTATCATGCTTTGATTTAATTTCACTCGATTACTTTCCTCTTGATAGAGTAGAAGGATATTTTTTACTAATTTAATTAAATAACATGTATCTTGGGCAAAATACTAGAAAAGATTTAAATTGCACTGAATTCGACCTCCCGCTAACTTCTATAATTGGCTAAAAATAATAAAATGGCTAATCCAAATGAAAACGAATGAGAAAAAAGCGATTTTCAAAGTAATTAAGAAAAAAGTTTTTATAGGGATCATAGAGAGAAATTGAATATGTCATTATCAAAAACGACATCCCATTAAGCCTTTAAAAAGTTTGTCGGATCAACTCCCTCAAAAAGTATCCAAAAACTTTTATATTCCACTAATTTTATTTCTTCATATAATATTCAAAATCCAATAGAATATGATTATTACTGAATATGAAATAGAATTTTTATTCCGACGAGTGGAATGAAAAATTTACTTTTGGATTATGAGAAGTAAATAAGTCTTTAAACTAAATAAAGAGATTATATGCGTTCCATTTCTTGATTACTTAATAAATTAAATACTTTTGATAAATGACACATAAATCATTTAATATGTTATAAAACATATAGAATATGAATAATTAACATTTATGACGAATCACTATTGATTATTTGTTGAGCTAATGAGAAAGATTTGTTAGATCTGAGTCTAACGAAATTAAATAAAAATTAAAAATTAATACAACGGTGAATTAGGATATTTTAAATAACTTAATTCACCATCATTATTTTAAAAAGTAAAGGCACCATTTAAATGTTTTAATAATCAATTCGTTGACTTAAAATAATGCTAATTCTTCAAAAATTTAACTAGGCTATCAATATAAAAAGGCTCATACGCGATAATTAAAATCACAAGAATAAAGTTCACCATTGAAGGTAAAGAGGAAAAGTAGAAGTGGGGAAAAACAAGGATTCAAACTCTGTCGAAGGATCAAAATTTGAAAAAACACGAAAAATCACTTTTTGAGAAAATCAGATTAACGAAGGCAAAAGAAAAAATTCAATAGATGGGTACACTTCCGTGAATGGAGACCTTAAAATCGATTGCAGAAACACTGACAGGGTGCGCACCCCTATTTTATTTTGTTAGATCGTGAAAATGATTGATTTATTGGGTCTCAACTTCTTTTCCTTCTTCTGTCGTACGACTTAAATCAAAATCCAGAAACGCACGCAGAAATCATATGTATACATATACTTACTTGTAAAATCATAATAAATATAAATAAATTACTTAAACTAAAAAGTACCATTGTTTAAAAGAATGGACTTTAATGAAAGTGTATATTCAGAAGCACTTCGACTTCTTTTCCTTCGATCCTAATCAGTAGACAGTTTTTCCATTATATTATAAATAAATTTACTATCAATATTTTCCACATTTATATTCAAGACATATGGAAAGAAAATCAAAAACTCCTTTACCTCATATTACGAAGAATGATGGAAATAAAATTTTAAAGAGAAGAATAGATACATTTTGCAGAACAATGGAAACTGCATATTAATTAAAGGATTAGCTTTTGTAACCTTTGTTGAAGAAAAGTTACCGAGTTTTTTAAGTTTTCAGACATTTGAAACTGAAAATCCGTAGTGTGAAAATTTTTCATAAAAAATTATGAATTCTATCTAAAATTAGATCGAGTATCATCTAGAGAAAAGAATGGAGATCTACAGATGCTGTAAAAATTATTAAGACGTTCTAAATGAATTAATTAATCTTTTTGAAGAAGTAGTGAGAAGTCGAGGGAAAAAATTAACCACGGAGTCTGATTAGACAATAAAATTTCAACTATCAGTCGCGATCTGAAATATTAAAGAAGAAATGGCAACGAATCAAATTAATGCTGGGAATTTGATGGCTACCTTTGCCTTAAAAAACTTAGATTAATTCCTTTTCTAACTCTTTTCTGAATCTTGAATAGAAATAAAATGAAAACTGAAAACCGCAGACTTTTTAATTATCACATCTCATGTTCTCATAGCACTTATGTATTCTTTCATAATTCTGAAATTAAAAGTTGATTACTCAGCGTTTAATAACTACAGTTTTGTGAACAATGAAGGAAAATTTCACCGGAAAAAGCATCGGAATTACGCATACGCAACGGTTAAATCTATTATCAATTTACGTTCCCCCTTTGCAAGTAAAATTCAACTGTTGAAAAGCTATTCACGATCTCCATAATATGTTGCACCAAGTTTGATACATTTATGTACTCGTATAATATTTCCTGAGTTAAAAAGACTCGATGACATATACAACGCTCCCTTATAACGTGCAATAAATTTTCATTACGATTTTGAAGACGTAAGACTGAATGAGTTATTATTTTTGATTGTACGAAATTTGAAAAATAAATTATGCTTTTTCCCCCAAAAAAACGCCAACTTCTATTGAACGTTCTATCTCGAAAATGTATTTTTTAAATTACTCATCGAAGACATTTTTCACACGTATGAAATAATAAGATTAATAATAACCAAGTGACGAAAATTTTAATGCAATTACTAAAAATGATTCCTAAGCTATTTCTTCATCGAAAATTGGTTATAATAAGTCTGAATTAAGAAAAATCCTAACCCTAAGCGCAAACTTAGTGGTCTCGCACCGCAGAGGAATTCGTTACAACACCTCACCTGGGACTCCACACGAAGACCTCTTCGACTGCGACCGAGCGCGACGCCGTCCGCAGGGCTTCTCGACGGGCGCCGCTGGCGTCCCGACGCTCTCTCCCTTCGCCACCAATGGGGACGTAGTCTCCCCCCCACAGGGGTGGCGCAGGAGGAAAAATCGCGGGTGGGAGGTCTTAAGCGGTGATTCGGCCATTTGGGCAGAGGAGGGTGTCTCCTGCGTGGAAATTGTGCTCCCTCCAAGTGGGTCAATTTTTTAAGGATGGATTATTTTTTGGAAACTACGGTAGACATCTTGACTCTATGAGTGATATCGGACATGCGTTTCATCGCAAGTCTTCTATTCAGGACATTTTATTCCATCGAATTGGAATCAGAAAATTAAGATGGCTTTCTCAAATGCATCAATAAATCCGATATGTTGTCTAATACCTGCAGAAGTCTAAATTGACGCTATGATTTCATTGAGTATCACCTTTTTGGAATAATAATAAATTAAATCTCATAAAGCGAACCTTTTAAATAAAATATAAACTGGGTAGAGATTATCTCAAATGAATTACTTATTAAGATTTTAATTGACAAAAAATATCCGATAGATTCCCTCTTCAAAACATATCGAAAGGTTTTATAAGCGGATTATTCTGAATATAATATTAATATTGTGATAGATTGGAATATCTGAAAGCTAATCTAGAAATGTTACTGAAAATTCCTCTGTCGTAGAAAAAGAAGCTTATATTGATTTTTAATTCATGAAGTTTTCACAAAAGTTATTCATAATTTAGAGATAATAATAATAATAGAGATAATAATAAACATAATTACTTATGATAGAAGGAGAAAATTATATTAAAAAGGGTAATATTAGCGTCAAAAATTTCTAGGAACTATTATTTTCATTTATTTTTAACTTAATACATACGAAATAATTTAATATTCGTAATATACAAAAAATTTCTGAGATATGATGGCCAAAGTAGTAACTCAGCACGAAAGAAAATATCATTAAAGCGCCGAAATTCCCATAAATAAATAAAATATTAAAGGAGTTCACGTGTGACAAGTCATCACGGATGACTATCTAGATTGACAAGTCACAATAAAACTCGAACTGAAACCTCGTAGCTGAGTTATGAGTTTTTTTACAATGAATAGCAATATTAGCACAATAAATTCCTGAAAAATAAATCCTAATTTAATTTAAAATCCTACAAGTCTATAACTTGTAATTAGAATAATTTAACCTCGTTATGAACTATGAACGATAATGACACAGCCCTTACATGAGCATATCCTGAACTAATAGAAGATCTTTTCTATATCGTTCGGCTCAACGTTTATTAGAAACGTATAACTTCTGACAAACTCCACCCTCATCACCAACCCATCCCCATATCAAACCCTCATATTCGCGACTCGCCGTTCTGTTTCCTTTCCCGTATATCCTTTAACTCCCGCATTCTTCGATTGCCCATTTCACTTTTCTATTTTTATCTCTTAACCATTTCCTTTCTTTCTCTTGAGCCTCTTTTCCTATTCCCTCTTATATAAATCTACTTTGAACATTTCAACTCCCACATCACTCACTCGATTCGCAAAATGCCTTTGCCAATCATTAAAATCCGTTTGATGCCTAATTTTACGCTTTTCAAATTCTTTAATTGCTACTTATCTCTACTGACGAATGAATAGCATTGAAAAGAAACACATTACATTATTCCCCCGATTAGAATTAGAATAAAGTTATGCATATTGGCATAGCATGGCATTGGGAAACTATAATTTTTCTATAGAGATGTGATTATTGTTTTAAGTACTATAATAGAAACAATTATCCTATAATGCAATTATATAATGAATTTCTAATTAACTTATTATTATTGTACTACATAACAAGAAATTTTTTGATGTGCAATCATAGCATCTCGAAAGGTTGAGATCAAACTTTATGAATCATTTTAAAGGAAGTTCATTTATCACGGATTTAATAAAAACTGAGCATCATTCAAAGCAATGAATATAAAAGATATCAATTATATACTGTTTCATTACTTATGTTCGAATAAACAAAACTTAAACAGAATAATGGCTTGGTTCTTTCCCGGCGAATGATACGCCTAAATTCTTCTGGGATGTTCAACCATGTCAAATTGACGATTTTGACCGACATTCGGGCCTAGGACAGCAATCCTAAGGGTGTCGAAAATAAATTTTCCCTACTGAGGATTCCCTTCGCTTTCTCTCGTCATGGGTCGTTCTAATTGGTCCTCAGCTGTCGTAGTAGGGAGATTTTTAAAACAGTTCCGTTCAAGGTATTGCTCAGGTTGTAGCCTTAGTCGTGGTTTGAATTGTTCATTGAGGCTGATCCCAATCGCCTCTTTTATCGTCTGGCCCAGTACTTCGTACTCCTGCTTAAAACATCTGTGTCATAGTATATATCTGGTAGTCCATCAACCCAAGTTCAGCGATCGCCGATTTGAACGGTAGCTGTAATCGAAAGCAGCGCAAATGCTTTATATGGTTTCTATTGTACTCTTTGATGTGAGACAACGCACCAAGAACTCGTGGAAAACATCTGCACACATTCTGAGGACTTCTTTAGATGGCTGCGCATTCTGATCATATGGGGTAAGTAGTTTAGGGAGTAACCTCGCGAGGTGGAAGGTCGATGTGTCAATAGTACTCACGATTCATATGAGTGTTTGTGAATTTTGGATTTGTAGTTAATCATCGTTGCTGAGACCGATGCTTTAGGGAAATGACTTTTCCGCGTTGATTGTCAAATCCATTAATACCTGAAATGAATTTTATATCCTGAATATTGAATCCATCGAGTAAATTTCAAAATAGGCTATGAATTTGTCAATCATACAGCCATAGGTTGGATTTTAAGCGATATGTGAAATATCTTGTACATATTCAAATATTTGGGATTGAAACATGTCAAAAGCACTACAATAAAATAAAGTAAGCCAAGATAATTTTGAATTTATTTGTCAATGAAATCTACACAAGCGCGGACAGTATAGTATGAGTAATTCAGAATTCTTTTACAGCACTTACTCCTAATAAATACATCAGTGTGTGGAGTAAAAAATTTCGCAGTCGGTAGGATTCGAACCTACGCTCCCAGAGGGAATCTGATTTCTAGTCAGACGCCTTAACCACTCGGCCACGACTGCTGCTACATGTAGGTCGGCACATAAAATAATCAGTTCCTGTGATATGTCCTTACCTAACCAGGCAGGTATGAAATATTCCAGCTCTAATTTAATTTCCTTTTATTCTTATTACCTTTTTATCATCGACTGCTCCGTCCGCAGCTGAAATCATATCTCCTTATTCTTCTAATCTCAACCGCTCCTCCATCTTACGGAAATGACGTACAATTTCATTTCCTTCGCGATGCATTCTCGCAAATATTTTTTTTATGTTTGTTTCTTTTCGTAGACTGAAAATACGGAGAAAAATGAAAAAAACGCTTTCGATGATCAAGAATAATTTATAAATAATGCAAATAATTAAAAATATGTTTATTATCAATTCGCATGAATGGATGATATTTACAACTGTGAATATTATAATAGATATACATTATAATATAGAATACAGATAACTGTGCCATTTTTGACTAACGTTTAATTATATACGCATAAGAATATCTCTTTCAATCTGGGAAGAGTCTATTCAACCATATATTTCCCCGAAGAGTTCACGGGTTTCGAATACGATAATGTAAGCATAGGGCGAATTCATTGATGGTATTTCACTGTATGTGATTGGTACGTTCATAGGATTCCTCCTTAGTTATTCACATCTCATTTACATTCTTTGAGTAAGTTTGTCGATATAATAAAACTATTATGTTAGCATTCCTTTCAATAAATATCCTATTACGAATTTCCTCTCTAATACCTTATCCATCTCTTACTTTCTACAGTTTATTTTCTTCTCTGGCTTCTTAATTCAGTTCCTCGTCATTCCTAGCGGTAAAATATCTTATTCCTGGTATACCCTCTTGAAAAACTCATCCCTCTAACATTAAGGGTTCCAGGATACAAATATGAACAAGCTAATCTTTGAGGAATTTGGTCATAATAAATGGAAATAGAAACCCAAGTACTCTTAAAAATAGTTATTGACGAACTGATTTCGTGTATGTGTTTATATTTGCGCTAATGTTCCTTCTTCGCTGTTTTATTTAAAAAATTTAATGTTCCATTACTTTCAGATTCTTTATTTGTATTGGTCTTATTATAACGGATCATTTTACAAAGTAAGAAACCTATAATAATAAAATACGATTTTGACTGCAGCGAATGAGATATTTTTATGTATTGACCAAATTATGAAAATTTAATTTAAGATTATTTATTGTAATGAATATTTTATTGTTATGTCTATTTTAAAACGAGAAATGGAATTTCGCAAAGCGAAGGAAACTTTATTTTCCAAGATATATTCCCAGAATCCACAGCTAATGTCAACATTGTACTAAATGTATTGCTAGGTTTGGAGTTAATTGATAAAAATCATTACCTTCAGATTTGTACCATCGACAATTTCTCTTCAGCCCACCGCTCTATCAAATGCGCTACCGAAGGAGATTCACATGTGAAAGAATTTTACATGTACTTCGTGAATGAAACTTTCTCTTCAGATCCGATTGAGCCAAACCCTCGACTTCAGTGAACGCCTTGAAAAGCTGAAATTTTCTCTAAAGTTTCTATGAAATCAGTGGCGTTCAAAAAGGATTTTTAAACTACCGATTTATGACGCAGTTTCTATCATTGATGATTTGAGATCGCATCCCATATATGCAAAATACTGATCATTGTTTCATCATTTGCTTTTCTGTTTCGAGTAAATATTTGCAACAGTAAGAGACTAAAAGAGAACATTATTTAAATCGCTCTTCCATTCCATTATGTTATATTTCGATCGAATCGTATACTTCTATAAATACTGAGCAACCTCCAGAGTGAATTTTCATATTAGAGCGATATGTTACTTGTGTAAGTTAATAATTTGGATAACTTCATACGATAATATAAATATATATATTTGGATACTTTACTGTAGAGCATGATTTCGTGTAAAATCTGTAATTTTTCTCTCAATAATGATTTCTTATTCCTCTAAATTTACTTCTTACCTGAGCGAGTTTCTTATGTTTTCTAAAATTATTTATTACCATCTGTTGCTCGCGATCTTCAGAAATGAAGAGGAAAGTAATTAATATGGATAAAAATTGAAATTGATGGGCATGATTTAGTTATAATATATTACTTTATGACAAATTCCAAAATTTAAATTTTCTCAGAATGTTCACAAACAGATTTTGAATGTATAAGTTTATCTTCAGTACAACTAAACAACTTCACAAAACACTCTTTCATTGAAAAATGTCTGAAATGTGCGAGAAGGGAACTTGAAAGCAAAATAAAGAAAATGAAGCAGATTTCGAAGTGTACAGTAATGACTTTTCAGTAGAAGGAGACTAAGATAAAGAAGGAGGGTGACGTATTCAATAATGACATATTTTATCGAATAATTATGTATTTTATTGAATACTTATTCAAGAAAAGTATTTATATTCCAAAGAAGAAACTTTTAGTTATTCATTCTATGGTCAAAGAAGAAATTCACCGTTTTATAGTATTAAAGTGTTTTTTCTGAAGCTAAAGATATTTTTTTAAGAAGGATTTTTTGCTTTAATTCTCCTTAAACTTTAAAATTTATAGTATATTTTGCGGAATTTTATATTGTCTATTTGCGGAAATGCATTTATATACAAATGTAAAAGTTTCACCACTTATTAGTGATTGTTTCGCGGAGCATTATTGCTCAAAGGTATTTTTGATCAGCATCATTAAAATCTGCGAAACTAATTAACTTTTCAACCGGAAAAGCTCCTCCGTGATAGAAAAGAACAACAGTTCTTTGGAATAAATACAATTTATTCTTACAGAGCTAATTTTTAAATTTGGGGACTTGAATGCTCGCACGAAGAGAGAGTAACGTATAATTTAATAGATAAGTCATCCTGTGCTTAAATTATGTATTCATTTAAATACTGCGGTAGGATAATCTTACCTTTGAAAAGGATCCTTGAATGCTATGTAAACTGAAACACATCTGTGAGTGAAACGTTTTATTTAATTTATGGCAAAATAATGATGGATCCTAAGAATGTTCATGATTTCCGGGAATGTTAATATTTTATTAACTAAGTAAATCAGTGCAATTGCTTGCTTATAGAGTTGTCACCCGAGAACCTGAATTCTAATAAGAATGACATACAATCCTCATGTAAGGAGATTTTAAAATACTGTTTATCAAATATTTGTGCGATTCAGAATTAATAAGCATTCGGGATCAATCGGTAGTCTACTATAACTGACTTTTAAGGCGTATTAGAACATCTCCCCAAAGACAAACATGATTGTCAAATTTATTTCTCAAAAATACAGAAAATTCAAGGAATTATGTTTAGGAACACTTTTCAAGCGACTTTAAATTTATATAAACATATAATCTTCTTCATGGGCTTATTTCCCTTCTCTTTTCTAAATTTCTGTCTAAACAAGAAATTTCAATAAGATCTCAGAGAGGTTCTCTCTGAACCTTTACATTTTGAGCAATGGTTAAAAATATCGTAAGTTAATTCTAAAGAAATAGGTATTTTAATTTGAATGAATTATGATAGATTTACATGAAATATTCTCTTAAGTGCACAGTATACATTTGCTCAGATAATTCAGTGTTCATATATTAACACACTGAAAATAAAATTTACTAAAATACTATTTCATGAATTAAATATTAATGAAGGATTTCCATTAGACATCTACATAAGAAATAAGATTTTAAAAACTATTTTCATTGACTTTCTGGAATGGTTACTAACCCCTTTAGAGACGACGACATTTTCTGTAAATCTCAACTTGTATACGTAGGCCTTCAGTGGAATTACTTCCCAGTGTTACCGAGAGTTTTCGCTACTTTGAAAATACAAAGTATAGAGCGAACACTTTTCTCGGCGGGGTGTCATCACCTTCCCTCCTCAGGAGCAATATTGGAATTCCGTTCATTAGTAATCCACCTTCCATTTTAAAGAATGCCTTCGAAGCATAGCAGTTATAATTGCTCTCATTTTTCCGTTTATTTGTGTAGCACAAACTCTGAATAAGTCAATTGATGTAAACATTTTGTATTTCGATCACTAGGTAAAAATTTCTAACGAAATTCAACCTTTCCGAAGATGACGTGAACCATCCATGGTCTTTGCAGGGAGGAAAACTGCTTGGTGCAAGAAGTAGTGAAAGCGAGCGAAAACAGACGGCCACCTTGGATAAAGGAGGCGACACGTAAAGGCATTTAGGACTTCGAAGCCAAGAGTTCTTTCCATGGAGAGCATGCTGAGTTCGTGATTCAATCAGCGCAGCACTGCGATACAGTGACTTAATTCACCTTTCCGAAGATGACAGTGATCATTTCCGTCCGCGGATGTTACTTTTATGGTGATCAACGTCATTAACAACTCGTTTCAGGCAATGTCGGCAATTGAGCTAGCGAATGTAGATATTGGCTTCGAAGATAAGAGGGTGTTAATACAAGGAAGGTATAATTTTTATGCTTGAAAATGGGGTGAAATAATAAATCGTTTCCTTAAGACAGGGTTTAATTTATAAGTAGATAAAAATTAATAACTCAGCCGAAAAGAGCTCGCAATCACCATTGGTATTTCATAAATCAAGAAGTGACTAGCAATTCGTATTTTCAGCGCGTAAAGCGCAGTACGTGTACGTAACTCTGTGACGTATTACGCGGTAATACGAAACTTCTAAAAGGCTTTAATTGTAAATCATACAGATGTCTCTGTAAGTTTCTCAGTTCACAAACAAAGATAATTCTACTTAATTTGTCAATAAAGGGAAATTTTAACGTTATGATGAGCTTAGTTAGGCGAAAAATACAAATCAAGCAAGCAATTACAGTAAAATACGTAATTTCAATACAAAAACGTCTCTGAACTGAGATTGATAACTTTTGTCATCGCTATGACTCTAAAGAGTGTCTATAATTGGACGCACCCGTAATTCATAGTATGTGTTAGAAGTGTAGTACATAATTCCAGATGTGCTTGTCAGATAGAAGAATATATACATTCGGCTTAAGATAATGCATCATAACTATACGTATTCGGAATCATATGTGGTACTGACTGGTTTGCAATATGAAGCGTAAATGAGTGGACATCTGAGAAGCGGTAGATGGTTCATAAAATTCTGGCTTATAGGATCTCATACTAGATCCTGGTGATAGGGGTTTCGAGTTGTTTAGTAAATAAGGAATGTGTTACTCATTTACCCAACGGGAAAGCTGATTCCGATCAGCATTAAGGATATTCTCGCCAGGCTCTACCGTAAACTCCCTCAGATGAAATTTCCAGCCTGGTTGAGCCGATGAAAACATCGAATATTTCTTCTTAAAGAACGGTAGAACATTTTGAGAGTATAATTCCCAAGTTTCAGATCGCAAAGCGAGATATTGAGAATCATACAGGGAGTTGCTAGATACAGCTGAACTCGGATTGTGGATCTGAAAGCTGATCGTGACCAGCTTTCTCGCTGGGTAAATGAGGAACGGATGCTTTAAAGATTATACTACAAGGAAGGTATAAATTTTAATGCTCGCAAATGGGGTGGAATAATAAATCGTTTCCTTAAGACAGGGTTTAATTTATAAGTAGGTAAAAACTGATAACTCAGCCGAAAAGAGCTCGCAATTGGTATTTCATAAATCAAGAAGTGACTAGAAATTCGTATTTTCAGCGCGTAAAGCGCAGTACGCGTGCGCACCTGTACGTAACTCTGTGACGTATTACGCGGTAACACGAAACTTCTAAAAGGCTTTAATTTTAAATCATACAGATGTCTCTGTAAGTTTGTTAGTTCACAAAAAAAGATAATTCTACTTAATTTGTTAATAAAGGGATATTTTAACGTTATGATGAGCGTAGTTAGGCGAAAAATACAAACCAAGCAAGCAATTACAGTAAAATACGTAATTTCAATACAAAAATGTCTCTGAACTGAGATTGATAACTTGTGTCATCGCTATGATTCTAAATAGTGTCCATAATCAGACGCACCCGTAATTTTTAATGCATATTGACTGTGAGGTACATCTGTTGGGATTTCCTTGGCAGAGTAACATACCCGATTATTTGATTTGTGGAGATGTGTCCTGACTCGGGATTCTTTACGAAACTATTCGCTCTACTCTGGTAAGAGGGAATGAGCCGATTAATGAACGGTAGCGGACATTTCCGAAAAGCTGGTGTTGTAAACCGTGGGCATCACGTGTCGACATCCAGCTGGATTGAGTTTAAGTCGGTCATACCCCTCAACTAATGCAGTGACAAGAGTACTTTACAACTTTGGTGTGCGAGAATCGTATACCTAAAATGTTCTAAGGAAATACTTCTACAATCAGAGGTCTCTCTACACCTTTAGGTACGTAAACGAGGATATAATGAATTATTTGGCAAAGAGCAAATTTATTGCTTTAAACGAATCGTAGTTTCGCTCCGAGTATAAACCTGCATAAGAATAACAGTAAAATACCTACTTTTTTACTGGTTGGTCTACCTTATTAAGAGGGATAGCGAGAACATAGCGTTACCTTTGGACTCAAGGTACAGGAGTCATGTCTTATCGGCATCACGTACTTGACGCGTGTCCGTGGCTTCTTTTAGTGATGGTTGTACCTCGTAAATATCTCAGTAATAATTTTGGGAAGAATGATATACTGAGAAGTGAGTACGGGAAGATCGGACTTGAACCTAAACGCACGCATGGAATGTTTTTTTTACTTAGGTAGATTATTATGTCTTTCATGAAACTTTCGGAAATCATTATTAACTCATTATTAGACGTACCAACTAATTGCTCGCTGTTTGCAAGCTTAATTTTTCTCGAATTATTTTATTATTACGGAAAATGAGACTTTTTATGTCTAATTCTTTAAGGAATATAATGTACGTGAATTCGAATACTTTACGCTTGAAAGAAAACTTAACAGCCACCTACGAAAACTCTTCTGACGTTCGTTTAAAACTTTGAATTTTCCCTCTTCCTGAAAATTACGTAAAAATGAACGCGAGATGGCTCCCGACGTTTAATTGCAAAACATTCGCATTATTTACGTTTAATTTGGAATTCAGAGTAATATTCCTCGGGATATCACCTCGATTCGGATGAACTTTGTAAACTTTATCGGCTCGCAATTCCGAATTCTTCAAATTTTTTACCCGCATTCATAATATCACAAACAACAACTCTTGGTACTCTCGTGTGGATAGCCTTCGCCATAGCCTCCCTTGATTTCTCGCATGCACGGAAAATATTTTTTCGTATAAAAAGATTTAGAAGTGGACCCCAACTTTTGGGGGGTCATGGGGGAAATGCTAGACCAACTCAGGTTGGTTTTCATTTCCCCGACATGACCTCCAACTCCGAATTCGGAGACGTAACCATACCAAATCGAAGCGATAATTTAAGACACCTGACTTGAAACAATTCATTATAATTTGAAAAAAAAACAAATGAAGGGGGATCTTTTTCTTTTAAGAAACGCGTTTTTAAAGTGATAAAGGTTTGAAATTTTGATCTGGATCACCCCACCCTCTTGCCCCTAAAGCCTATGGATTTCCCTAGTACTCAACCTTCGTTCTCATTATAACGTATCGCGATGAATAAAGCCTTCGAAATCACAGAGACATCTGCTGAACTAATTCTCACGCCCCGTAGTTCCTGTCGTCGCCGTTGTGGCGCTGCTATCAACCTTTATTACATACGATCGTCTTTGAACCTCTGGCCCCGTCATTGCCGCAGTGGCGCTGCTGCACACCAATCTTACATACGATCGTCTTTGAGCCTCCTTTCTGGCCCTTCCTTTCTTCCCGCGTCACGCCGATTCATCTCTTACTTTCATGACCGTCATAAATATTACCTTTCTTCGTATTTTTATTATTAACTTTGCAGTTTAATGCAACTCCATTCGCAAAACAACCTGGGGTACTCGAGTTAATAAATAAACAAAGCCATATACCATGTATCAAAAACCTTTAATATTTCATCTTTCATCTTACACATTTCCAAAAATTATACACTTCACACCCGTGGCCGGACCTTATGCAAAAGGCGTTTTTTTTTGGTCGTTCGCCGTAGACCGCTAATTAAGCCTGCACGACCATACGAAACCTGAGAGGAAAGTTTTATCTTCTAGTAGGACTCGATCCTGAGACCGCTGCGCTAGAAACCCGGCATGCTTCTTACCACTTCGCCGCCGTGCTCCACATCAGCGATGGTGGAATGGTTGATTCTCTCGAACGCCTGGATCCCGGGTTGTTAACCTGGCCGAAGAGGAGAAAATAAATGCAATCAAAAAGACTGAAATTTATTTATTCGGTGGATTGTCTTGGAGGATCTCGAAACAACCATATATGGATGGAATGCAATTATACACATTAGAATATTTTTTTTTTTTAAAGTTACCACCACTTTAAAGTATCCACTCGTTATCGAAAGTTTGAATTTGAAATTCCCCCGAGTATTAAATATTACATGCAAGTCGGGATGCATGGTCAATTTTCTTTAAAGTGACAGACATGATGGATATGTTCGACCAAAATCGAAGAAATAAATGTAATTACCGATATATACAGTCATACATTATCATTATTGGAGGCAACAATTTAATTATGTACATCTATGTAAAACGATAAACAATCTTTAGTTTTTTTTAATGGGACTATACTAGCTTAATTATTCTGCTTACCTTATCTATCTATCTATCATATAGATAACTTGGGGGTGAAAAAATTGAGGATACAAATGTCTGGCCCAAACCGCAGGGGTCACCGGCTGGCTAATTTTTCTGCGTAATGGCCATGTAAACCTTACCCAGAAAAAAATCTAAATCCCACTCTACCTATCATGGGTTCGTTCTGGGAGGCCCCAAAGTCGGATTTTTCTCCATAAGAATGCATGGAGTCGATTTTTGACAATTTTTAAATAATACTTCCCGCGCACATAGTACAACCAAATTTCATGTGGCTATAGATAATATTCGTTTCTACTCAAAAATGTTATCAATTATCCAAAAAAGATCATGGGTTCGATGCCAGGAGGTGAAATATTTTCAAAGTTTGAAAAGTCGTAGCTCTCTTAATATGATACATAGATCTTTCAAACTTTCTATATATATAGATAAGTATACAATGTACATCGAAAAAAATAAACACTTGCCTATGTGCCATGGGTTCGATTCCACAGCGACCCGTAATCTCGATTTTTCCCGTAAGAAAAGCATTGACCATATTTCCGAAAGCTTTTTATGACACTTCCTAACCGCGCAGAGGTTCAAAATTTCACATAGCCATAAAAGGGCCCATTCTCACATAAGAGCGACCGTAAGAATGCCGTGAATGAAGTGGTCGTTGGTTCGATGCTAGGGGGCGTTTACTATATCTCCGTAAGAAATGCATAAGGAAATAGGAGCTCCTTAAGAGTCCCTTCCTGAACGAATTTCCTTTAGAAAAACTGCAGTGTTTATAAAGACAACGATAATCAAGCAAATTCTTTTAATCATTTCCCGCAGGATGTCTTAAGCTCGACGATGGGTCAGGAATATTTCTAAGAAACGCATGGGATATCAAATTCAATTCAATGTACGCTGCGATAATGTCATAGATTTTATGTTAAGCATTCACTTATCCAAAAAATGGTTCGAAAAATCATACGTTTTATTTAAAGATATATTTTCCGATTGCTTGCTGTCAGCAAGCGCACCTTTACTCGTATATAATACAACTGAAATGTGTTTAATTATAATCCTTCACTGCATTCCTCATACCACTTATATTTACCAAGTCCTATGACGCAGTATTAATCACCACCTCACGAAAACATCCTTCATGCACTTAAATTTTATTTCCGTTGCTGTAATCGGCAATTTTGAATTTCATTCATTCATAATAGCAGCTTTTCAGTTATTGACAACAACTACGATTTTACAGTAGTTTGAAAATTTGTAAGTAACCTAATTCATAAATTATAAAAAACAATGCTGAATATGAATATAATTAAACTGTCGCAAGTCTTAAGAAAAGGGCAGCATTCAAAATGGCAAAGTGGAGAATTGACCTTTTAAACTGTTTGGCCATTCTCTCTCCAAGAAAATTTTTACTTAGCAGATGTATCATTTAAGACACTCATTGAAGGAGGTAACATATTGTAACATAACTAGTTACAATAATGTTATAGCTTATCATAGATGCAATACCTCCAACTACTCACGCCATTCATTTGTGGGATCCCCACTGCTGCCCCCAAACCCCATGAGTGTGCCTCTATGTAAACGCTCGTCACTCGATTCAGTCTCTATATTCCCCAATAAGACAAGTAATGAGGTCTTATTAAAATTTTCATAACGCCTTCAATTTGAATGTATTTGTGAAAGAGATTAATAAAACGTCACCATTGCTATTCTTATTGACTCACTCAATAGACTGTCAATAGTCATAGATATGTTAAATAATATTCCTCCTTGTTTACATTAAATATAAACTTGCATGGTGATTTTCACTGTGATATATTCAAATTACTTGTTATATTTTAAAATTAAACTTAAACTCTCTATGAGGTAAGAAAAACTTACTAATAAAAAGTAGTGTCTGACCAATTGAAAAAGTAGGCCAATTATTCCCATGTAAGCCTGCGGATATAATGATACGGATAATATGGAAGTAGTATATTTCCATTTTACAATAAAAATTATATTCTTCTTTTCCCAAATGTTTTGAAAACTACCCTCAGATTTTACTTTAAAATTTAATCCTCAAAAGATATCAATGCTGATTTAATTAAGTACTCTGGTATCATCATTTGTAATGATGTGAGATGATTTTATAGGAGTTAGATGCAATTGGATTTGAAGGGATGAGCAGAAAGAAAGTTTTTAAGTGTGATGAATCATATATGAGTATAGATTCTCAATCAGTGATTGCGGCATAGTAAAATGGTTAAATAATTATTTTATTGTTGCAAGTTAAAATTCTTCACTAATGCCCACCAAAATGATAATGGTTTACATCACATGCAAACTGCCTCAATAGTCAGTGACACATTTTTAATTAATGAAGAATATAACAGTAATAAAGTTCATAATAGTGTGATACTTGACTTGAATATTAGAATACTTCTCTTTTATTTAATAGCATTTTTTAAAATACGATTTGTTATTGAAGTATTTCTGCATGTAAGAAATCTACAAGTAGCTCAAGTATTACTTTAAGTTCTTCTTCAAAAAGTACATAAGATGCTTCCTGAGATCAATTGTGATTCATGATTATAATGTTTATCTTTTCAGTTACTGTTTGATCTGCTCAGAGTAATTGAATCCAATTGTTAACAGCTAGAAATATAAAAAACGCACAAATTTTATCTGTTTATTACAAAATATTGAAATTAGCAAATATTATGAAAAGAAATATCTTTAAGAGAACTAAATTTATATCTTATCCATATCCAACTACTTCCAATCCAAAGTATAAATAATATTTCCATAGCATTATCATCACCATTGGTTTAATCTTTGATTTAATGTTGAACCAAGTTTTCCATTTTATTTTACAGACTTAATATCAAAATAGTATATGCACTATTCTACAATTTTTATCAAATTAAATATTCTATTATCAAGTCATTGGTAATGTTACAGAATAATTTAAAATGAATGAATGCTTAAAATTTTATTTTCCACTTCTTAATTCAACGTTAAGTTGAAACAATGTATTTTCTCATGAAAATAATTTTTACAACTAATTTCCATTTTATCTAATAATGTTGAACATTTAGATAATTAATTATTTATTAATGGTAGCGATATAATAATCCTTAAAGTTTACAAAAAACTAGCTATGAATAAAAATTATGCAGAGGATTGTAAGTGAAGTGAAAAGGATCTAAATTTTTGGGTTGAACAAAATCTTTTATCAGCAGCTGAGACCTTTGCATACCATATTATTTGCATTCTCATACATTAAAAATATATAGCACTCTTCATCGATGGTTTAGTTTTTGGTGCTGGAAAAATTTAAGGCTTTCCCATAGGAAAAATTACAGCAACTGATTAATTTCTCAGAACATGAGCTAACTCATCTGAGTTACCCCCTTTCCATAATTTCCAAATTTTGAATTTGTAAATATGTAGAAATGCTATGTATTTTTTTTTTAAGTGCCGTTTTTTGTAAGGTTTTATGTTTCCTGATAATACTAATTTCTAGTCTTGTATATTTTAAAGATTTTCCATGATATATTACGGGTTTGCAATTAAGATTTCAAATATTTCCAGTTAACCTGAGAATATGATCAAGTGTGAGAGATCATTTATTAAACTCAGGAGAAACCTATAATTGAAAAATACAGTTTCAACCTATCTCAGTTTTAATTTCAAGGGATCACACTATATTTCCAGCTTATACAAGGTTTCCCTCTCTGAAAAGTCAATGCAATATTCACAGACATAAACGTAGATTACTTAACACCAAATGAATTTTCAGTGAAATGTAGTCACTTGTGTAGGCTTCAAGGAATGGAAAAAATAACAAAAACAGTATTTAATGCTCATTAGCAAAATAATGTGTAGGAAGAAAATTTTATTGTAATTATTTTCCTTTATAATTTCAGAGCCTTTGAAATAGTTTTGAAACTCACTATCAATTTGACTGTTGATCAGAATTGCCATTCAGCACTGCTTCAGCCAAAATTTTTAAACTATGATCACTAGATCCTATTGAAAAGAATCTTCTTCCTAAGAAAGTATCTTTGGAAGGGAAGTGGTACAATTTTAGAGAAAGTTTGAAATTTATTTTGTCTTTGACAAATTTAAACTCTACTTATTGTATTTAAATATTGGACATTAATCTTTGTCTTCTCCTTGCATCCTTGTGAAGGGACTTCACTGAGAAAAATACAATCATCAGGGAAAGCAATTCTGATATTTCTAGCTTTGACAAGTTCTCTCTCAGATTCCACCAATCAGTTTTTACTGCAATTAAAACCTTTTCCCAAAACAAATAAACTTCTCTAGCACATAGATTAATTTTCAAATAATAAATTCTTTTTTACTCTGAGAAGTTCTATCTGGTAAAATTGACTATCATATAATAATTGGAAAAAATATCTCATCAAACATTATAAATTATTCCAGACGTTAAACCATTTTGAACTATTGTGGATCCTAGCCCAACAAGTTCCTATAGAGTTAAAAACAATGCAATTTAGACTCAACCAAAAAAATTTGTCAGCCTCTTTTCTGCATCCCAGTTATGTAGTTGGTAAGTAAATACACAATTTCAAGAGAGTTATACAGAATAGCCAACTGGTGGGTAGAGAAAATTTGTAGTAGAAATTTTGTTCATGCTGAATTTTTAGAAATCTTAGTAGAAAAAAGGATTCCATGAATTTCTTGCAAACATTCCTTAATCAACAATCTGGAAAGGGTTAGATCTTAATAAATATCTTGCTTCCCTATTCCATGAAAATTAGGTTTTTTATAAACAATGAGCTTACTGGATGGGAATAACTAATCTCTAAGTTAGGTCATTAAAATTTTATTTCATAACAGGCATACAGAGGAACAAATTTCCGTATGCAGTAACTGTTACATGAATATATGAAATAATCATCTTACTTTTAAGTCTTTGAGTGATAGTACCTTATTTAATGACTTGATCTGAAAATCATCAAAAAGAAATTACTCTGTGACTTATAAAGAAGCTTGACTGAAGTAATTAAGTAGCTAAAACTAAATGGAAGAAGTGATTTTGAGTTAACTAATCAATAACAAAATTGAAACAACATCATAACAAGATTTCTGAAAATTTTCTCCCAAATACAAAAGAAACTTATCACTTACTGGAAAATATGATCAAGGTTATCACTATCAACAAACTGTAAGAAAAATTAAAACTTTTTTCACCCAGTGTACAAGGTTTTTTTTATTTCTAACATCCTTGGTTTATTTTACAAAATTTTTCAACTGCCCAGTATTGGTAACAGCTGAAGTAATAGTTTAAGAGTGAGAAGAACGCATCACAATTGAGGAGGTGAGTTGGGGATGAGGGTAAAACAATTCATTCTTCTTCAGGAAAATTTGTGAGTTCAACCAGGTTTGATAAAATGTCCACTTGTTGAACTACTAACCCAAAATCAATATGAAAATGACTATATAGAATAACTTGTACTTTGGGCGAGAAAAATTAAAAAAAAAGAATGTGTCCATCAAACAATGAATAAGAGAACAACGATGGTACAATAACTAATCCTATTACTAACACAATCAATGTGCTTCATTTTGAGGCATTGGCTTCTTATTCTGCCCATTTCAACTGTCTATAAATGAGGATTTAGGGAATTAAGGTGAGAAAAGTAAAAGTTATTAAGTGCTCACATGAAAGATCTTGAATGATAAAAGTAACAATCAGAAAGATGGTGAGGAAGCTATTTCTTCCTCTTGGCCGTAACACATGATGATTATGTCTTCTTTTAATTATCCCCGCCCAAAGAACACTCTATAAAACACAATGCAACCATTCACTGACTTTCTTTTGTTGTTCCGTTGTCAACAAATACAAACTTCCATTCAGGAATATGTATACAAGTGTATAATTAAGCCTATTTATATAATATTTACATTTTTGGCAAGTGTTAAAGCTTACCCTATTTATTCACCCATTTTAACTTTTCCCTAAATCAACTGCAAAGTAGTTACCCACGCTAACTGGTGATTGGTTAAATATTTTACCCTTTTTCAGAAAGATGATCACTCACACAGGCGCACGCATATATGTATTTATATATCTAAATCCTGTATAAAAAAGAATAATATATTTTGTGCACTTTTAGGGAAAACAACCAACTCTTATTTTTATTATTATTACAATAGTTCTTTCACATCCCTCACATTAAAGGGTTCGGTGAGAAAAAAAGAACAACACAGTTGCAAAAAATAAAATCACCAAGTATTTTTTTGAAACGTTAAAATTTTTTATTGTTTGACTAAGGGCAGTGGGGGAGGGTATCCTTTGCTTTTTCAGGCTAGCACCTGCCTCTCCATCCGACAGCTTTGTTTGTGTTTGGAGGCAGCTTCTTTTTAAACCTTCATTTCAGTTGGCCTCCAGGCTCGGATCCAGCCGCAAACCCTGGCCACACCGCCACCCAATGGGCTATGGGGCAACCCCTCTCTGCCATTAGCCCTGCGATCTTATATGCAGTAAGGAGAGCCTTCCTTCTTTTTCCCAAAATGTTATTCCTCTTGTTTGTTCAAACACTCGACAGGAGGGGAAGGGAGATAGTAGACGTTGTCAGGGAGATGATCACCAGTGAGAATTAAGGGCACAAAAAACATTCAAAGGAGGGTCTTTTCTTTCATATTGCATCACTCTCAAAAAGAGGCTGTATGCAGAGAGCGACTGAAAAAAAATACCTTGTGCCTCCCACCCCCTCTATCACTTTCTTTGCATAGCAAATTCAGCAATTGAAGCAGGAAGGCAAGAATGAGGCAGAAAAAGAAAAAAATGCACTTTCAAATACAAAATTACAAGGTGATGCTTCTAAAAAATAATATTATTGCGGGGTTAAGTTTTGCTTTTGAAATTTTCTTTTTTTAGGTTAGGTGTTAATGTGTGTGTGCAGCCAGACTGAAAGTGTTAAACAGCCAATGTTGCGAGTGAACAAAAAAAAGATAATATGAAAATTTATTACGAATGACATAAATTAATGTGGTAATGTTTTTATGAGAACTCTGCATTGCTACTGACCACCCAGCATGCTGCTTATTATTGCTTTGATTTTTATATTTTCTAGAAATGGTGGGCCAGCATTTGAGAAAGCCTCATTGAAGAATCACTTGGAGCAATCAAATTACTTCCAAGTGTCTTCAGCTTTAGCAGGAACTGGAATAGAGAAAGAAGAGAACATGGACGGTGAGTGCCCATTTGCAAAACATAATATTTAGCTTATTCGAAGAAATATTATAAGGTAATTAATGATAGAAATGTTGCGGAAAAAAGCAGCCTGCCTTGTCTAATTGGGCAGGTGAAGGAAATTTAGGTTCCATACTCTAAAAGCTTAACAGAAAGAGCAGAAAGAAGGTATTAGCTAGCTAACAAAAGAAAAGAGACGGCCCTATCCTGGAGAGGGGGTAAGCACAAAAGAGAAATGTGGCACAATTTGATGTTGACATAGAGTACTGATGAAGCAGAGAACATAGTAACAAGCGAAAGAGCAGTCCGTTAAGACTCTTATAGCATCTGACACGGCTCATATCTACAGTCTCCCTCTTTTGTGCTTTCAACATTGAGAAATTTTGATTGGTTCTTGTCCTTGCATTTTTGTGGTCTCAAAGAGTCCTCACTGGCCCTGAATGGCAGAACGCCTATGGGCTCACATCAAGGCAGCTGTTCAAAGCCTAGTCTGAATTGGTGGCGGCACTGAAGAAGAAAAAAAAGTGTGTCAAGAAAGTATACTAGGTAAAAGATAAAACTATTTAAAAAATCAAAAATGGTTTTTCTAGAGAAAAAAAAAAATGATTGGAAATGCAACTTCAATGAAGATTTCTGATGCAAATTGATGAGTTGAAAGGTAAAATATATTTCAACATAGAATTAAATAAACATCAATAATTTATGTCATACTTAAAACTGATTCGATCTTATAACATGATTTAAAATAACTGATTGAGCTAATCTGAATAAAAAGGAAGTTGCAACAAATATAATTCATTTACAAAATGATAGATTTCATTTTTTAAATGGAAAATTTGTTCAACAATCCAAAAATGCAAAAGAATAAAAATAGAAAAATTAAAAATACTTTGATTGATAGAGATGCAACACATCCAGTAAAAAATAGCGTAGCAAAATTTTCACACTAGCAACTAAAAATGCTTCTTATTCTATAGCATGGTTATCTACGATAGAACTACAACTGAAGAAAGAGAACATGCTTATTGAATACATAGGAAGGAAGAAGAAATTTTAGCAAAATTGAATATTAACAAATAAAATAAATCATCCATTGTAGAACTAAGTCATCAATAGCATCATTTATATCATCAATATAAAAATAACTCATAGAAATGGATCTAATAAACTCTGTGACCCTGAATTGGTGACCCTGAATACCATTGGATGATCATTAAAACAATTCAAAACTAATGGCTCAATTGATAAATAAATGATGCTATGAAGTAAAACTGAAAGAATTTGAGTAGCAATAAAAACAGCAAAAGACATAAGGCTGGCTTATGGCTTACTCTAAAAAGCAGCATTTAAGAATTCAGAAAAGAGCTAATTGATTTGCTTTAAGCTATAAGTACAAAAAATTAAAGGCCATCTGTTGCAAAAGACTGGCATTAACTATGATCTAGAAGGAAGGAAATTTATAGATTTAAATATTATCTGCAAGAGCTAAAATGAATATAATAAGAGATGAAATTATTAGCAAGAATGATGTTCTTTGCAAAGATAAATTTCAGGCTAATTTTAATTAATTTAAATTTAAAAAATTATGAAGCTTTTATTGAATTCTAAGTTCATATACTTTGATCTCTGAATATTCAAACCCAAACTGAAATTCAATCAATTTCAGTTTGGACAATGATGGATTTATCAGAGGCAAAAAACATCAAGCAATAAATTATATACAGCAGCAAAATAAACATAATTTAATATAAAAAATAGCTCTAAGATGCAATTCTTAAGCAGCCATTCCCTTCACTCGCTGAGCTTGAACCAGGCATACCATCATATATTTTCCTTTACTCACACACTTATCCAAATTGGTTACAGCAGATGGAGGGTACTGTAAAACTCCCATTAGTTATTTCTTGGAGCCACTGAATTGAGGAAAAACATTGAAATAAAAATGAGGGTGTTGTTTTTGATCAGAGTATAAGATATGTATGTACAAACATAAGAGGTTTTGAGGTAGATGTGGATTTAAAATGCATGCAAAAATCCACAAATTCAAGCAATGTAACATTGAGTGTACATGAACAAAGTATTTCAGTACTTGCTTTCTGATAATATAATGCAGAGCGAATACAGCCTGAAAAGTAATTCATAGTAGCAAGAGCAAAAATAATTATTTCATTAAAAGATAGTAGTTAAATAGAATTTTAAAAATAGAATATCAATAATAATAAAAAAGTTATCATAAAATGGTAAAGCAATATAAAAATTCATATTCTAACTTTAGCTTTTGCAAAAATAATAGCTGAATATTCTGCAGCTTATGAAAAATGACAGCTTTTGCAAAAATAAAAGCATTGGTCACCACCAATAATATTTCTCTAGCTTGGAAAATAGCACCTATGTATAATTAAATTAACTACTTAACATAG
The DNA here is from genome assembly GCA_020796165.1 of Pantala flavescens. Classification (NCBI taxonomy): domain Eukaryota; kingdom Metazoa; phylum Arthropoda; class Insecta; order Odonata; family Libellulidae; genus Pantala; species Pantala flavescens. Next base: position 52,346,112 of record CM036883.1, read on the forward strand.
AGCACTACGGTGTTCAACATCTACTCTGCAAGCCAAATCCAAACCCTTCTTTCTTTATGATCACATTCTTTTTGCTCACCTGACAAGATGATAACGCTCGATGTTTGTGTTGAAGGCACCACTGAGTAGTTAGATGGGATCTAACGGCAAGCTGGGGTAGTGGGTCTTGCAGGCAAGTAGCAGGTACAAAAGAAAATAGGTCCAGGGAGGAGAAAAACACTCGAAAGAGATATGGTTAAAGATGCTGGCACTTTCAAAAGATCTTTTCCAAACGTCACAGGGTGGTAAACCAATAAGAGAGTGATTCGTGTTCCATAGGTAATCTTCAAAAATTCATGCATTGAAATAAAAATCAAGTACCATAAAAGAAACAAAACCATTCTGTTTAACTAATGGTTTTCTATTTCGTTCTTGAGGTGATAAAACAAAATTCATTCAGGTGTGACATGAGATATGGAGCATTAAGTGGTTTTTCTCACACTGGGGTAACAGTTCATTTTTTCTTCTTTTGTTTTTAACACAACATCACTTTGGTAGGTTATCTTTAGTCGGGAGGGAATTTCATTCTTCATGGTGCATACCAAAAAAACAATTACAAAATAGTTCCACTCTTGTTCATTTGAGGTAACGGGTGTGCAGGATCTTATCTAAGAAGTGCTTTCATGTAACAGTGGTGTTAGTTAGGCAGGCAAAAATGGATTTTTAAAATGTTCAATTTTATTAGTAACACAAGTCAATTTATAACAAGATCCACATTACAGTATTTACATGATAAACAGAATTTTGAGGATGAATCTGATAAAAATTAAAATGCTTATGCCTGGCAACAAAATTGATAATGTACGTCCAGGTACATTGAGGATTCTCATGTGGATATTTTCTATTGTATTATTAAAAGTGGAAGCCCCACTATTGTCACTCATAGTGATCTACTAAGGATACTTTCTTAGCCCTTTTTAAATTTCCAAATTAGATGTGATTGGAAGATCACCAAATAATCCATTAAAAGACTTTTCCAGAAATCATGATTTTTTCCAACAATACATTGTTTAATTTCACTGTCTAATACTTTAATAATTACAAAAATGCATCAAAAATCACTGTGGGGATGGTTAATACTTGCACAGCTGTTTTGCAACTGAGTGCCATGAATAGCACTTTAATAACAAAAACACATTCACACGAAAAATGAACCAACCATGTATACTTACAAAAATTATATGTCCTTATTCACTGCAACATTGCTACACCTCAAGTATTTTTTGTTTAAAGGGCAACAATTTTTTAATTTAAATAGCATTATATATTAATTAATGGGTGTTTTGATGGTATCATTCACAGTTAATTTTAACTGGTGACGTCCCTTCAAATTCTCTTGCTACTCACAACTTCACTAAGTTCACTGGCATGTCAGTAGTTGAGAAGCAAAAAAATTGAAGTGATAATTATATAATTAAAAATCTTCATGTAACAGGTCCTAATTTACAAAGCTCCCACCTAAAAACTCCCAAGTAAGGAATAGCGATACAAGCCACGTTTCATGTAAATATTTCATAAGACTTTCCTCAACTCCAGACAGAATAGTTGGCAGCATTGACAACTTGATGCATTTCCATAAAAAATATATGTCCCAGAATGAGACATTGAAGCACTCTGGCCCTGCCACTCAAGTTTTCATTTTTGTTTTCAGATCCAAAAAAATTTATCAAACTTTATTTAACAGCACACACATACACACACCTGAGTGATGATCAGAGCCAAAAAAATTTCAACCACCAGCACATTCAGTCTGTAATCTCCTCAAGGTTAGCTCTTTCTGTTGCTTACATATAATAGCTAACAACAGCACTCCTTCACATAGGCCTTTGTAATTTATTATCAACACAACAAGGTATGCATGCACTGGATTAAGGATGGAGGTAAGGAAGCCTTAAGATGAAATTGGGAAAGGAAACTAAATCAGAAAGAAAATGCAAAAGCAGTCACCAGACATTATAAATAAAACTCGATAGTCAAATTTTACATTATTTCATAATTGGGCCTAATTGATTTTTTATCGCTTTTCCTTGCATTCTTACTCTTTTTTTCATAGAGTGCTCCACCAATAATATCTCAGCATGCTCTGCATTGGCAGCCAATTGTCTGAATAAAATAGTTGTTCACAAAGCATGGTTAAATTTATCCATTAAGGGTAAATAGCAATCTTCGAAATATTGATAAGCAAACAAATTTTATGAATGGAATTCTCACGAAAAAATTCTGGGGAATTGTATGGTGAAGGTTTTAATACATGCTATATAAATCATTTTCTATTAGATTTTGGGCATAATCAACCTGATTACAATATCTGTCTCCTTGACAATTCAATTATCATAATACAATAAATTTTGCATCTCATTGTGATGCAGATCTACAAAATCAACAACGGGAAAAGGAAAACAAAATTTTGGATATGGTCTGAAGCCTGACTTGAGCTGAAAAGCTAACAAATGGATCGGATAGATAGCTATAAAAGAGCGCCTAAAATTTGATACTTGGGAATTGGTGAAATAAATACTCAAACCACTTCTCACACGCAAGTAACTCGTGCTCATATTCAGTATTAGGGAAATAAGAGAATGAAAAAAGAATTATTTTTCTAGAAAGAGTAACACCTGCTCAAAGCTATTAGAAGTCTTCTTTAAAAGAAGCGCTCTAAGTAAACTAAACAGCAGCATTTGCAAGCTTTTATTTACAGCTGCATATTTTCAATAAAAATTCATGTTAATTCTGTTCAAAAAAAGCAACAGAAAAGAAGATACTCTTGTATGGAAAAGAGGGGGAAAATTTACAAAGGCAGAAGTTAATCTGAAAGACTGCATTAGGATTGATATTTTTCCATATATTAACTAACAAATGTTCAAACTTCATTGTCTCTGTCTAGTTTTGTACCGAAATACATAAAAAGTTTAACAATAAAAAAGGCTGCCTTGCAGATGTACAGCTTGGCACTCTGTATTGTCTGATACTCAAAATTTATCAAATTTATTTCAATGAATTGAACAATTATCCTTAATGAGTGATGATAGCTAGTGTCTAAGTACACTACGGATACAGAGGGCTAGGGGAAAAGTCAGGAACATGATGAGACTGGATGAAGGGAAGTAAGTCAAGAACTGTATTAATATAAATCACCCATACAAAATGCAAAAAAACCAACACGCACACACTTCATGCCAAAGGGAGGTCAAGAAAGATCTGGTACGTCAACAGACATGATGTTATTGCTTTCTTCTGAGATACACACTGCTTCAAAACAAAAATCAAAAAGGAAGATAGGACAAGTATTCTGCAGCCTTGTTGCAAGGGTTCACTCAAAATGTGCTATTAGTTCATAAAACTTCTTGGATTTTCCAAATTTACAGGTTAGGTTTAAGAGGATCGATAGATTCTCTTTCAAGGGAACATTGTAGAAATCAGTGGAAGTGTGCTTGTCTTTTTTGTGGCCGATGTGACCGACTGATGTGTATGGAGTGTAAATGGCATGACCCTTAAAAATGACATCCCTTCTGATATCCCTTGCATTTCATCCAAACCCATGGCTCTGTGAGATACCACTTTCCCGGCAGGCTGACCCATAGGTTCACATGTGTACCACCAGGGCACACCCCATGATTATGTCACAGCTCAAAAAAACAGAGGGTGCCTAGCACGGGAGTGGTATTAGAGACGGATCATTGGCCTTCCGTCACCGATTAGGGTTTTTTGGCTGCTACTAGAGAACAACCGTTCCCCTCCACCTCTCCCCTCACTACTTTAACTCCCTATAATGGGCCATAAATGATGATCACAAAGAAAACACCCCACATCACGAAAATCCAATGCACGGTTCGGAAGGGGCTCTCACCATCAGTGATCTTCCTAGCAACGAATTTCAGTGTTTCATCCAAAAGGACGACAGGGATGGAGAACTTCATCACCGTGATCCATTCATCAATGCCCAGAGGAGTCACTTGGAATACAGTCTGTAGAATAAGAAGAAAGAAACATGAAATTTAATTGAACCCTGAACTTTTTAAAATGAGAGCTACTGAGAACAATTAGAATTGCAGGAAAAAAACCCATGATGAATCTGTGCAAATGATACACAAAAAATTTTCAAATTAATTTGAAATATAAAAGTATGCACAAATTATTCATGATCACAAATAAATTTCTTAAGTGTAATTCTGTTTATGCTTCAATATTAAATTCAGAAATCGATATGAAACATATGAGGTATGAAAAAAGTTAGTTCTTAAATTTTACATTAAATCTAAGATAAATTAATTGCACTTTCTCATACCATTGAGAAGAAGCAATGGTTTCATTACGAAAATGTTATCCTCTATACTTACTGAAAGAATCTCAACATGCAAGATGACGAAGTGAAGAGTGAAAGACAGGGCCATGGAGGCTACCAACCACATATTGGACCAGGGTGGCATGGCAACAAGTGACTGGTTCTCAGATAAGCTGAACAAAGTAAAAATATTCTTAGAAAATTGTCAATCCATAAAAGCAAAGATACATAATTTTTACAACTTATTTACTACAATCCTACTTTTAAAATATTTAATAGCAGGAAGAACATTTGGAAAACAAATGGAAAAAATTCCTTCAAACTATAATCTATAGATGAAAATCATACCTGTTCATGGCATTCAACATCTCAATGGTTACAAGTACAGAAAGAGCCATGGTCATAGGGTGTGGGTCATTGAAGATGTTGCAATCAATACCCTTGAATTCATCTCCTCCACCAATGCAAGCCAAGTGATGGGTCTAAATAAGCAAATGAGAAATAAATCATGTAGTCACATGTATACATTTCTAGTACAGTAGAACAAAGAGGTCCTTTCTATAATAAATATCACTCACAAGCTGGTAGTAAGTGAGTTGAGGACCATCAGGGCAGAACATGAACCACCAAGTAGCAGCTCCAACAGTGGCAGCACCTACATATCCACCAATAGCCATGTAACGGAAGAACAGCCAGCCAGAGATCAAAGACTCATCACTCTTGCGGGGTGGCTAAATAGAAAGAGAAAAGATGAAGCTCCATACAATCTCTTCAAAGTAACAAATTCATTCACATACTAATCATAGCTTAAGAATGAAAACTCCTAAACAAACCTTGTCCATGATGTCTAAGTCGGGAGGATTGAAACCCAAGGCAGTGGCTGGCAGACCATCAGTTACAAGGTTGACCCACAAGAGTTGGACAGGGATCAAAGCTTCAGGGAGACCAAGAGCAGCAGTCAAGAAGATACTGTTAAGAGATTAGAATGATAAAATTAATTAATCATACAATTGGTACAGTCAAATTAGAGAAGCACTTAACATTATGAGCAATATAGTTTTGAATTTTAGTTTTTCATCAACTATAACCAAAAACGTTACGCAAAAGAAGTACAATTATATACAATTAATATATTTGGTGTGCTAAAAGTAAAATCATAAAACATAAAGAAAAATGATTCTGAATTATCCATGTAGTTCATTCTCTTTTTCTATTTTATAATAGAGTTAAAAGCTCTATTTTATACAGTTACACAATGAATACAGTTATATAAGGAATTCACTTTTATGATAGATATATGTAATGAGAATTAAAACTGCTGAAACTCACCTCACAACCTCACCAATGTTGGAAGAAATGAGATAACGGATGAACTGCTTCATGTTGTTGTAAATGGCACGACCTTCCTCAACAGCTGCCACAATGGAGGAGAAGTTATCATCAGCCAACACCATCTCAGATGCAGACTTGGCGACAGCAGTACCTGAACCCATAGCAATACCAATTTCGGCCTTCTTCAAGGCAGGGGCATCATTCACACCATCACCAGTCTGTTAAGGCAACAGTATAGAAACATGTAGCAATAAGTACTGCAGCTAACCATAATCATCTGAAGTTTTTGATGAAAGTTACAACATATAGACCATGAAGCAGCCAGCAAGTATACTAGCAAAATTAATGTACTGACATCAGCAAGTGCATTATGGACATATGATAGAAAGTCAAACATTAATTCAAAATCTCAGAAGTGTTTTCAGCAATAGATATAAGCTAAAGATCATCACACTCAAATATGTTTGCCATAAGAATAACTATATTACAGTGATAAATACGATTTATCCTTGCTAATCCTTACCATAGCAGAGATTTCATTCATTGACTGCAAGTACTCAACAATCTTGGACTTGTGAGCAGGTTCCACACGGGAGAAGAGACGAGCTCTTCCGCAAGCTGCCCTCTGTTCACTGGCAGGGAGATCATCAAATTCACGTCCAGAGTAAGACTTTCCAGTTGTGTCTTCATCCTCAGTAAAGACTCCAATACGCCTGCAGATAGCCTCAGCAGTGGCCTGTAATAACAATTTTTTAAAGTATTGATTCCAATTCCAATTGATCACAACTGATGATAGAGGTTTAATCAGAACCCAAAATTTCATCAATATATGCCTAAATTAATTCAGAATACACTTTAAAATATAAAATAATAAGGATAAATTAGCTAATTTCAAGAAAATTCTTATAAGATCAATTTGATAACTTAAATGAAAAAGATTACAGTTCTTTGAAAATATGAATTTACAAACCTTGTTGTCACCAGTGATGACAATGACACGAATACCAGCAGCACGGCACCTGACAATTGAGTCAAAGACTTCCTTACGAGGGGGGTCCAACATACCCACAACACCAACAAAGGTAAGGTTGACCTATGAGTTAGAGATAAAAATAGTAGTCATTGCATGATTTAACAACAAATCAGTCTTTTTAACAATAGGCTTCAAACAGTACTTTGCTATTGAGACACAAAAATCCTTTGAAGGATAAATTTCAGTTTGTCTAACAATCTATTAAACACTAATAATTGCTATAACTTGAAAACTGGGTGGAGAGAATCATGATTTCTACAGATATCTAGCTCAACTATTTAACACGGTACAAGCTTAAAATTAAGATATTATATTCATTTGCTAAAAAATAACCTCATAAGTGTAGAATTTGGAGGAATCGCCCAAGTCCATATCATCAGGGTCCATTGGGGTATCAGCAGTGGCAAGGGCCAAGCAACGGAGTGTGTCACGTCCAGTACCGTATTGCCTGGTCAAGTCAAGGATCTTGTTCTTCAGGGCAGCAGTAAGAGGAACCTATTCAGAAAAATTGAATAAGAAATTTAGACATGACTTTTACAATTAATTAAGCTCAATTATATTTAAAGAGAAAGTTATGGAATATTACATCCACAATACCATAAGAGATAAACTTACAATAGAGAAATATTCTTTAACTGACTACAATGTTACTTTTTTAAGAAACAGAGCAATGAAATTATAATTACACTAAATTTGTAATTACAATAACAATAAAGATATGAAACATTATGGAATAAATTAGTCCTATTACAGATGAATTATAAAGCAATGAATAGAGAATTTGCTGCCAAAAAAGTTATGCAATGAAATATAACAATTTTTTGCTAGGATTAACCTGCCATAAAAATTATTAAACAAGGACAAACCTTGGCAGATCCAACACGGGCGTGAGTGCAGCGCTCCAAGACACCTTCAGGTGCACCCTTGACGAAGAGCTTAGGTCCATTTCCAAGACGAGAGGCCTTAAGGGGTACGCAGTATGAGGACATGGATTTACGATCTCGGGAGAACTCCAGGGTGAATTCCTGTTAATAAAAAACAGTATGATCAATTACAGGCAAGAAAATGATTGCTATAAGTGTTACAGAAATAGCGAATAGCACCAAGGTGTAAAATTAAAATTTGTACTTAGTTTCTGAATACTTGAATGAACAATAATAATCACTAATCAATTAAGTAAACCTATTGTCAAGTTCATATATAAGAAGACTTTCTGACATGAAACTACAATAAGATCTTACCTTCTTCCACTTGGTCTCAATGTCCTGTCTGACAACAATAGCAGCGCTACGCCTGTCCAATCCGGTCTTGCTAACATTGAATGGATTCATCTTCTCAGCCAACACAATAAGGGCAGTTTCAGTGGCCTCACCGACCTTCTCAAAAGCATTCTTGAACTGTTTCCATCAAGGAAGAAATAAGTATATGAGATAAGACCCAAGACACTTCTAACATCTTTTACCATACTAAATAGATCTTTTATCACAAGGAGAACATTTTTACAGGGTCTTTATTAAATTATTCCCTGAGAACAAATAAAATGATCTCTTATGACGAATTAGTCAATGAATCTCAACAAAAGATAAAAAACTGAGGAAAATATATGATGTGCCTCAAAGATTGAATATATTATTAAGAATTGTTCATATATAAGGAAACTTACCTCATTGAAATCAATGGCAGAGTCATTGCACATGATGCAGATTGTTCCCATCTCATGAAGAGTCTCGAAGTCGCTGCACTTGACCTTGCTTCCCTTCAGGAAAACATCACCAATGGGCTCATAAGTGGAACCAGTGATCTCAAACTCATGGAAGGAGCTGTCGTTGCCATCAATTTTCTCAAAAATGAACATTCTATAAAGAAAGAGTTTCATCATATTTAAGATATTATAGATTTAAAGGAAAATTCAATATACTAGAAAACATTAGCTCATTTCTTTTGTCATCACGAATTAAGTATTAATTTTAACTGAAGTACTTCTATATCTACTATATAGCCATAAGCCATAGTAGGTGAAAATGAAAATACTAAATATTAGTTCTGAGCTGAGGGTTTAAACTTGGGTAAGATATGTTTAATAAAAATTCAATTTTTAGATGAAAAGATAAAAATTGTCTTCAGTGACAGTGGATAAATTATAAAGCTAAATAATAATAATAATCTCCTTTTCCCCATCAGATTAAACTTGTGAAAGAAAACCTCTTAAATTCCTACAAAAATTTGGTTTTTGGAATTTATTTAGAAAGACAGAGATATAGATGATTATCTTTGCTATTTTTTCTACATATATTATTTATTCGAGTACAATTATCTCATAGGAATTTTCATAGTTTTTGCTCAAGGTTTAAGTAAATTAATTCTAATAGAAAGGTTAAAGAATCATCAGTGACCAGAGTAAAAATAAAGGATATTTTAAGAGTAACTTGAAGGTATTAGCACATTTTTTAAGTTCAATTTTTGTTTAAGCCTTCAGTAGTGTATTTAGGTTAAAATGAGCAGTAGATAGAATTAAGTGCATACCGGCTGACAGACATCTGGTTGGTGGTCAGAGTACCAGTCTTATCAGAGCAGATGACTGAGGTGCAACCAAGGGTCTCAACAGATGGAAGAGAACGGACAATAGCATTCTTCTTGGCCATACGCCTGGTACCCAAAGCCAAGCAAGTAGTGATCACAGCAGGGAGACCTTCAGGAATGGCAGCCACAGCAAGAGCTACAGCAATCTTGAAGTAATATACAGCACCCTAGAGGAGAAGAAAACGTAAAATATAAGGAATGATTAAGACTAATGCAGGCACTCATTTAAAAGCAGTAGTACTTAGAAACACAAGAATAGGGATATTAAGAAATATCAATCAGATATATTCTTTTTTGGATATCAAGAAATAAATACATTTTATTTAGATGCATTTTTCAACCAATAGAACTTATTAAAATTTCAATATAACAGCATTTCTGAGAGAAATTTAAGTTAGAACTTCTAGGATTTTTAATACTCTAAATAAGATATTTTTAGACTTGATGAAAAATAATAAGAGACTAAAGCAAAAACAGGGAAGTTATCTACAGTAGAAAAAAAGGAAGGATTGACAAACCTTGATCCAGGAACCACCGTGAGCAGGGTCATTGAAGTGACCAATGTTGATGGCCCAGACAGCAACACAGATGAGAGAGATAACCTTGGACAGCTGCTCACCAAATTCATCCAACTTCTGCTGAAGGGGAGTCTTGATTTCTTCAGTCTCAGACATTTCAGTTCGGATCTTACCTGTAGTGATTTATATCAAGAAATTTTAACTTCTGCATGTAAACTTAACAAAAATAGCTTCCTAAAAACTAGATAACTCTTTAAAGTTATTGTTTTAAGGATATTGATACTAATAAGTATTTGTCTCAAAAATATTCAAGGATTATTTTCACATGCTAAAAAAAACTTAAGCCTTAAAAACTTAGCCTTTAAGTACATATTTATATATGTTTCTATAACTTTTATTGGAACTATACAGATGTACTTAAACGCATAAATGGAAAATAGAAATTTTAAGTAACGTACCAATAGCAGTGTTCAAGCCAGTTCCAATGACAATACCACGTGCCTTGCCAGCAGCAACATTTGTACCAGAGAAAAGAATGTTCTTCTTGTCCTGGTTGACAGCCCTTGGGTCAGGGATAGCATCAGTGTGCTTGATCACAGAAACGGACTCACCAGTCAGGATAGACTGATCAATACGCAGTGTGGTGGAGAAGATCTTGATGAGTCGGATATCAGCTGGGATTTTGTCACCAACTGTGTATGAGAAAAAGTCATTAATATACTGAGTAACAGAAAACTGCACATTAAAATTAGTTTTAAAAGAGGAAAATAAAATTCTGAAATCAGATAAATATATTTGAAAGCTAAGTATTAATTTTAAACTGAGCTATATTAAATACTAGATCTGATTTTTAAGTAGTCTACAGTAAGTCTTAACCTTGCAAATTCTTTTAATAACTGAAAAATATTTACAAAATGGAACATTATAATGATTTTAATAGGTGAGGATCAAAGGAAATTATGCAGGTTTGATTTTATAAACATTAGTTATAACTTTAAGAATGTCTTAATGCAAAGTCTGAATACCATATGGTTTATAAAATACAAAGTCTTACTAAACAAAGGTTATTTAAAGATCAATATAATTATAAACTAGATCTTTCCATCCAGACAACAAATGAAATTGAGATAGTTCTTCCTAAGATAAAAAGTTTGATATTTCAATGGAAAGCTAGTCATGTTTTTTATAAAATAATTTATGTATTTCCTTACCTGACACCTCAACCATGTCACCAGGAACAATCTCCTTGGCACGCACTTTCTGCACACCAGCTTTGTCCCCTCTTACTACTTTACCCATTTCAGGTTCATATTCTTTTAAAGCTTCAATGGCAGACTCAGCATTACGCTCCTGTGAGAACACAAAAAGTTATAGTCGTATCACATACCATTAGAGATATCTTCACATAATATGCAACCAATAATGAGACTTTCAGAATGTGAAACTGATATTTCAGGAATAAATGGGAAATGAAGCATATGGTAATTAATTTGGAATCTCGGGAGTTGGATATCTATAAAAATGTATCCAACTCAATTAAATAAAAGAATAGCACAAAGTAAAAATAATATACAGGGAATTAAGAGATAACTTTTCAAAGCTACAATGATAATATTGAATGATAAAATTTCATTCATTTCAGTAAATTACAAACCTGCCACACTCCTACAATAGCGTTGGCGATAAGGATAAGCAAGATGACCAAGGGCTCAACAAAGGCTGTGATTGAGTTGTCATGCTCCTCAAAGAGTGCAAGTACCTGCAAAAAGAGAAGTAATACTTTGTTAATATTTTGAACAGATATCAGATATAGAACAGGATAAGTTTTAATAGCATTGCAATAAATAATAAATTGCAACAATAGTTAACAATATTAAACTAATATAATAGACATTTAAGTAGTTATAATTTATGCTATATAATAAAAATAAAGAAATATATTACAATCAACAAGCTTCAGGGACTAAGGTTTCTATCTTTTAAAATATATACAGTAAACATTTTTATAAATACAATATATATTTTTCTACTCAAACAAAATTTCAACTGGTCAAAACTTGTGAAATCAGTTGATATTTTAAATATACTATACAGGCTCAAATTTGCTACCAAATTAGTTGACAGCATTGGTTGGAACTTAATTGAAATTGTCATTTCATAGCAGCTGAGATTATATATAAATATATATTATTATTATACATACATTATGAGCATGAAGTTAATATATTAAAGGAAATAAGAGGATGAGAAGGGAAATATAAAGCATAGGGGATTTTAGAAGGAAAGAAAATATAGCAAAAACTGTGAAAAGGGCATGAATAAAGCAATATAATTAATAATAATGAAGGGATACGGAAGTGGCAGAAGTTTCATCTACCTGGATTCAAAAGGTGGTGGTTTAAAACAGATTCCAAAAAGACAATACAATAATGGGTCCAAAGTTGGACAAGGAATGAAAGAAAAGATAATCATGGATCAAACAATTCAATTTTATTTCAAAATTTGAAATCATGGGGAAAGGTGATTTGGTTCCTCTTTTAATAAAACAAACAAAATCATGACATCATTATCTCTGAAATCTCTCAGACCATCCGTCCAGTATGGATCATTCTGGGTTATTTCTCGCCAACTTCCTTATTCCTGGCATTTTGTGATCTAGTTTCGCTAAGAGATCTACTCCATCCTTATCACCCCTTTATACACTCCTGTGCTTTCCTCTGACGCACTAAGACACGTGGGCCGAGACGAGGCAGCGCGTGGCTGTAGAGTGACTGCAGCAGTCGAACGGGGGGTTACTCTCGTCCGAGGTTTACCCAAGGAAAGAGAAGTCGATCAAACGACTGTTGACGTTTTGCTCAATCCACGAAGATGCGGTCGCTAACGTACGAGGAAAGGCCAAAAATAACCCTGCATCCACTTTCACAACTGATTTGACAGAGGTAAATTTTGCTCGTTTACTCATTCCCAGGGCCATCATATCTCAAAAAAGGCTCCCTACTGCTTTAATCTCGTAGCTAATAGTTAACGGATAACGCTATTACTATAGGCTGAAAGCCATGACACTATTCCCGATAAAACTGGAATCCCGAGTAATTGCCTTACGACCGGAGGACAGGAGAAAGAACGAAGGGCTTGATATTCGTAAGATATAAACTCGATTCAGCCGAAATATCATACGGACGATTTTCGGTCCCACGTCCCAAAAAGTTCAACCCTATGTTGACTTCCCGAATGCCGAAAAGGGAAAAATTTTTATCAGTCCAAGAATACCGCTGATATCCACATTGTTAACAATTAAGAACTTTGCTCTTGAAGACGACTTCTGTTTCACCTGAGTTCGACAACCTTAGAACTCACGCGGGCAGTACGTAGCGTAGAGAAAGAGCGGATATAACAGTAAGATAGAGAACGGAGGTGTAGGAATATACACATTACATTATACACAAGAAGGGGAATTTAGCTGTCACTCCTAATATAAAGTACACCAAAAAAATTTTGAGGAAAGGGTCTATTTTGGTCACAAAAATTTCGTAACGCTGCGATTTATTTACAATAGAACACATGGAATGAACTTATATATTCGGGCTATAAATCTTGGGAAAGGACTACTAAATTGCGATTCTAAAAATATATATTTATCATTTAGATTAATAGATAGATCAGAGTGTGGATACCGATAAATCGTTTGGATGGATCATAAAATCAGCTTGGAACGATTAAAAGATTAAAGGATTTCCGATCACGCAAGCCCTCGACAACAGATAAAAATCAACATAGATAATATGAATTTAAATAAAAGGACCATTACCACTATTTATTCATCATTACATTAAAGCGCTAATTACGACTGAATATCCATTAAAAACAAGAATTCGGAAGAAATATCAAAGGACTGAAATTTCCATCAACTTTAGTTGTGCTGATTTTCACAGTGAAAAAGTAAAATAGGATATTTATTGAAAGGTTATCAAACACCCATTACTTCTTGAACTACTATTCTGAAAAGCTTCTGTATTTTCTCTTCCATTTTCGTTTCCAGCTGGAGTTATAAAATTGCGAAAAAACTGGTCCAGAAAACAAAGAATGACAGGCACTCGGAGACGAGGCAGTTGCATTCCTACTCATATTGACGTTACACAAACAAGACGTCTTGGCAGGGCATTCCGATGTCACTATAGGTGACAGGTGGCGAGGAAATAGGAAAAAATAGCATCGGAAGATGGCTTGCGTCACTTAACACTATCTAAGAATGAGTATTTCCATTCGAACAATTCAATTCACTTCAAACAGGAGAGAAAATCTTCATCTGAAAAATTAATTAACTCATAAAATTTTATTATTCAACTAAAACGAACGCTATTAATACCACTTCAGAAGATCTATAGCGATGATAAACTTTCTTGGGAGAAAATAAGGAATTACTTTAACTGGGTACCAAATCCATGGGAGAATATTATATTACCCGATATACTTCCTTCATTATCGTTCCATATTATAAATTAATCCCTCGCCGTATTTTACCGGCGCATTTCGAGAAGCGCGTGAAAAAAGGATTAAGACGACTTCTAATGCGGCCTAATATCAGTCTCTCCAGCGAGCATGCTCGACGATATTTTTCGCGCTCCTTTACGCAATGGGCTTATCCTTCCAGAAACTCGCCCACCGTCCGAAGTCATCCCAGTATAGAAACGAGGCCGCCTAAATCAGTGATGGGGGTGGTCGTGGGAGGTGCGTCCGTAACGAACTGCTCTTGGCTCGAGCAGAAGCCGCTCTTCAGAGCACCATCCCCGAGCTGCCAACACCAACATTTGGTCCGAGAAGGAACGAGAAAAATAAGTAACCCAACACGGGTTCTGAAGATAGTCCGTGTTAATCCTTTCGCTTTCGGAAAGGCCGACTTTTTCCTTCTCTGACCCAATCGCGATTGAAAAATCGCGGAATAATCGAGTCGTGAATGAATGGGAGGAATATTGCACCTCGTTACGCAATTGAACCGGCAATTCTAGCGGGGCAAAAAAAAGGCCGAGCAATCAACGTGGTGGCGCGGCGAACTACCATTTTTTGCTCGCGCTAAAAATGCCTTGCCACGTAACTGGAATTTTTATGAATTTGTCTCTCCTGCCTGCGTCATACCTTAGATCAATTGAGAGTCGATTTTGGAATAGAGGCATGCTGCTTATGCCAAAATACTTTACAGGTGGGGAAACGTCACAGAGTTCGAACTAAATATTGATGCGAGTCCATCTCGATTGGGAGTTATCGAAGTCAATCCCGCCCAAAATAAGGGCGGGAGTTCCCTAATGTGATTTGATTAAATTAATAAGCTTTGTTGCCACGTTTCCACGGCTATATTGTTGAGATACGTTACCTGAAAACTACTAGGGCTTCATGAATAGAAGCAATCGCATGCAGGAAAAAGAATGGTGATATAACTGTGTAAGCACTCCATTTATTAAGATTTTAATTCTAGATCATTTTTTGTGACACGTTGTTTTACTACTGTATCATTCGATCAATTTTATTTTCAAAAAGTGCTCATATATATCTAATCATCAACAATAAATTACCTAGGTAAATGGTAATTACCTCATAAATCGGAAATAATTTTTTCTTCATTCCGTAAATGTTTCCCCAAAATAGATGGCAAGCGGTCTATTTCGTATAACACACTTCACACCACAGGAGAAATAATCCCTCTCCCAACTTTTCCGCTGATGTGAAGGAAAACAAGGCCACGTCCTTGAAAATACTTCATTCCCCACATATTGACGTCACAAATGTTATATCCTTCCTTTTTTATCGCGCGAAGAATAAAAGGAGCAACGTTTATAAGTAATTAATTTCAATTTCCTAACGCGAAAATCAAACATCTATTTAAGCACTTCTAAAATAGCACCTGTAAACTTCGATACGCACAGATACGCATCTGAAAAGTTTATCCTGTTTCCTAAATGATAGTCAATTCGACGGATTTAGACTGAGATATCCTTCACCGAGTAGTTTAATATTAAAATGCAGGATATACCATGATGTTTTAGTCATTTATTCGGTCACTGTTTCGCAGGTATGTAGACCTTTGCTGTAACAGCAGAGGTTGAACACCCCATTCTCAGACAAACTGGTTGGGTTACGGAAAAAAAGAACTACAGCTGCTTTATCCTAAGCACCCCAGATCTAAGGGTAAAACTTGCGACGGTTGGGAAGGGGTGCAAAGAGTCCTCGAGGCTGGATACCTGACATACCCTAGCACCCGTCGCAGAGAATACCATGATTTACTTTCGGATATATCTCAGGTGCAAAGTATCATGGACTGTAAAGGTAGATGAGGAAAATCGCAGGGGAATACGTAGCAAAACCTTAATCCCCAGTGATCACGATTAAAGACTTCTTCTGGACTGGAAGAGACAATAAAATGAAGCGCAATGGCAGAGGAGCTAAAAGAGAAAGGGAAAACGTGTCTGGAAGAAAAAGATCGACGCGGGGATGGATATTTTTTGCGAGAGCCTCTGTATGAAGGGGGTGGAAAGGAAAGAGCGTTCGAAAACTGAGGAGAAAAAGGTGTTTTGAATGAGAAAATGTCCTCGGAAATTTACTTTCACTCCTTTCCGAGAGACGGAGTGTTTAATTCGGAAACTTTAAGGAACCGAATTGTTCGATGGAAACTTGATTTTAAAAACCCATCGACGCTGTAATAAATGGACAAGGGGCTGGAAATATTTATATCTTTTTGAAAGCAACGAAACAGACGAAACTGGAGTTTTTTAATTAAATATATACGCATAAAAATTTAGAGAATATCAATGATTTAGATTATTTCTTAACATAAAAACGGATTTTCCTTAAGTAACAACAAACTATTTTAATGAATGATGATAAATGATATAATAAAACGGAAATATTTAGAAAATAACTTAATCGAAACAAAAATTTTGAAAATGCCGATAGGAGAAATACTTGGATTATTATGATAGCATAATTGTTTTAAATAAATGCTTTAACACAACAATTAACCGCTCCGAAGTTTGAAGAGACGAATTAATAGAACGTGCATTCAATTGATGAGATAATTCGTTCATCAAAGAGACCAAAATAAGTTTCAAACTCTGTTTTGTAACGCCCTACTTGTCTAAAATAATAATAAAATATCAGAGGCAGAAACTTGGAAGGTTGTGAAATCTCCCATTCGCTGAGGATCCATGGAAACGCCTCAACACAAATAAATCCGAGACAATCTTTCCCGACTTCCGCTCAATCAAACCAAAAATATCTCAACCATTCAATAAAGGCCGAAGATATAGTTCGCATCAGGAGCATTAAATATTTTTTACGCTGCTATTTTCTTAAAGAGATTTCCAAAATAAGAATCGGAGGGAATCACCCGACCACACACGTTCACTGTTGTGTAAGAATTCTTTTGGTAAAAGATGAGCTCGGAATTAGTTGTGGAAGGACAAAAATGAATAAGAACTGTTTTAGAATTTAAATTTGGACTGGACAGTGAATAGATGTTTTGGTTAATTGAAGGACAGAGAGTTCGGAATAAATAAATGCTTCCATACGAAGCGTCTAGAATTGTATAGTTACATGACTCAATATTATTTTCAGCGACCCAAAAATGAAGTAATAGGGAAGATTAAATGCTCTCCTGGAGCTGCAGATTTAAGAGCTGAATCTTCTTCTGATGTGTCGACTAAATCGGAATAGGATACAGAATGAAACAGCGCAATAGAGTTGGAGAATGGAGTGGAACGATTCGCTTATGGAAGATATGGTTGGGATGTGAGGGGAAGGCAATGCAGGAGGCAGATTTATGGTAAGCACTTACGAATGAAATGATGGCAGCCAACAACAGGATCTTCACGAGCAAGTCGTCGAACTGCTCCAACACCAGTTGCCATATTGACTTTCCTGAAACACGAAAGAGTCAGATTAGTGACCACAGATCTATTTTTGAGTAGCAAAATTAAAAATACTGAAGATGAGTTGGACATGCGAGGAATCCCTCCGTCATAGTTACTTAAACAAGGCTAAACAGAACTGTTTCAAACTTGTAAATTTATTACAGTTTGATTGAAACGGTATTTAAGACATACTGAAATCATAATTGTGATGCAACTGAACTTTAAATGGGGATATATTTAAGAAATAAACCTTTGCCAAATGATAATTTTATAATTTTACCTTAATGATATAATTTTTATATAAATATATGTTTGATTACACAAAAACTATTAGAATGAAGATAATAATTTTCGAAATTAAAGAATAAAATAATTTATTTTACCTTTTCAAAAAATGTACATAAATTGAAAAGGAAACATAAAATTCGATTAAGTACAGTCGAAACTTGCAGCTGAATCCTGTTTAATCAACTATTTAGGACAACATCATAATAAGAGGGTAATTATGAAGATCTTACACTACGATGGATTCATGTTTGAAGTTCGACCCACAATATCACAACGTGCAAACAACGAGAAGCTCGACAGCAGCTAAAAATAGAAGTCCGAGACACGATTTGAATGGCAAAAGAAAACCTGCAGCTCGCCTCACTTATATCATAATATGAAAGAGCGAGTTGAATCCTCGGGCCTCGGTAAGGCTTCAGGAAAGAGCCACATAAAAGTCAGAGGCGGTGGTATTTCACAAACTGTTGATTCTAAAGGAAAAAAATTAACTAGAACGTCTTTCCAACGTCTCAAGATTTTGCTTTGCTAGAGACATAAGGGAATGCAGATGTCAAAGAAAAAAAGGGAAATCATTCTAGGGGTTTTCTTTCATAAGTTCGGGACACATTTGCTGGGAACAATGTATACTTAGGCGATGGAAGTTTTCTACGAAAACCTAACGAAATTGCAATATTGATGATCAAATTATCCGTAGAGAAATTATTTTAAGAAATTGTATAACGCATCCTTCCGTTCTATTATTAGACAGGAAAGCGAGCCGGAATCTTAAAAAGCTGTCGATTTTTTTCCTTTCCTGTTTCAGCAAACCGTTCGGAAATGGAGATAAATGGCCTATTTCCGAATTGTACCTTTATTGGGAAAAGAGATCTTCTTCCCAATCGCAGAGCCAAAAAGAGAGATCGAGGATAAACACAAAACATAGTGATTCATTCGCTCACTGACGCACGGAGCACATTGAATAAAAAGGCGGATTTGCACAAACTAACGGTGAGAGGAGTGCGTGTACTCGAATGCCCCAGTATTCAGTTTGAACAAATACATCGGTATTAAGGATGAATATCAAAGGGAAAGCGGTGTAGTTGAATGTCGAAACGGATTAATTTTATGATAGAATAACTTTTATGATTTATAATATAGTAAAAGGAGAAACGAAAGGACACGCAACATTAAGTGATAGAACGCACGCAGATATCCCATAAATATGAAAAAAATAGATAAGGGGTTTCGCTGTGCTACTGAAATAATTTTTCTATTTTTTAATTACATTTTTTGACTTATTAAAAGTAGATACACTATTGTGAATAATAACTGATTATTCAAAAACTTCAAATATTTAGAGAAAAATAAATTAAAAATTATATAAAATTTTAAAACATATATTAAGCCATCTACTTCGAAATATACCTCTTTCTAAACCGGTACTCAAAGTGACACTTTAAAAAACCCATCATTCGTAAATCGAAATTTTCGCTTCTACTTTTAGCTCCCACATCCATAGCAGTTGGGAGATATAATTCTCGGCAGCACGCGTCAAACTATTCCGGGAGATACTTCGCAACCATTTCGTTACATTTTCTCTACAAGAGTTTGACGAAACAAAACTTGGGAGGATCGAGGTCAATGGGACAATAGCAGTGGATGAAACACACGAACATTAATATCGCAATAACGCCGTTGAAGGCGCCATTTCGCTATCACCAACGATAAATCATATTCGCGCTTTTCGCGAACCGCATTTTTAACGGACTATAAATACAAGTGAACACCAAAACAGCTAAATTTATAAAAGAGTGCATTGATCTCACTGTTGATGCCATCGCGAAACCACTTCCTCGGCCACAACTCTCCATGGGGAGAATCTGATGGGAACGCAATTAGCGAGTTGTGGGGAAAAGTCGAGTGTGAAACGCGAGGACGTTCGAACCTTAGACTTCTAACACGCTTATCGCTTGTCCCTCAAGCGATATTCCCTCTGTCATCGAATAAGAATCGTGTTTACGCTTTCGTATTACTGGAAGCGAATTCTCATACTAGTTACCTAACATTAGGAATAATTCTGGAAGACATCAATAGACAGCAGAATACCTTCTGGTTAATTTCAATATATTTATTGTTAAATAACTAGTGACTCCATATAATTTTTCTTAGCGTCACGTATTTTTTTAAGTATTCTGGAACAATTTTAAATGTACCGCAGAATTTAATTTTCTGTACATAACCGTACCGTAATTTCCGGTACATCTTGGAATCTCACAGTGAAGGATATTCTACTTCAGAAGCTACTTGAATACTAATGTATTTAGCACTCCATCGCGAAGTTTCAATCGAATTTCCAATACTTTTGAACGTAAATTTCCGTATTCAGTCACCATTATATCGATGAAAGTGCAACGGAATTCTTAGTTTGGCAGAATTTCTAGAAATGGATGAGAATCTCGAAGAATTAAATATTTATTTCCCGAGAGTAAATTACGGAAGCAAGCTGAGCTATAAAATGACAGAGCAGCTGAATCGTTGCACAATCCATTCAACTGCCAAACTTTTCACACCTCATTAAACAGTACAAACAGTCGTCATGATTGATTTTCACTGAGGAGAGAGAATTCTGATCTGAGATACTTGTCTTACAATGCATCAATTAAAGAAACGTGCGTAAATTCAAACAGAAAGATAAACATCTCCGCTGTCTTGAAATCATTCCAAGATTGCGCACGCCACTTGTTACAGCATCGAAGATTTAGAGCTTTGAACTTATGATCGCATAAAATAAATAGTCCGCAGAAATAATATTTAAAGTGTTACACATTTCTCTGATAGTAAAAAGGTTCCAAATATTATGATAGTATGGAGGATTTTAATTAAATTATTAGGACTTATGAGCAGACGTAAATATATATTCATACGAATGCTCTACTTGGACATAGACTTTTCACTCCTACAATTTTTCAATTTTAAACTTTAGAACGTCATTTCTGCGATAGTAATTATTAATATTTCAATAAAACCTAAATTACCCTAAAAGTTTTTTATATGTCCGTCTCTGTTGCTATGCCACCTCAGTACTTCCCTAGCTTATCTCTATGGCAAACTTCAATTCCCTATGATAAAGCATCGTCACATGATACGCGGTAAAAAAAACGGACTAGATTGCACCATATTTCTATAATCTCAAATTCTCAAAATATTAAGTGCGACGTTTTAAAATTTACACTCGTAATGGAGAAAAAGTGGATCAATCAATCAATGAACAAACTTGGTAATTCATTCACCTCCCGATGATGCATTTCCCGTCATGCATTGAGACGTAGAAATCGCGGAGTGGTAAAAGAGCGAAATCGGCTCTTTTCGAAGCTCCGATCGACAAAACCGGCAACGTTGACGAAATGCATTTATGCTATGCGGCCATTATATCGGACGATGTGCTAACCACTGAACGTGTTCGGAATGCGAGTTGCAAAACGCAGTTCTCTGCCATTGGACGTCTATGGAAGACAGAAATCTCCATTGACTCCCTGAGTCACCCCTGGATTAGGAGGACGCGTCTGAAAACATTTTCACCCAACGCACGTCCCGTTCACCTACGCTCATCCGACGGGTTTCGCCGAAAATTAGCTCTCGATGTAAAAACCGAAAAATTAAAAACATATCTTCCATAAAATTCTTATATCACGCTACTATTAACGTGTGAATAAATCTGTTGATAGAAATGGAGAGAAGAAAAAAGTTCACAATTGATACTCAGTCAAAATCCAAGGCTTAGTCGAGATGGAACAACACACTCTACATTTTAGCGGGATTTTTAATTAGAGAGACGCTAAGTCTGAGGTCACAATATTCTTTTCCCTCTTCTGCTTCCAAAATCTAGAAATTTCGCGGACTCGATTGCGAATAGAACGCGCGTGAATTGAAGGTGTTGTGGCGCTTGGAGACCGCTAGTTCTTTTTACACACTCATTGCTAATGAACCGATTCAAACGGTTCACAGAATCGTTCGTTACGCGTTAAGTTTCGAGTATTCAAATGCTCGTACTCGTAAATATTTCTATTTAAAAATAATGCAATGTCAGTGCATAAATCGATTTGAGAATTAATATACATCCCTTTATTAAAAATTGAATTTTTGATCCTTAAAACTATTCGGTTCCCTTGTCGTACTTCAATTACAAATGATTAAGTAATTTTACTCAATTCATAATGCTTCTCCGCAAATGACGATTATTTTTCGATGACATTAATTTTTTATTTATTAATCCGTTACTTTATTGAATTTAAATTCAGACTAATTAAGATTCAACTGTTTTCAATCGTAATTTTCAAAAAAATCTTAGCAGTCAAGGGATAACTACGGGACATACATGTACCACCACCGAGAATATTTATTTGCACGAGAATGAAAAGATAACGGATAAATATCTCGTAGCAAAAGTAGGCAGCAACAAAACGTAAATGCTGGAATCGAGATATTTGTATTCCATCGGCCGCCTAGGTAAAATCTGGCTTCGTAACTAAGGTGATAAAGACGGAGATTTCATCTACTACCAGGAGGTGAACACGTCAAGCACCTCCCTTACATGACCCTGGCCTAGTTAGATTCCAAACCGCAGCTAGCATTTTCCAACTTATCTCGTTCGCAATTAGTCATAGAAAAACAGAGCAATGGGACTGAACTCGCACTATATGAAAAGTACGACTCAAATATGATCAATTTTAATTACTAGTAATTACTTAAAGGTCCGAAAAGAATTCTAATACAACATTCGATTGACAATCTGCTAGATATATCGATCTATCGAATTACATAAATTGACCTACAAATGAAGCGATAAAAAAGAGCAATAAATAAGCAGTATTTGAAACCGAATTTTGCACGAATCATTGTCCCCTAATATTTATTCTTATCGAGAAAAAAAGAACGGTAACCTTTATTTGCAACTTTGAATCGAGCACTTTTCGATATACACCCGAGAGCGCCTTTAACAACCCCCTAAAAATCCCTCCGAACGACTGTTAAAAATTTCAACCCACCGCCATCACTCGGGACGTGCGTGATTGAGGAATCAAAAGGGAAAAAATAAAAGGAATCGCGTTACGCGAGCCGTTAAAAGCCAAAATAGCCCGGAGGCCTAGAAACTTAAAAAGAAGGCAATTAAACGGCCAGCGGCGTCAATTGACTCACACTCGCAAACAATCGATTCCTATTTTTATGCTCCAGTGCGCGCGTTTCAATCCAGATGGCGATCTAATGAATCGTCTTTAGTCCACATTGCTCTGGGGCATTCGCAATTGCCCCACTGAATGGTACAGACAAAAGCTGTTACGTTTCCCACGACACACGCCCGTGGATATTCCAGCAACATACAGTGCGAGAACTTTTTTCCACTATTGTAGGAAATTTCCTACTAATAAAAATAGCATAGAGCCAAACGCATCTGATTCATTTCGGGAGATTATCATTTGAGAGGCATGACTGACTGAAGATACATTATTATTGTTTTTCTTTAGATCTAAAAACACTACGAGATTCTTATAAAAATCACAAGCCTTTTTAAGAATGGGTAAGCTAAAGTTATAAAAATTACAGTCAAAGAGATGATTAGTACATGATGTAAGTTCGATTACTTTATTTTACTCGAATATTGAATCCAGAAAATAGCTTACATGAGAAAAAATAATCCACAACAATTTAATCATTGACCTAGATTTTAAAATAATGCATTATACATCCTATTAAAATCATTGGGACCCGTGACAAGTTTACTCAGAACATAGATGTATCTTGATGAGTGTTAAGGTAAAATTGTTAGCATAAATTACAAGAGAACGCATCGTGAAAAATGGGAGCAAAATGTACGTGAGAACCTTAACATAATTGCTCGGCAATTATCAAATATTAAGAGTGTACTTGCGGATGAAGGGCGGGATTCATAGAGAAAAAAAGGAGAGCGGCCGACATATTAACTTCTTGAGGTTATGAGAACCGGTTACATGAATGATTATGCGGTTGAATGATGTCATGATCTCCCTTTCTAAGCAATTGAAGCGAATTCAGCATTTAAATACGAGAATTGAATTAATAAAGGAAGATTGCGATCTCAGATTTGATAGCATTTTGTAATTCACTTAGTTTCGCCGAACTAATCGTAAATATTTCGCGGAGAGTAGAAATAAATTTTGAAGTAAATAATTGAACGGATCAAATACATAGCGCATTAAATTTGGTGGAGAACAATAAGTTATTAACAGCAATTAGAAACTACTAGAAGACACACATTGCGTGCCTTTCTAACATCTTTATTTTTTTTAACTTGAAGACGATCCCAATAGATTTACCAAAAGGAATTAAAGTTGACTTAAGATATGATCGATTGGAATGAAAACTCCAAAGCACGGTACTCCACGACCCGAGGCGAAACCTCAACATTAAAATGCATCAATTCCAATGAGATGAGAGAGAATTTTCTCAATTATCGAACGACGTCTTTCTCCTTTGAAACAGCCGCTGCTTGGAAATGCATAAGGCGTAGAAAACTTACAAGTGACACATTCTCCTTTCCAGGAAAACAAAGGCAACTTACAACTCGGATCGATAAACGGTTGGGAGTAAAAAAAACGTTCGGAAGATGTGGTGAAAATGGGGAAAAAAGTGGCTGTTTGATAGGCGATACGCGGAAAAGCGGAGCGAGATAAGGCAATTACACGCGCAATTTCCCGATAAAGTGAACGCACGCTTCCATAACTCCCTTCGATTGCAAATGAATTAATCGAGAATCGGATACAAAAAATATTAGTGATATCGATAGGTGGTGACCGTGGTCGTCATAGAAACTAGATGTAATGGAGCACTCGATTACATCCGAGGGGACGTATACTTTGGTAAAAAGGTCGATCGATAATTTGAAGCGAAAAATCAATCGCTCTCTTATTGCATAACTCTTTTATCGGATCCATTCAGAAAAACTGTGGATAGCAAAGGAAAGTGGGAACACGAAAATCCTCTCACTTCGGTTAAAAGAACAGTGATAAACAGTTTTTCAATCACTGATGGAAGTGATCTCAAGTTGAAGACTTAAGAGAGAAACATTTAAAATATACTTCTGCCTTTAATCTAAGAAAAACATAGTTTTCTCCAAGTAAAAATTCATATAAATAAATTGACAAGGGCTATAAATTCCTTCAATTAGTTGAAAAAACAAAATGCTAGAAGACTGTTTCACATTCGATTAAAATGTAAAGAAAGCGGAAACTTAATCAAAAATTTGCTTCAAATTAATAATTATAAATTGATGAATTATAAAAAATGCTTACATGTACCGAATAAGAAAATAATGGAAATGAATTCCCATTTCAAGCACTGACTAATTTCATCATAATTCTATGAGGAAAAAATATTGGAGAAGAGAGCTTATTTGTATATAATTTTACATTTAAATCTTGCTCCTATATCCGAAGCCCTTCCATCTCGTCTCTACAACCTTGTACGTTAGGTTTCAACCTTGGGCAGGCTTACTTCCACACAACGCTCCATACTCTCGTGGAACTGCCTCTCTCTCGGTCGCCTTAAAGAGACGAATGAGACCACCCTCGCACACACATGGCCACGAGATAGACTTCGAAATCAATCGAATAATGCGGACGAATATAATTACTTTTTCTCAGGGAATCTCACGGAATGAGGAAGTTGGATGAGTAAAAACTTGCGTGTAACCCTGAATCGAAAATTTTGAGTTGGTATTTATCCCGAGGAAGAACCGCATTTTCAGTTCAGCCGTTTATCTTTAGAGGCGAGTGTCTGGGGTTACTGTACATTGAGAAGCAAAGGAAAGGGGGAATTCGTTTATGCTAAGATGGACCCTGAATTATTCATTCCCCCCGAAATGTTCGCGATGCTTTCTCTCAAATATATGGCTGTGAAAGGTTTAAGACCAGAAAAGATTCCGAACTGTTAAAAGCATAGCTAAGATATCTCAGGGTATCTGAAAAATATATTTAGAAAATTAATGAATTCTTTGACACGTTATTTCCTTTCCCGGTTTACTTCTCTGCCATTTCTCTAATTGCTATAATCTAGAGGTGAAATTATTTCCTTTGATTTGATAAATGCTGATAAAGAGACTATTTCAAATCTACAATGAAGGAAATCAAAATGATATTGCAAAGAAGCAGAAATAATTTTTAAAATCTTAATTTAAATTACAGAAGTATGAGATATACCTTTCAAATATATTTTATATTTCAGCAAAACATTAAAAATAAACAATAAGCGAAAGCATTGAAAATTAAACATAAGCATGAATTAAAAATCATCGCATTACCTACATCAAAGCTAAATTTATCAAATATTCAATAATTAAAAAGAATAAAAAGGTTTAAGAAAGACTCGAAGGAATTAATTTACGACACAAAGAAAAAATTTAAACTTGTCCTTTATTTTGTTTAGAGATAATTCTGAGAGCAGACCTCGCTATAAAAATCAAATCTTTTCGTCTGAAAAGAGAAATAAAGGTAAAGTGATTCACACCACCACGAATTCATTCATCATTTTACACCGGGTGGACCTTAAGAACCATCTTGACATCGACGACGTAAAATATTTGAACGTATGCGCATGCTATAGCCGAAAGACAATCATAGACCATCTCGTTTTCATTCAGCAGCATTAGAATATATAAAACAACTTGCGATCACATAGAAAATGACAACGGGAAAGAAGGCGCGTGTTGGACAATGAGTTGGGGACATCAAACAGCTCGCGGCTGGAGATCCTCGGGGTCCGCAGTGGGAGAAACCGGGTCAGCCAGAATGCACGATGGGGGAGGCACGTTCCGAAACTGACGTAAGCCATCGAAACGGGGAAACTGCGGGATCGCGGCGAAAATAGACTGCCTAACGCCTTTTTCTTCTTAAAACAACCATCGGAAGGTATAAATAAATCTCCACGACTAATGCTGCAAATTGCCGGGACCCCTTGTTTCGAAGATGTCACAGTGGATGTAAACACATCATGAATACTTCTATTTGGTCCCTTTCCCCGGCTTCCAAATCTCTATGGAACTAACACGTAAATTTCCTAGAATACGAGCAACCTAATCTCAACTCGCCGTATGCGTTCCAAAGGGTTCTCTAAAGCATCGTCAATCAATTGGTGCCGATCCATTATAGTGTTTGACGCAACTTCCGCAGATTACGCGGTTCCATTAGCGAAAAGTTTGCCAATGCATTTTATCTCGTTATTCGGCGATTAAATTGAGTAAAACGATTTCCGTTACTGCCCCGAGAGACCCAGAAAAATTCCATTACAATAGGAAAGAGAAATGGGAAATCACACGCAATAAAGGAGAGTTAAAAGAAGTTGGGAAGATTGATTCTTTGAGGAAGCTTATCTTAGTTCTCGCATTCCAATCCTTAATTGTCAAATTATCACTCACTGTTGAGGATGCTGATACATTTCCATCTTAATTTCGTTCTTTATCTTTAGGAATGCTTTAATGAAAGAACATTGCGAGTAACTACATACGACAAAAACGCATCTTGAAGGAAGATGTAAATGAGGAAAGTTTGGGGTACTTGTCCGTGCCTGAGTATAAAAATTCACTGAATAAAGATTTAATGTAATTTTGGGCCACTCCTTGTGAAGAGGGACGCTTTTTTGAAGGGGGCAGCGGACTCATTACTCGAGGCGACAGCTGGTCTCTTTAAAGAGGTGATGATGAGGAACTCAATTCCACTTCTCCAAGAATATAAGAAGATTTTTCGTCGATCTAGAGGATAGAATTATGAAACGTTGACGGTGATTAGGAGGAGTGCTTTTAATGAGAAAGGAGTAATCAATTAGCCTCAAGATAATTAGAAGATTGGTGGAGATGATGCGGAGGACAGGAGTAGGTGGATGTCATTAAAAAAGCACCCTTACTCGCGGCGGAATAATTCATTAGCGTTGATCTTTTACGAGAGATTTCAAAAATGGAAGCAACTAATATTTTATGCACATTTTAATTACCATGAATGTTAAAATACTTCTCTAGAATGAATCTCAACTAATACCCTATAATATTGAACGATAAAAATTTAGCGAGAAAGAATAGGTGCAGAAACAATGAATTAATAACGAAATAAATCAATGCAATAATCAATTAGGAGTAAATACCATACTCGATATGCACTAATTTTACGTATTTATTAAGAATAAAATCTTGAATTTAAAATAGGCTGCGTTGTCATTAAGAAGACACGAAAGCCGCCAATTGTTTCTCAAAAAGTGACAGATCATACCTAAGGTAAGCTTTCAGAACCGCGCCCGAAGAAAAGACTGGCTTACATATTTGCGTATCTACGAATATAATGCGGAGATGCCAATGGCAAAGTTACGGATGAAACGATTAAGAGCTCGACTGAGCTACTAAGAACGGCGCGAATCGGCACGATTACTCTTATAAGGGACAGCATTCTCAAAAAGGAAAGCGAAGGGGGACCGGTGCAAGGCGTTCTGAATATCCGCCAATAAGCGCTGGGTGAGGGAAGAAGGATCCCGAGGGTGTTAAACCGAGAGAAGAGAGAAAATGCCTCTTCTTCCGAATATTAGAGAACAGGAGGTTAAAAAATGAAGCTAAGGGAACATGCTGATTGTGGAGGGTCAAAGGTATAGCGTAGGTATTATCAAACCGCGAGACTGTTTACTAGATGGAAAAAAAGAGAGATAACGAAGGATTATAATGCCATAAAAAGAATGATTTATAGACGTGATTAGAGTAAATTTATGAATTCTGATCATGCCTTTATACTGGAAATCACGGCTATTTTTATTTACAGCCAGAACTCATATAAAGATTTAGACGATCATTTACGATAATTATCCAAAGGTCGGAATAGTCAACCCGATATACAGTATAGACATTATCTTACGTAACACGCGTGCGCGATAAGTAAATTTTGAATTAAAAATATTATATTGATTATTCTTAACTGATCCTTAACCAAATGAAAATTTTACTCCCCTTACATTCATTTTTTGTAATTCACAATTAGAAGGTTTAAATACAATTACAATCGCACTCTTTCAAAAATCTCTCTCAGCCATGACGATTACGAGGTGCGAATCAATGAGTGCCAATTGCGCGATTGACACAGAGAGAGTACTAAAAGAGCATGAAAAGGACGTGAAGGAAGAAAGTAAAGAGGTTCAGAGAGTACTTATGGAGGGCAAGGCCGCGGCTGCAGTTCTCTCCTAGATGGCCAAGAGAGCACATTACTGTCCAGATGGGTAGTGTACTCTGGTGTGACGTCAAAGCAACAAGTCGCTAGGCAAAAACAACATGGCAGTCGCCCGTTGCGCATCTAAGATCCGTTTGCGATGTTTTTCCACGAACGCGTCACGTTATTTTAAATTACTAATAGGAGAGCTGCTAAACGAATTGAGAAACCTCGAGGAGCGTTACGATGCAAATTCAACGAAGGATTTTACGTCACTGCCGTCGATTTTATTTGTCACATTTTCCCGGCGGAGATAAACTGGGAGCTGAGAGATATTTCCGAATTATATTACTTATTTTTACGCTTCAGATCAATTGAAAAAGTCCTTCGGTTTGATTGTCCATGACCTACCTCACGATACTCCATGCTTCCATAGATCTTTCGTAATGATCTTCCCGAGAACTAAAATAAACTTTCGTTTATGTTCATAAAATTATCGATGTTAACTTAAATGAAATAAAGCTATAATTAATTATTTGATTCGCAAATATCAAAAACCTAAGCATCAAAACTATGCATATTCAGTAATACAGACACGTAGGAAGTTAAAACTCAAAAAAGCTAAAAAAGTTAAGAATCATTCGAGAATACTTCGCTTGGGGAAATATAATTCAATAGTGCAAAGTGTAAATAAGGCAATTTATGAAATGAAATTACACGGATCCTAGAATGAGAGGAGCCTTTGTGCTGCATTGAAAAATGGTTCGTAAAAAAATAAACAATCTAATACACACTTCCAATAAAAACTGACGGACGAAATGGGAGCTCCATTCAATAATCGTCCGAATTGGATGAAAGAATTGATCGCAAAAAAAACGCATTCTGTCGCTTATGGGAAAACATGAAAGGAATGTCAAAATAGGGGAACATCACTCAATCCTTTCGCGCCTTTTGAAGGGTCCAGACAGTTGTTTTTACTCACCTTCTTCTGCCGGCAGCTCTGAAAAGAGATAAAGAAAAGAGAAGTTAGTCTCATTGTCACTAAGGGAAGCAAATGCTTACATTGTAAAGTTACCTTTCAATTATGAGAATTCAAGAACTAACATTAAAAGGAGATATCATAAAAATAAGCCAAACAAGTAAAATAAAATATAATTACGGTAAAATAAAAATACCATAGTAATAATAATATCTAACAGAATCTTCAGATCATGAACATAAAACAATTTTAAATAATTTAAAATTAATACTTATATTATAAATTGGGATAATAAGAACTAAAATTATACAACAAAAACGTGTATTATTTATTAACACAAATTTGTAAAACCAGATAAATATCCGAATCGATACCCATTTCATATGACTAAGCACAATTTCCCTAAAAGTATACGTCCTAAACCCTCTAACGCATGTATACAGACTTTAAAAATACCATACATGACGTGCAACTCAAAAATAATCCATCCATAGATTATCGTTAATATCGACCACCAATCGATAGTTGGATTCGCGCCATCCAAGGTTTTCGCCCAAACGTCCGGAAAATTCCCGATGCATAAAACAATGTACGCCTACGGAGCGCATTCTCTTTTTGGCTTCCGGGGAAAACGGCGACCAAAAACATCTACGAACATCCATTTCTCCGCTGAATAAAAGCGCTTGCGGCGAATAGATTCTCCCTCAGCGGGAATCTTCTGAGATGCATTCCCCAGCATCCTAAATTCACCAGCTTGAATGTGGGCCATTTAAAACGAATGGACCAAAAAGTAAAAAAGGGAAATGCTTCTAACGAACAAGGAGTTCGCCACAGCGATTTCCCATGCGATTTAAACAGCGAATCTGAGCGATGATTACAAGAGAACGTATTGATTGCCGAGTTATGAGATCGTATCATCTCGAACCATATAAATGACTGACTCATAAAGTCGATCATAAACGCAGGCAAATTAGATAATTAAATTATGACCATTAAATCAAGGCGAGAAGATGACTTAATAGCGATCCTTCCTGTGCTGGACACACTTGAGGTTCAACATGACAGAACAGAAAACATACCAGCATAATTAATAGCATCGTCAGGGAAAACTTGGCGAAGAAATCATGGAATGATACGGAATGTACTGATATAGAGAGTAGAAGTAAATGGCTTAGAAATGAATAGCTTTAGAAGGATCTCTTTTAAGCGGACAAAAAGAACGACCGCAACTCAAAGCGGATCAGAAAATTCACGATCGAAGGGAAAGAAAAATGGAGCAAAATGGGAGTAGTGGTCGATAAACATCGATTTGTATTTCTTTTAGGCATTATTAATATTTGAGACTTCTTGCTGTTGGGTGCTAGATCTTCAACTCGAAAACGTGGCGAAGTTGAAGGAAAGTAAACAGAAACGGCGGAAGTTATGAAATTTTTCCTCGCGAAGGATCTTGATACGGCGTATCTGAAAGGGTGGTTGATTCCCGACATTAAAAATACGACAACCGTAGGAAGGCTTTCCACAAACATATCACGTAACTGGGAGGTGATATAACCGGGACGTATGAAACTGACTGAAAAATGTCCATTGCATGTCAAGAAAAATACAGAATTCGTAGAAATTAGATTTTATAGGTCTACAAGAGTTGCTATTTTTATAGGTTAAGAGGGGGATATTTTTCATAAGCCAGTTATTAAAGGTTTTTTTTTGTTTTGATGAGAAAATATTACTTCTAAAATGGAATCTATTTTGTTTATATCGCTTCCATTCCAAAAATGTAAAAAACACATTTATCCTAGGAAAAATAAGTTTCGTGGAAGAGTTTAACGTTTAATAAATTACAAATTCATCTGATTCAATAGTAGTACATGATGAATAATTAGAAGGTAATTTCACATTAACAAAAATCCTCCTCCATTAAAGCAATTCCACGAATTTATCAAAAGTAATTAATCTGAGACTAAAAGTGCAACTCGTAAACTCATTAGGCGAAATTAGGCCACGAATACTGCACTAACAAAGCAGCAAAAAATACGAAAAGTTACGATGTTTGAAGAAAATAATACTACGAAAACACCAAAGAAGCTTATGCCGCAACAAAGGAAAGGAGCTCCGAGCCTTAGCAACGGATGAACATTGCAAAAAATACCTTAAAAAGCTCACTCTTTGTATGACCTATATAGAGACAGCTATACTGCAAGTTGACTACCAATTAAAAACGAAAAAGGAATCCTATTTCCGCCAGTGAAGAGAGAAGCAATCCCACAATGAGAATTAACCTCGAAAGATAACGATAACAGAGAGAAAAATGCGGTTATAATCTTTTTCGAGAGGAAACTCGTAATTTTTCCCGCTCGTATAAATGAACACCGATAGCTCGATGCGAAGGTTTTTACTTCCGAAAATCCTCAAAGAAGGGATCAAAGCGTTCTTTTAGCTAGATAGAAGAGGAGAGGTACTATTGTTTCGTGGTTAACGTGAGGGCTTAACTGGATCTTAGAGGAGTGTCTCCTTTAAAAATCTCTTCCAAAAATGTTCGAATATTTTCCCTAAGGCGTCGTAAGGGGAAATAACGCAGCCGCATCTGAGATGCAACAGGGGAATAGTAACACACTTACTGCTCCACTTTATTACGAAAAAAATATACATCGTGGTTAATGGGACCATAGATTCCAACCACGAGATATTATTTGCGCTATCGCAGATAAAACATTGTCTACGCGGTCTCCCAAATCAAAGTATCTTTTACCGAAATAATGATAGAATTCTTTTGAAATATAATCTCTATTTTTTAGAGATAACCATTCCTTAAAATTCTCTTTTATTTCAGAATGTAGCAAACTTTGAACTTCTAATATACACAAGATTTTTTAGTAATTAATTCCGATTTTTAATTCTTTTCCGAAGCTCATAAAATTCTTGGATAAAATCAGTGAAAAAGGAAATATGATTACAAAAATTTGTGACGTTTCACAATCCATAGATTTTAAACCACTGGAAGTGCTTTCTGAACCTGAGCGACAGAGATTGAATCGTGGATTCCATAGAAGGAATACTCGATTAATTCCATATTCCTCGAGTGAGACGAGCAGTCTATCCCATGGGAATATATTGACGCGTCGGCCCAGATTTCCTCCGAGGGAATTAAGGGGTTGTGAGATATTCCGGTAAACATTCCGTCAACGAAGGGCGATGGAAATTCGGTTGGACGAGGACGTGAAAAACGTTATCAAACATTTTAATAGGGACGCGAGAAGGGAATTTCAGTCGATGCACACGAGTCCCAAATAGTGGGTGGTGTTCATATTCGCTAATAACCGTCGTTTCCAACGAAGGGAGGACATCAACCTGAAAGGCTTCCGAGTTTACGTGTGGGTGTTTTCACACGTCCATCCTCTTACACGACGGAGTTATGTTTTGTGACCGAATTGATTGCATCCATAAATAGACCGCATTCGAACCCCCTGGTGGGCAAATTAAGAGCTGTGTTTGGTTGTACCGAAATTGAAAAATCAATGGCAGAGATCCTGTTTCCATAAAATGTGAACGCCAACTTACGGGATGGGAAACTTCTTAAAACACAACCGGCAATTACTATAACTATGAGGGGACGATTAATAGTTGTTCATTTCATAATTTCACTAACAATTAGTTATAGGAGTCAGTAAATATTCAATAATTATATTTTTAAAATACTCATCTTTTCTCTACCGAACTGAATGCATTTCGAGGTTGGTCGTTTTCAAAGAAAATATAAAAACTTCCATTTTTTGTTACAGTTCCATAAGGCATACGCCATTAAGGCGCGTGGATCAAACAAACTCAGTTTCTGTCAGAGATGAAGAATTCCCGACGCATTTCTAAAGGTGGGACGGAATACACTTCGCTGAGAAAGAATGTACACCTGTACAACATTTCTCGTCTCTCACGTAAATATACTGAGAAAGATTCCATTCAAAGAGCGCCGAGAAAACGATATATATCGAAGCGATTCAAGGGAAATATTCGAAGATAAAGCGAGAAAGACAAACTTCACCTCGACCCATTTACTGAATACTGGAAAAAATTTCTCGCACTTCTAACAAATAGGTCGGTGAAAAGCGGTGTTAGGGAGCAAAGAGAAATATGGAGCCATACGTTTCCGTTAAAGAGCACATAAATATGCAGAGGTGAGACATCATAAATCATACGTATTCAGAATCAGACTTTTGAGGGAAACGTTAAAAATAGGAAACCCAACTTCGCTGGAACCAAAGTTAAAATAATTTTCGATTAAGAGGATCGATGTCTCATACAGAGGAGTTAATGCCGCCATATCGACGTACATCATTGGTTTCCCTTAACACGGCTTTTTCTCAGCAGAATGCGAAGAGCAGTTTCAAGCAAATCCGTTCCCTGAGGGGCTGATATGGACACTGGCGTGTCCTGGCCAACCAAATCGATATTCCTTTTGGGGTAGCACTTCCTACCCTCCGAAAAAACGAGTGCCACAAGACACGCAACTCTTTTACACACTACGTATTTAAGGGGGACAAGAAATACGAAACCAATAAGTAAGAACTTAAATTCCCACAGGAACTGTAAACCTTTTACGTAAGTAACTAAACCTGTATATTTTTTATTTAATACTTAAAATATTTTGCCGCATTGCACGATGCATCAAAAAGAACTGCAAAGGAATTGGAATACACTAGCAAAGCATGTTTCCGAGCAATTATCACAGTTATATTTCCCATTAGGTTTCAAAGAATGATTCCTTGAGTTTTATAACCGCAGCGAATGTGCAGACGACGGCAAAAATTGCGTGAGGAAAAGAAAGATTTACAACAGCAAACATTTCGGAGCGGAAAGTCCCACGGTCACGATATCCAGAAACAGAGGAAGAGAAACGTAACAATTTACAAGAAACAGTTCATATGACAGAAAAAAGTGAAGAATTCCCAACCAAGCGTTCTTAGGCCGAAATAAGAAAAATGGAAACTAACGCGTGAAAGCACCAGAGTGCACTAATAAATTTCAAAGAAGAAATTAAAACTTGTGGTTTTAGGTAGCAAAAAACAAATCGACAGGAAATTATCAAATGCAAATCTACGATCGCGAAGAACGAATCAATTAAATTAAAATAAGTCACGAAACCCCATGTCAAACAGAAAATCCTACTCCTAAGCCATAATTTTTTTTCATATCATTATAAATGTTAAGTTAATTATCATGACTATGAAATCGCCATTGAAACACCTCGAGATTAAATTGATCGCAACTGATGATGAGAACATCGGTTTGATCGAGTATTCGTCAAGGGAACGGACAATCTATTGGACTACAAAAACTCTGATTTCTAAATGACTCGTGTCGCAATACGTCACTTTATCGGAGGATCTCTATGGAATACGAACTGATACGGTTTGGCCATGAAACCATCGCTCCGCAAAAAAACGCATTAAAAATGTCTTCCGATTTCAAAATGGAATCGATTTGCGTTGGCGTCGGTCATAACTTTATAATTTATGAGGAGAACGAAACAGAGGGCGTATTGCCGGAAATTTACATCGGCAAATAAGCGGATGGAAGGCCGTAAAAACGCTGCACGAAAATCGTTCCTTATGGCGAACAAGCGACGGAAAAGCGCTGCATATTTCCTTAAAAAGCGGAAAGGGACGACTTTTACGACGAAAGGGCTACATCGGTGGAAGTCCAAAACGACTGTTTGCGATATCATACGGAAGGGGGGGGCAAAGTGTGTCATACAGCGAACGTAAACACTGGCAGAGAAAAGAAGCAGGGCTGCGAATGACGCATTTCTTGAGATGCACTCGGGTCGATTGGACTATTACCAAAGCGGAATGAATACTTCTGCACCGGCAGCGCTACTCAGCACGCTCCTTATCTTCGTACGTACGAAATTAAAGCGCGTAATTTCGAGAGCACATTCCGTGCCGCATTACGATTACCTCTCTCTTACCGCATTCGTGTACGTCATTACTGTGACGCAACGCGGTTTACGGTTTCACTCGCTCGAGGAAACCATCTAAGTTCCTTCGGGCGAAATGACGTCATTTCTTTGTTCCGACTGATCTTCGGAGACGAATTCTTTTCGCTAAAGGTGTGGTCGCTATATTGATCAGTGGAGAGATTGCTTCTCGAATTTCTAAAACATGGAGACAATCAAAGCATTACTGTCTACGACATGTACACGAGTATAATGATTTCATTTTGCATCCTTCCAAGGTTAGCATCATAGAAAAATGACAATATGTGATCGAATAAATTTCAATGGAAACAACGATATTAATAATACAAAATTGAGGTATTTATGAAGTTCTATAACAATCCGGATGAGATTTAAAGGCTGATTTAACTCATGAATATAAGGATCAAAGCATCGATATTAAACTAAAGCTTGAGATAGACGTTATAGAAGATGCGTTAGATTTTATCTCGAGCGTTCTACAGCGTGATTCTTCACAAATCATTACGAAACTTGCAATCGTATCAATTCTTCGAGTGTTCCCGGAAAGTCACTATTTTAGATAAGGCTTTCCGAAGCCATCTTCCGCCGTTTCAAGGCTACCAAATAGGCCGAGCAAAAAGAGCGATACTACCAAGGCCGATCTTTGGAGGAAGGAAAAGGTCCTTTTCGCGTCATTCACCCCGTGGACATACTATGCAAGATCGAACTTCTCGATGTTTCGTCTCCCATGACGTGGCTCTTTTGAACCCGTAAGCCTTTCACACAGCTGTTTCTTCAAACAAAGAGCCTCCATCCCAACTGCACATCGTCAATAGTATCAGAGTGAGGGGACTGTTTCTCTGGACGAATATCGCTCCAGATAATCCGTGCACCAAACGAAAAAATACTTCAAAAAAAGACAGTGGCACATGGAGTAGAACCCAGTATCTTTGGCAAAAGTGCTAACTTGAAATAACTTTGGGATCAGAACAATAAATAAAACATCAGAACAAAGGAGAAATTTATAAGAAGGCAAAGAGGACAGGATTAGTGCTAATGTCAGTTTATATGAACTTTCTTTCTATATTATCGATAGTTTAATAGACGATAGGACAAATCAGTGAAGTGCAAGAATAAGAAGTACGTATAATTGCTAGAAACGTAGGGCGTAGAAAGCTTACAAATAAACGACACAAAGAATCAACTGCACAACCGAAAACCTTAACGTTTCGAGGAAGCCATGCCAGCAAGTCTTAAGAAGGTCTGAGTTTCCGCAAGTAAACGGATTTCAAAATAAAAAGAAATATCTCGTACAGTCTGTAAGATAAGATGCCATTCATCCTCTTCAACATTGCTAAAAGAATTCTCCTACTAGGGAAAATAACTTTAACATGGATAGCGCCACCGAATTATACATTTAAAGAATAAAGAAAGAGGCATAGTTTACAGACTCAAATACGAACCAACGGCGTATTATCCGAAGGTCAGATTACGAGATTATTCGTACATCAAAAGCCTTACTCTCAGCCACGTTCATGCGACACTGCGTAAGGCAATACAATCCCCATCGTAACCTTGATTCTCATATCATAAGTAGTTAATTACATTCGAAAGCGAGCACAGGAAAATTTCATTCATGGCAGCATGAAATCAAGAGACGATAACTGGATGCAATTATGAATTAAAAGGAGCATATCTTTCCGAAGAATGCCGTTTTCACTAAAGTAACAGATTATGAATAAAACTGAAGAGTAAAAAGAGGGCATCTATGATACGAGTTCGATAAAAGACAGGATATCTCTTATTCTAAGAAAAGGCGAGTAATAATGAAAGAACTATTTTCAGATAAAATCATGCAAAATGAGGAAAGAGGATATGATGTGACGTCAAGCATCGATGACGTGTACAGAATACCAGTTACCATACCATCGAATCATTCCTCGGAAATTTAATGAACATTCACTTTACGAGGAGAACATCGCCTTTGATTTAGTAAGGATATAACGCATTACTCTTCATCGACAAAAATTTTATTTTAATTTTTCCTCGCAGCAAACTCCTGCAACTTTCCATGTCAATGTTTCTTCAGATAAGAAACCAAGGGAAAAAGACTACGAGTGCACTTTCCAATTACAAGAGAAAGCAATGAGATTCTCCGTTGGTGAAAGTGAAGGAAAACCCTCTTGTATGCATACACACAATTTCTAGAATTAAAAATAAATTAACTGTATTCAATTCATCGAAAACTCGAACCAAGTCATCAATGGAATTAGATGGTGATTTGAAATACTTGGTTTATTCCTATCTCTGTACTGGGAGAAATAAAGTTTTCGATATACGTATTTACCCAGATTACTTCGATTAAATACAGACGGTTATTCAGTACAAACTTACATAACGTTATTGAGAATGTATTTTACAGAAATTTTCATGGACAACCATGTGGAGATATTTTAACGCATGTGCTCATTGCAAAAAACAAGAGATTTTTTAGGAGAAAAACGTAGAAATCAGATATTGTAAAACGCACGCGCTGTAAGGAAGAATAAAAGGTACACTGCGCTCTACACCGTCCGATAATCTCTGCTACATCGAATAAGTACACGTGGAAAGGATTTAACGGAGTCGATTAAAACAAAAAAGAAGCGGCGAGAAACGCGTCACTACCCATCCGCAAGAGATAATGTCATCTGCGATTCCGAACATGGATTAGTGGGAGGGATTTACATGTCAGACGACGTGCTTTTTTTTCTTCCAAAGGTTTTACATCCGAAGAAAAGTACGGTCGCCACGAAACAGGCAAGTGCTGTATGATCTCTAATCGTACCATCAGTTGCAATAAATCCACAATCTTGACGGATCATAAATCTTTCTGATAAACTGCCCTAATGACATTTCCCACGTAATGTCTACGTGGATTTCAACACAATGTCTGATACCTTAAGTAGAACGATGGATTCTGTTGATCAGAAGATAACGATAATGTAAGAAATCATGGTCTGATGGATTTTAAAAGAATTATCGAATTCATAGCTATATCTTAAGAGGAACTGAATTGGAAATTATAAGCATTCAATCCAATTCCCCACCCAGTATCTAGAGATCCTTGATATCACGAATTCAATACAATCAAGCATAAAATAAATATGAAGAATACCTACTATAAAAGCAAATTTAAAATATGATGATTGATTTTAAAAATAAAATTTCAATGAAACCACAACTTGTAAATGGAATAAAAGACTTTTCGAAAGAGAAGAAGCTCACGATGAGAATTTCTAATCCCATAGTAGCCCCCTTGGAATTTCTTTCTCGTGCCAAGCAGAATTTCTTGGTAGGATAAAAGGACAATTATTTTAGAACAAAACAAACAATGGAGACACTCTTTGCATAACGAGAATCGAATCTTCCTTAACTGGAATCGCCTGCTCGGAACAAAACAAAGGGAAGGGGAGTTATGTCGGACGGGTTTTTGCCAACAGTGACATCATGCAGACGTCATGACGTGGATAGTTCTGCGCAGTAGAGTCGGAAATCCAGCAAGTTGTCAAAGAGACAGTCCCCAACGGCAATTCGCTCGGAGATGTCCTGAATCTTTGCGAGCGAAAATTAGTGAGTAACAAAGACTTTAATTAGAGATCCGTAGCGGTCAGCGAACACACTTTCGGCATCTGCTACAAAATTAACGAAGATGGTGCATCATCAAGGCTACGATGGAAAGCGCACCTTGATTAAAACATGACCCAAATACAAATAGAGTGCTTATCTGTTCGATATTAGGGTCAAATAAATAAAGATTTAATACCTGAACTATATTGGTGATATATAATTTCACTCGTGTAATAATCTCAATCACCAATATCTTATTATGAGGACATAATATTATTAAGATTATATTCAAGATCAATTTATTGGTACCTGAAAATTATACACCTAATTAAGAAAATAATCTGAATATTCTTAATTATAGAAAAATAATCGAGAAATATCCTTGGTAAAACAAAACTTCATTAGATGCCTCTACATGTAAATTTCATAAGAAATTCTCATTTCATCCACACTATGAGTAACTACTGATAAAACTATGGATTCAAATCGACAATAAAAACTCGATTTCAAATAATTTTCAACAATAGTGCAATTAAAATCGTGTTCTACAAAATGGAAATAACAGGCAATAATGAACAATTCAAGAAGTCGTTCGCCCGAAAGGGCTGATTAACACGGACGGATGGATGCACCTGGTCAAAGGAAACCTAGAACAAAAACACCTTTCCAGAAAAATTGAATTAATAAAGGGAGATTTCATATCCACCATTAAAGAGACGCTGGTAATCTCCAAAGAGAACTGGAATATTACGCTCGATCTTTATCGGGACTGCAATGTGGTCCTAAGATTCTACGAAGAGCATCCATCTTTCATGAGTGTCTCTAGTTGCAGAGAGCTCCTTTTTAAGCGGCTTATTGATGGTGGGAGCCACCTGGGCTTCAAAGGGATTTGCCTTCTCTAGGAGAGGCGCTTTTCGAAAGATTCCTTTGGGAAGGTGATGGATCAAAGCGATGATGGATTCTAGGAGATACGGGAAGGAGATGGGCGGAATGCTTATATTTATGCGTCAAAACGATGAACATCTGCAAAGTTGTGATGAATTCACTGACCGGAAGGAGAGGGTTTCAAAGCAATTAAAACTGTGAGGCAACAAATTAGTTTCTTTAGATTTATCTTCTAAAAATATTTGATTATTTCAGAGCATCGATTTTCTATCGGTTATGATATAAAATATTTAATAGAGATTAATTAATTAATTCATAATAAACATTTCGTAAAAACGGAAATGCACAGGGAGGGAATTCTACAGAAGTGACAGGCAACAAGTGGTGCTTGAAATTTACGAGGAAGAAATAATGGCAGAATATCAGTGATTTCATGTACAGTGAAACATCACGTTCTTTTACTCTTTCGTAAATTAAAAAGCATATAGAGAGATCATAAATCTACATGACTATCAAAGAATTAATTTCTTTTACAGATATTCACCTTTGTGTCTTGGTATACCTTACTTTTTTCTAAAAATCCGTAACAAACTAAAGAAAATTGTGAAACACGATTCTTTTAATTAATGCATTTCGACAAGACAAACGGCTGGAGCAGTTTAAGCTGCCAAACACCGATAAGATGTCCCTTACATGGCCAAAGAAATACGAAGCCCTAAAAGAATAATTTAATATCTTTCTTTCCTAGAGCGTCAGAGAAACCGAGCCTTTGGGAGATTTCCCTTGAGCCTATAAATCAACCAGTTTCATGGTAACGTTCGGCTTCCAGCTTTTCAATGTGAAGAGGAGATATGGATAAAACTAGATTCCAATTGTTACATCTCACCACATTACCCATACGAACAAAATTTTATTTCGACTTATATCATTTTAAGTAGTTCAGAGAGATTTCTTTTATCGATAATGATACACAAAATTTCAATTATATTACGGAATATTTACATGTTTTGTTTTGTGATAAAGTATTTTTAATAATTTAAATTCCGCTACCAAACTGAACTGATGAGTATACAGCGATCGTTTCTTATCACTGATTTCTTCCAGAACAAGAATAAAACCGCTATTCAATAGCGAAATTCAATCCTCACTTTAGGTAATTCCCGGATGTTGGGATGGAATCCAGACAAGAAAGAAGGTCGACATAGATATCGAATTTCTATACATTCCTCGGGTCACAAGAGAAGTGCATGCAATCAGCTGACAAGGGGCAGGAGACAAGGTTGAGGCAGGCAAGGAATCTTACAGACAGCTGACCGAGAATTGCGGATTCGCTGCGTGAAAAAGTGAAGATAACCCGTTTGGAAGACGCGGAGAAAATATCACCGCCCAGATCTAAGAGTTATGAAATGCAGGTGACGTCAAGAAGAAGCTAGGTATGTCGTGAGGAATAAGAAGCCGTTTACTTTAAGGTTGTCTGCTGCAGCCCAAGTGCAGTGAGACTAAGAAAGCGGCACAAGAAATATGAACGGAAGAGGAGAAAAAAAATCAATGGAATGATGAATCTCTTTCAAATAAACTGTTTTTAGAGACAAACAATCAAATATTTTCAGCGATAAATAATTGATTTCAACAATTGAAAACGAAAGGTTTGACTGATTACTATTATGAATGAATTGCGATGCAGCATTGTTCTTATTAACCGTTATTTTCAACGGATGGTGCTTATAATTAACACACCGTCTTTTATACGCCCATGTAATAAATTATAAATTCTAACTGTTCAACAATTTCTTTCAAATATACAATGTTAAAGGCAAGTATCCATTAAAATCATTTCCTCCCCATTAACAATCAAGGAATCTTAGTCCAAAATTACAATAATAATATACGAAACTCAAATATAATCTAATTCAAGAAACTTCCTCCAGAAGACGGCAACGGCTATCGTAAGTAAGCGAGAATGTGCTGCCATAGCAAACCCATGAACTCAACTCAATTGCTAACGTACACGCATAAAAAGTGCTTACTAGGTTTCCTTCGCTTTTGCTACAGTTTGCCAAAATGTAGATAGCAACGTCGTGTACGGAAGTCAAAAATAACTGGAGAGCGGCAGTCAATTACTTAGAGCAAACAGAACGGGAAGAAGATCTCATGAGAAGAGAAAGGAATGACTGTTGGCCGAATATATTCAGGTAAAACTAACGGAAGGTGGGTCACGTGGTACACAGGTCCTCGACTACGAGACGGGCATCTTATATTAAGGCTTTAAAAGCTCCGAAGCAATCGAAACCGTCTACGCTAAGAAGCTCTTGGGAAGAGCATCTGAAAACCTTACTGAAGACGTGCCTTGAGTTGACGTCTCGGGGATTGGACTTCGTGAAATCCGCGTGAAAGAGAGCGAATTTCCTCCGCTGATTTGGAAAAAGGAAGCTTTTGGAACGAGCGCTCCGAAGGGAATTCCTCCATGTTGAATTGCACGATCCCCTGCGGATTCGCATTCATAGCGATTCGAGGATATGCTTCCCTTTAGAAAACGGCACTTAGATGCAGCCAACTAATCGCGACAGGGAATTGAGTTGTCAGTTCTGAATGTGTTGAGTACGAACGCTTTACACTAGAAATGCTATCCGCTCCCGTGAAATTAAATAAAACATTAGAAATATTTAGATGAATCGAAGATAAGTTTCAGAATTAATTAAACCGGCCGCTAATTCGCAGCAAAAATGTCCGCTATCGATTAAGTTTAGGAACTTGAAATGCCTTTCATTAAATATAAAAATATAGGCAGAGGGTTCTAAATATATTTCAACAAATCAATATCTGTTCATTATTTGGAGGCTCACCGAGATATAAACAAACCCTTACTTCTTAAACTGACTTATTACTTAAAATACAATCAATTCCTTTTAGAATAAAGAAAATAAGAAATTCGTTCCTGTTCAATCAGATGGTTACAAAACTCTGTCATGTCAATCCTTTTTCTAAACACATTGGTTAAACGTGTAGAACGATCAAAGAACAGATGTGTAACCCCGTTTAAAGTATAGAAAAAAGGGAAATGAGAACGTCTGAAATTGCGTGTCAGGGTCATCCACCTTTTTCCTTCTGCTACAGAAATAAATGCAATGAAAATGAGAAACAACGCCAAAGCGATGGAAATCCAGTCTTCGGAAATAAAACATTCAGCCCTCTAATGTAAGGCCCTATTCGCCTACAGCGAGATGTTTTTCGGATAAACACGAGTAAGGACGTCGATCCCGATTCTAAAAAAAAGTAGATATCCATCGCTGTTTAGTGCGAACAATTCCACTCTGATGATTGGTCGCTGAACCCAAAAGATGGAAGAAGTCGAGTGCGACAGCGAATAAAAGGAGACAATCAAGAAGATTGAAGCGAATAAAGGGACATTTTTAGCAACGTGAGTGACATTCTTAACCAAATATTCGTGGAAATTCTGAACATCGAGGAGAGAGAGTCTAAAAGGTCATTTTTTCTTAATATCCTTTAAAGAGTAATACAGACGCGAAAACAACAAGTATCATTAGTGTACAATAATAATTACTATTTTCTTTGAGAAAAAATTAATGCTAAAACTTCTATACCACATACAAATACATGAACTGGTAAGACAACGGTACTCAAAAAATATCTTAGGGAACAATATCCTGAAACAAGGCGATTTAATTGGACAATTTTGGCAGATACGAGTAATTTGCCTTGAATCGGGAGTAAAGCCATAATTAGAAATACATAATAAATTGCATTCCTTGGGATAATTAACACACTGTTCGTCCTGGGAACACGCATTCCATCAACTTCGCAAAATATTCCGCTTTCTCAATCAAAGCGGCTATTGTGAAGAGAAAACCGACTACCCATCAACCGGCAAGTGAGCGA
The DNA here is from genome assembly GCA_020796165.1 of Pantala flavescens. Lineage (NCBI taxonomy): Eukaryota > Metazoa > Arthropoda > Insecta > Odonata > Libellulidae > Pantala > Pantala flavescens. Next base: position 52,390,588 of record CM036883.1, read on the forward strand.
AAGATCCAAAATTCCTCATTCGAGACACCCACATCGCAAAAACCCCAATCGGATGTATATTAGATCGATAGATCGATTGCGAATGATTTCGAAACACGTGTCGATAGGTGAGGGACTGAGAATGGGGGTAAAAGGGCCAAGGTGAGGTGCGCAGTGAAGGCGACATCACAAAAGGAAGATTCGGGACGCGTTGTGGTCACCTGCAAATTAACGGTCTCTAAATTAGCGCTCTAGATTAGAGCGATTATTTAGAGGCGATGGAGGTGCGTAAACATCTGAGGATTGGAGATCTGCAGACACTGGGCGATTAAATGGATTGCTGATGGAAATTTCATTAACGACGAAAAGATACGACGTCCCGCTCACTTTCACCGGATGGCCAAGCATTGCCAACATCCGAGCTCCCTATTCCATCCAATTTCCGAAAGCAATCTCACTCCTTAGAGAACCAAACAATATTGAACACTTGAGAAATTCATTACACGGAGACTAATGTCAGCATTTCCAAAAAGACTAGAGACAGAGAATCTAGAGAGAGACTAAGACTAGAGAGAATATTAAAAAATCTGACAATTCCTTTCAATTTAAAACAGTAACTATAATTATATCATTCATTCAGACTCAAATACCAATACTTTAACTGCTTTTCAATCATCTTGACACACAGTCAAACTCAATTCCAAATATTACAAAATAATCAAGCCTGATTCCTAAAAAAATCTATGAAATAACAAATCTTGTCGAGTCGTTCCATTCACCGATTAACCGCTTGGTACAATAAAAGAGCAGTTTACATACGGCGTTGTCATAACCTACTCAAACAATATCAACGAGAATGCATATTCTAAAGACATTCCGAGAAATCAAAATATACGAGGATGCCTCCGAAAGACTTCAGTCAGCAACCAAGGCAATTTCAGTCCAACCTCCATCATTACAAGTATGGATTATTCCTGTCATCCACTAACCGAACTCCTTGAAAGCTATATGACGCGCGATTCCACCACTGTTATGTTTCGCATAACTATTTCCATCGCTTCCCCTGGGCACCCTCGGGGATAATGCGGGGGAGGGTCCCACGTACGACCACCTACCGCGAGAGAGTATAGAAGTAAGATAAATGTTTCGTGTGGAAGGGAATCCTTGACTTCTCTGTGTGCACGTCATCCATGGTAATCAAGTTGGCGGAATGGAAGACGGGTGGAGATGATGATGACCGCCCGTCACTCGGTTGCCTTTTCTAGTTGCTATAATTCGCTCCGTTGTCGAAGGTCTTCTTGGGCAGCATCCTCCACAAGTATTTACGGAAGCTTTAGACTAATTGGCGTCGTAATTAAGTAGCACGATTATCACGTTAGAATATCTCATACATATTGGCATCACCTTGCCAATAGACGGACAGCGTTATAAATCTTGAGGTGCTTTGGAAAAACATTACCTTCTTTTGCAAGAAGAAAAGACCATGTTAAAATGGTATTGGCTACACTACACCAGTATCCTAATCTTCCTTTCCTAATGAGCTAGAGAAATCTATAAAGACGCCAATCATTACTGAAATAATAATAATAACGAAGGACTCTGAAGATTAATATCGAGACCCTTTAAAAAGAATAGACTACCCAACCCTTTATAAATCGATCGAGAAAATAAAAATAAAAATGATAAATAAGGGCGACGAAGTATTGACTAGAAAAATTCAATAAGTGTCGTTTAAGTAATATAATACAGGACTATAATTTTGTGGTTACAGTCCTGCGTTATACCTAGCCAAGTTTACTTTGAATTAGCAAAAATAGATCGGAAAATAACGACTCTCGCCTCTGAGAGTAATTCCAATAATTAATCTGCGCCAAAAGCGCAATGAGACCTTAAACGTGATGAAAGAGAGCGCCAAGGTTAAAATTAGAAGATAGAAAAGAAGAGATGAGTGGAAATTTATAACTCGAAAAAGCGCGTTTTGATGATTAAAGAGGAAGTATCGCGTCGATGAAAGAGAGCGAGGAACTCGAGCGTGAAAAAGGGAATTTCAAAGAGCGCGGTTCTAACAAAGTGTGCATAATAAAATAGCAGATGTAAGGTTGAACTGGAACAATTACAGTAAAAATGGAGAAAATAGTGAGGGTTAGCACGGACTTTGGCATGAAACCGTTCGGGCAAAAACTTAAAACTGCTCTAATGGAGCGGAAACAGCGGAGTAAAGTTAGACTAAACTGTAAATGGTGCCGGATTTAGGGCAGAAATTAACGTAACGTATTGTATGAGAAAACATATTTGACTTTGATGAATACTTAAAATTAATCGATTATCATGATCATGAAAGTTAGTTAGGATAGAGTTGTATAAAGGTGACAGTATTTACAAATGTCTTCCTGGTACCAACAATATATTATTAATTGTGAATTTTGATTACAAGTAAATTGTTTTATTTTATTTGAGAATCGACGTTCGAAATACTAATTTCAAAAACTTTCTCCAGGAAGAATAAATCGTTGAAAATTAAGTTATTTTACTCACTGAGGCCACTTAAATGTACGAAGCATGTCAATCCTCAAAATAGACTCTTCTCACCTAGAAGAGAAAAAGCCTAGAAAAGCCCATTAACAATCCTATTTTATCCCGATCCAGAAAATATTTCAGTAATCCATTTTCACATGAAAACCCTACCAATGTCTGCATGGAATGAATAATATACGATTTTCTATCAATTTACTACGAAAAGAAATGCGCTTTTGACGTAAGCACTTCGAAAGAGCTGCGTTGGGGAGAGGAAGCTCTCCCTTTGATCGGAAAGGTGAAAAGGGAAACTACCATTTCCATACCATTTAAAAGTCGTGCCAATGAAAGCCCTAAGAGCACCTCCTGTTGAATTAAAACACGTGGCCTACTGACGTACAAGAAAGAAGATATATTTGGACTGATAACATAGAAAGTAGCGATATAGATCGAACATCCAAGACATTGAGAACAATGAGAAATGACGTAAGAGTCTAAGGATCCATGACGTAGATACATCAGTAACACAATACGTTCAATTAAGTAATTCGCAACGGCCTCTAAAAATAGATACCAATGTTAGTTTAAGTTTTTAAACACTTTATTTCATATTAATGTAATTTAGTATATTCAAATATCAAATATAAATTAATAATACATCACAAATAAACCTTTTTAAAGATACACTTTTATTTCTTTCAATAACAACCAAAATGATGTACCGGGAATATTTCTCCTAAATATACTACTCCCCACTACCGCCACCAGTATATCAATGAAGTCTTACAAAAGCAGCTGCTCGTAAAAATTATGTTTTCCTTGTGATACTGACATCTAAACAACCGGAACCTGAATTAGACTGGGAGAAAAAAGAACAATCTCGAATAAAGGATGGAAGAGGCGTGCAACTGTTTTCGCCTGCAGGGTGTAAAGATGAGGATCACGGAAAACCGAGTTCGGGCCAATTTTGTAGTGAGGGGATAAAGAGGAATCGGCAAATAAACTTATTTGGATAGCTTTGCAGCTTCTCAGACTGCTTATGGAAGATTAAAAATAGCATCCTGCGTGGTAGTCAACCATCGATCATACACTTGAGAGGAGAAAGAAAATATTTACGAGGAAATTCATACGTTCTGAGGACATTTATTCCGAAGAGAGTAATGGCGAAAGGAAACTCGAGGTGCCGACGTATGATCGATTTACAACTCGCTTCATGAATTCTCCGAATTTGTATAAATCTACAGCTTAAAAAATTTATTTCAATATACATGAGCTACTCAAATAATAAACTCTCCTGAATGCTAATATCTCGATTGAATGACCAGGATTTAATCCAAATGACACTTCTATAAAGAAATATTTATGAACAACCTCCATCATACTAGACACAAAAATTCATTATACTTAAAAATTATGTTGATAGTTTAATATTCAATATTAAAAATTCTCTAAGTCCCATTGTTTAATTTAACATCGCTCATTTCATTTCAAAGTTGCCAAGATATGGCGCCATTGTGTGAACAAGGAAACGCTTATATTACTATTACTATCGTCATCAAATCGACTTGCAAAACTGTTGAGAATTTTTGAAACTCAAGATCGTTAGCATATTTATATAACCACAGTGGAAGAGAAAGTATATTGAGATTATTATAATTCTGAGGCAGAAATAAATAAAACGGTTTAAAAGGCATAAACTACAGAGATAAGAGGCCCTTATCTGACATCTTAACTATGCATCTAACTGTATATAGAACGAATTTATTGAGACTAAAAGAGAAGGGTTATCTTTTGAAATATATAAAATATCAAAATGAAATAATTCTGTCGGTAAGGGGGTCGGACTCAATCGTACAAAATTAGAGCCAATGTTTGTGCTGTAAGACACGGAATCAAAACCGTTCACAGAGAAATCACAATTCCCGTTACCCGTATCGAGTAGCATGCTTCGATAAGCAGAAACCTTCCACGTCACCCTTCCCACCGCGGGTACAGGTCAACCCTTCTAATCCCCGAGTCTCCCACGAAATAACGATCCGTAGCAATTTTAAAACCCTTTCACCCTCGCTTAATCCAACCTTGACACCGTGAAACCATCAATTCCCTTTCTTTCGCCAAGTGACCCCCTCTGTCTATCTTGCGACTCGGGAGTTCGATAATCCTTCGTGGGCCATACGATAGCACCCACCCCCGGTGTTTTCCCCCGCAACACTCCGAAATGGGCGGAAATTCCTAAAGAAACACGTGGTTGGGGTTATGATAGTCGTCCTATACTCAACTCATACGAGCATTAGTATAGCCATCATGAATATGGATGAAGATCGACATAAGGAAACGTAATGTACATGAACGTGATCACGCACGATGAGGGTCATGAATGACTCATAAGACTATACTTCACTAAAATACCGCGTCATTTAACAGTTACGATATCATCGGAAAGAAAATCATGAAAATGTTACTAAATTAATTTGGGATAAGGACCTATTACCGCAAGCCGCTTCAATATAGTTACATCGATAACCTTTTGCCTCGTCAAATACTCTTCCTAAACAAACCATAGGAATGGACTATTATATACACTCGCAATCGAGAACTCTATAATACTTTGAATCTCCCAGTTTCCTAAAACATGACCTGCCATTTTAACCCTAAACGCAGAAGTGAGAGCGATTCTAAACGGGGCACGGCTGTTTGATTGATGATGGCCGCGAAATGATCCAACGTCCTAACAAGCACTGCTGCCACCTTGGGACCAGTGAAAGGGCTTTTTTTTCGAGTGTTTATCGCTTCCCGGTGATTGCCGACAGGAAACGCGGTGGAAGTCAAGGCTAACGAAGACCGGTATTTTTCGGGACCCACAAAGTTTGAATGTTAACTCCCGCATTCCCAATCCACGCTGCCTTGCGAATTCGACTCGTTGCTCTCTTTCGAATCATTTAACGTAGATTATCTACCTTTAATAAAGGATTTGAATTTAGTGCTGTATCGAATTGAATCAAATACATCATAAAATGCAGTAAGATAATCATTTGCAAACTCGAACAAATTCAAAAATGAAGAGACTGCTAAACCAAACTAAGTTTTTGATTCAGATACCGTTAGCTTTTCCTGAAGTGTACCGACCAATTTAGGTACCAATGCACTTTACAAGACACTAAATTTCTATACATAAAATTCTTAAACATCTTCCAGTGAAAACTTAACGATGATACATTTACCGTTAATCTACGGAAAAATGGATGAGATTTTGAAGAGGTCATTTACAGCACATTTGAGGACATCGTAGACGCTTAAGTAATGGCCCACGAAAAATCTAATCTACCTTCAATCTGAAGTTGAGCCACCGTAAATTCGGAATGGCTAAAAGCAATTTTTCTTCGCCATCCTCTCATTTTTCCGGAACACTTTTTTACGTTTCATATTCAATTAAACGCCTCATTAGCGAAGACGGAGGCTGTTGTAGAAATTCCCCTTCTGAAACGACGTTTCCACAGACTTAACACCTGCTGAGTTTGTTAAACCATATCTCCTCGACTCCTGATTGATTAAAAAATCTGTTTACTTCGAGAAAACTCATTTCCTTAATAATTTAAAAAATTCACAACTTCCTCAATTCAGAAATTTCTTCTAGGAATATAATGAAAAATAAATACATAGTTAGAAATAATGTAATTTATAAACCTATTATAAAATTATCTTGAGAAAAAAATCTATTCTTAGCAAAAAGGAGAGCTAAATTCTCAAAAAGGAACATCTTTTAAAAATTTGTTAATACAAAAGCAATAAGTAGACTAATTTACGGAATACAATAGGGCTTCCCAGACACAAACACCGGAGCAAGAATTGCACAACGCGACACATTGACGACAGCAATCAGTTTGTGTTCCATGGCTTCGCATGAAAGAAGAAAGAACATCGCTGTGTGGTTAAAACCCCATTCCTCTTATATGCATCATCAGCGTAATCCTCCCCGAGGGAATGACAATGGGTATGAAACTTATTATTTTACACCATAGGATTCCAAGAGAATACGATTACTATCTCCAGATGAAGATCATTAGATGCATTCCGTGAAACCATTGTAAAAATCGAACAGATAAAAGCCCGAGATGTATTTCGTGAGAATAATTAGCCCCTGAATGGAGGAGACGCGAACCGATGATGGGAAATCCGCGGAAGTGGGGCCAGACGTGGAGGGAAAATCGTTGTTCTCGGCAATTAAGCACGATCTGAGACACTCTCAACGGAAGAAACCAATGCAGGCTCATTTTCTACTCAGTGGATTCACTCTAATTATTTCGGTAGGAGAATTCGCTCCTATTCGCGGAAAATAACTAGCATTGAATAAAATGTATTTTGCTTGTAGTCAGTATCGTTCTGATTTAACTAAAAATATTAATTCGCAATCTGTTCCATGGCAATATTGAATGGTTTACTTTTCCAAAGGAGGAAAGGGAATCTACATAGTAATCAAACATCTAACTAGGAATAGCGATTGTGTACATCCTAACTTAAAGCATTTTAACGCTAAGTCCAGATGCAGTTAAGAAACATGGAGATGCAACTGCAGCAATCGTACGTTTTCCAATTGGTCCGACGAAATCTTTTCCGATTTAAATTTCGGGATCGCAAAGGCTGAGCCCAGCAACGCCAATTGTTTTGAGTACACGATTCTGATAAACAGGTAGAAATCCATCCTTTTTATGCAGACGCTAAAACCACTCCTTATTTTCCCCTGAGGAATGCGATGCAGATTTCACTCAAAGCCGGATGGGATTAAAAATGGAAGTGCGGAATTCAGCCATTTTAAAGAGACGCGATTCTGGTGGAATGGGCATCGGTGCATCGAGACGGCAAATGTAACGGGAAAAACCCTCAAATAGAAACGCTAAAAGCGAATGGAACATTCTAGGTGACAAAGCTATCTAAAGTAGGACAGAGATTTTCTCCCTAAAAATTACCCATGCTTTCGATGGGTCCTCTACGGAAATATTCGAAGAATCTTTATGATAAATATATGGCAGGAAATGTACATGTTGCGATGATTCTGACTATTTTCAACACAGACACTGAGTGAGAGATTCTATGAGCTCAAAGATTCTGAAAGGGAAATGTTACTCAAAATATCTATCAAAAGGACTTCCAGGTATCTCGTACGGGGAAGGCTGGACAATACATAAACCATTTTATTCGCCAATGAATTGAAAAAGGATATTTTGTATCCTTTACTAAACCAATATATTTTGTAATTTAATGATATCGGTTGAAATTAAAAGTTCAAAGTAAAGAAAATTGTTGCAGTCCTGAGAACAGAAAACCAGCAAACAAAAGTCGAATATACTGTCCCAGAGTTCGGTCGGCAAGAGCCATAACCACTTTGATGTGCGAATGGGGAGAGCAAAAGAAATGGTGATCAGAAAGAAAACTATGAAAATAAACGTTAGCGATTTCCGAGGCATGGAAAATACGAGGAGTGTTGGAAAGCGGAAGAGAGTAGTCTGAGGCGGGGAAGCGATGGACACGGTTACGTTAGGGACTCCCTCTTCCAGACCCCGAAAATTGTTAGGCAACAATGAAAAGAAGTCCCTCGAGCACAACAAAGACGTTAAAGTTTATTAAAGCGGTGGAAATGAACTATTTCATTGCGCTGCAATTCTTACGAGAATAAACTTTGTATACCTTAAGCATCACCATGCAGAACCTAAGACTAATCGTTCATAGTTTGAATCACGATCAGCCATTGAAAATGATGATTCGTCCGTGAGATTTAGATTTAATATTAATAAAAATTGTGAATCTACAATTTTAAACTTCAATCCTTAAAAATTATTTCATAAACAATAGCCTTGAAATACGTCGCCATTTATTTAACTGACCTATACACGACAATGAACGCGTAACAATTAAAAGGAGAATGGGCTGATAAAGACGAGATAATTTTCCATGCTCCGCTTGCCATAAACCTTAACGGTTTCTCCGTTGGGAGGTTGAACACCGTAGCGTATGAGGCCACCGCGCACAATTGAACACCTAGCACTTCATAAATTCTCACCCCTCTGAAGATATTTATTCCGCTAAATTCTCCCATTGCTGTTTAAAAGTTCGAAAATACCCATCATCAAGTTTGAATACTATCAAAAATTTTGCAAGGGCTAATATTTCATAACGAAAAAGGATTACATTCAACGGCTACATAAATGAGGCTTTAATAATTAAAAATTTTAAAAATGTTTGAATAACACTATTCCTTCTCATCGATAACATTGAGATAAAATACTCCAAATGTTACCGAATAAAATAGCAATATCGATTTAATGTGAAATTTGGATGGTAACATGACTCAGTATGCTATCATAAATTAATCCAGATAATTACGATCAACATAAAAGTACAAAAGGTATACCTATATCTATATAAACATGGTGACCTTTAGGAGACCAATACTATCGCCGAATTCCAATACATGAATTAATTGATCTATTAACGCCATAGGCAAAGGAGTAGCAAGTTCACTCGACACAGTTATGAAAGAATAGATCTTTCAATTGATTTTATTACATTGTGAAAACAGAACTTAAAATAAGAAAATTGATTCAAAAAAGCTAACGAATCTTTAGGGGCGAAACAAAACTGCTTCCTTGTCCACGTCGCGATTCTAAATGCTAAGCAGCACACTCCCGCGAAAGAACTAAAACATATGACAATCGAATTTCCGACAGCAGACGACGCCATTCTGTAGTGGAGGCGAGGGCAAGCATAGTTATGACAGAAAATTCCTTACACTAGCTAATGTCGAATCTACATCTTGAACATGGATTGTTATAAAGCCATCTTCATTAAAAATGGAATGAAAGATGAGGAAAGAGAGGATAGCATGTAAAATCTGGAGGCTTTACAGAGAGACAACGAAGATACTGGAGGGGAAAACTGACGAGTCATCGGGGTGATGAAAGGTGAGGGAATATTGCACGAATTGATCTGGGATTACTAATTCTTAGAAACGATCGTTATATAATAAAAAAATATTTAGCTCTGAAGTCTTATTCGGTTAGTGCAGCACAAAATTAAACGAAGACGACGCTTTTCATGTAACAGTACATTTCTGTGCTTACTGAATTTTAATTAAACCAACAATCTCCTATAACAATGAGAGGCTTCGACGTATTGGAGTTAATTGATCTTCAATGATAATGGATTTTTCACGGAGATGTGGAGGATAATGCCACAATCCTGGTTTTTAATGTATAATAAAATTAGTCATTAAATAGACATTTACTTAATTCCTGAAGTCCGAAGTAGCATAAAGGTTAGTTATGAAGAATAAAGTACAGTTTCCAATAACTTAATATTTCACTTATACTAATCTTCACTTTTATTTCATTCTTACATAGATTATGGCAGGGTAATTATTTTGGCAATTGATATAAATTATAACAAAATTGCTAGTATAATATTAATTATCACAAACAACAAAATGTAAAATCCATTATTATGGTGGAAAATGATAAACAAAAATAATAGGAGAAATTATATACCATTTAGATAACAAATTAGCTTAAATTATAAGCCAAATAGAAATATAAACTTATAGTAGTGTTACATATTAATTATAATTACAATACAGAAGGGTATTAAACATATTAACAGAAAGTATTTTATGAGCTTATCAAGTATATTCTGACTAAGATTTAATTTTTATTTCATCAGGAATGCCAAAAACAATAAAATATAATTAATCACACTATTCTTAACATGTAATGCTAGTATATTTTCTGATAGAACTTCAAAGCATATGGATTAAAAAATTCATTCATCAGAAATGATTTCTGTAATACCTTATTGATAGATGATGAGATTATTAAAATTCATTATTAAGTGAGAAAAATAATCAGTTAACCTCACTACGAATTGAAAGCAATACTTTTCAGCAAGAATTGTTAACTGAAGCATTAAACTTTATATATTATATATACAAATCCAAAATTTGCTGTTAATGTGAACTCTATATTAGGTGAGAGGAAACTTAAATATTTCTATAAATTATCATTAAAAAAACTAGATCAAATCAATATTTTAACTGTTAATGCATTATGTTTTACACACAGTTAATAGCACATCATCTGTATCAACCAAACCAATAAAAAACCTAGATACTACTTTGTATATTTATATAGACACACATGTAAATACTGAAATCGTGAAGGTATTCTTCTTACTAAAAGCTCTTATTTTAGAGAGTAACTGATATGGAAGAAAACCCCTAGCTTTGCAAAAATTGTAGAAATTACAAGAAAAATCAGAATTCAATACAAGAAAAGCAATACTACAATCAATAATGAGAAAATTCCATAAATCAATCAAGACTTCAGATATGCATGCTTTACAGCTTGCACGCAACCAAACCAACTCACCAAAAGTCAATGTAAAATAGAATACTGATTTTTTATAGAATAAACAAATAGTTAAACAGATTTCTAAGTTTAATTCAAATACCTTGTATCAAAATTATTTAGTGGACAGGAATGATCCAGTGGAAATGATTTCAAAAAGCATTAGTGTATCACTCAATTATCTGATAATGATGAGGTGACTTTTGCATACACGCTAAACAGCCAGAAGGTCACAATAAGGTAATATAACAAGAGTAGTAAGAATGAATAAAACACAATGAGCAATAATTCAATTCACTTAAATCCCACATTCATTATTGAGCAAATGCAAACAATGACCCGTGATTACAGACTCTCAGCTTCGTTTTCAACTGACACAGGAATATCTTAAATTACACTGACAAAGGAATGCTATTCAAGTACTTGAAGGTTTTCTACAATAAATTACAACATATACATATGAAAAAGGTATATCTAAGCCGGGAATTTGTTGTTTTACATGAATATTTTAATGGATAAAAGTTACATATTCATTTCTGCTGAACTTAAACGTTAAATACAAGGTTAAAAAATCCAATTTAACTCACCATTAGGGCCATATTTTGCCTGGTTGCTCTTCACCTGGTCTAGGGTAAGTCCTCTCTCAGGATCTACATTGAAGTAGTTCAGGACTTCATCAACGGATTTGCAGTGGGCGTCCTCCATGGCTTCCCACTGTTATTTCGGCTTTTTTAACTTCTGCTCTTCAGTCTTGGTTACTGCTTCACTCTGGGTTCATAAACGAACTCCAAATGAAGTCAGTGGTTTAACAAACTGAAAGTATAAATTAAGTATTTATTAAAACCACGCGAGTTAAAAGCGTTGGATATTAGATTTTAAAAACAGATTGCACAATATAAATGAGAAATAAATTAATTCTCTGCCCGCGTATATTGAATGTATTCAGGAACAGCTCCAAGAGAATAATACTGAAGTATCTAATCATAGCTATTAAAATGGGCTATTTGTACACACTTGGAGCAAAAATTCGTTTTGAAGCAGGTAATTATAGCTATACACTCAACTATTGAAATATGAATGAAAACCGTCGACGTTTACTTATTGTTTAATCCTCCCTCTGTTCGTTCCACAGACCTACTGTATAACTTCGACACAAAGAGACCAGCATATATCCAGGTAGCTAACCTCAAACCGGAAATGATATTGAAAAACCCACCGTGTAGTTCACTGAATCCGACACGCCGCAACGTTTGTTCCTTGTTCACGATTCACAAACTTCGATAACTACCTAACTAAATATATCACTCTATAACTATACAAAATATTAAATTAATTGGCACCTAAGAATTACAATCATAAATAAGTTGACGGGATCCCACGGTAAAAACTAATCCACGTACATGACATCTTGCTCCAACATTTAACGTTGCCAATGAACCTCACTGCTGCGTGAACTCCTTACGAGTTAAACCGGTCCCCCCATCTGGTGGATAACGGCGGAAATAGAAACACTTCTTTCTTATCTCTAACACTTTCTGTAAGCTATATATACTATTCTTAGATGATTAAAGGGCAAAAATATATTTGTAAGACAATACGTGATAAATTTGCGCTTTGATACATTGAATTACTAATGTAAGATTGTCGAACTATGCATGCCGCTGAGCCTCGCATGTGGAGTAATTTGATTGGGTATCGTATATCACGTGGCGCTACGGGAAGCGACTTATTTTTAGCGAACAGCAGTTGTCTTCGGAAAGCGGGAAGTATAAATATTTAGTACCGGAGAACTTGGATTAAAGGAAGCAGAAACTCAATAGAAATATTTAAATACGAAAATTTCTTTAGTTTGGTAAATTGAAGAAGCATTTAAGGGAAATAAATAAATAACTTGTCAACAGCTTACATCAATTTTCTTTTGCAAGTAGTAGGGAAATATAAATCCATTTCAATATTAGATATTTTTCTGATGAATGGAGTGCAAATAAAAAAATGTCAATTGGGATGAGAGAGGCATCCTTCAAAGGAAATATATAATTCCGGATTATATATAGAAATAGTCAATTAAAGCAACGCTTTCATTCTTATTACACTTTTCAAACTCATAATTTTACAACTAATTGAAGATAAAAAATCGTATTCTATAGGTAATTTTATAGTATATTAATTTTCTGTTAATTGATAAAGATTCAACGGAAAAGCTTATTTTTATTGCATAATAATTTTATCTCAATTAATATCCAGGGAAATTTATATTTCAATCGACTGAGTTCCAATATAAAACAATTTTGGCGTATTTCATTTCGATCATCTCTTTCATCATAATTAATAACAAGCGACTCTCTGTTCTGGCAACATAACTCGTGAACCACGGAAAATTTTAAAAGTTTTAAATTAGAATCGTTGCGTAACTTTCCGAAGAGAAAAAAACACGTCGAGCGGGATTAAAAATCCGTCCTTGAATCAACCCAGCGGCGGGAAACGTCTCAAAATAACATCCCCTTATCTCTCCGCTTAGGTCAATCCACGTTAAAAATTGCGAAACAATATCAATTTACCTGCAGCCCCCGAGATTTAACGCAGCCGCAATATTTTCGCGAGAGACATTTTTAGACAACTCCTGGCAATATCTATCGGTAGGAGAGTAGCCCCCACCACTAAGTAAAAGGCGAAAATATAAACTAGGCAGCGGAGGGAGAAATAGGAGCAAAAGATCCCGGGAGAGGCACTTCTCGCGGCCCTGGATGAGGACTATGTTGCCAAATCGTGTTCCAGGAGCGGACGTTTTTAGCACGCGCATCAGCGTGTCTTTTTTAATTATTTTGGCAAGGGATTCGACGGTGGGAGGGGGAAAGTGGGAGTTTTAGATGGGCGAGATAAAGCTCGGTACATAGGGTGGGCATAAAAGGGACCACCCCTTCCTCACCCCAACTCGGTAGCTATTCCGGGGTGTTGGCCAGTGACAAATTCGCGTATCCTAGCCAGCCAACGAAGTCTTCTCTCTTTCCTTCTCCCACCCTCTCTTGAGGAACCTCGTCTCCCCTCTAGCGAGCTACTCTAATATAGAACTCGCCAAATAAAGCAAATCGTATACTTTGATACCGTTTATTGGCCGGGCCGCGGCGTGATCAAAAGCGGTTGAAAAACGTGCGGGAACGAGCGTCAGGTGGCCGGGAGTTTTGTTCCCCCGGTGGGCCAATTATCGGGGAGAAGATGCGGAGGAATGTAAGATTAGACCGGAGCTGTTGAGGGTAATTTGGCATGCATTTTAAAGCCAAGGGAAGTTGGTGCGATCATAATGGATGCATACAAATGAATAAGATGCACATTTGATGATTTTACAAGCTATACAAAGGAACGAAAGAGATGAAAGGACAGAGATGCTGCATTGCCCATTACTCACCTAATATCATAATGAATCCAGAAATAATAATATAGATTTAAAAATATACAATATATTTACATCTATTACCTGCCTTGATTGCTATAAATTATTACTAATATTAATCATTGCTATAAATTCAAAAAAGTTAACCTTCGTTCAAGTTAGTATAACTAGCTTCTTCAAAGGGAATACGCTACGATTATGCAAGAAGCTGAACTTTTTGTTCGTTAAGCTGATCATCCATGTGCTAAAAATATCCTCGACCCTTCCTCGTTAATTTGAAATATCAAATCTTAAGAATTAAGCTTTCCCCATTATTTTGGCTTGAATTTTAAAGAACAGCAACTTGTACAAAATTTTGAGATGTCGCATCCAGAATTTGTAGACCTGAGTATTTGCATAACTATTACTTAAGCGGAAATATTAAAGCATTTAACTTAAATATTTGCACAAGAAAATAATTTTCATAAATCAAGAAAAAAACAATATCGGAAACGCGGTATATGAAGCGGAAAAAATGAAAGCAAAGCATCCATTTAATTTATGCATCCCGAGCCTCTTACGAGAGTGAAATGTAAGATTAAGTCCATGGTTGGCACCTTACACTTCACGAAGCGAACTAGCGACTGGAAGAACTTTCACTTCACCGATTGCATCCCGAATTAGCGATCACACTCTCCCTTGGCCTTAGCCGACAAACCCTCGCTTTCACGATATCGCCGCGAAGGGCACACTCCGCGGGGCTCGAAGCCGGTTCCTATCCCGCCGTAATCCATTTGTGTGAGCGGGGATGAGGCACTTGGCTCCTTTAGCGTCCTAACATCACAGGCGATTATGAATGCGGCTCCGCGAACTAGGGGCGAATTTAAGAGCGTCCGAATGATATCCCCAGGGATCGTCCCATAGTCCTCGTGGGTCCTTCACTCCACTGTACAACTCACCTAGAACACTAGCAACACATCACAGATCTCTAGCCTGTTGATCACCCAGCTGGATTATCCGTGTTTGCTCTCCTAACACTTAAACGTACGACCAAACGAACCCGAGTAAATACCCTTTTTCCCTCATCGACAGACCTATCGGAAATAGCCTTCGGCGGGACTTACCAGCAAGTGTTGCACTCGTAACAATAGTGGTCCCAGTTATTCACAAGGCACTTTTGTGATGGGTCAAAAAAAATAAAAACAAGAGAAAACGTCAAACACACTGATGATTCTCCTGGCGATCGCTGCCCCCCACTTTTTTTTCAGGCTTCTTTACTCCCCCTTGCACATGACTTGTATTGAAAAAGTCCTGTTCTTAAAAGTGCAACGCCTGCGCTGCCGGACGAAACGGGGCGCCGTTTCTCTTTACGTGGCCCTTAAATAAGACTCGGAGGTCGCGACGCCTGGCGAAAGAAGCGGGAACGAGAGGAGGGGAGGAGACAGGGATCTTTTCCTACTACCCCTTCCTTCCTCAGAGCCAAGTTTCATCTCATTCCCCATCCTCTTCGGTCCAGGAGGATTCGTAAGGATGGCGGGATATTTGGAACGTGGGAAAGTGAGTTGGGTTTTTGACCACAGCGAGTCTCGTTTCTCTAATGGATTTTAAGGATTCGAAGGAACAAATATTCATGCAAATCCCGTTTATATTGTGTCAAATCACATGCTATACGCTCATATCCTATTTAATTACTGTAAATTAATTTATAAATTAATGTAATTTAGATTAAATTTATAACTGTGGATGCTATTCATGAATGAAAGCCTCTACGAGATTGTAGTGCAAGTAAGTATTATCTGATTTCAAATATTAATGATTGGATTATATTTCAAGTAAATGATTGATTTAACTTGCAGGCTAATTTATTATTTATAAAATTAAAGCGGTCTTTTCAATGCCACGTTGATAAATCAAAACTCTTAATCTATAAGTGTTGTAAAGTAATGCTTTTCATTTCTGTGAGTCTTATTGAATCCTATTAAAATTTTTAGCCATCTAATAATAGAGGAATATATACATTCAAATGTATTCAACAGAAGGATTTTCCCAAGAATATTGAAAACATATGCAATTGTCGGAACAGTAAATTATTTCAATAATCTCATTTGGATAAGAAGCTAAAAGGAAACTATTCATTCACAATATTCACAAGTAACTTACCAAACCAAATTTAGGCTTTCAAAGTTTTTTTAGAAGGGTGTTAAATGCATAAATAGATGACAATATTCGTAGATCCGTAAAAAGATAAGGAAATAAATATGTAGAGTGAACAGCAGTAAAATTAAGGTTCTATGTTATTGTAATTTCAATATTTGACATTATCAGCGCTCTGTTATATTTTCTGCTGAATTCATACTGCTTTAATGCTAATAGAATATGTAAAAAGACTTACGGGATATCTGGATAATCACGCAAAAAATTAGATTCTAAATGATACGAGATGATGATATGTATGACAATTTTTTATGATACTCGAAAGTATTTTTCAATATTTAAAGTCATTGACCAATCTTAAACTGAAATTTTAAGAAAGAAACTCATTACATATATATTTTAATATTCTAAAATTTTTGCATTAAGAGTTACGTGAAGTGTTGGAAAAAAATAACATTAATTATTTCAAACAAATCTAAAGCATAGCAATTTTCGAAATAACAACGTTGAAATTTTTAATTTAAATCTTCCGATTTGTGGAATGCAACTCGACAATGTTTTATTAAAGCTTATTAAATAAGGCAAGGCTGTAATAAGAAATATGCAGAGAGGTATTTTTAGACAATATTTAAAAAATATTGGGGAAATAATT
The DNA here is from genome assembly GCA_020796165.1 of Pantala flavescens. NCBI lineage: Eukaryota > Metazoa > Arthropoda > Insecta > Odonata > Libellulidae > Pantala > Pantala flavescens. Next base: position 52,407,647 of record CM036883.1, read on the forward strand.
TAATAGAAACATACTCACACCTATATTTTATATTTTTTCTATATTTTAATATCAGAAAAGTAGAAGAAAACTATGAATATTTCCGCAGAGGTTTGCAAATGCTCGAATAATATAATTTTTTATAGCAATGGAATGAATGATGGCACCATTGTCGTGTCCTCCAGATTTCATAGCTTTAATATAGAAATGGGGCAGATCTCGCAGTGGTTGTGGGGACAGGAAGACGGGTCTGGAAGCAAGTGAAGGATAAAGGGGTGGAGAGAAGGCGTACCCTTGGAAGTCTGGATTGCGGATGATTGTGGAGAGGCGTAGATGGGGAGGGGGAAATTCTGCAAACGCATTAAGTCTCTGGAGGATGGTGGAGAGAATATTTGGCTTTCTAACTAAGGTATATGACAATTATTCTGACTCTAAAAATTGTTCACAGACGTTATAAGTGATCCCATTAAAATAGCTAAAATACGTTAATTATTTCTTGTACTTCCTCGAAATGACTAGTTTCGTAGTAATTTTTCTTTTCGTATCATCCACAAAAAATTATAAGTAATACAATAAACTCAAGTATCTTTTCATTGATTCAATCTACAACTGTGGATTTAAAGGAATTTTATTCATAATCTAAACTAAATTTTATTTAATATTGAAAATGAATCAATTTTTAATTCGCGGTTCTACTTAAATGTAATTTTATAGAGAAAAGGAATTTTAAGGTAGAAAAAATAATCATTAAAATAAAGATTTATTCCAATTGATATTATTTAGAGAACACTTTTTAGAAGCGTTTTTGGTCCTAAAAATGAGCATCATTACAAAATATTCTTCTAAATATTTTACAATAGTTTTTCTTTAATATTGAATGTTTATTCTTATTTTCATTGATTTAATCATATATTTGTTTGTATTTTATAATGGAAACATTTTTTCAGACGACTTATTCCCATATCTACGAAGTGAAAAGGAGAAGCCTATAATTTAAAAAGATGGTTCAAAGACAATTGTCAATACACATTCGAATAGAAAAATCAGCAATTACCCAATTAATCTCATATTCAGTAGGATAATGAAGCAACTCCATTCTTTAATGGGCTCTTCGTTATTTGGGACAAATATATGGAGCTCTCAATTTCCATGTCCTAGAATTTAATTGGTGTTAAGGGCGAGTTGAAGGCGAGAGTGAAGTAACATTTTTGGAAGATTTTCGGAAAGTTGAGCAATTCATCCCCTTAGTGTTTACATTCTAATTTACTCGTGAGAATTTGGGATCGCTAATCCCTGAGCCACTTTTAAGAATAAGCATCTGCTAAAGTATTTCATCACAACAAATATTTTTTAAAGTACTTAATTTTTATGAAACATTAACTCTTAATGATCTTCATTAGATATTTAATTTCATTCAATTGCAAAACTCAATTATTCTGCCGAATTTATCAATACAAGCAAATTCATCAATTAATTCCCATAATGAGCTCTTATTTTTAAATGCAAGAAATTTTTTTACAAGATTTACATCCGAAGGTAAAAGTGACGAAATGATTTATTTCACATATCTTCATCCTAAATTCAGTGCAGAATAATTAACATCGGAATCAAAAAAGAATATAATTTTTACTAAAGGAAATACTGAGATTCTTAGAGGCAAAGAAGAGTAATCTAAATAGATCATTCTGTAAGTATGATCTGTAGAGGATTCAAAGAGTATAACAACTTATGTTTTGGCATCAGAATTTGAACCTGTTTTCAGGAAATTTGCACTGTTTCCAATTCAAGCTCTTTAAAATAACGAATCAAGGGTAATTTGGCAAGGCAATGTTGGCGATAGACTTTTCGGACACATTTATTTTTGAACCTGTGTCCCTCCAGCAAGAAAGGCAACTCCTGAGATGTGAGTAGGATATAAAAGATTGAGATCGCGGAAGAAACAAAGATATATGATCACCCTCACTCGAGGACGACTAATAAAAACTGTTCTTGAGAAAGTTCTGAGTTTTTGGAAAAATCACAAATTGAAACTCATAAAACATCCCTTTGAAACGCTTTTCATTGTAGTCTTTGAGTATATTTCAAAGCACTTAGAAGCCCTTGAGTACGTTTGGAAGATGACTCTGAAGTCTCAATTTATCATGATTTTCATAGTAGTGTTTTTAATTCAAAGCTGAGTGTTGTTGAAATTTATGATTTTATCGATATATAATCTTACTTATTAGCTATAGTTCATAATAATATTTTGGGATTGATATGACGTTTACTGAGTTTAAATTTGAGGATCTTCCTTTTTATTTACAACGCAATTGTCCAATCCAAAATGCCCCGAAATTCTTCACGATGAACGCAAATAAAATATTGGTATTTCAGGTAACGAATATTGCATTTCAAGAACTAAAACTTAAGTCGCTTAAACACTGTTAATAGATCTAGGATTATATTATATTTGTTATAATCGATATATTTTATGTTCAAAGTTCTAATAGTGAAAATCGTCAATGATAAACTCGGCAGTTGTCTTACTTTAACCATTTAGTTCGGTATTTGGATATGAAAAGGTCTTTGAAAAGAAGGAAAGGACTATCCTAAGGTAAAGGGTCTTTAAACACTGGAGATAGGTTTATTAATCTGTCAAGGCAATTGTAGACATTCCTTAATTATCACTGAATCTTAGTTTGATGCTCCAATTTTAAGCTCTATCGTTCACAGCTATATATTCAATATTCGCAGTAAAACATTGAATTTATAAAAAATATGTCCTTCTCAACATTTTGCATCTTCAAAGGATTAGCTATGGTAAATTCGTAATAAATGTAACCAAATAGTTTGTTTAAAATGTTCATTCTGACTTAAGTGAGAATTTTAAAAATCGTAAAGATTGGAATTCAAATCTAGATATTACTCTCTTGTAAAATAATAACACAATTGCCAGTATTCAAGTACCTTTGCTCGAATGCCAATATTCCATGAGCATAATCAATTCAACGCTTTCAAGTTTATAGTTTCAAGTTTGCAAGTTCTAATACTTGAAAGACTTGTAGATGATGAAATATTTCTTCTTTTTCAGGTGCAGCGATTTTCTTTTCTGGTCATTGTCCGTTTCTTTTGGCAGCTGAACACAGATAGATCTAGGAAGAGAAGCATGCGTCATCATAGCCATAGAAACTGTAACAAGGTCACCGAATTGGACGAACGAAACAGAGGTAGCAATTTTGGGCTAGGAAACTATTTTAGTTCTTTGGAGTCTTCTTTGAGGTTGCTTCGGAAGAAGGAAGATTATAATGCCTTTTAACAGAGGATGCAGTTACTTCCAGTTAATCTGGGCAAATGAAGAATAGAAAGGCAGGTGGTTGGGCTGGTAATTCATCTCGGGTGCAGTAGATCACTGCTTTTCCAAGGTCATCATAAGAGACAAGACAGAAACAACGGAAGTGTATAAGCGACTTGTAAATTTGCCCAGTAGTTTATTTTCGAGGCAGTTGAGTTTCTCGGTAATTCACGCTAGAGTCTATTTAAATGAACGCTGGAAGAAACTACGTAGTCGGTAGACAGATAATAATTACTACTAGGAAAGTATTTTACGATTTTTTATGATTTAATCCCAAATTTAATGAATATCTTGCTTTGTTTTCCATATCTGTTCTATATGTGCATCTGGGCCATTCGAGATGATCTTTTCAGCAAAATGTTCCTACAATCGATCACTTCCAAGCGTTGAACCTCTATTGCTGTTCATTCTCGAAAATTAATGGACAAATCAATTCTGATGAATGAACTCCAACAGGTCTTTCGGAATTACGTTACGTCGCGGCATCTTCATTTACCACAGTTTCAGTTTTAACCCAACTAATGATTTACTCCAACATTATTAATTAATTAATCAATAATGTTGGAGTTAATTATAAATATCTATGAGCATATTCATTCACAATATCATGCTATATTATGCTAAAGAGCTTCAGAGCTCATATTCGACCACCATATTGAATTTATTTCACGGCAGATTGCCTAAGTGCTGCTATTTTCTTTGGCGGACTATTTCTTTGGGAGTGTTTTTTCAGATATTTCTTCTGTGGATGTTTCCCGGATTCATGGATATATTTCCTTAGTGAGACATCAGCAGACGAGCTTTGATCAGCCTTTGAGCCTCAGTTCTTTCAAAAGATCTCCTAATGTGTATATTGTTTTATTTTCAAGCATTAAGTATCATGCCTCATATGAGGTAAGGCCAAAGGAAGAGAAGACCAATGTGGTTTTAACTCACCGAATAAATGGACAGTTAATAAATTTTTGAATATTTTTAGGAGTATTTTTGAGTATTTTTAGGAGTTAATTTGAGCACAAAAATTATGAATATATTCTTAAAGACAATGACCTTCCTCACCCAAACTCATAACAGGAAAAATAATACCATTTACCGAATCCAAAATATAATTTTACTATCCTAAATATCATAGATATTAGAGAATATATCTAATTATGGAAATAATAACAAATTTATACTTTAAAGCATATTCTGTATTGAAATTAATTTAGTTTAGAACCATAATTTATTACTCCATATGGTCATGGTTTACTTTTAATATTTATACAAAAATTAATAAATTGATTTAAAAAATTGATGAATACGAATTACTTTGCTGAACTGTACAAATAACCTTGTCACCAGCTCTTTTTCATTGATTGAACTACTTCAACTGAGTTGGAAAAGTTATACATTAATTCATGAGTATTTAGTTCGTAGAAATGAAAGATTAACATCAAAAGAATTTTCCTAAATGTTTAATTACAAAACCAAATAGAAATGAGAAGGCGTGTTTCTTGTCTCACGTGAGAATTCCCTTTGAATGTGGACGGATTCTGATTGAGATGTTTTGCTCAAATGTTGTGATTGCTGAAGCACGAAATTTGACGCGTTTGGTCACACGGCGTCGATCAATGGACATAACTGGAAGTCTATCTCTCAGGGGGATAAAGAATCCAATACGGAATAAGGCCTAAAATGTACATTTCCATGGCTACATCATTTACTATAAGTACTTAAGTAAATAAGTTACTAAATTAATTTCTGAACGGCAAATTTCATTATTAATTTGCTCTTTTGCCTTATCGCTTTTCCTATATCAATAATAGCTGTTGGTGTGAATATCTCGCTTTTTTCGTCAAATCTACGCGCCAGCATCTTTTCTGGAACTAATTCGTGTGGAAGGGATCTGTTAATCTTTTAAGTATGATATTCCGTTCTTTTTAGAGAGTATAGTAAATTTAAAGATTAAATGAGAAGACAACCATGCATTACAGCAACCAAAAAGGATCTCGTGATAAAATTCTATATAGCTTGGATATATTGTTTGTCTATCTTTTACATTTGATACCTTTTCTAAAGAACAAAAAATGAAATTAGAGTAACGTTACAAATTATAGAGTTAAATAATAGAGCTAAGGGACAAATAATTCTATGGTAAATTATTTTCAGTCAGTACCATTGTAAGAGTTTGTAAAATATTGTTTTTATAACAAAAACAATCATGAAAATATTAAATTCGTAATTTATATTAAATTAGAGGATTTGTTTACCTCTAGGTTTCCTTGACAGTGTTGAGTAAAATATTAGTTATTGAAAGTCACGAGGTTAAATTACCATACTCAGGTTATACATTTCTGATCGAATTCCAATATAACTGAATAGAAACAAACTATGACGATGCTAATTCAAAACATGTCGCTCCTGAAAAAGTTCACAAGCAACTCGACCTTATTTCTTCGGATGTCAGGGTTTGGATGTGGTTGTAGATCTTTTTTCGATTCCCATGTTCTCCAGTCCTCATTATTCTTTTCCCGTCCATGGGCACAGCGTATCCTCTCTAATGGTGATAGTTTGAAGGGGATGTGTTCGGAGCATGTTACGAAAACGGAATTAAGCATTCGGAGAATATCACTCAATAATTATCAGGTATTGTGAAGAAATATGCTTATTATTACCAAATCAAAATTTCATTATTATAATGCGGTGAAAAACTCTCCGAAGAGAAAATAATGTAAAAGATTATTAAAAGATATCTATAAAAGGAAAAAGAATGGATACTAACCTATATACATAAAATATGACTTTTATTTCTTTTATAATTATAATAATATAATTATCCTATCTATACTTTTTCGAATACAGATAAAATATTTTAGGTATCATACATCCTCATTTGCATAAAACGAAATTCGGCATCTAGAATTTTTTCCCAATTGCGTATTGACACTTTAAATAACAAGTATCGCTGTTGATGGTGGTTATCAAGATCAAAAACTAATATGATGAGATAAAATCTTGAAACTGTGCTCATAGTGGATACATATCCTCTTTAGGGGATATATCTTTCGAGCATTAATATAATCGGCATGATTAGAATCTACGCTGACCTAGTTTCATCTAGTACATTGATTGTGAGCTTATAATTTTGTTATACGCGACTTTCCTTGAATTGCGAATGCGAAAGAGCAATTATATTTCAAAAATATTTTAATGCTGTATGCTAAATTTCAAAATGATGAAGATTCAGCACACAATGCATTATATGTAGGGTTGATATTTCTGAATGAAAAATTGGTCATATTTCATTTACTATATTAAATAATCCGTAGATTGGTTGTACTTTTAAAACCGGTTGTTTTTTAAAGATAGGATTCAGAATAAGCATTTATTTTTTCATGAAAATTAGAGAAGTAAAAGTTACAACAGCTGCAGATTAAAAGAATTAAAAAGTAATTATAAAAATGAAAAATACAAAGGGAAGAACTAGAATAATAACACAAAAGACATTGAGAATATTTTAAACTCATTTTTTATTTAACATTAAATCCCAAAGTATTTTTTTTAAATCAGCCAAAGCTGTTAAAAGGATACTAAGACTATCAAATATACGGTAAAAATAAGTTATTCAAACTCAAGAAATAGACTTTTTATTTAAATAAGCATTGGTTTAAAGAGGAGCTATTGGAGTAAAAGGGCATGGAAAAAAGGAAAATATAGTACCGAAAAAAGATACTGATAAAAGGAATAAAAATAACTTGATAAGAAGATAAAAGAGATAATTCGTATTCCAAGAAAATATTTTTAAATGGCTATGGATAGTTAAGCTACCTAAGATTTTTAAGAAATGATGATTCACCATTATCTTTAACAATTCTTGGGAAAAATCATTTGTGCAAAAGAACGTTTCACTATAACCCGATTATCTTCTAGTAGTGTCGGGCTTAAAAATAACAGGTAGGTAGGATGGCAGTTTAGATAAATATTAGGTTCGAATGGTTAAAAGTTACACCATATAAACTAATATCATCGAATAAAACCGTTGATAAATATCGAACTAATCAAACTAAAAAAAGATAAATTTCTGAGCAAGGAGGAACGAGAATTTTGGTACAATCGTCCATCTATTTATGTAACAAAAGAATAGCGCTTCGGATCTAAGGGCATTGAACTAATATTCTCAAAAAAGAGACGAAGAGGCAGTTTAGGGAGGCCTCTAAAAAGTTCAAAGACGTTATTCATTTCCGAATCTCCACGTGCCTTAATTAGACTATCCGTCGAATCTGCCAAAACTCTTTCTTAACGTCGCTATATTTTCAAATTATAATCGGAGGGGAGACACAGAGTCCGATTATGCGCGTTAAATAAATCCAAAAGCATTGAATCCTCCGCCAATTAATCTGAACTCGTATCCATCCAGAAAGAATGCAAACTCCTTTGCCAAAAAATTCGCACTCCCGACGCTACGATCTTTCCCGACGTATAGATTTCTTCACCTGAGCGTAACTTTCGTTGTTTCTTGGCATCCTCAAGCAATCCTAGGAGTAACTTACGTCATTGTCCTCTCAGATTTACTGTCTTCGATGTACGAACTATGAAATAACTTAAATACCGTTGCCCCATGGAAAACAGATGAATATATAGTAGCATCTAGGGGTGCACAAGTTACTCGGGCTAGAGAGCGTTAAACCTTTTACCTTTGTCGTCGGATAATGCCTCTTCGGGTCAAACGTGAGTCTCAATAACAGCTCGGGATCCTAAATAGAAGCACGGTGCCGTGTTTCTCGCGCATTTCTAGGGAGCGAATCACACATTTCATGCCAATGTACGACCTCTTTTATCTTCGGAGATTCAGGAGACCTTTTGATGCGGAGATTCACTCTGAGCGGGCACAAGGCAATTGAAATGAGTGTATAAAATGATCGTTTTGTACTTTTGACTTTCAATTGTCATTCAATTATAACCTCTAAATAATAGTTTGAGAATGTGCATATGAAAGTTAAAATCGAAATAGATACTTAAACCCAAATACCGTTAATTTTTGGACTTGAAATAGAGCCAGATTTAAAGCCAAAATTAAAGATTTTCATTAGATACAGAAATTCTTTTTAATTCTTTCTCCTTTATAATACACAGTTTACTCATGTTTTAGGGAAGAAATGTTTGCTGGAAATGAGTACCTTTAAATAACTTCTAAGTGCTATTATATTCGCTTAATTCTAAATTTCTAATAAAAGTCAACTTAGAGAACAAGCATGTTTAGGCGGGAATCGAACTTGAAATCGTAACAAGAAAGCCGTTTTTCGGGTTTAACAGCGACTTGAAATGATATCCATGCATTTTGATAACCTATCGAGAACATTACTTATTCTTCTACACACTTTGATTTACTCAATTTTGGTGTACTCAATTTTCGGTTTACTTAAAATAAGAGGGATGTTTGATATGAACGTATAACTACAAATGGAAATGAAACAGCACGAACACAACTTTTTTCTATCACTCGTATTAATTTCAGTTTCATCATAAAATTTTAAAAAGCAATAAAAGTATTCAGAGGGATATAATTTTCTGGGGACAATGCAAAAATGCGAGTTCTAACCTATTTAACTTTAAAAAAGCGATAGAAACAAGAGCAACAAAAATTTCCTCACTTAAGAGTTAAAAACTACATTCTACCCTGAACAGTACACTACAACGCCTTCAAAACCAGACAAGAGCTCCAAGCATTTTAATTTATCTATATAATATCCTAAACTAATAACTGAGAGTTAGTATTAACATCAGGTGTGAGGTTATTTCAGAGTTTATAGCATTGCATAGTACCCATAAGGTAATCTTGTTTTACCGGCAGCCCTCTCTTTCTTTAGTAATACATTTTAAATGCATTTTAATATAAAAATTACCTGCCAAATAGTATAATTCAATATCGAGCTAGTCATGGAGCAGTTAGATCCTGTTTATATTTAAAGAACTTTGCTGAAACATAATGTCCCATATGAAGATGTCTACTACAGTATTTACTTCAATAAAATGCTGTACATTTGTGGAAGAAATGGGAGAGAGTATACTCTAATTTAGACTATATTTTCTATAATCTTGAATCCCATTCTTATGAAGTATTTACTTTGATAATAATTAACTTAAATAAATACGCCAACATTAGGAGATACTTTGAGCATATATTTAGCTTCGAAAATTTCAACATTTAGCTTTCTGCTATTTGAAATATTTCGAGTTATTCTGTGGATACCCCTCAGACATCGATTGACACTATTAAAAATATTCTAAGCTAATTTCTAAATTACCATTCAAAAGAAAAGAAATTTATCTTTTTTAAAATATTTTCCGAATTATGGCTTCATAAATTTCAATCTAGAACAGATTTTGATGGCAAAGATCATTGAAAGTAATCGATAACTATGTACATTTAATTAAATTACTATTACATTTAATTAAATAACTATGTACAATTAATATCCTCATTAATTGATGGAATTGAGCGCTGAATTGGAAAAAGAGTACACTTCCTTACTGATCCTGACTGTCGAATTTAAAATATAAACTTCCTCGATTGACATCATCCTGCTTAGTGTTTTCAAAGCTTCATCTTACTTCTTCCTTCATTAAACTAATGATGATAAATGGTCGGTGAAATTTGCAGCATGAATGATACAGGTGAAAGACGCTAACCAAGGCTTTACTTTGTTGTAATGATACGTAAAGAATTTCTTGCCAAGAAACTTACTCATCCATTTGTACTTCAGTAACTAAGAGCAATTTCGGAACAGAAGTGATAGGTAGTTTGATACGTAATAAAAGATGTTTCTAGCTAATTCATTCAACTTTTAGCGATTAAGTAATAAAGATTTGGTTTCTGTATAATCTAATACTTGTTCATGATAGGAACCAGGGCTTATTTAAATTTTTATGAACTACCAAAAGCCCATAAAAATTTTTCTGGCAGTTCATATACCCAATAAAGTTATTAACGTGCTCAACGCAACCTTTTCGTTCGAGTGCTATTTTGCTAGTTTATTTTGACATCCTGACATCCCAGGATTCATAGCAAGGCAATTATCACCTTTGTCCCTCGCATCCAACACCGAATCGCAATTTAACGACTTGAAACACTCTCACAGATCTTTTTGGGAGAACAAAACGAGGCGGCCCCTTTACTCCTCCGATCTACTTCATAACCTGCCAAATTTCAGACCCCATATCTTTAAATACCCAATAAAACCCTCCGGAAAATGCCGAAATAAAATCACAGTCCCCGACTCTCTTTCCCAGCGTACACCAACCCTTTCACCCTGCGAACCTCCCGCATCCCTAAGCAGTTCGGGTAGGGCACCCTATCAAACGTCCCTCGCATGCTAAACTTAGATGGAATGGTGAAAAGGGGGGGCGAGAGATTTATAGAAGGGGAAATGGCGAGCAGGGCGCCGTCTTGAGTGGAGGGGTCTGAACAGAGGACAGGTGCGCTGGGACAAAGACGAGGAGGAGGCATTTGGGCTCCTACTGCTTAAGATTAAATTAAGCAACGACGTCGGTAGGAGAGGTGGATGTGCCTCCCTCGGAACCGACTCCGGCATAATCTTGGAGGTTTTCCTTCCGGGAGACCTTTTTTTGCGTGTCCAGAGGGACCTCGCGGGCGGTCGCGGCAGATATGGAGTAGGCCATCGTTGCCTTCTTCGCATACTCACATATCCCCCACGACCTTCATCTTTCGCGGTCTTAACGTATCGACTCCGAAGTCTCTTTTCTTTGACTCCGTCCGCCATCTTAACAAAGTAGTTCATTATAGCCCCGCCAGGACCGGGATGAATCAAAGAACACGCCAGGTTGAATACAATGAAGTTAAAAGTATTATGAAATCTAATTTTATATCTTGAAGATGCATGTCTTTACGACGTTATATCACTTATGAGGTGATTTTTTATCCTCACTACTCAAAGAATATGAAAATGTTTAAATTATCTTCACAGTATAGTTATTGTCTTCGCGAGATAAACTATGAGTTTAGAGATATACGGACATTTTCATTTTATTTTTTCTTTGTCAAAGGAAAAGAGAAGATTTTCTTATGAGTTATCGTGAGTATATTACAAGATTAATCAAAATAATGGTAATTTTGCTCTTCGAGAAATGGAAGTAATTCCGTGCTCAAAAGTTGGAGTAGTTATTGTCGCGGGAGAAGTTGAAACCGGCTTCCAGGAAGTACTCGAACATTGTTCCAAAAGTCGTCATAGACTTACACCGTGAAATTCCCTACACAGTGAGAGATGTCCCCTTTTATGGCGAGTTATCTCACTCTTTCGCCACTTCACTTATTTTATCGTCTTATCCTTCATCCTTGAATTGCCATCCTCAGAAATTTCTTTTACTCACAATTTTTTCTTCCGTTCTCACGTACGAATATCCTATACCTGGATTTTGTTTAATTGAAATTTAATAAGAGAGGACACCTGGCTTCTATAACAGTGAATATAAGGTGCCAGAAAAAACAACCAAAGGCAATGAATTTCAATTTTTTTAGGAAGTCGGTTGACGAAATACCTTTGAATTAGAAATTTTTCGTAGAAACTTATCACACAATCCAAATTTGTTGAAAAACGTTTTATAGTTTCTAGTACAGAACCAAGCTATTATATATATGTATAGAAATTTATAAAGCATAAAAATTAACTATCTCAAAATTTTAGAGGTTCTTCTTCCACGACGATAAAATAGTGAAGTATAATAAAATATCTAAATGTAATATTATTTTTACTCCTATTTCACATCAATCAACTAAACTATGTGAACGGATTATGAAACTTTATATCTTAATTGTATGCTTAAAATATCGGTGTAATTTAAACCGATATATTGCTCTAGGGATTAAAAATACAAAAGAACTGTGGGGCATTTTCCACTGTTTCGCCCAATTACATTCCTCAACTTACACAGGAGATTTTTATCACATCCCAACCCTTAGATTCTATTTTGGAGAGGGACGATTAATGCCTCTTTCTTCACGAATTTACACTTAATTTAAACTAAAGCTCGAGCACGTCTGAAATTCTTTATCCTGATGGAAGATAAAAATACAAAGGAATTTAACCAAAAATTAACTAAAAAGCTTCTATATCATTTCTTCATTCACAGCAGACGTAATTTACATTGTCTCTATTTTATTTGCCAGATCGATCATAAACACAAAGAAGTATTTCATTTAGTTTATCGAAAATAAGAAAAAGGTAATTTTCATTAATTATTCCAAATGAGTTAGCCTTTCTAATTGCACAAACAAGTTTCCCTTGCTTTTTTAATTTCAGGAGAATATATATCTTTCCTTTTCAACTTCTCTCTGCTTCATTGCTACAAAAAAGCATTAGACTTACAGAAGATATAAAGTAATCCAAGAAACAAGGATTCCACTCATTCAAGAAATATGAAAAAATTTAATGATCACATTTATTTCTTTATCTGAATTATTTGTATTTTATGTCAAAATTACTATCTGAGTATAAAGAATTTTACTGACTGATTATACTAACTATTAAACCATATAAAACTATAAATTGTTATTATAAGACATAGCAATTTTTCTTAGCTAGGTATAATATTACTGGAAAGATATAGTAAAAATTTGAGCATTAAAAATTTATAAGTAACGAAATAATCTTGTTTTTTTTTTTAACGGCGAACAATTATCCATTTTAAAGAAAAATTTATCCATTACAGAGATGGAAAGGTAACAATTAAAGATATATACGATTCAAAACATTACTATTGGTTTTATTAATGCAGTAATGAGATATTATAATTTATGTTGAAGATTATGATATCACATTATGAATATGAAATTGCTAGATTTCTGTTTTCAATGCAGAGATTACATCTAAAAAACTTTCTTAAAGGGATTACTATCGTCGTCTCTTAAGAACTTTTAGAATCGTCTGAGAGAAGAAGAACTCATTCCATAGAAATTTTATTTTTAAGTACCTTATGTAATCGTCTAATGCTATTTTTATCTGCACCTCTTATCTTTTGTAGACTGAAAGTTCCTTTCATATACGGAAATTTACATCCATCCATAGTTTTCAAGTTTTTCTTTAAAGCTTGTTCTCTATAATTGGAATTAGATTAATGTAATTACTTCTCTCTAAAATTATGAAATTATAATTTAAAATTGGTGTCAGTTTTCAAAAAACTGCTTTGAGTATTAGATAGTCCGTTCTAAGCCTATCAAATAATAAAGTACCAAGAAAAGGTAAGTGGACACTGAATTTTGAGAAATCTCTGTTCGAAGCGTTTTTATTTTAATACAGTAAAAACTTCTGTTTAATTAATTACTTAAAAATGGAGAAAAGTAAATTGAACTAACTAAATGATGCATAATGGCTTTTAATAAATAAATTTAAGCTACTGTTTAGGAACTTCCGCATTATCTTCGTTACTCGCCAATCAAATTTAATAGAATAAAATTATTATACGAATTCTTTGAAGAACAGAATAAAAATGGAATTACAAAGTGTAAGATGCCTCAATAATAACCACTTACATGGCTATCGACAAATGCTATCCAAGATATTCGAACGAATCAATTTCATCAATTCTAATCAATATAGTAAATGAAGATTCCTGGCGATTTTGCGAAGGATTATGGGCATCTCCTCTCGAATTCCTTTGATTCGTCCTTTCATAAGACATGTTGACGGCATGTCGAAGGAATTCCTCTCTCCTTTTTAAACACCGGATAATTGAATGCGGAGGATTGTAAGGAACTCCGTAAAGGAGAAATGGTTACCCCAAAAAAGGGACTTAAATGAGTTATCACGGAATATTGTCAGAAATGAATATAAATTCTATGAAGAGATCTGTGACGATGCCTGAGATTAATTTCAGTGGATTAATACGACGCCTGCATCAAAGGCTCTTATCCGAAGAATCCGTAATGGATTTTTTAAGTATCACCGATAAAACTTTGCTGCGAGGGAATTGAAAATGACGCATAACGCTGTTAGATCGACTTCAGAGGATATTTTTGTTGAGGTACGATTTATTTATTCTTAAATAAGGAATTCCTTTTAATATTAGCTAAACTAAATACAGGCAAATCCGGGAAACTTTTGGTTAACTTATGATGCCAATAAATATTTCCAGAGTTATTTAAACTTATATAAATTTATATGAGATGCTTAACGAATTGGAAGGAACACTAACTCGCATAATTAATTATATGACAAACCATATCCCCGATTAACCAGAAACATTTGTTTCCTTTCAATAGTTTCTCAGAATAACTCGAGTGTCTGATAGACTTACTGATTTAATTCGAAAAAATTACTGCACAATGCTAAAATATTAATCAATAAAAGATTTTTACTGATAAACACATCCTTAAAAATTGTTGACCGGATAAGAATTAATCATAGAAAAGAAATTGACAAGAACTATTCCTATGCTTGCAATTTCGAAATGAATTCATTGCGAAAGCAAACCAATTTATTACTATCAGTTAGATTATGAATACAGCAAAATGTGCAGACACCTCTTAAGATTGTTCGGAGAAGACGCTTCCAAGGAGGATTGAATTTCCAACCCAAATGATCGTAACTAAGTTAAGAAATCCTTGGAATGAGTGTCTACGTTTGTCTTCGTTCAGAATGTCTCAGCACTGAATACAACCTTGAAGTCGTCGGCCTCGTGTCACTCAATAGAATTTATACTACACCCTCCCGCCAATTCCAATGGAAGATGGAAATTCGGAATTTCCTGTTTCTTTACTTTCGATGACGTCATAGGGAGCAAATCTTTCCTATGCCTTCATCCATGACAGGGTTTTGGCTTTGGGACACCAAACGCGATATTTTTAATTCTATGTTTACCACAGTGCCAAAGTTTCACGCCTGAGATGATAATGGATATACTAAATAGGTCATTACCACAAAGCAAAAAATAAGTGGGAAGGAGAGACGGTAGAAAATCGATTTCCAGATCTTTCGGTCGAGTGTACTCTCGCTCGAACCCTGCACTCGCTGTTTAAAGAGAATACGAAATATTGAACGAGGATCGTGAGATTAAAGGAAATCGAAACTAATTTGAAGGCACTCATTCTCGGAATGAGAATGTTTTAAATAAATGGACTCTCATCAAATGGCAATTAATAGCTTGAAATACGCATTAATATCAAAAAATCTGAAATGAACAGCATCGATCAATGACGGCATTTCTAACTGGAAATTCATTTCGATAGGGTTTAAATAAATCACAACTGCTATAGATTCTCTCAGAAAGGCAGAATTATGCAGTAACTAAAATGATAAAAGTAAGGCTTAAGGCGCTACAACTTTTCCATCCTTCTGTTCCATACAATGTTGAAATAGTAGACGGAAAATATTAAATGAAGCATTAATTTAGTGAAACTAACTCTTTCAATTGTCTTCCAAATTTGATTCGCTATACTGGTTTAAAAGGAAATAAATAATATTATGACTTTTTCTTCCTGTATTTTATTTCTATGCATATGTATTTTAATTTGCTACTACACTTGTAGCGATGGAATTGCAGAAATGTTTCCCTGAAAGTGTTGCTAGGCAATTATTTAGAAATTTTGTTTATTTAGGCAAAAGATACAATTCCAATTCAACATATTTTCAGCATCGGTTCACTATCAAACATAATACTATTATTACTCTGCAAGTTAATGATAACAGATTGCAAGTAACTCTTTCGAAATAACCATCTCTCAGTTCGTGCTATTGCAACACCCGCGTATCTCTGAGTCATCCTTCTTTTGCCACGTGTCTGGCTTACCTGTCCAATACACCCAATCTTCATCCATCAACAGGTACCGAGCAATTCGGTATCTTCCTAAGAAAACTCCATTGATCGTTTCCCGCATCCAACCAATAATGTTCCATAGGCTTTTCTTTCAGAAGAGAGTTTACAGGTTCACTTACTCCATACGTTCCTATTAAATAGATTTCTCGATTTATTTTTAATTGCGAAACAGGTTTAACATTTACCTCGATCAAAATATTCTTTATTTTTAACGTACTTCAAAAACCTCACTAGATGATTTGGCTGATTTCCATATGTGGTGTATGGCATTATTCAATCCTATTAGTTGGGTGAATTGCTAAAAAATCAAAATTGTATAAATTAGCCGAAAATAGCCGATTCCAAATCTAAAGGTCCAAATCCAATTAAAGTCGTATGTTACTTATGTATGTGAAATAAATACCATTAGGGTTTCAGATATAAATTAATGAATCTCCGAAATAACTAAAACTGAATTGGGAATAGAAAAGCAATAGGGCTTAACTGTAACATATAGAAAAGACTAAGTAAATACACAAAGAACTAATATATGAGGTTTTTCTCTTCATAGTACTTCATATTAGTTTCTAGTATGTAAAAAAAATATGCTAAACGTGTCCTATACTGTGTGTCCATGGATATTAAATAATATTATATGTTAAATATCGTACTTTTAGGAATATTTTAGCGATAAATTTAAATATTGATGTTCGGAAAAATTAAAAGGTTTATTTTTTGATATCTTGAGATTAAAGTTGCAATTTAAATTACCGCACGGATTGTGTTTGAAGCGTCTGATATGGTTTCTTAGAATTTCCAATCGAAGAAAGGCTCCAAGTATCTCTCATCACTCAAACTTTGATAAATATCCAAGCGCATCCGTTTCGAACGGATTTATGTTTTCTTCCGATCACCAAAGAGCCTAAATCGGCTCGCCCGTGACTTGGCACGGTTCGAAAGCGCATTTCAGGTGGGCGATCGTGGTATTCGTCCATCGGTTGCAACCATCTATAAATAATCGAGTTCTATTCGTTCAATACATCCACGGAAAGGAGCCATTGTCCAATGCCTCTTTTGGTTAATGTCAGTCTGCGCAAGACTCCCAATTCTAAATTAGGTTCGCTCTCTATATCTGTGCTACGTGATAAAATACAAATTTTTAGACGGTTTTCTTAAAAGGGTTCCGTGTGAAATTTGCACGATGCTCCTCGTTGGGATTTTGATTCTTATGAAGTCTAAGGGTTATATCTGTTAAATTTAAGGGCGAATTGTTCAAAATATACTACTCACTTAATAATACTCGTATATTAGAACCCTTTTTGTTAATCGTGATTCGCCCTTAAGTTGATCAGGCACTTTATTAAATTTCTTCCAGTATAAAAATACGGGTAAGAAGCAAGATTTAACAATATAAACAGTAAAATAATTTTTGACGATAAAATCTCTGAGTAAACTTTCATTTATTAAAAAATACCGGAAAAAATTCTTACCCTTTCAAATGGCACAGAAAGTAATTTTGTGTATCGAAGCTTAAACCTGTATTTCTTTCTTTTTATGAATATCTCTTTCGTATTCTATTCCAGTTCTGTATCTTTATTAAATTTATGAAGGAAACTATAATGTATCAAAAAGACGAATACTTCTCTTATTACGAATGAGAATAATTACTTTTCATCAACATTACTTAAGTTATAAATCGTTCTTTTTGTAAATTATATCCGATCAGAGGTATAAAAATAAAGGTAAAGTCCAGAAATCTGTAGAGACTATTACCAATATTCAATAAAATATTTATTGAGTAATATAGATGCTGAAAAGGAGTATCAAAACTTTTTAGCAGCAAAATACTTTAAATTCATTGCAGGAGGCAAGGAAGAGTAAAATTTAGCCAAATAATCCCTTAATATTCTTAAATCAATCAGTTCAATAGATATGACACCCCTTAAAAGAATCCAAACAAGAATGAATCTCCTTCACCCACGAGAAATTCCTTACGTTCAAAATGAACCATATTATTTTTGGGAGATCCCTCAAAATGAAACTCCGTAATATTTCCTAGAACTTACATAACATTCACTCCCCGAATACGTTTTTCTTCTCAAAACACTCTTGTGGAGTGCTTTCCCAACCCGTCTTGCTAATCTATATTGCAAGATATGCAGCCTTCTTTCTCTTATCTTCCAGACTCACATCCTTCGAATGTTCCGATTCCTCTTTACTTATCCCTCTTTCTCAATCCACAACCACCGCAATATTCGCCTTCTTTTTTTTTAATCGACAAGAGAAAGTAGAATACCTCTCCTTTCGGTTGTCCTCTCCGTTCCTCCGTTAAGATCAATCGAAACTCAACCATCCTTTCATTTTCCAAAATATATCGAGTAAGTTTAGGAATACAGAAAAACTAACTTGATGGCCTCTAGTAATTTAACATCGATAATAAATGCTGGACGTTTTTTCGATGATCATGATTGCTATAGATTTCAAATATTGAAACGCTCTGAGTTTTTAGAAGATAATTTGATTCCCAACAATCAGATACCATATAACCTATAGTTTAGTGGTTTAGAAATATAGATAATTTAGTTTAGTAGCAACAATGAAACAATCTAAAGCTTCAGACACTCATCTAATTGAATACAAGAGAGACTAAAGAAAGAGTATACTTGGACTCGATTGTTTTCATAGGAAATTCCGTCCCCTAATCCGCACGAATATTACATAATGATTTTGAGTATATCTGCAGATTCCTTTAAAGGTCACCCTACAGCTCGGCTAACCCCTTTAACTGTCTATGTCTGAGCTGCCTTCTTTCTCCATTTCCTTCGATCCTCAATTCTTCTTTCCTTTATAAACCCAGAGCTCCCATTGCCTAACGATTCCTTTCAACCCGACATTGCTTTCACGATCGGAACGTTGGCTTTCCACCAGCTTGGCTCCGGCTCGATTCCCGGGGAATGGCATTTACCAAGAGCATAGAAACGGGTCGCGCGTAATAGATACGATGGCGTCACAGATTAGTACGCCTTGGGCTTGAGCAGTCCACGTGGAAAATGAGATAGTTATTAACCTTAATGGAAGAAGCTGCACGACCCGATACGAGTTGCATTAGGGGATGGAAATTCAGACGTATTAAGATAGCCTCGGCGCATATTTTATGCTCAAGCCACTCCCAATCTCAGGCTGTTCTTCATCCATCGCGGAATTTTCAAATAAAACCATTCAAAAAATCTGTATCTCATTGCGAGGTTTCAAGCTTCGGAATTTCTAAGTTTTAAAGGCAGTGAAGGATTAGTAAGTAGATGGATAGGAGTTTAAATTGGTGAAATGCAATAGACTAAAAGATACATAACATAAAGACTATAAACCATGAAATCCATTTTATGCTCGTCTAATTACTTCAAAGGTATTGTATCCTTTAACTTAAAACTTCCTTGTTAATTTTTTTCTTGCCTCGAGTATTATTTTAGATTTGTTATTTATAGGTTTAATTTAAAAAATTTTATCTCTAACACTTTTCACTCCTCATAATATTTAACAATAAATTAATACCCAAACAAACTCATTGCTTAAATAAATAAATTCATATTTAGGTTTGACGTTTTACGAGAAGGTTAAAAAAGAATTCGATTGATTTTAATATATACGTCTAGTAAGTTGTATTATAAATATAGGAGATTGAGACACTCAAATATGAATTTAAAAAAATGTGGTCATCTTAAACATTTTCCGTAAATTAGAAGTAATGTAACACATCGTAGATCATCGTAGTAGCTATTAATGTTTTCTGTTGTTCTAACGTGATCTTTATCTCTATCTGAAATTCAGGGATGAAAACGGAAGTTGTAATTGATCAATAAGATTATCATCTGATCTTTAATCCTCCCATCCCATTAGCTGCAAAAAGCATTGGAGAATAATTGGGGATTATGCGATGGCTGAGGTAGCTGTTCATCTGTTATTGACCTAGAGTGTCATTGGGGGAAAAGCCCACATAATAAATATACAATTAGATAAAACATTTAAGTGCATTTAAAAAGGAAAATTGTCTTTATTTAGAATAATTCATATCGTCAAAATCCTAAGATATTACAGAACAAGTGAATGAAAGATTTATGGTAAAGAGAGGTGAAATAAGAGAAATGGAATTTTTTTCATGCAAATAAATGTGTCATTTTAGAATTGAAATAACTTGTTATCGTGTGACTTAGAGGGATCTTGTAAGGAGGAATTGAGGGATCCGTTTGAGGAGAAAGTAAGCCTCGAGGATAGAAAGGCAAATAAAAGGAGTGCAGAGGGTAAAGTATTGATCGGAGATAGAGAAGGAGCAAATACGAAGAGAGGGTTGATTGAGATATTATCTTGGGATATTGGAAAAAAAACAAAAGAAAGTTGAGATATAAGGGACAGTATAGAAATGTCTATCATAGTATATTTCACAGAAGTTGGTGCTTACTAATAGGCGGAATTAAGTGATATACATATTAATTATAGGATAATCATTTAGTGAGGGATACGTTTCCAATTTCTAAGTTTCTGAGGGAAAGTTATTTTTTGATGATTTTATATATTGCTCAAACAATTTCAGCCAAAGTTAGCAAAAAAAATCGTGTATAGAATAACGAGCTAAAAGTGAAAAATAAAACACCTGAGTTATGGTTGAAACTCACGTATATTACTGATATAAATTATTTAAAACATAGAATGGGAATAAGTATTCGGTCATTATAAAATTGCATGTATCGTTTATAGGAACGGAAGAGCTTAAATATCAGTTAGTGAATTTTCCTCATTTTTCATATATTACACAAAATTTTGAATAGAATTTTGTGTATACTTCGATATCTAAAACTGAACCACCTTTTTTTGACAATTATTCTACACGAACTTTTCGCATTTCGATCCACTTGTTGTTCTTTAGTCTCCCAAGAGATATTTATTTATTTACGGTCTACATGCATGAAAACCTATGTGACCCCCAACGAAATAGAACAAAAAATATCCTAATTTTCATTTTAAATAGCTCAAGGAATCCTCTAATGCATTCTCGCACACATAGGGGACCTAAAACAACTAAAATTTACAATTCTTAGACCATTTAGCAAACAATCCAACGCATTCTAAACTCAGGGTCGCTCGTTAAGAAAGAATAAACATTTACAATAACAGCAGAAAGTAAACAATTAAAAGAGATTTATTTTCATTAATATTAATTCTCCCGCTCTACAAACCAATAATTCACAATTACGATCGAGAGAGTCTACGAATATAAAACGTGCGAATCGAGTATTGGAGATTATATTAATTCGGGGAAATAGTCAACGATATAGAGAACTGGAACAGTCGACATGGTGGCAAGAAAAATCACGCCTGCCGTAAAAATTACCACCCTCTACGTAACGGAGACGTATTTATGAGATGTCTCTTCTCTGACATCCTTCTCCAACCCTGTCAAACCGAGGCGACACGATAAAAAATATTCCCACCTTCTTCTTCACTCAAACCAATTCCTCTTTCCCATCTTCATTATATTCTCTCCCGGGCTCCCTTCCCTGCCAAATCTGCGGAGGGAAATTGGCAGCGGCCCTCTTCTCTGCTTTCCCTCCTTTTATTCTTAGGGATGCTAACTTGAGTCTCCCCTTCGTTCGAGGGGAGGTGAATTTTCGAGGAAGAATTTTATTAGTCTCCGATTGGATGTCTCGAGCATTGCGGAGAATTACAAGTTACGTAAGCGAGTATTTTTTCTTCTTCTCAGTTCCACGTAATTAGGGATAACCGGATATTAAAATCGTATTTAATTGTTACTCTCGACGAGAGACTCATTTAGTTATCACTGAAATCGAAAGGGTGAAACGTGCCCATAAAAGAGAGACTCGTTTGAGCTCTACGGAATCTGCTGCCAATGGATTCCCTTCCTTAAGTAAGGCAGTGGGTGAGTTCATCTCAGCCGGAATAATATAAATCTTAACAAGACAACTTTAGGGGTGAAATTTAAAAAGGTATACCTAAATATTAACAATATTTCTTTGGGGAATAGAAAGCATTTACAGATATGGAGGAAAATTATCATACTATATCATTTAATTAGAATAAATGTATTATATGATTAATATATGAGACTTTATTGGAGTTCTAGGTAGTAAATCAATTTTGAAGGAAATAAATACTTTCCAATTATGCGTGAAAACTTAACTAACGATCGTTTTCTTTAACTTGTTAGCATTCTGAATGCTTATTAATTTTATGAAAAGATATATTTATGAAAAATATATTTCGGGAAACTTTAAACAACCAAATTTTAAAAATTGCTATCCCATAGATCATTTTCTGCCCAGATATTTCCATTAAACCTTATATTAGATAGATGTCGTGAGTCACGGCTCAAATATTTTAATTATTGGATTGCAATAAACATAGAAGATAATCTGTTTAACTTTGTTCTCGGAATTTGTCATGTTTCATATGGAAAACTGGATACAAATTTTCAGCCTTTTTCCTTTCTTTCTTATGTAAATTGGAGTCTTAAAATAGCTCAAGACAGTCTAGAAAATTCGTACATTTTATGTAAATTACTCTTTATCCATATATAGAAGAGATGCTTAAGAGAAAAAGATAAAACAATCAATCAACGACAATCAAATAGTATGGTGCATTCAGTGAGAATGCTCTAATATGAATTTGAATATCTTGTAAGTACACAAAAAATCGATCATAATAAAATTAGATGATCAATTTTTAAGGGATTTTTAATCCATATAATGGTAAACATTTAGTATATGAACCAATCGAAACACCGTATTCTTGTCTGTTGACTTTTATGATTAATGAATAATATTTCCGCAACTTCATTTAATCTCCTCTTCTCGATTGATTTTGCTGTTTAAAAGCAACCCCTCGGTGTGAAATACGAGGCAGATATTTCAGAGGCGGCGATACGATTCCGTAAAATATGCAGACGTAAATAACTGCTCATATCTGTAAGCGACTGTAATTTCCGGAGACATAAGAGGCATAGAGAGATCATTTTTTATCGCGATTGTTCCGGTGGTTCTATATGAGAGACGAAAAAAGGAAATATTAAGCGATATGGTTAATTAGTCATCGGGAATACACACCTCTGTAATAACCAACCAACTGTCAAATTGTTCTCGGACGAAATATGTCAAAGATAAAAAATAGAAATTCAAAACTGGAAACAACTCTCCATATCTTTTAATGTTATATAATTTATTATTTATTTTATGCTTTTATTATCAATTATTTCTGCTATTCAAATTATAAATACTTCTCGGTGTTAATTAATTTAATTGATATTACAGAATTTCGTTACAGATCATACTAGATAATATGATTCAATAATTGTGTTTTTATCAATTCTGCACAATATATTCGGTGGCAAAAATGTTTAGATGGAACGATGGATATGATCCAAAGAGCCTGACATTGTTTACATTAAATCTCATTAAATGCATAACTTCAGCATTATCAAATAGTTATTTTAACCTAAGCATATATTTGTATAATCTGGTAATAAATAACAATAACTCTAATAACTCAATAGCAAGTCAAAATTGATTTCTAATCTTACTGTTAAATAGTTTTCAACCCCTAACTTATCGATTTATTCTGCAAGTAACGACCGAACATCGGGACGAGGATGCGATTCTTTGGACACCCGATGGAATATATTTCAATATTTTACGCTCCTTGACTTTCTGGGGAATCAGCAACTCCTTTCGCTGCACCCACATCTTCCATCGACCTCCGTAAATCACAGCATCCTTTCTCCTCCAAGGATCGTGTCCTTTAGATGCGCTGAAAACATTCAGAAATATTTCAAGTGCGTCTGCCTCTCAAATGGACCTTAGGCATCGATGATGGTCATTCCCTCGTTTACCTTCCTATAATCTTTTCCCGTTGTCAGATAATGTGACGGCAATTCACGACTAAAGACCGTCAAAGAAGAACTCGTTTAGCAGGAGAAAACTTTTGGGAGTACTTCTGAGGATCTCAAGTCCTCCTTTTGTCAAAAGTCAAACTAATATTAATAAATTTGAAACATTTCCGGTATTTCAACAATTAATCTAAAAGTATGAAAGTTCCTAATGGCTTTTCCAAAATCTACTGAATTGAATTTAAATCTAGATCAAAGGCGTATTTAAAAATTTAGTCAAACGTGTTAGCAATCGAATTACACCTAGTCACTATTATTTCCATGAAGCTGAATAAATAAGAAAACACTCGAATACCTAAATATTGCAGTGAATACAAAACATATAATTTTTATTGATCAGTGAAGATTGACTAGTCAATATTAAATACGTTCAATAGAATTTAATGAGAATGAAGATGATAAAGGAGACCTATGAAACTGAATCAATTCTCGATGTTCTGTAAGCTTGCAGAAAATTTACCCTGAGAAAATTTGCTGATGTATTCAAACCAATTTACTTCCAGTGAATTTCTGTTGTACAGCTGCTGTTCTGTAAATAATTAAAAAGAGACAATAAAAGTGGACGTTTACCAATAAAATTTTATAAATACTATACACTAATTTTCAAATTAAATCTGCAAATCTTGAGGAATCCAGAAAAGATGATCATAACAACAAATATGAAACATCTGCAATAGTTCACCGCATCGAGAGTCTATTTTAATCTTCAAATGGGAGCATTAATATCCTTTAAGATGGCTACATCAATAGTGTCCTCGGAGAGGGACGAACTGGAAATGCCACAAGAAAGGAGCGGAAAGATTATCCATTGTTGTAAGTGCCAAGAGCAATGGCTTCCTTTGTGCCCCATCTGGGAAAGAGGTAGACAAAACAAAGGAAATCCTATCTGCTGGTACTTCCAAGAATATGGTTCATGCTTCCATCGAATGAACAGAAAAAGGGAAACGAGCCTTAACAAAAGGATACTCGAGCAAAGATAAGAAAAAATTGGGTCCAACCCTTTTCCCAAGACCGTCATCACAAGAGATGTCGGATGAAGAGAATTTTAAATTATTATTTATTTTATCAAGGGATTTCTTTTTTCTCCAAGTTAAACAGGAAACTCTCGATTAAAATTGCGGAAAAGACTGTATCCTTGTGAACCCGTAATTAAATACACAGCACTTTCAGTTTTGACTTAAGTTCCTACTAAGACATACGCTAAATCACTCTTTATTAACTTTATTACGAATGATGAAGATTTAAAAATTAAGGCAAAATACTTTAAAATTACTGTTTAAATTATCACACATAAAATCCTTATAAGACATACTCACGCTAAATCACTCTTTATTAGATTTATTACGAATGATGAAGATTAAAAAATTAAGGCAAAATACTTTAAAATTACTGTTTAAATTATCACACATAAAATTACATGAATAAATTGCAATTTGAACTAAACCTTTTATCACAAAATATTTCCTGAGTACTTCGGTTAATTCTCCCTTCGTGGTAAACCGGATTTTGAAAAACAGTATTCATTCACGTTCTATTTTTAATGTGCATACATTTTACATGTAGATTGAATAATTTACTTCTCTCTTGAACATTTGGTTTGCTATGATTTGAAATAACGATTCTGGGTGCTTTTTATTTAGTGATCGGTCTAAACATACGAATCAAGTAAAAACAAATATCTTAAGCATCCCATAGAAGATGGTCATCAAGGATTAGAATGATTTTTAGTTACATAGTTAATAGTAAAATAAAGTATTGAAAAATATGCTTTAAATCTTGAAAAATATATATGAAATTGTTAATTCGAAATTAAATTAAAATGGTTATTAATCGCGTTAAGTAAATACGTAATTTTATTTGTGGAGATAAGGTAAACATTGACTTTCAATTGAATTCACCTGAATAACTACTCTAAGCAGTAAATATGACCAGCTCATAGGGAGGTAGCTTTCTATGCTAACATAAAGCGTAACTATCTTGTGCGTCATATTCAATTGTGAACCTTATTCTTTTTCTAGAGCTACCTACTACGAATGGTGCGCTAAAAGAACTTTGATCTCTCTTTAGGGCAAAAAAGTCCAGACAAGAGTGTTCACCCTTTAAGCGATCATAAAGCGGAACACTCACACCAAAGAGAAATAATCACCAACGAGTTCTTTGGAAGCACTTCCGAGAGCGTAAATTTCCAGCGATTCCGTGGATAATTAAGGAGAAAGAGACAGGTGTTCCAGACGCCGTTGACTCCCAGCGGTACTTAGGCAAGCCTTGGGTCATTCACTGCAAATTTCCCTTCCGAAGGAGTCTCCGAGTCAATGGTATTTTTAAGACCTCAGGCGAGTATGTGGGTGTGAAAGAATATACGCCTGAAAAGGTTGACCTCGAGATATTTGCTTCCAGGTAGCCTTCGAAACTCTCTCCGAATAGATGAGGTGTAGTCGATTGTTTAAGAATGTTCAATGAAGCGTCCACTCACACTTCATTAGCAACGCATAGTGAGGAATCTCTTACAAAATGTTAGTTCAGTGCCGTGGCTTCGTGATTATGCATCCGAATTATCTATTTTGGTCTTCATGCTATTTTAAGCTGGTAAATATTATTTTTTTAAGTTCAATGCTTGTCAATATATATGCGTTGGGTGACGAAAGATGTGACACAGCTATAAATTATACTCACGTAAGGGAAAGAATCTGTTGCTGTTTTTTCTACGAAAAGATTTTTCATGACTACTTATATGTGAGGATTTTTGTTACATGTATTTTTATTCCAATAGAAGATATTTATTTTCGTAAATGTAATGTGAAATATATCAGCGTCTAAAAAAGTTAATCGACATCGAATAATATGCCGTAATGCGAATAAATTATTTCCTAGAGAAGAATTTAAAAGTATAAAATTGAAATGGCATAACCTAAATAGATAGAATTTAAAATAATATAAAAATAATATGAACACTTCAGGAAGATAATTGCTCAAGATAATTATTTTCTCTAGGTTATAATAATTCAGTTTAATTAAATCTTTCAAATTTAAGCTTCTACTTAAGTCGGTTTTCAGTTGAATGATTATGCTTTAATAATCGATAAAATGAAATACAGGATTAATCGTACTATAATACATGTATTGTTGTTCTTCTAGATTGAATCAAATATTGAAGGGCCTGTTGCAGGGGCTTTACAAATCTTTACAGTCATTCAATCATTTCGAATGTACCCCAAGTGGTGGCGACACCATCTGCATTGTCTTCCGTTCGCTATCGGCCATAAGAACGATCGGGTTGGCCTAACAACGACGCACGATGGATTCTCCGGTAAGGAAGATTTAAAAATAACGACCCAATTAACACGTTCTGGAATCCACTCAGACGAAAATCCAAAACAGTTTCTTAGCGA
Source organism: Pantala flavescens (assembly GCA_020796165.1). Taxonomy (NCBI): domain Eukaryota; kingdom Metazoa; phylum Arthropoda; class Insecta; order Odonata; family Libellulidae; genus Pantala; species Pantala flavescens. The sequence continues at coordinate 52,435,083 of CM036883.1, forward strand.
ATGAAAATCCTGTTTCGTAAGCTTGTCTCGAACGTTTTGCCTGGCACGGTTTCAGTCCAGAGCGTTCGGTTGCGCAGCCCTTTGGCGATGTTCATTTGTCTTCGGCAGCTCCTAACCAAAATCCCTTTTGTGCGTCCTTCATTCGCAAGTACGCAGGTTTCCTGTCGGGGATTTCTGTTATTTCCCCTGTTGATTATACGCACTGAGAATCACTTCTGTATGCATGGTCGCATAACCTTCAGGATAAAATAGGGTGAACAATGCTCCATTCCAGAGAATAGCTCGTTACGTAACGAGCTACGCCAAGCTTTGATTAGATCTACAAATAGAAGCTGTGTTTTATTTATTACAAAAAATTTTGAATAAATGAAAACTCAGTTAAACTGAATAAAAAAATTTGTCCTTATGCTACAGTATTCATATGTCATTCGAGAATTCAATATGATACGAATTTTCTGGAAGAATTATTAGTACTTCCTAACAATGCTTAAGGAATAATAAATAGTATGTTACGGCATTATTGTTTCATTTTATCTTATTTTCATTCAATTTTAGATTAAATACAATTATTAACAATACCAAATGTACCAATGTTGATATTTTTATATTTCTAACCTACTTCATACTAACCTAATAACCTACTTCATATAATATTATATAAGTTATCTCTACTCAACTCTATTATCTCTACTCAAATGTACGATTTTGATTTCGATTCAGTTTAGCTTGCCTTTCCCTGAAAGAAGAACTGAATTTTTATCCTATTTGTATCAATTACATATTTGTTTCTATAAAATAATATAAAAAAACTATAAGTTATTTTCGATGTAATTATTTATTTATTAGTATTCTAATAAAGGCTTAAATATGGAATAAACGTTTAAAGCAGTTAGAAGTAGAATCTTCTATCATGCATTTCCACAATAAATAAAACTATACTTTATAAAATCGCTAAAGAAGTTAAAAAAGATATAACTGGAGTTTATTAAAAATATTTACCTTAATGTAAATGATCTAGAATTATCTACCTCTTAAATGCACTGTAATTGATTTTTTGCGTCTCATTTAAAATCATTTGCTTAATCTCCATTGACCAGTACGTGCACTTCGTCTGAGGAAAGAAGAGAACGAAAAATACTCCGGTAAAAGCGATGCAATTATGTCTGAACAGCCAACGTAATATAGGTAATGGGGAAACGTTTGTTTACCGAAGTATCAATCGATTTCACCTCCATTCCATTTTCAGGTCACAGAGTCGATAAACGTAAGAATCTTAAACTTCGTTTGAGAGCAATCTTCACCATTCCATTCTCTTCATCCCAACTCTGTTATTCCTGACTGTTTGCCAGTATAATACCGTGTTTACTGACACGTTCTTCTATTCCTAGCACATAAATGAATTTCAAGAGGGAGAATGAACTGCTAACGGATGGGTATGACCATCCATAGGACAATAGCTTGATTGGAAAACATTCGTTTCTTATACTATTATAAAGGAATTGTAGATTATTATCTTAGATCGATAAAAATAATTAATACTTATATATTTCAATAGGATGAAGAAGCTGTATTGATCAATTAAAATGAATGATAAAAATACTCTTCTAATTTAATATTTTATATTGATATTTTTTCATGAAGGAAATTTTACAAAGGGAAAGCTAACAATTTCTTTTGTCGTCCAAAATCTATTGCATATAACAAGCAAATTTACACAAACTTTAGATTGGCACATATAAATAATAACATATATGAAGTAAATTGAATGTAGAAAAATTGAATACATTAAGAATATTAATGAAATAAAATAATAAAACTTTTCGTGCACAATTAACTATTCGTATAAATACAATGCAAAATAAATTAATAGTTTAATATTGGGAATTCTTCAGTTCTATCACCTTTGTTTATTCTACTTCTTTATGGATCCATTTATAAATTTTATTAGAGTTTAGTATAGTATATTAATTTTATAAATCCATTTTGTTTTTAAAGAAGTTCTGATTGAATAGCATACTTTTTTCAGTTTCTAGCGCTGAATTATGTCCTAAGGTTTCAAAGTTTACGAGATTCGTACCTCTGAAGTGATAAGTGGGGCGCAAAAGCTAATGGAGTAATGCATAAGAGTTGCAGAGTGATTCGGGTCAATGACTGAGGCGAAGGGAGTCGAAAATCGTCATCAAACTTACAGATAAACTTTTCAGAAATAGTTTTGCGTAATTGAAAAGAAATTGAGGCAATTTGAATATTGACTCAAAGATAACAGAAATACGAATAAGGACTTGTTAGATACATTAGCATCTACCCATTCTACCGAACATAAATATTAAGATGATTTTAATCCCACAAAATATTTATAGCTCTATATTCTGAATATGAATAATAAAATTCTAAAGATCTTTATCAATACAAATTATACCATTTATCCTTTTCCACTACCTATTATATATCTTTATCAATACAAAAAATACCTAACACACTTTAATTAATATCTGGACATTTAGAAAGATTAATCAATACCTCAGAAGTGGTGGGGAGGCAGTAAGAACAAATATAGAAAAAACACCATCTTATTGAGCGGAACTTGATTAATGACATAAAAAAAGAGAATGGATTGTAAAGTTCCTTCTTCGAGTTTCTTTTTCATCCAAATAGTTGCTATAAGGTTACAGGAAGCTACATTGCTGAAAGGATTCCAAAATTGGAAATGTGTGCAGATGAAAGCAATTTATATGACTGAGAAGTGCATAATGGAAAAATAGCATGAGATAAACCCATTGAAAATCATTATTGCGGAAATTTTACTATCATTTTATATGACCAAATGAAATTGGTAAAAAAACCTCATAATGGATGGATATAACGTGTAAAAAAATTCCATTGAGAAATATATAGTTTATAAATAGATATCACACTTCCGTGAAAAGCAGACACGTGGTACGTTAGAAAATGGTGATGTCTCTTCTTGATTTTGATTGAATGACAGATAAAAATCTGCTGAATAGAGACGTTATATGCTATTGATGGGAAATCATCCTTCCTTTTACAATAAACCTCAATTCAATAAAAATTTTATGGGAGGGAGTCGAGAATATTCCATTTGGAGAAGTCTCTCCTTAAAGAGCGGAAGACGTTGAAAGCAGCGGATGTTAACGAAACTGAAAATAAACAATCGGCGATCGCTTAACCGTTTTCTCCTCGAAGCGCCCTCAACGCCTCCATATATTTATAGCATTTATATGCGAATACAGCGATATTCGAGACTAAATATTTTAATTTGATTTCAAATATAAACCAATTAGAATTCAAAATCGAGGATGCTTACTCAGAAGGAGTTAATATAACCAAAGACTCTCATCAGAAGCTTGTTTTCGTCAAAAACTCTGCTCATAAGGGAAAAGTCACTAAGATTTCGAGTTTATTTTATAGATGAGAATTTTTAATAATTAATATTATTGATTTAGTGTTAATATATTTGTAACTATTGATTTATATTGTTCGTATTATTAATTGATTTATTAATTCGTAGTTTATCTTATTAATCATTGGTTTTAAATTCTCATAATTTAGGTCGTCATATTACGTTTTACCAGAAGAAAAATCTTTGGTTTATAAATATTCTGCAATATTTAAAATATAAATTCATTAACATCAAAATATGTTTGAGCCATATGGTTGTATTATAACTGTTGCCCTTTCGGTATAAGATAATAACGTAATAAGATTTAAAATAAAATGACTCGAATGTCCTTTTGGAAAGATTCGGCCAATCGTATAATTCATTAATAACTAGATAAGTAGAATATTATTATTCAAATAAAGGGGCGTATGTTTCTTTCAAAATATTTTAGAAATTAATTTCAATGTATTAATGTAGCGGCAACTAAATCTAAATTCAAAGAAGCTAAACTAAGATATTGATATTTAAAAAAAATAATTTATTTATATAAGCTACAAATAGAAATTTACTTCTTTAATTTTAGATGTATGTATAAAGAACAGTTAAAATAACAATGGCAAGGAGATTACTAGACTATTATGTACATGATAATGACGAAAAAGATAGGCATGTTAAATTTATGTTAAACATATTTCTTGATATTAATCATGATCATTCTTGTGCAGTATGAAATAGAAATAAAGAGATATGCAAGATTTTCAGAAACATGTTTCGTTTAAGAAGATTTACATATCTGTAATATGCTACTTCAAACAGTATCAGATGTGCAAAATGAAGAGAATAAAAATATTGACTCTCAAATAGGGATGTAAAGGAATCTGAGAGTGACCTTGAAAATATGTAGAATTGGATGCGATTCTAAAATAACATATGACCTCGAGACCCAATACCTCATACACGTGCCCGCTAAACATTGTCGGGAGAAAAATATAAAGGAAATGAATATATTTGACATTTGTATTTATTTTTGATGCAAAACAGCGCCAACATATTTAACTCTTATCCTTGACGGGGTAGGAAGTGAGAGAAAAAGACGTTTTACATTTATAATTTTAGCCCTCAAGTTGTTGGATCTTGGCAGGCTTTCCTGTTGTGTACGGATCACAGAGAGGAAGTCGGCTTTTCAAATTGCTGTTCATGTCACAAAGGAAGAAGATGGCAGCGCTGTGAAAAACGTTATTACTCGAACCTAGATCTTGGCTGATGTATGTAAATTTACAAGGTGTAAGTAAGGAAGTAGGAATAAATAGAAATAATCAGAAGCAATGATTTTTATCAAAAAGATAGTACCTTTTCTAAGTTTGACATGACCAGAACTCATTTAGCAGTTTTAATTTTTTCCCTTACATATTAATGTATATTGTTCGTTCCTCAATGATTCCATACTTATGCAATCAATTTTTCAGATCGATTTATATTGTGAATTAATCGCTTACAAGAGATAAAGATAAATCAAAAATTTGAGCCTCTTATCACCCTCTTACATAGCGTAAGGACTTCCAGGAAAATAGATATAGAAAATACGATTACTCTCGTGTAAAGCGAATCAGAGATGATTAAATTATTAAATCGAAACAGAAAATGATTGTTTTCTCAAAATAAAGTATATTTTTAGCCATTAGCTGAAATTTAAAATAAAAACATGCATGTGCATGGAAATGCAATGTTTTGCGCTATCTCTAAGTAGTTGTTTTGGAAGTAAAAGCTGCTATTGATCCATTGGAGAAGCGGGCAACAGTTGTCCGTCCCAACGGAGGATCCTACGGTGTCGTAGAGACGACAAGGGTAAGCTAATCCTTTGAGACCTAAAAACTGGCAAAAAGAGAAGAGTTTTTATATTTAGTCCCAAAGGATTCGGAAGGCCAACTCAAAAATATAATCCATTCAACGACATTGTCCCTTGTGAAAAAAAGCCGACTCTGAAGATGTTTCTAGAAATAAACCGTTCAGAAAATTTATCCAGCGAAATAATGCCATATTTACCGTTTGTGTTCAGCATAAATTCTCAGACCGGAACAAACGAGACGAAATCCCGGTCATAAATTTGGGACGAACATACTCGTGTCAACTTCGACGAAAATAGTGCTATTAGTTAGCAAAGGTCGCTTTTATTAGTTTGGGAACGATTTTTTTCCATCGAAGAGCAATAAAGTTGTCGTTGAAGAAGAGGATTTGGGTGCAGCGTAAGAGTTTAAGGATTAGAGACTTGTTGGAGGGCAACTGAAAGTGAAACTGGGGAAAGGAGATTATGGAACATAAAGGAGACTTATGCGTGGGAGGATATATGCGACACTATTCGGAATGTTGGCAACCCGAAGGGGTAACGAGTTTTGTGGAATGGTCGGCCTCATTGCAAACAATCCAACTTTAGCGCATCATATTTTTGGTTCCTCCATTTTTACCATTTGAATAGCGTAAGAAACTGTTTTTTATCGCCAGGGATTATTTTGCTATGCCGAGTCACTGTAAGTGCGATTTTTTCATACATGGAAGGTATTCTTACATAAGGGGTTAAAATGCGGCCTTTCATTGATATGCAATTTATCGTCACTAAATTTTTGAACCATTTTCGAATCCTAAAATATTGTCCTATCATTATTTTAGGACGCTTTCCATTGGTTCAGTTGTGTAATCTTATATTGTACATGAAACCCTGAAATTATTTGCGATAACATAAATCAATTAAAAAAAAATTTAATGAAAAATTTATTCAAAGAATCTTCGATTATTTCAAGGTTCTTTTCTTAGATCCTTATATTCAAAGTAGTGTATTAATAAACTCAAAGGGTTATGATATTCGGCAAACCCAGCAGCAGTCACTGCTTCTCTGAAGGGAGGGAAACCCCCCCAAAAACACCTTTAGAGAGTCGTCAAAGATTAAATCTAATAACTGAACAGAATATACTAATATTCTATATTATCGATCGGTGTCACAATGTGTATACAAATAATACGTGAAACCTAGGCTCTTGTTTCTTTCCCTTTACAAAAAATTCTTCATCTTAGCCTTAAAAGTATACATGTGAAAAGGGAATGGCTCAAGAATATTGCACCTTAAGAGTTCCACCGCTCAATCGCTCAGAGTTACATCCTAAATAGCACCTGTGAGGAAGGGGTTTAAGTTTAAATTTATGATCCTATCTGCTATTGCAGGATGACTTTTTTGATCTCTAAGATACACTCTCCTTCGGCAGCTTCTATAAGCACGTATGCAAATAAATTATGACTGTGTTAGTGTGGATGTTCTAATCTAACATAATTTAGGTTAAATATATTAGAGAGATAGCAATTATCTAAACCTAAACTTCAATTTGAACTGTGTGATCTCTTTTCATATCTTATCATCTGTAAGTTCTAAGAACACAGTTTTCAAATCTAATATAAGTAGGAAATAGTATTAGTTACTGAGCAGACACAAAACTTGCTTTTGCATCATCAAGAGATATTTCTTCCTTGTTACGTGTTCTCAGCTGCGCGAATACCCTACACTTGATGCCAAATCACCTGTTACGCGAAAGAGTACGAAATCGGTTGCTAGACACGTTTGTGTACTAGAGAAATCGATTACCTTGTAATTCAATGAGCTTTAATGCTGTAATTAGGATAGAAACTTTGTATAAATAATATTTAACAAAACGAAACAAAGAAAAAAGATTTATAAAACTTCTCTACCAATGATAATAGAGTAACAATGCTTTTAATGTTACCGCATCAACAATCTAACCTTAACATTCTGAACGTGTCTTGTATTTTACAGAGCTTCTCAATGTCCATAGTATGATTAATAGATAGTTCCAAAAGCTATTGACTTATTGATATTTGAAGAATATTAACTTAATAAAATAATTAATTAATTAATACAAAAATGACGGTTAAATACTAGACGTTTTTGGATTAGATATTCATTATGAATGGTTTTTAACAGTTTTCCCTTCTTTTTTTAGAACCAATGAAACTAATTTTATAAAAAGGTAATCATGTGAATATTTAGGAAATACTCTTCAGTTTAAATCAACTTCATAGCTCTAGATTTCCAATTATCACTGATGAGCTGAATATTTTGTATACAATTTCCCCAAAAAGAGAGAGATAGATGTTCAAAGGTGTGAGGTCATACATTTTTATTCACCTAAGGCATGTCTGGAAAAGAGTTATAAATTTCTTTAGGTACCTTTCCAAGAGATACATCACAATCAGTAATTTCTTTGGCTTTCTTACTGAAAAATCAACTGACGCGAGCTATGAAGAGCTGCTTTTCGAGTAAACAAAAACTTTTTGGTAAAATCAGTAGCAAATTGAGAACATCAAGCTGCTCACTGAGAAAATAAACTATGGAAAGAATTTTTGGCAGAAGAGATTAAACACAAAGAAACAACTCTCATAAAATGCCTTTAGCAATCAGAGCACATATCAATCGAAAGGGGAATCTCAATGGTTGTAATATAGTAAAAGACATCTCCGTTTATTATTTACTAAATTAGAGAAACATGATTTAAAATTTCAACAAATATTAAAATAATCAATCCAAAGAACACTATACCGTTAAAATGTAAATAATGAATCAACCGTTTTGATAATGAGAAAATCTCTTTATAATATTTACGAAAATACTGATATAAAAGGTAAGATAAGCAAACAGACTTGTATTTAACAGTTTATAAATATTCTAATAAATATATACAGTTAAATAAAATACAGTTTTTTGGTTTAAAGTTTCATACCAGATGGATAATTCACTAGTTTGCATTTGAAGGAAATTAACCCTTAATTTTTACAAACTTACGTATACACGAATGTTGGCAAAATTTCTTTTTCTTTTAACGGAAAAGCCAATTAACTGAATGCAAATTTAAGTTTTTAATACTTTGCACTCAGATCGGATTAGATACCAGAGATAATATCGACTACATTACTAGATTCCTAAGCAATAAAATATAAGGTTGTACCTTTTCTCTCGAAGTATTATTTTATCGAATAAGCAGTTTCAGTGAACAGCGCCTTCCTTCTTGGAATTTAGATTCATAAGTGATTCCTTCTCTTTAGTGATATTTCCTTTAAATACGCTCGAAGTCAAGCAGTTAATTGAGGTATTTAATCCGTCCTGAGCCAATGTCTTTCCTCACTAATTCTACAGCATATCTACCTTAAACACTCTCCTCCATGAATTTGATTCCATAAGACAATCTCTAATACTTTATGCTAACCCATCAGTATTTAATTCTTCTGCAGCCATTTTGGAGTTATTTTCTCTCTTCATAACTACTCGCTTTAAATATATTTCTCAATAACGATTCAGAACAATTGTAGATGAATATGAATTAATAAATTAGGTTTTAACTAGTGATTTCATTGGCTAAATGGCAGCTTGAATAGAACCTATGCAATTTATATACTTCAGGATACGTACAGTACAATCTATGATTCATAGTTATTTTAATGGACCGAAGTAGAGATCGATTTGACCTATTATTTCCTATTATTTTCATAAATTTATCATTTGTAGCCAAATAGAATCAAAACACTTTGTTCTTTGACTCATGAGCCCAAACTTATACATGAGCACCATAATTTGTTTCAGATAAAATCATTATTCTGCCAATTAAATAAAAACGGAGTCCTTTTCCCCAAAATGCCCAGAAAATGATCGCACTCAGGGTTTACTCCTTATCTAAGAAAGGAAAGTATTTCGAATCAGGTAAGGCGTTTACTAACACAGAGTATGTCTCTCTTCTGGTCCGCAACAACGGAGCAGAGCTCTATTCTAAGAAATCCCACCGGCTCCCCTCCATAGCAAAAGCTCCCCTTCAAATACTCGCAAACTTCAAAAGCGGACGGAAAGAGAGTTGTTACGAAAACCTTCGTGGTTTGAAAGGGTTTTAAAATTGGCGAAGAAGTAGTTGGAAGGTAGTGTTTTCGTTCGGAATATAGATGGATATGCAGCAGATGATATGTTAACAACTGTCAGTGGGAATCAACATCACGGCTGCATAAATAATTGCGTTCAAGTAAATCATTTTACCGAAGCTAAAGGGTTGAGATATGCCAACAGGAAAATGTGTTCATCTAATATGGATATAAAGAATCAAATAACACAAAAAATACTGGAAGAAATTAAATTTTAATCAAGGAATCATTTATGGAAACAAAATATGTTTTGAGTTCTTCCATCTATTACTTGCTTCCTCAATTAATTGTTCATCCATGAAGAACCTTCTTTTACAATATTCCGTCATGATACTGCACAGTTATGTACATAATTTGCACAAAAATTTGCATGCGAAGCAAAGTTTTCTTCGGGATAAGGCTATCTTGGTGAAACAGATATGGTAAATAAATACAGGTATATATTTAAATGTTAATAATATGGCATTGTATTATAAAATATAGTATTTATTGTAAAATGGTTCTGCTACACATTAATTTTAATTGTGAATAGTTACTTTTTTCTACGAATTGATAAATGTTTCTCTTCAATGCAAAATAAATTTGCATAATTTTCTTATATGTTTCGTTCTAGCTTTTCGAATCGAATGTTTTTTCATATAAGAATATGTTTTTCCGCTTAATCACGTTTTTGTAAATGGTTATAATTTTACTTAGAATTCTCATAATACAAATTAAATTTAAACTAGAGTCAGAAACATATTAAGGATAAAAGAAAAATGAACACCTAGGTTGGACTATAATTAAAAAATGGCACAAATAGTTGATTGAACTGGGAGGGATATTATAAGGAGATGAAGTGGAATGTACTAGCGTAATTCAGGTAGAATAAAAGTAGAACAAAGAATTGTTGATGCGCAAGATAAAATATTGCATATCAGTCATACAGGATATTCATAAACTCTAAAGAATCAAATCTGTCTCTCAAAATAAAAAGAGGATTCCCCGAGAAAATAATTTCGCACATACGAGTATATTTCAAGAGTGCCAGCAATAAATGATTCATTCATAAGCATGATTCATTTGGTCGCTCGGAATTAAATAATCTAAATAAGTTGATATATTTCATAAGTTCATATAGAAAAGGAGTAAATACGTATAAGGAAGAGTAGGGTATTTAAATAAGTACCAAAGTGAACGTTTACTTAGAATCTTATGGATTTTCTAGAGGCAAACTAGTAGTGGAGAAAAAAAGATGTTGAAAAGTTGTATGATGCATAGTAATATAAGCTTTTAGTTCCTAATAATATACAAGTAATAAGTAGAAAACTTGTAATATCATCGAAACAATAATGTATGGCTCACTGATGCTGATTTATTTTCCTGAAAGTAAGCTCCACAAATAGAATGCCTGCATATATTCTAAATCCTTCCTACTACTTTAAATAATAAAGAGGTACTCGATTGAAGTGTGCACAAATATATGTGAAGTGGTTATGTAAAGTCTCGGTGGAAACAGGGCAGAGAATCAACAGATTAGGAACGGAGAGGTTTTTAGAAGCACGAAAATAATCAACGAAATTCGGGTATATTTTTGGAGGGACTTGAGAACGTATACCGTATTTAAGAGAGGAAGAGAATGAAATAATTGTGAGAGACATTTGTTCAAAGAATTTGGAGAGACGTGATCTCATTGTTTGTGAACCTGAAGGGCATGAGGATTGGACAAAGGCGATTGTTCTGTAGAATTCAACTGTAAGATCGAACTTTCTGATGAGACTTTCATTAAGACTGAGCATCTAAGGTCGTTCAATTCAGACACGAAGGATTGTTAGATCGGTGAACATCATGTTAAGAATACTTAAAACAAGTCTCAGAGTAGTTATATGGCAATAAAAACAACTTTGTAAATTTCCACAGAAAATTGTATTTCGCGACCGGTTTCGTAATATATAATATTTTATTACTATGGCATTCCACGAAGTCACACCTTCTTACATTGATTTCATTAGTTATATGGCCTTCATTAAACATTGATGAGCAGAATAGAAAAGGAAAAGTACAAAGATTGAAAAATTCCTTGACGATTATTCATATCTGAAGATAAGTTTATAATGAACAAGTGAACCAATAACATTTTTAATATTTGTAGAATTTTGAGAATAAATAATAATATCATAAATGCAAAACAAAACACTACGCAAGTAAAGTCATAATTATACGGTCTTGAAATATATTTTATAATTTACAGAGACATGATGTTGAATTTAAATGATCAAAATTTGAAATGAAAATGCAAAGAAAGATGCGCGAACGTGAGTAAAACACGAATCGTAGAAAATATGATTTTCCCCCCCTTGAGATGAAGACACAAATGTAATATATAAAATCCTCGTATATTACCATCTATTTGGCTCAATGATAAGGATAACTTCGGTATATTTCCAATGATACTTAAGCATATTGTTTCCTGTAAGATACGTCATGAATCATTTCCTTTCTTCTGTGACATTAAAAATCGTTCTGACGAATATCAAATGTCAAAAACAATAGCGATTAATAGAGGAGAAGTGAAAGTTTTATTGAAAGATATCAGATAAAAGACGAACAAATGCACAAGTTAAGTTCAATACAAGCTCAAGTAGGAAGGAGAGGCGAAGGAGGGATTGAAGATGGCTGGTTGCAGAGAAGGATTCCTTCAGGACCATTGGGACTCTTACCAAACGAGCCTCGGCAGCAAAGACTAAATATACTCTCACTACCCCCCCTTTCTTACCTCCTCTTTTCACAATTTTTTCTTTCGCTTCATCTCCAACCGCCTTTCTTTCTACTTTCCCAGACGCCATCTTTTCTACTAAATTATCTCATTCCATCCAACGATTCCGTCTTTCTTATTGGAGCTTTTCTCGCTATTTTTACATAATATGGATTTTAGTTGATATTTTAATTTTAGAATTGAAGATTATTTTCTCTGTCGTTCCAACATAAGTGCCAGACTAATTTCTCAGTCATTAAATAATGATTATCACAGCTTATTAAAGTATATATAACGAATAAGTTTTTCAAATTTATTTTAAATAATTTTTAGAATACCCAATTCATTATTATCTCGGAAACGAGTTTATGTGGAGATTAACTAAATTTGTACAAATTAAAATATTTTTAAAATTGTTGGCTCTGAAGTTGATTAGATTTCCAACTTCTCTTCTGCTGCCAAAAGCTTTTTAGAAATGAGCCTTTTATATAATGAGGTAGTTCTTATGTGCACGTACTCAAAGTTATCAGCTGAGAATCAATTATGACATAAATTACACCTCTTTTATTCTCTGTGAATAGATATTCGTAACGTACACGTTGCAAAATATAATCTCACGCATAATACTTCAGATGATATGCGATACATTGATCTTTTCAATCTCAAAGTGAGAAAATATTCTCTCCTTTCGATGGATTCGAGCGAAATTTATAGCAGGAATTATATATCTGCCAAAGCGAATTGAACTTCAGATACCTCTTATCATAATTTGAATCCTTCAGTAAAAAGTTTCATTTCATTCCCATTCGAATTTTCTTTAAAAAGAACTAAACTGATCATAGATTGAAAGTTATTGATTTAACTTTCCTGTTTTTAATTTAGAAAGCATCCAAGCAAGGCTATTGAGATTTAACTTTATGATAAACTTTGAAATTTCGTCCTTATTTTGTTTCCTTTGTTAGATAAATACTACATTTGCAAGAATCTGATTCTTTTCAAAACTTTTCCAATTCTCTTTTCGATCAATCAATTTTAATGGCTTAAGACTGCTATTTGTAGAGTTTACAGAACATAAACATCCTTTTGGGGTCGAAAAGGTCGTTGCCAAACGTTTTATTTCGATATATTTTATCGACATTTAACAGAATCAATCACTCGATTCTTTCGAAAACGAATCGGAAAGATAAAAAAGTGCCATAAATCGCGGAGTAACTGTTTCCAAATTTTATTGCTGCTATTTATCATTGGCGATCCTTCTCACTCCATTCGATTCACAGCGAAATCGGTTTTAAATCACGGTCTCCATGGAAACAAATTAAACAAAATTCGTCCGTCGGGATACCCAAAATGGCAGGAAAGATAAACAGTAAATGATTGTGAAATGAAAGGAAGTGTATAGTAAAGTAGATAAAAGAGATGGGAGGCTTAAGAATGAGGGAATGAAAGAAAGTTTAAAAATTATAAGAATAATTAGGAAATGATAATGAAAGGAAGTTTAAAAGTGGATATATATATGCTAAGACATTAGGGGAGAAAGGAAATTAAAAGAAAAGAAAGATTAAAAGAATATAAACAAAGAAATTGAAGACAGAAAGAAATAGGGGAAATAAAAAAGTATGGGAAGAGGCGATGAGAAGAAGGATGAATAACAAAGGAATACTATAGGGAAAGGATTTAATATAAATTGACGAAAATTCAAAAGTGAACGAGCAGGAAGCATTTAAAAAGAACAAAAATCGTTTGATAATATATAATTTGATAAGGGAAAAGATGATAAAAGATTTGATAAAATTGAGAAGAAATACGATTAGAAATAGAGAAGGAAATAAAATAAAATTAAAGTTGAGGAGAGAAGATAAAAGAACAAAGAGGCGCCATGAAGAAAGTCGAGGAATGGAAAAAAGAAATGAAAAATAAGAGAGAAGTGGGCTGAAGAAAGAGAATTGGAGAGAAGAGGAATAGCAGAAAAAGAAACAAGACTCAGAACCGTAAAACATTTTTATTGCTCCTTAGAGGTCGTTACGCAAACGTGGAAACGCAAATTCTTTATTTTCTCGAGGTTGAATTTAAAACACTGCTCTATCTAAACCACATGGAAATCTTAAGTTAGATTCCAACGAAAGTAAAAGCACCAGCTGAAGAAAAGCTTTCGGACAAATTATTCTATTTTTGATGGGCACAATGGGTCTCTCCTTTTTGAGAGTTGCCGTCTCCTTAACACCCATCATCTCTTTTTCACATGCCCTCCAGTTTAATCAATTTGCAACTTCTAAATTTAAAAACCTCATTTTGAAACTTCTCCAAGGGAGAGTGTCGTAACAGTCGATCCAGAATGTATGCAATTAAGAAAAGAATCGTGATATAAATCAGTGTAGTTTGAATTTAAAACACTGTTCCGCCTTCAGAGCAATTTGGGATGTGAAACATCATCTCTCCATATTTCAGAGGTCACCACAAATGGTCTTGGATCGTTCTAGTTTCTCAATCTATACAATCAATAGTATCGATAAAACATAGAAACTTAGTGGAAACCTAACTGCCTGAAAATTTAATTTCTATTTAATCCATTACATTGTGGTTCTACGAATGCAGAAATTGTTGTATTTTAAAATGTTTTAATATATGTACATTGCATTTAATCATTAGGTCACATACTTAAATTAACGGTAATGTTTTATTTTTTGAAATTGGTTGGATTTTGAGATGGTTTGGATAATGCATCGAATTCTGGAATCAAGTTATAGTAAACGGTTGGAAAGTATTAAGTTCTCTTACTTAAAATAAGTAGCTGAACCGACTTTCAAAGGAAATCGCGTACGTAGAAGTTTTGGTTAGTAAAAAGATCCGGTTGTGATACTGAGTAGACTAAAAACTTGTTGATTTTTGACATCCTCTCAATACTATGCAGCATTCCTTGACTTATTAATGAGAATACTGCATATCAATAAATAATTCATGTACTCATGATAACAACCTCTCATCACTTCATATAATCTTTTGAAATAAGCATTTGTCTTCGCAGAGATAAAATTTAGAAATCATTTCCATTATTTCTAGTTCGTGAATTAAAAAAAAGTTAAAAATGTATTTTTGAGGTTTGATATCCTTAAAAAATTACTCTGAAATATTATACTGAACTGAATATAACTGGTTATACTGAACATTGCATTCCTCTGTCACTTTAGCCAATTAAAAGTAATGAACATTTGATATGTGTAGCAATGGCGGAAAGGGCTCATCATGGTAATGAAGTAGGTCACGCTCCGCTTGTGACGTAGAAAAGCGTTAGAGATAACAAAGAATAGAATTTAGGCTAACGTTTCCATCTTCTAAATCTATTAAGGAAAAGGAAGGATTATGTTGCCAAAAGTTTCCCAATAGACACACCATGAAGGAGAAAGAAAACAAAGGACTAGGAACGATTTTTTAGATGCGCATTTAATGGTGAATGATATGGGGAATGGATAGAAATTTCTTTGAGTTAATGAAGACAGCTGAATGGAGGAACAAGAAACATTGCGGCCTATTTGACAACCCTCAGAAAGCTGTGATGTAGACTTTAGAATTTATTTGCTCTTCGATGAAATGTTTTCTTTGATTTCTGAAAATAAAAATCTTAGAAAAGGCTCAAGGACTTTATAACATATGAAAGGATATCTTGATAAGAAATATATGTTTTTTCAATTATTTTCCAGTAAGTACTTGCTTACTTTGCTAAAATATGCAGATCATTCTTTAATTCAAAATGATTTTGTTAATTTGAGCCGACACTTGCAATTTGAACGCAAACTTTAGTAATAAATAGAGGCATATATTATCTATGCATTTAAAAAATAAACATTCTCTTTTATAAACATGATGTCTTAGTTAAACCATTGATTTATATAATTTGTTACAGTATTTAAAATGTATACTGTTTTCACCCAAGAGGGCAGAGAAGTACTACAAAAGCAGCTCGAAGTTGACTATAAACACGGCCCTTAATATCAAAGTTTTAGTTACTGTTTCTCAAGAATGTTATGAACCTATCCGTACATTTAAATTCAGCATGATTTATAATATTTACTTATAAAAGTTTTTTCGTGATTATTAAAATTAATAATGAATAAAGTATTCAGATTTAACAAATTATAGTTTTCTTCATAGTATGAACTAGTTTTTACTGATGATCAAATGCAATTACAAATATTTATTTGATAGCATAAACTATTTTTATGGTTGTTCACACTGATTTTAATTAATATTTTGATTGAATTACTTTATTCATTCAAAATCAGCTGATTCGGAGCTAATTGATCTAAAGAACTCATTACTGAAAATACAGTTTTTGTGGGGAAACTTATTGAAATATTATAAATATAAGTAAATTGATATCATTGATATTCATGTAGTACATACTTTATTCATTTCATTATTCAATTCTAAAGAAATCAAAATAAATCTTAGTCAATCATATGATCCATCAATAAAAATATAAAAGTTAACGAAGTAAATTTGAATTTATCTTATCCATTGAATAATTAACTTGTAATTGATTAAAATTATGTCAGACGGTAATACGGTATAATATCTTTGATATCAGTACAAAGAGCGACATTCACCCTTCGTATATACACAGTATATTAAAGGGAGAAGTTTAGAACTCAAATTCTGTTGCCGGAACCCCTTAATATATTATAATTTTATTTTCGTATCTGATTATCGAATAAACCACTTCAATCAACTAAAGAAAATAAGCTCCCATCCCTAACACATTATAACGTTTAACTACTAATGATGGAAACCTTCTACATAAACATTATGCAGTGCATAGGTATTTCTAATTTCTTCCTTTTCTATGACATTCTTTTTCTACGCGGATGTCCCTTAAATCATAATTAGTGCTCTGTCGTGAAGGTAAACGAAAACAGTTAAATATGGAGCATAGTTTACGCAAACAAGCTTTTCATAGTTCAAAACACAACAAACCTATGTTAAAGAACAATTGATTCGAACGGAAAACTTTAGATGACGTTGAATCCCGGTCTCCTTAAATTGTAAGGACTCAACTTCCGCTTAACGAGACAATTTCATCCCCAAACTAAAAGAACCTCCAAGAAGGGAAGATTTTGGTGCGGAGGCAGGAAGTTAGCGAGTTGAAGAGTGTACGTTTCGCACTTTCTCCGTCGTTTGTCTGAGAGAATATAACGAGTCCTGGAGCTCTTCTCAGGTATTCGTACGGATGAAAGGAAGTGAGGAACGAGACGGGGAAATGATAGAAAGGAGACGTCAGGGATTCGTAAAAGAAATATGGAGTCCTATATGTAGAGAGGAGAGAAACGAAGCGGAACTGCCTTCTCTTTCGTGGTAGAGCTCATCTCGAAGAGTCTGGAACTGGTCCAGATGTGGTCATCTCTCCCGGGAAATGGTTCCTTGGAGTTTGAGAGATGGAGAGAGGAAGATAAGATCTCTGAGGAGCGATGGAGTATGCGCCGAAAATACGGTGCGTGTTTAACGAGACGGGTTCATTCCGCACGGATTTGAGGCTCCTTGTTGAGGCGCACGCGGACGGTTTTGCTTATACCTGCAGAATTAGCAGTCACATAAACTTGACTTTATTTGCGCGTTTTAATGAACTAAACGAGTGGAAATGTTTCCCGTGATATATCTGAACGATGAACTTCTTATGTAAGAATTCAATGTTTTTCTAGGATAAAGAAGAGGAAGAATTTTTAATTTTTCATTGGTTAAATAGATATGAAGTAGTTTCGTTCAGAAACGGTATCGTTCTTGTAGAAATTCTTCAGCATTTAATGAATTATGTTTATTTAAAAGAAAGCAATATTTTGATAAAATTAACATCGTTTTTATTATAAATAAATTATTTAACAAAAATAATTCATAATCATCCCATCCAATGACAGAAGTTGTGAATTATTCAGATAATCTAAAGAAATTTATTTACATCATCAGGAGTTTTACTTCTGATGAAGGTTTGAGACGGTAATAAACTATTTAATAACTACAGATGATCTCTAATCTAATATAAATATCAAGGAACACTTTTGAGTTCTTTTTCTATACCCTCTCCGTATAATTAATTACCTATTAATTAAATATTCTAACTCAAAAATTATAAATAAAATAATACTTGCATTTTTATAATCTTTCTGTAATATTACAAATGCATGAGACGTTTTCTCGAAATGGCGAATCCTGATTGTATCCGGATATTAAATCCATCATTAAAATTATTCTACTTCTTTCTCTCATCTGTGCATAAAACAAACCTAACTTATTCTGACAAAAAATAAATATCTTTTAAATATTAAAAATATCACTTTTTCTGTCTTTTTAGCAGTTTTTGTTATGCTTCAAATGTCTATTTTATTACCCAAGAACCCAAATAAAAGTAATAGACCTCTATTTGTACACATACATCTCATTTTTAACCCTTTCTCTTTTACGATGTTCTTTGCGCAATGTTACACTTCAAAGGGGAAATAAATTCCATTAATGTATGGTTTATTATCCTGAAGCCATACCGATTCACTGCCGATCTCACTTCTCTTATTTAAGTCCATTAGTTCTACAGGAGATGCTATATGGACGTTGAATTCTGTCCCTTAATCAGCAAATATTCTCATTTTTGAGAATATATTATGCTTTTTTTATTTAAATATATAATAATTGTGAATGGTTTGTATATATGCTAGGATTAATCTATGAATAGAATATACTTCATAGCTAGTTAGTGTTAGGGAGATAGATTGAAGGTAAAAAAAAATTTATAAGAATCATATTGATGATAGTAATTCAAATATCAATAATGAACTTGAAGCATTTTAAAGTAACGATATAGTTGCAGTGTTTCAAAAGTGTAAGTAGCTTTGAAGTACAAGGTTTAAAAAGCATGATTGCTCACGAAATCTATTCTCTCGGTTGAATGCAAAGCAATCAGAATGACGCACAATGATTGGCTCGCCCGATATTAGGAATGGATCCAAATGTTACTTAAGGGTCCATGAACAAAGAGAGTGATCTTGGGAAACTGAAATTACATCAATATTTTAATTACGTCATGAAGAGAGACGACATTAAAATTCGTTTGAGATGTACATATAACGTGACTTGTGTCAATTATAAATAATCTTAGGCTAATTTGTCAATACGTTCTTCGGGAGGTACCATTTTAAATATTTTCGAATTGAAATTTTAAAGAGATATTCTCCATGACTTCACGTCATAATTTCCGATTTCACACACATCAAAAATAAATGATAAGAGAATTGAATGGATTGATTACCGGAAAAAAAATTATGAAAAAAACCAAAAAACTTGTATATAAACACCGATAGTAAAATTCTGATTAAAAACATTCCAAATATTTTCCAAAATAAAAATTCTTCATACGTGCCTGAAAATAATCATTATTCATTTCAGCTCGAAGGAAATATTAAAATGAGTGAAAATAGAATAATTATACAGAAAAAAAACATTCGTTTTATAATTAGAATATATGAAATATTACCATATCATTTAATTATCATTCAAATTAAAGGAAGGTTAAATACTTTATATTATCATTCCACTGAAAGTTCGATTCTGCTATTTATGAATTTCTGGGTATGAAAATTCAATTAATCACACGATAAATTAAGGAACTTAGATGTGAAAGCAAGGTTTAAGTTCCATTTCTGAACTCCATTAACTCGGATGTGGTTTCCATACACATTCCACTCTATGAAAATTTTTTAAATGTAGATTATTATTAGCCTATAAATTAAATATAGACGGAAAAGGCGATGGTTAGACATATACCCAAACTCAAATCCATTTTAGCGTTGAGCGAATACTTGTCTAATGGCTCCTTTCAGAATCCAATTTGTACTGAATAATTGGGAAACGATGCTTCCCTTTAATTTCAAGCGACTATTTAAAGGAGATGTACTTAATATTGATTTAAACCGAACTACGGCACACGAAGGAAAATAGGATTCGGAATAATTAATCGGATACAAAGAAACAATACATCCCTTCACCTCACGAAACGTGAATACGAGGATCCTCAATCTGCATGAATAAACTCCAATTTGAGCTTTCAGTTCAACCTCTAATTATTTATTCCTCAATCCAGAATTTGCGTGTGGCTCGAATAGGTTGCAAAATATCTGACCTAGTTTCCTTGAGCAATTACGTCGAGTTCTATTTTATGAAAATTGCTACTCAACGTCCGGCTTCGCTCCACCGTCTGATAGAAAAATTAACCAAAATGTTTCTCAAATATTACCTCTCATAATAAAGGATTGAAAGCGGAGAATCTATTGAGAGAGCACAAGAAAATATGTAACCTGTAAATCTACCTAATTAAGTATGTTTCTTTAAAACCTGTCATTCCATTTTCCATATCTTTCTTATTTTATATAATTTTCTAGAATTTTATGACTGCCAAATTGAGAATACAAATCTCATATGATTTATAATTGTACCAAAAAAATTAATTTTACAATTTTAAGTATTAAAACTTATTTTGTATCCTTTTATCAACCTAAACAATTGAACTTAAATATTTGTATTCGATTTAAAAATTTGCACGTAGAGAATATGATTAAAAATCGAAAATTGAACTCAGCTAGTATTCGATCAAGAATAATTTAATTTGAAGAATATCATTTGAAGAGTTTTCTAAAATAATTAGCTAAATCTAAGAAATTACTTAAAATGAAATCAATTTCGATCAGGGAATAAAAATTTTCTTGGTTGAATCGATCTTAGCCGTAATCAAACAGTTTATCGAATTCCAGAGATTGATTTCGACAAAATAAATGATTTATTATTATTAATACTATAAAAGTAGTTACATGCATTATTTATAATAATAATAATATTCAAAATACTTTTTTTATCCCCGACTCCTATATTTGCTTTAATTTTCATATTTTGCTAATCCCATCCAAAAATAAAAAATAATATTGATACCTTTAAAATACAAGTTAACATGCGATAATTCGATTCCAATACTGGAAAAATAAAAGTTTCTGAAAATTAAAATAATTTTTAAAAATTTCATTATTTAGATCACAGTTTATTAAATTATGCAATTTTCAGGGAAATTTTAGTCGTAGCCTCCCTCTTGAATCTCATTAGTTCGAAAGTACCCTTTGATAAAGGAAAATACTTGAGGATAATGGAACACTCTGGTTGTAAAACGGTGAGAGTGGACGGCACGAGTCAAGGCCAGAGGAGGGACTATATCTGTCCAGACGAGGAGAACGACAAAAGAAACGAATGGAGAAAAACTCCAAATAAACCGTTCGAAGAAGGGTACTAATGATGGAAATTGGATAAATATTCGAATGCAGAGAATGAACTGTCTCGACATACGATGGGCCTAACTCGAAACGTGAGAAAATTGGAGAAGTTTCTAAGAGTTTGAAACATCTGAAAATATCGAGATATGTTTCATAACTTTTCCCTTTAAAAAAGAACTCATGTATATAAGTACACGATTATGTGCTAAAGTAAAATTAAAAGTAAATGTATTGCTATGAGCGAACTGTTAGTAAAGGGATAAATAATATATATGCAAAATTGAAATTAAGTACGACTGTTACAGAATTAAATTAATATTTAAAATCTATATTTATTGTTTTATTTCAAAACACAAGTAAGGTACCATGTCAAAGAGATAAATGAATCATTCCGCTAACCAACTTACTCTACAAAAAATTGAGATGTCTTCTATGAGCCGTTATAATCAATGTTTAATACTTAAAAATAGCACTTTTTAAAAACCTTTATTTTTACTTGATATCTTGCTTTCGATATCTGTTCTTTCAGTTTTATTTTTGGAATACTTAAACTGTGCAACTGTCATCTTAGAGATGGAGTTATTGGTACAAATAGACCGAATCAGAATACAGGAGAAATTGTAAAGAATGGTTATCTGGAGAATTGTTTAGTTTCAATGCATTTTATTGAATTTATGTAAAAGAAAACTTTAATTGCGAAATCCATTAATTACGCTCGAATTGAAGATAAATTTATAGTATAAATATTGATTTTGTTGGGGATCCTAAAGGCTTTGAGGAGTAAAACATTAGAAATGCTTTCAGCGGGAACAGGAAACCACGTTACATAACAACTCTGCTTCCGATTTTTAAAGATCAATACAAATTAAAACACAGAAAGGCGAAGGATATCAAATTTCGCCCTTTCCTTTGTGATTATGTTACACATAAGAATTCCTAAGTGGGCCACTCAGAGTTCAAGGAAATTGCCAAAGGAAAAAGGAACGACAAAAAAAGAAGGTTCCAAGAAGAGTTTTGAAAAATATGATAGAAAATATGCGATCAAAGAATAAGTTATTCAAATGAATGTATGATTTAAAAAGGGGAATGAGAGCGATCTGATATCACATGGTGACACTTCTATGGAATAGCAGCTGTAAAGGGCAAGAAAATAGTTGGAGACATAAATGAGAATATTATAATTACTATACCCTCAGCCTTGGGATAAACGAACGTTACTTCTCTTTCATCATTAACTCTACAAATTACAAAATGATGGTGGAACATCATTCACTCATTATTCTAAGCAACGTTCGATAGACATCTAGCTATTTACATAAACTCCAGGACTCAGTAATGTTGTATTATAATGTGCTATAAGAATTTTCATAAATTCGAATCATGACAATAAAGCCTGAAAAGTTTTAATTTAATTTGATTTTCTAAGCGAATCTATCCCCATACTATATTTCTGTTATTAAGTCTTATCTTTTTTTAGATTCAGATGCATTAACTTTGATTAAAATCATTGCAGAAGAGCAAGTACTCCTCTTTCATGTTGTTGCTGGTTGAGAGAGAGAAGAAGATAAAAAAAAGAAAAAGTTGAGGAAACTGTAAAGTCACAAGGATTCACCGCACACCAATGTGTTTCCTCTACAATGACTATGACGATCATTTAATCAGATGGGATGGATGCAGTTCCTTTACAAGAACTGTCTGCCTCCGGAAACTGCTATAATACAAAGCTCTTTTATCATCAGAAGTCTAAATTTGAGAGCGATTTTAAATCGACGACACTTCACTAGAAAAAATCAGGTTGAGGAAGAACCTCGATTTAGAGGCGTAAAATGTTACCTGCATTCTCAGGAAACGACTTCCTTAAAAATTAATAATTATTACTGCACATTATTTCTTTTATTTTAACTCAAAGATGATAGCGTCTTACCTCCCACCTCAAATACTTTTTTCCTTTTTAACTAGGTTGGCATAATTCTGCATAACAAAAGAATTGAAAATTCAATCTTTAAGTAAATGTTGTTAAATTAAAAAATTATTTATTTCTTCTAAATCGCTTTTTACAAATCCAAAAATATACAAATAAATAAATCAACGTTTTGAGAATAAAAGATATGTAAATTTTGGCATAGTTAGAAAAAAGATATTTTGGATGATAACATCCATTATTGAATCATCTTTATATATCTTGAAATAGACAGACGCCGATCTTTAACCATTTAATTTCACATACAAATGCATATTTTATTCATAATAAGTGGTTCTCTCCCTTCAGTTCCTGGGAAATTCACCTAGCAACCACATTGAATATTCCCCTAATATCGTTAGGGTTATAATTCGCGATAATGTTGCTGACATCTGAAGGAAATTTTCGAAAACATCCTCTCCCTAGTTTACACTACGAAAGGGGAAACTGGAGCCAAGGAAGTGATTCATGAAGAAAAATACTAGCAGCAATGGTGTAGGTAGTGAGTGAAGGAAAGGTAATAGGCAGGCAGAGAAAAAGAAGAGATCAATTACGCTCGGTTATAAATAGAGGGGAATTTTGAGTGGGCGGAGGGAAGAAAAAGAATCGGATAAATGTATTGGACATTCTCTTGGCATATGCGGCTGCATGGCCTCGGGCCGCTCTGTCTCTTCGAAACCCAGCTATTTCGCGATTTTTTCTCCATCGCCGCTTTATTCGTATGCACTCCTTGTTACTCGCACTTCCATTCTCTACTCCAATTCATTCTCCCGTTCATTCGCTTGTTCGTTCACGAGAATTTGTCTTCTTCTTTTTTCTCTTTGTGCAGTTCCGTTGGAATGTAACGATGGTGAGTATTTGGGCATTTAAAATTATTACTGGGAGTTTTATGTCAGAGGAAATGGTGAATGTGACGACTGACAATTTTGCCACCATAAAATCGTAGCTTTTTATAGTTCAAATGATGGAAATTGATTTACGATTATGTTTTGGACCAAAAATTTTATTATTTAAATAATTTTTTCTTGCATTATTTTTTTAAGAGCAAGTAAAATTGAATCGAAACTTGTACATATACATTAGTAAATGAGACTTGTGATTAACGCAATGAAAAATATCTCCATAAAATAGAATGGATAACTGTCTGAAAGATAGTTCTTCGATGCTGCAAATGTTCTTTCAGCGCCTCTTACTCTTTCCACAAAGAAATCGATATTCGATGTCCCTTTAGTCATCCACCAAATCCATACATCGCCCACTCCTTTTCACCTGCCATTCGCCTAAACATCCCTTGTAACGGAAAATCCAGATGAGTTAATTTTTGCCCCATTATTTATAAATCGACTTAGAAACGGCGTTTCCACACAAAAGCCGGAACTTAGATCGGTTTATCCTCCATCCCACGCATTGGGAGCTTTAACAGTAAACGAAAGGATGTCCTTTTCATAACAGATGAAATCACACCCTTTTGTGATATCCAGTGACGTATAACGAAGTGTTTTTTCCTTTCTAACAACGTATGGGGTCTTAAAGGTATTGAATTCGATACTTAAAGAAGGATATGCGCCGCAAGGATTTGATTGGGCGAGTTTTTTCGTAACTCTGAAGTTGTCATCCGTTTGTTTTAAGTGGACTGTCAGTCTTCATGATGATAGGTAGCGGATCCCTTTTGCGAACATAAAGATGACACTAATGCCGTCATCTTTCGACATGGTCGTTTCGTCTTTTTTCGTCCTTATCTTTCTGAACGGTTTTAGAGGGAGGAATTTATGCCATTGCCAAAGTCCAAGGCCATGTCATTATGGTTTAAGAATTCGGTATCGAATTAACAAAATGAGATATTTGTGTCAAGGGCAAGGCTATATATAAAACTAAAGTTTTGTTTTATAAATATTTAGATCTACACTCATAGTATCTACAAGAAGATACTATGAGTTTATACTGAGGGTGTGGGCTTGAGACGGGACGAATGTCTGATCTTCCCCTGATGTTATATATCCATATATAATTAAGACTAAGTTGAAGATATATATCATCTGATATTTATTTATTAAACCAATGCTAAGTGGCTTATTATTTTTTGAATCCGTATCGTTCATACATTTCAAAACAAGTTTATTTTATTTTAATTAAAAATTTAATTTTTAAATTTATATAAATGCTGTATGGATATTGTATTATTCATATAAAGTATCTTGTTTACATATAGTATAAAAACCATATTTAAATTTAAATATTATATTTTCTAGCAACCATCAACTATAATTGGATTTTAAAACGTCTAAAATTTCCAAATAATTTTTTGTTGAGTCACTGAACGGATTCAAGTAGGAAGTAAGGATGGATTAGAATCTACAAAAAATCTACTTTAAAAATTATTTTGAAGACATCTTATAAGTTCAGTAAATTATACAATCCAATAAATAGGGTAATTATAAATAAGACAAAGAAATTATGCCCATAATATTTCCTCTAAATATTATAGAAATAGGAAAAAGTGTATTTTAAATGGAAAATGAAGGTATACTATGTTTTAGGGTCAGGAGCATTACACAAAATTTTCCTCTATTTCTCACAATATAACTGAAAATATTATTGAAGAGTAATTTTTCCAGGTAAATTGACATTATTAACTAATTATGAATGTTCGTGAGTACCGTTCCGTGCAAATACGTATTCTTGGGTGCGATTTTGAAGTACTTCATATTTTATCTCCGATGTGAAAATAGAAACTCGGTGTAAAATTTCTATTTATGAGTAACCGGTATACTTATGCATTAGAAACAGCGTGAGGACTGTTTTCGCTTCGAGTAAAACAAACTGAGATGATGGCTTTGATGCCCGGATACTGATATAAGGTTGGAAATAGCCACAAAAAGATCTTCCGGAATTACGATCCAAAAATCCCGGCGCTGGATAATTCGCCCTTGTTCTTGGCACGAGAACGCATCTCAAAACATTTATCCTTAGAGAAAAAACGTTAGTCCGCCGAACATGCGCAAGGTTTTTGAATTTCGACTTTTCTACCGTCTCTCGTTTCACGTTTTGAGCTGAAGAAATAAATATAGCTCAGGAAAAAGACGGAGATACTTGAAGACTATCAGAAGGCAGATTAACAGGGCGGGGCTGCATGAGGAATTATTTTAAAATGCCGACTCATCCTTTGGATAACTGGAGGACGGATGGAAAGGCCGGGTGTCATAAGAAACGAATCTAAAATATCGTCCCTAGTTTGCTTGATTTTATCCTCTTGAATTAAAAAAGTTTCCTAGATTTTTTAATATTTAAAACCATCCACTTAAGTCCCTTTTTAAAAATGCATCTTTTTTCGGTGTAAAACTCGACCAAATTTAGAAAACTCAAGTGAACATAAACTTCATTTAAGGAAATGGATGGATATGATCGAATATAGAATTTAAAGAAATATACTCGATTTATAGCGCAATTTTACAAAACACAATTGGAAATATTAGTAAGTGGAAATGAGGAAAACTAATTTTCAGAAGAGAGTTGGAAACCACGTTGTCAATAGATATCTGTTACAACTCTAAACCCTACAAAAATGCATTTCTCATGTTCTACACATGAAATATTTTTATATATATTTATGACTTATATACAAATTTTGGCTTATGGCTACTGCAAACTAAAAATATAAATTGCATCAATGTGAAAAATTTCAACGAGACGAAGATAGGTAATATATAATTGATACTTAAGAACCTGATCAAACTATTTAAGAAATATATAGACATCATTTGTAGCTAAAAAATAGAAAACTATACGACATCCAATCAAGCACTACTACATCTATATATACATATATAAATGGGTAATTCATATTTTCTGTTGTACAAAGAAAATCAATAATGTTGAAAGAATCTTAATTTTAGTAAAAAATTCCATAATTTCAAGGAATTTGAAGATTTTAGTTAACGAGGATGCAAGATGAGGTGACTTTGGAAAGGTTTCTATCTCTCTGGTGAGCTAGGACTTGGTTTTGCTACTTTTGGATACGACCACAATACCATCGTCCCGTTTTCAGCAGCGTTATTTTTAAGAGCAAACCTCCAACTCCGCAAAACCCGCTTCCTTTGCCTCCCAACCTTCAAAAACATCTCCAACATCGCTTACTTAATCTCCTTCCCATGATGCACGTGTTTCGCTCAAGTACACTCTCCTCTAGTCTGCCTATCGCGATAGATACCTCTACATGATGCCTTGGCATGATTATGGAGTTCTGCTCCAGATTAAATCATGTGTATCCATTTTTTTCTTCACTTCCATCGATGTAAATTTTCTATACTTCCATCATATATATTCCGTATTTAGATGACAATTGATACTAGTTGGTTGGAATGCCATGGTAACGATCATTAGCTATAAACATTTAGTAGTGCGGAAGAAAATTTCCTCGACGTGAAGTAGATTTGGGAATTTAGCATCTGAATTTAATTTAGAAGAATTTAGAACTCTGGACGGGTTCTTCTTTTAAAGATCCAACTTTGGAAATAAAATTACTTCAAAAGTTTGCACACTCCTAAACTGCGTAAGAAATCAGTTTAAATGCCAACGCATAAGTTAATGGCCTTCTTTACGTCATAATTACGAACAAGATTAGTATAAATATTAAAGTTAACATGCAGCTTTCTCCATTATGTGAAAAAATAAAGATATTAGTCAAAACACTATTATCGCAATAATTTGTTTCTAAACAAAAATAATTTTTCTTGCTCCGAAGCTTATGAAATTATATTAAAATGGAGAGAATGAATTGCAAAATTTCCATAATATCCATATCGAAATAATAAAGATGAAGTTTTGTTTATGTATATATTATAAACTTTTTCAAAATTCAAGCAAAAATTGAACTCCTAATTAAATATTTATATTTTTGTTTATTTAATTTAATTATAGTTTTAAATCTATTACAGCTAGATAGGGCTTTCAAATATTAAAAAGTAATTTTCAGCCTCCCATAAGTTATAAACGCCTAAAAGAAAATCCCTGTAGCTTCAAAAGCCAAGAGAGGAAGCCAAAAAGACCATCTTTGCCTACTTCTTGCTTCCGTGGAGATTTCCTATATTCAGTTCCTCTGTCGTCTAAATTTGTCGTCTACGCGCAGCGATTTATATATTAACGGGGACGTAATTTTGTCTCTTGATACAGATGACACAAACGGATTTTCTTTTTAATCTCTCCAGAATAAACAAAAATTGGTTTTGTCCTTGGAGTTTTGGAAAATGAAGGATAGTCTGGACTCATAGCGAAGGGGGTTCTTCCGCTGAAAAGCTCTCTTAAATGCGCAGCGGAAATCTTAAAATTTATGTTGTTTTATACACCAAGAGGAAGGTTGGTGAATCACCTTGTTTTCATGTTTCGCTTTCGCTGAAATGTGTTTGGAAAATAGGAAATGGACGAGGAAATAACTATTAAAAGCATAAATAAAAATAAGAAAGTGTTTCTAGAAATATTAATAATAACTATTTATACAAATAGTAAGTATTGTACTAATACAGTGACTTAGATTGGCGAACTTAAAATATCATGTGACAAAAATTAAGGTTTCAAATATAAACAAGATTTAAAAAGAGCATCTTCAACCAAGGTTTAACGTACGATCCTTGGTGTTCAAATTCACTTTTTATTGCTATTAATTATTACACAAAAATGATTCTAGTATGCATCAGTGCATAATAAAGATAAATATGTACACGAAAATTTATTGGAAATATTCTCCTTCGTCTCTTTTGTCTATAGTATTATATGCGGTATTTAACATTTGTAATGTTTTGATTACGAAAAAGACTTTTAAAACGTTTCTTGATCGTTATGGACCAGTTTGGAAAATTAAAAATTAAAAGATAATTCACCTGGAAATTAGGCAGTGGCATTGCGAGCGCGTCGCGTGGGTTGCAGCACTTCAAGGAAACCACTTGCTAAATATGATGAGGCAAAAAGGTAATGGAATGCAGGTCGTGGTTCCAAACAATCAGATATTTTCCATTTCGTGGTAATAAATACTATTCACAAAATCAAGCTTAACTCATTCTCTTATTCTCTAAGTACTGTGTTTTGACAAGGTTATTATGCATAGAGATGTTTATGGAGATGGAATAATACATACAGTCTTTGACTGAACTACATCAACGAAGTATATACGTGACGTGATAAAACAATCCACCAATCTATTTTGCTCAATCTACTTGGTCTCCATTTATCGTCAATTACAATAATTGAATTTCCTCATCTAACCTCCAATGAACATCAAAGTGTAACAGGGTCACGGCCGTGGCAAGTCGTGTGCGAGACAGCTCTCTATGCTTCCGACAGCCGAGTTAATTCGAAGATATACTTGTTAAACATGTTACAAAGAAATGAGATGGGTGTATCACTACCTCCCTTCCTTTGACTCGTAATTAAGTATTTTCCAGCGGAAAATTTTGCACTTTAACCCTTTTCAAGTTCTTTTAAATGCTGTACTTATTTTTAAAACAAAGTTAAATAACATTACAATCACAAAGTATTTTAGGCCTTACATAAATATTCACGTTGTTTTGTTAAAATTTCGTAATATTAAAAAAATTATTAATACCGTGCATTAACGGGGCACATTTTCGAGGCACTTCAAACTTCCTTTGTTTTTTGTAACATTTCGTATATTTTGTGAAGAAAAATCGATATTTTTCCTAGTTTTATATTCATGAAGATTCAGAGATATCTGGAAAGTCTTTGAGCACACTCAAAGTGAAATCATGGCGAACACTTTTCTCCGTCGTCGTCGCGAGAATATCTCTTTTCGAGAACTTTTAACAAACTCAACCATTTTTGACTCCTTTAGTGATGCAGAATATTTTAGCATATCTGCTAAGATACACTTTTAAGTGAGAAGCACACGCTTGTGTGATTTTTCTTCTACCGTTGTCGTGTATTTTCTAGTTCTTAGCGTTTTAAATTTTATGCTTTAAAGAAATGTTGACTAAGGACTCGACTGTCAAAAATAATTTTCTTCTTTTTAAATTTATTAAAATTTCATATTATTCTACAAAGTAATTTCTCAATGAAAACATAAATTTATTAGTACATCGACGGCAAAGAGAATCGCTAACATGAGCTACAGTAACAGGATTTTGTCTTAATCGGCCAAATTTTAAATTTATTTGGGAGCTCAATCATAAATTATTCGATTTAATCTTAAAAAGCGATAAATTTTAAGCAAATAATAAATGTACAAAGTGTCAGAATTACAAAAATTATTAGTGCTTCATCATATAATGTTATTAAAACTATTTTTCTAAGGTTTATCGGAAATTATCCACTATTTTGCATTCATCTTTTTAATATGTGCTGGAATCTCAAACGCGATGGAGACCTCATCTGTTGGAACCGAAAACGGTGAATAAAAATTTCCAGATGTTACCACTTCTCCAAATAGAGTATGAAGTGTAATTGTGGCAGAAGAGAAAGTTGGGATGCTGGGGAGATGGACCCGTGGAGATATAAATGGAGAAACGATGGGCGAAGAGCCCTTGGAAGGCTTGATGAAGGATCTGAGTGCAAAAAGAAGGGATCGAACTGAAGCCTCGAGAACATTTACGCCGTCAGATAAAACCTTGCCTACAGACATAAATCTCAGTCATCTGTGAAGTATGTCCCGCGTTTTTCTGCAAACATAATTTTTCCTAATTACTTTCATCGGGAGGAGTAAATCAGATTCTAAAGGTCTCTTGCAAAAAGTTGTCTTCACTGAGCCCCTTGGCGTATAAAGTATGGCTGCCGAGCTGTAATTAAATATTATGGTGTTATATTTAAACGCTTATAAGTTACCAAGTCGACGAGTCCAATAGATTCTCGGAACTTTCATGACCAAGGATTTCTATTTATTCGGAGTTAATATATATTCCTCGCATATCGTAAATAATCAGAGCGGAATTCAAAATAAGATCAAGTAAGGATCTTAAGATATATATATATAATATATAAAAATAAAGTTAATATATTTATGTCTTTAGAGATGAATTGTATTTTATGCGATCCAAATTAAATTGCAAATCAGAAATTTAACAAAAATATCAACAATAATAATAACAACAATATATAATAATATTATATATATAACAATATATATTTAAACGTTAGATTGATGCGGGATAAGCAAATTAATTAATTATATGCTAATATTAAATGAAAGATCGATAAACATTCAAAAAGGATATCTTACATAGTACACTACGCAATACTTGCACAGAGGCAAATAATAGATCCGATAAAGGATATGAGACCATATTCATTGAAGTTCAAATAAAGGTCTGTAAATTACATATTAAGAGGAGCATTGGTATATGGAAATTTTCTTTTTTAAGTAATATTTCAAAATTATCTCTCTGGAAAATTATGCGCCATTTCCTGAAATGAGTTAATGTCATATTGGAACATGTAAAAACATCAGTTAGCATACTGGATAGAATAATATTTTACGCATGATTCTCATATATGATGTGGATTGGAATATCAATAATTTAAAAATCCTCAAATATTCCTAACGATTTTTCCTCGTTTCAAATGTGAAAGATGGAATCACAGCACTAATTTTAAATCCACTTCCACTTTTCCATCGGAAATATCCATTTTAAAAATACATCATTGGCTTTCATAACCTTCCTCACCGAATCGACGATATTTTTCGATCTATCGGTTGGTATAGTGAACGAGCCTTAAAGCTCCTGCATTACGTCGAGTTTGTCATTACTTTATGACCAAGGGATTAAATTAGAGCAATCCACACGTAGGTAAGAGGCTTTTAGTGAGTTTTGGAAAGCAACGGGGAAAGCAATTTGCGACCTCTTTGTTGGAGTTAATTTATCACCACCAGGCGAATTAGTACCACACTTGTTTGGTGCTCTTGATTTATTGTTATTGCTCATAAACAGTTGTTACTTTCTATACTTTCGAGCACTAAAGAGTTTCTAATATTAATATGATGATTTCTAAACTCTATTTCTAGTTTACCATTGAAAATTATATAAAATACAAATTATTTGGATATATTTTCCAGTGCTTACTTGTTTTTAAAATAGAGAGCTGTAAAATGTATCAAATGAAACACAGATGCGAGAACCTGTGTAAAAGGGTGCTAAGTCTTATAGAAATGATTCACCGATTTATCAAGTATTAATTATTAATATATGTCTGTATTATTAATTATTTGTTACTAATTTATTATTCCTTGCTTTTCTAAGATTGAAATTTTGTTATCAAATATGAAATATAGGTACGTTTCAAAATATATGTAATCCACTTTATATAATTTTTTGATGCTTGCAGCTGATTTTGAAATCACTATGCTATGCACTATATAATTCTCATTTTAATATTTTGAGTAATAATTATTCTCCATGCCACAATTTTCGCTCTTTATATTATTCTTTCATTGAACTACCATTTATTAAGATTTCAACTACTTGATTACATACAAGAATACATA
Organism: Pantala flavescens; assembly: GCA_020796165.1. NCBI lineage: Eukaryota > Metazoa > Arthropoda > Insecta > Odonata > Libellulidae > Pantala > Pantala flavescens. Next base: position 52,467,915 of record CM036883.1, read on the forward strand.
CATCATATGACGTAACAAAAAGTGTGTAAGAATACTGATCCAAAATTATACCCTATTTAATATGCTCTGACTTTAAAATATCATTAAAAATCTTTCTATGAACAAGATGATTTTTTTATTGACGCTTAATTAACATTTAATTGGTCATGAGTAATAGTAATAAATAATTAATAGTAATTCGCAATTAATAATGTTTGACCTAGAAAATAAACCAGTATTAATCGTAAAATTTATTAATTTGGAGATTATGCAACTTATTTTAAAATATGAGTCTATATTTGAAACATCATTCCCCGTTTTCTTTTATAATTTATTTCAAACTAAGGCCACCAAGTTTTTACGAAGCGGCCCATGTTTTCTTTCCGTGTCAAAATCGCCGATCAATGTCTGACGGTACGAGTTCTAATTCCACATTGTCTATACACTGAGTAGTTTACGAACTGTGGTTTGGCAGCCATCCCCTTGTCTCCGCCACCGGTTGCAAACACCACTTCCCTCAGCAATTTCCAGGGCAATTTTCCGTGACCTCGACCTATAGCCATCGTCTCCAATGACCCAAAAGGAAAAGCCACTTAGCCAAGTTTCCTGACAAGGGAACAGCGCCGTCACACGCTGTTTAGATCGTCCACGCACTTTCCTATGATTCCCTATGATCCTTGAATGCGTTCCTTTGACCCTTTCAATGCCTTTCTTCAAACTAGAACTTTGATCGAGTTAAGACATTTCGTTAGATTTCATTTCATATGTTCCATCACGTCGTTTAAACAGTCTCTTATGAATAAAAAATACATATTATATGTATTTCAAATACACATACTAACATTATAGCAAAAGTATGTGGTCCTAATAAATATTCTGTAAATCTTTGGAAATTGTTCAATATTTGTACAACAGCTATATAATAATGCTATGACAACATAACTTACGTAAAAAAAGTGCGGTGATCGATGAATTACCAAATTTTCCAATGAGTAAAGCAGTTAGTGCAGTTTCAAAGAAATAAAATCTTCTATTAAATTCTGCATTTACATATGAGCAGTGTTATTCGCAAGTGAAAAACTATTTGTTAATGATAATGAACACATGAACCTTGAGTATTTTACTACTTTCATCTTAATTGATCCGGACGTATCTAAGAGAGAGCTGAATTCTTTTTAGTCCTATCTCCTCCTCAACCGATTTCATATATTTTTTTCATTTGATCCAATCGTTGCCTTCGATTTGGTATCTCCTGAAGCATTCACTCTGTTCCCCTTTCCTCCTTGGATCCCTCTCCATCAACCCCTTGAATCCCATTGGATTGCGTCATGTACGGGACCATTTCCTCTCTGCCGACCATTGCACCATAAGTTTTCCAGCGGTTCGTCTCTGCACACCACGGAGGATCGGGCGAATAAAAAAGAGTGCTTTATCGTGCTTTTCCCCAAATCGTGATTGACAAGCGGTCGGATGGATGAGTTAGTTTTACGGACTCTTCGTGACTCCCTCCCATGAAAGCTTTTACGAAAATAGTTTGTTTACGGGACATTATTCTGCGGGAGAAGACGTATTTCGTCTTTATAGTTTCTGGAAATCAAATGTTTCCCAGCTGTTGTGTTGTTTCACGCTTTGGAGGAAACGAGGCAATTTGGCGAAGCAAAATAATTTTGGAAAATTTTTTAAGCTAGGTTAGCGAACTCGATATAATTTGCAAAACAGGAGGGAATTGTGATTAGATGCGGATTAATTTTGCACATCGGCGTCAATTTTGCGTAAGTAAGTCAATATTTTCTTACTCTAAGCTGGATGAGTATCTTAAAGCAATAAACCTATTTTTTTGAATAAAATAAAATCTTGCACTTAAGACAAAAGTTCCATTTTCCTGAAATAATGCCCGTTCTGTTTCGTGTAATTTCAAAATATGCTTAAATTAACAGGTGTGCCGAATGAAAAATGCTTCAGTTGTTGTGACCACGTAGGCTCAAAACACAACCGATAGAAAATTAAAAATATACTTAACTAATCTGCGAGTGGATTCTTAAAAGCACATAATAAAAAAGTAATCACTCAATAATTAAATTTGGAAAAAAAATCGGGAAAGGGTTAAAAATTTTTATGCATGTTTAATACGAATATTTTTCCATAACATTATCTAAGGAATGAAAATATATTTATATAATTTAAAAGGTTACATTACAGATTTGACTTTTTTATAAATAAGAGAAACATTCAATCTATATTACGAAGAGTATTCAATAAGAATAGCCTAGCTATTTAAAGAACTAGACGAAAGATAGTACTCGAGGTTATTGATAAGAAATAAATAAAGGATAATTAAAGGTAACGTTGACCTTTCTAATTATACACTAACTAATTTCAATGGTATATTCTCATTCAATGGTATATCTCATAAATTTTTCCCTTCAAATAAATAGAAAATCATGAAATATTTTAATATAATATATAAAAATAATAGTATTTCATCAATTTTATACGGTATAAGCAAACAGAATTAATTTAATCATTTTGACATGACATACTAACTTTAATAATAGAAAAAAGTATGGATGAGTATGGAACTATTGCACACATATAAATATGGTCATAGAAGAATGCCATTTGATAAATATCGCCTTAAGAATAAAAGAGATATGCAATCTACCTTCAATCTGGAGAAGAATATTTAAATGTCAATGTTTAATTAACATCAATTAATTTATAGTAAATACAATCTCCTTCTACAATTTCCATCAAGTATGTAGGTCATCCCTCGGCATATATTGCAGCATTTGAGGTAGCTTTTAATGGGAAATACGACGCAGTGCAATCGGAATTCCTGCTCTTAATAACATCGCGATAGAATTCATCAGCAGCACATCCGCTGGACAAATGAGAATCGATCCATTTAATCAAACGTCGAACAAACAGGAACTGCTACACGCCATCTCACGATCTAGGGATGTCGAAGGGAGAGAAAATATCTTGCAAACCCCACGTCTTATCTTCTTTCAACTTTAATTTCAAACAAGTTTCGCTCAGGTTCAACTGAGATAATGACGGGTGCCTATTTTCCATTATATATCAGTCCATTACATTTTATTGATTAACACTTCGATTAAAGTCTTTGCTACACACAAAAATTTCAAGGAAATATATATTTTCATCTTGAGAAATGGAATTCACATAATTGAAGCTGTAAATTATCGATTGATTCAATGTGATAACTATAATCGCTTACTTCTGGATGGTTTTATAGCAGAATCACAAGTTGAATACTGCATTTACATGCTAGTGCCAAGAAAATAATTAGATTGACATCACTGATAATTACATAAAAATAATTCCCAAAAAATGAACATCAGCGAAAACCCTTTCATCTCTAAAAGACTTTGAATTCAGCTAAAAAGCGAGTAAATCAGTCTCTTCTAGAGATCTTCAGCTTCCATCTCGTAAAAAGATTAAATAGGAAGTAGCAGTAAAATATCGCCAACGAAAAAGCTCATCGTGTTGAACGATAAAACTCTAGCCTTATGTCTCCAGCTCTAAAAAACAGAATATTAGCCTGTTTTCCTCTGGAAATCTTTTTTAAAGCCAAAAACGAAAAATATCCATTTTACGAGAGGAGAGTTCATAAGCGGTTAATGAAAGTTGTTCCGATTGGAACTATCTTTCGGATAGAGTTGGGACATGGAGATGGAAATGGGAAAAAAGGTGGGTTACTCATCCGTTTAAATTCCGGAACTTCCGGCCTTCAACTGCGAGTGGGTGACGGTTAACCAGAGTCAATTAGGCGTTGCAATTAATGTGGTTGGATTTTTATTTACCGATTAAACCACCACTTCCTCGGAACTAGGAAGTGAGGGTCGAAAATGTATGAAATGAAAGTTCCTAATACGATAAAATGTTGCAAATTGGAGGTGTTTAATGGGAAATTGTAGAAGGAAATTACGTAAGATGGTTGTATGGTCTATTAATAAAGATTTACTAGAATATAGCTAAAATTACCATTTCGATAATATTATTTATATTTGACTGGAAATGTTTTATTTATGTATTCCTCAATGTAAATGATTAGAGTTTTCAGATACGGTGTGTTTCTTCTTTTATAAACAATTTATAATTGTGAGTTTCATAGCCTTTCCTGCTTCTTTTAGTTATAGATGTTTGTGTATGTATATATATACAAGGAATAATCTCCTTAAAGTATAATTATAAAATAAATTTTTAAAAAAATTTTGTAATTCTTCTTCGATTATTTTTCATTATTATTAATTATAATTATTTATAGTTTTCAACTCACAAAACTAAGAATAGTTTCTCTTGAACATGACTCTTTTCTTTGATTGTTATTGCTTTTATTATTTAAAATAGTACATCTACTTCCAGAACTTGAATAAAAAGTCTCTTTTTAAGGTAAAATAAATAATTTATTATCTTTGATTTCAAGATTTTCATTATATAAAATAAAATATATCGAGGATTATATATTGCAAAGCAAGCCTAAAGGGATAAAATTGGGAGAACTATTATTTTTTTAACGTATCCTCACGATTATATATATATATATATATATATATATATATATATATTTTAGAAAGTTCCCTTGAGTAAAGACTATAAATAGAGCGTATATATGAATTGGATTTGAGAAAGTTTCCAGTGGAGGCCCACACAATCTGTGGAACTACTTCGACCTTTCTCAAATTGAATGCTCTCCCCAAAGATCCTCGAAATCCATCGATGACAATAAAAGAATGTTATGGGAGCGGCTGAGGCGTTGGAGAAAATAAAAGAAAGAGCCCTCTGAGGGAAAGGTTGGGAAATAATTAAGAAGCGAAGGGAGGTGAAATAATTTAGAGAAGCTTGAGTGGTATCAAATAAAGAAAGTTCAATTAGTGATGTCCTCCGAAGACTTCAAGGGAGAAGAGAAGCAACTGGGACGAGTTGGAGAGTTCACAGATATTTTCGATAATTCTAACAAAGAAAAGAGATTAATAAATTTAATCAATTGTCCGGACTTCAACTTCAAAGAATTGGCAAATATAAGTTGGGTATGAACTCAATTGTCAGATACACCACTCAAAAAAAAGGAAATTCTTTCCAATGAAAATGGGAAGCTATGTGACAATAGTTTACTACTATAACCGTACCCATAAAATTATGAATCTTGTGTAAAATTTAAAGAGTTTAAATATGTATCTTTTTCTGAAACTTTATAATTTTCTGAATTGTAATCTGAGAAATAATACAGAAGATATATATAATGATAAAAATATAAATATGATAAATATATATAGTACTATAAAGATAATTATATTTCATTAGGGAAGTTATAAATTTTTGAATTTTAATCCTGATCTTAAATAGGATTTAAATTACTTTACAAAATTCCTATGTTTAAAAAATATATACATTTCTGATATCGGTTTTAAATACTCATGCCCAAGAACTAATTTCGCGCATGTAGTGTAAAAGGCCAATTGAGGCAGTATCTTCTATAAAAATGCTCTGAAAACCTCGTTAAATAAACCGATAATCCAATTATCGGTATATGAAAATGCATTATCTAAATATCGTTACTTTTTATTCATTCTTTTTTTGCATGCAACCAAATTCACCAAAAATTTTACCTTGCGTTTCTCCCATAAGTAATAATAGAAGCAATGATAGATTGCTTTAAAAGTAGAGAGTTGCGGGAGAGAATTTTCGTGAGAAACCCGCTGAAGGAGAAATGGGTTCGCTCACGGAGTCTATTGGAATTATCGATCCATCATTTGATGAAAGTTATTCGATTTTCTCTCACGTATTTGATGTGGAGCAATTTCTCATAAGTGAGTCAATATTGGGTTACTCGAATCATTTTGAGAATCAGAAGGGTAAATACATCAACATTTTTAGCATATTTGCTGACGTATAAAATATATGGAAGAAACTGTAATAATTATTAATAACTCCAGTTTCTTTGCCATTATTTTATTCAATATTGGTTCGGTAAAATTTTTAATTCGACTCAACTATATCTCCGTTCATTCAGGAGATCTAATCATTAACACTAGAACAGCGGAGGGTGTCCTCAGGACACCTCGCCCATGAAAAAAACGCACCATTTTTGTAATTTGTATCATAGAAAAAAATCGTTTCGTGACTTTTATTTATTTAATATTCTGCGTATTTCTACCAAGTTTTATAATTATTGGAACATTTTCATAGGAGATCCTACCACATACCCCCTAGAACAGCGGAGGTGTCCTCAGGACACCTACGTAATATTTACTATTATTTATTATGATAAAACCTTCATTGTTTTATATTAGAAGCTCTTACGAATGTACTTTGAGATAATATTGCTTTTTGCTATTCTTTTTTCCCCGTTCTCTAAAATTAATTAATTATATTGTTATTTATAAAAATTTGAGGTAGCAATTCTAATGATGATTTGAGTTGGAAACATTTTGCCTTATATTTTCTAATATTTCCATTTATAAGATACGTTTCCCATTTCTATTTTCGCAATTGACTAATTTGTCTTATATCTTTTTGTGACACTCACTCATTGAATATTGCCACGCTTGCTACAATCCCGATATGAAAGTGACGGTGAATGATCAGCTTTTTCCCAGAAAGTGTAGATGTCTATTCACACAATTTATTCTTCATAAACATGATAAATATGTACTTAAGTTTCGGTTAGTAATGGATTTTAATTCCAAATATGCATAGAATAGATTTCCATAAGTTATCGAGTTGGAGGATAGGCCATCTTCCTGAACCATGTGGTCATGACCTTGATGGGACCTTTCCTATATAAAAGGAATTAACCTAATGACCGATAATTATTTTATATTAAAGACACTATTTAAAAGGCTGAAGAAAGCAGGTATTTTTTATCTGAAACCTAGAACAAATTGTGATGAGAGTCGCTGGAGTTGAAAACCAGCAAAAACCTTCTGTGAATTCCGATGCTGTCGAAAAATGAAGAAAAATCCTTGTTTATAAAATTAAACCGAATAAACATGTTCTTCTCGCGATTTAGATGCTTTCTAATGTCGTATTTGACAGTATTAGTAAAAGAAAATCAGATGCGGTGACGTACCATAATTGTACAAAAAGCGGCGTAGTGGACCAAATGGCGCGAAGGCACACGGTATGAGCAGACTCACGACGTTGCCTTATGCATTCTTTTCACATAAAAATTTATCTAGCAGAAGTCAATGTATAGGTTATTTGCAAGCAGAAAAGAGGTCGCCAAATAACCAGATATAGATTCTTGCAACGAATCGCAGATAAACAAAGTAAAACCTAAGCTGTCTAAAGAGATCTCAAAAAGGACCTAAGTAAACACTAGATGCACGAGACATCATCCAATGAAGCCACCGATATCTGTTCAAAAGAAAACACAAGTGAAATATAGCATCAGATAAGTGTAAGAAGTGCAAGGAATAGGTTAATAGAAACTGTAACATCAAGAAGATTTATCTATTAGCTTCGTGGAAGGATTCTGTGGAGTAATTACTTCGTGATAGCATCATTGTGCTAAAAAAGAAAAATTAATATAATTGCGTATGTAAATAACATTTAAGGTCCAGTTTGTGTCTTAAACCTTATTTCTAGTCTTTTTGTTGTGAAATAAAATCAAAGGAAGGTACGTGAAGCGGTAAAGTTTTATTACGCGAGTTTATTTTTTCTTGTACCCCATGTAAATTGTTAATAAAATCGGGTAATTTTCAAAAGTTGTTCAAGCAAATAATTATTTTATCTCGAAAAGGCTTTATATTAATTTATTCGTATAATTAATTTCTGGCTTTACTGTTCTGCATATTTTTATATCGGAATATGAGTCTCATGAAAATGATTGAACTCAACAACAATTTCTATATTAAATATGTAGCAACTATTTACCTCATGATCTGCCGATAAATAAGTACCCATACTTAGTTTTTAATTTTTAAGCTTATAAGGAAAGACTAGAAATTTAAATACGACTGCCTCATGCAATTTAAAAGAAGCGCAAGAATAGGTGTCCTGAGGACACCTTCCGCTGTTCTAGGGGGGTGTCCGTTTCCCGCTGTTCTAGTGTTAATGAGAAAATTTTTCAGTACTTCTATCATTTCAAAGGGATTATTTATAGAGCAATTCAGTATACTTGATTATTTTCATTATATTCAGTTGAAAATGAGTAAGTGCGTGCAATGCTGTTAAATAAGCAATATGTGAATACCTTGCAATAATTAACACTAATTAAAATTGGCAAGAGGTTTTAAGCTACTGGGCAATAGAGCAAGCAACAAATGAATAATAGTGAATATATAAATATAATAGAAATCAATAGTTGGAAAAACTTGTTAATATCAAATACTGATAATGAAATTACATGCTTCGAAACTTTTTCCCCAAATTTTCCAAATGATAAACTCAAAATATACTGAATTATTTATACAAATGCGTTTTCGCTGCAGCAGAATTTAGAATGTTTTTTTTTATAATATTCAACAAGCAAAATGTACAATCATTTTATCAGCTTTGCTTATTGTTCGAATTAAAGTTTATGAAGGCAAAATGCATATGGAAACATTAAATTTAGCAATCGCGTGAAAAGTAGGACTTTCTAAGAACTTATACTTCACAATATCTTAACATTTTTATGGGTTGGAAAAGTAGTTTATTTCAGGCAGGGGAGAGGTTTTGATTGTTGCCTAGGCGATGTTGCGAAAGATATTCGAGAAAATTGGGGTAGTGGTTCCAAACCCAATGAGGTCAGGGTTAAGGTGGATGGGAAACAGGCATCTGCACTCTTAGGTTATATCGAAGTGAATATTATAATCTGAAGAGATAGTATATGTGGGCCGTTAAATAAGAGGCCATCAAAAATATTCTTTATTTCAATTTCTATTCCGGCGTAACAGTTCACGTTATACACATTCCTTTACTTAGTACCACCCATTTATACGATTTGATAACTAGAAATAAAAGTGCATTTAACTATACTTAAGCTCTCTCAACCTCACATTGAGATTCATCATCATTTTTACAGGAATTTTTGTACTTAAATCAGTAATCTGGCAAATAAGAAAATTTTAATAGAGGATTTAGAAAATGAAGGCAAAACGTTAAACATAAACAATATTGAAAGTCTAGCCGTGAATGACTTAGAAAGTTATTTATAAGAATACAAGGCCATCAAGAAAAAGATACACCGATTCTTTGGAGGAAACAGGAACTGAGCAAAAAGATGTTTCTGAAAAGGAGAATATGAGATATTGTCGGTGCGCAGAGAAATCCCAATCTTTTCGCTTGGCAACGCGAGAACTTCTGATGACATTGATAAATCAGAATGAAAATCTGGTCAACATCGCTCATTGGGACCAAAGAGGACACGAAAGAGTGTGAGAGAGCGAAATTTGGAGAGAGACGAATGTTGTGGAACGCTCTTTGGTCGTCTTTTTCACTTTGTGAGGCTTTCGCAATAGTGAATGGGACGAAGGCGACAAATAACTTGACGAACGAGTGGGTTATCGAGCGAAGGAGGCCTTACGATGGATTTCTGTTAGACGGAATCCACTCCTCTGGTTTTATAAGATGAATGAAACTGCAATGGATCAATCCCTCGAAAAGGGATAACAACTTTAAGTTAATGGAGCGAATAGAACAACGTTGTTATTCTTGGCAGTGGTGTGTTTTGTTGGAGAGGCTGTTAGGAAATGTTTAAATGAGAGGAAACAGGACGTCTTGTTTGATGGATACAACTCGAAACAAATTCATTAAGGAAACGAGGCTTTAGATTAGCTCGAAGGACTGAGTGACGTGGAATTGAAATGGGAGGATGTTAATGAAATTGTGACTGAAATTTCAAAGCGATACTATTATTCCATTCACAATCATTTTTATATCTTTCTATGTATAGGAATGAATAAGATTGAGAATAGGTTTGGTTAAGAATAAAATATAAGATCAAGAAAGTTTAAATCATCGAAAATAAAAAAGAATAATCTCCAATGATATCAGAGGAATAGTTGTAAGATATTGCATGAGTTTATAGCATAACATTAACTATAAACATATATATTAATGATATAAAAAAAATTGTGAACATAGAATTAAATGTATTCGTGTATTCAGAATAGTGTATATTACACTATTCTGGAATGAAGAAATCAAAATATAAATACGTATATCCCTTTAAATTGAAAAATTGAATTTAGGACCTAGGATATTTATTTTGCAAAGATAAGTAAAGAATAATTGAAAAGGTCCCTTTTTATATTTGGCAAACAGTTATTTTGACCGACTTTTTGGTTAAAGTGGTACTAACTCGGAGATCAATAATTAGTAAGTGGATTAATCTAAGTACTTCGATTTTCGATAAGTATCAGGATGTGCCAACAGTTTTCATACATACAATAACAATGCCCTTTCACAAGCTGAATCTTCAATACATCACTTCGGATAATGAAATGTAAATGGAATATCCTCATAAATAATTCCGAATGCATCGATGCCTAACGTTTCGGCCTGTAAAATAGTTTCTCGGAAAAAGAATTTATGCTCTAAATTTCGTTCAACCGCCACTGACCTTATTTTATGAAGAATGTAAAGGTAAATACAAAGTTGAGAAGTGGAAATGCGGTCAAGGACCCTTAGGAGAATAAATGAGGTCAAAGGATAAAGGAAACGTCATTCGGAATTCCTGAGGAGAATCGGAAACGAATATTGCCTTGAATATTCGCGTGGGAGATAATGATATGGAAATTTCATGAATACTTAAAGACGATGTTCTGAGGAAATGACCCACAATTCACTCAAAATTCAGTTCTCTATTTTAAAAAGTTGATAAAATTTTTCAATTCAGCGTCAGGAGAATGGGAAGGTCCGTTCTTAAGAAAAGTAACCCTAAATGGTTCTTCCAATCGCATCCAAATTCGTAGGATAATTGATAATTTTATTGCATGATTGATATGATTCCCAGTTTTATGATTGAAGGCAAATAATGTAATAATATTATGGAGATAAAAAGATAAATTTTTCGTATAATTTTCATTTTTCTTATTCTTTTCCTACTGTTCTCTTTTAAATTTAATGTAAATAATGTTCAAAGAAAGTAAGTTTCTAATTCATGCTCATTAATTTTAATGAATATGAACCGGAAAATATCTATCAAAAATACAAATTTTCTTTCTTTGCTGAGGTAAATTAAGCTATACTCAAATCAATATATAAATAGTTAATGATTGTCAATAAATAAATGAAACAGAAGTACAAAATTTCCCAATTTGTTTAGTTTGCGATATTTCGAATGATCAAAATTAAATCAAATGCTTTTTCACCTCCGAAATGCTTTACCAAGAATTCGATTTACCTTTTTCAAATATTAAATCGTTTCTAAAGCTCTAAAAACGAATTTACCATAATTAACTGAACGGGAATTTCAATCAGAGAATCGCGTAACGAAATAAGCCGTTTGAAATTCGCATCAACATTCATTCTGCAGGTTTGGGATAATTGCGTTTTGGGAGTGACGAATGCAAAATCAATTTTCGGTTAATGCGATTCCTGCTTTCTAAAGCCTCAGATTCCGTTTTTGATGTATTCATTACGTAAAGCGATAGGACGTTTCAACAATCATGAAAATTCACATGGAGCAGAAGTGAGTAAAATTTCCATTAGCCCCGATAACCGATGAAATCTCGTTGTGAAGTTTGCAGCCGAAAGAATGGGTCGAGGTCCATATACCAATTGTAATTTATGGTTAACAATGAACAATGTTTTATAGATAAAATGGAAATATTTTTCTCTTTCTATAAGTTCAAACATTGGTATAGTTATTAAAGATTCTAGAAGTGTTGAAAAACGGTTCCTTTGCCGTTATTTTATTCTCGAACCTCATTTGTTTGATTATACCGGTAAAAATCTAGAGAAAATTTACAAGAATTTTTATCATAAATTTAAAATTATCTTTGTACAACACTCCCATAAGCCCTGAAAAATCTCCACTACTAGGACATCCTCAGTGACCAACAATGGACGAACAAAGGAACGGAAAATGACCCATCAGCTGGGATCTGAATCCTAAGCTAAGTTAGCTAAGGAAAGTGAACATGGCAGCCACTCAACTCAACTCGAATCAGTTATCAAATTAAATATTCAATCGATAAAAAGCGTTTCAAATATTACTTCTACCAAATCAGGTAATAAGTGGCCATATCCAAGAAAGAGATCGACATAAGTGAATGAAAGTGTTTTAATTCTATAATAAAATTAGCTCTGCATTAAGACTGATATGCCTGTGAGTTCTGAGAGATTCATTCATATTGATACTTCTATAGAATAACGATTTACTTGTATTTTACTCTGATATACATATTTATTAAATAGATTAGAATTTTAGGGAAGTAAATGGAAATAATAATACGAAATCATTTCCTATGAAAATAATTCCGTCTTTACGGTAATATCTCTCTTGGATTCCTGTTTACGATTATAGCGCTGTATTTAGCTGCAGAGACAAATAAAAACATCGATAGGTACATATATTTGATATATGAGTATACAATAGGTTAGCATAAACATTATTAAAGTTGTCTCTCATACGGGAAATGTAATAGAAGTGCCCATGGCTTATGATTCGACAAATTGTGTAAGGAGAGCAGGGAATTTTCATCTATCCACCTCCAATCGAAATCCTGAACATCACGCAATCACCCTAACGCCATCTTCCCCACGTGGTACGTATTTCCAATGGAAGGATAATGGAATGAGGCTTACTTACCACATTCCGCGTTGAGTGGACCCGCCCTGACGTCACTCGCATTTGACGTCACTTCCCCTCGCGGGCCGATGACTCGTGAAGCCGTGTTTTTGCTCGCGAGAGGTCATAAATGCCTGGAAAGGGGGAATGAATAGAGAGATAAAACCTAGATGGAGAAAGAGAGGTAAAAATAAAAACTTCCTAAAAAGACCAGAGGTCCGTCATGGTGGGAGGTTCGAATATCTAAACAACGCGTCCCGATCTAAAATCCATTTATTTTAGCATAATCCGTGGCCATTGATAGCACGGTGTGAATAGCACTCCTAATTCTGAATTCCGGCGCTGGACTCCAGCCAGTTGCAAAGGCAAAACAAATGCGGGGGAGAGTTTCGATAAAACGGCAGTGGCGTTGGTTTAAACGGGGAATTCAACGATTGGGTAAGTAAATATAGCTGGTAGTTCTTCGTCCTCGTTTACAAAAGTTTAGTTCATCTTAATTACATATAGTATAATAACAAGCTTACTTCTCAAAATAAGTCCACAGAAGTATCACATTTTTAGATCTATAGAGGTTATTTTTTTAAGGAATTAAATTATTAAGAGTTTAGCTTTAAATCAAAAAAATATGACCAAGAGAAAATATCCAAAAATAAACCAAAGAATAATTATATATTTCACTAAATCATGGTCGTGCTGAATGATAATGTTAAAATTTTAAAAAATTCTCAGGATTTCGTAAAACAGGTATGAAAATGAAATGTTAAAGGAACATTGATAGATCGTCATATTGTTTTGAATGAATCATATAAAAATACATCTTTTACAGTTTTAACTCGAATATTTAATATTCATCCGTAATGAAATTTTGTGATATTTTTTATTTAAATTCCATGAGAAACTTTTAATGAAGTTATATTTATGATATATATTTATGTGTAAATATTAAATGTATATAATGCGAATAATTATAAATCAGGATTAAATAGAAGAGAAGACTTTTCTCGATTTCATCCTTAATAAAAATTTTAAAAATTAAATAAAAGTTAATTGAAATTTATTAATTTTTACTCCTTAAGAAGTATACTTCTGGAAAATTTGGTTGCCTAATTGTTATGCGCTTCCTCGAGTAATTTAAATATGATATTTATATAATAGAAAGTTCTGCAACATTCTTCCACCTAATTTAAGACACATATGAGCTCTAACAATAAAAAGGGTTCCCAGAGCAGTATTTTTTGATCTATAGTTAAATCAAAAATTCAAAGATAAAACACAGTAACGAAGATTACAATAAGAATCTTTATCAGCAGATTAGTTGCTAAGAGTAATTAAAGGTTGTTTAAAAACAGAAGTTATCCTGGCTTACTCGTTCAGAAGAGTTACAAGCATGCAATTACATTTTCTAATCATACAACTGCTAATCAATAGGAGAAGATTATTTACGTGAATACGCAAAGGAGATGCAGTCATGAGGGAGGGAATATATCACATTTCATGAATCTGATTTAGTTATGTACGTCTGAAAGAACAAGGATAATAATGATGATACTCAATTCAAAAACATGGAGTTCAAGCATGACTCATTTTAAGGATAAAATAAAAATGATTCCAATTTCCTAAATATTAATGATTAATTTGTCAATTAAGGAAAGCATGGGTTTCGAGTCCCTAAATTAAATATACTGAAGTTGACTGTAAAATTCAATAAAACATTAAGAATATTAAGAATAAAGAAATATAAAAAAGAAAATATATATCCTTAAACAAATCTTCATTTCTCACGTAAGGTTGTTTAGATTTCTTACAGATGAAGTAACTGGATTACGTGATCGTAAACTTTTCAGTGTCATTCCTGTATGATCCTTTCAGTTACCGTTATTAAATTTTCAGAAAATTCTTTTGTGAGCTCTATGCTACACTATTAATTTCGTTATGAAAAAATTATTATAATTTTTTAATTTTTATTCCAAAGATACTCTTTGAAGATAATGAATATTTCGATTTTTTATCATTAAACTCTAAACAGAATATTTTGTATTATTATTTGCTATAGATTTGATATAACTGTTATATTTACATATGTGGTAACATAGCAGAAATATCAATTTCTAAATCATGCTATCTTTGAAAACGACCTTGTTTACTTTTTCTTGTTTACATTATTTTTTTCCCTTCTTTGTATTCCGTTGCTAGACTTTTACCTCGGGCTTATAAATGTAGAACTTTTGATAAAAATTCTGCGGCGTTGTCGAAAGAAACTCCAACCTTCTTATTATTCTAATAAAACTATCTCACCTATTTCTATTCTCGAAGAATAGTTATGCAAAGGGATCGTTCTTTCCCTGGGGTTGTATTCCCTTGCAGACTGCTTTTCCTACCACACCTTTTGTTTTCCCTCAAAGCGAAAAAATGCAATCCCAACAATTTTTCTCGTCTCATATCCTGATTCCGCTCTTTTACAAAAACTCGCCACATTTTCGTCGAAAGACAAACAACAAATAGAGAGAATTTTTCGGTCTCAAGGTGACGAGATGACATTTTCCACTTTCCTTCTCACCAATG
Source organism: Pantala flavescens (assembly GCA_020796165.1). Classification (NCBI taxonomy): domain Eukaryota; kingdom Metazoa; phylum Arthropoda; class Insecta; order Odonata; family Libellulidae; genus Pantala; species Pantala flavescens. Next base: position 52,483,198 of record CM036883.1, read on the forward strand.
ACTTGAGGAAAATATTGAGGTAAACAAACATTTTAAAGAGGAAGTTTTAACAGAGAAAATAAATTTAACTGTGAACCAATTTTCATACGGAAAAGTAATTCTTCTCTATTAGTACTACTCTACTACTTCTCAAAATGTGATGAGTCAACTATTCTACTTATGAATATACTCTTTCAATAGAAATTCCACTGGGACTGCTTCCACAAACATCTAATATGCAATCTACCCTTCTGGTTTAGAATTCGATAATTGAGTTTTTTGAAAGTAGACTTTAAGTGCTTAAAACTCAGAATTATTCTTTTTGGACATTAAAATGAGGTACATAAAATTTCACTGGATAATTGTATATTTAATCGATAAGAAATTTTTCAAGTAAAAATTTTTAGCATCCGTTCAAGAGATTAAAAAAAAACTTTATCAAAGGGAATTATATTGGTTCCATTCCTACAAAGAAAAACAGCATTCTCTGTTACAGTCACATCAAATAGGTTCAAACTTTGAATCCCAGACGGGTAAGTGTGATACGTGCAAACTTTGACCATTCCCAAGGTCTCAGCGGATTCAGGTGGAGAAGATTATCCATTCGTAGGATACGTGAGTGGGAAGAGAAAGTTAGGGAAGAGTTGACGTCAGGAATTCCGAAGAAAGGGGAAGGAAGCGGTTTTCGAAGGAGGTGGGTTAAACTAGTGCAGGAGAGAGAAGAAAAAGAATACAATAAGAAGGATATACGATACATATAAAATACGAACTAGAGAATAGTAAAAATACTTGGTTTGATGAAAGCGAAAGAGTCTCCTAATTGCGACCATGACAATAACGTATGGTAGGGATTATATTATACCTGTATATATGATTATCATTTTATATTATCATCAAAGTTACTACAAGTAATTTTGGAATTTAATTTAATGAATTATATAACGTTTCGAAACCATTAATTGATCCCTAATTATATAATGAATAAATAAATAAATTATAAGAATAAGTATAAGGAAAGTAAATGAGAATAATATATCTTTTAATACTATACAGACGACCAATCTACTTAATCAATTCAAAAACAGTACAGTAATACCTTTGCAAGTAATTTTTTAAGATGAATAAGTAAACCTAGAGGTCACTGATAAATGCGAAAGAACAATCTGAATTTTGGAAAAGGGAGTCATATTACGTAACATATCAAAATTTTTAAAAATTGACAAAATTACTGATTTAGTTAGACAACCTTAATATTAGCGCAATGAACGTAGCAGGCCTGTAAAGTAATTATCATTACGCAAAACACTTTGGATCCTTATAATCCGAAAGTACAGGGATAACTCTTTGGTGGATCCATAAATGTCTGAGGCACTCTTCAACTGTGAGGAAGAAGAAAATAAATGGAAAAGCGAGTCTGAGAAGCAAAGAGTAAATGGAGCATAGAGATAGCGAGAGATATGTCCAGAATAAAGGAGTCTGTCTAGGGATCAAGCACCTCTTTCACTCAAGAGAGAATGGCTTTTATTCCTCGTATTCGTGGAAGCCTTCAGTAACTATCTCTCCTTGGACCTGACTGGATTTTTCTTGCAGGACAAGGGAAAAATTATCGCTGTATATATTTTTGTGAGGCGTCCCCTGGGAAAGCAAAAATAATTTTAAGATCCTTTGATGTATGTTGGAAATGCGTGAAATCATTGTATCGCTTCGGGTACCAGGAAAAGAGCTTGTAAATTATTTTGGACTGAAGAAAAATGAGATAAATTGGAACGGATTACATCATCTCAAGAGAAGCTAACGAAATGGAATTATGTATATAATCTTCCGCTACCTTCATTATTGCCAAGATTTGTGGGCTAATGATTCTCTACCAATGAGATAAGATGAATTGGTACGTAAAATTCGTTAAATGCATTGTAAAACTAAAATTACTTTTCACCAACCTGACCTTGTGACAGAAAGAGGGTACAATACCGGGTGAAGAAAGAAAAATAAATTACATAATTCCTACACTCAAACTAAGCGTTCAATCTGATTAATTATAGCTCTGGCTGTATTTCTCTATTAAAGGGATTTTCTTTATCATATATTATCAGATATTTTATCAGATATTATAATTATTATATAAAATTTATACGAGGTAAACGAATGTTACGAACGGACGAACGTCTTATAAGCTGGAAATGTAGACTGGAGCAAGAATTTGACTTGATATCTGAAAGTATCTTTCCATAGAATGGCTCAATCACATTGATTCTTTTCTTTTCTCTTTGAAGTGATCCAGTATGACGGTAAAGGCGTTTTAAGTTGAGATATTTTAGTCAGAAACGAAAAATTGAAACTTAATTAAATCCATCACTATCAAGCCTTATTTAGGGAGAAAAAAATGAGAAATTAGGTTCGTAAAAGAGGATACAGCAGATAAAACACATTGTATACAGGAACTTCTTGGCAGAGATCTCTTCTAACCCAAGGATAGAGAAAACGAGTAAAAATCGGGAGCTTGGAAATAATTTATCGTGAAAAGTACCCAACGAACTCGAGTGAAAGAGAGCTTTTCTAACAAAAGAAAAAGAACCGAATATTTAGGTCTACTGAATTCCTTTGAAGTGTGAATATAAAAAGTAACATATATGCACCTGTTTTTGGAGAAATATCTTTTAGACTTTCGGCGCTTGAATTTGTGTGGCGTCATTGGATACCCAATTATGCTTTGCGCAGAATCTTCCAGTAGTTGGAACCATAGGATGTCAGAAAGAGCATCCTTCCAGATGAATAAAGAAGAAGCGGAAAGGAGTGGAAAAGGAGAATCTCAAAGATACACCGATAAAGGAATTACGACAAATGCCTACTCATCTTTATTTCCGAACCTCCTTTTGACGATTCAACATAATCACTCGGCGGAAGGGGTTTCCTTATTTATTCTTTTATGCGTTTCGCGAGAAAATCTCGGGAAGAAGAAAGAAATAGAGGATTGTGAGAAATCGTGCCAAAATGTTTTTTTCTTTTTTAAGACGTCCCCTCTAAAAAGCTTCACGCTTTGGGAATTCAAGGTCCCAAAAGTTCGCCGAACTCCTGATGTCCGCCATTGTTCCAAATGAGGATTACTTTTAGTCCGTTCTAATTTTTGCTACCTTTTGGGTGCTGAAGAACGAGCGTCTCAAAAAAATATGCTCCTAAACTGCGCTTCATTTTTGGTTCGTAAACAAGAACCTGTTTTGAAATAGGAGAACATTCTCGAACGAGTCGTGGTCTCTTCAATGAGACAACTTACACTGTAAATGATGCTTAACGGAAGTACATTTTTTAAATTGAATTTATGTTTAAAAATTAGGAGTTGTAAGTAAGTTCAATAAGTGTGATGAGTTATTCCAAATAATCTTAGTTGCTTCGAAGATAAGTCAGATGTTAACGAACCATATTTATAAGTAAATTTCTTTTAATTATTTGTTTATTTATTGTTGATAGTAAGCTAAATTGAAATCTGCGTAAAGTAATTTGTACATGTTTCAATGATTATACCTAATAATGCATATACATATTTATGAATCAGGAGCACTCCAAGAAACGTTGAAATTTCAGCTATAATTTCAAAAAGGCGTTCATGAACGAAAACAATTAATTTAATATTCAATTAAAAAATAGGAGATTATTTTTTATGAAATATGGGAATGCATTATCTGCGGTTTCAATCGTCTCAGTCGTTAGAATAAATTCCTAAATGAATTCGATAAAACTCTATAAATATCACCGATATTAGTTTCTATATTGCTAGTGAATATGCTTTCTCAATCGAAAAAGTTATCAAAGATCATAACTCTAAATTTCATCCTCTCATGCTATTTTATTGCTTCACAGTTTTGATTTCAATCGTTCGAATCACTTTTATATGTACTGGAGAGTAAACTGAGGCTTTGCTTTGCTCTTTTGGAATGAATACATCTATTGTGGAGTTACTACTATAGTGAATACGTCACTAACGATAACAACGGAAGTGGGACAAAAATAATAGCCAATCTCATTCGAGCAATTAAATGTTTGTTTATATGAAATTTAGAGATCCTGTTTCATCGATAAAAAAAACGAACTGAGAATACGACCTCGGTGTACAAGTGGTTCTTGATTAGTGAAAATAATACGAAAGGAAATATTACCGTTGTTTAAAAATATTTAAATTTCCTTTAAATTATGGAATTGAATAGATCCAATCGAACTATTTTTAAGCAAAGAAATGATTAAAATAGTTTTAATTGTGACAGAAAAGTTATGCAACAAAAAATCCAAAGGAATGTACACTTAATTAAAAAATAACACGTAGGTTTATCTTTAAGAATTTCGTTGAACAAGAATAAGTGTAATAATGTTTTTAATGTTGTTTGATTCAAGATATTCACTAACTATCTAAAGATTTTATCCTAATTCTAAGATAATTTAAAAGGTGTAATAAAAAGTCGAGGGTTGAAATAAAATATGACGACTGATTCAAAAGGGGCACTGTTTGAGATGGAGCGAAGAATGAATGCCGTAGGAGAGGATCTGTTGAGTTCCACTTCGGTTTTTGTTCTGATATGTCTTTTTTTATTCCAATGAACCCAACACCAATAGGCAGGCAGAAGCAATCTCCACATGCGTCACAGTCTGAGGAAGAAGAGGTGATAAAATTCAGTGAAAAGGAGCCCTGGATGGTCAGACCATTTTATTATTCTTCAAGGAAAAGATTCGAACATTTGACCATCTCTTAATGCATTCTAATGCTTCAACAGATGACCGAGAGTGAATCGGGTCTTGTATTAAAATCACGACTTGTATCCGGAGAACAGATTCGCATTGTTGTGGATAATTATGCAACACGCACGGTTCAATGCACTCATTTTCCTGGAGACTGAAAAATCGTTTTCTCAGGCGAATATTCTTTAAATACTTCTAACTCTACCCTTCCTTATTATGAGACCGATAAGTTATCACGGCATGTATAAAATTTAAAAAGAATGTCTTTTAACTTAAAAATATCACTGCTTAAAGGAGTGTATTTTTCAGTATTGATACTTTTTATTGTGTTTGCGAAGATAGATATTAATTTCACTGTCAATTCACAAATTAAATTAAAATCATTGAAGAATTTCCACAGAAATATTATGAAGTAGGAATGTTCTGTTTAAGGTAGTAAATTCAAACAGTATAATACTCATGAAATTAATTTACGTATCCTGAAGAAACTCCAGTGAATGTTAGATAAATGGAAATAAATTAAATATAAGTAAATTATTGTTTTACAGAGTTTTGATCGGTCAGAAACATCAAAGCTTGAATGCATTGTATCTTGTATGATTTTCACTTATATTGCGCACAAGAGAAGGTTTCCTCATGCCAGTTTAGATATGCTTGCACTGAGATCAAGTAGATTTTGAAATGCCTCAATCCCCACAGAAATATCCGCGGATCGACCACTCCCTTTCAACATACGTAAGCTAATACACACTGCTACAAGGGATATCCAGTCATCCTCTACAAGCCCGGTCGATAAAAATTTTTAATCTCGCCATAAACTTTCTAAATATACGAGATAAAAAAACAGTAAAATGTTTTACGCCAACGTATACATCCTTGGAAGTCGATGGAAAGGACTATGATTTTCAAGATAATATGAATTTTTCCACGTAGCCCTCCAATTCGCCGATGCGTCGTTAATTTATTTTAGGCCGAACTATAACGAGAGGCGCAAAATATGCGTCACGTAGCAATGCACGGACGCAATGCAGTGTTGCGGAACCATAAAGGATACCGGGATATATTCACGCCCGGAATTTCCTTCAATAAATCGCTTAAAAATACACACGATGTTTGTGGATCATCCAATGCAGGATCAACTTGTCTCCGATGAGTGATGGCATATTTAGTGTGATATTAACACTTTGGAGCTCATTTTGTTTTATATTTAACCCCGTTACGTGCTACGGAATTATAAACCGGATTCTCACGGATAAGGTCCAACGTCAATCCGAGAAGAACGCATCGTTATGATGATTTTAAATAGCCTTAATGGAAAATAGATACATTTAGTCCTCTTAACAACACCATTTATAAATTCACTATTCACTATTAATGTCTTTTCATGGGCTCTCTGCGGCACTTAATGCTCTTCGAGATCATTGACCTTATGCATAAATTTAGACCTCGATGGGACTCACTTATAGAGAATGGGGATCGTTAAAGATAAGTGCATCTCTGTCCGCTTTGTTCATATCATTTCCTTGTTTTTTGTGAGATGAAAGCAAATCTGGAACAAACAATAAAGCTCGGTCAGTAGGAGTAGAATACGCAACATTGAAAGAGTTTGAAAGAAAATAAAAAACAAGAATATATGACAGATGGTACACTTGAATATCCACGAGAGAAAGCGTTTGTGTTGGGATAACAAAAATGCAGAATATAGTTGAAATTTCCTCGAAAAATTAAAATGAAAGACTGAACGTTGTAAATGAAGAGGTTAAAAATTTCATGGAAAAAAGTAAATTATACATTCTTTGGCATTGAACAATGATCTAAAAGCACTTATAAATGTAGAAATAATTGTTTAATTAAAAGATGGCATGTTGAATTCAAATATCATATAGTGAGGACTTAAAACACGACTATTCTTTATCTATATGGGTTTTAAAGGGTGAAATATATAAATTAATATAATTGAAGCTTTGAGCGACTCTTCTTGTGGCGAGAAGACCAAACTGTAGCTGTTGTTAAAAATTAATTAAACAATTAAAATCTAACAGTTGTTAGAATATTTAATAAGGGACATGTTACAGGAAACTGATTCCTATTGCTATTAGAAGCAGGAAAATATACATTCGCCAGTATTTCAAAATAATCGCATAAAAATAGTTGCAAAAAGTTTAAGAAAGTATTTTCCTTTAGTTTAACTGCTATATAAACTCTTACATTGCCGCCAAGGAAGTAAAATACGATCTTACGGCTCATCTATTTTGATGGCAAAATATGTATTTCCCTGCGAATTTATAAATTGGCGACACGCGCGTCTTCTTGTGTAATTCAAGGCCGTTGGAAATTTGGCTGCTTGGATAAGCTTAGGCGCCGGGGTATTTTAGTTTTGTTACGACAATCTCATTAACATTCCTCTCACACTCACTTTATTTTTCTTCCGTTCGGGTCAACGAACGTTTCTAAAATGGACGGGAGAAATGGAAGGGCCTTCAATTGTGTCCCACAAAGGATACTTACAAAAAAGCGAACCTTTTACAAATTAGACGATTAAATATTAATATTTTTCGGTGTGCAAGGAATCTGATTCCAGCCAACCACCGGAGGAAGGGAGTGTACGGAAGTCAGATTGATCTCACATCTGCTTCAATATTCAACGTACGAAGCAAGGGGGCCGTCAGTATGTGACAAGAATTTAAAATACCATATCCCATTGGTTATGAGGTAATTTCTGGCGGAATCCCGAGTATCCTGCAAATATTACATAAAAAATCATTATCTAATTTTGATGGAAAATTTAAAAAGGTTATATTTCCTGCAGCATTATTGAATTTTTAATAATAATATAAGCAATATATAAGTTATACTATAAATTTTTACATGCTTAAAGATAGAAAGTAAAATTTGGTATCAAAATTGGTTTCTTTTAGAGAAAACCTATCAAATTTCACTATACGCCTTAAATACAATTTTAATGTAGTACACAATCGAATCTTCATCCAAGGCCTCTTTAAAGGGAATAATTTTATGAATAATTAAATTAACTTAATACTCAAATGAGTTTGTCTATTTTTCGTTAATAACGCAATTTTAATTATAGTATTTATTAAAGCAAGCAAATGTCTTCTGAAGGATTTTTTATATTTATTTGCATCGCTAAAGTCAATCATAATTAAAATATTAAAGCTCAATTGAAATACTATTAAAATATAATGATTTTATTATTTATATTCTATACCTTATAGCTGTAATACTCTGCCCCAGATATCATGATGATCTATTAGTTTTGAATGAAGTTCAGTAGCTCATTTGTTCATTTTAATATAATTGAAAATAGTTGAAAATTTATCAAGAATTGATACTCTATAATAAACGGTGGACATGTCAAACAAATAAAGTTCCGGAGGAGAAATTTTCACTATATATGCATAATTTTTTTCCTTTTAGGAATCCGTTTAGCATTACGATATGTAATATTCTTACGAAAAAAAATATTTCAGAATTAAATCATTATTGTGATTTAAAATCTATTTTTCATATCCATACTTGCTGTACATTCAGTAGTTGTATCAATTTCATTTCATTATCAAGAGAAGGATGTCTCAAAGAAATGAAAAATAACACCAACTTTATTTCAAGTACATCCAGACATGGACTAATTTTAAAAAAAGGAGAAAACTGAAATGTGTGTTACAAGAGATCGTAAAAAATAAGTCTATTTCCCCATATTTATCACCACAGTACGACATTATACTTGTAGAACGCCTCGAGCAGAATATCCTATCTAATTTCAAAATTTAAAACGTTCGCAAAAATCCTCTCAAATAAAAAAATTACGTACTTGACTAAGCATCACAATATTCAAGCTCTAACAAGCGCAGAGGGGGTAAAAAAATATTAAAAAATTCATTCCGCAAAGCGTCACTCGAAATGAATTTACAGCTCGATGCAGACCTCTCGAAGGCAAAAACATTTGAGTGGATTAAATTTTCTGAGATGAATTTCCCTTCAGTCAAACCATCTCCGGAATCTTTTTGGTCTTTTTAAGAGATAATCTCTAGACAACGATGAAAGTGCGGGAGACAAAGAGCGGTAAATGGGGAAGGAGCTGGAGCTGTGTGGTAATTATAAATGCTGGAAGAGGAGGGGTGTCGCAGGAACTTCAAGGTTGAGGGAGGGTTGCCAGGGGAGGAAAGGGAAGAAGGGGAGAGAGGGAGTTTAAAAGGGAGGTCCATAGAAGATGTAGGGACAGAATATAATGAGTAGATCGTACTTTGTTGGTTAGGGTTACGAAGGAAAGTGAGATATTGAATGAAAATTGCTGTTTAAAAATGTTTCAAGGAGTAAATACGAGGATTTAAAGAAAGGATAAGAGTGTGTGCATTCATCCTTATACCAGAAAAACCAGCATTATTTAACGCAGACGAAACAAACTGATGATATCTCCAATGAACCATAAGAACTATGAAAAATTAAATTATTTCCTTAATTTTTTATTGAAAAATAAATGAAATATCTTATTGTTTATTCAAGAAATCGTAAATATCAATGAGTTTAAGAATGTTGAAGTAATTATAATTAATAATTATTAAACTTGAGATTTGATACTGTATAAATTCCCTTGCAATAAATACGAATCTTTATAGATTTATTTGAATTAGGCATTCATTCGAATGATAATTTTTAAACAATAATAAGTTTGATACTTGATAGCTTTGTAAATATCTTTTTCGAAAAAACAGAAAAACTTCAATAAAATGATTTTATTTATCCAAATAATTGTTGGAAGGTGCAAATGCATTCACTCATGAAATGAGTTGCATGTGTGATTTTTTTTATTAAGTGTAAAATGCGTGCTAAAACGTAGAGAACATAATCAATTTCGTACCATATAAATATATATTAATTAATACTGATTTGTAATTCTTTACATAAAATTTAATCCTATTTTATATAACTTTGTCTGTATTCAGTGATACTAAGTAAATGGATGTAACTAATGTATGTAAGCAATGAATGGGTAGATAATATAGTAAAAATAAGATAAACATTTCAAAAAATATTTTTGAAATAAATAAAGAACTGGGTTATTGGCACTAGTAATAAAAATTTAAAAAACGAGTTTTATCCCAAGAATTTACAGAAATATTCTTCAAAGTTTCTTTACATTCTTATTTTTGACATCCCGAAAAATCTTAAAAATTCGACTTCATAGTATCTAAACATTTTACCAAAAAATATTCTTTAGTCAAAGAAAAAATTGGAACCGAAAGCATTAAAATATTTCAATTTTCATTTGGAGAAGGACTCTTCTTGTCACATAATTTGCAAATAAATTTACAATATCCTGTCAAAAGAGATATTTGAAGTATTCTGAGCAAGTGGTTACAGATGAGAGGAAGACAGAATAGGGAAATATGTTGTAAGATAAAGGAATTTGGAATGTGACAGTGGTTTGGGAAAGCAGTGGAAAGTAGCGTTGAAAACAATGTGGAGTTTTTGTGACGAAGAATGACAGAAATTTCAAGCTTTACAGCTATGCGAGCTAACAGAGGGAGGACGACATTCTAACGACCGTCGAATATGGATTGATTCATTAAGGAGTTTTGCATTCATTTCACATTTAGGTGGAAACATAAAAAAACTCGTAGATTCTTGTAGCAATTGAACTTCATCCATCTTTGAATGCATCTTCAAATAGAGTAATAAGGTTTATTAAATCCAAAATGAAGTTAGAAATTCCCTTTCAGAAGTTCCATTTTAATTTACAGAACTTTTAATTTATCTTTTAAAAATAAATATGTTGAAAAATTATTAGCAAGAATTCGTATGACTGATGGAATTATTTCATGTAAATATTTCTTACGCATTACACACTCGTCCTCAATTTCCCCTAACTTATTCTCATCCACTTATAATATGCACTTATATACATTCATCCTATACATATAAAGGATTCTCGGAATGAATAAAATTTTTATTCGCTCTCATTCGGGTTAATTTTAGCTCTTCAACTTACAAAGACCTTGGCAGTGGTTGAGGTCCGAGATTAGATAGATCATATCTCTGAAAATAAGTTCGATTATTGATGCTTCAATGACCGTACTTTTGACGGCCTTTGTCTTCATTCTCGCGTAGACCATACTATGATAAATTAACTAATTAGCAACTCCCACGTTATTGGCAACTCTAGCCCATCAAGTCTCCACCGTGGAATGAAGGGACACCCGTTTGGTGCCCATCTATTTCTGTTCCTCTGCTTCTCTATTCTTTTATTCGCGGAAGCATTTTAATACTTCCTCTATAACGAGTTTTCATTTCCTCAAACTTTAGAATTTTTCGGATATAGTTGAACTAGAAAAGCCATAATGGTCGATTGCATTTTGTACTTAGACTTTCTCGTGATTTTTATAAATTCATTTGCGGAATAAACGTATTTTTTCAAAACCATAAGCGAAGGAAATGTCTCCCACTCAAATAAACTCAGCTCTGCATTTATATGAAATTTAAATCGTAGTTATAGTATGTGCTATAGTCATACGTAAAATTCGAAATGTAAATTCCAGATGCGTAGATGTGCGCCTACGTGAATGGAAACACGCCACGACGTAGAGAAATGAGGGTTGCATAACTTAAAGATATGTAATATTATATAATTGCTCGACTCAAGAGATTCGTAAAGAATAACAAACATGAAATTAAAATTATAAAGTTCGCCGAGCGTAACGTAACATATTTAAGGAAGCTTCTGATTTGGAATCAGAAAAAGTAGCCGTAGGTTGTAGTACCTCAAGTAGTAACCGACGTTTCCCTTCGAAACGTCGGCTGTAAGCTACCTGACCTGGTGGAGAACCCGCGATGAATTTGTTCACTATTGAAAATTGATTCATTCATAAAATTCAATCTGGCGTTAGTATTTTCAAGTCTTATCTAAACATATCAAATTTCACTTCCTGTCAATATTAATATTAAAGAACTTATTCCTTCAAAAATCATTTAATTAATGAAAATATTTTTATTTTATTCAGTCATATTTAACGTGGTATTCATGAGATTAAACGTTCACTTACAGGATCATAATTCTGTAACAGTGCATTGGAACTCTACTGGTTAAAGGGTATTTAGAATGATGCACGAACGATGGCAAGTATAACCGATCTCTCCGACTATATTGGCCTAGATTAAAATAGACTCATGTAGCTCCTTCATCTTCTAACAGGCTGGTCTCTGCATATTAACAACCATTTCTGTCATCTCACTGTGATAAGCATGCAACCTTGCAATGAGAGATGTTATTCAATGAATCTTTCATTACGCTTTTCACTTTCTGTCATTCCCTTTATCCGGCGCAGCTCTTATTACAGAATGGCTTTTAACATGAACTCATTTCCTTCGTCAGATCTCCTCCCTTGAGTATTAGCCAATTGAAATTCCGATCAGGCAAAGGGGAAACTGTCCGATCTCTGCCAACGACAGATATCTGGCACCGATTATCGACTACGAGCCATTGTTTTAAAGTCAGACCCGAACAGGGTTTGGTACAAGCGGAGAAGCTGGTACAACTTAATTTTTAGATCTCTATATTAGATATTTTCTCTTCTTTAGAATAAGGTGGTGCTGTGACGTGTAAAAAACAAACTCTATAGACAACAAAAGGCCAGATGGCCTGTTTATACTATACTATACCGTTTCATTTTGATTGAATGCTAAGAACATTTCATCGTGATTTAAGAAAATAATTAGATATACTCTAATTTAGTCCATAAGTCCTCAGGTTTTCCCATTACTTTTTAAGTAACGATGATTGATTTCGTTAAATTTTAATAATTAAAATAGAAAAAGTATGCCTATGAAAAAATAAAATGTGAATGGTAAAAAATTTTTTCCTTCAAATGTTAAGAATTTTTCTTCTGTCTACCTTTTTTCCTTCTATCATAAAAAATACCGCACTTAAAATCTAGCAGATTTTTAGCTAAGGATGATATATTTTATAGAGTCTATGGTATATTTTCTCGAGTTTCATACCTCATCACTCTCATTGAAGCTTATAAGTGCCCATAATTCTATGTTCTGCCTCAATCATCGTAACTTTAGAAGTTCCCCTCTGTTTATGAAGGCCCGAAAGGAAAATTCATGCAGCTATGCTCATAATGTACAGATTTAATGGCGAAATAATGATGAATGAAATCATGCAAGCACCTATGTTGACTAAAAGACATCAACCAGATTGAAAAAAATAAGGAATTTGAATTGAATAAATCGATTCGACATGCCATTTTTTCACCTAAAACACAATACAAACTTATATGCAAGTATCGAGGAAATACAGTTTGTGACAATTTATTTTAAACATCTCAAAGAGCTCAAACATTGGAGGTAGGCTAAGAACTACTGATGTGAATATATTTATGATAAAAGTCATTCACAATGTTAAAAAATACAAAAATTCAAACTATCCACTCCGTTCTTCCATTCTCACACTTCATTCTGTCAACAAGTCATCACGCGAGTTCTAAATGCGAGCATAAATAAATACCTCTTTGATTTAGTTTCAAACTCCGGATACAAACGCTACCGCGAATGATGGCATTTCAAATCTGTTCATTGTTTTGAAAAACTCAAAGCAAAGAAGGAAGGCTTCTTAACTTTCAAAGCCACAAGAGTCATGTAAATAAAAAGTATCTAAAACTTCGAATTTTTCCAAACATGTGTGTGAAATGCGCGATAAATACTGCCATTAAAAGAGACGAGAGAAAACGTAGCGAAATGCACTTTGGAGTGATTATGAACACGAGTGTCGAAAGAGCAGAATGTCCGTCTCTTTCAACACTTATGGGAAAGAGACAGAAGTGAGCCGATGAATTTCCTTCTTTCGCCTCGTAAATAGCGAAGAGGAACTTTTTCTCGAAGGATGAAAACATTTCCTTCACTTTTCATGTTCTAACTCAGGATGCATCTCATTGAGTATCGATTGTATCTAGATTTCAAAGCGCTCTTATCAGCAAACTTTTGCCACCTAATAATGCCTTCAAAACCAATAAGCTCAATAACTTAAACATCAGGATATTAAGCTAGGTATATTAGAAAATTGATTAATATATTGGTAACATTTTTTGTATCATCCCCAAAAGATGACTAGAACTCGGTCGAAACCGGTCGTGTTTTTTTCTACTGGAACTAAGACAGAGTTTTATTTTCCTTATCCTTAATTATTCCTATTTTGAGTTGAAATTATCATAAAAATCTCTTTCATTTTAGGTTGAATTGTTTTTATGCTGTAGTTAATATTTTCGATTAATTTAAGTTAATTACTCCCTAAAGTATCTTCTTCCTTTCAATTGTATCATTTTATTATTTTTAAAAATTTTCATATCTCCCATTTCCATTACTTTTCCACACAATATGCCTCTTCTCCTATTTATAACCATTGCAGAACTCCAACCTTTCATCTCTCTGTGGACCTTTACTCATTCTCGACTCAAACAACATGAGCATGTGTTTTCTATCATCTTCACCACGAAAAAGATGCTTCACATCTGAAGATGGCATAAAATTGCACAGAACCATTCAACATTGCACAATTACTTGTTCTGAATTCTTTTGAATTTTACATACTGTAGACTTCTCAAAAGAGATAGAGAGTAAAAAATAGTTTTCGAATAATGTTTACGAGTGATTATTTTTTTGCTCTTTTTCCCTATGTACATTTAAACTAAAATTTCTTTATATGAGCTTTATATAATCTGAGCGACTTTACCCAAGATATTCTCTACTCCCATCCTCCACCACCAACTATAATAGGGGATTTCAGGATTATTGTTGACTTACTAATCGTAATAATTTTTTATTTTTTACCACTTACTTTTTAAATCTATTCTATGATTCCATATAAATATGTCTCTGGAATGTTTTGATCTGGTAAAATTGATATGCATAAATAAATACTACTATAACTTACTATCCGAAATTAAAACTATGCTTCAACTTTTCATAGTTTAGGTGAATACATTTAAAGGTTAGAAGAATTTATATCAATTGCAAAACATAAGGATAATATAGTTAATACTTGATCGTAATTTCGTTAAATGGCCTCAGAAAAATGGAATCAGAGTGAATAACATTTCTGAACCGATGCATAAAGGAGATGGACACATGATTAGACTAAGGGAAGCACAGCTAAATAAAACACACCTCTTCTCGTAAGTTCAAACAGGAAAGAGTCATGCACCACGTTTATTTGCGTCCCCGCGACCAACGAACCCTTTCAAAATACACATAAGAATAGACGGCGGCAGTCGACATGTGGACATTTTCATTACGCTAATGGCATCGGTAATTTCTACGCCACCATTTCAGAGTAATCCGCACCTGGAAACCTTCCAGCGATCGTGAACTAAGGCAGAATTACCTCAAAATTACGCTCATTCGTTACTTTCCCGGTCACGAAAACTTTCCATAATTTCGGAAGTTTTTTGAGGCGCTCTCGTGTGGACATCTCCAGGAGACTTCCATGAGGCAAATGTTTCCTCGGAGTCATGTAGCAAGAGGGCTGTAAATAAACAGCGTATAAAGTAACGGGATCAGAGGGAGAAAAATGTGAAGGTGTCAGAAGGAAAAATGGTTAGCAACGAGATATGGGAACAAAGGGAACGAAATCCAGGGATCGGTCGTTGCTAACTCGAAGGCAGTCGTAAAACTATGAGATTAACTTCCGATACACAAGCACACGAGTACATCTGGTGTAATTTGATCTGCATTACTCCCTTCGTAATTTCCCTCAGACGGGGTCGTAAAAGTTACTTCAAAGGGTTACTATGATCATTATCCAACGCGCAAGTGCTTCTTACTCTGTGCTTTCAATGGAGAATATAATTTATAAGTCGTTGCTAACATATTAAGAAAAAATTGACTAGTTCGCTCATTTATTCTATTTATCCATTAAGGTTTTTTGCAAGAAAAAATTGTTTCTATTCCAGAACTGTTCAATCTATCAAATTCGGAATATATAAATCAAATATATAAACAGCCAGTAAACGAAAGGAAATTCGATCTTTTAGGCGAACGATTATTTATAAACATTCCTCATCAACAAAACTTATCTCAAAATTTACCTTTGTTTTAAAAATCTTTTAAAAATCATAGAATGAAACTTTTTCGGACTGCTTCGCGGAATTTATGAAAGTTTTAGTGAATACATTATAACATGTAAGTCTTTCACGCTGTATTATTTTCATTTTATAGACTAATTGACGAATTTATGTACTCCTCTTTATAACGGTTTTATATTTTTTTCAAGGATAATACATAAGGCACTTAGCTTCTTTGATTAGAAGAAATTTTATATCTTAATTATAGCATGATTTGCATTCAGTGAATCAACCATCATGTTAAAGTGATTAATCTTTCATGTATTTATTTACCCCGAATTTCCCGTGATATTTAAACTGATTCAAAGAGATGCCATGCATTAAACCCAAAGAAATGTAAAAAAGATCTCATTTTAATCGAAGGGAATCTCCTGCTATGCATTCCCGAAAATAAAATAAAACAGACTCTTTGCTAAAGTGACTGATTGAAAGAGGGAAAGATATGGTAATCTGATCCAAGAGAAACAAAAGCTCTCATCAAAAAGACCACAATTTCTAATGTTTATTAAACACGAGGTTGCTTTGTGTTCTCTCGCAGAGACAACCTCTTTAATCTGAGTTCGGTCATTTTTTTTCTCTTTTCTTTTGTCTCATCTGCTGTACATAAATTCCAGTCGTGACTAAGAGAAATAGACTAAAAAAGAAGACAGAAGGATAGAGAAGAAATAGTAAAGACACTGCGAAAGGGAGTGCTATTAAAAATTTAACAAGAGATGAATCGCACAATAAACTCATTTCCCCATATTCTCATAAAGTAATATTGGCTCACTCTCTTCGTATTAAGTCTTAATATATATCAATGAATCATTCCTTATGAAATTTTATGTAAACACATCAATATCACCCTTTAAGATGGATGACAATAATGAATTTACTTGAAGATAAAATAAATATACAAGTTGTTCTATTTAAATATAATATAATAATAACATTAATATCTATTACTGATAAAATTTAAAGTATAATACATTCAGTTCATAAATATAACAATAAAAAGAGATGCTGATACTTATTTTCCTGAATCGATTAATCCATAGGCATTTTATTTGTATCTATATTTCATCGCAATAAGGTATAGTACAGGGTCAGTTTATGCGTATTAGTGAGAAACAGTTACAAAAATTTTCGCCCAACGTGGGGCTCGAACCCACGACCCTGAGATTAAGAGTCTCATGCTCTACCGACTGAGCTAGCCGGGCACAGATTCTAAGGGTACTAAAAGTCTAATTAGTTCAAAATTTTCGTTCTTTTTATGAACGAAAGGAATACATTGGATACCATAATCTGTTTTTATTAGTAGAGATTTAAAGAAAATTTAACACTTTAATTACGAAAGTTTAATTCATAAAATAGTAACACGCATACTATGCAGGAAGTTGTAAAAATTTCGGATCTTTATATATTTTCCGATGGAATCATAATATTTAACATATATATCGCATTAGATGATGTGTTGGATAGTTATATTATTTTATCAATAATTCTCTGTAATGAAAATAAATTTACCGAAAAAATACAATAATCACGAGGATGGAATTTGTTTCAATGTACCTTTTCCAACAAATAATATTGAATTAGACATTCTCCTCGAGTGGTTATCGTTTGATCTCGTCTCTTCAATTAAATGCCTTGACCTTAGACGAGAGGACTTGTTGCTTCTGATGACTAACTCATTGCGTATCGAAATATGAACTACGCGAGCCAATGTGTTTCATTTCTGTATGTGCATGTGTGAATGGGAGAGGAGTGATGTACGCGTGTCTTCGCACATGCGGTATCGTGCCAGTGACGGCGCGTGTATGCATTTCGTGTCTCCCAGTGCAGTGTTGACGTAAGGTGTATCTCCCAATTGGATTGCTTTAAGCGTATTGGTATATTAATTTGGCATAAGAAAGTGATATTATGAATTCGGGAATCACTGAAGAGAAAAAGTTTTGTGAAAAAATCATCATTATCATCAAAATCAGTTATCTTTACTGAATTCATTGCGTTGCGCTTCTCGGATTTTGGTTTGAAAAGGAAAATTTTTAACCCTATAGAAAAGAGCAAAATTACGCAAAACTGAAGCCGAAATATAAGAATTATTTTAAATTAATATTAAATGATATTATGGATTATTTCACTTAAAATTTTTGCATATTTATGAATATAATTTAAATAAACAAAATGTATAATATAGAATAGCTCATAAAAGTAATAGCATTTATCGACTCATTTTATTTGATTGTTTAGTATTACATAGATTCTATTCTCCTAAATATTAATTTATTAATAGGAAGAATGTGTAAAATTTAATATTTTTTCTCGATTACGTTTTTGATTAATGAATAATATGATAAATGTATCGAATATTTCGGATTAATTTGTTTTAACAAAATATTACATATTTGGCAGCGCGCCTTAGAGGAGACTTCAAGGCTACGATTATCAAATAGATCGAGATAGAAAATAAAATTTCTGAGTTTAAACTCAACGATTGAATATTAAATTCATAAAAATCTGAGAATTAATGGTGTGAGATTTGTTGATTAAGCGAATTGCTATGAACGAAATGTTGGTTACTCGTTACATCCTTGGGATTTAATCTAAATATTTCTGTTTACACCCTTAGCTCTATACGAATGTGCGATGTAATAACACGCATTAAACTTGGCTCCCAAGAGGGAATGCTTTCCCAACAGAAGCTGAGTGGAACCTGACCGCAGCCATGGCGACCTATTCTTGTCACAATTCAGCTATCGAAATAAGCCGGGCTTTCGAAATACTTCGTTGAACTCTGTACAGTGGCGCAGATGTAATACCTAACAATCACACCCTTTCACAAAATGGTTCTCTTCACTACTCCGGATGCACATTCGGATGTGCTGGAATTCAAGACTCTTAGTGCTCGAAAGAGTTGCTGTCTCAGTAAATATACATCTGCTCGGTTTCATAAAACGCATTTAGTATTCTTAACATACTGCAATATGTGAAATTCATACATCCAAATAAAATTTATAGGAAGGAACTGAACGATACAACTGATGGGGTGAGTTACGTAATCCTAATTTTTTATTATTTACATTGGAATTTATTTTAGATCCTTACCTTATGAGAGTAGTGAGTGATCTTTATGTACATCATAAAGCTGCTTTAATTATTTTTTTCAATAAGAATGTAAATGCAATTTCAAGATGAAAGCACTTGGACAGAATAATTTGGACTTTACAAGGCCTACGGCAAATATGACAATAAATGTGACAATATATGGCAATAATATATAATATGAAATATGATAAAGAAATTATTCAGACAGTTACATTGCAGGTAATTAAAAAAGAATAAGTAAAATGATGAGGTAAACATTTAATTCAGGTACTTCGCATATTCTTTATCTACATATTCACTCTTTATGACTGAAATATAAGGAAGTGATATTTTTGTGATAGTTCACTCCTAGAATTCATGATTAACATTGTATTGTCCGTTAAAAATATAATATTTATATAAAAAGGTAACATAAAATAAGATTCCCTTATCCAATACGAATATAAGTATATTATATAACTCTAATATAAGTATTTATGGAGAAAATAATTACATGCTTTAAAGGTTAATGTAATTTAACATTCCGCAGAAGAAATTGGATGTACATAGTTATGAATTAAAAATAAAACCCAAGAAAATTTGAAACTTTTGTCGGGCAAGAGAATAGAGGCAGTGGCAAAATGCCTAAACTAAATTTACTTTGCGATTCTAAAGAGGTTGCGAGCTAACGACCTTGAAATCAGTACAAGATGAAAGCCACGGGCGAAATAATAATTTTTAAAGAGAATTCAAAACTATCTTGCTGTAAACCAATAGCCTACCGATTGGATACTATTCTTAAGATATTAATTTATTCTAAATCTTGGTACAATTACAAGCTTTTTCTTTTCATTAAAGAAAGAATAAAAGGCGATTTAATTACCTTTAATATTACATATATAAATAATAATATTACATTATTTTATTAATGTTCAAGAAAAAATCTTAATAATCAGATGATGATAGAGTAGAAAATATGAGAAATATTATATTAGCTCAGATAAAAAAAGTAATTTAAAATCTTGCCAAACATTTAAAAATATTATCATGGAGTCAAATCAAAGAAATTCAGATGAGTCACAGGAGAAATGAATTTAATTGATATAATAAACGCACCAGCAATAACTAATAACTATATTATAGCATAACTATAGTATAGTCACCACTTTATAAAAATTTAAAGTATATCGCAAATCAGAAAAATCATATGGAATTATATGTCTTTAAGTTGCTACATTCATTATTTTGATTAATAGACATATTTAACTTCAAATTCTCAGCGAGATATACTTAATTAAGGAAAATTTTATCGTTTTATTTTTGGGAATGAGATGTAATATTACTCCGCCGTATTCTTCGATAACTTTTTTCAACTTACCATTTCTACGTACTACTTGGATTCAGTAATCTTATTTTCCAAACTATTAATATTAATGAAACTATTAATATTAAATTAACTATTATATTAATATCCTTAACTGTACGCACACATCTGTTTTAAAATTTTAGCACTTTTTAAAATGAAAGCAAGGATAATTTTTACAGTTCAAAAAAGTGTATTTCAGTCTATGTAAATTTATAAGACTGGAAAGATAAAAAGTTTCAAGCTCTTAACGATGTAAGCTAAATATAAAAATAATTACTCCAAAATTTGAGTCAACGGGTTAACTTTAAGAAAAAAGACTTCAAGGTAAATATATGTATTTGATGTAGTGTATAATATCGGTGTATATAATATTCTTATACATAACGATATTTATATTCTTGAGACTCGACAGCGATGAACTGAATCAGCTGAAGCTTGCAGCCACTTGGCTGCCGATCACAGTCTTTTGATCATTTGCCAATTACAGAGAAATAACCAGTGTAATTTATGGAGTAAGAGATCCTAGATATCATCGAATGCATCATGAACATCTATATATAATAATTTATTGCTGATCTCTGACTTCAATTAGATCTGAATATTATTTAACTGAAGAATGATGAGCGAAGTCATTTCGAAATATGCACTTTGATTCTATAAAAATTAAGATTTATAGACGAATTGCATTGTATAAAAATCGTGAAATTAGGGATGACTGATCCTTTTGGCATTTTTGAGGCTCCATTGTCTCAAATTCGATCCTTACCTCTTTCCCCCTTCCCAAAATTACCTCCCCTCAGCCGCTTCCAAAATAGAAAGCGGCAGTTTCCCAAGTAGTGGACGCCGCTAGATTTTCAGTATCCCCATCCAAAGGAGCCAAAATAAAAGTGTGGAGAGGGAGAGACAGCGAAAATAAAAGAGCGCGAAATAGTAAGATAGAGGAAAGAGGGGTTGCTTAGCGACAAGGGACCACAATAGTGTGGAGGAATATAAGACGCGAAGAGCGAATATAGATGGATGCCAACCGACCAGATTCAACGATCTGGGAATTCCTACGTAGTGATACCAGATGTCGCACATGATTGATCATCACGGATACTCTCGTCGCTATCTTTCTTTTGTTTTGCTCGCGTATTTATTAGGTCACTGAATGCAATCTGAGGGTTTGTCCTTCGTCGCAACATATTCGTCATTTGAGCACCTATGTTACATTACCAAATGTACGTTTCTAGATATATTTCTCATGCCGTACGAACTACCTTAACTCTGTTCCATTTCCAATTCAGCACATACTTAGACGCTTACAAATGAACATCGAATAACTCCTTATCCTTTGAGGAAAGTTCTTGAATCAAATCATCTCGACATTGTCAATTTTAGACTGGTAAAGCTTAAATCAAACAAGAATATAACTTTCTACGCAAACTTACTTTATCAGGATTTCTCGAGGAATCGAAACCAAGTTTCCGCTTTCTTTTCATCATAGGAAACTCAGACTATCTACCTAGAGTTTTAGAAAACTATTATATTGAATATAATATTCTTCATATTTCTTTTATTGTTTTATTTATTAAATATTTCTAAAGATGGAATTTATTAGCCTCAAGTTCTATGCTAGGATTAAAAAATGGGAAACATATTTGCCCTCCAGCCTTTACTTGTGTCAATATTTAGTGCCGTTAACAAAGCAATGCTATCTTATATATTGTTCGCAGACAGAGTTTTATAGGTTCGAAAAATATATACTTATTTAATCATATAAACGTTTATAAATCAGAATTTGTCTTCTATGAAATATACGAACAATGTATCTCGAACCGAATTTATTGAAGGAAGAATATATTACGCTGAGTTAGAGATATATTACGACTATAATATTTGAACATTAGTTACCGCAAGAACACGATTGACACTCCATGAAGTTAATAAAACTTTTGGAAATATTTTATCTATATTTATAAACATATTATATATATTAAATATTTTATTATATAATATATTTATACGAAACTTTGATATAACTACATTTTAATAAAAATGGGCTAAAATGAGGATTATACTAAATTAGAAACGTAGTTATTGTAGCATTTGCAACAAAGCATTCAGTTTTTTCTCTATGGCAGTATTTATTATTGGTATAAACTTGAAAATTATTACACATGTTAATGTCAAAGGAGGGTAATTTTAGGTCTGAAATATTGAAGAATAATGTTATAAAATATTTTAAATAATTAATTATAAGGTTTATCCAACCAATTTGCACATGAGAATTTATTTATTTTAATATATATTCATGTATTTTTATCAAAAATTTATTTCCATAAATTTTGTATCATAGTCAACGTAAGCTAATTGAAGAATGAATTTTAAATGATTAACAATTATAATGCGTTAGAATTTAGATTTTCTAGAAGTTTGCAAAGCCTAATTGGCGAGGAAAAAGCAGATTTGAGAAAAAATAAGATATTTTTAGGAAAAATGGAAAACATCAAGGATTTTCCAGAGAAATTTTAAGGAAAACTTAAGATATACATGAATAATGGCGTAGATAAATCAAAGAAAATGGCTATGAAAATTTTACGACAAGAATTTCGGGATCTTCAGAGAGATGGATTTCACAGATACTCAAACCAAAAGAGCTCCAAAGATGAAGCTAAGCGCCGAAATATCAAGAGAGAGCTATCAACAAATCCCTCCAAAAGAGCCCTTCAAATCCAAAGGCGAGAGAAATATCAAGGAAATCGTTCTAATGCCGTCTGTATCGGAGATTTATGTGGAAATGGAAAGAGCATATTTCTTTATCAATGTGATCAATATTAGCCTTTTGAGGCAAAAATATATCCCATATTCAAATTTTTTAAAGCATCGCATTTTAGATTTCTCATAATAATAGAGAGAAAATATTAATTGTGATTGTTAGAGTAATATATTGAAATTGTACTTGATTGAAATTGAACTGTAAAAATTAATATTAATTATAAATGTCCACAATTGTGCAGCTTTAAATCCAATACTCATGAATATATTCAAAAAAGGAAAACATCTGAACGTAGAAAATGCAGCTTATTTATTATCCAAGCATTTTCATGAGAAACAGAAGAATATACGAGGAACTTGATATCTTTATTAAATGAGGAAAATGCTCAAAAGCATTTATTTTACTAAATTTTCTTTCTTAGAGAACTAATCCATTTTGGTATGAAAGATTTGAAATGAAATTATATAATAATACCCTTGGTCCACTTCAAGTACAGAGTATAAATTTTATTCAGATAAAAAATTCCTCTTTGACTGTTTTACTATACAAGGCTTAAAAGAAGAACGAAGAATTTTTTGATGAAATATGTTTACTGGCTTCTGAAGATATTGATGGGAAAGGAATTGCTTGGCAACGCTCCCTCACAATGGTTAACTGGAATCAATTTGAGGTAGACATGTTCCCTTGTTGCTGCGCTGAATTGTTTCCTTCCGACAAAGTTGTGCTAAAACTTCATTTGATTCGGAATTCTAAGTATTTATACAGCTTTTCCGAAATATTAAGTGTGTATAACTCATTCCTGGGAAAAAAGAGACAGGTGCAGCCTAAATATATAAGGGAACCTTCTTAGCTATGGCTCAAAATAAACCTGGAACGGGATCTTCAACGTCGAATCCTTCCTGAGGGGTCACTCACTCACCACTGAGTCTCAGAAACTTGGAAGGCCTCAGGACACTGCGGACAGGCCAACAATGGAGAAGTGAAGCCACCGTGTAATATATCCAACGTAGATTCAATAGATTATAAACTAGTCTATTAAAATGTGACTATTTCTACTTTTATTTCCTCGCCTCGAATTCCGCACATATTTTGCCTCTGTATTTTTGGATATTTTTTGCAACTCTTTCATCAGTTTGAGGTTAATTAATTTTTTAAACATTCAGTTGTTTAGGGAATTTTATTCTACAGACAAAATATTTTGTTTATATTTTTTGTTTATTAGCTATTGAAAACGTGATTTAAAAATAACAGAGTAGATTTGACGGGTAGCCCACTCGGGCATATCTGCGTAAAAGGAGGATTTATTTTCGTGAGGTCAATATCCTTCCGAATTCCGTCCCAGTTATAGAAGAAGCCAATATGGAGTTAGGATAGGTGAGAAGTGAGTCAATATATCGCTGTATCTGGGGCAATTCGCTACTAGTTGAACTATTCTACAAAAGAGTGGTATATCTATCTCACATGAAGTATTTAGACATGGCATTCATAGCACGAAGTTATGCTTCTATAACATTAATAAAATCTGTTAACCGTATTCCATCATTGGTGAATGTGATGATAACATGAGATTTGGATCGCTTTTATTAAAATAAAATTTGTCACACCTCAAGCTAATCGAAAAATAATTAAAGAACCGTTAAAAAATTAATTACAAGTTATTGGAAGATATTAATAGTTTTCAAAAAATCATAAACTACCCAAATTCATTTCCATAATACCTTTCATAAAAACAAATTTCGTGAAATAGTCTAACTAAATGTTTAATAATATAAGGTATTTTTAGATTTTAAATAATAGCCTTAGAAAATCTGAATTTCATTCAATATGTAGATAAAAATAACCTTGAAAACTATATCCGACCAAGATCTACTGGAGACCAGATTCTCTGCAATTAAATTTAAGTTTTTAAAATACCAGAAAGAGCGTACATATCCGTTGGATCAATGTTTCAATTGGATAGGATTCAGTTATTTTAATAAAATTATAATTTCAAAGTATACACAAATTTACAATGTACGTTCATGAATAATTATTATAGACATTAGATTTCAGGCTGAAGTAATTTTTTCATAAAATATATTTTCTCTTTATAAAGAATTCATAATATTATTGAGAAGAAGAACAAAAAATATTCATTCTGACGTCTGACCAAACAGTCGATGATGGATCTTCGCTGTCATAAGAGCGAATTGAAAAGTCTCTGATAATAAAATCTGTATCTTAACCTAACTCTTTCTGGTAAATCGGAACTTGCATTCATTTTCCCTAAGACAATAACAAGCAGCATTCTAAAACCTCAACCCCAAGCAAGAATTTCTGATTTCTGGTCAATGAATGATTAGTAGTTATATATCAGTGTTCGATTCCCTTTCTGAGCTAAAGAAATGTATAAACAATTTGTATTGGTACAGTATCATATTTTTTATAAATATTAGTATTTTTATAATTTATTATTTTCAAGGCGTCCTTAAGAATATATCCTGGTTAATCTAAATGTGAATTTATCAACTTCTGTTACAATTTTAATCGAAAGACATGAAAGGTTGCAACGAAAATGAACACATGAAATTGATATCGACTCAATTTAATTCTGAATTGGATAAATTTGTAAAACGGCCTAAATTAGTAAATGAAGACGAGGAGGGGATTGATTGATATCTCACGGGCGACAGAAGAATGTCGTCACAGATCCCAATTTGAGCGTTTTATTTTGAGCATAAATCAAAGCGAAAGGATCTCTTGGACAAAAGGTCTCTTTCTCTTCATCTGATCTGGCAATTCGCGAGGATTTTAATTGCTTTTTGGCTCCCTCACCAGCTGACATTCCGGCCTATATTTGCTCTGAGTTTGGGGGTTGAATATTCCACACAGTAAGTAGCTTAAGCATGATTTAACGACCGCGAAGTTTTTTGGTCGCGAATATTTTTACATCAGCGTAAATGAGAAAATTCTGATCTCACGATAATCCGAAGAAGATGACACGAGAGTTGAAAAAGGTGGTGAGCAATAGCTTACCGGATGAAATTAATAAACTTAGTGAGTTAACCCATTCAGTATTACTTTCTAGGATATCATTGTCAGTCTTCCCCCCTCTCTTTCTATTTTCATATATATGAAAATATTTTCTTTAATTTAAATATTAATAATTTAAAATTCTGCAATCGATTGATGGATCGAGGAAAAGGGATTAACTTAGATGTTTTTCAAAAATGTTTCTGGAAATCCACTTACTGATTATCGTAATAAATCTCAAGTCATTAATCCTCATAAAATTTCCCTGATTTCATTGGCACAAAAAAAGATCCGATGAGAAATAATAATTTGTTTTCTAAACATAAAATTTAAAGCACATAACAGAACACTATTCATCCTAACTTCATTAAATCTTCCTCCATGTTCCGCCAAATATCATTCAATGAATTTTTATAGGACATGCGTAATTCAGTATTCATGAAAAAGTTGATGAAGTGGTCAAAGATGAGTGAAAAACATATAAAATAATCAAAAGGATTCAAAGAGACAAATACTTTCTCATTATATGAAACATAAAAAGACACTGAAAATTCGATTATATATCATCATATTTAGGTTACCAGGGTTACATTGTTAAATTTATTATTATTGATATATTAAATATGTTATTATTTTATATAATTAATAGAATTTAATAGGTTATTCATACCAAATCACGGATTCTTTTAGAGCAATAACTCTCTTCCAATCCACAGTCAATGGAAATTATGCACACGAGGATTTATCCGTGCAATCTTTACACTCAAATTTATATTCAGCAACCTCATAAATATTAATGATGAATAAAATATCATTCTTGAATAATGGTGGAAGAAGAGGAGGTCATGGCGGAGTTTTTTCTTTGACACGCTAACAAACTGAGTACGTATAATCGTACGTATAGTTCAAATTTGAGTCAAATTGATATTGGAAATCCTATAGCTAGCAATGGGAGGATGTTTTGCATTTAGATATTTGTGTATTAACACTCATTGTATTGGTAACCTCTGAATTCTTTAAAAAATCTACAAAAATTACCAAACATTTTTTAAATACAACGAAATTATTTTAATTCAGCATGCTGGAAATGGACTCATTGTCTAACTGAATGTAAATAGATTCAAATCCATATGGATTCAGTTGGAAATAGTTAGTTCTAATATAAAGGCATGGATTTAACATTCTTATAATGCGAATAATTTTAAAAATAAATTTTAAATTTGTAATCTAAGAGAAGAATGGAATTTTTACTTAGCATAAGAAAGTGTGAGTCTTTCCAGAGAGTGAAACTGAACAAGCAGGGGACCTGGGTTTGAGTTCCAGTCATATCGTTATTTTCACTTTTTTTTAACTCCATATTTCTGATTTTTAAATGTTGAATTTTCAATTCAAAAATTATTTTTGCAGAACACGTTTTGAGAAAGAACAATATTCTAGGTTTTCTAACTGAACTCGAATGAGAAGTGAAACCAGTGCAATCGACCAATAAACTATTGGAGGAAATTCTTTCTAAATTCCTCCATACTTCCTCAAAAGTTGAAAAAGATCACGTACGGATATTTCCAGCGGCGCATTACTTCCTCGTGAGGAAATCACCATGGGAATCAAACATCTCCATGGAGAATTCCGCCACGTTTCCTTGGTAAATTAATCTCCATCTTAATTACGCTTTCCACACCTGGTTTACCACGATTTCATGGGTTGAGAAACGCTGCCAGCTACGCAATCCTCTCTTACGTCTTAAGGGAATGCCCTCCTCCGAAAAAAGCCGCGAAAATATGAAGGCGTGGGTGAGCACCCTGACCGAGAGAATCAAAGAGCATGAGATGGATTTAAAATCAATCAAAAGGGTTAAATTGATACCGTTATAGGGGAGAAGTGGTCATAAAAGATTCATATACCGGAAGAATATACCGCAATTAATGATGTAATTAAATTCTACTCATTATTCTACTATATTGACCCGTTAGAGTTTCAATGGAGTATCATATTCTTTGGACGATAAATCCACGTAATTTTTTCTCAAAGATAAATTTTATCTTGATAATTTAAGACGATTTTTTGGATCAAAAATAAAGTATTTTCATATCATGTTACTTATGAGCTACTTTTTAGTAAGTATAAAATATCTCCTGAACAACGGATGATATTGACTGATCGATTTTTACGGTTTCTTTCAATATATAAGAGCTATGTTCACAGTAATATTTATCAGTACTTGAAGGGCTAATGCATTTGTTACTCTGAAGCCGTTAGAGTCCTTTTTATTTAATGCTTCATTATAATTATTATTATAAAAATTTTGATGCATAAAAAACACTGGTGTAATTGATAAATCATTTAAAAAGGGCTAGGTGAGAATTTTCTAAATTATTTAACTTTTTAAATACCAAAAAGAAGCTGCTTTACTAAAAAATATAAAAGAATGTGACGGAATAATATCTCTAAGAATCAAATAATATCAAATTAAATTAAACATAAGCATGATATTATTATTCTGCGAAAAAGGTTCAAAGATTCTTGTATTTATACAATCGAGTTTCTTTAATATTCGATCTTAAAACAGGGAACATCGTGTCTACCTGTCATCTTCTTAAACACTTGCTCCACTGCGTAAACATGTTTTCCCAAAGAGGTGTTTGAAAGCACTAGATATGTGACCCAAAACTGCGCTTTCGATCTCCGATATCACTCGATTCGTCAATCACGATTCAAGTGGACTCTCGCTCATGTTTAACGTTGGTTAGCAACGACCGAGGACATTACTGAAAAGCTCTGCATGAAATTTTTTCACTCCTTTATTTAGAAATCATTTATGACCAATCAAGTTTTTATTCAATAGAATAGAGGGAAAATCAATTACATTAATGCATACCAAATTCTAGTGATAACTGAATCAATCAAAATTAGCAAGAGTCGATCTTTTATTCAATCAATATATATTATATCAATATATATTATATCAATACATATTATATTGATATATAAAATGATATAAATTGATGTTGTTATTTGCCTGAATGAATGAATTTCTAAAATGAATGAAGAAATTTTGTATTACGAGAACCGTGTGCTCCCAATGAATCGTGAATATAACTAATAACCAAAACTTATAAACCAGAAAAATGTAGATTCTTTTTAAATTGTTTTGATAACGGTAAGTATTTATGGGAAACTTATAGAATTAAATATCACATTATTGAGATGTGTGTCAAATTCTTTTGGAAGATTTGGAAGAATAAGATAAAAAGATAATTTAAATACCGGATTTCAAGTCACTATGAAAAATATAAAATGAAAAATTTGATAGATAAATATCCTATGCGGTAATAAGCTGTAAAAGTGATGCGAGGTGCGGCCAACTCCTTCCAAAATACCTCCACACTTAAGTTACACTGATGGAGAGGTTTTGACTTTTGCCCATCTAAACTATTTGGGATGATCTGTCTAATCATTCGATTGGAACATCTATGAGCTATCAATGCGCAATCAACCAGAGATGAGAACCTGAAAGTGCCCTAAGATAATATAATTATAAGCATATTATTTTGCCCAATTCTTTATATGAATGTAATAAATGCAAATTACAATCAACTACCTTTGAACGGAGAATAGACAACCAATGTCATTACCAATGAAAACTAAAGAACACATGATTTGTCATAAAAATTATAAATATAAGTACGCGTGTTTTTTTATTTGTGCAACATTATGTTTACACACACAATATGATAAACCTGAAAGGTTGAGGATGAGACGCTGATGATATCGATCAGAATACACGAATCTTTTAATATCAGATTTCTTATAGTTATTTAATTCGTCTACTTCAAAATAGTATCACGATGATTACGTAATAATCTCTTTGAGGTGTTTAGAGGTCGTTTCGCAGGGAAAGAGTGACTTTCTTTCTTTAGAGTCTAATTAAACTTATTATTCTTAGTGATATAAATATTCTAAGAAACCCATCTATTATTACAAATTTACGAAAAAAAAAAAACAAAAAAATTCTAGGATTTCTCCATGAATGGAAACTGCCTAACCTTTTCCATTCCTGGTAACTACACAAATGATCAAATCGATATATACATATTTATTGAAAGATAAGATTCTTCTTCCACATATCAATCACTTTTGATTTATAACAGACATTTCTGTTCAGGATTTTGCAAACTTTATTTTTACAGACAGCGAAGGATGATATTTTAAGGAAAAGAAGAAGAAAATCTCAGATTGTTACAAAGTATCTAGTTAAGTATATGACTTTAATTCCTGTTATTTATCCTGAGGAATTCTTTGTGGCACCCATTTTCCAACCATATTCTACGAAGAACATATCCTGCTTAAATTAACACATAACTGAATTTGACTGTAGGTAATTTCTTTCACTTACTAAAAAAAGGCTCATTCTTAGTGATTGATATTTAATGTAATTATCTGCAATTTAACGGTTGATTATTTATTATAAAAATAATATTATTTGAGTTGCAAACAATCTTAGTTAACCCCACAGCCTCAGAGAAATACGCTCTCTGTTACCATGACTACCTTACATCATTCCCTTCCCCCGGGAATTCTTTTTACGTCACATTGGTGTCCTGCTTGAGTCCAAAGTAGATATATGATCCAGCTTATCCAGGTGCCAGCCAAAAATGAGTGGCGGACAGTCGGCATTTTTCTCGCAAGGATACCATTCACGCAGTGCCATCTCATAGTAGAGTGGAGAGATACGAGAAATGAAGGAGTAGATGAAAACGATTTATTTTAAACGAAATATCGCCCACAGAGCGGGTTCATACGATCCATATCAAGATCTGAGGGAAACTTTAGTACGTCTCTTATCCAAGTTTACAACTTGAAAGCGATTTTTTCGGTACCTAACGAGATATAATTTCAAGGTTTATTCCAAAAACTTTTCTGGAATTCAGGTTAAGGCTGTAAAAATTAATAGCTAACATTTATTTACACGAGCTAGAATATGCATAGATTAAACATCCTAGCTGTGGTCTGAAGGAATTTTTCTTGTTTATGCGTTCGCATATTAGAATCGTAGCCAAAATTTTCTTTAAGATAGATTACTATCTTTTCAAACTGTACTCATTTTTATCTCCTTGAATATTTTATACCTATCAAAATATTTTAAAACATTTTGAATGACGAAGCCCGCTTGGTTTACACTAAGTCAACAGTTGCAGTATACAATTGGACTACATTACATTGATATTAGGACGTTAATTTTCATATTTCTTATAAGGAAGGAAGTAGAATAAGGAAAGGAAGTAGATCAAATATGAATAACTCTTTTCAATTAAGCACTTTAAATTAATTTAACTTTTAAATAAAGCTTTATACAAGATTTTTTTCTTTTTTATACTGAACGTTGATTATTGTTTTAATTTTATCAACATATACTTTAGAATACCTTGTTATATCAACTATAAATCAAAGAGGATTAATTTTTAATATTTTTCCGAGCATTTTATTTTGAGGGGAAGTGAATAGTCTGCTTTGCTTAATTTTTGCCTCAAATTTAGGTATTCCTACAACATTACTCAAACTTCTAATAATAAATTTTCCAATTTGAATAACGCCACAATACATTTTAAACTTTCTCATAAAATGATATGAAATATAAACCTATAAAATGAGAACCGTATTGTCATCGAAATAAATCACTCCTATCATTTCCTTCTTTTTCATTTCCCACCGAGTCAAACAGAGGAAAGAATGACCTCATCTCTCCAGAAAATAGCTCTTGGGCGAAGGAAATAAGGTAACCATAGAAAAACTCAACAAAACCCTCTGGAAAAAGTTGCCTATTTCCAGAAGATATAAGGCGAAGCACATGAGCACAGAAATATTCAAGCAGTGATGGAATAAAGATAACCTATCACTTGACCCAACCATTAAATACCATTCGGGTCGGGTTTATCGTCCCATTCTATAATTCTTCTTATCGGGTACATGACATTTCAACCGGAAAATAGAAGCTCACCTTGGAACCTCCCGATGCCAAACAAAGGGCACGGGTTTTTCTATTTGGTCCGCGATGACGGCAGCGCGTGCCATTTGATGTTTGCTGCGATCTTACCTCGACCCCTTGATCGTGATGAATGTAGAATTTGCTTGGGAACGAGGCCAAGCGAGAAAGGATCGGAAATCTCTCCACACGAAAATAATGTAGTATTTTGTTCCGTATGGCCTTTAAAGGCTAACGCTGAGGGATGTTTTCCATGTAGTGAAAGAGTACACCTATAAAAAACGAGCTAGGAATACATCCTAGTTTCAAAGCGATGAATCAATTGTGATTTTATTCTTTTGAGATGAAGCAGTTAATATCTCTTATGATAGATAATTAAGTATCGTTTCTTCTTTTATAACTTTATATAATAATATTTATTCACAACCTCGGAATATTTATTTTAGCGGTAGGACGTAATGGACGATTTTATTAGAATCAATTAATAGTTAAAAATGTTAATAAATCTAGCAGGAGAATAAATCATCCTTTTCTAAATTCCTTCAGCATCTCTCCGCTTATGTGTTTATCTATAAAAATAATATTTTAAAATATTAGAGCTAATTGATTAAATACAAAAAATGGAAGTAGTCGAATAGTAATATTGTCTCAACCGTAAGTAAAAAACCAACCTGATAATGCGATATCGTGGTATAGGTTCCAGATTTCTCTTTGTCGCTTTTCTAGAGCCATGATATCCCATCAATATTTCTAACCTTTTACGTCTATTTAAGTCAAATCGACACATCCAATTACTTTGCACTCAATACCATAAGAAAACTTCCCATTATATTATTATAAAACTAACACTTTATGTTTCTCATATAATATTAATACCTAACTTGCTGGTCATTAGCCTCCGATACTTTAGTAACTTGGTAATCAGATTCCAATTAAAACACAAAAAGTCAACTGTTGTGCTTGAAAAATGAAATCAGCAATTTTATTCTACCCTAAATGTATTGTTAAAGGTGATAAACGCAGATGGAAATTCAAAAAAGAGGCCTTAATTTTTTGATAGCAGTATAGCATATGAAGAAGATTGCTAAAAATCGTAATTCTATGAGATCTATCTTATGAATCGAGTCAAAGAGATGAATATTGATGGACGAGAAACAGCTAATTTTCTTGAAGCAAATGGTCCAATTCCTTACAGTCAATTTTCAGCATTTCAAAATTTTAGAAAATGAAATCAATCGGAATTGAAATTTCCGTTAGAAAATAGTTAGAATATTAAATGAAAATAATCGAATATAGTTATCAGATCATGAACAAGTAAAACTCAAATGAATCAAGAAATCTTGAATGCATACAATTTCTACATCAACATAAATACCCTGCAAGCAGCCAGCGATAGAATATGTGCGCATCCTAAAATCTAATTCCGGAAAATAAGCTCTTGTACATCGTAAATGCATTTCTTTCCTCAAATTGAAATATTCAAGTCGAGATTTTGCGCCTCTTACTCGGAGTGGAATAAATTTACGTAACTCAGTAGAGACTTAAGAAATTACTCCTGACCCACTTTATGGGGCACATAAGATTAGAAACCGAGACGAACCTCAGCTGTCACACGAAAGCTGACTAAATTTCCTCTCTCCTTTAAGTTCAAAAATTAACTTCGATGCAACTTCCTCTTCTCCTAGAAACTCAATCTTCGCGATACATGCAATCTGTTTAACTCCCAAAAAGATGCGTAAGTGGGAGATTGGCCGGCCTGAATCCAGAACGATTCTGGACCATGATGCTCTGCGGGTCAGCTGTTCCATTCCTTTCTAGTCTTATCTACGCTCACTTCCGGAATGGACCACTAAAAAGAGAGAGTTAAAACCGACTTGGCAACCTCAAACTCCCTTAAACGCAATCCTGAGTCGGATCCACCAATCCTCACTCTATCTCTGCCCTACTTAATAGCACAGATTCAGAAGTCTTTCTACGGAAATATGGTAAGAGAGTGCATTTGTATTAACGCAATATGTGCTCGGAAAGAAACGTGGATGAATCATATGCAAGGAGCAGATCTCTTTGGACTATAACTGAGATAATGTTGTGGGGCTGTTTCCGTGCGTATCTCTTCTGCTGCCGAAAGGAACTGCTGGAAGTCGGTTTCATGAGTCACCTAATGACTAGCAGCACGATAGGAAACTATTTTAATTTGAAAAATATTCCAATGCTCATCCAATATAATTATTGAATGATATTTATACTTAAATTAAATGGAGATAACATCAAACTTTTGTTGAAGCACTAATGACTAAAGAAAGTGACATTTTTACTTATAGACCTCAGAATATTTGACTAAAATATCTCAGAAAAGTGCTTTCAGTTCAAGAAGATTTGTATTTACAGAAAAGCTGCGTTCAACTACTTGTGGAAAATCAGTGAATTTTATGACACTTTTGACATTGCTTCTGAAGTCAATATTTAGCAGTTAACTGCATATTTTAGAAGCTGTTCTGAGATAAATCGTTTTAATGTTTCTACGAAAAAGAAACAAAATGTTTAAGAGTTTATAAAATTATCAATATTTTATATTTCACATAAAAATGATTTAAAACCTTCAAATTTACAAATTGATAGATCGTTGAATCTTTTCTCATTTTTATGGCATTTTTTGTTCCATATCCACCCCTTGATCAGAAAAAGTATTACCCATTAAAGTAGAAAGGGAAGATTCACACAAAATCATCTTCAGCCACTTGTGACACGTCTAACTATAATTACCTGATTTAGGAATGCGATGTATATTCATTACTGTAATTCGACGAAGTAGAGCTGAACTACAACATTCTAAGATTCCAGAAATACCTTGGCCTAGATTCATTTCTAGCATAAGGGTACATGACCTCGATTAAAGGATAGAGATATCTAAAATGTAATGAAAAGCCATAAGGGTCTATATTAGGAATACTATAGGCTAATACACTCGAGATTCTGCTGGGAAATCCTTCTACTCTAAACAGTAATAACAGCAATATGAGGTAATAAATGAAAAGAAGAGTCTATGAAGACCTACAGAGTAAATTGCCGCAGTTTCTTAAGAAATGTAAATTTCAGTATATTATTGTCTCATTTCTCAAATGAAAGCTAAAAATTCATCAAAAGTAAGATAAAAACTTGATTCAAACAATTTTTTCTAAATTTTGGATTCTGAATCCTCTTTTCCGTGTAAATTTTAGAGGAGTTGTTTGAAATTGGCCGACATGAATCACAAGACGTTCATTCACTCCTTGTAAACAGCAACCCGCGATGTTTCCCTTCATTCATGCACTCTGTTGGAGATAAAAATATGCGACTGAAATTACACTTTTAGTGAAAGTAATAGATCAAGAGAATGTTATCACGTGAATGCACACATTCTAAAATGTAAACATATTTATATTTTATTCGTCGTTTGACCATAAATTCTTTAGAATAGAATTGTTTTGCAGCGACGAGTTCACGTACTTTAAAATTCACTCCTAATATCGTTCAAAACGACAATAATTTAGGTAAAAAATAGTGGTGTAACCTAATATACTTAGCACATATAAATTTGCTGATATTGTAAAGATAAATGAAAATTTCCTATTCTGTGTTAAAATCTAAATAAATTCCTTGTAATCCGCAAAGAAATTTTTTTCCAATTTGGAAACAAATTAGGATTGGTTATTTATATCTTTGCTGAATATTATAAGAGATTTTACTTTAGCTACAGTTTTTATTGGCGTTCTACGAATCAAAAGGGATTTTCGCGCATTTGGCCGAGAATAACAAAGGGTTACGCTTCCGTGTTGACCTCAAAAGGGTTTTTTTCTGGCAAGGTTCATCTGCACTCTCACACTGTGCGAAACACACATTTCATCCTTAACGTTGACCATCTGATGCGATCCACACCCCATCTTCCGGTAACTACTCTAAACGAATGAGTAATCCACACTCTGCTGGAGAATGTGTACTGAGATCAATTGAGATTCTCAACAGTCTTTTAGGTATTTTTAGACGCAATGAGAAGCTCATTTTTTCATGGTCAAGATCTCCGGTATTCGGGCTAAAACAGGTAAAATTTCAGTGTAGAATTATAAAAGGTGTCCTCTGATTATCTCATATTACAAATGTTTGATTTTATGAAATAAAAATAATATTTTAAGTACGTTGATATTTGGAAATATCAAAACAATAAAGAGTTATATTTCGCAAAATTTATAGATACAAGGCAATTACTTAAAAATAGCAACTCAATCAAGTTTGTGTTAATACTCGTTTCATTTTAAAACGAATCCTTTTCTAAAATAAATCCATAAACTTTTTATAAATCTGAGTGAAGAGGAAAGGAATCTAAAAATTAATTAAGACTTGATTTACCTACATTTTAGTAATTGCGGAACTAATTTCAAGAGCCAGGACAACATTTGAAAATTATAGATGATAATATATATTAAGGTTTCAAGATTCACCGTTAGATCTTTGAAACCACAAAGTTTTTTGTTAATATGATTTTCTAAGAATTGACGAAATTAGGATTTATATCGAAATTCATATAATTTAGATTAATAATTCTCTAAAAATGTGGAGTTTGTCTATTTAAAAAAAATCCAAACATTTTATTATTTAAATAATAAAATACTAAAAAATTGAAAAAAGTATTGCCTTATATTCCAAGATTTCTGATAAATAAAAACTTAAATTATCATAATTAAATTAAACTGGAAAGCAAGTCAGAAATGTTCTTGGATGTAAGAAAAGAATTATCCTCTTAAAGTAATCAGTACGAGCTTGGTAGAAAATTTATTAGCGCAAATAATGAGAAATATAATAATTTATATTTTTACGATAAGGAAATTGATATACAGATATCTCAAAAACTTTTTCTTTAATACAATTTTTATGAACTTATTGATTTTGACTTTAGATAGCATATCATCAGGTGGTGTTCAGCCATTATGCCAAAAAATGAATACAAACAATGATAAATAATTTCTCTTTAAATTATTAACTATTTATTTAATTAAAATATTGTATAATTATTTTAAACATTTCATTATTAATAATGTAGATAATTGTAAGAAATGCAATTTAAGAACCAAAAATGTTTATACTATCAAAAAGTAAAAGGTTGGAGTGTTAAAATAAGAATATATTTTTTAAAAGTAATTAATAACGCTAAATAAAATCGACGATGAAATATCAAACTACTTAACAAATTCTTTCCTATTATAATTAATAGAAATCGTATGAAAATAATGATGCAATCACTCAAGTAACTAGTTTTTTCTAACAAACAAAATTCCCTTTTAAAACAATCTCGTTTTGGACTCCAATCACAAATATCATCTCGAAAATAGCTTTCAGAGATATTTATGTCCATTATTCACACGTTTGCTTATTTGACTTCTGACAATATCAATCGATATAAAGCTAAAATTGATCCGAAGCGATAATCAAAGCCGTAAATATTATAAAATATTTCTCCCGATGAAACAAGAAACTAACACAAGATCAGGAGTTCCAACCTATCTATAGCCCCGCATTTTATCGACTGACTAGTTGATTATTTTGGATCTCCGGGTGATGGAGTGTTAGGGGGAGAAGACAAAGAAACATCAACGGCGATGGGAAGCTCCTCAACTTTTCCGTTATGAGTCGAAGCGAAGATAACAGGAGATTCTGTGAAAGCTATTGCAATTATGTTGGCGGTCCACCAAAGTTGAGAGCGGCACACTGAGAAAGATCGCACCCACGCATGATTAAAATTACTGGAGGCTTCCTTCTTTCATGGAAACAAATGATAGTTTTCTACATTTTCTACAAAAAAGTATATGCAAGAGTACTGTCCATTAGAGAGGTAAATGAGTGTTCAATAAAGTTAAATTATAGCGACTGTAAGAAATTATGGCGAATCGAAGAAAGTGTTCATAAAATACGAGGGACACAGAGAAGAATTTTTCTTAAAAAGATTGAAAGAACTTCAATAAGAGCAACCTGGAAAATCTAAATAAATATTCCTATTCCCACTCTTATCACTTATTTAATTATGTTTCACAATATGTGAAAGACTAGAAG
The DNA here is from genome assembly GCA_020796165.1 of Pantala flavescens. Classification (NCBI taxonomy): domain Eukaryota; kingdom Metazoa; phylum Arthropoda; class Insecta; order Odonata; family Libellulidae; genus Pantala; species Pantala flavescens. Next base: position 52,521,300 of record CM036883.1, read on the forward strand.
AAAGGCAGTTGACCTGAAACGCAAATCCAATGGATCGTTGTGCTTACAAAGTTCTTGAAAAGAACTCCGAAGGAATATCGATCCTCACATCAGCACAGGATGATTAATAGCTTCGAGAATTATACAGATGACTCCAATGAGCAAGTTTTCTTGATATTCAGTCGATAACGTGCACTTGATGTGAAGAAAATAAATGTGGAAGCTGTCGAAATCCTTAAATATCAAAAACTTATGTCCATTCTATTGAATAAGAAAATATTTCTTTTTCGTTTTAAAAATTAACCTTTTCTCGAGTTCAAGGAAATACAATTAAAAAGTTGAAAACTCCTATTGATTCGATGAAATTTCTCTTTAAACCGATCGAGATAAAATAATTTAAGGTTAAAATAAAAATGTTTCTTATGACTCGTGTTCAAAATATATTTCTTGATATATTATAGGAGATCTTATTTACAAATTAATCTTTAATTTATTTTGCATATTATCTAAGTATCGTATTAACAAATTTATATTAATAAATGTGGTACCATGTATTATTTTGTACTTAAAAATTCATTGTAATTGAGATCAATTCATAGCGATATGAAGACTGATTAAACTGAGGTGCCATTTCTATTTCAAGGATCTTTGTATTTTTTAGGTTTTTCGGTTAAATTAAATTGAAATAACGTATAGAAATGTATTTATGCACTTTTGTTGGATGGCTCAAATGAATTCCAACTATTGTGCCGATACCTCTTCCCTTTTCCATATAAATGCCTCAATAGAGGATATAAGGATCGATGATCTTCATTGGAAAGGATGAAAGAAGCCTAAGAAAGGGCGCATAAGTTATTTTCTCTCGCGTGGGCGTGTTGAAGCCTTCCTGACAGCTCCCGCACGGGCCGTGGGGCTGCAGCTGCGTTGGGGGGCTGCACACAGTGAGGACCCTTGCATCTCATTTACGTTCTTTTAGCGGCCTTTGCCAAAACGTGCATCTCTGGATGCCGTGTAATTCTCTCTCATGAATGCCTCAATTTAATTATAACGATATTATGTATAAAGCCAACTCAGGAAATACGAACAGAAGAATAAGGAATTTAATTTTACAAACTTTACGAAATAGAGATGTTTTCAGTGGAAGATTTATTGGCCCATTCCAAATCAGATTAAATTCAATATATATTTTTGTATATTAACGCATTCGAAATCGTAAAAAACCAATGAAATGAAAAAATCTTTTAATACCCATTTTGTCAATCCAAACTTTGGCCCATGAAGGAAAACGAATTTTTATTTATTTTTTTAAATTTTTTTCGTGATTAATTTTCATGAAAGATACGATTATATTTTCATATAATTTAAATAGAGATAGTTAAAAAATCAAAAGCTGTAATATTTCCTTTAATTTTTGGATTGCTTAAATGATGATCTGTATGTATTTTCCATCGTTACTTTCTCAATATAAACCCAAAAATTTGGCAGGGTTCATAAAATAGATTTTTCCAAGGAATAAGTATCAAAAGACGTATATAACACATGGCTTAACTCGAAAGCTTACGTGGAATTCGATCATCAATTAAATGAAAGGATTGAAAGCATGGCAGACTATGATTGAAACTTTATGAATAGTATATACTCAGCTCAAAGTTCAAAAAATTTCATTTGATCTGAACCTTCCGAAATTGAAATACCTCATAACAGCGTTTCGTAAAATGGAATGGAAGATAGCTATAATTCAGGATTCATTTCATAGACTTTTCAATTCCACTTTGCTGAACGTCGATAGCCTATCTCCGCTTTGAAGCAAACGGATTACTGAAACTCTATGCACAAAACGATAGAATTCCCGTATCCAACTTTGGCCATTGGTAGATGTATTGCATTGAGTATAAGAGCTTTTACTGAGTCAAAGGGAGGAGAAGAAAAAGAAATATTGCAAATATGAGATATCGCTTTAAAATCATCAATACTCGGTCTATGCCATCAAAGTTTATTTATTATACTTCGATTTAAACCAGTGAACGAATCAACTTTTGAAATAATATATCTTGTTCTACCGATGTGCAATTTTATTCTGTAAATTATAAATCATGGATTTATGTTCACGTTTAGGTTTCCCATTGAGCTTTAGATATTTCACTGCCATACTTAGACAATAAGATAAGAGCAGCGTTATTCTTTCTCCGGTGCCATCATTAAATGAAATCGATCGATACATATTAGGAAGCATTTTGAATGAAATATTCGCTGAAGCGAATCCGAACGGGAGAGAACTTATGAATGAAAATTATCGCTACTTCAGAAAGGAAGACATTAAATGGCGCTCTGTAAACCCTTCATAATTTGCAGAAGCCTCTAAACAGCGCTCTTTTGAAAATTTTAGTGCCGTACGTATTTATGGAGAGTAATAACCTCAGAGGAAAAATTAGAAAGCGAATAAAGCCGCAAGATATCGACGTAGAGAGTGAAGCAACCCAACGCGTTCCATTGAGGAATTCAGTGGTGTGAATGGAGTGGGAAAAGAAGGAGGGTTGGCCAATTAACAATGGAAATGAGGTCCCAACGCACTGCGGTACGATCCATCCCCAGGGTGTGGCACTCCCGGTTGCAGCAAACGATTCGTATCTCCACCCTTTACTCCAGGAAATACGGAGTACGGACACACGTCACCCTATTACATCTCCTTTTCTATTTCTTACCTCAATATTTTTTAAAGGATGCGGAAGTGCTCCAGACGGAAAATATGCCCTAAATCATTCTGTCGAGGAAGCATGGTGTAGATTTTCAATAGCGTAAAGTGGATGGTTTCAGTTCGAAAAAAGGATGTCTTTATCAAGCAAGAAGCTCTTAGAATGACTTTCAAGATGATGGCTTAAAAATGTTCCTATCATTTCGAGGAATCTTTTCTTTTCCATGACAAAATGATATTCATGCTAAATATATACAGGAAATACTAGGAACGTGGTAAATAAAGGACCATTTCTGAACTCACGGTTTGTGCTGGAGAGTGTGTAATAGCACTCGCTCAAGGTTAATTTCAAAGTAAATGTTGACTGAATTCAATCTATTAAGATATTGATTACATTGTATTCGATTAGAGAAATAAATTTAATAGATTAGAAAAATTTTAACAAACTTGAGGCCCAAAAAATGGTGAAGTTTATTTCGAGTATTTCAATTTAGTTTCCTTTCTTATGATACCGTAAAAATATCAATGGTAAAAAACGGTCTAAATAAAATTTTCACAGTTCAAATCATACTTATAAATATCCTGATCCTAAGCTTAAAAAGTTCAGAAATGGATAAATAAATGCCTCTTCAGATAGAAATATTATTTAAGTCAAACCAAATAGTTTTTGCGTAGTTAAATGAGATGAAAATTATAGTTAAGACAGGAATTTCATTAAAGCGAGAATAATATTAAATATTTCTATCTCATCCAATTATTAAGTAAGAGGAATGTGAATATACCGAGGAATGGAAAATGGTAAACGAAGTAAAAACAATAAATTCTGAAGAATTTTTTTCATAGAATCTTATGAGATAGAATGATGCTCGATCAATATGAATTACAGTAATATAAATTTATCCCGAAAAAATTCATAAACCTTAAGTATTAATACTTTAATTGAGTTCAAGATGCCATGTTGTTCGAGATTCTTCTTTCAAATTAGTTTAAAGAAGTGAGTAAATAACTTTGGATGGTCAACAATATGCTTGGTTATATAAATCTATAATTTTATTAAGTAATATATTCCGAATAAAATGCTTGGGAATTTTTAGGAATTCACTTGAAATATTACATATTTCCTGATGACCAAAAAGTGAAACTCAGCTTTAACAAATGGTGATAGAATTGTTAGGAAGGGAAAAAAACAAGAAAAATATAAATGGGAGCTAAAGAGCATGGAAAGTAGAAAAGTAATTTCGGGATTCAGAAAAAGAATAAAGTAATAATAAAAGTTGATTTGGATTTGGAGATGTGAAGAGGAAATTAAATTATTCTGCGATTCGCCAATTATTAAAGAGGAAAGGTCAGAAGGTTTTCACTCTTCCTTCTCTAATAAAGAGAGATGTGATCAAAGCAATTTCTAAAGTTGAGTATTATTAAGGTTGACAGAGACAAAATGAATTTCTACGACAAAAATATAACCTAGAATTCTCATTCAAGCTAACAACAACTTTGTTTCTTTAAAAATTTAATTTTAAGATATATTATCCTAGCAAATATTGTTCTGAGACTCAATCGCTCATAGAAAATAGTATAAATCAGAGGTTTAAGTTTTATGTTTCTTCGAGCTATAGATAATTGATAACTTTTGCTTTATTGATTCTTTTTGACAACATATTTTATAAGTAATTCTTTGATTGTACAACCTCATATGACTATTTATTAATCCAGAAAAAAATCAATTCAGGTATTGCTGGGATATCATGCATTAAATCTTAACTACTTGAGATTTAACACTTTTATTCTATTATAGCTTATAATCTGGAAAACCAAAAATGGATTATATTATTTAAACGGAAAGTAACTCTAATAATATGTACTTTAAAATGTCAAAATAAGATTTAATTCGTAATTGAAATAATTAAATATATATACCAATTCATTAAATAATCTATTAAGTATGTAAGCTATAATCAATATAGCTAATAACCTTTTCTAATTTTTTCTTGTTAAGCAATCAAATCTTGCTTTTCTTCATCCCTTTTCTAAGATCTATACAAAATATTCTAAGTTCTATGCATATTATAACTTTAAAAATTCGACTTTCAGTATTTTAACTTTTGGTGTGCCCTGAATATAATCGCACTAATTCTTAAGTAGATCAATGGCTAAATTCGTGGAAACAGCATTACTCTTATACTTACAAATGAGTTTGAGCAGTCGGGACCACTCAAGTTTAACCATTCCACGGCATGGGTAAATGAAAAGTAGGCTTACTTTTTATAATGTAGAAGTCCTTTTTAAATTGCTTAGTTCGAATATCGAGTTAAATCAATCTATACTTTATATTAAAGTTAAATGAAACTCATAAACCTCAAAGTATGGCAATTCGTCATGTTAAGTCAGTGATTCATTATTTCTACCTTTTCAAATGTTGTCCTTTAATATAAGATAAATGAGTCTTCTACAAGAATCATAAATGTTCAATTCATTCTTAATAATACATAAAAATAAATAAGCATTACGATGATTTAATAATCCTAGAACGTTTTGCGAAATTACTCATTTTATGTCAATAATAGTATGAGATGTTTGAAACTTTATATGGAAGGAGATTATCTTCTTGTATCGTTACCTAATACGTTACTTAATACCTCGTATAAATATATAGTGAACATGAAATCATTTCACGGAAAGAATTCTGTAAAAAATTATATGAATGCGGTGTAGGAAGGCATCTGAATAACAAAGTGATGAAAATTAAAACTGAAATATTAACCAACAAAAATGGATACTGAAATAGTTAGATTTCCAAAAACATTATGACATTAATTCTATGAGTATTTCTATTTCCGAGTGCAGAGAAATTTAAAGCTTCGCACTGAATTATGAAAACCAAAAATGTGTACGAATCCATAATACTAATTATTCCTCTCACTGAATTGCCCACGTTTTCCTAAAGCTTCAGCGTCGTCTCACAACTCACTTTAGCAAATGTTTCTCACATTTTCTTTGGCAGAATAAAATATTATAATCTTCTGTCTCGTACTTAAATACTGGAAATTATTTCCCTGGACTATTTCGTTCTCTCAGTAGAGCATCAAGATTGCATGCCAAGTGAGTAGCAAATTGCTACGTTGAGTAGCTGTTGCGTAGGCCCAAAACAAAGCACCGATGAATTGCCCTCTTTCCCAACGGATTGCTATGCTCAGTCTTCCAACCGTGAACGTAGAATTCTTCGCGATGGGATGCGTTCTCTCGCCGTCGTTTATTATCCTCTCTCCAACTTAATTTAAGTGCACTTGAGCTCTAATGATCAAATTATCTGTCATCGTATTAGCGCCTGCCTTAGAATTTCTCAACTACGAAGTTTCGTCCAAAATCTAGTCACGAAGATGCTTTCTCATCGTCAACTTAAACTTTATCATCCTATATTGCATTTATATTCATCCACATATCAACGTGTGGTTGAAGATTTTTTCAGCGTTAAAAAATAAATTAGGGAATTTTATGTTCATTCAATGCATCTTGATAATCGAAGTGGTTCCTTAAAATATCGTCGTCGACAGATGAAATAAGAATGATTCAAATTCATTCATATTATTAATTTTAATAATAATTATATTATTTATAATATTTATATTATAAATTACCTGATTTAGAGAATTTCGTTGCCAATGAATATAAGAGAAAATAATAATTGAAATATTTACGCATGACATTATAGGAATTGATTACGTAAATGTAGGATGTAAACCTTAAAAATAGATCTGTAACAAAATGCAAAATTGAACTAGTTAAATTGTTTATATTATTATAGCTATATTTTATTTATTCAATTTTTATTCATGTAATTTCTATGTACCTTATATTACGAATACTAAAAAACGAAACTTAAAAAAAGTTTTCGCTAAATAAAGAAGAATAAAAGAATTGTTAGCCTGTAAATGTGTTGAAAAATAAAACTTGATAGAAGTGGTCTTACACAATGAATTTACCGAAAGAACAAAGAAAACAATTCCTGAAAATAGATTTGGACCTGAATTCGTTTCTTTCTTGAACTGGACTGAGATACAAATTATGACTCAGATAAAGGAACCGCATTATGACTCCAGGGGTTTCCATCTGTCTTCGTAAAAATTGCAATAAATCATTTCGACGGAAATATTTTTGCTCGATCCTCGGACAGAGCATCTCCGCAGCAAAGGCGCAAAATAACGCCGCCATTCTCTCAGCGTAAGAAACCGCCTTCCATAAATCATCCACCGCCAAATTAAACCTCCTTTTGACCATCTCTGTACTAAGGTGTTTACTCGCCCCGACCTTCGGAGCCGATGCCTGCTCAGCATTATGAAGATATCTCGGCTTCTCTATTTTTAGCCCCGAATGTGTTTTCTGCGTCTCCTAAAAATCCCACCCCTCTTTCCCCTTATCCTATTACGGTCTCTGTGACATCACCGTGCTTCCAAATGGGATTTCGACAGATAAGTGATGACGTGAAAATTAAACTCCGTCGCGTAGACACGTCTTCGCGAGTGTTTTCCAATCAATGGAAATTAATTGGAATCTGTTCATCCCTTCACTTCATTCCGTTATATAAACTTCTTAAACGGCATTACGTAAGAGAAACCGCACAGACGTGTATTTTGATGCGCCAAAATTACTTAAATGAATTCAAAGATGGAATAGTTTACATGTTTACTTTTCGAGAATTAAGTCCTAGGTTCGAGAGGCGGTATTATTTTGCAGTAATTGTTCTGTAAAAGAATTTTTGCACAACTTTGCAAAATGGATAAATTAAAGGTTTTCTTATAATACAGTAAACTTTAATACCAACTAGGTTGTGTTTTGTCCTTGGTGTCAGAGCACTCGATACCCACTGATAGCTGCGAAAGTAACGTGAGAAAGTGCGATACGCGCCCTTATTAAGGGTAAATAAGTTTACATCAACTTTCCAATTTTATCTATGAAACTTATAAATAATTTGAAAGGGATAAAGTTCATCCAAGAGCGATAGCTAGAATACTAAAACTAATTTAATAATACGCAACGCTTATGAACTTTTCCAAGATTTTCTTATAGCAAAATATTATTCGATAGTATCTAAAACGAAGCAGTGACATCAAAATTGATATTGTGTATTTGAGATTCTTTAAAAAGAAAGATATACTATAATTCGTTTGATCTTTAACGTTAAAGCTCAGAATTTGCTGTAAATTGAATAACTATAAATAACATGTCAAAATTTATATTCATTGATATTTACTTTATATGTATTGATTTAATATGAATTTGTGGTTTTACTGGACCGTCTAATATCAAACAAATGAGATATAAATAATAATTGAAACAAAAGTTTCGCAAATTATTGAATCGCCCCTTAAATTACACCGAAAAGGCACTAAAAAGGATATTATAGTCTCCTAAAATCGAGTAATGATTCTGTTACGAATTTTCATGCCCTTAAAGAGTTTTCGAAGAAGTTCTAATCTACCTTGTACATATTCATGGATAGCCGTTCTAGAATTTATTTTGTAAACTCATACGCCGCAAGTTTGCAAGTTGGTAAACTTTCTCGTCTCCAAATTTCAGCTCAAAAACCCTAACCAAGAGTGGCTTAATTTAGGAGTTTGTAACTTTCAAGACCTGAGTTCGAGCTTAGAAATCTAACTATTTATCTAACTATAACTACAATATATATATCAGGTATTTAATAAACAGCCAGGTACAGGTCAAACAAGTTGATCTATTAATCAGGGACATAAACAATATTATCCATTGAATGAGCTCGATATGGGGAAAAGAGGCAGGGAAACAAATGATATAAAGGAAGATAAAGAGAGAACCAGTTTAATATAATATCATAATAAATAATTCAATATCTTACGTCTCCCAAAGAACGTAAGTGATAGGAATATGAACTATTAAATCAAGTTTCGAATGCCTACATTAAAGTTGTTACGAATAATTTTATGGGTATTTATTCGGTAATCTCTGAATTACAACAAAATCTCAACCCAATTCCACGTCTTCACCAAAGACTTTTGGAATTATCACTCGCCTTCAGTCATTTCCAATCTCAAATGTGTCAGCCTGAGTTTCATCTTCAGCAGTAAAAGAAGGTATACGTTTCTCTGATAGCCTTAACTACGGCGATTCCAAGAAAATGTCCGACTATCGCATTTCCTTTGAAGGATTCGCTCCGAAATGAAAGTCTCCGCCCGAGTGCCCATTAAATCATCGGAGACACTTGTTCTGAGGAAACTAAAAGGCCACACTTCCGGTTACTCCTTTAAGTATCCTTTGAACCTTAATCTTGAGTCTTTTTCCCTCCGAAGGAATATAAGACGGCGCATCGCTTTCACGCTCATCAGCGAAGAGCAAAGAAGCCTTTATGTAGTACTGCAGATGGCGGATGAGATTAAACAAGAAGATCTTGGGTACATGAAGGAGATAGTTAAAGGACTATGAAGCAGGATTTGATTATGATAATATAAACTCTCATCGCACGAATAGTGAATCTAAGTTTAGCGGCAATTTTAAATTTTTAAACGAAACGCAAAGAGCAATGAAGGTATAAAGGTCTATGGAGTATGGATTAATGAGATCTGAGATTCTTGCCATTTATACCTTTCGTCATAACACCAAACAGGAATAAGAAATTGTTGTCATACAGTTTTAACAGAAAAGTCTGCATTCAAAAAAAAACCTGAGAAAAAATATTAACCGAATATACGAATATGGAAATTGATGAATTTTTACATAAATTATTTTCTTAATCTCTCAAATAAACTAGAGATAAATTTAAATGGATAATGAAACCAACTACTGACATTTTAATGGACTAAATTTTCTTCCAAAAATGAACTCTTACTTTTACAATCAGTTAATGTTATTTATATTGTGAACTGTATTATTGAAGAATATAGATAATACATAATCAGGGATTTAATGTGGATGTAAATAAAATGCGGATGAGGGATGAAATATTAAAATCAAATTATAACCAAAATTCATAGTAAATAAATAATTCTTAACTATTCTGCATATATTAAAATATTTTATAAAATTAAACATTCATTAAATTTTTGCGATAAGAGATAAATATTAACCATAAAAATAGCTGCTTAAATGTTATTTATTCACGCTCAAACAAAATTACTTTCAGATACTATGGTAAAACGTTTACGCTGTAAATTAGGAATTAATTTCTAAAGTATAAACACGCTGGAATTATCGAATAAAATTCTTTATACATGAATTTGTTATTTTTAGTACATTTAATTTGCATCGATTACCCATAAGATAGTGATCCATAAGTTCATTGGCAAGGGAATCATTAAATAAGTAATAAATATAAAATAATAAATATCACAAATAAGAATCTCAAATCTAAATCTCTTTCAGCGGCGAAATCTTAACCATATTTTAGAACTCACAGCTTTAATGATCAGTTGCTTAAAACATTTAAAGATACCATATTCAAATTCAAAAACGAACATATACATAGTTAATGACAATTAATGCTGACGCAATTACAATCGTTAAACTTTTCTTTTATAATGAGAATATCAAGGAAAGCCAGGCAGAAAAATACACTCCCATTATACATGTGCTAAAAGTTCATAGTGCATTTTCATCTTAATTAAATTTTTCTTTATTTTTGTATTAAATTTAACAGCGAGCAAAGCAGTAACTCTTGAATTTCAAGTTAATGTTTTATACATAGAATAACACTAATTAAAATCTCTTGAATATTAATAATAAACAAAAAAATAATCTTATCTTTTTACGGACTGAGGATATCATTCTCACCGTGTTGACAGAACATCCGTTTAAATCGAGCAAAATATTTTTGGAGATAGGATGGTTTATCCTTATTATTATCATCTGCAAAAATTATATATCTGAAAGCATATCTTATCTATATCTTTTATCCTCTCAATCACGCTAATCCTTTTCTAATCTTCGAACTGTGAGTAAACTCTAAATTGTGTAATGACTCCGTTGTTACGCGTGCGCCGAAAATCTATAGCCGCTGACTCAGACTTAACTGAGCCTCCATTTGATTTATGACATTACTTAAAAGAATCGAGATTCGAAGGCACTTTTAACGCTGAAATAGCGCAATTTCGTAACCCTTAGTGATTTGATAAAGCGAATTAGGAAAAGCAGGTCACGTGCATCCGAAGAAGCAATTGGATCGAAGCCCGGATTTAAAATGTGTCATACGCAATCGTCCACAACTCAAAAAGAAGTAACGGCTTTCAGCATCGGAAGAATCTGATCAATTACAATATTTTACTCGTCTTTTTCAATTCTTAGATATTTTATTTATCTGAATTGGAATTTTCTTTATTATAATTATTTCCTATACAATTAAACATATGAAAAATAGGAGTAAACAAATTTTAATGAAATATTCTGAAAACGCTATAAATGGACACGAATAAATTCTTCGAGCTTAAAAATAAAGAAAATGTTTTCAGATGGGATGCTATTTATCGATGTATGTTTTCATTGCATGTTTAAATCAGATTTTTTCGCAAAAACAGTAGAATATTAATTAAGAGCGAGTTAAATTGAAAACGATCCAGGAACAAACATAACTGAGAAGAGGTGATGCCTTCTTTAAAATATGAGCGAAAGGAATTAATATTCTACGCTAACGATTTGCACATTTTGTGTACGGAACTCCAAAAAAATATGATTTGAATAAAATAAGGACGATATTTTTGGAATATTTATTCTTAGTACCAACAGACATATTTTCAAAATTCCTAAATCAAAAACTCAACTTCAATTACAGAATTCCAAATGAATTCCCAAATTTCAATTACTTTAAAGAACACTATGTAACTTATCCGTAAAAAATTCAACTTTTATCAATGACGATACCGAGATAAAAAACTGCTGAATTTAAGGCTGAAAATCTCTAATACTTATAACAAAGATCGCGCTTGGAAGATAATAGATGCAAAGGATTAAAATCAAATCTGCAGATAAAGGGGCAATAAAAAACGAACGAAAATGGGGAGATAATCACGTACATTAATCCGCAATGGGATGAGGTCAACCATTGAAAAAAAGAAGCGCGAAAAATATTAACAGACCGCGCATTGCGATATTCATACGGAAAAAGAAAACGGGGAAAACAAAAGACTGTGAACGAAAGCGACAAAGATGGGAAATGAGATGAAAAAGAAGTGCAACGAAGCAAAAAATGTTTGATCCGAATGAAGAGGGGCAATTAATGGGAGGAAAAGGTTCCTCAGACTGGAAACAAACGAGCGAGGAAAATAGAAGCATAAAAATAAGAGAAGCATGATATAAATGAAGACCAAAAGCGGGAGAAAGTTGTAGGGCTTAAAGATGAGAGACTGGTGGAATTAAAATGGGGAACAAAGGATGATAACGAGGATTAAGCATTTCCTTTGTAAATAGACATTTTTGTCGCCCAAAAGCGTTCGACCGACCTCCGTCTCCATTATGGAAGCTATTTCGTTAATTCCCTTTCGCCAGCAAATTAAATTTCGGAATATCTCGGATACAAATACAATTGGGTTACGTTTACAAGACGAGAGATTAATTTTCGCAAAGAAAATAAAAAAACTGTGCAGAAACATTACTAATAACTCCCATGGCATTGCTGTGATCTTTCAAGACGTGAAACGAAACTCAAATTCACTTCACTGGAGGACTTTAATATTATTTACACTGGAAAAGTAACAGTTATATGTAATTATATATATAAAATCTTTCTAAATATTTTCCTACATTTAGTATTACTAAATACTATACTATATTCTACTCTTTCTTTAGTAAATAAATTTATAGTTTATAATTTGCTGCACTTAATTTTACCCTTCATAAAGATTAAACTTCTATGATATTAACATGTTATTTATTCATTTTTCTTAAGTAAATTTTCTTGTACATTAAATTAACTCAATATCAAAGCTGAAATACACACAGCGACACACTTTATTTGCTTTGTGGAAATCATCCATTCCCATCGAATATTGAAGGCCCTCAGCATGTATGTCACCTTTAAATGCTGCAATTTCAATAGCGATTTTTGAACAAAAATGTGCAAGCATGAATTATATCAAAAAAAATTCCAAGTTTTTAAATAGTAAATGATGAAACACACTACTTAAATCAAACTTCTTTGCTTAATTTTTAAGCAAAAGCCAAAATAAGGAAAAATCTCGGAAAAGTATATCAATAATTATTTTTAATAGATATTATTTTGAATATGAGCATTATTATTAAAAGAAATGAATGTAACAATTGTTATAAAGATTTCAAAAATCCGTTTGAATGGAATATATGGATATAGTTTAAAAATAAAATCAATCTTAGCGAGTATTTTCGTAATATCAGAATGTGCAGTGAGGCCAATGTGTTCACTCCAGAATATCACAAAAGAAACCCTCCAGGAGAAAAAATATGCTCCGGATGGTGGAAACAAAGGGAGCATTGGCTGCCTAGGATTATCGGAAAATGGGGATAGGGGCGCGTGCCTAGGTCAAGGACGCGACCCTCATCACCCTTTGGAGATGAAAACCACAATCTAATTTGAATCGTTTAATATCCATTTCCCGATCTCTCATTTAAACCAATTTAATTCAGATCAATCCCTAGAAAGATCTTGAATAGGCTACGCTCTTACACTCTATTACGCCTAATAAATGCGCTTGTTACTAAAGTCGTTAACTGAGTAGAATTTAAGAAGCGTAGATATAGCAAGAGGAGTTCTTTTGAATTAGTTTCTTTCAATGTAATATCCGATAAGTAATAAAGGAGATTTTAATGGGTTTATTTCCGTTTTTACGAGTAAAATAGAGGTGAAACGTAAGGGAAATCGCCAGATATCGTGATTTTTACTAAGATCTTTATACTTGAATTTATTTTTCCATTTCGAAGCGCTATGCAAATATTTTAAAATATTTTCAGCCATTAATCAGAGGACGAAAAAAGAGAGTTTTACAAAAATGCTCACTTGTTCATTGCATTTCTTGAAATTAATTGTTAAGGCTCTTTAAATACAATATGCAAGGTAGAAAACAGTCAAAAATTATTAAATTTACAGTTTACAGTTGAAAAACTTCTTCAGAGCTCATTGCAAAATGCCCATTCGTACAGAGAAATGATTGGATGAAAACCTCAGCCGTTTATAACTATTTAACGGCAAAGTTTTCAGACAAATGCATGAATGAGGTAAGAATCTAATGCCAATTATTTTAGATCATCACTCGATCTAAAATAGCTCAATAAAAGAAAAAATGTATTCCACCTAGTAATGGCTTCATATATACATCCGAACTCCTGCCAATTCTTTTTCTAAAAGAATTTTTTAAAAATTAAATTCGATTTCAAATCAAATTCGAAAACCTGCTTGACTCAAACATATAATTTTGAGTAATTATAGCATTAGAGGCAAAAAGTACAGTATTTCTAGGCAAATTATACTCAAATTTAATTTTTAAATACAAGGATTGAGAGAAATCCTCCTAAGATAGTAACTTAAGGTCTCCTATATACCATTAAATATTTGATTTATTTTTCAAAGTATTATTCTGACCACTCTCTGAAGGTTATTTAATATAATAATATAATGCTTTTAGAAAATTCAAATTCTTACTATATACATAACCAAATTTTACTAAAAAATCTATATAAAATTAATACAATAAATATGTTCAATGTTGGACACGACATCTACAGGAAGAAAACGATAACGAAGTATCTTCCGCATAAATTGAAGTTTGAAAAAAAATACTCAAATGGTACTGAGAAGATTTGAATTAAAAATGTTAAAACGATCTCTTTCCATGATGGATAAGGGAAATTACAGCTGAATATCATATCAGACTTCAGAAAAATTAGAAATTATCACAATTTGTGTATACATTCTTTACTAAAACATAATTAACTAATATATAATCTATAAAGTTTCATTTTTCTTTGTTTCAACGTAGCATGATTATTGATGAGTTACGATGAAAATTCTCTGATTACTGATTCGTTTGAGACATACCTATAGATGCGTAATACGACAAACTAGTTTCCGATCTCTGATCGCTTGCTTTTCCCTTCGATAAAAGTGCTTTTACTCCCTAAATCGACCGAATACACTCCTTTTCACTGTACTTTAACTCTCTCCTTCATTGATTTAGCAAAAGGTTTTTATGGATTGAATATATATTGTATAGGGGCTCCATTGTGCATTTCTATCGCCATAAAGCAGTTTTAATAATTGCATATTCTTGTAAAAACATTTCGTATTCTGAAAATTATATATATACAAGCTGTGCCTACACCTAACAGGCGCGCATAATCTAATTAAAGACGACAAACATATATGTACATGTATATATATATAAAGGAGTTAATGTGGCAGACAGACACACAATGCAATCGTTAACTATATTTCATGACCAAAATAAGAAACTTTATACAATTTCCCTTATTTTGGTGCTACTTTCAAATCCATACGTGGGTTATTTCTAATTTAATTTTGCAAAAGAAAGGAAGCATGCAAGTGATAAAATCTAAGTTTACATGTAAACACCGGACACACACCATACGGATTTTATATATATGAATATGAATGAATATCATGCGAAGCTCGAAATATTCTTCAGAATCGTAACGTGAGACAACACTGCAAAATTGGAATCGTGGCACCTAAGAATTAACAAGATTTCCAAAAGTGTGAACAGCACATTTTTACTGCGTAGCACTTGATTTTCTTTTGAAATACGTGAGATGCCCTCGGAAATGATCTACTTACTCAGCAATTTGATAATGCTTGTCTGCCAAATTCTCTCGGCTGTCCATTAGAATTACTTTTTCTCGGAGAGGAATCATTATTATGTTTCTTCAAAGCCTAAAATCTCTGTTTTCAGATACATTTGCCGAATTCCTGCTATACGTAATCGACTGTATTGAAGTGGATGCTAAATAACTTTGAACTCTGTCTTATCAGCTCATTATCTCATCCAAAAATACCTAATTTAATTTATTTTTGAGGTAAATGAATGTAGGGAATTCATATTCAGAATTTAAATTATTACAACAGATGTTGTACGGATCAGCAATTGCTCATTGTGATAAATTTGGAAATTCATTCCATTAAGCAACCTTCCAGTAACACACAGTAGGTGTATTGAATATTAATGAACCCTTCCCTTATATATGTATATATAAAAATTAATTAACCCTTCTTCTTTGATTATTACAGTTAAAATAATTTTAAATATATAATTCACACGAGGTAGGAGAGAGAAAGGTGGAAAGCTCACGTGGCTGGAGTAATCCAAGGTTTTTAATGAACGTGAAAAATATCTGATGGAATCGTAACTCGAACCTAAATCCCCCAATTGCCTTGAACACGATGTAAATATATATATTTAAAATTGAATATACTAGAAAACAGTAATTCTTCTTTACATATTTGGACATATTTCCCCTTTACTCATTTATTTTTATTTATTCAATTATACTAAATATTTGTTTGACCTTTACACCTAATAAATATAAATAAAATATGAGAAAGGTTCACTTAACATTAAAAGTATTTTAGCAATTTATAGAAAATTGATCCCCCAAATAACTAGTTACTCCAATCAAATGAGCTGGAAAATTTAATTTGTAGTTTACATTTGTAGCTGTTGCATGAAATCGATAGACTAATAAGTCTACGGTATGATCAAATTAAGTTGAAACTTAATTGACTAACTTTTGGAATGTAGGTAGGAATTCGGAATGATGGCATCTTCCTCTAAAACTTTTTTCGCCAAATAAGCTCTTCATTAATAAATAAATCTCTCAAAACAAATCTATAAATAAAATAGAATCTCTTATTCGCACAATTTTAAAATAATTACAAGATCTAATTAAAGGAGTTCGGTGAGTTGTAAATTTCACATTGAACTTTAATTAGAGTTCATCTATATATTTAACTCAACCCGATATCATTTCGAGAATACACTACAGAAGATCACTGTGATATTCTATTTTCATTAATATCGACAATTTACTCTATTTCTGGAAAGATTTCATACTTGACATGATCATCGTACGTAAAAGGAAGAATAATTTAAGCTACGAAAGAGCCATATAGGTCTATTTCTAAATTTCGCACACTTCTCATCGCATTCGTTGTTCTTTGGAAGTCTCTTCGGTAGGAATATAAAAGAAAAATAACGTTTGCGAAATTCTTGTGCATCTTCCTCTTGGTATTCTAGGGTAAAAAAAGTTACCTGAGAAGGAGCGGAGAGGGATAAAAATAGAATTTTGAGGGGAGGGTTGTTATTTTGGTTCAATGGTACGCCTCGAAGCTACTCCCAAAACGGAGATTCGCAATTTGCTTAATCCTTAGCTGATTGGATAGATAACAGGAGCCTCCGATTTCAATGTCAGAATTCAAATGAGAAGATGCAGAATATGCTTCATTGAGATTAAACAGATAACAAGCCAATTATTCTCGAATTCCATTCCTGTAAGACTTTCCATGAAACATTCTTTAAAGTAAAGATTAATCTTGCTGAACATTAGAATCGCGTTTTGTAAATACATCTTTTCGAGGTACATTCAAGTTACATGGCCTCCGATTCTTTCTCTACTGAAGACAAATCGAAACATTGTTTTAAATGAGCACTCTTTATCAATGTGTGGCAGAGATATTAGCCCTGCACGGCTCCTCGCCGTTTTGCAAGTGAATTGCTCGTATGTCTCAATCAATGATTGGTGTCGGACTAAATTAGAATGAGAATCTTCTTTAATTCGGGTAAGACCTGAATTTATTTTTCTTCTACCTAATCTTTGAGCAAAAGATCGACATTATACAATGAAAAGTAACGAGAAAACCTGAGGGCAGCTTTCCTTATACCCAAGGATTTAAATATTATCAGGAAATAATACATAGAAATAATAAATAGCATATACAATATACACATTTCATAATGCTCACTTTATTATGAGAGAGGTAGAAACTGAGTTGCTTCTATCCTGTAATGGGTGCTATATACTGTTATTGAGGTAATTTTAATGTGGATATATGTAAGATTCTCAAATCAAAATTCCATATTTAATGGCCAAAGAATTAAGTGTTTCAGCATCCCGATCGGAAGAAATCACGATGACACAACGAACTCGACAAAAACGTCAGAGCGAATGATGATTATACGAAAATACCTCATCGAAAAACCTTTTTAAGGTATAACTTCAACACATTCATATTGATAGTACTTAGAAAAAATGACCTATTCAAGAACATTCTTTTATATCCGCATTGAAGATGGGACTTATCAATGTTTTGAATCGAATTAAGCTTTTTACTACCCCACACAATTCCAAATTGATTCATTGTTATCAAAATTTCCGTTCCGAAGATCCGTTCACTGATACGGTGTCTTATAACCCGGTACGTCTTATCAACCGAAAAATAACGGATTAAAAATTTCAATGAATTTATTTTCGCAAAATCTAAGAATATTTCATTGGCTACGGTAAAAAATTAGAATGTTGGTAACAAACGGAAATAACCTTTTTTATCGCCAAGGGAACCATACCGCATGAATACAAGTAATAAGAAAAAATAATGATTGTGTTAAATAATTGACCATTTGCTTTGAAGGTGAAATATCCACGAGAAACGACACAAAGATTCAAAGGGCAGTCACAAAAGGAAAAGCCTTCAATGTGGAATAAAAACAGATATGGAGTGCTCAAATGGAAACAAAATTGAAATATTTTCTTCATCTCCAAAATAGTAACTGAAAAATTGGAAGATCGATATGAGCCATAGAGATGGTAGAGGAAGAGGTCTCTTATTCATCTCGATCAAAAATAACCAAATAAAGTCTTTTTGTTTTCAGTTATTCTATGGCTTACGTAGGAACTTGTTCTCAGCTCCCAAAACCTCAGGGGACAACTCAAGACCCCTTCCTAAAGGAAGGGTAATATTTCCTATTATTTCTTATGATAAATCCTTCATTGTTTTATATTAGAAGCTCTTAAGAAAGTACTTCGAGATATTATTGATTTTTATCATAATTTTTTCTTCCATCTAAAATCTGAGGTAGCAATGCTAATGATGACTTAAGTTACAAACTTTTTGCTTTCTATTCTCTAATATTTATTTTATTCTCTAATAATATTCTCTAAAATTATCATTAGATATTCTTAATTAACCAAATGTGGACACAAGTTTTGGTTAGTGATGGATTTAAATCCAAAAATTCATCAAATGGATTTCCATACATTGTCAATATGGAGATCAGGCCATCTGATCAAAGGCTTCCTGAACATGTGGACAGTAATGGGACCCCATTTTAGGAAATGAATTAACCTAATGATAAATAATTTTACATCACAGAATCTATCTATGAAGCTGAAGATAGTAAGTACTTAATTGTTGGGACATTGAACAAGTCTTTGTAGTAGAAAATCTCTACAGATCCGTCGTGTACTCCGTATTGCTGAAAAATGTAGAAATATCGCTTTTTACAATACAAAATCGAGTATACATTTTCTTCTCCTAGGTAAGAAGCGCCCTCATATCATAGTCTACAGTACTAGTAAAACAAAACTAGACACAGTTTAAGAATCATTAAAATATATTAATACAACAATTAATATTTAAAAAATAAGAAAAGAAAATATAATTTCAACCCTGTTGTGAGATTAAATTTTTTAACAAAATTCATTCAGAAAAATTTCATATAAAGGACAGATTATTTTCCAATCCTTACCTCATAAATATTAATTGGCCCCTCTCCTTCCACTGCAATTTAAAATTCTCAGGAAGAATCGTCAAGGCAGATCAGATGATCCTTTAAACAACATGGAATCAATGTGCCAAATTTCCTATATCAATGTCATAAAAGAAACATTAAAAATAGTGGATGAAGTAAATTTTAAAACCTAGTTCCTATCAATTACAGATTCACAGACCATTGCAGAGTCACAGGAATCGATTCTTTCTTCCTAATTGTGCATCCACCCCTTAAATAACCTCTCCTGCAGGACCTTGAATTGGGAAGAGTGAATGAAAATATATTAATTATTTTTTTCAACGAATTCAATACGAAGGAAGTGTAAAAATATTTCTTAATAACATTTAGACTTACAAACCATGTGATTCCCACAAAGAAAAATTTCCATTGCATCAAAGAATAAAAATCAGAGTTTATCACTTTGTAATCAATCTTTGAATTAATCATAAACTCTCTCTTCTTAAAAAATTAAATATAAAAATATCAAGCATTAGATTAGTTATAATTATATGATTTAAAGATATATTTCATACCTATTTCTTGAGTGTGCTAATAAGGAACTCTTCCTACCCTGCAGTTCTCTCTTCTCGGGACCAAATTGTCCACAAGATTCATTTCTTCCCTTCAGCTATAAGACAGTACCCTATAAATATTCACTGATTATAATTTCTCTGTTACTAGCACTCATAATGAATTAGTATTATATTAAATTTCAAACTAAAAAATCACATTAAAACTCAAACTTCTAATTTCATACCCATTAGATGCATTCCATGTTCCATAATTTGGCCTCAAGATTTCCACATTAGCCCTGCTAGAAGCTAGGACACTCTCTCATCTCCAGGAATCCTGAAAATATCAATCCTATGAATCATTGAAAATTATTAATGACAGATTTTAATTTAAAGTAATAACAAAAGAAGATATAATTAAAACTCTGGTTTGAGAATAATTTTTCAACACAATTCATTCAGAGGAATTTCAAATAACGGACATATTATTTATCATAACCTTAACTCCTTAATATTAATTAGCCCCTCTCCTTCCAGTGCAGTTTTATATATTTGGGGGGAATCCTCCAGGCGGATTAGATGATCCCTTAAACTACAGGGAATCAAGGTGCCAAATTTCCTATATCAATGACATAAATGAAACAGATTAATAATGGTGGATGAAGTTCATTTTAAAACCTTGTTCCAATCATTTATTCAAGATTCAAACATTCCTGAATTACTAACTTGAAAAGAACCAGTTGTTCACCTTAAATTATCATCCTCATACCTCCAAGACCCAAAGATCGCCTCCTTCATCGCAGTGTCCAGGAAAATCCAGCCTGGAAGTCAATGAAAAATGAATTACACAAGATTGAGAAAAAAAGGATGTTCCAAATAGTTTCACTGAAGTTTGATATATATTTTCTACTTAAATCACTATCTTAGCACCATGAAACACTATTTATTTTTCATCTGAACTCACAGACCATTGCAGAATCACAGGAATCGATTCTTTCTTCCTAAATGTGAATCCACCCCTTAAATAAACTCTCCTTCAGCACCCTGAATAGGGAAAAGTGAACAAAAATATAATAATTATTTTTTTTAAAGAACTCAATATAAGAAAGTGTAAAAAAATTTCTTATGAACATTTAGACTTACAAACCAAGTGATTCCCACAAAGAGAAATTCCCATTGCATCAAATAATGAAAATCAAACTTTATCACTTTGCAATGAATCTTTGAATTTATCATAAACTCTCTCTTCTTAAAAAATTAAATATAAAAATATCAAGCATTAGGTTAGTTATAATTATATGATTTAAAGATTTATTTATACCTATTTCTTCAGTGTGCTAATAAGGAACTCTTCCTACCCTGCAGTTCTCTCTTCTCGGAACCAAATTGTCCACAAGATTCATTTCTTCCCTTCAGCTATAAGACAGTACCCTATAAATATTCACTGATTATAATTTCTCTGTTACTAGCACTCATAATGAATTAGTATTATATTAAATTTCAAACTAAAAAATCACATTCAAACTCAAACTTCTAATTTAATACCCATAAGATGCATTTCATGATCCATAATTTGGCCTCAAGATTTCCGCACCAACCCTGCTAAAAGCAAGTATACCCTCTCAGCTCTAGGAATCCTGCAAATATCAATCCTATGAATCATAGAAAATTATTAATGACAGAATTTAAATTAAAGTAATAACAAAAGAAGATATAAATTAAAACCTGTTGTGAGAATAATTTTTAACACAATTCATTCAGAGGAATTTCACATAACGGACAGATTATTTATCGTACCCTTAACTCCTTAATATTAATAAGCCGCTCTCCATCCAGTGCAGTTTTATATTTTTGGGGGGAATCCTCCAGGCGGATTAGATGATCCCGTAAACTATCGGGAATCAAGGTGCCAAATTTCCTATATCAATGACATAAATGAAACAGATTAATAATGGTGGATGAAGTTCATTTTAATACCTTGATCCAATCATTTATTCAAGATTCAAACATTCCTGAATTACTAACTTGAAAAGAACCAGTTGTTCACTTTAAAAAATCTTCCTCATACCTCCAAGACCCAAAGATCCCCTCCTTCCTAGCAGTCTCCAGGAAAATCCAGCCTGGAAGTCAATGAAAAATTAATCACGCAAGATTGAGAAAAAAAGGATCTTCCATATAGTTTCACCGAAGTTTGATATATATTTTCCATTTAAATCACTATCTTAGCACCATAAAACAATATTTATTTTTCATCTGAACTCACAGACCATTGCAGAATCACAGGAATCGATTCTTTCTTCCTAATTGTGCATCTGCTCTTAAAATAACCTCTCCAGCCGGACCTTCAATTGGAAAGAGTAAACGAAAATATAATAATTATTTTTTTCAACGAATTCAATATTAGGAAGTGTAAAAATATTTCTTATGAACATTTAGACTTACAAACCATGTGATTCCCACAAAGAGAAATTCCCATTGCATCAAATAATGAAAATCAAACTTTATCAGTTTGCATTCAATCTTTGAATTTATCATAAACTCTCTCTTCTTAAAAAATTAAATATAAAAATATCAAGCATTAGGTTAGTTATAATTATATGATTTAAAGATTTATTTATACCTATTTCTTCAGTGTGCTAATAAGGAACTCTTCCCTCCCTGCAGTTCTCTCTTCTCCGAACCTAATTCTCCACAAGATTCAGTTCTTCCCTTCAGCTATAAGACAGCACCCTATAAATATTCAATGACATAATTTCTGTGTTAATAGCACTCATATGGAATTAGCTTTATATTATATTTCAAACTAAAAAATCACATTCAAACTCAAACTTCTAATTTAATACCCATAAGATGCATTCCATGTTCCATAATTTGGCCTCAAGATTTCCACATTAGCCCTGCTAGAAGCTAGGACACTCTCTCATCTCCAGGAATCCTGCAAAGATCAATCCTATTAATCATTGAAAATTATTTATGACAGTTTTTTATTTAAAGTAATAACAAAAGAAGATATAATTAAAACTCTGGTTTGAGAATAACTTTTTAACACAATTCATTCAGAGGAATTTCACATAACGGACATATTATTTATCATAACCTTAACTCCTTAATATTAATTAGCCCCTCTCCTTCCAGTGCAGTTTTATATTTATGGGGGGAATCCTCCAGGCGGATTAGATGATCTGTTAAACTACTGGGAATCAAGGTGCCAAATTTCCTATATCAATGACATAAATGAAACAGATTAATAATGGTTGATGAAGTTCATTTCAAAACCTTGTTCCAATCATTTATTCAAGCTTCAAACCTTTCTCAATAACTAACTTGAACAGAACCAGTTTTTCACCTTAAATAAATTCCTCATACCTCAAAGACACAAAGATCCCCTCCTTCATCGCAGTATCCAGGAAAATCCAGCCTGGAAGTCAATGGAAAATTAATTTCACAAGATTGAGAAAAAAAGGATGTTCCATATAGTTTCACCTAACTTTGATATTTATTTTCCACTTAAAACACTATCTTAGCACCATTTAACAATATTTATTTTTCATCTGAACTCACAGACCATTGCAGAATCACAGGAATCGATTCTTTCTTCCCAATTGTGCACCCGCTCCTTAAAAAACCTCTCCAGCCAGACCTTCAATTGGAAAGAGTGAACGAAAATATAAAAATTATTTTTTTCAACGAATTCAATACGAAGGAAGTGTAAAAATATTTCTTATGAATATTTAGACTTACAAACCATGTGATTCCCACAAAGAGAAATTCCCATTGCATCAAATAATGAAAATCAAACTTTATCACTTTGCAATGAATCTTTGAATTTATTATAAACTCTCTCTCTTAAAAAATTAAATATAAAAACATCAAGCATTAGGTTAGTTATAATTATATTATTTAAAGATTTATTTCATACCTATTTCGTGAGTGTGCTAATAAGGAACTCATCCTACCCTGCAGTTCTCTCTTCTCAGAACAAAATTGTCCACAAGATTCAGTTCTTCCCTTCAGCTATAACACAGCACCATTTAAATATTCTCCTGACTATAATTACTATGTTATTAGCACTCATAAGGAATTAGCATTATATTAAATTTCAAACTCAAAAATCACATTCAAACTCAAACTTCTAATTTGATACCCACAAGAAGCATTCCATGATCCATAATTTGGAATCAAGATTTTCACACAAACCCTGCTAGAAGCTAGTATACCCTCTCAGATCCAGGAATCCTGCAAATATCAATCCTATGAATCATAGAAAATTATTAATGACAGAATTTAAATTAAAGTAATAACAAAACAAGATATAAATTAAAACCTGTTGTGAGAATAATTTTTTAACACAATTCATTCAGAAGAATTTCACATAAAGGACAGAATATTTTGCATACCCTTACCTCCGTAATATTAATTGGCCCCTCTCCTTCCAGTGCAGTTTTATAGTTTTGGGGGTAATCCTTCAGGTGGATTAGATGATCCCCTAAACTACCGGGAATCAAGGTGCCAAATTTCCTATATCAATGACATAAATGAAACAGATTAATAATGGTGGATGAAGTTCATTTTAATACCTTGATCCAATCATTTATTCAAGATTCAAACATTCCTGAATTACTAACTTGAAAAGAACCAGTTGTTCACCTTCAATAATCTTCCTCATACATCCAAGACACAAAGATCCCCTCCTTCATCGCAGTGTCCAGGAAAATCCAGCCTGGAAGTCAATGAAAAATTAGTTACGCAAGATTGAGAAAAAAAGGATGTTCCATATAGTTTCACATAAGTTTGATATATTTTTTTACCATTTAAATCACTTTCTTAGCACCATAAAACAATATTTATTTTTCATCTGAACTCACAGACCATTGCAGAATCACAGGAATCGATTCTTTCTTCCTAATTGTGCATCCGCCCCTTAAATAACCTCTCTGCAGGACCTTGAATTGGGAAAAGTGAACAAAAATATAATAATTGTTTTTTACCGAACTCAATACATAGAAGTGTAAAGATATTTCTTATGAACACTTAGACTTACAAACCAAGTGATTCCCACAAAGAGAAATTCCCATTGCATCAAATAATGAAAATCAAACTTTATCACTTTGTAACAATCTTTGAATTTATCATAAACTCTCTCCTCTTAAAAAATTAAATATAAAAATATCAAGCATTAGATTAGTTATAATTATATGATTTAAAGATTTATTTCATACCTATTTCTTGAGTGTGCTAATAAGGAACTCTTCCTACCCTGCAGTTCTCTCCTCTCAGAACCAAATTGTCCACAAGATTCAGTTCTTCCCTTCAGCTATAAGACAGCACCCTATAAATATTCCCTGACTATAATTACCATGTTATTAGCACTCATAAGGAATTAGCATTATATTAAATTTCAAACTCAAAAATCTCATTTTAACTCAAATTCTAATTTAATACCCATAAGATGCATTCCATGATCCATAATTTGGCCTCAAGATTTCCACACCAAGCCTGCTAGAAGCTAGGATACTCTCTCATCTCCATGAATCCTGCAAATATCAATCCTATGAATCATTGGAAATTATTAATGACAGATTTTAATTTAAAGTAATAAGAAAAGAAGATATAATTAAAACTCTGGTTTGGAATAATTTTTTAACACAATTCATTCAGAGGATTTTCACATAACGGACAGATTGTTTATCATACCCTTAACTCCCTAATATTAATTTGCCCCTCTCCTTCCAGTGCAGTTTTATAGTTTTGGGGGGAATCCTCCAGGCGGATTAGATGATCTGTTAAACTACAGGGAATCAAGGTGCCAAATTTCCTATATCAATGACATAAATGAAACAGATTAATAATGGTGGATGAAGTTCATTTTTAAACCTTGTTCCAATCATTTATTCAAGATTCAAACATTCCTGAATTACTAACTTGAAAAGAACCAGTTGTTCACCTTAAATTATCATCCTCATACCTCCAAGACCCAAAGATCCCCTCCTTCATCGCAGTGTCCAGGAAAATCCAGCCTGGAAGTCAATGGAAAATTAATTACACAAGATTGAGAAAAAAAGGATGTTCCATATAGTTTCACATAAGTTTGATATATATTTTGCATTTAAATCACTATCTTAGCACCATGAAACACTGTTTATTTTTCATTTGAACTCACAGACCATTGCAGAATCACAGGAATCGATTCTTTCTTCCTAATTGTGCATCCGCTCCTTAAATAACCTCTCCAGCCGGACCTTCAATTGGAAAGAGTGAACGAAAATATAAAAATTATTTTTTTCAACGAATTCAATAAGAAGGAAGTGTTAAAATATTACTTAATAACATTTAAACTTACAAACCATGTGATTCCCACAGAGAAAAATTTCCATTGCATCAAATAACGAAAATCAGAGTTTATCACTTTGTAATCAATCTTTGAATTAATCATAAACTCTCTCTTCTAAAAAAATTAAATATAAAAATATCAAGCATTAGATTAGTTATAATTATATGATATAAATTTATATTTCATACCAATTTCCTGAGTTTGCTAATAAGGAACTCTTCCTACCCTCCAGTTCTTTCTTCTCCAAACCAAATTGTCCACAAGATCCAGTTCTTCCCTTCAGCTATAAGACAGCACCCTATAAATATTCACTGACTATAATTTCTGTGTTATTTGCACTTATAAGGAATTAGCATTATATTAAATTTCAAACTCAAAAATCTCATCAAACTCAAACTTCTAATTTAATACCCATTAGATGCATTCCATGATCCATAATTTGGGCTCAAGATTTCCACACCAAGCCTGCTAGAAGCTAGGATACTCTCTCATCTCCAGGAATCCTACAAAGATCAATCCTATGAATCATTGAAAATTATTAATGACAGATTTTAATTTAAAGTAATAACAAAAGAAGATATAATTAAAACTCTGGTTTGAGAATAATTTTTCAACACAATTCATTCAGAGGAATTTCACATAACGGACAGATTATTTATCATACCCTTAACTCCTTAATATTAATTAGCCCCTCTCCTTCCAGTGTAGTTTTATAGTTTTGGGAGGGATCCTCCAGGCGAATGAGATGATCTGTTAAACTACCGGGAATCAAGGTGCCAAATTTCCTATATCAATGACATAAATGAAACAGATTAATAATGGTGGATGAAGTTCATTTTAAAACCTTGTTCCAAACATTTATTCAAGATTCAAACATTCCTGAATTACTAACTTGAAAAGAACCAGTTGTTCATCTTTAATTATCTTCCTCATACCTCCAAGACCCAAAGATCCCCTCCTTCATTGCAGTGTCCAGGAAAATCCAGCCTGGAAGTCAATGGAAAATTAATTACACAAGATTGAGAAAAAAAGGATGTTCCAAATAGTTTCACTGAAGTTTGATATATATTTTCTACTTAAATCACTATCTTAGCACCATTTAACAATATTTATTTTTAATCTGAACTCACAGACCATTGCAGAATCACAGGAATCGATTCTTTCTTCCTAATTGTGCATCCGCTCCTTAAATAACCTCTCCAGCCGGACCTTCAATTGGAAAGAGTGAACGAAAATATAAAAATTATTTTTTTCAACGAATTCAATACGAAGGAAGTGTAAAAATATTTCTTAATAACATTTAGACTTACAAACCATGTGATTCCCACAGAGAAAAATTTCCATTGCATCAAATAATGAAAATCAAACTTTATCACTTTGCAATGAATCTTTGAATTTATTATAAACTCTCTCTCTTAAAAAATTAAATATAAAAACATCAAGCATTAGGTTAGTTATAATTATATGATTTAAAGATTTATTTCATACCTATTTCGTGAGTGTGCTAATAAGGAACTCATCCTACCCTGCAGTTCTCTCTTCTCAGAACAAAATTGTCCACAAGATTCAGTTCTTCCCTTCAGCTATAACACAGCACCATTTAAATATTCTCCTGACTATAATTACTATGTTATTAGCACTCATAAGGAATTAGCATTATATTAAATTTCAAACTCAAAAATCACATTCAAACTCAAACTTCTAATTTGATGCCCACAAGAAGCATTCCATGATCCATAATTTGGCCTCAAGATTTTCACACAAACCCTGCTAGAAGCTAGTATACCCTCTCAGATCCAGGAATCCTGCAAATATCAATCCTATGAATCATAGAAAATTATTAATGACAGAATTTAAATTAAAGTAATAACAAAACAAGATATAAATTAAAACCTGTTGTGAGAATAATTTTTTAACACAATTCATTCAGAAGAATTTCACATAAAGGACAGAATATTTTGCATAACCTTACCTCCGTAATATTAATTGGCTCCTCTCCTTCCAGTGCAGTTTTATAGTTTTGGGGGTAATCCTCCAGGTGGATTAGATGATCCCCTAAACTACCGGGAATCAAGGTGCCAAATTTCCTATATCAATGACATAAATGAAACAGATTAATAATGGTGGATGAAGTTCATTTTAATACCTTGATCCAATCATTTATTCAAGATTCAAACATTCCTGAATTACTAACTTGAAAAGAACCAGTTGTTCACCTTCAATAATCTTCCTCATACATCCAAGACCCAAAGATCCCCTCCTTCATCGCAGTGTCCAGGAAAATCCAGCCTGGAAGTCAATGGAAAATTAATTACACAAGATTGAGAAAAAAAGGATGTTCCAAATAGTTTCACTGAAGTTTGATATATATTTTCTACTTAAATCACTATCTTAGCACCATTTAACAATATTTATTTTTAATCTGAACTCACAGACCATTGCAGAATCACAGGAATCGATTCTTTCTTCCTAATTGTGCATCCGCTCCTTAAATAACCTCTCCAGCCGGACCTTCAATTGGAAAGAGTGAACGAAAATATAAAAATTATTTTTTTCAACGAATTCAATATGAAGGAAGTGTAAAAATATTTCTTAATAACATTTAGACTTACAAACCATGTGATTCCCACAGAGAAAAATTTCCATTGCATCAAATAACGAAAATCAGAGTTTATCACTTTGTAATCAATCTTTGAATTAATTATAAACTCTCTCTTCTAAAAAAATTAAATATAAAAATATCAAGCATTAGATTATTTATAATTATATGATATAAATATATATTTCATACCAATTTCCTGAGTATGCTAATAAGGAACTCTTCCTACCCTCCAGTTCTTTCTTCTCCAAACCAAATTGTCCACAAGATTCAGTTCTTCCCTTCCGCTATAATACAGCACCCTATAAATATTCACTGACTATAATTTCTGTGTTATTTGCACTCATAAGGAATTAGCATTATATTAAATTTCAAACTCAAAAATCTCATTAAAACTCAAACTTCTAATTTCATACCCATTAGATGCATTCCATGATCCATAATTTAGCCTCAAGATTTCCACACCAAGCCTCCTAGAAGCTAGGACACTCTCTCATCTCCAGGAATCCTGCAAAGATCAATCCTATGAATCATTGAAAATTATTAATGATAGATTTAATTTAAAGTAATAACAAAAGAAGATATAATTAAAACTCTGGTTTGGAATAATTTTTTAACACAATTCATTCAGAGGAATTTCACATAACGGATAGATTATTTATCATTCCCCTTAACTCCTTAATATTAATTGCCCCTCTCCTTCCAGTGCAGTTTTATATTTTTGGGGGGAATCCTCCAGGCGGATTAGATGATCTGTTAAACTACAGGGAATCAAGGTGCCAAATTTCCTATATCAATGACATAAATGAAACAGATTAATTATGGTGGATGAAGTTCATTTTAAAACCTTGTTCCAATCATTTATTCAAGATTCAAACATTCCTGAATTACTAACTTGAAAAGAACCAGTTGTTCACCTTAAATTATCATCCTCATACCTCCAAGACCCAAGGATCCCCTCCTTCATCGCAGTGTCCAGGAAAATCCAGCCTGGGAGTCAATGAAAAATTAATTACACAAGATTGAGAAAAAAAGGATGTTCCATATAGTTTCACATAAGTTTGATATATATTTTGCATTTAAATCACTATCTTAGCACCATGAAACACTGTTTATTTTTCATTTGAACTCACAGACCATTGCAGAATCACAGGAATCGATTCTTTCTTCCTAATTGTGCATCCGCTCCTTAAATAACCTCTCCAGCCGGACCTTCAATTGGAAAGAGTGAACGAAAATATAAAAATTATTTTTTTCAACGAATTCAATATGAAGGAAGTGTAAAAATATTTCTTAATAACATTTAGACTTACAGACCATGTGATTCCCACAGAGAAAAATTTCCATTGCATCAAATAACGAAAATCAGAGTTTATCACTTTGTAATCAATCTTTGAATTAATCATAAACTCTCTCTTCTAAAAAAATTAAATATAAAAATATCAAGCATTAGATTAGTTATAATTATATGATATAAATATATATTTCATACCAATTTCCTGAGTTTGCTAATAAGGAACTCTTCCTACCCTCCAGTTCTTTCTTTTCCAAACCAAATTGTCCACAAGATCCAGTTCTTCCCTTCAGCTATAAGACAGCACCCTATAAATATTCACTGACTATAATTTCTGTGTTATTTGCACTCATAAGGAATTAGCATTATTTTAAATTTCAAACTCAAAAATCTCATCAAACTCAAACTTCTAATTTAATACCCATTAGATGCATTCCATGATCCATAATTTGGGCTCTGGATTTCCACACCAAGCCTGCTAGAAGCTAGGATACTCTCTCATCTCCAGGAATCCTACAAAGATCAATCCTATGAATCATTGAAAATTATTAATGACAGATTTTAATTTAAAGTAATAACAAAAGAAGATATAATTAAAACTCTGGTTTGAGAATAATTTTTCAACACAATTCATTCAGAGGAATTTCACATAATGGACAGATTATTTATCATACCCTTAACTCCTTAATATTAATAAGCCCCTCTCCTTTCAGTGTATTTTTATTGTTTTGGGAGGGATCCTCCAGGCGGATTAGCTGATCCCTTAAACTACAGGGAATCAAGGTGACAAAATTCCTATATCATTGACATAAATGAAACAGATTAATAATGGTGGATGAAGTTCATTTTAAAACCTTGTTCCAAACATTTATTCAAGATTCAAACATTCCTGAATTACTAACTTGAAAAGAACCAGTTGTTCATCTTTAATTATCTTCCTCATACCTCCAAGACCCAAAGATCCCCTCCTTCATCGCAGTGTCCAGGAAAATCCAGCCTGGAAGTCAATGGAAAATTAATTACACAAGATTGAGAAAAAAAGGATGTTCCAAATAGTTTCACTGAAGTTTGATATATATTTTCTACTTAAATCACTATCTTAGCACCATTTAACAATATTTATTTTTCATCTGAACTCACAGACCATTGCAGAATCACAGGAATCGATTCTTTCTTCCTAATTGTGCATCCGCTCCTTAAATAACCTCTCCAGCCGGACCTTCAATTGGAAAGAGTGAACGAAAATATAAAAATTATTTTTTTCAACGAATTCAATATGAAGGAAGTGTAAAAATATTTCTTAATAACATTTAGACTTACAAACCATGTGATTCCCACAGAGAAAAATTTCCATTGCATCAAATAACGAAAATCAGAGTTTATCACTTTGTAATCAATCTTTGAATTAATTATAAACTCTCTCTTCTAAAAAAATTAAATATAAAAATATCAAGCATTAGATTAGTTATAATTATATGATATAAATATATATTTCATACCAATTTCCTGAGTAAGCTAATAAGGAACTCTTCCTACCCTCCAGTTCTTTCTTCTCCAAACCAAATTGTCCACAAGATTCAGTTCTTCCCTTCAGCTATAAGACAGCACCCTATAAATATTCACTGACTATAATTTCTGTGTTATTTGCACTCATAAGGAATTAGCATTATATTAAATTTCAAACTCAAAAATCTCATTAAAACTCAAACTTCTAATTTCATACCCATTAGATGCATTCCATGATCCATAATTTAGCCTCAAGATTTCCACACCAAGCCTGCTAGAAGCTAGGATACTCTCTCATCTCCAGGAATCCTGCAAAGATCAATCCTATGAATCATTGAAAATTATTAATGATAGATTTAATTTAAAGTAATAACAAAAGAAGATATAATTAAAACTCTGGTTTGGAATAATTTTTTAACACAATTCATTCAGAGGAATTTCGCATAATGGACAGATTATTTATCATACCCTTAACTCCTTAATATTAATTAGCCCCTCTCCTTTCAGTGTAGTTTTATTGTTTTGGAAGGGATCCTCCAGGCGGATTAGCTGATCCCTTAAACTACAGGGAATGAAGGTGCCAAAATTCCTATATCAATGACATAAATGAAACAGATTAATTATGGTGGATGAAGTTCATTTTAAAACCTTGTTCCAATCATTTATTCAAGATTCAAACATTCCTGAATTACTAACTTGAAAAGAACCAGTTGTTCACCTTAAATTATCATCCTCATACCTCCAAGACCCAAGGATCCCATCCTTCATCGCAGTGTCCAGGAAAATCCAGCCTGGGAGTCAATGAAAAATTAATTACACAAGATTGAGAAAAAAAGGATGTTCCATATAGTTTCACATAAGTTTGATATATATTTTGCATTTAAATCACTATCTTAGCACCATGAAACACTGTTTATTTTTCATTTGAACTCACAGACCATTGCAGAATCACAGGAATCGATTCTTTCTTCCTAATTGTGCATCCGCTCCTTAAATAACCTCTCCAGCCGGACCTTCAATTGGAAAGAGTGAACGAAAATATAAAAATTATTTTTTTCAACGAATTCAATATGAAGGAAGTGTAAAAATATTTCTTAATAACATTTAGACTTACAAACCATGTGATTCCCACAGAGAAAAATTTCCATTGCATCAAATAACGAAAATCAGAGTTTATCACTTTGTAATCAATCTTTGAATTAATTATAAACTCTCTCTTCTAAAAAAATTAAATATAAAAATATCAAGCATTAGATTAGTTATAATTATATGATATAAATATATATTTCATACCAATTTCCTGAGTATGCTAATAAGGAACTCTTCCTACCCTCCAGTTCTTTCTTCTCCAAACCAAATTGTCCACAAGATTCAGTTCTTCCCTTCAGCTATAAGACAGCACCCTATAAATATTCACTGACTATAATTTCTGTGTTATTTGCACTCATAAGGAATTAGCATTATATTAAATTTCAAACTCAAAAATCTCATTAAAACTCAAACTTCTAATTTCATACCCATTAGATGCATTCCATGATCCATAATTTAGCCTCAAGATTTCCACACCAAGCCTGCTAGAAGCTAGGATACTCTCTCATCTCCAGGAATCCTGCAAAGATCAATCCTATGAATCATTGAAAATTATTAATGATAGATTTAATTTAAAGTAATAACAAAAGAAGATATAATTAAAACTCTGGTTTGGAATAATTTTTTAACACAATTCATTCAGAGGAATTTCACATAACCGATAGATTATTTATCATACCCTTAACTCCTTAATATTAATTGCCCCTCTCCTTCCAGTGCAGTTTTATATTTTTGGGGGGAATCCTCCAGGCGGATTAGATGATCTGTTAAACTACAGGGAATCAAGGTGCCAAATTTCCTATATCAATGACATAAATGAAACAGATTAATTATGGTGGATGAAGTTCATTTTAAAACCTTGTTCCAATCATTTATTCAAGATTCAAACATTCCTGAATTACTAACTTGAAAAGAACCAGTTGTTCACCTTAAATTATCATCCTCATACCTCCAAGACCCAAGGATCCCCTCCTTCATCGCAGTGTCCAGGAAAATCCAGCCTGGGAGTCAATGAAAAATTAATTACACAAGATTGAGAAAAAAAGGATGTTCCATATAGTTTCACTGAAGTTTGATATATATTTTCTACTTAAATCACTATCTTAGCACCATTTAACAATATTTATTTTTCATCTGAACTCACAGACCATTGCAGAATCACAGGAATCGATTCTTTCTTCCTAATTGTGCATCCGCTCCTTAAATAACCTCTCCAGCCGGACCTTCAATTGGAAAGAGTGAACGAAAATATAAAAATTATTTTTTTCAACGAATTCAATATGAAGGAAGTGTAAAAATATTTCTTAATAACATTTAGACTTACAAACCATGTGATTCCCACAGAGAAAAATTTCCATTGCATCAAATAACGAAAATCAGAGTTTATCACTTTGTAATCAATCTTTGAATTAATTATAAACTCTCTCTTCTAAAAAAATTAAATATATAAATATCAAGCATTAGATTAGTTATAATTATATGATATAAATATATATTTCATACCAATTTCCTGAGTAAGCTAATAAGGAACTCTTCCTACCCTCCAGTTCTTTCTTCTCCAAACCAAATTGTCCACAAGATTCAGTTCTTCCCTTCAGCTATAAGACAGCACCCTATAAATATTCACTGACTATAATTTCTGTGTTATTTGCACTCATAAGGAATTAGCATTATATTAAATTTCAAACTCAAAAATCTCATTAAAACTCAAACTTCTAATTTCATACCCATTAGATGCATTCCATGATCCATAATTTAGCCTCAAGATTTCCACACCAAGCCTGCTAGAAGCTAGGATACTCTCTCATCTCCAGGAATCCTGCAAAGATCAATCCTATGAATCATTGAAAATTATTAATGATAGATTTAATTTAAAGTAATAACAAAAGAAGATATAATTAAAACTCTGGTTTGGAATAATTTTTTAACACAATTCATTCAGAGGAATTTCGCATAATGGACAGATTATTTATCATACCCTTAACTCCTTAATATTAATTAGCCCCTCTCCTTTCAGTGTAGTTTTATTGTTTTGGAAGGGATCCTCCAGGCGGATTAGCTGATCCCTTAAACTACAGGGAATCAAGGTGCCAAAATTCCTATATCAATGACATAAATGAAACAGATTAATAATGGTGGATGAAGTTCATTTTAAAACCTTGTTCCAATCATTTATTCAAGATTCAAACATTCCTGAATTACTAACTTGAAAAGAACAAGTTTTCACCTTAAATTATCATCCTCATACCTCCAAGACCCAAGGATCCCCTCCTTCATCGCAGTGTCCAGGAAAATCCAGCCTGGGAGTCAATGAAAAATTAATTACACAAGATTGAGAAAAAAAGGATGTTCCATATAGTTTCACATAAGTTTGATATATATTTTGCATTTAAATCACTATCTTAGCACCATGAAACACTGTTTATTTTTCATTTGAACTCACAGACCATTGCAGAATCACAGGAATCGATTCTTTCTTCCTAATTGTGCATCCGCTCCTTAAATAACCTCTCCAGCCGGACCTTCAATTGGAAAGAGTGAACGAAAATATAAAAATTATTTTTTTCAACGAATTCAATACGAAGGAAGTGTAAAAATATTTCTTAATAACATTTAGACTTACAGACCATGTGATTCCCACAGAGAAAAATTTCCATTGCATCAAATAACGAAAATCAGAGTTTATCACTTTGTAATCAATCTTTGAATTAATCATAAACTCTCTCTTCTAAAAAAATTAAATATAAAAATATCAAGCATTAGATTAGTTATAATTATATGATATAAATATATATTTCATACCAATTTCCTGAGTTTGCTAATAAGGAACTCTTCCTACCCTCCAGTTCTTTCTTTTCCAAACCAAATTGTCCACAAGATCCAGTTCTTCCCTTCAGCTATAAGACAGCACCCTATAAATATTCACTGACTATAATTTCTGTGTTATTTGCACTCATAAGGAATTAGCATTATTTTAAATTTCAAACTCAAAAATCTCATCAAACTCAAACTTCTAATTTAATACCCATTAGATGCATTCCATGATCCATAATTTGGGCTCTGGATTTCCACACCAAGCCTGCTAGAAGCTAGGATACTCTCTCATCTCCAGGAATCCTACAAAGATCAATCCTATGAATCATTGAAAATTATTAATGACAGATTTTAATTTAAAGTAATAACAAAAGAAGATATAATTAAAACTCTGGTTTGAGAATAATTTTTCAACACAATTCATTCAGAGGAATTTCACATAATGGACAGATTATTTATCATACCCTTAACTCCTTAATATTAATAAGCCCCTCTCCTTTCAGTGTAGTTTTATTGTTTTGGGAGGGATCCTCCAGGCGGATTAGCTGATCCCTTAAACTACAGGGAATCAAGGTGCCAAAATTCCTATATCATTGACATAAATGAAACAGATTAATAATGGTGGATGAAGTTCATTTTAAAACCTTGTTCCAAACATTTATTCAAGATTCAAACATTCCTGAATTACTAACTTGAAAAGAACCAGTTGTTCATCTTTAATTATCTTCCTCATACCTCCAAGACCCAAAGATCCCCTCCTTCATCGCAGTGTCCAGGAAAATCCAGCCTGGAAGTCAATGGAAAATTAATTACACAAGATTGAGAAAAAAAGGATGTTCCAAATAGTTTCACTGAAGTTTGATATATATTTTCTACTTAAATCACTATCTTAGCACCATTTAACAATATTTATTTTTCATCTGAACTCACAGACCATTGCAGAATCACAGGAATCGATTCTTTCTTCCTAATTGTGCATCCGCTCCTTAAATAACCTCTCCAGCCGGACCTTCAATTGGAAAGAGTGAACGAAAATATAAAAATTATTTTTTTCAACGAATTCAATATGAAGGAAGTGTAAAAATATTTCTTAATAACATTTAGACTTACAAACCATGTGATTCCCACAGAGAAAAATTTCCATTGCATCAAATAACGAAAATCAGAGTTTATCACTTTGTAATCAATCTTTGAATTAATTATAAACTCTCTCTTCTAAAAAAATTAAATATAAAAATATCAAGCATTAGATTAGTTATAATTATATGATATAAATATATATTTCATACCAATTTCCTGAGTATGCTAATAAGGAACTCTTCCTACCCTCCAGTTCTTTCTTCTCCAAACCAAATTGTCCACAAGATTCAGTTCTTCCCTTCAGCTATAAGACAGCACCCTATAAATATTCACTGACTATAATTTCTGTGTTATTTGCACTCATAAGGAATTAGCATTATATTAAATTTCAAACTCAAAAATCTCATTAAAACTCAAACTTCTAATTTCATACCCATTAGATGCATTCCATGATCCATAATTTAGCCTCAAGATTTCCACACCAAGCCTGCTAGAAGCTAGGACACTCTCTCATCTCCAGGAATCCTGCAAAGATCAATCCTATGAATCATTGAAAATTATTAATGATAGATTTAATTTAAAGTAATAACAAAAGAAGATATAATTAAAACTCTGGTTTGGAATAATTTTTTAACACAATTCATTCAGAGGAATTTCACATAACCGATAGATTATTTATCATACCCTTAACTCCTTAATATTAATTGCCCCTCTCCTTCCAGTGCAGTTTTATATTTTTGGGGGGAATCCTCCAGGCGGATTAGATGATCTGTTAAACTACAGGGAATCAAGGTGCCAAATTTCCTATATCAATGACATAAATGAAACAGATTAATTATGGTGGATGAAGTTCATTTTAAAACCTTGTTCCAATCATTTATTCAAGATTCAAACATTCCTGAATTACTAACTTGAAAAGAACCAGTTGTTCACCTTAAATTATCATCCTCATACCTCCAAGACCCAAGGATCCCCTCCTTCATCGCAGTGTCCAGGAAAATCCAGCCAGGGAGTCAATGAAAAATTAATTACACAAGATTGAGAAAAAAAGGATGTTCCATATAGTTTCACATAAGTTTGATATATATTTTGCATTTAAATCACTATCTTAGCACCATGAAACACTGTTTATTTTTCATTTGAACTCACAGACCATTGCAGAATCACAGGAATCGATTCTTTCTTCCTAATTGTGCATCCGCTCCTTAAATAACCTCTCCAGCCGGACCTTCAATTGGAAAGAGTGAACGAAAATATAAAAATTATTTTTTTCAACGAATTCAATATGAAGGAAGTGTAAAAATATTTCTTAATAACATTTAAACTCACAAACCATGTGATTCCCACAGAGAAAAATTTCCATTGCATCAAATAACGAAAATCAGAGTTTATCACTTTGTAATCAATCTTTGAATTAATTATAAACTCTCTCTTCTAAAAAAATTAAATATAAAAATATCAAGCATTAGATTAGTTATAATTATATGATATAAATATATATTTCATACCAATTTCCTGAGTATGCTAATAAGGAACTCTTCCTACCCTCCAGTTCTTTCTTCTCCAAACCAAATTGTCCACAAGATTCAGTTCTTCCCTTCAGCTATAAGACAGCACCCTATAAATATTCACTGACTATAATTTCTGTGTTATTTGCACTCATAAGGAATTAGCATTATATTAAATTTCAAACTCAAAAATCTCATTAAAACTCAAACTTCTAATTTCATACCCATTAGATGCATTCCATGATCCATAATTTAGCCTCAAGATTTCCACACCAAGCCTGCTAGAAGCTAGGATACTCTCTCATCTCCAGGAATCCTGCAAAGATCAATCCTATGAATCATTGAAAATTATTAATGATAGATTTAATTTAAAGTAATAACAAAAGAAGATATAATTAAAACTCTGGTTTGGAATAATTTTTTAACACAATTCATTCAGAGGAATTTCACATAACGGATAGATTATTTATCATACCCTTAACTCCTTAATATTAATTGCCCCTCTCCTTCCAGTGCAGTTTTATATTTTTGGGGGGAATCCTCCAGGCGGATTAGATGATCTGTTAAACTACAGGGAATCAAGGTGCCAAATTTCCTATATCAATGACATAAATGAAACAGATTAATAATGGTGGATGAAGTTCATTTTAAAACCTTGTTCCAATCATTTATTCAAGATTCAAACATTCCTGAATTACTAACTTGAAAAGAACCAGTTGTTCATCTTTAATTATCTTCCTCATACCTCCAAGACCCAAAGATCCCTTCCTTCATCGCAGTGTCCAGGAAAATCCAGCCTGGGAGTCAATGAAAAATTAATTACACAAGATTGAGAAAAAAAGGATATTCCATATAGTTTCACATAAGTTTGATATATATTTTGCATTTAAATCACTATCTTAGCACCATGAAACACTGTTTATTTTTCATTTGAACTCACAGACCATTGCAGAATCACAGGAATCGATTCTTTCTTCCTAATTGTGCATCCGCTCCTTAAATAACCTCTCCAGCCGGACCTTCAATTGGAAAGAGTGAACGAAAATATAAAAATTATTTTTTTCAACGAATTCAATAAGAAGGAAGTGTAAAAATATTACTTAATAACATTTAAACTCACAAACCATGTGATTCCCACAGAGAAAAATTTCCATTGCATCAAATAACGAAAATCAGAGTTTATCACTTTGTAATCAATCTTTGAATTAATCATAAACTCTCTCATCTAAAAAAATTAAATATAAAAATATCAAGCATTAGATTAGTTATAATTATATGATATAAATTTATATTTCATACCAATTTCCTGAGTTTGCTAATAAGGAACTCTTCCTACCCTCCAGTTCTTTCTTCTCCAAACCAAATTGTCCACAAGATTCACTTCTTCCCTTCAGCTATAAGACAGCACCCTATAAATATTCACTGACTATAATTTCTGTGTTATTTGCACTTATAAGAAATTAGCATTATATTAAATTTCAAACTCAAAAATCTCATCAAACTCAAACTTCTAATTTAATACCCATTAGATGCATTCCATGATCCATAATTTGGGCTCAAGATTTCCACACCAAGCCTGCTAGAAGCTAGGATACTCTCTCATCTCCAGGAATCCTGCAAAGATCAATCCTATGAATCATTGAAAATTATTAATGACAGATTTTAATTTAAAGTAATAACAAAAGAAGATATAATTAAAACTCTGGTTTGAGAATAATTTTTCAACACGATTCATTCAGAGGAATTTCACATAACGGACAGATTATTTATCATACCCTTAACTCCTTAATATTAATTGCCCCTCTCCTTACAGTGCAGTTTTATATTTTTGGGGGGAATCCTCCAGGCGGATTAGATGATCTGTTAAACTACAGGGAATCAAGGTGCCAAATTTCCTATATCAATGACATAAATGAAACAGATAAATAATGGTGGATGAAGTTCATTTTAAAACCTTGTTCCAAACATTTATTGAAGATTCAAACATTCCTGAATTACTAACTTGAAAAGAACCAGTTGTTCATCTTTAATTATCTTCCTCATACCTCCAAGACCCAAAGATCCCCTCCTTCATCGCAGTGTCCAGGAAAATCCAGCCTGGAAGTAAATGGATAATTAATTACACAAGATTGAGAAAAAAAGGATGTTCCATATAGTTTCACCTAACTTTGATATTTATTTTCCACTTAAATCACTATCTTAGCACCATGAAACACTGTTTATTTTTCATCTGAACTCACAGACCATTGCAGAATCACAGGAATCGATTCTTTCTTCCTAATTGTGCATCCGCTCCTTAAATAACCTCTCCAGCCGGACCTTCAGTTGGAAAGAGTGAACGAAAATATAAAAATTATTTTTTTCAACTAATTCAATACGAAGGAAGTGTAAAAATATTTCTTAATAACATTTAGACTTACAAACCATGTGATTCCCACAGAGAAAAATTTCCATTGCATCAAATAACGAAAATCAGAGTCTATCACTTTGTAATCAATTTTTGAATTAATCATAAACTCTCTCTTCTAAAAAAATTAAATATAAAAATATCAAGCATTAGATTAGTTATAATTATATGATATAAATATATATTTCATACCAATTTCCTGAGTTTGCTAATAAGGAACTCTTCCTACCCTCCAGTTCTTTCTTTTCCGAACCAAATTGTCCACAAGATCCAGTTCTTCCCTTCCGCTATAAGACAGCACCCTATAAATATTCACTGACTATAATTTCTGTGTTATTTGCACTCATAAGGAATTAGCATTATATTAAATTTCAAAATCAAAAATCTCATTAAAACTCAAACTTCTAATTTCATACCCATTAGATGCATTCCATGATCCATAATTTAGCCTCAAGATTTCCACACCAAGCCTGCTAGAAGCTAGGATACTCTCTCATCTCCAGGAATCCTGCAAAGATCAATCCTATGAATCATTGAAAATTATTAATGATAGATTTAATTTAAAGTAATAACAAAAGAAGATATAATTAAAACTCTGGTTTGGAATAATTTTTTAACACAATTCATTCAGAGGAATTTCACATAACGGACAGATTATTTATCATACCCTTAACTCCTTAATATTAATTGCCCCTCTCCTTCCAGTGCAGTTTTATATTTTTGGGGGGAATCCTCCAGGCGGATTAGATGATCTGTTAAACTACAGGGAATCAAGGTGCCAAATTTCCTATATCAATGACATAAATGAAACAGATTAATAATGGTGGATGAAGTTCATTTTAAAACCTTGTTCCAATCATTTATTCAAGATTCAAACATTCCTGAATTACAAACTTGAAAAGAACAAGTTTTCACCTTAAATTATCATCCTCATACCTCCAAGACCCAAGGATCCCCTCCTTCATCGCAGTGTCCAGGAAAATCCAGCCTGGAAGTCAATGGAAAATAAATTACTCAAGATTGAGAAAAAAAGGATGTTCCATATAGTTTCACCTAACTTTGATATTTATTTTCCACTTAAATCACTATCTTAGCACCATTTAACAATAATTATTTTTCATCTGAACTCACAGACCATTGCAGAATCACAGGAATCGATTCTTTCTTCCTAATTGTGCATCCGCTCCTTAAATAACCTCTCCAGCCGAACCTTCAATTGGAAAGAGTGAACGAAAATATAAAAATTATTTTTTTCAACGAATTCAATACGAAGGAAGTGTAAAAATATTTCTTAATAACATTTAGACTTGCAAACCATGTGATTCCCACAGGGAAAAATTTCCATTGCATCAAATAATGAAAATCAGAGTTTATCACTTTGTAATCAATCTTTGAATTAATCATAAACTCTCTCTTCTTAAAAAATTAAATATAAAAATATCAAGCATTAGATTAGTTATAATTATATGATATAAATATATATTTCATACCAATTTCCTGAGCATGCTAATAAGGAATTCTTCCTACCCTCCAGTTCTTTCTTCTCAAACCCAATTGGCCACAAGATTCAGTTCTTCCCTTCAGCTATAACACAGCACCCTATAAATATTCACTGACTATAATTTCTGTGTTATTTGCACTCATAAGGAATTAGCATTATATTAAATTTCAAACTCAAAAATCTCATTAAAACTCAAACTTCTAATTTAATACCCATTAGATGCATTCCATGATCCATAATTTAGCCTCAAGATTTCCACACCAAGCCTGCTAGAAGCTAGGATACTCTCTCATCTCCAGGAATCCTGCAAAGATCAATCCTATGAATCATTGAAAATTATTAATGACAGATTTTGATTTAAAGTAATAACAAAAGAAGATATAATTAAAACTCTGGTTTGGAATAATTTTTTAACACAATTCATTCAGAGGAATTTCACATAACGGACAGATTATTTATCATACCCTTAACTCCTTAATATTAATTAGCCCCTCTCCTTCCAGTGCAGTTTTATATTTTTGGATTCAAACATTCCTGAATTACTAACTTGAAAAGAACCAGTTGTTCATCTTTAATTATCTTCCTCATACCTCCAAGACCCAAAGATCCCCTCCTTCATCGCAGTGTCCAGGAAAATCCAGCCTGGAAGTAAATGGATAATTAATTACACAAGATTGAGAAAAAAAGGATGTTCCATATAGTTTCACCTAACTTTGATATTTATTTTCCACTTAAATCACTATCTTAGCACCATTTAACAATATTTATTTTTCATCTGAACTCACAGACCATTGCAGAATCACAGGAATCGATTCTTTCTTCCTAATTGTGCATCCGCTCCTTAAATAACCTCTCCAGCCGGACCTTCAATTGGAAAGAGTGAACGAAAATATAAAAATTATTTTTTTCAACCAATTCAATACGAAGGAAGTGTAAAAATATTTCTTAATAACATTTAGACTTACAAACCATGTGATTCCCACAGAGAAAAATTTCCATTGCATCAAATAACGAAAATCAGAGTTTATCACTTTGTAATCAATCTTTGAATTAATCATAAACTCTCTCTTCTAAAAAAATTAAATATAAAAATATCAAGCATTAGATTAGTTATAATTATATGATATAAATATATATTTCATACCAATTTCCTGAGTTTGCTAATAAGGAACTCTTCCTACCCTCCAGTTCTTTCTTTTCCAAACCAAATTGTCCACAAGATCCAGTTCTTCCCTTCGGCTATAAGACAGCACCCTATAAATATTCACTGACTATAATTTCTGTGTTATTTGCACTCATAAGGAATTAGCATTATTTTAAATTTCAAACTCAAAAATCTCATCAAACTCAAACTTCTAATTTAATACCCATTAGATGCATTCCATGATCCATAATTTGGGCTCTGGATTTCCACACCAAGCCTGCTAGAAACTAGGATACTCTCTCATCTCCAGGAATCCTACAAAGATCAATCCTATGAATCATTGAAAATTATTAATGACAGATTTTAATTTAAAGTAATAACAAAAGAAGATATAATTAAAACTCTGGTTTGAGAATAATTTTTCAACACAATCATTCAGAGGAATTTCACATAAAGGACAGACTAATTATCATACCCTTAACTCCTTTATATTAATTAGCCCCTCTCCTTCCAGTGTAGTTTTATTGTTTTGGGAGGGATCCTCCAGGCGGATTAGCTGATCCCTTAAACTACAGGGAATCAAGGTGCCAAAATTCCTATATCAATGACATAAATGAAACAGATTAATAATGTTGGATGAAGTTCATTTTAAAACCTTGTTCCAAACATTTATTCAAGATTCAAACATTCCTGAATTACTAACTTGAAAAGAACCAGTTGTTCATCTTTAATTATCTTCCTCATACCTCCAAGACCCAAAGATCCCCTCCTTCATTGCAGTGTCCAGGAAAATCCAGCCTGGAAGTCAATGGAAAATTAATTACTCAAGATTGAGAAAAAAAGGATGTTCCATATAGTTTCA
The DNA here is from genome assembly GCA_020796165.1 of Pantala flavescens. Taxonomy (NCBI): domain Eukaryota; kingdom Metazoa; phylum Arthropoda; class Insecta; order Odonata; family Libellulidae; genus Pantala; species Pantala flavescens. The sequence goes on from CM036883.1 coordinate 52,565,387, forward strand.
CATAAGTTTGATACATATTTTGCATTTAAATCACTATCTTAGCACCATGAAACACTATTTATTTTTCATCTTAACTCACAGAATCACAGTTATCGATTCTTTCATCCTAATTGTGCATCCGCCCTTTCAAATAACCTCTTCTGCAGGACCTTGAATTGGGAAAAGTGAACACAAATATAATAATAATTTTTTTCAACGAATTCAATATTATGAAGTGTAAAAATATTTCTTATGAACATTTAGACTTACAAACCATGTGATTCCCACAAAGACAAATTTCCATTGAATCAAAGAATAAAAACCAAAGGTTATCACTTTGTAATCAATTTTTGAATTAATCTTAAACGCTTTCTTCTTAAAAAGATAAATATAAAAATATCAAGCATTAGATTAGTTATAATTATATGATATAAATATATATTTCATACCAATTTCCTGAGTATGTTAATAAGGAACCCTTCCTACCCTCCAGTTCTTTCATCTCCAAACCAAATTGTCCACAAGAATCAGTTCTTCCCTTCAGCTATAAGACTGCACCCTATAAATATTCACTGACTATAATTTGTGTGTTATTTGCACTCATAAGAAATTAGCATTATATTAAATTTCAAACTCAAAAATCTCATTCAAACTCAAACTTCTAATTTAATACCCATTCGATGCATTCCATGATCCATAATTTGGCCTCAAGATTTCCACACCAATCCTGCTAGAAGCTAGGATACTCTCTCATCTCCAAGAATCCAACAAAAATCAATCCTATGAATCATTGAAAATTATTAATGACAGATTTTAATTTTAAGTAATTACAAATGAAGATATAATTTAAACTCTGGTTTGGAATAATTTTTTAAAACAACTCATTCAGAAGAATTTTACATAAATGACGGAATATTTTTCGTACCCTTACCTCGTTAAGAGTAATTGGCCCCTCTCCCTCCATTGCAGTTCTATATTTTTGGGGGGAATCCTCCAGGCGGATTAGATGATCCATTAAACTACAGGGAATCAAGGTGCCAAATTTCCTATATCAATGACATAAATGAAACAGATTAATCATGGTGGATGAAGTTCATTTTAAAACCTTCTTCCAAACATTTATTCAAGATTCAAACATTCCTGAATTACTAACTTGAAAAGAACCAGTTGTTCACCTTAAATTATCATCCTCATACCTCCAAGACCCAAAGATCCCCTCCTTCATCGCAGTGTCCAGGAAAATCCAGCCTGGAAGTCAATGGAAACTTAATTACACAAGATTGAGAAAAAAAGGATGTTCCATATAGTTTCACCTAACTTTGATATTTATTTTCCACTTAAATCACTATCTTAGCACCATTTAACAATATTTATTTTTCATCTGAACTCACAGACCATTGCAGAATCACAGGAATCGATTCTTTCTTCCTAATTGTGAATCCGCTCCTTAAATAACCTCTCCAGCCGGACCTTCAATTGGAAAGAGTGAATGAAAATATAAAAATTATTTTTTTCAACGAATTCAATACGAAGGAAGTGTAAAAATATTTCTTAATAACATTTAGACTTGCAAACCATGTGATTCCCACAGAGAAAAATTTCCATTGCATCAAATAACGAAAATCAGAGTTTATCACTTTGTAATCAATCTTTGAATTAATCATAAACTCTCTCTTCTTAAAAAATTAAATATAAAAATATCAAGCATTAGATTAGTTATAATTATATGATATAAATATATATTTCATACCAATTTCCTGAGTATGCTAATAAGGAACTCTTAATACCCTCCAGTTCTTCCTTCTCCAAACCAAATTGTCCACAAGATTCAGTTCTTCCCTTCAGCTATAAGACAGCACCCTATAAATATTCACTGACTATAATTTCTGTGTTATTTGCACTCATAAGGAATTAGCATTATATTAAATTTCAAACTCAAAAATCTCATTCAAACTCAAACTTCTAATTTAATACCCATTAGATGCATTCCATGATCCATAATTTAGCCTCAAGATTTCCACACCAAGCCTGCTAGAAGCTAGGATACTCTCTCATCTCCAGGAATCCTGCAAAGATCAATCCTATGAATCATTGAAAATTATTAATGCCGTTTTTAATTTAAAGTAATAACAAAAGAAGATATAATTAAAACTCTGGTTTGGAATAATTTTTTAACACAATTCATTCAGAGGAATTTCACATAACGGACAGATTATTTATCATACCCTTAACTCCTTAATATTAATTAGCCCCTCTCCTTCCAGTGCAGTTTTATATTTTTGGGGGGAATCCTCCAGGCGGATTAGATGATCTGTTAAACTACAGGGAATCAAGGTGCCAAATTTCCTATATCAATGACATAAATGAAACAGATTAATAATGGTGGATGAAGTTCATTTTAAAACCTTGTTCCAATCATTTATTCAAGATTCAAACATTCCTGAATTACTAACTTGAAAAGAACCAGTTGTTCACCTTAAATTATCATCCTCATAACTCCAAGACCCAAAGATCCCCTACTTCATCGCAGTGTCCAGGAAAATCCAGCCTGGAAGTCAATGAAAAATTAATTGCACAAGATTGAGAAAAAAAGGATGTTCCATATAGTTTCACCTAACTTTGATATTTATTTTCCACTTAAATCACTATCTTAGCACCATGAAACACTGTTTATTTTTCATCGGAACTCACAGACCATTGCAGAATCACAGGAATCGATTCTTTCTTCCTAATTGTGCATCCGCTCCTTTAATAACCTCTCCAGCTGGACCTTCAATTGGAAAGAGTGAATGAAAATATAAAAATTATTTTTTTCAACGAATTCAATACGAAGGAAGTGTAAAAATATTTCTTAATAACATTTAGACTTGCAAACCATGTGATTCCCACAGAGAAAAATTTCCATTGCATCAAATAACGAAAATCAGAGTTTATCACTTTGTAATCAATCTTTGAATTAATCATAAACTCTCTCTTCTTAAAAAATTAAATATAAAAATATCAAGCATTAGATTAGTTATAATTATATGATATAAATATATATTTCATACCAATTTCCTGAGTATGCTAATAAGGAACTCTTCCTACCCTCCAGTTCTTCCTTCTCCAAACCAAATTGTCCACAAGATTCAGTTCTTCCCTTCAGCTATAAGACAGCACCCTATAAATATTCACTGACTATAATTTCTGTGTTATTTGCACTCATAAGGAATTAGCATTATATTAAATTTCAAACTCAAAAATCTCATTAAAACTCAAACTTCTAATTTAATACCCATTAGATGCATTCCATGATCCATAATTTAGCCTCAAGATTTCCACACCAAGCCTGCTAGAAGCTAGGATACTCTCTCATCTCCAGGAATCCTGCAAAGATCAATCCTATGAATCATTGAATATTATTAATAAGAGATTTTAATTTAAAGTAATAACAAAAGAAGATATAATTAAAACTCTGGTTTGGAATAATTTTTTAAAACAATTCATTCAGAGGAATTTCACATAAAGGACAGACTATTTATCATACCCTTAACTCCTTAATATTAATTAGCCCCTCTCCTTCCAGTGTAGTTTTATAGTTTTGGGGAGAATCCTCCAGGCGGATTAGATGATCCCTTAAACTACAGGGAATCAAGGTGCCAAAATTCCTATACCAATGACATAAATGAAACAGATTAATAATGGTGGATGAAGTTCATTTTAAAACCTTCTTCCAAACATTTATTCAAGATTCAAACATTCCTGAATTACTAACTTGAAAAGAACCAGTTGTTCACCTTAAATTATCATCCTCATACCTCCAAGACCCAAAGATCCCCTCCTTCATCGCAGTGTCCAGGAAAATCCAGCCTGGAAGTCAATGGAAAATTAATTACACAAGATTGAGAAAAAAAGGATGTTCCATATAGTTTCACCTAACTTTGATATTTATTTTCCACTTAAATCACTATCTTAGCACCATTTAACAATATTTATTTTTCATCTGAACTCACAGACCATTGCAGAATCACAGGAATCGATTCTTTCTTCCTAATTGTGCATCCGCTCCTTAAATAACCTCTCCAGCCGGACCTTCAATTGGAAAGAGTGAACAAAAATATAAAAATTATTTTTTTCAACGAATTCAATACGAAGGAAGTGTAAAAATATTTCTTAATAACATTTAGACTTACAAACCATGTGATTCCCACAGAGAAAAATTTCCATTGCATCAAATAACGAAAATCAGAGTTTTTCACTTTGTAATCAATCTTTGAATTAATTATAAACTCTCTCTTCTAAAAAAATTAAATATAAAAATATCAAGCATTAGATTAGTTATAATTATATGATATAAATATATATTTCATACCAATTTCCTGAGTATGCTAATAAGGAACTCTTAATACCCTCCAGTTCTTCCTTCTCCAAACCAAATTGTCCACAAGATTCAGTTCTTCCCTTCAGCTATAAGACAGCACCCTATAAATATTCACTGACTATAATTTCTGTGTTATTTGCACTCATAAGGAATTAGCATTATATTAAATTTCAAACTCAAAAATCTCATTAAAACTCAAACTTCTAATTTAATACCCATTAGATGCATTCCATGATCCATAATTTAGCCTCAAGATTTCCACACCAAGCCTGCTAGAAGCTAGGATACTCTCTCATCTCCAGGAATCCTGCAAAGATCAATCCTATGAATCATTGAAAATTATTAATGCCGTTTTTAATTTAAAGTAATAACAAAAGAAGATATAATTAAAACTCTGGTTTGGAATAATTTTTTAACACAATTCATTCAGAGGAATTTCACATAACGGACAGATTATTTATCATACCCTTAACTCCTTAATATTAATTAGCCCCTCTCCTTCCAGTGCAGTTTTATAGTTTTGGGGAGAATCCTCCAGGCGGATTAGATGATCTGTTAAACTACAGGGAATGAAGGTGCCAAATTTCCTATATCAATGACATAAATGAAACAGATTAATAATGGTGGATGAAGTTCATTTTAAAACCTTGTTCCAATCATTTATTCAAGATTCAAACATTAGGGAATTACTAACTTGAAAAGAACCAGTTGTTCACCTTAAATTATCATCCTCATACCTCCAAGACCCAAAGATCCCCTACTTCATTGCAGTGTCCAGGAAAATCCAGCCTGGAAGTCAATGAAAAATTAATTGCACAAGATTGAGAAAAAAAGGATGTTCCATATAGTTTCACCTAACTTTGATATTTATTTTCCACTTAAATCACTATCTTAGCACCATTTAACAATATTTATTTTTCATCTGAACTCACAGACCATTGCAGAATCACAGGAATCGATTCTTTCTTCCTAATTGTGAATCCGCTCCTTAAATAACCTCTCCAGCCGGACCTTCAATTGGAAAGAGTGAATGAAAATATAAAAATTATTTTTTTCAACGAATTCAATACGAAGGAAGTGTAAAAATATTTCTTAATAACATTTAGACTTACAAACCATGTGATTCCCACAGAGAAAAATTTCCATTGCATCAAATAACGAAAATCAGAGTTTATCACTTTGTAATCAATCTTTGAATTAATCATAAACTCTCTCTTCTTAAAAAATTAAATTTAAAAATATCAAGCATTAGATTAGTTATAATTATATGATATAAATATATATTTCATACCAATTTCCTGAGTATGCTAATAAAGAACTCTTCCTACCCTCCAGTTCTTTCTTCTCCAAACCAAATTGTCCACAACATTCAGTTCTTCCCTTCGGCTATAAGACAGCACCCTATAAATATTCACTGACTATAATTTCTGTGTTATTTGCACTCATAAGGAATTAGCATTATATTAAATTTCAAACTCAAAAATCTCATTAAAACTCAAACTTCTAATTTAATACCCATTAGATGCATTCCATAATCCATAATTTAGCCTCAAGATTTCCACACCAAGCCTGCTAGAAGCTAGGATACTCTCTCATCTCCAGGAATCCTGCAAAGATCAATCCTATGAATCATTGAAAATTATTAATGACAGATTTTAATTTAAAGTAATAACAAAAGAAGATATAATTAAAACTCTGGTTTGGAATAATTTTTTAAAACAATTCATTCAGAGGAATTTCACATAAAGGACAGACTATTTATCATACCCTTAACTCCTTAATATTAATTAGCCCCTCTCCTTCCAGTGTAGTTTTATAGTTTTGGGGAGAATCCTCCAGGCGGATTAGATGATCCCTTAAACTACAGGGAATCAAGGTGCCAAAATTCCTATACCAATGACATAAATGAAACAGATTAATAATGGTGGATGAAGTTCATTTTAAAACCTTCTTCCAAACATTTATTCAAGATTCAAACATTCCTGAATTACTAACTTGAAAAGAACCAGTTGTTCACCTTAAATTATCTTCCTCATACCTCCAAGACCCAAAGATCGCCTTCTTCATCGCAGTGTCCAGGAAAATCCAGCCTGGAAGTCAATGGAAAATTAATTACACAAGATTGAGAAAAAAAGGATGTTCCATATAGTTTCACCTAACTTTGATATTTATTTTCCACTTAAATCACTATCTTAGCACCATGAAACACTGTTTATTTTTCATTTGAACTCACAGACCATTGCAGAATCACAGGAATCGATTCTTTCTTCCTAATTGTGAATCCGCTCCTTAAATAACCTCTCCAGCCGGACCTTCAATTGGAAAGAGTGAACGAAAATATAAAAATTATTTTTTTCAACGAATTCAATACGAAGGAAGTGTAAAAATATTTCTTAATAACATTTAGACTTGCAAACCATGTGATTCCCACAGAGAAAAATTTCCATTGCATCAAATAACGAAAATCAGAGTTTATCACTTTGTAATCAATCTTTGAATTAATCATAAACTCTCTCTTCTTAAAAAATTAAATATAAAAATATCAAGCATTAGATTAGTTATAATTATATGATATAAATATATATTTCATACCAATTTCCTGAGTATGCTAATAAGGAACTCTTCCTACCCTCCAGTTCTTTCTTCTCCAAACCAAATTGTCCACAAGATTCAGTTCTTCCCTTCAGCTATAAGACAGCACCCTATAAATATTCACTGACTATAATTTCTGTGTTATTTGCACTCATAAGGAATTAGCATTATATTAAATTTCAAACTCAAAAATCTCATTCAAACTCAAACTTCTAATTTAATACCCATTAGATGCATTCCATGATCCATAATTTAGCCTCAAGATTTCCACACCAAGCCTGCTAGAAGCTAGGATACTCTCTCATCTCCAGGAATCCTGCAAAGATCAATCCTATGAATCATTGAAAATTATTAATGACAGATTTTAATTTAAAGTAATAACAAAAGAAGATATAATTAAAACTCTGGTTTGGAATAATTTTTTAACACAATTCATTCAGAGGAATTTCACATAACGGACAGATTATTTATCATACCCTTAACTCCTTAATATTAATTAGCCCCTCTCCTTCCAGTGCAGTTTTATATTTTTGGGGGGAATCCTCCAGGCGGATTAGATGATCTGTTAAACTACAGGGAATCAAGGTGCCAAATTTCCTATATCAATGACATAAATGAAACAGATTAATAATGGTGGATGAAGTTCATTTTAAAACCTTGTTCCAATCATTTATTCAAGATTCAAACATTCCTGAATTACTAACTTGAAAAGAACCAGTTGTTCACCTTAAATTATCATCCTCATACCTCCAAGACCCAAAGATCCCCTACTTCATTGCAGTGTCCAGGAAAATCCAGCCTGGAAGTCAATGAAAAATTAATTGCACAAGATTGAGAAAAAAAGGATGTTCCATATAGTTTCACATAAGTTTGATATATATTTTGCATTTAAATCACTACTTTAGCACCATGAAACACTGTTTATTTTTCATCTGAACTCACAGACCATTGCAGAATCACAGGAATCGATTCTTTCTTCCTAATTGTGCATCCTCTCCTTAAATAACCTCTCCAGCCGGACCTTCAATTGGAAAGAGTGAACAAAAATATAAAAATTATTTTTTTCAACGAATTCAATACGAAGGAAGTGTAAAAATATTTCTTAATAACATTTAGACTTACAAACCATGTGATTCCCACAGAGAAAAATTTCCATTGCATCAAATAACGAAAATCAGAGTTTATCACTATGTAATCAATCTTTGAATTAATCATAAACTCTCTCTTCTTAAAAAATTAAATATAAAAATATGAAGCATTAGATTAGTTATAATTATATGATATAAATATATATTTCATACCAATTTCCTGAGTATGCTAATAAGGAACTCTTAATACACTCCAGTTCTTCCTTCTCCAAAACAAATTGTCCACAAGATTCAGTTCTTCCCTTCAGCTATAAGACAGCACCCTATAAATATTCACTGACTATAATTTCTGTGTTATTTGCACTCATAAGGAATTAGCATTATATTAAATTTCAAACTCAAAAATCTCATTAAAACTCAAACTTCTAATTTAATACCCATTAGATGCATTCCATGATCCATAATTTAGCCTCAAGATTTCCACACCAAGCCTGCTAGAAGCTAGGATACTCTCTCATCTCCAGGAATCCTGCAAAGATCAATCCTATGAATCATTGAAAATTATTAATGCCGTTTTTAATTTAAAGTAATAACAAAAGAAGATATAATTAAAACTCTGGTTTGGAATAATTTTTTAACACAATTCATTCAGAGGAATTTCACATAACGGACAGATTATTTATCATACCCTTAACTCCTTAATATTAATTAGCCCCTCTCCTTCCAGTGCAGTTTTATATTTTTGGGGGGAATCCTCCAGGCGGATTAGATGATCTGTTAAACTACAGGGAATGAAGGTGCCAAATTTCCTATATCAATGACATAAATGAAACAGATTAATAATGGTGGATGAAGTTCATTTTAAAACCTTGTTCCAATCATTTATTCAAGATTCAAACATTCCTGAATTACTAACTTGAAAAGAACCAGTTGTTCACCTTAAATTATCATCCTCATACCTCCAAGACCCAAAGATCCCCTACTTCATTGCAGTGTCCAGGAAAATCCAGCCTGGAAGTCAATGAAAAATTAATTGCACAAGATTGAGAAAAAAAGGATGTTCCATATAGTTTCACATAAGTTTGATATATATTTTGCATTTAAATCACTACTTTAGCACCATGAAACACTGTTTATTTTTCATCTGAACTCACAGACCATTGCAGAATCACAGGAATCGATTCTTTCTTCCTAATTGTGCATCCTCTCCTTAAATAACCTCTCCAGCCGGACCTTCAATTGGAAAGAGTGAACAAAAAAATAAAAATTATTTTTTTCAACGAATTCAATACGAAGGAAGTGTAAAAATATTTCTTAATAACATTTAGACTTACAAACCATGTGATTCCCACAGAGAAAAATTTCCATTGCATCAAATAACGAAAATCAGAGTTTATCACTATGTAATCAATCTTTGAATTAATCATAAACTCTCTCTTCTTAAAAAATTAAATATAAAAATATGAAGCATTAGATTAGTTATAATTATATGATATAAATATATATTTCATACCAATTTCCTGAGTATGCTAATAAGGAACTCTTCCTACCCTCCAGTTCTTCCTTCTCCAAACCAAATTGTCCACAAGATTCACTTCTTCCCTTCCGCTATAAGACAGCACCCTATAAATATTCACTGACTATAATTTCTGTGTTATTTGCACTCATAAGGAATTAGCATTATATTAAATTTCAAACTCAAAAATCTCATTCAAACTCAAACTGCTGATTTAATACCCATTGGATGCATTCCATGATCCAAAATTTGGCCTCAAGATTTCCACACCAAGCCTGCTAGAAGCTAGGATACTCTCTCATCTCCAGGAATCCTGCAAAGATCAATCCTATGAATCATTGAAAATTATTAATGATAGATTTAATTTAAAGTAATAACAAAAGAAGATATAATTAAAACTCTGGTTTGGAATAATTTTTTAACACAATTCATTCAGAGGAATTTCACATAACGGACAGATTATTTATCATACCCTTAACTCCTCAATATTAATTAGCCCCATTCCTTCCAGTGCAGTTTTATATTTTTGGGGGGAATCCTCCAGGGGGATTAGATGATCCCTTAAACTACAGGGAATCAAGGTGCCAAAATTCCTATATCAATGACATAAATGAAACAGATTAATAATGGTGGATGAAGTTCATTTTAAAACCTTGTTCCAATCATTTATTCAAGATTTAAACATTCCTGAATTACTTACTTGAAAAGAACCAGTTGTTCACCTTAAATTATCTTCCTCATACCTCCAAGACCCAAAGATCGCCTTCTTCATCGCAGTGTCCAGGAAAATCCAGCCTGGAAGTCAATGGAAAATTAATTACACAAGATTGAGAAAAAAAGGATGTTCCATATAGTTTCACCTAACTTTGATATTTATTTTCCACTTAAATCACTATCTTAGCACCATGAAACACTGTTTATTTTTCATTTGAACTCACAGACCATTGCAGAATCACAGGAATCGATTCTTTCTTCCTAATTGTGAATCCGCTCCTTAAATAACCTCTCCAGCCGGACCTTCAATTGGAAAGAGTGAACGAAAATATAAAAATTATTTTTTTCAACGAATTCAATACGAAGGAAGTGTAAAAATATTTCTTAATAACATTTAGACTTGCAAACCATGTGATTCCCACAGAGAAAAATTTCCATTGCATCAAATAACGAAAATCAGAGTTTATCACTTTGTAATCAATCTTTGAATTAATCATAAACTCTCTCTTCTTAAAAAATTAAATATAAAAATATCAAGCATTAGATTAGTTATAATTATATGATATAAATATATATTTCATACCAATTTCCTGAGTATGCTAATAAGGAACTCTTCCTACCCTCCAGTTCTTTCTTCTCCAAACCAAATTGTCCACAAGATTCAGTTCTTCCCTTCAGCTATAAGACAGCACCCTATAAATATTCACTGACTATAATTTCTGTGTTATTTGCACTCATAAGGAATTAGCATTATATTAAATTTCAAACTCAAAAATCTCATTCAAACTCAAACTTCTAATTTAATACCCATTAGATGCATTCCATGATCCATAATTAGGCCTCAAGATTTCCACACCAAGCCTGCTAGAAGCTAGGATACTCTCTCATCTCCAGGAATCCTGCAAAGATCAATCCTATGAATCATTGAAAATTATTAATGATAGATTTTAATTTAAAGTAATTACAAAAGAAGATATAATTAAAACTCTGGTTTGGAATAATTTTTTAACACAATTCATTCAGAGGAATTTCACATAAAGGACAGACTATTTTTCATACCCTTAACTCCTCAATATTAATTAGCCCCATTCCTTCCAGTGCAGTTTTAAATTTTTGGGGGCAATCCTCCAGGCGGATTAGATGATCCCTTAAACTACAGGGAATCAAGGTGCCAAAATTCCTATATCAATGACATAAATGAAACAGATTAATAATGGTGGATGAAGTTCATTTTAAAACCTTGTTCCAATCATTTATTCAAGATTGAAACATTCCTGAATTACTTACTTGAAAAGAACCAGTTGTTCACCTTAAATTATCTTCCTCATACCTCCAAGACCCAAAGATCGCCTTCTTCATCGCAGTGTCCAGGAAAATCCAGCCTGGAAGTCAATGGAAAATTAATTACACAAGATTGAGAAAAAAAGGATGTTCCATATAGTTTCACCTAACTTTGATATTTATTTTCCACTTAAATCACTATCTTAGCACCATGAAACACTGTTTATTTTTCATCTGAACTCACAGACCATTGCAGAATCACAGGAATCGATTCTTTCTTCCTAATTGTGCATCCGCTCCTTAAATAACCTCTCCAGCCAGACCTTCAATTGGAAAGAGTGAACGAAAATATAAGAATTATATTCTTCAACGAATTCAATACGAAGGAAGTGTAAAAATATTTCTTAATAACATTTAGACTTACAAACCATGTGATTCCCACAGAGAAAAATTTCCATTGCATCAAATAACGAAAATCAGAGTTTATCACTTTGTAATCAATCTTTGAATTAATCATAAACTCTCTCTTCTAAAAAAATTAAATATAAAAATATCAAGCATTAGATTAGTTATAATTATATGATATAAATATATATTTCATACCAATTTCCTGAGTATGCTAATAAGGAACTCTTCCTACCCTCAAGTTCTTCCTTCTCCAAACCAAATTGTCCACAAGATTCAATTCTTCCCTTCGGCTATAAGACAGCACCCTATAAATATTCACTGACTATAATTTCTGTGTTATTTGCACTCATAAGGAATTAGCATTATATTAAATTTCAAACTCAAAAATCTCATTCAAACTCAAACTTCTAATTTAATACCCATAAGATGCATTCCATGATCCATAATTAGGCCTCAAGATTTCCACACCAAGCCTGCTAGAAGCTAGGATACTCTCTCATCTCCAGGAATCCTGCAAAGATCAATCCTATGAATCATTGAAAATTATTAATGATAGATTTAATTTAAAGTAATAACAAAAGAAGATATAATTAAAACTCTGGTTTGGAATAATTTTTTAACACAATTCATTCAGAGGAATTTCACATAACGGACAGATTATTTATCATACCCTTAACTCCTCAATATTAATTAGCCCCATTCCTTCCAGTGCAGTTTTATATTTTTGGGGGGAATCCTCCAGGGGGATTAGATGATCCCTTAAACTACAGGGAATCAAGGTGCCAAAATTCCTATATCAATGACATAAATGAAACAGATTAATAATGGTGGATGAAGTTCATTTTAAAACCTTGTTCCAATCATTTATTCAAGATTTAAACATTCCTGAATTACTTACTTGAAAAGAACCAGTTGTTCACCTTAAATTATCTTCCTCATACCTCCAAGACCCAAAGATCGCCTTCTTCATCGCAGTGTCCAGGAAAATCCAGCCTGGAAGTCAATGGAAAATTAATTACACAAGATTGAGAAAAAAAGGATGTTCCATATAGTTTCACCTAACTTTGATATTTATTTTCCACTTAAATCACTATCTTAGCACCATGAAACACTGTTTATTTTTCATTTGAACTCACAGACCATTTCAGAATCACAGGAATCGATTCTTTCTTCCTAATTGTGAATCCGCTCCTTAAATAACCTCTCCAGCCGGACCTTCAATTGGAATGAGTGAACGAAAATATAAAAATTATTTTTTTCAACGAATTCAATACGAAGGAAGTGTAAAAATATTTCTTAATAACATTTAGACTTGCAAACCATGTGATTCCCACAGAGAAAAATTTCCATTGCATCAAATAACGAAAATCAGAGTTTATCACTTTGTAATCAATCTTTGAATTAATCATAAACTCTCTCTTCTTAAAAAATTAAATATAAAAATATCAAGCATTAGATTAGTTATAATTATATGATATAAATATATATTTCATACCAATTTCCTGAGTATGCTAATAAGGAACTCTTCCTACCCTCCAGTTCTTTCTTCTCCAAACCAAATTGTCCACAAGATTCAATTCTTCCCTTCGGCTATAAGACAGCACCCTATAAATATTCACTGACTATAATTTCTGTGTTATTTGCACTCATAAGGAATTAGCATTATATTAAATTTCAAACTCAAAAATCTCATTAAAACTCAAACTTCTAATTTAATACCCATTAGATGCATTCCATGATCCATAATTAGGCCTCAATATTTCCACACCAAGCCTGCTAGAAGCTAGGATACTCTCTCATCTCCAGGAATCCTGCAAAGATCAATCCTATGAATCATTGAATATTATTAATGAGAGATTTTAATTTAAAGTAATAACAAAAGAAGATATAATTAAAACTCTGGTTTGGAATAATTTTTTAACACAATTCATTCAGAGGAATTTCACATAACGGACAGATTATTTATCATACCCTTAACTCCTTAATATTAATTGGCCCCTCTCCTTCCAGTGCAGTTTTATATTTTTGGGGGGAATCCTCCAGGCGGATTAGATGATCTGTTAAACTACAGGGAATCATGGTGCCAAATTTCCTATATCAATGACATAAATGAAACAGATTAATAATGGTGGATGAAGTTCATTTTAAAACCTTGTTCCAATCATTTATTCAAGATTCAAACATTCCTGAATTACTAACTTGAAAAGAACCAGTTGTTCACCTTTAATTATCTTCCTCATACCTCCAAGACCCAAAGATCCCCTCCTTCATCGCAGTGTCCAGGAAAATCCAGCCTGGAAGTCAATGGAAAATTAATTACACAAGATTGAGAAAAAAAGGATGTTCCATATAGTTTCACCTAACTTTGATATTTATTTTCCACTTAAATCACTATCTTAGCACCATGAAACACTGTTTATTTTTCATCTGAACTCACAGACCATTGCAGAATCACAGGAATCGATTCTTTCTTCCTAATTGTGCATCCGCTCCTTAAATAACCTCTCCAGCCAGACCTTCAATTGGAAAGAGTGAACGAAAATATAAGAATTATATTCTTCAACGAATTCAATACGAAGGAAGTGTAAAAATATTTCTTAATAACATTTAGACTTACAAACCATGTGATTCCCACAGAGAAAAATTTCCATTGCATCAAATAACGAAAATCAGAGTTTATCACTTTGTAATCAATCTTTGAATTAATCATAAACTCTCTCTTCTAAAAAAATTAAATATAAAAATATCAAGCATTAGATTAGTTATAATTATATGATATAAATATATATTTCATACCAATTTCCTGAGTATGCTAATAAGGAACTCTTCCTACCCTCAAGTTCTTCCTTCTCCAAACCAAATTGTCCACAAGATTCAATTCTTCCCTTCGGCTATAAGACAGCACCCTATAAATATTCACTGACTATAATTTCTGTGTTATTTGCACTCATAAGGAATTAGCATTATATTAAATTTCAAACTCAAAAATCTCATTCAAACTCAAACTTCTAATTTAATACCCATTAGATGCATTCCATGATCCATAATTAGGCCTCAAGATTTCCACACCAAGCCTGCTAGAAGCTAGGATACTCTCTCATCTCCAGGAATCCTGCAAAGATCAATCCTATGAATCATTGAATATTATTAATGAGAGATTTTAATTTAAAGTAATAACAAAAGAAGATATAATTAAAACTCTGGTTTGGAATAATTTTTTAACACAATTCATTCAGAGGAATTTCACATAACGGACAGATTATTTATCATACCCTTAACTCCTTAATATTAATTTGCCCCTCTCCTTCCAGTGCAGTTTTATATTTTTGGAGGGAATCCTCCAGGCGGATTAGATGATCTGTTAAACTACAGGGAATCAAGGTGCCAAATTTCCTATATCAATGACATAAATGAAACAGATTAATAATGGTGGATGAAGTTCATTTTAAAACCTTGTTCCAATCATTTATTCAAGATTCAAACATTCCTGAATTACTAACTTGAAAAGAACCAGTTGTTCACCTTTAATTATCTTCCTCATACCTCCAAGACCCAAAGATCCCCTCCCTCATCGCAGTGTCCAGGAAAATCCAGCCTGGAAGTCAATGGAAAATTAATTACACAAGATTGAGAAAAAAAGGATGTTCCATATAGTTTCACCTAACTCTGATATTTATTTTCCACTTAAATCACTATCTTAGCACCATGAAACACTGTTTATTTTTCATCTGAACTCACAGACCATTGCAGAATCACAGGAATCGATTCTTTCTTCCTAATTGTGCATCCGCTCCTTAAATAACCTCTCCAGCCGGACCTTCAATTGGAAAGAGTGAACGAAAATATAAGAATTATATTTTTCAACAAATTCAATACGAAGGAAGTGTAAAAATATTTCTTAATAACATTTAAACTTACAAACCATGTGATTCCCACAGAGAAAAATTTCCATTGCATCAAATAACGAAAATCAGAGTTTATCACTTTGTAATCAATCTTTGAATTAATCATAAACTCTCTCTTCTAAAAAAATTAAATATAAAAATATCAAGCATTAGATTAGTTATAATTATATGATATAAATATATATTTCATACCAATTTCCTGAGTATGCTAATAAGGAACTCTTCCTACCCTCCAGTTCTTCCTTCTCCAAACCAAATTGTCCACAAGATTCACTTCTTCCCTTCAGCTATAAGACAGCAACCTATAAATATTCACTGACTATAATTTCTGTGTTATTTGCACTCATAAGGAATTAGCATTATATTAAATTTCAAACTCAAAAATCTCATTCAAACTCAAACATCTAATTTAATACCCATTAGATGCATTCCATGATCCATAATTTGGCCTCAAGATTTCCACACCAAGCGTGCTAGAAGCTAGGATACTCTCTCATCTCCAGGAATCCTGCAAAGATCAATCCTATGAATCATTGAAAATTATAAATGACAGATTTTAATTTAAAGTAATAACAAAAGAAGATATAATTAAAACTCTGGTTTGGAATAATTTTTGAACACAATTCATAAAGAGGAATTTCACATAACGGACAGATTATTTATCATACCCTTAACTCCTTAATATTAATTTGCCCCTCTCCTTCCAGTGCAGTTTTATATTTTTGGGGGGAATCTTCCAGGCGGATTAGATGATCCCTTAAACTACAGGGAATCAAGGTGCCAAAATTCCTATATCAATGACATAAATGAAACAGATTAATAATGGTGGATGAAGTTCATTTTAAAACCTTGTTCCAATCATTTATTCAAGATTCAAACATTCCTGAATTACTAACTTGAAAAGAACTAGTTGTTCACCTTAAATTATCATCCTCATACCTCCAAGACCCAAAGATCGCCTCCTTCATCGCAGTGTCCAGGAAAATCCAGCCTGGAAGTCAATGAAAAATTAATTACACAAGATTGAGAAAAAAAGGATTTTCCAAATAGTTTCACTGAAGTTTGATATATATTTTCTACTTAAATCACTATCTTAGCACCATGAAACACTATTTATTTTTCATCTGAACTCACAGACCATTGCAGAATCACAGGAATCGATTCTTTCTTCCTTATTGTGCATCCGCTCCTTAAATAACCTCTCCAGCCAGACCTTCAATTGGAAAGAGTGAACGAAAATATAAGAATTATTTTTTTCAACGAATTCAATACGAAGGAAGTGTAAAAATATTTCTTAATAACATTTAGACTTACAAACCATGTGATTCCCACAGAGAAAAATTTCCATTGCATCAAATAATGAAAATCAGAGTTTATCACTTTATAATCAATCTTTGAATTAATCATAAACTCTCTCTTATAAAAAAATTAAATATAAAAATTTCAAGCATTAGATTAGTTATAATTATATGATATAAATATATATTTCATACCAATTTCCTGAGTATGCTAATAAGGAACTCTTCCTACCCTCCAGTTCTTTCTTCTCCAAACCAAATTGTCCAATAGATTCAGTTCTTCCCTTCAGCTATAAGACAGCACCCTATAAGTATTCACTGACTATATTTTCTGTGTTATTTGCACTCATAAGGAATTAGCATTATATTAAATTTCAAACTCAAAAATCTCATTCAAACTCAAACTTCTAATTTAATACCCATTAGATGCATTCCATGATCCATAATTTGGCCTCAAGATTTCCACAACAAGCCTGCTAGAAGCTAGGATACTCTCTCATCTCCAGGAATCCTGCAAAGATCAATCCTATGAATCATTGAAAATTATTAATGACAGATTTTAATTTAAAGTTATAACAAAAGAAGATATAATTAAAACTCTGGTTTGAGAATAATTTTTCAACACAATTCATTCAGAGGAATTTCACATAACGGGCAGATTATTTATCATACCCTAAACTCCTTAATATTAATTAGCCCCTCTCCTTCCAGTGCAGTTTTATAGTTTTGGGGGGAATCCTCCAGGCGGATTAGATGATCTGTTAAACTACAGGGAATCAAGGTGCCAAATTTCCTATATCAATGACATAAATGAAACAGATTAATAATGGTGGATGAAGTTCATTTTAAAACCTTGTTCCAATCATTTATTCAAGATTCAAACATTCCTGAATTACTAACTTGAAAAGAACTAGTTGTTCACCTTAAATTATCATCCTCATACCTCCAAGACACAAAGATCGCCTCCTTCATCGCAGTGTCCAGGAAAATCCAGCCTGGAAGTCAATGAAAAATTAATTACACAAGATTGAGAAAAAAAGGATGTTCCATATAGTTTCACCTAACTTTGATATATATTTTCTACTTAAATCACTATCTTAGCACCATGAAACACTATTTATTTTTCATCTGAACTCACAGACCATTGCAGAATCACAGGAATCGATTCTTTCTTCCTCATTGTGCATCCGCTCCTTAAATAACCTCTCCAGCCAGACCTTCAATTGGAAAGAGTGAACGAAAATATAAGAATTATTTTTTTCAACGAATTCAATACGAAGGAAGTGTAAAAATATTTCTTAATAACATTTAGACTTACAAACCATGTGATTCCCACAGAGAAAAATTTCCATTGCATCAAATAACGAAAATCAGAGTTTATCACTTTGTAATCAATCTTTGAATTAATCATAAACTCTCTCTTCCTAAAAAATTAAATATAAAAATATTAAGCATTAGATTAGTTATAATTATATGATATAAATATATATTTCATACCAATTTCCTGAGTATGCTAATAGGGAACTCTTCCTACCCTCCAGTTCTTTCTTCTCCAAACCAAATTGTCCACAAGATTAAGTTCTTCCCTTCAGCTATAAGACAGCACCCTATAAATATTCACTGACTATAATTTCTGTGTTATTTGCACTCATAAGGAATTAGCATTATATTAAATTTCAAACTCAAAAATCTCATTCAAACTCAAACTTCTAATTTAATACCCATTAGATGCATTCCATGATCCATAATTTGGCCTCAAGATTTCCACACCAAGCCTGCTAGAAGCTAAGATACTCTCTCATCTCCAGGAATCCTGCAAAGATCAATCCTATGAATCGTTAAAAATTATTAATGACAGATTTTAATTTAAAGAAATAATAAAAGAAGATATAATTAAAACTCTGGTTTGAGAATAATTTTTCAACACAATTCATTCAGAGGAATTTCACATAACGGGCAGATTATTTATCATACCATAAACTCCTTAATTTTAATTAGCACCTCTCCTTCCAGTGCAGTTTTATAGTTTTGGGGGGAATCCTCCAGGCGGATTAGATGATCTGTTAAACTACAGGGAATCAAGGTGCCAAATTTCCTATATCAATGACATAAATGAAACAGATTAATAATGGTGGATGAAGTTCATCTTAAAACCTTGTTCCAATATTTATTCAAGATTCAAACATTCCTGAATTACTAACTTGAAAAGAACCAGTTGTTCACCTTAAATTATCATCCTCATACCTCCAAGACCCAAAGATCCCCTCCTTCATCGCAGTGTCCATATTTCATACCAATTTTCTGAATTTGCTAATAAGGAACTCCTCCTACCCTCCAGTTCTTTCTTCTCCAAACCAAATTGTCCACAAGATTCAGTTCTTCCCTTCAGCTATAAGACAGCTCCCTATAAATATTCACTGACTATAATTTCTGTGTTATTTGCACTCATAAGGAATTAGCATTATATTAAATTTCAAACTCAAAAATCTCATTCAAACTCAAACATCTAATTTAATACCCATTAGATGCATTCCATGATCCATAATTTGGCCTCAAGATTTCCACACCAAGCCTGCTAGAAGCTAGGATACTCTCTCATCTCCAGGAATCCTGCAAAGATCAATCCTATGAATCATTGAAAATATTAATGACAGATTTTAATTTAAAGTAATAACAAAAGAAGATATAACTAAAACTCTGGTTTGAGAATAATTTTTCAACACAATTCATTCAGAGGAATTTCACATAACGGGCAGATTACTTATCATACCCTAAACTCCTCATTATTAATTAGCCCCTCTCCTTCCAGTGCAGTTTTATAGTTTTGGAGGGAATCTTCCAGGCGGATTAGATGATCTGTTAAACTACAGGGAATCAAGGTGCCAAATTTCCTATATCAATGACATAAATGAAACAGATTAATAATGGTGGATGAAGTTCATTTTAAAACCTTGTTCCAATCATTTATTCAAGATTTAAACATTCCTGAATTACTAACTTGAAAAGAACCAGTTGTTCACCTTAAATTATCATCCTCATACCTCCAAGACCCAAAGATCGCCTCCTTCATCGCAGTGTCCAGGAAAATCCAGCCTGGAAGTCAATGAAAAATTAATTACACAAGATTGAGAAAAAAAGGATGTTCCAAATTGTTTCACTGAAGTTTGATATATACTTTCTACTTAAATCACTATCTTAGCACCATGAAACACTATTTATTATTCATCTGATCTCACAGACCATTGCAGAATCACGGGAATCGATTCTTTCTTCCTAATTGTGCATCCGCTCCTTAAATAACCTCTCCAGCCGGACCTTCAATTGGAAAGAGTGAACGAAAATATAAGAATTATATTTTTCAACAAATTCAATACGAAGGAAGTGTAAAAATATTTCTTAATAACATTTAAACTTACAAACCATGTGATTCCCACAGAGAAAAATTTCCATTGCATCAAATAACGAAAATCAGAGTTTATCACTTTGTAATCAATCTTTGAATTAATCATAAACTCTCTCTTCTAAAAAAATTAAATATAAAAATATCAAGCATTAGATTAGTTATAATTATATGATATAAATATATATTTCATACCAATTTCCTGAGTATGCTAATAAGGAACTCTTCCTACCCTCCAGTTCTTCCTTCTCCAAACCAAATTGTCCACAAGATTCACTTCTTCCCTTCAGCTATAAGACAGCAACCTATAAATATTCACTGACTATAATTTCTGTGTTATTTGCACTCATAAGGAATTAGCATTATATTAAATTTCAAACTCAAAAATCTCATTCAAACTCAAACATCTAATTTAATACCCATTAGATGCATTCCATGATCCATAATTTGGCCTCAAGATTTCCACACCAAGCGTGCTAGAAGCTAGGATACTCTCTCATCTCCAGGAATCCTGCAAAGATCAATCCTATGAATCATTGAAAATTATAAATGACAGATTTTAATTTAAAGTAATAACAAAAGAAGATATAATTAAAACTCTGGTTTGGAATAATTTTTGAACACAATTCATAAAGAGGAATTTCACATAACGGACAGATTATTTATCATACCCTTAACTCCTTAATATTAATTTGCCCCTCTCCTTCCAGTGCAGTTTTATATTTTTGGGGGGAATCTTCCAGGCGGATTAGATGATCCCTTAAACTACAGGGAATCAAGGTGCCAAAATTCCTATATCAATGACATAAATGAAACAGATTAATAATGGTGGATGAAGTTCATTTTAAAACCTTGTTCCAATCATTTATTCAAGATTCAAACATTCCTGAATTACTAACTTGAAAAGAACTAGTTGTTCACCTTAAATTATCATCCTCATACCTCCAAGACCCAAAGATCGCCTCCTTCATCGCAGTGTCCAGGAAAATCCAGCCTGGAAGTCAATGAAAAATTAATTACACAAGATTGAGGAAAAAAGGATGTTCCAAATAGTTTCACTGAAGTTTGATATATATTTTCTACTTAAATCACTATCTTAGCACCATGAAACACTATTTATTTTTCATCTGAACTCACAGACCATTGCAGAATCACAGGATTCGATTCCTTCTTCCCAATTGTGCATCCGCTCCTTAAATAACCTCTCCAGCCGGACCTTCAATTGGAAAGAGTGAACGAAAATATAAGAATTATTTTTTTCAATGAATTCAATACGAAGGAAGTGTAAAAATATTTCTTAATAACATTTAGACTTACAAACCATGTGATTCCCACAGAGAAAAATTTCCATTGCATCAAATAACAAAATCAGAGTTTATCACTTTGTAATCAATCTCTGAATTAATCATAAACTCTCTCTTCTAAAGAAATTAAATATAAAAATATCAAGCATTAGATTAGTTATAATTATATGATATAAATATATATTTCATACCAATTTCCAGAGTTTGCTAATAGGGAACTCTTCATACCCTACAGTTCTTTCTTCTCCAAACCAAATTGTCCACAAGATTCACTTCTTCCCTTCAGCTATAAGACAGCACCCTATAAATATTCACTGACTATAATTTCTGTGTTATTTTCACTCATAAGAAATTAGCATTATATTAAATTTCAAACTCAAAAATCTCATTCAAACACAAACATCTAATTTAATACCCATTAGATGCATTCCATGATCCATAATTTGGCCTCAAGATTTCCACACCAAGCCTGCTAGAAGCTAGGATACTCTCTCATCTCCAGGAATCCTGCAAAGATCAATCCTATGAATCATTGAAAATTATAAATGACAGATTTTAATTTAAAGTAATAACAAAAGAAGATATAATTAAAACCATGGTTTGGAATAATTTTTGAACACAATTCATAAAGAGGAATTTCACATAACGGACAGATTATTTATCATACCCTTAACTCCTTAATTTTAATTTGCCCCTCTCCTTCCAGTGCAGTTTTATATTTTTGGGGGGAATCCTCCAGGCGGATTAGATGATCCCTTAAACTACAGGGAATCAAGGTGCCAAAATTCCTATATCAATGACATAAATGAAACAGATTAATAATGGTGGATGAAGTTCATTTTAAAACCTTGTTCCAATCATTTATTCAAGATTCAAACATTCCTGAATTACTAACTTGAAAAGAACTAGTTGTTCACCTTAAATTATCATCCTCATACCTCCAAGACCCAAAGATCCCCTCCTTCATCGCAGTGTCCATATTTCATACCAATTTTCTGAATTTGCTAATAAGGAACTCCTCCTACCCTCCAGTTCTTTCTTCTCCAAACCAAATTGTCCACAAGATTCAGTTCTTCCCTTCAGCTATAAGACAGCTCCCTATAAATATTCACTGACTATAATTTCTGTGTTATTTGCACTCATAAGGAATTAGCATTATATTAAATTTCAAACTCAAAAATCTCATTCAAACTCAAACATCTAATTTAATACCCATTAGATGCATTCCATGATCCATAATTTGGCCTCAAGATTTCCACACCAAGCGTGCTAGAAGCTAGGATACTCTCTCATCTCCAGGAATCCTGCAAAGATCAATCCTATGAATCATTGAAAATATTAATGACAGATTTTAATTTAAAGTAATAACAAAAGAAGATATAACTAAAACTCTGGTTTGAGAATAATTTTTCAACACAATTCATTCAGAGGAATTTCACATAACGGGCAGATTACTTATCATACCCTAAACTCCTCATTATTAATTAGCCCCTCTCCTTCCAGTGCAGTTTTATAGTTTTGGAGGGAATCTTCCAGGCGGATTAGATGATCTGTTAAACTACAGGGAATCAAGGTGCCAAATTTCCTATATCAATGACATAAATGAAACAGATTAATAATGGTGGATGAAGTTCATTTTAAAACCTTGTTCCAATCATTTATTCAAGATTCAAACATTCCTGAATTACTAACTTGAAAAGAACCAGTTGTTCACCTTAAATTATCATCCTCATACCTCCAAGACCCAAAGATCGCCTCCTTCATCGCAGTGTCCAGGAAAATCCAGCCTGGAAGTCAATGAAAAATTAATTACACAAGATTGAGAAAAAAAGGATGTTCCAAATTGTTTCACTGAAGTTTGATATATACTTTCTACTTAAATCACTATCTTAGCACCATGAAACACTATTTATTTTTCATCTGATCTCACAGACCATTGCAGAATCACGGGAATCGATTCTTTCTTCCTAATTGTGCATCCGCTCCTTAAATAACCTCTCCAGCCGGACCTTCAATTGGAAAGAGTGAACGAAAATATAAGAATTATTTTTTTCAACGAATTCAATACGAAGGAAGTGTAAAAATATTTCTTAATAACATTTAGACTTACAAACCATGTGATTCCCACAGAGAAAAATTTCCATTGCATCAAATAACGAAAATCAGAGTTTATCACTTTGTAATCAATCTTTGAATTAATCATAAACTCTCTCTTCTAAAAAAATTAAATATAAAAATATCAAGCATTAGATTAGTTATAATTATATGATATAAATATATATTTCATACCAATTTCCTGAGTATGCTAATAAGGAACTCTTCCTACCCTCCAGTTCTTTCTTCTCCAAACCAAATTGTCCACAAGATTCAGTTCTTCCCTTCAGCTATAAGACAGCACCCTATAAGTATTTACTGACTATATTTTCTGAGTAATTTGCACTCATAAGGAATTAGCATTATATTAAATTTCAAACTCAAAAATCTCATTCAAACTCAAACTTCTAATTTAATACCCATTAGATGCATTCCATGATCCATAATTTGGCCTCAAGATTTCCACACCAAGCCTGCTAGAAGCTAGGATACTCTCTCATCTCCAGGAATCCTGCAAAGATCAATCCTATGAATCATTGAAAATTATTAATGACAGATTTTAATTTAAAGTAATAACAAAAGAAGATATAATTAAAACTCTGGTTTGGAATAATTTTTGAACACAACTCATTCAGAGGAATTTCACATAACGGGCAGATTATTTATCATACCCTCAACTCCTCATTATTAATTAGCCCATCTTCTTCCAGTGCAGTTTTATATTTTTGGGGGGAATCTTCCAGGCGGATTAGATGATCTGTTAAACTACAGGGAATCAAGGTGCCAAATTTCCTATATCAATGACATAAATGAAACAGATTAATAATGGTGGATGAAGTTCATTTTAAAACCTTGTTCCAATCATTTATTCAAGATTCAAACATTCCTGAATTACTTACTTGAAAAGAACCAGTTGTTCACCTTAAATTATCATCCTCATACCTCCAAGACCCAAAGATCCCCTCCTTCATCGCAGTGTCCATATTTCATACCAATTTTCTGAATTTGCTAATAAGGAACTCTTCCTACCCTCCAGTTCTTTCTTCTCCAAACCAAATTGTCCACAAGATTCAGTTCTTCCCTTCAGCTATAAGACAGCACCCTATAAATATTCACTGACTATATTTTCTGTGTTATTTGCACTCATAAGGAATTAGCATTATATTTAATTTCAAACTCAAAAATCTCATTCAAACTCAAACTTCTAATTTAATACCCATTAGATGCATTCCATGATCCATAATTTGGCCTCAAGATTTCCACACCAAGCGTGCTAGAAGCTAGGATACTCTCTCATCTCCAGGAATCCTGCAAAGATCAATCCTATGAATCATTGAAAATATTAATGACAGATTTTAATTTAAAGTAATAACAAAAGAAGATATAACTAAAACTCTGGTTTGAGAATAATTTTTCAACACAATTCATTCAGAGGAATTTCACATAACGGGCAGATTACTTATCATACCCTAAACTCCTCATTATTAATTAGCCCCTCTCCTTCCAGTGCAGTTTTATAGTTTTGGGGGGAATCTTCCAGGCGGATTAGATGATCCGTTAAACTACAGGGAATCAAGGTGCCAAATTTCCTATATCAATGACATAAATGAAACAGATTAATAATGGTGGATGAAGTTCATTTTAAAACCTTGTTCCAATCATTTATTCAAGATTCAAACATTCCTGAATTACTAACTTGAAAAGAACCAGTTGTTCACCTTAAATTATCATCCTCATACCTCCAAGACCAAAGATCCCCTCCTTCATCGCAGTGTCCATATTTCATACCAATTTCCTGAATTTGCTAATAAGGAACTCTTCATACACTCCAGTTCTTTCTTCTCCAAACCAAATTGTCCACAAGATTCACTTCTTCCCTTCAGCTATAAGACAGCACCCTATAAGTATTCACTGACTATATTTTCTGTGTTATTTGCACTCATAAGGAATTAGCATTATATTAAATTTCAAGCTCAAAAATCTCATTCAAACTCAAACTTCTAATTTAATACCCATTAGATGCATTCCATGATCCATAATTTGGCCTCAAGATTTCCACACCAAGCCTGCTAGAAGCTAGGATACTCTCTCATCTCCAGGAATCCTGCAAAGATCAATCCTATGAATCATTGAAAATTATTAATGACAGATTTTAATTTAAAGTAATAACAAAAGAAGATATAATTAAAACTCTGGTTTGAGAATAATTTTTTCAACACAATTCATTCAGAGGAATTTCACATAACGTACAGATTTTTTATCATACCCTCAACTCCTTAATATTAATTAGCCCCTCTCCTTCCAGTGCAGTTTTATTGTTTTGGGGGGAATCCTCCAGGCGGATTAGATGATCTGTTAAACTACAGGGAATCAAGGTGCCAAATTTCCTATATCAATGACATAAATGAAACAGATTAATAATGGTGGATGAAGTTCATTTTAAAACCTTGTTCCAATCATTTATTCAAGATTCAAACATTCCTGAATTACTTACTTGAAAAGAACCAGTTGTTCACCTTAAATTATCATCCTCATACCTCCAAGACCCAAAGATCGCCTCCTTCATCGCAGTGTCCAGGAAAATCCAGCCTGGAAGTCAATGAAAAATTAATTACACAAGATTGAGGAAAAAAGGATGTTCCAAATAGTTTCACTGAAGTTTGATATATATTTTCTACTTAAATCACTATCTTAGCACCATGAAACACTATTTATTTTTCATCTGAACTCACAGACCATTGCAGAATCACAGGAATCGATTCTTTCTTCCTTATTGTGCATCCGCTCCTTAAATAACCTCTCCAGCCAGACCTTCAATTGGAAAGAGTGAACGAAAATATAAGAATTATTTTTTTCAACGAATTCAATACGAAGGAAGTGTAAAAATATTTCTTAATAACATTTAGACTTACAAACCATGTGATTCCCACAGAGAAAAATTTCCATTGCATCAAATAACGAAAATCAGAGTTTATCACTTTGTAATCAATCTTTGAATTAATCATAAACTCTCTCTTCCTAAAAAATTAAATATAAAAATATTAAGCATTAGATTAGTTATAATTATATGATATAAATATATATTTCATACCAATTTCCTGAGTATGCTAATAAGGAACTCTTCCTACCCTCCAGTTCTTTCTTCTCCAAACCAAATTGTCCACAAGATTAAGTTCTTCCCTTCAGCTATAAGACAGCTCCCTATAAATATTCACTGACTATAATTTCTGTGTTATTTGCACTCATAAGGAATTAGCATTATATTAAATTTCAAACTCAAAAATCTCATTCAAACTCAAACTTCTAATTTAATACCCATTAGATGCATTCCATGATCCATAATTTGGCCTCAAGATTTCCACACCAAGCCTGCTAGAAGCTAAGATACTCTCTCATCTCCAGGGATCCTGCAAAGATCAATCCTATGAATCGTTAAAAATTATTAATGACAGATTTTAATTTAAAGTAATAATAAAAGAAGATATAATTAAAACTCTGGTTTGAGAATAATTTTTCAACACAATTCATTCAGAGGAATTTCACATAACGGGCAGATTATTTATCATACCCTCAACTCCTCATTATTAATTAGCCCCTCTCCTTCCAGTGCAGTTTTATAGTTTTGGGGGGAATCCTCCAGGCGGATTAGATGATCTGTTAAACTACAGGGAATCAAGGTGCCAAATTTCCTATATCAATGACATAAATGAAACAGATTAATAATGGTGGATGAAGTTCATTTTAAAACCTTGTTCCAATATTTATTCAAGATTCAAACATTCCTGAATTACTAACTTGAAAAGAACCAGTTGTTCACCTTAAATTATCATCCTCATACCTCCAAGACCCAAAGATCCCCTCCTTCATCGCAGTGTCCATATTTCATACCAATTTTCTGAATTTGCTAATAAGGAACTCTTCCTACCCTCCAGTTCTTTCTTCTCCAAACCAAATTGTCCACAAGATTCAGTTCTTCCCTTCAGCTATAAGACAGCTCCCTATAAATATTCACTGACTATAATTTCTGTGTTATTTGCACTCATAAGGAATTGGCATTATATTAAATTTCAAACTCAAAAATCTCATTCAAACTCAAACATCTAATTTAATACCCATTAGATGCATTCCATGATCCATAATTTGGCCTCAAGATTTCCACACCAAGCCTGCTAGAAGCTAGGATACTCTCTCATCTCCAGGAATCCTGCAAAGATCAATCCTATGAATCATTGAAAATTATAAATGACAGATTTTAATTTAAAGTAATAACAAAAGAAGATATAATTAAAACTCTGGTTTGGAATAATTTTTGAACACAATTCATAAAGAGGAATTTCACATAACGGACAGATTATTTATCATTCCCTTAACTCCTTAATATTAATTTGCCCCTCTCCTTCCAGTGCAGTTTTATATTTTTGGGGGGAATCTTCCAGGCGGATTAGATGATCCCTTAAACTACAGGGAATCAAGGTGCCAAATTTCCTATATCAATGACATAAATGAAACAGATTAATAATGGTGGATGAAGTTCATTTTAAAACCTTGTTCCAATCATTTATTCAAGATTCAAACATTCCTGAATTACTAACTTGAAAAGAACCAGTTGTTCACCTTAAATTATCATCCTCATACCTCCAAGACCCAAAGATCCCCTCCTTCATTGCAGTGTCCATATTTCATACCAATTTTCTGAATTTGCTAATAAGGAACTCTTCCTACCCTCCAGTTCTTTCTTCTCCAAACCAAATTGTCCACAAGATTCAGTTCTTCCCTTCAGCTATAAGACAGCACCCTATAAATATTCACTGACTATAATTTCTGTGTTATTTGCACTTATAAGGAATTAGCATTATATTAAATTTCAAACTCAAAAATCTCATTCAAACTCAAACATCTAATTTAATACCCATTAGATGCATTCCATGATCCATAATTTGGCCTCAAGATTTCCACACCAAGCCTGCTAGAAGCTAGGATACTCTCTCATCTCCAGGAATCCTGCAAAGATCAATCCTATGAATCATTGAAAATTATAAATGACAGATTTTAATTTAAAGTAATAACAAAAGAAGATATAATTAAAACTCTGGTTTGGAATAATTTTTGAACACAATTCATAAAGAGGAATTTCACATAACGGACAGATTATTTATCATTCCCTTAACTCCTTAATATTAATTAGCCCCTCTCCTTCCAGTGCAGTTTTATTGTTTTGGGGGGAATCCTCCAGGCGGATTAGATGATCTGTTAAACTACAGGGAATCAAGGTGCCAAAATTCCTATATCAATGACATAAATGAAACAGATTAATAATGGTGGATGAAGTTCATTTTAAAACCTTGTTCCAATCATTTATTCAAGATTCAAACATTCCTGAATTACTAACTTGAAAAGAACTAGTTGTTCACCTTAAATTATCATCCTCATACCTCCAAGACCCAAAGATCGCCTCCTTCATCGCAGTGTCCAGGAAAATCCAGCCTGGAAGTCAATGAAAAATTAATTACACAAGATTGAGAAAAAAAGGATTTTCCAAATAGTTTCACTGAAGTTTGATATATATTTTCTACTTAAATCACTATCTTAGCACCATGAAACACTATTTATTTTTCATCTGAACTCACAGACCATTGCAGAATCACAGGAATCGATTCTTTCTTCCTTATTGTGCATCCGCTCCTTAAATAACCTCTCCAGCCAGACCTTCAATTGGAAAGAGTGAACGAAAATATAAGAATTATTTTTTTCAACGAATTCAATACGAAGGAAGTGTAAAAATATTTCTTAATAACATTTAGACTTACAAACCATGTGATTCCCACAGAGAAAAATTTCCATTGCATCAAATAACGAAAATCAGAGTTTATCACTTTGTAATCAATCTTTGAATTAATCATAAACTCTCTCTTCCTAAAAAATTAAATATAAAAATATTAAGCATTAGATTAGTTATAATTATATGATATAAATATATATTTCATACCAATTTCCTGAGTATGCTAATAAGGAACTCTTCCTACCCTCCAGTTCTTTCTTCTCCAAACCAAATTGTCCACAAGATTAAGTTCTTCCCTTCAGCTATAAGACAGCTCCCTATAAATATTCACTGACTATAATTTCTGTGTTATTTGCACTCATAAGGAATTAGCATTATATTAAATTTCAAACTCAAAAATCTCATTCAAACTCAAACTTCTAATTTAATACCCATTAGATGCATTCCATGATCCATAATTTGGCCTCAAGATTTCCACACCAAGCCTGCTAGAAGCTAAGATACTCTCTCATCTCCAGGGATCCTGCAAAGATCAATCCTATGAATCGTTAAAAATTATTAATGACAGATTTTAATTTAAAGTAATAATAAAAGAAGATATAATTAAAACTCTGGTTTGAGAATAATTTTTCAACACAATTCATTCAGAGGAATTTCACATAACGGGCAGATTATTTATCATACCCTCAACTCCTCATTATTAATTAGCCCCTCTCCTTCCAGTGCAGTTTTATAGTTTTGGGGGGAATCCTCCAGGCGGATTAGATGATCTGTTAAACTACAGGGAATCAAGGTGCCAAATTTCCTATATCAATGACATAAATGAAACAGATTAATAATGGTGGATGAAGTTCATTTTAAAACCTTGTTCCAATATTTATTCAAGATTCAAACATTCCTGAATTACTAACTTGAAAAGAACCAGTTGTTCACCTTAAATTATCATCCTCATACCTCCAAGACCCAAAGATCCCCTCCTTCATCGCAGTGTCCATATTTCATACCAATTTTCTGAATTTGCTAATAAGGAACTCTTCCTACCCTCCAGTTCTTTCTTCTCCAAACCAAATTGTCCACAAGATTCAGTTCTTCCCTTCAGCTATAAGACAGCTCCCTATAAATATTCACTGACTATAATTTCTGTGTTATTTGCACTCATAAGGAATTGGCATTATATTAAATTTCAAACTCAAAAATCTCATTCAAACTCAAACATCTAATTTAATACCCATTAGATGCATTCCATGATCCATAATTTGGCCTCAAGATTTCCACACCAAGCCTGCTAGAAGCTAGGATACTCTCTCATCTCCAGGAATCCTGCAAAGATCAATCCTATGAATCATTGAAAATTATAAATGACAGATTTTAATTTAAAGTAATAACAAAAGAAGATATAATTAAAACTCTGGTTTGAGAATAATTTTTCAACACAATTCATTCAGAGGAATTTCACATAACGGACAGATTTTTTATCATACCCTCAACTCCTTAATATTAATTAGCCCCTCTCCTTCCAGTGCAGTTTTATAGTTTTGGGGGGAATCCTCCAGGCGGATTAGATGATCCCTTAAACTACAGGGAATCAAGGCGCCAAATTTCCTATATCAATGACATAAATGAAACAGATTAATAATGGTGGATGAAGTTCATTTTAAAACCTTGTTCCAATTATTTATTCAAGATTCAAACATTCCTGAATTACTAACTTGAAAAGAACCAGTTGTTCACCTTTAATCATCATCCTCATACCTCCAAGACCCAAAGATCGCCTCCTTCATCGCAGTGTCCAGGAAAATCCAGCCTGGAAGTCAATGAAAAATTAATTACACAAGATTGAGAAAAAAAGGATTTTCCAAATAGTTTCACTGAAGTTTGATATATATTTTCTACTTAAATCACTATCTTAGCACCATGAAACACTATTTATTTTTCATCTGAACTCATAGACCATTGCAGAATCACAGGATTCGATTCTTTCTTCCTAATTGTGCATCCGCTCCTTAAATAACCTCTCCAGCCGGACCTTCAATTGGAAAGAGTGAACGAAAATATAAGAATTATTTTTTTCAACGAATTCTATATGAAGGAAGTGTAAAAATATTTCTTAATAACATTTAGACTTACAAACCATGTGATTCCCACAGAGAAAAATTTCCATTGCATCAAATAATGAAAATCAGAGTTTATCACTTTATAATCAATCTTTGAATTAATCATAAACTCTCTCTTATAAAAAAATTAAATATAAAAATTTCAAGCATTAGATTAGTTATAATTATATGATATAAATATATATTTCATACCAATTTCCTGAGTATGCTAATAAGGAACTCTTCCTACCCTCCAGTTCTTTCTTCTCCAAACCAAATTGTCCACAAGATTCAGTTCTTCCCTTCAGCTATAAGACAGCACCCTATAAGTATTCACTGACTATATTTTCTGTGTTATTTGCACTCATAAGGAATTAGCATTATATTAAATTTCAAACTCAAAAATCTCATTCAAACTCAAACTTCTAATTTAATACCCATTAGATGCATTCCATGATCCATAATTTGGCCTCAAGATTTCCACAACAAGCCTGCTAGAAGCTAGGATACTCTCTCATCTCCAGGAATCCTGCAAAGATCAATCCTATGAATCATTGAAAATTATTAATGACAGATTTTAATTTAAAGTTATAACAAAAGAAGATATAATTAAAACTCTGGTTTGAGAATAATTTTTCAACACAATTCATTCAGAGGAATTTCACATAACGGGCAGATTATTTATCATACCCTAAACTCCTTAATATTAATTAGCCCCTCTCCTTCCAGTGCAGTTTTATAGTTTTGGGGGGAATCCTCCAGGCGGATTAGATGATCTGTTAAACTACAGGGAATCAAGGTGCCAAATTTCCTATATCAATGACATAAATGAAACAGATTAATAATGGTGGATGAAGTTCATTTTAAAACCTTGTTCCAATCATTTATTCAAGATTCAAACATTCCTGAATTACTAACTTGAAAAGAACCAGTTGTTCACCTTAAATTATCTACCTCATACCTCCAAGACCAAAGATCCCCTCCTTCATCGCAGTGTCCATATTTCATACCAATTTCCTGAATTTGCTAATAAGGAACTCTTCCTACCCTCCAGTTCTTTCTTCTCCAAACCAAATTGTCCACAAGATTCAGTTCTTCCCTTCAGCTATAAGACAGCACCCTATAAGTATTCACTGACTATATTTTCTGTGTTATTTGCACTCATAAGGAATTAGCATTATATTAAATTTCAAGCTCAAAAATCTCATTCAAAGTCAAACTTCTAATTTAATACCCATTAGATGCATTCCATGATCCATAATTTGGCCTCAAGATTTCCACACCAAGCCTGCTAGAAGCTAGGATACTCTCTCATCTCCAGGAATCCTGCAAAGATCAATCCTATGAATCATTGAAAATTATTAATGACAGATTTTAATTTAAAGTTATAACAAAAGAAGATATAACTAAAACTCTGGTTTGAGAATAATTTTTCAACACAATTCATTCAGAGGAATTTCACATAACGGGCAGATTATTTATCATACCCTAAACTCCTTAATATTAATTAGCCCCTCTCCTTCCAGTGCAGTTTTATAGTTTTGGGGGGAATCCTCCAGGCGGATTAGATGATCTGTTAAACTACAGGGAATCAAGGTGCCAAATTTCCTATATCAATGACATAAATGAAACAGATTAATAATGGTGGATGAAGTTCATTTTAAAACCTTGTTCCAATCATTTATTCAAGATTCAAACATTCCTGAATTACTAACTTGAAAAGAACCAGTTGTTCACCTTAAATTATCTACCTCATACCTCCAAGACCAAAGATCCCCTCCTTCATCGCAGTGTCCATATTTCATACCAATTTCCTGAATTTGCTAATAAGGAACTCTTCCTACCCTCCAGTTCTTTCTTCTCCAAACCAAATTGTCCACAAGATTCAGTTCTTCCCTTCAGCTATAAGACAGCACCCTATAAGTATTCACTGACTATATTTTCTGTGTTATTTGCACTCATAAGGAATTAGCATTATATTAAATTTCAAGCTCAAAAATCTCATTCAAAGTCAAACTTCTAATTTAATACCCATTAGATGCATTCCATGATCCATAATTTGGCCTCAAGATTTCCACACCAAGCCTGCTAGAAGCTAGGATACTCTCTCATCTCCAGGAATCCTGCAAAGATCAATCCTATGAATCATTGAAAATTATTAATGACAGATTTTAATTTAAAGTAATAACAAAAGAAGATATAATTAAAACTCTGGTTTGAGAATAATTTTTCAACACAATTCATTCAGAGGAATTTCACATAACGTACAGATTTTTTATCATACCCTAACTTCCTTAATATTAATTAGCCCCTCTCCTTCCAGTGCAGTTTTATAGTTTTGGGGGGAATCCTCCAGGCGGATTAGATGATCTGTTAAACTACAGGGAATCAAGGTGCCAAATTTCCTATATCAATGACATAAATGAAACAGATTAATAATGGTGGATGAAGTTCATTTTAAAAGCTTGTTCCAATCATTTATTCAAGATTCAAACATTCCTGAATTACTAACTTGAAAAGAACCAGTTGTTCACCTTAAATTATCATCCTCATACCTCCAAGACCCAAAGATCGCCTCCTTCATCGCAGTGTCCAGGAAAATCCAGCCTGGAAGTCAATGAAAAATTAATTACACAAGATTGAGAAAAAAAGGATGTTCCAAATAGTTTCACTGAAGTTCGATATATATTTTCTACTTAAATCACTATCTTAGCACCATGAAACACTATTTATTTTTCATCTGAACTCACAGACCATTGCAGAATCACAGGAATCGATTCTTTCTTCCTAATTGTGCATCCGCTCCTTAAATAACCTCTCCAGCCGGACCTTCAATTGGAAAGAGTGAACGAAAATATAAGAATTATTTTTTTCAACGAATTCTATATGAAGGAAGTGTAAAAATATTTCTTAATAACATTTAGACTTACAAACCATGTGATTCCCACAGAGAAAAATTTCCATTGCATCAAATAATGAAAATCAGAGTTTATCACTTTATAATCAATCTTTGAATTAATCATAAACTCTCTCTTATAAAAAAATTAAATATAAAAATATCAGGCATTAGATTAGTTATAATTATATGATATAAATATATATTTCATACCAATTTCCTGAGTATACTAATAAGGAACTCTTCCAACCCTCCAGTTCTTTCTTCTCCAAACCAAATTGTCCACAAGATTCAGTTCTTCCCTTCAGCTATAAGACAGCACCCTATAAGTATTCACTGACTATATTTTCTGTGTTATTTGCACTCATAAGGAATTAGCATTATATTAAATTTCAAACTCAAAAATCTCATTCAAACTCAAACTTCTAATTTAATACCCATTAGATGCATTCCATGATCCATAATTTGGCCTCAAGATTTCCACAACAAGCCTGCTAGAAGCTAGGATACTCTCTCATCTCCAGGAATCCTGCAAAGATCAATCCTATGAATCATTGAAAATTATTAATGACAGATTTTAATTTAAAGTAATAACAAAAGAAGATATAATTAAAACTCTGGTTTGAGAATAATTTTTCAACACAATTCATTCAGAGGAATTTCACATAACGGGCAGATTATTTATCATACCCTAAACTCCTTAATATTAATTAGCCCCTCTCCTTCCAGTGCAGTTTTATAGTTTTGGGGGGAATCCTCCAGGCGGATTAGATGATCTGTTAAACTACAGGGAATCAAGGTGCCAAATTTCCTATATCAATGACATAAATGAAACAGATTAATAATGGTGGATGAAGTTCATTTTAAAACCTTGTTCCAATCATTTATTCAAGATTCAAACATTCCTGAATTACTAACTTGAAAAGAACCAGTTGTTCACCTTAAATTATCATCCTCATACCTCCAAGACCCAAAGATCGCCTCCTTCATCGCAGTGTCCAGGAAAATCCAGCCTGGAAGTCAATGAAAAATTAATTACACAAGATTGAGGAAAAAAGGATGTTCCAAATAGTTTCACTGAAGTTTGATATATATTTTCTACTTAAATCACTATCTTAGCACCATGAAACACTATTTATTTTTCATCTGAACTCACAGACCATTGCAGAATCACAGGAATCGATTCTTTCTTCCTAATTGTGCATCCGCTCCTTAAATAACCTCTCCAGCCGGACCTTCAATTGAAAAGAGTGAACGAAAATATAAAAATTATTTTTTTTAACGAATTCAATACGAAGGAAGTGTAAAAATATTTCTTAATAACATTTAGACTTACAAACCATGTGATTCCCACAGAGAAAAATTTCCATTGCATCAAATAATGAAAATCAGAGTTTATCACTTTATAATCAAACTTTGAATTAATCATAAACTCTCTCTTCTAAAAAAATTAAATATAAAAATATCAAGCATTAGATTAGTTATAATTATATGATATAAATATATATTTCATACCAATTTCCTGAGTTTGCTAATAAGGAACTCTTCCTACCCTCCAGTTCTTTCTTCTCCAAACCAAATTGTCCACAAGATTCACTTCTTCCCTTCAGCTATAAGACAGCACCCTATAAGTATTCACTGACTATATTTTCTGTGTTATTTGCACTCATAAGGAATTAGCATTATATTAAATTTCAAACTCAAAAATCTCATTCAAACTCAAACTTCTAATTTAATACCCATTAGATGCATTCCATGATCCATAATTTGGCCTCAAGATTTCCACAACAAGCCTGCTAGAAGCTAGGATACTCTCTCATCTCCAGGAATCCTGCAAAGATCAATCCTATGAATCATTGAAAATTATTAATGACAGATTTTAATTTAAAGTAATAACAAAAGAAGATATAATTAAAACTCTGGTTTGAGAATAATTTTTCAACACAATTCATTCAGAGGAATTTCACATAACGGGCAGATTATTTATCATACCCTAAACTCCTTAATATTAATTAGCCCCTCTCCTTCCAGTGCAGTTTTATAGTTTTGGGGGGAATCCTCCAGGCGGATTAGATGATCTGTTAAACTACAGGGAATCAAGGTGCCAAATTTCCTATATCAATGACATAAATGAAACAGATTAATAATGGTGGATGAAGTTCATTTTAAAACCTTGTTCCAATCATTTATTCAAGATTCAAACATTCCTGAATTACTAACTTGAAAAGAACCAGTTGTTCACCTTAAATTATCATCCTCATACCTCCAAGACCCAAAGATCGCCTCCTTCATCGCAGTGTCCAGGAAAATCCAGCCTGGAAGTCAATGAAAAATTAATTACACAAGATTGAGAAAAAAAGGATGTTCCAAATAGTTTCACTGAAGTTTGATATATATTTTCTACTTAAATCACTATCTTAGCACCATGAAACACTATTTATTTTTCATCTGAACTCACAGACCATTGCAGAATCACAGGAATCGATTCTTTCTTCCTAATTGTGCATCCGCTCCTTAAATAACCTCTCCAGCCGGACCTTCAATTGGAAAGAGTGAACGAAAATAAAAAAATTATTTTTTTTAACGAATTCAATACGAAGGAAGTGTAAAAATATTTCTTAATAACATTTAGACTTACAAACCATGTGATTCCCACAGAGAAAAATTTCCATTGCATCAAATAATGAAAATCAGAGTTTATCACTTTGTAATCAATCTTTGAATTAATCATAAACTCTCTCTGCTAAAAAAATTAAATATAAAAATATCAAGCATTAGATTAGTTATAATTATATGATATAA
This sequence comes from Pantala flavescens, assembly GCA_020796165.1. Taxonomy (NCBI): domain Eukaryota; kingdom Metazoa; phylum Arthropoda; class Insecta; order Odonata; family Libellulidae; genus Pantala; species Pantala flavescens. The sequence goes on from CM036883.1 coordinate 52,602,896, forward strand.
ATATATATTTCATACCAATTTCCTGAGTTTTCTAATAAGGAACTCTTCCTACCCTCCAGTTCTTTCTTCTCCAAACCAAATTGTCCACAAGATTCAGTTCTTCCCTTCAGCTATAAGACAGCACCCTATAAATATTCACTGACTATAATTTCTGTGTTATTTGCACTCATAAGGAATTGGCATTATATAAAATTTCAAACTCAAAAATCACATTCAAACTCAAACTTCTAATTTAATACCCATTAGATGCATTCCATGATCCATAATTTGGCCTCAAGATTTCCACACCAAGCCTGCTGGAAGCTAGGATACTCTCTCATCTCCAGGAATCCTGCAAAGATCAATCCTATGAATCATTGAAAATTATTAATGACAGATTTAAATTTAAAGTAATAACAAAAGAAGATATAATTAAAACTCTGGTTTGAGAATAATTTTTCAACACAATTCATTCAGAGGAATTTCACATAACGTACAGATTTTTTATCATACCATCAACTCCTTAATATTAATTAGCCCCTCTCCTTCCAGTGCAGTTTTATTGTTTTGGGGGGAATCCTCCAGGCGGATTAGATGATCTGTTAAACTACAGGGAATCAAGGTGCCAAATTTCCTATATCAATGACATAAATGAAACAGATTAATAATGGTGGATGAAGTTCATTTTAAAACCTTGTTCCAATCATTTATTCAAGATTCAAACATTCCTGAATTACTAACTTGAAAAGAACCAGTTGTTCACCTTTAATTATCATCCTCATACCTCCAAGACCCAAAGATCGCCTCCTTCATTGCAGTGTCCAGGAAAATCCAGCCTGGAAGTCAATGAAAAATTAATTACACAAGATTGAGAAAAAAAGGATGTTCCAAATAGTTTCACTGAAGTTTGATATATATTTTCTACTTAAATCACTATCTTAGTACCATGAAACAATATTTATTTTTCATCTGAACTCACAGACCATTGCAGAATCACAGGAATCGATTCTTTCTTCCTAATTGTGCATCCGCTCCTTAAATAACCTCTCCAGCCGGACCTTCAATTGAAAAGAGTGAACGAAAATATAAAAATTATTTTTTTCAACGAATTTAATACGAAGGAAGTGTAAAAATATTTCTTAATAACATTTAGACTTACAAACCATGTGATTCCTACAGAGAAAAATTTCCATTGCATCAAATAATGAAAATCAGAGTTTATCACTTTATAATCAAACTTTGAATTAATCATAAACTCTCTCTTCTAAAAAAATTAAATATAAAAATATCAAGCATTAGATTAGTTATAATTATATGATATAAATATATATTTCATACCAATTTCCTGAGTTTGCTAATAAGGAACTCTTCCTACACTCCAGTTCTTTCTTCTCCAAACCAAATTGTCCACAAGATTCACTTCTTCCCTTCAGCTATAAGACAGCACCCTATAAATATTCACTGACTATAATTTCTGTGTTATTTGCACTCATAAGGAATTGGCATTATATAAAATTTCAAACTCAAAAATCACATTCAAACTCAAACTTCTAATTTAATACCCATAAAATGCATTCCATGATCCATAATTTGGCCTCAAGATTTCCACACCAAGCCTGCTGGAAGCTAGGATACTCTCTCATCTCCAGGAATCCTGCAAAGATCAATCCTATGAATCATTGAAAATTATTAATGACAGATTTTAATTTAAAGTAATAACAAAAGAAGATATAATTAAAACTCTGGTTTGGAATAATTTTTTAACACAATTCATTCAGAGGAATTTCACATAACGTACAGATTTTTTATCATACCCTCAACTCCTTAATATTAATTAGCCCCTCTCCATCCAGTGCAGTTTTATAGTTTTGGGGGGAATCCTCCAGGCGGATTAGATGATATTTTAAACTACAGGGAATCAAGGTGCCAAATTTCCTATATCAATGACATAAATGAAACAGATTAATAATGGTGGATGAATTTCATTTTAAAACCTTGTTCCAATCATTTATTCAAGATTCAAACATTCCTGAATTACTAATTTGAAAAGAACCAGTTGTTCACCTTTAATTATCTTCCTCATACCTCCAAGACCCAAAGATCCCCTCCCTCATCGCAGTGTCCAGGAAAATCCAGCCTGGAAGTCAATGAAAAATTAATTACACAAGATTGAGAAAAAAAGGATGTTCCAAATAGTTTCAATGAAGTTTGATATATATTTTCCATTTCAATCACTATATTAGCACCATTTAACAATATTTATTTTTCATCTGAACTCACAGACCATTGCAGAATCACAGGATTCGATTCTTTCTTCCCAATTGTGCATCCGCTCCTTAAATAACCTCTCCAGCCGGACCTTCAATTGGAAAGAGTGAACGAAAATATAAAAATTATTTTTTTCAACGAATTCAATACGAAGGAAGTGTAAAAATGTTTCTTAATAACATTTAGACTTACAAACAATGTGATTCCCACGGAGAAAAATTTCCATTGCATCAAATAATGAAAATCAGAGTTTATCACTTTGTAATCAATCTTTGAATTAATCATAAACTCTCTCTTCTAAAAAAATTAAATATAAAAATATCAAGCATTAGATTAGTTATAATTATATGATATAAATATATATTTCATACCAATTTCCTGAGTTTGCTAATAAGGAACTCTTCCTACCCTCCAGTTCTTTCTTCTCCAAACCAAATTGTCCACAAGATTCACTTCTTCCCTTCAGCTATAAGACAGCACCCTATAAATATTCACTGACTATATTTTCTGTGTTATTTGCACTCATAAGGAATTGGCATTATATAAAATTTCAAACTCAAAAATCACATTCAAACTCAAACTTCTAATTTAATACCCATTAGATGCATTCCATGATCCATAATTTGGCCTCAAGATTTCCACACCAAGCCTGCTGGAAGCTAGGATACTCTCTCATCTCCAGGAATCCTGCAAAGATCAATCCTATGAATCATTGAAAATTATTAATGACAGATTTAAATTTAAAGTAATAACAAAAGAAGATATAATTAAAACTCTGGTTTGAGAATAATTTTTCAACACAATTCATTCAGAGGAATTTCACATAACGTACAGATTTTTTATCATACCATCAACTACTTAATATTAATTAGCCCCTCTCCTTCCAGTGCAGTTTTATTGTTTTGGGGGGAATCCTCCAGGCGGATTAGATGATCTGTTAAACTACAGGGAATCAAGGTGCCAAATTTCCTATATCAATGACATAAATGAAACAGATTAATAATGGTGGATGAAGTTCATTTTAAAACCTTGTTCCAATCATTTATTCAAGATTCAAACATTCCTGAATTACTAACTTGAAAAGAACCAGTTGTTCACCTTTAATTATCATCCTCATACCTCCAAGACCCAAAGATCGCCTCCTTCATTGCAGTGTCCAGGAAAATCCAGCCTGGAAGTCAATGAAAAATTAATTACACAAGATTGAGAAAAAAAGGATGTTCCATATAGTTTCACATAAGTTTGATATATATTTTCCATTTCAATCACTATATTAGCACCATAAAACAATATTTATTTTTCATCTGAACTCACAGACCATTGCAGAATCACAGGAATCGATTCTTTCTTCCTAATTGTGCATCCGCTCCTTAAATAACCTCTCCAGCCGGACCTTCAATTGAAAAGAGTGAACGAAAATATAAAAATTATTTTTTTCAACGAATTTAATACGAAGGAAGTGTAAAAATATTTCTTAATAACATTTAGACTTACAAACCATGTGATTCCTACAGAGAAAAATTTCCATTGCATCAAATAATGAAAATCAGAGTTTATCACTTTATAATCAAACTTTGAATTAATCATAAACTCTCTCTTCTAAAAAAATTAAATATAAAAATATCAAGCATTAGATTAGTTATAATTATATGATATAAATATATATTTCATACCAATTTCCTGAGTTTGCTAATAAGGAACTCTTCCTACCCTCCAGTTCTTTCTTCTCCAAACCAAATTGTCCACAAGATTCACTTCTTCCCTTCAGCTATAAGACAGCACCCTATAAATATTCACTGACTATAATTTCTGTGTTATTTGCACTCATAAGGAATTGGCATTATATAAAATTTCAAACTCAAAAATCACATTCAAACTCAAACTTCTAATTTAATACCCATAAAATGCATTCCATGATCCATAATTTGGCCTCAAGATTTCCACACCAAGCCTGCTGGAAGCTAGGATACTCTCTCATCTCCAGGAATCCTGCAAAGATCAATCCTATGAATCATTGAAAATTATTAATGACAGATTTTAATTTAAAGTAATAACAAAAGAAGATATAATTAAAACTCTGGTTTGGAATAATTTTTTAACACAATTCATTCAGAGGAATTTCACATAACGTACAGATTTTTTATCATACCCTCAACTCCTTAATATTAATTAGCCCCTCTCCATCCAGTGCAGTTTTATAGTTTTGGGGGGAATCCTCCAGGCGGATTAGATGATATTTTAAACTACAGGGAATCAAGGTGCCAAATTTCCTATATCAATGACATAAATGAAACAGATTAATAATGGTGGATGAAGTTCATTTTAAAACCTTGTTCCAATCATTTATTCAAGATTCAAACATTCCTGAATTACTAATTTGAAAAGAACCAGTTGTTCACCTTTAATTATCTTCCTCATACCTCCAAGACCCAAAGATCCCCTCCCTCATCGCAGTGTCCAGGAAAATCCAGCCTGGAAGTCAATGAAAAATTAATTACACAAGATTGAGAAAAAAAGGATGTTCCAAATAGTTTCAATGAAGTTTGATATATATTTTCCATTTCAATCACTATCTTAGCACCATGAAACAATATTTATTTTTCATCTGAACTCACAGACCATTGCAGTATCACAGGAATCGATTCTTTCTTCCTAATTGTGCATCCACTCCTTAAATAACCTCTCCAGCCGGACCTTCAATTGGAAAGAGTGAACGAAAATATAAGAATTATTTTTTTCAACGAATTCAATACGAAGGAAGTGTAAAAATGTTTCTTAATAACATTTAGACTTACAAACCATGTGATTCCTACGGAGAAAAATTTCCATTGCATCAAATAATAAAAATCAGAGTTTATCACTTTGTAATCAATCTTTGAATTAATCATAAACTCTCTCTTCTAAAAAAATTAAATATAAAAATATCAAGCATTAGATTAGTTATAATTATATGATATAAATATATATTTCATACCAATTTCCTGAGTTTGCTAATAAGGAACTCTTCCTACCCTCCAATTCTTTCTTCTCCAAACCAAATTGTCCACAAGATTCACTTCTTCCCTTCAGCTATAAGACAGCACCCTATAAATATTCACTGACTATAATTTCTGTGTTATTTGCACTCATAAGGAATTGGTATTATATAAAATTTCAAACTCAAAAATCACATTCAAACTAAAACTTCTAATTTAATACCCATTAGATGCATTCCATGATCCATAATTTGGCCTCAAGATTTCCACACCAAGCCTGCTGGAAGCTAGGATACTCTCTCATCTCCAGGAATCCTGCAAAGATCAATCCTATGAATCATTGAAAATTATTAATGACAGATTTTAATTTAAAGTAATAACAAAAGAAGATATAATTAAAACTCTGGTTTGGAATAATTTTTTAACACAATTCATTCAGAGGAATTTCACATAACGTACAGATTTTTTATCATACCCTCAACTCCTTAATATTAATTAGCCCCTCTCCATCCAGTGCAGTTTTATAGTTTTGGGGGGAATCCTCCAGGCGGATTAGATGATATTTTAAACTACAGGGAATCAAGGTGCCAAATTTCCTATATCAATGACATAAATGAAACAGATTAATAATGGTGGATGAAGTTCATTTTAAAACCTTGTTCCAATCATTTATTCAAGATTCAAACATTCCTGAATTACTAATTTGAAAAGAACCAGTTGTTCACCTTTAATTATCTTCCTCATACCTCCAAGACCCAAAGATCCCCTCCCTCATCGCAGTGTCCAGGAAAATCCAGCCTGGAAGTCAATGAAAAATTAATTACACAAGATTGAGAAAAAAAGGATGTTCCAAATAGTTTCAATGAAGTTTGATATATATTTTCCATTTCAATCACTATCTTAGCACCATGAAACAATATTTATTTTTCATCTGAACTCACAGACCATTGCAGTATCACAGGAATCGATTCTTTCTTCCTAATTGTGCATCCACTCCTTAAATAACCTCTCCAGCCGGACCTTCAATTGGAAAGAGTGAACGAAAATATAAGAATTATTTTTTTCAACGAATTCAATACGAAGGAAGTGTAAAAATGTTTCTTAATAACATTTAGACTTACAAACCATGTGATTCCCACAGAGAAAAATTTCCATTACATCAAATAACGAAAATCAGAGTTTATCACTTTGTAATCAATCTTTGAATTAATCATAAACTCTCTCTTCTAAAAAAATTAAATATAAAAATATCAAGCATTAGATTAGTTATAATTATATGATATAAATATATATTTCATACCAATTTCCTGAGTTTGCTAATAAGGAACTCTTCCTACCCTCCAGTTCTTTCTTCTCCAAACCAAATTGTCCACAAGATTCACTTCTTCCCTTCAGCTATAAGACAGCACCCTATAAATATTCACTGACTATATTTTCTGTGCTATTTGCACTCATAAGGAATTAGCATTATATTAAATTTCAAACACAAAAATCTCATTCAAAGTCAAACTTCTAATTTAATACCCATTAGATGCATTCCATGATCCATAATTTGGCCTCAAGATTTCCACACCAAGCCTGCTAGAAGCTAGGATACTCTCTCATCTCCAGGAATCCTGCAAAGATCAATCCTATGAATCATTGAAAATTATTAATGACAGATTTTAATTTAAAGCAATAACAAAAGAAGATATAATTAAAACTCTGGTTTGGAATAATTTTTTAACACAATTCATTCAGAGGAATTTCACATAACGTACAGATTTTTTATCATACCCTCAACTCCTTAATATTAATTAGCCCCTCTCCATCCAGTGCAGTTTTATAGTTTTGGGGGGAATCCTCCAGGCGGATTAGATGATATTTTAAACTACAGGGAATCAAGGTGCCAAATTTCCTATATCAATGACATAAATGAAACAGATTAATATTGGTGGATGAAGTTCATTTTAAAACCTTGTTCCAATCATTTATTCAAGATTCAAACATTCCTGAATTACTAATTTGAAAAGAACCAGTTGTTCACCTTTAATTATCTTCCTCATACCTCCAAGACCCAAAGATCCCCTCCCTCATCGCAGTGTCCAGGAAAATCCAGCCTAGAAGTCAATGAAAAATTAATTACACAAGATTGAGAAAAAAAGGATGTTCCAAATAGTTTCAATGAAGTTTGATATATATTTTCCATTTCAATCACTATCTTAGCACCATGAAAAAATATTTATTTTTCATCTGAACTCACAGACCATTGCAGTATCACAGGAATCGATTCTTTCTTCCTAATTGTGCATCCACTCCTTAAATAACCTCTCCAGCCGGACCTTCAATTGAAAAGAGTGAACGAAAATATAAAAATTATTTTTTTCAACGAATTTAATACGAAGGAAGTGTAAAAATATTTCTTAATAACATTTAGACTTACAAACCATGTGATTCCTACAGAGAAAAATTTCCATTGCATCAAATAATGAAAATCAGAGTTTATCACTTTATAATCAAACTTTGAATTAATCATAAACTCTCTCTTCTAAAAAAATTAAATATAAAAATATCAAGCATTAGATTAGTTATAATTATATGATATAAATATATATTTCATACCAATTTCCTGAGTTTGCTAATAAGGAACTCTTCCTACCCTCCAGTTCTTTCTTCTCCAAACCAAATTGTCCACAAGATTCACTTCTTCCCTTCAGCTATAAGACAGCACCCTATAAATATTCACTGACTATAATTTCTGTGTTATTTGCACTCATAAGGAATTGGCATTATATAAAATTTCAAACTCAAAAATCACATTCAAACTCAAACTTCTAATTTAATACCCATAAAATGCATTCCATGATCCATAATTTGGCCTCAAGATTTCCACACCAAGCCTGCTGGAAGCTAGGATACTCTCTCATCTCCAGGAATCCTGCAAAGATCAATCCTATGAATCATTGAAAATTATTAATGACAGATTTTAATTTAAAGTAATAACAAAAGAAGATATAATTAAAACTCTGGTTTGGAATAATTTTTTAACACAATTCATTCAGAGGAATTTCACATAACGTACAGATTTTTTATCATACCCTCAACTCCTTAATATTAATTAGCCCCTCTCCATCCAGTGCAGTTTTATAGTTTTGGGGGGAATCCTCCAGGCGGATTAGATGATATTTTAAACTACAGGGAATCAAGGTGCCAAATTTCCTATATCAATGACATAAATGAAACAGATTAATAATGGTGGATGAAGTTCATTTTAAAACCTTGTTCCAATCATTTATTCAAGATTCAAACATTCCTGAATTACTAATTTGAAAAGAACCAGTTGTTCACCTTTAATTATCTTCCTCATACCTCCAAGACCCAAAGATCCCCTCCCTCATCGCAGTGTCCAGGAAAATCCAGCCTGGAAGTCAATGAAAAATTAATTACACAAGATTGAGAAAAAAAGGATGTTCCAAATAGTTTCAATGAAGTTTGATATATATTTTCCATTTCAATCACTATCTTAGCACCATGAAACAATATTTATTTTTCATCTGAACTCACAGACCATTGCAGTATCACAGGAATCGATTCTTTCTTCCTAATTGTGCATCCACTCCTTAAATAACCTCTCCAGCCGGACCTTCAATTGGAAAGAGTGAACGAAAATATAAGAATTATTTTTTTCAACGAATTCAATACGAAGGAAGTGTAAAAATGTTTCTTAATAACATTTAGACTTACAAACCATGTGATTCCCACAGAGAAAAATTTCCATTACATCAAATAACGAAAATCAGAGTTTATCACTTTGTAATCAATCTTTGAATTAATCATAAACTCTCTCTTCTAAAAAAATTAAATATAAAAATATCAAGCATTAGATTAGTTATAATTATATGATATAAATATATATTTCATACCAATTTCCTGAGTTTGCTAATAAGGAACTCTTCCTACCCTCCAGTTCTTTCTTCTCCAAACCAAATTGTCCACAAGATTCACTTCTTCCCTTCAGCTATAAGACAGCACCCTATAAATATTCACTGACTATATTTTCTGTGCTATTTGCACTCATAAGGAATTAGCATTATATTAAATTTCAAACTCAAAAATCTCATTCAAAGTCAAACTTCTAATTTAATACCCATAAAATGCATTCCATGATCCATAATTTGGCCTCAAGATTTCCACACCAAGCCTGCTAGAAGCTAGGATACTCTCTCATCTCCAGGAATCCTGCAAAGATCAATCCTATGAATCATTGAAAATTATTAATGACAGATTTTAATTTAAAGCAATAACAAAAGAAGATATAATTAAAACTCTGGTTTGGAATAATTTTTTAACACAATTCATTCAGAGGAATTTCACATAACGTACAGATTTTTTATCATACCCTCAACTCCTTAATATTAATTAGCCCCTCTCCATCCAGTGCAGTTTTATAGTTTTGGGGGGAATCCTCCAGGCGGATTAGATGATATTTTAAACTACAGGGAATCAAGGTGCCAAATTTCCTATATCAATGACATAAATGAAACAGATTAATATTGGTGGATGAAGTTCATTTTAAAACCTTGTTCCAATCATTTATTCAAGATTCAAACATTCCTGAATTACTAATTTGAAAAGAACCAGTTGTTCACCTTTAATTATCTTCCTCATACCTCCAAGACCCAAAGATCCCCTCCCTCATCGCAGTGTCCAGGAAAATCCAGCCTAGAAGTCAATGAAAAATTAATTACACAAGATTGAGAAAAAAAGGATGTTCCAAATAGTTTCAATGAAGTTTGATATATATTTTCCATTTCAATCACTATCTTAGCACCATGAAAAAATATTTATTTTTCATCTGAACTCACAGACCATTGCAGTATCACAGGAATCGATTCTTTCTTCCTAATTGTGCATCCACTCCTTAAATAACCTCTCCAGCCGGACCTTCAATTGGAAAGAGTGAACGAAAATATAAGAATTATTTTTTTCAACGAATTCAATACGAAGGAAGTGTAAAAATATTTCTTAATAACATTTAGACTTACAAACCATGTGATTCCCACAGAGAAAAATTTCCATTGCATCAAATAATAAAAATCAGAGTTTATCACTTTGTAATCAATCTTTGAATTAATCATAAACTCTCTCTTCTAAAAAAATTAAATATAAAAATATCAAGCATTAGATTAGTTATAATTATATGATATAAATATATATTTCATACCAATTTCCTGAGTTTGCTAATAAGGAACTCTTCCTACCCTCCAGTTCTTTCTTCTCCAAACCAAATTGTCCACAAGATTCACTTCTTCCCTTCAGCTATAAGACAGCACCCTATAAATATTCACTGACTATATTTTCTGTGTTATTTGCACTCATAAGGAATTGGCATTATATAAAATTTCAAACTCAAAAATCACATTCAAACTCAAACTTCTAATTTAATACCCATTAGATGCATTCCATGATCCATAATTTGGCCTCAAGATTTCCACACCAAGCTTGCTGGAAGCTAGGATACTCTCTCATCTCCAGGAATCCTGCAAAGATCAATCCTATGAATCATTGAAAATTATTAATGACAGATTTAAATTTAAAGTAATAACAAAAGAAGATATAATTAAAACTCTGGTTTGAGAATAATTTTTCAACACAATTCATTCAGAGGAATTTCACATAACGTACAGATTTTTTATCATACCATCAACTCCTTAATATTAATTAGCCCCTCTCCTTCCAGTGCAGTTTTATTGTTTTGGGGGGAATCCTCCAGGCGGATTAGATGATCTGTTAAACTACAGGGAATCAAGGTGCCAAATTTCCTATATCAATGACATAAATGAAACAGATTAATAATGGTGGATGAAGTTCATTTTAAAACCTTGTTCCAATCATTTATTCAAGATTCAAACATTCCTGAATTACTAACTTGAAAAGAACCAGTTGTTCACCTTTAATTATCATCCTCATACCTCCAAGACCCAAAGATCGCCTCCTTCATTGCAGTGTCCAGGAAAATCCAGCCTGGAAGTCAATGAAAAATTAATTACACAAGATTGAGAAAAAAAGGATGTTCCAAATAGTTTCACTGAAGTTTGATATATATTTTCTACTTAAATCACTATCTTAGCACCATGAAACACTATTTATTTTTCATCTGAACTCACAGACCATTGCAGAATCACAGGAATCGATTCTTTCTTCCTAATTGTGCATCCGCTCCTTAAATAACCTCTCCAGCCGGACCTTCAATTGAAAAGAGTGAACGAAAATATAAAAATTATTTTTTTCAACGAATTTAATACGAAGGAAGTGTAAAAATATTTCTTAATAACATTTAGACTTACAAACCATGTGATTCCTACAGAGAAAAATTTCCATTGCATCAAATAATGAAAATCAGAGTTTATCACTTTATAATCAAACTTTGAATTAATCATAAACTCTCTCTTCTAAAAAAATTAAATATAAAAATATCAAGCATTAGATTAGTTATAATTATATGATATAAATATATATTTCATACCAATTTCCTGAGTTTGCTAATAAGGAACTCTTCCTACCCTCCAGTTCTTTCTTCTCCAAACCAAATTGTCCACAAGATTCACTTCTTCCCTTCAGCTATAAGACAGCACCCTATAAATATTCACTGACTATAATTTCTGTGTTATTTGCACTCATAAGGAATTGGCATTATATAAAATTTCAAACTCAAAAATCACATTCAAACTCAAACTTCTAATTTAATACCCATAAAATGCATTCCATGATCCATAATTTGGCCTCAAGATTTCCACACCAAGCCTGCTGGAAGCTAGGATACTCTCTCATCTCCAGGAATCCTGCAAAGATCAATCCTATGAATCATTGAAAATTATTAATGACAGATTTTAATTTAAAGTAATAACAAAAGAAGATATAATTAAAACTCTGGTTTGGAATAATTTTTTAACACAATTCATTCAGAGGAATTTCACATAACGTACAGATTTTTTATCATACCCTCAACTCCTTAATATTAATTAGCCCCTCTCCATCCAGTGCAGTTTTATAGTTTTGGGGGGAATCCTCCAGGCGGATTAGATGATATTTTAAACTACAGGGAATCAAGGTGCCAAATTTCCTATATCAATGACATAAATGAAACAGATTAATAATGGTGGATGAAGTTCATTTTAAAACCTTGTTCCAATCATTTATTCAAGATTCAAACATTCCTGAATTACTAATTTGAAAAGAACCAGTTGTTCACCTTTAATTATCTTCCTCATACCTCCAAGACCCAAAGATCCCCTCCCTCATCGCAGTGTCCAGGAAAATCCAGCCTGGAAGTCAATGAAAAATTAATTACACAAGATTGAGAAAAAAAGGATGTTCCAAATAGTTTCAATGAAGTTTGATATATATTTTCCATTTCAATCACTATCTTAGCACCATGAAACAATATTTATTTTTCATCTGAACTCACAGACCATTGCAGTATCACAGGAATCGATTCTTTCTTCCTAATTGTGCATCCACTCCTTAAATAACCTCTCCAGCCGGACCTTCAATTGGAAAGAGTGAACGAAAATATAAGAATTATTTTTTTCAACGAATTCAATACGAAGGAAGTGTAAAAATGTTTCTTAATAACATTTAGACTTACAAACCATGTGATTCCTACGGAGAAAAATTTCCATTGCATCAAATAATAAAAATCAGAGTTTATCACTTTGTAATCAATCTTTGAATTAATCATAAACTCTCTCTTCTAAAAAAATTAAATATAAAAATATCAAGCATTAGATTAGTTATAATTATATGATATAAATATATATTTCATACCAATTTCCTGAGTTTGCTAATAAGGAACTCTTCCTACCCTCCAATTCTTTCTTCTCCAAACCAAATTGTCCACAAGATTCACTTCTTCCCTTCAGCTATAAGACAGCACCCTATAAATATTCACTGACTATAATTTCTGTGTTATTTGCACTCATAAGGAATTGGTATTATATAAAATTTCAAACTCAAAAATCACATTCAAACTAAAACTTCTAATTTAATACCCATTAGATGCATTCCATGATCCATAATTTGGCCTCAAGATTTCCACACCAAGCCTGCTGGAAGCTAGGATACTCTCTCATCTCCAGGAATCCTGCAAAGATCAATCCTATGAATCATTGAAAATTATTAATGACAGATTTTAATTTAAAGTAATAACAAAAGAAGATATAATTAAAACTCTGGTTTGGAATAATTTTTTAACACAATTCATTCAGAGGAATTTCACATAACGTACAGATTTTTTATCATACCCTCAACTCCTTAATATTAATTAGCCCCTCTCCATCCAGTGCAGTTTTATAGTTTTGGGGGGAATCCTCCAGGCGGATTAGATGATATTTTAAACTACAGGGAATCAAGGTGCCAAATTTCCTATATCAATGACATAAATGAAACAGATTAATAATGGTGGATGAAGTTCATTTTAAAACCTTGTTCCAATCATTTATTCAAGATTCAAACATTCCTGAATTACTAATTTGAAAAGAACCAGTTGTTCACCTTTAATTATCTTCCTCATACCTCCAAGACCCAAAGATCCCCTCCCTCATCGCAGTGTCCAGGAAAATCCAGCCTGGAAGTCAATGAAAAATTAATTACACAAGATTGAGAAAAAAAGGATGTTCCAAATAGTTTCAATGAAGTTTGATATATATTTTCCATTTCAATCACTATCTTAGCACCATGAAACAATATTTATTTTTCATCTGAACTCACAGACCATTGCAGTATCACAGGAATCGATTCTTTCTTCCTAATTGTGCATCCACTCCTTAAATAACCTCTCCAGCCGGACCTTCAATTGGAAAGAGTGAACGAAAATATAAGAATTATTTTTTTCAACGAATTCAATACGAAGGAAGTGTAAAAATGTTTCTTAATAACATTTAGACTTACAAACCATGTGATTCCCACAGAGAAAAATTTCCATTACATCAAATAACGAAAATCAGAGTTTATCACTTTGTAATCAATCTTTGAATTAATCATAAACTCTCTCTTCTAAAAAAATTAAATATAAAAATATCAAGCATTAGATTAGTTATAATTATATGATATAAATATATATTTCATACCAATTTCCTGAGTTTGCTAATAAGGAACTCTTCCTACCCTCCAGTTCTTTCTTCTCCAAACCAAATTGTCCACAAGATTCACTTCTTCCCTTCAGCTATAAGACAGCACCCTATAAATATTCACTGACTATATTTTCTGTGCTATTTGCACTCATAAGGAATTAGCATTATATTAAATTTCAAACACAAAAATCTCATTCAAAGTCAAACTTCTAATTTAATACCCATTAGATGCATTCCATGATCCATAATTTGGCCTCAAGATTTCCACACCAAGCCTGCTAGAAGCTAGGATACTCTCTCATCTCCAGGAATCCTGCAAAGATCAATCCTATGAATCATTGAAAATTATTAATGACAGATTTTAATTTAAAGCAATAACAAAAGAAGATATAATTAAAACTCTGGTTTGGAATAATTTTTTAACACAATTCATTCAGAGGAATTTCACATAACGTACAGATTTTTTATCATACCCTCAACTCCTTAATATTAATTAGCCCCTCTCCATCCAGTGCAGTTTTATAGTTTTGGGGGGAATCCTCCAGGCGGATTAGATGATATTTTAAACTACAGGGAATCAAGGTGCCAAATTTCCTATATCAATGACATAAATGAAACAGATTAATATTGGTGGATGAAGTTCATTTTAAAACCTTGTTCCAATCATTTATTCAAGATTCAAACATTCCTGAATTACTAATTTGAAAAGAACCAGTTGTTCACCTTTAATTATCTTCCTCATACCTCCAAGACCCAAAGATCCCCTCCCTCATCGCAGTGTCCAGGAAAATCCAGCCTAGAAGTCAATGAAAAATTAATTACACAAGATTGAGAAAAAAAGGATGTTCCAAATAGTTTCAATGAAGTTTGATATATATTTTCCATTTCAATCACTATCTTAGCACCATGAAAAAATATTTATTTTTCATCTGAACTCACAGACCATTGCAGTATCACAGGAATCGATTCTTTCTTCCTAATTGTGCATCCACTCCTTAAATAACCTCTCCAGCCGGACCTTCAATTGAAAAGAGTGAACGAAAATATAAAAATTATTTTTTTCAACGAATTTAATACGAAGGAAGTGTAAAAATATTTCTTAATAACATTTAGACTTACAAACCATGTGATTCCTACAGAGAAAAATTTCCATTGCATCAAATAATGAAAATCAGAGTTTATCACTTTATAATCAAACTTTGAATTAATCATAAACTCTCTCTTCTAAAAAAATTAAATATAAAAATATCAAGCATTAGATTAGTTATAATTATATGATATAAATATATATTTCATACCAATTTCCTGAGTTTGCTAATAAGGAACTCTTCCTACCCTCCAGTTCTTTCTTCTCCAAACCAAATTGTCCACAAGATTCACTTCTTCCCTTCAGCTATAAGACAGCACCCTATAAATATTCACTGACTATAATTTCTGTGTTATTTGCACTCATAAGGAATTGGCATTATATAAAATTTCAAACTCAAAAATCACATTCAAACTCAAACTTCTAATTTAATACCCATAAAATGCATTCCATGATCCATAATTTGGCCTCAAGATTTCCACACCAAGCCTGCTGGAAGCTAGGATACTCTCTCATCTCCAGGAATCCTGCAAAGATCAATCCTATGAATCATTGAAAATTATTAATGACAGATTTTAATTTAAAGTAATAACAAAAGAAGATATAATTAAAACTCTGGTTTGGAATAATTTTTTAACACAATTCATTCAGAGGAATTTCACATAACGTACAGATTTTTTATCATACCCTCAACTCCTTAATATTAATTAGCCCCTCTCCATCCAGTGCAGTTTTATAGTTTTGGGGGGAATCCTCCAGGCGGATTAGATGATATTTTAAACTACAGGGAATCAAGGTGCCAAATTTCCTATATCAATGACATAAATGAAACAGATTAATAATGGTGGATGAAGTTCATTTTAAAACCTTGTTCCAATCATTTATTCAAGATTCAAACATTCCTGAATTACTAATTTGAAAAGAACCAGTTGTTCACCTTTAATTATCTTCCTCATACCTCCAAGACCCAAAGATCCCCTCCCTCATCGCAGTGTCCAGGAAAATCCAGCCTGGAAGTCAATGAAAAATTAATTACACAAGATTGAGAAAAAAAGGATGTTCCAAATAGTTTCAATGAAGTTTGATATATATTTTCCATTTCAATCACTATCTTAGCACCATGAAACAATATTTATTTTTCATCTGAACTCACAGACCATTGCAGTATCACAGGAATCGATTCTTTCTTCCTAATTGTGCATCCACTCCTTAAATAACCTCTCCAGCCGGACCTTCAATTGGAAAGAGTGAACGAAAATATAAGAATTATTTTTTTCAACGAATTCAATACGAAGGAAGTGTAAAAATGTTTCTTAATAACATTTAGACTTACAAACCATGTGATTCCCACAGAGAAAAATTTCCATTACATCAAATAACGAAAATCAGAGTTTATCACTTTGTAATCAATCTTTGAATTAATCATAAACTCTCTCTTCTAAAAAAATTAAATATAAAAATATCAAGCATTAGATTAGTTATAATTATATGATATAAATATATATTTCATACCAATTTCCTGAGTTTGCTAATAAGGAACTCTTCCTACCCTCCAGTTCTTTCTTCTCCAAACCAAATTGTCCACAAGATTCACTTCTTCCCTTCAGCTATAAGACAGCACCCTATAAATATTCACTGACTATATTTTCTGTGCTATTTGCACTCATAAGGAATTAGCATTATATTAAATTTCAAACACAAAAATCTCATTCAAAGTCAAACTTCTAATTTAATACCCATAAAATGCATTCCATGATCCATAATTTGGCCTCAAGATTTCCACACCAAGCCTGCTAGAAGCTAGGATACTCTCTCATCTCCAGGAATCCTGCAAAGATCAATCCTATGAATCATTGAAAATTATTAATGACAGATTTTAATTTAAAGCAATAACAAAAGAAGATATAATTAAAACTCTGGTTTGGAATAATTTTTTAACACAATTCATTCAGAGGAATTTCACATAACGTACAGATTTTTTATCATACCCTCAACTCCTTAATATTAATTAGCCCCTCTCCATCCAGTGCAGTTTTATAGTTTTGGGGGGAATCCTCCAGGCGGATTAGATGATATTTTAAACTACAGGGAATCAAGGTGCCAAATTTCCTATATCAATGACATAAATGAAACAGATTAATATTGGTGGATGAAGTTCATTTTAAAACCTTGTTCCAATCATTTATTCAAGATTCAAACATTCCTGAATTACTAATTTGAAAAGAACCAGTTGTTCACCTTTAATTATCTTCCTCATACCTCCAAGACCCAAAGATCCCCTCCCTCATCGCAGTGTCCAGGAAAATCCAGCCTAGAAGTCAATGAAAAATTAATTACACAAGATTGAGAAAAAAAGGATGTTCCAAATAGTTTCAATGAAGTTTGATATATATTTTCCATTTCAATCACTATCTTAGCACCATGAAAAAATATTTATTTTTCATCTGAACTCACAGACCATTGCAGTATCACAGGAATCGATTCTTTCTTCCTAATTGTGCATCCACTCCTTAAATAACCTCTCCAGCCGGACCTTCAATTGGAAAGAGTGAACGAAAATATAAGAATTATTTTTTTCAACGAATTCAATACGAAGGAAGTGTAAAAATATTTCTTAATAACATTTAGACTTACAAACCATGTGATTCCCACAGAGAAAAATTTCCATTGCATCAAATAATAAAAATCAGAGTTTATCACTTTGTAATCAATCTTTGAATTAATCATAAACTCTCTCTTCTAAAAAAATTAAATATAAAAATATCAAGCATTAGATTAGTTATAATTATATGATATAAATATATATTTCATACCAATTTCCTGAGTTTGCTAATAAGGAACTCTTCCTACCCTCCAGTTCTTTCTTCTCCAAACCAAATTGTCCACAAGATTCACTTCTTCCCTTCAGCTATAAGACAGCACCCTATAAATATTCACTGACTATATTTTCTGTGTTATTT
The DNA here is from genome assembly GCA_020796165.1 of Pantala flavescens. Lineage (NCBI taxonomy): Eukaryota > Metazoa > Arthropoda > Insecta > Odonata > Libellulidae > Pantala > Pantala flavescens. The sequence goes on from CM036883.1 coordinate 52,621,275, forward strand.
GCACTCATAAGGAATTGGCATTATATAAAATTTCAAACTCAAAAATCACATTCAAACTCAAACTTCTAATTTAATACCCATTAGATGCATTCCATGATCCATAATTTGGCCTCAAGATTTCCACACCAAGCTTGCTGGAAGCTAGGATACTCTCTCATCTCCAGGAATCCTGCAAAGATCAATCCTATGAATCATTGAAAATTATTAATGACAGATTTAAATTTAAAGTAATAACAAAAGAAGATATAATTAAAACTCTGGTTTGAGAATAATTTTTCAACACAATTCATTCAGAGGAATTTCACATAACGTACAGATTTTTTATCATACCATCAACTCCTTAATATTAATTAGCCCCTCTCCTTCCAGTGCAGTTTTATTGTTTTGGGGGGAATCCTCCAGGCGGATTAGATGATCTGTTAAACTACAGGGAATCAAGGTGCCAAATTTCCTATATCAATGACATAAATGAAACAGATTAATAATGGTGGATGAAGTTCATTTTAAAACCTTGTTCCAATCATTTATTCAAGATTCAAACATTCCTGAATTACTAACTTGAAAAGAACCAGTTGTTCACCTTTAATTATCATCCTCATACCTCCAAGACCCAAAGATCGCCTCCTTCATTGCAGTGTCCAGGAAAATCCAGCCTGGAAGTCAATGAAAAATTAATTACACAAGATTGAGAAAAAAAGGATGTTCCAAATAGTTTCACTGAAGTTTGATATATATTTTCTACTTAAATCACTATCTTAGCACCATGAAACACTATTTATTTTTCATCTGAACTCACAGACCATTGCAGAATCACAGGAATCGATTCTTTCTTCCTAATTGTGCATCCGCTCCTTAAATAACCTCTCCAGCCGGACCTTCAATTGAAAAGAGTGAACGAAAATATAAAAATTATTTTTTTCAACGAATTTAATACGAAGGAAGTGTAAAAATATTTCTTAATAACATTTAGACTTACAAACCATGTGATTCCTACAGAGAAAAATTTCCATTGCATCAAATAATGAAAATCAGAGTTTATCACTTTATAATCAAACTTTGAATTAATCATAAACTCTCTCTTCTAAAAAAATTAAATATAAAAATATCAAGCATTAGATTAGTTATAATTATATGATATAAATATATATTTCATACCGATTTCCTTAGTTTGCTAATAAGGAACTCTTCCTACCCTCCAGTTCTTTCTTCTCCAAACCAAATTGTCCACAAGATTCACTTCTTCCCTTCAGCTATAAGACAGCACCCTATAAATATTCACTGACTATAATTTCTGTGTTATTTGCACTCATAAGGAATTGGCATTATATAAAATTTCAAACTCAAAAATCACATTCAAACTCAAACTTCTAATTTAATACCCATAAAATGCATTCCATGATCCATAATTTGGCCTCAAGATTTCCACACCAAGCCTGCTGGAAGCTAGGATACTCTCTCATCTCCAGGAATCCTGCAAAGATCAATCCTATGAATCATTGAAAATTATTAATGACAGATTTTAATTTAAAGTAATAACAAAAGAAGATATAATTAAAACTCTGGTTTGGAATAATTTTTTAACACAATTCATTCAGAGGAATTTCACATAACATACAGATTTTTTATCATACCCTCAACTCCTTAATATTAATTAGCCCCTCTCCATCCAGTGCAGTTTTATAGTTTTGGGGGGAATCCTCCAGGCGGATTAGATGATATTTTAAACTACAGGGAATCAGGGTGCCAAATTTCCTATATCAATGACATAAATGAAACAGATTAATAATGGTGGATGAAGTTCATTTTAAAACCTTGTTCCAATCATTTATTCAAGATTCAAACATTCCTGAATTACTAATTTGAAAAGAACCAGTTGTTCACCTTTAATTATCTTCCTCATACCTCCAAGACCCAAAGATCCCCTCCCTCATCGCAGTGTCCAGGAAAATCCAGCCTGGAAGTCAATGAAAAATTAATTACACAAGATTGAGAAAAAAAGGATGTTCCAAATAGTTTCAATGAAGTTTGATATATATTTTCCATTTCAATCACTATCTTAGCACCATGAAAAAATATTTATTTTTCATCTGAACTCACAGACCATTGCAGAATCACAGGAATCGATTCTTTCTTCCTAATTGTGCATCCACTCCTTAAATAACCTCTCCAGCCGGACCTTCAATTGGAAAGAGTGAACGAAAATATAAGAATTATTTTTTTTCAACGAATTCAATACGAAGGAAGTGTAAAAATGTTTCTTAATAACATTTAGACTTACAAACCATGTGATTCCTACAGAGAAAAATTTCCATTGCATCAAATAAGGAAAATCAGAGTTTATCACTTTGTAATCAATCTTTGAATTAATCATAAACTCTCTATGCTAAAAAAATTAAATATAAAAATATCAAGCATTAGATTAGTTATAATTATATGATATAAATATATATTTCATACCAATTTCCTGCTTATGCGAATAAGGAACTCTTCCTACCCTCCAGTTCTTTCTTCTCCAAACCAAATTGTCCACAAGATTCACTTCTTCCCTTCAGCTATAAGACAGCACCCTATAAATATTCACTGACTATAATTTCTGTGTTATTTGCACTCACAAGGAATTGGCATTATATTAAATTTCAAACTCAAAAATCTCATTCAAAGTCAAACTTCTAATGTAATACCCATTAGATGCATTCCATGATCCATAATTTGGCCTCAAGATTTCCACACCAAGCCTGCTAGAAGCTAGGATACTCTCTCATCTCCAGGAATCCTGCAAAGATCAATCCTATGAATCATTGAAAATTATTAATGACAGATTTTAATTTAAAGTAATAACAAAAGAAGATATAATTAAAACTCTGGTTTGGAATAATTTTTCAACACAACTCATTCAGAGGAATTTCACATAACGTACAGATTATTTATCATACCCTTAACTCCTTAATATTAACTAGCCCCTCTCCTTCCAGTGCAGTTTTATATTTTTGGGGGGAATCCTCCATGCGGATTAGATGATCCCTTAAACTACAGGGAATCAAGGTGCCAAATTTCCTATATCAATGACATAAATGAAACAGATTAATAATGGTGGATGAAGTTCATTTTAAAACCTTGTTCCAATCATTTATTCAAGATTCAAACATTCCTGAATTACTAACTTGAAAAGAACCAGTTGTTCACCTTTAATTATCATCCTCATACCTCCAAGACCCAAAGATCGCCTCCTTCATCGCAGTGTCCAGGAAAATCCAGCCTGGGAGTCAATGAAAAATTAATTACACAAGATTGAGAAAAAAAGGATGTTCCATATAGTTTCACATAAGTTTGATATATATTTTGCATTTAAATCACTATCTTAGCACCATGAAACACTGTTTATTTTTCATTTGAACTCACAGACCATTGCAGAATCACAGGAATCGATTCTTTCTTCCTAATTGTGCATCCAATCCTTAAATAACCTCTCCAGCCGGACCTTCAATTGGAAAGAGTGAACGAAAATATAAGAATTATTTTTTTCAACGAATTCCATACGAAGGAAGTGTAAAAATATTTCTTAATAACATTTAGACTTATAAACCATGTGATTCCCACAGAGAAAAATTTCCATTGCATCAAATAATGAAAATCAGAGTTTATCACTTTGTAATCAATCTTTGAATTAATCATAAACTCTCTCTTCTAAAAAAATTAAATATAAAAATATCAAGCATTAGATTAGTTATAATTATATGATATAAATATATATTTCATACCAATTTCCTGCTTATGCTAATAAGGAACTCTTCCTACCCTCCAGTTCTTTCTTCTCCAAACCAAATTGTCCACAAGATTCACTTCTTCCCTTCAGCTATAAGACAGCACCCTATAAATATTCACTGACTATAATTTCTGTGTTATTTTCACTCATAAGGAATTGGCATTATATTAAATTTCAAACTCAAAAATCACATTCAAACTAAAAACTTCTAATTTAATACCCATAAGATGCATTCCATGATCCATAATTTGGCCTCAAGATTTCCACACCAAGCCTGCTAGAAGCTAGGATACTCTCTCATCTCCAGCAATCCTGCAAAGATCAATCCTATGAATCGTTGAAAATTATTAATGACAGATTTTAATTTAAAGTAATAACAAAAGAAGATATAATTAAAATTCTGGTTTGGAATAATTTTTTAACACAACTCATTCAGAGGAATTTCACATAACGTACAGATTATTTATCATACCCTTAACTCCTTAATATTAATTAGCCCCTCTTCTTCCAGTGCAGTTTTATGGTTTTGGGGGGAATCCTCCAGGCGGATTAGATGATCCCTTAAACTACAGGGAATCAAGGTGCCAAATTTCCTATATCAATGACATAAATGAAACAGATTAATTATGGTGGATGAAGTTCATTTTAAAACCTTGTTCCAATCATTTATTCAAGATTCAAACATTCCTGAATTACTAATTTGAAAAGAACCAGTTGTTCACCTTTAATTATCTTCCTCATACCTCCAAGACCCAAAGATCCCCTCCCTCATCGCAGTGTCCAGGAAAATCCAGCCTGGAAGTCAATGAAAAATTAATTACACAAGATTGAAAAAAAAAGGATGTTCCATATAGTTTCACATAAGTTTGATATATATTTTCCATTTCAATCACTATATTAGCACCATAAAACAATATTTATTTTTCATCTGAACTCACAGACCATTGCAGAATCACAGGAATCGATTCTTTCTTCCTAATTGTGCATCCAATCCTTAAATAACCTCTCCAGCCGGACCTTCAATTGGAAAGAGTGAACGAAAATATAAGAATTATTTTTTTCAACGAATTCCATACGAAGGAAGTGTAAAAATATTTCTTAATAACATTTAGACTTACATACCATGTGATTCCCACAGAGAAAAATTTCCATTGCATCAAATAATGAAAATCAGAGTTTATCACTTTGTAATCAATCTTTGAATTAATCATAAATTCTCTCTTCTAAAAACATTAAATATAAAAATATCAAGCATTAGATTAGTTATAATTATATGATATAAATATATATTTCATACCAATTTCCTGAGTATGCTAATAAGGAACTCTTCCTACCCTCCAGTTCTTTCTTCTCCAAACCAAATTGTCCACAAGATTCAGTTCTTCCCTTCAGCTATAAGACAGCACCCTATAAATATTCACTGACTATAATTTCTGTGTTATTTTCACTCATAAGGAATTGGCATTATATTAAATTTCAAACTAAAAAATCACATTCAAACTAAAAACTTCTAATTTAATACCCATAAGATGCATTCCATGATCCATAATTTGGCCTCAAGATTTCCACACCAAGCCTGCTAGAAGCTAGGATACTCTCTCATCTCCAGGAATCCTGCAAAGATCAATCCTATGAATCATTGAAAATTATTAATGACAGATTTTAATTTAAAGCAATAACAAAAGAAGATATAATTAAAACTCTGGTTTGGAATAATTTTTTAACACAATTCATTCAGAGGAATTTCACATAACGTACAGATTTTTTATCATACCCTCAACTCCTTAATATTAATTAGCCCCTCTCCATCCAGTGCAGTTTTATAGTTTTGGGGGGAATCCTCCAGGCGGATTAGATGATATTTTAAACTACAGGGAATCAAGGTGCCAAATTTCCTATATCAATGACATAAATGAAACAGATTAATATTGGTGGATGAAGTTCATTTTAAAACCTTGTTCCAATCATTTATTCAAGATTCAAACATTCCTGAATTACTAATTTGAAAAGAACCAGTTGTTCACCTTTAATTATCTTCCTCATACCTCCAAGACCCAAAGATCCCCTCCCTCATCGCAGTGTCCAGGAAAATCCAGCCTAGAAGTCAATGAAAAATTAATTACACAAGATTGAGAAAAAAAGGATGTTCCAAATAGTTTCAATGAAGTTTGATATATATTTTCCATTTCAATCACTATCTTAGCACCATGAAAAAATATTTATTTTTCATCTGAACTCACAGACCATTGCAGTATCACAGGAATCGATTCTTTCTTCCTAATTGTGCATCCACTCCTTAAATAACCTCTCCAGCCGGACCTTCAATTGAAAAGAGTGAACGAAAATATAAAAATTATTTTTTTCAACGAATTTAATACGAAGGAAGTGTAAAAATATTTCTTAATAACATTTAGACTTACAAACCATGTGATTCCTACAGAGAAAAATTTCCATTGCATCAAATAATGAAAATCAGAGTTTATCACTTTATAATCAAACTTTGAATTAATCATAAACTCTCTCTTCTAAAAAAATTAAATATAAAAATATCAAGCATTAGATTAGTTATAATTATATGATATAAATATATATTTCATACCAATTTCCTGAGTTTGCTAATAAGGAACTCTTCCTACCCTCCAATTCTTTCTTCTCCAAACCAAATTGTCCACAAGATTCACTTCTTCCCTTCAGCTATAAGACAGCACCCTATAAATATTCACTGACTATAATTTCTGTGTTATTTGCACTCATAAGGAATTGGCATTATATAAAATTTCAAACTCAAAAATCACATTCAAACTCAAACTTCTAATTTAATACCCATAAAATGCATTCCATGATCCATAATTTGGCCTCAAGATTTCCACACCAAGCCTGCTGGAAGCTAGGATACTCTCTCATCTCCAGGAATCCTGCAAAGATCAATCCTATGAATCATTGAAAATTATTAATGACAGATTTTAATTTAAAGTAATAACAAAAGAAGATATAATTAAAACTCTGGTTTGGAATAATTTTTTAACACAATTCATTCAGAGGAATTTCACATAACGTACAGATTTTTTATCATACCCTCAACTCCTTAATATTAATTAGCCCCTCTCCATCCAGTGCAGTTTTATAGTTTTGGGGGGAATCCTCCAGGCGGATTAGATGATATTTTAAACTACAGGGAATCAAGGTGCCAAATTTCCTATATCAATGACATAAATGAAACAGATTAATAATGGTGGATGAAGTTCATTTTAAAACCTTGTTCCAATCATTTATTCAAGATTCAAACATTCCTGAATTACTAATTTGAAAAGAACCAGTTGTTCACCTTTAATTATCTTCCTCATACCTCCAAGACCCAAAGATCCCCTCCCTCATCGCAGTGTCCAGGAAAATCCAGCCTGGAAGTCAATGAAAAATTAATTACACAAGATTGAGAAAAAAAGGATGTTCCAAATAGTTTCAATGAAGTTTGATATATATTTTCCATTTCAATCACTATCTTAGCACCATGAAACAATATTTATTTTTCATCTGAACTCACAGACCATTGCAGTATCACAGGAATCGATTCTTTCTTCCTAATTGTGCATCCACTCCTTAAATAACCTCTCCAGCCGGACCTTCAATTGGAAAGAGTGAACGAAAATATAAGAATTATTTTTTTCAACGAATTCAATACGAAGGAAGTGTAAAAATGTTTCTTAATAACATTTAGACTTACAAACCATGTGATTCCCACAGAGAAAAATTTCCATTACATCAAATAACGAAAATCAGAGTTTATCACTTTGTAATCAATCTTTGAATTAATCATAAACTCTCTCTTCTAAAAAAATTAAATATAAAAATATCAAGCATTAGATTAGTTATAATTATATGATATAAATATATATTTCATACCAATTTCCTGAGTTTGCTAATAAGGAACTCTTCCTACCCTCCAGTTCTTTCTTCTCCAAACCAAATTGTCCACAAGATTCACTTCTTCCCTTCAGCTATAAGACAGCACCCTATAAATATTCACTGACTATATTTTCTGTGCTATTTGCACTCATAAGGAATTAGCATTATATTAAATTTCAAACACAAAAATCTCATTCAAAGTCAAACTTCTAATTTAATACCCATTAGATGCATTCCATGATCCATAATTTGGCCTCAAGATTTCCACACCAAGCCTGCTAGAAGCTAGGATACTCTCTCATCTCCAGGAATCCTGCAAAGATCAATCCTATGAATCATTGAAAATTATTAATGACAGATTTTAATTTAAAGCAATAACAAAAGAAGATATAATTAAAACTCTGGTTTGGAATAATTTTTTAACACAATTCATTCAGAGGAATTTCACATAACGTACAGATTTTTTATCATACCCTCAACTCCTTAATATTAATTAGCCCCTCTCCATCCAGTGCAGTTTTATAGTTTTGGGGGGAATCCTCCAGGCGGATTAGATGATATTTTAAACTACAGGGAATCAAGGTGCCAAATTTCCTATATCAATGACATAAATGAAACAGATTAATATTGGTGGATGAAGTTCATTTTAAAACCTTGTTCCAATCATTTATTCAAGATTCAAACATTCCTGAATTACTAATTTGAAAAGAACCAGTTGTTCACCTTTAATTATCTTCCTCATACCTCCAAGACCCAAAGATCCCCTCCCTCATCGCAGTGTCCAGGAAAATCCAGCCTAGAAGTCAATGAAAAATTAATTACACAAGATTGAGAAAAAAAGGATGTTCCAAATAGTTTCAATGAAGTTTGATATATATTTTCCATTTCAATCACTATCTTAGCACCATGAAAAAATATTTATTTTTCATCTGAACTCACAGACCATTGCAGTATCACAGGAATCGATTCTTTCTTCCTAATTGTGCATCCACTCCTTAAATAACCTCTCCAGCCGGACCTTCAATTGGAAAGAGTGAACGAAAATATAAGAATTATTTTTTTCAACGAATTCAATACGAAGGAAGTGTAAAAATATTTCTTAATAACATTTAGACTTACAAACCATGTGATTCCCACAGAGAAAAATTTCCATTGCATCAAATAATAAAAATCAGAGTTTATCACTTTGTAATCAATCTTTGAATTAATCATAAACTCTCTCTTCTAAAAAAATTAAATATAAAAATATCAAGCATTAGATTAGTTATAATTATATGATATAAATATATATTTCATACCAATTTCCTGAGTTTGCTAATAAGGAACTCTTCCTACCCTCCAGTTCTTTCTTCTCCAAACCAAATTGTCCACAAGATTCACTTCTTCCCTTCAGCTATAAGACAGCACCCTATAAATATTCACTGACTATATTTTCTGTGTTATTTGCACTCATAAGGAATTGGCATTATATAAAATTTCAAACTCAAAAATCACATTCAAACTCAAACTTCTAATTTAATACCCATTAGATGCATTCCATGATCCATAATTTGGCCTCAAGATTTCCACACCAAGCTTGCTGGAAGCTAGGATACTCTCTCATCTCCAGGAATCCTGCAAAGATCAATCCTATGAATCATTGAAAATTATTAATGACAGATTTAAATTTAAAGTAATAACAAAAGAAGATATAATTAAAACTCTGGTTTGAGAATAATTTTTCAACACAATTCATTCAGAGGAATTTCACATAACGTACAGATTTTTTATCATACCATCAACTCCTTAATATTAATTAGCCCCTCTCCTTCCAGTGCAGTTTTATTGTTTTGGGGGGAATCCTCCAGGCGGATTAGATGATCTGTTAAACTACAGGGAATCAAGGTGCCAAATTTCCTATATCAATGACATAAATGAAACAGATTAATAATGGTGGATGAAGTTCATTTTAAAACCTTGTTCCAATCATTTATTCAAGATTCAAACATTCCTGAATTACTAACTTGAAAAGAACCAGTTGTTCACCTTTAATTATCATCCTCATACCTCCAAGACCCAAAGATCGCCTCCTTCATTGCAGTGTCCAGGAAAATCCAGCCTGGAAGTCAATGAAAAATTAATTACACAAGATTGAGAAAAAAAGGATGTTCCAAATAGTTTCACTGAAGTTTGATATATATTTTCTACTTAAATCACTATCTTAGCACCATGAAACACTATTTATTTTTCATCTGAACTCACAGACCATTGCAGAATCACAGGAATCGATTCTTTCTTCCTAATTGTGCATCCGCTCCTTAAATAACCTCTCCAGCCGGACCTTCAATTGAAAAGAGTGAACGAAAATATAAAAATTATTTTTTTCAACGAATTTAATACGAAGGAAGTGTAAAAATATTTCTTAATAACATTTAGACTTACAAACCATGTGATTCCTACAGAGAAAAATTTCCATTGCATCAAATAATGAAAATCAGAGTTTATCACTTTATAATCAAACTTTGAATTAATCATAAACTCTCTCTTCTAAAAAAATTAAATATAAAAATATCAAGCATTAGATTAGTTATAATTATATGATATAAATATATATTTCATACCAATTTCCTGAGTTTGCTAATAAGGAACTCTTCCTACCCTCCAGTTCTTTCTTCTCCAAACCAAATTGTCCACAAGATTCACTTCTTCCCTTCAGCTATAAGACAGCACCCTATAAATATTCACTGACTATAATTTCTGTGTTATTTGCACTCATAAGGAATTGGCATTATATAAAATTTCAAACTCAAAAATCACATTCAAACTCAAACTTCTAATTTAATACCCATAAAATGCATTCCATGATCCATAATTTGGCCTCAAGATTTCCACACCAAGCCTGCTGGAAGCTAGGATACTCTCTCATCTCCAGGAATCCTGCAAAGATCAATCCTATGAATCATTGAAAATTATTAATGACAGATTTTAATTTAAAGTAATAACAAAAGAAGATATAATTAAAACTCTGGTTTGGAATAATTTTTTAACACAATTCATTCAGAGGAATTTCACATAACATACAGATTTTTTATCATACCCTCAACTCCTTAATATTAATTAGCCCCTCTCCATCCAGTGCAGTTTTATAGTTTTGGGGGGAATCCTCCAGGCGGATTAGATGATATTTTAAACTACAGGGAATCAGGGTGCCAAATTTCCTATATCAATGACATAAATGAAACAGATTAATAATGGTGGATGAAGTTCATTTTAAAACCTTGTTCCAATCATTTATTCAAGATTCAAACATTCCTGAATTACTAATTTGAAAAGAACCAGTTGTTCACCTTTAATTATCTTCCTCATACCTCCAAGACCCAAAGATCCCCTCCCTCATCGCAGTGTCCAGGAAAATCCAGCCTGGAAGTCAATGAAAAATTAATTACACAAGATTGAGAAAAAAAGGATGTTCCAAATAGTTTCAATGAAGTTTGATATATATTTTCCATTTCAATCACTATCTTAGCACCATGAAAAAATATTTATTTTTCATCTGAACTCACAGACCATTGCAGAATCACAGGAATCGATTCTTTCTTCCTAATTGTGCATCCACTCCTTAAATAACCTCTCCAGCCGGACCTTCAATTGGAAAGAGTGAACGAAAATATAAGAATTATTTTTTTTCAACGAATTCAATACGAAGGAAGTGTAAAAATGTTTCTTAATAACATTTAGACTTACAAACCATGTGATTCCTACAGAGAAAAATTTCCATTGCATCAAATAAGGAAAATCAGAGTTTATCACTTTGTAATCAATCTTTGAATTAATCATAAACTCTCTATGCTAAAAAAATTAAATATAAAAATATCAAGCATTAGATTAGTTATAATTATATGATATAAATATATATTTCATACCAATTTCCTGCTTATGCGAATAAGGAACTCTTCCTACCCTCCAGTTCTTTCTTCTCCAAACCAAATTGTCCACAAGATTCACTTCTTCCCTTCAGCTATAAGACAGCACCCTATAAATATTCACTGACTATAATTTCTGTGTTATTTGCACTCACAAGGAATTGGCATTATATTAAATTTCAAACTCAAAAATCTCATTCAAAGTCAAACTTCTAATGTAATACCCATTAGATGCATTCCATGATCCATAATTTGGCCTCAAGATTTCCACACCAAGCCTGCTAGAAGCTAGGATACTCTCTCATCTCCAGGAATCCTGCAAAGATCAATCCTATGAATCATTGAAAATTATTAATGACAGATTTTAATTTAAAGTAATAACAAAAGAAGATATAATTAAAACTCTGGTTTGGAATAATTTTTGAACACAACTCATTCAGAGGAATTTCACATAACGTACAGATTATTTATCATACCCTTAACTCCTTAATATTAACTAGCCCCTCTCCTTCCAGTGCAGTTTTATATTTTTGGGGGGAATCCTCCATGCGGATTAGATGATCCCTTAAACTACAGGGAATCAAGGTGCCAAATTTCCTATATCAATGACATAAATGAAACAGATTAATAATGGTGGATGAAGTTCATTTTAAAACCTTGTTCCAATCATTTATTCAAGATTCAAACATTCCTGAATTACTAACTTGAAAAGAACCAGTTGTTCACCTTTAATTATCATCCTCATACCTCCAAGACCCAAAGATCGCCTCCTTCATTGCAGTGTCCAGGAAAATCCAGCCTGGAAGTCAATGAAAAATTAATTACACAAGATTGAGAAAAAAAGGATGTTCCATATAGTTTCACATAAGTTTGATATATATTTTCTACTTAAATCACTATCTTAGCACCATAAAACAATATTTATTTTTCATCTGAACTCACAGACCATTGCAGAATCACAGGAATCGATTCTTTCTTCCTAATTGTGCATCCAATCCTTAAATAACCTCTCCAGCCGGACCTTCAATTGGAAAGAGTGAACGAAAATATAAGAATTATTTTTTTCAACGAATTCCATACGAAGGAAGTGTAAAAATATTTCTTAATAACATTTAGACTTACAAACCATGTGATTCCCACAGAGAAAAATTTCCATTGCATCAAATAATGAAAATCAGAGTTTATCACTTTGTAATCAATCTTTGAATTAATCATAAACTCTCTCTTCTAAAAAAATTAAATATAAAAATATCAAGCATTAGATTAGTTATAATTATATGATATAAATATATATTTCATACCAATTTCCTGCTTATGCTAATAAGGAACTCTTCCTACCCTCCAGTTCTTTCTTCTCCAAACCAAATTGTCCACAAGATTCACTTCTTCCCTTCAGCTATAAGACAGCACCCTATAAATATTCACTGACTATAATTTCTGTGTTATTTTCACTCATAAGGAATTGGCATTATATTAAATTTCAAACTCAAAAATCACATTCAAACTAAAAACTTCTAATTTAATACCCATAAGATGCATTCCATGATCCATAATTTGGCCTCAAGATTTCCACACCAAGCCTGCTAGAAGCTAGGATACTCTCTCATCTCCAGCAATCCTGCAAAGATCAATCCTATGAATCGTTGAAAATTATTAATGACAGATTTTAATTTAAAGTAATAACAAAAGAAGATATAATTAAAATTCTGGTTTGGAATAATTTTTTAACACAACTCATTCAGAGGAATTTCACATAACGTACAGATTATTTATCATACCCTTAACTCCTTAATATTAATTAGCCCCTCTTCTTCCAGTGCAGTTTTATGGTTTTGGGGGGAATCCTCCAGGCGGATTAGATGATCCCTTAAACTACAGGGAATCAAGGTGCCAAATTTCCTATATCAATGACATAAATGAAACAGATTAATTATGGTGGATGAAGTTCATTTTAAAACCTTGTTCCAATCATTTATTCAAGATTCAAACATTCCTGAATTACTAATTTGAAAAGAACCAGTTGTTCACCTTTAATTATCTTCCTCATACCTCCAAGACCCAAAGATCCCCTCCCTCATCGCAGTGTCCAGGAAAATCCAGCCTGGAAGTCAATGAAAAATTAATTACACAAGATTGAAAAAAAAAGGATGTTCCATATAGTTTCACATAAGTTTGATATATATTTTCCATTTCAATCACTATATTAGCACCATAAAACAATATTTATTTTTCATCTGAACTCACAGACCATTGCAGAATCACAGGAATCGATTCTTTCTTCCTAATTGTGCATCCAATCCTTAAATAACCTCTCCAGCCGGACCTTCAATTGGAAAGAGTGAACGAAAATATAAGAATTATTTTTTTCAACGAATTCCATACGAAGGAAGTGTAAAAATATTTCTTAATAACATTTAGACTTACATACCATGTGATTCCCACAGAGAAAAATTTCCATTGCATCAAATAATGAAAATCAGAGTTTATCACTTTGTAATCAATCTTTGAATTAATCATAAATTCTCTCTTCTAAAAACATTAAATATAAAAATATCAAGCATTAGATTAGTTATAATTATATGATATAAATATATATTTCATACCAATTTCCTGAGTATGCTAATAAGGAACTCTTCCTACCCTCCAGTTCTTTCTTCTCCAAACCAAATTGTCCACAAGATTCAGTTCTTCCCTTCAGCTATAAGACAGCACCCTATAAATATTCACTGACTATAATTTCTGTGTTATTTTCACTCATAAGGAATTGGCATTATATTAAATTTCAAACTAAAAAATCACATTCAAACTAAAAACTTCTAATTTAATACCCATAAGATGCATTCCATGATCCATAATTTGGCCTCAAGATTTCCACACCAAGCCTGCTAGAAGCTAGGATACTCTCTCATCTCCAGGAATCCTGCAAAGATCAATCCTATGAATCGTTGAAAATTATTAATGACAGATTTTAATTTAAAGTAATAACAAAAGAAGATATAATTAAAACTCTGGTTTGGAATAATTTTTCAACACAATTCATTCAGAGGAATTTCACATAACGGACAGATTATTTATCATACCCTTAACTCCTTAATATTAATTATCCCCTCTCCTTCCAGTGCAGTTTTATGGTTTTGGGGGAATCCTCCAGGCGGATTAGAAGATCCCTTAAACTACAGGGAATCAAGGTGCCAAATTTCCTATATCAATGACATAAATGAAACAGATTAATAATGGTGGATGAAGTTCATTTTAAAACCTTGTTCCAATCATTCATTCAAGATTCAAACATTCCTGAATTACTAAATGGAAAAGAACCAGTTGTTCACCTTAAATTATCATCCTCATACCTCCAAGACCCAAAGATCGCCTCCTTCATCGCAGTGTCCAGGAAAATCCAGCCTGGAAGTCAATGAAAAATTAATTACACAAGATTGAGAAAAAAAGGATGTTCCAAATAGTTTCACTGAAATTTGATATATATTTTCCATTTCAATCACTATATTAGCACCATAAAACAATATTTATTTTTCATCTGAACTCACAGACCATTGCAGAATCACAGGAATCGACTCTTTCTTCCTAATTGTGCATCCGCTCCTTAAATAACCTCTCCAGCCGGACCTTCAATTGGAAAGAGTGAACGAAAATATAAGAATTATTTTTTTCAACGAATTCAATACGAAGGAAGTGTAAAAATATTTCTTAATAACATTTAGACTTACAAACCATGTGATTCCCACAGAGAAAAATTTCCATTGCATCAAATAACGAAAATCAGAGTTTATCACTTTGTAATCAATCTTTGAATTAATCATAAATTCTCTCTTCTAAAAAAATTAAATATAAAAATAACAAGCATTAGATTAGTTATAATTATATGATATAAATATATATTTCATACCAATTTCCTGAGTATGCTAATAAGGAACTCTTTCTACCCTCCAGTTCTTTCTTTTCCAAACCAAATTGTCCACAAGATTCACTTCTTCCCTTCAACTATAAGACAGCACCCTATAAATATTCACTGACTAAAATTTCTGTGTTATTTGCACTCATAAGGAATTAGCATTTTATTAAATTTCAAACTCAAAAATCTCATTCAAACTCAAACTTCTAATTTAATACCCATTAGATGCATTCCATGATCCATAATTTGGCCTCAAGATTTCCACACCAAGCCTGCTAGAAGCTAGGATACTCTCTCATCTCCAGGAATCCTGCAAAGATCAATCCTATGAATCGTTGAAAATTATTAATGACAGATTTTAATTTAAAGTAATAACAAAAGAAGATATAATTAAAACTCTGGTTTGGAATAATTTTCCAACACAATTCATTCAGAGGAATTTCACATAACGGACAGATTATTTATCATACCCTTAACTCCTTAATGTTAATTGGCCCCTCTCCTTCCAGTGCAGTTTTATGGTTTTGGGGGGAATCCTCCAGGCGGATTAGATGATCCCTTAAACTACAGGGAATCAAGGTGCC
Organism: Pantala flavescens; assembly: GCA_020796165.1. Lineage (NCBI taxonomy): Eukaryota > Metazoa > Arthropoda > Insecta > Odonata > Libellulidae > Pantala > Pantala flavescens. The sequence continues at coordinate 52,637,337 of CM036883.1, forward strand.
AAATTTCCTATATCAATGACATAAATGAAACAGATTAATAATGGTGGATGAAGTTCATTTTAAAACCTTGTTCCAACCATTTCTTCAAGATTCAAACATTCCTGAATTACTAACTTGAAAAGAACCAGTTGTTCACCTTTAATTATCTTCCTCATACCTACAAGACCCAAAGATCGCCTCCTTCATCGCAGTGTCCAGGAAAATCCAGCCTGGAAGTCAATGAAAAATTAATTACACAAGATTGAGAAAAAAAGGATGTTCCAAATAGTTTCACTGAAGTTTTATATATATTTTCTACTTAAATCACTATCTTAGCACCATTTAACAATATTTATTTTTCATCTGAACTCACAGACCATTGCAGAATCACAGGAATCGACTCTTTCTTCCTAATTGTGCATCCGCTCCTTGAATAACCTCTCCAGCCGGACCTTCAATTGGAAAGAGTGAACGAAAATATAAGAATTATTTTTTTCAACGAATTCAATACGAAGGAAGTGTAAAAATATTTCTTAATAACATTTAGACTTACAAACCATGTGATTCCCACAGAGAAAAATTTCCATTGCATCAAATAACGAAAATCAGAGTTTATCACTTTGTAATCAATCTTTGAATTAATCATAAACACTCTCTTCTAAAAAAATTAAATAAAAAAATAACAAGCATTAGATTAGTTATAATTATATGATATAAATATATATTTCATACCAATTTCCTGTGTATGCTAATAAGGAACTCTTCCTACCCTCCAGTTCTTTCTTCTCCAAACCAAATTGTCCACAGGATTCAGTTCTTCCCTTCAGCTATAAGACAGCACCCCATAAGTATTCACTGACTATATTTTCTGTGTTATTTGCACTCATAAGGAATTAGCATTATATAAAATTTCAAACTCAAAAATCTCATTCAAACTCAAACTTCTAATTTAATACCCATTAGATGCATTCCATGATCCATAATTTGGCCTCAAGATTTCCACACCAAGCCTGCTAGAAGCTAGGATACTCTCTCAACTCCAGGAATCCTGCAAAGATCAATCCTATGAATCATTGAAAATTATTAATGACAGATTTTAATTTAAAGTAATAACAAAAGAAGATATAATTAAAACTCTGGTTTGGAATAATTTTTCAACACAATTCATTCAGAGGAATTTCACATAACGGACAGATTATTTATCATACCCTTAACTCCTTAATGTTAATTGGCCCCTCTCCTTCCAGTGCAGTTTTATGGTTTTGGGGGAATCCTCCAGGCGGATTAGATGATCCCTTAAACTACAGGGAATCAAGGTGCCAAATTTCCTATATCAATGACATAAATGAAACAGATTAATAATGGTGGATGAAGTTCATTTTAAAACCTTGTTCCAATCATTTATTCAAGATTCAAACATTCCTGAATTACTAACTTGAAAAGAACCAGTTGTTCACCTTAAATTATCATCCTCATACCTCCAAGACCCAAAGATCGCCTCCTTCATCGCAGTGTCCAGGAAAATCCAGCCTGGAAGTCAATGAAAAATTAATTACACAAGATTGAGAAAAAAAGGATGTTCCAAATAGTTTCACTGAAGTTTTATATATATTTTCTACTTAAATCACTATCTTAGCACCATTTAACAATATTTATTTTTCATCTGAACTCACAGACCATTGCAGAATCACAGGAATCGACTCTTTCTTCCTAATTGTGCATCCGCTCCTTGAATAACCTCTCCAGCCGGACCTTCAATTGGAAAGAGTGAACGAAAATATAAGAATTATTTTTTTCAACGAATTCAATACGAAGGAAGTGTAAAAATATTTCTTAATAACATTTAGACTTACAAACCATGTGATTCCCACAGAGAAAAATTTCCATTGCATCAAATAACAAAAATCAGAGTTTATCACTTTGTAATCAATCTTTGAATTAATCATAAACACTCTCTTCTAAAAAAATTAAATAAAAAAATAACAAGCATTAGATTAGTTATAATTATATGATATAAATATATATTTCATACCAATTTCCTGTGTATGCTAATAAGGAACTCTTCCTACCCTCCAGTTCTTTCTTCTCCAAACCAAATTGTCCACAGGATTCAGTTCTTCCCTTCAGCTATAAGACAGCACCCCATAAGTATTCACGGACTATATTTTCTGTGTTATTTGCACTCATAAGGAATTAGCATTTTATTAAATTTCAAACTCAAAAATCTCATTCAAACTCAAACTTCTAATTTAATACCCATTAGATGCATTCCATGATCCATAATTTGGCCTCAAGATTTCCACACCAAGCCTGCTAGAAGCTAGGATACTCTCTCATCTCCAGGAATCCTGCAAAGATCAATCCTATGAATCGTTGAAAATTATTAATGACAGATTTTAATTTAAAGTAATAACAAAAGAAGATATAATTAATACTCTGGTTTGAGAATAATTTTCCAACACAATTCATTCAGAGGAATTTCACATAACGGACAGATTATTCATCATACCCTTAACTCCTTAATGTTAATTGGCCCCTCTCCTTCCAGTGCAGTTTTATGGTTTTGGGGGAATCCTCCAGGCGGATTAGATGATCCCTTAAACTACAGGGAATCAAGGTGCCAAATTTCCTATATCAATGACATAAATGAAACAGATTAATAATGGTGGATGAAGTTCATTTTAAAACCTTGTTCCAATCATTCATTCAAGATTCAAACATTCCTGAATTACTAAATGGAAAAGAACCAGATGTTCACCTTAAATTATCATCCTCATACCTCCAAGACCCAAAGATCGACTCCTTCATCGCAGTGTCCAGGAAAATCCAGCCTGGAAGTCAATGTAAAATTAATTACACAAAATGAGAAAAAAAATGTATGTTCCAAATAGTTTCACTGAAGTTTAATATATATTTTCCATTTCAATCACTATATTAGCACCATAAAACAATGTTTATTTTTCATCTGAACTCACAGACCATTGCAGAATCACAGGAATCGATTCTTTCTTCCTAATTGTGCATACACTCCTTAAATAACCTCTCCAGCCGGACCTTCAATTGGAAAGAGTGAACGAAAATATAAGAATTATTTTTTTCAACGAATTCAATACGAAGGAAGTGTAAAAATATTTCTTAATAACATTTAGACTTACAAACCATGTGATTCCCACAGAGAAAAATTTCCATTGCATCAAATAACGAAAATCAGAGTTTATCACTTTGTAATCAATCTTTGAATTAATCATAAACTCTCTCTTCTAAAAAAATTAAATATAAAAATAACAAGCATTAGATTAGTTATAATTATATGATATAAATATATATTTCATACCAATTTCCTGAGTATGCTAATGAGGAACTCTTCCTACCCTCCAGTTCTTTCTTCTCCAAACCAAATTGTCCACAGGATTCAGTTCTTCCCTTCAGCTATAAGACAGCACCCTATAAGTATTCACTGACTATATTTTCTGTGTTATTTGCACTCATAAGGAATTAGCATTATATTAAATTTCAAACTCAAAAATCTCATTCAAACTCAAACTTCTAATTTAATACCCATTAGATGCATTCCATGATCCATAATTTGGCCTCAAGATTTCCACACCAAGCCTGCTAGAAGCTAGGATACTCTCTCATCTCCAGGAATCCTGCAAAGATCAATCCTATGAATCGTTGAAAATTATTAATGACAGATTTTAATTTAAAGTAATAACAAAAGAAGATATAATTAAAACTCTGGTTTGAGAATAATTTTCCAACACAATTCATTCAGAGGAATTTCACATAACGGACAGATTATTTATCATACCCTTAACTCCTTAATGTTAATTGGCCCCTCTCCTTCCAGTGCAGTTTTATGGTTTTGGGGGAATCCTCCAGGCGGATTAGATGATCCCTTAAACTACAGGGAATCAAGGTGCCAAATTTCCTATATCAATGACATAAATGAAACAGATTAATAATGGTGGATGAAGTTCATTTTAAAACCTTGTTCCAATCATTCATTCAAGATTCAAACATTCCTGAATTACTAAATGGAAAAGAACCAGTTGTTCACCTTAAATTATCATCCTCATACCTCCAAGACCCAAAGATCGACTCCTTCATCGCAGTGTCCAGGAAAATCCAGCCTGGAAGTCAATGTAAAATTAATTACACAAAATGAGAAAAAAAATGTATGTTCCAAATAGTTTCACTGAAGTTTGATATATATTTTCCATTTCAATCACTATATTAGCACCATAAAACAGTATTTATTTTTCATCTGAACTCACAGACCATTGCAGAATCACAGGATTCGATTCTTTCTTCCTAATTGTGCATCCGCTCCTTAAATAACCTCTCCAGCTGGACCTTCAATTGGAAAGAGTGAATGAAAATATAAGAATTATTTTTTTCAACGAATTCAATACGAAGGAAGTGTAAAAATATATCTTAATAACATTTAGACTTACAAACCATGTGATTCCCACAGAGAAAAATTTCCATTGCATCAAATAACGAAAATCAGAGTTTATCACTATGTCATCAATCTTTGAATTGATCATAAATTCTCTCTTCTAAAAACATTAAATATAAAAATATCAAGCATTAGATTAGTAATAATTATATGATATAAATATATATTTCATACCAATATCCTGAGTTTGCTAATAAGGAACTCTTCCTACCCTCCAGTTCTTTCTTCTCCAAACCAAATTGTCCACAAGATTCAGTTCTTCCCTTCAGCTATAAGACAGCACCCTATAAATATTCACTGCCTATATTTTCTGTGTTATTTGCACTCATAAGGAATTAGCATTATATTAAATTTCAAACTCAAAAATCTCATTCAAACTCAAACTTCTAATTTAATACCCATTAGATGCATTCCATGATCCATAATTTGGCCTCAAGATTTCCACACCAAGCCTGCTAGAAGCTAGGATACTCTCTCATCTCCAGGAATCCTGCAAAGATCAATCCTATGAATCATTGAAAATTATAAATGACAGATTTTAATTTAAAGTAATAACAAAAGAAGATATAATTAAAACTCTGGTTTGGAATAATTTTTCAACACAATTCATTCAGAGGAATTTCACATAACGGACAGATTATTTATCATACCCTTAACTCCTTAATATTAATTAGCCCCACTCCTTCCAGTGCAGTTTTATAGTTTTGGGGGGAATCCTCCATGCGGATTAGATGATCCCTTAAACTACAGGGAATCAAGGTGCCAAATTTCCTATATCAATGACATAAATGAAACAGATTAATAATGGTGGATGAAGTTCATTTTAAAACCTTGTTCCAATCATTTATTCAAGATTCAAACATTCCTGAATTACTAAATGGAAAAGAACCAGTTGTTCACCTTAAATTATCATCCTCATACCTCCAAGACCCAAAGATCGCCTCCTTCATCGCAGTGTCCAGGAAAATCCAGCCTGGAAGTCAATGAAAAATTAATTACACAAGATTGAGAAAAAAAGGATGTTCCAAATAGTTTCACTGAAGTTTGATATATATTTTCTACTTAAATCACTATCTTAGCACCATTTAACAATATTTATTTTTCATCTGAACTCACAGACCATTGCAGAATCACAGGATTCAATTCTTTCTTCCCAATTGTGCATCCGCTCCTTAAATAACCTCTCCAGCCGGACCTTCAATTGGAAAGAGTGAACGAAAATATAAGAATTATTTTTTTCAACGAATTCAATACGAAGGAAGTGTAAAAATATTTCTTAATAACATTTAGACTTACAAACCATGTGATTCCCACAGAGAAAAATTTCCATTGCATCAAATAACGAAAATCAGAGTTTATCACTTTGTAATCAATCTTTGAATTAATCATAAACTCTCTCTTCTAAAAAAATTAAATATAAAAATAACAAGCATTAGATTAGTTATAATTATATGATATAAATATATATTTCATACCAATTTCCTGAGTATGCTAATGAGGAACTCTTCCTACCCTCCAGTTCTTTCTTCTCCAAACCAAATTGTCCACAAGATTCACTTCTACCCCTCAGCTATAAGACAGCACCCTATAAATATTCACTGACTATAATTTCTGTGTTATTTGCACTCATAAGGAATTAGCATTATATAAAATTTCAAACTCAAAAATCTCATTCAAAGTCAAACTTCTAATTTAATACCCATTAGATGCATTCCATGATCCATAATTTGGCCTCAAGATTTCCACACCAAGCCTGCTAGAAGCTAGGATACTCTCTCAACTCCAGGAATCCTGCAAAGATCAATCCTATGAATCATTGAAAATTATTAATGACAGATTTTAATTTAAAGTAATAACAAAAGAAGATATAATTAAAACTCTGGTTTGGAATAATTTTTCAACACAATTCATTCAGAGGAATTTCACATAACGGACAGATTATTTATCATACCCTTAACTCCTTAATGTTAATTGGCCCCTCTCCTTCCAGTGCAGTTTTATGGTTTTGGGGGAATCCTCCAGGCGGATTAGATGATCCCTTAAACTACAGGGAATCAAGGTGCCAAATTTCCTATATCAATGACATAAATGAAACAGATTAATAATGGTGGATGAAGTTCATTTTAAAACCTTGTTCCAATCATTTATTCAAGATTCAAACATTCCTGAATTACTAACTTGAAAAGAACCAGTTGTTCACCTTAAATTATCATCCTCATACCTCCAAGACCCAAAGATCGCCTCCTTCATCGCAGTGTCCAGGAAAATCCAGCCTGGAAGTCAATGAAAAATTAATTACACAAGATTGAGAAAAAAAGGATGTTCCAAATAGTTTCACTGAAGTTTGATATATATTTTCTACTTAAATCACTATCTTAGCACCATTTAACAATATTTATTTTTCATCTGAACTCACAGACCATTGCAGAATCACAGGAATCGACTCTTTCTTCCTAATTGTGCATCCGCTCCTTAAATAACCTCTCCAGCCGGACCTTCAATTGGAAAGAGTGAACGAAAATATAAGAATTATTTTTTTCAACGAATTCAATACGAAGGAAGTGTAAAAATATTTCTTAATAACATTTAGACTTACAAACCATGTGATTCCCACAGAGAAAAATTTCCATTGCATCAAATAACGAAAATCAGAGTTTATCACTTTGTAATCAATCTTTGAATTAATCATAAACTCTCTCTTCTAAAAAAATTAAATATAAAAATAACAAGCATTAGATTAGTTATAATTATATGATATAAATATATATTTCATACCAATTTCCTGAGTATGCTAATAAGGAACTCTTCCTACCCTCCAGTTCTTTCTTCTCCAAACCAAATTGTCCACAAGATTCAGTTCTTCCCTTCAGCTATAAGACAGCACCCTATAAGTATTCACTGACTATATTTTCTGTGTTATTTGCACTCATAAGGAATTAGCATTTTATTAAATTTCAAACTCAAAAATCTCATTCAAACTCAAACTTCTAATTTAATACCCATTAGATGCATTCCATGATCCATAATTTGGCCTCAAGATTTCCACACCAAGCCTGCTAGAAGCTAGGATACTCTCTCATCTCCAGGAATCCTGCAAAGATCAATCCTATGAATCATTGAAAATTATTAATGACAGATTTTAATTTAAAGTAATAACATAAGAAGATATAATTAAAACTCTGGTTTGAGAATAATTTTTCAACACAATTCATTCAGAGGAATTTCACATAACGGACAGATTATTTATCATACCCTTAACTCCTTAATATTTATTGGCCCCTCTCCTTCCAGTGCAGTTTTATAGTTTTGGGGGTAATCCTCCAGGCGGATTAGATGATCCCTTAAACTACAGGGAATCAAGGTGCCAAATTTCCTATATCAATGACATAAATGAAACAGATTAATAATGGTGGATGAAGTTCATTTTAAAACCTTGTTCCAATCATTTATTCAAGATTCAAACATTCCTGAATTACTAACTTGAAAAGAACCAGTTGTTCACCTTTAATTGTCATCCTCATACCTCCAACACCCAAAGATCGACTCCTTCATCGCAGTGTGCAGGAAAATCCAGCCTGGAAGTCAATGTAAAATTAATTACACAAAATGAGAAAAAAAATGTATGTTCCAAATAGTTTCACATAAGTTTGATATATATTTTCCATTTCAATCACTATCTTAGCACCATTTAACAATATTTATTTTTCATCTGAACTCACAGACCATTGCAGAATCACAGGATTCAATTCTTTCTTCCCAATTGTGCATCCGCTACTTAAATAACCTCTCCAGCCGGACCTTCAATTGGAAAGAGTGAACGAAAATATAAAATTTATTTTTTTCAACGAATTCAATACGAAGGAAGTGTAAAAATATTTCTTAATAACATTTAGACTTACAAACCATGTGATTCCCACAGAGAAAAATTTCCATTGCATCAAATAACGAAAATCAGAGTTTATCACTTTATAATCAATCTTTGAATTAATCATAAACTCTCTCTTCTTAAAAAATTAAATAGAAAATATCAAGCATTAGATTAGTTATAATTATATGATATAAATATATATTTCATACCAATTTCCTGAGTATGCTAATAAGGAACTCTTCCTACCCTCCAGTTCTTTCTTCTCCAAACCAAATTGTCCACAAGATTCACTTCTTCCCTTCAGCTATAAGACAGCACCCTATAAATATTCACTGACTTTAATTTCTGTGTTATTAGCACACATACCAAATTAGCCTTATATTTAATTTCAAACTCAAAAATCTCATTCAAACTCAAACTTCTAATTTAATACCCATAAGATGCATTCCATGATTCATAATTTGGCCTCAAGATTTCCACACCACGCCTGCTAGAAATTAGGATACTCTCTCATCTCCAGGAATCCTGCAAAGATCAATCCTATGAATCATTGAAAATTATTAATGACAGATTTTAATTTAAAGTAATAACAAAAGAAGATATAATTAAAACTCTGGTTTGAGAATAATTTTTTAACACAATTCATTCAGAGGAATTTCACATAACGGACAGATTATTTATCATACCCTTAACTCCTTAATATTAATTGGCCCCTCTCCTTCCACTGCAGTTTTATGTTCTTGGGCAGAATCCTCTAGTGGGATTAGATGATCCGCTAACAACTAGGAATCAAGGTGCCAAATTTCCTATATCAATATCATAAATGAAACAGATTAATAATGGTGGATGAAGTTCATTTAGAAACCTAGTTCCAGTCATTTATTCAAGCTTCAAACCTTCCTCAATAACTAACTTGAAAGGAACCAGTTGTTAACCAGTCTCACTGAAGTTTATATATATTTTCAATTTAAATCACTTTCTTAGCACCTTAAAACACTATTTATTTTTCATCTAAAATCTCTGACCATTGCAGAATCACAGGAATCGATTCTTTCTTCCTAATTGTGCATCCGCTTCTTAAATAACTGCTCCAGCAGGACCTTGGATTGGAAAAAGTGAAAGGAAATATAATAGTTAGTTCTTTTCAAAGATTTCAATATTAGGGAGCGTAAAAATATTTCTTATGAACATTTACACTTACAAATCATGTGATTCCCACCAAGAAAAATTTCCATTGCATCAAATAATGAAAAGCAAAGGATATCCTTTTGTAATAAATCTTTTAATTAATAATAAACTCTCTCTTCTTAAAATATTAAATATTAAATAATCAAGCATTAGATTAATTAGTATTATATAATTAAAAGATTTATTTCATACCAAATTCTTGAGTGTGCTAATCAGGAATCTTCCTATCCTGCAGTTCTCTCTTCTCGGAACCAAATTGTCCACAAGATTCAGTTCTTCCCTTCAACTATATGACAGCATCCTATAAATATTTCCTGACTATAATTTCTGTATTAGAAGCATATATAAGGAATTAGCATTATATTAAATTTCAAACTCAAAAATCTCATTCAAACTCCAACTTTTAATTGAATACCCATAAGATGCATTCCCGATCTAGAATTTGGCCACAAGATTTCCACACCCACCCTGCTAGAAGCTAGGATACGCTCACTTTTCCAGGAATCCTGCAAAGATCAATTCTATGAATCTATTATTTATTTAAATCCCTAGCTTATAACCTTATTTAATATATATTTATTAATAATTAAAAATTGCCCATTGACCATTGAAACTAATAGATTAATACTGTATTGAGTTGACCGATTCAATGCTCTTTATTCTACATCAGTAATTTAAATAACGTATCCAGCAGGAACTCAAATATAAGTAGGTAATTTAACAATATTTCTCATTATCTTTCTCACTTTTATACTATATATTTCAACCTTACAAACAATTGCGTATATGTCTAATGATGGAATAAGGGAATCAAACTGAATATAAGTACAAAATTTACATATACTTTTTCAAAAATACTCGTTAGTTCCTTAACATGATCCTGAATTTCACCTTTAAATTTCTATGCCACGCCTCTTAGAACCTAGGATCCTTCCTTTCCCTACAGTATTCAGTAAAAATGCAACCTTAGAATCATTAAATAATTATTTATATAATATATATAAAAAGGGATGTTAAAAAAATTATCACTGAAATTTATTTTCAAATTATCAATGTAATAACTAATATATAGCCATCATACATTATTCGTTGGAACTCACAGACCATTGCAGTCGATCGTATTCGCATTGCAATCGAAGATTATAAGGAAAGTTAAATGTCAGAATGGGAAATGAAGAAAGAAGAAGGACCCAGAGATATAATTTAAACATGTGATCACTTTATGAACATAGCGTCTACCAGAATGATAATTTTTAGCGATATTAAAGTAAATTAGATAGTGAGAGTAAAATACTGAAATCGTCAACGATGAAGTATTATTTTTCTTTTAAGTTAAATAGCAATGTTATCTACTAAAATGATAATAAATAAATTTTTAGAAATGCTTAAGGGTTAATTTATTAACTATCACTAGGAAGGTTTAATTGTTATAAATTGAACAAGAGAAAATCTCTCTTGAAGTCATGTCAATGTAATTTATATATCTAATAAAATGAAAAGCTTGTACACAGGCTGGTTTAATTGACACACAAATATATATGGAATAAAAACAAAGCCCTTAAATACATAACAAAATTTACAAATGTACAAAAAATGTTTTCAATTTAGAATAAAATAGAATTAATTAAATGCCAAACACTTTACGAAACTTTTCGTTACCAACATTTTATTAATTCTTATTAAAAGTATATAAGGAATGAAAAGATTTAAATTATGAAATTAGACAATTAGTTTGTATCTAACAAAAGGACATACTCAAATCTGAATATTTGGGTTATAGTTCAATTTTGATCTCAGCGCTATCACATTTACAATTATAAATAAGCCAGAAATAGAATTAATTCATAGCTAACACTTGATATCGAAAATAAAAGTTTATTCTAATTTTTGACCTCACGAACGGAAGAAATCCCGTCACCATGGTATAACTATTTCAATTATTATGAGCACAATATTAATCTTATAAGCGTAAGTAATAGAGAGGAATCATTTCAAAAAGAATTTCATATCCGTTAAAGCTAACAAAGTACACCGACTTCGGATTGACCCAATAATTTTTTCATTAAATCTTTTCCAAGAAAAAAGGTAATGCGACAAGGTATTACCTAGTCTATAATAAGAACATTTTGCGTACGAGACAACTATCGTTTAAATACTCATTTCATTGAAAGAAAATATGAACTCGAGGGAAGATCATAATCATACCTAAAACTTGATCAATGCCAACGAAATTAATCAAATTATAAATATTTATAATCATAAAAAGGGTAAATTATGCATTCCAAATTAATCTCAGTTACGTATTAAAATCCATTTATTATATCACTCAATTTGAGATGAAATACAAAGGTTCTGATTAATAACCTACGCTGAAGTTTTCCGAACAGAAAAGCGTGGCCGTGGCAATATACTATGGCTATACTAGATATTTAGATACTATACAATCACTTTCATGAGAAACGAATGCCAAATTATATATTTTTACTCTATCTATATAATTTTAATTAGCTAAAAAGCGAAGAGTAAAATCAATCGATAGTCCATTTCAATCCATCCAGAAAAATTAAAGATTGTAAAAATATAATGAATAGCAGGAATTCTCCTACATTAAAATAAAAAACACCTTAAGTACATGATATTATCATATTTTGCAAAAAGAAAAGTCCAACATAATAAAATAAATAAATTATTTGATGTCATCAAAACATATCAATAAATTCACAAAAGAGAACATAATATATTTTGAGAATATCGTAATTCATTAAGTCGAAGTAACAGCAAATTTGATTCAAATACTTGTCACTAAAATATCAGATAAAGTATTGCCTAGAAATGTAACTAAATCGCGGTAAATGTCAAAATTATAACATAGATAACGATAAGTATGTCACTCCTGTCATCTTTCTTACTCGTATATGTAATACCAAAAGAATTGATTTGAACTTCGATCTTACGTTGCTTCAATATAATTCCGTAAATGATAATAGATAGAAAATTTTAATGAATATTAGATATTAAATTTTTCCTAATGCTCAAGCGGGAAATATGAAAGAAACATATACCTCGTTTAAAAGTATGTATTATTTCATCTTCGCATTTACATAATTTAATAAAATACATTCACCCTTAGCACTTGCAATGATAATTATTAAAAATATTACAAAAGAAACGTATTTACAATGTTACTTACCTAATAGCATCGACGATGTTTCACGATTTCGGAACAAAAGTCACTCGCTGCCATTTAACCTAAGTTAATAAGTTAACAGTTATAATATTTTCCTAAAAAAGGGTGAAAATTTGTATTTGATCGAAATATGAAATACAAAAGAGAAAGTATTTCGATTTCAAATTTCAAAATTTTAATGAACAGAGTGACAACATGACCACACTCGAAGAAATCACTTAAGAAACTGAAAAATTTCCTAATCCGTTAAAGTTCAACAATTCGTCCTCCTTTCTGATTGGCTGTATCCGATTAAACCACGCCCACTGAATGTTCAGATATTTTTCTCATAATTCATAATTTTAAATGAATCACTGATTTTTACCCAAAAACTGAATTCTAAAAGAATTATTTTTCATTTATTCAAATTTGAATGATTTTTATAACTTCCTTTATACTTAGTGATATGTTATTTAAAAATCACTCAAGCTTGGTTTAAGTTTAATATGGCGGCTTCGGTAAGAAAAATTTACGATTACATATTCGTTTTTTCAATTTAATTTATAAGATAAATTAAGAGAAATCTTTTTGGAAATGCATGTACTTTAATTAATTATAAATCAGTTGCATTCTATTTTAAATAATTGTCAAGAATAATATAAAGGATTTGGATATTACAACAAATCTTACGGAATTTCACTATGCATTTCATTAATCTTATTCGTAACTTATTTGGATGCCCTTCAAAACAAATCATATGACATATGTTATATATGAATGTATATATGAATATACGGTGAAATATAAAGATATGAAAAAGATGCAATAGATGGCTAATTTCTATTATTCTAAGCAAAGAAATCGATTATGATGCGCACAAAAGAAATAGATCGCCTTTAATGCAATTTATAGAAACTGAATCATATGCCATACACATGCTCAAAGAATAAGTAATTTTTATGCAGAGTATTAGTTAACGAAGTTTTCAAAACGGAAATTACATAAGTTTGCGAGATAAAGAATCCCCGTTTTACCATTTTTATTTATTATTACGCATATCTGTAAACATTTACCAACAATAATCACTTTCTATTTCAATGCACTTGAAACAAAAGAAGACACTTCTGTAATAGATAGAAATCTACTCTAAAACTAAATAAAGCTGCTTATTTTAAGTACTCATGCTTTACATTTAAAGTATCTAAATCATATGAATGAATAAAAACTCATAGGAATATGAATATCTTATTACATATTAATATTTATAAACATTGAAGACAAAATGTTCTGATCGAGATTTTATGTACGTTTATTCTTTTGTCATCCATAAGGAATTGGATTGTCAGCAGAAATGACGAATTATATCTAGGTTACTAAGAGGATATTAATTATACTATCATGGCAATTTGGCTGCCCCAAGAAAGATACATCACTAAAGCTATGTTCACATACTTTATTTAGCATTAGAATAAAAACTATAATAATTATGGAAGAACTCATGTACATATATTAAATGTATAGGATGTATATAAAGAACATCAGCCACTCACAGTAGAACTTCTTCAAAGAGGAAGATTAATTCACAACAGCAATGATAAATGGTTTGGGAAACGCATAGACTAAAGAGAGATTAAGAGAATGCTTAAATTATAATCTCGGAGGTCAGAATATTCATGGTCATGCATAGAACACATGGTTTCCTAATTGATTGCCCGAAGATAATGCCTAATGTGGAGAAAAATGGAATGTATTCCATTAATTAACTAATAGCAAGAAAGTGGAAATACTGATGACATGCTACCAAGGGAGTGAGAATTTTTATCTTAAGGATGAAAAAGATTTTAATACCGAAGAATGGACAGTTGAGACAACTTTATGAACTTCGCGAAAAAAAGAAAACTTAAGGATTCTTAAGGAAACTAAGTATAAAAGAAGAATTTGGGAATCACAACTCACAACCTTTAACGGGCAGGTAATGATACTAAATCATGGATATATCTAGACAATTTTCAGCAATATATTTTCAATTCATTAGTTACCCAAGGAAGTTAATGGTCCACTCGAATGAAAACATGAATAAAGCTCATAAAAGTACTTACTTTGGACAACGGTTGGAACCATCTACAGGAAGGTCTTCTGTTAAGACGATCCTGTTCCTTCTCCATTGTATTCAAGGCGTTCTCTCACAGCATTGTTCATCGTAAGATACACCTCACTATTTGTTTCAACTCTTCACAAAACTCACTTTATTTGCACACACTTCAAACACAAAAACGTCTAGTTCAATTCACATAAAACATAACTAATCTTTCTGTTTTAATATGACGAGAACGCGATTTATCTCTAAAAGGTAATAATGAATTTTCTAATCGTAATGCACGTTATTCACATTTCAGGAACAGAAAGAATAACTGGAATTCTCGGATTGCATCGTAGACATTTAAAGACGCTAAGTATTCACGTGTTTCGTAGATACCGAAAAACTGATTCATGCTAGGTAGCGCTGTGAATAAGGCATATTCGATTCGGTTTAACAGCGGAAGTTCCAAGAGTCACTTAAAATCCCGCCTATTTAGATCGATGTAGTTAGATTAACAGCACATATAAATAATATGGAAAATCTGGATTTATCTAGCAAACTTGGCTTCATACGGTTTTAGAAACCTTTTTAATTTACACTCTGCATAAATATTATTATCTCTCAGCATTACCATAGCTTATAATTGGGGTTTATATTCATTGAAGCAACTAGACTGGACATATATAGCGTAAGACATACGCTAGAGATCCATCTCTATTTAAATACCCTGTTAGCCAACTTCGTGCGTTTGGCAGGGTATGCATGTATTAAGATTCTATTTACCTAATAGAATATTTTAGTTTATCATTCGCGGAAAAAAACGAAATTAGAATCTTTTTGTTTTAGTATCTGATTCTCTTATTTTCCTCACTATGTTGGGACGGCCTACATTGCAGAGAGGGCGCATTATATCTTCGATATCTTACGTAAACGTGGTTCTCTGAACTTATGTAATCATCTATTTTCTAATGACTTCCATTCCGAGTTCTTAAGAATTGCAGTGATGCTCTCTGATCGATCTTAGCCATAAATACCTTTCGTTGCACCTTATCTATTTCCCGAGTTCTTCATCGGCTAACGGAGTCCGATAATATAAGCGCATATTCGAGGTGAGGCCTCACTAACGCAAAATAACATCGCTGGCGGGCTTCTTTGCTTCATCCGACTTTTCCCAAAACAAATCCGAGCTTCTCAAGTTCCTTTCGAAATGTGTTTGATTAGACCGATTCTACCGTTAATAATTTTTACCATCCGAGTACGAGTAATCTTTGGTAAACGATTTTCTGTCAAAGAATTTAACTACTGAACATTTATTTGCATTTAGTTCCATTCGCCAAACGCCGAGTCATTTCATGATTGTATCTAAGTTATTCGAAAGGATCAATTTATCCTATTTTTTCTCAATCTCCTGTAAATCACCGTATCTTCCTCAAATATCCTATTTTGAATATCAGTAATTTTACTTATATAATATTTTACTAATATAAATTAAAAACAGTATCGGTCCGATGACGCTTCCCTGCTGCAAACCAGAAGTAAACTGAATTAGTACTAATTACATCAAGTACAACGCGATACTCTCCGTCGGGTAGGAAGTCCCATTTTATTACTTCTGTATTGATGCCCGCGAGTATTAATTTATGCACTAAATTATAATGAAGGACCTAGTAGAATACTTTACCGAAAATCAAAAAATATCGAATCGGGTTGCCTTTTATTTTCAGCAGATTTCAGGATCGTGTCCAAATTATACCGGCTGAATCACGCAGGATGGAGATTTGCGAAAACTATGTCGATGCCTAGCTTTAAACTTGGAAGAAAATTAATTAGGGAACCAGCAATTATATGCTCTATAATTTTTGCACACAAATTTCAAAAACACGGTTTTGAGAAAAAAGCGTTTTAAGTTTTAGTTACGAATAACTATAAAAATATATTGACTTACTGTTAATATCTGCGACTATCCACTACACCTGGTGCATATAGCAAATTGTCTTCTTTTTCATAGAGGTTAAGCTACATATTTTCTTCTCTAAGATTTATTCTAGTCTCCCATGTACTGCTTAACTGCTCTTCTGCGTCGTCAACCTCTCGCGGTCATAGTTATCACCGTAAATCTTGTATTGCAAACCAATTTGTAGCTCTAAATCGTCCTTCATCTAAATAATAGCATAAAATCCTTCATTGAAATGCCTCAAGCAATCTAGACTGCGATTTCTAGATATTCTTGACGGAATTAAGGTGTTTCCTATCCAGGCGCCAAACAGTCGAATTAAAACTTTCGCTTGCATTTTGTATAAGGCCTCCAAGACATATTCTTGGTAAATTTTCAGTAGATGGTTCATTATAAATTTGAGGAAAATATTTTTCGGATTCAGGATGAAGCGGTCTAGTATGTTTAAAGTTTTCAGAAACCTGAGTGATGCGAATTTTGCACCAACTGTAGAGTCCCGATAGAAATCATGCCTCGGTTGTTCATCTGTGGAGCATAAATGGTAATAGGTTGCCTTTATTGCCTTAGTCATATTTTCCACGGAATTAAAATTATTTATTAGAGCCGATCCATAATATTTTGTAAATTGTTTAATGAGCTGATCAGTCAACTTTCCCTTTCGCTTCCAATTTCTTCGTCTTCCTTATATTTCTCAATGTTGAAACCATTCTTTTCTCTACGTGTCCTATACATTCACTTTTTGTTATGGCAAAATGCTCACCGTATGGTTTAAGATCTGTTGTTGCTTAGAACGTTTTGGAATCTCCATCCATAAATTTGTTGGCAGAAAGTCTCACTCTCTGCCATTTCTTCTTTAACAGCCTTTTTGCAGATCTCATCAAACACAGCATTTGTACTGCGATGAATATGTCCTACCATCATGTCATATGTATCTCTGCTGAGTCCTTGACCAAGTCCATGAGGCCGCAAAAAAATCAATTCTTTCTCCACCCAAAAGGCTCATAACAAAAATAATTCTATCCGTGAATGAATCATCTTTACCATTTAGTTTGCATGCTAAGTAGCTTATTATTAACGATAGAATTTCGTTTAAAATTTCTGCAAAGTCAACGAATTGCAAAGTTTTAATATTCATTATAATATTCACAATTCAGAATAGCGAAAATACTCCGTATCACTGAGTGGTTTAGCGAAGTCTTTTGAAGTGCATCTGAAGGATCTTACTCCATAAAATCGTGTTAGGTTAGGCCGTTTTAGGGCCGTTATAGAGATACCATACTCAATGGCCCAGTTGCTTCCAGAAAACATAGCTCCAAGAGTGCCTTGTCGACCACCCCTTGAGTTTTATTGCACTAGTTCATGTATCACTTGAGATGTTGAGTCTCCAAAGTCGATTGTCACTCAAATCTTTAGTTATCGGAGTATCGGAACATGTGAGGCAACAGGTATCAGTAGAAGTAAATTCTGTAAAATGAAGATAGTGGCCACAGAAGGACCGCTTATGGCACCACGTAAGGAGAGGTAAATCGGAATTATTTATCGAACAAGAAGAGTAATTCAGTTTGACGATTTAGCGAAAAATGCAGTACGTCGTCAGGTTCACTCAATCTTTTAAAGAATATTCCTCCGACTATTGATTTAGTCTTGCAAGCAGTGAATGACGATGTCGCTCTACCCAATTTTAAACGTTCAAACATTAGGAGGTTTCTTAAGGAAATTGGCTTCAGATTTGGGAAAAGGAGGGACCGCGAAAATAGAAAGATAGGCTGCCGCTCAATACACCACGCGCGGAGGTCCTCGTTACGGTCGTGTTAAAAATTCGTTATTGGCAATACTGTTGAACGTAGACTATTAGAATGCGAACAAAAATAAAGTCAGTATTTTCTGAGAAACTTTCTTACTGGAAGTTCTTTCTTACGTTAATAGGACGGAAAGTAGCACGCGACTACATTTTGAACTCATTTTGCCAAAAAGTCACGGTATTTCCTTAGATTTCTTCTCGTTATTTCTCCAAAAAACTTTTAAAATAAAATTTGACAACATAAGCGGAAAGTAAATAAAACGAGGCAAATATGTATTATCTTGAAAGATAGACCCAAAGTCCTCGGTTCGAAGAAAATCGCAATCGATTCTCACGATTTCTTGAAAATGTAACTTTTTTAATTTCCTTCGTTATATTTATTATTGTTATATTTTTAAACTTGTATAATTTGCACTAGTTTGTTCACAAATCTTTTTCCTAATTATCGATATTGTTTAAAACTAAATTCTTTCAATTTCATTTTTCTCAACAAAATCGGCAACAGCGCGCTGGAATCTCCCGTTTAAAATGTGCAGGGCCATATGAAATATGTGGTCTCTTCATGATATGAAACATAGTATAGGGTATATGATTCATTAACATTATTCAAGGAATCTGTACAGGTGTTTCCTGAAATTTTATGTAGACCTTCCTAGATAAAACTGCATGGGGGATGGAACTGCAGAGGAAGGAGAGCCCAAAGAACGATGGCTGAGGGAATGAAATGAAATCTCTAAAATCTGTGAAATAATTATATATATAGATAGAGTGTCATAAATATCTGTCTGAGGGTGAAATGTTTTTTAGTTTTATCTCAGAAATAATACATATAGTTAATTGCGAGAGTTTTTTAAACAAAAGCAACAAAAATATTATTAATTATTATATTAATATATTAAATTATCATTAATATTATTACAAAAGGTCACATCTTTGGAGAAATGAGATGCTGGATGTACAGCATTGAATGGCAGAAACGAGGTTAACCACATTCAAATAATTTATTTTGGTTGAAAAGGAAGATTCAATCAACAGAAATCGACGCTATTATATCGGCTGAACTTCCTAACCAAGAAGAAGATCCTGATTTATACGCTGTGGCAACTGGAAATATGATCCATGGACCATGTGGAAATATAAATCGGAACTCGCCGTGTATGAATGATGGGAAATGCACCAAAAACTATCCTCGAAAATTAATTGAAGATACACAGACAGGAAACGACGGCTATCCTTTATATAGACGGCGAGCTCCAGAAAATGGAGGTTTTACGGCAATACTGAAGACTCGATGCAACGTGGAAATAGACGTGGATAACAGTTGGAGTGTACCATATTCTCCATTATTATCAAAAATGTTTAACGCACATATAAACGTAGCATACTGCAACAGTGTCAAATCTATTAAGCATACCTGCAAATATGTTAATAAAGGTTCTGATATGGCAGTTTTTGGTGTAGGCAATGAAGACACCAACAATGAAGTAAAGCGTTATCAGTTGGGAAGATACGTCAGTAGCAACGAAGTTGTTTGGCGAATCTTCGGACTTTCCATTCATGAACCTACTATATCCTACTGTGGTTCACCTTAGCATTCATTTAGAAAACGGTCAACGAGTATACTTATCAACTGATAGTGCCGCAAGAGTGATTGATCAGCCGCCAAACACAACTTTAACAGCATTTTTCCAACTATGCCAGCAGGATACTTTTTCAAGAACACTATTGTATTCAGAATTGCCGAGATATTATACGTGGAATACATCAAGGAAAGTCTTTTGTAGAAGAATTAGGTTAAAAACTTATATATTCTTTCTCCTGGGTATGAAACAAAAAATGAAGTTTATAAACAGATGTTAAATAAAAAAGATTCTTAAATTTGTATGAAGTAGTGTATTATTGTACTTTATAATTTGTTGTTATTTATGTAGTATATTTAAATTATTGTTTCTCCTTAGCCCGTGCAAAGTCTTCAGCTAGTAGATAATATTTTCCGGTTGCTTGCGTAATTAGGTTTCACCTTCAATAATACATAAGTGAAACACACTTAAGAAGATTGAGGGATTGGACTAGAAATGCAAGGCCGTAATAAGTTTAATGATTCGACACTTTCGCAGGTTTGCAAGAATTTAATAATAATAAATTTAATTTAATAAGAATTTAATAATAATACATGGTCGAACACTACTTTTAATATAATTACAAGAATTAAAATTTATTTTTATTTTGTTCATTACATGTATTAAAATATTTTTATAAACTTACCTTACTCCAACGTACTGCAATTTCATACTGATGGATATGGACTTGTGTTGCCATCAAGCATGTGAGGAAAAATTCTCAGGGTCCAGCCGAAATATTTCCTTGGTAAATTCAGGTGTAGTTTATAAAAATTAGTAGCCTCAGACTTATCAATGAAACAAGCGATGTATTTGAATCGTATTCGAAAGTAGTGGGTATTTTAAAATCATATAAGATATTACGTATTATTAGAACAAAAATCTTTATATTCTATTATTTCTCTCTATATTCTATTCTTTCTTTATATTCTAAATTAGCTATTTAAAGCTTCAATCACTTTAAATATAATCATTTTTATCTAGTAAGGCAATGACGCATCGTACTTTAACTGATTAATATGTGTATTAATTCGTTTAAGTAAAAATTTAATTAATTAATGAAAACATTTAATGTTTCTCATCTTTTTCATTCGTCTTCAAGCTGTGAACTAATATTTACGACTGTAAAACAAAATTTAAATTACTTTTTTCCCACAGACTAAATGGAAAAATAAAGGAAGTAAATGAAGCTCAAGAAGGCAAATGTACGTAAGTAGAATTTACATTTAAAAAATTGTAATTAGTTAGTTCTACAAATAAATCGAATACTTTCTTGATATGTTAGTGTCAGTTCAATCAATTATTATTATATTTCCTACAACTATTTATAACCAATCATATAAAATATCCACATTAAAATAAAAAGTTTGGGATTCTACATATATATTATTCAATAAACATATAATGGATTTTTAATAAAAATTTAACCCAATTTTATACTTAACATGTAATAATACAATAAATAATTGATTCCTCGAGAAGGAAGAAGTTAAAACTTTCCTGGATATTTGATAAAAATTCAATTTATCAAAATAACCAATATTACTGGAGTATAAACGAGGGGATTGCTCATAATAAATTTGTTTCCAGAATTGCAGCACAACGTGACCAGAATAAGTGAAAAGTCTCGACGCCTTTCATTCATTTCATTCTGCGAGAAGATGCGAACAATTTTGAGTGTAGGTTAATAGGTAATTTTACTTTTATTTTCCACTAAATATTGTTCATATTCTTATTTTTTTCGATTATATAAGACTAAGGATTAGATTTTCCAACTATTATAAACATAGGTCACTGATTACATACAAGATAATCGACAAAAAAATTTTGAGTAAGTTTGATTTTCGGGAACAGAAATCTGAGCTGATTCAATATCTTTTCTAAGACATCGGAACGAAAACATCAAAGTTTGATTCACTCTCGGAAATACGATTTTCTAAGAACACTTCTTTATTCTTTTCAGTCACCAGACATCTACAAAACTTTTCGGTCGTTGGAGATAAAAATCATGCAACGAAGATAGGAAATGCACAGCTCACATCTCGGGATAGGAAAAAAAAACAGAAATATGTGATCTAGATAAAACTTTATTCGAAGCACAACAAGAAAACAACTTTCAAGCTTTAACATTTACGTTCAAAACGTGCTTTGATTTCTTATTGAAAATTTCCTCTCGGAAACTCCTAAGGCGCTATCCTCGATACAGCAAAAATTACAACATATCGAGGGTTAGAAAAATTCAAAGATTTTGTGTGATTTGTGAAGACCATCGCTCAACTCTTTCCCTAACGCACGACAAATAAACCCTAAATATCGAGAAAAAGCTCAAGCATAAACAGTTACAAAACATCCTAACGACTAGTTTGATTTCGAAATGGTGTCAGAATGAGAAATGAGGTAGGACTACAAACTCAATATCTCTCAACATTTCCGTGCGATTAATGGATTAAAAAATCTCTCCCTAGCGATGTTCTTTCAAAGAGATAAAATAGAACCACCGAAAGCTTAAAAAAATATACTTCGGTGGTAAATATTTTGAGCAAAAGGTACGCTTTGCGGATATTTGGGAACTTCTTTCTCTGCTTCACAAATGGCAGTTCATCCACAATATGGGTAACCTTCATAATTTCACCGTCAAAGAAGTATAACATGAAATATACAAAATAAAACTCGCAATAGCGAATACAACCAATACAAATAGATTCAAATTTGGGGAATGCGTCAAAAAATTACGGGAAGCCGAAGATCTCTGAAATTCAATATAAATAAGTGTACACAATTATCTTCCACAGAAGAGACATTCACAGCCGTTCAAAATCGAACAAAAAATATTATCAACCCTCTGTGCAAACGACATACATGTGTGTGGAGTGAATAGACTATGATGAGATCTTCGCTTCCAGCGATAATTAACTCTTACAAGATTATTTAAAACGAAAGACTGAACAATAATTGGAAGCACTTTGAGGTGATGGAAGTTGAATCGAGGAAACGTAGCTTAAAAACTTGTTATAAAATGAAATGATTTTAATTATTCTGCGCAAATGGTAAATGAATGTTTCCTCCTTTTGCGGGGAGGAAAGAGGAAATAACGGGTTCGTCTCCTGGCGTCGAGATGGCACCGTATGAGAGGCTGCGTTGACCGTTCCTGGGCGCGAAATACGAACTCTTCTCAATTCGAGAACACAGCACTGCTTCTGAAGTTGCGGGAGGCCAATATGATGACCCCAGTGGCGGATACAGCAATTGCTCTAGGAATCGAGTGACGAAGAATATATCAGATACTTTCAATTATATCAGGAATGAACCAATCGAAAGACCATGCAAAAATAAATCTTTATCGAGGAAGATAAAGCACAAACAAGTCAAAAACCATGCAGTAATGAGACTGTTAATAGGCCTATAATGGAGAATTTTAACAAAGACATGCATCAAAAGATCATCAAATCCCAATTTAAGATACTGGTAACATACAAATAAGCAAAAGTATGTTGAAACTCAAAAATTATTGCAATTCCATTAATGTAAAACGTTTTTTTAACTTTCAATTCTACATTTATATTTACATAGTTTCGAAATCAATGTGAGAGGGCGTGACTTCGTGGAATGCCATAGTAATTAAAACAACAGAGTAAATTTCCACAGATAATTGCTATATTCACGACCACGACCTTTCCTTATTTTTCCCAATTTTTTCCTAATTTCTCTTAAATTGTCTGTATTGTTGAAGTCAACAAATTTAATGCCGATATTAGATTGCTGTTGGAATGCATCTAATTGTCTTAACACCTGCATATTAGTTTTCAGCAAAATGCTTCCTGTCACTTTACTTTCACTTTTTTGCAATCACCCATCATAAAAACTAAATATTGCCAAATTTATCACAGTAAAATAAAATATTATGTTTATATCTTTACATGCCTAATTGATAAACTTAGTGAGCTAAAAAATCAACTTTGATGCAGGAAAGATGTATTCGTATTTGTGATTGCTACCTCAGATAATACAGTTGGAACCTTTATTCTGGATAAACTAACAAAAGACCATAATATCAATTAAGAATAAATGGACGAGATTCATCAAAGGAAATTCTATTTAAAAAAACGATTAAGAAAAAAATTCTCTGATGTATCCATATAAGGTGACAGGGGATAGAAATGTAGAGATTTCTGAACAAGATAAGGGATTGCTTGACAGAGCAATGTACAGTGGGGTTCTACCCTAGGACCAATGCAGTAGCAGGCCTGCCACGAAACCCAGAAACTAGTAAAAGCTGTAACATATAGTAATTTAAATTTATAACTTAGTTATTAGGTGAATATTACCTATTTGTGGATATAATTATTTAATTTAAATTGTTTATTTACCATGTATGTATTGCAATATTAATTTATTGAATGTTAATTCTGTGTAATAATAATATATCATCTACATTGAAGTAAAAATTCAGACTGAAAATAATCCTCTTACTTTCAAACCTGTCAAATAAATTTATTAATTGAAAAATGGCCATAAATAATAGCTAAATAAATTAATTTAAATTAATATTGTTTGGGAAGAAAATAGATATACATGATAAATTGTATTGATTACAGACTTTTGATAACGGACATTAATATAAATACAAATCATGAATACAGAGCATAGATAATATTATAAACTAACTGAACACATCTTAAATAATCATATTTAGTAAAAGGACCTATTTATAACATTGACAATCGATCAATCCAAGTCTCTTCCTGTTTTTGATGTTCATTAGTTCATGAGCGTCTATTGACCAGTGATATTATTGTATATAATAATTGTATGATAATTATTGTATGTTTATAGCTTGCATATATAAATATAAATAACTGCCACCATGTATACAGCCTACTTGCAGTTTCTTAGTTATAATAACAATAATAATAAAATTAATAATATAAGAGAAATTTTCCTTAATTCTCTTCCAAGTAAAATCATAAATCTTGAACAGAAAAGGATACATCATAGGCATTCATGTTAATTTTTCATAATAGGCTAATTTCAACACAAAACGTTTTGTTTATAAAAATAGATTCTCATCCATGGAAAAATGCTCCTAAATTCACGACTATAACCTAATAAGGCTTTATAATCTAAATTCACTAGTATTTCACTAAAATAACTCAAAGATAGCACATTATTTCAAAACAGCCTTTCATAAGCAGATTCTTTGATGGAGTAAATTTTGAAAATCAACTGCAGCTATCAAGATGAACAAATTATATATATTTTAATATTATATATAAAAATATTTTGCTGTTGACAAGCAATACACTTAGGACAAAGTATTTTGATTTTAAGAATGCCGACTGACACACTAAATTCAGCAACTAAAGACTTCTTTACTAGAGACTAATTATTCATCATTCCTATGCACACAAACATATACTTACAAATGCATGAGCAGGGTGAGTTTAGAGTGGGAACATGTTTTGATATTTGTGACGCTGTAGTCATCACGGTAACTGAAGGCCTTCAGGATAGTGGAGTAACTGAAAAGTAGTAATAATGATACATTTTTATCAGTACACTTCTTAGACATAATGACAGAAGAGAAACAAAAATCTTTGACAAAATCTTTCGTATTTTACTTGAGAGAAATACAAGATCTACATTGTTTTAATTTAACAATTTAATCATTCTTTAATGATCTTATCTAGTTCATATTTTATGGATGATTTGAACAATGGCACAGAGCCAAAACAAAAACTAATCACGAGTAAATTCATCATGTGTGAAAAGAATTCAAAATTTGGTAATAATTATTTATAACCAGATACATACTAGACAAACTGAAAGAAACAGTGGTAAAGTACATAAAAAGGAAAATAGACCTACTTGTTATATGAATTAAATCGACGCAAACCATTTGGCACTCACTCTGTCGGTAGAGCATGAGACTCTTAATCTCAGGGTCGTGGGTTTGAGCCCCACGTTGGGCGAAACTTTTCCTGATAGCCAATTGTTAAACAAGAAGTTGATTTTTGCACAACTTCACAGACATTCAAATCCATTTAATGTTTACTTTATACCTATATTTTTCAGGACTCTTAACTAATAATGAAAAGCAGACCAGCAGTAAAAGCTTCACCCATTCCGAAACTGGGTAGGCTGGATGAGTATCTCACCAAAATTATGTTTTTATAATGGCTTTGTTTAACAAGGGGGAATATCATAACTAAAATCTGCAGAAAAATAAGAAAAAATATACCACAATATTTTAGTTCATGACTATTGTTATTTAAATATTGTTATTTAAATATTGTTAAATTACAGTTGTTAAGACTATTTGGATAGGTTATAAATGTATCAGCTGTACAACGTTGCTCAGTTTTTAGCTCTTTTATGCAAAATTTTCGATTTACAGTAGATAAGATCGAGGGCACATAATGCACATAAACTAATATTCAAGATAATTAAAAAACTGAGGTAATTTTCTCATAAGATTAGCTTACAACCTACTGAAGCCAATGTCAAACAATTTTATATGTTGAATACTTTCCCTTTTTCCAGAACATGATTAATTACTTTCCTTACCTTTTCTGATGACAGAACATGAACAGTGAATACTGGATATAATTCATGGAACTCGTAATAAGAATTAATTTATCATATTTCTCAAGCATTCATTTCCACTGTCTAATTTTATCAATAATACATTTTATACTACCCCCAACCCTTTAATTAAAAGAAAAAGCAACTCTAGGAAACACGTTTTGC
The DNA here is from genome assembly GCA_020796165.1 of Pantala flavescens. Taxonomy (NCBI): domain Eukaryota; kingdom Metazoa; phylum Arthropoda; class Insecta; order Odonata; family Libellulidae; genus Pantala; species Pantala flavescens. The sequence goes on from CM036883.1 coordinate 52,664,201, forward strand.
ACTGATGGTAAAACTTTCAAAACCCCATCAATCATATTTCTCCTAGTGACTCTTGCTTGAATTATAGTGCCTTTCAATATATAAAATGGTTTAGTGGTAAAAATATGGAAGTTTTCATCAATAATTAATAAAAGATATATTACTCTTTCTTAATACAATTTTACTTATTAACTATCATGAATTTATCTATTTTAGAATTGTGAGGTAAAATTCTTTCCTAGTTCATAATATATTACTATGCCAATCAAAGTCAAGGAAAGTAATTTAAATAAGACAAAATATATAGATACTATTATTTCTTATTCCACCCAAAATAAAATTACTTACCAATGATCTGATAATGCAGCAATTGTAGCACAATATGTTGAACACTTCTTTACATCTACAGAACCATAAGCAGACAGCATCCATTTAACCTAAAAATATTGTGCAATCAAAAATTATTTAAAAAATAAATCCAGTAATATGGTATAATTTATTCTTTCCCTAATTGTTCAAATGAAAACAAATAACCATATTCGTAAAATAGTTAGTTAGTTAGGTATTTACAAATGATTTATTTTATTCAATAATGAAAGAATAACACACATAGGAAAATATTTTTAGACTTATCGAGGCAAAAAGTTAATACAAAATCCTAGTAGTCCTAAGTAATTTATATAATTGTGATCTTTAACCAGATGTTGACGCACCAGGTGCAGATATGTAAATAGAGAGGAATAAGATTTTAAATGTAACAATTCCAAAACAATGCTATAGTTCAATCTAACCATAGAGGCTAAAGTCACCCATCTTTAATTTCATAGCCATTAAAGCTTAAAAAAGAATGTGCTTTTTGATTTTCTAAGTGAATAATTTATTAATCTTAATTTTTAAAATTCTAATACCTCATATGTGAAGCAAAAGCATTCTAGAGATTATTATACAATTTAATATATGTTCTTAGCGCCTAAATTATGAATTTAAAAGGAACCATATCCTAGCATATGTTACACACCATCTGTATCCACAAAAACAAATTCCTTGAAGATATGCAACAACACTGCATGTGTGTCCTGTTCTAACAAGAGCAGCTCTTTTTGTTCACTTTCTTGTATATGCATTCCTAAGGAGTATAAATGCTAAAAAATGTTTCTCATTTATCCTCAATCTAACTTCACATCTGTTTCCTATATTCATTTTACTTATCTAAAAAAATCATTACCCACACATGGTAGAGAATTCCCCTTAACACAACATTTCTTGTTCTTCATATAGACCAGGGGTCTCCAAACTATGGCCCGAGGGCCACATCCGGCCCGCGGCTGATTTTTGTCTGGCCCGCGGAGAGCTAGCATACTTGAAAACTCGTTTTAGAGAACATATTTTTTATAGAAAATTAAATTTAGTCTACTGAAGAATTCTAATTTTGTTGAATAATTATTAATACTACATCTACATTGATATGGTCATGGGCTAACTACTAATAACATTGTTGTAGTTTTTACCACCGGCAACAATGATAATATGGTTTTGGCCCTCGGAACTTACTGGAGTAATCGGTATGGCCCTAAGGCTGGAAAGTTTGGAGACCCCTGATATAGACTAATGGTTTCAACTAATAATTTAAGCAGCCCCTGATATCTATATGATGACAATATTAGCATTAGTAACTTTTTATATATTTTCTACCGCTACTCCTTTCCTCAGTTAATTCTCTCATTTGTTGAACATAGTATCAGGTTCTCATGAGTCATCTGAAGAGCAGCTGAGTAGCTCATTGAAGGGAAGGAAATAACACAGTTAAGAAAAAAATTTTGAGGATTCAATTGGAGCTACTTTGAATTATAGTTCAAAAGACCAACTTTAATATTGCACAATTGATAAAGGGAAAACTCAATAGAGCAAATCACTTCTGCGTTTTACAAGTGGAATTAAGTTGGGAAACAGATAGTGCCAAGAGTGTGCCTCTTGAATAAGTTACCCCACTTCCAGAAGAAATAAGAGTATTCTTATGCATACTCATGTTGAAAATGAATAAGAAGCATAGAATTGAATTTAAGAAGAAATAACAGAATTTAGACATAAAGCTGCTCTAAAATAACATACCCTTGATAGGACTTCTGTTAAGAGAAACACCTAATTCAAGTTTACTAGTAAAAACCAGATACTATGGGTGGTAAAATATAAACAGTACAGTATTTTAAATGGAATATTTATAAGATAACATAAAAAACAAATGATTATAATAAATATTTCCACTTAATTTTATGAATAGTGATTGTGAAAATTCAATATCTATGTAAATGTTGACACAAACTTTTCAAGGAAAGCAAAAATTGCATCCACTCTGTATTTACATACCTCATTCTACTGTCAAAAAAAAGCATGAAACTGAGTGTGCTGCATTGCATACGTAGTTGATATTAAGGGGTATAACTGATGATCAATCTATGGCTTAAAATATTACAGAAAAAAAGAGCATAAATACCTTAGTTATGTTTATAGGATCTCTTCTAGATTCTATATGGAGATAAGGAGGCCTGAAGTTGCAAGGATCATCCCCATCTAATCTCTATTAAAAAGAAGATATAATACTTGCATAAATAAATCAAACAGAAAACTAGCTGTAGTATTTAATCTAAGTTCAAATTTAAGGGATTAAAGGACAGACAGCTGTACATGAAGTCTCAAGTGGCTCATATAACAAGGAATGAGGGACATGAAATAAGTCAGGCACAATGAGTAAATAGATCTGGACCCCTCATTTCCTGTCTGTTTCTCATATTAATTCAGCAATCTTTCCAGAATATAAATTGATTTTCTGTTAATTGATATTTTTGTCATCCAATATCCAATTCACATTCTTTATTACTTGGGTTTGTCACAGATACTTGCCAAAAAGGGGCACCTTGCTTGCATTAGATTAATGCAATTGCAATAGTCAACAATTTCTCGCAGGTGTTCACCTGCTCCTAATTCTGTTGAAAGTGGTAAACTGAAAAAGACAGAGAGGAATTCATCAAAAAATTATCAACTTCCATATAAAAGTATCATTTTAATAAAAATTTCTTCAGTATATTCCTATTATTCCTTACTTTCTTCCAATGACTACTTTTAGATGGCCTAAGCGTAAAAAGCAGAAACCAGTACAGAATGAATCCCACCCAGCATCATGAAACTTGGAATTTTCGGCTGTTCAGGAAAGTTGTTGGGATTAATATTTTTTGGATTATTAATCTTAATGTTATTGCACAAATTCCTAAAATTTCTCATTGAAATAAAAAACTTACCTGGGCGATCTAGGTTGTCCCCATGAACTATTTTTATTGCATTTTTTGTCATTTCTAAACCCTTGTCCCCTCTAAAAAATGAATACATTGAGGAAAGGGAGTTAAGTTCCCACAGCTCTGCAATTTTAAAGAACAATAACATTTTTAGATCAACAAGAAGAATTATAGAATACACTACAGAATAATATACATAATGATAAATATAATAATAATAAATACAATATTTTGAAAAATACAAAGAGATTTTACTGAATATACAAAATATCAATCGAAAAAAATACAAAAATATTACAATGAATACAATTTGTCTTTGTTGATAAAATTTAATTCATTACTGATGCGATAACCCAAATCACTAGTAACTCACATATATAAAATTTTTCTATTGTAATCAAATTAATAAAACTTATCAGTCCAACACTAATAAACATGAGTACTTTTTAATGGACATAATTTAAACCACAAAGTTAACATAAGCTGGGACTCTTGGGTTTGTGAGATTAGACTCTGTTAAACTTTGGTAGTTGCCACTGACTTGAACACCAACAATTCTATGTTTATTAAAGAGAATAAAAGGTAAAGATTTCTCAGAATTCTAAAAAAGATGTACTAACAAGTGACCTTTAGGAGTGCGGCGTGGGATTTTGGATAAGACTGGTATGGAGGTGTAGCTTAGATATTACTTATAACAACCTGAAAACACTAGGGGCCAATGCTCCCTTGTTTCCCTGTAATTAATGTTTAAAAATCGCCCATTCTAGCCGCTTCCTATATATTGATAAGCAACCGCTTATCAATAAGCAAGTGGTGCTAGGGTGTTCGATTGCTAATAGAAATGCAAGTGGTTTGAATTCGGTTTATGCTTTTTGTTTTTTTTTCTTAATTCGCTTTATTTTTTAATTTAAATATATGAATAATATTTCATGGCTCATAATTTTAACGGAAAAGTACAGAAAATGTTTAGTTCTTTATAATGTATGATCATTGTAAGGGTTAACCAATATGCAGAATATAGATTATTCCACAGAAATACACTCCAATATATCAACCATCTCAAAGGTATTTTTTTGGATAAATTAAAAATGTAATCAAAAGAATACAAAACTCTCAAAGGGGTGATTTCATTAGCCATTGAGCTGAATACTCGTGAAGATGTTAATCGAATTCACCATATTGATTCACCATCATAATATTTGATATGATTTGATATTCTTGGTTTTCTAGTATATTGAGGTCAGCATTTTTAAGCTTCAACCATATCATCTTCAAAATCATCTTCAGGTAAATGTATAATGATATAATACCTTATTGAAGTCAAATCCTGCATATGATAGGAAATAAAAATGTAAATGCGAATCAACCAATTTTTTGGCAACTTTCCATAACTATATATAAAATTATACTTCAGTCACTTGTATTTCAATTATGACCCAAAAATATGTGAAAGATTTCATGAAAAAATATTTAAGTTTTTTCAGAAGTATCAAAGTATAAAAATATTTATAGTATAATTTTGAAATAACTATGAATTTCCTGCTATCCAAAAATTAGTATTGTGTAAATTTAAATAATTTAATGACAGGTCGGGTTGGGATTATACTTGGAAATAATATTCCTTGTGGTTTGGTATCTCCCATAGCCCTTTTCATTATGCACCACAATTAAAACATTGACATTATCAGATATAGTCTTCTAAAATTCTCTGTATTTTTAATGTTAAAATTATGCGCCATGAAATATAAAATAATAAGACAGCATTTAAATTAATTGATGTTTGCCAAAAAAATAAAGCAATTGAAAAAAAAACGAAAAGTATGAACCAGATTCAAACTCAGGCTCTTCTATTAGAAATCTAACATGCTAGCACCATGCCACCATTTGCTTGCTGATAAACGGTTGCTGCGGGGTTTATATAGGAAGCAGCTAGAATAGGAAATTTTTAAACATTAATTACAGGGAAACGAGGGAGCGTTGGCCCCTAGTATTTTCAGGTTGTTATAAGTAATATCTAAGCTACACATCCATACCGGTCTTATCCAAAATCCAGTTACGCAGTCCTAAAGATGTCCTTGTAAGATGTTCCAATTTAAAATTAGGGGTTGCATTTCTAGCATGATTTCTCAACCTTCTATTTTAATAAAAAAATCATTATTTTGTAATAAAGCAAGTAAACTATAATCAACATATTTATTACATATATATTTACTAACCCTTGTCTGGTTTCTTCTGCTTATTGTGAAAGAACCAACTTGATTTATATCCTTAAAGTGAAAGAATATATTTAGAAACATTATGATACAACACAATCAGATTCTTAAGTTAAGGTATAAATGTTGATAATTATTGTCACATTTTACAGTTTTATACTTGGCAAAAGTTATGTTATAGTTTGTAGATTAAACTGTCATACCTCTGTTTAAATTCCCTTTAATGTCAAAACTTATGACTTTTGTATCATAAATTTCAGGAAATATTTGGTGAACAATTTTTTTAAAATCTTTGTACTTCTCTGAAAAATAAATAATTTATATAGTTTAATTACAGTTGTCATAGAAAGATAGAAGATAAAATAAAGATAACCAGATAAAAACAAATACTTATTGGAACACCAATCTAGCAAATTTTGTTTAATTATGCTAATTTGTTTTATTTATTCTTTTACTATTACATATCCTGATATACCTATATCCTCATTAATACAAAGTTATGTTATCATGTTTTAAGAATTGAAATACAATACCCTCGAACATTAATGCAAAAATAACAGGCTTACATAGAAAGCTACAAACATTTATCAGAAGTCACAGACATACCAGGCAAAGGGCAATAAAATTGCTTCAATAAAACCATAATATCTAGAAGGCAGTTGTGTCCTATAATTGGCTTCTTGGCTTCTATGAGTAGCCGAAAGATCTTTGTAGCTCCCAAGAGGAGCTGAATATTTCTTTCAGCTAAGCAGTCTACTTCCATATTCTGAAACACTTTCTCTCCATATTCTTCTTTAATCTTTCTTTCTTCTTCTCTTTCTAATCTTTGTCTCTCATCTTCTTTAATCTTTTCTATCCTAATCTGAAAAATAAGAGAGAAAATAGAATTATTAATATTGGTCACACAATGACAATAAAGATGTGTGAATGATGATGTATGATATGACTTTACAAAAAGAATTCCTTCCAATAAACAGTCAAGGGGATATGAATCCATATTATAAACAAATGATCCAAAGGAAGTCCATTTACATCAATTTTTGTGGGCATGAATGCTGATTCAAGAAACCATAATACATAGTTGATACACTTACAACTGAGCCATCTTCAGCATAAGTCCAAATATCAGGGAAAGTAAGTCGCAGTTCTCTGTGAATGAGATGCTCCCTGAGCTGAAATGTCAAGGAAGGAGGCATGGAGGCATCAGAGACAATATTGTCATCATCCACCTCTTCTAACTTTTGAGCTGGATGGGGATATATCTTGAAAGATTGTCCAGGAAGAGCAGATGGGGTCCATTGTGATACTTGCCAACATGCTCTCTCCAATACAGTTCTTAAATCAGAACTAATATGACAAGCAAGAGCAGGTCGATCTCTCTTCAAGTCCAACCGGAGTCTTCTCTCTTGTTCAGGACTGAGGTATGGGATTCCCTCACTGAAAAGCTATTTTGTGAGAAATTCTTCATTAGAAAAGCAAAGAGATAATATATAACATTTATAACAGCATTAGCATTTAACTAGAACTTTTGAAAACAGGAAAATTTCCAGAAATACTTACTCAATTATATTGATTTACTTATAAATTATGCTATTAGTATTAAGAAATATTTAACTCAAATTAATAATTACCAAATATAAACTTATTTTTAAAATTAAATACTCAAATTTCTGTGATATAAAAGTTAACAGTAAAAATTCAATATCACTAATACACAGAATACACAAATAAAATTACTTTAACACTGTTGAATTAAATCTGTCATTAATTTATGTTGAAAATATCAGTTTATTATAACTAAATAAAATTGGTAATAATGAATAAAATTTTGCTTTATACCAGGAAGAAAAAATTAAAAAATTTCAGTTCTATATTATTTTCAATGATAAAATTATATATTCTATAATCAAAATAACACACATCACTTACAAAAATAGTTAACTTAATAAAATCTATGCCATACTAGACAGAAAAACAAAACTAATGTACAAACATATATTGAATAATAAAATATAATTTATTATATATAATTGTAAACCAAACTCAGACAGAGTAATTAAAAAACCTTACATTTGTGGAAAAAAAATACTGAAAACAATTTAGAGAACAATTTCAGGTTTAATTTGACATTTCTACATGTAATCACAAATTTAACTGTGGAATTTAACTTCATACACTTCAAGCACAAACTATTTGCTTCGATATTTGAGTAAATGTTACATACCTATCTAATATTCTACACAAGCACAAAAGATATATAATAAGAATTTAATTTCAATAACACTAACTTCAATGTTCTAAACTAAATTAAATACTTATTATTAATAAAGAATTTATTTAATGTCTCATCGTATGGACTAATAGTAAATGGATTGAGACCAGTATTACTTATTACAAAAAGATTTTGCAATAGCAATTTAGTTTAAGCAGTTAAATAACTATTATTCCATAAATATAACTTGTTTAACACACTGGACTGTTTCCATGCACAAGAGTTACAAAATAAATGTATCAAGCAAAAGAAAAGGTTGATTTTCATGAGTAACTTAAAACTTATCACTTATTATCATGAATTTATTAATGAAAATCCTCTTATTTATTGCAAATAACATTAAGGCAAGATAGTTATTTACATACATGAAAAGAATCCATATCCTATATATTTTAAGATATACACTTCAGCCTGTTTAACTAGAAATATAATTGCATAAAATACCATATTTTTTGGACCATAAGACGCACCTGACCATAAGACGCACCTGGTTTTTAGAGGAGAAAAATAGGACAAAAAATATTCTGAACCAAATAGTGTAATAAAATATTTAATAGTCTTTATTTTGGAGGCGAGATTGAGACTAAAAGGTCTCTTCTTCCATCTAACCTCTTTAAAAAGTTTAAAGTATCAAAAGAATTAGAAAGAGAAAAAGTAATGATTATAAGAGAGATTTAAGTGGATATAAAAACCTAAGAAAATTCTTAGAAAAAAAATCCACTGCAGGAAAACACCCACAATGAAGGGGTGTGTGAAAAACCTGCACAAACCTACTGATAGAATTATCTAAAAACAGAATACTAAAATTTCAATTTTACAAGATAATCAATGAGTCAGATCATGTTAAATTTGAAAACATATCTTATAACTAAACAGGTAATTAAAAACATTTAATGGTATATTTAAGATGATTGCCAAAAAGAGAGGCAAAGTGTAGATAATAAAATTAGAAGATATTGGACTGAGCTGCAAAAAAAAGAATGTTTCAGGACAGATGCATAGTTAAATGAATTGGAGGTTAAGAGTGAAAGGAGCAGTAGAGAGATCGTTGATCAGTGCTGTAGAGATGTGATGACTGTTGATACAGGAGATAAATTGGATATATGATTAAGATAAGTAAGACATTTTCTTCTGAAACATCGGGTGGAAATGGAAGATTTTATGTGGGAGGGAATGGTATTCCAGAGCGTGGTAGCAGTTATAATAAATGATTTGTGATATGTCTCCGTTCTGTGGTTCGGTATTAGTAAATTGAATCTCCCTCTAGTATTAAAATTATGGACGGACTCAAATCTTACAAATTCGGAAAAGAGATATTCAGGAGATTGCGTTCGCGAAACAGTGCATGAAAACGTTAGAATGTGTAGTTGTTTGCGAGTTTCGAGTTTTATCCAATCTAATTTTTTAAATGCACCTGAAATATGGTCGAATTTTCTCAAATTAAATATAAATCGAACGGACACATTCTGGATGCGTTGAAGCTTATTGGCTAGATCTCTTGATAGATCTTGGTAAACAATGTCACCGTAATCAAAGTGGGGCATGATCAATGAATTTACTAGTCTACTGAGTCGAAGGCTTTACTAAAATAATGTATAACAGAATTTAATAATGTATAAAAGAACAATATTTGATCCTGCGGGTCGGCTGCAGTGGGTCCCGCTGCAGCTCGAATGCCCGGCATTAGTGTCAGCGTCTTAGTACAGCGTCAGTGTCAGTCTTCTATTCGGACCATAAGACGCAGGCACTTTTCTCCCCACTTTTTGGTGAAGAAAAAGTGCGTCTTATGGTCCGAAAAATACGGTAACTCCCAAAGAACAATAATTTACAGCAAACTGTTTCATTAAAGTTATACAGTTTATTAAAATCTCCCTTGGATTAATAATTAATATTATTAATTTCCAAACATATTTTTAGGTTGCTATCTTAAATTATATATCTAATATCATTGGAAGATTATACTTACACTTTTGATCTCTTGCTTTGTTTTACGAGAATTTTAATCATTGTTTCAATATACAATAACATAGAAATTAAAAATAAAATTCCTACAGGAGCGGTAAAAACATTCAAAATTTCAAAATACATAATGGATGAAAATAATTTCTCATGAGATATTATTGGTTCTAAGATGATAAGTAAGATTCCTGATTATAATATATCAACATTTATTATAAATCTTCATGTTGTAATTAACAATTATACCTCAGGCAAAACAAAAGAAGACATGCAAGATGCATGACATGCATTCATAAGCTTCAAATTTTTCTCATAAAATAGAAAAAATTCTATTTTATAATTTATAAACTCTAAGATAAGTGCAAATCATTGTAATTTCATAAGCAAGCATTATAATTTACTTCACACTTGAATGTTAATAATTATCTTCGTGTGACAGTTATAAAGTGTTTCATGTTGGTGAATGAAAACTAATCTTACTGTATAAAACACATTTATTTACACCCTTTAATTTCAATTATTATTTATAATATCCTTACTGAAGACTTCAGAAGCTATTAAGTCGGGAACCCAGTACACCACCATAAGCATTGAGAAGATGAATATTTAAGTGTTAGACATACAAGCAATATAAAATGTTTTACACTTAAAAAGTAATTAATGAAATGGATAAGTAAATGAAATAATGACACAGTTTCACACTAACTGTAATGAATAAATGAACCATGTAACTACCCATAAAATCAAATCATGAAGGGAAAGTGACATTTATAATATATGAAAGAAACCTCAAAATATTATATTATTCTATGAAAAGCATTGAAAATTTTAAAAATATTACAAAATTTGCTAGTGAACATTGATTTGAGATGGCATGCCACAAAAATGAGATAATAGAAAGATAGGAGAAAATCAACCTAATGTTGGTACTTTAATAATAATAGGCATGTATTAATTAAGTTCATCCAGTAATTATTGATAACAAGGAATTCCAAATGATTCTGTTCCAAAGAGATAACAGAAGGTATGAAAAATGACTTGAAAGCAGTGCATGAATGAAAACATTACCTGTGCCATGTGATCATCAGCACATTTTAGCATAATAAATATTTCAGCCATATTATGATTGAATTTCAGTCTTAAGTATAAATTGAATGGAAAAAGAAGCAAGATAAAATTTTGCAATACATTACAGGCATATTATTCATAAATGGCTCAGAAGGCCAAAGTTGTAGATAAAAATTATCTATGGTTCTTCATATTAGAGACTGTGGTAAATGTATAATGATATAATACCTTATTGAAGTCAAATCCTGCATATGATAGGAAACAGAGGGAAGACGCCTGACATACAAAACGAGTGTCCACAGAAAGAAAGGATGTTGGAAGAAGGTAGAAGGTAAAAGTCCTTGCTAAATACTCATCCTCTTCTTTATTTAGGATAAACGCTGTCAAACCTAACTGTATGACCAGAAGCTGATCAACACCAGTTCTAAGTTTCTCATACCTCTCAGCACCAGAATCGAAGAGACTATAATAATGAATAGAGTAAAATTCAAAGCTCTTGAAGGTAAGAATCTTTTAGACTATAATGTGCAAAGTTGTTAAACATCGTCATAATCTACTATACCTCGCCTGGAATCCCTCCATTGAGTGCAAGCCAGTCAGCTCACAATCAACGGAGACAATTGAAGCCTCATCTAAGCTTTTCTTTACATCTTTGAATTTCTCTTGAAAATTATTCCAAAAGATTTCGCACATTTTGTTCGCTTGATTTCTTATACTTAGCTTAGAAACCTACGGATTAATTTTGTGAGACAAAATACATCCAATATAGAGCTTAAATAATAAGTATATGTATTCGAAACGGAATAGAACTGCATAGTAAAATTGAAATGAGAGCGGTCTTTCTGTAAAAACTTTATCGTATGAAAATATACTTCATCAGAACTGATAGTTTCCTTCGACTTCAGAGAGGGTTTTGAAATCTATACAATTTAGTGCTGCCATCTACGAAATGTGTATACTATATCGATTGTAAAAATCCTGGAATGAGACTGCATCGAAATATTAATTATAAAGCAGTCAGCTTCATCCTAATGGGATACAATTTTTTGTTTAAAACGCTATCACGATTAAATAATCAAGAATTAAGTCAAATTACCCCTCATAAGCATCGAATTGCAAAAGTTATAAATCTGTCAAAACCACGAAGAAAATTCGCTAAATCACTACATTTTCTTTAAATTCCTTAACAGAATCCATCAATGATTAACTGAAGGAAATTTATCCATCTGCTCTTTACTTGCAACAACGTTCTGCTAAAACATTTGATATCTGATATTGAGGGAGGGAAATAAGAACGCGCGAGTATCAGAACCACAGATTTGCAATTCCACTATTCATTTTTAAAAAATAGGTACAGCACTCATTACGATACATATGTTTAAAGATTCATTCTGTACGATTTATAACTTCTCTGGGAATAAAATCCGGGACATTTCACTTTTCATTTCATTTCAGAAAATGTCGTATCGTATTAAAATACGCTATGCGAATCATTTCAAAAATGATATTTTGATACATACAATAGGATCCATCAATTGAGATTCTAATTAAAATTTTGCCCAAAAGCCATAATTTCTACGCTCGAAATTATGGAAATCAGAGGAATTCATATAGTAGTGTGGAAAATTCCTCACTTTCATCGTGAAGGAGAAATCGTCAATGACATGATTCTCTGTTCACTAGCGCCACTATAGCTTTAGCGGCGCAATATAAGAACTGCGTACACATCACCTGTCACCAAGAGCCAACAATCGTAGCCCAAGACAGCTGTGGTGAGGACTTCAACCTGAGATAAAGCGTGCAAAACCGCGGAATAACAGCGATCACACGGATGTATCTAATCCCTGATTAAGTGACTTTATAATTTGTGAGTTAGGAAGCAACTTAACATAGATGAGTGCTTGCTTTGAGTGCCAACATCTATAATGTCCACAGGCAAAACATTTTTCCTCCGGTCAGCCCTGTTCGTGGGACTTGTATCGGTTGTTACTACAATTATTTACTTCACACCTGAGCCTGGTGAGTTAATTAACTTTATAATTATCAATAACTAGAATCTGGTAAAACAAAATACCGAGATAATTCAAAATATCTATCAATTAAATATTGTATTATAGATTAAAATAAACTCCGAAGAAATGCCGGTATTTCATGGGTTTTTGAGAACAGTTTGCAAATGGAAATATCTACATTAGTTGTGCATATTTAAACTCTCCTACTTCATTTTAAATAATTTAATTAGATACATTTTAATTATAATGATTATAAATATATTTTAAAGTTAAATGTTTGTATTTTATATTAGGAAATATGTTTTTAATATTTCGTTATATATATATTAGAAATCGTACGCAGAATATAAATGCAATTAACAAATAAAATACAATTTTACTTGCTTCGATAATGAAACTACAGATGAAGGAAGAAACATTTTATATCGCATCGTTGCGCAGTTAAAATTCGATTCACTTTAATAATTATAATACAGACCTCCCGTTCCAATAAATTTCACGCATCTCTTGGAAATTTTAAACGCGGAAACTTCTCCTTACCTTTCATTTAACTTATTCCTCAGCGTTCGGAGATTCTATATCATTCGTCCATGAAAAATTTTTTAGATAACGCGGAATGATTTGATCTTTTGTTGTAAGTTAGGATCTACCTTCGTAAGTACTGATTCACAAGGAAATTAAGTCGAATTTGAATTAGCGCGCCAAAAAAATAGTTAATACCTGTACATAGGAACGCGAATGACTTCAATCTGAGATTTTGATGTATTTTTTTATTACTTCTAAGTAGTTACGAACATACTTATTTTTCCACAGTAACAGTTAATGGCAAGGAATGAGTTACACGTCCTTTTGGACTATGGAATTATTCAACGATATCAATTGAAGTCATGCTGAAATAAAATTGTTCTAGACATTCCTGAATACATAGTTATTTGGTGCTAACCTCTACTACATTAACATTTTCAGAGCTCCCTTTTAAAAATGGATGAGCTCTGATTATCTTGTGGAAGACTATGAATTACGTGAAAGATGTAAATAAAAATCGTAAATTCTTCCGCCTTTTGTTAATCATCCTAGAGTATTTGCTTCTAAAACGAACTATATTTTGTTTTATTAAGACTTTTCTATTACTTCTTATAACCGTAAGTCATGCGGCCCCGTTCCATTGCATAATAGCTTCAGCTCGCGTAATAGTTTAACAGCAAAGTTTCCTAAACCGAAACAAAAACACGTTTAGGCACTCAAAAGAAACGGTCACGCACTTTGAACATGCTGGTTGCGTACAGTAGGTCGTACATCTTTGCGTCAAGGTACGGTGAATAAGGGAAGGATATGAGATTCAAATCCGCATAATATTTAACTGTTGGCAAATCATGTTTGCGAAATCGATCCTTACTTTCAAAAATTGTATCTTTTCGGAATGGATTTCATTCGGAGTATTTTCTAGGAAGAACCTGAATATTTTTTATCAAGTTGATTCTTATCACTCCTTTGAAGAAATCATATTGGAACTTTTTAGAACCAAAAAGTGTTAGCTGTAAAAAATAAGTCTGAGAGGTTCATAATAAATTGTATGCTTTAAAATTCCAGTATGCATTACCGGAATACATAAATAATTTGAAATGAAAGATTGCATATTTATTTCTTTATTCCTCATAACACGATATAATTCCTTAGAGATCTCCATCAAAAACTAACTTGTCAACAAATTTTCCCCTCGAAGAAAAACACATCGTATTTAGACACGGTAATTTCATAAAATGACAGCGAACAGTTCCATAGAAAGTAAAAGCGTATGACGAATATAATGACAGTGTGCTTTCAGTGGCATTTTCATTCAATATTGTAAGAATGTGAAAGGCGGTGAGATGGAGAACTGGGATTTATTTTACATCTGCGTTTCGTTAAGTACGTTTTGGCAAACTCGCTTAAGCACAAAAAACATTAAATCCAACATGAATTCTACTCTTAGCAAAATGATTCATACTTCCTATTCTTCATTTATCGTAATTTTTATGCTGAACTTTCACCCCAACGATTGCTCGCACTAATTCATTTGAGAAGTTTTCAAAATAGGTCAGACGCTAAAATCTTTATTCGCCTATCGTTTCATGAATATTATGAATAAATTTTTGCAACGGTAATTGCTCTTGCATGGCTCATATTAGTTTTCCCTTACTGAGGAAATTAGGTTGTTCGGTGAGTTGTAATAATTTATTTTATATTTTTTTCGCAAAAAGTAATTAGATAAGGATAGAAGGGAAATAAATATATAGCATTACAACACTTCACAGCATGAATGATAATATACTTTAAAATTCACATATATTTAAGCGTGGGTAGAATATTTATTATTATTTGATATGTATGTATAAATATATATATATATATATATATATATATATATATATATATATATATATATATATATATATATTTATATATATATATATATATATATATATTTATATATATCCTCCTTCTCGCCTATCAAATATTTGTAATGAATCCTTTTAAATGTTCTACTCCATCTTTCGAGTTCATAATTATTTTAGGGAACTCTCAAAAACCATGTATTTTCAGGGAATAACTCGTGTAGTAAAAATTTGCAATCCAAGACTTACGATCCATAATTTTAAGATATGAGTCTCGTTTCAGGCAAATTTCCATGCCAATGTTTCGCCGCAATGCACCAAACGTATCCGTATCTGAAAGATTCTTTTTATCATATTCATCCATATTCACCATAAAAATAATTGTTTCTCTAGGTCCTTGAATTGGCGTTTGCATTCCTTTTCTCGTCCGCTTTCTCTTCAACATCTGACCTCTGAACTCTCACTGCAATATCGTCTGAATGTAATTTCCCCTTTTCAACGCTATCATATTTCAAATAGCATCATTTCGACTTATCTTTTTTGTGCTTCTCGATAGGAAGATACAATAGAAAGAGTCATCTGAAAAGTTTAAACCGGACACGCATAAATAAGCCACTGGGTGGACATTAATTATGCCTTCGACTAAAGGACAGTGAAGATTACTAGATGAGATGAGGGATGAGGCAATTTTCATTCTCGAAAAAACAATTGATAATAAATTAATTCATTACTAACGAGAAGAGACTTTTAATTACTATCATTCAACATAACTCATACCAAAGAAGCTATACTATATATATTATTTATAAATAAATTTAACTAAAGATACTGCATTTCATCGAATTTTTAAGATTTCAAATAGGCTATAGTATGACATGAGGGATAATTATTTAATTTAACCTTCTTTGAATTAAAGCAGTTCGTAAAAAAGGGTCAATCAAATATTTCTGTAAGACGTACATGCTGAACCAACTATGAGTTGTCAGTCGATTTATTCGATAAACAGTATTGCAATGCGTTAGTGTTCGAAAATTTGTGTCTGTGTTCATCACGAATCGCATAATAATAAATAAGAGTTTTCAACTTGTTGCCGAGTATATGAACTCTAATAGATCTATTTCGTATTATATGATTATTATGTTTATCCTTCAAAATATTGTAAGATTACTATAGTTTTATTTTCATTGTATTTCTTTAATTCTCAATGTAAACTTGGCAACCACGTTTTTGTTTAGAATACAATGCTTACTAGATATTAAGAGAGTTGTGATATTTCGCTAGCAAATTAAATTATGAATGCAATCAGAATTCGGATTTCGCAAGAATCCTATCTCATAGCGTAGGAAATGAATAATTTTCTTATAAAAATGACCTGATTTCCCAAGCGTTCAGAGACCGTAAAACATTACAGCAGTCAGTTGATGGAATTAATTTTCTTTCTGAGGAAGGGATAGTTTCCATTCCAGCGTTAGTGACGTAGCTGGATATTAAGAGATTCATCCATAAACATATTCTCGTTAAACACTTAATAGTCTTCAATTGCAAGAATAATTGCATCTGAGTACTGATTCCTGTGGAAATAATACTTCCTTCTAAACTAGTCAAGGCCATTCGAGGGAAAGAGCTGGATGATAATCTTGAAATTAACAGCTGATTAATCATTCGATGAACTAGAAGATTTCGTTCTCCAAATTGACTAAAGATTTTTAAATTTCAAGAAAAATCATAACTTTCATAATATTCTCTTCTATTTTCACTTTATAAAATGCTTTTAATTAAATTAGCAATCAATCATACTCGTTTACTTATTTAAATTGTGATATTATTGCGAAAATCTATTGTATCATCGTCGAATTAAATTGTTGATATAATTAAAATAAGAATGGGAGTTATTAGTGGAAATATTATTTATGTTTTAAATTTTTTTTGTCTAATTCTATAATTTCTCCATAAGTTTCGAGTCCTTTTTTTCTATTAACAAAAACGTTAAGAGATAAGATTATCTGAAAATAAAACTTTTTTGTTATAATTGAATATAAAAATAACCGAAATCGAAATATCTCATATCATTTATGTATATAAACTTTTTTGAAACTTATTTTTGTTCCGATATTTTCATTGCACCCGAGTGCATTTAAATACACTTATCGGGCAAATGATGTCATGCGCTCAAGGAAAAATAGTATGAGCCTCGTTTTCAGGTCTTAGATCGATTCGTTGGCTTTGATTCCTTATTCAACAAAACACCGTCGTTGGAAATCCTTATTCGAACGCCGAGTGTACTTCGCCATATAAGGAAGAACTTCTTTTAACCTCCCTTTTTTCGAGAGATTTTTCCAGCTTCGACATCACGCATGCAATTACTCCAAATTTTCCCCCCCTCGGCCAACAGCACTGGAATAATTTCCATGAGTATATTTCATAATGGATGATTTAGTTGAGATTTTCGCTAAAGCATTCTCTTCCTTCCTCGGGATGCTTTCTCACTCTAAGGAAATTAAATATTTCATCAGAAAGATTACATGAAGATCCACACAAAGTCACAAAAGACTAAAGATGACCTTTGAGATGAAGGTTATCTATGAGGATGAAAGTAAATTATTTATAGTAATTATATCATCTCTTTCTACTCTAATCTATGTCGCAACTGCTAATTCAGCACCATGGTGCGAAGTGAAATGGAAAGAAGGTGACACGTGTAAAGACAGTCGAGTCTGCTATGTACAATCTCTTCAATTAGATAAATTGACAGTAATTTGTGTATGTCAGATAGTGTTTTAATACAAGATTCTATGTAATAAGCGAGCGTTTCAATTTGAAGGCTTTGAGGAAACAAATTAACAAATGATTTACGAACGAATTGTGCTTTAGAACTCATCCACTCTCATATTCGTGTGGCCAAAGATTAATGAGCATAAATTTAAAAATCAAATGAATTATAATATTGCTATTTAATGAAGAATTATAGTTCTGTTGAAATACCTTTAGTTATGTTAGGAATAGCTGTGCAATATCTTTTTCTATTCTAACATCCTTTTTGAAAAGTGTAGTAGTAGAGCACTTTATCTAAGAGTATCTATTTATCTATAAGATTCAATAATACTCATACTTATGGATTATACTTTCGCTCTTGTATCATTTGTCGAAATCTTGCTTTACCTCACTTAGTATCTTTTCGGCGAGTGTTAAGAAGTTCTCTTCCTTTAATGGAATTTTCACATAGGATTGAAGAGGCCGCCCACACTAAGAGACATGTATTTTACTAGAGACTGCTTGTCTCACATTCACGACGCAATCTTCAATACTTACAGTGAACTTGAGTGCCTCCAAACGACCTCGATTACTTCCTACATATTCTGCCAAGAAAGCGTTATGGTGAAAGGAAATCTAGCATTCATTATCTTTTATTTTTATGTACTAAGTTAGGGTTGACGGATTTAGCTACATAAAGAGCCATTTTAAAAGTTCTGCACTTTCTTATTAATTACCACCGCTAACAAACAATTGCTATCTTACACCTCCTGATGTGAAATTTTGGTCACATTAAGCTTTTGTTAGCAAACAATTAATGCACGGAGTCACTGAATTTCCTCCCGGAAGCAGTATAACTAAAGTAAGTCTTACTAATTAATATAATGAATTAACCTTTTAGAATCTCCCATATCCAAAAACGATGAAATGCATCATTAGACCAACTGAAATGAAAATTTTAGTTGGTATATATAGTTGGCAAATATCCCATCTATTTAATGAGTCGAAAGACCTTTTGAGAAAAAGTATGAGTTTTAACCCATACTTTTAAAAAAGATATCAATACTTTTCCCCTTTATTTCTGCTTCACTTACAATAAATTCGTATTAACATACATAAATTTTATCTTGGATTTGTATCGGAATTGTCATTTGTGGACGGATTTTGTAAAGTTAAATATTTGTAAATTATCAATTCAAGAACCCCGTAAATCCTCTATAGCCAGAACTGATAGCGTAACTAAATCTAGAGGAAAGCATCAAATATTGCTCTTCTTTCCTGTATATTCATTTCATGTCGGTAAAATGGTACTTTGGATCTCAAGCACGGTTTTATCTCTTGGAGTAGACGTAATTACACAACACATCTTACAGTAACTTGAATTGATTTTAAGTGAATTGATGAGTTTCTATGACATGGATTTGGAACCATTATTAATATACATTAACGGTCTTGAGTGACTGAAACTTTAAATTTACAAAACACTCCTATTATTTTAACTGAGCTTGATATAAATAAAAATAATTCATATATTTTTTAATATTTGTTATTTATTGGGGTCATACGAAAGAAAGACAGCTTTATCCTTTAACGTTAAGTCATTTTAGTGGGCAAAATAACCTACAAAATTTAGTAGATATGATTTATACATGAATTTAATCTTCATGTAAGTAAAGATAAGAATTTTAAGCTAATCATCGCTAAGAATAGAATTTCCAGTAACATCTATGGACGTTAAATCGAACCTTAGGTTTCTAACACAGCAATGAGAGTAAATCTTGCCTTAGCTTACCGTTTCGGTCTTTAGAAATTAGACTTACCTTTTTTCGCAGCCTCTTTCATTTTCTCCGTGAGAAGATACGGTATGTGGAAGTGGGAAAAGTGGGCTGACTCGATTAGGAGGTTTTTTAGCCTTCTTTTGTCTCTTTTTCTCTGGGTCAAGGTGCGTTTAACTTGATACACAGTCTCAAATATAATCTTTCTCTTGGTGTCCATTTTCATGGTGATCAGGAGATATCTATGGCGATATTTAGGTATTCAAATGTGAATGATATGCTGCAGATGACAATTTAAAATCAGCAAGTTGAAGAATAAAATGGCCGAAAATAATTCGGAATCTTTTGAGGTCAAGTGCGAAGTAGGCCATGCAGTGAAAATGTTTGTGGAAATAAAAATTTCTGCAAATATTAATGGGAATTGGTTTCTTGTGAATTCTTCTCACCTATAATTGTTCAACATAATTTTCTTGATTTTTTAACACCTATGAATAATTCTTTTGTGTTTTTGTAAAATTTAAACTATTATAATACATTGATATATATATTCAATTAATTATCAGCTGTATATTAGAATGCTGTTCACATATTCTCTATCTATAAAATATTATCGGTGATTATGGCTGAGGCCATATCAATTCTCCTTTTCATGGCACACTTCTATATTCTGCAGTGCATTCAAAGATAATTGGAAATACAGCAGAAATTTTTTCAAAGCAGAAGCTTAGTAAAAATTTCTGTTAATCCTCTACTTTATTGATTGATATTTGTGATCCATTATTAATTGAATTTCTTTCCTAATAATTATCATAACAGTTATAATTAAAAGAGTAAAGTATTTTATAAAATAATGTTTAAATCTATACAAATCGTTACAGGTATTCTCGTAGCCTTTGTGTATTTTCTTTCTAAATAACTATTCATAGTGTCATCGTTTCAATGGAGAGGCAATACATTTACCACCGCTTTCATTGTTAATATTGAAAGAAAATATAAATAATAATATGTACCTGAAAAGAAAATAATTCTTACCTGATTTAATGAAAGATTACGATCTGAAATAAAGCCTACGTTAAGTATATCTCCTAAATTTATAAACATTTCCATAACTCAGATTTGAAAACTTTTAAGAGATCAATAGTATTGGGAAATAAATTATTTTCAATGAAAGCTAAAAAACTTATACAATAGTGGCCAAGAAGAAGAAATTTGATTAGGGTGGTTATACAATAGATTCCGGTACTACTCTTCGGAAAAAGTATATATATATATACAAAACCAGTTAAAGATTTTAAGATCTGTCTAAATTTTATTTAATGAATGCCTCTAATATGTATGATGAATGTTCGTCTATGTCAAATTAGTACAGTAAGGAAATTATTTACCACGGAAGATAGGAGTCATCCGTAGGAAGCGATAATCCTCCCAAATTCGATTGATTTGGACCTCATCCACTTTCACGGCCAACTTTCTCACGAAGAACAACGGCCGATAAACAGAGGACCTTCCGAAAAAGCGTTAATCATCGCGATTTCGACGCCATCTTTGCTAAAAAAATCTTCGAAAGTGGCACTTGGACAGAAAGAATACGATTTCCGCATGGTTTGCAGATTTTTGAAAGACCTTTCACCAAATTCGCGTAGATACGATCTGATGGAATTGCAAGCTTAAAACAGTAATTAGAGGTTTATAATTGTCATACGATAGTACTTTGACATCAAATATCTGATGAGAACATTTTTATCAATGTCTTTATTCTTCTTTTGTTATAATTATAGAATTAGTAATTGATTTCAAATCTAATTACTGCCTTATAAAAACCGGTAAAATTAGAGATCTTATGAAAATTAATTGCAACTGAAAAAATTAATTAGATACATTAATTTTCAATTAAATTTTTAAATACCTTTATTGCGTATTTATTATAATCATTATTATGTTGCCGACAGTATTAAATTAGATATAATCGTTGCTTGATATAGTTTGTATAGAGAGAATCGACTATTAATTGGCATTTCCTTATTGAAATGAAAGAATAATCGCAGTTCAATCAATTTAATAAATCATAAGTTTAATGAATAAATTACGTTTTGGTAAAACAGTGGCTGGAAAATATGATAAAATGGATTAACAAAATGCGTAGTTAGTTAGTTCGGTTTAGATAAATAAAATCGTGTCAAAATTTCATCTACACGTTTCTCACGTGGTATAGGAAAAGTTGGAATCATCTATCAGTTAATTTTAATAGTGTTGAATTGAAACTTTATTTATTCTTCTTTAAAAATAAATATTTCATTCATGTTCCATACTTATCAATGGAGTGGCAGGCGTTAGCCAGTTTGTTTCATCTCAGATCTACATAGAGAAAAAAGTAACGAAAGAAAGATGCGAAGAGGAAAGTGTGCCTTGATGTGGGAGGCAAAAAAGTTTTCCCAGGGGTAATAAAAAAGTGGAAGAATAAAAAAGGATAACTTTTCGGGGTGAAAGTTTGGCAGAGAAAGGGACGGCAGACCTCTTTGAGGATTCTAAACGTCACACGTTGGACTCATCCGAGGGAATTGAAACTACTTCGTAATTAAGGCTGCATCTGATCTGACGGAAAGATCTTTTTTATTTAGAACTGTTTGCGAAAGAGAAATGCGGGTAGAAACTTAATTCAGTTATTAAATTCTTCCTCAAAACCTTGCAGACTACGTTCTTTAATCCTGTTCTCGTTGGATGTCCTCTCAGCCATTACCTACTCTCTCGTGGAATAAGTAGCTCATTTGGGAAAGACTGTGTAAGAATGAAAGATCAAGAGTGGTTAGAAAATTCGGTAATTCGAGACTTGAATCTGAGATTTTCCTCATAGGGTAGCATGCTGATTATTCATTCATTTAAATCACCATTTAGCAATTGATACTCTCCAATTAATTTTTGAGTATCCAAGTTCTCAGTTTAGTTTTACATCAATGATATTCATATCTTTTTTAATAACGCAGTTTGTTAATATATGTGTAATAATATTTCATCCATAGATGAAATAGGTAGGATTTTATTTACATTCTAGTTCAGAAATGAAGTACTTCGTTGCGTTCAAGCATCATCAAGTGATGATGCTTGAACGCATTAACGCCTGAATGCGTATCTTTTATTTTATGTACATTTTCCAGCTACTATTTTACTAAAATCTAATTCGTTCATCATTTAATCGACGATTATAGATATGAAAAAATAAAAGCTTAAATTCAAGAGTTGCAATGTCTGATATGCCAATTGAAAATTATTTACCGTCTTATAGAGACGCAACCTCCGTTGAGGCACACGCATCACACGAAATAATAACACGTAGATAGAGAAAATATTTTTTTTCAAATTTAAGACCTAAGTGACATTAATGCCAATAATATGTCAATCCGTGGAATTATTAATAAAGGAACACTTTCATTCAAGTGTTTATTATAGTTCAGAATGAAAATCTATCTACATGCGATTCTACACAGTCTTACAGATGTATTTTTTTCGATTATTTCATTACCTGTAATATAGGCCATTTTTAATTATTATCCTTATAAGAGCTATGTTGTGCAATGGGACATTCCACTCCCAGCTATTGATGTAAAGTGTAATGAATATAATTTATCCAATATTAATTAATTAATAAAATTTTGACGAACCAGAATTCTAAGTATTCTCATTGAATGTTTGAAGGCAATGCAAAGTTATCATCCTAAAAATTTAAAACAAAAAAGTAACGATTTATCGCTATAGAAATATGGATGCGGAGGATTGTGGTTGCAATATTAAATGAGACGATCAAAAGAGAAATCGCAAATTTGATACACGCGCCTCTCTTTTTCTCCGTAGGCTGAGAATTGGCTCGTCGTTGAAACGAGAACACCCAAAAAATAACATCACAAAACGCGTCTCTTTCCATCTTCGAAAACCCAAATTTCAAGTTATATCGTGCTACTATTTCCAACAACAAGTGATACTTAATCGCATTATTCAATTAAGGAAATAGAAGTTTTCGTTATAATGACCAGTTATTTAAGTGAGTAAATATTAGTGAGTGAAGTATTCATTTATAGTATAAAAACATGGTTTTATTAAGTAAAAAGAGAGGTACAAATTAGCGCGTTATCCTACCGCAAATATTTTTTGAAATTGACCTCGTGCTTTTTATTCATGGTTTCTCTTGTATTTCTTTATTTTCTCGAATCTCAACGAAGCATGTTCGATTTCGGTATTATACACGCTAAATATGTTTTCGTGACGTTTCTTATGGTGAATCATTATTTTATTCAATACATTTCATTTAGAAAATATGCGAACGAATAAGTTATTTCAGGCAACAGATTTTAAATGATGTGTATAGTGATATATAGAGAAGCAAAGAATATAAAATAATTAAATGAGAACAGCGCTTCTTTATTCGAAAGAAGCCGTTTCATCGAGAAGAAATTTAGAGATTTTAAGAAAAAAAATGAGAACACCCGTATACTTTAGTACTTCAAGTACTTTTCAATTTATTATCGAGGTAACGGTGTTCTTACTTTCATATAATGAGCGACCTATTTCTTCTACTCAGAGATGCACTTGGTAAAGGAACTTCTTCATACTTTCATTTTATTGATTATCGATGGTAATCATATTAATTGATGTAGTTAAAATATGAATTTCTGAATGGAACAGTGCAGAATGTCCTTAAATATTTCATTTTATTTGTTATCTTCCATCAAACAAAACGTAAAATTATTGAATTCAGTACATGTGAATCTACTGTACACGAAATTATAAATGAATATAATTATCAAAAATTAAATATCGGTATTAACAGCAGATATTAATCTGAATATGGAAAATGAAATATTAATTTAAAAATTGATTACGTAAAAAATTTAAATCCAAATGTCACATTAAAATCTCTAAAGTTTTAAGAGTTATCTCTCATTACGAGTAAATTAAGTGATTCGTTTCAACTAAGTACTTTTACTTCCATAGATTCTACTGCAAGTAATGAGGCATGTTTCGCCCTATTTGTGCCATTCGAAAATCTCTTTCCGCTGTAACAGCACGCACCCCATTAAGTGGAGAAGTGTAATTGAGTTTGGCGATAATGAGGGCGGTGTGTTCGCTGTGGAGGATGGGAAGGTAAAAGGGAATTGGTTCGAAAGGAGTATAAAAGCGGCTGATGAAAGAAAGAGACAAATGATAAATCATAACTTCCGTTAATAGAAGCACAACGCCCCATCTACACTCTGATTACAAATTCTCTAGTTTTCTTCTAACAAGCCTGCAAAATATCTCCGCCTGATATAAAGCTGGTCTCATTCGACGCCTAAATTTACACCTAAGTTGCTTTTACGGTACTGTAATATTCTATTGCAAGCCTTTCTGACATTGTCTCCTAATATTTGCAGTGGAAATTTTTTGAAGAATAAAAATAGATTTTCAGTGTAGCTGGTACATAAAAGGTATGATCGATATTTAAAGAATATGTTAGAAAATTGACGCAATCTATTTTCCATAATTTAAAAGAAACAAATAGATTATTTTTTTTATAAATACTTTAACTTATTAAACTAGAGTGGTCTTATTTATTGCATTTAGTCTGATTTTAGTTAAGTTGATAAAAATTGATATTCCTTATAAAAGTAAATAATTAGAAATCTACGTAAATTAATGCCTGTGATTACGCAAAATCATACGTGCAAGGTAAAATCGTGGAATAAAGCGTCAGTGAGCAGGGACGAATTATTTCTACGTAATAATCACACCATTGGTAAATTGGATCATTAACCCAATATTATGTTGAAAGCTTTCCCAAGAAAATCGTTATGATTGAATCGTTAGGTAAACTAGAAATAGAATTGGTCTCCATTTATTTCCTCGTTGATTTTGAAAGCAGCAAGTGGAACAAACAAAAGTGGAAGTGTAACTCTGCGACCAATACGATAATATTTTAATGGAACCCCACAGATCAGTGGTGGGATCAATTTATTCTCAGATTATGCGTTTCATTATTTTTAATAGAATATTTATTCCTTTTTATTGCATCGTTATGCACAATTCAGAGAAAATACATTCACTCCCGGCTCATAAAAGCAGACATTTACTTGAGTTGAGTGTAAGCGGATGCGAAATTTAATTGGGGGAGATTCGAAAGAAAACGCAGGAGGTAATTAGATGTGAAAACTGCAGGGTAATCATGACGTGAAATACGGAGCTATGACGTGTATGGCGACGAAGAGAACATAATAGGGAGAAGATGGAGTGAGAGAAGGAGGAGTTGTCTACGAGTGAAAGTGGGAGGAAGAACGGTAGGTCGTGGGGGAAAAAGATAACATCTGCGGGATGGAGTAGGTTGCGGAAAAACACACATCTTCCCATCCGATGGATTTCCGAAAGGGGTTTTAAGCTCCAGGAAGTCACCCTTAAAATGAGGATGCGAGAAGCTCATTTACGAAATACCCCAAGGGAATGCATCGGCGTGATATGTGCCACTCCCTTAGGCCACAAACGACGGTGGAAACTGCTTTGGGAAGCATGGAGGTGCTTAGTGCAGCTCCTTTATAAACGCAAAGTATCCTGACTCTGAAAGGAGTGAAAAGTAGCTTGTGGGAAGAAGATGTTTCGGTACTCTTGCAGAAGGTTCCTTTTTAAGCTCCGTTCCTCTAAGAAAACAGCGATCTCGTAGTATGTTTAAAAATAGATCAGCCACATAATCTAGATTCCAGCAACATCCCTTGTTCCTGCTACGTATATGTGCCCCTGGACTTCAACGATCGTGTAATATACATATATATATGAAAGCTCCTAAAATCGCAAGAATGAAAAATAATAAAGGAATTTTCATTGAAATCTTTGCTTGTGCTCATTTCTTATAATGAAAAGATAATGCTAATGTGGGGGACTTGATAAGGGAGATCATACTCCCTATATGTGAGGGAAGAATGGAATTTGAAGAAGTCTCCCGGTCTATGGTTCACCAACTACTGAGAATCAAGATGAAACATTGCTACTTCGGAATATTCTAATAGAAACGTATGCTTAAAATACTTAAAGATATGCTAAAACAGTCAGAGAAACCGATAGTAATTGGAAACATAAGTTAACTAGTTTTTCAGACGTTTATCATACATATCCATGTAAAATATTTTACGTAAAATAAAAATTGTTTAAACGATTAGCTGAGATTTAAATGCTAATATAACCTTGAATTTTGGGGATTATATTACCTTAAACCATACTTTATAGTTTCCTATTAAATATTATAGTAACTTTCCATTGCTTTTGGTGCTAAACTTTCTCGTAATTTAATTTCCAAAATGCTTAGAGTTCTACTTCATGAGCGCTAACTTTAAAACTCGGAGACCCTGCGGAACATCCTTTTAAAGGGTTTTGATATAAATCGATCCCTTAATTAACATGGGTCCGCGTACAGTAATGAACATCATCCTAGAAATAGCATTTAGGTCGGGCATGGACCTTATTCACCTAACACTCTGAGAGTGAAGAGTATTCCTCTTCACGTTTACTTTTCAAAGTTCAAGTTCTATTTCATAAAATTCTCACCTATAATAAAACATTTACATTATACGTTAATATTCCAAAGAACAAACGATTTAAATAAAACATCATACAAACAACATCGGTAAATAAAGTGTTTGTGCTAAAATGGGATGTAAAAGAGAAAATGTTCGAAGTTATATGCATGATAATTCTGCTTGGAGAGAGTATAAATAAAATTATTTTCTTTTTGGAAAATTGATAAATACGTGTAAAAGGTGAACTTTATACCTGATACTGTATACTCTTTATAACTGATATTTTAAAAATATTCAAAATACGAATATATTGTAGTTAAAGATAGAAAAAGGGAAATAACGTTTGCTATGAGTATATTTAAAATAATTTCTGAGTAGATAGCCGGACTAGTATTCTTAATGATATTTTGGGTAAAACTCAATCAATTTTCATCATCGTTTTAGAGAGATATGAAAATGTTTCTTTACAAAAGTTTTCTCACAAGATCAGTTTTGGGCGTTAGAATGCGAAATTATGCTAATTATATTAAATTTATGATGAGTTTGTTTCTTCGTAATGGAATAATCTGTTACAGTATAAGGAACTACGAAAACAAGCCAAACGTTTTGCTAAAACTGTGTTTAAAACTACAGAATAAGTAATTATTGAGATGAATGGTAGACAAATAAAAAATAATGCGAACAAATAAAAATACATAAAACATTCCCAAAAAAGAATCTCATATTAATGAAACGCCAACTTTCTCTGAACAGCTCAGTATAGTAAAAATTGTATAGTATAAAACCTAGTTTTAAATTTTACTCAATGTACCACTTCAGATTCACTCTTGATTCCAATACCAAAAAGTATAATGCGTAATGTAGAAAATTGATAAGGTGAAAAAGTCGCCTCAAATGTAGAGGGCAAATAGTTTTTTGTTCCTCAAGAGGAATAAATGTACAAAAAAGTAAGGGTTGGTAAATTGATATAAAAATCATAAATTGATAAAAAAATCATAAAATATCACAACATCCTTTTAAAATATTTTTAAAAGCTTCCGAGAAAAGATTTTCTCTTGCGAATATTGAAGCGTAACAGATGAGGTCGGCATTCGTAATGATTCATGGAGATTAAATTCATTGAAATCCCGTTTCGAAACTGCATCTAGGATGCATAAATTATACTCCAGAATTCTCTTTTTTATGACGGAAATCGATTTCTCGGCTGTGAGCTTTAGACTCGAGGCATTCGTTCCACTCCATTTGGAAGTAACGTTGCACAGATATGGAAAGACATTGTTGCGTCTGGTGTTATGTCTAAGGGGTATCTAATCTTCTCAAAAAAGGCAGGAGTTTGCTTGAAACAGCAAAGATACGGTCATAAATTATCTGAGCTGACGTATCCAAAGAATTCCAAAGAGGTTTTCCAAAGAATTTTATCCATTTCATTGTGTGAAGTATTGTAGATATCCAGAGAGTAAAATTTGTTTTTTTTTTTAATTACTTTATTTTGCTTTTGCCGTCTCAGTTTCTGCCTTAACTGTTTTTGAAAATTAGAATATGCATTGTCAAATCACATCAGTAACTTGTTCTAAAATATATCACCAAACCTTTGAGGAAGAATTTTAGACACAAGCTGTGAAAATTTAAATTAAATAAAACTATAGTTTTGGTATATTGGTTGCAAATTACATTGTGTGAAAGCTACCTGAATGAATAAATCTCTTCCTATTTTATAAAAACGTTTTTTCAAGACAAAATTATTAGAAGTTAGTCATTTAAATAAAATTGATCAAAGCTTCAGTCCCTAATAGATCAGTCCCTTTTTTGAATACAATAACAATTTGAACAATATTTACGTATTGTAGCATAATACTTTAACGTTGGAATTCAAGTATTTTCATTTCTCAATTGATATTTTGGTTTGTTACTCGTGCTTTCAAAAGTCGCTCCCTGAATTTTGATAGATGCCTTCAAATTTATTGGACGATAATTTCAAGATGTATCCCATGCTTTTAGTAGAGTGTGAGCATTTCCATTGGATTGGGATAGAGCGTGAATGAATGTTTCTTCTTTGTTGCAAAATGAGAGTCAGATGATGTGAGAAGATGGCAATCGCACTCCACTGGTAATATCTCTTTCCCAATCCTCTCCCTGCACATTGCTAGGGAACACCCCGCTGCAGGGGTGTGTTTCCGGGGATCGATCGTAGGTTTGTCTGCAATTGAAAGGTCGTCAACCCACTTAGGGTCGCATTGCTCGGGTCATTCTCGACTGTTCCCTACTATTATATTTCGAAGTAAAAGTGGCCTATTTTTTATACAATTACTTAAATTGATAAGGCGAAAATTATTTGAAAAAATAAAAATATTCGAATAAAGAAAACAATCTTAAATACTCCGTAAGAGATTTTTTTAAGCCTTTAAACCTTATATTTAAGACTATTTAAGCATTATGTAAAGTTTTATGAAAAATTTCAATTAATTTGTTTATTTTTTTATTAAAACATGGGTAAATATTCTCTCAGTGTATACATTTAATGTTGGTTTTAAACACTCCTACCAAATATTTTTAATAAAGGTGTTTATTTATTATAGATCCGATTTAGAGATTTGATTTTATTAGAACTTGAATCAGCAATACAAGTGTGAATTTGTTGCAGAACATTATGAGTGTGATATTCATAATTACTATCAGATACTGCAATTTTTGTGAGTGGCAATATTATAGCCTAATCACCTCAAGTTCACTTTACTTTTATTTTCTCTAGTGTTATCTTCTTCGTAAATTCGTGCTTTTCTCTAAACAGTGTAAATTATCTCTCCTTTTTTCTTCCTTGGGATTCTGTTATCTGCAATATCTTCCACTTCTTTGTAACTCATGTACTCCAAATTCAGCAAATGTATACGTATTAATCATGTAATCATACTTATTACAAAACTTGATATTCATTTGAACTAATCGTATTCATGAGTCTACTAAATTACAACGTCTGACCCAAAGAAAGAATTTATATCTCCTAATGGAATTTCCCAGTTCAATGAAAATAAAGTTTAAATACTTAAACATTCATGTTTAACTATGGAACTATTTTGTATCGCTTAGAACCACCATCTTTCTAAAAAACTTTAACACTTGCCTACAACCTGCTTACGCAAGCATGCATTTTCCAGTGAAAGTATATAAAGAGCAGAACATTAGTAGCCGCCTACCTACAATCGCCATACAAGAAACGTTCCATTAAAAGAATTTGACATTCTGATTTCACCAACGATTGTTTTCGGCTGGGAAAATTTCGTACCGTCATCACTTTTATTTCTGACGTCACAATGAAACTCAAATAGCACCTGTGCATTAGATACAACCTAAATATGAATTAGATTACAACATACGTACCTATGTTAGAATTTAGCCTCTCTGGCATGAGACATTCTGCTGGCGGCAATTCGAACTGAGGTCGCTAAGGGTAAAGGATAGCAGTAGAAAAGTGAAAGCGACCTTGGATAGAGATGTCGGGAGGATCTTAGGATGCGCCGGAGAAATTGTTACGAACGTCCTATCACAGGCTCACCCGTAACACTTTTTCCCATCTAAGACCGAATAGAAAGTTAGATCTAACGCTCAAACGCATACAATGCTTTCTTAGAGGGATTTATAAATCGAACTATTGATGACTCTTAATGAGGCTCGATGCCCGAAGCATTGACAGTTTTAACCATACTTGAATCTTGCATTTAGAAAGTATATAACACTTTTGCGATGTGTTTACTGTTTATTATTTGAGAGAATTGAGGAAAAATTCCAATATTTCAGTATTTTTTCCACAAAAGCCAGCGAAATTATGGTTTCCAAGAGTCAATAAGTTTTTAAAATGAAGTTGAAAATAAAAAATGTGAAAATAATTTAAAGGGATGAATAAATGAAGGTAAACTTCCATAATTCTCCTACTTATTCAGAATATACCCGAGACAAACAAAAAAGCTGTGGGTCATATCGGAATAATAAGGTATAAGGATGTAAATCAATGCCAACTTACATTCAGTAAAAATCCCAATCACGATTTCATAGCTTCTCTGCACGAAGTCATACTTTCAACATCTGGATGCCAGATTTTTATTACCATAATAAAATATTAGTTTTATAAATTAAAGGAAATCCTCTCTTCTTCATTACTTTATAAATATTTCAATCTCATCTAGATAGAGGAATCAAACCAAACGAAGGTTAATGGGATAATGTTTTATAAATCCACTCTTTAGTTATCCGTTTGATGTATCTCTTTGTTGCTCCTCAGTATTCAAAAGATGGTAGTGCAGAGGGTGTGAGGAAGGATAATAAATCGCATCTTTTCCGGGAATACTCGACGAGCGCTCTTCAAAGTGAGAGTCTGTGCAGTCGTTGAAATCACAACTGCGCGACCCCAATCCTTTTCCTTTGCCCTAAAACTCCTTATTTTGACTTAGTCATTGTTATCCACTCGAATTCGCCGTTATTCGCAGAATGAAGAAAGCCTCCATAAAGAAACTGTACGAAAAGAATAAGGACACTGCTATATCTAAGACATTTTCTCTCGGGCACGCTCTGTATTAAATTTACAGTATAGTATTCTAAGATATCCTATTAATAAACTTTGGATCAATATTTTCGTCATAATGTAAAAATAGAGTAAGGAAAAGGAATATTTGCAAAACAGTCAATAACTTTAGCGGAAATACTACCTATATTATAATCACTTGATGAAACCTTGTTTGAAAATTTGACGTAAAATCATTTGAACTATACTAACAATCAATCTTAAAGGTATTCTAATTTATAGAATTTGGTGGAGTACCAAACTAACCAATATCCCGGGTTTAAGTCCAGGCTCTTTGTGGGATCCCCGATTGAAGTTACTCGGATCATTAATTGCTCTTTTCTAACGCTCTAAATATCTAAAATAGTTTCCCAAGAAAAACAGTTATCGAAATAAAATAGTAATTTACAGAAATGAGCGTTAAGGAAATTGCATCACCGAACCCCAATTACTTACATTTTATTGAATTGAGATAAATACACGTAAATATAGTACGACTGTATTACGCATAGTTATGCCCAATACGTTAAACTTTTCATACAGGAATAATTTTCAGTAACTTCATTAATGCAAGAATTATAAAATATAATACTCTTCCATAAATTTACAAACAATATGATTTTTTAAAGATTGCGAATTATAGATATCATCGATATGTATAATAATAATAATAAATAACTTGGCAATTATGAAGAACTGATCCTTGAACAGGAAATAGAAAACATCGACAAAAATCGTGATGACCATGAAAGTATCAGAAAGCCAGATGCATTCTGAATCTATATCTTAAGAGTAATATCTTTCATAAGTAACAGCAAAAAATACCCAAAAAAAAACAAAATTTAATAACCCAAATGAGGAGGATTTAAACCGGTTCCTACACAAACAGTGAAAGTTTCTCGGGTAAGACTCATTACCGGATTACGGAGGATGCATAAAAATCCAGTTTCTCTGGTTACGTGCCTCTTAAGAAGAGCACAGCTGATCCCGGAAGGATTTTCGGGAGAGGAATCGATCCACCGAAACAAGGAAGTATAGACCCTTAAATGTAATGAGCGAAATGCCTCCCGTGGATTTTATTTTTCACGAAATGAATTTATGACCCTTTCTCCATGGAGGAGAAGGTCGGAAACTTTGCGTCAGGCGCGGAAACCCTAACTGCATCTGGTTACACTTTCTTCCTCCTTTCCTATCCTAAATCAAACGTTACGTTTCATGCTTCCCGTTCACACTAATAGGGCAGCGAATTCCCAACGTGCCGCGAGAATAGATAAGTGTGCCGCGAAAATTTCGCTGACAGTGTCCATATTGAACATCGATATTAACTTGTGTTTGCAAACTCCGCTCGTGCAGATTGTAAACGCTGAACGCGTCTACCATTAATTATCTACCGAATTTTCCAGGTATCTCTGACTTTATTCAATAATTGAATACTTTAATGGTAAACGGCCGCAAAAGATTTTAATTAAAGTACTCTCGGATTAAAAGGTGAAACTCTATTTGTCCTCTGTTTCAAACATTCTGATGATAAAAACATAAAATTGTATAGTATTTCTAATGAAATAGTAAGAATTAGAACGTTCCCAATGAAATAGTAAGTGTCCGCTAAATGTTTCGAACTTCATACAATGACAATTATTTCCTAATTTAAGATATAGTTTTGCTTCATCTGCAAACTCACGATTATACTAAGGAACCCTTCGAAAGTATACTCTTAAGAGCCTTGAAAGGTCATAGGCTATTTTGTGGTTCCACCGATAATGCCGGGTTAATCAGACCAAAACGGATCAAATACACGGACCAAGGAGCTTTAGATTAATTGTCACTTTCTCTGAAATAGTCTCTAATCCCCCATTCACCCCTGATGCCATGCGCCGGCGCCCTCCCCTCCCGAGTGAAAAGGTGAGGGATGGTGGTTTGGACCCCCCTACGCCGCCAGAGAAACTTTATTCGGCACTCGTTGCGCCACTCGTGTCTGTTACGCCGCCGAGGCGGGTGTCTTCGTAACGCACGTTTTCGAAACACTAGTGCTGCGCTCGCATTCCGAGTTTCTGTCTACGAGGCGGTTTTTCCAAGTCCTCACCTGACTGAAATATCGGTCGCGGTTACGCGACTCTACAATAGTTCTTTCTGTGAGTGACCAAATATCTTGAGGTTGGACGAACCACTCTTACGTTTTAGGATAAGTATTCCATTTTAGCGCCTGAGGTTACCTTTGCTAATGAGGATGTTAGATGGCTTAGAGGAAATTTTCTGTTCTTTAGCTTGAGTAATTCATGTGATGTTTTTCAGTTCTATGTGATTACGGTACATATTTTAATGCTATATTTTATTGACATAATCCTGTGATTATTTCTTTCTGATCACTAATAGAGTAATATATCGGAAAAGGATCAAAATGTCTCCCTCAACGGTGGGTAGTTAACCCGTTGCATTTCGAATTACCAGAAACGCCTCATTTTTCCATTAAATGATCCATATTTATCTCTCAATCTAAATCATTTCCCATCCAATTTAAAATAGAGTGGATTTCCGTATCATTTAGATTCAAGCAGGTTACAGATAAGTCCCTTCTAGCTTCTAAACACAGTAATTAACACCAATTACAATATCAATCTTCCACAAGTAGTGATATACCGTTCGCAATTTGCTCTCCTTGAAACAAAAGCACAGATAAGAATTCTTCGCTGAGGAGAGATCGTTTGGATGAACTGGGAAAGATAAACAACTGCGTGATTAAGATACCTCACGTGTGCAAAGGAGAGGTCTTTCTCAGTGTGGAAACCAAGGAGAAGCCGTGGGTGAAAAATTCCGTTAGTCATTGCTGTGACGAGGACTATAAGCCGCAGTGGAGTTCTTAATTCTCTGTGTAAGTGCCTAAGAAAGGGGAAATGTTTCGATTCTTGAAGTCCGCGGCGGACTTTGTCGCCGCGATGGTCGTCGAGGGCAAGTCCGTGGTAGTGGAAGAATCAGCTGCTGCTTTGGCGGCTAGGTCCGCCGAACCGGAGCCTTTGACTTTCCTGATTTTCCTGAAGAGATTCGGCGTAGTTCTCGGCATGTCTGCGTTAGCGTGGCTCATCTTGCTGGTGACTCCTCCATTGGGTATGTTCAACTGTTGCCATAAATCCTTCGTTGACACGCATAAATGAACTATTATGAACGTAACTATTTGAAGAGTCCAAAGTCAATCTTCAGATAGGTTAAACTGGAGTGAATGGTATTTTAAGAACAGATTGAAGAGAGTGAAGCGAAGATTTTTTACTTCTAAATCAAGCTTCATGAACATTATCAATTTAAAGTAAGCGTTCAATGATTAATTCGAATTATTAAAAAATCCATAGATTATTTTTTTGTAGTCAATGAAACCTTTAAGGGATCAAAAGGTAACAATATTGTAATAATCTATCAGAATGTTGCAATATGTCTTTAAATCTATCTTTTCTTTTGGTGTTAGGTATCGAAGCATTGAGGAATAGATTTTCTTGAGTATAGATGATAATTTCTACAAATTATTGATATAGAATATTATAAATTTCTAATCAAGGATTTATATTAATTCATAGCAGTTATTTTTTGTAATTCTATTTCTATTTTAATGATAAATTAACACGTTTTACGTCATTTTATTAATAGAATGTTTTTCAAGAATTAAGATTTTTCTCAAAAAAATCTTTTTTGGAAACTTCAGTGCATCAGACAATGCTATTAAAAATAAATCAAATAGTTCAACTCTAATTTGGTTCACTCAACTTCATCATATGAAATTGGGCTCGGATATCAGCTGAGCGAAAATAAATCATCCGTTCCAAATCTCCAACTGTTCTTTGTTAAGGTGAAAATTTGACAGCAGGAACTTTCTTTCCAGACCATTCGTTCCGCCCCAAAGGCGACAAATGAAATGAATAAAAAATATGAAGTATATCAGGTCGCATGTTGTAAGGTATGCGCGTTCGGGTGTTTCAAATTCAAGGAACGTTTGGTAAACTGTGACGAGAGCACACCTCTATACGCGAGAGAATATGAGCTCGTTCTAGTTTACGTTGGATGAATCTCTTTAAGTTATTGTTTCTCCATGATTCACTATGGGTCGATTGTTCCTGCCGAGGTTGAGAGAGATTCGCGCTAGTATTAGTTTCCGATGAAAACTCTCGATATTCACTCCATGTTCGATCTATCGATGGAGGTATACCATTGCCCCAAGGCTCTTCATGTTAAAGCGAGAGAACACGATTATATGAACTGTAAAGCTTCAGTTTATGAAACTTAAATAGGCGTATCAAATATATACATATTTGATATCGATTTAATTTAATGAAGATCAATCTAGTGGCTGTTAAAAACCATAAGATACACTTTTTATTTAAGTGTTGCGGCACAAGCAATAAAATATTATATTAACACTGAATCTGCTCTGAATAAATTAACTTATGAATATTATAACTATTTTAGGTTTATGAACCATTACATCTACATAAAGAAATGAAAAAATAATTTAATACTTAATTCAATTTCAATACGATGTATATGCGACGAAAAATTACTCCTCAGTTTAACTTAAATAGATAAATATTTATATATGTGTATATCTATTATTTATTATATATAAATGTAATATATTATGTATTTATTTTAAAGATCTATTTCAAAAGACAATTATAATTTAATTTAATTCCCTCTTTATCAATTGATCCAAGTCATTCATTGGATATTGAGATTTGAAATAAAATTTGAAAATATTTTATAAATAATTCTAAGAACTTCAAATTCAATCAAAGGTAGAAAGAAACAAATGGAGTGTAAATCATCTTAATTTTAGTCTTACTAAAATCATCTGAATTTACGCTTCTATAAACTTTTAAATTCGTATGAGCATTCTTAATTTGAGAATGTTCGTTACTTTAATTGTGATTTCCGAAATATCCCGAAATAGCGATTCAGTTTTTATTTCCATATGGCTTCCAATGGCAAAAAGGTTGGCAGGAATGAGACACGAGGGATGGAAACAACAGAAGCGTAGAGACAATGGAGAGAACTTTCGGCAGAGACCACATTTCGAAAAGAAATCCTCAAAAAAAACTAATGATGGACGGAAATTTAAGCTTTGTCGATTTCTACCCTTTTTTCACTTTCGATAAAAAGAAGAAAAGCTGAGGAACTCGGATGACATTCTCCGTTGGCATTGTTCGCTAAAAATACGTAGGTTGATATTTTGGTCAAAAAAAAGTGAGTGAAGATTACTATCAGGTGGTGGTGGTGAAAAGAAAGCGCGTGCCGTAGAGGGGGGAATGCGATCCTTTTTTGATTCGAGTACAATTATAAATTAATTTAATTCGGATTATTTCACTTCCGTCTTCAACCAAGTGATTTCAATTATCATGAATGCAAGTGCAAGTACAATAAATGTGAGAGATCACTGTTTTACCGAATTTTTAAAAAATATCGTTTATTGATTTCACATTCACTTTTTTTCTGGCTACGAAACTAATTTCTCGTTTAGGACATACAGCATAGACCTAGCTGAGAAATCAATTATTCATTATTCATTTCGAGTGTTTTCATACTCACATGAAGACATAATGTTTCAAAAGTAATGGATATCAGTAGGAAATTTATTTACACCGAATAGCACCTTTACAACTTAAAATTATTCCGTTTGTAAGTTCTCATAATTTGGAAGGGATGCATAGAGAATAACTAATTTTAATATTTGGTCATTACTTTGCTATATAACTGCTTAGTGGTTCTAAAGAATGTGATAAATAATATGAAGATTTATTACATTCATAGATACTGTGGACAGAAATTATCACTTAAATTACTTAAATCTTAGTTGAATAACATGACATAACAGCTTAGAACTCTTGTCTTAGATTCGTATGGATAAAAAGGTTACGGTCAGCGGGTTTGAGAAACCTCGATAGAACTGCGTCATTAAACTTCTCCATGAACGGTGCTTAATGCCCTCATCTTCTAGTGATTACACCTTTTGATGCATATAATCACGGACTTGCGATTTACGCGTTCACTTCAACCGAAAAAGATTACCTACCGAATGGCCATCGAAAGCTGAAGAGGTATTTTTGTTATCTGTTATTGATTTTCAATTTCCGAGCCTCGGCAACAAAGCTTTGGCAAAAAAGGAAGTGTATCCGTGGTTGTGGAGGAAGGAGTGTGGTAAGGTAAAAGAAGAGAGATTTGAATATTGATTCTGTAGTTGTTTGCCGTTTCTCTTTCCAAATTTTCGTCTCGAAGCGCTTTCGTGGGGACATAAATAACAGACGGGTTGATTTTTTAAATCGTATTTTAGGATATTATCATTTTGGAAGAATGGATCCATATCACATGGAATTTAATTATTTTATTGTTCGATATTTTCGAGGATCGAATAAGTGAATGTTCTCTTTAAAAGGAACTTGAAGGTATAAATATAATCTCGTATGATTTGATGGCATTTGTATCCCAATCGGGAATTGCTCTATTATCCAATCAAATAAAATTCATTTAGGAGTTTGTTATATATGATGGCCCTCTTGTCAATATTGAAAAGTAATAAAATTCAGACTGAAATCGGAATTAAAATAAAACAGACTTTTGTGGGAATGAGCGGAAAGAATCCAAATATTCTCCGAATGCTGATTTGTTTCGGTGTGAATCTTTTAGATAAAATTATTCATATTATTTAATGGAATGAAAATTGAAACAATGAAATTTTCCGAAATTCGCATTAAGAAAAAATAAAAATTTATTTATGATATTCATATAGGAAGATATTAATATCACGATCTTTATTGTATGGCTACTGTATAAAAATAATTTTGGCTTTTAATAGTGTAATTTTGAAAAGCGCTAAAATTAAGGAATACCCAAGCAGAATTAAACGAGGTAAAATATATCCATTATTATTCCATTTTAAGTATTAAGTGTTTAAATTTAGATGTTAGCATAAGTATAACGAATTCATCAATATTCTTTTAAATACTTGATGATTTATATTTGAGGATGAATTTTTATAAAATGATTTTTATAATTTTCTATGACTATCTTAAATCAGTGAGTTCGCCGTTACTTCCTTACGGAAGATTGAACGCCTGCGCAAGGAGACGAGAAAAATATAAATGAACATTTCCAGTCTATTCAATCGACACCACAGGATTCTTCATATTTTTCCGGAGACAGATTGCGGTTTCGTGAGAAGTGACTTTCTCCCTTTATATCTCAAGAACAAAATTGCTTTCCCTTATTATTTTGATCAGTTTTTGCACATTGGAATCGGTGTTCAGGGTCCTCTTACGTAATCTATGATTGCTTCTTACGTTTGTTACCTAACAAAATAGGAAATGCTTCTCCTTGTAGGAGTAATCATTCACAGTAGACTCGGTGCCCTGGATTTCGCTTTCATTTCTCTAACACAATAGGAGCAATTATGGAAAGAACTCGGGCAGCGGATTTCTAACTTGTCGTGAAAATGAAAGTCCTAATTAAGCTTTGTATATTTGTGCATAGAGTTGAACTTCGCTATCTTAGTATTTGGATGGTTATACATGAATATATTTTACTAATTTGCATTCTTCGTTATATACAATTCCCCCAAACGAGAACTTTAGCAATAAATTCTCTTAAAATGCCGTTGTTTCAGTATCTATATACATTTCTATGAAAATAGCTTTTTTTCTTTGATCACTATACTACGTTATAAATTTTCAGGGTGCATCTAGGTCATTCTCTTCATTGCCAATATTGCTATCATTAATTTAGAGATTTTTTCAATTTGTAAGGGATGGTTGAAATATAAAGAGGAGTATCGTAAATGATGCTCGAAATACATTTACGTATATTAGTGAAAAGTAGTGATATTAACAAAAGAAAAGCTCTGGTTCTGTGAAAGGCTTAATTCGGTTCAAATCTCTCCAAATATCCATTAATCTGCAATGCCTGCGGGATTTGTTTGCGCAGCTTTCATTTGTTTTGCGTAGAGGTAAGAATAAACAGGTGTGCATCGCACGGGATTTACCTTAAATTACTTAAATTACTTGTTTAATCATGTATCTACATGGCGCATAGATAAGCGAAACGTAAAATGATACACTTCCGTAACTCGGAGCAAACATGGAGCGGCCATGAACGTGACTAGGCATGATATTTGAGAATATCACGTACTTTCATATGCGAGATCATCAACAAACGTATTTGGACTAAGAAAAATGGGTTTTGCTGGAACGTTGTTTGAGCGGATTAAATAGAGCTCTTCTGCAAAACGTAAGCTGAGCACGTTACACGAGCTTTTAGCATGAAAAGTGTTTATAAATGCTATAGAATATTTGAACTTATTATGCTAAATATCCTAGGGTAGGAAGAAAAATGTAATAGGATTTACAATTAAATTATATTTACTGAAACACACTAACATCTTGATAACGATAACGATTTCGAACTCAGCAAAATTATGTAAAGAGTGATCATGCATGACGTTAAGTTGAATTCCTATTTGTAAAAGAACAGGGTACAATTATCATCAAAAGCGCTTTTTGCACTAAATAAACTAAATGCACTATTTCTGCTAATATATTTAACTAGAAAATAAAATTGAGGAAAATAATTAATTTCTTGGTGTACTTGGCTACACAGTGATATAAAAATTGCCAATTTATTATTTTTGAATACATTCAAAATCAACTTCGATAAAAATTACGATTAATGATGAAAATATAACTGTCAAGTAATTGGATCTGTTTATACTATATAGTAAATAAAATGTTAATAAGTCATTAGCAAAAGAAAGTATTAACATAAAATTTCACCCAGGTGAAAATGTTAAGAAGGAATGAGAATGTCAGTATAATACGTCAACTGGTCAATTATCGTATTTTCCCTCATGTTAAAATCAGTATCCTTATTTGAACAATCGTTTGGAAAATGACTATTCCGCGACTCAATCCGGCGGCTAAATTTCTCTTGCCCTTTAAACGAACCCTTTGAGTGGGAAAACAGAGTAACGAGGCGACAAGAGGCGGAGGTGACGGCGTGAAAAGAGACGATGGGTCGGAGAAAACTTCGGTCCACTTCAAAAGATATGCAGACAAAGGTGGAAGTAGGTGCCTATGAGATGAAAGGAAACACTTCTCCCAACTGAATTGTTTATCTTGAGAGATCCCGTCCCATAGGATTGCAGACAATATAAGTTAAAAGGGACGCGCTCTTAATAAGTGAGGTGCGTCCGCAGACCCGACCTTTGCTTTTGAAGTGTTGCAGCGAAAACGTAACATTGTCACTGGAGAAGCAGAAGCGGAATAAATTCTTTGTGTAAATATAGTAAGTGTGAAGTTCTGTTCTATTCGCGAAGGCGCTTTTCTCTTTAATGGAGCTAAGTTTCGGTTTCTACGATTCGTTTTCATTACTTAGAAGCGTAAACATTCCTTTGTCCTATTGTTCTGTATATCACTTTCGAATTTATTCTTTCATCTTCATTATCGTCGACTCTTTCCCCGTATTTAGATGGATTTTATCAAATATACTCACTAAGATATTACGGTTTTTCTTCTTTTTGTTATCTCTTAAATTTATTATTATAATGAAACTAGCTTTTTTGGAAATACACTTTACTACTGTGGAATACGAAATGCGAACACCTACCTATTTACTTAAAACCAAGTAATCAGATTTGTGTCGACAGTTTAACCGGATTAATTTTCATTAAATACCAACCGAATGAATGTATATTTGTGGATTGATTTGTTTCTAATACAAAAATTTTCAGCATTGCGGCTGTCATTGAATACGTATTCATTTACACCTAGAAATATTCTCAGATTTATGAAGTAATATTTTTCAAATATATCGTTCGAGGTAACATAGATTAGAATTTTTTAAGAAAGAAGGATGATATACTCACATTACTCTCTTATTGTTTGGAAACTCTATTATCCTATTCAACCAACAGATTCATTTTTTATTCATTAGATTTGGGTCATTCGGCGAAATGTTTCTTCCCATATCGTTTATTTTACCCTTCTGGCGATATGGCCTCTATCTTTCCGGTAGCTGTTTATAGAGGTTTTACCTATTAACATCTCAAAGAAGAGAAAGGCTATGACTCATCATTTATATAGAAACAAATTTATTAATGACACTCAAAATTTGGAGCTGCGGAAGGAAATAAGAGTTTGAAATGCACATTATTAATTCAGAAGCCTGTTCCTGTCAACGCGCGGAAAGGCGAAAAGTAGAATGTATATATGCGTTGTAATATAATCAATGAATTCATAGAAATCAACAAGACGACAATATATTTCGTTCTATATTAAATTTTAGAGCTAAACATACTAAATAAAACTAGTGGTTGATAATTAAAAGATAAATATTGTAGTTTGAAAAGTAAGTCATAAACAGTTTCGTCGGCAGAAGTATATATTAGTATTCTTGCAAGCGAATAGGTTTCAATTGGTGCAAATAGAACGAATCGCTGCTTGAATCTGTTATAGAGTTCTTTAATGCTCAGGAAAGACCAAAGATAGCTTACGTTTCTTGGACTAATTCCAAGAAAAAGGAATCAGTTCTCACTGAGGGACTCAAACTAGCAACCTCTTCAAAAAAGTAAACAAACTATTATCTTCTGGAATTTCTAGGGCAGCAAATGAGAAATGTTCTTTCCATTAAATTCTCATCCAGCTTACTTCCTTCTCTTGATGAAACCTTGAATTATAATCAGAAGTTTGTTACTGCATTCTAGATTTTTAAAATAGCTAATGAATCACAATATCCAAATTTTCCGCCGTTTAATTTAATTACAATTTAACATTAATGAATGAATGAATGAGTAATAGTAAACAGTTTACCCTCATTATTATCAAATTTAAAGACTGGTAAATATCAAAAAGAAATATTCATCTCAACTAGCTTTAATTCTCAAAGAGAAATGAAGGCCAGCCTTTTCAGGAGAACCATCTAAATAAATGAAAACGTTGTTTGGTAAATTTAATCGCTGCGAAAGGGCGATTCTATTTTTCATCTTGAATTTAATAATTAAATCTGTAGTTTTAAGGTTATAGGAACATAAATATAACACTATAAAAAGTTGAACATAAATATAACACTATATGACACTATAAACCACCTTGTAAATCTGCAACAAAAGGAGTAGTCCTATTTAGAGGATATTTGCCGCCAAGTTTACGACAAAAGGTTACTTTATGATTAACATCTTAAGCATTCCTTCTATCCACATAATGTGTACAATTTCATAACTTGTTCCTCAAAAGATCCATCAGTTATACGTGACTCAAATGGAAACGTCGCGATCTAGAATGGATAGAGGGAAGTGCTAAGAATATACCCGAAATCATTGAAGTGAGCTTTGAGAAATGAAAATCCCTTTCTTTCATCATCCAAAATACGGACTCATCCAAGGAAAAACAGAAAGAAGCTAAAAGACGATTCTGTTTTTTTAGATAAATTGAGAATTCGTGAGATGAAATGCCGTCGAGTGAAAGGTAATTTCCTCAAGAGCCAATCTGCCTGGATGTCGCGGAATTGGAAGTCAATTTTTAGCCTTCGATTAACACACCACTGAACTTTTATTATCCCTTCTTACTCCAACCGAGTTATCGAGAGAACAGCTTTCAATAGTCTATTTTAGGCCAATGATTGCCCAATATAAAGGTGTCAATTTAAAGACCCGAAAACTGTTTCATTGTCTCACTACAATAGGTTCGCTATCATTTCCTTTCAATCAATTTCCTGTTGGCAAAATTTTAAATTAACGAAGTTCATGAAAAATAATTGGCATTGGAAGCTGAATGAACTATTGAGTCAATAATTCAGGAAGGCTAAAATTCCCCGTTATTAAAATTCATGGGTGAATGAAAACATTTAGTATTTCGCACATTTATCATTTTCTCAAGCTTATTGCGTATTATGGTGAATAAAACCATATTCACATTTTTCAATTGATATGTAGATACAATAAGAAAAGCATTCGCTAATACCACTTTAAGTTTAATTTAATTATTAACCTCAACCCTAAATTGATCGATAAAAGAGAAAATGGATTTCGGAAGGTATTTTTAATTGATTTTAAAATGTTTAAAAATTTGTTAGATGAATCCTGCTTATGTTTAGAAATAAATATGAGAGAAAATAATAAATAATCATAAAAGACATTGAAATCCCTCATATTCGACGGACAAAATCTTTCATCTCACAGTATAACATCTGTGAGTGCAATCGTATTCCACTCACGTCAACTGCTTCGTAACAGGAATACTACAAGTGTTTATTTGCTCGACTTTCTCAGGATTGGTATACACGAACGATAAACGAAAGACCTTATCTGAATTAATAATTCTCCCCACAAACCCTTTTCTTCTATCCTTCCCTTGTCTAGAATTATTGAATACCGCTTAAAGTGTGCATGGAAAGAGTCATGGGTTTCCGAATGCCCGATAGGATGCTCAGAGATGGGGCACAATTCATTCCATTTTCTAGGCAGTGAAAGCCCGCTTCTGGGAATTCCGATGAGGTGAATGATTGGGAGGTTCCATTCAAAGGAAGGACTCGGGAGGTAGACGTCCGAATGGATAGGAATCCAAGAGAAATCCTAGCAATGATTCGCAGTACTCAGATTTTTATCGGATATCCTTCAGCGTTAGAGAAAAATTCTAAGATTAGATACTTTCACCATAGGTATAGATAGCATCAAAGAAAAACTTTTATCTGCGGAATAAATCTTTACATCTTCGGGTTCAAAAAACGACCATAAAATGCACATATTTTCCCACCTACTCTTACCTTTACTTCCATTTGTTCATGTCTTCGTATGCCCGGAGGTGACAGATTATGAAATCAATGTGAGAAGGCGTGACTTCGTGCCATAGTAATTAAAACAACTTTGTAAATTTTTCTACTAATACCGCGCAAAAAGATATCAGCCATGAAGATTTTTTTTCATTTTTTCTAAAGTTGACTGAAATTTCTATAACAGTATTGTGGAAAAGTTGTATTCTCAATTGAAATTACTTTCTCTCTATTCATTTAAATAATAATTACCATTTATACAATATTATCATTTTGCTAAAAATAATGTTCAGTGTAGATAAGAATTATTTGTCAGTTTTAAATTGTAGCGTATTGGCTCAATTTTAATGTTAATAATAACGAATTAAATAGGAGAGGTTTTACCGAATACTGTATACTACAAGCACAAATGAATTAATATCTTATATTTTTTTAA
Organism: Pantala flavescens; assembly: GCA_020796165.1. NCBI lineage: Eukaryota > Metazoa > Arthropoda > Insecta > Odonata > Libellulidae > Pantala > Pantala flavescens. The sequence continues at coordinate 52,709,198 of CM036883.1, forward strand.
GGACAAAAAGTGTATTCTAAGTAAAACCAACTTAAAAGGTGTAGAGAATGTAAATTTATTAAATAATTGAGTCAGTAGCTGCTTAAGAAATCTCCTCAGTTTGAATTTTAAGCATTATTTACAGTCGTACAGGTATAACGCCATACATACATGTATTCAACTACTGCTACATGCTATTTATTTCGAGGATGAAATCATGAAAACTTTTCACTTTGAGGAAATAATGTCGTTAATTATTCTTTTGATGGAAATACTTATTCTAAACTTACTATTTAATTACCTGAATTAAAACCTTCAAACATTAATCCGGTCATGTACATTTTGCAATACACGGTATTGCACAACAGACGATTCCATTCTGAAATTTTCCTTTTTATAAAGTAATGGGAACAAGAGCAAACTCGTTGGACTGCTCGAAAATCAAACCGGTTAAAAACTTTACCCATTCAGCGAGCCGTAGAAAACATTAAAGGTCACATATAAATATTCCAGGAAATTTATTTATTATGTATGTTGTATTTATTCTTCACTTCAATTTTAATGTATTATAAAACCTTTCGAGGAATTAGTGAATTAATAAGTATCCTTCACATGGAGATTGGCCGAATCTTCTAATTCTAAATCAAAAATAAACATCGTTGGAATGGTACGAGTATGTCTTTTAAGAAACACAGACAAAGAGTTAATATTTCTGTTAGTGCTCCTCTAATTTTGGAATCCTATTCAACAGCCGAAACCATCCAAAGGCGAAAGAAAAGGGCAGCAAAAGAGTTTTATCGAGTGAAAGTGCGGCGTATGGAACGACTGGGTGCATTTTTTTCGGCGTATGCGTTAAATAGAGCGGACACGAGCATCGGATGGCGGCTTATAAACTTTTCGGGTTTTCCAAATGTGAAAGATACGGACGGTGAAAGGATTTTCCTAGGTCCGTTCCGAGAGGATGGACGGGAAAAGCTTCTGGTTCAATAAAAATCTGGCAAAGAGCAGATGGTAGGATATCAAATGCGATGCGAAACTTACCTTGTTTCATCGATGTTTGTCGGCCATAAAGAATGAATGAAAATCCTGACCTGAGGCATATTTAAGGCGGTGATATTGCTCAAAAATATGAGAAGATATTGAAATTGGGTGTGTTGCTAAATAGTCAATGAATGACCTACGTTTTGATCCAAATAAAAACGAATTCGAGTATGAGTTACACTTAAGTCAGTAAAACGATTATCGAAATTATTTCATTGACTTCGTAATATTATGCACTTTAAGAATTTAAATAATTTTAATATCAGTATTTAAAGTGGAACATATATATTCCTGAACCATTGATTTGGTATCCAAAATTCTTCATATTTTCATACGAAGGTATTTTTAAATGTAACTGTTTCATTTATAGCTACACTTACTATGAATAAATTAATGGATAATATCCTCTACTCTATTCCTTATCGGTAAAATGAAATCATAATATCGCTGTTAATTATTAAATTTCTATCCCTATATTTAATATTAACTTCATTTACTAATTATATTTTTAATTAATTGTATAAATGAATTTTGAGTTTTCTCATCATATAGCTATGCATTATACAAGAGAAGTCTTAACACATTTTGAAAAGAAGAGAAGCGTTCTTAATTGATTTCATTCGAATATATCTTCTTGTGCTGCGTAATATAATCATAAAAACTCCATTCACTGTATCTCAATTAAATTCCATGGTATATGCTTCATCGAGCAAATGGAAAAGGATGTTAAATTTTCCTCCGCTGTTATTAGCTGAGTTAAAATAGGAAAAAAACGACCAGTTCTAATTGAATAAGTAATTCGCTTACGTGTAATTTAATCTTTGCAATTAATCTCATAACATGGGTAAAGGATGTGAGAGCATTCATTTCCTGTACTTTGGGTGAAAGGGAAATCGTAGATGGCCGATGTCGACATCCTTCTGACCCCTGAGGCAGAGGAAAGACCAAGGGTTTGGAATTCAGGAGTGAAATTCCCTCGGAAATAAAAAGGCGAGATTAGTGAGCAGATTTACTTTCGTACAAAAAGCTGGTGTTAGGAGCTCAGGTTCCTTATCGAATTGAGAAGATTACTGTATTAGGAATAGCACGGAGCTGCGCGTCTTAAGGGGAAAATTTTCATAAGAAAAAATACAGTTTTCATTCGCTAATTGGAGGCAGAATACTTCAATTTTAATGTAAGGTAGCTAACGGTTGCCATGACAAAACAATATGGTAAAAAGAAAAATTATTGAGCTGATGTATAAATAGTCTACTATACAGTTCGCTAGATTGAGGCTAATATTAGTTGAGTCATTGTTTACTTAGGAGCGCTTTATGCATCGTGATCCAACTCACAATCTATGCTGCAAGAAAGGCGAGGAATTTTGAAAGCACTCTGTTTTGAATTCACTTATACGCCTAATAATCGATCGACACGGATTCCATTTTTATGTTTTGGAAGTATCGAATATTGGAAATGTTCACGGTGAATCAGCGATGATGATAATGCGTTCACGCACGAAAACCCCACCAACTATTTCCTTTCACTTCAGTACAATGGTCTCCTTTCACTTTCACAGGTGAGTGTGAGATGCACATCATAAAGCGCAACTAATCCGCCGATTATCGCTTGGAGACCGATGGTTCTCGTGTGAAAAAGATTCGACTTTCTCCATTAAGGGCATTGTGTCCTAGGTGATTCAAGACGGTGTTTTTGTTTATTGCAAAAGAATGTCTCCACTTTCACTCGCACGAATAAACTTCGGACACCAAGCTCGTTATGCTGAATGGAGTATAATCGCATCTACGTCTCACGTTTTTCTTGACGATTTGAGGTTCATTCGCATCTTTACATAAAGTATAACATACTATAAAGATTGTCTATATAAATACCATGATAGCCAGTATGACAGGTATGACAGGGGGTGCATGCATCGAAACTATATTTACCTAATCGATTATTTTCGCATATCGTTCGCGGAAAAAAATAATTGACTTCTCTCCCTTGGGTATCGTATCACAAAGGTTCATTAAGTAGGGTGAAATGATTTAATCAATATTCCATATATTATAATTTATTCAAATTACATTATATAAAAGTGCTAACTTTAACTTTTTATCATTTCAGATAGGACATTTCTCTCCTGTGAGAGGCCTTGTCACGAGTTGGACTGGCCAATGATATGCAGAATAAAACTCACTTTGGAAGTTTACCAAACGCTCAGCTGGTATGTAATTTTCATGATATTCAATCCTTAATACTTTAGCCCTTAAACGTTCATGACTTTGTATCATACGAAACATTTACGCTTTCAATGCTTCTGACTTTCCATCACTCAACACCCAAATGTCAGCTTCAATTTCCGCTGAGTGAAACGTAATTGCTCGTAACTTGCGCTTCCCCTTGGCATCTATTTTCCACTCCCGTAATTGATTGACAGGTGGCTTTTCGGAAACCTGTTTCGGCGTTTCAATTGGTCATTGATTCATCTTAAAATCCCATGAGTAAGAATTGAGTTACATTACAACATGGTAACTTTATTCTTTTTGAATTCATGTATTCGAAAATATTTTCAAAGTTAACGTCAAATATGGGAAATTAATGAGACGTTTCTTGAATACATAAAGCACCTCTTCTTTTATTTTTTATTCAATATCCATCGTGGCAGAGCATTTTTTTGAGATTATTCTTTATGAAATCTAAACAATAATTTAATTGAATCACCGGGTTGATTTTTCATTTATGTTGTTTCTATTAATTACATTGAAACCTCATAAATAATAGAGATACTTTCGCGAAAATAAATAGAAATTTATATAGTTGGAATGCATAGATACGGGTATTTCATTGACAGTATAGAGACTTCGAAAAAAAGTATTTTACACAACAGAAGGGGATGTGTTTTTTAGGTCGCTAATTCTTTAATGTATCAATTTCGAGGTTAATTTTAATACTTTAATTATTAGTATGCTCTGAGACACATAATTTCTCATTTAAAGTGAAATGCATTTTATCTATAATATGATTAAAACATCTCGAGAAAACTTTAAGCGATACAGTAGCAGTATTTTGTAACGTGCGCATTCTCGATTCTCCTCGCGTTCGCATAAATTTGGTTGTCATCTTCAAATGTATTCGAGACGAGGTTCCCGTTTAAATTAAGTCCCCTTCGTGAACTTGCCTCGTCATTACAGTCACCCTCAAGTATTTACATACAATCAAAAAAATCTATGGCAACGGTATGGTGTTCTGCTTTGTCATCCCAAAAGAATACAGGACGAGAGATGAACTTGGAGAAACCACTTTACTGTTGACAAACGTTTTAATGCTGCTCCATTAATTGCTTTTGATCATAATCTGAGCTGAATATTTAATTCGAAGGGAAATAAGCCAATATTAATGCAATGCATTGGTTCAATGAATAGGTCTTGTGGAGAATGCCCGAGCAATCAGACGGATTGTTTCAATGCGAACTGTGTTACTGCTGATGGAGTACCACAAGGACTTCTGACAGCGAATAGGCAATTGCCAGGGCCAAGTATTCAGGTAAGGCTAAACATAGTGCACAGATAGCTAAATCCAGAGAGAGTCTTGATGTCCATTTAAGTTAATTTAAGCATGGAATATATGATGGTTGAAATATTTCTATCAAATATTAATTCTGTATTTTTTGAATAACGTAGTTTTCGAATCTTTTTAAGCAAAAAGTTAATTATTCTTTGTAATAATATATAATATTCTTATATAGTGTAATATATCGTATACTTTAATATGAGAAACACAAACCTATATGTTTTTCAATTATTCTTCATCCTTTATTCACTCAAAAACAATTATAATTCCAGATTTTTAATGTCATAGGTAGCAAGATCATTCCCATAAATTTATTTTAATTTTGAGTCTAAATTAGAAATTTCTTAATTCTAATTGATGTATGTTTATTAATTAATTAATGAACATCTTTGTAATCCAGTAAAAAATACGAAATAATGATATCATTTAGAGATCGAGTGAAAATTTCCCACTAGACATTTTTTATTCGCGTACTGTTGTTGTCTAAGTACCATCCATAAAATTGAATTGGCATCTATTAAAGGTGTGTGAGAATGACATACTGGTGGTAGATGTGTGGAACAGAGTGCCTGGAGCTGGAGTGGGCGTTCATTGGAGGGGAATGACGCAGAAAGAAACACCTTTTATGGATGGAGTTCCTATGGTAACTCAATGTCCGATTCCAGCCCACACAACCTTCCAGTACAAGTTCAGGGCTTCCAAAGCAGGCACTCATCTGTGGCACGCACATGCAGGTAAGTTATCACCGACTGCGGCATATATTTCCTGAAATTTAAAGTTAATGTGTTTCTGCTTAACAACTTTTAATGCCAACTTCTTTTCCCAATTCACTCAATATAAATGTCACAAAACCATAGATTTTAGAGTAGCATGTTTGATTTCGTAGAGGTATATACATATTCCAACCACAGCGGGTGATCATTTATGATAAACTGCAATAGTTACCTGTTATCATTTGGCGATCAAAAATATTTTTTATTCAGAAAGCAATACAGAAAAATGTACTTCATCGTATGAAAAGATTTCATTGGATGTTTTACCAACCTGTCTGTAACCATGGATCAAAGAAACGGAAAATTGAATTAAAAGCAGAAATTGTGAACTGAAAGGTAGTTATCGATAATCAATTTTGCCATTCATAATACTTGCTAATATTCAATGTAATCAATAGAGATATATTCGAGTCGAATTATGTGCCACTTACAAAAGTGAAAAGATAATTTTGCTTGAACCCAAGAGCACTTTTAAAATTTTAAATGTTGCATGATTCAGGAATTACAAAAGATACACATACATAATAGTTATCAAATTTGCCTCCAGCCTTATTATTTGTTTTTAAAGTTTTAAGTTCTAAACGTCTTATGTTTATTTACATACTACATTACAGTATTTTTGACCTTAATTTATCCACAAGAAATTTTATATTTCAGATAAATTCGAATTTTTGTAAAGAGTGGTTTTTTGAAAAATATGCGCTGAATTTGACGAATTTCTCAGTTTTTATAATGAATAATTATATTCTGATTTATTTTTATATTTTCATTTTATTTTCTTGAGTTTTAAATGCAATCGTCAGTCATAAAAAATATATTCTCGTTTATGAGATAAGGTTTTGTATTTGATTCAATCGCAGTAATACGACACTAATGATTTGTGAATATTCAAAGTCATCGGAAACTAGGTACACATAGGTTGAACTCAACGAGCTCTAGTTAAGGGAGAAATACACTTTGAAACCCAATTAAATGGTACGATGGGATAAAGAGGCCAACTTTCTCTCTTATTTGCTTCGTAATGCTGGACCTTAACGACTGCCCTTCACTTCTCATAGAAAGCGGGGACAATCGCCAAAATAGAAGTTCGATTTTTTCCTTTAAAGAGGTGTAACTGCGTTCTCAAATGAGATGCGAATTTTATCAACCCAAAATTACCTCTTTTCTCAGTCGGATGTTGGTAAATAAATACTGATGCATTAAACCTTATGTAATACGAACTTGATAAATTTTAATTATGAGATAATTTGAGTGAACATTAGCACTGCATTATTATCTTGCTATAGTGATCCAAATAAATTCCTATTTACATTTAATATTCACTATTACATATGTCTATATTAACTTAACAGCTTTAGAGGAATATTTTTAAACAATCATAAAAATTTAAGTGAACCTCACTCACATGATTCATATCAAGTTTTTATGTTTTTTTTCAAAAATTATTGGTAAATAATATTGTACAGATAAAATAAAACCTTTTTAAAAATTTTAATATACTTTAAAATTTATAGTTACTCTTTTAACGTTATTAGATTACTAAAGATAAGGTTTATGGAGCTATTAATTATTTAAATTATTTTATTTTGCTTGCAGATGATATAGGTTATTTAAAAAATAAAAACTATGAATCAATTGCTAAGTTTTCATAAAGAATAAAGGCACAAATAAAAATGATGGAATAATTGTATATGTGATGACATGTGCTCAGAAATGTAAAAATTCATATAAAATAGGATTAAATCAGATTAACTGTAATAACCATGAACCAAATTCTGTGTTTTATTATGCTAAATTGAAATAAATTGACAAATCCTATGGCTGTATATGAAAGAATTTGTGAATTAAATAAGAAAACAATTAAATTTGGTATACTTAATGAGATCAAATCTTTTACATGAAAATGAAACTGATTTATAAAGTAAGGCCATTTGATGAAGTTTAACTTAATATTTTATAAATTTAAAGCTTTCAAATTCAGTATATATGAATAGTTGATGAGCCTTACATTTTGCAGGAGCTGAATCAGCAGATGGACTGTTTGGAGCTTTAATAGTGCGACAGCCTTCCTCAAGAGATCCTCAGAGGAGACATTATGATGTAGATGACATGGACCATGTGATAGTCATTGCAGAATGGGCACGAGGATTTGCTCTGCAAAGGTTAGCAGATGCACATCATAAACCATCAGATGGAGATTCTGCGGAAGGAAAGAGTCTTGTAGATACTTTACTCATCAATGGAAGGGGAAAGCTTGATTCGGTAAGAAACAATTGGATAATATCAGTTACATTCATCAGCTACTTACAACTATTTTGTTGCATGGAATAATAATTAATAATATGATTATGAATATAATGATACAATGATTAATAATGAAAAATATTGCAAGGATAATATGAGTTTGCCATGGGAATTAAAAATATTAATAATACTTAATAATGAACACATAGTCAATTTGAACTTTCATCAAAGTTTGCCACAGAAAGAGTATGACTTTTAATAATCGATAAGAATAATAAGAATTTAAGAATTTAAAATAAATATAAATCATTAACATTGATTTAATTTTGTTAAATTCGCATTTACTTTAAGATGAAAATTATTATAATGCTACATATATCTACCTAACTAAAGGTAAATAATGACAGTAATTTATTTTATGGATTGTCTTTAAAAATTATTTATCTTTATTTACTTGATTTACAAAAAAATTCGTTTCCTATAAGATCATATGCATATTTTAATTGAGGCATCATCTCAATGTTATACATCTGCAATCTATTGATGCTCACTAGTACCAGAAGGAAATCTTACCGAATACATTTCCATAAAAGAAATTACTTCCCTAAAGAATTGAGTTATCTAATTTTTACTGATATTTTTTAGAAGTTAATGATTAATGGCAAAAATATAAATAAATTCCCATTCATTTAAAATTTCCATTCCAATAAATTCCGGTTCATATTGTTTTAGGAACTATTTTTTTACTTTGAAGTTTTCTAGGAAATATAACAACAGTTGAATTACTTCGGATTGCTTGTTCTCTAATTAGGTGAACTTGAAATTTCTGTGTTAAAAATCAAATTGAGAATTTTTTTGGAATTGATAAACATGCGATGAGTAGCTTTTCTGTTTTATTTATCATTTTTAGTGCAAGTGAATAAGAGTTAAGTATTTGATGATTCGAATTTGATATGTAGTCCTATTTTCCCGACTCATCCTTCATCTTATGCAACACAGCGAGGCTTCGTGGAAAATCTCATGCAATCGTCTGCCCTAAGTGAGCAAAGACCATCATTAAGACTCCACCTGATTAATGGAATAATAACTCTTTCGCAAATTAAGCAAGTTTAACAGTTATGTATATATCTTCGAGAATAAATAACAAAATCGTGAACATTGAATATTTATGATCGAAAACTATTATTCAGGACCATTTATGAAGTTCTATTCATGTGATAATTGTACTTCTTATATAAATATTTTCTCTGACCTTGTACATGAATTTTAAAAAATGAAGACTATAAAAATTGTTAATAGTGATTATTTTATTAATTAAATGAATTCAAAAAATTATTAGAGGAAGTTCCAAGTAGTATAATTTAAGGTAGTTTCTTTTATGAAACCTATAAATGGCATATCAATGACTTTGTTGGTAATAAAATTCACTTTTATCCTTCTCTCTCCTCGAAATCATTATTTTGTTCCAGCATTAAGACGCAAGTCCAAATGATTCAGAGAGCTTGAAAAAGTTACGTCAAAGTGATTTTAAAATAGACTAGCAATATTCCAGTTATAATACTTACCGGTTGGTTTAAGTGAAAGCTGAGGAAAAAGAGAAAGAAATCAACTTCCTGCTCTGCAGAGACATCTCTTGTTGCATTATCTCAGACTCTCACTAAGAATTCTCGCTTCCTTCAAGGATTACTTCGACCAGTTATGACGGACGAGGAAGAGAAACTCTACACGGAAATTCTGCCTACGTAATTTTACTTTCGTTCGGTTGCGATCATATATGAAAGTGAAAACGGATGCATAGTATATGTAGTTTTGATACGTCCTCCATATCTTAATATTGTAGAAAATATCTACAAAGGTACATAGACATCTGTCGGTCTTCATATATAATACATTTAAATTAAACACATGACATCAGTAAACGTACATTAATTACGAAATATTCTAAAGTTTTCCAATTGCATAATACACATTGTTTACAAATAATTGCTCTAAAAGCAGCTACCTAAATTCTAAACCTAATAAAAATTTGAAGTAGATGATTTGATTTGTCTCCAAACACAATTATTCAAGAGAAAATATTGAGAAACAGCGATTTCAATCAGACGTCACCTTATTCTTCTAGATTTGCAGATGTGTACAACCAACGGCCATTGAAAAACAATTTCATCATTTATGACCAACCTTACTTTACATTTTATAAGATACAGATTTTTTATCCTCTATACTTCGGATTATTATATTAAATACAAATTTGAAATCATAAATAATTTAATGTTCCAAATATCAATTTTACTGATAAGTTATTACTTGTCGTTGGTATTCATTCCGGAGTTCAATGATTATTGATGTTCTGCTCTTAATCATATATTGTACACATGGCTTCAAAGTATCTTTGGATAAGATGCATGGAATTAAGAAGTCAATAATCCGATACTGAGTCGATGCAAACATGGATGTCAAGGCTCGGATCTGGTTCTACTGGAGTCGGGTTCAGCAGGACCGAGTCAAGGTCAAAAAGATTAATTTCATAATGGCTGAACCTTGAAATATCTTCGATCGAGAAATCTCAACGCTTTCATATGAAGATTGACTATGAAAACTACGGAGAAATTTTGGTTCGCTTCACTTTCACTATCGAACATAATAATCAGGTGAAGGTTAAAATAGAAAGTTTATGAGGACCTCCTGAGTGTGAGCATAGATCGTTTACGACTTTGGATAAATACTTATCGGAGACATTTCCTCAAAAATACCGACCATGAACCATGTAAAAAGTTATGCACACATGTCTCCATACTAAATCACGAACATAGACATGGAGTGGATACGTAATTCTTAAGCAATCATTTACTCATCTTTTCAGACATGAAACAACCTTCTTAAAAGAGATTCCTAGTCATTAAATAGATTTAATGTAACTTAGAATCGAAATAGATTTAAATATTTATCTTTGATATTTTGTTGCCTTTGATCGATATGTATTGATTTCAACATCTATTGTTAAAATTTTTTCTCATATTCTCTAAGCTATTCCAATCGTTATTATTTTTTAAGTCGATGGTTATGAATTACAAAATGTATATGAGTAATAGAACAAATATAGTGTTTAATGAACGGAATAAATTCTTAATTCGCGAGATTCGATATATAACGTATCTATATCATCAGTTTTCTTATTTTATATTTTCCACCATAGATTTTATTATTGAACCTTGCACGATTTGAACTACGATGAAGTTCGATGTATTTTATCTCGTCCCCATGGGAAGGTCACGAGGACTCTATATTAAAAAGTTGTTTGCACGTGGGCAGTTCTAGAGAATGTGACGGGAATGTTTAACATTCGGCCTTGCAATTAAGCCGTAAATTGAGTTATTTAGAGGTTAATCGTTGTATCAATAACTTCTTCTTATCATATTTCACTTCCTACATGTTCTCTTGATTTTTTCTAAAATGTCTATTTTCCATCCTCCTTTCAGAGTGATGCAGGAAACCAAATGGATATTGACCCTGAAGGGGAAGTGAAGACGTCTTCTCCGATGGCCACCTTCAACGTACGACCGGGACTTAGACATAGATTCCGGATGGCCAATGCAGGCGGTGTGGCTGGCTGTCCAGTGAGGGTGTCCGTCGATGACCACCTTCTTACGGTCATCACACTCGATGGAAACCCCATTCAGCCGGCACAAGTGAAATCCTTCGTTTTGTCACCAGGTGGGGATGCAATCGCACTGACGCAATCTAGAGGAAATTTTTAGAGCGAGAAATTATGAAGAAAAAAAGGAAACCAAAATAACTGAAATTCTTCCTTCTGCTATCTGTGGCTCGCCGCTAAAACTTTCTGCTTCAGCTAATTTAGCGGTACCATTAAATGAATATCTAAGTTTCTTGTAATATCTACGGGAATACTCAATAAGGAAATTAAAGGCCCTATTTTATAAATATGATGTAAATTTTTTGTTATATTTTATCGGTATAATCCATCGTGTAAGGAATTATTAGAATTCAGCTATGAGAGCCACGATATATAAAACCTTGTTTTCCACAAAAAAGGTGGAACAAGTCCAAATGTGAGTGTCACAACCAACGCAAGACACAACCTATTGAGTACATACTTCAAGTATTTTCCATTTAATTCATAATTTACCCTTTATTGAGGTATTTTCTCAAAATTCTCTTTCCTTACAACGATTTAGGGGAAAGAGCCGATTTTGTACTCACAGCCGACCAGCCAGTCGGTGACTACTGGATGCAGGCATCTGCTGACAAAGCAGAAGGAAAAGAACTTCATCCGAGCTGCCGTAGCCTAAAACAGAAGGCAATTATCCATTATAAGTCTTCCGATTACAAGCCAAAGTTAAATTTCGCCTTCCCTGAGAAGTTTTCTTCGTACCCAAGTCCTCACGAACACTCTTCCGAAGCGGAGGAATCAAAAGAAGTAGACGTTGCTGCGAAGGTAAACATGGCTTTTGGTTCAATTATCTCGGATTAGATTCACTTACAATTACTTTAAATCAACCTATAATAGAATCGGTTGAATGGCAAAACAAGTGATTTTTCATATTGAGCAAATACTATTGAGATCCTTATTTTGCTAATCAAGCCCTTTTGCAATTAGGCAGTGTTTTACAAAGACGTATATTTAATATTATCATTTGCATAATATTTGCAGTATATCAATATTATATTTTGCATTTAGCGAATCCTACTCTTTATAATTATACTCATGAAATCGTTAAATGTAAATAAAAAACGATTTTTCAATGCCTAACACTAACAATGTATAAATAATTCTGATATGAAAAATTTCGACACATTATTATAATCTTAGATCTTAAAACCTAGTTAAGAAAATTTTTTAGATAAATCATTATTAAATACGTTTAAACAATTTAATAACAATTTTTATATTCAATACATATACATTTTTGGTTACAATATTATACGCATATGTTCAAAGCAAAAGAGAGGAAAATTTGCCGTAGGACCTTTCTACTGATTAAAAAAATTACAAACTGTAGATTCATAACCATATTTTCTATGCAGAATCTGGTAGTAAGGTCTGAATGACCAAGTGCTTCCATTTTGATAAATCCTCCTGATTCGTTAATTACGTCTCAAATAATGATGTACTCCAATCTTTTGTTTTTAGGTACTTCTGAATTCAGTGGATAACGTATGCATTGAGGCACACGACAGTCTTTGTGTGACCGAGGTCCATTCCCTTCATCAGCTTGATCCCGATCTGGCTGTACCCAAAGTAGATCGAACGATCGACCTTCCGTTTGATTTCCAGTTGGTTGGCACTGACAACGTTTCTTACCCACCGTTCTTAGGTAAGTCATAAAAGTCATCGCTCCCTACGGTAATATCTTTTGTACTCTCTAACAGAAAATTTTATTTGTATTTCTTCCTTCTTCGAAATTTAATTTTGTTTATTTTCATTCTTGATCATTAATGGAATCTCTTCGTAATCATACATTTATAAATTATTATCAAAGAATGAAAGTTTTCGTTAATGTTTTACTCAATTCTCAAGAATACATTCCATCCATCCCAGATATTATCTCATCAAGATACGCTCGAATAGACGCATTGTGCCTAAAAAATTCGCCATTTCTATGAAGACATCACCTCTACTCCAACACGTTGTGCAAACATTTCTGCTTGCCTATTTAAGCGGTTGTGGTACGGAGAAAGTTACGGGGGAGGATGCAGACGCAAGATTGCATGCAAAAAATCTCGCCGTCTCTGAGCGCGAATTGCATCGAGCGAAGCCATCTTCCGCTTTGGCTGAAGAATATAAAGATATTTCCGTACTCAGAATTATATAAAATCGAGAAATTTATCAAGTGTCTCCTTAGTGAATAATATACACTCTCCCGAGAAAATGAAACCTGAATCGGATGATTAGAATGCTGTTACGACGAATTTCCACAGATGCAACTCCACTGCATTCCGTCCTGAATTCTCCGCAACGAGGTCAGGAAACCCGTTTTAGAAACTACGAGAAGTCCCAACTTACTGAGAAAATGGGCATAAATCGCGGGAAACTATAATTTTGCAATCAACGGAGGATAAAATTATAGCGCAATACTCACTTCTATTTAGTATTTTTGATGATTTTAACTACAGGAAATTTATTGAGCTGTTCGTTGGTCGACTCAGATTTCGGTTAAGTCATTTTATTCAGATAGGTTATATTTCTGAGAAATCTTTAAGAGCAGTTGAAGTAAAATTTCTATGGTCACCTCAAAGAATTCTTATTCGTATAACTCATTTCCTATGAGTTAGTGAAGATAGACTGATGGTTGAATTACGTATTGCTTTATATTTAACTCTGACACCATAAACCGTCTTAGAAAAATTTAATGGAATCCAACTTATTCTTGTGAGAGGAAATGTATAAAATATGGAAAATAAGAAAAGCTGTTTTCATTGATGACTTAAACGCGGAAGTATCTTTTCTATAGATTTTCTATCGCGTTCTTGAACAAGACAACACCATATACTTAAACACGTAGGTGCATCGGATGAAAGCGAAAGGTTAAGATCGTTGCGTCTCATGGCCAAATACATCCACTTCCTGTCTTTAATCATTCCACCTTGCAAGATGTCAGCAAAGGCTTTCCTTTCACCATCCCTAAGATTCCTTTGCCTTCTTTTGGTAGCCTGATTGGAGTTTCTATAATACACCTCCAAGTTTCGATATCGTATTTGCATACTATTTAATAACAGAAATTAAAATCTTATCGAGCACGACCTTTGAGTGAATTCTATAAGCCATACAATGGTTATCTATGCTTGAAAATCTTAAATTCTTCTAAAGAGATAGTGTACGAATAAAAGCGGAAATAGGTTAAGTTTCCAAGGTACTCATCATCGTATGTATCCCCACTCATTTCCATGCAAGATCACTGTATTCATAATAAGCATTTTACGATATTTTAATTAGGAAAATGAAAGTCTAACATCTTCAAGGAAGTGAAGGGGAAATTGAGAAAACCCGGAAAGACTGAAGACATGAAAGCTCTTCCAAGATCTCTACAATCTATATTTGGGCAATTTAATATCTTATTTTTTTCTATTTTCAGTTCTCTAACTAATAAAGTTGATTATCAACCTACATAAGCTCTTAATGAGATGCCCGCGAAGTAATAAACAAATTTCATATGCATCGTTGTAAAGGGAAACTGGTTATCCAAAGCGATACCTATGTGCTCGTAAATTATAAATTTGATTTAGTAAATAAAACAATGCAGCCACACAATGATGAATAAGATTAAAAATCGGAAAGAGTATATTATGATCATTAGAATCAAAAAGAGCTCATTTTTTACATAAATCATTAAGAATACCGTTAAATACAATAATGCTTTCTAGTATAAGCGGCATTTTCGTAAAATAAAATATTATTCAAATTGGAAGGCTACTAAATTTATAATTTTATTATTTTCACAAATTCAAATATTTTCAGTATCATGTATCATGTATCATGTATTATCAGTAGTGTTATAATAATTGTTCGTAATATCAACAAAAATTTTCGAATAATCTGTTGGTAACGGGTAATCTTACCTTTATTTCTCTTGTTACTCCTATAAAATAAATAGCGAGGGAGAGTCACATATGTGATCGTAAAAAAGAAAGACAATTCCCATGGTATCCTAAGTTTATTTTTGTCTTTTATATTAATTTCATCTTACATCTGTTGAATAAAGTCTTGCGATCCTCCCTGTTAACTTACCTAATTCATTTGTCCGATATAGAATCGAAATATTTTAAATATAGCTTGGAATAAAGTGGAGATGACAATCTACCGTTATCTCACCTTAATACCTTTCCCACGATTCTCAACAGGTTGCGCAGTAAATTGAAATATGCAGTAACGGTTAAGCCATCCCTCGCGTTTTCTTTGCAATGGGACCGAAAAACTAAGAGATTTTCGCAAGGCTTTTATCTTTTGTTTGCCGTTACTTTAAACATTCATCCGTTAACATGATCTATATAGGATCTCCTTCCAATTCACAGCTTGCTGAATGAATCGTTTAGAGCTGCTAGTGCCAAACATTTTGAGAGCCATAAAATGAGTCGTAAAAGAGGAGCAACCAATCAAAAGAGTAGTAAAGACTCATAAAGATCGTGTTTTCAGCTACTGAGGGATGATTGAAGTATTACGATTAATTATAAAAAAATAAGAGAGACCATTCAATCAAAAAGAAAAGTTTTGAGCATTAATATGGAAAACAAAGTTTGCATTCCGGTAAACATTAATGAAACACGAAATATAAGCAAAAAATTAATGTTCGAATCAAAAGTTTATTCTTCCTTGAGATTTTTTTCTGGGTGGACATCGTTGCTGTGCAACACTTCATCTGTAATCGAACTGATATATTTCCATAATATTTAGTGTTATTCAAGGTTTATGAGAAGATTTTTGGAATACCAGAATTTTTTCGGGAATTAGAAGATCACCGAATTAGAAGAACACCGCCTAAAAATTTTATCAGTTAAATTATGTGATAGTGAATCGGTTTTTAAATGAAGATTCATTACTTAAATTATGAATTTAAAGATTTTATATCTCAACTAAATTCATAACCAAAACTTTTTCGGATGATCGAATCAACACCCTTACATAAATTACCTTAAACGGAATAGGAGTAAAAAGATAAGATCCATAGTAAATGGATAAACTAGAGTATATGTAAAGGCCCCATAAGTCATGATCTCGGTTATGAGAATATCGAGTGAACGCGAAGAAGTGGAAGAAAGAGCAACGGAAAGAAAGCACGCGTGCGCAGCAGTTGAATGATACAGAAATAAATTTGCTCGTTCCGCATACACGTTCCGCCGAAACAAGTCAATACTGCAGAGGAGACAATCATGGAGATCTGGATGTTTAGAAGTCCATTCACTGCCATTTACCTTGTTAACTGAGTGCTCTTTTAATTGTGGCGTTTATTCGCACTCGCCTTTTATATCATTTTGTGAATAATTGTTGAACATTCCCAGAGGTTTTCGTTTCAATTACTTAATGTTTCATTAATATAAATGATTTAATCCGAATTTCAATAATTATACTGTAACTGATTATAAATATTCTTATAAACTCCTCATCTTGTGTACAATACATCAATAACCATCATCTACTCATCAGACATTTGATAAGTGTTTTGATATCGATTGAAGATTGAAAAATTATAAGATAGGATGTATAAATAAGATGAAAATGGCATTACAACACGCATTAATGTATCATTTTTTCATTCTCATATGAACGAACTTCATAAAGTAATCATCAAGATATTCTAATAACACCGTTAAGCATCATCATTGAAATCTCCATAGGAGAATAAAATCTCATTCTATCAATAAAGGGGATATATGAAATATATAGGACATTCTTATATTATTACTTAATAATATAGAACATATAATGTAATGAGTTTCACTTTTCGCATTGCAGACACCCCGCAATTTTATTGCGGTGTGTATGAGTACGCCACGGAAGTCGCGAATAGGGAAACTAATAGAAAGGCGAAAGTTTTTACTTTGACCCATATTTGAGTCGCCCCAAAAAAGATGAAGTTCCGTGAATGAGAAATTCATTTTTTCTTCACCTTTCCTCATTAGTTCTGTCACGAACGAGAAGAGAATCTATCGGTTTCATCTTTAAAATTAACGAGAGAATGAAACTGTTAATTTTTTATGGCGAAAGATCCTGTCGTATTTAGAGTGTAAAGATCAATCTAGATCAAAATAATTTCCAAATTTAATGAGGAAAGAGTCCATGCAGTTCATTTCAAAATTCCTACACCAATGATGTTTCTGGGGCTTAAATTTCTAGATTATCTTTGCTAATGAAAGGCAAAATATATTTAAGTATCGTATAACATAATGCCAATGTTTAATATATTTATAGCAAATCATGAAAAAAATCTTCAAATATTTTACAGCCAAAAGATTTGTACTAATATATTGCGTATTTATGATGCATATACAAAAAATTATAGTTTTTTTATTAAAATTATTCACATAATTGCTCAAAATCAAGAAAATAATAAGAGCATAAATTTCACGATTAAAAAATCAGAGATAATGGGTCAAATGATAATTAGACCACCTTATATAGAAGGTAACTATTTAAATTCCTCCGAAATTAGTCTCCATTAAGAAAATTACAGTTAAATATATACTCTTTCACATTTTTAAATCAAAAGTCTTTTAATTTTGTCATTTTTATTTTGGTTAACAATATTTTTCATATTTTAGGAATGATTAAAATTTATCATCTTCCTGTCAGATTCCGATGCTCCGAAAAAATTCTGCGGGTTCTACACATAAAATAAGAACATACTCATTTTTTGTGCATTTATCATAAATTTCTTACTTCCATAATCATAGCATCGAAGTCTACCGTGAAACTTCTTGATAGCTGACAAAATTTGAGAATAAATCTATTTTTAACCATGAGTATTAATGCAGTTTTATAAATTTAATATATATAAATTTATTTAATAAAAAGATAAGTAAAATCTACTCCAATTTAATTTTACTGTGAATTATTTCGTGTAAAGAATCAAACGGGAAAATAATGGAAAATACGACCTGGTTAGCCATCTATTTCGGCAGAGGATTTATTTTCAAAGTAATTTTAAGAAAAAATTCTATTGTCGCATTTCTGAAAGCTCCTAAAGCAATTACAAGCATTAAAAATAAAAAGTATATATTTATTATGTAGTGAACCCAATACACCTACTACCTACGTGTTTCACGGTAATTTATTTAATTTCAAAGAGATCTTCAGTTGCAGAGAAATATAAAGTTCTCACGAACGATTTTTCATCATCTATAAACACCAATTCAATTGCCTTTCTGAATCGATTTTCAGTTCCTGGCACTAAGGATGTGCGAGTACCTCGAGTTGCAAACTTAACCTTCATGTACCCGCCGTCTCCTTTGGTAACGCAAGCCTCCGACGTCCCAAATGACCTCAGATGCAGCCAAGATCTGCTTCCGCAACGCTGCCCCGCCGCTGGAAAGAGAAGGGAAGAAGGCTCAACAGCAGAAAAAGGAGAAACTGGTGTTTGCGAATGCGTCCATCAGATTGATATTGCTTTGGGAGAGACTGTCGAGATAATGCTGGTTGACGAAGGTCAGTTACACTATCACTCAAAAGAAAAATGAGTAAGAGCAACTATCAAAAATGTCAATGTTATTAATATAAATCATAAATTTACAATAGCATGCCTTTCTAACTCACTGAAAGACGATGAGTTACAACGAGAAGTTTTCTTGTAAGAAATAGAATATTCATATCCGTACATATAATTTCGTTGAGTATGTATGTATGTAAACTAGTAATTATTATTACTGGAATGTAAGAAGAAATATTACTTGGAGATGCTTAACTATTTAACGCATAAATATCAATTATATATATACCATTTATTAAAGATTTATGTCAATCAATATAGATACTCTCTTTGTGATATAATTAAAAATGTTGCTTAAATAATTCTTGTCCTGTGTGGATATTGTAGAGGATCTTTGCTGATATTTTTATTTGTTTATGATATCTTTATTTTTGAATAATTATTAATATTGATATCTTGAGATAAATAATTCAAATAAGATCTTTACTCTGAAAATGTCATTACACTATTTTAAAATACTTGAAATATCTTGCCTTCATATACAAAATTTAGTATAATTCAAGATTTAAATCTTGATGAATGACAAAGTAAAAATTTCACAGAGTATTTCACATCAATATTTTGGCAGGTGGTGCTAGTGACTGGGGTCATGTGTTCCATTTGCATGGGTACAGTTTTCATGTAGTTGCCCTTGGGTCTTTTGACTCAGGTGTTGAAAGTTCAAATCGTATTGAAAAATTAAAAGAAATGGATAAGAAAGGAAAGCTTCGAAGAAACCTTATTGATCCTGTTGTAAAGGATACTGTATTCATCCCCAGTGGAGGTTATGCTGTACTGAGATTTAAGGCAGACAATCCAGGTAATTCTTTATCTTAAAACTTAGGATCTAAAACATAGCAGCAAAAGTATATTTCATTGTTAAAATGTATACTATGGTACAAGCTTTTTCATTCAAGGTTATTATTCACAGAAATTATCTGGGATTTAAATAATTCAGTCTCTTTCTCTTAGATTAAGCTCTACAACTCCTTCATTGTAGAGAAATAAAGTCACATGTTAAAAATATAATTTATTTGAAAATTAATCTACCAAGACAGTGTTAAATCTTCAAAATGAAGAGTAATATGGGGTAAAAAGAAAAACAGAAAAGAATCAATATGCTACTTTTCTTGATAACCATCATATATTGTTTTAAAATAAAATACCATTTTGTTATAGAAATTGTTTCTCTGATTTTATTTTAATTTTTGCAAAAATTATGAGAACTATATTTATCATCAATTACATTAACAATAAACAGTGTTTCATTGATTTTCTCATGGAATCACATCCTAACCTCAAATCTTCATTCTACAGAGAAATACCAATCTGCACTTGAAAATATTGATATGGCTATTAATTCTAGTAAAGTTAAAAAATGAAAAAGATTTTATTAACCCACATATGATAGGAAACATCTTTCAAGGGACTGATAATACAGACCTCCTGCTATCATCATATCTAAGAAATGTTCTCTTTATAATACTAATTTTCATTATTAAAGCCAAATATTTTGGTTGCTTTAGTACAGAACATTCAGACCATTTTGAGATTCATATTTTTTTAACTTTTGATAATAAGGTATTTAACCTGCTCCATCAAACAATTCTTGACAGATACAAAGCAAAATTGGAGATAGTCTGCTGTCAAAATGGATTTCACCTCAGGGTAAAGAAAGAAAGATAGTTTCACCTCAGGGGTTCCACTAAGAAGAGTTTTAGGGCTGCTCCTTTTCTTTATTTACATAAATGACTAGTCTTGTAACATGTCTTCTAATATTAGACTTTTTTGAGGGTGAATGCTTATATAGGATTTTGGAAAGCAAAACTGATATGGGCTTAATTGCAAAAGGATACTAGCAGGCTACTATTTTGGGTAAACGATACCAAAATGAGCATAAATGTAATGTAAATGGAAACATACTCTCTAAAAATACAGTCAACAGTAACTACATGGAAGGAATAGAAATACTGAAAGTGGATTATATTAAATATCATAGGTTACACATAGCTTCAGATCTAACATGGAGGCATCATTTGGACAGAATAATCACAAAAGGCTTCAGGAACGTAAATTTGTCAGGCAAAACATACCTTAACTTAGAAAAAAGTCACAGAAAAGCAAAGGAACTAGCTTATAAACTGGTTACTGGACCAATATTGGAATATTCTATGTTGTTTGACATTACAGCAACTCCATAAAATTTATCCAGACAGTTCAGTAGAAAAGCAAATTAAGGTGAATAGGTTAGGGTGTTTTATCACTTCTACTTATCACATATATGGGTTAAACTGTATGAAAAGATTCACCTTTGGAACTCAAATATGTTTCATATTAAAGATGGAACTATTTCTCTCACAAATTTCAATCTTTTACCAAGCAAAAAAACATCAGTTAATTGTCATTGCTATACAGAATTATATTGGATTCAAACTCATTACTGAAGAAGTTTATAATCCCTTCTCTGCAATCGCCATAGTATTAAAGAATAAACTTAAAAATGTATTAAGTGTTTGTGTCCCAGACAATTGTAATCTTACATCATAAGAACTTAATCTTTCATTTATTTTGTATTTTCTTTACGTCAACCTTAACATTTATTCGGAAAGTATCTTAACCATCTCACTCAACACATAATAACTCTCTCATCACCTAAATTTAAATAAGAATGGAGGGAAATGTTGCTCTTGAATTTCTTTTTGGATTAAATTAATAATATGAATGAATACTCTTAGTTTCAGTAAGTTTCAGAGTACTATAAATATTTATTACAAGTGAAATATCAAATATTAGTTATAAGTAAATGAAAATAATTTTGATGTGCATTATTTCAGGATATTGGCTGCTGCATGACCAACACATTTCACACTCTGCATGGGGACTCAATGTGATACTTCATGTAGGTAGTGATAACCAATTGCCACCAACCCCTCCTGATTTTCCAAAATGTGGAAGCTGGGTTGGACCCGAATTCTTCCTAATATGATGAAGGCACTTCATAAACATTTCTAATTAGTGCCAGGTTTCTATCCTACTATCTATGTAGGATTAATCATGGAATCTCATGGTTCAAAATTTAGCAACTCCAGTGAAAAGTATAGCAATAAATTGAGCTGTGACATCTAGATACGGCTATGGCACAAGAGGTTGCTTTTTAACAACCAGAAGATTGTAGTATGCTAATCAGCCAGTGATGACATATCGAGTCTATCCATGAGAATCCTGAAGAAGAGTAGAAGATACACGTCTGTGATTTAATCTGGGTGATTTTTAAATTATAAAAACCTCCAGATGCCTGAAATGTTTTCTTGTAAATTAGTACAAGGGTTGTTATTTGTTTGAAAATTTTATTCAAAGATGTTCTCAACAGCTTATTTCAATAGTTGAAGGCATGTGATTACACTCACAGCACATATCTGCAGACAAACATGACATAATTTTAATTAAAAATGCTAATTTCTTTATGAACTGATGACTCTAGCTTGAGCCAGAAAATCAAGTACATGATACAGGCATAACTTAATGGTTTCTTTTTCAATTCATCTGAAAGAACCATTATATTGGCAAATACATTGAGATGCGTCCATTTGCCACTGTGGAATTCATGTCTTCATTTGCTAAACTATTAAAGTTTGGTCAGGAAAAGTGAATTTACTGAATGAGTGATAATGCATCACTGACAAGTGAGTGACTGATGAACTGTAAACATGGATTTATTAAGTTTTTAAGTAAATTATATAAATTTACCAAATAAAATTAATTCTTTTTTATTCTTATTAATCAAATATCAAAAATCCCTACAACCTCCTACTTCTATCGACAAAACTGATAACAAAGTGAACTTAAAAATGCAGCTTTTATGATCATCCTTTCAAATGAGCACAACATATATAACATTTATATGAGGTAAAATGGAATAGGATAATGGATTAAACAAAAGCCACTGATTTGTGGAGAAGGCAGATCACTTAATCATTGGAATCCTTTCGTTCTAAAATCTATATCTAAAATGGACAATCTAAGTCAGAAGGCATTCAGACTCCTAAAAGTCCCTATATCACTTTACAGCATTCAGTACAACATTCTTTACCCAACATATTTCTATACTTTTTTCATATCGTAATGCTAGAATAACATTATATTTTTTCTGCCAGACCAACATAAATTTCTTTCCTTCTAATCTCCTTAGCTGCAAAAGAGAGAATCTAAATTA
Source organism: Pantala flavescens (assembly GCA_020796165.1). Classification (NCBI taxonomy): domain Eukaryota; kingdom Metazoa; phylum Arthropoda; class Insecta; order Odonata; family Libellulidae; genus Pantala; species Pantala flavescens. The sequence goes on from CM036883.1 coordinate 52,732,199, forward strand.
GATCATCAGTTTTCCATTACAGTGATCATGTGAAAAGTGTCCATTTTGATACAAGATCCAGTTTTCCACAAATTATATGCACGCAGAGTAGTAATCTTCCACTTTTTCAAATCTTTAGACACAAGAATGATTCTAAAAAAGTAACAAAAATAAAAACTCTTTAATTTGTCAACATTTCTGCAATAATTTTTCTCTTTTTTGATGGGGATATCTTTCCTTGGGCTGTTAATTTAAGATACTTATTCAGTACAAATTTATGATATATAGATGAATTAATATGATGTAGTTTATCAGTGATTTCAGATGTAAGTTGGTACTTTATCTTCATTAATTTAACATGATTCTTAATTTGCCATGATCTGACAAAATATATATCAATAATCAGTGTCCCCATCAAAATGAACTGACTAGCCAACAATTAAAAAGGTGCATTTTATATAAGCCTCTGACTGAAATGCCACAAAAACAACCCAAGAAAAAGAAAACCACTGTTAAGCACCTTCCAATAAGAAAACAATAATTTCAGCACATCTCAAGGACGACATTAAAATGGACTACATCGAAAAAGCAACTATGAGGTGGTCATAAAAAAAATTAAGAGGATGGAATAGATGAATACTTGGACGCACATCAAACAAGGGAAACATTTCGACCACTAATTTTTTTACGAACCACACATCTGAATACTCATACAGGGAGAGCATGGATTTTTTCTTTGATAGTTTCTGTAGTAACTTTACAAATATTTCTTTTAGCTACCTATAAAAAAGGGGTCTTAAAAAATGTGATGGCTGAAGACCCTGTCAGAAACATACCTATCAAACATTAGCACTCTGAACACTCAAATAGTGTCCACATTCAATGATATTCAATAGCACTTTATAAACAAATTTACAAGACAAAGGGGGATGAAGGTGGGATTAGGACATGGAGAAGTCCTCGATCCATTTGGCCTGAAGCTCTTTGACAGGAGCAAGACAGAAAGGAAGGAGAGCACCATTTACAGTGTCTTCATCTCTTCATCCTTGGATGAGGAGGAGCTGCTTCCTTGAGCTGCTCTTTCACTTGTCTTCTCCTTTATCCATGCCTCTATTCGCTGGCGAAGATCATCAGCTGGTTTCACCATGTCCATAGTGAGGGGAGATCGGTTAAATGGATCTGTTTGATCACTTAGAAGATGCCTAGATAAAAAATGCTTGTTTTAGTTATCATCAATTATAATAATGTCTCAAAGGGAAAATTGAGACTGCAATGTCTCCTACAACAATTTATACATATATATCTACTGATATATTAAAAATTGTGGAAGGATAGCATCTTAGTCAACAAAAGCCATATCTATAGGGGTATAGATCTTAAATATACAGCCAATAAGTGAATCTAAATAATTTCTGATTATTTAACAAAGATTTTCCTGTTTCAAATGTATAAACAATCAATGGTTTGTTTTTTGTATTTTACTTTTGCAATTTATAAATATATTGTTTTCATAGTAATAAATGCAGGATTAAAGGTTCATCAGAAAGGCAATATTGTAATAAATTTCCGTAAAAATTTTTAACAAAGTTTTACCAGGATTTTCACCAAAAATTGAAATGGTATTTTTTTGGTAGGATACAAAAATTTTGTAACCTGGCAATAGTAGAGCGATCAAGGATGGTCCTGGAAGAGGGAAGAAGCACTGGATCTGTCATTAGAGTAGACATGATTGGATCAAGGAACTCTTCAGGAGCTTCAGACAAAATTTCCTCTTGACATTTCTGCTGAGATGCAAATTTTGCTACTCTTGTTGCTACATTCTGTAGCTCGACTATCAATCCTCCTCCACCAATACGCACTGCAGATAAACAAAAATAATAAAGAATAGGAGGCTTGAAAATTTTATTCAAGTACATATTTTGAAAATAATAATTAATGAAATATTTAATATAACTGATTTTTACTATACAATATCAATACAGATTAATCTAATACATATTAATAATTAATCAATACGCATTTATTATCTGTGCTATTCAATTAACTCTTATTGAAGCTAATACTTCATAATAAAAATTAGATACTTACATAAGACATCCTCTGCTAAAGAAAACAACTGAGGACTATATGAACGGCCATCTTGAGATATGGCCAAACAAAATGCATCACTTGACCCTAAATGAGTGTAGATCTGGCAGATATCTAGCACAATATTTGCAGGTTTAAATTCATACTCAGCCAAGTCCTTCACCTAATAATAATAAGAATTTCATCAGAAATACTTCTAAATTAATATTAGTAATTTTTTGTAAGACTCATAGCTAATGTTACTGTTGGCACATACATTCTCCCTTATAATTTTTTTGAAACCTTATTAACCACATAACACTACAGAGAAAAAGTTTCAATGATAAGATAAGATCAGATTATGTGAGAACTAAACTATATTTTAAATTGATTAAAAGATTCACTAAATATTAATGGCAAATTCCTGAAATCAATGTTACAAGATGAAGGATAAAAAAGTCAATGCTCCAAAAATTCAAAAGAAACAATTATGAACAATGAGATTACTATAAATGGATCTTTCATGAACACTGAGTAATGACACAGATAGCATGGATGCATTATTTGATTAGCAATTGATTATACATAACCATATATATTATTTAAAAAAGCAAAAACTCAAAAAGACAGACATACCTTGAAATTTTTCTTCTTGGGCCCGACCAAGTGGAAAAGAAAGTAATTGAGCATGGAAGCAATACGGTCAACCATTGTAGGGTGAGAAAATATGGAAGTTATTTCAGAAGTGAGGAATTTAAGAGTATGGATGGTTTCTCTTCCTAGTATATTGTCGAATCTAGAAAAATAAAAATTTTCCATTAATTAAATTACTTGCACCATATTTCAATATTTAAAACATCCGAACAAAAACTTCTTTTGATAAAAAAAATTTCTACCATCTGCATTGAATTATTTAAAAATGTGCCCTTACCAGTAAACAAGCCAAGCCAAAAAAGCTATTATGGGAAGATACCTTACAAAATTATCTTAATTAAGTCCATTTAAACTTGGGCATCAGAGAAAAGTTTTCAATTTACAATGAGGAAAAATTTTACACTAGTACAAAGGCTTTCATTGTGAGTTAATTCCATGATAATAAAATATGCCTTAATTAATTCAGGGCAAAATTTAGTTCAATCAAATCTCTTGATTTTTTCATGACTACAAAATTGCCAAAATTAAGAAAGCAAAGTTCTGCCAATATTACCATCGTTACTTAAGGTAGAGTGATCAGTGACTTGAGTGTCATCCTTCAAGTCTAAATTATCCTTATCTCCTCATTTCTTTAAAACAATTCTATTATAGCTCATCGATTAATACCCACCTAGCAATCATTCCAATGTGCTGAAAGTAACCTTCGTTATGTTCCCTTTCTGCTCTGGGTAAATTCTGCCACTCACCAGATTCCCTGGATAAAGTAAAAGATGTAAAAAAACATTTTTATACCTGTTTTTGATTTCAACATATTTGTGTTATTTCCAGAACTGCAAGTTGTCAAAGTTAATTAAAAAATCTTTCTCCCTGGAATTTTGACTAAGAAAAAGGGATTCCTTAAAAGACAACTCAAGCAATTCTCTGTTTGAGAGAGACTATCCAAACATGACAGAAATATTACCTTGCCGTTTGCATCTGTCTCAGCTGAGCCATGTTGCTCAATGCTTCATCCAGTAAAAATACAGCATCATTCATAAGTAAGTTGACAAAACGTAAAAACAAAGGAGGAGAAACTGCATCCATGTTCGCCTCAGCTTCTGTGGCAAGTTTTCTAAATAAAGAAGAAAATACATGTATGAAATTTTACCATGTAAAAAGAGGTAAATGAATAAACATGCTTATAGAGGATTAAAAACAACTCACTTGAAACTATTTTTATGCTCCTCAATTTGCCATAGATAATCCATGATATAATACATGGGTCTTCTATAATTGAACTTTTGCTCAAAAGCAACACTTGAGCCTGTCATTTCAATGCCAACAAATACACACAAGAGATTCTCCACAATCTAAAAATGGATAAAGATATTATAAGCAAGATGTTACTGTTATCTAAAAATCAACATAACATTCAATAAAAAATAGCAGTCAATCATTTTGATATATGATTAAATTTGTACATGACCAAGAATTTTGAAATTAAAATGGTTACAAGGTAGGAAGGTTTTTAACAGACATGAAAAAAGTCTGACAGGACCAGGGCCTCAAATCCAATTGTCCCATTCACCAGTTGGTAGAGAAAACAAATGTCTGTTATAAACCAGGGATAATGGTTTCTAATTCCTGATCCTTGAACTAATAATATAATTAAGTAAATATTAGAGACCATTGGTTTAATATTTCAATTTTCAAATAATTCAAAACATACCATGGAATAACTTGATAGAAAATAATTTTAACGATTAATGCTGAAATTTGAAAAAAAAAAAACTTAGATTATCTAAACCCATATGATGATAAATCATACCTCTGATCGGTGGGGATGTTCGAGAAACAGTCTCTCTCGATAAAATCCAGATATGGTAGACACTTCATCTGGGCTTTCTTCAGCAGCACCTCGGTGACTTGGAGGTAGTAATGCCTCCAAACTTTCTGCAAGTCCAGCTCGGAGATGAGGATTGCGTATACGCTCTGGAGATCCCATGAAAACAATCACTACAGTTAGTAGTGGATCTAGACAGCTTCCTCCCCCACATTCCTCCAATGTTTGCCGAGAGAATCGTCGGCAGAAAGACAAAAAACCAGCCATATTTTCTACAACTTGCTCAGGGATGCAAGAGAGCAGAGGTGGCATAAATGGAGCACCTTCAACCTGAGGAGGTCCAGGAGGTAGAGGAAAATTAACTTGACGACATGATCCAGGAGCATACCTGTAAAAATAAATATAAATTATTGTTAAAATTCAATTTCAATACCAACCAATATATTTAAAGCTCATTTATATGGTTTAATATCTTAGAATACGAAAAGTACATATATTTGCATAAATTCATAATAACATTGTATTCTTTTCATAAATGTACACATAGTACATTAAACAGTATGTGAATGTAAGGCAGCCTTCTTTTTCCCTTTAAATGATATTTGCTTAAATTAGCAATAAAATAATTAGTTAATGTTATAAACTCTTTATTAAATGAGTTAGAACGTTGATGAAGAGTGTTTTGTGAAAATAACAGTAGACAGAACATAAAAGTTAGGAATAAATCAAATTTTCTTCTGATGCTGCCAAAAAGAGAATAATGAGATGTATTCATACTTTTATGAGTTAAAAAAAAATATTCAAGTGTAGTCATCTTCAAGTGTAGTCATCTCACATTATCAAAACAAAAAGTGAATAGACAACTATGGAAATATATACTAAAGAGAGAATGTATGAAATTAAAAATTAAATATTTTACAATAATTATGAGATGTATGTCACATTTATGTCACCTCTATGAAGTTATTTCTCATATATGCTTGATTTTTTAAAAAATAACTAGTGCTCCTGTTTTAATGAATGATGGATCAAATCAAATTTATTCACTGAATAGTGTAGTTCCTAAATGACTTGATGCAGATAATTACAGATTATAGAGTGTGGTATAATTAGTATGATGGGGAAAAGAAAAAAAAGAGAGATAAGCAAGAAATTTGATGCATTAATATATGAAGTACCCTCATCATTGCATTTGTGGAAGTATAAGATGTACCTTGCATGGCATAAGGATAGACTTGAATTTCATCAAAGTAAATGGCTTATATAAATCATTCTTAATTCAAATTTTATTTTGAAGACAATTTGAATAATTCAATTAATAACCTAAGAGATTGTGAAGAGTAACAATAATAAAGAGCAAATACCTGCACTTTGAATATCAATGACCCTTTTGCAAATTATCAATTGCACAAACCAGACAGAATGGAATTTAACAATAGATAACTTGGGATAAATAGAATATAAAATCCATACAACTCTTTCAGAATAAGCATACATGAAGAAAATTACAAATCAAACCAAAGAACTATTATTATTCCAGATATTTTGAAAATGATTAATATTTTCCATTATTAATTGGTTACCTTTTTAATGATAAAATATAATTCTTATTAAAGCTTTCCTTGACTGAGATGAGGGGATGATAAGCATTTATATTTGCAAGAACACTGTATTATAATCTCAAAACATACATAAACAAAAATAATGGCTTTAATTCAAATTATAACTTAAAATTAATGCTTCAAATGTTAAATATAATTTGAAACTATAACTCACAATAATTGGCCATTGAAATTTTATGTACAACTGATTTATAATTTCTTTTATTGATCAAATGGAAAGCTATATAATGCAATAGTTTCTTAGCAGCTTTAACAATGCATTATTTTTTTGCAAAATTGTCCAGTTAAAGGGAATGTTCATATCATATAAGTACAAAAAGTACAAAGAGAAAATGTGTATACAATACTGTACCCTGTCTCTGGAGTGCGTTTCCTGGCTTCACCTTCAACATCACATAAAGCCACCTGGACCAGCCAAGTAGCAGTTGCCACATGCATCTGTGCCATTAAGTTCAGGGTCTGTGGCTGCACCATGGCAGTGCGTAAGCATAGCACCTCTGTGGTTCCCAAGCGCACTCTCTCCAGAATTGCTTCTTCAGCTTCTGCTGGATTGTTCCCACCAAGACCTCCTAAATCGCTCTGTGAACGCACTTCATTATAAACTCTCCTTAATCGACCTAAATCTTGAGATATACGAAGCAGTCTGTCATGAGCTACTCTGAAACCTAAATCAAGTGCTCTGTGTGTCATGAAAAAGCATTCTGTGAGGAATGTATAATTTTCTGCTTGAGGTCTAGCTATGCTACTCTCAGATTCCATGCTTCCGTCATTGGAAGATGGCACTGGGGGAATAAGACAAGTTTCCTCTCCTGTGATGTGAAGATGTATCCCTCGTTTCATTCGTTCCTCATCAATTTTAGAACTAGAGCCAGTGGAGGCACTTCTAATAGTTGCTGCATAATATGTAGGATCGATTCTCATTAAACGAGGATGTTTGAAATCATGTACGAAAGGTTGACAGAGACGAAGAAGCACAGCACAAAGATTAAGAGCAAAACCATCTGATACACATGTCAGAGCAGCTGGACCTGGGCCTAAAGCTCCAGGACCAAGCAAAGAGTTCCAGATACGACCTCTGGGAGCATTTGCATCCAGACAGGATGCAATCCATTTCAGAGTGAGGTGACGAATTTCACCTCCATGTCTTAGCAACGATTCAAAAATTCTAGCAGCACCCTCTCGGACGGCTCCCAAACCAGTCCAGGCTGCTTCCTCTTCAGCACGTATGTTACCATGGAGAGTAGCTCTCTGGTCGAAGAAGGAATATGGTATGTCAGGGGATTCTGGAATTGTCGAAGGAGAAAGAATAGCACCCAACACTGTGTTCGCATAATCACGGCCTCTGGAGGTATTGGAGGGAAAGGAACATGCTAACAGCACTGGAGCAAGGCGATCATTCAGTGCAAACACGTGAAGGAGATCATAAACACTACGATCTAAAGCAGACAAACCACCGCGAACTAGCTCTTTCTGGGCCAAATTCAAAACTGGAACAAAAGCAGCATGGAGTTCATCAGCTTCGCCTTCTTCTTCTTTTGGGAATACGACCACAATACCATTTACGAAGGATCTGAGCTCTGGACTATAAGACTCCGAAAACAAACGCAGCAGCTGCGAATCAAGTCGTTGACTCGGGAAGAGATCAGGTTGACGCAGAGCCGTGGATGCGTTCTGCAGAACAATTGTAACCATTTGAGAAAGTCTACCTGCTTTAACATTATGGTGGGAATTTCGAGGTGCTGTGGAACAATCAGTCTCTAATCTTTCACTGAGACGTCGAAAACATTCAAAAAGATAGATTAAAACATCTCGCTGCACTGCATGTTCACCGCCAACAGGGGAAGCTCGACCATTTATTGGTAATACATGATTTGCTGGCTCGGGTAACATAAGTCTTTCGAAAAGTGCTTGTTCGAGAGTTTGAATATCTATCAAAGTCTGAGGTGCCACCGCTGCCAATTCTTCGAGCAAGACAAGATGACATGATGGAAAATTTCCTTTCATAGGAGGACGGGGTTCCTTGTTAAGTGTCAACTGAAACACATCTTCTACTATCTGGTTTACTTCCAATCTCTCTTTTAATTCTTTGTCGACAATATCAGCTGTTTCTGCTGGCGCTTTCGACTGCTCACCTTGAATACTACTTGAGTTTGCTGTTTCTGTACCTGGTGACTGATCTGTAAATACTTCCCCTTGGTTCACAGGTGAAAATAACGCCGAAAATGGATTATTTTTGATATTGTCCGTCATCCTGAAAGAAATTTTTGTCTTTAATGTGATGATTCACTGAAAAATGTCTGATAAACATCGGAATTATATCATATGAGTACTCACTTAATAATAAAACGAGAGCAAAAACTAATCGAGTCAGATATGAATGTAAAATTGGGAGATCTTTTTTCTTCGGAGTTTATATTAATCTTGATCCATATTAACACAACAAAGTAAACATTGCACTGCGTACTGAGAAGTGACGATACAATAATTTCTTTACGTATGCAACACTGCCATCTATTCAATTTTAAATCTCTTTCCCTAAATGACAATCAATAACAAAAGACACACGGAACTCATTCTGGATTGCTGTACACTACCGTAACCGCCGAAATCGAATTTCAACTTTATAGATTCATACAGTATTGTTTTTATCTTTCAAGAGTTCTCAAACACGATGTAAAGAGTTATCTTCTGTAAAGTATTTTAAATTTTTCAGAGTTTGGTGGCATTATACTGCCCTTGTAGGGGGATTAAGAAATCGAACTCAGTCATCGAAAAATTAATACACAATTAAATTGTCCTACTACTGAATAGAATTACAGATGTATTTTTTAAAATTGGAAACCAATCTTTATTCAATCATTATTATTTATGAGTGTTAATCTGGGAATTCATTCCATTTATATCGGAGTATAGTTTAATCATCAGAGAGATTGAAATCAATATAATGGAATAGTTTAACTGAAATAATGTTATATAATACAATATAATATTGTATAAATTTTTTCTTAAACTCATTTGCGCTTGTATTGTAGATTTTTTCAATATATCAATTTATGTATAATTCAGACATAACTCATATATTGTTCGGTCTTCTGTATAAAGTTGAAAAATTCTCCTGTCAAGTCTAATTCTTCTATAAAATATGAAAATGAAAAATATATATATTTCAATGTTCAATATCCTTGTGAGACTCCAAGATGAGTTAATACTGCTGGTGGATAAAATATTTCTAAAATCATACATTCCTAATATGAAGAAAAGGAAGAAAATTTTTTTCAAAAAGACAATGTCCACCTGATGGTATGTATATGAACTTTAATTTAAAAAATAATTTAACAAAAAATTCAACATCACTGAAAATTTATCTAATTTATTTAATTTATAAAATAAGAACTGAAGTATACAATACTGTAAAAAGTAGTATCATTGTCATTATAATAGAATTTTTATTTTCCATTTTCTCCAATGAATTATGAATATACTAAAACTGATACCTTCCAGGAAATATTCTTAAAGATCTATATTGCTGAGTAATGTAGAGAATTAGGCAGTTATTGTTGGATTTTCTTTACAATATTACCAAAAAAACTTCAAACATTAATTTATCAGTTTTAAATTAATATATAAAAAGAATCTCCTTAGAGCTATACATTGTTATTTTAAATTTACTTTATGAGATTATTCCTTAGCATCACTTCTCTGTGCTCACCTTAACTCTCTTGAATATTCATCAATTTAACTCTTTATTGTATTTATGTAACACAGAATGACGTTTATTGATCATAGGTATAACAATACTGCATGTATTTAAATATCTTTGTATTAAATTAAAGATGATTCTATGGTACTAATTTTACAAAACTCCACATTGTGCTTCTTTCTCCAATGTCATCTAGAAACTCAAGAACAATGAAAGAATTTTAATAATATCAATAAAGGGGTTTTAATTCTTATTTTGTTGGTGATTATTTTTCAAAAAGTAATAATGACAGCCTGATCAACAAAATTAAGATTTTTTCATATTTACTATCAGTCTGTTAGTATTTTGCAAAATAAATTAGTATTGGAGGTTAGTTTCTAAATATTGGCTCTAACTAGAAATCTAATTTGCAATTAAATTCAAAAATCAATCATATTATTCCGTAGGCTATTCAAAATTCATCATTCTCATAAATTATAATAGTCCTATCATAGTAGGAAATTATTAATTTTTAAATGATAATAAATACTTATTAGCTTCATCATTATTTTTAGTTGACGGAATTCATATTATAGTTTAGATTAGTTATTATATATTCAAATAATAAAAATCATTCTAAGTTGTAATGATATAATAATATGATCAATTTTTGCAGATAATCATAGAAATTGACTTTTTCTTTTTCTTAAATCAATAAGCTAATTGGGAAAAAACAAACAAATTATTCTAGAATTGTCATTTTGCTTAATTCTTGCATAATAACCGATCTATGACAGCAAATACCATCTTCCCAATGTAATTATGAACGTCTGTCTAAATAGGCTATTAGTTCATGAGATGAAATAAGAAAATTTTTATTGAATTATTAAATATAACTGGATCATTTTAAAGCAAACTTTTTCATAACTGATAATCCTCTGATGCTCAAATTATCTCATTAAGTCTAATTTTTCTTCTATGAATTTGATGTAATCATAAAATAGTTGATAAATACAGGCTCTAAACTTCATTATTGTTTCAGGCAATGCCTTTTCTCCAATTTCTCCAATCCAGGAACAATAATAATACATTCCTATTTTGTAGTTTTTTCTTAAATTCTTCATAATGTTTAATTTCAGTGTTTACATTCATTATACATGATATGATGACACTAATAGGAATTACCTCTTGTTCATGAGATATTTATGAGTTAAATAATTTCTAAGTTGAATTAGAAACATTATTTTGAAAATTCTAAACAAATAATTGTTATACAATTTCTAGAACATCTATACATCTTAGCAATCAAAGGGTATATGTGCCTCTTTGCCTCTAAGATTATATGCAAAAATCATTCCATGAAAAGCACCTTTTGTAAGAGCTATTGCTGTTTTCTGTTGAACCAGTATAATCTTCAGTAAAATATTCCATTCAATAGTATAGAGCTTCCATTAAACTTGTCAATAATAAAGATACATTTATAATAGAAAAATACATATAATTTTTCTATAATTATAAAAATTTGGTATAAGAGTAATGTCTTCCTATCTCCATTATTGTTTGAGTTGATATGCTTACCTATGTTTTTTACAGTATCTTCAAAGTTATCCTAATGATAAATGAATTCGTAATGGAAAAGAAAAAAATATTAAGATAATTCATGAAAATTTGTGCATCAATAAAATTGTTTGTGGTATACACAAGAAGATATCTGTATGTTGGATACCAGTGAAGGTAAATGATTGAAACATTATTTCAAATATAAAATTAACAAGTTTTCTAGATAAACTGGAGTAAAGAAAGAATAAAAGATTTTATGAACATTATAAATAGTAAATATTAATATACCAGCAATAAATCTTGGACAGTACACTATGATAAAGTCAATAATATTAAATATTAATATGAAATTTAGAGTTTGATATATTATATATGAAATACTATGCATGTAAAGTAACTTCAAGTAAAAGTAATATTTTTTTGATTATATTACTAACTGTGTAATTAAATTCACAAATAAGTATGAAAAGCTTTGTTTGTATATGTAAGATATCCCTTACTGAAGACTTGGAGGGATATTCCTGAGATTTATTGTAACTGTTTGAAAATGTAAATCACAAGTATAGTATCAATACATATGCAATATTTTGAGTATTTTGTATTAAGAATTCAGGAGAAATATATCTGTGCAAGATTTTTGGACTAAATAATTTTCTTTGTTAGATATATTTTCTCAAACATGATTTCAGGACTCAGTCTCATTTCCTAACTTTGAAAGTTGGATGAAAATGCTTATTACCTAAACTATGGCAAACAAAAAATATTGGATTACATACTGATGAGTTATATCTATAATTCTGATAAAAAGCTCAAATCTTGAAGCAAAAGGTGAGTTTGTAGTCTAAATTTATTCACTTCCTAATATATAAATTGATCATATTATTTTATCTAATAACATTATATAATTACATTTACATATGATTTGTGAAAAATATAATTAAAAAATAAATAGAATAGAGTTTGATCGAGGAAAAATATCAGAGTAATTGAAGGTATAGTAATAAAAAATATGTTACTGGGGATTTAGATGTACATAAGGCAAAGAACTTAAAGGTAATATTTAATATAAGGGAAAAATAGGTGCATTACTTGGCAAAAGAAAGCCTGCACTTTTCATATACTTATGCAGAAGAGAAAATTAGCAACATTACTGACACAATAAAGACAGAGGCAAAATTATTGTGGAATGGTGGAGTAGTGGTGGTCAGCGTACCGGCCCAGTGAGTGGGGTAACTTGGTTTGAGGTCCCAATCATGTCACCATTTTCAGTTCCGTTTAACTCTGTATTTCATGTGTAACAGTATAAGCTTAAGTCTTCAAAAGATGTCAGAAAGCAACTAAAATAATCCAACTTCTTGAGGTGTCACTTTACATCACTATGAAATTGAAGAAACAGCTATTATATTACCGTATTTTCGGACCATAAGACGCATCAGACCATAATGTGCTCCATTTTTTAGAGAAGGGAAATGCTGAAAAAAAAGATTCTGAAACAAATAGTGTCCTAAAATATTTTGTGTACATTAAAATCCAACAGCACAGTCATAAACACATGTAATCAACACTGTAAAGTAAACAGCAGCATTTAGAACCATTATTAACAAATAAAGTAAGCAAAAGACAAAATTACGTAATGTAATGCTCAAGTAATGTTTAGGCTCCTTTTTTTCTACATTCAGACCATAAGACGCAGGGACTTTTTCCCCTCATTTCTGGAGGGAAAAAAGTGCGTCTTATGGTCTGAAAAATACAGTACATATTTTGTATTCTTGATGTCTCTTTAATCTCTTAATGCATATCTTTCTTCCTTTTAAATCATACAATATTCTCTGATAAAGCTCTTAAGTTAGGTCATATCTTCTGTCATAAAATTTTGATGATGACACAAATGTGAATAAAATATGAATGTTAGTGAAATATATAATAAATAACAAATTCAGATCAGTTTTCAGTGTAATAACTTTTCAGTTCATTACACAAATTCTTCTATAACTGCATACATTTTTTGCTGTCTTTTTTACAGCAACCAATTTCTTCAAGATTCCTTGCTTGAATGGCATCAATAATTTTACATAAAATAATAATTGATGTATTTATGTAGTTACAGTTTTCTGCTACAGGTAGACAGAAGTCTAGTGGCTGCATATGAATGTAAGCAAGATTTTATCAATTATTAAATTTGATAACACTAATTGGAACATATATTTAATTTTTTAATTTGCCTTGAAAATGGGGCATGCAAATGAAATACACCAGTATAAATAGCTGAAACTAATTTTTAAAAGTTCACTGTCATTCAATGAAATAATTCACTGTCAACATACATAATTCTAGTACTTACATAGACCTAACTGCTTATGGTGGATTCAAAGACCCAACATCACAACTGTAAATATGTACCCAGATTAGTCAGGCTGCAAGTAACCATTGAATTTCCTTCCTTAATCAGTTTTCTCATTTATCAGCGTGGAGTAGTACCACCTGATATAATTTGTGTTTTTTTTGACTCTGATCAAATCCAAATTATGCTTTTAAGTAGGTTATGGTTTCTGTAAAGAGGAGTTATCAATAACTACTTAGTACAGATAGCATAAAACTCATATCAAAGGTAATTAAATTTAACTAAGTAATTAAGTCACATGATAGCCAACTATAAAAAGGGTTCATCCTAAAATATAAAATATGGAATTATGATTATATATTAAATTGATCTTCAATAATGTGAATATTACTTAAATATTGTTAAAATTAGCTATAATATTTACATGTGGTTAATGAAATAATTTTGCTTATATATATCTTGTACGTATGTTTGATTAATTCTTCCGGTTAAAATGTTATAGAGAATACTTGGTGTAATATTTTCATGGCCATTCTCTACATTCCTGAAAATGAGTATCATATAATTTCCGTTAGCATCAATGTTAGTGTGTGACTTCAATTCTTACGAAGAATATGTGTTACACCCACTAACTTTAATAACTTTTAACACTCTAAATGCTAAAAAAAAATAATGCAAAAATATTAACGCGATATCTCGACAAAGGATGCTTTGATATCAAGTTTAAAGCTATGACGAACGTGCAATGCACAATCTATGTTGTATATTCGTAGTTTTGTACACTGAGAGGTTATGTAAGCTTATGGACATCTATTGAGGGAAGAGATAAACCTCTGTCAAAAGAGATCAGAATATTACAGTGAATGTTACCGAAACCTAGTTTCACAAGCCAAAACGATTTGTTGTGACATTTATATCCACTCTAAGATGGTGCTCCCCTGTAACGGATGGTGATATTGGAATGATATGGAAGTTTCTACTTGTCTCACGGAATCCTAAATCCCACTCATCTCTTCCTACCTTATTTGCGCTCTTTTTTCGCAAATAAATCGGTCAATGACTTTCCGAGGAGCCACGAATCGTTTGTTTTCTACACCTCGCATTGGAGACAGGGAGTAAATGTGTGTAACTTCAGATCTGGCATCCTTATAGGGGTCTAAGGTCTCCTTTTTAGACGACCCATTGGAGAATGAGTTGGCGGAGAAGAGGCGTTTGTGTTACGCTAGGTGAGGAAAGCTATAAAAACCGGTTTTTTTAAAGGAGTAATTCGCTTTTTTACCTTTTCGCTTCCTTGTCTACTTTATCTCCTGTATTTTTATTTCGCTTGCCGAATCTCTTTGTACTCTCCGACCATGATTTCCCGTCACTCCCGAATTTATTCTTCGCAAAGCTCTGCCGGAAAACAGCCGTTCGGGGATAAATTAGTTGTGTCACGTAGTCAAAAAAATGTAGATTATGAAGAAACTCCTCTCATCATCCTAATTGAAACTAATAAGCAATCAAAGGTAATGTGATATATGCAAGAAGCAGTCCATGGATGGAAGACGTTAAGAAAATGGCTATCGTGTATGATTGCTTTGAAAACTTAGAACCAAAGTCAAAAAATCCCTGAATGAACTAATTGATAATTCTTGGAATTATTTGTTGAACTTTTATACATCCTTTTAGTTTTTATATCTTTCTTTTCTATAGATCTATCATTTTATATAAGTATTTTTATGATTATTCGATATTTTTAATAGGAAGTGGTATCTTCACTATATTGTGAACATTTTGAAAAGTTATGAGGATGAAAAAACTATATTAGTGTACTGACTGACTTCATTTTACACTGTTTTGGTTGACCTACGTTTGAATAAGACATCGATTACCGAAGAACAATACAATCATTCACTATTACTTATATCTATAAGTGTTTGATATGCATTTATATTATTATATGCATCTCTTTCAGAGTAATGAATCATCATTACGTAAGGATATCCATTCTAATTTAATGAAATAAAGTAGATTTACCAAACGTGAGAAAGCTTACATTCTTTGTTTAACTTTTTTACACTAATATGAAGGTAATATAATGATTGTTCGTATAACATGATTAAGGACAATAGTTTTAAAATATTTCTTTATTTTTAGAAGGCGATGTGTACTTCTAAGGAATATCGTGCTCGGAAATTGTCCTCAAAGCGCATATTGTATCACTTCCTATTGCTGAATGAACAATTCCTCATCAATGTGAGTTTCAAAACTATTTTTTATATACTTTTATTTTTCCTTTCTTATTGTAACTGTTGTAATTTTAAGTGACTGTATATAGCCTTAGATATAATTGTGGCATGAATACATATTGCGTTAACTTAGCGGGAAACTCTATTTGGATATTGGAAATTGGTATGGAAACAAGCAGGATTTCAAATCATTTCAACTACACTTTGTAAATTGGCTTCGGTCGAGTAAATTAGAATTTTATGCCACGATTAACAATACCGTATAATATTTCCAATGAATGCTGTCTAATTTTTAGATAAACTAATTGATTAACTATTAAATTCGAAAAAATGAAAATACTGCTTATAATAATAGTGCAGGAGAGAGGAAAAATCGATTTATTTAATTTTGATTCTTTAAGGTGCTGATTTTTAATAAAAATTCGCTACAATTTTGAATTATCGAAGTTCGTTCCTTAAGAGATTAAATTTAAAACGAAATTAGCATACGAAAAATGGTTAAATCATGCCAATTTTACCTCTGTATGTGGTGAGTCACGATGATATGAATCGTAATGGAGAAACTACGCATTCAACTCTACGATTTTGAAGTATCAACGGGAATCTCCATATCCTTAACTCCAAATAGGCATGAGTCGGAAGCGATTTCAAGGAATTCATTATCATGCGATGTTTATTCCATCTTACCGAAGACTGATTTGAGGCGACTGCGCTGTTTGCCTTCTTTAATCTACGTAAACTACCCCGAGATCGCTATTATTGATTCTAAGAGAATAGCAGAAAAACAGCTCTTGTCGATGGATTTCCTGTTTTACGCTTAGCATAGTAAAGCGAAAGACTCCTTCTAAAGAAGCTGATCACCTCCACCGCAAACGAATGAATTTATTCCTTTAGCAATAAGTATTGCGCGATAGCAGATTTCGGGAATACATGAAGGTTGATGAAGATCAGAGGATCTTATAAGTGTCAAGGTTACGAATATATCGTCTCCTCCGATGATGGCGCCACACTTTATCATGATCTCTTTTCCTCTTTATCGATGTCCCCATTCAAAAACGCTGCCAAATCGACTTTCTGAATTAGTTCCGTGATATTGGCCTAGTTGCCTTATAAGACGAGTCGTGCCATTTTGCGAACTTTTCGTTATGGGCAGCAATATTATCTCGGAGAGGAATTATTTTCTTGAAAAAAATTACATTAAAAACATCCTGGTAATCCTTTGGGTTATGGATGCATGATTTGTCCGAATACAAAAACGGAACGCAATAGGGTAAACTAAGTTCCTTTTCAATTAATGCTGTATGGAATCTAAGAATAGTAAATAATTCTCTCTTAATAATCCTTATAAAAGGAACCTTAGAAAAAACTTCACCCATTCCCTAGCCTCAATTTTCGATAGACATATTACATTACTAATATATTGAGAACGTATGAAATAATGCAATGGCTTAAATGAGATAAGTTATTTAAACATTTTATAAAGGAAAACGAAAGGAACTCTAGGATCCCTGAAACATGAGTCGAGAACGCATTTCCCATTGTAGAAAGCGATCTCTGTAGGAATTACGAGTGACATCTCTTAGGCTGGAAATAGTCTCCATATTGTACATGAAATATTATTTAAAAAGTAAAATAAAATATTTTTTCTCTTCTTATGTATAATGTAAAATATAATATAGATTTTTGTTAATTTTAATTTTACGATTTAAATGGTCCTTATCAATGAATTTCTCTTAATTAAATTTTATTTATAAATATTATTTATTTTTATCGGAATAGATCGTTAAGTCATAAAGCTATTTCTCAATATTGATTGTGATTCTGGTTGAACATTATCTATCGAAAAATAATTAATTATAAATGTTAAAAGTGATTTTCCAACTATCGAATGGAAATTTTGGAGGGTATATTTTACCAGAAACATTAAAAACAGCCAAAGAAGGTACAAATCCTAAGACGTAAGTTCGTTTCTTTGCAATTCCTCTTGTCTTATTATGTATTCGCACTAACAGAGGAAAGTTAATTTATCGACATTCAGATATTATCTCTCTTAGAGGAATGCATAATATCAATAACGTGCGTTGCACTTGTAATACAGCAGTCTTATGCACACACACCCCCGTCTAGATGACGGAAGGTATCAGCGAAACTTGTAGGAAATTAAAAATCAGTCTACCGCTAAAATGTTAAGTAATACATTTCAAATCACTACAGAAAGTTAGAATCTTGATAGTGCTAGAAAAGTAATTTAACTCGTCCAGTACGCGTTGCCGTGTAGTAATTATACACAAGTTTTTCTGACATACGTGTGGCGTTGTCCGCAGACGGCTTCATACGTAGCATACGAATGGCTCGTATTGAAAGTCAGTCAACATCTCAGTATTGCGTGTTTGTTCATCTCTTCGGTTCATAAATGTCATGCACGTACCTTCTACGAAACTCAGGGCATGATGGACGCACCTAATATCTGCATTTTCATCTGGTACGTCTCTCCTATCTTTCATAGACACAAATCATCGCCCTGTAATTGCTGATTGAAATCGTAAAAGCTGAAGGAATGCGCTAGCTGCGACGTAGGTTTGAGATTTCCAGACATTTTTATGCTCAAACCAAGAAGGAAGCTAGATAAAAGAGACGATAGTAATGTAGAGCATGCTTAAGTTTCATACGTTCATCACACCTCCGCTGCCATATTCCCGCTAATGCCGTAAGAAGAATTCGTATGAATACATATTTGACTAAAAGAAGCCCGTGGATTTTCTAGGATTAACTGTCATTGCTGGTGCTTCACAATTTCTCTTCTTCTATCCTTGGATTCGAATCAGAACTTTTTCAATAAGTACTCACACCAATAATTCAATTATGAAAGCGAGGTGCATGCAATGGCAAACAGAATTATGGGTAAATTGTTTGATGCCTTTAGGACTAAGCTTCTCTTCGATAATAATAACAGAAATAGAAGTAATAATAATGGGAATTTTTTAATTAACGAGGTCCCGTTCATAGATGAATTTTAGCTTGTAGATCGGCAGTCTTCTTATACTTTTTTATGAGGAGATAACGTAACTTAATTTTATGTATAGCATTTATCAGACTTTATTCATTCGTTTGGATGATATAATTATAGACACTTCTTTTGAAATGCTATTCGATGAGATGGAATAAATTTATTTCCTTGAGACTTTCATTTTAAAAACTGTAGGGTTGTATGGCAGTCGGGTTCTATTTTACATAATGCTACATCCCGACGAAACTATTTTGCTAAGTTAGTGAATATTTCGGTGAACAGCTTTGCAAATTTTCAAGTCCAATGATTAGATCAATTCTGATTAAATTATATAAGTATAGAATATCCGAATTCATTTAGCCATGGCAATTATTGATAATAAGAACATTTTCATAATGTTCTGTTTCCTTAATTGATTATTTAAGAAATTGTTTTGTGTTTTATGCATAGCTTGTGGAGATTAGAAAGTTCTGCGCATAAGGTTAATAGATATAATAGTAAAAAATAGTTTGTGAAGAAAATAACGAGATAAATAATTCAGCATTGTATTTTAGAATCTTTCTTTTCGTGTTCGGTTTCAAAGATTAATGTTAATGATCGGCACTAAATTACTTAGACAGAAAAATCGTTCTGCCATAGAACACTTTTATCTTGTAATAGTGCAAAGTATGATCAATACCTTGCTCATTATCTGCAACTTGTAATAAATGTAATTCTCTGAAAAACTTATTACTTATAAAATGAAATGTATTTCAAAGGAGTAGTTCACGTACCGCATACTCGAATGATAAAAGTTTAACCGTTGTAAGGCATTATTTACCAATAGCCAAATAAGTGAAAGTAAATCGGAGAAAGAATCAAATTATAGGCGTATTCAGTCTGCCTTTAGCACTTTCACGTCACATTCTTTTGCATCTCTGTTTGCCGATCAACAGAGCGTATCCTGACGAGAACAATGACGGTCTTTTGGAAATTATAATGAGGAAAATTATTACGAAGTCCATAGTTTATCACTCAAATATAAACCATTTAGATTATAATTTACTTTTTACTTCAAGGCATTACTCGGATATATGTCATTCAAATAGCCTCTTGTAGCACACAATTCACAATAAAATTCATGTTCTGGAGGAAAGTATTAGCAGTAAAACACACACAAACTTAATGAAATCCTAACTCATTTATATTTATTTGTAATACATGTGTTGGTTGAAATTTCTCTTGATCTCAGTATTTCCTCGACGAAACGAAAAGTCTTATCCGTGATATATCTAATGTAAATCATGTGCAAAAGTCTCTTTGATGGAAAGTCCAGGTATTGGGCAATGTCGATTTCCTTCTGCGGTCACTTAATTATTTGTTAGCTCACCTCTCCATAAAACCTTCGTCTGTTTATCACTTCGAGGTTCGCTACACTTCTCACAAATCCTATCCCAACGTATTCCCATCCTACACTTTCTATTCATCTTTCCGAAGGGCTGCGAGTTGTTAACGGGAAGGAACTGGGTTCGCTTCACGCTCGAGTCTGCACAACTCAACCGTGCCACTTTGCCCCAATGGCATACTGCCGCCTAACTCACAACATCCGGGGTCTCACCTTTCATAACGCTTCCGAGGAAGTGATTTCAGCTTTTGTTTGAGTTTCGCAATCTTTCGGGTATTCTCTAAAGACGAGGGCGTGGAGAAGAAATGAACTGATTTCCGGCACTATGAAGATAAGTGAAGAGATAGTTCGGATTCAGAAGTCATTGTCTGATATCTACTTACCTTGTCAGTTGAGAAATTATGTATTTTTCTGGCTGAATGTTTCGATCGTGGTTTTGGAACATTTTCCTTTTTCCTTGCATTATATTTTTGTAAATAATTTCGGGATTAGAGAAATAAGATTATAAATCTCTCAATTTCAATTACTTGGATTTAATTATCTATAGTTTTGACGTTTAATTTTTGTGTAAATACTTAAAGGCTTCTATATTAATCGAAGGATGTTGGAAGGAAGTAAGGAACTGCTGCGGATGTTTTTTTATTAAATTTGTGTTAAATGCAATGGTAGAATAAAACATTGATTCAAAATCGGAAATCATACAGTAAGTGTTTTTGATGGGATGAACTTAAGGTATTGTAGGATAAATTGTATTTTGACATGCATGGTCATATTCTATTCTCGAACAAAATTAATAACGTTAGATTTTAAAGTTGACTGTAATTAAGATAATGATACTCTGCGAACTTTGCCAATCGACAAATGTAACATTTATTGACTATTAGTGGAATGTATTCTAATCAATCGACTGAATTAAAGTTATAAAATATTTTTTAATAAAGTAGGATATAAATACGGTTTTGAAGGGTCATTAAGCATAAATAGGTTCTAAAAGAGAATTGAACTCAGAAAAATTTTTAAAAGAGAGAATGCGGAGTGATACCTCCAATCTGAAATACATTTTCATGAAAATAAAAGATTACTACTGATTCGTAGTTTGCTATCATTGAAGGTACTAATAAAAATGTGCTTTAATGGAATTCGTGACATGAACTCATTTAGCAGTGAAAATTGACATACGAGGTGTAGGAATAGCTATAATTTTAACATTGCGCTTCTGAATTTTCTCGGCAAGATACTTTAAGATCAGTCAATTCTTCCATCATAAAAATGCAAGTTTGTTATCCTCTATTTCTACCTAAATTTCTTAGCTAAGAATTTAAGATATTCTATTATTTATTAATTACCTAAGAAACATTGCTTACAGAAGAAGGAGCAGTAACATACGGCGAAATAAACAATTCAATATTTTCTATTACGTCAAATGATCGATTCCAGGAATATATCCTTCCTTTTCATAACGACGAGGCACGCGAATATTCGCGGAAATATTTTTTATGCAAACGTCCATAGCAATTTGGAACGCATCTAATATAACGGGAGAGGGGAAACTTTTTTCGCTCACCTTTAGAGCAAGTAGTTGCACCTGAATCTTGATTGCCGTGCACTTTAAGGGTTTGGCAAGTTACAGGAGGCGTTTTCAAAGGGCCGTCTCCATAAGGGAAGCAAGATCTCTGCCAGAGCGTGAGTCACTTAACCCCGTTTGACCGCTGTCAAATGATGGGTTTGGAACGAGCGTATGGGCCTTCATGTATTTTAAAGATCGGAGAAAGATTTAACGGTAATAACATATCACGATTCTCTTCCCTGAAAGGATTTGATTAGAGGTATTTAGAAATCGATATGGTAATCCGTAGTTAAGTTTCATGACCGCTTTGAAAACGATTTCCTCATAATGTGGTAAATAGAAGAAGACCAAAGTGAATCACCTCAAAGATTGCTCTAATTTGAAGTCTGAAGAACATGTAAATCTTACTCCGCAATCATCTTGGAAGAATTGAAATATTAAAGTATTTTTCATGTAAATTTTTGTCTACCAAGAGAATCGATTGAAGATTTTAATCACTGATCTAGATTCAGATCTCTAAGACTCTAATGCGAAGTTTGTGAATGCGTTATTGGTAATCAACGGAAAGAAGCATTTACTGGAATTATTCTTATGTTGATTCGAAATTGCTTTTTAGAAAAACTTTTATTCGGATTTAAAATATTTCGAAAGATTGAGATAAACCCTTTGCATCTCCTACGCTTTTGTTTTCAACTACAAATACATGAGTGCGCTGCAAGCCGCCTTCCGACGTGTGGCAGGGGGTATAGACATCTATTTAAGCGAACGCGAATATTATTTTACGATGATTATCGCATACGGGAAGAAGGAATTCTTAAATCGATTAATCCTCGCATTTATTTCTTGTATTTAACGCGCATCATCAGATCAGCCTGGGTGGTCGCATAATTTCAATCACGTCCTCCGTAAACGAATTTTCCCTAAACTTATCTAACAAACGCAATCTATCTGCTAATGCTTCCCAACCTACGTCTGATAATAATTTGGTTACACTCGCTTTTTCATCGTAGAAAATTTTCATTCGTATATTTTTACTTTTGTCTCATAGCATGCTATCGATACTAAATTTTATTTAGAACTGAAAATGTGCTGGGTGCTAAAAATTTTTATCTAGTATTAAGTATCATACGATATACACATCTATAGATTTATAATGTCATACATGTAAATCTTTAAGCATAGTCATTAGAACAATAAAACCAATTTTGATATATAAGAGAGGAGTTTAAACGACTGAATAAACTTTACAATTTATAAAATTTAACGTGAGAAAGTTTTAGCCTTACAAACGCTCTTTTACTTAAGAAACCTTTTATGACGCCTTATTATCATCGTGCGCACCTATTCAGTAGTTTTCAAACTTTAAAGTTGTTTTGAAGGAAAGGATCGAATACTCTTGAAATATAAGCTACTAATATTCAAACAAGGTGGAGCTAAATAATTATAGTGTCTGATAACGTTCACTGGTAACTGGGGCGATTTCGAAACCTTTTTGGGAATTTAATAGAGGTTATAAAAGTTTGTGCCGGCCAGCGAAAGCAGCCAACGAAAGAATAACTGCTTCTTTCTTAAAGCTCTCATCGTTTAGAAATTAAAACGTAAATAGAAAATTTTTCTTCATCTAATCATCCGATCACACCTGAGCATTCCAAGTTTCTTGAATTCGTAATTTCCAGAGACAAACTATTGTCTTTATGTAAGCTTTCGCAAGTGGTGATCTCATGACGAACACCTGAGAATGAGGGATTAAGTTATTGTTTGGGTATAAATAATGTTACACGCGCATTGAGCGGAGAAAAATCGTACACACCGATCAAACCAGGTTCTCGCGTTACATGATTAAACGTCTTTTGCATCGCGTTTGAATGGAGAGTCAAAATTCGGCACCCACGACTCTGCCGTTCGCTCTCCGAAAGACACGCGTGGGAATTGATTTTGGTGACTTAGAAAGGTGATAAATAAACGATTTTTCGATCGAGTGTCCGATTGGACTTAATGGCCTCGTTGACACCACCCTAGAGTCTTGAGGCGTTGCGTAAAGATCCTCTAGTGTGGATGGATGGAATTGGGCGGAATTCGAGTGCTAGATTCGGAGGGAGAGGTTGGAAATGTTGTCGTGTCCCGATTTGGTTTGTCGGTCGTTTTGCGTGGTGTTTGGCTCTTCGGCCGGAGAAGGGGTGTCTGTGAGTGGGAGCACATCTCCCTGAAAGGGTGCTCACGTGGGAGTCCTTGGAATGAGTGCAGCGTGGGATTCGAGGGTCAGCGTAGGCAGTCACTTCTCCTGTCGCATCTGACGTTCCCCTTTTTATAGAAACCCCTCCGACCATCGTTGGGTAACTATGAGTGTGAGGGTCTATGAACTAAACCGCTAGCTCGTTCTGGTATTTTCTTCCCATCCATCCTCTGCAAATACACATTTCATAGCTCACCTTCGCATTGACAGGGTTCGCCAACCTTTTTTTCCTTTGAATCGGTGTTATTAGTTCGCGAGGACATAATACGTAGTTATGCCTTCACAATCCAGTTTCTCGCGTTCTTGTCCTCGGCAAAGCTCCAGAAAAGTAAACACGGATTGCTGCGACATCTGCACACACGTTGATGAAACGTTCCCGTGTTTCGTGTCAGTGACGAAAATTGCCACGTTTCACCCAGTAGCGCGAATATTTCAGGTTAAATCAATATGCGTGAAAAATTTTCTTTTTATAGCCTTATTGTAGGCAGACTCCATTGAAAGTAGCTTATAAGTGTTTGTTTAAGTAGTTACAAAGGTTTTTGCCGTTAAAAAGGTCAATTAAATAGTGAAATGTGCAAGTATATTCATGTTATATGATTAAAATAGATGGTGAAGATTAGAAAGTTTCTTCTGTAAGGTATAGTTATAATAATTACCTCCATTTGCTTCATACTAAAAAATAGAGAAATAGGCTAAAAGTTACGCGTAATACTGAACTTACATGACTAGTTATTGTCTCTCTGCTTACTCTAATACTCGAACGTATTAAATCAGTTCATTGGCATATGATATTTCTTTTCATTATGAATAAAATTAATTATTTAACCTATTTTTGTGACAGCTCCTAATCTAATATACTTCCAAAAATTTTCTTCTTCTTTTTCCTACCAATTTATTTTGTTCGTAAGAAGTTAAGAGATTTGTTTTTTAATTTTATTAAATTTTTTATATTTTAGTTCTGATTAACAATTATAAATCGCTGATTTTTAGTGATATAAATGTTTGAGATACTATATCATTCGAAAGACCTTAACGTGAATCAATAGTCAACAACATTTTCTTACATTTCCGTGCACATATTTGGTGCCTACAAGAAAATTGGAAAACTAATGAAAAAATGAGGAAACATGCATCTCTTATCAAAATACCAATAAATGCAAAGTGATCTCGACTTTCTAAAGATACTCTCCGCAAATAATTAATGGTATGTTACTAATTATGACTTTCTTAATTTCGTAACGTTTTACGTCCATAATAAAATCGAACAAGGAATGCGCATTCGTTTGAGTTACATTTCGAAAGTCGAATATTTCCTTTGGATGCTAATTCTGGAGATACACAATCTTTTGACACATCGGAAGGCAGCGTAGGAAGTAGGTAGGGCCTTCAACAAGGACGAATACCTGTTTCCGAAAACTCTGAGAGTTATTTATATGGTATATCTATTTTAAAATACTTGATATCTTTTATAAAAGTGCCATTACAGTTTCATTCTTTGAAAAGTATTAATGATGCTGCTTAATGTGGCTCAGAAGTCATCAAGTTCTTTGCTTTCAGTTCTAGAATACTTTATCACTCCATGACACCCATTATTTCTCCCAAAACATGAGCTTGAATTTTTCATTTATTCGCTTTAAATTCGAGGTTTTTAAACATAACAATGTAATTTTTTTAATTTCAAATAAAATAAAGAGATGGATAAAGTATATAAAATCTGCGTCAAAATTTTGGAGACAACTTGTTTAAGGTCACCACGTTAATATCAATAGACGAATTTAATACTATAAAACATTTTTTCCAATTCGCTCAATTGTTTCACTGACAAAAAGAGGATATGTATGGGATCATTCGAGATAGAATCCATTCAAATATATATTGTTTAAATGTCATAACCGTAAAATAACATAATTCTTTCTTTAAATTCAGAGTCTTATAAAATACTGCACTATAATACGTAAGCAGGAAATATAAGCGTAAAATTTTGGAAAGGAAGTCCTCCGTAAAAATTTTTCTCGAGAGGATAAACTTAATTTCACACTTATAAAAATGACAGCGCTATAACGTAGCGCTATATCTTACCTAATATCTGAATATTACTTAACCAAGGAGGGCGTTTTAAGTCCTTGAGATAACTGAGAAACATTTTTATATTCCAATTTTGGTGTAGGCATCTTCGAGAGGATGACGAATTCTTTATTCCACGAATCCTATAGTGGAAAAAGCGGAGTGGAGAATGAATGCAAGGACAGGAAACTGACTAAGCTCTGAGGTTCTTTCTATCAGATGTGTGATTGCTAACCATCTCAGGTGTCATTTCCGTCTATCTATTCATGGCTACATTAAATAGAATTAGCGCTTGTATGGCAATCAAAGAGCCCATAACATTTCCTTTATGAAATTCAAATTGGCCATGTACGTGGAACCAGGTCATCGCAAGGTGATATATCGATTCACTTCAACTAATTTATGAATAAATAGCAATATAAATAAATTACGATCTCATCCGTTTCAATTACACTGTTTCATATCCTTAAAAGTTCAACAATTCTACTGAAAGATTTCTCTATAATCATTTCCCTTCGTTGAGCATTCCATTAGACGTTATACAAATGAAATATATCAGATCATTTACGAGTCTTTAATCTTAGCTCGATTTTCATTTCTGAAGGAGATATTTCATTTGTTTTAAGATGTAAAAAATATCTATTGTTACGGAACTTGTTCTAATTTCGAGAAATAGATGTACCAGGTCAATAATTGTGATAGGCTAGATGGTAATTTTATTAATATTTTGATATTTTGCCCCTTGTTAAATTCTTTCGAAATTATCTTTCTAGTACTTTCGAATTAATATTTCTTTTTGAAGATAAATTAGATATCGAAAATAAATACTTAATTTAATAGAATCTTTGAGTTACTCTACATCATAAACTAAGATATCCACCGAGTAAATGAACTCTTTACAATGATAATAAATTATTCGTCACAAATAGGAGTATATAACCAAATAAAAGTGATTTAATATAGAGACGAATAAACACATCCATTCTATAACAGGAATGAATTCCATTGGCCATGATTCGAGCCAAGGACCCTAGAGTTGAACTTTTCTGCTTTTAAGAAGTAATATAAACCTCAAGGCTACCAAAGCTTATTATTCATATCCACGCTACATATTGAGAACATCCGTCTAGATAAGTTTTCTTAATTATACTCCGTTAATTATTTTCAATTTTGTATATTCTAGTATAATCTTACTTTATTTTTCGACCAAAACTGTTCCTATTCTTTCGTAATAGTAGGCTTGCTTCAAATTGGCAATGGTCAGCTCTGTTTTGATTACATAAAGTCTCTAATCATTAGAAATATACAGAGCGGAAACTCTCTCGATCTTCTCTATAAACGAATCACAGTAACATTTTATTTTAGAAAGTAAGATTGTAGCGATAGCGGTGATTACCGCGATATAATACGGACGAAAAAGAATGAAAATCTAGAAAAGTTACTCTGATTGCATCAGTGAACATAATAATAGACTTATAATACATGAATAGCTACAATCATATAATAATACACTAAATACAATGGTAAAGTTAATTTGTACACTATCGCATTATCCATATGGTTACAGAAGCAGTTGCATCAACTTGACTATGGTTCGCTCAACTCGAATAAAATAAATTCTTAGCGAAGAAACTTCTAGTTTCCTTGGGAGACTATTTATCAACCGTTCTTACAATTAAATGAGTGACAGAATTATTATAATTGGATTCGTTTGAACGTAATGAGTTAATACACTTTGGCATCCGTGCCTATGGGTCTTCTAAGTGTCTTCCAAATTTGACGCAGCACAAGTTTGAGATCGTTGCACCAGTATCTAATGAAAAACTGTATCATTAAAAGACAGTTTGCAGCTTTAATGAGCGATACTCAAAATTCTTTCAGGCTATTCTTTCTTGAGGAAATTGCACACCCTATTTGGGGATTGATGATCCAGGAAGCAATCGCATAAGATACCGCGAAAGCTTCTTTTCCAAGCGTTGATCACCGCGAGCGAGAGTGGACTCTTGATGGGAGTTCTCGGAAACTGCCGGCTTCCTTACGTCACGCGCCGTATTTTCTCTCCTGGAGATCGCGAAAACATCTGTCGAAGGTACTGAAGGAATCGGAATGGGCGGCGATTAAAATTGACGACAATGTCCGCGTGAAGCGACCCTCCAGATGGGGTGTGCGACCACAGTCGGTTGGCGCCACCGTACGCCACAAATCGGTTCCCTCCGAAGATGTGGTGAGGGGCAGAAGGGCGAGGGGAGGGGGGCGTGTGGTAGGAGCACGCGTCGGGGAAAGGGTGTTGCGTGTGCGTCGAGGGGAGTCAGGGAGAGAGAAGGACACACAAGTGCGTAAGGAGGTGGAGGGGAGTGGAGGCGTGCCGCCGGTAAGGCTCTCCAAGAGGACTGCGCCATTCGCGTCGCCGTGGTTCTAGGGGAAGGAGCTTGTGAATACTTTGGTGGTCAGTGTCTTCTGGGAAGCTCGCCTTTGGGAGATAGTGCTTCACATACGACGGAGGGATCGCAAATTTATTTTTCTATCGATTCGGAATAGCCGGTTATTTATAGTGTTCCCACCTAACAGTGCGTGATTGGAGATTTTCACCTCTGGAGTTCGGCGGGAGTTTGGGACGTCTTCGCCGGCGGAAGGTTGGTTTGTTTTTGATGATCTCATTTGCGGAACCCCCGTTCTTTCTTAGTTGTACTTTCCCGAAACCTGTGATCGCTTTTAGATAACTAATTATTTGGGTGCTAAAACCATGATCTTACGCCTTTTAAAAATAAATGGAACTATTTTGCTAAATATCAAATCCCTGACGTTTCCATTAAAAATAATGATATTGCACGCTCAATTCTCTCTTAATATAACGGTGGAAACAAATTCATTTAAAAAATTAAAGACGGTTGATTAAAGCAATATAAATCATAATGATATACAATCAATAATATTGCAATGAACATTATTGATGTATAACGCAAAACACTATGCATTTTAAATTCATCTTTCGAAAAACTATTCCGTCAATTAAGATTATTCAAGGTTTATACGTAGGTAATTATCTTATTAAATTTCTCCGGAGGGCTGCGGAATGCTGCTTAAAACATGGTTGAAGGATAAAATGTTTATCCGCTGTTTGAATTATATAATTATTTATGTCCATTTCTTCTCATAACCTTTTATGGAATACTATGGAAGAGCAGCCGTTTGAAATGACCGGCTAATGCGAGCCTCTAGCTCTAGGAATTTATCGACAACTACTAATAATTCTAATTCCTCAGCGATATATCAAATTTTGCGTCGTTTGCAATAAATTTCACATTGCGACATTAAAAAATGATTTATTAGCATTTAATTAGTAGGATGATAAAAAAGAGCAGGATGGCCTTGTAATATTTTCTTTTTCCCCGCTAAGGCCGTCAGCTGATGTCGTAGGGAATGCCATGTGAGGGAATATACGAGATTTTTGCACCGAAAATAGTTTCACGGTAAACAAAGGCGCTTAACACTACGAGAGTTAAATCAGCTGTAATTGAGTGCACCGACGGAAACATTTCATCCGGCCAACTCTCGTGATTTACTTCTTTAGCTCCAGCTGCCATCCTTATTTACTCAATCTTTTTACGGAATGCGTGTCAACCACTGCCTTCGGCTTTCTCACAGCCGGCCAAGCTTGAATGCGTGACGCGCTTAAGTAACTCAATGCTACATAAACTTGGGCATCGCAGATCGGAATCAGATCAGCTATAATCGCGAGATCGGAGCTGACGTTAATGACACGGAGTTTTCCAATTATCTCCTTTAATTACCTCACGCGATGAGCGATATGGCCGCACATCTAAGATTATGAGGAACGCACATCCAATTTTCCAGATTCATGGAATTAAAATAGTTCAAAAGATCGTGGTGGGGTAAAGCGAAAGAGTGAAATAGATGTCAACCAATAAATTTTAGTGAAATTTTAAATTGTTCGCTTGTTCGAGATAATTCGCAGGTTATTTTGGATCTATAGAAAACGAAATGGGATGCGAACGTTAGAAAAACCTTCAACAGATGTTACCGGCGTACATTTGTAAAAGTAAAAGTTGCAAAGGTGCATGACAGACGTAACCGACCATACGAGCGTTGAAGTCTCCGAAAGTAAACATAAATACAGAATGGAAAACTTGCTTAGCAGCTCTATTACGTTAGTAACCTTCGATCTCTCTGTCTCATTTAGTTCGATCTAGAGATGGATTGCGACAAATAAGAAACCTTTTCCTTCTCTGGAAAACACTTTCTATTTGGAATAGAAGCAACTATGAGCTGCAAGATATTATGCCCATATACGATCTATTTCAACACATTCTGCATTAACCGAGTCAATAAGCCGTTAGTCATTTTATCACCGAGTTCTTATTAATAATCTATAAATGTCTACGATTAAAAATAGGTACGGTAGGTGGGTAAGGTAGAAAAATTTAACAGCTTCCCTCTAATGCGTAGCTTCTTCGTAATTGTGAAAGTTGAATATTTATTCTTCGCAATATATTATATGATTGGTGGGGCAGATTAATGCTTATGTAGATAGTTCAGGTTGGTATGATACAATTGTTACTACACAATATGGTGAATTTATATCAATGAGTGAACACTTATTCAACCTTTTTGTGAAATAGACGTCTGAGATTTTATCGACGGAGGTCTTCCGTATTAGCTGATAGAAATCTAATCAGAGATGCTAGATCCACAAATCCTATCTACTTCTTTATGTGATCTACGCAATAACTTGTTAACATCAAATATAATTTATTAAGAGATAGATCGATTTCAACTAGTAATTACTGCATAATTTGTTTTAGATAGGAATTCTATCTCATCTCTATGAACGAACATACCTCATTGGTGCAATGTAGAACTTCCAGGATGGCACAATTACTAATAATTAACTAATAGCATTCACTAATTTAGTATATTATTTGTTATGAATGTAATGCTAAGAAATTTAAACTCAACGGAATTGCTTATAATCACGTATCAAATCTTTCACCCCTTATCGTAACGGGATGGACGTTTACAAATTTAGTATCCATCCTTCTGTCGAGCGTGTGAGGAGTTATGAAAACTATTAGAGCATACAGGAAAATATGGGAAAGTTTTTTAGAGCTTCGTTTCACTCTCCGTCGGTTACGCAGACCGTAAAAGTGGATCGTCAACCCGTTTTTTGAAGGGTGTCCATGTCGGCCTTTTCGGATGATAAAACCTCCGCTGACACATGGGACATGGGGGTGGTCTCCGTCGCTCCTTCGGTCGTTTAAGGATTACCTCCTTAACCTTTAACACTCTCCCTCCTCTTTACACCCATCGCTTACCTTCCGGTCTCCCATCTCATCCCCTCTGCCCCATCTTTCTTCTCATTCCTTCATGCAGTACACCTGTTGAGATGCACAGACATCCGTGAGAGTGAATTTGGGAGATCCCTTCTTAACGAGCTCATCACGGAAAAGGCCCATCGGTTGCATACCTCCATGCATGTGTCGTTATTACGAGTCGTTTTTAATGTGCGGACGCTCTTGAAAGAGGAAACATTTTTATCGGGAACACGTTTGTGTGTTCTACTGTTCGTTGGTGGTATGAGCAGTGGATAGGATGAGCACGATGCTTACCAAGTGAGCTCTGATTTCGTGAACTGAATGTCGCAGAGAAATATTTAATCTGCGTTTTATTGATGCCTTCCGAAAAAAATCATCTTTATGCATTTTTTAGTAGGCATTCAACTTTTCGTCGTAAGAAATGTTCAAGTTGACTAACTATTATACAAAAGTGAATATTTGAAAATTTATCTAAAAAACAAGTTAGATAGTTTGCTTTTAACTAGTTACACATTTATGGGCTTAAGCTCTGACTGTATTTTATTTTTTTTAACAATATGATCTCTTTCCTTATTGGGATAAGTGTGTTGTACTAGAATTTCAAACGTTATGCATTTCTTTATTAAAAAGAAGCTCATTGAAATATATCTTTCACCATAAACGTACTTCAATATTGAACTGAACTCGATACTGAACATTCTTATAGGATGTAATGAAAATAATGAAAGTTCCAAATTTAAAGAGAAAACTAATCCATATCTTTAAGTTTAGTTGCTATCGACTCCCCATTCTTAGATACCCAACGTAGAAATTCGACTGTTAGAGTAAATTTCAAAGCCATCCGATCCAATTAACGGAATTCTAAATCAAGACTGGCGCCAAGGGAGTTGAGATATAATTATTGAAACCTATTCGAAGGCCATGCATGATTTTGGTCTCATACCTTAATCTACTCGCCAATTCGTCGAAGGATTCACAATCAATCTTCCGGTGACGCCGTCCGCATACCGGATTCCCAATCAGCACCAACGTTTCCTTGCTCCATCCCTCATTTACGGACTTCTTATTTATTCTTGACGTCACAGAGGGAACTGCCCAACGTGAATCTGGGGGTATATCGCACCCACGTGACGAATGACGCTTGGAGACCCATTGTCTTCAGGATCCTGCATACCAAAAAAGAACCAGGAGGGAGCAACAGTTGACTCTTAAGATTCTAGATCTTCGGCGAAAGCCTTTTGTCCTTGATCGAACAGCAGGAAGATAAGGCGTACCTGAAGATACGCGTGCGTTGAAATCACCATCGTCCATTTCTCTTCACCGGGAAAAGCTAGGTCTGACTGCGACAAGTCAATCGTAGATGCACGTGTAGTTTATTGTCAGGGATTCCAAAGGTTCATCACGTAATTTTAAATGGCATAGTGTTTTTATAGTTTCCACGAGTTCTTCATCAAATTTCCTCCAATTTATTTTCCTGCCACGGACTTCAATGGATGAACGTGAAAAAGCGCAGTATTTCGCTCCGCCTGTAGTCCACAAAAACGCATGAATTAGAGACTCCGAGAAAAATCTAAAATTGGGCGCAGTTGTTCTTCCTGTATGTTCGTAGAAAGCTTTTTTATTTCCTCTTTTTATGCGTACATTATCTTTGCTGAAACTAGAAGGAATTTCATCTAAATTAAGTATCAGATGCAGTTAGGAATCGGAAAGAATACGACGCAATACAATAAAAACTTCACCTCTTGGTGAATATTGATGAGCATCAACTGATAGTCGTTTATTGACTTTAATCGAAGAAGCATTGGTTGCTAAGTTTATGTGCATCTCCGATCTGAGAAGGATCACAAATAACAGAACCTTTGAGGAACTAAATAGTGGCATCCTAATTGTAAGAATAGATCTGACAAAACTGTCTCAAGAAACCGTTTTCCCGAAAATAATGAGTATATGGTAGGGACTAGCTTTCCAACCACTTCATTAATTATGTATTTATTTAATTGATATCATTCCCGTTATTAAATTATTACATTGAATATACAAAAATATAAACAGTTCTGTCGGTTCCGTTCTCATCTATTTCAAGCAACATCTGTATGGAATCTCTCATGATTTATGAATGGGCAAGACGAGTTTGTCATTCCCCGAATACCATCTTCATACAAATCCGTGACAAAAACACGCCACGCCTTAGCATCATCGCGCTTGGTTCGGCATGAGGAAATGCACCGGAAGCTCGGTCGTTTTTTATTTCCACAATCACAAAGGGTCAGGTTTAGGAGACAAGTACGCGGAAACAAGCGAGTGCACCGCTGCGGGTGCAATTCCGAGAATCGGCTTTGATGGGATGTTGCGAAAGCATTGGGTAAAAAGCTCCACTCCCCCGACAAATTCCTGCAACTGGTCGGCCGGTGGCCGTGGCAGAGGTCCTTGAGGAGTGCTTCATGAATGGATAAATGTGCAGGAATATTGAGTGCGGTTTCAAAGTATAAAAATTATGCAAGACTCACGAGAAGGGTGGTATTGGGGGGGGATACACGCTACTTTTCTTTGACGTTGAGAAATAAGTGGAATAGAAATTTGAAAACCGATTGGTGAAACACGTTTACTTGAAACTTGCAATCGCGAACCTTTGCAGAATTTTCCCTTCGTCATCTTCGTATAGTTGAAAAAACTCACTTCCACTGCCGTATTTTTTCTCTTTATTCGGGAAACTACTAAACTAATGCAGACAGAACCTTATGGAGGATCGAGATGAATAGCTTATAATCCTTCCACATCACTGCAAAATTTTGAAAAAGTTAAATATGATAGATATTGAAAGACATTTCATAAATTAAACCGAAAACTCTAAGTTTAAATCACTTACCGAATGGGAGTACAAAAATATTATTGGGTATTTTAAAAATTCGGATGAGTTGTTTGAATACTTCAGCCATCAAGAATGAAATGTTGAATATCTGTTTATGATTTTGGAATAATAATTTAACAATTTAGAAATAACAAATAAGCTGCTTCTTCAATTATGTCGGTTCTGCAAGAAGATCAAATTTTATTTTGTATTTTCCATAAGATTAAGATGATATTTTTATTTTGTTCGAGTCATCATTCATATTCATCTATTGTTATAAGATCGAAATACCTTCCAAAATTATCCTAAGTGAATTAATGTCACAAAACGCAATACTAAATGCGATACAAATCAATCATGTATTTTTTTAATATTTAGTAAATGTAAAAAGAGATATGTTATACCTTAAATCAATAAAAAATTTGATTTATTTACTTAAAAGGTGATAGTTTTTACTCTTAATTGCAAGTTAAGGACTTCACTTTCACTTCATTGGCTTAATGATTCGTAGTACGAAAAATAAATATAAATATTTCTACCCAATTTTAGGGAAATGATTTTAAAATCACTGTGATCGCTTTTACACAATATTCTGAAATTATTGATAGGAAGGTTCACGTTGTTTCTAAACAACTCTGCACTCATAGAAAAGATGAAATTGTAGGGAAATTCAAAACCCGTCCCATAAGATCGCCACACTTTCAGTTTGGAAACAAAAAAGGAATTTGTATTCCCACGCACGTTGCGTCATTGGACACATGGTCAGGCGACGGATGACCAACTCCCTCGCATTTTAGAAGAAGAGATTCCGATTCTAATAAGGAATCGTAGAGAAAGTCATTTTTATCTCCGTTGAAGATCGAGGTGAATAAAAAGTTTTATCGCCTCGTTTCTCTTTAAGGGAATCGTCACTCAGCGGAGGTGTTGTTATTGATGAAAAAGACTTCGGAAGTCGCGAGCCACACGGCGTTATTACCATTTTTGGTCTCTTTGATTGACAAAAGGAGATTAACAACTGCGGCAGCCTTCCCGTCTTTCCCCACTGCCCTTCCATACACAAACAGTGACTCACTATAGCTCTGAGTAATTATTTACATTGAATCCATACATGGTTGCTATCAGATATGATCACGTTTACGATTTAATTAATGAGTCGGCGAAGCTCCAATTCGATTTAATTACCCTGTGCTTACGCTTGAATTGTTTTCATGAGTAGATGGATATGAGAAGTGCGTGATAGAACGAGCATGTACATACGTGGAGCATACAGATCTATGTAGAGTGGAAATAGCTTATTTATGTTCATATATGAAGCTGAGCAGTTAATGCAATATGACATAGATACATACTTTTGGGCATAAAGTTATTCGGAGATTGACTTGATAGAACTATAACTTCTGAAGGAAAGTTTTGCAAAGCAAAACAGGTGTTATCATGACCTGGAAGAAAGTCAATAGATTGCAATAATATAAGAAATGAGAAGATCCAGATAAATATTTCTCATGTCAAAATATATTGATCTAATAATTAATCAGAAACGATATTTACGGATTATCGAGTGAGTTGAAATTAGAAAATCATAATTAAATATAGAGATATAAACGCCAATGAAATTTTATGTATATAATATAAAATGCTTCATCAATCTCTCATTCGCATCAAAAATTAGAGCAATAGAAAATATTTGTTACTAATTACATTTATACATATCGCCATTTTGTTGCCTTACAAAATGTTCAATCCTCATGTTTTTCCAGAGACTATTTAAACTTTATTTTGAAAGCATTGTTTGTAAAATTTGCATACAAAAAGAGAGTTGTAATGATTCTTTCAACTATCGGGAAGTGAATTTAATCTTAAATAATGCGTCTTTAAATGCAGGTCATATTTCACCACTTCTTACGGAAAAGACAAGAGTTATCAAGGAAATGGAACTTATTCTCACGCATGTCGCCTCTACTTATAGCGTTTTAGCATATAAATTTAAATGCATTGCTTCACATTTCACTTTCAAATATCCCCCGCTTTTTTCTTAATACTTAAAAACTGGACCGGAAGAGCGCGAAGGGACTTCCTCTGGAAATCGACACACGGAGGATTAAGGAAACGTATCTGATCTGTTACGAAAATGTATCAGGTGTGCATTTCATCTCGACTCGTCATCCACTTTCCAATTCCCCGCTGCGGAATTTCTCGCTCGCGTCGGCATATCTATCGCATAATTTTCTCCGCCGATTCCGTTTTTTGGTTCGCTTGAGGTTTATCGGTCACCATAATAAACACGATAAAAAGTGGCGTGAAACGACCAATTTGATGGGCCTTTGTTCTCGAGTTAGCGACCGCTCTAACAATATAACGACCGACACGCAATGTTCAAAGAAAAGGAATGCCATGTTTGGTGTTATGGTAATCAAAAAACGCGCTATTTTCAATGAGTGAATGTTTGCGATGGATGAATTCGTCATGAATTGCTCGTTACCTCGTAACATACCTTCCGCTAAGTTTCTATTCTGCTAGTTGATGAATCATTAAATGACTTTAGTTGCATAATAAACTATACAGTCATACAGTTCCACGATTCGTGACATTTTATGAATAAAACCGTCTCAATAAATAATTTGATTATTTTTTTCCCTAAGATATAGTAGTCATTAAAATTCTCAGTAACAATATTGAGCCACAAAGGAGTGCACTTCTACTTCAGAATATATGAAAAGAAGCATTTCATATCTTTGTAAATATTCAAGAAAGAAAAGATCATTTTTGTTTTAATCAAAGGAGATAAAAATATCGTGCCGGGATAAAAAAGTTAATTCACTCTCAATAATTCGTAAGCAATCTCTCCTTACTATTTAATCAAACACAAAATATTTATGTTAAATATCATTTAAATTACAACTAGTACATTTGTTGACTAATCGTTCCGTATTTTTTTACATATTTCTTCGGAATCCCTTCATTTTCCTTTTAATTTGCTATTGCTTCTGTCGTATAATTCATTCATATTATGAAATATGTTTTCTGTTGCCTTTAGTATTTGCTAATAAATTAGAAATTAAGCGGAAACGTATCTTAAACATTATTTGGTTATTATTTACTCGAAGTTACACCAATACACTTTCTCATTTCATAATGATAAGGCGGCAACTCTTTCGACTTCATCCCAACTAATTTGCGACTTAGATGAATGAATTCCTTTCACTTGTCGCAATAGAAGGAATTCTAATGAATTCCAAAAAAACGCGTTCCCTCTAACAACCGATCAAATAAGCGACAATTCATTTTTCTCGCTTTTCGAACCTTCGTCTGCTGAGCGACTTCACGCTCCTTGATCATATGTTTCTCCTAAAATGTTCGCAAAAGCTTACAAAAGACGTACGCATGTATAATTGAAAACGCACGTACCCAGTTATGGAAGAGACACGTAAACAACCGTGAATCCCACGCGTTACCATGTTATTCCTCTTATTCTATATCTATTGCGTTCGGCGGCTTTGCCCAACTTGCATTCCACTCGTGCCGAACCATTTAAGGAGAGGAGAAGGAAAAAGTGAAAAGGACGATTGAGAACTGAAGCAAGTGGAGTGGGCATTACACAACACTCTCCGCCGAGATTCTATAAAATTCGTCAACCTTGAAAAAGAACTATTAAAGAACAGAACGATTTCTTATATCATAATTCTATCGGAGGTGATACTTACTTATGTCTAGGACGATAATCGATGTCCGCTATAAGATAAAACTTGCTGACCGTACAATTTTGAGTGCAGAACAGATTTATTTCGAAATCCAATTCTCACCATTTTTAGACTCGTATCCTCGTGGCCTTTTTTCATATGATCACGGTGACTTAGAATTTTTACATCATTCATCTTATTTACCTCATTTTGTGGATGCGACTCAAGGCTTTAAATAAATACGAAGAGTTTTTATGGGTATAGGAGTATTTTGATCATAGATGGTCTTTCTCATACGTGAAATATGAATATTTTCAAAAGTAAGCACATCCGAGACTAGGCAAGCAGTGAGTAGAATCAACATTTTAAAATTTGATTAAACCAATAAAATCTCTAATTGTTTAATAAAATCTGGAGTTAAGAATAGATTTAGATAAGCAAGGATATTAATAATCGGCAGGATTACAAGTATTTAGTGCTAGAGATAATTAAGCGATGACATTTAGTTTAGTATCTATACTTTTGTTTTAAAATTATGCTTAATATATAAGATAACTATTTATTTATTCATTCCGTTTTACATATTTTTGGACAAGATATTAATATAAACGTTGAGGGAACGGAGAGCCAAAAAATATTTGTGTTTTTACTTCTTTATTTCACTTCTTTTGTTTTTCCGTAAACTATCTCTAAAAAGAGAAATTAAATGCTGTTTTTCATTTTATTTTAGTGTTTTAATGTTTATTTATGTCGTTTTCCAATTAATTTATGAATATTATTTAGTTGCTTTGAATTTTTATTGTTCCTCCTTTTGATTCTAATTATTCATTACTATCAATTTTAACGAAAGAATGCTTTTATAATCTTACGTATACTTCATTAGAATCTTGAATTTAACGACGTTCGATTTCAACATCTTCATTTTGTATTTAATTAGATTTCATCTGATAGCTTGAATGAATTGTAAGCACCGCTGTGCATCTATCAAAATAATCAGATTTGATTTCTATATACATATGGGGGCATAGCATACCTTCACGTCTTTGTAGTTCTAATCTTAAGTTCGAATCCCAACTCGAATACAAACGATGGAACCACTTCAACCGTTATAGTCTCAATATGAAATACCACGATCGCCATAAATCCATCGATAACCTCCATATATTCCAGCATTTTTGAGAGAATTAAAAGGTGCTCGCGTTTGATTACCTTCTGATGGTGGCCAGGTGGCAGGAAGCGGTCTGCCCACGTGCCCTCAGCGGGTGTCGAACCGGAGAGATCTGGAAGAGTGACGCAGTTAACTCTATATGCACCATCTGATTCCCTCCCACGCAATCTTGTCTCTCGGACTCTCCCCTCCGATTGAGATTTCCGACGCAATTTCGCTGCGTATTCTCCAGTTTCATTCCGGACTATTAAATCCTTCGAAGGAGTTTCTCAGGATAAATGCATCCATGAAGGAGTTCATAGAAAGGCAGGATTGATAGTCACATATGCATTACCCTCGTTTTATATATGTAGCTTTTAGAAAGGGATTGCTGATTTGACGCGAATATAAAAATATATGAGTCGTTGTAGCGTTGAAGTTGTTCTGAAGTTGACTCAGAATGTACGCAGATTCGAAATACTTTCGCGTTTATTGCTACTTAATGGAATTTAATTCTTGTGGTCGGTTAATGATGCAATTATAGAAATTACTTTTTAGATTATCTTACGTAAACAAGGTAAGAGCAATTTATTTAATTGAGGTAATTTGATAATTTGGGGAAATATTTACCGGCTAAAATTTATTCAGCTGGTGAAAATTGTATTTTTCGTTTTTTGATTGTAATGTTAGGAAAAATAATTGTCATTGGAACCGGTTGTTTGGAAAAACTACCTTGAAAATCTTAACATCTTGTATATTTAGCTATATAATACTGGAAATTTTATGAAATATTGATAAACCTATTCTGTTTGTAAAGCATCCGAAAGTTGTAAAGTTAAATTTATTGAGACTATGCTTAGCTTCTTCTTTGATCGATCTTTTAAATACATGTCTAGGATAACTATACGTGCTCTAAACGTTTTCTTTAAAAGAGAGGATGACTTAGCTCAATTTCTTTGTATCCTAACTATTACCTGGAAAAAATTCAATTATCTTTCAAATGGGTAGCGGGAAGAAATTTAGCCATATTGTACTACACTCGAATTTTATTCGAGACAATGCACATTCAAAGCTGCACGTTAACTTAATCCTGAAGTCATCAGGCGGATGATTTCGAGGTCAATAAATTTAAAAAAAGCTCGCTTCGTTAAGAACTTCCTCCGCAAAGAATTCCGAAGACAATCCGTTATGAGGCCCCTCCTAGAATATTTTGAATAGTCCTCTTTCGCCGTGGACCACTTCCGCTGCTTCCTCCGCCAATCATCCGTGGATTACGCGGCTGAGGAATCACGCCTATAGCCACCTCAACACTGAAGATGGATAAACCCTATGAATCGATGGCTTTGTTTCGCGGTCTCCTCCCTCTATGGCTACGGGGCAGAGATGGGACGCGTGGGTAATATGGCTCTCGACCATTGTTCACTCATCCACGCACCATTCCGATATGCGTTTTAATAATGCCTCCTCATTACAATCCTTCCACGGTTCCACCCTTCCCCCATTTGCATATCTATATATATGTTTCGCCGATGAATGCGCGCATAATTTCAGCGACCCCAACTCATGTCCTCTTTCAAAGCTTCGTTCCGCTGCTTTGGGATCGGCGATTTAATCAGGGCTTAAAGGATGGGCCGATGTTTTTTTAGAACAAACATGCGCGACGTTTAATTTTAATATGTTATGTTCGATCGATATGTTCCATTTATAAGATAATTTTTTTCATTATTTAAGAATCTTTCTCATTTCAAAATATTATTATTATAATTTCTTACTATTCAATAAACTTTTTGTTTGTGATAAGATAAGGCATAACATAAGATAATTTCTTGAATCTTTTTCATCCTTTACAGTAACCAATGTGTACGAATTAAGACACTTAAACTATCGTAGATATTTCGGCAATGAAAATGTGCAAGAAACTGATAATTGAAAAAATATAGAAGTAGGAATCAGAAGGAAAGAAGTTCTAACAAATGTTATATTTCGTTCGATAATAATAAGCAATCACTCCTCAAACACACTATATCTTTTAGATTATAGGTTTATCTATACTTTAACTGAAATTCCTTTTTTGACGGATACCTAATGGAATTCTTATAACTCAAATATGCGTGTAACTATCTTTCGAGTAAAGAATACGAATTTAAAGAATTTACACTGAACTCTCTAATGCAGTTTCCTCTCAGCTCACTATAAATATCTAACGTATTAACGTGAAAGGTTTCATGACATTTAGCTCTTAGACACGCTATATAGTGCACTCGTTTGAGGCTATTAGAAAGCCACTCTGTAGCAGGAGCATCGATACCTTTAGACCAGGGATGCGCAACCTTTCCGCTATTGACGGCCGCACTACAGACTTTTTACTTTAATAACGGCCGCACTACAGACTTTTTACTTTAATAACGGCCGCCAATAAGTCCAAGTACACTTAATAATTTTTTATGATTTATGTAAAAATTTATAGATTATACACTAAAACGAGTATGATGTATATGACAATATTCTATTTACTGGTCTACATATGTAAAATATATCTACGTAACGTCATATAGGACAAAAAACCGTTATAGCAATTGTTTCAGGAAGTCTTGGTCTTCGTTCGCGTTAAAGCCGAGCTAGCCGCTAGTAACGTGACTTCTCATCTACTCCTGGGTTCGAAAACACCCAGAGTAAGAGGTAAGATAGATAGAGATGAGATTCCGCAGCGTTGAGACCCCGTACTCGCTGGGGTCCAGAGACCCTACACCGGCACGGCCGCCGCTATGTACACTTTAATATAGACGTCCACGGCCGCCAAAATCCTTGCCCACGGCCGCATGCGGCCGTACGGCCGCAGGTTGCGCACAGC
Source organism: Pantala flavescens (assembly GCA_020796165.1). Classification (NCBI taxonomy): domain Eukaryota; kingdom Metazoa; phylum Arthropoda; class Insecta; order Odonata; family Libellulidae; genus Pantala; species Pantala flavescens. Next base: position 52,774,262 of record CM036883.1, read on the forward strand.
TGCTTTAGACGCTTACAAAGAACACCCATTCATCCGATCCGTCAAAAGAATAGTTCGACCTCTTTTTTTAAGATTCCCTAATTACTCTCTAGTCACGAGCCAATATATATCCTTTTGCCCGTCTAATTTACAATACCCGAGTATTTACCGCTCACTAAATGAAAAATCGATCATTCCCATGGGCGATAAGGTTTGAATGAGCTTCCAGAAGAGCAATGAATCATCTCTAATTTTTTCACGGATCAGAAAAAAACTTTCGGCTTTAGGAAGCAGTCCAGGATAATCTCTGATGAACCTATTCAGAAAGGAATATAAGACATATTGCCAACCCCTCCCGCTTACTCTCTTTTGGATTCTAACCGATTTTCAAGAAAGATGGCGAAAGGAGGAGTTGAAAATTAAGAGGGCAGAATACGTAGGTTGAGGGCGTTCATCAGGTCAGACCTTAGAAGGGTGTGCGCTCCAAACGGACCAATCTCCATCGTTGAGGTAGCAGGGGTGATGTCAGCCAGTGTATATAAACAGCGTCTTTGCCTTGAATCAAATCTCTTCCGCGACCGATACTATCTGTGACTCCTTTCTCACCGTACTGGGAAGAGGGTCGAATGCCTTAAAAATTCAGACCCCTTATCGAGATCCCATTATTAGCGGCAAATGAAGGGATATAAATTAAGATCGATCGATTGATTGAAGAAGCGGATTAACTTCTCAGGTCGTTTACCTTTGGCGGCAAGGAGGAAACGTTCCTTCACGCCCTGGCCGACTTTTGAATTACTTTGTCAATACATACGTGGGTTACGAAGATATCATATCTGCCTTCGGCATACGTCGCTGGTTATTTTATGGATCGTAAAAGAATATCGTATGTTATTGTGAAGATACGAGTTGATATGCATAGGTAAAGCAATGGAAAATTGCACCATAGAAAAATGAGTATAAATTGAAATACTGTTTACGGAAGTAACTTTGTCCTTCGAATAAGGCAATAAGAACTTAGTTACGCTTAAAAGGGGAACAATAAAAAGGACGTTTACGGACTGACGGTTCTGAGTTGATAAAATATGGAACTACTTTGAGGCGTCCGCATGACCTTTTCAATCATTAAGCTCGGCTAGGAATAATTTTATAAGTTTAAGAGGCAATAACAACGCGAGTTCGAGCCAATGACAACTTTTATCTTCTCTACTTCTAACAGAAATAAGCTCCGCCAAGGTTATTCCCGATGTATGAATTTCGCGCGGAAGAACATTATGCAAGTACATTCCCACGACAGACGGAACATTAATCACGATGTCTTTTTGTCGCCATTACTCATAAAAAAAATCCTCCGTGCTAGAACATGACGTAATGCTTGCCCATCCTTCAAAGTCAACTGACAAAACAATTCTCACAATTGCTTTTTCTCTATATCTTTACACCTTTTGCAAATATTGTCTCGACGCTCCATTTCTGCGAGTCATTTGCATCGTCTCGTATCTCACTTTCAAACGTGCAGAAGACATTTGGATCATTTCCTGTTCATAACTCCTTTACTCATTTTCCACCAGTCAAACTGCCGGTCTCTAAATTTAAAAGTTTCGTTTTTAAGGAAAATATTGTTAAAGTCCTTTCCAAAGTTGTTGTTAGTTTCTTCTAATATATTCAAATAGTTCTTTTATATTTAATCTTGGTAACTGTGCAAACCAAGTCTCTTAAGTTACATTTTGATCGTTGCATATGTGAATTACTCGAAAACATGGGGCCACTGCAGTTGTAATAAATGAAACACATTGGACATTTTTTTTTCGTTTTTAAAATTTTTGGTCCCACTTCTTTTAGAACTGGGTTTAATATTGTTTTCAGAGTAAAAAAATAGAAATAAATTTTCTCAGCATCAGCATTATATTTCAATTTCAACAATTACTTTAATTGAGATCAATTCTTCATGATCCTAAATGATCGATCGTTGAAGTCTCCGATTATACGATAGACGTCCGTCTACCAACAACCGGTCTCGAGCAATTTCGCAACCATCAATGCAAGATTCATCTCACAGCATTTAATTTCGCTCATTTTTCATTCATATTAATCCAGCGTCTCTTATTATCTTAACCTTCAGATTTCCCAACATTTTTTTCTCTTACCTTGTTCGCCTGAATTTGCAATCGCGATCCCTTTGTGAAACCCCTTTTCCCTTATCATCCTCGGAAATTAGAAGGACACGTCTAGCACCTTATCCCTTCTGGCGGTCTCTCTTCGCGAGCTTCGTACGGCAGAAAATTGCCAGCCTATATACTTTATATTTAAATCCTCCGTACCTTCCTTTTTCTCTCCGTTGGGAGCCACTTTAGGACTGCATGGAGGAAGAAGCCTCTTTATAAGGCTACCATACATATCTCTCTCGTTCGCTCTATGACGTCCGCGGGGGGCGTTTGACGAAGAAGGCGGAACCGCAGATGGCTGCGGGGGCTGCTTTTAAAAAGCCCATCGCGCCCCTAAGAGGCTTAGTCATCTACAGGTGGATTAAAAGGGGAGGGTTAAAGATCAAAGAGGAACGTTCGCGGCAAAAAATGCAGCCACGCCATCCTTAGCTCGTGGATCTCCTTGCTAATTTGGTGTTGAACTTGAATGAAGAAATATAAGCCGAAGAAACACTATCGCAGGTGTCTGATGATTCTATCGCCTTGACCTTTACCTTGCCAATTTGCATTTGCTTGTCGTGAAGGTAGTGGATTCAGAAATAAATTCCATAGATTCATTTTATATATAGCTACTATGATGACAGAAAATTGAATGAATTAAACGATATATTATTTCCAGTAGTATCCAGTAGTCTAGTATTTCCTTCTCATTGGTTGGGTCTTTTAAAAGCTGATTTCTTTAAAATCAAATTCACGTATTATCTTTATTGTTTTTATCTATGTACAATGTGGAGAAGCTTGTTCTTAAGTTAAGTCTTCTCCTCATGGCAGTTGGCAGTTGTAGTTGGAGTTTTTGTTGGATTGGCAGTTTTTGTTGGATTATGTGTATCAAAATTTTTCCATTTTTTCCGTAAAAATTTCAAAATCAAGCATTATTTACAAAATATGCTTCCAATATCAAACTTTACATCTCATTTGTTTCTTTCGTAAAAAATTCTTTGTTTTCCTATCTTGTTATAGTTTATAAAATTATTACAAAATCTTTCTTATTTTTAACCTTGAAAAATAATGAAGATTAGCTGTTCACTGCATAGGTACCCATTGAGGAGGATTCGCAGAATGGAAACTTCCAAACATCTCATTTCTAAGTTCTCAGAGCTCGTTGAAGCTGTCGAGGTGAACGCCGATTCGTATATCTTTTTGAACCAATGAATGTCGGAATTCAATAGGTTGAAAGTGTGGTTCTCTCTAAATACTTTTTCGTCGGAGTTTCGTGTATTTTAGAGAATGATATTTATTCATTGCCGATAAGTTTCATCTCATGTGTCTCAATACACGTACTCATATGCAATGCGAATAAGAAGAAATAGTTTATATAACTCTATCGTGACACAGGAAAATGAGAACATTATCAGCGTTACGTTGAACGGTTCAAGGATAATTATTGCATACCATGTTCATTCCGCTAATGAAAGCTCAGCATAAAGTCTTTGCTTGGGGAGTTTATCGTCAACTTCACCTTGTCGAGTACACCTTAGAGATTGCCATCACTGCCTGACCACGTTTTCCAGTGGAAGAGTACGCTAAGTGAAGTCGACCTGCCGACCTCGGAAAAATTAAATTTCCGACCCACGGAGTCTTCTCCTAAACACTACAAAACGGGATAAATCGAGGACACATGGCTTGGAAAACTGTGTCATACGCGATGTATGACAAGAGGAGGTGATGTATTGAGTGAGTCACTATGACATGGACTAACATATGTCAGCATTAAGTTGTGCAACACTAAAAAATTCTTCTGACGATCCCATCTTGGTTCAGGGCCTCAGTTGTACCACCGCGCAACTTCTTCGGTGCACGAAGTTATTTGTTCTCCGACTAGGTATTGCCTAGAAACATTGTTGAATCTAGCCGTCGCGCCTTCGTTGCGAAACGGGTTTGTTTACTCCGGAGCGACTGCATGAATGCGAAAAAGGTGTCGATCGGTGACAGATGTTAAGTGTTTTCAGCCTCTACAGCATTCTTTATAGCGTTGGTAAGATGACCATTTTTACTGCTGCGACGTATATGAGAGTAGAATCACTATCGAGAGATTCTTTGAAGGAAGCGATTGAGCTCCCTCATAACCTGTCTGTTTTATGATGTGTGGATTCATGGAATTCGTTTCTTCTGAGCTTCGTAGTAATAAGAGCGTCCAAACCGTGTTCTACGAATCGGATGCATCATTTTTAGAATAAACACTTTTTAAACCAGTTAAGCTCGATTTCTTTAGAATATATTCAATTCCTCTAGTTACCTAAACTCTGATAAGTGACTGGGAAATCTTGAATATCTTATAAGGCTTTAAAAACTTATAGCTCACTACAACATAAGCACAAATCAAGTTTTTTTTGCTAATTCTACTTTTTCTAATGAGAATGAATGGGAAAATCCAGTGCAAGGTTACTGCTACACATCTCATTTCATTAAATTAGGGCAATGGTGCTAATGACTAAGACGCTGATGGTTCAGTGGCTGCCATTCAAGTATGCACTTCCAACCAGTGCAAATCAACCCTCAAGGGTCTTCCGGGAATGCAGCGAGCGTTTCGAAGATGCATAAGAATGTAATTACCTCGTCGTTAATTCAGCGTCAAGAACAACTCTTGCTCCACATTCGTTAGATGAACGAACCATTGTTCGCATCCGCTGCGCAACCTTCTTTACATACAGATATATAGGATTTATTCGCCTGTTTTGATGACATTCATTACGAAATTCTCCATAATGGGATTTAATAGGCCATCGAGCTCCTTCCTTCCAGCTTTCACACTTCTCGCCTTCGGGAAAAGGTGACTAATATCCTTGTTGGGAAGTCTTTCGATGTCCGCCACAGTCCCTCAATGGCGTTCCGAGATTGAGGACGGTAAGTGCAGACAGCGTCCTTGCCTTTTTTTTGCCCCTTCTCCTCTAACGAAGGCTGGATTTTCTCTTTCCTTCACTTTCTCCGTTTACACGTTCTCGTCGCTTTGGGGGGCCCAGTGCGAAATGAGATAAAAGACGAAAGGAAGCCGACGGCGAAAGTAACTTCTACGGGGACTTTCGATTGTCGAATCGCACGTGTAAACAGCTCGTTACGCGCCAATTGGATAACGAGGAGGATACGGGTTACAAAACCGAATGGACCTTTCTTCGTTCTTTCGTAACATGCCATCGGCTGCTTTCACATTTTGGTGAAATTTTATCCGATTGCAGTTGACAGGTTTTTGATGTTCTAGGATTAGGACGAACACATACTTTGATAAATTCCACTGACGAATGGCGAATTAAGAAAAGGGTATTTTAAACCACAAGAAGTACGATGTCGCCTGTATGATGAAAATAAATTGACGTTAAAGATTATATGATCGATGTAAATGCATTAACCTCGTATTTTAAAATTCTAAGAATTATACCACTTAGATCTTAACCTATCAAGTTTGAAAATTTTAGAAGCACATACCTGTAAAAAACCAAACATATTTACTTATATACCTTATCATTTGGTCCACATTTTCAATTCGAAATATACTGAATATTACCGAAAAACGGCTTAATAGCATATCGATATTACCTCGTTTTTTATACCGTTAAATATATATTTATTTGGAATAATCATGCTGAAATACTGGTTAATTTATTTTATTTTTAACAATGAAAAAGATAGTCGTGTAATCTCGTATCAAAGGAACAAAAGGAGTTACCTCAGTTCAGACATCAATCTTTTGAAATCAAGAATCGTTCAGGAATAGTGGGTTAATTCCTTAGAGTAAAAGGTCTCATCAAGAAATCAATGACGGAGAGCCCGTAGGCGTTTGACAGCCCTCACTCAGCTCCAATTCCATATTAAATCGCCACTCTCGCATAAAAGAAAGATAAATTGGACGATTTTGAGTGATGTAAAAGTTGTTCGAGCAGGATTACGTGTTCTCTCGAAAATCTGAACCAGTTACTGGTAAATTGTAGACGTGCCCACCCACATTGAACGGTTGGAGGCACATTTCCATTGATACCTTCGGCGATTGGAACTAAGGATTTTGAGTTTTCGGTAACTGTCAGTAATCATTTTTATGCTCTGATTAGTTTATGGTCTCGTTGGGCAATCAGTCTCTAATTCTATCTCATTTGAAGTAGTTTTCGATTTTGTCCTCCTTTTAAGGCGATAGATGAATGGCTGTCATCTCTGTAATGTATAGATGTAAATGTCTTCTTTTTACCCAGAATTATTTCTAATGTAACTTAATTTCATTTGAGATGTAACTGATCATTTCCCGTTACGTTTTCTGCACAATTACCTGTACCCTAATTTGTATTCTTAAGCCACTCCGTCCTCCTTCGCCAAACAAAGGGCCATTACTTAAATTTTTACCAAACACAGCACGTCTAAACACCTTTCTCTATATCCAAGGACGAATGCCGCAAATACAACAAACCCACAATAGTGAGAAATCAGATCTTAAATCACCCCTGCTGTTCAACACATTGCGTTGGCCTTATTTTTCTTTTCAAAGCACAGTATTAATATGGGCCCAGTGTGCTATTCTTATCAAAAGCTTCCGGTGTTTGGTTTTACTGCAATGAAACTCAACTTACTTAGTATTCCATCGAAGTTTCAGTCGTAATATGTTCACTTAAGACCTCCTTAAAAGCTACCAGGAAAATATAATTGCCTTCTTTCATCTCGAAAATTATAAGGTAGTTGAAGTTTGATTATATATACTAAAACTTTTTGGTAATTATTATCGTAAGATGTATTAAAGGATTAAAAATCGACATAAGGTTTTCGGAAACAGTTCAGACCAAAGAGAAAACAGCAATAAAGTTCATCGACATTACTCAGCACAATCATTTATATAGCATATGCTAATTTGTTAAATGAACATGAAAGAAGAGTGTTTTTATAGTTAGAAATATAAGCTGTTTATCCATTTTGTTCATCATGAAATTAATCGTTTTGATTTATTTAATAAATATATGAATATTGAGAAATATCTCGGTGAGAGTAAAAATTACAATGTGTAACTAATGTATTATTTTAAGTATTTGCGCAGATGTGTCCATACTTAAATCTTTCTCGCTTATTCAAATTAATATCGTTGCCAACTAAAGTAAATATGTGCTTTGATGCTATAAACACTTTCTCATCTTTATGAAATGACGTTTCTTCGCTCAATATTTACGAAATCGGTAAATTATCGTTCAAATCTTATTAGAGAACGTTAATTTTCTGGGAGACACAATTGTGCAATGGCTATTTATCTCTCAATGTAAGGAGAACTTTAAGTTCTTAAACGAATTGAGATCTTGTTTTAGCACAGATTCTTCGTTTTCGCATTGAAACTACCTAAAACCTAATATTTCTCATCTTAGGAGGATTAGAATTTCTTTCATTCAGGCTTACCTTTATGCTTCTCATTCGCATTCCCTTAAATATACTAGCAAAATTATCTTGAAGATATATAATTATTAAATTAAATTATGAGATTGTTTTCCTGTAAAGACTATATCGGTGGTGGCGAGGAATTCTGCATCAAAACTTAAAGCATTAATAGATATTTAAACGATAACGTTCATTCACGAGAGAAAGAAAGGATATAATTTTGATTAATTTCAATTCGCACTTTTCATGAAGCTCATAAGTCACCTTGTACTATTCTTTATCTTATTACCATTTGATTCAAATTATTATCTGGATCATACTCTAAAGCCTATTTGTTGGAAACTTCTCTCTCTCCAAAGCAGTGACCAAGGCGTCCGAGCTCAGAACGTCCTTGCTCGTTTGCCGACAGTTCGCTCATCTCCAAGGGGACCTTAGGAAAATAAAGCACCCACGCAGAGACAATCTTTTTCTCCCTTCTTAGACTCCTTTTTTCGTGTCCGCAAACACAAACCCGGTCTCCTTCCTATAAAAGGGGTAAACAAACGTCTCGGGGGAAACTGTAGGGCGTACGTTAAGAACTTATGTCTCATTATGCATTCCGCCCTCGCCGCTATCGGATGCCAAGCGGCTCTCAAGGCGCGAGAATTGGCGAAGCGAAGACCAACGCTTAATCTTACTCCGGTGCTATTTTTCCACTTTAGGATCGAATAAAGGGAAATGAAAGGATCAAGGACTCGAAAGCCAGGGAAGGAATGGATTTGCGTCAGAAAGGGTTCGGCTGATATATTATGTCGAAGGCATTCCATGGTTAACACATCGAACGCGCTGAGATCGTGATCTCGGGAATGGCAGATAAAAAATTGATTTGCCAGCCGATGCTGGAATTCTCCTCTAAGAGAAGGTCGGAAGTGAACTCTTGATGGTGTGTGATCGTCTGTGAAAAAGTAAATAATTCTACCTCAAGTCGGGGATTCCTTTAGAGAAGTGTCACTATTCAAGTTGTTATTCTCAGAAAGGGAACAAGCGTGGGAATAAACATTACGAACTGATTTCCAGGCTCTTATGATTTCAAATATAAGTTTGTGAGATATCTATTATGTATCCAGATCTTTGGATGTGTTGTTATATAAACCATATTTCTATTAGGATGCAGGTTCTCAATTTCTCGTTTTTAACGTTGGTAATATTCATCCTAACTTTTTGAAATTCCTAATTGTTTAGCAACAACACATTTTCATAAAATAAATGATATATATGGTTTAATTAGTTTGTGAAAATATTAAGCAAAAGTGAGTGATGTTTATCAAGAGTAAATATCGACTTTCGAATATACATCGAAGAATTTTTATCCAATGGGGTGTTCTACGTTTAAGTTCTAGATGGAAGTAAATAAATGAATTTTAATTTAAATACTTGTGTAAAAATATCATCATGAAATGATTTATGCATGAATTGAATAAACTAGGAAAGAAACAAGTATTTTTATCCTCATAAAAGTTCAAACAATTTAATTGCTTGTTGACAGAAAATTAATTGAAAATTCTGGAAATTGGTTGTGTAGTTTTAATTCTGAATGGGCATCTAAAGATATGTGCGAATTTCCTACAAATAAACCTCAAGATATTTATGCATGTTTATTGAAATATTTTACTGGGTCTTAGCTTGTTAATTCTCAGTTACGTGTTGTTTTCATCGCGTAGTGTTGCTATGTCTTTAATCAACTAATGATTTTCGTCATCAGATAAGCTCAGAACTTAATAATCGAACACAATTCAAATACCCAATTTAGATTATCTAATTATGATAGCTGTGAAAATGCACTTAAAGATCAGTAGTCGTGGCGAATTAAAATCGTATCCATCCTTATCTAATTTATCTATTATATCAGTACATATATTATTGGAAATATACCACCTTAGGGCGTGGGATACAATCCTTCTTTCTTTCGTAGATACACCAGGTCATAGAAGGCGGTTCTTGGGAATAGCTGCTCAGCTGTTGTGCTTTAGAAACTTCCTCGGTGGGGAAAAATAGTTAGAGATACAAGGCGATAGCGTCCATCCATTAGATTACCAGCTTTCTCCGCTCACGTGTGCTTATCTACCGCTCTTAATGGTCAACAGAGGCGTGGCTGATTTGGCTTGTTGTTCTCATAATAACGAACTGGGGGCAAAGAAGGTGAACAGAAAGGTTAAGGAGCAAGCCATATAAGAATCCGTTCCTTAAGCACCAAGGATAAGTGTGCATGGCAGCAAGTCATTCACACGCATAAAGAACGATTTCTCGGAATGAAACGCTGTATCGCTCAAAATTCCTTCGCTGAGAATAGTCGGGTATATCTTTCTTTTGATATGATTTGTATTTAGTTGTCTATTTTACATCCTATTTTTACTGAATTTTGCAATTGAATGAAGCTGAAGAAATAAAGAAACTTTAGAGTTAAAGCAGGAATCCATCACAAAGCCTACTTAAAATATAATTTCCTCATTCTAAATATAATGCGCAATTATAATATTACATACCTTAAGTACGTATTTCACTCTTTAGTGAGAGTCGAAGATGTCTCAGATTTTCACCCTATTGTTCCGATATTTTCGTGACATCTCTAAAAAGAATCACTCAAATCATTGATTTACTGATAAATGAACAAAAAGGGATTAACTTAATTGGGTAATGGATTTGTTGACGAGAGTTATGAAAGCTACGGAATTTATCCTCGATACTTAAAAAACGATCTTTGTACATAATTGTTTCTTTTTCGCTGCTGCATAGCTATCTACGATACAGTCTCTTTCACCCGCTGTTGCAAAAAAGCTTGTAATTAGAATCCGTTAGTTCAAACGTTCAAAGAAATATTCTCTTGCGTAGAATAACTGTTATTGAGATTATTGGAGATATATTTTTAGCATATAATTGATTCCGTGACTTTCATTTTGCTAATAAATAAGTTTATTTAATTAACGGAAATTTATTTTAAATTAAATCTTTCAATATTATCATCTTGGAAGAATGATATAGAATATAGAAAAATAATATTTTTATAACATCATCCAAAATCTTAGAGAAATCAATTTAATACATATGAAATAATAGCAACTCAGTGTCTGAGTTCTATATCGAAGTACTCCTCATAAACCGTTGATCCATAAACTGCAATTTATTCAGAAAAGGACAAATCAATGCTTTATAACTATCAGATTTGAATTGATTTGGCGACCAACAGTATCATTCTCTGATCTTCATCTGAATTGGAGCTTCATGCTTGAATATATGTATCCAATAAATTTTGTTAGGTCTGTTTTTATGGTAATATTGAGTGTAATAATTCCCTTTTTTCCATTTAACCTTTCTTCAATGAAATTTTTCAAAACACAAAATAATATATTTACTATAAAATACTAAATATTTTTTAAGAAAAGGCAATAAATTGAATAATGTCGAGATAAGCTCAAATTTTAGTACAGGAAAAAAATCCCTGCATCAGAAAAGCACAGCAAAGGGGGGAGGTGTACTCTCAATGAAGACTCGATTAAGATCTAAGACCCATGTTTTTATATCCGTTCATCTATTTCCTTTTATGTAATCATCGCCAAAGGCAGTGAAATTTCTGCCGTTTCCACGAAATCGCAAGCGGAATTCCAGTCTCAAGAATTGCCGATACTCTTCTCCATGAAAACGAAATCAATCTGGTTTTAGAGAGAGTAGTTGCAGAATCGGGTAAAAAGACCTGCTTATCGTTTGAGGAATGCGGCCAGTTGCATTAGCCTTGCTTTCAATGTGTCGCGCCTCCCATTTTCCCTCACTCTTTGGTTTGGTGCTCTCCTGCGTCGGAGGGAATTACGCCGCCTCGTTTAATCGGCGCCGATCGTTAAAGTCTCCGGACCCTTGACTCTGTCACTGAAACAGTAATGTCTCGCTAATGAATGGATGGGACCGGTGGCAAAAGCTACGTGACGAGTGAAGTACGTCTGGAGTGTACGGGATAGATGTATATTTTACTGCAATCGCCCGGTAAGGGAGACTTAAAACCCTGTGCCAGACGAGGAAAATGCTATTAGGCGAGACCTAGGCGTTGTCACTCTAGATGACCATGACTTGACATAACGACAAAGATTTCGTCATCTGTATAATGAAGTGAACATATTAATATTGTGAACGATGAGAATGAGGGATTATTTTTTAAAATTATTATTAGTTAAATGATGAACAGAATAAACGTCATCATTGTAGCTCCCAGAACTACTATGAACTCATCAGGCACCTAATCTGCGATCTTAGAATTACAAAATTGTCACTAAGCTGACTCCTTTACTTAGCGAAACAAAGGAAGGGAAGTATAAAAAAGCAGCCGACTAAGATTAATTGCATAAAAGACAGAAACAGAATAGATCTATCACAAGGCGTAGGCTTCGTGTAATCTTAAGCAAGGAGCGCGTGGATACAAATTATTAAAAAACAGTAAAAATAGAGGTTATCACTCGATATGAAATGGCATATTTTTATTTTTGCCTCATGAAATTCGAGGAATATTCTACAGTAATAGAACATGAAGGTACTTAAATATTTCCTTAAATAAATTTGAAATTTAAATGTTTACTAGATTTTTATAATTGAAGGTCATAAAATACCTAATGAACTATTCGATTGTGAGTTCTTTCACGAAATGGAAAATATCAATCGATGATGTGTCAACCAGATAAACTTCGATCCTAAATAAGTATTAGATAAGTATTCCTTCTAATTAGTTGCTCAGTAAAACTCGATTTATGATTATTTGGGGGCTATGTAGCGAAATCTTTGGGAAATGAATAACTTTTACTCGCAAATAGAAATCCCAAATGGTTCACCATATTTAATTGATCGATTATTGATTATATCCTAAATAGCTTTTCATTCTCATGGGGTTCAATGCGCACGGTTTCAACCAGATATTTGCTTCTCAAGCCCGTATTCTTCCTTAAGATATTTTCTGAATGCACGTCCTTTGAATTGTTCCTTTTCGTCATAAGTGTTAACCGGTTCTCACCAAGAATTAGCTTCGGAGGAATGCATATTCCGTCGCCCACACATCACTTTTGCTTTTCTTCGTTATTCAACTCCTCACATTAATATCGGGTGACTTTAAGATGTGAATGTTCGAATTGAAACATTACGGTGATATTTCTATTTTTTATTCTATATTTTAGAGGAATATTGTTGTAGCATAAATGAATTCGTCATCATCGGAAGAAACTTTTTACGGGTTACTAAACTTTAATTAACAGGATAAAAGATTGATTATTAGAATTTTTGCCTAATAATTGAGATCTAAAGACCATGCAAAAATCGTAAAACCTATATTCCATACAGTTAATCCATTTCTAGAATATAAAAAATAAGATAAACTAAATTAACAAATGTGTAATGGGATACTAGTAGTATTCAAATTATAAGTACGCTAAAAGTTCATTTAAAACAGTATTTCGACTGTAAATATATCAAGAAGAACTGATAAATGTATAAATACTATCTTCTCAACCTTATTGAAGGGACGGATAATGTAAACCGCAGCCTACAGAACATTAAAAATCCACTCCTTCCAATATTTAATACCAAGGAGTTTCATCGATAAAGATGTTATGGAGTTCATATTCATAAATTTTGAATGATTCGTGAATTCTTCGATCCCAACAAAAATATAGGAAAATCGAGGCTTAAAATTTTCTTAAGTCAACTACTCTTTGCATTGTCAACGGTTGACATTCTCAAATAGAGGTTCCTGCTATCACCAAGTTTTTCTGAAAGCCCCACAAATTTATGCGTAGACGCTAAGAGATCGAACAGCTAAGTGTTCTTATGAATCGTGTGAGAGCCGTTCAAATTTCCTTTATGCGGAAACCATTGTTGTCACGTCTCCCATGAAAATGTTTGATGACTCTCCAGTCGTCGTTGATCTTGCGCAAGATGTCGATGTCACGAAGGTTAGGATTCTCTGCTCCCGAAGGTTAAATTCATTTCATTGTGCAGCGGTTACAACGGATTCTTGCACAAATCTCCAACAGCTCCACCCTTTGTCATAGCAAACACTTGGACACAAGGCGGCAACTGCGTTGCGGAGGTAATGGTCGTCCGGGGAAGGGCTCCATGTCAGCAGTGTCTCTAAGAAGGGATTGTATTTCAAAACACGAATGATATAGCTCCTAGGCACAACCCAACCTAGGTTTGAGATCGTAAACCTACGAAGGACACTCCCCGAGTCCGTCATATCTCGCGGATATCTACGAGAAGTTTTATTGCTGCTTGTTTTGAATAAATAAAGTCTCAGGATCCGAAAACATAAATACTTTTTGTTTGCTAGACCTGAGATAGATTCTAATGATAATATCCAATGCAAACAGTATTTGATATTATTTAAAGGCATAAATACGATTTCATCGTGGAAAATCATACATGTTAAAATTTTTCATATATATATATTTTCATATACTGTAATTTCTACATTTAATGGTTGAACTGAATTAAAATTAATTAGATTTACTTTTTTCAAGCGAAAATATTTTGAGATATTATTCTGGGAAAAATAATTTCAGTTATAAAAACTAATGTAGGAGAATTAATTTTATTTATTAGTATTGATTTATATAGAGCTTTCCCGATTTTATGCTTTTGATCACGGTAATAGTTCAGGTACGTAGATGTTAGTATGATGTTTAATAATCTCTAAATATTATCTTTATTTATCTTTTTTCGCACATAAATGTATTTTCATCCCTATATTATACAGAAAATCCAACTTTAACCCACATAAGTACAATATTAGTGAGGTTAATCGATTTTACCAATTAGTCTGGATCGCATATGTTTTGCTAATTTCCTAGAAGGTAATTAGCTTAAAATGGTTAATTAGATAATTAAATAACTAACTTTAACTCTTCTGCCGTTTTTATATTCTTATATTATATTCTTATATTCATTTCCATAATTTTATATCAAACAATCTAAAATAAGGAATGATATTCTCTTCAAACTCCTGTTTGCATTTGTCCTCAACCTTCCAGTCTGGAAACAGGGGGCAAAGAAATAGTGGTATTTCCCTGCGGATCTTTGTCGAGAGCCATTCAGAGTGAAAGGATAAAAGAGATACCGAGAGAATTTGCCCAAAGCGTTGGCTTTGCTGGAAGGTCGTTCGCGGAGTCGAAAAAAGAAAGGTCAAAGCGATGACCCTACGGTATGTGCAGGTGGGCAGACTTGGAACCTTGAAAGAGGAGGACCAAAGCTTCTCATAAACCACCCACACTCTCTTGTAAGTCTCGCGCAAACCATGTTTCGGTCGAAACGAGACCTCTTGGGACTTAATCCAACGACTCTGTTAAACGTACGAAGGTTTCAGAATGGAATTATGAGCCAACTGCCAAGAGGCAGATCTGCATTTACAATTCCATCGGAGAAACCTCTCAGTTCATGGACATCTCGAATAGTGACTGGCTTTTACGGACGATTTAGAACAAAGCGAAACAAAAACTATCCGCACTTAAGTATCTATCTGAATGATTTTAAAATTTGAAAAAATTGCATTTATTTTTCATGCTAGCCTTTAGTTGCATACCATTCATAACTTCTTCGCTGAGAGAGTGTTTTTTACCTTCAATTTCAACTCGTCAAGTTTTTTACTCGGTCATTAATTTCCTCATCTCGACTTAATTGAAAAACGGCTATATCATACGCTATTATCGAAGAGAATCGATTGTACTTTTCCTATAAATATCTTTTTTACATTTATTACATACATCCAGCTATATAATTTCAATCTCTTAAAGGCCACCAGTTTATAATAATTTAAATAACGATGTTTTAACACGAATGAAATATGTTACGTAGAAAACTGATTTTTAAAATAAATTTCTATTACAATCCATTTATTATGAAAGAGAAAGGAGAACCATTCCTTCTTTATGCAATGGTTAAATTTTAAATCTCCTCGAGATACAATTTTGTTGGTGGAATATTTTCACGCAAAGACGTAAATCCCAAATTAAGTCACCGAAATGTGTAAATTTCAAGTCTATAAGAATATTTGATGACGATTTAAGAACAAAGTTCTTAATAACGAAGAAATATTTTTTGAATTCAATATTTATAAAAGCAATAATATTTATAATAATCAATCGATAACTTCAATTGGTTTCGGAAGTGAAAAGAGTGAATTGAACATTTCCAGGTGCCGTATGTTTTACTATTTTCTCGTGGTGAAATACATAACAAGGAAATGAAAGCGACAGACGATGGAATTTCAGGAAAACCTCCGCTTCATTTGGGAATTATTCTATCCCCTGTATCTTAATTATGAAATAATCACCGTGCGATAATTTAGCTTCCGGCAGCAAAACACAGGGCAAAATAAACGCTTGCACTCAGGAAGGAAATGCATTGAAAATCCTCGAGAAAAAACGAATTTAAATTCATGAAAGGTACTAATTAAGCGAAGGATACGTACATAACAAGGCAAACTCCATTCTTCTGCAATTATAACGGAGTAAAAACGCATCCGCGTAATTTTCCATGCTTTCCAAAGAACGGATTTCTCACCAAATTCGAGGGGAAAATACGCTTCGTTTGGGAGCTTATGAGAAAGACTCGAGTTAATTAGTTTGTTCTCTGCGAAGGGCGGAAGGGGACGTTTTTAGAAGCTCTCTTCGCTTCCCTTCGCTCTTTCGCAATTGGATTCAAAGGCCTCCAGCGCGTGCGATGTGCACGCACGCCACTTGCTTCACGGATGATTTGAAGTTACGCGCGCATAAGAGTGCCCTCCACGGTTTGCTTCCACGCCGTTTTTTCTCCATTCCAGGGATAGGTAGGTCGCGTCCTCGAATCGCTTTGTTTTTGTTTTCGGCCCCCTTCCACTCCAAATCGTGAGATGTTTTCGTCAAACCGAGGACAAGTTCCTTCTGGAAGTTTTTCCCAAGTTGTGAATCCGTTTTTATTTAGTAAGATGGGATACATTAAGTAATATTCCAAATCATTGAACTGGATGGTAGTTAGTGAATACGCTCTTGCCAATTCGTAGCATTATGCGTTGTGTATCACACAACTCATCGAAATTATTTAGCCTTTCCTTTCTTCTTTTCTGCAATTTCGCTCATTGGGTGTTCATTTTATCACTCAGTCACTTTTAAACCTCGGTTACATTTCATATAACAACTATATAATACGTATTTCCAGAGTGTACTCGTTCTCCTCTGTTTTTTTTTACTACATTTAGGGTTCTATTCTTTAAGGATTTAAGTAGAACGTTTTCCACAAACTATTTTTTTCCATGTTTTAGGTATAGAGTTTTTTATTTTACTTCATTCATTTTTTGGGGAATATGCTTTATATGAATGATTTGGAAGAGAGAGCGTATTTTATCGTCACATCACATGTGTCACTGAATAAATAGACGATCTAAAAGAAAACAAAATAAATTGAGGTGATTGCTCAATAAGGATTGGGTATTTAAAGGGGTTTTCTTAGATCTTAAAGTCATCAAGAAGAATTATCTTGCAGGGCCTAGGATTAATCTTAAAGCGTTAATGAAGGGTATGATTGAAGACAACCTTTGACACTCGTTAGAGGGTTGATTCGAGAAGTTAATCCATAGAATTACTCCTTATCATTTACTCTCCTCTGCCTCTGTTTTACTTGAAAGATTTAGTTTCCATTCAAAAGGGATTATTTCCATAGAATTGCTTCCTTTTTATACTCTCTCTTAATCCCTACATTATGGTTCTTTCTACTGTGAATATAGGTTATACTATAGGTTTCAAAAGGTACTTTTATGTACTGTAATATCTTTGTAGTTTGTACGTAATAATTATTCGTTTCATAATTGAGCAATAAAAGTCCTTCGTCCTTTTCATTTATATTCAACGCAGTTAAAATAAAACCGAAGTTTAACTTAGAAGAAGTGATCTCTTCCATAAATTAATGTGTTCTAGTCACACTGTAGCATCACGAATTCGTTTCCTTTTCATTAAATTATATTTCCGAATCGATTAAAGTAATATATTACCTAATATTCCATCGCGCAAGTCGCTAATATTTTCGAATTCTTACTGTATTCAAGCATTTATTCTTCAGTTATATATTTTACAAAAGATAATAAGTAAACCATACTTCAACATCTTTGCTTAGCATCTCAACTTTTACATCTATCAGTACTTTTAAAATCTTCCAAGGCTATCTTTTAGTGTGAATACAATTTTATAATATATCAAACAAATTTACAGTCCCTTAATACCATATTCTTGATTGGTTGATTCATCAAAGTGAGATTTACCGGAAGTTAGAGCTAAGGATCAAATTAAGTGAATGCCTAATAAGAGACAAGCTAATCTGTATTTCGTGCGATGAATTTTAACGGCGTCACTCGTAGCCCCCAGAGGGGCAAAACTGTCGCCCGTGACATACATTGCAAGCGAAAGCAGAAAGGAAGAGCGGGAAAAAAAGTTTTCGACGGATGTATCACGCGAGAAATGAAAACTGCAATGAGTCGTAAAAGGAAAGACTGCATGACTTGCATACGGGGGTTCGCTGGAGAAAGTGTGAGGTGTTTATTTATGCGATGTGAATTTCTTTCCCGGGTCTAGAATAGAGATATGGATTGAAAGGGCAGTTGTCGGCCGATCAGCCGCTGACTCAGCCTCGAAAATCCACAGGAACAAGTTCGCCCACGGTTACGTTATCGATTTCGTGAAGGATTTGCCTTATGAAAAGAATCAGTGACGGTCGTTGAACCAGTACGTATTTCATCGTGATTGTCTGCTTTCCACGAAATTCTAAAATTAAACTTTAGCCTTATCATTAAATAGCTTATTTATTATATATAATGTGTATATATTTATACTTATTTTGCAAAAAATACCAACGTTACACTGCATATGGTTTAATGTAATTAAATCACAAAAACTTATTTTTATCGTATGAAAGTTTTAATTTATGCAAGATTCGCATTGGACGTTTAGTCATAAAAATGAATAACAAAATATTTTTATCGAAGACAACACAGTCAGTATCTCGTCCTAAAATGAAGAAGATTAATTATTACTAATAAACAGGGAAACTCGAAAACTAATATGCCTTTAATTTTCCAAAGTGCAAAAATGTTAAGAAATATTAAGAATAGTATCATTTGAAGGAAGCTTGAGCACGAATCGGATTTCTTTCTTAGCTTCATTAAATAAGCAACTCAATCCAATTTAATGATAAATACAATAGATATACTTGCCTGTGTCGTCCACATCTAGAAGATGGAAGAAACATCAAGGCGATTGAACAGTTTTAAATTCTATCCATATCAGTGAAAAATGAAAGAGTAAAAAACTTGCGGATAATGTGTACATTGCTATATAAATCTACGAAAAATTTTAAAGCTTCATTCTAATAGTCCTCTGTCTTATTAGGTTTTCAATTATGAACTAAATGACGCGATTCTCTTTAAGGGTTAGGCCAAGGCTGTAAATCAGGTCGAAAATGCTTGTGAAAATTGCTACTGCGGTTTACCTTCCAAATTTACGATCGCAGCTGGTTCGCGGAGTCCCGAAATAAATTCCTGTGTTTTGAACAGCGGGGAGAGTGATTCAAGGGTGAGAAAGTCATTAATCGAGCTCTGCATAGATGGCAGCAGTTGCAGCAATCCTCCCTCTCAGGAGTCGTGGGTTCCAAGATGATCCCTCTCCCACCGCTCTTTTAAGCGCGAAGTTAAGACGTCCTGCCGGACGTTGAAGTCTCCGACGGCTGCAAAAGGAATCTAGCGATCACTCCTACGCAAGAATAACAGCCGTTGAATTTGATTGGAAGATGCTCGCAGACCAGCTGAGTCACTTTATGCCCGATACACCCCTTTTCATCGTCGAAACGTGATTGCGGTGTTTCTCGGGCAAAAGAACCAAACGGCTTTAGCGTGGAAGGGTATAATTACCTATTTTTTCAAAGTATCATTCCGCTCGGAAATGCTTTTAAGGCAAAATGAATAGGCGGGTATGGCTGAGACTTCGGAAAAGAAAATCTTCATTTTTGCAGAAAAAATGAGACTTGAGGAGGAGTCTTAATGGTTCCTTTATATCATTACAACTCCACGAGAAAGAGTTTCACGTGGGTCGGCATTCTGCATGACATGCAAATAAATGAAAGAAGTACTTTCGAAAATTTTAATTCTTGTTTCTATTTTAATTTGTATTTGTGAGCGTAACTCGTTAATTTATCGTATTTTTCACATTTTTAAACACGATTATAATTTTTATTTTATTCATTAAAAATATTTAAGAATAACCTGAAACAGGGAGACAAGAGTTAAGAGAAACCCCAAATAGCCAAATTTTTTGCTCGAAAATAGCTCTCCAGTAATTTCACTTTAATATTTTAGAATGATTAAATCGTTTATACAGTTTATTTAGAAAAAAATAATTGTTTAGAATGTGCTTTTAATGCTGTGAATATCTAGATATTTTAAAACAGATTAAAAAGTATGGAGAGCAAAAATTTCATTATTATTAAATTACTCTTTGTTTACTGCTTGTTCTCATTTAACACGTCGCAATATTTTTACTTCTTCTACTAATTTGCATTAAAGGCAATCAATTAGCTTATAATTTGCTGTGATGGTCGCATTTAGCAGTGCTTTTTCTGTTTTCGTTCGTTTTGCACCACTGAAAATTAAGAAGGTTACTCTAATGTACGAAGAGGAAACAAGAGAATTATTCTTACCAAATAAGTCATTATCGGAGAGTATAAAATATAGATTTATGGAAAAACAAAACGAGAAACAGTTCTCATGTTCACAGAATTAGGCGAAGTAATCCTCTCACATGTGAATTTAGAATCTATACGTTGCTCTTGATGGCATGATAGAACAGAAGAAATAGAGATATTTCTGTAAAAATATTTCAGGTTGTGTACTATATAACCCAAATTTTCTGTTCCACTTTATTTTGTTTATATATTGAATCTGTTCCATTGTAAATGGCTTTTGAGGTATATTGGTAAATTAAAAAATTTAACGAAGAGATGGAATTACGAATTTTAGGATGCTAAGGAAAATAAATTGAAGAAAATGTTTTAATATTCGAAGATTACCGAAAAAATTACCATTGAAGTAACAGACGCGTTCCCATTTACGATTGGTCATCTGAATAAAACCTTAACCTCGAATCTTTGCAGATCTTTGTCACGATTCCATTGCCCATGACCTCTCATCCCATTACGCAACAGCAGTCGTTTTATTCATTCAGGGAGAGGCCTTTCAATGCCAATTTTAGGAAGCGTACAATATGACGGAAATAACCATTACGAAGCAATTTATGTTACTTTATCCCGAGTGCTCTGTAACGGACTGTTTTGGTTCTGAAATATTTACGCGTTTAAAATGGAAATTTCGAGCTCTTGTTCTGCCAAACCCACGCTCGTTTCTGCTGATGACATGCACTGAAAAGTCATCGTTAGCACCTCTGCGACATTGTGTATCGGTCGAGAGTGTTTGCGAAGACCGATAATGCACGAAACGTCTGCGTTCAAACCGCATGACATCATCAGCTGATGCAGACTTGCGGGGACGCAGTACCGAGATCTTACGATAGGTGGAGATACTTGGCCGTTGAGATCTCTTCTCCTTGATCTCTTTCTAATTGGCGTTCAAAAGCAGCCCTTGTGTAAATCTGCGATTTCATCTGTGCGCATATATCATACAATCTTCCGAAGGATGTGTTTATCAGACGAAGCCCCTTGAGCTCATCTTCTAGTTTCGTTTAAACTATATCTTTTGTAATTCTGTTCAAAAATTTTTCATTTTTCTCCGAACAATTTCAACTATATCTAAAAAACATTTCTAAAATATCATGAAGTAGACATACTATATCAGGAAGATGTACGAATAGAAAAACAAATATATTTTCTCTTTCATAGGTTATAGTTTTTACTGTAAGGTGCAAGTAATTTTCTATTTCAATTCACAAAAAGGACCAGTGAATATCTTCGCGGAATAGTTTTGTACATTTAACTAATGCGAATGATATATTATTAATAAATCTCAAGATATTTTTGAATTAATTCTCCATAACTCTTACTGCACCGTACAGTTTTTTACTTGAATAAAATATTATGATTAATCATAAAGATGTTGTGTTTATATAGAGTTTAGTTGTTTTAATTCTGGACTAATATGGTCAGGTTTTAAAAATATTTACACTGCCTTGAAGTTTAATCTTGTATAAACTCGTTTACAACTGACAGTTTTTCTTCTTTATCACGTTGAGAGTGTATCATTAATTTAATTTCATATCTTCGTGCGTGGATGTTGAAATGAGAAGAAGACCACAGTATGAACGATGCTGATAGCTTAGGAATTTTCACCATTTAATCTCCTCAGTATTCCATTTCCAACGTCTTGGTACGTTCGTGCAGTACTGGAATAAATTGTTCGAGATAGGAGAGTGTACAAAGATCTCTCGAAAGCATCCCTGTAGCTATCAAGGCATTAACGCCGTAGCATCTTAAGAGCTCTCATGTCTTTCCCTACCTCATCTTCTCATCATTTTATTTTTGTCACCGTCGAGGGAAGAAATGTTCCCTTTATGCGATACGCACGTAGGTGGTGAGTGTGTGTTTGGGAGGAAAGGGAGATGAAGCACACGATGGCCCTCGTTGTACAAGAATGGGACTAAAAGGAGGCGTTCTATTGCTAAGTCCCCCGCTGAGTCTTCTCCATTCATATCGCTAATCAAGCTTTGCTGCGCGGGAAGATACGATCCCCAACCACTCTGACCACTGAGGTTCCCATAACGCAGTTCTTCCACAGCGAAATTTTATGCCCATATACTTAAAGTTTTATTTGCTCTCTCCCAAGAGAGGGATACCCGTGTGTCCACCGCTTCGCATAATTTTACCTCTTTATGAATGGATTTCCGCAATTGGTTGAGTTTCTTGGCAGAGCTTATTTGAATTCTGGGACACGTATTAGTTTTTTCAAAGATTCGCTGAAAAGTATGTTGAATTCGATTTCGATTATCGATCTCGAATTTCGATATTGAAAATAAGTTACCAACTTCCTCTGGAAAATAATACCTTAGTATCTAAGTATGTTTTTTTTACATTTTCTGATTGGCGAACCTTCTTAGAAAATAAGCGTGGTAGAGTACAGAAATACTGTCTAAAATTTGTAAGCCGACAACTTTTAGTTATATTTTGAAAACAAGTCGTATTTAAATTTTAATACTTACGAGCTTTAGGTAGTATTTTATCTCACATATTTAAATAAACGAATAAAAACGTTATATATAAAATTATTTTATTTTCTCCAGTAATTAATATTTTCCCGTTACTTCGAATTAACACTTTTTTGATTTATTTTCGATCTCCCCTCTTTTTCCTTAGTATCGAATTATTTAATATAAAATTTCCTTAAACGTTTTGCCAGATTTTGAGTCCAGGAATCTCAAATATAAAGGCACTTGAAACATCCAACTTCTTTTCCATCACCGCTTTATATGATTCCGTTATATTTTCAGTATTTTACCGATTTCTCTGTTTATCTTTTAATTTCATTCTCTAACCAAGAAACTGTAATATATTAGCGTACAACTTAAAATGATATACCAATATATTTTTATAATTAACTCACTGGGGCAGAAGGGAACCTAATCGTAAAGAGACGTGAAGGTATGCGGAAGATGGACACACATTTCTTTGGCTATTCCTGTATATTCTTTACTTATCGACCGCCAAAGCTCTTAACTTCGTAACAGTTCGAACGGAATCGTATATATTGAATTAGCGACATAGTTTGGGATTCCCGCACACTTTGGGACTGCGTTACCTCGAAAAACGGACAAAGAAGCTATCGTATTTTACGTTTCAATACTTAAAATGGTTCATTCTTATTCCTTTTTGATGAATTACCTTTTCTTTTTTTGTATTCTTTGCATCGTTTACCATGTGTATTCTGCCATATCCGTTCTTAACCCTTCGAGGAATTCAATTCTTCGCGGAAATTGGATTAGTTCCGATTGCAAAACAAACAACGCCGTTGCCACAGCCTTGTACCGTACCCTTGCCGTTTACCCGCTCTTTACATCGCTTTCCGCTAATCCATATTCCCCTTGATAGCTGAGGTGTAAAGTGCCTTGAGCATGGTTCAACGCCCATCCCCTGCTATCCCCAGTGGCTATCGGACCACGTGGTAGCATCCCAACGACTTCGGAGGGCTGTCGTCTGCCGGTTAACGTTCATTATCACTGCCACTCCTTCCCATTAGCACTGACTTTCTGCGACGGTGGAGCGTGAGACCATCCTTAGCTCTTTTTCAACACCATGCACCTCGCATTCTGAAGGGAAAGACCCAATACCTTTAAAGCGAGTCAAGGCTCTAGCGACACCCGCGAATTAACATCTCATTTCACGAAGGTTGAATTAGCAACTAATGCTATGCCATAAATCAGCGGTCTCCCAAAACTGGGGTCGCGGTTCAAACATGGCCCATATGATAGGCGTGTCCCCAAACGTGATGAATGGCCAAGAGAAACAAGTTTCGCATTTTCGAGGTGTTTGTCGTTTCTCTATTCATTCTAATCATGGTTCGAGCTAATCCTTTTGACTTATTATTGAATGGGTGTGTTACAGCTCAGTGGGTTTTCTGCTCCACGGATTAGCGCTGTCTTGCTGCTCCTTCAGAAACTATGGAGTTATGCTGAAGGACACGCTCCAACTATATTTGTTTGTTATGCCTTTTCATCAAACGTTTTTGATGTTCAATATGTATAATTTAATCCTCAAAAAGATGTCTTCATACGGCAAAAATGCCAATTAATGTCACTTTATATAAAGTGAAGGGTGAAGTATAAAAGTGAAGCAATAAAAGTTTTAATGAACTAATTATGGTCTTGAAGATAGAATTACTTGCGAATGAATGTTGGATGATGGTGTTTTTAGCCTAATCAAATAGAGCTATCTCGATTCATCTTAGTCTTGCAGGAAACTGATTAATTAAATAATTTAAATAAAGGACAATTTTACCTCTGCAAGAGAAATATATAGTATAACATCGAAAGGAAAGTAGGAGTACTGTTCGATGCATTTGGTAACAGCCTTGATTTACAGCATCGCCTGACTCAGTAACAAAGGATTTATAGGTAATTATAGCGCCTAATACGCATAACCGTCTCTTTTGGTATCCTCTCGATACTCGGTCAGATAAGCGTTAATGAAAACGGGTGAATCACTTATGAGAACCGACCCTTCGTCATCTTTCCTCCTTGGACGACTCCGCACACCGGACGTCCTTGGTCGAGAGCATAAGAAGTTCGAGACGAAGGAACTTTCACCGTGCATTTAATTCCGACCGGTCTCCATATCTCCTTATCTGAATTATTTCGTTTTTTCGCAATGCACGCGTAGTTAGTGCCATAGTCTCTGCCATTTCTCCGGGATCTTCTTCTCGGCCGAAGACGAGAGCAGAATAAGCGATGACTTCGGATTCCTTCGGATTTCTATCTCCTTCGATTCCAAACGCTGGGATATGCGTCTCAGCATCGTTTTTCCACCAGAAGCGCTCTCACGTCTGTAATTTTTGCGTGTCATCCGCAGAAACTGGTGCTCTCTAGGTTTCTTGGAGTGGTTGGCGGTTTCGATATATTTCTAGGTGCGCATTCTCCATTCAATTCATACGTCAATAAATTCTTGGAATAGCTAAAGGATTCATTTCTATTATATCTAAATTCTTCGTATATTTGCCAGAATTTCGCTTTATTTCTCGTATATTATAATACTAAAAATAATTTTTTTTGGTCCCCACAGTTAAACTTACAATAGATCTTTTTACTTCCAATTCAACATGTCTACGTCTACATATTTACACTGCCTGAGACGCCTTTTCTTATAATCCTTTTAGATGAATTCGTTCGTTTCTTCAACTCCATTTCTCATTATACTAAGAAATTACCTTATCTCTAATCAAGGTATTTCATTTTATTCCATCTCGAAATTTTCTCTCAATTGTGCTCTATTAATTAAGGACCTATTATCACATTTCGGGTTCATGACTTCAGGTACGCTTAACTCAATTGAAGGCTTATTCATAAGTTCTTTTCTTATTTTAACATATTAATGTGATCGTTTATATAATATTATTAGTTATTTGTTACACATTTTCAGATGATACCCCAAAAGGAGGAACATTTTTACAATTTGAGTTTAAAAACATGAAAAGACAACTATCGTTATATTGAACCAATTTCGATCGTTTCTGTAAATTCAATCCTGAGCTCCAATTGTTTTCACGTTCGTTAGGCTTTATTATGCGTACATATTCTAAATTTATGTAATAGGAGTCAAAATTTTTGTTCTCATTTTCAAATCCACAGCCCCATTTAATTTACAAATCTCCATTAAGATTTACATTCATAGCTTACTGAAAAGTATTGATTATCAATCTTCGTGATAATGGTGATCATTTTTATAAAATTATTACTTGTTACGTAAATATTACTGTGCTTCTTTGTCTTCGAAAGTCTAATATAAACAACTTCACTCGAAAATTGATAAGAATCATTCATCAATTGAAATTCCACCCTTCCGCGAATCATATTCTTGCTTTTCGTGGAAATTCACTTCCGTAACTGCTCCTAGTTTATTAGTGTTCACTTCACCTTCTTTGTCTCTCCCATTCCTTGTCCCTTTCGGAAACTTCGGAGAGTCGTGATCAGAATTGAGAATGTCACCACGTTTAACTCTTTGCCGCCTTCACGAAAAATAAACGGAAAATACCTGTTTCTGCTGGAAAAAGATGGGAGTCAGCGAGCGAAAATACTTTGAGAATAGTGATATATATTTAAAATTCATAGATCATTATCCTTGAGGGCATGGATATGACAACAAACTTTATATTTTCACTCAGTATACGTAGCAATGACTGATTTTCATCCCCTACTCAGGCACAGAAAGATCTATAAAGAGAAAGACACATATTGAGCTATTTAATGGGGGTGAGATCTCAATTTATTTAAACGAAATAATCGATTCAATCAATCTCTAAATCCTAGAATCATCTATAGAAGTGATCTCATCGAAATATCCAGCGTAGAGGAACCTTATGAAGGTCATGTTTAATATCTTAGATGATAAAGTGATATAGGATTCAATATTAATCGAACTGAAAAAAAAATATATATGTATATATTTAGTTCCTAGCAATATGATTGGGAAAGTAAGCAGGAATCGATTAAAATTAGATAATAAAATTTATTTCTTTCTAAACCTGTATAATAATACAATATTTAATATACTGTAACACAATACCACTATTAAAATTAGTATCATTCATTTTCAAATTCATGAATACGCTAATAACAATGTAGTATAGAAAAAACCTCATTAGTTTGAAAAACTTGTAAGGGTTTGGAAAAATTAATTCATTTAAAAATCGTTCTAAAATCAAGGACCGATCAAACCAAGTTGCAGAATATCGTAGGTAAATTTTCCCATAGAGAAATTCAAAGCACGAATGGATAGAATAAGATACGTGATAGCATTTCCTAAAGATGAAACGACAGGAGGCAGTGGAAGGAAACAGGAATGGACAGCTCATGGCGTCCATAAAGAAAATAGAGGAAAGTACGAGACAAATGGATAGGAAAGAGAAGAGAAGTAGACATGTTTACGAGGGTAACGAGTCTGCGATCGTAACTCATCTAATTTTGCTCGTATATGGGAAGGAAAGATGGCGGAAAGCAATCGCCAGTCGAGATACTTTTATTGGTTAATTTAGCGCCGTAGGATACCATTTTGGATTCGAGGACAAAATGCGCTCATTTCTAAGATCGCCGTCATGCGCTTTATAAGAATCCACGAGGATAATGGGGAAGGAAATGATGGAAGTGGTGATGTCAATGGTTGAGAAGGGGCATAATGGCATTTGGTTGCGTTAGAATGCGCATAAACGTGTGGGTGGTCTCAAAGGAATAACTTAGGGAAGGAATCGACCGAACTTAGAGCGATTACGGCGGATTAAATTTTATGCGGATGGTAGTCGGTGTTCGTCTGTAGTTACCGAAAAAACGGTCAAGGAAGGAATAATGTAAGGCCATAAAGAATGGAGTGCACCGAATAGGCCCTCCCCTCATTCCTGCACCGCATTATGTTGCATTTTTTGCTTCCATTCGGTGCATGTAAGAGGATTTCCTTTGCACGCAACCTTTTCCCATCCGATCGTCTGTCCAGAGTTGTCGCTTACATGCGTAAGTGCATTCCCATCGTGATTCTTCTCAACGTTCTTTCGTCGAGAAAAACCCCTAAGAATCCGGTCTGTGTTTCCCAAGGCGTTTATGAAACATCTCTCCGCGTGTATTCACCGTTTAATTGACACTTTAGATCACCCATGAATAATTATATTTGAGAAAGAGGTTGATTTATAGAGAAGTACGTATTCTGGATGTATGTTAGAGCAATGTAGATAAAAAGATTTGTTATACAGTCCACTTTTTCTATGAATTTACCTATGAATATGAAATAAGTATGTTAAATTATTATTTTATTATAAATTATGTTGCTAGCTATTGGCTTGTCACTTTAAAAAATAAGCACTCTTAGTTACCGATATTGGTAAAAACGAGTGGGCGAGAAATTGAAATTGCAACCTCAAAAGAGTTCTTTGAATTTTTCATCGTTTTACATATTGAATTTAGGAAGGTTCGTCAAGCCTTGTTCTACAGGTAACCCTATTTTAAACCACTAAAAGAGTAAATAAAAAAGGCAAGAAAACAAAATTTATTTGTGGGGGAGAAAAAATGATATTTTGTGCACAGAAAAGTGCCTCTAGTATCTAAATTTGTTGACATTCGAAACTTTGGTATGTCATTTCATGATATACGGCTAGTAAAGAAGTTTGAATCCATGTTGCAATTATATTTCTAAATTCCTATTTCCTATTTCTATTTTTGCAGCTTTAGGCGCCACTGCCAAAGTGGCGCCCCCTGAAGGTGCTGGGTCCTCCGGGGAAACAATAATGGCAGCAGCGACTGCAACGACCGTTCCCCCGGTGTTGATCCCTCCGCCACCTGGGCAGACGGTCCTCTCCGTTAGGCACTACGAAGCAGGGCCACCCCTTCCTGACGAAGGGGAGCTCCTGGCGAAAAAGAAGGATGGAGTTAAGGTACTTATGTTTTTTATACAGCTCTACTTTTAAATTAAGCCAACCCTCAAATATCCTCATTAAAAGTGTAAATTTGAGTGTAATATATTAATGAATATGTCTTATACGGTAGAATTTTGATTATAGAGATGTGTTTTTTTAAGGTTATAAGAATATCAATGCGGTTTTTTGATCTTGCCTATTTAGAAGACAAATTAGAGAGAGATATTTATTTTTAGTTCCGATTGAATTATATTTTATGAAGCATTTTTAAATGTAAGAAAGGTATTTATAGTGCTTTAGTACACATATGTATTTCTACGCAAACATATATTTTCCATCAATACATTATTTAAAAATTATTATCATGACTTAATCTACGTTTTTGTTGTATATATGATGGTGCATATTTATATTATGGAGGTAATATAAATGTTTGACTAGAAAAGTAATGGCCATAATTTATTATAATTAGAATTTTAGAATAGAATTTTGTTACTTACGAACATCTAATATTTAATTTTAGACGTTTTTACCCCTTTTGCCCTTCTATAATATAATGTAATAAACTAAGAATATCGTTTCGCTGGTAACAAAATGTGGTACGACACGTAGTATACTATATACTTTTCCTATTAATATGAATATTTACTCAATTTTTTCATATTTTATTTCTTCATTTAGCCAAGTATCTAATGCTTAATAAAAATTATTATCATCATTATTATTATGAAATTAATTGAAGATATTTGAAGCTGAAAGATCAATGAACTGAATAAATTTCGCTTGATTTTGGCATAATTCGATAGGAAAACGAAAGTGGCATTTTTTCCATCACACATGCCTCCAATTATGAAACCTCTTCTTTGTGACTCAGCGATAATTTTTTTAGGAAAAAATACTCGCCTACAATAGAAGCGGCAATTCTTTGAAATATTCCTTTTCTGTCTCATCTAAGGAAGAAGTAATAGCTTCGGTCGTAAACAAAGTAGCTATTATTCGAGTGTTGATAGGCAAAAGCTTGGGTAATCAATTCCTTTATTTTCTGGAACAAAAGCCAATTTAGTTACAACCTGTTTTGAACCTCATTTGGTTTTTATGTGAAGAGGCCGAAAAACTACGGTTTATTTACAAGCTATTCAGAACGTGAAGAATATTTATTACTCATGGAAGATAAGAGTCAATGCTGTAATGAGCATACCTTGAGATTACATGTACAAATATTCTTAGTTGTTTACACAATGATTTCATTCTGATAGGATTCGTTAGATTGATATAATTCACGATTATTATTATATATAGTATATATTTATATATATGAATGGATTAGATTGATATATATTTGTTAAAATGATTTCTATTGTAATAATTCATTATATAATAATGCTATAGGAATTAAATAATATGATAATAAATTAACTCAAACCTACCGTTTTAAAAACGAATATTTGGGAAGCAAATCAACATATCGATGATATACTTTTTTACAATCCATTCAGAATTATTAAAGATCTTTGGCCCTAAAGGCAAAAGAAGATTAGAATTATTCCGCAGTATATATGACGTATACCCTCGTTGTGTATGCCTTCAAGTGACACGAAAAATTATTTTCGAGCATTTGATTTAATTGAACACATGTTAAGTTTCATGGTTAAGGCAAAAATAGGATGACATTCTTTCCGAGATTTATATCTTTCGGACTATTAATCCATTTTGAGGTCAAGAATATTCCCTCATTACTTTCTATGAGGACTCATGTTATCAGATCGTAGCCATATTTGGATTGAGGCGCCATCTCTCAACGAGGCGTAGGCCAAAGAAGCGCTTGGCCCTCGAAGGGCAACGGCTCAATGCCGACTATTGGACGAAATGAGAAAAAAACAAGACGCCGTGCGAATTTCGCGAATGGTATTACGAAAAACTCTCCCACAAGGTTGCGACGTTCAAGGCACATTTGAACCCGTCGGCGACGAAAAGCACGCGTAACCTGGGAGAGAGGTGGAGGTCAATAGCGCTGGCACGTCCGAGACGGTAGGAGGAAAATGGATTGAAAAAGGCCGAATTTCGTAACTCGAGATGAAAATTTGCCCCTAGGGAACATCCCGAGTTGGATAGCGCGGAAAAATCTACGGAAGGGGTGTCCACAGCGGGTGCATCGAATGAACCTGTTAAGGCGCAGGATACGTCAGTTCTCCGCCCGAAAACCTTTGGTGCCTTAACATGTGTTCGAATCAGCTGATCGTGGAGGTTACGATGCGGCCGTTTAAGAAAAAGGTGGAGGTAAAGTGGTTCTTTTGTTGTGTCGGAACCAAGGTCGTCGTCACTTACGCAACTGCTCCCGTCAGTTAGGAATGAATGGGTTTACCATTCCTTCGACCTCATTCAAAACATTCTTCGGCTCTTCTCCGCCCAAAAAATTTGACGCGCGTTCGCACATCTGATAAGGGTTACACGAGAGACGTTTTCTAGGATGTTTGTTGGTCCGTTGTGAGCTGCGATTAAAAAGGCTGATAGGTGAAGGGGTCGATCAGGATCAAACGACGAGCAATCAATCTTCGTTTACCGCTCATTTTCAACATAGATCTCCGCTCACTTCAAAAAAAGGTCTTCACATTTCCATTTTTGGATCGATGTTGGATAACTCATCTGAATTAGGCTCATTCTTTGGATGAGGTTCCTTGGCATCCTCAAGCAGATTCGTGACTGGTGCAACACCGAATCGAATTCACCGTAACCTTGGATAGTGCTGGAAAGGAATAGACCATAAGAATCCCAATAAATTAAGTTATTCACACGCTCTTCTCTCAAATTATCAGGTATAAATGTATAATCGGTTTTCATAAAGGAATCCACTGAAAAGAATATTCATCTATTTTAAAGGTAGCATAGCATCTCGTAATTGTCACTCAAACCTCAACCCGTAAAGCTCATTTAGAATGTTCTGGTGTTACACGAAAAAGTAGGACGGATAAATAACTTGTCTACTTACGAACGTTAACCTTCTTCGTCGAGACTTTTTGTCTTAGGATTTTGTTATTTTAGGTCAGCGAAATTACGCAATTGAGACTCTTCACTTATTATCTATGATTTCTACAGGAATTTTGCTCATGTCGGTGCATTAAAGTGACTCCTTGGCCAAGTTTTGAACATCTTAACTTTTTTTGCATTTTTGTAACCCATATCCTAAATGGATTATTTACGTAACACTTACTTAGTGACCTTCTATAGAAATTTGTACTTTCAGTTTATTTGAGGCACAGATTACTTAAGATTGTTCCTTAACATTTCCAACACCTGCCACGAAATAGGGCAGGTGTTGGAAACTTTACTTTCTTTTTGAATGATTCTTATTTCTTCTATGATTTTTTTATAATATTGGTTTTATGCGGCTGAAATTATGCATTTTATCTTAAGTATATCAAATAATTTTATTTTTTCAAACTTATCCGCACAATTTTCTTTCTAAAACCAGAGTATACCACTCTAAAATCTTTACTTGAAAAAAATACACATATTTCATGGGCGTTTTTCATTCATATACATAATCAGTTCATTTTCACTCATTTAACACAAGACGTGAATAAACCTCCAGAACTATTTTATGGATAGTTATAAGTATTTGGAAAATATATATTTATTGCTCCATTACCTTACTTATCTCGAACGGATTCGATCTGTGGTCTCAGAAATCTGGAAGTTTCCACCCGCAAGTCCTTGGTCTGTCTATAAACGGAAATATCTGTATTTTTGACGCGTCCTTGACTTTCCTCTTTTGTTTGAATGCCAGTTCCATTTCATTTTTTATTCGAAGGGGCAGAGTTATAAATAAATACGCGGCCTTTACACGTTGTTTGCTAATCGCTGAAGGAAAGAACAGCGGCAGATTTCGGTAAATTGATGTCAATTAACAAATCGAATGAAATGAACAAAAAAGGCACAGCTGCGGTGAATTTCTTATGGTTTCTATCTTATAGAATCTAAGTAAAAACAGGATTATCTCTACAACCTTAACACTAGAACAGCGGGAAACAGACACCCCCCTAGAACAGCGGAAGGTGTCCTCAGGACACCTACACTTGCGCTTCTTTTAAATAGCATGAGGCAGTCGTATTTTAATTCCTAGTCTTTCCTTAAAAGCTTAAAAATTAATAACTAAGTATGGGTACTTTTTTATCGGTAGATCATGAGGTAAATAGTTGCTACATATTTAATATAGAAATTGTTGTTGAGTTCAATCAATTCCATGAGACTCATATTCCGATATAAAAATATACAGAACAGTAAAGCCAGAAATAAATTATATTAATAAATTAATATAAAGCCTTTTCGAGATAAAATAATTATTTGTTTGAATAACTTGTGAACATTATCCGACTTTATTAACAATTTACATGGGGCAGAAGAAAAAATAATCTCGCGTAATAAAACTTTACCGCTTCACATACCTTCCTTTGATTTTATTTCACAACAAAAAGACCAGAAATAAGGTTTAAGATACAAACAGGACCTTATATGTTATTTGCATACGCAATTATATTAATTTTCCTTTTTTAGCATAATGATGCTGTCACAAAATAATTACTCCACAGAGTCCTTCCACGAAGCTCATAGATAAATCTTCTTCATGTTACAGTTTCTATTAACCCATTCCTTGCACTTCTTACACTTATCTGATGCTTTCTTTCACTTGGATTTGCTTTTGAACAGAAATCGGTGGCTTCATTGGATGATGTCGCGCGCATCTAGTGTTTACTTAGGTCCCTTTTGAGATCTCTTTCGACAGATTAAGTTTTACTTTGTTTATTTGCGATTCGTTGCAAAAATCTATAACTGGTTATTTGGCGACCTCTTTTCTGCTTGCAAATAACTTATACATTAACTTCTGCTAGATAAATTTTTATGAAAAAAGAACGCATTAGGCAACGTCGTGAGTCTGCTCTCACCGTGTGCCTACGCGCTATTTGGTCCGCTACGCCGCATTTTGTACAATTATGGTACGTCACCGTGTCTGATTTTCTACTACTAATACTGTCAAATACGACATTAGAAAGCATCTAAATCGCGAGAAGAACATGTTTACTCGGTTTAATTTTATCCATAGGGATTATTCTTCATTTTTCGACTACATCGGCATTCACCTCAGATTTTTGCTGGTTTTCAACTCCAGCGACTCTCATCACAATTTGTTCTATGTTCCAAATGAAAAATTACCTGCTTTCTTCAACTTTTTAAATAGTTTCTTTAATTTAAAATAATTATCGGTCATTGGGTTAATTGCTTTTATATAGAAAAGGTCCCATCAAGGTCATGACCACATGGTTCAGGAAGATAGCCTATCTTCCAATTCGACAAATTATAGAAATCCATTCAATGCATATTTGGAATTAAAATCCATTACTAACCGAAAATTTAGCAAATAATTATCAAGTTTATCAAGAATAAATTGTGTGAATAGACATCTACACTTTCTGGCAAAAAGCTGATCTTTCACCGTCACTTTTGCATGGGATTGTAGCAAGCTTGGCAATATTCAATGAGTCTGTGTCACAAAAAGATATAAGACAAATTAGTCAATTGCGGAAATAGAAATATGAAACTTATCTTATAAATGGAAATATTAGAAAATATAAGGCAAAATGTTTCCAACTCAAATCATCATTAGAATTGCTACCTCAAATTTTTATACATAACAAAATAATTAATTAATTTTAGAGAACGGGGACAAAATAATAGGAAAAAGCAATATTATCTCAAAGTAAATTTGTAAAAGCTTCTAATATAAAACAATGAAGGTTTTATCATAAGAAATAATAGTAAATATTAAGTAGGTGTCCTGAGGACACTTGGTAGAAATACGTAGAATATTAAATGATTAAAAGTCACGGAACGATTTTTTTCTACGATACAAATTACAAAAATGGTGCGTTTTTTTCATGGGCGAGGTGTCCTGAGGACACCCTCCGCTGTTCTAGTGTTAATAGATTAAAATTCATTGGAAACGATACGCTCGCGTTGGATTATAAGTTACCTACAACAGATACATGTGATCCACCAGGAATGGTACCTGGTGGTTCACATGCATGCACATGGATAATATGCAATATTTTCTCAAATCTCAAAATTAATAAAATAAAAATCGTGTTCCAAAGTGATTTCAAATTAATTTTCTACAATTTTGAATCGATTATTTCATTATACTTTAGGACGCTAAAAATCATGCAAAAAAGACTTATAGATCCATAACGCTAGTCCAGAGGTAAAGGTATCTTGTACATTCTTGATTTAACGATCGGTAAATTTTATTCGTACGTAACCTCCTTCAGAAAAGTAGTGATCCAACTTCTTGGAGAACAACATGCCTTTCATAACGAGATAATGTAGCGATTACTGGGAACCTCTAGTAAATCACTGAGTAGTTGTGAAGGTGAATGAGGGATCGCGAAGGCAGGTGTTGCAGTCATGTAATATGTACGTGATGTGTCGTGATGTACGCGCCCCAATCTCCTACTTCCGAACATAGAGAGCGCTCGTATTTAATTCAGTTGTTGACGCATGTTGATTGGCTAATGGCCGCAATCATCAGATGGCTTTCCTTTTGATTGCTGGTGAAACTAACAAGCAGAATTCATAATCAGTTTATTCTCCATAATCCATGGAATTCATTCACGACATACTCAAGGTTTCAGTGAGGCAACATCGTTCACCTTTAATTTCTTTCAAAAGGAGCGGCTTATTAATCGTAATGAACTTTTCTCTCATCCTGTTTATGCCATTTATTTAAAGAGTATTGAAAGTTCTCTCTTTAAATAGTTTTTTTCTAATCCAATTAAAAGAACTTAAATATCATGCTGTCTTCTTCTTTTAGAAGACGTACGATGGGATGAGATAAAAACACAACGTAATTATGAACACCTATCTTTCGTTCAAAACAAAGGAAAGATTCTTAAAAACCATAATTTATACCATCGATAATAAATTCTCAGAAAATAGCACCTAATTTCATCCGACAAGTAACGGTTATAAAAAATACAATATCCTATTCACCGGTTGATTTCAGTGTGATGATTTGCCTAAACTTGAGGAGCAAGTTTTTTCTTCGCATAGAGATAAAATACCTTGGATGTTTATGAATATTTACAGTAAGATCCGCCTCCAAAGATAGAAAAGCGTAGATGTTCAGCGATTAAGCTGGCATACGTGTAGATATCTGTTGATAGACCCATAGGAAGCAAACGTTTCCTGAAATATCCAACGATTATACGGTCGTTTTTGGATGCCGTTTCGGTTATTAGATGTAACGGTTCATATGATGGTGGAGTTGGTAAACCTTTAAACGATAGAGGTCGAATGCATAATCGATCACCACTATTTCGCGTCTATTTAAAAAGGAAGGTGTTTACACATCTGCTACAATCCAGTTAGTTCTGCTTGCAGCGCTTCTCTGAAGGCTGCAGGGTATTTTTTTCAACGCACCGTTAATGGAAGAAAAGAGGCAAAGAGGAACACTCTCACTGTCGATTGGTTTCTTTAAGCCGTTATGTACGAATGGAAAGATTAATTTTGGGTTTTGATACATCCGGGTGTTACATCATCGGTCATGATTAAGGAAAAATGAAACAAGATTTCTTCAACGGTATGCCATCGAAAATGCTGACACGTGTTCGACAAAAAGTGTAAGGTAGGAATGAAATGATGCATTGCGAAACGAGGAATGTAGGGTAGATAATTGTGTTGTTAGCAGTTATTTTCCAATTACTATTATTATCATAAATATTTGTTTAGATGATACTTTCCGAGGTAAAAAGCTAAAGCTACTCTACGATCTCCTGTAAAAGAAAATAGTTTTTTACGTCTAAGAACAGCCTGAGGAAAAGAGTCTTTGATGCACTCCCGTGGAGATTTCTTTCTTACGCAAGCAAATTTTCCTTTTAAGAATTTTCAAAGTTCTCATAAAAGCGAGGATGGTTCAGGGTAATTTGAAATTAGAAACTCTCATAATAATTCCAAGAAGGGGAAAATGATCACACACAATTTTTCTGCTTCCTAGGGAAGAGAAAGTTTAATTTTTCCGTATGTGTGACAATAGAAATGCATTATCTTCATACCATTGTGTTAAATGGCTACTATTGTAAGACAGTTAATGCGCAAAATTCTGGTGGATAAAAGTTTCATCTACGAAATTGCCGTATGTAAAATCTGTTGTTTTTACTTGATATTTTATAAATGCGTTTTCTTTTCAAACCAAATCCTTAACTCAAAAAGCTCATAATTCTCAAGTCGATAAATCCCATTGATGCCACATCAAAACACGATGCGGTCGGTGTTTTCCATCAAACGCTTGTTATTCCCTCTCTTAATCACCTAATTCCGTGAGATATGATTCCCTACTTTCACCTAGTCAGCGATCGTACAAGAAAATCCACTTAAGAATTTCCGGCCAAAACCAACAACGAGGGAATTTCGTCACGGGCATTGTATCATCTTCCCTCACGACTAGTTCCGCGAATTTCCACCTCAAACGCCTCCGTAATCCCTCCGGATTCGACAACAGAAGCAGATGAAGCCACAATTGCGTAATCCTCGTTTTGCAACCGGGATGCCTCCTTTCGAAACGTGGGCGCACCTAAATCAGACGATGATTGCCGACGATGCACAGTCGGTGGGCGGTCCTCCGACCTCTCATAAGGTACAATGCACCCCACGATTCCGCGTAAGAAGGTCGTGCTTAAAACAGGGACGGAATGTCTCCAGAATGAGGTTTAGAATTACGTACACCTGTACGGGTTGATGCCGGCAACTCCCCTGATTGGAAGGGGTGTGAATAGCTTGCGGGTGATGAAGTCGTTGACCCGAAGCACCCTTCCCTCAGGCATCTCAAGCATCTCACCAGAGGGAACAACCGAAAGGGGAGGCTCGTCCCCTATTCAGTACGTGTGCCGAGATATCTCAGGTGCCTAATCCTTCCAGTCCAGCGTGTCTTAGAAAGAGGGGGAAATCGTTAGAGATGTCTTCCGACGGAAGGAGGCAGCACCTTCTGTCTCATTTGAGAAACGTAGAATTCGAGGAATTGATTGAGACTTCTAGAATCTTTCTCATTCCGGGCGCTGTTCCAGTTCGTGAGTGGTGTTGCTCAACTTATTGCTCTTGGACGATTATCGTGTGTATAATATATGATTGAAGGAGAAATTATAGAGCGTAATAAATATGCCATTTCCTATGTCTTTAAATTCTTAAGGTTTAATATATAATTACGTTAATATAATTTAAACGTTTTCAAATATGCAGAATAAAAGCAAAGAAAGTAAAAAATAATATATAAATAAATCGAAATAGATGATCGTAGCTTAATAATATATCGCTGAATTGAAATCGAGAGTTTTACAAATATTTTTTTCTGCTTGATAGATTTAATACAACGTATCTTGAATATAGATGAAAGAATTCTGAACACCTGATAGAAATTTTGGACTTCTAATTCATATGCATCGTTTGCAGCGAAAGGATCGGAAACCTCCTGTTTGTGTCATCACGTCCACTCTCAGATGGAATACTAATGAGAATATTTTCGTACAAAATCACACGGGAAAATTTTATGGATTACTCATAATTCACTTCCATCCACATTCGTATAAATCAAGAAAATATTATAAAAATATTTTCATCTCTTTTTTTACATTTAAGGATATGAAACGAACTATTTTTCGTCATATTTTAAAAGTCTTATTTTCTCTCTTTAGGTAATTGAAAATGATTTCCTTTGCTAATGATTCAACTGAAAGTGTCTGGAGAGTACCAATTAACAGTGTATTTTGGTTATGAAACAATTTCAATTAGCCACATTTTCTAGTGGCTATCATCAAAAACGTGCTTATTTCACCTATTACAATTCTACGTAACTTAACATTCTTCACTTCAACCAAAATGTTAATCAAACTTCATACTTTATATTTGTACGGTATCTATTTAAAATTATATTTATGATTTGTACAGCGAATAATTTCGATTTTCCCATGTTAATCAATTGACAATTTAATTCTCATCTCTAGCATATATTGTATAGTAAATATATGGATTTAAACATACTAGAGTAATAAATACATTTTAGTTTTAAGGTTATATTTATTTGTCTCTAAAGAATAGATTTAGTCGATATGGATATGAACTATCCTCAATTTCTTTTTAGTGTGATTACCGAGGTAAGATTTTATTTATGCATTACAGTGTCTCTTTCAGATCGAATAACGTGTGATTAATGTCGCGTCAATTGTGATCTGTTTTTTTTTTAACGTGTTTCATTTTCTTTCCCCTCATCTTTCGAAGGAGATAATATCACCAGAGCATTGCGAAACCAGTTCCTCACCAAAGGAAGAATCCGAGTCAACTCCGCTCTGTTTACTCCCAACCAAAGTACGTTGAACCGTCCGATATATCGCTTCGAATCCGCCTCAGGGAGCTTATATTTGCTTACTAATGTCTATTAGCGCTAGAAATTGCCACATTAAAATTTGACGTAACTGCCGCAGCGGGTAAATGCTAAGTTCAATAACATTCCAGGCGTTGCGAATTCGAAATAACAATCCCTAATCAAATAATGATGGTAAGGAATTTAACACGCTTCTTCAATTGGTTATGCAGAAAAGTAGTATGAATACGCGGTTTTAACGATAACCTAGATTAGTTGCTTTCATCAGAGTAACAGTCCCGCCCAAAATAAACCCTTAGTATTATTTAGATCATAAATTATTTGAATGCTTTAAAATACATACTTTATTAAAGTATTTTAATTCTTCTCAAGGTAAGATCGCTTCATTTATATTATATTAACCTAGAAAATTTAACACCTTCCTTATTATCTTTCAATGCGGTTTTTTTATTCTCATCTTAAAATTGAATTTGATTTTTCTTTTATTGTGTATTATGCTTAATTCGTATTCAAATTAGATTCAAGAAATGTGGGTTGTGGAATATCACGTGTTGAAAAACTTGATTGGTATTGTATTAAATAAGGATTAAGTAATTTTAAAATGGTAAAAAACCAAAGATATAGTTTAAGAAGATTATATAATCGATTATATTCAGTGGTTTTTGTTGTATTCTTTGAAATAAGATGGATATATGGATAACTGAACTACAGGATTTGAGACAAATTTACATATTAATAGTTTCCATTGAATGGCATAGTCAATAAGGCCATGATTTTATACTATTCATAAGAAATATATACTATTCATAAGAAACTTATCGGAAACAATTTTGAACAAATATGCGTAAAAAGTAAACATTTAATATTCGCTCTTGTAAAGGAGTTGTATTTCTGCGAGTATCTATTTACGAGTATTCCTGTTAACCTCACGGTTACTTCATTTCACAATTTTCGTCTGACCTTTACGTGGTACTAGACCGTCACAAACTATTCTCATCTAGCCTCCAATTAGCATTTTGTAACAAATTTGCCTTTTATGCAAACAAACGGAGAAAATGTCAGAAGTGCACGATGAGAAGCCTCTATGGAAAAGCACTCTTAACCAAAGATTTAAGAAAGGAGAAGTTTTAAATACACATCTTCCGAGAGGTTGTAAAAAATCGTATTCTAAATCTAGCTGTTTATTATGATACCCAAAATGGCATTCTAAAAGTCGCGGAGTTGAATGGAAGGTGAGCTATGACGGAATCGTGAAAGACTTTTGATTGTTTCGGAATCCGTTAATTCGTGACGAATACAAATTCAAGAAATTGGGGAAAGGAGGAGAGAAACTGAATTTCCGGTCTCTTGACAATCGCTTTCAATTTCGTTTCCATCGGATCTCATTATTTCCGTGGTAATTAATTGCATCTCTCCGTTGAATCAAACAGTCTCACGTTAATCGAGAAAGTAATTAAAATGAGCGTCTTTTGTCTAATTCGAGTCCCTTTAATTAAGCACGTTCGAAGTTTATCGGTTTGAAAAGCGAAAGAATTGAATGAGCTGGGAAAAATTCTAAGGTCTTAGACTTCCTTGGGTTATCTTTAAAAGGAGATCCACCATACGACTATAAAACATACGGGAATACGACCGATAAAACATTGCTTTATCTTATGTCTTTATTTTTTCAAGAATTCTTTGTTCATAAATTTCTTTTAGTGCAAAAAATGAAACTTTTTGTGGTTATCGCAAGAGATTTTTCAAAAGTTAACTTTCTTTCTCAATGCCGATGTTAATTAAAGATAATCATATGCTCGGCTATTTTCAGCTGAATCGCACATTTATATTAATTAGCTTCAGTAAGCTTGGATAAAATAAAATGAGTATAATAGACTACCCTGAGAAAAGTAATAAATTTTAGTAATTTAAATTGAAAATAAATCTTAAATAAATAAATTATAAATAATGGATTTTAATTGAAAAAATATTATTTAAAGAGTTACTCATTCAAAATGCCTTCTTATTTCGTTGTGTGTTCCATTGAAAGCATGAGAAGTGAGTCTTTCAGGAATTCTTTAAAAAGGGGAAAATATAGTTTCCTATAGAGAATAGTTCATTATGCAAGAGTGTTCTTAAAGGGTGTCAGCCGTGAAAGTGGTCTATCATGCCCCACTGACGCCCAAATACCAGACCCACTCATCCCAAAGAAGTGAAGGAAACCCCTTTTCCAAACTGTTGGTCAACACATCCTCACTTTCCAAGCATTCGTGCCTTTTTGCAAAACTACAATCCAGAATGAAA
Organism: Pantala flavescens; assembly: GCA_020796165.1. Taxonomy (NCBI): domain Eukaryota; kingdom Metazoa; phylum Arthropoda; class Insecta; order Odonata; family Libellulidae; genus Pantala; species Pantala flavescens. The sequence continues at coordinate 52,815,612 of CM036883.1, forward strand.
AACATCGAGGATTTCGTTAAAAAAAATTATTCTAGGAAAATACTGTTAACAACTTTTTTCAGTTTCAAAATATTATAAGCAAAATAAAACTTTAATCTCCTAAAGCTAGTACTCAAAAATCAATTCAAAAACTTAGATTTTTTAAAAATAATGTAGTAAGTTATTCAAATAATTTGTCAAAGGTCAATCATTATTAATTTACTCATGAGTTGCTTATAGGCATTTTTATATTTTATTTAACTGCCTAATTTAGATTCTACCTTTACGGGTTTTATAATAAAATTCTCATTCCTGTTTCATTTCCACAAGAATAACTTTAAAGAATTTTTCAATTCCTTGATGATATCCAAGTAACATTGATTGCAGTTATGAAACGTGAATATTGTAAATGATGCATAAATTATTCTAAAAATGAAATTAATGTTTTACTAAACTCTTAATCAAATTTTGGAAACATTTGGAACTCTGAAATAATTTAGCGGACTATCTTTTTAAACATTGTATCGTTAAGACCCTAAATTATTATTCAGGAATTATTTAATACACATTTCAACAATTAATATACAAGGGGAAAAATATTAAATCTATATTTATTTTATTATTACTTTGATGGTTAAATAAAGTCGAATTCCAAATTGTTTTTTCCTACCACGGTTGATCTTAGTTTTTTCTTTCTCTTAAGAGCAATATAGTCCTTTCCCAAAGAGGGTACCCGCAAATTCGTAGTCTGAAAGAGTGCCTTGTCGCTCAGCACCAGTCGTGACGAGACACGACGTATTTCTGCACACAGCATAATTTATTCGTACAGCGTGCGGCGAATTTTCCAACCGGAAGTGAGCCATTGTCTCTCCTGTTTATCTGCTAATCCTAAGATGAATGATTTTCCTTTCGAATATAGGTCAGACTCCGATCCCAGTCACATAGTTCTCGACGACATTCTCAAGTTACCGTCTTTCTCCGTTCTCTCGAAATTCGGCGCTTGTTTTCTTTCTTTCGTGTCAACAATATCTTCCCATCGCGGTCAACAGGTGGTGTATCAAGACCGCTTTTTCGATAGAGAATTGTGATTCAAACCAGCTATCTTCACGTTCGAAGCCTTTCAATTCAAAAGGCAGAAAGAGATTCAGAACACATTACATAAACTGTTGACCACGGAGGAAGGAAAAGTTCAAATTTGATATTCTCGTTGATACTTTCATCCTAACTGATTCATGCCAGCATTCGTCATCAAAAATCATCCTTTCATGAAAACATTTCCGTTCAGCACCTTATTCCATTCTTATTAGGGTAGTGATAGGAAATAGTTTATATTTATGGCGTTTAGCACTGCCAAATCATAGGATAGTAAAGATCTATTGTTACAAAATAGGCCACAATAGATCTTTACTCATCTTCTATTTTGTTACATTGAGAACTTTATATTCTTCGCAAAAGAAATCAATTGAGTGAGTGATTACACTTTGGCTATCCTCACCCTATTATTATGTGTGCTTAGACAACTGAGGTCATTTTGAAGGTAAAGGCTTCAACCCGGAATCGAACCCGGAACCACTTTCACAAGAACAAGCCTCGTGCGTTATTGGGACATTCACGGAGAGGAATAGCTTTTAAAACAACGGATTATTCTAAAAATCTTTACTTTAAACACGAAGTTTGAAAATATATTAAAACAGCAATGACTGATTTCAAGAAGAGAAAATGTCAATCTTAAATGAGAATAGTATCGTTTTCCCTTCAATTAATCATTTATCTATAAATATACAATACCAAAATTGAAAACAATTTTCAATAAGTTCCTCGTTTTGAATATTCTCAGTCTACCCATAATGGAATTTATGGGTAGATTTATTTTCCTTTTTTTATTCATAAAAATATAGATTAATCGAGAATCGTTGCACTCCTTCGTACAATAATTTATTCCTCGTACAGATCGGTGAGAGGATAAAGTGAATGAAAGCCATTACTTAAATGGACGTAAGCTGGTACATAAATGGTTACACGTTTGAATCAAATAAAATATCATATGGAGTTCATTATGGTAAACATCCGCATTGCAACTTCTCGAAGGTTCCTCATTTCTTCTCGGGAATGACATGATTCACCGGAGGAATAAATGTTTGCGTTCTTAAAGATATTTCCCACCATATAAGAAGCTAGAATGAATGGAGGAGAATATAACAATTCATCTTCGCTGGCTTTTATTCAAAGTAAAAAGTTGATGCCTCATAACGAATCCAGTGACATACGAGTTTGCGGGATGACCAGAAATCGCTAGCATTAGGCAGTGTCCGGGAAGATTTTTTTTTGGGAAGGGCTCCAAGACATTTTGATTATGGCAGAGCCAAAAAAAGATTAAGAGTTGTATAATGAAATTCTGCCATTAATAGAAATAAATGAATTAGAAGTACAGGATAAAATAATTGAGTGAAATGTCACATAAGAAATAATGCACCGTATTATGTGTAATTACTCAACGTAGATGAATGTTTTTCTTTGAGGAAGAGAACAATAGACCATTAAAATTTACGCGGGCATTTAGAAACTCAAAAATATTTAAATTGTTCTCCTGAGATCACAGGACTTATTTGTACTCTATTAGCGGTTCTTTAGAGTAGCGGCTAATATCGGAAATGCAAATCCTCCGCTGGTTGTCGGTCACCATTGCCGAAAAAAATACCAAGAAAGAGACCATCCAATAGACGCAGGAACTAATCCTGACATCGTTTCAACTTCTTGAATACGAGGAGACTCGTGGCGAAGGTGGTGTGTCTGGTGTCCAGTTTGTGAGAGGCCCTTCCGCGTGACCAAAACTATTTTCCTTACAGCCACATCCGCCACCCCGGGGCTATACTCCTCCCACTACACGACCTCACCTCTTGCCCTTTCGGTTACGAAACTCATGAATCCACTAGATCGTCCCTCCCTCGCTAAACCCCTTTCTTTTTGGATTCGCACCTTCAACATCTCCTCCCCGGTAACTTTCAAGGACGCCGGACTCGCCTGCGGGCAGTCGGAAAGCCGTAAGATGCGTTGCTATGTGGGAGGGGAGTCTGCAGGGATCCCTGAGGTTCTTCTGGTCGTTACTTCGCCGTCGGGGACTTCTATCGGAATCTCTGTCATTCCCAACGAGGTTCGAATTTATCGCCGCATCTTCTCGGATATTCCGTTTATGCGTGAAATATTCGCTTCAAAGGAACTTAAATCCGAAATTTATAGATGTTTTTAGAGTGGAGGTTTAAGATGGGGAATGCTGAGATGATTTTGGACATTTTTAACAAGATTTTTATTTCGTGAATCATTCGTCAGAAGGAATCTGATAAAAATTGAAGAAACACGATTTACATTCTTCGTGAATATTCTGCAGAACAGTATTTTCCCAGTAAATAATGTTTTAAGACTTAATAAGTTAATACTTAAATAAGTAGTCTAAAATTGTTCGATGAAAGAGACGAAGTGTTACCTTTTAGGAGTAATAATGAATAGATCATAAAAATGAAACGAACATGGCTTAAGTTTTGTGTATAACTGGCTATTAATTAATAAAAATATGGTTACGTGATTTTCCATAGAAAAAAGTTTAGTGAGAAAAATACGCTCTTTAATCCCACTGATTATAAAATATTTTTACGTATAAAATAACTCGACGGTGCTTATTTACTCATTTTCCCGGTCCTTGTCGCAAAAAATAAAGCTCAAACATTTACTTTGTTAATTCTTACGTGAATATAAAATTATTATTCAAGCCTCAATTATTAACATTGTTTCTTTTCCATAACTTTTAATTCAAATGTTATGTTCTCTGTCGCATCTTTAGATTTAATTCCAATGAATAATAGAATAGAATAGATGAATACTTCATTTATCATATATAAGACTTAAATGAATATGGAAGGAGAAAGTAAATCAGTCATTTAATAATTTTAATTGCTAAGTTTGCTTTACATTCGACTTCACAGATTTTGTGAACAGATATTTATCCAATAAGGATCAAAAATTACTGAAACCACGCAGCTCGAAATATCTTTTCTTTAGGTATTATTTAGGTAAGTTCATGCTAACTGATGTAGTAATTTTGAGTCTTTTCCTAGATTCTTTAGAGGATACGGGTATCTTCAATGCAAACAAAATTATCATCGAAGGCAACCTGCTGGAATGTGGACTTGGCATAACTAGTCATCTGATCCAATTTAAAAAAGGCTAACTCTCCTAAAAGATACGCTAACTCATTCCAAAAAGTAACTGAAGGCGATGTTCGCTCCAACTCCCAAACACGATAAAATTTTCCGCCACTGCGTTTGTTTATCCGTACGATTAGGAAGGAGAGAATTCCTATATGCACACGCGAAGATTTCCTTTTCAAACGACACGCAATAGAAAAAATCGGGCGTCCATTCTTCCACTTCGGGGCGATAACGAGACCTTTTTGCTGTGGGGACCGCCGTATGGTTACTTCCTCGGGACAGAGATGAAAAAGTGGAAAATGGAAAGCCACCTCCTGGCGCGCTCTGCCGCTTAAACCGACGAACTATTAACTCTTTTCGAAAGCGCAAAAAACGCGCTCTTTGGAATAGGGCGCCGTCGTGCCTCTTCCATAGACATCGCGTCTGTTTCGAATCGCTCCCCATCTTAAGTTTGCGCGAATCCCATTTTTTCTCAACCTCCCGCACGTCTTCATGCACCATTTATGGGTTATTTAGGAGGGATACTCGGCGAAGCACCTTCAGACGGGGAATCGAACCGACGATCTCTGTAGGAAGACCGCCCAGAGACTGTGAGCCCCTTATAAGAAGCGCTCTCGGTCAATGCTTTCTGTGATACAGTCGCCGACCTCTGAATAATGAGCTGGATGCGTTAAAACCTTTTACCACGAGAGGACGCTGAACTTTTGAGCATAGACAATGGCTTGAGAAAATATTTCTATTTCAGACAAGTGCCTCTCCGTACAAAAAATATCAAGTTTTTCTCCATCGGTAGTAGATAACCATGCACTTACTATAGATTAAAACGTGGAGGTTTCAATGTTAACGTTTTCTATAGTGGGCTTAGAACCTAACTCATCGTTCAATCTGATAAAGCATTTTTTAAACGTAAAAAATATGACTGCATACACTCTGAGCGGTGAGAAAAAATAATCTTAACATAAGTACAGAATACTAAAATAAAAACTAAATCTTTTTATAACTACACTTTATCCCTCCAATAAAAATAATTATTATATTGCATTAGTCGTACATTAGTCTTAAAATATTTTGATACCTTAATAAATTCCTCCACTTCAAGCGAATATTTAATGAATTAAGCGAACATAAGATATTATTTGCAAGAAGCATATCCTTTTTAACCTTCTGACTTTTTGGTTCGACGCATATACTTTTACTGTACATCGAATTTGTTTCGGTTTTTAATATGTTTTATATAATATACTATATTAAGTCGTTTCCCAAGAAACAAGTGAAGTAATTTTAAAATTTTTAACCTGCTACTCTCCTTAAGCTTAGGTATGATATGGCGAAATGAAATTTAAGACAGCTACATGATACTGACGAGAAATTATGGGAAGTCGGTATACATTTCTTATTTCGATCATTTGCGAGGTGTGATAAAACGTACGGTGAAAAATGTTATTTTAAAACAAGAAAATAAGATTTCATAGAATTTTAATTAATTTTCTTAAAAGTAATGTCCTTGATTAGTGATACACTAATTACCAATATTGAAATATTGCCTGGAAGCATTTCTTCAGGGCTTCTATCGGAAAAGTCGTTGCCAATTCAATGTTGGAGATTGCGTCAAAATATTTCTGTTACGCTGTACACTTTATTATGGGAAAAAGCTGTGTTTGGGAGGACAGTCGTGAGCATTTTTGCGGCCTCGCGAATGAAAAGTGTGGCAGTTGTCACGATGAAAACCATTGGACCATTTTTTGGTCTCTCTCAGCGCACAACGATTCCCTTATGAGATATTAAGTTCATCGGCAGCCTCTCGAATGGTCATTCGCGTCTTAAGGAAGTTATCATATTAGCGCCATTCATTTAACATTAAATGAGTTTCTTTGGTAATATTTTATAGCTTAAATATAATTTAATGTTAACGCGTCGTTAAAAATTCATAATGACAATATCACTAAATAGAAGTTGGAACGCCTTCAAATTTTCCTCCAAAATTAAGAATAGGTCATTTAATCCTGTTAAATTATATTGGAACGTAATGAGCAGCGTTAAGGCATCCAAACGTAATAATTCATTTCAATCGTACCATTGTAATAATCACATAAATTGTGGATTGTGGCCAATATCTCCGTTAACGGTGGAACAGGTGAAATTCGGCAAGCAGGATGCGGTCAGAAAAATGCGGAATCCCGCAACGAGAAGTTTGGTATTTAGTTACGTCACTTGTAAATTTCCGTTTTATTCTTCTGTCTTGGAATCTCTCTCGGGCTTCCGGTTAGCGATTGCATGCTCTTTTCTGGAGCTTCGTTATGATTTCCATTATCTTTTTCAATTAAAATCCCATTCTGAGTTTTTGGGAAACGTGAAGGCTTATAATTTGGAGTACGTTCTCCGTACCGTTTTGAGGTCGAAATTCCCGTAATTTTTCGATACTTTGGTTCCAGGTGGATCCAATGAGCTAACACACGTCCTTTCATTTATTGCAGGATGCGGCCACTTTTTATTGCGAAAGACAAATAATGTCCGTAATTTTCAGTTTAAAACCTTCATTTCTTACGAATGTCTCTCATTTTGTATTTTTTACCATCTAGGGCGAAGTGATGTAGGTTTTTTCACTTTTTATCCCTAACCATATTATTTACTCAATGACTTCCCAGACAAAAATGCTTTATATTTCAATTAACTTTAAATTTTCAGTCGAACTATAAACAGAAATAGATGTTTTTCATTTTGAATAATAATATTGCACCTTAGCGATGAATATTGTTTTTTGGAGAAGATGGTTATAATAATTTAAACCTTCACATTCATTGTCATTGTTAATTTTACTAGATAATTGATTAATATTGATAGAAAATGTTATTATTTTCCTTGCAAAACGATGTATAACATCCTGTTCTATGATTAAAAATACATCTTGCAATAAGAAACTATATTACATTCAATTCATCGCAAGTACTAATTTCGCTATTTCATATCTCAAAATATTAGCCTATCGGAGTATAACGGAAAATATCAGCATGGAAATGTCAATCTTTGTTTTCCAAATTACACAATTTTCCTAATTCCTATTAATAGCGCTCTAAGTTTAAATTCACGGCAATGTTTACTTTCGTATAGTTTGCTTAAAATTTCACTAAATACATTCTTACCAGTGGTTCTCTTCGTTTACTTTTGGGCAGACTGAATATGCCCTCGAGTTATAAATACGAATTCGCGTGCGAAGAGAGTTGTATCGATGTGTGCCTGTGGGAGAAGCTGCGAGCGGAATGCTTACTCTTGCCGATGCCCTTGACCTTTGTTAGGAGGGACTCATGGAGACGGCGAAAAGAGCAGGAGGAAGCCTAGTGAGATTCAGAGTCCTCCACAGAAGCTCATCTTATTATACCCCCCGTTTTATCATTATTTTCCTCTTTATTTCTCTTACATTTTTTGCCCTCTGTTTTCCTTTCTCCAGAGTTCTCCTCCCCTCAGACCCCCAATGTCTTTGCCTTGCGGGCGTTGAAGTCTCCACCCACACTTCGCGTGAATCCTTCAGTTCTGAACCCAAATCAAAGCTCCTTTTCTCGCGTTGATGCTCAGAAACGAGAGATGGTGTCTCTGGTAAAATATTACCAACATTTATGAGCCATTCTATCTTCTAAGTTTACTGTAATAATTAGACAAAATCGATTTTTTGGACATCAAAACCTGGTTCGCTAAAGCCAATGTCTTAAGGCAAGTTTGAATTTATTTTTCATGTTAACCTATGTTAAATACGTTAATGTTCATACACAAGAAAAAGTCGAGGAACTAAGGAAAATTATAACCGGCGGTTGAAGTTTTGGGCGTTTCCTTAAGAGTTGGTTTGCATCGATGGAAATTTGCATTCAATGCTCGCTTGCTCCCCCTTGCCGTAAGATGATAACCTGCATGACTGCCTCGCTCACAGTGATGCAAGCGGGGATTTAGTTCCTGTAAATAAATAACACCGTCATTCTGCCGCATTGACTGTACTATAAGTTGATTTTCTCTTACATATTTGCGGTGAGCCTTCTTCCTTGCGATGTATTATGTCGAATAACTTCGAATATCACTACAGAAATCGCTCATTTGAATACAATGGTCGATAAATTTAATATTAATAAAATCTTTAAAAGATTAAAAATAAAATTTCCCATTAAAAAATTAGCTTAAAAAGAAGAGATTTTGTTTTCAGAGTTAAGAATTTTAGTCTAATTTTGTTTAGCTACCTTTACAATAATTTCCCCGCCTTTCAAAATTTGCCTTCTACGAGTATTTTACCTTAGAGGAATGGTAATCAAACAGAGCATCACTAGTTTACCTTGGATGTCTGTTGAAAGAATATCTCACAGAGACAATGCACGCGTCTGTGGAAAGGTTATGCTTCATGAGAAGGGGATGGGAAATGGAGAAAGTTCGAAGAAATAACGCATTCCAGAAGGTAAACGGGGAAAATGCTCGATCGAAGCGTGATTTCATGTCCGGGTAATACCCTCTTACTCTGAGGATTCACGCTATTCCATTATCTGTCTTTTCCCGAAGGTAAACTCTGCTTTATGTAAGTCGTGCTATATATACATCATTCCAGTAGCTGTGATTGACATAATATTTAGTATCTATAAGCATATATATGTACTCAGTTTCCGTCAATAATACTAATGTGACTAATTGTAATACAGCAATAAAAGTAACATCTATGCTCATCAAAATATACAGAATAACAGATCAAAACTGATATTTTTAACACACATCTACAGGCCTGAAGATAATAATTAACTAATGAAATCTGTCGCAAATACATCCTTCGTAGATTTTAAAAATAATATATAAGTATTTTATTCTACGTAGGCTTTCTATTAATTCACCCATGTCAAAATTGATTTATTTATTACTCTACGAATAAGATTTACAGAAAAATTACATTTTCTTTAGCCCGAGTGCAGTAGAATCTATAATATAAAAAAATAATCCAAGGGATGAAAGGTTATTAGTATCTGGATCAAATAAAGTTAGGTTATACTACAACTAAAAAAACAAGCGTTTTCCCTTAAGAGTTTTTATACGTTCAAAATATCTACGTATTAGTCTAAAATCGCGTTTTATTAAATTTGATTGTTGATATCAATAGTAAAATATAGCATAATTATAAAAACAAGCCAGGCTTTCTTTCTTAAAATGCAATGTTTTATTTCTTAAAATTTTTACTGTATGCATTGAAAAATTTTTGATCAATTACTCCTACCTATCGGAAGTTTATGGAATCAGAAATATCTAATGTAAAATTAGCTTAAATAGATTTTTTTATGACTAAATTTCCCAATGTAGATAAATCCTTCAATATCTAAACTAGCACGTATTTTCCACCCTTACTTGTGACTGTTATTAATTCAAATCCCAGTTCAGATAATACTATCTATCATTATACTGATTTGCATGAGATTTATAATTTGCATCAAAAGGTCATTCACCTCGATAAAAATAGCCAATCCACTAATGTTTTTTGTTATTAAAAAATATATCTTCGAATGTATTCGCTGATCTCGGTTCCTCAGATCGAAAGAATATACACTGCGGTACAGGTGTAATGAAATTGTCTCTTTTTTATCCCATCTTTGATTCAGAGACCGCATATCGCGATCAACGTAATTGCCCCGTCTATTCGTTTGCTTTCGCTCTTCCATTCTCTTTATTTATGTAATCATCCGAGATGACTTTTAAGATGAGGAGAAACAAAAATGACCAGATGCATATTGAATGACCGCATAGGAGGTTTCTCGACTGACAGGATTATTGGCGCCTTGCAACTCTTTGGATTCCTTATCCATTTGGATGAGTTGTTCTTGGATAGTCCAATGTAGGAAGAATCTCAAGAAATTGCGAGAATCTAGACGATAGACTTTGTATTAGAGTACCATATAATTTACCTTTATATTCCGGATTTCACTCTGACTTTTGAAGCTGTATCTGAGAATTCAATTCATTCGATCATGATAAGTACAAGATTGGTTATAAATATTATAGAATTTATTAGTATTATTATTATTATTACCTTTCTTCCGAATGAAAGTTATGAATCAAGAAATACGTAAATTCAAAACACATATACTTTATATGATTCTAACTCCTTAACCTACGTAATGTAGTCTCGCGTTCTCTAATCGATATGTCGGTTTGATATTACTAAGGTTGGGTAACTTAGGTGTTCTTCAGATGATGAATATTTTCTTTTACTTATTTAATTTTAATTTCCCGATATGTCCCTTAAATAAACCACATATGGCTTCAGTTATATTTTTATCAAAGCAAGTATTTCAAATATCTCTAATAATGACTATTAGTGAAGCGAATCTCTTGTTCTCTGGTGGTATTTAGTTGTGCTGAGGAAAGTGGGACTACCATAAAGGCTGTTCTACACCGTGGGAGCATAAACTTTTTGTTTCGCGGGCCGTATTTTACGCGTTATTACTTTTGAGGGCCGAATGACGCAGGACTTCCTTGATTCCCAAATATGAAAAAATTGATGAATTCGGGCGGAATGTGGACCGTATAGAAATCTCAAATGAGCCGCTTTGTAATTCTACGCACGTTGAACTATTTGAGCTGTCGCATAGAACAGTGCCATCCATTTGATAGGGAACATTGAAATTATTTTGTGATTCTTAGTTCGATAGATTCCTTTGTCAATGAGTTCATAAAGATGAAGAATATAGCTCATTTTACATTTCAACTTCCTTTCACAAAATTTTTTTAAGGTTTCGAATAAGATTATGTAAGACTTTTGATCTCACCCATCACAGCACATACCTTGAATAACCATACTATTCATTGATGAAAGTGATTACAATTAACAGCCAACAATTTTTGAGGATTGTATTATTTTAGAGTATTTAGTTACTAAATCATTTATAAACAGTTTACTCTCCAGATCACATTCTCAATTATCATATACAAGGAAATATTTGAAAAGGTAAACGTTATGACCTTCGTAGGACATTTGAAATTATTTTCCTGGTGTAATGATTTTTGAAGTGCATAAAAATATATGCTTAGGTAGTTAACGGCCACTGATTGAAGCGCGATTTTCCTCCAGGAAAATATATTTGATCTTCTAGAATGAAAATAACTTTGATCAACTGCGGTAAGGTGAATTTTTCTTTTTATTTGAGAAAATAAATCGAAAGTAAGTTATTCAGTAGAAAGTGTGTTGTTCAATTCTTTCTTTGAAGAGTAAATATTCTACACATATTCACCTGATATTTTTCCCCGTTAAAAGACTTTACTCGTTCTCTCTCTTATCATTAGTATTATGTTTATCATAATTCATACTCTTCATTCTTCTGTTTCCAATATCCATAAAATCGTACATTTTAATAATTTGTTCACATTTAATAGATGCATTAATTTAAGATCCTTTTGGAATTGTGGTTTTCTTCTTCATTTCTCGTAAACTGTTTTTATGATGAATTTCGCAGAATATAATTTATTTTTAGGGATTCGTAATTTTCAGGAGAGATCTGTTTACTTATCGTAGCTTTTATTTTGATGGAATCACGTGCATGATATTTAGCTCTGTGCAATCGTTTACCATGCGTGGGTTGGACCTGAAAAAGGAGGGTTTGAATCCCATTATCTTAAAAGAGACTTCTTCCTTTCACTTTCCCTGTTTATATGGCAATTGTGGACTTATATTTGCCTGTATTTTATGCCGAATCCTCGCTCAAGAAATTTGCATTCACATAATGCTTTTCATCAGCTACAATTAGAAATTAACCTTTGTAATTTGGATTGATGTAACTGCCGGTATTGCTTTGTATTGGATATATGATAGAATAAGTAGCTAAACTAGTATATGTTAATTAATCTGGAGAAGCTTTATCGCTTTTTATACTATTTATAAATTTTTTACATAGTTTATAGTAAATATACTAGAAACGTAAAGAGGCTAATTTATATCAGTTTAGTTTGATTAAATATGAATTGAATATTTATTAAGCCTTAAAAGTAACTCATTGCTTGAAGTCTATTCTTAGAATTTTATTTATTAAATTTTAACTCATTTTACTCCATATTATAATTAATGAGTGATTTCTAAAATGAATTTTTATCTCAATTAAAGCTTTTAATCTATTTATACACTCAGTAATATTTGTTTTTTATTTTTAAAATATAATGTAATCAATTATAAGTCAGCGCTGTATTTATATTTTTAACAGCTGTGTTCTATGTAAAATATGCTTATATGCGTCATTGTGTGTAAGTTCACACATTTATTGGTGACCTGTGTTTCTTCTATACTTTGATACTATTAAGTCTAGATTAGATAAGCATTGATATATTTAGTCTGAAATATTCTAGCCATATATCTATATTATAAAATAATATACCAAGTGTATCCTCTGAATTGTTTTTCCGATGATGTAATGAAGATGGAAGTTCCTCTTTTCATTGGAAATTACTCAATCTGAGTTCCCGGGACCGTAAAATTAATACGCCCAACTTTTCATTTTAAATCAAAAGTCCCATTCTGAGCCCTGAGAATAAAATGGATGTAGAGGAAGCAATTCTCCAAATTCCAGACATTAATTACACCAAAAAGCGCACAGTAGCCACGTGATATTTCTCGCTCCACCGCACGAGCATTATTTCCGTCATTGCAATACATTACTCTGTCATCGTCACGCCCTCGGAATTTAATTAATAAGAAGCCATTCAGATTTTTTTTGAAGAGCCAAGGTGAAATTTCGGTCCCGAAATCATCAAATCCCATCTTTCCGTTTCCTCCACTGGGAAGTGCTTCTCGAAACAAAAGAGCGGAGAAAAAGTCCCTCGGGAAGGTCGCCTTTTTCTCGAGCAGCGTTTGAATGAAAAATCGAATCTCTCGCATTCGGAGGGTAATTTTGGCCATCTTAATGCTCCTTCATTCTCCCGTTTTATAGAACGCTTTATCACCCTTTACGTTCGCCCACATGACTTGCAATACGTCATGAGAGTCTTGGGAACTTATTCATGAAACGAAGACTTCTTTCCTACGATGCTCTCTATGCTGGGGATTTCCTTCGTTTCATCATCTTCTCCGGTTCGTTCGTATGAATCGACTATGCCTTGCTTACGTCCTCATCAAAGAAGGGCTATGAGAGTACGGTAAATATTTCATCCTTTATGTCATACCAAACATCTATAAATTCGCTTAATTTGATTGACATCGCGGCGTCAAATAAGGAATGAAACAGTTGCTCTTTCAATTAATCCCTAGAGTTGTAGATTGAATACCGTAATAAGGTATACACATTATTACAATGATTATATTGATTTTCGGTTAAATATTCATATTAGTTGAAATACTTGGTATGAGGTAACTCTAAATATTGATTATGAACATTGATAGTTGATTTTATATCTAAACACGTATTGTTCAAATCATGTATTCGTATATCTTCATATATTCGTGAATAAATTGCCATTTGCGTTGGATAGTAAGTAATCGGTGCTGTGAGAACTCTCAAACATGCAAATTAAATTATTAAATCCTTAAAATCTCTCTTATCATATCACTTTTTATGCCCCTTCTTTCCGCTATTTAATCCTTTTAACCGATCAAAGCTTAATTTTTTGGTTTTTTTCCCATAGTCAACTTTAGAAAACTGTCTCATCTAAATAGCTCTCCCGAAATCTACCATTTACAAACACATCTTGTCATCTGCATTTCCGACCAAACGCATCTTTCCCACTTCTCTGCCATTTTCTCCCCATTACAGTCCTCTACTTCATGGCATCCTTTTCTTCTCCCGAAATGAGGGAGGGAAAGGGGTGAGAAAGGGAGAGTGGCGGGGGAGGGCGTGCGGTCTGCTCCCGGCTCACCGATCCGTAGAGGCCTCTCTCTTCGCCCCCCCACCGCCCCCTCCTCCCACCGCCTCACCGGCGGCTGCTAAACCTCACCTCAGAGACTCTCAGTCCGCCGAAGAGGGAACCACGACTTCGAGCGCACTTTCTCAGTGTAAGGAGTGTTACAACTTCTGGTGGGGGCGGGGCCCGGTGGGACCCCTTGGATATTTCGATTCCCAGAAGCCGAGGCAAGCTAGTGATACTTCGTGTGCTAATTCGGTGGCGTTGGGTTGGTGCGTTTTCTTTGGTGCCGGATGGTGTTGGTCCGCGTGTTGCCAGACTGTCCCCTGCCCCCTCCGCCTTCTCCTTCCACCTCCGCCGCATCTGGGTCTCCGCCCCCGAGGCCCAGGCGCCGGCGGCGCCGACGTCCGAACCCCCGTCCTAAGGTTCAATCTAATCAACGGTCCTTCTGTTCTTCGTCCGCACAGGTGCCGGGGAGCGAAGGCGGTCCGGAGATTCTGGAAGGTGAGTAGCTGATACTTTCTTTTGTTTCGTAGTCGTAAATACTGTTAGACGTTCTCGCGGGGCCCAAAGGTATGGCTGCTGTTTTAAATCTCGGTACGGGCCAAAGTCACTTCTGTTTATATCGGAAGGATGTCCCTCTGCGGTGTTACGTGACAAGAAATCTATAAATACGTTCCCAAGGAATCAAAGAATTAATAGATGCAGAGATAATAGTACTGTTTTCGTTGAAGTTAGTATTCCAGATCGCGACGTTCAACTTTCTATTAGCTAAATTACTTAAACTAGTCAAATATTAAATTTATTTTTAAATTATTTATTCCCCACGGTGATCATACATAAGTTTCGATCGTTTAATAGAAGCAGTATTGTTCATATTGGCCTAGGAGTGATGATTAGTCGTAATTACTTTTAAAAAACTACTTTTTATTTACTGGGGTCATGTTCATGTCATATCTCCTCTTGGATTACATTCTCATCCATCTTTATAAATTTCCATGCAGGTGCTTGGCTATAATATTCACAATCACCTGTCTCTCATTCGTCTCAAAGAAATTAAATAGCGTGAAAAATTTTCATACCCTCAAGAATATTTAATCTAAATTCATCAGATCCTCTATTATTCCTGATGATAGAACCGAAATCCGAGAAATTTCTTCCGTCTACACGAGGGATGATTATTTTCGTTCCATGATGTCATCGTATAGAATCCCAAGGACCTGATTCGACCTTTTAGCCAGCCTCCAGTAGGAAACGAGCTGCATTTCAGAAGCCTGCAAACTTGCCTACTGAACAAGATCCAAAAAATATCGCCCGAATAACACTTTACGCGGGGGTATAAGCGAGAATATATCGCCATAACGAGTCCGTATCGCGGCCATTTTGGATCGTATCTGGAAGGCTTATCACAACAAGCTCCGCACAGCCTCCTTCAATAACCAATCGGGATTCCTAAGCTTTCCTCTGGAAGAGAAACAATCCATCCACTCCGTAAATCACTTCGCCATTTAAATTCCGAACTTCTGCTCCGTCCCATGAATACACGGACTGAAAACCTCCGACGGCTGTCGCAGCAGATATCTTAGGCGCAAGTTATTGGAGCAGCAACACAATGCAAGGTCACACCCTCGTGTGTTAGCCGCACGCAAATGCGTCATGAGGCATCCGAGCGCCCGAGGCGACGCACCCGTTGGTGCAGGGTGCGTGATAAAAAGCTAGTAATCCGCGATGGGAGTTCATAGGTGTCCCACGATAGGAATCCACTGCATCCTCTCTCTAGCTTCGGTAACGGGACACTTCGCCAGCGACCCGGCCGTGGTATGGGCGTGGTTGCATAAGCTGGCGTGAACTGTGGGGGGAACGCGTGCTGGCCTCGATTCGGAGTCTCCGTAATTATGTCCGGGAAGAGATGCTATAACGAGCCGATGCAGGTTCTTATCTATGGGTTTCGTTTCGTAGGACCCGCACACAGTGAATGGTGGCAAGCCCGCGTGCAGAAGTACACCCATAGTGTTTATAGGGGAATTATTTCCGAGTCTCCTTCGCCATATGATATATTATATGACGTACTACTGCAAACGGCCGATTCCTATCAAACTCTTACGGAATGAATTTTTTGTGCGGTTCCTTCAAAACTCTCTAATTTCTTTCCATCATTGCTAATGATAAAGTCGTGCAGAAAACATAACAAAGAATGTCACGAATCAAGCTATGATACATGATGAGTTCATCGTTAGTTTCATTCTTATTTCGAAAGCACTTAAAGTGGGTCAATCTTTCTGAATTACAGTACAAAAATTTGTTAAGAATCAAATGTGGTTAATTTACTCACATGCATAAATACTTGTTCATTAGTTGTTGCGTAATTTCATTTTCCTCGATTTGAATAAAAAACATTAGAGTAATCATATTTATTCCTAACATCGATGTAACCTAAACATTTAGAGTGTAGTGTAGAGCAAAAAATATTTAGTCTTGAGATAAAAATCTTCATTATTTTCACTGAAAAATCATAATGTTCTAGAAAGAAAGTAAATTTCAACCTTCCAAAGGTTAAATGAAAATTGAATAAATAGAAATGGATTTCTTATACATAGAAAGTTTAAGCATAGAAGCTAATAAAAACAATCCGTTAGGAATTCCCCATCAAGATTAATGCTAGTTTTCAAAGGGTTGAAAGATTTCTAAATTCCTTTTCTATAATTTCTAATTCTAAATACTTTAAACTCATAGAGTTACCACTTTTAGAAAGCACGTGTTTTCAACCGCCTTCTTCACCCTAAATTAGTCTGATCTCTAGCTTTCTCCAACAGCTGTCGGATCCTAGACACTATGAACTGCGCTCACGGCTTTGTAACGCATTCGATGCAAATTGAGCTGCAGTTCTGTGTTTCTTTGAGATGCAAAATTTGCGATAAAATACTCTCCATTGTTTCTGAAATTAATTCAATCGTGAGTACTGCTGGTTAAGACCTCAATACCTCCACGATATTTTTATTATTGGAAGAGCATTAATATTATCAAATATTCCATTTTAAATTTTTCGAAGAAGTTTCTTTTCGTCGTTTATAGCAACTTCGATGTTAAGGAAACCGTTGAACTTGAAATTGAAAGAAATTGCCTCGTCTGATTTCATCTCGTTGTCAATCGTTTTGAAAGACTGCCACGTGCTCTAGATGACGGGTAGTTGTCATTGGAAACTCATTCGAACCGCAATCTGTCAGATATTTTTGACATTATTCCTCTATAATATTTCACTGAAGAGTCGAACTAAATTTATTAACCCTCATCGTACGACGCCATCGCTCGTCCTTGTTTCAGAGAAGATTATAGAAATTATTGTGATTACCTGTTCCAGTGCTTTCAATAGTTGCTAATTACATCTTTATAATAAATGGTCACAAAGATATTTGAAAGGAAAATTTTCATGAATATGTGAAGTACATGCGACAGGAGGAAGTTACCGGCTCTTTGGTATTAATAAATTCAGATCGTGTCCTCTCTCAATTGCGTAGGAATCAAATATAAAGACATAATTATCCACTTGCCTTTCATGAAAGACAGATATTCCTTCTTCCCTATTGATATCCACTTGCTCGAATCACGTCCTTGACCAGGATAACATGATAATCGACGGGGTGACACATCACATCAGCGTGCGTATTGTCTCATGTATCACCTTTCGCAGGAATAAGCAAAGTATGCGAATCAAGATGGGGTTGTTTTTGTGATTGCGTTTCATCGATTTCTCCTTGCAATCTTCATCTTTCCTTCTAAGAAAGAGAATTAATAACTGCGCATGCTTATTCCTTAAAGCTGCTCTCAACCTTTTCAACAGAGAGCCCTTCTTGTAAATGCGATCCCGTCAATTCATTCAGAGTCATCCTAGTTACATCGAATGATATCTGTTCTGTAACTATTATCATATGTTCTCCTACACCTTGAGCCTCTTATTCTATCATTTCTTAGTAATTATACAATTATATGGTAGAGAATTCTTCTTTTAATGCGTCAGATATTATGAAGGTAGTAAAGTTTTGAATGTTCCAAACTATCTTCACTAAATAAGGAAAATGCGTGATACTTTAAAATGAATCCATAATTGGAAAAGAAACTTTTCTATGTAAACGTATCACTTAAGAAAAAAAAACTTCGGGTTATATGTCATATCTTAGAATAATTAGAACAGGGAAACCAGTTACCGTTATCAATTTCTGTTTTCCAGAATAATATTTTCCTCACCCTGTTGTTTTCCTTAAATAGGTTTAAATATATACCATTGGAAAAGTTCAATCACCTTTGTTTCTTTAGGATAGGATTTGTATTCAGAGTAATTCAGAGATTTCAACGGCTGATAACCTACTGATTCTCTTTCCAAGGAAATTAAGTGTTGAGATGTCAGTCGTTTACAATTGAACTGCTGTAGAAAGTGTCATGCACTGCTTCAGGATTTGTTGAATTATTCTTTGATTCTACTCCCGATGATGTCTATGGTGCTAAGATCTTTTGAAACATATAATTTTATTATATCTACTTACCTCTGTAATGAGGGAATTAATTCATCAAGATGATCGTGATGATATATCGATGCCTAACCATAGAAGCTGATTCTTTTCCCCCACGATTTTGATCAAAATTTATTGATCAGCCATCATACGATAGGATCACGACCTTTCCGAGTCGTGATTAGAATTTTGCCTCTTTCCTAATTCGTAGGCCTTTGCTAATCTCGATTGATCCTATACCAAAATATAATGGGAAAAACCTTTAAGCAGGGTTAGGAAAAACTTTCTTTTTACAAAACTCTTCCAAGCTCTATAGAACCCAGAACCGGAAGTTTGATCATTAATCCATTAGTCATATCTTGTAAAAATCATTATTGATATTATTGATATTTATCAAAATTGAGGCACGTTGGAGTCTTGCTGATTTGCGGATCTGATTTGAATGGTCAAAATCGGTTGCTTCCCATGAAGTACAACTGTCTTGTTGATGCACTGTTGACTTTGAGCAGTGATTATGGACCTCTCCGAAAAGCATTCCGAATGTCAATATATGCCCACGATCTTCCTCGTAATTCCGTAAACACAGTTCTTTTTATGCGAAGAGGAAATTCACGCTCTCGTGACGGCCTTATGGCTGCGATCACGTCTGAGTGCGGTCTTCCTTTTGCTGCTGAGGATCACCGGAAGGAGAGGAAAAACTTTATAGCTTAATGCGTCGCAAATAAGTGTGGACGCCCTTGGATTGGGTTGGAGTGTCTGGACCAGTCCTTCGCAGCCACGACGGCAAAAACGAGAGCGATCGAGGCCCAACTTCCTTATTTACCCCATCGTAATTGAGTCTCCTTGTTCAATGCATATACTCAGTCCAACGAATCTCTATTTTTAGAAGCGTATCCATGCGAATTTCCTAAGATTTGTCTCTTTCCTTTCCAGTATTGAATCTTTACAACTCACAAATAAGAATAATCGAGCTTTCGGCATGATTTAATGGAAATCGGAGATGTATTTTTGCAATTAAATTGAGAAAAGAATTGCTTAATTAACTGACAGCCATGATAGAATCTTGTGTGATTTTCTTTAGATTTCCAGTCCTTTCTGATCTCGTTTCTTCCTCACGTTACATTACGTAATAATGGACGAATTATGGCAGAATCTTAATTATTTTAAATACGTTTCTTATTGGTAAAGAGTAAAATTGAAAGTTTTCGATCTTTGTTCGTGTATCTCGATAGAAGCTACACAATAGTTCAAAAGAATGCTTAAAAGAGCGAATCATTAAAACGATAAATTCTTGATATCTCTACTACCAATAAAAATTATTCTTATTGAGTTCCGTAAAATTGTATTTATCGAATTACAAGTTTTAGTTTACAATTTTGCTTTTTTGACGCAGAAATGGAATCATTAATAGTGATAAAGAAACTATGAATAGATAGGTATAATATTATTCATAGAAAAATTGAATTAGCACTCGTAAAATCAGTTTCGAAAAAAGGAGTTGAATTCTGTCTGAATTTATTTAGTAATTTAAATCTTTGTATCTTCTTTTAACGATTCCCCACCAGCATCCTTTAGCATCTGTGTGTCGCTCACTGTTTTATCGTAACAATTTATTACAAAAAGTATCGCCTTTCGTTAGACGTTATACATATACCAACTTATTGAAAAAGCCTGTGATATATATAAACTGTTTGAAATGATGCCTCTCTTTAAGACAACTTTCTTTGAACACTGGCTTCTAAGTTTAAATGATATCCGACAAGAAACAGTCCTTTGCAAGTGGGTGGAGGACCTCTGGTGTTGTTCATCAGAGGTCAAAGGAACGTGAGAAAAGAAATGTTTCTTCGATGATGCAGACAGTTCTCTCACCTTGTTAACACAACCATGAAGCTGTCTCCAACGTAAGGAAGATGCCTAATATTCTTTCAAAAACGAGTTTTCTTTCCCAGACCGCGAAAGTTTTTTATTTCCATACCACTGTTGCGCACGTCAAAGCTTCATAGGAAGAGTCAGATGTTCAGTTTCTTTATTTCGAATGTGCGGATTAAGTGACCCGAGAGTCGCTTTCCGTTCTATATTTATGACGCTTGTGTTCAAGCTGTCTTGTATTCAGTCAATGTAAGTCGAAAATATCATTGCAAATGAAAAAATAGAAAGAGAGCATGCTAATCTACCTTATACGGTTTCGGCGAATTCTAGACATTCATTTTTGGCTTAGTTCAATCACATTTTCCGGAAGTCATTTCTGCGTGAAGTCAGTTTCATTTTTATTATGTTTTATGGAAAATATTGGATTGATTTGCCCTTAAAAGTAGTAAACTGGCGATATATTTAAATCGAAGGAATCTTTTTATTATTTTAGAATAATTTATCATTTTTATGGAACGGATATATCATCGTAACCCGTATACATATTCTGAAATGCTTTTTTCAGACAATTTATTACTCCCGTCTTACGATCATCAATTCAAAATATGATTTTCGCTTCGCGCACTACTTCAGATATAGAATACCGAATCAGGACACGAAAATTGATTTTGATCATAATTTAGGAAACGGAATGGGTTATGGATTATGCTGTAATAGAAGTAGTTCATCCATAGAAAGTGAGAACGTTCCACAAAATAGTGATGTTAAGTGAAGGATGAAAGAGTGTTATGAAAATGGGAATTACATCAAAGAGAAAGGTGTATCCTACTTTACCTTTTATTGATGAAGTTAATATTAATTTTTCGTTCTAATAATGAATATCTATTCTTATCTCACTCGATTCAGAGAAGGTAATAAGTAACTTAGTTCTTTCACAGTAAAATTTCTCGAACAATAGGAAGTATATACCTCTTTTATACGATGGATTGATTTTTGTACTAATATAACATCCATAATGAACTTGGTAATGGATCAATCACAAATATTTAAGACTAATCTATTTCAACAATATTATAATTCCTACTCGACAAAAATTCATTCAATGAATCGAATAGACTTATCCGACGAATGACTATTCCAGCTGTGCATTCGTTTTTTACTCCGCATAAAAAAGATATCACGGGAGTATTTTGACCCTCGGAATCTAGCGCACCTTTGGTGAGGCACATGTGGCGTTCTTCTTCGGGAGGATGGAGAGGAAACCTCGCCGTGAGGAACCATAATTGCTAAAGGTAACATTCCGACGAAGGAGCGAGGGAAAGAGCACGGAAAACGCAACTCGTGACTCGTTATCCTAGAAAGTGATATGGAGGCGATAGTCTCATCGTCAGGCGGATTGCAGATGTAGTGGATAGGAGAGATTACGGGAAAAAGTAGGGGCAAGGACTTACAGCCTCTCTCTGCAGGTGCGTCACCGCTCTAAAATTATCGTAGGTGAGAATGCTGGGACGTGCGCTGGCAATTACTTGGAAAGCCTCTTTCCTCACGCTCTTTCACTTGCCCGCTCTGTTTTGTTTCCATTCGTCAAGGAGAAGTGAGCGTTTGTATAGACGAGGGTATTGTGCTTCTTGAGCAATGACACCCTTCCAAACCCGAATCTTTGCATTGGTTTGCTTCTCCGATGTTTTCTCCGGAAGTTATTAACGTTTTTCATCAGTATCATGTCGTATCTATAAAATATATAATTAAAAACATTTTGACTTATTAAATACTCCATAATTCTCATAATAAGAACACGGTCAGGTGATATGCTATGATAGGATTTCCTACTCCTTGCGTGTTTCAATGCAGGCGTTGCAGTCACCAAAGTATCTTTGTAAATTTACCTCTTGTAGTATACCGGTTATTTTCAATTTGTTTGAATTATATATTATATATAAACTGTTTAAATACAATGAAATTCGCTACATAGTTCTAAGTTTATATCAATCAGCTATTTTATACTCTACAATTTTCCTCCTTTTTCAAAATTTTAACTTCTCCACGCTCTTAAAAACGGCTCGCAACATAGTATCATTTTAGCGGGTAATATAAAGAAAGTAATGTTTTATCGTACTTGAATAATATTTCATGATGACTGTGGTTGACGTCTTCTTTGAGACTAAAGGACAATGAAAACCTAAGACGCTTGATGACTGACGAACACGTCTTTTTTGTACTGTACTGGGTGTACTGATTCAATTAAAAGACAAAATAATCAATTCTATGAAAAGTTGTGAGCACATCTTTTTACTGAATCTTACGAAATGGATGCCAATGTGTGAGCCGGTTAAAATTGCACTGTTTTACGAGTCATTGCTCTTTTACGATGTACCTTTGGATTTTCCAGTTCTGCTCTGCTTCAAAGGCAAAAGTAGAGCGACTTGAAACAAAAAAGGACAGGCGACGATGACCGATGCGTATTTGTGAAGACATATTCTAGTTCCAGAAAGGGAGATTTATGGTAATTATTTTACGGTTAATTTATTTCTTCGGTAAAGATTCTTGTAGGAAAAGACCTCATCTCACAGATCAGTTTATCATTTTCATATTTCTATAACAAATTTCAACCGAATAAAATAAAATTACTGTAATTCGCCTTCTTTTGAGTAACCCTTATAAAGAGTGAAACTGAATTATTTATCATAGAAACATGAATACTGCTGGATGTAGAGTAAATTGTTCTGAATATACTAGTATTTTCTTATTCAACCTTCATTTACTGTTGAGTAGAAAAACCTTTTCTCATTGGAAAATTCTTGGAATATCATAGAAAATCTTTTAGAGAAAGACAAGGAAGTTTATGGTAATGAAGGTCCCATCTTCTCTTGCTCCGCTGTGTCCTCGTGATCCTCGATTCTTCAGTGAAACTTTCAGCGGAGCTAAATCTCTTACTTCTTTTGTGTGCACTCTCTCAATGTCGATGATGGATGTGCCCTCTAGAGTGCATATAGCCCTCTGGTGTGGATTGCATGGTGCTCTCCACTGCCCCGTGACCTCCCTTCCTTTGCATACTTGATTCCTCAGCCAATCTCTACGCATGAAGACACTTCTCCATCATCTCCTTCCACAGATATTTCCTCCCGTTCTTTCCTATCTCATTCTTCATCTTTTCCCTCCTTTCGCATGTGTGCAGTCTGCTCTCATCATACGCAAGCATAACTTACTCGATCCTTTTATTGCGTCTCATTCATCATCACCCTCTTTCAGATGCGCGTGTGATTCATTCGTTCTATTTTAAAGCATGAAACCCCGCCTCCGATTGTTGGAACGAGTTATCATTTGGCATCTGTGAGCGCGCGTATTAGAGAGTTATTTCTGTCGCTTAGAAACATGTAATCCTTCCAATACTGAGAAGTTGAAGGTTCATCGACTAGGAGACCGAAAGGCCTATCCTATGTGAGGGGTAAGAAACTTAATAAAATTTGAACTTGTATCAATTAAAATTCATTTATCTCCATAGAATTTATAATTGGTCGTATAAGTAATCCATATCCGTATTTATAATCGTTAAATCTTGCATATCAATTCGTATATTTATGAAAATAAAGGTGCAGAATCCATAAATCCTATAAAATACAACATTTCTCTTCCATCCATTGCTATTCGGCATCAAACTTCGTCAATCCATTAAGTACTTGTGCTTTCTTTCTCTCTAAATAATTGGGAGGGCAAATTTCGCCTGGAGTCTCCTTTGGGTTGCTCGTTTGTGGCATGAATTGACTTTCTCCTCGAGAAGATTTCGTGAGCCTAATATGTTTCAGGTGAAATAAATAGCATGTAATGACTCGCGAATATAAATCAGAGGAAAAAAATCCTCTTGAATGAAAGCGTCGGAATATATTCGAATATCGTTTAAGTTCAGAGGTTAGATATTTGGCTATTTTCTCTTCAAATCTATGAATTATTTATTTTTCCATGATCTGCTTCAAATTGTAAAAGAGAACATTAATTTTCAATATTATTCAAGAGATTGGTATACAGTTATTATTTTGTAATTTATATAATTATCTCTATCAATATTTTTAATATTCCTTCAATAGAAGGCACTTATTCCGTTTCTTTATATAGTTTTTGGTGGACTCTTAAAGTGTTATCTTATAGTAAGATGGATATAAATGCAAGGAAATAGTAAGAACTTACCACATTATTAATTCGAAATTCAGATTTCTATATAACCGAAAAGAAACCCTAAGCTCTTATCGATTCATTATAAGAACAACTAACACGACTTTCACGAGCTTTTAGCTCTCCTGACATTTGTTTCACATTCTATCTTATCTTCGACCGACAGCACGCGTTTCATTCTTAATTGAAAGATTATCTCAACACGTGATTCTTTAGTCTCGATATTTTTCATTTGATCGTGTTGTTTATTTCGAGAGAAAGTGATAGTGATCGTAAGAGTGTGAAAGTGAACGCGTGGGAATCCTCTTCACTTATCTCGATGTTCAATTAAACGATTCGGCAGAGCAATTCATCACGAATCCATCGTCGCTGCCGAAGGGAATTTTACGTCAATATCCTTCAATCGTGTTTAATCAATGTTGCATCCATTTCTCGACCTTACACTTCCTTTAACCTTTTCCAGAATCAAACAAGTTACATTGCCGCTAAAGTGACCGACTTTCACCGTCAAACCATTGCGTCGTGATGAAGTAAGAAAAATATAATGTTTTGAGCTGCGAATGAATCGTGCACACTCCCGTCGTGTGTCGTATTCGTGCCACTTGTACATTTTAGGCATGTATAAATCCTGAATTACTTATTCAAATTACTCTGCACGCTCAAGGCTTTGAGTTACGTTCGATAAATTAGTTCCGATTTCAAAATATAGAATTATTGAGGCCATTGAAAGAGTTTGAATCTGATTACTTACCTTTTCCACTGGTACTTTGGTTCGATCAACTCTTGCAAAATTGCTTGACCTCGGAGAGGTCTTTCAACTAGGGGAATGGTGCCATGAACAGTTAAAAATATCTTCGATTGAGACTGAGTTACTTTCAACAATTGAAACTTTCTTGTAGAAATCAAATTTCTGTTCGCTTTGGTAATAGCATTATTTTATTGATAACAGCTATAAGAATATTCTGATATCCTTTTTTTAAAACCCCGTACTGTTATCAAATACGAACCTCTAGATATAAAAATCGCCATTTGTCAAGCTAGAATTATCATCGCTAAATAGTTGGAATTAGTTTTAAATATAAAAATGCAAAGTATTTGAGCAAAAGTAATAACTGTTCCATATTTTTCCTATTTGAGGCAATACGGTAATTGCCAGTGCTTATCAGTTCTTTATGCCAATACCCATGAATGGATAGCTATGGATGTACTCATCTACATAATATTGTAAGAATTAATAATATCAACTTCATACGTTAAATCAGTATTCACAGTACATGTACATAGTTAATTTTGAACTATCTATTCCATGTTGCAGTGAGCAATGTGGCATACATCCTTTCATTCGCAACTCTGACCCTTCGTTGCATGTTCATGCAAATATCTTACAATTCAAAGACATTCATCCGTCTCATTCACTTTCTTTGATACCTCATATTAATGCATCTCCTCGTAAACTTCCTGGTTGTGACACAACATTATCAGAAGGACAAATTTGTGATGCATCACCAAATACGGGAGAGTTTGGCATAAATAGGAATTCCCTCATTAAGTGAGGCGTTGTCTTTCAGAATACAGGCAACCGTTTCGTATGTCCGAATGTTTTGGCTCAGATGGAATTAATCTCTACTGGAATTAAACTCCGTTGTCTCTCTGAAGATAACGGAAAGCGAGTAATCAGCATAATTAGAGGGGAGAATGAGCTGCAAGGAAGTGTGTACGGGTCTTTTGTGATGGTAATGCTCGTTAGCGGCTCACCTTTTAGCCTCCCATCGAAGGAGAGGCACGTTTGGTTCATCAGTAGGAAACTGTGCCCGTTTACATCCGCAATATTACTCCCTTTCTCGTAATAGAAAAGGCCCAGGGAATCTTTAGAGATCGTTATTCTGTGACCTTTACTTTTTAATCGGTCTCCACGAAGTTTTTCGACATCGAAGCATTTTATTTCGATACGATATTTTGCACCTATTCACGACTTTCTTGCGTCACTTTTTACTTACTGCTTTTACAATGTGGATCGATAATATATTTTAGACCATACATTCTAGTGAAAACACGAGATGATTAATCTTGGAGGAGATGCTTTAAAATATTGATCGTGAAGACTGAAAAATGTTAAAAATATAGCCCTAAAGAGTATATATTTTTAAGATGTTATTAAGCTATTTTAACAGTCTATTAGACCCCGATTTTTCACTTCATACTCGTAATTTTGCTCTCAAAGAGCATATTCCTGTATTAAATTTATATTCTTGATATATAAAGTGTTGAAAAATTACCCATACGCTCAATGCTCGCAGCTTCACCGTGCTTTCGCTTTCATTGACCCTATTCGGTAACTTTCAGGACCGCTCAGTCATTTATTCCTCAGGTTTACTTTTTACAGTTTAGCATTTAAATCATTCACTTAGCATCAAGTAATCATTCGTATCTGAAATGGAGCCGGGTCATCCTGATTAATAACTATCAAGACACATTTCTAATCCTATGTTTGGTGAGTTCAACGGCCGTGATCCTTTGTGGCCGACTCACGAAGGGGAAGACATCCACGGATGAGAATCTCCCGCATTAGAAATCAAACAATGAGTTGCATCACCGTCCGGCAGAATTTCGGTTTCTATCGACCCAGTTTTCCAATAGGCGATCGGCAGAATTCCATTTTCCCAAAACGGTTTTATTTCGACATCAATTCACTTTGTTTCAGTGTCTGTCCCGTTTCTTTCCATCAACACGAGCTCTCGTTTAAATCTGCATTTCCCTCCCGCCGCTGGTCAAGGTGTTAACGGTGAGAAACTGTGGGGAAAACCCTTTTTTCGAGCCCATTGATCACGTGGAGTTATGTTTTATAACTCCATTTCCGAAGTTCCTCGGGGCTGAACAAGTGAAAGTCAAGTGCAATCGAAGTGAGGTAGGAATGGGAGAGTTCGCCCGGTAACGGTTACAACAAACGACGGAGACTTTCCCTCTGCTATTGGGAAAAAATCATTCCGGTAATCGCGTTCATACGACCCCGAGGCGGAGGGTGTTTGCCTCACTTTCCTACGCCGACGTATTAATAATTCCGGTCGGCCTGTAACTACCATACTCGGAGCGAATAAATCTTAAGACTATATGCATGCACATATAAGGTCGGTCATCCATTGAGACTCGCGCTTCTAGAAAGCGACTCCGCTAATTTCCCTATCGTACAACATCACGAGCTGTCCCTGGAATTAAACGAGATTTTAAAGGAAACAATCGGAAGTAATAGACCATTTTACCATGCGCTGGTTAATAGAGAAGTAGAACAAAATAAATGAAATATATTTATTCCCTGTTTTAAAAGTCTATCTATAGAAATTTTCAATCTTTATCTTAATTAATTTTATTAATTCCTTTTATATTGGCCCCTCAAACATTCAATAGGACCGTTAAAGTATATTACACGCTTTTGTTTATTTTTTACCTGTTCGCGCAATATTTGCCCTCCTGCAGCATGTCTTTCTAAGTATGCTGATTAACCCAAAACTCCATTACTTTCCTCGTTTATGTTTTTTTAAGGTTTCTACGAATATTTATGGATAATTTTCATTTCAAATAGGTTAAAGTATATAAAATATCTAAAAATTTATAAGGAACCATACGAGAGCATTTTCTCTAGGCAATAAGTGTTTATATTCCTCGATGACTCTCCAGCAGGAGCCACTCATACTCCTTTTTTAATGCACTTCAAATTCACTGCCGATGTAATACGGCTATTAAAATGCCTTGCGGCTAAGGGATTGTCGGTCATACCAAAGATCCACTGCCAGCTGCTCATTCCGGTCTGACCAGAAGAGCAACCTAAAATTGCCAAGTAGGCAGTCATCAAAACCAGAGATATTCAGCCGTAAAAATACTGGATAGCACGTGGACACGCAGCATTAAAACGTTCGCAGTTGTTCTTCATGATTTTTTAAGTGGAAGCTTCGATTAAATAACCACCTCTATTTACATTTGCAGAGCTGAACGTCATACATCCTTATTACCTCATACCTCAGAGCTTTCTCTCAGATACGCACCGTGCAATTTCAACTTCTTTCCATCATTTTAAAAAGCATCCACTTTTCCTCTTCCAGAATATGTTAATTTTATCGCCTCAACGTTTTTTATCCCAACTCTTACTTTCTATCAGAGAAATCAAATAGCATTCGATGATGTGTTTTAGGTTCAGTTGCCGTCGTCTGATTTGATTTGCTGATGAATTTTACAGTCGTCATTATGTTACGATTCCGTAGAAACCTCGATAAATGCCTTATTGACGGGTGTTACGTAAAGTTTACCTTCGAAAGTTGTTTCTTTCTAGCGCTGCGTACTCAAGATATATATGTAACGCGAAAAAAATGCCTTCGCCCGTTGGCGATTCTATAAAAGCCGGAAACTATTAAAAGCAGGTTTAATTTAGAACGAAACAAAAAATGATTTCCTCCGCGTGGTACAATTCTTTCGGAGTAAAGTAGTTTATCGCCTTTCGAACACCTTGATTCTAGCATAAGTTCCGTTTCGAAACTTAACTCTACTGCAAATCCTTTTAAAATTCCATGTACGAATTGGCACTTATCCACCTCTCATGCAGGCGTTAAAATCTCCCTTTACTCAAGGCACTGTATAAATTTATTCGCGAGACAGAGTCTCTCACGACTTTGGATTCCCTATCTTCCACTTCGAAATTAATGAAATGAAGTACGAAAGATGACATTCTAGAGTTATT
This sequence comes from Pantala flavescens, assembly GCA_020796165.1. Lineage (NCBI taxonomy): Eukaryota > Metazoa > Arthropoda > Insecta > Odonata > Libellulidae > Pantala > Pantala flavescens. The sequence goes on from CM036883.1 coordinate 52,844,894, forward strand.
GTCTGAGAGAATTTAGGTGCGGTGATATGCGAAGAATCTGCTCCTTCGGCACCTCACCTAACAATAAGTCATTCTCCAACGAGGTGACTCTCCAGCTATTTAGAACGTAGTCTACGCCAATAATGCTATAGCTGTTTGTTCCAATTTTAATGAATAAACTTGCATTTCTCCAATTGAGATCACATTAAATTCTGCACAGCAGTGATTGATTCTAGGATTTTGGTTTTTATAGAACTAATCGCCTCATTTGGGTAAATAATGGCATTAATTTCTTGGTTATTCGGAATCATCTACATAAAGGATAGGAACGGTTGAATACGTACCTTCCTCTATTAAAAGTGTATTCATATAAATGTATTAGAAATTCCTTTACTATTTAGATAATTATATTCCTAGCATAATTATGAAATATTCTCACATACGCGTTGCTCGGACACTTAATTTATTTTGATAGATAATTACAACTCATCGCAATTCCGTTTATTAATTTCCATTGGCAACATATACGAAGGTTCTATCAATTACCTCAGACGAGAGAACTTGAAAAAGCACTAAATTTTTTATTCGATAATACACCCATAAAAAACATAACAGAGATTAGAATAATGAATCCCATAATTATCTTCCGAATAAATAACCTCCGTGTAAATTATTCTATAATTTCTCTCCTATTGTAATATTATAAATCAATGGAACAAGAATACTGTAGAATCAATCCAAGAGACATATTATCGATATTAAATCACTAATTTGAATCTAAATAAGAAGTGTATTTACATCAGAAAATGACGAAAAGTAAATAGAAGATAATTATCTATTATTACATCGTTAATAAATGAGTCATCGTATGGGATCGTTTTAAATATTATCCTTCGATCCGAATGAATAAAAATGGAGGATATATGAGTTGGCACTGAAATCAGAGCACTTTCCGACCTTCACGGTTTAATCTTCCGAAGCATTGAAAGCTCCTAAAATCCACTTGAGACCTTATTTTGTCGCCCAATGTGACTAAGCTTCTTTTCCTCATCAATCTGGTAATTAAACTCGGACCGAAATCGAAACTTAAAAAAGCACTCAGCCAAATTCACTCGTCATGCTCAAATGAAGCGACCATAATTCTGAATCGGCACGCCCTTGGTAATAAGGCGTCTTATCGGGAAGTCTCCAAGAGGCCGAATATATTCACTCGTCTGTTATTGACCCTCTCATTCCCTCCGCATAAGACGGTGCCAATCTCCCGCCCCCGCGAGACCGTTTCCTCCTTAATAGACGCGATAAAGATTCCATTATATCCCTTTTCCTTCCAAATGAAGCGTTTCGAATCAATTCAACCTTCCATTCACCACCAAATGCTCCCCCACCATTTCCTCTCAATCCCTTCTAATCTTCTGCCGCTCTCCTTTCCATTGAATACAAATCGCTTTTTTTTCAACTCTTATGCATCATTTCCAGGTATTTTGTCGGCTAAAGTTTACAAGAAACGTTTCTTTTGTCAATTATTCGTAAGAACATTAGTATATTTGAGCGCATCAATTTTATAGAACATAAATATTAATGCTCAACTTAATTCAATCGATGATATTCACTTTCATGGATAAGAATTTTTGAGTGCATGAGTTTTGGCACAGATTATATTTACTATATATTGTATATTATACATGTATGTATCACATAATACATATATGGTAAAATTTCTGGACACATTTATCGCTTTCATTCCAGCAATTATTTATAAGCATCACTAGATATCCCAAGCAATGATTGAGATTTTTAAGAAATATTAAAATATTAAATATTAAAATTATTGAAACAAATAAATAATAAAATGAAAAAGAAGTTAAAAACAAATGTTCATCTTAAATTGATACCAGTTTCTAACATATATCATGAGATCTCAGAAAGAAACGTTTAAATCACTGAAAATGATGATTAAATTAAGTGAAGATTACCGAGATCAAGACAGTCTTGCAAGGAATTTCGCATGTCCTCGCTACAAAGACTCTTATGTCTGCTGTTTTCCACATCTTTCTTTAGCAAGATGCTCAGGTCTTCGGTGTCATAATTGAAATTCCTCGAGTGCAGGGAAGCATCTCAAGAGATGCGAATTTCCAAGTAAAAACCTTCGAAAAAATTTTGGGAAGTTTCCTCTAATGGGTGTAATATTTTGGAGGAAACGACGGGAAGATAAAAAAAACTTCTCTCGAAAATTATGGCTAAAAATTCGGTCGCTCTCTTCCGAAAAGAATGCCTCGGCCTCTATAGTCTTTTCCCAGAACCGCCTGCTTAGCATCTTTTCATACCACTCCTAATTAAAGAGGTTCAATTTAAACATAGCCTAAAATGTATTTTTTATGTGGAAGAAAATTTTTCGGCGTAAAAAAGTTTTTCGTTTGAATGATGAAGTGTTAGCTCCTTCTCTCACGTTGTTCTATAGTTTAGAGTTTGATATAGTAAAACATAATTCTTGTTTCTTTAGGGACCGATAAAGTATTTAATCAAGACCATAATCAAAGCTTGCTAAGAGAGCAAAATTTAAACATCGTAATAGAATTAGTTGAAGGTTTCAAACGATGAAGTAATCCAATTATATTGAAATAGAGTAACGTTGTATGTATCGAGCTTTATGATATCCATAGTCATGAAAGAATGCATAGCTTACATAAGAATTCTCGCCTATATAGGTAGAACAAGTAAAGCGTCATTTTAGACATTTATGACCAAATCAGTTCGGTTTTACTGGTCATCGTAACATATTAGCGGAGATACCACGAAAAATCTTTGATACTACGATATTTGCAGAAAACTTCCTCTGTTACATAATATAATTCTTATTTAAGGCTTTTCAATTCATTTGCAGATATATGGTATTGCAAGATCTTGTCTAGTTTCTCACTCATATTTAATATTTTACTCCGTTATAATTCTCAGGTTTCCATTCGATGCTATTCCTTGATAAGTCCGTATGCGATGGAACGTTTTCATACCCACTTCCCTCGCTTCGTTCCCAATCCCCTCACATCCTCAAGACTCAGCTGACCCTTCTCCATTTCCCAGCAGCTTAACTTACTCTCCACCCACTCCTTCCTCTCTTTCACATCTCTCCCAAGATCTCTTCCTATTTCCCTCTTCGCTCCTGAGGTGTGATTGCATGTGAACTCGCCTACTGTCTTTCACGTCCGTCCATATGTCTGCTCACCCATGCGCGTTCTCAAGTGGGGACCGAGGGCTCCTGATGCGTCGCTATGGAGATTTCAGATCGAATATATATTCCAAACCTAGAGAACGGAGTTGTTTAACACATTTTTGGGTGAATTTATGTTCAATTAAGAAGGTTCTTCAAACTCTCTTCTTGTTTTTTATTCCGATCACAATTGATTAATCATCATATTCCTATCGGTATTTGAATACGACAATAAAATTCAAGAGCTTAGTACATTAAAAAAATTAGAATTTCTGGAAAGGTGAATTTCACGTCATATTTTGTGTTTATGTATACCTTACATCACAGCAAAAAAGGTCGAATTCCGTAAATGGTTTTGTCCTTAAGTTAAAAAAACCGTGAACGATCGCAGAAAACAAAATTGGATCGAATTTGAGTAGAATGGGAGACAATCTGAAAGCAAGCGGAATAATTGAGAATGATTGAAAGTGAAACCACATGAACTGCGTTGAAATTACTTAACGATATTGATGCAAAAAATCTTCATGCCGAAAACGTAGAGAAAGCCACAGTGCGCCCACGCTGTAATTTACGCATCGCACGAGAGATTAATTGCATGGTGGGTGTATGGAGCCTTCAACATATCATATTTACTCAGATGGACTTGCGAAAGCCACGTAATGCGCATATTTTTCAATGCGTTTCCTTTCATCTTCACCATACGGAGCAGACGGAGGGGCGTCTCCATTTTAAGACTTCAACCCCTTTTCCCGAAAGGTTGTCTCTACCGAAACGAGACTCACGTCCTTTTGCGATGTTATCCCTCACTTTCTCCCGCACTCAACTTCCATATCCTCCCAGCATAAGACACCGGTCACGTGACGTCTTCTGCGGACGATTCCTACTTTTTGTTCGCGAGACGTGCTTCTGCTTCGTTCCGGTAGATCATCTCACTTTTCCCGAAAGTAAGAGTTTAAATTTGATACAAATATTTACAAGGAAGAACGTCTGTTCCAAGGATTCCACGAAAGCGAGAAGATCTCTGGAGTAGATAATTAAGTCTTCCATGTTAGTTCCGCTCCAAACGGATCTGATTCACAGAAAGGCATTGGAAAGTTTGCAGAAATTCCGTTTGGAAGAGCTGTTTTCTTTAATAACAATTTGATATTGATTATTTCTCTAAAGGAATGAAATTAAAATTAGAGGAAATGTGTTAAGGACCATGTAGATGCTGCCACCTTTTGGTATGTGACAGGCGGTGCTAGTTTGCTCTTTTTTGCATCTAATTGCCAAAGAAAAAAGGAAAATAACCTTCTTAAGTTATTCCTGAAAATATATCAGATATTCAATAAGTAGTACCAAATGCAAAATAACTGCCGAAACCCGGGATTGAACCAGTGACCTTTAGATCTTCAGTCTAACGCTCTCCCAACTGAGCTATTTCGGCGATCTAACAATATTAACATGTATGAATGATTTAGTACGTTAAGCAATTAAGTAGTTTTTGTAAGAAGAATCAATATATTGAGATTATAATGAGCATTGGGATGTGTTTATTTAAAAAACGATTATTACTCTATATATACTAACTATTATTACTCCTAATGTACCACCTTAAATGGGGTGTCAAGGTACTTCTTAAGTTGATTTACATACACAGACCGATTGCGTATCTATATTATTCTTCTTTATGTGATGGAGTACTTTAATTTACGTAAGCATGTTTAGAGAGATAATAATGCGAAGTTGAATGAATAGTTTAAAAGCTTCCATATATCTCAATAACTGTCAACAACCTTCTATTGCCTTATATTACTTCAAATTGTTAGATATTAATTCAATCGCAAACTTTATCTTAATACTAAAGCCAAGGAAAATAATTCACAAACTTTAACTTTATATGCAGTTTATCAAATTATAATCGGTTTTGCTTACTTAGGAGCCTTTTCGATCAAATAAACTCTAGTGTATGTATCAGTATACAACTTTCTTCAAAAGCTTCCTTGATATGCATATCTTGCCTTTATTATAAATCTGATAAATTGAAGGTAACACTATTCATTTGTTAATCTAAATTCAAAAAGTTATTTAAACGCTGAATATGAAATGGATTTTAAGTATCCTCGGCCCTCTCTTATTTTTCTGATTGAATAACTTAAATTGAAATGTTTATGAATGAATCCACATTATGAGAAAAGCCAAGAATGGATGAATCATGGATTGATGATGCCGAATCGAAACATGAAACTAATCCTTCAGCGATCATTCTATACTATTCTTACTCATCTAACTTCTCCAACTCTTACTTGTGAATAAAATATTCAAGGCCCAACAAAACAAAGATGGTGTTGGGTTGGTGTGAAAACCACATCACACGGTGTCCTTGGGCGGGATTCGAACCCGCAATCTTTCGCTCTGTGTACTCTGACACTTAATACGTTGCCGGGGAAGATTTTAAATTTAGTTCCACAATCTGTGTCGAGTTCCTGCCAAGTTATTGCTCCCTCGTAATATTGTTAGCATAGAGGAGCATGAATCAGATCTATAATTGCATACGGTAGCTTGCGATACTTTCGTTGAAATATTAACCCTTTTCGTCCAAGTTTAAGAAAATTTAAATATGTTCCAGTTTTGTCAACAACATGTTATGTTTCATTGTTATGCTTCGATCGGAGCATGTATGTATATTATTATGACTATGCGTGCTGCATACAGAAGAAGATAGATTAAGCCTACTCCAGGTATTATAAATCACACGAAGTACATGAAACCTTTATAATGCCGCATGGATGGAGTCACGTATCACGGTGGACCGTTATTGAAAGCCTGAGATGAGTTATTGAGTGGTGTCGGATTTACATCGATCTATTTCGGATATCTAATATCAATCGATATACATGCATAGAAACGATAGGCTACGTACTTTGAACTATGATACAAATGAGATTTTGACATTAACATTCTCAAAATTCACATCTGTGGGGAAATTTTCTTGCGATATTTTTGAAAAGGTAAAGGAATGACGCCTAGATATATTCAAAACTTCACAATATACATGCTGGTTTTTTAGGATTAAATTTCTATACGCATTGCTTAGATATTTGTCGCGTTCAGAATACCCTAAATTCGGGTTCTACTACATCCTAATTTTGTTATTCGATACCTTTATTTACGTCCGAGCAATGAGTTTCGCAATTGCAACTTTTAGTATCTCCATAAACAATATTAACGATCTCGTATTAAGTAGGGTATTCGAAGCTTTGTTTTCCACATACATAAATACTAAGAGAATTGAATTCTATCATAGAGTATATGTAAAAATCAAAATAATTTGCAAATGAAAATATAAATAATATGTAAACTACAGAAACTAAGTATTATGCCAGAGAGCATAAATTATAAAGATCAAACATTAATGAAATTTAGTTATAATTGGACTCATTATCAGACTCGAAATCCGTGATGAACAACATGATTTCTTCGTTAAGTTCTATTTCCTGGTATTCTCCACAAACATTCAGCTTTTAAGAGAGTGGGTTCTATTGGGGATGCTGTGAATATATTATAGTCATGAGGAATACTTTCAATATTTACTTTCATGAACATACTTTCTGTACCATCCCTCTTGTGCTTGTTCTGCCAAAAGAAAAAAAAAGTGACGGATTCGGAACAATACATTTCTGAGGTCCGTCCCTCAACATGGATATTATTATTGCCCGATTATCGTGAGTCTTACATCGGTCGTAGTAGATAGAAGAAAGTTTTCCAATCGTTAAGAGAGAGAGTACCCTATGTGATTCCCAATGCCGCCTGGATATTTGCCAAAGGAAAGGGTCGACAGAATGCTTATGATACTCGGGAGCATTAAAAGAAGGTTCTGAGAATCTCCGGGTTCTATTTCCGTGTTTTATGCGGGGGCAATGAACCCTCGGAAGGGTTCGTTCGTGTCCATTCATGCCTGCATTTTCCCTTTCCCTAAGAGACGCCAAATATTTGAATAGGAGATGCCGTCTTCACCTTCAATTTTCAAACGAACCTCACCTTGGATGTTTTTTGCCTCCGTCTAACGGGTTGGATGCTTCGCACCACAGCTTCCGACTCGAGTGGATGCACATCTCTTGCAATGGGATCTTTTCTTCCCTTGGAGGAAGTAGGATTTGGAATCTATGGGCTGTGTAATGATCCTCGGTCTTAAAATAGAGACTGTGAATGTTGACGTTTTTAGTGATCTTCCAACATTTCCTCTTCTTCTCAAATCGTGGTATAGCAGCATGAATGACGTTGTTTGGATTTTTAGAACTACCATTTTGACAACGAATTGAAAGAAATTTATAAGGATGTGTACGAAACCTTTTGATCTCCATGTTTCTGTTGTCTTAACTCTTATGATATTGATTCATTTTTTTCTTACAACTACAATTTGATCGATTCTAAAGATTGTCTAATTGAGAGTGAATTGCAGATGGGAACCTATTAAGGTTTATGAAGTTATACTCAGGCACGTTATTTTTTTCTTAATGATGTATTCGGTACAATATGGAGGGGAAGAAAAAAATAAATTTCTCAAAAATTTGAGATTTCATACTTGTTTACAATAAAATATTCTATTTGGATCTGAAAGAGTGACTAAATTTTAGTAAAACAATTTCTGTGTGCGAGAATCATTTTATCTGACTCTTTATAATTCTCATACACTGTATTAGTAAAGAACTTTGATACAGATAATTTTCTCTAAATTTGTCAGGATTTATTTAAGAAAATAACAAGTGTTTTATATTGAAATATCAATTTTTCCAAAAGAATCACTATCACTACTTTTTGTTGCGAAGAGTGAACTGTTTCTTTTTGCTTTGAAAAATCAAATTTCTCGGCGAGAGTAAAAGACTTTCCCTACTTTTATTTTTTCGTGATCGCCAGACGTTGCACTAATCCTATACGCGGAAATAGTTCAATTTCTTCGGTGTCACAGTGATCATAACTCCCTTAAGTAAGTCACGCGCAGGAGAAATCGCTTTCGCTTGGGAACAGGTTACTCTTAGAGGGGAATGCGTCCAAGTTTTGCTCGAAGGAGGTCGCTACCCGGCTTACAACAAGACCTTACTCCTAACCTTTGATTAGAGTTGGGAAAGGCTGGTATTGTGAAATCGTTAATCATTTGGAGTGTGCCTCCCTGATCACGTACAGATCCGCTTAAGAAGATGATAGATCAATCATTCTTCCGCCTTAACCCTCATTATTTACACGATGAATGAGGTGTAATACGTACCTGCATTACAAAAGAATTTATCTTATGCACGATTCTAGACAGGAAATACTACTATTCGCTCAATAACTCAAATGTGAAAAGTGTGCGGTACGTAATAAATATTTCGCGTATAGATAAAGAACCGATGAGAATTTTAATGATTGAAGGAAAAGATCTGAAATATAGAGATAAAATAAATGGTAAATATTTGTAACTTCGGTTTTGCAATCATTATTATTGCTAGTGGTAACTGAAGATTTCAATATCATAAATAGGTTTATTTTCGTATATATTTACCTTAAACTCAATCATTTTAAAAATATAATAATATATAATGAATATATGATTACAGACCTGGATAGCCTAAATAAAAGACGGCATCATCATAAATTTCAAAGAAAAACTATAGTTATTTAAAAGAAGTAAATTTTGAAATCCATCTTAATTAATCCAAATTATTTGATTTTAAGCAATCGTCTAAAATAAATTCACAGCTTTATAAATATAACATTTTTTATTATGATATTTCCTTGAAAGATTATAATTTATAGTGAAAAACTTGAAGCACTTAAGGTTACAATTGTCTCATACCCTTTTTCCGTTGGTTTCTGTTCCTCGAAAGTGAATCCCTTTCAGGAGAAGATGCCATCGAATCGTGGGAGAATGTCGTCCGAAAATGTCACTCTCCATTCATGTAGTTTCTATTCTCTTCCGTGTAAGAAGAATATCGCAAACGTATTTCCGTTTTAAAACCATAGTCTCTTCCCATTTTTGGAATTCATTCTCATTTCTTAATAAATCTGTTAAAACAACAAATACATTGTATAGATTATATAACTATCCCGTCTCTCGATTTCAAATTAAGCAATGTCTTAATACGAAAGCCTCACTTTCTGATAAATAAGCTTAGTAAAGAGGGAGCAATTGATACTTCACAAATCCCAGTTCGTTAAAATATTTTATATTTTCTGTTTAGAGAGCGATACATATTTACATAAAATTTAAGTTTCTCCGGTTCGATCCCCGATTTTGGCAGATATTATTCTAATGGTTACGTATGTGTTGATGAGCATATATTTCATATGTTCCTCGTTTAGGTGCATTATTGTTTTTTCTTTTCGATAATTCATTTTGGAGTTTTCAAGTTTAAATGCAAATTTTGATAATAATAAGAAATTATTATTATTCTCGAAAGTTATACAACATTTTTCTATTCTAAAAGTGTTTCAGCACATGATATGTTTTTTCGAATCAAAAAATTCATTAAGTTTGGTTAATGTGTTGATTGCTATTGTTCCTAAACTTTCATTAGGTTTCGATTTATATATACATCATAGTACATAATAAAGTAATCTTCACGTGATTTTATGAGAACCTCCAGTTTCCCATAGTGTCTTACAAATTTAAGATGAGCGTACCGAGAATCCCTCGTCTTCAAATATTCCCGACCTTTAAAGTCATTTCCTCCTTTCCCACGCTTATTCCACCTTGGAAATGATTTTCGGCTGAGATATGCTCTGGAAGTACCATCTGGCTTTACAAAACACAGCCTCATTACCCTTTTGATGTAATCTAAAGAGCGGAACATTTGCGGTTATTATCATTTCTCATACTCAGAGCACCGCTATCCGTACAATTAAGCAAAGCGGTATGTTCTTGAGGAAATGAGGAAGGAGATGTTGCCAATGATAACATAAATACTGAAGGTCGCGATTCAGAAAGATTTATACGACACCTCAAGCATTGCGTTCCCCAAAGAAGACACGGAAGTGCTCCAAACATGGCACAATGACTTGCAAAAATATTTATTGTGTTTTAACCATCCCAGTGATTAGATTTTTTATTTAATTTTCGTCTTGAATGATCATATTTAATCTGGAATATTTATCATATTATGATTATGAAGAATAATGATTCATAAAAATATACGTAAAACTTATGAATTGTCTTTGAAACATTATTTTCTATAAAACATCGATTTAAATCCAATCAATACAATCCTCTAACTTACCATTGTTACTGCCATCGCTCTTAGCTCTTCAAAAATGAAGTTTAGAGCCATTCAAATTCTTGGACTCCAGAGGTGTTTATTACAAATTATTAGAGTATATACAGTTTAAGGGCTGAAGAATAGCGTTTAATTGGAGACAAAGATTAGGTTTTCGGAGATAACGTAAACATTCGGAGATAACAGAGACACTCCCCAATTCAAGACCTTATCGAATATAATTAGGATGTTTGCTTGAGTATAGTTAGTGATAAATGGTACTATTTGAAAAGATTGTTTCCTATTTGTAATGCATCGAGGATAAAATAGCTTTGAAGCATACAGCCCCAGATCCTTTTACCATGCTATGGCAATTCTTCAATCGGAAAAAAGAAAAAAAGGCAACAATTTCTCGGATTAAGATATTTTCCGCTGTGTTTTTTAGAAATTTTATTTCTTCCATGACGTTCTCAATTCCTCGAACCGCAGTCTAGCGACACTAGGAAGGAAATGACAGCTGATACCGGTGACCTCCTTAAAAATGAAATATCCAAGACGGATTGCTGATGATTAAGTCATTTGTCCTTGCAGAATCAACGAACCGCGGCCTTGCTTTAAATGTAAAGGACGAGCTGTAAAGCAAGTATCCCTGAAGGTTATTGGGAGTCTGATTTAAATTCCGCTACCCTTAAATTAATTCATGTAAATAACGCACTCCCGGTATTTCTAATGAAAAAATGATTGAGGATTATCTCTGTGTTTCGTCTCTCCTCTTGAAAACTATTGCGATTGGTCTCATCTTACTTTCGCTTTCTTTGTTTTGAAACGAAAATTCTTGTCTTTGTAAACATTGCGCACGAAGATTGGGAAGAGATTTAACTTTATAGTAAATTCATAATATAGAAATACACAATGTCCAAGTTGCACTGCTTACGGATCATATCTAATACTTATCCAAACATTTATCAATTAGGATATGAAATTGTGGATGAATCGTGAATTAACTCTTTCATGAAGATATCCTTCGTGTATTTCAGATAGCAATGTAAAATAGAACATTTATGGAATCTCCCTATGAAAATAATGTAGCAAATTCACAGAAAATTTTTGATTAAAGCAATAAAAAAATAATAAAATCAAAGGATGCAAATTCTTGGTGTTTTACGAAGATTTTTATCAAGTGTATCATTTATATATCGAATTTGTAGCAATAATTCACAATGGAGCCGTCAATCGACAATTTATCTTTCCTTTGTCTATGTCTATGTAGATACCCTGCGAGCCACATTTTGGTGTGTGAATTCATTGCATCAATTAAAACGCGATTACAAGATCCTCTTGACCTTAAAGCTGAATTCTTTCCGATGTTTCTTAAAGGTCATCGGATGGAGATTAACTGCTTCGTTTCAACAGTATCTCATCAAAAAAATTGTCGGTCTTTATCTTTTACGCTATCGAAATTCTTTTCCAAAATATGAGGGGGTAAAAGAATTTATTGCATAATTGTAATTTAAAATAATGAAGTTAGCGTTATGAAAAGTTCACTCTGTTTCCTTACATTACATATAAATAGTGAGCCTTGATAAACTGTTATATGAGTAATACTTGGCACACCTTAAGCGGTGATTTATGGTAAAAGTGGTTGACCTTTCTCTTAGTGCATATGATTCACTACAATCTTACATTTTCTTCAGTAGTGTTATGGGGACGTGTAAAGTTACGGAATGATTTACTCTGTTCCTAACAATCTAATTGGAGGTCTTATTCATAATGTTCATTCAGACTTTCCTTTTCCATTAAATGGTCCGTACATATTTCACTCATTTATCAAAGTTGCTGTATTGTTTGCGTCTTTTTTAAGAAATTTATATTTTGCATGTACATTTCCATCCACACTATAGTCCAATTATCACTGCCAGTGATGTGTATATATATTTATGTTCTCAGGCGAAATAAATAAAATCTGACTACCGCCCTGTTATTCATAATGAACGAAATAGATCGCATCTGTGTTTTTTTTTAATGGAAATCAAATTCTGTTTATCTCTAACACGCATATTATTTTATATTCTTTAACTTACATATTTTTCTCAAAGTTCAATTGTATGATAATTATTGCAAAAAATTATTTCCATAAAAAGTTTGATTGCTGTTAATACTAGTTATGCATATGAGTCATGTACACTGAAACCCTAATTTAAACTTTTAGAAGTACATAACTAAAATTCAAATTAATTTAAAAGCTTGGAATTCAATACATTAAAACTAATCAATCCTATTCTATTAAGTAGATATTTCACTTCAACTATTAAAAATACACATTAAATATTACAACAACTTTAAAATTTTCATTAGAAGAATACCTTTCAACTGGTGTCCTTAATATTTTCTGATGTCAACAGATATGAAAATTTTATCTTTGAGGTAAATAAGCGTTTTAAAGACTTCAAAAGAGAAATATAAAACGAAGTTTCGCTGAATATTTCCTCTTTGCACGATCCTCTTCACTCTATTGCTATTCGAATCACTCCACCGGTGTTTGGAGTGGCCTCAGTTGTTCCCTCGAGTAGCGTGACAGTAGCTCGACCGTGACACCGGCCGTGTCCAAAAACGGCAGCTTATTTAATCTCTGGTACAAAGATGTATGAAGGACCCTTTCCTCTAAGCGAATTCGGCGGTCTCTCGTCGTTGGAAACTCTTTATGCATTTCGTCGTTGCCGCGTAACGCACGATTCCTATTGACAGTTCTGGTCAATGCACCTGACGATAGATTTGCTTAAGGAAATGAATGGCTGTAATTTCATGTCAAATTAGTACTTAATTATTCCATTGTAATAAGTTCCATCCACTTCGACTATTTTCACGTTAATTCGCGAGTTATAAACTTATCCTCCTGTTGCTTATAAACTTATCCCCTTATCTACTTGTTGCTAGTTTCGGATTAAATGACAAACTATTTAAAACCATTTTTATGTCCTGTTTGATAGATTTATATTCCTTAGGTCTAAAAATTTTCTTAATTTAAATGATATTTTTCGAAGATGTTTTCAAATCGTTTTGCTTTGGAATATATAGTGTATAAATAGTATACAAGTTTATGTACTACTGTAGTATAAAAAACGCACGCTTTCCACTTTCATTTACCATTCAAACAGTTTATCCTCGTCTCTGGCGTAATCATTGCTCATTCCATTGAATGACTACACACTCCAAGTTTTCGAATCTTACACACCGCCTACGTATGGAAAAAGATGCAAAACAACCGACGTAGTTTGACCTCTGAGGACGAGAGGAGAACTCTGCATGTATTCCCGGCTGAAAATGACATTCTATACTTCGAGGACCACCCACTATTCCAATCAACCACGTTCCCGAGCATGAAGCCCATTATAATACGGCTTGTATCGCATCAACCCCGCCGTGGTTCGTACCGTCCTCGTCATGCGGGTAGGCGCTGAGTTCCGCTCCCGTCGCGTGCCCTTTAGCCCAAGGGAGGAACTTTCTCTTCAGCTCATCTTCATAAGACGTGAATCGTCATCGGCAAAATCCGAACGATTTCTCTGCAAAACCCTTTCGATAGGAGGATGAGGAATGAAGAAGATCCTATTGTTCAACAGGGAGGAGACCGCCTCACGAAGAAAGCGAACGTTACTGGGGTTTCCGTGGGAAACGGGCGATTTCCTTTTCGTCTTACGAATGCAAATCTCCCCTTTCGAGAGGTTATAAATGGTGCATCTTTCCGTCATTCACGATCGGAACCGCTACACAAGAGTTTTGGTCTGGGTTCAACCGAGCGAAAAAACTTTCCCCGTTGCCGTAAGAGCGAAGATTTCGTAGAAATGTCCTATCGGGGCGTGTCCGCGTTCCAAGACTTTTTTCGTTTTGTTCCCATGGGAAAGGCGGTCGAAGGGGTTGTTCCGGCCTCCAGACGCAAATGATAAATTAATATCGGCGCGAGCCGACGGTTGCATGACGTATCCCTTTCGTAGAAATGCACGGTAAACTGCAAGGGGTTTTACAAGCTTCGTTGCCAATTAGAGCATGGAGACATGCTATATCCCGTCTTCTCGGGTCTCGAGGCGACCTAATTTGGCAACGGTGCATACGGAAATGTGCATATTATTTTCATGAGACATTATAAAATATATCCTAGAAATACAATATATAATACCTTCGCTGCACATATCGGTCACAGAGATTAAAAATAATTTGGAAATTTTCATTTCTTATTCAAACTCTTAACTATACAGCTACGGTATAAAACTTGTTATTTGATTTGAAAATATCTCTATTATTACATCTTTTCCAACTAGATTTTGGTAAGACCGTTTTTCGAAAAGTGTTCCTCTTCTTATCAATAAAAAAAACACTTATTCATTTAATTAAATGAACTTGTTCAACACTTGCTATTTTGAATTTTTTTCACATTGTTTGTCACATGAAATGAGACTTACTTACAATAAGGAAAAAATTATAGATAAAATTGCGGCTAATTTCATGAATGTGTAAATAATTAAATAAAAATGAGTTCTTAACAAATTTGATTATTTTTTTTCTTTGTGATAAATAGCTTATATTTATATTTGATGATGAATTGTTCACGCGAAATCAATGACATGCAGGCGTTGTTGAGTCATGCGTTCATATCACGAAAAAAGCCATCGCCATGCACAATTTGCTTCAGTTAAAAATTATTTATCGCGGAATTCAATAGAAAGATGCTATTTGTGAAAAATACTTAATATAAAAACTCAAGTTAAGAATAACCATAACATCTTTTTGTCTTAGTGTACTCGAAATTTTTAAATGTTAAAACGTTTGTTTACTAAAGGCAAATGGTACTTATCTCAATCAAATTCCATACAGTTACTGAATGGCGAATTATAGAGTTACGAAATCTAGTTCTCGGTATAACACGGAATGTTTATTAGCTCACCAACTTGATCAGAGGGCATGAAATGCGTTAACAAATGAATGTAACTCCCTTTGGCCACAGGCTGCATCACACACCAGAGAATACCTTGAAAAAAACAGAGGGATTCTGGAACAGGTTTGGCTTCTTGATGACTAATCCCTGTGCTTCTTTTCTTTTCCATGCGGCTGAAAGCGTCTTGTTCACAATAATTATTTTCACCCCTGGTTTTATTCATTAAATTCTGCATTCGTAGCTACTACGTTTTGCGATTTCATAATGACTGATCTGAACTGGTATTCCACTGATGCTTGTTGATTCGTTGTCGATGGAATCTCTTCAGAGTATATCCATTCGGTGACTTTAGTTTAGAACGATTCAAGGTGCCTCTTGATGTCTCTCTGCATTATAGTCTATTCAAGATACGAAGAAAAAGTTGCTTATTTCGATATGAAAAATCTAGTTTTCTTCACGGATAAAATTGTATAGAATAGAAATTGTTTCCTTGTCTATTATGCAATAAGCCCATTCAGAACGGTGATAAAAAGACTTTCCATTTATCAAGTACCACATCCGTTGATTGAGTGGCAAAAGAGACCTCAGGGAAATGTAGCCGAGGACGAATGGCTCCCGGAACTCCTTATTGTCACGATTATACCAATGAACAAGGTACTGAGGACATATACTAGGCGTACTTTCACATTCTATAAACTCATTACCAATCCATCCATCAGATATTCTTTGAGTATTTTTCTTGAAAGTATCGGATACCTATCGCTAGCGAAGGATTCTCTTTACAAAATTGATCTTACGGAATTCCGCAAGAGAAAATGTTGTTTGTATTAGAATCGAATAAGAACCTATTTAAATATATTCAATTTCTTCTCGTTACTATAAGGTTTATGGTTTAGGAATATTTTTTATACAGAAAAAGAAGTAATGATATGCCCTTTTTTCTATCAATGCTTTAGTGATTGTTTCCAGCTGAATATCCCTTGATTCTAAAGTAAATTTTTCTTATTGATTATAAAGTTTTATTTTTTAAATTTTGTCTACATTTCAAGAAGATTGCAGAATATTACGAAGCATAATAAAGTTCTATTAAATCTTTCGGCAAGAATCCATTCTTTTAATCTCATGCACCTGTTGCAACAATTATACTACAACCCCTGTTATCGTACCATGATACTCTCCCTCACAAATTCAAATTTGGAGTATGATGGAGTGTGATCATACGATCAGTTATTGCTCTTTATGCATCCATATGTTTGCTTTTTCGGCTTCGAATTTTCGAAAACCTCGTCGAATCACTTCCAGTCGACCCTGCAATGCAACGGCTTTGGGGAGGGGGATGTCTGCAGCGATGCATTGTTCTCTTCTCCTCATCCCCCAAACACTGCACACATCTTCAGAAAGCCGCCGAAAGGGAGGAACGGTTGGAGACTAAAAATTTCTCGGAAAAAATGGAAGAGAATCGGAGCGCAAAACTAGTTCTTCCACCTCACCCACCCCTGAACAAGGAGTCCCTCAAGGCACACAATCCGGACCAACTTTATTTCTCATCCCTCATTCACTTTGCGGGGAGCACGCGAATTCTCACCACAGTTCCGATGCTAAAAGTATACGCGTTTTGCGACTCGGGTATTAATGAGAAGGATGCCGATGTGGAAGGGCGGTGATGTGCGTGAGCCCTAAGGGATTCTTATTATACTCATCCCAAATCGACTTTTTCTCATTCCATGGCGTCTGTCAGTAACCTCCCACCATTCTCTTTGTTTCCCAGACTTCGAACTTATCCTTTTTTCCTTTCCCTTTCTTCATTCCAACACTTTCCCTCTCTCTGCACCTTCTCCCCTTACCTAGCTGTGCGTTTCTCTCTTTTATTCTCTGTCCCTGCTACTGTCATTTTGCCCTCATTCCTATCACACGTATTCTGACTCTCGCAATAGCTCTAAATTGTATACTACTGTAGATAGATATGTTTGAACTTAACTGACGAAAGAGTTTATAACTATGTTTAAATCAACTACAGTTATAATTAGATAAGAAAAGTGGATTGAAGATATCATCTACCTTTGATCCGCGTATCTACCGCGTAGAAATTAGTATTCAGTCATTGGAAAATATCTCAAATGGGATAATTGATTAGTTCAAATCTACCTGCTGTAGAATTATAATCATCATATAATGTACTTTAGTATTTTTAATATCATTAAAGATTCGAAATTGATTAATTTAGATGGTAAACATTCATTTACTTCCACTAGAAAATTTGTGTTATTCCGTTCTCTTCAGGGGTCCTTGTATTTTTACTTTCGTAAACATGGTTCTAAACTTTGAATAAGAGAAAAATTTTATCTTTGTATCATCCATTCGACGGTTATTTCTTTTTGGAATGATACTCAAGAGGGAAAGTTTGAAGGAATCAAAATCAAGGATCCATTTTCGAAAGCCTCCAGAGATATTAAGATACTTTTTGGAAAAATCTTATCTAACTTCCATAACAGTCATTGTTATTTGGACCCAATGGGGCATTATTTCACTCTCCATAGAAAAAGATTGGTAAAAACTCCTTCACTATGGTTTTTATATGTCTGTAGGTCATCTTTCTCCATTCCCTCCAGTATTTTTCCCCTCTTCATTTTGTGATATCATTACTTCCTTTGATGACTTTCTTTCAAGCTATTCCAATTAATAAACCGCTTCCATTCGTCTCCCTTATATTCCCATTTTGTATTAGCTTCATCTTCTTTCAAAAGGCGGGTCGCACAGGCGATTTGGTCCTTTTTACTTCTCCGTATAAAGAATATATCCCCCGTTCCTTTTACGGCCTCTCTTTCTTGTTTCTTTATTTCACGTTCACTTTCTCCTTCTTCAACGCTTTCTCTTTCCATTTCCGAGCGCTTTTTTCCTTCTTTTCACTTCCCTTATAAGCTACTTCTCTTTGGAATCCATCTTTCTCATCCCAAGGACTTCTGAAAGTCGACTCAGCCGCGGTTAATTTTCCAGACTCCGTCGCAGACGAATGTGCTTCGCTGAATCGTTATCGTGACTTGCAACGGATGTCTTCGAATTTTATTTCGATATTTTTCCATCGAGGCAGCCGTCTATAGTTTAAGCGTCCGGATGAGGGAACCTTGTCAATCCTCTGTCTTCGAGGAATGGTGCATTGAAATAACGTCTTATTTCATGCAAACTCTGGGTGTAGCACTAAATAGATCTATGCTCAGATGGATCGTGGAGGAAACAACGTGATCCATATGCGGGATTGACGGCAATTACTTAGGTAAATCCTTTTTTTCGTGTAGCAAATCGACTTGTAGAGAAATATGATGAGAACATAAGCTTCATGGGATTGAAAAAAGGGTAACCTACTATCAACTTTTCCGGAAATTCAACGATCGTTAGAACTAATATGATTTTTTTTGTACGTTCATTATTTTAAAACGTCTTTAGATCTATTCATGTATTCCAAAAGTTTATTTTTTCCATTCAAAGCCTATGGAAAATTTCTAAAGCGGGAAATTGTTTTTTAAAGATGTAAATTATCATTTTGAGCTTGCTATTTCTTTCATAAAAATATCCTAATTATTATGCAATACATTTAAATACTTTAATTTTAATATAACTGATAAGTTTTGGAATATGTTTTAAATTTTATTTTTTTTTTAACAATCTCCTTAGTAAATTAATAGGTTAATATCATCGTTTTAGATTAATAGCGTTTTACTTAATACTGTACAGAGAATTTGAAGGAAAATCGTTTGCTCAGAGTAACTTTTCGGTTGACTGCCTCTCTTTGTATCTTGAACTGATCACCATGATAACTTAACATCAACATTATTTCCAGGACAGGTCTAGTGGAAATGAATTAAATAAATAAAATTCAATAACATATGCTTTTATTCAATAACATTTAACTTATTGTTCTCTTTTCCCATTAAGAGGTAAAATCAAATCAAATTCTGATTCATTTCATAAGTCATCAATCCAACGTGATGAATATTTTTAGATCGATGATGTTACGAGATTGAAATTAAGTCTCGTAACGGATATACGCGTGGCCTAGGACGCCTTGTGTGATTTAGGAATTTATTGCCCTAAAGACCTTTCCGTTGCAAGGTCATCTTTTGTGCCACCTTTCTAAAAGGATTAAGCAACAGAGTGAATTGTAGTATAGAAACGTAACACTTTGAATTGGAAAGTGCTGTTGCAAATCTATTCTCTTATCAGCTCTCTAAAGCAGTGCGTCCAATCAAGCGATAGTAGATAATTAGAATACCTTAAATACCTATTTCTACAATTTTTGGTACAGGGTGGGATGCTGTTTGTAGTTTTTTCTTAAACGGAATGTTTTTGATAAAATTTGATATTTTCAAGATTTTATAATTACGTTTTCAATTGAATGAATAAATAACTAAACTCTGTAGAGAATAAAAGTGAATAAATAATGAATATTTTTCTTTCTAGCATTCTGTTGTATATAAATTGAAGCTTATTGCTGCATAATTAATAGATATTGTGAGGAATTTATAATAAAAAATTGATGTAACTAACTTTCTTTCACTTTAAAGTATAGGTAATCTCGAATAAGGGTAAAATATGAATTTTTCTTCTAGTATTTAGGTAGTTTCTCTACACCATTTATCATTAAACTGGCATAATTTGAAAGACCAAAGTTATAAAAAATATATCTTCAGAGCTAAGGTTTTTTTGCGCATTTTATACACAACAGCTTTCTCTTTCTGGAAACTCATCACTAGCTCCCTGAAATCACCAAATTATTAGAAAGAACCATCCATAGTTTTTACATGGGTCCTTGGGTGATGCTCATAAAAAAGAATAAGCTACGACCGGTGTCAAGATTTGACTTTTACAATATCTCATAGTGATCCTTTCTAAATTCTTCTTCCCGAATGCCCTACCAATCGTATGCTAAGGAAACCTTGGAATACTTTCTTGCTATTGACAATCATCCAATCTTGATAACTCCATGCTTTCATGGACCTTACTCTTATCAAACAAATCTGCTATATTCAGTAGAGTGTACACGTATTTGTCTAACTGTCATTTATTAGCAAAGACTTTACCTTCTTTGAATCCATTCTCAAAGTAATATGAATATCAAATAGGTTTAATTTTTTCATATTGAGATAAACTTTATCGAGCATAATATATGGTTTCTTCTTGGTAGAATCACAATTTAATTAAAGAAACTGAATTTTTTTCTCTAAATTTTTGATAGGAAACATGTATCATAACATAACATAAGTGTACCATTTTAATTCTATTTATTTTCAATTAAAAACGATATGTTTAAATCTTTCCTTTATAAATTTATTATGTATTTTCACTAAATTTTTAAGTCGATAACATGTGTTTTTAATCAAAATCTTGGAAATAATTGTCTGAATTATTAATAGATCCATACCATGTCAAGTTAGAATGGAAAGAGGAAAAAATAATTTTTCCAGTTATATTAATTAAAATACACCCTGTTGTGGATTTTTATGAACGAAAGCATTGTTTTTATGCCCATGCTCTCGTGAATTCGACATACATCATTGGGAGGCCGAATGCATCGCCAAGAATAACTTTCGCTTCCATTCAGTTCCAAAACATCACCGGTGTTAGGACATCCCTTTGGTCCTAAATTAAACTCCAATTTCACTGCTATTACTCGCATCCACTTTTTGCTCCTCTGCGTAATGGGACCTCGGTGTGACGTCGGCTGTGTTTGCAATGCTCTCCGCAAGTGGTTTTCAAGCCCTATTCCCTTTCGATTGTCTCATGAGACCGCTCTTGTCGTTGCAGAGGAATGGGTGACTCGTAAGCGAGTGGAGTTGACGACTACGAGGCAGACCGAGACCAGAGTCAAGAGGCAAGTGGAGTTGGACGAAGAAGGCAACGTCGTTGGAGATTCTGGACCAATAGTGACCACCAGTACCACAGAAGACACCCACTCCGAGGAGCAGAAGCACACGGAGGTGGGTTTCCCTTACTTTCATGGACATAGTTTTTGCCTACTTCAATTCTATGTTTCAGTATTTACTGTGAGGACTTCTTATCCTGAAATACACCTCAACTGTGATGGCATATAGAATTATATCACAGTCACGTGCTTTGATTGGTTATGTGCGTATCGAAATTCATGAACGGTCACGATGGTAAATCGAAAGTAGTACATCAGCCGTTCCACTTTTTTGTGCAGGGTAACATTTCATTTTCAAGGAAACAAAACTGAAAGAATTATATCTGACTCAGTTTTATTTTATAACATGAGTTTATCAATTTTTAAAATGGTATTATAAGTAATCTCAATAATAATTAGGTTATCAGATAATAAACAATAAAACCGATGATTATTAATTTCGATTAAATTACGGTAAATCGATATATTTGAGTTTACACCTTATTTAACTTCACATGCCGATACTTTTAATAATATATCACTATAATTCTCCTAATTGTAAATAAACATTTAAATTCAAAATTTAAATTTTCATCATGTCTCTCATTTACTTGGTATCACTGATGTAATATTTTTTGGAAAGCTAATTCTGTAATCTATTTTGAGGCTCTCATTTCTAGTAATTAAAAACTAAATTTAGAAATCTTTTATGCAATATTAAAGAACAGAATTTGTCATCTTTTTCGTATGGATAAATCATTACCTCAGGTATAACTTATTTCTGCTTCGGTAGTTCGGGGTGTTGAAGGTTATTCAGCCAAAGAAGTGTTTTATTTGTACAATTTTTATATTTTCATTGCATTAAAACGAACAAATAAATAGTAAAATAAGAGAAACTAAAATTTTCCGGCTATTTTTCAGTGTTAATGGAGTCGTGTGAATTGTCACCTCGAAATACACTCTACTGAAATGACTTTTGCGCAGAATATTCTCCATCAATGATTTACATCTCATTTAAAAAAGCGATTGCGTGAATTACTCTTAAAACATTCCTTTCCATGAATCACTGACGGATTCCTGCATTTCAAGCAAAATGGCGAGCCCATCTGCATATGTAATCGATGCCTGTTGGCTAACGCGCAAATTTCAAAACCAGTTAAATAAAGTACTTTTGCAACCATTAATTATGAGTATTCACCTAGTGTTGGTGCTCTGCCATGCACGCGAATTTGTAAATCAAAATATTTTGGCATGTAAATGGAATTAACTCTGTTTCAAGGACAGAGTAATTTAAAATGCATATAAAAAGAGTGTTGCGGTACATGCGTTGATGTGGTGATGGAAATCGATCGCGTGTTTGAAGGCGGATGGGAAGAGTACGTGAATAACATAAGTCATTATATTTATATATCATCCCAGCATTGATAAACAGGGAGGCTTTTGCAGCGAAACAGGGAAATGTATTGATATCTTTACATACGAGTAGATACGGGAATATTGATGAAGTTGCTGAAAGAATACCAATATGTACAATTTCTTTGGTAAAATAAATCACAAAGGTACATAAACATAAAAGAAGGATTGATGTGGAAGAGGTAATAAAATCTCCTCGTATAAGATCAGAGACTGGAAGGCTGAGAGAATTTAAAAAGTTAAAAAATCGTATCGCCCATGAAGAACGGAACATCAACTTTATCATGAGCTGTTAATTTCTTGACTCTGGAGAAAAAACAAACATACACAGAAATAGATTATATCCCCAATGAAATCCACAATTTCTTCCCTAAGTATACGACGTGAACCAATGGGAGAGGGAGGATAAAACATCAGAGTAAAACTCAATAAAAGTCCTGTTTGAAGCTATACAATTTTCAAAAATTGCTCTCTCAGTCATATTATAGATATCCATTGTTCGTATTAGTCTTTGAACTAAACTAAATTGGTTCCTCTTAGAGGGTTAGGTATGTGAATACGAGAATACCTATGTTATGTTGGTTGGAATACCAATGAATGTAAGAATAGAATAATTACAATAGAATATCATCAATTCTAAATTCTTTCAGAAGTTGGTACTTACTTTTTGCTCTTTTAAATGTCTCCTGAAATAACTATTTTTTTAGAATTCTAAAAAATTTTTCAGTAAAATAAAAATGCGTCGAACAAAAAGTTCAAGTTTCAACCAATGATCTTGATCTAATTATATGGAATAACGGAGTTGCAAAATTCAGAAAAATTTCGTTAAATCGTTTACTTTGAATTATATAACTCTCAACACGAGTTATGAGTGCTTCAAATACTACTCGAATCAATCTATGAAACTCCTATGACAGCGCACAAGGGCAGTAATACCAAAGTACTCTTATTTAAATTCGCTGAATTTCGCGACATGAGCTAAATCTGCTTTCGGATGAAATATCCCATGACCTCGTCCGCGGAGGGAATGTTTAGTGCGAATGATTGTGTCATCTCTCCGTGTGATCGTTGGCTTTGTCCGCATCCTTGAACAAGGTCGGACGCATTAATTCTCAATTTAATTCGCAGCCAAGAACGGGCACCTTTCCAGCCACAATATAGTATCTGCTATTTGCATATGGGTATTGTTGTTAACAAGGCGGTTCGCGTCGCTGAAACATTTCATGCGATCTGACCTTTGATTCGTTCTCATCTATGAATGGGTCACGGATTGATAATTATTCAGCCCTTGATCGCGCGTGTTGTTTATTTCCCGATCCCTTGCATCTCTCTATTGGACAATGTGCAATCTGTTGCCACGTTTACGAAACGATTCCATTGGTCATCTGATGTTTCCAAATTTATGAGAGGCGATGTTACGAAAGCTTCTTCTATATTAGATTTGATTGAATTATCCGAGTGAATTTATTGAGTTTGTACGCAAAAAACGTTTTGATATTGGTTTTTCTAATCAATATTTTTTCATCCAAGAGTGAAAAAATGTAGCTTCAGCTGATGCTATCGAAGCTGTGATCGTTTTCTTTCATTTATTATCAACCTGTGCCTGCCTACGAATGATGGTTTCTTAAGATTCATGAAATTGGGAATTTCAAATTACTCTTAAAAGAGGCTTTTAGACATGATATTTTAAGATAAATTTACCTTTCAAACTGCTTTCGTGGGCCATACCGAAGAATAATTAATATATCTCTTTCGTGTATTTACGTCATTATTTGCCTCATCGAAAGTAATTCGGTACACGAAATTCAGGTATTTAGTTAGTACTGTTGAAGACCATAAATGATAGATTGAACTTTATGACTAAGTTTCTTATTTGTCACTAGCGATAGTAGATGTACGAAAAGAGTTGTGAAGGATTCGATAATCCCATCGAAGCGGAGCTCATCAGTATGTCATTTATCTATTTCAAGTCCTTTAGCTGTTAAAACTGAATAACGTGAACTCATTCATTGATAGAAAAAATTAACTCCGATACTGAAAATTATGGCCTCCGAAAATTTATGAGGCAAATGATGGGAACAAATTGAAGGATTAACTTGACATCCACAGATTGGATTCGCTTTCGAAAACAAGTTACTCGTCAACGACGATATTTCATTGTATTTTACAAATTACAGCTGTACGGATATGAGACTAGTAGTTTATGAGTTCGTCTAACTTGAGGGAAATATAAATCATTCATTCGATAAGTTGATTTTTAATTGGAAATTTAAAGATATCGGTGACTGAAGACGTTTTATGAACTAAGCGTTGAATATTCATCGTTTGAGTTCTTTTTTTATCAGCCGAATAATTCGGATCGACGCCTACGGGAAGGGTGTGAACGAGTGGAAACAATCGCACACGTGCATATCGCGTTTAATTATTGGAATTTCATTGCACGTTGAGTGGAATTAATTACTCATGTGAGCAGGTGTTATTCAATATGCTACTATTCTCCTCACGAAATTCATACTCTTCAAGTTAAAAAAAAAACTCTTAACAAATGCTCTTTGATTGCAAGAATCTCATCTTTTATCAAAATTCATTGTTAAATTATCTTTTCACAAAGAGAAAGTAATAAGAGCTCTTTAACACCGTGACAGTAATGAGCTAAAATTATACATGAGGTTACATAAATAATTGGTGCTAATATCTATAAATGTGTGTATAAATTTAATAAAAGTTCAAGAATTTGAATGATAATGAACATCGCGTGATATATTTCTGAATAGATCTGTTTGTTTCTTGGGCCTAAACAGCTGTTTCACGTATGTTTTAATAATTGTTAAAATATGCAAGTAGTTTACTCATATTACCTAAGCGGAGTTATGTAGCTATAATTTATTTTGTACATAATTTTACTGCTTATTTTTCAATTCACTTGATTTATAAATTTATTTATAATTATATAATTATTATAGTCTATGTGTAACTTTTTTCCCGTAGAACTATATATGAATCCTTTGGTAAATGATCATGTGACCGTTTTATCAACAACTTAACTCGAATTGGTCCAAACATGACTCGTTTATCCATGATTCCATTATTTATAATGATTTAATTTCATTTTCTATGTATCTTTGATTCCCAAACAGCACCGGGCCATTGGACCCGACGACGAACCCCTGCCTCCACTCGAAGGCGATGCCACTTCAGTGACGAAGGCTCTGGTGGCCAACGCAGAGGACGGTTCTGTGCTGGTGAGGGAGGTAAGGGAGAGAAAAGTCAAAACGAGAGAAGAAATCGAAGAAGTTAAGGAGACTGAAGACGTCGTACACCTTGGGGACATCACAGACGAGGTGAGGAAAAACAATTCATAGGAAAAACTATGTGTGGTCGAAAAACATACAGAATGCGGAAGGCAGCGTGGCCGAGCGGTCTAAGGCGCTGGTTTTAGGCACCAGCCCGAAAGGGCGTGGGTTCGAATCCCACCGCTGTCAGTTATTTTAGCAAAAAATATTTGATTTCCGGTTTCCATCTTATTCATAAATATTCAGAGATGAAATACTTGTATACTTTTTCCAAAATAGTAATGGCTTTTTGATATGACTACAGATTACATTACCAACTACGCTTTGTTTAGTAAAGTTTGTATTTCATTTTCTCGGTTTCATTTACTAAATGTTGGAGATTAATTGGTCCTCGATGATATTGATATTCATTATATAGATATTGAGTTGTTTATTTATTGAAAATCCCCTTTTGGTGCTGGTGCATAAAGGTTTTGTGTACAAAATAATATGTTTGATTGTCTTGATCACGACATCGATTTTCAACTGATAGTTGACAATTGAGGAACACTTAATTTGTCTAGAGCATAATTTATTTATCTATTTTAGGTTATTCCATTGCCTTAAACTTATAAATCCTGTTATTAGTTGTTAATGTAGAATGAGGTAGCATAAACTTAGATCAGCATTAGTAGAAATAGAATAAGCCAGTGTTCCGTTAAATCCTTCTGGTGATAATAGATAATTGAACCGTTACGAAAACAATTATTGCAAAGTACCCTTCGGAAATTATTTACCACTATTTTTTCCATGTGATAACCTCATTGAAGCTTATGTAAACAGAAATGGAAGATTTAATGGGTAATTGCTACATAAAATAACGCACTAGGTAATGATAACTGTTTTACCTATTTCTGTCTCTTCCTTTATATGGAAACTGTTTTTCCTCGGACGATTTCTTCATAGAAATGCTCGTAAACAACAGCCCCTTGACGTAGCAATCTCCATTCCGCATCACCATCGCATTACAAAACTAATTTTTCAATGTCGCTAACTCAACCGAGTGCAAATCGCTTATCATCAGGTGTTACGGATTTCAGTTCTCCGGAGAGCAAGGCCATTCTACGCCGTGATATTCACTCGCATCAACGCCCATTTATGCACTTGCGACCTTATCAGTGATTGGAAAGAGGAGTTGACATGTAAACTCGTATGACTTATCTTATGAAGGCATGTGTCACGACTAAGATGTTTATGCTTCTTCTATGAGGCACTCCGTGTATTTTTAGCACATACGTAAAGTGAGCTGTTCTTCTGAAAAGAGCTCCGAAACTGTTCCCGTATGTTACTCGTTGGGATAGCTGCAAATACTTTTACAACAAAGGTTCGTTTAAGTTTCTCGTTGTAAGGTAAAATCAGTTTTGAAGTCTCTGCAGAAACCTTCAGTCAACATTACAGCCAAGTAAATTCAATCAAAATTTACCACCAGGATATGTAAAATTATATGTTATTAAATGATAAAAAACATATTCGTATCGTATCCATGAATGTTATTTAAGTTGTGCTTAAGCCTTAAGTTGTTCATTTCAAGGCATATTATATCTTATCGATGACCGAGGGGTTCTTATTCGTATACTTATAACACAGCTAATATATAAGACTCTCTAAAGCCGTCATTCATAATCCCCATAATGAGAGAGATGATTCTTGTTGATAAATGTAAGTTTATGCAAATTGTACTACCGTGAAATCCATCCATATCCATCCATCTATCCATTCCATCAAAATATTGTAACACGATAACCACTTCATCTCTGCCGACGACCACGCAATAAGTTCACATCGGTGCACTCTGAAGAGAAATGGAGGGATGCCTTATCGTAGTCATTCGAGTGATTTCGCCTGAAGATAGCCTTTTGTTTCCTGGCAACGCATTTGCGCCTCATTGTTCACGTACGATAAGTCGCCCGTGTGCGAATTCGCTCTGGCAGCGGAGATGGCGGGTGTAAGCGATAGGAAGACGTCGCATCGGAATCCGGGAGTTAAGTGGTCGTAGACACTGCGTTTTTCAAATCTGTTTACTCTGGTGTGGTTTCCCTTCCAGCAGTTTGCACCTCAGGTGAATGCATTTCCGTCCAGGATTTTTACCATTGAAAATTCCTCTAAAAAAGGTCAAGGGTACTGTGAGAATACGTAACACTTGTCTCTTTGTTTCCATAGATATTGAAGTGCCTTTCTTGCTACATCAATCGACGATAGGGAAGAAAAGGGAATTTTAAGCGTTTTAGAAATATATTTTATTCAAATATTTACTAAAATAGAAGTGATCATGCAATTATATCCAATTTTTAGAAGACCAACCAAATTTTAAGTAATAAAACCTCTTATATATTTATCTAACAGATTCATTAAGTTATCAATTAAAATATTGCACAATATCATTAATATGTATTCTTAACAAGGCCGCCATTTATATGATTGAAAATAGAAATAGTGCTATTCCAAGATGAACACAAAAGGTAGATTAATGTCCACTCAAAAATCAAATATTTTCTAAACAGATTGAAATAATGCAAAACCTTTTCCCAAAGCAACCTTGAGGTTAATATAACTTATATTTGAATTTTCATCATAAATTATTTTAAAATCATAGATGTCCTCTAAATTTAGTATATGTTATTAATATTATAGAATAATATTATATTATGTAGGAAAAACAATACTCTATAACCATAAATGAACTCTAGGCGGAGATAGGGTCAAATAGGATTGGATTATCTATTGCTTCATCATCTGGCAATTCTGGAAATGCAATAAATAGAATAAAAGTTTTTAACTGAAAATAAAAGATATGATTTTTCCATATATATTGCTGTATATACGCGTTGGAGGATTGATAAATATAATTATCAATAAAATTTGATTGGAATAAGATTTAGAAAACACGTTATTTTATTAGTCCGAAATTTTTCACATTCTCTGCAAGATGAGTTAAAATATGTGCATATAAATCACTGAATGATTTTATTTGACCCATATCATAGATGAATATAAAGATCAGGAGTTTGGTATTAGATACAGAGAATGGAATGTCAAAGATTATGGCCATTGCGTTACCAGTTAAATGTGTGATACGTCTGAAGATGTTGATTTTAGCAGCATTGCCGCTGGAGCGTTAGAGGATAATCTCCAGCTAATGCGTTAAATTTCCCTCAAACGGTTGCTAAGTGACGCGAGACGTGCTTCGAAACAAATATGATCGATTTTTCCATCGGCGAAAGCATTCACCCCTACAGAGGCCCTAGAAGCGATTATGGAGTTGCGATGAAATCTCTCGATTGTCCTCCATTGATGGTTGGGTGAGTGGAGGGATGAAATCGCCACTCCTGTTCTGGACGGCACCCGCTCCTCTCATTGTTTCCAGCAACAGTTATGGCTTCTAAGACGTCAATAATGCCGCGCTTTCCCCCTTTGTTTGTCTATTGAGTTATTAGATCGCCTCTGAGTAAGTGCTTCAGGTGAAAAGCCATACTTCTCCACGTGCCCATATTTGTAGATGGAAGGCAGGAAAGCTCAATATTGAAAGTCAAGTGATTTCTGTGCTATTATTTAGCAAATATAGGTTATAGAAATTTAAGAAGGCTTATGAAGTACAGTTGAAGAGCATCTGCTCCATAAGTAAACCATACGAGACGCTTTTAAAAAAGGCACTCTCTAATCTTAATTTATAAGGATATGAAATATATTTCTTAAATCATTCAACTGCAGAACTGCATTAAGTCAACAAATTTAATTTCACTATTTCAGTTAATTCATTATAGCGTATAAACAAGAATATAGATTCAGATAGTACGAAATTATACATGTACCCTTTTTCTATGTGAACAGTCATATCAAGTGCTAATCATCCTATCGTAGAAATGAAGAACCTTTCCTAATATGAACCTTCGTGGACAATAATAAAATAATTTGTCTCTATTAATTCGCGATCAAGTAATATATTTGGGAGGATGAAGGAATACAATACCCTGAGCTAAAAATCTCAAAAATCGTGTCCGGGAATATAATATAGAACCCATAAAATACTGATTTCAGTCATTATTGACTGCAGTCAAAAATTTTTATACCAACCGTTACAAATTATTATCTTGATAAGGAATCACCGCACTGACCTCTGTATTCCGTAAGTAAAATAATAGCCCTCTATTTGAATTCTTTCAAAGCAGAAAATCCCGTTTATCTTCGCGCCAACAAAGGAAATGAATTCAAACCGGGCGCTTTGTTCATTCAGTTCATAATATTCCCGTCGAGATCAAATTGGCGCTTCAGTCCAGCGAACGTAAGATTTGCGGCCGAAGGAATATCAAGAGCGGTCACCGTCATTTTCTCGCAATGCAATCAAGGCTATAAATCTATCATCTCATTTCCACGCATTCTCCTCGAGCTGTTTCCACAATAGAGGATTGCTGTTTCTGGCACCGTTTGCTTACAACGTGGCGGCATTTTTTAACGCGATGTTACGTAAAGGCTTTATTTATTCTATTCTTCAGAACCATCTCTAATTCTTATGCTAAAGGTATCGAATCCGCAGGTGCTGTGCACTCTAACGATTCATTCTCTCAATCTTGTTATAATTCGTTATCTGCTCTTTTTAGTCGACTATGCCGTCTGCTCTGTTGTAACTTCCCTAATTCCTATGCACGAGAAAGAGATCTTGCAGGTGTTATCTGCGGCGTCATCATTTGTGCTAACTGAACGATTCACCTTGTATGATCAACATATGCTTACCTTATTTGACTTTCACCTAGTCTTTAGAATCCATATCTGTTATCTGCCGACAGTTATCTGTTACATTTTTGGGATTTACGAATGAATGAATAATTTATATAATAAAGGATAAAATTTTCAGATATATTTCAATGTAAACATGTTTTCATAAAATGAAAATATTACCCTTTGTTCGATTACAGTTTAACTTATAAACTTTTTCAAAATATGTATGTAATTAAAACAGCGATTTTTACTTTCTGATAAAATAATAATTTTCTTTCTGCATACTGTCAAGGAACTTTGGTTGTACTTAAGTATGCGCATTTGATAGCAATTTATTAGAGTAGCATAAGGTCACTTGCATCAGTGACATTTATACTAAATCCGTTTGCTATTCCCTTCTTGATGCTAGAAATGTCTATATATTACGCTATCATCGAAAGTTCAGATTCTTTATATGCAGAATTGATTCAATTGGCACTCGATTCTTTCTCTTCACATATTAACCTTCAATCGCTGACTAATGCACTATTTCTTTTGTAATTGGCCTCAGTAAGAGTCATTTCTTCATCTCTCAATCAAGGAGGAACGGGGTAAAATCGATTGATATCACGTGCTCTTTAATTGTAAGAAGAAATGTCATTCCAATTCATTTAATCAAATTTAGTGTATAAAATTAGGCTCTGGTTGTCGACCTTGGGGTGGATTGGTTACCATATCAGCCATCCAAGGTCTAGGGTTCAAATGAAAAGTACGTTTCCTGATATAGTCGTAGTCTATCGATATCCTCAATATTAATATCCAATTAAGACATATTTTTGCTAAATACGGAATTAGGGAAATGATTATGCAAAGGAGCTTAATCATATACCCATTAATTATTTTATGGTCATCATTTTTCACTTTATAAATGCTTCATATGTATACCTTCCGTATCAAAAGGGCCTAAAACAAGCGAATAAGATAACTTAATTCATAATTCACATTTATTATAAATGGTAACCGTCTCAATAAATCATTACTTTCAACAATTTGCAGCGAAAGTTAAACCAATTTTTAAAAAAAATCGTCCAGCGGCTTTCTATCAAAGGATATTGGAACCATCTTGAGTAATAAAGAATTTACACCCTTAAAAAATACATAATAGTCTTCTTTTATGTGTCGAAGAGAACATTGGAAGAGCCGCTGTATGCTTTATTCATAGCTTTATTGTGTTCCATAGTCACGATGTACGTGTATAAACTATCACGCTCTTCAACTTTGGGATTGCATTATTCAATAAAGCAGTATTATGAGCACCAGCGGCGATTCGTGAGTTTTTATGTTTGTGGGTGTGTATTGAATAATATCCTTGCTGTTATCATGGAGACTTTCACTCTGAGAGTTATTTTATGAATCTATAAAAACGCTCACGTGTTTTAACATCCTTCGGAAGCAAATGGAGCTCTGTGAACATTTACGGAAAAGTTCATTTATTCCAGTTGCTATGCCGATAAACTACAGTGGACATCTCAGAGCGCAGTCTTACTTATGTAAATAATTAATTAGTTTTCCTTTAGCAGATATATGCAAAATTGAAACATCGCTTTCAATTTTTTATTGAATTTATTTCAATAATTTTTTTGCATGATGTGAGAATTTATGTCCGTTTGTAAAATATATTACTAAGTATACTGGAAAATGGTGCAAGGCACACACTATTCACCATCTTTACGCGCTCAAAATGAACAGTGGTCTTTTGTGCTGATGCGTTACCAGCTGACGATGTCCCTTAATAAGATTCAGAAAATATTAGAAAATATTATTAGTCTATAAAAGAGTTTTTCAATTTAATTTTAATAACGTATTCTCCCTCTCTCCATTAAGGATGGGTTATTAGACCGTTAAATGATGCACGTTCCATTCCCCAAATTTCTTGCTTCAAAAATTCATACTTTCATTGACTTTGCCAAATTAAATTAAATTTCACGAGGAAAACAACAGAATTCGAACAACTGATAAAAAGAGTTAATTAACGTGAAGTATTTCATGCAATTGAATTCTAATGAATAAAACTTTCATTATTCCATTGAAGGGAGATGTTTTCTCATTTGTAAGAAAATGAGATAGGAATGAAGTTAGGTATTTCCCATTCAATTTTTAAGTGAAAGTTGCAAGGTCGCAATATTTGCAATTAAATCTAGTTCTCCGTTGCGCTTTGGCGAATATCTACTTCATGATTGAAAAATCCGTTGCTAGGCAGCCAATCAAGCAAAGCATCAGGATTCAATCATATTTATCCATTGATCTAATTGAAAATGTTATTATGTGACCGTAATATATTTCATAGCGTTTTTAGAAAGGAGAGACTTCTAAATTATTTTGCTTCACGGAAAAGAAAATTTAAAATTTTATACCTTTGCTGAAAAGTATAAGAACTTCAACTTTGATGTTGAAAAAACTCATAAACCTATTTTTGAATAAAAATATGAAATAAAACTGCGAATCATACTACGTCATAAAATATTTTTTGGATGAATGCGATATGGAAAAGCTATTTGATTTTTAATTATAACTTCCTTTTAAACATTCCCATATTCCATAATTGATTGATTTCAAATATTAAATTCAAAATTAATATCTTTGAACATGCAATCTTTTGATACAATTTTTTTCATATCCATCTATTCTGTACATACTGTACCGTAAGGTTTTCTATCTCATATGATGATTTTATATCTTTTATTAATCTTGTACTTTAGTAATTACATCTTATTACGATAATGAAAATGAAGTTTAGCAGATTTCTTAAGATATTCCCTTTTGAAATTCCTTCGCAATAAAATTGAAGATAAATTTTAACCACTAATAATATTTTTAAAATACTCACAGACCTTTGAAACATGTCGAAATTAAAAAATTATCATAATCTGCAACCCTGAGGCTTCTTACACAAATTGATTTATTCTCCGGAACAGTATTACTCTTTTAATAATAAAAACCACTTTGTAAATTTCCAAAGTTGTTTTTATTACTATGGCATTCTACAAAGTCACGCCTTCTCATATTGATTTCAGTATTATTCTTTTCTTCAAGAAGCAGTCGTAAAACGGTTTCCATAATTTCTGCGATGTTAAACTGCTTAGCGCTTACTTTCGAGAGTTAATTAATTTAGGTAAATAAATCCCTCTTCGCAATCCTCGCTAACTTTCATAACATATAATTGAAAATCCATCATTAATATCCCGATTTTTTATTTGAAATGCCGCTCTTTCAAAACAGAGTATGCGCAACGGATGTGTACATCCATTTCCCTCTCACCTTCTCCAGTTTCAAATGTATCATTTCGCGGTTGAGAATCCCAATGTTTTATTGTTCTCTTCATCAGGCTCTTAAGCACAGATAGACGTGTTTACACGCGTGCGCGCGAGAAAAATACACTCGAGCATTCATATATGCGTGCACGCACCACGGATGAGAATAGGCCTTTGAGAGGCCTGCTTTTCGACATCAGCGAGAGGAATTCTCGCAGATCAGTGTCCAGTGGGACGTCGTTAATTTACGCGCAGAGGTTTATCTCGTGGGTGTCAACGCCCTTGCATCGCGAACACTTCTTTTTTAAGCTAAGTCTCGTCCAGATGGGGACTGGGTGTTCGCGAAGGCAAACAATAACACGAAGGACTGCTATGGTGTGGTAGGCGTAGCAGCGAGTGTTAACAAACCTGTGGAAAAAGGAGAGGAAATTTGGCGGCCACAGTCAAAAACTTTTCGACTTTTTGATGCCGTAGTCATTCACGACTCTCGGGCGTTGAAGTCTCCGGAGAAGGGCAGGAATATTCTGCCATAAGAATGATTCACTCCAGCCATTCTGTTGATATACGGATACGATCTTAATAAAATGTGAGAATTTTTCTCTGAATAAAGATATTTGAAAATTCACGCGAACGCTCAAGAAAAACGCGGTGTTGCGGTCATAAAAATATTTAAAGCGCTTGTCATCGGAATGAGTTATAGTTACGCTCTATCCTTAAACCAACGATATTCTCTTCGGTCGTATTTGTCTAATTAAAATTAGGGACCCATAAATTAAATTGTAATTCATTGATTCATCTTCTTCTTTCACAAAATATATTTTGCGGCTTCCTAAATACATTTATTTGCCTGATTTAAAATTCCTTACAACATCTTAAGATATATCTAAAATTTGAACTTAATGTCTAAAATAGAATTTTATTTCATAATTAAAGAGCTGAATGGATCGGTAAACAACAGAAAAATAAATAGATGCAATTGATCTCTACAATGTGCCTATTCAATAAGTAGACTTGAATATATATATTTAGCGTTGAAAAGGCGGTGACTGATCTGTTATTAAGTAAATAAGAGGACCACTCGTACTAAGGTCTTATTATAGCAGACCATAGACACACTAAAATTATATATGGGATTCAAAGCTTTAACTACTATAGAAATTCACATTCGATCAATTCTCCTTAGCGAACAATTTTCGAGTACTTCAATCAAAATTCATAACATTTAAAATAACGAATATACGAAGCTACGTCCAGTGAATGAATTTTAATTAGCAGTTTCATGATATCGGAAAAACATTTTCATCTTAAATGACTAGCTGTATCAAGCATTTCTTCGTGAGAACTCGAAAAACACTTCCGAGAGCTAACTTGATTTTTTCCCATCATAGGAAGAAATTGAGGAAGTGTCGGATCAAGAAACTGCGATCTTTTCTCCGAAGCAAAAATTTATTTAAAGGGAAACTTTTTGAGTGAGATTTCACATGTGTATCCGAAAACTTGTTCTTGCAAAAAAACCTGCACCACCAAGTAGTTCCTCTTAACACTTTTCACTCATTCCTGTTGAATGTTTCGAAAGAAATGACACAAGAAGAAGAGATGGATATGCATTTCGATATCAGATGAAGTGCCATCTACCACCGCAGGACGTGATATAGGAGGCATTTATCTGAAAGTAATATAAAAATTACTCCGAAACCTTGGAACATTCCCAAAATATTCACAGAATCCTTGAATGACTTCTATTCTTTCATGTCATTAAACAAAATATACTTTGATACGTATTCATTATACGTGTACAATTCTTTATTTTCAGGACTAAAGATCATAAATTATTCAGCACTTTTTTCCATAAAATATTAGTTTTCAATATATTAAATTAATGAGGATGATTATGCATAACTTGGTCACAAAAGACGTCTGAATTGTATGCAAAAAAGCTTAAAGCTCAATGCCAATTCAAATATGGTAGCAGAGAAGTAGCTCTCTTAAAATCGCTTAATGAAGTTGTCAAAGAATACCATCAAGGTTTTTCCCTCCCCACGCTTTTGTCTTTGAACTTGAACATCGTTATTACTTCCTGAAATTCAAATCGCGATTTCAGTTTAAACAGATTATGCCGTATAAATCATTTTCAATAATTATTTGAACAGTTTGTATAAAAGACTTGATATAAATATATATTTATTGTAAAACAGCAATTTTAGAGAATTTTCCTACTATTCTTCAGAAATTTCTAGAAGAAAGCATCTTCTGGCAGCTAATATTCTTGAATTGTACTACTTACGTAAATGCGTATCCAAATTCGTAACAATTGAATTTGTTCTTGTTTTAGCAAGAGTAATGCTTACGTTACATTTCAACTATCCTCGTGTTGAAAGAAACATCTGCATATATGCGAATCGTATAGTTTAGAAATTAGATTAACTTTACTCAACGAATTCAAAGCTATTTATTTTGTACACATTATCCGCTAATTCGACCGACTAAGAGTAGATGTATGTTTCCCAAATACTTTCCCTTTCCTTCGTCAAATAGATAATAAACATTAATCTTTTATAGATGTTTATAAAATTTGTCTTATCTTTCTTCATTCTTAGGGCTACATAGCCGCAGTAATCGAAAACAAAGACATCAGGACTGCCGCCGTCGATAGCAAAGCTTTGGCATCCACTGGACCTCGACTGGTTCGTCAGTCAGCGCGGGGCCACCGCGTCGTAGACACAGAAGATACCGAGGAAGCCAGTGTTGCAACCCCAGATGGACGCCTCCTCACAGAGACGAAGACCAAGCACCAACATGAAGTGGAGGATATGGAAGAAGATGACGACGAAGATGGGAAAGACCTTCCAGACGAGACAATAGAGGGAGAGGGAAAGAAGCACAAATTTGTTCGCACGAAAGAAGAGGAGTTCGTATCGTATTTAGCCGACGGAGTAAAAATAGCCGAAGAGATGAAGTACAGAGCGGAAAATTTCGAAGGAGAGAAAGAGGGAGGCGATGAAACTGACGCCCCTAGGTTGAGAGGTTTAAAGTCGAGGGCCAGCAGAGGTGTTACTCCGGCATCGCCTGCTAATGGAGAGAGAAAAGACGCATTAACCCGAAGACCACTGGACCTAGACGCAGAAGAAGAAACTCGCAAAGTCGAGACATCCAAATGGCTGGAGCATCATTTTGGAAGCGATTCCCGATCTTCGAGGGAAGGCTCCGCGGGGGGTTTCGATGACCAGGATGCCCCTTTTTACGGTGGAGTGACTCCAGGAGGAGGAAGTTACATCGGTGTAACGATGACCTCGAGGCCAAATGCCGTCAAGCAGGACGTTCCCATAATCAGGGAGACTTTGAGGACTTCGCCGCTTCCTCCAAACAACGTCAACAGCAGCTTCACCCGAATCAAGACTCCGGAGCCGTACACGCAGCCGTCGACCAATGGATATCACCACGAGACTGAAACGACGGATATCAGGAGAGAAAGCGTAAAGACAACGGGAACTAGCATAATCGGAAGGAAGGACGCGATTCAAGTCCTTCCGACAGGGCCAGGTCGCACGTTCAGACCTCCGAAGGGATCAGCAGTGCCTCCACCACCGACAACGGAACTCTCCCATGTAGAGCCACAGAAGAGAAAGAAACGTCCTCCTCCTCAGCCTGTCTGGACTTCTGACGTTACGGAAGAGGAGGAGAGGATGAATTGGTCTAAGGAGCGAGAGACCACGAACGGGCCTAGGCCATGGTCTCCGGAGAACGACAGCCGAACAGGTGGAAGCCTCGGAGATGATATCGGTCGCCCTAATAACCACATTTCTCAGCAATACCGTCAAAGCACAATCTCGTCACCCTCCGACCATTCCTGGAACAGAGTCGAGGAAGCAACAATATCGTGGACGAATGGAATCAATGGGAACCACGTCATGACGAACGGCGACCATCATCACGACAACCACGTAAGACAACCATCCCCCGTTGCTCCACCTCAAGAGGGTGTAAGGGTGGCTAGGACCAGAAGAAGGGCCCCTCCTATACCAACGCAGGTGGAGACCAACGGAATAAGGTCCTCGGAGACTCCAACTCCCCCAATGGCCCCAGAAAAGAAACAGCCCATACAGAAGACGCGCTTCGCAGACGAGGAGGTTGAGGATTATGACGAGGAGCTAGGAGGCCACTCTGAGGGACCCATAAGAGACGAGGGAAAGGAAAAGAAGAAGAAAAGAGTAAAGAAGAAAAAGAGTGGATCATTTGGCGAGTCTATCAGGAAGCTTATGGGACGCCTTAGGTCCAGGTCTTCGGAGAAGAAGAGAGGGAAAGAGGAACATGGAAAGCAGATACAACAACAAAAGTCGTCAGCGAATTCCGCCAGGAGGGGCAGCTGGAGGTCCTCATCCCGGACGCCTTCTCCGGACGAGTATAGCGAGCCCACTTATCGCAGGTACCATAACGCCATCGACGGTAACATCCGAGTCACCAAGCAGGAAAGGACGCACCACCACCACCAGCGAGATCACCGCGCGGTGGGCGTATCCAGAGGGCCCGACTCTTCTCCAAATGAGGCCACCTCGGGGGAGGAGTACGAAGAGGAGGTGCATAACGTGGAGGGGAGGGGGATGGGAGGAGGGGGCCCCGTGGCCCCGCCCAGGGCCCGTCCCACCATCGTATCCCAGGGTCACTCGGTGACGCAACACCGCAGCGAGAACCAGCACCGCCACTACCATCACAGCGGCGGCAGCAGACACCAGCAGGTGCCCTCCACTCGCAGGCCGCATTCTCCCGGTCGCCACAACGAGTCTTCGCGCAACGAAGACCGGTCGTGGAAAGAATCTTCGTCCAGGAGAAGGGAATACACGACCGAGGCTTCCTCCGGGGGTTGGAGTTCTTCGTCCCGCAGGAGGCACGCGTATTCTCCGGAGAGGGGAAGTGTGCCTTTCTCGTCGACCACTTCGGAAGGAGACAGCAGTCGCCGGAGGGATTCGGACAGGGTGCCGCCCGTCCTAGCGACGTCCACTCCGATGGAATACGACAAGAGACACGGAGGCATCCGCGGGAGGGAGGAGAGCGGGAACCACGTGCAGAGGTTCTATTTGGGGGAGGACCCTTTCGGAGGAAGCATATACGGCAGGGAGAGAGAGTACGAAGGGGTGAAGAGGTCATCTAGGCAAAGGCACGAGGAGCACAAGAAGAGCGGACTGCGATATGGGTAAGTTGCATGAATTGATGTAAATATTTTTTTGTTGACTTTAGAATGGCTCTCTACGGCGTGAAGTATTGGACGATAACTGAGCGTGATCCTTTAAGTTTTGCTTCTTTCTGATTTACTAGAAATGTTAGAAATCCACACCCGCTTTTTCCTTAACGTTTGCTTCTCTTCATTCTTATCATTGTGGTGCGTAATATTTGGAAATTGATTCTCGATGTCTAAAGTATAATGAATAAAAATATTTGTTTTTATAACCGTTTGGTTCTAATAATTTCTCATCCATTTGCGATGATCTTTTAAGTTTGAGTAAGGATTTAAAACCTCAATTTTCCTCACGGTTTCCTCAGTAAAAACCAGAAAAATAAATTCGGTAAATTTAGCAAACATCCAGATCCCGAGTGTGATATTTGTATGCATGGAAAGTCTCAAAATATTCTGTTCACTAAGCAATCGTTAAAGCGAAACGAAGAGAAATTTTTATATAAAGATTTCCGCCAAATTGACGTCATCTTTGAAAAATTAAGAAAAGGTAATTAGAGAAAAGTTACGAAACACGAAGAATATTCGCATACGTTAGAGAACCAAGTCACAAATCAGGCGAGGAGGTATATATATTCGCTAGCTAATTTGTAGGCCCCGAAGCGATGTTTAACTTGGCAATTATGACAAACATCAGCGATGTCACGCTTCCTGCAGTTCATATTCCACTAATTTTTCCTCTCGCTTCTTTTTCGCCACCTCGAGTTCCCTCCGACGGACGGTTTGCCGCTCCTTCCAAAGATACTTCGGTAATACCGCAGTTTCGTCGCACGTGTGACCGTGTTTCGCGTTCCGTGCGTTACTCCGCGGGAAAGTTTTTCCTCGCAAAATCCGATTGGCCGCCTCAATGGTGAATAACACGGAGCGATTGTCTCCCGGGGGAATGACCCAAAGGGAAATAAAATTGGTCGGAAAAAAAACTCGGCAAGGTTATCGTGACCCAGATCCGTGAACATCTGCTGCGATTCCATTTCGCAATGGTACAGTCCGCATGACCAAATAGATCGAAAAGACTTCATCGAAAGCGACATTCCACGCTTCCTCGTGTCTTCCTACGCTAAAGCGTTTGCTTCGAAACGTCGCTTATTTTGGATCTTTTTTACGCAACGGAAAGGAGGGGAGCCATCCTACGCGCTGTAGAAAGCGAAAGGTGGAATCGCGAAGATGCTGCGACATAATCGTCTCTTTTTCTGCGGTTAGCACCCGAAGGAGATACCGGCTCGCTTTCATGTCCCCCTGCGCACCTGAGAATCCAAACGCAATGGGTTTCGACACGTCCGAGATTTTTTTATCGATGTGCAGAAATAGCTTAGACAAATGCTTCTGGGAAATTGCGTCTCGAAGGACGTATTGAACAGAATCATTGTCGAGATGGGAAATTATCCAAACCTTCATTTGGCGTTAAATGTTGAAAACGGAAAGGTTGAAGATATTTCAGAACGTAACAAATTATACAGAAACGCGAATCCCTCAGAACGTTTACTGCATGGCGATTTTAGTCGTCATAAGCAATCGCATGCTAAATAGCAAAACACGTCAAATATTCATGGATTTCAAAGCAATATATAACAATATTTAGGTCTAAATGGATTAGCAGCGATTTTCGTACAGTTTTCGCACTCTTTTATGGTTTTCCTGTTATGATTACAATAACTTGCTTTTGTGCAAATAGCGGTTGACCTTATCGAGGCGAGCTTGGTCACGAGGGGAAGCTCCGGTGAATTATGTCCATTGTACTCTTCCTCAGTAGTTTCCCACAGGTGCTTCCTTCGCTCCTTCTCGAGGTTTACAGACTTTGAGGATCAAACCGCTTTAGCACTCAGTTTGAAAAAAGATCCTCATTCATAAAGTTGAATTTTCGTATTTATATTCCGTATTTCCTTATTGAATTCAATTCAGTAAGCTACTGTTTCAAGGAGTGTCTCAAAGGGAAACTAATTAAGCAATCACGATTCTTAAATAAATATAATATTCTAAGGATAAAATTCGTGCGAGTTTATGCATATGGGCTGATGATTATTCAGTACAAACTCTTTCTCTATTTATATTTCATGATAATTATAAGTGAATTAATTGGAGAAATGAGAAGTAGTTTTGGTCTAATTGCTCGTTTTCCAATTAGCATGGTAAATTAATAATTTATAAACTTTCTCCTCTTCATCTTGGTAAGGTAGGGAAGGTAATATCGATCTTATTTGATCGGAAAGATAATTCTAAATGAGAATATTTCACCCAAATTTAAGGTGAATTGGAATGTGGAGAAACTGAATTTCTCAGAAGATAATATAATGAGGATAAAGCTTAAGAAGGAAACATGAGATAGATGAAGAATTCTGGAAGGAGAAGTAATATAGGAGAAAGGATGGAGAGAATGCCATATGAGCCAGCACCCGCCCACTGCACCCTTTTACTCAGCGCAAAACTATTTGCTGATCGCGGCGTGGGCTGTCGGTGTCCATAATACGAGAAGAAGTTGAACCGATTCATTTTTTTCCGACCGGCTCGTTTCCCAATGTCGTTGGAAATAGAAGAGCTTTTGCAATCAGCTCTTTATTTTATTCTTCTGACCATTCACAAGCGCCGTCCTCATCTCCTTTTTTGCGTTGTTTGTCCTTTGAAACGGCCTTCCGGTTGTCTACATAATATCGATTAAAGTCAGTCACAGCTAAGAAACATTGAACAATTTGTTTTTTTCCTATTTTCTCTTTCTTAATTAAATAATTTATAATTGAATTTGTAGATTCTAATTGCATCGAAGATGCTAATTTATGAAATTTGGCTTACCGTTGCGTACGCAATTTCCATATAAGTTGATCATTTATAATGGTTCAACATAAATGATTATTTACTACGGAATTGGAACTCACATCAAAGAAAAGAGATATTATACCTTTAGTTCTAGCTCCAGAAAGTATTTGATATGGAAATTCCGAGATTCTAGTTTAAAATTAATTTCAGCAAAATTAAAATTTCGCTTGTATTACTAAGAAGGCATATAAAAAGATACATTTTACTCTTTTATGATGTCAATGTTCTCCTCTAAAAATACTTTTGGAGAATATCATTAGCTTTTTCACGTTTATTTATTATTGTAACAATTCGTCAGTACAATTATATGACGGAAGACTTATTGAAAATTGTAACTGCGGAATTTTCATTCGTTATAGAAGATTAAAAGGGGTGACGATACCGTTTTAGATTCACAATATTTACGTATTGTTTATTATTTATTTATTCTCGTATTTGTTTCTGGACAACCCTTCTTTCTTCTGTATATCCCTCAACTGGTTTCCACTGCTCCAAACCCGTTGCCTCAGCTGTTCACCCACTTATAAAAAAACTTTCCCTTAAGAATTCCACGCTCCTTTACAAACGAATAAATCTCTAGCTCTTGTTTTGTCGTTTGGATTTCGTCGTCGATTTTCTATAAGATCGTCGTTCATTGTATATTTAGGCATTAAAAGAATGTAAATATTAAATTATTTTCCGCATTCTAGTATCCTACGTAAAGATAGGAAATAAGGTTGTTAATTTTTCATCCTATCATAAATAAATTATGAAATTTAGTCGATTCATTAAGAGTTAAAAATACCTTTAGATCCATCCCATTTGTGTATCTTAGTATTTTTAATAAGAATAGCAATTTTTATAGTGAAACCTCAACCCAATTCATTGAGAATTTAAGATTAGATATGAAATATCTTTTATAGATATTTATTTGTAATAATAAAGTTGATTATTTCTAGTGCGTAAAATTCTTGATAGAAATTCCGAATTTATAGCCTAAAATTTGAAATACAATTCTTTTTTCTTTTGATTTTCATTGAGTGTAAAATAATTATAATTTATCCATTTTAATTACTTAAATTGAT
The DNA here is from genome assembly GCA_020796165.1 of Pantala flavescens. Classification (NCBI taxonomy): domain Eukaryota; kingdom Metazoa; phylum Arthropoda; class Insecta; order Odonata; family Libellulidae; genus Pantala; species Pantala flavescens. The sequence continues at coordinate 52,887,959 of CM036883.1, forward strand.
AAATTCACTGATTGTCGAGGATAAAAAAGATTTTTAGCCTTGTGAAATAATCATTTCTCAAGAGGTTTTTCACGGTTAAATTTATATTTAATAATAACCTTACAAATAACATAAACCTTTGGGTTATTAACTCCTCGAAGGTCTGTTTGGTTTCCTCTGCAAAATTTCCGCGTATTAGTTTTGCCAATTGCAGTGAAATACATCACTCACTCCGACAATTCAATCTCCGGCCTTTCGGAAATCATTACATCATTCAAACATTCTAAATGTCACTCCTTAAAAGGTACGCAATTGGAAAATATCCAGCAACTTCAAGTATTTGAGATTTTCATAATAACAGACGTTTCAAAGTCGTAGCCAATGGACGAAGAAGTTGTTTAGCATCATCTTTTAAATGAGAAAGCGATAATCGCCTAAATAGCTTTCACCAAACTGTTGCCATTTTTTAATATGACTTCGTCCTTGTGCCAAAAGTCTTTCGATGGACCTTATTTATTGCCAAAACAAGCGAGGATTCTTCATTCCCTTCTGAAATGTATCCTTCGAATATCCATACCAATTTGTAACAGAGTGATTAAATGTTTTCTTTCCAAAACTATTATCGGGATTTTAATCTATTTTTGAGTGTTAATGTTATTTTTAAGGCCAAAAGATTCCATTCACGATTGAATCATACCAATTTTTACATAGAAGTGAATACTTACTCAACATTAGGTTCTTTTTTAATACATAATTACTTGTAGGTTACTTGATATTGATTTTGATTTGTTAAGTCATAGCATCTGTTTCTCAAAATTATAACTAGAAAATGAGCAAAGAACACTAATTCACTCCAACTTCGAATTTAATTTCTCTAAATTAATTGAGGAAATTGATGCTTATTCCAAGCCTCCCCAAGCCAAGCCTCATGGAGAAGCTAGTCTCCAATAGGTACTCTGATGACTCCTTTTATAGCATTTTTATGAAAATTCTAAATCTAATCTATCCATCGAAAAAATTAGCTTTCATGAACATTTTTGTGGTATATTTCATCTTATAGTGAATTATTATGTCCATAATAGCCATTAGACCAATGTCCATAATATGGACATTGGTTTAATTCTCCACCAAATTTCACCGAAATGTTAATCTATTTTCCCTTCTGAATTTTACTCGTTGTCATACAGCCAACCGCAGACGGTTGTCGGTAAAGATCGAGTACAAAGAATGAACTTGTTTTCCTACTGCAGCCTCCGGATACGTCCTTTCTTCCATTTAAGCGAAGACATTCCATCTAAAAGAGGAGTTCTTCTATTAATGGAAGACATCTTTCTTCAGCGACCATTTGTTTACGCGCTCTCCGAAGATCGTCCGTGCAGAGGTAACCTTGGCGGAGGCTGCGTGGGTGTTGCGAATGGGAGAAGATGAATGCGGTGGGAGGTGCGAGATTTAATGAGATTCCCAAGGTCGCAAAGTTCACAGCTCCGCGAATTTTCGTGTGCGAAAGAACTCTTAAAGGGGGACGCAATTGATGGTTCCTTTTTTCATCCAATTCATCGTGGACACGTGTCCGAGTGGGAACACGAGCGTATTTCATCCGAGGGATACGTGGGCAATTTAAAGTACGTCTTTACTTGGTCGCGAAGCCTGTTTCTCAGCGTGCACCTGAGTCGGGAGCAGTTGTGGAGATAAATGAAAAGAACCGTGGGTCGATACATTCCTCTTTAATGGGATCGCTCAAAGGGCATCGACGGAACAGATGTCTTCTGTTTTCATTGAAGAGTTCCGAATGCAATCCATTTCATATTATCTTCTAATAGGGTTCATTGAATTGTGAAGGAGGAAATTAATGTGCTACCTGTAGCAGAAGGGTAAATTTTATATTGTTAAGACGAAAGAGTTTGGTAAAATTGGTGAAATTCGAGCCAAATATATAGATATATTAATTCCCTAAAATGTTTAACTCTTCGATATTTCAAATTCGATCAATACATTATAGGGTAAATTAAATATATATTGAATTAAAAAATCAAGTATTTTATATACTTATATATATAAGCAATATATATAATATATTTGTATACAATATACTTATTCGGGTGAATTAACAATTGGAATCCACCTCGTTGCCATAAAAGTGAAATTGAATTTAATATATTGTGTATAAACGTAAACATCGTAAACATAATTCAGGATAAAGAATAAATTCAATTCAAATTTTATTTAAAACCAACAGCTTTAATTCCCCACGTAAATTTTCGATCGATAAAATCTCTTTGATGATCTTTTGCAAAAAAGGTTCTTTCAGTATCAACAATAGCAGTATTTCGTCTTCAATCTGATATGGTGAGAGCGAGTACGAAAGATTTATCGAGATGATTAAACATCTTAAAATGACTCCTAAGCGAGCCCTGAGCGGGATAAAAGGGAGATATTTCACGCAACGCCTTGTTACAAGAACTTACGCCCCTCCATTACGCCTTAAGGAGCGGTGCACAGGTGCCAGACAAAAAATATAACTCACGCAGTGCGTCAAGGACCTCTCTAATGTGATTCACTCGGAAAATTTTATTTGCCCTCTCTTCTTATTGCTGCAAATTATTTAACCTATTACCAACTGATTAAACAATTAAAGTACAAGTGTGTATTCTTTTTCGTAGGAAAGAATTCACTCTTGTACGTAAGACGTACTTAAATGTTGAGCTATTCTTCAAATACGTCTTTTTAAAAACTTTTTTCTGTTCATTTTATAACTGAACACTTTTGAAAGAAAAAACTGTAAGCAGAAATTTTTATTCAAGCTCGTAGAAGGATAAGTAAGAGATACTTTTAATCTGAATGCTAAAATTGTATCGGAAAATCGAATCAGAAACCCAGTCCCAATAATATATCGGGACAAGTAGCATATGCATATTGGAAGTAAGGGATCCTTTTTTTAAATCATATATTTTGTCACGTTGCAAAAACTCCACCTCAGATTCCAATCAAATAAATGGATCGGATTTACAGAAGAGAGGCAAATCAAAGAGGAACGATCTTAAGAGACGCTAGAGGTTGGATTTCAAAGGGTCGGTGGAAGGCACTGCCCACGCTGCCTCAATCATACTCCGATTATGGTCGCCCCGCAATTTCTACTCGACGGAAAGCACCCACGATTGCCATTTTAGGGAATCCAGAACGAGAGATGGGCCATCCGCTCTCCACAAGTGGCCTCTTTGTTTTGACGCCGTGTCGAAAGGGCGTCGCTGATTTTTAATTCCCGCTCTTACGGAGGTGTGGATGTGGGCGTAGCCGCAGAAGAGGTTTGTTTAGTATTTGGGTGAGGACGCGTTATACATACGGAATGTATTCCCGAGAGAGGTAGGTTGTAGTTTTGGGAAGAATGGTTCTCCTCTTTTTGTTATTCTTTTAAGCTCATCTGGTGTTTGTATGTCTTTCTATGACCTACCAAAAGGCAAGATACTTGTGCTAGGGCGTTATCTTTTTCAATCCATTATATAATTTCCCAACGATTCATTATGCCTCTGAACATCAATGCTCTTTGAACAAATTGGTGTGTAATTACTATAATTATTCTTTCATTTTATCATTTATAACCTGTCGGTCTTCAAATTTATAGAGTTCAGTGATATATGAGAAAGAGTAAAATATTCGTGCGATTTAATAAAATAGTAAACAGTAATAAAATATTATAACGTCTCATAACTGTTGATAAAAATATAAAAATGAGATACTTCAATATTTCCAATCTTCATTCCAATTATAATATTTTGTGGCAAAATTTATTTAATAAAATCATTAATACCAAAAAATAAAACTAATTAGTGCGAAGCACAATTAAAAACGTATGAATCATTCGAATTAATGTCAACTTTTACTGTGAAAATTATTAAAGTTGGCTAAATATTCCGAGGCAGCGTAAATATTTAAACGTCCAACCAAAATTCTATCTGTTCTACACGTCTCAGATATTCAGAGACACGAACATGTGTTTATATGTTTTGTAATCGAAGGAGACCATAAGGAGTAGTGGGTCCTCTTTTTTATGGCTGCGAATGAAGATAAAATTATCATGGCCACTATTTACTATATCTCTGGCGTTCGTTCTTGATCTCCTGGATACAGAACGTGAAAATAACTCTTTAATGCTCTTTTAGTCACACCATTTATTGACAATGATTCTGATACTTTTATGTGTTCGACCTTTTTACGCTCTTCAAAGTTTTAAGCGAAAGCTTTATTGAGGCAATAAAATAATTTTCGGACACATCAGTCGTCCTATTCGACTATAAATAGGCCGTATTTGACAGCGTCAAAATACTAACGAATAATTACTATATTTTCAGATTTAAGATTTTAGAACGGAAATTTTTTATTAAAACAACTGAGGAAATTACCACGACATTTAAATAATAATAATTGATTCATTCCAAAACTTCTAAAAATAAGAAAACCAAATGAAATATAAAATTATGATGATATAATTTTCTTAGTTAATAATATATATATTTTCTTTTTTTTAATTAATTTCGAAATTATAAAAGGGATACTTCTCTTATCAAATCTATGTAAGTAGTTTTTTTTATAATTCCTTGGATTTGAATCGAACATTTTCAAATATTTTTCCTTGTATTATTTAATTTTGACCCCACACTTAATGATAAATACTTTATGTATAATAGTTACTTATAAATATTAGTCTCTCAACCGGCAGGTCAAGCTACGAAAAATTATTTTATATATCTGTATTTTGTTTTAAATATTCTCGGTTGAATTGCTTGTGATAACATTTAAATAGAACTGATAATAATTTTAATTCAAAGTATAAAGCCCAAAAGTTTATGTGAGTCTAAATGTCAATCATGAACGTATAAGCTTAGATATCCATGGAGAAAAAATAAAATTAGGTGACATTGGAGCCCATTAGAGATGAAACTTCGTATCTCCTTACTTGAGGGACGAATTTTCTAATAATCGTAAATTATAGATAGGCTTCTTCTTCGGTTACTTTTAAAGCCTATAAAACCCTCCATATACATCCATATGGAGAGCGAATGAATCCGTATCTTCGCAGGTGAAAAATACTCTTTTTGATTTGGTATCGCAAGGTCGTAAAACGATCGAAGTGGATGAGGGGAAACTCAGCGTAAACAGGAAGGAAATGGAGATCACCTTCCTCCGTGGTCCAAATAGGCAGAGACAGGAAACTGCCCACTCGTAGGAGTGAGTCGAACGACCTAGGTTCGTGTTCCAAGGTTCCTCCATTTCAATATCAGTCGGACACACTTCCTATGACTCTTCAGATTTTATGCTCTGGCCGAGATTTCGAACGAGATTCTGCGGTCCATATATGGGAACCATAATCCCAGGAGTGCTTTGAGCATAACTAATGCGCGGATAGACGAGGAAGGCGATGGAGAGATAGCCCACGATTCCGTGTACTTAAGAAGAAAGGTGATATCGGCGTGAAGGGCGTATGTTTTTGAGCGATCGTGAGCGTGTGCGCGATACTAGAGCTCGTTAAGGTAAAATCCTAGCGGATCTTCAAAGGACGGTCACGTACTAGCTGCAGAGGTAGTTTACCATTTGCTACCAGAGGCCTTGGCCCCCTTCCGCCGCTTCATAGAGAAATATCTTTGATTTCCAACGAGATTCTATGCATCGGCTTGCGTGTGGGAAAGTGGTGTTGGAGGCAACAGGTTAATGCCAAAGAGGCATTTTGAACGCGAGATGAATTATGGCATGTTTTCAAGGGGAAATTAAGATCCGTTCGCGATATATCTTCTCGTGATCATTCTAATTGAAGGAGAGCGTCTCATAGGAGAACTGAAGGACGTTTACTTTTCAGTTTCTAGGAACATGTGGCGAATCCGATGCGATTCGTTTCCCAGGCTTTCCACCGAACACCGCGTAATTACGTGGATTGCGTCGGCACCTTTGACTTATTCATGATGTTATTAGACTCGCCAATCCCTCGATATGATAGCTCGCGCGTATAAATTGATTTCGATAAGCGATAAAACGCACGTGTGGAAGATTTCGTCGGCATACGAAGGAAGTCACGTTTAGTTTATGATATGCTGGAAAGATACCTGTTGAGATATGCGGAAAAATTTTCCCCTGCCACACGTCCAGAGACAGCTGGTAGATTATGGGCGGAGATTTTGGAAAGATACGATAAAAGCCTGGGAAAAGACCGTTTCTCCGTTTCGTATTTTTTTCGGACGCTGATTTTATTTATCTTTTATATGATAATTGATGGCTATGGAATCTATTGATGTTATGGATAAATTTTTCCAACCATAAAATTTTATTAAAACATAGATCTCGGTGTCCAAGGACGTATATACACGTGAATCAATATAAAAATATTTATTCAGGATTAAACGGCGTTTAAAACGTATTAAAAATTGTGTACATATAATATAAAATAACAAAAAATGCTGAAAAATATCCAATGCGATAATTAATTAGCATCTTCATCGTTCTTTTTCCCTTTAACAAAATACAAACACTTTTTCACTGTTATTGTTAGTCTGCTATTGATAATGAAAACAAAACAATACTTTTGAAATATATTGGACCCATCATTACGGAATATTTGATATTAATTCTTAACGTTTATTAAAATAGAATACATTCTACGAATGGAATTCAAAAAATACAAGAAAGTAATGTCCATCTCTCCATTGAAGAGACCTCGCTACGTCACATCCCCGGATTTTCCGGATAAAAAGAACCCGAGTCACCGCTGAGGTATCGTTCACTTTCCATCAACTTTCTACGCCTCTCGGAACACTGGGAAGTACATAACTTCTCTTAAGGAACGCAGTTTCCAAAAACTTCTTAAACACTCTGCCGGATGGCGACTGTAGGGAAAAACCGCTTCTGATAAAAGAAAGCGTAGATCGAGAGGAATTCTCTCCCCGCAACCGCCATTCACTTCCAGAAGGAGTTTTAATGGTACCCTAACAGAACACGGATCCCATTAGAACGGGTTGTCACACCGCCTTCTATTAGATGTTTGTGGGCAAAGCGGTGACCATCCTCCAAGTGGGTCATCTAGTCGGAGGCTGGTGCCCCCGATCGGTGCGTGATATCCCCGTAACAGCCGAGACTCCTTTAACGGAGAAAGAATTCGCTGCAAAAATTGAGAGTTGCGAGAGATTTAAGGCGAAAATCGGCCGACCCAAATGCTTGCAGCTTCGCCAAACATGTCTGCAAGGGTTAATGGCCCCGCGAAATATGGGTGTATCTTTAAGTTGCCGCTTGCCGCTAATACCTGCATGAGATATCTCTCGCACTTTTTTCTACCTGTGCTGTAACTTTTCCGGGAGCGTTAATGACTAGATCGTGAGTGATTCAGAGAAATTTTTCCATTTACCCTCTGTCCATTCCTTGAAAAGCTCTCATTAGGGCTGGTTCGAGGGAACTCCACTTTGCGACTGTAGAATATATTATACTTTCACTAGGTTTGAAAATGATTCCTTTTTAGGAGAGGTGTATCTATGTATGTATATATGTACACCTCTTGCTTTGACGTTATTGATTTGAATGATATCATCTTTGCTACTCAATTGAGCATTAATTAGATCTAGGTGACTTTGGTGATTCATAAGAGACTTTCGTCCTTAACAACTGATAAACTTCATGGAGAAATACCAGTATACTGTGATTGAAAACATCCTCCATTAACCTAATTACAGATGGCCTTAGATGAAACGAGTTCATCTATTCACTACACCTTTTTTCTAGCTGAAGGAGGGTTCTTTATACTTAATTATTTATATCAAAGCTGAATCAGATAATTTTGATTGGATAGACTATTAAATATATTTGGAACCTCATTATTAACTTGATGGTACAGGCTCCATTTCGCTATCCTCAAATGATACAAATTATTTTCCTCTTCTGTTGGTCTCTAATTTATTTTCGTCTATATTTGCGAGGCCAGGAAATCAAATTTTCTATCAATTATTTCCTTTGAAGGAAATCAAGTTATCCATTCACTAGAGATTCTATCATTTACATCAATTGTATTCGTATTCTTCTCTGCTTATTGGAATAATTACTATATTCCGGATAAAAGGATTCATTACTTATCCATTTGCTATTTACGTTCTAATCGCTTCCCTCCATTGTATTCACTGCTGAGATATTCATGTTTTCTCAACCTTTATGACTTTTTATTCTATTTAATATTCCGCACAATGGAGATTATAATATATCCATAATATTAATATTTTTCCGAAGGAGGTACTCTATAATCATGTTACAAGTAATTTATATCTTTTATTTAAATATCAACAGAATTAAGAATTCTTAATTTCCTCTCTAGAATAAAAAGTACTTGTAACATGATTACACTGTACTTTATCAGGGAAATATTAATGCGATATTTATTCGAGCATTTATTTCTCTTTACTAACATCTCATTTGGGAATAATTTTCCTAATATCCTAGGCCCTCTTTTATTTTCTTTTTCCTCTATATTTATGCGTATACTCTAATACTCTGCTATTATCTCATTCTAAAGGAGACTAAGTGACACAAAATCGGCTACAGGGGGATAATCAATTAAATTAGTCACAATCTCAGATAATGTACCTCCCTTTCGCAAAAATTGCATGTGCCAATTAATTTTCAAATAAGGCAACTCTGCGAAGGGAACTCCTAGTGACTCATCGAAGGGTCGTAATTGGACGATTGCTCCGTATGATTCACCACCCCCACGTCGGCGACGGAAACAGTCGCCTTAAGGTCGGATATAAATCTCGGACGCCCTCGTCTTGGATGGACATATGCAATTGTTCCTTCGCTCTTTTGTTTTTCTCTGCTTTAGCCTACTCCCGTTCGGACAATTCTCCAGTTACGTGCGGGGGAGCGGTGTTTTTTCCCTCCGTGGGCGAGATATGACCAAAACGAGGATTTCTCCTCATTTAGACTCCGTCATTTGTCTTTGTTTTCGGAATCGATGAGGTCAATAAAGTCGGTGTCGAAACGCGACGCCGTTTACCATGAAATGCCTTATTTGAAAGCCCCTATGTTCCAAGGGTGTCTTGCAGAAATTTCATGCTTCGGTGAGGTGTCGAGCGAAACTTGGAAAATATTGTCGCGAACAGTTGGAGTGATTCAATGACACAAGTCGGCATTCCTTTTGCATCAGTGCTCTCGAAGTGAGCATTGCGTCGGATACTTAATAGAGCCTTGAATCAATCGACCTTTTGATGGCTTTTTAAAGGATTTGAATACTGTAAACTGATTATGATGTGACATGAAAACGGCGAGGGAGCATATTTTGAGCATAATGTTGGACAAGTCAATTATCGACTACTTTAACTCTTCTGCAAGAAATAGCACAATTATGGTTGTGAAAATCATGCTAAACCATTTCAAGGTAAAGACACACCGACCTATATTAAAGAGTAATTGCAGAAAAATTGAGTGGAAGGACGATAGATGTTAATGTAGGACGGAATGATTCAATCGATGATCAATTAGGGAATGATAGGTTTCGAGAATTTACCTTGGATGATATAGCTATGATGTATTTAAAAAATTTATTTTACCTTTGCGAACCAAAATATATTATTTCATCACATAATGTGAGAGTATGTTAGGAAATTAAAAGTAAGAAGTTTTTTCACTATTTAATTAATGCATCAATATATTTTACTTCTCCATGAAAAGAGCGAATGAAGTTCATCCAAGTTAACGAAAAAAAATATTCGTGATTAATATATCGGTAAATAATTAAAATTTTGCACCGACACATAAGAAATACAATTTTGGACAGGACATTTGTCGTATGTTTTCTTTTCCCCAAATTTTGAGGAAATAATCTAATTAGAGGGAATAACATAATTGAGTCATTCAAAGCGAAATTAAATTCTATTAAAATAACAAATATAAAATGTTTTCATTTATAAAAGAATACTTGAGCATTTAAATGGGTCATTCTCGTGAATGATGGACTGCTTGATATGAAAATTGTTAGACATCTTTAGAAACTTTACGGATCTCTCCGATAATGTATGATTCGATGTCATATTTAAATTCAGCTCTACATATCGAATGGTCCATTTTTAAGGAGGTCAGAGTTTGGATCTTACGAAGGCGTTCGGACATTTATAGACAATGCGGATTCTTAAGCCAAGAGCGGGAAGCTCGCTCACGCAGTTCCGGCTCTGTCCTGCAGAGGGTGGGGTGGGCTGATACATCTCTCCCGCGAAACAATTTGCGCAGGTTCTCTCGTAGCCAACTGATCAAGTGTGAATTCATACTTCGAAATTCTAAATGGAAACTTCGCTATTTGATAGACTTAAAATATAAAATTTTATTTAATTTAGGAAACTAGGAGAATATTTTATATTCAACCTTTTAAATTTTTATAACACCAATATACCATAGACAATGAGATGAATTAATCATCTCGTATATTCTCTTTAGTCTTTTGATGCTGCTGCTACAAATTATTTATATTTATAGAAGTATTTAACAGGCTTTATTAATTTCTATTGAGTAGCAAACTCACAACTTAAGAGTTTTGATGTACAAAATATTCAGCTATGATTCTTTTTAATCACATCTGATTTTAATAAGTATTTAAGTCTTATATAAAGATCAATTTCGTAGATTCTTGTTCAGACATAAATTATAAATCATCATTATGTATTCATAAGATTCCAATAAATCATAAAGAGATTCAGATATAATTACCCTCATATCCTTAAGTTGATTTCTGTTACCATTATTGATTTATAATTATTTACATTTGATTTGACGCATCTCCATGCTAAATGATGATGATGAAAGAAGACAGCTGTTTAAATGGTTTTATTATATATTCGAGATATTGTTGCGTTTAGAATCTTCTTTGACAATCAAATGGATTTCCCTTCCATTTATCATTAATCTAGGAAAAAGAACGATTAAAAACGAGTTTTATTTTGGATCCTTTTTCTCTTACGACTACGTTATCAAACAATCACTGCGATTGGCACAACGACTTTTTAAAGTTCCGCTTTGCTTTCTCTTCGATATGCTGTTGTGTAACATCTCCTACTTTCCCGTTGATCTTTAAAAGCCGACATTTCTGGTTCTGCCATCAGGATTTTGTTAGACACACAAATCGGAGGATCTGATAGAAGATGAGTGGCATCTCAAATACGCGCTCTTATCTCTATTCGCTGCTCAGGCGGCTCCTTTACTCTGCCTTCCGCAGCTACTTGTCAAATGGTAAATAGAACTCGCATCCAAAATAAATGCGGGAGCGGTGACTTCTAAAGGAAGTGGTGCAAAATTCTTGAAAAATGATTGCCCTCTTTTGATTGACTTCAAGAAACTTAAAATGGAGTTGAAATGAATGAACGGCTTTCTTCTCGAAATGGAAGAAAAATTTAGAACTACACGATCACGTCATTATGACAGTACACATAACAACATGTTAGGAAGAAGGTGTGAGGACGGTATTAACCTAAAGGTCCACATACTCCTTCCAAGCGAATAACAGTCTATTTAAATATTTTCCTTGGATTTAATCGACTTTAATTATATAGATGGTAGTTTCGCAATATTAACATATGGTGTCAACTAAAATTGGTTTTTTTAAAGTTAGCACTTGATTGGGAAAAAGCAAATATTTTATTTTATTGGAATCTGCTAATAGAAGTTTCGTAATAGAGGATATCATTTTCAGTCCATCCATCTTCCTATTTACTTTTCACTTTTCAGATGATGTTTTCCACATTTTATTTAAATAATAGTTTACTCAATTAGTATCCACAGACTGACCCATGACATACATCACGATTTATTATAAGTTACCGATGGTCATATTTATCGGAATGTATTAGTTTAATACTCTTTAATAACATTTTTAACACAGATAAATATTGTCGCCTTCCCATTTCTCGTGATTCCTTGGAGATGACAATCTGTGTCCTTGTAATCCTTAAGTATCTTGAAAAGTTAAGATAATAATATTGAACAAATATTTTATGTAAAAAAGATATCATAGGTCGCCGTGAATCGGTATCTGCAGATTATGTTCATTATAAGTTCCTCTTGAAGTGTTATAAAATACAAATTTAGAATTAAATATCCTTTTTTTTTCATTGTGGGGGTATAGCTCAGTGGTAGAGCATTCGACTGCAGATCGAGAGGTCACCGGTTCAAACCCGGTTGCCCCCTTGAATTTTAATCAACTTCCTGTCCTTTATTGAACTCCCTCTTTAATGAATTAAATAAAATATTCTGACTTTTTTTCCAATAGTCAAAGAATAATTTTGATGAGAGATTGTGTCCTTATTAATCTCTCATATCTTCATTATTTATGATAGTTAAAGTTGTTGTCTCTAGAAAGTAATTTTAATACAGTTACAGTAACTTGGGCATTTTTATATTTATTTCCAAAAATATGTCGTTTCCAAAAAGGATTTTTTAAAACCGCTTCCTATTCTAGAATATACCGTTATTCGTTTGAAAGAGAAATTCCATCAGCTCCGTATAACTGACATTGAAGGTGTGCAATAAAGCAACTCAACGTTGGCACCAACAGCGTTCAAACTTTGGCACGAGAATAAAATACTTAATTCATCATTCGCAAATCGTAAAGAAGTTTACAGTCTTAAGTCCCGTAAGGCGTTACAATAACCGAAACATAAAGTCATTCACCCCAAATATGGCACTCTTGTGTATCTGATCGAATACTCCTTCCTCCTGCCATAATTTTTTGGTTTAATCCAAATTCTTTCTCATTCGCTATTTATTTTTTCTCGTATTTAATACTATAGTAGCGTTTCTAATTTAACATAATGCATTGACACTTTCCAAATACCATAGTATTGTTTACCATCTTCATGCTTTTACCAGAATTGGAACTTCTTTTGTAGATATTTAGAAATATTATGTAACTAAGTTTTTCATAGCCTTTAGCTGTTAAAATTTCAAAAAGGACATTTATCAACTTAATAATTTATCTATAGTAAATAATTAAATATATATATATATATTTGATGAACCGATTCAGGTGTATCTGCGTACATTTATAATAATTTAATACACAAGGACATATTTTTGAACAAACAATGATATATTTTGAATCTTGAGATATTTATCTTCTTTGATTTATAAAATTTCTAATCTTTATTTAGCTGAGATAACTTTAGAATTAGGTCCTACGTATATTGACTTCTATCATGTCATCTAACCTTTTATAATCTCACAATGGGACTTACGAAAGAGCTGAATCTACTGGGCAATACAAATCAGAAGTTTCAAGTAGGATTATCGGAGACTGAATAATTAAATCCCGGATATACTGTGGGCAATATGTTGCAGCAATCTGATCAATAGAATAGAGCGTTTGCTGGCAGAAAGCCCGGAATAATGGCAGAAAAACTTCCAAGCATTTCTGAGTGCAATTTATGGAGGCCGGTTTTGCTATCAAGTTGGCAATTACAAGCAAAGGAGCGCAAAAGTTATTATCAGAAATCGGGAGATACGGAAACAAAGGTTTAGAGAAGGTAGTAATTGTCTGGACATTGAAAAACGAAAATCATGAAATAGAATGATCCACACGCATGGGCACTGTTTCTTACGTAAATCGCCGACTAATTACTATTTATAAAAAACCCAGACAAAGATGAACTATCGTGCAGTACATTAATCACGGTATCCATGAGCTTATAGAGGACATATAAGTTAAATTTTGTTGTACAGAGTAATTAAAAACATTATCTTATATTTTGAAGCCCCTTCATCTATCTCTGCTTTTAACAGATTTATTTTTACCGCTCTGGGAAACCAATTTTCCCCTTAAGGTTCTAAGTATATCTCATTGTAATTTTGGATTTTATTTACCGTGGGCATGAACTATCCAATTATAATAGGGGCCTCTCCAAAGAAGTACGAACTCGTTCTCTAGTTTTATTTTACTACATCACTTACCAAAAGTGATTGGAAACATACTACAATAGCTACTTTCTGTTCCGTCCATTAATTTATTACTCAGTTTCATCGGAAGACATTCGACCGATCATCGACATCGACAAGCAACCGATTCCTGTCTTAAGGTGCTCACGTACGAAGGCGCCGCTTTCTCCAACTCCCCCTCGAGGAAATAATCAACTTATAAGGCAAAATGCTGTTGATGTCATAGAGCCCTTACGTCACCGAATCGCACACACCCGCATTCCTGCAAAGTCTCCGATTATCTCTTTCTCGACGTATCTCTTTTGAAGAGGGCGTTTCTCCGATCGCCGTACATGCGACCGTAACTCTTGGCTACCGCACTTCCGGCGCCCTTTGGACCTGATATCGCGTAAAAAGAAAGTCACCGGCACTGTTTATTATACGGCAGCGCGATAGAGTTCTATGAACGGAGTTTTCCTTTACCAAAAGGATGAGTCAGATCTCGATTGGACGGTTTTCGAACAGTCACCGTGGACAGAATCGGAATCTGATGAGCATGTTCGTGTTCAGCTTCCTTAGGCGCCAATAACGATAACAACTATTCCGCATTCCAACAGATATCGTAACTATTTAACGAAGAATGTACGACAGTCTTTTATTACGAGATCGGTGATATCATCCAAATCGAATGAAGCGTAATTTTTGAGAGGAAGAGATATCGAATCTGACAAATAAAGCGGAATTGGATGAACTCCTTTATGCTATTCTCACCTGCGATAAGGAATGTCCACTTTAAGTCTGTCGATGACAGATAATGATCCTGGAGTCTAATGAAGTGGAGAAACGTGGGAATTTAGAACAAAGTATGTTATGAAAAATTCTTGATCTTCATTCAATATTATCCGATAATAGATCAGATTGGACGTTAAAAATACTTCTGAAGTTGGTATAGGAGCATTTTAATGAGTGATAGGCAAGATTCTCCCTGATATGGAAAATCTCTCTATTTAAATTTGATTTCACCTTTTTCACATTTGGAAAACAAAAGTCATATTGGTGGAAAACTATTCTTCGTGACAACATACAAGAATATTAAACATATTTATATAATCTTCGAATACCCAAATGAAAGGTCCGAGACGGAACATCGTGTATCCCCATTATTTTGAGAGAGTTATGTCCTATAATACCCGAGTCACATAAGCTTTCATTGACGTCCTCTGCAAGAGTAAATATTGATTCAGCGGTGCGTTTGCCCGAAGCAAATCCTTTTTTCGAGTTCAATCATTCGAGGAAAAGCATTCCGTGCAAATATTCCATGCACGTCTCTTCAGAATTCGGGACGAGTGCCATCATCCGAGCCTATGTCATCTTTAAAATTAACCGTGACCTCAGAAGTGGTTCTCCAGGTCTCTTCTCGAGTCGGCGGCCTCTATGCACCATGCGAAATTATGCGCGAATTATCCTAAGTGCGGTCATCGGACTCTGCCGCCGTCGAGTTTTGTCCGGTTCGGTTTATCACCAAAGTGGTAGAAAATCGATGTGCAATTGTGATCTTAAGTTCAAGGGAAGACTCGTTTGCATTCGACTGCAAAACGCTATGCAAACTAGTGGAAAATTGCGAAGTTTCATCCTCTCACTTCGAGAGAAATTGCTACTGCAATTTTCATCTCTAATGCTCTTCTTGAATTATGTTTCACTTATTAGGAAGAAACTTTGCTTCCTTTCTTTCTGAGCTAAGTAAATAAAAGCAGCCACAAGAAAATGTTAGATGAATTTTAGTTATGGACTTCAATTTGAACCTTACTATAAAATATCCCTATTGATTTTTAATTATATTTAGGCATTAATATTTCTTAGATTTTAGATTTTACTAAAAAAATTTAAATTGAAGTAAAAAAATTGTCATATTTCTTTGCAGTATTATTTTAGTTAAATTAATTTATTATATCGTTGATTAAATTGTTTTGATCAATTTTCAGTGAAACAATTCGTAATTTTGATAATACGCTAAATAAATAAAATATGAAGTAAGCTTTTGATATTTTCAACAAAAATTATTCCAAATATGCATGTCTTTAAATTATTTTTAATTTATTTCCTCAAGTATTAATCCAAACTAAAGGTAAATATGTAAATAATGCAGTCTTTAAGAAAAATCTTCTCCTACTGTTGCCCTAAACAATCTTTTCTTCTTTCTCTCCTCAGCGCCACACTTGGAAGGCCCTCAGCATCTAGTGGCAACCACTCTTCATCATCGCACAGCCACTCTGACCCCACGCGAGCACAGACTCTTCCCCGCAAACTCCGCAGCTCTCCTCCGCACACCACAAACAACAACCACGTCTCTTCGGCAGTGACCTCCAACCACGTGTCCTCGACCGTCCGCAGACAGCTCTACTCCGAGAACCCGGGGATCGGCGGCAGCACCACACATCTCAGCAAGAGGAATGGAGACCTGCAGCGCCACACCGGAAGCCTCATCAACGTCTCCATAGTGAATAACGTCACCCCAGGAACGACAAACAGGGCGCCTCCGGCCAAACCAGCGAGGACGTATCGTTCAAACCTGTCCAGGAGCAAGAGCTTCAACGTCCACGCAGACGAGGATGTGTTGGATCCTCTTCCAAAGCCCAAGCCGATCAATGGAGACAAGTGGGAGAGCCCCGCTAACAGGTACAGGTCCAACCCACAGCTGAGCAGAATTCTACACGAGGAGTCGCCTCTGAAAAGTCCAGGAATAATATCCAGCATAAACAGAAGCACTAAAGACCTCCGAGATGCAGTCAAGAAGGAAGAGGTGACTTCCAAGTACACAGAGGTCATCAAGAGGGAGGAAAACGGCAAAGACGGGTGGACAAAGAAGGAATGGACCCCTATGAAGTTCAGGGAGCGCAATGGTACTACAGGCTTGGATAACGGACGTTCAGAATCGGTCAGGATAACCACAGTATCAGACGGACCATCGAGGACACGAACCGTAAGGAACTTCGAAAAGAGAACCTCTGGAGACAAGCTGAACGGAAACGGACGACTGGAGACCACTTACGAGGCGACCACTACAGTGACAGAAAGTGTTTCAAGACCGTCTTCCATTTGGAACCGCAACAGGAAATCGCTTGGTCCAGCATTCACCGATGTCCCCGGAGGGGGTGTGGTGATTGAAGTCAGAAATGGTAGGCTATAAAAGAGACCTATATTGTTTTATTATATAAAGGAGTTGGAGGTGGGTTACTTTGATTCAAATATCCTTCACCGAAAAACATGTTAATCCAGTTATATTCAGAACTAACCTCTGTATGGTTAATACATATGCAACCGATTTTATTGGTGAGATCGCAGTGGTACAGATTGGGTCGTTGTCAGCGTTGCAACGAAAGATAAGGGAAGGTACAGATGGACGTGCCATCGACGTCGAGAATAATAAGTGTTTAATGGTTTTATAGACGCTATGAGTATGGTGAATTCCCTGTGTGTCATTGATATGCCATCATTGCAGTGTTTCCTTCGAGTAACATTTTGTTTTGTTCTTCACGAGCTCTCTCCACTTCCTCTGAACCAATTGTTGCACCAGAGTGCTCTGGTGTTTCGAGGTTCAAAGAAGAGGTAGAGAGTGATTTATTAACCCTTCCGAACATTTGCATGTTGTCTCGGGAGAAGATCCCGTATTATAAAGCAGCGTTACATGTAACAGAAGGAATAAACAAGAAACACGCATTATATTATTATTCTCTAATAGAACGGCATTCTTAGTTGTCTCGGAGGACGGTGCGTTTTCACGTTTTATGTATGCATAAGAAAAGATGTGTGATGAAACGCCGAAGTTTTAGTCAGAACTTAAGTTGCCATTTTTATTTGAGGACTCTTATACATGGTGTCGCTAGAAACGAGACGCCATTTTTTTATGTTATGTATATATTCAGCTACAATTTCTATATAATGATGTTCTAAGTCGAAATAACTAATAATCCACAATGTACCTACATATTAAATTGAAATAAAGAATATAATCTATCGAACAGCGTGTAATTTATTCTCCCTAAGAAATGTGTTTCGGTGGATGTGTTCGTATATTTGGTATAAAGGTCTTTAATAATAATAAAAGGTCTATAATTTACATAAAATTTGTGTATGTTTATTGCAATTTATTGTTAATTAACCGTTGTTACGATTTTTACTGGTAGGAGCAAGTTGAATGTAAACAGAAATTCTCGAAAGGAAGGGCCAAAAGAAAGAAAATTACAGTGGAGTTGAAAATTCTTTGATTTTTCCTGTGAAATGCAAGTTTCCCTCGCCTATTCCTTCTTGTTGGCTCCCTAATGTATGTTTTTTCTAATATTTCTTAAATCTTAGAAAAATTATTTTTTTTCCATTCATACTCGTTAAAAATTTCCGTATATGGTAGCGTAGTATCACTTGACATAATTCTCTCCTTAAATTATATACTTAACGACAAATTTAGTTTTTAATTAATTTCATTACATTTTACGATAACTTACTTTCGTGGAATTCATAGCTATAATATAATAAGTGTATCATATTTTAAATCAAAAGATGTCATATGCTCTATGATTATAATTTTTTAATTACTTATTATTAGAAAGTATTCCCTCCTTTCCCATATATGATGACATTACGATAACCATTTATAGAAAAATTTATAAAATATTTATAGATATTTATAAAATATCATGTAAATAATTCAGTAAGTGTCGATTGATGAAATTATAAAGTGAAAGATATGTTAGTTTTCTACCGCTATTGACAAAATTAATACAATTTCCATGTACTAATAGGACGCGAGTAGATAAATCTCCGACTAATGGCGAGTATTTTATTCTAAATGTGATGACTATTCGTTTGACTCCAAAGATCAAATTAACGCAGATATCGCTGAATTTTTGGAAACTTCTAAATTACAGAAACGATAAAATCTCTGAAGTGAATCAAGAAGTGGAATGAATAGCTACAAAGCTATTTTATCTTGAATATCTCCCTTAATCAAGTTCATATTATCCTTCCCTTTCGTTTAGGTATCTCTTGGAAGGATTAAGAACAATCTCTTGCTCGTCCCTTCATATTTTAACTGGCGGTATAGCACTACGTCCAGAATATCTAAAAATTAAGTATGTATAATAAAGATCAAGTAAGATTATCTCTTACACGTTCATTTTTTATGATTAATCAACAGAACCACAAGATATCACATTTTTTCATACTATCTTGACTTTAATGATTGCCGTGCAAGTGCATAAGTAACTGAAAAATAGTATAGTTTTGAGCTCAAAAACCTAAATCATACCGTCCCAAGTGCCTATAAATTTTCATTTTTAGATGATTAAGAATTATTTATGAATGCAAGTTAGGTTTGACTGCTAAGAATTAACCCAATCACTCCACTTTGAAACTTAAATCTACTGTCTTCCAAATTACTTCCAAAAAATAATGATGATAGTCTTCGTCATATTTCTCAAGCAAATTCTGAAGTTTTTCTCTGCAATTACATAAAATGCTCCACATTGATTACTAATTTAGGTTGTGAAATTTTGTCAGTTTACTCCTTTAACTGATAGATAGAATAAGAACATTCTTTTCCTTAATAGATTACTCAGCTATTTTACGCTAAAAATTTCTTAGAAATATAATTCTCCAATTTCTTATGATCTGATAAGAATATCTCAATCGATTTTGAATTCTAGAGAAGAAATCTTTGAAATCATTTCTACGTGCAAAGTCTTAAGAAAGATGAACTAAACGATGACTCAGCGAAAAAGAAATACATTCTTTATTGGAAATTGCGCAATTAGTTATTTTCACAAGAATTCTCTACATTAAAATAGCATTGGTTCAGATTTCCTACATTCCTAGCATTCGCTATCTCTCAAGCGCGACATAAAATTCTCATTTATGTTTACTCAAGATAAAGGACAAGCAACAATTACAGTTATATTATCATCAGAATTATATAGTGGGTAATTCCTACGAACGATTCTTATCACTGAGTTTTACTGCTATAATAGAGATATCTATTAATGTTCACTTTTACGTGGGAAATTTTTGTACTTTATTTTCAAAGGCTGGTTCCTTAATTCCTTAATCTTCATTCTTTGAACTCCAAAAGCATAGAATAGGTATTGATTCCAGTTTTATGATTTATGGCTTAATGCCATTGCCACAGGATTTCACAATTCCTTAAAGTCAGCGTATTTTATTTAACTTATTGTACATTTAAATAATCCAAAATTAATATTATCTTATCAATTATTTTCCTCATTGATTCAATTATGAACGCTGGAGAAAGGAAACTTACCCATAACGTCTTTACTTTACATATAGTATGATTGATGTACAATTTCTAAAATCTTAAATACATTATTTATGATACTCCAAACGTTAGCTCTTTCTACTTAACCGATATCATATGCCTTTAGTAAATCCCTGTGTATAATCATGATATTCACCTACATTATATAATGTTAAGCTTAAGTTAAAACACGAAATCTTGCATCATTATCTCATGGAAATAATAGTATTATGAAAGGAAACCACATTTTCTGTAAGCTGCGCAGTTGCAAAAGATAGCAAAGGACAATCAACCTATCAGACTAAAATCAGCTAAGGAAACACGTGTAGTAGTCTGCGTCGTCGATGCGTATCTATAATGGAGAGCCCATTTCTCAAAGCAACTTTTTTATCCTGAATGGGAGTTTTATCTAAATTTTATCGATTTCGTTTGTCTATTTTTTATATATACATTTTAAGGCAATGGGCCGTCTTTAAAATATCAATAAAAGACATGATTTTTGAACTTCGTGTAGAAAGCATATAATAACTTTTTCTCCAGTCTCATATCGATATGTACTTCACCGTACGCCTTTTGCCATTTCCTATTTCCTGGGCTCCGTAAGGACTTGAGGATAAATGATAATCATGATTCCAAGCAATCTTGGAGAATTTAGGCGCCGTCGGGTGGCATCGATGATATAAATTGATAAAGTCGAATATCCCAGGAGAAGAATTCATGAAAGAAAGCGATGAGCAATCAAGAATTCCTCCTTATCTTTCCAGTGTTTATCACGGCCAGTATATAAAGCGAATGTTTAGGAGTACTTTAACAGATCATCCGAATGCAGAGAGCGGTATACATGTTAATACACTAGTATTTACGATTGAAATTAATCGCTCGTAATCTATCGGATTAAATAAACTGAACAAGATGTCAAATACAGTGATGAACAAGAAAATGATCACCGTAGTCTTTCTCACGCTCATCACTGTGACGCATTCACGACCCGCGGAGGAACCCCCATGTCCTCCGTGGATGAAGTGCCAATTCGACGGCAAAGCGTCCGACAACCTCGAGCCAACTATAAGGCTGAAGAAAGTGGATTCCCCAGAAGCTGTCGGTGGACTCATCTCCAAGCTGCTGCCCCCTGTCTCTCGAAGGGGCGTTCCAGCGAAAGTGCCATCCGGAGATTCTGCACTCGTCGGAGCCTTCAGCCCAGAGTTGTACTACGTATTGGGAGGACCAAGACTGAATTGTCGGAAAGGACAAATGGTCGGCCACGGCAACCGCTGCAGAGAAGTCGAGTGAAACAGTGGCTCTTGAAGTTGAAGTGTAGAAGAATCTCGATTTAGAGAAAGGAGAACTATTTTATGAATTTTCCTTGGCGAATCTGCAGCGGACAGTGACTTTTTACATCTATGTTCCTGCGCCGGTGATTCGTTATCAATCGCAATTTGACATTTATTTATTTTTATTTATGATCGATTCCGCCATTTTTATTTATTCAAACCCATATTTATTTGATTCCACATCATTTTTATTTATTTAATTATTTAATTTAAAAAGGCGTTTTTATTTTATGCGAAATGGAGGCTATGAAAATGTTTCATATCAGCCCCGTACATTTTAATAAAAATTCGTAATCAAAGATTGAATATTTATTTTTTGTTGCCTAATCTCTTTTAATTTAGATAAGTTTCTATTTTCTTATCTATTGGAATATATTATAATTTAATGTTCTACAATTTAAGAGAGAAAACAGGAGTGATACAATGTATATTATTTTACTCACTGGGTTGGTTCTCCCAAATATTAATTATTATTAAAAGCTTTGAGAAATATAAGTGAAAATTTATGAGAAACATTTCAATATTACAGCCTTTTGTATGGCATTGGTTTTTGAACGAAAGCAAGAAAATTCAATGGAATAGTAAAGGAAGCGATATTTGTAAAAATTAAAACAACATAAAATGTTCTAATAGAAATTTTAAAAATGAACCAAAATGGAATTAAATGTATTGTCCCGATACGCAATGCGATATTATCAGCAGTAGAGGCTTACAATTATCGATCGATATATAATTAAGTAACAGAATGGAAAATCCCTGAGTCTAGCAAAGGAAATTCCAGGAGAGCCCTTAATGAGCTCCTAAAATGCATATTGGGCGCAGGGTCATGGATGAACGTGACAGAAAAAAACCCACTTTCTGAGTCACAGGATTTGTACACCCTGAAGGAGAAGAGAGAGTTCCTAGAAAAGACACAACGTCACGTTTTGTCGTGAACATTTTAAATTTCCATACCTTTCCTTTCAATGTACTTTCTCTTATGTGGCATATAGTATTATATTATCAGGGAATGAAGAATTGTATATGTACGCTGTACAGAGCCATCAAATTATTATCAACTGTTCTGCGTTAAAGCCAATCAGTTTTTTCGAAGCGAAACCAAATATTTTTCGTTACAACGGTAACTGAAGATAATTCGAGAAATTTATTGTACCTTATGATTTCTTTTTTATTTTAAATATAACATAATTAATTCTTTGAGGCTTAATGTTAAGAAGAGGATATTTTCTTTTTTGATGCTTAGGATTAAATAAATTCATTACATTAACTTTATTTAACAAGTAAAATACTATGAAATAACAACTAAAACTTATATTCTATTGTTTTAATTTGTATTAATATTCGCGAACTTGTTAACTTAATCATTGTATTTAATTATAAGAATATATGTTAAGTATTAATGTCGTTTTTATCTTTTAGCTGAAACAAATTTTCAACCCAAATTTCTGCCTCGTCGTTCTCAGTGGCACTTTCCTCCATTTTATATTTCTGTTTCCCCCAACGCCCTCTGGACTCCTTTGTCTTCTATTTACCTGAACCCTATAGGTCAGTCATTTTCTGCTAATCCTTCCCAGAGTTCCCACTGACCTTTTCTCTGAATTTCCCGCATCATTCCTGTGTGAGCCAGACCACGACTAAAATATTGCAGTTGGGGAGACAGGTATGAATATTTTACTTACTTTTATGCTTACTCTTAATTTTTGTTAGAATTATTCTGTTAAATCGAAACTGTTTTAACCATCAGTAAAGTGGCTATCTCTTACACAATTTTGAACGATTATATTCTTGGTCACTGTACATTTAAATCATTCAGTATTTTATCATTTTCCATATCTTTTGGAAAATTGCCCAAAAATAATTGCTTATATCTGCATGAGACTTATCGAGTGTAAATGGAGTAGCACACGTCAGGGATACCTTCGTTATCAAGATATCCATTTTATGAATGAAACGTGGAGGTTGTCTCCTATTTGACCGTCGTGTTTATATCTAAAGTAAACTATCGTATCAAGAAGAGTGTGGTATTTACTAAGCGGCATTCCCCAAGCGGCTTATGAAACAAATTCAAACGGAGGTTCACGACATGAAAAAAGGAGTACATAATTCCATTTAAGGTAGAAATAATAATTTTCATCGAGTATATTTTGAAATGTAGTTAAATGGTTTGGTATTTTACTGCCTTGCAAAGGTCGGGGCAATTTTAAATATTTGATTTTTTTTATCGCAAGGAATTTTGAAATTCACACAATATATATTTCTTAGTATTTATTTCAATACGACTTAAATAACTTAAATGCCGATAATAATCGAGTATTAAGAAGAAAAATTCTCCATTCAACCAATGGCGTCCAGTATTTATCTATTTGGTGTCGTGTGTCAATGTTTATACTTCTGCAAAAATCTGTCTGAAGATAAGATGATCGCAATCGAACGTCCATGATCATTACTTCTACACCTCTCCCGGAATCTTTTTGGACTTACGAAACTCCGAGGTGTATCTCTCTCAATCTTCATTACAGAAGCGGATGTTTCGTCTTATCTGAAGCATGACACTTCCGTTGAGAACGTATATTTTTTGCTAGTCATTCTGCAATATGGACATCTCAGTTGTCAAGTAAATTAGATCAGACCGGAGTCAGAGAATATATAGTAGAATAAAAGAAATAGTTCTCTATGTTAATCAATTTATTTTTCTTCAAGTATAATATTTTAAGTTTCTTGACAGTATTAATTTCAATAAAATTATCTAACTGTTTTCAATATTAAACTCCAATTATCCAAAAGAGAAAAAATTTTAAGAAAACAATGTCAGGAGGAAATCAATCAGTTAATTGGTAGGACCTACAAGAATTACTATAGATATTTTTCTCAAAATTACAGGCTTATGTATAAATTTTTCACGCAAAATTTAATTTCTGATCATAATATTGAGCAAGAAAACTGAAAAATTTGATTATACCCCAAAGTATGCACAGAGTAGTGAGTTTTACATTCAATGAGCTTCGATAAATTTTCTCCTTGATTTTCACCATGTGAAATGATGGAGATTAGACACTTTTATTGGAAAAAAGATTTAAATTTTAGAAAATTGTATCCTTAGACTTGTTATTTACATTAAAAAAAAGGAAAAGTTATCAACACAGAAGTCTCTTGTCAAAAGCATGTATGCCGAAATATTGAGGCCATTCGTCGCTGGGCAACGACGGCACAACACAGGGCATATGACATTGTTTATTTTCTGTCCACGTGAAATGGCGAAAGTAAACCTAACTTTCCTCGCGTTTTTACTTTCGTCAATTCCACGAACAACCTCAGTTCGTAAGGTTAAAGCAACAAGCCATGTGAACGAGGAAACATTTGAGGAGGAAAACAAAGGATCCTAAACCGGACTTCGTCACGAAGGGAAATTGGCAGCTCAGCGGGGCAGAGAAGGAAATAAGAAAAGCCGCCTGTCATCGCTCTGTATCGGACACGAGATATCTGCGAAAGAATGAGAAACACCACCTGCTATCTCTCACCGGAGTATTTAAATGGGAAGGTGGCTGTCCCATGAGCCACTGACGGTCAGATGGTGCGCGGACAGGAAGTACAGGTACGGATCGCGTAGAAGAATCCTTAGAACTCCAAATGGGACGCATTCATGTGGTGCTGTTGGTAACAGCACTCGTCCTGGTGTGTCGGTATCCGCCCTCCGATGCAGTTCGGTGCAGACCTGGGCGAAACTGCGAAGACCCAAGACCGTTCGAGGCCTTCAAGAGAATGGGACCCAAGAAAGATAAGGACGCAGTGGTTTTCCCGAATCTCGACCCAAATAGAGGTGAGGGCGCTAAGGATGGTGCCATCAACCAAGTTAGACCGGATATGAAACCGACAATGAGACCGGTGGATATCGTGCCATTCCACATCGTCGGAGCGCCAACGGCGGACTGTCCTCCAGGACAGCAAGCAGACCACAACAACAAATGTAGAGATATCGAGAGATGAAGGGAACCGAAGCAAAATGTGTGAAGATACTCGAATTCCTTGTTTCGTGATGAATGCGTGTGCAACTGGCGAATATGTGACAGCATCAGTTTTGGCAAATATTGCCATGTATAATCGTTAATTTTTACATAGAAATATTTTCTCAGCATGGTGTGCGTTTTTGAGCGCTGAAAATTTTTCATTTTCTATGTACTAGTCCTTGAATTTCTCAATTTCATTGCAAATTAAACGCAAGTGTACATTGATTCTTCGTTTATTCTTTGTATTGAAAAAACATGTTCTCGCCGCGTTAATGTATTTCCACCCTTTTTAGTACTTTACCACGTTTGATATAACTAATGGTCTTTCTGTTCAAATAATACAATTAAATTCTATGCTAGTACTTAGGAATTTTTTGATCAATTCTGTCTTTCGATTCCATTGATGTTCTGATATGTTCTAAAGTAATAGGGATGTATAACTTTCAAGGCACATCTTAAATTGATTTAAATATCTGGCACTTTTTCATTAACAACTTTATGTTGTTAATGTTATCTCTAATATTCATTGAATTAAATTCCAATTCTATACTGAAGTTTATTCGGATAAGGATCATTTAAGGCTAATTAAATCGTCTAAAATGCAATGTTAAGTCAATAATGACATGAGATGTTTAAGGTTTTGGTCCTAAAATCCATCGAACATTAGATACTTTAATGAGTAGTTGAATGCACCAATTTATCTAAAAGTCGTCACCATATAATTTGAAATAGATTATCTATGAAGTATCGAATTGTTTACGACCTCTAGACTCTTCACAAATGGCCTCGACAACTCTTGTTTCTGTTGGTTCATTACACTCATAAACCCACCTTATCTGCTGACGGACCAGAGCATTCCTTTTATTATTTGCTTCCAATGGAACGGGAATGGACGAAAGAAATTTTTTTTTTCCTGTAATGTTACTCTCTATAAATTTATCACTGCCCCCAAGCAAAATATAACACCTAAAATTAATTAATTAATTTATAATTAATATGATGTTTTCATATTTATATTACCTCCCTCACTAAAAATACAATTGGAATTTTCTTTCAAATAAAATCGCTGTTATCGAAGATAACCGAGAGAACTAAAGGCAGTTATAAAATGCTTCACTTTTATCTGTGCAAATAAATGACTTTCGTAGGTGGGAATTGGCTAATAAACATTCATATCTTTTGAAATTCGCCAAAATGTTTGCACATACAGCTTAACTTATCTCTTTCATTTGTTTGAATAGATTTCAAAAAATATTGTCATATTTCCCTAGTATTAATGAGTACGTTGAACTCATAATCTAAAACTGCTTGTGTGCAATTTTTTACTTTCTGATAATAATTTACACATTCTCAACTTGAAGTAAATCATTTCCCTGACGCCGACGAGTATGCTCGTCTAGATATGTGTCTCGTTTTCCCGTCGCGGACGAGTGTACTCGTCCTACCAGAAAATTTCGTCCTCGTTCGCGTTCAAGCCGAGTAAACTTGTCGGCTCAAAGTAGTTATTTTTCTAATGCTAGATGCCGTTTGTGGACGGAATACTCAGGTTATCTAGCGGATATTTTCGAAATTATCTTATTTTTACTCGAATGAATATAGGCAACCCGCGATGCAGATTGCATACCCATCTGTAGCAAGATGTAATATCAAAACTATTTTCTTATTAAAGAGGAATTTTATCTTAAATTGATAACTTTATCTATCACATGGTATATTAAATGTAATTTGTTCAGTTCTTTTTTATAAAATAATGTGTTAGATTGAGAAACTTACAAGAAATAGTCAACAACAAAGCTAAAGATAAACAATTAAAGCTTCAGAAAAAGGGGACCACGTACGTATATTCCAAATGACCGAAACAAAATGAATATCAAATAAAAACATGAAATTCTCTGAGCGAAATTTGAAAAAAAAAGAAATTCGTCAGGGGAGTGGTTAAATATGAAATATTAAATTTTAATAAAACGAACGGTATGTAGCCAGGCTACTTCGTTCAGTTGAAAAGTATTCCTCTCTCTTTAAATTTATCGTAATTTGGATTTAATTACGGATAAGTGAGATTCTCGTTGAGTTCTCTCTAGATTAGGTATAATTTTTAGTTTCGAACTTTAAATCATCGTATTTCTCAAAGAATGGCAGCTCCAACTTTCACAGATTATTTATGTATATGTTATACATTTATGCACTTTAAAATATCATTTTTCTCTAAAGAAACGTAAATAAAATATCACATAGTTTTTCATTCGCTCCTATCGTAAATATCTGACTTTACAAACAAAACTTTAAGCATTTGGCTACGATTTCACAATCAAACCCACGCAAGAAGGGAAAATAAAAATGCAGAAAATATCACCTTACAGACAACATATATTATCATAATAAATAATGAATCGAATTAGCATCGAGATTTAACTAAAAATCGTGTAGTTTTTAAGTACATCTGAATGTGTTGTACTTTGTTGATATATCTTCGTATTCAAAATTTACATGCAGAAATAGCCAGGAACAATTCACAATACAAAATGAGATGAGATGTCACAATGTAAAGAACCGATGAAGAGCATATAAAAACCTTTTTACAGCTTCATGTGTTTACGAAAATATTTCTACATCACACAATCCAGTCTTGAAATTGTTACCCGCATTTCCTCCAAGGGAAACCTAGAGGCGGGCACTTATCCAGTCGCTAAGCGACGCCGTAGGATACAACTCCTCAGCTATAAAATAGTGCTGATGAGAAAGATCACTTTATTTCCTTCTTTCAGACGTGTCACTAGGTCTCTTTATGTAGAATCTTTCAATATTCTACCTCCCTACACTTATTTCCGTGCCCTTGCATTTGATTGGTAGGACAAAGAGCTCCTGGAGCACCTACGATTTTATGCGGAGTCAATGGCACTTTAGGTCCATCTTTGTCTTTGGGCTTCGTTTCCTGGAACACGAGTGAAGGCGGAATTTCGATCAGGTCCACGTTCATTCTCATGGGCGGCCCCTGGGGAAAAAGTATACCCTCCGGTTTCTTGCACAGCCAATCCGGGCACGGTTCGTGGGGCCTTTGATGCGATTCCAATATCAGCACAGAAAGGAAGAGGACGAAGAATGTAGCAGCCTTGATGGAAACCATATTTTTCTATGGTGTACGATTAACTACCAAGGTGAATCTGCAGCTCACGATTCTTTCGTTGATCCTGAGTCGACCGTCTCTCAGATATTGCAGTTTAGAGAACCTCAGGCTTTCTTTAAATAGCCTCGCTTTAACTTGTGTCAATATTGTACAGGATAGGTACTTGTGGTTTCCTGGAGTCCCCCTTTCTCTTCCCCCTTCCAACCGAATTCATCTGTCGCAGCGTCCTCTCCAGCTTTCCAGGAAGGAAGATACGTCATTAATGGCTCATGTTTACACTCCACGGTGGTGTCCGCGTTTGTGCAAATCCTCCTGAAATGACTGCTTTCGTGGAAACGACTGTAAAAAGGAGTGCTTTTATGGTGCCTCCGTCAAACGTTCTTTACGTCAAAACTTGTTCTGTGGGAGATTTCCCTGATGATGGCGAGAAACCACGGAAATCCAATTAAGAGCTATGGGTCTTCCTTTCTGCATGATATCATAATGTCCTCTGTCATTATTTCCAGTGATAAGTGTTTGGAATATAGTGGAGAAGGACCTACACAGGGAATATCATACAAAATGGTGATTATTTCACGAAATTAAAAAATTCCCGGATGATTTGATTCCGGAATGATGAACGGTTTTTCCCTTTCTCCTCTCCAAAATTGTTTCAAGAGTATTAAATGATATGGGAAGCCGGTCGGAATCTTGCAATTATATTATCAGAATCTCCGATATTCTCGGAAACGCCTAATTCCAATGGTTTAAGAACGTTTAATATCCCACTGTTACAGAAGATAAAAAAATCAAAGAATCCTATATTTAGAATTTCCAGAAGTATGTGTTAAACTTGAATGTCAACAAAGTAAATAAACTCTTTATTTAACCATATTTCATATAACGAGTAAAGAGATTTTCAGCTTTATTGAAAGGAGAAAATTTTAGTAAATTTACTCTCGTTACTAGATACTTCATTACCTGTATGTATTATTTAACACTGAAACTATAAATATTTTAGAAATTATTTTTGCATATTTATTCGCTGAATGGATTTCATAAAACCATAAGAATGTCTGTGGCATTTCCTCTTTCGTCGACGTGTATTAATTGATCCACTTCCGTTTGCGATGCCACACCTAGGAAAAACGAAAAGTTTTCAGTCCTCGAAAGGAATTTTCAAGTAATACTATTGACGTAAATCGTGGATTTTATCTATAAAATTTAAAAAGAATCAATAGTAATCGTAGGCTACTACTACAAATGCCGCGGAATGTCTGCAAATAAATGGCTCGAGATCCAGTTCATACGTGACATAGCTGGTTCATAAAGTTTGCGAGACTCTTTCTTGATAAGCGGCGCTTTGTTTATGTGCTTTATGACTGTCGAGATAAGGACATCGATAAAACTGACGAAACTTACAAATGAAAGAAAACAAACAATACTCTATCGATCAAAAGTGGGATTCGACGTACGACTTTTCTAGAGCGGAAATCGTTTCATCAGTATTTCAGTAATATTGTGAACATATTTCAACTATTTGACCGATTTCGTCGATTTTTATTATGTACGCGTGCCCTAAATCACACGTAAATCTAATGATATGTAATATCAATAATGATTTTCGAAGATAGCTGAATTAAAATTCACGCCATTTCATTAGCAAGACAGTTTACGATTTTCGTTATTATATTATACCATATTTCGATCATATTCATTTGCATTCTCATCAATTCATACGCTCACCCGTAAATTCTGAGTTAATGAGTTTCCAGAATCATAATCACGTTCTTAAAAGTATATTTATATTATTGCAAACTTATTGTTCGTAGAATTCTAAGGCATCGGAAGGTCAACGGATATATATGCATTTGATCATCGGTTGAATCGATTTTACACGTATTTCTCACTGCGGCGTAGGAGGCCAAAAATATCTGTGAGCTGAAGCAGGAATTCCCTTCGTGACAAAGTGAAAGACAAACATCGAAGTAAAGAAAATTTAATGAGGAAATACATGAAAATGATCGTCTCTTGCAGCCTGCTTCACCAGTTCTTCATATTATTCTAATGACTTTTCTACTCCAACTCCTTTTCTTTTAATTTACGAAAATTCTTATTTTATCTTAAAAATTAACATAATCTTTCTTCAATTCCTATTTTTCTTAAACATCTATCTCTCAATGTATTAAAAATTTGCTTTCGATTCTCTTTGAATTGATGAAACAATTAATTATCAATATCTCATTTTGAAGGAATATTTCCATTACAGCTTTATCCGTTTAAATCCTCCTAGATGTATGCGTTCGTAAAATCCATACTTTTCAGATCATTTCAGGAGAATTATCCAGTTTATATTTTAATTACTTAGTTTAGTTTTATGACCACAAGTGTATGAAGGGATACTGTATTCATAGGTACATTAATTCTGGAATTGAAGTTTATTGCTCTCCTTTAATATAAAATGAAACAGTACTAGTGATAAGAGCCTGTAAAGTCCGTATTTTCGCAAATTCATATTTTTATGTACATTTTATCGACTTTCATGTACATGTTTTCTACATTTTCTCCCAACCAAATGTTTATTTTGAGATAAGAAAACATTTTATTTCCTCTTGCGAAAAGTTTTCTAAACCAGAGATAGAAAGAATTGTTTTTCTGAAGTATGTCATCGCGAAAGTACGCAATGATGAGATTGAGAAGACTCCGACAAGAGTGTCTTACGTGTTTCCATTGAATTACATCATCATATTCACGATTCCTCAATTATATAATTAGGTGTAGGTTACCCCTTTCCCATATGATACGCGGATGAATTAACACGCTCATTATGAACACCTGTTTTTCATCGGTTGTTATTGTATCGATGCTACGTGAGGACGGGCATTCTTCAGAGCGCAATGTCATGGAAGGAATAGGAAACTCATGCGCCGAAGACGTGCGGATTCTACCGTCCTCTACTTTTTCATCCAAGAGAATATGCGTTGTCAAACATCAACTCTTTCTGACCTTGGCCATCTATTCGGCGATTTGCGTAATTTCTCTCGACCGCTTTATTTCTCCAGAATCTGTTTATGATGTGTCATATTTAATGGAGACGTTTCTCTGTGTAAGTTTTCCTTACAAGGCTCTGCTCGCGTGAGTGCGGACAGAAGAAGGCCTTAAAAATAATGGAATGTAATTCCGCTTGATTTGGGTAACTACAGTGAAATCCACCGAAATGGATATTTGTGTAGAGAAAACAAAAAGTAATTTTTCGTCTTCATCGATGATGACTTTTAAACTGGTTGTAATTATACTTATTTGTTCTTTTGTTGAGTTTGAACTAAATTAGCAGCTATTTCATCTTATTTCCGAATTATTTCAACGTTTAATAAAATTAATTATGAATTTATAATCTTAGTTTCTTGCAATAATTTGTAATTTATAATATTTTGAGGTCGAGTCCCAGTTATGTAGCTATTTGCGCCTCTATTTAGCCTTCGCTATTAATTTACTTCGTTAATCGTTTCCTTATTTCTATTGTATGTGCATGTATACATATATTAATTGAATCAAAACGGTTTTATAAGTTTACATTAAAATAAAAATCAATTAATGGAGGATGTTTTGATCGAAAATACAAGATAATAGTTCAAACATACTATTATATTACAATTTAATATTAAAAAGAAAGATAATAATAAGTAAAACTCAATCTAAGAATTGTATAATGTACAATATCATTCTTTTCTTATTCATAATAGTTTTTAGTTTAATCTCTTAGAGTAAATATCTGACTTTCCTCAATTATTTAATTATAATGGACCACTATCCCCAAATGAGCTGTTGAACAATCAAATAGTCGATAAAAAATCACTAATTAATGAAGGATTTCCTGGATAACTTTAAACGAATTAAATTATCAATTATTATAAATATACTGCATCATTCATCACAGGCTTCCGATATTAATCATTCCAATAATAATTTATAGCACTCTGTTGAAATTCTCTAAATATTCATTCGTATTTGAGTCGATGCGCTTATTTCTCATTTAAGCAAGATCCGCCTTTTTCTTTTGAGAAACAAGGCCCCTTTACTAACTCCGCATATGCCTAAAGTACTTTTATTTTTCGTGCTTCCGGTTCACTGTTTTCACAGGAAGCGTTTCATAACCTGATTCTCTTCTTCTCCCGAAACTTTGGTGCGTCTCTATCGATGGAAAATCATTGCATCTCTTTCGCAATAGTGACACATGAACGTACCTTAGAAAAAAGTCTGAATTGACCACCCCCTCTCGCTACGTATTTCACCGTCACATTAGCTCCATAAACAAGATCCCACTCCGTTGACATTGATGCACTTAGCAGATGCGCTACAGCTGACGTCAGGTCTCCCATCGAAGTGATGACGTATTTATTCCGTAGAGAGAACACGCTTTTGATGGAAAGCTTTAATGGAAAGATTACTTAGTTTGACAAATGTCTCTCATTCGACGGTACAAAGTATTCGCATCCACAATTGTTGGTCTCACGTCCTCATAGTCCCTAAGGCGATTTTTCTGATGAGCGAGTTCAACGCACAAATCTTGAATGAAACTCAATGAACTACACATATATTGGGTAACTACAAATGGAGTACTCTTGTTAAAGTAATTTAGCTTATCGAGTAATCAAAAGCATGATACTTAATTACTCATGTCGATAAGTCAACATTAATCAATCTCAAACTATTACGATACCCAATAGCGAGGATGATGAGTACTTTAATGTGGTAATTTCACTTAATATTATTATTATTTAAAATTATTTGTATTTTACAAATCAATAAACGATCGGAAGGGCGTCTAGTTTAGAAACACACAAGAATTTAAACCATTCATATTGTGTATCCATATTCAAGAATGTTGAAACTTTGTTCATTAGAAACTGAATATCATCAGCATGGAAATATTGTTTGCTTTCCGAGTTATCTTTGAGGTTTATGATGTTTTCCGATACATTCACATTCCAACGGATTATTTTACTTATTCTGTTGAGTATAATCATATATAAGATAACAGAATCGCAAAACGATTCAAAAAACGCCATCAAAAGTAATATATGAAATTTTAAAGTTAATATTTCGGAAAATTACGTGGAAGGGAATCACTAAAACGTTAACCTTGAGCGACATAATTTCATATAAGAGTTCTTGAGCAATCGCACTTCCGAAAGAGGTGAACTCTCGAATAAAAATACAGGAAACAACATCCGAGACTAGAAAGGTGTTTTCCGGCTGTTGGAGATGTGTTGCCAAGGAAACAATCTACTCATCCTTTAGCAACGCATGCTTTGCCGAGAAAATGTTTATAAACCACCTATCATCAATTCTAGGTTTTAACTACCTCCAGAGTATTCTATTGATAGAAATATTGATAGCCCTCCAATTAATCGAGAAACGATACTGAAGGTAAAATGTTTCTTTACTTTGAAACCTCAAATATTTTTTCATATTCTACAATGATCACGTTTGTTATATTAATGAAACAGAAAGCTTAATAATAATATAATTTACCTTTTATCTTCTTTAAAACAAATACATATACTTTCAAGGCAACTCGAGAGATTTATACAAACCTCTAAAAGGGCGAATGAGGTATTTTCAGAGTCGCTCATATCAATATATGATTCATCTAAACAATAAATATAATAATGAAAAATAAATAAAGTAGATAAGTATAAAGATAAATGAAGAGAAATATGTATAATTGAAATTAACATAAAAATATATGGATATGAGAGATATATATAATATATTTCCGTTTACAGAAAAATATGATTAATAATCCAGTATTTATTCAGCAAAGGAAACTTGCATAACTTGATAATTCAAAAAATTCGTATTCTTAGCTTACGGGAAGATCTGATTCACCTCCAGCGGCGTTATGGGAGTATATAAATAATTCTTACAATAACTAACATATTAGTAAACTTAATCTGTAAACTCAGCGTTATATATGTTATACGTAACTTTAGTCCTCATTTTATACAGGGATTTTACCTTCTTCAGACAAGTAAAACATTTTGTTGCCCTCATTTTCCCAATACCAGAGCGAAACCACAAAAACTCATGTCTTTTACTGCTCTAGTTCTCACGTTCGTCCACTTCTCATCATTCGCGAGCGGATTATCTCGCGACGGATGTGTCGACGCTCTTCATACTTACGTCAATAGCGACGCGTATTGGAGGAAATCCGCCCGTTTGTTGATTCGTGTTCTCGGACCCCATTCCCTTCTTATCGCCTCGTTTTTTACAATCTGCACAGCGCGGTTTCGAAGGGTATTTAGACAGGACAAAGGCGAGAAGAGTCGCAGATATCTTGTGATCAAGAAGCTTCGAGGATGGCTTTCGTGATGGCTGCCTTGCTCCTTGCTGTTTCAGTTCTTACCCTCGGGCGTGTTTCTCATCAGAATCCCTTAAACCCATCTCTGTGCCCTTTTGGTCAGCCTTGCGAGTACGCTGAAGCGATCTATCCAAGCCTCAACGAAATAGATGGCAACGAGGAATCTCCGGTAGCATGGCACCCAAATCCTTCAGCGCCAATGCAGCTGTTTGGACTTCCATTCTACGCCTTTGAAGATGAAAACGGTGAAAAGAAGAACAAAGAGGAATACACGAACCCTTTTTACTATTGGAGAAAAAGTTACAGAGTGGAATCCCCGGGCAAAGGATGCCCTCCTGGTCAGAAAGTTGGGCACGGTGGAATTTGCAGAATCGTGGAGGATTAAGATTATCCAAATGATAGATGAAAACTATGTCAGTATTAATATATTTGCAGCCATTTGTTTTATAGTAAAATGTTTTGATAACAGTATTTAGCCGTTTTGGCATATTTATGTGAATTCCGTTATGTGATTTTTGTCTTAAATTGTGTTGCTCCGAGTTCTGAGATAATTTATTCTTACTTAAGCATATATCTTTTCATTGTAAAACCCTTCTTTTGGAATGTAATTCATATGTTTTAGATAATTATACATATATTTATTGGAATTGTTTAATTTTATTTAAGTTATCACTGCGACCCCACTGCTTTTTCGAGTGCTACCAGAAGACTTTTTTCCATTGATTCTGTTCAATAGAAGAAATCTATTCTTTTTCTGAAATCAGTGGTCTCAATACAAGAATAAGGTTAAGTTTGAAGTATGTTGTATTAAATAAATTATCATCCAATGAAAATGAATAAAGAGTTCTCAATTTTATCTAGAAGTTGCCCTTCCTTAAGAAAATTTTCTATTTCAACATCCTGAATTCAATATAAGTATTTCTTACTGATTTTATGCAACTGTTCAGAAATCAATAAAGCGACCTTTTTTACGCATGAAAAGTTTTACCAAAAAAATCTTTAGTAAACGATTATGTCGATTCATGAAAATACTAGATAGCATGTAATTCCTGATTTATCTACCATATTTTAGTATGAAAGGATTACGATTCGTTCTAACGTGAGTTGAAACTGATGATATGAGTTTATTTGACTGTTTTTAAATTGTTTAATGCGTTAATTAATTTGCTTGTTAGTCTAGGTATAAAGTCACTCACTTTCGCAAAAGTAGATCATAGAAGAAATGCATAGCTCACCTTACGCGAAGCCAAATCCTATTTTGCAATACCGTAGCAAATTAATAAATATATTTTTTAAGAGTTATACAAAATAATTTCCACTTCTTCATTCATATTATTTCGTTGATGAAGATTGTCCTCAAATAAATTCGTTGAAATAAAGGAAAACTTAAGCATTTTTCTTCCAAAAGATTTTATTTCGTGAAACACTTACAGATGGTGATGGTATTGAAACCAGAACCACAAGTTAATGTTTTTTACTGAACACATCTTCAGTCTTGAATCTTTGACCTGGTGGGCTATGGTACAGATGAACTCTGCATCTCAACCGTCAAGATTATGCTTAGGACTAGAAGGATTCATGGTCCCAAAGTTGACGATGGCGGTGGTCCAGAAGGTGGTGGTGGTCCAGAAGGTGGTGGCGGAGATCCAGAAGGTGGAGGTGGACAATATTCACCAGGAGGACATTGTGGCGGTGGTGGTGGCGGAGGGCAATCCACACCAGGATAGCACGGTCGTGGACAGATCAACTCAGGAGGACACGGTGTAGGACAAATATACCCAGGGTTTCCAGGACATGGTAGTGGACAATAACCATCAGGTCTGCACCTGAGTGGTGGCATGAAATCACCTTGCTGCAGGCTAGCGGGAGTGAACGCTAGCACCAAGAATGAGATGAGCGCAAAAAATACTGGTTTAGTCGCCATTGCGAATGTCGTGCTGTCTGCGACAAACGCGCTCCTTATATACCTGAAGCTCAGTTTCCTCCCGATTTTTATTAGTCATAAACAACCAACTTCATTGTTCTGTCTCCCTTAAAGTTGAGCCTGGGCTTGGGAAGTTAAGCAATTATCTCAAAGAGCGAGTCGAATTACTTCCTAGAGCGAGAGAAAAAAAAAAGAATAAACATGGGCATAATAGAGTCAAGGATTGTAAATTTCTCAAATAGAAGGTCTCTTTCCTTAATTTTGCGGACACTAAATATCATTTCTGTGAAGTATACATTTCAATCATAATTAAATGTATATCATGAAGTATAATAAGCAACATTATTTTTACGTTTGATAATTTTGTTTTATTTTTGTGTCTAAATAACTTGTTTTAAAGTAACCCGTGATTTTTGCGGTGACAAATATTATATCTTGAAAAACATTGAATTTAATGATCAGATCATTCTTCGTACCTGTGTTTCACATTTTAGTTAATATGATATTCATCCATATTATATTTCTTTGATTGAGCATTATTAAGTGAAAAATAGCTCTTGTTAGCTCTATTTCGAATCAAGATTAATATTAAAATACGTGCATAATTTGACAAGTACTTAAAAATATCGCTGATTGAGATTAGTTACCGGGGTTATAGGAGGATTAAATAAAATGATAAACTACCATGAATGATGATAGAATGAAGCAAATTTGTATCTTCCTCTAATGATTTCAGATCCAGGAGAAAATAATTAGAATTACACAATAACGGTTCACGTTTATCATGCTATTGTATCTGAATTTGTTACTTTGCATGATATATCCCACGATTACGAAACTACCTTCTTTAAAGAATCATTTGATTTTACTATTTGTAAATCAGTATCACTGCATAGTGACATTCATATAAATAAAAAATATAAAACTTTAACTTGTTCTTCATGAAATGACATGATTTTTCTTCGGCTTTTTCAAATAAAGACAAATTGTAATAATCGAGGTAGTAGAGATTTTATTAAGCTCCATTAAAAATGAATAATAGGTTTACTTAATTACTTTCATAAGAGTAATTTTAGACATAATATCGAACCCAAAGTATGACTGGTAAGTTTTGTGATAATGACTTAATGCCCAGGTAGGTTCGAAATGCTTATTACATTATCATATTCATATATTTATATTTCATCATAATCTCTGGGGATGCAAAATATAATAGTGTCTCATCAGCAAATACAATGCCATTAATAGGATGCAATTCATACAGATTAGCGTATTAAAGTGCTGATCGATGAAATGGTTTTGGATTATTATTGAATTGACAAAAGTAATATTTTAGTAGTAATAAAAATTTTCAAAGGTTTTCGATTAGTTAAAAATTTAAATTTCATTGAATTTCATTGAGAACTCAATTATAAAAGCAGCTGTAATTATGTAACAAAGTGTGTTACATAATTTAAATTACAAACCGGTTTACCTAACTGATATAACAAAATATACTCATATAACTTTAAATCTATCAAATCTCGAAGAAATTAACGTGCTTTGTTAAGGGTTGTTGATAAGCGTTTTAAAAAATTGAAAATGAGTCAGGAAGGGGTGTCTATAGTTAACTTCATTTTTAAAAGAATAACATTTTTACTGGAATTATATGCCAAATAGTACCGTGAAAATGGATTATTTTTACATTTACCCAAACAAACTCCGAGTAAGCTGTCCTAATTCAGTATTCTATGGATAAAACTTAAATAACTTTCTTAATTGTTAATCTCGTCCTTAGGATAGAAGAAATTTTGCGAAAAATCAATTTGAAATATTTTTCTCAAAATCAAAGAAAGTATACCCAAATATGATTTAAATACACCGCTATCAAGGCTAATGATTTGGCAGTCGTATTCGAAGTGTATTTATAAGTAGCCATACAAAGTTTCGTCGTCCATACTTCGACAAAAATATTGGGTACATTTTGCCAGATTTCTTTATCCTAGCCCACTATTCGCAGTATCCTTTGAGGTTCTCTGTCTAAAACCTTCAGCAAACAAGAGAACAGCAAATTAGCATCATCTCTTCAGTTCACCCGTCGATTCGTCGCGAAAACAGAATTGCTCTCCCAATATTCTTTATTGATCTCAATCGCTTATTTCCCCGCAAACATTTTATCGAAGGGGTATATAAATTCTCCATACACAACCGTTTGGAAAACATTGTCCAGCTGTACTCGTCACAGAATATATATCACAGTGATCCCTTCAAGATGTCAACCTTCTGCATCCTTCTAATATATTCAAACTTAGTGATTTCTTCCTTGATACAGTCTTCGGCGCAGATAGCTCCATGTCCTCTGGGAAAACCGTGCTTTCAGCAGAACTTGACGGCGGCAGATAAACACGAGAAAACCATTATTCTATCGTCTTACCCAAGACCTCGGAGAGCATTGAAAAGCAAACGTGCAGTGCCTCAATCTTATCCCTAGAAAAGTCTTCGGACAAAATCCTCAGTGACTTGAAGAGCAAAGAATGAAGATATGAAGAACAATATCTTTTTAAGATATTTGAATATCTTGCTAATCGGCTCCAACCTAGTTTGTTATCTCAAGTATCTGTATTTATAAGAAAATCATGGATCTCCGATTTATTTATCTGTTGCTTCTGATTCAGTCAGATCATTTTACGTCAGTGTTAATTTTCAGTTTTCGTCCTTATTTGTGCAAAAAGAACGCCTTTTCTACATGTTCTTCGATCAATTACAAATAAATATGTTTTTTCCTGTATAATTATGTTTGAATCAATTTCTTTGCAATTTTATGCGAGTATACGTGAACAATCTATAAGCAACGAAGGATGACCTATTATTCGTTAATTTTCAGTAGATAATATAAATTAGTTTAAATATAAGTTTTAATATAGAAGTAATGCACGTAAGTTATATTTATTTCTTATACTTTTTGTTACCTTTTACAATATTTAAATATGTTTTAAATATGATGAAAACATCTGAAAGCATCAAATCATTGTATTTTAGTAAATTTACGTTAAATACCAACAAATATTTTTATAAAATATAATTTTAAAAGTATGAATTATATTGTGATAGAATAATTATTTTCATCAACATGAACTTATATCGTAAAGAAATAAAAAGTATTTGCCGCGCAAAAGCTGCTTGTTAACTGTAACCTTGAGAGTGGGGAAGAGAATACACTATTTAAAATGAAAATTAACACCATAAGGAAAGATAGCTTTCACAACCCTAAGAAAAACCTAAGTTGAAATAGAACTGAACATCTTCCCCACCTTTCTCTGACTTTGGCTCCAAAACGACCCCGTGTCCTCTATTTCAATTCTTTTCCTTTGTGCACATGTTTTGCAAATTTCTTGCGACTCTAAGAACAAAGGAAGAAAAACAAAAACATCGACTTCGCACAAACGTGGACTCCATCTCCTTTGAGATTCGCTATCTAAAACGTTAGATAAACATGGTGAGCTGCGTATTAACATCATCTCTTCTGTCCACTTGGCGATTCTTCGTGGAAAGAGAATGGCTGCTCTTTCTCGGTAAATATTTGATCGGACAGGTATTTAAACTATCTCCAACCTGCGCCGCCAACTCAGAGACCATCGGCAAGAGACAGCGGTCACAGTGCTATTTTCGTACTTAGCGAAGTTATTCCTCCAAGATGTCTAACTTTTCAACCCTTGCCGCCCTGTCCATTTGCGTTCTCCTAGCTTTGATGCATTCTTCACAGCAAGCTCCACCTGTTCTTTGTGCTCCCGGTGAAACCTGCGTTCAACCCAACAGGACAGTGGTGGATCAGCATGGAAACACCATTCGTTTACCGCCTATTCCAGGACCTCCCAAGCCCCTGAGAAGCAGACGAGGTGCAACACCACCGCCGCCGCCACCGACTGTTGCATTTGGCGATCATAAAATCGTTGGTTCCCCTCTTCTTCCCTGTCCAGAGGGACAAAAGATAGGTCACGATCTAAAATGCAGAGATGCCGAGTGAGATAGAATTTTTACCTTGTTTTACCTGATGGCTTCATCACTTCCTAAGAAGATA
Source organism: Pantala flavescens (assembly GCA_020796165.1). NCBI lineage: Eukaryota > Metazoa > Arthropoda > Insecta > Odonata > Libellulidae > Pantala > Pantala flavescens. The sequence continues at coordinate 52,928,939 of CM036883.1, forward strand.
TCTCTTTCTCCAGCTACTGCTTACAACACCGCTCTTTTGAAATCTAATCTACTCCCTAATTCTACTTTTTTTGGACAGCTTAGTCTCCCTGCTTTGGGTGAAGTGATGCTTAAAAAAAATTGAGAATTTAAAATCTGTTATCTTTTTTACATGTTCATTGGAAAAATTTAATGAAGTATGTATTGAAAATATTTCACATTCCATTTTCAGTATCATGTTGCTTAGGGTTTTTAATTGTAACCAGAAAGAAAATAGTGTGCATCTGATGCAAGTCAATAGCTCTTTGTACCTGTATTTTATAATGCTATTTCAATTATAAATAAATTTTTAATGGCTTATAAGGTATACATGGATTTTCTTTCTATTTTATTAAATCATCAGTTGTTTACCACTTTGTTCAAACTGATTTAGTAATTGGAGCAATAATTTCCAGCTATTTTAATTTTTTTATTGTTTTTGAACATTTTGAATCCATTAATTGAGATGTGTAAAGTATGATGTGTAATGAAATCAATGTGAGACAATGTGACTTCATGGAATGCCATAGTAATAAAAACAACTTTGTAAATATCCACAGAATATTGTATTTCCTGACCGGTTTCAATATGAAATGTAAGAATGTAATTTCATATTATGAAACCAGTCGCGAAATACAATTTTCTGTGGAAATTTACAAAGTTGTTTTTATTATTAGTATGATGTATAATTCCTTCAACAACAACCAAACTGCTATAGCTAGCTATATATGGCTAAAACTATAGTAAACCCTTATCTTTTACTTAACCTTCTTTGTGATAAAAGAAGTAAATAAAATAATCTTCTCTATGTAAAATTTTTAACACTACAATAAATAAAATATCCATGATATTTGTACTTCCAAAACTAGAGAAGTATTGGGAGTGTAATCCAATCACTCAGAATTCTAATTTAGCAATGAGATATGTTTTTTAAATTTAAAAGTGTATTATATTATCCAACCCATTCTTTACCACTTGTAATTAGTACCAATATGAAGATGTGTGAATTGATTCTTCCTTTCCTTATTTAGTTTGATATTTCTCGCTGAGGTTTGAATCATGAAATTTTAAAATTTGATTATATATTGAAATTTTACTAAGTTCAGGTGATTGACCAATAAAAGTGAGATGATGCTGCGTACAATTATAAAATATGTTTTAATTTAAGGTTTTTTTTCTTAGAGAATGAACATTTATCTTGGCTTAAGATATTTCTTTGGAATACTGTTAGCATGTATATATTGAAGTGATATTACTCAGATCAAATCAATTAACCAATTATTTATATATTGAATTTTCAAGATTGTTAGAAACATTTCCATAGGAAATCAAACATTAAATATTTCCTCACTAACATATTTTCTGGATACATCTAGAGTTACTGCAAATGAGTTGAGTGGTTTTGGTAATAGTTACTTCATGTTTGATGATGGAACATGCAAACCTTAACATATCATCAATAGTCATCTATAAAAAGTTGATCTTTTTTACTTTTTGCTGGTCTTATACATTTATGTACATCTTCAATAGTAGATTCACCCTTAAGACAACAGTAACTATGCTGGGTAACTGTCAATGAATATGTTTTTTCATGATTTCTTCCATGTAAAACTCAGCAAGCTAATGTGATTTTATAGATTAAAAATACAATTTCTCATTGAGGAATGTATGATTTGATTCTTAAGAAGGATACATGAGTATGAAATATATTGCCCATTCTTACAAATTCTCATTCAAATTCATTGTTTCTATAAATAAATAATATTTCATGAGATACTTGACTAGGAAAGGTATGATAAAGAAACTTCTTCAGTATAGATTGCTGCCACAGATTTTTTTTATTATTACACACATCATAATTTATGTCACATTAGAGATATACTTGGAAGATATTTTTAAAATTTATTTTTTTAAATAATTATTTACTGAAATTTAAATATGGTAATTAGAAGATATGAATTTTGTATGTACATGATTAATGAAAATAAATTTGGAGAAATTATTGATACTTTAATTGGTTTAATCAATTTTCAGAAGTCAAGAATTGTATTTTTCATCTAATTTAATTATCAGAGATATCAATAAATGTACAAAATCTATCTAATCTATAAAATTATATTTTACTTAAGAGAGTATTAGAAAATAACTATTCATTTATTAGCAGCAATGAAAGAATGCATCATAGAAATGACTTAACTCATTCATTGTGGGATGAAAATGAAACAATTTGTTTAAGTATTTTGGTAAATATTCAGTAAAATTGATAATTAAATGTTTAGATTTTCTTCTTAACCCTTTTAGGGCTATCCTTCTTCCTGGGGGTTCAGTCTAGAAATAAGGAGAATATTTTAAGAAAATGTAGCATCTAGGAAAAATAAACATTATAGTTAATTTTTTAGATATTTTAAGTGGTTTTTAAATTAATGAGATGCAACTGTTTAATAATCACAACATTTGTTTACGGTACTGATGTATAAGTTTATTATTTCTATGTCCATAATTTCCTTGACTTTCAGATACAATTGTAATATATTTTTTAAATCTTTTCTATTGAAGCTAACTTATTTACAATGGTAATACAATTGAAAATTGATTTGGAAAAATCATGAGCAAATATGTAATACCTAGTGAATTGCTTAACTTTTTGTCAACCTCTCAACAATCCCATCTCAGTGAAATGCAGAGTAACATAAGGGCACATCTCCTCACTGTAGTATTGATAATATGTTCACTGTCTCAAGTCAGAAAAATATAAAGCCCTGAGATTCACAGAACTGTTGACCCTGTAATCCCACAGAACACGAACGTTTGGGAGCTTGTGAGGATAGAAGGAGATACCAAAATTATTACAAATCAATGTTTTCATATATAACGTATCACCAAATACAAAGTTAACAGTTCTGAAACAAAACAACTTCGGCAAACCAAATACCTTAGATAGAAGAACTATCAGGTAACTACACTTACTTTGTCATTCATAAAGGAATGAAACCTTAGCAAAAAATGAAATCATACTTTACATTGTCCTACACAACGCAGAAAGGACCAATGCTGAAATGATATGATTATATGATATAATAATATGATTATGAATAATATGATTATGAATAATATGATTGAAGTTTATAAAATGTGTTTAAAATTGACAATATAAAATGATTAAACCATGCTACATAAAGATTAAAATGTCAAATTTCATTAGAACGAAAAACATAAGTCACACTTTAAAAAATACAATATGTTATAGCAAATTAAATAAAGATTTACGTATGAGCCAATATATCAGCCCGCTACACTTTTCAGCCAAGCAGTAAAAGCATATATATTGGTCTGCCATACTACAAGGGCTAAAATTTTAGGGGTTGAATTTAAGAGACATTTTGTTATTCCAGGATTCAAATTAAAGTCATAAATAAATTACATGCAAACAAGTCTGTCTCAGTATCCTTATGCCTGTCTTGAGAAACCTCAGACATATCTACTCAAAAAGATTACCTAAAGTTAAAAAAAATATTGTGTGCCTTCACCGCAAAAACTATCGTCTGAAATCATAATTATTCGTTTTTCTTCCTCTGAATATGTAGTTTCAAAATCAATATTAATTATGAATTTTATTCCATGGTAATTACCTCAGCATGATTAATAAATAAGGTATCATTCAAAGCTCTACAATTTTTTTTAGATTAGCATTTCTTTGCTTCATTTAAAAACTTCTTAAAATTCATTATCGTTAAAATTAGAATAATTTTGATAAGGGGAAAGTGAATATTTTACCTATTAGTAATACAGAAGTATTTTGTTGTTATTAATGGTTAAAATATTGTCTTCCAAGTTCAACTATGCTCTTAGCATGTTATTATTACCACAGCAGGCTGAAAATAAAAGTAAAGATCTTTACAGTTAATCGAATATTAATATAAGCCTTCTGGGTTTCAAGAAGCATAAAATTTGATTAGATAAACTGTAAATTGAAAATATTTGTGCAAGAATTGTTTAGCAAGTAATGTTTCTGCCAAAAGATATTTTCACGATTTTGTTCTTGCTTTTATAAAAGCCCTGAAAAATTTTCATATACTTTCATGATTATAGCGGGATTAAGTAAGTTTAGTTGTAAAATATAATATACATAATGTATGCAATGAATACTTATGCTTGAAGGATGATAATAATCATGTAGTTGTTTTAAATTAACTTAACCTTCTTCATACTAGAACTCATTAATTAAAAATGTTATTGTCTAATATATTGAATAATTTGTCCCTCATACGATTTAACTTGTCTAATCTTATTTCACATGGATCTGCTCCAACAGCTAGAATTTAATAAATTACTTGAACTACTATGATTCGAGATCACTCACAGCCTTAAATTATAGCAACTACAAGGATACGATCCGAAAGTTCAAAGCATATGTCATATAATAGTTCCTATAAAACTGACACTAGAAGTTAAGGGTAGGTTATCGACCTGTAGCCAATATGTTGGTACGCCTTCGGCTGCAAATCAAATTATAAATAATCTTCCGTATGATTACTAGGTATTTAAATCCTTTTAACATTACAAGCATTACATATACACAAAAATATTTCATTTTTCAAGCATCCAATGATTTAAAAATTTATTAATGAATTTAAATTATATCGAATAATCAGGGCTAGGTTCAAATAGCAATTTGACGATTTGTCAAGAAATTTAGGGCTCATCACTCAAAATAATACTACAGGAAATTTGAACATTAACTATAAAATTTATATACGAGTTATATTACGAAAAAGAAACAGATAATTTTGTTTCCTTTCCTATAAATATATGTTAATCGGTATCATTACGAAAACTTCAATATTCCCGCGTAGAAGAATGAAGAACGAATGCTGCAAATTACGTTTACGGTCGTCAACTGTAAGTAGAAGCTTCCGATTATTTTTGAAGTGTAATCACAATTGTTATTCACTGTTTGTGTTAACTCTTCCCATCAAAACGAAAAGAAGACGGGAATCTGATAAAATGGAAGTTTCGGAGATGCTTTCTCGTTTGCAAAATATTATAAAGCCTGACCCAAATCAGCGAATTTACAAAGATGAATGTGTGTTCTCTTTTGACACACCGGTGAGTTAGCATTTTATAAATTTCATGAAAGTCTCATCCAATCAATATCATATGATGTTTTTAGCTGAAATCAATCATTTTTATCCTTAACTAGGAATCAGAAACTGGATTATATCTGTGTCTGAAGTCATTTTTGGGTGTTGGTCGTGATTATCTTGACCTTTTTCATCAGAAAACAGGGAATTCTGTTTATCTTCACATAAAGCGGACAAAAAAGGAGGTGAAACCCATGAAAATATCGGTCAGATAAAATATTTTATATTAACTTTGTATGTCATGTTAACAATCTACTTCCTACAGATTCCAGTTGAGCCTCAAGGAGAAGGCCCAGAAAAAAAGGTTACTCGACTTGCGATAGGAATTGAGGGTGGATTCGACCCAGATGCTGGAAAGGCAAAATATGAATATGATGACTCATACTCAATTGTTTTCTTACCTGAATTTCAAAGTTTGCCTTGGCCCAATCCTGACATACCAAAACCGGTGAGCTAAAAAAGTTGATGACGTTTTTTTACCTATTTCAAGGTTTTCAAATTGCACAGATCTAAGAAAATATTAATGTAAAATAGAAATTATATTGAATAACTTGTAAACAGTATTTAGTCAGATCATATGGCATCATTTATTTCTAAGGGCTTCCAATATTTGAAACCTTCTGTTATTATCTTTGAATGATTAAAATTCCACTATTGTAAAATGATAAATCTCCTGTATCAATATCCCATGGTATATCCACAAGACCTTAAAAATCTGTTATTTGTTGATGTGATTACCATTCATAAGCATCTCTTAAAGAATTTATTAGTTTGCTACTACTTTTCAAATAGTTATATTGTTATGAGGATGTAGTTATACATAATCGACCATTTGGATGCCTTATGACTTTTAGTTAGAGAATTCCCTTGGAAAAAATAAAGGAAAACTTGTTATTACCTTTACCAAGAAGCAATAAATAATTAGATGATTTTTATACCATTTTTCATATGATTGACTTTGATCATTGTTGAAGTATATTCTAGAGTATTTAGCATAACTTTAGAATACATAACAATTGTTATCAAGATCAGTTTATTTGTTGCTGTTGCGATTTTCATAATGGCATAATTTCTTTATAGGTGGCTGAAATTATTCAAATGGTGGTGGATTCTGATTCTGCTGCAAAATTAGCTGAGTTGCAGTCTTTGACTGAAACATGGGATGGTGAAATGAGATCAGTTTCAAAGTAAAGAGCCTGAAATAAATTTCTTTAGTTAAAATTTTCTGATTTGTTACTTAATACATTTTAATTTGGAATGTTATTTTCTTTCTGAATTTTCATTAAATCTGTATTTGATATGACAAAAATATTTTTCTTCGTTATACATAGCACATTCATAGCAGATTAGTCTAATATTTTACAATAAAACAGAATAAAATGTTATTTAACTTAAAAATTTTATGTGATTCCTATTAATTAAAGAATCCTTCAACTTCTTCTCTTCTAATTGTGTTTTCAATGTGTAAATATAAATTAAGCAAATTTTGTATGACTGATTCTTTAATAGACATGCTGAAAATCTGCTGCAGTTGGACAATGGAGTACAAATACCTCCAACTGGATGGAAATGTGAGAAATGTGATCTTACAAATAATCTGTGGTTAAATTTGACAGATGGTAAGATCTTGTGTGGAAGGAAATTTTATGATGGTTCTGGAGGGAATGATCATGCAGTTCAACACTATAGGGATACTGGTAAATTGTATTTTATTTATTATGATTCTATTTTGTCATGAAGTATATATAGATTTATGAGATAAAATATTTTAGTAAATATATTTGACTTTTATAATACAGACAGGATTTAATGAAATATGTTGGTATCTATTAAATATTATAATTACTATATTAGTAGCATTGTAAATTGCATTTATACTTTATACATCAAGCACAGTAAAGATACTTAATGAAACTTAGGACAAAGCATCTTCATATATATTAGCTTCCAACACCTTTCAATCTTTCAGCAAGGGAAGAAAAATTTGTAAATAAGGCTTGATATTTTTTTAAATAACTCCCAGAAACTTTCTTTTGGTCCATTCTTTATGCTTTAATTATCCTAGTAAAATTTGAGAAGACCTTGATTTCTAATTTTGTCTTCAAATGATAACATTATTGGAAATTAATAATTAGTAAATTTACTTGAATTCAATTAACTTTTTTGATTATTGTTTATCATAAATATTTGTTCCTAATTTGTAGTACATATTATTTTATGAGAATTATGAGATAATTCTTTAAGGGAATTAAATTATGGTAAAATTCATTACATGACCTAATCTACTTCATTTACTTGTAAGAGTATTTACAATTGCACAGTTAATATTTTAATTCTACTGTATATTTATTCATTTGGGAAATGTTTGTCCTATAACCATCTATCTGATGTTGAATATCTGGCATTCATAATATACATGAATTCTCTTAGGTTATCCCTTAGCTGTAAAATTAGGAACAATTACCAAAGAAGGAAAAGCTGATGTATATAGTTATGAAGAAGATGACATGGTAGAAGACCCTCATCTTGTGAAACATCTTGCCCACTTTGGGATTAACATTGCTCAATTGGAGAAGGTTAGTTATTTAATTATTCTTTTGTTATCAGAAATGAATTTATACATTTACAGATCCCTTTCAACCATATTATAATCAAATATGGGTTAACCTCTTCCCTGATGTAGTATTTTGAGAATTCTATTGAAAATGGTGTATTTTGTAAAGTTTCTTTTTATTCTTATTTTAAGTGTTCTTCCTTAGCCTTGTTTTATTTAACTATTTTCAATACTTTGTTTTTCTCAGTGTTATTGATGAGTTTAGAAACTTATCCATAATATTGAGAGTATATATATATATTCATACATACATACATTGATAAGATCGAGAGAATACATTACATTAATTTATTCCCTTAATCTTAATTAAAATAAATATAAAAATGAATTTCTTACGCATAGTATTATGTAATGGATAAAATTGTCATTTTAAAATTAATTTTGGTTTTTTTTAAAGAAAATTATATTAGCCATACTTTTTTCTTGGAATTCAGTCAATTTTTGCATTACTGCCCATCTATCCTTTTATTTATTTAAATATATACTACTGCAATTAGGCCTTATGTTTAGATGGTATTGTATGAGCTGAGTACTTTGATTTAAAGTTTTCACTACCTGGCATCTCTTTTTTCGGGTTCACCAACTATGTACCTAGCTGCATTTGTTTGAAAGCCCTCTTCCCTTTAATAAGGCTGGTTTCATAAGGGATCCCAAACATTCCTTGAATATTCTACATTTGACCTGATGCCAATTATTTATAAGCTCTTCCCTTTATGTCCTTTTCATTCTGTTATAGTTTTCTCATCAGAAAGTGAGGATTCCTATGAGCCTTAGTAATTATCTCCTTAAAGTTTGGTCCCCATTCTATTGACTTAATACCTAAATATTTTCTATTGGATATGATATCAATATTTTTGCCATTTAGAAAATAAATGTGCTCTTTAAATAAACAGAAATTAAGAAATAAGATATACATTCACTTACTGTTAACATGGAGGTTATTCAGAAACTCATTAATAGTAATTTATTCAAAAATGATCATATCATCATTGTATGGTATGTCTTGCAAGTCATTGGTTTCCATTCTATATGGTCCCCTGCATGTTAAGTAGGTATGCTGACCATTACACCACCATGCTGGCAACCTTGATTTGAGTTCAAATTATGTCTATTTTACTTCTGTTTAATACTGTGTTTCACCTAGTTTCATGACTTAACATTCTGAGTCTGTTTGTCTGCATCAAGGAGGGGATTAATATACACTATCTCATCTTAAAACATCTTCTATTTGATTTATGATTCATTTCTCTTTCTGGAAATTTTCTGGTCTTATCATTTTACAGCTATTGTTTCTCAAAATGAGTTGATGCTCTTAAGTAAGCCCAAAGCTGCAGATTATAAGAATATACTTCTTATTCTGAATGTGAAAATGTGTTGGTATTACTGTCAAAATGAAATTTTAAAATTCTTTTAGATAGTTTTTATTACATTGTATAGGTCTTATGACTTATAATTAAAGTAACCAATATGACTGTTCAACCTGACTTCCGATGAAAGAAATTCGCATCTGAAGTCATGGATAAATATCTCCATGATCTGTAAGAATTTATCTCTAATTTTATTTTTGATAATTTTTATTATGTAACCAGTGAATCTGCTTACTCCAGATGTAATGTATTGTTATTTAATTCTTTTTAGAGTGACAAGTCAATGGCAGAGCTGGAATTAGATTTAAATCAGAAATTTGGAGAATGGGTAGCAATGCAGGAAACCAATCACAAGTTGACTCCTCTGTATGGCCCTGGATATACTGGTTTGGTTAATCTTGGAAATTCATGCTATCTTAATAGTGTTATGCAAGTTATTTTTTCCATTCCTGATTTCAAAAGAAGGTGTGTAATCTCTTATAGTTGTGCTAAAACACAGCTGATGTAATTGCTATTTAACTTTGAAATCCTCATTTTCAATTTATAGGTTTGTCGAAAATGGTCCAGAAATAATCAAAGATTTTCCATCTGAGCCTGCAATGGATTTCAATGTTCAAATGTAAGTTCTACAAAATTTACAAATTTTATGGTTATTCAATTGATAAGAAAATGATAATTATGATCTTTTAATAACAAAAAGTTTGAGTCAAAACTCCTTTAAAAGTAATGATTGTTTAAATCAATTTCATTATATAACCTTTCTTTATCTTATTAATCTGGTAAGAAGTGTGTCTTTATTTGTATTATTAATAACCTTGAATTTTTGAGGTTGTATCAGAATATCAGCCCTTGCATCATACTGAAATTAATATATTCTGAAATTTCTTGAATTGAGTTTGCTCATTACTCATTTTCAATTGCTAATTGTTTTATTCTTTTACTAAGTAAAGAAACTATTAATAATTTTAAACTATTCTTTTATTTTAAGGGCTAAATTAGGTTTAGGACTATGGTCTGGGAAATACTCAAAGCCTGAAGGGTCTAAAGAAGATTCTCAGCCTGGAATCAAACCTCAAATGTTTAAAACTTTGATGGGAAGAGGCCACCCTGACTTTTCTTCCAAAAGGCAGCAGGATGCCCAGGAATTTTTCTTACATTTCATCAATGTATTGGAGGTTAGTTGTTTAACATCCACTTTGTAAAAGATCTTCATAATATTTCAAAAACCTCTTCTTTCTAAAACATTTTTATGAATCGTATGTACTTTTAACTATGTATGTATTTTTAACTGTATCAAATGAAGTTTCAAAATACAGTGGTTCCGGTTAATCAGACAACTGGGACACAATCATTTTGGTATTAATAACCGGCTGGTCCAATTTCAGAAACATGCTTTATGTTACAAGATGAGACATGCTATATGCAACATTAAAATGTTATTTTTGTGCGGCACACGCGTTGGGTGAAAATATACAAGAACTAAGGTTGCTTTATTCATTGAAGGAACTTTATTCATTGAAAAAAAAAATTAGGAACAAATTCTTCATAACTATCTACACGATACTCAGCATGCAAAGCACAATGAAAAAAAGTTCTTATCAAATTCCAGTAAACGTTTAATGAATTTATCCAGTGTGATCTGACACATTCTGTTGAAGAACTGCACTTAAACAAAATCACTACAAACATCTAATGCAGCATTGGGATAGATGTTTCAATGAATTTCCTGGCATCCTGTGTTGTAACTTGCACCAGCTCATTAGGGGCGTCATCATCACTTTCCTGGTCTTCCGATGCTGTAGTGTGTTTTGCTATAATTTGAGCAACAATTTTAAGCATCATAATCTTCATTTTCATCGTAGCATTGAAGCTCGTTGTCAATGGATATAAATTCCGACTTCTTACTGTACACAGGCAACTTGCAGCTTCTTTTCATCTTCCCTGCCAAGTTTTTTTGTCTGTTTAACAGAATTTTGGTCCAAATAATCGAATAATATTAGGCTTATGTATATAGGATTTGTTTAGGTTCTTTAAGATTTGGTCCGAATAAGCGGCTGGTCCAAGTACCCAGTGGTCCAATTAACCGGATTTCACTGTATTTGGAGGATAATATATGTATTCAAATCCTAGAAAATTTGCTAGAGAAGAATTAGATTAATTATCATATGCTTTATATGTGGACAATCAATTTAATATTGTTTGTTGAATTTGTTTGAATTTTTAAAAATTAGATACATTTATTTAGATAAGTTTGATAGATTTATAGATGATCTGTTATAAATATTGATAATTTTTAATCGACTGTTAGAAAATTGTTGGGCAGAAAATCAGATTAGTATATATTTTCCATCAAGGGAAACATCTTAGTGAATGCTTTAAATGATTATTGTGCATTTTATGTATATTATTGTATTATCACTATGAATTTAGATTTTTGTAAAATTTACTGTACACTTCTTATTTTTACAATTTTTCTTATGTTGGCAATATATTAATATTACATTATTGGAGAATATCAAAATCCCTATCAAAATATTGTAAATATACCTTTCAGAGGAATAGTCGTCACCGTGTAAATCCAGCAGATTGCTTTAAATTTAAAGTTGAAGATAAATTCCAGTGCAGCAAATCCAACAAGGTAAGCCTTCAAGAATATGTTGCATAATTTATCATTGATACTTAAATTATTTTAGCATATTTTCTGTTGTATTTGAAATATTTTTCCAGTTTTCTAAATGCTTTTTCATTTAATAAAGGAACCAGTTTAAAAATATTTTCTAAATTATAGAACTTCTTTGATGGAAATTTGATTTACAATTTTTGATGATTTGAATTTTACTCATTTGAATTATGATACAAATTTCATATATTCCTCTGCTAAATATAAAAAGTTAGCTAATATATTATTATTTTTACAACTATATATTTACTAGTAAAAATATAAGGTACTTTGAAATTATTAATTTTTTTGTATATAGGTGAAGTATACTCATCGTACCGAGTACAGTTTACCTCTTCCTATACCTCTGGAAGCAGCTATTAACAAAGAGGAGGTTGCTGCATATGAAGAGGCCCAGAAAGCTGAAAAAGAGCAAGGTCTTACTGGTGCAAACAGAGGGTGCGGATTATTGATTTATATATACATAAATGAACAATTAAAATTTATTTATTTGTTTCTTAAAAGATTGGAATGAATTGAGTATATTGACTTTCTTTATGAAATCATTTCAGTGAACCCAGACCAGTGGTCAGGCCCAGAATAAAGTTGGAATCTTGTCTTGAATGTTTCATAAGATCAGAGACCGTTGATTTCTACAGTACCGCTGTCAACCAAAATACAAGTGCTACCAAGTGAGTAATATTATGTATTCTGTCACTGATGTTCAGTTTCTAGTTTATCCGGTTATCATGATCTAATATTAAATGCAATTAAATCAAGGCAGCTTCCTTGAATTTTCTTTTTCTACCCAAAGGATTTTCAATTCTTTCTTCTGCTGCCCACAGCTCCTTTCATTTTGAGGTTGTCTCCTCTACACTTTCTTTTTTGCCTCTCTATCCCTGCTGCAACCCATACATTTAATTTATTGCCTGACAGCTCTTGTGAAAAGTTTTTTTTACCCAGACATTAAATTTTACAATATTGTTTTATTTAATGTAAGAGATAACTGTGTAATAGTAATCATTCCTTCTTAAATATGTTGCATCTTTCAGTTTCTAAGATAAATCTTATCTCATATATATGCAGGATAAGAACACCCTAACCTATTCACCCTCCTTTCCTTTTTTAACCATTAATGCTTTCGTAAAATTTCTTTGGTGCTATCTGTTCTGTCATTTGTCACAACTTTTCTAAAAAATTTTTCAATAGGTTTTATGGAATGAGGATCCCAAACTGATGAAGAATATTCTAATATTGGCCTAATAAGCTATTTATAACCTATTTGCTTTACTTTTCTAGTGAGAATCTGGTTGAATATTCTTCACAAAATCTATTAAAATTATCTTTAAAATCTTAAATTTGGGACAATAAGTAAGGATGTTTAAATTTGGTTGATTATAAGAATAATTTAATTAACAGAACCACTCGTCTGGCAACTTTCCCGGACTATCTCCTGCTCCATCTTAAGAAATTCACATTGAGGCAAAACTGGGTGTCTGTGAAATTAGATGTGGCTGTGGAAATGCCTGATGAGATTGATTTGGCAGCTCTGAAAGCCATGGGTCCTCAGCCTGGAGAAGAGCAACTACCTGAAATGCAAGGCTCACCACCACGTAAGCTTTTGATGTCTCATACTACTCCATATTTTTTATAGTTCCTTAAACTGTAATAGGTGAAAAAATTAGCACTATTCTTAACAAAACTGGTGTTTTTATTCAAAATCTCTTAGCTTTTAATAAAATCACCAGTTTCGTCAAGAAAAGTGCTAATTTTTTAACCTGCCATGAAATACTACAAAGTGAATTGCCACTTCGTCGAATTTATTAAACCCTAATACTTTGCTTTTGTAAAATATTTATGATTTTATAATCAAACACTTTACCTCATTTATATAAATCTTATTTTTATTACTCCATATTCATTTTTTAGCAGCCATAATTCCTTAATTAGTTTATCTTGCGTGTGCCAAGTCGTCTCTGGAAAGATATCCAAGACTTCTTTAATCAGTTTAGCAGTTTTGCAAGACTGTGTGGCTCTGTTTGCTGCTACCGGCTTGTAGAGGGGTTGGACTCTTTACAGTAAAGGATATGCTTTACAACATGTTTTAAAATAATAAAATTTCTGTTGAAGTATATTTTGCAGTCTGATATTTATTTTTGACAGCTGTTACTTTGGATGAAAATATTATCCAGCAACTAGTTGCAATGGGCTTCCACATAGAAGCTTGCAAGAAGGCAGTATTTTACACACAGAACAGTGGTAGCCTTGAATCTGCTGTCCAGTGGCTGATGGACCACTTTGGAGACTTTGACTTTGAGGAAAAGTTTGTTCTTCCAGGAACAGATCGTTCTGCTGGTCAGTATCCAGATAGTATGTTCTGCTTATTTACATATTCTGAATCAAAGATGCTATGTGTATTAACCTTTTTGAATACTTGCTCTTCCTTTACAGTATAAAGTTTAGCATCACCAAAACATTATTTCACCAAAGTGTGAGAGAGTTTGACAATAGACTTTTCAGTGTTAAAAATAAAAACTATGATATTTATGAATTATTTTTCCAGAATTTGATATTTTGATTTTAAGTATACTTTTAGTTTGCCATAATCTTTAAAGCAACATATAAAACATAAGATATAAGCCGACCTCGGTGGCCGAGTGTGTAGCGCCTTGAGTGCTAGTGCTCTAAGTCTCGAGGTCCCAGGTTCTGGCAGGTTCAGTCCTGGCGGATCGGAAAATTTTCAGGTCTGGGATGGGATGTATTTGTGTTTGTCGGTAGGGGTTAAATGTAAGAGTGCTCTATATAGACTATAGGGAAACTTTGTGTGGCTAAGACGTTGCAATTTCATCCACACGGTGGAATCGTATTTGCTGTCATGGCCTCTAAACTTTGTTCCTTTTGGCCCATGTATTTCTTATGGGGAAAATCAAGATTTCTTTCTTTGGAATTGAACCCGTGACACATAGGCAAGTGTTGATTTTTTTCTGAGATACGATTTTTCAAAATTTGAAAATATTTCACCTCCTGGCATTGAACCCATGACCAATTGCACCAATAATATAGCATTTTCCCTTAAGTATTTTTTAAAAATCTTTGAAAAACCACTCCATGTATTCTTATGGGGGAAAGTCAATTTTTGGGGCCTCCTAGAATCGAACCCATGATAGATAGTGGCCCTGTGGTCCCAGCGGTTTAGGCTTGACATTTGTGTCCTATATATATATGGATACATGAATGTATCCCCCGAAGCATCTATATGTAATAGATAAGCACCACATTAAAAAAAAAATAATTCTTAAAAGCTTAAATTTAATAGCATTTATAAATTTTTTTGTAGCAGATGTGAATGAATATGAAATAATATCATATTATTTACTTTTATTCACAGAAAGTATATGATAACACATTTGATATTTGTGAATTACATTTTCTGTACCTTTAAAACTACATTCTATAATCCATGACATCTATTGTTGTGATTTTTCTTCTTCACTGATACCATCTAAAGATAAGAATTCTTCTAGACATTCTGCTGTATCATATATCCTGTAAACATATTCTGCTTTCTTTTTAATTCCCAAAAGTCTAACTACTTTGAAAATCTCTCTTGGAACTCCATCTGGTCCTACTGCTGAATCTTTTTTCAGACCTTTGATCGTCCTCTCTATAGAGCTCCATTGTATACTTGGTCCTGAGTCATTTTTGTTGGCTTCTTTTTCATCTTCAATCTCTATTTCTCTGGAAAGTTCTGTGTGCAGTTCTCTTATTTCTCCCACAGCTCTTTAACCTTCTTGAAGCCACCTTATATAGATTCTTCCTTCTTTACTTCAAATACCTTTATCTTTGACATAGTTCATGTTTTTGTCATATACTTCCTTTGCACTTGATAGTATCTGCCAAACTTTTGGTTTTAAAAGTTGTTTACATCATCATCAAGAAGATAATTTTGTTCTACTTTTACTGTTGTTTTTTAGTAAGTGCATCTTCCATGGAAGTAGATGAAGAGGGAATCCAAACCATAATGGGAATGGGATTTACTCGTGCTCAAGCTGTAAAAGCCTTGCGTGCTACTGGAAACAGTGTGGAACGTGCTGCAGATTGGATATTTAGTCATCTTGAGGAGCTAGATGCAGTAGAGGAGGAATCAGCAGAAAAGCAGCAGGGTGGCTCTAAGGAACCAGCACCCAAAGAAGGCAGCAGTAAGTTCTCATTTAGTCTTAAAATATAGAAAAAAGCTGGGCTGTTTTCTTTAGTGTACAGTTTGTAATGAATATAATGTGTTATTTTTTATTCAGGATACAGACTATTAGCTTTCATATCACACATGGGAACCTCCACTATGGTTGGACACTATGTTTGCCACATTCTCAGAGATGGGCATTGGGTTATATTCAATGATAACAAGGTAAGGTCTCTTTTAATCTATTAAATGCCCCTTTACTTTATAAAAATTATCGTAAATATAATAACCTAATTTATGGACAGGTTCAAGTTGCATAAGTAAATCATAATTTTTGAATGAAATAATTTTTTTATTATTTATTCAATTCACTTCTCTTTCCCAATGTTATTAATAAATCCTTACTGAATTCAGAACATAAATATTATTTATTGATAAATTTATATCAAGTAATTTGTGTACTTCTATAAAATTATTAATTCGTTACAAAATTTTTCTCACTTACTTTAGGTTGCTCTCTCTGAAAACCCACCAAAAGAACTTGGATATCTCTATCTTTATGAGAAAATCTAAGATGATCCAATCATTCTTCAGTTGCTCATTTCATTGAAGAAATCCAAAAATGTATACAAAGCTTCAATGACAGAAATTTAAACACCAATATCTCCATGTGCAATGGTTGCTAGTCTCATGTCAGAAGCTGCCACCTTCATTCATAATGTTGTTTAAAAGAGTTTTGCAATATAACCAAGAATTCAATTAATTCATGATTTTTAAAATGAATGTCTTCAGCAGTTTATTATTTGTTTTCACTTTGTGCTACTATACTCTATCAGTTTTATCCTTTGCTATTACAGTTAATGGACCAAAATTTATTCTTTTTTATCATAAATGGGTTGAGATAAATTTATTCACCTTGCTTCATGCTTCCAAATCATGGTCTTATTTCTTACATGGTCAGACAGCAATATAACTTGACAATATGATGGCAATTGCTGCATTTAAATTATTACTTTGTCCGAAGGCAAGCTGGATATTTTAGAAACTAAAAGCTATTTCATAGAAGCTGGTTTGTATTTAACAATTGCAGTATATTTTCAAAGTTTGTTATTAATCACAGGTTTCTAATGTTATTGATGATATTAGTTAACTATAGTTGTTGCTTTTGCCACAGAACAAACTAACTTGTAAACATTGGTGTCTGGAGAAAATTTAATTATGGAAAGAGCAAAAAATAATCACATTTCGTGTGTTTGAGGTGATGGTTGCACCATGAAGAAAAGGAAACTTGTACATTTCTCAATGGGAAGAGTTCATAACTCCATGCAATAGAAATTGATCTGATTAAGTTAGAAAATGTGACATGTCGCATTCTGAATAGTCATAAATTTATTTATACTTTAAGGAGAGACCTTTTGTAATACCAGTCAATATGTTGTTCTCTTTGTTAAAGTATAAGTGTTTACAAGATGTATCAAGAAAAGTGCCCTTGGTTGTATGTGAACAATCCATGTTTTGTGGTTTTGTGACAATTTTCAAGTTCTGTGATGAAGGAAAACTAACCTATGAAGAAATTGTGGGCATTTTGTGTGTGAAAACTAGAACTAACTTGCCATTGTTGATTAAAATCTAAGTAATATAAAACCAAGTTCATCGTTACATCAGTATCAAATCATTCTATGAGAAGAAATAAGTCCTTTCTCAGTATGCAGGATTTCATTTCAATGCAGTTAAATATGCATCTTTTTACTTCAAATTTATCTTTCTAAGCTCCCGTTATATGATTATTATTTTGCATCTAATCATATATATACACATCTAACAGCCATTTTTATCCACTTTCTCACTATAAAATGAAATTAACTGATACTGAGATGATTTATAGAACTCAGTAAATATTATTTTATATAATCAATCAATGTAGGTGTCACTTTATGGAACTCCATAAAGATTAGGAAAATAATACTTTTTACTCGTTCCACTAAAAATTACAGTGGAGGTATTATTTCCTGTACCGAACATTATTTTTGATCTTTAATCTCCTTCAAGAATGTTTCCTTCAATCATCAATTATTTTCTGTTTTTTAATTTAGTCACTTATTTCTTCAAATATAATAATTTTAAAGTTTGATAAAATCATACGTAAAATTAATATAATTGGAAAATAGTTCTTAATGTAAATTCCCATATCATTCTTTGACTTTATGATTCAAAGTATCATTTAATATAGTATAATAATATAATTTAATAGGCCTTTAAATTACGTAATTTCTGCAAACAGAGTATGTATCCGAGCTAAAGTATAAGGAAATATTCTCTTTAATATTCAGGTTTCTTAAAAATTTTATTCAGAATTGGGTTTTTAAAATGTAGTATGATCAGTTATTTTATAAATACTTTCTGTTGGCCACACATGTCTTAGATACTGAATGAGTTGCAGTTCCCATATATTTCGAACAAGATAGTCTATAACTAGAATATAGAGGAAACTATATAATCCGTTTGAGTCAGATATTTTGTTGACAAAAGAATCTCAATTCAATATTTCTCTAAACTTTCTCTACAATTTTGTACAACTTACATTTCTATGAATTTTATTTTGTATAAGAAATGCATATATCTACATTAATATGCAATGCAAGCATACCCTCAGCATAACACAAAAAAATTGCCTTCAAATTGCACACCAATCCATTGTTTAAAATTATTTTCATATTTATAAGGAAACATTTTCCAGTCTGCGATTCTGTACAGGGCAGGTAAATTAATTGCCAGAGAGCCTTTTATATCTTTAGAGAATTTTTATTATATAGAAAATATTTCCGTGATGGTGTCAATACAGCCTTTAGAGAAACCAGGTTTCCAGATATATATTCAGACTCAAACCAGATGAGTACTCAGTTGAGACTAGCAGAAATACTGTGAAGAGGAAATAAAAAAACCTCAAAAGTATGGAGAACTGGGCATGGTACACAGCAACTGAATACTCAGCAAAATGCCATTAGACCAGGTAACAATGTTATTTACTACATAACACGCATAAGAGATATATTTAGCACTGATAATTCTCAATCACAAAGAAATTCTAAACAATTAAAAGTTTAATCATACCTGATAGAGGCCAATTATGGATATCCTGTTAAAATATATGAAAAAATATTTTGGTGTTGAATATTCAATACATAACTGAGTGATCAATTTAATTTTGAATTTGCTAGGTTTCGATTATTCTGTTTTGTTGTAATTCAGTATTAATGGTTGATATCGGAAAATAACATTGTTGATGCTAGAAAGGTAAAATCCATTCAGCTTCATGCGTATTATTGCAGAATAATGGATGAGAAAATACCGGAGGGTGAAAAAATATGAAGTTCTTTATGAGTTATCTGAAGATGTTACTATTGCTTCACGAAGACTTTGAGATATGCGAGAATTTGTTTTTCAATAGAGATACGCTACTGAAGAAGCTACTTTACTATCTTCAATTACGGAATGATTGCATTACTTCATTGAGAAAGATCGAATTTTCTAATGCAACGCGAATGTGATACAATCGGGCAAGGAAGCTTACCAGATATTATTCTGATAAGATTACTTGACATGTACGTGAACTGCAGTGGTGAAATGGCTAAAATACTGCACCACTCCAGTTTCAAAAAGAAAAACGTCGAGTTTTGTTAGCGGTTCCTTGACTCTGATAACCAGGAGATACTTTGTACTGTTTTCTCGAAACAATGTAACAAGTCAATTATCATAGATTACTCCTGGAAAAACCCAACCCACGGCACGTGAATAGAGCTGATTGATGGGGTTGGAAGTGTATTAATCCCACTTAAGCTCAAAATGACCAATGGACTGGAAGATAGACAACGTTGCCTGTAATACGAGTTTCTTGCCGAGTCGCAGGTAGCTTTTTGAACGAACGTAACATTGAAACGTGTTTGTCGATGGTTTATCGACCATAGAGAAATGAATGTCATTGTTCCTATCACATATAAAAAGAAAAAAATTAGTACCAGAAAGAGAGAATGATACGAAAGAGATTAAGAGTAGCCCTTCGTTCTTCATTTTGTTTATATTCCGCTGATAGAGATGCCAAGAGTTTAAGAAGTTAAAATTCATCATTTGTTTTCAGAGAATATTAAAGGAAAATATTAAATACACTGAATAAACAATTTTAAAAATCTATATGTAGGAGGACAAAAGATACTTAACTTTGTTTATAGGTTTAATAAATTGATTTGAATTAATTCAATCATCTGTAATGTGAAAATTAAATACAATAAAAATGTATCGAAATTTAAAAAATAAAAAGGATTAGATCTCATCCATCAGAGGAATAGAATTTTTTCTAAAAATAATTGGTAGAAAATCTGAGTATTAATGAAGGTGACCACATCTAAAATGCATATAATAAATTCAGCACCACCTATGCAGAATAAATTTCCAACATTAAATATTGGCGATAGAGGCTAAAGTGGAATGAAAATGATTTTTCCCTCCTCAATCATTATAAAGGACAAATTAAAGGAAAAGAGCGTGAAATAAAAAACTAGGCGGCCTCGGAGGAGTGGTTAGCATGCTAACTTTTAACGATGAGGCTCCGGGTTCGCATCCCGGCTGAGGAGGCAATTTTCCACTGAAGAGTCTGTTGTGACCGTCAATTGTTAAGTTTAGAGCCACACTGTAATTGTTCAGTAAGTGGATGTTGGTGCGGTCTTTGAAAAATAAATAAAATATAATAGATATAATCTAATATAATAGATAATAAATAATTATTATTGTTGTCTCCAAAGACAAGGACAGCATTTTGGAAAACCTCTGTTTTCTGCGAGTCCGGAAAATTCATTATCTATGAAGGTAGGCATCTAAATTATTGATAATTCATTTTTATCCTAAATCGGATTTTCTCGGTATTTTCGCTTAAAATTCTCTTAATATAGTTTATCTTGTATTGAATTTATATTCTAACAAGAAGAAAAGTTAGCTTGTAATTAAACTGACAGAAAATATTCTACTCAAAAATACAATTGTGTTTTGTTGTTCATTTATATGCAGCAAATTATCCGTAATAAATAAACACGAAAACGTTTAATCGTCCAATTTGGAGTGACATTCGAAAAATTCTCAATCTGTTAGGAAATGTTTCTCAAATTTTTAATCATTACCTTTTAGACCGCCTTTCCTCAAGAAAATAAGTGTGCATTCAATTGAAAATAAGAAGATAGAATAAAATTGCACGAGTTTATTTTTTCATTCGCCGTATCAAAGAAAAAGCATCAACTGCTGTAAGTAGATAAGTAGCCGATTGTTCGACGCCGACTGTCAGATAGGGAAAATTGTATAATACTGTAACCTTAACTTCCAACAGCTTGGTAAACTTCTCTTACTCAGCATATTTCATCTGAGTTTATCACTTTGTTTCGTTAATTTTCCCATATCTCAGTAAACTATATTGATACTTATACGCTATAGTCTTTAATATAATAATTTTAATATTTCAGATAAATCATGTAAATAGATGCGTATATTAGTGAATGTATTTAATAATCAATGTTAGTCTCGATAATTCTTTATAACTATTGCTTAGTCATTAACCTTTGGCGCGATACATAATAGCCGTATAATTCATTAGCAATTATTAGGCACTTTAGAATCACTGTAGTAGTTGATTAATTGATAATGGCTTAATATAACTTAACTACTTACAATATTTCTATTATTAACGCTACAGAGCATTAGATAACACGAGAATGTGTTGGAAAATTCTAGTTTTATCGTCTTCACTATCTGTTAATATTATTACATCTGCGCTGATGTAGTAATACAGCCTATCATCACAATAAAAGCTATGTGTTTAGGCGTTACTTCGTTGAAGGACATTTCACTGCGTATTGGAGAAATGACAAAACTTTGTTTAATAGTGTGGAAGTAAACCAAGTTTGTCATTTCTCCAATACGCTCTTTCATCACAATGATGCGAAGAGCTTTCCTGCAGAGTATTGAGTAATTGCATTAGATAATACGCGTAGAAGGTAAGAGTTATATAAAATAGATTCAACATACTCGACTCGAAACTCGTTTCGATTCAGTGAGCTACCAAGATTACGATTCCAATTTATTTAATATCTTTCAAGCAAGTCACCTACAGAAGATTGAACGGTAAAAAACATAACTCATCCTCAGTTTTCGTGACTTTAGTGAATTCACTTCTGCCATTTTTCTCAAAATAGAGCATATATATCCTTTTCCCGAGAACGAAGAAATGAAAAATGATTGTCACGATAAGAATAAAAATCCTTACGTTCTCAAGTGAAGTATTAAGGCAACTCGTTTCTACTTCTCAGTCAATACTACTTCCCTCAAACATTCTACCTAGGGTTCAAAGGAAAGTTTAGATGCCATCTGCCTCAGGCAAAATAAAATATGCAATAAATTAATCATGGTGGGAAAGATATTCTGTAAATCTATATTTTCTCATTTTCAAACATAATTTATTAGGATATCCAATAGACTTTAACATTAATATTGAAGTTGGTAACCATGAGGCTGCTGAAACTTCTATAGAGAAGGGCATGTAATAATTTCTTGAACGTATTCCTTTCCTGATGTTATTATGAGATTGTGTTCATTCCCATGGTATTTAAATAGAAATAGTAACTAGAACTGTGTTGTCTTTGTTGTGTTGTCTTTATAGTTAAATAGGAGAAAAACTAAGGTGGAGCGAAGGTGAGACATTACGACCGTGAGACGGTGATGCTGGAAAATACGTAAACATTAAACGCAAGCGATGGATGTGAGGAGTTGTCGATTCAAAATTAGGAACGAGTTAAACGATGGTGTTGGAGAGATGATGAAAAATGGCAATTATGTGCACCAGTACATGTGTTTCGGTTGAAACAGCGCTATACGAAAACTTCACGGATACTTCTACTCTTCAGGTGAAGGTATATTTTATCGCATGATTTCTATTATAAATACTAGGAGATTAGCTATCCGACACTGAGGGGTGGGAAATGCTCTGAAAAATCTTATCGCTGTTACAGAGTTTGTTGGTTGCGCAGTTTATGTATCGAGCTTTCGTTAGGAAGCTACACAGAGAAGCCAATAACTCCTGAAGGGGAGTTCAAGCAATCTGATTGACACCCTCACCGTCGAAGATAGCTTTTGAAGATGGTCGGTTGCTGTATGAAGGTAGCCGCTGGCACCTCACTCGGATTGGGGGCTGTACTTTTGATCGCAGGAGGTGTTTTGGGCTTCAAAGTTTTTCCTGATGCTGTGAAGGAAAAAGTAGCAGAGGTAAGGACATTTAATTCCCCCCAAATCCTGTACACTAACTCTTCATTCGCAAAATTTCACGGTCTTTGTTAAAATTGCGACTCCCAATAACTCTTGGGTTATATCATTTATCTTCATACACAAGTTTATCAATCTGAACTATTTATTGCGATAATTATTTTCTTTAAATGTACTATATTATTAAGGAAAAGTACAAGTAAGTTGAAGGCAATGGTATAGCATTAGCTGAATCCGTACATTTTAAATAAGCTACAAATAATCAGCAATCGAGGAAGTTGAGAGTAAAAGTCGAAAATTAAATTAGGGGATTATTTGCTGATAATTTTAGAAAAGAAGTTACCTTTCCTCATTCATGATTCATTATGAAAATCATTGACCAAATCAAATCCTTTGATACATAAAAAATCATTGCCAGTAAAATATACAAATGTAATGGAATTCAGCTCTCGTACAAGGATCCTTTTTCTGTAGCTATAGGTGTAACTGAAAATGCAAACTATGCCAAATTCAAATTAATTTCTTAATTAATCAAATGATTATAATTTCTGACTCATTATCTTTTCTGTAACTTCATTAGTATAAATTATTTGAAGCATTGAATTTAATAATACTACCTTGAGAATCCCAAATGTTTTACTGCATAAAGATACAATATGGTTATTTAGGATGTTTTCACCATCGATACATTAATATCAATGGTATTCTTTAAATTACTTGAAGCTAAAAGAAATTATTTTAGATATTTCATCAATTCAACGTAATAAAAATATCTCTTAATATCCATCTACAAAAATAGTAATCGCAAATATTTTATTAATCCATATTAATTCTATGTATAATCAAGCATTATATCTTAATTTTCTTTATTAAATTTAATTTACATTTCCAAAATATACATTTTCATATGGATGAACATGAATAATATATGAATAGGATAGAAGGGTTTATATCTGTTTTTTTCCTCATTGATGAATGATTATTTAACCAGTAAAGGAAGATGATAACTCTCACCTCCGCTCCAAAGGCTAATGAGATGATTGGCATTTATCTCTGTTACATAATAGTGAACGACTTATTACAAATGACGCTCGCATTCAGATTCGTTTAAGGAGAAGACAATTAGCTACCATTGGTTTTGATGAATGTTTTTTATTTTCAAGGGCTTAATGGGATTTATTAAGTTGATTTTAGGAATTTAATTGAATAAAAATATATCTCCTTATTAAGTTCACGGCTTTACTTCAACGATAATACATGACCATTGAATTTCTGCGTTCTGATGAAAGATAGGAAAATTAATACAAAATTTGGTAATATATAAAAAAACTCCGTTCCGTGCTCAATTAAGTTTACATTTTTGTAAAAACATGGGAAATGTAAAACGAATGTTAAGTATTGCATAATAATGGCGATGATAATTACTGAAAAATGTTTGTCTAACAACTTTAATTAACTCAAACTCTTATCTTTGGCTATTAAATATTATTAATGCTGATTAATTAATTAAATAATTATTTCAGCGAGTATTTGCTTAATTTAAATCAGCATATGGGATTAATGGTGCAAATTATAATTGATGTTGAATTGAATGTGGTGTCAACAATTTTTAACATTTGTACTGGAGCGCATAGTTAATCTTATATTTTCTACTTGTGAGTAAGCGTGAGCATAATTAAGCGTGCACTCGAGGATGTTTGAGAAGTTATTTAAGCCCTTTCATGTCTTTAATGATCCCTATGATTGAGGATGATCAATGTTCTTGGTGCGGACTTATCTTTCTCCGTCCATGTTTGTTCAGCTTGGACGCCGTTGAGCGAACAAGCAATTATAAATCCCTTGAACAGGATCACCTGACGAAGGTTGGGAGGCAAAACATATTACACCTGCCCACTCAAGCCGCTATCACAACAACCCTCGCTTCTTCAGAAGCAAGCAACCTTACAATCCGGAGAGCTGCATAACATGCGACATTTGTACCGAGAGCAAGAGGGGGATAAAATCCTTAAATATGACGCTTATTTATGATGCTTTACACGAATTATCTTCGAATATCTCGGCGTATATACTCATGGATCAATAATCTCTCTCAAATGATTACATCTATTTTTAGAATATCTCAAAAGAATTTATAACATACGTCAATAACATTTTAATATATTTTCTTTGTTGAATAATGGATATGCTCATCATCATGCTGAATAAGCTCATTCTGACTTAATCGAGGAAATTCACTAGTTATGTACTTAGGAAACTTTAAATAATTTTATTTTGGTCAGGTAAGAATTTTATGTATTCCGCCCATCCTCAGAATAATATATTAATCTTTAATATTAATAAGCTTCATAATAAATAAAGTTTATAAATCACATAAGTGAAAATTAATTTTTGGGGAAAGATAGAATGAACAATAATAACATTTAATTTTCTGCAATATTGAGAAGTGTGCTGAATCACATTTAATTTGAACTTTTCGTTTACCCATTATCACGTAACGTTGGTGCAATTGGTACCATTTTCCCAAATTAAAAGCTTTCAGAAGATAACTTACGGAAATTTTTATTTTCAGCAAGTAATGCTTAAAGAAGGATCGGACTCTTGGAAAATATGGCAGAAGTTACCAATACCAATGGAATTTAAAGTTTACTTTTTTAACGTCACGAATGTGGAAGATATACTCAATGGATCCACTCCAATTGTGAATGAAGTTGGACCTTACGTTTACAAGTGAGTGTCCTTCCTTTTTTAAGGAATCAAGTCTCTAGTCTGAGATGAAAATTTCAAGCCAAAATTTGTTTGAAAATATTTATTTATGTCTGATTTGATTACACTTAAGTGATTTATGACCAATGAGCTTCGGTTAAGCTTCGATAAATACTGATTAAAAGAGTACAGCAAGGTTGCATAAAAAAATCATCAACTTGGTGAGTCTTCCATTTGAAGCAATTCAGGCAATAAAATGACAAATTTAGAGATTCATAATCAACTCTCCGATTCAAATTAACTCAATTATCTTGAAATGTGCAAAAAATCTCTTTATAGATTACATCTTGAAGTCTTCTCTATTCCTCTGCTGTTTCACGTAATTTGAAATACAATGACAACGATTCGAGTCTTCGATTTTCTACTTTCATTTTGAAGTCCATGGCTGTTAATTTTCCTCTATCCCTCTTTATATCTATACAGTTATTCAGGACTATGTTATAATATCGATTAGAAATTTCAGATCTTTGATTCAGAAAATTGAGGAAAACAAATATCTTCCGTAATTCCAATCTACCACGCTTAAGTCGATGTCACTTGTTCAAGAAGTATTTAAATGAATATTTCGTAATTTAAAGATAAAATTTGGAGGAGGAAAACTTCAGATGAAAAAAATTTACATTATGTCGGCATAAACAGTGGTTTCCGATAATCCAGAAATACGATGGACATTTACGAATCCCTTTATTTGTGATTCAAAAGTCAATATTGAAGTTGAATATGTTTTCAAATTTTATTGATTATTACAGCGAATATAGAGAAAAAGAGCACATAGATATCAGAGAAGAGTACGGAACGGCTGCGTACTATCAAAGGACGATATTCGAATTTAATGCAGAGAAGTCATTTCCTCTTGAAGAAACAGATATCATCACAATTTTAAACGTAGCTATGATGGTAAGTACAACATGATATGAGTTAAGCCTTTAATCTGTCTATTTGATAAAACAACACATCTGTTTCAATCCTAGGCATAAGAAAGATATTTATGTAAAAACAATAATTCTCGATTAATGCTATGAAATACGGTTCAGAAAGTTCAGTTTTCAGTTTGTATTAAAGAATAGCTAAATAAATGAGTCAATGACAATAAAATATATTCATTGTCACAAAATTCGAAATCATCACTTTATGATAATTATTGCTGAAGTATTGGACATTTCATCTACCCTAATCTCTAACCTATTTTCGAAATTACCATAGTTTTCCATCGCATCGCACATCCTCATATGACATAGACTGGCATGATGCCCATTCCCATTTCTAAGTAATCTTGCTATTGGATTATTTTTTAATGTTCTAGGGAATGATCGAGACAACTGAAATAGATAGCCCTGGACTCGTCTCACTGCTCGCAGATGCTTTAAAAGATATATTCGTGGGATCCACAAATATTTTCGTCACAGATTCCATCAAAAATATACTTTTTGACGGATTGCCGATTAACTGCCAAGGATTAGGGCCGTCCATTGCATGTCGTAAAATACGAGAGAAAAATCCAGCCGCCATGAGAGAGGATGGCCAAGGAAATCTTTTGTTTTCTCTATTTGATTACGTAAGTTTATTTTATTTTCTTAATTGGGTATTCTTACAATTTCCCTTTTCTCTAACATTCTTCTCACGCATAATGGCGAATTCATCGAAATTAAGCGGAAACTCAAAATCGATACAGAGCGATGTCTTTACATAGCAATATAGTAATTGTGTAATGCATAATTACGTTAAAAATGCTCCTAAATAATAAATGCATCACCTAACAATGTACTCGAAAACTATAGAATTCTTGATACATTGGGTTTCTTTAAGAACAATTGATTCTTAACACCATACCAAGAAAAATTTGTTGATAAAATAATTCGTGGCCTTTTGCAAACAATCGGTACATTTACATATTTACACAGGAAGAATTACATATGTATTTATATTTTTCTAAATATTATACTTTTTCATAATTTTTATGAGACTGTTCTCTAAAAAAGACTGATTATATTAGTTCAAGCGCCGTACAGTATACCCTGAAATCGATAAAGAGTTGCCATTAAATTTTTGAAAATTAATGATAAAATTAACGAGAATCAAGTCCAGAATAATACTTTAAGAATGCGTTACACCTACCTTTATATTTGAATTACTCTTAAGAAATGTATAAAGAATTCCAAAATCGAATGTTACAATTCTGGTGTTCAAATTGCACTTCAAATATATTATGCTTACTCCTGTTAGTTGCCTATTCCATTCTGCTCTTTTTTAACCAATTTAATGTTTTTAGTATATTATTCGTATTCATTTTATGAATCTTCCTTAAAATTCTCTGCTTCTGCAATTTTTCATCGCTCCCTTATGACAGAAAAACAATTCTTACGATGGCTACTACGAAGTGAAGTTGGGATGGAGAGGTGATGGTCCTTACCCTTCAGTTGAAACTGTGAAGACATTGGGCAAGATCGTATCGTGGGAGAACTCGACCAAGCTGAGTGCTTGGTCAGGCGATCGCTGCAACGCGATCATCGGTACCGATGCTGCCATCTTCCCTCCGTTTCTCACTAAAGACTCAAGAATAGACATTTTCAGCACTGATTTATGCAGGTACGTTCTCTCTTTCCCCACTCATTGGACATCAAAGAATCCTAGCAAAGTTATTATGTGTGTAAAATTACTCCAAATACCCTTTTTTAGATTAATCACTTGCGATTTTTAATAGAATTGGTAGCGTTTGTGATTTGTTTTGAAATTCCTCTGTTTAATGCAATCTATTGAACTAAAATGCAGTATAATACTATTAGCAAGAGAGTTTGTTATACTATGATGAAATTTATACTTCGTCTGTGAAATCTTGGCCTCATTTTTTTAATGAGTTTTTAAAAAGTCTTCAATTTCATTTTACTACGGCTTTCCGCGAGATCTATCAAATTCATACACTATAAAACAGCGGAACCGCAGAACTGAATGAAAACATATCCATCTAGCCAAGTTCACTTCAAGTTACCCACTGTAGTTTGGGGTCATAACCAGCAAATACATAGAAATAAGTTTAGGAATTTCTTACAAGTGTAAAAGACAGGTGATTGAAAGTTGTCACATTTGATTCGGTTAGTTGGGGATGAAGTATCCTTTACTTCTATTTTCCCTAAATTTAGGCTTAAAAACTTAAACACCAATCAAACCAAGCCTGCGATTGATATGAATGTACAATGTCTCCTTCAGATCTCTTTACGCTTCGTATGCGAGCGAAGGCAACTACAAGGACATAGACTCGTTGATATATACAGCACAGGAGCACTTGCTTGGTGATGTGACCGTTAACCCAGATAACAACTGTTTTTGTCCTGAGAAAAATGGCTGCCTATTCAAGGGATCGCTTGATCTGACTCCATGCCAGGGTACACACTCCTTTTTCTCTTAGTTTTATAATAATTCAAGGCACCGGTATATTTAATTGTACATTTTCAGAAATCACTAAAAATTAAGTAAATTCAAGAGATTTCTAACATATTTATGATGCTCATAAAATGAGTGAAGCAATTGGACAAATCGTAGAATACAAACTTTTTATTCGTCAAAAAAATTAAAAAATGATTTTAGATGAATGAAATTTGATCGTGCTGTCTTAAAAAAAATTATTGTAGCGTCTGTCTGGATTTCGGTTATATTAAAATTTGATGAGCGATATGGGTAATAAATCACTATTGTAATACCTTTTTAAAAACATGAAATTTATATATTCAATATGCAAACAATCTTTTTAAGGTGCTCCTGTAATTCTAACTTTCCCGCATTTTTATTTGGCGAGTGAGAGCTACGTGCAACACATAAATGGAGTGTCCCCGAGTAAAGAATTACATGAAACATTCCTAGAGTTGGAACCCGTAAGTACAATTAACTACTTCTGAAATATAATAACTCTTCAGTTTGGAGGTATTCTTTGCATATTCTTCGAATTAGCTATTTTAACTGTATATCCTTAAATAGTGTATTTCGATAATTTATGTTCTATTAACCTCGATATTCACCCAATTTTTCGAAGAATAAGACGTTAAATTTATGATCAATCGTAGAATAGAACTCACGCACAATCATGTTCCTTCAACGGAGTTGGAAGGCTAGTTTCTTAAAATAAGATTGATTACTCATTTTATGTTATTTACTGATCATTAATAGCTTAATTTTGAATTTAACTATCATAAGCTTTATATTTACCCTATTAACTTCTAGGTTTTAACATGTACTTCAACATCTCATTCTCCTTTTTTAGCCGCTTTCAATATTATTTTAAAATTTGTAAAACAGGAAAGTATTACAAAGAGATTCAAATATTGATTCTCTCTTCTATTTTTCAAAGAACACGGGATATCCGCTAAGAGGATCAAGGCGTGTGCAGTTCAATATATTGATGAAGAAGGTGAAAGATATACCTTTTACGTTTGATGTACCAACGGCGCTGTTCCCAATTTTGTGGATAGATGAGGTAATTCGCTCTATTTAGTGTTAAGCGAACGCTTAAATAAACAATAGGCAATAACTTTATAACTGCTTTTGCTTGATTTAGAGGGAAAATAAGAATACTCTCTATTGAGCTTGATAATCACGTTTATTAGTTATATTTTTATGGGTTCAAATAAAATACATGAGATTAAACTTACATATTAAATTATGCATAGATATATTAAATTAACTCGATAAATAAATTTTGCGTATCCTATTTAAGTTCTATCAATCTTGATTAAGCAAACGATTCGTAATCAGAGGAAAAAATCATGGAAGAATTCATTGTCTAATTAGTTTTTGATATTCTTCGCGTTTCTTATCATACGTAAACCTCTAACCAAGGATAAATATACCTATGAAATAATCCATAATAAAAAGAGATATTTCACGAGATGAAAATTAGTTGACTATAAAATAATGCTCGTGCCTTATTCCAGGGTCTGGAACTCGATGAAGCTAATGTGAACAGATTGAAAAACGAGTTGATCAGCATCTTGAAGATACTCGAAGGTGTTAAATGGGGTCTCATAGGCGTTGGAATCGCCCTCTTTTGTGTGGGGGTAATACTCACCGTTATTGTTGTCAGGAAAAACAGAAGTAACAAAATCAACTTATTGTGAAATTCGTAACGCTCGTACATATCCTTTCGGAGATGTTATTAGCTTTACATTTGTTCATATTGTGATAGTACCTGAAAAGTTATTGTATAATTTTATAAATTATTTTCCCAAATCCCTAGTAAAATACTCTTTATTAAATTGTTATCAAAGTGATTTTATTTCTTAAATAATGCCTTACACAAATGATCTCGGATGACTTCTAGCATTCGATTGGAGATTTTAATGGTAGATATTTAAATTTCATGTTAATTATATTAATATAAATAACATATGGTATACTCATTAATTAAGAGCAATGATAAATTCAAGATGTGGAAATTACCTTACTCTTTCAACGAGATCCAAATTGGATTGGTATTATTACAATAGTTATGTACTGAAGTACTTCATATCGTGATCCCTTGAGTTACGAGTAGAAACGGTATGAAGTGTATTCAACCTCAAGAATATATTTTATCTCTCTCTTAGACACTTACAAACATATATTTTAGCCATATTCTTACCCTAAATCACTGTTGGTAATATTATGGTTTGTTAGCATCAGTTTCTATCATTAGAGAAGAGATTTGTTTCCTATTTCTTTTGAGTAATTAGCTGATAACGTTTGAGAACAGCCAACTTTCAGGCATGACACTTTATGAAATTGACGAGCTCCCGAAAATTATTTCTCGATCCTGACAAGGATTAACGGTAAGAACTTGCGGGTGCCAGCGTAATTACATCGCACGTCATCGTAAGATGAATAAAGAATAGCGAAATAATTCATTACCACTGTAAAGCTTAAGGATGGGCAAATAAGTGAATTTCTACTAACAATAAGTGCAACTGATTGCAGTTACAATAGCAGCAAAAAAATTACGAATGGACTAGAGGATAAAAAGGTAAGATACAAACTTTAATAATTTACGCTAGATTTCCTAATTGCCGAAGAGGCATGTATAAGGAAAGCTCGCAAAATGTCAGAAGAACGATTGTATCAATAATTCTTTACTATAAGGAAATAGTAATATTATTATAGCGGATATTTATTCCCTTGTAACATTCTTAAATATGCTGATATCGAAATAAAAGAAGGAAAGTGAGTGACTGAAGTGATTTCTTTATCTTACTCTTTATTGATAAATAGGGAATTTATAAATACTCTCTACCCGTAACCCTATGTAAATAAGTTAAATGTACCACTATAGTTGAGTTATCCATATCAATGTTAATTTATAAATTGAGATTGAAATAGAAAAATAAGCTTCTTCAGATTTAGTGATAATAACATGCATTCTTAATGTTTGTGAATTAGGTTGGTGACATTTATTAGGCTATAAAAATAAACAAAGACAATTGATATTTTTATTTGGTTTTTATTAAAATATTTTGAAATTTTTTCTTATTGATGTGCCCAAATGTTTTTGAGCCATTATTGTACTCTTCATTTCTAAAATGAAATATCGTTAAATATAAAAATAGCTTTAGAAAGTTTTTCCTTTTAGGTAACAAATTGGAAGGTAGCAAACCATACATTAACATCATGTACAAAAACTTTGAAATTGTAATATAAGAAATGAATTTTGCAATAACAGTTCCTTCACAAAATATATGCACAGGTAATAAAGATGCAGAGGGTTGAGTATTATCACTTGCATCAATGCTCACATATCCAACACTAATATCTTCAATAAGTTTTTAGTTTTAATACTTTCACCTTATGGATGGAATGATGATGTTCAAAAAATGATATGGTAAAACAGAATAACTTCTGGAAGTGGGGACAGTTTTATTGTCTAATCAACCCCTTTTGAAAATTCTTCCACAATCTCAACTATGCTTGCATATGTTCCTGAGAAAAATCCAAAAACACCAACCAGTATTAAAAATATATCCTTTACACAAATTAGCCAAAACCGAGATCTTGAGAGAGCTGCAAATCTTCGACCAACAATGGTAGTTTTCACTGACGAAACTTGGCCTTTTTTTGTTTCAACAACTGTATTTCCATCATACTCAGCAATCACTTCTGTCTCCAGTGGAACTTGATTTGCTGAGGCCTCCTTTCTACCCAACAAGCATGCTATTTCAGAAAGAGGAGGAAACACCAGAGCTAGTGCTGTACTGCTTACTGCTCCAACCAAGGAAATGAAAAGACCAAGCTTAGGAATAGCTTCAGCTAGGGCAACTACAAGAAATAAGAGAGAATGTTGATGAAATTCCCAAAGAAACAAAAAATATTGAAATTTCTTTTATACTCTTTCTTGATAAATAATTATGGACTTGTGAATTTATTTTCTTTTCACCATAGTAGTCCCTATTATGTTCTTAATTAAGTTTCTTAAGGCTACAGTACCTACTTATGCTATTTTTTTAATAGTATGGAAAACTAACTTTATCATAATCTCATCCTTATTTGATTTCTGATGAGACTGAATCATATAGCTGGGCTCACCTGTCATATATTCCTATCTTTATAGTTGTTTTTGGAAGATAGTACTAATTCTAATACTTGATCACCATTATGTTCATGAATGTACTATTTAATTCTATCAGTTATAGCTTAATTTTTGACAATTAGATGACTAAGTGTATTTTCTAGCTACATTTATATTAATAATATTACTATTAAATTATCAATAAAGCTTCAATACATATTGTATCTGTGATTTATGGATCTTAAAATCAAAATATGAAAAATGATCTATTTATTTAAAACCATTTTAAAAGGCCATTTAACTTAAAAAATTCTTATTTAAGGATATTCCATATAATTAAAACTGTGTATAATAAGGCAAGTTAGATGTTATATTAATAGTTCTTCCCATTTATTAACAATGAAGTTATCTCTGCTTTTCTAACAAATGAAAGAATTATTAATTAACTGAGATTTTTAATACCCCCATAAATGAAGCATCTTTTCAACTTGGCTTACCAAGTTCTAGTGAATTTAAATTAAATGAACTAGAATTGAAATGAATATTTTATTTTGCTCAATTTTGATAATTCTTCTTCCATTTAATAAAAATTGCATGAAAACCCTTAAAGAAGGAGAATTATATTTATACAAACAAGAAAGGTAAAATAAATTCAAACAATGAGTTTGTGCAACTTGAATACCAAGGTAAAACAGTCATGATAAATAGCAACATAGGGCTTGAAAGCACACTTGCCAGGCAGGTATGCTGACCATTATACCTCCATGCTCTGACAATTTAAAATTTACATTAACAAAGAGAGTGAATTTGAAGCAGTCAGGTTGCTGTTTCTCACTTCTGTTTAACCTCAGAATTTCTCCCATTGAATTTATTATACATACATATATATTATATCACTTTATATAAAAATATTCATTGCATCTGTGTTAAGAGTTATTACTCAGGGTACTCTTAGATCTTGTAATTTATTTCAAACTTAAATGTTAGGCTCTAAATTATTTCCATAAATATTGAGCTGATTTTCTCAAACTTTTGAAATATAATTCATACTTCCTTTTCAACATAGTTGCACTGTGAATTTTATTCTTTGATCAAAATTTAAACTGTAGTGTAATTGATATTTAGAAAACTAATGAAAGATACTTACAAGTTACAAGCACAAGAAATGTGCGAAAAAAAGTTTGATACAATCCTTTCCTTTTAAAAGGGCCATATTTCTTCATAATACTTGGCCAAAGGATGTCGACGGGAACATAAAATTGCAGAGCATAGGTGAAAATCATTGCTACAGATAGTGAAACCTTCACAGCCTGGGCCAATCTAAGGTAGAGACAAAGTTCAGATATCAGCTGGATTCTTCTATTAACATTAAATCATTTTAACTTTGAAATTTTATTTCTAGTATAATTTTGTATGATTGCTTTATTAAATTTTAATGGAAGCGATATGGTTTTAATATTTGATGTGTTTAATGAGATTTTTACTTTTGAATTGCACTGAGAGCCAAGAACATAATATGAAACTGGTAAAGACTTTTCAAGTCCATTGCTAACTGGATCAAATTAGCATATGTCTATTATGATTCCTTGTAATGAAACTTTCAATTTATATTGTATCTACTAACTTTATCTTTATAGTAAAAGATTAATTAATTGCATCAATAACAGTAAAACATTATAAAGATTTTAACAAAATTTAGTTCATAATCTATTGTGTAATTTAATTAGGTTTCCATTCTTACATGTCTTCTTTAGGTAAATTCAAACTTATGCTCCCTTTTATATCTTCTCCATATTGAAGATAACCTAAGAACCCAATGGTAACCAAAAGACAAGTAACAATGGTCATTCCACTGTTCAGTACTCCCAAAGGAGATGAGAAATGCCTTGGCTTTTTCATTTCATTCTGCAAAGGTAATACCTGAAAAGTAAAATAAATTTCATGTTCCATTGAGTTTGATGTCAAATTTAGAGTCTTTCGTTCAAAGTCGATAAGTTTTTATGCAATATTGCAATCAATAAGCAAAGTGAAGGATGAGGATTTTTTGCAAAAAATTGTACCTAGTATTTTACTTACTGTATCTTTTAGCTATTAACATGCCCCTTATTTATAAAGAATACATTAAATTTTTCAAATTTTTTTTAGTACATAAATAATATTCATAGTGAGAACTAATAGTTAAGTTAAATAAACTTTTAAGAAGTATTACATTCTTTCAATGCTGAGTCTGATGAGTAACTTCTTGGATTTGAATAATCTAATGTCTAATAATGATGATAAAAACTCGAATCATAGTTTTAATATTAATTTTGATTTACTTAATGTAATTTTTCCCATATGCAGTGCACAGGGTTATGTTTAAAAAAATTGATGAAACAGTTTAGGATAAATGAATTTAATATTCTAAATTCTTTGAATTTCATTTAAATATTTACTTTGACTTCATAGTGAAATGTCTGCACACTTTCTTGGAACACGCATAAGAATAATTTTTTGCAACATCATCCTATTATTTATTTTGGAATTATTATGAGAGTGATTAATTTTTAACTTAAATATGATCTAAAGTTATTTTTTATGTCCATAATTTTTAATCAGCTATGCTCAGCTAAAAATTTAACTTTTTTTTTTAAATATTAATAATATTGTTGAGAAATATTTACACCCCTCTTACCAAGCCAATGCCCTCGAATGCAAATATAGTTGTTCCTATGAATAGTGGTAACTTAACAAACGATTCAGGTGTTAATCTTCTTGATGAAATAGGAGGAAGATCCTGAGATGCATAATAAATAACAATCCCCAGTCCTGCAGCCATGAGTACATTTGCTATCATAGAAAGAGGAGCAATATACTTGAGGTTTTGAATCCAAGCTGTGGCCATCATAGGAATCATGATTATAAACATTATTAAATGCAAATCCAGGGGTGGAAAATAAACATCCAAAACCTATAATTTAAATTTTTAAAATTAGAATAATGTGTAGGTAATAGACACTCCTTGTCATTCATCATATCAGAATATGATGCATTTTGTAAAATTCTGTATTTTCTATTAAGAGTAATTTTTTTTCAAGAATATACCTTCCTTTATGAAATATCTGTCTAATTGCAATTTAATATATATAATGAGAGTAGAAAGAAGGAAAAAAAAATTCAAAATATATCAAGTGGATGGTTTATCATTTTCTTGGCTGGTTAATTTCCTTGGGAAAATATATTTTCTCAGATATTATTAAAGCAGCTGCTTGCATATGTGCAACTTTTACCTTTATTTTTAATTTATGAAAGATGAAATCCAATGATAACTAACCTGTTTTAGATTGGTTGAAATAAATACAAAATAAACACAGCAAAAACCAAGTTGCGTTACACACAAGAAAAAGTTGACAATAGTTCTGAAATTGAAAAGGAAACCTTGAATTTAGAAATTGCTATTTATAAACTTAAACTTAGTTTTTGATGCATTGATTTTCTTCTTAATGCTCTGTAATTTTTATTAATAATTTTTAATTTTGTATTTTTCAGTATTTAAAAATTAATTTATATAGCAGGGAAAGAAATTTTTCAATGACATATTTCCAATGAATTAGTGATGTGAAAATCAAAATCCCATCTATATATTACATTTGATTACTTAGAACATATAGACATATTACTGTTGTCATTATATAATATTTTTACTCCTTCAATTTTTATGCAGAATATTTTGAAATATAGTTATTCTTACCTCAGTTTCTTTGCATGTTTCCTTAGTTTAACTGGTCCAGTTCTGAAGGATGCTTCTACAGCATCTGCAAAATCTGGTGGCACAGGTGTGCCTAATCGATATTGCATCTCATCTGATACATTAACCTGTTGTGATTGTAATGTTGTAAATGTCATTCCTATTTATTATATACCTAATATCATTCTCATTTATACCATATAGGTATAAATCTGTCCAATAATTTAAAAAATAATTATTAATGAATTTAAGCATACTCACTAGAATATGTTCACTATGTACACATATAATAGCAAAGAAAAGAGTGCAAAGGCTTGCAACAGCAAGCCCAGCATGTCTGAATGCATCGCCCATAGCCATAATGCCAGACCCGATGTTACCCCTCAACAGATGGATAAGGGTTTCCACAGAACTGAAAAATTACAGAATTCAGATGGTATAAGGTGCTCATTAACTAGTACAGAACTTAAATATTTTAACCACGTTTAAAGTATAGAAAAAGTAACACAGAAACAAAAAATGATAAAGAATATATAAAAATGATAAGATAATACTACATTCCCATTTCTTGAATGAGAAGAAAATTTTTCAAGATCGTTCCGAATTTAAAATAAATTTTCAATGAATATAAGGATAGGAACTTAGTTAAAGTTTAAGATAAAGATTGAGATAATATCATTTTCTCTATTATTTAATTAATTAATTTAATTGCCTTTTTTGCTTGAAAAAAAAATACAATCTTTCGTGAGAACTTGATCCACTTGCATTTATAAATTACACAAAAAAGTTGAATTACAGCAAAATAACGAAGAATACTGTATTTTCACAAAATTCATAATATACTCTTTGTTTCTACTTGAAAGTTTAAAAGAAAGAAATTCAAACATAAATATATAGGACGGGAAACTGAACAACACGGTTAAATCCGAGCAGTTCCGGAAGCAAGTACGAGTGGGGCAAGGTTAATGGCATTTGAAGACTTGCCAGGATTTGGCGTTAGTAAAAAGGATGCTTTCAGTCGTAAGAAAAAGCTTAGTCATCAAAACAAGTTTAAGAGTGCTGCGGATGATTTCGTACTTCGCGGATAGCGAATCGCCCCCGGGAGTGCATCAAATGGTAGTTTCAGTGGATGCTAAGGGCAAATATCTTATGCACCTCTCCTTTTAGAACGGATGGCCAATCACTATTTCCGTGAAAACCATGGGTAAAAATAGGAATAATTTTAATAATTTAAAATAATGGGAGAAATGAGAACAAGTTCAGGCTCATAAATTGATTCAAATAAGAATGATGAACTATTGCAAGAAAACTGATTATATACAGAGAGAGGTTTTAGAAAAAGTAATCCATGGTGGAATATACTCTTCAATTGAGCGATATAGACTCATTCTGTAGAAACCTTATTAGATTGAAAAATTTTCTTGGGATCTCTTTAATCTTTCCATTTCAAAGATGCATGAGATGCTACAAGGCAAGGGCTTTGCTTTGACCGGGTGCAAGATGTTACAAAGCTTTAGGAGATATAGGTCTCTTTCTTACCCAACTCTCAAAAGTAAATTTCATGGGTTATATCTGGTCCAGCGAAGTCCACAGTGTAACTGCTTAAAGGTTTCACTTCTTGTTTAAATCGAGAATAAGCGCTTTATCAATAATTCTCAATGAGAGATTGCGAGTGATGCTTATTTCTTTTTAATCGAATATTGTTTTATATGAAAGCTTATAATTTAATAAGTAACATGGATTTTTTATATATAAGTGAAATGATAAGAGTATCTTCATTAAAGAAAAAATCCTCCTATTTAAGAATAATATATCGTTGGATGGTCGAAGTAACATATATAATAGATTGTGCCTAAATATAACAAAAGGTCAAGTAAATCCATTTAAATAAGTTTGATTTAATTTTAACACTAAAATTTTACTTAATTTGTCCGTCCTAAAATTTGTTATTATTTAATATAGATCTTAATTTAAAAATTTTTATTCGAATTTCTGTTTAAAATTCTAATTCCGGATTCTCAAATTTTGGTTAGCGTTTGCGGACAACAAAGCAAAGAGGTAAATACCAAGGATGAGCTGCTTCTAAAGGTACAAACTTCCATAAGACCCTAAGCCAGAATTCCACTTTCCGGGTTCAGAGCATGTGCCCGGAAATTAACCGTCTAAATTTTTCCATTCTGTTTATCCTTGGTTTTTTAAGGCGCCAACGCAGTCTGTTAATTTTCTCTTTATTGGAGATCCAAGAGACGCGCAGCTTTTACGAATTCGGAAAGGAAATGTTTGAAAATCGTGGTGTAGATTAATGAGAGATATTTTTTACTTAGGGAAAGTAACTTACGAAGTCGGATGCTTCACATGCTGCTTCTTGTGATGAGAGGGCGTTATGGTCGCAGAATTTCCACCGCCGTTGACAATTGCAGAGGAATCGGCTACCTTCTCGTCTCCCGTACCCTCCATTGCTCTGATATTTTACTCAGTCTTCCTGTCGCTAGCCCATGCACCCAGAAAGATCCTCAACCGCCCGCTCTATCCTATGAAGAAAGACGAAACATCGAGGTAAAAGTTTTGTAACAGAAGAACAAGTACGAAGGGTTTGGAAGGATTGCCGATTCGTGATAGACAAGCACATTAAGTTTAGGTCTATAATTTATTCTTCTACTCATTCAAACGTCAGAGAGAATCCTAGGATTTATAATTCAATCGTAATTAGACTTTAAGAAAAAAACGGGTATTCCTTATTTAAAAGTCAATGTACATGTCAATTATGTAATATCCCTTTGTCAGAAAGTATAATGATAAATGATTAAAATGAAAAACATTCTTATTCATTTCATTTGATTAATATAGAAATATATAATAGACATCTATCCTGGGATAATGGAAAATCTGAAAGATGGTTATAATAGTAGCATAATGAAAGACTCAGAACTCATTCTTCTAACTTAAATACTGTATCATTTAGAAGAAAATATTTAAAAATGAACATGCATGATGCATGGACTTCATGTGATATATCAATGAAATATAAGACTAATTCATCCTTGTTTTTCTAAACATATATTTTAAAATCTCATGAGATGGTAGTATGTCGTCAACTTCTTATTTCAACAGCTTGCTATAGGATCTTTAAATCGTCACAAAACATGACATACGCTGAGCTCTCTCTTATTAATTATGCAGTCGCGCAACGAAGTCAGGGTCCAGTCAGCCGATTCTCTAATATAAGATAATTTGAAGAACAGGTGGTAAAACAGAGCTTTCGTCATCATCTTGTTTTTTACTCGAACTGTGGAAAATCTCCTTGTCTACGAGTGAGATTTATCATGGCTCCATCGTAAATAAGAATATAAGCTCTGAGATTCTGATTGTGTAATTCGAGAATTGAGGAGAGACGATAAGATCCTAAGTAAAACCCAGAAGCTTAATATTAAGCATAATTAATTCTTTATTTTAATAAAACCTTTCATCTGGATTTAAGTCGCGTATGCTGTCCGAAAGGAATTATACAACTGTATTTTATATACTTGTGCGACTATTTTGTTAATTTTAGGGATTCAATAATCATAGAAAAACAATTTTCGTAAAAATTATTTCAAAATGGAATTTTTTGTATGCTTCATTAGCAAACACGCAACCGAAAAAGCATCAAAAATTGGTATTTAAATGGTAGTTTTAATGGTATTTAATAGGTATTTGTGATATTCTACTCATTTAACTTGTATAAATTAAATCAAACTTGATCATCATCTCTAGTTCCAATCATTAGTCGTGCATAATAAGATTCACGTTTCAATACAAGTCTCTCTATTTAATATCTAGATTAAATATTTTATAAATAAATAAGATTGAATAATAAATTGCTGAATATACATAGTGAATAATTTTATTTAATTTTTATGATTTAAATGTAAATATTCATCTATGCTTATCCATCGGTGCTATTTCAGAAGTGTGTTTTAAAATTTATGTTAAGTCTGTAAAACGATTATATTTAATATTAATTATAAGTTTTTATTTATACCCAATAAATAAATAATATATCCAATAAATGTAAAGTCTACAAGCCATGTATTTTTCATCTCAGAACACATTGTGGGTTGAGCAAGTCCTCTGCAATTCGTTTCCTCTATCTCATCCAGCTCCTCGTAGCAACGCAGTGCTATTCCGAAACGTGTGATCCACTAATTCCCTAATTATAAATCACTCAAATCCGTAGCTGTAAGGTGTTTCCATTGTTTCTCATTACGTTCATTAAGCCGAAGGGCGAAACCGCGTTCATACAATTACGACGTGATTTCCAGCGATCGAATGCGATTCGCGTTGATTAATCGTGGCACGGCGACTGAAAAAGGGTTTTTAGGATGCTTTCCATTACCATATCGACGAGTTGTTCGCTGCGAGCGAATTACTAATGCGCGATCGAAGTGCGTAGCTTTCTGACGTCCATTTAATTTCAATCAAAAGCGGTGGACATTGGGGTGAGTTTAAATACTGTTTAAAGAAGTGTAGTGAAGATACTGAAAATTACCCTTAATAAATTTGATCTTTAATTTGATCGATCAGTTGTGTTTACTACAAAGTTCGTCATTATATGAGTAAATTTTAGGCACCACTTTTAGGGCGTTCTAAGCATCTAAATATTTGCGAAGGTAGTAATTATATTGGGTAATTAGGTTTAATAAGATAAAACAGTATTTGAGTATCGTAATCAGTACAGATCAAACTTTTTGAGTGGGACTCTAAATAATAATTTTTGGAAACAAAATAAATTATGCCAATGAATGATAAAACTATGTTGAACTTATTAATTTAATTTTATTTGCATAACGTCGAGAGTATTGATACTGGAATACTGATACTGGAAATTGATAGCATTATTATATTTATTTTTTGATCATTTCTGCATTTCATGAAAAAGTTTGGTTTTGAAAACTTAGTAAAGCAAGTAATATTCTTAATCTTTAGTTGCAATTTTTTGATTTGGATGGAAGATGCTATTTGATTTGTTATTATTCTCTGCACAAATTGCGGAGTTGGACCGACATTTATCTCTCTGTATTTATTTAAATGAGTCTTTTACATGGATATATATATGTTCTAAATATTTTACGGAGTTTGAAATTCACCCCAGCGAGAAACCTTTTGAAACAATCGTTAGCATTACACTTCTATTTATTTATTTTAGATACAAGATCGCAGATTGAAGTAAACTGTTCTAGATATCTCGTACAGGAGGCGGTTCTAGGTCAGGGGCAAGATAATTTATAGAGGAACATTCTATTTATACTTCTTTATCGAAAATGATATCAAATAGAGTGATGCCAGCGCATTGTTTGAGTTTTCCAGATAGATAGAGATTAGAAGAAACACAGGAGAAATGGAAAAAAGGTTCATATCTGAGTTAAAATCAAGGAAATCAATTTAGAAAATTCCACAGCGATTTTCAATGGAAGTGCCGTTGGGGAAGAATATTCAAATTTAGTATAAGAAATAATTCGATGAAAAGATTATATATTTAATGATCATTGAAATTTTTGCATTACACTACTAATGTCAAAAAGTTGAAAAATGCTATAAAAATCCAAAATAATTTAATTATCCACTGAAGCACAATCGTACTTTGGAATTGCATTTGGAAGCAATATAATTGCTCAGGAAAAAAGTTGTCCGTGTTAGAAGAACTTTGAAGAATTATTATTATCATTGCGTTTATAGAGAAATAGATGATCTCAAAATCGGTTAGCATAATTGTAATTGTTCATAATCACTTAATAGTTGAGCCAATTCATGATAATGAATTTAGAAATGTATAAATGAGAAGATATATTAGTGTTCGTCGGAGATGAATCTCACCCGAACACATTACAGAAGAAAAAAGAAAGAGCTATTGTTACAGCAGAAACCTAGGATTCGAAAAGATCTTTTATTTGAACATAAAGAGCGATTATCCCGTTTCCAACTCCGGAAGAGGCATTTGTCAGTTGGAGATAAGAAAAAAGTCAAAGACCCTGCCGAGAATATTTATATGGAACTTCCAATTAGAAAGGTGAAAGGAGAGTTTTCTCTAGTGATTTATGGGAATGTTTCGAAGAAATATTAATCCTAATCTTTAGAATAACCCCTTCTCTCTACGGATCAATAATCACCTTGAATTTTATTCAGAAAAGATAATGTTTCAATCGTATTCAGTATCAATTTAAATCAAAAAATATTGACCTGGGGTTTCCAAGGAATAAATTTCTGCTGTCTATAGAATAGATCTCCATCTTCAATGGAAAATCGATCCAAGTAACTTATAGGCGAACATAATTTGAGATAATACTTCAAACAAAGAGAGAAATGAATCCTAATCTACGTATGAAAGTATTAAGCATAAATTCTCAAAACTCAGATTATGAGATTCAAAACCATTAATAATATTGAATAAGTTCTACAAAAATTAAAAGGCT
Organism: Pantala flavescens; assembly: GCA_020796165.1. Classification (NCBI taxonomy): domain Eukaryota; kingdom Metazoa; phylum Arthropoda; class Insecta; order Odonata; family Libellulidae; genus Pantala; species Pantala flavescens. The sequence goes on from CM036883.1 coordinate 52,972,674, forward strand.
ACATTTGGTTCTATGATTTTTATTATTCAATATTATTAAAATTTTATGAAGTAAATAAATAGAGTAATTACAAACACGATAAATATTATTATTGAATGTTGCATATGATTTGCTTTTCTTAAATAAGCGGATTAAAGTGAAATTCAAGAATTTTGAACAATAATTTCAAATTGAGGTATTTAACTTATGTTAAAGGAATATATTATCAAGAATATCATTGATATCAAAATCTCATATTTAATTTTCTAAATAAATTGCAACATTTAATTTGCAATTTCAGCATGAATATAAGTTTATTTTCCATGAAATAGAGTATTTAATTGCCTATCAAAGGATTACTATGAAGTTATATGCATTTAATGAATGTACTTTATTTTGGTGTATGTTAAATAATTGTCTACTTTTTTCCAAACACAATCCCCACAATTATTAAAGTAAAAATTTCCATAGAGCTTCAGGAGCACGATTGTACTCGCTTTCTAAATATTTATTCTATGCATTGAAGTTTCATTAGTGATGATATAAAATGAAAGTGAACCGAAGAGCGTGATATATCGGGAGTGTGAACGAATTTCCTCATATCCCAGTCGTATCACAATATGAAAGAAAAAACGAGCTCCCATCAGAACTTTGACTGAATGTAAAAAGGTCTTTTTAAAGTTCGCCTTTTGTAGTATCCACGCTCTTCATAAGTAACCTCTACGGTCTTTAGTGGCAATGTGCTTGCAATAGCACGCTTCTAAAAAAATCCTTTGAGCTGTAGTATAGAGCCATCTCAAAAAGGGAATATATCCGAAGAAAATGAAAACCTGTCTATCATATAGACTCAAAAAAACATTGCCGAAGTCAAACCGAGAAAATATAAACATGAACCCAGCCGGGTAAACTGACGGACGCCTGGAAGGCATTTCATTTGTGTCACCCTTTGCATTCCAGTAAATAACATGACGATCAACACGAGAGTCGGGAGAGGCATCGAAATTACCGAAGTAATCACGACCATGGCTCGCGGGGGGGCGATTTCAAGGAGGAATAAAGGGAGGAAATAAAACAAGTCGCGCTGCATATACGCCATTCGAAAGCGCTCTACCGTGCGAAAAGGCGGGGAAAAAGGACCACGTGGCGCTCGCGAAATTCAGCCGCATGGTAATCTGAAAACTCGCATTATACAGTCCCTATCTCCGCATATCCATTTTCCCCGTTTCCAAGGCTACAATACCCATGGAAATACGCAGCGAAGATGAGAAAAAAGAGGTGGAAATGAGAGGGAAGAGAATTTCACGCAGACCGAACCACATAACAGCACCGGGGGACTTGTGCAGAAACTTCGCAGCCTGTCTCTTTGAGCGGACCTTGAGTCGCGATTTCGCTTCCTAGACTATTGTCTCATTGGCCAACAGAACTAATTGCTGTTGGGCTTCGCACAAGTTTGCCTCAAAGTCGCCAACTCTTTCTTCCGTGTCTGATAAGGTTTTGAAAGAGCGGACTTTTTTTTCCTGATTGGCGATGAAGCCCCGTGAGTGGTACGCTCTATCTCGCCGTTTGATCTTTCAACGCGCATGTTTCGCAGTCGTTTTTGTGACGGACAGCGACTATACGCGCTTAGTTTTTAATACTACAATCGTAGTTTTTCACCAGTTGACGTAGAGGAAAAATTTTGATTGAAGAGGGAGAGAAAAACATAGCATGCGCCTCGATAAAGCTTAAAACAAGTTTTACGGGTGTATTTAAGTATACAATAAATTCGAAAACAAGGCTAAGATATGTAATTTCAAATCATACTCCAAATAATGAATGAGTTTTTTATCTGAGTACAATCGTCAATGGAAAGTAAAACCCAAAGACTGCTTTCCCTTTGATGTATATTTTTTCTCACTGACTGTGTTGAAGGTGATGTTATAAATATTACACATTAAAAATCAGTTAATTATGTAATTTTTACGATAACTATTTTATAAAATCCATGTTGAATATAATAAAGAGATTATTATTTTATTATTATTCTAATGATGGCAAGGTAGTTTCATGAAGCAGAGGTAAATGTAGAGGATTGATTTTCATTGACTGAATTTAAGTAAATTTTGGTATGATGGCAGATTCTTAGAAAATTCGGATCCAAGTCTATACTGAAATTACACTGGAAAAATTTGCCAGAAATTTGAAAAAGCGATCCTGAAAATTTTCATTTGTATTACCAATTTCAGAACCCTTTTTTAACTACGATAAATGAAGCCTGTCTAGACCATATTCTTTAACTGCATCTCGGGCTAAAGATATACTACGCACATAAATAAAAATCTTCTGAGCTATACATTGTAGTATTCGAGGGCGAAAGAAAAAACTCGATCTCATTTAAGGAGCAGTATCGATAAAAGTAGCAGCTACTCTTATTTTACGGGTTAATTTTTCAAAATCCCGTCCAATTTATCTCAAAGAATGTTTCCTGCTTCTACTTCATATTCCGGTTAAACAGCGAGTTAAGGAGGCGAGTCTCTTGTTCGCTGGTATCGCACACTTGAAATACGACTTCCCTCTCCATTCAAAGTTTGCAGCGCCGAAGCTAATTCGGCCGAAATCGCCACGAATTTATTACGTACTCGGCAAAAAAGAGGACATCGACTCCATAGAAAAGAGGGAGGCTTTTAAAGGGTTTTACGACTGCAGTAAGCCATCTTGGAGTAAACTGCGGTGTTAATTATGGGTTAAACGCAGCCGGAAGAGGTCCACCGAGAGGAAGTTATCTGGGAGGGAATGCATCATCCTGGAACTTGGAGAATTTGCTGCGGAAGTAGACGCTAAGCAGTTGCTGACATGACTAATACTGAGACGTAAACTGCGTCTTGGAAATTAATTTCGACCTCTTGTGGCTTTAGGTTATACAAGGATGTGTCATCGTTACGTCCGATGTTTATACCGCTAAAGCCATGAACTCGCTATGAGATTATGTGATGAAACAATATTTCAGGCCTCTTCGCCTGCTCATACGTTTTGATATTAATCGCAGAAGAAATGAATCTCTTCCTTCAGTTTTGGATAAGCAACCAGATAACTTGTGACTTTCATCTAACAATTATCTTCGTGATTAATCATACGGAGTTTAAGTTTAATACTATTTCAACTTCTTAAATTTGTCGCATTTTTAAAGATGTTTCTCTTGAATCAACAAATAACGTGAGAAAGACTGATTGCTCATGATTATCTCCGGTTCAATAGCAGATAACGGTGGTGCTAATTTTTTGCTGAGCTTATAATTTTTGCAATCTTTTTTCCTTAAGATTACTATTTGGTTTTTGATGATTATCTCTAAACCAAAAAAGGTTTCTAGAGTTTAGCCTCTTGTTATAAAATCGACCTTTAGTTCGCTGAATAATGTGGTATCTATTAATTTTTTTTCATCGAATCTGATCCTAATAGCACTCGATGTTATTTGGTTTTTCAATCATATTTTGATATAAGAATAGTCTAAGGAATTTATACTTATCTTTATTAGCATTTAAAATTACAAACAACCGTTCATCCGTTGGATATATTACATTAGTTACGATTTGAACTCATAACATTGGAGCACCAAACCTTAATTTAGTTACCTAATATAAATTTTTTAAAATATAGAAATACGTATTTCATCTAAATATTTAATTTGGAAAAATGCTTTTGTATATGTTATCTGCTCAAAAGGGGTTATTAGGAACGTGCCCTTTACAACTAGATAAATAAAGGAAGAAAGTACGTGCCCGATAAACTATTAATCAAAAGCCAGAGGTTTATGTTTTACTCCTGATAAAACTGCTTATCGGCCGTAAAATAGATAATGATGCTAATCGTTGAGATTGGCAATCGTCGACACTTCCCAATTCAGCATCTTTCACGTTTTCTCAAACACAAGGAAAACATTTTAATATAAGGGAACAATAGTTATTTAACTTAGCACTTAACCCTCACCTCTGTTCAACTCTGTTTCATCCGTAAGGAAAACAGTTATAAATACGATGCAGATATTAATTCACCGTTCTGATAAATGCATAGGAATGTACATTAATTCCATTATATATAATATTTATATTAATTAGTAATAATATTAATAATCTCATAAGAATTTTATGGTTTTCAAAGCATAAAACATTTGGAATATACTAAACTAAACCATAAAAATAATTAAATAAACTAATTCATGCATGTAAATAAATACGACCTGAGAGTCAGTGTGACTGTTCAATTCTTCGTATTAATATTGGTGCGTTACGATATCATCATGTGGTTAAAAAGAGTAATTTAGCATAACTACACGAGAACCATCATATTTAAATACTAAAATTGGCAATTCAATTATCAAGGCAGCTATGATTCATTGGTGGGAGTGTAAATCAGCGAACGAAATCTTAAGATGACAGTCACGCCAAATTCATTTGCGAACGCTCTTAATTCGTGACAAATCGCAATTTGTTCTCCGAATGAATTGCAAAATTGGCAAGAGGAGATAATTTAGCTTATACTGAAGAGCGAACGATTAATGAATTCGATTCACGAGAACTTCACTCGATCGAACGAAATTGGTCCATTCTCGATTCCACAATTTCAAAATGAAGAGTTGTGCGATTGGTCCGAAATCGCTTCATTGTAACTCGGAAATGACCGATTAATCAATCGGCGCACTTTTTCAATCATCCGAACGATCGCCGCTAAGCGAATAATTATTTCCGTATTGGAAAATGCTCATCCCGATTTCCATCCGTTAGAGTGTCTAAAGTCCGAAACTTGCTCTCCTTCCAATCTAATTTGAAAAAAGTTCCCTCCGGAATTTAATCTTTCCTATTGAATTTTTTTCCAGGATCTGAATTGATACAGGAATCTCCGACGATTGGATTCACTTACCCCTTCATCCCACAATAGACTCCGAGAACATCGTACACCGATATTCCACCTTTTCACTTCTCCGAGAATCTTCCTACGCGAATCGTAGCGGCAAAATGAAAGCTCACCATTCGGAGGTAAGGAGTTAAGTAGTAAACTGTTTATCTTCTGTGAAGGCGCGAAACTCCGCTCGTGTTATTGGTATTCGCGGTGAATTTACAGCTGTCCCAAGCGCCCGCCCAGGGCGGTGAAGGAGAAGGGGTGTGTTGGAGGTACGGACTGGTGGTACAAGAGTATGATTTGTTGGGAGCAACGGTCGTCAATTGCGACGGTGACAAATCCGCACGCAGACTATAATTGCTCGGTTCTGTTGCAACTAGAAACGGTTACCACACGATATCAGATAATCGCAGTGAAAAATGCTCGAGGCTTTCGCTGAGGATATTTTCAAAAAGAATTGATGGAAATGGGGTTTCTTCGAACGGAAACTGCATCCTAACTTCGAGTAGTAATGAGATGCATCTTCTTACTTTCGGGAGCGTAAACTCGGTCCTATATGATAGTAATTAAATTGATGTTCTATTTTTGACGGTGACTATCCTATCGATGATTGTCCAAGACATTTTCAAGAAAGCCAGGCTGGAATAAGTAAATTATTTGATTAAAATATTGTAGTATATTATTATTATGCTGGAATTCTACATTTCGAGCGAAGTAGAGGTATTATATAAAATCGATCAAATAATGTCGAGCTAAAAGCTACAAAATTATTCGTTTCGTTACAGAAAAGTTCGTTTATTAAAACTCTTGATGAAAAATTCTTCGCAATTTCAGGGTCGGGAACTTAAGACTTTTCAGTCTCATTTTCGCCTTTTATAAAGACGATATTTTATTATTATCAAAGGCGAATTAAAAGAGTAGTAAGAATCCGTTTCTCTTTCACCTGCCAAACTTTAATATATTTTACGTTTAGTTTAATTATAATTTTTTCTGTTATAAATTATAATCATGGTAAAAAGTAATATATAAACACGCTAAACGTATTTTTATCCTTAAATCAAGATGAATAGGTAAATCATATTGTGATTCAAAATGAAGAATTGCCGAAAAAGCACTTCTAATGCGTAAATTACCGTATAGTTGCATTGAAAAGAAATCATTCATGTAAGCTACTGTAAGATTAGCGAGGCAATAATTTTATGGCCCATTCAAAGAACTCATTCAAAAAATTAATAATAATATACTGATCAAAGGGAAATCAATCTGTTGCTTGATGAACTTTAATATCTGATATGATTTCGACAAAGATCACATTTTCACATAATAAGACAATTACTTGCAGTTGGAATGGATTACAAAATTATATATCATATCTTGCTTCCATATATATGTTATTGCTTGCGAGATTATAAAAGTTATTAAAGCTATCATGTTCCATGGTTATATAAATTTATGGATGTATATTCTTTATAGAGTGAGAAAAAAATTTCAATTGGCATGTACTCTTAGGCTAATTTTATATGATTTATTATAAGATTAAAGAAATTGCATAATCAGACTTAATTTAGGATATTCTATACTTGCGTAATTATTTTGCGATACATTCCACTCACGAATGAGATTAAGGATGAGAATTTGGCTCAAGTACACTTATGAATTATATTCCAAATCCTGCCCAAATGATATTATTCGATAATTAGCGCAAAATAGTTTCTAGAAATGTAGACGCCAACAATTCAACCGAATGGAGTTCGATATATCGATATAACGCGATTGAGTGATTGGGTTCTTGAGGCCGTAAATCAAAATTTTATGGTTCCGTAGCCGTAAAATTCTGACGTTATAATTTCATCGGCTATCAAAAGTTAATTAGTTAGCCAATGAAGCAGAAGGCGCAGTCCTGCGAAATTGCTTTGAGGACGACGGGCTGCTTCTAGTTGTTACGTCGTCATGTCTGCTTTGCATTCTGGACTTAGAACGCGATATGAATAACTGAATTCATATGCTCTCCTTTCCTAGGAATTCAACTTTCATGAACACGTGGCTACTCGACATTTTTATTTCTTAAATATTTATAAACGAAGATTTAAAATTAATTTCAAAATATACGATTCAGGTCCTAAATATATTTGATATTTATCTTTTTAGAATAATTCTAATTCATTGACGTAAATGAAACAGGTTTTCTATGTTAATGTCCCCGAAGTTGTACTACCAGAAGTCTCTATTTATAACTCGATTATCAGTGGTTATTTCGTTGCCTTAGAGATTTCTTGGCTCATTTTAATATCAATCCGCATTGTCAAGTCTTCACGATGATAAAAAACCAATTAAGACTATTATAATGCAGTTTAAAAAGTAAAATAAAACAAACAACTTATATTAGTGGAGGGTAAAATTATGTTTAATATAAGTTTATGTATAATTATTTAAATTATCCTTCTGATTTAATTTCTCTAAAATTGAATTATTTGGAAAAGTTTTAATTTTCGATGAATTAACTCGTTTTAGATTGTGTTAAAATTATTTATCTTTATTTTAAATATTTACTTTTATTCAGTTACTCAATGCATCATTCTAGAATTGAAACTTTTACGCGAATAAGTAAAGAAGACTTTCAAATTAAAAATTCCGTCTTTAGATTACTGATAGGAAATTAATCCTTGTGAATAAACACACGGTAAGAAATTTATTTTCGAAATTTTTAATACTTTTTACAGAACATTGGTATGCATATACGAAGCCGGTGAATATATGTCCTGAACTTAAACCTTATCGAAAGACATAACTGGGTTAATGTATTCTTTTCATTCAAATTTTGGTGCTGGATGGAATTTTTTTTGAAAAGATACATAAGTGAAAATTAATGACGCACTTATGAAAAAATTCATTATTTTATTAGATGTGTAGTATTTGAGAGAGGGATTTACTCGTATATATTCATGCTTGACCTTCCAGTTTTTGTCTCAGGCATTTCAATAAATGTATATAAGATGGAGAACATAGAAAATCTATGCGTAATTGACAATCTATTAATGGAACTTGTAAGCAGCATAGCACTAGAAAATTCCGCCTCTTCGCTCCTTATTTATGACATCGTAAATACAGGCGGAGCTGTAGGTCATAAAACTAATTCTACTAAATTATTTTTGACGACGGCTCGCAACAATAGCTTGGTAACGAGACAGGCGATCGTGACACCTCGTAAAACTCGTAAGGATGAATTAAGAGAAGTGGAAGCAAATAGAGACACCAACGGAGTCAAATTTGCCATCGAGATAGAATCGCGAAATTCGCGTGCAAAATCAACAAGGATCCGTGGGTTGCGAGATTGCGTTATAAGAAAGACGCTTGGATGCTGTATGATTTAAGAGATCAGCAGACATTGCTGCGTTTACAATTGAACCTTCGAAGTATGGCTTCATGCATTTACCCAAAAGTTGAGAGTCTCTTATTCTCTGTAGTTCATTTAGAAGCGATTCAAGACAATTGTTTACTTTTCATCTCTTTCTCATTGTACTTCGTCAGAATACCATTAATTCCTGTTCAAATTATCTGAAAATTAAGTATTTAAGGTAATAATATCCCAGGATCGAGAAGAAGAAAATTCCGCAACCTGATTTAATTTAGAAAAACGAATCTTTTATATTTCCATAGCAACGTGAACTTTAATAGAAACTGGGTTTTCTGGAGCAACATTCGGTATCTAAGATGCCAAATAATTAATGATCGATGTAAATCATCTGTTATTTTCAACTGTTAGGCTAAGGCCCTTACAATTTAAGACGTTCTAGTCTGTCCTAATTGTTTAGGCAAAAATAAATCTAGTTGATAATAGGTAAGAAAAGAGGATCCGCAAGAAACAGAGTCAATACAATATCTATTAGATTAGTATATTAAAATTTATTAAAGTTTATTTAGATTTATCTTTAAAAATTGCTTAATTTAGTTAACAAAATAACAGAAAGCAGGGATTAATTATCATAATGTAAACCGTAATCAAAATTATTTTAATCAACTGGATCGTTATATACTTGAACTTAATATTTGGAGCTGAAAAAATAATGGACAAAATTACTTACGATGGAGCTAATAACTTCTTACATTATATATTCTCATTTTTTTCTAACTTCCGGTGTTACTTAATATGAATAACGTAATGCATATCACTAAACGTTTTTCTTTCAATTGATGTAAAGAGGATGTATTGCTGCTATGATTTCTTAGTATTTCATTGCTGCTTTGTTGTTATGATCCTGCGTATTTCTGAACTACCAACTCAACGGGTGGTTATTCCAGTGGAGAAAATAATTTACTTTCTCTCTTGAATAAAATGCCCAAAAAAGGGCTATCAGAGTAAATATACTATATTCACTGTATAAAGTGTAGAATACTAACAAAAAATCTAAATGTATAGCTTCTGAGCGCTGATGGAAAAAATTTCATGATTTATTTTCAAAAGCCCCGAAAAATATATTCACTAGAGATGGTTCCTTTTTATTTATGAATAAGACATCAAGTCTATAAAAGAACTGAATAAACCTTACACGAGAGAAGCGCATGATCCACAATGTTACTAAATCAAATACAAGTAACCTCTGAACTTCTAGGGATTGTGTAATTGATACCAAAAATTTACATGTTTTTTACAATATTTTATTTTCATTAAAATGAAAATTCATCAACGTATGAAATAAGATATTAAAAACTCGATGGTAGAAAATTTTATTCCTTCCTGCCTCTTTGAAATAACTGTTCCTCTATTCAGTTTCCTTCCCCAAAACAATTTTCTCATTTCTTTCTCGGACCCGTAATCTCCATTACCCTTTCTTTGCTATCCCTTTTTTCCCTTTCATCGCAGTGCGTGCATAAGGGTCGTTTTTCCCATATTATAGTCTTGTGACAAAAACACTCCTCTTTCTCGAAACTTTCTCATCTCTCCCTTAACCTCTGCTTTCGCCCTCTTAACTACTTCAAAAAAAGAAAAACCCTTAGCGTCTCGACGCCGCAATATCAGGGAGCGACACTCGTGCGAATTTGAAATCCTAATACGCGCACGTGTTTATTCTTCTTACGCAATGTACTTCATAAGAGAGTTCTCACACGTCTATGTTCCATTTCGGTGTTAATGTATCTCCTCTTATAAACATACGAATGCTTCTACGTATCGAGTAAATAGAGTGATCGTGATGCTGATCTGATTAGTTCGCTAGTAAAAGTGGCCCTAGAACAATTCCTTTCGGAACTCTCGAGAAATGATTCATCGATTTCCGAATGTTTACCAACTCACCGTCTTTATGACCACTCAAATAAGATTTAATCCGTCTTATGATCTCAGGGTCCACTGGATGCTGAAAAAACATTCTGGGAATGGATGCCTCAGCAAATAACTTTCATGAACATTCATCCATCAAATATCCTATTCCTCATAGAAGCTTCTCAATTCTCTTCTGCATACGAATGAAAATAGTCTTCTAATCCATATAAATTATAATTTCTACAGTTGTAGTATTTTTTAAAAATAAAACTAAAATATTATACTATAAATTAATTTTGAATTTTTTTAATGTGCTAGTGAAGAGTTTTAATCCACAAAGGGAACTTATAATAAAGGGAATATCATAAAATATTATAGTCAATTGATATTTTATTATAAGTTTGTTTTTTCCATATTAATTGATGAACTTTAATGGCTACATTAAAAATTTAAAATCCATGAAAAATTCTACTAAATATGCAGGATACAGCAGTATTATTTAAGTAAGTTTTTTTTGGAACGGAAGATTTTTATGAAGTGGAACAAGTCAATTATGAATCGCAGTATTCTAAGTTGACATTAACAGCGGACTATAATTTTCCGAATATTAAGCTAAGGAAAAGTAAATGTTTTATTATCCTGCTTTTCAGCAACATGAAAGTTTGCTAATAGAAACTACTATCCATATATTATATAAGCGAGATTCACATAAAATGCATGTATTATGTATATTTTAAATGGTTATTTGTTTGAAACTATATTATAGGAACCTATTCATGACCTAACTTAAAAAGATTCATAGATATTGTCTACACGTCTTGAATACATTAATGGCAGTTTATTCCTTGATCCCCTAATAAACCAAGGGATCTATATTATCATTTTAGCCCATCGCAATAAGAGCAATGATAAATAAACTACATAATAATAACCCTAAAAAGAAGAAGAAAGTAAACGGAATGGAAATAAATTTTGCGACTCATATTGAACTAAGGGAACTTACATCATATCTATAACTTATATATATTTTCATGAATGAAGCTGTAAATCTTTAAGAGAGCTATCTTGGACATTTTATAAGCAAGTGAAGTGAAATTAGTTAAATAATTCGGGGCAGTGAGCATAATCTAATCGATCGATGAAGTCTTTAAAATTTAACTGTTCGTGGAGTTATGACCGATTCTGGGTTATCTCGTAACTTCAATTCCTCATTCCTCTTCATCTCTGTAGTTTATCTAAGAAAGAAAATTCCGAATATTAAATTATATAATTTAATAACTTTTCCTAATTTTCAACTTTGAGTAACGGACTACATTTAAAAATGTTATATTATTAGTTGAGTGAATAGTTATGAAACTAAGATTTCTCGAACGGAATATTATCCTTGATAAGTAATTTATTATAGACGGTTATAACATGCAAAACTTCAGTCGATGTGAACATTTTCACATATATCTCGTTTAAAATTCATCAGCGTAGCATTATAAAATAGGATTATGATGAAATTCAACTGCTTAAACATAATGTGAATCCTTCGATTTTATCGATGCCTTCAGAAACAATGCACAGCTATTTAGCAAGCGGAAGAAGTTGAAGAAATAGAGATAGTTCAAGCGGAAATAGATAGGGATATATACAATAGGAAGATTAACATTTTAACATGGTTGCCCTGTCAGAGCTAAGGTTATGAAGGTATTGCAGCTGTCCTTTCTTCGATCGTACTTTATAAACTGGATCTGTCAGTACGAAAATATCTTATACATCTCCCTTTAAAATAACAACGAATCTTCAATGTATCGTTACAACCATAATCATTCAGAGTTAGAGAAGCATTATAGCTTTCCTTGCAATCATGTAATTTCACAAAATAAGTATTAGGTTGCATTATTTACCATGCTTGTTCAGGCGTTTACCTCAAAATCATTCCGTAATTTACAATAGGAACTCCTTAAATATTGTTCCACTAACTTTAAATAAAATTTTCTAAATCGTTGGAGTATATCCATCAAGGTGTTTAAATATTAAAGTAAAAATCTTTGTTTATTTGTACAGTATTCCATGGATGAGGACAGAGAAGAATAAAAGTCATGGATGATTCGGAGATTCCAAAAAAATGTACGTTATGATATTTTCCGTTTCGGACGCTCGATGCGACAGATGGGAGAGTGGACAGAGTTTTTGTCGCCACAAAACACGCTCTCAATGTTTCAAGATTACAGCAGATGTTAATTTTTTTTAGAAACGAGATTCATGCTTGTGATTGGAGCTATCCGGATATAAACTAAGAATGAATTCTGATTGCGAAAAAAATTCAATAATGGAAATTGCATCTGCTATAACCTCAACATACAGCTGTATTCTTTCTTCACCTTCCTTGCGATAAATTGTGTGTTATTAAAAGAAAATCAAGCTCATTATAAAAATCCTAATATACGAATCAATGAATGAGAAGAAAATTTCAGCTTAGAAACGGATCCATTGAGAAGTAGAGGGAACAAAATTTAATAAAACCTCCATTAATGCATAGTTTTGGCTACGCAATTTAATTTGTATAAGCAATTTTGCGATAATAGCATAACTTGATAATACTATTTGAATTTCAGTTGATTTCTCATCTTTTTAGTATTTTAATTTTCATCAGAAATCAATTTTGCGAGAATTCGAAATGATTTAACTTTACATAATTCATTGTCATATTCCGTGATTCCACAACAGCGACTTGATTCATTACATCGTTGGCCTGGTTACTCCAAATTTCTAATTTATCCGTTTTTCCACGCAAAATCTATTCGTGCTGTGAATCTGTGTTCCAATCACTTTTGCCATGAAAATGAATGGATTTGCATTTGAATTAATTTCTGCTATTGTTGTTATGACATGCATGATATTAAGAAATTAATCGTTTTTGCGGCTTATTAAGTCAGTGCTTTGAAAACAAGGATTTTATAGCTGAATAAGTTCAATTGCAATCGGAACTTAAAGGCAAAAATTTATCTCATGAAAAAGAAGGTGATGGATTAATTTTATAAAGGAAATTCACTAGTATGATTGATTAATCGTGATTTGAGGAGCATACAAGTTAATCAAAAGCTTGTAGTTGTTTGTAATTGTTGAGTAGTTTTAAAATTATTTCACTTTTGCCTTGGAGTTCATCTCTTGTTCACTATGGAAAGATAGAAATGTTGTGCTGCGTATATTACGCGTTCCAACAGAATTCCTCAATTTATCGGTCATCATTGTATTTATTATCAAATAGATCATAAGATATTTATTTTTGGAGTAAGATTACCAAATCTTATCTTAAAATCTCCTAAATAATGATAAGATATAATGAATGGAAGTTATCTCGGAATTTAAAAGCTTATTGTATAACTTTTTTGCGATATTTTGTCGATGGTCAATTTTTCTTCGTGTTGACGTAATGTTTTGTTGTGAGGGATGCAAAACATGAGAAAAAAAAGAATCGGGTGTATGCTGTTGAGAGCATAATTAGTATCACAGATGAAAACCGAGTTTTTATTACAAGGTCTGCCATTAATTTGCAAAAAGAATGAGAATGAAACCGTATCATGTGCTACAACGATGAAGATAGGAAGGCGAAAATAATTTTATGCTTCGTGTCAAAGGTTTATGGTCTTGCTTACTGTCTGAGTATATATTGCATTTGTTATATAATCGCAGACTGTTGGAGGAACTCTGTTGATTACCATTTTCTACTTATCTTCAATAATCTTTTAATGTTTGAATTGAAGAAGGTTATTCAATCCGCTGTTACGTGATTTACTGTATTTAAGTGGCGAAGAGTAATGAAATCGGATTCATTAATCTTCCTGAACATACTATTTAAAAGACGATGAAGTTCCTTAATATTTATAATCGTATTATTTATCTTTCTGCCATAACAATATATTGCATTAAAACATGTTGGAATTAATACTAATAGGCACGGTTATAATTTGCATAATGTATATTGAAGTCGAAAATAATTGTGGTGGATATTTATTTTACAGATTTTCTAAATTTCCATACCTGCCAAATAAGTTTAGATTTAAATATAATATTCATCATCATCTGTGGGAAAGTTTAGGGATATAATTTTTTTGATTATTTAGTATTTGTACGATGTATTTATTTGTGATATATTTCAGTATCATTCATATCAATATACAATTTTAAATAAGCAGTCTTGATATACAAAATATGTTGTCAATTTTGAGAACTTTTTATGAGCATTGATAGTAATTTCACGTAATGTAATCGCAATCTTTTATTGCAAACTGAAGTTGTTCCCTTTCCTTTGGCTGGTTCGGGCGAGATCTCTGTGCCGTAACACACTGGTTAGTTTTTTCCGTAAATTTGAACGGAACCTATGTTCGGGGAACTTGGCTACACGCGCTCGGTCCCTTATATTTGCATCAGACGTCTTCCGTTCGTTTGCGAAACTCAGGCTCTTGCCCTCGGATTGGCAAACGCAGTCGAAATCCCAGGCGATGACCATCTCTTTTAGCAAATCGGGGAGGAAAGCAACGGAGAGGACTGCGTCAAAGTGGTGAGCAGCCTCTATTCATAATTAAACGGATGGAGTACCGAATAAGGATTTAATGGAATTGTTTCACGGCGAGGAAAAAATTAATATGATAAAATTTTATAATTGCTTGTGACGAGGCATGGAGCTATGAGTGCAACGGATGCGTTTTTTTAGTTTATAAACGAAGAAGACGGTAAAACAATGATGATTACGAATATTATATATTTAACGAGAGTTAAGATAAGTAAATAAAATTATAAAAGGAAACTGAGGCTCATAACCTTTTCATTTGGATTATATAATCGCAGTAAAAACGGAAAATATTGAATAATATGAGCCCAATATGTATTAGGAAATCAGAATAACATGAATAATTTTTGCATAGAAATAAAGGCTGAAATTCGTTCACTAATGCATTCACATTTCATCGTTATAATGCGTATCGTTTGCAAAAAATAAAAATTTAGTGAACTAATCATTAACATTTCTATTTTGATTATGAACTTACGTTCTCAGCATTTGAATCTCGAAACCATTTTCACTTGAAGGGAAAATTAAAATTATACCGTTCATTGCTTACGATTCCTAGAAATATTCCACTCTATGACTGCCTACGAAGAGGTACTCTCATATGATTTCTCTTTTACAATGCCTAAACTAAATCCATTATCCTGGTAGTGATTATGTTACCCAATGCACACACGAGGGCAATTCAACGTGGAAGCCCATCTCCGTGGAAAATCCAACGCCGGAAATTCATTAACGTTTAAATACAAAATGATGTTGGTAATGTGCTCGCTTCCATGACGTCATTGAAGAGGGTCTCTGCTATGTGTGCCCCCTACAAAAGGCCTCCGAAAATGTTAATTAATTTTAAAGAGGCTTCTTTTTATTTAAGAGGCTTTTGAAACTGGATAATTTCGCGTTAAAACTCGTTTGAGTTAATCCTATGACGGCTGCGACTAATTGCCATTTTAAAAATTCTACTCAAATTATTGCAAGTTTTCCCTTTCGGCCAGGGAATAAAAATTATGTCTTTAGAGAAAATTTCTTCCTCTTCATATTCATGCGATTTAAGATTCATCCTACTTTTGTTTCGCTTCCATTAATTGAAGTTTTCTTTAAAATAAACCTCGGTATTTTTTCTATTTAAATAATATTCAACACGATTAAACAGTTAAGACCATGAAGCTACCTGGCAGTCGATATCGTTTTCAATCGGTTTGAAATTTTAAATAATGATCTTCCCTTATCGAGTGTCCTAATTTTTGATTTCTAAGGATATCAACTAGATAATTATCAATGTATTAGAATACCTGAAATATTACACTGTCATGGATGTTCATCTCTAAAATGAGAAATTACTCGCATCAGCTGCACCATTAGTATCTTTTGTTCCTAAGTTCTCTAATGGCTTTTCAATGCTAAGGTGCAAATAGTGACGCATAATCAGAATCAAATATGATCTTGAAAAGTCAAACCTATTATCCCCTATAAATATGAATGCAAACGTACCAGATAAGTGCGAAGCGCATAATGCAGCGCATATGTGTATGAGATAAAAGAAAAGCCTCGTGACGCAAGGCTTCTTAAAACCTAGTTGTCAAATGCTCTCATAAATCTATAAGAATTAGATTTTGCGGTAGATTCACACGCCCAATTACATCATATCACTTGCCATTTTTCAAAAATCCGATTACCGTTGCTTTCTTACGACGAAGCAAATTGTCAGTTCATGTATCATTTGTGATTCATTGAGTCGAACTTTGCTTCGTGGGAAATAACATCGTAATCAATCCATTTATATTATTTGAATATATCTCACGATCGTTGCAAAGGTTAATTATAAAATAGGAAATAAAAATTATCTTCTTATCAGATGAAATGTTATCTCATCAAATTTTTTGTATTCCGTCGGTTTGGAACAGGTAAATGGCTTGACAACAAAACCGGGAAGGCCGATTTAATTTCTAATGAGCAGATATCTTCAAGTTTCTTCTGATTTATTGAATAATAAATTGCTGTGAGGTTATATTTTTATTCTATAAATATGATGAAAAGCTTATAGGAGAGATAATTGTTTGATGGAATATAATAATTTTTTAAGTGAATAAAATGCTTTAATTGTCATTCAGAAGATCTCTTCTCCTATATATTTATACTATAGTAGTTCATTAATGTATAGAGCGATACTTGTTCTAACTTCATTTTAGCAGTCGGTATACTGAAATTAATTTTTTTAAACTAAATATTTTCATCAAAATTTAAATTTGGTTTTCAATTTAATTTCAAATGTCATTTTACTAAACTTCTATCAGATTTTGGGGTTTATTTATGAACCATTTTGGAAATTATTGACTTCCTTTTCACATGTCCTAATATATTAGGTATATAATACTTTAAAAAGAGTCTATCATATAGAGTAGTAAACGAAAACATTGGTAAATAAGTTAAAATGAGATAGAGGGACAAAAATAAAGAATTCCAATCGTAGGAGAGAAGTACTTCGGGATGCATGATTTAGTTAAAAACCCTGAGTGCAGAATCTAAACTCTTTAAATCTGAGGATAAACTTTAAAAGCAGGTTTTGATCATATTTTTAATTAAAAGATGCATCATCCGTGCATTCACCTAGGTCATGTTAGATGAAAATCCATGCCTTTTAGACCTGTAGAGATAAGCTATCTGGAACAGTGCTGTTGAGACCTGAGAAAGATCAATAGGCAGATTCAAGAGGCAGTCTCCTAAACAGAGATGGTTGATGGTCTTTGCAGAGAATGCCTCCTCAGCCATTGTTAACGCTAACTTTGCGAATCTGCATTTATACTACTCAATCTTTTGACGAGCACATTCGTAAATTTGATATTAAGTGTAAAATATTCGGGAAGTAGTATTACTTTGTTGAATGTTTTATTTGAACAATTTAGAGAAGGAAATCTTGGGTCACGGAATTATTTACAAATATTAAAATAATATTTTACCATAATTTTATGAGAATCATTTGATAATTATTGGATATTGAGTTCATATTGAGCTGATATTAAACTAATCTCGACCGAAAGGTTATCCGTGTATCTACTCTTAATTCTTTTTTTCTCCAGTTTTTCCTCATAATATGAAATCCCGGTCAAGCTGAAGGAGATAACCTTTTAAATGGTTTAATTAAAATATTTTTATTTTAGGTATTAAATAGATCCTATAAATTATCTTATTTGGTGTTTGAAGTCTGAATGACTGAATTTTACTTTTTCAAGTCAGAATGAAAAGTTTACCACTTAAAACAATAAAAACGTCAATGGATTAACATAATAATATAGTTAGGCATATAATTAGTTTTTATGTTGTAGTTAATAAGGCATGCTTGGTTGTTCGCTAACAGGCGTAGCTTTTTAGCCTCAGCAGGAGCTATATCGAGTTGAAAGATTGGAAAAATTGTTTCTGAATTTGATGTTGTCGAATGAAAACGCGATCTGTTCTGCGGTGGGAATTTCCAGCTTGTGAAAAATTCAGAAATCGGAAATGAATGAATAATGGTCATCAATCTGAAAAAAAAAGAATTTTGTTCGATCATGATTTGATTCGGTTACCATTTTCCGATCACTCACTTTCAAGATTACGTAAATTTTTTATTATGTATCCTTTTTTGTAGAGGCTACAAGGGGAATATTAATTCTGTATTAAAGACTATATAATATATTAATATGGATTGGGAATTCTCCATTAGCTTCAATCTGCCAAGTTATTCATTTTCACTTCAGCTACTCCCTCTATTCAATTAAATTGAGTGTCAATGAAGGAAGACAACGACGAGGAACATAATTTCCAAAAGTTTCAGAGTTTAGGGTTTACATTATTATTAACGAGTCGTATATAAATATGCGGAAATCATGCATATTGGTGGTTGAAATGGATTTTAATTTATTTTATATAAAATCGTTAGTAACAGTATTATTCGTTTTTCTAGATAAATTTCTTATTATTTAACAAATCATCATTAGAGGCTACTTAAAACTAAGCTTGAGATTTAATATTTATTAGCGTTTAAATAATCTTAAATGATTATGGATGCGTTCAATAATGTTCTCCCTTTTCAAAGAAAGTGATTTTTATAAGATAAAATACTTTCAAATGGCATTTTTGTATTTTTGTCTAAATTTCTTTCATAAATCTACAAATACTATTTGACCTGTACTAGGAGTTCCAATGAGATTTTATTTATGATGATATAGCGCTAGATATAAATTTCAGTTTATTACTTTTGGCAAAAATTTAGAATGGAGTCTCCGCATTTTATTTGTAGAATTGAGTAAAGAAGTTTCTCAATGATATCGCGAGAAGATGGAATCAGATTTTCAAAGCTCTTAAAATCAAAATTGAAATAAATGAAGGTTCATTTTAGAAATAAATCTAATCATCAATATTTACTATTCCATTAAAAGGCTTCCTCTGCTTATAAAACTTTGGAAAATATAATATTCAAAAGAGGCATAAAATTTCTGAAGTCTCGAACGGAAAAAAGAATAAAAATATTTAGTATAGAGGTTAACATTGATTAAAATAAAACAGTTAATTGTTGACATGATGAAAATCCGTGTAACTTTCTCTTGGAAAAGATGAATCGTTGATTAGCCGCTTTGATACAAATATTCAAACAGCATCAGTAAACACTTGAATGAAAGATAATTCTGATGCTTAGAAATGAAATAAACGTAAGTTAAAGATTTGAATACTTAAGCGTTTTTCACGGAAGCGTTATGAAGAAAAACGCGTAAAATCATTCAAATAAAGGTCCGTAGTTATCGATTTGAAAATAAAGGGAGTGAATACAAAGAAACTGTTTGGGGAAGTTTTAATGGAGTTGTCAAAGAAAGTAGAAGGATTGATGTCAAAGACAACAAAATGAGAGAAGCAGATAATACAACTCTGATGAAATTAAAGGAGCCACTTGACGGGAGAGGTTCCCTTGGGAAAGAGATTTTATGGGCAATATAGCTGTGCTTCTCTAAAAGCTAATCTCTTGCATTCTAACTGAAAAAAAAATAAAACTAAAGGCTAGATGAAAAATATTAATCATTTAAAGCGATTAAACATAACTATAGTAATTGAATGGATTTTTTGGAAAGATGAAATTAAAAAGATGTAAATAAAAAACAATTTTAATTCTTTTCAGAACTTGTACTAGCTCATATTGATTATTTTAGGAAATTTATTTTGAATTTCGTAATCTTTTGCTCGAGCCGATACCTTTATTTCCTAAACATGGATACTTTTAAAATTCTATTCATATGAGGGTTCTTCTGTAATTACTGCATCGATAAAAGAATGGAGTTTAATATTCTCTATTATTCAAAAGAGTATAAATTTCCCTGTACAACCATGTATTAATATGAAAATATAAAAATTCAATGAAAATGAGAGTAAAGTGCTTTTGAATACAATGTGTGAAATGTAGTTCACTAAAAGAATAATTAAAACTAGGCATAGATATGAAGATTGACCTCTCAATTAAAATGAGAGGTATTACATTTATAATTTCTTCCATTTCGTAATGGAATTTAATTGGTTTTGTATATCTATTTATAAACTATGATGGCATACATATTGCTAAATATTTCCAAAGCCCACGATGAGCACTCATCGGCGGCATTTTTATCACAGAACGCGCGATTCTTAAATGGGATCCCGCGTTCACGAATCCGCCGCTAACTTCCTTATTTTGTAAGTCAATGTCAGTATAATCTCAGTGGTTTTTTGCCTTCCGATTAAAGGAATCAAGGCGCCTATATCCACTTCGGTCGGAGGGCATTTGTTTATCAACTCTCCATAATCTTTCGAGAGGTCACTTAAATGGCAAGAAGTGGTCCGCTAGCAATTATCTAGCTCCTTGATAAAATTAGCAAATATCCATTTATTTTTATTACACATTCATAATGAAGTTTTATTTTTTCCTCCATAAACATTAATTTTTTGATTTTAGTATGGCTTTCCACGAAGTCAAGCCTTCCAATATTGATTTCATTATTTTTTTATTTAACAACGTGAGTTTGATAAGACAGTTGGTAAAATTTAAGTTAATAATGAAAAAAAATTCGAACGAATTTAATCGTCCAAATTTGATTTTCCAAAAGACATCCGAAAATGATTTCAGATAAGAATTGCGAATGTTCAAAGAATCAGGATTTCTGTATCCAAGAGTTGGATTGGAATAAACCAAATGAATAACAGATGTGGAAAAGTCTGAGGTACTAAGACTTGAACCCGGATCTTCCAATCACCGGTCGGTTACGTTATCACTATGGCTCTTTTAGCATTCCATCGCAAAGCGAAAGATCTGGGTTCGAATCGAATCTGATATTTTTTATTGCTTTATTCCATCGTTTCTGTATTTCAACAAGATAATGTATAGTCATATAGCAGACTTTATATTAGGCATGGGATAGTGTAATTTAAACCTGAAAACTGAAGTAGCTTTCCCCTTAATTCTTTTACTGAATAATTTAATTACTGGAAAATAATTTTTGTTAGGAGTATTGTCGTAAAATAGCAAATCTGAAATTGGACTAGATACTTGGTCCTTAATACTGAAATTGAGAATAACGTAAATGCCTAGTTTCATAATATTTGAGGTTAGCAATTGTTTGTATTAGGAATTAAAGACTGTCGTCATTTGAGGTCAGCTGAATAAAGCTGAAATACAAATTACGTTAAAGGATTTCGCAACATGAACTTCGGACTAGCAACACATGCTGTTCCCAGATCTAGAACTATTCCATTTAGGTCATTATAATTAGAACAATCAATCTATGTCATTTTATTTATAATTATCGATACAATACAATAATTTAATTTGATGCTCAATGAAAATTGTGTGAATAATAAATTTTATGAATTATTCTATATTTATAAACAGTTACAAAGTATTAATTTATTAACGATGCATCAGAAATAGTTGACCCATATTACACCAGACATGATTTAATAAACATAGCTTTGATTATTCTGCATATTTGCAGCGGGAGGTTGGCTGAATAGTTATCAACATATCTTCAAATTAGGGACTTGAAATACTCTCGAAACCTTTCTTTGATAGAAATAGAATGATAAATGATTAGATAGAATAAAATTTTACGATATCTGATATCATTAGATGCCAACTGAGAACACTACTTACACAGAAGATACAAAAATCTGGCGCCAAGTTTATATTTAAAATGAGAGATAACTTTTGCTCCCCGTACATAGAATATTACAAAGTATGCCTAATAAATTAAGAAAATGGTATCCGATAAATACTATAAGAAATCGCAGTACCTCTGCAAGAGATTTACATTTAAACTATCCTTTATATTTCCCTATTCTTTTGGACTCAGCTCCTAAATTTTTTCTTTATACTTCACGGAGAAGGATCAAAGATTAAAAGTATTAGTCTTTAATTCATATTATTTTGACCAGCATACTAACAGTTCACAATTGTAACAACATTGTTTTAGTTAGCGGTGGTATTGAGTCAAGATTTTAGAACGACATAGAAAAGAAATAGAGAAATATAGTAATATAGAGGAAACGTGAAAATAGGTCATGTAGAAGGGACTTTTTCGTTTTGTATATTTAGAGCAGAAACTAATTGTTAAATTACTTTTGTCTTTACATGAATTCCAGCCAAATGAACAAATATATTAATTATATGACGCACCGGTTTGTTGCTTGAATACTGAAGTAAAAAGTTTCGTCGACTTTTTATTTTGGTTGCAGAATCAGAATTCAGAGTTCATGAGGAAAATTGTGATTGCCTTGAATCATTCTAACGCGGCCATGCAATCGTAAACATATCTCGTCAAATTTTCCCGAATTTCGCTTGAACACGCCCTCGGCGAGGGACAAGCCTCCCCCTCTTACCCTAAGGGTACTCACCGAAATATAACGCTCTACTTTCACTCGATCCTCAGCAGCAGCCCTTCAACATGGGGTAAAGCAGTTGTCACCTACTCCGTTAAGTACTTATCCGGGTGCCGAAAACATTGGCGTTTTAAGTCTCCTCTTCTTGAACTCCGTGATTTTCTAGCGAATTACGTTCACCAAACGCGCGCTATCCCTCGTGGCCAATGCTTCTCGCCCGCGGTTCGCAAAGCCTTTTTATACTTCTCCCTCTTCAAGTTACCACACTTTGCTATCTCCCGCCAGCGGCACTTCCCCACCGCTTCTTCAACACCCGGAGGGAGACTCTATGGGTGCAGGACACCTCTGAGGGTGCGATTGGGGGCAATGGAGGTGACCAGCGTGAAGCGCCTTTGCAGGACGAGTGGTACTCCATCAAGATACGCTTTCCCATATTAAACTTACAAGGACAAGCGGAAGAAGTGTAAACATCGTAATGAAATGCTTCTTCCGTGTGATTGGTCCGCTTCTCTTATCGCACGGATTAGAGGAATTATCCGAGATGAGGACGGTAAACGCTCCATAGCTCGTACATGGAAATGCTTCTGGTTCTAGTTTATGACCCCAAGTGTTTACCACGTTCCATCAGTCAATGTAAAACAGCGTAATTGGCAAGCTGCTATTCATTCGCAGATGATTCAAAGGAAGGAAGTAGATTGTGTACGATAATCAACGGCGTTAATTCATATCTAACAAGATATAACATTTTCGATGGATGTAAAATTGAATGGAAATGGTAGCAGTTTCCGTTAAATTATTTTCCCATAAACATCTACTTTCAATTTTCAATTCCATATATATATATAAATTTATTTACTTAATTAATCTAACAAAAACCAGCAATTTTAGTGCATTTAAGTTTGAGCTCTAAAGGATATTTGTTGCGTATTTTATTTTGTATGTTATGTCATTTTCACGTTTAAGTTATCTTAACTCATGAAAACAAATTAAAATAGAGCAGATTCTAGAAACCCTTTCACAACGTAGATAGAAGTATTTATACTAAAATAATATACTGCGAAGAAGGAATCATTGAATTATGGCTGTCAATTGCATCTTGTTGAATGTTTACATATTTTAGTTGACTGTTAGAATATCCAAACTTTCTTGCTACTGATACTTCAGGTGCTTATCTCATTATGAAAAGATTTCCCCAAATATGAAAGAGAAGATTGTTGATCTACGAATACAACAGGTGCAATACGAAATATCAGCATCATAAAGAACATATTCTTAAAAAGGTAAACGTTTACTTCAATTCTGCGCTTTGACAATATAGAAAATATAAATGTATTAACCGATAGAAAGTAATCGCTATCGTTCATCATCACCATTCTGCATACGATAGAGAAGTTTAGCCTTCTTCCTGTAAGTGTGCCAGATCGTTTATGAATAATTCACTGCATATCTTTCCTAGAAATTATTGCGAAAAACGATCTACCTCGTAATTATCCAGCCGCTTAATTTTGCTTAGTATATAATTTTCGTTGGGATGAAATATTTTTATCTTTCTTTAGAATGATTCATAACTCTCGGTAGTGCTGTATAAAATTCAACGGAAACTTTTCACATGCATTAAGACATTTGTAACGCCTTGACGAAACCAAACATTTCACAATGTGTTTTCGATCAAAGATATAAACATTTTTTCTACAGTTCTACTAGTGATTTGAGATTTACTGTATCGATAATCTCCTTTCTATTGATACGCTTCAATCTATCTACACGCTAATGAGCGCTCTCCTCATGGGTGGATGTTTTATATGCGGGAAATTTCCGATCGCTCGCTTCTAGTTTTTCTGGGATTTTTTCCAATCGGTGAGTGTTTTCTGAGATTAGATTAGATACCAACTAAGGGCTCTCCTCAAGAATCGTACCTGTAATTCTCTAAGTCCACGCGCTTTCTTTATCCATCTACTTCTATCGCAAGGTTAATAAGCTGTAATCGCTTTTAGATGTGGCTCTCGGAAGATAAACAGCTTTCCAGAAGAACTCTCTTCTTTGATGCGATCTGCGGTCAGGGGATTAATAATCTGTTTTAGATTCAACTCGATTCACCCACTTCGGTGCATATTCGCTCTGCAAGCAA
This sequence comes from Pantala flavescens, assembly GCA_020796165.1. Lineage (NCBI taxonomy): Eukaryota > Metazoa > Arthropoda > Insecta > Odonata > Libellulidae > Pantala > Pantala flavescens. The sequence continues at coordinate 52,997,334 of CM036883.1, forward strand.
TAGAAACTAATTGAGATGTTTTCTTAAATGCAACTTCTTTATCGTTGGCAATAGAACGGTAAATGATTCCGTGTAATTGACAGCTTACCTCAGAGATAATATGGAGACATTATCAGGGAACTGAAGCCTTGCAAAGAGATTTATTATGATGGTAATATTTGCAAGTGACTCTCGACTGCTCACTAAATGGGAGAGGGCATCAGTACTTATTTTCACTGCATGCATAAACATGCAGTGAAATATCATAGATAAAGACGGCAATTTCCCATTCCCAAGATTATCTCTATGACATTGTATGCATTATTGTGTTATATTTAATTATATTAATTTATATTTTGTAGACAAAGTTATATCATGTTTTTATTCCTTCAATTATATTGTCGAAATGTTTCTCCAGTATCACCAGAAATCATTTATCTTGTCTTTGTCTTTTTCATTTATCTTTTCAGCTTTAATCTTTCATTTTAATTTGAATATTCTTTCATCCATAAATATATGTCCACGTTAAAAATGGAGTAAAATGTCTCAAAATAGGATTATATTAATATAAGTGGATCTCTAAAAATTATTTCTTTTATTGAGAAACAGTTTCCAAGAAAGACTTCCATCCTTAATTATTTCCTACAAATTTTATAGACAACTAACTATATCCTAAACCAAAGAGATTGAACTCCAAAAAGCCGTAATTTACCAAGGTAAGGAGCCAAGAGTACTCGCCTCGGGTGGTTCTTTGGCAAATTTTGGGTTTTTGGAGTCCATTCGCTTTAGTTCATTTACTAATGGCTGTTTCTCATTTAACTTTTTTATGAACTTTATTCTGAAACTATGACTATAGTTACCATGCCGTCGATTATGTTGAATCTCAGAGAATCTTACAACTTCTTCTGAGATCATAAAGAACGATCGAAGAATTATATAGGAAGAAGGATTCTGGATGGTTGAATAGATCATTTGTGAGTCACTTTTTGATATGTATATGCTTAAAAATTATATCGATCAATAATGATCATCCAGATGGTTAAATTTATCGTTCTATAGAATGATTTTCCACGAAGTTACGCCTTCTCATATTGATTTCTATAGAATGTTTATATTTTCTAAGCTACTCTAAATGATGTATGAATATTTGAGTGAATGAATGATGAATGAATTTTCTTTAGCTTGCTGAGAAACTCAAACTGCTACCTCAAACTGCAATTCTGCTCATCTTTCTCCGTAGGCCTATTTCATTTCTTAATGTTGATGATTTCATAAGGGAGAAGGGTCCAACTAATTTCTACACAATTTCTAGAATATTCTATGCTGAGAATATCAAATTCTGCCTCAAATCAGCCTCTTAAAAAGCCATGATAAGAATTCGATGTTTTAAAATATGATAATATTATATTAGTGTCCAAAAATCACAGTGTCATCAAATTTTAGTCTTTGCAAGCTGGTGTTAAAACATTTAGTTTACATTGTAAAAATGAATATGGTTGCATTAATGATTCCTATTTGACTGAATATAATAAAATATGTACTGTGCTATGCTCTAAAAGGAGCTGAAAAGGATCTTAACACTAAACCGTGAGGGAGATGTGATAAAATGTTTATAGCTTGCGCTGACATATTAGGGTTTCTTGTAAAATGTATAAAATGCGAAATTACCCAATGAGCGATGAAGAAGTTTTTCGGTTTATTTCAAATGAAAGGAACTTACAAAGGATACCCGTTTAGGACGAATACAATTTTCTTCTCTGAATAAAACGTACGATTTATTCAAAGCAATATCGCACTCTGAGAGGTGCAAGAAAAGCGGTGATTTATATTCATAAAGCAGATATGCTTTTTTTGGTTGGTCTGATTATTGCACAAATCACAGTTTCAAGAATCTTATATCTCTTTCATCAAATAAATCGCAGCTCCTTACTATCTTATCTCCTTTAATGCGGTGGTTACTTAGAAAATACTATAATCCTTTTAACTAAATTCGACAGATCACTTCTTTGAACTATTCTCATAACCATTAAAAAAGGATTAATGACTATAATAGATCTTTCTCTTTTGTGACGTCATGAAAGAGAGGCGCTAAACTCAATCAAGCTATTTATGCGCGACTTTCTTTTACAAATTTCTTTCTCTCTCCCTACAAATTCATAATATATGAATATAAATATACATTTAATATACTTAAACAATCTGAATTTTTCAAATGCTACATCTTTATACACTTAAGTAAAATCGACACTTATAGATAAGTAAAGACTTATATGTGACTTATAAATAGTTCATTCAACTGAAATTAATATAAAATCGCTTTCTTTTATTAACAGCTCGAATGTAGAAATCAATCTCTAATGGTTGATTTAAGAAATTGGGCAAGAAAATTTATTAAAGTTTAATTCCCAATAATTCAGTTTAAATTTCAGGTGAATAGAATGTTGAATTGCATAAATTTTAAACGTCTCTTTCTTATATTTGATCATTTTATTTCAGAGACTTCTAAATTGTTTACTTACAGAACGATAGGAAATTTTACGATTCGGCTATTCTCTGTTCTTCATATACGATTGCCGTGATAAATAAGTAAGAAATGTGACTCAACCACCTGTACTTCTGCAATCTATCAGAGCGTAATTCTAATTCATCTCAACCCACGACATTCCTCGTTCAATGACGCTTTACTTGGAAATGCGTTACCACGCAAAATGTTGCTAAGCGAAGATACAACGCGGGAAAACCCACTTTGGATAAACAGTAGCTTCTCTTTCCTTTTTTATTTTTAGACGTTATTTTTTACAATTTTACAATGGGAATAAAGTGTAAAGAATTTTTTAAACTCAGACAATTAATACAGTAAAAAATTAATAAAATGGTATTTTGAGCGTATATATTTCTGGATTAGTTCAAATGACTGGTTTACGTTAATGGAAAAATACAATTTTCTGACGATGTCCGTCATTGTTTACGTTCTTGGATTATTTACTCGTTTAAGAATCACAAGGTCTCAATGATCAAGTATTTTCCAGGGAGAAAACCTTTCCCTCTCCCGAAGTGAATCCTAAGTTTCCTTTCACACAAGAACCCGCCAACAGAGTCGCATTACATAAGATGGAAGTGAATTGCACCGTGTTTACGCCTCATAACTATTAGAACTCACCTTGAGAATCGGTCTGACGAAGGGAGATTGAGAGCACAAGTGCCGAAGTGACTTGATTTTGACAACTCGAGAACAGACTCAATTTCCTTGAAATAACCTTTCGCCTCGAGCTATTGTTCCCAAGTTTCACTTCTCAAGTGTTTCCCGGCCGACGTTCGATTACACAGCCACGCAATGAGCGGCAGATAGCTTATTAAGAAGATAAAGTTTACATCTCTTAACATAATGGACTCCATTACTGCCTTCCGAAGTTCGTTTAACGTTCGAGAAATATTATCCTTTTTATGTTATGCGTATGAATAGCCACAATTACAAATTTTCACATGCACTTCGTATGTTCAACTGTGATATTTCTCACAAATTAATATTTCCTATTAAAGAAGCAAGCAATTATATATTATGATTCGTTTCAAGTTAAATTTAATTGAAAAAATTAATTCGCGGATATTATTTTATAACGATAGTAAGTAAATAAAATATGAACATATTTGTAATAAATATTAATGTTTGAAATATTTTTTCATGTTTTGTAGGGGTGCTATGTTCGAGAAGAGTGAGTGTACCTAAAGATCATTTACAGGGTACACAGAAATCCATGTTTCATTTGATAATTTCTCGTATTTATAGCAATAATCTCAAGGCCTCAACGATCAAGTATTTTCCAGAGAGAAAACCTTTCCCCCTCCCTAAGTTTTCTTATCGTTTATTGACCAATATAAAATAGACATTTTAAACATTCTTTTGGAAAAAAGTCATACATATAGTGAGATTTCTTTTTCCATAATTTTCTGTTGTTACTACAATTGATATATCCATTTCATATTAGGCCATCAGTTGAAGAAACTTTTGAGTTTTTTTGAGGTTTTCCTATTTCAATTTTAAATATTAAAATTAGATAAGAAAAATCAATTGAAATCAGGCGTACGAGGGTATAATTGTCCTAGAACTAAATAATTGATTCGTTCATTCATTTGGCTTGAATGAACAAGTCAACCTTGATAGACAGTAATAAACATCGAATATGACTATTTGATTTACAATAATCATCCGATCAAAAATTTATTTCAGCTCTCACAATAGTAAACATGATTATGAAGAAAGGAATGGAACTATTGATAATATCTTTTAAATTCCACATAACACGAAAAACTAATAACGTACGAAAATGTAAGATTGAAATTCAATCTGCCCTGTCTTTAATGAATATTTAGAACTCTCCAACATTGGCTAAAATATTACAGAACAATTCTTTATTCTAGCCACTAATCAGTTTGAAATTGAAATTTCCTCGATTTTCTGTGCCCGTAAATCCCAGTAAAAGATGTACTTCTTCTGGTAATATAGTTGAACCATTAAGGAATTTAGTGAAGTAGTAGTAGACTCCAATAGTTAAAAAACAGTTTCGTAATCTCTGCTGTACTTAAACTGAAGGTTAAGTTAGTTTAATATCAAGAGTTGAAGTTGTTACTTCTCAGACAATATTGATAATTATTCTAAGAGTCTTATTTCATTGAACTATTAGTAATTATTATTGTGATAATTATTCGTGAAACATATACCAAGTTGTATTTTATATTGCCTTTTTTATTACCTTTTAGTTTTATGCAAATGAACTCAGACATCCTAAGTTCTTAATTTGCATCCAATTCCAATTCTTGTTAGTGTTAGGAAACAGATGTTTCCCAAACCTTCCCTCGAACGCATGTGGTACGCATGTATACAGGAGACATGAAGCAACTCCATGCTAATGAAATGTTGCATCTCAACGTTAAAAATATTTTGTAATATGCGATTTCTGTATGTATCATATGAATTTCAGTGCATTCACCGTGGTTAAAATTATAGTAATACTAATGAATATGTATTGTAATGAATAATTTGCAGACATTCATAGTTAGGAACCGACCATGAATCATGTTAATCAAATGAGATCACTACTATCTACCAATACTATTACAGCTATCAATAAAACTTTCCTCTACAAGCATTTACGTAACATCGGTGAAACTTTCGCTTTTTCTCGAAACAATCATTGTCTATCGGAACTGTTATTATAGATTCATTATCTGCCGCGTTCACTATCCAAGCGTAGTATCGTCCTTCACAACTCAATGAGAAAAAGTCGTAAAGTGAATAGAAAAAGCCGTATAATTCGACCTTGTGAAGGAAACAAATGTAAATAGTCAGAGGGAAATTATGTAGCTTAGTATGTGGTGATTTCTATTTCTCTGCGTTTGTTACATACGGAACAGGGCCTTTTATAGAACAGAAGACACCAAAAATCTCAAAATAAATCGGTGTTAACGAAATGGATTTATTGAAATGAAATTTTTTTGAATCCGGATTTATTTGCTTTTCATTGCATGATAAATTCTTTCTTCCATTGGTAATTTCGTTCGTATTCACAATTTTAAAGTAATTTATTTTAAAGACACCTTTTGCAACTCCTGGTTCTTCGAGTTAGAGGAGGATAATATTTCAATTTTCGGAGAAAATATTTACTAAGAGTAAGTTTCATCTTCATACCTTCTGACAATACGGAGAAAAGCATATATTATATCGTTGGAGTCCCTTCTCTGATCAGAAGTAAGGGTGAAACAATTGCAATTAATACACTGCCGCCATTTTTTGTAATGACATTGGAGTGCTATTTATTCCGCCCATACTCTTCATTCAGCAAACGTCCTCGTAATCATGAGAGATCGCCATAGCAATAACAAACAGATGGAAAGATCGGTTATATAAATCATACACGACTTAAATATGAATATCTATCGAGTTTGCATATGGGGAATTAATTACACCTTCTACGAAAGACATCCAATAAATTTGAATGATGGAATTCTTTCCTTTTCCATCAATTTATTGATACCTATAATTGAAAATACATCGAAATTGATTTCAAATGCAGCTGTAGAAGGGTCGTCAAAATGTATTCGTCTCTATCTGAATATGAGAAATCCTACGCAGAATTTATAACGCGTTTTCTTAATCAGTTGATCCCATAAAGTTATCATTTCCAATCACAATTGCTAATTGGTTACAGCGTGCTGACAATCGATCAGAAATCGCAGTATAATTTGAATATTCTATGCAGAGAGTATTCATGGCATATCATAGTCCTTTTCCCAGCAATAATAATTTAAAATTTTTTTCAGTCTAGAGACAAAATTAGTCACGGATTAAGATAAGATTAATTCATGCGTATATTAAACAGTTTTTGAATAAGACGTAAGTAGCTCAAATTCTAAAATGAATTGCCTCTCAGATAAAAATCAGTACTCTATGCGGAAATATTGTCTTGCATCTAATCCAATGTAATCTGTAAAACACATCAACAGCAAGATCAATATTTATGAGCGAGGCAAAGCAGCTAAAGTAAATCAGCTTAATAGAGGAAGTGACTTACGGAGAATGTCTAATACTTCGGACGATAAATGTAATTAGGCACAGTTTATTTTATTTAATATATTTTATACATTTTATAGAATATTTTCCGTGAAAAATGCGAAGTGTATATCATTAAGAACGAATTCAACATTCATTCGACATTCAAACATTCAAGGGGTAAATTTTGCGTCTTAAGATGTAACAAAGAACGAGATATTTATCAACATGAAATTGGATAATTTATATCTTACATAATGATCCGAACTGTTAAATATAGTTTTAATAATGCAATATTTATATTGATAATTCTCTAAAGTGGCATAAAAAACCGTTATGCTACGTATATAGTTTGGTAAACCAGATCACCATGGAGGACGGAGCTCCATCGCATAGATTTGGCCGTTACATAATTGCATAAAAGTCGTTTTATTTTTCGAAAGCTCAGGATTTTATTTCATGTGTTACTTCAAGAAGCTTCCATGAACACTGTGGTGGGTAACTCCTTATACATCCACGTACATCTTAACTATTTTACTCGCTTTATGCAAAAATCGCCTCTAAAATAAGGGTATGCCATTTTATCTTGTAATATAGTCGAATTTTCAAGTAAGATCACTTAAATTGAGTACTATAAAGCATTAAAAATGGGTTTATAACATGAAACAGCTTTTTGTCAGATTCCTTCGTTCATTTGGGTTCAGCGTTAGTTTGAAATAAAGAATTTTCTGAAAAATCGAAAATGGCCGTTTTTCTCAAAGTTTGGTCAACTTTGACCCCTTGTATAATCTAAATGCGCGGGAACTAAGTTAAATTGCTTTAAAATTGGATGCAGAATTTATTTGAGATTTACAATGCGAAATTTCAAAGTCCGCACTAAAAAAACACATTTTTTAGGTTTGGCCAGCTTTTTTCGATTTTAGCCTACTGTGCGATGGTAAAGTTCTTTCCTTTAGAAGGACATTTTCTTTCCCTCGCTTAATTCAAGCAGATGATCATCTGCAAGGCTAAACAAACGCCAAGGAAGATAAAGAACTTTTCTTCTGAAGTACTAGGTAAAAACTCGGAATCATTCAAGCGCTAAAAGCGGTCATTGGTTAAAAGTTTGTAAGCAGAGGAAAATCTTTATAGCGTTGAAGTCCTAGATATTCCGTAAGTAAGGAAGATAAGTGTTTTCCTTTGAAATTTTCTTAAATATAAACTCTAAGATGCATTTTTACGCAAATGCATTCAAGATATCCAACATTGAATCCCCTCGGGAAAGATGTAGTTTGCTGATGTAGTATTACATCATGAAATGCACACTATCACTCTTCGAAGGCATTATCTAGAAATGAAATTATCTAATGAAACTAAAATAGTAGTTTATCTTGAATGGTGAAAGCGGTTCACTGCAAGTACCTATGTATTAAATATAAAAGCAGCTCGGCTTGATTACAGCATAAGCACCATTTTCTTTTCGTTCTAGATCACAATTACTTATGCAAAAATCTCTCAACGTCTTCCTTTTGAGAACAAACTTCCTAAAGGATCGTGTTGTAAATCTCTTCCTTACATGAAAAACTCTTAATGCTCAAAAAAACAAGTTTAGGGCAGCTTAGCCAACAAAAATAGAAATCAGAACAACATCCTGAAAATAAAATTTTGCAATATGTTGGAAATTCTTCTTGCAACCTCTTTTGAATCTCAAGAAAATTAGCTCACATCAATTTACATAATCCAGGTAAAGTAATAAACTTGAATTTTCTCTCTACCACTGATATATAATTAATGTATGATTTAGCATTTTAAAAGGTTTTTTGTTAATCTCCTCATTATTTATTCAAATCAGTTAAATTTTCCATTAAAAATATATCTCTCAGTAATTGATTCACATCAAGTCTTGTATTTCCATTTATTACCAGAAATAATATAGAGTACTTCTATTTTGTATTTTCATATTCTATAAAATTTATGGACAATAACATTTAAGCTAATATACAATGTATTTTTAAAGAAAACCTTTATCCTATTATAACCCTTATGAATGGAATATTCTTTCTGATCTTTCTATAGAATATATTAGTACATTTATTCTTTCTTATATCTTGTGAGCATTTAATTCATGAGATTTTTTACTTTAGTAGAGATAAGGTCAGTATTACTGAATCCTTCAATTCCTTTTCATTATTAATTTTATTTGAGCCTAATTTTCATTGATTACACTCAAAGTTTATGCAAAATAAATGTGAATGGTTTATGGAAAGGTATATAAAGATCAAGTACTTCCTCCTTTATATTCTATTCTCCACTGTTTAATGCTTCCATCCTTACATTAATCTTAAATTAAGGAATGCAGCCACTGCCTACAGATATGTTCATATAATGCAAAACATAGCTATCAAACTTTAAAGTAATGTTATATTTTGAGACTGACTCCTTGAAGCTTCTGGATTTTATAAATTAACAGATATAAACTGTTACTTTTATATTTCTCTTATTCTGTACAAAATATATTTATGAAAAACTATTTCAGAGAATTTTTTTAACAGAAAAGTTCAATTGTGACATACTTTACTGAGTATATGAAGTTTGATAAAAGATTGAATACAGCAAGACACACTTATTTTATTGAAACAAAATAATACAGATTACAATCAATTTAACTTAGTCAATGGTTGAAGTGCCATATCCTATCAAACATTGATTTATGAAACTTCTGAAAATTTCTTGCAGATCCTGAATTATACATAACATTTGGCTAATATATAATATTTTTCTTTTAAACTTTCCTTTGATTTCAATGTGAAAATTATGAAGACTTTGAATTACTTCCTTTTCATGAATTTTTGAGCTCATATATTTCAATCTATATGCCTTTAAACCTTCATTTCTCAAGAAGAAGTTAATATAATGTTTTTTATATAATATTACTTTAACATTTTCTTCATTTATTGATAAATAAGAAGGATTTAAATGTTTTAAAATAATGAAAAAATGCAATTAAATGCCTAATTATCTTTTATGCAATATTTAATGATTGCTTATTTATAATTTCTTTAACCTTCTGTAATGTGATAATTTGAATTCTTGAACAGAATACATATAAAAATGTTAAATTTATAGGACAAAATAGAAAAATTTACTATTAATAATTGCACACATAAGAACACTTTCATTTCAGTAAGGTAATTTAAACAAAAATTTGCAATAGCGCATTTATCCAAAACTTGGACATATACAGACAAATACAGGGAAAGCAATATATTGAAGAAAGGAAACTCAATTTAACTAGGTTACTTTGATAGTTCTTGGATGATATAAGATAGTCTATAGTCATGAGAATTGTTATTAAGTCCTTAAATTTCATTTTACTTCTTTATTATTTCAAAAATTATTCAATAAGGCTTTATCAAATATATATATGACAGCTTGACCCTTAAATGGTTGAAAGTGAGTCTCAATAGTATTCATATTCTAAAATTAACTGATCTGAATATTTTTAAAGTCAAGAATCCCCTGTCAAAAATAAGTAGTAGTATTTAGTGGATTAAGTGAGAGATATTGGCAAGTTAAATTTGAAATATCTATCAATTCCTATCTGATTTTTTTCATTGATGTATCTCTTAAAATCTCAGTTCAAAATTTTAAGTAATATCAACATCTTTCAAGTTTTAATATGTTGTAAATTGTTTTCTTGCTAGTTTCAAGGACATATCTTTTATTATCCTAAATTTAAATCTGTAAAATCTGTTATTGTATCAATTATGGATACCTAATTTGATGGATTGTTTTCTTATGTTCAGAGCAAAATTTGTTCACTGCAAATAGTTTTCATATTGTCTTCTGAAACCTTTCAAAATACTCTTGGTTAATGTGGAAGGAATAAATTAAAATAAACTCACTTACTCAAACAAAAATAACACAAACTCACATTCACTTACACACACTTTCACAAAAGTTTATTTAAAGATTTGAGAATTTAAGCTTATAAGGAATAAATTCTTAATTTTACTTCATTAAAAAATACAACACAAATAAAAATTAACTCCACTTTATTTTTAGAGTTCCTGAAAAGTATTCAATCATATTTTGTACTTCACACATGATCTAATAATGAATTATAATGTGAAGATAAATTTAAATCACTTTAAGGTAGCCCATGTGTAGCAAAGCATGCTTTCAAGTGAAACTAAAAATTCCTCTCACAAAAAGGAGACAAATGCATTTTTCTACTATCACACACATATATAATATGAGACTTTAAATGTTCTGCTGATTAATCCTTTCTACAAAGATATAATGATATGGGAAGACTTTGTGAAAACGATTGAATGACTTCATATTTTTTTAACATCAAACACTTACAAAATATTGAGAACACAAAAACACCGACAATAAAAAAGATAACTATGAATAGCTTAATTAAAGGACAAATTCTTGCATTGTCTTTAGCATACAAATACTATGGCAGTTGGCTGCTATCTATAGCACTTAAGTAAGACAGGGTTAAAGAAGACCTTACAACAACACGCATGTCTACATTTAGAAATGATAATATTTTTCTCTGGCATTATTTCTGTCTTTCACACAATACCGAGCAATAGTGCACTGATTTACACATATCATACGCACAGTAAAAAGCCAACCCCAATTAACTTATTAAGAAGAAATAACCTTAACCGTTTGTTCAATCTCTCTCTCTCATTTACAGTATTTACTGCCGATTGCGCCTTCCTCCTGTAATAGAAAAATAAAAAGTTAGAGATAGTTCACATTTCTAAATAAATAGAATGACATTAGAGTGTTCAGGTATCCAAAATTTGAGATTCTCATGAATATATCTATTTGGGATAAAAATAAATTTAGAAATTATTTAATTGAGAAAATGTTTTTTGCATTATATTTCTTAATAAGTAAAAGATAAAACGACAATATGGCTTATGGTTACCAACAATGGCTCAGAAAAGTGTTTGCAGATATGAAATACTTTAAAATCTTACATACAGGAGCTCATAGTTGAGTAACTTCAGATATAATGAGTTTCTATATAAGATGTAAAAAGTAAACTGAAATTAATTCAATATTTTACATTGATTTATTATAATATTTTGATTTATTCCACCCATTCTTGTTCCTTATTAATCATTAATGTAATTAAGTCTATGTTAATTTGTTAAACGAAATAAATCATATTACCGTATTCAGACTTAATATGCAGTAGCAGTAAATAAATATTACCATAACATATAATTAGAGTATTCATTGAAATTGATTTAGGGAAATATGTCATCAAAATAGCTAATATTAAAAGACATACTGAAAAGGTTAAACTCTATTATTTAAAATATAGATTCTAGTCAAGGAGGAAATCAGAAAACCATGAAAGAATACTATTAAATAGTACTAAAAGGAAAGACAACAATAATAACTATATTCAATAACTTTACATCTATGATTTTGAAACTTAAATATTAATATATATTCTATTCTATGGGAATATTTTCTAAAAGAAAGGAGAATACTAGAAAAAATAGGATGCATAGGAATAAATTATGTTTCTGAGGTATCTATAAGCACTAACACAAAGATATTTTTGTAAATGAAATAAAGAATATGTATACTTAACTTAGAATATTTTACTTTTCAGTTATTCTGTGTAAACTTCTATAGATATCATTTGTATTTAATGGATTTTGTTTACAAATATGTGGGAGAGTCCCAGTCATGTTGCAATTTTTCACTTCTGCTTAACCTTTTCAATAAACTCACGTAACTACTTGTACAAAGTTACTATTCTACCTTTCCTCATTCTATATATTTGCCATTATTGATGTTTATTTAATAAAAAGTATGAATAATATTTCTAAAACAGCTATATAGATAATGTTGATAAACAGTGCTGATTAACATGTTCCTTATAAAAATAATTACAACAAAACAAATAAATTTTAATATTTTACCCATTTACTTTCATAGATATTAACTTCTTGTTTCCTAGTGACAAATATTTTAATACCTAGATTGAGAACTTCACCCAGAAGTGTTAAAAAATTAGGTTTTGGGATGAATGTCTTCAATGCTATAACCGCAAATGATGCAGTATAGTATCTGTCCATCCTTCCTTGTTTTTCAGATTTACTTTTTAACAATGAATTGGATTTTCATAAATTATAAGGTTTTGTATGAAAATATGAATGAATATTATAAGTAAATTGAAATAAACTATATTTTAAATATTAATCACTATAACAAATGCATCATAAAATGTGCTCATGAGATATTTCTAGTTATAATAAGAGATATTTTGAATTTGAGAAAATAAAAATTTAAAATAAATTATTCAAAAAATAATGGAAGAATTTTAGGACTATAAAATTAAAATCCTTGGCAAAACATGAATTTATAATATGTATCAATAGTTATAAATAATAATAGTTTAGTTTAATATAAATAAATAATAAATTTTAAAACTTAATTTATGGGTAACAATATGTTAGATACCTTTGCTCCTCTTAGAATTAAATGTAGTATAAAACTAAAAATGAAGTATAAATGTATTAGAGTTACAATCTCCAGTCCCAAATTTTGAGTAGATGCAATCTCATAACCTTTCTGCTAAATTAATTTAAACCTGATAACTGGTGAAACTTCTTGTTCCTCATTTGGTTCAGAAGAACGCAATTCTTCTCAGTTGCGTTAAATTTTGCCTGTTCCTCACCTGATATACTAGGCAAGTTTCTTTTGAAACTTAAAATTCTCAAAAATTAAAATTTTAAGATCTTATGTTGACTGATGCTTTTAAGGCCTCAATTGAGATACATGCCTTTATTCTTCATTGAGCCTCCACCACTCTTGCTGCTCTTGCATTTCTTGCTAAACTGTCGAGTGTGTTCACATGAAGGATCAGAATCAGACTTAAGGGTATCAGTCCGAGTCATTAGGTTCTGAGGTCCACACTCTCCCCAAGTTCCCTTCTCATATCTGCATGCTGTGAGAGACAAAACAACAGTCATGCCAGTTAGAAATCAAATTGAACTGGACCTCTTAGAGGAGCATGTATTGAAATATTTAGCGACCTCAAAATAAGTAATATAAAATAATAACCATAGATTATTTATTTAAAACTCAAAATGTACTTACTTTACAGTAAAATATGGTTACAAAAATGTGCACTTAACATACATATCAGGTGAAAATTTCTCATAAATCAAAATAATACTTTCACCTAAATTTTATTATGAATTTCGTAGAGACGTCTTGATAATGTATCAAAATCTTACGCCAGGTAATGAAATATGGAATGATAAAATGAAAAGGTAATAATTTTCTCTATTAATTTTGGAAGTGATGGACCAATCGATACCCTAGTTGCAAAACAAATGATAAGATGACCAGAGGCTCCCATAACGAAGGAAGTGATGGTAATCATGTAGGAGATGTGTGTTTATGGTTAGCGAAATTCATATTAGTTCTGAAAGGAAGAAATAAACACTCTATCTAATGCTTCTTAAACTAAATGGGATGAAGTAAAAAGCAAGCATACTACAATGCTAAAGTAAAGGAGTTTTAAAACAGTAAAATAAAAAGGAATAGAATGAACATTTAAAAAAATATTATATCCTGAGTAATCATTTGACTAGCATAAAACAAAGATAACTTAACTCATGAGCATATATGTATATATCAGATATAAGATATTAATTTTTTATCACCAATTCATTTAAAATTTACAACTAGTATTTTTTTTTCTCTAACTATGTCAAGGAAAGAGCAGCTTCATTTTATTCTATTACTCCACATCCTCTAATCCTCCCTGAGTGTTCCAATTCCATGACCTAAATATGCCAACGCAAGAGAGGCAATTCCGTCCAAATTGGTTCCTTACTCACAATCAGTCATTGGTAATAAATCAAATTATCCAAGAGTTGGAATCTATCGCAATAAGTAGTAGCAGAGTAATCAATCACTCATAATTTTTATTTTCAAGTCATGAAAACCTTTGAGACTATTTCACGTTGAATACGAAAGACGGTCAATTTCCCTATGTCATTTACTTCAATTTCAAGTCCATTACGCAGTTAACTGCTTCTTCTGTTATGACAGCACCTTGCGATTCAAATGCAGACATCGTAAAAAGAACTCCCTCTTCAGATTGTCTCAATCTATCCCATCACTGGCCAATTGTGATTCTCTACTCCCATTTGCTGTCAGAGACATCATTCTTTCGTCTATGTCTTAACTCAAGTGAACTCTTTTCGACTGCCATTTTCAACGTGCGCACTGAGACTAAACTCATTAGAGCAACGGGTTGAAGATCCGAATGCATTTTGTAAGCGATGGGATATTTCGATGTCTTCAATCGAAATGATCAGAACTAGATAATTAATATAGATCAGAACTAGATGATTAGTAAAAAAACTTCTCTCTGAAGCATGCACAGTTAAATTGTTGACATTTGAAAGTCAATCAGTGTTTTTATTAAAAAAACAATAATAAATTTTATTAGTCATGAACGCTTGAATAAATAACATAAACATCTTTTAAAGAGAATAAGCATAATTTATCCTCAAAACTTGAGCGTTGATTGTCTAAGCGGATCTGCATCTATTATGGGACTCAAAGTAGAAAATTTAGATCGGCGTAAAAAACTGTGATTGATTCCTATCCTTGAATTAAAACCATTTCCAATTAAAAATGACTTTACTCTTTGGTACTCTAGTGAGCATTGACATTTTAATAACTAAATTATATTTCAAAGGTTAAACTATTATATAATATTTGAAAGATATTTATTTAAATATTTAGACTCGAATAGAGTAACCGAAAACAGTGAAAACTAACTGAAATTAATATGAATTCGTTAATATAGCAACAATTGTATTCAAAGAGAAAAAGGAACCTTAACGGATGATGGGAATCTTGCGCTACAAAAGCTTTTAGTTTGCTATTCCATACTTTCTTGATGTATGATCTGAAGTATTCTCCTGTACGTGCGCGCTTATCCTAGCAGACGTAAATCAACTTTATTACTGTCTTAAGCCTCGAATAAATGTTATTTTCGTCGCATAAAATATTTTCACTCCAATAATATACTCACCTTTCTTGCACTTCTTCTGGATAGTCTTATTCTGTTCGCATTGAGAGGCATCGCCCTTCTTCAAAGTCAGCATTCGTGATCGGGTGTTAGTCTTGGCATCGCATGCAGACCATGGTCCCTTGGTGTATCTGCACGAATCTGAAATTCAAGCAATTCAGTCATGAATGCGAAACCACTTCGCAATGCAGTTCGGTTCACGCGATCAATTCCATTTTTATCGTAACGTGATAGATCTGAGTATGACTCCGTGATGGATACTCAGAAGTGGCTGTCAATCTCTCAATTATGGGTGAATGTTTCATAAAATTATGAGTAAATATTCATGGAAACAGAAAGAAATCTAATCTAATCGTGGAATAGAATGAGTTTAGAATTATAGTCATTCTCAGGCTGATTACGAATGTACATAATTGTTTTTTCGTGTCTGCATCAGAGGTTTCTACTCAATAAAGGATGGGGTGGGAAGTTTATACTCATCTGATTGGGCTGTAAACTGAAATTTAAAACAGAATTTTAATGAGACTTTATTTCAATTATATTTATCCGAAATATTCTTTGTAAGCTCTTAAGAATTAAATACTACATATTTCATAATGAATCGTAGATGCACACAACCATGTCAATTGTGTTAACATAATTTTCTGTGTATTTTTAATGGATAAAATTATATAGTGGCTGTATAAGTATCCAGTACGATAAACTTAAAAGGGAACGTACATACACGATTGATTGGGAAGAGGAAATAGAATTTAAGAATGCGGAGCTACAGGCAAAACTGGGATGAAAAGCCTTTGCCAAAAATTAAATAAAACAATGATATAATACTATTTATTCCTTAAGTGGCGTTTTAAGATGTTCTGCATGGAAAAACAAACGCGTTTACGAAACTCATGATCTTCGAAAGACTTTTTGGATGCTGATCCATGCATGTATTCACTGCGCTGAAAGAACTCGAGACTTGCGGTGAAAAAACTCCTGAATAAATTTCAAAAGGGGACTCAAGAAAAAGCACCAAGCATTTGATCTGCTTTTCAAATCTGATAAATCGTAAATGAATTTGTTCGGAATCGGAAGAAGCCACAGAATACCCTTCAGATACGACAATTCATATTGATCGACAGCAGTTCAAAGGAAACTAAGGACGAGGTACTCAATTTTCAAATAAAACTACATAAAGTATAATCGCGAAGAGAGATCAACGGCTGTATTTTTATTTTTGAATTTCAGCGTCGATTAATCTCCATATACAAAGAGGCAACAACATCGATATATTGGTATGAAAGTTGGTCGCTTTTGGTACAAGTGGTTCAAGAAGCGTCGCACCCACCAATTCGAATCCTGAAAAACATAATCTCTCGGTGTCCATAACGCTTTCGAGGGAAACCTTAAATTAGGTCTCAAACGATTTGATCTCGCGATGATGGGAAAAACTCATCGTGCCTCAAAATGCAATTACAACGCGGAAAACGTCCCGTAATTATATCGGGCGTGCGAGCAGAATCCTGATGATAGCTTCCGGATCCACTCCGAAACGATTGGAAAATTAGTTTCCCACCAATCACAAAAGGCGTCCTCTTATGGGAGACGGGCATCAAAAGACCCGGCCATTATCGAACAACTCCACGGGGAATTAATCCTCCCCATAAAAAGCGATCATTATCGGAGGAAAATATTAATACACTCCATGGAGAGGCATTTATCTCCGAAGGGAATCAAAAGATCGCAAAAAATAATAAAATTGGAAAGCGCCCGAGGGAACAAAAGTCCGAAAAACAAAACGACGAGAGATGAAACGCGTAAAGCGAAAAAGGAAACAGGAGGAAAACAATGGAGCGGCTATATTGTAAGAAATGGAAAGGAAAATAAAGCGAATCTGAGGGAGCGATTGTAACGTTCCCTTACAACGAAATTTCATTTGCCTCCATCCCGCATTCACCGAACGGCAGACGGAAATCCTTTAAAAATGAATCTCTTCCCCTCTCTATTCGACCCTCTCATATGTATGAGGCAGACGTACTCTTTAGGAATGAGTCATAGGGAGACAGTAGGTGCGGGGAGTGGTCGAGGATCAAAGAAGTCGGGGTGGAAAGAAGGTGCACGCATGCTGGTGGTGCTTTGTCGCTCGGAAATCCTACGAATCAATGGGCTCCCATTGTCGGAAATGCATTCGAGAGATGCTTTCTGGACCGTTTGATGTTTGTGTGGCTTCCGAGTCACTTTCGGAAAAGTTTCGTAGTTTTTTCTCGTCGGGTACGGGGTTCGATGGAATAAAAAGGAGATTCAAACGGCGTATCCACCGAATAGATTGGACCGGAATGCGATGTTGATTCGGAAAAAGCAGGAATTTCTAATAACCGGAGTTGCTGATATTTTCCAAACGAAGCGACATTCTCCCTCTGATAGATTTCGCTCGCTTTTGCTCAGTTTCCTCAACCGTGAACTTTGAGAGGCATTTCCACGAATTTCGCATCCTGTGATTCCCTCGAATTGCATTCAGCCATTGAAATGTAGCAAATGAAAAGCGAAAAAACATATGCGTACATAAACGAAACCATCCGTAAGTTCAAAATTAGTTTTCATTCTGTTAAATAGAATATTTAACGATAATAGTTTTTAAAATAAAATTTTATAGATTTTACTAAATCTATACCGCACGTCATACACTTATCCTTAGAGATATTTTGAACTTTACCTCCGCACTATGAGTATACTGTATATTTATGTACCATGTATACTGAATAGTATTTGCTCATATTCGGGGATTTGTTCACTCTCCTTTACATGTGCAATATGTAGAGGAAACTGCCTAGATTCTTTTAAACTATAATAAATTTTTTTAAATAAACTGTCGTATTCCACAATTTTCTAACTCAAAAAGACCCAAATCACTGCGTCTATTGCAGAAAAATGAGTGATTATTTGGCTAAAAAATTCTCGGCGGGATAACTTTCACTCATAAAATAAACGAGATTCCAATTTTTCCTGCAACTCTTTTCTCTTAATTTTTTAAGTGAAATCGAATTTATTCCAGAAAGTACCGGTTAATACTGAGTAAGAGAATGATAAACGAGTACCTCTTGATAAACATAATTTTAAATTAAAGTACCGCAATGGCATTAGACAAAAATGAGTTACATAAAAACTTTCAAATAGCCTACTGCACATATATTTTGTTTAATTATCTTTAAGAGACACGCCACCTTTATTCCGAGTTGATTTTTAAGAAGATTACGCAACTGTAATGAAACAATCGCAGCGGAATAATGTAATAAATAATACATGCTTCAGAGAAGAGATCTCGAGGCCAAAGTGATGAGAAGTTTGAATGAGGTGGAGTTTATTGGTCCATTAAATATCCGATTAACCCTTTGTAATACGGAATTCCATTAGCCTTAATGAATTTAGATTGGATGGAATGAGTTTTCTGTTGTGATTTCTTGGAAATACACTTTTCCTCGTGCAAATCAAATATATCATTCCTCATAAGAACAGAATAAAATATTAAATGTTAACATTTGATGAAATTCTATGAGAAGGAACAGGATAAATTTGTACTTCACTGAATGAAAACTTTCAGAGCAGCTGTTCTGGAAAAAAGTGGGTTCAATATTTATTTATTTTTTCGAAATTTATTTACTAAAAGTTTATATTAAACACTGACACTTCATGCTTTACTTTATCATCAATTTCTATTTGAATCATGAGTTCTTCAGATGTACGAGCGATGGGTTATTTATAGTAAATGAAATTAAGTTTCGCAAGTGTTTATTATTCTATGCTGTTGATATATAAGCATTCATCTTGAAAAGTACATTTCGAAAGTGGTTTTTCTACATTGAAATGTTTCCCAATGGCAAAAATAAGACACAAAAAACAGAGAGGGAAATTAGCCTCAGACGAAGGCTACTTTCTCGTAAATCTCTATTTTAGTTTAGGGCGACCATTTCCGAATTCAATGGCCCAGAATTCATCCGGAAAAGTGATTCTTCACCTTCCTCACTTAATTCCATTAATAGGTTCCAACAAAGCGGAGAAAAAATTTATGAGCGCTCCTCATTCTGGGACTCCAAAGTTTCCGAGCGATCGATTATAACATTATCTAATTCCATTAAAAGTTTCTCTTTGCTCGAAATATTTCACGTCTTCGAGGTCTTTTGTTCGTGGAATAAAATTCCATCCGGCAGATGGCCGCCCAACCATTGTTTGTTTCTTCATTTCCGGTTTAATTACCAAAAGGATGGAATTGAGTCCTGCATTCCACGGGAATCATGTGCTTTCAGGAGCTCCCCAAAAGTTTAGGAATGCCTCTTTTGTCCAATTATAGTCACTTCGTTTGAAGCCCTTTTCCAATTGTTTCCTTTTTAACTTCAGGTGCGACGTATGATCGCTTTGTCGTCGATGCTTAAGTTTCGTCAGTGCATTGTCTCTGCAGAATTAACGCTTAGCGCATTTGAATTTCTCTCCGAGAATGTCGGGCCCTTTGTGTGAATTATCGATTTTGGCAATAAAGCGGATGAGGTCCTCTACCGGAGAGCAAAGTATTTCGTGCTTGAGATACAAAGAGGGATCATTAACCTATTTATTCCCTTTTTATGCCGTTTCACGCGGCGAAGACGAGCTTCGAAGAAAAAAATTAACTTGGATCGAGACAGGATCTCTTAAAAAAAAGATGATAATCACACTTCTATGTGCTAATGTTGTAAAAAATATTTCAATAATCGATTCCACATTCTATATTTATACATAAAATTCATAGCAATGAATATTTTTAAGTTAATAAAAAAATTACAAGACTTATAGTTAATAGATAATAATTTCCACTTTTATTAAGAAAATTGAAAAAGAAATTAAAGGTGGAACCATGTTATTTCAATTCAGCTTCAAGCCCGATTCCTATTTTAGAAATAAATATGTATTCTAAAATTCTAATATCGTGGATTAAATAATTAACATCTTTTACAGATTATAACATAGCTTGGTAATTTTGACCTGGAAATCTTTTTATTGCTAACTTTATTATATACTTTCCCCCTTAGATGTATTTTAATATGATCTTTTCCACTCTGTTTAACAGTAGTGGAAGAGTAATTAAGGAAAACCAATACAATTTTTTAATAAAAGTAGAACCTCAATTAAAGTAGTTCGTTAAGGTTTTTTGTGTGAAAAATTTGGTTGGTGTATGTTTCTGCAAGAAAGAAAAATAGGTGTAATAACTTATACTAATGGAGAATTATAACTATTTCATTAACGTCCAAAATAATTATTCAATGATTATATTACATTTGAGGATATAGTGATCAAGTTAAAAACATTAACTTGGGTATTGAAATTGTATTTCTAAGGGTGAAATACAAACCACTAATAGACGTAATATGAGTAAAATCCGCAGAGCTAATAATCTTCAGAGCTTGTCGCGTTCGCTTCGGCACTCGATACATGGAGGTGGAGGAGATTTATTTTGCATCGGAAGATCAATAAAGGGAGCGATCCATTCTCTCACATAGTTGTTTGGGGCATTATTTGCAGCCCTACTTCATTAGCCATCCCTTTGCAATTCGAGCGTCGTTGATTACTAGATCCACTTCAATGCCCGCGATCATTTTAACGATGCAAAACCAACGTCGATTCGCTAAATAAGAGAGGATAAAGGACTCGTCCTCAAAGACCAGCACTAATTCGCAATTTGATACCCAAATCGTTGGGCGATAAATAGTTCATCGGTTTTTGCGCTAACGTGGAAATCTCTCGAACAACGGTGAAATGCCACGTTTTTTTCGCATTAAAGAGGACAAAGAGCTCGGAAGTGGTTTATTTAGCGCCCATTAAAGGGAAAAGTAATAAACAACTTTCGCTCTCTATAAACGCTTTCGTCCCGAAAAAAAACTCGCGTTAATATCATATCCGTGGATGTGTGGAACAATTTTCGCCTCAACAATATAAGTGGCTCTAATTTTAATTGCCTCTTTTTCCGGTGAAGAGATTTATGTTTCATTTTTTTTTCAACTCATTATAATGAGATAAAATAAATTTAGATCGTGTTTCCTTTCCCTTGCAAACGTCGATTAGCTTTGAAGAGGAAACACCCAAGAATCATGAATTCGTATCGTTAATAAAGTTTGACGTGTCTTTATTAGATAAATTTATTAATGTTTACTTAATTTAAGAGGAAGGGGCAAAAGTATTTGGCTAAAAATAACGTTAACTCTTTTTCAAAAAGATAGTTATAATGTTTCAATTTCCTAATGAGATAAATATTCAACTAAATAAATTTATCTTTACTTTTCGAAAATTATATTCTCCACGCACAACCGCATTTTATAATTTCGGTCTCTTGCCTTTCCTTTTTAATGTCTTCTACTTTTTAGGATTAGGACTTAATTAAAACAGTACCTAATTCCTCCTACCGAAAGTTATGCCATTGTAAGCCATGCCACAATAAAATGAATCACGTATCAAATTTTAATTTATTTTACGGAATCGATTCATATTCCGACAGAATAAAAATTTCCACTCTTCGATTCTGCACTCTGATTTGATTTCACGCAGGAACTGACAGACGGTAGTGTCGCCAATAAAGTTGAGTTAACATATGTATGCCTTGGGGTACAAAATGTGGGAGAGAATTAGGTCATTCTGCGCATAAACCCGATGTAACGAAGCTCTTTCGTGGAGTGCAAAAGAGAGGATGATGAACAGATATGTGTCGAACGACTCCATCAAAAGCGTACCTACGGCTTTACCTTCTCAGGCTGACCGAACTAACGTCATTCGCATGTATCGAAAGGGAAAACCTCCGTGGAGAATTTTAATCGAAATCCGTTCGTCCAGAGTAGTAATTATCATCCCTGTAAACGCATGGCTGAGCTCCATGGTAACTAATGAGCTGAAACCTCATTATTTCGCGGGTATCACGGATATCGGATCGTGTGGGAGGATAGGGATTCCACAACAGTATCGAAAATAAACTCATCAAAGTTTTGATTATAGATCGAGGCGGGGATGTCAGGTTGAGCGCAATTTATCCATATTATGTCCACAACGGACCCTCGAACGAGGGCATGCATACGGCTTCAAAAAGGACTCGTAGGTTGCATAAGATTAAGGATAAAATTGCCAATTAAAACTCTCGAGCAATGGAGAAGAGATATCACTTTCTCCCAATGGCTTAAAGCTACTTTTGTATGGGATACTGTCCAAATTATCGGGAAATTTGTGTGAAACTCGATAATACTGACTTTTATAACTTTAAAAACTGTTAAATCTTTTTCCGTAAGATTTCGGTTGATTACTTCTATACTGATCATGATGTACTACAAGTAGTTTAATTGCAATCTATAGAAGTTGACGTCAGTAATGATCTATTTGATGAACAGTAAGAGTTATACAAATATCTATTCAGTATTATAGATATCACAAACTCTCCTTCGTTAATTTTATAACCTCCGTTTGTTGTTTATGATAGTTAACCTGATTAAAATGGGATATTAAAAAGATGTGTAAGGTATTTTATGAAAATTATAAATTTCTTTTAGGATAATATCTAAAATAATATGGCGTAACTCTTATATAGCATTTTTATGTCATAGAAGAACGCAAAAGTTTTAATTACTTTCATTCCGAAAAAAATTCTCGCCCCTAATAATTTCATACGAAATAAACTGCCTTCGCATCAAATATGAAGAAAAAAATGTCTCAGCCAACTCTAGTGTGCGCTTTTTTACCTTGATCACAATAAAATCGAATTTTTATGTTAATTACATAATTATTACATTCAAATATCATCCTAAGCAATCTCGAGTACGCCATCGTTTAGATAATTTATACAACATGTGAATAGCGGGATATTTCCTTTTAAAGTATACAATATTACATTGAACTCTTCTCTTTTGATGGAATATTAATTAAAAGATATGGAAATATGATATGAAAAGACTGCAGATAACTGGTCATTTTTAAACATTTAAGATTAATTTATGCGTGTATTGACATTTTACTGGGATTAAATATTCTATTCTCCGTGGATTTCGACAACCACCGAACGCAATGATAAAATATGCGCCTCCGATGTATAGCAAGTCGTTACATATCGCGGAATGTTCTGCGAGTTACAGATAAAAACATTAGTTCAAAAATATGACGCAGGCCGCGGAATACGAAATTGCGATAGACATTCAGGGATTGATGTCGGCGTAATGATACCAATCAAACTCTCATAATCACCGATCACGTATCCGCGTAAACGACACGAACGCACCCAAGGACTGGGATATTGGGGAAACTATCGCATGACCACCTAACGAAGAGTCCTCTAAATACAGGGACCCGAATTACGTCAATTGTGGTTTATTTTCAATGAAACAGATGCCCTTTAACGAAGCGACCTCTTGCCAATCAGCTCGTGGAGGGACTTATTCATGCATACATGGGCCTCGCGTAATTCCAACCGAATTCATAAGGCGCTCCATTGCCACTAACGACGTCAATACAGCGACCTCTTTTTATTTCGGAGGAGTCGTGACCTTTCCTGGGTAAAAAAACATCGTTCGACCAGTGCGATCCGCTTTTGCTTTTTGCCTCGTGCCGACCCATCCTTTTTTTCCATTCCGATCTTATCTCTTAACTCGCCTTTTTTCCCGACCGTCCGAGGAAAAGCCTCTGGAACTTTCGGTTCCAATTGGATCCGACAGAGGCGCCTATTTCGAGGAGATTTGCAGATGAAATTTACGAAGAATCAAAGGAACACAAGAGAGCGCAACTGTTCGCGTAGTGTACCACAGGGCATTGTTGTAGTGCCGCATGATTAAAGCTCATAGATTAAGCCTAGATTTGCCTCGATTCAATGTTAAGTTTGATAGCTGTTTTGAGGAAGGTGATTTGAGTCTCATCCTCTCAACGGTATGTTGGCACATCACTTGACGACGGCTTTAGATGACGTTTGCTCGGTTAACGACTGTCATAAAACTTGACTTGATTTACGACCCAGAGAGCGTTATGGTTTCCCAAAATATTTGATAAGGGATACAAACACAGATTCCAAAGCATGAACGGCATCCATTTTTAACCTTAATTTCTAATGTAAATAATTATTAAAATTTCGCATGAACGTGAGGGTAGTGTCTCAAAGAGATAGATGCTGAAATCTTTCAACTTTCGCTTTCATCGATACATTTGTTACAATCCCCTGAATGTTCAGTGATATTATTAATGCTTCAACTCAACTCAAAACTAATTAAATCAAATATTAATATTTGTTGTCCCTGAATTATTCGTAGAAGTAATATATTCAATAAATGATTCGCTGAAAGTATCAGCTTTTAATGCATTAAAAGATCTTCATGTACTCATCCAAGAGAAATGAAGTTGACGAAAGAATTCTAAGTGATTCAGTCGATTTTGATTTACATCTTCTAGGAAATCGTTCTTTGGAGTGTGGCTGTGTTTGCGTTACTTATGCAATTTGTACTTACGGAGTCGGATTATCAATACTAGTAAGAAATAAAATATACTCACATATACATGTATACAAACAGTGAGAGGCAGTGTCTTTGAATCATGAAATATATTCTCATGTATACGGGCGAATAGATTGATCAATTTACCTAATTTACTGTTAAATTTGTGTAAAATCACCTAGAAGCTCCTTCTTTCACAAGCATCGCTTTACGCATAAAGGGTGCCAGTGAGGGAAAAAGGTATGGAAGTACCCCGTTAGGGTTAACCCATGCCGGATATAGGCGTCAAGCACACAGTGGCCACGAAAAGAATTTACGGCAAGACGT
The DNA here is from genome assembly GCA_020796165.1 of Pantala flavescens. Taxonomy (NCBI): domain Eukaryota; kingdom Metazoa; phylum Arthropoda; class Insecta; order Odonata; family Libellulidae; genus Pantala; species Pantala flavescens. Next base: position 53,022,718 of record CM036883.1, read on the forward strand.
CTCCCGAGTCTAAACTCGAGGATTACGTAAGGGAGGCTACGAAAGGAGCATCGGAAATATTTTTTTTAAGACACGAACGTCGTTATGGATGTGGAAGGGGTCGTTTTTCAAAAAGAATACTAAGCGACTCGCGTCTATCTGCAGCTGGAATCGCAGTCTGAGGGAACATCACGAGGCCGACGCCTGCTTCACGTGTTTTGAATATTTCGCGTCGAAGCCTGGGAAAATACTTGTAAGGAGGCCGGAATTACTTTCCCTTTATCGAGAGACGAATTGTCGAACCTTTTGGAACGGAGTGCGAGCGTGTGAAACTGAGAACGTTGTGTTCAGAGTCGTGGTCTCCATTTTAAATTCGTAAACCTCTCATTGGGTTATGGTTTCATCCTTGAGAGATACGCAGAATATTTCAAAGGTTCTCAGAATAAATATTCGGGATGCTCTCTCGTGAAGGACATAAAAATCTACTCTACCAATGTCGCATATTTATTGCCACGGACGACCTAACACACTTTTATGCACTATTGTTTTGAAATTCCACTTGTTTAATCATAAATTTTAGAGGTCTTTTTTTAAAAGAGAATGAGTAATATTCGATGTATTACATTTATTTCATAGTGTTAAAACTACTTAGCTGAGGATTATTTCATTTGTGTCAATCACAATGATTATTTTCTATTAATTTTTAGGTAAATATAATCCGCGCTTTTCAAACGATTTATTGTGATTTCATTTCGTGAAATTGTCCACTCGATAATATTTCGACCGAGTGAGAAAGACTATCATTAATCATACCTGTTAGTAATCGAGAACTTATGAAATTTTCCGTCATGCTATTATCATTTGAATTTTTCATAATTTTACCATGTGATATGACTAACAGAATTCTTTTGCGAAATGTGAATGCGAAAAATTTGGTACGTTTATCACAGAAGTATAAGTTACTATCTAAAAGTTATAAACTTTAATTTATTAAGTAATATGTATATGTATAGGTCTTCGTCTTTTATCCTCAAATCTTTACTAATATTGATGAGACTACTGAAGCTACTGTGTTTCTTAATCTATCCTTCTCAAGATATCAGCTATTCAGAATTACATTAGACTAATGGACATATGATACCTCTAAAGTTGAATTACGTAAAGCTATAGAGCAATAATTGCCTTATTATTTAATTATGCACTTCTATATCGAAAAATATACTTGATGATAAAAAAAACGATAGTGTATTAAAGGCGCCACTAAAATTCATCGAGAAGGACGTTTATTTATAGGTACGAAACGAGGAAAAGTAACGGGTCGTCAATTAATTGAGAAACGAAGGTTTCCTCTGAGAGGAAACACAGTTAAAAACACAGCCGTGGAGCCATACTCTCCACAATTAATACCATTAGCATCCATTACCGTTCGGGAGGCTTTGCCGCCTCCAAAAAGCCGGCGCCAAGGGCCGTCTCGCGCCCTTCCACGTCCTTGAATTTCGAATGAATGGACCCTCTTGGAATTGACCTTGGAGTGCAGGCAAATCACCACCAATGTCTCTTTGTCTCGTACGAAGACTACGTAATTTCCGTCCAAGCGACATAATCCTCTCATCGCGTATAAAGTGCTTCCACGCACGAGACTTAATTTCGGAGGAAAAAATTCGGGGCGTTTTTTCGCCGGTTTAATGAAGCCGAAACGATTCCAAGAGTGACACATGCAAAAGGGACGACGTCTGGGAAAAGCTGCGCATCTATATCTCTTTCTCATTAGGTTGCCTCGTCATAAACAAAGGTCGGGTCAAAAAAAATCTCCCGGGAGGAAAAAATTAATTTTTTTGCTCCCTTAAACCGACTACATTCTTTCCATCCCCAACAAGCCGGTTTTCGCTAATTAGTGAGAGATTCCTTTCACCCCATGCACCTTTTTTCATCTGGGGGACAAGTTGTCCAGAGGACTAATGAAGGCTGGTTTCCGGTGGAGGTGAAATTATTACTTCTGTCGCAGAATGTCGCTTCAAGGATAGAGTGCCGATATTTCTGGTTTGAATTTCAATCGATACGTTTCTCCGCAGACGTAACATCTGCATCTGGACGATCGAACGTTCCATTCCCCATACGACAGTGTGAAAGTCGCTATCGCCATGGAATATTACGACAAAGTATGATAAAAATGTTAATACTTCTACAATAATGAAACTGTTATTCATCAGAGATAAACGGAATGGAAACAAATGTTAGCAACAGCAATCGTAGAAAGTCACGGTAATTTGGTGTATTTTAACAGCGTGACTTTTATGATATAAATAGGGGATTTCTTAGAAAAATGACTCCCCAGCTGTTACCACTTATTACGGACTTTCATCTAGAATCGAACTCGTCTGACGACGGATAAGCCACTCACTTGGCTATGCGGTAGCCTCTTTCCAAACATGAATCCCTCCATATGTATTTAGAAACAAAAACTAAAGCCAAGAACGAAGCCCGCCGCGAATTCGAAGCGTACAGATCCGTAACATTGCGCGAATCATTGGAGAGAAATCCTAAAGAATTCTGGTCATACGTTCGTGAGGCTAGAGGCAAACAGTCAACCATTTCCCACCTCATTGACGATGATGGAGGCACAGTAACAGATACCCGAGATAAGGCGAACATTCTTAATAGGCACTTTAAAAAATGTTTCACACTAGATGACGGTCGCGTTAAAGATTTTCCAATCCGCGTCACCAGCAAAATGAGCAAGTTGGAATTAAGTGTTACTGGAATTAGAAATCTATTATCGCAGGTCGACAGTAAGAAATCCCCAGGTCCGGAGGGCGTTCCTGCATATGTGATATCTACACTCGCAAATGAGCTAGCTCCCCTCCTTCTCGCGTTTTTTAATAAATCGTTAGATGAATGTATAGTTCCGGCATCATGGAAGAAAGCGCTCATTACTCCAGTGCCTAAGAAAAGACGTAAAACTAAACCGGACGATTTCAGACCTATATCATTAACTTCGATATTTTGTAAAATACTCGAGCATATTATCTGCAGTTATTTAATGCGTTTCCTCAGTGCAAATGCAGCGATTACTCAAAGTCAACACGGCTTCCGTAAAGGCCGTTCCTGTGAGAGTCAGTTAGCCCTCCTCAACCATGACATTTTGCAGGCTGCCGATAAAGGGTTTAGGACCGATGCTATATTCTTGGATTTCAAAAAAGCATTTGATACAGTTCCACACAAAAAATTACTGCAGAAACTCGAATCGTATGGGATTGACAGTCATATCATTCGGTGGATTGAGTCATTCCTAACAAGTAGATGCCAACGCGTTGTCTTGGATGGTGTTATTTCCGACGAAGTAAACGTTACATCAGGGGTTCCCCAGGGCAGTGTTATTGGGCCGGCATTGTTCCTAATTTATATTAATGATATCGTAGACAATGTAAAGAGTAACATCAGGCTCTTTGCGGACGACACTCTAATATACAGAAAAATACAAACCGCGGAAGATCATTCGATACTACAGCGTGACCTGGATATTATCTCCAAATGGTGTGAAGACTGGCAGCTCGGGTTGAACGTAGAGAAATGCGTAGCAATGACCATGACGCGTTCCCCTACAAATTCTTTAAATATATCTCCCTATCAGATTAGCGGCTTTAAATTAGATTTCGTGAACCACTACAAATACCTAGGTGTCGTTTTCAGTAGTGATTTATCGTTCAAAACGCACATTCAAAGCGTTGTAGGATTAGCTGATAGGATGACGCGGCTATGTAACCGCATCCTTAGAGGCAGTCAGTCGAAAGTCAAAGAGGTGGCTTACTTTTCACTAGTTCGTCCTCTGCTGGAATACTGCTGCGCGGTGTGGAGTCCGCACGAAAAGGGTTTAACCTTAGAACTAGAGCGCGTACAGCGAAGAGCGGCTCGTTTCGTTAAGGGAGACTACGGGATCGATAGCAGTGTATCAGAGATGATTAAAACCCTCGGCTGGACATCTCTTGAGGATAGACGAATCGAATATAGATTAAAACTTTTTGAAAAATTTAGAAACGGTGATTTATACAACGAGATACGCGACATCATAATTCCCGTAATTAGCGATCGTAATTTTCGGAATCAAACATCAAAGGAATTACGTGAATTTATCGCGCGTACGGAAAGTTATCATCGGTCTTTTTTCCCGGATAGTGTTAGAAGAATTAATAGGATAGATAAATAGTTAGATTGGTGTATTGACACCCCCTGCCATACGCCATAAGGCGGTTTGCGGGGTATTTATGTAAATGTAAATATATCATAGCATCCTTTTCAGACTTCGAACATGTACTCAAATCCAGTATCCAGTTTCATTGATGACTTTAACAGCGCAACTCCGATATTAATTGAATTCGACGCACGTCTCGGAAATGTAATCGAAGAGCCACGAAGGCGATGTCAGGATCTGATGCATCCGAATGATCGCAGTGGATAATTGTAAAGTCAATGGAGATGGACACGCACGAACATGATCATTTCATGAGGTTGAGCTCACGCTGCCGTGAAACACGAGCTCAAGACGTTAAAGATTGAGGGGAGGCAATGAGAGAAAAGGGATTCATCGCAACCGTTACTCAGCGGCTGAAGAGAGGAATGGCAAATGAGAGAAAAGTGAGAGCCGAGAAAGAAGTGCTCCCTCTATGTTGCCTTTCCCTCGCTTGTTTAAATAAACTCCGACGTTTATGATTCTTCTATTCACCTCGTTGGATGGAAATAAGAGCGGTTGACGTTCTTATTTGGTTTATTCAGAAGCAAAGTAGTTTTCCTGCTCATGATGTTGATTTTAGATTCTCGGAACTTGGATAAACAACGGCTTTTGCGAAAAGGAAATACTCAGTTCTCTCTTTAAATTAGCAAATTATGATTTTTAAAGTACTCGCAAAGAATGTAGAAAGTAATTAATTAAAATAATAACAATTTCTTACTTACCGAAAGACAAGTTTTAATGGAGAAAGCGAATAAAAGAACAAAATATTTTATTTCGTTCTGATATACTTTTTATCACTTTATTTTATTTGTTAATTATTTATTTAATTTTATAATTTGTATATATTATTGTGACTCGTGTATAAAATTCCTCGCTCATCATAAAATGTTACAAAAATCAGATTCACGTCATGAAATTTCTCTAAGGATGCCATTCTTTGTTTTTTAAAGCTATTTGCGTATGAATTACGTGTACAGAACCTCCAAATTACGCATATAGCACGCTTAAAAGAAGACCTGATCGTATTGACGTATAATAAAGATCAAGAATCTGTAATAAGAGGCAAATTGAGAATGAACACTACTTCAAAGTATCTCTTGATGGAAGATATTATACAGAGAAATCGTGGGAAAGGATGCTTTAGAATGAAATGAAGCATGAAAGGAAATGGAACATAAAGAAAATGAAAAGAAGACCGTAAACTGCCTCTTATGGAAGAAGTGATTAAGTTAAAGGAGATGGATGCAGCTTAGGAAGAGATGAGAAAAAACGAGCGAGGGCATATGGTAGCTATTCAAGCTCTTGTTGACACTATGAAAGGTTTGGAATTAGAATTGCTTCTTAGCTTATACAATGATGTGTGTTTTCATTCTTCCAAATGGATAAATCTCTTTTACTGAGTATAAAAAGAGGCAATTTAGGACTTTAATTTATCTAAAGTGCCTCTTTGTATTCGGTAAAAAACGAATGGATATAGAAGTAAGATGGAATTGCTAGAAGTTAGGAATAGATTTCCCTTATCTTACGAAGCCTAAGCCCTATATATTTTCTTTATTAAATGGTTATGTTATGGATATGTTATGTATTAATCTTTTGAAGTTTTTGCATTTACGAAATTATTAATGTGATAAGTTGCAGCTTTAGAATAGCCAATAGTAAACAATTGTTCTCGAGAAAAGAAGTGTTACGTTAAATCACATGAAGAAGATGGAAGAGAGAGAAATGAGAAGCTTGGTTAGAGAAGGAATTGAAAGAGAAAAGTTGAGAAAGTGTAGAAGAAAGATATTGTTTGAGCCTTTTGTACATTGAGGGCATCATTGAAAGTTTCGAAAGCAAACAGAGCAAGTGCCATTCTTTGCCGAGTCCAAAGAGGATAGACACAAGAGGCAAAAAGTTGCGAATAGACGAACTTTTCTACAAAAGAGACTCTAATGGGGAATAGAGAAGGGGATAAAACAGAGGGCCATAAAAGAGGGAAGATGGATAAGGGGATGGAGAGACAGACGACTTCAATTAGGTGAAATTAGGACCCTGGAGTACCTTGTAACGTATGGCGGAGAGGGGAGTCGTTCGGGGATAAACAACTTTCCGAGAGCACAAAACTAAATCTTTAAGTTCGAGATATTATTCATCCATTCCCTTTGAGAAAGGCACTAATTTTAAGGCTCTTGGGAGAAGTGAGTTAACAGATTGCTTGATTAGAGATGCCTGGTTGGCGCGCTAGATTTCCGTCAGATATAATCATAATAAAACTCTCAGAGCTTGAGTTATTAGTTATTTTCACGGGAAATCGATTGAGAAGAAGATATTTTTGGTAGCGATGGAGCGTTCAAGATTAGTCTTATTTCAAGTTAGTTTACCAGCGTAAGTATCTTTGCATAAATAATCATTAATGCTGGAATTCTCAATTATTTTTGGCAGCGTAAAGCATTTACTGAAAGCCAAGTTGAACTCCAACTCCTCAATTGCTGGCAACAATGGCTTTGTGGGAAGAAAGAGGATTATAAGACAAAATGGGGGAGTTCGTCTTTCCTTTCAAACACATGATGCTTAGCGTGGGAAAATTTCACGCAAGTATAGCACAACCACCCATTGAATTAGACGTCTCATGGCATTGAATAACTTATAACCTCATTCAATGCTATTTTTCACCCATAACTAAATATTTTTGATAATATCTTCACTGTAATGATGAAACGGACATGATGCCCTCTCAAAGTAAAGAAAAGCATAGAAGTGACAGGATATAGAAAAAGACAGGAAGATAATTTAAACCAAGGATCGAGTAAGAGCCATTGGAGATGAGATGAAAGGATCAGATTGGAACAAAGAAGATAAGGCCTTACATTCAAGTCTTGGCCGGGAATAGTCCCTTCTATCTAAACCCTTTTCAAACAAAAAATTGAATGTTAGGAGAAGCTCATGAAAAAAGAGAATTTAAAAATATTTGGAGAACTCTTGAATGAGAGATGAGGAAAGATGGAATATTTAACTTTGTTGAAAGGAATTCAACAATGGATATATTGAACGTTTGTTAATAAAAGAAATTCTATGGTAAACGAAGTATTTTAATCGAATTATTCGAATAATTATTGTAAAATACTTATTAAAGTTATGCTTATCTGTAATTTATTTAAGATTTTCAAATATTCGTCATGATTTGAAAATAAATATTTTTTAAATGTAAATTTCCTTTCAATCAAAACTTACCTTTCACTAAAAAGTATCTCAGCGTACAAATTTTACCGATAAATGAGGAACGAGAAGCAAAAGTTCTAAAATTATAAGCAATCTACTTCCATTTTACTATCATATGATGCACTATTTGTAATAAATATCAGAATGGAACGGGTAAACATGCAAATTCAGCGTTCTCCAATTTTGACAACGCGTTGCGGCCATGATTTTCAAACAAGTCAGATTCTATTCCCTCGCCTCCAAGACGTTTCTATTTGCTGCGATTTTGTGATCCCGTCACCAGGGATTCCGCAAATACCTCTCAAATTGAAACGTCCTGCGGAATAAGGAAAATTAAACATAAAAAGACGAGGAATTCGAAGGACGGAGAAAGAAGAGGTGAATAGAGGAAGGGCTTCTGGTAAAGTCGAGGTGCTGAAGGAGGCTCGTTTAGGTGGGAGCGGATTCTTCTGTGGCCACGGAGGACAGGAAGCGGGTTCGTGTGCGTTCTTTTGTTCGTAATTCTGGAGGAGGGCGTGGCAGGGACGTGGGATCAAATGGGGTGCTCTTACTCCGGCTCTTGGCTCCCCTCTCGCTTCTTATGAGCACCTCCCGGTCGTCTTCTTCCCACACTTCGCCTTCGGCGTAAGCCATGGCCACCACCGCCGCGGCTAACAGCATAAACAGGGCCCACTTCATCCTGAAAATTAGAGAGAAAACAAACCGTTAGTGGACATTAGCAGAGTACACTTCATTTTTTATTATAGGGAGGGTTTTTTATTTCCCGCTTTCTGGGCGTATTTTTTTCGCTCGGAAATGTTCGGTAGATGCGGATCGTCGGAACAGGGTTTTGGTGGAGGTGCGGTTGACCGCTCGTAGCGACGACGGACCAGGAGGGTAGATCGATCAACGCCTGGGTGAGACGCTCCATTTAGATTACAGGGAAACTTCAAAACGGTTTTTATCACTAAAATGTGTTGTTGCATCGAAAGGCACATATAGGTATAAGTGATTAAGTTCGAGTTGCACGGTTAAATTAAGGAATTGTAGACATAATTCCGAACCCCGTGATATTTCCTTGCAAGTGCTATAGTACATCCGACCTTCAGTTCTTGAGTAATGAAAATGATAAAAGAAAGGGATAGAAATTTTTATGTCTACAATCGGCTGATATCGTAAAAAGTTTCCATTATTTGAAATGCTGACAGTAATCTTTGAAAGTGAATCGAAACGATTGATAGCTAAGTCTATTGCACCAGAACATAAAAGCATTGATTTAAGAACTAAGTCGTTGATAAGGCGATGATAATGTTATCGATGAATAGAAATTTACGAATCATGATCTAAGAAATCGATTTAAGCGATAACAGAAAGAATTGTTTACGGGCATCATTTAGAGGTTTTTTACCCTGAGAGATTAATCTTAAATAATAATACTCTTATTAAATAAGAATTTAAATTGTGTATTTTTAACAATGGTGTACATTTTCTCCATTGTATCGCAAGATACTTTGAGCATTCTCACATTCGCACACGAATTTCGCTCCCAACAGTTTAACTATTAGCGCTAAGACGAGAGATTTACTCATCATTAGCGTCTCTTTACAGCCGATGAATGAGGAACAAATGAGTGCGGTGGGTAAACAGAAGTTTTACATCCCCTGTCAAGCACTCAGCGAACGTTGAGTGGGTGCACCTGTTAAATCCTCTTATGATCTGACAGTTGAGTTTCCTCTGCAAAGGGATTTAAACACTTCGAGTTTCCCAATTCAAGTCACTTGGTACAACTTTCCACGAATGCTATTTTTCCTCTGGAATACTTGTGGGTAGACCACTTACTGCATCGCTCCTGACCGGCCACTGTTATTCAGGCAATGAGGAAGCCAAACAAAGGATTTCGTAGAGACCATTTTGTCCTCCGACATTGTTCTGAAATCACAATGTAACGCTACTTCATACAAAAACGTGCGGATTGCTACTCCGCTTTTCAGCTATTATTCATAAAAGCGAATAAATCACAATGACTCATACGACAATACATTTTGCTCACTTTTATCTTCATTATAATAATCTAATATATCCAATCTGAACTTCGCCTAAAAGTTCTAAATTCTAATAAAGAAGTTTTATTTTCCGGTGAAATTGATTTAATTTGACGTGTTATCAAGCCAAAATAATGGCCTCTATTCAGATTTCAGAAAACTGTGAATCAGAGAAAATTAAATTTGTAAAACTGAAAATATAGTTATACTGTATTTGAGCAGATAGAAGAGAATATTAAATTGTAACACTAAAAAAAAATCCTCTCAAATCTGCAAATCTAGGTTTGCGAAATTGGAGCAAATTGTTTTATTCATGATATTTAATAGATCAATACAATAACGAGCGAGATTTATACGATAAAAATGGTGAATATTAATCTTCATGCTATCGAAAATCATTGGCGAAGAGAGAAAACGACATCTGTCAAACAGAGTTTCAGTCGGTAATCGAAAAAGGATAATATAATTAAGTCGAAATTGACACGATACGAGCAAGTTTCTGATATCCTTAGGAATGGTAGAAAGGCCGACATAATTGAAGGTTCTAATCCATAATGAAAACTCCTATGAGTTGGTTAAAAAGTTTGGAACGTGGCCGCGATTTCGCCTTCTGGAAACGATTATCTCTCTCTAATTTTACGAAAACTTTCCCGGAATTCTTCCCAAAATTGATTGTTCCCACATATTTTCTCCGAAGCAGATTCTTTCGCAGTTAATTTTTCGCTTCACTAATAACCGCATCCGAAAACTTCTGAATCCCTCGTCTCGCGAGAGATTGCCTCCATCACGCGATTATCCTCGTTCCCAAGATATTACGTCATAGTCTAGAAAATTATGTAGCCAATTATTTAATTTCCCTGCTCACTCGTGTTTAAGGAAATAAAAATCATTTTTATGGATTGTTATCTCTACGAAATTGCTCGAAAATTCTCTGGGGGTTAAATTTCTTCTTAATTGAGAGATACGCTACCAATTTCCTGTTATTTTCTTTTATGAAGCGCAGAATTAAAAGGATAAAACATATATCAAAGAATAAACCGTGAACGACTATTAAAGCAACATAAGACCCATACGTTTTGTCAATAAAGATGATATGGAAGTAAAATATATAGAAGTATTATTCGTATCATAATCACTCAATTTAAATATCACTCATGTTAAAAGCTTTCTGTGGCTATCGGAAGTTTATAAGAATTGCAAGGATAATTAAACAACTTTCTTCTTTGAAACTGTTTGCTCGAAATCCTAGATAAACGTTTATTTTTTCTAGGTGAAAAGATTAAGTTTTTATACTTTTGTATGAAACATGAATCTTACATGAAAGAGAAATTGAAAAATACAGAAAAGTGAAAATTTCCAGCATCGCTTAGGCTTCGGCAAATCAATCGAATCTCGCCAAACACGAAAAATCAACACAGAAAAAGAAGTCCCTTGATTTACGCACATCAAACTGTAAAATTAGACTAGTGCTCTCCATTCAATTAACTCGCCTCCACGTCCGCAAATTCAGTTATTCGCATATCCCTCGGCTCAGAAATTCGATTCCGAAAATTTCGTATCTTTCCATGATAAACCAAATTGGCCTTTCCGCGACCAATCAGAGGGCTCCAATTAAATCATCTCAACATCGGCAATGAATAAACCGCGTTTAAAAGGCATAAATACGTACTCTGCGGAGGCGCTCGGTCGAACCAGTGCCATGTATTGTTTCCGAACAAAAGAGCGCACCACGTGATCGAGCACACGGCTTTCAACCACGCGAACCGTGCCAAATAGGGATAATCGCACTCGAACGGATTTCGTGCTTCACATTCGCGAAGTACTTACTGAGAACATGTGAAACGAAGATTCCTTCTTTTGTTTGCTTCGTTAGAGAACCGCTGGGATTACGAACCCATGGTTTTTTATTTTTTCGAGTACTCTCTCCTTACGTTCGACACCAATCGCTGCAGAGATGCTTTCCAGAGGTTGAAAAACCACGGAGGCACGCGAGCGATTCTAGGAAATACTTCGATCTATTTCACATTTTAAAAGAGAGGTTTCATTTTTGCTTCTTCTCCGTTCTCCCGGGAGACGTTAATTCTAGGATGATGTGCGGCTTTGTTATTTCTTTTTTCTACGGCATTCCATCGCTTGCACCCGCGCTCGAAATTTACCTTCTTTTTCCCTCCTCCGGATGAGTCGAAGGGATCAAGCAAATATTAATTCGCCGCTCTGAATTCATTTGTCTTTTTTCGTAATTCCCCGGCGCTGCGACGTTCTATAAATGGCGATCGAGTGGTTTTCGTTCGAAAGGGAGTAAATAAAAAGGGTGAAATATGCCATCGACGATGGGAATATTTCAAAAGATGAAAAAAATGGATTCGAATATCCGTTTTCATGTCGGAGGCTAATCGAAAGCACCATGTTCGAAGGGAATTTAGAATGAGCATGTTTTCCCGCAATTTCCTCCGCTTTCCAATCAAACTATTTAGCGGTGAATATTTCACCGAGAATTTTGAATCTCGATTGATTATGGGATCGAATGCACAGAACAGGAATCCGGGACATTCATTTATGAATATCCCAGTTTATGCATTAGAATTATAAATTCAGTGCAATTTGCAATCAGGCCTAGACTAATATTAGACTCGGATAAGAAATATTAAGTAATAAAACATTTCAACAGAGACTTTGAGAGAAATTGAGAATCTACAAATAAACTACAGTTTAGCAAGAATATATAAGTAACATAAAAGAGTTAATATAAGTATGTATAATTTCAATACATAAAACGATTAAAGCGTTGTACGCAAACTTCAATCAACATCGTTCAATTCCGTTAAATGATTTTCATTCGAACTCCACACCGACGTTTGAAAAGGAATGAGGGTTTGACAAAAGCGAATAATTTCCCTTTGATTTTTTTATAATTACTCAAGCGATTTATTTTCTTGCCTTATTGATTTCGTCCACCATTACCGCATGCATTCCCGACGAATTAAACTTCTGTAAAAATAATTCCACTATTTTATTTCGAACACGAGCGTAGACTCGCTTTGAAATTCCTCGACAAAATAATAATCGATTCGATAGCATACCGATATCCGAGCACGATCGCATAGTTTTAACGTCAGAGATAATTCGAGTGGTTGCCATAAAAAATGTCGCTCTCATACGACGACTTTATCCCGTACTACTCACATTTTTCGCTTCGTAAATCGTCTGACGCAACTCAAAAAGGAGAGTGTGTTTTTAAATCCACAATTAATAAGCGCACATCTTTGATATAATTAAATTTATTGAAAGATAAAAATGATGCTTGTAAAAGAGGAATCTACCCATACAAACATAAATTGGCTTCGCAGAAATATAATCTACAAGTTGATAATCACGCAAAGAGTTTCGCGTAATTAATACAATTAATGAGTAGGAAGTTTTTGGTTACATTTTAAAATATTTCATTTAGTTTTCCGTCATAACTTAAATCGTGAATTTTACTATTAAAAGTATGCGAATCTTTTAACTTATCGTAAAATTTTGATAAGATAATTCAATAATTAGAGAGAGATTAAAATAAAATATATAAATTCAAGTAGAATTCTTGCTTTTGAGAAAGAAGGTCCCATTCGAATATTAGATTTAAATTATCTTACTGCTAACACTTCGTGGTAAATATTGATAAAAAGGTATTTAATAAAAAATTAATAAGTCTGAGTTTGAGAGCAGTTTAAAATCGATTAACTTCAAATTATCCTCAATTAAAGGATTTAATGAACAATGATACTTCGCGATTAAATATGTAAATCATTCTCGAACACTAAGTAAAAGTGCAATAAAAAAATGAAAGATAACTTTACAAAAGCATCTCCGGGACGTATGATGTACAATACAGTTTTAATCTTCATCGCAAACAGATATTTAGACAAAAACATCGTACTTTAAAGTATGACCACGAGACGAGAGGAAAATGGATTCCAGATTCGTGGATAAAAAATGTATCTTACGTCAAAGAATTACTATTCACGGAAATTTTTCAACCTTAAAACATTTGCATATGATAGTGGTTTTTACTATCAACCAGACTGCCTGGAGCTCAGCATATTTCTCTTTACCTTTCCAATTGTTCCAGTTCTCACGACGAGTTTTATTTTCATTCCAGAGAAAGAACTCTCACAGCCTCTGCAGCGATGATGTTTATCGCATTTTCAGTTGATGAAAAATGTAAAGAGAAAAATTGTGTCCCCTCTAAAGAGATTGTGGGTCTGTTGACCATCACATGGGTTTCCCTCTCTTCCTTATATATACATCAGCCCAGTTTCTCTCCGGCGGATCAAAAGAGATCGGGATTTCTCCAATTGGGATCCATTTGGGATCTGCCAGTCGCCAGGGTTTTTTAGGTCGCGAAAAAAACTCTCCAAATGGGTCATAATAAAATGGAGGTCAAGAACATTTTGTGGCTGAGTCGTGTCAAGAATAGTGAAGTCCTTTAGGGTGACGCTCTCTGAATGCAGAGCCATTCCCGTTGAGCGAGTAAGAAGGGAACTAAAAAATACGACGGTACTCTGCGGTCAAGATAATAAACCTGTAGAAAAGCGCCCAAGTGTTGAATTCGTAATAAAGGAGTTGGAGAAGAGAAGCATTAAAAGTTATTCGGAATACTTCTTCAGTATTATTACGTATACGTTCGTGAAATTTAATTAATGAAAATTCTGTCGAATTTAAATTTAACTCTATTTTAATGACGTGTAAGATCTCATTTCTTAATTAATTGGAGAGCTTGGAACAGAATCCATGGGTTATCTTCAATTTTATAAATATATAAACATCATTAATCATACATAAAACGATAGATTGAATAGTTGAGTTTTCTAAGTTTTAAGTTAAGCTAAGTTTTCTATTCCAGTTGTACGAAATCGATTTATTTGAAGCCATTAGTGTCGTCATTTATCATCACTTTATTGAATTATATAATTAAAAGCTGTAAATGCTTTTATAGTAAATTTTATTTTTTAGTCTATGACTACCAAGTCAAGCATATAAATGAATTATATTTGAACAAAATATCATAAAGAGTAAGTAAGAATTCTTTCTTTCTCATAATTATGAAACATTAAATATTGAACAGTATCTTGTCTCATTGTTAATACTTACTAATAATTGCCTGTAATTCTCATTTTACGTGCAAAAATTTCTATTCGCTGTCAATATGGTTTCTGTAAACAGTTAATTTTAGACTCTGATGCTCTGAATGTATTGGGTTCGCGATGTATAATCTCAAAATACGTTTCCAAGCGCCCGTAATTCCGATGGACATTAATAGATGGGGATTTTGAAAACCGCGGAATCAACTTGGAATGCCGGAGGCGGACAAAAATAACTATTTCGATTCGGAAATTTCCAGATGATCCCAGCCTCTCAGTATCTCAATGAAACGAAATCCGCCTTCATTTCCTTCATCCCCACCTCTCCACAAAACCCCATTAATCCAATGATCACGATGGGAAAGGGTTGCGAAAAAACAAGGCTTCGATTTCCCATTCAAAGCTAATATTGTTCCCTCTTTCATAACTGGCTCTTCTGAACGTCACTTTTCCTCTCCAGGCGCTAAAACATACCACTCGTTAATTTCCTCTCCCCCAACTTTCCCTCTTATAGATTGACTTCGAATACAGAATTGGATTTCATACCAATTCGCTTCTTTCATTTGGCCTTTCCATGTTGGAAGCTAGGTCGGAAAGAATTCGACACTCAGCGATGGTTTCTATCGTAGAATGTATGTTGTCAAGGGTTGTTGACGTAAAATGGCGGAGTTTTTCTGTCAATTAGAGTCAGTGCTCGAATGGCGTACTATACCCTTCGTCAGACTGTAACTTTCGAATTGTTCGCTAATAGAGGATTTATGGAGCAGACTAATGATTCAATCACTGAAGCAGATACTTTCAGAAGATGTATCGTCATCCAATTAAGGTGAAAACGCTGATTTTAAGAAAACTACAAGTTACGTTAATTGCGTAAATAACTAAATTAAATGCAGCGAGAGTTACGAGAAAAATTTATTTTTACATAATCTCTTTCATAGTTTCCAAAGAAATTCAGCAAAATGGAGTCCCTTCATTTATAAAGAAATATATAAAATCTTTTTAATCAACGAAATGCATATTTTTATCCATTGAAAATCCAAACTTTAAATCTAAATATAAGCGGTATTAAAAATTTCAGCTATTGTTTGCCTAATAGATGAGCTGCTGATACATTACATAAAGTGTATTAATTATTAAAACCATAGTATTTGCATTTTAAACAATAAAATAGAGGAAATTCTGTGAAAAAAGCATTGTTTAAATTAAAAAATTAAATACCCAAAATATTTCGATTTGAGGTGGAATAATTTCTATACAATAATTTCTAAATTTATCTACAATCTTGAAATTGACGCCCGCAATTGACAGGAAATTGTTATTTTATGCAAACAAATGATGAGAGTATCATTATTCAGTCGAGTAAAGTACAAAACACTTTCGTGGAAACCAGATTCCAAGAAACCCCTTGAAGTTTTAAAAACGTGTTGTTGCCACATCTGGAAACTATTAAAGCGTTCACTTGTGTGACTTCCAAAGGGAAAGTTTGAAAAAGGAAAGGCCCTTTCTTGAATCTATTACGGGGACCACTCTCATAGATCCTTCCCAGCTTGACTGACCTAACCACTGAACTACCTCTTACAGAGAAACTACCCAACAAACCCTTCCAAAGACTACTTCATTCTCCTGGAAGCTTCACCTAAGCAATTTTCACTATGACTTTTCACCAAAAGTTGCGTTTATCCTCAACTTCTTGAAATTTCACTAAAACAATGTAAACCTTCAAGAGAGATCCAAAAGTAAAATCATAATATATATTACTTAGGATTAGAATAAAATTATGGTTATAGTATGCATTGTACTTCCTGATTACGAATTAATTCCTTTAATAACAGTCAAAACTTAGTTGGTTTTAATAACGTGAGCTAAATGCAACATTAAGAGATGACGATGGGAAAATCGTGGATACTGATTCTACAAAATAACATTTGTTTAGAGTGTAATTTGAGATGATATAATATAAAAAACTATTTTTGAGAAAGACAGACTACGATTTGGAATTTATTCTTTAATTCAAACTTACTGATATTTAATTCTCTTTAAAGATGGAAAATTCATCAAAGTTTGAAAAATTACGAGAAGTTGTTACCATGAATATACACTCTCATATATATCCAAACAAAAAATTATTGAATATCTTCAAATTAGTCAACCTCTTAGGTTATCCGATATGTGAACGGCAAATGAGATGTCACTGTAGAAGTAATCGATGGTTTCTATTTTAATTCCCAAAATAGACATATTTTGACGCAAGAACCGGGTGTCAAACTACTCATATGGCATTTTTTATTTGAGAAAACATCCATAAACCTGAATTCCAAAGGGTGTCGTATACTATTCCGTCATTCACCCATTAGAACGTAACGCACGCAAATGATTTGTACAACTCGTCCTTTCCCACGCCCATTAATCGTTGGAAGCAGTTCCCATACGCCATTGGAATCGCAACCCGTTCTGATTTCCCAAAGGAAGTACGCATCCATCGCAATTTTAAAAATCCTAATCCTTCAATGAATGTAAACAGCTTCTTCGCTAAATCACACACTCTCGATAAATCCCACACATTTATCTCCCCTTTTGAAGGGGCACTTTTAATACTTCGATCGCGGAATTTCCCCCGTTTGCCATCGCGATAAAAAAACACGCATTAAAATTACGAGCGCTGGAGTTTATCGGCTAAGAAAAATGGCAGTTCATTCTCTTTTATGGGCCGAGAGTTGAAATCGCCCGATTATGAAGGGTCCATTCGCAGAAAAGATAATTCAGACGGCTGGATGAAACTCGGCTGAGGACGTTAATAAATTTCGCATTGTTAGAAAACCAGTTCGAGCTCTTTTTTCTCTTCCAGTAATCCAGCCGCTGACCCGGCTTTTATCGGGAGGGCGTGGCAGAGGGGGAGAAAATAAACAGAGGCCAAATACCTTTCCGAGCCTCATTTGGGTTTTATTGTTCTCTTTTGCTTTTGGAAGAACCGCCGGATACCTGAGCTCGTGCTTAACGTAAATAGAATGGATAAGAATATTATGGGAAATTGGAAATCGATAGGGAACTGGAACGATACTTAACAATAGAGCTTAATTTATAGGTCGCGATGGACTCAGAATTAAGCTGGATTCATGGCCGGTTTTCAGTCCGTAAGAGAGAAATAGACTAATTTGATAAATCCTCGAATGACCTAATCTCTTTAGTATTAAATAATAGACAACAAAAGAATAACCTTCGTAATATGTACTATCCGTAGAATAATATATAAAAGTTAAATCATGAGTTTCATGTGTTCAGAAATTCGCTATATGAAACAATTTACTTCATCAATGCTATTTCTTAAAATATAAATAAACCTCAGCGCTTAGTTGATCATCAAAAGAGGATCATGATCTGAAAAAATCAAACTGAGAACCAATGCAGGTATTTCGCTTTAGAGATTATATTTTAAAACTCCTTTTTCCCATATTAACTCTTAACCTGTTTTTATGACGGGTTATCGTACAGCTATCGTATGGAATATTAACCTATCGATGAATAGTATAAATACCCAATGCAGCTCCGAATTTTTCAGAAGGATTTCCATTGTTTGGGAATCACCAACTTATACATCGTAATTAAACATTGCTTTGATTGATTGTTTGAATTCTGTTAGTCAATTAACCTGAATTAATTCCTGGACAGGATATTCAAGCATATTTTTAATAATAACCATAAATTTGATTTGGGAATAAACTTTCTTAAAAATGAAAAGAAAATTTATATCCTTAAAACAGAAATTAAAAGAGAATTATTGAATGTTGGTTAACATTAAATTTATTGATATTAAACGGCTTAAAGAAAATGTTCGCCAAATACGAGATAACGACAAGGTAATATAAATTTTCAATTATTTTTATTCGTTGCAATTTATTGTACCTATATAAGAAGTATGTATCACCAATTTATCATCTTAGTTCATTCATATTAAGGGCTTTTATTTCCGAGCAAGAAACTCGTTCTTGCCACGATGATAACCAAGTGGGAAGTCTTATGAATCCGATGCATTTATCGAAGACTCCCGCAACCTACTTCCAACCAATTCCATACGAGCGAGATTGATCGCGTTGTTGTGCTCATTCGATTCAACACATTACCTCTGAGCAATTAATGGGAATTAAGCAACGGAGTAATTGGATCATTCGGTACGCAGTTGATTTGCTTAACCCACTCCTCAAAGGGTGCAGATGGAGGAAATGAAGTTCATCTGAAAAGAGGGAAGGAGTGGTGCATTTTCCGAGATGCAGGATTGAAAAGAGAGGGAATATCAACAGATGGAAACGAAGCGCAAACTCTTGAAAACGGGATCTCCTTCGCAGTGAGATCCTTAAACAATTGACCGTCCTTCCTTTCTGTCCAATTGGAAAAAAAGGGTTCGTAACTTTTATCGAGAGAGTCTCGAAGCGAATAAATGGCACGTTAAGGACTAATGGAGGATTCGGTTCGACCGCTAAAAGACGGAATTGGTCCCTGAAGAATACGATGCTGCAATATTCGGGTTTGAATCGTAACTTTCCACCGCTTGAGAATCGAGTGTTGACTTATTCTATAAAAATGTGTTTTATAATAGAAAAGAATTACCTTTTCATAACGAGGAAAAATCGTGAAGTTATAATCACAAAAGAAAAATAGCGATGTATAATAGCGATGTGAATTTACTGATGAAAAAACGAAATTTTAATTAAATGCATTTTTAAACATGCGCGTATCATTTCAAGAATACGCTTTAAAATAGCAGGAGATAATTTATTTTATAATCCAGTGATAAAAACGCCTGTTATTAAATTTAAACTCTTTTAGATAGTCTTGTTATCTTTAATCTTGTTTGCAATAGTTTAATACAATTTTCCCAGTGCTTCTGATTTAAAAAGCAGAAATGTAAATATAACTGAAGACCATATTTGCTCTCGAAAAAATCCCAGACGTAGAGAAAACATGAGATGATGAACTTCAAACCTTGATGAACTGAGTACATAAATCCGGAGCGACTTAGAATTCCTAACATGGAACGCCGTGGAAGATGCTAAGGTACATACTAAAGGTCGAGGATAAAGCCAGGAAACTTTTTAATATTACGTCATTGCAAACGTTTACGTGAAGTATCCTCAGAATGAAACAATGGAATGAGAATCAGAGTTTGATAGTTTTATGTTGGAAAATCACGATATAATATGTCGTTATAAAATAAACTTGCATCTTAATGTCCAACTAACGTTAGCGATAATTTTGTGCGGCATTCTTAGATAATATTCATTTGTCGATAGTGCGATTGAAAATATATTTGCAACATCCTAATCTATATAGATTTTGCTAGTGTAATGAAATATCTGTCATTATAAGCTTCTTTCTTGTAGAAATAAGCAAATTGATTTCCTTTTACCCTCAATGGATTACCAATTCTTCAAAAGCAGAGCAATTTGAGCCACCGCAGCAATGGCGGAGATGCTATGAGAAAAACCATTCGAAATTGGGTAGCAACGGCGATCGATCAATATTTGGAGGGGTTCTTTAAAACGCGCGTGAGAAACGCAGAGTAAATGGTGCATGAAATAATTAAGCCCTCGAGTAAGATGGAGTGGTCCTTAAACGAGGATGTTTCAACGCTAAAAATGAAGCAGCACGAGAAAGTTGATGGATTATTTCTCCAAGGAAAGAAATTGTCTCTTTTTTATTTCCCTTTGATAAGTTTTAGAGGTTTTATTGCATTAATGGCGCGGAACGTATTGCCTGATCCGAGGGGAATGTTTTTAGGAGTTTTTTTATGATGAATTACGAGAAATCCGTCGAAACGATGGTAATGTAGCACTTTTAAAATGGCGGAAATCTTCATTATTACGCCTCCGATTGACTTTCTACCTTAATCCGAATCCTCAAAATCACTTCGAATCGTAAAAAAGCCAATAAAAAGGTAAAATATGTGGCTTTCTGAGATCCTAAATTTAACTCAAGCGTTATAAAAGCGAGGAAAATAAATTCTCGATCTTTTAAAGAATAGAAGGAAAGGCGATGAAGAAATAATAGCCAATGGACATATTACATATTTATACTTAGAGTTTCATTGCTATTGCAAAATTTTTTCAATTGTTTGAAGAAACCTCCAGCTAATGGAAGATCTGTCCCTGGTAAAGGTCTCCTTTCTAAGCATTGCAAATATGCGAGATATTTCAAGAAATAATTTGGTTCAACTTTCTTCGAACTTTCTATTCTTAAAAATCTCATAACAAACCTTTAGGATAGAATATTTTCAAAGTAATTTCATTTTTCTAATTAATTTCGCTGAAAACCTATAAGTTGTTTTCGATTCACATAATTATTCACCTTAGGCTTCCTTGCCTTTGAAATTCCAAATTATTTCTTTAATATTTCTATATCTATTGATGGTAGAAATATTGTTTAATTTATGGAAATTTTCAAATTTAGGTTAAATTAATGAGGTTCACTTTGAATACAGTTTATCAATGCTTATTTTATTAGTTTTTAATTAAGTTTAACTTATTCACTAATTTCTTTTTCCTATATAGTAATATTAGACGAAGTCAATTTCGTGAGTCTACTCTAATGACCAGAACAAAATCAAAAGAACCTATATTATTCTAATCCAAATCTAAAATTTATGTATTTGCTTCCCCACAGCTAAAATTGAAAGGCCATCCTATCATTTCAGACAAACATACGTAATCCATAAAAAATTCTAATTCGACAGAACTAAGTTTGTTGACAAAGTTCAAGATGTCCAAAAAAGACTGAAATCTATCTTACGTAATATCCATATTCGTCCATCCCATTCGATGTCTGGCAAAATCGACTACGCTGTATCATCTCCGTTTGAAATGTATCACTTGAATAAATTCATATGAGACCTCGTTTGTCGCGAAGGCATAAGAAGCCAACAGGCATTTCCGGCATCTTACATGCGAGTGTCCTTTCGTGCAAAAAATGGAGCAAAAACCGATCCTTGAAAATGCAATACATTCGCACGAGGCTCCGACCGCAGCGTCCACTCACGCTAAGTGTCAAGTTCACAGTCCCGTTGCTACGAAATGAATTTAGCGCGTTTATTATCGGACGTGGGAAGATGCGTATCCAAGGGTATTCGATATTTACAACGGCGCACTGAGAGTGGGTGGAAGGCGCCGAATGTCTTTTTTGCATTCCTATAGGGCGTCCAGAGTGAATTAAAAGATGACTGAACGGTTACAGATGGAAAAATGAGGGCGCATGGCCTCGAGAGGGCGTTTAACTCCAGAGACCCGAATTAACGACGTCGATTAATGCTTCGATTTCACGCATTCCGATTTTCGATGTCCCTTCCAAAGGAAATTCCCGATATGGAACGCCGATAACGAGCTGTAAGTGTCCGGTGGATTTTTGGTAATTTTCCTAATTTCTGCCGTATAATAGTTCGTTTAACTCCGACGTGTTAAGTCGTGCGGATTTACGAGTCAATTATTTCCGATGCTAATTATTTAAGTGAGGAATTCCTCTGACGTGCGAAATATTTTTGCACATGAAATTCTTCTGTGTGTTAAAGTTAGAATTCTCACGATGGTTAGAATACCTTTTCTGCTTAGTCTGCAATAATTAGATTTCGCGAAAATAGACTTACAGAAAAGAAAACAGGCTCAAAATCTAATGGAAGGGTGATTTATTCTGTTTAATCGCTAAAAAAGTGTACATCTAGTGGATTATTTGCGTCCGAAGATTTGGAATGAAGATGTTGAAATGGACTATTTTCTATATTTGAATAATCAAACGGTATTACGAAAGGAGAAATACTGAATACGATATGTTTGCCTTCCTTCTTTTTAGGCCTAACATAAAAGTAGCTTGTTCTTTCAACTTTTGTAAAAATAAGTATCTACTAAAAATTCAAATGAAATACTGAAGTTTAAATGTCGCAAAAATTTATTCCGTTTCATTCCACTAAAATAATTTAATTCCAGATGAATTTCAATATGAAATACATTAGAAATGAATTTAGAGTATCTTATACCTTCCCTATAAATATTAAGGTTCTAAAAAGTAAATCGAATGAATCGTTTAATTCAGCGCTTAACCGAAATAGTCGAATCCTAGTCTCGATAAATCATCTCTAAAAGGTATTTCTCTTCCGTAGATAAAATAGCGCTTTGAAAAGGAAATATTCTTCTGTATCTTTTACTTCAGAACGGAATCACTAGCTCCATTGGCAACTGAACTTCATCCAAAAATTGAAAATTTAACACTCACTTCTCGGAATAGATTTCATCGAAAGAAATGCCCGTTTGAGTGTTCCCTTTAAGTTTGAACATTGCCTGTCTAAATTCTGATTTCATTTTTCTATGAGAAAAACCTTTTCCAGATCATTGGATATCATTGATGGAGGAAATGTGGAAACGGCTTTTAGGATTTATATTTTACTGAGCCGAGGCCCCATTATGAATTATGAAAAGCTCAACGATTCGAGAGGCTATGGTATAAAAAACCTTAGATGTCTCACAGTTAGCTGATAGAGATTAAGTGCTTTTCTATTCCACGATGAATAAATATAACTTTTTGTCGAAGAATACTTTGCTTTGATAGGAATAGATTATAATCCGCTGCTCTTGAATGAAATTAATACGTTGCTATATACGATGCCAAACATTAATAGATGGAATATTTTTGATTTTAAAATTTCGACACAGAAGAGGTCTTTTTCATTATTTATTTTATTTGAAAAAACGTTGAACATGGAGTTAATAATCTATTTTAAATCATTCAGTCCGCTTACATTAGTTTTACGGCCATTAAACTGCTCGTACCGTAACTTCTCTGCCCTTTCAAATTTCTACGTCATACCAAAAGGAAAGATTTTCCTATTCTAATCCATTTAATCTCATTTTATCTCTTAATGACTTGTAAACTTCATCACGCCAATTCAACCTCTTCCTTTCACCGGAGTTTATCTCAGAAAAATAATGAATATTTGAAATCTCGAATAGGCTGCTTTCGTTTTCATACGATAAGAATGTTTAATACGTTAAAATAAAGCCTAGCAAATACCTCGAAATACCGTATAATACAAATTTAATCCACAGACTTAGTAAACAAAACTCAAAAGGCAAATCTTTACTTGAAGTAACAAAAAACGTTCTTGACAGCTTCATCAAACCGTAAGGCTGACAAAATCTACAGAAGGTCATTTCCTCATAAAGTAGCAATATCAGAGGCAAAAAACCAAACTCCATCATTGCGGATAATCGACATCCCTTCCGTGGGGGAATCAAATTGTGTAAGAAGTTCACCCCTCCATTTTCCGGTGCATTTCCTTTCGATGGAACTCCAAATTGAAAAATTTCCGGTGTTTCGGAGGAAATGAATCAAAATATCATCGGCAACTTACTCTATGAGATGCCGTCATGCTGAAAAATGAAGGCAGTTAGAGAAAGAAGGGATGAAATGCGCGTTTAAAGGCAGTGAAGAGATGACAGGAAACAAATAGCAAAACCATGGGCTGAGATAGGACTAATTTCTATTTTCTCTTATCACATTCCGACGCTGTGATGCGTAAATAAAATCGAGTCAAGACTCCATACATTATCCGAGGACTTTCGGTGAAATGATACTACGATTCCATTAATCTTAGCCTTGTTCACGGACATGATATACGAAAGCCAATGAGGTGTGATTAACGATGAATAATGATATTCATTTCGGCTCCGCTAAATGTTGGGAAAAGTGCTATCCATATCGTTATTATGATAAATTTACGTTAACTCGTTCAAAGCAATTCTTTTTATAGCGAGTAGCTGAGATATACCCTTTTCTTGTTCAGCCTCATTCAATCACTCTTGCGGAAGATTAATTTTAAACCAGTATTAGGTAAAAGTTAGCCATAGATAATATTTCTTCGGATATTTTATGTTCAGATGTACGCAAATACCGCTACATTATAATGAAACAGAGTGATTGAGGTCAATCTCATAAAACTACCTTTATAATCACAGTAACACCAAAGATTGATTTTTAAAGCTGTGAAAGAGCATTAATGATGTGACTGACATTTGTGGCAATTATTTTCTTACGTATGTCGCATCGAAACCATAAAATCGCTGATATTGGACGAGAAACGCCAAAAATGAAGAATGCCCTCATTTCTCGGCCATTTTCCTAATCTACGGAAAAAATGTCGAATTCGACTGCAAACGAAGTGTTCAAACAGAGAGATCTGTATCGAAACAAGACTCTATTCCATTACGTTCACTCATATCGAAAACCGATAGCATGCTAATCTTTCAGGAATTCCCATTTCAAACTCGATTACAGGCGTCTAGACCTCTGTTTTCCATTGTCGTGACTCAAAATATTGAAAAATCTGAGAGAAATTTGTTCGAATTCAGATGATCCTATATAAAACTATCATGTTTGAAGACTCATTGCATTGCATCTTTATCAACATCAGTTAAATGACTCTAATTTGTTACTTAACTATTACCATTATTTACCTCCAGTTTAAAAACTTACTATTCTAATTGAATAGATATATACATATATAAAGTATACGAACCTTTGAAAGTAGCAGAATATTGGGAAAGATTTATGACAACATGAGCTGCATATGTATTGGGTACAAATCTTTAATTATCGATTACAATTCATCAAAAGTTTTCAAATCTCGCTACGATATGATAACTATCTTTATCGCATAGATACCTTAAACTTATGGTATCTGTTTGATTCTACTACTAGTTCAACAGACGGCCTCAATTAATCAACAACGTGAATATAGGGTTTCAGTCAATGAGCCAAAAAAGATCGGAGGAAAGTATGCTTTTCAGGTACACGTGTTTTGGAACCTCACAACACGGATTTCAAGGTAGTAATTAGCTGAGAGAGAGCTCATCATCCCGATTCTACTCTCGTCTGCACTTCGATGCACTACACCGTCCTTGAGGGAAATCGAATTGTGGTTCTCTCTGCATAATTTAATGATGGATTTCGGACTTTGGAATCCGACAAATTAAAGCGTAATTAAGTACGATTCGTAGTTTGTTTTCATGATTCGAGATACATACATTTTGGACGATTATAATTTATCCATGAACAACAAAATTGTTACAATGGGTTTCATTTTACATTCGGAACTGTATTAACAATTTGCGAAGAAGTTTGCTGATAAACTCTTAAAAACTTCAAAATAACAAATATATTAGACGCAATATTTAAATAATAAAGTATCTTATTCGCCCTTCCTTTTAGCGGCGAGAAGCTCTTCTAACGAACATTTTTTATCGAAGAAACAAATGCAGATCGACTTCATGTTGGCAGCACTCCCAGAATGCTTGCCGATTCCGCTTAAAATGTTGCCAAACCGATTATCAGATCTTTTTCGAACTTTTGAATGAATTCTTTTCAGACTTTTGTATCACCATTTGCTCATTCTTTCAAAGTATTGCTAATATTAAATATAATGATCGTATGATATATTTGGTATAAAATAAAAGTTCTGTTTATACATTTTTTCTCATAAAAGCTCGTAAAAATCGTAGATCAGTAATCGATGTAACCATATGTTACTATCAATATTACTCCACGAAGAGAAGAAAGAAACATTGTTGAATTAAGTTGAAGAACCCTACAGTGGTAACGATATAGAAATACATACGTAAAGTATGTGTATATATTTACATGTATTCATAGTAAAGTTAAGTTATAAGAGAACTTTACGTAAATTATCATAAGGATGGTTTTATAACATGACTTTACTTTGTACAAATTATAAATACCGTGTAGAGTATGGCAGAAAAAGGTAGCATCGCCTACCGAAAATTCAAAATCTTCAACTCCATTGCGCAATTACTCTTAATTCCCTTCGCAAAGTATCGCATAAATCCTCGAGTGCTCCGAAAACTGGTTACTTTAGGCCATCGCATTGAAAAGACGGGCCTCGAGGAAATGTTATTTGGCCTCATTCTTGGCGGGGAGAGTGAACCAACTCTTCCACAAACGAAACAATACAAAAATGAAAGGAATCCCGTCTGAAACCATCTTTTTTCATCTCTTTCGCTGCGGGAGTAGAAGGCGAAAATTCCGCGAACTTTTTCGATTTAGCAAAAATAACGAATGAAAAACTTTTTCTTCCCTTTTCCGGGCGAAATAATAAAAAATACGCGGCAGAGAATTCGAGCCGACTTGTGATCCTCAAGCAGCCACTTCCTAGAGCCGAGGATGGAAAAGGTAAAATTTATGACAGCGGAAGAGGAGATCCGGATGGTACTTTTTAACATACCGCTTGCTGAGGAAAAGTATCGGAAAACAAGTTTTAATAAAACACGTAACAATACGACCAATAACGCGCGTCGGTAACCCGCGGCAAAGAGCTCTCTGTACTGCGGGGCGATGAACTTGCAACTCCATCCCCACCGAGGTAGGGAAGGGGGTGGAAAAAAGAACTATATATTCCGACGTAATCTCCGACATAACCCCCCTTCCTCTCTCCCTACGCCATCCCCCACTCCTCCGCTCCCTACAATCGATTCCCTTGCGGCAGCAATGCCTCATCCAAAGAAGACGTGTACCCCAAGATCCTTTTCTAGGACCCCTCCTTTTTAAAAAAGACGCCGTGGCCCGGAGAGGGGGAAAGACGGCGCATGAGACATATACCTCTTTTGAAAACCAAGTAGGAACTCTTGAGGACTGCAAGAGAAAGGAGGAGGATGAGTTTCTAATTCTCCAACCCTCCGCGCTATCTCGGACGCGTTCTTTTTCTTCTTCACGCAACAGAAGGGGGATTTGAATTAAGCGACTCCGCATAAATCGCCATAAAGATCCGTCGGAGGAATAGCAATGGGACGTCGCTGAAGTTCGTTCTCCCCGATTTTCGGGGGATCGATTAATTCGTGGAAGTTTCTCTTATTCGAGAGTTTTGCGCGAAGTTTGTTCGAAGGTTTAAGAAGAGTGATGGACGGCCGAGGAATAATCTCGTCATCAGTCGAAGGAGTGTCGTGCGAATGAGGGATCGCGGAATAGAGTTGTTCTCGTGGAGTGACACTCTGTCGTTGGGCGTGATCTTGAATGTACAACTAGTTCCAATATTGTTTCGTGCCGTGTGTACTCAGCAGCGATATATGCGGGGATGTACAGATGGAAACGTTCCCTCTCGTATGCGATTCCTATGTACGAGATTGAATGATCTTTTGGAGGAGACGTACTTGATTCCTCTCACGGTTCATAAGCAATTCACTTTATCAGCGTTAATGGGACAAAATACTAAACGCAAGTTATGTAATGCGTGATAACGCGGTTATCAGCCAGCAGATTGCGAAATGATTTCTTTTGCTTTCTAAATAAATATGCATTAAGTTATCAATTCAACTATTTCTGAGACCTATGATAAATTATTTAAGCTCTCGACGTCTCCTTTTATAGAGCTATAATTTTTTACATCTATCGAATTACAGTATATACAATCGATCAATAAAAGAATGTAAGAACGGCTAATTTGAAAATTGTGCGCTTTCAAAAGTTAAATTAATTGAGAAAATATGGGATGTAGGAATATAGAAGCCAATTTACGAAATTTGAGCGATTCTTGGCTCAGATGTAGCGCGGATGATCGTGGATCTCATTAAATATAATTAGATTTCCCTTTCGGAAGAAAGAGCTCATGCGTAAACAGAAACATCCAACGCTTTAAAGACGCAAATATTATACTAGTACCTTCATTCCTTGATAAATGAATTAATAAAACGCTGGAAAATTTTCGAGTGGTATATTATGCAAGAATGAATAAGTCATTTCCGTAGAAAATTTTTAAGTTTACAATCTCAATTCAAAGTTTAAATTGATACTCGAATGTCCTACTTGGAAATGTCTGATGTTAAACTATTAATTCAAATATGAGATGCATATTGAATTGACATATTAACATCAACTGATATTTAATTTTTGTTAATGCATTAAGGGGATTTTTATATAAAAGCGTCCAATTTATGCGGGAATGAAAAAAATTACCTCGAAGGCTTCTCTCTATAAAATGATAGATACCCAACTATTAGCGAAAAGGTATCCTCTAAGCCCTTGTTTATCTTTTCAGTGGAGGGAAAGGTTTAACTATGGAATATGACATCACTTCTCATCCTGCATTACGCTCCCTACCCCCAACATCTGGTAGACGACGATAAAATGAGAAGGAAATCTAAATGCAAGCAGAAAGCCTCCAACACGCGAAGAAAAGTAGAATAATCGAATATTCTTCATTTATCACGTGAAAGAGTCTCCACTCAATATTCGCAAGGCCTCAATATCTGCAATTGAAAGCTACCGCATAATTCCTTTCCGAAATTCCGCCAATCGGATATGGCCTCGATCGAAGCGATTTTTCGACCCAATTAACAAATTTTCCATCGAATTTACCTTTCATTAAAAGGCGCTGACGCGATGGAGAAAGGAGATCGAACAATGAGATTCATTAGATTCGCGGAACGAAAATCAGATCTCGATCAGTAGAGAGTCCTCCATCGCGACATAACCTCTTTCCGATCCAGTTCCTTGGCAACCGAAAATAAATCATCGCTAAAACCTTAAAACTTGTTTGCAGGCCCAGGCACCGCCCATCTCGTTCCATTAGATTAATACAAAATAATGAGAGGTCTGAAGGAAGGGATTTTCGCATCTTTTTTGTTCGAGTGATAGATGCGGCGTTCCCTCCCGGAGCGCACCTTGAGATCCTTTTTTCATTATTTTCGGTGATTAATGAATGAGATTCCTTCTTCCGCCAGAAGCGTCTCGATGCAATTACTCTGTTCGATGCGCATTTCGCTATTGTTCACTTTCCTCTGCTTGAATCGATGCGCCACTGTTTCACATCCAAATCTCGCGTCAAACGAGCAACAATACCGCCGTGTGTAAACCAAGAAACATCTCGGTTCGGTGAAGCTTTTATCGTCAATTGAATTTCATTTCTATAACCAAGAATTATGCAGAAAAACTCATTTTTAATGTTCGACCAATTCCCATTTTACATTTACTTGGCTTTCGGAAGACTTACGATTATGAGCATAAAATAAAAATTAATTTAAAATTGGTTGGTTGGTTGGTTCGTCTCGAAACAAGCACTTTGTATGGTTTATATAAGGATGGATATTTTATACATTTACATCCTCTTTTTGCGAGTTAAATTTGATAAGATCAATTGGTAACTTGGACTGTTGGAAAAATGAAAGTAAATCGGCGATAACAGATATCTAATCAACGTTGAAATTACATTGTGATATACAAGAAGAGCTGGCTCAGAAATAAATCGATTTATCGCAATCCACTCGTAATGAAACTTATCGGCGATCCTTGTAAATCAGAAGTCAGCATTTAGGAGAAGTATTGATGATGCTTTTGAGCGATTTTTAGAAGATAATCCTTTCGATTTAATTTTCACACCCTTCGAAAACTCAATGGGATACCGTCTCATTAAATGGGACCCTTCATCCAGAATACTTTGCGACCCAAATTCTTCCAATGAAAGAAATGTCGAGGACCTTCTCCAAAAAAACGAATGGATTCGTCCGGATATTCGTCACATTTTTTCCAATTCCTATCCCCGAATTTATTTATACACCTGCGTTTCTTCCTTCAAAGGTCGCAGTTTTTCTACATTCTCCAGGAATGCCTCGGTTAATTAAAGAACCGCTTGATTTAATGGTCGATTCCGGAATTTTTATTTTAATTGGCGGAGATGGCGTATCTTATGAGATGGCCTTGAGTAGTATCAAAGGATCCTCTGCATAATGGGGTGCTGACACATTAATACATACAAGCTATAAGTGGAAGGCATTTCATATGACTCTGCCTCATTAAGCAAAACGCTTTTTCCCTTCTCATTACCAAAACATCTTCAAAATGAAAATGCTCGTTAGAATTTAAGTCGTATTCTAACGCACGCACTACTATATGTTTTAGCATCAGCTGATTTCTATAATCATGTGCCTTTTAATCCATAAGAATGTATACTTTTAGCAAGTGAAGAATTTCTGAAGCGTCTGTTTAGTGACTCTTTTGTCAAAAGTGAAAATGACTGAACGATTTATAATATATTAAAATATAATAGATTAAATCTTTATTGGTGAAACAGTTTTATCGATTATTTCAAAATCCAAAATGACTCGATATTTTATGAAGATTCAACTGAAATCTCTGTCCAATGGATAATTTAACTGATATTTTCTTATGAGATAAATTAATTTTCATCATAAGAAATTGAGATAGTTCGACAATTTACGGATTTCTAATTTTATAAATAATTTGATTTTTATGAAAAAATATTTTAGTGAATTCACAATTAGAATAAACTGATTCATAGTAGTTATTACGCAATTCAAAATATAGCGTCTAATTTTTATAAGAATAACAATCGAGACTTACTTTTGAACAGTGCGAAATTGTCTCTAAGTCACCTTCAATTTTATCTGTAAAATTCCATGTAAATTTTAAGATATTCTTTACCAAAATATATTTCCTATCTTCAGTATCAACCATTCTCTTGTGATATCCATGAAATGTGTTTGTTCAAAGTATCGGTAGATGCATATGGGCTCAGGAAATAAATAACAGATTTTCGATAAATTTTTCTTTATTACGCCAAACTCTTGCTGGAATATCTCCGCCTCACGGATACTTTATTCTTGATCAAAACACTTCTTTTAACATGGGCTGTTTTGCTGCATCATAAATCACACCGCCCTATCTGCACTGGAGTTTTCTATCGGAAATTATAAACTTGGACCACGTATCTCTCCCGTTTTTGCTGTTTGCACTTCCAAATGATTTTTTTTCCATGTCAAGAGAACGGAATTTTTCGCGAACGCCACACTTTTGAAATGAAGATTCATGTCGATTGGAGTGAAAGAGTTTTTTTGCCAGCTCATCTCCGTGCAAATTTGACTGCAATTTTTTTGCAGGTAGCACATCACCTGGTACACACGAAAGGACTTCTCTGGCAGTTGATTATAGCGAAGTCTAAGAGTGCTTTTTCTGCAATTGGGGAAATTTGATTTTGCATTCATTGGAGGCTTCTCTATCACGATCCATTTAGAGTCGCTAACATGATTTTTTTACGAAAACTGATGCTTTCTAATGAGGCCTTTTTCGGTGAAGTGAAACGCAAATGGGATGTTCATCTTCATGTATTGGAAATTTGCGAGTAGCAGAGAAAAATCTCTGTCAAAGATTTTTCAAAAAACATAACTATTTTATAAGAAACATACAAAAATTGCAAAATGGTATAATTTAAGGTAATGATAACAGCGTATTCTAAGTCAATCCACAATTGATATTTCATTATTAAGATGAATATTCGTCTAAAATTCACTAAAATTTTATAATAGCTCTTAATATTTCCTTAATTCTATTAATTGCAGATACTCTGATATTAGGAATAAACTTTTTTAAAATTGTTATTTCTCATAGGATTTTATCTTAGCAATAAAGAAAAATTCTGATTTCCTGCTATTTTACAAGGATAATGATGAATCTGCCGTATGTAAAAATCTAAATTACACTCCGTATCTCATGTAAACATTAAAGCATTTTGAGGTATCTTTTCATAATAAATTGAGTAAGAATGATAGATAAGATAAGAAAAATTAATCTCATTTTACTTTTAAACAAAATAAATTTCAACTAATAAATTTGAAATTTAATTATTCATCCATTCATTTATTACGTGAATATTATAGTATATAAATTTCAGATACTAACTATTGGATATCAGGAATAGAAAAGGTAAAAAACGAAGATGAATTCTTTCTACACGGGTTCGATTATTATTTACAGAAATTTTTATATAATTTGTAATCCAGTTAATAAATTCGGATTGCCAAAAGTAAAAAGAATATAACACAGATTTTCTGCTGTACGTTGGATATTTTGGTAGAAATTTAAGAGATACAGGATCACGAAGGGACGAATTCAATTTCCTTACTCTTTCTCGTACGTGATTTCGGAAGAGCACCTGACAAATAAGGATAACATCCTCAGTCGTATATTCTAAGGTTATAGATGACTGACATACATCCCCCATGCTTTTAGCCCGATTGAAAGGAGGGGTTTCCTAGCTAAGGAGAGCCGAAATAGAAAATATAAAGAAAAACCTTACGAGGCAAAATTTCTCCATTAGCCGAGACTTGAAGGATGACGTGAAGTAACTTCGCTCCGGCATTTTAGGAAATACGGACTCGAGTGGTTAAAGTACACACACCGATCCCACAAAAATCCCCTCCATCTGCAGAAAGTAAAACGCAGCAGTCAATCTTGAAGCGGTCTTCGTAGGATTTCGATGGAATTGATTCAAATCCCCCAAAAAAACAAACGTTGGAGAGATTGTGCTAAGAAAGATAATATTGGCGATGGATGTGGAAATGCATGCAGGGAAAGAAGAGTTCCCTGTGGCACACCGCCTGGGGCGAAGCACGCACGGTGTACGCGCAATCGATATACCCCGCTCTGACGTATTCCGTTATCATCGGAAAAATAAAGATGAGGATGAAGGAGTTTTCGAACAGCTCGCTTATTTTTATCTTCAAAAACACACGGCAGAGCGGAAAAAAATAAGGAGAGATTGCGCGCACTCCCTTCTTGCTCCACATCGGAAAAGTTGGAAGAACGACGCTTTCTCAATGGGTATGGCCCAAAAAACGGGAAAATCTCCGTGAAATCGACTTTTGAACCTATCGAGTACGGCCGAAGATTCTCAAAAACGATCGCTTATGCACGATTGAAATCAAGCAACGAAATCGCACTCTTCATATTTAAGTCGGTCTATCTTGAAAGATAAGATTTTATCGCTTGAATTCGGTTCTTATATTTTAATATTCTCCTCTAATATTATCATAGACAGAAAAATGTAGTCTAAGCGTACAAATATTACCTCTCAAAAGAATTCTAAGGAATCTCTTCATAGAAGTCACTTCGGGTAGACGAAGTTATCGAAAAAAAATAAGAGCTCACTCGAGTAACTTATGAATTCATTATACATCCAACTTGTGGTCAGATGTTAAAAAGAGTCTTATCCAAAATTCCGATAAAGCTTCTCTCTGACTTGATCCCAAAATAAAATCCGCAGAGCATCTCCTAAACATAAGAAACTGAAAATCAAAGTATATTTTCCTCCTTTCTTCCCGTAGGGGATTCTATAGCGTATAGGTACCTGAATAACTCGAGGTAAATTTTTTTTCGGAAAGATGAAGATTCGATGGAATCTCTCTGGTTATGAGGAAATATTCTTTCGTAGAGGGTCCGTAGATTTTCCTCAAGAAATCGGAAAGAATTTACTTTCTTTTAAGGATTGGATATAACTTTTAAAATACCACACACTTTCTTACGTTTGTGTTAAATTTAATAATGATACCCGAAATAATAACTGAAAAATTTAAACCATAAAATTCTTTACCTAGATTCCATAAATTGATGTTGAATTTTTTTGTCGGCCTCATGAAAACGATCTATATTCAAGGGAGAAGAACAACGGGATACGCGGGCTATGTTTCTTTTTTATTGCTTTATATTAAAAATAAAATATACAGCAAGTCAATTCTACTGGTGGCAATGTTTCATGCTTATTGCAGTTTTAGTTATTATTTTAATGAATTGTTTTTTGAGGATACAAACTAAAATATTAACACTAGGTATTTGAAGATAACGAAGGTAAAAGTAAAATATTAATACCAGATGTTAAAGATAAAATTTCAAACTACACATAGGCTACATATAACCTTTGCCAGATGTTACAAACATACGAAATTTCTCTCCACGTCCCATAAACGACAAGCGAAAAAGATAGAAACCGTCTGCCGAGTAAACCATTTCCCAACTCTTAAACGATACATTCCAAAAGGTCTACGATTCCCTCGGAGAAAAAGGAGTGCGATAAAATTAGCTTCGGCAAACTCCCCGAAACAAACTGCAATAACCTTAAAATACAGTGGAAAGCATTAGGTCTGCTCACAGCATGAACTCGCGCCGACCCCTGGTAACCACCGCTGAGGGGAATAGATTTCAACTACGGCCCCACCCAAGAAGTAATGGCGTAGGAAGGAGTCCCAACGATCGTAAGATTCCTCGACGGAAGCTGTCGCAAAGAAAATAATGGGAGTAAGAGGAGAAGAGGTGAAGGTTCAGAAAGAGGACAGATGGCCGTGGCTGAAAAGTTTCATCTTACGCTTAAAAATCTTTCGTATATAAATTGGCCCTGGCCGGTGTTACTTTGCAGACGTTGAGGATTTCATAACCGATAAAAATACAAGAGCTGTAACTGGCTCTTGGAAAAAAGCTCATGAAGAGAAAAAGTTTCTGTCCCAGGTGAAAAAGTTTGTGACGACTTTGCTAAAGAAATTGAAAGGTGAGGACTTCAAGAACAGTAGTCTATGACTTATTTGACGCGTTTGTTAAACTTGTTTGTTTGTTGCGAGCTTAAAACGTTGAGACGGATGGATTACAGAGGTTATCGACGTATTACAATTAGACCTTCCAATATCAATGGTTTCCTCCGTTAGAAAAACGTGCGTTAATTACGAGATTAGGATAATCGCCAGTTATTTCATTATTTTTTGGTTAAATATCCTTAATAATTAATTTTAGAATTTACGTAAAAGTCAGTGTCGATAGATAAACTTAAAATTGGTACTAAGTATATCTTTATTTTATGTCTATTATTTTTAATCTATTCTCAATAAAAATTCCATTAATAGTATAAGTAAATGAGCTAGTTTAAAATCTTTGTTTGAGAAATGATCCAATAAACCTATTAATACCAGTCCATGAAATCATCTCCAAGATGGAGTATTTATTAGCTGAGTCTTTTAATTCTCGAAAGTTTCGCTGAAGAAATGGACCAATTGATAAGCATTCAGCACTTAAGAAATTCGGAGATATAGCAATTTTTCAGAAATATATTATTCGACGATTTTTTCATCAAAATATTTTCATCGCAATAAATTTTTTGTAGCTCTCTTAAGGAATAACAACTCAGCCATTGAAGCGATGGCGCGTGGGTGGGAAAATATGTCGTGAAAGAAAATGTGAGTTGGAGATGAAAGAGACGAAAAACAGAAAATGTGGGCAAGACATCCTGGGAGAAGTGAGATTGCTAAAAGAGGAAATGGGAAGAAGCGAGGGGAAGACAAAACAGATGGTAGAGAAAGGATGTTTCCGGGAAAACCATGGGAGGGGCCAGTAATCGACGAAAAAAAAGGTTTTCCTGCAAAAATATCTCAAGTGGTATTACACCACTTTGTTGTAGAAGTGCGTGCATTTCATAAAATGATTCAGTTCCGCCACTTGAACATTTTTGAAAACAATGAAAGAAAGAAAAGATATGGATTTCGAACAGAGAGAGAGATTTATACAGGAAAATAAAGAGGAAGACTGACAGCGATTCTGCTGTGGAAACTGTTTCCTTGACGATGGCGATCCCTTTGCGGTGAAAGTGCTGAAACGAAACTTTTGTTTCCTGTCATTCAGTACGACGGTTCATCCCGACTAAAATTCCGTAAAATAAAAGGAATTAAATGAAGAGAGCGGATAATAAGACGAAAAAAGTAAATGATAATTCCGAGGAAAAAGAGTTTTTACCGAATTATATTCATATGCAACAAATGAGCGGATAATATACTTAAAGATAAATCAAGAATAAGAGAGATGAAGATAATAAAGGCAAATATACTTATTTATTTTAATAAAATTCGAAGGTGAAATTCTATTTAGGTTTGAAATCCCTATGATAGTCCTTGTAAAAATATCAGTAAAGAATGTTTTCTGTATATTTAAAAATAATCATAAATGAGAGTACAATTATAATTAAATAATAAACTATTAAAATTTGAAAATAACTTTACATTTAATAAGGAGCACTAAAGAGAAAAAATGCCTGTGAGTTCAAGTTAAATAATAATAAAGTATCCCTTAAATTTAGGAAAATTATTCCTTTTTAAGAACGTACAACGAATTTTATTTCAAAGAAATTAATTTATATTGTGTAAAATATCCTGCCCTTTAATAGAAAAAGCAGCAATATACACTCGGCAATAGCTAGAGGTACTGCAAGATACTGTGCCGGTAAAATATTTAGACAGCGAAACTCTAAAAATTTAAGAGGAGGTGCAATAGACACCGAACAGGTAAAGGTAGGAAAAGAGGGAAGTTTACGCAGCGGAAGCTGTAAAGGAGGAAGACATCGTCGTAGACCAAACATAAAATCCTCAAACGGCGCTGCGGGTTAAAACAAGAGGGAGGTGAACCTGCGAACCCTTTTTCACCGCCTGCGAATTAACCGGGGAACTTATAATCTCCTCGAAATAATGCCCCGATTCCTCGATTTATCCGAGCGTCTTTCGGCGCAGGTGCGCGGAGACGCGGGTTAATGCAGCCGAGGTGTTTCTGACGGATTATCCGTTGGTCCGCTTTTTTTACTGCGGGGGCAGTAAAAACGGGCGCAAGGGGGATTACTCCGGCAGAGGTATTTTATCTGTGCCCCCTAAAGGTGTGCGAAACGGAGGATCGATTCTCCAGGAATCAATTTGGGCGGCCAAGGACCATAATATCCACGGGTCCTGCAGCGGATTAATTAGCGCAGATGAGGGATGAGAGAAAGGATTCACCGCCTTAGAAATGTGCCCGAAAATTCCACTTTCGATGCGGACGCTGATCCAGGGCCAAGTTTCGCTCGTTTGCGGCTGAATGGATGGAAATTTCGGGAGGGATGCCTCCGTGGCTAACCACGCTTTATACACCTGCATTCTATAGTTTCTTTCTCGTCCATTTTTAGGAGCGAAATGCTTTTCGTAATTATAATATATATAGAGAATAAGGAAATACTCCCAAAGGAATGATACTCTTTTATTGTTAATAATAATAAAACGTCTCTATTTTGGAAATTTTGAGACACAAAGTCTCATATTCCATAAAATTTAATATATTTTATTGTACCATGAGATTTAGTTTTCTACGGAAATGTTCTATAATGAATGTTTGCTATTTATAAATGGAAACGAAGAACCATGAAATTACAGTATTAAAACAAATATTTCCTCTAAAGATGACGAAGTTTATTTTTATCTTTAGGGAAGACTTTTGACTCTTGGCGTGACATTCTTCTTAATATTACACTTATTGAACCGATGACATTTCAGTAAGGATCTGACTAATAGCTCTAAAGATAAATTCTTTTTAATCATTATGTGATCTCTCAAAACTAATGTATTACGTTGATGGGCTATTCGTGTTCCATTGAAAAATAAGAAGTAACTAAGCTAATGAGGAATAAAATATTACAATT
This sequence comes from Pantala flavescens, assembly GCA_020796165.1. Classification (NCBI taxonomy): domain Eukaryota; kingdom Metazoa; phylum Arthropoda; class Insecta; order Odonata; family Libellulidae; genus Pantala; species Pantala flavescens. Next base: position 53,060,572 of record CM036883.1, read on the forward strand.
TAAAGGCTTTTGACTGAGTTATTCATATTGTTACGTTTGAGTTGCCACCGTGTATCGAAACCACACGCGAATCATTTCAATGAAAACTCTTTGATGTTTAATTTGAATGCAATTTTCGATAATTAATTAACGAACAACTTCCGAATATTTTCTACGAATCCAGCAATGAGTTCTGACGAAAACAATAAATCGAGTCTTTGACGTCTTTCGATTGCACAATGATTAATTAGAAAGGAGCGAATTCACAAAGGAGGAATGCTTCGAAACGAGAGAAGCCGGAGAAAATCCTTTTGTAGTTTGTTTTGTCTGCCGATGTCGACGACAGAAATGCTGGAAATATCGCGGCCAGATATAGATGTGCGCATTCATACGCCAGGTGTGCGAGGGAACAAGGATTCCACACACATTCCCCAGTGGTTTTGACGTTGCGCTAAATGGATCTCAGCTTATGATAATCACTACGGTCAATGTCGTACAGCCCCATGAGACGAGACCCCCTACAGACAAACTTATCCTTCTATAGTCAAGGGACTGCACAGAGCATGTCGACAATGAAATGAGCATCCACTACACCTCTGCACGCCATCCTATCTAAGGAGTAAATACCGCTCTCAAATGAAATATAGAACGGTGTTCAGAACTGATTTTTGATCCCACAGAGGCTAGTTTTAGCAGATATATTTGCTCTTACTGCTTGAAATTATCAAATACCAGGCATATCCTGAGTGTGTTTGATTACTCTCCCATATTATCACCACTTTAATTCGCGTAAAATTAATGACTTTATTGGGTGAAGTAATACATTTTTCAAATTTGTAGAAGAAAACGTGTTTTCAATATATGAACTATAGACTTATCTTATTATTATTCTCCTATAACTAACGAGTATGCTAGATAATTGTACGTTACAACATACTGTACTTATACCGAGGAATGTTTAATATTTTAGAGTATGAGAGTATTTCTAATATTCTGAATATAGTTAAATGATAAATTTAATTAGAGGAATAACTCGTATCAATTTTCTATTTATCAAAGAAATTGATGAGATAAGTAATTAAAATAGTTATTCAGTAGATCGTGAAATTAGTTTCCGCTCTCCAAATCTGTACAGAATTTTTTACATCCAATTTCCATTTAGTCACTCTGCATTTCATTTTTCACTTCTCTTGAATCACAGGCGGCGAATACCTCCCTTTCCGAGTGAAAAATTCCCCTCTTTAAAAAAATGTGCTCACGAGGCCGTCTGGAGCAGATATTCACAGCAAAAAGAATGATGCACCGTCATTTAGGTGTTTATTCATCGGATTCCGAAGTACAACATGGCGACGGGCAAAACTCTGTTTGCGAGGGCGAGTAAAGGATGTTAACAGTCTTAGCTTCCTGCGCGTGAACCCTCGTCGCAGGGATGCAAACTCATTAAGGGTTAAAAAAGGAGATCATAATGAAGAAGAACGACGCAGCAGGGGGAAGGTTTAATGGCGCCACCAGCATTGGGGGCCTCCCAAAAGGGTTCATAAGCTCAGAAGTCACTGCCCATCATGAAGGTCCTCTATGGTTAACTTGGCCGACAAAATGATGCTAATCCTTAAAGAGAGCTTATGGGAGGATTATGAACGCCTTAATCTTCAGGTAAAACTTTCGGTGCGAGTTCGACGCAGGGAATGGCTAATGTGCGAAGGAAGTTGCCTTTGCGAATTGCGATTTAAGTTAGTTTCGTCTAGATTATTTCCTGTTGCTTTATTATGCTCAACTAATCAAAATTTCGAATCGTTAAATAACAATCATCCAGTGTTATTTCGCCGGAAAATATAATGGAGAAGTATTCTTCAAAATATATAATAAATATTCTCCTATCGTAGGTTTCAAGCTATAATAGTGACTGACGTTTGTAATATTAAAGTTGAAGAAGAATTAGAAGATGATTAAAAGAAATTTTATTAACCTTGACTTAATTATAGACGAAAAATTTACTAAATGTTATATTATTAAAGAGTTTAATTAGTAAAATAGGGACGATGAGTGTGGCTCATGAATCAGTACGCACGAATACATTCTATAAAAATATTTCTACAAGGATCTGAACAGAAACTCATATAAAAAGCAAGATAGGAAATCTGATTCACTTCCTAACTTAGCTAATATAATTATTCTCTTCTACAAAAATTTCCCGCAATTTAGTTCAATTAATGTCGTCCGTTGAATAAATATTAATGTCGTCCGCTGAATATTTATCACCACCTGATTGGTGGTTTTCATCGCCGACTAAAGCGTCCGAAAGTGATCGGAAAAATCATGTACGGCGGCCCCAAAATTAAAATTTAATTAGTTGTCACGGTGAAATTGAAATGTTGACAGACTCTGTTTGGATGTGGATATAATTAAAAGCGAACGATCTTTTCGAAAAATTCGTTGATCCACATTGAAATGCTCGTGTCACGGATTAAAGATTGAAAACTTTTTTGATCTTCTGCGGTTAGGGGTGGAATTCGATTTTAATATTTGGTTTTCACGGATTTATGCTTTCAAAAGCGCAGAATTGACCGTTTTGCAAACTGAAAATTGATACAAAATTTAAAACTGTGGTGTAAAATTGTATATTTTTTGGAATCATTTCACGGATTTATGCACGAATAAATTTAGTTATAAATAAATAAAGTTTTCGATGAAAGTCGGAAAATTTTTCCTTTTCTATTTGTTCGATCAAAAATTCACGCATGTGCTGAATTTGATTCAGAAAAGTCTGATTACATCAGAGATCTGTCTGTCCGATAGTCTGAAAAATGTGTGTTATGTTAAAAATAAATATTTATATTTTAATCATACATAGTAATATCGATAAATATATTTCAATGAGTTTAGATTTAAACTCAAATTACAATTATATTTACTCATATTTAAAAACTAATCTGTAAACGGCCGTTTTGCATTTAATTAGGAGGAAAATAAAATATATCCAACTTAGTTGCCGTAAGAAAATGATGGGCTCATCCAAAAATTTATTTAATTCGATAGCAATTAAATCCAATGCTTTGTGATTATGAACGGCGTTAGTTATATTTAGCAGACTATTTAAAGGAGACATGGGCTTTCCAGAGATACAATGAAGTCTTTCCCCAAATTAGAATCGCGTAAAATTTTTGACGCAACCACTCCTCTTGAACGAATGTGTGCTTGTTTTAGTATTCCATTTTAAGTTCAAGATGGCACTCGGGAGTCTATTTATAAAATAATAGCAAGGAAGGTGGAGCTTAAAAAAGGAGACCTCGAAATTATTTATAATACACCTTAGCGTGGAAAAAGAACTGTGCTTTAAAGCACTGCAGTCTCCTTGCTCCAATGAACGCTTTCCTCCTCATAAGAGATTTACTCCCAAGTAATTCCCCGTGGCTAAATAAAAAGCCCATGACCGCGATATTCTAGTGCAAATAAATTACTATCCTCTATATTTTAAAAGCTTCGGAAATTGGGATTTCTGCCCTTCTTTAGGATTAAAGATTTTAATCTTCGGATTTTATGTCTGCCTTGGAATATAGGGAGTGCGGCACTCGAGTAATGAGCCAGCGACAGAAGGTGTTGACCCTAAGGTCAGTTCGTTGCCACCGTCTCGGGATATTCGGCCGTTGTTATGTATCTACAAGAAAATGTTTGATGAAAGAAGAGTATGAAGAACGTGTTCTTGCAACTCAAAAAAAAGACAATCCTATGTTGAATGATATAATCGCGTGGAAAATATATTCTGCGGATTTAATACGTCTCAAAAATCGAAGCAGAAAGATTAACGAAGACTAACTGAATAATACGTTTTATGTTGGAATCTTAGGGCAAAATGTAATATTTGATTTTTATAATTAATAATATAATAAATGTTTGTAATGACTAGATAGAAAATTGGCATCTATGACTTCTTGAAAATATTATATTATATATGTGAAATATATTAGAAATTTTTTCGTACAATTACTTAAACTTTCAATACCTTTATGGTCTTCAATCTTATTCTGAATCACTAAATTAAATGTTCACAACATTCGATTCGATTATTTAGATATTGAAGTATAATCATTTTTACGATAATACTTCAAAATTTATAAATAATGGATCTTCACTCCGATCATATTCTTATCAAAGCCCTCCCTTTATTCACTTTCGGAATCAATAACATATCCATAGCAACTGAAGAAGGGGACCTTAATTGCGCTTCATCTTTGACATGAATACGAGGCTGAATATAATAGACAGCGCATGCTAAATTTCAAGAACAGGAAACTTTCCCCCGAAAGAAATCAAGTTTCCCTGTCAAAAACACGGCAAAGGGATTCCGTTGGAACTATTTCCTCTGCCCATTGTGGATGTAAAATGAGACTCTCCCGCAATTTTCGTGCTTAGAAAATTTTTTGTGGAGAAATAGAGGTAAAACCTATCCTTTTTCGGCTATCTTCTTTCCTTAAGAGCCAAAAAAGGGACAGTCGTGCCCTCTCGTTCCCTTTATGAAAGGGTCACAAAAATTCTACTCTTTTCCCGCCTCATAATGGCTCTCTACAGATGGGCATAAATAGAGGAAATTGCCTCGGATACCCGGAAGTTGAGGATGCAAATGAGCCTGGGAAAGTCTAGGGAAAAACTCTTTACGCACACCCATTTCGCGACGTCTCTAAAAAAATAATAATCTAGACGAAAAATTCATCTCCTCTTCGCAAAAATCAACAGAAGAGGCTGCGCTCCAGAGATTTTTGGAAGATTACGTTCAAATATGTATTTTCCTTTGTGTTTGAATCTGCTTGTTATTTCAAGTGGTAAAATTTAATCGGGACTCATTTAATATCCTTGGTGCCTTTAAAAACAGTTGAAATCATATATGATGCTGATGAACGGGATATTGAAAATGTTACTTTACATTTACGTACATGATTAGCGTAAATGCTGAGTTTGCGATGAATGCTTAGGAATAATTTGGAGTATTTTTCTGAAAGAGAAATCTGAATGAAAGGGATTGTATAAAATAAAGCCAAAACGTATATCTTCATCATTTCGTGATAGTTAAGTTCAAGGAGCAATTCATTATTTGCTCACAAATAATGGCTTTAAATGAAGCGATATTTATAGTACTGTAAAATACATGTATTCGCAAAAATTAAAACTCGGATGGACGATATTTTAGAACCATCTTTATAAAATTCTGGTTAGGGAATAAAGTTACAAAAAATAATTTATATTCTTAATGATATACGAATAAATATAGGTGAGGATAAAGTCTATGCAACAAAAAGCAGCAGCTCAAATACTAGAAAACGCTGCGAAGATATTCCTCAACTACAGCGAAAGAATGGAGTGTTAAGCAAAGATTTCGAAATAGGTGTCGAGCTTAAAGAATCGCTCTAAAATTGGCACAGATTTACAAACTATCTCCCGCGTAATGGCCTGGGGATTAAAAGGGGCTTATCTGCACTCTTCGAGCGCATTAAAATGGGAATAAAGGGCTGAGAGGTTATTTCTCGAGTCACTTGCCCTCGTTTCGCGATCCTCAATTTTTTCGACATCCGGTGACATTTTTTTCCGGCATTCAGCGGCCTTCGTTACTCCCTTCGAGAGAAATAGAACTCTCGAGATTTTTCAATAGGGTTCAGCTTTATACGAAAAAAATGAAATACCTCCTCCTATCGAACATCTTCGCGCAACACTCAAATATAATTAAGGATTTTATTTTTGTCGGTTCGAACCGTGTGCTTCCTTCAAATACATCGAGTGAAACTTCTCTCTTTAAGAGTTAAAAAAGAGTGATTTGCCAGACGAAGATCGAAAAAAGCAATCCTTTTTCTGTAGATCGTAAACCCAGCAGCAGTCTCGATCATTCGATGGGAAAATGCGAAAGAGCGATAAGGGAGAGGGATGTTAAAAGCGCGGTGGGGAGACATCATCCGGCGGCACCCAATTCATCAGTCTCATCGCCGGAAGGTCTTCCGGAACCATCCAAGAACACAGAGGGGAGAAGGGTGTGGCGGTAGGGTGGCAAAATTGGAAGAAGCTTCAAAGCCATGGATCCAGGGACGTCGCCACGGTGATGAAACCTTAAGAATTGAATAATAATGGTGTTGGGGTGGAAAACACCTCCTTCTCGGGCGATGATCTCCCAAATTAGTTTTTTATAACTTTTCATCCCGCTACAGACGAAATGGTCTAAGGGTAGATGGATTTTTCTCCCCTCTGATATTAACGCGATGAGATCGCTTTTTAATCTTCCCAAATGCGGGGGACTTTAGAGAAATATGCATCATAGTTATAACATCAGAGGGAAAGCGAAAATTAAGTGAGCTAAATGAGGGGCGATCCGTACATCTTTGCAGCGTACGCTTTGAGTTAAAAAAGCCGGTGATTAATGAGGGACGTTTAAAAAGCAATGCCCTGTTTTAAAAAGTAATCACGAAAATTCTGGTGGCGTTCGAAGGATCGTATTTCACAACTTTGTTTTTCGAGTTCCAACATTTTATGAATTAAGTCTCATTTGATAATAATGCGCAGAAGATTGGAAGATACAGCGTATTCAGTTTCATTATTCTCTGTTATTTCAAAGCCTTCTTTTTTATTCGATATGTAAGATATATCCTATGAGCAACTCTTCCCATATTGAGTTTATGATACCCTTGTTTGAAATATAACTCATTTTGATTTAGAAAAAGATGGCTTAGGCCAAAACTAATGCTAAATTATTATCCATCAGGGAAACATTCTCTTGGGAATAGGTTTGCAATAGCGTGGGCACTTGCATTTCTGTGCTCTTGGCACCTGATTCGCGATTTTTGGGAGAAATATATCGAACTGAGTCGAATCCCCGTTATGTAAATCCCCAAACTTTTTCTGGGAAACGTCTCTCTCAGCCGTGGGATGTTATCACGAAAAGGTCGAAGTTTTCCAAACCCTTTCAAGTTGTTCCCCAAACATGTTTACCAAAAGTAAGCAATGACCCACATCTTGGTTGGACCGGAGCAAAAAAAATGTCCGACTTTGGATTCAGAAAAAGACGAAAAAATATTAACATGACGGATCGCAGATAAAATGATATGAATGATATTTAAAACTAAGTCAGTGGAGTAAGATTTTGCGCGTAGGATTCGGTGAAGGTCTGAATATTTCCTCTTAAAATATTTGCGGTTCGGTTGAATATTGGATGAAATCGATTTCAAGAACTTAAACATCCATAGAAACTTTATGATAATTGATTTTTGTTCTGACGAAGATGATTTAGTTCTGATACATCAGACTCAATTACTTCTAGATCTCAAGGAGACTCAAAGAGAAATATATTCTCAGAATAGTTGAATTGAATCAGCTTCTAATAAACTTGTTTAAATAAGGCTAAAAGGACTGATACACACAATATTAAAAGCACACTTTATAAGTATATTTTATAATGAGATAAAATATAGGGAATTATTTTAACATAAGTTGAACTCATCTTTGAATTCTAAATAGTATGCAAATAATATGCGTATTACTTTTTAAGGAATGAATGAATACATATTCATGTAAATAATACTAAACAGCATGCTGAGTCTTTACTAATGTGATACATTGTAAACTTCGAACGAGATTTTCCGAAATAAACCGCACCCCTTTGATCACCTTCGGATGAGCAAACAAAATCCTTCGCAGATATCCGAACTTGTAATTAATTTCTCGAGCGTTTACTTCGGTAACCGGCGGCGGTGATTGAAAGTACAGAGAATCAAATACTGCAAAAGTCTTGGATTAAAATTTCCATTCATTTAGACTGCCTTTTGGATGAAATCTAAAGGCTTCCTATCAAGAATAGAGAAGTCTCTTTCGCATGGGAAGTAGGACATCAGGAAAAGACTCCATGTCGTTGATGACGAATGAAATATTACCATCATTAAGCTACATGAAAACACAGAGTAATACGCTGCAGGATAGCGATTCCCGAGTTAATTAACGTTATCGTGCGTGGAACTAAATGGGTAAAAGGAATACTTCTCTTTGAGAAAAAGGAATGTGACTCTTTGATCTGATTCGTACATGCAGAGCGAAATAAGGGAATTTCACAAATATTCAGGTACTTCTTCCATAAATATTATCTTCAGAATAATTCTAAGAAAAAATATCGCTTCAGATGATTCTTTACATTTAGATGAGAGTGGAAAGAAAAAGTTGAAATATATATATAAATGTAAAGCAGGTGGCTGATAGTATGAAAGGAAGGTAGATTAAATGGGTTTGAAAAATTTTCCCTGAGGTAAATAATTCAAGGTGTTGAATGTAAGATTCATGTTCAGAACTTGTATATAATTTTCTCTTCACTATTTCTCTATAATTTTTATCTAAAGATGTTGGTTTTTTATTAAAACCCTTATGAAGTCGATATGTATATCGAACAAAGTACATCCTGGTAAAATATGATTCTTTATCCTTTTTCATTGCTATAATGCGTTCGTCCATTAACACCTCCGCACCACGAACAATGTGTTTTGCTCTTTTCATCCGAATCAGGAGGCGAAAGAGAATGGAACATGCATACTTTATCGATTTCAGAATGACCTTCAACAAAGAATCTCGCCAAAAGTTGAAGTGGCTGAGACATTTTGGCTCTGGTTGCAAAAAATTTCGACTGAGGCAAGTGAAACACCCGAGAGAAATCAATCATAAAATACAAGCGAAGGAACTCTGGCGTAGGTTTCTAACCTCAGTTCATTTCTAACCTCAATCGGACCATTTAGAATAAAATTGTTATTCACACCATTTGGTCTAACTTCCTCAAAATTGTTCACTAAAAACAGCGTTTGAGATATTTCGATTCAAAAATCGGGCTGAATCTTCAAAGAGTTTAATAAATTCATAATGCTCCCTTAAATATTAACAAGTTAATTTTCAAAAATATCTATTCTTTTATCAAGTAGTCTCTTGTTTATAACTATAGATTGACTGAAATATTTTAAATTTAATTTAAATTTTCAGTAACAAGAAACGATAACTATTGAGTTCATATATGTAATTGACCACGGTGTGAGCCATTAAAACCGACTAATGTTATAAAAATGATCTAATATGAAGTCAATCGTCATTCTAAAACTCCTCAAACAAGGGGAATTCCAAAAAATTCGTTCGCATGAATGAATGAGAAAGAGAACGATAAAATTCATATGAAAACGTGTTATGATAAGATTTCCTTTCCGTTTAAATAGTGCTTTCTATTATAAATGAACTGTTTTCTATTCAATTTCGCAAAGGTAATACTCAGAAGAGTGGAAAAAAGAGGATTTCCAAGATTCTACTACTTTCTGAAAATTGTTTTTCCGGCCTTAATCTGATTGCCCTTTGATGGAACTAATTTGAAAAAAGGGTCTCATTTGCAAAACAAGCGAATGCCCTCTCAATCCTTTTGGAGGCGTGAGGAAATATCCTGACGAAGTAGTTTAATCTTCGAAATGGTCCTAATTATGAATTTTTATTACTGATTAGGATTTTCATCCTTATTGACATTTGAATATCCGATTCTTTTTCATTGAATACATATTATTAAATGCTGTACATTCAGCATGAAAAATTAATACCATGCGTATCTACAACATATATTTGAACAAACATGAATTAAATATATATATATATATATATATATTATCGATGAAAAACCGCCAAAATTTTGACAGTGGTTATATCCTGAAATGTATTATGAGTCTCCATGCTGAGTTCCTGTTAGACTATGGTATTTCTTATCTCGAAAAATTGTATTAATTTAAAAACCGTTCTGCATTTTTTCTATAATTTCATAACAGTGAATATTAGAAAATGTCCCGTATCATAATTACTCAAACTCCCAGTATCATGATCCCTGCAGTATATCTATTCTTATCCGTTCACTTTATCATAGGCACGCGCATCTGCTCACAGTTAACATTTCACCCTAAATTCTATTGTGCGTGGAAAACTTAAGCGTGTCCTAATTTACTCATTAATATCTACCGAAATCATAGGCCTCGGAGTCTGTAATTTCCCAAAGGCTTAAACAAAGGCCTTCCATCATTCCAGAGGCAAACCGCACCATTTCGTACGATGATTATACAGGTCAAGCACCCACTAAAACAGGGGTTTGAAGTTCACGGCGAGCGGAAAGGTTTTTAATTCATTCCACGGTCATTACTCTCGGAGAAGCCCGTAATTATGCGTCCTGCGACTAAGTGCGGAGTCAATCGAAAGGTTTGAACGTGAAGGTTAACCTGGATAAAGAGATGGATCCATTAAAGAAATGAAAGAGCACGGTTCGTGCGTTGGATGGCATCAACCGCTCGGTGGGTGGATGAGCGATAAGCTTTTCGGATGGTCCTTCGACGTCTTTCGATCATTAAGGAGAGTTTCTGGGAAATCTAAAAGGGGACAAAGAAGGCAAGGAAGGAATTTCTCGCGGTATTAGCCAGGTGATGTTAACGCCTCAAGGGATTCGGTGGAGTAGGTTTAATTGGTTGCGTTTGCCAGGATGTCTCGCCATTTTGGAGACGTCGGGAATCCGGAGTTCGTTAGCGTTCGCAGGAGATTGTTTTGTCGTTTTAGTCGGTGAGAGAAGAGTTCGGAAGTTGGATTGGAACTGATTCCTTGGTTTGGCTTTGTGACAATTTTGACGAGGATTCGCAACAGTTAATGTCGTATTGATTGACTTGGAATTAGTGTGAGGACAACGACGCCAAAGATCGCGAGGGAAGAAAATTTCAGCTTAATTTAGAAGTTGATTAATGATCCCTGAGATTGTTAATTAACTATCTTACTAGTGCGATCCACTCAAGTATAGTCGACCATGGTAAACTTTTCTTTACTCTTTTCGACAAAGTTAAAATCTTTCAAATCGATAGTAATTGAAAAAAGCAACCAGTAATTGAGATTGGGTTAAAAGAGGGTTTGATAGCTCATTTAATTCAACTCTTAGTATGAGTAACTTTACGCCAATTCTTTCTAAAAATGTGATGGGTTCGAGAACTCTTTTCATCATTGGTTACATTTCAATCACGTTCTCCTTTTGACGAGCAATTCCTGTAACGACGGCATCATATTTAAGTCCACGGTACTTAACAGACCAAAGATACCATTAAACGATATTTCGTGTCTATGATCCCAGGAGTGTTCTCCTCATTCCTATTTAACGCTCTGCCCACGAGGGCGTGGTGAAAGACGAGTGCGGAAGATCACGTTGAAGCGCCGTCACAAATGAACCTTCGAATTAATTCGGATTTTTAGGAGGCCATTCCACAGTTAATGCGCCCAACCGATCACTTTAAACTGCTGGATTTACGTCTGTTGCCACAACACGCCTCTAATGGGGCAGCTTTTAAGGAAGAGGTTCGGCTGGTATTACGACTCAGACGCCTTGTATTTTTTTTCAACATTCAGCACCCTTTTAACTCCAGTACGTTGCCTCGTTAAGAGCTTCTGGTACATGAATCATCATTATAAGTTGCTGTCTAAGAACGTGAAGAGAGCAATGAAGGTCCCTCTCCAAGTATTACCGGAAGAAGAGGGCAATTAAGCTAACGAGATGTGTTGACAATATATTACTACGTGAGCTTATTGATCGTTTGTAGAGGGAATTGCCCTCGTGGTGTGAAATGAGCGATCCTTGGCGTTCAATGGCTTCGTATTTTTACAGGATCTATTATTTTGAATGAGATAGAAGATAAATGGCATCATAAAAAGAAATGGGATTAATCGTTTTTGGCGGTACAAAAATTGATTATGGTCGCAGCCTTTATCACTAGATACATGATAGCCGCTAATCAATGAGTGGTAGGAAATGTGCCGTCGCTATCAGATATCGATTTTTGGTGATACGTCACTTGTACTAAACTTCATTTCATGTAGATTAAATGTTGAGAAACTATGTTCACTAATTAAGCGTTATGAATACTAAATTTTACTTTCGTTGTTTCACGTTACAACACAAAAACAGCAAATTGAGATGTTATTTTCATAATACAAATCGAACATTCATCTTCCAAAACAAAAATTATCATGCTTCTTCATTAAAGTTCTTTCATTATAATCGAGTGAAAATGAACATCAGTTACAAAGATTAGTATTTCGAATCAGTCTGAGTTAGAATATCATGAGTCGATCTCTGTCAATTTATTTCTAAACATGTTCCTTAAACGCATTTTAATCGGTTTCTCATCGTTTCTCCATAAAAAGATACGCAATGAAATTACGAAAATTAACTTTGACAGTCACAGGCTGAATTTTATATCTAACTTTATATTCTTTCGAAAACAATAATAAATTATTAAAGTAATTAGTTTGTTTCCCTAAAATCTTTTATTCTCTAAAAAACCTAAAAAGGCGATACGCTTATTCTCTTGGGCAGCCTTTATCTCTATCGAGCTACTCCATATCACCGACGAGTAGCCGCCTTAATACCATTCAAGAGAATTATCTAATATTCCACTCTGTTCATATGGGTTTTGTTGATTGTTTCAGGTCGAGTTTTTTTTATTCTGCTACAATCCATAATAAAAAATACTGTGGATATGAAGTAATCAAAACGTTAAAAGCTTTTCTGCTTCCTGTCATATCTTGATAAGATTCTTCTTTTATCTCAGATGTTAAAGGATTATGATGTCATTCTCCGGGAACAATCCCTTATATCTTTCGTCCAAACCTATGAACCTCAATGTCACCTATGCTCATCTGCATAAAAGCAAATTTCGCTTTGGAACAATAGAGTTTTCCTTTAGTCCTCGATGAGGAAATTGCCAGATGAGGACATTAATGTTCAGTGCAGTACTTCAAAGAAAAGTAATGGGCATTTGAATGTCCATACAATCTCTACTCAATTTGTCTCCAAATTTCCACTTTGCCCTAACGTTCTTCTTATAATTACATCTGCCTTTCCAGGCGTCACCTGAGCATTGTACAGGTTGAAAATGGAAATGAGTTCCTATTCAACGTGTCTAGTAATATCGAGTCAGAAATTGCTCATTCGACTGATGAGTATAGTTTTGAGTAGATTGCTTTCAAGCTAATCAGAAAAGATCGTTCTTTTCTAGCAGAAACTTGCAGCGTATATTTTGCCAAGTAATCCGAGATCACTTCCAGAAGAAAAGGATAACTTGGTTTCTTCCACAAATATTTTTATTATCACCAAGGAGACGCCAAGTTATTGTTTTCTTCTTGTATATGCTATGTCGATTCCACCAACTTACGCTCAAACATGTTAATTTCTAACTTAGACCGTTGAAGATATTGACGTCTCGAAAAGCTTTTAAAGAAATTGGAGTTGATGCTTCGATATTACACCATTTTTATGGATTGTTAATATAAGTGAAAATCTAATTTATAAAACGAAATGCTGCTAGTTTCTTATGAATAGTGCGAGTTTAGCAGAAAAAAATCTTTCTAAAATTCACGAAGAGCTCACAATGAAGGCAGACTTTGATCTTAGCGGAAGTAAAAGTTACACTCACCTAAGCCACTGCTAATATTGTTTCGACAGATAATGCCTCAGAAATCACTATCGACACGGCTTGTTCGCACCTCTGACAGTTAATCAATGTCGTTTTAAGCGGGAGTCAGACTATACCCTGTTAGCCTATGTTCCATGGGCGGAATACATTGAAATCACAAAGTAACTCTCTCGCGATGTTTCAAATTCAGCCTGGCAAAGAGCATTTGCAACTCCCGAAGCTTTTTGGCTCCCGGCCAGCATCAGAATGCAAATACTTTCGCAGTATCGCCACGCCTACTTTCCCTGTACGATCACAATGTAAGCAAGATAGCGTGTGGATAATGGCAATACAAATTTACTCGATGCCTTGCAAAGCAAGTGCGCGAGCGCGTATTAAATGATCATACTCGAGAGCGCTTCTACGTAAAGACTGCATTACCCTTGATCGTAGAGGGTCAACAAAAAGGGCTTTTCGAAATGTTTTATGAAGTACAAACGGTGTTTGGTACTTATCAATTCATGTTTATCACAGATAATTAACTATTTGAGTTGCTAGATAATGAATATGTTACTCTAGGTCAGTAGATTAGATATAATATAATTATCATTAATAATTAAGTATCATGTCAGTTATATACGATTAAATATTAATCCTATTGTTTACAGTCGTCACTATGTAATCACTTCGATAGAGTGTCTGTGAAAACTCTAAATAGAATTATATTAAATTGCTAATTGCTTTGATTTTTACCTTAGAAGTTTAATAATTAAACATAAAAAATACGAACATTGCGAGAAATTTGTAACTTCCATATAATTATGCTAATATGCGTATGAGTAGAGCCTGAATGAGGAAAAGACTTTTTTACGATGGCAATTCTGTTCAAAGGATGGAATAGATCTCATAACGAAAGAGAATTTCCTGTGAGTTGCCAAAGCGGTAAAAGTCTGCCAAAAGGATTACTTCACTTTTCAACTCAAAAAAATCGGAAGAAAGGATAGGTACATATCTCAGTGAAATGACCTCGAATCAAGGCATGCGCATAGCAAGTTACGTCATTATTCAAGGGAAGTCTGCTCTCTATTCAAGACGCCTATTTTGCTAGTCCATTAATCGTTTTCGAAAGATGTCTCTTGGGGACCGTTCTTGAATAAAGCTGTCTCTTTATTAGGCCGTCGATTTATCAAGTCTTCCAAATTTTGAACGAGTCGTCGGAAGAATAAGGGAAGATATATTTCTCAAGAAGATGCAGAAAAAACGAAAGACTGAATCTGCAGTTCCGGTAATATTTTCAATGGCAGTGCAAGCTATAAAAAGCCGGCTTCCGAAATCAATTCAGCCTTTTTTGGCATATTTTAATAATACATCGAATGAAAATTGAAATTTAATGGTCCAAAATGTAATAATCCAAGACTTAGAATGGACTTTAATTTCTTTACTGTGATTTATATGATATTATGATTTATTTCCTTGTTATTTTTTATATCCCTCGAAACGTAATGCAGATTAAATATCGAAACTCTATTAACTTCGGTTTCGACATGAAAGATGAGTAAGCACCAAATCATATTCCTTGAATCCTTTCAAGTAATTTCTTTCTATTTTTATTAAAATATTAGAACTATCTAATGTCATTTACTAATAGTTAAGTTATACAATAATTATTATTCATATATAAATATAAAATAATTTAATAGTGAATATGTAATAAAATGCGAACTTGAGTTCAATATATTAACGACCTTATTAATGGTAAGAAAATTAATATGATTAAAATTTGGAATTGATCAAATTATAAAAGTCAATTACTTGCAGTATTTTCGCTATGATTGTAAGAAAAATTACTTCACTTCCCGTGTTATATTGTAAGCCTTTGGAAATGATTTCCGCAAAAATGAAAGGAAAATAATATATCAACCCTCCATTTTGTACTTTACAAGCATAACTTTCACTCGATTATAAACTCGGTTATATTTTTTCTCATTGCGGCTTAAGTTGGTCATCTCCGCCTAAATCCGCCTTTCCTTTCCGTCAAAGCTTCAAAACCACATTAATGCCGAGTGGGGAAATGGAATCCATTAACAACGCATTTTCTATAGATCTAGAGTTCCCTTGTTTTGCTTCTCTACAGCTTCCGTGAAAACGTAACATGATGAATATATCATCCTCAATGATTTTCTTGAGAGTGACTAACCTTGGAGGATTTACATATAGAAGATAAGAGATAAGCGTATTTACTGCGAAGGAACTGCGCAGCTTAGCAACGATTTCCGTATTTAAGATGAAAAATACAAGAAAATTGAGAGTAACGAAGTGGAATATTAGAAGACATTTGTTTCTCGAACATATCAAGATATTTTAAACACAAAATCACAGAACAGAAAAAACGTAGAATTTAAATTTAAAATGCCGTTAAACCAAATGTAAATGTAAAAATAGATATGTGAATAAGTTATTTTACCATATCATTATGAGTAAAGACCTCCATATCTAAATGTGACTAAAAAACTTATGTTAATTTCTTTACAAGATGTACGTAAAAATAAGTATAATAGCAAGTCCCACTGCCATGTTCTGCGTAATGCATAGCATTATTTGCGATTATGACTATTCTGAGAAACTTAATTATTAGCATAATAAATCGTAATAATTGAATTACATTTTCTTATGAGCTATTCGAAATAAAATTCAGTCTTTAATTTACATCGGTTTTCTGAATGATACGTATTAAGAGTAATTTGTTGTAGAATCATATGTATAATTTAAGTAGTCTTTACTTGCTTTATAAACATGAATTCATTTAAGTTATTGATGAATTTAATTTCTTTTATTCGAAAAAGATATTCCTTTGTATTCATGATGTACTCAGGTTTCGCAAATCTTAACTCGCGTAGACAAATACTATTACTTTAATATAATATGTTATAATAATATGGATAATTTTCATGGTATCTATTGCTTTCTTAGAGAGGCAGTTAAATAACGGAAAATATTTATCATTAAAAGGCCATAATTTAAAAATGACATAATAAATTAATTTAGTATTGACACTTTTTTGGTGCATAAATATGTAAACTCAAAAAGAAGCACTTCGGAAGAGTTGAGATATTGGCGTTATTTTGGCCGACGATTTGAACTGAAAGATGTCCAAATAAATTCAAAAAAAGAGTGAAAATACACTCATACTTCTATTGAAGTACAAGGATATACTTTGTTCGAAAACAGTATTGTTAAAACTTAGAGGTCGATGAAAAGATTCCATTTTCCCTGAACGGGCAAGAGTCTTCCAGCTAATATGCATGATCCACGCGAGGAGTGGAACACTATTTAGAAGGAGCACATGATAAAACATGATCCGCAACTGTTTACTCCTCATCCATCACCCAATCCCGCAATTTCCCGACTTAAATCTATTTCGTCCTCCGACGAAAAGCGATCCCGCATTTTTCCTAATCCTTCATCCTCTGGAGCGCCATCATTGATGCAAAGACGACTTGTGCCGGAGATGGATCTGTTTGCCTTGAGGGAACCCGAGAAAGATGAAAGACATTTGCGAAAGGGGAAAACAAGAGATATCTTGATAAAATATGCCCTTTTCTCACCATTCCTCGAGGATGTACCGAGAGAGGGTCGAGTCGGAGGGTACGTGGAGTTTTCTTTCCACAACATCCCTTAGCCGTGCACAAATACCCCATTTTGGGCATCGGGAATAGGTCGTAAAAACCAACCGTGGGTTTCTTCAGGTGTTCTGTGGATTGTTTATGGCCGTTAGACATTTCGCCACCTCTCGGAAATCAGTTTCGAGTGTTTGGAAATAGCGTGTAGCAGATGATATCGATCTGTGCCTCTCTTCCCATCCCACCGATGGACCAACACCCACGCTCGACCTAACAACGTTAGGGAAAAAACAAGAGATGTTCGCGACATTTCGTACTCAAAGAATGAGACGAGCGCGTGCGATTTATTCCTTCTCCGAAAGGATTTTTGGAAGATGAAATGGATTTTACCGCAGAAGATTAACGCAACCGCGTAAAAAAGATCAAACCCTGGGCCGAATTAAAGAGGATGGCCACAAGAAGATTGGAGATGTGCAGAAAGAGAATCGGGTTGGATTTTTTATCCTTTAAAAGCAAAAAACCGTTATATATATATCACCAAAAAAGTTAAAATGCTATGGAGTGTTTTTATATACATTTGAATGAGCGGTTGAAGCCAAAATTATCCAGCAATTAGCTATCTTCGAGATGAAAAGTTTTAATTTCTTTTGGATGAATTTGTGGCCCCTATCCAACGTAGATATGCCTATAGATAGATGTTTATTTAATATCTTGCACAAATATCGAGCAAACTTACCGTATTATTAATAGAGAACATGATGAGAATATTTGTATACGAGTATTCTTATTCAGTCACTATCGTAATTAACGAGGTTTAGGGTTCGATTCCCTGTCTAAATTTCAATAATCCAATACCATTGCGTTATTCAGGAATTTCTTTGCATTCATCGCATTATTATTACGATATTTGATTTACATATAGATTACAAATCAATGCAACAGCATGGTCATTAAAAAAGGATCCATCGGCGGAACTCTGTACTGAAAGATCGACTACTGGTTTTGCCACCTAAGAGAGTTTCGAAGGACCTTTCTTCAGCCGATAGAGATTAAGTACGTGCAGGTGATCAACATCCCACAGCACCCATTTCAACCCAATTACGGGTCCATTCATCTCCGGGACCCATTGTGCCTCCCTTTCGTCCAAAAAGGGCCTTCGTCAAGGACCTCTACGAACCGACGACCACCTTTCCGAAAAAAAACGCACCAACGAGGCGTCGTTTTCCCTGGAGCACGCGGTTTCGAACACGGAAGAGGAGTTTCTTGACCAATCTTAAGTATCGATTTGCGTGGGAATAACCGCAACATGTCCCAAACCGAGTCGATCACAATGTCGACCAAATTCGTAAATATCGGAGCTGAGGAGTCTTCGGGTTCAGGAGAAAGGTTCGGACTTTTTGGGCGGCAAATGCAACAGGATATTTGGCCGCGACGGAACTTAGCGCCGCCAAGGATAAGTACGCAACGGCGCCTTGGATGTGCGAGATGCCTGAAAGCGGGCTTTTTAAGAGGGGGCAAATCTTATCGAGAGAAAAACACTCTCACCTTGGATTCTTGGGTGGAAAAATCAGCGGGAGACGTTCACTCCGAGATGATGGGTCGATCACACCAAAACACAATTCTCCTAGACGCTACCTCTGCCGCTGCCGATGGTTCTTCTGCGGTGGTACGGTTGTTGTCGACTGGTCGGAGTGCTTGCCCAAACTGGCTTCGGGGCTGCGTGCGAGGGAGGGCGCCGAAGGGTTGGGGAGTGCGTGGACGGAGTGCGCAGAAGCCGGAGGTCGGGGGTGGAATGGATGACGGGAGTGGGTCTTGGAAAACCCTCGGGTGAGTCTGCTGGTTGAAGAAAGAGGAAGGGAAATGGCGAAGAGATGCGAGGAAAACAAACGAATGGCTTTCTTCTGTGGTCGCAAGGACTTTGAAGTACCACCTAGTGTCAACAGGGCTCTCCTAATTACGATCTTAACCAAAATGGGTTTGAGGTTCGCCCGAGGGACTAATGGATCGAAAGGAAATGAGACTGGAAAGTACCACTCTTTGACCAACCACTGATGGATGGTGGTTATGATAAATCAGACATCCGGTTTATTCCGGTAAAATTATGAGCCCTAAGAATGATAAACGGAGTTCTGCGTTGCTTCAGAGGTCGAGATCTCATGTTCCATCGCTTACTCAGATAAGTTATAATTACATTTAAAAATTTACGTTTGCAGTTTACTTACCCTTCTATAAAGCTATTTCGACTATAGACAAAATATTTCTTGGGGAGTTTTAATCGAACGTTACTTCAGGGTAAATTGTTAAATACATACATTATTTATTATTAGATTCTTTGGTACTCTGCGATCGACTATAAGAGACTGCTTTATTTCACCGATCGCAACACTCCTTGCAAGGGTTAAAATGGCGTAGAGTTTTCAGTGAGTTGCCTAAAGGCGAGTCATAACTATTCGAGAAAGTTTATCTTGTTTCAGATTCAGTCATATAAACAATCAGTGAGACTCAGAATTATCATAGGACGACTTCTATCGCGAAGTTTCGTTTTTACGACGCAGCGGGTGAACGAGGAGTCACCGAAAGTTCGCTTTATGGGAGAGGTGTGAACAAACAAGCGGCTCTCATTTGAAGGGCGAGAATGTGCAGTACCTTCTCATTTCCAAGGACGAAAGGATGATTTAGAAAGAATCCGATGGAATAGAAAGAGGGCGATTGAGTCTCCCTTAACGACGTCCCCTTGGAAGGGGTCCCATGGAAAGAAGGGAACAGAGGGAGGATTGTCTCTCTCTCAACAGAGGAAGAGATAAAGAGCGGAAAACGAACGAAAGCCGGGAGGGGAATTATGGGACGAGGAAACAATTGCCGTAAAGATTTTTTCCGGAAAAGAGGAAAAAATAAGAAGGATATGAGGCTGATAGCGGGTAATAAATAAACAAGAAAAGAGGGACGAAAAGGAAAAGAGAAAAGCGCCGCGGGATTCTTTCCCTCTTGGCGCATTACCCTAGTTACGGACCCTATTTGTCTTAAAGAGACGCTCTGCTTATCGATCAGGATCACCTGCCATACACTATGTACACGTAAGAAGGGAGGGCTGTGATCGTTGGAGGGCATTTTTGGGGTGGAAAATAAGGGCGGAGATGGAAGGAATGGGGGAGAGGTGGACAAAAGAGTGGCAAAACTTTTTCCCTTTATATACTGGAGCGCGAAGTTCTCCGAAATATATCCTCCAAGGTAAATATCTGATAATTTTTCGAGTTACGTTCCTTAATAAAATCTTCGCGGAGAAGTAAAAGTATCGCTAGTAACTTCTGTTGCCATTCTAGTTGGTTCTCTCGGGAATTGATAGGGACTGAGTTAAACATTGCCTCCTTTCCAATTCCTTATATGTTCTTCCGAAAACTTTTATTTAATATATTAAAGAATCATTATTTCGTTATATATTGAGTCGGATGTAAGTTCGTGAGAGTATTATGTCATACTAACATATCTCATTGGAATACACAGAGTTATTCTGCGTTTGGTATTATTGTATCAGCATCTCTTCTATCGTTCAAATACTCAGGTGTGTTTCCATAGCAATAAACTGAAGAATAACGATGAAATATTTCATTATATATTTGCAAAAATAGTCCATTTTTATAGATTGATGTTTCTTTAGCTATAGACGCATGCACCCATTGAAATATAAGATCAATTCTCCTTTAACGCAGATTGGACTGTGCGATTGAAATAATATAAAACATTAAACCAAACTAATAGAAAAATTAGTTAAATATATATAATTAAATTGGAATATTTTTTATTAGAACCCAAACATAATTTTAACAAATATTTATCTGGAGCAAAACTCCTTTTATTCATATTGTACTCATAAATTCATCGTATAAATCCGCAAATAACGAGGCATATCTTATCTTTAATATTATTCAAACATAAAAAAGACTACTAAGATCAGATGTAAGTAACTTTCACCTCCTCCTTCAACCATTATTCACATGACACAAAAAATAAGGGTACGCGTCCTCTCAAATGATTATTTCCCGTAATACCTTTCTCGACATGTAACAACACGTATTTATCAATCCATAAGTAACGTAAACACCAGAAATATTGCGTATTATGCATCTTCCAGGAGTCATATTAAATAAATCCCAGAGGAGCAGAAATCTGCTGATATTTATCTTATAATGCCGTCTTCCTCTCTGATCCCTTGCCTGGACCCTTTATCATCGAAGATGATGCCTTTCTTGTTGGGGGGATGTTTGAAGAATACGTCACCTGGGGCTTTGGTCATTAGGGCTTTTGTCACCGATGCCAAGTTTTCATATCCCATGTTTTCTCCTTGTATTAGCCGTGGACTTCCTCGAAGTATGAGAGAGAAATCGCAGAAAGGGATTTCGGTTGTCGAGGCGTTATTAAACCACATTCCTCTTACGGACTCCGGAGGGGATTTGAGATAGGATTAAATCAAAGCTGTAGAGTTGATCGAATTTTCAATTTTTTTATGGCCGATTCCAATTAAGCAAATCGATTCAATTGGATTCACTCGTATCTCGTGCCAAAACGTTCCCAGCGATTCTTCCGTTCCAATACAAAAATCTCTGCTAATGCGCTTATGTGCCCTTTTCGTACATCTGTGTTTCCGAGCCCTCTTTATATAAATACACGCCCTTTTTACGGAACATCCAAAACTGTTTTCACATTCGTATATTAATAAGGAATGTTTCCAAAAAAGAATTAGGAGACTCTAAAAGGATATGCTTTCATGTAGGCTGACCGCCAAATAGAAGAAAACGGGACCTTTTCCATTAGCGAATAGAGGCGAGTCCAAACACCGGAAGGGATTTCAACAGCGTTCATTTTTCCTTCACGTCGAGGTGTCAACTTGTCATCCCTCAAACTGAAAGAATGGGCGATAAAAATTTAACTCTACGCAGATTCTGCTGTTGGCCAATGCGAAGGTTTTAAAAAAGGGAGCAAAATAAATTTCGGGATGGAAAAAATAAGAGGAATGAATCCACGTCAAATTGTTTAAGTAGCGAAAAGCCTCGGTTTGGTCTTTACTTTTACGTGCAAAGACACTTGATTTCAACATCCAGTTGAGCTGTTATTAGAAATTCTCATGTATCGTTATTATGAGTAAATAAATAATTTTAATGTTGTAATCCGATATAGATCTAGTTGATTTCAAACAGAGATGCCAATTGCAGTTAACTTTGTTCTTTCGGCTGCAAATTATTTCCGATTTACGTTATCAATTTAAAAATCTACTAATACTTGGCTGTAATTTGTTTGGGATATTAGGCCCGTTAATTCCACGAATTGTTGAGTACATTTTCATTTAGCGATGAAATTATTCTCATACATCGTAAGTTTTAACAATTGAAATACCTTCAAACTAAGACATCTAATCAATTGCTCTAAAAGTCTCTTTTCTTAAACATTTTTAATTTTGGAAGCTTACTCATCAGATTACTTGATCGCAATGAAGTTCAGCTATTTAGTAAAATAAAAGATTTTTAGCATTATCACAAAATCTTCGTCAAATGAAAGAAAATAGAATCATTTTTAATATCACCAAAATTTTTTAATGTATTAATGCCATCTGCTACGTCTATTTTTGAATTACAAGGAATAGAAAATATGCCGCAATGCCACGTTTCATGTGAACTGTACCATTTCCGGAGTCTATATGCACAAAAAATACTGATAGATCATCAAACAAATTACGATAAGCTCTCTCAAAATATAACATCAGATCCCACATTGATTTCTTGAAATAAGTATCCCTGTTAAATTATACGATCTCCGATATTAGTTCGACATTGGCCCAATACGTTTCCACCGTTTCTCCAATTTATTACCGTTAACCTCTTTGCAATAAGCTTTTTAAGTATAATCATATTCGCTTAACAATATAAATATCGCCTTGTGAACCTTGTAAAATATATCAAATTATAATATAGTGTATATAATACATGTTATTTTCATTGACGTTTTATATAAACTTTCCAACTCCAGTTGACGTTTTTATTGATTTCCGTCCGTTAGTTGGTGGCCCCTTCCAATCCCACTTTGACCCGTACAATCCTCACAGGATAGGGGACCTTTCATTCCCACCCTTTCACAGGAACACGATGAAGTCCCACCTTCTGGTCACTTACGTATCCTGTGTATTTGTCGGCAGAGATTCTGTCAGAATACTCAAAAGCGAAGGCATTCGATACAGAGAATGGTGAATTTTTCATCCGTTAGCGATTTTCGAGATCATCTTAAGGGTTTGGTCCTCGCCCCAGGCGGAGATCGTGTGCTATCTGCAAACTAATTAATCGTATCGAACCGAGATTTATTAATTCAGAAGTGGGGTTGGAATTTTATTCCGAAGGAATTTTCGGACGAGTTTTTTATTTTATCCATCGTCTCTCGAAAAACTTTTCGGGATTTAATTGCCTCAGTATCCCAAAGTACTCAGTATACGATACACGCCGAGGTATTCGAATTCATGAATATCTCCGTTTTTTCGTAATTGGAAAATGTTTTGATAAGTTTCTCAAATTCCTTCTGCAGTAATTGAGTACAATGGAGGGAGGATAATATCGCATGCAAATAGATTCTAGTCCGTCGTTGTTCGCGATAAAACCGCGGGGCATGAGTTGAATAATTTTTGGCTTTGTCCACGAAAATCGAATGATTTTGCTGCCCAAAATAATTGAATTCCCACGAAGAACGAGAATTTGTGAAATAATTGGATGTCTCGAAGAATAAAAATGGAAAATCAATTTTGGTGATACATATTATATTTAAAAGTTTTGTTCCAGTTATTGCCTATTTTCACGCCATTTGAGAAACAATGAAAATAGTACAATCAGTTACTCAATTATGAGGGAAGATTAAACGCTATATTAACCTTATAAAATTTCTCCCGGATTCTAAATAAAATTTTCAAAATTCACAATTCGCAGAAAAAACAAGACCTTTTAATGCAATTACTCAAATGAGTTTTACATATCTGACGACCAGGGAAACTGCTTTTGGGCGAATATAGAGATATTAGAAAGGAGAAGAGGAAATACATATAATTTGAGATGATAGCGACTATTTATTAAGGATTAACACCCAAAAAGGATTCCTTAATTAAATGGCAGGAAAATGTAAAACAAATCCCATCTGTTATAGGAAATGTGAGATTTTATCAAGGGCTTTCTCTTCATCTGGGTGATTCCTCAACTAAACATGATTAAGGCTTCATTTTGTATTGGATATTTTTATACATTCCGTTTTTTAATTTTTATCAAGTGGATAAGATGTATTAAAAATTATCAGCCATCATAAAACAGTTTCGGAGTCATATTATTATATTCTATTTTGTATTGTAAACCCCATGAAGTTGTAACAATGGAATGAGGTCATATACTTTCTTACATAAATAATAGTAAAATTACATTCCTATCATGATACAAAATTACCTACAGAAGTACAGCACAATTCAGATAAAACCAATGAAATGCGTTACTTATAAATCTTTTACAATGTTGATTGCAATGAGAGAAGCTTCCGATGAGTAAATAGAGTTCCCGAGTTAGAGCTTTGCTAAGCGACCTGAGGAAGGGATTCTAATTGACACTTTCTTTGAACGGTCTCCTAGTTGTATCCAAGTAAAGTTACGATCCCGCATTCGAACAAAGACTTTGTTAGCTGAGTAAATC
Organism: Pantala flavescens; assembly: GCA_020796165.1. NCBI lineage: Eukaryota > Metazoa > Arthropoda > Insecta > Odonata > Libellulidae > Pantala > Pantala flavescens. The sequence continues at coordinate 53,085,328 of CM036883.1, forward strand.
TGTCCTGCGCTATCAAATTGAGAGTTTCAGAATTTCTGTGTCCTAAATGATGCAATACTTTTCAAAAAATTTTGGAAATTTTTTTGTTGGTTTTCTTGTGACATTGTGTGAAAAAAATTTCGCATAATAATTCCAAGTGATAGTTGAAGTAAAATCACTCTATTTAAGCAACAAAAAATTATTTGTCATTCATCAATTTATGATTTAAAATGATTCAGAATGATTTAGTTTCGTTCGAGGCATCAAAACGTGAATAAATCATGTTCTTTCAGCCTGTTTTTAATTCGCTCGGTGAGCTATGCGGCATCAGTAAAACAATATATAAAGCCTAAATTCTGCAATATATTTTACCGCCTTCCGAGCTTTCCGGAAACTCATTTCACGGCAACTTTTCAGCCCTCGTTCTACTTTATTTTCCTCGTTACGACTAAAATCTCCCATCGTTCCTTTCGGTAAATAAATGGGCTTCACTTCGTTCGGATGAATCTTTAAGAAAATCATTCAGCCTTCGATAGGGCGATTGAATCGCACTTGAGCGCCCCTTTAGTGATTGATGCGTCTCCCTCAGAACGAGTATTTACGGCGGATACTTAAAAACGGTGTCGTTCCACGGAGCGATGCACCCATTACTTGTTTATCGTCGGACACGTCCCTTAAGGCGCGTTGGACGAATGACTGTGTAGACAGAAGAGAGACAAGAGGAGAGGTCGATTCTGCAACCAAGAGCGCAGTTGTCCAACCTTTCTGGCCCGAGGACTGTTCATAAATGTCAGCTAGCATAAGGGTTGATGAAGACCCCTTGAATTAGGCTACCATTTCGCCACTGAATTCATTTACATCTATTATCAAGCAGATCTTTCCATTATTCAATAAAGGCCATTACATAAGAACAGACTGAAATTCTGTTCCATACTTATTCTGAGTTACAGTTTGTGAATTAGGGTTATTTCGCTGATGGAATAAATTTCTATCTGAGAATACGATTTTCATGACATTGCCTTTTATACTAACACTTTTATGAAAATTGGAGGTAATATTTGAATGGTCATTAGCGTGCAAAATTACTGTGTCAGACTACGCATCGAAATATTTTACTGCATAGACTGAGACACAAATAAAGTAGTAGATTCCTCACTCTTTTTTTTATGAGGTACTGTATTTCGGATGATAAGGCGCACCGAATTATACGACGCAGTACCATTGAGCAGCTCTACTTTCATATATAAGACGCACCGAATTCAATTCGCATGAAGCAAAACCAAACAGTCGGATTGCTCAGACTTTTTCATTCAAATTCAAACATTCAAATCATCAACCATGATTATCCAATTTTATGTACTTTTAACATTTATAAAAACACATTGACCCCAAATAGCTAAACTGTGATCGATTGGTTGGCTCTGATTCTTTAATCTTATCCAGATAATTTGATGCCAAATGGAACTGTACACTTTTTACATATCATCGTAAAATAAAAGAAATAGATGTTTTCTTTATGTTCTTTAATATGTTTTTTGTACAACGACCATGCATATACAACACACAATTCTAATAAATAAAATAAAATACTCTGATAAGATAGTCTTGTCTTGAATAGAGATACCATTGAGTTCAATTCCTCCCATTCTCTCTTTTATCTGCATATCTTTCTAAGATTAACCAATTTGTATTTGTATCATCAAATTCCTCTCATTTCCGTTCGACAGAAGAACTATATGCTCAACAGTAAACACCTAATATGAGCGGTCCATTATGTTCGTTATAATAAGTAAAGTCCAATTCAGAATATTAAAAAATAAAAACTAAAGAATGAAAAGGTCTAACAAATTGTCTTCTATCATTTTATTTAATACTAAATGTATACATATATGACTTTTGTAAATAAAACATCAAAGGAGAAAGTGAGTTTGAAGGAAACTCGATGCAGTTCCCAATGATGCAAAAGGATCACGATCAGCGCGAAGATTTTACAAATTTTTTAGAAAAAAATGTTAAAATCGTGTGAATCAACTCAAATTTACAAAACTTTTATTAAGAAAGAAGGTGAAGTTAGCGTTAAACAGCTCGATTTTACGAAAACTTTTAGGATTATAAATGATAATAATTATGTTAATCAGCTCGGATTAACGAAAATATTTGGGATAAAAATGAAAGTTTATTTTTTTCTCTAAAATCGAGATTTTTTAACGCATTTTTATTTTTTTTCCTTTTTTCGTAAAGTTGAGCAGCTTAGCGCGATTGAAGTCGATCCTTCGAATTACATTCACCTCCTCATTCCTTCATCATCACTCTCCTATGGCTCCTTTGAAAATGTCTTCTTTCTTTTTGCGACGTGTCCGTCCATACATTGAAATGCTTTAGATCGATACTCAGGGTGACCAACGGATCTTCAGCTGCGATGAATCCCGTAACCAGTTGCTCGACTGGAATCCATCTGAAGTGACAGTATTCTGATCCAATAAACTACGAAGGGCTCATATTTTAGGAAAATAAAAATGCTCGATCTGTCAGGATTTATGGCGGTTCTCATTTTATCATTTATATGTTATCGATAGGGGAGAGTAAGTTTTTTAATAAAGACTTTAGACATATAGAGTACAAAACCTGTTTACGTATTAATTCTTCTTCGAAACATTTCTATAAGTAAAAATAATTCTTTTTAAATATTTGGTGAATTATATTTATATAATATTAGATATACTACAGAATTAAAAATCTTCACTTAATATTGGAACATTACCTAAATGTAAGCCGTTTATGCTTAAGAATAACTCATTACTATGTATAAATTTTCACATCCAAAAATCAGTTATTTTGTATGCACCTGATTAATCGTACATGATATTTGTACAAAATGCGTTTTATATATTTCATAATTAAAAAAAAATTTTCACCTTGAGGGTTTTAAAATAAATAATAGAGAATAGGTTAAAGTAAGTTGAAGAAAGTAAGTACTAATACTCGAACCCAGATAAAAGATTGTCTAAAAGCGCTGCATCGCGTCAATTTTGACTGCTTCTGGGATGGTTTGACTCGTAATAGAAGTGTAGAGACGGCGGAGGAAACACTGAGGACATATTTGATTGGCAGGGACGATATCAAAGCCATGGAAACAAGACGAGGGAGGAGTATGAAAGAGAAAAATGGGAAAGAAAAACCCTGACTACAGAGAGGAGAGAAAGCAAAGAAAAGAAGTCGAGGCACAGAAAAAAGAATTTAGATTTAGGTCTAAAAACTGAAAGTAGCCTGATAATAATGTTTATATAGGTTTAAAAACTAGTTTCCAATACCTGTAGCAGTAATTTATTATCTCGGATTAGAAAACTAATTGGCTGATAGTGTTGGTGCTAACGGATATTGATGAATCTTTGGGGAAGCATTCGACAAGAGTTAGTGGTAATTGCGTCGAGGATTATCGCAATTTTATGGCTTTAATTGAGGTGAATACATGTTCATCAGAAGACAGCAAGTTAAATAGACAAAAGAAGATTCCGAATCCAAAGCAAGTAGACATCATTGGAAACACTGAATAAAAGGAACTGTTTTTTACATAAATCGGATTATCATTCTATCTTTTATCTTGGATATCTAAATATTTAAGGACGAAAATACTTTCAATTTAATATGAGTTTATGTATATGAGGAGTTCTTAATGTGCGTAGACATTTAAAAAATCCGAGCATGAATTACTTAAAAGTAATTCATGTAACATACTTAAAAGTAAAAATGAGGCGTAGAATTTTCTAACGTAATTTCATTAATTATATTTTCTAAAGTAATTGCATAAAGTTTCAATTTTATCGAATAGATTAACGGTTTATCACAACATTGAAAAAATTACATCTAGAATTATAAATAAATTTATCATATCTTTGTTCCTTATAATATTATGAGAAGATGTAAAGAATATTACCAAATTAAAAATTTAATTTTACGAAGAATTGTCAACAAAAAATTTCAATAGCCTGCATAAATCTTTTAAATATTCTATCTCAAAATGAGTAAATTAGGAATTGTTTTGTCAATGTTACTTTTGCACTGAATTTCATACTGATTATTAATGCTCATAGTTCCAAAATGTTGTGTGTAAGTAATCCAAAAAGATCTTATTGTGCATCCAAAATGTATCTATATAAACCGCGTTAATTTCCTGGAATTCGATCTTATTTAAACGGATAGGGATGGAAATTATTTCGTAAATAGATTATCCGCACCTCGTTAAAACCACGTACGTGCGATCAGTTTCATTAGTGGGCGGTGAGAAACGGGTGGAGAAGGCACGACGTTGCTCTGTTTAGAGCTAAGGCAGGGGAACAAAGCCTCCATTTTGGATTATTTATCCGTCGCAAAGTTTCGGAATAAAGCGCACGAAAAAGAGACGAACTAGAAACTGGGAAATTCGTCATTCGTCGAATTATTCGAGGAGATATTCGATTTCGGGGATGGAAGTTCGTTCACCCACGGTTCTTTTTGTCTCCGAAAAAGATGTTCGAATACATCCCGCTTTTTTCATCTCCAGCTATTAACCTCGGGAGCTCTTCGGTGTAGACTCTGGGTAATAGAGGCCATTACGCGTTGCTGAATAATGCATTCGCGTAACAAAACAAGGCGTCTCTCGAGGGAACGCAAACGAACTAGATCTCTCCACTCTTCCGTTATGCCGACGTTGCTTCTCGCTCGGTTACGCGAACCTTCGAAATTAATGAAGATGTCCCGAGCACTGAGGATGGTCATCCAAACCTCATCCGGAAATGAATCGACAACCGCTGCGATATCTTTAGCAAATTTAATTTCTCGACGATACTGTTCGCATGTGCGAGAACAACGAATTTTATTTAAAGGGTTTTAATTTCTGTTGCATCGAGTGCTGTATTGGAGTTGTTCCCGTACATCGATTGAGATTCTCTAGTTTGTGAATGAGCCTGAAGCGGAGAAAAGATCAAAAAGAACGTTTTTGTGCCCCTGTAATTTCCTTGATGCGAGAGCGAGATTAAAAGAAGGGAATTTGAGGAAGCTGGGAATGAATATGTTTCGCGAAATATGAAGATACTTTTCTAAATCGATAAAATATTTTCCCAAAGGAATCTTTGGTTTTGTCTGAAACACGTTTGTTGAGTATCCTTTTATATCAAGTGATAAAAATAAATGGATTTCAATAAAACTTAAATGAATTGCAATTTTGTAAAATGTAATCGCTATCAACAAAATATTTATCTTTCATTCCACGGATGAATAAAAAACAGACTCATATATTCGTTAAATATGCCCTCACTCCGTATTTTTGCATATTCTTTTCTTTCTTTCTTTTTGGATACTTGGTGGAAGTTTCAAATGTCAGAAGGTTTATAATATAGGAATAGTAATTTCTTTTTATATTATTTTTATTGATGTATACTTATTAATTTTTCTTCACTCGGATTTCGTAAACAATTTCCGTGATTTAAGTGTATAATTTATGAATAAGAGCATTTAAAGTAAAGATGTGGTTTTATTGATAAAAATTGTGTTATATGTTTTATCCGTGAAATATTTTATTAACTTTCTGTATATCCAGAAATTTTTGGTGATTATCCAGAATATATTTCGATTAATATATGATGGTTTAAAATGACTAGCGTAAGCCATCAAATTCCATCATATGGCAAACAAAGGCTTCTGTTTGACCTACATAATGAATAAATGGAGTTTAACGGATTACATTGAACAGCACGATAGCTTTATGTTAAAACAGGAAGAGATGCAAATATAGAAGATCTCCTATGGTTTCAGAAAACATACGCAGAATTTAATAAGCAGCGTGCTGTTTTCCCGTAGCTATGAATAGGTTACGGTTTGAATTTACTCGTTTGTTTCGCAGTCTATATTCATTGCGGCAATTTTGATAGAGGAACGAGCTTTTAGCGATTCATTTTATAATGCAAATGAGACTATTCATAAGCGAGCGCTTGTTTGAAATTAATGGAACAAAAGCGAATTAATGGAATTCTCGAGCGGCTTTCAGATCGATATTTTTCGATCTCGGATCGAGCGCGATTGGTGGAAATTCAAAAGGGTATCCTTTTTAAAAATGCATTCCGTCACCAAATACTTGATCCGATAGGAAAACTGCCCAAGGATGTAGGGGATATTGAGAATGTGGTAGGATTCATAAATGAAAAAGTAGCGCACGATATGAAGCACAGATGTATAAATATTCTTCAGGTATATAAATGAATCGAGAATGAGATTCCTATTATTTTTTGATACGTTTAGAAAAATACTTATGAAATCGGAAGATCGCGGAATTTGCGAAGATAAAAATTAGACCCGATTTCATAAGTTCCAAGATTACGATCAGAGTTGTACGGAGAAGAAACGCGAGAGGAAACTTGAGTCATATATGAAGTTCGTCGGGAAAAATGGTCGAATCGCGTACGTGAGAGTTATGAATGGCAGTCTTCAAGTAAAGATCCGTTTATAGGTGGATACGATCTTTCTTAAGATATGGTGTTACGACCGACATTAAACTTTGGATACATCTTAGGAGTGCAGTTACTCTCAAAAGTGTTTCAAGTTTTAAAATTGCCAAAAGACGCAATAAAACAGTGAACGAAAGTGGATTTTGTAACTTCCAGAAATGATTAGAAAACATCTTACTTTACAGAAAATAAGACATGAATTCCAAGAAGAAAAGACATAAATAACTAAGAGATAAGAAATGTGAGACTTGGAAAACTATCGGTGTAGCATATATAAAGAGATAAAAGAAGTAATCGCTTCTTCTCTTTAACTACTGATCCAAACTTCATATTTCATTCGATGCTTTGTCTCAACTATCGTATTTTGTAGATTTAGATTCGAATGTTATATTCGGTTAAAGATATACGAGCACTAATGTTCCATTACGCGTATGTTTCTGCTCTATTTATGACAGCAAAAAGTGAAATATTATCTAAAAAATAAGAATAATGAGAATTAATGTAAAATGATTACCTGAGATACGAATTCCGTTCCACAATAATTGTATAGTTTCCAAAACTAAAATGTTGGCTTGCAGTGGACTACTTAAATCATATTGACATCATTTTTAAACTAAGACGAGGATTTCAACGCATTTTGCAAGCCCTCGAAAGAATATCTAAGGATTGATAGATTTCTTTGCAAATACAAAACGATCAGTCGATACCAGCATTATGTACAGCCTTTTCAATTAAGCTTAGAATTATTAATGACGTTTTTCCTTTCCGATCTTGAGTTTCTTCATATATGATCTTATAGTAAAATTATCTTCTTTTCCACATTACATTTTCCACTTCTCTCTCTTCTTCACGTATTCTTTTAAAAGCATTGTTTTCTTTCTATTAGAGCAATTTTTATCATTTGCTTCTAAAAATTACTGTTCGTGGTCAGGATATTTCAGTAAACTACGTAATCGAGTATTGGCAACAATCTTTTTCCCTAATCAAGGGATTTATTCGAAATATTCTGTGACAAAGCAAAGTGAAAGAAAATGAGAATCGTATTTTTTCTCATTGAATTCGTAAATCGAACCGCAATGAAAAATCACCGACGTAAACCTTTAGATGGAAGCATAGGATTGAGAGGAATTCGAATAATGTCGTAAACCCGTCTGGCTTTTCATCCGAAGATGGAAAGCGGCAATGCATCTGTAGCTATAAAAGACCGCCGTAGATTTATCATTTAAAAGGGGAGCAGTGCAAGATCAGTTGCCCAACCGACTTCTACGAGTTCTTTCGACCGCATGTGCGAGTTGTATCGCAGACGTGCTTCACCACTTATTTACGACATCCACGCCGATGCTCCAGACGTGCCGGGTTCGAGCCTCTTTTCGTCGCAATTTCGGATTTGCCGACGTCGCATGCGGGGACATATATTATTCATCAGGAGAGCAGAAGGCAAAGGACGAAATTCGATTACTCGGAAGGATGCAGAACAGGGTCGATATTCGTGGCGCTACGGTGATTAAAACTCCTTTATTTGGAAGGATTTAAATTATTTTGGGCAACGAATAGTGTGTGAAATTAAAGTATTTCGTTTACTCAGTCTTTAGAAAATTATTGCCCGAAATTTTATAATATAATATTTTTATTGAATAATTCTTGGTTAATGATCGATTTAAACGCTGCAATGAAGGTATGATTGTACGCGCACTGTTTTGAATCTCCTGATCTGGTATAATTTCATACAATATTCCTTTCTTCACAGTATTTTCTTTTGAAAATTAATCTTTAAAACGGAAAGACCAACAATGGATGGGATTTTCGATGATAATAACAGAAAATTTCCTTGTAAAAACATATCTCTCAGCAGTTCAAATGTACTATTTTCATCCGAATGAATCTCATAAATATATAATTTTCTACATGACTTGGTTTATTTAGAAATACCATTTTATATAAGATAAATTTGGAAACCCCGTGCTTGAGATACAGATTAAATTTTATAGGCCTCGACAAAAACCAAAAAAGCTATAATCCATTCTGTTGAATCCATTTTTCTCTTTTAGGAAGATATTTTTATGCTCGAGAGATTCCTAGGAATTTGAGGAATATAGATGGTGAACTTATATTCCTTTTTTTATGAAGCAATATATTATTTTGATAGGATACGTCACGTGAAATATTTGATATCCGTAACCTTCTAAGAGATGCAATATATATGTTGCTGCTGGCTAGTTCCGTTGAGAGATCCATCTCATCCGTTGCTGTTCCATGGCTCCTTTCTGATAAGACGGATTGTTGATGAAATACTAGCAGCTGTCTGCTCTACTCCTGTGGTTAACCGTTTAATTGGAATCAGCTCATTGTGCTCTGCAAATTAGGGAACGTGTCCGTTTACCCATAGAGGAGCATATGTGCGGGAAAGTGCGGTTGTGTTTACATAATTGGAGATATGCGATCGAACTATTATTCGATATTTCACTCATAGGAGTAATTATAATGGCACCGAGGAGAATTTACAATTCAAAATAGAAACGAATTATTACTCTATATAAAAATCCCCTTCCAAATTATCTTAGAAATCGTATTAAATTGGTAGCTTTATTAATTATTGTAAGATATTTTAAAATTAATTAGAGAACGATTAAATGACCAAAATAACACATTTCTTTGAGCTCGTTCGATACTATACGTGCTAATATTTTAAGAACGAATAAAATTCTTACTTTCATTAAAGGAAAATATGTTTAGAATGAGAGGTTTGGTAAGACGCGTAAACATAGCTCAATACCAAATCCTATATACAATTTATAGCCCCAATTTTTATCAGGAAAATATATGTATTGGTTTTTCAATCCCTTATTGCACATTGAATTTATTTACATTTTACGAAGTACTAATGGAATATCGGATTTGTTATCTGCCAAATTCAGTTGTCTATAAGGAAGTCATGATATATAGAATTCAAGTAAACTGAACTTTTAAATATTCTCCTGGGACTAATAATGTGTACTATTCCTCTTCGCAATCCACACGAATAGAGAGGATTCTTCACCAACCGAAATTCAAGAAAGCGGTCTTTCAAAAACTCATTTCAAATAAAGATGAGGATTAGCAGTTCGCTAAAAGCCGACATAATAATTAGAGTCGTGGCAAATCTGACAAAGAGCAGCTACGGGATCATAAAAACAAAATTCGGAAGAGGACAAGTTTCGGCCAATTTCATCTCTATTTGAATAAATCCGGAACTAATGCTTTGCAACCTTGAAAATGCATCCCAACCACAGCAGACATCTCTCGTGCTTTTGAACTACGCGATGAAATGGAAACAGAGCGTTTTATCTGGTTAACTCAACGAGGAAGATATCTCCGCCAATTTTCAATATGCTTGCATTACATGAAAGGGAGAACCGCCGTCTCGCTCTGGATCCACACCATAAATCGAGGCCCGTAATTACTCGACGAATCCATCGCTTTTTTCCCTGAATTATTCATCGGAATCAGATTCATTAAGGGAATTCGACCGAGTCCAGTTGGCGCTGCAGTCGTGACGCATAATCGCGTCATAACCGCAACGAGTCTTCCAGACCTCGATTTCGCTCTTCGCTTATCTTCTTTCATTTGTCCATCGGAAAACTTATAAATCGGAGAGTTTCGCTACAAGAGGATTAAATTACGGACGCTTCGATTAGCCACGGAGGCTCGTTAAACTTACGAATCTCATTTCCATAAATCATTGGAGATTTACGCAGTCTGCGAGAATTGGGAGGTCGAGAGAGGGCCAGGTTCGATTCCCTGTCAGAGAACTCTTTCACCACGAATAAATTATCTCTCTCAGAGGCCGTGCGGTTTACGGCTGTTTTCCACGCGAAATTCGTGCGCGTTTTAAATTTGGAACGACTGGCTTTAATGCGTAATGAATATGGCAAAACTCTGCACCTATTCCTAACCCTAGTCAAAACGCATACGTATTTATAACACCACAAAGTATTTTAAAAATAACATCTTGTGTAAAGTAAAAATAAAGCATCTCAACGCTATTAAATTTCGTCACGATTATAAGTATATTTATATCGATAAATGATGTGCGAAAATTTACAGACGCAATTCGGATTATGAGGATAGATTATTTATGTCATTGAATTGATCCAAGTCTGTATTCGAATTCTGAAATTCATCCACCACGATTACAACTTGCCGCTATAATTATTTCGTGCAATATCATGAGGTGTACGTGAAATGCAAATATACTAGAGTTCAGTATTTGTGATGGACCTCAACTGTAGGACGATTTTTAGCAGTATGTAAACGTAGAATGCCTTAATATCATTTGTAAAATTTAATGTAACAAATATTAAAAACTATTATTCTGAATTTTTACTATTTATGCCCGTTAGAAAAAAAGTTGATCGAAAAATACGCTTTCTAAACTATGTTAATAATGTTTATTTAAGCTTCTATTGTGTCATCGGCCGAACTATTCCTGTACGTAATGAATATAATATTTATACTTTCTTATAGTATTTTTTCACACTTTTCACACACAGATTATTTCATAGTAATTCAAATATAACGCGCAGATAATTGAAGTGCTCTTAATTATGTGATATTTATTATGATACTTCCTGAAATATATAGTCATTGAAATTGCTTTTAAAGGATAATTAATCGAGATATTATAATACTAAAATAAAGCAAAGTATAAGGAAAATAGTTGAATTCAATCACCAATTTCGTTAAGCGCACAGAATATCCTTCGGAATTATACACTTATAATTTCATATTCATTCAAGTTGAGTTGGGTAAATAATTCGGTAGAAAATGTGATCAAAGGCTTAAAAAATAAACTGAAAAGGCTTTGAATATGAGTCCAATTATTCCTTTCCCCTTTCAAACCTCACAAGCGTGCGTTTATCAAGATGAAATGGCATCTGAAGGGATACGCCGACCACTTCCGCAATTATCAGTCTGGTTTTTGCCGAAAGAAAATTCTCTTCGTATGCTACTGTGGATAACCTTTCATCTCCGTCCAAAATTGAAACGATTGTATATATTAATCCCCTTAATGCTTCTGTTTATTATATTCAATGAGAGGAGGGCTATCTCTCCGTATGTTAATGCGTACCCTCACTCGATTCGAATACATTGCATCCTCATTGTATGGGATGATTGCAACCCCTCATAAGATTACTTTCAGAGATGACTTCGAATGCAGATAAGAATACAAATTCATCGCAAATGACTGCGTCACTCTGCATTTAATAACTATAATATAAGGAGATTGAGACCCTCCCTCTGCGAGATATTCTACGTAATCTTATGATGATTTTGAATGGAGATGTTCCGATAGTACTCTTTCATAGCGACCGTCCCTTCGAGGGTAGAATTCACTTCCACTATGTATGGACACGTTGATAATAATCAGAATAAGTGATACATAATACTGATTCCCTCTACAGAAAAGAATTTGATTCGACTTGAATGTAAATTACAAAAATGTAGTGAGAATGGTTACAATATAGTTTGAATAAATGTGAGTAAAAGATGTAATTTATAAAAGAACAGATCGTGTGCGTGAAAATTCCAATAACAGATGGAATATAAATCCTATACTTTCATTCAAAGTAATGATATGTAACAGTGGGCTGTGGAAGGCTCTTATCTTTTTTGTTGCTGCTTAAAATCTTTACCAGTCTGTATTTGTCGATTCAAGATTCATGTAATTTTATTTGATGAATTGAAATCAAAGAGTGAGAATATTGCTAAAGTATTAATGCAAAACTTATCACTCTGCGACTAAAGTAGTTAGTTTAGAAACACAAATCATTCTGTGATATTTCTGAATACAATCGCAAAGGAGGGTCTCCTCGATTTTGCGATACTTCAAAAAGAGCCCTCTCTGAATAAAGTTCTCTGTGTCCATCCACGATCTTCTATTCACGCATAGTGCGTGTTCGCTCATCCACGCAGCTCTTCCGCATCGCTATATGATTCAATGACGGCGGTGCCTTTTTACATCCCTTTCATCAAACGAGCACACTTCACAAACGAGGAAATGAATATTCTGAAAAATCGAGGCCCTCGAGCGCGTGCGATGGGGGAGCTGTCACCGCCCGGGATGCGAACCCCGGACGCCTCGGAGATGCATAAGGGAGATAAATCCTTTGATGCTGAGGACACGCACATCTTAAGGGAAGAGATAAAAGTGGGTGAGGTGTTTAAAAAATGGGACGTGAAGAGGGGAAAATGCAGAGGAGTCTTCGAAGGATATAAAAGGGGGAGAAGTGCTACGAAACGTGGTCCGGAAGGGAAAAGGGTGGAAGGTGTGAGTGAAGGTGCAAGATTACTTGAAGGAGAGCAAAGAAGAAGATAGGGGGAGCGAAGAAAGAAGAGATGAAATAGAAAAGGCGAGAAATTGAGTGTTGAATAATAGAGAGAATGGAGAAAAAATTAAAAGGAAATAAATTAAGCCTTCCATACGACTGAGATATCGAAGAAAATGTGAATGGAGTGATACAATGCGGAGAATTTGAATTTTAAGAAATATATTCTATTGATATTATGACAGGTATTTCCAAATGGTATTGGAGTAAACTATGAGAAGCAGGGAGATCGAATCAATGAAGGCATCTATAACAAAGTTAAGGAAGATGAAATAAAGGTCAAAACGGCTGTTGATTGAAAAACAGAATGAAAGACAGTGATCAGAGGAGTTGTTTACATAGGAAAGGTAATGCAAGACTTTTATGATGAACAGTTATTACGTCTGTGTGAGTTAAATATGAAGTGGTGTCAAGTTTAATAATTAAAAATGTTAAGAAAAATTGAAAAGAGAGAATTTGATGTTTTTTTGGAATTGATGAATTTTTCGTTAAAGATAATTGCGGAATTCAGCTGTCGCAACATTCAAATGATCTTTGCTAACGCTTTCAAATGCAATTAAACTAAATTCTCATTGCATTGCATTGCACAATTCAAAAACACGAATAAAAATATTAGAAAACCGGAAGAGAAGGTGGGAATATTTAATACAGAAATCTGAAATAATGGTGCATTAAAAGGAGATTGAGAGGACTAAAAAGAAAGAATTACACTTCATAATGCATAATAATAATGCATCGAAAATTTATAAGTATTATTTGCCAATCTAATTTCCGCTTAAGATTCTTCCTCGACTGAGTAATATCAGCAATTTTATAACCATTTTGGCTGCAAATTATTTCCTGAAATATGAACTTCTCTTCATTTTATTAGTCTTTTTTGAGGATTTTTTGTGAATAATGGTTAAAACTTAAAAATTGCTGATTTCTGAAACATTCCAAGTTGAAAATGGTTTGAAATCTCAGAGAAGTGCCCAAAAAAGCACTGAATGTTGAATATACTTGATGTTGGTGTGTGTGTATGGTATATATATTTCACACTTTCCAAAAATCATAACCAAAATTCGAGTGCACATGAATTTTGACGATTCTTGCATATGAATGGAATATAATAGAAGGAAATAAGGTAATAAAAAAGAGGAAGGCATTTAGAGGGAATGGGGGAAACGAGAGGGGGTACAGAAGGAAAGGGAAATAATGCAAAGGGTATGAATAGAAGAGATTAATATTGCGGGCAATATAAGACTTCCCCTCCACAACAAATACCTTCCGAATTTCCTAACGTTATTAGTTATTTCCGTGACATTGCATTTTCATTTCGACGGACGCCTCAACAGGACGAATAAAACCCTTCCACTCTAAAGAGCGCTAAGTTATTCGTATGCTTAATAAGATATCCGGATTGCGGATTCGTGGATTTTTCCTACGCAAAAGTATTGAGATTCTTTTTTTCATCATGACTGCATGTCTACACAGTCATGAAGCCGGTTGAATACCCATATGTATTAGTAATAATAGAGGACTAGTCAGCAACTATTTGGATGGATGATTGTAGTTTCCTTGGTTACGTAAATGAAACATAGCATAACGACTATAAATGTCTTCTTTTTCACCATTTTCACCTTAATTGTATTATTTTCTCAAAGTTTTTGAAATATATTTACCAGGCCTATTTCACAATGATTGCTTTCAATTTACGCTTTTTTGTTTCACAAAATCTCAGCCAACTCAAAAAAATTAAATTTTTATAATATCTTTTTCGTTGAATAATACGATTTTATCTAATCTACGAATACACCGATTTTTAATAAGTATTAATGAATATCTGCAGCTATATCAACTCCAAGTTGTCTCTCTCTTCTATGAGAATTGTATTTCTTGGACTTATCTAAATTTTTTAAGACATGGCATAAAATATTTCATTGCAGTAAGGACTTACATATCACAATACAGAAAATAATCGATTGTTTATTCAAGTTTATAATTCTTAGCCTATCTATATATTTATTTCTTTCTTCCAAATTTGATCCTATAACTTAGTTCTCTCTGCATATTTACTTTGAATCAACTATGCCTAATCGTCGCTCGATATCCATTTACATAGTAAATTTAGATTTAGCTCATCAATTAACATTAAATTCGTAACAATTGTTTTAAAAGCATATTTTAAATAATTTAAATATGTATAAATGAAACAATGCTTAAACACTTTCTTTTGAAGAATAAAATTAATTTTTCAAAACTTTCATATGGTTCTAAATCGCACAGCATCAATAACCAGTATGGATATGAGTCCGGAAACAACCAAAATTCATTTCAGGAAAATCATGTTACTAACATCTTGGGAAATCTCGAATCGAATATGCATGAAAGTACTTTCACTTGGCATACAAAAAAGGAATGCGGCGAGGAAAAGGGAAAGAATTAAAGAAAGATTGTGTTTTAGAATTCACGGTGGCAGAATATGAGAAGGTAATTTAAAATGCGATGAAGGGGAAAGAATATCGGCGATAAAAGAAAATAAAAAACAAAGAGAAAGAGAGAAAAAAGGAACAACAGAGCGGCGACCACTAAGAAAAAGAGAATGTTTTATAAACAGGTTTATATTTCGTTGAATATCTCTCTCTGAAATTTTCACGTTAATCTAATCAAATTAATCTGGTTAAAAATTCACGTGGATGTTTGAGTTTTTGCCTACTTATTTAAATATTTACCTCTCTCTTAAAGCAGTTAAACAGCCTCTGGGGTTCTTATTTGAGTCAAAGTTTGAAGACTAAGCTTATTTTAAATAATACATAACTGTGTCAACCATTGCATTGTACACTTACAAATTTAACCAAAAATTTTGGTTCTTATTAATCATTTACTCAATCATTAATGTAGGAAAACCAACCATTGTGATGGCTATACATGCCGTCTATTAAAATTTGCTTACGATCTAATATTATATTAAAATTTCATCAATTAATTAACCATCCGCATTAATCCGCAATTGAGCTAATAACTGTAAAAGCAATGTTTCGGAATTTAACACGAAACAAAAAGCTTACGAACTTCAGCCTTCCTAGTCCCAAATATTAATTCCAAGGAAACCATATCTCAATAATTTTACTGTGATAGTAAACTATTTATCATTTTTAAATAAATAATCGTCTACAAAAATGAACCTTACAATACGAACTCAAGAGAATTTTTGAACGAACGTATTTACAAAGACTTCGTGTATCCAAACGATGAGTTGGAATCCTGCAAATCGATCAACATATACTTTAAGTGTTCCTGATTTAAGATATCTCCTGAAATCAAGATACGGTAAAAAATAAGTTTGAAACGCAACAAAAACTTATATGAAGATACAATGCCCAGGAAGTGTAATATATATATTTTACCTTAATTACGCAAATAGGAAGGGAAGAATAATTGTAGGGAATGCGAGCGGATGGACTAAGGAGAAAGGGCAATACACGAGAGGGCTCCAAGAGGATGTGCTTGTAGTGTGTCGCGGTGGCGAAGAGGAATGAGGTTGGGAAGGAAACCCTCTGGGGAATAGGAAGATGGAGGAATACGCAGAGAAGGAGCAACCACCCCTCCCACGTACGCGATGGCGCATGCGTACCATACCGAAAGGTAGAAACACTCTTCAACATCTCCCTGTACTCATTACCTTCTCTCATCCCTTTATTCCACATATCGCATTCGCCTCTCTAATTTTAACCTTTGTGATGGTCGAATGGGGAATAGAAAAAAGGCAGTTTCCGGGAGAGAGGAATATCGAGGCAAAAGTTTTTTCGAGAAGAATTTGGGTCGCTCCCAGAGACCGGTCTCTCTAATCGTTAATATTAATAGCGATTTTCATTTGTTACGCCTCTGCAGAGGTTTGCCCGCGGAGGTTTTCGCCTTTCTTTCCATCGCATCTCCGATTCGCGGATGAATTTGCGAAGCGCCGTTTGTCGTCTCTGTTTATTCGCATCCATTTTTATTCAATCCGGAACTTTTTCCTTATACTTTCTTCTCCGTGTCCCAAGGCGGCAATACCAGTCATAGCTTATTTTCTCGCGCCCATATATTCGTTAATTCTCTGTGTTCGTCCCGTTCTCTGTAACTGTGAAATACTAGTGTTTTCCGTATGAAAGAGGGTTATATTTTTATGGGAGGAAAGAGCTGCTATATTTAGCCTTCTCGACATAACAGTAAAGCTTTAGCTCATCCCATCACGACTTTGTTTTTGAATTGCATTTTAGTTTTTCTCAATTCCTTTCGGCGCCTTAATGTGATATGAACAAAAAACGAACCCTAAATTTTCCATTATTAAATACAATAAGAAGTGGTAATGCTTCGAACTTAGGATGAGGAATTAGATAATTCACTTTCTCTATCAATACGGCTATAGATATTACGTATGTGTCTTACGTAATATTTATAATTTCACCTCTAGTAATATTCATAACACACAGAAGAAATTGATTCCGATTGATTCAATATATCATCCATACCTACTTTTCCTCTGAATTAAATAGGAGTCGACATTGGGAGTATGAGCCTTAATTCCGTAAAAGATGGGTTTGATGAAAGAAGCACCTTCTTACTTACTATCTCATTCAAAATTAACTCGAACATTATTTCTAGGGTTGTATGTTTCCAGCGATTTCCTTAACTCCTGAAAGATTCACTAAATCCGCTTGCTCTATATATTTTAAGCAATATATTTTTATCTTAGACTCCAATTATGTCAATTCTAATAGATATGTCAGTTAATTTACTCAAAGATTGACGAAAACTGACAGACATTTTCACTTAGAAAACTCTAATTATCTAGGACTCTAATATAAATTAGAATTGAATAAGTTACTCCGCTGTTTAGAGCGTAAACTCTACTTATTTATTCCTTATTTTGAAGAATTTAAGCCAATACATTTCTATCTTATTTCTCTCCTCTTTAGTTTCTCGTTTATTTCTCCCAAAACAGCAGAACTCTTCCAATCTTTTCATTCCTGATCTTCTAATCCCTTCTGTCACTTGCACTGCATCCCCTCCTTCACCCGTAATTAATTTCTCTTTTCTTTTGTGCGCTCCACCTGGAGGAGGAGCGTGTAAATTCACAATTCCGACCTTTCAATGCGAGTAATTTGTAGTCCGCCCTTTCCCTTCTTCGCCAACACTATATCTTCTCCATAATCGCTCTTGCGTACGTGGAGAAAGTTGCTCCTGTGACTCAAAGATGCACAACACACTGTACTTTATAGCTTAAAAAGTTTAGATACGACGCGTAAAAGTAGTTGAACCGTTTCATCTGCCGTTATTTATCTGTACGCACGTCCCTTTCGAATGATACATTCTCCGCGTAAAAATTGCACGTGTAACCCAGGGATTCGAAATGTTACCATTCCACTTGTTCTTTCCCGGAGTGGCAAGGAACATAGGGCCGCTATTTTATTAGGGATTTATTGGTGTCTACATCGACGTTGCACCTCCGCGTGTAACTGCCGTAGACCAAATACAACTTATACTAAGGTTTCCTTTGATATAACAGTAAGACTAACTTGTTGAAATTCGAAGTAAAAGTATGCCTAAAATGAGGATGAAACTAGTTCAATTGATCAAGTCTGCTGATCCCTCGATATTGTATTCTAATACCAGAACATTCTTATATAATCCCTTGTTAAAACATAGTTTAATAAAGCGTTAAAAAATGTATGGCCACTAAAGCTGACGTCTCAACTAGTGAATTATGTACCTTTTTAAATATATCACCATTTGTTGAAACAATTTTTCTTACGCTTTAGTTTAACATTAGGTTTATTAAGATACAATTAAAACGCGTTCTTTCAGTTATTCTTAAACTTGCCGAAGATACATTATTCATATAAAATTCATCCTTATTATTTATCCTCCATCTTCATTTGAATACGATAGCTAAATTTTTAGATCGTCTTCAATGATGGGAGTATATAAGTTGTACTTTTTTCCTTTCCTTCAAACTAAGCTTCGCTTCAAATTCGAAGCAAGTTATTGTGGAATTACATAAAGCACTTTATGGTGTATAAAGTTTATGTGGTACGCGTAACATTTTATACCTCAAATCATTCGAAATACGACTTTCATAGTTTATCTGCACGTGACATCGAACGGGAATCATTTATGTTGGACGTGATACAGATCTATTTTCCAATGGACTTCTCCCAATTTATTTTTCCCCTCCGTTTCCCGGACTCCTTTTCCTTCCCAGAAATCCTTCTTCTCTCATTTTTCCTCGAAGCGTTCTCATCTCCAAAATCCATTTTCTCCTCCTCTTCACTTATCCGCTCGTCCCTTTTATTTCTCCTTTACGCTTCTGCGTTCATAAACGTTTCCATTCGTTTAACGCGCATCTCTATGCACGCATATCTTCCAGAAAGAATATTCCCCACACTTCCTTTATTCTTTGATTTGTAATCTGCGTCGGAGACCTTGGGCTGTTTTCCCCAGCGTTTCTCTCCGGAATTAATATTAAGTGCCCCAGTTTTTCATTAACGCTCGCTGCTTTGATATATATCTCGCGTCCCGGGCTTAAGGAATAGAATCGGGGACATTATGTTATGTCTTAATTCTCAACTTTTAATAAAGATCGCCCCTTTCATTTCGGCGTAATGCTTCGTTCTCTGTCATACCTCTTTATTTATTTAATTCATTATGAGTCGTTGCAGTGTAGTCGCTAATCCAGGTAGCAACGGGGATTTTTACTTTCTTCTATCTCTGATCTATTTACTTTCTTCGCGTATTACCGCATTCCATGCACCTCAGTGCAGACGGAACCAAGGTCTCTCCCCACATTCCCCACTGTTGCTGTAATCAATCGAAAGAGGAAGCTAAGATCCTCAACGTGTTCGCTGCAAAGGATTTCTATCTTTGAGGGAATTTTCGTAGAAAATCTTCTCATTTTAGCTACGGAAATAAAATGGGAGGTCTTTCTATAGTTGAGGGTAAATGAGAAGAAGGAATTCCTCTAAAGGTTGATAATCAAATTTTGAGTTGAGTTTTAGAATAAAAACAGACTTCCTCTCTTTTATTTCTTCTCCCTTTATCTTTATGTGCGCCTTAATCAATGAAATTACACACTTTAAAGTACTCTGCTATTGAAATATGATTACCTAACGAAATATGTCAATATATATTAAATAAAATAATTATGGAGAGAGTCTCAAAAAGCTTTATACGTTTAACCACAAAAATGTATTTTTATTAAAAACATAAACAAATCTCATCACATCAAATCACAATCGACCGCCTAAACAGGTCGTGTTTTTTAATGAAAAATATTTTTGTAGTGAAAAATTCAAAGCTTTTTGAGAATATTTACATTATAAATATTTATTTACATTTACAACACCTCGCCTGATTCAGTAATTTTTAAAATAATTATAATTATTATGTAACAATATATACAATAATGAGTATGACGAATGAGACACCTCCTATTTCTTAGTATTGCATTATAATTATTATATATATTATTGTATAATATTATTATATTTTTGAGGAGTTCAGACCTAAACCTCTCCACCACCTATTTAGAACAGTAACATCAGCTGTAACAACAAATTAATGCTACAAAATATGATGACTAATTTCAATTTCAATTCAAATCAAAACAATAAATATTGTGATTATGTGAGCAATAGTGTATGATTATATATTATATAAATCATATGTGTATGATTATATATTATATATATAATCATACACTGTTATCATAGTATAGATTTATATTCACTATATACATCTGCAAATATATATAACAAGCGTGATTCCTATGACATTCACTTCAACTATTGTATGTTTTCCTCAATAATATTTGGTAAAGCAATGGAATATTTGAACTCAAAATAATTTGTTATTTTCCCTTCTGTTTCTCGTAAAATGACGTTAGTATTTTTATGATAGGACTTTTTCTGTTTCCCATCGCGCCCCAAAGGAAAGCACCATCTGCTATAATCTACTATGAATTCGATCTTCATCACACATTTAAGTTGTTTACAGCTTTTCTGCTGCTCCAACAATTCAACGTAAAAACTTCATCTGGATTAGCTTTGTTGAAATTTGAGGAAAAAACTTTAAAGCGCTGAAGACTTAATTTTTCCAGCCTTATCTCAGTAAAAGATTTGCAAAGAGAATTTCTCGCTCTATTTTTATAGTAATTATGATTGATCGTTTACATGGTCTTACTCGAATGTTTAATTTGAAATGATAGATCAATCAAATAATGATATTTTCGAACTCTTAGACAATGTTTAAGAAGGTTGTAGATATCCCATTTCTGACTATATATATTATTTCATTGCAGCACTAATGTTATAACATTCGACAGCCTGTTTAGAGCGAAATAGCGATTTTTAAAAGAATGACACGTGTCCACGAAATTCAAGTTGATAGATCAACCCATAATAAAATCATCCGCTCCAATGGAGTAATAGAACAATTCCCTTCATATGAGGATAAGGAAATAACTGAGTGTCTTCATTTCCAGCTAACAGAGAAGGTCACATGTCCAATTATATTTCTGCGATTTTATTTATCATTCCTTCGCACCGTCCACTCTGTCCGTCGTCATTATTTTTCCTCCTATTCTCTCGCTTTCATACACTCTCACCTTCGGTTAATTTATAAAGGGACTCTGTATTTTTTTAGGCGTCAGTAGATGTGGTTTATGGTTTTATTTTTTCTCTCTGCACCCTCATTTTTTCTTTTATGTTTTTTGAATGCTCATAAGAGGTATCCTGTACAGAAAGACGTTCGCATAAAGGGACGGGCGTGAAAAAATTCAAGAGAACGCACCCGAAAGTAAAGTATTGCTGCATAAAATATCGCGAGACCGATGGTTCTTTCTCGGACGTACCTTTTCCATTAGGGCGATGCAGCTTTAAGAGCATTTACATTTTTCATTCGCGCGTTACGTAATTAGCGCAAATGCTCGAGGTCGCACTAGATTAGAACAAAATGAACTCGGATGAGAATAGATCAAGTCATGGGAGAGATGCATCTTACGTGCACAAAAGAAATGCGAAAAAGTTTGAGTAATAAATGAAAAAGATGAAGGGTATGATTAGAACATTGGCCAGAGTATTCAGGACGGTTCTGATGTAAGACACATAAGAACTTTTGTTTTGATAGCAACAACTGAATTTTTGGGTTAAGACAATTTCTCCGATCATTTTTACACCCATATAAATTCTCTTTAACATTTCATGGACGTATTTAATACGTGGAAACTTGATTAGATAACAAAATACATTGTATTTCATCGTTTCGCTTATTCTTTTACAGCCTTTAAACTTGTTCCTTGAAAAAATTGGTGTTGTGTTTATACTTTCTTATCTTCAAACTGATTTACAAATGTTTTTTTATCTGTTTGCACCACTAGTTCAGCTTTTATCGCTTCCTTTAAATATTTCTGAGAGAAAATGAGTTTTAGTAAAATCTCTGTTGATAAATGGATTTATTTAGCGTTATGACTTTGGAAAACCTTCAATCTTTACGTAAATTTTATTTATTTAAAATTGATGCCGTTGAAAATTTTCACAGCAATTTTTAACGAGTAGTCTTAAGTTTACCTTCCTGATTTCTGTGGTATAGCTCGTATCTCTAGAATCCCAAATACTTGAAACACATCCCATACCAAAAGTGGGAACCTACATCCATCAAACCACGTTAAGATTTTTCCTTTAAAGGATGAGATTTTCCAAAGCACTTGCATTAATTGGTTCCCAAGATGTGACGTCAAAACAAAACAGATTTAAAAAATTGTTCTGGATTCAACGGAGTGGATAAGCTACTATTGATGCTTCCCAATTGAGTACTACTCTTGAAATCCATTCTTTAGAAGTTCGGATGTATTTTAATTTATATATATATATATATATATATATATATATATATATATATATATATATATATATATATATATATATATATATATATATATATGTTTACCATATAGTTCAATTTTGAATGTCAACAACATTCATATGAAGTGCAAACCAATTGATTTCAATTGGAGAGCAACTAACGAAGTAAGGCTATTGATTTGCTTCCAATAATGTAACGAAAAAAAATATACACAGGAAAATTTAGCAAATGACAAATAAAATAATACTCAAAAATGTTAATGGGATTTCATGGTAATCAATATTCATAAATATTTAATGAAAATATGGGGGAGAAATCAGATTAATATATAATTCATATGTATAGTGCGAAAAGCACGTTTAGTTACTATTTAGCATTAAGTTACGTTCCAACCCGACGATTAATTTACAGCCTAAGATAAAAAATTGTCTATCACCTGGTAGACTATTTACGCACTTAAGTATTTCCTATTCCAATCTAATTGTTAAATTTACTTAAATACAATTAAAATAATATACTATACATTAAATAGTAAATAATCTATTTAAGGATAGAATAGGTAATAAGAGTTGAAATTTACGAGATATGTTCAATTATAGCCCTTCAAAATTATACTAAAATTGCTATCTGACAAGGGTGATAGACTAGGAAAATTTAAAAGCTTCCAATATATAAATTTCAAGTCGAAATTCATCTTCCAAAGTACTTTGAGTTACTATGGCATGAAATCGAGAATTAGTATACGAATACTGGAAATCTTTCGCCGCATAAGCAGTTCTCATAAAATTAGCTGTAGAATCATTGATTTGATCTGTGGAACAAATTATAAACTTGATTCAGAGTCTTAAATTCGACAGCAGAGCCCCTCATCGTTTGAAATATATGCGCTCTCAAAAAAATATATATATGTATATACACGCAGAGTCATTAATCGACGCATTCTTATACAGCGAATAACTCGGGGAAATACTTCAAAATGGACAGGTACATGAAACGACTTCCCCCTGAAATTGATGAAGACTCCCAAGAGAAAATGCAACAAGGGACATATATTTTGAACTAGACGAGGCTGACCGGTTCAGCCCTAACGATCCAGTTTCCCCCGTCGCAAATAAATCCGGTCCCGAGAGCGTTTTTACGATTCAATTCAACCTATCGATTCTCGTTAATAATTAACCTCTTAAATTCGACCGGTTCTATATCTAATTGGCAATAAGATCGAAACTCTGAAAAACGTCGTCAGATCGGTTCTCCGTCCGAAGTAAAAAAAGCCCCAAAGAAATAAAAACGAGGATACGTGAGAAAGAATTCCTTTCGCCAAAGAATGCACGTTCCTCTTCTAATCGATTGCAAGTTGCAGAATCGTTTCCGGAGACGCGAATTTTTTTCCCCCGCGTCCCCGAGGTTTTCATGGCGATGGGATGACCGTGGATGGTTTATTTATGAGGTGGGAAAACTCTCGGATGTACAAGCACTTTATTAATTTGGGACGTGATGAATATTTGTAATTGGTTGGGAAGACCGAGATGCTGAGAATTCTGTGGAATCGAAGTCGGTCAAGAGGCCGAATATGGATTTCTTGAGTATAGGACTCGAATCTTTGTGATGTAATTATATTGCATTATTCATTACTTACTTCTCTATGAGTTTAAATTGTATGATGTGTAAAATTTGGCTCAGTTTTATGATGACAGTTTCGATACTTAAGAAATGTGTTTCTATTATGTTTGAATACGGTCGCCGTTCAATGAAAGCAACGGGAAAGAATTGTAGAAGAGTATTTTTATATTAAATATTGCCTTATTATTCAATTTATTAATTGTTATTAATAGTAGAATTTGGCTTATTGTTGAAATTAAGGATATGGAATCCTTTCAGATATTAAATATACGGCATAGATTCATTCTTAGAAGTATTCTTAAAGATAAAAAAATAATATTTATAAGGTTCCAATATAAAGATATGTTTCCGCTTTATTTGGTACAATAATTTTATGATAGATTTTTTTGAATTAATCTCTTTAAGCGCAGATGATATTCTATATCCGCAGTCCTCCACATTAAGCGAAATCTAAGTGATATTAATGCACACATATATTACAGTTGACTGAATGCATTACAAGTTAATGGAGACAAATTAGAAACTTCACTAAGCTAAATCTCAAACCGGTTGATTAAAATATGTTGAGAGAATTATGTGATCTCGTGCTGCTTAACTAAATACTTTGGAGTAAACGAATATTTTAAATTCATAAGCTATCCATGGTGTGCTGATTTGTTTTAAAATTATAAATTAAACTTATTTTAAAGACTATCGCTATTTAATACAGAGTATCATTCATTGAAGCAATATTGTATTGAAGTATATCAATGATTATTCTTCAGTTTCAATTTAAAAAGTCCATCTGCATTTCAAGATGTCTTTAATAGGCACAAACGAATATTTATATTCTTTTTTTGTTGTTGTTTTTAGTTGTTGTTGTTTTTATTACTATGGCATTCCACGAAGTCACGCCTTCTCACATTGATTTCATTCATATTCTTTTTTCTGGGAAGAATTTAGATCATGAACAAGTTTACAATATGCTGATCTGCATGTGAGTCTTGAATTAAGAAATATTATAGAAAGTCATGGTGTAGATAAAAGATAATATTCAAGGAACAGAATGAAGAGATCAAAATTGACATAGAATTCGTCTTAGAAGCGACTATATTCCAGCATATTTATGAAGCATTTCCCGAGCATAGAACGTGGCTTGTTTGGTTGAGCGAATGAAAAAGGATGACTCTACGGATAAAAGGAGCTACTGTGTGGATCCTTGAGGAAGAGTGCCCCTCGTGACACAGTAGACAAGGGCAATCAGAGAAGATGAAATATAAGAGAAGCTCTGGGAATGCGTATGGAAGGAAAACGTAGTGGCGAAATCCAACGCAAGAGGGCTTAGAATAGAAAAAGCGTGGAAATTACTACTCGCAAAATAAAAAGAAGAATCGTCTACTTCATTTTCTTGAGCTGAAGAGAGAAAAGCGGAATTGAAAAGATGGTATAAAATCCTCTCCGTTGTTGAAAAGTATGCGGAGAAATTTATCTCTGTTTAGGAAAGAGTAGATGTTTAAGTTGTAACTGAAGAATTTTTATGGAAAATTTAAAAAAGCTGAGTACGATATCCACACGGGCAAAACGAAAAATATGAGGAATTAAGAAAGTAAAATGTCGATACTTTTAATTCGGATGAATTAAAATATTGGTATAAAAATGATAGGAACTGGACTTGAATATCTTTACATAACGCTCAGCAAAGCTCAAATTCATAGCTGGAATTAAAAGTTGTTGAAATGCTGTAGTAATTCAAATTAAATGAGTTCAGAATCTAAGAAGTGTGAATAGAATATAAGTCATCTCTTATCTTTTAATATATTTTATACTTTATATAATATATATATATATATACTGTATAATACTATACTATATAATACTAAACTATATATACTATGATAATTTACTAAACTCCTCGAAAACTCCTGCTTCAGCGAAAGCGATAGAATTTAGACTTAACAACTAGATTTTACATTGTCTTCACCAAGTGAATCAAAAAAAAAATGTCCACGAAAATACTAGACTGTCATCACGCAAAACGATTATCATTTTATCTTAATCGAAATACCCTTAAAGACTGCTTTTTACAGGAAGTAAATCTGCAAACAGACCCATAATTTGTTCCGGGCATTTCAAAAAAGTCGAAAAGGGAACTTAGAAAATGTGTAAAGGGGTTTAACGGAGTGCCTACGATCTCATGCTTGCCAAAGATGTGTATAACATTTCCATCTTCCGTTTGCACAAGAAGGGTATCCTCAAATATGGAAAAATCAAACAACCAGATATAACATATGAGGTTATTAAAGACTGCTCTTTCCCTTATTGGATTTGGACCGACCTTGGGGCGTGCGCAAATACTGAAATTTCCTTTTTCAGGTTTCCGGAGATAGGTAAAAAATGGAGAAGTGTTTACAGTGATGGGAAAACATTTGATTAAATATTAGCAAATGGATACATAGCTCTGGATCAGAAAATGGTGCCTTTAGAATATAAATATCTCTTCTCGCTTATTTCATGCATTTGAATAACGAAATTTAAGCACTTTAAGCACAAAATTGAATACAACATTTATTATAAATTTAGGCTTTATTGACCATAATTTCGTCGGTTTAAGTGTTAGTTTAAGTTCAGAAAGTATTATTATTATGTATTTGAGGTATACATCTATACTCATTGCTTGTAGGTTTTTGCTCTTTAAGTTTGAATTTGTCAGATAACATTTAAATAATTTGAGCATCTGTTCGAAAATTGATAAACTTTCAGATGTCAATTTTTATCTTCCGGTTGTTTCGTTGATAATATGTAAATATGAAGTGGACATTTCTACTAATCTTGTCGAAGGATGGAATGGGGAAAAGAAATACCGTCATTTATTTAGAGTATGCTTGGTAATTGTTCATAAATCATCCCTGTTCCTTAAATTCTTTGGTATTTTACTTCAGACCTTCACCATCATAAGCCTCTCGTAAAATAATTTTATATATTTTTATGTATGTATAATTATAATTATTATATTTATTCGAATTCCTCATACTATTGGCTATACTATTTTAAATTATTTATTTCAAAACAAGTGAGGATGCTATTTTCGCAGCAATCAAATCAAAAAAATTAAGGAAAGCAATCATGTTAATCGTAAATAAATTACTAAAATTGGATTTCATTACCTATTAGAAATTTGCTCAGAAACAAAAATACGAATAAGAATACGAATATGTATTCATATACGATATTCACATGAAGATGCAAATGATTGAATGATTGCTCTTTCTGCTTGTGTTTGGTTCCTTCAGACTTATTTCCCTACATCTAATCACACTTATCTTTTCACTCTCTAACTTTTAAACACGCTCTTACGCGAGATGTATGCCTTTATAGAAATATAGAACCCCTGCAGCTTCGGCGTATTCCATCCATCGCTGGAAAAATGACGCATTCACTATGGCAAAACTAGGAAATGATGGGGGAGATAATTCAGGGGTGGAAAAACTGCCTCTGGAAGAATGAGGGGATTATATCCCCCAGTGAATCTGAAGGGCACAGGTGGGGAGATAAAATAGCATGACGAAATTCGCTTTTCGAAATAGACGAGTTTTCCCTTTTCCATCGAAAATTGAGATAAACTGAGCCTTGACCTCAAACGCATGTTCCTTAGATGGAATTAATTGAAAATTGTGGCGGCGAAAGAAGCCTTCCACATTTGATGCTAAGGATTCGTTAGAAGTATGAGTATTCTGCCTTGTTTCTTTGCATTATTGGATTCTGCAACTCGGAGTTGCCTAGAGAGGGCTCACCCGAGAAAGATCTACGGAAAAGGGAATCCGATTTTCAGTTTTTTTTCGAGTTGCTAACGCTAGGAGGATTTCTTCTCTTCATTTTAACGCAATGGACTTCCTTTACGTAATGGGTTTGATTATTTTATTGATGTTGGATTTGGAATATGTTTTAGATTCCAATTTACCTCAATCTCATACATAACCGCATTTAAATAAAAATATTTTATATTGATAATATAATCTTAAAAGCTACAAAAAAACTTGTGAAGCAGTAATAAAGTTCTTACCTAGAAGAAAAATATGTGACACGAAAATACGAAATTTAAATGAATCACTTGATGCTGCTTTTTGGATGAGAGTGTTGCAGCTTTTTCATCTCTTTAACATGGATGAGAGAGTTCAACTCATCCTGTGTGTATTTATCTAATTCTACCTAGAGAAATGATACTGAAATAGAAATTGAGAATCATGAATCATAAAGATAAATTCTCCGGATTTTCCACGTGAGTTACGTTCCGATTGTTTTTATTGCGAGAGAATTTATCGCCGATATTCGAATCGCTCATTCCGGGGATTATTTCGATTTCACGGCAAAAAATAAATAAAACGTTATTTCGTGTCTATCGCCGGCTTTGGAAGGCAACACGGGAAAAAAACACGTGCACGATATATTGAAATGACGGATTTAGAGATTGCATAGATGATAGTTCGCAGGTTTAGCTTCGAATCATTATTCATATATATCCTGTCGATGCAGGCGGTAAGTTTGCGATAAAAATGGCACATTTATCTTCCACCTTAAAGCGGGTATTTGGGAATCAACGATGCAAGAGTGAAAAGAGGCAGTTAAATTAAATATTTTTTGGATTGACATAGGGAGTGTATGCATATGCATGAATATATCATTGATGCGATGTAATATATGTAAAATTATCTATAGATAAAAGTCCTGAAAGAATTTCTAAATTACGTATCAATTTCGATGAGAGAAAAATCAAAAACATGCGAATCTGAAAAACGTGAATCGTTGAAAATACGTAGAAATTGTCGGAAGCAGAGGTACGATTCTATCTCTCAGGGAATTCGTTTATGGTTGAGGAATCATTTTGGAAAGATGTGACTATTGAGAAGAAATATTCGAGAGCCAATCCTTCAACATCAAAAGATTTTTCATTTTGAAACAGAAATGAAAGAGGTATTCCTCCACTGTCATTAGGCTACAGAGCATACAAATAGTTTCATTGATCTTTCCATTGAAATTCGTTCATTTGAATTCCCTGTGTGAATAACTCACGGAATTTCTCTCCGTTTAAAATCTTTTTCCGTCTGAAATACGAGAACGCATTCCTTTAAAAAAAGTTCAAATTCCTGAGTATAATACGTACATGGACTGTGGATTTTTTGAATTGGATGCAAATCTCGAATTAAAGAACTCTGTCTATAATATTTTGAAGAATAAAGTTACTTAAAACCATGCCTTCGTGCGTCGATGAATGGAAGAGATCTGTCTTTTGATGGAAAATGTATCATAGGGATATGTATTGTCTTTCTGTCTCTGCAACAGTATTGATGAAGATTTTTGACATCAAAGCTGTTGCGTTCTGATTGATTCGTCATAGTATTGATATGCATTATCTTTGAATTCCTAAAATCTTAGTGTTTTAATTTTACTCAAAATGTAAGCCTACACATCAATTGAGAGTTTTCATTTGTACTAGAACCCTAATATTATTTTTCAGTCTGTTTTGTTCTTATTAAAGAGCAACAGAGGTTGTAGTAAAAGAATCAACATCTACGTGACCCGCTTTATATTTAATAAGAGCGCATATTTGAAATGAAATACGAACCTTTTTTGCCACTTCAAAGTTCTTTCTCCCATACGCGAATCTATGAATTTAAATCTGGATTCGTATATTCGCGGAGTTTAATTAATAGCGCGATCGCTGTCAGATAGAAGCTGCGCTTGCGTGCAGAATATTTATTGCTCTTGGCTCGTCGCCATGCATCCCCACGATAAGAAGCGACTCCCATAAAAATACGCGCGATTTCTCGCTGCGAAATGTGGTTCGTATGACGGATTAGTCTAAAAGAAGAATTACGTTTTAAGTAGATTCTGAAGCCTTCGTGAGACTAATTGATGGATCGTTAAGAATTCCTATGACACCTAAATTAATTCTGTCGATTCAACGGGCGCAATGAAAATTTTTGAGGTCAAGATGCAATGATTTTCCCATGGATGCCTTCAAAAGAATTTTTTGGGATCTTTATTTTTGAGAGACTCTTTAGCGTGAAACTAGAACGTGATGTGAATTAATGTCCAGAATACTGAAGAGTATACGAAGAAAAATAAGAAGAATGAGCTTTCGAATGTATTTCGCTGAAATTCATTCCTTTAAAATTTAATAACAAACCGTTTAATATCAAAATCTATCACATGCGTTTGTCTTTGATTAAATGGTAATACAGCAAATACATATTTAAAGGTCGTTCGTTATTTATACCAGTTCGAATGAATTAAGATTCATACATAAATTATTTCTCTATTCTATTTCTCTATATCTGCGATTGCTTAATGAGGAAGATATCTCATCACTCCAATCGTTAAATTAAAGTTGAAAGATTAGAATATATTTTAGAAATAATCAAAAATACTAATTAAATATCTAAATTATAATACATACGTTTGAATGATCTCATAAGATGATGAGAGTTACCGACCGGTATTTAGCAGACCCGGGTTCAAGTACCGGTCCTGCTAATCTTTTCTCACATCTGTAAATTTAAAGGGTTATAAATAATTTTTATGACGTATATTTATTTAAAATTGTACTATATATCAGATTCTAAATCATCGATTTTGTATTTTATGAGTACAAAAAAATTATCATACTAATATTGTGAAATAAGGCATTAAATTTCATCTTGATTGATTGCTTTACATGAAATCACGCTATGAAAGTGTTATATTACTTCCCGGGTGATATTTTGCTAAAGGTAGCATTTAAACTTATTCCTATGAACAGTTTTATTTTATCACCTATTTTCGATTTAGAATCATTTGCAAAACATTTATTATTAAAATATTCATTTAAAGATACTAAACATATTAAAATTCATATATCTAAGTCTAGAAACATGATTCGGCTCTCAAGTTAAGAGAAAAAATTCTGCACGCTGACGAATTTCTAGCAAAAAATAATAATATAAGTTCATCTCCCAATGCATCTTGATTTAAAAACCTTTACAAGAACCCTCTAGGTATATACAGCTGAAACCATGAATAATTCATCGCTTTCAAAAAACTTTCTTGAGGCTCATCTTCCACGCTTAAGTAATGATAGTTCGGTGAGATTCCTGTAAATAACGGAACTTAAATGCCATTAGAAAAACCCAGTCGCCCACCCTTCAAATGAATAATATGCATGTTTTTGTCATTAGAAATTCTAAGGGCATGGTATACATAATAACATTCTACTGTAGAAAATGAAATTTCATTAACTGCGTTACCCGACAAATCATTTAAATACTTACAGCTCCATTTTAGAGTAAAAATTAGCGTTTTTCCATCTTTCATGTTAATTCGATACTCAAACAAGGTAACAGAACGGGAATCTCAACCAAGACTCGAGGAAAAACTTTTCCGGCAAGTTTTTATACGGAAATTTATTTTCTCGTAACACATATTATATCTATTAAATATTCATAACTTTAAAGCCAGACCTGATTCATGCAAAACTTTTTTTGAGCTCGCACAAAGTTTTCGCCAAGATTTTATGCAAACACCGAATAATGGATGTTCGTCGAACGTTTTAATTTTTTTTAACGAAGGTAGAGAAAAAGAGAGAGATTTATGCGTTATTTTATCGAGCATATTCATGAAAGAATGGCAGCTTGAGCTTGTGTCTGCCGGGATGCGGCTTGATAAATTTCTCCTCGTACTTTTTTTATTCTTTTTCTCAGAAGCTACATCTCCACGTGTGCGATAATTAAATTTCCTCGATACCTTTTCCAGAATCACCGGAAAAGGGAACACGACGTTTTAACGTTATAAATTTCGCCATTAACATTTTGCACCCGATAACATTAAGGGAATTAGGGTTCTTTTATCACGAACCTAATTCGGAATTAGGATTCGAGAAAATAACGAGCGAAATGAGGCGTGATCGAAATTAATTAGATCCCCTCCATGTTGAGAATTGCAACGGAAACTATTTCAAACAAAATGAGAGACTATAAGAACAAAGAAACATGGACTGATTTCGAACCAACTGTAAATGCTTCTTCCACCACGTAGGAGTTGATTCACGTATATCGCATTTGCGTCGAAGACTAATGAAAACACGTGTATACACCAATAAATATCTTAGGAAGTATCTCTTTTTTACTTAAAGGGTTGGACTGATCGTTCTCTCTCTTCTTCCCTATTATCTATACTTCAAAATTGTCAATACGCTACTTTCATAACCAATTCATGAGGAAACATATGACCATGATATTATAACTTTTTAGAATTATCTGTATTTTTTGCGCGAAATGAACAGACTTAAGTATTTTAAATCCCAAAAATTAATATTATTTCTTTTCTTAAACGAAAAAATCTCAAATTTTTGTAATTTGACCCCTTCAATAATACATAATTGCTTCTTCTCTAATGGTTATAGCCACCACCTATACTCATTTGACGTACAGTTTTTAGACTCCGGACATACTGTTCAACAAGTCACTTTTGTTGAATAATCGCAAACGTTAACAGATAGAAAATTCGTATCGTAAAACAGTATTCATAAATAACTCAACTGCGTGATTATATTGAGAATGAATTTAAATAAAGTAGGTTCTACTTTTTAATTATTCATTGCAGACATGTGTATGCACATGAACAAGATTCGAAATGTAAGCAGTAAATGAAAACAAAATTTGTAACTGGTAATAATTAAATTTTTTGTGCATTTTCTTGAAATATCATCACTTTTCCTTAGCTTTTAGTGACTTTATTCAAACGTTATAATTCATTTCTTTATTTTGACGCAAGAAAGCATTCTTCGCTTTAAACATTTTAGACCGATCCATTAGTACATACAGATATACAAGACTTTCATAGTCCTTCGATCGTTATTTGTGGAAAATAAAGTAAAGATGCACATTTAATGTTGTCGATTCTAAACAGTCCATTATCCTTAATCAAAATCATAAAGAGTTGTCTCTTTCTTAATTATTCACCTCAGTAAATTTGAAGTAAACGTTGTTAGAGAAAAGGTACAGACTGACGCCTGGTGTGTTTTTATAGGTGAAAATTCTGCACCCCTCTTTAGATGGAATCATGAGGTCAAACACTGCTTATTTTCGATCCTTCACGACCATGTGCTGCCGCAAAATATGACAACAGCGCTGCCGTGCATTTTCCGCGGATTTTTTATTTCCGAACCTTTTCCCATTTTATTTACAAAATGTTCACCGTTCCCCGCGGAGCAGTAAACGACACGTTATCCGCGCGACCGCACGTCCCGTGGTCACCGCGTTGAAATGAGCGACGTGTGAGTGCTAAATGGAGGACATTTTCAAAATTCAGTCCCAAATGCCGGAAGGTTAAATTCCCGCGCATATAAAATATCAAACAAAAAGGGGATCGGAAACCGGAGGATGGATGACATGTTGAATTTCTGTCGCCGCGTCTTGTTTTTGACATCTCGTTGTTTTAAATGTATTTCCTTCGGGGAATCAAAAGCCAGCGTGTTTGCGGACGGGAAATGTTTGCAAAAAAAGGAGAACAAGGCAGAATGAAGAGCGAATGAAAAACGCGAGTCAATAAATGCTAAAAAAGAGAAATTTCGAATATTGGCGTTTAAAAAAAAACGAGGGAAAGGTTCATGGGGAATGCGTTTGACCACCGAATGAGTTTCTCTTTTTCCACTGTGAGATGTCATTTGCGTTCGAATAATCGCCGAATGGAGCTTCGAGAAGGACATTTCTCCCCACATCTCCTCCAATTTAAGGAGCCCTTTATCACGCCATTCATTTTTGTGTAATATTACTGTTTGAGACGAGGGGAATAAATGAGAATATCATAGTATCATATATATATAATACAGTAAGACCCCGCTTAACGCGGGGGTTACGTTCCAATAACTTAGGGCGCTAAACGAAACAGCGTTAAACGAGGCAGCTTAACACCTACATTCATATGTATATAATGGGGATCGTTGAAAAATAACAGAAAATATGAAAATTTATTAGTCCTTTTTTTGTTTTATTTGTTTTGTAACATTTGTTGTTAAATTATTTTTAGTACATTAAGTATAGACTTACTTATTGTTAATATCGATTTTTATTCATAAAGCATAATACGAAGTTCGAATAAGAATCTCATGTTTATGATGAGGAAGGTTCTTCTTCTTGGATATTCTTTGTTTTTATGACGAATTCATCTAAAGTCGTCTGTATTTTCCTGTTTCGTTCAGCAACCAGTTGTCGATAACAAGATCAACGCATCAATGACACTTCGTCTTCCTTTGAATTTGACACGATTTTTTCCTTATTTTTAAAATTGTCCGAAGTGTTGAAACTGATAAATTTAATGCAGTGGCGATATCAGATTTCCGTTGGCCTTACATCTAATCATCTTAACACCTGCATTTCAGTTTCCAGAGTAATGTTTTTTCTTGTCGATTTGCTTTCACTATTCTTGCAGTCACCCATCGTGAAAACTAAAAATTGCCGAATTTATCACAATAAAATACACACAATTAACACAATAGAATACATACAATAATCACAATAAAATACACAAAAATCACACATTTTGGTTGGTGCATTTTTGCACACATTTACAACAAGTATCAATAATAATAATCTGCCTTTATTGAATCAGGGCGAAATTTAGTCTGTATAGACCAATCTTACATTTAACCCCTCCTGACAAACACAAATACATCCCATCCCAGACTAGAAAATTTTCAAATCCACCAGGACTCGAACCTGGGACCTCGAGACTAGCACTCAATACGCACTACGCGCTACGCACTCGGCCAAGGCCGGCAAATAGTGTGAATTTCAGGGGAACCCCAAAAAACCGCGTTATACTGAAACAGCGTTAAGCGGGGTATTACTGTATTAACAGTCTTAATAGCGTTCGCCCCTTAAGGCCCCGCAACCAAACATACACTTTATCCCTTTGTATATACAACCCGCGATACAAGAGCCTTGGTCTTCATTCAAATTACGTAGTATCCTTCAAAGTGTTCTTGTAATCACCACATACTGGAATAATATTCAAGGGGACCTTATCTATCGACTTCTTATTTAATATTGGATACAGATCTTGGTTTTAAATATAAAAAGTTTAACAAGTCTTAAATTTAACCTCTTAGAATATATTTTGAATACTAGCTGATTGGTTTAAAATATTCGCATATTAATTTGTTAAAAGTAATTTTTTCTCGTAACAATTGATCTTAATGCAATTCAATTAGGATTTTGTTTTTTTTATGGAATACTTGCATAAAGATTACATGCGTGTAAAACTTAGATAAATTAGATTATATTATTATAGTCCTATGCATCATCGCCTCAAGCACTGGAATAAATTTGGGTAATATTGCCGTATTGAAGTACTCAATATTGAATGATAATTGATAAAAATGAAATAAAATTTAATATATGGCAAATAACAAAAAGAATGTCAATGATTTAGAATTATAAAAAGTAATGAATTTTTATTCCATGAATTAAATAATTTAAATCGGTTAAACTCCGCTACTAATTGTTTTCGTAGCAACATTTCAATTTGAACATTGCATTAGTTTCTCCAAAATGTTAAATCAACTTCCATTTAATGCTCTAAAAACTACTCTCACTTTGATTAAAATAAATATTCCATCGTTATTTTCCTCTAATTAAAATCGTATTTCGTTTTTTCTTTAATGAGAGAAATGCAGAGTGGTTGAACGACCTCATTTAGAGAATTTTTGGCTCTCAATTAGCTAGAATTTTTAATTAACCTCGTGACCCAAAAATAAAAGCTGCGTAATTAGCATTTACATGCAGCCTCTTAATTAATCGAAGCGTTGTTCTCCCATGAATAACGACGAACATTTCATATTAATTTTCACGAGGCAGAGATTGAAGTGATCGTATTAAATAAGCGACGAAAACATTGCGAGAGATGAAGTATGAGAGGGAAATTGATGCATTGCGGGAAAGTGAAGAGAAAATCTAGAAATTAGTATAAACATGGCTTCAAGATGATTTTATCTTAAGCGTATCAAAGGATATCATACTCATTGATAACGGTATTTTATCTTATACGTGCTTAAATTCAGTGGGAACACAAATACTCTTCAAATTTCATCGATTCATTTTTATCAAATTGTCTTTTTATTCAACCTTGGTGACTTATCACTATCTTCTTATATACTTTTCATGAACAAAACATAAAAGCTACAGTTTGTATTTTCTATTAATATTAAAATTTTTGTGTTCATTTAATTACACTACTCAAGCATTCTCCAGTGCTTAATATTTTATACATCAAGGACAATTATATAGAAATTAACCACTTACTGGAGTTTCATAAAACATTAAAAATTTGGTTTTTATGCGAAATTTATCTGATTTTATTTGTTAAATTAATCAATTGAATGGAATCACTCTCAACTGTCACTTTTTATAATTTAAATTAATGAGGGATAATATAAATTAATTTATTTGTAAGTAATGAGATTTTGCAATATCAGATTTTTACAAAAAGGAATTTTTTGTTTGCATTAGTTTATTATATTGGTAACTACTTCATGTATTAACATTACTGTTTCTTTTTATTCAATAATATTCAAATTATGAGTTTAATACATTTATGTGTCCACTCTTTTACTTATGGTAGGTCTATAAGCTACAATTTTTTAAGAAAGCAGTTCCACTATCAGAATATGGATTTATATGATATAAAATTTACTTAATGATAGAGGCAGAAAATATGATCCCAATTTACAATTTAGATGAGGAAAGAGCTTAAAACTTAATAGAATATAATAAAAAGGAAATAAAAATTAAGGCGTAAATGAAGGAAAAGAATAGATTTCTGATAGAAGACAAAATATTTGCGAGAGAATGAAGTGACAACGTTCATAAGGATTGTTATATATTTATTCTTTATCAAAAGAATTATAAAAGAAGAATATAGTTAAGTCGGGACGACTGTTATTGAATGATGGATATTAAAGATGAAAACCACTCTGTAAATAACACGGATTTTATTTCTGTAATAATTATTTAATTAATTCACATTAATATTTTGATTCGCACAACATTCATTTTGGGTCGTATATTTTTATGAGTTTAAAGAATTAGTTCTATCATTGTTGAGATGGTATAAAAACATGAGCAAATATTGCGTATGCTTACTCAACATTGCCCAATTATCTATCATCTCTATTTATTTTAGAATTAAAAATGAAAATTCTGATAGTATATCCCTTAAAAGTTTTGCTCCTAATTTAGATTTGGACAATAGAAAAGTAACAATTCAACATAAAAAAGCAAATTCAAGGCTATAGTAGTGTTCAATGGGATGATTATAGTATTTTAATAAAATAATTTCTTTATAATTACATTATTTTCAGCGGGAGCTAAATTAATGCTCTTGAAAATTAAGTAAAATAAAATAATAAATAAGTTTACATGAAGTGGAATACGATGAAAGCGTTCCTACAGGTATTCAAATATATTATAAAAGTAACACCAAAAAAAAACGGTGCTTCGTTAAGTGTAGAATTCATCGCAATATATCACTCTATGTAATCGGGAAAAGACACAGACTTTTGGCAAGATCTGCTGAGGCCTTACATTGACGCCTCTCACTTTGTTACGTCAATCGTTAGAAAATCCATCTCACCAATGAAGCACTTCCACACCTTGTTTCCGTTAGTCACTTCAGACTTTTATTCTTTCCACATTTCAAACATTTTCATTAAGTTGGAAGTCTAGTTCTGCAAGTTAATAACCGTTACTGTCTACCTTATTAGATAATATTATGACTTGTCATCGTGAAAATTGAAAAATTCATTCGCTATACATATTTTCATAAATAACTTCAGTATAAGATTCAGTATCGATGAAGTATCATGATTTTATAATCAAGAAACTAATAAAAAATCATCTTAACCCAATTGTTTGATCCTCTTAATCTATTGGAACGAGAAACATTAAAACATATTTAAATGTTCCGTATGAAGAATGATTATCACTGAACTCGGACGACCAATTTAAAGTTTTAAATTCTAAAGCACTAGAATTTATCGCTTATCCCCTTTGGAAATCGAGGATACTATGCTCTTCGAGAAGCATTAAATTCAATGAAAACGAAAACAATTCAGAATAAAGTTTTGGAAGTGCAAGGGAAGGCGTGGAAACGATGTTGAATTCGAAGTATAAATCACTGTCAAACACAATCGTACCTACCCAGAGTATGTTCGTACTTCTGAAACTAGTCACAGCGTAGATTTTCGACTAAATCCAGTCAAAACTATTCTCGGCTAATACACTGATTTAAAACGTCCTTCGGGGAACAGACCTTTTCGCCTCGTTAATCTCCGGGATACACCCACCTCCGGAGATTCGCATCCCTTCCAAAGTTTTCCGGACATCTCTCAATTTGATTCAGTCCAGGAAGAAGGAACAGTCCCACTCAATTCACTTCGAAGGGTTGACACGAAAAATATTTTCTCCCAAAATATTTTCTAGAACACGTCCCTGGAATCTCCGTCGGGGGAAAAG
The DNA here is from genome assembly GCA_020796165.1 of Pantala flavescens. NCBI lineage: Eukaryota > Metazoa > Arthropoda > Insecta > Odonata > Libellulidae > Pantala > Pantala flavescens. The sequence goes on from CM036883.1 coordinate 53,124,172, forward strand.
GGTCATGTGGCTTGAGGAGATAGAGAGAGAAATTTTTACGAAGAATTATTCGAATTTTTATGTCTCCAACTATCCAGCATTTTGAGGCGAGTGTTTCGTCCGATACCTAGGAAAAACACGTTCGATGTGCGAGTTTTTCTAGAAGAAAAAACACATCTCGCACTCACACTGCTGGCGAGATAACTTTTCAAATTTACTCTCCTCTGTGTGTCTTTTCGGTTAGTTTGCAGCGACACTCGATAAAAGGAGTTCCCCGAGGCGTTCTGGAGGCATTATAGGCGGATGTTCTATCGCAGTGGGCCTGTTATGACGGCTCTAATCTCATAGAGAAGGCGTTTTTGTCCGTAGCTAATTCAAGCGGCGGAGTCGATGGAAAATGAAGGACGATGATTTCCTAACCTCGGCTGGATTTTTCGTCTATTCGATCGACTAAATCTTTATCTCGAAAGAATATATTGGATAAAATTAGGATTCTCTCTCCTTGGGCAACGCGATGTTTAGTTGTTTGTTGTCGTTTTCATGGATGTAAAATATTATATATCAATTGTTTTTTGGCGAATACTATTGTATATTGTATAAAATATATTCAATTGTCATAAGAGTTTCCTCGTCTCCTATATATAAATAATTCCACAAATGCCAATATTTTACCTCAGCACTTTTTATAAAAAATTTCCTTTATGAGAATTTAAGTTTAGTTATTAGATAGTATTATACGACTAAATTATGTATTTGTTACATTCATAAACTACATTAAAATAAAACGAGAGAAAATTACGTAGTACTATAATTGAAATTGCATACTAGTACCTTCATAGTTTTCTCAAGAAGGACAATTGAATGTGATTATACAGTATGAGCTGAAGGTTTTTAAAAGGAGATGAAAGAAATTATTCTTTCGAGAAATTATAGATAACGTTTATCACCGTTAAAACACTAAATATTTTTTTAAAATCATAATCATATCCTTATACATGTATTCATATGAGATCAAGGCTAACTTTTTCCCTGATTTGAAATCATCTTCATCTATAATATTTAAACACAGACTTAATTGGTAAAGCCCATTATAACGTCTGATATAAAAAGGATCTTAATCATTGAAACATTGTGGTGAATATCAACTCTATATTGCCTAAACATTAAGTGTAAAAATTAAAAAGCATAAACTATATATTGTAAACATAAAATTCTGTTGAGGAAGGAACAGAATTGAGAATAAAGAAACGAATTTGAAAAATATTTACTGATAAATCTTTAATTGATAAATTAACTTGTAATCAAATAGAAATAAAGGTTGAAATCTATGTCTTTAGTTCCATGATATCGAATAGGTCTGACGTTGATGTTAAGGGAGAATCTTTGAAAACTTTAACTTTCAAGGATGGTTTACGAATGTCAAGAATCGATTTGAATTTCAGTTCACTACATGTGAACCATCAATCTCCGATTCACTTGCATGCGTACTCATCTAAGTGAGCTATCTTTCAGCCTCAACTCCTCGAAAACTATCCTCTTCTCTCGGCGAGGTGGACTGAGAAATCGTGAATATATGTCAGGAATGCATCTCAGGGATTCTTTACAAAGTGTGGGTGGAAAAAAATTACGCCCAAAAATTCGAAACTTTGGAGCCGTTTGCAAAATCCTTCTCCAACCGACAAACGATCTTCGAAACATCTCGCATACGATTCTTCTCGAAAAAGTGAAATAATCGACGCCAAAAACCGTCCCGCATCGAATATCATTCCATCACCAACAGCGTCATCTGCCGAAATTCAGACACTTTGGAGAATGGACACCGAATATATACGTCCCAACGACGCTTGAGAAAATTGGGCCACTCTCACGGAGGCTTTATTCGAGAGCGAGAATTAAAAAAAAATGCAATCGATATCAATCCTTTTTATTTCTCTATCCATCGGAGAACACTCGTCCATAGAAACGTTTTGAATCCATCCGTGGATTTTCGAAGGCAACCGTTAGAAGAGCAGACGAATGGCAATAAAAAGGAAAGTCGATAAAGAATGGGAGATGGAGGAAGAAGCGGGTTAAATCGCTTAGAGGGGTCACGTGGGAGGAGGAGCTGAGATGGGAAGATATATTGGAGAAGGAGGTGAAGAGCATAATGGGAGAGAGAAGTGAAAAATAAAAGGGAAAAGAAAGGCTAAAGTTCTGTTTAGTTTGGGATAAAAGAAGGAAAGTGTGCGGAGGCCAAAAAAAAGAAGCACTTCTCCGGAGAAATTCATATAGCTAAGTCATTCATTACGTTTAAAATGAGAAAGTTCGAGGTTTTTCTGATGGATTCAGTGGTAAATAAACCGTTTCCAAGATGTTTATTGGATATGAAGTTAATGACTACGAAAGAGAAAAAAGCTTGATGACGATAAATATAATATAAAACCACCTATATTTGGTTTTTATATTTTGAAAAAGAATCATACTCCATAATTTGCTTTCCTAGCGGAATATAGGAGGTATATAAGCATTGATCAAAAGCAGCTTCCTCTCATTTCTGTTTCTTTCAAAACATCTCAAAGATTACCTCAATCACAGTTTAATTCTCAAATTTCTAGGATCGATCATTGACGCTCAATAGAACAATATTATCATTGAAGTTCTCAATAAAAATATCAAGGCTTTACTGTTTTCTTTTAATTTAATATTCTTAATTAATTTAAAGAAGAAGATAGAATGGAAAATATATATTTAATATGTTGGAAGTAACATATAATAAAATCTTCAGGCTTGAGTAAATAAATTCCTTTTTAGAGAAAAGAGTAAAATGACAGTTTGAGCAAAAGCAATTCATTCGCAATTTATTCTTCAAATAATTACTAAAAAAAACTCCATTTCAGAACATTATGTTTTGAATCTAAATAAATAATAATAAATAACCGAATACTTATTAGATAAGTATAAACAACTGCATGATTTAAACTGGAAATAAAGAACTCTATCGATTCAAAATTATTTGAAAGATTAAAAAAATACCGTCAAACACTTTACCATTCAAACTAAGTTACGACCATGTATTCCCTAAATGATTCTGTTACATTTCAAGCACGTTTAACCGACCGAACCTCGGGAGTGCCTGAAATACGAGTCGTACCACAATTCCCGCTTACCTAGAGACCATCTATATCACTTCATCCGACTAAAAATTCACGAGAGAAACAACATTTATGGAGGAAAAATCCGCGACCGTGTCTCGGATACAAAAAGTTCTTAGGAAACTTCCACTGGGATTCCGGGAGGATACCTCGAGACGCCAGAGTAACAAGGTAAACTTTCCGAAGGTGGAGTCGAAGGGGAATCGAGGCAAACGGACACGAGCGTGGATAGAAGAGGCAATTTGAGTGATGAGCAAAGAACACAAGTGCGGAAAGAACAATATCTGAGACCTTTCTTACCACGACCTCGCGAGCGAAATCGACCTTTTTTTTCCTCGACGGATGAAAGGTTGAAAGAGGGTAAAGGTGAAGGCAGACGTTTAACTACCTTTTCGAAGGCGATGGTTTTTGCCATAGTCTGCTGAAGTTGCTTATTTTTTTGTTCATAATGCGAGAGGGGTGGAAAGAAGCATTCGGGCGTGAACGGAAGTGTCCATTGTTACTCTGCATTATGAGAAAGAAGAGGGAAATGTTTGGACTTCGACGAACTTCAATGGAAATCGGATATCTTTCTCGATTTTCGGACCGTAAGTGTCGGAGCATGAAATGAATGGGTACGGTAAAAGGGTGATAACGCCTTCCTTAATTCAACCTCAATCTTATTTATACCGAACTCAGTGGAAAGGAGATTTCTGGACGAAGACTCCTTTCAAGTGCTTTAATCTGTATCGCCACCAAAGCAGCTCTCAGTCATAGAAGTACCATTTTGAGTTGTAAAGGAGTAACAAAAATATAATGGATTCTCTTATCCTTCTTTACTCAAAATTTGTGACGGAAAGAAGAAAAATCATCGTTTGGGGAAATCTAAAATGGAAATAAAAATTACCATAGTATGTTTATGAGAAAAAGCGTCAAATATTAGCGAAAATAATAATAATTTTCAAAATGAACTTTATTCTTATGATTGGTATTTCTTATAGTTTTCAGCCTTAAAGTTATTTACAGTAATGCTGTTTATGATCAAACCATATTATAAACCTTTGTACTCATTGATAAACTGAGAGAAAATTATCTTTGTTTTCTCTATATTACTCAATTTTTCCCATTAAATTTATATACTTTCAAAACGGCACAAGTGGATTCAAATACTGCTGAAAGATAATTATCGTTGAAATTGCTGCTTTGATTGTAATCTGAATAAAAATCGATTCATATCAATGAATATAAGAAAGAAAAAATAGTGAAATGAAAGGTTTGCGATATTAGGTATTATATAATATCTATTATAGCCAAAAAAACTAGAATCCATTTTTTGTCTAATATCTTAATGTCTTCGAAAATGCGAATATAAAGAGAGTTTGAAATAAATAGATTGTCCGCGCATTACTTTTCTACGTACACCTTTGAAGCTTGAAGTAAATCGACATTCATCGTCTTAGCAAGTCATTATAGAAATCATTCCAATGGCGAAGAAATCCTTCAAGCGTCACTGTTCCGAACTTAGTCGGTGAATCTTCCGCGTGAACGGAGTTTGTTTTTGTAGCTAGTGAATGCCTCTTCCGTTGTGTTACGCCATTTCGTATCAATCGTATGCCTTTGAAACTAATTAGAACTTAAAAGATGAACATGAAGATCATAAATCTCTATTGATCTTAGTAAGATTCTTATGTACTTTGTTATGAAGAACTTAGAGTAATACTTAAGCAAGTGGTCCATTTCTTAGGTGCATAAATACTTCAATAACACATTGCATTGTTTAAAATATTATTCAGTAAAAGAGGTATGTTGTAAATACTATTGTTAAACATTTCTATTTAAGTCAATTATCACGTTCTTATTATGAACTATAGCACTATTTAATTCTTCATTAATTAATAATGCGCAACAGACTATTGAGACAGATTGTATGTGATGTTAATCCAACAATTATCATTTTGGTGGTCAATAGAGAAGAATTTTACCAACTAATGCATCAATACAATAATTATTTAACCGTTTTATTATGCTGTAATCACTGATTGAGAAATAATACTCATATGATTCATCACAATAATCATCCTTCTGCTCGACCCTTCACATACAAGTGCAATTAACTTCTTTATAATCACCTCACATCATCACAGGTTATGATACCAGAGTACTTAATTTATTCAGCATTTGCACTTTTGGTGATTCAAATTTTAAGTAAAAACAGATTTCTTTTAAAATTGATTGAATTCATGATTGAATTTTGGAAAAAAATAATTTTTAATGCGAAATGGAAATATAGTTCTTCCATATTATCATTATTTCAAGAGGCTCATATACGAATAATTGGCCTACTTTCTCAATAGGACAGACACGCTACTTTTATTGGTAAGTTTTTCTTACCTCATAGAGAGTTTTAGTTTAAACTTACTATAAAATATTACTGTTAATTTGAACATATCATGGTGAAAATCATACTCAAGTCACCATGGAAGTTTATATCTAAAATAAAGTAGGAGAAAAATTATTGAACATACAATTAAAATCCAAAACATAATATTGAATACTATGCTACAAAAGCTAAGGAGTTGTTTTATCTAACGATTTCAGTCTATTTAGATATGTATGGATAGCAAACCTATAATTATCTGCCTCAGGTTTATCTGAATATTTATTGAAATGGAAACAAGTTTGCAATTTAATCTGTAATTTTAGTCCTTATTCTATGTTATGTTATTATATGTCTTAAATAATAATATTATAAGAAAATATCATAAAAACACTATAATTGAAGTAGTAGTATTCAGCAAATGATTTATTAATTGCGTAAAAATATCCAAACATTAAATAAATAATTGTCTCTTTTTTTAAGCATTTGAAATCACTCTTCAATATTGAAGCTTTTTTATTTCTTTGGAAGATAATCACAATTTATTATCTCACATAATGTAAGAGCATAACAGAGTATACTGATATTTGTTTTCATACAATATCCAACAAAAACTACAGTTTAATTTAGTCCAATGCAGTAAATCAGTAAATGAAAACCTCTTTCAAATCTTCTATAATTCTTACATGTATAAATTACTTTCCTTCTTGGAGAATATTGAGCATCGTACAGGAGGGGTTTCACTGGAGAGTCGTCCAGTGGAGCGAGATGGTTGGTGCGTATAGACTCACCGCTTCGTATTCAAGCACAAAAACGCATACGTAGCTACGCTTGGTGCTGATATTTGTTGGATATGTCGTTGTCAGACGTACGTTATCGGTGGAGAAGGTAAAACGTCCCTTTCCTCTTGGCCAAATACCGCAACGAAAATAAAGCTTAATTGCATTAAGCATGTTTTCTTGAGGTTGTGATTAATACTGAAGCATAGGACCTGGAAAGCTTAAGCGGTCCGAGGAATGCAGTAAAAGATTATAATTAATACATTTTGATCCAACTATATAACAAGTAAGCAGAATAATTAAGCAAGTGTAGATCCTATTAAAAAAACTTGAGGTTGTTCATCGTTTTACGTAGATGTATATGATTGAGTTGCCATCAATAATATAATTGTACATGTCGGTTATTATTTTACATCACTTTTGTTACTTCGATTTCGTTCGGACATACCCATCGGGGCTGTCACTTTAAAGAAAATTGACTGTGCAATTGTTTGCGATATTAAGGGCAAATTCCAATTCAAACTTTCTGTGACGAGTGGACCCGTTTGCTTATTCAACATTGAAAAAATAATATTCTAATGTGTTTAATTGCATTCTGTCTTTGGAGGGCTGAATTCTGCTCCTCCAAAAAAAATTCACCGAATACATAGATTTCAGTTTTGTTTGATTGCATTTTTTTCTTCTCGTCAGCCAGGTTATGAACCCGAAATCCAGGCGTTGGAGAGCGTTAACCATTCTTACGTCGATGGCGGTACGAACACGGTGGCGGAGTGGTGACGGGCATGACGGTTTTCCAACGCATCCGTCCCAGGATCAAATCCTGGTCGATGAAAAAGTTTTGCTCTCAGGTTTTGTATGATCGAGGACGTGAAGACTGGATTAGCGGCCTGCAAACGGCAAAAAAACCTTTTGCATTAGGTGGGAAGTGTATAAAATTTGGAAATATACATGTATTATATGATAAAATATTAAAGCTTTTTGAAGCATGGTATATGGCTTTGTTTATTTATTAACTCGAGTACCCCAGGTTGTTTTGCGAATGGAGTTGCATTGAACTGCAAAGTTAATATTAATATAAAATAATAAAAATACGAAGAAAGGTAATATTTATGACGGTCATGAAAGTAAATGATGAATCGTGACGCGGGAAGGAAGGGCCAGAAACGAGGTTCTAAGACGATCGTATGTAAGATTGGTTACAGCAGCGCCACAGCGGCAATGACGGGGCCAGAGACGAGGTTCAAAGACGATCGTATGTAATATAGGTTGATAGCAGCGCCACACCGGCGACGACAGGAACTACGGGGCGTGAGAATTAGTTCAGCAGATGTCTCTGTGATTTATAAGGCTTTATTCATCGCGATACATTATAATGAGAATGAAGGTTGAGTACTAGGGAAATCCGTAGGCTTCAGGGGCAAGAGGGTGGGGTGATCCAGATCAAAATTTCAAACCTTTTCACTTTAAAAACGCGTTTCTTAAAAGAAAAAGATCCCCCTTCATTTGTTTTTTTTTCCAAATTATAATGAATTGTTTCAAGTCAGGTGTCTTAAATTATCGCTTCGATTTGGTATGGTTACGTCTCCGAATTCGGAGTTGGAGGTCATGTCGGGGAAATGAAAACCAACCTGAGTTGGTCTAGCATTTCCCCCATGACCCCCCAAAAGTTGGGGTCCACTTCTAAATCGTTTTATACGAAAAAATATTTTCCGTGCATGCGAGAAATCAAGGGAGGCTATGGCGAAGGCTATCCACACGAGAGTACCAAGAGTTGTTGTTTGTGATATTATGAATGCGGGTAAAAAATTTGAAGAATTCGGAATTGCGAGCCGATAAAGTTTACAAAGTTCATCCGAATCGAGGTGATATCCCGAGGAATGTTACTCTGAATTCCAAATTAAACGTAAATAATGCGAATTTTTTGCAATTAAACGTCGGGAGCCATCTCGCGTTCATTTTTACGTAATTTTCAGGAAGAGGGAAAATTCAAAATTTTAAACGAACGTCAGAAGAGTTTTCGTAGGTGGCTGTTAAGTTTTCTTTCAAGCGTAAAGTATTCGAATTCACGTACATTATATTCATATTCCTTAAAGAATTAGACAGAAAAAGTCTCATTTTCCGTAATAATAATTCGAGAAAAATTAAGCTTGCAAACAGCGAGCAATTAGTTGGTACGTCTAATAATGAGTTAATAATGATTTCCGAAAGTTTCACGAAAGACATTATAATCTAAGTAAAAAACATTCCATGCGTGCGTTTAGGTTCAAGTCCGATCTTCCCGTACTCACTTCTCAGTATATCATTCTTCCCACAATTATTACTGAGATATTTACGAGGTACAACCATCGCTAAAAGAAGCCATGGACACGCGTCAAGTACGTGATGCCGATAAGACATGACTCCGGTACCTTGAGTCCAAAGGTAACGCTATGTTCTCGCTATCCCTCTTAATAAGGTAGACCACCCACTAAAAAAGTAGGTATTTTACTGTTATTCTTATGCAGGTTTATACTCGGAGCGAAACTACGATTCGTTTAAAGCAGTAAATTTGCTCTTTGCCAAATAATTCATTATATCCTCGTTTACGTACCTAAAGGTGTAGAGAGACCTCTGAATGTAGAAGTATTTCCTTAGAACATTTTAGGTATATGATTCTCGCACTCCAAACTTGTACATTACTCTTGTCACTGTATAAGTTGAGGTGTATGGCCGTCACTTAAACTCAATCCAGCTGGATGTCGACACGTGATGCCCACGGTGTACAACACCAGTTTATCGGAAACGTCCACTATCGTTCATTAATCGGCTCATTCCCTTTCACCAGAGTAGAACGAACAGTTTCATAAAGAATCCCGAGACAGGATACATCACCACAAGCCATATAATCGAGGTTATTACTCTGCCAAAGAAATTCCGACAGATGTATCACACAGTCAATACGCACTAAAAATTACGGGTGGGTCTGATTATGGGCACTATTTAAAATCATAGCGATGACACAAGTTATCAATCTTAGTTCAGAGACGTTTTTGTATTCAAATTACATATTTTACTGTGATTGCTAGCTTGGTTTCTATTTTTCGCCTAATTAAGCTCATCATAACGCTAAAATTTCCCTTTATTAACAAATTAAGTAGAATTATCTTTGTTTGTGAACTGATAAACTTACAGAGACATCTGTATGATTTACAATTAAAGCCTTTTAGAAGTTTCGTATTACCGCGTAATACGTCACAGAGTTACGTACAGGTGCGCACACGTACTCCGAATACGCGCTGAAAATACGGATTGCTAGTCACTTCTTGATTTATGAAATACTAATGGTGATTGCGAGCTCTTTTCGGCTGAGTTATAAGTTTTTATCTGATTATAAATTAAACCCTGTCTTAAGAAAACGATTTATTATTTCACCCCATTTGCGAGCATTAAAATTTATACCTTCCTTGTTGTATAATCTTTTAAGCATCCGTTCCTCATTTACCCAGCGGGAAAGCTGGTCACGATCAGCTTTCAGATCCACAATCCGAGTTCAGCTGTATCTAACAACTCCCTGTATGATTCTCAATATTTCGCTTCACGATCTGAAACTTGGGAATTATACTCTCAAAATGTTCTACCGTTCTGTGAAACAAAATATTCGATTTTTTCACCGGCTTAACCAGGATGAAAATTTAGTAGTAGTCTACGGTAGAGACTGGCAAGAAAATTCTTAAAGCTGATCGGAATCAGCTTTCCAGCTGGGTGAATGAGGAACACATTCCTAGAATAGTTCACAACTCATACCTATCATTTCTAGAACTTAGCATGAGATCCCAAAGGATACAATTTTGAATTCCATCAACCACCGTTCAGCTGTCGGCTTATTTATCTTTACTATGACAGACATGCCAATACCGCAAATGATTCCGAATGGAGGTGTGGCCAAGATATATCGTCCTAAATATCTAAATTCTTCTTTCAGACAAGCACATCTAGGCTTGTGTACTACTCTTTTAACTCACAATAAAAAATTACGGGTGCGTCCCATTGTAGACACTCTTTACAATCATAGCGATGACACAAGTTATCAATCGTAGTTCAGAGACGTTTTTGTATTTAAATTACATATTTTACTGTAATTGCTAGCTAGGTTTGTATCTTTCGCCTAACTACGCTCATCATAACGTTAAACTTTCCCTTTATTGACAAATTAGGTAGAATTATCTTTGTTTGTGAACTGATAAACTTACAGAGACATCTGTATGATTTACAATCAAAGCCTTTTAGAAGTTTCGTATTACCGCGTAATACGTCACAGAGTTACGTACAGGTGCGCACACGTACTGCGCTTTACGCGCTGAAAATACGAATTGCTAGTCACTTCTTGATTTATGAAATACCAATGATGATTGCGAGCTCTTTATCTACTTATAAATTAAATCCTGTCTTAAGGGATCGATTTATTATTCCCCCCGTTTTTTGAGCATAAAATTTAAACCTTCCTTGTATTAACACCTTCTTCTCTTCGAAGACAATATTTACATTCGCTAGCTCAATTCATAAAATTCGCTGCAACTATGTGTTTATGGCATTGATCACCACAAAAGTAACACCCGCGGACGGAAATGATCGCTGTCATACCACAGTGTTCTCGCTATCCCTCTTAATAAGATACACTACGCAGTTTTGCAATGGACTCTAGGTCCGCACCGGCCCAGCCGCATCATCCTATACCGAACATCCGAGTTTTTCAGTCTGCCTAGCAATTCCTGACCTCTTACAAGGGGACCTTTAGGACTGCGGCACGGAATATTGAATAAGACTGGCATGGATGTGTAGCTTAGATATTACTTATAACAACCTGTACGAGGACAGTAGCTGATAGATGTCAACGTTTTAATTGTTTCATAATAGAAAGGGTAGTTGGAGATACCAAATCACAAGGAAAATTATCTCCAATTATAATCCCAACCCTACCTGTCATTAAATAAAATATCATGCTAATTTTTGGATAGCAGGAAATTCTTGGTTACTTCGAATTCTTGGTTACCATTTACATATATATCTTTGAAAAGCTTAAATTGTTTTTCATGAAATCTTTCACATGTTTTTGGGTGATAATTGAAATACAATCGACTGAAGTACAATTATATATATATTTATATATATATTTTTTTAAGTTTATTTTATTTGAAAGTTTCAAAAAAAATTGGTTGATTCGCATTTAAATTTGTATTTTGTTACGTCGAAGAAGAATATATGGTTGAAGTTTAAAAATGCTTGACTCAATATACTAGAAAACCAAGAATATCAAATCATATATTATTGATGGTGAATCAGTATGGTGAACTTGATTAGCATCTGCACGAGCACGAGAACGAAAATTATAAACCGGGTTGGAACCATGTATAGCACTATTAGGAACCTAACACGCTAGCATTTGCTTGCTGTTTACTCATTTACCGCGGGGCTTATATTGGAAGCGGCTAGAATTGACGATTTTTAAACATTAATGACAAAGAAACAAGGGAGCGTTGGCCCCTAGTATTTTCAGGTTGTTATAAGTAATATCTAAGCTACACATCCATACCGGTCTTATATCCCGTGCCGCAGTCCTAAAGGTCCCCTTGTTAGAACATTTATTCTTAAATAAAATCACGGGTACGCCTTGTTATGGATACTATTACGGAGGAAAGCGTGGATAACAGAAAGGTTACTGGACCTGTGTACCGGCCAAGATATCAATTATAGTTCAGAGACGTTTACGCACTAAAAAAAAGCTTTTGTGTCCTCGTCTAAGTATTCGTATAATATTTCCTTCTTGATAAAATCAGTCTGCTTGACTGATATTTTGTGGAATTCCATAAGTATAAAGCAATAAACATAGAATAAAATTTGTATAAACTCCACAAATTGCAGTATTCATGAACAATAACCGATATTGGCGTACTCCTCAATTATCAGATGATTTTCTGAATAGCAGAACGTAAGTAGCAGTTATAGATAGAAGTACGTCCTCTCTACAGACCTTTGAAATATAAGTCTTCTATGTAAAAGGGGAGTATTTTAAAGAAATTATTGAAAATCGGGTCAATGAATACTTACCCTGCCAATCATAGGATCAAACCCTTGATCGGCAGGGTCGGTTTCCAATCTTTTTCCTAGTTTAATTAGTATGGGTCATCATGTAAATATGAACATAAATGGGATAAGATAAATAAATCTGAAGTTTGAATGACTCCTTTTATTGAATTGGTTCCAGCCATAAAAATTCTAAATCTCAATTGAAAACTCAAAGCGAATATCCAAGAATGTTCTTTTCGGAAGATGATCCGAATTTGGTGAAAGCAGTTGCCATTGATAGTCTAAGTAAGCTCAGATGAAGGTGACAAAATTGTGTCTGAGAAATCCCTTTGATTGGATGTTTGGTAAAATTCGACACAAAATACTCCGTATAACTGTTATTAGATATGGCCATAGTGTGTATCCCAGTTATGAGGTAGATATGAATATAAAATCTGCTTTGGGTCCAAATTTGAAGTCAATTTGCAATTCTTTTACAATTATCAGCTCCTATTCTGCGGCTCTTCAAAAACTATATTAATTATACAGACGAATACAACTCTAAAAGGAGAAGATAAGTAGAAAATTCGGGAAACTTTTTAACCTCCATTCACAAACGAAAACTGGCCACAAAGGGCTTCACTCATACCATTCCGAATTTTCCCAGTCGTTTAGAAGGAATATATTTTTTCATCGTCCAATTTCCTGCATTGTAAGCGAGAGGTTATCATTTTTTTCCTAATATGCATAACGGAGTAGACCATTGTGTTTTTGATGGCCAAAAGAGTCTCTGATTCAAGACGAAATTGGAAGTATCCTTTCGACCTATTTGGCCCTCTTTCAACATCCAGAGGTAATATTTGGTATTCGGATGCATTTTTACACCCGAGAGCAATAAACCTTTATCTGGTTTCGCAGATAGGAGAGCATGTGAAAAAAGCGTGCACTCAAATGTCCAATTCGTTGGATAGTTTTCTCGGCCCTGCACGAATCAAATCGATTATAAATACGTGAAAAAGTGGGTAATTTACAATGATTTGTGTGCAAATAATAAAAGATATTCCATTTGATTGAAATTCCATCGATAATCGGTCCCTTTCTCCGGTTTATCGAATTTTATAAATAATTGACATTTTCGTTTACTTTTGATTTGAAACAGTCGGAAAACAAACAAAATAGAATTATGGGAAGAGGTTCTCTATGGACACGCTATTCAGTAGAATAAATCTTACCGGAGTCCTTATCGTCCAAAAAGTGTCTGATCCATCTCCATTCTTTTCCTAAAATAAGGAATGAAAATTGCGTTTAAAGACATTATTCCGCTGGAAGAATTGAATTGATAAGTGATGGTGATAATTTAAAGCAGAGGTCTCCAAACAATAATTTGCTAAATATTATATACTGAACTTGAATTTCCTGCATATTATACATGCCTTTACTCATAACAATTCTGTGTTTCTTTATACAACTTATCACCAAAACAAAAACAATAAGCCCACAACAATGTTATGAGTAGTTAGCCCATGACCATATCAATGTAGATGTCATATTGATAATTTTTCAACATAAAATTAGAATACTTCAGTAAACTTAATTTAATTTGCTTTAAAAAATATGTTCTCTAAAAGGAGTTTTGAAGTATGCTAGCTATCTGCGGGCCGGATGTGGCCCTCGGGCCGTAGTTTGGAGGCCCCTGATTTAAAGGATTAAATGAATACAGAGAGCGTTTCAAATAGAGGTAGGTTACTATAATATTTTTCCTTTCAAATACATCACTTTCCTGGTGAATTATACCAACAATCCTGCACTCTGCATACTACGTAGAGTATCCTCTAGATATCACTATACTTTTTATTTTTTTTTCGCACTATCCACCCTTAATATTTCTTATCTAAGAGTTAAAATCATCCATACCTAATTTCACTCGAGAATATAAATGCCGAATAAGGTTGTCATATATTCCCTCATCAAACATCGGGATATTTTACGGCAATTCTTAAAGATCCATTGCCTGCCAACTTACTGCACGGTTCTCAAATAACCGTCGACCTACTTACTTGTTTAGTTTACTCCAATAGAGTGTCTTTCAAGAAAAAAGCCAGCAACTTTTCTGCTCTTTTTTTACATAGTGAGAGACTTTAGTGAAGCATAAGCACAAATTTCTTTACACAATGTACAACAAATATTAGCAACACTATTAAAAAATATCATTACATTTATATTTTTCCAAATATTTTGAAATAGGTAATTTTCTTTGTAAACTAATAATTTATGAAAGGTTCATGATAAAAAGATAAGCATAGATTAATTAAACTGACTTAATAAATATGACAATGTTTATGGCAATTGGGGTTGCACGGCCATACTAAAAGAAAGGTTCAGTTACCAAATTACTATACACGAACTCATAGCGAGATTTTCTAAAAATTCTGATTCCTTACAACACCTTCTGTATAAAGCTCATTTCACGAACCTCTTCACTAAGATATTATCATAGTATTAAAATCCGCGAAAAGAATGCCTGGAATGCATACATCCGAGGTGTATTAAGAGGGTATTGTGCATCTTTCTTAATATGTTTGCTCTCTCTTTCATATCGTGAGCTTTCGTGAGAATTTTCTCGTAAAAATATAATGGGCACAAAGAAGGTCGCATAATTAGTAAGTTTTGCCACAATGCACACCTCAAAATGGGGGAAAGAAGAGAACGGAGCGCACGTCGAGTTTAATATTCCGCGTTCAAGTGTTTTTGAGTCAGTGACCTTTCCAAGTATCGTTAAAGAAAAAATACTTCAAAAAGAATTCTCTCTCCGAAAAATGCAAGATTTTCTCTCTTTGTTTTATCATAATCGTCCGCATTAACATGTGAAGTGGACGGCGTTGCCAACTGAACAATTTCTGTTTCGATATATTCCGCACTTTTGGTGAATTACCAGCGAAAGTTTTTATGGATTCCTCGCCTTCTCAATATATCAAATTTCAAACATTTATCTCCGTTTTATAATCCAATAGTTTAGATAGTAGTTGTACAACTTTTATTTGGGAAATAATTTGAATGAAATGGGTCTAATGACAAAGGAAACAAGATTCTTAATACGCTGCGCCTCAAATGCTGACAAAATGAACAAAGCTGAAGTTCAATGCTTGTTTCCTGAAAAAAAGGAAGCAGAGCAGTGAATGAGCAAGTATGCGCAGAGATTAACTGGATTTCATACTGCTTTACTTTGCAGGTGACGAAGACATTTAATCTTGAAAGAAAGAACCATGCAAATGTCCCTGATTATACTGTGTTTTAAGAATGCTACATAGAAGGGATCATGATGAACTGATATTATTATTGAGGAAAGAACACCGATGCATATAAGGTCCTTGAGCTTTAAAGGCCAAGTAAGTGTTCTTATTCAATATTCTATATATTCTCTTATGTGTAAAAGAACATTTGGCAAAGGCCGATGAAGAATTTAAAATTAAGAAGCTACTTATATGCTCCATGGACATACGTTTGAAGATAAGTGTGCTCAAAATCACAAGTTTACTTATAATGATGCGTCGATCAAAAAATTTTAGATCGGTCTTTAGAAATTTGAAACACTCAAAAACCATTCCACATTCAACGCCTTGAAGACGATGGCAGATAAAGATATCGAAAAGTCGGTTTTATTTAACCTGGTGGAAAACCCAGGAATAGGTCGTTAATTCATTCAATAACCCAGTTACCGTAATGGGACAACTTGTCGATGATTTAAATGTGAGAGAAAATCCATACCATTTCGTACGAACGCTTGAACTCCATTTTCAATTTTAATATTTGAGAATTGTTTGAGAACCATACAACTTTTAGCTTATAATTTACAAATTATCATTCTAATTCTCGCTGTATGTAAGAATTCTTTTACACCTTTGAAACCACATCGGTACCACAAGGGTACCTCAAGAATGTCTTCGCCAAAAGAAGTCAACGTTAATATTCCTGAAATATCGCATTCTTACCTATGAAACCACTGCGTAAATTCGAAGGATTAACGCATTATGGAGATGAAAGTTTCCAAATGCAGCAAGATTGTTCTGCTTTGGATTCGAATAAGGAAACCTGAACGGAAGTGAGTCATTGTTTCATTAGTGAACCATAAGGTTCGTGCTGAACGCATCACAAATAGGAACGTCTCTCTTGTTTCGCAGAAACTCACTGCTGTGGAAATTCTCGCGTTCGTGGATGAAAATTACTGTTTTCCTTGATTTTTTACATTTATGAACCACTGTCACAAGGGATTGTTACTTAAGAGTAAACGTTTGCAACTGTGAAAAATGAATTACAAATAATATGAATGATAATCTATATTTCGCTTAGCGATAAAAAAAATCGTATTTGAGGCTGATTTATATTCCCTTTTGAAGGAAGGTAATAATTTAAAAGCTAAATCATTTGAATTTTAAGGAGAACAGACAAATATTTTTGAGCTAAAAGCATCATCATCGTGATTTTCAATAAGGAGATCAAATAGCTGGAGTAATTAATTTATACTCAGCAAAATTCTTTGTGAATTTTTTTCCGTTAATGGGTCTCAGCTTAAGAGTGCTTTGGGTTGAGATCCCTTTCTATCCAATTTTAAATAACTCTGCGATATCATTTTTGCATTCGCAAACAACATCTTCTCTCATCTATGAAATTTTACCTTAGATCACGTTAACTCTATTTTTAATATTTCAGGAATATAAACGCTCTGCCGTCACTTGTGCAGCATTTTAAACGTCTTATCAAGAGTGGTATTGTGTTCGTTCTAAGGTGATTAAAATATGGCAGTCCGTAACAATATTCGGCGTACCATAAAGCAGGCAAATATTTTACTCTCTTTGGTTGGGTAGTATTCTCCTGTTTTGATTCAGAAGTTTTCATAAATTTTTGGTATACTTTCATACGCGAATTATATTATAAGGGTATTACGGTAAAGAATACGCAAAGGTTTCTCAAACCTAATTCCCTTCAGAAGAAATTTTACGGATAGCCCAAAACATTCTAATGATAATGAAGCGAAAAAAAAAGAAGTAGAGGAATGAATGTTAAGAGACGAAATTTCTGTCCGATGATTAATCCAAAATTACTGCCGTAATGCGCTAATGATATCATGCCTTATAAAGCCGGGAAATCAGTGGCATTATTCACTTATCAACCTTTATTCCTCAGCCATTAAAGCTTAATCACAAAATTAGATGCAACGAAAAGAAAGCGTTCTTATATCACTTAGTCACGATCCATAGTTCAAGAATGTCTTCACAGTTATTAGGATAAAAGCGGATCAGGGACTATATTTATTTCTTTGGGAGTTATTGGTTTCCTTGTATACTTTTTATTTATCATTTCATTGATTATTTAAATCGTTTCTCTTTCGAAAATCAATTATTAATTTCCGTAGATCATAAACATATCTCACAATTAAATTTCTATAATTTAGCACTTATAGTATATAATATACGGATTCCATTTCATGGCAAAGAATAAACTGATTAGATCGAATCTTTCCGTTTCATCCAAAAATAGTGAGTAAAATCAATGGAACGGCGATTCACTAGCAAAGAAATTTTGAACAAATCACCAGTTTCGTCCTGAAAAGTGTTTATTTTTCAATACTTATAAAAAGTGAGATTTCGAGAACTCAAGGGTATAAAAATCAGTTTATAGAGTATGTTAAAGAAAGAGCTAAGATCAATTTTCTAGTTCGCTTTCTTATTCCTACATCGATAATAACCACAAAGTGTTTCTAGGGACTAAAATAAGAATGATCCGATATATTTTAAGTAATTCATCTTCTAATATTAATCCTAAAATTGATGCCGATAACTGCACGTCCCGGAAGATGCAGAATTGATCTTCTGCATCGTGGTTCGATTAAATATCCAGAAGTTATGGAATTCTGCGAAGAGAGCAATGACCTAAATTCTCATAGCACATAGAGATGATGGAGTAGGAAATCCTCTTAGGATTCAAAGAATGAGGATTGTATAAGAAGGAAATAGCGTCCAAAGGGGTTCCTCTTAAATGTTGCGTACTGAACTCCGAACAAAGCCACTCGCAATTCAAATTCTCAAATCACAAATATTTACATGAAATTTCACGTGTTGCATGAAAGCCAAGGATATACATCTTTATTGATTAATCAAAGTTCTTCGAAAAAGTTCTTTCACATTTAAGAGGTAATTAAAGGGCAATATTCGACTAGGGAGCAAATTTAATGTTCTGCTTTAAAATATATCGAATGAATTGATGATTTAAACGAACCATCTTGTATCCAAAACAAAGTTTCAAATTTTAAAAAATCGATAAGTAAAGTTTTAATTCCAGTTTCAGCTAAAGTGAACGATTATACACAACATTAAAATCAAAAATCGGTTCTTTAAATTATCTTTTCGAATCGCATATGCTCACTATTAACAAAATAGTAAATGTTAAAGGATAGATTTATTATTTCTAACATTGATGATTTACTTTAAATTATTCTCTTCATATTTTTTATTTTAAAGATTCGAATTAAAAATATATACGAAATGTAAGTCATTAGGATTAAGAATTATTATTCCAATTATACTTACATTAAATCAGCTCTTTGAGAATCATGAGTTGAATTAACGGTTACCAATTTAAGTTAGGGTAATACAGTTTTAATATTTTCAGAATAGGTTTGGTTTTTTTGACAAATAATTCTGGTTTAATCGATTTAATAAATATGCTTTAATAGGATCGATAAATTAGTTAAATTGACAGAAGTATTTAAAAGCTTCATTGAAATACCACAACAGCCTCCCCGAGTATAATGAAATTTTCTTGAGCAATAAATAAAAGAATAACTGACGGAATGATTCCTAGCACCTTCATACCGCATTCATAGGAAATATAAGGAACGAAAAGTAATCATCTAGATTCTAGAATAATTATTATAAAAATATCGGTAATGTTATTATTAAAAAGTATTCTTTTTTCATTCATGATTCTCTTTAAACTTTTATTTTATCGTCTTTTTTTCGGCATAATTAGTGTCCCCTCGTATCGATGTTTTAATCGAAATATTTGCGAAGGATTAAATGCGTAGAAAGGTCATTAACCTTATGAGAGACGCCTTTTAACAACTAGGTTAAAGAGAAGAATCGAACCAGGGACCGCACAACTCTAAAAGAAAAATGCCACTTTGTATGCAATATCGAACCGTGAAAGCCGTTTCAAAGCTTCTGGTCACGTCCGCTGAGGCTAAGTCGGAGTCCATTCAAAACAATGACTTTAATTTCCTCTTCGCAAAAAGCTTCTAATGGTGAGCGTGTAAAGGCGTTACGGTCCGACAGCCACTAGCATTTTTTCGCGTGGATAACATGGCGCTAATCTGAAGCCACGACTTTACCAAGGATCCTCGTGGTTTACCGTCTGAGGTTTAAAGGGCAGTCCTTCCGGTACACGAGAGGGGGAGTTTTCGTTGGAGTTGACCCTCATCGTGGCTGAAGACCACAAAGTCGCCGTATGAGGGAATAAGACGAAGGAGGAAAACTTCTCAAAGGGGACTTGCCCAAGGGTACAGGATATGGCAAAGTTCGGTACAAGAGAGTGGGAAGTCAGCCAAACTGTGAGAAGAGGAAACAGCGGGAATCTGCCGTCCGTTGCAAGGGATTTGAATCATGACTTTGTGCTACTAAACAACAAAGAGTAAAAATGTATCGTTAGAGAATTTATATCATATGGTTTCCAAAATCTTTTTCCTAATTTTTTATCTTGTTATATAACTTGTACTGTTTGCCGTTTAATTATAATGACGAGGTAAAGTTCATGTATTGAATTGATGATTTTGATTCTTTCTTTAATTAAATTTATTTCAAGTTCTTTGCTTCGATCTTTCGCAGATTTAAGGAATTTTTTAAAATTAGAAGTAAAGTGTATTAGAGAAGTTTCAGTAGATTCCCATATTCAAACTCGATAATTTGAAATGTGCTCATTTGGAAACCTTTTCTTATGTAATTGCAATTCTTATATGAAATTATATATTTAATTCCACCAAGTTACGCTTTATCATATTAGTTCTATATTAATTTCAAATGATATATCTGTAAATAAGCATAAACGGATAATTTATTATCATATCATCATATATTTGTGAATAATAATAACATAATTAGATGGGAGAGATGCAAAGATTAAAAAGAAACATTTCACCTGTACGAGAAGTAGACAACGACGCTCGTTTATTTATAACTCATTTTTAACGAACAGAGAAGATCGTCTTTCAGCTTTTCTCTTCGAATTATCAAAAGTACTTCTCCCATTTTTATTTCCCTTCCTCTATGTCAAGATAGGAAATCAGATGAAGAAGAGATCAACAAATGCTCTCCGAAGAAGGAAACGCTTCCAAGGGAAAAAGGATATCTGCGATGAGTTATTTTTCGATCGAAATGGAAACCATATTTCCTTTACGTGTCTTTTTTAGGCATTGGAAGTGTAAAAGCGCGAGTTAATAGAAAGTCATCCATTTATGAGCAACCGATTCACACTTTGGTCTGTTTCGATGACAAATCGATTCATCGTCGTTTCCACAAAATCACGTGATCGTCTATTCCTGACTTATCACCTTTATTAAAATGAGTATGATTGTTTTATCGTACAATTATTTGTAATAATCGAAGTAAAATAGATTCGCGAAGATCCTTCAAATCTCACTAAACTCTTACAGTTTAAAACTTTCCACAAAAAAATTATCAATTAGTAAAAGAGTAAGAAATCTCAAATTTATCATTTTTATCCATTTCAATTTTGGTGTAGTAAGAGAGTGTTGCAAGAAATATTTCATTCCTCTACCCTTAGCAAAATCCAAAGATGGCATGAAACATACTTTCAAAGTCAAACAATATTTTTATAGGACTAAATTATGCAGTAAATTTATACATATAACCTATTGGCGAACATAATTTTGATGTTCAGCACCATTTTTCGTAGTTATCCATCCACCGAAACGATCGTTTCTCATTTTACGCTGCCTTGACCTTTTCGGAAGTGCTATCGACTGGGGAAAAGTGAATGTCCTCAGGTTACGGCCCAAGAAAGATGACTGCAGTATTAACCCAATTCTCACGTACTCCCGTTCTATCCAGGGCTGCAGAGCATCTCCACGTATACGTAGATTAAGAATAGAGGATTTCAGAATAGAATATTAAAATTTATACCATTAATTCATTACTGAAAAAGTAAAAGGTTCACATAAGATATAACCTGAAATTTCTATTTAGGGTATCAATCTATACCATTAATCTATTTAAAATCCTTTTTTCTCTTTTAAAAGAACTATATAAATTATTTAAAGAGTTTTGTAAATACATCCAAAGACTATGATAAATAATTTAAAATAGTACAAGAACTTAAAAAGTACGAGTAAGACCATGGATAGGCATGACCGAGTATTAATTAACAAACAGAAATTATAAGCCGAATTCGTTCATCTTTTTTAATTAATTCAATGAGAATAATTCTTGAAACGTTATAAAATCAAGCGCCATATCCCTGTCTATTTATGTGCACCGAAACTAATACATTTGGCAACATGCCCTCTAATTCATGGCGTGTCCTATAGTGTGCTCTCTTTAAACTCTGCAATGCTGTCCCAAACAAACGGACATTAATCTGAAGGCATGTTCTCAAGATGAAGCCTGCGCCAAACATGATTAGCAATTGTAGAAGGAAAAATGTAATGTAATTGAACCGATTGGCATATATTTCTGTTATCTCTCAATCTGAATATTTCTTTAAAACTCGGAAAAGTGAATCATATTTATTCATTTTATTTCCATTATTCAACTTTTAAAATATCAAAGCTATATCCTCCTTCTAAAACATATATTCATGATGAATAGCTTTTTGATGATGGAAACTAGAAAAGCAAAATTTAGCATATTTTAATGTATAATTTTGGAATAATCACGTGGTAATACCTAACTATATACCACCAGATATTCAAGTTTAAATTAAGAAAAAAAAAGGACAGGGTAGGTGGACAGATCAGATTTCACATGTCCGTATTGATCAGAGGAAGTACAAATAAAAGCAATAATTTCAAAGGTTTGGATCGATTACATTCATCTAAAAATTCTCGTATTTCCTTCTACTTTTTCAGGATTTATGGTAAAACATATATTTATGAGATCTAATCTAAAAATATTCTCATGTCTACGTTTTTCATATCCAAGAGTAATCGAGGATCCCCCCTATCCTCCTATAGTTATATCGAAATGCGTTGCAATTAAATCTTGAAATTTCATTAATTAATTTTCGTAAATTTTGAGTTCACTTGCTTGGAATTGTTTATGCGAGCAGATGCATCAACGCCTGTATGTTAAAGAGAACTCCTGAGAATCGATGCTAGGATGTACGAGTGTTTCGTTTCCCGAAATAATGTAGTGACGCATGTATAATGCAGTCTTGGGAAATGAAATACCATTTCCGCAGCGTACGACCGTAAGGAAACAAAAAAAAAGTCTTCTTCTCTCCATGAGATTAACGTCTGCATCAGAAGAGACGAAGGAGTTCCTTTTTTTATTTTCAATTCCCGAGAGTAAGTTTTGAAGTTGCAGGAAGAAAAACAAAGACGAAGTGACTGGATAGGCGATGGGGAGAGATTTTAACCTCTGTTGATTTTGGCTGGGGTAACGGCTTCCTGAACTTATCGGCCGCTCCTTTTAGAGGTTCGTGACGAGTAAATGGATCGTAAGGAGATGCATTTTCGGCGAACGCGTTGCATTTTTTCCAATCTAATTGACGCGTCTAAGAGTTGCCTTTCACTCCGTCAGACAGCCTCTTAAATCGTCGAAACGAAAAGTCGTATTATTTTCTAAGACGTGTTTCTGACTTTGATTGTACTCCTCGAAACTTCGTGAGAATGGAGTTTAATTAGCTGGCGTGCATCGTATTCAATTCGATGTATAATCTTGGAAATTCCCGAAAAAGTGCACATTTTTACGTAATGTCCAACAATTTGACCTAATAAATCTACGAAAATTAACTTCCGCATTTGAAATATAAAAGCTATGAAATTATAACTTATCAATAAAATCAATTCTAAAATTGTCGCATTGATAAAGCAATACGAAAACTATACATAAGAGCACAAGTGGGTAAGTATAGATGAGGAAGAAGAAGTAGAAGAAAATTACTCTTCTACTTATCCTCTATTCTCTACTGTCTTACAGGAAGCTGTAGGAACAGAAGAAGATCTCTATACTTGGACATAAATATACTTCTAACGACAAAGATCTTCTTTCTTGTCTGAACTTATGTTAGCTTCTGGTAAGACAGAGGAGAGTAGAGGGAGGGAAGGGGGAGGCTTAGTTGTAGAAGGAGTAGGATGAGAGTTATAGGTATTAATTTATAAAATAAAAACATAAAGTTCTCCGTCATCCTTAATGAATTATTATTTAAAGCCCCCACAGAATTAGCGCCTAGACTTAGTGTATGATATCTAAAAAGAATATCACTAAAACAGTGTCCCATAGTATCATCTAGGATCCTATTAGGTTCTGTGACAATGCTACCAATACAATCATTTACGTATTGTCTGTCAAGGAGCTGTGGCTGTATCCTGGAGACGACACGAAGAAACCTCACGAATCGTCAAGGTGTGATCATTGTTATGGGACAATGCGTTGACACCTAGAAAGCTGCTGTATCTGCTAAGGCATCAATAATAGTTCAGAGACGTATGCTTATCGAAATAACGTATTTTACTACAACGGTTAGGTAGGTTATACTTGAGGCCTGATTGGGGTCTTTATTACCTTCAAAATTGCTGAATAATAAATTAGTACAATACTTGTTTATTTACTTTTTGAGGCACGTCTGTAAGACTATCAATTAGAACTTTTTGAATTTGCGTATTGCCGCGTAATAGGAAACAGAATTACGTACAAATACGCAGTGTATGGCTTTTGATACTGAAAAATACGGTAGGATATGGATGAATGAACTAATTGTAAACTATTTTCACCGAAGTTACAGCCAGAAATCATAAACTCTCTCTTTTTACGTTCCCTATGCGTAATTCAATATGAAGTGGATTTCCTCTCATTCCTGAATATTAATTAGAAGACCTCTCCTTGTTATAACTATTGTTTGAATAACAAAAGAAGATTTATCGCGGTAAGAACTTCTGATATGTTGCGATGTATATCTCAGATTAAGACTAATTCTCCTCTAATTTTAACTCAGATATTCCAATGACCAGCCTCTGGTGTCCCTCTGCTATATCAGAGCCACGAACTCGGCTATAAATCATCGCTGTGAGCACACGTTGCATGTATGAACGACCTCTAATCATTTACTTCAACTGACCTACGCCGCAACTGACATCATGCATCTCATCTTTCTTCTTTAGTGGCCTATATCGATCGACTCTAAGCAACACAATCCAAATAATTATGATTAGTTGCTATAATTTCCTGAACCCCGCTGAAGATATTCCACTTTTTTATTTCATTCCTACGGCTTAAATATCGCTTGTTACTTTTAAATTCGCTTGCGATAACTATTGACAACAAAAACACAGAATCCATAAACATCAAAAATCATAAACACAAATTATTCTAAAATAATCATTCATTATTTGCCTTCGAAAATTTTCGAAGATATTGCTTGGATTTTTCAAACATTTGAGTTGTCTTTTAAGTTTTTCATGAAATTTCCTAAGATTATACGATGATGAGGATGAAAAGGAGAGAAAAAATTGAGGTAATACTTACTTTGTTTCAATTACGAGTTCATAAAAGAACAATTTGCAAAAGAAGACGTTGAATGCAACGAAAAAAATCCTTCTTCGTCCGTTCCATAAAAAAGAATAAACTTTCAGAGAAATCGATTTCGTAGAAAAGAATTAATAAGATATTTCAAAGTATAATGATTCATTTTCCGTTATTTTGAATAATTTCCCGAAAAATTCGCAACGTTTATTTCTTCACTGATTCATTACTTACAAAGATGGGAAAATACTCGACCAAAAATTGGTTACTTTGAGCTTTTTAAAAATAAAACTCAATATCCTTCACAAAAGGCTTACGTCGCCTCTTGAGCTGAAGGAAATAAGTCGCCGCGAGCGACTAAGTTAATTTCCGGAAGAGGACGTGCTCGAATTTTCTAGAATAAACTTCGAAAAGAATAATTCTCTCCTTTCTTTCTTCTCCGACTCATCTGGAAGTAATTCCATAATCTTACGTTCAACTGAATGATTCAAGGGATGCCAAAATTAATAGCTCTTTATCGAAGTTTCGTTTTTTGATTAAATAAATCCTTTACGCGGACAGAGATTAAACTGTGATCATGTTTGAAGAGGTAAATCAATGACAACCGTTTTGAAAATTCGGTAAACTGAATTGGAAAAGCGATTTGAATGTAAAAATAATACGAACCAAACTATAAATATTGTTGAAAGACAATACTTTTTGAAGAAGTAACAATAAACAGACAAATAACATTAATTGTTTCTTTCGAACATATCACAATCTTCTATTTTGATTATTAAATCGTCAATTTCTTTAAATGTAAATATTTTTGCCAATTTAGAATATAAATATATTTATAAAAAAATAATATTGTATATCAGGCACTTATATGCAAAATAAAAGAAGCAAAGCACCAATACATCCCAGTTATGAACAAAATTCAAACAAAGGGGTTACCTAACGCAGAGCTGCTACTTCGATTGTAGATGCGCATTCAAATGAGTCACAGGTTACTGACCTGGGTTCAGTAAGCTGCTAGATTGAGAAGTATCTGATTATATTTTTAATTTTCATCATTCAATATAAGAATTTGATGTTTTTTAGAAATTTTCATTTTATTGCCGATATTATCAATTTTAATCCGTCTCGGGAACAATATTTGATGAAGTTCGTTTCATTTTAGTTCGTTTCGTTTAGAATAGACTGAAAAAAAATTTGGACTGGTTGTGGATGCAGTCCTTAAAGAACATTTTCAGCCTATTTCTAACGCAAAATGAGGACAATAAACCCAAACGCTCTGCATTAGTCCAAAGTCTACTTTAACCACACAGAAATCTTTTGGCGCACACTTTAAGCGGGCCGATTTGATTCCACCGGGATTGTGCTCAAAATTTTCCGTCCCTTTACACATCTGAAAGCTTTTTCTACGTCTCCCGGCCGGGCTCGGTTACCGTGTCCGTCTAGAAAGTGCTTTCATAACAATACTTTTCACTTACGTAAGCATCCCTGAGAGGAGACACCCGGTAGGACGTTTATTTTTCCCATAACATCTCGTCGACTGAATTTCTCTGCGAAAATGTCTTTCAAAAATTTTTGTGACGTATTTCATTGAATTCACAATTTAGTCTCTAAAAAGAGGAACGAGGCAAAGGAGACAAGATATCTCCCTCTTCCAAAATTTTTGAGTTTGTTATACCCATTCCGTAAAAATTCGTGGCTCTTTCCCGCTCTCAAGTTGCACTAAACTGCCTCAATATCGAGTATTTAATAGGGATGTGAAAATTAACGACCCATACGGTATTTCGATCTATTTGCTCTCTACACATTTTCTCTCAATTTATTCTCTTTATTTATTCAACTGTCAGAGATTACGAAATTGATACTCGAAATAACTCTTGCGCTCTAAATATATATTTCAGATCTACTTCTACCAACGTCAAGTGCTTAAGTTTCATATTAATATTTGGGCGGCTTACATTTGCTTTTCCGTAAGCAAATATCATTAAATCTATAACAAAAGGAATTTCAAATGGCCTTTCGATTTTCAATCATTTCAATTATTCAACTCCAATCAAACAGTAATAAAAGACCTATGTATAACTCGGCTAGAATTTATTCGTGTGTATAGCTAAATGCAAACCATCCGATGTCAATCATTATTTTAAGAAATTTTAAGAAATTTTAAGAAAGTAATTATCGATATCCAAACATGAAGCAGTTAGAGGATAAACGACGGCATTTGCATATTGATTGAAGCGTTCTTATTATTACGGTAAGTAAAGGAATACTGATTGGAATAAGTTTTTCCGAGTAAAATCCTTCTTCACGTTATGGTGAAACTTCCTCGTCCTTCGGAGGGAGCTCCATCTGCGATGATTTATTGCTGACCTTTGGATAAGTTAATCCATCGGCGATCCCTTCTGCATGAGGAATTCCCTTATCCTTTGTGCCAACCCATATCGTCTCCATCTATCTTCTACTTTATCCTGCGGAAAAGGTACCTTTGGCTTCAAAAAGGTGATGCAGAGGTGTTTATAGACACAGTGACAATGTGCATTTCTGGAGATAAGTCAATGAAATGATTTCATCGAGAAAGTGATCTTAGATATATAAAACAATAAATATTGCACTGTCATAAATTAGATCTAATAGATTATCATGTAAAATCTGAAACATTAAATCGTGTTAAATTTTAAGACATACATTTTTCTGTTTCCAACGTGTTATTCCTTTAACGTTTGAATTGCCGTTATACCTACATTTAAGAAAAAACTAGCTAAGCTTTCAATCTAAATTTTCAGCTAATCTATACAGTAAAATATCTATGAAATCTGATGTGTATTATTAAGACTGTACTAAGACTGATGATGAATAAAATGTGCAATGATATGAATAAATCAATAAAAACAATTATCCTAAACAACAATTAGGTGAAATTATCACCACTTAAACTCCTTTCTCTTAATCGGAGAACACACGATATATATTTTTAACGTTTCCATGATAAATACATTATGATGATATAATGACGATTATAAATATATTATGATACATTCATTTAATTTTATGAGTTACTTCCTAAGAGAAATGGATTGTGTTCGATCCCCACGGGACCCAAATTTCATCTACCACTTTTTATTTAATTTTTCGTCGATTCTTTCACTCTAAGGTTTGAAAACCCTTCTGGTAGTATCAAGGTGTATACTACATACGAGACAATGGTGTCCTTCAGCCATTTTAACACTATCCACTAGCATTCTCTCGTCATCTCCCAAGTGCATTCACTCATTTTCAGTTCTTTCTAGTATTACGAATTGCTGTGCTGAATCTTATTGATAAAACTTCTTCTGCGAGCGAATTTATTTAATCATATATCCTCTACTAATATCCCTGACGATAACAGCGTGAAAAGATGATTTCATCATCGGCAAAGGAATTTTTTGCTGGCAATCTGTCGTCGGATATACCTTAGCTATCTATGAGAATAGTATTGACAGTCGTATTGTCACAACGAAATTAATCTGAAAAATATTTAGTCAGATGAAGAAGATTTCCCGTAGCTCCGACTCAATGGTGGATTTTTCTCATGATAAATTAGTGACAACATCCGTTGTGTTGCGCCAATTCTTTACGATTCCCTCAGATACTGATACTCTGCGCTCATTCATGGATCAAATTATCGCAACCACGAGGTGAGAAGAGAATATATGGGCCCACAAATGTTTTGCTCTCTTAAGCAGTATGCAAGCGATTCGAGTGGGAGATGGAAGTACCGTCGGAATCTCTTGGAACGCATTTTGCCTGTGCTATCAAAAATTTGCTTCGAAATTTTGCCTACTAATTGTGTAGAGGATCGAATACTTAACTTCCATTGGGTCGTCGCGGATAGTGTCATAACTAATCGAACCACAAATCCTAAAAATTAAATAGAAGAAAGAAATTTAAATCACATTCGAATGATTGATTAAGTATCATTGTTTTGCCACAAAATATTCACATCCACTAATATCAAATTATAATTATTTTGCATTTTTCTATTATGATATTTAAATTTCATAAAGAGTTATTCACGTTAATTTTGTTAATTCGGCATCCTGATTAAGGCAGCCATACTCATTTCAATCGGTAGATCCCTTCAGTTAGATTGTTTTAATTGATAATTGTCGATGAACAGGAATGGAATTACTTGGATTTTACTTTTTATAGATTGTTTATTGAATCTCCTCGTGCCTTCGATACTTCTTTAATGAAGTACACAAAGAAAATAAAAGGTAACCACAACATGGTGCATCATCCAGAAAGGCAGAACTGAATGAAATGGACATCTCCCGCAAGATCTTTCCTTATGTCTCTTATTGATTTATTTCATCAAACTAACAGTTATAAACTATTGCACCATTAATTATGAAATATTATTTTAAATACTAAATCTAGAAATTCAAGGCCAATCTTACTGTTAAGAGTTCTCTATTAATTCTTAAGGCTCAGACTTGGAACTGTTATTATCTGATACCAAAATTCATTCAAAAACACTGACGAAATGAGTTTCGGGGTGAGCTGAAGTGTATCGCTGAACAATTAGCAAATTACTGACGACTATTTCGCATCATTCTAACCTCAATAACCAACGGTAAACCCTCCCCATAATCCCGGACACCTTCGAAATGTGGTCGTGAGAGGATTTAAAAGAAGTGCCTCCAAGAGAACGAGCAAAGAACGTTCCAGCTCAAAAAGACTCGTTACTTGTCCTCCCAGAAGAACAATTTGCACCACCATCCACCTGGTGTTGCAAAAGGAGAGGGATGCATTGAAAGAATATCAAAATAAAAAGGACCCAACCGCTTCTCTCCCTTTTGCGAACCCTTTCCCACCACATCCATTACCGAAACAGCGGTAACAACACGACAGCGCTGCAATCTCCCGTGGGGAAAGACGGAATCAAACGAAAGACGGAATAAGAGACAAGTGGACGAATGCACGCGTCCCTCTTGTACAAGGGTTGCCAACTGTCCCGGAACAGCAATTCTCCCTACTCCAACCTTTAAACTTGTCCCTTAAATCCTCATTGAAAGCCATCCTATGTCGATCGCAAATATACGAAGTAATTTGAGGTACTAAAGGGAATCATTATTACGTGTGAACTAATGAGCGCTCTATATTAGCTTTGAATATTCAGCAGGATCGAGAAATCATCATAATAAAACAACAATATGTTTACAAGATCATACAAGGTTATACAATGGTTTTACAAACGCTTTCTCTTACTTTAACCATAACAAGTAGCGTCTAATTTTCAGGTTAATTATCAATTAATTAATATTCAGGTGAGAAAATAGGCAATGAAGCAAAATATCACGATCGCGAGAATAAACAGATAATCTCAGTCATAAAAGTTAGTCAACATAATTGCATCTCCAGGAAGATGTAAGCATAATAAAACCTGAGCTAACTTATTTTTTTAATATATGACTAGAAAGATCCGAGGAGATCCTCTCAATAAATACATGTATAATGGTAATATTTCAGGTAAATCCATTCAGCATCGTTGAATTTTGAAAAATGTATTGAAAGTAAACATTACGTTATGAGAGAGAATATTTCCTGTTAATTTATTAATTTGATTACGAGAAATGTTAACATATCACTCCTCATAATGAATAAATAGCTGCGAACTTTCCACTGTTATTTCAGTTGTACGACCGGTTTCGTTAGCGGGTTAACTTTGTATTACCCCTCCCCGGGCGATCGGATTAATTAAGTGGAAAGAAAGGTTATATGAAATGAAAGAGTATTTGCACTACGGTAAAAAATTTTCCGAACAATATTTAGAAAAAATAGATTCATATTAGAAAAAATAATTATACCTTTCAAGAATCTATTTACATTAAGATTGGGGGAAATTTTTTGGATTAAAAATAATTTAATACAATAGACAGTAATTCCTTTAATACCCGCTCTTATATGAATTCGAAACCGGAACTAAAGGTTCCCATGTAAATACAGGAAAGACGACCAGTATTTCTTCCTTTAGAAAATCTTTAACTCTCCTAAACTGGCAAAAAGCGACTAATAGTTTTGCAGTATCAAAACCTCTTCAATGGCAGTGAATATTTATGAAACAAAACAGTCGTCCTTCTACACAGAATCATCTCGTGGATTTCTCACTCCATCAAGCGAAGGTAAATTTGAGTTTAATTGCTGGAACTTGATTGAAAGCAGATCCCTTTCGCTCGAAGAGCCAAAATCATCACGACCGAGAAGAAATGCTTCGGAACGAGATGAAATTCCGGTCGGAAATCTTACCTCGCAGAGGGTTGCTATGCATCGAGAAATAATTAGGCGATTTCCGCGCCCCGACGATAAATCAGGCGAATCATACGCTTCATGTACGCCTTTGGCGTAGGATTTCTTCTCGGGTAATCCCCGAATCGCACAGGTAACGAAGCTTGAAAAAATCGAGTGCTCATCAGTTGGCAGCCCTACGCCCACATCCGACGCGTAGGGTGGAAAATAAAGCAGTTTGAAGGGGTTTTGTAATGAGGGGTTGCGAAGGCCCGAATAACTGCTGCCAGTAACCAGAAATGCGGAGGAAGGAGGAATCAAAGTGGCTAAAAGGGAGGGTTAGATGGATTGAACTGGTGGCAGGAGAACGGGAGGTGACGGCGCTAGAGGATTGATGGGACGGTGAAACAGGGGCGAATAAATTGAGAAGGGCGCCCTGGGCGGGTGGAGTCAAAAGGAGAGAGAAGTTGCACCCTTTTTTACGTCTGCCGGCGAGAAATGATTACGATTTCCTTCGCTCGCCTAGTTCATAGAAACTCCTTTTCAATCGGATAATGGATTATAAAGTTAACCGAAAAATAGCGATGCAACGCCGTATCGTGAGTTTGCATCGCGAGAACTTTTGAAGCGCCCTTTTTCCAAACTTCGAAACAAACCGAGTTGCGCATCCTAATTGGAGAAGAAAATTCCGGAATTGAAAATTTTCGGGGTTCCATTTTGGGTTTGCAATTAATCTCGCGTTAAACCTCGAAAAAGTGAACTAATGAGAGACGAGAGAAACGTTTTGGAGCAGTTTATGCACCGGTTTGGCTCTACTTTAATTGAACCCATATAGCCGGATATGCGGGTGCCAGGTTGACGCAGGTACTTTCATAGTCTTTTAAAGTTGTGCGATAATTATTCATGGCGCCTTGAAAGCTCTTTGTTCATCTCCACATTAGATAATGTTATCAGGCATCAAAAACTGAAAAGAATGAGAAAATTAATAAATTGCAAAGGAAGTATCGCTGAAGCATGTATTTATATCTGTAATACAGATATAAATATCGAAATTTTTATTTCTATAATTGTTACTTTGTAACTCTCCGACACATATTTTTCACTCATCGAATCGATTTGATTTCTTAATCGATTCATATCCTATGGCAAGTGTCGTTTGAACTTTGAAATCGAATATGTTCATTTTAGGATTATGTCAAATCCAGCTTTGAATTTTATTAATAAAGAGAATTGAATTTTTATTTAAATCTTTCCCCAAAATGAAATCAACACTCTTAAAATTACTTTCACGAACATGTACTTTTTGTAAAATAAGAGTAACTGCCTCCTATGAAATACATTAATATAATATATTTTAAGTATAAGATAACTGTAGACTTTATGAGATGAGAAGATTTTTTTAGGATCGCACACGTTCCGATACATAAAAGTATTCATTGATTCGCAATCGGTAAACGATGAGCTAGGAGAGGTGAATGTTTTCATTGAAATGTCAAGCGACCCTTTCATCTGCAGATGAAAAAATATTTAAGTGACGTTTACCAATATTTAAAGAGATTATCGTTGGAATATCTAATAAAAGATGCATATAAAAATTTATATAAACATAAGTATAATACAATGTGAATAGGTATTTTCCAAATTCTTTCAAATTCAGGGAAAAATCAGGATGTGAAAAAATTATCCGTCAGCCGTGCATTTATTGTAATGAAAAGAGAGTATATTCATAAAAGAAGTGATTCAAGGCCATGCCTAGCTGCTTATTTGCTGAACAATAAAGTTTCGGGTGAAAAAATTACACAAAAGAATAACAATTAGGGAATATAAAATTTCGTATTTATTTATCAGTCATACAATACCTTCTTACATACTATATTTAGCCTTTTAAATTTGGAGTACAACATGAGGGTATTTTAACCGTCGAGCTTTTCTTTTGCATTTAATTGAGTGTATCTGATAAACTTCGAGTCTTTTTGGTAAAAGAGATAGTTATTGACTGAGGCATAAAAATAAGATACTAATATTAAAAATATAATGCAGTTATAAACATTTTATTGTTGATTTTTTCAGAATGATTTTAAATCAGAAACCATTTATTTTTAAGAGGGCGATTGGGATTCCGTTTCCTTTCAGCTTGCACAATGCCTACACAAGAATTATTTAGCATCTAAAAATTACCATTTTAATTATATATAAAGCTATTTTTTATTATTTCCTACCAAGATATTCCTGTATTCTTTCAGATTCACCACCTATTTTTATTCATTAAAATAAAACTTTTCTTTCCTACATTTATTTCTCTTCCCTTTAACCACTGTATCTCTTCTTAAACCTGCATTTAAATTCTATTCATCTCGTAATCCAGAATATTTAATGAAAGTTCAAGCTATCATTCTTTCTCGAGGTACAAATTTCACAAGGGAACGCTTCTGGATAACTTTTCACTTTCGTTGATTTTACTTGTTAATTTCGTCTTCTTTGTGCGCCATTTTCATTTCCGTTCCTCTGATCGAATCACCATCCAGAGTTTCCTTTCTTGTTAATATTCTCCCCAGCAACAGAAAGTAGTTCAAACGATGTTCCATTAATGCTGACATTTAACTCAATTCATTTTCCGAATCGCCCATTACCTTTTCCAATTTTATTGCCATTCTATTTCCTGCCTTCTCAAGCAAATAAACCGCATCTGAAATTCATTGTTTTGCTTATGCATACGTATAAATTGGCTTTATTTTGGAGTTGTGGCAAATCGATGTATTTCCCCTCGAGAGTAATTACTCTTGAAGTCAGAATAGATGTGTCAAATTTTCCATCGAAGTTCCAAAATATTTTTACTCGCTAATAAGTATAACTAGAGGAGTAATTTATATTGCATGGAAATCAGAACATCGAATTCAATGAATGATTTTCTTATCACTATTATACCTCATTATATATGAGGTATTTTATTTAGGTCCTCTATCTTTTTAATAGATATCGCACTTTAGCCTAAGAACATACTTTATTAATAATTCAATATATTAAAAATATTTCGAGTCTTTAATGCCAGTGGCATATAAAGTCACTCATTCATAAATTACTTCAAATCGTGTACTCATATCTGGTATATTTACAGTATATTGTATTTGAATCTTACAAAAGGGATGGAATCAAGGCCTTTTTTGCGATATTATTCCGAACAGAAATACAAATGGATAAGTCATCATAAACCACAGTTTTATTCTGAGAAGACATCCTTTCGTCGTATATGAAAAGCAGTTTGACGATTGATCTGTAAGTAATTAAATTGGACAAGATCTCATTTCATAAGGGCCTTCTTTTGATTCATGTTTCCGCTTCGAAGACACCATTTGATTTCATCGAGGACCACCGATGTCACGGATACCATTAGCGGTAATAAAGCTTGATATCCATGATGCACGGACATGCTTTCCGCTTTGCTGATGATCTTATCCTGAATTCACTAACCCACCATCTGTTATTATTAGCCATTTGCTGTTCTCTTCCGTAACCAACGTCTTGGATTGGAAAATAACGATGAATTGTGGTGCTTTTGAATGATGGCTTTTCATCGGGAAAGTGCTTTGAAATTCTCGATGACTTCATACAAAGTTGATACAGAGGCAGTGCCTTCTGCTTGCTTTCCTTTGAGTGAATACTGTGTAAATCGAGTCGTCACTATGCCATCCAAGAAACTTAAGTTTGCGCAATATCATATCCACGAAAAGATCATTTGCTTGAAGCTTCAATTTCTATAATTTTTACAAAAAGATGAAGTAAAAAGAGCTATAATGGATCAATGTCCTTGACTTTAAATAATCAAGGAACAAAAATATCGTATCGGGGCTGTATTGATGATTTAACGTTTCTGAATGAATAAAAATGGAACTGAAAATAATATGCTTTCATGCTATAATATACCGTATAATATCTACAATTTTCCCTGGAAATTAATAGTATCTTTTACATTTGGGAGTGTAAAATTATTACTTTCTTTTTGAACACGAATCCTCTTAAATGAGAATAAAGAGCTACTACTAGCTCAAGTGTATAACATGCTTGGTTCAAAGTAGTATTTCAAAGGTATTTGAGTCATAGCATGAACAAGTAAGATCTTTACGAGTTCAGAAGTAAATACGAGTGTAATCATCCCAGTTCAATAGAATTACTACATCGTTGAATATTGCGGAATTCGTCTTTATCGAATATTTATACTTTAAACTTCAATACCATTCGTATCTTAACAATGTTCATAAACTTAACGCAAGAAAAGCAAATCTACGTAAAATGTAACCATGTTGACCAATAAAACATAATGTAAAAGGTCTCATATATTTTCAAAATATTTTTAAAATTCTGAAGATTTATTATCTCATCGTGATTATGTTTGAGGTAACAAAAGTGATTATTGAGTCTCTATGAACAATACTGACTCCATTCTAAATTTCTTCATAATTTCGTATTATTGAAAACTATTCATTCTGCGATTTATTTTCGTTATCTTTCCAACCATTTCCCTTCTCACACATTATTTTGTCTTTCCCTCGATATTTCTCACACCTTCAATTTATATTTTTTGAACTACCATCATTCACCTTCACCGATCCATATTCACCAACAAGACATGCCCATATTTCACGTTCTCTCATGTTTCAGATAAAGGCTTCCGCCCATCTCATGCCTTTATCGCCCCATTAATTAACAACAATTTGAACTATTCTCGCGCGAATGAAGTTATGTATCCATCATTCGAGATAATAATCCTCCCGATTGAAGGAACAAATTCCCCACTTGTGCTTCTGATCCTGTCTTTCGCGTATTTCTTCATTTGTTTAACCTCAATCCTTTTTGCTATGCGATGAGAATTAACCAAAGCCATTAACATTTTATGGTGAAATATGTTTCAAATTTGGTCGAACGGGCATTTTCTGTAAACTATCAATCCGAGTAAATCTTACAAAGTGAATAATTTTCATTTTACATGATTTAAGTCAGAGAAAGTGAAAATTCTTTCTCAAATTGTAGATCATTGCAATTCTTGAACCTATCATTGAAATTAAAACACTATTTTTACTATACACATGTTTTATAAAAATCTATCATAAAACCAATTGTAGTGAATTCGTCTTTCATTCACTCCTTCCAAGAAATCGTACAATATAACTACCAAAGGGGAAACCCTTTGTTCGTCTTCTAGCTTGTGAGAGCAAAAGGATGAACTATTGTCTGTACATTTCAGTTTTCTTAGCATCTCGAAGCAGTGGATTCCATTTCCGCGTGAAAGAGGCAGGACCTCAGAAGTTTCCGAGAAGAAAAAAGGACTCCGTCTGGGAGATACAAAGCGCGACAGTAAGGAATAGGGTTTCTCCATCCATATGCAAGGATTTGTATTCCAAAGATTCCTATTCCATGTATATCTTGGGACAAGAGGTTTCTTCAAAGGGCTTTTCCTGCATCCCCACAGAAGTCTTTCTCGTCCCATCACGTCCAGCAGATTCTGAATCCCCCATACCCTTTACCGTGCATTAACATTCCGATATCCTTCACTATTCCTTGTAAAGAAGTCCAATTCATCATCCATGTTCTCACGTCTGTGATCGGAGACTTACATCCTTTTTCCAACCCGCAATTTTACTTTTTTCCATTTCTAGGACCGAATGTCCTCGGGAATAACACGTTGCCATAGAATTACTCTATACGTTGTTTTTTTTTTATTTTAGAAATCTCTATTGTTTGTAGAATCAATTCGTAACCACTCGTTCGATAAATGTAATATTAAAATCACAATCCTTGTCTCAATAAAGTATCTTATTTTCCAATTTATTAAGTAAATACGGAATCAGTAATAAGTAATCCTTGTATAATGATCTCTTGCAAACTGAAACGATTAGAGATAATTTCGTCTTTCTACAAGTTCGTTTTCTCTAATTATTGATCGTAAATCATTTCTTGAATCATTATCATTCAATCTATTCAGCATTTCTTCCAAATAGTTTAATGCAAATTGTAAATAAATATTTAACTAATTTAAAATTACATTTTGTAAATATTCATTGATTAATATGAAAGCATCCGCAAGAAGTACCCTCGCAAGATTACTACGAATTTTAGGAGAAATATATAGAAAGATTTTTAGAAGTAAGGATATAAAAATCCGTTTATATCACTACTTCGGAAGTAAATCATCGTATCGGTGAATTTAAATGAAAGCTATCCAGATCTCTCTTTTACTAACATCCGTGAAATACGCTTCCACAAACATCTTAAGAGATAATAAGATTTGGATCTTTCGGAATCCACGGGACTGACATGCTATTATTAGAGGGGCTCAAAAATTCCATGCAATAGTGAACAAAAAAAATATCTTTCGTTAATTCGGTCTGTTGGGGTTCGAAATTCCTTCCCTAAGGAAGGCCTTCCTTAAGTTCTGCGTGAAACAATTCGACTTATATCCTCTCAAAGATGAATATTGCGTGCTGACAGAGATTCAGAGTTTGCACAGTTTTAAATTTAAAACTCGTGCCGTGGTGCCAGGACTGATTCAAAATAAAAAATATATACAGTGGTACCTCGAGTTACGAGCAGCCCGACAGACGAGATTTTTGAGATACGAGCTGGAGCTCGGGCCATATTTTTGTTTGAGCTACGAGCCCAAATTCGAGGTACGAGCGCAAATTCGTGTTTCTGGAGCGTCTAGTTAGTTGGTGCGCTGGGTCGAGCATCATCCGAGAAAATCTCTCACTCACTCGCACGTGTTACCCGCTTGAATCGAAGTGTATCTTGTGTGCTGTAATCATTTTTGCGTGATTACTGAACTTTTTTTTACAGTGCAGCCAAGAAGGCAGAAACAAGTGATAGTTAAATTTAATGTTAAGGTTAGTTTCAGTTTAAAGTTAAGAGCATTATTTTAAGTATTTTCTTTTATTTGAAGTAAATAAAGTATTGTTTTATTTTAAAGTTACGAAAATAGTTTTAAGTTTTAAAAAAGCGCCGTTTACGTATGGTTCTAGAGTGCCTACACTCCTTCCCTCCTTCTCGCCGTTAAACTTCGTTAGCTGAACTTGTCCTTCACCAAAGTAAGACTATTATTCTAAATAACTCTTTTATTTATTTGCTTCATAATTTTGTTACGTATTTGTTAATTATACATGTTTATTTTTTTAATTAAAAACGTATCTTTATTCATAATTTACAATGTTTTGGGGATTTTTCATAGGTCCGGAACGGATTAATGACATTTTCATTACTTTCAATGGGGAAAAATGATTCGAGATACGAGCAATTTGACATACGAGCAAGGTTACAGAACGAATTTAACTCGTATCTCGAGGTACCACTGTATAGCCGTACCAACTTTTTGCTTGCAGTTGAAGGAAAGTTTGACTGATCTGCGGGGTACTGCGGGGCCGTCAAATGGAATTGATTGGCAGACTGGATAACCGGATGTTCGGTATACGATGATGTGTCATCGACCGCACCAACCCTGAGCCCTAACTAGGGAAACTGCGTGGTCTTACTCTATTAAGAAGGATAACGAGAACGCAGGCTCCCGCTGGATTCTAGGTACCTATGTCATGCTTTAGGGGCATCACGTACTAACGAATGTCCGGCCCATTCTTTTGATGGTTGTACCCCGTAAACATAAGAATAATAAGTTTAGAAAGGAATGATTAACTAAGGAGTACGTGTAAGATTCGAACTTAATTCGAATTACACATACGGAATGTATTTCAATCTTGGTTGAGCAGCGTGTGTTTCATAACCTTTTGAAACACGTGATTAATCATTTGTACTGTACATATCAAGAAATGAAGTTTCCGTACCATAGAGTATTTAAACTGTGTATATTTACGTAATAGTATGACGTAATTACGCGGCAATACGAAATTCAAAAAGGTTCTAACTGGAAGTCACAAAGAGGTCTCTGTACTTCAATCAGTACAACAAAGAGCAAGTTTAATGTTTATAATGACTCTAACTAGGTTAAAAATACAAGCCTACCTAACAATTACTTCAACATACGTACTTTTAATACCCAATTGTCTCTGATTTATGATTGATGCCTGGGTAAGTACCGAAATACAGTGACCTTACTTGATTCAACGCGTTGATCCATAACAGTGTATATAACAAAAGGTCCTCAAAAATTAGCGTTCATATCATTAGGGGTACAGCCTGACCGTTTTTTTTCGGATGTTAGTACGATTGAATGCCCATAAGGCTCACGAAACCTGATCTGGGATCTGTAGGAACTTCCCTATTTATAGGGTTAGGGAATCAGGTCTTGTGGAATCTAATCTCGGTGATTACTTATTGGGCTAGACGTACTGACTATAGTCCGGCGCCTTTTTTTTAAGGCGTACCCCGCTAAGATCCCAGAAATGACAGTTAAAGAAAAACAGTATGCTCAGTAGTGCATAGAGAATGGTATTGCTATCACTAATATTTGGATGGAGTGTAGTGCAAAGAGGAAATGCTACACCAACTCATATCGGTGTACATTTCTCCGCCATGCCGTCCTGTTCTAGACAATGGAACAAACCAAATTTTGAACGTAACAGAAGACTCCCGACAAATTTCGAAAATTATTTAATGCACATGACTAATCACCATTTCATCATAATTTCAAAGATGTAATTTAAAACACATGGGGAATGAAAATTTTCATAATATTTGAATATGGATTTTTTTAATGAAAACGCAATTTTTAAAAGGAGTCGTATTTGTTAATTATACATGTTTTTTAATTAAAAACGTATCTTTATTCATAATTTACAATGTTTTGGGGATTTTTCATAGGTCCGGAACGGATTAATGACATTTTCATTACTTTCAATGGGGAAAAATGATTCGAGATACGAGCAATTTG
The DNA here is from genome assembly GCA_020796165.1 of Pantala flavescens. Taxonomy (NCBI): domain Eukaryota; kingdom Metazoa; phylum Arthropoda; class Insecta; order Odonata; family Libellulidae; genus Pantala; species Pantala flavescens. Next base: position 53,164,338 of record CM036883.1, read on the forward strand.
ACATACGAGCAAGGTTACAGAACGAATTAAACTCGTATCTCGAGGTACCACTGTATTGGACTGTTCTTACAGAAAAAGTAAATATATCTTGTAAAAGTTCGGAGCAATCTTATTCAATAAAAATTGTACCCGAATTGAATTAAAACGAATGATTGACAGAATTAAACAAGATTGAAAAGTAAACTGATTAAAGAGAAAAATGCCATAAAAATGGAAACTTATTAGATTGAGTAATCAATACTTGGGAAATCAGCACCGGAGCGAAATTAAATTATCGATGATATCGAGAATATAATACAAAGTGAAACATTAATATCATGCTAAAAAAAGAAAAAGAAATCAAAGAATTCAGAGCTATAGTTCCCGCGAATTTAATATTAAAAATATGTATGAGAGGTGGATTTGTTTTATAGTCAATTATTATTTCTAATTACGGCTTATCTAATTACAATAAATAAATACAGAGTATCTATTTGAGCCACAAAAACAGAAACTTTCTGTAAGGAAAATAATTGCTCGTCTTCTTTTCTAGCGTTCTTGAATACATCTTGAACTATTGTAGTTTTGAGAAAGTTACATCAATGGCCGAAAGATGTCTACTCAGTATAGAGGAATTGTTCTTTGCGGATTAATGGGGAGCTATGTCGACAAAGAAAATTCAAAAGCTTACTTTACTCATCAATCCATTCATCCAAGTAAGAGGTTTCTGTTCATCAACTTCGTCGTTAATTTTTCAACATCATCGAGCTTATTGCGAAAATTGCTCAAACTGTTTATCTCTTAGGAATCATAGATCTGGTTAACTTTCATGTACAATTATTATATTCAGTTAATATTTCATCATGCTACACTAACAGGTTTCTAAGGAGCTAATTAAAGATCTTAATTAAATTCAACTAGGAGAATAATAATCCTGAAAAGAAGATCATCGCATGCTCAGACCATTTTATTTAAGCTTTTGAAGTTTGTAAATATTAAATTTTTACTCTAACAGAAACTGTATCAAACTCTGCGCTGTAAACCAGTCTATAAAATATCATTCTATACTTTATATCCCTTCTCTTTCTAACAGGAAATGTTTTTCTATATTATTTTACATTTTTAATCGTAAACACTATTTTTGAGTACTCAAAACCTTACATTACAGCATTACACATACTCTTTATTGTATTTCTGCCATTCCAGTCAATTATTACATACCAATAGTGGCTTTCCTTATATTTTATCCTTCCAAACTTCAGCTATCAAAATTTCTTTCCACTTAAAAATCAGGCTTTACAAATAGTCATATGATATCTTGATAAAAATCATAATGAAAATACAGGATGGTAAACAAAAATTTCTTAGTTTAAATTTTGTAGTGTATTGTATTTAAAACATTGATAAAATAATTAATGCAAAAACTCAAAGATGATAAGGATCACAATCATTACTGATGAAGGTAAATTTGTAAAAAATGTACAAGGGAATTATGATCTGTAGTTCTACATATAAATTTAACTCTTTCAAGAATGCTTAGATTTGATATTACATGTTTGGAAATTTATTGATTTATGTAAAGCAATATGGAATTGAAGAGGAATTAAAATGTAAAAATCACAAAGAATAATATGAATATACTGAAACATGATAATGATGGGATCTGGAAAATTACACTGATAAAAACGTTTCACAAATATCAGTTTGAGAAGTTTTTTTTTGTTTTCACTATACAAATTCTGCTACCTAGTCAAATATATGGAATCTAGTAGATCATCTTGTGCTTATACCCAATGTCATATGATGAAAGACAGCTTACAGGGTATGACGTACTAACTTTTGACTAACAGGAATTAATACAAGAAAATATTATTTTATTTAAATATGTTGCTGAAGATTCAGTAAAAAGTTCTTCTTAGCAACTTTCTTGCCATTTTTTCTCCATTTCCATTTCTTTATTTTGACTCATATCATAGGGGAAAATTTCATTAAGAAAAATCCCGTTACTAAATTCTTCACACATTGGATCACTCCCAACCTTACCACTCCAACTTCTATGGCCATATATATCTCCTGGAATATATCCTCTTGCACCATCCTCATTCTTTGAATGTTTCTCTTCTATCTTTTTCATGCTCAATGCTGTTCCACAACCAAAAATTTTCTCTAGGAGAGGTAAATGATACTGGCCAATACAACGAGGATCAGGTATTTTTCTACCATCAGTGGAATTCAAGATATTTATTTTCATTCTGCAAAAGGAGCAGGTATCCTTTTTGGAAGATAATTCTGAACAAGAATTCTTCTCATTATTAAAACTGGTAAGAGGTTGCTTCATATGATAACCACAACTATTTGGGAATCTACATTCAGATAGTTCCTTTTCCTTCTCTTGACAACTGCATCTCTTAAAACAGCCCTCCCACTTACAATTTCTATAATTGTAATTTTCATTGTTCCAACCTCCTGAGCGTCTCCTTAATTGTGAGCTAAACTGCCACCAAAATGGTGGCGAATGAAGGCTGTGGAATGAATTGAAAAGAGTAAATAGATATCAGTAAAGAATAAGAAAAAATAGTTTATTATGGTAATAGGAGGACAAGCTAGACAAGAAAATAGCTGGAAGCCTTCCAGGAATAATCCATCGTAATAAATAAATATAATTCATAAAAATATACCTGTGGCATTGAGATAGTAACTTTATAACTTCTACTAGTACCACCCAACAAAAATTGAACTTAAGTCATAAATGATGCTAGAATGCTTCATTTTCAGAAAATTAAAAGAGGTAAGGAACAAGGGTACAGTTCTAACTGCATTGGAGGTTAAACATTGCAACATTAGAATGAGAATAATGATAAGACAATAGAAACTCATATGTTACGGAAATTATTGCAAGTAAGTTACATCATTAGACAGACAAATATATTGGTGGTTTCTTATTCTTATCACAAAATATAAAGAAATCTATAAAAAAAACAATCTAGCTAATGATGGATGAACATCATCATATGCTAATAAGAGACAATCCATAAAAAAAAGTTCAAAATAAACCAAATAAGAGTGTTTAGAGAAACAATTGCACTATTACTGAAAATCTGTGCTGATAATGAAGTGTACATTTTAATGCTTTCTCCTAAAAAATAAATGGGGATAATATTTAAGTCAACATAGATTAATAATCAACAAATACAACAGTCAAACGATGCATGATTGTTTGGCATAAAAATAATCAGAAAATTTGTTACCTCTACATCAACTTTGAGGTAGATCTCCATAATATAATAAATTTTCAACTTATACATATTAAACAGCACCAACTATATTATTAAATCATGATGATATAGCTACGCATCATAATCTTGATTGTTAATAGAATTAGTTTAATTAGAATTAATTCTGTGGTAATAAGTGCAAGTATTCAAAATTTCTTGCATTAATTAATAATACATATGTATAAACAGAGAAAGGTGAGTTGGAGAAAAGGAAGATAAAAAGTACATAGTGAGGTAAAGGAAGATAAGATACAAAATACTTTCAGGGAACTCCAACATAAAAGTCCATAAGGCAGCAGTTTGTGCAAGGGTAATGTCCAATCATTAACCACTAAAGAAGAAGCTGAGCAATAAGATATAAGGAGAACAACTTACAAGAAATAGGGGTCAGAGAGATGGGAATATGGACTTGGGATAAGGGTTTGTAATATAGAAGAAGGGTTAGTGAATATAAATTCATTAACAATATTATCAGAAGAGTTTTTCACTAAGTCATATGTATCCAAGGCATCTAATTTTTCACTTTTTTCATCAACCGCAAAACTTTCTTTTCAAAGGCACTCGTTATTTTAGCACCATTGCAAAAAAAGGAGCAAGAATAGAAGTCTACATACTTTAACCAATATTTCTAGCAACAGAAATGTAAAAATACCTCTCCCTATTTTCTCCTCCTTGGCTCAAATTGGCCTCTGAACTCTCACTAATTCCTAGCATTCTCTGAGTTACTTCTTTACATTGTGGACTTTTTGCAATAAAAGGTATCATGATAAATCTAGAATGGATTTTCGCTTGGTAGAACACTGGGAAAAAATTACCCTTGGTTAGTATAAATGGTCTCCCTTAATATCCATAAGTGCATTTATACTAAATATTAATACTGATTCATGAATTAAAACTAGTCTCACATTGTTTCAAGTAAGATGATTGTACAAGATGGATTATACCAACCGAAGTAACGAGGTCATCAAGATAAAAATTTAACACAATATATTATTTTCTGCACAACTTAATTCCATAAAACGTAGTGTGTTTTACTTTCCTCGATGGTATTAGTCATGCTCAGAATACTTTCCCTTTACAACTTCCGTTGCTCATAAGTTCGCTTTTAATTTCCATGGAAACAGAGATATTGATCAAATGTTATTTTGCATCTATAATTTTATCGCTAATCTTCAATTAACGAAAAATAAAATTATTTTAATAAATAAGACAATTAATTTATATAATAATTCAAAATAAATAATTAACTTATTATTGTCCAGTACATTACAGTTCTTCACGCATAGGAGAAAGTAATAATTTGCTATAAGGTATTATGGCGAAAAAAATCGTACTGGTCATTTTTATGAAGCGATTCTTAGCAAAAATCCTAGATTATAACCATCTCCAGAACAAATATTCTGAAAAATATTTCTTGGAAACAATATAAGTATCAAAAATGTTCAAAAGAGTAAAAAGACTAATTCATTATTCAAATACTTAGGACATAACTTTTTAGAGTTTTTTAACGAATTTTTTCATAAAATTTATATTTGCATGAAAAATAACTTTTTCCAAATAGTTAATCATGCGGAATTTTGACATGACATCCTAACATGAAAACAAGGACCAAAGAAAATATCTCACGCATGGGAGCAAAGCAAAACATTTTTACAATAGTTGATCCTATGATTAATTGTTTATATATCTAACAACTTGTAAGATGACTAATTACAGGCATTCATTTCATCTAAAGCTTTAATACCGAAGAGAGATTTATTAGTGTACAGTACAGAAAGAAATGCAGCATAGTAAAACATAGAGAAAACGCATTGGAGGGAGAAGTAATGCTCACATTTAAATGCTGTAATAACCTAAACTGAAAACTATTTCGTTAGAAATAATTTATTCCTGAAAAATCGATATGAGGATTAAAGGATGTTCAAATTACCGAGGTTGAGAACATGAATGCGTATCGAAATGAACGTAGTTATCGCCGGCTATCGCATTCGTGAATTTCAATATATCGAAAGGAGTAAATCGGAAGCCGAGATTTAACGAAAGAGGACAAAGGAAAACAAAGAAGTGCGGTGAAGGATTTCTTTGATATGTAAAGTATACACTTGTATTCTTTGAGATATGATACTGATCAACCTTTTAATAATACAAACCTTATTGATGCTGAATACCCCTCGGAGTATTAATTCTCATTATTTTCTATTCCAGCCGTAATATATTGAAAGAAATTCTTTTGTAGCTCACCGCCAATTTTATATTTCAGGATTCCTTTGTATTCAGGTAATTTGCTGTGGTCAGCATTCTGTAAACTACATCAGCATATATAATTATATGAAAATATTGCACTGAGAAATATTTTCATCGGTAAAGAAAAATGTCAGAAGACAAAAAGGTATGGATGTAATCTTTTCATTGTTATGCTCTTATAAGAAAGAAATAATTTTTGTAAGAGATGTTAAAAATATTTTCTACACAATAGGACGTAGTTGCGCCTTCCATAGAGCACATTAATCTCAAGGTGCTTGGCCAAGATGGGTCTGTCATTCAGTTCAAGATAAAAACGCGCACGCCGCTGCGGAAACTTATGAGGGCATATTGCTTGCGAGTGGTAGGTTACTTTTATTTTCATTTGGATTCATCCAATTTAACTGTTTATTGTAATTATTCTAATTCGTATCCTTTGTACTGCATCTCCATTTTTGAAAGACCTGAGTATTTTCAGCTATTTCTCTAATGTTTATGATAATTTTAACATTTCACCCCTTTTATTCGCCCTGATGTATTTATTTTCATGTTTTATTATTTTGCTTTATCCGTGCATTATAGAAATTAATAGTCCTGTAATTAAAAAATTCATATTCTATTGTTTTGATCCTGTGACCCACTCTGCTGTTGTTAGACTCCTTACTAATATACTTCAAAAGCAGGTAAGAGAGGGAATCCTATTGTATTCGTATCTAAGAATGGTGTTTCGAGGGTATTGTTTACCTCTATATTTTCTTCTCATACAATCTTACATATGTATGCAAAAGCATATCAGTCTCAAAAATTTGAGGCAGCAACACAGTAAGAACTGTGTTCAAGTCTGTTACAATTTTCCTTTGATAATTTGGAATGAGTATTGATAAGTCAGGAGAGAAGGATAAAGATAATTTTCCTTATGTTTTATAATTTGAATAATTGTATTTTCTCCCTGATATGTATTTGGAAAATACACTCCAATTGAAGTAAAATAATTCAGTTAAATGTTTTAGAGGCTTAGCTATGTTTATCATAAGAGGCTTTCTAAATTGCTTGCGGGATCAAAGTTCCCCTGTTAGTTATTCTTATACTTTTAACATTTTTTGCTTTAGAGGAATTAATATTTTAATCTCTAAGTGAATAATTCTGAACTACATTCTAGAACCATCATTGTAATATGTAAAATATGTTGAATAAAATGAGTACTGCAATAAACTTAAATTTCAATAAAATTTTCTATCATAAAGTTCCTTCTAATAGCTACATGACCCAATATTACATGAAAATTTCGAATACAAAACTTACATTCATATTCAAAAATGAGAGGATTAGTTTGTTCAGAATTATCAAAAATAGTTTTTAGTCTCCTTTTATATAATTTCAGTTTTATTGCTTTTATATTGTTTATTATAGTTGCATTGAAAATTTATCAATTATTTTCCACACACTATTATATTTATTTTAAATCGATAAAGGTCATCCAAGTATGCCTACACCGTACGCTTCGTTAAGCCCATGGCCCATTACTCATATCTGCATATGGATAAGCATGATGGCAGAATCGGCCATTTTATTAGTTTATATACTCCATGTAGCTTATATTATCCCTTGCTGCATAGTTACCTCTGGAATTGCAGATTTGCCCCACATAGTCTAACATGATTCAGTTTAGTAGACAATTTCTCGATTTGTTGAAAGTTTAGTAATATTATTTGCCAATAATTATTGTTACTCAAGAGATATTTTTTTTAGTATTATTATCTTTCATTCAAGCAAAATCTGACGTTTGCAAAGATAAATTATTACGAAAATTATTGTTCATTTTGGGGTTTCCATCTCATCTTCATTTGGATGTTTCTATCATCACTTGAAATGAGAGTGGCTTCAATTACCTTTGAGAAAGCAGGGTTAATAGAGATCTTATTCAGAATTTCAATGTTGGAAATTAAGGTTTATTTTTTTCTTTTATTATAACTTACTTTAAGAAGACTCTTTCATTCACTTTCAACAACAAATTTTGTGTCTGAAACTAGAAGTTTTATTTGTGGACAATTTCTTTCTTATCAATATACTTTTATGTCTGTATAGATGCTATGATAGAGTGTCCCAGAGTTGATAATGTTAATTACATCAACATATTGTTTACAGGTTTCTAATAAATATTTGTATTATCTTCCTTATTATTTGAAATAATAAAAACATTAGCTTGACTTATTTTTTTCCTTAGGGTTTGGCAAAAGAGATTGCACGTTTTCGTTTTGATGGGCAACCAATATCTGAAGCAGACACTCCAACACGTTTGGAAATGGAAGACGGTGATACAATAGAAGTATACACGCAGCAGACTGGGGGCAATTGTCCCAATGATATTTTGAGTGAAAAGTTGTCAGCAGTATTTTTCAACTATGGTAGAGCAAGCGAATGGTATAGATAAAATGGGATTGGATGCACTTTTTGTAAAAATATCTGCTTAGCATTGAGTCCCAGCTAGCAGAAAATTGGGTATTTGTTGTACATGAATTACTAATGGCTCTCATGTATGCCACAATTATACTTTATTATTTCCCAAATTCATCCCATTGCTTGGACAACTCCCCTTTGACATTTGAAGAGCATACTTTCTTATGTTATAATAAGGAAATGTATTTTCTTCTTCAAGACTTTCCTGACAGTTAGTCAGATTTTTTTAAGAAAAGTCCTCTCTATCTGAGGAATGTTTTTTATCCTTTTAACTAATTTTTATTAATTTAAAAGAAACTATTTCAATCAGTCTTTTTGAAATTGCTAATGAAAGCAAAATTTAAATATTTGTGGTCAATCTGTATGATTTTTAATTACCTACAGGGATTGCATAACTAATATTGTAATCAAAATTTTATTGTATATTTATTGATATTGTATAAGTATCCACATGGTTATTATAGACAGCTTGTGGAACTGTTTATAGATTTAAGTTTAATTATTTCTGATGTTTAAAAGCCTATTATGAAAATTGTACTACATTTGGATAATGTGATTTAGTTTGAAACCACATTTTAGTGACTGAAAACTTAATGAGATCTCATTTTTCATATATAGTTGGGAAAGTGAGAATTTACTAGCCATTTCTTCATTTTCGATGGAATAAAAATGTGGATATGGTTTAGATAAACGTTTATTCCTTTATCAGATGCTCTTGTGGGTCAGCATGAATGGGGACCACATTGTATGCTATTTTCATTTATTTAATGTTTCATCTCATTTTTATATTGATATGTTGCAGTTTTCTGAGATTTTTAATGAGAATTATTTTTAACTGTGGATAAATTGTTTGTTCATTAAATTATAAAAAATTTTATACGCTAGTACGATTAACCTAAATAAACAGAAGAGAATAGGCGTCATCTTTGTAACAAATAATCTATTCTCTATTTTATTCCTGTCATAAAGTGAAATCTCATGAAAATCCTTCTTAGATGATGGACATTTCTCCACTCAAGCTAACATCAATTTATATGTTTACATAAAAATGTAACATATCGGTTAAATTTTTATGGAGTGAATAAAAACTTGAAATATTTTCAAAGATTTACTCTCCTTTTGTTCTTTTGCATTTGACATTTTTTGCTTTCTTTGAATAAAAGAAATTTTTCTCCGTAGTGTAATCATAATGAAAAGAATACATTACCAATGTAATTGCTATCCTTAATATATCAGTTAAGAATATACTCCAAACTGAATTATAAAAGTAAATCATACGATTGGCCCCAAAACTTAAAAGTCATATCTATTTTTCATTGCATTCAGTTTTAAGCATCTCAAGAATCCAAATTATTCATTTTTCACTGTTTGTCCTTGTATGTATATGATCTACTGAGAGTTTAAATAAATTTTAATGATTATTGCCTATCTTTTTTTGGTCAATTATTTTCAATAATACTATCATCAGCATATTATTTTCTCCCTGATATGTATTTGGAAAAGACACTCCAATTGAAGTAAAAATAATTCAGTTAAATGTTTAAGAGGGTTAACTGTGATTTTCCTTCATTAAGAGCTACATAGTATGTAAGTTGGCATTTAGTTTGAGTGGCATAAGCACTTCATGTAGTCTTCATCTTTCCTCATTCTAAAACTTTGAATTTTACTCTTTACTGATGCAATAGATGTAAAAAATCTAATATCTATTGATTGATTAAATCAACAGTTGTTTCAGGAAGTGTTGATAAAGTACCAGAAAATTCCATCCTCAATATTTTTCGCTTAGGAAGGCTTGATAAGCAAGAATTTGAAATTCTTGAACTATTATTGAATTATTCATTTGCTCATTTGGATGAAGATAAATGATTCATCTTTAAAAATGATCATGTTAGTGAATCTTTATGAAAGTTGAACTTAAGAGGCTACAATAACCACAAACCACCTTACATTCCCTTTCATATTTAGAATATTGATTAAAGTATCTAGTATCTGTTAATGGACTACTTTCACACAAGTAAATTCATGATTAAGAAAGTTTCACAGGCACAATTCAAGTATGGGATGGCTGTACAAGATGGGAAAACATGTATTCATTTACTAACTTTGGACAAAGAGCTTTCTTAAGTGAAATATTCTATTAGTACAATTTATTCACTTCTAAAATTGGAGAAAATAAATCTTGTGTTTCTACTTCAGATGAAAAAAAAAAAGAGTATAAAATTCTAAATATATCATAATTTCCAACTTATTTAACTTAGACTCAAGTTTTGATTGAAGGCTGCAGAGGTAATGATATAAAAAACAAGAAATGATTGATTTTTCCAAACTTTAATAGAGGTCTCAATGACAAGCATTCTTTATCTAACAAGGTTTTACAATAAATAAAACATCACTCACAAATGCAAGCACTCAAACTCCTCTCAATCAACTTGTAATAGCCCGGGCCACACAATGGCCAACTCGGCAAAATAAACAATGAACAGGAATGTGATTGATTAAATGAAGATGAAATTAGAATATAAGTCCATGGTAAATTTCATTAATATCACATTAATCCACTTCCTCCATCCTGGAAGCATCTTCTGCATCACCTTCCAAGGGTGGCATCTCCTCATCCTTCTTAACTCCAGACTCTGATGCTGTAGCCATCTCTTCCTCTGCTTCGTCTTCATCAATTCCAAGACCAAGCTTGATCATTCTGTGGATTCTGGATGCATGAACCTGAAAATAGCAAAGGATGATTAAATACAGCGTGTCGAATTAATAACTTAGTTATAATGCTAATAACTTCATGATGTAACATTTACCTGTGGGTCCTCCAGAGCAAAACCAGATGCCAAGAGAGCAGTCTCAAAGAGGAGCATCACCAAGTCCTTCACAGCCTTATCATGCTTGTCAGCATCTGCTTTCTTCCTGAGGGACTCGATGATAGCATGGTCAGGGTTGATCTCCAAATGCTTTTTAGCAGCCATATATCCCATTGTAGAAGTATCCCTCAATGCCTGTGCCTTCATGATTCTCTCCATGTTGGCGGTCCAACCATATTGAGAGGTAACAATACAGCATGGAGAAGCTACCAGCCTGTTAGAAACAACAACCTTCTCCACCTTCTTGTCGAGGATGTCCTTCATGACCTTGCAGAGATTTTCCAGGCGAGCCTTGTCTTCCTCTCTCTTCTTCTTCTCCTCTTCATCCTCCGGAAGCTCAAGACCCTCCTTCGTCACAGACACCAATGACTTGCCTGTAAAAATTTCACACCATTAATAAGACATTTGTACAAAAATATTCAGTAAATAGATCTGTAAAAATAATACACACCATCATATTCCTTCAACTGCTGCACAACATACTCATCAATGGGCTCAGTCATGTAAACTACCTCATATCCACGCTTCTTAACCCTCTCAACAAATGCGGAATTGGCAACTTGATCCCTGTTTTCTCCAGTGATGAAATAAATGCTGGTCTGGCCTTCCTTCATCCTTCCAACATAGTCTTTGAGAGCACAAGCTTCATCCCCTGATGCAGAAGTGTGGAACCTAAGAAGTTCAGACAACTTCTTTCTATTCTGTGTATCCTCATGGATGCCCAATTTCAAGTTCTTTCCAAACTGCTCGTAGAACTTCTTATAGTTCTCCTTATCTTCGGAGATTTCCTCAAACAACTCCATACACTTCTTGACAAGATTCTTACGAATAACCTAATGAAATAGAAGTAAAGAAGATGAACATACATTCACATACATCGAGCCTTGACCACATATTTTAAAAATATTTTTAACCGAAACTGAATTTTACATTCGGATACCTCACCTTGAGAATTTTGTTTTGCTGCAACATCTCTCGAGAAATATTAAGAGGAAGATCTTCTGAATCAACCACACCCTTGATGAAGTTCAGGTATTCTGGGATTAGATCTTCGCAGTTGTCCATGATGAATACCCTCCTCACGTACAATTTGATGTTATTCTTCCTCTTTTTGCTGTCGAAAAGGTCGAAAGGAGCACGGCGTGGGACGAAAAGGAGTGCGCGGAATTCAAGCTGACCCTCCACAGAGAAGTGTTTCACGGCCAGGTGATCCTCCCAGTCATTGGAGAGAGATTTGTAGAACTCTCCGTATTCTTCCTGGCTGATATCATCTGGGTTGCGGGTCCAAATGGGTTTGGTCTTGTTAAGTTCTTCGTCTTCAGTATACTTCTCCTTCACGGTCTTCTTTTTCTTCTTCTTCTCACCACCCTCCTCTTCATCTTCAACATCCTCAATCTTAGGCTTGTCTTTGTCTTCCTCCTTTCCCTCCTCCTCTTCTTTCTTCTCTTCCTCTTCCTCGTCGTCTGAAACTTCCTTGTCGCGCTCCTTTTCAACCAACAGCTTGATGGGATAACCGATGAACTGAGAGTGCTTCTTCACGACCTCCTTAACTTTTCTTTCCTCCAGAAATTCAGTCTGGTCCTCCTTCAGATACAGAACTATTTTAGTGCCTCGACCAAGAGGTTCTCCGCTGTCCGGCCTAACTGTGAAGGACCCACCAGCTGAAGATTCCCAGGTATACTGTTCATCATCGTTGTGTTTTGAAGTAACAATAACCCTGAAAGTTAGTGAATCTGTTTAAGAATATGCTCAATTTAAATTGCGAGGGATGTCGATGACCAGTGTACAACTTACTTGTCGGCAACGAGGTAAGCTGAGTAGAAACCCACACCGAACTGCCCGATCATCGAGATATCAGCTCCAGCCTGGAGAGCCTCCATGAAGGCTTTCGTTCCGGACTTGGCGATGGTACCGAGGTTGTTCACGAGATCAGCCTTCGTCATACCGATACCTCTGAAAAAAAAATGCAACTCAATTGTTAGTTCAAATGCTCCTACTGAACATGAAAATGTTTACTACTGTAAGCCGAATGATACTCACGAATCAATAATTGTGAGGGTTTTGTCATTCTTGTTGGGAATGATCTTAATATGAAGATCTTTCCCACTCTCCAATTTCGATGGGTCGGTTAAACTCTCATACCGAATTTTGTCCAATGCCTGCAAGAAGAATACAATTTATAATTAATGCTGAGCCTACCGAGGAATGCTTTAAGGCCAACGCCACAGAAGTATACTTACATCTGATGAGTTTGAAATTAGTTCTCTGAGAAAGATTTCCTTATTTGAGTAGAAGGTGTTAATAATGAGAGACATAAGCTGAGCGATCTCAGCTTGAAATGCAAACGTCTCCACCTCTGTTTCAGATTGCATTTGCACGTCTTCCGGCATGGTTTCCGTATTCACTCCAACAATGACGATTCAATAATATCACCAACGCCTCTGAGAGCCACTGAGAACGTTCACTCAGCAAGAGCCGCTATCCAAATGATGCCGGTTTGCCGCGCCCTGCGCTAATATAACCTCCGAAGGGGATCTTTCTCGAACTCGGAAGTCTGCTCCAAACTTCCGGTAAACGTTCGTCTTTGAGATCGAGAGAGTTCTATCAGTAGAATTACTGTCTTCATAATAATTATTTTCTATAATTTTAAGCATAAATATTATTTCTATTAAAAAAATATTTTCTTTTCATAACTCATTTCTGAACGATATTCCATTTTTAATGCTTAGTTAAAATAATAAAGAATTTTGAATAGACTCATAATAAGGTTGTGCTACCAGCGTATTCCGACTTTCCGCTAAGAAACGCGAACATTCTAGAGAGTTCCAGAAACCCGGTCAGATATGGATTTTTCGAATTCCGGAATACTTATTACTTTCGTGCAACTCATTTTAAAGTACATCATGAACGTTTTTCATTGATTTTTAAACCTGAAATATGTATAATTGGATGTATTTTCGATTTTAAAGACTATAATTTCCAAGAATTTTAGAAAATTGTGTTGTATTCTCAGTAGAATTCTAATTTAGTTCCAATGTTGCGACTAAATTTGTTTTGAGGATCGTTGAAATTTTTGGAATTAATGAATCGGTGTTTTGCAGTATTAGTATTTTCAAATATCTGAAAACTTGTGCGAGCTTAATATACGTCTACATATATTCAACTAAACTCCTTTCGGCGTTTTGAAGGGGGCATTTTGAAGATAACAATGCATTTTCCTCTTTTCAGCATTTTTTTCAAGGCACAGTGAATATTTCAGGCGTATATTAAAGTTTCAATTCAGGTTTTTAGTGTATCAGTTGTAATATTCCACTGACTCTCAAGTCACACTGAAGTGTTACACTATAGTCAAAGAGAGATGCTAAATGATTGATATCTTTCTAGAAAGATCACAACTATGCAGCTTTCTCATTATTCCGAGTACCGATTGATATTTCCTTGAAAATTGAGCTGTTGAGCTCTCATATTCAGTGATCTGCTTGCTTAAGCATCTTTCGAAGAGATGAGTCATTTCAGCTTTAAAAAGGCATTGAAAGCAGTTTCAACTGCATTATAATAATACCATGAATGTAGTTGATTGACAAATGAGATAAACGATTTTATACTATATATTTTGTACTATTTATAGACAAAATAATTAGTAAAATTCTACTGCAAGGATTCTAAGTAACATTTAAATGCAATTGATACCAATTCTGCGCTCTTAATATCTTGAATTGCCTTTATAACTTTCGTTTGGCTTGCAGAATTGCATGTTCTGAGAGGGGGTTAAGCGTGAAAACTTCAAAATACATAATTCCAGGGTCGACGGAATAAGTATATCAAATTTTATTCCCTTCGGAATAGATTAATCAATAATATTTGTAATGCAGGTGCAACTTGAAGGAATTTTATATCCGATTGTTAGCCATTTACTGTCCATATATATTTGTACAACTTTTCGTCAACTTCAGTTACACTGCCAAACGCCGACCATGACCTACATTCAAGTAACGTGAAATATGTTGAAAATGGTGGAATCGTATCATGAATGTCTATGATTCGTTTTCCTTCCTGATGGTAAGAGCGTGTACGACATAATCTACGTAAATTACGATGTGAATGTTGGGCAAAATTAATTAATAATCCAACTATCGATTCTTCTAGAATAATAATTTGCAATGAATGGAATGTGTAATCGCTCTCGTCTACTGAATACATGATTCAAAATTCTTGACAATTGAGAGTTTCTATCGAAATAAATTTCATCTAAGCATATTCCATTATCTACTACTTACAAATTCTGCTGAATGTTGATCGTTAATGGATAGAATAAAAGTTCTCTCATATTTAGCCCGTTTTATTAGCTAGTTTTAGAGTGTAGACGATTGATAGTTTAGTTTGTTGAAAATATTGTTTCAAGTATTTTCATTTACCTCTGAATGATTCCATTCACGTTCTCCTTTAGTCAACTACCTTGGAAGGTAACAATGTAATCGATATCTTTGCTAAATTTAAAATATGTACATGAATGTCGGTTACATTCATAAATATTCTTGATTTTGCATGAAGGATCATCGAAAACCAAAATGTTTCGAAAGGCTAAAGAAAAATCTAGAAGGAAATATCATGTTCTCACTACATTGGTAATGTCAATAGTCATCTCTTATAGTCAAGTAAGAAAAGCAAAGTGTTATTTATTAGTAAATGAAGGATCTCTGGTATAATTTACTTCACATTTTATTAACAAGGGAAAATCCTATTTTTGTAAAGATTATTCTCAAATCTAATCATTCACAATTATTAGGAGCAATGGAAAATTTTTCTTCTGCTCTAACGATTCCAACGTATAATCTGTTTTTATCCAATAAGTGTTAATAAGAATTTATACTTTTACTTTATGAATAATTTTTCAAACATATATAAAATTTTAGTGCAGTTATAAATCAATGTATTATATTTCAACATTGACATCAAAGGAGTAATTTTTTGATGTGGATGGATTATCCAGAATTTTCAGAGATTGCAACCAAAAACTGATGTCCTGAAGAGGCCTCTTTTCTTTCTCATTCTTATATATAACCTTAAAGTTGAGTGAAAGTTAGTTATTTTAAAAAATAGTGCAATTTTTAATAACCAAAGTATTTAACGCCTACTTAAATTATTCTTTGTAGATATAATCGTTGTCTTATTAAACTTTGAAAGTTTTAAAGACACTTGAAAAATATTTAAGATTTAATATGGGTTACATCATCATCTTAGATATGTTCTTAAATTTGTCTAAAACTGATGAATTGAATACTGCTTGTTTGCTGGAGCCAAGTAATAATGTATGAAGATAGTTGAGTGAAACTTAGCAAAAATATAATAAATAAATTAGACAATGATAACATTATTGGTACTATTCTAGAACTAAAATTATCCATATAATGAAATAAATATCACACAAGTTATTGCATACCATGCACATGTAATTACGCTGGTTCAATTGTGCACCAATCAGTGTAAGGCATTGGTATCTGAAGCTTTTGTATTTTAAGTGGACTCAATATTCAGTAATCTCTATCAGCAGCATTCAACTACAGATAAAATGAATTAGAAGATATTTTGTTTTAATTTTATTTATTTCCATGGCATTATTACTGATGATAAAGAAAAGCTTTTTCATTTACAGTTTCATGGGTTACTTCTGCAAAAGTTATGGGATTCTGGTCTGGTTAGTGTATTCTAGATAACCCTTGTATGTAACCTTGTACCAATGTAAAATTCTAGGTTTGATGAATAAGCCGTAACCAACTTTATGTAATATTTTAAATTTTAATTCATGGAAGAATTCTTACCATTTTGTGAGGAATGCTGGAAAATATATCCTTTGAATCCCAAACTCTTGGCCATAAATAGATAGAATGCTTCCACCATTACCAAAAATTATATTATTTTGTACTCTGCACCTCTTCTAAATATTTTATATAGCTATATATTTTTATATTTCAAGGTAATTTCAGACTTTATCTTATTATTATCTCTCACTCTTCTCCATGATTGTCTTCAGCTGCTAAATTTTTGTTTTCCAGCTTTTTTGTTCTTCAATGAGAAAAAGCACTTGGTGACTTACACAATTTATTTTAGTACTCACTACCGGTTTCGGCAAACTGCCATCATCAGATGAGTTTATGGGAAATGCAAAACCTTATATTTGCAATAGCTTGGAGGGGAGGGGGAAGGGTTAGAGAAGGTGATTTCATTGGTGAGGTTAGGGGTACAGGTGATTTCTATTGTCTCCATAGCGTCCAATTTCTTCCCTTTGGGTAGCCTGTTGAGGAGTTCCGCAGAAAAGGTGCTCCTGTGGTTTTTGGCTATCAGGTGGGCTGCGAAGGCTGATGATGCAGTGTTCTTGAGCCTGTAGCACCGTAGGTGTTCTAGTCCTCTTGTTCCGATGGGGCGGCCACTCTGACCCACGTAGGTCATGGGGCAGTTTTCACAGGCTAATTTGTACGCCCCAGATAATGAGCTAGTGTCCCTTTTGTCCTTAGGGTGGGGAAGAGAAGGTTGGAGGGGTTATAGAAAGCAGTCTTTTTTTGTTCTTTCATGGCCTTCTCTCTCCTCCAATTTTGACACACACCTTCTCACATTGATTTCACTCTCTAAGTTTATCTTTCAAACAATACGCTTGGTAAAGTTATCAGCATATCATCAAACATTATTCTAAGAATTGTACCATTCCTTGAGTTCCTTTATAAATGTCTCTATTCATCACTTTGCTTCACTGAATGTTCCTAGTCTAACAGTATACTTTTACAAACCCCATCTTTAATAAGAGACATTAGAAGTGTTTTTCCCCCAGTCCTCAGCATTAGCTTACTTTGTTATTATCATGTACATAATAATTACATTTAGTTTTGTCTTTTTAAAACTGTATTGTAAACAAATTCTTCTTATCTATCATTTTGTGTTATTTCTGGATTCTTGAATGACTGTTCTCAAATTCTCCCAAAAAATTCACACCCTAGTGGATTTACTTTATAGCTTTATCCTTAATTTATCTATTATGTGAAAGAGTGATTAAATCTAGTTATGCTTTAACCCCAAACTCTGATTTCAAGCTAATTTCAAATACATTATCATTTCAATCAGTTTAAATACTAAGTATAAACTAATGCCTCTCATTCTCTTTCATCCCAATTTTATTATAAATTAATCAAATTAAGAAGTTTTATGAATCTTCATTGGCATTTAACTATTTTTTACTATCCCCAAAATCCAAGCCGTATTCCAATTTTTACTCTTCAAAAATATTCTTGGAACCTTCTCTCAATCAACCTAAAATTTAAGATTACTAGATTATTATTAATATTCCTAGATAGTAGTACTATTGCACTAATAAAATATCTTTCTTCATCCTTGGATTTTCCTGAACAATCATCCAGGAACTTTCATTTTTTTATCTTCCTTTATAATTGGAACTTATATCTTTGCTTATTCTGATTGATCTCAATGTCCGAGTAAGTTTACTCAAACATCTAAGTAAAGTACTATCTTCTAATTAATTCCTTTTTTATTTTTATATCTCTTCCAAAGAAAGTTAAATTTAACTTAGCTCCTTGCTGTGTAAAGAGATCTTTACTGGCAAGTTCATTCTAATACACAAATCAACTTCTTTTATCCTAGTACTCTGCTGCTATGAGTAAAAATCTGCCCTATTGTTGTTTCCTTAGTTTGTAATATCAATTTATGATGGATTTTGAGGATTATATTCATTCTCACCCTTTTTCATTCTCTCTCCCATTATTTCTAATTCATATATAACTGATTTCGGTTTTTCTTAGAGTACCATATTTAATGAAGAAATGTCCATTTCCTTCCATCTTATCAATTTTGATTATCCTAAATCTTACTCCATTTATTTTTGTGATCTTTGTGATGAAATAAGGCATTACAGGTATTAATTTGCATATAAAAGTGTAATTTAAAGCATTCAGGAGTGCATTTTACTAGATCCTGCAGATACATATCTATATCTTAAAATATCCATGATTAAGCAGCAATGTTGTGGTTAATTTGATTACATATTCACTTGTGTGTGCTTATCATGAAGAAACTGCTTGGCTGCTTTGATAAAAAAAAGAACTGGGAGATTATTCATTCACTTGTAGAATATTTAAGAATGTCAACTCATTCTTTTAATTCTTACAAACGTGAGAAAGAATATCTGCTAGTTTCTCATAGATCCCAAATAAAAACGCAAGGACATGTTTAGCAAAAGTTGGAGCTAACAGATCCATATTTAATAAGTATCTCAATTTAACTTCTTACACAAATTCGCTGTTAACTAGATTTAAAGGGAATTTAGCCATAATTCTCTCAAACAATATCACTTTAATGAAGTTATAAAACCCGATAGCCATTCTAGGCAATATTACATTCTACTTGCAAAACATTTTTCAATCCCCAAGAACTTTAACTCATTCTGAAGCTGAAATGAAACCGCTAATTCCATTAAATCCAACTTCATAGAACATTTCATGCAAGAGCATTACAGATCAGTGATATCAGATGTTGCTCTTACACTATTGATAGAAGATACCTACATTGTGTTACAATTCTGTAACCTTGATGTCATTTCTGGCTCTTATATGAGCAATTTGGGATCAGAACCTGTAAGTTGGTCTAATGATTGCCCATCTTACTAAACCTCCCTCTCACTGGTATGTCCTTATCTTTCCACCTAAAATACTTATGATCTAAAATTTGTTGGATTCTTCAGTCCTAATTAATAGTAAAAATCACCAATTATAAAAGATATTCAATTGCAAGTGTAACTCTAATTTCTAACTTTCCAAATCTTCAATTGAATACATACGGTAACAATTGTGTACTTCAAGACTATTATGTAGTAGAAAGTTAGAGCTTGTACATTTCAAAGAAAACATTGGTAACAGATGAACTCAGATTATGAACTGAATAAGTCTTCAATAGTTTACATGAATCACTGAGAAAATGTCGAGGAAGAGAAATTTAAAAAAAAATTAATATACTTAGGAACTTTATTAGACATTCACCATGTCACAACATAGTAGCTAAATAAGTTAGACATTCAACAAATACACATTCACTCAGATAGATCACTCACACACTCAAAATGAACTGAAATGCTTGCCCATGAACGAGCCACACAATGGCCAACTTGGCAAATGCAAAACTATGAAGAGGAATGTCAATTAATGATAAATGAAGATGAAAATATAACACAAGTCCAAATGCAAACATTTCAAATATCACATTAATCCACTTCCTCCATCCTGGAAGCATCTTCTGCATCACCTTCCAAGGGTGGCATCTCCTCATCCTTCTTATCTCCAGACTCTGATGCTGTAGCCATCTCTTCCTCTGCTTCATCTTCATCAATTCCAAGACCAAGCTTGATCATCCTGTGGATTCTGGATGCATGAACCTAAAAATAGCAAAGGATGATTAAATACAGCGCGTCGAATTAATAACTTAATTATAACGCTAAAAACTTCATGACATATCATTTACCTGTGGGTCCTCCAGAGAGAAACCAGATGCCAAGAGAGCAGTCTCAAAGAGGAGCATCACTAAGTCCTTCACAGCCTTATCATGCTTGTCAGCATCTGCTTTCTTCCTGAGGGACTCTATGATAGCATGGTCAGGGTTGATCTCCAAATGCTTTTTAGCAGCCATATATCCCATTGTAGAAGTATCTCTTAATGCCTGTGCCTTCATGATTCTCTCCATGTTGGCGGTCCAACCATATTGAGCGGTAACAATACAGCATGGAGAAGCTACCAGCCTGTTAGAAACAACAACCTTCTCCACCTTCTTGTCGAGGATGTCCTTCATGACCTTGCAGAGATTTTCCAGGCGAGCCTTGTCTTCCTCTCTCTTCTTCTTCTCCTCTTCATCCTCCGGAAGCTCAAGACCCTCCTTTGTCACAGACACCAAAGACTTGCCTGTAAAAATTTCACACCATTAATAAGACATTTGTACAAAAATATTCAGTAAATAGATCTGTAAAAATAATACACACCATCATATTCCTTCAACTGCTGCACAACATACTCATCAATGGGCTCAGTCATGTAAACTACCTCATATCCACGCTTCTTAACCCTCTCAACAAATGCGGAATTGGCAACTTGATCCCTGTTTTCTCCAGTGATGAAATAAATGCTGGTCTGGCCTTCCTTCATCCTTCCAACATAGTCTTTGAGAGCACAAGCTTCATCCCCTGATGCAGAAGTGTGGAACCTAAGAAGTTCAGACAACTTCTTTCTATTCTGTGTATCCTCATGGATGCCCAATTTCAAGTTCTTTCCAAACTGCTCGTAGAACTTCTTATAGTTCTCCTTATCTTCGGAGATTTCCTCAAACAACTCCATACACTTCTTGACAAGATTCTTGCGAATAACCTAATGAAATGGAAGTAAAGAAGGAGATGAACATAGATTCACATACATCGAGCCTTGACCACATATTTTTAAAATATTTTTAACTTAAACTGAATTTTACATTCGGATTCCTCACCTTGAGAATTTTGTTTTGCTGCAACATCTCTCGAGAAATATTAAGAGGAAGATCTTCTGAATCAACCACACCCTTGATGAAGTTCAGGTATTCTGGGATTAGATCTTCGCAGTTGTCCATGATGAATACCCTCCTCACGTACAATTTGATGTTATTCTTCCTCTTTTTGTTATCGAAGAGGTCGAAAGGAGCACGGCGTGGGACAAAAAGGAGTGCGCGGAATTCAAGCTGACCCTCCACAGAGAAGTGTTTCACGGCCAGGTGATCCTCCCAGTCATTGGAAAGAGATTTGTAGAACTCTCCGTATTCTTCCTGGCTGATATCATCTGGGTTGCGGGTCCAGATGGGTTTGGTCTTGTTAAGTTCTTCGTCTTCAGTATACTTCTCCTTAACGGTCTTCTTTTTCTTCTTCTTCTCACCACCCTCCTCTTCATCTTCAACATCCTCAATCTTGGGCTTGTCTTTGTCTTCCTCCTTTCCCTCCTCCTCTTCCTCGTCGTCTGAAACTTCCTTGTCGCGCTCCTTTTCAACCAACAGCTTGATGGGATAACCGATGAACTGAGAGTGCTTCTTCACGACCTCCTTAACTTTTCTTTCCTCCAGGAATTCTGCTTGATCCTCCTTGAGGTAAAGTGTGATCTTCGTACCTCGTCCAAGAGGTTCACCAGTGTCTGGCCTAACTGTGAAGGACCCACCAGCTGATGATTCCCAGGTATACTGCTCATCATCGTTGTGCTTGGAGGTGACTGTAACTCTTAAAAAAAAAGTTCACATAGAAACGAAGGAAAATGTGATGAAATATAAGGATTAAGGCAAATTCAACAAGACATACCTGTCGGCGACGAGGTAAGCTGAGTAGAAACCCACACCGAACTGCCCGATCATCGAGATATCAGCTCCAGCCTGGAGAGCCTCCATGAAGGCTTTCGTTCCAGACTTGGCGATGGTACCGAGGTTGTTCACGAGATCGGCCTTCGTCATACCGATACCTCTGTAATGATATTATGATTATTTATATCGAATTTTAACGCGTGCAATGAAATCAAGACTTGATACTAATTATATACTTACGTGTCAATAATTGTGAGAGTCTTGTCATTCTTGTTTGGAATGATCTTAATGTGAAGATCCTTTCCACTCTCCAATTTCGAAGGGTCGGTTAAACTCTCATACCGAATTTTATCCAAGGCCTGCAATAGAATTTTATCAAAGATACATTCTCTAGGTTAAAAACACTCTGTATGTATAATATATCATATAATACATAACAATCGATCAATGCTTTTCTACTTACATCTGAGGAGTTCGAAATAAGTTCTCTCAAGAAGATTTCCTTATTAGAATAGAATGTGTTTATGATGAGAGACATAAGCTGAGCGATCTCAGCTTGAAATGCAAACGTCTCCACCTCAGCCTCCGACTGCATTAGCACGTCCTCGGGCATGATTACAAGTTGTAGTACTTAGAGTAACAATATCCTTTCAAGAACGCTCAAACGCTTCCTCGAGACGTCAGGGTGCCTCGCTAGCTTCAATCTGAATGATGCCGGTATTGGCGCTCCGCATGTAATATAACCTCAGTGTTCGATTTTTCTCGAAGGACGAAACATCCGGTTTTAGCTCCTCCCATTATCTAGAGACTTCTGTCAAACGAAAATCTAGTGTAATATCTCAATATATGCTGTCAGAAAAAATATAATTCTCATTAAATTAACTTATTTCTCTCATAGAAAGAAAATTTTATAAATAGAAAATACATATAGATCGTTTATTGTATTTTTGATATCTTTTTTCTCTGTATTTAAACACATTTTTAACTAGAATTTCGAATACTTCCTGCTACTTTCTCTAGAACATTCGAGAATGTTCCAGAGAAGCAGACGATTACCGGCTTTAGAAAATTGTTTATTTCTTGTTACAAGGTCTATGAAACTACTCCCAAACATTATTATTCTATATATATTTTAAGATTTATTGTTTTAATTCATTTCATTTGAGTTAGCTGAACTACAAATTGCAGTACAGTTAATTGATGAAGCATTTTTTCCATCATCTCGTCTTCTTTAAATTTAAATGCTTATATTAATGTATATTAGCATTCACAAAAA
The DNA here is from genome assembly GCA_020796165.1 of Pantala flavescens. Lineage (NCBI taxonomy): Eukaryota > Metazoa > Arthropoda > Insecta > Odonata > Libellulidae > Pantala > Pantala flavescens. The sequence goes on from CM036883.1 coordinate 53,187,788, forward strand.
CAAGAGTATATAGAATTTAATTCCATCACCGCTGTTTATTTAATAAAAGAAGCATTCATGTAAAGGTTACTCAAAAGGTACCTCTTTGCAGATAAACCTTGCTATCGAGGATCATCTAGTTTAGTTAGATACTTCGGAATACAATATTTGTAAATCGGATAGCAGAATGAACAAGACTTTTCCTCGCTGTAATTTCCATTCTTTTTCAGATTTTTTCTCCTATATTCTTTCCTCTGTTTTCAGAGGAGTATGCGAATATATAATGAATCCGCTGCGTTACACGCATGAGTTTCCATTTAAACGCAGTCTATTCATGAAATGCCATTTTATATGTCCAGTCAAACCGTAGCGGAGATATAAAAATCTCCAGTTCTTGTTTTAATTAATTGATTTTGTTCCGCAATACTTGATATTAACACAGCATTTATGTGTTGGGTCTGTTATTAAACATTGACTTGCGTTGGTGATATTATTATTTGTTACTGATTACCTTATCTGTACTGCAAAATTATTCCTGAGAGTTATATCTAAAATCAATATCCTCCAGCGATCTACCCCACCCGCACCCTGAGATAAGCAAGAAGGGAGTCGGACTGATTGATTCTTACCGCATTATTTTATTTGGGGACCAATTTTAGTTTAGGGTATAGATTCAGAGTTATTAATAGATATTTTGTAAAATGGCAATAAGGATGCCATTTTATAAAATAAGTAAATAAGTACTTCTGTTGGATGCTATTTATAGTATTTTTTCAGTTATCGTCAACAGAAATTGTGTTAATTTCGCGGGTTTCCGTAAAACATTTCTTATACTTCACTGCATAGTACATAGCGTCAATTATTAGATGTTTTTTCTTTTAATTGCAATCAACATATCAGTCGTTATTATGTATCAAGTCATGAACAAAACTTGAATAGCGAGATTTTTGTGATTCTTAAGATATTTTCATCAATTTTATATTCATATGCATTATTTTCATCAATAACTTGCTTCACAACTTAATTTCATTGATGATTCTTTGGTGGTGATTCATGGTGGATTAACTGCAATGGGAGAAATTTATGCAAGAACAAGCTTTTAGTCTAACCTACTGATAGACAAGGCTTTACATTTTTATTTGTACGTGCTTCATTTTCTTAGTAGATACCTTCGTTTTCCTAAATTAATTATAGCCATGAAAATATATTTGGACCTTTTTTCAGTATCAAGGAATAGTTAAAAATGTTTGCATAGATTCTATTCTTCTTAGAAATAACACCTTTCTGTTGAGTTAGGCTTTAGCACATCAGATTTATATAATGTAAGTCTATTCTAAGTTTATATTATCTTAATAATAGGAAATTTTAATTATCTGTTTTAAGATAAGAATAAATCAGAGAAATTAATAGCAAATATCTATAATGTTGTATAAACATGTTTGTAATAAGAAAATAATATAAAATACTGGCAGATTGTAACAATGTGGATAAATTCAGCTGTAATCATCTCTCAGCATCAGAGAAAAGAATTTCAACAGCAAAATCCTTTTTGAAAACTTTCCATGTTTTTGTTTTGTGTGGGTTGTCAAGTTCCTCCCTAGTGAGAAATAATCTGAAACAGAAAAACAAATTTTCATGAACAGTTTACATGTAAATTGCACACAATATTTATCTTAAATTTATAAGCACTTACCATGCATGAAAAATGTTATCTATAAAATAAAGTATATTAAATAATAAATTATCAAGAAGTTGGAACTAAGTCCAGCAATTTAGATTCCTATTTTCTGAAAGGTAAATATTTTATAAAGGATACTTACTTATGGTCTTCAATAAATGATGTATGGAACCATAAATAAAATGGCACATCCTCATATCCCTTGGGCACCTTTCTCTGAAAAGAATAAAATGATTTTTTACTATTTACAATAAAGTACTTCTAATTTGTAAATTTCAGAGTGTATTGAGAGAAAAATATTAAGAGAGACATACATAATAGAAAAAACATCTATGAAATTCTGTATTACTAATGCCTATGAGTAATTTAATATAGTAGAGACAGTCAATTGAGAGAGTTAAAGCATACTTAAATATTACATCACTTTCATTATAAAATCAAATACAGAAATCTGATCTATACTGAGATTTGAATTTTTAAATGATAAATAAATTATAGCACTGTTTTTCAATAATAATATCATTGAACAGAATTTCCATTTAACTACATATTTGGTATATGAAGAATGAATACTTTTCAGATAATACAAGTAATTTAAATAAAAACTGTGTCAGTACACTAGCATTTTATCCTCCAAAAAGATATCTATATCACTTGATTTATTCAGATTAAAAACCATCTATGGAATTTGAAAAGAATCACAATCGTATATAAGTTGAGAAGTAAAAAGATTGTTGAGATCTATACCTTAGTAAAATTATGATCAACATACATTCACACTCAATGACAGAAATCATAGCTCCTACATAGATTCATAAATGAGATTTGAATACTTACAGAAGAACATGGAAATAATAATCTGACATCATCACTCAGGTCAGGGCAGTTGATTAAAGTTACTTCCAGAACTCCATTTATGAACAGAACCTAGAGTAAATCAAGTTTAATATATAAATATGTGATAGCTCAGGTTTTTGAATTAATATAATATGCTGTAGAAGTGAATGATTTTGGGAAAGTAAATTATCTTTGATTTTTTCCAGCTTTGAGTTCAATAAACTTTATAATAACTTTCATTATACAAATCAGGCTATATTATTAATATCTTACATGAAAAATTCATGTAAAATTTAAAAAATTGATATTGTCAGTAAAATTGAAAATTAAAAATTGAACAAACTTGTAATGATAAAAACCATGCCAATTTCTAAGTGCTCTGCTGGAGTATATGGCTAAGTATGTAATAATAATAAGTAATGCAATAAGTATTTACTGCATGTTGATAATCATAAGTATAAAAGAATGATTGGGAGAGGATAGGTGTAATAACTATTCACATTAAAGCGTGCACTTGTTCACAAATGTTAAATAGAAGTGAAAAATAGCGACATGACTGACACTTGAACCCAGGTCAAGTGTGAGACCTGGATTCAAGTCCCAGTCATATTGCTATTTTTCACTTCTGTTTAACATTTGAGATAAAAGAAAGACTTACATGACAGTTACGCAACATTCCAAAGTTAGCGGAGAATACAACATTGCTTCTTCCCAAAGAAATTTCAAGTGAAAAATCTGATCCATCACCCTTCCCTACTCCTGCTAAATGGTAAATCTTCACTTTCCTTATAACCAAAAACTTCTTTGGCGGTAATTTGCCTTCATATAACCTCAAAGTCTTTTCAAAGTATCTAACATAGCGACTCTGTAATAAATAGCATTATAATGATTTTCAAATTCAAGAGTATGTTATGACTCTATAAAACTACATAGCAAGAACACAATAAGTTGGTGAAGATTAATTTATTGATTATCTATTTATTGGTTCCATGTTTCAACTCAGTCATTATTAAGCTCTGATTAAAGTGATACTTATTGACAATGATTCACTGGGTTCAAAAATATCACACCATTAAATAATACTGAAATCATAAAAAGCTTTTTTTGTTCTTGCAATGAATTTCAATTAGAATATGGGATACCATGCATCCCATGCATTAGCAGTACCTGACTTGGAGTTTCTACTCCTTGGAACATTGTGCCCACTTCCAAATCTGTTCTTCTGTCTCCAAAATAAGTCAAACATTCATCAGCTGATGGCAGAAGACCAGCTGAAATCAGCCAAACACAAACCATTGTTCCAGTCCGCCCTTTTCCACCTTTACAGTGCACAGCAATTACATTCAATGGGTCTTCATCCAACCAACTCCTAACACTCTCTTTGAATTCAAGCATTTGCCTAAATTAGAAGGACTATCATTATCACTTGCTGACAATTACAGCATTGGGTAATCTTGGTAATAATAATCATGATAATGACATTATATTGACAGAAAATAAATGAAAAGAATTCTGAAAATAGAAAACTCATTATTCTAATTTAGCATGTAATATGATTTGGTTCAATTGTAATTAATTTATTGAAGCAATTCTTACTCTAAGGTAGGAACATTGTGATCATCAATGTAATATCTCTCTACTCGTCCATGAAAAAAATTAACTTGATAGTGTCTTTCACTGCACAAATTGTAAACTTTGTAGTGATCTGGGTGTTTGCTATCCAGAAATCTAACAACTTCCTGCAATGAAAGGAGAAAGAGTGAAACTTCATCATTAATATCATAGGATTGTAGAAAAAGAGTTATTTTTAGTAAATGATCAGAACAACATGATTAAATTAAACTCTTCCATGTGCTTATGATTCAGTTGATAAACATCCAGTTTCCCAAATTCTATGATTTTGACAATTTAATTCGTTTCATTGTAAATATATGGTTCAAATATCCCACATTAAATTGTTAGTCAACCTTTTAATACAATAAAAGCTCAAAAGGATGAATTAATTTAATATTTATCAACTTCAATGAAAGAATTTTCTTAATATGCAATTTGACAAGTTCTATCAATTCTCTGAACCTATTATACTGCATAAATGAGGGCTGTACCTAGTTTTAAGAATAATTACATACAATGAGATTGGGAATGGGATAAAGCTTACTTTAATTGGATTCCTGTACATAGACATTATTCCACTTGAAGGAAAGCTCATGGCAATAATTCTATTAGTAACATAAGTGAGATCCAGATCAAACCCATCCCTTTGGTAACGTCTCTTGTTTTGAGATACAGCTTGCCTCAAACCCTTCTCAAGATTTTTCTTCTCAGTAATCAATCTAGCCATTCGAAATGTTCGAACCAAACGAAGGAACAGCAACAACCTACATGGAAGTAAATTTATAGCAGAAAATTATTGAACTGGATGATTATAAGGTAGTCACAAAACCAAGACTTGGTTGATCAAATAAAGGGGATCAAATATCAATTGAAATGATAGATTATGGAAACATACATTCGGCAACTTACTTGAATGGATGAATGTCACTTGACTCAATAACAACATCTGCTATAGAAATAACAAAAGTGACTGCCACAACTGAAGCATCTACTATGTTGTAGCATGAACTCACAAAATCTTTCCATCTGATAAAGAGAAATAACAAGGGATAGCCGTTGAAACAATACAAACAGTATGTAATTCGATGATAGTAATAATACGATTTTATTGCAAGCAAAATTGAAAAAGTTTTCAAAGATGATTGTTGAGCAATAAAACATTAAATACTCACCCAACTGCATACATTCGTAGACCAATCTCTATCACAAAATAGCAAGAAAAAATTATGTCAAGTGTGGTGAATACCACATTCCTGATAGGTACATGATCTCCTTTGTGACTTCTATCCTTAAGGCTGCCAGCAACATCCATTATTGCAAATATTATATCAGTTAATATAATGATATTAGTAATTAATCTGAATGGAAGTCCTTCAACTATTCTTCTAAGTTGACGATTTGGACTAAAAGAGTTAAATATGGAATAAAATGAATCTAAATTAAAAATATATAATAATAATAATACTTTATATAATGCAAACAGGTTACCCCTATAACAATAATCATACAAAAATTACTATCACACGTTGAATTTTGTGGTTGAATTACTAAGGCAAGTTAAAGTTATGTCAAAAATACTAATAATGAAACTGATTCCACATAAAAACAAAGAACATTTTGCAACATCCAAAATAAAAGTTTCTTAGCACCTCTTAAGATTCAATTTCAGAATTATAAAATTTTAAATTCCTTACACCTTGATCAAAAACTTAGAAAATAAAAATTGACATCAAAATAAATAGGGTGATAGTCTAAACTCGTCTCGGTTAATTACTGATAATGATAGACTATCAATGTAATTCAGTCATATAATTAATCGTTATTATTCGTTGAAGTATATTAAAGCAATCTTTGATTGATCAAACGTACATGTCGGTTTCTATTTCCAACTTTTCTGCACTAGTAAAAACATAATCCTCGGTGTTCCAAAAAAATAATGTTGCATTATGTAGAGTTTGATTTTGAGTTTCATAATCCACATGATTTTGTTCTTCTTTGAAGGTCCGTTGATCATTGGATGACTGCTCGTCTTCGTCTTGCATTTTTTGATACTTCGGCATTCTATAAAAAATATAGCACTTGATAAAAAACTTCAAGAAACCAATATGCTCCTTGTAGTAAAAAGTTTCATAGAGCTCCTTATAAAAAATTTTCTTCTAGGCATAGAATTTTAGGCAAAATCGAAATTATTTTCTTCTGAAAACGAACTATTACTGTTTAATACAAAATATATCAATGTAATTATTTATATGAAATTGAAATTTCTATAATAACGCAAAGTAGGGCTACGAGTGACATGAAACTTTTCTTCCTGATTAGGTTGATTTCATCTTATATGACTTCTGAACTCTTGCGTTTCTCCAAGTGAACTTCCAATTTCTAACTGATTCGCGACCATTATTAACTATTAACTATAAACATGCAATATATCGTAATTTATATTACTTTACTTTTCAGGAGTATGCACTTAATACTAGATGATAGAATGCTCTTTAATAGGTCGAATTCTTTGACACACCCCCTGATCCTTTTGAAACTTTTTGAGAGTGAAATTACCGCCACCTACAATTTCGTATGATATTTATAGTTAATAATATTTATTACATAAATTAAATGAATATGTTTCGTAATAAAAGCAATTTAAATTGATTCTGAAGTATTTTGGATTATTTTTAAACAAAGGTATTTAGTAATAATATATCATGAATCACTACCCCATCATCGTATTGACAGAAGAGCTATGATTAAGCAAAGCGGCTGCTTATTACTTCATGATATCTTGCATTAGCATCTCGAATTCGATGTTGTATATGATTACACATGTATAGTATTTTAGTATAGCACTTTCAGTCTCTTTGCAAAAAATTTTAATTTTTTTCAAAATTATTTATCTATCTTAGTTAAATTAAGTGCCTCGTTGTAAACCTGTTTTAAACTCATAACCTTGAAGTTCTATCATGCAAGGTTTACCTTGCCGAAAGAGAAGCCTAAATAATTAATATTTTTATGTTACTGTAATAAGATACCTTATTATTGAAACATTAGTTGCTAATCAAATTGCGTAAGCGTTGAAAAATTAATGAGGCATATACGAAAAAATGAACTAATAAGCTTAGAAAGAGAAAAGATTTAAGATGTAAACTTAAGACTAATTGAATCTCATTAATAAATACCTCCTACATTTCTTTTTTGACTGTAGGGAAAAAATTTGCTTCACTAATTTACAACACTGTTAATGGAAAAATACAATTTATTTAAATATTTTTATCCTCCTAAGAGCAAATAACTAGTTTTAGGCGTCTGGGAGTAAAATTAAATCCTCATTTATGAATGTGCGGGAATTTTATTTGGGAAAATATTGAAGAGGTTTTTGTTAAGATCGTGTGATTCAAACTTTTTATTAAATGTTCGTATTCCGGGTCAACTATGTAAACAGACGAATAATTATGGTGATTTAGGCTTACGTCACCATGTACCATTATTTTGTTTTAACCTCTGAAAAATTATTCGTCTGGTAAAGTAACACTCTAAACTATTGATACGTTTTTTCAAATACATAAAAAAATTGAGATGACGATTAAAAATAAGTATTGTTCTTACATTTATTTTCTTACGCCCATTATAATTACCTTTCTTATTTTTTAGAGGCGATTCTGTGAATGATGACTTCTATGTACTCGATCAGATTACCGATAAATCATGGAAAAGTTAGACAGTAATCAGAAATACTATATGCAATTAACTCAAAATTGAGAGAAAAGGATATATGATAAGAGATACTGGAGAAATGAAGAAAACTCATGAATGCTTTCGTTGGACGTATGAGGGTGTGAAAATAGTTCTTGATGAAGATCAATATTGTTACCTTAATAGATACAAGAGGTACTGGAGACGTTGCCATCCGTATAGACTCGGTAATTGGTAGGACATTGCCCGAGCGACTGACCGGCGGTGAGTCACTTTCAATGGTTAATATCGGATCATCCACTAACGTAATGCCTGTAGCGGTCCGTTTCTTTTGACCGGGCAACTTGCGCGGTTAGCAAGGAACAACAAGAAACCGGCTTTAGCATGCTTGAATCAACTTTGTTTAAGACTGAAAGGGGCGGGCCAGGGCCTAACTACCGAAAGGACAAAGAACTTATCTCCGAGTAACAAGGGAGCAACAACAGAAACGCTTGCCCTTATCACCATCCTGTTTGCGTTTCCAAAGTTTGAATCGTCTGACAAGCAGAATTCCGTAGCCTGCGTGTTCATTATTAATCACTCAGTAGAGTAATACACTCTAAATAATACTCAAACACACCAAAATAATGTTGTAAAAAAAAACGGCTATCGAACACTTTTTAATAACTTTGATATCACAAAATACTCTTCTTAGAGGTAGAAAAATTAGAATAGTTCTACCCGTGGGATTCGATCAAGATGGATGACTTTTACTACTGACTACATACTAATCCATAACTCGACCATTATGCATCGGAATATACCGAATAATCAGCCGTAAAGATCTCTTAAATATAAATTTTCGATTGAACTAGGTTATGTTATAGAAGGAAAAGTCCCTCACAATTTGCTGCCTCAATGTCGGTCTTGTACGTAAGAGTACGTAAGGTCTTGTCGGTTCGATAATTTGGACTTTATTGATCTTAAAATGAAAAGCTTAGTAAATCTCAAGTACAGGTTGCAGGAAAAATTGCTATTTTAAATCTTAGTGTATTATATAAATAAAAAAATCTTATTTGTTTTTAACAATATTGGCATTTGTCGAAAGTTATGTTTTACGCAAATTTTAGATCAACAGTGGACATTCAAAAACATCCACACCCTGAGAGAAAAATTTTCTCCACAACGGGATTTGAAACCGGGGATTCGGCGTTTGAAGGTCAGCATGCAATGTTTCAACGAATAATGACAATTGCAATATGTTGAATCAAAACTTGGTAGTTACGCCTCTTAAACAAAACCACTAGCGCCCAATTACAACATCAATCGACTGTAAAACGTGAATAAAAAAAATAGAAATTATGTTGCCGGACGCTGTGTATCAAAGTATTTGAGAATGTCGTTACCATTTATGATATTTTATATACTTCTAGTTCATGGACATGTGATTTGAACTGTTATTTATTTTGGTCCTGCATTCTTTTCCTTTTGATATACCTTTTGCCAAACAACACATCAGTTTTTATAATGTAATCCTTATATTATATTGTCTTGCATTTGCGTTACAAGTATCAGTTTAAAAGATTCCATTCTTTATCTAGTTCATTTAATGAGGCCCGTTTATTACTAATTCTTACATTCTTAAAGTTATCATTAGAAACTTATATTCTGAATCAACAGAATTTCACCAGAGAAGAAGAACTATCTAATAATTGTACTGGTAAATTTTTTTGAAGGAATTGTGGGTTTGAAAATAAATCCTTCATAGTTTATGCGGGATTCGCTCGTCATATTTTTATAATAAATTGTTTCAATTCAGTGAAAATCATATCTCTTTTATTTATATTTCCCAGGAAGCAACGCCGCAGGAAAACAGCGAACTCTTGCCAAAACTCACCGTTTCCGTCTACATCCCAGAGCAAGACATCCTCAGTGAGGGTATGATATTCAACTGGAAGAGTGCGAGAGAAATGTCGTTTTATTATCGCTGATTTAGCATAAAATAGTTTCGACTGCGCAATATCTTTTCATTGTGAGACTCTTAATGAGTCATATGTGCGGCCACTATTAATCAATTTAAAGATGTCCCTTCCTCACTGTAAGCCTTAAATGAAACGGGATGGATTTTAAGATCCAGTCAAGGTAATTTAACATCTTTTCGACTTTTTCTTGTTTGCTGACAACTACTTAAATGATTGTAAAACTCGGGAAAACGACCGAGTGTTGATACCATATGCGGACTGAGCATTTCTACCAGAAGCATTTGAGTCGACGATGTGACAACAATCGTGTAAATATTTGCACGAATATTAATTTTTTTGCAACTTTATAAACAACTATTACACCGAAAACTTTGACTTGAAATTTGCGAATTGCGCTCTAGATGGCGCATTCCCAAAATTGCGAGTTATCAAGGCTACAAATTAGGAATATTAAATCCTGGATTACATATTCTGTTTTGCAATGCATACAAAAGGGTTCTCGATTAATCATTTCATGTTACAACATCAAATATTTGAAGGAAAATTTTGAGGATACTAGAATAAGATGATAAATACACTATAAGATAATATCTGTTCGGTTACGGATGTTAAAGTTATCTTTCGATTGACATAAATCACATGCAAAACATTCTTTTAAATATACGGCTGTACATGTGCTGTTCTACATAAATGCTTTTCTTTTCAAACGACGAATAATCTTAGCTAATTATGGATGAGAATTTTAATTACTCACCAACTCAGAAAACCAATCCGGAAAGCGTTTTGAGTGACGAATTCACTTTCTTTCACTACTAGGAGCCATACTGACTGACAACACTTTTTAGACGTCAGACTTGGATTCAGCAGGGCGTAACGGAAGTGTATGACGGGGAAGGCATGCTTAACACCGGAGAATCAGAAACTCTTCCTTTTCACCAGAGGAGTTTCCGCACTCCTCATGTATTAGCATTTCAGGAGAAAGAATGACGGAGCTAAAAGGCTATGCTTATATTACTCAGTACAGCGCATCTGATGCGCGGAAGAACTCGTGGATTCTGACCAAATATTTCGGTTGTGTGTCTGGTGAGCGGTTTACAAAAATATAACCTCAAAATTCCGTAAAGATGAATTCCATGCAGAATTTTCATTCGGGATACGGAGTGAAAATGGAAGTAATAGGACGAAAGAAAATAAAAAATAGTTATGTGAAATACTACTTCTCCGAAACTAGGAAATAATAGGGACCCATCTATATACCTATTTTTTATAGATTACTTCTTACAGGGCCTGCTGTACTTTCTTCTCTTCCTGAAAGGAGAGAAGAAAAAATATATACTAAAAATCCTGTCATGAAGTATATTCTGATATCCAAAATGTTTCTCTGTTCTTCTCACATCTGTGTTACAGTGATTTTTTTATCGGAAGACAATTTTATATTCAATATAGAAAGTGTCTAGATGAATAAAGTATTAAAATTTCTGTTATTAAAGTCTATTGTTTTGTGGATTAAAAGTACTGATTATTTTACTCTAACCAAATTTATTTCTTTCAAATTTTAGCAATACAATTAAATAACTTTAAATATTCATGAATAGACATCATTTTAATTTTTAACGTTCGACTAATAATAGCAATCTTTCATTTAGAATACATGATTTTTAACTTTTAAGACACTTAAGTAAAAACCTGAGATTGTACTAAACTAACTTAAATTCATGATTATCCATTTCATTAATTAGATGCAGCATGAACGTGCACATACAACGAGCTAAATGTTTTTCTCATAACTGAAGAACATGCTTCACGTACAAATTATGCTATCATTAAATTTATTGACTTAAACTTTTAAGATTTCTAGGTTAAAAAAAAAGTTACGCAGTAGCAAAGTACTCTTGTACGAATGAATATTCATAGAATTTATCTGAAAGAGGTCTTTGCACTGCGTTAAACTCATAAAAATGGATAGAGAGTAGGAAAATTCTCGATCGTATCGAATCATAGTTTGATGTCTGCTGCACGCAATAAACATACATGTATTCCGCGGCATTGGAAAATTGCCAACATATGTTAATGAAAGTTTGAGTACAGCCAAGGTCAGTGCATGAGTGATAAGTGTGTGAGAAGTGTCGCATCTATAAATTGCGCATTTTCTTCCTATTTCAAGAAGCCTGACCATGTTCAGTCCATATAAAGCCTAGATAATCCTTAAAGAATCGTAGATAATTAAGATGGAGTGCTCTACGGTTGTGCGATAGCTACCGTTCGGAAATTCTATTACAGTCTTTCTAATCAGTTTTTGATTGACTGAAAAACTGTTCCAAGGGAAAATATCTAGATCTTTAATGTATGGGAAATGAATTGTAGTTTGAAATGTAGATTTGAACCATCTGTACTTGTAAAAACTAGTGCCTATAGTAGGTTCTAAATATTAAATTAAGGATCGAGAAGTAATTCTTGTTTCCAGTTAATCGCTACTGTTTGGGTTTATTTTTTCGAAACTGACAGAAATACCACTGATACCATTGATAAAATATTACGTTCTTATCAAAAGACTAATATTCAGAAATTTCAATTGTTTTTCAAAACCTAATTACTCGGAGGAATATCTGCGTTTTCCATCAATTGAGACAAATTAATTAACGAAGTTTCAGTAGAAAACAATTAAATTTACTAAATTACTTTATTACTTTTCCGAACTTTAGATTAATGCTTGAATGGTTATCGAAGCGTTGTGTATATTATATTTACTACTTTGTATACCGTACCGTATAAATTCCAATATTTTCCTAAATATGAGTATTGGAAATATCAACAGCTATAGTGGGCAAATTTTAGAGCCGTCACTTTATTTAACGTAGTTAAAACCAACTTATTCTCTCTAAATAGAATGAGATATTTCTCTCTAAATAGAATGAGATATTTCTCTCTAAATAGAATTAGATATTTAGATTAATTCTAATTAATATAAGACAATAGGCATAGAAATGTATAGTAGAGCTGCGAGGAAGTAATGACATTTTGGTTTTGGGGATTGTAATATTATTGATCAACGATTAGACATATGTATTAGGTCTACCGGAAAGTTCTGTCCGTTTTTAGAATGGAACAAAAGAATAGATTTTTTCATACTTTGAATAAAGTTTATTAAATAATTTAATTACCATCATTCTTTATGATATCTCTACAGCGTGATAGCATTTTGTATATCCCATTTTTAAAGAATATCTTAAGTTTATTAATTTACATTTCATTAAATAATTTCTGTAAAAATTATTAAGCCATTTTTACTGTCATTCATTTGGTTTTATGAGTCCATTCTTTTAGACATTCACTCAAGTCATTTACTCCAGCCCGAAGCTTTGGCTCAAAACGAAGTTAGAGCATGAAGTAAATCAACCGAGCACTGAGTAGGGCTAGCATTAGTATTTCATAAGTCAAAATATTCTAAGGCGAAGGTATGGTTTTCTGTAGCGCAAATGATGCTACACCTGTTCATATTTACGTTGTGAAGTTTATTTGAAAAGGAAAGAGCTAAAAGATGTTGCTATTGAAACACTCTTCGCGAAATTGCGTTTCAGATATTTCTTAAAGAACGACAATCTTTCCTAGATTCTGCTGCTTTTCTAGACATAGAAATAGACATCATACTGCTTATGGTATAATTTCCTATATTTGGCTTCCGTGATAAGAGACAGATCCGCCTCTGAATTTAAAAATAGTGTCGGGAAATTAGATATTTCTAATCTACGTTATCTTCTGGTTGCTTATTTCTAAGAATGCACTAAGATTAGTTAAATATATAATTCAGTGAATCATCCTTCAAAAATACCGAAAGATATTACTATGAAACCATACAATCACCAAATGCCGCTCTCGATTCGTCCCTATGGATAATTGAACATCACGTATCTTTTCCGATTAACTGAAAAGAGTTAATTTTGAAAATTTCTCGTGCGTAGAAGATGAGAATAATTTTCATTGTGCTAAATCAATCATTTTAATGAATTCTGAAAAAAAAAATTAATCACCCGATAATGATGGAAAGAATTTCAAAATTTGGAGTGATTACCGACGCAAACAAAATGTGAAGTCATCTACTTTGACTTGAACTTTATTCATACATATATATATATATATATTGATGTTAACCTTTTTTCCTGAAATGTCACTTAAATTTGGAAAATATATTCACCATTAATACATAGACATACCGAACAAGCTCCCTTCTGGCGTGTGACAGGGGCATTCATTAGGATTCTCGGTCAACTAAGTTTCAAGCACTGTTCAACCTCTTCAATGTTCGTTAAATTCATAACTGTTTTGCCCAACTGGTAGAGATGTCATCTTGCCTTTGGCATTAACGCGGTCAGGTGACGTTTGTAGTTCACGAACGAATATTCGTATTTTCTATTTTATTCCAAAGGATTTATATCTAATTATGGAGGTAAATACAACTTTGTTAATCTTTCCTAAATTTAATTACTTCTGACTCACTGATATTGTTGTTGTTCGGAAAGTAATTTCGTTTTTTTCCCGTCAGAGGACTTAATTACATTGTTTGAAACCAACTTCACACTTAAGCCGCATAACCATTGTATGTCTTGAGAGCTGATATTTCAAGGCTTGAGTGTTAGAAAGTTATATTAGTTCTACGCAGTAGTTTTTAGTTGGTGCCCTTTTAAATATGGAGAGCAATAAGCAGCATTTTCGTCATATTTTACTTTTTTACTATAGAAAAGGTAAAAATGCTGTCCAAGCGAGAAAAAATTTGACGGAAATGTATGGAGAAGACGTGTTAACAGTACGCCAGTACCGGAATCGGTTTGCAAAGTTTCGATCCGGTAATTTTGAGGTCGAAGATGCACCACGTTCGGGAAGGCCAGTTGAATCTGATAAAGGCGTTAGTTGATGCAAATCGGCGAATAACCACACGAGAGATCGGTGAGAGGTTAAATTTGTCGAATTCGACTGTTTATGGCCACTTGAGAGGCCTGGCCTTAACCTCGAAGCTCGATGTGTGGGTGCCCCATGTTCTTACGGAGCGAAATTTGTGTCGTCGCGTTGACGTGTGTGATTCGCTCCTCAAACGTCAGTTAAATGATCTATTTTTGAAGCGGATTATAATTGGGGACGAAAAATGGATCATATACAACAATGTGAAACGCAAGAGGTCATGGAGCAGAAAAGATGAACCGGCTCAAAAGCCGACATTCAACAAAAAAGGTGATTCTATCCGTTTGTTGGGATTTCAAAGGAATCGTTTTTTTTTAGCTATTACCGGACAACACAACTAATTCGGAAGTTTATTGTCATCAGCTGGGCAAATTGAATAATGCGCTTAAACAGAAGAGGCCAGAATTGATAAACAGGAAGGGTGTAGTGTTCCACCAAGACAACGCGAGTCCTCATACAAATTCGGTCACTCGCAAAAAGCTTTTACAGCTTGGATGGGACATAATGCAACATCCACTATATTCTCCAGATCTAGCGCCTTCCGACTACTATTTGTTCCGGTCCCTGCAAAAATTTTTGGATGGTAAAACCTTGACCTCAAATGAAGATGTCAAAAACCACCTGCATCAGTTTTTTGCAAGCAAGGACAAAAAGTTTTATGAGCAGGGAATCATATTACTGCAAGAAAGATGGCAAAAGGTATTGGACCAGAATGGCCAATTTATAATTTAATAAAATATTAATTCTTTTTACGAAAATTGTCTTTCATTTTTCCCAAAAAAACGAAATAACTTTCCGATCAACACAATATAAGGCTTTTTAGTAATGTATATTCCTACTAGCTCCAAGATTAATATATGGTATTTTGGAATATATTATTGTGAATATTGCGTGAATGAATGAATAGATATGCAGGGTATGACGAAATTCGAAATAGAAGGCTCATCTATCGAAACATGAATCGACAGAACCGATAGAACCATGTCTCGATCCTCTATGTAATCGATTATAATCTTTGTATCTCTCGATAATTCTAACTACAGAACGTGTGGTAAGTGACCGGTGCGTAGTCAATTAAGGTACGAAATTTAGTTGTTCATGCCACCATTTATTTTATGTGATAATCTTAATGCATATCGAGTCTATATAAATTAATATTTTGTATTGTCAGATGATGGCTGATCTCTCTGATGCTAATCAAGAACCGACTGAAACTAAGCCAGAAGTCCTAGGAATTTTAGTCGACGAACGCTTGTATGGAGACCATCAACCATTTGATCCTGCACCTCATAATCTTCCTGCTGATTTTAGATTGACTAAGTTCGCAGATTTGAGAGGATGAGGTTGTAAAGTCCCTCAAGCAGTTTTATTGAAACTGCTTGAAGGGATTGATACCGAGGTAGTTAAGGATGCTGAGGGTGAACTTAATATAGGTACATAGTCGTAGATTAATTATTTTGCATCTTTATTTTTATAACTTTCATTCACTACAATTTCAAATTATTACAGGTATAGGTTTAGATTCTTCGATTACTCCCTTGCGCCATGCTGGTCTATATTTAGTTCAGACTGTCGATTTCTTTTATCCATTGATTGATGATCCATATGTTATGGGTAAGAGGAAAATTCAAATTTCCAACTCGATTTAACCATAAATGCAATTTAATTATTTCTGTCGATTGAAATTTATTCTAGGAAAAATTGCGTGTGCAAATGTTCTTAGTGATGTATACGCAATGGGTGTTACACAAATTGACAACATGTTAATGATACTTGGAGTTTCCACAAAGATGACAGAAGCGGAAAGAGATGTTGTGATCCCTATCATGATGGCCGGATTCCGGGTTTGTATTTAAACAAAACGAAATGTGTCATCCCGTGTATTTGATATTGTATTTCCAGTTAGTAATCAGTGGGTTATGGCGTTCATGTGAAAAGAAAAATTTAATTCATGTCTAACTTGTTTGAAAGTTTCTAGATACATGTCATTGTTAAATCCTTACTGTTAGATGTATTTGGTGTTGATGATGTAAGTGTTGCATCATTCAGATGAAACGTATCATCAACTCTTTGATTGGTGTCCCTCTTAGATGATGAAAGAGAAGTGTTTCTTTCTAGAATATCAGTTAAAGATTTTTCCTCTCAATAAATACATTCTTACATATATGTAAACATATATATAGCTTTGGAGATTCCTAATTCATTATTTTATCTATGCTTGAAAAAGATTGATCTACATTGTTATTACATGATTTTTCTTCTTTTAATCTCTTTCATTAATGATAATTTATTATGTGTTAAATTATAAAAAGGATGCTGCCCAAGCTGCTGGCGCAAGAATAACAGGTGGGCAGACAGTAATGAATCCATGGTGTACAATTGGTGGAGTTGCTTCATCAATATGTGCTGAAAAAGAAATCATTATGTAGGTGGATTTTATTTATTAATTTTTTTGTAATTTTCAAAATAAATTGTTCGGAAAGTTATAATATATGAAGTATTACTTAATTTAATTATGCTAATTTTAATTGTGACTGATGGATAAGTTAATATTTTATCATCAATCTGAAGCTTGTTAATATTATGCCAAATGCATAATTATAGTGTAATCATTGTTTTGATTTCAATATTTCATTTTTTTTAGTTGTGGAGGGATTCGCATTTAGAAGCATCATTTTGGGATTATTTCTAATTTATTATATTTAGCGTAAAGTATTTATAAATCTCTTAACTCTTAAATTATAATTGATTCAGAAATAATATTTATGCAATCTAATTGTATTATTTTTACATGAAATACCATGAAACTACTATTATAAACTGGTTCTTGAGATAGAGAATTGTTAAATGAATTTTAGTCTAAAAATAATACTTTTTATTGTCAAAGTAAATTAAGGTAAAAGAAGTGTTTGACTGTGAACTTTTTTACATAAAAGTGATATATATTTACCACTTTAAAATTTATTTTAATGCTCAATATCTAAAAACTAAAATCTCGAACTATTCTACAGCTGTTAATTTTAGAGATTCTCCTAGATATGAAAAATTCATGTCTATGGTCATGTAGATACCCTGCGAGCCACCTTTTGGTGTGTGGCAGGGATGCATGCACCATGAATTTAATTCATGAGTTATTTGTACTGTTGATTCAATATGGAATACCTTCTTGGTGAAATTATCCTCCAAGCTGCATTATTTAATTTTGAAATATGCTGGTAATCATGTAAATTTTTTTGGGGCTATAGGTATTTTAATATTAAGTTAGTAGTAGTGGATCATCGAATTTTTCTTTTCAATATTAATTGGAATATAAGGTATGCTATACCATTTCTTCCATTGTAGGCCTGGAAATGCTGCAGTTGGAGATGTCTTGGTGCTTACCAAACCACTTGGAACAACAGTTGCCACTTTGGCATACCAGTGGTTCAATGCCCAAGGAGAGAGATGGGGACGCCTGCGTTCTGTTGTGTCTGTTAAAGATATTCTTCTCGCCTACTCTAGAGCTATGTCATCAATGGCACGGCTTAATCGAACTGGTATGTATGGTATTTCTTCTTAGTAGTATATGTTTTGATCAACTAGTAAAATTTAGAAGAACTATCTATTTCATACAGAAAGTGTAGAGCAGAAAATGATGTGTAAAACCTTAGTAAGTTTGTTGTTTCCAAGGGAATTTAGCAGATACAGTAATAATGATGTCTATAAAATGAAGATATTTGTTGAGAAGTAAGTTTCTGCCATTTTTTTCAGCTGCTCTTCTTTTGCACAAGTATAATGCCCATGGCGCAACTGATGTAACTGGGTTTGGACTTCTTGGTCATGCTGAGAATCTTGCAAAACATCAAGTTAATGAAGTTTCTTTTGTGATTCATAATCTACCTGTGATATCCAAAATGGCTCTTGTGGCTAAATCTTGTGGATCAGTACTTCGCCTTCACCAGGGCCTCTCACCGGAAACTTCTGGTCAGTATTTTATTATCTTCAAAGATTCTTATATATTCAATGAGTAGAATCATGTTTAATAAGAATCTATATATTTTTTTTATTCTTTCCATAGAATTTTCTATTGAATATTATGTTACATGAATGTATGTTCCAAAATAGAATTGGAATAGAAATTCCATACATAAAAACATGATTTTATATATAGAATCTCTAGTTGTCTCTCTCCTTAGGTTTTACTATTTAGAATTTTGTTAATGCTTTTACTTTCTAAGATTTATTATATTTTAGAAAATTTAATTCAATATACAGATAATTGCCATGAATCATTAATTACATTTGTTTATTAGGTGGATTGCTCATATGCTTGCCAAGGGAGCAAGCTGCAGCATATTGCAAAGAAATTGAGGCTATAGAAGGTTGTCAAGCTTGGATAATTGGAATTGTTGAAAAGGGTATGAGAACTGCAAGAATAATTGAAAAACCTCGAGTTATTGAAGTACCAGCAAAGGAAAGGGAGGGATACCTATGGTAAAGATAGAATCCAATTTCAAATAATCGGTGTTTGTATGAATATTATTTAAGTCAGGCTCTTGAAAGCATCAACTGGAACTAAATTTTGTTAATTTTCAGTTACTGGGATGTTATTTAAAATTACTTTATAAAATACATCACCAAATGAAGAAAATATGAACCAGCCAATCAACTCTTTACTTAAATGAACTTCATAAGTTCATTTTTAAAATTTGCCAGAATATAAAGTTTTTTGGAATTACATTTCCTTTGCAGCAAGAAATGAAAATTTTTATAGGAAAACAGATTTTAATTCCATGTAGAATTTATACTAAATTAATACTTCATTATTTCACTTTTTCTAATGATTTAGATATTAAACAATGTGATTGTTGAATTATGAGATATGAGGATTTAAATCAAAAGTTGATGTAGAATGAATAATTATATTCTTTTCTGGAAAAAATTGTTTCAATAATTGTTTTGATAAGTACCCTATTTTTATATTCATGATTTCTTCTTAATACTAGTCTTTTTTAATAGTCAATATTAAAATCTCATATTACCTTATAGGTATAGATAATATGCTTATCGTATCTCCAATTGATGCTTCAAGTATGTCTGACTTTTCCTTGGTTTATGTTTAATGTATGGTGGTCTATCTATTGTTTGACATATAATCCCACAGAATTTCAACTGAATTGGGACCATATTAATGTTATTATAATTAATCTTTCATTTTTTTTTGCATTTATATAATTCATTTTTGTAAGAGGGTCTACAGAAATATGTCAGTTTTGGGCTTATTCATCAAATCTGATCTATTGAGCCAAGCTTATGATGAAAGTGAGGAAAACTGTCTACAGATCTCATTTTTTGATGTTCTTCTTGTGCTCTCTTGTGAAGATTTGAGTATTGTACATATGATGTGCCTTTTGGAATAAAAAGATTTAACTTGCTTTGTACTTGTGTATTGAATTTTGGAAAAATATTACTAAAATTTGATTTCCATGCTTAGTAATTGGAGGAAGGATGTTTTCCTAATGTTATAATGGTTTTGGTTGAAACTGGAAGTGTTGGTTTTATATTATCAGCTGCTATGATAAATGTTTAAGCGAACCTGTGTAAAAAAACAGTATCCTTACACAAAACTTTAAAATAGGAAGAAATGAGTGAAGTAACAAAAAAATTAAGTAGGATCACCTCAGTATCCTCAAGCCTTTTCCACTTCTCTCTAATTTGAGCCTGTCTTTGTCATGTTACTCCTACATATATTATATCTCTGTTCCATCAGTCCTTTGTTCCTCTTCTCCGTCCCTTCACATCTCTTGGTATCCAGTTAAGTACTACTTACGTCCAATAGTTGTTTGTTCTCTCCACATGTCCTGCCCACATCCATTTTAAGGACTTTATCTTCTCTATTATATCTGTAACCTGGGAAAAAATCAGAAACCGATCCTACCTATTATGGGTTCAATTCTAGAAGGCCTCAAAGTCTGACTTTCGCTCGTAATAATGCACAGGGTCGATTTTCAAAGATTTTAAAAAATACTTCCTGTGCAGTCAAAGGAATAAAATTTCATGTGGCTATTCCTGTTCCTACACAAAAATATTGTTTATTTACAAAACCATCATTAGTTTGATGCTAGGTGGTATATAGTGAAACTACATATGAACATATAGTGAACTTTAAATAAAAAATCCTGAGTTGTATACGTGTCATGGATTCAATTCCAGAGAGACCTATAATCTTAATTTTCTCCATAAGAATATGTGGAATAGATTCAAAATTTATTTGAACACACTTTCAGATCTTAAAGAGGATTTATATTTTATACATGAATAGATAGATTGCATCCTTATATTTAGCTGCGGTCAGTGCTGTAAAATATGGAAAATTTAAGAAGGTACCGATTCTTATCCTAATGTTGAAAGTATTATACGTAAATTTCCTTAGTTTAGTGACCAGGCGGGTAGAAAGCTACCAATAGAAGTGCATGGAAAATCGAACTCCATACAGCATAAGCTGCAATTATGTCCTTAATTCATGTTTAGCAATGAGTGAGCAGAATAAACTTTCAAAAAATCTTTTCTATTAAACATTAGATGTAGTATCCGATTGCTTGCTGTAAGCAAGCTCTCCATTACTCTTACTATATATTACTCATAATATATTTTTGTATCTATGGTGATTATAAATCCCTAATAAAATCTGGAATGATAAGGTATGTCATCTTTTTTTGAATACAAGCAGTAAGATAATATTATTTTATAGATAGTATTAATTTCCTTGGTGTTAAAAAATGAATTACATGTACAATAATACAATTTTAATCTTTATTTATCAGCTTTTTATCAGATAACTTGGCTCTTATAGCATTGGTGTTAATGTACTGAAGTGGCATCAAAGTTATTTAACTATTAGTCCATGAGCTGTAAAGATTTAGTTGTTCTACTCCTATGAGTTGGATGTTACTTATTGTGTCTCTCGATGTTCTCATCTGGCCTTTTTATTATTTTTTATTTACATCAATAATATTGTTAATCAACTAATTGAAATTGATTGTCAATTATATGCTGATGACCTTCTTATCAACTAAGTCATTCATAATTCTACGGACCAGGTGTCTCTAACTTTGTGTAATATTTCACTCGAGTCGTGTTACTCAGATGTAATGAAAATTTATGCTACTAAGTGCAATCTCATAACTTTTGATTATAAAATAGCTAGTCATAGCTTGAAGTTTGATATAAATGGAACTTTACCTAAGAGCCAAAATATGACCAGAGATCTTCGAGTCTTGTTGGACTACCTTGAACTTCTCACATTTATTTATATTTTTGCAAAGTAATGATAATGCTTGGTCATATCGACAGAAACACTTGAAAAGTAAAAAATAGGGTTGCAATAAAAATACTTTCTTGCTCCTTAGTCAGGCCCATGCTGGACAATCCTCTGCACCGTGGTGTTGTTACTTCTCTGTTCATGTCATGGCTATTGAGAAACTTCAGAATAACTTTTTAAGGATCTTCAACATAGGTTTGTCATAGACTGAAATCTCATATCCAGAATTTCTCTCATTTTTTAAACCTGTTCACCTGAAGTAGAAGAACAATCCTTGACTTAGGTTTACTGCGTCAAATAATGTAAGGTGTTGTGACCTCTCAGAAATTTTATTTCAAGTTCCATCATACTCCCTTAAATTTAACTACCACTTTCTATACTTATATCAAATGAATTATTCACCATTATATTGCATTCAATGAATCAATTTTTATTAAAACTTTGACATGTTTAATATGTATCTTCAAAATTATAGCTATAGAACTATAACCATCTGTAATTAAATTCTAACATCTCTTTAATTTACTTAGTAACCATCCTTACCTTTAAGTTCTATATCTTGAATTTAATTTTGGACCTATCTATATAGAATGTTTTGATGTTCGATAAGAATCTTATTAACTCAATAGACTGATTTTCATATTAATTTTGTTAACTTGATCATATGTATACAAACTCTTTCTACATGTAAACTTTGCAAATAGAATTTCCATACATTATACATAAATTATTAAATGTGGAAATGGTGTTTATCATAAGCTTGCAATATTTTATTGAGGATTTTTATAAACCTATGATGTTTAAATTTTAGACCTATGGTGAATCAAACTTTTGAAAATGAGCACAAATGAAGTATATAATTTTCAAATAATAAAATGAAATTTATAAAATAATTATTCTTTTATTGAAAATTATTCACCAAAATGTGTGAAAATGTTAAGATAATACCCATTTACAGATGGAAACAGCCCAATATTTCATTAGGTGAAGTTTTCTTGGATCAGAGTGAGTAGAAGCTGTTTCCTTCATCTATATATCTGTTCTCTTACGCCACTTTCCAAATTCATCTTGCCTCCAGCTCCTCTCTTTTACTGATCGACTCCCTGCCCTCTCGTCGTAGTGGGTATCTCTATTGTTTTTCTTGTCCATCGACAATGCTACAAATCCCATTCCCCCTCTACCATTGGGTAATTCCTTTGATGCAACGTAAGTTTTACCGTCTTTCGAGAGATGACGAATTGTATCTTGTTGAGTTTGCACCTCCTTTGTGTGATCACCTTTACCCAAAATATCTCGTACCCAAGATGGAACTTCTTGAGGTTGAACAGAAACAAGTTCTTCTCTAAGAGGGGGAAGAGGTTGATCCCGACTAGGAGGATTGCTAGCGTATATGCCGGAGAGATTACCAAGGATCATTTCTCCCATTAAATCTGATAGATGCATATTTCGGAGCATCTTTTCTTTCGTAGATCCAGCTCTTCTCGAAGCTAGACTCAACACCCATTTCTCTCCAAGAGTTCTTTTATCGCTTGGAAGCTTTCTCAGGCATATTTTTGCATAAGTAACGAAGAAAAGGAAGTCATTTTCAAGACGATCGTCCGTTATCCCTTCAAACATACAAGCTTTTCCTACATTCATTTCCATCTAACTATTAGAGTATCTATAAATTACGCAAAATTTAGATCTTTTTGGTCATAATTGGAGTATTATCGACACGGTAACGAATAAATATTAAGTTTTGGAATCTTATTGCCACCGTTAATACCATTGTTGCTCTATTATTATCATCAAGTATCTCAATTTTAGATTATAGCGGTAATAAATTTCTTTGAACAATTCTCTATAGAATCTTTTTTATGAAATGATTCGATTGAGTTCAAAATAGATAAAAACAGTTTAAACAATCAAACAGGTTACAAAGAAAGGGCTGATTTTCTTTTTCCCAACCAAAGCCATATTGTATCAATAAAGTACTAAATCAAGATTTTCAAAGCAAATATGTAAATAATTACCACGTGTAACGTATGTTTAGGAATATCTAACATAAGCGATTTAGTGTTACCTGAAAATATATAAGGGACTCATTCAATCATTCTGTAGCTTTTTATATTTTAGAAACAATATTATTTTCCCATAGAACTTGATTTTATATATATTTCGAATATATATATATATATATATATATATATATATATATATATATATATATATAATATTCCCATAGAACTTGATTTTATATATATTTCGAATATATATATATATATATTTCGGTATTTCGAATGACATTCAGTTAGTGTTGTTGATAACAAGCAAGAGTTACGGTCTAACGTAAAATAATGAATAAAATTAAGCATTGGTATAGAAAAGGAAAAATTGATTTAAATACATTATAAAATGATTATTTGAGTGAAAGGCTACGAGACATAATAACAGATTGCAAGCAGTTTTGCAGATTGCGAGGAACCACTCATTGCTATCAAAACTTCTTCAATCTTACAGTGATATAGCTTATTATTTCTGCAAATGACGTATAACTGATAAGAATTTCGGTTCAATTATAACATTTATCTTTCATCCTGTTACAGATAATGATAATACTGGTTGAAGAAAATTATTTCTCGAAACCAAACCTTATAATTTTTAAATTCGTTTAAATTCAAGACTGGCGCTCTAACTAAAAAATATCGAGCTTCATTTTAAAGTATCGAGAAGGATGTGTGAATTGTAATGGCGGATGGCTAAGTTGTTTACTCCGGTGTTTTGCTTCGAAATTGGTCGCTGTTCCAGCGTTGTTATTCGTAACTTTCATTTCGTTAGTATAATTTATCATATTCCCAAACATTAACGAATACGATTAATTCGGTTCTTGTCAGTCATTATTTTTTATAAATAATGTTAATTAATAATTTTCCTCGGTATCGCCAGAAACATGGATTTTCAAAATCGACCTGGAGGAAAGACTGGTGGAGGAGGCGTAGCATCATGGTCAGAAACAAATCGAGATCGGAGAGAAAGATTAAGACAGTTGGCTTTAGAAACAATAGACTTAAATAAGGATCCCTATTTTATGAAAAATCACCTTGGTTAGTATAGTCTTCTGCTGTGTTACTTATTTTAATACATGCTAAGTTTTTAGTTTAATGAATTAATTAATAAATCTTATTTAGGCTCGTACGAGTGCAAATTGTGCTTAACTCTACACAACTATGAGGGAAGCTATCTCGCTCACACTCAAGGCAAGAAGCATCAGGCTAATCTAGCTCGACGAGCTGCCAAGGAAGCTAAAGAGTCTCCTGCACAGGTACAAAACTTGTTAAGTTGTTCATGTATTCATTTTTAGTATCCCTTCTATTGAAGAAATGAACCTGGAAATGTAGTTTTCAATTGTAGGAATGAATTCTTGTACACGTGACTTAAAAATATGTATGTAATTTACAGCCTGCTCCTGAAAAACCAAGAGTAGAACCAAAAAAATTTGTGAAAATTGGTCGTCCTGGCTACAGAGTAACTAAGCAAAGGGACCCTGAGACAGCACAACAAAGCCTTTTGTTTCAGATCGATTATCCAGGTAACATGGCATTTATTTTTAGCAATAGGAGGATGTAGATTAGATGTGTTATTTTTATTATTCCATTTTAGAGAGTTTCCTTGTTTTTCTCTTTCGAATTTTATGTTGATTGTTAATGCAGCTCTAAACACAATTGTTAACAACAATGTATGAAAGGTTAGCATTTATAGAATGCTTAGACTAAGGTTTGAATGTCTTAAGTTGGCCTGCTGTGTATTAAATACAAAATTTTACTTAAAACTCTTGGATATCAGGGCATATCTTCAGAATGTTATTTTAGTTCACTATTAGTCCTCTAAACATCTCTTCCAATATTTTTTAATTGGCCCCTTTTCCTTGTCCTAATTGATTTAGTTTCACATTTTTCAATTGTTTGGACACTCTTTTTCTTGTTTTTAATTTTTCATCTGTAAGTATGTCTTTTAAAGTATCTGGTATCAGAAAAAAACATTGTAAGTTCTATTTTAGGTTTGCAGCCAGAATGGCTTTGTGCAATGTTTCTTGAATGATTCTTTCTTTTCATAAGTTGAATAAAACACAATTATTTTTAATATCTCTTAATTTCTGATATTTCTTCCCATTTTATCTTTTGCATTATTCTATAAGTTCACATCTCAAAGCTTTATAGGTATTGAGTGTCTCTTTTCTTTGATGTCCAAGTCTACTCCATACATGACATTACTTCAGACATAGAATATAAGTAGTTTCTTCCTAAGGCTTTCATTTATCTTACTGGTTAATATAATTCTCTCTATTCAAGCCTGATTTGGCCTTGGCTTTTCTAGATATATCTTCCCTTGTGTAGTTCCCATCTCTTATAAGAATAATTCCAAGGCATACGAAGTTTTCTACCTGTTCCATCTGTGTTATATTTTTGTGATCAATTCCTTTTCTCTCGTAATTATCCTCATCTGTTTGGTCTTCTGTGTGTTAATGCTATAATGTGTTCTCTTCCATAATTAGTAATTATGCTGGTCATCCTATGAAGTTCTCTTTCTTACATGGCTAGTATTACATGATCTTCAGCATATTTTACTGTTTTTATAAAGCATTCTCCTATCTTAAAGTTATCCATTCTACCTAATCATTTGTATGATAGCTTCTCTGAGTTTATGCTTAACATTATTGGGGATAGGCAGCATTCTCTACCAATCTATGCAGCTTTGATATCCTCCTGCTATAGTACTAAAAGGTTGTCTATGAATATGGTGAGTGGTTTTCAAATGCATGATTTACCTAGACAATTCTTTTCTGTCTAGTAAGTCCATATCCTTAATTATGCCTAACTATTTACACCTTTGTTTGATTCTAAAAGGCCATGGCTGCAGACGATGCTGCTTAGGTCAGACAAACCTGCAATGCTCATGCCTACAAAGTATCTCCTAACAGCATTTCTAATGTTATGTATAGCTCAATGACCAGAGCCAATTTACAATTGGGAGATCAGTTTTCAAGTTCCAATCCTGTCACATTTTTCAAGCTTGTTGAAAACCTGAGATTATTCCAGCTGCTTGGGCTTTATATGCAAAATTACCTTCCATCTTTACAATATTCTATTATGGTGATTGTTATGCAAAGTTACCTTCCAACCAATTTACTCCAGTTTACTCTGAATGTTTTCTGCTGGTCCACTAAAAATTCAAAGTAATTATTGAATATTTTTGCATTTTGTAGTATTTTCTGTTATTATTCTTGTCAGTTCTGTTTTTACTTTAGTTCTTTTCCTTTTCTGAACTTCAGCTGATCCTTCCTGGTGTTTTCATCAACTTTATTGCCCAGTCTTCTCGGCAGAATCCAGGTCATTATTTTCAAGACACAAAATAGTAAACTTATATTCCTCTAATCCTTGTATTCTATCATTGAATTTTTTTTCCATTAGCACCATCAAACAATGTAGGAAATCCTATAATCTTCAAAGCAGTTTTACTTTGTTTAAATTTTTTTTCACAAAAATTGTTCTTAAATCTATCACCATTCCTAATATGCTATTATGGTGAATGGTTGCAAAATACTTCTTTCAGAAATTACATACAATTTTAAATTTTATCATTTTCATTATAGCTTAGTATTTTATTTGATTACATAAGAAAATATCTTAAATAGATGTATGTATAAATAGATGAAATGTGTATGAATTGCCATTAGTTGAGTTAATATGAATACGATGTTTTAATGAATTTATTTGGATATCTTTACAGAAATTGCTGAAGGAATCAATCCGAGACATCGTTTTATGTCTGCCTATGAACAAAAGGTTGAACCTCCTGATCGCAAGTGGCAATATCTTTTATTTGCGGCTGAACCATATGAGACCATTGCATTTAAGGTAAGTATATTATTATTATTATTCTAAAGAAAAAATAACTACAATTTAATAAATTACAATTAGTACAATTACAAATATGTATTAATTTGCCTATCTAAGCCTTTACAGGAGTAAGTTAGATATGTTAAATGTTGAATTCATGTTGGTGAAAGCTTTTGTCAAGGAATTGTACAGCTCCTTATTAAAAGTTTTTGTGCAAAAACTTTTCATCGAGACTTGAATGATCATTGTTATTAGTTTACATCATTTCAATATAATTAGGATGCTTTAGTTTAGATTTAGATCTGAGAATCAAAATAAGCACTTGCAAATAAAAAAATATTCTGAGTGGGGCAGAATTATTTAATTTACTCTTATGTGTAACTCAAGTTCATTCCAAATGGTTGACTCTAAATCTATCCAGTAGTTGAAGAATATACCTTATGATGATACTCTTGTAGCAAGACAGGTTGTGATTAAAAATTAAGTATACTGTATAAAATGCCTTCCCCATACTCTTGCATTCCATAAAAAATCATTATGTTTATGAATATGCAGTTAAATTCTATTCCTAACAAATATGAATGTCTCTAAGGGGACAAGAACATATTCATGTTTAAAGTAGAACATGTTCCAGTGGAAGTATTAACTAAGATATATATAGTATGGCATTTTGTAATTTGTTGACATACACTTCAGTGGTGTTTCCGTTCAAGGATTTAGTTGCACAACATATGTTATCCTATTTAACAAAATTTAGATAGTAATTTTAATTCTCAATCTTGTTCATCAAGAATTGCTTTTTGTCATTTCTGGAATTTTCAATGGCACGTAGCTTGGAAAACAAGTGATACTTTCTCATCTTCGAAAGGTAATTCGTATATTTCAGCCAAAAGTAGATATCTAAAAGTTATAACTAGCAATGTACATTATTTCCAAAAATATATTTTAAATCATTATCCTTTAATAAATTTTTTCCCCAAGGACACCCAGGAATTAAATGTTTTATGTATTTGAAGAACAATTTCATAACTCAAAGCAAATATTATAGTTCTCTTAAGTCCATAGCTAAATTTTATAAATAAATATGAGTATTGTAATTACTAAGGTCTTAATCAGCTTCATACTTAACTTTCAAATAATGACTCAGGATTACTTAAGTGAGTTTGAGTGATTGAATGTTAACATGCATATATTTTTCTTGTGAATTACAGGAATTTGATTAATAGTATTTGATTTGCATATGAGGTAGTTCATGGCTAGACTTAACAAAGAGCATTCACTATTGTTACATTTAATGATTACCTATCTAATTTATAGGTGCCTAGTCGGGAAGTGGACAAGTGTGAAGGAAAATTTTGGACCCATTGGAACAGAGACACAAAACAATTCTTCTTACAGTTTAGTTTCAAGCTGGATCCAAAGCAGAAGAACCCGCCTCCACCTGGAGCTATGCTGACTGCTCCTCCCCCGCCAAGGACACCCCTGCCTCCTTCCACCCTTCCTCCTCCCCCAATGCCTCCTCCTCCCATGATTCCTGCCCCACCTCCAAACAGAGCCATTCCTCCACCTCCAATGCCACCCCCACCCCCTCCTAATTTTGCTCCCATCCCCCCACCCCCACCCAAGATGACAACACCTACTCTCTCAGCTCCTCCACCGCCACCTCCTCCAAAAGTGTAGACAATTATGCTCAAATAAGCATATAATTTTTAAGGATTGATTTTTAATATCTCTCTCAATAAAAAAGTTTTGGAATAGAATTTTTGTTTCCTTTCTATCATTCCTTTGCCCGTATTATTATTCTCATAATCAGCATTGCACCTGGGATTGATATGTCTGCAGTATGATTGGATTAATGATAAAAAAAATTTACAAGGTTTTGACGACTGGCTAAATGGATACATTATGGAATGATATGTGTGAGTTGTAATGTTAACGAAATAGCCGTAAACCGTAGTGAAACCGCTATTACTCTGCGTCTGTAACTGTTAATCTGAATTGATTAACGATTATATGTAGATCAATCATTTAATACAGTTTAAAAGGAAGCAACCTCACCATCCCAAAAATCTGTGTACTACTTGTGACGAGTTTCGGTGTAAAGCTCAATAAATCACGAAAATGCAGTAGATAGTATGACAACTATGCTACCCAATTGAAGACACTTCTTACCATTAAACCAGACCTCAATGGTAAAAATTACTGTTAATCAGCGTATATCGCTATCGGAATCCGCTGTTATTAATTTAACGGTAAGTAGCAACAAATGATGAAAAAAAGATATTTAACACAATTCTCTCGGATGCTGCTAAGACGAAATCTATTTCACTATCAGCGGATGAAATTTCAAATTTAAGTGTTGAACTAATGCAACATTACTGATAGATGCTCCCAGGTTGGTAGGCTTAAAATTTTTAGAGGTGTAGGACAATTATAGATCGAGCTCAAAGAGGTTCCAAGCTTAAGAGAAAGGTACGGAAACAGTTAGCTTTCATCTATTTTCAGCGGTACTATTTTAATTATGCAATAAACTGCATGTAAATCTAAATACTATTAACAAAGAAATTTTATATTTAAGATATGATATTAGGTGATGAAATTGACATAAAATTTCGAAAGTCAGTTTATAAATGGAAACGCTAATCAACATTCTGTATATGTCATCTTTTTACGTTATTTGGAAATACAATCTCCTAATGAGATTTGCAAACAAAATCTGATTACAACAGTTTCCCTTCGCGGAACGATCCACCGCCGAACCTTATACTTTTGCGCAGTGCGGTGTTTTCATCTTGCCCGTGTGGACATAGTCGATTCTCAGCGGGATTTAAGAGCGTATCGGACACCAACAGAAGTCGCTCGGTTCGGGTCCCCCGTTGTGCGCCAGTTCAATTTTCATTAATACATGTAGTATAAATCTATCAGATTTCTACATAAAATCTCTTAGATTGATAGTAGGATATCATATTGCTGGAGAAAATGGGAGATTATTATGGAATTGCCCATCTTATAGCTGACATTCTAAGTGTTATCACGATTACACTATGTCTGGTGCTGAAAGTTCCACAAATTTTGAATCTCATGAAAGTTAAAAGTGCCAAAGGCTTAAGTATCAACGGTTTAATGCTCGAGTTAAGCAGGTAAGTAGTCTTAAAGTTTTCCGGATATCCAACCTTTGTCATGACATGTTACCGCATTTGTAGCTTATTTTCAGTTATTCCGTAATGGCATCTTACAATTATTGTAACGGATACGCACTGTTATCTTATATGGAATACCCTATCATAATATTTCAAGAAATCATTCTTATATATCTTGTTTTGAAATATATGGATTTGCTCAATGCCGTGAGTGCCGGATTGTTTGGATTGTATCTAGCTATTTTTGGAGGATTCCTTTTTGGTATAATACCTCCACAAATTCTCACATTTTTGGTGGTAAGTAGTGCATAAGTAATTCATAGATTTAACTGTTAATCCAAATCTAACAAGTGAAGCCGTTATGGTCAGTTATTGATGATCTTCGAAACAAAATAATGTATTCTGTGTTCTGATAGATCTCTTCAATTTTCAGCCCTTATGCACCCCTGTTTCAGCATCCAGTAAGGTTGTTCAACTCCTTGCTATACTCCGAGCCAAAGATTCCACCTCAATCAGTATTACCACTTGGTGCCTTTCTGCTTTTACTAATTTAAGTAAGATATTGTTACACATTGATGAATATAAATATCACATTATTCTGTAATGTATATTGATTTAGAGATATTGCTTGAATTTAAGATTCACCAAATTGGTTTCATATTTCACTTTGTTGTCACAAATTTTTATGAACTACAGTTAATAATAACCCTTTATGATCGGCTAGAAGTAAGAGTTCCTTACAACCATTAAAAATTCTATAACAATTGATAATGTATTTTGAAATTGTTTTGTCATTGCTTGCTCCTCTCTATTTCTTTAATTTCCATTAATTCATGTATAAATATGTGACACTTATTTGGTATTTACATCATGAATGAGTTTTCTAAGAATTTTTATACAACTTTTGATAATTTGTATAGTTATAAAGTAACAGTATTTTATCTGTATAATATATTGTAAATAAAAATTTTCAGCTCGGGTGTACACCATCTTTATGGACTCAGCTGACATGAATCTTCTTGGAAATTTTGGGATTTCAGTTCTTTTAAGTAGCTCCATTGTAGCTGCTGCTTTATATTACAGAAATCCTCAAGAAAAAGAAAAGGCTCAGTAGTCAGTAGATTATTTAATTGGTGAGTGGGTTGTATATGCTTCCATCTTATTACTTAACGTTGATCTTGTATGGATCATTGACGATTTTAATAAGATTTTAAACTAATTTATTTCTGTATGTTATGTATTCTGCAATTTATCTTTTTGTGACAGATTAAGGCTTTTCAGAATGCATTTTGAATGCCTTTAAAATAAATTAATGTTATTTGTTAATGCATATTTGGCAAATTCAAAAGAATTGAATGATGACAATATTACTACATTTTTATAGTTCTTAATTTATTGATATACAGTGTTTTTAATTTTATTGACCCTTCACTGACAACATGTACTGAATTTGTTAAATGCTTTTTATCTTTTTAAATTATTCTAAATCATATTGTTAAAGTTGTAAAGATCCTAATCAGTAGGGGATGTTCAAATGACTGGCATTTCAGATTGTATAATTTTTGTAGTAGCTCATCATTAACTGCTTTTCTGTGGTTATCTGTTCATATTACAAAAA
Source organism: Pantala flavescens (assembly GCA_020796165.1). Lineage (NCBI taxonomy): Eukaryota > Metazoa > Arthropoda > Insecta > Odonata > Libellulidae > Pantala > Pantala flavescens. The sequence goes on from CM036883.1 coordinate 53,220,431, forward strand.
CTCTTTTTGCCTCCTGTATTAATTTACTCTCAGCTTTATTTTTTTGTGCCACCAAGTGATGTTCTTAGCAAAACATTTTGTATGGTTTTTATTGAATGCTTAATTATTGTAATTTATCCATGCTTATTTCTCAATGTTTGATATTCACGTTTAAATAGAGATAATTATGGAAGACATCTTTATAGTCACACAACACCACAGTTGTAATTCATCATAATTCATATAGGTAAAAATTAATTATCATAATTATTTTCCTTGATCTATGATATTTACCAAAAAAGATATTCTAAACGGCTTATTATTTTTTAAGACAATTAATATTAAGGATATCATGTAACAAATTTTATATTCATTCATCAATTAATTTTTGATTCAAGTTTCAGATTGTTATTTTGTTATTTTCCAATAAATTCTCAATATCTCAATACATCTGCATATCATGCATGCTTTCTACCTCTGAGAAATCGTATAATTTCCTAATGATAATTTTTACCATATTGGAGAATATGATGAGCATTATATGTCAGATTTCAACTAATAGATTATTGTAATTGTGAAAATCAATTTTAATATTTCATTTACATCTTTTCCTGGAGAGTTAAGGAAAAATATGTATTGCAGTAGGGCTTATAATAAACATATATAGAATGTGTTTGAATAATATCATTGCTCAATGAAGCAGTGTGGCTTTTTAAATAAATATTAGTAAATCACATTTTGAAACTATAAAGCTAATGATGATTATTAGGCCAAAATGATAAAACTTTTTATGGTCTAGTTAAAAATATTTCACCAGCCATCAATTTAATGTAATATACCCTGGATTGTTAACATATTTTTGGTATTTATGTTGCATATATATTTATTATGCATTATAAGCAAAGTTGTTACAAATGTATAAACTTTTTGTACTATGTGAAATGGAAAATGATGAAATTGTTGATTGCATGTTGTGCCATTAAATCATTCTGGTCATGAATTCAATTACTCTATGTGATATCCTAGTTAACCCATAGTATTTTAAGAAAATTTTACATTCATGTTAAATTACTGCAAAAGTAGTAATCTATTGATATATAGTAAAGTAGATTGGTGAATTTTGAATATGTAAACCTGTCATCTTGAAAAGGATTTTTCAAAGCCATTCTTAAAAATATTTATTACTAAGATCAGAAATAATTCAATACTTTAAGAACAAATTTCGTATAGCTTGTTTAATAACACAACAAGCCTATCATTATTATGTCAAACATTTGAATTTCTAGTGATGATGTTTTCTATATATAAATAACTACCAAAAGGAAGTACAATGTTACTATCATATAAAAAGAGAGTTAAACTTGAAAGAAGATAAAAATGGAAGATAAGAAATAGTTTATCATGTAGCGATTTACTATCTATTAAATTATAACGGTTTGCTTATGATGAATCAAACACTCGAACCCATTTAAATTTTTGTGATAGAAAAAACACTTTTTTATATAAATATATACTCTATACATGAGAAGATTTGCCCTTGCAGTTGATTAAATCGAAAGCAGCGATTGGTGGTTTAACTTTAGAAATAAATAACGTAAAATTAAATAAAGACCCAAATATATTTTGATCGGAAATAATAATATTAATTCACCTCTATAAACATGCTTGAATATATTTTTCTTGTGTTTTTTACTAAGAAGACATATACTGAGAGAAGATTTTTTCTTTAAGAAGGAAATGCTTACCGACACACATGCGCGAGCGCATTTCGCGTTAATTTCGTATTTTAGTTTCGTTATCTAATTCTTATAGTTAGGTCAAGTATCTAACTCACATCTGCTATTACTTTAAATTGCTCCAGTAGACTGTGCTTTACTAATTCCTACACTTAAAGTAGTTGAGGGCAATTCACATCCTAATTTTATAATGGGAAGTCTCGCTAGGCGCATCCTATGGAATCGCTGACTAATATCCAAACTTTATTTTAGCTGGTTGACTCCAGAAAAATTTCTTAAGAAATTCAGAACCAAAAATAATTTTTATTTTTGATTTTTGAGAAAATGTCTTGTTCGTCTCAGTTTACTCCCGAGAATTCGCAGAATTTTCTGGGCTATTCATTAATTCGTATGAATATAAATTTAACGAGAACAACAAACCAACCACATATAACATGGTCAGCGATAACTCGTTCTATCGGTGAAATTTCAGCAATCGCAAGTTTCGCATGAGGGTGACATTAAATCAGAGTAACAGTTAGTAGGCGCGCAGTTCTCACAGATAAAGCTATCAATGCTCGCTAATGATGTGTAATTTTACTCCACAATGTTAGGAAATGATATATGTATATATACAACTGAGAATTTAATTGATGGCAGGCCATGTCCCACTTTCTTGATCGTTTGATCGTACCGCAGGCATTGAATTCGCATATTTCCTTTCCGTGTCGAAATTTTCTATTTGTTCACTCACTTTCATTTGTCTGAAATCTAATTATCATCCTATTTTCGAAATAATTTTCTACATAGCATTATATTCATTGAGAGAGTTCGTGTTTGGCCCATTTTACATATATTTCACTTAATCGAATTTATTTATTTTCCCTTTCATTGGAGTACCTTTAAAGATATTTCATAACGCTGCTGAATCTAGTGAAAGAGAATGAGGCTTTATGTTTAAACACTAAAGACTTGCATATGGAAGAATCATTTCAATACGGAGAAATATTTACAAAAATTAGTATATTCTTGAATTTGGTGAAGGTCTTTCGTTTTATTTTTTGAAAGGTTGCTGCAGTGTAACGACGTTCAGACGGCAACTTTACTTATATAAGCCTATAAATTTAAAATATTAAATTGCATCATATTTTCGTAGTAAGCAAATTGGTATCTAAAAATTATTGAAGTTACGACAGTAAAACATTAATAACAATTAACTGAAGCGCGAAATCGCTTTTTAAGCAAAAGATTACAGTACATTCGTTGAAAGATAATTTTAAATACTATATTTTATGTTTTGTATTTTTAAATATCTTAAAATCTGAATAGGCCATAACGTATGAATTGTTAAATTCCTCTTTTGCATAAATAAATATTAACTTTTCCCTATTGTATTTTTATTACAAGCGAAGCATAGAGGAATGATATCTCAAATTAAGAGTTGAACACGAATGAGAAAAAGATCGTTAAAAAGAAAGCATGATTCCCACAACCACGATAAGATATTTATGTTACTCAGAAAGATGCAGCGATTAGATTTGGACTTTGAGATCATACTTTTTTTCTGAGAATTAAAATCGAATTTCATCTGAGTATTTTATTATGGTGATAGAGATGATATTCTTAGCTCCCAATATCTGTATGAAAGGAATTTGCTAGGTAACTGTTTACGCTGAGGTTGATGTAAGTTATAAGCAGTGACCTGGAAATGTTCACTCATGCAACTTCTGTACTGTTACATGAACTCACCGATCTAATTCCTGAATGTCTTTACCGATTAAAGCAAAATGCATTTCTGATGTCCGCTCTCTTGCTAAAGTGAAAAGAAAATTAATTAGATTGGCTTCTTAATTGCCAAAATTCGGTTACCCTTATGATAATCATGGAAAGATGGTGCACCTATAAATTTAGAGTTAACAAATTCATTTCAAATTTCACAAATTGATGAAATATTTAATGTGAAATGAAGCGAGAAATTTTTCATGGATTGGATAAGATTACCTACATTACGATTAACAAATGAATATATTTTAATTTGGAATTTCTTTGCCGTATAAGTAAAAGATTTTTCAAGAAAAAACTTGATTTATATTTTAATTTGTTTTAAAAAGATAGAATTTCCAAATGTCTTTCAGGATTTTTTCTTCGCGATTCTCTTAGCATTAACATATATTAGCATATATGCTAATATTTTTGAGCGGCCTGTACTCCCGAGAAACGTTGAAACTATTTGTTCATTGCTTCAGCTGTTAATTTGGTTCGCTTTAATTAAACGAAATTCATGATGTTAAGTACACATTGGTGATTCGGCTAATAACTCCAGACGCAGAGCAAATAGGCCTTGACGGACATTCTGATTCAAACGGCTAAGAAATTACGGGTTAAATTTTATTCTTCCTTCCGAAGAAATATGACATAGTTTTTTATTTACATTGATTATATGATCTTTAAATTTTAATGAAAATTTAATGTTAAGTTCATAATTATTCACTAAATTTGCGTTTAAAAGGTTAGTAATTCGCGCGACATTTTATGGGAGGGTTAAAAGATAAACCCACTTTCTCCTGGCCAAATTTGTATTTAGATATATTGAATGTCTGTTTCGTGCGGAAAATTCTCTCTTTTGGTCTAACTAACTCTCTCTCACAGTGCGTAAAGTTGCATTTGCATCCCCCCGTTTTAAGAATTGAACAAATACTCAAGTTTTTTTCGTGGACTTAAATACATTTTTAGTATGGAATTTGAAAAAAATAGTGATATACTTGTTGCTGAATATGTCAAAATTATATTTGAAATTTGAAAGACATCATAAAATTTTTAAATCTCTAATTAATGATCTGATAAATCGTCACTCTCTTCTATGTTGTTGAAGGTTCATTTTCTCAATCAATCAATTTTAAGAACAATAGAATATAAAATTCGTTTCTACTGAAGAATTTAATTATTGGATTTTCTCTTTTTACATTACAAGAAACCTTTACGAGGATGTTGATTTGAGGTTAATAATGCAGTAAACCGTTGTGAACAATATACGTAGCACAATCAACATTAATTTGGTAGAAAAAATTAATCATAGAGCATTTATTAGCATCTTACTTAGTTCTTTTTCGTACTTTTATTAAAAAGAGATTTCTACAGTACATAAATACAGATAAAATTTTAATGTTTACCCACCATACAGTACGGAAAATGCATTAACATATTGTCGATCTACTTCTGAACCCCGAAACGGGAAGTGGTTGCGTAATTTCTGGCACATTATTTTCGATTTTTTTCAAAATTATCATTAAATTATCAATTAATTAGCCGGTCCGTTGTTAGATTGATTGGAATGCTAATCTAGTGCTAATCTGCGGTCCCGGGTTCAATTCCCGGCTGAGGAGGAAATTTTCATCTTATGATATTGATCTATTGGACAAGTTAAGAATTACATTCAAAATTTCCAGAAAGTGGCTATTTGTGCGGTATTTGGTAGTAAAAAAAGAAAAATTTTTCCGGCAATGAAATCATTAAAAATCGTATCTTTTTCTAGCAAAGAGGGAAGTCGTCGTAAAATTTCCACCTTTGACTTACTTAAAAAGCGGCGTATTTAAAAGAATAGACATGATAATGCAACAGAACTCAAATTAAAGAAGTTATGTATCATTACCTAAATGAGCTCACAAGAAAGAAGTCAAGGGAAGTCCAGACACTTGATTTTAATAAGCGTAAGAACAATTCGTCATTTACAATTAATTGTTTTATAATATGGAATTTTGATAGAGATGCTATCACCGGCTAAATTTTTCCAGCAAAGGTTCAGACTAACTAAAATTTTATTTTCTGTGGAAGAAATGATTTTCCAATTAGAAGAGATGTGTTCATTTTCAAAAAATTATATTTACAAATTACTGATTTTATAGTTGGATTTTGTGAGCAAATAATTAACAAATTACCACAATAATTCTCAAATAATGTATTTTTTACGTATCATACGACCGTTTCGAGGGATCATAAAAAGGTTAACAACGCAGAGAAGAATCAGATGAAGAACACAGCAGATTTCCAAGTTTAAATGGTCAAAATTGGCATGTTAATAGATAATTTCCTATCTGGCTAATTTTGTGTGTACTAATTTTTAGTTTTAATTGATACCAAAATTTGATCGCACTTTTTTAAAGTGTCATTTATGGGTCTCGCCTGTCGCCAAGCGCAGAGTAGCCTGCGCCATCTTTCAAAAGATGAACGCACTACCAAGGATAAGCGAAAAAATTAAGATGCCGGTTCAATGACGTTTAGAATAGGGCAGCGTTATTTTGGAACACGGCTGATACATCTATGGGTGAGGATTTTTTAAGAATTGTCTTATTATAGTTATATATTGTCTCATTTGGTTTATATACATCACTCTGTGTTCTTTCTCAGTTGGTCTCGAAATCTCCAGTTATTGTTATTTTGGAATTGTATACCCTTGGTGTTGATTTATTTTGTAATATAATTCAGCTTCTTATAGTTTTCAGTTCCTTTCTGTATGTTCCTATTTTTATCGGAGTATCTTTTCTTTTTGTGAAACAGGGTCGACAATCACATAGTTTATCAGCCTGAATTCATGTAAACATGTTTATCTTTCTTGAAGTATTCGTCAGTGGGAGGATTATAATTTTATCGTTTCCATAGGTTGAGAAATATGGCACAACCTTGTTCCAGTGGGACTGCTTCTCGGAGACATGCCAGAAGTGAGCATGATTCAGTCTCAATATCATCAAGCAGATATGAAGCAGATTTTGAAGGAAAAGAAGTAAGCATCGCTAACATTGGAAATTTTAGAATTTATCATAGAACTCTAACAATTTACAAATTATAGTTGCAAGTTAGCAAATGTTTTAATGTCTTAGAAATCTTTCAACTTGAGGAAGGCTTGCAGGAGGAGAAGGAATTATTGTTAGTGTTAGATTATAATTTGACTGAATTATGTGTAAGAAAGTGGTGTCTGTATTCTATATGTTTAGTTCGTTTTTGAGAACTTTTTCCTAAATATTGGTTCATCTTTACTAGATATGAAAACTCACTATTTTAATGATTGGTGATTAAGAAAGGAAGAGTGAATTTTTCCTTTGTCTTTGACGAAAATTATGCAACCTAAAATTAAGACGATTTTTGCTGCTAATTTTTCCAGATAACTTGTTTGTAAGTTTATCCTTAGACAGGCTTTTTCGCAAGAAGGTTGTTTTAGCCTTTGAACTTGCTTGTTATTATTTTCACTTCATCTTGTGTTTTTTAGGCTATGCAGCAGAGGGAGCTTGAGGAAGCTAGGGCAAGAGCTACTCAGATGGAAAAAACGATGAGATGGTGGTCTGATTGTACAGCTAACTGGAGAGAAAAATGGAGCAAGGTAAATGGATATTTAATAGTTTATAAGTTTATAACTCTTTATGCTTAGATAAAGAATATGTAGGAATATGAAAGAAATTTTAATGTACTTTTTATCTGGGAATCATAATTTAAGTGAAGTCTAATATGATCTTTGTTTGTAAGATTCTTAAAATGGTTGAACATTTCAGCTTAAATTGTTTCATAGAGTTTTAATATTTGGTTTTTTGTGTCCTATCTCTTATAGTAAAGGAAGATATTCCTTAATGTCTATCTGGAATTAATATCAGTTCTACCAGTTATTATTTTTCTAACAAGCTGAGATATAAGATTCTATAGAATTATTTTTGCATGTTATTGTATCAAAAAATAGATAATTTTCAATCCTACTTTAAATTCTTTTATATATTATTATTCAGTCATCTGTATCATCTCTTAAACAACTATGAGACATTTTCTCTTTTCTTGTTCTCAGATGTGAATGGAAAGGTTTTATTAAGTTGTTGATAAAATATCAATAATAGAATATTGTATCTCATTTGGTCTTGTTTATGAAAATAAATTTGAGATTATTGAGATGTAGAATTACAGTATTTTATCAGCATGATCACCTCTTAAAATGAAACAGTGATCTAATATTGCATCTTTCATAGTAATTTGAATTATCCCAAATAAAAATTATGAATGTAAAATAATATGTTTGTGGACTTACTGAAGCTTGTCTATTTTCAAGGTTCGTAATGAACGCAATAAGGCAAGAGAGGAAAACAAGATTCTTCGCACAAAACTTGAAGCTGCTCTTGAAGATGCTAATGCTTGTCGACGAAGTCAAGTGGAATTGGAGCAGGAAAAGGAAAGGCTGATTAAAGAAGTAGAGAGGTTGAGACAAGCGATGCTGCATATGAGATCTAGAGAGGGATCAGACAGAAACAGGACAAGTGGAAGCAGTAGACATCATGGAAATAGAAGCCGAAAAAGCAACACAGCTGAAGCTGATGCAGAAGAGTATGTTCTCCCGAGAATGGCCTCTGAAGAGGGATCAGAAGGTGGGAATATGAAAAACTGTGAGGAGGCACATGGAGATCATGGAGAGAAGGAAGATTTATTTTGTGAAGGACCACTATCACCAACTAAACGTACTCATGAGAGGTCTTCCAAGGCACGGAGTAGTCACCGGTCAGAATCTTCCAGGAAGAAGAAGTAAGTATGTAAATAATATGAAGAGATTTCCAAAAAAGGTCTTTATATAAAATGAGGATAAGAACATAAGAAACAAGGAATGGGTGTTGCATGGATACACTGTGCGTAGAGGATTTCCAAGGTAGAATGGGCTTGAAAAAAGTCTGACAGGGCTGGGAATTGAACCCAGATCTCCGAATTGTAGGAATTGAGCTATCCCGTAACTGTGCAATACTCATATCTTGCTCCTTATGTTAATAACTTTAAGGGGGGTTTACCTAATATCACTTTGTGTGCTTTTATGAAGCCATGATAGCCACATGATACCGCCATGTAGATACAACTTCTTTGCCGCAAAAAGTTTCCAGAATGGTTTGAGAGAATGTTCTGCAGGGATAGCTCAATAGACAGAGCACCTGACCAGCATTTGGGAGACCTGGGTTTGATTCCTGTTTCAGTGAGACTTTCTTCCATTCTACCTTGAGGTGGAGGGTAAGGTTGATTTAGCATGAAAAGACTTGAAGCTTGTAATACTCACATGAATTATTGGATGTGAGAAGTCTGATAGAACAGATTCAGGAATCCAGATCTCCCAATTTCTGGTCGGTTGCACTGATGTATATTTCATCAAAGTGGTTAAGTTTTAATTTTATAGGTTTAAACATGAATGTGATTCACTAAATATTATTTGAAGTATGGTGCATGATGCAAGTATGGTGTATTTTAATTCTTTTTTTGCAAGTGAAATTAAACTAACTATTACTGTCAAATTGCTAATGAAATTCACCATGAATTTGAAATAGAAAATTTTAGATCTTTTTTGTATGGGTTTTTTAATATATTCCCAACTGTTTTCACTTTTCAGTTCTAATCATAAGAGGGATGTGAACATTTGATCGAATTTTTACATAATTAGAGGCCTGTGATGGCATTATTTTTGTGGCATGTGTTGAGTAAATGAATGAAAGAATTTCTCCTATGTAGGTTACTGTTGTCAACAGTGGACACTATAGTAGAGAAGTCATGTTAGGTGCCTGTTAAAATTTTTGAATCTTGATTTTGTTGTTGTTATAACCAGGTCTCTTCATTTAGCTGGTTAATATGGTTGGAGTAATATTCAATTATAATTTTTCTACCTTTTAATTCTAATTAGCAGGCCTTTCATATCACAAAACAAATTGGATTGACCTTTCTGGAAGGCTCTATGTACTTAGATTTCTTTGACGCCAAATAATCAGCTCTTATCAATTGATTCAGCTGCTGCTTCATTTCTAGCATGTAATGTAATTGAGGCCAAACTTTACTAAAAAGTAGTTGTAGTATTTGACCATATTTTGCATGGATCATTTTTGAGGAGTGTGTGACAGTGATTACCCCCGCCATAGTTGACATTGAAGGAGAAGAGTCATCATACAGTATTGTCAAATTTGTATGAGTTTTCTTGTACGTTAATTATCCGAGAGTAAAGAATTTTATGACTGCATAATATTTAACTTAATCTATTAAGAGATCTACTGCAACCATAAATCTATAGGTGATACATAAGAGAACAAGTAGAAACAGATATTACTAACAGATAACTCATATTTCCCCAAAGGAGGTATTATAATTTTTGCCCATTGGAACTGCATCCATATATCAGGCCATGAACTTTTAACCTTGATCTAATCAATTATCAATTAATCATTAGAAATATTCATTTCATTCTAAATAATGTTTTTTAATAAATGTGAAGATGATGTGAAATCGAATTAATTTGATCTTTATTAAGGTATTTGATAATTATTATTTCTTTATTTATCATGCTATTCAGGAGTTCTTTACTTTCAACAAGAGAAGATTCTAGTGAGCTAAATATGGAAGCAAAACCAATGGCAGAAGGTCAGCAACCAAGTAAGGCAAGAGTGGAGGAAGACATATGGTCAGGTGGTGTTGTTAGAAGTTCAAAAACTAGCGACAGATTGGAAGGAGATTTGATGACAATTGGTGGTGCAAATTTATCGATTGAGTTTGTTGAAGATCAAAAACTTGCTGATTTAAGAGCAGAGGTTAGTATATTTTTGTGAAGGAATAATTAATATTTTAGTATGATAAAAATGATGATGTAAATTACTGATTATCCCTCAAAGTTATTGATATTATTTTCACTTACAAATATGTAAACGTTATACTGAACACCTACTGTGTTTACATATTCATTTTTATTACTTCAGTTCAGTTTTATAATTTTATTTAATTTCAATTTCAAAATAAGGTGAAACATTAAAGCAAATAAAAAAGTCATAATATAATCCTCCAACAGAGGGTTTACACAAATCACACTAGAAAAACATTCCAAATACTATCAACCTTTTTTATGGATATATTTTAAAATTGCTCTTAATGAAAATTTTTCTAATGTTAAAGTGAATAAATTAGAAAATTTCACTATATTGAAAAGCACAAAATGAAAAACTGCTTTAATATAAATGTACGATAATTTTTTTGTAACACGATCTTTATAATGAAAAACTGTAATTTCCACTGAAAATTTGATTTAATTGCAACCGGTTTCATAATTTTACATTATAGCTTCAGGTATAGAATATATATTTAGGCATAAGGCCATATAAATAATATAATCAGGTATAAGATGTAATGTAAAATTACAAAACCAGTTGCAAATAAATCGAATTCTCAGTGAAAATTACAAAGTTTTTTATCATACTATTGATTTCCACAAAGACACTCCTAATATTGATATCAGCGTAATTTTTATATACCACCTTTACATATCAACACAGAATTTCTTATATAAATAAATAAACAGAGAATAATTACATCATAAAAGACAAGTATTAGAATTTATTTAAAGGCTTCATGCAAATATGCAGTATTATACAGAATGTCACAAATAGTAATTTAACTGAGAAACAGTACATCTCTGAATATCTGTAGATTATTTTTTGACTAAGTTTAAAAATTGGATTTGAATTTTTTTAGAAGGGTTGTACTGCTTATGTTAAGCAACTGTTCTAGCACAAAAACTGTTGTTTCTGAGATAATGTTTAAACCATTTGAGTTCTGTTCCTCTTATTCTTATCTTTTGAAGGATTTTTATGCTAGAGTAGATTCATGATTAACAATATCTAGGGTTTTCCTGTGGTCAATAGTGGAAACATACTTTTCATTACTTTTGTCCAAAATTTAATTAATAATGTCCGTGAAAATTTGAAGAACATTACTTGGGCCTTTGTTTTTCATAAAAGCAAATTATTATGTAGTAGTAACTCTGCATCTAGCATGGTAATTCTTCAGGCAAGATACAATATATTTCTTTAAGATTTTGTGAACTACTGATTATAGAAATAGGCCTATGGTTGCTTTATTCAGTAAAACCAATTTATGGATGGGTTTAACTATTGCTAACTTTAGGGTGTTTGTGACTCTCTTTTTCTAGGATTTTTATTTAGTTTGTCAGTGTTACTCTTATTTATAATTTTAAAGAGTTATTTGATTGTTCCAAATTTTTTGCATGAATATTATATAATTCAGATAAAGGAAATTTTATGATTTAATATACTAAATGTTCGTGTTTAATATCAATAGTAGCCTCAAGATTCTCATATAATTTTCTTTTTAATCATATGTTATCATGAGTTATTTTTCAGAAATTATTTATGTTTTTATAAAGTATTTCCTTTTGTAGTAGCTAGAATAAAAATGTATTTGATACTTTTTTAAATTTATAAACATTTTGAGAATATTGAGACGTGATATTTTAGTATGACATTAGACTTTATCTCTGACTTTGGCCATGACCTTTATTTTCTTAGCTAGCCATTGGAATTTATAAATTTTGAGAATCTAAATTGCTTTATTTAATTGTAATATGGACCTTATTTACTACCTGTTATAATTACTTTTAAGGAATTATAAGTGGTATATTTTGAGATAGGCTGTTTCTATCTGAAAGAATCTCTTTTCTGAATAATTTAATCATCTTTGAATATAATGTATCAGCTTCTTTTTCAAATGTATAGAACTGAATGGAGCTCTTTATACTTTCTTATTCACAGTTGGAAAGGCTTCAAGTGGAGAATGCATCAGAATGGGGAAGGAGAGAGAGGCTGGAGTCTGACAAGCAGGCTCTTGAAAGAGAAAACCGCAGATTACGTTCTGAATTAAGAGATCTTCTTGAACGTATAGAAAGAATGGATAGTGGTGTGGGAAGTGTTGAAACCAGAGAGAAAAGCAAAGATTCATCTTCACAAGCAACAAGGCATGGGAATTCCATCAACTCTCCACCATTCTCTACGGCATCATCTGCTTCTTCATCTTCCTCAACTTCGTCTGCAGCAGCTACTGCAGCTGCCCAAGCTGAAATGATTAAGCAGTTGCAGCAGGAGCTATCAGAGAAAACTAAGGTGAGGACAACCATGTAAGGGTTTTTCTTTATGTGCCGCCACTTTTCTTTTCTTGCCTTCAATTTCAACTTTCTCTGCCATTTACTATATTTATAAGACAATGTTATCATTAAACGCCCCTTAGTGTCGAACCAACGACCATTTATGACATTCTTACAGATGCTCTTATGTGAGAATGGGTCCATTTTATGGCTGTGTGAAATTTTAAACCTCTGCATTCTTATGGGAGAGAGGAGGTCTCAAATAATGTGTCCGCATCTTATATGTGAGGGTATTCGTATTGGTGCTTAAAAATATTTGTTTCAAAAAATATCCTAAGAAATATGACTAAAGGAAACAAGAGATTGAGCCACGCCATTTAGTATTAATTATGAGTGTAAAATTTGGTTAAAGTGCATGGAAACAGAGCCGTAGTAAGTCATTATGTTATTGTGACACTGCGCTGTCACATAGATTGTTAAAACTTTTTTCCTTGAATGTGAATACAAGAAATGGGACACAGCTGTTATAAGTAATTAAAATAAAAAATCCTCCTAGGCTGTAAATTAAACAAGGTAAAATACTGAAAAGTTCACTAACCTTGTGTTGGTTCCACTGCTATCAAAAGGGTGAGTCCAACTGTGCAGGGGAAGAACAACAATGAAGAAGCACTAAACACTAAATGTACATTTCGGGACCTATGGTCCCATCCTCAGTAGTCAATGGATGCACCAGAGAAACTAGAGTGTTCCTATAATATAGGGGTAGTTTTTTAGTATGGGAAATAAATGTTAAGTACTTGGGATTTACTTTCATCAGAGAGCTAAATTGGAATCTATATACAGAAAAAATCATAGGAAAAGCCAATAAAACATTAAATTTTGTAATTCATTCACTCTGAAAGTCAATTAAAAAAGTAAAGGAAAGCACATACAATTTTCTGGTTTGGCCCATATTAGAGTATTGTGAATGTATTTGGTATCCTCTTCAAAAAGTAATTAGAGAAGGTGCCAAGAAAGATGGCTAGATTTGTTACTGGGTTTCTCAGATATTATAAGAATTAGGTTGGAATAGCATAGAAACCATGAAGAAGTATAAGATTTTATGGGTTGTCTACTAATTATATGTAATATTTCATAATATATTGATTGATAATTCATTGAATTTTTTGTACCTTTTATGTTTTTGGTTTCATAATAAAACAAGAGGAGGTTTAATTGTTTTTATATAATATTTAAGAGTATAGGATTATCATTTTGCTTTGGCATGAAAATGCATTATTATTAATTTTTATCAATCTTTCTCATATTGTTGGTATTCTTACCCTTGAATGTTGTTTTTTTTTAACTATTGAAATCTTTATATCCATTTATACCTGTGTTTAAGTTCAATCAAAATGTATGATTGTATATTTATTTCCCAATGTAAAAAACTTGATCCAGATGATGATTCTTTAAAGTTTATTTGGAAAAATTGAGGAATGAGTATTTTCATTTAATTTTAATCTTTTAATTTTATTGACTCTTACAATTTATGTAAATATGTAATTGAAATTCACCATCCTACTTTCATGAATTTGAATGAAAGATTAATTCAGAAGTGATGTACTTCATTTACTTCCACACTTTTTTATTTCACCGCCGGTTTTTCTAAGTGACTAGCATATTCAGGAAGTAAAAGAAGTACATCATTTCTGAATTAGTCTGAGATGTCCTTCTATAAGGTTATGCCTCAACATATAGCTTTTATGAATGTAAGATAATTGCTTTAAATGCTTTTAGGAATTGGAGGAACTCAAGATTGCTCATTCAAAGCTAAAAGCAGTAGTTAGAGAAAGATCAACCGAAGCAGCTCATGGTGCTCGAAGAGCTGAACAGTATGAAGCAGAAGTGAAACGTCTCAGGGTAAGAGTGGATGAGCTTAGAAAAGAACTGGCAGCAGCTGAGGAAGAAGTGGATGCTGCCACCAATAATATAAGGTTTGTTGCATGAATATGCAAATGCATGAATATTTTATAAATGATCATTATCTGATGAGATAATCATTTCTTTAAATTAATTATTGATAAAATTAATTATGCTGTTCTCTTGGTAGAAAATTAAAGAGGACAAATGAAGATTTGCAGGAGCAAGTGGAGAATATGCAGGTCCAAATAGAGCATCTACAGTCAAGGTAAGAAGTTTTTTCTTTTTAAACTGTTTTGGTTTATTAAAGAGTATGATTTTTTTTTATAGGTACAGCATTTAAGCCCCTGAGAATTTTATATTTGAAATAAAAATTCAAGAATCATGATTTGATGGTGAATGAATGATCATTAACCATCAACGTGCTCATAGCTCATTGTGTAGTATCATTTATACCAGCTCCAAGATTGTCTAATTATTAAGAATTACTTGAAAATGTTCCAGATATTCTTTTTATGTATCGAGTTACAACAAGGGTGCAATGGTTTAACTATTAATATTCTTTAACTAATTTACTGGCTGAGGAAGAGGCATTCACCAACTGCTAAGATAACTTGGCAAATTACCTTCCTACATCATCCAAACAACCTCATATATTTTATGATGAAATTCTGCAGTGGAAATTTATCCAAATATAAAAGCATTACCATTTTGATGTGCAGGAAGTGATGATATTACTGAGACACATAATGTAGAAAAGAGTAATCACCCTTCACCTCGCCATATATAAATGCTGAAGCTAGAAGAGATAAGGCTCCTGAAAGTAGTAAATGAAGCAGAGAAGATCAACAAAAGACAAGACTTTGGGGAATCAGATTTCTGATCAGCAAGAAATAGAGTTAATTGAAAGGTTGACTGTCAGAGTATATGAAATTATACGAAGCATAAGTGTTATTGTCCACATAGTATACAGGTATATTCTTATACAGCAGCAATAAGAAAGAAGAAATTAATTATTTCTTCCAGAAGTTAGAAAATGAAACACCGTAAGCTTCCATGCTATCAAATATCCAAAATCAGTCATAAATAAAATTTGATATTGTTGAAGCATATGGTGTTTTAATTTTTAACTTCAGAATGTCCTTTGACTAATATCAGTTGTATATGATACCATTCATATCTACCAGACCCTGGGGACTGGTCAGCACAAGGAGCCACATCACCAAAAAAATCTTATTGGAAGATTTTAATGTTCTTGTAGACAGATCATAATGTCTCTTGAAAATGAGAATTTTGAGAAAGAAATGAACAAAGTCATCCAATGGTAGAGTTTCTCCTAATACAGGCTGGGGGCATTCTAACTGATGTGGGAGGTAATGTTAGGATATAGAGACAGAGCCATTTTTAGTAGTTGTTATGCCAGGGTGGCTACAGAGGTTTTGTTGTGGAGACATTCTTCAAGAATATGGAAAGTGGCATCAATGAAGAGGGTGCTTCAGGGACAGTTACATCTGGTCACAAAAGTGATCTTGGTCCAAAAACCATTCCAAAATGGATTATTACCATTTTTTTGTATGATAAGATGCCCTGGATTAAAAGTAACATAAAGTGGAACAAAATAGCCAGAATTTAATGATTTATTATTCCTGTTTATCTTTTTTGGGTTTTGAAAATGTTATGAGTATGTATGAGCTATTTTGCCTTTTTTCTTGTCTGAAGGAGTTGTGCTCTGAAAAAAGTATGTATGAAAATATTTCTTTAACACAATTAAGAAGTTACATATAATGTAATAATATGTAAAATAACATTTGAAAAATTTCCAAAACCTTTTATTATTAGTTGCATTTTTTTCTCTAATCAGCCAGCAATCATTGCTTTCTATAATTGGTGGTTATTCATCTAAACTTGGTTGTTCAGATATTTTATTTTAGAATATGATGACTCATTTTATGAACTAATCTATACTTTGGCCATTTTACATATATAATGGCTTTCCAATGAATTGTAATTATGGATGTAAATTATAATAATGTTCATTTAGTTATCATAGCTACGAGTTGTTTGATATATTTAAGGGCTGGTTTTAAATGCTTAAAATTAAGTTATTTATTTTTGGAAGTATAATCAGTAAAATATCTGATTTTTCATTTGCATAATTCCTCCTTAAGACAAGCTTTTAATATATCAAGGTTTTGTGGTTGATACCAATTTATGTGAAAGTGTTTGGAGAAAAATAATTTTCAAAGAGTAAGTACATTATTATTTTTCATAATTGATCTTCTGTAATTTCTTTTAAATTTATCTTTGTGTAAGTATTTGGTTTTAAAGGTCATGTTCATAATTATTGTTTCATGAAAATTTTATCTGCATAATGATTTGTTTAGAAAAGGGTACGGAGATGGAATTTCATTCTTGTTTATTATTAAGATAATTTTGTAACAAATATTGAGGTGAGTATTGCTTTTCTATGGTTCAAAATGTAGTTTTAACATCTTCCATATTCCAGCATTTGTAAATCTTTTGGATATTTTGGAAAACATCATAATTGTGTTCTCACCTTTTAAGAATACATCCATGATTGAAGGAAATGTTCATGAAAATGAATGAGGTCAACAGGTGCAGAGAAGTGAATATGAGGGAGTAGTAAAAGATATAAAGAATCACATGGAGCAAATAGAATCGATGGAGAGACTATAAAAATCCTGAAAGATAAATCAAAAGATATCCTATTCAACAATTCGAAGTATAAATAGGAAGCCTATCGAGGAGAGAGTAATAGTTGCGATACAGAGGAAAACAAGTCAAAAGATCTGAGGAGCATCAAAGACTCAGTCTGCTCTTATGTGTATTTAAAATACTGATGACAAGATTAAACTACTCACTAAATCAATTTGGATTCAGGAAAAAATTTATACGAACCAGGAAATTGGAATAATTTGTTCAACATTGTTCAAACATCTTGTGAGAAATATTTTATTTGTCTTGAATGTACTGGAAAAAAGCAGGGAGAAAACTACTCTAAGAAAGACAACTCATCCGTATTTAAATCAAATAAAGAGGAACTTACGGAAGAGGAAACATAAAAATGTTGTTGTGGCTTTAGAGAGAGGGGGATAGAGTGTGGATAGTGTGTAGAGTAAACCACTCTGTGGATTGAATGAGCAATGATGATGAATTGTGTTCTCATTACCAGTTAATTTTCTAAGGTTATTTTTAATCATTTAACAATGAATTTAATAATATTGTGCATAGAATATAATATTAAAATTATATTTAAAGCAGTTCATTATATCAGAGAGTTAAATAATAATTATATGTACATATAAAGTATTTTTTATAAATATGAAATGTTTTTAATATTGATGTTATCTCACCCAAAAGAAAATTTGGTTAAATGCAACTGTACAAATGTATAGATATTGGATATTTCTTCTAATTAAAATACTTGTTAAGAAGATATTTCCTGCACAATATATAAAAAATAAGTATATGGGATTTTTTGATGGTGATTAATAATCAGAATGAATTTGAAGGGTCCTGGCTGTAAGATAATGCTTCTTAATAATAAAATTGTTGTTATCAATGAAGAGAGAGGGAAGGTATTTGATGATTCACAGTTTGATGATATTTTGCTTCCAAAATTAAATTATTTATATATATATATATATTCATGGATGTAGAACAACCTTTTCTTGAACTCCCTTCAATATTTTTACTTCTACTTTCTTTTTTCTGTAATTTTCTCGTGATGTAGTTATGTGTTTAAGTGTGGATCATGTGTATTTCTTTCTTGTGGTTTAGTTAACATAAGTGGTAAAAAAGTTTGTAATATTGTATGTTATTGCAGTCAAAGAAGAAATGGATCTTGTTGAAAAATGTTGTAGCTTCCCTTTTATTGCTCAAACAGAGTTCTCCATTTTCTTACAGACGAGATTCTCTTCTCGAAACCCCTATGCCTGACCTCTCTTCCTCATGAAAAGAAATAACCTTACCAGGCCCTATGGAGTGAATGCTCTGTTTGAAAGAGTAGATCTAACAAGGTAGCTTCTGTATGGTGTGGTGTCTGTCTCTCTGTGCTACCATAGTGTTAAAATGCTGTTTTTGCATGTTTTATGTCAGGCAATGGTTTGGGTTTTGAGAATTCTTGTAGCTTATTCTCACTGACATCTGTTTGCATGTTTGTAAGGTCATTATCCACTTATATGTCTTCTTCATACATTATCACTAACTACCTTATCAAATTTTTTATATCTTACAATATTATTAGCTAATAGAAAAGTTATTAATTACTAAAAAGAAAATCTAGAGATTTTAATCATTTTTTTATTTAATATTAAAAATTCATGGACTCTACATGTATGGACTTTCCTAAAGAGAATTGCCGAAACAATAATTTTCTTTTTAATTTGCTATTAATTCCTTAAAATGTTTTTCATTTTCTTTGAGTAGGAAGAAAATGAAAATTTTTTAATTGCAGATAAGATGAATGAAATTTATCGTGATCATTTAAATTTTTCCACAAAGTTTTGATTGGCTTGAAAAAAAATATTCTCTTCAAGGGGGAATATTTTAAATTCAACTCTTTATCAGATATTTGCACAACATTAGTGGAAGCTGCAACTTATTATACATTTGCTACTATATACAGTAAGACCCCGCTTAAAGCTGTTTCAGTGTAACATGGTTTTTTAGGGGTTCCCCTAAATCGCATCCTGTATTGATACTTGTTGTATATGTGTGCAAAGGAAACGGCCATGCACCAACCAAAAGCAGTGCACTTTAGAATGACAGTGATAAGTAGATATGTATTTTTTTCAACGCTCTTTTGTTAGTGTGTCCAGAAAAAATGTTCCAACTGTATTTTCCTAAGTCTCAATCCCAGTACAATCACAGCTTTCCTGCATCACGATTGATTTATTTTTTCTCATCAAGGTTATTTGGTGTATAAAGATATAAATATAGTATTTTATTTTATTGTGATAAATTCGGCAAGAACTGATAAATTTTCTTATTCTTTGTTCTTTTCACTGATCCCCATTACATATTTACATATGTACGTGTTACGTTGCCTCATTGAACGCTGTTTTTTTTATGCGCTTGAAGTTATTGCGACGTATCCCCTGCGTTAAGTGGGGCCTTACTGTATCTAAAATTCAGATTGAAATTTCTTTATTGAAGAATTTAAAGAATAGGGGATTCAGAAAAGCAAGTCATACCAAAGATATTTTTTTTACTATGAAGAGGATTTTACATCATATGAGTAAAGAATATGTAGGTCAATTATCAATTGTTTCAAATCTCTATGCTATTTAGGATGTTTTCTTTTCAAGGGTAATTATATTTAGTCTCTTTGTAAATATTTCAAATTTTGAATACTTGCACTGTTTATTTTTGTGTGATATATTTTATATTCACAGTTTGTGCTGATATCCTAGGTATGAATGTTTGAAACTTTTTATAATTTATTTTGAAGTTTTTTTCTGGAACTTTTCACTTCCCATTGATTTTTTCAACTTACCAAGCATATGTAAGTTTTAATGTGCCAATGTTGTTCTGCTGACTGCTTCTAGATCTTAGTATTGATTATGGGTAAATACCAATAGCTGTATATTAGTACTTATGAAATGAATTGTAAATACATCTTGTATGGAGAAGGACAACTGAGAAGCAGCAAATGCCAATGAATGATTTATTTAAATGATCTCAAAGATCTCAAGAGAAATCTCATACTTATGGAGAAAAATTCACTTAGGCCTATGTAAGTAAAAAAAGCAAAGGTGAAAGAATCACAGTGTAAAGAAAAGCTAAGGTAACATCAGGATAACTGATTAATTTTTGAGTGGAATATTGATGAATGATCTTTGGTAGTGTGATTTTTCTTTCTTGGCATCTCACATCAGCTAGGTGGATTTTTCTTTCATAATAGATTTATAGCTGAAAAATGATTGATTTTTTATAAATACTAGTATCCTCCATGGAAAAATTATTTGAATTCTTCCTAAATGTACAATATTGGCAATGTGTCAGTGGTAAAGCCCCATTGGTTAGTGATAGATTTATGTTACATGCCTAAAAAAATTATCTTCTCTACTTTACCCATCAACTTTATGCAATGAAAAGTTAGTCATTTATTTAACGTATTTCAAAAAGATCTAATAATTTTCATTTTTGGATAATAGCACTCGTGTTTCCAAGAAAGTAACAGCTCAGATATCATTTCTCAAATCTTAATGGTATATCTCCTTACTTTATATCCAAATAAACTCTTAGTTTTTATTTATCAATGTACTTTTCAATCTAGTCTCTGAATCAACTTGATATACAACTTATTGTTTGTTAAGTTCATAAATTTCATAATTAATTATATATATATATATATATATATATATATATATATATATATATATATATATATATATATATATATATATATATATATTTATTAATAATTTCATAATGATGATACAGATAAGAAAAAGGGTTATCACTTTGGAATTGTGAAAATCATTTTCTTTGGATGTTCCTTTGAAAAGTTGTTAACCAAAAGTTCATTTTCATTTCAACTTATGGCTTTTCTGCTGTTTAAAATGAAATGTTAAGTGCATCATCTTTGTAAAATTACTTGCTTTTAGCATCACTTAATTGCTTTCAGGACTGCATGAATATTTGTGCTAATTCATCTGTGTCAAGTGTGTATTTTGGTACTTTCTGTTTACATTTTTTACTTCATAAAATAATAGAGCCCTTTATTTTTTCAAGGGACCATGGCTGTGATTGTGGTATGTATCCTCATTCTTGTTGCCAATCTATTGTGGATCACAGGGATGATGCAGATACCACTGATCTTGCTGTGCCAGAAGGTACAGAGGGAGAGGATCTTCTGACAGATGGTCTAGTCAACAGGGGTAGTAAAAATTCCATCCACTTCTGATTTCTTTGCTGGATTAATTTTTTCCATCCTTTTTAAAAGAAGTGACATCTACAGAAATAATCCCTATGTGAATGGACCAATGGGTTCACTTTTTGTTGCATTGGTGAAATAATCAGACACCTTTGATTTTTCATTGATATGGTAAGGTCAAGCTAAAAAAAGACTGCTTATGTGCTACAGAAATAAATCCAGAGACATATGGGTTGGACATAGAATTCTCCAAACCATAATGTACGTTAGTGATGAAATCTTTTTCATGAAGGAATATACGTCAAAGAGTTTGGTAATTGTACTCTTTCTAAGTCACATATAAAAGTGTTAAATAGCCTGTGTAAGTATTATGTTATTTAAAGTAGCATAGGACATAAGTGAGGTAACTAAGATGGAAATAAGATGGATAAGGAAGATATAAATGTTTACATGATTTTTTGGCCATTACTCTACAATTTTAAAGAAACTCTAAATTGGAAGGAATTATTTCCCATAGATTTCATCTAATATCAATTAATTTGGTTAAATTATTTGGAAGTTACTATAACAACTGTATTTGCTTGAAAACCTTATTTAAATGAGACATTTATGTAATTAATTTATGTATATACTGTGCATAAATCTATATATTGACATTTTTTCAAATAAGAGTATGAATTCGCATAGTATTCACAGTCTTCATAATATTTCCTTCTGTCATTTTCCTTATAAATTAATTTTTAACTATATAAAAGTTCAATCAGTATGCAAAAACATAGATATTTTTAAAATGCTGAGCACAAACAATATATCATTATTATTTAAATCCAACTCATACACATTTCAATGTAAAGAATGATGCATAAATTTCTCAAAAAGGAATTACAGGAAAAAATTACACTGTTTTCTTTGAGTCATTGAATATAAAATCTTCTTTCTCATTTCTTGTCATTTGACAGATGCTAATCTTTTTTGATCATTATTTTTATTATTCTCAGGCTTTTTTTTAAATCTGGTCTTCCTTTAAGATATTTTCTGATCATCAATCATTGGCTGTTTTTATCATTTTATTAAGTGAATATAATTTAATGAGGTAATCATTTAATTACATTTTTTAGGGTGATTCATTCATCTTTTTGCAGGGAAATTAATTTGAAAAGTTACAGCAAGGAATGACATATTCTTTTCTCCTTTCTGTCTTTTTGGGTTTTTTGAAAGACTTTATATCCTTTTTTGTTTTTAATATTTGTAATATATTACCCAAGAAACCTCTGGCTATGTTATTGGTTTGTTTATTTTTATTATATTATCTATAAAAATCTTCAAGTCTGATGAACCTAATTCTTTCCCAAGAATATTTGATGTGGTATTTGTGATGATTTTTTTTCTTAAGTTGCTAGGTTGTGTTCTTTTGACCATTTAATCATCTAGGACTGTTTCTTGTCCTTAGAAGTTTGAGTAATTATTCCGGCTGATTTAAGGTGAATGGTTGTATATGGACATCACCAGTCCTAAATTAAAAAAAAATCTTTAATGAGTTTATTTGAATCTTAATTTGAGGTTATAATCTTATATAATTGTATTTAAACATCAAGTAAAGAAGGTAAGATATTGCTTGAATTATTAAATAATTATGATATGAATTTTTTATGCTTGTACTCTGGATGTATCTTTTTGTTTTCAAATTATGTTCAGCATTCTTTTCCATTACCATTTGAAAATATATATGTTTTGGATGATTTATAAGATATTTAAAAAGCTTTGGAAACTCAAAACTCTTTAATATTTTTATTGATTTTAAATGTACTTTGTATTAACTCTTTAACAAACTTATGACAAATTTTATTTATAATTTTAAAAATTTTATTTTGGTCCTTTAATAAGGATTATCATGTTAACTAATTTCCATTTTTAATATTTTTTCTTAGCAAAATTGACTATTAACTTTTCATACAAAATGTTTGAAAAATACATATTAATTTTGACTCAATTGTATCTTCTCTGTAATCAAGATTGTTCTGTATTGGTTTGAAAATAATTTGTGATCAGAAATACTACCTTTAGAATTGAAGCATAATTTTGTCTTCAATACCTTTAAGGCAAATGATTTTTATCTCAGGTATTTTTGGAAAGTTACTTAGTTAATTATTTATCACCCTTTTTGCCCTTACCTTTTTTGCAGATGTCTGGCAGAAGTAAAGGAAAAGTGTGTTTGATACCATGTATTTCGGTCTAGGAGCTAATTTTCCTTTCAAATCAAACAGCAGCTTCTATATTTCCCTCCCAAGTATTATTGAAGATTATTTAATATGATACCTCATTATGATGAATATATTCAAATTCTATTACTAACAAATTCAAAATTGTAATGATCATCCTGTCTTGAAAGGTGGCCTTAGATTGAGGTTAAGAAAGGGTATATTAGTTATTGTATCTCAGAGGAAACCTACTCTGTAGGTGAGCAGATTGTTGGTTGTGTAATGAAATGAATAATATAATGCTCACTTGTATCTCTCTGAAACTTATGTTGCCACCATGATAGGGTGTAGAGATAGAGGAATAATATTTATAATTCCTCAAATATTTGTATGATTTTATTTGGCAATTGGGCAGTATACCTGTTCATAGTCATTCCATTTCTGTGATTATGTAAGCCCAATTGGGAGAATATAATTAAGTGCCATAGGTAGCAATAATACCTACAAATGACTGTTTGAATCAATATTTTGTGTCATGGATTTAGTAGGAGGAAAATGTTAATGCTCGTTAGATATTGTGAACAATGTGAGAATTGGTATAAATCAGATTTTAATTTGAATTACCTGCAGATTAACCATCCATGTTCTATTTTCAAAAATTCTCTGAAGTATCCTATAAAACTAATTGTTTTGTATTTTTTCTCTGTAAATATAAAGTTATTGTTTTCTTACAGCTGGTTCATATATGTATACATATTAAAGGATATATTTATATGTATGGTATAATATATTTCTTTTTTCACCCACGCATACAGTTTTGACATTCATTTAGATAATGGAAAATTAAGTGCTTATTTCCTTTTTATGAAAAAGTTTATGAAATAAGAAATGAACTTACATATTTGAAAAAAATGTGATACATAATTATTAAGAATATAATTATTTATACCCTTGATGAAGTTTTTGGCATATAAACAGGTGCCTTGAATCTATTAATCAAGTATCACCAAATACTAACAATACTATTTGTATGATTGCTTAAATTAGTTCATTAGTAAATTTTCTCGTAGTTAAATATTTTCAAATATTCCTCTTAAATAATTAACCATAGATTTATCACTGAAAATTGAATTTCTTTCTCAATGGTTTTATTGATTATTTGACAGTTTCATTCTCTCAGTATTGTACGTAAGAGATGAATTGGGTAAAATTTTGTAATATCCATTTTTCTTGAAAAATTTATACATCAACAACAGCATGGTGATCCATCTGGGTTAGTTGGTGGCCGAGGTTTACATATTTTAGCCCTTCCATTTGATCCAAAAACAACATTACATGAAAAAGTGAAGTATCCACAAGTCGATGATTTGGTGTAATATGTATGAGCAAACTTTCCACCCTCAGCTCCCCTGTTTCCTATACTATTACCATTTGTAAAATGCCTGCTACTGCTTCCTCGCGGGTTCAATTGTCCACTTACACTGTTAGTTACTGATACATAGGTATTTGGCGGTAGTGGTGTTGAACTTGGCCGTATTTCTTCCTCCTCCTCATCTTCTTCTTCCTCTCCCTCTTCTTCATCTTCTTCATCATAATCATCATATTTTTGATTATTTTCTCCTCCACTACGAGTGTGCATTTTATTTTTAGCATAAACATGTTGATCACCTCTCCTATATACATTTGAACCTAAACCATGTAGGTCTCTCCTCATAGCCATTTCACGCTCTTCATCTACATTTTGATTCTGTTCATAGTCCTGAAATGCAGGTTCAACAGGTTCTCCTGGAGGCGGACGAACTATACGGGTATAATTTACTTTCCCTGATCCGGGAGTCAAAAGTACTGTCTGAGATTGAGAATTTCCATTATTTGGAGATGCAATAGCTATTGTTTCATCTCCAGCAATAGATCGACTATCTGTTATGACCCTACCTCGAAACCCTTCCGGTATCACATAACCTGATGACCCAGGAACAATTTGACCTGGCTGATATACAGGATGAGCTGGGATTCCTCCTCCATCAGCTGCTTGTGTTATATGTACATCCTCATTACCCATAGGGGAAATGAATACTGCTTGACTTTGTCTTGGTGATTCTGTTTTGAATACCGATGGCTTACCTCCTACTTGGGAAACTTCTCTTGAAAATTCTATACCTTGTGACCCTTTTTGTTGAGATCTTGTACTCCCATCATCAAATCTAGGATACTCGCTCTCTGGTTGTCTTTTACGATTTCCAGAATGATCTATTTGTGAATTTTTGTGACCAGCCATTTCCGTGCTCGTTTCTTGTCCTTGATGGGGCCTATGACCTATTTGATCCATGTTGTCACTTGGTTGATGCCCGTTTGAACTTTGAATATCATGAGAATTACTATTATATTGCTGATGTCCATTATGTGTTTGCAGCCCACCCTGGCCATTTATCTGTCCTCTTGGGGGTGAAACTTGCATGCCATTGAAATTTGAATGTCCATTAGATCCATGCCCATCAGATCCATGTCCGTTAGATCCATGCCCATCAGATCCATGTCCGTTAGATCCATGCCCGTTGGATCCATGCCCA
The DNA here is from genome assembly GCA_020796165.1 of Pantala flavescens. Lineage (NCBI taxonomy): Eukaryota > Metazoa > Arthropoda > Insecta > Odonata > Libellulidae > Pantala > Pantala flavescens. The sequence continues at coordinate 53,246,611 of CM036883.1, forward strand.
TTGGATCTATGCCCGTTGGATCCATGTCCATTAGATCCATGTCCGTTAGATCCATGCCCGTTAGATCCACGCCTATTAGATTCATGTTCATTAGATCCATATCCATTCAATCCTTGTCCATTTGATCGATGTACATTTTGATGAATGCTACCTATATTAGAACTATGCAAAGCAGATTGATCTAATCCCCCTTGATTTCTTCCTCCCGAATTTCCATTTATTTGAGATTCTGGTGACTTGTGGCTATCTTGACCTTCAGGTAGAGATGGTGCTGAAATATCATCAAAATTTGTCAATGGTTTTAATTTGAATGATTCTGGACTTAAGGCAGCATGGTCATCTCTTTCAAATCGCTGTGTACCATTCCTATTATTAGTTATTCCTCTGGATCCCCTGGTTCCTGATCCAGCTTGTGCTGCTCCAGTGAAGGAGACTCCATACCGGTATGCTCCTTGAACTTGACTTTGTGATTGACCTGAGAATGAACTACTTTGTGCTGATGCTGTGCCGCCCCCTCGGAATGGTGTACGTTGAACATTCCCATTTGCTCTGTATGGCTTAAATCCTACTTGTGCCTGACTGGATGTTGTCCCTGGACCACTTGATTGTGCATCAGCCATACCTCCATTTTCTCCTGCTTGAACCTGTGTATTAGACCCATATTGCCAACCACCACTTTGAGCCTCTGCTTTAGTAGCTCCATTAGCAGATGAGAGTTGAACTTGTGCCTGACTTTGCCCTTTACCTCCATTTCCCTGAGCGGAACTTGACCCTCCATCTTTATTGCCTGTTACTTGACTTTGGGCACTCCTACCATTATCACTAGTCTGTGCTTGAGCTGAAAATGAACCAGTACCAGAGTAAGACCCACTGACTTGTGCCTGTGCTTTTCCATCACCTAATCTCCCTTGTGAAGAAGCACCTGCTTTAATTTCCTTATCATCTTGAGTAACGCTGGATTGCGCTTGAGACTCGCCACCATCTGGACCACCACCTACAGGCACTCTTCCTCCTGCTCCTGGTCGAGATAATGGGTAAGCTTGACCATCATAGTACCCTGGACCATATTGACCATCTACACCATATCCAGGTCTTTGACCTGCTGGATACCCTGCAGTATCAGGGCGTCCATACTGATCTACTCCAACTAGGGATCCATCAGGCCTTTGGATTGTCCCTATTCCATGCCCAGGAGCTAAACCTGTTCCTGGAATAACCTGTCCTGGTCGTAATTGCCCTCCATCGGGATATCGCCCATCAATTCCAGTACCTTGAGCTCTTATACCCTCTGGAGGTAGTTGTTCTGGAATGCCTACTCCTCCAGGTCCTCTAAATTGACCAGCACCACCAGGTGCTGTAAGTCCATGACCAGCAACTCCAGAGGGATAGCGATCATATCCTTGAGATACACCGTGAGTACCGGGATGTACCCCTGGATAAATTCCTCCATCTCCATCTACTCCAGGTCTATGATATCCTCCAGGAATTCCTATTTGCCCTGTTCCAATATGAGCACCTGGTCCTCCAGGAATATATCCACTCGGAATATGTCCTCCAGGAACCCCAAGAACCTGTCCTCCTGGTACTCCCACTCCTGCTCCACTAGGAAGACCTCCGGGAATCATTACTCCAGTTCCACTCGGATGTCTCCCTACTGCAGTTCCACTTGGGTGTCCTCCGGGTATTCCTACACCGGTTCCACTTGGGTGTCCTCCGGGTATTCCTACACCGGTTCCACTTGGGTGCCCTCCGGGTATTCCTACACCGGTTCCACTTGGGTGTCCTCCAGGTATTCCTACTCCGGTTCCACTTGGGTGTACCCCGGGAATTCCTACTCCAGTTCCACTAGGAGGAACTCCTGTTATTCCAACATGTCCGGGTAGACCCGCATGTCCTCCAGATAATCCTGGTATGCTAGCCCCTCCAGATGGCACGTGGTGTAGTCTTCCATCTTGTATACCTCTTCCAGGTATGGCACCAGGATATGTTCCATAGCCTGTCGTCCCACGCCCTCCTGGACTATATAACCCATGTCCAGAGACACCATGCCCAGAGGGTACTATTTGTGCTGCTGGTGAGACCGTTTGTCCGCCATACCCCGAAGGAATTCTTCCTCCACCAACACCTCCAATGGGCATCATACCTCCGCTTGGACGACGTCCATCTCCAGCACCTATGTGAGCTCCATAACCAGGAGCTCCATAATCATGTGTTCCGCTGGGTCTATGAATCATACTTGGACGAAGATGCTGTCCACCATGAGCTGATGAGACACCGTCAGGTAGCTGCTGACCAGATGCAGATGGATAACCAGTTCCGGGTTGTATCATTCCTCCCGGTCCTACTCCTGTACTATCTATGGGTGCTAGATGTCCAGAAGGTCCAAGTGGTCTAGAAACACCTCCTGTTCCACTAGGACCTTGCCCGAAGCCTCCATGCTGCGTCCCTGTCGTTGGTGTATAACCTGGTCTCCCTGGATAAGTCCCATGTCCTGGCCTTGTAACACCACCTCCTGCTGTTGGGATTCCATGTCCAGACGCACCAGGTCCTCTATAACCAGGTGTACCCGGTTGATGTCCAAATCCGGCTCCCGTTGGACCCACATACCCCGGTGCTCCTGGCTGTGTTCCAGTAGCACCGGTAGGCCTTCTATAACTTGGTCCTCCAGTGGCACCTCTTCCATCGGTACCGTATCCGCCCACTCCTCCTAATCCCCTACCTGGAACTCCTGTCATTCCAATATATCCTGGCCCCTCCACACCTGTTGTTCCTGGTCTCTGCGCCAAAGCTCCTGGCCTCAACTGCTGACCCTGAGTTACTCCTGATGCATCGTCGAATCCGGGCGTTCCTGGCCTTCCATAACCTGGCGCTCCGGGTCCAATACCCCTACCCCCACCTGGTCCTAAGCCTGTACCTCTACCTGCTCCTATCCCATCGACACCTTGGGAACCAGGTATCCTGCCTCCTTGTCCATATCCTGCCTGCCAAGGTCCATATGCACCTCCTCCTGCATATCCTCCTGGGTAGCAATCTTCACATCCGTCACCAACACTCGACTGGCTTTGAGATTGACCCATGCCGTTTACGCCTCCTGGTAGAGTTGTTGGAATTGAAATAATGTGCACAATTTTTTTTTGTGTTAGTAGAATTTGTGAGTGTGTCAATTGGAGAAATATTAAGTTGACCTGTTTTTAAGAATCGTCGCTTATATAATTCTCCCCATTACCCATAGAGTTTTCACGACAAAGTCATCGGTAGAATTATCTTATTGTGAGTAAATTAGAATCTTAGATTGAAAGTTTTATGAGAATATTGCAAAATTAAGTTATCAATAAAAAATATTTATTAATATATTCAGTGAGCGCTGAAAAAAGAGACAATTGAAGGAATCGGTTACTGATTGGAATTTAGCGAACTTTAGTATCATGGACTATTAATAGCTCTTTTGTTACCAAAGTTATTGCCTGGTATCTCATTACTCGTTTGGGACTTTCAAATCTATAACTCGCTATACTGGAATTTCAGAATAGTAGGTTCCTGTGTGTTCTTCTTTGATATTCATTATATGTATTTGTTCTACATTTCTCATACCTTTTGGGTTGGATTGGGAACAATAACCAAAACAGATTTGAATGACAATTTTTTACTCACTTTTTGTATTAAACATTTAAGATTTCAAAATATCAGCAGGAGCATATAAGTAACAGTAGATCGATGAACTCAACTGACTACTATGAGCTTTTAATCAAAGCTACATAGTATTTTTGCTAGACGATTACATGGATTAGTACTGGGAAAGACCAATCAAATAAACCTACAAAAGTTATTAACATTTCAAAAATTGAAGCAAATTTTGAGATCAATTTTCCTTGGAGTCATCTTTTACGAATTATAAATAAAATAATGAATAACTGAAAGATGTGATGTAAATGATATGTTGTCTGTGTGCGTGTCGCCATGAACCGATCTTATTCAAGGAAATTTATGAAATTAAAGCTCTAGATTTTCTTTGGAGAGATAAGATAGTATAAGAAGGTTTACTACTTGTTATAAATTTCAGGTTTTACATTAGTAGTATTAGCTCACATGCATAGATTAATTTATTATTGAGACATATATTACGCTAGAAAACAAAAATTAAATAATAAAATTATCATAAATAAAAAATTTCAATTAAAAAATAATTAACTAAAACGAGGTTAGAAATTTTCCAATCGTATCTCATGAAGCATCCAGCGTGGTCAGTTGTCAAACATAATGAGACATTGAAGTTGCAACCTATTAGATTTAGAACACATTATAAATCATCCAAAAACGGGTTAAAACATGAAATATCCAGCCCGAGCATTCCAATATCCTGTTCTTTTATCATACCTTCAACAAGGAAACAAAGCAATACATTTTATTTTGAAAAGACGGTTTTCCAGAGCGTTTACATATATATTGTTAGTTTACTCTCTAGAGGGGTTTTTATCTTTCTTGGACCCCCTTTTGGTATTGCTTCTTTTGCTTCTCGTTTCTCCTGTTCTCGAAGTTAATTCTGGTTTACGTAGTAGATAGATTGTGGAATATCGTTCTCACGGACTATAGTTGTGGCTCCATCGGGCCTCGACTCTGCTTGAGCCGTGCCTTCTCCTTTGCCATCGCCGTTCCCAAAAGAGACAAACTGGCTCTGGGTTTGACCCCTGAACTTCCTCGGCCAGTACCAGCTGCTTCCACCACTACCTCCACTAGATGGTGCCTGTCTCTTGCTCCTGGAGGCTGTGGGAAAAAGAAGAGCCCATAGAGGAAACAGAATCTTCAAGAAATTATGAGGCCGAAGTCCCTGAATTATAGTATGAAAAAGTATAGGTGGGGAAGCTTATCCATATTGCGAGCGTAAATATCAGGCTGAAAACAGTGATGTGTTTAATTTGATAAAATGGGCTATAAAATTGAGTTTAACAACGTAGGTTATCTTTGCAGAATGTTTTAGGCTTTATTTTCGCGAGACATAAACAATGAATATTTAATGAATGGCTGAATATATTCCATATTGGAAACTTGTTGGGATTCCCACGCAAGACAGTGTACAATTTAGTCCATATATAGAAGCTCCAGTGATATTTCAACTCAGACGAAAGAACTATTAATTTGCTAATTAATGAAAAGTCTAAGTCAAGGTACATCCTTTAAAAACATTCATTATGATCATGATAAAATATCAGTATGTTCTAATCATTAATAAATATTTGATTTTTCACAGATTTTCTACTCATAATTATCAGTTGTGTATGTACGAACTTGAATTTTTATTATGATTCCCTTTGATTACTCTTCTCAATCGCAATGTAAATTGTAATTTATAATATCTTACGCAAATTAACAGAAATTAATCGTTTTATATTTTTTACTCTTATGTAAGATAAAATTTATCTAATAAATTGTTTATATACATATGTTATACATATTGTTTATGTACATATTACAGACCCCTCAATACAAGATTAAGTTCCTTTTTAGATGAACTTAGAGGAGTGCACTAATAAAATGAAAAATCGTACCATTATCATACTTGGTGATATGAACATTAACGTTTGCAAAATACTAGATAAATATGTTTTTGAGTATAGTTACTAGTTGCTCCATACACCCATGATGATATACTTAATATACATACAAAAGAGTCAATATCAAAGAATATACAGACAAGTCTAGATCACATTTATATTACATTGAAAACCCTTATCTCAGAAGGAATTACTGTTAATAGTAAAAATCAGGCCAATACAATATTAGAATTTCAGTAAATATGCAAACAAACTTATCTCCTGATAATTTATGGATGAGAAAAAAATGAATGATAAAATACAAAATCATTATTGGGAAGAAGCACTAAAGAGCACAAATACAGATTTTATCAATGGTATAGTTAGTTCAACTTTGAAACTTGATCTGTCACTCTAACTAATAAATATTCAAATGTAAAACGCAAAAATAAAATAATACAGCATCGTTCCATATTAAAAAACCCAAGAATAAGTTACCAGACAATATCATATTTGTAAACAATTTAAATATAGGGGCCATTCTCAACAAACTATAACTTAAATGCATAAGAAATCTTGGAGAAGCAAAAAGAACAATTAAAATGGTTGATAGAATTTTTCTTAATGTATAATTAGTATGAACAGTCTTTAAGATCATTGAGTAATTAAAATATTAAGGAATAACGTCACCCCCAGTTTATCCATCAATAACGGAAAAAGTAGTCCATATCACGGAATTGATGTTGCTTTACGAGTGGAATTCTTATTGTTTTCTTTCATTTAGTAATGTTGCGAAATTAAGTTAATTCAAAATTTTCTAAACTTAATTACGGTAATCAATGTCGATTTATATAAAGTAAATGGGTGAATTTGCGTAGTAGTTTTTTATACCCTGAAAATCGAAAGAAAAAAATACGAGGTACGGTACGAAGGATATAAATCCGCTATTTAGATAGTATTGATGTACAATATAACATATTACAAATTAGCATCATAACTTGTTAAACGCTGTATGACCGTCTATCTTGCAATTAAAACAGTAATATCAAATCTGTTGCTGGTAGCATTTATCAAATAAATCTCACAAATTGATTATGAAGACTAATCTTAATAATCTGATTAAAAAGATTTAGCGAATGTTTGCAATGAATCTTAATTCAAAATTCCATTCGAAAGATGCCACAGCCTTGTTTCCAGGTACAAAAACGTTGCTTTGGAAATAAAGAAAAATAACACCTATACATCGGAATGATTACGTGAAAATAATCATCAAACAGCGGATAAAACTTTTAGAGTTATATTAAGAATATAGGACGTAATTACGATAAGAATGCCCTTTCTAGAAGCCTTTCCAAATGGACTCATTAAGAGCACTTCGGATGAACTTTGAAATGGTCCGTGTTTAGATCCTCTGCATGGGCTATTAAGTTCCGTCCCCGGAGAAGGTCCTCAAGTGACGATAGAAGAACACTTTTGGATCGTAATAAAATAAATGCTGAAGTAATGGAATTGAATGCTCCACTATTTATTTATCGCTTTATACGATTGAAGAATGTTATAAATTTACGCTATCGACCGATACTTTATTCACCGTAAATCATTAATGATCTCACTTATGAAATATTAAAAGTTATTATCATTCAAATTACCTATATATATTATGCGCCATTACGAAGTTATAATCTAGCGTTTGAAAATAAAACGTAAAAGAAGTTTGGTACTGACCTCAATTTAAATTAGGAAATATTTCGCAGAGGAATAGAAACAGATATAATATTTTCTTATACTTTCGGCACATACTATCTTCATTCAGATTTGCTCGATTGAAAATTCATGTAATTCTTAAATCGTCTCTTTGATAGTAATTTATTCTAAAACTTATTTTAACGGAATAGGGTTATATGTACCCCATCGAATAGGCAATTTTTATCTACTACAGAACAAGATTGTTTAGTGAACAAGGATGAAAAACTAATTGAAGAGAAATTACTTAAAAAAAGTATAGAAAAACTGTAAGAACTAGGCAAAAGAGTCTGATTTCTGAACTTGATAAAACTCATCTCTTTGAATTAAAAAGATACAATGAATCTACGAGCGGATTTGCAAACAATTCCCATTTCATTTTTTCTGAGAGGAATCCAAGGGATAAATTTTTCGTAAGTGTCCAATGCAAGAAAGATCATAATTTTTTCAGTCGGCTCGTTCTATGTCGTCCGTTCAGATTTTAAGTTGACCCAGTTCTCGCCTATCTACAATCCTAACGTTGAATATTTACGACTTAAAGCTTATGGGAGAGTGGGGAGTGACTTCTTTCCATGAGGCCATATCAAACAAAGTCTCGAGAGGTGAAGGTCTTCATTTGATGTTGATATTTTTTATTGTTTCCAACATGAGGAGGCAGTGCGTGTGCTCGTAACATGCGCCGTTCGCCGATTTGAGTCCTCACTGAGTTTAATTTGCCAACATAAGAATAGAACCACTTGATAAGTTCACACCACAAGAACGGAATAAAAGATTCGAAAATCTATTACACATTTAAAAGTTCTTAATGTATCACAATACATCGGTTACGCATAATAAACGAGTGACTTTTACATCGTGATCATTTTCTTCATCATTCTTAACACTGAAACCTTTAGTTGTCAAGAGTTAATTACACTCATATTGTCTCGATCTTTTCTCCTTTACGTTTTACACAAATCTGATATATATTCAACCATACATAAATCTGATACTTATACAACCAACATTTCTATTCATTGACATTTGAATGAATGAGTTATTTTCACCGTTAATTATCGAGTTCAGTTGTTTGTCTTTCAATTTAATAGTTTACATAAAGAGAAATATCAATCTGAACTGAACTTAGTTTAAATATAAATTCAAATTTTCATCCACTAGGGTTAACAAAAACTTAGAAATTAAGATTGAACGTCTCTTTTTCAGTTACAATGTGTTTTAATTTAATCTGAATTGAAAACAAATGCTATTCTGATTAAATTCATTATTATTATTATTTAAATACTCTGTATTGCCTTTCATCCAACCAGAAATTTTATTTTAGCAAAGAAATTTAAGATTTTATATATTACAGGAGAAACATTTATGCTTAATATAAACACCACAGTAAATCTTCTCATTTCATTTCATGTATCAATTAAAATATGTTAATAACTAATGCAAAATATTTGTCAATGATTCAAAATCTATTTATCGTAATTCATAAATATTTAGAACTAACGATAATCAACCATTAAATTTAGAATAGCCATTGAGGAATACTAAGGTTAAATAAACTTTACTGAATCGGGGGAGGTTTTGTGGTAATCCATACTGGAAAGATTTTGCATAAAACCTTGTAATTTTTTCACAAGATATATTTCATTAAGAAATACGCCGGTTTTATACCGGTTTTGACGATTGATCGTCATCATCCAGATGTGAATCTTTTCTAAGCTTAGATGCTTTGCGATTATGTTTATTTATCTAACATCCTGAAACCTCTAGGAATTTGGATCAAATAACTCCACCACGTTGTTTCCCCTGAGCAAAATGTATTTCGAATAAATTATGATGATAACAGAAATAATTCCATCTTTCTGTAGTGGAATGAATATGATTAACATCAAATTAAATTATAACTTCTGGTACGGAATCAAGAATGTATCCTATAAACATCATTTATCCTTTTCCATGAACTTATCCGTTGGAGTTTTTTATAAATATCCCCCCCAATGGAGCCTTGGATTTGTAGGTGTCAAATAATATCTCTACATAAGCCGTAGATCAAATGCACTGACTCGTGCATAAAGCCAGGTCATGCATAGTTCGTATATCTCACACATAAACCTACTCCTCCATTCACCCATCCACCAATTAAAAACTTCATGAGAAATTAAACATTCAATCTTGCGGCACTTAACGAGATTCCTCTTACGAGAGGTAACCTCCGGCTCCACCAACGAGGAGAGTTGGCGTACGAGAGATGGTCGCCCGGATTGAGGGAGCAATGAAGATAAGAGAGCGTCCCCGCGGTGTTCAAGTGTTTCGACTCTGGAAGACGTCTCCTTTTTACCCTCAAGAGAAGGATGGACGGCTGTTATTTTATTTTCGCTCGAGTGTAACACGCTTTTCCGTGTCGGAAACGACTTGGTTTTTTCCAGGGCGTGTCAACATTAAGGGTCGTTAGCACTACTTCTCGATCGATTTGAATGACTCGATTTCTGTCAGACGAAGGAGATCCCAAAAGCAGTACCTTTTTAAGGAGGACTTACTCCCCTCCTAACCTATATGTCCGAGTTGGTTCTTGCGCATTTCGAGAAGGCTTGCAGCACGCGCGTCAGGTTGTGTATGGTATCATATTCAACTCCTGAAATATATCGAATACTGATACGTTTCAACTATTGCTTTAAAAAATTAATGGATATGGGAATGTTGATTGAAAAATTATTTTATTTCGGAAAAGTTATTGAAATTGATATTTTTGTCAATTAAAAGCATTAACTATGAAATCCAATAACAAGCTGGGATAAAAAACAACTTTTTACAATTTAAGATTTTAGTAAGCTGATATAATATTTAAAAAAATATATATACTGTAATTCTGCGTGTTTCTCAGTAAAAATGATTATTCAAGCGAAAATCTAAACTATTTATTGTAAATATATAATTCTTCGTTTAGTCAGTCTTGTGATTCTTCGAAAAATAGCTTGAGCCGTAACTTAGCTTAATAACCATGGAAGAAAATATAAAACTCCACTTATTTACAAAGGCAACCGATCCCGGTGTCGATTCATAGAATCCTTATTATCTGATTCTTTAATGTTTCGATTAATGATGAAATTACTCTTTTGTTCTTAATGCTCTTTAGATTTATTCCAGCTTAGTCTTAACTAACTCATTTAAAGATTCATATTTATAATTTGTTGTAATAATAGCAATGGAAATCATCAACTTTTTTAGAAAATATCTTTAATTTGGGCATTTTCTGAACGTTTTATTAATATTTCTGATTAATAAACGAAATTACCACTTCCAATTCCCTCTTTTCATTCAAATTTTAAAGTGATAATATTATTTACAATTGCCCACGTTGGATTACCCAAACAATTAAATGCCAATATTTTAATATATTTATAAATCTCAGAAAGATTTTTAAAAAGTGATTGGGAAACATAAATTTTACGTTCAACTCTCCTTTTCACGTCCCTGGAAAATAGAGGATGTAATGGTCTCGCTAACCTTTGTTCGTTTTCTCGGTGTCCTGAGGGCTTTCTTCGTCACTCGAGTCGAGTGTTTGGAGTTCCAATTCGGCAAGGCGTGCTTTGACCAGCGCTGCCTCCAGAAGAAGCCTGTGCTCCTCACTTTCGGTGCTTCCTTCGCCGGGAAGTTCGTTCTCCGAGAGCCACGGGATTCGAGCCGGAGACTGCAGCTTGGGCGACGGATTCGGCGGTCTCTGGACCAAAAGAGTGGCGGGAAAACCTCGACAGAAGTGGGAAATGCGCCTTCCGGCCAAACGAAGGACCTGGTGGTGAGTTAAATTGTTGTTCTCACAGTTCTTATCTATTTTAAACTGTCTTGAGTCAAAGGGAGTAAGCATAGACTGCTTTGTGTGCCGTTTAATACATCTGCCGAACATGAGCAAGATTCCATTTTGATGTCATAATATGTTTGAAAATATTCTCGGAATTTGCTTTTGTCCATTCTTACTTTTATCTAATTCAGGATTGTGGTCTTATTAAGAACTCTGTTTTATGCAATCTACTCCGAGATTAGAAATTGAAGATGATTTAATTAATTAGCGAATTATATTTTTGTTATTCATGTACTTTAATTCAACAGAAAAAAGGAAAGCTGTAATTTTTCCATTCGCAGTAAAGCAAAGTTAACAGATCAATCAATCGAACTTCAATATAAACGTCTCTCATTAAACTAATATTATGTATGGAAAACGGATGTTTTAATATCAAAAAGATATTATCTCATCAGCTTTGAGTATTTCTTTTTAAATCTCGACTCTTTACAGTTACTGGAATTCCAAACATCTGATTTATTTGGCACTATTTGAAAAATTTAATTTGTTCGAATACCTAACGCATTGCAAGTCCTCGTTTGTGTTTTCATGCAATTGGAGTCCCTTTTCGTGAAATCAGAGGCCATTACATCAGACCATTACTCACCTCGTATTTGGTGAGGACAGTTTCCGTGACATAGAGTGTCTTAGGCTTCCTCCTCATTCCACTTAGTTGCTTCGACTGTGGCGCCCTCTTCTGCCGGTTGTGTTGAGTTGGACCGAGAAGTCCCATTTGACGGTGGAGGCGCCTCTCGGCTTCCCTTGCCTCCGAACCCTCGGTCGGTTCTTCGTTTTGCTTGGAGCTCTCCTCCTCCACTCCAGGCAGCTTCTCGTCATCGCTCATCCTCTCCAAGTGACATTGTTTCGACCTGTAGTCCTTGTAAGCGATCACCCTCTTCAAAGAGAAAGGTTAGCGATTTGAATGTTTCTCACGAATGGAACATCTTCTATGCAGTCAGATTAAAAGAGATTAAAACTGTCAATTACATAATTTAGCGTTTCTACTTTGATAGGATTAGAAATCTCTAGTTATAAATAATGAAGGATGTGTTCTGTTTGATCATATCAGACCGAATTCCAAAGTTGATCCATTGTGAAATTTAGATTCTAATTTTATTGAAAGCAGTATTGCATTATTTTTATTATGTCATTGACTGAAACATAACCTCTTGGATTTGATTGCCTCATTTTTTCCGAGTCATCAGAATCAACGGAAATAAATTTTAATGCTAACAGAGATTCAGTTACGATTGGGCGAATCAGGTGGAAATTATGGGAAAATCTCAAGAAAATATCTGAGAGATATTGCCTAGGATTGGATAGTATGATCGAGATGGAAATCGCGATAAACTATTACTAGTGATCTTCAACACCATTCCCCCCTGCCATACGCTGATAGGTGGCTTGCATAGTATATGTAGAAAAATAGCCTTCTAATGTAATATATTAAGAATAACTTCTTATATAACAAGAAAAATTATGATCACTCATATATCTCGGCTTGTAAGGCCGTTGGGTCGACTTGCTAACTTAAGTAAAAATCTCTGAAAGTGTAAAATTATTGAGAAAAGGAAAAAAAAGTCGTTAGCGTTTTTAAAGTATAAAGTTTTTCACGATAAAATTTTTCGCGAGGGTCATAAATTTATAATTTAAAGAGAACAGCATTTCGAAATTTTCTCCGAAAAATCATCGAAAGCGGTCGTTGAACCCCAAAGTTGCATTTAAGACAAAATATTTCGCGAATATTATTTAAGATGTTTGAATGGTAAAAATCAACCAAGGGAAAGTGGGTTTTCGAATAATAAGGAATTATAAAAATTTAACTCTTCGAATTCCATCTTAAGTAAAAAACCCGCTATTTCACAAGTTAATCCTCATTTATTTCGCGGAAATTTCCGGAAAAGGCGGTATCCCGTCGCAAACTGGCTCTTTGTTCTCGGCTGCAATTTCTCCGAAAACAAAAGGCGAATTTTATTTCAATATCGCGTAAAATGAACGACTCGGCTCCTGCGTCGGATGTGCCATATTGCGGGCGGATAAGTGAGCAATAACTCAAGAGCGAAGGAAAATTAAAAAGGATCAAATGTGCCCGCTGTAAAATGGCACCTCTTAGGGTTTCTTCCTTTTTTTCTTCGCATCTCTTACTTATTCATTAACCGCGTCTTCGTTTAAGTTATGGTACCGCAATGATCCCTCTCAGGGATTCTGTGCGAGAACACGCGCTATCCCTTGGGGTTTGCTCGAATCGCAGATATTAGTTCTTCCACACGCAAAACGAGCCTTTCTTTTTTTAATCCGTCTGGAAAAATAATTTCTTTAGCAGACAAATGACACCTGTGCGGGTTAAATGTGACCGCTACGTGTCTTCCTATTTTACGGGGTTTTTCGCAGGTGTGTTTTTTGGCGTTCATTATCTCTGAAGGCTTTAATATTCTTCCGTAGGCGGATAAAGAGCCAAGGGAATAAATGAGATTGAACGCAAATGAAAAGGGTACGAAATGCGCTCTATTATTATTCGGCGATGAAATTGTTTTCGCAAATTTTTCTAAGAGAAAATCTTGACGCAGTTGATATCATTTCATGCATTCTATCGCTGTAATTCAATTGGCGTAAATTAACACCTTCTTGGATTTTTAGACAATTTTTTTATATTGCCAAAGAGATAAGTAAAGTACTAATTAAGTAAAGATGCAATGGGAATAATGCTATAAATTGTAAAGCTCGAGAGTTGAACTATTTTGAATGCGGTGATATATTTATCCAATTGACGGACCTCAACTGGAATTATTATATTTATTCATTTGAAGAGTAATTATTTCGATTAAGAGAAAGATTTGTATCAAACCGTAGTAAAGATATTAAGTGCCACAAATCACCTTTAAGCTAATATTGTTCACTCTAAGGGTTATGATACAAAATGTGAAGAACTCACTCTTTTGTGATCACATTTAAAGACAATCGCATTTAATGGCGAATATATATTGGAAAAATATTCCGTATGATATTTCTTCAAAAGCATTAAATCAACCGATGTCAAACTGAAGCAAGTCTTTCCGCAACATAATCATGAAATCGTTAATAAGATATGCCAAATACAATTCTCTTTTGGGATAAATTCCCTCACAGGTCGCTAACCTTCTCCTGCTCTCAGCCAACTTCTGATAATTACATAATGAGAGATCTGTAAATGGAGAAATAAAAGTTGGCGCTAAATTTGGGCCTTTGACATTCGCAGTGGTGCACTTTTCTTTTTGATTCTAAATTCGACGACCTTCTAAGTGTGAAATTACTCTCGGCGTCCGAAGTACGACCTTTTATCGCAGTTAAATTTTAAATTAAAACTTCAAAACGAATGAGAATGTCCGAATTCATTCTTTTGCTGAACATATGTCCACAATTATAACTCGATCCTCATGACGAGAGCTTTGGAATAAAAAGAGAAAAACATGAAATTCATAATTAATTGATTTCTTAGTGAAATCCTCTAAGAAATATAAACCTTTTACATAAGTTTCCCGTAAGTATGTGATACTTTTGAGACAGAAAAGGTCATTAAAGTACTACAAATTGCATTTTCAAAACAATAAAAATCAAATTCAAATAGCCTCAAGTACGAAGAAAGGTATATCTTTAACAGTTTTAAATCTTTTTGTATTTTGAATGCAATTAATTCTCTTAGTATTTTGGTCAATGGCCATATTTTGATTGAATTACTATTTATCTGCGGATGCATTATTCTGGTAAAATTTTTGGTGGCCGTCCAAAAATTCATAGCGCTACCGGAATTGAAGGTCCACTTTGTGCACTGAACGATTTATTTTCCCATTTTCACTTCAATGTGGCTCCAGAAGCCCTCTTTCGGAGAACTTGAAATATCTTTCAATATCTCCCTTTCAGACTATTGTTTTAGCCTTGGCAAACTAACTTCACCCTTCACAAAAGTCACAAAAAGTGGCCAAAGATCACTTGCAGACTAGTTATTCACATCGGTAAGAGTAACATAATTATAAAATTAGTATTTTAAATCTCCATAATAGTAAGTTTCGTTGATAAGACAAGGATTTTATTGAGAAGATGAAGAAGTGTATACAAATGGAATTACAATTAAAAAAAGAGATTCACTTTTTAACTGACGATCAAGTTTCCATGAAAAAATACGGAAATGGTAGTATATTTGTATTAAGTTAGTTTATAATCGACGTGATGATGGTTAAAAAATCATTTTTAATATGAAATCAGGGAAATAGAATTTGATCTTAAGAAGTCAAGCTATCTTTGATTTAGAATCGGTAAAATATATTAGGGAATATAATTATGAATAGCGAAAATTAGATAAATAATTGTTAATTTTTCACTAAAGTAAATATTAAATTTAGTTTTATATTTATATATATTTATAATATATAGGGGTTTATCCTAAAGTTTATGTATAGCGATATGTATTAAACAAGTCAGTGCATCCTTAGAAACCCGAAATGATTTCGTCGCAATTTGATACCGATTGGCCGAACTTTAGTGACATATATAAGGCGGATTTTCTTTTAAGACACAGGCCATCGCAGAAAGTCACTCTGAAGTCGATTTTTATTAGGTTTTCTGAAATTGAACTCTTTGTCTGTGGGCTGTATTACCAAGTGCCCATGCCAAGTCTGCATGCGCCTCTCAGAGGATTCTCTTGTGCGAAAAAATCCCCTTGTGGCCGTGAAAAAAGGACTCTGCGCTCACTTGGCAGAAACCTTGGATCACGAACAGATGTGCAATTCAATGTTCGCTTCTTTATGGAGTTCTTTGGTAGACGGCAATTGGATACGCCGTCGTCTTATCGAGATGAAAAGAGTTGGCATCGAAATGAGTGGTCCACAGAGTTGAGATTTACATCAATTCATATAGAAAAAGTAATTTAGAAAGATTCGGTATTTCATAGGGATGTTCTACATATATTAGCTAGCAAATTTAAAGTCGGACCTTCAAATGGGAGGATTTAATTTGGAACGTTAATCAATTTGAATTTTTTCGATCTAAAATATATTCTAGGCTTTATTGGATCAAAATTCTGTAAGTGAGAAAGGATATGTATAAAATCGACATCTGATTCAAATGCACTATTGCAATACGAAAGATTCCCTACGTAATTCATCAAAGTATAGTTGTATTCTGACTTTATGTGCTCCTTTTCATATTTTAATGCTCTGCAGAGAATTTATTTTCTTTCGGTAAAAATTGTCGATCACATTCAGTCCATAGCACAAGAATTCTGAATGGACTCAGTATTCATTGCGAGGGATCATTAAATACGTAACTGCGCCTCTGAATTGTCTTTCCAAAGGCATAGAAAACAATCAAATAAGGCGAAACGATATAAAAATTATGATGAAAATCACTTTTTGTAATAATTGAATAATATTATGAATTTGGGGAATAAGTGAGATCGACTGAAGGTATTTATATTTTTCATAGAAATACGGATCTTTGATTGCCATGTTATTTAGCCATCCCATTTTTATTTAATTGTTCTCAGTCCCATTCGAGAATCCCATGAAGGAATGGAAAAACAACTTAATCAATTTCCAACCGTGGAAAATTTGAGGCTATTCTTTTATATTTCATAAACTTTATATACGTGGTTTGATAAATAGGGAGATTTCCCTTTTTTTGATCAAACCATGTACATAATTTTATTTAAAACCTTTTTCTTGGTGGTCAGCGCGATTGGTTGTAGGTGTTTAAATCTACGTCAAGATAAAATTTTCTTCTAACCTCCTGATGTATGTAAGAACTCATTCAACATCAACCATATAATATTTTTATTTTTGAATCGTTCCCATTCAAATCATAATTTATATTTCCTTTGACGTACTAGTTAATCTCTCACGATACGTAAAGAATTAGCAGCTGTAATACGACTTTTTCGCAGCACTTGGATAACATCCTTTTCCAGCGTTTTTCGTGCACCCTCACCTTTAAAAAAAGAAAAAAAGAGTTTCCGTAGGAGGAAAACGGAAAACGTAGAGGATTATAAGGATTTGAGAAATGAAATTTTCTTGGAAAATAAGTCGGAATAATTCCACGAAACAGTATTATCTCCCAGACAAATTGGGAAAATTCCTTTGGGAATATTTTTCGAGGAGACATCTGTCTCCAGCTATTATCCACTGGATTTCATTAGCAGTTCATTTTTAAGGGGTTAGACCGTAAGTTTGACGAAGATGTTTTACTGGTTTTTATCAGGATTTTTTAAGAGTAAAGATTGTTTTAACGTTGAATACAAGATTTAATTCCTTTTACTTTTTGACAACTATTGAGGTAAAACTATGAGGATCTGTTGAATAGTTGAATCATTGCCAAAAATCTCTTATTAAATTAGCGAGGGTCTTATTTCATTTGGTTTATTTATAAGTTTCGTTCCTCTCAAGGTCAACAAATTCAGTCTACACGAATGGAAAAGAATTCAATATTTTTTAAAGGATTTTTTGTCCACATTTATTAAAGCAGAAAAAGTTTTTGATCAGTATTTTAGAAATATATATTTTTTTTATTTTACACTTTTACCGTAATTAATAACGGTAAAAGTACTTCTTATTCATTCCGTTCTGATATGTCCTAGGAAACGGTCCTGTCAGCTCCCGTAGGGAGAGCAATATTTCTTTTCGGCAATTTCCCCACAAATTACCCTCCTCTTTCTGTTCCTCATCCAATAAAGCCAATTAGTTTGGACGCTAAATACCTATCCTGTCACACAATCATTTTCCGTTCCAATCTAAAGGTGTAAGACTAAAGGTCCTCTCATTAATAAATCAGTCCGTCTCGTCAAAAGACTCGCTACCCACTCGTGTCCCGAGAATAAAAAGGTCCCTGCCCATTTTCAGAGTGGAGCATCCGGCTTGGAAATTGACTCTTTTTGCCTTAAATGTTGCAAAAACGGCTGGATTTTTCCATAGGCTAATCTTTCCAGCACCAAAATAAACATTCTCCGTCATCCGCAACTTATTCAATCAAGTGGCTCCATGGGAAGATGTCACGCAGGGAGGACGACGCGTAGGAAAAAGAGTATAATAGACGAGTTTAACGTGTCACTTCTTCCCTCCTTCCTTTTGGTCGTTTTTCTGCCCTTTTCCGAGATCCTTCTTAAAAACTTTCGTTTGAAATTCCGCCTACAGCCCGCTTCTGTCCCCTTCTTCCACCTCTTCTCCCACCGGAGACTCATATGAGTGGATTGCAAGAAAAGCCAGAGAAAGAGCAAAGGTAGGAGGCGACTGGAGAAGTTTTTTTTTTCAATGGGGAAGAATCCCTGCGACACTTTGAAACCACGTTTCATTCCCGTCTCGGATCGATATCATTCCTCCTGACGTTAGGCCCGCGTTAATGTTTTCACTTCCCTTCCTCTTAGACACTGGAGAAAGGGGAACCTTCCTCAAGATTGGTCTCTCACCACATTCACCTTCATTGCTCGAGATTAGATCACACTTCTTCTACATTGAAAGGTCCAAAAACGTGGACTAAGGAGAATGATTGAAGAGTATAACGGAAGTATTTTTGAGATAAAATACGTGAGATAAAGTAAAAATGTGCATTTATAAGCATACATAAACTTCGGAAAGGATTAGTTAGTTTAAAACTGGAGCCGTTTAAAATAAATGTCTCTTTCTCCTACCATTATATTTCTATCATATGGGGATTTTTAAAAACCAATAATCGGTTGATATCATGTCAACACCTTCGAAAAAAGTGAAAGGTATCATTCATTTATTCGAGCAGTTTTTCTCCTCCTCAAGGTACCTTTCTAGGACCACTTTTCTTTTTCGTCTTCGGTACAATCCCGCCCACCATTTTTGCCTTCCACTCCGTCGCCTTTCTTCTAAATGTTTCCCTTTCACAAGCGGTTCTTTAACAGATGACACGAGCAGGTGATTCAAATGAATCTGCCTTTTATTTTCTGTTTATTCCTTTTATTTCCCTGACGTTTTTTTATTTTTGCTGTAGATCCTGCTTTCATCCGTTGCGCGCAAAAGCGATCGGCTCTTTCAGTCTTTGAGAAGAAAACAAATGACAAGGAGACATTCTTCGCGCTGTTTGGTGACGTCAGGGTCATCGGGCGCTCCGTCGAGGAGGGAAAAATAAACAAGATCGTTATATTTCGAGGATTCGATGAGACTGATATCCTATATTTTTCATATAGTTTTTCAATTGAAAGACTCCGTGATCCTATGCAAAATATTCTACGCTTCAGTAACCATTCCCAATCCTATTAATATGCCTTTTCTTTTTCATTAGATGACTGTTAAATTTTAATACAACATCCGATAATGACAGTTGTTTTGAGTTTTATATATGATATATATATGTTAAACGGTCATATAAATAATATAGAGCATATGAAAGTCGATTTATATGGAAAACACGATAATATGCCCAGGAATATTACGTTTGACGAAATCTTGAAACGAACACGATATTTATTTTGTGTTTTTTCAGAGGACGTTTTCCTCTCTCATTTGTGGATATTTTCGGCTCGTAAATGTTTAGGAATATCAGATTTAGCACGAAGTTAGATTTAAATTTTGACCTAAAAATAGAATTGGTTGTTTGATATCATAAAGCGGTTATTCTTACTACACCCTCATGAAAAAAATCAACTTCCGTATAATTTTGAATTCTATGGTGTATGTGACGTTTTTATTTAATTCAATATTCACACATCTCAATATGTGATCGCAATGGAAACACGAATGAGCAACAATATTTGGAAGGTACAGGATCATAAATTTGAAGAACGAGTAGAATATTGTTTCGCTCATATTTTATAATGATTTTGAAAGATTAGAGAACCCTTGACGTTAGTAAAAACGGCTTAAAAAGAAGATAAACCTTTTGCGGCCTTGGAAGTGACTTTGACTTCTCAAAACTCGATTGTGCTAACTGCTCTTAAATACAGAAAGGCGATCAATATTCGTTACATCTGATAAATTGTTCGTGAATTGCGTTGCGCGTGTCTTTAGGAAATAATGTTGATGAAAAACATTCCGGTAGATTCCATGGTGCGTATCGATCAAAATATTAGTCATTGTAAGATCAATTCTTCTTCTCCTTCACATTATTTTTCTCGATGATTAAAATAGACAAGCTACGAGCGGAGTGCGAAATTTATAGCCTAAATGAAGCTTTATGAAGAATAAATAACTGGAATTCTGTATTACGTAACTCAAATTTATGAGAGAACGTACAAGCGTACAATCCTGTTTATGACGAAATTTCGTAATTATGATATATATTGGACGGAGACCAATTACATTTAAAATGTATGACATCAGCTATTAATCCTTAATATTAATCCTTAATTGTCTTTTTTGATCATCACTGGATTTATCTGATATCGACATCATTTATACTTTGCAGTGTATACTCAGGCCATTACTCATTGTTCAAAAAGATGAATGTTAGTATATATACAGGGTTCATTATAAAAGTAATGCGCATGATTTCATTGTGACGCAACTCTCTATTGTTGCGTACTCGGATTGGTTGGAAAATGGGGATTGAAGTCTATTCTTTCAAACGCGCTCAATTTCAGCTCGATCCGAGCAGTGAGAGCTGTGGAACTTGTCTTTGCGTAAAGTATGTTTTTTGTCTTTGTAACACGGCGTGATGGACAGTATGAAAGTAATGCGCATTTTCTGGGAAAAATATTTTTATTGTTCCTATCGTCGCAAAAGCATAATAATTTCCAAAATAGTCCATTCCTGCATCTATGCACCTGCGGAGACGTGTCTGTCAGACCTGGAAGGCACCATAAAACTCCTCCACAGGAATGCCTTTCATAAACGATGTCACATGCGTTTCGATGTTTTCCGCGGACTCCCAAAGTTTTCCTTTCAATTCTCTCTTCAATCGAGGGAACAAAAAAAGGTCACACGGGGCTACACCGGGGCTGTAAGTTGGCTGGAGGACCACTGGGGTCCTGCTTCGGGCCAGGAAGTTGGTGACGATGAAGGCCGTGCGGCTGGGGGCGTTGTCGTGGTGGAGTTTGACCGTGTCTTCGATGTCAGCCCTCGCGCGCAGACCTTCTGCATTTGCAGATCCTCGGTCAAAATTCCATGAACCGCAAGTGTGGACAAGTTTATGGTGTCAGTGATTTGCTGGATACTCAATCGACGGTTAGAACGCAGAACTTGGCTCACGCGTGTCACATTTTCATCGGCTCTGGCCGTTGTTGGTCGTCCGGAGCGGCGTTCGTCAACGACCATCTCCCGGCCTTCCTTGAACGCCTTGTGCCTCCTCCCGGATTGTGATCTTGAAATGCAGTCCTCTTTAAAGACCTCTTGAAGCATCTGGAATATTTTGGTAGCATTCTTTCCAAGTCGCACGTAAAACTTAACGTACCGCTGTTCAAGCGAACTGTCCATCACGCCGTGTTACAAAAACAGAAAACACACTTTACGCAAGGACACGTTCCACAGCTCTCACTGCTCGGATCGAGCTGAAATTGAGCGCGTTTGAAAGAACAGACTTCAATCTCCATTTTCCAACCAATCCGAGTACGCAACAATAGAGAGTTGCGTCACAATGAAATCATGCGCATTACTTTTATAATGAACCCTGTATGATTTCTCGTTTTCTTTGATAATCATCATTATACTTATTCGTGGTTCTCGCTTATTCTCTGTTCGCAATAAAAAGAATGTAATTAGTTATCTTATTCAGAGGTGTCTTTGTTGTTTGCATTATTAACATCCAAAGTAAAAAATAATTTGCAACTTCAGCAATTCGCATATCTTATAAGACTTATCGTAATAATAGGATCATGTTCCAAAATTTATGCTGAAATAATGATACCAATATTAGTTCATAAAAAAGATATTGATTTAGCGCTAAAATAGTCGAGTGTCATACAACGATCTTTTCACAGCTGTTTCATACCTAATGCTTTCCGGGCTCTCATATTAAAGTACTGAATTACTTAAGGGGACATCGTAACTCCTCCCTTAAATTATGGTCGTAAAATTAAGTGGAGGGCATATGGTGAATACGATTTTGAAAAAAGGACTTCCGTATGTATCATAAGAGAGTGGTTTTTGCTTTGCCAATTCCACACGCTTCTTGAGCGCATGAACGTACTTAGAATTCCCACTATGACATCATAGGCATGTCTTAAACGCCAGAGGCACTTAAAGATGACAGTAGCGCAGGAAACAGTGATCCCGCTTTGAATAGGCAACATACTGCCACGCGATCTCCAATAGAAAACTTCACACATCGAGTTGTATAAAGATGCTTCTTTAATGAACCAATGATTCAACGCCATCTGGGATTCTTAAACCTCTTAAAAGCCATATATAACCATACATCCCATTAATGGAGTAAATTTAAGAAGATGCTTATGGATTTCAAGATAATATGAATCAAAGCATCGTATGTTCTATTAAAAAAGGGTGAATTTGTGATGAGCAGTTGGGGAATTTATTCGAGCACGACTAATGATGACTATTCAGTTAATCCTTCAAATATATCATGAGCTGTTTTTCTTTAAGAATGGTTCATTTAATGATTCTCAAATTAAGAACTTAAGAATGTTTAATATTATAATAATTTATAATACTTATTCAAGTTTTCACTCGTTAAAGGAAGGAAAATCTTCCAAATTCATTTAAAAGAGCTCGATGTCTGACAAAATTAAATTCTGGGTGAACAAAAAAAATTAATATTAAATAATTTTTTCGAGATAACAACGAAGAGTATGTATTTAAAAAGTTTATAATTTAACAAAAAAATAAAGGAGACTCATTGACTTTACCTCAGTTTGTGGATATTACCAATTCAATGAAAACAGCAACCAAATATATATTTTCAGATTTTTCATCAATCATGCGTAAGATAAGCTTGTGTAATCGAGTTTCAACGAACATAAGTAGTCTTAACTCCGTTACTTTACTATGAATACACATTCAATTTATATAAATAAGATAGAAAATAATTCAGGGTACTTGTATAAAATTGTATCAGAATATTCAATCAAATTGTTCAAATATATTTGACTTAAAATGAGAAAATTTTATATTAAATGTATTTTATATAATATAAATCCGTGAAAAGTTTTAATAATCCTGTTGTTGCTCGTTGAAGGATTTTATGTGATACATAATGAACCTAATCTCATTCAATCTCAAAGGAAAATAGAACGCATGAATGCAGACGTTACTGAATCCTATCTAAAATCTTCTATTTGTCAAGCAGAAGCACTGATCTATGGAAACATGGTCTTGTAAAGGAAACTTCTTACGGGATAAGCACTGCACCGCTCGTTCCATCGCAAAATACGATCTAGTGAAGGCGGCACAACCTTCTTCGGAGATTATCTTCGTGTGAGATTCGCTTTTTTGAACACTCGTTCAAGGGCAGAGCACTAAATTCTCATCCGCAGCTTCCTCCAGTTACGAAGTTATTAAAGTGCTGAGGCAATTGAAGCTACATTCCCAACATTCGATTAAAGTATTCCGATAGTCTTATCGTGGAATTCGCACGCGTGCGGAAAGATTTTGCGGCGATTTATAAATTGGAGGGAAAATTACATTCCATCATGGAATCTTGGAAAGAATCCACTCTTTTGGGAGGTTTAGTGGATTCCTCCAAAACTTCTTCGCAAGTTTCATTCCGCGGAATAATTGCATCATTTAAATTCCATTCTCTTGGAAAATTAAAATTAGGAATTGATATATTACTGGAATAAACTAGACGTAATGAAAAGTGCATGTGCTTAGCTATAGAGCTTAATTATGTTCTCTTTATAACCCATTTTTCTTTTCCTTATGTTATAATTATTCTCTCTTACTTTACCAAATAAAAGTAAAGTAATGCAAAACTAGGTTTGAGTTTTTCTATAATAAATATATTTAAATTAGAAAATGTGCACTTTTTGGTAAATCGAAAATGTATTTAAAGAAATAGTATTTAATTATTCAAGGAAAAACAGAACTATGGAAATAAGAAACTTTATTGTATTGTATCACATGTTTTCCCTCATCACAATTGGAAAGAACTCGAAAATAAAAACATACTTGAATCTATGATAATATGAAACGTTTTCCGTGTCTCTAATTATCATCCATTCAGTTAAGAGTCTCTCTTATTGGGTATGCGTGCGTATATTAATCCCGTGACTTAGGATGAATAATTTAATATTATTTCTGTTTAGCAGTTAACCATACAAATTCTATTTCAAATCGATAATAATAAAGTCTATGAATCCAAGATAGCACAAGCATCCACTAATATTTATATCATATAGGAAATAAGGCATCTTGAATTTCAAACGTCCACGTATGGTGAATTTAGCTCCACGCTATACGGTTATATAATTTTAAACGTGTTTAAAACCCTTTTTCAGCAGCTCAAATTGAAATAAATGCATTTATACACGCATTCAATTCGAAATTTGCTATTTTTTTATTTGTTCTTCATATCGAAACGTGACTCAGGTAATGTTAATAATGGAGAAAAATACGAAAAAATTTCGTGTACACCAATACACCACAATTTCAATGACATCACTGTTGAAATTTACATATTCGTCTTTCACGGGCTCTAAATATAGGATGTGTTGACCATTAATTTCAGAAGCAATTAAAACGGTATGACAAAGGGAATATGTAAACACTTTCGCAGTGCACGTTCAACGACAATTTTAGCGACTATTGCCATGAATTATTTCCATTTGAGGTGAGATTAGCGATTCTTTGTACAAGAGCTATTAAAAAATCGTTTATTTACTTTTTTAAT
This sequence comes from Pantala flavescens, assembly GCA_020796165.1. Lineage (NCBI taxonomy): Eukaryota > Metazoa > Arthropoda > Insecta > Odonata > Libellulidae > Pantala > Pantala flavescens. The sequence goes on from CM036883.1 coordinate 53,271,481, forward strand.
TTCTAATTCGACGAAGAGAATAATCAAATATTACCGAAAATGTTATGCAAATAGTTGTAAATTATATTTAATGTGTTTAGAGGATATCAAAATACTACTATAGTAATATTTATACAAATGCGGAGTTTTTTAATCACTAAAACATCATTTGAATGAAGGGAACTTTCTAATCTTTAATTTGACTTTTAAGATCGATGATAATGTACACAGATATTTACTAAGTTTTTCATTTATGATAATATACCAGCATACTATTCGCATACTTATAAATAACTTAATATGAAAAAGAGAGATTTATTTTTATAAATATATGAAGATGAATACGAAAAATGTGTTTGAAGTAAACGTATTTGCTGGAAATAAATATAAACAATATAATAAAAATAGTACTTATCAATTCGACTTTAAAGAATTAATGCTATTTTACCTTTTGTCATAGTTCATGGTCATTAAATGGAAAATCGTTAAGTAGATCAAATTATCAAAATTAAACGTGCACAGGCAGGGACATTTTCTTGTTTTGTTATATTTAAATTAGTATCCTTCGTTCATGTTTTAAATGATGGTGCATTTTACCCATAATTTCTAAAATTGAAAGGGAAAAAAGAAATATTTTGTCTGACGTGTATTATAACTCACCGTATTGTAGTCGTAGAAAGTCCTGGATTTTCCCAATCCAGGGATGTTGTCCGGTGGAGAGACAACGGCAGTCCGTGCTTCTAAATCAACGTCTACTCGCACAGGATACTGATGGAACATCACCACTTGCTGCAGAGAAATAGAGATTCAGAATGAATTTTAGTTACGAATATGTAGCCGTTATGCGGTACTCATAGTAGTCTTAACATTTCAACATCCATCTTACCCAACAATAGAAAAGTAATGTTGTAATATAAGCTTAAAATTTTACGTGTTTCAGATGGTAATTATATTCAATTTTGTTATTTTTAAGTATCTCATATTTATAATTTAAGGGCTTATCTTCGTGTTTGAGAAATGAATGCAAATGAATTGAGGAAGACTTAAAGTATGAAATGAATTTAAATTGACATCTTAATATTTATGTTCCAATTAATTAATGATTCATTTCCTTCTACGAGATTAGAGAACGCGATTTGCAAGTTAGAATTAAAGTTCTCCGATTTTAATTTCCTCGCACCTTAGAATATTAAAGCTATGTCGTGCGAGAGCGTAAATTATTCTCGAATATTAACGTCAGAATTCCATATGAGGTTGGCCGGAGTGTGGAATGTGTGAAGGAGGAAAAATGCGATCCTCTTTTGATAACTGTCACCCATAAATCATATCATCTCTTTATAACCATGGAAGATTGACGTGGATATGAATTATAGTGACTTAAGATTTAATCACGCATATTTGCCAAGATTTCCTAAAAAAATACGGGTTCAAAAGATTAAATCTGCCATTATATTACAAGAGATAAGATCGCGAGATTCTATGGATGGCGTGAAAATACTTTTATCACTTTCATGAAATGATCTTCTAGTCAAACGTTTTTTGTTAAATTCAATCGGAAAATTCTATTCTAAATTTTCCTTTCATTTTCATCTTCTCTACTGTCATTTACTGAAGATATCATAACATATTTTTCAGGAAAGTCGTTCCATAATATAATAAAAATCTGAAAATGAACATACATAATTCCGATAGAGATTAGAAAAGGATTAAAGGTTTTAAAAATCTGTAATAAAAGTAAGTAAGTAAAAGAAGTAAATAATGTAATCTGTCATAAAATAAAATTCTGTAACTGTAAAAATGAAATTTCTTCATCGCTATAATATGTTGATACAAAGAGATTTTGATGGTTAAAGTAAAAAATTTTTAAAAATCAGTATTTTAATTACAATTAAATCATTCATTAGTTAGTTTATCTTTATCTTTATCATTATCTTTTGCATGATGGCTTTTTTTCGGTGAAGAGAAATCAAGATGGATATTTAAGGATTCCAGTTAAGGCTCTTATTATAATAAAATGTGAAAAATAATAATAATAAAATAATAAAATTCATCGATGAACCATTGTTTGTCAGGTACATGTAAAGAAATATATTTTGAAAGTAAATAATACACTCCCAGGAATTTGTTGAATATATACATTTTTATTGATTAATACCTAAATAGTATTTTAATACTTCACAATTTTTTTTGTCTTTGAGAATTTTAATACTTCAATTTTTTAATGCTATCAAAGGTCTTACTGAGTGAGATATATCGTAGACGAACAATTGGTGAACACGAATATAACGATGAACGAATTTAAAATTGAAGGGTAATTTTGAGATTTATAAAAGAATTTAATTTTAAAAAATAGAATTTGATTTTTAAAAATAGAATTTTATTTTAAGAAATAGAATTTAATTTCTCGGGAAAATTAAAATAAACTATTTATAGAATCAAATTCTAGGGATATGTGCTTCTTAATTGTGAATATTGTTAATTACCATCGGTGTAATTCATTCATTCAGGATTTCAGTCACATTATTATATATATACATTCGAAAGGTTGTAAATCAGAAATTATCAACATGAATGATTGTAGTGACGTTTTTCTCAAATCTAGAATTGAAATTAAAAGGATGTAGTTTTTTATGCTACCAATCTGCTACATGAAAATGTCAATAGACCCATTGGACCATTTTTATAGCAAGACCTCAACAAGAGGTTTTTCTTATGAGTCTGCAACACCATTCATGCCTTCTTTTGCAAAAAGGTCACTGCTTCAATTCTATCGCGTGAAAGAGGGATTTTTTTCAATCACAAATGTCAAATGACGACCTTCGTCCAGAAACACTTAATGTTGAGTAACAGTTTGTATATAATACTCTATGAGCATATTTAGTGTCACTTTCTGTGGAATAAAAACACTCAGATGATGTAATTTATAGTTTCATCACTAGAAATCATTTGTAGCGGAAACCAAGTCGTTGTTTCCAAGCGATAATTTTTCAGTTATTTTTGATTTATTTATTTAAGTAATCGATGATATTAATTCAATGGATCATTTGAACTGATATCTTATAAGTCCTATCCAGTTACTTTAATCAGAATCCGTGACAATAATATAAGTTATTCTAATATCAATGCCAAAAAACAATCAATACAAAATATTGAATCCGAAGAATTCCAAAATTAACCTTTGATATTAACCTATGATCTATGTGAGTTGATTCAAAAAAGTATCATAATCAACGGCTAGTAACGTAAAATATGAGCGAGTTTTAAATTTGCTCAAATTCAATGGCAATGCATTTTTTTGCCTCATCCTATTATTTGGTATTTATTAAGCATTTTTATATCGAAATATTTGAATTAAGCCCTCCAATTTAGGATGAAAAGTGTGTGAAAATAAAAAACGTAAGGGTACTAATGGATACTGAGAATCTTAATGATGCCTTGACACAACAATTGATCAAAATTATGAAAGACATTGATTAAACAATTTCAAACATACGGAGAGAATATCATGTCTGCATTTAATATTCAAAATAAATACGATTGAAAAAGATCCTCATCTTGACTTCGAATTCACACCCTAAGACAGGAGTTTCAATTTTTTTCAAATTTTCTCTTCTGGATGTTAACCGAATCCCTTCCATAATGCACACAATCTGCGTAAAGAACTTGGGCGATAATTTTCTACGAAGCTGGATTCTTCACAAAGGATCGGATTTATTTATTTATTAAAATTTATTCTCCACAACTCCTCAACTTTAGCTGGTGAAAAGAATTGTCGCAAAAACTGACGACAGAATTCAGGGCCACGAAGGGAGGCTGAAGGAAATTCTTCCTTAACTTTTCTTTTTCATTTTAAAATATTCCGAAAATTTACTCCGTTTCTTTCCAAGTCCTTATGATATAAGCTCAATAGGCATTCATCAACGGGTATATGATATTCATTCATTATTATTCCGTTTTCTTTTGAGACAAGGATTTTGAAAGACGTGCATTAATACACAAAGAGATTCTACATGCGCGTTGGATGTATTTCGCAATGAAATACCAGTGCTTTATAAATACTTTATAATTTATTTTAAAGTTTGAGGGCGATCAAAGAAAAATTTTTAAATGTGAAATGGGTAAATTTTACGGGAAAACGGTTTCTGATAAAATTGTTCTTCTCGCCACTGAATTTGCTGTTAGACTGAAAGGGTGATATTTGTGAAAGCATTGTGGAATAAATTTCTGCTACCCTTTTTACCTCCTTCACATTGGAGAGATTATTTAAATGTTGCAATTAACAAAATTGTTTAATGCGTATGATTTCTTGCTGTTAGATTGTAAACGTTTTATGATCAAAGAAACCTATACTTTGAAACAAACAAAAACTTGAATTTGAGGAGTAGAATAGCTAAGTTGTTGAGATAGTATTCACTAGTTATGTTTTAGTTGCGAGTAAAAATTTAAGTGTAGCCAGGTGGTGTAAGGTGGTAGTCCATATGGTAGAGTATGAGTATGTGTTGGAGATGATTTTTGATACGAAATGAATCCTTCACGAGGGAAAATTCCATGTGGAGAACCTTTTATTCTGAGATGTCAAAAGATAATTATAATATTTCGAAGTTAACTTCATAAATATTCGCTAGAAATTAGAACCAATAATTCATATTCACGCTCTCATTAGGGTCAGTAATTATTTATTTCTTTTAGAGAAAAATATGAATTTTAACTTTTATTTAATTTATTCCCGTGAAAATATAAGAGTTTTGTACAAAATATAAATGATAAAATAAAATTGAAACGCTTGAATTTTTAGGAGACTTATAAAAGAGTTGACTAATAAAATCAATTTAGACACTAAAGAAGGAGGATTGGTAAAGGATGAATAACATAACAATGTAATTGGATACAATGCACGATAGCCTTTGTAAGACATATGTGATTGCAGAATGTGTCCTAGAAAGAACTAATCGACCCACAGATTGTCAGATTGAAAAGCAGGCAATAGAAGATATAGTTAATTTTCTCTAAGTCATGATGATTTATAAAAAAAAGGCACACCGATTGCTTAGCGTATTAATTTAATTATTTAAACAGTTATTAACAAACGGGATCGGAATTTTAAATTAGGAATTCTTTCAAACAATTCCAGGATTAAAAATTATTCCCTATTGAAAAAAGGAGAGCAGTTGGAGTCTGTGAAATTAAATTATAAAATATATTATTCGTTTTCTCTTCTGGTATGACCCATTCTATTGCTCAAGGCGATACATAGAGATCTAGAGCTCCATTCCTATAGAAGATGCAGCTTCCTCTCATATGTCTGCACTCTCAAAAGGGATAAGTACATGTCATTGGCAGTTCTGTTCATACTCAGTAATTTTATTCACTCGAGATTGAAGAGCTTTTGTCAACTCTCCAATTAAGAACAAGGCTATTAACAATTGGCTTGCATAGTTGAAATTGAACAATTATTTAGGACTTTGAAGGCATGTACAAAACACACAACCAAATGTCAATTGGTGTATATTTAAACTTAGGTGAAAATTGATAATTCTTTACATAAAATATTTTACCAAAAATCGTTGACCATTAAAGCTTAGTTAATAAATTAATTAGCTTAAAATTAATAAAATTAAAATATTATCTGCCACAAATTGATACAGAATTTTAAGACATTTTAGCGGTATTGAATGTAATATATGAAACATAAAATACATTTAACGAATTATTTTTTCCTTCTGGTAAGAAGATATCGGTCAATAAAGAGCACAAACTATATAAATAAATCTAATAAAGAACACTTCTCATAACATTTAAATAATTTCGCGATAAAATCTTTTAAAATTGTAATTTATTATGTTCTTACATGTGACTTCTCATATATTACATCTGAAATTTAATCATTATCTTCAATATCCCATTGAAATGTCTTAAAAGAGAAATTATTCATGAAAAATCAATTTTTTAAGCATAATTCGGCATCATTAATATACACGTACTCCTTTTTGGTATTATTCTCAGAATAATGAAACAAAATTTTCACTTTACAAATAATATTTTTACAAAATTTTCACGTATCTTAACTGAAAAATTAAATCAATCGGATTCCCTATGCTAATCGTAATATTTACTCAATGAAAAACACTTTTATTGAAGATATAATTTAAGACTATGATGGTGGGTGGCGTTCGTAAGCAAACTTGAATGTATGAACGTCAGTTCAAATCAAAATATATCTAGAATATCAAGAGATGGTTTCACATCTTCGTCACTCAAACGAAACTCAATTTTTACTTCATCTTTAAATGATTTCGATTCGCGATGAGGATTAAAATGTCGTAATCACGGATAGACCAAATGAGCGAGCCTTGACTCACGGTGAAACGACATCATCTGTTCAATTTGACCATTTCCGGAGGAGATGTGTGGAACCTCGTGTGAGGATTGCGCGTTTGTCTGCAACGCGCTCACTTATTCCCGGTACAGAAAAAGGCTTTCTATGCATTATGAAAAGCTCGGATGCATTCCAAGTCGTTTGAGTATGCCGATAAGGCATTCTTGGTATCCTATAGATGAACGAGTGAGGAAGTAATCTCGTTTCAAAGGGAAAACAAACAAAATTTCACATTTGTTTGTTTTTCTCTTCGTTACGGACTCTCGCTTGCAACCACCTCGGCCAACTCCGCCTATTTAATCTCGCTTTCCTTCATTTCGTCTGCTTTTTCCGAGTGTTTGCGTTCGCAGTTCAAACACCAGGGGGTTGCGGCAAATATACATGTTTTCTCGGTTCAATTATCGCTATGGTTAATAATTTAAGGAAGCCTGGACGTTATCTTTGTATCGTATTTACTTTGAGTGATTTCATTTAAATATTTGCAAACCACCACATTGGTTAACTTTTTCGTTGCTAGGGGGAATGTGCTTAGTCCAGGATCGTTTATCAGTTTCATAAAATTCTCAGTATCCTTTGCCCTTAATCTGGATGTTAATAACTTCAGAGTTTTTTCTCATGTGTGTATTTATATAAATATAATAAATAAAATTCAACTTCCCTCGAATTATTTCCAACAAAATTATTTTCGTATATTAATAAAATTTTCCATAAAAGGATAATAATATGAGGGTTTCTTTAAGTTTCAGAGGGGTTGATGTTGGAAAAAGTATGGTGTGTGGTTATGCGAGAAAATAATTAATGAGAAATATATCCAAAAGACCAGTATAGAGTTTTCAATTTCACTGATCATTGAAGAAAACAAGATCTTAATTCAGGTAAATTTTGCTGTGTTGATACGAATCCTTTCATACGCATCCGGCGTTTTTTATTAAATACCTTAATGAAGTACTTTCTTTTGGCTTTAGAGAGAAAGTAGTTTATTAGAATGTATATGAGGATTGAGTTAGTTTCTAGATCCATTTACATATCAAGAACGATGCAGGCAAAGAGTACGAAAGAAATTGCAGTACAGTATCCTTTCAACCTGGAGTAAGTGGCAAGTATAAATTTGTTTTTGCCCCTCTGATAAAAAATTAAAATTTGATTACGAAATAGCCTTAAAACATTTATGAATAAACATTCCACAATAATTTCAGCGTAACTCCGCCTGTGAATACGATAGAGACAGAAGCGATAGATAATAATAAAGGTATCACTAATAAACGAAGGAAGATCATCCCGTTCATTGCTGCAGACCCCTAATCAGATGAATAAATGAAGCGTAAAGAATTCGCACGTCCATTTCGAATCCATCTTTAATTTGCATCGGAACCGCTGCAGTTGAGCATCCATAACCATCTGGAGAACTCAAATTGTTCCTCTGGGACTGGTTTTCCCTCATTTTAATATTTCAGGGGCGAATGAATAATAGCTCCCACAGGAACCCATCCGATGCGCATTCACCCAAACACGCTCTCCGCAGTTTCAGGCGCATTTTGTCGATGAATAACGTTGCGGTGTTTTTGTGGCTTTTCCGCCGATTCTCCAACTGAGCGATTCTTATCGAGGTCTTGAGCACTGCTGTTGCCGCGTATCGAATTAATGCAGTCGCCTCGTGTTCAGTGACGCTCCTTGCTTTCGTCACTGCGAAAACAATGTTTGCGAGACGACTTTATACTGTCCAATTCTAGAATGCCTTTCAATACTTTTTGCTCACATTGTATCACAAATAGAGCTGAAATAAGCTTTGATTGACTTTGCGTATCTTCCTCATTATTGTCGTGACGTGAAATACAAATGGGTTTGAGTTTTCATCAATAATTTAAACTCTAGAAATGTAATGAAAATTGTTATTGCACTTAATGCTAAATTTATTTTTCTTCGCAAGAGATATTTATAGTTCTGTTCGTGCATATTTTATAAAAGTGAGGAATCTCATCAGTGGCTAGTTCGCGACATTCCCTCTCCTAAAATACATAATTCTGTTTGTTAGTTAATATCGGAGAAGCCGAGTTTCGAGCCTCCAAATTGAATAATTTATGAACGTTCTGTCGTCAAACATCATAAATTTATCACGAGACGTCTTTTATTTCGTGTCTTTAATTCTCGTACTACATATCAGTGGCTAGCGAAGTTAAAATCGCCTGAATACTATTATTATATTATACATAATATGTACTCTATATAATGTTCTATACAAAATATTATGATATTTTATGAGAATATGCCATATTTTTAAGAACCAGATCAGTTACTGTTGTAATGAATTAATGAAATACTAAAGCTGAGGGTAGAATAGGAAAGTAGTGGTCATCTTATGAATGAATTGGAAGACTGAATTGTCCAGTGAAATCTGAATTTATGAATTATCAGGAGTAATTATTTAAAAAAACATTCATTTTAATGTTTTAATTGCATCATTGGAGGGACTTATGGGTAACTATTAATTAACTTTTGGTAGTTTTCAGTAAATGTACCGCCACTTTAACGATATTTCGATGGAAATAATATGGCGTTAAATAATTTATTGCTACGATAGTCTCGATAATAGAATATATTAATTTAAGTAACAGAACGCGGGAAAATCGTTCTGACCCAATAGCTCTGTAAGATCGACTAGAAATCGCCCAATTGATTCCCATCAGGAAGTCAAGTGCGTGGGAGACCACTCACCCACACAGTTAACTGGTCGAGGCTGCGATACAAAGCATTCCATGAATATGAAAGTATAGCAAAAGCAACATCGATAAGATAAACAAACAGGTAAAGTTTTTTCTGAGTTTCTGAAATTTGAATGTCTAACTATTTCTGTTTCATTGTACGCTGAAAACAAAATAGCGAATGGCAATTAAAAGGTTTGATTCTTCTCTAATCATTTTCTTGAATCTCACTAGTATAATTTATCGAGCTGTTTTATCCATTTCGTATCTTTCCTGAAGAACTATCACAGACCTCAGTAGGAACTCCTTGAGGTAGATACTAATCAAGACAACAAGCACTTCATTAAGGGAAACTTGTATGCAGTGAAATCGAGATATAAAGGTAAAACAAGAGGCTAAATTTTTTACCCTATATATAATTTATCTCCTGGGAATTGTTTATATAAGAATTGAATTGATTTTTAGTTCTTCTGAGGACCATATATAGTATGATAATTTCGCAAAATAAAAGTAATTTTGGCGTCAGACTGAAGTGTCTCGGGGGTTTATTTAAGGAAATACAGCATCAATTTATTTCTGTAACGCATCTCAATATTTTTCGAGTCTCATTGTCAGTATCTTCCTCACGGTTCAGAGAAATTAGGAAACCCAAAGCGAAGATTAAAGAACAGTGGCTGCAGCTGAAGCTTCCAAAACACTGAAAGAAAGTTTCTATGCCTTCCGCGTGAGAGGTTATCGGGAAAAATTCTGCTTTTTTTTCTCCTTTGGTTTTCAAGGAAATATTGAGTAGATAAATATTTGGGTCGAAGGAAATGAATTGATCGACGGTTTCAAAGCGAATTATTGTTTCGCTGAGACAGAATTCTCAATATATTCGCAACCATGACGGAAGGACTAGTTTTGGCATTGTAAAGCTCCCGATTGATGCTTAAAGACACTGCTCGTTTCTATATATACCTAAATTTAAATATAATCATGATTCGGGGTTATTTTTTGGTATTTATTGGCCTATATTTTCGATATTCCGAGATGTATTTTCCTTTACACTCTAGATATTTCATTTAAGGGGATGAAAAGCAGGATGTTGGCCTACATTATTGTTAAAGCCTTTAATAGAATTAATAAGTCTTAATGACAGGGCAAAGGGGTTTTGATTTGAGTAATAAAACGACGTCACAGGAAACGGGAGAATGGAAAGTTAATAGGAAAGAGATGGATAAAGAAAGTACTTGATGGAGTATATACGGGAAGAGGCGAAGGAAAAGAAGTAGAAAGTAAAATATGGTTCAAAGGACCTTATTTGTAAATGGCTGCATAGATGTTAAATAGAGGATTCTGGAAACCCAAAGTGAGTTAAAAGAAACGTAATAAAAGTATTAAATAACAGAAGGGGTAAAATTAGACACAATAATTTGATTGACCATCAATTGCACGATTAAAAAATAAAAGCAAAAGTTTATTACTTGGTGGATAAACGGATGGATATGTTGCGATGTTTGCTTGAAAATACATTTGAATAACCTGCATTACTATTTTCAGCGTATTTTATGAAAGAGATGAAATGTGAGAATTAACAAGTAATCGTACTAACGTATTAAAGTGTTTAAGGAAGTTGAATACTTATTCATGCAAAAATATTCTACGTGTTTCTGTAAGATTGAAAAAGGCTGAAAATAGCCTCCGATGGATGGAGATGCACGAAATCGCAGATAAAAGAGTATTCGATTTGAAGATCCTTTATTTTTAAACTTCGTCCGACGAAGCCATCGATTCGGTGAAAAAAAGGTCCGAAATGCGCTTCGAAAATAATTCATTTTCGGCGACGGATACGTGGTCGACTTGTACATCTTCGTGCAATAATAAAATTACGATTAGCCGCGGTCGCTTGGGCCCGAGGTTTTTTAAAGGGAAAGCCTGTCAATACGTGTAAATTTATCGATCCCTCTCCGTTTAAGGAGAGCGGTGGTGTTTACCCACTGACGCTTATCCAGAGCAATAACATTTTAAACCGGGGGTGCGTCCAACTTGGGCTAAACACTTTACGGAGAGCAAACTATTGGAAAATTCAGACGAGATTTACGAGTATTCTCGACCAAGTTATAATCGATCCCACCGATACACTCGGATATTATCATCCAAACTTTGGCAATTTTCTCGCGATTTTTCCTCGGAGTCATTTATCATGGGCTCGTTTGATTAAGTACTCGCGAATGGAACGACATCTGGCGTGCGTTTCTCGAGATCTCAATTTTTCGCTCCTTTTTTAACCCTTGACGGTTGCGTAATAATGACGGAAGGAGTATCAAAAACTCCTTTTGTTTCTCTCCTCAATTGAACTGCCTCTGAAAGGAGTCGTTTTGCTGCTGTTATCGAGGAAAGACGCAATCGGCACATTAGGGATATCGGACGTAAATTCGGGGAGAGTTTTATTCTGGAAAAATTTAATTTGAACCGTTATTTCGAATGGAATGAAAACTCGCTCTGATCTTTAACAGAAGTGGATTAAGGCTGCTGTAGCGCTCGCCGAAAACGGCCGTTTTAAGCCTGTCTCATTTCCAAAATTACGAGATTAATATTCATTGTAGAGATTTCCGGTTTTCAACATTTGCAAGAGAAATGATTGATACCGTACTTTTAGTTTTTAGAATTTAAAATTAAATCCTTTTATGGACGTTGAATGCTTTGGAATTCGGAAAAATTAGCCTCTTTTTCATCACAATTCACTCGCTTACTATGAAAAAATTTGAAAAAATAAAAAGACAAAACCCGACATCAAATCTTGCTATAACGGTATGAGAAAACATGTATGGGGGTTACAGATCAAAATCAGCTGTTATTCGGGAAATGGGAAACCTCTGTCGAGGTAGCTGATTGCGCGACCTCTACACAGCCTGAAAGTAGGGGAAAGGACTCGGAGGGGAAATTCTCCGAGAGACCGCGATCAGGGTGGCAGCCGTGTTCTTATATTTTTGAAGTGAAGCGGTGGAGACCGAACGGTCTCCTTCACCGTGTGATTAGATAAGTCAATTCGCTATGTAATCCATACGACTATGAGCGTACGAATTTAGTTACAATGTTGTGGGAACCTGGACTGTAGTTCTGCGCTTCCTCCTTGGAACGTGAATGTGACAATCGAGCATTACGCAGAAACACAGACTTTTCCCGACTAGTGCCTTTTAACAGTAACATATTATAAATAAAAATATATTTGGAAGAGTAATCATACTCTTTGTTTAGAATAATTTAAAGGTAGAAAAATTATTATTAAAAATACCAGTACTACACTATATAAAAATTATAATTAAATAGAACTAATAATCATTACTAAATAATAATTATTAAACAAAACTAATAATTTTTACTAACAAGGGGACCTTTAGGACTGCGGCACGGGATATTGGATAGGACCGGTATGGATGTGTAGCTTAGATATTACTTATAACAACCTGAAAATACAAGGGGCCAACGCTCCCTCCTTTATCTGTAATTAATGTTTAAAAATCGTCAATTCTAGCCGCTTCCAATATAACCCTCCCGGGTATCTTTGGCTAAACAAGCGAGTGATTGCGTGGTGCTAGCATGTCAGATTCATAACGCCGTTGTACGTGGTTCGAATCCGGATTAAATTCTTTGTTTTTTTTTTCTTCAATCACTTTTTTTTTTGGAAAACATTCAGTCAATTTAAATGCTTGTTTTATTATTTTATTTTTCATGGCTCATACAATTTAAACATATTTAAAATAAAAAAATTTTAAAGGACCGTAGCAGATAAATGTAAACGTTTTAATTGCGTTACCAATATGTAGAATATACATTATTCCACAGAAATACACCCCAATGTATCAACCGTCTAATAGGTATTTTTACGGATAAATTTAAAATGTAATCAAAAGCATACAAAACTCTCAAGAGGTGATTTCATCAGCAATATATGTATATATACATGTACATGTATATATAATTGTACTTCAGTCGCTTGTATTTCAATGATCACCCAAAAATATTTGAAACATTTCATGAAAAGAATTTAAACTTTTCAAAAGTATCAATGTAAAAAAATATTTATAGTATAATTTCGAAGTAACCAAGAATTTACTGCTATTCAAAAATTAGTAATGTGTGGATGATATTTAATTTAATTACAGGTAGGGTTGGGATTATAATTGGAGAAAATTTTCCTTGTGTTTTGGTATCTCCAACGACCCTTTTTATTATGAGACACAATTAAAACGTTTACATTTATCTGCTACGGTCCTTTAAACTTTTTTATTTTAAATATGTTTAAATTATATGAGCCATGAAAAATAAAGTAATAAGACAGCAGTTAAATTGATGAAATGTTTTCCAAAAAAAGAAAATGATTGAAGAAAAAAAAAAACAAAGAATTTAATCCGGATTCGAACCACGTACAATGGCATTATGAATCTAATATGCTAGCACCACGCAACCATTTGCTTGTTGAATAAAATTTGCCGCGGGTGTTATATTGGAAGCGGCTAGAACTGACGATTTTTAAACATTAATTACAGAGAAACGAGGGAGCGTTGGCCCCTTGTATTTTCAGGTTGTTATAAGTAATATCTAAGCTACACATCCATACCAGTCCTATCCAATATCCCGTGCCGCAGTATTAAAGGTCCCCTTGTTAGTAAAAATTATTAGTTTTGTTTAATAAATTGTAAAATATAAATTATTATTATCGATAAATTAATTTTACATTAAATATGTAAAATTATTTTTGAATTCCGAATACGGATATTTGTTCAGAATTATTAGTTACTAAAATGCTCTGTTCAAAGATCATCACGAAGAGCAAATCGAACCCGGGACTGCATCGATCGAAGTCGTACGGACCTCAATGAGAATCTCTCCACTATTTCTAAACCCGAATGAGACTGTTCTGGGATAACTTATTCGTCTTCTGCGAGCAAACGAATTTCGAAGATAACACGATACTTATCAATGTATCAATTTCAGTCTTGCTTGCTACTGTGAAGTGAAGAGGCTTCCCACCCCTCCAACCTCGTCTCAATCGCCAGTTGGTGCCAACCGCTTCAAAAAAGTCAGCAAATGATCCTCCCTGTGTTCTGTTAGTTCTCTAAGTTACCACTTTTCGTGCTCTGAGACGCGACCGTTAAATTCGGAAATCTCCGAGCGCTACAGCAGCCTTAATCGTTCGCGATTGTGGAAATCTCTCGGAAAGGCGGAGAAATTGGGGAAGTGGGTAAAAGAAGCCATTTGAGAATCCAGTCGAAGGTTGGGAAGCATTACATCCAATAAGAAGAGGAAGCTCGCTTTAGGGTCACTCGATGCAATTGTGTTTCACTCGTCTCGCTATGGAATTTCTTTGTCGGTCGATGAGAGACGTACAAATAAAAAGAGATCTACCGATTGTTTTTATAAAATTCTACTATTCGTTTCCTTTAATTACGAATCGAACAGATAACCGCACTAAGTATCGAGTAATTCTAGTGAACTCTGAGAAACAATGGCTCTACAACAATGAGCTTTTAAGGCAAATAGAATCCTTCAAAAGATAAGGTCCTCTCTTATATTTTAATTCGATCAATGGTTAATCCTCAGTGATGGAGGAATTTTTAAAATTACTAAAAGAAACCTCCCATACATTACGCGATTTGATATGGAATTCTAATTTTCAGTCAGTTTGGAAAAATTACTAAATAAGATATTTACGATATAAGAATTTGAAAAAAATTTAAAGGTACAATTTTTTAGTCAAGCCCATATATTAGAAGTGATATAGTTATTTCTCTTAAAGATATAATGTGTCTTAAAGGTAACAAATGCGTAAACAAAGGTTGCCGTACCTTAAGCGGGGATTTTAAAAGATTATACGTGAGACTTACGGAATATTTAATTTTACTATCACAACATCAGGAGTGTAGATAAGAGTGGTAGAGTCTAGAAGGATTTGAACTTTTCATTGATGAATAATGCAAACGTGCTGTGAGAAATGTATCTCGTAAATAATTACACAAAATGGAAATTACTGCATTAAAGCTGAAAGTCGAAAACACGCAATGTTTCACAACTGTAAGGAATGAAAAATTTAAATATTTTTCTTTAATTTTCAAGAGAAAAAAGAAAACGCTGCAGAAGTGACGCTAGAGGATTAATATAGTAATTTAAAGAGTGATGTTTGTAACTTTTGAAATAAATTTATTTGTGTTTGTTCTCAAATGCCTAGATTAGTAAATGGAGCCATGTTTCATTATATCATGGGGATGATAGGTTGTAAAAGAATATGGGAACTCTGAAAGAATGTGTAATTAAATGGCAGTTGCAAAGGAAATAATTGGATTATTTACGATAATAATATATAGATATAATAGCAAAGAATAACATCACATAAATATGAATTGAGTAAGAAGAATGAATTAATTTTTTTATTAAAAATGCTGGTTCGAATCGTTTTTAATTCTTAAAAATCTCAAGCATTATTTAGGAGTTAAATAATAAATACCGCCAATGAAAAACATTTAAAAATTTCCAGAATAAAGTAGCTGACAAAAATGGGTCTAATTTAGGGAGTCTTTCCTCTTCGACTTAATGCATTGAATCAATAAAAAATTCGATAAGCTCTGATTAAATTTTACCCTCTTAACCGTGATTCTACAAATCTCCGTAGCGAACGACAAAAGGGAATTGATTGACGGAAGCGGCAAATCGGCACATCCCACACAAACTGTCATGTAAATTTTTCTCGAAGCCGCTGATCATGATTAAAGAGAGGTCATCATGGTGGTCGCAGAGATAGGCAAGATTCTAAGCAGCAGTTTGGGAGTACTGATAAATTTAGCAGTAGTTCAGCTGAACGGGAAGGCAAATTTCCTTGAAATATTTGAATCGATTCTGTAAAGACAATAATAATGAATGAGACGTCATTTAGTTTGAGAACTTTGAAAGTTTCCGTGATAGCCGACAAACATTTGAATGAATTATGCGAAATACAGATATGATGTTCGTCCGAATCCAAACTTCATTAGCGGTAGCAGTTACGTACAGGCTAAATTATAAATTGGAATTTATGGAGAACGAATCAAAGATAACGCCAACATAAATAGCTACAAATTTCTTGATATGGCAATAATTCTCTGTAGTAGATACCATAGTATCGAACTACAGAATACTGTTTCTACAATCGAAGCAGTCGCCTTACTTTCAGGATGTACGACGTCAAAGTCAAATAGTATGGCCAAAGTTTCCGAAGCTCAAATTTCGATTGCCTCTCGCATCGGCACCCTTTGGGACCCTTACCTTCTGCACTTTCCCGCAAACGCCCGCGGCAACCACCCACAACACCAGCAGGGTCGTAGCCGCAGCTCCGCCGGGAACCCGGCACCTCCGCACCACTGAATCGGCCGCCATGTGGGGAGTCCACCACACAACCAAACAGACTGACGAGGACGCACTGCAGGCGTAGAATGACTCCTCTTAATAGGAAAACGGGCAGATCCCCCTTCCCTCCCCTCGCAGAAGGACCAATAATAAAAAAAACAATAATGAAAACGCTCTCCTCCACAATAACACGTCTGCGTTAAAACCCTTGAGGGACTGCTCTTCCGGGGTGATCTCCTTCCTTATAAGAGGGTGCCTTCCAGAAGAAGGGGGACGCCGTCAGTGGACTCCGAGAGGATGAGGCGTTGCGTTCTGCGGAAGGCGGAGGACAAACTGATGTAGGCGAAGTGTCTGGGGATGAGGGGAGGAGGGGAAGGCGCGGAGGGGGAGGGGGACGGGAGTGGGGGGGAGTATGAATGGACAGTGGATGGAAGATTATGGGGAAATTTAGGAAAGCGGTGAATGGAATGGGAGGAAATTAACGAAGAGAGCTGGAAACGGGGAAAAAAGAGCTTCAATGAAGTTGATAATCCCCAAGGAGACGAGAAGAAAGTGTTGTTAAGGACGTGCGGATTGAGAAGCGAGTTAGCTAAAGATTAGGGATCAAGAAAGTTGGAGGAGATTCGAAGGCTTTTTGGTGGAACAACTGGCATTTCCTTCTAATGAAACATCGCTTTCCGATTTATCGGTTGCATTCGGAGTGTGTTTAAGGGATAAAAAGATATATAGAAATAAATGTTCTGATAAAAATCGTTCTTTTTGCCCCAAATAGTTCTATTCAATGTACTAATTGGTCTTTTAAGTCTTGGTTTCTCTGTAGTCATTCTTATCCGAGAGGAAGTTACATTTTATCAAATAGAAGTAGATTATCTCAAACATTGTACATTGTATTTTTTCATGTACATTTATAAATTTGATATACTCCAGCTAAACTTTGCGGAAGTAACTAATTGAATGGAGAATACTTAGTAAGTTCCGGAAAAATTATTTCCGTTTAAATGTCTTTAGAAGTTGTTAAGTATTCTTCGTTTAATTATGTTTTATTTGTCTTAAGGTTCTTTCCATGAGACGTAGTATTAAGAAAATTTTTCATTATAAACTGATGTGGAAAATGCTCTGTCACAATTATATACTTCATTATTTCTTTAGTTGGGATTGTAGTTCGTTATCTAAGAACAATTTTTCATGGTATTGATTACCTGTTGTCACTTGTTTCTGAATGGGATGGATATGGATAATCGATGACTTACAATATAAAACTAAATAATGATTTTGATTTTATATATTTCACTATTTTTAGCACCGGATTGGTATAATTTGTATCTCCTACCAATAATATTTACTTATACGTTTATATCTATAAGTTAAAAATTTTTAATCGATCGATTGTGTGAATAAAATTAAATGAAAATTTTCCATAGATGGTATTCATTAAGCATTGATGCAAAATTAGTAGTGGCGATCCAAATTGCGTATCTGATTACATATACAATGTGTCATCAAGTCAGATTCTATAGAAGAATATATCTACTTTAAAGCGAACTAAAGTTTGACTCCTGAAGCACCTATATCATAATATTTCCATGGAAAATTCTCTCGCAATCAGAAATAGCAGTGTGAATTTCCAAGTGACGCAGATATATACGCCTCGAGGTATCAAAGCAGATGCGTGTAATAATAGATTCTCAATAGCAACTTCTGGAGCATTTCCATGCATCTACATAATTGCGTGTTTATTGATTTCATTTCTTCTATGAATTTTACTAAAGTCAATTCAAAATACTCAAAATACCCGCATACATAATCCACTGTAATTCAAGCAGTATTTTCGAGTCTTTTGGTGACAAATCTTGCCACATTTAAAACGCTCCAGCGCTTTTTTCGGACGACATGAAGTTATTATGAATGCCTTTTATTTATTTAATTCTTGACCTTTCGCAAGGATTGACTCTCGGCTGTTGGCAACAGATACCACCGGAAAACAATACGTGCGATCACTTTAACGGAGCAGATGAATGCTGTAAGAGAGTTCAAAAATTATATGAAAGGAAACTCTTACCCTCTGTCAAGAAATTCTGTAGCTCTACATCAGCATAAACACTTCAAAAACTCATGACAGAAATATGCACTGAGAATCGCATGACCTTTGAGGGAATCTATCTCTTCTGAGTTCACTTTCTGCGCATCTGCTATGAACTTTTGAAACTTTTGTAGCTAGGTAAGGTGGCTGTATTTACTTAGAAGATGAGTACTTCACCAAAGAGTAAGGTATGAATACAGACGAATCAAAGGCCTCCGCCCAAAAGGAAGTGTAGTTATTATAAAGAGAACGCTTAACTAATATAATTTTTGGATCGAAACGAATTTAACGTAATTTTATTCGTTAAAAAAGAAGAGCGAAAGAAGGAGGAAAATGGACCGAACGAGAAAAATGATGTGCGACACTAAGAAGAAATTTATTTCAGAGCGAAAGATTGATTCGAACGAAACCTAAAAAAATTCACGAAACCGCTGATCACAAAGCTTTGATTAAGAATCGGAGAAGTGCTTAAAATTCGCGCTATTAAAAATTCAGAGAGACCAGGATCCGCTTTAATAACTATTCAAACTCTTTCATAAGCCGTACTTTTCCATCCACAATTTGCACTCCCGCGGGAGGTCGTCACTGTGACGCATCGATGTGTTTGGGACTCAAATCGGTTTTCGCACAGTTAAAAATGCCAACTCGAAAGCCTTCATTGGCTCCCTCTATGTAAACGGAGCGAAAAAATATTGGCGGCAACACGTGCGAATTATCCCACGATAACCAAAAATAGACGGAATTACCAGACCTCTCGTCTTCTGACATTCGAATCGACATGTCGCATCGAGTAGCCCTTTATCGCAAACGCCGAATGTCAAATAGTGTCAATAGGAGACGGGAGATCGTTGTCAATTGTTTTGGTACATTGCGAGGGGACATTGATCATTCGGTGAAATTCGTGGTTCAAATAGTAATCCGCCTCAGAGCCAATCGCCTGAAAATGATTGGTTGGATAGGCCTCTTATTTCAATAAAGTGTAATTACGTTTGTTTTTGATGGACGGAAAATTTTCCAAATATCGCGTAAGTGGATGTATTAATGGCAGTAATTGAAGCGGATCAAATCAAATAATAGGGATACTTTTATCATTTTCCTTTATCAAATTGAAGTTTATACTAATTGCTCTTTAGCTTAGAGTAGAAAAAAAGAGCTAACACCTCCACCTATCCATCCATGACAGGTTTGTAGAGCACATTGTCTGGGAATTCGATCTGCAAATCAACATTTCAGCTGTTTTATATATGTACTGTCGTATAATTGTGTGGTTTGTACAGTAAAGTTGAAGTTAATTTTATTTTTAATTTCTCTTTTTGTGAACTAAATGAATGTGTAATTATGACCACGTTCGTTAACTATATGATGACATGTTATGTTAATGGAGCATATTCCCTTAGAGCATTATCATTGAAACACGAAACTGCGCCGACTCGGTTTTTCAGGAAGAGAGAGGTGGCGTTCTATAGCTCGAGGATGCTTTCATTCAATTCTTCATTCATTTCGTTCATTCAGAAAGTTTTGGACCAAACATAGTCTCATAATGGAACGACCTGATGGCATTCAACTTGCTCATTCAACATTTTATACGATGGAGTAAGATGTACAATTTCAAATTATGCGAGGATAGTAATTCCGAGGAAACATTTCTTTACACGAAGCTAAAGAGAAAATAAATCAATACGACTGGCTTGACTAGAAGAGAAAGAGTGGAAGAAACCTGTCATGGCCTTTGTAATTTTTAATTTCCGGTCCCAACCCTTTTGGTGCGGAATAATAATTTTGTAGCAACTGCCGTCAATATCCGTTCTGTGTGTCTGAGAAACTAGATCGCGTTTTTTCTAAAGAGAATTTTTTGGATTTGGTTCGATATTGTATTTAAAGAATTTAGTATGAAACAGATGGTATAAATGTATAGTTATTGAGAGAGATACCGAAGATGAATCATTTCTTGCGAATCCAACGAGTTTAAATCTTACGAAAAACCCAAATTCTTGCTAATAATTCGTATATTTCATCGAAGATGCTATTTAGCGCTTCATAATTATATTATTTATAGTATTTAGACTATTTTGATGTATTGTGTAATTTTTAAAATTACTTCTATTGTGATGAAAAGTACTTTATAAAATTATTATTGCCTAAATTTTGACCATGTGTTAATTGGACTCCTTCTAGTTTCCATGCGAGGAACTTGAAAACATTATTAATTCATGTTCAAGACGAATCACATGGAATAAAATTACAAATGAGGATAGTATTATAAAACAGGAGAAATTTTCATATCCAAATTAAATCCTTCCATATCAAACTTATTTGATAGTAAGATGTAAATGTGTTTAACTTTTAATATTCAATAATAAATAAAATCACTACAAAATAGAGTTAAAATACATAGGGCATAGTATTTGTGGATGTAAAATAACAAAGCCATTTTCCTGAATGAACATCTATTTCTGTTGCCCCTAAGGGCTTCAGATAATGGATTTATTCATGAAACCCTCTCTCTGACAAGGGATAACCAAGTGAGTTTATAATGGATTTTCTTGAGAGGCTTTCAAGTTATGCTTCAAAATAATATATCGTAATTTATATATATTTATATTTTATATTTATTAATCATGACCTAAAGATACCCTAACAGTCTCAAGTCAATCTGATTTAACTGTTTCTAACACTTCTCTTGTAAGATGCTCATTTACGAAGGTTTCATGTAATTATGGATGAATAATTTCTTATGAGTTGAAAGAGTATAAGGCTATTTTAAGCTGATATTTCTGAATTAAATGTCCGTGGTCAATTATTTCCGACCTTTTCGTTTGTTTTTTGTTTCGTTTTCATATCAACTGGATATTATACTTTTGGATAAATGTATTTACAATTATATTATCCTTTTTATGTATTTTTTAAAAATACTCAATCTTAAACTATATAATAATTATAACATTCATATGATGTATTATATCAAAATAATAAGAGTAAATAATAATAAATAACGACAAGCAATAGATTAAAAACTATTTCTATTCATAAGTTCAAGATATGAACTATTATTTTTATTTTCATTAATTATGCTTTATTAATCGTCTGGTATGATATAAAATTTACTTTCGTAGTTGACTCTTTATTTTTTCGTGCATCATCCTACTCTTAATAACTTGAGACATTCCTTTCATCTGCCACTTTTAATTCGAGAGGTATTCAATCTCTGGACCAATATTCAAAAGTAAACAAAAAGGATTTCAGGGATAATTGTCTCCTCTTGTCTCTATCCACATGGCCTTTCTACGTTTAATCTCGTAGATATAAAACGAAATTAGCCAATCAATGACGCCTTCGCCATCTGAATTCTCATTACAGCTTAATTTAGAGCGTAGTCAAATTTGATCACTTTTGGGTCCAGTTTGTTCACGTCTATTGCGGGAGTGATGTTTGCCAATGGATTTTTTTCTGTTTCAAAATACGTTTCATCGCATTCGCTTTCACCTAGATCGAGAAAAGTTAATTAAGTAAACATAGAGAACCTTTTATTTGTATTTTTTTATAAACATTTGAGATTGTTTTCGATTTCCAGTCAATGATAATCTAATCAGTATCACCAAAAAAGGATTTTAAAGCAGAAGAGGATTGTTATATCTTTTTATTGTACGTTTAAATTTAAAAGCACATTATTTTGGCATAACTTTAAAAGAAAATCATGTTAATTATTTAATTAATCTTCTCTCGAAGCAGATGATGACAATAAAGTTTATTTGATTGAAATATTTCATAAACCTGAAAGTAAACATTCTGAGATTCCTTCCCAAAATAAGTGCAGCTTCAGTAATGAACCTCATTAGAGTAAAAAATTATTTTTATATATATTATATTAAAGAAATTATAACAAGATTCTTTTAAAGAACTAATCAAATGGGTGATGACAAGGAAATAAGAAAATTAAAGGGAAATTACAGATTTTCCTTAATCCTGAAACACCTACAAAATTTAAAGCTAAATCAGCTACTGTAACATATCTTCATCGATGTTGACAAGCTTTCAATGACATTATGTCTGAAAAAGTATAAAATATACTATGTTTCTATCTACTTGAATAGTATTGTATCATTGTAAGGGAGCAATGATTCTCATTATCTAAGAGCATTTTATTGGTGTTTGTTGAGCTCCCTCTTTTGAGGAATCCGTGTTGTCTCCTGCAAAACAAGCCACTCTCGTCGCTACTCAAGAATTCTAAAGCGCATAACATGTTTGCGTTGTTTGACATCCCTTATTACCCTAACTAATGCATGTTTCGTGTTCCTGGACCACAAAGTGCAGACGTAGATGAGTCACTA
Organism: Pantala flavescens; assembly: GCA_020796165.1. Classification (NCBI taxonomy): domain Eukaryota; kingdom Metazoa; phylum Arthropoda; class Insecta; order Odonata; family Libellulidae; genus Pantala; species Pantala flavescens. The sequence continues at coordinate 53,294,302 of CM036883.1, forward strand.
TCGTCTGCATAAATTGAATTATGGGCCACTTTGAGTTACTTAGAGATGCGTTGGATCAAAAGAAAATGAGACGGGACCTCTCGATACTAAATTAAAGGACTGGAAAAGATCCTAGAAATTGGATTTCATGCAAAAAATAAGGGAATACATTTATGAAAAGAGATATATTAAAGGGTAAGGTATCTTTTACGCTCATTCAGGAGGATAAAAAACTTTTTCGTGAAGTAAACTTTTTAAAAGTAAGAGAAAGGGTACTTGATGAAGGTCGTAATGAAATATGCGGCCTAAAGCAGAACCGACGATACTTTTTCTTAAAGGATTAATATATTTAGATTGTTGATTATTTAATGCAAAATGATAAATATGAAACGATTGTATCAATTCAACAACATGATTGTTAAAGACGACGGTTGGGATTGATTTTAAAAAAGCGAAAATTTTTATATAGTTTTTAACTTCCGACGAATTAAAGGGGAAGGGTAACCTCAACATGTCATGCAACTAAATCACCGCATTTCGATACATTTATATAGAATATTTTTGAGATTAAACTACGAATGAGAGAATCACATTGTTCCGGTCTTCGTTGGTTGTTATTCTCAAACGCGTCGTAGATTATCGAACGCTTCGTTATTTTTAAAATCCGCCGTGGATGGCACTAGCCAAGTTCCAACCCATTAGAGGCGACGTACTTATCCCGGCGTCAGGTGTGCTCACAATCAATTCCCTCTTGATTTCATTGGCGTTGATTTCATTAGCCTAAACCACCCGAGGCGCCCAATAATTCCAGGAAAACCCCTTCGCAAAAATCCAGAATTTAAAACAGTCAAATGGGCCCACCATCCCAACGCACTCTCGCGTTAATTGGGCGTATAATGTTTTTGCGTAGAGAAACCCTGTCTCTAAGTAACGCGTCCGACTCTTTGTCATTCACCAAGGATTCGAAAGGAGATAATGTGATTTCAGAGCCTTAAAAGCGACTCTTTGTGTGGGAAATCGAATTGATGGTGTGCGGGATAGAAGGACCCTAGAAGACCTCTCTTTCTGGCTACTAATGGACGCTGGAATTATTCGCTTACGTAGATGCCCATTGATTGGACGTGCGGTAGAGACTCGAAAGTTCATAAACTTATGAATGTCCGCATTCGGCTGTGAAAAAGTCGACACAGTCTCTTAACAAAAATCTACGGACGTCATTTATGGGTTCTCAGGGCTATTAATGCGGATATTTTGCTTTAAAAAGGGAAGAATATGGGTAGATGTATTTTATCGTGCACTTCTGTATGCGATATGAAGAAGGTATTGCTATAGACGTGCATGATAAGCTACCTTAATGAATCTATTTAATATACGATTATATAATATCATACCTCCTAAATAAATTTAAAATATGCTGTAACATTTTAATAAATATCTTAAGAGAATTAGTATACGTCCTCAAGAAAAGAAATATTTAGAGGTTAATATTAATTTCATTCAATTTTTACGTTCATATTATTTATAACAAGTTTAAGAGGATTGATTTTATTTTAGAGAAGTGATTTTTATTCAGAATTATATAAAATATAAAGACAATTTAACGATATGAAAGAAATCTGTTAATTACGATTTTATAATGATATTCAATTAATGTTTAAATAAAATTGTAAATTATAATAATGACAAAAAATCAATATTTAAGATTTAAAGGCAATTTTTTTCCGAACTTTACTGAATTTTAAAAAATTCCTGGAATTCGCTGAAATAAATTTAATTGCAAATGCGTTTATCGGAAGTAAATTTTGCGTCTTTTTTCGTCTGAATCTCGACAAAAAGGATTAATCACGACACATCAACTAATGAACCTGTCGGGACAAAAAGGAATCTTATTCACAGTCTAATGATCCATTGCCAAGAAAACCCCTTCTCTTCGGGAGCTCTTTTCCTCCAAAGGTCGCAAAAAGTGTCTCTTAACGACTTTCCGAAAGCAATTTCGCTGCCTAATGTTTAACTCGCTGCTCAAAAAAAGACGGAAACTTCTTACGCGACGTGATTCGGATCGTTTAGCAGCGGGTTTTGAATATTAAAATCATATTTCGACAGTTTTTGTCGCACGACGGAGCATCTCCTTAAAATAGGCAACGGGATGTTTTCCATTAGCGACTAAATGTTGCTGTACCGCCCTCATCTAATATTTAAGAAATAACAAATTATAATTTGCCAAAATAGACAGGGATATTCAATCCAAACATAGAGAGGTACCATTAAGAGTTAAAAAATATTTCTCCTTAGAAATGTCAACATTAGTTGCTAAAACGTGGATTTTCAAGGAAGATTGTCGTTTACTATTATGGTTGTTTAAAAATATCAAATTTTGAGGAATTGATTCGATATTATCTTCGTCCTCATAAAGTGAAGATTATGTTCTTCGTTTCTTATCCTTTTTATGTCTCCTTTGTTGAATAAGTAAAAAATAATAAATAAAAAATAAAATAAACGTATTTCCCACATCTGTGTAAACATTGTACTTATTAAAAGTTCAGATTCTAGCCTTGATACTGGTTTTTACTCCATTTATTTGAGAATCATTGTATTGACATTTCATGAATCATAGATTCATTCAGACCAAAACTTGAGGTTATCGTTAGTAAATTTAATCTCGGTTGAAGTATGTTTTCATCGCTTTTTGCTTTTATATTTTTCTTTCTCTTAGAACTACTTAAAATCTCTAATCAATAATTTTATTACGTTGAAATTCAATTATTCAGTAATAAAAGGTAAAGCTTTATAAGATGTACAGTAATATTGTAGACGGTTATCCAAAAAAATCTTCGAATTAAACAAACTAAATTAAAGAATTCTTGAATTTCGTGAACCAATCTGCTTCTGAAGCCCATTTATAACTATGTTTACATTTAATGCAGACTTTTGTTTCCATCCAGGATTTAACGTTTATGTACTCCAAGGAACCGGGTTCGTTCCCCATCCCTCGCGAATTTTCCATCGTTTTGTTTTTGCTTCATAATCACAGGGAGTGCTGACAATTGAACACCGCCGTCCTTCGGGACGTAGCTACCCCTTTCAGCATTTCTTAGAAGTAGGCTAATTCCTTCACCGCCTTGTGAATTAATGAATAGCTTCTCCTCCACTGCTAATCACCGCATATTGCCGTAGAATGTGGGGAAAAATCACCAAGGACTCCTTTTTCTCCACCGGAGGGGTGTCGCTGGGGATGAAGACCTTCAAAAGCAATAAAAACGATGTTATCCTTCCTTTCAAGAGGAAAAAAAACGCACTGGGACTAGTTTTTCGATATTCGAACGCCTATCATTTCATCTCCTTTCGACCGTCTGTATTATAGCACTCGGTTGATGATTTCTTAAACGCGGAGAGAAGGATTTTTATTGATCAAAATGACAGGAGAACTCTCGACCTTCTCCGCCTCTCAATCAATCTCAAATAAACTCGGCCGATGCAGTTTACGGGCGTTCAACAGGAAAAAGTGGCATCTCTGAATATTCGCCAGAGATTGGTTCATTTCCTCACTTGATTGGTGACTTTTTCAATCGCCTTCTTTAATTGCTTCGTCTTTGAATCGTCCCGATTCCACGGCTGTTCTTCCTCTTTCTCATACATTTTACTATTGTATTAATCACTACATTCATATAGTAAATAACGGGTATTTTTGATTGAAATGGAAATTAAAAATTTGATGTGAGCATTATATCCTCGAAATAGATGGACTAAATTTAAAGATGAGTGAAATGTTTCCCAGGGATATTTTTTGACCGTATTTTCCCGCTTCTTGTGTGCTTTTTGTTCAATTGGTTACACCATTAAAAATTAATATTCACTCATTTTTTGATTTATTAAAGCCGGATTACAACATTGTATTTAATTCTGAATGAATGTGTTTTACCAAAACGGATTTTTTTAGTTTACTCTTCCTTTTTTATTTAAATAAGAATTCTCCTGATAACTTTCATGTAATTTAGGCACGATGAACATATCCTTTAGGCTGAATGAGTGGTTTACAAGTGATTGACTTGAGGTGGATGAATTCCCCGTAACACCAGGGCCAATGACCACGTCGTGAGTATTTGTCATAAGTAAACAAGACTTCAGGAATTCTATATCGATTCACGGGAAAAACCGTAGCTTCCGAGTTCCTAAGCATCAACGTGCGTGACTCCAAAAAGGCAGTTTGATGATCGATTTGATGATATCGCAATAATATTCTCCGAAGTGACTAAGTGGAAAGTTTATTCATCATATTTTTCATGGATAATTTTGTGTGTGGTTTGGAAGGATTGAATGAATCAGCCTCACGATCGAACATTATTAAACATTCTTTTGCTCAATTCCAGGAATCAACCTTTGTGAGGTTCAGTGAAATCACAAAGCTCGAGTTTCCTCGAATTAATATTAGTAAATGCTGGAAAGTGTTTTTAATTATCGTTATTCCCAAAAAAGATTGTAAACTAACTTCTGTGAATAATGAATTGTAACATCAATTCTAATTTATTGAGAATACCATTTCATAAATTTAGGAGGGATCAACTCGAATTTTAACTCGATGAAAACATTTTTTGGCAAATATCTCATAACTATAACAACTTTTTGAGAATGAATATTAATGCTATCACCGAAAAATTACCAATTTTCACGAATTTTACAAAAATCTATTGAATATTCTCTAATTTGAATGTTCAATTAAATATCACGTGTTATACATTATTGTTTCAATATGAACTTATAATGCAATTATTAATAAATATATGTAGATAAATTTCTTCATTACTAAAATATACAATTTACATTTTGCCACTATTTTCATTATATCTTTTTATTTCTTTGAAGTTAATGTGATCCCATAGTTAAGGCATTTATTTCACAATAACTTGAATCCATCAGTTTATATCTGTAATAAAATTTTTCAGAAAGTGATATATTTCCCGTTATGATTCATCTTTTAAATGTTTTTCTCTCTTGATGTTGTTATTTACCTTTGAATCGTCACTTTTATTAAATGTTAAATAGCGAAAAGCTGAGCTTTTCTGACAGCTGATAGATTTCTGAGCTGAGCTGATTCTTTTACAGGAGTTTCAATTAATTGGATTAATTTCAATATGTATTTCATTAAAAAAAGCGTCTTTTTTGTGTACCAAATATCTCCTCGGGATATTTTGAATGAATTAATTGCAAACTATGAAAATAAATGATCACACTGAGTGAAAACTATGATTTCATGAATCCTATACTTCTCCCTCAACTTACTTCCTATTCTGGGAATGAAGATCTATGTTGTAACTTAATTATACAATCCTAAAACTGATAAAAAGGATATGAAAATAATGACGGGGCTACGTTTTAAATTTCCGTTTATTCCAGAATCTCATGCTCTATTAAGATCGGTAATTTTCACCTAAAAATATAAACGAAACTTCTTAACTTATTGATGTAAATATTGGAACCAGAAACACACAGCTGTACAATACAAAATAGTTTTATATTTTAATTTACAAATTTATTCTCGTAAATATTTACTAGTTACTTAAGGAAATAAGAGTTTTAAAAACTAGTTGCTGAAATCCCCGTCTTTAAGCTTCTTATAAAGTCATTATAGATTTTAATAAAGAAAATAGAAAAAAAATGTACCAAGAACAGTAAAAGAACATAAAACATCAAAATACAAATATTAAATATTTTGATATTAAATAGTGACATCAACAAGAGATAAACTTTCACGAGGATCCATGACAACTATAATCTCGATATTTTTTCAATTTCATAGATATCTGAAAGAATTCAGTTTGCTTCCATCTGACCCCAGGTGGCACCTGCTTCTTTGGACAACCGCTTTGTTCGCATTTGGCGATCGAGGCGTGTAATGGCGTCGGACAGCGCTATGAAATATGCGCCCCTTTGTAATCTATGAAAATAGTTGGCGGAATGAACAGCGTCGTTAACGAGGATATCGGTCATCCACAGATTCGTCGTGGCGCTAATGTTTTACAGGAATTTAATGAGAAGTTTAGCCGAACCCTGACAAGATCGTCGGAGCGTTACTATGACGACTATTCCTTTACCGTTAATGAGAATACCTCTAATTCTATTGCATAACTATTATTCACTAGTAGAGATAGGAGCACTCTTTGACGGTATATCTCAATATTTGGGTTGATGAATTCGAAAAAACGGAGAAATTCTATTGGGACAGCATTGATTTCAAAATGATTGAGCGGCAATTATGATTGCAATTACGATGAGGGGAATGCATGTTTTCTGAGCTATTTACTGCTGGTTTGTGCAGTAGAAACGATTCCCAGCTATCGAAGATAGATGACTCGAGAGGTAGTTATTTTTCGATCATCTCTCATAAAAACTATATTAAATACTATAATTCAGCATTACTCATACATAAATATCTTTAATATCCCCACAATTGATAAAAGTTTCCGAAAGAAGTGACTGAAATGTTATTTTAATTAATCATGTTCCGAAAGATAAAATTCTTCAAAATACTTACACGTAGCGTCTAACATCTAATTAGGTAGGGACATGAATGTAGTTCTGCAAGTGGCAGAAAGTTGCAATGGAAAAGTTCTTTAAAGTAACGAGAAGAATAACGCTGCTACTGCACACGAGAATATAAAATTAAGGTAATCGTAGATTAGAACATAGATTTTTCTTACAGTATTGAAGGAAGAAAATTGAAGGGAATTGAACATTCAACATAAGAACGGAAAGGTATTGGGAATAGAAATATCCTGGAGGCATGAGTCTGTGAAATTTTGATATGGAATAGCCTTATGCGACTTAAGGTGGACATTTTCTACGGACGTTTCCAGTGCATTGTCGGCTGGAGATGATTAGAGTCCTTAAATATTGCTACTTTACGATATTTAGTCTATATTTGGGGATATATATATAGTCCTATATATTTATATGAGTTAAGTCTTTGATTTGCTAACGTACGTTAAATTATTGAAACAGAATAGTCCGGTGCAATGCCACATGAAGAATTAGCGCGGTAATTCACCCAAGAATTACTACTACTTTTGAAAAATGAGAGCTAATGAGACTTTTCGTTGCCAAAAATTAGAATGGTTTAATACTTTACTCTGTGAAAATTTTATACTAAAGATACAGTTATTATGCTCAATGTTTATATGAAAACCTACGATCATCTTATAGTCCTTTTGAACGTTAATGGATCGAACCCTTTTTTCAAAATATTTAATTAATTAAACATTCCTCCATAATTACTCCACAAATCAGAATTTATCTGCTCCATATATTCATATCCGTCAGACATAGATGAACCCAAAAATACATATTGCAATTGTATTATTGACGAAATACAAGATATATTAGAAATTAAGAAATTAATTTTAAATGTAAAACGTTGTACGTATAAGAATGTATTTTCAATTTAGCAATCTCGTAGAAGTACCTTATTTAACTTTACCATCACGTAAAGGTAAAGAAAATGCAAGAAATTTGAATTTAGTAGAAAACTGAATTTATATTATATTATGAGAGATTATATATCCATCAAAAAGCGAAAAATGTATTTTAATTCTCTATATTCATACAGTTATAATAAAAAGAATTTAAGTATCGGACGGTGTTAGTACTGAGGCTGGTGATGAATGATTATTCAACATTTTCATAGTTGCGAATGACCGTTTACTAAACTTAGAACGTGAAACCTCTTTCTGCTTTAATTCGAATAGAAAAGGTTTTAAGCTCCTCTGCTTTATTTTCAGCATTGCATTCGCAGTTATGACAGAAAATTGTTCAAATAATGGATGTGACTGTTACTATTCCCAAAGGGCTTATCTCCAAATGCGTTCGATGTTTACTTTGGAAGATCATGAAGAGCTTTAATCACCAGCAGATAGAGTTGGAAATATTTCATTCTCTAGGCGCCAGTAAACGAGCTTAGAGTCATTTCATTTTGAAATATCGATAATTCCTCTTTGGGTTATTTATTCTGTGGTGTTAGTTATTGATCTTCCATGAAATAATAGTTCTATAAGTAAACAAATTATCGACATATAGCAAAGAAGCCATTATAATACTGATTCTATTCTGTTATCGAATACTTTCTAGGTGAGGTTTATTTAACAAGAAAATTTAACGATGGAGAAGTTTCTTAAAGTAATATTAAAAATATTGGATTTTACTGTAAATTGCAAAGTAGGTTGATTACGTTATGAAAATGTGTCTCTATTTTATTTGAACTCTCATGAAATTAATTATCTAAACCTGAGGTATCTCCTGAGAATTTTAATGAAGGCGTAGGTTTCTATGATAGATTTAAAACCAACGATTTAGTATATTCCGTAGAAGGAATGCAAAAAACAGAGGTTAGCTGAAACTTTTAATCTTTTGTTAGCCATATTTCTAACATAATAGGACGGTAATATTCACAATTTGATGAAAATCAGTGACTGAGGGCGATTGCGCGGAATAATAGCTTGTATTTTAATAATTTTGCCTTAAGATTCAACGGATCTTTTTCCGTTAATGTACATCTCTTAAATTAATAAGCATTCTAGGAAGGTTTGGATGGATATTTAATTTGAGCCTAGAATTTTAAAGGGATAAATCTATGCATAGATTTAAAAGAAATCCGATTCCGCATTTACTATAAAGAGGGCGATGGGGCAGACGACTTTAGTTTAAACAATGAATAAATAAATAACAAGTATGTTGAACAATAATTTTATTCCACATCAGCTATTAATATATCCCAATAATTCGAACAGCTAAATAATAAATATTTTATACATATATCTCGTAATGTCTTAAGGATCGCAAAGGGATCTCACGAAAGCGGGAAATGGATATTGCAAATTATTTGGGACCTGTCTTTTGACAGATGAAAAGGCTCCAAACTTTTGCAGGTATAGCTGTAAGTACAGAGGAAGCGCATGGACTCTATCAGAAGATAATGGTCGCCTTCGAATCTATTGGAAAAGGCGAGAGTAAAAGAAGGTAAATAGAGATTGAATCGATCTGTCGATCGTGTTTGAGGGGGCGAATCAAAGGAGGAAAGATTGAAGATAAGTTGGCCCCTTCGGAGGTCAGAAAATTCCAATGAAAAGAGGATTTCTTTTTCTCTAGTATTTGACATATAAATCTGGTCTCTTGCCTATCTAAAATTAAGGAATAGTGCCTTGAGATAAAAGCCTTTCTGTGCCCTATTGAAAATTGCGACTTATATATTGAGCTAAACATTTTATATTATACTTAACTATTTCGTTAACAAAATATATACGTTAAGTAATAAGACGAGTCCCGAATAAGAAATTTCACTTTTTTAACGGATGAATTTGTTAAAATTCCCAAGAATACAATGTTTCGTTCGATACTAGTTTGAATAAATTGAAAGAATATATGTCATCGATGTGTTATTGGACAAAACGTAGCCCTGAAAATAGTGCGTTGATCTGAAAGAGAGCAATTTCAAAGGTTCAAAATGACGCGCATATTGAAACAGAGGGAAACGCTTTGGGTCATTTAGATAAAATAAATAAAAGCTTTACACTTTTACAGCCCGAAATGGCACCTTCGTTTGTTTTGACGTTGCTTTACGATAAAAGCGTTTTCATGCCAAAGTGCCGTTTATTTTGAAAGGATTTCATTTATTGATCCAACGAGGTGACGCACAATTGTTTGTTGCCGCGTTTGATTAACTGTGGAGTTGACAATGTATATCCTATGATGCATAATGCACTTGCAGGCGATGGAGTCGTAAATCATTCTGCGCATTGTCCCTTTGTCTGATCTAACGCCTTACTACTCATCATTTCATTTGGCAATTTAAGTTAATGAGGCGTGCTATTGTTTAATGAAGTTTCAGATTCTTTCTGTGTTTTAAGGGCGATATTTTGAATTCTCCTTTTATCTGCGTGATTGGTCGATTTATACGCGTTTTGAACCCAACGGCCTTATGTCTTTTTCGGAGTACCTCTAAGTTATTTTCATTCGTTTCTCAATATAAGAAAAGGGTAAAATGCAATTCTTGTATTAAACGGAGCAAAAATTTACAATCGACAAAATAAAGTCCTCTGTAAGAATAAATTTGCGAAGGAATATTAAACAACATTCAATCGGAATAATTTAGTATTGAAAAATTTTATATACGGTCCAAACTCACATTAAAAGTATAAGAATCTCCGTAGGTCGTATATCTTTAGGGTTAATTAATTATTTACATTGTAAGTAATTTATATGTATGTGAAGAAGTGTATTACATATGTATTACGCTGAATATATACTCTTATTTGGCAAATTAACAAGACCCAACTCATATTTATTTAAACATTTTAATTTCAAGATGCTGCAATGAATATAATGCGAGTTCCTCGATCAGATTTTTATTCCATTTAAGAGAGAAAACCATTATATTTTCGTGCCCTTACATTGAATTTACTTTTACCGTATAACCATTGTAGACATATCAAGATGTTCAGGCTTATTACATAGCTCTCATAAATGCCTCATATCTTTTGAAATTAAATATTAAAAAAATATTATAGAATATTCAGTTAATTACCTTATTTAATCATTATCCGATAATTCAGTAGCCTTGATTTCGACTTTAGGAATGACTTATTAGGGTTTACAATCGCAAACTTTCTACATCTGTAGGAATTTGGTTAGAATTTTCGCATTAATATGGCCCCGTAATTACGGAGTGTTTTATCTAAGTCCCGATTTAAGTTCCTCAGATATTCCTTTGATGTTCGGATCCTCGGTGCATTATGAACTTTAATCGGAAGGGCAAAAAGGAATCTCAACTTCTCCGGAACCGCATCGAAAGACCGCGATTTCTCTAAGTGAAACATTTCCCTCGGAAATTTCATTTCGAATCCATCCATGACGTCAGAGGGAGAGGTCAAACAAAGGCTCTGCTTTCTTAGCAGGCGAAACATTTTTTTCGCGGAACGCCATTCTATATGGCGTCATCATTTTAATTAAAATCCATTACGCTCCTATAAAAACCTTCGCTATGCTCTCCTCTCATCGAATTTATATGGAAAATCTAGAGGAATCCTCGCTTCCATTAGCATTTATGCTGTGGACACCTTGTTGGCCTTTATTTTCGTTCGTCATTTTGAATGAAAGTGTAATTGCGCCGCAAACGATGGAAGTGGACAAAAGCGGAAATGATAAAGGATTAGACGTTTGACCCCATTTTGTCGTCCGTGGGATCTCTTTGTCGATTCTTTGAGGAAAGAGGACGATTGGTAAGAGGATTAAACGACGAGAAATGGGGAGGAATAGTGCAAAACGTATTGGAGTTTAGCATCATTAGCAATCTGTAGCTACAGAGGAAACCCACATCTCCTTTCATTTCTAATTTTAGTTTCCACAAATTTCCATTCGTCAAAATTATTAAATAATTAAAATATTCAATGTCTTCATAAATCTATCGGTACTTTTCGCTGTCGACATCCTAAGGTTTCCCTGAAATAGTAATTAATACATCTGTTTTGAATGAACGCTTCATATGATTTCATCAATGCGATCGATACTTCTTTACATGTGTCATTTCCTTCAGTCTCATTGTTTCGGATATAATATTCTCTGCCTTTTATACTTTAGGATTCTTTGGATATTTTATTCCGCCAAAGAACTTCATTCGTCGAACTTACATTTTATTTTGTGATATATTAATGTAATATATACTATGAATTTTAAGTAGTATTTAAAATACATCTCAATTTTATTGTATTAATATTCCCGTTTGCATAATTAATGTTATAAACTTTATTAGTGTTGGCCATGTATAGTAAAAGTTTCCTAATTTAAATATTTTCTTTCGTAATCCAGATTTTTACCTACTTTCCTCCCATCCAGTTTCATTACTTATTACCTTTCCACATATGTTTCAGAAATGGGGGGAGTAATACAATTCATTAATATATCATTTATTGTATTTACAATATTATTAAGTTCTTTACTTAATCTTCTGGCAATGACATCATGGCATATTATAAGAATGCTGTCAACGTTTTAATAAAAATTTTGGTTCTAATATAATTATCACCATCAACATAAAAGCTTCGTGAAGGAAATGAGGCTCAAAAGCAATGTGATATAGATTGCCCTTATTTTTTCACTGTTTTAGAAGTATGTAAATAAAAATCTTTAGATTTGTAGAAGACAAATGCAATAACCTCCCATTCGCCTTACTTTTTTATCATCACAAGTATGAATGAGACATCCAAAAGCAAGTGACAAATTAAGCCATTCTGCCAAGCGTTATAAATGGAAATTTATTTATCTTGCAAGGTAAATACTTCTCACACAGAATTACAAATGAGAAAGGATTCCGTCCGTTTAGGAATCGTAACGGGCGTTAATGGACACTTATCGAACGGACAAAATGAAAGAGAAGTTTTTACAAGGTGAGAAAGAGGAAGGGAAAATATAGGGATTAATGGAATTGTAAAAGGAGATAAAAGAGAGTTGTGCATAAAAGGAGTTGGTGTGTGGGCGACTGAAAAGCGGCGTTTATTTCGAGTCGGCATAAGGTCCTTCCGACGAACTATTTCGAGAAGAGGCTGCGTAATAGACACGTTAAAGAGCGGAAATAAGACCGAAATATGGGAAAAGGAAACGAGGTGTTTTCCGACCGTCCTTGTTTCCGAATCATACGCTTTTGAATCAGTGCAATCCTTTTTTGATCCTTTTCTTGTCGGATTTTTCTTTTGTTCCTCGACGGTTTTGTATTTTGTCCTCATTGATTTTTTAAAGTTCGAGAATTCGATGAAAAGGTTTCCTTTCAAGTTCTCTCTTATTTTAATCTTCCGATGAAAATATTCTTTTCTCGCACATTGTGGAATTATCGAGCGATTTGGTGTCTCCTTTAGATGAAAACGGATTGATGGTTAATGTTGAGCTATGCAATACAAAGGAGCGCAACCGCGTGTTCCTCTCACAGTCTATGGCGCATAGCAACGATGGAACTGTTGATTTACTACTCTCTTTCGCATTTCAAATGCCTTTAAAGAACAACGAACTTCCAAAATTAGGTGGTTTAATAATACGCATGAGATGCAGAAATAAATCCTTTAAACCTTTCCGGAAGAATTGAAATCATATTAAGTTCTGGAGAAAATATTATTTCAACTATTATTATTTATCATGAATGTTATTCATTTAAATATTTCGATATTATTTTACTGCACATATGACTTTTTTGTTATCATCTTTGCAATCATATAAAGAGTATCTTTCTAACTGACAAAATGAACATTAGCTATTAAATCTAACAAATTTAAGACTTAAATAAAATTACGATCGATCAGGATCTTTTCTTCTTAAATTTTAGTAAAATTAACGTATTGAAATCTACTATATTAAATTAATATTTTAAAATTTTAATAGATTTTATGATAGGAAGATTGGAATTGTTATTTTTTCTTCAATTTTTCAAATTCTTTCTAAAAAGTAATGGATTTCTAGCAGTAGATTTTTTAGTTAGTAACATTTATTTACCTATCAAACTGAAAGAAATATCAAATGAAGTATATGATGATTTTTATATATCCTCGAAATTGTTAATTAATATTATCGAGTTGCCACATTTTTTAAATGTTATTTTAATTATTAAAGAGAAATAATATTAAATATTAAAAGAATATTGACTAGTATCTGTCAATTAATGACTTAAGGATACAATGAAGGAGCCAGGAATCTTTTAAGTTAAGAATTCGGTCCTTTTCCATCAAAGGGATACACACAAAGGCCATCTGCAAAATCATAAACATCCGACTGTCGTATAAAAGTGATTTATTTAATCCCCTCCATTAGAAAGGCAAAAGTGACCTTTCGAATGGGCTAAATATATTTGGCGATCTTTCCGCGTATTTAATTTCCCTGAATTCTGTCCTTGTTGTTTACTAAATCCCATCTTCAAACTCATTAAAAGCATCGTACAAGGTTAATCGATCGTGAAAATGGTCTGAAGTTTTTGCGAAGGCCTCTCCAACTCTCCCATCCACGGTTTTTGTTCGCTCTTTTGAGAAAGGATTGGAAGAGCTCTTTAATTGACTGAATTGCAAGGAAAGGAAAGGAAATATCCTATCCAAGGAAAGCCAGACATTCCTCGAATGCGGGGAAACTGCGTTAGCCGAGATAAAATAATCGTCTTTAGGGAACGATTTATTGGGATTCGCTTATTGGCTTCATTACCATAAGTCTTCGTTCGTTATAAGGTTCGAATCCCAAAATCAAGTTGAAATATTTACTCCTAATTTTTCGCTTAATCCGAGACATCGTTTTTTGGGAGATATTGTCGGAAGATATGCGGTTTCTTTTAAAGAGTTCTAGGAATTGCACTACGAGTTTTGATAAAAATAGAATATATGCGAAAATATTCTGTATCTGCGTAATAATTTTATCAGCGATGTCAAACATATTTATTGGGACCTTATTTCAGTAATGACTTATTATTCTATGAACTAAATAATTATACATGTTAAAAAATGATCTTATTATTTTTTAAAGTAATCAAATACATCGGAAATTCTTTTTCAATTCATGGATTAAAATTCCAATTGAAAATAAATAGAAAATAACTCTTGTCCTTGAATTTAGAAGGTAAGTTGGAATTAGAACGTAGCAGGCATTTTAATGAAGGATTTTTAATTTAGAGCGAGATAATTAATATTTGGTTTAAACGTACTAAAACGCGTTGGAAATAAATAATATAATAAAGACCAATAAGTAAATTCCATCCTTTATCATCGTAAATATGTAAAGAAGAGTTTAGAAAGCTGTTGATTTACGAATATCGTAATTCATCAATTGTTCTTCGTGCGAATTTCCTTTTGGAAATGCGATGCCATTGAATTGTCCTGTTTCATTAATTATTAAAAAATTGGGACGCGCCTGGAAACGAACTCGTGAACTCTGGAGAGGATCCAAAATTCACAATCAATACGGCATCCAAATAGTACTGCAAGATTTCCATTCTGTGATGACGGGTAGACGGGATATCCCGCCTAGACTTAATTTACGCCTCCAAATTGGATTTATTTATCCATTTTTTAGGAAATCCTAAAAACCCCATCTATCTTCGTATCCAGGTTTGCATAAAGTTTACATTTTTAGGTAAGGAAAGCGATTTTATATACGAATGAAGGACAAATTTTTCTATAAAATTTTCAGCTTTTGAACATAGGATAATGATCAAAGCACGTGTAAATTGGAACATTTTTGCTTTTGTTATAGCCTTCCTTGTTCAAACATCTTCCCATACCTAGCGAATTATTTTATTTCATTATTTTCCCTAATCTAGATTAAAAATGCAAATCGCAGGAACTATTTTATAAATTTTAATCTTTTTTAAAAATTCAATCCATCAAACTCCAAAATAACGAAGCGCTGAAATTCAGTTCGATGATGGCTCATTATCACGATGAACTTCAAGAAGAGTCCTTGATTTTGAGTCATTATATTTAATAGTTTAGTAACTTTCGGTAGATGGATTAAATGGAAAAAGGAAGCTTTGTTTTACAAACTCTCATCCCTTTTTGACTGACATCGAATTCCCAATTAGGCCGGCTCAAGCGTTCTTGACAAAATGAGCTCTTCCGAATTGCCACTTTGACGTCTATCCATAATCTTACAATATTCAAAACTGGTACTCAACAGTCTTCAGCGAGTGAAAGTGTCACCAAGAGAAAGATATTTCGCGCCATAGTGAAGAGGGAATGTTCAATCCGCCTACAATTATTCATCCTCTAAGTGGCAAACCAAGAGAGGATAAAGAAACCCTTTCTCTTCTGCTTTTTTCGGCAGCGGAAGTTTGTCTCGCGATCTTTTTTCGCGATGAAATCGCACGCTGTCGGATGCACCTCGTTTTGGTCGGAAAGTTATGGTTGCAAATAAGAGAAGGGAACTCGTGAAATATACAGAATCGGAACTAAGGACCCGTAGTGATTTATAAAGGCAAAGATCTTTTAAAGGAGTAGTTCGGTAAAATCCCGCCCATTTCCTTGGCGCCATGTAACTTCATTTTCAGTAGATCCACGTCCTTGGCGCATTTTTCGTCGGTTACAGTCGAATCTTTGTGCGTCGGGTGGGAAACACGTGTTGGCATCCAGGATTTGGGCCCATTGCATTTATCGAAATTCGGCATCTTTTTCACCACTCCATTTACTTCTCTCATATCCATGCAATCAGAGCACCCAAACAGAAAGTGCATCTTTTTTCCTCTCCAGATGTGTATGAAATGGCAGTTCCCATCGTACAGAGGTCGATGAAAGACATGATCCCAGACAGAATTTGAGACGTGCATTTTCTTATCACAGAAAAAGTCGTATATTTCACGCATTCTCACTTAGTACGCGTGTTGATTACCTTGAAAAATTTTAAATTCAATTTTGGACGCATTTTTTTATGTAAATGAGTATCTTTTCTAGAAAAACTAATAAACATTGAATCAGGATGATAAAAACCTTCAAAATCAAATATATTTATGCGGTATTTATATCCGTATGATCATTAGTTAGCAGAAAAATCCATAATTCTTCGTACTCAGAAGTCACGAAGTTAGTTGGACTAAGAACAGAAGTGAATGTATTCTTTCAAATATAACCTTATTTATATTAGTCTGACTGAGTCTCTTTACAACTTTATCGGCGCTATATAAACTCTAATCCCTAATTTATGACCTTAAGATTTTATTTTTTAAAGAATAACAATAAGCATTTTGTATTCTTTTTGCAATCGCAGATTTATATAATGGCTTTTTGATACTAGTTGAAGTCCTCTGAAGTTTCCAGTTCATTTCTTCCGCTTGCAAATAAAGAGGAAATATTCTAAGCAGATTAATAAATAAGATCATTTATGAACGAGTACTATAATTTTAGTTTTTGTCAACAACCACAGTTTAGCAAACCACTATATCTTCTAGACCAATTTTCAAACTTTCGGTTGTTCTTGACGGTCAATAATGCTTCAAATAAAAAACCCGTTTATAATTCAACTATTGGGAATAACTCGAAAGAGCAATCGTATCCCTTTATTTCCATTTAGAGAATTTGGTTAAAGACATCAAACGCTGATGAAATGGTCCGTAAAATGAAAATAAAATCAATAAGTTCCATTTAGATTTATCGAAAGCTGTTCTCAACTGCCCCACCATTAGGGAAAAATATCCCAGGATCACTTAGAGATTCATTTAAATCAAACGCAGAACGACGTTTTAAGATAATTAATTTCGGACGATAAATGATTATCAATCGATATCGAAAAAGGTTCGTTTTCCAATCGTTGACACAAAAGATAATTCTCAGTAAACTTTTCAAGATCTTTGGCGATTAAAGCTCGAAATGGTCTCGTCAAACGGTAAAGATGATCTTAAAAACGCTTCACGATAAAACGATGGACTTGAGGAAGGATGACAGTGGAGATTAATGGAAAACTCATTAAAAGAGGCATTGTATGTCGATCAACCTCAACTATGACAAGAAAGATGCTGTTTGGCATTTAGGAATTGCAAATTACGCTTCGAGAGGAGGTTTTATCGCGTAAAAACGAAATAAATTTTCTCCGCAGACTGTGCCTCCGATCACGCTGCCATGATAAGTAACGAAGAAGCGCTTTACAGCAAATAACCGTTTTTTAATGTTTCCCTAGAGAACGTAGACAAAATCAAATAAGGCAAAAACTTCATCGTGGAGATTTTAGTTCAGTATTCAAATTCCGTCGAATTTAAAATATTATTACGTAATATGATTTATGTACTTGGGGTTAGAAGAAAAGATATGGAATCAACTTTCAGAAAAAGCAGAGAAGCATTATGTATAACCATAATTAGTGGATGAAAAAATTATTTTCTGATTAGAAGATAGCATCTCTGGACCAATCTTTCCCAAAATATGGGTTGCGACCCACCAGCGGATATCTTTCTTTGATAATTAATTTTCACCTTTTCTGTACTCAACGTTAATAACGATGAGTACATGGAAAGAGAAGATATAATCTCATCTTAAATCAGTTACTAATAAACTGATACAATTCATTTGAGCAATTGTATTTTAAGCATTGTATATTTTCATCAACCTATAACAATGGATTTACTTTCAGTAAATGATTGCAGTAATGTATGTCATTATGTTTGATGAAAATTGATGGACTCACCCTTTTCCATCGGTAGTTTTGTGTCATACCATAATCTTGTTCAACAAAAATACACGGAACTAAAGAAATTGTTGCGAATCGTTTTGATCTTTAAACGAAAAGTTAAAAAGATGGATCCTCCCTTTTATCAAGTCCTGAGGGGACCAAGAAAATATATCCTCCTCTCATTATGGAAATCGTCCTCCTATTATCCGTTGGAGACCTTTATAAATGAAAGCAAAACATTGGCGAAATGGCTGTTTGAGCATTGAAAAGGATCTGTCGTAATTGAATACTTGAAGGGAGTGAAGTGGATGAAATCCATCTTTTGGGTCCATTGATCTTAATGGCTGATGCAATCCCTCTGCTACTGAAGGGTAGTAGTGATGGCTTGATGATATAGTTTCCTATAACCATCTCTTGATTTTCTTCATAAAGACAGAATAGTATGGTTTAACTTTCACAAATATATTTAATCGTGCAAACATTATCCGATCCATATAGTTTCTTTCCAAGTACTGAACGATTTTGACCTCCAAACTGTAGTTAGTGTTCATAGTGTCAGTAGTGTTAAAAAGAGGAGAAAACAAAGAAATCAAAAAGAATTAGATCAATACATTCGATATCACTTAAATTCTTCATTATTTTGAATTAATTTAATTTAAGAAGTTGTTGATCGAGAATAATAGTGTAATAATAAACTAATGAAGGAAAAAGACTTGGTTTTTAGGAAATACTTTTTTAATGATAGACTTTGTTTGTATTTAGATGTACAACAGTTGGATACAATCGAATCCGAGCCCAAATCTACTTAGATAGTGTTATTGCTTCTTTGTATTTATATCCAAAGATATTTATTTCCTCTCACAGCCGCAATGTTTTAATAAGCAAACTTCTTTTTCATTTGCACAAATTTGAGAACAATATTTCTTTTACAAGAAAAAATATCATTTCCATTATATTAATGTATAATTTCCTCTGATTAGAAACAAGATAATACAAAGAAGAATCTTGAATTTGGTCACATAGTATTAATTAACGAACAAATCTGAATTTAAAGTGTATTGTAACCAAAGTGCAACTTGGAGACTTCGTATAATTAGGGGACATCTTCAATTCTACAAATGCGATTACTCTATCGATCGAAAGGTGAAGTGGCGTCTTCGCATCCGAGATGGAAAAGAGGCGAAAAAAGAGCGCCTTGAGTGAACCACTCCTCTTCCATGACGTAATGAGTCGCAATTAGAACCATCAAATGGGAGCGGTCAAATGCAACTCGGTCGAATAGATTTCCTTCATTCCCTCCATGTCTTTTGTGGGTCGCTATCGGAAGGCTTCGTTAGGGATAATGCAAAGGAGTTGTGGATTATATAGAACAGGGAAGGATTAACACCTCCGAACAGGAACATGAAATTTCCATTTCCCCATCTATGGGATGGATGGGACTAGTTTTTGCTAAGTTAAAGGTAAAAACAGAGATGAAACTCTGCTCGGAAATGGATTTCCTAATCTGTCACTGTGAACATAGTTCACCATACCCAAGAACTAATCCATGGGTTAGAAACCCTTCTGGGTTCCTTGGTCCAATCGCTATTTAAGCGAATCTACCAAAATCCCTTTGATAAACTCAATGATTCACTTTTAAGGAAATCTCAAGCACTGTCACGTGGATCTGAACACGGTAGCGGAGTGAAAATGCGAAAGATTGGTTTGGGGAGTACGGTTGGTTGCCTATCTCAAAGGGGATTGGAAATGGAACCTATGGTTTCTGATTCTTCCTTTGACTTTATTTCAAAGTACAAAATTTAGAAATTATATCATACTTCATAATTCAATGTGTTTTCATTTACAATAGATATCATAGTCGGATAACATTCTAATCTATGCTTTGTTGATAAAAATCTATACGACCGAAACTTGAAGCGCAAATTTTAGTATATTTACTTTTGTTTAGGAAACTTTCACGTTTCCATCGTTTTTATTTATAAAAATATCACAAAACATCGACAAATCTCACTGTATATATTCAATAAAAGTAGAACTTAAATTTGTTTCAATCTTAACGAAATCTATAAATACGTCGTAATAAATCGTATTTTAAGAATACTCTGTTATACATTCTTTATCAATTATCCATATTCTAGAGAATAATCATATTGCACTGAGAGATATTTCCCTCCACCTGTATACGCAGTATAATGTACAATGTTGACTTTTATTTCTTCAAAGATGGAAATTTATCTCGCATGACTTGTAACTCGGTGTAGATTCATTGTAGCTGGACGAAACTGTCGCTGCATGGCCATTTTACACTCTGTTTGGTATGCGCTCTTTCATTAATTTCCGCAAACAAAGTCCTATGTCCATCGGCCACTGTAAACAGTCCGTGCATTTTCACCATAGACTTACTTTGAACTTTATATTTACCTTCGATCACAGTTGACATAATGGGAAATTATTACTTCAGTCTTTTAAGTCCTTTGAAAGTTATGATCTATTTGCTTGGTCCGTTATTTTATCAAAACACTCGTGCATAAATTTAAGGGCATATTTATTCTGCATTAGATTTGGAGTCTCAGACATTCATTGTAATGATACTGGAATTTGTTTAGTTTATAGATACTCCGAAAGAATATAACCTGTTCCGAAGGGCTTGATAAAATGACCGGAATAATTGTCATTGGTATTTATAGGTAAATGAACGAGAAGAAGCTAGAAATGTCCCTAATAGTCCTTTCTAAAATAGTTAATGAGTTAAGTGTAGCAGTTTTTCATTAAAAAAATGGTTTGTTGAAATGAGTTACTTTGATGTGTATAATAAAAAAATATGCACACTTAATATGAATAATGTATTTAAGAAATCTAGAAACATCTTTTGAAATTAATTTCACAGCTTAAAAATAAAATAGATAGAATATGATTTATTGCAGTTAAATATTAATTCAAAGTATCTAAGCTTCCTATTTAAAATTAAGAACTGATTCTAATGTTTTACTTGTTTTTATCAATGTTGTTTTCCTCATCTTAAAATGTAATCAACCTAAATTATTTGCCGCGGATGAAGAAAAAATGTCGAAGTAAATCGCTGACTAGCTGCTTTCGAGGATGGTTAATAGGTAAAGCACTTTTGGTATAATACTATATACTACTATATAATGCACTCTTGATTTTGTATTGAGAGATTTATTACCCCTGAGAGGCTTTTGGTAGCGAATATTTAGGCCTTCAGCTTTCAATTAACGAACAGAATTCAATTAATAAATTAAGATTTAATAAATATCAAAATTTTTTACTTTAGTGAGTGCATTCTGCATATATTTTGCCGTCTCTATAGACTCTTTATTCAGCCCTGATGGCAAAACCATTTCCGTTGAATAATGTCATGGGATATGATTTTTCAATCGTTGATATAAAGTTCATTTTTCTTGTTTTATAATTGGTCATATTTTAGCTAAATAATACTTTTTATAATAAATATGGAATTTTTAATCTTTTTAATATTTCTCAATCTCTACATTAAAAAGTTTCTTAATCTTTAATGAGTTTCACTTCCAATAATTGGTAAAGAGGCTCGGAAAAGACAAACTTCATAATTACCTTTTGAGAAATTGAAGGAAGATTCACCGATCGCTGCAGCCATCTATTCTGTTGTTTTTTGGCCATAACTCAATTTTCGGCGGAGTAATCCAGCGTCAGAAGGACCTAAGGGATAATCATATGCAAATATGTTCTTGTCGTGCAGGGATTAATTCCCAAAAATCTTTCGCTCTTTAAAGTCTTCCAAACGCCTTCCGAAATTAATTAATCTTCGGCAAGTTCTCCGATCTTCTTAACGGGAAATACAATTACTTTCACTTTCGGATCCTCTCTCTGCAGCCAAATGAATACAATTTTTCTTTCATATCTTAATTAACTTCTCCGTTTCGGAAATTGAGATAAATGGTGTGTGTCTGAGTTGCGCGATTATCCAGCGGAGGAAACGTAAGCCAGACTATAATGAAGCCGCACATCCAATTTGAGATCTCGTTAGACGGGTGCTCTTTAAGGCCGAGTAAATTCTTCCATTTCGCTCCTTATGAGTTTCATTGCAGCTCGGAGGGATACACTCAAGGTTCATTAGCCTCTGGGAATGTTTTCGAAAGTAAGAGGAAAAATATGTTTGATATCCTTCCCTTATGGCATCTCCCCAAAAGACTGGCTAATGAGGTAAACGGCGAAATCCGAGGCTTTCAAAGAAGCACTATCCGAGAAGGAGGTGGTTCCCACCCAAAGGCGGCAATTGTAGATGTAGGGTAAAACTTTCTTCGCATAAGTTACTGAAATTAGCGACGTTAATTAACGCCACGTATACGGTAAAGATCAACGTATGCTACGTACGGGACACTTTCGGTTTTAAGACTCTTTAGAAGTCTTAAGTAGTTTTGTAGAAGATTCATAGCGCAGATTGACGTAAAAGCGGAATATAACTCGTTTATGTGTTATGATTCTACGGTGCTGCCGATGTAGAGCGATGCGAGAAGTTAATGATTGTTTATAAACAAGAGAGCGTGTTAACTAGTAACATGAAAATTTAATGATAACTAGGAAAACGCCTTCGTTTCAATATATATATTTTTTGCATATTATTGTTTATTTGTACAGAGAGTGAATGCCAAAATAACACTTCCAACTTACATCTGGATATACGATATCACAAGAGAATTAATTTTAGAGTTTAAAATATTGGTTCATATTAATGTATTTCAAACAGTCAAAACATAAGGACATGAATGTAAATGAAACATATTATAAGAGCAATATTTCTTGAATATCTTTCTTACCTTTTAATTGAAAAATTGCTCGTAGAAATTTATTGTAATTTACGTTATTCTTCATGGATCAAAATTATCTTATTTTACTTTTGTAGAATATACAGAAGATCAATATTATTTTATCATGTGAAATTCTTAATTCTCATTTAAGCTCATTTTAAGCCGAATGGCTGAATTTTACTTGTTTCCTATAATAGTTATTTTAGAATACTCAAAAAGACAAATCATATATAGTATGAGGGTCTAAAAAACAACATTCCCAAAATGCACATCAAATGTGTATCAGCTGTAATTCGGTCGGATGACGTAATCGCTCCAAATGAATTGCTTTATCTTATTCATCTGTTGGTAAAAGTAAACTCGTTCTTCCGCTTTTTGGCCATTTGATGGAATAATGTAAATGGAATGTAATATATGGAGCTAACCGCCATTTACTCGACTTTTTCCTTGGATATCGTGCGTGTCAAACGGAAATATGAATCGAATAATTGGGTCACAGTTTCCATAGAGATGGAAGAAGGAGATATGGAGAGAGTATAAACGAGTTTTACGAGAGGGATGAAATATTGGACGACTCAAAAATTTCCTCTGATGAGTTGCATTAACTTGTTACTGCCCAAGAATCAAAGGGATCTGCCGCCGATGCACGAGATATGCTAAATATCTCACCATCTTCTTCCTTGTTTTTTTCGGTGGTACAAAAAACTCAATGGGTCAAACCAAGACATTAAGATCTGGAGATATTTTTATCCATATAGTTTCGAAAAGAGTCCCCAAAATGCTTTTTTAAGTTTTGGATGTAATTTTCCGATTTATTTAGCGAGATATATGAAAGGGGTCAGGGAAATATTTAAGTGCATCTCGGGATATGTGTCACGTTTCGAAAAATTTCTGACTTTTTATATTGAGGAGTGTGCCTCAAAGCAGAGGCTGTCTTCATCATCTTCGGACTATTTGTTTTCATTTCCCTTTTGAGAAGTGTTCAGAGTTTGGGATAGCGTATCGGTGCAGTGCCTTCGGTCGATTCCAATGAAACAATTTCCTTCGCATAATCTGAATGGATAATTCTGTCTTTATTTTGGGTGAAACTGTATCAGTTTTCTGCAGGAATATCAAATATTTTTACAAGTAAAATAAAAGCTGAGATAATAGTAAAATCATCTTCAGAAATGAGAACAGAAAGCAGTAGAGGGGAGTGCAGAATTAAGTAAGGAGAGAGTACTGTCAGCTCAGCTTTCGAAGCTTTTTCCTTTCATAATGTCTTTGATTATTTAATCGACTGCATTACATCAAAGAGGCCTTATCCAAACACTCGCTCCGATCTTTTTCGTTTGGGAACGATGCGATTATCATTTCTCGAAATAATAATTATTTGCCTCTGAGAATCTTAAAATTTCATTTCAATCAACATGCACATTAATCCAAAATTTTTATATTATGGAAGTTTCATAACTAATATGTGAAAACTCGGACTAAAATTCACCCAATTCAGAAATATTTTAAGAAACAAATGTAATAGTAGTTGAATCTTAATTGGTTTGTTTCGTTAGAATAAGATGTTTGATTGGTGCAACTTACGTGAAAAATAAATTGTGTAAAATAATTACAAAACACCAGTTTCTTCTAAATAGTCGTTACTTAAATAAAGAGATGAAATGGGATGCCTTCATATCTTCTCCAGTTGAATGTCGCTCCCTTTGAAGTAAACTTACGATGTTTATATTTATTTAGATAATCAGTATATATTTTTTGAACTTCATTCAAGTAAGGCGTGAATAATTTTCTAGTAAGGACTGAAAGGGATAATTATTTTTCTTATAAACGTAAATTAATGTGAATTTTTAATTCGATATTAATTTATATCGACGAAGTTTTATTCAATATCATGCATTATGTTATTTTTTCATGTATCACTTCATTTTGGTCTTCTTGTTCATTCATTAACGTTCACTTCTTATGTTACGTTGATTGGACGCTATGAATGCGTGGTTGGGATATCTACAGGATATGGTGGAAATCATGGGCGAGACAATTCTATTTCCTCAGTGGAGGAGACCAAAAGCACTGTTTCCATTGTCAATTATGTCGATGTTGCAATTTCTGGGGTCCATTTCCGATGTAATGTGGAATTGAAATCGAATTTCAGTGCCATGGAGTCAATATTTGCTAGGGAGCTGTTATTTGCTACTCCATGCCTTTTTATTTCTTTGAGAAACTTTATATATTAGCACATCCATGAAATGTATATGCATGTATCCATACATCTCAATATACTCTCATATCTTTATTTTTTCAATTCATTAATTCCTTTTTATTGCTTTACTTGAAATGACATATCTAAGTCATTCAGTGTATGGAATTCCCTTTATTCCTTTGCTCTCTTTACAGTAATTAAACGATGTATAGTTATATTTTTTGATTATGGTAGTTCATATGGAAGATTTCCTTAAGGGTATAGCTGGTTTCACTTAGAGCTCGTCAAAAGGTTCTGTCATCAATCAATAACTTTTTCATTCGTTTTTTCCACCATCGGAATAAACAGAACTGTAAATATGCTTGCCTTTTATAATGGGGGTAATTCCCAATTTTATAAATTGTTATTAATATCAATGAGATTAGTCTTCGAGATGCTTTCTCTCCCAATCATAGTTAACTCCGAGATGTTGGTCATTTAGCTTCATGACATGATATTTTCTGATACGAGCACATCCTCGTGTTAGATTCAAATTGGACTCTTTCGTGCAACTATATGGACTGCATGTATATCTTTTAGATTCACAATAAGAACCATCACCTACTTGTACGGCAGAGAGACCTTTTAGGCATTCCCACGCACCTCTTTTGCAGATTTGCTCTTAAGGGACGTGGCGCCAGCGATCGTCTTCCTCCTTGGCCTCAATTAGCACTCCCTTCCGCTTCCGCAAATTACCGGCGAATCACTTGATGTCTCGTTCATACATAATTGTTATGCTTTGTAGCCCGGTTAGAGGCATCATCCGTGATGGCGTGCACCCGAGTGCTGCCAATTTTATTATACCCTCTTTCCCTTGTTCGTTCATTACTTTATTCTCCTCGATTGTGATAAATTGTAATTGAGTGAACTAGTTCTTAGTATTATCAATTCTTTTTGTAATTGAAATTTTGATTCACTTGATGATTTTCTCCATGAGGCAGAGAGGGTTGAGTAAAATATTTTATACCTTCTGTTTTTTATGGGTTATATGGGTATGTATTGAAAAAATTACATCAATTTTTATTAAATTTGATTGAAATATGCATTAAATTTCTAATTTTGTTTTTAAAGTTTAATGCGATCTATTGAATTTCTCCCAATTTGTGATTACAAAACCGAAAAATATTCTCCATAAACAGAAAATAATCTGACGATACCGGTGTTTGAACCGCAGCTTTTTCATTCGTTTCCTCTTAAATTGAGGCTAAGGGTATAGCACAAAGCAATTGATGTCCTGTTAGACTTATTTTACGTCTGCTAATTTCTTGAAATATTCCAGCGGCGAGAGCGCCCTTTTCCCCTAATTTTGCAGAATAACAAATCCATATTTAAATGAGTAGTAAAGCGAGTAAAATGAGCTTGATGATTAATTTTAGTTTTCCGGAATGGGACCTAGGTTAAAGTCTCAGTCATTTTGCAAATTTTTACCTCTGTATAACTATTTTATCTACACAATAAAAGTTCAATGATTAAACTCAAGTGAAGAATAGAAACATAACTGGGACTCAAACTAAACTTTCTCTATGTCATTTCTTTCTTTCCTTTTTCCAAATCAAAATACTGCTAAAATTAATATATCGCCTGTTCATAAATTTATTTTCGATCTCTTCCAGCTTATATATTTCATTCATCAGAATAAGAAAAAAATCATTGATAACTATTATATCTTCATTTCCTATTCATGAATAAATTTGCATTTATTCACAGAATGATCTAAGAAATTATAAGTGTACGGTAAAATTGTACCATTTGCGAAGAAAAAGATATTTTACTGTTGGAATTTCTCGATTTCCAGGCTCGGAAACGGAAAAGTATGTTTCTATTCACATAATTTGGGTAATCCTTTGGAGCTGCGTAAACACCAAACCTTATTTACTCAACTCAAAGGACGGCTGCCTTCCTTCCCACGGCGATTCTAATGTGCACTTTAACGAAAGGGAAAGGGTTTTTTAACATTTGAGATGAATTTTAGCGACAAACGTACATTAACTTACGCATTTTTAAACCGAGACGTCATGGAAAACATTCGGGAAATCATTTTAAGAAAAATCAGAGGAACGTATTCTTTTGGCGTAAGAAGGCAATTATTTTGCAGTAATCTTACTTCTTATGTTACATAATCCTCGATGAATTCCTCTTAAATCATCAAAAACGTTACTGGTTGAGTGAGTCTTTCAGAAGTGAGAAAAACATTAAAGAGATCGTCTGATTTTTTTTCCCAGTCAACTGAAATATATCAAAAACAATTTACTTTTAATAATATACGATAATTTACTGCATAGTCAAAAGTCTTCTCTCCTCCGATTATAGTAATTTTATTTTTATTATAATGTGTCATGATACTTTAACAGGGGTTAGTAATCACTCTTCGGTTAATAAGCACCTCGCGAGATATGAACATCAGTTGTTGTTTATCAAGAATTTCATTTCATTAATGGATAAAGGAGGGAACTTAATTGGAATTGTAACTGGAATTGACAGTTCTAAGGAACATATTTTGAAATATTAAATTTCATTTCAATATAATGGTGTGGCAACTTAAATTGGATGAGGCGAAAGTGAAGCTAATGTAATCTTATCGAAAAAGCTAAGCAATAACATATACTCTTATAAAAGTATTTTAGCGTTTAACACTCTACTTCCACATTGCATCTTTTCGAAGGATTCTTATGAACGCATGCAAATTATGCTTTCATTCAGACAAAAAAAAGACGGAATGACGTCACAACCAATGTATCAATCACTCTTTATCGGTCCATTCAGATATCGCTTCCGGCACTCGACAATCCCGACATATTTACGGAATTGCCGTCCCATTCCGTCGTGCGTGAAAATGCCAATTGAGAAATGAGCTATTTGGAATCGCGGGTAATTGTGGATCGGCTGTGGGATCATTCTGTCTCCAGCTCTAATTGAGGACAACATCTACTCGCAATTGAGAGATGGATCCGTGTCATGACCCTTTCTTACCTCAAATGAACTCTAACCGTCCTTGCTCTCACTCAAGATTTTAAATCCCTGTCCGTCGCCTTCGCGGAACTCTTCAGAAAAAAATACACTTCATTAGGCGATGTAGCGCTCTGGACGTAATTCACCCTCTTGGATAAATGGAAGGACTCATTAACATTAGTGGACGACAAGAAGTGAGGGAAGTTAATTACGTGTTACCGAACAGTGATTGAGAAAAAGTCCATCGCGAAATATATTCCAAAACATCGTCGTCATGCGAGTTTCCACATCGATCTTACAATTAGTGAAGTTTATCATTTTTAGAGAAAATATTTTGGTGGTGTATCAGTTATTATCAATTGCAGGGATTAATTAACAATCGACGCCTTGTGTTTTTTTCCTTCAATTACTATTTATTTTATTACAAATTACTCTTTTTATGCTCAGCTGTTGACATTTTTTATTTTTCTCCAGATAACTTCCTCGTTTGCATGTAGTTTTTATCGTTTTAAAAAAACTTCATATTGTAAGACCACAATCAGAATTGTTTATGATATTTTTGAAAATGCGATATATATATCGTACTTTAGTCCTATTGGTTAAATATATATTATATTATATATTTCGAATGTTTATAAATAACTTTAGAGAGCTCTTTTATTTACTATTGCTCTCTCCTTTTTGTAATTTCAAATTTTCAAATATAAAATTAATATATTCATCGGATATGGTTTCCTTTCCATGGATGATTTGCTCTCAACTTTTAAATAGCTGTTAAAACGAAACTCGTAAAAACTAAGTGAAATATATAGATCATCATAAGTGAATAATGGCCACATGACTCGTAAATAAGTCTACGTAAGTCGAACTGAGGTCTCTTGGGTTCGAGTCCCAGTTATGTCGCTATTTTTCACTCCTTGAATAAAGCACACTTAAGGTAAGCTTTCTCGTGCTAAGTAAAAATACATTCTTCCCTTATGTTAAATTTACGTTAGTTTGAGAATAAAACTTTGCTCTTGAGCATAATAAATTCGGAATCAATGTTTTTATTAGAGATTTGCTCAAAACAAAGATTATAAAAGGACTATCGTAAAACATCACGTGAGAAATGTTCAATGAAATAAAAAAGAGCTTTTTGAATGAGTGTCCTCTTTGATGAACGAAACAAGTAATGAATTGCTATTTGAAATTCCAGGACCGATAGTGCTTATTGATATTTTATTATATTTCCTCTTGCACAACTCAAATAACTCGACATGGGTATTTACGATCGTTTCGTATTATTTAATTCACCATCTTTATCTCAAAGTTTTGCACACTATTTATAAAATGGACATCCGTTCTAAATTCTTCATGGATTCCATTTGATATTCAGTACTTGAAATATTCATCCATCTATTTATCCCATATTTGAAGTTACCAGACTAATAAAGCTTAAAAACTGTTTCCAAAAACTACGTCACACTGACAACTCTTGATTTCTCCCAATTTTAAGACTCCGGCTTCAAATCCCGGATAATGGGAATTTTCTGTTCAGAGAATAGATGCATGTGTTCTTCCGTATATTGAATCGCATGCGATTGGATATAGACATCTGTTTGTAGATAAATGACACGATAATATTAAATGTATTATATTATCACATCAATCTTAATTTAACATTCTGTAGATTTATTTTTCTACAAAATAAGTTAAGTAAAAATGCTTTTAGAATATATCGGATATCAATGCGTTGATCGTTGAGTAAATCTTATACTTAGCTCCTCCAATATCTTCCAACTTTTGTTTGCTTATTCTTCACACTCAGAAAATACGTTCATTATTATTTATTAATTGAAATGCTGCTGATAAACTGAATTAAATGACTCATTTGTTAATTTGCGCTAAATTTTTATTTCTTCTCTCTCTTTTGCTCTTTTCTTTACATCCTCTGAAATCTTTAAAACTCTACTGCCCTGCCGTCACTTAATTAATTTCGCTTTGTGATAGGACCACTTATCTCGTATAATATAATTCGCCATGTATTTGGTACTATCGTCGTGTAAACAAGAAAAAACCTTATTGAAGAGAAATAGCGGCATATAAAGCGAAAACTATAATAATAAATAATCTTTTCCGTATCTGTCAATGTTTATTCATCTTTACTTCTACTATTATCCCTTTCCAATTAAATGAGATTTGGAGCACGCTTGGACGAAAGATATCACGTAGTTGCAGTATATCGGAACTCCGAAAGATGTCGCAGCGTCATAGCTCCAATTCGAGACATCTCCTCTGACTTCAGGACGTAGTTTTACACTCAGTTAAAAGATGGTGCTTCGGTCTGGAGGTGGAGGCAAATTCTTGATAAGGAGAGAGCGTATTTTATCTTTTCATTGAAATGAAAAGTAATAATAAAGAATTCTGGATTTATAAGTTAATTAATGAGTTAATTCTATCGTGGATGGCTACACTTCATGGAACGACATTCTAAGGAGAAGGAAAGAGTACTTCGTATTTTCCATAGGATTAAATTAATTCCACCATTTAAAGGATTCCACAATCCTGTGAAAAATACGAAATACTTTTTCCTTCAAATCAACGAGTAAATAAATTCCGTACTAATAAATTATTTTCTATAAATCAATGGCGCGAATATAAAACATATGCCCTAACTTAACTTGGAGGAAGGCAATAATGAAATGAATTATCAACTGATTGTTTTAATTGAAATGTCATGTAAATAGCACGATGTTCAGAATTAACCTGCAAAATATATATCGTCAGGAGTATTTTATTAACGCATATACATATGCTAAATAAAAATTATAAGATGTGAATATGATGAACTAAACCTACCAATTTTAAAAAAATAATGCACTAAACAATTTCATTGCCTTTTCTTATATTGAAATCATTTATAAAAATAATGTAATTAATGTTAATCGCGATTTTAAAGTCACTGACAGCGTTAACGTTAGACGTTATTTGAGAAAAAAATGTTTCTTGAGAGTTTACGAACATGAGCAATCAACACCATTATCCTTATCCAAATTTTAAAAAATCTCTTTGGCTATTATCGTTTCTGTGTTTCCTCAGCGGGGTTTCTGATGTTTCTGGATCGCTTTCTACTCATTTTGGCCCTTAGTCTATTTTGGTTCGGATACTTTCTCGCCTTCACCATCCTCGCCTGTTGATCCTTCGTGATTCATCCTCTCGAAACTGTGCTTCCCAAATGCATTCATGCGAAGAATGAGAATTCAGCTTGAATTATGAGGTCATAATTACCCTTATTTTGTGTTCTAACGCTTCTGGATGTTAAAACAAACAATCTTCAAAAGGCCTCAAAAGAGATAAAAATTTCTTTTTAAATATAATACTTTACCATATATTTCTAATTCCTTTTATATTAGCGAAATTTTAAATTTCAACGAGCATACATTTTTAGTTGAAGCTCTGAAAAAATAATTCCTCTCAAATCACCGTACTTTTCAAAAAATAGCGCACTGGATTAAAAGACGCAGTATTAGTGAATCTGTGTAAGACGCACTGAATAATGCGATGCATGAAGCGAAACAAATTGACTCATAACTCAATAGCGATTGACGTCTCTTGTAACTCATTAAGGTCATAAAAATGGTAAAAATACAAATGTTCAATCATTTTTAAAAATTGCACAACTATAATAAAATGGGTAATAAAATTAAAATTTAAAGTTATCTAAAGAAAGCCTTTATTAAAACTGTACCATGATTTACATAATAATTAATACATTTCAATCTTATTAGTATATTGCATTGGTCCTTGCTTGTCCACTAGTTATGATTCACCAACAAAATTCTTCAAAACAAATTGTCCTATGACACAATTGAAATCTTCTCCTGAGAAGTTATCCGAAGTACCTGAAACGAAAGTAAAAGAGATATTTGAAAATTCACGTACTATACAAATTTCTTCTTGGTGCTCTCCATCAGATTAAAAGAGTGTAGCGGAAAAGGTAGTGAAACACTTAGACCAAATAGTTAGGAATGGCAATGGTAAATGACATGATGGCGGAATTTCGACACAATCAAAAAGGTTGCATGATAGGTTTTATTTAAACACGACGATTTATTAATTGAAGGATTCCAAAGTAAAATATGATATCCAGAGAATTCTTAGGAATAAAACGAAGAATAAACGGTGCAGAAGAATAAATAACTACTACTTTGAAACCATGGTAACATAGATAGCAATATATAAGATGTATAATCTTCCGCAATGAAGAAGAAAAAAAAAGAATTTCAGGAATGAAGTGCTTTATCATGCATTATTTTACATACGAAATAAGCATACAATATGAAAGGGATCATGGAGAATGGACATTGTTAATTGTGAAGGAAGGAGAACTGTCGCTTGGAAAGTGGGTACTCTTATTCCAGTGTGGTGCTGGCTGCTGGTGCCGGTGCTCATACCCTGTACCCGTTGATAGGAACACAGACACTTGAGCTTCTGAAGAAGAAAACGGAAGGAATTCAAGGAATGAAATAGTCTCATCCCATACAACTAACTACTTACCCGATCACCAGGAGATTAAATGAAGGCTAAGCAAGATTGCATGCTCTAGGGAAATAGAAAACAGAGGAAAATGAGGCCCGAACGTAAGAAGAATTTAAATAGAGGGAGGAGTTTTGGATTTGGAAATATAACGATTGTTACGGAGCACAAAAAGAAAGTAAAACTATCATAAATACGGATGTTAGAAAGCAAAAGCACCGAGTATAAATTAGGGTCTGCCAGTGATTGAGAGAGGAAAGATATGGTGGTAGCAGCGAAGGAAACAGTGGGATACAAATGCTCTAAGCTGCACCATAAATGGTGAGAACGAAAAACAGCAAAGAATGAAACAATGCTTCAGTTAATCGGATTCGAATGAGGAGTTATGTCAAGCATCCGAAAAGAAGTGAACATCCAATTGCAGCCGATTAATATTGGTCTATTAACTACAAAGAATCCTTTGGGATACTCAAATGATGAATGAATTCCAGGAACAAGATAATTATTGACAATCAGAAGTTAAAGAAGACTGAAATCTTTAATATTATCTGGTCGACATTTTTTTTCCAGAAAGTAAGGAAGCAGAGAATGGTATAAGCATGAATTAGCAGAAGATTAACGGGATAGGTGTCACCCTGCTTAGCTTTGCAGAAAATGTTAAAACTGAAAGTAAAATCACTATACAATAATCCCTGAATATATTGGATGATTATCTCACACCACACAATATGAAAGGGATAATGGAGAATGGATACTGTTAATTGTGGAGGAAAGAGCACTGTTGCATGAAACGTGCGTGCTCTTATTCTAGTACCTGTCATCAAACGTGATGGAAAAAGTAACATGCATATAAAAACAAATACCAAAGGCCTATGAAGAATTTTAAAAGTGAGAGGCTACTACTATGCCCCATGAACAAACGTTTAAAGAAAATTGGACAAACAACCATGAAATGCAGCCTCTGAATCTTTGAAGGTTGTGAGGAAATTTTAGAAGCATTGCAATGGACTAATAAAATAATAATTCTAAGTAAAAGCCTTCCAAACATGTGGGTTGAGAAGAATTTAGGAAGTATAAAAGAAAGGTCAGCAACGTAGGATAACCTTAAAGGAACCATCAACCTGGAATTTTATCAAGAAAATGAGATGAAAGAAATTTCTACTGAGATGTAATGGACTTACTATTGATATAATTTGAGGTAAATTGAATAAAAAACTTCCAAAAGGACGAAAAACATATGGAATATCTCACTGATCTAGGTGAACCACACAGAAGACGAATAGATAGTAGATGATGAAAATACTGAATGCTCATTGCCGCCTCTTACACTTAAATATTTCCCCTATGATTACTTATCAAGTAAAAGGTATTCTATTTTAAGTAGCAGTATGAAAGCGTGCATTGGTAGACCAAGGTAATTCATCATCAATTTATCTTTTTTCTTTCATATGCATTCATTGAGAACTATTACAGATTCGAGGTTGACTTTTATTCTTAGTAAATTGTCACTAATAATCACAAAACGCAATGTTTACAAGGCTTACTATCTTTGAAGGATTATCGTACTCACACACGCTTGATTAATAAATATCTTTCTCAACCAAGGTAAATCAAGAAGACGTTGTAATGCATTCCTTGAAAGTCATCACCAGACTCGTCGATATGATATCATGCACTTTCTCGAAACAACTGAAATTGAAAAAAAATATTGCTATTAAAACACAATGTAATAGCGAATATTAAGGCTAATTCCTACAGCACGAATTCTGTCAAAGATTCTTGATTGATATTATAGCGATGTATTGCAATTAATTCATATCATAATCTTCTTGAGCAGTGTTAAGTGCAATTATAAATGGAGG
Organism: Pantala flavescens; assembly: GCA_020796165.1. NCBI lineage: Eukaryota > Metazoa > Arthropoda > Insecta > Odonata > Libellulidae > Pantala > Pantala flavescens. The sequence continues at coordinate 53,328,804 of CM036883.1, forward strand.
AAGAGATGGCAAAGATGTATCTTAAAAAGTTTATAATGGTTGTAAATGAGAAAGTAAAATCTATCGTAGGTATACGGGATATTATAACCTTAGAGACGTTGCGAAATTTAATGAAAAATTAAATCAAAGGTTGATAAATTAACAAAATGAACATTCCATAAAATTTATTCTCCCGCTAAATATTTATCTTGATTCTGATTGGCTGAGGCAAATACAACTGTTGTCAGTGCAGCTGTTATATTTTGACAAATTGGTCTTATTATTTCTTAATCCATTGGCCGATCGAGTATCGTTAAAATTTCTCTCTCCTATTATGTCGTCCGCGAGTAATGTCGGTTTTCTTGAATTCCGTCGAAATAATTTGTGATACATTAAGAAAATAGTAATTTTGCGCAGTAAGACTCACGTAGTATGGAAAAATCATAATAAATACTAGTATTCATATAATTTTTATCGTTTATGATACACCTCTTGATTATTTTTAAAAATCTTATCTTCAATTTAGATTACCATCGGTCACAGTTACACCCTTAAACACCACCATGCATTTCGCACTTTTCCATGCAACCTCACCGTGATCACATCGTTCCTACTACCACTTTCTAAATTTCGCTATAATTTAGTTTAGAATATATAACAGACATTAAAAGCATCCTGACTCGAACTATCAAGCCACGACGGAGTGCTCGGTGAAGAGAAATTTCTTCGGGTTCTTAATTAATAAGTTCATTTCAACAATATTTTACGATTCCATGTGCACGAGACACCGGAGAATAGTTAGCAGTATATTTATCATCTAAGATTTATATCGATATTTAAGATATCAGTCGACACGATATACACCTTAACGTCACTTCGAAACTAGGTGACGTTCTCGAAACAAATTTTTGAAAGCTCGGGCAGAGAACGTTTGACATATTTTCCAATGGGACTAGGTTACTTACCTCAATATTTCCCTCGAGCCTCGTGTCCTCACTCAATGCTCTTGTGCTTCATGAGGACTCACATGACGGTGCCACGATGCTCTTCCCTCCGTGTAACTTCCGTCAAATCTTGCACGTGCACCGATAACCACTTTACAAAAGTATATGATCACCATCACTTCGACAAGGAGGAACCTTCGAGATTTTATTGCCATAAGATTGACACGTATTGCGTAACATGTCGGAAAATGCTAGTCGATTCACAAGACTGCAGTAAGGACTTTGTTCGCAATGAATACGCGCCAACTGAAACAGAATAGCGACGCTCGAAGCATGACTTCGTCTCCCTCTGTCGGCATTCTTTTTAGAATATTTTTCCTATGACAGCAAGACGGTGAATAACGATCTTTTTCCACTTCCCCTCATTTGAGCTTCTTAAGTGCATGTAGCAAATTGATGCGTAGGAAATCTTTATATTTTAAACTTTCTTTACGATCGCATCATCGAAGTAACTATGAGCCAAAGATTACTAAGTTACTATTATTACTTATGAACTTTTTTAGCAATTTCATCAATAAATTTCTGGTAATGGTAAAAATTATTTGATATTGAAATAGTCTTGTTTAATGTAATTTGTATTTAATGTTAAAATATATTCTTCCTTTGAATGTTTAATCGATTCCTCATTAATGGTTTATATTTGCATTATATTCTAAGTTCATGAGTTACTGGAGGTCACTGTTTATCTTTAACTCTTTTTCTAGCAATCACATATATCTTCAACGGGGAAGTCATATTATGTGATCCCTAAGAATTTATCCATAGAATCATTTATCTTGAGATTAAAGGTAGAATATTGGACAATATTTCATATCATTTTTATTGAAAGGAAAGATTCTTTTAAGGGATGAAATTTATTCAGAAAAATTTTCAAAAAGAGTTCACACTCATGATAGTTTTATTACAATTTTATTGTAGAATCTAAAAACGTACAAATTCCGTATCGTAATTCTCTTATTCAGAGAAGAGAGTGATACATAATATTTTCAATCGATATACACTTTTCACTGGACATTCCAAACAAAGACATCTATGAAAAATACTAAAATATATAAATGTGTACAAAAAATACTCGACCAACGTCCATCACACTGGGTATATATATGTATATATATTCACCTCTATAAGACGGAACATTTACGCACACGATTCTTTTTTTATAGTGGATGTTTCCTTGATATGGAACAAGAGGAATGGTGAACTATAATGATCCGTTTTAAGGCTTTTTATTAAATCACGTCCACGTAAAATATTTCACAACTAAAAATTTAAGTACATTATGAGTCATTAGACTGAAACATGTGTTCTTTATTTTAGAAAACCATGGCAATAAGTATTCACGTCTTTTTAAAATATCCTCATTCCGATACCACATAAATGAGTGCTCTCAAACACTTGGAAGAATAAATTATCTTAGTTCTATTTACAAGGAAACTTACAATAAATAAATCTTGCGAGGCGAAGACTAAAAATGCCTCGCTCTTACTTTTTAATAGGCGCAGGTCTAAGAAATGTTCAACAGCAATTATTCTATGAATAGGCTTGCAGTAAAGAAATGTGGAGGGATGTGTGCTATTCAAGTCTCTTACCCATTACGGAAAGAGTCGATCCAAGTAACACTGATAAATTGTGCATAAAGCATTTCAGGACTAGCTAACACTCGTCGCACCAATAAATAAAGAGTAAACATAACAAAAAAATTCCACAGAATCTTAAGAACTTAAAAATAAACAAATGACTGACACAAAAATTAAATACATTTGGTGAGAGAGAACATCTGAGTTCGGGCGAACTTGGTTACAAGGGTTAGTAGTGTCAAATACGTGCCTTCAAACATTCTTTTTCATGGAGAAATTCGATGAAAGTCTTTATATGTCGGTGATGTGGTTAAGTACAGGAATCATCTAAAGTGGCTTTTGATGAATTAATTGACCAGATGAAATTGCCACTTTTTCAGTCTATAAGAAATCTCGCATCACTTCACAAATAAATTGGAAACTTAACTCATTTGAAAAATATTTTTCTCCAACAGTCACCCTTTACTCTAAGTTTAATCGTTAGTTAATTAGTTAAATTAAATTATATTTGATTTTAAGAGGCTAAACGGTCCGGGACAGGACATTTGGGATCACCAAGTTCCTCCCTTACCTCGTTTTAAACCTTTACTTCAGACTAGGAGCACTCGACTTCGATTAGGCGACTTTCAGACGAACATATGCTGGTTTTTAATGGTCGACTCATCTTCTCTTATGGTTTCGAATCTGATCAAAACTCAGAATGATGCGGTCCAAAGCTGGTTTTTAACTTTTTAACATTTCGAAGTCTTTTTTCCGATGTAATTAAAGTTAAAACTTCATTGATGAAATGTTTACGGTAACCATTCAGATAGACATAATCATTCTCAATCGTATCCCATACTTAGAGTCATCATTTATCAGAATATCAGGAGAATATCGATCGTTATAGACGACGTAATTATCTTTAATTGAATAAATATCAGATGTTGCTATTCGTTGGTTATATCTCGAAGTTAAAGCATCGGGAATACACCGCGGCAAGCTCTGAGGTAAAAATTCCCATTCTAATGAAAGGAAGGAAAGATATTGTGCTCACACGTGCTATTTCATTTCCGGTGTCTCGCTCCAGAGGTGTCGTTCGTTTTCCTAGAGGCGTAGTTGTGTACATACGCGTGTTCGTGGTTGATTTTATGGTCTGAGTCATTGGCGGGAGTGCACCATTTAAGCATGCGCTCTTTTACCGTAGGGATGCTGGAGAGTTATTTCTTGGCTCGCTGTATCCGCACAAAAAAGCCGGAGAAGCACGTGACGATGTGTGTAACTGGGTGCAGATTGATGTTGGTCGATGCTTCAAAGAGATTTTTCTCGCTTTGATACTATTAAAGGATTCTACGCTGCGTTTAAGATGTCAAAAAATAAAATATATCGAATGGATGTAGTTGATGGACGGGATTAGCTCTCCTTTAATTTCTTGGGTATGCCTCTTAAATAAATAGGCAGTGTTGACGACCGCACATGATGGCAAACATCCTAATTTGTTTCATATTGTTTACGAACATATAGAGGAACTGATCCTTTGCAAAATTAGCTCGGTGAGTAAGAATGAAGGCAAAGAAACGGAGGCAAGTTCTGAAATTAGACCGACAATGCCAACATATTACCTGTTCTATTGCCGAGAAAAAAGACTCTTGAGAGAGTAACTCCTTTTTCAGACGGGAAATTTAGGATTGTAGAGACTAATAGGATAAATATATTTTTACATGAATCGATCTGCCAAAAAAATGAGGTTCTTATAGTAGCTTCGGTTCCATCCTGAGATTTTAGCGTATTTTTTAAAATGAGATTTAGTATATTTTAGGTTATGCAATTGCTGATTTTATATATTCTATTAGAATAGTCGTGGATAAGGAAATTGAAAATTTTTAAAATTTAAATTCCTATGGTGTTAAATGAATATACGTCAAAAATATTTTTTCTCTAACGACTGTAGATATTCATGCGAATACTTGTTCCTTCATAACATGAGTTCTAATTTGCAATCTTGGTTCAAACAGATGTTATTAATCTAATTCAAAATGAGAATCACATGAAAATTAATGATTTTTCCCGAATTATTCCACAAAAAAGGAAAAGAAAGGACTTCTCTGCCTCATACAGAGCATAACATCGGCTGGAGACTGTTCTGACGTTGATTTCGAACTGTCTCTTAGAGATGTAGTGTATCCGGGAGTTATCTCTAGCTAATGCATTAGTTATTGGAAGATAAATATCTTATTTATTAGGATAGGAATTATTACTATGCAATAAATATGCAATTTCTTTTCTGAACATGAAAATATACATAATCGATCCTTTTTAAACAGACGTATTTTCATTTTACCATAGTTTAGTATGTCGTTGCGACATAATTCGTATTTGAAAGTCGTTTCGGTACTTCTGAAAGTGTAGTATTTGAACCCTGAGAATATGTTTCGTATTAAAAGCATGAAATCTGAATCCATTTCCATATTTCCAACCCCACTTTAAGGTTGACAACTCTCACATATCGTTCACAAGTGACACGGAATCCTCCGCGGAATCTCATCCGTGATCTCCGTATTGTCCTCGCGGGACACACCAATCCATCGAACGTCTAAATGCAAACTCGGCTTCAGTGGGAATCCCACCTTGCGGCCGGTTGATGCCTCAGGAGGCGGTGAATGCATTTATATATACACGCCATTCCGCGTGGGGATGTGGTACGGCAGAGGGGGGGGGGGAAGTCCCGAAATAATTCATGAGCAGTCGCTCGCAAATCTCGCCCTTAGACCCCTTCCGGAGGCAGCTGTTGAGATGCTGAGGCGTGCAGAAAGAGGGAGGGGAAGGAAATCTGAGGAGGTTCGATCATCCGAAATATTTTGATTGCTCTCCGACGAAGAAAGGTGACGGGTCTTAATGGAAAAAGTGGATAATGAGTTGGAGGATTCCTTTGGAGGATGGGATTATGAGGAACAAATGTGATTGATGTGTATTATAACAGGTTAAGGCTATGACTATATACCCGACTTAATGATCACATATATGTTTGTAACTGTTAATTAGAGAAAAAACTTTATTGTAGTGTAATAATCTTACGACTAGTAATTTCTACTTTTTCTATATAACAATTCCTTGCTTTAGATCATTTTCCCTTTTTCAAGAAAAATCGTGCAATATATACATATGAAGACTGTCGTATTATTGCTATATAAGGAAAAGCCCCCCATATGTACTGGTTGACACTATTAAAAATTAGATCCATAAACTAAAAAGCGCCAAATGATACTAATGTAGAAAAATGGGGAAGATTTTCTCGATAAATTTTTATGGTCTTAGATTTGGTGGATATTACGTGTTATGACTTCTCCCTATGCCTATCAGATGATTCAAGAATTAGAAGATCGCAACTATATTAGAGTTCTGTATATCCGTAGGATTTAATGAAGTTAATATGTTCCTATCCAAAGGTCTCTTTTAATTTTAATAATGTAATTCATTACATTTTTCCATTGAAGCGTATAATAAGTAAAAAATATTACATTCCTGATTCCAATGATAATAGAGTTCTGGATTCATGGCTTCTTAGCAAATTACATTCACGCTCCTTTATTGAGATTCAATTAGCCTTCCACAATTTGACTCTCTTGAACTCGTTCTCGACCACTTTAATTTCTTTACGACTCGGTGGAAGCTCCTGGCCTCCTCAGGGATAATTAAGAGCAGTTGCTCCCGGAAGAAAAAAGAGAAAGAACTGGTCCTCTTCATCGTTTGCAGAGAAAATGCCTAAGACGTCGTCGAAGCAACCACCAGAAGGAAGCTTTTGAAATAGAACAGCGCTATCTCGCTTGTGGGTGCACCCTCCGCTCCACGGATTCCACCACCCTGATCCCCCATCTCTATTACTCCCATCGTTCTTTTAAACATCTGCCTCAACACTCCCAAACTTCCGTCAGCTCTAGGGGCACATACCTCGTTCTATAATTAGCGAGGTAGGGGAGGGGGCGTGATGATGTAGAGATCGAGGGTGGTTGGGGTTGCGTAGGAAGGGATCTTGGTAGGGGACGCGCGGAGGAGGATCACCGGAGGCTCTCTGAGACCACCTTGGTCTCCGATGCGTTGCGAGAGATATTTTTGGCGAGGTACCTCGATTCCCGATCACCGTCCTGGAATCGGAAATATCACGAGGCAATTCCCTTCTTAGTCCTGTTTTTTCCTTAATCATCTGTTCACCATGTCGAAACGGGACGTGTAGTCACTGTCATTAACGCCTGCACGCGACCATTTCAACCGGAATGGTTTCTTGTACGAAATATCATTTGGGTTTTGTTCGACGTACAAACAAACGGGCAACTCTTTCTTTCGTTAGAAGACCTGCGCATCTCCCTCTCGGTGGAAGTTTTGTGGTATAGGATCCTGAATGAATTTTGGAATTAACATCCGGGGTAGGCGCGCTCGAGGGCATATGGCAGGAGAGTTTGTCTTCACCACGTTTTTATTTGTTTGTATTCCTCCGCGGAGTGAGAGGGAGTCGGCCATTTTGACGAATATAAGGTGGTCGCAGGATAGAAGTCTGCTTTCGTTCTTCAGGCGCTCGTTTTCGTCTCGAACTTGCTCCGTGCCATTATATAAGTTTACGTTCGCGGAAATTTATTTGCACGACCCTTTTCAACGCGATGGATGCGTGTTGACAAGCTGTTAACCAAAAGCTCGACCGTGGCGGAACCCCGTCAATCGGAACTAGAGTCAGGAAACACACGGCCAAACATTTTGAGCGAGTACCTCTTCCTCTAACTTTGGTGATTAATGAAAGTTTATTGTAGGCATACGGCGTGTTCGAGACCGACCACTGTGAATGGGTTTAGCAAGTGAAATGAGTACTTCATTTTTGTCGACCAAAATTTATAAAATCTCAATTTTTGTATGAATTTTTTATTTATCACAAAATGCGTTAAAATAGGAAACGTGATTTTTGTGATAGTCTAATCTTCCTTAACTAATAAAACTGCTTTTCATGACGAAAAAGCCAATTTTTTGATGATTTAGATTATCTGTTTACGAATATCTTTATAAGCAGCATAGCGGTATTCCACAAGTCATGAGCTAATTTGAGGCCATTTGCTACTTGAATTGTACATTTTTAGGAAATGGGTGAAAATTTTTGATTAATTCCTATGCTCTTCGAACCAGACAAGTTGAAGGAAGAATAGCCGCGGATGATGGCTCGGTTCGGATATCTCATGATATCATTTCTAGAGGAATCATCGTGTATCCTAATAAATAAAAAGCATTAGTTTTCGAACAGAACCGAGAACTGGTGTCACCCTTTCCACGAACTTTTAGTGAAGTCGAGACTTCTTAAAGAAGCGCGCCTCTCTAATCCATCCAAGCAGCCTGTGGATGGAAAAAAGAGAGGTGGGGAGCTGAAACCACTGGGGAGCCTTGTATGGCTTAGAAGGGTGCCTCGGGAAAAAAGAAGAACGGTGGCACGCGTCTCGCCGTGACTAAAATTCCCCTTTCGGGAAACGGGAAAAAATCACCCGGATGGACGTCCTTAGGCGTGGAGCAGATGTGTGAAAGATTTTTAAAGGGGGGTGAGGATTAGGGTAAACGAATCGCTACCGGCCTTCCTCATTCTCTGACTAATTCGTGACTTTTTTCGTCGCGTCAACGGCACGCGCCCTGGTTTGTTGGCTTCTTCGCCGTGCACGTGCGATGTTCTTTTTTGTAGATCACTGTGCAAAAATAACGCTGCCTTTTTGCTTTCCGATGACTCTAGTTTCCGCCAGCATTTCGCGGTGCAGTTGTTCTCTCAGAGACTCGTCAATGGATATTCTCGACTTCCCTTGGACCTCCGCCGTCGCTCATTCAAAGTTCTCTTTCGTGCATTGCCGTGTATTTTGGGAACGAGGGAGGGTGCATGCGGAGAGACACTTCTTCGAAGGCGTGAAATGTCCATCGCTCCAAATGTTTCCAGTTAATAGTAGCAGATGGGAGTAGTGGAAGTTTTAAAGGCATCATCAGTTTATTCACCTGATCTAGAAAATTTAGGACGATTCGAAAAAATTCGAAAAATACCATTTTTAACAAATAGAAATGTTTGTCGGTTGGGATAGAAAAGTAAATTCGTTTTGGTACTTATCCGAGGAATATTGTACAGTATTTGAGCAATAATTGCACTCGCTTCATTCAAAATATATGTTAAATGAATAAAAATGTGTGTCGTTAAAATCAATTATGAGTGCAGGAAATGGCCTTACTTGAAGTCTACTTGAAAAGGTTGATGTTAATTTTAGTGTTTTGTGAACTTTTGCGCTCGGTTAAAAAACTCGAAAGTATTTCTTCGGGTAAATCTCCACACGTTCTTAAGTTTCCTATACTAAAACAATGTTTTCATTTTTCTTTACCATTTTTAGCACTTATTTACGGTTTCCGTGGTAAAATCATCGGCACGGACCAATAGATCTCTTAGGTTCTAATATCCCCCAATTATCGCCAGAAAAGACTTCCAGGAAAAGATAAAAAACTACGATCCATTTTCGTGGAGAGGCCCCGAAGTGAGCGAGATGAAGTTATCGGGTCCTCGAAGCCGCCAAAAAAGGTTTCTCCATCGAAGAAAGGGGAGGTTTTTAGGAAATCTGTATTCCATTACGGATCGGTAAACATTAGAGTGTTGTTGAATAGGCCGTTGAAGGGTTTTGTAGGAGGGGTGCTGAGAATGGAAATGGCAAAACGATGGAAAGAATTCCGTTTGAACGACTTCGAACGAATCTCGCTCCAAGAGGAATAATATTCGAATATTGAAGAGGGGAATATTGGCCTAAGGAGGGAGGCCCGTAAAAACGCATCACGGAGGAAAGACAAGTCTTAATGTCCTCAGTTGAGTGAGTAATGACGTTTCCCTTTGAAATGACGAAATAAACGGAATTTTTTTGATTGGAAGATGTTCGCTAAATTGGTGACGGAAACTGAAACTCGACAAATGGTAGATTTCATTTCGAACAAAATACGGATACGGCGTTCTTTTTGCTACATCGTAATACTGTAGAATGGGTTCTTGGACATGTAAATTGTTATCTCTTAAAAAGGTATGTCACGAATAAATTAATATTCAAGTGTGTGAATTTGTCATTTGAGCAGCAATATTAAAGTTCTCGATATTTATAATTATAGTAGCTGTACTAATTGCATTAATTAAGGAATGTCCGGCATATCAAACGACAGGCGATCTAAGTTGAAGTCATAAGTTTAATTAAGGTATTATTTCAATGCAGACTCTTGTTCTTAGCGTATCCTATTCTTTGGAATTCTGTTATATTTCAAGCAATCCCAATGCAATTACTTCACGTCTTCTGAAAATAGGACGTCTCGTTGAGAAAGAAGAGTAAATGTCAATACATTTGAAGGAATGGTTACCGAAACGGTTGTCCTCAAACAGACTTTTTGAAGTATTGGAAGCGTTTTATTTGCTTTTAGAGGAGACACACTCGACGAACTGTACTTGTTGATGAATATTTGTATAATTCCGCTATTCTGATAGTTTTTCCCTATTAATTGGATTCGGAGAATTCCATTTCGGAGATGAGTCGACATTGTTAACCAGCTTATAAATGCCATTGAAGTCCCTTTTACATGCGTAATTACAAAAGCAATGATTTACAAAATAATAATAATATTGAACTTAAAGGAAATAATATATTTAATATAACTCATGATAATGAAGTTTGTGCAAACAAATTACTAGGATCCTAATCCTAGGATAGGAGAACAAAAACCATGAATAAATTAATCGCTGGAAACATGCGCGTTGAGTGATGTCCTTTTCAATTGATAACTCCGTCTTTAGACTGCCATCTGTAATATGAGGAGAATTTCCATTTCTGATGGAAACTCACAGAGGTAAATTTCCTTCTCAGGAGTTAGCTATGAATTATAGCACTCATACGGAATAATGAGAAGGAATAATTTCAAACACTTTACAGTTAACCTTAAAAAATCACGGTTCATTTCTAAATTAAATAATGATTTTTCATTTCTCATTTAATTACAGATGACAGTCTCTGCACCATTCTAAAACTAGCAAACATATTTCCCTTGTATGCGATATTGAGAACCCAAGACTGCCTTACATAAAATAGACTACTAAAAATTCTTTTTTGTCTTCAATTTTTGCAGTCTATGCATTTCAAAATTTAAACAAAGGACAAATGTAATAAAAGAACTTGCGTGATTACCAAAGTTCATTCTCGACTAAAATAAATAATATTTTCTTTGAAGTAAGCTAATACGTAGCCTATAAGTATCTACACTAACTTTCATGACGAAAATTATGATAATTGTACCAGTTAATCAAAGGACAACTCCAGAATTTGCTAGTAATCAAGTTATTTTCGCCATAGAATATATTCGATTTAAAACGATATTTATGTAAGACCTTTAATCTATGGCACACAAATCATTTTTGGCCAGACATCTCTCTGGACAAATAACGAGTAAGGCACTTTATGAGAACCATTTCTCTTTTAAAATCATATTCAGCACTGCCTGACCAAGGAGATTTTTAATCACCTTATAATGCTGTCAAGCAACATAAAACTCGTTTGGAAAATTGTTTCCATCCTTCTTTAAAGTCCAACAATCTTAAATTGCATTTCAAATGAAACATTTCATTAAATGGTAACACGGTTCCAATTAAATATTTCTTTGGTCTTTCAAGTTTAGCAGAGTGAACCAAAACATCAGATAGTAAACTTAAGATTGGACGGTTTCAATAAGGAGAAATGCGCCGTGTGGCAACATTTAGCTACTTCTACAATGAAAAGATAGTGCAAGTAGGTCTTTTAGATCAAATAATGATAAAATATCTTATTAATAACGTTAGATCCTCCCGGATAATAGTTGGTAAGTAAAGGAAATAGTCTACTTAAATATAAATGTAATTGGAGCGAATTTACAAGCTAAAAGTGGTCCCAAGAAACAAGGTCGAATATCAAATGGCAGTGAGGACATAACACGACATTGGTCCACGTAAACGTACAAATCTCTTTGGACGAATTAACTCTAAACATACGGAATTGGGAATAGGCACTGCCGACTTCCCGGTTTTGATCTGCAAACTTCATATCCTCATCGAACTTTTCATTTTTAACGAACTTTAACTTTTGGTAGAAACATAATTTAGCACTTTCTTAAAAGAAATAATGTGCCTCTATTCTTTAAACATCATAAATTATAAACGCTTTTACGTTGAAATTTAAACATTGTCTTTACCGGCTTAACGAATAGTTATTGTCTCTGAATTTAGGTTTATAACATATTATTATGCACATCGTGGTCCCTGCAACATTACCACGTCCGTGGAGACTATCTTTGAAAGTGTGTAGAAAGAAAATTTTCCACAAGCATTGAAGCTGATAGTAATCCATGAGAGGTCATTACATAGCTTCCAAGTATTCCAAGTTGAATCTAAGACTTAAGAGATACCTTACTAGGAAGATAGATTTGCTACAAATGATAGA